>OY728137.1:112793401-122793401 GCA_963277665.1 Viscum album
TTGTGCTACTGGAGGTGGGTTTAGATAAGAATCAGGTGGTGACGTTTCTTCTCTAAAGATAATTTACTTCTTATTATCATCTAGAATTGTAACCTCCTTCTTCTTACAATAAATTTTCACACCATGGTCTGAAATTCAATCCATACCAAGGATTATATCAAATTCAATCACGGTTATGACGATGAGATCAACAGATAATGATTATTTATATGCCCTAATAGGTAATGATTCACAAAAATTTAATGCAATGATGCTTCCCATTGGTTTTTTTACTGAAAACTCCCTTGTTAATTAAAATTGAAAATATCTAATTTTATTAGAGAACAAGGAAGAAATGAAACAGTGCGATGATCCAGAATCAAATAAATCATTTTCTAAACTTGAGGAAACCATTAAATTACCTGCCACTATGTCTTTTGGAGCTTCAAACTTAGCAGTAGTGATAGCATAATCTTGGCCTTCATCCCTTGGCCCTTTATGAGGAAAGTTTCCTTGGTGATTAGGAAATTCATTTACATAATTCCCCATTTCTCTAGAATTTTAGCATTCAACATTGATAGCCTCTTTCTTCCCCTTGTAATCATGATCTTTGTGGCATTTCTGACCACAATTGTAATAGACTCCCATTCCCTTCAAGCAAGTACTGGGGTGTTTCTTACCACATTTACCGTATGATGGATATTCAAATTTTCCATTCTTCTACTTATTTCCATTTCTAGAATGTTTTGCAGATCTCTTCTTCTATTTCTTTTCATTAAAGACATAAGACTTAGAGAATTCCTTTTTTTGTCTTGATACACATGAGACAATATCTTCATACGATGCGAAGGATTGTGAGACTAAATCTCGACGAAGAAATGGTTTTAACCCATAAAATAAATGATCTATATTACTTCTTGGGTTACGTATATAATTTGCAGCATTCCTTTCTAACCTTGTAAAGATATCCTTTTATTTTGCGACATTCTCATCCTCCTTTTGTCTTAGACTCAAGAATTGTCTTTCCATATATACTCGATGTTCACAAGGAAAATATTTTTCAAATAAAATGTTTTTAAACTCCCTCCATTTTATTTTTATACTTCATCATATTATTTTTTGTTTTGAATCAATGACCACCATTGATCTACATCTCCCGTGAGGTGATAAACTACCATGAAAATGTTTTCCCTTTTGCTAATCCCCAAATCGTGGAATATTTTTTCTAATGAACTTATCCATTTCTCGGCTACAAATTTATTTGTAGTCCCATTGAATTTTGTTGGTTGTTTCCTCATGAATTGGTTTAATATTGATCCTCAGCGTTGTAGATCAGGATGCTTTATACGGGTAAATTTATTATTCATAACCTGAGTGAGTTGTCCCAGTATGGTGATAAGCTGGTCAGCACTAGTTGCATCACTAGCTCCAATATAACTATCTAGAGTAGGAGGAAAATCCCTACATTGATTACATGTGTTGATAAGGTTTCCATTTCATCCACTAGGATTCATTTCTAAACAATGGCATATACAAGATTAGTTTATGAATTGCAATACGTAATTCCAAACTTTTAAAACACTTAACATAAATTGAACAGTTTATAGATATAATCCATAATCATCATAAAATTTCTTTGAGGAAGTATATACTCATAAAACCTTAATAATGTTTTGTAATGAAAATGAGAATTATCCTAAGCATATCCCTCGGGAGTGTCGTAACCAAGAGTGCAGCAATGCCCATTGTTATACAGTAGTTCTCGTTCGAGTCTAGATCAAAGCGGTTTTTTCTGGTTTTACCCCTAGGTACATCTGTTCTAGAGTTGGCTCTACCAGCTCATATCCAGACAAGGATGTATTGTTTGGAAAACTCACAAAATTTCTACAATACCAAAATTCTTGGAAGTTCTTTTATACCAATCCTCAAAGTCTATCTTAGGTTAATGTTTCTCTAATCAGATTTTTTCTAAAGATACCTTTCAAGTTTTGTACTAAAGTTACTCTGATACCAACTGTAATGCCTCGACCATAGTTTCCCAGATCTAGTGCATTATTACATAACATTGGCATAATCACAAAAGATCATGTCTCGAATGACCGATTAGATTAGTAGCCTTGGAAATACTAGATACATTCATAAGTTTTAAATTACATTATAAAATAAAAAACTGCAATAACATAGTCTCCATAGGACAGACTCATATACCTTATACTATCCCTGCAGGTCTGTCATAATATACTTTTTCGCATCCTGGGAAAAATTAAACATAGAAAGGGGTGAGCTCAGATGCTCAGTAATAATAACAATATAGCTTAAACTTTCATAAATAACAATAAACATTTGAGGCTATGTAAGAATAAAACAAAATCCTTTTAAATTTTAAGATAAGAATAATATAGAAAATATAAAATCAAATAATTCAATTTACTTATTCACATGGATATTCTACTAGTCGAATAATCACATGAAATTTCAATAGCCACATTCATAACGATGGAATGCATAATGCCAAAATTCATAACCACATATTCAAGGCCTTGTGACAAGACTACAAATAAAATTTTTTCAAAGACTTTGGCGAAGACACTAGTTTGTCTCATGAGACTTACCGATGCATTGAGAAGCTATAGTGGGCTCCACCCGTCACTTTCTATGTCAAATGTATTCCTCCTATGAAAAGGTTTAAACATAACATAAACATTTATATTAAAACTAATAAACAAAATGTCATTAAATTATCCATAAACAATGAATGATGTAAAAATAACACATCCACAGTTAATCATATCACAAAACCTTCAATACAGTATGGAAGTTTTGTATCATAATAAATCAACTTCAGATAAGCTTAAAATCCATCAAATGATGTTTACATAGATGGAATCAAATTTTTTTTTGAAATATCTCTTTCTATTTTGAAATAATTTAAAAGTTATATAATTATAAAAGTAAACATTAATTTTGAAAATATTTTTATAATCTTTTAAGTGAAGCTTCAACGGTGTTATAATAGCAGAAAATAGCTACACCCGCCGTATAAGTTAAAAAAATATTCTTACCTTAATTTTGTTGAAAAGGACATAAAACCCCTTGTTTGGTAAACAACATGGATATTCCTATCAATCACTTATATAAAAAGTCAGAAAGGGTATAAATTTATTTAACCTATAGTCTAGTAAGTAGTTAAAAAGTTTTGGAATACATTTTTAAGAAACATGGATGTGGATGATAAGGAGGTCCTAGTTGATACAAATATATAAAGATTCTCAAATAATAATAAGATTGTGGAATTAACCCTTAACCTGTACTTTTCATTGGTCTAGGGTAGTTTAACATCCATTATAATGGTGAAATCATTGTTATTAAATTATACAAGAACCATATAAATTAATATGATATCACATCTGATCTTCTAATATTGCTTTGTTAATGATATTTCCATAGTATCATCGTTTCAGGTGTTAACAGATTCATTTTAATTTATTTGTAAGTAATGATTTTTATGGATAAGATGTATATTATTCATATTCAGAATGATATTATGTCTTTAAACATTAATTTCAATCATAAAATGATAATTTGTCTTGAATGGATACGATGGGGAATTAATATCATCGTGTTCGTGGAGACGGTAATCCATCCGTACAAACGAGTGACAATATCATTCTTTTGATATTAAATTCATATATCATTGAATGTTATATTATATATAAAGAATCATTATAATGTTATTTTTATTATTACATCATTTATACTCATTATTATACCCATCCAAATGATGAAGTGTAAGAATAACAAACTTCACCACGACGTGGAGACGGTAATCCGTACGCGTGCACGTCTGATGACTTTTTCATTTATAGGATGGATAAAATAATGAATATGGTTGTAAAATTTTTATTACCACATCATAGTATATAGAAGATACATGATTTATTAATTTATAATGGAAACAATAAGGAAAGATGACGTGGAAGAAGAAAATAACATGAAAGAGGTGATGAAATATTTACCGCTTTTTCTGGTTATTCCTTTTGATTTGATCAAAAGGGATTCATAGGTTTGATTTCTAACAAAAATAAGGCATCTAGAATTAAGGGAGGATAGTTTAGTGGATATTTGGGCAGGATTCGGCTGATCCAAATTGCTTTGAATGTGTCAATTTGATAGAAGGGAAAGTGCCCTTTTATAAGAGGGGTGAGGGGCACCTTTGGAAATGATTAAAATATTATTTTATAATAAAATAATTTTCGGTATCTAATTGCTCCAAAATGATTTAAATAAAGGATAATGTGGGGATGGGTTGAAAATAACTCAACCAATAGGTTTTAGATAGGTTTGGGTCACTATATTAACCTTATCTTTTAGATTTAACTCTTAGTTGAATAGTTTGACATTTCCCATGTCTATTTTTTTTATATATTATGGTTAATAAAATTACTATAAACTTTGAAGAGAACATAAAGTGGTTCATTAATGACAATTATAATATTATTTATGCTCTTTGGCGAAACCTTATATTTTTTGGAAGAAAATATCAATTAATAATATAATATTTGTTTTAAAAACTGTTTTATGTCAATTTTGACACTTTGGTATTTTGTTTTTGTTAAATTTATAACAGCATTATTACTTCGAAGAAAATTCATTTAATCAACACTAACATGTCATATTAACCGCTAAAATTAGCGGAATTCATTAAAAGTTTCAAATTAGAATTATTTGGATAGTTATAATATCAATTATTTTACACATTCATTATTAAGGTAATTATTGTATCATCATTGTGTCAGAAATGCATTTAATTATTTAATGTCTAGAAATTATAAATAAAGAACCATTATGTAGGAAATTTTTTTAGATTTATAAAGAATATTTATAATCTAATTTATATTATCTTTATCCCTATATTAAAATTTGTTTAGTTATTAAACTTTGAATTTTACTCTTTTAACTCTTCTTTAAAGAAAATAATAATTAATGTCATTTTCTAATACAAGAGGACCAAAAAAGTTAATATTTTATTCCTAAGGTTGTTTTTGGTCAAATTTTACTTATCCAATAGAATTAATACATGTGTTATGGTAATTATACTATCATTTTTACCCATAATTACCCTATTTACTTTTAACCGTGGTAAATAAAAGTAAAAAGTTATTATTCACTGAAAATTACATTCATCTTATTGAACCACATTTTACATACTGATATTAACTGTGTCTCTCGGATTTTTGAAATTAAACTCATAGACGTGGTAAAATTAGGTTTTATACAAATTTTCAAATTCTTTTAGGATGTGGGTAAAAGACGGTAAAAAGTTCAATAAAATTTTTATATATCTAAACTCATTATAAAATGAATCCAATGAATTAAATTGAAATTATATAGGTATTATGTATCAATTTTGACCTAAAATAAATTTAAATAAAATAAATAAATATTTAAATGAAAATTCGGTTTTAAATAATAACTTAGTGCTTTTCACTATTCAAAAAAATTGAATGTTTTCAGAAAAATACCAAAAACTAACCCTATGATAATTTCGATATTAAGAATCCAAAAATGAAGTCTATTTTGAATGATAAAATTTATAAAATTTCAAAAACTGGGTATTACTATTCATAACTGCTAGTTTGATTGGTCATGGTGTATTAGATTCTCAAAGTTGTGTACAATGCAAGCTATTGCGTTATTAAATGGAAATGTACCGTGGAAGTTTGGGGTGTTAAAAAAATTATTAAAATTTCAATATTAATTATATTAATTAAGATATGGTTTCAAATATACACTAGGTAAATTTATTATCCTTTTATATATTTATAACAACTATCTTTACTCTCAATGATTAGAAAACCTTATTGTCCTCGTAATTCTGAACATGTTTAACAATGGATAAAACCAAAATATACGTGTAAAAATGTGATCTAAAATTTTCCAAAAATAAATCTATAATAGTATTTAGAAAAATAATAATATTATTTTAATATATTATCACTATAAATCAATTTTCACATAAAAAATAAATTTCATTATTTTAATTTTTTATGAAATTCCAAGAGTTTCTCTCTCCTATCCTATAAAAGGGTTCTTATTCATCCCATTTCATCACACCTCTTGAAGCATTTTTACTGAGAAATAACCATCCAAATACATTCTCAACATATATAACCATATTTTATATTCAATTTTTTCTGGATAATTCCCACATTAGAGGTATTAAGGAGTAATGCAAAGGAAGTAGTCTGAAGATTATTTATAGATCTTAATTGATCATTTTTTTATTTACTTCTTCATTAAAATCCTTAAAAATATATTTTTTATGCTAAAATAATAACACCAGTTACCTCCATATAAATATATTTTATTATTTTAATTTAATAATAAATATACATCTCTATTTAAATCAAATTGGAAACTAATCCATTTATGATGTGTCTGGTAGAAATCCACCATGCGAACTGAGATAATTTGGTTTACATCACTTCTCCTCATGGGTAAAAAATGATGATAGAATTAGTGTTTATATAATATTTTCATTACATAATTACATTTTTTAAAAGATGATATATCACTTAGCTTCTTTTATTTCCAATCATTAAAAAATTATAAATTTGTTCATGTGAACATGTGGAATACTAGATACATAAAATGATGTGATCCATTTTTCATAACCATGTAACTTGGATGATATACATATGCATATATTAAGATTAATATCATATTTATTATATTATCAGCAGTGTTTTATTTTATAAAAAAATTCTTACCTTCTTTCCATAATGATAATTGAATAATCGAAATGTTACTCATGTATACATATGGCATACCTTCTCCATGATTGTAAAGTTGTTATTTTGTCATTACTATATTTAATGGCTATATTGAAAATATAATTTTCTTGTATAAATTAAAATTATTTCATTATATTTTTTATTTTGATGTTGTAAAAATGAATCTTTTACAATGGTCAATAGAAAATTATTATTTCATGATTAGAGATGAAAGTTTCTAAAAAACTAATGTGGACTATACAAATTGTATATTTAAATACTCCATTGTAATAAGCTAAAATTATATTAATGATAAATTAATAGAAAAATAAATGGATTTTTTAAACAATTAAATAAACTATAAATGTTTATCTTAAAATATTTAAAGGACATAAATTGAAATTTTGGACTCGATATAAGAAATTTTCTCCAAATTCTATTTAATGAGACATATTTTAATGTTATGAACCTAATTTATTCTATATTGTATATATACTACCCATTTTACATGTTATACATTATTTTTCTTATGTTCATGAAATTTAATGTTTCATTTTATGTTATGTTTTCATCGAGATGTGATTAAAAAGTAACAAAAGTGAAAAATGTTTTGTTTCTCAATATTATTTCATTTCAAGATGGTATATGACATATGATTCATTAATGGAAAGAAAATTCCCTTATTTTATTAAACCAATAATATTATTCTCATATATTTATAAATTTATTTTAAATTATTAATTTTCATTTCCTCTATTTTTTAATAATGTGTCATCAATGAAGTTAGTTGTAAGTGATACTCATCATGTATATTCATTTAGATTGAAAAAATTAAATTTTATATCTATGTGTACTATGGTTTTTAGAATTATATTATAATATAAACCTAAATTATTTCATAAATTTTTTATATATAAGCATGGAACTTATTCTAAGATAATAAAAATAAAAATTTCATCATATTTACCAAATAGATAACTTTTAACTAGTTTCACAAAATGATTAAATATAATGTTTTCCATAGAAGATTTAAAAATGAATGGATTTTACTGATGTTAGTAAAATTATTTGAATTTAAATTTTCATTATAAGAATAGATAAATATTTACAATGAAAATTATTTTCATAATATTTTGTGAATATTAATTTTTTTAAAGTGATATTCAAATTTTAAAGGTTATTTTCAACAAGAATCGTTTTAATGATATATTATGGGAATTTATATTGATCAAAATAAAAAAACCATGATGGTACATATTTTCAATTTGGGATGTATTTTATTTATACCAATCCCATTAGTACAACGATGAATTATGATTGTTTCCAAGAGATTTTCATGGAAATATTTTATTTTAATTGGGTTAATAAGGTTATGAGAGGAATACTTTAGGTTTCCTAGAGTTTTATAATGAAATAAAATAACTATATACATAACATATCTTATGATTCCTAGAAACATTTTTATGATACTGGGTGGTTCTATGATAAATAAATGTCAAAGAGAGCCTATTATGGATATCTAATGCAGTGTAAAAATGGATTGGGTTAACCAATTAGGTTTTTCTAAATATATTTGAGTGATATTATTAGATTATTATTACATTTATAACTTTGATGATTAGTTAATCTATGAATTTGATGCCTACTAGAAGTATACTAGAAATTGTTATTCCATGTGTAACTGTGAGGGTTAAACATATGTACGAGTAATATGAAAAATGATGTCCCATGTTACCTACTTGTTTTATATACCATTTTTGTGGGTTTTTTTTGAAATCTTATAATTTAAAATGATAATAAAATGAGATTATGCTTATTATATAATATTTCTTAAATATTATTGGTGAATAGATATTGGGTGTTAATGATTTGATGAGAAATATTGACACAACATTGATAATGATTATTGACAACTCTTTCCTTTTTAATTAATTATATATATTTTTAAATGGTTAATTATAATAGTATTTATGGGAATTAATTCTCTTATTTTTTTATCATGTACATATATATTATTATTATGAACTTCTGGTCATCTTATTATCATTTATTACATTATGTTTTTAAATTTTTTTACAATTATAGAGAATTTTTTTCCACTGTTATCATGTTTCCTTTTTCTTGGGCTATGGAGAGCGATGATAAATTTATTTTTTAGAAATGATTAATGTGTTGAAGATTTTATGTGATAGTACAGAGATATATATAAACATGACATTTTTCAATCCATTTTAAGAGTTTTTCATAATTCCCTAAAATTGTAATCCTAAAATACCCTTGGTTTGTGTGTGAACCAGTAATGCATTTTTATGTTGTAATATTTTTTTGAAAAAAAATTCTATCACATTTATTTTTATCAAATACAAGATTGTTATATTCAAATTTTTAGCACTAGATCTGAGAGATTTTGTTTAGGGTTTTTACATTTGGTATCAGTGAATGGTTTGGAGAACTTTTTATATTAGTATTTTTATTTCAGTATAACATAAGTGTTATGGATAACGTCATTGGTTTGTGTGTTTGAGTTTGGTCATATGTTCAAATTCTTAGAAACCCATTTTTAGGTTTTAATAATTGAAAATTTGACATGATTAGTGGCCTTTTTAGGAGACATTTTATTATGTTTCGGTATATTTTACCCTTGGTTTTAATCTGAATTATTATTTAATGAATGTTTACATTACTTTGATTGAAATTATTTTAATGATATTGGTGAAATTTGGGGTTTATAATATCATCAATATTGATGTTATTATGGGTTATTCATATTTGGAAATATGTGATATAGTCACCCATGAGATTAAAAAAACGAGTTTTTGACTAAGTTACAAATGAATGATATCATGATTTTGGGGTACATTATATAATTAAGGTAAAAATATATTAATCTATTTACCATTTGGAATTAATTTTGAATTATATATTTTTTATAATTATTAATATTTTTTTAGTAATTGTAGTTATGATTATCATATTATATAGAATATATGATGAGTGTATATACATTTTTTAATATAGGAAATCAAGAATTATTGATGGAGATAAATATTAAATTTATCTTGAATGAATATGTGATCAAATACATTTTGTTTTTGGGAATTGATATTGGTCCTGAATATTTTGCTGTAATTTAGGTGTGGTTAATTATGGAATGATATTTTTAGGTATTCATGTATTATTTTATATTTTAAATATTATTCCATTATTTATTTATATTATGGTTTATTCATTTTGGAAAATAGGATACCTTTGTAAAACCATTTTGGTTTTGGTAAAAATATTAAGATATGATGTATATAATGTAATTATTTTTCAGATTCTGTGATACATTAGCAGTTGATTCTTATGCTTCAGGAATAAGAAAACTAATTTATATGGAATACTCATAATTTCAAGTAATAGATGATATTTTAATGGTAATTTACTAGAAGATGAAATTTTACTTCTCATTTATGTATATTTCATTCTATATTGAGTATAGTTTATAAAGTAAATCATCATCTATAGGATAAGGGTCTTGATATTTTTTTATCCATTTAATTTGATATAGATAAATCAGTTTCCTTTTAGACCATAATATATTTTTCATTTTTAATGGTTAAAATTATCATGACCATATTATTTAATACTCTCTACTAAATTTTTTGAGATTTTATCTCTTCCATATTCAGAGTTTTACATTCCACTAATCTTCTCAAATTCGGAAACCTAGTTTTTGGTTAATTTAGATATCTAGAGTTTTACATTCCACTAATGTGTGGAATTATCATATTAAAGGGGGAATTTTAGATATCTTTAAATTGGAAAACAAATACTATATTCTATAACATACAAGATAATCAACACCATACATAAACAATTACTGAAATAATATAATTTAAATGTTATTATTGTATCAAACCTATTGAATTATTAGAATGAATATTTTTAACAAAATTAAAAAATATATGATTGATCCTACTCATTTATAATATATCAATAATTTTTTTGGATATAATAATTAATTTTTAAATTTTTTTATGTTTTTCAAAAATACTTCTATTTCAAAAATAAATTTTCTTACATTTTATGAGTAAATATTATAATTACATAACTAAAAAATTTAAAAAATCATTTGACAAACTAAATTTTGGTTTTTAATTATATATGTCAATAAAATAATAGGATTATTTGATTATATTTTTCTTAAAAGATTGAATTTTATATTACTAATGAAATTTTTTGATAATTTTTAAATATTGTATATTATTTTTATTTTCTTAAAAAGTAAAATAATATTTTTGATTTTTAATAATTTTAATATTTATTTTTTATATAAAATAATGAAAAATTGTTTTTAAAGTAATTTTTATACTTTAATTTAGTATATAAATATTTTTACATCAAAAATTGCAATTTATAGAACAATAATTTTGCATCGTGTTTTATTAGTTTAATTTATAAATATATTCTCAAACATCATTATTTTCAATTTTCAAAAATGGATTGCGTATTTTAAATCTAAGAATCTAAATTTGGAAAATATTTCTGTTTTATGTTTAGTCATCTTCAATACTAATCATAACTATTTTTTGCTAATGTAAAGTATGAATCGAGTAATTAACATTGAAAATTAAATTGATAAATACAATATACTATCCAAATCACCAGAATTAATTTTATTATTTTTGTTAATTTATTATATAATCATATAAAATTCAGTAAAATGAATTTATGTTTATATTTTTATGTGATTATGACCATTATATTCATTTATGAAATGATAAGTAAAAAAATCACACTCTTGTTCTTAATAACTATTATATATTCAACATGCTAATAAATATAAGTAAATTTTAACAATAAATTGTAATTTTAAATATAATTGATTTTTTTTAATCATGGGATTTTATTTATAAATTTTACTGAAGAAATTATTACCTTAAATAAATACACAATGCCAAAAAAATTCAATCATTCGAAAAATTAAATAATGTTTATTAAAATAATAAAAGATGAATAATTTGAAATAATTTTGGTGAAATACTAATTTAATATATAAAACTCTCATTTTATAGTTGTAGTAAAATATTTTTTTCTAATTTATTTTTTATTTATGTTTTCAATATCAATGAAAAAGAGTAGTTCAAAAATTAGCGTTGTTAATATTTTCTGAAAATAAAATTTTACTAAATGATATATAATTTATAAAAAACTATAATAGGACAGTGGAGTAGGATATGGTTGAAAATATAAAAAAATTAACTTTATGGACCTATTTTCATTTATAGTAACTATCTTCAACCTCAAAGAGAAAAAACATTATTATCAAGGTAATTATGAAAAAATTTACCAATGGTCAAAATAAAGAAGTCAAGGAAAAACTATTTTCTAAAATTGTTAAAAAATTATTCTCTATGATTATATAGATAAATAATAATTTTATATCATATTTTTACCATTTTTTCATTTTTAAAACGAATTTAATTTATATTAATTTAATATTTTAAGAAACTCCAAGAGTGACCCTCTCCTCTCCTTTAAAATGGAACCTCTTCCACTCATTTCAACACACATCAAGAACCATTTGTTTAATTCAATTTCTACCCAATTTCATTTAAAAAACCTCTCACCACATTGTAGACATCATTTTTTGTGGATTTAATACCATCCTTATAGGTTTTATTATATAAAACAAGTGATGTTATGAGGAAAATAGGTATTGTTCTAAATAGTATTTTTTATTTATTATTCTATAGCCATGAACTCAATAGAATTCATGTTCAAATAATAAAAAAATGTTATACATATACATATAGTTTATTTTTGTAAATATCCTAATCTATATCCTTTTCATATTCCATCAAATGGGAAATGAAAACATCCTTTATGTTAATGGAGGACTGCCATCATGGGAACCTATGTAATTAATTATTCAGCACCATCTCTCATGAAAGGATTATATTTATTGAATTAATATTTTATTTCAAACTTAAACAGTAAATTTTTTAAAAAAAAATTCATAAATCCAATTTTAGGGTTTATAGTGGGAATCCACAAAAAATCCAAATCACACATTGTTCCACTCACACATCATTATAAATACAAAAATACAAACCAACATAAAGAATTAAAATAAAGTGGGGACATTAAAATTTCATGTAATTGAATATCCATTCAAGGATAAAAAGTGAAAAAAGCCTAGGACATTTCACTAGACTGACTGGGAAGAGAGAATCAGACCATGACATTCGAGAAGAGTTGAGAAAATCAAGACCTCGGGAGAGGTTTACACCTTCATGAGAACTTCATTCCTACATTTAGGGACCCATGCAACTAGAATACCATCTTCCAATTTTCAAAAATAAACATTAATCATGTTAGTGTAATATAACCACTCCACCATATCAAAACAACAAACGATAACCACTTCCATAATTATCATGAAACCGCCTGAACCCCAATCGAAAACTTGAAATATATCCTCCTCCAATGTAGATACTAATAATAAAACCCTGAGAAACATCACCATCTGGAACATGATACCGTCCAATGAATAACCACAAAAATATTTAAAAAAGAACAACCATAACATAAACATACTTATTTTATATAATTAAATCAAGACAAAAAACTAACCAATATGATGCATGCGTCAGACAAGACACACATAAAAATAATATGATGTCAACTCGATGCCACTAAATGATATAAGACCTAATAATAAAATACATGAGACATTTAAAAAGGTGGATTCCTTGGTTGATCAGAGCCAGAAACACCTCTGTAGACTGGTATACATACCAACTGAGGCCTAGGAAGTGCCATACTAGGAACATAACATTCATAAATTAAACAACATGGACCTAAATGATTATATTATTAAATATTACATTGTAATAAATAAAAAAACAATTCAATGATAAAGTAATAAAAAATAATTAACTTATTAATAAAGTATATAATTTTTATAATTATATTATAAATGATCTACAGAAAAAAAATTGTAGTACTGGATTCATGGTAAATGAATATTTCTCAATTTTCACTCACTTTGAAATAATTTAATGTTATGTGCCAAATTTATTTTATTTGGTTTATATACCTACCCATTCAAAGTTTATATTATGTATCTCCTTATGATAATGAAATTTAATGTTTCATTTATTTTATTCCATTGTGGAGAACATGATTGAAAATTTACCAAAGTGTGAATACATTTATGTTTCAACACCAATTATTTTAAGGGTTTTTTTTACAAAAAAGGTTAATTTAATAGAAATATTAAAATATTATTCTCTAAAAAACCAATATTATTCTACTCTATTCATGATTATGGTTTACATGACTAACTCCCATTTCCACTTATATTGATTAAATATGAATAATTTGTTTCATTTTTAAGTGACACCATTCTTATATCATCCATTAGATCAAGAATCTTTCTCTTCCATATCAGTGGTTTCTATTTTTTTAAATGTTATTTTTGACACATTAATTTTTTCCTAAACTTATTTAATATAATTATTTACTCTCTTATAAATTTTATTATAATAAATATTTCAATACATTTTCCAATTATTTCATTATAAAATCCTTATTAATTTTTTAAAGAGAATGTTAATTTTAAATAATAAACACATTTTAACACCATCATGAGAAATATTATTATTAAAGATTCATTTATATGTTTCCAATATTTATATTATTTATATGAATTTTGAAAACATTTTGTGAATTATTATTTATTAAATGTTATTTTCAAAATGAAAACATTATTTTTTTGAAGAATGATTTAAATGATTATTTAATTGTATTTCCGTTATTCAATATGAAAAACCTTGGTGTTTCTAGTTCACCGCTAAATAATTTTGTATTGACAACATCCTCACGCATTATCTATATTACATTTTATTGTTTCATTGATATTTTCCTGGAACCAAATTGATTTCCACTACTTAACCCGGTTATGAAAGGAATAAAGGATGTTTCTTAGTATTTTATAACAAATTGAAGACTCTGTGTAAATTATTTATGTTATAGTTCATTAGGAATTCTTTATGAATATGTGCGGTACTATTATAATGAAATGGTATATAAGGGTACTATAAATTTTTAGTGCATTGTGTAATGGTAGAGACATAAATGATTAGGTTTATCCTAAGAAACTATTTTAATATAGTTTGATGGTTATTCAAAGTATAAATGTGATGGTTATTTCTTGTTTAATTATAATAGTTTCTCTATGTTTAAATGTGATAGTAATTCTATGAACAATTATCAAAATCACTCTTATGGATGAGTAATATGGGGAATGATGTCCCATGATACCTTTATTTTTGATAAATTAAATCTATGGGGTTTTATCGAGATCTTATGATTTCATAAGGTAATATATTGAGTTTGTGTTTAATTAAAAATATTTTATACTTTTATGCTTAAAAATTAGTTAGTTTCTAATTATTCCATAATTATCACTGGCATAACATGTATCATGATTATTGATGAATCATTTCTCCATTAAAGACTATTTCAAGTTTCATGGATGATGGTATAGGTATTGATGGTTTCAAATTCTATTTTATTATTATTATATACTTTTATTATTTCATCATACCCTCATGGTCATATTATTCTCTAGGATCATGTGCAATTGATAATGGTTATTTTTACCCTCACTACGAATTCCAACTCACCCTTATTATGTTTCCTTTTCCAAACTTTATAATGTTTGATGATAAATGATTTTTTTTCTATAAAGTATTCACATGTTGAATAGTTTATAATATAAGATGTAAATATTTATGGACCATTTGTTCAGGATTCCACATTCTTAATATTTTTTCCTTATTCTATAAAACACTAAACCCTAATATTCATTTAGTATATAAGTGATATAATATCTACATTTTATGTTTCATAACATTTTTGGAAAAAATTGCTCACATTTATTGGTATTAAATCCTAAAATGTAATTTTTATGATCTTAGCACTAGATGAGAGAGCGAGGGAGTGGAGATTTTATATTTAATTTTATCATTGATGTCAAAGTAATAAAAGTGAATTAGTATTATTCGGTTTTACAAAAAAAATATTTATAAGAAAATGTAGTGGTTAAAAAGTGATTAGTGATTCATTTTTTATTGAGGATGGTCATAATTTTTTAGTAATGTTGTAAGAATTATTTTTATTCAGTTTCATAAAAATATAATTCTACAATCCATGTGAAAAACCACCACATCTAGAAAATATGTGGTGATTAAACCCATACCTGACTGAAAATAAGGGTGTAATGACTACCACTATCATAAATGATTTCCATGTTTACATGATATTATTTTTACATAAATGGTTTGATAGATAAATATTTATATAATGGATGAATTGGTCATTGGGTGTTACTATTGAGGTTTTAGAGATTATTTTATTATACCAAATAACATGTAATACTATAGTGCCCAACCTTAAACATTACATAATCATGAGTTATGTTAAGAATTCACATTTAGGATATTTTCAGTTTTAGAGTTTTACAGAATTACTCCATAACTATTAAATTAAATCACAAATATTACAAATTAAACACTTCTACTCTATCTATTTTTTTTCACAACAACAGAACTCCTTAAAAACAAGAATTCTATTCATGGTCGAAATCTTCATGAATTCTTACATTCTCTTATCCTTCCTTATACCCTACGAAAAAAATTTCAAAAACATGGGCTGAGCATAAAAATATCGGTAAGGGACATAAAAATAATGAAAAACCATTAGTGTAGTTAAAACATGACATCGTATTCAATGTTTATTGAGAAGAGGAAAAAAAAATTCACATGAATAACACACATACATTTTTATCAATGAAAAAGACTAAAACCAATAGAAATCAATTAAAACTACATTATGTGACTTAGAAAATCATATACATAAAACCCCTTCAAACATATTCTATTTGGAATAACCAAATGGTTTACTTATAAATTGGATATCTATAATGGGGATCTCCCTTTATATAAGCTATATCAGGATCACCTGTGAGCTATAATTGGGATGAACCATTTTTATAAGCTATATCCGGCTCACATGTTATCTATAATGGGGATCAACCATTCATATAAGCTATATTAGTCTCACCCATTTCATAAAATGCTCAAGTAACATTTCAAAAACATGTTCATCAAAAAACCCTTTTGAAAAACTCATCTAATCCCATATCAAAAAATTTCTATACAAATATACAATATTCATTTTAGAACCCCTTTTATATACCCCAATACCAAAATAAATAAATAATGAAATTGTTATCTTTTTAAAAGACATTAAAGCTTATAGGGGAAGCGAATTTTCAAACAATGTTTACGATGGTAGAGAAGTTGTTGTCGTCATATACATTAAAAAACATTCATTTTGTCATGTTTTATTGAATGTAAAACACTTATAAAATATTTCATTTGAAAACATTGAATTAAATTCTAGATATACATATAACATTCTGTATATTCTTTTTATACCCATATAAATAAATATATAATTTAGTATCGTTAAGAGATACATTTGATAATTAAATATTTAAACATTCAAGGTTCCCCATACAACTTTGAACATTTAAATAAAAATATCCATGATTTAATAAATAACATTAGTATCGAAAAAATATGGATGTGATATGTCAATGTAGCTGTATATAAATCTTATAAAGTAATAAATGTCCATGTTATCAAGAAAGGCCTCAATGAAATGAGATTGATACAATGTCCCTTACAATGAGTGTGACTTGCCTCATTAATTATTTTTCTTCGTGAATAATAAAAATAAGATTATTTCTTCTTACTTAAAACCCTATTTCATACTTATTACTCATTTTATAACCCTTATTATCACGTTATAAGAATTACATAACCATTTATGTTCATATCAGGTGTTTTGCCTATTTTTGGTACTTGAGTAAAACATGATCTTCTTTTGATGTAAATTATTCATGTGGTGAAAAAGAAATTATCTAAAGAATGATATTTTTGATTTAAATATGATATATATAAAATATATACGTATTTATAAGTGTCCATAACATTTGTAGATAAGAAATTAAATGCACCATTCATGGAGACAATAGGTCATACGTACACATGAACTCTACCTTCATTTCATATTCGTATTAAAGAAATGGAAAATAAATAAAAAATATGTATATAATAACTCCTGTATAGTATACATGTTATATATGTTACATATATTCATTAAGTCCACCATTTATACATTCTATGTATGTAATTAATGAGTCATATCACTTTGAGTGGCCGGTAGTCCACACCTCCTCAAATGAAATTATTATATTCACACATAATGGAAATAATAAAGGTATGTTGTAAATAAAAATTTAATAACAATAGAGTAAAAAATCTAATATATATCATTTATATATACTATGCCATAATAATTTCAACCATTGGAGGTTTTAGGAGAAAATTGAACAAACATAATTTCATAAGGCAGTAGTTCACCGTACACAGAAACAATATGTTCTATATTCATTCGATGAAGGTGTGTATAAGTGTTGGTAATAAAATTAGAATAAAAAAATCCTAGAATATTTTCAGTAATTTTGTTTTTATAAAATAATGAAATGAAAATATCATAGTGGGTGGAGAAGGAAATTAAATGAAAGAAGCTTTAGAGAAGGCGTTACCTCTAAATCAGGTAACTCCTTTTGATTTGAGCCAAAAAGATTTATGGAGTATTTTTATATCCTAGGTAATGATTATTGGAAAAATGGAGGGATGTTGGGAACTTATTTTATTTAGAATTTGGATTATTCATGGGGCCTGATAGGTGTGATTATGTGGGTAGAGCTGGTGGTGTTTTATAAGAGGCGGGAGGGGCACTTTTGGAATGTTTTCAAATATTATTTTATTATAAATTTATTCTCGAATTATAATAGTTTAAAATGTATATATTTTAATTAGTAGATGATTATAGGGTTAAATCATCTCAATGAATAGGTTTTAGATATGTTTAGGCCACAAAGTTAATCTTATCTTTTGTCTTTAAGCGATAGTTAAATAAATTAACTCATACCATGTCTTCTTGTATTTTTACACTATATGGTTAATATGGTTACTATAAAATTCCAAGAGAACCTAAAGTGAAAAATTAATTAAATTCATAACAATATATGATTTATATGTTGAAATATGATATTTTTATGACTGTTTTGTCATTTAATAAAAGATAATTTTTTTAAAAACTCATTTATGTGAATTTAGACACTATTTAGGAATTGTTCTTTTAATTCATAAAACATGATTCACTCTCAAAAACTACAATAAATCAATGATACCACATCATAATAATCCATAAAATTATTTTATGGATTCAAAGTGATCTAATTTCATTTATTTAAATATTTTTAATATCATTTATTTGTATCTTTCATTAATAAGAAAATAAATACATCATCATTATGTCATAAATAAATTTGTTTATTTAATTTTTAAAAATGATAAACCAAATACCATAATGTAGGAAATATTTTTATATTTATAATTACCATTCGAGGTCTAAAAGATCATTTATATAAACCAAAATTAAATTGTTTTAGTTAGGAGATACATGTTTATGTTATATTTCCCTCTTTAAAAAAAATATATTATAAAAGGTAATTATCACACCCAAGTGGCTCCTTGAGGTCCTAAAATCGACCAAGGATTACCATTGTCTTCCATATCTCATCCAATAGTTTTAGGGCATGTTTTAGGGTAGATTTATATTCTTATAATATTATTTATTACCCTTATTTGCCTAATTTACCCTCTAACCATGTTAAAAAATATAATTACTGGACCTACTATTCATAATGTCCAAAAATAAAAGGTACCTATTTACAAAATTTAGACCTTATGATTAAAAATATATAATCTGTTTTTCTAATT
The DNA here is from genome assembly GCA_963277665.1 of Viscum album. Taxonomy (NCBI): domain Eukaryota; kingdom Viridiplantae; phylum Streptophyta; class Magnoliopsida; order Santalales; family Viscaceae; genus Viscum; species Viscum album. The sequence goes on from OY728137.1 coordinate 112,813,062, forward strand.
TAAAACACTGAATTTTTAGTAATTAATTTAAAATTAAATCTCACCGACAAAACAAAGAGTAGGTTTTTAAGAAGTAAAAACTATCAAAATATTGAGATGTGTTTATGTCCAATTTATATGTGAAATTATATTCAATGATTATAAGGGCCCAGAAATTCCATGTAATTTTTTGAAATTATTTGGGATTTTTACGAGTATGTGAAAATTGACGGCGAGTGATTCTGAGGCCCGGTGTACCTGGAATGAATTTTTGAACTTTCTTATGGTACGTTCAGTAAATGCATAAGGTGACATTTTCTATCTTTTGAATTGGTGCTCGGATTAAAAATCTAAGGGCACCGTTGAATCCGCAACACCGAGATTCTCTTATGGGATGCTTCACTTTGACTGTTGTTGGTCTGGAGAAAAATATGGTTTTTGTGACATTTAAAGAAAAAATAAAATAACACAAAATGTTATTTTATATATTTTTCCCTTCCTACAACCTGTTGAGTGGAGATGGTAGGGACTACGGAGGTGGTAATACCATTAATTTGGGTGTGTTAATTGCATAGTTACACAATTTTGGCATAACCACCCATCACGTAATTAATGAGAAACTTTAATTACATCAATTAATGAGGCACATTAATTACGTCAATTAATGAACCTCATTAATTCCACAAGGCATTTCTCAAATTTCTCATTCTATTTATATTCATCTTGGGTTTATTTTTAGCACAAATTCATCAATTGAGGACCCCCTAACGAAGTGATTCCATGCCTTCCACCAGCGGAGAAAAGAGGATGGACGATGCCCATTATATGATCAATTCGAAGGTCGACGGACGATGAATGCCAACATCTGTGATATCTCCAATGAATCGAGTTAGAGGATATATTTTAATTGAAGATTTTCCCTCAATTCTATTCCTCGTCCTTGTACATTGCAGTAGGTTGTTGTGGGGGATTTGAATGGGGATCAACAATATTAAAATGTGATGAATAATTACCTTTCTCTCGATTTGATGCTAATGCGGAGGACACATACCAAACGAACAATCCTCAGATCATCTTCTGCTTGTTTCTTTGTTGCGTTCTTCAGGGATGGTTTTCCAAATTCGATTGAAATGTGAGACAGAAGGTCACGCTGTGGAGGCAACGAACCGAGAGGCCCTTAAGCGCAGATGACACTAAGAACGGACAACCAGAGGATGACTAATGGCCCATAGAAACAATGGCTAGCGTGCCATATCGGCGGTGGCTAGAGGAGGCCCGTAACAACCGGCAGTGAGAGGTGGGATGGCGGCCCACCATTGCGCTCCACGGTGGCCAGAGGCGGCTGACCCGAACCGGTCGCATGGGAGAAGGGTGGCGCCCGTAGGCATCGCCTGCGGCAGTAGTAGCTGCCAGCATACCATGACAGAAGGTGGCGGCGTGGACCCGTACCGATCTGTGGCGCACCGGACAAAACTTCCCCACATCTTCGAGGATAGTTGGGTGAAGCGGTCCGCCATCAAGCGGACCATTCCGGACAGGTGTCGGCCGAACGGGCCGAACCCGCCCAGTGGGCCAGACCAACCGCGACCAGGGCCGAAAAACCTACCGGACCAACCTCAACAGACTGGATTCAATGAACTGGGCTAGCCCTTAATGGGAAAGTCCTAGGTAGGGTCACGTAGACTCTGTGACCCATTGCATCGGGCAGGCCTGACCGAGTCGGACAGAGACGAGACACAACCAGCCCCCGAATAAAGAAACACCCATAATTGACGAACTGTGTGTCTGTTTGACACACCACCAGTGGTGTTGGGACCCCCCTTGGGAAGCGGTCCCTTTGGCATATTTTTCTAGGCTTGACCAAGTTGGGCAGGACAGAGGTGTGTTCACTCCCATTCATGGAGAGGGTAGTAACTAACAGACTAGGCATCTGATCGACGCGCCGTCTATAGAAAAAGGACCCTTGTAACAAGGATGTCATTTGGAGATACTCTAAGTGAGTTTTGAAAGTGTTTGACATGTGACTTTTGTTGGATTAGAATTGAATCCATCTAGGTCATTTTTACCAAAGTGCCCATATCTCACAGATCGAGCATACGATCAACGCACTGTCTATCACGTTAGCACACCTATGATGGGGTGGTCCCTTGGGTATACTTTTTTAGGTAATTTGTACTGGTTGAAATATGATTAAATACTTGAGGAGAAGAGTCTTCCAGAGATCATGCGTGCTTCGTACGGGAATCCAGTGGCTGTCTATGACATGAAGAAGAAGAGTGACCAATGCGGGTTAGAATCAGAATATTCATAAAGGGATGATCTAGATGTATGACTAATAATCCCTACCTGTATACCATAAACCTATATGGTTTAGCACCAATGACCAATATGGGTCAGCACCAGCAACCAATACGGGTTCGCACCATCGACCAATAGGGGTCAGCACCAGCGACCAATACGGGTTAACATCTAGCGACCAATACAGGTAAGAATATAATGACATATACAGGTCAACAATAGAGTTACCAAGAATGGGATGATTTGGCTTTATGACTAGTCATCCCTATCCTAGTAACTATGAAGTTATACCGTCAGAGTGAGCTATCTCTTTTTATTTGTGTTTCATGATTTAGATCGTATTTGTAATATAATTTTTGTGGTTTATTTTGTGATGTTTTTATTTTTTGGATTACATACAGACCTTCGGGGGTCTCTGAGTCCCCTAATGAGTATTATTATACTCACCCCTATATTGGATCTGCCAGCACGTGTGTGTTTGGTTCAGACTACTGACACATTGAGGAAGACATTTGAGGTTCATGACTTAGTGATGTTTGGAGCATTGGGAGCAGTTGATATCCTCTTATTCACCTTCAGACTTACACCAACTCCCCTCTAGGTAGAGATCCAGGGTAGATGCGTCAAATGATTACTTTATTTTTAGTTTGAAGGGATTGTATTCTATCCCACTGTTTTTAGTTTACAGTTCTTCTTGTGGATGTACTTTAATCTCGTAATTATATCTTACTATTGTTGGTTTTTAGTTTAGTTTCCCTTTTTGAGTGTATATAGATATCTAAGGCAATGCCTTCCCAGTTCGGGTAAATCCTTCAGGTGCTAGACACCAACCCCAGGATTTTGGTAGGTGGGCATGGGGTTGTCACATCTGAGCACCATGGGATGGGTCGTCACAAAGTGGTATCTGAGGAGTCAATTCTACCAATGAATTAGGACTCTTATATTTTAATAGAGAAATAGTGTTAAGTGTTTTGAGTGAAGTTTTCAGTTTGGGGAGTCTGGTGTTGCTGTGGTAGTTTATGTATCCATACACAAGGACCCAAAATTCTATTTTTTGAATCGGTGCATGAAAACACTAATTGCATGTGTTTTGGAAATGTTTTACTTTTGATCTCTTTGAGTCATCTGACTAGGTATAACTTATTAACCGCAGAGGACCTTTTTCCTTTCATGAGGCGGCCACATAGACGACCAGCTAGGATTCCTGAGAGAGTACAAGATGACGGCCCACCGACCAATGAGGCCATGGTTCATGGCCCTCTAACAGTGATAGTACATCGAGGGGTATACTGGCAGCAACAATACCCATTGGAAAGCCATTGCCACCACCCCCACCAGTAGATGGTGCATGCCGACTGAGCACGTTGCATGAGTTCCAACAGTAGAGGCCTATGATGATCCGAGGAGCGACATATCTACAGGAGGCTGAAGACTTTCTAGAGGCTGTGGCCAGAGTTTTCCATCTTGTGGGGACACCAACCGACCATATGGGGATCATAACTCCCAGTCATTTCTAGGGAGTAGAAGGGAGATGGTAGAGCTTGATGCTCCAAATACACGACAAGGCGACCCTCACCTAGGCAGATTTCAAGGGCCTCTTCAAGGTATATTTCATTCCAATGACTCTATTCTATATCAATATACATGAGTTGCTACACTTACAGCAAGGCAGCCTGACCACAACACAGTACTCAGCGAGGTTCCCTCACCTCTCGCGCAACTCCACCAACATGGTGTGAGACCCTTTCTTCAAAGCTTGTACCTTTGAGCAGGGACTCTGATAGGAGATTAAATCATTGATGGTATCTTTTAGCATCCTAATGTGTGATGGAGTGTTGTAGAGAGAACTCATGGTGTAGATCTTGCTTACTAAGCAGACACCAACGGCGAGACCGACCAATAGGTGACACGTTGCAGAGTCATCTAAAGCGGGTAGTAGGTGAATGACAGAGAGGTCCAATCATACCCAACCTTCTGGTGGATGCCCTTAATATGTAGGGTCGGAGGTGAGAGGCTCACAATTTATAGCTAACTAGCAAAGGATCAGAAAATGTTTCATGTGCAGCAGGCAGGGTCACATTACTCGTGACTGCCCAACCATCCGCACTGAAGACCAGCAGAAAGTCATGGGACAACCAAGGTAGAGGAAGATATTAGAGTGAGGATGTCCACAGGGTGGTGGATGTGGGAGAAGAGTAGGCCATGCAACAGGTGGTGGAAAATAGTTTGAGGTTGTACTGCCACCACCTCCAGGTGGTCCACCCGGACCATAGGGAGCAGGTGGACAGGGACGAGCTCATCTACAGGAAGCTAAGACCTATAAACATGATGCACCAGAGATGATTTGAGGTACGATATGTGTATATTTATACTTAGCTTCAGTAATTATAGAAATTGGTTCCAGTCACTCATTCATTGTCGTGATTCTCGTTCGGATCTTAGAGATTCTGATGGAGCCGTTGGCTCGATCCTTGTGATTAGAGACTCTTATGGGAGAAGATTGGATGATTACACACTGGTGACGACAGCGTGATCCCACTATAGAAGGAGAGAGACTCGGATAGGATCTTCTAGTAGTTGCATCGAGGCATGACGATGTCATCTTGGGTATGGACTAGTTATCCACATTCCATGCTCAGATTGACTATATTAGGTGAAATGTGTGGTGTGTCCACGCGGATGGGACTAGGTTTTCCTTCACTAGCGAGAAGGGAACCATTATAGCACATGATGGACATACCTAGAGGAAGGTGTAACTAATCACACATCCATTGGATAGCATTACCCTCATATTATTTGATGTTGAGAGTCCAAGCTATCTTGTAGTGATGGACCAGTATGTTGATGTCTTCCCTGATGATGTTTTGGGACTACCTCCTCATAGAGAGGTGGACTTCTACATCGACCTATACCCCAGGATGACACCAATATCTACACCAGAATATCGTATGGCTCTAGTGAAGCTTCTTGAGTTATCTCTACAGTTGGAGAACTTGTAGAGGAAGGGGTTCATAAGGCCCAATGTTTCTCCATAGGTAGCCCCGGTCTTGTTTGCGAAGAAGGAAAATGGTAGTTTGAGGATCTATGTAGATTATCAGTTCTTGAAATAGGTGATCGTGAAGAACATGTATCCACATAAAAGGATTTCTAATATTTTCGATCAGCTAAAGGGAGCTCATTGGTTTTCTAAGATAGACCACAAATCAGGCCATCATTAGCTCAGGGTATGAGATGAGGTTATGCAGAAGACAGTCTTTAGATGTCGGTATGGACACTATGAGTTATTGGTTATGCCATTTGGCATTATCAATTCCCATGTAGTGTTAATGGGACCCGTGAACAATATCTTTCAACCGTACATTGATCACATCATGGTGGTCTTCATCAACGACATCTTAATATACTCGGCATTGGAGGAGGAACATGCCTATCATCTGCAGATATTACTAGATACACACAGAGAGCACCAAATTTATGGTTTGGTTTATAATTTCTAGTTCTGAATACAAGAGTCCCACTTTCTAGGACACATTATCATGGATACTGGAGTTTTAGTGGATCCGATGAATATTGAGGTTGTGTTCTCTTGGGAAACACCTAGGAATGTGATCGAGGTGCGGAGTTTACCAGGGTTTGCTGGGTAATAAATGATATTCATACACGACTTTTACAGAGTTACATCACCCTTGCCAGTATTGATGAATAAGGTTCAACCATTTGTATAGACCGAGAGATGCCAATAGTGTTTTTAGAAGCTCTGGTAGAGACTGACGAGTGCCACCATCTTTAGGCTACCAGAATAGGGAGTTAGGTTTGTAGTCTGCTGTGACGTGTCAAGGACAGGACATCGATGTGTCATGATGCAGGAGCGAGCATTGATCACTTATAGATCATGATAGCTAAGACAACATGTGTATTACTATGCTACCCATGACCTGGAGTTAGAAGTAGTGGTCATCGCCTTGAACATTTGGTGACCCTACTTGATTGGTGAATGATTTATAGTCTACTATGATTAGATGTGTCTCTGGTATATCTTCTTATAGAAGGACCTGAACCTCAGACAATGACTTTGGTTAGAGTACCTCTAGGACAATGACTTTGGGATACTCTATACTATTGGGAAGGGGAACGTAGTAGCATACACACTTAATATGAGGTATAATCTACTATTTCTGAGTGGGGAAACATAAAAGCTAGCCACATTATAGATATCCTTTTTGTATAGAGATGGAGCAGCTTACCTCCAGTCTACGACTGCCACTCCCCCAATTCATCAGCGAGTTCGGGAGGTACAACTTTCTGATATTGACTACGAGGGTTGATGTGATCTTATATCCTGAGGACATGCACTTGATTGATTTTCTAAAGGTGGGGAACATGTCATCCTCTCCAGAAGACACACCATGGTACAAATGGAGCTATGTGAGTTGGTGTTGAGGGAGGTTTATATGTCCCCTATAGTGGTACATCCACTTGTGGTAAAGATTTTCCAGGACCTCCATAGTCAGCGCTGGTGGCCAGGGATGAAGAAGGCAATCGAAGAGTTTGTTTCATGATTCCTCACTTGTTTACAAGTGAAGGTTGAGAATAAATTTCCAACAAGCTTAGCGCAGAAACTAGATGTAACAGAGTGGAAGTGGGATGGTATCTCCATGAATATTGTGAAAGGGAAGCCACAAACATCTAGGGGCATGATTCCATCTAGGTGATCATGGACTGACTCACCAAGTCGGCCCACATCCTACCATTCAGAGAGCAGGGATCAATAGAGAGCCTGAAACACCTCTACATACAAGAGATTGTTCAAATTCATGGGGGTTCCATCAACAATCATATATGACCGTTACACATGTTTTACAACCCGATTGTGGAAGGGATTAAAGGAGGAGTTCTGGACTATTCTATGTTTGAGCACCGCCTTTCATCCACATAGACATTGTGGGAGAGAGCAGACCATTCAAAAACTAGAGGACATGCTTCGTGCTTGCATCCTAGATTTTAGCTATAGTTGGGATGACCAATTTCCCTAGGTGGAGTTCTCATAAAACAACGGATATCACACTACCATCGGTATGACACCATTTGAGGCCTTGAATGGTCGACCATGTAGATCAACTCTATGCTGGACAGACCCAGGGGAATCAGCACTTATGGGTCTATAGTTGGTATGAGCTATCTCGGAGAAGGTGCATATCATCCAAAAGCAGATGAAGATTGAACAGAGCTAGTAGAAGCGTTATGCTGAGTGGAGATGAAGACCTTTGGAGTTCGAGGAGGGAGACCATGTCTTCCTATGTGTTTCACCTTGAGGAGGTTTGTAGATAATTGGCTGGGGAAGTAAGCTATCATCGAGGTTCATCGGACCCATTCAGGTTATTAGCAGAGTTGGAAAGGTGGTGTATCGCCTTGCCCTTCCCCCATATATGCATTAGGTGCATGATGTATTCCAAGTGTCACAGATGAAGAAGTACATGCATGCTCTATCACACGTTATCGACTGGGGTGAGATGGACATTGATGACAAGGAGACTTTTGTGATGTTCTTGGTGGAGATAGAGGATCAACATTGGAGGGTCTTTCATGGGTGTTCCAATCCTTTAGTGCAAGTTCTTTGGTAGCACATGAATCTCTAGGCGAGCACATGAGACCATGATTATCATATTCAAGCATGGTACCCCTCTTTTTTTGTGTATCTTTAATGGGATTTTGGGGATGTAAAGCCCTATGGTGGGGATAATATAAAGATCCTGAAATTACATGTATTTTTTTAAAAATATTTTGGGATTTTTACGAGTCTACAAAAATTGACGGTGCGTGATTCTGAGGCCCAATGCGCTCTACATGAATATTTGAACTTTTTTTAAGGTACATTCAGTAAAGGTGTGGGAGACATTTTCTATCTTTTGAACCGTTGCTCAGATTAAAAAACTGAGGCCACCATTGAATCCGCAGTGCCGAGATTCACATAAGGGAAGCTTTACTTCAACCACAGCTAGTCAAGAAAAAATGATAGTTTTTGAGACTTTTAAAGAAATAATAAAATAACCTAAATTGTTATTTTAATTATTTTCCCTTTTTCTACCACCTGTTGAGCAGAGGTGGTGGGGACCATAGATGTGGTCAGACCATTTATTATGGGGTGTTAATTGTATTGTTACACAATGGTTGCATAACTACACCTTGTGTAATTAATGAGACACTTTAATTACATCAATTAATTAGGCACACTAATTACGTCAATTAATGAGGCACATTATTTATGTCATAAGTAATAGGGAAGATGTTAGGGTAGTTTTATATTATTATAATATTATTTTTTACCCTTATTTACTTAATTTACCCTTTAACCATGATAAACAAATATAATTACTGGACTTACTATTCATAATGTCCAAAAATAAAAGGTACCTATTTACAAAATTTGGACCTTATGATTCAAAATATATAATCTATTTTTATTATTTAAAGCCCTGAGTATTTAGTAATTAATTTAAAATTAAATCCTACTGACAATATTAGAATGTTGGTTTTTAAGAAGTAAAAACTATCAAAATATTGACTTGTGTTTATGTCTAATTTAAATGTGAAATTAAATCTTAGGATTGTAAGGACCCAAAAATTCCATGTAATTTTTCTAAATTATTTCTGATTTTAATGAGTCTGTGAAAATTGACGTTGCATGATTCTGAGGCCCGGTGTACCCGGAATGAATTTTGGAACTTTTTTAAGGTACATTTAGTAAATGCAAGAGTGACATTTTCTTTTTTTTTGAACTGGGGTCCGAATTAATAATATGAGGGCACCGTTGAATCTACATCACCGAGATTTTCTTAAGAGAAGAATCACTTTGACCGCTTTTGGTTAGGAGAAAAAAATATTTTTTTCAACTTTTAATGAAATAATAAAATAACATAAATTGTTATATGATTTATTTTTCCCATTCCTACAACCTGTTGAGCAGTAGTGGCAGGGACCACCGAGGTCAAAAGACCATTAATTAGGGGGTGTTAATTGCATAGTTACACAATGGTTTCATAACCACACCTTGTGTAATTAATTAGACACTTTAATTACGTCAATTGATGAGGCACATTAATTACGTCAATTAATGAACCTCGTTAATTCCTCAAGGCATTGCTCATATTTTCCATTATATTTATATTGGTCTTGGGTTTAGTTTTTGGCACCAATTCATAAAGCGAGGACCCCCTAACAAAGTTATTCCATGCCTTCCACCAGTGGAGAACAAAGGATGGACGATGCCCGTTATAGGATCAATTCGTTGGTCGACGAACAACGAACACCAATTAATGCAATATGTCCAACAAATCGAGTTAGAGGTTGTCTTTTAATTCAAGTATTTCACTCAATTATATTCATATTCCTTGTATTTTGTAGGAGGTTGTTGTGGGGGATTTGAATGGGGTTCAACATTATTAAAACGTGATGAATAATTACCTCTTTCTCACTTTAACGCTAACGCAGAGGACAAAAACCAAATGAACATGCCTCATATCATTGGACGCTTGTTTTTTTTTGTAGCTTTCTTCGGGAATAGTTTTTCCAATTCGACGGAAATGTGATACTGAAGGTCATGCAATGGCGGAAAAGATCCAGGAGGCCCTTAGGCGTAGACAACACCAAGAACGGACCACCGGAGAATGACTAATGGCCAGCAGAAATAGAGGATAACACACCATGTCTCCGACAGAGGTTGGAGGAGACCATTAACAACTGGCCGCAGGCAGTGGGAAGGCGGCACGCCACCGGACACAGCAGTGGCCAGAGGCGGATCGCCCGAACCGGCCGCATGAGAGAAGGGAGACTCTCGTAGGCATGACCCGCGACAGTAGTCGCGGATAGCGGGCCACAGAGGGAGGGTGCGGCACAGACCTGTGCCGAGCCGTGGGGTGCCAGAAAAAACGTCCTCACATCTTTGAGGCTATTTGGGTAAAGATGTCAGCCTTCAAGTGGACCGGTTCAGACGTGGGTCGGCTGAACGGGCCAGACTCACCTAGTGGGCAGGCCAACCGCATCCAGGGCCGAAAAACCAGCCGGGCCAACCCCGATGTACCAGATTCAATGAACTAGGATGACCCTTAATGGAAAATTCCTAGGTGGGTTCACGTAGACCCCGTGACCCGCTGCGTCGGGCAGGCCAGACCGAGTCAGATCGAGACCAGACCCAACCGGCCCCCGAATAAAGAAACGCTTGAAATTGATGAAATAAGTGTCCATTTAATACACCGTCTGTGGCACTGGGACCCCTTTTGGGAAGCACTCCCTTTGGCATATTTTGGCGAGCTTGACCGAGTTGGGCCGCACTGATGTGTGTTTACTGTCATTCAGGGAAATGGTTGTAACTAACAGACCGAGAATCCGTTCGACACACCGTCTATGGAATAAGGACCCTTGTTACAAGGATGTCCTTTGGAGATACTCTAAGTGAGTTTTGAAAGAGTTTGACAAGTGTCTTGGGTTGGATTAGACTTGAATCCAAATGGGCCCTTTTTACAAGAGTGCCCATATCTCACAGGTCGGGCGTCCAATCGACGCGTTGTCTGTCACGTTGGGACCCCTATGATGCGGTGGTCCCTTGGGTATACTTTTTTCAGTACATAGTATTGGTTGAAATATGATTGGAGACTTGATGAGCAGAGTCTTTCGAAGATCAGGCGTGCTTCGTGCGAGAATTCAGTGGCTGGCTGTGACATGAAGAAGAAGAGTGACCAATGAGGGTCAGCATTAGAAAATAAAGAGTGGGATGATCTAGCTATACAACTAATGATCCATACCTCTATACTATCAAACAATATGGGTTAGCACCAATAAAAAATATAGGTCAGCACCAGCGACCAATACGGGTCAGCACCAGCGACCAATAGGGGTCAACACCAGTGACCAATACGGGTCACCATCTAGTGACCAATACAGGTATAAATATAGTATCCTATATAGGTCAACAATAGAGTTTCCACAAATGGGATGATTTGGCTTTATGACTACTCATCCCTATCCTAGTATCCTTGAAGTTATACTGTCAGAGTGAGCGATCTCTTTTTCTTTGTGTTTAATGATTTAGATCATGCTTCTGATATTACCTTTGTGGTATATTTTGTGATGTTTTTCTTTCATGGATTACATACAGACCATCAGGGGTCTCTTGGTGCCATATTGATTATTATTATACTCACCCCTACACAGGCTCCGCCCACACGTGTGTGACTGGTTCGGACTACTAACACATCGAGGAAGACATTGGAGGTTTGGGACTTGGTGAAGTTTGGTGCGATGGGATCAGTCGAGATCTTATACATCAATTTCAAACATAAACCTACTATCCTGGAGGTAGTTCTCTAGGGTAGGTGCGATAGTTTCTTACCTTTTTTTAGTTTCTTGGGCATTTATTCTGTCCCACTATTTTTAATTTAAAGTTGTTCTTGTGGATGTACTTTTCTCTCATGATTATATCATACAGTTGTTGGTTGTTTACTTCAGTTTACCTTTTTGAGTGTGTAAAAATCTTTAAGTAAATTCCTTCCCATTTTGGGAAAAGACTTTAGGATCTAGTCACCAACCCCAGGCCTTTGGAAGGCTGGAACGGGGTTGTCACATCCGAGCATCGTGGGATGGGTCGTCAAAAAGTGGTATCTGAGGAAAGAATTTTACCAAAGAACTAGGACTCTGATATTTTAATAGAGTAATAGAGTTAAGTGTTCTGAGTGTGGTTTTCAGTTTGGGGAGTCCGGTGTTGGTGCCGCAGTAGGCGTATCCATACACTAGAACCCAAAATTCTATTTTTTGACTTGGTGCATGAAAACACCAATTGCATGTGTTTTGGAAATGTTTTACTTTTGACCTCTTTGAGTTAGCTCACTAGGTATAACTTATTGACAGAAAAGCACCTATTTCCTTTCAGGATGCCGCCATGTAGAGAACCAGCCAGGATTCCGAAGAGACAAAACTAGAAAGCAGGTTTTTAAGAAGTAAAAAGTATCAAAATATTTCCATATGTTTAGGTCCAATTTAAATGTGAAATTACATCCAATGACTGTAAGGACCCAAAAATTCCGTGTAAGTTGATTTAAGTTATTGTAATATTTACTAGTATGTGAAAATTGATGGCACGTGAATCTGAGGCCTGGTGTGCCCGAAATGAATTTCTTATCTTTTTTAAGGTACGTTCAGCAAACGCACAGACAACATTTTCTATACTTAGAATTGGTACTCGGATTAAAAAATTTAGGGCACCGTTGAATCCTTTTCACCGAGATTTTCTTAAGGGAAGCTTCACTTCAGCTACTATTGGTTGGGAAAAAATATTGTTTTGGGAAATTTTAAAGAAATAATAAAATAACATAAATTGTTAATTTATTTATTTTCCCCTTTACTACCACCTATTGAGCTGCAGTGTCAGGGACCATGAATGTTGTAAGACTTTTAATTAAGGGGTGTTAGTTGAACTGTTACACAATGGTTGCGTAACCACCCCTCTCGTAACTAATGAGACACTTTAATTACTTCAATTAATGAGGCACATTAATTACATCAATTAATTTACGTCAATAATTCCTTAAATAATTTCTCATCTCTCCCATTATATTTATATTTAACTTGGGTTTAGTTTTTGTCCCAAATTCATCAAGCGAGGACCCCCTAACAATGTGATGCCATGCCTTACACCAGTGGAGAAAAGAGAACTAATGATTCTCATTATATGATTAATCTAAAGGTTGACGAACAACGAACACCAATGACAACGATATATCCAATGAATCAAGGTTGGGGTTGCCTTTTAATTCAAGATCTTCCATCAATTTTATTCATTTTTCTTGTGTTTTTGCGGGGGGTTGTTTTGGAGGATTTGAACAAGGCTCAACATTATTAAAATGTGATAAATAATTACCTCCCTCTTGCTTTAACCCTAATGCAGAGGACGTAGGGAAAACGAACAAGGATCACACCCTCTACCACTTATTTTTTTGTTTATTTATTTGGGGAAGGTTTTTAAAATTCAATAGAAACATGAGATAGATTGTCATGTAGTGGCGGTGGCAATCTAGGAGGCCCTTAGGCAAAGACACCACCATGAACGGACCACTAGAGCACATCCAATGGCTTCTTGAAAAAATTGCTAACGGACCATGCTGGAGACGGCTGACAGTGGATGGAGGAGGAACGTAGAAACTGGCCACGAGCGGTGGTAAGGCAGTGTGCCATCGCATTCAGCAGCTGGTCATGGGAAAAAGTGGGGGCGCGACCCTACAATGAGCCACGTTACACCAGATGAAACGATCCCGCGTCCGTGGGCCCAGCTGGGTGAAACGGTCCGCCTTTAGGGGGACCGAGCCATAAGTGGACCTGGACAACGGTGTCTAGGGCCTGTGAACCATCCGAGCCACCCCAATAGGCCGGACCCAGTGAATTGGGCTGCCATTAATGGGCCCAACCCATGCGGTGTCAGGTAGACCCCGGGACCCGTTGCGTCGGGCCGACCTGACTGACTCGGACAGGCCCCAGATCCAACCAACCCCCGAATAAAGAAATACAGGTAACTGAAGAACACTGTGTCCATTTGACACAACGTCAGTGGATTTGGGACCCCTTTTGGGAAGCAGTTCTTTTGGAATAATCTGGCGGGCCCAACCAAGCTAGGTCAGACCGAGTTGTGATCACTCCCGCTCACAGAAAGGGGTGTAATTAAAAGATTGGGAGCCTAATTGATACAATGTCTTCGGCATAAGGACCCTTGTCACAAGGTGGTACTTTGGAGATACTCTCAATGAGTTTTGATGGAGTTTGACGTGTGACCTAGGTTAGATCGGACATGATTCCAACTGGTCCATTTTTACAAAAGTGCTAATATCTCAGAGACCGGGCGTCTGATCGACACGTCTTCTGTCATGATGCGATCCCTATAATAGGGAGGTACCTTGGGTATACATTTTGTGGGACTTAGTACGTGTTGAAATATGAAAGATTTCTTGAGGGGCAGATTATTATGGAGATTATGTATGCTTCGTACAAGAATCGAGTGGATGACTATGACATGAAGAAGAAGAGCGACCAATGGAGGTCAACAACAGAAACAATAGAGTGGGATGATTTAGTTGTAGAACTAATCATGTTTATAACTATACTAGTGACCAATACGGGTCAGCACCAGCGACAAATACGGGCCCCCACCAGTGACCAATACAGGTCATCAAGGGAGACCAATACAGGTCAGCACCCACGACCAATTGTGGTCATCACCAGCAACCAATATGGGTGAACATCTAGAGACCAATACGGGTCAGCATACAGTGACCTATACAATTTATTAGTGGAGTTACATCGAATGGGATGATATGGATTTATGACTAGTCATCCCTTTCCCAGTAATGTTGAAGTTTTATCGTTAGGGTGAGCTGTCTCTCCTGCTTTGTGCTTCTTGATTTAGATCATGCTTGTGATATTAGCTTTATGGTATTTATTGTGATGTTTTTATTTGTGGATTACTGAGAGACCATTGGGGGTCTTGGGGTCCCTTAATGTGTATTTTTATACTCACCCATGAATGGCCTCCACCCACTTGTGTGTGTCTAGTGCAGAGTACTGATGCTTCGAGGAAAACATTATAGTTTCGAGACTTGGAGGAGCTTGGTGTGATCGAAGAAGTTGATGTACTCTTCTTAAAATTTAGACATACAGATACAACACTATAGGTTGAGCTCCAGCGAAGATGTGACAATTGATTACTTTCTTTTCAATTTCTAGGGCTTTTATTCTAGCCCACTGTTTTCAGTTTTCAATTGTACTTGTGGTTGTACATTAATTTGATGTTTATAACTTACTTTTGTTGGTTGTTTACTTCATTTTACATTTTTGAGTGCGTACATATCTATAAGGTAGTTCCTTCATTATTCAAGAAAATCCTTCAGGTGTTAGTCACTAACCCCTGTCAAATGGAAGGCGGGCTTGGGATAATCACATTCGGGCCCCGTGGGATGGGTCGTGACAATGACCATAATTGGATTAAATTATAAACACATAATACAATTTCACTTTAAATCTAATTAAAATTAAAATATAACTATATAAAAAATTTACAATAAAAGACAGTTTTGAATAAAAATGCACTATTTTTCACTATTCATAAAAATATAGATTTTATCAGAAAAATACCAAAATTTCAACCCAGGTATATTTTGATGTACATCTTCTAAATAAGAAGTTTATTTTATCAGATAGATCATATAAAAGTGAATAAAACTATTTTAAAGAAGTTTTCACCTTCAAAAGGTGGTAAAATGACCTTTTAATAATATTACAGTATTTTAATCTTAAAATTGGATTCATTCACATTTTACACCTCTAAAATTTATTGGATAAATTTAAAAATATTTAACAAATATGTAAAATCATAATATAGTTAATTTTTTATTTCTTTTAATTAAATGGCTATGTGTTCAATTACTTTTAAAATAAAAATATTATTGTCATATTATTTTTCAGTATAACTTAGTGTTGTATGCAATGTAGGATTTTGGGAAAACCTATTGTGGTGGGCCAGGTTTCCTATCATACATATTTTCCCCTTTAAAATAAAGATAATATAAATTAAAAAATAGTAATAGATATAAAAATGAATTATTCTATAAATACCTGAGATATTACATCATTCCCCCATTTTAGAAATTATGTCTTCACAATTTTAAAATTGGTATTGGAAACTTTATTGAAAATTACACTTTAGAAAATTGGGCAATAAAACTACAACTTTAATATAAATAAAGAGAAGTAAAAAGGTCACCCAAGGTTACACATACTAGGATCCCATGTTGAAAAACATGTATATGGAATAAATAGTAACCATATTGTTCTGATGGAGAGTGGTAGAAAAGAAGATCAGAAGAAATTTAACAACCAGGATACCATAAACTTATGATGGGTTAAACAGTTCTTGATTTCCTTGTAAGAAAAGTAAACAAAAGATGTTTTTGTTTGAATATCCTTTTCATAATGTTGAGGAATTTATTTATGAGCATGACTATGAACATAAGAAAATATAATTACTTGTCAAGTCGAGTTTCATCCTTTAATAAATATCTACCCCAAAATCATCTTTTTCCAAATGATGAGCATTCAAGATAAATTGGTTACACCTAAAGTGCTAGAATCAACTTTTAGAGAATCACATAATCCAATAAATATTAACTATATATTTCCCCTATCATTATACAATAACCAAAACCAAAATGGTTAGTAAAATACCATATTATCCCCCCATAAAATAATCCTTTATAAAAATAAATACTACACTTAATCACTAAAATTAACCAAAAATAACCAAAGTTCATTAAATACCATCCAATAAACAATTTTCTTAAAAATTTGTCAAAATAATCCAAACTATGATTGAAATACAAAATTTAGAATGATTTTATCACATAGTTTTCCAAAATAATTGTTAACATTTATATCCAAATAACATCAACTACTATTAATGTCTCTTACATAAAAGTAATTAACCTAATCACATATTGTCCATGATAGATTAATCATTTCCATAAATAACCTAAATCACTATATGCTCACAATAAAAACATATATTATTCCAAAATACTAAATAAACATAACTCCTCAAATCAAATCCAATAGTATTCTATTTTTTTAGGAACATAGTGTTCCCAAAATAGAGACCATATTCCAAAGTTAAATTCATCACTTAATCACAAAATAAATTTCCTATACTAGGGTTAAATATTTGATGAAACATAAGTTCCCAAAATCAACTTATTCCTGATAAATAAAATCGTTTAACTAAAAATAATCAGTCATACTAACTATGAACTTCGCAGAGTATAGTGGTATGAAATATATCACTACTGCACTTTGGTTGTGGGTTTGATTATTGTAACTTTGTGTGACCTGACGGGTTGACATACGGTCAGCGTGTTGTCCTTTTTCAAAAAAGATATAATTTTATAAGAATTCCAAAAAATGAGTTAAAATCATAAAAACTAAGCATAAAATATTCAAACTTCAAAGGTTTTCTCATTCCTCGCATTTTTTTTCCCAAAAATTAATAACCGATAATTTCCTCAAAGGTGAATGTCTTCAAAAATAGCATTAGTCACCATAATATTCTTGATTATAAGGCCTAAAAATGATTTATAGGACATTTAACATATGATATAACGGAATATTATAAACCCATGATGATATCCCTAACCTATAAGAAAACATCATAATCTCCAAAGTTATTTAAACCAACAACCAACACCAACTATAAGGCCCCATCCTCAAACATTACATTATCATGAGTTGAGTCTTGAATTGAATTTGACGATCTTTTCAAGTTTCGAGTTTTAGATAATTAGTCCAAAACTATTACATTACATCTCAAATGTTATAAAGTAGACAATTAAACTCTATCTAATTTTTTTCATAATAATAAAACGCATTAGAAAACAAGAATTACTTTTTGATAAAAATATTTGAGAATTCTTACTTTCTATTAACCTTCTTATACCCTTTAATAAAATTCAAAAAATTGGGACGAAAATAAAAATCTCAGTAAGGGACATAAATATAATGAAAAATCATTATTCTAGTTAAATCTGGATAACCCATTTTGTGTTCATTTAGAAAATGAAACAAAATATGTTCATAGGAATAACCCTTATACATTTTTCTCAATGAAAAACAATAAAACCAATAGAAAGTAATTAAAAATACATTCGGTAACTTAGAGAATCATATAAATATAACCCTTTCAAAAATAATCCAATTGGAATAAACATATGGTTAAATTTCAAATTGGATATTTATAATGGGGATCACCATTCATTTAAGATATATCGGGCTCACCTCTGCGCTATAATGGTGCAGAACCTTTCGTATAATCAACATCGGGGTAACCCGTGATCTATAAAGGGGTAAACCCTTCGTCTAAGCTTTATTGGGATCAATAGTGGGCTATAACTGGGCTCAACCTTTCATATAAACTATATTGGGCTCCCTCATTTCATATAATGCTCAAGTACCATTTTGAAAGCATGTTCATCACAAAAACCTTTTGAAAAACTCTTCTAATTCCATATGAAAAACATTTCCATATAAAAAAATAATTTTCATTTAAAAAACCACTTTATATGTCCAAATACATAAATAAATAAAAAATGGATTTAATTTCCTTCTAAAACACATTAAGGTTTATAGAGGAAGCCAAATATCAAATAACGGTTTTAACGATGGAGAAGTCATTGTCGCCGTATACGTTAAAAACATTCCTTTTTTTTGTTTTGTAAAGAAAGTAAAAAGCTTCTAATAGAAGATTAAATTTAAAAACATTGAATTAATTTAAATATATACATATAATTTTCTATACATTACTTTTATACACATATAAATAAATATGTAATTTAATATCATTAAAATAAATATTTGATAATTAAATCTTTAGACGTTCAAGGTGTCTTATACCGCAATGAACATTTAAATATTAATCTCAAATATTTAATAAATTAAATTATTATAGATAAAATATGGATATTAAATTTTACAGGGGCATTATATAAGCCTTAAAGATTAATAAAGGTGAATGTTATCAAGAATTGCCTCAATGAAACGAGATTGAGATGAAGTCCCTTACGATGAGTCCGAATTGTCTTGTTTGTTCTTTATCTTACAAAATAATAAAAATTGGTTAATTTATTTTTTATTAAAACTTTTTTTTCATGTTTATTATTCATATTATATCAGTTCATGTCTTGTTATAACAATTATATAATTATTTAAGTTTATATTTAATGTTTTGTCGAAGTTTGGTAATTGAGTCAAAATTAGACTTGTTTTGATGAAAATTATCCTCATGGTCAGAAGTCCATTATCTCCAGAATGATATTTTTGATTAAAATATCATATATATATGAAATATATATGTATTTATAAGAGTATATATATTTTTGAGATAAGAAATGGAATTCACTGTTCAGGGAGACAGTAGGCCTAACGTACGCATGAACACTACTTTCATTTTGTTTCCAAATAAATGGAATAAAAAATAAATGATAAAAAAGTATATTATAATTCTATTATAATATCTATGTTATATATGTCACATAAATTCATTAACTACGTCATTTATAAATTCAACGTGTGGCATGAATGAGTCATATCACTTTGAGGGGGCAGTAGTCCACACATCCACAAATGAAATTATCATATTCACACATTATAGAAAGCATAAAGGTATGTTATAAAAAAATATTAGATAATAATAGAGACAATATAAATATAATAAATATAATATTTAAATATATTTACATTATAATGTATACCATGAGAGGTGGTATGAGAAAATTGAACAATCATCATTTCGAGAGGCAATAGTTTTCCACACACAGAAATAATACGTTCTATATCTATTAGATGAAGGTGTGTGTATGTGTAAGTAAAAAACTAAGAATAAAAACATTATATTATATTTTTGATACTTTTTTAATAAAATAATAGAATTAGAAGAGCATAGGGGGTGGAGATGAGAAATAAAATAAAGATACATGGGAGAAGACGTTACATCTAAATCGGGTAACACCTTTCGATTTGAGCCAAAAAAATTTATTGAGTTTCCTTATGCCAAATGTAAGGATTATAAAAATAATTTATGTATTTTTGGAACATATATGAGTAGAATTTGGTTCATACATGGGGCTTTAGAGGTGTGAGAAAGTGAGTAGAGGTGGTGTCCTAATATTAGAGGGAGGAGGGGATCTTTAGGAAACTCTTGAAATACTATTTTACTATAAATTGATTTTGTATTATAATAGTTCCAAAGTAAAATATTTGTAGTATAAGATTAGTATGATTTAAAATCCTTTTATACAATAGGCTTTTTATTTGTTTGGGTCACAAATATAACCTTATCTTTTGGCTTTAACCCATATTTAAGTAAATTATCTCATGCCATGTCTTCTTGTATTTTTACACTATATGGTTAATATAGTTACTATAAAACGACAAGAGAACATGAATTGAATAATTAATGACATTTTAACACTATATAAGAAAGTTTGAAGAATATTAGATTATTATGACTCTAATATCATTTAATTAAATAGAATTTCTTTAAAACTCATATATGTCAATTTTGACACTATTTTGTGATTGATTTTTTAAAGTCATAAAAACATGATTCATTCAAAAAAACTATAATAAATCAAATATAACAAGTAATAATAATCCATAAAATTACTTTATAGAATCAATATGTTCATTTTAATTTTATTTTAATATTTATAATATCATTTATTTGAATCTTTAATTAAAAAGGTAATCACTACATCATCATTGTTCCATAGATAAATAAATATTTTTTAATTTCTAAAAATTATAAGTAAAATACCATGATATAGGAAATAATTTTATATTTATAATTTTATATTATAGTATAATAAGTCATTTATATAAACCAAATTATAATTGTTTTAGTTATGAGATAAATGTTTAAGTTGTATTTCTCTTTTCTTTAAAATAAATATTATAAAAGCCATTATCACACCCAAGTGGCACCATGGGGTCCTAAAATCTATCCAAAGATGCCCATGGATGGCCATATCTCATCAAATAACACTTGTTATTTTAGTTTTATATTATCATAGTTATATTTTTCTCTCTTATTTAGCCGATTTCCCCTTTAACCATATTAAATAAAAATAATCACGGAAGCTACGATTCATAATATCAAAAAATAAAAGGTACATGTTTACAAAATTTGGATCTTCTGATTAAAAATATGGAATCCATTTTTAAAAATTAAAAACAAACGAGTTACAATAATTAATTTAAAATTAATTCCCATTGACAAAACAAGAATGAATGTTTTTAAGATGTAAAAACTATCAAAATATTGACATGTATTTATGTCCAATTTAAATGTGAAATTACATTCCATGAACATAATTGGAATAAATAATGAAAATTAATAAAATTACACTTTAAAAAAAATTAAATGTATAATATAAATATATAAAAAAATTAGACGTGAAGGCAGTTTTGAATTAAAATAAAGCATTTTTCACAATTCATAAAAATGTGTATTTTATCAAAAAAATACCAAAATTTAAACCAAAGTAAATTTTCATGTCCTGATTCTAAACATGAATATTATTTTATCAAATAAAACAAATAAAAGTGAAAAAAAATATTTTTGAAAAGTGTTCTCCATCATAAGTAGGTAAAATGAAAATTTAAAAATAATAGAGTATTTTATCCTTAGAATTGGATTCATTCCCCCTTTAAGCCTATAAAATTTGTTAGAAAAATTTAGAAACATTTATCATATATGTAAAATCATAATATAGATAATTACATTCATTATTTATAATAATATGGCTAGGCGTTAACTACCAATTAAAATAATAATACTATATTTGTATTATTATTCGGTAAAACTCAGTGTTTTGTGCAACATAAGATTTCAGAAAAAAAATTGTTGTTGTGTGTCTGGTAAACTACCATAAATATATTATTATTTAAACTAAAATTAATATTAAATTAAAAAACAATAGATACAAAAAATAATTATTATATAAATACCTAGGATACTATCGCTACACATTTTGGGTTTGCTAAAAATCACGAGATTGATGAATATACTTATTACTTCTTTATAGGTCTTATAATCCTTTAAAATTTAATTATAATATTATTGGCATAAACAATTAATGTTGTTTTCATTTGATATGGTAGTGGATGTGGTGTAAATTGATTGAAGCAAAACTGATAGTGGAATTATGCTTATAATATATATATATATACATTAATTATATTTACTTATGTTCTTAGTGTAGATGTTATGGTAATTCCTTAACTATAAGATAAGGATCATGATAAAATATATCATATTAAAACCATTTTCCATGACTTGATGATCATTAGAGCCCTTATAGATTTATGGATTTGTGGAAATAAAATATCTATTAAACACGTTTTATATAACTCACTATTTGTACCAAAGTTATAATTTTCTTCATGATTTCAATATTTTTACTTTCCATTAAGGTTATAATATTTGAAACAATATTTTGTTGTTATTAAAAATAACCATAATATTTCCCTACTCATTATTTTAAGGGAATTTATTATTAGCTTTTTTGTGATGATAGTTTTCAAAAAAGAAATTATTAAATATGACACCCTAAATTTCTCTGAATGTTTTCTAGTTGGGAGAATGAAATTTATTGATGATGTTCATAATCTAACACCCAAAAATTTAACAGAATATATCTATATTCATTAGTGTATACGATACACGACAATATGCTTAAATAACATGGTAAACATGTTATTTAAATATTATTTTCAAAGAATAGACATCCAATAATAGATATGAAGTTGAATAATTTTTTTAAAGACATTTTATAAATATTATAGAAGATGAAAATATATTACTAGTTAATTTTTCCAATTTCATTAAATTTTTTACATGATTCAAAAATGTTTCTTTCATCATAATTTTTTTATTTCATTTTTTAAGAAATAATATAACTAATCTTTACGAACTATAGAAATATTATTGTGAGAATTTACTTTTTTTAAAATAATCATTTTAATATTATTAATTTTTATTATTTTTAGATTTTTTTTGAAATGTAGGATTGTTTTAAATAGTGAAATCTTTCATTTTTTTTCAAAATCACATTTATTTTATATATATTAATTTACATAAAAGTTACATTATTGATTGAATTTTATTAATCTGAATCGAAATTCTTATTATATTTATATTTTTTATATTGAATTAAATTTGAATCTTCTTGATATTGGTTTTCTATATATGTTTATTTTTACGCTTAAAACACATTTTTTAAAAAATTATTTTTAGGTACGTAATGTTTCCTCATTTTATTAATTAAAATAAGACTTAATAACGAATGATTTAAATAGAATGTATAATATATATATATATATATCTATGAATAGAAATTCATATAATTGTTATTTTTACTCATATAGTTAATATAAAATTCTATTTTTCTTGAAAAACACAATTTTTAGAAAAACTAATTTTCATCAATCTATACTAGATTATATTAAATGGATTTCCAACAATTATAAGAATTTAATTTGAAAATTGATTAAATATTAATAATATTAATAATTTATATTATTTTATAAGGAAAATTTAATTATGTGTCACTATCAATTGTAAAATATTAATATGTTTGTCACCATGTTAAAATGGTAAATCAGGTTATCCTAGGATATAACTAAGTGATAAGGCCACCATTTTTTTCATCAGTCATAATGGATGAATTTATTTCTACCCTAATTACCATAGGAACTAGACTAACTTATTTTTTGGGCAGTTTTCCATCAAGGTGTCCTATATAATAGTTCAAGTAATGAAAATGAAAACATGTCACTCTATTTCATTTAATTATATCTTAAATGATCACATAAGAAAACAAAAATTAGTGAACAAATATTAATGGTAGTTTTGAGAAAATTGAAATTAATTTCATCTTGTTAATTGATTTTTAATTATTTGTGATTATATATTTACCTTAAATTCTTATACAATGCTGACAAAGTTCTTGTTCCACTAAGGAAAAAATAGAGGTAAATGATATTAAAAACATTTAATGTAATTTATTTGAGTTGATTTCTAGTTGATAAATAATTTTACTACATATAATTAAGTATTATTTATGTTTAACTTTATATATTATAAATTTATTATTGAATTATTTTATTTAATGTGAAATTAAATTAATTGTATCAAAAATGAAAAAATTAATATTTTATAATAAGTAATATTTAATAAAATTATTTCAAAAATATTAAAAACCATGAAGTATGAAAATTAGGATGTTAAATGGTCTAAAATATCATCCCATTTCATTTTTTATATTATTTTTTCTTATAATCAAATTTATAACCCTTTCAGTTTGAAAAATTTTCTTTAACAATTATGTTTCGAAGGGGATTAAATGGGGTTGAACCAAGAGATAAGAGTTAATAACCATTTAAACTCATCTAAATACTAATATATGGAAAATTTTAATAAATATAATATTTAATAATATAATCTCAGACCATCATTAAGTATTTTAATTGAATATGATCCTTTTATAGTGTAATACATTAATAAGATCCCAAAGTGCTCCTCTCATTGTTTACTAATTGGCACCCACCCTCCTTTCAAATCAACACTTGAAGAAAAAATTTGATTGAAAGAGACCCAATAAAATACCATAAATAATTACCTATACACATTATATATGATTTCTTATATAATTTAATCCTCATAGGAAGGATTTTGGTGTCAGAATAAAATGATTTCTTGAATAGAGGTATTATTCTTAAACAAAATTTGGTTTTAATTTTTCTTCTATATTTTAATTATAATATTTAATTGTGGTAATAATGTAAAATTTTTTATATAGTATACTGATATATTTTTATGTTTATGTAAGAACACACATTCATACAAACACACACACTCATAAATATATATATGTATTATCTTCCACAAAATTTAAATCGAAACCATCATTTGTGTGTACTGCGAACTTCCACCTCACAAAACATTCTGATTCATTTTCCATCACATCATTTAATGGATGGTTGTAATGATATACATAATTTATATATTATAGAATGATGATATATATTTTATTTTGAAATGATGCTCTATAATTTACTTTCTTACTTATACATTCACTGAACAATGGTATTGTAGTTTGTGCATAAGTACATAGTATATCCTCCACGAAACATTTTCATTCATTTCTCGACACCACATCACATGGATGTGAAATATAATTGTATTTAACAAATAATATGATACTTATTTCATAATTTTGAATCTATAATTTTTTTTAATAAATATGTTATTTTCAACATGATCACTGAATAGTGGAAGCATTTCTCTTATATACTTACAACATACCTTCTCTATGATTATAACATAAACCATTATTCAAATTACTATTTCCTAGATGGTTTAAAATTTATAATTTAAGAATTAAAAATCATTCTTATTTTAGTATTATTATTCTATAGATAATGGTGTTGTGACCATGCCTACTAAAGTAAAACAACCAAATTCATTTTTGAAATAAGAACTTTTTGTCATCATAACGTCATATGTTTACATAAATAAATATAAAATTTTATTAAATAATATAAAATTAATAGTGTACATAATATATGTTCTTAATTAAGTAAATAATAAATATATATATAATATATATGAATATATACAATGTTTGTGATGACTTGTACCAGTGGAAGTTGATTCTGTATCCATATCCTTTATTTAATGATTATTTTAATGTTATAAACCAACTTATTTTAAATTGTGTATATACAAATATATTTCTTGTTAATTCATGAATACATCTGGATTTATTGTTATTTTTGTTTCAATTTAAATTATTTTATTCAATTGGATTTGACTTAATCATTATAATATGGTAAATGTTTTATAGCTCAATTTATTTTGCTTAAGAAATATAACTATGACATTGATAATGATATAATAATATTATGTATTTAAAGACATTTTATTAATTTATATTGTATTTCAAATTTATTTTATTTTGAATTAAATTTCCCTTGAATAATCTATTTATTAATTCAATCCCATTTTAATTATACGACAATATTTAGGGAATCTCGACATTATTTTTGATTATTTGAGACAAAAGTTATATTCACCACCATATTCATTAAAATTGTGTATATACTTTATCTAGAATATTAAATATCATAAATCTATTCATATTAATGTTATTTAGTGTTTATTTAAAATCTAATTCTTTATCTTGATTAGGATTGAAATATTACATAATCAAAAATGTTTCACATCACTATGTAATTTATATTATAAACATTTATGGATTACATTCCATTGAAGTAAATTATTAAACTATTTTTGAAAAAATACCTTTAATTGTCTTGTCCTCTATTTATTAATTAAAATTTCTTGTATGATTACCATTCTCTGCCCTTCACTACTCAAATGTAAATTTATTTTTAAGAAAAATAACTATATAACCTAAATAATTTCAAAAAGATAATTCATCTGAGTAAATGATTTATCTAAACGATTTAAATATTTAAATTAATATTCTACAATGATTTATTAAAATATTTATTACCCATTTTGATTTTGTTTAAAAAAATTAAATGGTTATACTTATCATTTTAGAAATTAGGATCTTTTAAACTATTTACACAAAAAGTGAATAGAATAATTATCTTAATGTATTAATCATGGAAAATAATTTTCACACTATCAAGACCACTCTATACATTGATCATCCCTTATAACTTCATATGGTTCTTTTCAATTAAAATATATTATCTTTTTTGTTTCGAAATTATTTATTATTAATTTTGTGTGTGTGTGAAATTTTATTTTACTTAGGTGTGTTTTTAAAAACATTTTTATGGTATTTCTATTCACTAATGAAAAAGATTATATATTTTACATATACCTTATAGGGGATATGTTTTAATGATATAATCCTTATTATTTTTTGCTGTTATTTATGATCATTTTGGCCAAGGAATGTATTAAAATTCACAATCATGATTAATTTTGTAGTAATTAAATTTTCCTTGGATGATTCATAGTATTTTGATCATTGAAAATTTAATTTACATTATATGTCATTAATGAGTATGAATGATATGGATATTTATTAATTTTTTTATTTATTCATATCGTGTTTTTTTGAAATTTAGATGACTGAAAAATGAGCCTTTATTAATATGTATTCATTACTCAATACTATATTTTTATAATAAGTCATATTGTTTAAAATTTTAATAGATCATTTAATATATGAGGAATCAATTTAAAATATAGTGATGGATAAGACCTGGTTACAGATATACACTAATGTTCCTTATAGTCTAATGAGAGGATCTAATTGTCTGACCATATTAAGTTTTTTGTCATATAACAAATGATATTTTAAATTATCTTATAAAAAGGCTTTCACTATATTGAAATCATGATACATAAAATCATGACGTCGAATATTATGAATGTAAATTTTAATAATTCAGTTAATATTATCCAAGAGATTATTACATTTATATTATAAATGGAAGAATTTCTAGTTTATGTGATCATTTATATTCCATCATTTGATCTTCATTTACCCATACTATATTATTCTTCATGCTCATTTTATATAGTGAATGTAATGTTTTTTAGTTATTTACCTTACCATAGATTTCATCCATATTTACTCTTGAGAGATTCTACTATATGTAACCCTCAATAAGAATTTGAAGTCAAATTTAGTTTAATTTTACCATGAAATATATTACAATTCATTAAAATAATTCAATTATACTAATTTTTACCTTCACAATGTTGTATTTTATAATTTTAGGTTTTTTTAATTCATTAATATGTCTAGTTTAAGAAGAAAAATAAACTATTTTGTATATTTGTATGTAATCTCTTGTAGTTAATTGCAGAATAAAAAGGACCCATCATCTCTAGGATACCAGGTTCATGTTATCTATATTAGAAGTCTCAAAATATTTTCCCTTTTCTTATGGTTTTTTGATGACTCATTCCCACATTTTCCAATGGATTGGAAAGTCAATTAATATAACTCTAATCCCAATTATCATTTGAGGTGAAATATGTTTTTAGACTCTCACTCTCACTTATACTTGTGAGTATAATAACCTTTTTCTCCACGCTTATCGTATTTATCGACCTCTGTAATTAAATTTCTTTATTCCTCATCTTGTATGTTTGAAATGTAGTAAATTGAATCATATTTCCATTATCATCAAGGTTCCATAAATTTTAAGAGTTTCTAACAATTATTCATTACTGTGTATGGGATTTAAAACATGATAAATTTTTTAATCAGGAATCGTGATATCCTATTTTTGGTAAGCACATTATATATAACTTCATCCATTATCAAATTAGGGTGTTTATTGGGACATTGTTTCATACTCCATTGAATTTTCAGTTAAAACAGTATCTTTGGGAATCACACATTAGTAATTCCAAAAGATTTAACATGATTCATTATCATTAATTTTTAATTATAATTAATAATTATTAGAAAAAATGAAATCAATATGTCTCACATTATAAAACTATCACATTAACCCATTGTTATTAAAAATAAACGTGTGCCATGCTCAGTTGAGCCTATATCAAACTTTCCATAACATATATCATTCATGGTTCGTCCTATATTTCATTGAGTTGGTTTCTCCCATAATTATTAGTCTAACTGTAAAATTAGTGGTTTTAATTAATAAGAACCATTATAAAATATTCTAAATAGAAAAATAATTAAAATCAATGCTCTCAAAATATAACTAATACATTATCATGGATAGAAAATTTAATAAATATGTAGCATAACATATAAATCTTTATGTTTCAATATTTTCCATCCATGATCACTTTAGTATTAGGTTATATAATTTAAAAAAATTAAATTACCATGTAATGGTTCATTACTAAATTTTTAATTAATCAAATAATATCCCCAAGAGTATCAGAAAATATAGGAAATTATGAATCATTGTCTTATACTAGATGATGATCATGTTAATAACTATTCCTCCCATTCGAGAGTTATTGAACGTAGGTAAATTTTTTATAAATCACACATCCACTTGTAGTGTCGAGACATGGATGTAATTTCTAGGAGAATGACATATTCTCAGTTTTATAAAAACATCAACACCTTATCCTATATATATAACCCTCAGAGAAACATATCATAATGGGTTCTCACTGTAACTCTATTACAAAAATACTAAAATAAATTGAGTATTATTACCTTAACATTAAATAATAAATAACCGAAAAGTGATTTCTATACCATTGAAATTTTTTCTCCTCAACATATTTATAATTAAATGATCCTAAAAAACATCATCATCTCCAGTGATGTCTAATCATAGCTTTGATTCCAATGGTGATACCTTTGACACACAATCCAATATATAGTTCTCAAAACACATGCTATACATATTTTCTTTGATATGAACTTTATATTCTAGGATATAATTATTCATATTTACATGCCTTATTGAAAATATTACATTATAAACATTTACTTGAATTTTTTGGATTACAAATTTAGATAACTATAAAAAATTATTAGATTAATAATCCTATGTCTTTCTCAACTAATATAAATTTTTACTCTATATAATCACTTAATAATACAAAATAAATCATTATTATATCTCACAAACTGTCCCCATAAGATATCCTATTGGTATTACCATGTGAGATATATTTAATTATAACTTATAGAAATGAAAAGAAATCAAAATGTGAGATCATATGTTTATTAAGAGAAAATATAAAAATGTATCCATAAATGTGTAAACATGGAATAATTCATTTTTAGGAGTATGCAATCATCATAATTCCATAATATTTTATATATAATTGAATTCTATATATTTGATAGTAATTTTAAACATAGAAGTCATCATGTTCCAAAACATGTTTATGTATTTTGAATAAATCTTATGAGAACATGAATAACTAATATATATCATGTTTCAAAATAATCAAATACATTATAATTATAACATATGGAACACCCTCAATTTTCCAAATTTTGATAAAATAAATAATAATGTCATAAGTCATCTAATGAAAGTAGGACTATGGATAAATAATACTAAGTCAACATATAAATAATCACCTGTAATGGAATAACAATATATTGGTTTCCAAAACATTTACCCATGTTAATAAGATGTGTAAAATGATCATAACACTTCTAGAAGATGAATTTAGATGGATAAATAAAATACATTCAACTATACAATAACCACTCATATTGGAATAACAATATATGAAATTAAATTACCTTTACACATGCTTGTTAAAGTTATAACATTATCATAATCCACCAAGGGGAATAAGGTAGATGGTTTCAAAATACCATAACCCCATGGAATAAAGGAAATGATGATTGATATTTACATAGATAAAAAATATCACTGACAAATATTTATTCATTAATTACAACAATGAAAGAATCATGAATTTATATTCGTTATGATGTGTTAATATCCCAAAAATATAAATGTATTTTAGTGAATAAATTTTGAAAATTAAGGCCTGTTTGGGAATATACATTTGAAAATTATATTTGAATTGGAATAAAACATTAAAAATGGTTTTTAGAAAAAAATAACGTTAAATTAAAATTTACATATCATATTAAAAGGTTTCATTTTAATTAGAGATATAAATGATTGTCGAAAATTGTAATTTTGAAAACAATATCAACTAATAGAACCCTATAAATAATTATAAATATGTTTTACAAACAAACATAAGTAGACAAAACATATGAATGTGATTGATAATACAGTTTTCATTATTTTCAAAAATACAATTGTTCAATATTTACATATAATAAAGTGTATCAAAAATTAATTTATATTTGAAAATAATTTAACATAGACTATTAGTAAATTAAAATTAATAAAATAGTATTGTGGGAGAACCAATGAATGGAAAGTAAATTTACATGAAGAAGAATTATAACTCAATGAATAATGATTTCTGATATAAATATCTCTTACAGGAAACATACTCTATGAAGAATGAAATAACTAAATAGTGTTTTATGTGGTTGAAATATAAACAATGAGGTTATTATATATAATTATTTAAGATAATTTTATATACACAATATATATGCAATATGATTGATTGAATTACAATAACTGAATGAATAAATATTATTTTACCAAGCATTCTTATGACAGGCTTACAACTTGATTGATGAGACATATGAGGAAAATAACTAAGTCTAGATTATTTATTCCATTTAAATAGAGAGAAATAAAGGAAATTACATTAATGTGAGAGTAAATTAATATAAAAATAAAAATGAATAATGGTTCAAAACATGTAACACAACTCAATGAATTAGAACCGAGACCACAGAAACCCATGTAGCCTGAGAAACATTTTAATCAATGACCATTGGAAGATATCTCCTATATTTGAACATAAAATACCATTATTTAAATAAAATACTTGATATGATATTCCAAAATATATATATATAGATATATACCAGATAAATGATATTTTATCTAAAATACAATCATCTCTCAATGTGAATAGTTTTAGAAGAAACATTTTACCTTGATCATGATATGTTCAAAGGAGGCTTCAAATGTATAGAAAAATTAATGTAAGTTCATTGAATACATTCTAAGGCACCATATTCATAACTATAAAAAAAATTTCTCCTTAGTTGTAATAATTCAATATATATAAATTGTAGTTATTTTTTACATATTTACAACAATGTGTCTATGAAATATCTATCGCATTGATCAAGTTTCATAAAAGAGGTGTGGGGATCTATTAATTTTACAAATTGAATCATCTTTAAATCATTTTTGTTTTTGTAATATATTATATATGGTATATTATAAATCAATGGTTTCATTTCAGGGATATTGTACTTATGATCCATGAAGATGAATTCAGAAATGGTCATTTTTGGGTATTCATATTGAATGAAGGTAATTTTAATTATAAATGTGGTAATAGATTATATAAAGAAAATAAAAAATAAAAAATGTAATTATTTATGTCAAATTAAAATTGTAAATATATTCTCATATTCATCCAGGGAAAAAATGAAAAGTGTAGTTCAAATATGTGTTTAAACTAACACAATGAAGATCATATAAGGATTAATTGAAGATTATGAGGTGGTTTATTCATGTTCTAAAAATTATAGAAGATTAATAATCATATTAAGTTCTTATAGTGTAATATCTCATAATTTTAAAAATATAATAACATAATATAATTTTTATAGTTTCTTTACTGGGAAAGAAGAGATCATTTTATTATTTGTAAGGTTATACGAAATGATTGAATTAACAATTTTTTAATAATTCCATTAATAGGTTCTGAATTTTTTCATAAATGAAAGAGAATGATATCAATATAATTCTATTTATCCTTTAATCAACTCCCTATGGATAACCATTTATGGTGGTGTTGAAAATAAATATAGAAATAAATCATTCCATGGAGGAGGTAGTATGCACATTTGCATGGAAGATGCTAGCATTTTCATATAATGGAAAAAAGTGTGAAAATATTTTTTAATAAAGAACAAAAATTTATATAAATATAAAAAAACTATAAAATTTTACTTTTATAAGTACCTTTAATGATGGAAAAGAAAAAAGATTATGTTCTGTTATGGTGGTTGTAGTCCACAGAACAAAAAAATGATGGTTATTTTCTTATAAAAAAAGTGATTAATGATATTTCCCACAGAAAAATAAAATTAATTATATAAGAAGTAATTATTTCACTATGAATTGAATTTAAGATTAGTTTCGAAAAAAAAAATATATAATGATGATGCTATGTAATAAATGACTACTTATGTTAGAAATTTTCATATTCCCATGGAAGATTCCTTAGAAATGGATGACATAGGATAATATCTAGTGAAAGAAATATGATTTTATTGAAGTATTATTCTATTTGAACTATATATAATAGTATTTTATAAGGAAGTATAATTTTTGTGAGTTCATCAAAGGGGTGGTGATTGATATTTTTTATAATTGTCGAGAATGATTTTTTTAAATATTTCATTTTAATAAAATGGTAGATCATGTTAAACAATTCAATTGGCTTAAAAATTGATAAATAATGTATAGGTAATAATAAAAGTTTTATAATAAATGCATCAAAATGATTCAATAAAAAAGTAATATTTCTGAATCTGTTTCACCATTTAATTTTTACATTTATTATTTTTTATTTTACTATAGTAACGACTTTTTACTATTGGTAAGATATTATTTTTTCCTCAAAATAATGTTTCTTAATTATAGAAATTTGATCCTTGGAATATAAATTTCAAATCTCTTTCATTTCACTCAATTATAACAATGTGATAAAAATTACTTTTAAAATAAAAATTTATAATATAGTAATTACAATTATTGAATAAATATTTGTTATGGTTTAAAATAAGATATATGAGTTTATAAACATAACAAACTTTTAAAAAAATTTATATTCACTTATAACATATTTATTTCAACTTATAAAAATTTATCATAAACATTAAATTATTACTCATATATTAATAATTTCATAATTTTCATGTATTTTTTAAAAGAATTTAATTTGTCCTATTCATATAAAAAATAATATTTTTATAAACATCACAGAAAATACATATTAATAAAACGATACCTTGAGGAATATATAAATAATAATCATTTTATAGAAATGAAATTTCAAATTGTGGAAATTTATATATTGAATAAGTAGGTGATAACAAATAAAAACTGTTTTCATAGGAAAATACATTTATTATAATATTAATCATTTTTATTAATATTTCTTGTTATATTCTCCCTAATTTAGTTTTATCCATTTATTCATATAAAATTTATTTCATTATCATTAATAACATGTTTCAATAATTTTAAATTCATATCACATAAAATAAAAATATATAGAAAAATAAATATCTATGTGTCAAATGATATTACTAATCATTTTAGAAATATTAGGTGAATTTAATTAAAATTAAAAGAGTCCTTAATTCTATTTATATAATTATTTCATAAATGAATACTCTTATTTATTCTTTCTAATTAAATAAATATGTTACACCACTTATGTTTAATTATTTTTATAATAAATTATGTTACCATTTCTTTTTTAGGTTGGTGTTGATTTTGGAGAAAGATATGAAAAAAATTTGGCACATTTGAAGAGAAGTCATATATTAAAAAATCACAGAGATATATTTAAATAATCTTAAATCCTTATTATGATACTTACAATGAGTCTATTCAGACTCATTCACATGATAAATGAGCATATAAAAATATGAAAAAATATTAATATGAGACTTTAAGATTAGTATGTTTTTAATATTTCATAGAATTTTATAGTATTAAATCCTTTATAAAATATACGAGCAGTAAGAAAATGTGTATATAAATGTTTTTCTTCTAGGGATTATGGGATAAAATTCATGTTATTAAATAAATCCTGAAATTATTCAAATATATCAAATGGTTAAAAATTCATAAGGAGTAAATAGATATAATGGAAGAAATTTTCCCTATACCAGTGGTTTGGAAATATTGATATATACCTTGGAACCTCTTGTATAGTCTATAAAAATGGTTCCTTAGACTGTTGGTATGTCTGTTGTGGGTATAAACCTATACCAATATTTCTCATAGATTCATTGGTATAGTCTTTGTCAAATTACTCAATACCAATGGTAAAATGGGAATCATTGTATATATATATACCAAGAGTTCTAAAACTATGGGAATGACATTTTTTACAGCAGATCTATATGAAATCCATTTTATAAAATTTTTGGAATAACCTCATCTACTAAAAAATCACAACAATCCCTTCCAACAGCTCCTCTATAACCTATAGAAAAATGATTATTGAAATTTTAAATAGATTTTAGGATTCTATCTGTATAATTTTTTTTAAAATACAATATAATTGAGTTACCAATAAAAATCTTTACCATTTCATTAAAATTTTTGGAATTATGTTTAAAAACCTAAAACTTTTCTAAAATTTTGGGATCTCTATCATTTTATATCAAAAATTTTGTGTATGTATTTTAAATACCATGATTCTATTACATTACTTAATGTTAGTATTTGAACATGAAAATTATTGTTAGTTATAGATAATAATTATTTATTTGTTCTTTTTCAAGGATATTACTTTTATATCCGATAAGAAATATATAGGTGTCTTGAATGTATATATATATTCTTGAAATGTAATATTTTTTATAGGTACATAATTTTATAGGGTGTGATGATGGGATAGTCTCTCAATTTGATGGCTCTAAATTTTTTTCCCCAATTACATGGGATGGTCCAAGGAAATTAATTTCTACATGCCTCCCCTTTCTATATGATGATATTTTTCCCCAACTCAAGATGTTCTTCTAGATGGGATAATCTACATGATTTTCTTACCCCATACCTGGATGGGAAGGATATGGATACCAATCATTATCGGTGTAGGGAAACCCAATGTATCTTCAAATAAATTTTCTATCAGTATATGGAGTTATTTTACATTCCATATAATTTAGCTATCAACCTATTTTATTCTATTTTATAAATTTTTTTTTATTTTTAATTATATAAGTATTTAAATGATTAAAAATATTTATACACATCCTTGATTATTTACTATTATGTCGAATCTTATTTTATACTCCCTACAGAGTATGTATGTTCTCACAACCTAAAAGAACACTCTACTATAAATGCATATCTTTTTATGATTCTTTTTAGGTACATAATTCTGTTTGGAGTGTTTATGGTTCTTATAGATATGTGAATAGAAGGAGTTATACCATCCTAAAGGCTATAGATCTAGTATTTTGATGACCCCCTCCCCACAAAATGTTCCCCTCCTTGGCCGGAGATTGGAGAAGATAAATACTGACCTTGAGTCCCACCTGCAGTAGGCCCCACATTGGTGACTATCATCAATGGTATAAAAAACATGAATATGTGATGAATTAAACTCTAAGAAAGAACAAGCAGAAGGGAGAGAGATGGAAGACACCAACTAACATTTGGTCGAACATAAATATATAAAAATCCAAAGTGTACATATGTAATGTCATGAAAGAACTACTATAACTGAAAGTAAAAACTGTAAGTACCAAAATAAAGTAAAGACAACTATGACAACGAAGCCCAAAAAACACCTATAAGACCCTCATCCTAGTAGTGACCAGCATGGTATCCAACCAACTTTATCATACCATATAAACTGTTTATATATATGAAGGTTGAGTATAAAAGTATACACAATATGATCCTCTCTAGATCCTCTCGTGAAAAAGGTAAATTCATGCTAAAGAATAATGAACAATAAGTGAAACATCCTCATCACATAAACTTGTATACTATGTTCCATGAATCGCTATGGATACTTTCAGCATAAAGAATATCATGGGTACCCTACTACTAATTCCCCAATCTGTTTTCTATTTGATACAAAATTGAATGTCCTGAGCATCTCTCTCCAAAACTTCTAGCGTGCTAACACCTTATAGAAGCACCATAACATGTAACTCATTCATTACACCACCATGTCCGCATAATCATATGTAACCAAGTAGTTTTCAGGGGAAACCACATCCTGCATAATGTGTATTATACATCAAGTAATATACTGTAACCCATCATAGCCCATAATAAGATTCATAGGGTGTGATCCCACAGGTTGAGGTCGTCACTTCCTTTTTTAGGCTAGTTTGGTTTACTAAAACCTCATATTTATACTAATCACATATTCACTTTAATGAAACTAAATTATCAATATTTATGATTCATAATGGTCTTTTAAATTTAATATGATATAATAGAATGAAATAACAAGATTTATTTTCTATAACCATAATATATAATTTTAAATTTAATTAAATAACATATGGAATTTTATATATAATATTTATGGATGTTATAATCTCCCCCTTGAAAAATGTCACCCAAAATATTTTTATTTCTCATACTAAAAATATATGGGAAATTATTTTTCATCACCTCATTTGGTAAGATATTTCATATTAAGTAATTTATTTTATCTATAGCACATTTCCTAGATAAATTTCCTTATTTAATTGAAAATTGTCTCTACGATCTATGATATTTACCGGATACTACTCATATGAGAGATAATTCTCTAACAGTTTCATGTATAGATTCAACACATGTGATGAGTCTGGTAATTAAATCCTAAAGTGGAATAAATGTTACACATAGTATACTTTAGATAAGTTAGTTGGGAGTTCTCGTGGATAATCCTCCAGTATGATTCAATAAAGGATATTAAAAGGACCTATGTATCTTTGAATAATATTTCACTTCTTCCTAAATCTCATGAAATTTTTCCATTGAAATATATGGAGGTATAACATATCTCCAACATCATACTCTAGGTATAATTGATTTTTGTGTGTATAGATCTTCAGTGGACTCTGAGCATCCATGATGTGCTAATGAATGGTATTGTACCATTCTGCAATTTCCTTGACCATTTTAACACCTTGTAGTCTGTTTCCCCCAACTTCATTCTACAATATAGGGGTTATTCATGTCTTCCCACAAAGGGCTTCATAAGGGTCTATTGATATTCATTAGAAAAAATACTATTGTATGAGAACTCAACTAGAGGATGATTTTGATACCATCTTCATTTGATGTCAATTGAGCATGTCCTAGTGTCTGTATATTCCTATTGGATTGTATATAAATTTGCGGGTTATAAATTATTTGGAAGTTCACCTCAGCACTGATATAATTGTGTATTATTTTCCAAAACATGGAGCTAAATATTGGATCTTTATGGGATACAATTGATAGTGGTGTCCCATATAGTCTCACAACTACCATAATGTGTGTCCACGAAAGTGGATCAAGTGATAATTCCTCTCATTTTACAAGGAATTGAGAAGACATTATAAGATGATCGACCCAAACCCATATAGCATTGTATCAACTTGATTTATTCATAATACCCAAAAAAAATGTCCATGGATTGGTGTATTAATTCAATGTAGTTATGTTCAATGGTTTTATCATCCCCTTGGTTTTTTTTCTTTCGACATTCAATTTCTAACATAGAGGACACATTGATTTATATTCTACTATCTCTTTCTTCATTATTGTTCAACCAATAGTGGTATTGATGATCTTTATTTGAATTATTCTCCCTATATGGATATAGAAGGTTGAGTTATGAACATCATCCAATATCTCAATGGTCAACACATGATTTTATTGTAAACATATTCATGAATCAAAAGACAAATATCTATATTTTGTTAATTTGGAACATTCATGATTTCCATTTTCTTAATGATTCAACCATCTTATAAATTTCCACATCATCTGTTTGATTAACATTTGTGATCTTAAAAATTGATGGCTGATAAATAATTTTGGAAAAGACTGGTGTTGTTCCTTCTTTATGGATTCCCATTTCCTTCCTTTTAAATTCTAAGAAGATCATGCCCTAATCAATTATCATAAATTATAAAATTTATGGATCCATTCTACTTAGATCATCATCCTCCATATTTTAATTTCTATTACGGTGTTGGATTAAAAAGTGATATTCTATAATTATCTCTAACCATCCTTTCTAGTTTATATTCATCTATTTGTTTGTGAATATATACATGTGGTAATTTTATCTGTAAAATTTCAAAATTCTCCCCAAAATGAACATTCCAATAGAATTTCAATGTGAATATCAGTATAGCCAACTCCATATTATTTTTGGGTAGATTTTAATGAACATTCAATTTCCTTAGAGAATATGGTATCACTTTTTCAATTTTAACGCAAACCCCAAGCCCTTTTTCTAAGCATCGATGTATATAATGAATGGTTCCCCACTTATGGGTTTTAAGTAAACGTGTACTAATAATAATCCTTTTCAACTCCTTGAATATACATTAAAATTATTTATTCTAAAAAAACATTACATGATTCCCTGTATTTTTTGATAAATGGGAATATAATCATGGGAAATTACTCAAAAATTGATGATAGTACCCATACAATCCAATGAAACTATAAATTTCTTTACATAGATTTCGTCCTTAGCCGTACAACACTAGATTTTTTCTTTCATGGTTATACAAATATCATAATTATTTTGATAATATTACCCATTAATTAGTCATCAGTCATCTATAACTTATTTTTTATGTATATTTCATAAAGATTCTTCTTTTGTATGCTGCTTATCACAGTGCTCAAATAATCAGGATTTCTCTCATTGATTTAGGAGTATATTAGAATATCATCTATAAAAACTACTAATTTTTTTTCAATATATTATATAAAGACTCTATCTATCAAAAATATGATTATTTATAGAGAAATAGTTAGTCTAGATAAAATTACAATGAACTGATAGTGCATGTACCTTCTTCACACTTACATTAAAATACCCTAACAGTGGATATACAATAGATACAATTTTTCCCCATGTTACTGATTGGAAAAATCCTCAATCCTTGGTAAGGGATACTCATTATTTATTATAAACTTTTTATCCCACGATAATCAATGAAAATGTGTGTTGAACTATCCTTCTTCTTCATGAAGATGACTAGTGCACCCCAATGTGAACCACATTGTCATGTGAAGCCTTTATCAAGACTCCCCCATAGTTTTTATTTCTACTCAACAAGTTCTATAAAATCCATTCCATATATAATCTTTAATATTGGAATAGACCCTAGTATAATCTTAATTTAAAATTAATCCCCTCGTCTAAGAGGAACATAAAGAATTTCTTTGAGAAAGTCATCATCATATTCCCTTACAATGGGCATATATTCAGGGATGACATTTTCCTTAGACTAAATAATATTAACAAGGTAATCATGTTTTTTTGGTAAATAATGTCCATTATAGAGATTTTGGTACTAAATAAGATTCATCATTCAATTTTCATTTGTTCATAATCCTATTATGATTCATTATACAAAGAGTGATTTCCTTCTCATGGAAATTTTTGTTGTATTCATGCAAGGAAAATCCATACCAAAAATTGAATCATATTCTTCTAAAGGGATTACCACAAGGTTAACTAAGGAAATAATCCTGGTTTTTTTTAGGAGGAGTAGTATTATACTAGGGATGCAATAATTTTTCAATTTTGGATTTTTACTGACTACCCTACATTATTTATCTACAATGGTGTTTGAATTGTCATAAATTTATTTTTTGATATAAAGGAATGCATGGAACCCTAATTAAAAGTAACATTCTATGTTATTAAATTAATACCAACCGTTCTAGTCAGTACATCATTTTCAGGATCCTCATTAATAGTTCTAATGCAATAATCTCTCCCATGCTATCTTGGAGGATGTATGTACTAATTTTCTCTCACGAACCTTGGATCAATGCATTGGTTTTGAAAGATACATTGTTCCTTTTAGTACAAAAATTGGAAGAAATTTTGTGGGTCTACTGGATAATTCATTTATTATATTAAATTTTTGAGTTTTTCCCATAGATAATCTCAAATGAGGTTCCCTAATTTTATTAACCTAAAAATTTTCATCACCCCCTTCATGAAATTTTGGGGTTGCTTCTTTTCACACTTTTGAAAAGTGGGATCTCAAAATTTCATACAAGAGAAAGATTTCTACATCACCCCACCCGAATTAATCTCTTCTTTCT
Source organism: Viscum album (assembly GCA_963277665.1). NCBI lineage: Eukaryota > Viridiplantae > Streptophyta > Magnoliopsida > Santalales > Viscaceae > Viscum > Viscum album. The sequence goes on from OY728137.1 coordinate 112,853,637, forward strand.
TCTACTTATAAGCAAGAGTCCACTGAGATTCATTGATCTCAATTTCTACTGTGAGTGAATATCTTACAATTTCCATATTTCTATCAAAGTGTTGGATATTTGGGTTTTTCATAGGCTCGCATTTAGCCCATAAAATAAGCAGAAATATTTATATTCAAGTGTAATGATAACTACTGAAGTATATCATGAATTTATTGTGATGTTTTACACCTAAAAATTAATGGACAAACTATCTTTTTTCCTTGAGTGAATGGAAAAACCATTCTATTTTACGTCAGAGTGTGCAAGGAAAATATTTTTGAAAAATATTTTTTGGAATTACTTCCACCTCATCACTTTAATCCCTTCCATAAGCATTATATTCTTAATAAATGTACATCAATGATCAATATACTCCCTTATATGGTAAATTAATAATATAACCTCCAAATACAAAAAACATTTAAGGATGATGAAAAATATTTTTATTGGAGTTCATATATTGTTTAATGATTAAGGTATCAGATGATCAATTGAAACTCAGTGTCCTTTTTTTTAATTAAGGTCTCAATTTCATAATTTTATTTCATCAAGGGATATTGGTGTTCCTCATGATTTTGGTTTCAATTTGGAACCCATGTCAACTGAGAGAGTATCATCACAAGGTTTATAATTTTTCATCCCATTTAGATGGTAATCTTGTTTGGAAAGTCATCAAAGATTCCATCGCATTGGTTTATTACTCCGTTCCTCCTTTTTATAAACACTATCTAGAATAATGGCAAATTAAGTATGAGTACATTTAAAATGTTAACGAAAAATGATAATTAAATAACATTAAAGGTATGCCTTATAACTGACATGTATTTCCTTAATATAAGAATTTATAGGCTTCAAAAAAATTTATCCATTATATATTTTATAATATTAACTCTTATGGTCAATTTTTTGTCCATATATAATAATTTGTAAGGAGCATCTGAATTTAGGAAATAATATCCCATGTGAATGTCAAAACAGGGTAAAGAAAGTCCCATTTTCGTGTAGTAGGACTCAATTAGGTCTATCTCCAAGTGTTATTTTTGGTTATTACCCGTATATACATATTTTATAAATCCACATCCACTTCTAGTATCCAAAAAATGATACATTTTCATAGAAGACTGTTACACTATAAATTTAAAAAAATTAGAAATTTTTTATCTCTCTTAGTCTTATATTAATTGATTTCACTATTGTTTACTTATCATAATCCCATAAATAACTAAACATTCATATGGTAGCAACTTTTAAACCCCATGTCTTTATTAATCATTAATTCATGATTTATTACATAATGTCAATCATAGTACAAACTACAGGATTGATAATTTTAGTGGATTTGGGTCATTAGGCACAATACATATTAGCATAAAATAGGGGTAAATTTAATTTATTGATAAATTCCATAATATGTTCATAATATTCCTTCATACTTAAATCTTCATGTGGTATCCCGATGACATACAAAACAAAGGGGTGATATATAAAGCCCAATAATTTAATAAAAAAGAAATAACAAGATTCATTTGATGGATGTTAGAAAATAGAAATATAAATGTGAGATAAAATTCCTGATAAAAATAATCATGAATAAAGAGGCATGATATTACATGATAACATAAAGGAAACCTTGGAAATGTAGAAAAACCATTGATCTCAACATCGTAAATATAGGTCTAGGATTACTACCAATAAATCATAACATGGTGTAAAAGGTCCCATGATGGATTAGGTTTACTCCCTAATACCAGAAATGATGTATCATCAGTATATAATAATACCCAATTCATTATATCACTATATAATTTTGAGTGTACCTATGACAACAATATCTTTTACATGAGTATGTGTGTCATAGAGATCACTAAACATTAGATCATATTTCACTAAATTTTATTCGTGGATAAAATATTGTAGAAGAAATACATGGAAGTACCCAATAAATATAGTGTAAGAATGTCAATATGAATACCCTTAATTGGAAATAGTGATGTAATATCAAAATAAAAATATTTGGATTTGAAAATTCATAATGAAATTTTGAAAGCCTAACTACAGTGTGTAATGAATCAAAGAAAATTTTGATGAGAGAAAAGAATATATATTATCATTTTGGAATTTAATGGATTATAATAGGTATAATGGAAATCATATCCCAATATTAGTAATTGGAAATAAATAATATCAAAATAATGACGATTCTTCTATAAAGCGAAGAATGACATAGTTCCTTTCATTTATAGGGTGATTTTGAAATCATGGGAAGAGCTTATTAAGAATTTTGGGGATCATGGGAGGAATATATAGAGGTGAGAGAATATTATAGATTTTATCCATGGACTTTTAGCGAATATGAACGGGAAATTGGGTGGGTTTATATAGTAAAAGATGAATTCATTCATTATTATTTCCCAAAAATTGGTTTTAAGACTCTATAATATTGTAATAAAAAACAAAAACCTACCATTTTTTCCGATTGTTTCTCTCAAATAAGTGAGGTTTTCATTGTTTTATAAGAAAACTGACTTAAATTATTAAAATATTACCTTTGGTGATGTGTAAGTGTGTAGTGTTCTTAAATAATTTTTTTTAATACATTAAAATTAAATATATTTATTGAATGATTCAACAAGGATGTATAAATTAAGTCAAATAAATTAAATATAAATTATTTTAAGTGGAAACATATATTTTTTCATTTATTCATTTTATAAAATTTATTATATCACATTTGAGACATTATGGATTCAAATATCATAAATTATATTTATACTATATTTTATTTCCACTGAAAATTTAACTATCTAATAAAATTATTCAAAATTCACCACTGGATATTTTTTACATCAAGATTTAAAAATTATATTTACTTTATCAAAATATTTTTTCTAAAAATTTTAATTTTTACATTTAAAATAGAATTGATATTCATTAATAAATTTAGGGTTTTTTAAAATAACAAAATTTCTAACCCCTATAACAATTACATTTTACATCACATGAATTATATTTTCATCTACATTAATTTATCATTATGTAATAGATATATTTTTAAAAAAATTATTTCAAAAAAATGTTTTACATGAAAATTATTTTAAAAATTGGAATTTAATATTACCCAGAAATACATTTTTTGTTTTCCCATATCAAAATAAAAATAATTTATAAATTAATAAAATATTTATAAATAATATTCATCACTCTACACAATATATATATTAATATTATTAGGTTATTGACAAATATAAATTTGTTACAATAGTAAACTCTTTAATGGTATAGTGTGTGAAAATGAAATTTTCATGGAGTGGTTCAACGTATGTGGTTTTTGGTTATGATATTGATGACCTTGAAAATATCCTGTAAATGATTTCACTAATCATTTATTTTTTAATATCAAAATGGTATTGTTAGTGGGAAAATCTTTAAGATACTCTCTCCCTATGAAACTATAAACAATGTGATTCATAGGGGAAAATCCTATTGGTTTTGCCAATCACTTCATTTTTTCATTAAAATTGGATTTAACAAAAGCATATATCTTTAAAAATCATATGTTCACTAGTTAAAAACTTTATTATAAATGGTTAGGATTCTTCACCAAGTATTATATTTGATAGGATATAATAAAACTAAATATGTGCATGTGTTATCTATAACCATAATATATAATAAGGAATTTAATTGAATCACATAGGTAAATTTATTTAGAAAAGTTTAGGTGCTTAAAAAATCTTGGAATTTAGTGAATAATTGTTCAAAGATGGGCTCAAATGTGGTTTCATCTATAGTTATAACATAGTGAAATAATTATATATTTGATTCATAAATTTTCAGACATTTCATGATTTTATATAATAGTAATGTGTTAAAAATTAATAATAAATAGTTATCTTATTTTTAAACCCTTATGATATATTGTAAAAATTTATAACTAAGAGTAGAATATATTTAATATAAATATTGTTATATATAAAAAGAACATATAAAATTATTTAATAAGGAATATAAAATGATATCATAAATTTTTTAAAGGAATATTGACCATATATATTTCACGATAGAAAAAATTTAATCACCTAAAATTTAAGGGCTTTATAAAAATATATTCATGATAATTTTATTATATATTGAATTCATGAGTGATATCCACATTTTGAAAATTATCCCTAAAAAACTAATTTCTTATATTAATGTTTTTTGACCACGAATGAGATTCCCGAGACTTTGAAATGTTCATAGTAGATTTGTTACCACAATTTAATGGTTTATGTATTAATGGATATAAATAATCTAGTAATTTTGGTTTGGCCTATAGAATCAATATAAGAAATATCATTGTAAATATATATTTAGAATAATTAGTATACAATGGAATATGGAAATGTTTCTTTTTTACACCATGAATCTAGATAATTTCACAAAACGAGACATCTTCCAGAGGTCCTTTTTCTCTCTAACATAAAACCATGAGAATATTCATATGAATTTCTCACCAATTAAAATGAATATCCTATAAAATAGAATAGTATTGAATTAACTTTACACTTTATGTACGAAAATATTTATTTAAAATAATTCAAATGTTATTATTTAATGTATTCATGAAAATGCTTATGCATGCACACACTAAATATAATATCAAGTTTTCTAGTTATTTAGAAATGTAAAATTATAATCATATATATATATATATATGGTTTGAAAAACTAATTTTCCAATTTTATTATGATCTAACGTACCCATAGTACTCTTTATTGTATCATTTCTTTTTTTTTTAAATCCATGAAAAAATGATTGTAAATATCCATTTTTTACATTATATGATTATAAAAAATTCTTTGCTTATTTTGAAAAATCTGATAACCATGGAACAAATCAAACTCAAACATTAAAGTCCTTTAATATTATTTTCTCATTAATTTTAAAAATTGATAATAGAAGCAGTTTAGGGATGATCAGAAAAGAATATCATTAACATTGATTTCAACTACCATGACATTGTTGAGAATCATTGGTATAAATAATCTAGTATCAATAATAATTTTTTTAAAACTTTTAGAAATAAAAATTGAAAGGACATAAACATACCAAGATATAGGTTTTTATTATAAATCTTAATATTCATATTTAATAATAAAACGTTGATGTGGAAAATTAGGGGTTTTACATCCATGTGATGTTCTTGAAGAACATCCTCAATTATCTAAACATTAATAAATTAACTATTGAAATCAATTTTATATAATTTAAATTGAAATGTGTTCTATATGTAAGAATCATTATAATTTATTCATGTTCTATAATGGGGGAAAAGGATCATATTTTTCAATGCCTTCTTTCAGACAACACCCTCGAACAACCAATGTTTGATAATTAATAATTAGTATAATGTACGTATCAACCTTGTTAATAAACATCCACTTAGATCTAGTGGTTAGTAATTCCATATTTCATTGTAAAAGTTCTTATAAATTTATCCTTTTAAAATGATTAAATTACTACTGAATATTTATTACTCATAATTCATTAATCTATTCCACAAGTTAAATCCATAGGTTCAAACATTGATAATAATTCATCGTGTTCATCCATGATTCTAAGAAAATACCTAGTTTTAGTACCACTATCTATATTCTAATAAATAGAGTATAAGGGATGGTATTTATTAGTCATAATAGATCTAATAAAATAGTATAATAGTACATCATCTAGATATTTAGGTTTTGGTTCAAACTTTTCTAAGAAACTTGAATATTTTTCCAAAACATGTGTCAACAAAACTCTGACTTGGTTTTGTAGAGGAATTTATATTCATATTTGAATAATAATCCACAAGGATTTAAAAACATGTATTAGTATCATGTGGATTTTTTTAATCCAAAATGACATATATTTATTCTCCCATATTTTTTCCATTTATTGAACATTTATTATGATATTCTAAATGTTTAATAACCAAAAAATATTCCTACATCATTTTTCGATGAAAACGTACAACATTTCCCATTATGTTGAGAATAATGAACATGTATCCAAAAAACACAAATGTAATTTACATTATATTTTCTTTCCATTCCATTAATCATATATAATCTTTATTAAAATTTATATAATAAGAATCTTATTTATAATATCGTAAACTGAATTAATATATTTTACCCAAAATAGATATTTCTGTCATATTGAATAATAATAGTTGATAAAATATCTTATAGATTTATATTCCCTCCTTATACAACACCATACTAGTGTTTGAACAATGAGATGAAAAGTTGTGATTGTATCCATATTATTATTTTAATAATTTAGTGTTTTTATATAACAATATACAGATATGATCACCCAATAAAATATAAATAGTATTCCTCTAGGATTTCTGATTTTTTTTCATATTTTTCAATGTTGGAATAATATTCACTTATTTGGGATAAGAGGAATATATATTATTATCTATAATATTAAGGTAGTACAACATACAAAAAAAGATTCAAATTTAACATAGAAACACTAGAATTTCAGAACATGTTCATGTGAGGAAACTCTAGGTATTGAGATTTTTATCAATATATCTTTGGTTTGAATGATATATTATGTGGTATTCCATTTTTACATGGGTTAAATAGATTATACATTCACCCATCATCAAATAAGTCTTTATAAATAAATAATTTACTATAATTATAGATTTACATGGGTCCAATTTTCCTTTCATCGGAGTTTTCACCAAAGAGACGTTTCCACCATTTACTATGATAAGAACTGTTAAGAAAAAATCTCTAAATTTAACATTGAAGTGGTTTTGGGTTGATTTTGTTTGTTGGAAAAACAAGATTAATAGGAATTTTGTGAATTCCAGTAGATATTGTTCATTAAGAATGATAACAATGATCCAGATAATGGAATGGGTTCTTATGAAGATATACAGAAAATTGTGTATATAATGTTGTTTTTCTTACTAGTGTATGGTAAATTTTTGGGGGTCCAAAATTTTGAGGTTGGATCCAGAATTGTAAAATATGGATTTACATATACGAAATGTAAAAATATTGGAAAAGAATTAGTTTTTAAAAGATTATTTTTCATATATTTCATTTCTTTATTGTGTGGATCATCACACACATGCCTCATAAATGTGCCAAGGTATGGCATTAGTAACCTCAACTATGAGATGCTTCAAGATTGGGAAATATTGCAAGTGACTCATAGAGAATTGAAGTATTGAAAATGAAATGGAAAAGTTTATTGAAATGGTTATGATGTGGATAAAAGATTATAAAATTAGAGCTAACATAAATTAATTGGCCTCTACCAACTCATAAAAGTATCTTAATAGTTAACACAAATATATAGGCTCTAAATTAAAAATTGGTATTAGAAAAGGATGTTCTTGTAAAAAAATTCATGAAGATATAGAGTTTTACAAAATTATGATATAAAATATAACATTTCAAGATTCATGAAGTGTGGTTTCTTTAAGAGGGCTTAGTGAGCTTCGCAAAATGATGTATCTTCACGAAGTCTATTTGAGCTTCATGAAAGAGTCGAGTTTCAAGAAGGCGGTGAGTTTGAGGAATGTGATGAAAATGGATTTCATATTAAATATGTGGTAAAGTGGTATTCATAAATTTGATGAATGTTAGAATTAAATATAGAATGTGCTAACAATTGAGGATGCATTCATAATTGATAATGATGGGCCCTAATAGTCCGTAAATTGAGTTTTAATCATTTCTAGAGTAGTGAGAAAAGGAAGAAGGTGATCCTTTCCACTGGAATCCATTGAGAGAGTTTTAGGGAGTGACCCTTAGAAATAAATGAGTTGTCCATATTCATTGTAAAGGTAGTGAGTATGGAAATAGATGTTTTATAGACTGAGCATTGTATTTTTATAAGATAGCCTTAGTGTATTTGGTATATCACCACATCATTGTTGTATGTTACAAGGTCATAGCCTAGTCCAGGTGTACCAATTAAATTCTTTGCGACTTATCAAATGATTTAATTTATCTTCATATATTTCTAATGGATAATGAGAGGATATGGTTTTTTTAATGATAAAAAGGATCTCAATGGGAATTTGTTTTACTCTGTTATAACCATCTTCACCCCAAACATATCATGGTATTTAACCATGTTGGTATAATAATTGGTATCATAGATAATGGATGAAATTCAATGGTTATTTGAAATTAGAGAAAATTGAGGTTTTTAAACACAAAGGATTCCAATATTCATTGGAAAAGAATTAAATAATGGAAGAATCAGATACAACACTACTTCTGATCATTAGGAATGGATTTCATTAGTGTAGATAAGCATAGTATATAATCAAATATCGACAGTGGTGATTTATCATAGGCTAACCGGAGGGAATGGGATACTAGTGCTAAAGGAATTAATGCTTTATTTAAAGGCCTATAAAATAAAATATATATGAAGGTAATGTCGTATTAGTTATCACATGATATATGGGAAATTTTTCTAAATACTTACAAGGGAGAATCAAAATTTAGAGATGCAATGATATATGTTATGTATAAAAATAATGGGTATCTCATAATGCACCATAATGAGACTTTTGATGCATTATTTGAATAGGTGAATGTTTTTGTGGAAGACATGCATAGTCTTAATGAAATTATTGAATATGTAAAGTCTTTCAAGCACATATTGAGAATACTTCCAGCTTGGTTCAATCTGAATTTTTATTTATAACATGATTAAGATCAAAGGAGATGACTTTATATATCATGCATAATACTATTTTTTCAGACTATATGGTAAATGATGATAACAAGTCTCTAGATAATGGTATTTATAACAAAGTTTCATTAAAGGCCATGGTGATTCTCTCTATTGAATATGGTCATGAATTAGAAGATATAAATGAAGTCATGATATTTCTTTAATAAGATTTATTAAGAGGTAAAAGAATGTTCATAGGGAAACACCCACTTTCATGATTTCAATGTAGAATGGTTAGTTATCTTATTGCATGGTTCCATAATAATTTTCAATATAATGATGCGAAAAATGTTAAAATACTGATAACGAAATATTCAGCCTACATTAAAGGTATGCAAAATTATAAGAAAAATTTCATGAAAATGAAGAATTTTATTTCTATGAAAGATGAATGTTAAGAAAAATATGATACTAAAGAGGTGGAGGAATTCAAAAATCATGAATAAAATGATTTTGTGGAAGCTCTAAAAAATTCCAAAACAAGGGAAGAAATAAAAAATGATGACTGTGAAGTTAAAGGAAGATTTGAACTTTAGGACCAATTAGAATCCTCTATAAAGGAAAGAGATGTTTAGAGAGCCAAAACTAATACATCCAAAACGTAGTTTGTGATGCCCTGATTTTTATAAAGTTCAAGGAAGAAGAGAATTCTGTTTTGAATAAATAAATTGGGAAATTGATGTCATCGATACCATAGAGATCGATAATTTATATTCAGTACAAACTCATAATTGATTAATAGAAAGGATAAATTGATAGTTTGAGGAATTCTTGAAATGATTGAATTAAGTGTATCAAAGAACATAAAGATAGAGCTATCTTTCTCTCACTACGTGTTTAGGATCTGCAAAAACTCTTGAATACTGATATGACATTGGAAAAAAATATCATTCAGGAAACAAGATACTATAAAGTGTAGTATAGAGGTCCAACAAAATTGATGAAACTATCAAATACAAATTATAAGGATAATATGGGGCTTGATGAAAAAATAAATGATTAAAATCAGACCAAAAGCAACTACACCAATATTGAAAATTGTTTTGGATAATAATTAGAACTAGAAGATTCAAAGAGACAAAGGGAGAACCTAGAGTGTAGTATTTCCCTAGAGTAATGCACCCTGCATGAGATGTTATTATTATGGAAAGATAGGACACTCAAAAAATGTGTTTTCTATATCCAATATTTACTAGAGTGTATATTAAATCATATCCATCCATATATGACTCAATATTACATAACATCAGTTTCTGGTCACAGTTTCAGGTGTGGTGGAATTGGGAACATTAAAAGATATTGGTCATCGACAATATAGAGAAGCGTGTTGAAGTAAAATGAATGTGGTCATAATAAAAATTTAAATGTGTTATCCAATTATATTAAAATGAAAAATCGGTTTGCAACACTAAATGATGAATATAGTCCATCAAAAATTTAGGAACATTAAGATTATTAATAATTACTGATTATGATGTCAAAAATATGGATTAAAAAGAAGAGAGACAAACATTAAGTGGTAGTAGAGATTAATTTTAATGAATTATATCACACTGAAATATGGATCACTGATATTGGACGTGCCTACTATATAATACAAAATAAGGAACTGGTGATATGATTCATATAAGAAAAAGAAAGGTATTATAAGATTTGGAAATGATTAAGTCATGAAAAATATTTCCTCAGAAAAAACCAAGATTGCGGGAATACATGAGAAGTGCATATATCATGGTTGTTGATGGTCTCATTCACAACATGATATACTTAACACAACTGTGTGACACATGTGCTTCCATATGAGTGTTATTTAATTTATGAATCATTATGTCAAAATATGATGCTGTTTTTATGTATGGAAAACATATAAATGGAGATATCTACCTTGTAAGTGGAGAGAATGATATATTATTTTTTAGTAACATTGAATAAAACAGGTTATAGAATAAATGTCTTAGTAATTTGAGCCAAACATATTTTTATTATCTTATGAAAAGTGGTGCTATTGGAGACCTCCATAGATAATCATGTGATCGTACCCATGCATGCGTTGATTGTCAGCAAGGGAAGACCATTCAAAAGACATATATGGTGAAATATAAAAGGTCAACAAAAGTTCTCTAGTCGATTTATATTGATGTGTGAAGACCTATTTCAGTAATATCTATTGATAGGTGAATATATTTTGCTCTTTTCATTGATGAATTTAGAATAATGGGATTGTTTTAAATCATCACCTAGAAATATGAGGAGTTTAGTTTCATAACAACTTATTGAAGGGATGTTAAAATGTATTGTGTCAAAGAATTCAAAATATTTGAATAGATAATTGAAAAGAGTTCAGAAATAGCCAATTGGAATATTATCTTGAGAAAATGGGATATTGTTACTTGTTTTAGCACTAAGAACTACATAGAAAAATGGAGTACTAGAGAGAATAAATCAACATTTCAACAACATCGATAGAACAACGGTCACTAAGATAGAACCTCTCTATATGTTTTGGAAATACGGATTGATGAAATAATTATACATGATTAATATTGATTTATTATTTTTGAGGGAAGAGAAGAATCCATATGAGCTCTTATATGGAAATAATCCAACATTGACGTACTCTCCAACATTCAGAAGTAAGTGTTTCATTGACAATAAAAACACTAGAAGTTTATATCCAGTGAATATGAATATATATTTCATGTCCACTCAAAGAAAAAAAATCATATAAATTCCTGAATATGTGCCTCAGAAAGGTAATTTAATGTAATGATATTACTATAATAGAGAATGAGAAGAATCATCAACAAATACAATATTAGTATAAGGATGCTAGTGGTGAAGTTATAGGAAGATCATGAGATGTTCCATTTCTATAGGCTAATTTAGAAAAATATTCAGAAAATTAAAAGGATGAACAAAAAACATTATTTCTATATAGACTGAAGAGAAGAGCTGAAATTCATAGACAAGACATAATTGATGATTAGATAGTACGATTTAATACAAGGAGGATGAATCATCTAAACCAAGCATCACTGTAATCATAGATAGGGCCTATTTTTTTATAAATAATAGGATATTTTTGGTCGGAGTGGATACTCAAGAGGGGGGTGAATTGAGTTCCAATTAAAATATTTGTTTAAAAACTTTTACTAAAAATCCCCCAACTTAAAATACTAATTGAATTGTAGTGAATTTGAATTAAAGCAAAATTTTAGTTAGGTTCTCAAGGGATTGATTAATTCCCATCTAATTTAATTAAAAGATCTGATTAGCTTTTGAAACTAACCTAATGATTTACAAATAATGAAACACTTGCTAATTCAATTATCAGAGTTACTTTGAAAAAATGTTTAAGTTTTAAATCACATAGCAGCAGAATAAAAAGGTTTTAGATTAAAATAAATAAAGCACAGAAGATAAAAACCAAGAGGTTCAGTATTAAGCCGAGATGTAGTCCTCTCAACAATTTATATAAATTGGATCCACACCCTGGATCGGGGTTCACAACAGTTTACAACTATCCAGGTCATAGACCTCTACCACAGTTCTATGTGGGAATCAAAACAACAGCAAATACAGCTGTCCATGTCACACACTGTTAAGACCCAGAAATATCAAGGAAAATTTCTTTCTTAATTTTCTTTGGAATTTTACAAGAACGTAGTTTCTGACGGCGCCTGATTCCGAGGCCCGGTGTGCCCATTAAAGGGAACCTTTACCGTAGTTGTGTTTGTGCTGGAGAAGAAGTTAATTAATGGGGTTTAATTAAAAAGAAAATAAAATTGTTGAATCAATTTTATTTCTTACAAAGTGGTTATTTTCTCCCATGGGAAGTTGGTGGTGGGGCCGACATCCACCCAACTTCTCATGTGTGGATAATTGAAAGGGTGGGGTCCACACGAACCCCCCACCTTTTCAAATTCCTTAAACTCCCTAACCCCTCTTAACCCCTCACCTTCCTAACTCCCCATTAACTCACTTTCATTAATTTTTGAATACTTGTTATAATTAATAAAGTGAGTTACATAATTTCAAACTCTTGAAATTCAAATGGTTAGGTTGTGTTAATAAAATAAGACTTGGTCTTATTTTATTATTGTTAGAGTTTTGCAACCTTGGGAGGATTGGGAAGCATGAAGTCTTCTTCTTCTTTAACCTTGATGAAGAACACGAAGAACACCATTCATCAATGAAGAACATTTCCGCCGAAGGACGCGACATCTTCTTCCAACGACGTTTCCTCTTCGGACGCGCCTCGATGACAACAGAATCGATGTTCGTCTTCCGCGACGCCGTATCCACGACGTGACGTTTGTCTTCCACGTCGTCTCTTCCGCGACGGTTTTCCGCGACGAAATATCCTTCAACGACATCGAATCCTCGCTTCGCGACGTCGACGTTCTTTTTCCACGACGCCTGACCTCCGCAATGTTCGTCTTCTGCGACTCGTTGACGTGCACCGCTCTTGAAACCAATGTAGGGGATTGTAATTAATTCTTTTGTTCGTGTTACATTGCTGAATTTCTTCGTGAAATTTTAAAACCTTTTGTTATCGAATAACGTGAGGGGGTCGGACCTCCCAAACACGGCCGAACCTCCTCCTTATTTTCATGATTGATTCCTTTGTGGATTGGTACGGGACGGCGTGGTGCCGTAGCACCACGCGGAATCAAGAGAAAGGAAAATGTGCGGCGCCGTCGCGCCGCGCCGTGGAAAAAAGTTTAAGAACGCGACGTCGTCGCGTCGCGTCGAAGAAAACCAAAGACGCCGCGGCCAGAGTGGGGCCGCGACCGGTTCCGGGCCGCGGCAGAGCAAGGTGACCGGCGGCCAGCCGGGCCGCCGGTGTTGGAGCTGGAAGGGGACCGGCCACCGCCGGTCCCATTGAGAAGGAACTAGCCGGCCAGGTCGGGCAGGCCGAAAAGGGGAAAGACGGGGGAATTAAATTCCCCAGACCGGCTTCACACGGCCCCCCATAAATTAGGGGGGGAGTGGTTACTCACGGGGGGCAGGCGCTCCCCGCCCCCTTTTCCAACAGCTCGGCCGAAGGCCGATCTTCCAGCGCGCTGGGCGCACTGTGCCCAGCCGGACCGGCGCCTGGCCGGTCTGCCAGGCCGGGCCGCGACGGGCCGGGCCGACCCGGACCTGGGCGGGTCGACCCGGTACGGGCCGACCGGGGGGTCTCGGGCCGGGTCGGTCCGGGTCCGAAACCCCCATTTTTGAACCAAATTTGGTCAAATGCCCATATCTTGGGCTACAGATATCTGATCGATGCACCATCAGTTGCATAGAGATCCTCGGAACGAGATGATCGTTTCGGTATATCGCACTCAAGGTTTCTGAATACTTTGAGTCCGGCCGGGTTGGTTCGTTCACGAAACCAACCGGACCCTCGGAGCGGAAACACTCATATCATGAACTCCGGACGTCTGATTGACGTGCCGTTGACTTGGTTGAGTTCCTCTTAGTTAGACGGATCTTTTGGCATACTCCGCCTGAGGTTTGGACGCAGGTGGAGTACGGTTGGGTTGGTTTTGCCTTAAAAACCAACCGGACCCCTAGAACGTAAAAGCCAACAACTCTCAGACCGGGCGTCCGATTGACGCACCGTCTATTGCGTTGAGTTTCTGTTGACGATACAGAACTTTTGGATACATCAACTTCAGACTATGTGACAGTTGATGAATCAGCCTCTCGGCTTGTGGAGTGGACCCTCCCGAACGAGCTTGCTATGTGCAGGAACCCTAGTGCTGGCTGCGACTGTGACTTCGACGACGACTGTGCAGAAATCCTCAGTAGATTCGATGGCGATGACTACATCACTCAGCGATCCTATGGGGATCAGTGCTACAGATCCTATGTGGGCCTTTGCGGGGATTAGTACCTATCGATCCTTTGTGGAACTGAAAGCGGGTCTTGTATCCTATGTGGGTCCTAGCAGTGCTGGTCTTGTATCCTATGTGGGTCCCAGCATAGATGATTCAATACTGGTCTTGTAACCTATGTGGGTCCCAGTATAGATGAATCAATGAAGACAGCTGGTCTTGTATCCTATGTGGGTCCTAGCTGTGATGGTCTTGTATCCTATGTGGGTCCCAGCTTAGATGATTCAATACTGGTCTTGTATCCTATGTGGGTCCCAGTATAGATGAATCAATGAAGATAGCTGGTCTTGTATCCTATGTGGGTCCTAGTTGTGCTGGTATTGTATCCTATGTGGGTACCAGCTTAGATGATTCAATACTGGTCTTGTATCCTATGTGGGTCCCAGTATAGATGAATCAATGAAGACAACTGGTCTTGTATCCAATGTGGGTCCTAGCTGTGCTGGTCTTGTATCCTATGTGGGTCCCAGATTTGATGATTCAGTGCTGGTCTTGTATCCTATGTGGGTCCCAGCATAGATGAAACAATGAAGACAACTGGTCTTGTATCCTATGTGGTTCCCAGCTAGATGATTCAGTATCTTTGTCTGATCATCTCTTTCACCTTTTCGATGATGTATACATGTGTGAGCTGAATCCTGTTTGCTTTCCTGTGTGGACTGTGTTGTGCTATCCTGTGTGGATACGTTTTGCTTTCCTGTGTGGAATACGTATACTTTCCTGTGTGGACTGGGTTGTACTTGGGCTCGGAGGTTGGAGCGTATTGGAATTGATGACTTAGGTATATGTATGGGCATATACCTAAGAAGTGTCGGTTGTTACTTCGTGCTTGTATCTTTCCTTTGTGGTTTATCCTTGTGGATTTTGGGAGACCTTCGGGGGTCTCGGGGTCCCTACTTAGTAGCTTATTCTCACCCCTGCACGGGCTATGCCCGCACTACGTTGTGTTGGTTGCAGATGAAAGACAGCGTTGATCGTGGTTGAGGCTTTCAGAGCAGGACGGTACCTGGAGGAGGACCACTGGGCGGGACATACTCGGAGCGGACGGCGGGACCCGAGGAGCAGTGGAGATATCTGTACCAACCCTTCAGGTGGGATTTCCAGTGGATAGCTCAGTGTAGCGGGTTTTACTTTTCAGTTGTTGTTTTTCCATTTCGAGTTGTACTTTAATTTCAGTTTGGGTTTGTATTATGGCCCACCTACTTTCCACACTTGCAGTTGTACTCTGTTTTTACTTAGTGTTTACTTTTTCCGCTTGCTTACCCTGAGGTGCTTGTTTACTTTACAAAGGAAATACCTTCCCTTTTACCGGGATTTACGCCTTGGTGCTATTCGCCATCCCCTAGCCTATGGATGGTGGGCTTGGGGTAGTCACAGCACGGGCCCCGAGGACGGGTCATGACAAATTGGTATCAGAGGAGTTCGGTTCTACCGCAGACTCTGATCTTTCTTCTGTGTAAAGCAATAGTGTTCAGCGTATTGGGTGTGGTTATCAGTCCAGGGAGTCCAGTGTTGGTGTGGTAGCCGACGTATCCATACACCACGACCCTGACTTCTGATTTTCGACTTAATGCACGAAAACATTGATTGCGTGTGTGTTTCATGTTTTCTTTGTGATTACTTGTGTCATCTCACCAGGTATACTATTTTACCGTGGCGCACCTATTTCCTTTTCAGGATGGCCCCACGACGGCAGTCAGCTAGTGTTCCGAGATTCGAGCGTGACAACAGCCCACCGAGCGATGAGGCCTCGATGTAGGGCTCCTTGTCAGCAGAGGCACCGACAGTACCTTTACCCGTCGAGCCACCGATGCTACCAGCCCCTGCCGTTGACGATGCACGTTGCCTTAGCGCGCTGCATGAGTTCCAGCACCAGCGACTGCCCAGGTTCCATGGGGAGATGAACCCCCAAGCATCCTAGGACTGGCTGGAGGCAGTAGTGAGATTTTTTCGTTTAGTGAGGACACCAACGGACCTCATGGTGATCTTCGCAGCGAGCCTACTGCACGCGGCAGCGGGCCAATGGTGGAGCTTGATGTTGTAGGTGCACGATGAGGCATCTCTACTCTAGACAGACTTTGAGAGCCTCTTCCACTCAGAGTTTTTCCCAGCAATCCTCCGTGCGGTGCGCATCAAAGAGCTGCTACAGCTACGGCAGGGCAGCATGACAGTGGCCCAGTACTCAGCGAGATTTACGGATCTCTCGCGCTACTCCACAGATATGGTACGAGACCTGTTCTTCTGGGCCCGGACCTTCGATCAGGGACTGGGGCATGAGATCAGGGCTTCGATGATATCCTTTAACATTCCGGCATAGGTATAGGTGTTGGAGAGAGCCCTTATAGTGGAGAGTTTTCTTGCCGAGCAGGCTCCAGTGACAGGGCCCTCCACAGGACGGACCGTAGCAGGGTCTTCTGCAGCTGGAAATAGACAGGTGACGCAGAGGTCCAAGCGGGCAGACCATCTGATGGGCAGTCTCAGGATGAATATTCGGTTGTGCGGGGCACCCGAAGGAGAGCCAGATACATGAGGGGCAAGAATTTCTATGCGTGCGGCGGGCAAGGTCACATGGCTCGATACTGCCCGACTCGTCTTACAGATGAGAAGTAGGTGGTAGAGGGACCTCCCAAACAGAGGTTCGGCCATGGAGATCCATAGGGTGCAGGCGGGTGAGGCAGAGGAGCTGGCCGAGCAATAGGTGGTGGACGACGTTTCGAGGTGTTGCCACCACCACCACCAGGAGGTCCTCCCCGACCGCAGGGAGTTGGTGGACATGCGAGAGTTCAGCTTCAGGAAGCTGAGGCCTTCGATCATGGAACTCTGGGAGCAAATGGACAGGAGCGGAACTAGTGGATACTTTTTTTGTACTTCTAGTTCCTTATTGCTGTTTTGTAGCGTCTTTGTATTATGAGCTGCAATAATAAAAGATGCATACCTTTGTGATGTTTTCATTCCTGTCCTCTTTTGTGTTGTTACTAAGAGGTTCCAGTTTTGACTCTTGACTTGACCCTCACTTGTGAGACATCTACTGGAGGAGACCCAGTTACCACACACTAATGCCGACAGTGTGACTCAACCCTTGGAGGCGAGAGTAACGGTTGGATCTCTTGGTAGTAGCGTCGAGGCATTACGACGTCATCCTTGGTATGGATTAGTATCATCCATGTTGGGATTGACTGTATTAGGCAAAGAACGTGGTTCATCCTAGGGATGAGACCGAATTTATCTTATCGGCAAAGAAGAAATCATAGCAGATCTTGTGGGACCAGAGGTGGTCCCGGCGAAGATAGAGAAGGTCCAGGTCATCCAGGAGCGGATAAAGACAGCTCAGAGCCGATAGAAGTCCTTCGTTGATAGGAGGCGGAGGCCACTAGAGTTTGAGGATGGCGACCACGTCTTCATGCGGGTCTCACCACGACATGGATTACAGAGATTTGGCCAAGATGGCCAGTTTTCTCCATGCCTCATCGGACCCTTCCAGGTCCTCAACAGGATTGGCGAGCTGTCTTACCGCCTAGCTCTACCGCCTTTGTATCCCTAGTTTGTGTTGAAGCTCTACGGAGACGTAAAGCCCTGTGGTGGGAGTAATGTAAAGACCTGGAAATTTCAAGGAATTTTTTTTTCTTAATTTTCTTTGGAATTTTACAAGAACGCAGTTTCTGACGGCGCCTGATTCCGAGGCCCGGTGTGCCCGGAATCAATTTCCAATGTTTGGCTCGGGTACGTTCAGTGAACGAATGAGCGGGTTTTTCTATCTTTTGAACCGGTGCTCAGAAACGAATTCCGAGGGCACCGATGAACTCACAACGCCGGTAATCGCTTAAGGGAACCTTTACCATAGTTGCGTTTGTGCAGGAGAAGAAGTTAATTAATGGGGTTTAATTAAAAAGAAAATAAAATTGTTGAATCAATTTTATTTCTTATCAAAGTGGTTATTTTCTCCCATGGGAAGTTGGTGGTGGGGCCCACATCCACCCAACTTCCCATGTGTGGATAATTGAAAGGGTGGGGTCCAGACGAACCCCCCACCTTTTCAATTTCCTTAAACTCCCTAACCCCTCTTAACCCCTCACCTTCCTAACTCCCCATTTACTCACTTTCATTAATTTTTGACAACATGTTATAATTAATAAAGTGAGTTACTTAATTTCAAACTCTTGAAATTCAAATGGTTAGGTTGTGTTAATAAAATAAGACTTGGTCTTATTTTATTATTGTTAGAGTTTTGCAACCTTGGGAGGATTGGGAAGCGTGAAGTCTTCTTCTTCTTCAACCTCGAAGAAGAACGCGAAGAACACCATTCTTCAACGAAGAACATCTCTGCCGAAGAACACGACGTATTCTTCCAACGACATTTCCTCTTCGGACGTGCCTCGATGACAACAGAATCGATGTTCGTCTTCTGCGACGCCGTATCTGCGACGTGACGTTCTTCTTCCACATTGTCTCTTCTGTGACGGTTTTCCACGACGAAATCTCAGTCAACGACTTCGAATCCTCACTTCGCTATGTCGACGTTCTTTTTCTGCGATGCCCGACCTCCGCGACGTTCGTCTTCTGCGACTCGTTGATGTGCACCGTTCTTGAAACTGAGGTAGGGGATTGTAATTAATTCTTTTGTTCGTGTTACATTCCTGAATTTCTTCGTGAAATTTTAAAACCTATTGATATCGAATAATGCGAGGGGGTCAGACCGCACAAACACGCCCGACCCTCCTCCTTAATTTCATGATTGATTCCTTTGTGGATAGGTACAGGAAGGCGTGGTGCCGTCGCACCATGCGAAATCAAGAGAAAGGAAAATGCGCGGTGCCGTCGCACTGCGCAGTGGAAAAAAGTTTAAGAATCCGATGCCGTCGCGCTGTGTCGAAAAAAACCGAAGACGTCGCGGCCGGAGTGGGGCCACGGCAGAGGGGCACGGTGTCGTCGCACCGCGCCAGACGACAAGGGCCGCAGCCAGTTCTGGGCCGCGTCGGAGCAAGGTGACCGGCGGCCGGCCAGGCCGCCGGTGTTGGAGCTGGAAGGGGACCGGCCACCGCCAGTCCCGTTGACAAGGAACCGGCCGGCCAGGTTGGGCCGAGCGGAAAGGGGAAAGCTGGGGGAATTAAATTCCCCCGGCCAGCTTCAAACGACCCCCCATAAATGATGGGTGGCCGCGGTTAATCAAGGGGGGCAGGTGCCCCCCCTTTTACCAACAGCTCGGCCGAAGGCCGAGCTGGCAGCGCGCTGGGCGCGTTGTGCCCAGCCGGACCGGCGCCTGGCCGGTCTACCTGGCCACGCCGGGCCAACCCATACCGGGTCGGGTCGACCCAGTTCGGGCCGACCGGGGGGTCTCGGGCTGGGTCGGTCCGGGTCCGAAACCACCGTTTTCGGACCAAATTCGGTCAAATTCCCATATCATGGGCTACTGACCTTCGATCGATGCACCGTCAGTTGCGTAGCGCTCCTCGGAACGAGAAGGTCGTTTCGGTATATCGCACTCAAGGTTTCAGAATACTTTGAGTTCGGCCGGGTTGGTTCGTTCACGAAACCAACCGGGCCCTCGGATTGGAAACACTCATATCTTGAACTCCATACGTCTGATTGATGTGCCGTCAACTTGGTTGAGTTCCTCTTAGTGAGACTGATCTTTTGGCATACTCCGCCTGAGGTTTGAACGCAGGTGGAGTACGGTCGGGTTGGTTTTTCCTTAAAACCCAACCGGACCCCTGGAACGAAAAAGCCAATAACTCTCAGAACGGGCGTCCGATTGACGCGCCGTCTGTTGCGTTGAGTTTCTGTTGACAATACGGAACTTTTGGATACATCAACTTCGGACTATGTGACAGTTGATGTATCAGCCTCTCGGTTCATGGAGCAGACCCTCTCGAACGAGCTTGCCATGTGCGGGAACCCTAGTGCTGGCTGCGACTGCGACTTCGACGATGACTATGCAGAAATCCTCAGTAGATTCGACGGTGACGACTACAACACTGAGCGATCTTTCGGGGATCAGTGCTACAGATCCTGTGTGGGTCCGATCCTGTGTGGACCTTTGCGGGGATTAGTACCTATCGATCCTTTGTGGATCTCACAGCTGGTCTTGTATCCTATGTGGATCCTAGTTGTGCTGGTCTTGTATCCTATGTGGGTCCCAGCTTAGATGATTCAACACTGGTCTTGTATCCTATATGGGTCCCAGTATAGATGAATCAATAAAGACAGCTGGTCTTGTATCCTATGTGGGTCCTAGCTGTGCTGGTCTTGTATCCTATGTGGGTCCCAGCTTAGATGATTCAATACTGGACTTGTATCCTATGTGGGTCCCAGTATAGATGAATCAATGAAGACATCTGGTATTGTATCCTATGTGGGTCCTAACTGTGTTGCTCTTGTATCCTATGTGGGTCCCAGCTTAGATGATTTAATACTGGTCTTGTATCCTATGTGGGTCCCAGTATAGATGAATCAATGAAGACAGCTGGTCTTGTATCCTATGTGGGTCCTAGCTGTGCTGGTCTTGTATCCTATGTGGGTCCCAGCATAGATGAAACAATGAAGACACCTGGTCTTATATCTTATGTGGGTCCCAGCTAGATGATTCATTATCTATGTCTGATCATCTCTTTCACCTTTTCGATGATGTATATCTGTGTGAGCTGAATCCTGTTTGCTTTCCTGTGTGGACTGTGTTGTGCTATCCTGTTTGGATACATTTTGCTTTCCTATGTGGAATATGTATACTTTCCTGTGTGGACTGGGTTGTACTTGGGCTCGGAGGTTGGAGCGTATTGGAATTGACGACTTAGGTATATGTATGGGCATATACCTAAGCAATGTCGGTTGTTACTTCGTGATTGTATCTTTCCTTTGTGGGTTATCCTTTTTGGATTTTGGGAGACCTTCGAGGTTCTCGGGGTCCCTACTGAGTAGCTTATACTCACCCCTGCACGGGCTATGCCCGCACTATGTTGTGTTGGTTGTAGACGATGGACATCGTTGATCGTGGTTGAGGCTTGTAGAGCAGGACAGTACCTGGAGGAGGACCACTGGGCGGGAAGTACTCGGAGCGGACGGCGGGACCCTAGGAGCAGTAGATCTATATGTACCCACCCTTCAGGTTGGATTTCCAGTGGACAGCTCGACGTAGCGGCTTTTACTTTTTAGTTGCTGTTTTCCCTTTCGAGTTGTACTTTACTTTCAGTTTGGGTTTGTATTCTGGCCCACCTACTTTCCGCACTTGCAGTTGTAATCTAATTTTACTTAGTTTTTACTTTTTCCGCATGCTTACTCTAAGGTGGTTGTTTACTTTACAAAGGCAATGCCTTCCATTTTACCAGGATTTATGCCTTGGTGCTAGTCGCCAGCCCCTGGCCTACGGAAGGTGGGTTTGGGGTAGTCACGGCACGTGCCCCGAGGACGGGTCGTGACACACACGACCTCTACCACTATCCACAGTGGGAAATAAAAGATGTAAAGTGTTTGAATAAGGATTTACAGATCCTCCAGTTAATGTTTAGGAGATAGTATGTGTGTAAATTAAAATTGATGACACACACTGCCCGTAATGTAAAAAATAAATCACTAAGCAAGATATAGAGTTTAAAATGGCTCTAGTGATTGCAGTGTAGATCTGGACTCCATCGAATTTGATCAGAAATGGTTCTAAGACCTCTTCTAGTTTTTGTCTGAAAAACAGAGTGTTGTCTACTTGACATTCAGGTTCAGAGAGAGTGAAATGTAGTCGATAAAGCTCTTCAAAATCCTCAAGAATGTACACAACTCTTCTTGAGTATGCGTGAGTGTGTATGAGCTTATTTGTCTTCTTGATCGTGCATGTATATCCTTTTTGAGATCTGTTGTGTATGTCACTTGTCATTGTATCTCCCTTGTCTCTCCTGTATCTCCTCTGTTCTTAGCAGCAATAGGGACTTCTTGTATTTATAACACGAGCTCCGGCAAAGGAAATGATTTCTTTTGGCAGGTACGAGGTACGGTTCCCTGACATCCAACAACCTTCATTAAATAAATGACAGAGCAATAAAATATACCTAATATGACCATAGGTTAGATTAAATAAAGATAAAGAAATTAAGGCAGCGTTGGATTCTCTGGAACAGTAGCTTTGGATATCGGTAGCCTTGAGTAATGGTAGGCTTTGTATCGATAGACTCTTGTGTAACGGTAGCCTTTGTATCGGTAGACATCATGTCAGTTAGTAGACTTAATGTACCAGTGACCTTTCGTGTAATAGTAGACTTCCTTCGGTTACTTGTTTGTAATGGTAGTCTTTTCTGTATCGGTAGGCTTGATGTACCGGAAGTCTTGCATAACGGTAGACTTGTTGTACCGGTGACTTGTCTGTATCAGTGACTTTCACATATCGGTAGGCTTTGCATTACGGTGACCTTCACACATTAGTAGCCTTTTCATATCCGTAGCCTTTTCGTATCAGTCGCCTTTTCGTAACTTTGACCTTCACATATCGGTAGGCTTGATATATCGGTAACCTTCACGTATCGGTAGCCTTGTTCTGTAACGGTGACCTCCACGTATCGGTAGGCTTGATATAACGGTGACCACTTTTCTGTTTAAGAATTCTATTGGCAGAATGGGTCAAGTTAGAATATATATCCATTTAGTAACCGAATTCTCTGAAGATAATGTAATATATGAATATGTGCATGGTTTCCATAAATAATGAAATAAGTAATTTATCATTAATTAATATAAGAAGTTGAAAATAATTGAGATTATCAAAATATAATTGAGCATATTTAAAATATGATTGAGCATAGTTGGGATTATAAAAATATAATTTCAACTAATTTTCCTAGAGGGATCAACAGATATATCAACTAGGTCCATTCTATGAGTAAAGGGAATGAAAAAATTGATAATATCCATACATTTGATATTGTTTTGTGTCTAAATTATAGGGACATAGTCAGGTCTAAATTGATCTTTCATAAAATTTAGAATGAATATTGCGTATTTGATTGAAACAATGAAAGAATACTATTCAAAGGATACTCCCAGATAGAGGGTATAGATGTTTATAAAAACATATTTCACATGTTTCATAGCCATAGAGAATTAGATTTTTCTTGTCCATACATGTACAGTGAGTGTTCAAATTTTTCCATACAGATTTAAAGTACAAAGTTTATAATGAGATACTGGAAGAAGAATTTTATATCAATAGGACATATGTTTTTCTCATTCATAAAGTTGAGAAAAAAATTCGGCAGAAGAAGAAGTATCAATATAATTTTATGTAAGAACCATAACATGGTATCCAAGAATAGATCAGTTTTTAAGAAGATCAGTTCTCTTTATGGAGGAGTTCATTACAATATCTATGTTATGAATTATAGTAATATAATGATTATGGTTATATTATATTTATATGAAATAATATTTGGTGGATCAGATGAATCTTAGTTTACCCAGTTCAGGGAATTCATGAAAATTTAATTTAAAATGTCAATGATTAGTGAAGTGTTGGTTTCCTTGGTTTACAGGTAACACATGAAGCAAATGGTGCATTAATCTCTAAATGAAAATATTCCAATGAGGTTATGATAAGATTTAGAATAGATAATTATGAAGATATATATACACTAGTGCCTACCTAGATGAAACTAAAAATGGATGCTGAATTAAATGTAGCCAATTTAACAAAATACATGAAAATTATTGGAAGCCCATTTTATATGAATGTGATGGGACATGAAATTATTTTTTTCACAAGCCAAATAGCATGGTATCAATGAAATCCAAGGGAATTCCAATTTATTGCAGTGAGAAGAATACTTATGTATATCAAGGGAATGATCAATTTTAATTTTCTATAAAATATCATATCTCATTAAGAGTTATTGTGCTATATAGATACATATTGGACTTGACTAGCTGATGAAAGAAAATCTCTATCAGGTGGGGCATTCTATCTTGGTTTATTGTGTATTTATTTTTTAATCAAGAAATAATATTTCATTTCATTGGGAACCATATAATTTCAATATATTATGACTGATTAAGAATCTATATAGTTTACTAAGGATGAAGAAACATCATGATGATATGGGTGTTGAAGTGAAGTCTCTGATCAGATTCAATTGAAATAATAGAATTTCCATAAATATGATTAAAAATAATTTCCATCACTTGAGGGTAAATCTCAATGAAATCATATATAATTTTATCACAGAGAATGTGGTGAAAGGGCTTGTGAAATATGAGTAAGTGACTTCAAAACATTAGGTTGCAGACATTATGATGAATTCCATACCCAAAGAATCATTTGAAGGGAATTGAATGGCTCCGAGAGTTTAGTAAACACCCCCCACATGAAAAAACATGAATGTGGGACCCCATCTATCTGCGGTGTAGTTTCTTTTAACAAAATATTATGATTGGGTTCTTTAATATATGGCATATAACAATGAGGTGACATTTAGGTTTGTTGAAAAAATAGGGACAATTTGAGGATATTGAATGAGAGAAAATGTCTTAATCAAGATATGGGGATAAGGTGATAGGGGATCAATAATGTTAGGCAATTTTCAATGATAAGTGTTAGGTTTTATAAGGAAATAGTTCGTGGATATTAGAGATTATGTTGGACATCATTAACCATTATAAAATAATGAAAACGCAAGTTTTAAAGTAGGATGAGTTTTTAATCTGACTAAAAATATTGAGATTCATGAAAAGTGGTTTCTTTATGAAGGGTAAGTGGGATTTGGAAAAGGAGGTTTCATGACAATGGATATTTGATTATGATGAAATAGGTAATCATGGTTATGTCAGTGAGCATGAAAAAAAGTTTTGAAAATTGTTTGCCTATTAAATATGTGGTAATGTGGTATTAATCAATCGGTTGAAAGAGATCCTTCAAAATAGAAAACACATATAGTTGAGGATATATTCATTATTCATAATGAAGTGGAATACATGTCCATAAACTCTATTTGAATCCTTTCAAGAGTAGTGTGAAATTTAAGAGGTATAAGGTGATTCTTTTCACTAGTAAGAAGCCACTGAGATAGAGTTACCGAGTGACACTTGGGATGTAGTGAGAGATCCATAAACATTGTGAAGGTAGCAAGACTAGTTATAGAACTGATCTTTCTAGGACCTTTTATTTTTGGTAGTGAGCATTAGTGGATTTGGTATATCGGCCCTTCGCGGTTGTATGCTGCTTGTAAGTTTTCCAGTGTGGGTGAACCATATGAAATAGATTTTTATCATGCTTGATTTCAATTATATTTATATATTTCTATAAGATAAGTATAGAGGAGTAATTTTTTTAATAATGAAACATTATCTAAAGGGGTAGTTGTTTTAATCCTTTATACGGTGACTCACCCCATCTCATGTTGTTTATCCTAATTTGGATAAAATTAATTTTAAATTATGGGTAGAACACAATAATGTATCTAATTCATCCACTATCATGATACCATTAGTCTTTACTATTACCCTTAAAACAATTCCTATTGAAAAACTAAAAAAGAAATAATTTTGGTACCAATACTTTCTTAGGTAAAAAATTTTAATTATAAAAAAATTATGAATACAAATATGTTTGATTTGTTTTTGAAAGAAAATCATTATAAACTTTGAAATGAAAAAATTATTAGGTAAAAATGAATATGAATTGATCACAGTGCTAATATAATTTGAACTAATAATAAATTTATTCTTATAAACCATCCTATGTCAAGGATAATAACTAATCATAGTGATATAAATGGGTGTTCTCTTTAACCAAGAATTATAGAAATTAGTTCTATAATATTTTAATCCTTTCAAGATCCTTTTTTAGTTTCTAAAGTAAATATTTCAGTTCATTTCATAATTGAAATCGAATTATTTTATTTTTCTCTCATATAGATATATTTAAAGTGATTAGATAAATCACACCACTTATTTAAACATTTAAATTCTATTTAATCTCATTAAACTTTTTCCCCAACATATTATAGTAGTTAAATAAATCATCATTACTTATACTTTATTCGTGGTTTTCTTTCTTAAAATTATTTGAAATATGGACATGGGATTCAATAATAGTATTGTATAACATGATTGTGTTTTTCATAAGACACATGATATATCAATCATTATTATCTTCTATGATTGGTTTAAAATAACATGAGCTAGAATATGGTAAACTTTAGGTGGATTTCATTTAAATACATTTCTCCTTTCATTTATTATAAAACGTATTCTCATATTTCAGTTTTGGACATTTTATATGCCCTTTTTTCGTTCATAGTAGTTTAAATCACCAGAATGATACTCAGTTTTTATTATTCCTTTTCAGTCATACATTATAATATGATTTGATTTTTTGAATAATTTAATCTTCCTAAATAATAATTAAAATATTCTATCTATGTGATATGTTTCATTATCATTGTCTATAGGCGATTAATCCATACAAGAACTATCATAATTTATTTTCTTTTTAATAATTGAATCATAATTCTTGAAGAAATTTTTTTTGGATAATATTTATCCAAATTGGTGACATTCTTGTCCTCCTATTACATCATAATGTTCAAAATTTACAATTTTTCTGTTATATTACTTAATTTTAACCAATATAATATAGAAATATAGGTTACACTCTCCCTATATAGTGAGAATAATAGAAGTAGAATTACTTGAATGTTTCTATAATTTACATCCCAAGTACATGCATAATATAAAACTTTTTTTAAACCTAAGATACAAATCATAATTTGTTTCATTAAAATTCATGTCAAATGTTTCACATTTAATGGTATATGAATTCAGACACATTTCATTAATGTTTGAAGCTCCATCATGAGAAATATAAAGTGTTTCCATCATTTCATAGTTTGTAGATAAAGACGATATTATAATTAAAAAATTTTCTCCTAGAGAAAAATATAAAACAATTTTGGATTTATAATTAGAATCATAATATGACTTATTTATGTCACTCTAATATTATCTATTAGTGTTCTGTTTTTCAAATTTTTCTTATATTACACTCAAAATATCAAATCCCATTATCTGAATAATGATATTCATTTTTAATATTCCTTTATTCTTTTTTGGTGTCATTAAAATAAAATATTATGTTAGTTTTCTTCCATTCTCTATGATTTTTTATCCAGACTGATATTAATTTAGTAATTATTGTAATTCAGAAATTTGATTAAAACTAAACCATATTCAAATGGTTAAATAAATATATAAAAACTCCCCTGATATCTAATGTTGATCATGGTTGACAACTCAATAGTGATCTGAATTGAATATCCAATTAAAAATTATTTAAAATTAAATAAAAGACAAAATATTCTTGATTCTGAAAATATGGCCCAATTAACTTAAATAGTTGATGTATGTGAATTCTTTCCTTCATAAATATTTTTACATGTTCGATCACAGCTATGTTAAAACCAGTGTATAACACAATTATCTTTTTAAGTATATATACTAATAAAAAACATGGTATTGAAAATAAATTCAATAAAACTATAAAAATAATGTTTTAGATTTTTTTGAAAAGTAAAATATATATATTTTCTAAAAAATAGAATATAAATAATTTGAAAAATCACATATAAGTATAAAATAAGATGTTCAATCTTAAGCTAAGTCTTTTTTCCTCTCTATAAATAAATCACCCCTACCATGTCATTTATATGAAATAAATCAATCCATAACATTGATTGATTTTATTACACAATATATCATAGGTCTATATAGGTTTTATAAAAACTATAACATAGTTCTACATTGGAGAATAAAAAATTAACAACTGTATAGATTTCGTCAAGGATTCAAAACAAATTCTACAAACAATTATGGGAGTATAATATTCACAAATAATATAATTTTCTAGAACACATTAGAATAATATAGATGCATGTGTTTAATGGTAAAAATATAATAATAATCCTGGATCAAAATGTTAAATTAATAGAGTAAGACTAGAAATAGAATTTTTTGAAGCAGAAAATATAGTTTTATTCTTATAAATGTGATAAAGCACTTCTCAAAGTTATATTTTGATTCAGTATCATGGTTTGAAGATAAGTTTTGTTATCTGTTTTTTAATTGAGGTTCATGTGAGAATAGAATTTCAAACTCATCTGAGATATAAATATTAGATCATCTTGTTTAAAAAAAATTATCTTCTATATGTATTGACATCACTCTCAAACACCTCTTATTTTTTCTGTATCTTCTATCTTCTATAAGAGAATTTTATTTTTATGAAAAGCGATAGGAGAATTCATCATTAAAGACCCCTGTATATTAAAATGAAATCTTCCCTCATTTATTTTTTTTTGAAAAAACCATTAATTTTTTTTAGAAATGTAGTCGATTTAATATAATTGATAATATAATATAAAATTTTAGGTACTATCAATTTAAATTTTTAATTTATAATTCCTTATAACACCCAACGATTTTATGGTATGTATTTTTTTTAATGTTAATGTTTTCGATAGCTTACATTGCACGCAAGAACCAACATAATCATAAAATATAATATTATTATAACCTATAAGATAATTTGGGAGAAATTAATAGTATTAGCGAAATTATAAGAATTTTATATATTCAAATTATTTTACATTCATCCAAAATATTTTATCTGTATAAAATAAGATGATATCCAGTAGTATGCATAAAAGCTATATTTTTCTGAAGGTTTCATTTTTGAATTTTATTGGTGAACTTGTTTTAAAACAAAAATTTGACACTTATGTTAATTAAATTTGAAAATATAATCATTCTACCTTAATTTTTAATATCAAAAATTTGTTTGGTTAATTTTTTTTATTTTTTTTGATAAGTTTCATGTTATGATGAATAATGAAATATAATGGATTTTAATGAAAATTATATTTTTCATAGAAATAATTTATATAGTAAAATTATATTTTTAATCATTTGAAATTTAAATTAGTACAATTTTATACAATTTTATACAATTTAGGAAATTTGAATCAATTCCACATTTCACATGGATATAAAAATAGTTCATTCTTATGAACATATTTACTTTTAATAACATGTTTTCTCACCCCGTCAATGAGATTAAATTGATGTTAATTTAATCTAATTAGATATTCTATATTTCAAAAACTAGATTCTATATTTTTAATCATATGTTCAAATTTTATTAAATAGGTCCCTTTTATATTTTGACAACATGAATAGAAACTTTAGTAATTTTTAATACCATGGTTAACCGTAAATAAGAAAATTTATGGTCAAATTTCCCAAACACTTGTCCTAAATTTTTTTATGAGTTATTTAAGATATAAATGTGTATTGGAATGATTTTATGGCCTCTTGGAACCACTTATTTATGTTAATCCTTTTATTAAATATTATTTAAAAAAATTCAAACATATCATACTCATATTGTAATTTAGTATTAATATTTTAATATGTTGTTATTCATAACATATCATGGACTATATGTTATCATTTGACTGATAATATTTTTATATTCATCATAATAATTTATTTTTAATTTTTTAAAAATAAATACTTTCCATAATGGTTTACAAATTGATGATGCATTTTTTTATTAATTAATCAAAATATCAAATAATTGATATTAAAAATATAAAAATAAATATAATTTCAAATAATTAATGTCATAAATGATATTTATTGATGACTTTGACATGATAGTGATGTTTTAGAATTATTGGTCTAAATCTAGTTTTTTTTATTTTAAAATGTCAAGTAATGAAATGTGTTAAAATTGAACTTGAAGATAAATATTATTTTATTAAATTTTATAAAATTAATAAAATTAATAAAATTATCCAAATTATTTTTATAAGGCCTAAATAATCACTCATCTTTAAATTATGGTCCTTTTGAAATTTTATTGTTACTATATTAACATTCAAACAGTATAAACACATGTTGTCACGATACGAGTTAATGAGGTCAAATATGGGTAACTGAAAAGATATAAGGTTAATAAAATTGATGTATACTAGTTTTAAAATTATTAGTTGATAGAATTTATACCAATAATCATCTTATAATAGAAATGGCTCTCTTTTTTTACCTTTTAAATTTAAAATTAATTTATAATATATTATTATTTTGAGATTTTCTTAATGTTTCCCCCAATACAAATATAGAATGGAAGCTAATCCCTCACTTATTCACACCACATTGATCCCTATTGACTTACCAACCACATACCATTTCTATTATTATTATAATTATAATCTTTGTAAGTATCCTAGTTGTAACACCTCGATATTTTGTGAATTTTTTATCGAATTAATTTATCTGTTTGATATTTTTCATTTCACGTGACAGAAGGAATAATTCAATATATATATATATGTGTGTGTGTGTGTGCGTCAAGAAACCATGTTTAACATTACATTCACAGAACAATGAGATACATTGTTCTACATGTAATACCAACTCTTCCTACGCAACATGTATCACTGACTTTTCTTACGCTACATGCAACAAAAAATTAGTATACATTACACAAAACACAGTTGTTTCTACAAAACAAAATTTTATTGTTATAATTATTTAAATGAGATAATTATAACATATCCATTAAAAATGTTCCTATGAATATTAATAATTAAATTTCAAATATTATTTATAATATTTTTATATAGATAAAACATTTTAGTAATGAATGATATGATTTTTTCTAATATCCTTTTATGTTTAAAAATACATTTTTCTCGAATGAACTGTGTTTAATAACACAATTAATTTTAGAAAAGCATATAAATTAAATATTATGAAATAAAAATTATTTTTTCATTTATAATGTTGAAATTATTTTAAGGTGAGTTTTTGGTATTTTTCTGAGTAACATAATTTTACCAGAATAGTGAAAAATAACGCTATTCAATTAAAAAGAACCATTTCTATTAAATAATTATCAATGTTAAATTATATTGTAAATTTTTTTAAGGTCAAATTAGATAAAAAAATACACCAATTAATAAAATTTATTTCATTATAGTCAATGCCAATTAGAAATTGAGTATAAAAACATAATAAACGTTTGAACATCTTTCTATATTAAAAACCTGTAATTTCACCTAGTTTGTGGGATTATCATTAATATTAATTTTTTTGATTCTATGAATTGAATTTTGAAAAACAAAAACTAAACCATTTCAATCAGTATAATATTTATTGTATAATTATATCATATTTATTTTTGACTGAAAATATTAGTATAGTGATTAAAATTAATGACAGTGATTAAGGTTAAATTAAGCATAATTAGGGTCCAAACCTAATACTTAGGACCTGAAATGACCTATCCAGTTGTACAAAACCAATTTTATGAAAATTATTCATCCATAATACATAAATTATTGTTCTATTGGATTTCTATGACTTTTTTAAGTAATAAAATGTGTACACCTAACTTGTTTAAAAAAATCAAAGTGAGTTCTTTTCATTCCATATAAAAGGCCACCACCTCTCCCAATTCATCAAACCTATAAAATCTCTCAAGTTCATCCAAGAAATTTTGAATACAAATCCTTGATATACTACCTTCTTACTAGAATACTTACATTGGGCAGAAGGAAATCCAAGTAATCCTCTTGATGCAAACCCAAAGAAGTTATCTGATTAAGGGACGGCATCTTTTCTCAAGCCTTTTCATTTTTTTCTTTCTCTACAACTCGACTATATTTTGTCAATGTTTTATAAAAAAACTATAACCCTCAATATAATTGGATTTTTTGTTATATTTTTTAAACCCAAAATTACCCACAACACCATCTAATTGAAAAAAAAACATACTATTAATGTGTACAATGAACTACTGCCTCACAAAACGACGATTGATTAATTTTATTTACCCCATATAATGGTGAGAATTATGATGGAAAATATGTTTATATATTTTATATATTATATTTATTATTTCATTAATCTTATTTATTCATTTTACAATACATATCTTCTTGTAGTTTATATTTTATGTTAATACAATAATTTCATCTGAGGAAGTGTGGACTACCACCCCTCAAAGGGATATGATTCATTCAAAAACTACATGGATTATATTAAGGACGGTCTTAGTGAATATATAAACATATATGGTGTAAGAAATATAATATAATAATGAAAAATTTCTACATATATATACCTATTTTTCTTTTTTACATTATGTATTTCAACAATAATATTAAAACAAAAAATGTGTTCTTGCGTACGTATAACCAATTGTCTCCATGAAAGGTGTATTCAGTTTCATAGTTATATATTATATATATTATTATAATACAAATATAATTTATATAAATGATATTTATATCACTATTTTAGATTCTATAAACGATTATATAATGTATAATTACCAATGATATAACAAATTAAGAGACATGCGAATAACAAAGCAAATATTATCCAAAGTAAATCCTTAACATAGTATTTTAAAAAAGAGGGTAATATAAGGCCATAATCAGTCCATATATGGTATTATATATAATAAAATTGTTCTTTATAATATGTATAATAAATTTATATTTATTAGATAGGTGTTTTAACGAGTATGAAGAGAGTCAAGGAACAATGTAGGATGATTTAATCTCACTTGATTATTTTTTAAGATACTCAATATGTTTTCCACCCATTGCTTTTGTGTTGTGTATGTAATGTATATAACTGTATTATATATATAATATACTGAAATTTATTTTTATAAAATTAACTATTTTATGATCTTGATTTCATGGCGATTAATTTTAAAAAACTTACCAAATCACGGAATTAATTTTGTCTCAATTTGTATTCTTTGAGACTCATGTTTTATTATGAACCTACGTTCTCTTTAGAGGTTTATATACATCCATTTTACATGTTATATAATTAATTCAACTATTTTAATTATATTTTTAGTTTCATGAAATTTATGTTACTTACATGGAGAGTATGATCCAAAGATACCATGTTATAAGAGCTTATTGAAACAATCTCATCATTTTTTCAAGATTGTTTATGTCTATGATTCCTTTGATGAAATATTTTTATTCATAACTCAATATAATTAATGAATTTTCTTATCTATTGGCTATTAACGATTTATTAATATATTATTTTCATTTATTCCTCTCATTGTTACATAATATAGTAAAGATATTTTTTTAAGAAAGCCTTAATATAACGTTATTTCGATCAGAAAACCAGGTTCTCTTAAAAGTGTTTCCATTTATATTATACTATTATAATGTAATATTCTAAATATATTTTTAACCATTTTTTCTTTTAACAATGTTTTCAAAGGAATATTATTTTCTCTTTCTAAATGAGGCATTTTTCTAACCTTTTTACCATGAAAAATCAATGTTCTATTTTTACATCGTACGACATGTACAAATTCTTCCACCATCAGTACCTTGAAGCATTATCTTCATGTTTAAAGGTGAATTTTGAAGATAAATTTTTTAAAAGATATTTTTTAAAAAATAAAATTCTACATGTTATCATTCCTCTTTTATATATTTTCAAGGAAAACAAATTTTAAATTATTTTCATTTATAATTTATATTTTTTAAGGAAACTGTTTTTCAAAATAATTTCAAACATGATTTATATGTTTTTAAATTATTTCTTTGCAAAATGGTTATCAAAATTATTTAAAGATCAATTTATAATTTTTTATGTAAAATAGTTTTAAAAGATATTTGAAAATTATTTTTTAGGTTTTCAAGGAAGTTTGTTTTCAAAATGTATTGAAGTCTTAATTATACATTTTAAAAGTATTTTCTAATATATGGTTTTCCAAAAAAATTCAAGTTCCTTTCACATTTTTTCATGTAAAATTGTTTTCAATAAATTTTTAATCATTCATTTTATGTTTTCAATGTGTTTTCATAAAAAAATGTTTTTAATATATTTTCAGACTTATTTTATATTTTTTAAATAAAAAATGTTTTAAAAGTGATTTTATGCCTTCTTTACATTTTTTCAGTGTATTTCCTAAGAAAACGAGTTTCAAATATTTTTATTTATTAAAAATAATTTTAGAAGAATAAATGTTATTTTCTTTAAGAAATGTTGTTGAATGATATATCAAAATTACATTCTGTCTAAGATGAAATGCATTAATGTTACTCATTCACATCTAGGAAATAATATAAGGTTTCATTAATATTAATTATTTGAATGTGTTATTTTTAATTTCATTATCATTATAAAATTCATCTCTCTTTCCTGGGTTATATGTTTATAAAACCTATTTGATATTTCATGGGTTATGATTTTGATGAAATGATTATGAATCTAGTATCTTTTTCCATGGGTTCTAATATTTTTACATGTTTATGATACCCATTTAATTTCTTGGGTTACATTATTATTGCTTATCATTTTTTGGCACATGTATGACTAATTTCATGGTGAGACAGGTGGGACATATATCTCCCTCCAAGGCATAAGGTAATAATTATCTCTCATGAGATAGACTAAGATGGTCTTGGGAATAAAACTTAACAACTAAGATGACCATGGGAGTGAACCATGACTACAAAGATGGTATGAGGTGTGAAATAATGCTACAAAGATGGACATTGGAGTGAACCATGACTACCAAGATGGTATGAGGAGTGAACTCGTGCTACTGAGATTTCCATGGGAGTGAACCAAGACTACTAAGATAGTATTGGGAGTGAACCCATACAACTAAGATGGTCTTGGCAGTGACGTTTTTTCTATAATGGAAATACTAGTATAAAATTATGTGTGTACCAAAAATCCATGTTTTGTAACTATGTTATAAATTCTCATCTCCTGGTCATTATTTAAATATGATAATTTTATTATGATCATGTAATCATTATCTTGATATATAAATGATAGTTATTTTCTTAAAATTTTATGCATAATTTCCATAGCATCTTGTTTAGATTATACTTAACCAGTGCATTTATTTACCCTTGCCAAGCATTTGATGAAACCCCTTTCTCATGTTACATTTCCCTAGGTTATGGAAATTTTTTTTGGGTAGAAGTACTAAAGATTGTGATATTTATGGGAGATGTTGATGATTTTTCACTAGGACAGATGATTTTGTTTCCATGTTTCATAATACACTAAACTATTATAGTCTTTGAATATTTTTAATATATTGAATATTCATCTAAAAAATTTTAATATCCATCTATGTGAATCCATGGTCAATATAGTTGATAAGGACGAATGGTTTAAACAAAATTTTTAAACCAGGATGAGAAATTTTAGTGATATCCCTAGTTATATTTCTAAGGATATGTCTTGGATGTCTATAAGGATAAGTATATGGATGATTTACTATTTAGGAAAATGTCCCAGAATTTTGGTAAATGATGGAGTGAGTGGTTTCTGAGAAATTCATCCCTATATGGATAGTAAAAGTGAATGTGGATCTAGAGTAGAATCTCATAGGGGTCAAAAATTTGTTAGGATGTTCCAGGACCGAATTCATGTAAAATGTTATGAGAAAATGGTCCTTGATGCACAATTGGTTCGACAATCCTGAGGGATAAGCTTTGGGAACACACAAACTATTCACCAACCATCACGAAGGATTTTAATATAAGTTGTCTGTGAATAACCTAAGATGCAATATATTATAGAAGGTTTCATGATTTAGACATAATATATGATATTATTTTCATGAATATCTAGTTTTATGTTATGATATGTAATGGTCCCACTATGCTTCTGGGTTTAGTCAATGGTGGGAACCAGATGGAACAAGATTAATGTTGAAGGTGATGGTTGATTTTATGATGAGTAGTCATGTTGTATGATGACTAGATTTAATTTTTTTCATTATTCCTAATCAATTTTCACAGAACATGATTAAAAATATATACTTTCACCAACTCCCAGACTCACAAGGGAAGATAATTAAATAGTTTACTGAGATTTTGGGTAATGAAGACCATGGAGGAAAGAATATTCAGTTTCCTCTCTGTTAAGAAAGTGGAATGGAAATATTAATGAATGTATTAGAGGAATTAGAAGATTTTTTTACTGTGGTAATGAAGAACACAAAGAATGTGATAGTAAGGGAGAAATGAAGAGTTTGATTAATGAAATTTATGTGAATAATGGACTCCCTAGGAAATCATATAATGTTAATTTATTATGTTTTGGGTAAATAGTTATTATGCAACTCGTTGTCACAAGAAGAATTTTCTTAAAGAGAACCATCAAGGTGGTGCAAGTAGTGGTTACATTGCTGATAAGGATGAGATTACATAGGAAATGTGAAATGAAAGAGTTATTACATAACAAGATGAGGTATTCTTGTTAGTGGAATAAGGATGAAGTGGAATAATAAAAGATTCATGTATTTCTATTCAATAAGTATGTTATATGAAAGGTAAAATATATAGGATTGTTCAGTTTGGGTTCTCCACTATGGATTCACAGGAACATGTTGAATGGTTTTTGTGGAATATGAAAGTGATATAATGGGAAGGTGATGTCTATGAAAAATTCATGATTATGGGAAATATAACGCATAATATTTTCCTTATGTTATGATATTGTGGTTTGGATAAATATATGTGGGGTATGAATAAGTAAATTTTACGGCATTGATTACCTTGGAACTAATTAAGAATATGTTTAAAAGTTGTTCATGATAACATGAATGAAGTTTAAAACATATATGATTTATGGAATATATCCTATAATCTATCGAATGAGGAAGCATTCATGTTTTCCAAAAGGTATTTCTGGTAATTCAGGTTGTTACAATGTTCCATGAAAATTTACCATAAGGGTATTCATATGTTTGGATTGTGACAACAAAGAGATATATTTCAATATACGAGGAGTCAATGTCAAGATGGTTTCATGGATTTATTTCAATTGTTTTTTATTTTCTCCTATTATATGGCTTATAAGGTAATCCATTCAAGAAAAGTTTATGATAAACTTTGGAGGAAGAATTTATGTATTGATATTGTATTGAAAACCTTAGTTAAAAATATGTTCAGTGATTAAACTTATTTCAAGGATGTCCATCATATTTTGAAAACTATATTAGTATGGTTTATTAAAAGGAAACCATGTATATCAGGTGACAACCAATCAGGTCCTCAAGGCCTTGGATTTTGAACCCACGACCGATGGACGATTGGGTTTCACACCTACCACTAGCCTATGTAATTTTTGGTTAATTTATAATTAATTTTGGTGAATAAGTGTTTATGAGGAATAAAAATTTATAGTTTTTATGTAAAAACATTAATGTATAAACCATTTTCATTCCTAAAAATAGTTATAAAAAATAGTTATAAATTTTATTTTTTATTTTTCTTCAGATCATCTAAAAGTGTATTTTATTACATCAAGCCTAAAACATAATTTCTACATGTCTATTACCTGAAGTAATGGATGAATTGAAAATTAATAAAATAACATATAAAGAATGAATTTTTATATTGATATTTTAGGTAAGTATAGTTACTAATATTATTGGTCAATAAAATAATTACCCAATGTTAGGATAATGATCAAAAGATAATGTGTTTTCCTAATACAATAATTTTATTGAACCGATGGCCTTTTAAATCATCAAAGATCTATAACATTGTGGTCCTAAACATTATTTTATCATTAAATTATTTGTGAATGGTTCCCTCAATCTCTCACTATAAATATTTATGCTTTTCCTCCATGTCTAATATTCACTCCCAAACTATGTTCTCTGATGTGGAAACCTAGTTACATGTTACCTGGGTAACCATAATTGTCCCAACATTCCATTTTAGGGGAAGTTTTAGCATTAATTTTTACGATGTGGTTTTCAATGAGTGAAACATTCAAGTATTAAACCTTTGATAATAAAGATTAATTTTGAGGGAGAAATTAATTTTATGGGGTTTAGAATGTAACACCTAGAGATTTTGTGTCTTTTTTTTCAAATTAATTTATCTTTTTGATATTTTTCTTTTCAGAAGACATTTTAAAAAGTTCATTATATATATATATATGAAAATAATAATTCAAAAATTCCTTGAAAATTGAATTGACTTGGCCTACGGTATATGAGATGCCATATTCAATTGCACTACACGCAATAATGACTGGGCTTGCGCTATACGCAACACAAACATGGAAAACATTACACACAACACATATGTTTATAAGAAACATCATTTCATAGTTATAATTATTTAAATGAGATAATTACAACATATATCTTAAACATAGTTATATTAGTAGTATAAATAATTTTAAAATAACATTTATGAATGTTTTATATAGATAAAACATATTGGTAATGAAAAATATGGTTTTTTGTATATTTATTTATATTTAGAAATATGGTTTTCTCAAATGAACCACGTTTAATAATATAATAAATTTTAGACACATTTAGAAACTATATTTGATAAAATTATTATTTTAAAAATTTACAATGCCCAAATTATCTTTGAGTTAATTTTGTAGAATTTTTTCAGAAACATAATTTTGTGATAGTTAGTAAGAAATACGGCTTTTTAGTTAAAAACTACCTTTTCATTTAAATTTTTATTAAGGTTAAATTATTATATAAATTAATTTTATGTAAAATTAGATACATTATAAATATATTAATAAAATTTAGGTCATTATAATCAGTTTCACTTTGAAACTGAATATAAAAACATAGAATGTTTTTCATCTTATTTGTACATTAAAAACCCATAATTTCGTTCCATCCACAGGATAAGAGTTAATGTTAATTTTTACACAAGAGTGAATTTAATTTTTAAAAATAGACATAAAATATATTAATAAGTATAATATTTAACTTCTAATTATATACTCTTTATTTTTTATCAAAGCTATTAGTAAAAGTCATGAAAAATAATCATAGTGATTAAGGTCAAATTGAGCTTAATTTGGGAATAGAAAATAATCTTCAGAGACAAAATGACATATCCACTTGTAAAAAACCCATTTAATGGCCATTATTCTTCCATAAACAATAAATTATTTTTTTATGTTGGTTTTGTATGACTTTTTTTAGGTAATAACATTTGTGCACCTAACTTATTTTAAAAAATTTCAAGTGAGTCATTTTCCTTTCATATAAAAGGGAACCACCTCTCCCACTTCTCCACACAAATATAACATCTTAATTTCTTCCAAAAACTTCCCAATACACTTTCAAAAAATCTATAATTCATCTTATATGACTTTCCTTGGGAAGAATTCAATCTAACGAAGCCTTTCAGTGAAAACCAAATGGAGTTACCCGGTTAAGAGGTAAGGTCTTCCCACAAGTCCTTTATTCTTTTCTTTCTCCACCACCTAAACTTAAATTTTTACATTATTGAATAAAAAACCTATTATCCTCAATATAATAACGAACATACTATTTATGTGTTTGAAAAACTACAACCACAGTAAACAATGATTGTTTAATTTTCCTTACCACTTATAATGTTAGAAATTATGAAGGAAAATTAGTTTTATATGTTATATATTATATTTATTATTTAATTATTCTTTTTTATTCATTTTAGAACCCATATCCTTTTACTTTCTATTTCGTGTCAATACGATAATTTCGTTTGATGAAGTGTTGACTAACTCTATCTCAAAGAGATATGATTTGTTTATACACTACATAGATTTCATTAATGATATTTCCCATGAATATTTAATACATATGTGATATAATAAATATACTTTAATAATGATATATATTTATTTCTTTTACTTTCATTCTTTCAACACGATAATTAAACAAAGATAGCATTCATGCGTACGTACGTCCTACCGTATCCATGAATGGTATATTTCATTTCATACATATATATTATATATATTATTCTAATACAGAAATAATATATATAGATTATATTTATATCATCATTTAAATTTTGTAAATTAGGATATAATCCATAAATACCAACGACATAAAAAATTAAGACACGTGTAAAGTATAAAGGGAATATTACCTGAAGTGAAACATTTACATAAAATTGTTAAAAAGTGAGTAATACTAGGTCATAATCAAACCATATATGGTATTATATATAATAATATGGTTTTTTAAAATATTGATAATAAATATATGTTTATTATAAATGTATTTTGAATGATCTTAATGAGATTCGCGGCACATGGTAAGGGGATTTCATCTCACTTTTTATTTCCGTGAGATACATGCTATGTTCAACACTCATTCCTTTTGTGTGGTGTATGCACTGCCAATGATTGTATTTTTTGTATCATAATAAAACATTTATGGGTATTCACATATCCACATTATGATAATTCTATGATGGTGATTATGTTTAAAAAGCTACCAAATTAATGAAATATTTTTGTCTCAATTTTCCTTCTTTGAGACTCATTTTTTATGCACCTAAATTCTCTTTCAAGGTGTTTATACTTCTATATTACATGTTATATCATTAATTTAATAATTTTCTGGATATTTCATATTTCATGTAATTTCATTTTCTTATATGGAGAGTATGATCTCATGTTTCCATGTTTTAATAGTTTATTGAAATAATATCATCATTTTTTGAGATTGTTTATGTTTATCCTTCCTTTGTAGAAATTTAGTGATTCATCTCTCAATAAAATTCTTTAATTTTATTTTCATTTTGATATAAATTATTTATTTTTATATTGGTATAATTTATTATACTATTTGGTACATAATATTGTTAGGAAAGTGTTTTTTTATGTAATACTAACTTTACCCTCTCTGTAGTCGGAAAACCATGTTATCCAAA
This sequence comes from Viscum album, assembly GCA_963277665.1. NCBI lineage: Eukaryota > Viridiplantae > Streptophyta > Magnoliopsida > Santalales > Viscaceae > Viscum > Viscum album. The sequence goes on from OY728137.1 coordinate 112,895,032, forward strand.
ACTAGTTTCATAGTATATTCTTCTAGTCCCTTGAGATCATTAAAATAAATTCTTATCATTTTTGTCTCTTACCTTTTTTTAAATTTAATTTTCTATTTTCTTTTAAAATGAGTAATTTTCCAATCATTTTACCATGAAAAATGAAGGTTCTTTTTTCACGTTATATGACTTGTATAGATTTATACACAGTTAATCATTTAAAGAATTATTTTATTATTTAAATGTTAATATCATAGATAATGTTTTTAAATTAAATTATTAATGAAATAGGTTTCAAAAAAATTTCATGAATCTTTGATATGTTTTTAAGGATATTTATTTTCAAAAAAAAAATTAATATTCTTTTATATGTTTCAAGGAAAATAGTTTTCAAAATGATATCAAGACTCATTTATATGTTTGTAAAGTATTTCCAAGGAAATATGTTTTCAAATGGTTTTAAAGATCCTTTTATAATTTTTCAAGTTAAATGGTATTCAAAATTATTTCAAAATTATTTTAAATGTTTTCAAGGAAAGTTATTTTCAAAATGCATTGAATACATATTTGTTTGTTTTAACACTATTTTTAAAGAATTGGTTTTCAAAACATTTTCAAGATAATTTCTCATTTTTTCAAGTAAAATGATTTTTAAATGATTTTAATAATTATTTTAGTTGTTTTCAAAGTGTTTTCCTAGAAAAAGGTTTTTACAATGTATTGAAACTTATATTATATGTTTTCAATGATTTTTTTAAAATTATTTAATGTCTTTTTATAAGTTTTCAAGGTATTTTATTTGAATAATAATTTTAAATGGTTTTATGTATTAAATGAGATTTTTAATATAAGAAATGAAATTTTTTGTCAAGAAATGTTTTTGATAGTTATTTCAAAATTAGTTTCCATCTAAAATAAAATATAAGGCGCTGGCCTTACACCTTACTTAATATTGAATTAAATGAATAATTCACATTGAGGATCTTTTTAGGTTTGGAGTTTTAGAGAATTAGGACATAACTATTACGTCTCAAAAGATTACAAAGTAGAGACTTCTACTAAGTTTCCACAAAATAAAAACTCTTAAAAAGAAACATGTCTAGTTCCATGTTTTTGATAGCATGACATTACCTTGATCCCATCCTTGACCCAATTCCACAATAAGTCCTGTGAAAAACATTTCAAAAAAACTTGGGTTGAGCATAAAAAGTATAGTAAGGGATACACAAAGAATGAAAACTGTTAATTTTTAAAACAACAAGTAAACCATGTATACTTTATCAAAGTAATACCTTCACCTTTATGAAGTAGTGAATACTCTTCACTGAATAAAATATCATTACTTACCCTTTTGTAAGCAAAATATTACCATAAAACCCATATAAATGACACATAACATATAAAGGTAACTTGGGACATAAACATACTTAAGTGGAATAACCATACGATCGACTTTCACACATATCACTTAATGGAATAGCCATTCGGCCAACTTCCATACATACATAATGGAATAGCCATATGGCCGACTTCCATACCCAATGCATTGGAGGTTATAATGTAACCACCCATCCTGGTATTCAAGGCACCACCCGTCATATGGTTTATCACGTAACCACCCGTCAAATGTCCAAGTACCATTATAAAATCATAATTCATAAAACAAACATTATGGAAAGAAAACATTTCCACACTTTGATCACAAAATATCGCTTAAATATATTGACATAAAAAATCCATTATAAAAACCATTTTCAATACCAAAATACATAAAAGGGTATATAGTATTTATTTCATTTTAAAAAAATTACGGCTTGTTGAGGAAGCCAAAGACCAAATAACACTCGCAACGGCAAAAAAAGTCGTTGTCACCGCGTACGTTAAAAGAAACATTCCTTTTTGTCATTTAATAAAATGATTCATAGAAAAAGATTCCTTTTGTATAAAAGTAAAAGTAAAATTGGTTTATACACCGTATAAAAGAAAGTTGTGTATAAAACAAAATATGCCTCGATGAAAGAAGATTGAGACGATGTCCCTTACCTTGGGTCTGACTTGACTCGATCGTTCTTTAACATCCTGAATAATAAACATGAGTTAATTTATACTTGCTTAAGAAACCTTTTCAAGCTCATTATTACTTTTATATCACTTATTATCATGTTATAAACATTATGTAATCATTTAAGTTAATAATTTCTGTTTTGTCGATATTTGGTTCTTAAGTCGAAATTGGACTTCTTACAATTACATGTTGTTCGTGTGGTCAAAAGATCATTATATCCGGAATGATATTTATGATTTGGATTCCATATATATCATATATATCCAGTATATTCATGCCTTTATAATATTACATAATATTTAGAGGCAATAAATGAAATCCACCATTCATGGAGACGGTAAGCCGTACGTACGCATGAACGCTACTTTCATTTCTATGTCATATTAATTGAATTAAAACTAAATGATAGATATGTATATTTTAATTACAGAATTATATTAATCATTTAGATGTAAAATACATCATATATATCCATTATATATATATATACTTATAACAGTACATTACATTTGAGGATAAGAAATGAAATGCACCATTAATGGAGACGGTAAACCGTACGTACGCATGAACGCTACTTTCATTTCTATCTCATGATTTAATGGATAGAAAATAATAATGATATAAAGTTATATTATAATTAAAGTATATCATCATATATAATAACTTTAAATCCATCCTTTATACGTCCCACGTATGGCATTAACGAATCAAATCACTTTGAGGGGGCGGTAGTCCGCACTTCCTAAAATGAAGATATCGCGTTTACCCATAATGGAAACCATAATGGTATGCCATAAATGAAAAATAAATAATATTAAGTAAAACATAAACATATTATATATCATATATAAATATAGTGACATCTTAATGACCACCTTTGAAGGTGTTATATGAGTGTTGAACAATCATCGTTTCGTGAGGTAGAAATTCTCCATCCACAGAAACAGTATGTTCTTTAACCATTAGATGAAGGTGTGTGTATGTGTAGCTCGAATCCTTTTTATAACAACAAACTAGTATATTGAAGATACTGTAGTTGTTACAAAATAAAGGAATAAAAAGAGTTTAGGGGGTTGGAGAAGCAAAATAACACATAAGAACACAAGAGAAGACACTACCTTTAAATCGGGTAACTCCTTTTGATTTGTGCTCAAAAGATTCCTTGGGAAGACTTATGCCAAATTTGAGGCTTCTAGGAGTAAGATAGGGATGTTCAGAGACAAAATGGGCAGGGTTTGGCCGAAAAAAAGGCTTGAGAGGTGTGGGTAAGGAGGTAGATGTTAGGGCCCTTTATAAGAGGAGAGGAGGGGCACTCTTGGAATATAAGGAAATGTTATTCTATTTTAGAATGATTTTCGGATATTAATGGTACCACATTGATACAATTCGAGTATAAGGTGATAAGGGTTCTAAATATACCAATACAATATGTTTTTGAAAAGTGTAGGTCTTATATTTTACATTATATTTTAATTTTATTTAAATCGTTCATTAATGAGGTAATCACTACATCATCATGATGTCATAAATACTTTAATTTATATAATGTCTAAAAATTATAAAAAAATACTATGATGTAGGAAATATTTTTATCTTTCCAATGAATATTTATAGTCAAAACACTGACTTGTATAACCCTATGTAAAAAATTGTTTTAGTAAACCAACTCATGTTTGTGACATTTTTACTTTAACATTAAATAAAAAGATATTAATATAATTTTCCTACCAAAGTGGCTCCATGGGGTCCCCAAGCTGACCAATGGATTTTCTTGGTCGGCCATGTCACATCCATTAAAGGTAGGACATGTTTCAAGTTCATTTCATATTATTAAAACATTATTTTTATCTTAAATTACACTAATTACCTCTAATCGCGATTAAAAACGTAAAATTTACTATTCACCAAAAAATTATCATAATCCCATTGAAACACATTTTACTTCTTAATGAAAACCATGTATGTAGGATTTTTGAAATTCAAAACACAAATGTGGTAAAATTTCATTTAAATCAAAAATCAGTTTTTTAAGTACCCCTTAGTGGTTTCACTATTCATCAAAAATTGAAGTTTTTCAGAAAAATACCATAAATTCACCCTAAGCTATATTTGATATTCCAAATTCAAAAATGATGTATATTTTACAAAATTCAAAACATATAAGTTGAATTAATTAATTTAATAATTAATTTCTGCAGTCACAACAAATAGCGTGTTTTTATGAAACAAAAAGTATCAAAAGATTGACACTAGTTCAAGTCCGATTTCAAAGTGAAATTAATTACACGACCACTATTGGATTAAATGGTAAAAAAATATTCTAATTTCACTTTAAAACCACTTCAAAATATAATCTAATCATATTAAAAAATTACATTAAAAAGTTGTTTTGAATTAAAATACAATATTTTTCACTATTCATTAAAAAATGATCTTTATCGAAAAAATACAGAAAATTTCCCCAAAGTAAATTTTGATGTCCCGATTCTAAAGAAGAATTTTATTTGGTCCAATAAATTGTATAAGAGTGACCAAAACTATATTTAATGACGGTTCGCCATCAAAAGTTGATAAGTGGGCCTTTAGTGAAAATTAGAGTATATATACCTAAAATTGAATTATTTTCGTATTTTAAGCCTTTATCCTTTATTGGATAAATGTAAAAACATTTAAGAAACATATATAATCATATTTTAGTTATTTCTATTCATTGCTGCCAATACAACGGCTACATGTTAACTAACATTTAAAATAATATTATTTTATTACTAGTGTGCAACGTAAGATTTCAAAGAAACTCTTTGTTGCGTATCGGGTTCGCTATCAAACATAGCAACCCATTTAAAGTAAAATTAATATTTAATTCACAAATATTAATAAATATGAAAATGTATTATTCTTTATTTACCTGGGATGTTACATCCTTCCCCCTTTTGGGAATTGCGTCCTCGAAATTTCATCCACTTATCAAAATAAGTGGGGGTATTTATCCATCATAGAATTTTAAAATTCCCACGTTTCCTCTTCAACCATATAGTTTTTCCACAAAACCTTTACCTGGTGAATTACTTTATTCCGCAACACTTGCTCTCTTCGGTCAAGAATCTGGACTGGTTGTTCTTCATAAGAGAGATTCTTTTCCAACTGAACCACCTCTGGACTCAAAACATGAGATGGATCTTGCATGTACTTCCTTAACATTGAAAAATGAAAAAATTGTGTACCTGAGATAAAATCAGGGGTAAAGCCACTCGGTAAGCAACTGATACAACTCTCTCCAGAATTTCATATGGTCCAATGAACCGTGGACTCAACATTCCTTTCTTACCAAATCACATCACACTTTTCCATGGTGAAACTTTGTGAAAAGCATGATCACCTACCTCAAAAGATAGATCCTTCCTCCGGTTATCTGCATAACTTTTCAGTCTGCTTTGAGCTGCTTTCATGTGTTTCTGAATGAACTGAACTTTTTCTACCATCTCTTCTATCAATTCGGGTCCCATCAGCTTCCTTTCACCCACTTCATCCAAAAAAGCTGGTGTTTGACACTGTTTACCATATAATGCCTCAAATAGAGCCATCTGTATACTGGAATAAAAACTGTTATTATATGAAAACTCAACCAAAGAAAGATATTGGTCCCAACTTCCCTGATAATCCATAGAGAAGGCATGTAGAATATCCTCCAAAGTCTGAATTGTTCGTTCTGACCTCCCATCTGATTGAGGATGAAAAGCTGTAATAAAAGTTAATTCAGTACCCAACGACTTATGAAGGCCTTTCCAAAAGTTAGAAGTAATCCTGGGATCACGATCAGATACAATGGAGAGAAGAACTCAATGTAACCTGAAAATCTCTTTAAAATATAAACGAGAAAGTTGATCTAGAGAGAAATTATCTCGAATAGGGAGGAAATGAGCAGATTTAGTCAATCGATCAACAATAACCCAGATTTCATTATTACCTCTAGATGTCTTCGGTAATCCCACAAAAAAATCCGTGGATATATTTTCCCATTTCCACTCTTGCACTGGTAAAGGCTGAAGCATCCCTTTCGGTAATTGCCGTTCTTCTTTAACCTACTGGCAAGTCAAACACTTCATAGTAAAATCAGCAATATCCCTTTTTATTCCATCCCACCAGTAATACTCCCGCAGATCTATATACATCATAGTACTACCAAGATGAACTGAAAACGGGGAACGATGAGCCTCTTATAACAACTCACCATTCAACTGTGAATCACAATGCACACATAATCTCTTCCCAAACCTCAAAACACAATCATTATCAATGTTGAATTCAGGAAACTTACCCTTCTGAACCAACTCTACCTTTTTCTGCAACCCACTGTCTTGCTTCTGTGCTTGCTTAATTCTGTCTGATAGGGAAGATTTCACTGATACCAGAAATAAAATAGAAGAAATTCCTGCACAAAAAACTTCCATGCCAAAGTTCATCAAATCAAAAACCAAAGGATCTTGTTCCAAACGTAGCATGGTTAATGAATCATTACTATTTCGACTCAAAGAACTAGCCACTTTATTTTCTTTTCCCATATGGTAATGAATTGTACAATCATAATCCTTGATTAATTTCATCTGTCTCCTCTGTCTCATGTTCAATTCTTTTTGAGTGAAAATATACTTTAAACTTTTGTGATCAGTATATATTTCACACTTAACTCCATAAAAAAGATGCCTCCAAATTTTTAGAGCAAAAAAAAACAGCAGCTAATTCCAAATCATGTGTTGGGTAATTTACCTCATGAGTTTTCAACTGACGTGAAGCATACGCAATTACCTGATCATTCTGCATAAGGACACAGCCACGTCCCTTCAACTAAGCATCACTATATATAACAAACTCACCATTCCTGGAAGGAAGTTCCCAAACTGGAGAATTCACCAATCTTCTTTTCAACTCCTGAGTCAACTGATCCATCACTGCAACAAACTGCTTAGTTCTAATTCTAACCATCTTAGTATGCTGATTTGGAAGGTCATTTCCCTCTGTATGCCTTCCCAAAAAAATATTCTCTATTTCCTATATGAAAAACCATTCTTAACACTGAAATACCTTAGGTGATGCAACATGGTAATCCTTAAATGCTATATCATTTCAATCATATTATAATTTAAAACTTTTCTAACTCCTAAAGTTTTCTAAACCGACCTCTGAAACCAACTATAAGGCCCCGACCTTACACCTTACTTAATATTGAATTAAATGAATAATTTACATTGAGGATCTTTTCAAGTTTGGAGTTTTAGAGAATTAAGACACAACTATTACATCTCAAAAGATTACAAAGTAGACACTTCTACTAAGTTTACAAAAAATATAAACTCTTAAAAAGAAACATGTCTAGTTCCATGTTTTAGATAGCATGACTTTCCCTTGATCCCATCCTTGACCCAATTCCACAATAATTCCTGTGAATTTTTTTTAAAAAAAACATGGGTTGAGCATAAAAAGCTCAGTAAGGGATACACAAAGAATGAAAACTGTTTATTTTTAACACAACAAGTAAACCATGTATACTTTATCAGAGTAATACATTCACCTTTATGATTTAGTAAAGACTCTTCACTGAATAAATTAACATTACTTACCCTTTTGTAACCAAAATATTATGATAAAACCCATATTAATAACACATAACATATAAAGGTAACTTGGGACATAAACATAATTAAGTGGAATAACCATACGATCGACTTCCACACATATCACTTAATGGAATAGCCATTTGGCCAACTTCCGTACATACTTAATGGAATAGACATACAGCCGACTTCAGTACCCAATGAATTGGAGTTATAACATAACCACCCGTCCTGGAATTCATGGCGCCACCCGTCATATGTTTTATCACGTAACCACCCGTCAAATGTCCAAGTACCATTATAAAATCATAATACATAAAACAAACATAATGGAAAGAAAAACATTTCCACACTTTGATCACAATATATCACTTAAATATATTGATATAACAAATCCATTATAAAAACCATTTTCAATACGAAAATAAATAAAATAGTATATTGTATTTATTTTATTTTAAAAACATTACGACTTGTTGAGGAAGCCAAAGACCAAAAAATACTCGCGGCGGCGGAAAAAGTCATTGGAACCGCGTACGTTAAAAGAAACATTTCTTTTTATTGTTTAGTAAAACGCATCGTATAAAAAGATTATTTTTGTATAAAAGTAAAATTCAAAGGTGTTTATACACCGAATAAAATAAAGTTGTGTATAAAACAAAATATGCCTCAATGAAAGAAGATTGAGACGAAGTCCCTTACCTCTGGTCCGACTTGACTCGATCGTTCTTTAAAGTCCTGAATAATAAACTTGAGTTAATTTCTACTTTCATAATAACCCTTTCCAAGTTCATTCTTACTTTTATATCACTTATTACCATGTTATAAACATTATGTAATCATTTTAGTTAATAATGTTTGTTTTGTCGATATTTGGTTCTTAAGTCGAAAGTGGACTTCTTACAATTACATGTTGTTCGTGTGGTAAAAGGTTCACTATATCCAGAATGATATTCATGATTTGGATTACATATATATCATATAAATCCAGTATATACATGCATTTATAATATTACATAGTTATTTAGAGGTAAGAAATGAAATGCACCGTTCATGGAGAATGTAAGCCGTGCGTACGCATGAACGCTACTTTCATTTCTATGTCATATTAATGAAATTAAAACTAAATGAGAGATATGTATATTTTAATTCCATAATTATATTAATCATTTATATGTAACATACATAATATATATCCATTATATATATGTACTTATAATATTACATTACATTTGGGGATAAGAAATGAAATGCACTGTTCATGGAGACGGTAAGCCGTACGTACGCATGAACACTACTTTCATTTCTATCTCATACTTTAATGGAAAGAAAATAATAATGATATAAAAGTATATTATAATTCCAGTATAACATCATATATAATAACTTTAAATCCATCCTTTATACATCCCACATATGGCATTAACGAATCAAATCACTTTGAGGGGGCGGCAGTCCGCACTTCCTAAAATGAAGATATCACGTTTACCCATAATGGAAACCATAAAGGTATGAAAAAAATGAAAAATACAGAAGCTTAAGTAAAACATAAACATATTATATATCATATATAAATATAGTGACATATTAATGGCCACCTTTGAAGGTGTTATATGAGTGTTGAACAATCATCGTTTCGTGAGGTAGAAATTCGTCATCCACAGAAACAGTATGTTCTTTAACCATTAGATGAAGGTGTGTGTATGTGTAACTCGAATACATATTATAACAACATCCTAGTATATTTAAGATACTTTAGTTGTTACAAAATAAAGGAATAAAAATATTTTATGGAGTTGGTGAAGCAAAATAAAACATAAGAACACAAGAGAAGACACTACCTTTAAATCGGGTAACTCCTTTTGATTTGAGATCAAAGTCTTCCTTGGGAAGACTTATGCCCAAATAGAGGCTTCTAAAAGTAAGAGAGGGATTTTAAGAGAAAAAATGGGTGGGGTTTGGCCGAGCCAAAGGCTTGAGAGGTGTGGGTAAGGAGGTAGAGGTGAAGGCTTTTTATAAGAGGAGAGGAGGGACACTCTTGGAAAGTTAGGAAATGTTACTTTATTTTAGAATGAGTTTCAGATTTTAATGGTCCCAAATTGATATAATTGTAGGATACGGTGATAAGAATTCAAAATATAACCATACAATAGGTTTTTTACAAGTGTAGGTATTATATTTTACATTATCTTTTTCATTTTATTTAAATCGTTCATTAATGAGGTAATCGCTGCAGCATTATGATGTCATAAATAATTTAATTTATATAATGTCTAAAAATTATAAAAAAATTACTATGATGTAGGAACTCTTTTTATATTTCCAATGAATATTTATAGTCAAAAATATGACTTGTATAACCCCATGTAAAAATTGTTTTAGTAAAACAACTCATGTTTGTGATATTTTTACTTTAACATTAAATAAAAAGATATCAATGTCATTTTCCAACCAAAGTGGCTCCATGGGGTCCCCAAGTTCACCCATGGATTTTCTTGGTCGGCCATGACACATCCAATAAGGGTAGGAAATGTTTCACATTCATTTAATATTATTAAAACATTAGTTTTATCTTAAATTACACTAATTACCTCTAATCGCGATTAAAAACTTAAAAGTTACTATTCACCAAAAAATTATTTTAATCCCATTGAACCACATTTTACTTCTTAATGACAGCCATGCATGTCTGATTTTATAAATTGGAAACACAAAGGTGGTAAAATTTAATTTAAATGAAAAATCAGTTTTTTTAAGTACAACTTAGTGGTTTCACTATTCATCAAAAATTGATGTTTTTCAGAAAAATACCAAAAATTCACTCTAAGCTATATTTGATATTCCAAATTAAAAAATGATGTCTATTTTAAAAAATTCAAAACATATAAGTTGAATTAATTAATTTAAAATTAATTCCCACTGTCAAAACAAATAGCGTGTTTTTATGAAACAAAAAGTATCAAAAGATTGACACTAGTTCAAGTCCGATTTCAAAGTGAAATTGATTACAACGACCACTATTGAATTAAATGGTAAAAATATATTCTAATTTAACTTTAAAACCAATTCAAAAGATAATATAATCATATTAAAAATTTATATTAAAAAGAGGTTCTAAATTAAAATACAATATTTTCACTATTCATTAAAAATGATCTTTATCGAAAAAATACAGAAAATTTACACAAAGTAAATTTTGATGTCCCGATTCTAAAGAAGAATTTTATTTGGTCCAATAGAATTTATAAGAGTGAACAAAACTGTATTTAATGACGGTTCGCCATCAAAAGTTGATAAGTGGACCTTTAGTGAAAATTAGAGTATATATACCTAAAATTGAATTCTTTTCATATTTTAAGACTTTATCATTTATTGGATAAATGTAAAAACATTTAACAAACATATATAATCATATTTTAGTCATTTCTAGTCATTACCACCAATACAATGGCTACCTGTTAACTAACATTTAAAATAATATTATTTTATTACTAGTGTGCAACGTAAGATTTCAAAGAGAATCTTTGTTGCGTATCGGGTACGCTATCGAACATAAAAACCCATTTAAAGTAAAATTAATATTTAATTCTAAAATATTAATAAATATGAAAATGTATTATTGTTTATTTACCTGGGATGTTACATAAAATTTATTGGTGTTGCTCATTTCGTTATAGAAAATGTTCTAAAGGTTCCATTCGTATTCCTTATATGAAGGTGTTATGATTAATATCATGGAATTTTAGAAAACAATATATATTTCTTGGGTTATATGTTTATGAGATTGGTTACACTTTCATGGGTTATTTTTTTGAGGAAATGATTATGAAATATGTATCTTTTCCCATAGGAAATTAGTTTTTTACATTTTTATGATACCCATTCCATTTCCATGGATAAGATATGATTTCTTGAAATTTTGTGGCACTTATATGATTGATTTCACTATGATATGGGTAAGACCTATATCTCCATAAAATTTATTTGGTAATTATTTATATCTCAAGAGATATACTAAGATGGTCATGAGAATGAACCATGAATACTAAGATGTCCATAGGAGTGAACCATGACTACCATGGTGGTGTGAGGCATGAACTCATGCTACTAAAATGGCCATAAGAGAATACCATGACTACCAAAATGGTATGAGGAGTGAAATCATGAAACTCTTGTGGAAATGGGTGTGAACAATGACTAACAAGATAGTATGGGGAGTGAACCCATACTAATAATATGGTCTTAGAAGAAATGTCTTTGCTACTATGGAAATATAATTTTATTCCTATGTGTCTTCCACATTTCCATGTTTTCTTCCAATATAATGATTTCATGGATTATGATCTTTATTACCATATGATTTATTATTAGGAACTTACAATCTTTATTATAATATCTAATATTGCTGGTATATTATTCTAATGTTATGCTCCAGTTCTGTGCCCTTTGGTCCATATTAGGATTAGGAATTTCATATCTTTATCCTTATTGAGCATATGAGAACACCACTTTATTATGTTTCTTTTCCCTAGATTATAAAGAAATATTTGAGTCACTAGTAAAAATGGTGGAGATATTTAGGGGATATTTTCATGATATTTCACCAGGATAGAATATTTTTTAACCATGTTATCAAAGTCACTAAACTATTAGGGTCCTCAAGAATTTATTTTGGAAATATAGTAAATATTCATCTAAAATGATGTAATATCAATGTATATAAAACTATGGAGTATGAAAGGATGTCTGATGTAGAAGAGGTGATCTTTTTTTACTGACTCATCCATGTTCATTTATTTTTATATTTCATATTCATGAGTTTTTCATGATAAATTAATAAATACACTATGATCAAAATTCTGAGATTTTATTATTATTTTGGGATGTCAATATTTAATTATTAATCCATCCTATGAAAAATTAAATCACTACACTTGCATACATACAAAATACCATCGAAACACCATGGTTTAATTTTTTTCCATCAATACATTACTTGGATTGGTATAATGATGGGAATAATGTATATATATAATACTTATGACAAGATATTAATTTTTTATTACTAATATTCCATGCAATTCCTTTCCCTTTTACCATTATGGTGATGATAATATCACTCATTAATATGTATGGATTCCCATCTTTACAAAGTGAAGTGATTAATTATCCATGTTCAACAAAAAAAGAGTGGTTCAAAATTATAATTAATTAATAAATATGATGGTATTGACATTAATATTATTCTGGAGATGTCGGATATATATACTAATCAATATAACTGTGATGTTCAACACAAAACATGTCTGATACAACATGTGAAGTAATATCCAAAATAGTAAAATGAATAAAATATTATTAATAAACATGTTATAATGGGAATATATATGTTACACCCCGAAATTTGTTGAAATATTGTTTTTCAAATTATTTTAATATTTTTGATAATTTTCCTTTCACGTATCACAGAATGTAGTTTATTTTATATCATTGAACATTATCTGTCATGTGTTATATTTAGAAGAAAGTCAATCATGCACTACACACATCATTAATTTTATCATGCTCTACATGGAACCGTAATTTGAGCTTATGTTACACAAAAATAATTCATGATAAAAATAATATTATTTAATAGGTTATAACATGGTCTTTATATTAAAGATTATTTGATTAAAAAACTTATGAATATACATAGTTGTATTAATTGGTTAACTACTTAATTGAAAATAATATAAAAACCAAATGAATATAAAAGGAATGATTTTATAAAAGTCTATTTTTATGTGAGAAAAAGGATTTATATTTGTTCTAAAAGTTAATGATATTAATTAAATTTGTATGTTATATATTCAGTTAATTATTTTTGATAATCATCCAATATATTTGATATATATAAGCTATGAACATAACAAATTTTATTCTTAATAACCAATATTTGTATATATGTTGCTTTACTATCTTCAATGGAGAACCCATTTTTAATAAAATTATTGCACTTTTAATAGATTTAATAGTTGAAAATAAACCTCATTATTTAAATATAAATGTGAAAATAATGTTAGAAAATATTATTTATATTTTCTGTAAGGATTCATTGTGGAATGAAGAGTAAAAAATTTAGAATTTTAATTTAAAACTACATTTTCATATAATTCATTCATATGGATAAATTATATTTTTTATTTATTGTGAAGTTTAATTAGACAATAATTTTATAAATTAATCAAATTTGGTTAAATGAAATTAATTATAATTTTAAATTTAGTAATATTACTTAGAAAACTTTTGGACATTTTTTCATTAAAAACCTGCAGTGTTGTTTTATTAGCAGGATTATTTTTAAATTAATTTCCCTCACATTTATGATAGAATTTGGAAAAATAAATTCCAAATTTTTAATAATTTTTTTTATAATTTATTATTAGGTCAATTTTTTAGAAATTTGTTTTGAAATAGATTAAAATTAATTATAACAATTAAAAGAAAAATTTCTCCGAAAAAGTATTAACCCTTAAATTTTTGACACAAAAATATGTAGAAACTTGTTCAAAAACTATTTTTTATCTAGTATTCATCCATTAACTATCCATTATTGATTTGTTTTTGGTTTTTTATTACTTAATTGGTAAGAACTTGGGTACACATTAATTGTTTTAAAAAATTCCACGCGTGTCCTTTCCATTCTCTATAAAGTGCCATAAACTCTCTCTATTCTTCACAGACCTAAAAAATAGAAAGGTTCCAACAAGATATTTCCCCTAAAATTACCAAAATCCCTCAATTACACTTATATGTATTCATATGTTAATAAATAAATCCATGCAATCCTTTTGACACAAACCATGATAAGTGTCATGTTTTATAGGTAAGGAAATATCTCATGCTCTTTTATTTTATTTTATGTCAACTGCCACACCACTATCTTTATTACATGCATTTATAAAAACAAAAGTATATTATATATACTTGTATTTTTTATTCTAAGGGTTTTACCTACACTAACACACCTCAGTATACTGGGAATCAGATATACTGTTTATGTGTACAATACACTATTTCCCCACAAAATGATGATTGTTCATTTTTCGTTATCACATTTCATGGTGGAAATTATGATAGAAAGTCTATTTATAAATGATATTAATTATATTAATTATATCGTAAATATTTATCAATTATTTTACAACAAATATCTTTATACATGGAATTTTGTGTAAATAGGATTATTTTGTTTGAGGAAGTGTGGACTACTGTGCCCTCAAAATGATGTGATTTGTTGACACACTACATAGAATGTAATAAAGATTGATTTAGTGAAATTATATGATATAAATGATAAAATTATTCAAATTTAATTATGATATATATATAAATACACACACATAGACACACACACATAGATATATATATATATATATATATCTGTGTGTGGGAATATGTCATTTACCTTCTTTCATTCTCTATGAATATTGAACAGAAACAATGTTCATGTGTCCGTACAACTCGCCATATCTATGAATGGTGTATTCCATTTAATAAATATATATTATATATAGTATTATAATAAAAATATACTAAATATAAATGATATTTTTATTTTTTTTTACAATTTTTAAATCATTAATTATGAATAATGACCAATGATATAACAAATTGAAAAACATGCAAAGAACAAAGAAGATATTACCTGATGTGAATCTTTAACACCAAATTATTAACAAGTTGGTAATATAAAGTCAAAATTAGACCATATAATGTATTAGATATAATAATTATTTTTCATTTATTGATTTATAATAAACTAATATTCATTATCTATGTGATTTGAATGAGTACTACGAGTGTCAAGACATAAGGAAAGAGGATTTTATCTCACTTTTTATTTTCTTGAGATACAAGAATAATTATTCATCAATAGTTGTGATTGGATGGTGTGTATTCTGCACATGGATGAATAATTATATTACAATAAAACAATTTCTGGATATTTTCATATCCATTTTATGATCTTTTCTTCACAGTTTTTATGTTTCAAACATCACCAAATTAGTAAAGTAATTTTGTCTCAATTTGCCTTATTTGAGACACATGTCATATAATGGAACTATATTATTTCCCGATGTGTATATACAATTTTTTAAAGGTTATATCATGAATCTATATATTTTAATGATAAGTTAATCCACATGTAACTTCATTCTTTACATTTTATTATTAATCAACTTTACAAAATTTGAAGCGATTTATGGCTATAATCACACAATTTATCGATATTGTCTATGATTATAATCCAATTAAAGAAATATTATGGTTCATATATCAGTAAATATTATTATATTTCTGAGCCTCTATTTATTCAGGTTATGTCCAAGTAATTGTGCCATTTTTCCACTCTTTGGTACATAAAATGTAAAATTATGTGTTTTTAAGAAAGTCTGATTTTATCTCTCCCTTGAGACATAAATCTATGTTTCATCAAACCCATATTTTAACTATTGGTTTCTAAAAATATTACACTATTCTATAATAATTAAATTTTAATTTTTACCCTTTTTTAATTTTTCCAATGTTCACAATGAGATATTTTTGTCCCATTACAATCATGTAATGTTTCTGACCTTTTTACCATGAAAAATGAATGTTCTTTTTAACTTGTATGGAATGAACAAATTTACCCACCATCACTAATGTGGAACATAATTTTCATTTGTAAATAATACTTAATAATATTTTTTAAATGAAATTTTTTGAAGAAATGGTTTTCAAAATATTCTGTAGAATTTTTTATAAGGGTTTAATGAAAAATTGTTTAATTTTTTTCTGATATACTTTTAAAAAGTTTTCAAGGGAAATGGAATTGAAAATGTTTTAAATATTTCATTATATATTTTAAAGTTGATTTCAAACGAGAATGTTTTCAAAATTTTTTAATATATTCCTTTATAAATATTCATGAAAATGGTTTTCAAAAGGTTTGATGTCTTAAAAATGATTTTCCAAAAAAGGAAAGTCATTTTTCTCAATTAATGTTTTAAAAAGATATTTCAAAATTATTTTCCATCCAATATGACTTCTCTTGATGTTCTTAGTGTCTTTAAAAAAATTATGTAATGTTTCCATTAAAATTATTTCTCTAAATGGTTTATGATTTTATGTCATTATGGTTATAGAACCTATTTCCCATCCAAAAGGTACATGCTTTTGAAACTCTATTCTTTTAACTGATTACAATTTTATGAAATGACTATGTATCCTATATATTTTCCATAGGATATGATTTTATTAAATTTTAATGATACCCATTTCATTTAATTTTTTTTGATAAGATTTTTATAAAACCCATCTCTTTTTATGATTCATGATAAGATGAATGTCATATTTATCTTTGTGGCACATGTATGAAGGATTTTATTATGAGATTGGTGGGCCCAATATCTCTCTTTAATGCATTGGTAAATGATGGATTAATAATGAGTATAAATGTTAATTGTGAACCAGATTATATTCTCACAATGTTATGAATTGATCTGGTTACAAGGCCATAATTTTAATCATGAACTTGATTACATGATCTCGATGTTATGAGTGGGACTTTTTATATTTTATTAATTATATACCTAAACCTAATTACATGTTCATTATGTTATGCAGGGAACTTGTTTCATATCCATAAGTTTATGTGTGAAACTAATTACAAGTTCAAAATTTTATTTGTGAACCTCACTTCATGTCCACAAAATTATGGGTGGACCTAGTTGCATGTCTATAAGTCTATAAGAGGGCATAATTTATTATCCTTAACTTAATGTGTTATCTTGTTTCTACATATATATGTTAAAAATGTTAAACATTGATGTGTATTCCACAATTCCACACCTTATTAATATGTTATGATTCCATGGCTTATTTTATTGATGACATTTTCTGACACATATGTCAAAGTTATGATTACACATTTACAATATTTACCCTTAAAATGAATTCGAGATCACTCCTTTATTATGTATCCATTCTCAAGGTTATGAAAGAATTATTTAAGTATAATTAATATAGGGTAAGATCTTTGTGGGAGACATTGAAGATCATTCACCAAGTTAAAATATTTTGTCCCATGTTTCCAAAGACACTAAACTATTATGGTCTTTGGGTGTCTTTTTTAGTAATGTTTTATGTTTTCCACAAAAATTATGTAATTTTAATGTATTAAAGTGAAGAGTCACTATATTTGGTACCAAAAGAAAGGGTTACATAACCTTTTGAATATAGGATAAAAAATGTAGTGAGTACAGTAAAGAAATATCATGGAATTTTTCTAAGGTTAAAGAAAGGTATAGAAAAAATGTGGAGGAATTTTGGAAAAAAATAGTGTAGGTTGTTTCCTATAAATTCATCCATAATTTTATAATAAAAGTGGATGTGACTATGGAAAAAATATTCCTAGGGGTTATAACTCTGATAATATGTCCCATTTTTATTTTGGGGTAATCTAGTACACGACAATGAGCCATGGTGCACACCTGGTTTGACACTCCCACGGGATATTCTTTGGGAATTCAAAAACTCTTTACATACCATCATGAAGGATTTAAATAAGGGTTTACTATGAATATGCTTGTATAAATATATGGTCTAGAAGATTAAAGAAGTAGGATCCATGATTTAGGTACCATATAAATAAAATTTAATGATTATATGGTATCCCAATATAATAAATGCTTCTCACACTATGATTTCTAGTTTTAGAAGATGGAGAGAACTAGAAGGAACATGTTTAACATTTATTAATTTATAGTTGGTATTTATTGGCATTATGTGAGTCTATTTTTCAATTGGAAACTCATAAATAGAATATAGAAGGTTGTACCAGTATTTGTTATACTCTTGAAGATAATGATACCGTAAATGACACGTGAAAGGTATGTGATGTTATTCTAGTATTTTTTACATTAAACATAATAATAATGATTGGATTTATGTTGAGTAAACTTATCAATGATTCACATTTCATATTATAGGAAGGTGGGTATAAAGAATATGTTGTTGAAGCCTGAGTAATAGTTTACAAATATGTTTTGATTAATAAAGTATTTATTTTTTGGAATATAGAGATTATGTTATTCAAATAACAAAAAATATAAAATAATTTTGTATAATTTTTTATTATGGGATTAAAAGGACAAGTTGGATGGATATTAAGACATACAAATTTGACTTCATAGAAATGTGATATTTTGATTAGGGTAAGGTAAAACGTAATTAATTCTTGATGTTGGGATAATGATCTTTGGGTAAAAATATGAGGGATATAAATAAGTGAATTGGATGGTACGGATTTACCAGGAAATGATTAATAACAATGTGTTCTATGTAATTAAGGGTGAAGTTTAGAACATATTAGATTTTAAGAATATATTAATTAACCATTTGAATAAGGAAGCTTTTATTTTTTTTAAACGATTTATGGTAATTAAGGTTGTTACCTTGTATCAAGAAAATATGTGATGAAGGTATTCAAGAGTTTTGAATAAGACAACCAAATGGTATGTTGTGATATATGGGGGATCAATGTTAAGCTAATTTTTGGAAATTATTTCCAAATATTTTAATTTTTATCATTTGGAAGGGTTATAAAGTTAAACACTTATGGAATATATAATTTAAAATTCAGATAAATTAAGAATGTTAAAAGTGTTATTTATAAATATGAGGATTTTGAATATTAGATAGCATGATCAAAATACATTGTGTTGATGATATCTGATGATAAATGGTATAACATATAATGGATCACATGATATGTTAATACTTTATGAATGAAAAAATTCACCTTAATTTTTATAGAATGAGTTGATCTGTATTAACGAATAGTAAAGGGTGATTTTTTCAAAAAATAATACAAGTATATCTTTTAATGAAAAATATTTTACTTTAGGACAATGTATCTTAAAACAAAAAATGATGTCCTAGTACCTTCATTTTTGATGAATAAGAATATCCCTTATTTAATCATAGATTTTTTGATTTGATATTGTTAACTTTTTCCAGACCTGGTGTAACACCCCAGGTAAATAAAGAATATGACATTTTCATATTTATCCATATTTTTTAATAAAATATTAATATTACTTTAAAGGTAATGCTATGCTCGAGGGCGTACCCAATACGCAACAACGAGTTTCTTTGAAATCTTAAGTTGCACTCTAGTAATAAAATAATATTATTTTAAAAGGTCGTTAATGCCTAGACATTATAATGGTGGGAATGAACGGAACTAACTACAAAATGATTATATATTTCGGTCAAATATTTTTACTTTTATCTAATAAATGTTGGAGGCTTAAAATGCAAATGAATCCAATTTTAAGCATAAATCTTATAATATTCTTTAAATGGTCGATTAAACGCCTTTTGATGGCGAACCCTTTTTAAATATACTTTTGACAATTTTATATGTTTTATTTGACAAAATAAAATCCTTATTTCGAATCTGGACATCAAAATTTACTTTGTGTAAAATTTTGTTATTTTTCCGATAAAGATCATTTTTATTGAAAATGTTGCATTTTAATTCAAAACCTCTTTTTAATCTGATATATTTATATGGATAGATTATATTTTTAATTTATATTAGAGTGTATTTAGAATATATTTTTACCATTTAATCTAATGATGGTCAATGGAATTAATTTAACTTTGAAATTGGACTTAAACTAGTGTCAATCTTTTAATAAATATTGTTTCTTAAAAACACGCTATTTGTTTTGACAGTGACAATTAATAATTAAATGAATTAATGCAAAATATATGTTTTGAATTTTGTAAAATAGAAATAATTTTTGAATTCGGAATATCAAATATATCTCAGGGTGAAGTTTTGGTATTTTTCTGAAAAACTTCAATTTTTGATGAATAGTGAAACCACTAAGTGGTAGTTTAGAAACTGATTTTTCGTTTAAATGAAACTTTACCACTTTTGTGATTTGAATTTCAAAAATCCGACATACATGGTTGTCATTAGAATGTAAAATTTGGTTCAATGGGATTAAAATAATTTTTTGGTGAATAGTAACTTTTAAGTTTTTAATCGCGATTAGAGGTAATTAGTGTAATTTAAGGTAGAAATAATGTTTTAATAATATGAAATGACCTAGAAACATGTCCTAACCTCATTTTATGTGTCATGGCCGACCAAGAAAATCCATGGGTCAACTTTGGGACCCCATGGATCCACTTTGGTAGGAAAATGACATAAATAACGTTTTATTTAAAGTTAAAATAAAAATGTCACAACCATGAGTTGTTTTACTAAAACAATTTTTAAATGGGGTTATAAAAGTCATATGTTTTACTATAAATATTAATTAGAAAGATAAAAATATTTCCTACATCATGATATTTTTTTAATAATTTTTAGACAATAAATAAATTAAATTATTTATGGCATCATGATGATGCAGCGATTACCTCATTAGTAAAGGCTTTAAATAAAATGAAATAATAAGGTTAAAACTACAACTTACACTTGTCAAAGTCCTATTGGATGAGTATATTTTTAACCCTTACCACCTTATACTCGAAATACAATAGTGTGGGGCCTTTAAAATCTGAAACACATTTGAAAATAAAGTAAACTTTTGTAACTTTTCAAGAGTTCCCCTCCTATCCTCTTATAAAAGGCCCTCAACTCTACCACCTTACCCACACCTCTCAACATTTTGGCTCGGCCAACCCCTGCTCATTTTGTACCTCAACATCCCTCTCTTACATATAGAAGCCTCACTTTGGGCAGAAGTCTTCCCAAGGAAGCCTTTGAGCTCAAATCAAAGAGAGGTACCCGATTTTAAGGTAATGTCTTCACTTGTGTCCTTTGTTTTATTTTTCTTCTCCAACCCCCTAAACTCTTTTTTTTAATTTATTTTGTAACAAATACAGTATCTTAAATATACTATGATGTTTTTATAATAAGGATTCGAGCTACACATACACACACACCTACATCTAATGGTTAAAGAACATACTGTTTCTGTGGATGGTGAATTTCTGCCTCACGAAACGATGATTGTTCAATATTCTTTTAACACCATAAAATGTGGCCATTAAGATGTCACTATATTTATATATGATATATAATTTGTGTATTTTTTACTTAATCTTCTGTATATTTCATTTATGGAATACCTTTATGGTTTCCATTATGGTTAAACGCGATATCTTCATTTTAGGAAGTGCGGACTACCGCCCCCTCAAAGTGATTTGATTCTTTAATTCCATATGTGGTACGTATAAAAGATGGATTTAATGATATTATATATGATACCATAATGGAATTATAATAATATTATGTATCATTATGTTTTAATTCCATTAAATAAGAAATAGAAATGAAGTAGCGTTCATGCGTACGTACGACTTACCGTCTCCATGAACGGTGCATTTCATTTCTTACCTCTAAATGTTACGTAATATTATAAATGCATGTATATAGTGGATATATATGATATATATGATATCTACATAATGAATATAATTTTGGATATAATATATAGTTCACCACATGAACAACTTGTAATTATAAAGAGTTTATTTTTGACTCAAGTAGCAATGATCTACAAAACGACCATTATTAACTTAAATAATTACATAGTGTTCATAGCATGGTAGTAAGTGATATAAAAGTAATAATTAAATTGAAAAAGGTTCTTGCGAAAGTATAAATTAACTCATGTTTATTATTCAGGAGGTTAAAGAACGACCGTGTCAAGTCGGACACGAGGTAAGGGATCCTACCCCTCTCTTTCTTTTTAAGTACACTCTTTTATGTCATTCCTTTTAATCTCATATTTCCTATTATTGTTATGTTATTTTATATTACCCTTACAGTACTTTTTATGTTAATATTATGAGAGACCCTATTTTCTCTCATCAATCCATTTTGGAAGTTTTAATTGGCGCCTTTAGGCTGCCGAAATTTCGTAAGGGACTTCGTCTCAATCTCCTTTCATTGAGGCATATTTAGTTTTATACACAACTTTCTTTTATACGGAGTATAAACCCCTTTGAATTTTACATTTATTAAAAAGGAATCTTTTTATACAAAGCATTTACTAAATGACAAAAGGGAATTTTTTTGTCGTACGTATGCGGCGACAACGACTTCTCCGCCACCGTGACCATTATTTGAGTTTAGGCTTCCTCTACAATCCATAACCTAACTTTTTTTTAAATGAAAAATAAATACCATATTTTACTTTTCTATTATTTTGGTATGGAAAATAGTTTTCATAATGTTTTTATATCAATGTGTTGTATTGATATCTTGTGATTGAAAAGTGTAAATGTTATGTTTTCTTTATGCATGTTTTATGTGATACGATTATGTTATGGTTCTTGGGCATTGTTATGAATATGGGCGGTTCCGTGATAAACGAAGGGAGGGTGAGCCCAATATAGCTTTACAATGCATTGGGTAACGCGAAGGAGTTAAACCATAAGGTTTCTCCAAAGAGATTTAGGGAATATACTGTGATGGGTATTCCAAACGTAACCAAGAGGGTTACTCCCTATGTAAGTATGTTATGAATGCCTCAAGTTACCTTTATGTCTTATGACTTGTATGATTTATTCATGATTTTATGAGGTATGTTAAAGTGCTTATGTTTTATGGGTAAAGTATGATTTTATTCTTATGAATATATGTACTCATGTTTCCTTTCCATACTTTTTATAAACATTACTGAGATTTTTATGCTCATCCCATGGTTTTGAAATGTTTTTCATAGGTCAAGGGAATGGTACATGATATGATGATAGTGTCAAGGAAGTGTCAAGAAAGAATCCCTATTTTATTTTAAATATGTTTCCGTTGATGGGAAAAAATAAATACTCTCTTTTATGTAACCACATTATTTAAATGTGGAATCTAATGCATGTTTTATGATCCTATTCTCTAAAACTCTAAACCTAAAAAGATCCTCAATGTGTAATCTTGTAATAACTAAAGATTAAGTAAGGTTTAAGGCTGGGGCCTTATAGTTGGTATTAGAGGTCGGTTTAGATATCTTTAGAGGTTAGAGTGTTGTTTAAGAAAAAGTGACAAGTTGTGTATAACCAAAATGGTTATTATATTATATAGAGTCATAATTTTTTTGAAAGTTAGAATGATTTTGAGATAACTTAGATAAGTATATATTGGTTTTTATCTTCCTCTTTTTTATTTGATGATTTTACTGATATAATCACACTGACCTTTTTGGTTTTAGTAAATGGATGGATCTAGGAGGCACCAATGTAACAGTGGATTTGAATAAAACTGTGACGGTTTTATGAAAGAACAACTGAATGATATAGGAGCTGCCATGAGAACTCTTGTGGTTATCCTCAACCAATAATCTGGAGTCATGATTGACCACCTGAACCTTAGTGATTTTTATAAGGCATCGTGTATGGGAGAAACAAATCCCTACGGATGTTCAGGTAATAATCATAAAGGTAAGTATGTTCAAAAAACTATGTGTGAAATATGTGGAAATAAACACATAGGAAAATGTTTCAAAGGGACAAAAAGATGATATAGATGTGGAAATGAAGGTCATAAAGCAAGAACCTTCCATGGAAAAAAGAAGCATCTAGTTGACTCTAGTAAAGGGAAAGAAGTTATTTATGAAGGATAAATGGAATGTTTTAAATGTGGTGTGCATAGTCATTATGAAAACACATGTCCTATGAAGAAGTTTCGGGAATGGGGTCACAATGATTGTACACATATTCATTTACCAATACCTATTGCCATTCCGATTGAGGATGAAGAAACTGACCATGAAGAATGAAAGGAATTGATTATTTCTTAACATATGTTTTCCTATTATTGGAATCTTAGGATATGATTCATGATTTTAGGAAAGAAGTATTTCAGAATAAGTTTAAAAGGAATGGGTAATGGATCATAAAGATTGTTGAATTTGTAAGAAGTCATCATATAAGGGATTCAAGTGTTATGGTAGATTTTAGGATGGTGAAATTCTTAGATGTATTAAGTCTCTTTTGATAATGGGGTTACATTAGATGACTTTTTATAGTAACCCTGATGTTTGATATATGAAAATTTTATTCAAGGAATAATTATCCTTTCTTTTGTGTATATAGTTATAAAGAACCATTTGGGTTTATATGATCCTTGAATTTGAGGCAATTACTGGTTAATACATTTAGGGTTGCAAAATGGAAGTTATCAGATAACCTTTGTGGTTAAATTATGTTATGGTTATTTTTGATGAATTTATCTCTTTTTGAGGAATGTTATAAAATTATATAGTTTTTGAAAAGGGACAACACACAGACTGTGTGACAACCCGTCGCGTCGGACGAAGCTGTGGGAATCGAACCCACAACCAAAGTGCAACTAGTATTTATCGCCTACCGCTGGACTACGTGAAGTCCCTGGTTAGTTTGAATTGTTCTTTTTTAGTTAGATGATTTTATGAATTAAGAGTAAGTTGTTTTTTTGGTTATCAATGGAAATGATTATCCTATCATGGAGGATATGTTATTAGGATAATTACTTTTCAGTATGAGACTGTAAGAGTAGCTGATGTTATTTTGGAAAAAAATGTTAAAATTTATCTTAGGAGACTATGTGATTAAATCCTTCAGAGAATTGGGTTTCAATATTAGTTTGGTTTACTTTGTAGAATTTTATGGATAGATGTTTATTGAATGGTATTTGTTGAACTTTGGGTTTTAGTTTTGGTTAAGGTCTAAAGACATGGGAAGTATACAGTTCTCTTTTGTGGATTAGGTGATTCTCTAGAAGTTGATTATAGCACTCTTAATGTGAACAAGTCATCCTAAATACTCATCTTTTGGAGAAAATATGAGTTCGTGTAAGAAATATAGTAAATGTTGAAAGTAAATATGACATTACATATGCTTCCTTATGTTTTAGTTAAGCTCATAAATAAATTCCTCAATGAAATGTAACATAAAACAAAAATGTTGCCTGTTAATTTTTCCTACTGGGGAATCAAATACCGTTTAACCCATCACAATATTGTGATTTTCTTGTTGTTAACTTTCTATTAGACATGTTTACTATCACTCTCCATCAGAACACGACCCTTTGTTTTTTCCTCCATATCCATATTTTCATACTTGGAATCCTAGTATGGGTTAACTCGGGTGACATTTGTACTTCTCTCCCATTATTTTAAAGTAATAGTTTTAATGACTCTTGTTCCGATGTAGGATTTTCAATGAAGCTTCCAAGCCCAATTTTAAAATTGTGAGGACGCAATTCCCAAAATGGGGGAAGGATGTAACACCCCAGGTAAATAAAGAATATGACATTTTCATATTTATCCATATTTTTGAATAAAATTTTAATATTACTTTAAAGGGAATTCTATGCTCGAGGGCGTACCCAATACACAAAAACGAGTTTCTTTTAAATCTTACGTTGTACTCTAATAATAAGATAAAATTATTTTAAAATTTAGTTAACGCCTAGCCATTGTAATGGAATGAATGAACGGAACTAACTACAAAATGATTATATATGTTTGTCAAATATTTTTACTTTTATCCAATAAATGTTAGAGGCTTAAAATGCAAATGAATCCAATTTTAAGCATAAATCTTCTAATATTCTTTAAATGGTCGATTAACCGCCTTTTGATGGAGAAACCTTTTTAAATATAGTTTTGAAAATTTTATATGTTGTATTTAACAAAATAAAATCCTTCTTTAGAATCTGGATATCAAAATTTACTTTGTGTAAAATTTTGTTATTTTTTCGATAAAGATCATTTTTATTGAAAATGTTGCATTTTAATTCAAAACCTCCTTTTAATCTGATTTATTAATATGGATAGATTATATTTTTAATTAATATTAGAGAGTATTTAGAATATATTTTTACCATTTAATCTAATGGTGGTCATTGGAATTAATTTCACTTTGAAATTGGAACTAAACTAGTGTCAATCTTTTAATAGATATTGTTTCTTAAAAACACGCTATTTGTTTTGATAGCGGGAATTAATTATTAAATTAATTTATGCAACATATATGTTTTGAATTTTTTAAAATAGACATCATTTTTGAATTTGGAATATCAAATATAGCTTAGGGTGAATTTTTGGTATTTTTTTGAAAAACTTCAATTTTTGATGAATAGTGAAACCACTAAGTGGTAGTTTAAAAACTGAATTTTCGTTTAAATGAAACTTTACCACTTCTGTGATTTTAATTTCAAAAAATCCGACATAAATGGTTGTCATTAGGATGTAAAATGTGGTTCAATGGGATTAAAATAATTTTCTGTTGAATAGTAACTTTTATGTTTTTAATCACGATTAGAGGTAATTAGTGTAATTTAAGGTAAAAATAATGTTTTAATAATATGAAATGACCTAGAAAACAGTAATACCCTCATTGGATGTGTCATATCCGATCAATACATTCCATGGGTCAACTTGGGGACCCCATGGAGACACTTTGGTTGGAAAATGGCATAAATAACTTTTTATTTAATGTTAAAATAAAAACGTCACAACCATGAGTTGTTTTACAAAAAAAAATTAAATGGGGTTATAAAAGTCATATTTTTGACTATAAATATTCATTATAAAGTAAATAAAATTTCCTACATCATGATATTTTTCTTTATAATTTTTAGACATTAAATAAATTAAATTATTTATGACATCATGATGATGCAGCGATTACCTCGTTAATAAAGGATTTAAATAAAATGAAAAGATAATGTTAAAACTATAACTTACACTTGTCAAAGACCTATTGGATGAGTATATTTCGAACCCTTACCACCTTATCCTATAAATACACTAGTGTGGGACCTTTAAAATCCGAAAATCATTTGAAAATAAAGTAACATTTTGTAACTTTCCAAGAGTGCCCCTCCTCTCCTCTTATAAAAGGCCCCCACCTCTACCACCTTACCCACACCTCTCAAGACTTTGTCTCGCCCAAAACCTACTAATGTTGTCTCTCCACATCCCTATCCTACTCCTATAAGCATCACTTTGGGCAGAAGTCTTCCCAAGGGATCCTTTGAGCTCAAATCAAAGAGAGGTACCCGATTTTAAGGTAATGTCTTTACTTGTGTCTTTTGTTTTATTTTGCTTCTCCAACTCCCTAAACTCTTTTTATTCATTTATTCTGTAAAACATACATTATATTAAATATACTAGGATGTTTTTATAATAAGTATTCGAGCTACACTTACACACACCTACATCTAATGGTTAAAGAACATACTGTTTCTATGGATGGTGAATTTCTGCCTCACGAAACGATGATTGATCAATATTCTTTTAACACCCTCAAAGGTGGCCATTAAGATGTAAATATATTTATATATAACATATAATATGTTTATTTTTTACTTAAGCTTATTTATTTTTCATTTATGGCATACCTTTATGGTTTCCATTATGGTTAAACGCGATATCTTTATTTTAGGAAGTGCGGACTACCGCCCCCTCAAAGTGATTTGATTCGTTAATACCATATGTGGTACATATAAAGGATAGATTTAATGATATTATATATGATACCATACTAGAATTATAATACTATTATGTATCATTATGTTTTAATTCTATTAAATAAGAAATAGAAATGGAAGTAGCATCCATGCGTACGTACGACATACCGTCTCCATGAACGGTGCATTTCATTTCTTACCTCTAAATGTTACGTAATATTATAAATACATGTATATAAAGGATATATATGATATATATGATATCTACATAATGAATATAATTCAGGATATATTATATTTTTTATCACATGAAGAACTTGTAATTATAAAGAGTTTATTTTTGACTCAAGTAGCAATGATCTGCAAAACGACCATTATTAACTTAAATAATTACATAGTGTTCATAGCATGGTAGTAAGCGATATAAAAGGAATAATGAAATTTAAAAAGGTTCTTAAGAAAGTATAAATTAACTCATGTTTGTTATTCAGGAGGTTAAAGAACGATCGAGTTAAGTCGGACCCGAGGTAAGGGATCCGACCCCTCTCTTTCTTTTTATGTACACTCTTTTATGGCATTCCTTTTAAGCTCATCTTTCTTATGATTGGGATGTTCTTTTATATTACTCTTACTTTACTTTTTATGTTCATATTATTAGAGACCATATTTTCTCTCATCAATCCATTTTGGACGTTTTAATTGGCGCCGTTAGGCTACCGAAATTTCATAAGGGACTTCGTCTCAATCTCCTTTCATTGAGGCATATTTAGTTTTATACACAACTTTCTTTTATACAGTGTATAACCCCCATTGACTTTTATGTTTATTAAAAAGGAATATTTTTATACAAATCATTTACTAAACGACAAAAGGGAATGTTTTTTTGTCGTATGTATGCGGCGACAACGACTTCTCCGCCACCGTGACCATTATTTGAGTTTCGGCTTCCTCTACAGGCCATAACCTAAATTTTTTTAAATGAAAAATAAATACCATGTTTTAAATTTCTTTTATTTTGGTATTGAAAATTTTTTTCATAATTTTTTTATATAAATGTGTTGTATTGAGATCTTTTGATTGAAAAGTGTAAATGTTACGTTTCATTTATGCATGTTATATATGATACGATTATGTTATGGTTCTTGGGCATTGTTATGATGACCGGTGGTTCCATGATAAACTAAGGGAGGGTGATCCCGATATATCTCTCCAATGACATGGGTAATGAAGAGGAGTTAAACGATAAGGATTCTCCGAATAGATTTAGGGAATATTCTGTGATGGGTATTCGAAACATAACCAAGAGGGTTACTCCCTACGTAAAAATGTTATGAATGCCTCAAGTTACCTTTATGCATTATGATTTCTATGATTTATTCAAGATTTTATGAGGTATGTTAAAGTGATTATGTTTTATGGTTAATGTATGATTTCAATCTTATATATATATGTACTCATGTTTCCTTTCCATACTTTTTATAACCCTTACTATGCTTTTTATACTCATCCCATGTTTTTGAAATGTTTTTCACAGGTCAAGGGAATGATACATGATATGATGATAGTGGCAATGAAGTGTCAAGAATGAATCCATGTTTTATTTTAAATATGTTTCCGTTGATGGGTAAAAATGAATACTATCTTTTATGTAACCACTTTATTGAAATGTGGAATGTAATGCAAGTTTTATGATCTAATTCTCTAAAAGTCTAAACCTAAAAAGATCCTCAATGTGTAATCCTGTAATAACTCAAGATTATGTAAGGTTTAATGCTCGGGCCTTATACCTGGTTCTACATAAATATAAATCATAACATGATGCTAAGATTTATCATCCACTTCCATGTTTTCACTTCCCTTATATGTTCTCTTATGTAGGAATCTCATTATGAGTTACATTGTGTAACTATTAGGTTTCTAAATTTCCCTTTTTAAAGGAAAAACTAGTATTCGTTTTTATGATGTCTAATTCTATGAATGAAACATTCAAGTATTAAACCTTTGATAATGTAGATGAATTTCAGTGGATAAATTAATTTTATGTGGGGTTGAATGTTACACCTTGTGATTTTATGAAATATTTTTTTAATTAATTTATTCTTTTTGATAATTTTCATTTCATGCAATATTGAAAATAGTTTATTTTATATTGAAGTAATATTTTTTTATTGTGTTAATCACAATCGAAATTTAATCATTTACTAAACACAACATAAATTTTAACTATCTGTACACAAAACAATGTGGTGATCTTATATTACACAAAAGACTAACATTCCTCAATGACTTATGTGACACGCACGACCGAGTGTTATTGAACAATAATTCAATATATAAATAATTTCATTTAATAACATATAAAATGGACATTAAATTGCAGATTATAGGATTAAATATCTTTTAAAAATATATATAATATAATTCATTGGTTTCTTAATAATTAAAAAAGTGTATAGAAACCAAATTAATATAAAAGGGATGATTTTATAAAACAATATTTTTTATATTAAAAAAATGATTTCTATTAGTTACTATTAGAGAATCATATTTGTTAAAATTATATTATATATATTGAAAAAAATATTTTCCATAATAATCCAATAGATTTGATTGATATAATATAAGAACAAGATCAATTTTATGCTTCAAAACCTATATTTTTATAAAGATAGTTTTTTTATATTTAATAGTGGACCCATTTTAAATAATTTTTTTGGACTTATATATATTTAATATTTCAAAATTAGATTTATATTTTAAAAAGAAACACAAAAATTAGGTTATGATAAATTTTTGGTATTTTTCTATAATGTTTTATTTTTTAATGAATAAATAAAAATACTGATTTTAATTGAAAGCAATTTATTCATATCATTCATTGATAAATAAAATATTTTTTTAAAATTTTTAAATTTTAATAAGATAATTAATTTATAAAATTTTCCAATTTATGTCACTGTAATAAATTTTACTTTGAAATTGGGTATAATTACTTAACAAACATTTGCATGTTTTTTTTTACTTTAAACAACTCACATTTTCGTCACTTCAGTGGGATTATTTTTAATTTAATTTATGTCACTTATATGATTATAATTTTTATTGTTTTTTCATAATTTGAATTATCATAATTAATAATTTATAATAAGATCAAATTTTATTTTGAACAAAAATGTTAGTGAATGTTATTAAAATTAATTACAATAATTAAGTGAAAAAACGGGTTAACAATGTTATAATACTTTAAATTAAAACCCCGATGAACTAGATACTTGTATATAAGCCAAAAAATTGAAATGATTCATCCATGAGCATTAAAGTATTGTGTTTTTTGGTTTCCTTCTATTTTTTTGGCAACCAACATGGGTACACCAATCTCATTTTCAAAAATGCCAGGTGTGCCTTTACTATTCCCAATAAAAGGCCACCACCTCTTCCTCTCCTTAACACATATAAACCCAATTAGGTTTACCCAAGATAATTCCAATAAATTTCCCAACAACACTCCATTACATTTTTAATCTTCCCCTTTGGAATAAAGTAATCGAAGGAAGCCTTTTGGCACAAACCAAAAGTCATTCCCCGTTTAAGAGGTAAAAACCTTCTCCCAAGATCTATTATTTTATTTTCTTTATCCACCAACTCCACTCTCATTAATCTATTATTGTGTAGAAAAAATGTGTCTTAAATATAATAGAATGTTTTTATGCTCTGGGTAATACCCAAACTTACACATACCTCAATCTAATGGGTAATGAACATATTATTTATGTGTGTGACGAACTACCATCTCACAAAATGATGATTGTTTATTTTTTCATAACAACTCTTATAGTAGAAATTATGATGGAAAATATTTTTATATATGATATATATGATATATATGATATATTTATTATTATATTATTTTTTTACAACCCAAATATTTATACTTTTCATTTGGATAAAATGAAATAATATCTTTTGTGGAAGTGTGGACTACTACCCCCATCAAAGAGATGTGATTCATTCACACACTCCATGGAGGGTATTAATGTTGAGTTTAGTGAACTTATATGATACATATTATATATTTATGGTACGTCAATATATATATATATATATAAATATATATTCACATATGTCATTTACTTTATTTTTTTAAATATAACTATAAAATACGAACATTGTTCATGCGTACGTACGACTTACCGTCCCAAATGAACATCTTATTCCATTTCATACAGCATTGTTCTATAGATTATTATAACACAAATATAATGAATATAAATGGAATGTATATCATGATTTAAGTTCTTTAAATAATGATATACATATGAATACTAAATATAAAACAAATTAAGTCACATTCAACGAACAAAGAAGATATTACACGATGTGAAACCTTAGCGTAGAATTGTTAACAGATGAGTAATATAAAGTCATAATAAAACCATATAAGGTAATAGATATAATACTATGGTAATTTTATATATATATAATAAACTTAAATTTTTTATACATTAGGATTAAAATATTATGATGAGAGTCAAGATAGAAGGTAAGGGAATTCCATCTTACTTTTTATTTTCGTCAGATACAAGATTTACTATTCATCACTCATTTCATTTTGGTGTTGTGTATAATTCCCATGGACATGTTATATAATTCTTATAATATAATTTATTGGTATTTACATATCAATTTGATGATATTTATGCCATTGGATTTATGTTTCAATAGATACATAATCAGTAAATTAATTTTGTCTCAATTTGCTTTCTTGGAGACTCATGCCACGCCATGCTCCTATATTTTTCTATGAGGGGTATATTATAACTTTCACATATTATATCACGAATATCATTATTTTATGGATATTTAATGATTAATTTAAT
The DNA here is from genome assembly GCA_963277665.1 of Viscum album. NCBI lineage: Eukaryota > Viridiplantae > Streptophyta > Magnoliopsida > Santalales > Viscaceae > Viscum > Viscum album. The sequence continues at coordinate 112,928,071 of OY728137.1, forward strand.
TTTATTATGTCAATTTTATTATGATTCATAGTTACCAATTGGTATCGATTTGTGGCTACAATCTCAGCATTTATCGATATTGTTTATGATTATGCTCCCATTGATGAAATACTTTTATCCACATATCAAGAACACTTATGATGATTCTTAACCTCAGGTTATTAATGATATATCCAAGTAATGGTACCATTTTTCTACAATTGGGTACATAATATGGTCAATAAAGTGTTTTTATGAAAGTCTGACATTATCTATCCCATCAGCTAGAAATATATGTTTTGTTAAAACAATGTTTTCAACATTAGTTTAAAAAAATATTATAATACTCAATAATCATTAAAAGTAATTTTAAACATTTGTTTTTCCAATGTTTTTAAAGGAATATTCTTGCCCCTTTTCAATCAAGTCATTTTTATAACCATTTTTCTATACAAAAAGAATATTCTTTTTTACCTCTTATGACACATACATATTTACCTGAAATATTTATTTGATATAATTAGGGGGAATGTTTAATAGGTTATGTTTTATGAATTAGCTTTTATAATATTAATTTTCAATGAAATGGTTTTCAAAATTACCTCAATATTCTTTTATATTTTTAAGATAATTATTTTTTTTCAAAATATTTCTAATCGTTTTTTTCTAACGTTTTCAAGGAAAATGGTTGCCAATTTTTTTAAACATTTTATTATAAGTTTTAAAGAAGTATTGAAATTAAATGTCTTCAATACATTTTCTAATATTCCCTTAACAATTTTCATGAATTTTGATTCAAAAGATTTTATGTTTTCAAAATCATTTTCTAATAAATAATGTAAATTTTCAACAAGAAATGTTTCCATCAAATATTTCTAAATTATATTCCATATAAGATGACGTATGTTGATCTTATCCATTAATTTATTGGATATTATGTAATTATTCCATTCATATTCTTTCTCTTAATGTGGTTTTCAATGAAATTATGATGTTTATGAAACCTGTTTCTCTTCTATGATTTACATTTTTTAAACCCCCATAATTTCAGGGGATATGTTTTGATAAAATAATTTTGAAAACCATTTCTTTTATATAGGATATGATGTGATGAAATTTTAATAATAACCAATTCATTTCATGGGTTATGATAGGATATGTATAAAATCTGTATCTTTTTAAGGGCCATAGTACAATTAATGTTTTATTTATCTTGTGAAACTTGTATAAATGAAAATATTATTATATAAGTGGGACCTATATATCACTCTAATTAATTGGGTAATGATGGCTAACACATTAGTATAAATGTAATGTGTGGAACAAGTTATATGATCATAATGTTATGAATGGACCTGGTAGAATGTCCATAAGTTTATCTGTCACCATGAATAAATGTTCACAATTTAATGAGTGAACCATAATATGTGTTATTAATGTTATATCTGAACCTGATTACATGTTCAAAATGGTATGCATGTACCTGGTTTCATGGCCATTAGTTTATGCATGATCCTTATTACATGTTCAAAATGTTATGCATGAAACTAATTTCATGTTCACAACATTATATATCTACCTGGTTGCATATCGATTAGTCTATGAGGGGGACTGATTTAAGGACCTTATCATAATGTCTGAAACATTTTTACTTATATATGTTCATGATGTTATATGTTGATTATTATTCCACAATTCCATGACTTATTCATATGTTACACTTCCATTTATTATTCTATTGATTTACTTATGATTCATGTCTTAAAAACATTTAATATTTATGTCATGTATCATGGTGATGATATTTTATATGAAGGGTATGATCGTAAAATGATATTATTACATTGTCATAACCTTTTGTTCATGTTATGCTTACAAATTTCCTTTATTTACTCTTACTGGGCATTTGAGCTCCCGCGATTCCTATATTTTCATTCCCTCTATTATAAATGAATGTTTTAAGTAGAATTACTAGAAAGAAATATCTTTACATGAGAAGTTAAAGATCATTTAAGAACATAGAATATTTTGTTGTAAGTTTCTAAAGACACTAAACTATTATAGTCCTTAGACATACACATTTTATTTTCTTTATGTTTAAACCCAATCATATGAGGAATGAATTTGACTTAGTTACCGACACATGAGACCCTGAATAGCCACTCGATATATCATTAGGCCTCTTAAGAGAAACCATATTGGGATTTAGATGAGTCCACACAAATTTATTTTCTTATGTCATTGATGGTACATTGACATCATATTTCAGATGTACATAATAATTCATTCCCCCATTATGATATTAGTTATTGATATTCCATGTTATTATTTGTTTAGAAGAATATCCAAGCATATGTTTTCACATTCATGTGATTATTTATATATAATTTATTCATTACCAATAATTTTTTCCAAATTAATCATATGATTATGTTTAAATTTAATATGTTTCTTGTTATTTACCATTCCACAATCTTTTATTCTTATTTATGATAGCATCTATTCTATATTTTCCCAAATTGAGCAAGTAATATCACCCCTTTATTTTGAAAATTTTCCAAGTATGATATGATATTCATTATAAATGATATATAGGGTAAATATAATGTAATTATATTTTTATCAATATATTATATATGTTTTTTATATATTTAAAATTGTTATTTAATATTCAAGTACATACCTAGTTTACCATAACAAATAAAATGATATGACTTTTGGGAAATCATTCCTTGCGTCTTACGTCAATGTAAAATATTAAGGCACTAACTATAGAATACTATGGTATAAGTTTTTACAGTTTTTATTAGAGTATCTATAGTAGAATACATATAAACTAGATTTAAGAAAACAAAGATTACAAAAAAACCCTATGATAGAATATGAAAATTTATCCAAATAAATTGTGCTTATAATTTATATTTTTTAAACTACAATTTTCATTTTAGTTTATGTGATTCACTAGTTATGATATTATACATTATGTTTTTAGTGTTATGATCTAAGCTAGTGTATGCCATTTTTTATAATAGGTTTCATGTTGAAATAATTTAATCCATATGAACACATGTAATCCATTTTTTGATTCACCCCTTATACAAGATAATAATGTTGGATATAGATATGCAACTAATGTGAAACAACAAATAACTATACTATAAAAACAAAAAAAAGTTATTAACAATATCCTAACTCATATGTAGTTTCAAAATCCTCTACACAGAGGAACAATGTTAGATGGATTCATGAGGAAACCGCCTCTATCATTTAATGGGACTATGAATCCAGTTTTATCAGAGAAATTGATATATTTTATAGAAAAGAAATTTATTGATTTAGGGAGTAAATAAAGAGAGAACTTTTTAATATAATTTTATGATCTATCAGGAAATGTTGTTTTATAGTGCTCATTGATTCAAAACATTAGAGAGGATGTGAAAATAGGATAAAAGGAATCAAAAATATTTTAAGGAAAGTTTTATTGGAAAAAATTTCCCATGTAAACATAGTGAAAATATAGGGAGATAATTATTGAATTTGAGACAAGAGGAGGATAATAAATATTTATAATATTAACCAAACATTTCATGGTTTGAAATAATTTATCTGAACTACACACATAATCCCTGTAATAAGATTTATGTTTTCCTAAATGGTATATAGCCAATGATCAAAAAGATATCGGTATTCAAAACATTGACATTATATAATGATATAATCTCACATGCAGTAAAGATAGATAAATAATTATTTAAATTTTATGACATTACAGAAATGAAATAGATTAATATATCAGTGGAGAAAGAGACAGATAATGGGAAAAGGGAAGAAAGGATTTCCCAACATGTGATAATTGAGGTAAGAAACACCTTGGTACTTTCCTGAAGGGAATGAGACTTTGTTATATGTATTATGAGAAATTTCATTAGGCTCATGAGATTAAGGGAATAGATGAATCCATAAATGTTCAATGTTTCAACCATAAGGATATGTTTCCCTACACAAGTCGATGTCACAAGTGTGGAGAAAATATAGCTTACATGAAGAAGATGGATCAAGGTCCATATTGTGTTGTTACTACAGTTGATGTGAAATAATTAAATTATTTATGATTTTGGAATTATAAATTATGTTATCATATTATATATATAAGTATCATTAAATATATTATGAATATACTAGAGTACGTATTCATTTGCAAGTTGGAGACATATATGTTTTAATTATGTTTTTTTTGGTGGTATAGTTATTTGTATATTTGGTATGTTGGATTAAGAGATAAATCATGTATTTATAATCTAATGTGAAGTTTTTTTGGAAATCTAATGTATTTAATTATATGTTTTTAGAAAGTGAATGTTAAAGTAATTTTTTTTGATGAGTCCCAAAAATTACTAATTATAGAGTGCATAATGTTAAAATTTTAAAAATATTTGTTTGTTGATTACATTTTTTATTCATTTTGTTGATATAATAATCATTTAAAGGCTGAAATAATGACTTAATGATGATATTATTTCTTTAAATTGTTTCATGTATGACAAACTCATCTTGAATATTCATCACCATGGGAATGAAATAAAGTGGAAATGGATCAAAGCACATTGAAATGATGAGATTATGCTCATGAAATGGAATGAAATAATGAAATTTTATTATCTCAAATGTTTATAAGAAGGAGAACATAATCTCTAAGGAATTGATTTTGTAACAAAAATGTTATCAATTTACATTTCATTCTAAAAAATCAATAGTCTTTTAACAAATCATTGACTTATATTTATGTAATGGCTAACTTTATAATGACCATGTTCTATATCACTATCAATTAGAACGTGATAGTTTTATTTGTTCTTACATGTACATACTTTCAAATTATGCTAATGTTCTCATATTTGAAATATTAATTTTGTGGTGACCATTAATTTTTCTTTTCCCACTTATTATTAGGTTTTCTCATTAACCATATTTTCATTTTAGGTTTCCATAAAAGACATTTGAATTATAAAAAATTGTTTTTAAAGTTAAATTTCATATTTAGAGGGACCAATTTATTGAAATATGGGAGAATGTAACTCCCCAAGAATTTATGGTTTGCCTTTTTTTAATGTTTATTTTTTCAATGGATTACATTTCAAGAAACACCCAGCTAAATCGAACAATGAATATTATTATAACCTGGATATTTAACTAATGGGAATAAACATTATTAACCAAATTATGTAATTTTATATATTTTAAATGTTCTTATGTTCATCTAATACATTTTATAAGCGTAAAATAAGAAAAAATTCAATGTTATTCATACAAAGCAATATTTTTCTAAAGGTTGTTTTGTTGCCGTTTAATGGCTCCGCTATTTTAAGGTTAACTTTTGAAACTATTAAAAATTATATTTTACGAAATAATATTTTTTACTAATGTGGAATATCATAAACGACATTGGGTGAATTTTTTATATTTTTTCTGTTAAGTATCACGTTTGGAAGAATAGTTAAAAATAATGGCTAATAATTGAAAAAATAGTTTATATATATATAAATTTTATTGATTTTTTTTTGTTTTTAAAATGAATTACATCAATTTTATATTTCTTAATACAATTTATGTCATTGGAATCAATTTTATATTCAAATTATATATAAATAAATTCCAATTTTTTTTAACATTTTCACTTTTATAACCCTTTTTCTCACCTAACAAACATGATTAATTTTAAAATAATATTAGAAAATTATATGATTAAAATTGTGTATTTTTTCCCATATTTGGAATTTGGAATTATAATATTAGTAAATAAGTCCCTTTTATTTTTTGGAAATATGAAATGTAGATTTGGACATTATTATTACCACGGTTATGGGTAAAAAGGTTTATTAAGCGTAAAGTTAATATTATAAATATTTCAAAATTACCTTAACAATTTTCCGAATTTTATTGGTTGAGTGATTTTAATCCAAAATCAACCTTGTGATTATTTTAATCCCTATTAGAGGCACGTGAATGACAAAATGACTTTCATTATATTTTTTTAAGGATAGTAAAGAATGTCATAATCATGTTTTAATTGCTATTAAATTTTTAATATGTTGTTATTTTTAGCCTATCATTGACTATTAATATTAATTTGAAAGATAAAATGATTATATTTATCAGATAATTTATTTTTAATTTTTAATAAATAAAAAAATACCTTAAATTGTTATACATTGATGATATAGAAATGTTTACTTAATTTAATAAAAAATAAATTAAATTTCAAATATTAAAATACTTTTTTATTAAAATAATTAATATTATAATCAGTTTTTATAGATTACATAGATATGTTATTGTTATTTTAGTTTTTTTTCTTGAATTAATCTTATTTTTATGATTTTTTAAAAATTTATTTTAATTAATACTTTCAAAATTGACATTAATGATATTTAAAAATCAATAATATTTGATTAATGTATGTAATATTATATTAAATTTTATAATATTCATAAAAATATAAAACATTGTAAAATTATTTGGATAAGGTTTAAATAATAATTCATTATTCAATTATTTTCTTTTCATAATTTTATTGTAACTATATTAAATTTCAAATAGTTAAGAAACTTTTCAGCACGGTAAGAGTTAATGAGGTTAAATAAGGGTTAAAGAAAGAAGATAACTCTTATAATTCATCCTATAATTGTCTTAAAATTATATTTTTTTGTAATTTATACCTATATTAATTTCATCATACAAATTAATAACCTTAGAGTTATTTGGAAATAATGATCAATTTATATTAAGTTAATAATTTGAGAGATTCTGAAAGTTCCCCTCATCTCAATTATAGAAATGAACACCCTCCCTCACTTATTCACACCACATTGATCCTTCTAAGTCAACCATACACTTTTCATTTTTCTTCCAAAAGTATTTTTAGATGTTATGAAGATCTTGTTCTTCCATAAAGTCCAATCATATATCCCTTAAGAAGATATGTAATGGATGTGAACTGAAGAAGAGGTGATCATTTTCACCGACTCTTCCATGTACATTTATTATTCTAATTCCTATTCATGAGTTGTTTCCATGATAAATTATATACTCTAATATATTTCATATGATTATATTTTATAATTATTAGGTTATAACCATATTAGATCTTGTATCCATCCTATGAAAAACTAATCCACTAATCGTGCGTATGTATGTCTTACCGTCTCCACATAGTGGTATAATTTGTTTTTCTTCACCCCATTAATTTAATGGGTATAAATATATAATGAATGTATATATATTACTTATGAAATGATATAGATTTTTTATAATTAATATACTATCTAATTACATTCCTTATTACCATCAAGGGAATGATATCTTTAGTCATGCATTCGTACAACTTAATGTTTCCATGAATTGATTCGATTAATTATCTATGTCCAAATTTGAGGAGTATTTACAAAATAAATATTTATTTATTAAATATGATATTTATCACATAAATATTATTTTAGATATATTGGATAAATATCCTCTACAAGAGAATTGGGACTTTTAAGACAATACCTGAATAAAAAATCATGGAAATTAATAGTTGAAACCATAGTATGACTAAAATATTATTAACAAATGAATTATAAGTGGTTTATATATGAAATAATAATAATAATAATATTATTGTATAAGTTATTAATTTTTAAAAAATAAATGTATAATAGTTTCAAACATATATAGTGGAAATTAAATATAAGGTAATGGTTTAATTCGTAATCTCATCATTAATCGGGATTTTCCATTTATGACTCCTCTAGGGATTATTTCTCTTCCATTTTAATTTTTTATAAAATATGTTCAAAATTGTTTTTAAATATTATGTTAAGAATGTTTATTTTATTTTTATTACCCATGTTTTATTTTTTATAAAATAGTCTAAAAGGAATCCTTTTTTTGTTTTCCAAATGAGTTACTTTATGAAATTCTCGATAAAATATGAAAGTGATGTTTTTTAACTTATGTAGAATGAGAGGATTTCTCACCATTATGAATCCTTAATGTATTGAAGCTTACATTACATTTTTAAATTTTAATTTTCAATTAAAAAGTTTTCTTTAAATGTTTGTTGACTTTTTAAATAAATGACTTCATATTAAAAAAAAGTGGTATTTCTCTCAATAATTTTCATTGATTTTGTAGATCTTTTTCAGATATGTCAACATCCGCTTTTTAATTATATTATTTATTTTGTTTGATATGTTATGATATCAACTAAAATATTTTAAAAAAATGTTATATAATCATTTTGATTGTAGATGTTCTATTTTGATACCATTCACTATACCACTCAGAATGGATTATGATTACATTTACTAACCACATAATTTTATTTATAGTTTACATATATGTGTGTTATTTATGTTTCAACACATTTATATGAGGGATTAATTGGTCATACTAAGTGATTATTGGGGCCTTTTATAGCCCCTCTATGCATCGTTACCTCTCATGAGACATACCAAATTGGGATTCGATTGAGGCCTTACCATTTTATTTTCAGATGTCTTGACCGAGGCCTCGTCGATATATTTCATATGTACCTATCCATGAATTACTTCATTATGAGTTTATATATTAATATTATATGTGATTATTTTATTAGTACAATACCCATGGATAAGTCTTCATTCTCATGTGATTATTAATATTTCATTATTTGATTATTTATTATTCTTTTCATTTAATGCTCATGTTTTTTTCTGAATTAATGTGTCTCAGATATTTACATTTCCATAATAATTTATATTTACTTATGATAAATTTCTCAATATTTATACCTTAAATGAGCATATGATATAACCCCTTCAGTATGCATTATTGTTCAACAGGATGTAAAAAGTTTATAATGACCCATATAAAGGGATATGTAATGATAATAATGGTGTTCTCTATAGATTATCTACACTATATTTCATATTTTATAATTTAATCAAATATTGACGTTTATTTATAATTTAATAAGTATACAAAATAGATCAGTCCTTTGGGATGAGATTCCTTGAATATTATGAAAATGTAATTAAGCAAGGTATAGACCCTTAGCTACTGGGGTTAGGGACTTTACATTACCAATCACTTCAATACATTGAGAGAATTATTATTTGATTTCTTTATAGGGTGTAATCTCTCTCATTTGAGTGTATGGTTCATAATTTTGTAATTATTTCTTATCATATTAATGCGCATTAGACCACATTTTAATTACGATTGGTGGCCCTGTAATTATGGTCGATGAACTTGTACTTGTGGTCGATTGAGTAAATTTTAAAAATCTAAGAACTGGACACAATTTCAAAATCTTATTACGTTTTTGTCTATTAAATTTATAAAAAATTATTATTTTATATATGGTGAATTATTTTGATTTTTGGTTTATGGGAAACTGAAATGTGGTTGTTCGATCGCATTAAGTAATTTTTGAATGGTTTGTGGTACCTCTAAATGAATTTTTAGTCAGACGTTCACTTTTTCTATCTATCCAACATTAATTATTATTTCTTGATTCCCTTGACATATATTCTCTATGGTTGATCTATTGTTCATGTGTCTTTTCTATTCCCCAAGTGGTCGATTTAAAACATTATATAATTTTTATTCTTTATACTTGCAGTTGATAGACTTTTTGGATAATTCTCACCATTGATATATGAATTTGATAAATTTTCCATATTTTCCTATAAAATAATTTAATTTCATAAAATAGAATATATAATTATTAACAAAACAAACATAATTTTTTGTTATTATAATAAATATTTAATATACTTAACCATTAGAGTGGTTTTATTGGTAGAAAGTAGTATATAATATCCAAGATCTTGATTTTAAAATCCTTGTACAAAAGATCATTCTCTCTGTGTACCAAATATAAATTCATTACATGCAAGTAATCCATTATATAATTTCTAAAGAGGGATTCGATAAATAAATCTTGTAATAGGGATAAGTTATGTGGCAGTGCTAGTTAATATGAAACCACTCCAATATGATCAAGGATCTAAAATGGGATGTTAAATCTTGGGATGAGAAATCCATTATTCAAAAATCTAGTGAAATTTTTCAATTAATATATATAAAGGAACATGTTATCACTGACCTCAAACTAGAAGTCTCATCGATGATTATATGAAAATATTTTTTTATCAAAACTGTATTCATTTCATATATCATTGATTGGTGTGCACATTTTCTATCATCTATTTGATATGTTCAATCCCCAAAATCATGCACTTACTAACATTTTCCTGCCATTTTATTGCTTGAATCCCATTCCTATATAGAGCCTCATAATGATACATTTGAATTCTATAATGGAAATTATTTTTGTTTGAGAACTATACACATGGAATGTGGAAATACCAACATCATTGGAACTGTATTGAAAATGATCTCTATAAGTCCTCTTTAGTTTCTAATATTCCATAAAATTGTCCTTTCATCTAAGTGTGAAAAGCATTAATAAAACTCATATTTTTTATACATCACTTAATTAATTATTCTAAAATACCATATGTTAAAAGAAATATATTTATTAAATATATTGAAGATTGGAAATCCGTACATTCATACTTTAAACACTATGTATATCACAAAGTGTTTTTCTATTAAAAAATATTCCTTAATAGAAATGAAATGATCTTAATTTTCAATGTGATTTATTATTAACCTAATGATGTTATTTTTATATATTTCATGGGGATTCCTTAAATGAAATATGGTTATATTTTCCCATTTACATAATGGTATTGGAAATTCTTCTACAATTCCCTAATAATTTTTTCATTCAGCCATCAAATTTTGTCATAACAAGAATCAATATTCAATTTCAACAATTTCACTCATCATGTCATCACACTAATTTTTTTTTTCAGATACACACACATCCTAGTTTTCCAAAATTAATTGAGGAAGACAAGATATGGATACTATCCCAATAGTTCTTATTTAGTTATCGGTTTTATATGAAACATATCCAAAATCAAATCTATATCAGAGAATATTTAGAAATGTTTATCTTCTTAATATGTGTTTTTTATGAATCACCAAAACATCATTTTGGGCATCATTGATACTATCAAGAATGAAAGGTATACTTTTTTTGACCATGTTATGATTAATATTCTATTATGATTTCAATTTATAATCTTATTATGTCAATAATAATTATATCCCTTTCAATTATCATTATTGACTAGGTTGTTGGATCCACTGTACTAAGCTCATCTTCCATGTTTTTTTTATTTCGTTGGATGGTAATATATTAAAAACTCATAATCTATTTTGAACTATATCCACCTTCATTGGAACATATTGAGATCCATTTTTGTGAATATATACCTAAGGTTTTTTTTATCTGTAAATATGTAACACTTCTTGATGTAGTAATAATTTAAACAAATCATTGATGTGTAGATCACTATATCAAAATATAGATCATGTATTGGGTCTTTCCAATCAGGTAAATTTAATTAGTGGTTGAAATATTTTTCCACTTTTCATCTTTCATTATCACACTACCTAAGTTATTTTTTGGATCCATTAGTGTATATCAAAAATATATGTAGAGTAGTGGTTAATGTCATCACATATAGAGTGATTTTCCTCATTATTAAATTTTTATATATATCGTCCCATTGTAAATTTTATAAGTAATTGAAATATAATGACCCAATATTTACATACATGGATATTACATCATTTTTCTGGAACATTTGATACAATAAAAAAACTCACACCTATAAACCATGTTAGTTTTGTGCCTTAGGAATATTATAACAAAAAATCTATTGTTTTTAAAGATCTCGAATGTTTTCAAAAAATATTTTTCCCTTTTGTAATCCTTATTAAAATTATTCCCTATATCTTGGAGAAAGGAAACATAAATGGTGGTGATCTCAGATGCTCAGTAATGGTAAACAAGGGGTAAATGTAAGCATAATGATGAGTATAGGGTCTGTGAGAATGTGATCATAACATTAGAACACTATACCCTTCATATCAAATATCATATAAATGTACCATTTCATATGTATTGGTAGTTTATAATAAGTTATTAATAACCAAATCAATATCATAGTCTAGGAAATTAAATTATATGATTAAGAAATGGAATTATAGAATACACATAAATATGTAATATAATTCCCTATATATCAAGAATCATTGATAGTACATAACATCGAACATAATAGGGACTAAACCTACAAGAATTGACACAACAATATCCCCATTCGTAGTCCCTTATTTATAAGGGATCATGCATCTACATATTCCCACAGAGGATTGAGATTCCCCATTTTACACATATTACATCTGCTTTCCCCACTATCCTATTGGAACCACTTTGTGTATAAGGTTGTATTTGTTGTCAATAGTTGTCAATGAAGATAAAAATGAAGGAGATCAAGAAGTACTCCAATGAAATGGAGGAATGGAAATTCAGATGATTGTTGTACTGATCATAAGTTCAAAGAACATGTATCAAAGGTGACACATTGTTTTTTACAACAATGAAGAAGTGGGGGATAATCCATATGATGATAATGATGTTTGAATAAGAAGACAATGTGCAAGTGATTGGAATTCTGAGATGGCCATGCACGTCACATTGTCAAAGAATATGATGATGCTAAATCGGTTCCTTTAAGGAATGCATATCACGATAGTGGAGTTTGTGATGAAAGTAGAAGAGTTGCTGAAGGATACAGATCACTGAGAAATGTTTGAAGAAGAAGACAATGTGCAAGTGATTGGAATTATAAGATGGACATGCACGTCACATTATCATAGAAGATGATGATGCTAAAGTTGTTCATTCAAGGAATACATATCACGATAGTGTAGTTTCTGATTAAAGCAGAAGAGTTGCTGAAGGATACAGATCACTGAGAAGAAGTATTTTTGAGTTGATCATGCTTGTTGAAAAAACAAACAAATGACATACAAAATTGTTGTCAAAGGAGATTCCATGGTGGTATGTCGAGTTCAAGGGATGTGGTTAATGATCTATGTTTGGTCAGAGAACATCGACAAAGGAATGGATGATCTGGAGGTGGTACAAAAAGGGCAGATACAAGGTGGAGCTATTTCCTAGTGTTTGCCAAATTTTTGGGCCTCAAAATCGGAAAATGAAAACATGGATTGTCTGTAAATGTAGGTGCGCACAAAGAGGATGTGGTGCACGGAATATAAGAGGCTTGCACGAAATACTTAAGTTGGTCACGGAAAACAGCGGGATGCGCAAAATAGAGGATAGAGGTTTTTCGTGGAAATAGTGTTTCGAAATCAGATTGGGGAAAAATGGAAAAGCCATGGGTTGCACGGAAAATAAGGGCTATGCGCGAAATACGTGAGCTGGGTGCGAAAAAAAGTGTGGTGCGTGAAATAAGTGGAGCGAAGTTTTTCGCGCAAACTGTGTTTCTGAATCCGAACGTTGACAAATGGTAAAGGCACGGGCTGCGCGAAAAAACAGAGTTGGGTGCGAAAAAATGGGAATGTGCGAAGAAAATGTTGTGCGCAAAATAGTCATGTGAATTTTTCGCGCAAGCAGTGTAGCGAATCAGAAATACAAAAAATCGGCAAAGGCAAGGGGCGCGCGAAAAATCAGAGATGTTCGCACCATGTGCGCAGAAAATCAAACTGATGCGCGTAAAGTTGGTTGTGCAGGAAATGTGGGTTTGAAGTCTTAAGTGAAAGAGAGAATTCATGTTCAGAATGATGAAAAATTTAGAAGTAATGATATGCGCGAAAAACCAAGGCGGTGCACAAGAATTAAGGAAGATGCGCATAACTCAAAGAACTGAGAGACACTTTTATGCGCAGGAAGGGGTTTGACGCGCACGATCAAAAACGCTTATAAATATGAGGTGATCCCATCGCATTCGGAGAGGCTCAAAACTTAGAAAAATCTCGAGCTTTGATGCAGGGAAAAACTAAGGTATAGAGTGGTGCGCGAAAAAGAAGTTGTTGCGCGAAAAAGGGAACATTTGCGCGAAAAAAAAGAGTTGCGTAAAAAGCCTTTTACGCGCCAAAAGTTATTTTTACGCACAAGTTTTAAATCTTACATGCAAGGCACCGAGAAGGGAGCGCGAAACTTTTGGGGTCCTACATGCCTTTGATAGGTTCTTAGCACTCTCAAATCTGATTTGCGAAGACAGAAGAACAGTAAACCATTTGGTTTTATGAAGAGAAGTGTTACCGCACACACATAACTAGTGTTTAACATCCTCACTGTGCTTTGCGAAGAGAAAAAGAATGAAACGTGCAACTAAACTCAGATATGCACAGAAAGAGGGGAATATATTAATACACTCAGGTGTTAGTAGTGAGAATCAAAGGAAGAGAAGAAGAAGATCTAGTGCATTAAGTCATTACACTAAAGAAGAAGGATTGAACTAAAAAGGGCATCAACTATGAACCATGATGAAAGCAAAGTCTTATGCTAAACAGGAGACAAAGAACTTCAATGCACATCTATTGAAGAGACCTTCACTTCTATAAACTGAGTGAGACTTCACCAATGGAAGTGAGCCAGGGGGAGTCAACGGGAGTGACCCGAGGGACGTATTGAGTTATCTCTGAACCTTTTGTAAAGGCAGTGAGCCTGGGACAGAGTGACGGTTCCCAAACCATTGTAATCCACAACTAGTGAAGATTAGTGGAATTTGGTACGACCGGCAACTTGTCGGTGTATGCTCTTTGGACGTAGCCCTTAGTGGTAAACCAAGTAAAATTGTTGTGTTATCTCTTTGCATGTGAATGTTTCCTTGCTAATCATATCCATCATATGTGTTTAAGTAGTTCCTACCAACGTGGGAACAAGATCCACAACTTTAAGAAGAAAAATTTGACACCTTGATTCACCCCTCCCCTCTCAGGGGGTCCCGGGGTCCTACATATCCCATAGTGGATAAACCCATTGAGTTGATTATCACCATTATATCATGAGATATAAATAATTAAACAATTAATTGAATGTTTTTATAGGTCAAACTCATTACATTATGAAAACTATATATATGAATTCCACAACAACAAAATTCATTCATCATATAAGAACACATGGAATGAAATGGGTTTCATAAACATCATTAAATCACAACATAACCCACAGAAAAAAAATATTCATCATAAATATTATTAAATAAAAATAATTCACCATTAATTAAAACTATTAATTTAATTATTGGATCATATACTAGTTAAATAAAAACCATGAAAAATTATTTCTTCTTAGATGGAAAATAATTGTGAAAGATCATTTTAAAATAGTTCATGTGGAAAATATACTTTCCCATGTGTAAAATTAATATAAAATAATAATAATTTTATAAGAAAATATTCATTTAAAATAACCTTTAAACCTTATAAATTGTGATTTTAATAATATTCAAAATCCATTTATTTTTGAAAATTCTAAAAATATCATTCAAAACACTGTTAATTTTTTTTAAATAGAATTATTTTAACAGAATAGAGATTTCTGGAAAACGTGGTAAAAAATATAAATAATCATATAATATCATGAAATTTAATAGATTCATGATAAAACTTTTCAAAGGGTAATTTATACACATCCTAAAATAATATAAGTTCGTAACATAAATGTTTCTCCAAGATGAATAATGGAGACAAAATTACCTGACAAATTTGGTAAATTTTTATATGCATACCTCTTGAAATAGATATCATCAAATGAATATAAAAATACACATAATATTCAGTATAATAATCATAAGATACATTCATTATATTTATATACACCACGTAGAGTAATAATGTAGTGTATAAGACATGTGTCCCATCGAAATAAAAATGAAAAATAAATCAATTACTACTTTAGTGACTTTCAAACCATGAGAACCCATAAAAATATTAACATGAATTAAATATTTTAATATCATAAAACTATGTAAATTATGGAAAATCCTTTTTGAAGGTTAGTACATACACCACTTAAATGTTGCGGGTGGTGAATATTGCATATCTCTCATAGAAATAAAAATTGAGATGAAATTCTATTACTTTTTGTCATGACTCTAGTCATTCTAAAAACAATTATATGCACTAAATATAAAATTATTTTAAAATATTATAAAAAATAATTTTATTATAATCAATCAGATACTATTTACTTATGCTCTTCTATTACCCATTTATCGACAATTCGAAGTTAAAGTTTTGTTTGAGGAAATAACAACTTTGTTTTTTCATTCTTGTTTTGACTTTAAATAGTTGGTCCTCTAACATATATCATTACATAACAATGTCCAATATTATAACCATGATATATATATTACGACTATATTATTCACGGCGATTTATAAAATATAGTGATATAATATAGAACACATTGTTCATGGAGAGGGTAAGTCGTATGTACCCATGAATGTTGTTTTCATTATTTTCATATTGAATGTAAAGAAAGGTATATGATATATTATCATTCCATAATCATGTGTTTCTAATATATATCGTATATATTCATTAAATTTATCCATATTACAATCATTGTTTAATATATATAAGAAATGAATCACAATGTGTCGTGCAGATAGAAGACCATGTGTATGAATGAGAGACGTTATCATTTCCCAAACGATTAGGTGGTAAAAAAGTATATAAGATATTATAATTTCATAAGTATAATAATATCATAACGAACCTATAAAAATATTGTTTCCATCATAATTATCGTCCATGATAGGTGGTAATGAAAAAAATTAAAAACATTATTCTGTGAGGAGGTAGTTGACCGTACACAACAACAATAAGTTCATTACCCATTAAATAGATGTGTGTTTGAGTGTTTGTTGAAACCTTACTAAAAAAATTATATTTATGATACTGGGGAAATTATATAATCAAGAAATAATAAATAATTTATGGGGTTTAAGGAAGAAATAAAATTTAAACCTTCGTTGATGAGTGTTACCTCTTCTTTGTGTATCTCCTTTTGATTGGAACAAAAGGAATTATTTGGTAGGATTTCTACCAAATAGAAGGATTATAAGATTAAGTGATGGATTTTCTCAGGACAATTGGGATGAGTTTTGCTTAACCAAATAGGTTCTTAAGTGTGAGGAGTAGAGAATGAGATATTCCCTTTTATAAGAGATGGAAAGGTAACTTTTGGAATTTCTCAAAATATTAATTTTTAACAAAATAAATCTCAATCGAAATACATCCAAAATTCCATTGATTAGGAGAAATGATATTATAAAAATGTAATATAATCAACAAATTTATTTTAGACTAGTTTTTACATTATTTTAAATCGTATCATTTTGATTTACCCTTAGTTAACACATTTTAATTTTAATTATGTTCACAATATTTTTAATATTAAAAGGATTTTATTTTTCATATAATGTTTTAATTGGACCATAAATGGTCAATTTAGGATATTTTAGACCATATATCACCCTCGTTCCCTTATTTATTGTTTTTATGATTTTTAAATAATTCAATAAAAGATTATTTGCCTAAAATATCATTAGTGTTAAATTATCACAATATTCATAACATTGAATATAAAAAAAAACCAAAAATAAGAAAACATCAAACAATTCACCTAACATACCAATAAAATGTCATATTCTCCCAAAAACACAATTGGGTGTTGATAATAGAAGTAGCACTATAGTAGAACTATTGTAACGCCCTGACCCTTGTTACCCAGATTCAGTGCATTAATGCATAACATTGGAATGATCACAAGGAAATCATGTCTCGAAAGACCGATCAATTTAGTATTATTGGAAACAAGATTCATACATAAGTTCAACTTTACATCTTGAAGAGAAATAAAACATAAATATATTTCATTAGAAACATCCAAGCCTCCTAGATTATGCCTGAAGGTCATTCATAACTAACTTCTTTATATCTTGGGAAAATGAAACATATGAAAGGGTTGAGCTCAAACTCTCATTAAGGGTATATAATACCGTGGAAAATGACATATATATTAAACATGGTGAATAATTGAAACCACATGCCATTACCAATAATAAAACTGAATACTTTTATGGAAAGAATATGATCTGAGTATTTAATTCCATAAAAAAACATAATCATGGGTATTCTACTAGTTGAACGACCACATGAACCATCAATATTAATTCTATAATTAGGGAATGTATAATTCCAGACATTCTAAAACATGTTGTCAAGGCCTCGACCATGACGTCTAAAAATGATTAAGTCCTCAACAAAAACCATGTATCAAATTGGGAAAGGGCCTTGGCCAATTCCACATCTAGTTGTCTCATGAGACCTACCGATGCATCGATGAGCTTTAGCGGGCCCCACCCGTCACTTACTAAGTCCAATACATTCCTCATATGAAAAAGTTTAAACATATCATAAACATTTATTTTAAAACTAGCATATGAAATTTCAATAAATTAACCATAAACTATGAATGGTATAAAAATAGAACATCCACAGTAAAACATATCACACAACTTTCAATACAATATGGATGTTTTTTATCATAATAAATCAACTTCAAATAAACTTAAAATTCCTCAAATGATGTTGACATAGATGAAATCAAAACCCTTTTAGAGAAATATCTCTTTATATTTTCAAATAATGATTATAAAGAAAACATTTAGTTTAAAAATATTCTTATAATCTTGTAATGGAAGAATCGATGATTTTATAATGGCAGAAAATAGACACACCCATCGTATATGTTAAAAAAACTTCATACCTTAATTCTGTCAAAAAGGGTAAAAATGAATTTGTTTGGAAAACTACTGAAAGATTACTTTATAAAAATATTATAAAAAGTAAAACAAGGGTATAAATGACTTTAAACCATATTATATAAAATAGTAATAATGTTTGAAATACATTTTTATGAAACATGGATGTGGATGATAAAGAGGTCCCAGTAGATAATTACGTATAAACAACCTTGGATAATGAATAGATTGTTAAATAAACCCTTACCTTGTAATTTTCCTTGGTCGAGGGTAGGTTAACCTCCTTTATAATAGTTAAATCATTGATATTAAATAATACATGAATAATATTCATAAATAGGATATCATATATTATCTTTTAATATTGTTTCTTTAATAATATTTTAGGATTATCGTCGTTTCGGGTGTTCACATAATCGTTTTCGTTTATATGTTGTGTTAAATAAGAATTGTTTGTTATCCATAGGTTGTATATTATTCATATCCATAATTATATCAAGTACTTAAACATTATTTATAATCATAAAATGAGAATTAGTCTTCAATGGATATGATGGGGAATGAATCTCACCTCGTTCGTGGAGACGGTAGTCCGCACATACCCACGAGTGACTATATCATTATTTTCTTATTAAAATAGGATAAAATGGATGGTATATAATATATAAATATTCATTATAATGTTATATTTTTTATTTATTTCAATTACACATCATTATCATACCCATCCAAATAATAATGTTTTGAATAACAATTATACCACGATGTGGAGGCGGTATGTCATACGTACGCACGTATGGTGACATGTCATTCAAAGGATGGATAGAATAATGAATACGGTTGTAACATATTTAAAATAACATCACCGTATATATAATATACTGGAGTTATTATTTTGGAATGTAAATTACAAAGAAAGATGAAGTGGAAGAAGAAAGGAACTTGAAAGAGGGTGGTGAAAACATTACCTCTTCTTCAGGTTCTTCCTTTTGATTTGATCAAAATGGCTCCATAGGTTTGCTTTTTGATCAAACTAAGGCATCTAGGTTTAAGTGAGGGAGGTTTAGAGGATATTTGGGTAGATTTTGGGTGAACGAAAATACTTTTAAGGTATGAATTTGAGAGAAGGGGGAGTGCCCTTTTATAAGAGGGGTGGGGGGCACCTTAGGAAAATCAAAAAATATTAATTTATAATAAATTCATATTTGGTTTATAATGGCTCTAAAGTAACTTATTTAGAAGATAATATGGTTATGGGTCGAAATACACTCAACCAATAGGTTTTAGACAAGCTTGGGTCACTATTTTACCCTTATCTTTTAGATTTAACTCTCAGTTAAAAAGTTTGACATTTTCCATGTTTATTTTATTTTATATTATATGGTTAATAAACTTACTATAATCTACCAATATAACCAAAAGTGGTTCATTAATGACATACCTATCATCATATAATTCATTTGGATGAAAATTAAATTTTTTGGAATATTATATAAATAAATAATATAATATTTGTTTTAAAAACACCTTTATGTCAATTTTGACACTATTTTATAATTGATTTATGTTAAAGTCTTTTTAACATTATTAATTCGATACAAATTAATTTAATCAATCCTATGATGTCATATTAACCAGTAAAATTCTTGAAATTCATTAAAAGTCTAAAATTATATTTATTAGGGTATCTATAATATCAATTATTTTAATATTTCATTAATAAGATAATTACTTTATCATCATTGTGTCATAAATAAAATAAATTAATAATTTTTAAAAATTATAAATAAAATGTCATTATGTAGGAACTATTTTTATATTTATAAAAAATATTTATAATTGAATTTATCTTATGTATAACCCTATATTAAAAATTTTTTAGTTATTAAACTTTGATTTTAGCTCTTTTAACTTTTCTTTGAATTTAATAATAATAAATGTCTTAATCTAATCCTAGCGGACCTAAATGATAATATTTTATTCTTAATGTTGTTTTTGGTCGAGATACACTTGTCCAATAGAATTAGGACATGTGTTAGGGTAACAATAATATCATTTTTACATTTAATTACACTATTTACTTTTAAAATTCGTAAATAAAAGTAAAAAAGTTACTATTAACCAAAAATTATTTTTATCCTATAGAACCAAATTTTACTCCTTGATATTAACCAAATCTCTCAGATTTTTGAAATTCCACTCACAGAAGTGGAAAAATTATGTTTTATGTGAATTTGCAAATTTTCCTAGGAGATGGGTAAAAGACAGTGAAAAGTTCAATAAAATTTTTAGATATCTAAAATTTTTATAAACAACCTCTAATGGATTAAATTGAACTTATATAGGTATTATGTATTTATTTTACAGAAAATAAATTTAAAAATAAATAAATAATTATTTAAATAAAAATTCAGTTTTAAACTATAACTCAGTGTTTTTCACTCTTCATCAAAAATTGAATGTTTTCAGAAAAATACCAAAATTTTACCCTAGGCCAATTTAGATATTACGAATCCAAAAATGAAGTAAATATTAAAAGATAAAATACATAAAATTTTAAAAAGTGGGTATTAATATTCATAACAGCAAGTTTATTGGTTGTGGTGCTTTAGAACTCGATGTTGCATAAAACACACGCTACTGTATTATTCAAAGAGAAGCATACCATGGATGCTTGGGGTGTTACATTATCCCCCCATTAAATAATTTAATTCTCTAAATTTCTAGAATACAACTGCATGAAAAGACTTAGGTGGTTCTCCATCAAAAGTTCCTCGGGTTCCCATGTTGCCTCTTCCATATTATGGTTTCTCCGTAGAACATTTACCAGACAAGTCGTTCGATTTCTCAGCACTTGTTCTCTGGTATCATGAATCCTGATGGGCTCTTCACAATAAGACATATCAGGGTCAAGTTCTCGTTCCTCATAGATGAGTACATGCATTGGGACAAACATGTATTTTCTCAACAGTGATACGTGGAACACATTGTGAACTTTGGAGAGATTTGGCGGCATTGCCAAAAGGTAAGCTACAGCCCCAATTCATTCTAGAATTTTGAAAGGTCCAATGTACCTAGGAATCAATCTACCTTTCTTACCAAAACGTATAAATCCCTTCCATGGAGATAACTTAAGAAAATATGATCTTCTACCTGAAATTCTAAATCCTTCATTCGGTTATCGACATAGCTCTTATACCTACATTGAGATTCATTTATGTGGGTTTGGATTACCTTCACATTTTCCATCGTTTCCTCCACCAGTTCTAGGCCTACAAGTTTTCTCTCACCAACGTCATCCCAACAGGATGGTGTGCGACATCTCTTTCCATATAACGCTTAATATAGTGCCATTCGAATACATGAATGAAAGCTATTGTTATAGAAAAATTCTACCAAAGATACATATTGATCCCACATACCCTGAAAGTCAAGTGACCATGATCTAAACATGTCTTCTATGGTTTGAATAGTTTGTTTTGACTGTCCATCTATTTGAGGGTGGTAGGCAGTGCTCGAATGAAGTTCAGTATCGAAGGACTTCTGAAGACTCTTCCAGAATCATGATGTAAAATGGGGATCACGATTAGAAACAGTTGATAGGGGTACTCCATGAAGTCTCACAACTTCATTAATATATAGTCTTATTTAATGTTCAAGTGGTAAATCATCCCTTATAGTAATAAAATGTGTTGTCTTGGTAAGAAGATCAACAATGACCCAAATTTCATCATTCCTTCTAGGAGTCTTTGGTAGTCCCATGACAAAGTCCATCGTGATATTATCCCATTTCCACTAAGGTATGGGAAGAGGTTGCATGACTAATTCAGGCTGTTGCCTTCTAGCTTTCACTTTTTGACAAACCATACATCTTGACACAAAATCAGCAATCGCCCTCTTCATGTTGTCCCACAAAAAATGTTCTTTCAAATCTCTATACATTTTGGCTCTCCCTTGGTGTATAGAGAAATTGAAGCTATGAGCATCGTCCAACAATTCCCTTTTTAGATTAGGTATATCGATAACACAAAGTCTCTTACAAAATTTCAAAATTACATCTTCATACACAAAGTCACTCAATCTCCCATCATTCACAACTTTAATATTCTTTTGAAACTCTTTATCATCGTTATGAGAACTCTTTATCCTTTCTAGTAAATATGGTTTAGAAACCATCTGAAAAAGTATCGATGTTTCACCTTCCATTGTAATTACTATATCCATATTCACTAGATCCATGAAAATTGGATCTCCTTCAATCCTCATCATGTTCAAAACTCCATGATTCTTTCTGCTCAAAGCATCTACCACCTTATTTTCCTTCCCCGGGTGGTAGTGTATTGTGCAATCATAATCCTTGAGTAGTTCAAGCCATCTCCTTTGACTCATGTTGAGTTCTTTCTATGAGAAAATATAGTTATTACTCTTGTGATCAGTATAAATCTCACATTTTTCTCCATAGATGTAGTGTCTCCAAATCTTAAAAGAAAATATTACAGCTGCTAACTCAAGATCATGAGTAGGATAGTTTTTCTCATTAATTTTTAGTTGTCGTGATGCATAGGAAATTACCATATCATTCTGTATAAGGACACAACAAAGTCCTCTCTTTTAGAAATCACTATAAATAACAAATCCATCATTCCACGATGGTAGATTCAAGATAAAAGAATTGACTATTCTTTTCTTCAATTATTCAAAATATTCTGCACACTCTTTTGTCCAAACAAATTTAACCCCTTTACGTGTGAGCTTTGTTAATTGGTTAGCCAATAGGGAAAAATTCTAGACGAAACGTCGATAATAACTAGCTAAACCAATAAAACTGCGTACCTCAGTTATAATCGTCGGTGTTAGACATTCATGGATTGCTTTTTTCTTAGAAGGATCAACGAAGATTCCATCCATAGAGAAAATATGGCCAAGAAAAGAAATCTTATGAGGCCAGAATTAACACTTGCTAAACATACCATATAATTCATGTCTTCTCAGAGTCTTCAGGATAATACATAAGTGATTTTCATGATCTTGGTAGATTTTGGGGTATACCAAGATATCATCCATAAATACCACTATAAAGTCATCAAGATATTCCTTCAGAACTATGTTCATTAGATCCATGAAAATATAGGGCACATTGGTTATCCCAAAAGGCATTACTGAAAACTTGTAATGCCCATACCTGGTTTAAAATGTGGTTTTCAGAGTGTCTTCCTTTTTCATGCACAACTGATGATATCCATATTGAAGGTCAGTCTTTGAAAAATATTGAGATCCATGACGTTGGTTGAATAAATCATCAATACAAGTTAGGGGATACTTGTTTTTTTATTGTTATAGCATTGATCTCCCTATAGTCGATACATAACCTTATATATCCATATTTCTTCTTAACACAAAAGAACAGGGGCTCCCCATGGAGAAACACTAGGGCGAATAAATACCTTATTACTCAATTCCACCAGTTGTTTCTTTAGTTCCACTAATTCCACAACAGCCATTCTATAAGGGGTCTTCAATATAGGCTATGAACCAGGAATTAGGTCAATGGAAAACTCAATTTATCATTCTGGAGGATTTCTAGGTTAATTCTCTGGGAAAACATCAACATATTATTTCCCAATAGGTACACCCTCTACATGAACATTCCTTGCCTCACCCATATTTATTTCATTCTCTTCCTCCCCAAAAATTGAATTTAGTTGAGCTATTGGGGTTGGAGCTAGATAAGAATTAGGCGGTGACAATTCTTCTTTAAAGAAAAGGTGTTCTTTACCATTATCATCAAAAATTGTAACCTCTTTCTTCTTACAATAAATCTTCGCATCATGGTCCGAAATCAAATCCATACTGAGGATTATATCAAATTCAATCATGGGTATGGTGATGAGATCTGCAGATAGTGAACATTTATATGCTCTAATGGGAACGAATTCACAAAACTTTGTTGCGATCATAGTTCCCCCAGGATTCATGACTGAAAACACCCTTGTTAAATAAAATTGGAAATATCTAATTTTCATAGCAAACTATGAAGATATGAAACAATTAGACGATCCAGAATCAAATAAAAAATTTTCTAAACATGAGGAAACCATTAAATTACCTTCCACCACATATTTCAGGGATTCTACCTCAGTAGTAGTGATATCATAAGCTTGGTCTTGATTTCGTGGTCTTTTATGAGGTATGTTCCCCTAACACTTAGGACATTCATCTGCATAATGTCCTATTTCCCTACAATTGTAGCATTGAACATTGGTAGTGTAATTCTTTCTCATACAATCACCAGCAAGATGGAATTTTTGTCCACATTTGTAGCATACTCATTTTCCTTTTAGACAGGCACCAGGGTGCTTCCTACCACAATTATCACATGGTGGAGATTCAACTCTTCCCTTTTTCCATATTTCCTTCTTTCCTTTCCCAATGTGTTCAGCTGATCTCTTCTTCTCTTGATTTTCTTTAAAGTCATAAGACTTAGATAATTACTTCTCTATCATGATAGCACATGATTCAATATATTCGTATGACGAGAAGGATTGTGATACTAAAGCTTTAGGAGAAATGGTTTTAACCCATCAATGAAACAATAAATCTTACTTCTTGGGTTATGTATATAATATTCCACATGCCTTGCTAACCTTGTAAAGTTAGCCTAATACATTTCAACATTCTCATCATCCTTTTGCCTTAGACTGAGAAATTTCCTTTCCATATCTGCTCGGTGGTCACGAGGAATGTATTTATCTACGAAAAGTTTTTTAAACTACCATCATTCCATATTTGACACTTCATCACCTTCCTTTGTGTTTTGAATCAATGACCACCATTGATCAACATCTCCAGTGAGGCGATAAACTGCCATGACAACATTTTCCCTTTGACTACTCCCCAACACATGAAATATTTTCTATAGGGAACTTATCCATTGCTAATCTACCAATGGATTTGTATTCCCATTGAATGTCGGTGGTTGTTTCCTCATGAAACGGTCTAACATTGATTCTCCACACTTCGGATCAGGGTGCTCTATACGGGTAAGGTTATTATTCATAACCTGAGTGAGTTGTCTCAGTATGGTGATAAGTTGATTAGAACCAGTTGAATCACTAGATCCACTATAATTATCTTGAACAGGAGGGAAATCCCTATAGGGAGTGCATGCATTGATACAGTTTCCATTCCTTCCACTAGGTGCCATTTCTAAACAATGACATAAACTAAATCAGTTTATGAATAGAAATATATAATTCCAAATATTTAAAACAATTAACATAAATTTAAATATTAATAGATATAATACAAAATATCAAAAATGTTTTCTTTGAGGAAGTATATACTCATTAACCCTTCATAATAGTTTGTAATGAAAATCAGAATTATCCAAAGCATAATCCACGGGATTGTTGTAACCATGAGTGCAGCAAGGCCCATTGTCATGCACCAGTTTTCGTTTGAGTCTAGCTCAAAGCGGTGTTTTTAGGTTTTACCCCTAGGTACATCTGTGTCAGAGCCGCCTCTACCTGCTAATATCCAAATAGGGATGTATTGCTTGGAAAAGTCACAAAATCTTTACAATACCAAAATTCTAGCAAGTTCTTCTATACTAATCCTCAAAGTCTATCTTAGGGATATGTGCACTAATCAAAGTTTATATAAATATTGTTTCCGAGGTTTTTACTAAAATTCCTCTAATACCAACTATAATGCCCCGAACCTAGTTACCCAGAGTCAGTGCATTAATATATAACATTGGCATGATCACAAGTAAATCATGTCTCGAAAGACCAATCAGTTTAGTATTATTGGAAACAAGATTCATACATAAGTTCATATTTATAGCTTGAAGAGAAATACAACATAAATATATTTCCTTATAAACATCCAATCCTCCTAGATTTTTCCTAAAGGTCACTCATAACTAACTTCTTCATATACTGGTAAAATGAAACATAAGAAAGGGGTCATCTCAAACGCACAGTAAGGGTAAATAATATAGTGGAAAAGGACATAAATATTAATTATGGTGAATAATTGAAACCACATGCCATTACCAACAATAAACATGAATACTTTTATGGAATGAATATGACCTACATAAATAATTCCATAAAAAACATTATCATGGGTATTATACTAGTCGAATGACCACAAGAACCATCAACAATATTTCCATAATGAGGGAATGTATATTTCTGGACATTCTGAAACATTTTGTCACGTCCTCGACCAAGACGTCTAAAAATGATTAAGGCCTCAGCCAAAACCATATATCAAATTGGGAAAGGGCCTCATCCAATTCCACATCTAGTTGTCTCATGAGACCTACCGATTCATCGAAGAGCTATAGCAAGCTCCATCCGTTACATACTAAGTCCAATAAATTCTACATATGAAAAGGATTAAACATATCATAAACATTTGTATTAAAACTAGCATACGAAATGTCAATACATTAACCATAAACCATGAATAGTATAAAAATAGCACATACAGAGTCAAACATATCACAAAACCTTGAATACAACATGGAAGTTTTGTATCATAATAAATCAACTTCAAATAAACTTAAAATCCATCAAAGGATGTTGACATAGATGAAATCAAAACACTTTTTAGAGAAATATCTCTTTCTATTTTAAAATCATTGTTATGAAGAAAAAATTTAGTTTAAAAATATTTTTATAAGATTTTAAGTTGAGCTTTGACAATTTTATAATGGCATAAAGTAGCCTCACCCATCAAATAAGTTCAGAAAAACATTCTTACCATAATTCTGTCGAAAAGGTTAAAAAGGAACTTGTTTGGAAAATGACAGAAAGAATCCTTTATAAAAATCTTATAAAAAGTAAAAAAAGGTATAAATTACTTTAACCCATATTCTAAAAAATGTTAAGAATGTTTGAAATACATTTTTACGAAACATGGATGTGGATGATAAAGAGGTCCTATTTGATAATTATGTATAAACAATATTAGATAATGAAAAGATTGTAAAATAATACCTTACCTTGTACTTTTCCTTAGTCGAGGGTAGGTTAACCTCCATTATAATATTTAAATCATTGTTATTAAATTATACAAGAATACTATACATAAATATGATATTATATATGATATTTTAATATTTTTTCATTAAAAATATTTTATTATTATCGTCATTTCGGGTGTTCACTTACTCATTTTCTTTTATATGTTTTGTTACATAAGCCATGTTTGTTATCCATAGGTTTTACCTTATTCATATCCAGAATGATATCAAGTCGTTAAACATTATTTTTAATCATCAAATTAGAATTATTCTTGAATGGATATGATGGAGAAGGAATCTCATCACGTTCGAGGAGATGGTAGTCCGTACGTACGCACGAGAGACAATATCATTCTTTTGATATTAAAATCATATGTAATGGATAGTATATCATATATAAAGAATTATTATAATGTTATATTTTTTATTTACTTCAATTACACTTCATTATCATATCCATCCAAATAATAATGTTTTGAATAACAATTACACCATGACGTGGAGACGGTAAGTCGTACGTACGCATGTATGGATACATATTCATTCAAAGGATGGATAGAATACTGAATATGGTTGTACCATATTTATAATAACATCATATTATATATATGAAACTGGAGTTATTATTTTGGAATGGAAATAATAAAGAAAGAAGAAGTGGAAGAAGAAGGAACTTGAAAGAGGGTGGTGAAAACATTACCTCTTCTTCAGGTTATTCCTTTTGATTTGATCACAATGGCTCCATAAGATGAATTTATGATCAATCTAAGGACTCTAGGATGAATTGATGGAATTATATAGGATATATGGTCATGGTTTGTCTGAAACAAAAGGCTTTGAATGTATGAATTTGAGAGAAGGGGGAGCGCCCTTTTATAAGAGGGGTGAGGGAAACCTTAGGAATGCTAGAAATATTAATTTATAATAAATTAATATTCGGTTTCTAATGGCTCAAAAGTTACTTATTTTGAGGATAAGGTGGTTATGGGTCGAAATAAACTTAAAAAATATGTTTTAGTCATGTTTGGGTCACTATTTTACCCTTATCTAATACATTTAACTCTTAGTTAAATAGTTTGACATTTACCATGTCTCTTTGTGTTTTTATATTATATGGTTAATAAACTTACTATAAACTGCCAAGATAACCCCAAGTGGTTTATTAATGACATAAAAATAATCATATAAGTCCTTTGGCTGAACATTAGATTTTTAGGAATATTATATCAATTAATAATGTATTATTTGTTTTAAAAACTCTTTAGTGTCAATTTTGACACTATTTAATAATTTATTTTTTTTAAAGTCTTAGTAAATTTATTAATTCAAAAAAAAATCATTTAATGAATCCTAAAAATTAATATTAACCAATAAAATTCGTGTAATTCATTAAAAGTCTCAAATTATATTTATTTGGGTATTTTAATATCAATTATTTTAATATTTCACCAATAAGATGATTACTGTATCATCATTGTGTCATAAATAAATTAAACAATTTAATGTATAAAAATTATAAATAAAATACCATTATGTATGAAATCTTTTTTTATTTCTAATGAATATTTATAATTGAATTTATCTTATATATAACACTATATTAAAAATGTTTTAGATATTAAGCTTTGATTTTAGCTCTTTTAACTCGTCTTTGAATTAAATAATAATAAATGTCTGAATCTAATCCAAGTGGACCTAAATGATAATAGTTTTTTCTAAGGTCATTTTTGGTCGAGATACACTTGTCCAATACCAATTTTACATGTGTTAGTGTAATAATAATAACATTTTTACCCTTAATTTCTCTATTTACTTTTAACCGTGGTAAATAAAAGTAAAAGGTTTCTATTCAACAAAAATAATTTTTATATTATTGAACCACATTTTACTCCTTTATATTAACCATGTCTCTAGGATTTTTGAAATTCCACTCAAAGATGCGGTAAAATTATTTTTATTGGAAATTGCAAATTCTCATAGGAGATGGGTAATATACGGTGAAAAGTTCAATAAAATTTTTATATATCTAAAATTATTATAAAATGACTACAATGGATTGAATTAAAATTATATTGGTATTATGTATCTATTTTACCTAAAATAAATTTAAATAATTTAAATAATTATTTAAATAAAAATTCAGGTTTAAACTATATCTTAGTGTTTTCACTATTCATCAAAAATTGAAATTTTTCAAAAAAATACCAGAATTTCACCCTAGTCTAGTTTTGATATTATGAATCCAAAAATGAAGTCCATTTTAAAAGATAAAATGCATAAAATTTCATGGGTATTACTATTCATAACGGCTATTTGATTGGTTGTGGTGTTTTAGAACTCGAAGTTGAGTACAACACACGCTACTGTATTGTTAAAAGAGAAGTGTACCATGGAAGCTTGGGGTGTTACAAATATAGTGGTAGTAGAAATGTAGCACTGGTGCTATAGTGGTGGTGGGAACTGTAGCATGAACTGTAGTGGTGGAAGCATTGTAGGAAGTACTATAGAATCCCAAGTACTGTAGAATTACAATTCACTACTGGAGTATCGGGTAATGAATATGGGCCTTCAGGTCCATGTAAGGAGATTTAATGCCCACTGGAGATATGTGCCACGTATTGAATAAAATAGGCCTGATGGGTTGGCTATCCCTTGGGTGGGATATGGACTGACTTTTTTGCATGTGTGTATGGTTTGTGTGAAATTAATGTAATTTTACCCTTAATAACCTAATATATATAATCATTTAATTGAGTGTTCCATTAATTGAGTGATTAATTGATCATAAATTTGTAATTATTGATGATAATTATTTCTTCAAAACAAATTTAATGTAAAATTCTAGGATGTAGATAAACCATTTATATTTAATAATAATATATATAGTCAAGCATATCTTAAAATTATCCCCATACTTAAAATATTATACATATTAAAAGTATGATTGTAATATTTTTTCACTCCATTGAGTTTAATAATACTTAAGTATTCTTAATGGAGACGTTTCATTTAAATTATGAAATTTAAATCATTTTCTATTAAGGGTTAAATTATATAATTCCAATATCTCATAGGCATGTTGTTGTTTTATAACTTTTATTATGTTATTTTTACCTGTAATTACTTGATTCACCCATAATAGTGGTGTTGAAAATGATTAAAGTCACTATTCATATTTTCATAAAAATAAAAGGGTCATATTTACCAAATTTTCACTTCTTGATTCCAAATATGGGATAAATATTTCAAAATTCAAAGCAACAAAATTTGATAAATTAAATTTTAAATAAATCCGATTAACGAAATTAGAAAATGAGTTTTTAATGTAAGGAAACCCAAGAGATTAACATGTTTTAATATCATAATTCAATGTTAAATTAATTAAAATGAAATAAATCGGATTAAATGATTTTTTATCTAATTATAATTATAAATAAGAGAGTATTAATAAAAATTTACATTGTTTTGATGAAAAATATGTTTTCAACTAAAATTTAGTATTTTCACTATTCATCAAAACATGAAGTTTATCTTAAAAGTACCAAGAAATAACCAAAAAAATATTTATATCCATATTCTAGTTAAGAATTATATTTTTAATTATGAAAATTATAAAAGTGTAAAAATATATATTGATAATGATTTTTCCATTAAAAGGTTGTAAAAATACCATTTTGAAAAATATATGGTTTTATGCATAAAATTGGGTTTGTTCTTATCTCATGCCAATAAAATCAATTGGATGAATATAAAAAATATTTTATTGAATATATAAAGTTTTTATATCATTAATAACATTTACTAATTATAATTACTTTAATATATTAAGTTAAAATTTATTTTCTAGCATACAAAACAATTTTATTAATTATAAATTTGTATATATTATCATTTAAAATTAGTTGGTAACTTGTGGTTAAAACCTATATTTTCATAATTTATTTAATAATATTCTTAAATTCCAATTTTAAAACTTGGTTATATCATATTATAATAATGAATAATATTTAAATAATGAATAATTTTTGGTAAAACTCAGTCTTGTATATAATTAAAGCTATGAAAAGTACTTTTTGTTGTGTGTAACACCTGAATATAAAAGTGTTGCTTATTCCATAATATAATCCAAGTGTTTCATGTAGTGAAATATCAGCTTGGTTTGGCATATAATACATGTCAATCATAGTGTTTCTTTAAATAAAAATGTTAAATTCACTATTTTTTGAAATGGAAAATATCAAAATTATTATATTAATTAAAAAAATGTATATCACAAAGTCTTAGGGTGTTACATTATAACACCATTAAAATGAATTATCATGAAAAATTATTTGGGTTAGAAATGGTTTAACTCTTGAATATTCATTTCATGGAATTCGATATTATAAAAATCAATAATAAAACACCCTTTTAAAAATGGCTAGTTGAAGGCATAATGGTTACCTTGAGTAAATCATAACTGAGATTCCACATAAGATAAGAGAGTTGGAGGAAGAAAAAATAATCCTGGAAGAGAAATAAAAATATTTTTTTATGGACAGTGATAGAGAATATGGTTATTAGATTTTTAATGACCACTAAACCATGAAATAAATATGTTTGAAATGATACCTTGATATCGTAATAAATTTAGATAATACCATATAATTTTATTTTAAAATTAATTTAGAATATATTCTTAATTTATTTCTTCTCATAAGTATAATCACTATATTTTATTGTGCCTGGATCAATCTCTACTTCATTTCTTACTCCGAGATTTGAATTTGGAAGTATAATAGCTGGAGAACTAGTTTATTATATGATCCATAATGAGATTATAAGTCTGTACCTGTACCTCCAGTTTTCATTACAAAAAAATGGTTAACACATGTTATCTAATAAGAATAAATAGACACATTAATATCTAAATCCTCTTCCAAATTTCTTGTTAAACAATTTCAAAATTGGTTAACCCTATGAAACTTATGAAGTATTAATATCCAAAACATTCAAATTAATTTTACTTTATTTCCAAAATCAACATATCATTAATCCCAAAAAAACAAGATTTAGGTCTTAATTTTCACACACCAAACATGTGAATAATGTTATCATGTGCTCTCTTTAAACATGGTAATAATCTGAATTACCATTAAATCATGAAAAATAAACACATGCTTATTCATTCCTTAGATGAAATCATTTTGTATACAAATTTATTTTCATTGTAAAATTGGTTTCATCCTTGTACCTATAGAATATGTGATTTAATTATTCTTGAATCCAAGTTGATAATCACATGAAATTTCAATAATGGAAGAATAATAAGGTTTTCAACGGTCTTATTCATTTAAAATAACTTTAAAATTTCTATAAAATTGATAGGATGATAAGTATTCCCTAATTATCATGCTTCACTTTATCAATTATGATAGTATAATATTTATATTTTTTCCTTTTTCCTCAAAGGTATTTGTGGCTTACTATACACTTTAGTGCTTGAATAATAGAACATGTTTGTGTTATTCCAAAATACCGTACAATTTAATCACTTAATTATAAGAGGTAGTCTCTTTGTATATTTCATTAAATTACCATTACTTTGATAGTCAAATGATCAATGACATTATTTCCCAAACATAAAATATTTACCAGTCCCCTTAAAACAATTTCCTCCATATACCCATCCATAAATTGAGCATAATGTAAATGAAATATTCTTTTCCCTGTAGTTTTTAGATTTTCTATTAAATCATATCACTCTTTTCCTATCATAAAAACGAGATAGATGGGAAACAATAATCTAACATTAAATAATAAGAATACGAGGAAAGTACTTTTTGAATATAACGTTGCATGACCCATACAAATATATAGATTCAATTTTTTCTTATTGACTTGTATTCCTTATATAGTTCAAACATTATTTGATTAACCTTTCCCATGAATGGTACCCAAAATAATTTTCTTTTGTGTTTGAAACAATGGGGATTGGAAAATAGTTTTTTAGTTTTACAAAACAATTTCTCAAAACTATTGGTTTAGTCATTCCACATAAATAAATTTTATGTTTCGTTAAAAAGAATTCACGAAAATGATTTACCAACCATTAGTCATTTTGAAGCTCAGTATGATTCATGTATTTATATGTTTGTGTAGTAATAACAATAGGGTATTTCATTCCATCTTTTATACCATTCTGTTACCAATGAGGGTCATAATTACATTATCCTTTGAAATTATCAGTAACATATTTGCATTGAGTTCGATCCATTGGATAAAAAAAATAGAATAGGGTGAGAAGAAAAATAATGACTAGAGAAACAAATATTCTGGGGAAAATACTTCTAAAATTTCAGTCTATGAAACCACAATTTTAATACAAGGTTATACATTATCAATATAAAAACTCTATCATTTTAAAATATACATAGACTTATCTTTATATACATCTATAG
The DNA here is from genome assembly GCA_963277665.1 of Viscum album. Taxonomy (NCBI): domain Eukaryota; kingdom Viridiplantae; phylum Streptophyta; class Magnoliopsida; order Santalales; family Viscaceae; genus Viscum; species Viscum album. The sequence continues at coordinate 112,962,273 of OY728137.1, forward strand.
AAGTATCATTATAAATATATCTATGGATCTCACTAATTTTTTCTCATTATATTTTTGCGATGTTCGACTATTGATTTTCTCTGATACAAAATAAAATAAACTAGGCTTGACATACATGGATATTAAATAAAATTTTGGAACATTTCATACATTACACAAGAATACACCCAATGGAAATATTAGTTTAGTTCCATTGGAAACATGAAACACAGAATTCTAGTTTGGTGTATGATCTTCAATGATTCCCACAAATAGATTTCCCTTTTGAACTCTGACTTAAAACCTTTCCTTATAACATGGTGATTGGAAACAAAAAATGGGGTGAGATTTGATTCTCAATAATGGTAAATAATTAATACATGTAAGAACAAACATTATCATATTCATATGAGATTGTGATCACAATATTATAATTATCATACCCTATATATCAAGGATAAAAAAAATAAATCATTTCATAAAAATTGGAAGTTAATAAGAAATTAGTTATAAGTAAATGAAGAGCATAATCCATGAAATAATAACACATTAGTAAGACATGGAATTATGGCATACACCTAAACATGTAATATCATTCCCTATAAGTCAAGAAATATTTTTAGTACTTATCCTGACACTTTTGGTGGAATAAACCATCTGAGTTAGGAATAACACCATCCCCAGTCACAATCCTTTCTTTATAGAGGATCATGTTTCACCATCTTCCCATATTGGATCTGGTTTCCCCATTTCCCATTGTTTATCATATTACCCCATCTTCTAATAGTGGTTAACGTTTCCACATCCCAACATAATGGATCATTACCATATAATTGATTCCCATCATTATATCAGGAGATATAAATCATTGCCTAATTAATTGGAGGGAGATATATTTCTTACCCTTCACCTAATTAAGAACATATAGATTTGTTCCACAATAACATAAATAATTCATTATATTAAATCCCATAGAATGAAATGGGATTCATAATATTAATTATCTCATAACATATTGAATGGAAAATAAATTGATTCCTAAATATCATTCCAACATAAAAATAAACATTTCAAGATAGAATATGAATGGGATTCTTGTATCATATCCCAAATAAAGAATAATCTATGTTAAAGTATGTTATGTTCAATGGAAAATAATTATGAAATGACATTTTAAAACATTTATTGATAAAAATATCCTTTCCTCCTTGAAAAATTATTTTTAAATAAAAAATAAATTCTCAAACCATTCTCATTGAAAATATCTATAATAATTTATAAAGTAATATTTTAAACATATTTAAAATATATTTTTTCTTGAAAATCCTTAAATAGACATTTAAAACACTATAAAACATTTTGTTGAAAATATTGTTTAAAAGGAACACCAATTTCAAAATGAATAGTGTTCAAAATTACATGAAGATTAAAATATCACAGAAAAATAGATTTATGATACAACATGTAAAAAAAAATATAAACCTCTTTAAAAAATATAGGTGAATTATGTATTATGTGTCTCAAAGAAGGTAAGTTGAGAAAAACTTACACTACATAATTGGTAACTTTTGATCCTTAAATCCCATGAATGAGAGATCATAAAATGTATATAAAAATACCAACAGAATTCAAGACAAAACTCCTAAAGGAAAGTAATTGGAAGTATAAACACCATGTATAATAATCAATGTAGTGTATAAGACATGTGCCATACATAAATTTAAATGAGACATAAATCCCTTACTACATCGGAAACAATAGAATCGTAAACTATATAAAAAAAATTACATAAATTAAAGAATTTAATATCATTATGTAAAGGAAATTAATGTTATAAAATTTCATTGTTTAGTATATACACCACACAAAAGAAGTGAGTAATGAATATGGCATGTATCTCCCAGAAATAAAAAGTGAGATGTAATTCCCTTCCATCATATTTTGAATCTCATCATACTCATGAAAACCCCATTAATAATAAATATATATTTATTATACATATATTACAAAACCATATTTAATTATATCATATAATATATAATTTACTTATGCCTTCTATAACCCATTTATTTACAACTCTATGCTAGTGTTATGTTTCACGTAATAACCACTTTGTTTTTCATTCATCTGTCTACTTTTTATCCTTTTTCCAATAAAATAGATCATGAATTCAACAAATCTAGAATGATAGCTATGATATTATATATATATATATATATATATATATATATTCTATATAAATTTATTCACACTTATTCATATATGTTATAGATAGAAAATAAAATACTACATTCATGGATATGGTTGGTCGTACCTACGCATGAACATTTTTTTGTCATATTAAAAGTAAAGAAAAGTACATGATATATTATCATTCAAAAATCCACTATATGTTATATACATCATATATATATTCATTAAATTCATCCTTATTACTATCCACGTGAAATATATATAAGAAATAAATCACATAATGTCGTGGAGAAGACCAACTATATGTACGAATGAGTGACATTATCATTTCTGAATGACTATATTGAAAATAGGTAGATATTATATTATCAATCCATAAGAGTAATTCGGTCAAAATATCATAAAAATATTTATTTTACAACATAATTCCCATCCATGAGAGATGGTAATGGAAAAACCAACTACATCAAGTTGTTAGGTGGTAGTTCACCAAACACAAGAACAGTAAGTGTGTAACCCAATGGATGGACGTGCGTGTGAGTGTAGGTAGAATATTTATTATAAAAAAAATAACATTATATTATTTATACTAAGGTTATTATATAACCACGTAACAAAAAATAATTTATGGGGTTTAAGGATGAAATAAAATATAGGCATTTGTTTACGAACATTGCCTCTTCTTTGTGTATCTCATTTTTATATACACGAAAGGAATTATTTGGATGGATTTCTACCCAAATTAATGACTCTAGGATAATGTTTGGAGATTTTATAGGAGAATTGGACAGAATTTTACCAAACCAAATATAGCATCCCGTCTTTTTATAACATAACTTTTCATTCCATTACATGGAACTGAGGATCTTTAAGGTTTAGTGTCTTGGAAATAAGGAACATAAAACATGAAACAAAAAAAACATTCTTCTTAAACACTTGAAAGGCTTCTCCTCATGTTCACCCTAGGCTCATTACTGCATCTCATAACCTGGGGACATAATCAAAAGGAAGGGTGAGCATAAGGCCCAGCAAGGGAAACAAGTGAAACATTTTACATATGAACTTGAGATACATCAATAAAGTCATGAAAAGAACTTTAATGCATGAAAATGAAATCATGAGGAATATCATAATAAAAATAAAACTTTTTCATAACATGAAGATGTGGCTGCAACATTTAATATTGACAATCGTTTCGTTTCACCAAGGTCCATCCCCAAGGTGTCGTTAAAAATTACCAAGGTTATTCACCAAGGTGTCGTTAAAATGGTCATCTCTAGAGATTAAGTCTTTACCCAATGCATTGGAGCGCTATCAGGGAGCACCCTTAAATTTGCCTTTATTATCATGTGAGCCACATATATCATCATAAAACATTTCATAAATAACCCATATAGCATAAAATAAATGGGTTTCATTTCATAATCATAACGTTTTAAAAACTACTTTAAAGACATGATCTTTACGTCACTTTAAAACCCACAGAAAAGGAAGGTGGGTCTCATGTATGTAAATCCCAGAATTTAAAATAGAAAATTTTGGTATATATGTGAATACCCCTTTAGAATAAAGAGCTTTGAGTATTCACTTAATAAAATAAAAGGACTTTAGAAAAAGAGATAGACATTTTGAGACAGAAATTCTCAAGCATAACGGCAATGTTCCGAGGTTTTAGAAGACATTAAAAGAGAGGTAAAATGGGTCAAACATTCATAAATGACCCATAAAATAGTACATGGACAGAATAAGAAGGATACATGATCATGGTAATGAGATTTCAAGGACATACCATTTGAAATGAAAAACATGGAAGGAAGAAAAAAATTAGATTTCTCTTATGAAAGTTCGGCAGCCTAACGGCGTTACTTAAACCTCAACAAACAATGATTTGAAAAGATCAAATAGGATCTCTCATCATGTGAACATAAGAGTTCAGTATGATAGATATAGAGATAATTCCCCAACATAACAAAAAGGAACTTGAAAGAATTGACATGAAAGTAGAACTTCAAAACGAGAAGGGTGAAGAACCACTTAAAAATTCGGCAGCCTAACGGCGCCACTTAAAACATCAAAATACTGAATTGAAGAGATCAGATGGGGTCTCTCATCATATGAACATAAGAGTCCAGTATGATATATATAGAGATCATACCCCAATATAACAAAAAGGAACTTGAAATAATTGACATGAAAGTAGAACTTCAAAACGAGAAGGGTGAAGAACCACTTAAAAATTCGGCAGCCTAACGGCGCCACTTAAAACATCAAAATACTGAATTGAAGAGATCAAATGGGGTCTCTCATCATATGAACATAAGAGTCCAGTATGATATATATAGAGATCATACCCCAATATAACAAAAAGGAACTTGAAATAATTGACATGAAAGTAGAACTTCAAAACGAGAAGGGTGAAGAACCACTTAAAAATTCGGCAGCCTAACGGCGCCACTTAAAACATCAAAATACTGAATTGAAGAGATCAAATGGGGTCTCTCATCATATGAACATAAGAGTCCAGTATGATATATATAGAGATCATACCCCAATATAACAAAAAGGAACTTGAAATAATTGACATGAAAGTAGAACTTCAAAACGAGAAGGGTGAAGAACCACTTAAAAATTCGGCAGCCTAACGGCGCCACTTAAAACATCAAAATACTGAATTGAAGAGATCAAATGGGGTCTCTCATCATATGAACATAAGAGTCCAGTATGATATATATAGAGATCATACCCCAATATAACAAAAAGGAACTTGAAATAATTGACATGAAAGTAAAACTTCAAAACGAGAAGGGTGAAGAACCACTTAAAAATTCGGCAGCCTAACGGCGCCACTTAAAACATCAAAATACTGAATTGAAGAGATCAAATGGGGTCTCTCATCATATGAACATAAGAGTCCAGTATGATATATATAGAGATCATACCCCAATATAACAAAAAGGAACATTAAAGACTTGAATGAAAATAGAACTTGAAAACGAGGAAGGTGAAAGAATCCCTTAAAAATTCGGCAGCCTAACAGCGCCACTTAAACATTCTTAAAACGAATTGATGAGAGAAAGGGGGGGTATCTCATCATATGAACATGAAATAGGCAGTAGGATGAATATAAAATAACATCCTACAACATAAGAACATGGAGTATAAAAGAAAAGACATAAAAGAGATTACTTGAAAAGAAAGGGAGAGGTCGGATCCCTTACCGTAAAATGTAACTCTTAAACCTCAAAGGGTGGGACCTTGAGGGCTTGGGGGAACCTTGGGAGGACTCCTTGGGAGGTAATGAGACCAGAAATTCGTTGGGAATTAGTGGGGAGTCGAATGGATGAGAGGAGGGCTTGGTATTTATAGGGAAAGTGAGGGGACAAGGCATTAATGGCCAAGGGACACCTCACATGTGCTTTTCTCAAACCCATGTGCTCTCCCTTGTCATTTATCATGGAGTTAGGCCACATGGGGCCCCCAAAACAATAATTCATCACCCTTGGCCGGCCAACCCTCAAATGATCTCATGACATCATCATGACACCGTTATGATGTCATTAAACATTCCGAAACCCTAAAACTGTATTTTTACTATTCACTAAAAATTCAACTTTCTCAGAAAAATCCCAAAATTTAACATTAACCAAATATCAATGCTCTGATTTCAAAAATGAAATCCATTTTATAAAAATAATTTTCTAAATATTTTTAATTTAATTTTTAAATAAAAACACTATTCATCGAAAATTCATTTTTTTTCAGGAAAAACCCCAAAAATTACCATAACATAATATCGATGCTCTGAGTTCAAAAATAAAGTCATTTTGATAAAAATAATTTTCTAATTATTTTTAATTAAATTTTTAATTAAAAAACACTATTCACCCGAAAAAACTAATACTTGAATAATAATTAATGAAACCGTTATTTAACTATTTTATTGAATCACATTACTTAATCAAGGTTCCTAGATTATTTTAAAATTTTCTTTATGTGAGATTACTAATCCATTTGGTCATATTACTAATCCTAATCATAAAATCACTATTCATAATTTACTATTCATCAAAAATCAAGTTGATCTTATTAGACTCTAAATTTAGTACTGAACATAATTGCAGAAGACCATTTTTTGAAAATCATTACACATTTTTAATTATTTAGGGTTTACATAAACATATTTAAAATATCCTTTTCTAAAATTCATCAAAAATATGCATACTATATTTATCCGGTCATTTCAAAATTCATAAACTTCATCATAAGAAGAAATCCAAATTTTTATTTAAAACAAGGATTACACAAGGTAGTTATGGTCTCGTTACATAACCCCTTATAATACCAGCATAGGACCTAAGAGTAAGGTGTGCTAGGGTGATAGAAGCTTGGGGCGGCTCAGTCAACATTGCCCGAGTAGTAATTTCTATCAGTTTGAACTTCTCACGAAGTCGATTTCGTTCCAGCTTCACATGATGAAGTTCGGCTTGGATTTGATCCAGAGCAAAGCCCAGTGGTGCTACCTCCTTCCCAAGCTCTGTTAGATGGGCTTCGATCGGTCCAAGACTACTAGGTGAGGCCATCGAATCTTCTTTCTATAATAATTAACCAAGATTACTTATATTTAGAGACAATAATCAAAACATTTTGTTCACAGTAGTCATGTTGACCGATGGTTATATAATAGTCAAAACCCACTGATCTCATTTTAATTATAATCATGTTTATCAAATAAAACATTTTTGTTGAGTTTAACAATAACACATAAAATTAGGAAAAAAAATTTATTTAAAAATTTCGGGTCGTTACAATCTTCCCCCCTTAAGAAATTGCGTCCTCGCAATTTTAAAACTGGGTTTTGAAATTTCATTGAAATTCCCACATCGGAAAAGGAGTCAGTAAAACTATTACTTTAAAATAAAGAAAGGGAAGTACAATGGTCACCCGAGTTAACCCACACTAGGGTTCCATGTAGGAAAACATGGACATGGAGGAAAAAAACAAAGGGTCAAGTTCTGAGGGAGAGTGATAGAGAACATGATTAGGAGAAAGTTAACCATGAGAAAATCCCAAACTTATGATGTGTGTAAACGGTCTTTGATTACCTAGTAGGAAACGTAAACCAACAACATTTTTGTTTTACGTTTCTTTTCATAATTTTGAGCATTTAATTTACTACATAGAACAAAAACATAATAAAATATACCTACCTTCAAGTAGATTTTCATCCTTTAACATGTCCCTACCAACACTAATCTTTTCTCCAAATGATGAGAATTCAAAAACACTTGGTCTCATAAAAGCACAAGAATCATCTTCTATAGAATCACATAATCTACAAAAGATTAACTATCTATTTCTTCTATCTTTAAACATTATCCCAAAAACAGAAAGGTTAAGGTAAAACAACTCTTCAAAAAGAAAGAATCCCATAGGAATGGAAACTACTTTTAAATCATCAAAGTTCCATGGTACTACCCAAAGTTCATCATAGACCATTCCATAAAAAATGGTCCTTAAAATTCCTCAAAACAAACCAAACTAAGATTGAAACCCAAATACAATAAGGATTTGATAACATAGTCTTCCAAAACAACTTCATTGTTCATCTCCAGACAACATCAACCACTCCTAACATCTTATCAAAAGTAGCTAACCTAAACATATTTTACCCAAGATAGGTTAGTCATTCCCATAAGTAACCTAAATTACTATAAGTTCACCTTAAATTCATCGATTCTTCAAAATATAAGTCAACCTTACTCCTCAATGAAAATACCGTAGTAATCTATTTACCTCGATAAAATATGGTTCCCAAAATAATGAACGTCTTCCAAAATAATAATCATATTTTAATCCCCTAATCATCCCTGTCATATTAATACGAAAATCGTCGCATTTCCTATCACATTGGTTGTCGGAACATGTTCTTCCATTTCCCACCATTAACTAAGAAGAGAAAGCATAATTAGGGGCTTAAGTACTTAGCTAATAATCATGAAAAGGAACTGAAAGCATATAAGGATAACTTGTATATGAAAGGTATACCCTAAGTTGTGATCTCCTAGGTTCCCATCTTGGTTATGAATGATCATATATTATTATGTGAACCTTTATTTTATTTTATCTTTGTTCCTTTAACAATGGTTCATACCAAGCTTATGAAATTACCAAAGCATATCCCCCGGGAGTGTCGTAACCAAGAGTGCAGCAAGGCCCGTTGTCGTGTACCAGTTCCCGTTCGAGTCTAGCTCAAAGCGGTGTTTTCGGGTATTACCCCTATGTACATCTATGCCAAAGCCACCTCTACCTGCTCGTATCCAGACAGGGATGTATTTGCTTGGCAACCCCTTACTCAATACTCACCAAAATACCAGGAAGATTTCCTATATTAAACTTTTCTATAGGGTTCCTCCTAGAGTTTTCATATCCTAATTTCCATAAATAACTAAACCATCCTTTGATACCAACTATAGCATCCCGTCTTTTTATAACAAAACTTTTCATTCCATTACATGGAACTGAGGATCTTTAAGGTTTAGTGTCTTGGAAATAAGGAACATAAAACAAGAAACAAAAAAAACATTCTTCTTAAACACTTGAAAGGCTTCTCCTCATGTTCACCCTAGGCTCATTACTGCATCTCATAACCTGGGGACATACATCAAAAGGAAGGGTGAGCATAAGGCCCAGCAAGGGAAACAAGTGAAACATTTTACATATGAACTTGAGATACATCAATAAAGTCATGAAAAGAACTTTAATGCATGAAAATGAAATCATGAGGCATATCATAATAAAAATAAAACTTTTTCATAACATGAAGATGTGGCTGCAACATTTAATATTGACAATCGTTTCGTTTCACCAAGGTCCATCCCCAAGGTGTCGTTAAAAATTACCAAGGTTATTCACCAAGGTGTCGTTAAAATGGTCATCTCTAGAGATTAAGTCTTTACCCAATGCATTGGAGCGCTATCAGGGCGCACCCTTAAATTTGCCTTTATTATCATGTGAGCCACATATATCATCATCAAACATTTCATAAATAACCCATATATCATAAAATAAATGGGTTTCATTTCATAATCATAACGTTTTAAAAACTACTTTAAAGACATGATCTTTACGTCACTTTAAAACCCACAGAAAAGGAAGGTGGGTCTCATGTATGTAAATCCCAGAATTTAAAATAGAACATTTTGGTATATATGTGAATACCCCTTTAGAAGAAAGAGCTTTGAGTATTCACTTAATAAAATAAAAGGACTTTTGAAAAAGATATAGACATTTTGAGACAGAAATTCTGCAGCATAACGGCAATGTTCCGAGGTTTTAGAAGACATTAAAAGAGAGGTAAAATGGGTCAAACATTCATAAATGACCCATAAAATAGTACATGGACAGAATAAGAAGGATACATGATCATGGTAATGAGATTTCAAGGACATACCATTTGAAATGAAAAACATGGAAGGAAGAAAAAAATTAGATTTCTCTTATGAAAGTTCGGCAGCCTAACGGCGTTACTTAAACCTCAACAAACAATGATTTGAAAAGATAAAATAGGATCTCTCATAATGTGAACATAAGAGTTCAGTATGATATATATAGAGATAATTCCCCAACATAACAAAAAGGAACTTGAAAGAATTGACATGAAAATAGAACTTCAAAACGAGAAGGGTGAAGAACCACTTAAAAATTCGGCAGCCTAACGGCGCCACTTAAAACATCAAAATACTGAATTGAAGAGATCAAATGGGGTCTCTCATCATATGAACATAAGAGTCCAGTATGATATATATAGAGATCATACCCCAATATAACAAAAAGGAACTTGAAATAATTGACATGAAAGTAGAACTTCAAAATGAGAAGGGTGAAGAACCACTTAAAAATTCGGCAGCCTAACGGCGCCACTTAAAACATCAAAATACTGAATTGAAGAGATCAAATGGGGTATCTCATCATATGAACATAAGAGTACAGTATGATATATATAGAGATCATACCCCAATATAACAAAAAGGAACTTGAAATAATTGACATGAAAGTAGAACTTCAAAACGAGAAGGGTGAAGAACCACTTAAAAATTTGGCAGCCTAACGGCGCCACTTAAAACATCAAAATACTGAATTGAAGAGATCAAATGGGGTCTCTCATCATATGAACATAAGAGTCCAGTATGATATATATAGAAATCATACCCCAATATAACAAAAAGGAACTTGAAAGAATTGACATGAAATTAGAACTTCAAAACGAGAAGGGTGAAGAACCACTTAAAAATTCGGCAGCCTAACGGCGCCACTTAAAACATCAAAATACTGAATTGAAGAGATCAAATGGGGTCTCTAATCATATGAACATAAGAGTCCAGTATGATATATATAGAGATCATACCCCAATATAACAAAAAGGAACTTGAAATAATTGACATGAAAGTAGAACTTCAAAACGAGAAGGGTGAAGAACCACTTAAAAATTCGGCAGCCTAACGGCGCCACTTAAAACATCAAAATACTGAATTGAAGAGATAAAATGGGGTCTCTCATCATATGAACATAAGAGTCCAGTATGATATATATAGAGATCATACCCCAATATAACAAAAAGGAACATTAAAGACTTGAATGAAAATAGAACTTGAAAACGAGGAAGGTGAAAGAATCCCTTAAAAATTCGGCAGCCTAACGGCGCCACTTAAACATTCTTAAAACGAATTGATGAGAGCAAGGGGGGGTATCTCATCATATCAACATGAAATAGGCAGTAGGATGAATATAAAATAACATCCTCCAACATAAGAACATGGAGTATAAAAGAAAAGACATAAAAGAGATTACTTGAAAAGAAAGGGAGAGGTCGGATCCCTTACCGTAAAATGTAACTCTTAAACCTCAATGGGTGGGACCTTGAGGGCTTGGGGGCACCTTGGGAGGACTCCTTGGGAGGTAATGAGACCAGAAATTCGTTGGGAATGAGTGGGGAGTCGAATGGATGAGAGGAGGGCTTGGTATTTATAGGGAAAGTGAGGGGACAAGGCATTAATGGCCAAGGGACACCTCACACGTGCTTTTCTCAAACCCATGTGCTCTCCCTTGTCATTTATCATGGAGTTAGGCCACATGGGGCCCCCAAAACAATAATTCATCACCCTTGGCCGGCCAACCCTCAAATGATCTCATGACATCATCATGACACCGTTATGATGTCATTAAACATACCGAAACCCTAAAACTGTATTTTTACTATTCACTGAAAATTCAACTTTCTCAGAAAAATCCCAAAATTTAACATTAACCAAATATCAATGCTCTGATTTCAAAAATGAAATCCATTTTATAAAAATAATGTTCTAAATATTTTTAATTTAATTTTTAAATAAAAACACTATTCATCGAAAATTCATTTTTTTTTCAGGAAAAACCCCAAAAATTACCATAACATAATATCGATGCTCTGAGTTCAAAAATAAAGTCATTTTGATAAAAATAATTTTCTAATTATTTTTAATTAAATTTTTAATTAAAAAACACTATTCACCCGAAAAAACTAATACTTGAATAATAATTAATGAAACCGTTATTTAACTATTTTATTGAATCACATTACTTAATCAAGGTGCCTAGATTATTTTAAAATTTTCTTTAAGTGAGATTACTAATCCATTTGGTCATATTACTAATCCTAATCATAAAATCACTATTCATAATTTACTATTCATCAAAAATCAAGTTGATCTTATTAGACTCTAAATTTAGTACTGAACATAATTGCAGAAGACCATTTTTTGAAAATCAATACACATTTTTAATTATTTAGGGTTTACATAAACATATTTAAAATATCCTTTTCTAAAATTCATCAAAAATATGCATACTATATTTATCCGGTCATTTCAAAATTCATAAACTTCATCATAAGAAGAAATCCCAATTTTTATTTAAAACAAGGATTACACAAGGTAGTTATGGTCTCGTTACATAACCCCTTATAATACCAGCATATGACCAAAGAGTAAGGTGTGCTAGGGTGATAGAAGCTTGGGGCGGCTCAGTCAACATTGCCCGAGTAGTAATTTCTATCAGTTTGAACTTCTCACGAAGTCGATTTCGTTCCAGCTTCACATGATGAAGTTCGGCTTGGATTTGATCCAGAGCAAAGCCTAGTGGTGCTACCTCCTTCCCAAGCTCTGTTAGATGGGCTTCGATCGGTCCAAGACTACTAGGTGAGGCCATCGAATCTTCTTTCTATAATAATTAACCAAGATTACTTATATTTAGAGACAATAATCAAAACATTTTGTTCACAGCGGTCATGTTGACCGATGGTTATATAATAGTCAAAACCCACTGATCTCATTTTAATTATAATCATGTTTATCAAATAAAACATTTTTGTTGAGTATAACAATAACACATAAAATTAGGAAAAAAAATTTATTTAAAAATTTCGGGTCGTTACACCAAATATGTTCTCAAGTGTATGGAGAAGAGAGGGAGAGGTGTGCCTTTATAAGAGCGGGAAATGGTATGTTTGGAATTTCTCAAAAGATTATAAAATAAATACGACACCAAATAACTCAAAAATTTCATTTATTAGAATTAATGATATTATAATGTTGTCATATAATCAACTAATATATCTTGGAAGTGTAATGATGTTATTTTAAATATTTTTCATTTCAATTAACCATTTGTTAATATATTTTAATTTTAACTTAGGTGATATTGTTTTTATTATTAAGAGGATGTAATTATTAAATTTAATGAATAAATTGGGTGAAAAATGGAAAAGATAACATATTTTATACCATATAACATACCCTTATACTTAGACAATATTTTGGGATTTTTAAATAATTTAATAATATATTTTTTCATAAAATATCAAAAGTTTCAATGTTGATACTATTCATAACATTTATTTCAGGTTAACACATAAAAGAAGTTAAATAAAAAAATTATTGTCCTAAAAATACCATAACATTACATATTAAACCATAAAATTCATGGATCAACTTAATTACATGAAATTATTTTTTTTATTAATTTTAATATCATTTAATTGATTATTGCATTTACTGAGAAATTAATACATCGTCAATTTGTAATTAATTATAATAATTATATACTCAGTAATAATTAAAAGTTTCATTTTCTGATATATATAATCTTTTTATGAGTCTGAATTATATATATAGTCGATCATATTTTTAATTTACCTCCCACATTAAAAATATTATATATATATTAAAAGTTAGATTTTGGCATTTTGTCACTGCATCTGAGCTTAATAATATATAGGGAATTTTCCTAGAACAATGTCCATTAAATTATCCAAATTATATCCCTATGTGTTAAGGGTCGAAGTAAATTCATAAAATATATTTTTATCCGCTATTATTGTAGTTTGATAATTTTTATTATCTTATTTCTACCCTTAAATACCCAAATTTCAATGAACCTGGGTTTCAAAAATCTATAATGTTTCTATTATTATTTTTAGACAATAAAAGTAGAATATTTAATGAATTTGAACCTTATGATTAAAAAAATTAATAAATTTTTCATCATAATAATCATATAGTTTTATTAAATTAATTTAAAATTAATCACATTGATGGAATGAGAAAACATGTTTTATAAGTAAAAACATCCAAAAGGTTGACATGTTTTTATATCCAATTTCAATTTGAAATTGGTTAAAATGACATAAATTGTATTAGATGGTAAAAATTGGAATTAATTATATTTTTAAACAACTAAATATGTAATTAAATACATGACATTTTTTTGGTGAATAAGCTATTTTCAACTAAAATTTTGTATTTTTCACTATTCATCATAACATGAATCTTATTAGAAAAATAAAAAAATTAATTCAAAGTAAATTTTGATACACATATAAAAAATAATAAGGTCATTTTTACACATAAATATTATAAAACTGCTAAAAATAATATTTAAAATGGGTTCTCCATTGAAAGGAGATAAAATTAACATTTTGAAAAAATATATGGTTTTTTACGTAAAATTGGGTTTGTTCTTATCTTATGAGTATAAAATATATTGGATGAATATAAAATGATTGATTGAATATATAACATATATATAATTAATATCATTTACTAATTTTAAATAATGTAATTTATTAAGGCAAAACGACATTTGGAGCATAAAAATAAAACACTTTCCATTATATTCAATTGGTATATATTTTTTAATTTTTAATTAATTGGTAAACAATAGAAAACCATTATATTTTCATAATTTGGTTAATATTATTCATATCCCTATACTTAATTTCTAAGTTACATCTTATTATAGTAAAGAGTAATATTTTAATATTTTACTAATTTTCAGCAATAAACGGTCTTGTATAGAATGAAAGTTATGAAAATAACTCTTTATTATGTAAAAAAAATTAATAATAGTATTTCATATACTAAAATAAACCAAATTGTTGTTTTTACCATAATATTGACTTGTCATTGTGTATAATTCATGTTAACTATAGTGTTTTTTATAACAAAAGCTACACTCACTATTATGTGAGGAAAAAATATAAAAAAGATTAAATTAATTAAAAAATAATATTTCACAAAATCGTGGGGTGTTACATAAACCCCTTCCATGTAAATTTATTTTTTGGGATTGTAAATCATGATATGTTTCTCAAAAATTGATGGAAGTTCCTACCTATTCTAAGGGAACTACAGATCTCAATCAAAGTGGACGGTCTATAATTTTATTAATTTTCTTCATTTTTAATACAACCATAGATACCAAAATCTTAGTTATAACATTCTTCATGAATATTACTTACACTTTAAGGAAATAAACTTTTTTTTACTTCACATATAATTATTCTTTTCATATGTACTTCATTAAAAGATTTAATTGTTTGGCATGTTTCTCTTTTCAATATATGTTGATATAAATATATTCTATAATGTCTGTAACAAATTATCTTGGGTAAAAACAAAAGACTCTATATATTAAATCAAAATAAAATTATTGAGAATCATAGAGTCCAAATTTAATTACTCTGAACTCATTGTTCTTGTACCTTTACAAAAAAAAGTCTTCGGGATATCATTCGTACTCACCTTTACATGATAATACAATGATTAAAGGTCCACCTTAAAGATATAGTGATATCTACATAGATAATCAAAACCCCATAAATATATTTAATAATAATCATTTTTATTATGGATACATTGTTTAGATAAGGATAATCAAGTCATAGGTTTATAATTCCAACATTCCTCTTGATGAAGTGGGCTAATTAACCTCACAAAGAGGCAATTAGGAATATAAAAACATTATCTAGATTATCGTACAATTTATTATTCAACTATACCTATTCAATTTTTATCATATTACATGGAGCCTAGGATATTGGTTAATATTATTTAATATGTTCAATTGATAATTCAACCTCATGTATTGGAAGAAGATATGTCAATTATTTGTGAAAAACATCAGTATACTCCCTTTAATAGAAATGTCATCATGGTTGACATATTAATTAATATGAATCATTTGATCTATATATTTTTGTTCATAATGTAATTATTTCCATTCATAATAAGATTTTATCAATGGGGATTCATCCTCTTACATTATCTTTTCTATAATTAATGTTAGAATGGTGATACTAAGGGTAATTTATTTCTATTTTTAATATATGTTGGCACTACATAATAATATTAATCTATGGAAAAAAGTATGTCAAATTCTTATAATGGGTGTAAAACAAGGATTTCTGGGATGCTTTACCCACAAATATAGTAAAAAAATAAGTTATATACATGGGTTAAAATGATTTCTCCCATTTTCTATTTTCATAGACATATCCACTTCCATTAATGAGGTTTAATTTGAATTGTTATACCAGAAATTAATGATATAAGATAATCATTTGAGGTAGAATAAAATTGTATATTTACTATTGATGACTTAATAACTAGTGTACCTATTACCTCATCATGAATGGGATCCACCTCATCAGTTCTGATGGAAAAAATCACCCTTTTACTATAGGAAATGGAGGTTTTGGGAATTATTTAACTCATAAAACCCTTGGGGTTGTGCATTGAATATCATAATATCCTTGTTCCATATAATTGATAAATTGGACAATATGATGGTTATTGAATGAATAATTCCTTTATTCTATAAAATTGCTATATCTATCTTATCGATAGTCATTAGATTGGTTCCCTTCATTACCACACCTGAATCATTTACTTTCCCCCCTTATTTTTTTTGGGATTCTTCATATCACATTTCTGAAAAGTTGGGTTTTATAATTTCCTTCCCCTATAATATTTCTCCATTGTCCCACCAAAATTAAGTTCTATTACCTACTTTATATATCAGGTACTATGATAAAATTCTGATTCAATGATCTCCATTTATAATTTGATAGCATATTAAACAATTTTTCCACAAATTTCCATGTCTCGACTCGTAAATTATTTTCATAAACATGTATTTATACCACCAAATAATTAGTAAAATTTATATTCAAGGGAAATGAAAAATATTGTGTTTTATCACCCATGGCTTCTGAATATCAGATTATACACCCTAAAAGTTTCTCTATCCATCTTATTTTGGACAGGAAAAATCCTATAAATTAATTTTGGATAGTATAAAGAAAATATTTTTCAAAAATCATTTTATGAAATTATTTCCACTCCATAATATCGATATATTCCCCTTCCTTTTTTGGGTAAACTTAAACTCTTTTTTATCTCCCTTAATACATTAAATATCCATAATGACCTTCTCTTACTCATAAAATTTTTGTATGATCAATAAATATTCAATGTATTCTCTATATTTTTATATTATTAAGAGAAATACAGATCCACAAAAATCTGGGGTCCATTGTTAAATAATTGTCTCTATTGGAACTTTATCTTTCGTAAAAGTATATGTTGCCCACCAATTTGTGTTTTTATTTATAATTTGGGTTATATGAAAAATAATTTCCATGATGTTCTTAGATATTTCTCCCATCAAGTTTGGAATATAATTTTAGTGACCGTTATTTTACTCATCATATTGTTTGTTGACTCAGTTTCTCGTATTCCAATCCATTGAATAAAAAAATGGAATATTATTGTTGATAAATTTAAAAATAATAAAAATAAAAAAGGAAAGATATTAACAATGAATGTATCACTCATAAATTTAACACATTCATCACATTTTTAATTCCAAGGATTCAATCAATGTTACCCATGATCTGTTTCCAAAAATAAAATTTTATGGTAAATTTGTTCGATTCATGTTAGGTAATATATAGTATATGAATATGAAAAATCATATCATAAGGAAGTGAGAAAATAGGGTTTTAGAAAGGTGTCTTAAATGTACACTATAAGAATAACAGTTCCAAGCCTAGTGTTACTTTTAGAGTTATTAACCATCTGTACAACTATGTTAGAGCCCCATAATCATATTGCATCCAAACATGGAAATTGTTTTAAAAACCCACTTACTCTAAACATTAATATAATTTATGGATGTTTTCCTATTTTTAAAAATATACCAAAGGAATTAATATGGTTTAGTAATCCCAATCTCCAAAAATAAATATATTTTCATATGATACCAACTATAAGAACCCTTGTTTTTTATACACATTAAATCATTATTTACAAAATAACGATTCACATAATATAGTCCCAAAATATCAAGAGGCCTTATGGATTTGGGATATTTGGAAAATTAAATTTTAACACAACATAGGTATATATAAACATTATTTAGAAATATATAACATGCTTTTATAATTACATCTCTCTTGTAATAAAATGTGGGATATAATGGGGATGTACATAAAAAAGGGTGAGATACACAACCTAGAAAGAGAATAATCAACGTATGTAATGATGAAATTATATAATTTTATTAAGGATGATTATCAATGTGACATAAAATAGATGATTATAATGAAAATTATCGTTAAACACTGAAATTATATGATTACGTCAATTCAATATACGAATGTGGATATAATTTTAACTAGACATTATAAGAATAGTTCATAAATATCCCCAAATACGTCAAAAAAATAGTTTTATTATAATAAAAATTTATAAACCATGCATATAATATAAGTTTATAGAATAATTACCCAATTTAATTGATAGATATTTAATTTTTTCCCATCTCTTCACATTCATATCATAAACATGAAATTTTCCCCATATAGAAAATTCATTGCGAAAACATATTTCATTATATTTTATCACATGATAAAGAAGTGTGGGATATATACTTAGATTTCCAAATTAAAAAAATAATTGGTACATTTATCCGAATGTACATTAATGATGACAAGGATATGTATTCCCTTTAAAAAATATCATCTCAGAAATTGTTGGATGATTTCAGCTTCATAGCATTTACACATAAAGGATTAAGGGAGTCTTCAATATTAGTGAAAAGTCATATCTCCTAAATATGTAATCATAATTATAGTAATAGTATATGTAAAATAACATTTAAATATGTTAATTTTGAAATCAAAAGGAATTGTATATATAAAGTTATTTAAATTTAATGTAAAGACAATAGGATTATTTTTCATGAGAGGGAACATCAAATAGATTGGGGGTATCCATAATTTCATGTGAACTCCTTTGGGGAGATTTGAGGATAAATAGGGGGAGTAAATTAAAACTATAATGTTTTTGATTGAATATGAGTGGACACGTAGTTATGTATTCATATTAAAGTAGGGGGATTACTTTATTAATTTCAAATCATAGATTTGGTGCTCTATAAGTTTAAATAATGAAAACCATAAACCTATCATTGGATTTTTTCAACAATATATAACAAATATATGTAATTTTAAATATTTTATAATTCAATAAACCTAAATCTATTAAATATTTCACTTGGTGATGTGGAATTGAGTCATGGTTTTAATGAATTTGTTTTAAAAGTGTAAATTCCATTAATGGTTTTGAAGGCCTCAATAAGGGTTGGTAAAAATAATCAAATAACATTAATTATTTGTAATTTATAATAATAACTATTAATGGGTATTCCATTTATACAAATTATCTCATCACATTTAGGGAATTTTATTTCATAATATATAGAATAATTGATTTTTACCCTAAAATTCATACGTTTAATAAAATTATCATTATTTCCCCTATTGGATATTTTTGATATAATGATTTAATAACTATATTTATTTTGGATATAGTATTAGATAAATATAAAATTTCACACTATTAAATATTAATGCATATATAGTGAAAAAACGTTTTTACGATAATAATAGATCTTTGAATTGTAGAAATATTATATAAGACATCAAAATATTATTTTTTAAATTTTTAAAAGAGTAAAATTAAAACTATTATTATATGAATAAAAAAATTTATTCATCAATTCAATAATTTGTAAAAAAAATTATAATTATAAACTTATATTTCTTGAAAATACAATTAGGGATTGTTATTATCAAAATCTTATTATCATTGATTGAATTGAATGTATAAAAATAGAAAGGGATAAATATAGTTATTATTGTATTAAAAAGAATTTATTTTAAAAATCATACTATCAAGGTCTATATATATAAACCCTTATTACACCAATATATTTCCTTAGTGTAAGGTGTGCATTACTGCGAAATTCTGGGGGTGGTTCAATAAGAATTTTTTTTCCGTGATCTTGATATTCTTGATCATCTCTGATAAACAGTTTCATTCAGTATTTAGTTTTTGAATATTGGTATGGTGCTATTCATTAGAAAATAAATATTAGTTCATCACTTATATATGTTCTAAAAATTCTTCCCCATAGGGTATGATCCTTCTACTCAAGGAAGTTGAATATTATGTTAATTTCAATTTTAATTAATCACAACCCAGAATATATACTAATTTTAGAAGCCACTATAATGTGAATATTTTAAAAATGTTAATAACTATTAATATAATAATAAATATGTTACGGTATATTTTATAAAATATTAAAATTTCCCAATTTTTTCATGTGTTTTAAATAAAAAAATTACATAACACCCAATTAATTCATTCCAAATATGAATTTCTTTTACAAAAGTCCAAGTCTTTACATATTTACATGAGTATACATTATAGGGTTACATAGAATACCCAATAGCTACATCCTCTTAATATTATAAGTATTATATTCTCTAGACACACCATATGAATCAATTTCATTATGAAACCAAAAAATGATATCCACAATCACAATAATGGAATAGTTTATCCGCTCGATTTTACATAAATTCTTGTAACATTGTGTTGACAACATGATATGTATTCCATTTAAGTTATTGTGTATTTTCCTTTTATTTTATTAGTTAGGGTTGATAATGAATTAGGAGGATATATATAATGGTGAATATAGTGATTTTATGTACTCTCTACTTTAACATTCCTTTTCTGTTGGCTTATAGAGTGTTAGATGCTGTGTAACCTGGTTACATGACGTGTAATAATTTTTGGATTCCAGACATGAAAGTCTTGACACTGTTAAGGGTACACATCATGAATAGAATTGTCACTTCGTGAATGATTTACAGTTTGGTTTTTGAATTGGGGCATTGATTTTTTATTTGAGGAAACACATTTTTAGGTTTTTGACGAAGTTAATGGTTTCAAGATGGGTATTGGTATTACACGTCATATAATCCCATGACTATGGGTTTCAAACATGAAGTGAAGCTGTGATTCTCTTTTCTCCACTGCTTTTGATTCGTCTATTAAAAAGTTTCATAATGTAGTTCATGAGAAAGGGGATGGACTTTCTTTATCCAGTGATAAGTTGAAATATGCTCTCCATTAGATGATTCTTTAGGATGAAGAGATCAATGAAGAATTATATATAATTAGATACACTATTTAAGGTGGGGATACACTTTCCTAGAGTTCATTCTCCAAAAAGGGTGTTATATGATATCGGGATTGCTTCGTTGTATAGGCTGCAACATGGGATGATGTAATTGGGTGATTTTTAATAATTTCAAGTTGGATGTTCACCCATGAACCAATAATAAATTTTATGATATTTGGTGGTAGTTCTGGTGTCCAGGTAGGAGACGGGACATTTCTGGGTTTGTCTCATGTTGCTACACAGGGTTGTTGGATATGGCTGAGCACCAGAAACATTCCAGTTTACTGCAACCACTTCTAGTCCCAACATAGAAGTGAGATGAGATATCTATGGGATATGTGATGAGGATTCCAATACCTAGAGAAAAAATAACATGATGTGGGTTTGGATTAATAGGATAACCAAGTCATACCACATCATTACTATTTTATATACATCTAATGTTAAAGAGTGGAGAAATTTCTATGTGAAAGAGATTGTTCACTTTCATAGATTTCCATCTGTTATTATTTTTTATAGGGATCCTCTGTTAACTTATCTATTTTGAAGAGTAATTTAATAGGTACTTGGATCTCATGTACATCTGGTCAATGCCTACAATCCATAATTAGAAGTATATATATATAGATTCATACATATTCTAGTGGATATTCTCTACACATGTGCTCTCGAATTTGGTGGGGCTTTGGAAAATCACTTTGGGTTCTTTTTTTTTCTTATAAAAATATTTATTAGTATGTGATCATAATGGAATCCTTTGAGAGCTTTTATAGTCAGCCTTATAAATCTATGTTGTGTTGGTTAGTTATTGGTGAATGATCCTTGGTTGGACCAAGCTTGGTACAAGATATGACAACAATTATTCAAAAAATTAGTAAGATAATATTGACAGCATAGAGACATTATATGTCTTATACTGACCGTCGTCATAAGAATTTGGATTTATTAGTTGGTGACCAGGTGTTATTGAAATTTTCACCCCAGTTGGGTCATCAAAAGCTTGGGAAGAAAGGGAAGTGTACTCTTCATTTCATGAGACCATTTTAGGTTGTCGAACAAGTGGAATAGTTTCATAACGTTTAGCACATCCACCATATTTGGCATCGATCTATAACGTGTTCCATGTATCTCACTTGAAAATGCAACTCTCTATTCCATATCACACTTTTGAGATGGGGTGATCTTGACATTGAACATGACTTATCTCTAATTGAGTTCCTCATTAGGATAGTTGACTCCAAGACCATGTTACATTGTGGGAGGATGATATGTATAGTGAATGTGCTGTGGAAACTTGGTTTTCGTAATCCATATAACTAGGAATGCGAGTAACTATTGATAAACAATTGACATCATCATTTTGGAATGGAAGATTCTTCAAAGGCTTTCTTGGGATTGAATGTTTTTATGGTGGGGAGGTTGTATCATTCAGTTACTAATTTGACTGGTATTCTTAAATTATTATTGTTTTTTCCTTTTTATTGATGTATTTTTGTTCAGAATGAATTGTGAAAATACATATAATGCTGAAGTCAGATATTTATTGGACTATCATCTTTAACCGTCCTTTTCTATAGGTGTCTAGGTGGTTATAAACTGTGTATCTATGTTTGACGACGTTTAAGAGTTTTTTGATGCAAGTTATGAAAGGCTTCACACTATTAATGGTACACGTTGTGAAGATACGTTACACATTGTGAATGATTAGTATATTAATTTTTAAATCAGAGTGCCAATTTTTAATTCGAGGAAACTTGTTTTTCATAAGTAACAAAAATTAATGATTTCACCATGTGTATTGTTATTACACATCATGTAATACCTCAACTATGGTTTTTAAATAGGTAGTGCAACTGAGATTATATTATCTCCTCCACTCATGTTTCTTCTCCCTCAACATAAAGGCTTCCCCAAGAAATCATAGGGCATTACAACCCATCTGTATCATCTTGTTCGGCATTAAATGATCATTACACAAGCAGTGTGATTCCTGGGTAAGCTTTATCCCTTATTATTCATCTTTAACAATTTATTATCCTTTGAAATTTCAATAGTTGATCATAAAATTGAGGGGTCAATGCTTTATGATGTTGGATATCATCTCCAAATTTTGTTTTATGATCATTTAGACCTACATTCTTGTTGATGGGTTCAATTTTGAGTGTTTAGTTTTTGAAAAAAGGTTTGTGATTCCATCTGGTTTATCCAAATTGATTAATTTGAATTTTTTTGATTTATTTTTAGTATTTATTTAAATTAAATAGCTCAAAAATTAATTAAATTGATTTAATAAAATCTTATTTTAGTGAATTGAGATATTTGAAATTTGTTTCACATACAAATTGGGAAACACCCCAAATACTATTGAATTGGGGTGGGTTTATAGAAATTTTTCGATTTAAATTGTTTTATTTAAATTTGATTCTAGAAGAAAATTATCTCACTTAAATTGTTAAACTTATTTGAGGAAACAAATTGTGAAATTTATGGGATGTTTTTGAATAGATTTCCAACTTATTAAAATGGCTTAAATTGTTTTGATAGAAACCCAATGGGTTTATCCGGTTAAAGAGGCTGGTTTTTGATTGAAACATATTTTAGTTTTAAATGGAAAATTGATATTGAAATGGATAATGTGATTTAACTTTATTTTAAGCACTCTGAAAATAAATATCCCTTCATCGATTATGTAAGAGAAAACCCAATCCTTAATAAGATTTTTTATTATTTGGACACACTTTATTCCATTAAAACATTATAAAACCTATATGTAGTGGTTATCATAACAGATAGGATTATGAAATGTCTCCTTCAGCTAGTTTCATGGTGGCATGTGTATACACATATTGGTAAGATCACCTAGATAGTGTGAATTCCTATATGCTAAAAAATATGTACCTAGTTGGTAGATTACCATGTTTCTTTCTTGATGTATATTTGAGATTAAAATGTATGCTATCTTTGATAAAACTGATTTACATTCCTTCTAAATTTACAAAAATTATTTTATGTAACTTCTTTTATCTAATCTGTTGTTTTCTAAGTATTCAATATCTTATAAAACCTTTTCTTAATGTATTTTTACATTATTGGAGTAGTTTAGAATAATTTTTTATATATTATATGAAAATGGAAAACCAATTTTTTTTTAAATTGAAATCATTTTTTGGTTAATAAACTGTTGGAATTTTTTATGGAATCCTTTATAAGACTCTAACAGGTTTTTAGCTCACACCTTACTTTTTATTTTTGGTGTTTGCAGATTATCTTCTTCTATGTTCCAACAAGGGGAAAAGATTTCTGGGATATGGATCCAGCTATAGAACCTTGGATGTGGTGAGCTGTGTCCTTAGGGCTTGGGTTATTTTTTCATGTTTTGGTGCATGGGTTGTATTACTTCAGGCTATAATTCCATTTTGACTTCAGGTAAATTACTCCCAATGGAGTTTCGTTTGTTATGCATACAGACTTGTCTCATTTCACTTACACTATGTTTTTTAGAAACATTGTTCCCACTGGAATATTGTATGATGTTGGGTGCTTGTCTCCAACTCATGGGGATCCAAAACGCCCTTCGGGCTATTTCAAGGATGGTAGAGTTATCAGGTTTCTAGGGAACCTAGGCTGGGTTGTGACAAATATAGACCCTATATTATTCATGGATTCCTCTTTATCAAGCCCAACATCTTACAATACCCTAGACTCTATATCAATCATAGAGGTCTAACAATATGATCTCACACTAGTGAGATCATATATTAGACTTGTTCATTTCATTTAATAGTCCTATACCCCCCTCACTCATGGAGTTTTGACCATAATCATCTCATAGATGATAGGGAATGTCTATCCTATATCACACATAGAGGATCAAAATGACTCATGAAACATCATATAACTCATGTCCCACTACAAATCCATTCACAATGAAGTCCCCATATAACTCAGGAACATTCATATAGATTTATCTCCAACACATCATGCTGATGACATATGATCCACCTCCATCATAAGGTTCATTGCATATCTATATAACAAAACCAAGGACACATGCATAAAAAAATTATTACATAGGTACAACAACCCATCACACATCACACTAGCTAATCCCATGGAACAACTCGCTCTATAAGAAGACACTTGAGAAAAAAACCTATCACACAACCAATAAGTGAATCCAATGGGTCATTTACACGGATCATGGTATCTATGAATCATTAAAAATATATGGCCTTCATGCATAAAAAACACTATATAAAATAGAGTTCCTATCCCCCAAACCTCACAACCTAGTCCAATCTCTACAACCTCATATCATCCATTGTCCTACTATATGGGAAATATTACATTTCATCATTCTTTAAGACCCATTTCATCCAAATTTATTTTCAAAAAAGAATCAATGACTTGAACCTATACATCGTTTTGTAAAATCCAGTGTGATACCCATCATCCCATAACCCATAGAAAACCACTCTATAATAGACTATGCATTATATTCATAAAAAATTTCATACTCAATATTCTCAACCATACAAGAGACACCTTATAAAGTGTGTTACTCACAAAGGACAACACACAAAGATCATACAAGCTATAATCACTATCATCAACACTATCATTTTTACTTAAAAAGGCCTAGGAAAATCACAACATCCCACATTTTATAACCAGCATTTCAATTTACTTGTTTTTTTCAGTTTTCATTATGATATTTAGTCGTCCATATAGTTTTTTAGTATAAAATGTGTTTAATTAGTTAAAATATGTGTTATAGTATGTGTGGTACTTGGTGTGTAGTTTAATGATATATAATAGCTATATTGGATCTATAGTTAGGGACACAAAACAACCTGTCAATTGACCTAGGTTATCCCATGCTTCATGAAATCATTCAGCTCACTACTCACTATCCATTATCCAACCAGTAGAAATTCTAGGTTTTTGATGTTCTTCCTAAAGATAATTTCACAATTTATAGCCGCTACCTTTTTTCTAGAATTCCATTGGATGACCAATGATTTTGATGTGGTGAGTTATTTTATGGGTATTAGCATATTATTTTCATTATGACACTCATTTTTATTCCATAATCCTCCATAAACCATAATATGATCCATTATACTCTAGGATACCTCTTATTTGTTATTTTCTACCCAATAAAATTCTTGGTAGATTTATGGGTCATTTGTATTGGTGTTTAATGAATAGAGTGGGTTACATTATTCTTGACATAATCTTTCCACTCCTATTCTTTATTTATTTTGATCATCCATGAAAACATTTAATAATTACTCATTAATGAAATTTAGGTAATTTTGTTGGTCTCCAGGGAAATTTGTTATCTATTAACTTATATTTGTCGGATCCCTCATCCAATTAATACCATTTTGATAATTGAGGTCGATGGTTTCATTACCTTTTTCAATTAATTGAAAAAACATTTTCTATCTTATTTTGAAAAGTTTATCTAAAATAAATTTTGAATAATGAATCATAGTCTATATGAAATGATTTATTGAATGTCATGATAAATGAGAAATCCCATACAAGTTTAAAATCTTTAAAAGAAGATGGAATTTAATTTAATCTATGTTTAGAAGATCCTACCATAATCATGATTTTAAAATTAGGTTGTCATGATATGTTTTGATATCATTGAAAAGAATTTATGTTCAATAATATTAATTTTAGAAAAAACATTTAATGATGTTTTCATGACATTGAAATGAATTTTTTTTATATCATCAGTTTGGTGTAGTTGTGAAATTATTGATGAATATAATAAATATTGTGTCTATCCCATGACTGAAAATAAAATTAAATCCCATGGGAGATAAAAATATTGGTGGGTAATACGTGAAAATAATGCTTTCATGTTCATATCTACATTGAAATGGAATTAATTATGATGAAGCAGACTAAAAATAAATATAGACGAGAGAAACACAAATGTATGGACTACTACCCCAAAGGCATATAATACTAGTCTGAAATTATCAAAAAATTAACCATGATCACTAAGAGTGTGAGGATCCTTGACCCTTTACCTAACTTAATAAATAAATCCAATTAAATTAACATAGTATTCATTAATAATATCTCTAATGTTTTTTTCCAAAATATGATTCATTAGTGAATGCATGATAATCTCTTTTGTTCAAATAATGAGTTGGATATCCCCATTTTGATAAATTATTTTTATTTTTTAATATTTTTAATGTAAAAAAACAATAAAAATGTTTATCCTGAATTGTTTTTTAAAATTCAAAATATTTTGTTATTAATACTATCTATATACGAAAATCCTGATGGGAACCTAATAGTCATGTTTTCTCAAACATTGTCTATTCTATTTGTTATAGTAATATGTTATCGTAACACGTTCAAGGAAAGTAAAGGCCTTTTTTGTAGGTGGTGGTTATCCATAATAGATGAAAATGGGATGTGAGTTGTAGTGTGTTCAGTGAGACACCAACCTATTACATAGAGATGTTTCTTTTGTGATTTAATTTTCCTATACTATTTTTTGGTGTTAGTCATGTTTTCATCAATGTTTCAATACATGGTTTATATTTTGATAGTTCAAGATATTTTTTAATTTATTGAATGGTTTCTTAAATTCTAGGTTTTGGTGACATTTTTCTAAATGGAGATATTTGTATGGTCCTGACCAATCATGAGGGCTATTCAAATTATTTTAATTATTCCATTACCTTTTTTGATCATAAATTATTTTGAATATGAATTGGGGTTATATAAGGTAAATTTGGGGAATTTTTTATGTTCATGGGGATATGAATAGTTAGAAAATATTTTGATAAAACCACAAAGATTCATCCAAGAAACAATTTTTCCGATTATGATCCACTCGAAGGGGGAATATGATTTGACAAAAATTTTCCAATTCGCACCACAAAATATGCACTATATGAAATAAGTAGTTTTCATAGTTGGAATGTGGTTTTAGAAAATGTGAAACCAACTTGGAAAAATCATGAACCATAGAAAGTATCAACAGATGGTTAGTGTATATGGTTTTTCAAACTGTGTGACCTCACCAATGAAATCATATATGTGGGAATTAAAATATATGAAATTTATATTAAAAAATCCCAAAACCCAAGATTATATCCATAATTCCACAATTACTTCTTAACATATATTCTCGTTGTCTTGTAGGATCCTGAGTGTATTTATAGGCTCCTCAAACCTATGTTGGTGAAAATTTAAGATTTAATTGATGAAATAAAACCCTTTATTCAATGTGATTTATTTTAAATCCCTGAACATGAAATTCGAGGTTCATCACATAAAAATTTCATGTATTTTATTTAATAAATACAACTAAAAAAACAAATAATCATTTTACAAACAAGTTACTTTTCTTGTCTAGGTTTTGGACAATTTGATACATTCATTTCAAAAATGGACATAATAATAATCAAAAGATGTTTTCCCATGCACTGTTTCCTCAAATGAAGATACATCATAATGAAATGCTACTGAACATAAACAAGAAACATTCAAACAAAGGGGGAGAAAAATTTATCAGTAAGAAGTTTTAAAAAATTCAAGTGAAAACTTCTGTAGTAAAATACCTTTTAAAATATTAAAGTACCTTGAAAATAATTATACATTGAAATTTCTTTAAACATACCCCAGTGTTTTTAGAATACATTATGATTTGAATTGAAAACAAAACTATGGTTCCACTTGGAATGTTGATGGTTTTCTTGGAC
The DNA here is from genome assembly GCA_963277665.1 of Viscum album. Lineage (NCBI taxonomy): Eukaryota > Viridiplantae > Streptophyta > Magnoliopsida > Santalales > Viscaceae > Viscum > Viscum album. The sequence goes on from OY728137.1 coordinate 112,991,099, forward strand.
TACCCACTATATTTAAGGATGTGTTTACTCACCAAACCCTATCATCTTTATAACATCCACGTTCCAATTTATATAAAAACATATTGAGATATCCACATATATATATATATAATTTTCACTAGAGAATTTGATTTAAGAAAAATTAATGCATTAAATTCACGTACACATAGATTTAAATATAAAAATGAATATATAAATATATAAACTTGCAATAGAAATCAATTTTATTTTTTTTTTCAAAAAAAAATCTCATGTCGAATAACCTTTTTTTCAATTATTAGTAAACAAAATAAACATCCATGTATTCATACATTCATTTAAATAATCCATAATGATAATTTATTGAATACAATACTCATAATAGTATAATTGGTTAATTAAATCAACTATATATATATATATATATTTATGTTTGAATATTTTTGTATAATTATTGACATATACCCATAATCATGATTATAAATGATGTAGATGATTACATGATTCCATTACAAAAAATTATATAATTATTACATTTTATTTTCTTAAATAATTAATACATGTTTTCACTTATATTAATAATCATCAATGATTTGATTATTAATAGTAATGTACTTGATAATAATAGATATATATGTTCAAATAAAAAAAGTGAAATATATATATATATTTACATATTGGAATTTGTAACATATAATAAGTATGAATTCACATTCAAACAAAACATTAATAATTATAATCATTTTCAATATATAAATATATGTATATTTCATACAAATTTTTTCCATAATAATTCCCTTTATAATAAATATTTGAAGATAAAATCCTCAATACATAAATACTTCTTTTAAAATAATCCCTTGCTTATATAAGTATGAAGATCATAAATTAAAAGAGAGATATAAAAATATCATTTGAAACTTTTAAATATAATGAAATAAAATAAAAATACATACCCTTGACATATAAATATAAGGCATAAATTATATACCTTCAAAAATAAATTAATTCCTTTATAAATATAAGAAATAAATATTCAAAAAAATGAAAGTTTCCATTCACTAAATTAAATTTACTTTACTTAATCATAAATTTATTAAACTAAAAACCATGTTTACCTTTGGAAATTATTTCCATGAAAATTAAAATAAAAATTATGAAAAATCCCATGCATAAATTATTAATGAAAAATTGATATCCATAATCTGAAAAAAAAAATTAACATCACCCATAATTGATTTTGTAGAAGAAGAAAGATAAATATCATCTTTGCTTTATAAACACTCTAACCTTCCTTAAAAACTGATTGACTATTTAGTTTTTCACAAATATAGGTATAAGGATTTTATATACATAAAATTCACTATGTACACGTTGATAAATAATTACAGAATGAGAAAAAAATTCTTTTACGAAAAATAATATAATCTCAATGATCACAAACAATGACAGATATATTCTTATAGTTCATGATATGTGTAAAAATGTTAATTAAATTAATTTAAATAGAAAAATTATTATTTATATATTCATCTTCTATAAAATTGATAAAAATCCAACCTAATGTATGGAAAAACAATAATTTTAAAAGACCAAAATATAATATCTTAATACATCAACATGAAACCAAAAAAAATCATAAACGAAACATTTTAAAATATATTAAAAATAAAAAATAAAAAATAAAAACAATATTAAATAAAAGGTCTAAAATAAGATTAAAAAGTTAATAATAAATAACTAACCTGAGAGTGATCGAGGCAGGAAAATGAACAGACCATTTGATGACGAAAAATGTGGAAATATATGTTTTTAATGTAGTTAGTAGAATAAAAAATATAAAACAAAAAACAAAAAATCACCTCACAATGATCTGAGATCATTACCCCTTGGTCAATATTTCCACCTCACATGACACTTTTGTTGAACCCTAACAACTCTTGGGACACTTTCTCTAGAAACTAAATTCCATAGGCATTAATTTAACACTCACTGGCAGCTGTAGCATGCTATCCCTCTTTCAAAACTTCATTTCTAGATTGGCCTATATTGTACTTTAATTGAATCCCTTATATTCTAAATGCTCCCCTTGACATAGTGACCTAAAATATAGCCCTCAACATTATTTCTCCCAAATGGGGTCATCCCCTACTAAACCCGATTTTCACGATTATTGTTTTCTTATCATTTATGAATATATGATATATAATTATATTAAATTTTATAATTAAAATAATCATAATAATATTTATAATTCGGATAAATAATAATAATAATGATAATAATAATTTTAATACTTATATATCATATTAATTTCCAATCTATATTCAGACTAAAATATAGCACAACATAATCATAATACTGAATTTGTGGAATTCTCATCAATAATTTTTTATAAAAAGTGTAAAATTATAATTTATTTATTATTAAAAGAAATTTAATTCCTTTAAGTGTTATTTCACGAAAGAAATGTTTATTAAATTTTTGTTTTAAAATAATTAATATCCTTGATCTTTTTTTCAAAAACCATTTATTATAATAAACTATATTTTTATTTCATGTATTTCAATAAATCTTTCCATAATATTTTCATAATAAATTTTAATTTTGTTATTTGAAACATATATTTTTACTAACTAATAATTAAAATATTCTTTTTAAAAACATAATACAATAAAATATATTTTATAAAATAAAAATTTATGTTTTATTTCATGAAATTAATCAATTATTTAAAAATACTATAAATTTTACGAAAAATTATAATTTATTTAGTGAAATATTGTTATTTTAAATTAAAAAATTTGTTTATTATATAATTTTTTAATATTTAAAATCTTTTTGGAAATTACTTTCTTCCCCGCATAATTGAATTGTTCCCTCACAATTCGTTCGTTGGGCATAATAATATTCATATTTTTCATCTTCATAAATAAGGAAAACATGAACTCTAAAAAATCTATACTCTAACACTTATAAAACATTTAATATCGGATGATTTCTAGACCGTTGATCTAATACCAACTGTAAGGCCCAGAACCTATGCATTCGGGTTCAACACATTAAAATATGGTGCTTTCTTTTAATAAATGAAACTGCACAAATACAAAAATAATTTTACATACTAGAAACTTTTACCATGTAGGTTTTGGATAATTAAATACCTAAATTTTTTAAAAAAATTGAATGTAAAATTTAACAAAATCCTTAATGAGAACTATCTCTTAAAAGAAATACACATAACAAAGTATTTTTACTAATGTATGAAAAATAAATTTAAAACAAATTGTTGTTATAATTTTCTAATAAGGAGTTTTCTAAAATTATAGTGAAAAATTATTTTATAAGAAACATTTATAAAATATAATAATACTTTAAAATTATTTATACATTGAAAATGGTTTCCAAATAATACAATGATTTTTGGAAGACATTAAGAAATCTTTTGAAAACAAATAAAATGAGTCCACTTGAAACATTGAAGGATGTCGGGGCCTACCCACCTTCATGAGGTATGTGTCCAATCCCCACCCCATATCATGTTTAAAATGTCCATGTTCCAATATTTATATAAATTTCTTGATCATTCCATATATATACATATATATCTATATACATTTTCATTAGATTTTAGATTAAAATATAATTCAATGCATTAAATACACATACACTATTATTTATATAAAAATATGTATATATTAATATATCAACATTCATTGGATACAACTTGAGAGTTTTGTTTCAACCGAAACTCATGTCAATTATCCTTTGCATGGACTATTAATGAAATTAATCAACATCCCTGTATTCACACTGTTATTCATAAAACACATAAAAATAATTTATCAAAAGTAGTACCCATAAGATAAAATTTATTCCTTAGAACTTGATTATGTACACACAAACACTCAAGATATATATATATATATATATGATTTTTTTGAATCATCACTGATGTTTGGCCAAAATCTTGATTAAGAATGACAAAAATGATTACATGATTCCATTAGATAAATTTATGGAATTCTTAAAATTTATTTTCTTAAATAATTAATAAATGTTTTCAATTATATAAATAATCATCAATAATTTATTTATTTATATTTATGAACATTATAACATTACTTATATATGTTTGAATAAAAAAATATATATATACAACAGTTAATTTTAACATATAAGATGAATGAATTCAAATTCAATTTTTTTTATTAATTATAATCCCATTCAGTATATATATATATTGTATAGTTTTTTTAAAAAAATATTTCCTTTAATAATAAATTTGTAAAGATAAAAACATCAAAATAGAAAGACTTTACTTGTAACAATTTTTTAGTGCCAAAAGTATGATGTTCATAAACTAATAATGAGATATAAAATTGTTAGTTACTATTTAGATGGAATTAAATCAAATTCAAATACAAATCGCTTACATATAAATATAAGACACAAATAATATACATTAATTAATTAATTAATTCCTTTATAAACATAATAAATAAATATTCTGCAAAATTAAATATATCTCTTTACTAAATTAAATTTAAATTACATAAATATAAACATGTAACAATCATTTTTATAACTAAAAACCATTAATTCCCTAAAAATATTAGTTCCTTGAAAATTTAAAAAAATCTTAAAAACCCCCACTATATAATTTAAAAAAATATAATCGAGAACTGTATTCTAAGAATAAAATTAATATCATCCCTACATTATTTTAAAGAAGAAAAATGATAGAGATCCTATTTTCTTCAGAAACAAACTCACCTTCCATTTGGATAAACAAATTGTTTCATTTGGAAAAAATATTGGTATAAGGATTTTATACCCACTATCATCAATTCTTACATGTTGATAAAATTTATATATAGAATTAGTTAAATCCAATTCTAAGAGCAAGATAATATTATCAAAGATAGGAAACAAAGAAAGATGTTTGATTCCAATGCAATATGAGTATAATTTTTTTTAATAAATTAATTGAGATATAAAAATGATCACTGATATATTTGTCACCTAAAAAAATTATAAAAATACATCTGAAAACATTTCACAGAACAATAATTTAAAATTTCCAAAATAGGATATCTAAATCTATCAAAAATGAAAAATTTACCAAATACAAAAAGATACAATTTAAAATCTCTTAAAAATCTAAATTAAAACTAATATTGAACCAAGTTAATACATTACAGTCAATATGAAAATGAAAAATAGTTAGCATGACATCAACCGAGGTGGGAAAATGAATTGACCAATACGTGATGACAGATTTTGAAATTATTAAAACTAAGGCTTTTATTTTAAAAAATGTGATTTTCATAAGATTGAAATGAGTTAAATGTTCTCCATGATTTTGAGAATTGGGCATCATGAGTTTGTGATGGTTTGACAGAGATCATCATGGAAACTACCAACATCAAGGGAGCTTCACGAATGGAAGAGCTATATGAGGATGTTTTTGACTGATCTGAAAAATGAAATTGAGGTGGTGGATTAAAAAAACGGAAGAGCATATAATTAGGTGGTTATCCACCCATCATCTAAAATTAATATAATCAAAGAAAATCTATAGGCACTCTGAGTTCACGAAGGATGGGGGGTTCCATGAATTTGGTTTTATATGAGATCATGAGTACCACGAAAAGACAACCTTAGTATTTACTGATGAAAATGATTATAAGTATTGATTGCTTCACAATTATATGTTATTTATCGATGGATTGATGAGATTCATGATGTGAGTTTTTTCCACGAATTATGTTTTCTTCATGAAAGTTTTGAGCTTCATAAATATGTTCTACGAACAGTAGTTATGAACATTAATTTTAAGTGAATAGTGATTTCAAAATGCATCAAATTAGGTCTATAGTGTCCAAAATAGTATCATTCTATTCAGTTACAAAGACATTAATGCTAATAAATTTATGTAATGAATTATCTGATAAACCGAGTAAGGCCTTTTCCCAACGAAGTGAGTAAGGGGGAGTCAACAGAAATGTTCTAAGGGATGTAGTGTTCCACCCCTAAAATATTTTAAAGGAATTTTTCCTATTATAGAGTTAATATTTCTAAACATCATCATTCCAAAAATATTAATGATTATTGGATTCCGGTATATTTGATACTCTATCAGTGTATACTCATTTTAATAGCCCTTAGTGGTGAACCCAGTAAAATTGTTGTGGTTTTTCTTTGCATGTGAATGTTTAAATTACATCACATTACCATCAGAAAATTTTTGATGGTTACTATAATGCTTGGAATAAGATCATTTAGAATAAAAACATGACACCCTGATTCACCCCTCCCCTCTCAGGGTGTTCTAGGGTCCCTCATGTTATATCAAATGGTGTATGTTTTAGGAGTTAAATCAGTCATAAGTTTTTATTAAAGTAATTAATAAAATATCAAGGGAGTCCCCATCATTAGTGTAATAAACATCAATATTTCTAATAAAATGATGATATATCATCAAAGATCACTTGTAATGGAATTTCTTTTCCCCATTTCACAAGGTATACATTCCACTTATGAAATGGGGTTATTTATTGCTGATACATAAAGAAAAATTCTGGATGTAATTGTTAATGCATTGAATTTCCTTGCTATATTTTTTATAATAAAATATATCATATGGTTATAAGTTAAATTTCAAACAAGTATACGTGGAAAAACTAGAAAATATATTTGAAGGAGACAACAGTGTGAAATAGGAGAAACTCCATGTTTTTTAGAATAGGTTTGATTTTATGAAAATGATTCTTGATGAATATAAATAAACATTTTTTAATCGATGAAATAATTTTTTTGAAGAAATACGAGGTATTGTTGAAGAAATTAATGGTATTGAAATTGTGAAGAATGTTTTGAAAATGTTTTTATTTATTTACAATCTATAAGTTTCAACCCTTTATGAAAGGTGTCCATCTAAAATTACTTTGGATGATTTGTTGACCAGACTGGTAGTTTATGAAATGAGAGTCAAACCAGAAGATGCAATGTCTCGAGAAATTACGGATATAGAATTGAAATATATGGATGAAATGATATTTCAAAATATATTAATGATGATGGTAATGAGTAAGATGAACTTATTTCACATTATTCAATGAAATTCAAGTTAGAAAAGAAATATTTAAAGGAAATATTCCTATGGCTTATTTTCATTGTGGTAGAGTTGGGCACATTTCCTCTCCATTATCAATGTTGTTTCATGGTGACAGTAGTGAATCTGGAAGAATGTATAAATCTTAGAGAATGTTTTGTCAAGTGGGAGACTTCAATTTTGTAATGAAATTATAGAGAAATTATTTTTTATTTAAATAGTATGACAGTGAAGATAATTATTATTTTTGGAATAATAAATATAGTTTCAATCTGGAACCCAAGATTACATGATGACTATAGTTGAAAATTTTAGGCCATCAAAAGATAAATCTAGAGATAATATATTAAGTAATATTGATAATATAAATTTGGAACTTGAGGATTCACTTTTTAATCATGAGAAAAAAATAAACAGAAAAAATGTAGAGAGAAATTCTGGAATAATAATCAAAATATGGGGATTAGATTGAAGCTAAAATTGATCAACTCGAAGAAGTAATTAAAGAACATTTAAATGATTTTGTAAGATTAGAAGATATTTTATAACAGAATCTAAGAATCTATGAACATGAAAAGGTCATACATGACCTTACATCCATACTAGAGGAGATGTCCTTGACATTAGAGGGACTTGATAAAGAAGTTCTAACTCTTTGAATCAAACTAGAATGTTAATAAAATTGAAAGGAATCAAAGAAGAAAATACAGATTGGGGGATTTTCATATGATTAGCTACTAGCGAGAGATAAGCATGGTTTTGATAGTGTAGATATTTTTTTGAGTGATCAATGTTCTACATGAAAGGGAAATAATGGAATTGGTTGGTCTGATGAAACATCAAATACTGGAAATAAAATGGTCCAAAATAAAGGCATGATGAAAGTTGGACATGTCTTAAAATCACATGAAGTCCTAACAAAGAACACCTCAAACCAAACTAAAATGCTAACCTCAATCAATGTTCAATTATATAAGGATGATTCAAAAACAAATTATTTTCCTATATAAGGGGATATATAGATGAATACACGTGAGAATATGTAACGTCCCGGTTACAGGTGCTTCCTAAAGGAGCCCCGTACCCGGTTGGTCACAAGGCCTCAAGAACATTTTCTGAATGCTAGAGGCTATCGACTAGAAGCGAGGGACTTGGGTGTGATAGTGGGAAAACTATATCTTCATTGGTAGAGTAACATAGAAAAAACAAACATATAATAGTAGCTGAAACAATAATTCCATTCAATAAGTAAACAATGAAAGGCTGAAAATAAATTTACAACCAAAACATATATATATATCTCTCTGTGTGTGTGTGTCAATAATGATGAATGTCTCATGTATCTAGGAAAGAATCCAAACAAGTCACAATTCTGAAATACATTACTAAATGAAATTTCATAAGAAAATAAGTAAACAACTCCAACAGCATCACAAGCCTCAACATGGTCCCATGATCTACAAAACCATATAAATCAAGTACATGAAGTAGAAAGGTGCTTTCCATTATTTATACCTACAACAATATAATTTGTTTTGTCCCAAAATCATGACCCAAACAGAGTCTAAGATGAATCCCAGTATGCATCCACCCAATGATAAGTTCCTAACTATTAGTGAATGTATATGGAAGGAAATATGAAAAAATGAATTAATAAAAATAGTACTCAAAAGTAAACGATTTTATAGTTATAAATACATTCATTTTAATTTATTAAATAAACAACCAAACAATCTCAAGAAAACCTCTAGGATGTTCTCACATTCTAAACCCTTTGGTTCATTTCAACAATGAATCTCTAAGGTAGCACTCACCATCAATTCCCATTGTGGTCTCTTAACGGTGAACTACATACATTATGAGGAAGTACTCAATGTCCAATTCCCCCTAGGGTCACACAACTTGGAACTACAAACACTCTGAGGGAGAAATCTCTTGTACCCCTTATGGTGTCGCAACATGAAATATTAAACAGACACTCTAGGGAAGCCCTCAACATGCATTCCCCATATGGTCTAACTACACTAGGTTACCACATCCCTATATAAAGAAATCGTGTGCTAACGATATCTAGTAGCCAAAGTAAATCTCAAATACTACTTGGCTAAATAGGTACAATGCATATCAAAAACATTTTAGATAATATCCACTCCATCCTAATAGTAGTAGGCATGGAAAACAAAGCATCCTAACAAAATATTCTTGAACCAATGACCAATATCATATCAAACATGGACGAGAACATCCATATAAAGGTAAATAACACTAGTAACAAAAACAATCAATGCTCAATAAAAGAAGGCATAGTAGACATTAACCGTATTAAATTCCCTAAACACAAAATACCATGAAGTAGTGTATTGTGAACTTTTTTAACATATAAATTAAAGGCAATATACGGAAAAGAACTTGCCACCTACCTCAACATTGTTTGATCGATATAGTTGATCCTCATTATTCAAATCGACCTAGAATACCGTAGATCTACAAAAATGACTAAAATATTCAACAAATGATATCTCAAAAAGAGAATAAATCTAGAGGCGAGGCTCTAGAAGAAGGAAGATCTCACCGTGATGATTTAAACATAATTGACGTAGTTTGATTCAGAGAACGGAAGACCAAACGGTGGCTCGAAGAAGAACTAGTGATATCCGTCATTCCTGGACGAGACGTGTTCAGAAGAAGTCGTTTCTGTCGATTAGAAATGACCCAAGTCCAATATAACAATTATATATAAAGATACATGGTGTGTTACCTAAGAAAAAATTGCATGCATAGGCCTTTACCTGGGCCCACTTTAGGTGGTCTCCTAGAAACCTCACCTAGCCATGTACTCATCCATTACACGACCAGTACACGACTACCCATGACAACAAGGTACATGGCGTGTACTCCATAAATTTCTAGATACTCTTCTTTTTCTCAAAAACCCCAGAAATCAAGATCCATACCTGAAATAGAATATTCAGGTTCTTACAAACTTCCCCCCTTGAAGAGATTCATACCAAAACTTCCCAAATGTGGTGGCATTGATGAAGAGTACTTGAATAGTTTCGACCATTGTGATTGTACATCGGGCTCCCTTTCCTACGTCTTATCATGTACATGCCAGTGTTGCCATAACACTCGTACCATAGAAACATACCGACTAGGGAGAACCTTCACGTTGTGATCCACGATCCTAGTAGGATGCTCCTAAAATAATGTGTTCACCTCCAACTTAACCTCCGTCAGTTAAAAAACAAAAGATAGGTCTGAGAAGTAACGTCATAGTTGAGAAACGTGGAAAACATCATGCATTCCTCGGTACCTCTGAGGTAACTGCAATTGATAGGGAACTGACCCGACTCTCTCCAAAACCTTAAACGACCCGACATAGCTCAGAGAAAGCTTTTCCTTTTACATAATCAACTTTGTCCCATCCTCAGTGTGACACATAAAAAAATATGGTCTCTGACCTTAAACTCTAGAGGTCTTCTCTATGGATCATCATAAGATTTTTTTCATGAGTGGAAGTATCCATCCTCTTCTGAATCTACTCTATCTACTTCCTGGTCTCCTTGACAAGACAACATCCTAGCATAGATGCCTCTCTTGCCTCCAGCCAACATAGGGGTGATCGAAATTGCCTACCATACAAATCCTCATAAGGTCAAATCCAAATAGTCTCTTGAAAACTATTATTCTAGGAAAACACTTCCATAGGTATGTGCTTCTCCCAAGAACCATCAAAATCATGGATGCATGCTCAAAGCATGTCCCCCTTAACCTGAATCGTACGCTCGGACTCCCCATCTGTCAGGGGATGGTAAGATGTAATCATAAGTACCTACTTACCCAAAGCCCTCTCTAGTCCCTACAAGACCTGAGATGTAAAATGGGTGTCCCTGCCTAAAATTTTGGATTGCGGAACCACATGTAAATGTACAATATCTTAGATGTAAAACCATCGCATCACATCAACACTGATGGCCTCCTTTTCTTTTAAAAAAATTAAGTAATTAGAATTATATATATTAGGTCTGGGGAGGAGAACAAAGAAAAGAAAATCTGTAGAGGCAGAGGCTCGAAACCAGGACCTCCTCAACTCACCACCACTGGTACAGCAGGGGCGGAACCACTGAACTACGCCATATGGGAACAGTAAAAAGTGTGAATCCTTTGTGAGTATTTCAATGACAACCCAAACTATATTTTTTCCTTGAGGTGACCTCAATAAACCTATCATGAATTCCATCATGACACCATTCCACTTCCACTCGGGAATGTGTAACTACTGCAAAAGTCATAATGGTCTCTAATGCTCAACCTTCACCTACTAAAAGGTGGATCACCTCGTCACAAAGCTAACAACATCTCTTTTCTTACATGGACACCAATACTCATAGTGTAGACCACTATACATCTTGGTGACAACAGGATGAACTACCCAAACAGAAGAATAAAAATCCCACATCAAGTCCTTCTGTATATGTACTAACACCCATTCATATCCCTGTAAACATAATATCTCATCCTCACCTACTATCCATCCAAGAATAGTTACCTATCATGAAACACTCTCCCATAGAACAATACCTTTATAATATGATAGTTTCCTCATTCACACTTGATCATGTAAGTTATATGTAACAGCTACAGAAGAAAGAAACATCTGACCCTGTCTGTTGCGCACCTGCAAATACATCACAGAGAACAAAACCATAAGCTAGAACTCACTATTGGCCTCCTATATTTCATGTATATGAGTCCTTCTTCTCAACGTAACAACCAATTCATTACCTTTCCAAGGAATATAGGCAAGCTGAAATTCAAATGTCTAAAGTTACTCAACCAACCTTGGCTATCCAAAATTCAGATCGCCCTGAGTAAATATGTACTTGATACATTTGTGGTCTGTGAAAAAAACCAAATGATCTCCCATAAGATAATGTCTCCAACATCGTAGATCATGATCAACTTCATAAAAATCAAGATCATGCATCCCATAATTCTTCTCATTTGGCCTCAACTGCCGAGACTCATATGTAATGACTCCTTCCCCTGGCATAACCACTCTTACCAGCCTGACACCTGATGCACCAAAATTAATATTATATATCATTCCCACCACTAGAAAAACTAGAATAGGTTCTGAAGTCAACCACCCACTACTGGAAAAACGACCTATACCCACGGTTCAAAACCGTGGGTATAGCCCCCAAAACCGTGGGTATAGGCTATACCCACGGTTTGGGGAACCGTGGGGCTGAGTGGCGTCGGTATAGGGGTCTCACCCTATACCCACGGTTTAACCGTGGGTATAGCCTTTTCAAAGGGAGGACCACGCTGCTCCAGCGTGGCACACACCAATCCCCACGGTTTCCAAACCGTGGGGTATTAAAAATCAGAAATTGGGCGCTGCTGGAATTCGAACCTGCAACCCAGCAACGCCTCACTACCGCACCTCACCACAAGACCAACACACCTACAATTTCTATTTGTTAAATATACATATATCAACAAATATATATTAATATAATCCACAGATTTCGAATGACAGGAAATAAATTTAAAAAACGCGGCTGGGAGGATTTGAACCCGCGCAGCACGTGAATCCCGCGCCGCACCAAGTGACCAACTGACCTAACGCCGCTATTGATATATATTCATAATTTTATTTTAATATGTTAATATAATAGTTATAATCGAAAAGAAAACTCCAGCGGGTTTCGAACCCGCGCCTCCAATTCGCTGCCCAGTCACAGGGACCAACTGAGCTAACAAACCAATTGTTATATAATTATACTTCTTTATTCTTATATTAATATATCTTCTATAATCAAAAAATAAAACACGCTGATTTTCGAACCCGCGACCTATACTGAGGCATGTGAGGTACTGACCAACTAACCTAAACATATTATGCGATTTAAAATTTCGTATATATATATCTATATTACTTAAGATCGTCTTTTCATCAAAAAAAAAATTTCGTCCCGCGGAATTTTTTGTTCCCGCCATAACGCGGGAACTCTATACCCACGGTTTTGAAAAACCGTGGGTATAGGTCTTTGAAAAATATACCACCTATACCCACGGTTTTCAAAAACCGTGGGTATAGGTCTGCTAAACAACACCTATACCCACGGTTTTGGCAAAACCGTGGGTATAGGTCTTCAAAAAAAACCTATACCCACGGTTTGTCCATGAACCGTGGGTATAGGGGACCTATACCCACGGTTCTCCAAAACCGTGGGTATAGGTCTCGATACTATCCCTATACCCACGGTTTCCCAAACCGTGGGTATAGGGGGGTCCTATACCCACGGTTATACACAAAACCGTGGGTATAGACCCATTTTCCAGTAGTGACCCTTTTATCTCCTTAAGGGATCACTCACAAGAATATTTCCACAAGTACTTTTCACCCTTCTTAGTCAGTCCCGTTAGTGGTGCTGATAAACATGAATATTCATGTATAAAACATTTATAGGAACGATCCAGCCCTAGAAAACAATATACCTAAATTTCGTTCTTTAGATACTAGTAGGAAACAACTGCTCTCACATTCTCTAGGTATACTACTACTATTTTCATTGAGATAACAAGACCCAAGACGTGAATCTGGTCCATCCAAAAGTTCAATTTTGCGAGCACAACATATAACTAATTATCTCTCAGTGTAATCAAAATGATATCAAGATGGGTAGCATGGATGTGTTGTGTGCGATATTACACAAAGATATCATCCAAAAAAACACTACAACAGAGTACAAGTAAGGAAGGAACACTCGGTTTATCAGTGCCATAAAAACTGAAGTCATGTTTGTGAGACCGAATGACATAAACGCATACATGTATAGACCATACCTTCTTTGAAAGGCGGTAAGAGGTATATTTGATGGTGAAACATGAAAATGATGTTAACTGGATCTCAAGTCAATCTTTGAGAACACAAGAGATCCTAGAATATGATCAAAGAGATCACCAATCGTTGAGAAGGGATATCGGTTCTAGATCGTAAACTGGTTCATTTTCTGACAATCCACACAAAGTCTATGGGCACCATCCATGATTTTTGAAAACAAGACAAGTTAACCCCAACAAGATGTAATAGGTCTGATTAAACACTTTTCTTATAACTCCTCTAACTGCTTCTTAAGGTATTGTATCTCTGGTTTATCCATATTATAAGGAGTAATAGACAGCAGTGCTACTCCTCAACTAAGATCAATAGAGAATTATACCTCTCACTTGGGAGGAAAACACAAAAATTCATCTGGAGAGATATCATTGAAATGGTCCACCACTAGAGGAAATTCTATCTGTTAAGTTCTCATGTCGTCCGAATTTACATTAGAAATCTGTGTTGTAACTCCTCCCAAACCATGATGATTGGGACCCTGTTTTCTCACATGGACATCCCATTCTCTCTCATGTAGAAACAATCAACCATATGGTGACATGAAACTCAACCTACATGGATAGTAGTCGACAAAATCCTGGAAATGAATTGTCCAGTCTATTCTGAGAATGACATCGTATCCCATCATCTCTAAGACATAGATGTATGATAAGAAGTGACACCTGCTGACCTCAAGAGGTCACTCCTTCCACTGATTTACACTAACCTTTTTAATCCCCAACTGAGTGTCTAGCATCAATATATTGACAAAATTAAAGATATAGAGCCCAAATTTCTCCAGAATAACAACTAATATGAAACTATGTGAAGCCCCTATATCAAAATGTTTAGAAGCTAAAACTGAGGTTACTTGAATCATGCCTCTAACTATAGAGGGTCTGTGATCATGCTTCTACTGGGACTGATCTATCGCAAAAGCCTGACTTATGTCGCGGCCCTATAAATATGTCTATGATAATTGAGCTAACTCACCCTACGGATTCCCAAAACTATATGCCTAACCACAGTAGCCTCGACCTCCACCTCGGCCTGAATGACCTGAAGAACTCTATCACCCAACCTGATTTGGAACTGGTGGTCCTACACTGGTATGACGAGTTGAAACAAAACCCCGATCACCAGCTACTTTTGGTAAAAAATGGTAGAAACTATGAAGACGACCCATTTGGATGAAAGACCAACACTCCAATGGGTCCTTTGGGAAACATGGACTCATATGCCTTTTTTCCACATCGGTAGCATACCACCTGGCTACCTGAAGAAGAATATTTCCTACTCAGGTCTCCACACATATACTCCTTGTGGCTCTTCCTACTGTCAGTTAGAAGGGTGCCAAATTTGGATATTGAACCCCTCTAGATCACAGCTCTAGAATACCTCAGTTTTCGCTCTTAGATCAGTGTCTGGTTTACTATAGAATGGATGGAAGTCAACCTGATGATGTTAACATGAGATTAGATGTCATTCTTGAGAACATACTCTAAAATAAATTCCAGAAATAACTCATCACCCCAAGAATGGGTGTCAAAATCTGCAGCTCTGTGAAGTGAGAAGAATACTCCATGACTGAGAGTGTACCCTACACCAGACTCATGAACTCTCTTGATCGATCATCTCACAAGGTCTCCAAGTAGAAGTAATCATAGAAATCATGATGGAACTCATCCCAATCCATAAATTTCTAGTGTCATGGCTATGATATGACATCCCACCATATCTTAGAGGAATATCGAAGCATGTACATAGGGAGCTTCAACCTCTTCTCTAATACAGTCCCTATATGGTAAAAGATGGACAAATTGGATTCCAACTATGACTCTGAAGCCTAAGGTCCTCCATCCCCTGAGAAATTAGGATGATGCTGCCACTGAATGACCCACGTCATTTCTGCCATAGACAGGGCAGGATGTGGTGCTACCCAGAAGGTTTGCAAAAAACTCATGAAGCATTCTCAGAACTGGGCATCGACACTTGTATTCGGAATGACGACTGTTTCCTAGACAAATACAACGAAAGTATCTGTTGGTGGTCCTTGGACCACCATATCCAGTATTTGGTCATTTCCCGGAATCTGGTGAACAACCAGAGGACGTCAAAATTCATGAATTTTCATGGTCAAGGACATGCCTTAGTTAAATATTATCATGGATTGAACATAGAAGTGCATGAAAAGAACATGGGAAATAAAATTATCATGATTTTCAAAACATGGATACATGGCGGGTGTGACCCTTACAAGTCATATTCCCATAGGAATTTTCATTGGTGTGTACTTCTGTTGTACCTCTCGTACCCCTCGTGGTTTAATTTTCATGATCACAATCACTCTCTTATTTATCTAATCTTGTTTTAAGTGTTTTTGGATGATAGGAATGATTTCAGGTTGCCAAGGAATTGGGCCAAGAAAGCTGAAAGCAAAAGTGGACTGATTTCAGTCCACCGACCAACCGGTGGATGACCACCGACCAGCCGGTGGACTCTTGACAGAAGGCATCCCCTCTGTCCAGACCACCGGCCAACCGGTGTCCCATCACCGGCCAGCCGGTGGAACCCAGACAGAAGGGACACCTACTGTCTCAGCACCGGCCAACCGGTGGCCTCCTCACCAGCCAGCCGGTGGTGCCTGGGTAGAAGGCCTCTCCATTTTCCAAGCACCGGCCAACCAGTGGCACTGTACCGGTCAGCCGGTGGAGCCAGTCAAACTAGCCGTTGGGCTTTGACCAGACTTGTCCACTTGACTCCCAACGGCTCCGAAGGCCTCTCCAACCGCTCCGAAGACCCCCAAAGGCCATTTTAGGGTCCCCCCACTATAAATAAAGGACTAGGAAGCCCCTGAAATGCACGGTAGCCCACGGGAACATTGTTCGATCATTTGGCGAACCTCCGGCGCATTCCTTCAAGGAACCTCAATTGCTCCAACCCATTTCCACATCCAAGGAGCATCACCATAGAAGCTTGGGAGCGCTCTTCATCAACTCCAATCAATCCATTGGCACCCAAGACTTCTCCACATTACGGTTTTTCTTGTTTTATCTTTTTGAGCATCAATTTGGGTTTGTGCATACAAACCCCTCTTTCTCTCATCTTTCTTTTGTTTGGGTTTTCACACCACCTTCAAGGTGTGAAGAGGTTAGTCAAGACTTCCCTTTAAAAGGCTTGAGTCATAGGTGAGCTAGCCTTCATCTGTAAGAAGGCTAGTGGGTTCTTGCTCAACCATTAAAAAGAAAGCTGTAATAGGTTCTAGACTACCTTAAAGTCTAGTGGGTTTCTTGCTAAAACCATTAAAAAGCAAGCAGTAGTAAATCTCTCAACGGTTGAATTGGGAGCGAAGACGTTGGCTTTGGTTTAAGCCGAACTCCGTTATCAAGTTTTGTGTCTTGCCTCTTTTATTTTCGCTGCACTTTTTACTTTGATTTTAAATTCTTAATTATTTTATAAAGGCAATTCACCCCCCCTCTTTCCATCACTCTCCGACCCAACAATTGGTATCAGAGGAAAATTTTAGTAATACCTTCACCGGTTTCAAATTCAAGATCCTTTGTGATGGCTTCAACTTCTTTCGCCCCTGAAGGCTATTCTTTGGGTCGTGCTCCATTCTTTGATGGAACCGACTATAGTTATTGGAAAACCCACATGACCACTTTTCTTAGAAGTATAGGTTATCCTATTTATAAAATTGTCATGCATGGTTATTCTCTTTCTTCTCCCGATGAATCCAAATGGACCCAAGCCGATATTAAAAATTTCGAGCTTGATGGAAAAGCCATGAACGCTCTTCATTGCGGCCTTGATCGTAATGAATTCAATCGAGTTTCCACATGCACTTCATCTCATGAAATCTGGAAACTTTTGGAGGTTACCCATGAGGGGACCAACAAAGTTAAGGATACTCGTTTGGATATGTACCGTCAAGATTTTGAGTCTTTTACCATGCATCCATCTGAAAATATTACTGAAATGTTTACACGTTTTACTGATGTTTGCAATGGAAGAAACTCTCTTAGAGATGATGTTTCTGTAGAGATGATGGTCAAGAAGATCCTTTGGATCTTACCAAGTTCATGGGCACCAAAAGTCACGAAAATCCAAGAAGCAAAAGACATCAAGAACATGCCGGTCGAAGAGCTCATCGGATCCCTAATGACCTACGAGATCACCATGAGGAGGCAAGCTGAAAAGGAAGGAAAACCGATCAAAGTTCCAAACAACATCACCTTCAAAGTTCAAAAAGAAGAAAGCTCCTCCTCCTCACCGTCTTCCTCTTCAAGCGGCGATTCAGAAATGGAGAATCTTGCCCGCAAAATGCACAAATTCATGAAGAAGCACAAGAAGAAGAAATCCCGCAAGGCTCAATCCAATGAAAAATACGAGCCCGAAGTAACATGTTACGGGTGTGGCAAGAAAGGCCATTACAAGCCCGATTGTCCACTCAACAAGAAAAAGGCCAAGCAAAAGGAAAAGAAGAAGGCATTCAAGGCCACATGTAGTGATAGCTCCACATCCTCCTCCTCCTCAAGTGACAATGGTAAAAAAATGTATAATGGCATTTCATGAGGTATCCTCTTCCGACTCTTCATCCTCTAGTTCTTCAAATTCTTTCAATCATTTATCTTATGAGGATCTCCAACATGCTAGAGATCAATTGGAGGAAGGCTTTCACGAACTTTCTTCCAAATTTATTTCTTTAAAAAAAGAATTTCAAAAAACTTTCTTCCGAAAAGGAACAACTTCTCAAAGAAAAGGAGGAGTTGTCCCTCAAGGTCCAAAACCTTCTCGATGTTGATTCTATGGAATCAACAATCAAGGATTTAAGGGAATCCCTAGATAAGTTCACCGAAGGTGAACATAACCTTTCAGAGCTCCTTGGTTCCCAATGCATATCTAGAACCACCCAAGGGCTTGGCTATTCCAAGAAATCTTCCTCTTCCCATGCTCCAACTATTTTAGTAAGGGGGATCTCCCAATATAAATTTTGCAACTATTGTAAAAAACCCGGGCACTTAATTTATGAGTGCGATTGCAAAAATGCCCAGTATGGAAGGCCCAAAACTATTCCTTTAATGATGAATTTCACAGGAGAAGACCAGCCACAAGACAAGTTTGGATTGAAAAATCCCTTTTAGCGAGTCTCACCGGACCAAAATTTGTCTCGGTTCTAAAATCCTCTCCCCGGTGATTTTTTATTTTTATTTTGGGGGATTTAGGATTGTTTAAGACTTTTTTCTTTATTTTCAAAATTTTCAATTCAAAACTTTCTATTCAAAACTTTCAATTCAAATTTCAAAAATTTCAATTGGTTTAAAATCTCTATCTTGTTTTTCAATCCTTTCCCTCAATCAAGTTTTATGCCCCGTGCTATTTTGATAATCACAAAGGGGGAGAAATTCTTGGTTGATTGGGGGAGAAATATTTCACTCATGCTTTGCTTTACTTTTCAATTTATCCTTTAAAGCATGCCTTTCATTTCAGTCTTTTACATTACTTGTTTTGGTGATTGTGATCATCAAAATAGGGGGAGATTGTTGTTCCTCTCGTACCCCTCGTGGTTTAATTTTCATGATCACAATCACTCTCTTATTTATCTAATCTTGCTTTAAGTGTTTTTGGATGATAGGAATGATTTCAGGTTGCCAAGGAATTGGGCCAAGAAAGATGAAAGCAAAAGTGGACTGATTTCAGTCCACCGGCCAACCGGTGGATGACCACCGGCCTGCCGGTGGACTCTTGACAGAAGGCATCCCCTCTGTCCAGACCACCGGCCAACCGGTGTCCCATCACCGGCCCGCCGGTGGAACCCAGACCGAAGGGACACCTACTGTCTCAGCACCGGCCAACTGGTGGCCTCCTCACCGGCCAGCCGGTGGTGCCTGGGCAGAAGGCCTCTCCGTTTTCCAATCACCGGCCAACCAGTGGCACTGTACCGGTCAGCCGGTGGAGCCAGTCAAACTAGTTGTTGGGCTTTGACCAGACTTGTCCACTTGACTCCCAACGGCTCCGAAGGCCTCTCCAACGGCTCCGAAGACCCCCAAAGGCCATTTGAGGGTTCCCCCTCTATAAATAAAGGACTAGGAAGCCCCGGAAACGCACAGTAGCCCACGGGAACATTGTTCGATCATTTGGAAAACTCCGGCGCATTCCTTTAAGGAACCTGAATTGCTCCAACCCATTTCCACATCCAAGGAGCATCACCATAGAAGCTTGGGAGCGCTCTTCATCAACTCCAATCAATCCATTGGCGCCCAATACTTCTCCACATTACGGTTTTTCTTGTTTTAACTTTTTGAGCATCAATTTGGGGTTGTGCCTACAAACCCCTCTTTCTATTATCTTCCTTTTGTTTGGGTTTTCACACCACCTTCAAGGTGTGAAGAGGTTAGTCAGGCCTTCCCTTTAAAAGGCTTGATTCATAGGTGAGCTAGCCTTCACCTGTAAGAAGGCTAGTGGGTTCTTGCTCAACCATTAAAAAGCAAGCTGTAATAGGTTCTAGACTACCTTAAAGTCTAGTGGGTTTCTTGCTAAAACCATTAAAAAGAAAGCAGTAGTAAATCTCTCAACGGTTGAGTTGGGAGCGGAGACGTAGGATTTGGTTTAAGTCGAACTCCGTTATCAAGTTTTTTGTCTTGCCTCTTTTATTTCCGCTGCACTTTTTACTTTGATTTTAAATTCTTAATTATTTTATAAAGGCAATTCACCCCCCCTCTTGCCATCACTCTCCGACCCAACAACTTCTGCCAACCCTGGTCATGTAACACACTATACACATGACGTGTTTATTCCAAACATGACGTGTATTAGATGGATTTCACCGACCAATGTCCTTAGTCACAGAGACAGATACATTTTTGACTCTACATAGAATGTTCAACCTGGACACCACATTTAATACCTGAGTTGCATCCATCCTTGTCGTTAGTCACGCGGGTGGACACATGGTGTCCAAGACACATTGAGTACGTCCAGAACACGATGTGTTCCACTAAATACTTCCCAACCCTATGAATATTCCCATATAGTCAGTCAAACAGTCAATGATTACACGGTGAGTACTTCGAAAAAACATATTTACCGAACAGAAGGACACATGTCATGTATTCATCAATACACACTGTGTATTCTGGGTATTTCTAGACAGTAAGCCTAAAAAAATACTTTAGAAACCATTAAACACTGAAAAAAACATAGAAGGGACAAATTGTCTTCTGCGGGGGACGATACTCCATGCGAATCAATGCTTGACAACATATTCATGTACATCACAAGGAATTACAATGCAATCCAACACATGATCCCCCAAATTATGATCCATGAGGGCCCATAACCCCTCAGTGACTAATGTTTGGGACCCATCATAATGAAACTTTACAAAATCTAATATCCTATAAAATAGTAGGTATGCTATCAATGCGTCTATCACAACATCATGCATATCTAGCACAATATCTATCACAACAACAAGAAATCGGTAATGCACCCTAAATGGATTGACAAGTATGAATGACATGTGATCTATAGTAAGTTCTTATATGATGCATGAGATGGAATACCCACATCTCATCAGGATTCAAAAAAATAGATCCTCAATAACATCAATTATAATATAAGAAAACACTTGAATCACCCTACGATGAAATGAAATCAACTATAATAATTGAAAAAACAGAAAAAATTAAAATAATCGAGGTAAATTATCTTTTCCCTATACACATGTTAACTACTCCTAGGAACAACATATTAACAACAACATATTACTTCATATCCTCCTCTATAAGATGCAAACAGAAATTCAAGAAAAAAATAATTCATCTGATACCACTTTTTGACTTCCCGGTTATGGGTGCTGCCCTAAGGTGCCCCGTAACTGGTTGGTCACATTGTCACAAGTGAATGTTCCGGATCTTCATAGGCTTCTAACTAGCAATGAGGGACTTGGGATTGATAGTGGGAAAACTATTCCCTCATTGGTAGAGTAACATAGTAAAAAAAAATGTATAACAGTAGATAAAATAATAATTCCATACAATGAGTATACAGTATAAGAAAGAAGGTAAATTAAAAACTTGTAGAACACACACACACACACACACACAAACATATATATATATATATGTCAATAATGATGCATGTCACAAGTATCTAAAAAAGAATCCAAAGAAGTCCCATTTCTGAAATACAGTACAAAACCAAATTGAAAACGAAAAAACAAGTAAATAACTCCAACAACATTATAAACCTCAGCTTGATCCCATGCTCCCCATCTTCATAGAAATAAAGTTCCTAAAGTAGCAGTGAGATTTCCCTTATCTATATTTTCTACAATATAATCTGTTTGGGCCTAAAAACAAGACCCAAACAGGGAGTGTGATGAATCCCACTAGGCATCCACCCAATGATCTGTGACTAACTATCATTGAATGTATATGGTTGGAAATAGAAAAAATGAATTAATTAACAAGGATGTACTCAAAATTAAAAAATTCTACAGTTTCAACAATATTCATATATATTTATTAAATAAAAAAATGAAAAATATCAAGAAACCCTCTAGGATGTTATCATAGTCTAACCCCTCTGGTTCATCTTAACAATGACTCTCTAAGGAACCAGTCACCGTCAATTCCCCTTGGGGTCTCGTAATAGTAAACTACATAAAATTTGAAAAAGGACTCAATTTCTAA
This sequence comes from Viscum album, assembly GCA_963277665.1. Classification (NCBI taxonomy): domain Eukaryota; kingdom Viridiplantae; phylum Streptophyta; class Magnoliopsida; order Santalales; family Viscaceae; genus Viscum; species Viscum album. Next base: position 113,013,780 of record OY728137.1, read on the forward strand.
TCCCCCCAATGGTCTCACATTATGGAACTACAAACACTCTGAGGGAGCACTCACATCCACCCCCCTATGGTTTCACAACATGAAAATTACTACAAACTCTCTGGGGAAGCCCTCAACATCCATTCCCCTAATGATCTTACTACACCAGGTTCCCATTACCCTGAGTAAAATAATCATGCACCAATGATATCCAAAAACCAAAGTAAATCTGAAACACTACTAAGATGAACAACCACAATGCATATCACAATCATGTAAGATAATATGGACTCCCTCCTAACATCACTACGCTTGGAAAACAGAGCATCCTAATCGGCAATTGTAGACCCAATGAACAATATCATATCAAACATGGGAAAGCACATCCATAGCAAGGTAAATAACCCTATTTACAATAAAAAAATCATGATCAAGAAAACAAATCATAACATGCATTAACATTATAAAATTACCTAAACACAAAATACCTTAAACTACTGTATTGGGAACTTTTTAAACATATAAATCAAAGTCAATCTATGAAAATGAATAAACCACCAACCTCGATGTTGTATGATCTATATAGTTGAACCTCATCCATCGAGTCAACCTATAATTCCATATATCTACCAAAACATCTAAAATGTTCAACCAAGTATATCTCACAATATATGATAAATAAAGAGGTGAGGATCTAGAATAAGGATGAAATCACCGTGGTGATTTCAATGCAATTGACGGGGTTTGATTTGAATAATGGATGACCAAACAGGGACTCAGAGCGGGATCAGTTATATCCATCGCTCCTGGATGAGATGACTTCATAAGAAGTTGTTCCTGTCAATTATACGTGACCCCAGTCCGATATGAAAAATAAAAATAAAATTACATGGCATGTTCCCTGAGGACACATGATGTATATAAGAGTTTACTAGAACACTCATTAGGCGGTCTCCAGGTCACCTCACATGGCCATGTACTCAGCCATTACATAGCCAGTACATGGATACCCGTGAAAACTAGGTATAAGAGGTGTACTCTTACATACATGGAATGTACTCCTTAAATTTCCAGAAACTCCTCTTTTTATAAAAAAACAGTATAAATCAAGATCCATTCTTCAAAAAAAGATCAAGGTTCTTAAAAAAGACATTTCCTCTAATGATATTTCAATTATGAGGTTATATCAGCCACACCATATTATATTATGAAGAGGTAAGGATATATTCAAATGGGGAAGATATAGGAAGACCAAAAAGGTAAATAATTCATATCAACCATCTTATATAAGAAATAACTTTTATGGATATGGTTTTCATGATCTAACTTTTTTCCTTTATGTCATTCACTACTGGTAGAGTAATGGTGAAAATTCTATCTATAGAACATAGAAAATTGTTAATACCTATCAAAAAGAAGATGTTTCTATTAAAAAAAATTCTCCTCTATTAGAACAATATCAATATTATGAACCGGTTCACATGGATTTTTTTTGTTATGTAAATTTTTATCCTCCACTCAATCAAATATTTCATTGAAGGATGTTAAGAAAAACGAGAGATCAAATTTTGAAAAACACTCTCTAAAAGATACAATGAACAATAGAACCTTGATTCTTGATAGATAATTCTCATCCTATATGATGGGAAATGTCAATATATTGAATAATGTAACGAAATGTTTTTATGGAAGAGTTAGTTTTAGAAATGATGAAGCTATTAAAATCAAAGGCAGTGAGAGTGCAGAATTGGAAAGCGATGAGCTTAATAAATCTAATGTTTTTTATGTGTATGATTAGGGACACAATCTATTAAGTGTGAGTCAACTATATAACTCAGGCCATGTAGTGACATTCAATGAAAATGGATACACCCAAAAAAAAATTATGAAATTCAACAATAAAATGTTTCAGAAAAGATGTAAAATTATACAAGTTGGACAATATAGTGAATATTTTTACATAACTATTGAAGAATAAAAGAACATGTGGAACTAGAGGTTGTGTCACATTAATCAATAATAAATGAAAAATATATCTAAAATTAAGATATTCATGGATATCTTCATTTTGAAACACTAATGAGAAAAGACGAGTGATTATTATATATGAGGAAAGTTGTTGTGATGTTTCTGTCCTCTAAATAAAAAAGGGAATCAAATCTTATTGATCTCATCCACACAGATGTATGTGGTAAGATAAATGTAGTTAGAAAATATGATGATAAGTACATTTTTCTATTTATTCATGATTATAGAATAATTTCTTGTGTAATGATTATACACGTGAAATGAAAAATGATTCATTTCCTAAGAATATATTGTCATACAGATGATAATGATACTTGTCATGTAGTCAATGTTATACAATATGAAAATAGAGTTGAATAAACATCCATTGAATCTGAAAATTACATTAAGAAAAATGGAATACAACATTAGTAAGATTCTTTGAGAATCTATAAAAAATGGAGTTGTTGAGAATATGAATCGACATGTGAACAATATGGCCAGAACTATGCAGATTAGGAGTCATATCACTCGCCATTACTGGAAAGGGGCTTTTCAAGAAATAATGTATACTCAAAATCTATAGGGCTCTATATGGGAGAAACTAAGATGCCATATGTGGTGTGGCATGGATGGAAACCCTCTTTTATGTATTTTAGTTTTTTAAGAAGTAAATGTTTTATCCAAAAAAAATAAGGAAATCAAGCTAAGTATGGTGATGATGTAGATGAGAAAATATTAAAGGGATATTAATAATCTTACTGGATGAATTATGGAAAGTAGTAAAGATAAAAAAATTATTAGAAAGACAATGATACCCCATGAATCCCATATGATCATATGATAAGAGATGTGGACAAGGGAATTATCCAAATGTAGAAAAAGAAGGATTCAAAGGCATTCAATTCTAACATGAAATTATTGATTCACAAGAAAAACCTGAAGAAGAAACTACAGTTGATGAAAAATCATATGAAAAACGTAGATGGAATACTAGATAAGGAATTTATAAATCCAATATTATGGGGTACTGGAATGCTCCCACACAGTTTATAAGAATGAGGAATAATGCACATTGTACCTAACTATCAATTATGGAACCATCCTCAATTGATGAATGCGTAAAGGATGAATCACAGGTAAAATCCATGAATGAATTATTGGAATAGATTGAAAAGAACCAGACATGGGATCTTTTTATGTGAACTGAATATCACAATATGTTATTTTAATGATGTTCATTTTTAAAAATATTTTCTATGAGCATGGAAATGTGATTATAAATATGGTGTTCTAGGTGTGTAAAAAATATTAGAAGATTGAAGGTGTTGATATTGAAGAAACATTTCCTCCTGCGGATAGCCTAGAGTAAATCAGGATCATTCAATCCATAGAAATCAGAATAGGGTATAATGTGTATCAAATAGATTTCAAAATAGCATTATGAAATGTCATTCATAAAGAATAATTCAACATTTAACAACCATTGGTTTTTATACTTGTAATTATGAAATTATGGTTTGAAGATTAAAGGAAGGTATCTATAGTCTAATGTAGGAACCATGATCATGGTACTCTCAAATGGATTATTATCTAATGAAGCTTGAAATTAAAAGTGGGGGAGTAGACCACAATATAAATGTAAAGAATTCTAAAAAGAATCAATTCATGGTGATGGCTTATGTAGAAGATATTATATTTGGTTGAAGTCATAAGGGATCAGTGGAAGAATTTTCATATAACATGAAATAAAATTTTGAAATGTCAATGACTGGTGAACTCACATACATCTTGGGGATACAATTGATTCAAAAGGAAGGACTACACTTTTATCTCAGTGAAAACATATGAAACAATGATTCTATTAAAATTCAATATTCAATACTCTGAACCATTTTCAACTCCAATGAAAGTTGGTAAAAAACCTAGAAAGAATGATAATGTGACTTCATTGGATCCAACCATTTATAGGGGAATAATTGAAGCTTATTTTACATGAATAAAACAAAACCAGTTATGGATGTGTAACATTATTAGAATAATGACTCTGGAGTAATCTAAAGGAAGAATATATGAGACTAGTTAAACGAATCATGAGGTTTATTCATGGAGTGTAGAATTTTGAAAATAGTTTTCCATTTGAAGAGATAATGAATTTTCAATTTCTTTTGCCACTGACTGGGCTTGAGATGTGGTGGATAGAATCTCAACAAATGGCGGGGAATTATTTATTGAAAAGAATTGTGTGTAATGTTTGATTAAGAAATAGGAAAGTACATCACTTTATACTATTGAAGTAGAGTATATATATACTTCAAAGGCATGAAAATAGATAATGTGGAAGAAGAAAAAACATACTGATATTGGTGATGAGGTGAAATTACCAATGAAGATTCCCTATCATAATAAGAGAATGATTTATATTTAAAATAATCATACTCATCATTCTTGAAATAATCATATTGAAATCAGATATCACTTCACTAATGAATTATTTGTACAAGGTGTGATTAAAATAGATCATAGTGGAAATAATGAATATTTTAATGATAGTTTGACCAATACCTTGACATCACATGTGTTTGAAAAACATCATTTGAGTATCAAAGTTCATCCACCTCCTCTATAATTATTAGGATATGAGAAAGACACTCTCACAATTTTGTTAACTACATTAATCTATTTTGGAAAGTGATAAATGTTTATAGGGGGGATAAAATAAATGGTGAGTGTGTTTTTTGAGATCTACACATAAAAATAAAAGTTCTTTGGGGTTATTTCCAAAATAAGGGTGATAAATGGAGAAACTTAATGTTATAAAGTTACAGGAGAATTAATAATGGAGAAATTAAGGAAAAATTCAACGTGATTAATGACTACTGTGATATAATGAGAATTCCGGGGTAATTAGGAATCAAACTGAGTTTAGATTTGAAATATTTAAGAATTAAAAAACATTATAACCCAATTCATACTTCCCATCTTATTTTCAACTCCAAGAACTACTCATGCAGACTTATAATTTTTTATGGGTTTTCTCTTGTGTATAATGTTTTGATAGCAGCTGGTGCTCTCTTGAATTTATCATTAGTTTTTAACAAAACCAAATATTGGGATTTTTGGAATTATGTATATAGTTTACTGGTGGTGGTGTTGTATTGGGACTGTGTGAGAGTTTTGTAGAGATCTTCGTGGCAATAAAAAATCTCAATAGAGATTCATGAATGGAGGATACCCATGAATATGTTTTTGAAATATCTCAAAAATTCACTAGAGGTGGTGAAAAATCATGAATGGATGATCCTACAAATATGATGTGACCAAAAATTTATTTAATGAGAAGATAATCGAATAAAATATGATGATTTTCTAATTTCATGATGTTTTGGGAGATCTGTGAATTTGGATTTCTATAAAATCTGGAGCATCATGAAAAGACTATCTTAGACATGAATGATTCCAATTATTCTAAGTATCAAGTGATTTGTGATGATAGGGAATTACATGATGGATCATTGAGCTTCGAAAAGGGAGTTTGTTCTATAAAGGTAGTTTCCTTCATGATGGTTGTGAGCTTCACGAGGGAGCTCCTCAAAAAAATGATTTGAACATAATGTTTATGTGAATAGTTCGTTTAAAGTGAATCAACTTAGGTATAAATTATAATAAGCTTTTCAGGATAGTTAGGTAAAAAATCATTAATGATAATCCATTTAAGAAACATTCTTGTCGATAAAATGAGTAAGGATTATACATAGAGTAATGAGAATGGGGGAGTCAAAAGAAGTGTTCCAAGGGATGCAATGTGATCTCAATAAAATATTTTAATGGAAGTGTACCAAGAATATAGTTAATGATTATAAAATTCAATATTCCAAATCTAGTGAAGATTAGCTGATTTAGGTATGACCAACACACTTTCAACGTATGATCAATGAAATTTCCCTTAGTGGTTAACCACATAAAATTGTTGTGTTGTATCTATGAATGTGAATGTTTTAATTACTTCACATTACCATCAGATAGGTTTACCAGGTTTATATCAACGTCGAACAAAGATCCATCCCTTTAGAAGAAAATAATGACACTCAAATTAACCCATCTATTCTCAATGTTTTTTGGGGTCCTTCATAAATATAGTTTGTTGATGAAATGGTTATATTCAGACACTTATAAGAGAAAATGAAATAGTAACTCACAAATATCCAAGATCTAAACAATTAGGTCTTGATTCTAGAATTACTCAACAATTTTGTCAAACCCTAATAGCACTTAGCCAAATTATACTATGAACTAAACTCCCCATTCTTGAATCTAACCCTTTTCATCACCATAGCTAATCTCCCTCAGTTGAAACCCCATTGTAGGCTCGAGCACCATTTACGTTTGGATTGAATATATTTTATTCCCACAACTCCTCAGAACAAACAAATCTAAACAGATGCCCTCTTCAAAATTTCCCACATATGGGGTTCTCCCATAGTAAACCATGTTTTCATTATTTTATTCATTTTTATCATTAATCCATAATTTAAATACAATTATCATTATTTTACTTATTAAAATATTTATAAAATTTATTATAATTATGAAAATATAACTATATTATTGTGAAAAATTAAAATAAAAAAACATATATATCATAATAATTTTCTATATATTATCATAGTAAAATATACTACAACATAATCAAAATGGGTAATTTACAAATATGTCAATAATCATTTGTTTTATATAAGGTGATAAATTTTATTTTTTATTATTAAACCAAATTTCATTTTTTATAGTATAATTTCATGAAAAAATGTTTAATAAATTTTTGTGTTGAATTGTACTGATCATTGATATTTCTTATTTCAATAACATTTTATTATAATAAAATATATTATTATTTTATCTATTTCAATATAATTATTAATAATAATTTCGCAATAATTTTTTATTTTTTAAAACATATATTTCTACAAATTAATTGTCAAATAATAATTTAAAAAACATAATTGTAAAATAAATAATTTCTCTAGATTATAAAAATGAAACATTATTTCCTAAAATTAATTATTTATTTTCAAATATTTTGAATTTTACATAAAATTATAATTTATTTAATGTAATATGATTTTGGAATTTTTTAAATAAAAAAATCATTTATTATATAGTTATTTTTTATTTTATTTTTTTTGTATTTAACATTTATTATATATTTAGATTTATATACATCTATATCCATTATATCACTTTAGTGAGAGTTAGATTCCTCAATTTAGATTGTTTAGATCTAGGTTTTAATGGGTATATTTTCCTTGGATGTCGATCCTTAGATTTAATTCTAGATTCCATCAGTCGTTCTGAATTCAATAATTCTACAACTAATTAAGGGTCATGGCTTGTAAATAGTTCATCAATGACCACGAGGTATGTGATATAATATTTAATTTTCTTAGTATTGATTATGATCACATGTAAAAAAATTGTCCATTTTTCCATTTTGTGAAATTTCATTTTAATTGGAAATATTATTGTCATTTCCTTATGTTTGATAGACCCTTCAATGAACTCGAGGTCCTATTGGTTAATTAAGAATAGGCATGATTAAAACCCATGGGGTGTTCCAATTACACTTGAAATTATGATTATGAATTTCAAAAAGGGGAATATTGAGTTAATGTAATTGAAATAAATTTTTATTTCATTGTTTAGAATTGGATTTAATGTATTATTTTCAAAACTATGATGAGTTAATGAGAATGAAATAATTATTGATAAATGAATAAATGGGGAAATTATTATGTCATTAATTAGGAAAAATGTAAATGAAAATGGTGGTGAATGATGATAAAAATAGTGAACAACGATGAAAACAATTGAATAAAAGGATAATGAAGATTCACCTTGATATGATTGTGGCATTGTGATATTTTTTAGTGATTGATAAATGAGGTTTGGGTCAATGGTTGATGCTCAAAATTCCCATGGGGTGTCATATTGATGCTCCATGCCTCCAATGTATGCACACGGAAAATGAAGTGTTGAATAGGGTTTGATGGTCCGAATAATCATGAGGCCTGGGATATAAAATGGTTCTTAAAATTCCCAATAGGTTACAGACTGATGATCTAGGCCCCCAAGATTGGTCAACGAATTGATGTTCGAACTTCTTGAGATACTGATTTTTGGATTTATGATTTATGACACAGAAAATGAAATTAGAGTTAAATGAGTTATGAAATACAATTATAGAATGAATTATGATATTCCGATGATGAGTGGTGTGGATTTCAGAATGGTCGGAAGCATGTATGATTGGTTTGGGGTCTCCCTAAACCAGTGGGACAATTTTTCTAATTAAATTATTATTAAATGTGAATCATGGTTACATGGAAATTTATTATTTATTCATTAAAAATTATATAAACTTTTATTGAATTTATTTTTCTTTAGAAGCCAATTTTTACGGCTATAGATTTTTACTCACTCTACATAGGTTTCCAAATCGATACCCAAATAGATATCATGTTGGTAGGAGAGGATACAGGAAAGAGAAATATTTTTGAAGGATAAGATGGAATTATGGATGGGGAATGAATGAGGGATCCACATATGATGTTGGGACACACTTAGGAGATGTAATTAATTCCATATTTTTGGTTTATCATTTGAAAGTTGTCACTTATATGGAATTTAATATCTACAAAATTATATTATGGTAATTTCCTTTATTTTGGAAATAATCATATAATGTTGGTCTATTATTAATTATGGTATTATATTGGTAACTGGTATTTCGGATTTGGGTATTTTTTATTCATTTAATATATTTTGGTGCATTGATAATGGGGTATAATATCCTCACATTACATATTAGACCATCTTTCATAATGAGAATCATATGGATTAAGGGGAGGCATGGCTAAGGTCATATAAAGAACTGCATTAGAACATTAGTATGTGGAGCTCATGTCATGTCGGTACAAGGTGGTATCGAAGGTAGTGTTTCTTTTATTTTTAGTTGTCTTAATTTTTGGTAATGGCTAGTGGGAGACTAAATTTAGTCTATCTTTTGTACTAACCTCATTCATGGGAGTAGATTACTTATGTGGAAGGAAAAACCTATGTTCTCAAGGTAGGATTTCTGTTATTGAGGTTTTATATTACATTTGAATGTTATTTCACATCACATGATTCACTTGTTGTGTGATGTTAATATTTTTTGATATTTTACTTGTGGAATAGTATCACATGGGTGTTCATTATATATTCATAATTCTATAAAATCTATATTTTATATAACATGAATCATTTTATCAGTGAAAATAATCCGGTATCGGTAGAGTTATTGAAATTATAATATTTTATTTACTAGTGTTATATAAATTAAATAATTCATAAAATTATTTTAAATTATAAAAACAATGAAAAATGTTGTAATTTTAATGGAAAAAATTGAGTTTAAATGAGATATGTGAAATTTGGATCATTGAAGAAACTTTCTCAAATAAGACCTTGAATCATGATGGTTGTGGGTAGTGATAGTTCATTGGTTTTGACTATGTGGTGATGTGTGAGGGGTGAATTGTTATGTATTTTTGTGAATAAATATTATAAATATATATGTTGATCTTTTATGTGTCATGTGGTGTGTGTTTGTAATTATATAGGAAAACATTCATGATGAAATATATTGATTGGTTGGCAGGAATAAATGGAATGAAATGTAACCAATGAAGCTAGACATGACACCCTAATATTCTTGGTAGAAGAGGTGTGAACAAGATTCCATGAAAACAATTCTCCATTCACATAGTTTTTGATAAGTGTCATAGTGAGGACTGTGTTGATTATGTCTGATCTGACACTTGATTTATAGTTTCAAAACCCTATGACATTTATTAGAGATGGTGGAAGTGAGGTAGTTGAGTTTGGGAATGATTCTATCCATAGAATTATTGTCCATTTATAGAATCTGTATGAGAAGAAATAGAAGATGGCTTCTTATATTTTTCAAGATTAAGAAAAGATCTTATGGTATTTTTAGGTTCGTGATGAGCAGTTGGAAGAAATTATTTTGAAGGACTTCTAAGATATGTTCATGGACAAATTTTACCCATTGACAATTTAGAAGTGGTGGGTATCTATGTTTGTGAGGATGACCATGGGGGTATTATTGTGATGGGCTATAATTGTCACATCACTTATTTTTAATGGATTTATCCTACACTCGTACAATATTAGAAAATTACAGATAAATGATTTTGGATGGAAATACATGTGAGATTGATTCGAAGTTAAAAAACATAGGATTGAACATCTTTCCTATGGTTGTGAATAAAGCTCTCATTTCTAAGGGGAACCCAAATGAGTCTTTTATTGGATGATATTTAGTTTTTATTTGATGAAAATGAGTTATTTATTCTAAGGGTAGAAAAAATTATTATTTGAACCTTAATAAGTGAAGTTCTATGTAGATTTTGTAGAGAGACTGATCAACTACAAAGGAAAATGATCACGTTCTTTTCCATCAATTTGGTAGGACATGTCACTTTTTTAGCAGATCCCCTGACCACTAGTTGAATTCAGAGCTTATACAATGATTTAGAGTCTACAATGATTATATAGAAACCTATGGAAATAGGTAATGAATGGGGAACTATACTAGAATAGTGTATTGGATGGGTGACCTATATAACGTAATATTCTGGGAGTTGGAGTGCTACTAACCATGTTGGTTGAGGCGGTGGATATACTTCTTCAAGGAAGTATCACTCAAATAAGTAGAGTGGTGCATCTTAGGGGAATCAGATTACTACATATGGTAGAGGGACAAGATAGTTTCATGCAGTCTAGCTTGAACTTCCTGATAGAGTGGTTTGTCCATTAATAGTTATTAGTGATATTATTTTAGCTTCAATACATTATTGATCATTATTTGATACAACATCCAAATATTCTATTATATATTATCATATTGTGAATAGATAGAGTATGATTGTATATTTTTTGAAGTGGGTTTATAATTATCATCAAAACGATGGGATTTTGTTTGAGGGAAAACTGTGCATACAATGGGTTTTATCTCAATCTTGGTTTGTTTCACTTCCATTGGTACATTTACATTCATCAAATGTCATAATTTTACATGTTTTTTAGTATGGATTGGTAGGTATCATACCAAGATCACTTAGATTGTTACCAAATAAGAGTAAAATTTATGTATTTTAAGAGTAATACTTATGTTCATTTTGGAGAATGGGATATCTAGGTAGGCCGACCAGTGATTGTTTGGTAACACCCCAAAATTTTAATGTTCAAATTTGTATTCAATAGCTTTTTTGACACACAACACCAAAAATGTATGGGAATATAATATCCTAAGACTCTACTATATATTTAATATTTTAAATAAAATCAACGCATTATATTTCTTGTAATACATGAATGACTGAGATTTCTTGTGTTACACGCAATAATGAACTTCCAAGATAGCTTTTCTTATACATAAAAGCCAATTTCCTCGGTATATTACATTACACGCAAACCAATGTTTTACCAAATAACCTTTTCTAATTAAAATATTATTATTTAATATGATATGATATAACCTTGTTGTTATATAAGAATTTATGGTTAATATTTTCTAACTTATGGAAAATTATTTCTTATGATAATATAAAATTAATTCATTGGTTACCAACTAATGAGAAACTAAAATAAGACCCAATTAGATATTAAAAAGAAATATTATTATTCTTATGCTTCCAAATGAGTTTTTCTTTAATAAAAATAACTAATTACAATTATTGAATTATTATAATGAAACCTATATTTTATACATCCAGTCAAATATGTCGATATTTATATCATTTTGATATGCATACGTTTACAACAAACCCTATTTCACACCTAGAAATGTATGTTTTTATAAACACAATTTTAACCACTTCTAATGGAGAACATTTTTTAAATATTAATTTTGACTCTTTATAAATTTAATTTTAAAAAATAATCCTAATTATTGAAATTATATTTTCATAAATAGCCTAGGGTGATTTTTTTTCTAAGAAACAATATATTTTTATGAATACCTAAAAATGTTAATTTTTTTGAAATTTATTTTGCAATTAAATAATTATTAATGATAATTTATCATTTTAAATCTGTTATAATGTAATATTATATCAAATATAAATATATTAATGTAATTTAGTTTATTATAATGAGTTTCAATTTTAAATTGAATATAAAAAAATAACAAAATTTTCCACATTTTTCTATTAACGCACTTCATTCGTCATCCTCTAAGATTATCATTAATATTAATTACTCTTCTACTGTGATTTTAATTTTCAAAAATATACATACACCACTGTAATAAAGATTAAACTATGAGTCTAATAAGATCATATTAATTTTTTTACCAAAATTATTAATGAATGTGATTATAATTAATTATAGTGATTATGGTGTAATTAGGATTAAAAATGGACTAAAAATAATATTTAAGGACTCAAATGACCAAGAAACTTCTCCAAAAGTCATTTTATGCACATATATAGTCCATACAGCATCCAGTAGATTTTTTTGTTTGTTATGACTTGTTTTGAGTAAGAACATGTGTATACCTAACATGATTACATAAATTCCTAGTGGGTCATTTTCATTCCCTATAAAAGGACAGAACATTTCCACATTATTCACACCTCAAAAAACTCTTAGGTTTGTGCATGATAAGCCCAAATAGATTCCCAACATCCCTCCCTATAGACTAGAATACTCTCTTTGGGCAGAAAGCCTTCTAGGTATGCGTTTTGTTATAAACCAAAAGAAGGTACCCGATTAAGAGGTAACATCTTCCTTGATGTTTTTTAGTTACATTTCCATTATCCAACCCATATAATATATTTATTATATTATTACAAAAAAACCTATATAATAAATATTCTAGTATGTTTTATGTTAATATTTATTCGAAAACATACACACAGCTCCATCTTATGGGAAATGAAGACATTTTTTATGTTTATGACAAACTAATTCTCAATGAAATAATGATTGTTCCATTTTCCATTACCACATTCCATTGTGGCCATTATAATGGATAATCTATTTAAATATTTTATATTTTATATTTATTTTTTATTTTTTATTCTGTAATTTTTATTTATGACATACCTTTGTGCTCTCCATCATGTGTAAATATGATAGTTTCGTTTGAGGAATTGTGGACTACCTCCCCTCAAAGCGATATGAATTGTTAATGACATAAATATAACATAAAAAGGAAGGGTTTATTAAAAATATGTGTCATATATAACATAGATATGAAAATTGAATTATACGATATATATGTATCATTTATATTTCATTATTTTAATATGACATAAAAATTAACGTATCATTAATGCGTACGCATGTCCTACATTCTAGATGAATAGTGCACCTAATTTCTAATATCCAAATTTTATTGACTACCACAAATACAAATATAATGGATATATGTCATATTAAAATCATGTTTTAAATTATGGAGATGAATAATCCATGATATATTTAATAATCATGACAAACAACATGTTAAAACATACTCGACAAACTAGGCAATTAACACCCAAAATAACTAAAATAACCAAAGGTTATTAACAAAAGGGTAATAATATTTTATAAAAGTATCATTTATGTTGTCATAAATATTAATATGGTTGTGTATAAGTTATTAACATGATTAAACCCACTATATATTAGCATAAATTTTACAAAACACAAAGGTGGTTAAGGTAAGAAATTCCCCTATCACGTTTTAAATTTGTGAGATAAATGTCATGTTCACAAATTATATAATTTGTATGGTGTATCTATTACACCTATTGTTGTATTGTATCATTAATCCTATTACCATAATGGTATTTAAGGCTATAATATAATATTATTACTTAATGAGGTTTATAATTTAAAATTCTTCAAGGTTGTGTGGGACACTTTTGAATGATTAATGATTATTTTCATCAATGATCATTAATGATAATTTACTAGAATCTACATTTAATTAAATCATATAACTATTTTTCAATAAAACCATTCATTATAATATGGTTATTCATTAACATTTTAAATATTATGTACCAATATTCAATTATTTGGTACTGAAAATTTTATATATATTTTTTAGAAATTCTAACTTTATATCTCTCTTTAGTCAGAAACATATAATCTAGAGAAAAAAATGTATTATTAAACTATTTTCCAAAAATGTTTTTAAATTTATATCTTCAAGTATTTTACCCCTTATTTATTTTACCAATTCATTTAAAGGAATATTCTTATCACTTTCAAAATTTGGAAATTTTTATCCTTTTTCCGCACAAAAGGGATATTCTATTTTACCTCTTATAAATTGTTCAGATTTTTCCGTCATCAATTCGTTGAAGCCTTATTTACTAGTTTAAATGATGATTTTTTTAAAATATTTTCAAAATTAATTTTCAAAAAAAATATTTTCAAATGATTTCTCAAAATTAAAGGATTTTTTCTCATCAATATTTTTAAAGGTTATTATTTTTTACATCATTAATGAAAACAAACCTATATTTTTACTCCACATGGGATTTGTTGTTCTAATACCATTATTATTATTCTAATAGATGATTTATCATTGATTTTTAAAAGGATAATATTCACATTCCCTTACCTGATTTATTTGTATGTCCCCTTAAAATATCCAATTTGATATGATCATCGAGCATTGAATTTACCTTAATTATCTATATCATTTAATATAGATATTAGTATTACCTATACCAAATACCATTTTACAAACATTGTTTAGTTTGGAATTTATTTGATTAAATTGTAAATTGTGGATTAATATATATTTATCATTAAATAATGTTATTTTAAGATTCATATTATTTATTTTCAATATTAAATATGACGAATGTTTTAGACTAGCAATGATGGGTGGATCCAAAAATTTATATAGCTCCCAGACGCAACAATAGGTTATCACGAGACAAATAGTTGTGGATATTTGTTGATAACCTTTGTTTTAAACCATCTTGTAAATTTGTTTAGGCTAATAAGTTTTCATTTTCCTCAGAAATCATTTCCTAATATTTTGAATTTCCCTAAAACTAGTTTTAGTTATTATTGATTCAAGAGATTTTGATTCAATATATATATCAATAGATATCATTTCAATTCATTTATTAAATGGAATTTGTTTTAGTTTTATGCCTTGACATTGTGATTTTCCTTATCCAGTTATATGAATGGAATGTATTTATTGTTATTACATTTCCATATTGGTTATTTACATCCTTTCAGTGTATTGATTACATGGAACATGTGTTAAGTTATTTAACTTTCAATTTTACTACTCTTATTGATTTATTATTGATTCTGATATATTTTTCACTTACTTAGCATTTTATTTCCTCCTTACAATGTTTCCATTCACAATAATCCAAGAAGAACACTAGGAAATATTAGCATAGATTTACTATATGGATTATTTTTTTCTTTTAAGATGTTTATTTTTAATGTATGGTTTTTTTGGAAATTAGGGTTATAATTTGTAATACTATACTCACTTATGTTTCTTGTTTACCATGAATAATAAGCTGATTGGTCTATCAAGGAATGATTCCTTGTAATTCTAATAATGTAATTGATAGACGACACTGGATTTGGCTCTTATGGGGTTGGGTCGCTATAAAAGGTATTTGAGGAAGTTTATTAGAATTATTTTGGATTAGATTTAGGAAAACATAGAATAGATAACATAACCCTAAGGAATTATTTGAAAATACTTTTAGATAAAAACCATAGAATTTTGGTAAATTATATATTATGTGTTTCTTCCAAGTAATAAAATAATGGATGGATACGAAAAGTGGATGTAGATCGAGAACAGATTCTCCAAGGAGCAACAACTTTGAAAAGGTGTTTTGATCCTGACTCGGGGTAACCTGGTAGATGACAACAAGCCTCAAAATTCACCTAGTTTGATACTCTTGGGGTAGGGGTTCTTAAGATAATCCACATTTTCTGTACAAGAAAATATAAAAGATTTAAATATATACAAACAATGAATAAAAACAGTTAATGTGAAGGAGTTTTAGATTCAAGGTAATGTGTTAGGATTTAAAAATCCTATAACATATACTACAGATAAAAACATAAGCCATGGATGGTCCTATGAGGAAATAAATAGATGAATTATTTATATATTATCATCGTATAGAAAACCATTTCTTAAAGACTATTTAGTGATTAATCTTATTTCAAGGATGAACATCATATTTTGTTGGAAATTATATTATTTTAGTTTTAGAAAAAGAAAAACTATAAGCTGGGTGAAAACGAATAAAATCTAGAAAGGATGTGGGTCTTGAACCCATGGCTGAGACGATAAGGGTTTCATGTCAACCACTAAATTTCAAAATGTACTTATAAATTTTTTCATTTTTGTAGTTAAACAATTTAAGAAAAAAATGTTAATAATGAACCAGTAGTATAACTTTTGAGTATTAAAGATTAATCTATTTACTATATTTGTTTTCAAAGATATTAAGAGAAAAATAGTTAGACTTTTTGCTGATTTAGAGGCCTATTTTATTTTTTTAATGTTTTTTAGTACTTTGGGAATAAAATATTCTTTGTTGATAATTACTTTTTGGGAGTAATGTGATGAATTTGAAGTTGGTTAAAGCACAACAAAAATTTAGTATCGTTCTTATAAAATGGAAAAATATGAAGTAAAAAAATTTCATTATGTTCATGGTCAATATAATAATTACCCAATATTAGAAAAATTATTTAGAAATAAAATTTTATCCTAATAATTTATCTTCTGTTGAACCGATTGTCTCTTAAATCAATACATATTTATGTTTTTGAGGCCCTCAAAAAATTATATCAATAAATCACATCTTTGGGTGTGATGACCTCATTCACTCCCTATATATATTTATGCTTCGCATACAAGTATATTTCTCTACATTCCACTTATGTTCTCATAATTAAAGACCTGGTTACATGGAAGTCCATGTGACATATATAATTTCTATTTTACATTTTAAAGAGGATAACTTATGAACCCTTCTCACGATGTTGTGTTTCAAATAGAAGAGGTATCAAAAAATATTTCACTATAATTGAGTTTAATTTTTGAGGATGAAATTTTATTAAGGTGGGGAGAATATAACACCCTGAAATTTTAAGGTAAAACTTTTTATTCAATAGTGTGTATGACACACAACCCCAAACACATTAGGGAATATAATATCCCAATTCTTTCCTTTATATTTAATATTTAAAAAAAATGATCACATGATATTTCTTGTAATGCCTAAAAAACTGATATATCATGTATTACACACAATAGTGACCATCCTCTATAGCTTTTGTTACACAGAAGAAATTTTTTCCTCAATAGCTTTCGTTACACACAATACCAAGTTTCAACAAATAACACTTTCTTATTAAAATATTATCATTTAATAGAATACGATATAAGTTAGACATTATGTTATTGGTTATTAATATTATTAAATAACTTATGAAATTTTTTGGTTTTTATAAATATAAAATTAATTCATTGGTGAGTAAAAAATGGGAATTGGAAATAAGAACAAATTGGAAATAAACATAAATATCATATTTTTTGTACTTCTAATAGAGTTTTTCCAAAATAAATATAACTAATTACAAGTAGTCAGTGATTTTAATGAAGCATATATTTTATATATTCAATCCAATATATTTTATTTTTATATAGTGGGTTTATATGAATAAAATAAGAACAAACTTTATTTCACTTAAAAAATGTATATTTTTATAAAGGCAATTTTATCGCCATTAAATAGAGAACCTATTTTAAATTTTAAATTTTACAATAATATAAATTTAATTTGAAAAAATAATCTTCATTTTTTAATTCTTAATTTCAAAATTATCCTAGGGTGAATATTTGGTATTTTTTTGAGAAAAAAAATTTTTTGAGGAATAGTGAAAAATATTAATTTTAGTTAAAAACAAAATTTTGTTTAAATTATTATTATTGTTATATAATAATTTAAATATTTATAAAGTAATATTAGATTTATTATAAATATATTAATTTAATTGAGTTCAATATAATTAATTTCACTTTGAAATTGAATATAAAAACTTAATAATATTTTTATCGTTTTTCTTATAAAACTAGTTAATTCGTCTGTTTGCGAGATTATTATTACTCATTATTTTTTTTGAATCTATGATATTAAATTTAAAAAATAGACATAAATTATTGTAATAAATATGATACTGTTATTTTTATAAGATCAACTTTACTTTTGTCCAAAATGATTAGTGAATCATATTAAAATTAATTAGAGTGACTAAGGTGTAATTACGCTTACAAATTGACTAAACCTTATATCTAAGGGACCAAATGTCCTATACCATTTTTGAAAACCCATTTTATGGAAATAAAACTTCTATTACCCTTCCATTATTGATTTCGTGTGTTTGTTTTGACTTTTCGATGGTAATAAAATTTGTATACCTAACTTGTTACAAAATATTCGAAGTGAGTCATTTTCTGTTCCTATAAAAGGCCACCACCTCTCACCATTCTTCAAAAAACACAAAAAATATTAGGATTAGAAATGATCTGCCAAAATATTCTCCCAAAACACATCCCCTCATCCAAGAATCCTCTCTTTGGAAAAATATCTTTCCAAGTAAGTCTTTTGGTATGAACCAAAAGGTCTTACCCGATTAAGTGGTAACATCTTCTCTCAACCTTATTAGTTTCATTTACATTATCCAACCCATATAATCTTTTTATTATATTATTAAACAACAAAACAAGTATTTTTAATACACAAATTTTTTTAATTTAAATATTTCTACTTACACCTACACAAACCTATATATAATGAGAAACGATCTTAATGTTTCTGTGTAATGGTAAGTAATGTCTCTTGAAATATTTGTTGTTCAATATTCTTTTACCACCTATCCGGGTAGAAATTTTTGTTAAAAAATGTTTATATAAGATATATATGTTATTTATTATTTATTTATTATTTTTTAATTTTTATTTATGACATAACATAATTCTTTCTATCATATGTAAATACGATAGTTTCATTTGAGGATGTGTGGATTACCGTTCCCTCAATGTGATATAACTCATTAATTCCATTCATGGAAATCATAAAGGATGGTTTTAATAAAAATATATATTATATATAACATAGATATGGTAATGAAATTTTAATATACATATTTAATATTTATATTTCCTGATTTTAATACAATAATGGAATGAAAGTAGAGTTCATGTGTACATATGACCTACCGTCTCCATGAATGGTACACTTCATCTATAATATCCAAATATTACAGACTAAAATTTATTCATATATACTAGATATATAAGATATTAACATAATGGTTTAAATTTTGGATATTATTAAACCTATAAATAATTAATAATAATGACAAATAACCTGATAATACATACTTGACAAACATGGAAATTAACCCTTGAAATAGTTAAAATAATGAATTGTTATTAAAAAATGGTTCAGAAAATGTTAAAAGAGGATCATATATGATATAAAAAAATATAAATATGGTTCAATTATTAGTTATTAACATTGTTAAACCCACTATAATTTAGGATACATACCACACAACCCAAAAAGTTTAATGTAAGGGATTCTCATCTCACATTTTACATCTATACGATAAATGTCAAGTCCACCACTTATATTTTTTATGGTGTATCTAGTACCCATATTATTATATTATACCATTAATCATCTTACCTTCATGGAATTTAAGGAATTAATTTAATATTATTCATTCATGTAATTTATGATTTAAAATATTTTAAGGTGGTGAGAGACACTTCATAATTTTTTATGATTATTTTCCTCAAATATATATTTTATTTAATTTAAATGGAATTTAAATTTGAGTAAATTATATAAATATTTTTTAGTAAACACTTTCATTTTAATCGGGTTATTCATGGCCATTTTCAATATTAGTACCAATATTGAATAATTTGGTAGTTAAAATGTCTTAGAATTATTTTTCTTCAGAAATTTCGACATTATTTATATCTTTAGTCTGAGAACTTTTTCTCTTATTAAAAACTTGTTTTATTAAATTGTTTTATAGAAATTTTTTTAATTTGTTTTGGTAATGGCACTTATCTATTTTTTGGCTTTTACACATTTTTTCAAATACTTTTTTTCATTATAAAAGAGGCATTTTCTAAGCTTTTTCCTTAAAAAAAATATTATTTTCACCTCCTATGACATATACTGATTTATTGACCATAATTTATTTGAATCCTGCATTTCTTATTTAAAAAGAATTTTTTTAAATAAAATGTATTCAAGTAGGATTTTCAAAGAAAAATATTTTTAAAAGGTATTTCAAAATCAGAGGATATTTTTTTCAAGAATATTTTTAAATGTTATTATTTTTTTATCATTAACTAAACTAATCCTCTAATTGTACTGAACATGGGATCTTTTTTTTGATACCATCCTTATTCATCCTCTAGATGGGTTTGTGAATGATTTGTACTAGTATTCACATTAACTTCCATGATTTATTTTTTAGTCTCACTGAAATTTCCACTATCATGCGATCATTTGTCATTGAATTTCCCTTAAATATCAATATAATTTATCATGAATATAACTATTTCCCAAACCATACACAATTTTACATATGGTGTTTTCTTTAAATGTTATTTGATTAAATGGGGAATTATTGATAAATCTGTATTCCTTATTCAATATGGTTATATTAGAAGGCATATTATTTATTTTTATTATTCAGTATGAGGAATTTTTTAGACCCACAATGATTGGAGGATCCAACAATATATAATGGTCTTCGATGTGTCGACAGGTTCTTATGAGACAAATAGTTGCACAAATGATTTCCAAACATGGTCTAAAACTGTATTGTGAAAGGTCTTGACAGTAATAGGTTTTAATGTGTCTCATACCTGATGTATAACAATTAATAATCTCCCTTATACTAGTTTATGTTATTATTCATCCATGTGATTTTTCATTAACATATCTAAGGATATTGTTAATTAAATTTCATTGATTAAAAGGAATGTGTTTTAATTTCATACCATTCTGTAGTTATTTTTCCTTATCTAGTTATTTTAATGGATTGGATTTCTTGTTATTACCTTTCCATATTCATATGTACTTATCTTTAGTTCATTAATTACATGGAATTTTTTTCAGTTATTTACATATCTATTTTACTACTTACATTGATTCATTATTTCTGCTGCTATATTATTTCCTTTCTCTGCATTTTAGCTCTCCCTTATTATGTTTCATTCCATATAAGCACAAGAAGTTTACTATGAATGATATGCATTGATTTACTATAAGGATTAGGGATATCCTCAAAGATATTTATTTATAAAGAAGGTAAAAAAATTATGTTGTAATTAGGGTAGTTATTTGTAATACAATATTCACTTATGTATTTCGTTTAAAAAGACTACTAAACTAATTGATAATTTGGGTCTTGATTCATTGTAATCATTCCAATTTAATTGATATTAAACCCTAGGTTCGGGTCTTCTAGGGCCGGGTAGCAACAAGTTCATCATAAACTGTGGGATCTCCCCACCCAGTTTAGAACCATATGTTGGATTATGTGAGTGTGAATCATACTGTCTTTACACCCACAGTGGATCGATTACGAGATGTTTTTCTTGAATACCACTCAAGGTTTCTACTTGAGGTAGATTATGAATTTATTATTGATCACATATTGGGAGATGAAATGATATATATTCCACCTTAACAAATGGTACCGACAGAGCATCACAAACATAAGACTCAACTAGATGAATTGATGGATACATACTTATCCATTCATGTATGTTTCCTTGGGAATATTTTGTTTTGTTTTCTAAAAAGGGTTATTGGATGTTGGGATTTTTGTTTATTTCTATAAGTAAAAATATATATTTATTATTAACTGATACCCTATTCCAAATATTTGACATAACTTTGATCAGTTAAGAGGATCTTATGTGTTGCTAGAATTTTCATGTGATCAGGGTATCATCAGTTGAGAGTTATACCTTTTAATATACCACAATCATCTATTAGATGTTTGTATATACAATATTGGATTGTCTTGATGTCGTTCATGGTGGTGATGCTCTGTTTACTTTTATGGACTTGATGAACCAAACCATCCACACATACATAGATTAGTTTGATGTTGTTTTTGTGGATGCCATCATGGTGTACTCCAAGTCTCAGGATGATCATGATCTACTTCATTACATCCTCCCATGTACAAAGATAGAGAATCATGTCTACAAAAAAACCCAATTGTGAATTCTTGAGCAACATGGTATAATTATTTGGCTACACCATATATAAGGAAGGTGTGGTACTGGTCCCAGATAAAGCCTATAGTGTGGTTCCATGGGAGAAGAATAAGAATGTTTTTCTTATTATGGTATTTTGGTATGGAGGGTTATTTTCAAAGGATAATTAAGGGAACTTCCATTTTCATAGCATCATATTCAGGCTTAACCATGAATGATATCATGTTTTAGTTATTAAGAAAATGAAAGAATGAATTTCATGATTTGAAATAGAATTGTTCCACAACACCAATTTCGATCCTTCCCTAGCCGTTGAGGAGTATACCATGTTTTTTTATTCATACGGAGTTAGACATAGAAAAATTATGATGTAGGTAGAAAGGGTTATAGATTAAGGGATATGATATTTGAGGCCGCATGAATTTAAATTCCCCACACACGATCAAAATTTGGCTTCTGTGGTTTATGTCTTAATGTGATAGAGGAATTACATGTTGAGAGAAAATTTTACTATGTATACCGATCATATAATTTTAAATTAATCATTTAAAATATATATATGTATATATATTAGTGGATATGGGTTGAGTATCTATTGTCATTTGATCCTGATATATCTTATACACCAGCAAAGGGAAATAATGTTGCTACTAGTTTGATCTAGAAACACACAATCAAGCTATGAAGGAGTTTAATTCTAAGTGGAAGATTATGAATTGACTAACTATGACACATACTATTGTTCCATAGGACCCATACTAGGATAAGATGAAAATTATATAATTATTTTTTATTACACATTACTCAGACGATTAAATGACATTCAAAATGATGATTTTGAGGTTTTGGACGTGAGGGAAATCCACAATGGTGTGGATCCCACTTCTGATGGGACTATAAATGAGGATGGGATCATCTAGGTCTAGAACCATATATTTGTGTCTACGTATATGGCTGAGGAGTATATTTATTAATTTCTTTCCCAATAGTAAGTGGTGCATCTATGTTGGAAAAAATATACTATGAACTGTAAATTACTGGTGCTGTGATTGAAAATAGATATTTCAGGTTTTCGGACATGATGATACACATATCTCTATGTGAATGGTGAGAATAAAAAATTGGTGTTTTTTATAGTTTTTTTCCATTTATGAAATGAATTTTGTTGACATTAATATTGATTTTTCGATGTGGGTGTTCTTGGGAGCCCTCAAAAGTATAATGGCATTTGGGTTATTGTAGAAATGTTTCCAAAATGATCCCATTTTTTACCTACAATGCATGTTTTTAAAATAGTTCAATTGGGGGATATGAATGTTCAAGAGATAATCAGTTTTCATGGGTTTCCATGGATCATAGTATAATGTTGTGTTTCATGCATTACACCCCTCTTAAGATAAGTCTTAT
Source organism: Viscum album (assembly GCA_963277665.1). NCBI lineage: Eukaryota > Viridiplantae > Streptophyta > Magnoliopsida > Santalales > Viscaceae > Viscum > Viscum album. Next base: position 113,037,556 of record OY728137.1, read on the forward strand.
AGAAGACATTGGGTAACTAGGAATTTCTTGGTAAATATTTCCACCCATAGAGACACATGAATCTAGAGCACACTACCTGGGTTGTAGAGGACATACTAAGATCAAAATTCCATGCATTTGGTGGGTTTTGAGGGAATAATATAGAGCTCATTGATTTCACCTATTTCCACAATTGTCTATTGGCTATTCATATGGCACCATATGATACACATTCTAATTGGCCATGAAGTTCACCTAAATGTCAGAAAGAGGAAAGAGAGTATATTTTTTTGTACTTGGTCTCATGGATGAGAAATTCAAAAATGTGTAGCTGAATTGAAAACGAATAGATATAGCACATTTTATGTAGATGTCTTTTGCTGATCAGAATTTTTTACCACAAGAGATTATAGTGGGAAATCATGTATATGTTCAGTTATCTACTTGATTGGGACACCATAGGATTCATAAGAAAGGCCTATTTATGCCAAATATTATTGAATTATTTGCAGGTATATAGAGTATTAAGTCATTGGAATATCCATTTTCTCTTCCTCATAGTTATAGTTCTACAAAAAATATATTTCACATATCAAATATTAAAAAATATCACCCTTAAAAATGTCTTGTGATCTATGTTGATGATCATGATATTGAGTAAGATACATCCATTGAGAACCATCTGATTCATGTTTTGGATCATAGTGACACTACTAAAAATAAGACTATTAGCGACCGCCATTGGCGGTCGCTAAAGGCCTTTAGCGGCCGCGCAGCGACCGCCATTGGCGGTCGCTAAAGGCCTTTAGCGGCCGCGCAGCGACCGCCATTGGCGGTCACTGTTGCCTCGTCGCTAGAGGCCTTTAGCGACCGCCAATGGCGGTCGCTATAGAAGGCCGGTAGATCGGCCTTCAGCGACCGCCTGGCGGTCGCTATAGTGGGCCGGCATGGCACCCTATAGCGACCGCCTCTGGCGGACGCTATTCAAAAAAAAAAAAATTTAAATTTTTTTTTATTGAATTCAATATAAATATAAATATATATTTATGTAAAAATATTCATATATATACTATTAAATACAATATTTTAAATATATATATATATATATATATATATATAATATATAATATATTTTAAATGTTTTAATATATATTTAATACATATATAATATCAAATCATTGTGTTATAATAATTTAAAAACTTCGATTCAAGAAATAATCTCATTTCAGGTCGTTCGGAGCATGTTTGCTCCGAATTGGAACGCCGCACGCCGTTTTGGTGTTTAATGGCGCCGGAAACGTGTTTCCGGCCGCCGCGGTCACACGGCACCTCCGAATGAGGTGCCGTCTGGCCGACCATTTGACAATTCACGCCCCGGATGTTGTCGTACGGTTTCGTGGCATTCGGAGGTCGTTCGTGTGGTTTTGACCCCCCAACGCGTCATTTCAGCGCGCGCCGCGCTGCTGAAAACGGCACAATCGGACGTGCCGCGCGCACCGCACGTCCGATGGACGTGCGGCCTCCTCCTGCATCTCAGGAATAATATTTCTATCGTTCCCGTGCGGTTTCAGGTCGTTCGGAGCACGTTTGCTCCGAATTGGACCGCCGCACGCCGTTTTGGTGTTTAATGGCGCCGGAAACGCGTTTCTGGCCGCCGCGGTCACACGGCACCTCCGAATGAGGTTCCGTCTGGCCGACCATTTCACAATTCACGCCCCGGATGTTGTCGTACGGTTTCGTGGCATTCGGAGGTCGTTCGTGTGGTTTTGACCCCCCAACGCGTCATTTCAGCGCGCGCCGCGCTGCTGAAAACGGCACAATCGGACGTGCCGCGCGCACCGCACGTCCGATGGACGTGCGGCCTCCTTCTGCATCTCAGGAATAATATTTCTATCGTTACCGTGCGGTTTCAGGTCGTTCGGAGCACGTTTACTCCGAATTGGACCGACGCACGCCGTTTTGGTGTTTAATGGCGCCGGAAACGCGTTTCCGGCCGCCGCGGTCACACGGCACCTCTGAATGAGGTGCCGTCTGGCCGACCATTTCACAATTCAAGCCCCGGATGTTGCCGTACGGTTTCGTGGCATTCGGAGGTCGTTCGGGTGGTTTTGACCCCCCAACGCGCCATTTCAGCGCGCGCCGCGCTGCTGAAAACGGCACAATCGGACGTGCGGCCTCCTCCTGCATCTCAGGAATAATATTTCTATCGTTACCGTGCGGTTTCAGGTCGTTCGGAGCACGTTTGCTCCAAATTGGACCGCCGCACGCCGTTTTGGTGTTTAATGGCGCCGGAAATGCGTTTCCGGCCGCCGCGGTCACACGGCACCTCCGAATGAGGTGCCGTCTGGCCGACCATTTCACAATTCACGCCCCGGATGTTGTCGTACGGTTTCGTGGCATTCGGAGGTCGTTCGTGTGGTTTTGACCCCCCAACGCGTCATTTCAGCGCGCGCCGCGCTGCTGAAAACGGCACAATCGGACGTGCCGCGCGCACCGCACGTCCGATGGACGTGCGGCCTCCTCCTGCATCTGAGGAATAAAATTTCTATCGTTCCCGTGCAGTTTCAGGTCGTTCGGAGCACGTTTGCTCCGAATTGGACCGCCGCACGCCGTTTTGGTGTTTTATGGCGCCGGAAACGCGTTTCCGGCCGCCGCGGTCACACGGCACCTCCGAATGAGGTGCCGTCTGGCCGAACATTTCACAATTCACGCCCCGGATGTTGTAGTACGGTTTCGTGGCATTCGGAGGTCGTTCGTGTGGTTTTGACCCCCCAACGCGCCATTTCAGCGCGCGCCGCGCTGCTGAAAACGGCACAATCGGACGTGCCGTGCGCACCGCACGTCCGATGGACGTGCGCACCGCACGTCCGATGGACGTGCGGCCTCCTCCTGCATCTCAGGAATAATATTTCTATCGTTCCCGTGCGGTTTCAGGTCGTTCGGAGCACGTTTGCTCCGAATTGGACCGTCGCACGCCGTTTTGGTGTTTTATGGCGCCGGAAACGCGTTTCCGGCCGCCGCGGTCACACGGCACATCCGAATGAGGTGCCGTCTGGCGACCATTTCACAATTCACGCCCCGGATGTTGTCGTACGGTTTCGTGGCATTCGGAGGTCGTTCGGGTGGTTTTGACCCCCCAACGCGCCATTTCAGCGCGCGCCGCGCTGCTGAAAACGGCACAATCGGACGTGCCGCGCGCACCGCACGTCCGATGGACGTGCGGCCTCCTCCTGCATCTCAGGAATAATATTTCTATCGTTCCCGTGCGGTTTCAGGTCGTTCGGAGCACGTTTGCTCCAAATTGGACCGTCGCACGCCGTTTTGGTGTTTTATGGCGCCGGAAACGCGTTTCCGGCCGCCGCGGTCACACGGCACATCCGAATGAGGTGCCGTCTGGCCGACCATTTCACAATTCACGCCCCGGATGTTGTCGTACGGTTTCGTGGCATTCGGAGGTCGTTCGGGTGGTTTTGACCCCCCAACGCGCCATTTCAGCGCGCGCCGCGCTGCTGAAAACGGCACAATCGGACGTGCCGCGCGCACCGCACGTCCGATGGAAGTGCGGCCTCCTCCTGCATCTCAGGAATAATATTTCTATCGTTCCTGTGCGGTTTCAGGTCGTTCGGAGCAGGTTTTCTCCGAATTGGACCGTCGCACGCCGTTTTGGTGTTTTATGGCGCTGGAAACGCGTTTCCGGCCGCCGCGGTCACACAGCACCTCCGAATGAGGTGCCGTCTGGCCGACCATTTCACAATTCACGCCCCGGATGTTGTCGTACGGTTTCGTGGCATTCGGAGGTCGTTCGTGTGGTTTTGACCCCCCAACGCGCCATTTCAGCGCGCGCCGCGCTGCTGAAAACAGCACAATCGGACGTGCCGCGCGAACCGCACGTCCGATGGACGTACGGCCTCCTCCTGCATCTCAGGAATAATATTTCTATCGTTACCGTGCGGTTTCAGGTCGTTCGGAGCACGTTTGCTCCGAATTGGACCGCCGCACGCCGTTTTGGTGTTTAATGGCGCCGGAAACGCGTTTCCGGCCGCCGCGGTCACACGGCACCTCTGAATGAGGTGCCGTCTGGCCGACCATTTCACAATTCAAGCCCCGGATGTTTCCGTACGGTTTCGTGGCATTCGGAGGTCGTTCGGGTGGTTTTGACCCCCCAACGCGCCATTTCAGCGCGCGCCGTGCTGCTGAAAACGGCACAATCGGACGTGCGGCCTCCTCCTGCATCTCAGGAATAATATTTCTATCGTTACCGTGCGGTTTCAGGTCGTTCGGAGCACGTTTGCTCCAAATTGGACCGCCGCACGCCGTTTTGGTGTTAAATGGCGCCGGAAACGCGTTTCCGGCCGCCGCGGTCACACGGCACCTCCGAATGAGGTGCCGTCTGGCCGACCATTTCACAATTCACGCCCCGGATGTTGTCGTACGGTTTCGTGGCATTCGGAGGTCGTTCGTGTGGTTTTGACCCCCCAACGCGCCATTTCAGCGCGCGCCGCGCTGCTGAAAACGGCACAATCGGACGTGCCGCGCGCACCGCACGTCCGATGGACGTGCGGCCTCCTCCTGCATCTTAGGAATAATATTTATATCGTTCCCGTGCGGTTTCAGGTCGTTCGGAGCACGTTTTCTCCGAATTGGACCGCCGCACGCCGTTTTGGTGTTTTATGGCGCCGGAAACGCGTTTCCGGCCGCCGCGGTCACACGGCACCTCCGAATGAGGTGCCGTCTGGCCGACCATTTCACAATTCACGCCCCGGATGTTGTCGTACGGTTTCGTGGCATTCGGAGGTCGTTCGGGTGGTTTTGACCCCCCAACGCGCCATTTCAGCGCGCGCCCCGCTGCTGAAAACGGCACAATCGGACGTGCCGCGCGCACCGCACGTCCGATGGATGTGAGGCCTCCTCCTGCATCTCAGGAATAATATTTCTATCGTTCCCGTGCGGTTTCAGGTCGTTCGGAGCACGTTTGCTCCGAATTGGACCGCCGCACGCCGTTTTGGTGTTTTATGGCGCCGGAAACGCGTTTCCGGCCGCCGCGGTCACACAGCACCTCCGAATGAGGTGCCGTCTAGCCGACCATTTCACAATTCACGCCCCGGATGTTGTCGTACGGTTTCGTGGCATTCGGAGGTCGTTCGTGTGGTTTTGACCGCCCAACGCGCCATTTCAGCGCGCGCCGCGCAGCTGAAAACGGCACAATCAGACGTGCCGCGCGCACCGCACGTCCGATGGACGTGCGGCCTCCTCCTGCATCTCAGGAATAATATTTCTATCGTTCCCGTGCGGTTTCAGGTCGTTCGGAGCACGTTTTCTCCGAATTGGACCGCCGCACGCCGTTTTGGTGTTTTATGGCGCCGGAAACGCGTTTCCGGCCGCCGCGGTCACACGGCACCTCCGAATGAGGTGCCGTCTGGCGACCATTTCACAATTCACGCCCCGGATGTTGTCGTACGGTTTCGTGGAATTCGGAGGTCGTTCGTGTGGTTTTGACCCCCCAACGCGCCATTTCAGCACGCGCCGCGCTGCTGAAAACGGCACAATCGGACGTGCCGCACGCACCGCACGTCCGATGGACGTGCCGCCTCCTCATGCATCTCAGGAATAATATTTCTATCGTTCCCGTGCGGTTTCAGGTCGTTCGGAGCACGTTTGCTCCGAATTGGACCGTCGCACGCCGTTTTGGTGTTTTATGGCGCCGGAAACGCGTTTCCGGCCGCCGCGGTCACACAGCACATCCGAATGAGGTGCCGTCTAGCCGACCATTTCACAATTCACGCCCCGGATGTTGTCGTACGGTTTCGTGGCATTCGGAGGTCGTTCGTGTGGCTTTGACCGCCCAACGCGCCATTTCAGCGCGCGCCGCGCTGCTGAAAACGGCACAATCGGACGTGCCGCGCGCACCGCACGTCCGATGGACGTGCGGCCTCCTCCTGCATCTCAGGAATAATATTTCTATCGTTCCCGTGCGGTTTCAGGTCGTTCGGAGCACGTTTGCTCCGAATTGGACCGCCGCACGCCGTTTTGGTGTTTTATGGCGCCGGAAACGCGTTTCCGGCCGCCGCGGTCACACGGCACCTCCGAATGAGGTGCCGTCTGGCCTACCATTTCACAATTCACGCCCCGGATGTTGTCGTACGGTTTCGTGGCATTCGGAGGTGGTTCGTGTGGTTTTGACCCCCCAACGCGCCATTTCAGCGCGCGCCGCGCTGCTGAAAACGGCACAATCGGACGTGCCGCGCGCACCGCACGTCCGATGGACGTGCGGCCTCATCCTGCATCTCAGGAATAATATTTCTATCGTGCCCGTGCGGTTTCAGGTCGTTCGGAGCACGTTTGCTCCGAATTGGACCGTCGCACGCCGTTTTGGTGTTTTATGGCGCCGGAAACGCGTTTCCGGCCGCCGCGGTCACACGGCACCTCCGAATGAGGTGCCGTCTGGCCGACCATTTCACAATTCACGCCCCGGATTTTGTCGTACGGTTTCGTGGCATTCGGAGGTCGTTCGGGTGGTTTTGACCCCCCAACGCGCCATTTCAGCGCGCGCCGCGCTGCTGAAAACGGCACAATCGGACGTGCCGCGCGCACCGCACGTCCGATGGACGTGCGGCCTCCTCCTGCATCTCAGGAATAATATTTCTATCATTCCCGTGCGGTTTCAGGTCGTTCGGAGCACGTTTGCTCCGAATTGGACCGCCGCACGCCGTTTTGGTGTTTTATGGCGCCGGAAACGCGTTTTCGGCCGCCTTGGTCACACGGCACCTCCGAATGAGGTGCCGTCTGGCCGACCATTTCACAATTCACGCCCCGGATGTTGTCGTACGGTTTCGTGGCATTCGGAGGTCGTTCGTGTGGTTTTGACCCCTCAACGCGCCATTTCAGCGCGCGCCGCGCTGCTGAAAACGGCTCAATCGGACGTGCCGCGCGCACCGCATGTCCGATGGACGTGCGGCCTCCTCCTGCATATCAGGAATAATATTTCTATCGTTCCCGTGCGGTTTCAGGTCGTTCGGAGCACGTTTGCTCCGAATTGGACCGCCGCACGCCGTTTTGGTGTTTAATGGCGCCGGAAACGCGTTTCCGGCCGCCGCGGTCACACGGCACATCCGAATGAGGTGCCGTCTGGCCGACCATTTCAAAATTCACGCCCCGGATGTTGTCGTACGGTTTCGTGGCATTCGGAGGTCGTTCGGGTGGTTTTGACCCCCCAACGCGCCATTTCAGCGCGCGCCGCGCTGCTGAAAACGGCACAATCGGACGTGTCGTGCGAACCGCACGTCCGATTAACGTGCGGCCTCCTCCTGCATCTCAGGAATAATATTTCTATCGTTCCCGTGCGGTTTCAGGTCGTTCGGAGCACGTTTGCTCCGAATTGGACCGCCGCACGCCGTTTTGGTGTTTAATGGCGCCGGAAACGCGTTTCCAGCCGCCGCGGTCACACGGCACCTCCGAATGAGGTGCCGTCTGGCCGACCATTTCACAATTCACGCCCCGGATGTTGTCGTACGGTTTCGTGGCATTCGGAGGTCGTTCGTGTGGTTTTGACCCCCCAACGCGCCATTTCAGCGCGCGTCGCGCTGCTGAAAACGGCACAATCGGACGTGCCGCGCGAACCGCACGTCCGATGAACGTGCGGCCTCCTCCTGCATCTCAGGAATAATATTTCTATCGTTCCCGTGCGGTTTCAGGTCGTTCGGAGCACGTTTTCTCCGAATTGGACCGCCGCACGCTGTTTTGGTGTTTAATGGCGCCGGAAACGCGTTTCCGGCCGCCGCGGTCACACGGCACCTCCGAATGAGGTGCCGTCTGGCCGACCATTTCACAATTCACGCCCCAAATGTTGTCGTACGGTTTCGTGGCATTTGGAGGTCGTTCGGGTGGTTTTGACCCCCCAACGCGCCATTTCAGCGCGCGCCCCGCTGCTGAAAACGGCACAATCGGACGTGCCGCGTGCACCGCACGTCCGATGGACGTGCGGCCTCCTCCTGCATCTCAGGAATAATATTTCTATCGTTCCCGTGCGGTTTCAGGTCGTTCAGAGCACGTTTGCTCCGAATTGGACCGCCGCACGCCGTTTTGGTGTTTTATGGCGCCGGAAACGCGTTTCCGGCCGCCGCGGTCACACAGTACCTCCGAATGAGGTGCCGTCTAGCCGACCATTTCACAATTCACGCCCCGGATGTTGTCGTACGGTTTCGTGGCATTCGGAGGTCGTTCGTGTGGTTTTGACCGCCCAACGCGCCATTTCAGCGCGCGCCGCGCTGCTGAAAACGGCACAATCAGACGTGCCACGCGCACCGCACGTCCGATGGACGTGCGGCCTCCTCCTGCATCTCAGGAATAATATTTCTATCGTTCCCGTGCGGTTTCAGGTCATTCGGAGCACGTTTGCTCCGAATTGGACCGCCGCACGCCGTTTCGGTGTCTTATGGCGCCGGAAACGCGTTTCCGGCCGCCGCGGTCACACGGCACCTCCGAATGAGGTGCCGTCTGGCCGACCATTTCACAATTCACGCCCCGGATGTTGTCGTACGGTTTCGTGGCATTCGGAGGTCGTTCGTGTGGTTTTGACCCCCCAACGCGCCATTTCAGCGCGCGCCGCGCTGCTGAAAACGGCACAATCGGACGTGCCGCGCGCACCGCACGTCCGATGGACGTGCGGCCTCCTCCTGCATCTCAGGAATAATATTTCTATCGTTCCAGTGAGGTTTCAGGTCGTTCGGAGCACGTTTGCTCCGAATTGGACCGTCGCACGCCGTTTTGGTGTTTTATGGCGCCGGAAACGCGTTTCCGGCCGCCGCGGTCACACGGCACCTCCGAATGAGGTGCCGTCTGGCCGACCATTTCACAATTCACGCCCCGGATGTTTTCGTACGGTTTCGTGGCATTCGGAGGTCGTTCGGGTGGTTTTGACCCCCCAACGCGCCATTTCAGCGCACGCCGCGCTGCTGAAAACGGCACAATCGGACGTGCCGCGCGCACCGCACGTCCGATGGACGTGCGGCCTCCTCCTGCATCTCAGGAATAATATTTCTATCATTTCCGTGCGGTTTCAGGTCGTTCGGAGCACGTTTGCTCCAAATTGGACCGCCGCACGCCGTTTTGGTGTTTTATGGCGCCGGAAACGCGTTTTCGGCCGCCGCGGTCACACGGCACCTCCGAATGAGGTGCCGTCTGGCCGACCATTTCACAATTCACGCCCCGGATGTTGTCGTACGGTTTCGTGGCATTCGGAGGTCGTTCGTGTGGTTTTGACCCCCCAACGCGCCATTTCAGCGCGCGCCGCGCTGCTGAAAACGGCTCAATCGGACGTGTCGCGCGCACCGCATGTCCGATGGACGTGAGGCCTCCTCCTGCATCTCAGGAATAATATTTCTATCGTTCCCGTGCGGTTTCAGGTCATTCGGAGCACGTTTGCTCCGAATTGGACCGCCGCACGCCGTTTTGGTGTTTAATGGCGCCGGAAACGCGTTTCCGGCCGCCGCCGTCACACGGCACATCCGAATGAGGTGCCGTCTGGCCGACCATTTCAAAATTCACGCCCCGGATGTTGTCGTACGGTTTCGTGGCATTCGTAGGTCGTTCGGGTGGTTTTGACCCCCCAACGCGCCATTTCAGCGCGTGCCGCGCTGCTGAAAACGGCACAATCAGACGTGTCGCGCGAACCGCACGTCCGATGAACGTGCGGCCTCCTCCTGCATCTCAGGAATAATATTTCTATTGTTCCCGTGCGGTTTCAGGTCGTTCGGAGCACGTTTGCTCCGAATTGGACCGCCGCACGCCGTTTTGGTGTTTAATGGCGCCGGAAACGCGTTTCCAGCCGCCGCGGTCACACGGCACCTCCGAATGAGGTGCCGTCTGGCCGACCATTTCACAATTCACGCCCCGGATGTTGTCGTACGGTTTCGTGGCATTCAGAGGTCGTTCGTGTGGTTTTGACCCCCCAACGCGCCATTTCAGCGCGCGCCGCGCTGCTGAAAACGGCACAATCAGACGTGCCGCGCGAACCGCACGTCCGATGAACGTGCGGCCTCCTCCTGCATCTCAGGAATAATATTTCTATCGTTCCCGTGCGGTTTCAGGTCGTTCGGAGCACGTTTTCTCCGAATTGGACCGCCGCACGCTGTTTTGGTGTTTAATGGCGCCGGAAACGCGTTTCCGGCCGCCGCGGTCACACGGCACCTCCGAATGAGGTGCCGTCTGGCCGACCATTTCACAATTCATGCCCCGGATGTTGTCGTACGGTTTCGTGGCATTCGGAGGTCGTTCGGGTGGTTTTGACCCCCCGACGCGCCATTTCAGCGCGCGCCCCGCTGCTGAAAACGGCACAATCGGACGTGCCGCGCGCACCGCACGTCCGATGGACGTGCGGCCTCCTCCTGCATCTCAGGAATAATATTTCTATCGTTCCCGTGCGGTTTCAGGTCGTTCGGAGCACGTTTGCTCCGAATTGGACCGCCGCACGCCGTTTTGGTGTATTGGGGCGCCGGAAACGCGTTTCCGGCCGCCGCGGTCACACGACACCTCCGAATGAGGTGCCGTCTGGCCGACCATTTCACAATTCACGCCCCGGATGTTGTCGTACGGTTTCGTGGCATTCGGAGGTCGTTCGGGTGGTTTTGACCCCCCAACGCGCCATTTCAGCGCGCGCCGCGCTGCTGAAAACGGCACAATCGGACGTGTCGTGCGAACCGCACGTCCGATTAACGTGCGGCCTCCTCCTGCATCTCAGGAATAATATTTCTATCGTTCCCGTGCGGTTTCAGGTCGTTCGGAGCACGTTTGCTCCGAATTGGACCGCCGCACGCCGTTTTGGTGTTTAATGGCGCCGGAAACGCGTTTCCAGCCGCCGCGGTCACACGGCACCTCCGAATGAGGTGCCGTCTGGCCGACCATTTCACAATTCACGCCCCGGATGTTGTCGTACGGTTTCGTGGCATTCGGAGGTCGTTCGTGTGGTTTTGACCCCCCAACGCGCCATTTCAGCGCGCGTCGCGCTGCTGAAAACGGCACAATCGGACGTGCCGCGCGAACCGCACGTCCGATGAACGTGCGGCCTCCTCCTGCATCTCAGGAATAATATTTCTATCGTTCCCGTGCGGTTTCAGGTCATTCGGAGCACGTTTTCTCCGAATTGGACCGCCGCACGCTGTTTTGGTGTTTAATGGCGCCGGAAACGCGTTTCCGGCCGCCGCGGTCACACGGCACCTCCGAATGAGGTGCCGTCTGGCCGACCATTTCACAATTCACGCCCCAAATGTTGTCGTACGGTTTCGTGGCATTTGGAGGTCGTTCGGGTGGTTTTGACCCCCCAACGCGCCATTTCAGCGCGCGCCCCGCTGCTGAAAACGGCACAATCGGACGTGCCGCGTGCACCGCACGTCCGATGGACGTGCGGCCTCCTCCTGCATCTCAGGAATAATATTTCTATCGTTCCCGTGCGGTTTCAGGTCGTTCGGAGCACGTTTGCTCCGAATTGGACCGCCGCACGCCGTTTTGGTGTTTTATGGCGCCGGAAACGCGTTTCCGGCCGCCGCGGTCACACAGTACCTCCGAATGAGGTGCCGTCTCGCCGACCATTTCACAATTCACGCCCCGGATGTTGTCGTACGGTTTCGTGGCATTCGGAGGTCGTTCGTGTGGTTTTGACCGCCCAACGCGCCATTTCAGCGCGCGCCGCGCTGCTGAAAACGGCACAATCAGACGTGCCACGCGCACCGCACGTCCGATGGACGTGCGGCCTCCTCCTGCATCTCAGGAATAATATTTCTATCGTTCCCGTGCGGTTTCAGGTCATTCGGAGCACGTTTGCTCCGAATTGGACCGCCGCACGCCGTTTCGGTGTCTTATGGCGCCGGAAACGCGTTTCCGGCCGCCGCGGTCACACGGCACCTCCGAATGAGGTGCCGTCTGGCCGACCATTTCACAATTCACGCCCCGGATGTTGTCGTACGGTTTCGTGGCATTCGGAGGTCGTTCGTGTGGTTTTGACCCCCCAACGCGCCATTTCAGCGCGCGCCGCGCTGCTGAAAACGGCACAATCGGACGTGCCGCGCGCACCGCACGTCCGATGGACGTGCGGCCTCCTCCTGCATCTCAGGAATAATATTTCTATCGTTCCAGTGAGGTTTCAGGTCGTTCGGAGCACGTTTGCTCCGAATTGGACCGTCGCACGCCGTTTTGGTGTTTTATGGCGCCGGAAACGCGTTTCCGGCCGCCGCGGTCACACGGCACCTCCGAATGAGGTGCCGTCTGGCCGACCATTTCACAATTCACGCCCCGGATGTTTTCGTACGGTTTCGTGGCATTCGGAGGTCGTTCGGGTGGTTTTGACCCCCCAACGCGCCATTTCAGCGCACGCCGCGCTGCTGAAAACGGCACAATCGGACGTGCCGCGCGCACCGCACGTCCGATGGACGTGCGGCCTCCTCCTGCATCTCAGGAATAATATTTCTATCATTTCCGTGCGGTTTCAGGTCGTTCGGAGCACGTTTGCTCCAAATTGGACCGCCGCACGCCGTTTTGGTGTTTTATGGCGCCGGAAACGCGTTTTCGGCCGCCGCGGTCACACGGCACCTCCGAATGAGGTGCCGTCTGGCCGACCATTTCACAATTCACGCCCCGGATGTTGTCGTACGGTTTCGTGGCATTCGGAGGTCGTTCGTGTGGTTTTGACCCCCCAACGCGCCATTTCAGCGCGCGCCGCGCTGCTGAAAACGGCTCAATCGGACGTGTCGCGCGCACCGCATGTCCGATGGACATGAGGCCTCCTCCTGCATCTCAGGAATAATATTTCTATCGTTCCCGTGCGGTTTCAGGTCATTCGGAGCACGTTTGCTCCGAATTGGACCGCCGCACGCCGTTTTGGTGTTTAATGGCGCCGGAAACGCGTTTCCGGCCGCCGCCGTCACACGGCACATCCGAATGAGGTGCCGTCTGGCCGACCATTTCAAAATTCACGCCCCGGATGTTGTCGTACGGTTTCGTGGCATTCGTAGGTCGTTCGGGTGGTTTTGACCCCCCAACGCGCCATTTCAGCGCGTGCCGCGCTGCTGAAAACGGCACAATCAGACGTGTCGCGCGAACCGCACGTCCGATGAACGTGCGGCCTCCTCCTGCATCTCAGGAATAATATTTCTATTGTTCCCGTGCGGTTTCAGGTCGTTCGGAGCACGTTTGCTCCGAATTGGACCGCCGCACGCCGTTTTGGTGTTTAATGGCGCCGGAAACGCGTTTCCAGCCGCCGCGGTCACACGGCACCTCCGAATGAGGTGCCGTCTGGCCGACCATTTCACAATTCACGCCCCGGATGTTGTCGTACGGTTTCGTGGCATTCAGAGGTCGTTCGTGTGGTTTTGACCCCCCAACGCGCCATTTCAGCGCGCGCCGCGCTGCTGAAAACGGCACAATCAGACGTGCCGCGCGAACCGCACGTCCGATGAACGTGCGGCCTCCTCCTGCATCTCAGGAATAATATTTCTATCGTTCCCGTGCGGTTTCAGGTCGTTCGGAGCACGTTTTCTCCGAATTGGACCGCCGCACGCTGTTTTGGTGTTTAATGGCGCCGGAAACGCGTTTCCGGCCGCCGCGGTCACACGGCACCTCCGAATGAGGTGCCGTCTGGCCGACCATTTCACAATTCATGCCCCGGATGTTGTCGTACGGTTTCGTGGCATTCGGAGGTCGTTCGGGTGGTTTTGACCCCCCGACGCGCCATTTCAGCGCGCGCCCCGCTGCTGAAAACGGCACAATCGGACGTGCCGCGCGCACCGCACGTCCGATGGACGTGCGGCCTCCTCCTGCATCTCAGGAATAATATTTCTATCGTTCCCGTGCGGTTTCAGGTCGTTCGGAGCACGTTTGCTCCGAATTGGACCGCCGCACGCCGTTTTGGTGTATTGGGGCGCCGGAAACGCGTTTCCGGCCGCCGCGGTCACACGACACCTCCGAATGAGGTGCCGTCTGGCCGACCATTTCACAATTCACGCCCCGGATGTTGTCGTACGGTTTCGTGGCATTCGGAGGTCGTTCGTGTGGTTTTGACCCCCCAACGCGCCATTTCAGCGCGCGCCGCGCTGCTGAAAACGGCACAATCGGACGTGCCGCGCGAACCGCACGTCCGATGGATGTGCGGCCTCCTCCTGCATCTCAGGAATAATATTTCATTCGTTTCGCAGTCATAAGTCATCACACCATCGCCCCAAAATTCATTCAACTCATCAATCAATGGCTGAAGGTAAACATCAGTCTTATCCCCCGGACTTTTAGGTCCATCAATTAGAGTGGAAAGTAATATAAATTGTTGCTTCATACAAAGCCACGGAGGAAGATTATATGGAACCAACACCACGGGCCATGTGCTATGAGTTGCACCAACCATAGACTTGAATGGATTGAAACCATCTGCTGCCAATCCCAATCGGACATTACGAACATCTTTAGCAAAGTCGGGATGTCTCTTATCAAAATCCTTCCATGCATGAGAGTCTGCCGGGTGGGTTAACATGTCACATTCATGAACTATTTCTGCATGCCATCTCATTAAATTAGAAACTTTAGATGACATAAAAAATCTTTTCAACCTCGGTTTAAGGGGAAAGTAACGCATTTGCTTTACGGCAATCGGTTTCCCCTGTATCGCAATCTGACTTTGATGAGTCTTATTTCCCCTGTTCTCTTTCCACCTGGAAGCGCCACAAACCGTACAAATATCCAAATGAGCAGTTTCATTTCTAAACAACATACAGTTGTTTGCACATGCATCTATAGTCTCATATGTAAAACCTAAGTTCTCTGTCAACTTACGAGCATAGTAATACGACTCAGGAATCTTAGCGTCGACAGGAAGAACTTTTTTCAATAAAACCAAAAGCATGTCGAATGATGTGTCTGACCAATTATTCAAAGTCTTCAAATGCAACAACTCCACGATAAATGACAGTTTATTGTAAGAAGTACATACATGATATAATTCTGTTTTCGCATCATCAAGTACTTCATAAAACCTCCTCGAATCACGATCTGCACCAGAGCGAAGATTTATCTCACCGGTCTCAAGATTCTGGATGTCAATGCCTTCAGGATCAAACCCACGTACCATTTCAGTAAGCATTTCATGCATTGGATCAGTCATCCTTGCATCAACATCCATCTGAGCTGCATCTGTATTTTGACAACGAACATATTCTTCTCCATGACGAGTCCAACTCTTATAATTTTTCAGAAATCCATTAAAGAAATGGTGCTCCCTCACAGTATCTCGTGTGAATTGATATCTGTTAGCACATTTTCTACATGGACAACTAATATAGTCACTTTCAAATCCTCTCGTGAACTCAATAAACTGTATAATGCCATTGAAATATTCTCTAGACGTTCGATTTGGAAGATCAATCCAACTCTTATCCATAATAATATCTGTATAACAAACATTTACACAATACTTATTACATTTACATTTTTCAAATAAACTATATTCAAAATAAATATTAACCATTTGTTTATGAACCATTGATAAAATAATAATGTAACTGAAAGCTCATGTTACCTGATTGTGCTACAAACCTGAAAGGGAGGGGAGCCGAAGGCTGTGCTGCGAGGGAGAGGAGGCAGCGAAGGGGAGCCGGAGCCAAAGGCGGTGCGGCAAGGGAGGGGACGGGCGGCGGCGGCGGCGGGGAGCTGGAGGAGAGGAGGCGGTGAGGGGACGGGGGACGGGCAGCGAGGGGGGGGGGGGTGTCCGGGGTCGGGGGGGGGGGGGCTGTCCGAGGTGCGGGGAGGGGTGTCTGGGGTGTCGGGGGCCTGTCAGGGGTGCGGGCAGGGGTGTTCGGGGTGCGGGGGTGTCCGGGGTGCGGGGGAGGGGGGGCTGTCTGGGGTGCAGGGGGGCTGTCGGGGGTGCGGGGTGGGGTGTCCGGGGTGCGGGGGGCCTGTCCGGGGTGCGGGGGGGGGGGGGGGGGGGGGGGGGGGGCTGTCCTGGTTCGGAGGGGGGGTGTCCGAGTGCGGGGGGGGGGGGGGGGCTGTCCGGGGTGCGGGGGGGCTGTCCGGGTTCGGAGGGGGTGTCCGAGTGCAGGGGGGGATGTCCGGGGTGCGGGGAGGCGTCCGGGGTGCGGGGGCGGTCCGGAGTGCGCGCCGGGGGCTTTCCGGGGTGCGGGTGCCGTTCGGGGTGGGGGGGGGGGAGGGCCGAGAGGCCGGAGGGCGGCGGCCGGAGGCCCGAAGGCGGAGGGCGGCGGCCGGAGGCCTGAAGGCAGGCGGCGGGGGAGGCCGGGCGGCGGGGGAGGGCGGGCGGCGGGGGAGGCCGGGCGGCGGGGGAGGCCGGGCGGAGGGGGAGACCGGGCGGCGGGGGAGGCCGGGCGGCGGGGGAGGCCGGGCGGCGGGGGAGGCCGGGCGGCGGGGGAGGCCGGGCGGCGGGGGAGGCCGGGCGGCGGGGGAGGGGAGGGCGGCGCGAGGGAGGGCGGCGAGGGGTTAGGGTGAGATCGAGGGCGCGGGGGGGGGGGGGGGGGGGGGCGCAGAAACCCCCCGAATTTTTTTAGGCAGGTTAGCGACCGCCATTGGCGGTCGCTAATGGTGGGCTATAGCAACCGCCAATGGCGGTCGCCCGAGTCAGGGGGGCTCCACTGCCCCCTTTTCTAGTAGTGTGACAATGTTTTTCAGTGATAGAATGTGTCATTTCAATATGTTTTCTAGCATTATGTCCATTTTTAAGAGGAATCATGGGAGAAGGAAGAATATTTTTGGTCACAGGGTCCTAACTTTTTTTACCTCTATGGCATAGTGATTGTACAAACTGGCGAAATTATATTATTATGTGGGGAGATTGTAACATCCAATCATTTCTTTATTTTTTTTATAACTCATTTTTTGGTTTTATTTTACCGCTGTTTTGATCATAACTCATTTTATTTTTTCATTGGGGTTATTTTATGTAAATTTTGATAATTTTGGATTCTTGTTTGCCTAGGGATGGAAGGAGCATGGTTAGGGTGCATGGTATGTCAAAACATTCAACCTATTTTAGGAAACCACGTGTATATGAAATAATATCCTTGATTTTTTTTATATTCCCTAACCCCCAATTTATATCCCTAATAACCCTATGATGCCCAAACACATATTCGGTTTCTCTTGAAGTCTACCAAGTGATTTTTTAGTATTCTTAAAACTATTCTACTGTGAATCTATGATCTTATAGAAGAAATTAAACACTCCACATAATTTTATTTCTTCCTCGTTTAAATTTAAATATTTCATATCAGTCTTCCCCATTGAATAAGGAATAATTCCTCAATTGAAGATGGATTAAATTTAGGTTTTAATTCGTATTTATTAGTTTTATATTGATACTAGGTTTTGTCGTGTGATATCTTTAACTTCTTTGAATTTAATTGTTCAAAAATGAAATAAGGGCTATAGTTTATAAAGAGTTTTTAATGTTATTAATGTAGGTTGTCTAATTTATAAATATCATGCTCTTGATTATGTACTTTTGTATGTAATAATTCAATTTCATATCCACATTGTGAAATTTTATATAAACTTCAAATAATAAAATTATTTCCTCATGTTTGGGAGACCCATCATTGATCATTAGTAACCCATTTGAGAATTAAGTCCCAACAGGATGGAAACCCATGGGTGTGTTGCATTTACACATGAAATTATGATTTTTTATTGGAAGAGGTGAATAATGGGTTGATTTAATTGAACTAAATCCTTATTTCATGGATGATGGATTTAAAGGTATTATTTTATTACCATTGATGAGTTAATGAAATGTGAATAATTATTAATAAATTCATAAATGTTTAATTTTTTTCTTATTACATGGGACCAATGTAAAGAACTATGGTTGTGATTTATAATTAATTTTTTGCATTGTGATGAGATTAATTGAATTAATGGTAAATCCTATTGAACTATTAAATGAATGTGGAATATTTGATATTTTTTGTTGATTAATATATAGCCATGGGTTAGGGAAAGATGCTCCAAATATCCTTGGGGTTTCAGACTGATGATCCGGGCCCCCTATGTATACTTGTGAAGGGTAAAATGTTAGATAAGGACTAATTTTCAAATACTCTTGAGTTTTGGAAAAAAAAATTAGTTCTCCAAATTCCCACAGTGTGATAGAATAATTCTCAAGGGCCATAAAATATTGGAATTGGATTACTATTCGAAATTATAGAGACATTAGTACTTGTATTGATGCTCTATGATACCAAAAATGAAATTGGAATTAAAAATGTATTGAAAGCCTATGAATTAATGAATTTTGATATTACTATAATGAGTGGCTCAGAATCTTTCAAAGGCCAAAGGATATATGATTGGTTTACATGTCACCATGAACCTAATAAACTATGTCTTTTATAGAAGAACTCATAGATGTGAAACATTTATAAATTGATATTTCTTGTTTAGTCTTTATGAAATTTAATTCACTATAATTGATGATATATTTATTTAGAATTCATAGGTAGTTGCCTTCTAAGTTGTATTCACACTCTTCTCAAGCTTCTTGATTGGTTCATGATTCCACATCGTTTTATCAAAGAGGATAAAGGAATGTTCCGTATGATAGATGAATGATTTAGGAATAAAAAAATATAATGGATGGGGGAAACTGAACATGATTTCATGAATAGATTGGGTGATGTCAATGTGTGATTATTTTGGGTGTTTCATTTTACAGAAGAAAATTATATGGGATAAAATATCTACTTCATTAGTTTATGGTCAATTTATATATTTTGAATTTATTCATGTGTTGTTGGGTGATTATTTATTATGGTGCTATATTGGTTGTTTATATCTATCATTTGAATATTATTTATAGATTACTACTATTTTAATTATTTTAGAATGAGGGTATATTCTCCTCATGTTACATATTAGTCAATCATGGATAATTTCGAGCCTATGGCTTACGGGGAGGTGTGCTGGAGGTCATGTAGTGGACTGTATTTGGGAACCAGTATGTGGAACCTTGGTTAAGACAATACATTTTTGATTCCTCAGTGAATATAATAAGCTTATGTTGATTTTTAATTCCATTCAGGATATGTTTTGAATTATAATGTATTCATAGATTGATGGAAATTATAGGTTGGTTCATGAGAATGTGATATCAAAGGATTGTTAATTCTTCTTTATATGCAATTTATGATGCATTTCTAGAAAAGAGATAAGATTGTTGTTGTATAACGTGTAGTTTGTGAGTATATTTGGATGGAAAACTCATTTTTTCAAGCCTTCAGTCACAATGTGTTTTGAAGATGAGACATTGGGGTTATATCAAGATTGTTTTTGGTATCATTTTTTCTAGGTTTGATAATGGTTCACGATGAAAATTATTCTGAGTTATGACATATTAAATATTTATTTCTTAACATTTTTTTGTTACAATTCCCTCCATAAGTCATCTCAGGAGACGTGAGGGGGGTTTTTCAAATAATCCTTCATATGAAAACATTTCATTTTATAAAAACCTTATCATAATAGTTTGAGCATAGTCTAATCTTTGAACTGATGCGAGACACCATTCTATTATTATAATACTAAAGTGTGTATTTCAATATATGGGAATATGTATCAAGACTAGTAGTTTCTTTTCAAGAAAACACCATATTACTAGGTAATGAATTATACATAGAAATAAAATTATTGGTTAGACAATATTCCAAGACTTTTCAAATACTTGGATACCCTATATTGTATCAAGGAAATGTATGACTTATTCAATCATGAATGCCTATGTATATGGTAGTTAAATTAATTGAATTTCGGAAATAAGAATGAACACTAAGCATGTGTAAACATAAAGGAAATATTCAATAAGAAATTACATCTAGAGACAATTGACTTTGTAAAATATATGGATTTTCTCATCCTTGGATGAAATAATTGGATAGACCTGAAGTATTCCAATTAATTTATTAAACATGCACGGTTTTTACTATAGGTTATGTAAAATGAGAAGATGAAGGACAAAAGAAACTATATGGTTCATGAAACATAAAACTAAGACATTATATTCTTGTAGAAACATTATACCCATTACAAGTTTTTATATAGGGATTTAATGGTGAAAAATGTTAAATCTGGAATGTTAGGGTTGATTGATGTAACTCCTAAACCAAGTGGCAGTTTTAGTGGCTCCAGTAAAGAAAAAATAATCCATAATGAGAATTACATTTAAAATTATAATTATGTACCAAAATTTTTTCATTAAATATATTATCCAAAAAATTGGAATACTCACACTAACTTTTTTACAATGTGGAAATATATGACAGTAAAAGAAGACATTCTCACAAGCACCAGTGATTCGCAACTCTTGTGGACTTATTATAACCTTTAGAGATTCTTTCATGATTTGTTTACTATCTATAGTTTCATTGTATCTTAGAAACCTTTGGAAACATTTTAATAATAAGAGAGTTCAAAAATAAACAGATTCAATACATATGACTTTTTAATAATGTTGTTACATGAAGTGGAATAAATTTTTACAAATATTGATGTGAGTTTATAGACTGTGAATGGTACCATTTATAATGCTACATATTTAGTGCTATTTTTTTTATTTATATTCCTCGCACTAATTTATTTCATTATTAACATTGAGCCTATTGATTTATACATTTTTACACTTCCCATATTTTATAGATATTGTTATGACTCTTGGAATGAAGAGGGGGAAATTATTTTAAACCCCTCGTATTCCTTTTCCTTAAAAGAATCCAAGCTAGACTTGAATATATTATTCCATAGACTAACCCAATTAGATGTAATTTATGTAATGGATTTGAAAAATGACAATGAAATAAATAAAAATTTATCTTTCTTGGGTGTCTATTAATACCCCTTATTGGAAATGTCATATTTCTCTAGAAGAGTAGTAACCATTATATATTCAAGTGAGACCTCCTCTTAGAGATATTGGGAGGTTAATATCCTAAATTATTATAGATCTAGAACCATACGTTTTTAGTGAAAATAATGATGATTTTTATGCCTTTATTAGTGTGTTCATAACTTATTTTCTTATAGTTATTCCATATATAGATTTGGAATTGATTCTTGACATAGAATTGTAACCTCAATAGATATCGACACCAACTGACCATATGGATCGAGATTATTTTTATAAATTGATGTTTTTGTTATACTATTTTATATTGAGGGTCCTATACTGAAGAGTGTGTGACCCTGGACCGCCCCTATTCTATACTCCATATGGAAAATGGAATTCAATACTTATGAGTTGATTAATGAAACATTAAAATAGTAACCACAAATAACATGTACCTATTTCCCTACATTGATAATTTGACTGATCAATTTAATGGGGATATTTAGTTCAATTTTTTTATTAGTTGGATTATCATATATATAGAATCATGGAGTATGATACTTTAAATCCCCCCTTTGTGAGAAATAATATCCATGTTGAATACCTTGAAATGTAATTTTTCATAAATAAATATCTAAAAGTATCCAAGGTTGTGATGAAATCATTTGTTCATAAGTATATTGACTAATTATTTTTAAAATACATTTATGAAATTATGGTTGTATATATTCTTTAAATATATCATGTTCATCACATGAATAGGGTTCTAGAAATATTTTGTGATCATCACATTCAAGAGAAAGAAAAAAAATTTCAATCATTGATCTGGTAGGGGAAATTTTTTGGTTTGATGGTCCTAGAACATAGAATCATAGTTTATTATAAAATTCTCAAGCCATCCATTACAATAAAGAGAACATAAAATAACCAAGAGACACAATGATTATTTGGCATTGTATGTTATTATCAATGTTACATGATTGTTTTCTCGTAACATTCCCCACCATTGAGTTATCTCACCATTTTAGGGACAATGCTATTATGGAGTAAAATTTTAAGGCATCATTCAATGAAATAATGTAGAGTTTGACCTCAAAACCTATTCTGAATCAATCCATTATTCAAAATGTCAATGTGGTCTACTATGACATATTCGGTGCATTCTTGGGGAGCATTCTTTTAAAAGGTGATCATTGGGTTTTTTATATATCTATCCATCATTGACCTCATTAGAATTATTTTTTCATCCAGGAACTGGATATGATGACTATCCTACGTTCCCATATTAGTTAGTGGCATAACCTTCTTAGTTAATTTTTTTATGTTCCACTATGACCATAGGTGTTTTGGTTAAGTTTTCTCACTATGTGATTCAAATAAATATCAATAACAGCTAATGGAATACATGTTGTCTATATAAATAGTCTTTCTGTATATACATATAAAGGGTATTATGGTTTATAAATGTTTTAGTAGGAATTATTCATACCATGAGGATATTTTAGGAAATGATGAATTGAATTTTATGGGTTTAACCATGTTTTGATCAAGAAAAAATTGTCCATATTTAGATAATTCTTCATCATATTTAGGGTAGTTCTCTTGATAGTGGGAGTATGTGTAGAAATATAAATATGAATTGAAATTATAGATGAGGTCCAATACCTAACTAGATAGGTCCACCATCAATCTGGTTTATTCACCTAATAAATCAAAGTCAACATAATTACTTCTAGATCATATACGACCAAAACATTCCTATAAAGTTGAGAATATATGTTTGATAAAAATTTCCTGCAACCACCTACTCACATCCTAGTCTCTATCGACCAGAAAGAGGCAGATGCACAAGCCGTTATACAACCACCTTATCAGCAGTGAGGTAAAGATGGTCTATAATTAGGAATGTAATATAATAATTTTCTTTAATGGCCATTTTTATACTTATACCCTCATACTTCAACCATAATTCAATCCTTATTATTATTAGATAGATTAAGGATCTTTCTATTCCTCTCAAACACGAATTGTGGTCTATCAATTTACCATTGAGCTTGGTGATTTATAATCAATTATTTTTTCAGAGTTTTAGATTGTTTAACTCTTCTCCCCTTTTTATTTATTACTGATTATAAATATTTTTTAAAAATGTTATTAATGTATTTTAATGAGTATTTGTCAGCTTTGGGAACTTTTCATTCCTTATAGTTCTTAATTGTGTGTACCCTTCCAACTATTTGAGTTTGTATAATAGAGGTAGGAGGTTTCATACAATGTCCCTATTAATTAGACTTCGTGATAATTTATTTTATTAAATCATGCTGTTATTATTTTCTTTGAATATTGAATATTGACCACTTGATATTATTTCATTAAGGTCTTCATAAATGGTCAAACCCCATAAAAATGTATAATATTAAAAATGAGGATTGTTTTCAATTGTAATGGTATTTTTGAAATGATTTTATAAATTATAGGATTTTAATCACATTGGAATGTAATGTTATGATATAATTGAGAAAGAAAATTAGTGAATGATGTAGACATCAGATGATTTAAAATTGAAATAAATAACATGGGGGATATGGATATTGTTGGGCGGTCCATCAGAAAAATGGTATCTTTGATTAGAACTACTAATAAATATAATTAATTATGATTATTCCAATTGAATGCTGATGAGATAGGGATACACCCATTGGGGGGACTCTTACACCTATTCTTATATCCCTAGGGTAATGTGTTCACTAAGAATCCATGATCATGGAGTGTTTTAGGACTATTAGGACGTCTTGTAAAATTACTAGAAAATACATTACCATAGTTATAGTTATTTATAAAAATATACTTTGAATGTTTTACAAAAATGTATCTTATATGTTCATTCATGATAAACAACTTTTCAAGTAATGTTTGGGATACATTTTCTCTTCTAAAAAGTTAATTCCCAACTGTGGATTTTTCAAACCCTCCACACCATGACCCCCCACCCATGATAGGATTACTCAAGAGAGGCCCCAGCCCAGAAGGAATTGATGCCAGATGAGATGAAACACTTATTCAGATCCTATTATGAATGTTTTGTCACACCTTGTAAATTTTTTTTGATTATGAATACTGTGTTTTTCTAGGTCAAGGTAATGGAATAAAACACCTTAAATTTGGTTGGTATCAATAATACAAGGACATTGGATTACAAAGGTAATATTTTTGCTGACAGTCCCATGTATTTCAATGAAAATGGTTCATAGTGATCTCATCAACTTGATTGTTTATCAATGATGGTTTATTTTAAATATTATCCAATGTACTCATTCTATATCTAGATGGATATTGATTTTATTTTATTTTAATGATTTTTATATTATACTATATTGGGAAAAATCCTTCCCCAAATTAGTTTTTGATTCTAGGATTGTTGTTTACATTTTGTGTGGAAATGGTATCCCCATCAGGTTGTGTTGTGGATAATGTCGGATTCATCGATCGATGGGTGATATGGGATGGTTTATGAGAGAATCCATTGAAGTTTAACTACATCATGTGTCTCTTCCCATGACTTCTTATAGCACACTATCCAAAAAATGTAGTTCCCTATCACCTTGAATACATAGTCATTTTTTTTATCATAATTTTCTTAATTTATGAAGACCAATTAACCCACTTATACAAGACCAAACATGGTTTTATCTCTATCTCTCAGGACCTTAGTACTTATCTATTT
Organism: Viscum album; assembly: GCA_963277665.1. Lineage (NCBI taxonomy): Eukaryota > Viridiplantae > Streptophyta > Magnoliopsida > Santalales > Viscaceae > Viscum > Viscum album. Next base: position 113,062,113 of record OY728137.1, read on the forward strand.
TAAAAACTATAATTATTAAATCAATAAATGATAAATTATGTAAAAAATTCATAATAAGTTGTACTAAAAATGGAAAACTACTTTCAATATGTGTTTATTATATTTTCCATGAAATTATAATCATTTAACAAGTCTAAGTTTGCCTCATTTTAGCCTGTATCAAATCATTAGATCCTACAATAATCGATAAGAAAGAATTTTTTTTCTTAATAATAATAATAATAGTTTTTTAAAATATTTATAAAATAACAATATTCAATTAGAAAATCATTACACAGTATCATTAAATTAAACCATGAAAAACTCCCAATGATGAGTCAAATAACACTCTAGTCAATATATTATCCTGAATTCCAATCAAGTGACAATCATTTATACACTAATTTATCCAATTTCATAAAAAACTAAAAATTGATGGGTCATAAATTCACTGAAATCACACAGAAAATCATTCATTTATAATCATAGGTCCTCCATTATCCAGTACACAAAAAATCACCGTCCTTTTTGATTGAATCCAATATGAACCCATGGACTCGACATAATAACCATTGACCAATCAAGTAAGAAACTTGAATATATCAACAAGGAACTAAAAATGATTTTAATACATAAAAAACAACATGGTGATAACTGACTACATGAACCAAGTGGTTCATATTGTTAATTAACATTTCACAACATAATAATAATGTGAAAACCTGGCTCATGCTGTGAATTATTCCTGGAAGAGGGGATCTCACATAGGATATCCCTGTTTATTTAATGAATCACTTTTCATGTTGTGAATGACTATATGATGTTTAATTTTATCCTCCAAGGCTGTCCGACCATTCCCTAACATCTATAAGATCACCTTTAAGACATATTGTTTCATGTTACATATCAAAAAACACTATTTCTGTACATAAAACACTTAAAATATCAATTTTTTTACTATTATAAAAAACCCTTCACTATAAAACAAATTAAAATTTCCTTGGTAATATAAAACCCATAACAATGTTGGATGGTTCCAAAATTCTGGAACAATGATGGTAAAAAGAAATGAGTATGATGATTGTGGAATGATTTATTGGGAAAATAAACAATACGATACATTTCATTCCCACCAGAAACAATAATAATTGAGATTAACACAATTAAAGGATGATAGAGAAACATGAGTGTCATATATTCCCCACTCACCAAGACACACAGTTAGTTATCCTAGTGTCTATACTTATACAAAATCACAATGGGGGTAATAATCTTGATGAAAGGTGACAAGAAGAGAAAATTAATATATTGTATGTACAAGAATATAAATATTATAAAACTAATTAAGATAATTATAATGAAAATGAAATATTATAGAAAAAAAATGGATACCAAACTAAAAGGCTATGTTACTAAATAAATGACCCCCCAAAAATGAATTGGTTAAATAAATTTATACGTAATAAGGGTTTTATTCATGTGCATTGATTATTTCCATAAATAATGGTCCAAATAGTTTTATTCTTCTATGTATAAGGATTTAAAATAATTCCATGATAATTGCATACACCTCTTCATGAATTGTTTTATCTTTTAATGGATGAATGATTAATTTAATCATTTATTTGTCCATACCTTATTTTTTCATTCAGATGAAATAAAAAAATATTCTCAATGTTTACCCTTGTGTGCATATAGACAAGTTGAGGTTCATATGATCAGTGATTGATGGGGTTATATAATTTTTTTCTGGGATTAATATAAGTTGAAATGAAAATGCATCATGTGTTTGGAGATCAAAGTATTTCTGGTGGGGATAAATGTTCATTACAGGTTTCTTGAATTCACTACAAGGGGAATAGAATATTATCAAGAAAACGTGGCAATATTGAGTTGATTTTTAATGAGATTTCTCAGCTTCATCTTCCATTATTCGTCATTTGCTGTCTATTTCAATATAGAAGTGAATTAATGAATAGAGGATGTTGTGTTGATTCATAAGATGAATTGTGATAGTGGATGAATGTAAATTGCATGGTTGAGGCATAATTAGGGATATCCGATGATGCATTATTGAGGAAAAACATACAACATAGAAATATTGAATTATATTTTTATGATTAAAATTAAATTTTAATGCATGGTATGGATGCATATTTAAAAAGATTATTACAAGATAATGAATCATGAGAAAGGGGTATTTACACTACAATACATATTTTCACATTGAACATCAGTTCTTTAATGACGATTAAATCATAATTATAGTAATGATTTTTTTACTAATTTTTTAATTTATAATATTAATTCTTAATGTATATTACAACTTTTTAGATATGAATTTCAATAGAATGAACTCATTTGATATAGGATCACCATGCTCATAGCCCACTATATTACTCACTTAGTATAGTCCTCTTACCTATGTCGGCCTACCGTCCTATACTAATCATTGATAATGGGTTTGGAATGGCTCAAGTAATACCCCATTATGAAAAACATAAATTATACTAACAAAAAGACATCATATATTTATTTTATTGTAGTTATTATTTATAATTTTGTAACTAAATATTACATCTATATCTAAACGTCATGTTTTTGGGTATTTTGTTTTTTATAAAATTTTTTGACTGAAAATTAATTTTTTTTTATTCTAAAGAACTTTTGAACGGAAAAGTGAGAAACGACATAAAACCAAAGAAAGCTATTTGGACACCCCATCCCAGAAATTATACCAAAAAAAAAGCCTTCACCGATACAGGATCCCTCAACAAGAAGTCCCGCGCAGAAGCACATGCACAGAACCGATAGTGAAGCCATACCCTCTCAGGCATCCAATTCCAAGAGACCTACATCAATGAAGAACTAGTTCTCTAATCAACTTCTATAGAAAGTCCAAGTAGTGTGCTGTAAACATGCATAAACTAAACTGAAAAGAAGAGAGTGTTACATGAAGAAACCCCATCACACCCAACCCAGTCACTCACCCCAGCCAACCAAAAACACCAGCTTAAACAAAATTGTTAACGAGAAATTTAATATTACCTGAGTCTGCTTCCCCAAATAGCTTCCATGTTTAGGAATAATGTTTAAAGTCTATTTCATCCAATATCCTTTTCTGAAAGATAGACACAAGCTGGTCCCAAGTCTGAATGTACACCTCAACGCTGATCTTTCCCTGATTGAATCCCCCTAAAAAAATTGAGTCTTGTTTATCAATCCAGAAATATTTATCTTCATTAAGGGAAACCTAAAGAGGTCTCCCCATCATTATGGAAGCCTCCTCCTCTTTAGCATTGAGCAGGAGAACCTGTTATATCACTTCTTCTTCAGAGCTTAAAATTGAAACCAAGGACTGACTATTCGGCTTCCCTATCTTCAGCTGGCTCAAAGACTCTATAGTCACCCTCATGTACTTCATCCTCTTTGCCAATAGAGTCTTCAAGGGAGGAGGTTGTGAAGAATAGACCTTCCTCCCCTTCCTCCTCCTTATATCCTGACATGGTATTTCATCTACTGAATGGCTGTGCTCATCCCCCTTGCAATCCTGCTTGCATTCTTGAACTGCTTCCGATGAGAGGAAAGAACTCGATTCGGCTTCAGAAAGCCTCTTGTATCCGTTCTTTAGGAGAATTGATATTTGAGACCTAGAGGAAGGACCCACTGCCTTCCCCTTACCAGATCGAGAACCCTTCACCAAAGAAGGCCCCTGCAACCCCTGCCCAAAGCACCACAAAACGACCCAGATGACTTGGACATCTTCTCCCCCAGGTCTGTCGATCGCAACACATCCTATTGACTTCTAGAATCCTTGATTTCCACACTAACCAAGACCTACTAAACCTGGCTACACTCATCCACACCAAGTGTAGTTGAAGGTCCGTCCAGGTCCAGCCTCATCCTATTAAACACATCAGAAACCAAAAGATAGATTTGCAGCACCAACATCTTATTAATAGGAGACCGAGAACGAGATGTCTGACTAGACCCTGCCACCAATTCCCCCTCACATATAGCTGAACTATTGAATGGTGCCTCCTCCATTTGAAAACTGCCAGACGGAGGTCCCCCACCCAAATTTACATCTTCCACGGCTAACATCAGTTTTATTTTCACACCATTTCCCTGTACCCATGCTCCATTCCGCATGGATTGCTCCTCCTTAGAGTTAACTAAGACCCCCTACGACAGACATCTAGTAAGTTACCAAATCGGTTGCATCCAGAATAGAAATCAGTCCAATTTTAGTAGACCACCCTTTGTTTGCAGCGTTATTCCTCACCCATAGTGATCCAAACATAATCAAATAGAACCCTTGAAGTATCCAATTCTACACAGACTCATGGATTTATCGAGTGACAGAGAGCATCAATGCAGCTATACAAGAACTTGTACCTACCAAGAAAATTCCCTAGCATACGAATAACTAAGGGGTTTTGAAATGGGAGGGGTAGGTTTGGGAAACTTACCCAAGTCGCCATAGTTGAGGGATCACACTACATATTCCATTAAAACTTCCATCGAAATAGAACGAACCTAAAATAGTTGAATTTGCGAGATGAACTTGACCACGCCTTGAAGAGATTAGCGTGTGAGGAGAAGCGTATCATAATATTCAGACTATCCAACAACCCCACAGCCTCCCTATCTTGCAAATCACAGGCACCGAAGACATTTCTATCGAATTCTTCCACTAACAGTCATCACTGGATAAACCTAGCAATGATGGTGTTCTTCAGAAGATACAAAGTTTCTTAAAACTCCGCGGCTGATAGCTGGAGATTAAGGTGTCCATCGAGATGTTCGAAAACATTCAGTCCAAGAAGAACGCGGGGAACAGGAGGCAGTAAATCAGGTTTTTTGAAGGGGATAATGGGAAAATACATCCTTTTGTTGAGAGATGAGGATCCCTCCCCCCTCCCCCATTAGTGGAGGAGGAGCTGACGTAGAGGCAGCCACTACTAGCATAGAGGGTTCCAGCTAGGTTTCCTGGAGAGAGCCGACCCGCGGAAAAAAACCCCCCAGATACTTTAATAAAATTATTTAATATATTAAAATAAAATTACATTATTTATGATCTAATAATAATATAAATGTATTATCAATTCAAAGATACATAAATAAATGTAATAATATAGATGAGTCTTTCACCAATGATTGATTTATTCTCTGTCCTCATAGAATGTCTATCAAAGGTATACTAGAATGAATATATTTTGTCCAATTACGATGCCTCATTAATTTTATATTGAATATTTAATATATTTTAATATCTGAATATCATTATGTATTAACTATTTCAATTCTCTATTGTTCAGTGTTTTCATCTCATATGTTAGTTTGACAATAGCAGGTTATTCAATATCTAATTCATTTTAGAAATTCATTGTTCATTTTATTATTTAAATTTAGTATTCATAGTACTTTTTATCTCTCCCCAAAACCATGAAATTCTTATCTAACATGTCTTAAGTCCATTTTTAAACAAACCACTTATTCTATAATTGAAAATATCATATTCCTAATAAATTGAATTTAAAAAGAATGGATCCTAATTTGTTAATTGTGATAATTGGGGGTTGAAAAAAACACAATGGAAACCAAAACACATATTATTATTAAATATTATTATGGATTATTGTTCCCCCCTACAATATATTGTTGAAATTTTCATTTATATATATATGTATACAAATTTTTTAAAGTACTGCAATTAAAATTATTTTTCTTAATGTATAATTGTTAAATGAATATTTTATTTTCTACATTATTTATATAATTGGTTTATTAAAAATAATATTATTACATCAAGGTTTAATGTTTCATGTTATTGTCGACTAAAATCCTTTTCAGTTATGATAAATTAATTCAAATTTAGAAGAGTAGATTTGTGTTTTTAAAATAAGTCATATATCCTTTATAACTCAATTAAAAGATTTAATCAACTGAAAAAACAATGAAAATTTATTATACAAATAATGTTTTATATGTGATATAAGAATACACAAAAACAATAATAGGTGGAAATCCCCATACTTGAATTTAACTACATCATTAAATTCATAAATACTAAAAATTTAAGTATGAAAAAATTAGTGCGATAGACAGTTACTTGTAAATATTGATGCAATTATGACATTTGATCTTAAATTATACAATCATCGAAAAAAATAAATCTAAATAAAATAAGATATTAGTTCTATTAAAATTATAATGATAAGAAGGGGGTGAAATTTATTATGGGTTATCTCCCCTGTGGTGTTGTGTTTTTTACTTCACATAGTCATATAGTAATTTAGTAAACCCAAATAAAAAGTATAATGAGGTATGTGTGATATAAACCACCATCTATAATTTTAATTATGTTTTTAAGTAAAGTAATATAGTTTAAAACCCCAAGAGAATGATTATATATCCCTACCCCATTCTTGATATAAGTGGAGAAAAAACATAATTTGTAAGGATAAAGATTGTAAAGGGGATCCATAGATATTGAATCCTCCTTTTGTGTATTTTCATTCTATTTTAGAGGAGGTTAAGGATTGACATCATTCCTGAATTCTTATTATTCTTTATTTACAAAAAATTCTCTAGGGGGTTTCTTCTTATATCATCAACACCATCCTCTTCTCAAGGATTAGTTCATATTCTTTTATAAAATCAGTTTATAAAGAAAATAAATGGTATTGATTCTCTAAAAGAAAAATAATAGGAGTGATCATTATTTGTTAAAATAATATATTAAAAATATCTATGGTTAGATAAACTCTCTTTAGTTGATTTGTCCAAATTATTTACTGTTCGTACATGGACATAGAGAAGAAATCATTAGGTTTTAGTAGGATAGGTGTAATTTTGATTTTATATATCTCCAAAATATCATCATCAATTGTTTTTGGTAGTTGAGTTATCTATTGGTGATCATTTTAAAAAAGTTTATAAAACAACATAATATTTTTCTAGAACTCAGTGATAATACTAGAAAATACTTATATCTACAAAAACACAATTCCCTCATTAAGGTCCTTGATGGTCACTAAAATTAAATCATGTATGAAAACCAAAAAACATAATCCCCTCATCTATTGAAGTAATAATAAAATTTAACATAATATAGTGAGTTAGTACAGTATGGATTTCATAGTTTTTAAAAAATTTAATTTAAGGTAATGAAAATTTTATATTGTGAAATTTAAATGTGAATTACTAGATAGATCCTGAAACATGAATCCAATTTTATTGAAGTCCGTCACATGGTATAAAAAATTTACATTTTTAATAGTCTTAGTTGGGAATACTGGCTAAATTTGGTCATATCCCAATTATTTTATTTTAATAACACACATTACCTAGTTTTAATAATTTTTATTTGACAATATTTATTAAGAAAATTTATAAATTAGGGATATCTATGTTGTGGAATAAAAATATAAAGTAAAATTAATGAATCCAAATAAAAAAAGATACCATGAAAGGAGAATTATCCTATGATTTTAATGGAATAATTTAATATATCAATAATTACATAAATTCATTTCAATAACTAACTCTATATAATTTATCGATTAATATATTTTTAAAATATTGTGGTTTTATAAAAAAACATAAAAGATATCCCATTATTATTAAACCATAAAAAATATAAAATGAAAGGTATTATTTTGGGTTTGGAAAATTCTAGGAATCCATATCAATTTTATATAATTAATTACCTGACTAATCATACACTATTTTATAATGGTTTACCATAAATAAAATATTATATAATATTGTCCAAAAGATAGTATAATATGATCTAAAAACAAATTAATAGAGAAATTTACCTCCCTTAAATATCTATGTTCTCACCCTATAAAATTAAGATGAATATAAACATAATAAATTATATAAAGGGACTCAACAGTTCCATAGATACCCAAAGGATCATGTACATTTATTTTTTACTTATGTAAATGGGGTGTTAGAATCTCCACGATGATGGAACACATGAATAATGGGGCGTAAAAGAGAAGACTAAAATACTATATATAAAATATGAAACTATATATGAAATTATTAATATAAAATGTATTTTAAAATAAAAAGGAAACACTATAAATCTTATGATATGGAAAAATTTCTGCTGAGGGAATAAATATCCCGTGTAAAAGTGGCAGTGAAGTTAATTTAATGACTATAATGTATTTTTTTCTGTTCATGGATTCACTAAAAATATAATAAAATTTCCAATGAAATTATTCCAGTTAGAATGATTATATATCCTTATATATTAGTTATTTACTTTATAAAACCAAATTAATTTTCTATTAATTAATGAACACCATATAGAATTATTGATGGGTCATTACCCAAGTTTTTGACACACATAAAATATTAAATATTCTAATTATGCACACTTTAATGATTATGTCCATGTGTAAGATGGGTGGATTTAAAAATATGTTTGTTTTCAATTATTATATAGTATTTTGATTTAATTTCATGGAAACATATCATGTTTTTGGGGTTTGTAGTATATTGGTTGGTGAATGTGGCATAATCAATGGTTTATATTGTTGTTTTAGGGAGATGGAGTCATAAATCTATCATCAATGATATGTTATATATAGTTTATTCCCTATGATGAATCCAAATATTTCATTGTCAAAGGTTCAATTTCTCTTGGAGCATGGTTGTGCTTTATGTGGGAAATAGATGCTACAATGAGTAATGATACTCATGATAGGTTATTAAGTAGTTGATGTATTATACATCTATGATAAAAGTTGTTCAATTTCTCTTGGAGCATGGGTGTGTGTTTTCTGAGCTATAATGAATTTTTTCACATCCCAAAGAAGTTATTCTTTTATGATACCAACTTAAGCATCATAAAAAATTGGGGAAGAATTTTTGTTACTAGAAATGAATCATGCTTAATAAGCTTAAGGACACATGGGTTCCACAATACCCATGAACACACTCATATTCTATAAGTCCAACATACTCATGGAAACAAAAATTTCATTCCCCACCAAGTCCATAGGATAGTGTTGACTGGACATTCTAGACTTGTATATGGGATTGGGATATAGATAGTTCGTTAAGATAACCTTTTTTCATAGAAGTTCAACACTCAAAACTAAAAATAGCTCATTTTTATTATTTTTTGTTAAACATATAATCATTTTATCACATTAGTTCTCTATGCCCAAAAAATGCATGATTTATAATATTTCCATTATAAAAAAGCTATTTATTATATAAAATCTAAAGTATATTAAATATTTCTTTCAAATAGTATATATTTACAATCAATTATAAAATATATACTAAAAATATATAATGTAGAAACCTTGACTCATATAGCTTAGTGGTATTGCCTTATTTATTAAATTGTCATTAGTTAAAGGGAATCAAATTCATAATGAACAAATCATTTAGTATCTTCATAAAATCCATACAAACATGATTCACATGTTAATTTTTTTAAATAAATTTAATAACTTTTTTAGAATAAATTTTTTTCATCTAGTATATCCTTGAATATGAAACATAGAAAACATCCTACATTAATAGCGAAAGGAAACAAAATAATTTAATTCTCAAATTCATAGTATGGTATATGTATATTGGAAGCTATTATGAATCAATAAGAATAATAAACATGTAAAACCAAATAAATGAGCAGAAATTCCATTTAAAATATCGAATAATGCGTAAGTAATATAGAAAGTAGAATAATTGAGAACACAATCACATTGAATAACTCCATTAAAAATAATAAATATTAATGATATATAACTGAAAAAATCTATTTAATCAATAAACTAAAAATTAAATTCATACATAGATAATATCATAGTGAAAATATCATGTATAATTATAATTTTTTCTAATTATGTCATTTCATTGTTTTTAGATTATATTATCTTTAGTATCATAATACATCTACAGTTAAGACATTTTATAAGTCAGTTATTCTATAGGTAAACCCATTTAATATAGATCAATAAGTTTTTCTCCAGAGACCTATCATTGTATCAAGGTGCTATAAAATATTATGCCCTAGCTATCACGATAGGTCCTAAGAATTAATCATATATTGAATAATAAATTTCATTCATGAATCAATATTCCTTAATATAGAATATCTATCAGAAGTAAAATATATAGATTTATCGATATTAACTTGTCCGTAAAATAACATTAAAGGTAAAAAAATTATATTTAGAAATGAGATAAATTTTATGAAATCACAATATCCATTAAAAATAATGTCTTTATTTTTTGGACATTCAATTTATAATGATCACATGAATGATAATATATGATGGGGATGTTAATGATTACAAAATTAAATAAGTTCATTCCAAAACTATCATTTGTCAAAATAATCATAAAGCATTTATATAAAGAATAATAATTTTGTAAACATATTCTTATTAGAGAATTATTAAAGTGATGTTTTCATTTATTAATAAAAATATATTAAAAATATCTTTAATAACGCTCTTGAATAAATTTTTCTTTTTCATTTTGAACTTTTTTAGAAAAATCATTTTTAATGGAAATTATTAATAAAAAACAGTTTATTTAAAAATATTCTCATAAAATTGGAGGTGAACCATCAATGGATTTTTTTTCATGAAGCTGGGTAATTATATTCATTAAATTATAGTTAAAATGAACTTCGCCTTTTGACTATATGATGGTTAGGAACGTGACTTGTTTGGATAAAAAGAAGAATCCTTTTAGATTTTTGGTACAATCTAAATGGGAATTATTTTTAAGATGAAATAAGATAAAATTAAATGAGTTTTTAAAAAACTAAAAAATCATAAAAATTACATTAATTTATAATTTCTAAAAGGTTAAAAATATTTTTAGGACATTTTTAAGGATAATGGTATTGGAATAAAATAGATTTATGATCGAAGAGAAAAATGAAGTCAAATTTTCATAGATCATTTTCTTAATTAATTAAAGTAACAAATCATGGGAAATGAAACACCTATATTAAGATATAATTAATAATTAGGCGAAAATAAAATAAAATAATTTTATTTGTAAAAGGTCAACTAATAACCTTCGACTGAAAATCAAGAGTAAATAATCTCAACAAGAATGAGATTGTAAAATACATTTACTATAATTATAATGTTGAATTGAGAATTAATAATTGAATAGATTATTAATTTTAATTGTAATTAAATATTAAACATGTTTAAATATACTTGAACGTAATCATAATTATTTATACACATAATCATTTAATGAAATAATCAATGAAGTTGAAGATTATCATAATGAACAAATATTATGTCATTAAACCCTTTACCTCAGGCTTCATATAGATTCTACATGATTGAACCTCTTGTATAATGGGTTTAAAAACATTATTAACTTATTAAAGAAAAACATTAATATTTATAATTCTATATATTATCCTTTTATAACAATGTATCACCCTTTATTTAATAATATGATATTATTTTTAATTTTGAGGTGTTAATTTACTCATTTTCTCATGTCTTGTTTATCATGAATGATCTAGATAATTCACATATTATATTTTTATATCATATCTATAATAATAATCAAGAAATTATTATAATATTTTTAAATCAAGAATATTTTTAAAACCAAAAATGAAATATTTTCATAAAAATATAGTATTTTACAATCAGAGAGACAGTAGGCTGTATATACACATCTGTAACATTTCCTTTCTTCCTATGATAATTTTGGAATGCATGTATGTTATATTTAATCAATAAGTGGTGATCATTATATCATATATAAAATATTATTTCTATATATATATATACATCATCCATGTGGTTCAGTGATAAAATAGAGTTACATCACATTGTGAAGGTGGTAATCAACACATAAGTGTGTGACAGTATGACCATTTAGTCTGTGAAATTGTAAGAAAGAAAATGATACAAATATTTCTTAAATAATAATAAATATTTAATTTATATTATTATTATTTCATGTATATTCTTTATAAGCACTAACTATATCCTTATTATCTTCCTTGTGAATATTTAATGAAAGATGAATCACACAGTTTCTTTTGGTAGTGGTCCTCTATACAGATGAGAGAAATTGTTGTCTCATAATGAAAGGGTGGTAACAATATATATTTTATAGAATGACTAAATATGTATAAATACATTATTAATATCATATATAAACATTATACCCATAATTATACCGAATAATTAATGGTTTTAATGGAAGAATGAATAACAACAGGTTGGGAGGTGGTAGTCATCCTACACACGATTGATGATTTTATATCACATTTGATTGAAGTGGATATGGATTTAGGTAATTACCATTTTATAGAAACATAATATTATATATAATATTCAGTTTTTTTGTATCATAATGTTTTAATAATAATTGTTCGAGTTCGAGGATGAAATTAAATAAAGATTCCCATTAAAAAACATTACCTCTTCTTTGTGTATCCTCATTAAATTATTAATAAATATTTTTATATGAAATTTATTCCCCAAAAAAGGTTTATATTATTAGGTTATATTATTTGGGATGTTATTTGGTAGCGTCCTAGCCAAACTAGTGAGTTGTTTATGTGTGATGAAATGAGGAGTGGGGTGGCTATTTATAAGTGGGTGAAAGGATACAATTTGTATTCTTGAGAAGAATTGAGTGATCTGAAGTTATTCATATGTCAAAAGGATCCAAAATTGTAAGTTAAATAAAATTATATGTTTAATGGTATATATATGTACAAAAAATAGTTTTTATACAAGTTTATATAGATTATTTACCTTTTTCTTTTCATTTTATCCCCTAGTAAACACATTTTAACCATACCCGTGGTAACTAATTGTTACTCCATTGACTATTAGTTATATAAAAAAATATGTTCAATTTATTTATAAATAATAAAATTTTATGATCCCAAATATGGAATAAATTTTTTAGAAATTAATTCACAGAAGATGAAAATTTAAATTTAATATTAATCCCACAAATGTGACGAGAATTGGGTTTTTTCTTGTGAAAATGTCAAAAGTCTACATTTTTTATATAAAGAGTAAATTTGAAAACTATTTAAATTATATAAATTAGATTAATAGATATATAATTTATATTATGTGAATGTTAAACCTATTAAAAATATAACTTAAAAGTACTAATTATTTTTATGTAAATGTAGTTTCTAATTAATATTTATTATTATTCACTATTCATCTGTAAATGAAATTTCTAAGTGAAACCCCAGAAATTACTTCGAATATAAAATTTATATTATAATTTTTAAAATTGAATTTTTTCGAATAAATTTAAAAAATTTGACAAAATTTAACATTAATTTATGTATAAAAAAATAAGACTAAACCGTCTCTGTAAAAATATATTTTTTCCGAACTTTTTTCTTTTAACTGATTACTACATTATTAGTACTTAATTGATAAAAAATAAATTTTGTAAAAACATATTTTAATTGGAAGGAAAATCAAATTCATAGCCTCCAAACACTTGGCTATGTGATATATTAGATAATAATGTGAATATTATATTTCCATTAACTAAAAATGGGTTATCCATGTAATACATGTTATTGATGAAACTCATAGTTGGGTATAACTAAATATAGCTTAGTATTTCGTGTAACATATGATATCCAATAAAATTTTATTCTCTTTTTCATTTTAGGAATTTATATTCTCCCCACCTTTAATAATGATCATCCCCAAAATTTATACATTATCTCGGTAGTCAAAGGTTATTTATATGAAAATTAAATTATTGAAAAATTCTTTATCATAATGGGTTAATAAATCAACATAGGAAGAAGAGTTAAAATAAAGTAAGAATGTTTCCTATAATAACACATAAGTAAGGTTCCTTGTTGGAGAACATATGTGGGAAAATAAAAAATTCATATCTATGAAAAATTTAAATAATTATAGGGAGTGATTGAGGTCATTGATAGTAATAAATTGAATGGTTCATGAAATTTTATTGACTCAAAAAAATTAATTTTTAAATATTTTAAAACCATATGTTTCATTTGATATGATGGAAGTGGATAATATTTTTTCATTAATATTATTTTCATAATGTTTTATAGTTCTATTACTATTCAATAATATAGGGAAATATACTAAGTAGAAAATTTTTTACATCAAAATCTCATTTTTATCCATTGGTTATACTTTAATAAATTTTTAATTCATCACATACTCTATTAAATTAATATTCGAAAGCCCTTTTCATTTATTCTAGAATAAAAAATACCATCTAATGTATTTTAAATTTCTTAATTGAATGATAAATCATTCCTTCAATATGTAGTAATTATGATAAAAAATGGTTAGTCCAGATTTTTCAATATTAATAAATCTTTATATAGTGTATTAATAAATTTCTCTCTAAAACCGTGCCCAATGTTAAATGTGAACCCTTTAATAAATGTTTATCCTTTTGGCCCTTACAAAAGATTATGTTATAAAGAATTTCAATTACAGTTAGTTAATTTATAAAATAAACATATCATTAATCCTCTAAAAATATTAGGTAGATTAAAATTGTCACATGCCCAAAATTTGTATTAGTTCATCATGTATTGTATTGAAAAATTTAAATAACACAAATTTACATAAAACCGCATTTAAAATAGCAATTCTTCTAGAGTCCTTAAATAAAACACATATTAATAAATGTAATTTTTAATTAAAAAATTAAACTCTAATAATAATAGTATAGACTAATTTCTCAAAAATTAATTATTACAGTTCATGGTAGTGGGATATTTCCAATTCACATTATCTATATCAATCATCTAATTATCTAGAAACAATTATCTCAACTTCATTTATAAAGACCATACCTTAAACATTACATATTATTAATATTTTTAAAATTAGAAATCAGTTTGTTTTCCCAAATTTATTTTACGTATAGTGGTTTATAAAGTTAGGAAAAACTATTATATAGTAAATACATACCTTACAAGTGGAAACTTATAATCAATATCATGTTCTCCGTAAAATAATGTCATTTAAAATAAATTATTATTCTATTTCAAGATACATCTTTAATTTTTTCATCTTAAAATATTTTTTTGTCATTACCAATGCTAAGACCAGTGAAAAAATATAAAAATTTGGGAGATATAAAAGATAGTACTAAGGGGAATAAAAAATAAAACTAATAATCTATGAATATTTATAAACCCATGAAAACATTTTCAAAAAGTTATAAATTTCACCCATAAAGAATTTTCTCATTAGCTTACCTCATGAATGCATATATTTCATATAAAACCCCATTGAAAACCGGAATCATAAATGTACATTTTTGGATCATTCCCATACACCTATTTAATTTTCTATAGATATTAATTATATATTGGGAGTAAAATTTCTGAGTAAATTTTCAATACCCACCAATGTATATCCCATTAATATCTAAGGAGAAACCCTACTAATTATATCTTTCTCATTACCCTAGGAATTGGAGATAAATAATGATCTCAGCCACTAACGGTATATCACATCACCATGTGTACTCTTAATAAAATGCCCATAACCATCACATAAGTATAACACATAAATAATTTAGAATGTTTAAATCATAGTTACACTTTGAAACTTGATATCATTTTTACGATGTTAAGACCTCATAAATGAAAATAATTCATTTGAAAATATTATACTAAAACTCTAAAGATAGCATAAAAATAGTAAATTATAATGAAAGTAATAAATTATAGTCATGCTGTATATATTAAAAAAACATTTATTTATTATTTTTGTTAAAATAGTTGAAATAGTTAATTTATAATACGACCTTTTAAATAAAGTACCTTATAATAACAATATCATTAATAAAATCAGTAAATTATATGTATCCGCTATAAATGCACATAAAAAATTGGAATAAAACAAAAAATAATTTAAATTCCATTCACACATAACCTTACCATGCATAATCAATGGAAAAAATGTATAACCCAATGAATGAAAATTGAGATCATAATCCACTTAACAAAACCCATTTCAAAAAATAAATAACAAAAAATAGGTGAAATAGGGGTTTCTTTAACATTTTTTAAACATAAAGTGTTTTAGTGGGATCCAAATATCAAATAATTATCATGATGGTGGAGATGTTATTGTCACCATATAATTTAGGACATAACATTTCTTTTTTCATTTATAAATAAAATTCAATCATTCCTTATATAAAACATAATATGATTTCATTTTGAGAACATTTGAACGAAATTCATAATAGAAGATAAATTTCCTTCCTAATATTCTACCTCTTTAATAATTAACATCTAAAATAATATAAAAAATATTTATATTGAGGAAATGAATTTTATGTCAATTCATTAATCAAATAAAAATATATTTTTAAATACATCTGTCCAATATTACAATGTAATATTGGAATCATATGACCCATAAAGGATTAAAATATAAGAAAACGTAACATAGAAAGATAATAATTGAAATCCGGATATTTTATGTCATTGGGTATTTATATATAGCTCATAAAATAATGTGTTTTTTTAAAATCAATATATACCATAATGAAATGAGATTAAGACGAAGTCCCTTGCCTTTAGTACGACCCATCACGTAAAATCCTTGTATTCAAGAATAAATATATTAAGGTAATTAATTACAAACATTTGAAATTTCATATATTTTATTATTTCTTTTATATCACTTATTATCATGTAAAGACAATTAAATAATTATTAATTTTCCATTAGGATATTTTGATGATATTCTGTACATGAGTCAAAAATGAATTTTGTGTGATGTCACCAATAAAAGTAGTTACAGGTAAATCATCTCCATAATAATATTCCTGACATGTTTAAAAATTTTATACATTATATTTACATCTCAATTATTTCATTAACTATCGTAATTGAAAATTAACTATCTTATAATCATGGAGACAATAAGCCGTATGTACTCAGTAGTAATGTTTATAATTTTTAGTGACCAATATGGGAAAATATAAGTAGTATTTTATCAGAAAATAATTATCATAAAATCATTAATTTAATATTAATAATTTAAATATACTTATATATCATACATTTTATGTGGTGATGTAAAACTAATCACATTGCATCATGGAGGTGATAGTTCACACATGTGCACGAACGATGTAATCATTTTAATATGAACCGAAAGATAAGAATTTAAATGATATATTATTATTAAATAATTAATATTATGTCATAAATATAGTATAAAATCATTAAATACATTCTTATAACTATTATTGAGAGATGGGGATAGAAAATAAATTATATCGGTTCACATGGTAGTATTTCACTATACAAATGGGTGATTAATTATTTTACCATTTGATGGATGTGGAGATTGATTAAAGTGATGATATTAACCAAAAACACAGACACAGATATATATATATATATATATATATATATATGGTGTTTGTTTGATATTATATCATCATATATTAATAAAATTTTAAGGAAGTGGAAGAAGAAATAAAATAGAAACAGTTGATTAAAACTGTACCTCTTTTCAGACGATGTCTTTTTTAACACATTAAGACCACTTATGGTGGTATTATACATAAAATAAGATATGTAAAATTTGGACAGGAGTTTTGCTAAGGGGTTTTTATAGATAATGGAAGAATTAAATAGGTTTTAATTTGTATTTAAATGAGAAAATGTGGTTCCTTTTAATTATAAAGGACAGTGACACTCTTTGAATTCATCAAAATATGAAATTATTATAAATTAACTTTATGTTTGAAATGGATCCTAAGTTATATATTTTGAATATAAAATTATTATTGTCCTAAATATAACCATCCAATAATAATTTGACGTGTTTTTATTATTTTTTAATCCATAAATTTTTTTATAAAACCTTATTTAAACTCTTTAATTATTTCTATGTTATTATGTAATTTAAGCATTTAGGGTAAATATAATTACTATAAAATGACAAAGTAACATTAAATTAGTCATTGGTAAAATTTTGAGACTTATAAAAACAATTTGTGCAATTTAAGGTTTTTAGAAATTTTATATCTTTTA
This sequence comes from Viscum album, assembly GCA_963277665.1. NCBI lineage: Eukaryota > Viridiplantae > Streptophyta > Magnoliopsida > Santalales > Viscaceae > Viscum > Viscum album. The sequence continues at coordinate 113,080,162 of OY728137.1, forward strand.
ATAAAATATTATTTATTCTAAAATGTCATTAATGCCAATTTTAAAACTATTAATTATTTAATATATATATATATATATAAAATAAATAATAATGTAAATTTCAAACAATACTTACAAAAAATAACAGAAATTTAAAATCCTTATAATAAATTCATTGATGATATTAATGGTATGAAATTATATTAATTTTATTATTTATAATATCTTTTATTTGATATTTCTGTTAATTAGGTAATTAGTCTAACATAATTAGAAAATCATTTTCCTTAATTATTTATTCCCAAAAAATTTAAAATAAATTATAATGATAAATAAAAATGCATTATCTTTTAAATTAATATTTAGAGTCTATGAAAGATTCTATATATCCCCATATTAAATTCAGTTCACTTGTTAAAAACAAATATATGACATAATCGATTATTCTTGGAATAAAATACTATAAATGGATTAATGATATATATGAGGATCAAAGAGCTCAAACAATCATCCCAAGTATTAATTATGTTAAAAATAACTAATGCAATAAAAAATATGACAAGTTTTAGGGTATGTTTTTAATATGCATAATATTATTTTTACACATAATTTCAAAATTTACCCTCAACTTTGGTAATACAAACTACTAAAGATACTATTCATATGGGAAAAAAATAATAGGGTCCCAATTTAATAAATTTTTAACATACGATCAAAAATATGGAATCCATTTATTAAATTTCAATACACCTAATTGGATAAAATTAATTAAAAATTAATCACATTGATGATCTAAGAAAGCAAGTTATCAAAGTGAAAATAATCCAAATATTTAAATGTTTATATATCAAAAATCGATTTTAAATCTTTTCCCATGACATATATAGGATTAAATTAAATTATATTGATCTAATTATACCTAAAGATAATAAAAATATAATTTAACACTATAAATTACTTAGAAAGAAAATATTGTTCCAATAATAATTTCATATTTTTCACTATTCATCAGAAGATGAAACTAACTTGAAAAATAAATAAATTCATCCAATGAAATTATATATATATATATGTTTATAATAATAAGTTTATTATTTGATATTTAATTTATAAATGGGTTTAAATCTATATTTTAAACTAGTGCGCCATTAAAAGGAAGAAAAAATACCTTTCTAGAAAAATACATGTATTATGTGTAAAATTGAATTTTCTCTTATGTCAAGAGTAGAAAACTAATTGGACAAATTATAAAAATTATATTTTATATTTTACAAATAAATTTACTTTATATACTATAGATCTAGTGTTTTGTTTAACAATTTGTATAAAATACAGTTGTTCAAATTATATATTTCTTGAGAAAAAAACTCTTTTTAATAAAGTGATTTATTGTCATATATAATAAATTAGTCACCAGTGAATTATTTGTATATACATGTTTTCTTAAAATTATAATAATTATCTTATTTGGATTCATATATTCTATTCCAATATCTATGTTCTAATAATAACATTTTAATAATAAAATATAATTGTTTTTTAAGGTTGATGTGGATTATCATGTGTGCTATCTGACATAGTGTTTCTTTTTAAAAAAAATAAGTCTATTATATTATACCCTATTTTGAGAAAAAAATCCACATAATATTTAATTTCATATATGTATCTATGGATTGAATTTTCAAATTTCTATTATTGAATTCCACCAGATGAAACTTAATTAATATGACTTATACTTTAAAATAAATTACGGGATGTACAAGTGAAACTTATAACATCACATACTATGTTTCCATGTAGGAAAACATGGATATGAAAAATAAAACTAACATTCATGTTCAGACGAATTAGGATAGATAACATGGTAATGAGAATGTTAACTATCAAAAAAAACCTAAATCAGTGATGTTTACAAAAGTATATAGATTTCCCAATATGAAAATTATACAAATAACATTGTTTCAGTGTTTTTTTAAATATTTGAGGAATTATTTTACTACAAGGAAAAACAATATAATTAAACACAATTGAAATGTATATCTTCATCCTTAAGTCAATTCACCCCAAAAAACTCATATTTTTTCCCAAACGATATGTATTAAAGATTAATTTATTCAACAATGAAGAAAGAAAACAATAAATAGAAAATCACATAATACAAAAAAGATTAGGGATCTATTTCTACTATCCTTAGAAATGATCAAAATCCAAAAGGACTAGTACAATATATTATAATTTACAAAAATCAATAAACCTTATATGATTAAAATGTACTTCAATCTCTAAAATTCAATAGTAAAACCTAATTTTCATCATAGACCATTAAAGAAACAACTATCCTTAAATTTAAAAAAAACATTAAATACTAAAATTAACACCCAATGATCAGATGTTTTTGATCACATAATCTTATATTAATATTTTTAATAATTATATCTGAATAAAATAATTTACTCTTGAATTATCATTCAAAAAATTATTTTACCTTGTCCCATATTCCCAATGAGAAGTTATTCATTTCAATAAATAACTGAAAACACCATTATTCTATAAGAACAATAGATTTCTCTAAAATATAATTAATCATTTAATACTAAAATAAAATCAAATAGTATTATTTTTAACCTAATATTATATCACTCTAAAAATAATGAACGCCTTCTGAAACAAAATTAATCAATTAATCACCGAATCATTTCCCAATACCAAGGTTATCTACTTCATAAATCTTATAATCCCAAAAGAAGAATATAATTAACTAATAGAATAATTTAACTAAAAATAAAATCTCATACTAACTGGGACATCACATAGGAACGTTTTAGGCAATACACCCTTATCACTGTTCAGTTATGGCTTCGATTCCTATGGCCTTGTTAGAAAATATGGATTTACACCCATCAAAATGGTTGAAATTTTTTTTATAATACTTTATAATTCTTATAACATTAAAAAAATATGATAAATTCATCAAAAATAACAATAACATGATTTAACATCATCATTTTTCTTGTACCATTAATTTTTAATCACAAATTTAATATCCCATAATTACCTAAAAAAATAATTGCCTCTACAAATACTGTTAGTCACCTAAAAATTTCATAACATAAAGTTTCAAAAGGGATTCTACGACTATAAAAATATGATCTACCTAAAAATTAAAAACTCAGGATGATATCCATAAATATAAGGTAAACATCCTAAACTATCATTTTTATAAACCCTAATATGATATCAACTATAATGACCTTTTCTTAAAGATTACATATTCTACTTATTTTTAAAACTATAAATCACTTACACTTACAAATGTTCATTTAGGTATATAGTTTTAGATATTTTGAAAAAAATACAACATAGTAAACCCATACATTACAATTCGACACTTATAAAAATCATAATACACATAAACCAATTTAAAACAATGAATGAGAACACAAATCCTAGTATGGGGCATCAAAATAATGTAAGAAACCACTATTAAATGAATACTTATAAACCCATGAAAACATTTTCACAATGTCAGAAATTTTTGTCATAAAATATAACCTCTTTAGCTTAACATAAGATATCATATGTTACATATAAAACTCTATAAAATAAATAAATCAAAATGATAACATGGGGAATAATTTTAATATTATTCATACATTTACTTTAGATCTCATTGCTACATATGGTGTACCATTTGTGGCTACATTTAGATAAATAACCACATATATTCCCTCAATCCCTTAAGAGAAATCCTAATGATTAACTCCATATCATAATTGAATGTATTTTGGTTATATAAAGTTCTCACCCTCCCTTGGTTTATCATGGAACCACCCGTACTCATATGACATTCCGTAAAACCATAACATAATCAAAACACATAAATAATTCACAAAAGAAAAGTAACTTTAACACTTTAAAATCAATTTTAGTTTTTTATAAGGATGTACACTCATAAATGAAAACTTAATATTTAAAAAAATTCAAAAACAAGTATATTATGAATTAAAAAATTAAGGATTCCCAAAAACAAGAAATTATGTTCATTTTGTATATTTAAAGAAAACATTCCTTCAGAATTGTTGTAAAAATAGTTTAATGAGTAACTTTAAGTGATGGGTTTTAAAAGGAAGTCCCTTAAAAATATCATATCATTAATTATATAAATCAATTATGTGTATCCTATATAAATTCACGTAAAACATGTGGAAATATAATATATTACAATAAAATTACATTTTAGATAGAACCTTATCATAGCATAACCAATATGAAATATTTTTAGCATAATAGTGAAAATTGAGTTAAGATATCCATTTAAAAAACCCAATTCAAAAACTAAATATCCAAAAAAGAGAAATTTTTATTATTTTTCTTATAAAAAACCTGAAGTGTTTTAGTGGAATCCAAATATTAAATAATTCTTAGTGTGGTGGAGATTTTGTTCTAGTTTTATATGTTAAAATAGAACATTCTTTGTTTCTATTATAAAGAAAGTCAAACATTCCATATAGAAAACTTATGCAAATTCCTTTTATAAAACTTTTCATTGAATTTTACAATTTGAATTTCATATTTTTGATAATAATTTTATGTCTATACAACTAAAAATATAAAATAATTTCAAAATAAATGATATTGAGTAAAGGTTTTTCAGATTATATATTTAAACATTTTAAAAGAGATTTTAAAATCTATGTTTCTGATACTGAATTTGAATATTTGAATCATAAGACCCATAAATAATAAACATGTAAAAAAATTTAATAAAATTATAATAAATAAATTAGGAATATAACTTTTCAAATTGTATTTACACAACATAAAATAAGGTGTATAAATAACATCAAAAAATTCCTCAGTGAATGATGTTTAAGAAAAATTCCTTACATTTAGTCTGACACATCAGGTACAATATTTATAATCCTGAATAATAAAATTGGATTAATTATTTTTGGACAATAACGACATATTATATTCAATTATTTCATTTAAATAACGTATTATAATGTTATAATAATTTTATAATTATTCATGTTCATGTTGGGAATTTTAATGTTATTTGGTACTTGAGTCCAAAATAAATTTTGTATGATGTCACTAGTCAACTTGGTCAAAAGTCTATCAAGAACAGAATAATATACATCAAATTAGTATCATGTATATACATTTAATTTAATTCTCAATCAAACCATTATATATGGTTATGAAAATTGAACTACATTATATTCAGTGATATGGTAAGCCATATGAAGGTATGAGTAATAGTTCCATTTTCAATGATCACTATAGAATAAAGGTATGTATTATGGTATCTCTTAAGAATTTTCATAACATCATTTATATCATATTTTTCCTTTAAATATACTTATATATCATCCATTTTATGTGGTGATGAAAAATGAATCACATTGTATTTTGGAGGTGATAGTTCACACATACAAATGAACGACTTTGTAATTTTCATGTACATGGAAAGGTAAGAATTTAAATTATATATTATTATTATATATTTTTTAATATTCCTTTAATATCATATATAAACATTAATTTTATCATTACAACCCTTATTGAGAGACTGTAATGGAATAATATTTATATTATTTCATGAGGTCGTATTCCACCATACACACGAATGATAATGAACTTTTGCATTTAATGGAAGTAGAGATTGATTTATGAGATGATATTAACATAATAAAATATAATTATATTTAGGATAATTTATTTATTATTTCACAATGGTGGAATAAGATTTTATTAAAGGGGAAGAAGAAATAACACATTAATACTTTATTAAAACAATAAATTTTCTTCTAATGATCTTCTTTTCTTAAGACATTTAGACCACAAAGAGAGGTTATATGCAAAAAATAAGAGAAAATGAATTTAGGGATAGATTATATGAAGTTATTTGAGATGATATTTTCCAAAACAAAAACGTTTTTATGTGTAATGAAAATAAAAGGTGAGGTTCCATTTAATAAATAAGAGAAGCGATCTCTTGGAATTTTTAAAAAATATTAAATTAATATAAATTAATTTTCTATTCCACATGAATCCAATGGAAGTTATTTATAATAAATTATGAAGATGGTAACAAATACATTAATTTAAGGAAAATAATAAATTATTTTATAATTATTTATCTATTATCTTATTGGTTTAATACTTATTTAAATTCTTTAATTATTACCATGATAACATGAAATTTATTCTTTGAGGGTTAATATAATTAAAATTAAATTCCAAAATTCCATTTAATGAGTAATTTTTGACATTTTAGAAAATTTCTTAATCAATTCATCAAATTTATATTATTATTAACTTTATATCATTTAATAAAATTATATTAATTTAAAAATATTATTATAGTAAACGTCAACACTTTTCATTATTTTTCCTTTTTAAAAATAAAAACAATAAGATAAATTAAATTTATACTTTTAAAACATCACTAACATGTTAAAGTCATATAATTATTTTTCAATGAATTTAATCATCCAAAATTATATTATTTTTATTAATTTTAATATCATATATTTGATATTTAATTTTTTTAAAAAATTAATGCATCGTTATTGTAAATTCCATTAATATAATAATTTTTCCCCAAAAATTAAAAATAAATTACAATGATAAATATAATACAATTATATTTCAAATTAAATTTTTTTTATGATCTCCCAAACATAAAACCATATTAAAAACATTTAACCTGTTAAAAAATGTTTGGAAACATTGACTTTCCACTGAATATAATACTATAAATGTATTAATGTTATCCACATAGATCCAAGATCTAACCAAATTAGTGAAAAAATATTTTCGTCCAATAATCAATCATCCCATAAAATTTGGACAATTGTTAGAATAATTTAATAATATTTATAATATTATTTTTACCCTTAATTTTTTGATTTACCATTGACTGTGGTTTCAAAAATTACTATATTTTCTATAAATACTTGTGAAATTTAATAGGGAAATACTTTAAAAAAATTAAATTATGATTCTAAATATTTAATCCATTTATCAAAATTTCAAACATATAATTGTATAAAATTTATTTAAAATTACTCTTGTTCATGGGGTAAGAAAAAAAGTAATTGAAGTGAAAACATTCAGAAGGGTAAAATGTTTTAATATCCAAAATAAATGAGAAATTATTTCCAATGACCTTAATTATATTAAAAGAAAAAATATCGATCTAATTTTATATTGAATCTAATTCCGAATATAATCTAATAATATAAATTACTTATAACAAAAATATGTTTTCAAATAATGTTGAAATTTTTTTCACTATTCATCAAAACATGAAACTTATCAGAAAAAAACAGAAAAGAATATTTGACAGTAAATTATAATATCCACAATTCAAAGAAGAAGTTATTATTTCAAATAAATTTTTTAATATATAAAAATTCTATATTTAAAACATGTTCTCCATAAAAAGGATTACAAACATACTTTTTATAAAAATACATGTTTTTTGAGTTAAATTAGATTTGTTAGTATATCATGACTAGAAAACATAGAAAATTAATTTTTAAAATAAGATGTAAAATATTATAAATATTGTTCTTTAAAATAATCCAACAAGAGGTACTTGATTATCTATTACTATAATACATATTTTTTTCACAATTAAAAAGTATCTAAGAAAAACATATCATTTTAATAATGGTCCTTATTCTCATTTATAATTAATTGGTATCGAAATTATTAATAATATATACATGTGTAAACCATAATTTTAAAATTTAATTATTCCTATTAATACCCTTCATTCTAATGGCTATGTTATAATGTAATGATTTGTATAATAAAATTTAGTTGCTTGTTTAAGCTCGATGTAGTGTATCATGTATGCTATCAAACATAGTGTTTCTATTTAAAAACCGACGAAATTACATAAGGAATATATTAACTGTTATCCTTAATTTAATCATGTTTTTTGAAAGAAATTTAACTTTCGATTGGATCACTTTTCTCGAAACCATTCCAGAATGCATTCAAATCCTTAGAGAAACAATACTTTAGTAAAATCCTTATACATTTCATATTTAATATAAAAAATAACTTTTATAAAATAAGGATATGATATAAATCGGGTATCCAAACACTATCACAATAATAATTCCTCTATATCTATAGTAATGAAATTATCTTAGTCATAATCTATTAGATTCTTTTTAGGTATATTTTATTAATGCTTGTGAAATTATATTTTATAGTACCACATATCATTATAGTTCAGTCTTTGAAAATCGAAAAATTATTTCATTCCATTTAAATAATGAGAATGGTTCTTATTTTCGCCGAAACTGATGCAAGCCCATTTTTCAATTAGACATGTATCATGGCATATCATGCCAAAATAATCACATCTATGAAAATCCTTCATTCCCTTCGTCATATTTTCTATTTTATCTATTTCATTTTATACCTCTCTTTCTTCTATCTGAAGCTATAATACATATGGAATTCTTTCGATTCCTTTTTAAAATATTCTAGTATTCATTTATATGATATAAATATTGGGATATTATTACCCTAAAAATGATTGACATATTCCCATCAATAGAATGGTCATTCTAACACCTTAGATTATATCTATTGGTCTGGTTAACAATAAATATGATAGGAACTATTTTTAAATAATGGAATACACTAGATTAGATTATATTATTATGAAATGTAATGTATAACCCCAAATAGAGTGAAATACATAACATAAACTAAAAAAGTTATGAATATCAAATAACATAATAATTAATATGGTTTCTTTAAGTATATCATTATTTTCAAAAACTGAATAATTATTTAAAATGAAAATGTAAATTATTCTTAGAATATGCATCAGTATTGTCAAACTAAGTGCCTTGTAAGAACCATTTTCATGAACTATGTGAGAATCTCATAATTAATAATTACTCTTTTAATACTTGTTACCCCAAGTCACATTTTTTCGTGAAAAAAATATACTTTTATCCTCTAGAAAAGGATGTATTACAAGGTAAAAATACATAATCTCCACCTTACGAAAATAATTAGGTTGTTTTTCAATACATATCCTCCATGACTAACATATTGTTATAATCCCAAAATATGGTTTTTATAACAATATCTCAAAATTATTCTACTAAAATTCATATGATTTCAACTGTATAATCTTTGACCATAGTAACACAAATTTTGTTCCTACTTTATTACATTATCATAATATATATAGAAGAACATAATAATATACCGAATAGTTATGTTGTATTGTTAATCAATATGCATAAATTTCCATATATTAAATTTGAAAAAACAAACTATAGTATATTTTTCTGAGGATAACATTATTTCAAATAGTATATCCCTATATATTAATCATAGTACCCTTCATGTATTCCAGGGAAAAAACTAGTGCAATCTCAAATTATCAACAATGGTTAACTATAATATAAGCTATTATGAATACTTATTAATAATCAACATGGTAAGGTACATCATTTATAACACATTAAATTTAAATGACGAGACAAGTTAATTTAATATGAAATGGTATATAACTGACCAAACATTATATTTAAATAGCTAAATGAGGAATAATCAATATCGAAAGGTAAATAAATGAAAACATGTAAAATTTAATCAATGAACTAAAACATAAATGAATCTATAGATAATATCATAGTAAAAATCTCATGTATAAAAATAAAATGACTCTCCATTAAGGTAATTATTAATTATTATATTCCATGATATAAGAAATCTCTATTCATCTACCATCAATACTATTATCAATATGTTTTAGGATGCATGAAAAATCCTATTGAATATGTGCTTAACTTTTTTGTATCATGATACCTAATGTTGTACCATGTCATTTTATAATGTGAGGGACCACCCATCACAACTTGTCTAGTTAATTCCTCTCATGTCAAATAATTTATTTAATTCATGAATAAATATAATTAACATAAAATTTCCATATAAAATAATATGAATTTATCAATATTACATAGTAAATAAAATAACACTGAATGTAAAAAATATTATGAATAACTTAGATATGGTTTAATAAGTAATAAATACATGATAAATATTTTAGATATTTAGGTGATATTTTATGTCTAATGACTATTAGAAAGTTATTATCTTAATGGGATTTTATGTATTACTAAACGATGATGGTAGAAATATGTAACTATTTTATTATGATTAAGGGGTTTTCTGGTTAATGAATAGAAATATCATAAAAGTATTTCGAAATCATTCTTGTGGAAAATGTTCTTTTCATTTTACAAAACATTATGAAAACCATTTTCTTAAATTAATTTTAAATAAAATTGCACATAAGATATCATCCAAAAATAGAAAAGGAACCCTCAATGAAATTATGGTCATGGTGGAGGTTAATTATATAAATGCCACTAAAGTTAAAAAAAATTTGAAATGAAAAATTGTTTATAAAATTCCTTGTTTAGAAAATGACATGAATTTTTATTTCACATATTCAATAAAAGCCAAATAAAAATTCTTTCTAAAATGATAAAAGATTACATTGGAACGTTTTTCTATAAAGTAATATAAATAAATAAATTCCATTGATAAATATAATTTAAATAGTTAAATATATTTTTGAAAACATTTTTTCAAAACATTGTTTTTGAAGAAAATAGGTTTCTGACAGAAGAGAAAAATGAAGTTGAATTTTATTAAAAGAATTAATTAATAATTTATCTAAAAAAGAATAAATTTAATACTATGAAATTAAAATAACATTAATAAATAGATAATATTTATTTTAAATCATTCTATTAGGAGAATTTTAAATATCAATCCTAAATATATATTCAAGAGTAAACAATTTTGATTAAAAGTGGATGAAGAAATTAACCATTATAATGATCATATCATTAAATTAAGAATTAATGAATGATTCAATTAAGTTTTATAACTATAAATACACATTAAATAAGTGGAAATAAAAAATATGATAATAAAAATTCATTATACCCATAATATTTTTATTTCATAATAAATAATGTAGTGGATGAAACTAGTAAACCAAAACTGAGTTGAAAAATACCTTACCTCACACTTCCTTTCGATTATAAAAAATTTAATCTTATATATAGTATTTTGAAATAAAGACTATAAATTCTTCAAAATCTATAATATTAATTTTAAAACCATATATGATCCTTTTAAAACATATTTTATCAATTCATTAATACTATTTTATAATATTCTTTATTTGAGGAGTTAATTTCCTAATTTTATCTTTAATATGTTGGCATGAATGATCTGGTTATTATGCATATTATATATTTTTATATCACATCTAGAAAAATTATAATTCCATAATATTCTTATTTTTACACAATTTATATTTTTAAAACCATGCATGAATGACTATTATGTAAAATGAAGTTCGTTATGAACATCTAGAGGGTAGATCATATGTACATATAAGAAACGTTTCAATATTTTAATTATTATTATAGAATAGATTAAAGTAACATTTTATCCTATCATATTTTTTTATAAATCATATATGACATATTAATTATTTAACTGTACATATATATATCAACCATGTGGTGTAGTGTTGAAAATAGTGTCACGTTGATTTGTGAAGGTGGTAGTCCACACAGACACGAATGATTTTATCATCATTAAGTGAGTGAAATTTTAAGAAATAAAATGATATATATAATCATTAAAGAATGATAAATATGTCATGGACTTAATAAATATTTCATCTTTATCACTTATATTTATTAACATTATCATTATCATCATCCATGTGATGCATTTGTTAAAGACGAATCAAATTGCCTCACGAGGTGGTACTCCGCCGTACACACAAGAGACATTATCGTATCCTCTGTGAAATATTTTTCATAAATTATTAATGGGATATAATGACTCTAGATGTATAAAATTTTTATAAAAATAATATATAAAAATTATATAAATCATCATATCGGACCATTAAAGGAGGTAATGGAATAAGAAATAACATCAGTTCGTGAGGCGGTAGTCAACCGCACACACAAATGATGATTTCATAACTCATTAAATGGAAGTGGAGATGATTTTATATCATAAAAATTTAATAAAAACACTTATCTATACGGATAAATCTTGGATTTTTATATATGATTGTTTTGAAAATAATTTTATAGGGTGAATAATGAAATTATATGAAGATTCCAATAAAAGAACATTTAATATTCTTTTGGATCCTCCTTATGATTACACTAAAGCCTTATAGGATGGATTTTATACAAAAATAATGACTCTAAGATGACTTAAGAGATGTTGGAATTATATTTTTTCTAATATTATCTAAACAAAAAAGGGGAGAATGAGTGAAGTATAGAGGAGAGAGGAGGTATTTTATAAGTGTATAAGTGGAAAAAGAAGATATATTTTTTTTAAATAAGTTAGTGCTCCCTTATTTTCCTTTGTCAAAATGATCAATAATGGGAAATAATAGAACATTATGGGTTTAATGGTAAAATATTTAATTATAGTAGTCTTTTGAAAAATGTATAGGTAATTTTTAGCCTTATCCTATAAGTTTAATACCCACGTAAACTCATTTTTACCTTAACAATGGTAATTAATTTTTAACTCCCTCACTATTGATTTTATAAAAAGAATATGTGGAAATTATTAGCAGTTATAAATTATTACAATTAAAAACCTGGAATATTTTTTTTAATTCCATTCGATTATGTTGGAATATTTTATTTAAATTTAATCATGGAGTCATGATTAAAAATAAGGAATTAATGGTAAAATGTTCAAAAGTTTATAATGTTTTTAGGTAAAAATTCAATATGAATGTTTTTCCCAACAACCTCAACTAGAATATTTTTATAAAATTTATAAATTATAATTCATGAACATTACAAATTATAATTTAATAGTATAATTTATTTAAATTAAAAGGATGTATTCAATTAATAATCTATATTTTTTACTCTTTATCAAAATATTAGACTTTTCTAAAAACGAAGAAAAATTTACACTAGATATTTTTTATATTACGATTTAAAAAGTTTTATTTAATTATTTCATATAAAAAATGGTAATGTGGAAAAAAATAATTTTACATGATGTCTGTAAATCATGACTTAATTGTCTTTTTGAATTTTTTTAAAACATCTATATTTTTTTTAAATCATTCATACTTTACTATTACTAAATTGATAAATATTATAAATTTGAAAATTATAAATTTAAATAAGTTATTTAATCCTACTCATTTTCTTCATATACATGGTTAGAAAATTAATTAAATACTAATGTTAATGTTATATTTTTGGTTGGTAAAACTAGGTCTTCTCTATGTGGAAATCCATAAAAAACTCATTTCTTTCTTCGCAACTCAAGATAACATAGTTTTGGGTATGACATAAAATATAGTATAAAATTTAATTTTTTTATAATTTTTTGGTGTTACATATAAAATTACGGATGAACTAGTGCAAGTGTAGCATCAATTACCATGTAAATGGGTACAATGTACCTTGTTGTCTATGCGGGACTATGTGTAGCTATTATTATATCCATAGAGATATTGATGGAATGGTTTTGAGTAGCTCATAAAAATATTGATATATTATTTGGAGTATAAATATAATTATTTTATCATTACCTAAGGGAGAAATATATTTTTCTTACGTATTAATAATTTACTTAACACTAACTCTAAGTGGATCTCTACTATCATTCATTATTATTGGGACCATTTTAATGAATTGTATTTGTTATCAATAACAGAAATATTTTATGAAATATATGTCAATATATGTCATTAATATGATTTCATATTTAGTTGAAAAGAACTATGTATTGATATTGAATGATTTTAATGGATATGTTATAGAGATATTAAATTTTATTATTAATATTATGATATTTAATATAAATGAATTTATTGATGGAAAGATTACTATTTATAAATTTTTTTGGAAGTTTAAAGGCATCGAGATTAATTAATAAAGGATTGAGGTGTTTTTAGTTGAAATGGTTTACTATATAATGGTAACATTGGATTATTCACAAAATAGATTTCATTATCAAAACAACATTAATGTAATTACAAGGATCATATGTTATAAACATCTTATTATAATTATCTATAATCGGGAAAATGGAAATTTGTAAATTTCCTTAAGATAAGTAAAACCTATATAATGGTGACTGAGATCTATGTTATGTTATTCCATGAACTATGCAAAGGAAATTTTTTATTTCATCTAATTATGTAGAGGAATTATGGATTTACCTAAGAATTTTAGAGACTCTAATTCACATCATACTAATGAATAAGACCAATGTAAATTGAAAATCAAGTTGTGAAGTACTTACTGAATGTTATAGAATATTTTTTATTTAATCATTTTAGATATGAAGAATTATTTTTTTAAAAGAACAAACTATTATGTGATCTAATAATGAATATAACGATCATCAAAAATTATAATTTCATAATTGATTAATATGTATCCTAATTCACAAATTTTAAGTGTAAATATGAATCAATCAGTGATGTAAAAAGTGCTTTAATTTTCACACTGCATCATATTCATGATATTGAGATGATGAAATAAAGATAGAATGAACACCATATCATAGTGTTCTGAATTTTATGAAAGAAGTATTCCTAAGATAAATTACATAATTAAAAAATATAAGGGTCCACTCTTGGTCAATGTTTTGATAATCCCTCAAAATTAGATATTAAGTTCCAATAAGGGGAACACACATCATAGTATTTTCAAGGATAAATTTTGAATTAGATTATTAATTATCATCGATGGATATAGAGATTTAAACAATAGATGAGGAATGTTAAACATCATTGTGTGTGTAATAATTTACATGTGGAGGTATTTTAGAAAATAAAAAATAGTTGAAATTTTAAGAAATTAACGCTATAATATATTTATATCTATTTATCAATAAAACCCAATTTTTATATAGATTCAAAAGGAAAATGTTCTCAATGATTTCTATGATAACTGAAAACTATGAAACAAAAAATAGTTTGAATAAGTATATATCTACTAATACTGAATTTAATAGATTTTATATATTTTTAATAATGAAGATAATATTCACATGATATTTTTCTATAAAAATAAATATTCAGTACATGTGAGATGGAAGGGTGTCTAAGATGAGAAAAATTGATGATAGAAACTCATAATTGAAGTATGAATATATCTGATTGAGAAAGGAATATGTGGACATGTAGTGATTGGGAAATTAATGAGATGTGGTAAACCCAATTCCCTCATGTTCTAGAGGGTGTGTTCAGACTAGAGATATAATTTCATGTGTTTAATGAACATCATAAATTTGTACTAGAGGAAATGAAATCAAGTAGTACCATGCAGTAAAATATTATTATTTTTTGTATAAGAAACCCAAAACTAATGTAGATCATTATACCATTTGATTAATGATAATGAAATGGATGGAGGGAAGGGTTTGTGATAAGTTTATCATATTTGGCATGTAACAAATCATTGATGGAGGATTCATGGATTGAGACTATTACCAACTATGGCATAACATTTTTTTTGAAGTTATACATAAATATACATGTTTTAAGAATCCACTACAACAGTACACAACCTATTTCCACAAAATAATTGTAAATAAGGAATACAACCAAATAGTCTCTAGTTGGAATCATTAAAAATGGGGCATTATCATAAGGTTATTGTGGAGAATACATTTGTAATTGAATATAGCCAACTATGGTGTGGTGTTGGATTTTATTTCAACCCTTTTAAATCATATGTATTGAAAAATCTCAATAATACCACATATGCGGTGTGGATGGATATTAATATTGATAGAAACAGGTATTTAACAGGAAATAATGGCTGATGTTAAAAAGGGTAATTATTCATAAAATTATAATAGTGGAAGATAATAAGTTGAAACTTTTAGAAAAAGAAAAAATAGATCACATATTAAAACCTCCACAACATACTAATTTATCTAGAACTAGAAAAATCAATAGGATTCATAGATACAATCCTCTCATACCAACTACAAATATTATGAGATATAAGGATTTGTAACATAGATAATAGTTTTGTTTTTTTACATTATATGGGATGAATTAACATAGATAGAGGAATAAGATAATACACTACCTTCTATCAATTTTATGGTATGTGAGAGATGCAACAATAGTTAGGATTCAACTTACTGTTGAAATTTATTATCGTAAAAAAATATTAAAATGTAAATAATATAATATATTTAATGGTGTAAAATAATATTGAGTGTAATAAATAAAAAAATATCTATACAATATTCATGGGCTTCCAAACTACTAATTATATCCCAAATAAAATCCTAATATTATATTAAGGTAATGATATAGTCAAGGAAAGAAATATTCATGTCTACAGGTGAAGGTATGTGGACATTAAAATGGTTAATGGTGATTATATAGATTTTTATATCACATTACTTAAGGAGTTACATATATATTTCTTAGTTTTAATGAAAATATTAATGTTTCCATCATTTCTAAAAACATATTATGAAATTTTGATGATTTATTTATTCCCATGGTTTACAATTTTTATTATTCATAATTCCAATAACTCAATGACATTAATAGTACACATTGAGGTTATGAGATGAGTAAAACACCATATTTTTATTTGAAAAAAGAATATATGGCCATTGGTGAAATTATAAAGTATAATGTCAATGAGGGAGAAGACGTAAAATCGAGAGATTCCACTGAGGATGAAGATGATTAGTATATAAAATTATTTTTTACCATATTTATATGAGATCAGTAATGGGGAAATGTTATGGAATTGGAATGAATTTAAAAATTTAATATAATTTATAACAAATTCATATTTTTTCCTATGAAATTAATACCAAAAAGAATAATAATAATTTATCGGATGAGGAAGAAGTAAATTTACAAAATAATTTTGAGTTTTATAGAAATTATGTTATTTGGAAATAAGTAATTTTTATAGATAAATGGATGTGGATGAAATATTAATATCTAAAACATCATCAGATGATGATTTCAGTTTAATTTCTCTTACTGGATAATGATTTTATACCTATAGTAGTGATGATGTGATTTAAAATATAGAATAAGAATTAAATCTAATGTGTTATTTGGAATATTATCTTGAGTAAAATATGTCACTAGAGATGTAAATGAAAAAACCTGCAGAAAGAAAAAAAATATGACTAGTAAGCAATAAGATTTTTTGAAGATGTAAATGACATTTACGATTGATATCAAGAAAAAAATATTTCCAGTTTTGAGATGATGGTGGATGATCTTGGTGAAATTTTGATATAAAGGGTATATGAATTGTAAAATGAACATTTAATATGGATCATAGTTATAAAAATTAAAAATAAAATATAAATTACACATGTAAATAAAGATATGATAAATTTGAATGCTCTCGACAAGGAGAGAAGAGAAATTTTGATAGAAAAAGAAAAGTTTTCATAATAATTCCCATGTTAAATATGTAATTAATAATAGTATATTCTCAAAAAGAAATATTTCTATTTCTATACTATGATTAATGGTTTTATGAATAATTCACCATAATATAAAATTAAATATTCAAGATAAATAGTGCCCTTAGAAAAAATGAGGGTTCGTTTATAGTAATAAATCCTCAATGAATTTCTGGAGATATTAAAATTTGAAGTAAATATCATACATTATATAATCAGTTTGGTTTTTTTGGGGTAACATATTTATTTAACTCTTAATTGTTTAACATGGTATTTACAAGGAGGAAGAAATAAAAAATAGAGATCTATGTTCGAATATATTTTTGGAAATTTACCATATAAAAAACATGTTGTTAGATATAAACCCATGTTGTGTACTAAAAAATGATATGGACTTATATAGGACATTAGCGGCATATGTGGAAAATAATATGATAATGGTAATGAATATTGAACTAGGATTGAAGGACAAGTATATTATACTATAAAAATTTATTATGTTTAGAATGAAATAGTTATAATTTTTTATTCTTAAAAGATTCTAAATAATTCAAGGGAGAACCCCAAGGAATCATGGCAATGAATGATAGAGTTATTGAATATTATTTATGACATGTTATTTCAAGTATAAACATATTGAGGATTCTTAGGTGAGTGTCAATACAAAAAATAAGTGAATTCCATCATCAAATGACCAAAAATACCTGAGAAGATAATCATATGTTTTTTTTAAATATTTTATAATTGTTTAATTAAGGGTTTGAAAAAATAAAAAAGGAATAAAATATTTCAGAAAAATTATATAATTACAAGAATATTCTATGAGAATTATGATTAATGATATAGTAAATGAGGGTATAATGATCTTCATATAATAGAATAATCCTTAAAATAATAATCATACATCATAGGGAGAAGATGAGTTTACTTTTTTACATAGATGTAATAAATTTAAAAATGACTTTAAATTATAAAATTAGATGAAATAAATAGAATATAAAGGTGATAGTACACTCTGAGGCCATGTTTTTATTTAATGGACCAGATCAGTCAATCCTTGTTCTATTATTTCTGGGTTTATAACTGAAATACATAAAATGGAATGTTTCTAAATGTGTTTTCACAATTATATAGTCAAGAATATTTTCATTATGTTATATAATAAAAATTATGTGGAAGGAATATTGATCAAAAACCTTGAAATGTATAAAAATATGAAAATATGTTATAATTATTTATATCTTCAATTTATTGTTATTATTAAAAATGGATCTTCAAGTTTTACATGAACACTTGAAACCCGTAGTTTTGATTATCTGAATAAAAATATGGGATGTTGGATAATGATTACATGTGGATAGTGGAGAGTATTATTTAATAGAAATGAACTATTATGATGGGTTTGTTTATGTTAGTAGATGTTACCTATTAATGATGATAACTCATTTCATAACATCCCCTTATATTGAGTTTTAGTGAGTTTGTATCACACAAGGAATAATTTAGGGACAACCATGATGACTTTTTCTACATATTCATATTTTCTAAACAGGGTTATCACATTTAAACGTATATTTTCTCATTAATGGATCCTTGGGAAGAGGTAATGATATGTCATAACTTACTGAAATTATTTAAGATGTCACTATGATAATTAAAGTTTCAAGGAAATTTTAACTTGAGAAGTATGAAATGATTAATAATTTCATCCCTTAAATTTACTATTTCAATAAGGGGGATAATTTTATACCCATTTTATTTATTTTAAATATGGAGGAGAAGAGAAGGGATTACATATTGAACAAAATATAAGGATTCATTGATATCAATTATAAGGTGGTGGATTATTGTTCCCATTGGAGTGAATTATAATTGTTTCCAATAAGAAAGATGGGTTCTTAATGAGATGTTAATATGAGATTTCATGTTTTTATAATATTAAGTGTAATATAATTAAGGTACAATTCATGGAAGAAATTTAGGGATGTATAAATAAGATATAAAATTTGATGACTGATTAGTCGATATTCATTCTAAGGTCATGTACTGATGAAGATATTAATTTCAAAAATATTTTATGGAAGTAAATGGGCCTACATATTGATTATGAAAAGCCAATGATGATGAAAAGTTGAAATGAATACCTATGTAATGGTAAAACCATAATCATTCCTGATATGTATGTGTAATTTTTACTTTATATAATAATAACTCTCAAGACCCGTGATGGTCACTATAATTTAGTCTAAAATGATACATGAAAATTGTAAGCTCTGTTCTGATAATTCAAACATCTATTAATGTTATTGAAATCCATATAAATTGCATTTTGGTGTTTTGTAATGGTTATTTAGGATTATTGTGGATTTAATAATGGTAGTCTAGTTGTACATAAATTTTTTATGGACCAATGAAAAGGTCAAAAATAGACTGAGCATATATAATAGTTATCTAGATGTTTTATAATTGTTCTGAATAATGAAAATATCCAAAATATTTATGACTAACATTCTGAAAAAAGGAAATACAATAACATGATTATTTATATAGTAAAATATAGGGATTAAAAAATAATAAAAATTTAAGAGGATTATAGTCCATGTTATTTATGAATAAGAATGAACTAGTGAAATATGGATATAAATTTTTAATACTCATAGAACAATAATTTGTAGATAACTTGACTCTAAAATAAGGAAAAAAATGAAACCACGTCATAGTATTTAGATTTTAAATACTGAAATTTTCATGTAAGAAATAATATATTATTGGAAATTATGGTCCAATCTTATTGAATTTCATGAGTAGCCACATTAATTGTATTCAGAAAACGGTTTCTCATGCGTTGTTCCATGAAATATAATATTCTATGTTGAATTTTTGGTGACTATTTTTAACAATGTTACAGAAAAAGGTTACTTCAATGTCATATAATGAATGATCCATGTCATAGTTCATACATTCCTACATACATATATATGTTTTCCAAACAATTAACTATTGTTGATTTTGTTGAAATTCTAGAATCAATATTTCAATATAACATGGAAAAAAACAACCATAGTGTTATAGATATTCAATAAGAAAAAATTATAGAGAACCTAAATTAAAATTCAAAACTAAGAAATATCATCAACCTTGATTAAGTTGATAATTGTTTTTCCATAGGACTGTAGATAACATATATTTTGAATAATCAGGAAACATTTCATGTGATAATATAATATTTATATGTATATATACATGAATTGAGATAGAATGGTGTGTAATATGATAAAAATAGATGATAGAAAGAAAGATCCCAATAACATACTATATCAAAGGGAGGGGAGGAAAGAGTTAAATGGAATGATTAATTCAATGACGAATAATAACTACTATGACCATGAATTTAGAGATATTGATAAAAAAAGATAACACATGATCTGAACTATGATTTTAGTTGGGGATAAATGTATCAATTGGATATTTAATATCGATAATTTATACACATGAAAAAGCAATCTTATAAGATCATTGAGGAAGTTCAAATTAGATGGAGCTGAAAAAACATGGGGATAATATTGATATTAAAACATTTTCATCAATGTTGAATATGTGGTTATTATTTGGGATGTGTAAAATGTTATAAATAAATTGTACTTATAACTAATCAATGATGGAGGACATTTAGATGATATGTACAACCCATTCTAGAATAAGTGTTTGTGGCTAGGATGTATTAAAAATATGATAAGAGGATAAATTAATCGCGTGAATCACAATTTTTTTAAGAGACTAATTATTGGGAAATATAAATAATTACTCTCTTCTATGACATTATAGAAATTTTAATTAATAAGAAAATTATAGTGGTGTAAGTTTGGTTATGCCCCAAACTACATCAAAGTTTTGGCTTTTTCTTGAACCCTATAGATCTTGTGTGTTGAAATTTAAGTATATTTACTACATATTAGGAGAATATGAGATATTAATTATTATAGGATTAATTATTTAACCATACATATAAGTTATTATTGAAAGGGGGAAAATTATTAAAAAGAAATGGATGTCACTAGTTCACCCCCTCCTCCTCCAAGGGATCCATATAGACATGGGAACCTCATTTTGCATTTCAAAATGACTCGACTCACTCAATTGACTATTATTTAAATTAGGATATGTTAATATAATTACACTTGTTTCTTTGAGGAAATTTCATCATATTTAAATTTAATTCATACTTCTATTTGAAGAAATTAAATCAATTCCCTGATTTGTCTTTGTTGATGATTTTAATAATTCATATATGATTATTAGCTATTCAATATAAATAATAAGATCCTAATTTTAAATATTGAGATGAATATTTCAAATTATTACCTTATTTTTAATCATTAAATGGGTTGATGATTAAATTATTAATTTCCTAGGACCAAAGATTCATCTATTTACTGTGAGGTTGACTATTCCTCACACTGGGTAGAGTGAGGAATAATAAGATATGTTTTCCTAATAAAACATAATCATAAAATTATACTATTTTTGTAAAAGGGGTCAAATTTATTGTTTCTTCAAAACTCAAAATGTATTTTTATTTAAAAATTTTTTAATAATTTTTTAATGGAAAGTTATTAATATTTAAACAATATAATAGTGAATTGTGCATTATCAATATTATGTATAATTTGTTGAAATGTTTTCATATGTTTTTTATAAATACTTATAAAATGTTTTTAATATTTATATATATAGTCCTATTTTATTATAAATTTTTTTGAGGAAGTGATATGTTGTTATTACTAATTATATCCACTTATCATGACACCATATATGTTTATATACCCTTATGATATGTATTGTTGAAAGAAAATATGTTAATTTTTTATTCTATATATATGTACTCCCATGTTTTTTGTTACACCATGAGTAATGGTTTATATATTTTTTGGTTTTAATTTTTAATATATCATGTTTCTTCTGTGTATGTTGTGCGATATTTTAAACCATTGTATTATATTTAGTACATTTTCATGATATACATATTTCAATAATATTTATTTGTTTATTGATAAATGTTTTCTAGTTTCATGTATGGATATACGTATATATGATATGTGATATTTGATAAGGATAAAGAGACCTTATATAAGGATATATTCAGATATATATATATATATAGGTAAATGGATACAAACTAACATTTTTATATGTCTCTATGTGTGGGAGTATAGATGTACAAATCATTTTATGAGGATATATCCCTTCAAAATGAGGGTGGATGAAAATATCTATTTGATATAATATACCCCATAAGGATTTTAAGAAATTCTACAATTATGGATACATGTATATATGTATTTTTCACTTATATACGATGATACTATATATGTATCCAAATGAAAATACTTTTTTATTTATGTATATGTAAAAAAATTAACTTACCACATTGGATCAAAATATTATTTATACATTCCAATATTTTTTTATTAATATATTTGAATATATTTATTAATTTATTCCTAACATACATTAACCGATTCATTAAATATTTTTTTGTTCTCCACTTTCCTATTATGTATTTTTTTACTTATTAGATCTAGAAAGTATAATACCCCCACATGGGGGTGAAGCAGGATATGATAGAATGAATCCCTTAACCTTTAGGGGAAATTTCTTGTTAAACAAAACAACATTTTCTTCACTTCCAATACAAATTTATGAGTAGAAATCAAAACATGAACGACATAATGAATTTTTACATGATTCACTTTCACTGGGATATATTCAAAGATAATATAATTATTATTTTTAAACCCAAATCCTATGAAAAATATTACTTTCATATATATGGAGTAGACTTGTTGTCCCTCCTGGATCATAACTAATTATAGTTCAAAACAACTCTACTCTTACAAACAAAGTTTGGTCATTGATGCTTCATAAAATTATTCTATTTATAAAATGAATCAATATTTATTTTACCAATTTTTTTTCATTTTGAAGCTCTATTTTAAATTAATTTATGAATACTTCTTTACAATATCTATTCATGTAAAATCCTTATTATTTAATTATGATTAATATTAATTAATATCCTCCCCAAAATTCACAAAATATTATATTTATTCATGAAATATTCATCATTTAAAAATATCAAAACCTATCATTAATATTTTTACACTTCTAGGGAACATCGTTTCATTGGGAAAATGATGTTCTTATGAATCATTCAGGAATGAAAAGCCTTCATGTAAGTATTATGTGAATTATGATATTTTATATATTCATTATGTATTTTCATTCCTGAATGAAATATAAGAACATCATGTGAATTCTAATATTTTATATATTCATTAAGGATTCTAATTGTCATTAAACGTATGGGGACATAGCCTATTTATTTTTTTAGTTTCTATTTATTAAATATAAAACATTTTCCACCAATTAGTGTAGATACACTAATTATAATTCATGAGTCCCCATTTCATAAAACAATCGTAGGGAAATTTTATTTTCAGATAACGTTTTTTATCCACGAAAGTCACTACATTATCTCAAAAATATTATATCAAGAATTTTTAGGAATTCATGATGAAACCATTTGTTTATGAAAACCAATACATTTCGATGTATTCATCATGAATAATGAAATAATATCTTTCAAAAATAAATTTCTCTTTATCTAAATTTTTTACCATGAAACATTGTTATAAAATATAAAATGTTAAAACCTTTTATGGACAACATTGTAAACTGCATATATATATTCCATACAGATATCTTGGATACTTGTAACCTACTATGTCAATATTTATGATTGAACCTCATAAATAGTGTTGTGAATATTATTTTTTTTTTGTAAAATAAAGTAAACCAAAAAAACTACACAGTTACCTTGATGAATGTTTTACCAATATTAAATGTTCCCAATCTCATGATAATCTATTTGGACCAAGTTATGAATAATAATTTGGTGTGATTTAATCTCTTTCAAGGTAATATGCATTATATTTTCTATAAACTTGTTATATAAGACACATTTAGAATGAAATATCCTTTGTGGGAGGTCTAACAAAAGTATAATATGAGGGGTCTCATTATTTTGGAATATTTAATTATCATCTTGTAAAAATATGTTTATAGGAGGCTTTTATTGTTCTATTTTATTTAAAGTCACATAATTTTAATTACAAATTATATGAATATGTTTCTGTTTCGTTTATACTAAATATAAATGTCATTTTTATAATTTTTTCCATATTTTTTTAATATATATAATTTAATGTGTTTTCCTTTAGTATCAATTCATTTCCATATTGTTTTATATTAAAATAATGGTTGTCACTCCTATGATATATTGTTTTATTTTACATAATGGTTCGGTAACTAGTTTACTTTCAAAATATATGAAACAATCTTAATTCACGACTATTTTGAAATGATTTTTTTTATTTTAGATTATTTAAATTGGTGTTCAATTACTTTTTAACACTTACTTATTTATCACAATGTGTTTATATTAGCCTATAAGGATAGGAAGACATATTTATGGTCTTAAGGGTGTTCAGTTTAGTTTAATGGGTGATTTTGGTCAGGATGATATAATAATTAATTTATGAGATCTTCTTATGTGTCTCAAGGTATTGACTGAGTCCATTAATTTTTTAATAGATGACCCTTCTTCCCATTTTCTACAGGCCATGCAATCTGGGGCCAATCCCAGAGCCATAAGTTTTCAATGACGCGTCTTCTCGTCTGGAATGCCCGTGGTATGGGTGCCCGAGTTAAACAAGACTTCCTGTCCTCTGAGTGTGTCAAACACAAGGTTTCTGTGGCGGCCATCCTTGAGCACAAGCAACATCCGAATAAACTACCGGAGTTTTCCAGGAAACTTAAAATGCATGGGTACATGCATGGTGAACCGCTCAATAAACATATTTGGATTCTCTGGCGGCGCGGCGCTTCGGTTTCACTCTCCGAGGTTGGGGATCAGTGTATCACGGTGAAGGTTACCATCGAACCCCACTCTTTCTTTGTGTCCTTCATATACGGAAGCTGTGACCCCCATCTTAGGGAGGTTCTGTGGAGTGATCTTAACTCCTTTGATCCTGGTACCCTCCCTTGGTTCGTGGGGGGGGATTTCAACGTAGTCATGGACCCCGAGGAACGTCGGGGCAGAGGCCCTTTTAATAGGAAGGCAGGCCTCGCTTTCTCCCATTTCACGGCGAGCAAGGGGCTCATGGACCTGGGCTTCTCAGGCGATCGCTTCACGTGGTGCAACAACCAGCGGGGTCCCCGGAGATCTTGGAGTCGCCTGGACCGCTGCCTAGCCAACCTGTGTGCTATCTCAGCGTTTGCGAACACCCGGGTTACACACTTGACGCGTGGACTGTCGGATCACTCTCCGCTCCTCATTTCGTTATCGTCTGATCAGGACCTCCGTAACAGCTTCAGGTTCTTTCAGCACTGGACCAATAAAGAAAGCTTCAATGATCTAGTTCGAGCTTCTTGGGCACTCCCGGTCCAGGGTCACACATGGTTCGCGCTTCATAACAAACTGAGACGTCTCAAACATAGTCTTCAATCCTGGTCTCGGGATTCTATTGTGTCTGACAGCACCCTTGAAGAGGCCATGAATGAGGTGGATCGTCTGGAAAGATTCCTTGAGGAGGAATGGAATGACCATGCTTTTGAGGAGCTTGCCAGCAAGAAGGAGCTTTTTGCGGATCTGCTTTTAAGACAAGAACGTGAGGCCAGGGAGGAGGCCCGGATTCAGTGGCTCAAAGAGGGGGATAGGAACACTGCTTTTTTCCACGCTTGTATTAAGGAAAGGACAAGGAGGGTTAAGCCGAACATTGAGCTGGGAAATGGATCTTTCTCTGATGACAGGGAAACAGTTGGGGCTCTGGCATATTCCCACTTTCATAGCATGTTGGCAGGTACTGGTAATACCGGGCCAAGCGGGTGTACAGGGGGAGACTTGGGCCTCCTCGACTACATACACCCTTCTTTCTCGGCAGGTGACAATGAGTCTCTGAGGGCTATTCCCCAAGAGGGGGAAATTCGTGATGCCATGATGGCCCTGAACCCAGATAGTGCGGCTGGTCCCGATGGTTTCCCGGGAGCTTTCTACAGAGCAGCGTGGGACATTGTGAAAGAAGACGTTATTGGTGCCATTCAAGATTTCTTCAGGGGCGGTCCTCTTCCTAGAGTGGCCTGTGCTACTACAGTGGTCCTCATCCCGAAATCCAAGTCTCCCTCCTCCTTGGAGCAGTATCGCCCGATCAGCATGTGCAATGTGTCGTACAAGATTCTTGCAGGTATTATCAATAATCGGCTGTCCATCTTCCTTCCCAAGTGCATTGCCATGGAACAACATGGCTTCATCAAAGGACGATCCATCCAGGGGGCGATCGGCTTGGCACAGGAAGTGATCAGGGATCTCAACGTCAAAGCACGTGGTTCCAATATGGCGGTGAAGGTGGATATGAGCAAGGCCTACGACCGGGTGGAGTGGAGTTTCTTGATCAAAGTTCTAAAAGGTATGGGTCTCTCGCACTGGAATATTGATTTAATCTTTCGGTGCTGTAGTTCAGCATGGATGTCGATTTCCTTCATGGGGAAAAAGTTCGGTTTCTTCAAGACGGTTCGTGGGCTTCGCCAAGGTGATCCCATCTCGCCAAGCCTATTCATCATCACCCAGGACATCCTCAGCCGCATCATGCATAGGAACCTTGAAAGGAATACGATCATGCCCTTTAGACGAAGGATGCGCTTCCCTCCAGTGTCCCATCTCATGTTTGCGGACGACTCCATCTTCTTCATCAACGCAGCCAATAGGTCAGTGCGAGGCCTTAACAGAGCATTAGAGGAGTATTGCCGTATGAGCGGACAGATCATTAACAGAAGTAAGAGTCACTTCTATATCTCTCATACATGTCCCGAAAGGCGTATCAGCAAGGTGGGGAGCATCCTGGGCATGCAGAAAGGCAACCTTCCCTTGCTTTATCTGGGAGCCCCAATCTCGTCTAAGCAACTGCGTATTCGGGACTTTGATTCCATTGTCTGCAAAATCACGGAGAAAGTTCTTAACTGGAAGAACCGTCTCCTGTCCTTCGGCGGTAGAATAGCCCTGGTTAACAGTGTCCTCACGGCCACCCCGATTCATGCCCTTTCCGCCATTAAGGTTCCCAAGGGTGTTATTCGTTCCATGGATATGATCTTTGCCGGTTTCATTTGGGATCCTAAGAATGAGGGGCGACGGCACTGGGTTTCTTGGGGGAGCATGGCGCGGCCGATCAAGGAGGGTGGCATCAGCATCCGTAATGTCGGGGATGCCCTCTCTTGCATGCAAGCTAAATTGGCATGGGAAGTCCTGGAAAAACGCACGTTATGGGGCTCGAACATGCACGAATGCTATCTCAGTAATGGGGAGGGAGGAGCTGTGCAGGCATCCCCTCTATGGCGTGTACTTCATCCCCTGGTAAACGTTCTCAGACCTCATTCCCGCTGGATCATCGGTACTGGAGACATATCCTTTTGGCATGACAACTGGTGTGGGACGCACCTTGGTTTTCCGGGATGCCCTGTTACCAATATTTCCTTCCAGGAGGCCAGAAACTTCCCTTCTTTCATCGGTGTTGTCCTTAACAAGAACCAGGAGGAGATGTTTAACCTCATTGCCCTGTCCTCGGCCCCAGATCGATGTGTGTTCACCCCTTCACCGTCTGGTAACTTCTCCTCCAGAGATTACCGTCGGGTTTCTGCCATGCAGACAGCGGAGGTCCCCGGGTCTGTCACACTATGGGATAGCGCCATTCCCACAAAATTTAATTTCCTTTCTTGGAGAATCCGACACAGAGGACTTCCTACAAACGAGAATATCAGAAGATGCGGGGTGAGTATGGCTTCCAAGTGTGTTTGTTGTAAGCGGCATAAGGAGGAGACCTCAGAGCACTTGTTTTTTGATAGCGACTGGGCGCGTGAGGTTTGGTCCTTCTTTGGTGCTTTCACGGGTTATGATATTCCAGCCATGGCAGACCAACCCTTCCTTAATCGCTGGTTTCATGGTTCGGGTGATGCGGGCCCGGAGAAAAGAGCACGTACTCTGGTGTTTAACGCTGGTTGTTGGTGTTTGTGGCATGCTCGTAACACGTTTCTGCATGAAGGGGTATCCTCCTCATCTCGCTCCATCATCTCCCGAATCAGGAACCTGCTTCTGGACATGGTTGTTGTGCTCAGTTCCTGGCGGGAGGCACCCACGCTGCAGCGCCTTCTTCCCTCGAGTCATCATCCTTCTCCGGCCCCTGCTCCGAGTACTGGTCACTGGGTCCGTTGGCTTCCCCCGAATCACGGCTTCAAACTAAACACTGATGGCTCCTGTCATGCGGGTGACATCAGAGGAGGGGGACTTGTTCGTGATCAAAATGGTTCAGTCTTGTTTGCTTTCTCCATTCGGTTGGGCTCGGGCACTCCGCTACTTGCAGAGGCGAAGAGTATGATGGTTGGCCTCCAGGAATGCATCAAAAGGGGAGTGGTTCTAACGGAAGTGGAAACGGATTCCCTGATACTCTCAAATGCCATTCAGGGAATCGGGAGCATTCCTTGGTCTATCGAGTACATTACCAGGAGGTATCGGGGTATCTTGGGTACTCTAACTAGAGTTTCTCATACCTGGCGGGAGGGCAATAAAGCTGCGGACTACCTAGCTTCTATAGTCTCACCAGGTCTGGAGGACATTTTCTTTCATAACTCCCTCAGTCTGAAAGCAACAGGGATCAACATCATCAGAGGGGATGCTCTCGGACTCCATTACTTCAGGCCCCCGTAGCCTCTGCTTTCGTTTTTCCCCCCTTTTCTTTTCCTTTTATATTGTCTGATTCTTCCACTTTTTTTCTCTCCCCTCTTCGTGCGGATGCTGTGGTCCTCATCTCTTTGACAAAATTCAAAAAATAATAGAATGGATGGTATTAATATGAATTTCATATCAAATATGTCAAAATTTAATGTTTTTTAATATAATTTTATTATGATATCTAATGGTTTTTATTTTAGTTTTTCATATGTATTAATAATGTGAAATTCTTTTAGGTTTTATCATCATGAATATGTATCTAAAAGTGAAAAATACATAAAAATAT
The DNA here is from genome assembly GCA_963277665.1 of Viscum album. NCBI lineage: Eukaryota > Viridiplantae > Streptophyta > Magnoliopsida > Santalales > Viscaceae > Viscum > Viscum album. The sequence continues at coordinate 113,109,807 of OY728137.1, forward strand.
TTATATATTTTTTTTAAATTCATTTTCTCAACATTTATTTTTATTATTATTTTTACAATTTCTATCATCCCATAAAATTTATTAATTTTATAGTTTGTGTCATTTTTTGATTCATTCAAATTTCATTAATAATTTTGAAAATTTTTATATAAATGGAGCTTTATATGATTATTTTTGGTATTGGATCTTTTGTGAATGACCGAATTTATAACAATATTGAAAAAAATTAATATTTATAAATGAAATTTTGTTTTGATTATCAAAGAAAGACACAAGGTTTAGAATAAAATAGAACTATTTTTGTTTTTTATGATCCCAAAATAATTATGTTAAAAAGGAACTTTATTATAATATTAGAAAAATATATATATTAAAATTATATCAAAATAAAAGAAAATATAATATTCACCATAAAATGTAATATCTAAATAATAATTTATGGTAATCCATTAAATAATATGATAAAAACATTTTTATTTATTTTAATTGGGAATAATTTCAAATTATTAAAAATAATGAATTAATTTTAATTATTTTACAAATAAATTCTAATCACAACTATTTAAATTAAAAATATATGTTTACATGGAAAAAAAATTTAAAAAAAATTACATGGAACATTTTATTTAAATCTCACCTTTACACTCTAATTGATGAGATATTTGGAGTAATAATTTTTTCCCATTAGTTTAATTTTTATTATTATCTATTCTAACAGTAATCAAAATTAAAACATAAAAAGTAATGTAGACTAATAATATTTATAATTGATAGTAATATATGAAGATGAACACAGATGTCAATAAATCAATTTATATAATATATAGAGTTATGAAAAGAATATTTCATTTATGAGGTGAATATAATATAGATGATTAATAAAATAAAAAAAGAATTATATAAGTAAAACTAGAATTAAATTGTTTATATAAGTTAAAAAATATTAATCTACTGGATGAAATATATGATATATACTCTAAGAAATTTGTAGGATTTTAGATAGGAATGTTCATGAGTGTTAGGGGAGTATGTTTTTGGTCTATAAGATAATATTTCATTGGATGGTACATCTAAAATGATAGATTGGTTATCAGATATTAACATTATGGATTGGTTAAACTACTTGAAATAATTTTTAATTTGTTAGGGAAATTTTTTCACTTCCATTTCAGATTTAATATTTTTTCTAGAATATATGGTAATCATTCCCCAATTGGAATTCCAAAAACATATGGATTATTCTCAATCTTCATTATCTAGAAAAAGTATAATATATATCTAACATATTTTAGGGGAATTATGTACCTATGAAAAAATAATAAATTAGAAATATATTTAGTATTAAATCATACATGAAATAACAATATGTTGCGCTAATCATTCCATTTTCATCTTGGTAATCTTTATCATTGTCATTCAATTAGTGATAAATTACTGTCCAAAATTATAAATGGTAAACATATATGTTAATTAAATTATATTATAAAATTATTTCATTTAGATGGATGGGGTTCCTAGAAGGTTGATATTACAGTGTTTTCTTAAATGATAATCATATGTATCTCAATTCATTTTATCCGGGAAAAAATATCTAAAAATACATAATTTATGGAATCACATAACCAATGGAAAAAACATCAAACCACACAAATCAAACAATACAGGAATATTGAAATATAATATTTTATGAGTAAATTAGTAAGTATAGAACATTTTTTAATATATCTAAAATACCCTAAAATTTTAAAATTAATTGAAATAAAATATTCCAATGGCAGACAACCAACACTATATTCCACTGCATCAATATTTTCTTAAAAAATTCTCATTGTTTATTCCTAGTGAATAGGGACCAATATCTTATGAATGAATGATAAATCAAGAGTATATAACTAAATTCACACCAATTTTTTTCATGTATATACTATTTTTAGAAATATTTTAATTTTTCAATGGATTATATACATATTTTTTCAATTGAAAAATATAAAAAATATAGTTTATAAAATATTGGCCGTATTTTATTTAAAAAATTGTTAATAAAAAATGTAAGACAAAATATATTTATTATCATTTTAATAACATAAAATAATTTTACCTAATAATATAAAAATAATATAAAGAAAAATAACCATCTTTATAAAAATAAACCAACATGATTTTTTTCAATAATCATGCACCTATATAAAAACAATTGTTACAAAATTATTGTAACTTTTAATCTATCATATATATTTTATTCTTCCAGCACACACTCAATATACCCAAACATGGCCTCATCATTAGGGTAATACTAGAAGATATTATGAGACTATTTTTATGTGTACATGAAATGTGTATCCCCTCTAATATATCTGTAATCACTAGAATATGAACATAGATACCAATGTTTTCACATGATCTTTTCGAATTAGAGATATTATTGAATAAGAATAACATTTAAAAAAATCATCATCTGATTACTAATTCATCCTATGAAACCCTTATTCATAAACCCTAACTCAATTAATACTATTATATTAATATTGTTGGATGTTCACTAATATATACATATATATATATGATTATAATATATAATATTATTTATATATATATGTGCCTATATTTTATAAAATAATGTGATGCATGTATGTTTATGAATTTAGTAAATATTCATGTGTTAATATATATATATATATATATATTATTATTTATTTCCCCTAAATGTTTTTATAATTACATACAAACTATTATGAATTTTTTAATGGATATATGTTAATTCATAGAAAAATATCAATTAATTATCCCAATAGTATGAAATGTATATGATGTGGGGAGAATCTAGATCATGCTATATAAGAGGATGGTATCTTTTCTAGATTTCATGATGATTACTATATTTATTTTATAATATAATTCCTCTAACTCTAATAAAATTTTTATTCAAAATGATCAACTATTGATAATTGAGTATGGTTTCAACATCATTCATGTTGAGCCATCAATTTTATTTTCAATACAATTATTCAGTAAATTCTAGTGGTGTTTATTCACGAAACTACTAGCACTGAACTATACTAATATCCACAGTGATTTATAGACATAAACTAAAATGGCCGGCTAACATTGAAGGATATATTCCAATGAATCGTAGGAATACACATTGGTTTTTATGATGAAAGGTCATTATCCTCAAGTCTTTTTATTGGTAATTGATTCATACTCAGTTATTATCTTATAAATTTAATTCTTATTCATGAATCATTAAGAAATGATAAAATAAATATTTTATCCCATCACATTTTTAGTAAATCACATATTAAAGATAGAGTAACCTTTTGTATTTGAAAAATTTTATCCACAAAATGAAACATTCATATGTATATAGTGTTCTCAATTGATAGTACCACCTTTTTATATTAGAGATTATATATATCATTTTTTTGTTTCCATGGTTTTGTTTTATTTTAATTTTCATTGATTAAAGCATCATTATTTGATGCTATGGATATTACCATCATATCTGGAGTAGTTGGTGTTTTATATTGGGATTCAGCTTAAAATAAAGGTTCCAAACATAAACTTTCATAAGGAATCAGAATCCATATAGTCTGAATCAATCTAATAGGAAACATTGTACCTTTTATGGTCACATCAAAAGGACTAGACTATGTATTTTAGAGTCATTATGTGATGATAACATGGTGAATGATTCGTAGTCATGTATGGTATGGGACTTAGGTTATAGTGTCCCTTTTCATGTGTTCCTGTGACCAATTTGGGCTAACAGGAATGGATTAGTCATAGAATTGACTTGTAAAGAATAAATTCACCTATAATGCTTAGGCCTATAAGGGTGAGATAAAGAGATATAGTAAGAAATATTTCCTTCTTGGACAGGGGTTTAATAATATTGGGAATGTGACCCAATGAATGTGGAGGTGGATTTGGAATGATGGATATGAACATCATGGAGGCTTCATATGTATCCCATTATAATGTGAATCAAATCCCATGTCATTATTAACTATTTGACCTTACACCTATGAGTGCGGAACATGGATGATATTTTATCATGCCAATGATATAATCACAACTAAAAAAAGAGTCTTGAAAGAGTGATGATCAATGTGATAAACAAGAGGAAGTGGAAGAAATAGTATTATGAGTGATATACTACTTCCATTGGTCGAAAAATGGGAGTGTGTTAATGGGAAGGAGATTCCTAACTTGAATGAATATGGGATTACTACAAGATGGATTCCAATGTAATTACCATTAAATATGAGAAAGAGTGTGTGAGGTTGAGGCTACATAAATAAATAGAGACATGCGGTCTAATTCAATTCATTTTTCGGTGAAAAAATGCGGACACATGACTAGTGAATCCATCTACCACCATCTCCAATAATTTTATCCTCCTTACCCCAATAAATCATGATTTTGGAAATTATTTAGAACCCACCAATTGAAGAGGATAAATGTGGTTCTTACATTACCACAAGAACGTGTGATGGGATGAAGAGAACATTGGTTTCTCTTATCCCAATGCTATATGTGTTTGGTGGACATGGGGAGATCTCCATGATGTTATTCCTGTGTTTTTATATGGGTAAATTGAATATATTTAGAAATCCTAAAAAGTGGCCAAAATTTGGCCAAGAACTATGTAGGAATAGAGTATTGAGGGTAGAAGGAGAAAATATATCCTATGGATACCCATTTCTATATTAACCCAAATACTAGTAGCTAAAAGATGAAGTTTATTTTGTAACATTATAATAATATAAAAGGTAAAAAATCATGGGGTCTGAAGAGTTTCATTTACTTGGAAAAATATATTCATAAAATAAATTCAAAATACATTATATGACCTAAAATACACAATGTTGTTTTTTGGAGAACACCATTATTCCTCAAACTATATTCTAATATATATATATATATATATATATATATATAATACTCCATTTTGTCATGGGTTGTGTAACGCCCCGACCCCAGCTACCCAGAGTCGGTGCATTACTTCGTAACATTGGCATGATCACAAGAAAGATCAAATCTCGAAAGACCGATTGGTTTAGTAGCCTTGGAAACACTAGATATATTCATAAGTTTTACATTACATTTCAAAATGAAAAACTAATACAACAACATAATGTTTCCACAATCCACACTATTAACCCCTCATAATATCCCTGAAAGTCATTCATAATTTACTTCTTCACTACCTGGGAAAAATAAAACATAGAAAAGGGGTGAGCTCAAATGCCCAGTAAGGATAACAATATAGCGGAAACATTCATAAATAAGAATAAACATTTAAGGCAATGTATAACTAAAACAAAAGCCTTTTAAACATGAACATTCAACATGGTATGGCATAAATAAAATGAAATAATTCCATTTACTTATTCACATGGATATTCTACTAATCGAATAATCACATGCAAAAATCAATAACCACTTTCATAATGTTGGAATGCATAATGCTAAACGTTAATTTCTTTGTCTAGGCCTCATCCCAAGACCTAGGGGTTACTTCTAACCGGAACCCAACCCGGAGTGCCTCTAATAACCGGACACCAACCCGGAGTGCCTCTAATAACCGGACACCAACCCGGAGTGCCTCTAATAACCGGACACCAACCCGGAGGGCATACTTTTACCAGTCCCTAACCTGGAGGGCTTACTTTAACCAGTCCCCAACCTGGAGGGCTTACTTTTACCAGTCCCCAACCTGGAGGGCTTACTTTTACCGGTCCCCAACCCGGAACATACTTGTTTAGCACATTCATCTAAAGAAAAGTTTGAAATATAACATAAACATTCAGATTAAAACTAGCATACGAAATGTCAATAGTTTCACCATAAACTATGAATGGTATAAAATAGCACATACACAGTCAAACATATCACAAAACCTTCAATACAATACAGAAGTTTTGTATTATAATAAATCAACTTCAAATAAGAGTAAAATCCATTAAAGGATGTTGACATAGATGAAATCAAAACACTTTTTAGAGAAATATCTCTTTCTATTTTTGAAATCATTTAAGAGCCATATAAAATAAAACATTTTCTTGAAAATATTCTTGTAAGCTTGTAAGGAAAGCTTTGACGATTTTATAACGGCGGAAAATAACCGCACCCGCCGTATAAGTTAAAAAAAAACATTCTTACCTCAATTCTGTCGAAAAGGTTAAAAAGGACATTGTTTTGAAAACGACGGAAAGATTCCTTTATAAACCTCTTATAAAAAGTCAAACAAGGGTATAAATGACTTTAACCCATATTCTTGTAAATAGTAAAAATGTTTTGAAATACATTTTTAAGAAAACATGGATGTGGATGATAAAGAGATCCCAGTAGATTATTACGTATATACAACCTCAGATAATGAAGAGATTGTGAAATAACCCTTACCAATTTGGTAACTTATGAAACATACAACCCATGAAAGAGGTATCATACAATGAATATGTAAATACACATAAATTAGAGTGTATTACACAAAGAATATAATTATGGGTAGTACATACACCACACAAAAGGTGATGGTGGCAATATGACATGAATCTCACGGGAATAAGGAGTGAGATGAAAACCCCTTACCTTGTACTTTTCCTTTGTTGGGGTAGGTTAACCTCCTGTATAATGGTGAAATAATTGTTATTAAGTTATACAAGAATCATATACATTAATATGATATCATATATGATCTTTTAACATTGCTTTATTAATAATATCTTAGTATTATCGTCGTTTCGGGTGATAATCGATTCGTTCTTCTTAAATGTTTGGTTACGTAAGACATGTTTGTAATGGATAGATTATATCTTATTCATAATCAGAATGATATTAACATTATTTTTAACCCTAAAATGAGAATAATACTTGAATGGATATGATGGAGAATGAATCTTATCGCGTTCGTGGAGACGGTAGTCCGTACGTACGCACGAACGCTACTTCCATTTAATTTTTATTTTAAAAGAATCAAATACAGATGATACATAGGTATATTACTATTCCAGTATAATATAATATTTTATACATGTTACTTAAGTTCATTAACACCATCCTTTATACGTTCCATGTGTGGTATGAACGAGTCATATCATTTTAAGGGGGCGGTAGTCCGCACTTCCTCAAATGAAATTATCATATGTATATACAACATGAAACGAATAATGGTATGAAATAAAATGGAATTACAGAAGCTTATATATAAAATATATATTATTAATATCATATTTAATTACAGTGCCATCATAATGGCCACCATGAGAGGCGGTAAGATGTATTTGAACAATCATCGTTTCGTGAGGCGTTAGTTTCCCATCCACAGAAACATTATGTTCATCATCCATTAGATGTAGTTGTGTGTATGTGTAGTTTGAATCCTTCTTATAACAACATCCTAGTATATTGAGGATACTGGTGTTGTTACAAAAGAAAGGAAATAAAAAGAGTTTTGAGGTTGGAGAAGCAAAATAAATGAAAATAATTTAAGAGAAATCGTTACCTTTGATTTAGGTAACTCACTTTGGTTGGAACCAAAGGACTTCTTGAAATGATTTCTGCCTAAGGGGAAGCTTCAAGGAGGAGGAGAGGGATGTGGGGAGCTTAGTTGGGCAGAGTTTGGACGAGCCAAGTGGCTTGAGAGATGTGAAGAAATGAGAAGGAGGAGTGCCCTTTTATAAGAGGGGTGAGGGGCACCTTTGGAAAAGCTAGAAATATTAATTTATAATAAATTCATATTCGGTTTCTAATGGCTCCAAAGTTGACTATTCAAAGGTTAAGGTGGGGATAGGTCGAAAACCACTCAACCAATAGAATTTAGACAGGTTTGGGTACTTATATTAACCTTATCTTTAAGTATTAACTCTAAGTTAATTAGTTTCACTTTTACAATGTCTCTTTGTATTTTTATATAATATGGTTAATAAACTTACTATATACATCCAAGCGACCCCCAAGTGGTCCATTAATGAGGAACCTATCATAATATAAGTCTCTTGGCCGAACCTTAGATTTTTAGGAATTTAATATCAATTAATAATATAATATTTGTTTTAAGAACTCTTTTATGTCAATTTTGACACTATTCAATAGTTGATTTTTGTGAAACTCCTAACAGATTGATTACTTCGAACAAAGTCAATTAAATCAATCCTAATATATCATATTATCATATAAAATTAGTTTAATTCATTAAAAGTTTCATATTATAATTATTTGGGTATTTATAAGATCAATTATTTTAATTTTTCACTATTTTAGTAATTACTGCATCATCATTGTGTCATAAATAAAATAAATTATTTAATGTCTAAAAATTATAAATAAAATATCATTATGTAGGAAATCTTTTTAGATTTCTAATGAATATTTATAATCGAAAATCCAACATGTATAACCCTATGTAAAAATTGTTCTTCTAAAAGATGTAAGCTTATGCCATTTTTATTTTTATTTTAACATTATTAATATAATGTGTCATTATCACTTACAAGTGGATCCATGGGGTCCCAAAATAGACCCAAAGATTCCCATGGTCGACCATGTATCAACCAATAGGGTTAAGACACGTTTTAGGGTAATTTAGTATTATTATAATATTATTTTTTTAACCCTTATTTACCGGATTTACCCTTTAACCATGGTAAATAAAATATTTACCACAGTAACTATTCAAAATGTCTAAAAATAAAAGTTACCTATTTACACAATTTGAACATACTGATTCCAAATATGGAATCCATTTTCCTAAATTCAAAACACAGAAGTGGCAGAAATTAATTTAAAATTAATTCCCGCTGTCAAAACAAAAAGCGTGTTTTTAAGAGGTAATAACTATCAAAAGATTGACACTTGTTTATGTTCGGTTTAATTGTAAAATTATGTCCAATGACCAACATTATATTAAATGGTAAAAATATATTCTAAATATACTTTAAAACCACTCAAATTCATAATTTATCACTATTAATTATTTTGATTAAAAAAGTTGTTTTTAATTAAAATTTAGTAATTTTCACTATTCATCAAAATATGAAAGTTATCCGAAATGTACCAAAATTTCACCCTAGGCTAATTTTGATATTCTGAATCTAAAAATGAAGTCCATTTTGAAATATTGAATATATATGATTTCAAAAAGTAGGTATTACTATTCACAACGGCTAGTTTAATTAGTTGTGGTGTGTGTTAGAACTCGAGGTTGCGTACAACACACGCTACTGTATTATTCAAAGGAAAGTGTACCGTGGAAGCTTGGGATGTTTCATTTTAAATTTTTTTGATGTCACCATTTAGTCAAAAAGTTTAAAATATTGTATTTAAAAAGGGTTCACTGTTAAAAGTTGATAAAAGTGCAATACTGAAAATGAATTTGTTCTTGCATTATATCTAAGAAACTCATAATATGGATTCTAAAATTATAAGGATTATATAATGTTTAAAATTTAGATAATACTATTCATAACCTCTTTTGAATGGCTTTTTTTTTGTAAGTCATGGTGTGATTGAACTCGGTGTTGCGTGTAGTGCAAGTTATTGAATTATTTTGAAGAAATAACATACTATGAAATCTTGGGGTGTTACATTCTCCCCTCCTTCAATAAATTGCGTCCTCGCAATTTTAAATTGTTCTTCAAAAATAAAAGGTTGAAAATAGAAAATATATTTGTGGGAAAACCCACATCGGAAATTGGGTTACTAAAATTTAGTCTTAATATGAGGAAAAGAGAAATTAAAGGGTCACCACCAAATTATGATCTCGATTAGGAGAACATTGGTGGCATTTAGAGACATATAATTGGAGGAAAAACGTAAATATTTATAGGTAGTGATTGAGGTCATCAATCACAAACAAGTATAAAATTGAGGTCCTTAAATTCATCAATCTATGATGATTTGAAATACCATCGGTTCAACAAAACATAGGGTATTAGGATAACACATTTTTGACGTTTCGAAATATCCTAGTTGAAATCCCACATCGAAAAATGAATTAATGAGGCCTCTATTTAAAATAAAGAGTCGAAAGTATGAAGATTACCGAAAATAACACATACTAGGGTTCCATGTAGGAAAATATGGATATGGAAGAAAAATCTAACCATCAATTATCTGATGGAGAGTGGTAGAGAACATGGCTATGAAAAGGCCAACAATCCCAAAGCCATAAATTTGTGATGATTTAAGGTACCATCTAGGACAACATTTTTGTTCTAAGTTTCTGTTATTAATGTTGAGGAATTTATTTATGAGATTGGCTAAGATAATAAGGAGATATACTTGCTTTATAATTATAATTTTACCCATTAATAAATTTCTACCACAAACTCATCTTTCACTCTAAAAGATAATAGAACGTAATTTTTTTTTCTATTTATACTATTCGTACAGGGTTCCAAAATAAATGAATTTATAATTCATCTACCAGATATTTTTTTTTAAAAAAAACTACATTATTTAATTCGGACATCTCGTGGGACAGTGGTAGGTGATACACCCTTGTCGCCCTTCGGTTGCGGGTTCAAGTCTCGCAGCCTTGCCGGACGCGATGGGTTGCCGCCCGACCTCCGGGTTGTCCTTTTATGGCTATCCAAAATAATCCAAACTAGAACTATCCAAAATACTTCTATCCAAACTCACAGTCCAACATTTATAAGTAAGGTAAACATAATGTAGAACCTTTTTACCCCGTAATAGCATATGAATACCTTCATCATGTATTCTTTTAATACACCGAAACATCCTGAATTACCATATTCCTTATTGATTACATTCATGCTCCCTTATTCCATATAGAAAGCTGGATATACTTCATTAATCCAAAAATGTTTTAAACCCCAACAATGATGGAATATACAAATCATTAATCAGTTCCAAGGTAGTCAAGAATATCCAATATAATTTTTCCAAAACAATCACATATTATTCCAAAATCACTACCTCAGTATCAAAACTATATTATGATTTATCATTCTCTCAACCATATATTTTCAAAAAATTTATCCTTATATTGAGTCACTTTTCTTTGTTCCACACTATCTCAAGTCCTTAATGAAATAGTACTGCAGTACAATCCTTATATACTCCATGATTATTGTAACAAGTACATTGTTGATACAACACTCAATTGACATAATCAACATAAGAACTATAATCATTCCTCTTCATCTGTGGTAGTATCATAACTTGATTATTATCCAATAGCATCATTTGCGGCATAGTCTGATGACTGGGACATAGGTTCGCGTAGTGTCCAAAATCCTTGCAAATGAAGCATTGTACATTTAAAACCATTTTCTTACCCTTGCAGTCACGTACTTTGTGCCCTTTTCCTCCACACTTACAACAAACTCCCATTCCTTTCAGGCAAGTTCCAGGGTGTTTCTTTCCACAGTTACCACATATGGGAAAATTCTTCTTTTCCCTTTTCCCTTTATCCATCTTTCTCTCTTCCATCCTTTTCTTCTCTTGATTCCCTTCAAAGCCATAGGACTCAGTAAACTCTTTACTTATCTTATCAACACATGATATTATTTCTTCATATGATGATAATACATGGGAGACTATTTCTCTTATAAATTCTATCTTAAGACCATGAAAGATATGATCCTTCCTTCTCTTTGAATCATGTGTATTTCTGGAGTTCTCATTCCTTCTACTGGGCGCCATTTCTAAACAATGGCATAAACTAGATCAGTTTATGAATCAAAATACATAATCCCATACTTATAAAACACTTAACATAAATTTAACTATTTATGGATATAATCCATAATCATAAAAATGTTTTCTTTGAGGAATTATATACTCATAAACCCTTTATAATGATTTGTAAACTCTTGGTTACGACACTCCCGGGGGATATGCTTAGGATAACTCTCATTTTCTTTACAAATCATTATAAAGGGTTTATGAGTATATACTTCCTCAAAGAAAACATTTTTATGATTATCGATTATATCCATAAATAGTTAAATTTATGTTAAGTGTTTTATAAGTATGGGATTATGTATTTTGATTCATAAACTGATCTAGTTTATGCCATTGTTTAGAAATGGCACCCAGTAGAAGGAATGAGAACTCCAGAAATACACATGATTCAAAGAGAAGGAAGGATCATATCTTTCATGGTCTTAAGCTAGAATTTATAAGAGAAATAGTCTCCCATGTATTATCATCATATGAAGAAATAATATCATGTGTTGATAAGATAAGTAAAGAGTTTACTGAGTCCTATGGCTTTGAAGGGAATCAAGAGAAGAAAAGGATGGAAGAGAGAAAGATGGATAAAGGGAAAAGGGAAAAGAAGAATTTTCCCATATGTGGTAACTGTGGAAAGAAACACCCTGGAACTTGCCTGAAAGGAATGGGAGTTTGTTGTAAGTGTGGAGGAAAAGGGCACAAAGTACGTGACTACAAGGGTAAGAAAATGGTTTTAAATGTACAATGCTTCATTTGCAAAGATTTTGGACACTACGCGAACCTATGTCCCAGTCATCAGACTATGCCGCAAATGATGCTATTGGATAATAATCAAGTTATGATACTACCACAGATGAAGAGGAATGATTATAGTTCTTATGTTGATTATGTCAATTGAGTGTTGTATCAACAATGTACTTGTTACAATAATCATGGAGTATATACGGATTGTACTGCAGTACTATTTCATTAAGGACTTGAGATAGTGTGGAACAAAGAAAAGTGACTCAATATAAGGATAAATTTTTGGAAAATATATGGTTGAGAGAATGATAAATCATAATATAGTTCTGATACTGAGGTAGTGATTTTGGAATAATATATGATTGTTTTGGAAAAATTATATTGGATATTCTTGACTACCTTGGAACTGATTAATGATTTGTATATTCCATCATTGTTGGGGTTTAAAACATTTTTGGATTAATGAAGTATATCCAGCTTTCTATATGGAATAAGGGAGCATGAATGTAATCAATAAGGAATATGGTAATTCAGGATGTTTCGGTGTATTAAAAGAATACATGATGAAGGTATTCATATGCTATTACGGGGTAAAAAGGTTCTACATTATGTTTACCTTACTTATAAATGTTGGACTGTGAGTTTGGATAGAAGTATTTTGGATAGTTCTAGTTTGGATTATTTTGGATAGCCATAAAAGGACAACCCGGAGGTCGGGCGGCAACCCATCGCGTCCGGCAAGGCTGCGAGACTTGAACCCGCAACCGAAGGGCGACAAGGGTGTATCACCTACCACTGTCCCACGAGATGTCCGAATTAAATAATGTAGTTTTTTTAAAAAAAAATGATCTGGTAGATGAATTATAAATTCATTTATTTTGGAACCCTGTACGAATAGTATTAATAGAAAAAAAAATTACGTTCTATTATCTTTTAGAGTGAAAGATGAGTTTGTGGTAGAAATTTATTAATGGGTAAAATTCTAATTATAAAGCAAGTATATCTCCTTATTATCTTAGCCAATCTCATAAATAAATTCCTCAACATTAATAACAGAAACTTAGAACAAAAATGTTGTCCTAGATGGTACCTTAAATCATCACAAATTTATGGCTTTGGGATTGTTGGCCTTTTCATAGCCATGTTCTCTACCACTCTCCATCAGATAATTGATGGTTAGATTTTTCTTCCATATCCATATTTTCCTACATGGAACCCTAGTATGTGTTATTTTCGGTAATCTTCATACTTTCGACTCTTTATTTTAAATAGAGGCCTCATTAATTCATTTTTCGATGTGGGATTTCAACTAGGATATTTCGAAACGTCAAAAATGTGTTATCCTAATACCCTATGTTTTGTTGAACCGATGGTATTTCAAATCATCATAGATTGATGAATTTAAGGACCTCAATTTTATACTTGTTTGTGATTGATGACCTCAATCACTACCTATAAATATTTACATTTTTCCTCCAATTATATGTCTCTAAATGCCACCAATGTTCTCCTAATCGAGATCATAATTTGGTGGTGACCCTTTAATTTCTCTTTTCCTCATATTAAGACTAAATTTTAGTAACCCAATTTCCGATGTGGGTTTTCCCACAAATATATTTTCTATTTTCAACCTTTTATTTTTGAAGAACAATTTAAAATTGCGAGGACGCAATTTATTGAAGGAGGGGAGAATGTAACACCCCAAGATTTCATAGTATGCTATTTCTTCAAAATAATTCAATAACTTGCACTACACGCAACACCGAGTTCAATCACACCATGACTTACAAAAAAAAAGCCATTCAAAAGAGGTTATGAATAGTATTATCTAAATTTTAAACTTTATATAATCCTTATAATTTTAGAATCCATATTATGAGTTTCTTAGATATAATGCAAGAACAAATTCATTTTCAGTATTGCACTTTTATCAACTTTTAACAGTGAACCCTTTTTAAATACAATATTTTAAACTTTTTGACTAAATGGTGACATCAAAAAAATTTAAAATGAAACATCCCAAGCTTCCACGGTACACTTTCCTTTGAATAATACAGTAGCGTGTGTTGTACGCAACCTCGAGTTCTAACACACACCCCAACTAATTAAACTAGCCGTTGTGAATAGTAATACCTACTTTTTGAAATCATATATATTCAATATTTCAAAATGGACTTCATTTTTAGATTCAGAATATCAAAATTAGCCTAGGGTGAAATTTTGGTACATTTCGGATAACTTTCATATTTTGATGAATAGTGAAAATTACTAAATTTTAATTAAAAACAACTTTTTTAATCAAAATAATTAATAGTGATAAATTATGAATTTGAGTGGTTTTAAAGTATATTTAGAATATATTTTTACCATTTAATATAATGTTGGTCATTGGACATAATTTTACAATTAAACCGAACATAAACAAGTGTCAATCTTTTGATAGTTATTACCTCTTAAAAACACGCTTTTTGTTTTGACAGCGGGAATTAATTTTAAATTAATTTCTGCCACTTCTGTGTTTTGAATTTAGGAAAATGGATTCCATATTTGGAATCAGTATGTTCAAATTGTGTAAATAGGTAACTTTTATTTTTAGACATTTTGAATAGTTACTGTGGTAAATATTTTATTTACCATGGTTAAAGGGTAAATCCGGTAAATAAGGGTTAAAAAAATAATATTATAATAATACTAAATTACCCTAAAACGTGTCTTAACCCTATTGGTTGATACATGGTCGACCATGGTAATCTTTGGGTCTATTTTGGGACCCCATGGATCCACTTGTAAGTGATAATGACACATTATATTAATAAAGTTAAAATAAAAATAAAAATGGCATAAGCTTACATCTTTTAGAAGAACAATTTTTACATAGGGTTATACATGTTGGATTTTCGATTATAAATATTCATTAGAAATCTAAAAAGATTTCTTACGAAGTAATGATATTTTATTTATAATTTTTAGACATTAAATAATTTATTTTATTTATGACACAATGATGATGCAGTAATTACTAAAATAGTGAAAAATTAAAATAATTGATCTTATAAATACCCAAATAATTATAATATGAAACTTTTAATGAATTAAACTAATTTTATATGATAATATGATATATTAGGATTGATTTAATTGACTTTGTTCGAAGTAATCAATCTGTTAGGAGTTTCACAAAAATCAATTATTGAATAGTGTCAAAATTGACATAAAAGAGTTATTAAAACAAATATTATATTATTAATTGATATTAAATTCCTAAAAATCTAAGGTTCGGCCAAGAGACTTATATTATGATAGGTTCCTCATTAATGGACCACTTGGGGGTCGCTTGGATGTATATAGTAAGTTTATTAACCATATTATATAAAAATACAAAGAGACATTGTAAAAGTGAAACTAATTAACTTAGAGTTAATACTTAAAGATAAGGTTAATATAAGTACCCAAACCTGTCTAAATTCTATTGGTTGAGTGGTTTTCGACCTATCCCCACCTTAACCTTTGAATAGTCAACTTTGGAGCCATTAGAAACCGAATATGAATTTATTATAAATTAATATTTCTAGCTTTTCCAAAGGTGCCCCTCACCCCTCTTATAAAAGGGCACTCCTCCTTCTCATTTCTTCACATCTCTCAAGCCACTTGGCTCGTCCAAACTCTGCACAACTAAGCTCCCCACATCCCTCTCCTCCTCCTTGAAGCTTCCCCTTAGGCAGAAATCATTTCAAGAAGTCCTTTGGTTCCAACCAAAGTGAGTTACCTAAATCAAAGGTAACGATTTCTCTTAAATTATTTTCATTTATTTTGCTTCTCCAACCTCAAAACTCTTTTTATTTCCTTTCTTTTGTAACAACACCAGTATCCTCAATATACTAGGATGTTGTTATAAGAAGGATTCAAACTACACATACACACAACTACATCTAATGGATGATGAACATAATGTTTCTGTGGATGGGAAACTAACGCCTCACGAAACGATGATTGTTCAAATACATCTTACCGCCTCTCATGGTGGCCATTATGATGGCACTGTAATTAAATATGATATTAATAATATATATTTTATATATAAGCTTCTGTAATTCCATTTTATTTCATACCATTATTCGTTTCATGTTGTATATACATATGATAATTTCATTTGAGGAAGTGCGGACTACCGCCCCCTTAAAATGATATGACTCGTTCATACCACACATGGAACGTATAAAGGATGGTGTTAATGAACTTAAGTAACATGTATAAAATATTATATTATACTGGAATAGTAATATACCTATGTATCATCTGTATTTGATTCTTTTAAAATAAAAATTAAATGGAAGTAGCGTTCGTGCGTACGTACGGACTACCGTCTCCACGAACGCGATAAGATTCATTCTCCATCATATCCATTCAAGTATTATTCTCATTTTAGGGTTAAATATAATGTTAATATCATTCTGATTATGAATAAGATATAATCTATCCATTACAAACATGTCTTACGTAACCAAACATTTAAGAAGAACGAATCGATTATCACCCGAAACGACGATAATACTAAGATATTATTAATAAAGCAATGTTAAAAGATCATATATGATATCATATTAATGTATATGATTCTTGTATAATTTAATAACAATTATTTCACCATTATACAGGAGGTTAACCTACCCCAACAAAGGAAAAGTACAAGGTAAGGGTTTTTCATCTCACTCCTTATTCCCGTGAGATTCATGTCATATTGCCACCATCACCTTTTGTGTGGTGTATGTACTACCCATAATTATATTCTTTGTGTAATACACTCTAATTTATGTGTATTTACATATTCATTGTATGATACCTCTTTCATGGGTTGTATGTTTCATAAGTTACCAAATTGGTAAGGGTTATTTCACAATCTCTTCATTATCCGAGGTTGTATTATACGTAATAATCTACTGGGATCTCTTTATCATCCACATCCATGTTTCTTCGAAATGTATTTCAAAACATTTTTACTATTTACAAGAATATGGGTTAAAGTCATTTATACCCTTGTTTGACTTTTTATAAGAGGTTTATAAAGGAATATTTCCGTCGTTTTCAAAACAAGGTCCTTTTTAACCTTTTCGACAGAATTGAGGTAAGAATGTTTTTTTTAACTTATACGGCGGGTGCGGTTACTTTCCGCCGTTATAAAATCGTCGAAGCTTTCCTTACAAGCTTATAAGAATATTTTCAAAGAAAATGTTTTATTTTATATGGATCTTAAATGTTTTCAAAATAAAAGGAGATACTTCTTTTAAAAGAATTTTGATTTCATCTATGTCAACATCCTTTGATGGATTTTAAGATTATTTGAAGTTGATTTATTATAATACAAAACTTCTATATTGTATTGAAGGTTTTGTGATATGTTTGAATGTGGATGTGCTATTTTATACCATTCATAGTTTATGGTGAAACTATTGACATTTCGTATGCTAGTTTAAACCCGAATGTTTATGTTATATTTCAAACTTTTCTTCAGATGAATGTGCTAAACAAGTATGTTCCGGGTTGGGGACCGGTAAAAGTAAGCCCTCCAGGTTGGGGACTGGTTAAAGTAAGCCCTCCAGGTTAGGGACTGGTAAAAGTAAGCCCTCCGGTTTGGTCTCCGGTTATTAGAGGTACTCCGGGTTGGTGTCCGGTTATTAGAGGCACTCCGGGTTGGTGTCCGGTTATTAGAGGCACTCCGGGTTGGTGTCCGGTTATTAGAGGCACTCCGGGTTGGGTTCCGGTTAGAAGTAACCCCTAGGTCTTGGGATGAGGCCTAGACAAAGAAATTAACGTTTAGCATTATGCATTCCAACATTATGAAAGTGGTTATTGATTTTTGCATGTGATTATTCGATTAGTAGAATATCCATGTGAATAAGTAAATGGAATTATTTCATTTTATTTATGCCATACCATGTTGAATGTTCATGTTTAAAAGGCTTTTGTTTTAGTTATACATTGCCTTAAATGTTTATTCTTATTTATGAAAGTTTCCGCTATATTGTTATCCTTACTGGGCATTTGAGCTCACCCCTTTTCTATGTTTTATTTTTCCCAGGTAGTGAAGAAGTAAATTATGAATGACTTTCAGGGATATTATGAGGGGTTAATAGTGTGGATTGTGGAAACATTATGTTGTTGTATTAGTTTTTCATTTTGAAATGTAATGTAAAACTTATGAATATATCTAGTGTTTCCAAGGCTACTAAACCAATCGGTCTTTCGAGATTTGATCTTTCTTGTGATCATGCCAATGTTACGAAGTAATGCACCGACTCTGGGTAGCTGGGGTCGGGGCGTTACAGTTGGTAACATTGGCATGATCATAAGAAAGATCAAATCTCGAAAGACCGATTGGTTTAGTAGCCTTGGAAAATTCCAGATATATTCATAAGTTTTACATTACATTTCAAAATGAAAAACTAATACAACAACATAATGTTTCCACAATCCACACTATTAACCCCTCATAATATCCCTGCAGGTCATTCATAATTTACTTCTTCACTACCTGGGAAAAATAAAACATAGAAAAGGGGTGAGCTCAAATGCCCAGTAAGGATAACAATATAGCGGAAACTTTCATAAATAAGAATAAACATTTAAGGCAATGTATAACTAAAACAAAAGCCTTTTAAACATGAACATTCAACATGGTATGGCATAAATAAAATGAAATAATTCTATTTACTTATTCACATGGATATTCTACTAATCGAATAATCACATGCAAAAATCAATAACCACTTTCATAATGTTGGAATGCATAATGTTAAACGTTAATTTCTTTGTCTAGGCCTCATCCCAAGACCTAGGGGTTACTTCTAACCGGAACCCAACCCGGAGTGACTCTAATAACCGGACACCAACCCGGAGTGCCTCTAATAACCGGACACCAACCCGGAGTGCCTCTAATAACCGGACACCAACCCGGAGGGCATACTTTTACCAGTCCCTAACCTGGAGGGCTTACTTTAACCAGTCCCCAACCTGGAGGGCTTACTTTTACCAGTCCCCAACCTGGAGGGCTTACTTTTACCGGTCCCCAACCCGGAACATACTTGTTTATTACATTCATCTGAAGAAAAGTTTGAAATATAACATAAACATTCGGATTAAAACTAGCATACGAAATGTCAATAGTTTCACCATAAACTATGAATGGTATAAAATAGCACATACACAGTCAAACATATCACAAAACCTTCAATACAATACAGAAGTTTTGTATTATAATAAATCAACTTCAAATAAGAGTAAAATCCATTAAAGGATGTTGACATAGATGAAATCAAAACACTTTTTAGAGAACTATCTCTTTCTATTTTTGAAATCATTTAAGAGCCATATAAAATAAAACATTTTCTTGAAAATATTCTTGTAAGCTTGTAAGTAAAGCTTTGACGATTTTATAACGGCGGAAAATAACCGCACCCGCCGTATAAGTTAAAAAAAACATTCTTACCTCAATTCTGTCGAAAAGGTTAAAAAGGACATTGTTTTGAAAATGACGGAAAGATTCCTTTATAAACCTCTTATAAAAAGTCAAACAAGGGTATAAATGACTTTAACCCATATTCTTGTAAATAGTAAAAATGTTTTGAAATACATTTTTAAGAAAACATGGATGTGGATGATAAAGAGATCCCAGTAGATTATTACGTATATACAACCTCGGATAATGAAGAGATTGTGAAATAACCCTTACCAATTTGGTAACTTATGAAACATACAACCCATGAAAGAGGTATCATACAATGAATATGTAAATACACATAAATTAGAGTGTATTACACAAAGAATATAATTATGGGTAGTACATACACCACACAAAAGGTGATGGTGGCAATATGACATGAATCTCACGGGAATAAGGAGTGAGATGAAAACCCCTTACCTTGTACTTTTCCTTTGTTGGGGTAGGTTAACCTCCTGTATAATGGTGAAATAATTGTTATTAAATTATACAAGAATCATATACATTAATATGATATCATATATGATCTTTTAACATTGCTTTATTAATAATATTTTAGTATTATCGTCGTTTCGGGTGATAATCGATTCGTTCTTCTTAAATGTTTGGTTACGTAAGACATGTTTGTAATGGATAGATTATATCTTATTCATAATCAGAATGATATTAACATTATTTTTAACCCTAAAATGAGAATAATACTTGAATGGATATGATGGAGAATGAATCTTATCGCGTTCGTGGAGACGGTAGTCCGTACGTACGCACGAACGCTACTTCCATTTAATTTTTATTTTAAAAGAATCAAATACAGATGATACATAGGTATATTACTATTCCAGTATAATATAATATTTTATACATGTTACTTAAGTTCATTAACACCATCCTTTATACGTTCCATGTGTGGTATGAACGAGTCATATCATTTTAAGGGGGCGGTAGTCCGCACTTCCTCAAATGAAATTATCATATGTATATACAACATGAAACGAATAATGGTATGAAATAAAATGGAATTACAGAAGCTTATATATAAAATATATATTATTAATATCATATTTAATTACAGTGCCATCATAATGGCCACCATGAGAGGCGGTAAGATGTATTTGAACAATCATCGTTTCGTGAGGCGTTAGTTTCCCATCCACAGAAACATTATGTTCATCATCCATTAGATGTAGTTGTGTGTATGTGTAGTTTGAATCCTTCTTATAACAACATCCTAGTATATTGAGTATACTGGTGTTGTTACAAAAGAAAGGAAATAAAAAGAGTTTTGAGGTTGGAGAAGCAAAATAAATGAAAATAATTTAAGAGAAATCGTTACCTTTGATTTAGGTAACTCACTTTGGTTGGAACCAAAGGACTTCTTGAAATGATTTCTGCCTAAGGGGAAGCTTCAAGGAGGAGGAGAGGGATGTGGGGAGCTTAGTTGGGCAGAGTTTGGACGAGCCAAGTGGCTTGAGAGATGTGAAGAAATGAGAAGGAGGAGTGCCCTTTTATAAGAGGGGTGAGGGGCACCTTTGGAAAAGCTAGAAATATTAATTTATAATAAATTCATATTCGGTTTCTAATGGCTCCAAAGTTGACTATTCAAAGGTTAAGGTGGGGATAGGTCGAAAACCACTCAACCAATAGAATTTAGACAGTTTTGGGTACTTATATTAACCTTATCTTTAAGTATTAACTCTAAGTTAATTAGTTTCACTTTTACAATGTCTCTTTGTATTTTTATATAATATGGTTAATAAACTTACTATATACATCCAAGCGACCCCCAAGTGGTCCATTAATGAGGAACCTATCATAATATAAGTCTCTTGGCCGAACCTTAGATTTTTAGGAATTTAATATCAATTAATAATATAATATTTGTTTTAAGAACTCTTTTATGTCAATTTTGACACTATTCAATAGTTGATTTTTGTGAAACTCCTAACAGATTGATTACTTCGAACAAAGTCAATTAAATCAATCCTAATATATCATATTATCATATAAAATTAGTTTAATTCATTAAAAGTTTCATATTATAATTATTTGGGTATTTATAAGATCAATTATTTTAATTTTTCACTATTTTAGTAATTACTGCATCATCATTGTGTCATAAATAAAATAAATTATTTAATGTCTAAAAATTATAAATAAAATATCATTATGTAGGAAATCTTTTTAGATTTCTAATGAATATTTATAATCGAAAATCCAACATGTATAACCCTATGTAAAAATTGTTCTTCTAAAAGATGTAAGCTTATGCCATTTTTATTTTTATTTTAACTTTATTAATATAATGTGTCATTATCACTTACAAGTGGATCCATGGGGTCCCAAAATAGACCCAAAGATTCCCATGGTCGACCATGTATCAACCAATAGGGTTAAGACACGTTTTAGGGTAATTTAGTATTATTATAATATTATTTTTTTAACCCTTATTTACCGGATTTACCCTTTAACCATGGTAAATAAAATATTTACCACAGTAACTATTCAAAATGTCTAAAAATAAAAGTTACCTATTTACACAATTTGAACATACTGATTCCAAATATGGAATCCATTTTCCTAAATTCAAAACACAGAAGTGGCAGAAATTAATTTAAAATTAATTCCCGCTGTCAAAACAAAAAGCGTGTTTTTAAGAGGTAATAACTATCAAAAGATTGACACTTGTTTATGTTCGGTTTAATTGTAAAATTATGTCCAATGACCAACATTATATTAAATGGTAAAAATATATTCTAAATATACTTTAAAACCACTCAAATTCATAATTTATCACTACTAATTATTTTGATTAAAAAAGTTGTTTTTAATTAAAATTTAGTAATTTTCACTATTCATCAAAATATGAAAGTTATCCGAAATGTACCAAAATTTCACCCTAGGCTAATTTTGATATTCTGAATCTAAAAATGAAGTCCATTTTGAAATATTGAATATATATGATTTCAAAAAGTAGGTATTACTATTCACAACGGCTAGTTTAATTAGTTGTGGTGTGTGTTAGAACTCGAGGTTGCGTACAACACACGCTACTGTATTATTCAAAGGAAAGTGTACCGTGGAAGCTTGGGATGTTTCATTTTAAATTTTTTTGATGTCACCATTTAGTCAAAAAGTTTAAAATATTGTATTTAAAAAGGGTTCACTGTTAAAAGTTGATAAAAGTGCAATACTGAAAATGAATTTGTTCTTGAATTATATCTAAGAAACTCATAATATGGATTCTAAAATTATAAGGATTATATAAAGTTTAAAATTTAGATAATACTATTCATAACCTCTTTTGAATGGCTTTTTTTTTGTAAGTCATGGTGTGATTGAACTCGGTGTTGCGTGTAGTGCAAGTTATTGAATTATTTTGAAGAAATAACATACTATGAAATCTTGGGGTGTTACATTCTCCCCTCCTTCAATAAATTGCGTCCTCGCAATTTTAAATTGTTCTTCAAAAATAAAAGGTTGAAAATAGAAAATATATTTGTGGGAAAACCCACATCGGAAATTGGGTTACTAAAATTTAGTCTTAATATGAGGAAAAGAGAAATTAAAGGGTCACCACCAAATTATGATCTCGATTAGGAGAACATTGGTGGCATTTAGAGACATATAATTGGAGGAAAAACGTAAATATTTATAGGTAGTGATTGAGGTCATCAATCACAAACAAGTATAAAATTGAGGTCCTTAAATTCATCAATCTATGATGATTTGAAATACCATCGGTTCAACAAAACATAGGGTATTAGGATAACACATTTTTGACGTTTCGAAATATCCTAGTTGAAATCCCACATCGAAAAATGAATTAATGAGGCCTCTATTTAAAATAAAGAGTCGAAAGTATGAAGATTACCGAAAATAACACATACTAGGGTTCCATGTAGGAAAATATGGATATGGAAGAAAAATCTAACCATCAATTATCTGATGGAGAGTGGTAGAGAACATGGCTATGAAAAGGCCAACAATCCCAAAGCCATAAATTTGTGATGATTTAAGGTACCATCTAGGACAACATTTTTGTTCTAAGTTTCTGTTATTAATGTTGAGGAATTTATTTATGAGATTGGCGAAGATAATAAGGAGATATACTTGCTTTATAATTATAATTTTACCCATTAATAAATTTCTACCACAAACTCATCTTTCACTCTAAAAGATAATAGAACGTAATTTTTTTTTTCTATTTATACTATTCGTACAGGGTTCCAAAATAAATGAATTTATAATTCATCTACCAGATCTTTTTTTAAAAAAAAAACTACATTATTTAATTCGGACATCTCGTGGGACAGTGGTAGGTGATACACCCTTGTCGCCCTTCGGTTGCGGGTTCAAGTCTCGCAGCCTTGCCGGATGCGATGGGTTGCCGCCCGACCTCCGGGTTGTCCTTTTATGGCTATCCAAAATAATCCAAACTAGAACTATCCAAAATACTTCTATCCAAACTCACAGTCCAACATTTATAAGTAAGGTAAACATAATGTAGAACCTTTTTACACCGTAATAGCATATGAATACCTTCATCATGTATTCTTTTAATACACCGAAACATCCTGAATTACCATATTCCTTATTGATTACATTCATGCTCCCTTATTCCATATAGAAAGCTGGATATACTTCATTAATCCAAAAATGTTTTAAACCCCAACAATGATGGAATATACAAATCATTAATCAGTTTCAAGGTAGTCAAGAATATCCAATATAATTTTTCCAAAACAATCACATATTATTCCAAAATCACTACCTCAGTATCAGAACTATATTATGATTTATCATTCTCTCAACCATATATTTTCCAAAAATTTATCCTTATATTGAGTCACTTTTCTTTGTTCCACACTATCTCATGTCCTTAATGAAATAGTACTGCAGTACAATCCTTATATACTCCATGATTATTGTAACAAGTACATTGTTGATACAACACTCAATTGACATAATCAACATAAGAACTATAATCATTCCTCTTCATCTGTGGTAGTATCATAACTTGATTATTATCCAATAGCATCATTTGCGGCATAGTATTACTCACACAATGCTTTATGGTTTTAGTCAATGGCTGGATTCCAAGGAAGTCATAGTGACTTTGAGAATGATGTACAAGATGGGAATAGTGGTGGCAATGAGCAACAAAATGGAATGTTGATAGGCATAAAAGATATCGTCTTTATGCCAAATCAGTTTTCCAAAAATATGATCAACAACATATATATTAACCAACTCCCAGACTCAACAAGGAAGAGAAAGGTGATAAATGATAAGAGCTCCAGCAATGGAGACCATGGAGAAAAGAACCCTCAATTTTCATCATGCAGGAAATGTGGAAAGAGACACCCAGGAAAGTGTCTCAATGGGACAACGAAATGTTTTATGTGTGGGAAGGAAGGACATAAAGTAAACAATTGCCGAAGAAAAATGAAGAGTACTATGGAAGAAGATAAAAATGGTCCCAAGAGTCCATTTACAGTCATTTGCCGTAAATGTAGGGGACCTGGCCATTACCCG
Organism: Viscum album; assembly: GCA_963277665.1. Classification (NCBI taxonomy): domain Eukaryota; kingdom Viridiplantae; phylum Streptophyta; class Magnoliopsida; order Santalales; family Viscaceae; genus Viscum; species Viscum album. The sequence continues at coordinate 113,135,290 of OY728137.1, forward strand.
AGTGAATGTCCTATTCTATAGGATATTTTTTTGGTCAAAGAAGAAGCTATGTGGGAATAAATGGTTGGAGAAATGTTTAAAAAGTATTAGCAATCCTTGTTGATGGGTTTACTATGGAATAATTTTCTCTTGTATTTGTAACCCCGCAGTTTGCCATGTGAGAATGATATTTGAGGAAGAATTGTCTCTTCTCTTGTGGATATGGGTATAAATAACCATTTGGATTTATATGATCATTGGGGTTTGAGAGAATTATAAGTTATTCTAATTTGGGATGAAGATTCAAGGTATGATATAACATTTGTGGGTAAATTTATGATATAGTATTTTGAGGAATTTATCTCATTTTGGCAATATTATAAAATATAGTTTTTGAAAAAGGACAACACGTAGACCGTGTGACAACCCGTCGCGTCGGACAAAGCTATGGGAATCGAACCCACAACCAAAGTGCGATTGGGATTTATCACCTACCACTGGACTACGTGAAGTCCCTGGTTAGTGTGACTTTTTTTTAGTTAAATGATTTTATTGATCAATAATAAGTTGATTTGGGTTCTTATTTCATATCAAAAGAATACCCTTGGTATAGGAAAATGATTTGGTGATTAAGTGATAAATGTTATTTTGGAAGATGTTCGCTTTGTTGGGAACACTATATGCCCAAGGAAAATAGAATACTACGGGGTTTCATTTGTGGAGTAATGATAGATTTTTATCTACGTTTTTATTGTGGATTTATAGTGATTTGGGTTATTTATGGAAATGATTAAACTATAATAGAGAATATGTGATTAGGTTAATTACCTTTGAGTATGTAACTTTAAGAGTATCTGATGTCATTTGGAGATACAATTTAACATGGGAGACTACCTAATCAAATTCTTCTATGTTTTGGGTTTCAATATTAGTTTGGATTATATTAAAGGATTTTAAGGACAATTGGTTATTGAATGGTATCTATTTAACTTTGGGGTATTGTTGGTTTAATTTTAGAAATTAAGATTAGTGCATATTTATCTCAATGAATATCCTTTTGGGGGATCATTAGATCATTCACTGACCATTTTGGTTTTGATTAATCTTCAAAGACAATTTAAATATATGGTTTATCCTTCATGGATCATGTGATTCTATAGAAGTTTATTCTATCTCTTCCAGTGTGACCAAGTCTTCTTGAATACTGATCGTTTAAAAAAAATGAGATAGTGGTGGAAATTTATTAAAGAATGAAAATATACTTAAAATGTAAGTATATCTCATAATGTTCTTAGTCAATATCATAAATGAATTCCTCTTCCTTATGTAATGTAACTTAAAAAAATGGTGTCCGTTTACTTTCCTACTAGAAGACTAATGGTCGTTTGTCCCAACACAAGTTTGTGGTTTTCTCATTGTTAACTTTCTCCTGATCATGATTTCTATCCCTCTCCATCAGAACTTGACACTTAGTTTATCATCCATATCCATGTTTTCTTACATGGAATCCAAGTATGGGTTATCTTGGATGACCCTTATACCTCTCTTTCTTTCTTTTAAAGTGATAGTTTTATTGACTCTTTTTCCGATGTGGGACTTTCCATTATATTCCCAAGCAAAATTTTAAAAATTGCGAGGACGCAATTTATTGAAGGAGGGGAGAATGTAACACCCCAAGCTTCCTTGGTATGTTTCCTTTCGAATAATGCAATGACGTGCATTGTACGCAACTTCGAGATTTTAACACACCACAACCAATCAAACTAGCCGTTATGAATAGTATTACCTACTTTTTGAAATTATATATATTTTATATTTCAAAATGGACTTCATTTTTGGATTCGGAATATCGAATTTAGCCTAAGGTGAAATTTTTGTACTTTTCGGATAACTTTCATATTTTGATGAATAGTGAAAATTACTAAATTTTAATTAAAAACAACTTTTTTAATCAAAATAATTAATAGTGATAAATTGTGAATTTGAGTGGTTTTAAAGTATATTTAGAATATATTTTTACCATTTAATATAATGTTGGTCATTGGACATAATTTTACAATTAAACCGAACATAAACAAGTGTCAATCTTTTGATAGTTATTATCTCTTAAAAACACGCTTTTTGTTTTGACAGCGGGAATTAATTTTAAATTAATTTCTGCCACTTCTGTGTTTTGAATTTAGAAAAATGGATTCCATATTTGGAATCAGGATGTCCAAATTGTGTAAATAGGTAACTTTTATTTTTAGACATTTTGAATAATTACTACGGTAAATATTTTATTTACCATGGTTAAGGGTAAATCCGGTAAATAAGGGTTAAAAAAATAATATTATAATAATACTAAATTACCCTAAAATGTGTGTTAACCCTATTGGTTGATACATGGTCGACCATGGGAATCTTTGGGTCAATTTTGGGACCCCATGGATCCACTTGTAAGTGATAATGACACTTTATATTAATTAAGTTAAAATGAATACAAAAATGACACAAGCATATATCTTTTAGCAAAACAATTGTTACATAGGGTTATACATGTTGGATTTTAGATTATAAATATTCATTAGGAAGATAGAAAGATTTCATACATAATGATATTTTATTTATACTTTTTAGACATCAAATAATGTAAAATATTAATGACACAATGATGATGCAGTAATTACTATAATAGTGAAAAATTAATATAATTGATTTTATAAATACCCAAATAAATATAATATGACACTTTTAATGAATTAAACTATTTTTCTAGGATAATATGATATATTAGGATTGATTTAATTGACTTTGTTCGAAATAATCAATCTGTTATGAGTTTCACAAAAATCAACTAATGAATAGTGTCAAAATTGACATAAAAGAGTTCTTAAAACAAATATTATATTATTAATTGATATTAAATTCCTAAAAATCTAAGGTTCGGCCAAGAGACTTATATCATGATAGGTTAATCATTAATGGACCACTTGGGGGTCGCTTGGATGTATATAGTAAGTTTATTAACCATATTATATAAAAATACAAAGAGACATTGTAAAAGTGAAACTAATTAACTTAGAGTTAATACTTAAAGATAAGGTTAATATAAGTACCCAAACCTGTCTAAATTCTATTGGATGAGTTGTTTTCGACCTATCCCCACCTCATCCTTTGAATAGTCAACTTTGGTGCCTTTGGAAACCGAATATGAATTTATTATAAATTAATATTTCTAGCTTTTCCAAAGGTGCCCCTCACCCCTCTTATAAAAGGGCACTCCTCCTTCTCTTTTCCTCACACCTCTCAAGCCACTTGGCTCGTCCAAACTCTGCCCAACTAAGCTCCCCACATCCCTCTCCTCCTCCTTGAAGCTTCCCCTTAGGCAGAAAGCATTTCAACAAGTCCTTTGGTTCCAACCAAAGTGAGTTACCTAAATTAAAGGTAACGATTTCTCTTAAATTATTTTCATTTATTTTGCTTCTTCAACCCCCAAACTCTTTTTATTTCCCTTCTTTTGTAACAACACCAGTATCCTCAATATACTAGGATGTTGTTATAAGAAGTATTCAAACTACACATACACACAACTCCATCTAATGGATGATGAACATAATGTTTCTGTGGATGGCAAACTAACGCCTCACGAAACGATGATTGTTCAAAAACATCTTACCGCCTCTCATGGTGGCCATTATGATGGAACTGTAATTAAATATGATATTAATGATATATATTTTATATATAAGCTTCTGTAATTCCATTTTATTTCATACCATTATTCGTTTCATGTTGTATATACATACGATAATTTCATTTGAGGAAGTGCGGACTACCGCCCCCTTAAAATGATATGACTCGTTCATACCACACATGGAACGTATAAAGGATGGTGATAATGAACTTAAGTAACATATATAAAATATTATATTATACTGGAATAGTAATATACCTATATATCATTTGGATTCGATTCTTTTAAAATAAAAAATTAAATGGAAGTAGCGTTCGTGCGTACGTACGGACTACCGTCTCCACGAACGCGATGAGATTCATTCTCCATCGTATACATTCAAGTATAATTATCATTTAATGATTTAAAAATGATGTTTAAGGACTTGATATCATTCTGGATATGAATAAGATACAACAAACATGACTTATGTAACAAAACATATAAAAGAAAATGAGTAAGTTAACACCCGAAACGGCATTAATACTAAGATATTATTAACAAATCAATGTTAAAAGATCATATATGATATCATATTAAAGTAAATGATTCTTGTATTATTCAATAACAATTATTTCACCATTATACAGGAGTTAAACCTACCATCGACCAAGGAAAAAGTACAAAGTAAGGGATTCTCTTATCTCACTTTCAATTCCGTGAGATTTCCATTGTTCGCTACTAAATTATTGAAAGTGGTGTATTGTGTACTTCCATTTGATATATATTATCATGATTCACTTTATATTCATGTTATTCTGTAAATCATTTGGTGTTTATTAACTTTTGGCCATGCGACTCAGTTGATTAACGTGGTAAGGGGTTTCTTGTCTCACTTTTAATTTCGTGAGAATTCCATTGATCACCACTTAATTATTGCATGTGGTGTATGTGTACTACCCATGATTGTATTCATTGTGTAATATACTTTATTTTATGGGTATTTACATCATCATGGTATGATCTTTCTTTCATGGGTGTTTGTTTCTTAAGTTACCTAATCAATAAGGGAATTTGATATTTCAATTTCCACTCATTTGGCTTTACGCATATTTCATTGATTATATTACCCCAAGATTATGTGTGGAAGAACTATTCATTTGATTATGTCATAATTTCCACTCCCCTTCCTGTGGATATACTTTTGATACACATAATCACTCCATTGAAAATTCTCAAGTCATTGATATGAATTTGATAAGAGTAATTTTAACTCTTTCACCATTTGTTGAGTTAAACATCCAATTCGTTGGTGTTGTTTTTACAGGAATATGTGTGAATATACTTTGATTGTTTTACACTGAATATCCAATCATATTTAGTGTATTTATATTTTTCACACATAATTATGTTGTTGATTTATCCTTAACCTAAGGATATGGCCTTTATGAGAGATTTCATCTCAACTTACATTCCATTGAGACTTCTTTGTTGATATACACCAAATCACTTTTATGTGGTGTATATAATGTACTTTGACATAGTATATCATGAATTCCCTTTATTCTCATGATATTACAAAGTTTTGATTACCTCAATTATTTTCATTCAAGTGTCTCTCTTTTGGTTAGAATCTCTAACTAAAATACCATTTTTAAATGTTTTAAAGACTTATTCATCTAAATCTTTCTCATTAATGTCCATGTTTTAAAAACGGTTTTAAGGATTTATTTATATGGACATTAAATTTTAGAAATTAAAACTCCTTTTAAAAAGTTTCAAAGTGGTATGGGACACTTTGATTCAAAAATCTACTTTTAAATGGCTTCTTGACAAATAGTGTGACTTTTAAATGTTTTCAAGAAAAGGGGGATATTTCTCTCAAATAGTTTTGATAATTATTTTCATCTATGTCAACATCCTTCATTATTCTTGATTGAGGTTAATGTGATACAATACAATCTTCCATATTGTATCAAATGAGTTATGTTTGACTGTGGATGTGCTATTTTTATACCATTCATGGTTTGTGGTAGAAGTATTGACATTTCGTATGCTAGTTTTAATACGAATGTTTATGTTATGTTTAAACCTGTTCATATGAGGAATGCATTGGACTTAATAAGTGACGGGTGGAGCCCGCTATAGCTCCTCGATGCATCGGTAGGTCTCATGAGACAAACTAGTGTCTTGGCACAAGGCCTTGGCAAAATCTTATTTGTAGTCTTGGCAAGAGGCCTTGGCTATGTGGTTATGATAGTCTGGCATTATGCATTCCATCATTATGAAAGTGGTTATTGATATTGCATGTGATCATTCGACTAGTAGAATATCCATGTGAGTAAGTAAATGGCATTATTTCATTTTACCTTTGCCATTTTATGCTGAAGTTTAAATTTAAAAGGCTTTTGTTTTAGTTATAAATTGCCTTAAGTGTTTATGCTTAATTATGAAAGCTTCTGCTATAATGTTATCCTTACTGAGCATCTGAGCTCGCCCCTTTCAATGTTTTATTTTTCCCAGGATTATGAAGAAGTAATTTATGAATGACCTGCAGGGATAGTATGAGGGGATATGAAGACAAGATGTTTTTTTTATGATGTAATGTAAAAAAATTAGGAAGGATCATATCTTTCATGGTCTTAAGCTAGAATTTATAAGAGAAATAGTCTCCCATGTATTATCATCATATGAAGAAATAATATCATGTGTTGATAAGATAAGTAAAGAGTTTACTGAGTCCTATGGCTTTGAAGGGAATCAAGAGAAGAAAAGGATGGAAGAGAGAAAGATGGATAAAGGGAAAAGGGAAAAGAAGAATTTTCCCATATGTGGTAACTGTGGAAAGAAACACCCTGGAACTTGCCTGAAAGGAATGGGAGTTTGTTGTAAGTGTGGAGGAAAAGGGCACAAAGTACGTGACTGCAAGGGTAAGAAAATGGTTTTAAATGTACAATGCTTCATTTGCAAGGATTTTGGAAACTACGCGAACCTATGTCCCAATCATCAGACTATGCCGCAAATGATGCTATTGGATAATAATCAAGTTATGATACTACCACAGATGAAGAGGAATGATTATAGTTCTTATGTTGATTATGTCAATTGAGTGTTGTATCAACAATTTACTTGTTACAATAATCATGGAGTATATAAGGATTGTACTGCAGTACTATTTCATTAAGGACTTGAGATAGTGTGGAACAAAGAAAAGTGACTCAATATAAGGATAAATTTTTGGAAAATATATGGTTGAGAGAATGATAAATCATAATATAGTTCTGATACTGAGGTAGTGATTTTGGAATAATATGTGATTGTTTTGGAAAAATTATATTGGATATTCTTGACTACCTTGGAACTGATTAATGATTTGTATATTCCATCATTGTTGGGGTTTAAAACATTTTTGGATTAATGAAGTATATCCAGCTTTCTATATGGAATAAGGGAGCATGAATGTAATCAATAAGGAATATGGTAATTCAGGATGTTTCGGTGTATTAAAAGAATACATGATGAAGGTATTCATATGCTATTACGGGGTAAAAAGGTTCTACATTATGTTTACCTTACTTATAAATGTTGGACTGTGAGTTTGGATAGAAGTATTTTGGATAGTTCTAGTTTGGATTATTTTGGATAGCCATAAAAGGACAACCCGGAGGTCGGGCGGCAACCCATCGCGTCCGGCAAGGCTGCGAGACTTGAACCCGCAACCGAAGGGCGACAAGGGTGTATCACCTACCACTGTCCCACGAGATGTCCGAATTAAATAATGTAGTTTTTTTTTTAAAAAAAAGATCTGGTAGATGAATTATAAATTCATTTATTTTGGAACCCTGTACGAATAGTATAAATAGAAAAAAAAAATTACGTTCTATTATCTTTTAGAGTAAAAGATGAGTTTGTGGTAGAAATTTATTAATGGGTAAAATTCTAATTATAAAGCAAGTATATCTCCTTATTATCTTAGCCAATCTCATAAATAAATTCCTCAACATTAATAACAGAAACTTAGAACAAAAATGTTGTCCTAGATGGTACCTTAAATCATCACAAATTTATGGCTTTGGGATTGTTGGCCTTTTCATAGCCATGTTCTCTACCACTCTCCATCAGATAATTGATGGTTATATTTTTCTTCCATATCCATATTTTCCTACATGGAACCCTAGTATGTGTTATTTTCGGTAATCTTCATACTTTCGACTCTTTATTTTAAATAGAGGCCTCATTAATTCATTTTTCGATGTGGGATTTCAACTAGGATATTTCGAAACGTCAAAAATGTGTTATCCTAATACCCTATGTTTTGTTGAACCGATGGTATTTCAAATCATCATAGATTGATGAATTTAAGGACCTCAATTTTATACTTGTTTGTGATTGATGACCTCAATCACTACCTATAAATATTTACGTTTTTCCTCCAATTATATGTCTCTAAATGCCACCAATGTTCTCCTAATCGAGATCATAATTTGGTGGTGACCCTTTAATTTCTCTTTTCCTCATATTAAGACTAAATTTTAGTAACCCAATTTCCGATGTGGGTTTTCCCACAAATATATTTTCTATTTTCAAACTTTTATTTTCGAAGAACAATTTAAAATTGCGAGGACGCAATTTATTGAAGGAGGGGAGAATGTAACACCCCAAGATTTCATAGTGTGTTATTTCTTCAAAATAATTCAATAACTTGCACTCCACGCAACACCGAGTTCAATCACACCATGACTTACAAAAAAAAATCCATTCAAAAGAGGTTATGAATAATATTATCTAAATTTTAAACTTTATATAATCCTTATAATTTTAGAATCCATATTATGAGTTTCTTAGATATAATGCAAGAACAAATTCATTTGCAGTATTGCACTTTTATCAACTAACCCTTTTTAAATACAATATTTTAAACCTTTTGACTAAATGGGGACATCAAAAAAATTTAAAATGAAACATCCCAAGCTTCCACGGTACGCTTTCCTTTGAATAATACAGTAGCGTGTGTTGTACGCAACCTCGAGTTCTAACACACACCACAACTAATTAAACTTGCCGTTGTGAATAGTAATACCTACTTTTTGAAATCATATATATTCAATATTCCAAAATGGACTTCATTTTTAGATTCGGAATATCAAAATTAGCCTAAGGTGAAATTTTGGTACATTTCGGATAACTTTCATATTTTGATGAATAGTGAAAATTACTAAATTTTAATTAAAAACAACTTTTTTAATCAAAATAATTAATAGTGATAAATTATGAATTTGAGTGGTTTTAAAGTATATTTAGAATATATTTTTACCATTTAATATAATGTTGGTCATTGGACATAATTTTACAATTAAACCGAACATAAACAAGTGTCAATCTTTTGATAGTTATTACCTCTTAAAAACACGCTTTTTGTTTTGACAGCGGGAATTAATTTTAAATTAATTTCTGCCACTTCTGTGTTTTGAATTTAGGAAAATGGATTCCATATTTGGAATCAGGATGTTCAAATTGTGTAAATAGGTAACTTTTATTTTTAGACATTTTGAATAGTTACTGTGGTAAATATTTTATTTACCATGGTTAAGGGTAAATCCGGTAAATAAGGGTTAAAGAAATAATATTATAATAATACTAAATTACCCTAAAACGTGTCTTAACCCTATTGGTTGATACATAGTCGACCATGGGCATCTTTGGGTCTATTTTGGGACCCCATGGATCCACTTGTAAGTGATAATGACACTTTATTTTAATTAAGTCAAAATGAATACAAAAATGACACAAGCATATATCTTTTAGAACAACAATTTTTACATAGGGTTATACATGTTGGATTTTCGATTATAAATATTCATTAGAAAGATAAAAAGATTTCCTACATAATGATATTTTATTTATAATTTTTAGACATTAAATAAGTTATTTTATTTATGACACAATGATGATGCAGTAATTACTATAATAGTAAAAAATTAAAATAATTGATATTATAAATACCCAAATAAATATAATATGAAACTTTTAATGAATTAAACTAATTTTCTAGGCTAATATGATATATTAGGATTGATTTAATGGACTTTGTTCGAAGTAATCAATCTTTTATGAGTTTCACAAAAATCAACTATTGAATAGTGTCAAAATTGACATAAAAGAGTTCTTAAAACAAATATTATATTATTAATTGATATTAAATTCCTAAAAATCTAAGGTTCGGCCAAGAGACTTATATTATGATAGGTTAATCATTAATGGACCACTTGGGGGTCTCTTGGATGTATATAGTAAGTTTATTAACCATAATATATAAAATACAAAGAGACATTGTAAAAGTGTAACTAATTAACTTAGAGTTAATACTTAAAGATAAGGTTAATATAAGTACCCAAACCTGTCTAAATTCTATTGGTTGAGTGGTTTTCGACCTATCCCCACCTTAACCTTTGAATAGTCAACTTTGGAGCCATTAGAAACCGAATATGAATTTATTATAAATTAATATTTCTAGCTTTTCCAAAGGTGCCCCTCACCCCTCTTATAAAAGGGCACTCCTCCTTCTCATTTCTTCACACCTTCAAAGCCTTTTGGTTCGGCCAAACTCTGCCCAAATAATCTCCCAACATCCCTCACTACAACCTAGGGGCCTTAGTTTGATTAGAAAGCCAACCTAAGGAGCCCTTTTGATCAAATCAAAAGGAAGAACCCGAAGAAGAGGTAATGATTTCACCACATTTTTTTAAGTTCATTTCTTCTTCCACTTCTTCTTCCTTTGTTCTTACCATTCTAAAATAATAACTCCAGTATCTCACATATACTGTGATGTTATTATAAGTATGGTACAACCATATTCAGTATTCTATCCACCCTTTGAATAACATGTCACCATACGTGCGTACGTACGGCTTACCGTCTCCACGTCGTGGTATAATTGTTATTCAATATAATATTATTTGCATGGGTATAATAATGATGTTTAACTCATGTAAATAATAAATATAACATGTTAATTATTCTGTATATATGATATACCATTCATTTATATATTATTTTAATATCAAAAGAATGATATTGTCGCTCGTGCGTACGTACGGACTACCGTCTCCACGAACGCGATGAGATTCATTCTCCATCGTAACCATTCAAGTATAATTATCATTTGATGATTTAAAAATGATGTTTAAGGACTTGATATCATTCTGGATATGAATAATATACAACCTATCCTTTACAAACATGTCTTACGTAACAAAACATATAAAAGAAAACAAGTAAGTTAACACCCGAAACGACGATAATTCTAAGATATTATTAACAAATAAATGTTAAAAGATCATATATGATATCATATTAATATATATGATTCTTGTATAATTTAATAACAATTATTTCACCATTATACAGGAGGTTAACCTACCCCAACCAAGGAAAAGTACAAGGTAAGGGTTATTTCACAATCTCTTCATTATCCGAGGTTGTATTATACGTAATAATCTACTGGGATCTCTTTATCATCCACATCCATGTTTCTTCGAAATGTATTTCAAAACATTTTTACTATTTACAAGAATATGGGTTAAAATCATTTATACCTTTGTTTGACTTTTTATAAGAGGTTTATAAAGGAATCTTTCCGTCGTTTTCAAAACAAGGTCCTTTTTTAACCTTTTCGACAGAATTGAGGTAAGAATGTTTTTTTAACTTATATATTGTATTGAAGGTTTTGTGATATGTTTGAATGTGGATGTGCTATTTTATACCATTCATAGTTTATGGTGAAACTATTGACATAAATTTGTGATGATTTAAGGTACCATCTAGGACAACATTTTTGTTCTAAGTTTCTGTTATTAATGTTGAGGAATTTATTTATGAGATTGGCTAAGATAATAAGGAGATATACTTGCTTTATAATTAGAATTTTACCCATTAATAAATTTCTACCACAAACTCATCTTTCACTCTAAAAGATAATAGAACGTAATTTTTTTTTCTATTTATACTATTCGTACAGGGTTCCAAAATAAATGAATTTATAATTCATCTACCAGATCTTTTTTTTTAAAAAAAACTACATTATTTAATTCGGACATCTCGTGGGACAGTGGTAGGTGATACACCCTTGTCGCCCTTCGGTTGCGGGTTCAAGTCTCGCAGCCTTGCCGGACGCGATGGGTTGTCGCCCGACCTCCGGGTTGTCCTTTTATGGCTATCCAAAATAATCCAAACTAGAACTATCCAAAATACTTCTATCCAAACTCACAGTCCAACATTTATAAGTAAGGTAAACATAATGTAGAACCTTTTTACCCCGTAATAGCATATGAATACCTTCATCATGTATTCTTTTAATACATCGAAACATCCTGAATTACCATATTCCTTATTGATTACATTCATGCTCCCTTATTCCATATAGAAAGATTGATATACTTCATTAATCCAAAAATGTTTTAAACCCCAACAATGATGGAATATACCTATCATTAATCAGTTCCAAGGTAGTCAAGAATATCCAATATAATTTTTCCAAAACAATCACATATTATTCCAAAATCACTACCTCAGTATCAGAACTATATTATGATTTATCATTCTCTCAACCATATATTTTCCAAAAATTTATCCTTATATTGAGTCACTTTTCTTTGTTCCACACTATCTCAAGTCCTTAATGAAATAGTACTGCAGTACAATCCTTATATACTCCATGATTATTGTAACAAGTACATTGTTGATACAACACTCAATTGACATAATCAACATAAGAACTATAATCATTCCTCTTCATCTGTGGTAGTATCATAACTTGATTATTATCCAATAGCATCATTTGCGGCATAGTCTGATGACTGGGACATAGGTTCGCGTAGTGTCCAAAATCCTTGCAAATGAAGCATTGTACATTTAAAACCATTTTCTTACCCTTGCAGTCACGTACTTTGTGCCCTTTTCCTCCACACTTACAACAAACTCCCCATTCCTTTCAGGCAAGTTCCAGGTGTTTCTTTCCACAGTTACCACATATGGAAAATTCTTCTTTTCCCTTTTCCCTTTATCCATCTTTCTCTCTTCCATCCTTTTCTTCTCTTGATTCCCTTCAAAGCCATAGGACTCAGTAAACTCTTTACTTAACTTATCAACACATGATATTATTTCTTCATATGATGATAATACATGGGAGACTATTTCTCTTATAAATTCTAGCTTAAGACCATGAAAGATATGATCCTTCCTTCTCTTTGAATCATGTGTATTTCTGGAGTTCTCATTCCTTCTACTGGGCGACATTTCTAAACAATGGCATAAACTAGATCAGTTTATGAATCAAAATACATAATCCCATACTTATAAAACACTTAACATAAATTTAACTATTATGGATATAATCCATAATCATAAAAAATGTTTTCTTTGAGGAAGTATATACTCATAAACCCTTTATAATGATTTGTAAAGAAAATGAGAGTTATCCTAAGCATATCCCCCGGGAGTGTCGTAACCAAGAGTGCAGCAAGGCCCGTTGTCGTGCACCCAGTTCCCGTTCGAGTCTAGCTCAAAGCGGTGTTTTCGGGTTTTACCCCTAGGTACATCAGTGCCAGAGCCGCCTCTACCTGCTCGTATCCAGACAGAGATGTATTGCTCGGAAAACTCACAAAATCTCTACAATACCAAAATTCTAGGAAGTTCTTCTATACTAATCCTCAAAGTTCATCTTAGGTCTACGTGCTCTAATCAGAGTTTATCTAAATCTAGCTTCCAAGGTTTGTACTAAACTTCCTCTGATGAGGCCTCTATTTAGGAAAATGGATTCCATATTTGGAATCAGTATGTTCAAATTGTGTAAATAGGTAACTTTTATTTTAGACATTTTGAATAGTTACTGTGGTAATATTTTATTTACCATGGTTAAAGGGTAAATCCGGTAAATAAGGGTTAAAAAAATAATATTATAATAATACTAAATTACCCTAAAACGTGTCTTAACCCTATTGGTTGATACATGGTCGACCATGGGAATCTTTGGGTCTATTTGGGACCCCATGGATCCACTTGTCAAGTGATAATGACACATTATATTAATAAAGTTAAAATAAAAATAAAAATGGCATAAGCTTACATCTTTTAGAAGAACAATTTTTACATAGGGTTATACATGTTGGATTTTCGATTATAAATATTCATTAGAAATCTAAAAAGATTTCCTACATAATGATATTTTATTTATAATTTTTAGACATTAAATAATTTATTTTATTTATGACACAATGATGATGCAGTAATTACTAAAATAGTGAAAAATTAAAATAATTGATCTTACAAATACCCAAATAATTATAATATGAAACTTTTAATGAATTAAACTAATTTTATATGATAATATGATATATTAGGATTGATTTAATTGACTTTGTTCGAAGTAATCAATCTGTTAGGAGTTTCACAAAAATCAACTATTGAATAGTGTCAAAATTGACATAAAAGAGTTCTTAAAACAAATATTATATTATTAATTGATATTAAATTCCTAAAAATCTAAGGTTCGGCCAAGAGACTTATATTATGATAGGTTCCTCATTAATGGACCACTTGGGGGTCTCTTGGATGTATATAGTAAGTTTATTAACCATATTATATAAAAATACAAAGAGACATTGTAAAAGTGAAACTAATTAACTTAGAGTTAATACTTAAAGATAAGGTTAATATAAGTACCCAAACCTGTCTAAATTCTATTGGTTGAGTGGTTTTCGACCTATCCCCACCTTAACCTTTGAATAGTCAACTTTGGAGCCATTAGAAACCGAATATGAATTTATTATAAATTAATATTTCTAGCTTTTCCAAAGGTGCCCCTCACCCCTCTTATAAAAGGGCACTCCTCCTTCTCATTTCTTCACATCTCTCAAGCCACTTGGCTCGTCCAAACTCTGCCCAACTAAGCTCCCCACATCCCTCTCCTCCTCCTTGAAGCTTCCCATTAGGCAGAAATCATTTCAAGAAGTCCTTTGGTTCCAACCAAAGTGAGTTACCTAAATCAAAGGTAATGATTTCTCTTAAATTATTTTCATTTATTTTGCTTCTACAACCTCAAAACTCTTTTTATTTCCTTTCTTTTGTAACAACACCAGTATCCTCAATATACTAGGATGTTGTTATAAGAAGGATTCAAACTACACATACACACAACTACATCTAATGGATGATGAACATAATGTTTCTGTGGATGGGAAACTAACGCCTCACGAAACGATGATTGTTCAAATACATCTTACCGCCTCTCATGGTGGCCATTATGATGGCACTGTAATTAAATATGATATTAATAATATATATTTTATATATAAGCTTCTGTAATTCCATTTTATTTCATACCATTATTCGTTTCATGTTGTATATACATATGATAATTTCATTTGAGGAAGTGCGGACTACCGCCCCCTTAAAATGATATGACTCGTTCATACCACACATGGAACGTATAAAGGATGGTGTTAATGAACTTAAGTAACATGTATAAAATATTATATTATACTGGAATAGTAATATACCTATGTATCATCTGTATTTGATTCTTTTAAAATAAAAATTAAATGGAAGTAGCGTTCGTGCGTACGTACGGACTACCGTCTCCACGAACGCGATAAGATTCATTCTCCATCATATCCATTCAAGTATTATTCTCATTTTAGGGTTAAAAATAATGTTAATATCATTCTGATTATGAATAAGATATAATCTATCCATTACAAACATGTCTTACGTAACCAAACATTTAAGAAGAACGAATCGATTATCACCCGAAACGACGATAATACTAAGATATTATTAATAAAGCAATGTTAAAAGATCATATATGATATCATATTAATGTATATGATTCTTGTATAATTTAATAACAATTATTTCACCATTATACAGGAGGTTAACCTACCCCAACAAAGGAAAAGTACAAGGTAAGGGTTTTTCATCTCACTCCTTATTCCCGTGAGATTCATGTCATATTGCCACCATCACCTTTTGTGTGGTGTATGTACTACCCATAATTATATTCTTTGTGTAATACACTCTAATTTATGTGTATTTACATATTCATTGTATGATACCTCTTTCATGGGTTGTATGTTTCATAAGTTACCAAATTGGTAAGGGTTATTTCACAATCTCTTCATTATCCGAGGTTGTATTATACGTAATAATCTACTGGGATCTCTTTATCATCTACATCCATGTTTCTTCGAAATGTATTTCAAAACATTTTTACTATTTAC
This sequence comes from Viscum album, assembly GCA_963277665.1. Lineage (NCBI taxonomy): Eukaryota > Viridiplantae > Streptophyta > Magnoliopsida > Santalales > Viscaceae > Viscum > Viscum album. The sequence goes on from OY728137.1 coordinate 113,151,199, forward strand.
AAGAATATGGGTTAAAGTCATTTATACCCTTGTTTGACATTTTATAAGAGGTTTATAAAGGAATCTTTCCGTCATTTTCAAAACAAGGTCCTTTTTAACCTTTTCGACAGAATTGAGGTAAGAATGTTTTTTTTAACTTATACGGCGGGTGCGGTTACTTTCCGCCGTTATAAAATCGTCGAAGCTTTCCTTACAAGATTATAAGAATATTTTCAAAGAAAATGTTTTATTTTATATGGATCTTAAATGTTTTCAAAATAAAAGGAGATACTTCTTTTAAAAGAATTTTGATTTCATCTATGTCAACATCCTTTGATGGATTTTAAGATTATTTGAAGTTGATTTATTATAATACAAAACTTCTATATTGTATTGAAGGTTTTGTGATATGTTTGAATGTGGATGTGCTATTTTATACCATTCATAGTTTATGGTGAAACTATTGACATTTCGTATGCTAGTTTTAAGCCGAATGTTTATGTTATATTTCAAACTTTTCTTCAGATGAATGTGCTAAACAAGTATGTTCCGGGTTGGGGACCGGTAAAAGTAAGCCCTCCAGGTTGGGGACTGGTTAAAGTAAGCCCTCCAGGTTAGGGACTGGTAAAAGTAAGCCCTCCGGTTTGGTCTCCGGTTATTAGAGGTACTCCGGGTTGGTGTCCGGTTATTAGAGGAACTCCGGGTTGGTGTCCGGTTATTAGAGGCACTCCGGGTTGGTGTCCGGTTATTAGAGGCACTCCGGGTTGGGTTCCGGTTAGAAGTAACCCCTAGGTCTTGGGATGAGGCCTAGACAAAGAAATTAACGTTTAGCATTATGCATTCCAACATTATGAAAGTGGTTATTGATTTTTGCATGTGATTATTCGATTAGTAGAATATCCATGTGAATAAGTAAATGGAATTATTTCATTTTATTTATGCCATACCATGTTGAATGTTCATGTTTAAAAGGCTTTTGTTTTAGTTATACATTGCCTTAAATGTTTATTCTTATTTATGAAAGTTTCCGCTATATTGTTATCCTTACTGGGCATTTGAGCTCACCCCTTTTCTATGTTTTATTTTTCCCAGGTAGTGAAGAAGTAAATTATGAATGACTTTCAGGGATATTATGAGGGGTTAATAGTGTGGATTGTGGAAACATTATGTTGTTGTATTAGTTTTTCATTTTGAAATGTAATGTAAAACTTATGAATATATCTAGTGTTTCCAAGGCTACTAAACCAATCGGTCTTTCGAGATTTGATCTTTCTTGTGATCATGCCAATGTTACGAAGTAATGCACCGACTCTGGGTAGCTGGGGTCGGGGCGTTACAGTTGGTATCAGAGGAAGTTTAGTACAAACCTTGGAAGCTAGATTTAGATAAACTCTGATTAGAGCACGTAGACCTAAGATGAACTTTGAGGATTAGTATAGAAGAACTTCCTAGAATTTTGGTATTGTAGAGATTTTGTGAGTTTTCCGAGCAATACATCTCTGTCTGGATACGAGCAGGTAGAGGCGGCTCTGGCACAGATGTACCTAGGGGTAAAACCCGAAAACACCGCTTTGAGCTAGACTCGAACGGGAACTGGTGCACGACAACGGGCCTTGCTGCACTCTTGGTTACGACACTCCCGGGGGATATGCTTAGGATAACTCTCATTTTCTTTACAAATCATTATAAAGGGTTTATGAGTATATACTTCCTCAAAGAAAACATTTTTATGATTATGGATTATATCCATAAATAGTTAAATTTATGTTAAGTGTTTTATAAGTATGGGATTATGTATTTTGATTCATAAACTGATCTAGTTTATGCCATTGTTTAGAAATGGCGCCCAGTAGAAGGAATGAGAACTCCAGAAATACACATGATTCAAAGAGAAGGAAGGATCATATCTTTCATGGTCTTAAGCTAGAATTTATAAGAGAAATAGTCTCCCATGTATTATCATCATATGAAGAAATAATATCATGTGTTGATAAGATAAGTAAAGAGTTTACTGAGTCCTATGGCTTTGAAGGGAATCAAGAGAATAAAAGGATGGAAGAGAGAAAGATGGATAAAGGGAAAAGGGAAAAGAAGAATTTTCCCATATGTGGTAACTGTGGAAAGAAACACCCTGGAACTTGCCTGAAAGGAATGGGAGTTTGTTGTAAGTGTGGAGGAAAAGGGCACAAAGTACGTGACTGCAAGGGTAAGAAAATGGTTTTAAATGTACAATGCTTCATTTGCAAGGATTTTGGACACTACGCGAACCTATGTCCCAGTCATCAGACTATGCCGCAAATGATGCTATTGGATAATAATCAAGTTATGATACTACCACAGATGAAGAGGAATGATTATAGTTCTTATGTTGATTATGTCAATTGAGTGTTGTATCAACAATGTACTTGTTACAATAATCATGGAGTATATAAGGATTGTACTGCAGTACTATTTCATTAAGGACTTGAGATAGTGTGGAACAAAGAAAAGTGACTCAATATAAGGATAAATTTTTGGAAAATATATGGTTGAGAGAATGATAAATCATAATATAGTTCTGATACTGAGGTAGTGATTTTGGAATAATATGTGATTGTTTTGGAAAAATTATATTGGATATTCTTGACTACCTTGGAACTGATTAATGATTTGTATATTCCATCATTGTTGGGGTTTAAAACATTTTTGGATTAATGAAGTATATCCAGCTTTCTATATGGAATAAGGGAGCATGAATGTAATCAATAAGGAATATGGTAATTCAGGATGTTTCGGTGTATTAAAAGAATACATGATGAAGGTATTCATATGCTATTACGGGGTAAAAAGGTTCTACATTATGTTTACCTTACTTATAAATGTTGGACTGTGAGTTTGGATAGAAGTATTTTGGATAGTTCTAGTTTGGATTATTTTGGATAGCCATAAAAGGACAACCCGGAGGTCGGGCGGCAACCCATCGCGTCCGGCAAGGCTGCGAGACTTGAACCCGCAACCGAAGGGCGACAAGGGTGTATCACCTACCACTGTCCCACGAGATGTCCGAATTAAATAATGTAGTTTTTTTTTTAAAAAAAAGATCTGGTAGATGAATTATAAATTCATTTATTTTGGAACCCTGTACGAATAGTATAAATAGAAAAAAAAAATTACGTTCTATTATCTTTTAGAGTGAAAGATGAGTTTGTGGTAGAAATTTATTAATGGGTAAAATTCTAATTATAAAGCAAGTATATCTCCTTATTATCTTAGCCAATCTCATAAATAAATTCCTCAACATTAATAACAGAAACTTAGAACAAAAATGTTGTCCTAGATGGTACCTTAAATCATCACAAATTTATGGCTTTGGGATTGTTGGCCTTTTCATAGCCATGTTCTCTACCACTCTCCATCAGATAATTGATGGTTAGATTTTTCTTCCATATCCATATTTTCCTACATGGAACCCTAGTATGTGTTATTTTCGGTAATCTTCATACTTTCGACTCTTTATTTTAAATAGAGGCCTCATTAATTCATTTTTCGATGTGGGATTTCAACTAGGATATTTCGAAACGTCAAAAATGTGTTATCCTAATACCCTATGTTTTGTTGAACCGATGGTATTTCAAATCATCATAGATTGATGAATTTAAGGACCTCAATTTTATACTTGTTTGTGATTGATGACCTCAATCACTACCTATAAATATTTACGTTTTTCCTCCAATTATATGTCTCTAAATGCCACCAATGTTCTCCTAATCGAGATCATAATTTGGTGGTGACCCTTTAATTTCTTTTTTCCTCATATTAAGACTAAATTTTAGTAACCCAATTTCCGATGTGGGTTTTCCCACAAATATATTTTCTATTTTAAACCTTTTATTTTTGAAGAAAAATTTAAAATTGCGAGGACGCAATTTATTGAAGGAGGGGAGAATGTAACACCCCAAGATTTCATAGTATGTTATTTCTTCAAAATAATTCAATAACTTGCACTACACGCAACACCGAGTTCAATCACACCATGACTTACAAAAAAAAAGCCATTCAAAAGAGGTTATGAATAGTATTATCTAAATTTTAAACTTTATATAATCCTTATAATTTTAGAATCCATATTATGAGTTTCTTAGATATAATGCAAGAACAAATTCATTTTCAGTATTGCACTTTTATCAACTTTTAACAGTGAACCCTTTTTAAATACAATATTTTAAACTTTTTGACTAAATGGTGACATCAAAAAAATTTAAAATGAAACATCCCAAGCTTCCACGGTACACTTTCCTTTGAATAATACAGTAGTGTGTGTTGTACGCAACCTCGAGTTCTAACACACACCACAACTAATTAAACTAGCCGTTGTGAATAGTAATACCTACTTTTTGAAATCATATATATTCAATATTTCAAAATGGACTTCATTTTTAGATTCAGAATATCAAAATTAGCCTAGGGTGAAATTTTGGTACATTTCGGATAACTTTCATATTTTGATGAATAGTGAAAATTACTAAATTTTAATTAAAAACAACTTTTTTAATCAAAATAATTAATAGTGATAAATTATGAATTTGAGTGGTTTTAAAGTATATTTAGAATATATTTTTACCATTTAATATAATGTTGGTCATTGGACATAATTTTACAATTAAACCGAACATAAACAAGTGTCAATCTTTTGATAGTTATTACCTCTTAAAAACACGCTTTTTGTTTTGACAGCGGGAATTAATTTTAAATTAATTTCTGCCACTTCTGTGTTTTGAATTTAGGAAAATGGATTCCATATTTGGAATCAGTATGTTCAAATTGTGTAAATAGGTAACTTTTATTTTTAGACATTTTGAATAGTTACTGTGGTAAATATTTTATTTACCATGGTTAAAGGGTAAATCCGGTAAATAAGGGTTAAAAAAATAATATTATAATAATACTAAATTACCCTAAAACATGTCTTAACCCTATTGGTTGATACATGGTCGACCATGGGAATCTTTGGGTCTATTTTGGGACCCCATGGATCCACTTGTAAGTGATAATGACACATTATATTAATAAAGTTAAAATAAAAATAAAAATGGCATAAGCTTACATCTTTTAGAAGAACAATTTTTACATAGGGTTATACATGTTGGATTTTCGATTATAAATATTCATTAGAAATCTAAAAAGATTTCTTACGAAGTAATGATATTTTATTTATAATTTTTAGACATTAAATAATTTATTTTATTTATGACACAATGATGATGCAGTAATTACTAAAATAGTGAAAAATTAAAATAATTGATCTTATAAATACCCAAATAATTATAATATGAAACTTTTAATGAATTAAACTAATTTTATATGATAATATGATATATTAGGATTGATTTAATTGACTTCGTTCGAAGTAATCAATCTGTTAGGAGTTTCACAAAAATCAATTATTGAATAGTGTCAAAATTGACATAAAAGAGTTCTTAAAACAAATATTATATTATTAATTGATATTAAATTCCTAAAAATCTAAGGTTCGGCCAAGAGACTTATATTATGATAGGTTCCTCATTAATGGACCACTTGGGGGTCGCTTGGATGTATATAGTAAGTTTATTAACCATATTATATAAAAATACAAAGAGACATTGTAAAAGTGAAACTAATTAACTTAGAGTTAATACTTAAAGATAAGGTTAATATAAGTACCCAAACCTGTCTAAATTCTATTGGTTGAGTGGTTTTCGACCTATCCACACCTTAACCTTTGAATAGTCAACTTTGGAGCCATTAGAAACCGAATATGAATTTATTATAAATTAATATTTCTAGCTTTTCCAAAGGTGCCCCTCACCCCTCTTATAAAAGGGCACTCCTCCTTCTCATTTCTTCACATCTCTCAAGCCACTTGGCTCGTCCAAACTCTGCCCAACTAAGCTCCCCACATCCCTATCCTCCTCCTTGAAGCTTCCCCTTAGGCAGAAATCATTTCAAGAAGTCCTTTGGTTCCAACCAAAGTGAGTTACCTAAATCAAAGGTAACGATTTCTCTTAAATTATTTTCATTTATTTTGCTTCTCCAACCTCAAAACTCTTTTTATTTCCTTTCTTTTGTAACAACACCAGTATCCTCAATATACTAGGATGTTGTTATAAGAAGGATTCAAACTACACATACACACAACTACATCTAATGGATGATGGACATAATGTTTCTGTGGATGGGAAACTAACGCCTCACGAAACGATGATTGTTCAAATACATCTTACCGCCTCTCATGGTGGCCATTATGATGGCACTGTAATTAAATATGATATTAATAATATATATTTTATATATAAGCTTCTGTAATTACATTTTATTTCATACCATTATTCGTTTCATGTTGTATATACATATGATAATTTCATTTGAGGAAGTGCGGACTACCGCCCCCTTAAAATGATATGACTCGTTCATACCACACATGGAACATATAAAGGATGGTGTTAATGAACTTAAGTAACATGTATAAAATATTATATTATACTGGAATAGTAATATACCTATGTATCATCTGTATTTGATTCTTTTAAAATAAAAATTAAATGGAAGTAGCGTTCGTGCGTACGTACGGACTACCGTCTCCACGAACGCGATAAGATTCATTCTCCATCATATCCATTCAAGTATTATTCTCATTTTAGGGTTAAAAATAATGTTAATATCATTCTGATTATGAATAAGATATAATCTATCCATTACAAACATGTCTTACGTAACCAAACATTTAAGAAGAACGAATCGATTATCACCCGAAACGACGATAATACTAAGATATTATTAATAAAGCAATGTTAAAAGATCATATATGATATCATATTAATGTATATGATTCTTGTATAATTTAATAACAATTATTTCACCATTATACAGGAGGTTAACCTACCCCAACAAAGGAAAAGTACAAGGTAAGGGGTTTTCATCTCACTCCTTATTCCCGTGAGATTCATGTCATATTGCCACCATCACCTTTTGTGTGGTGTATGTACTACCCATAATTATATTCTTTGTGTAATACACTCTAATTTATGTGTATTTACATATTCATTGTATGATACCTCTTTCATGGGTTGTATGTTTCATAAGTTACCAAATTGGTAAGGGTTATTTCACAATCTCTTCATTATCTGAGGTTGTATATACGTAATAATCTACTGGGATCTCTTTATCATCCACATCCATGTTTTCTTAAAAATGTATTTCAAAACATTTTTACTATTTACAAGAATATGGGTTAAAGTCATTTATACCCTTGTTTGACTTTTTATAAGAGGTTTATAAAGGAATCTTTCCGTCGTTTTCAAAACAATGTCCTTTTTAACCTTTTCGACAGAATTGAGGTAAGAATGTTTTTTTTAACTTATACGGCGGGTGCGGTTATTTTCCGCCGTTATAAAATCGTCAAAGCTTTCCTTACAAGCTTACAAGAATATTTTCAAGAAAATGTTTTATTTTATATGGCTCTTAAATGATTTCAAAAATAGAAAGAGATATTTCTCTAAAAAGTGTTTTGATTTCATCTATGTCAACATCCTTTAATGGATTTTACTCTTATTTGAAGTTGATTTATTATAATACAAAACTTCTGTATTGTATTGAAGGTTTTGTGATATGTTTGACTGTGTATGTGCTATTTTATACCATTCATAGTTTATGGTGAAACTATCGACATTTCGTATGCTAGTTTTAATCTGAATGTTTATGTTATATTTCAAACTTTTCTTTAGATGAATGTGCTAAACAAGTATGTTCCGGGTTGGGGACCGGTAAAAGTAAGCCCTCCAGGTTGGGGACTGGTAAAAGTAAGCCCTCCAGGGTCGGTGCATTACTTCGTAACATTGGCATGATCACAAGAAAGATCAAATCTCGAAAGACCGATTGGTTTAGTAGCCTTGGAAACACTAGATATATTCATAAGTTTTACATTACATCATAAAATCAAAAACTACTACAACAACATAATGTTTCCACAGTCCACACTACAATCCCCTCATAATATCCCTGCAGGTCATTCATAACTAACATCTTCACTTCCTGGGAAAAATAAAACATAGAAAAGGGGTGAGCTCAAATGCCCAGTAAGGATAACAATATAGCGGAAACTTTCATCAATAAGAATAAACATTTAAGGCAATGTATAACTAAAACAAAAGCCTTTTAAACATGAACTTTCAACATGGTATGGCATAAATAAAATGAAATAATGCCATTTACTTATTCACATGGATATTCCACTAATCGAATAATCACATGCAAAAATAAATAACCACTTTCATAATGTTGGAATGCATAATGCCAGACTATCATAACCACATAGCCAAGGCCTCGTGCCAAGACTACAAATAAGATTTTGTCAAGGCCTTGTGCCAAGACACTAGTTTGTCTCATGAGACCTACCGATGCATCGAGGAGCTATAGCGGGCTCCACCCGTCACTTATTAAGTCCAATGCATTCCCATATGAAAAGTTTTAAACATAACATAAACATTCGTATTAAAACTAGCATACGAAATGTCAATACTTTCACAATAAACTATGAATGGTATAAAAATAGCACATCCACAGTCAAACATATCACAAAACCTTCAATACAATATAGAAGTTTTGTATCATAATAAATCAACTTCAAATAATCTTAAAATCCATCAAAGGATGTTGACATAGATGAAATCAAAATTCTTTTTAAAGAAATATCTCCTTTTATTTTGAAATCATTTAAGATCCATATAAAATAAAACATTTTCTTTGAAAATATTCTTATAAGCTTGTATGGGAAGCTTCGACGATTTTATAATGGCGGAAAATAACCGCACCCGCCGTATAAGTTAAAAAAAACATTCTTACCTCAATTCTGTCGAAAAGGTTAAAAAGGACCTTGTTTTGAAAACGACGGAAAGATTCCTTTATAAACCTCTTATAAAAAGTCAAACAAGGGTATAAATGACTTTAACCCATATTCTTGTAAATAGTAAAAATGTTTTGAAATACATTTCGAAGAAACATGGATGTGGATGATAAATAGATCCCAGTAGATTATTACGTATAATACAACCTCGGATAATGAAGAGATTGTGAAATAACCCTTACCTTGTACTTTTCCTTGGTTGGGGTAGGTTAACCTCCTGTATAATGGTGAAATAATTGTTATTAAATTATACAAGAATCATATATATTAATATGATATCATATATGATCTTTTAACATTTATTTGTTAATAATATCTTAGAATTATCGTCGTTTCGGGTGTTAACTTACTTGTTTTCTTTTATATGTTTTGTTACGTAAGACATGTTTGTAAAGGATAGGTTGTATATTATTCATATCCAGAATGATATCAAGTCCTTAAACATCATTTTTAAATCATCAAATGATAATTATACTTGAATGGTTACGATGGAGAATGAATCTCATCGCGTTCGTGGAGACGGTAGTCCGTACGTACGCACGAGCGACAATATCATTCTTTTGATATTAAAATAATATATAAATGAATGGTATATCATATATACAGAATAATTAACATGTTATATTTATTATTTACATGAGTTAAACATCATTATTATACCCATGCAAATAATATTATATTGAATAACAATTACACCACGACGTGGAGACGGTAAGCCGTACGTACGCACGTATGGTGACATGTTATTCAAAGGGTGGATAGAATACTGAATATGGTTGTACCATACTTATAATAACATCACAGTATATGTGAGATACTGGAGTTATTATTTTAGAATGGTAAGAACAAAGGAAGAAGAAGTGGAAGAAGAAATGAACTTAAAAAAAGGTGGTGAAATCATTACCTCTTCTTCGGGTTCTTCCTTTTGATTTGATCAAAAGGGCTCCTTAGGTTGGCTTTCTGATCAAACTAAGGCCCCTAGGTTGTATTGAGGGATGTTGGGAGATTATTTGGGCAGAGTTTGGCCGAACCAAAAGGCTTTGAAGGTGTGAAGAAATGAGAAGGAGGAGTGCCCTTTTATAAGAGGGGTGAGGGGCACCTTTGGAAAAGCTAGAAATATTAATTTATAATAAATTCATATTCGGTTTCTAATGGCTCCAAAGTTGACTATTCAAAGGTTAAGGTGGGGATAGGTCGAAAAACACTCAACCAATAGAATTTAGACAGGTTTGGGTACTTATATTAACCTTATCTTTAAGTATTAACTCTAAGTTAATTAGTTTCACTTTTACAATGTCTCTTTGTATTTTATATATTATGGTTAATAAACTTACTATATACATCCAAGAGACCCCCAAGTGGTCCATTAATGATTAACCTATCATAATATAAGTCTCTTGGCCGAACCTTAGATTTTTAGGAATTTAATATCAATTAATAATATAATATTTGTTTTAAGAACTCTTTTATGTCAATTTTGACACTATTCAATAGTTGATTTTTGTGAAACTCATAAAAGATTGATTACTTCGAACAAAGTCCATTAAATCAATCCTAATATATCATATTAGCCTAGAAAATTAGTTTAATTCTTTAAAAGTTTCATATTATATTTATTTGGGTATTTATAATATCAATTATTTTAATTTTTTACTATTATAGTAATTACTGCATCATCATTGTGTCATAAATAAAATAACTTATTTAATGTCTAAAAATTATAAATAAAATATCATTATGTAGGAAATCGTTTTATCTTTCTAATGAATATTTATAATCGAAAATCCAACATGTATAGCCCTATGTAAAAATTGTTGTTCTAAAAGATATATGCTTGTGTCATTTTTGTATTCATTTTGACTTAATTAAAATAAAGTGTCATTATCACTTACAAGTGGATCCATGGGGTCCCAAAATAGACCCAAAGATGCCCATGGTCGACTATGTATCAACCAATAGGGTTAAGACACGTTTTAGGGTAATTTAGTATTATTATAATATTATTTTTTTAACCCTTATTTACCGGATTTACCCTTAACCATGGTAAATAAAATATTTACCACAGTAACTATTCAAAATGTCTAAAAATAAAAGTTACCTATTTACACAATTTGAACATCCTGATTCCAAATATGGAATCCATTTTCCTAAATTCAAAACACATAAGTGGCAGAAATTAATTTAAAATTAATTCCCGCTGTCAAAACAAAAAGCGTGTTTTTAAGAGGTAATAACTATCAAAAGATTGACACTTGTTTATGTTCGGTTTAATTGTAAAATTATGTCCAATGACCAACATTATATTAAATGGTAAAAATATATTATAAATATACTTTAAAACCACTCAAATTCATAATTTATCACTATTAATTATTTTGATTAAAAAAGTTGTTTTTAATTAAAATTTAGTAATTTTCACTATTCATCAAAATATGAAAGTTATCCGAAATGTACCAAAATTTCACCTTAGGCTAATTTTGATATTCCGAATCTAAAAATGAAGTCCATTTTGGAATATTGAATATATATGATTTCAAAAAGTAGGTATTACTATTCACAACGGAAAGTTTAATTAGTTGTGGTGTGTGTTAGAACTCGAGGTTGCGTACAACACACGCTACTATATTATTCAAAGGAAAGCGTACCGTGGAAGCTTGGGATGTTTCATTTTAAATTTTTTTGATGTCCCCATTTAGTCAAAAGGTTTAAAATATTGTATTTAAAAAGGGTTAGTTGATAAAAGTGCAATACTGCAAATGAATTTGTTCTTGCATTATATCTAAGAAACTCATAATATGGATTCTAAAATTATAAGGATTATATAAAGTTTAAAATTTAGATAATATTATTCATAACCTCTTTTGAATGGATTTTTTTTTGTAAGTCATGGTGTGATTGAACTCGGTGTTGCGTGGAGTGCAAGTTATTGAATTATTTTGAAGAAATAACACACTATGAAATCTTGGGGTGTTACATTCTCCCCTCCTTCAATAAATTGCGTCCTCGCAATTTTAAATTGTTCTTCGAAAATAAAAGGTTGAAAATAGAAAATATATTTGTGGGAAAACCCTAATCGGAAATTGGGTTACTAAAATTTAGTCTTAATATGAGGAAAAGAGAAATTAAAGGGTCACCACCAAATTATGATCTCGATTAGGAGAACATTGGTGGCATTTAGAGACATATAATTGGAGGAAAAACGTAAATATTTATAGGTAGTGATTGAGGTCATCAATCACAAACAAGTATAAAATTTAGGTCCTTAAATTCATCAATCTATGATGATTTGAAATACCATCGGTTCAACAAAACATAGGGTATTAGGATAACACATTTTTGACGTTTCAAAATATCCTAGTTGAAATCCCACATCGAAAAATGAATTAATGAAGCCTCTATTTAAAATAAAGAGTCGAAAGTATGAAGATTACCGAAAATAACACATACTAGGGTTCCATGTAGGAAAATATGGATATGGAAGAAAAATCTAACCATCAATTATCTGATGGAGAGTGGTAGAGAACATGGCTATGAAAAGGCCAACAATCCCAAAGCCATAAATTTGTGATGATTTAAGGTACCATCTAGGACAACATTTTTGTTCTATGTTTCTATTATTAATGTTGAGGAATTTATTTATGAGATTGGCTAAGATAATAAGGAGATATACTTACTTTATAATTAGAATTTTACCCATTAATAAATTTCTAACACAAACTCATCTTTCACTCTAAAAGATAATAGAACGTAATTTTTTTTTTCTATTTATACTATTCGTACAGGGTTCCAAAATAAATGAATTTATAATTCATCTACCAGATCTTTTTTTTTAAAAAAACTACATTATTTAATTCGGACATCTCGTGGGACAGTGGTAGGTGATACACCCTTGTCGCCCTTCGGTTGCGGGTTCAAGTCTCGCAGCCTTGCCGGACGCGATGGGTTGCCGCCCGACCTCCGGGTTGTCCTTTTATGGCTATCCAAAATAATCCAAACTAGAACTATCCAAAATACTTCTATCCGAACTCACAGTCCAACATTTATAAGTAAGGTAAACATAATGTAGAACCTTTTTACCCCGTAATAGCATATGAATACCTTCATCATGTATTCTTTTAATACACCGAAACATCCTGAATTACCATATTCCTTATTGATTACATTCATGCTCCCTTATTACATATAGAAAGCTGGATATACTTCATTAATCAAAAAATGTTTTAAACCCCAACAATGATGGAATATACAAATCATTAATCAGTTCCAAGGTAGTCAAGAATATCCAATATAATTTTTCCAAAACAATCACATATTATTCCAAAATCACTACCTCAGTATCAGAACTATATTATGATTTATCATTCTCTCAACCATATATTTTCCAAAAATTTATCCTTCTATTGAGTCACTTTTCTTTGTTCCACACTATCTCAAGTCCTTAATGAAATAGTACTGCAGTACAATCCTTATATACTCCATGATTATTGTAACAAGTACATTGTTGATACAACACTCAATTGACATAATCAACATAAGAACCATAATCATTCCTCTTCATCTGTGGTAGTATCATAACTTGATTATTATCCAATAGCATCATTTGCGGCATAATCTGATGACTGGGACATAGGTTCGCGTAGTGTCCAAACTCCTTGCAAATGAAGCATTGTACATTTAAAACCATTTTCTTACCCTTGCAGTCACGTAATTTGTGCCCTTTTCCTCCACACTTACAACAAACTCCCATTCCTTTCAGGCAAGTTCTTGGGTGTTTCTTTCCACAGTTACCACATATGGGAAAATTCTTCTTTTCCCTTTTCCCTTTATCCATCTTTCTATCTTCCATCCTTTTCTTCTCTTGATTCCCTTCAAAGCCATAGGACTCAGTAAACTCTTTACTTATCTTATCAACACATGATATTATTTCTTCATATGATGATAATACATGGGAGACTATTTCTCTTATAAATTCTAGCTTAAGACCACGAAGGATATGATCATTCCTTCTCTTTGAATCATGTGTATTTCTGGAGTTCTCATTCCTTCTACTGGGCGCCATTTCTAAACAATGGCATAAACTAGATCAGTTTATGAATCAAAATACATAATCCCATACTTATAAAACACTTAACATAAATTTAACTATTTATGGATATAATCCATAATCATAAAAATGTTTTCTTTGAGGAAGTATATACTCATAAACCCTTCATAATGATTTGTAAAGAAAATGAGAGTTATCCTAAGCATATCCCCCGGGAGTGTCGTAACCAAGAGTGCAGCAAGGCCCGTTGTCGTGCACCAGTTCCCGTTCGAGTCTAGCTCAAAGCGGTGTTTTCGGGTTTTACCCCTAGGTACATCTGTGCCAGAGCCGCCTCTACCTGCTCGTATCCAGACAGGGATGTATTGCTCGGAAAACACACAAAATCTCTACAATACCAAAATTCTAGGAAGTTCTTCGATACTAATCCTCAAAGTTCATCTTAGGTCTACGTGCTCTAATCAGAGTTTATCTAAATCTAGCTTCCAAGGTTTGTACTAAACTTCCTCTGATACCAACTGTAACGCCCCGACCCCAGCTACCCAGAGTCGGTGCATTACTTCATAACATTGGCATGATCACAAGAAAGATCAAATCTCGAAAGACCGATTGGTTTAGTAGCCTTGGAAACACTAGATATATTCATAAGTTTTACATTACATCATAAAATCAAAAACTACTACAACAACATAATGTTTCCACAGTCCACACTACAATCCCCTCATAATATCCCTGAAGGTCATTCATAACTTACATCTTCACTTCCTGGGAAAAATAAAACATAGAAAAGGGGTGAGCTCAAATGCCCAGTAAGGATAACAATATAGCGGAAACTTTCATCAATAAGAATAAACATTTAAGGCAATGTATAACTAAAACAAAAGCCTTTTAAACATGAACTTTCAACATGGTATGGCATAAATAAAATGAAATAATTCCATTTACTTATTCACATGGATATTCCACTAATCGAATAATCACATGCAAAAATAAATAACCACTTTCATAATGTTGGAATGCATAATGCCAGACTATCATAACCACATAGCCAAGGCCTCGTGGCAAGACTACAAATAAGATTTTGTCAAGGCCTTGTGCCAAGACACTAGTTTGTCTCATGAGACCTACCGATGCATCGAGGAGCTATAGCGGGCTCCACCCGTCACTTATTAAGTCCAATGCATTCCCATATGAAAAGGTTTAAACATAACATAAACATTCGTATTAAAACTAGCATACGAAATGTCAATACTTTCACAATAAACTATGAATGGTATAAAAATAGCACATCCACAGTCAAACATATCACAAAACCTTCAATACAATATAGAAGTTTTGTATCATAATAAATCAACTTCAAATAATCTTAAAATCCATCAAAGGATGTTGACATAGATGAAATCAAAATTCTTTTTAAAGAAATATCTCCTTTTATTTTGAAATAATTTAAGATCCATATAAAATAAAACATTTTATTTGAAAATATTCTTATAAGCTTGTATGGGAAGCTTCGACGATTTTATAATGGCGGAAAATAACCGCACCCGCCGTATAAGTTAAAAAAAAACATTCTTACCTCAATTCTATCGAAAAGGTTAAAAAGGACCTTGTTTTGAAAACGACGGAAAGATTCCTTTATAAACCTCTTATAAAAAGTCAAACAAGGGTATAAATGACTTTAACCCATATTCTTGTAAATAGTAAAAATGTTTTGAAATACATTTCGAAGAAACATGGATGTGGATGATAAAGAGATCCCAGTAGATTATTACGTATAATACAACCTCGGATAATGAAGAGATTGTGAAATAACCCTTACCTTGTACTTTTCCTTGGTTGGGGTAGGTTAACCTCCTGTATAATGGTGAAATAATTGTTATTAAATTATACAAGAATCATATATATTAATATGATATCATATATGATCTTTTAACATTTATTTGTTAATAATATCTTAGAATTATCGTCGTTTCGGGTGTTAACTTACTTGTTTTCTTTTATATGTTTTGTTACGTAAGACATGTTTGTAAAGGATAGGTTGTATATTATTCATATCCAGAATGATATCAAGTCCTTAAACATCATTTTTAAATCATCAAATGATAATTATACTTGAATGGTTACGATGGAGAATGAATCTCATCGCGTTCGTGGAGACGGTAGTCCGTACGTACGCACGAGCGACAATATCATTCTTTTGATATTAAAATAATATATAAATGAATGGTATATCATATATACAGAATAATTAACATGTTATATTTATTATTTACATGAGTTAAACATCATTATTATACCCATGCAAATAATATTATATTGAATAACAATTACACCACGACGTGGAGACGGTAAGCCGTACGTACGCACGTATGGTGACATGTTATTCAAAGGGTGGATAGAATACTGAATATGGTTGTACCATACTTATAATAACATCACAGTATATGTGAGATACTGGAGTTATTATTTTAGAATGGTAAGAACAAAGGAAGAAGAAGTGGAAGAAGAAATGAACTTAAAAAAAGGTGGTGAAATCATTACCTCTTCTTCGGGTTCTTCCTTTTGATTTGATCAAAAGGGCTCCTTAGGTTGGCTTTCTGATCAAACTAATTCCCCTAGGTTGTAGTGAGGGATTTTGGGAGATTATTTGGGCAGAGTTTGGCCGAACCAAAAGGCTTTGAAGGTGTGAAGAAATGAGAAGGAGGAGTGCCCTTTTATAAGAGGGGTGAGGGGCACCTTTGGAAAAGCTAGAAATATTAATTTATAATAAATTCATATTCGGTTTCTAATGGCTCCAAAGTTGACTATTCAAAGGTTAAGGTGGGGATAGGTCGAAAACCACTCAACCAATAGAATTTAGACAGGTTTGGGTACTTATATTAACCTTATCTTTAAGTATTAACTCTAAGTTAATTAGTTTCACTTTTACAATGTCTCTTTGTATTTTATATATTATGGTTAATAAACTTACTATATACATCCAAGAGACCCCCAAGTGGTCCATTAATGATTAACCTATCATAATATAAGTCTCTTGGCCGAACCTTAGATTTTTAGGAATTTAATATCAATTAATAATATAATATTTGTTTTAAGAACTCTTTTATGTCAATTTTGACACTATTCAATAGTTGATTTTTGTGAAACTCATAAAAGATTGATTACTTCGAAAAAAGTCCATTAAATCAATCCTAATATATCATATTAGCCTAGAAAATTAGTTTAATTCATTAAAAGTTTCATATTATATTTATTTGGGTATTTATAATATCAATTATTTTAATTTTTTACTATTATAGTAATTACTGCATCATCATTGTGTCATAAATAAAATAACTTATTTAATGTCTAAAAATTATAAATAAAATATCATTATGTAGGAAATCTTTTTATCTTTCTAATGAATATTTATAATCGAAAATCCAACATGTATAGCCCTATGTAAAAATTGTTGTTCTAAAAGATATATGCTTGTGTCATTTTTGTATTCATTTTGACTTAATTAAAATAAAGTGTCATTATCACTTACAAGTGGATCCATGGGGTCCCAAAATAGACCCAAAGATGCCCATGGTCGACTATGTATCAACCAATAGGGTTAAGACACGTTTTAGGGTAATTTATTATTATTATAATATTATTTTTTTAACCCTTATTTACCGGATTTATCCTTAACCATGGTAAATAAAATATTTACCACAGTAACTATTCAAAATGTCTAAAAATAAAAGTTACCTATTTACACAATTTGAACATCCTGATTCCAAATATGGAATCCATTTTCCTAAATTCAAAACACAGAAGTGGCAGAAATTAATTTAAAATTAATTCCCGCTGTCAAAACAAAAAGCGTGTTTTTAAGAGGTAATAACTATCAAAAGATTGACACTTGTTTATGTTCGGTTTAATTGTAAAATTATGTCCAATGACCAACATTATATTAAATGGTAAAAATATATTCTAAATAAACTTTAAAACCACTCAAATTCATAATTTATCACTATTAATTATTTTGATTAAAAAAGTTGTTTTTAATTAAAATTTAGTAATTTTCACTATTCATCAAAATATGAAAGTTATCCGAAATGTACCAAAATTTCACCTTAGGCTAATTTTGATATTCCGAATCTAAAAATGAAGTCCATTTTGTAATATTGAATATATATGATTTCAAAAAGTAGGTATTACTATTCACAACGGCAAGTTTAATTAGTTGTGGTGTGTGTTAGAACTCGAGGTTGCGTACAACACACGCTACTGTATTATTCAAAGGAAAGCGTACCGTGGAAGCTTGGGATGTTTCATTTTAAATTTTTTTGATGTCCCCATTTAGTCAAAAGGTTTAAAATATTGTATTTAAAAAGGGTTAGTTGATAAAAGTGCAATACTGCAAATGAATTTGTTCTTGCATTATATCTAAGAAACTCATAATATGGATTCTAAAATTATAAGGATTATATAAAGTTTAAAATTTAGATAATATTATTCATAACCTCTTTTGAATGGATTTTTTTTTTGTAAGTCATGGTGTGATTGAACTCGGTGTTGCGTGGAGTGCAAGTTATTGAATTATTTTGAAGAAATAACACACTATGAAATCTTGGGGTGTTACATTCTCCCCTCCTTCAATAAATTGCGTCCTCGCAATTTTAAATTGTTCTTCGAAAATAAAAGGTTGAAAATAGAAAATATATTTGTGGGAAAACCCTAATCGGAAATTGGGTTACTAAAATTTAGTCTTAATATGAGGAAAAGAGAAATTAAAGGGTCACCACCAAATTATGATCTCGATTAGGAGAACATTGGTGGCATTTAGAGACATATAATTGGAGGAAAAACGTAAATATTTATAGGTAGTGATTGAGGTCATCAATCACAAACAAGTATAAAATTTAGGTCCTTAAATTCATCAATCTATGATGATTTGAAATACCATCGGTTCAACAAAACATAGGGTATTAGGATAACACATTTTTGACGTTTCAAAATATCCTAGTTGAAATCCCACATCGAAAAATGAATTAATGAAGCCTCTATTTAAAATAAAGAGTCGAAAGTATGAAGATTACCGAAAATAACACATACTAGGGTTCCATGTAGGAAAATATGGATATGGAAGAAAAATCTAACCATCAATTATCTGATGGAGAGTGGTAGAGAACATGGCTATGAAAAGGCCAACAATCCCAAAGCCATAAATTTGTGATGATTTAAGGTACCATCTAGGACAACATTTTTGTTCTAAGTTTCTATTATTAATGTTGAGGAATTTATTTATGAGATTGGCTAAGATAATAAGGAGATATACTTACTTTATAATTAGAATTTTACCCATTAATAAATTTCTACCACAAACTCATCTTTCACTCTAAAAGATAATAGAACGTAATTTTTTTTTTCTATTTATACTATTCGTACAGGGTTCCAAAATAAATGAATTTATAATTCATCTACCAGATCTTTTTTTTTTTAAAAAACTACATTATTTAATTCGGACATCTCGTGGGACAGTGGTAGGTGATACACCCTTGTCGCCCTTCGGTTGCGGGTTCAAGTCTCGCAGCCTTGCCGGACGCGATGGGTTGCCGCCCGACCTCCGGGTTGTCCTTTTATGGCTATCCAAAATAATCCAAACTAGAACTATCCAAAATACTTCTATCCGAACTCACAGTCCAACATTTATAAGTAAGGTAAACATAATGTAGAACCTTTTTACCCCGTAATAGCATATGAATACCTTCATCATGTATTCTTTTAATACACCGAAACATCCTGAATTACCATATTCCTTATTGATTACATTCATGCTCCCTTATTCCATATAGAAAGCTGGATATACTTCATTAATCAAAAAATGTTTTAAACCCCAACAATGATGGAATATACAAATCATTAATCAGTTCCAAGGTAGTCAAGAATATCCAATATAATTTTTCCAAAACAATCACATATTATTCCAAAATCACTACCTCAGTATCAGAACTATATTATGATTTATCATTCTCTCAACCATATATTTTCCAAAAATTTATCCTTCTATTGAGTCACTTTTCTTTGTTCCACACTATCTCAAGTCCTTAATGAAATAGTACTGCAGTACAATCCTTATATACTCCATGATTATTGTAACAAGTACATTGTTGATACAACACTCAATTGACATAATCAACATAAGAACCATAATCATTCCTCTTCATCTGTGGTAGTATCATAACTTGATTATTATCCAATAGCATCATTTGCGGCATAATCTGATGACTGGGACATAGGTTCGCGTAGTGTCCAAACTCCTTGCAAATGAAGCATTGTACATTTAAAACCATTTTCTTACCCTTGCAGTCACGTAATTTGTGCCCTTTTCCTCCACACTTACAACAAACTCCCATTCCTTTCAGGCAAGTTCTTGGGTGTTTCTTTCCACAGTTACCACATATGGGAAAATTCTTCTTTTCCCTTTTCCCTTTATCCATCTTTCTCTCTTCCATCCTTTTCTTCTCTTGATTCCCTTCAAAGCCATAGGACTCAGTAAACTCTTTACTTATCTTATCAACACATGATATTATTTCTTCATATGATGATAATACATGGGAGACTATTTCTCTTATAAATTCTAGCTTAAGACCATGAAGGATATGATCATTCCTTCTCTTTGAATCATGTGTATTTCTGGAGTTCTCATTCCTTCTACTGGGCGCCATTTCTAAACAATGGCATAAACTAGATCAGTTTATGAATCAAAATACATAATCCCATACTTATAAAACACTTAACATAAATTTAACTATTTATGGATATAATCCATAATCATAAAAATGTTTTCTTTGAGGAAGTATATACTCATAAACCCTTCATAATGATTTGTAAAGAAAATGAGAGTTATCCTAAGCATATCCCCCGGGAGTGTCGTAACCAAGAGTGCAGCAAGGCCCGTTGTCGTGCACCAGTTCCCGTTCGAGTCTAGCTCAAAGCGGTGTTTTCGGGTTTTACCCCTAGGTACATCTGTGCCAGAGCCGCCTCTACCTGCTCGTATCCAGACAGGGATGTATTGCTCGGAAAACACACAAAATCTTTACAATACCAAAATTCTAGGAAGTTCTTCTATACTAATCCTCAAAGTTCATCTTAGGTCTACGTGCTCTAATCAGAGTTTATCTAAATCTAGCTTCCAAGGTTTGTACTAAACTTCCTCTGATACCAACTATAACGCCCCGACCCCAGCTACCCAGAGTCGGTGCATTACTTCGTAACATTGGCATGATCACAAGAAAGATCAAATCTCGAAAGACCGATTGGTTTAGTAGCCTTGGAAACACTAGATATATTCATAAGTTTTACATTACATCATAAAATCAAAAACTACTACAACAACATAATGTTTCCACAGTCCACACTACAATCCCCTCATAATATCCCTGCAGGTCATTCATAACTTACATCTTCACTTCCTGGGAAAAATAAAACATAGAAAAGGGGTGAGCTCAAATGCCCAGTAAGGATAACAATATAGCGCAAACTTTCATCAATAAGAATAAACATTTAAGGCAATGTATAACTAAAACAAAAGCCTTTTAAACATGAACTTTCAACATGGTATGGCATAAATAAAATGAAATAATGCCATTTACTTATTCACATGGATATTCCACTAATCGAATAATCACATGCAAAAATAAATAACCACTTTCATAATGTTGGAATGCATAATGCCAGACTATCATAACCACATAGCCAAGGCCTCGTGGCAAGACTACAAATAAGATTTTGTCAAGGCCTTGTGCCAAGACACTAGTTTGTCTCATGAGACCTACCGATGCATCGAGGAGCTATAGCGGGCTCCACCCGTCACTTATTAAGTCCAATGCATTCCCATATGAAAAGGTTTAAACATAACATAAACATTCGTATTAAAACTAGCATACGAAATGTCAATACTTTCACAATAAACTATGAATGGTATAAAAATAGCACATCCACAGTCAAACATATCACAAAACCTTCAATACAATATAGAAGTTTTGTATCATAATAAATCAACTTCAAATAATCTTAAAATCCATCAAAGGATGTTGACATAGATGAAATCAAAATTCTTTTTAAAGAAATATCTCCTTTTATTTTGAAATCATTTAAGATCCATATAAAATAAAACATTTTATTTGAAAATATTCTTATAAGCTTGTATGGGAAGCTTCGACGATTTTATAATGGCGGAAAATAACCGCACCCGCCGTATAAGTTAAAAAAAAACATTCTTACCTCAATTCTGTCGAAAAGGTTAAAAAGGACCTTGTTTTGAAAACGACGGAAAGATTCCTTTATAAACCTCTTATAAAAAGTCAAACAAGGGTATAAATGACTTTAACCCATATTCTTGTAAATAGTAAAAATGTTTTGAAATACATTTCGAAGAAACATGGATGTGGATGATAAAGAGATCCCAGTAGATTATTACGTATAATACAACCTCGGATAATGAAGAGATTGTGAAATAACCCTTACCTTGTACTTTTCCTTGGTTGGGGTAGGTTAACCTCCTGTATAATGGTGAAATAATTGTTATTAAATTATACAAGAATCATATATATTAATATGATATCATATATGATCTTTTAACATTTATTTGTTAATAATATCTTAGAATTATCGTCGTTTCGGGTGTTAACTTACTTGTTTTCTTTTATATGTTTTGTTACGTAAGACATGTTTGTAAAGGATAGGTTGTATATTATTCATATCCAGAATGATATCATGTCCTTAAACATAATTTTTAAATCATCAAATGATAATTATACTTGAATGGTTACGATGGAGAATGAATCTCATCGCGTTCGTGGAGACGGTAGTCCGTACGTACGCACGAGCGACAATATCATTCTTTTGATATTAAAATAATATATAAATTAATGGTATATCATATATACAGAATAATTAACATGTTATATTTATTATTTACATGAGTTAAACATCATTATTATACCCATGCAAATAATATTATATTGAATAACAATTACACCACGACGTGGAGACGGTAAGCCGTACGTACGCACGTTTGGTGACATGTTATTCAAAGGGTGGATAGAATACTGAATATGGTTGTACCATACTTATAATAACATCACAGTATATGTGAGATACTGGAGTTATTATTTTAGAATGGTAAGAACAAAGGAAGAAGAAGTGGAAGAAGAAATGAACTTAAAAAAAGGTGGTGAAATCATTACCTCTTCTTCGGGTTCTTCCTTTTGATTTGATCAAAAGGGCTCCTTATGTTGGCTTTCTGATCAAACTAAGGCCCCTAGGTTGTAGTGAGGGATGTTGGGAGATTATTTGGGCAGAGTTTGGCCGAACCAAAAGGCTTTGAAGGTGTGAAGAAATGAGAAGGAGGAGTTCCCTTTTATAAGAGGGGTGAGGGGCACCTTTGGAAAAGCTAGAAATATTAATTTATAATAAATTCATATTCGGTTTCTAATGGCTCCAAAGTTGACTATTCAAAGGTTAAGGTGGGGATAGGTCGAAAACCACTCAACCAATAGAATTTAGACAGGTTTGGGTACTTATATTAACCTTATATTTAAGTATTAACTCTAAGTTAATTAGTTTCACTTTTACAATGTCTCTTTGTATTTTATATATTATGGTTAATAAACTTACTATATACATCCAAGAGACCCCCAAGTGGTCCATTAATGATTAACCTATCATAATATAAGTCTCTTGGCCGAACCTTAGATTTTTAGGAATTTAATATCAATTAATAATATAATATTTGTTTTAAGAACTCTTTTATGTCAATTTTGACACTATTCAATAGTTGATTTTTGTGAAACTCATAAAAGATTGATTAATTCTAAAAAATTCCATTAAATCAATCCTAATATATCATATTAGCCTAGAAAATTAGTTTAATTCATTAAAAGTTTCATATTATATTTATTTGGGTATTTATAATATCAATTATTTTAATTTTTTACTATTATAGTAATTACTGCATCATCATTGTGTCATAAATAAAATAACTTATTTAATGTCTAAAAATTATAAATAAAATATCATTATGTAGGAAATATTTTTATATTTCTAATGAATATTTATAATCGAAAATCCAACATGTATAACCCTATGTAAAAATTGTTGTTCTAAAAGATATATGCTTGTGTCATTTTTGTATTCATTTTGACTTAATTAAAATAAAGTGTCATTATCACTTACAAGTGGATCCATGGGGTCCCAAAATAGACCCAAAGATGCCCATGGTCGACTATGTATCAACCAATAGGGTTAAGACACGTTTTAGGGTAATTTAGTATTATTATAATATTATTGTTTTAACCCTTATTTACCGGATTTACCCTTAACCATGGTAAATAAAATATTTACCACAGTAACTATTCAAAATGTCTAAAAATAAAAGTTACCTATTTACACAATTTTAACATCCTGATTCCAAATATGGAATCCATTTTCCTAAATTCAAAACACAGAAGTGGAAGAAATTAATTTAAAATTAATTCCCGCTGTCAAAACAAAAAGCGTGTTTTTAAGAGAAATAGTCTCCCATGTATTATCATCATATGAAGAAATAATATCATGTGTTGATAAGATAAGTAAAGAGTTTACTGAGTCCTATGGCTTTGAAGGGAATCAAGAGAAGAAAAGGATGGAAGAGAGAAAGATGGATAAAGGGAAAAGGGAAAAGAAGAATTTTCCCATATGTGGTAACTGGGAAAATAGCACAAGAAAAGGTTAAACTCTGATACCAACTGTAACGCCCCGACCCCAGCTACCCAGAGTCGGTGCATTACTTTGTAACATTGGCATGATCACAAGAAAGATCAAATCTCTAAAGACCGATTGGTTTAGTAGCCTTGGAAACACTAGATATATTCATAAGTTTTACATTACATTTCAAAATGAAAAACTAATACAACAACATAATGTTTCCACAATCCACACTATTAACCCCTCATAATATCCCTGAAAGTCATTCATAATTTACTTCTTCACTACCTGGGAAAAATAAAACATAGAAAAGGGGTGAGCTCAAATGCCCAGTAAGGATAACAATATAGCGGAAACTTTCATAAATAAGAATAAACATTTAAGGCAATGTATAACTAAAACAAAATACTTTTAAACATGAACATTCAACATGGTATGGCATAAATAAAATGAAATAATTCCATTTACTTATTCACAT
Source organism: Viscum album (assembly GCA_963277665.1). Classification (NCBI taxonomy): domain Eukaryota; kingdom Viridiplantae; phylum Streptophyta; class Magnoliopsida; order Santalales; family Viscaceae; genus Viscum; species Viscum album. Next base: position 113,176,336 of record OY728137.1, read on the forward strand.
GGATATTCTACTAATCGAATAATCACATGCAAAAATCAATAACCACTTTCATAATGTTGGAATGCATAATGCTAAACGTTAATTTCTTTGTCTAGGCCTCATCCCAAGACCTAGGGGTTACTTCTAACCGGAACCCAACCCGGAGTGCCTCTAATAACCGGACACCAACCCGGAGTGCCTCTAATAACCGGACACCAACCCGGAGTGCCTCTAATAACCGGACACCAACCCGGAGGGCATACTTTTACCAGTCCCTAACCTGGAGGGCTTACTTTAACCAGTCCCCAACCTGGAGGGCTTACTTTTACCAGTCCCCAACCCGGAACATACTTGTTTAGCACATTCATCTAAAGAAAAGTTTGAAATATAACATAAACATTCAGATTAAAACTAGCATACGAAATGTCAATAGTTTCACCATAAACTATGAATGGTATAAAATAGCACATACACAGTCAAACATATCACAAAACCTTCAATACAATACAGAAGTTTTGTATTATAATAAATCAACTTCAAATAAGAGTAAAATCCATTAAAGGATGTTGACATAGATGAAATCAAAACACTTTTTAGAGAAATATCTCTTTCTATTTTTGAAATCATTTAAGAGCCATATAAAATAAAACATTTTCTTGAAAATATTCTTGTAAGCTTGTAAGGAAAGCTTTGACGATTTTATAACGGCGGAAAATAACCGCACCCGCCGTATAAGTTAAAAAAAACATTCTTACCTCAATTCTGTCGAAAAGGTTAAAAAGGACATTGTTTTGAAAACGACGGAAAGATTCCTTTATAAACCTCTTATAAAAAGTCAAACAAGGGTATAAATGACTTTAACCCATATTCTTGTAAATAGTAAAAATGTTTTGAAATACATTTTTAAGAAAAAATGGATGTGGATGATAAAGAGATCCCAGTAGATTATTACGTATATACAACCTCAGATAATGAAGAGATTGTGAAATAACCCTTACCAATTTGGTAACTTATGAAACATACAACCCATGAAAGAGGTATCATACAATGAATATGTAAATACACATAAATTAGAGTGTATTACACAAAGAATATAATTATGGGTAGTACATACACCACACAAAAGGTGATGGTGGCAATATGACATGAATCTCACGGGAATAAGGAGTGAGATGAAAACCCCTTACCTTGTACTTTTCCTTTGTTGGGGTAGGTTAACCTCCTGTATAATGGTGAAATAATTGTTATTAAATTATACAAGAATCATATACATTAATATGATATCATATATGATCTTTTAACATTGCTTTATTAATAATATCTTAGTATTATCGTCGTTTCGGGTGATAATCGATTCGTTCTTCTTAAAAGTTTGGTTACGTAAGACATGTTTGTAATGGATAGATTATATCTTATTCATAATCAGAATGATATTAACATTATTTTTAACCCTAAAATGAGAATAATACTTGAATGGATATGATGGAGAATGAATCTTATCGCGTTCGTGGAGACGGTAGTCCGTACGTACGCACGAACGCTACTTCCATTTAATTTTTATTTTAAAAGAATCAAATACAGATGATACATAGGTATATTACTATTCCAGTATAATATAATATTTTATACATGTTACTTAAGTTCATTAACACCATCCTTTATACGTTCCATGTGTGGCATGAACAAGTCATATCATTTTAAGGGTGCGGTAGTCCGCACTTCCTCAAATCAAATTATCATATGTATATACAACATGAAACGAATAATGGTATGAAATAAAATGGAATTACAGAAGCTTATATATAAAATATATATTATTAATATCATATTTAATTACAGTTCCATCATAATGGCCACCATGAGAGGCGGTAAGATGTATTTGAACAATCATCGTTTCGTGAGGCGTTAGTTTCCCATCCACAGAAACATTATGTTCATCATCCATTAGATGTAGTTGTGTGTATGTGTAGTTTGAATCCTTCTTATAACAACATCCTAGTATATTGAGGATACTGGTGTTGTTACAAAAGAAAGGAAATAAAAAGAGTTTTGAGGTTGGAGAAGCAAAATAAATGAAAATAATTTAAGAGAAATCGTTACCTTTGATTTAGGTAACTCACTTTGGTTGGAACCAAAGGACTTCTTGAAATGATTTCTGCCTAAGGGGAAGCTTCAAGGAGGAGGAGAGGGATGTGGGGAGCTTAGTTGGGCAGAGTTTGGACGAGCCAAGTGGCTTGAGAGATGTGAAGAAATGAGAAGGAGGAGTGCCCTTTTATAAGAGGGGTGAGGGGCACCTTTGGAAAAGCTAGAAATATTAATTTATAATAAATTCATATTCGGTTTCTAATGGCTCCAAAGTTGACTATTCAAAGGTTAAGGTGGGGATAGGTCGAAAACCACTCAACCAATAGAATTTAGTACAAACCTTGGAAGCTAGATTTAGATAAACTCTGATTAGAGCACGTAGACCTAAGATGAACTTTGAGGATTAGTATAGAAGAACTTCCTAGAATTTTGGTATTGTAGAGATTTTGTGAGTTTTCCGAGCAATACATCTCTGTCTGGATACGAGCAGGTAGAGGCGGCTCTGGCACAGATGTACCTAGGGGTAAAACCCGAAAACACCGCTTTGAGCTAGACTCGAACGGGAACTGGTGCACGACAACGGGCCTTGCTGCACTCTTGGTTACGACACTCCCGGGGGATATGCTTAGGATAACTCTCATTTTCTTTACAAATCATTATAAAGGGTTTATGAGTATATACTTCCTCAAAGAAAACATTTTTATGATTATGGATTATATCCATAAATAGTTAAATTTATGTTAAGTGTTTTATAAGTATGGGATTATGTATTTTGATTCATAAACTGATCTAGTTTATGCCATTGTTTAGAAATGGCGCCCAGTAGAAGGAATGAGAACTCCAGAAATACACATGATTCAAAGAGAAGGAAGGATCATATCTTTCATGGTCTTAAGCTAGAATTTATAAGAGAAATAGTCTCCCATGTATTATCATCATATGAAGAAATAATATCATGTGTTGATAAGATAAGTAAAGAGTTTACTGAGTCCTATGGCTTTGAAGGGAATCAAGAGAAGAAAAGGATGGAAGAGAGAAAGATGGATAAAGGGAAAAGGGAAAAGAAGAATTTTCCCATATGTGGTAACTGTGGAAAGAAACACCCTGGAACTTGCCTGAAAGGAATGGGAGTTTGTTGTAAGTGTGGAGGAAAAGGGCACAAAGTACGTGACTGCAAGGGTAAGAAAATGGTTTTAAATGTACAATGCTTCATTTGCAAGGATTTTGGACACTACGCGAACCTATGTCCCAGTCATCAGACTATGCCGCAAATGATGCTATTGGATAATAATCAAGTTATGATACTACCACAGATGAAGAGGAATGATTATAGTTCTTATGTTGATTATGTCAATTGAGTGTTGTATCAACAATGTACTTGTTACAATAATCATGGAGTATATAAGGATTGTACTGCAGTACTATTTCATTAAGGACTTGAGATAGTGTGGAACAAAGAAAAGTGACTCAATATAAGGATAAATTTTTGGAAAATATATGGTTGAGAGAATGATAAATCATAATATAGTTCTGATACTGAGGTAGTGATTTTGGAATAATATGTGATTGTTTTGGAAAAATTATATTGGATATTCTTGACTACCTTGGAACTGATTAATGATTTGTATATTCCATCATTGTTGGGGTTTAAAACATTTTTGGATTAATGAAGTATATCCAGCTTTCTATATGGAATAAGGGAGCATGAATGTAATCAATAAGGAATATGGTAATTCAGGATGTTTCGGTGTATTAAAAGAATACATGATGAAGGTATTCATATGCTATTACGGGGTAAAAAGGTTCTACATTATGTTTACCTTACTTATAAATGTTGGACTGTGAGTTTGGATAGAAGTATTTTGGATAGTTCTAGTTTGGATTATTTTGGATAGCCATAAAAGGACAACCCGGAGGTCGGGCGGCAACCCATCGCGTCCGGCAAGGCTGCGAGACTTGAACCCGCAACCGAAGGGCGACAAGGGTGTATCACCTACCACTGTCCCACGAGATGTCCGAATTAAATAATGTAGTTTTTTTTAAAAAAAAAGATGTGGTAGATGAATTATAAATTCATTTATTTTGGAACCCTGTACGAATAGTATAAATAGAAAAAAAAAATTACGTTCTATTATCTTTTAGAGTGAAAGATGAGTTTGTGGTAGAAATTTATTAATGGGTAAAATTCTAATTATAAAGCAAGTATATCTCCTTATTATCTTATCCAATCTCATAAATAAATTCCTCAACATTAATAACAGAAACTTAGAACAAAAATGTTGTCCTAGATGGTACCTTAAATCATCACAAATTTATGGCTTTGGGATTGTTGGCCTTTTCATAGCCATGTTCTCTACCACTCTCCATCAGATAATTGATGGTTAGATTTTTCTTCCATATCCATATTTTCCTACATGGAACCCTAGTATGTGTTATTTTCGGTAATCTTCATACTTTCGACTCTTTATTTTAAATAGAGGCCTCATTAATTCATTTTTCGATGTGGGATTTCAACTAGGATATTTCGAAACGTCAAAAATGTGTTATCCTAATACCCTATGTTTTGTTGAACCGATGGTATTTCAAATCATCATAGATTGATGAATTTAAGGACTTCAATTTTATACTTGTTTGTGATTGATGACCTCAATCACTACCTATAAATATTTAAGTTTTTCCTCCAATTATATGTCTCTAAATGTCACCAATGTTCTCCTAATCGAGATCATAATTTGGTGGTGACCCTTTAATTTCTCTTTTCCTCATATTAAGACTAAATTTTAGTAACCCAATTTCCGATGTGGGTTTTCCCACAAATATATTTTCTATTTTCAACCTTTTATTTTTGAAGAACAATTTAAAATTGCGAGGACGCAATTTATTGAAGGAGGGGAGAATGTAACACCCCAAGATTTCATAGTATGTTATTTCTTCAAAATAATTCAATAACTTGCACTACACGCAACACCGAGTTCAATCACACCATGACTTACAAAAAAAAAGCCATTCAAAAGAGGTTATGAATAGTATTATCTAAATTTTAAACTTTATATAATCCTTATAATTTTAGAATCCATATTATGAGTTTCTTAGATATAATGCAAGAACAAATTCATTTTCAGTATTGCACTTTTATCAACTTTTAACAGTGAACCCTTTTTAAATACAATATTTTAAACTTTTTGACTAAATGGTGACATCAAAAAAATTTAAAATGAAACATCCCAAGCTTCCACGGTACACTTTCCTTTGAATAATACAGTAGCGTGTGTTGTACGCAACCTCGAGTTCTAACACACACCACAACTAATTAAACTAGCCGTTGTGAATAGTAATACCTACTTTTTGAAATCATATATATTCAATATTTCAAAATGGACTTCATTTTTAGATTCAGAATATCAAAATTAGCCTAGGGTGAAATTTTGGTACATTTCGGATAACTTTCATATTTTGATGAATAGTGAAAATTACTAAATTTTAATTAAAAACAACTTTTTTAATCAAAATAATTAATAGTGATAAATTATGAATTTGAGTGGTTTTAAAGTATATTTAGAATATATTTTTACCATTTAATATAATGTTGGTCATTGGACATAATTTTACAATTAAACCGAACATAAACAAGTGTCAATCTTTTGATAGTTATTACCTCTTAAAAACACGTTTTTTGTTTTGACAGCGGGAATTAATTTTAAATTAATTTCTGCCACTTCTGTGTTTTGAATTTAGGAAAATGGATTCCATATTTGGAATCAGTATTTTCAAATTGTGTAAATAGGTAACTTTTATTTTTAGGCATTTTGAATAGTTACTGTGGTAAATATTTTATTTACCATGGTTAAAGGGTAAATCCGGTAAATAAGGGTTAAAAAAATAATATTATAATAATACTAAATTACCCTAAAACGTGTCTTAACCCTATTGGTTGATACATGGTCGACCATGGGAATCTTTGGGTCTATTTTGGGACCCCATGGATCCACTTGTAAGTGATAATGACACATTATATTAATAAAGTTAAAATAAAAATAAAAATGGCATAAGCTTACATCTTTTAGAAGAACAATTTTTACATAGGGTTATACATGTTGGATTTTCGATTATAAATATTCATTAGAAATCTAAAAAGATTTCCTACATAATGATATTTTATTTATAATTTTTAGACATTAAATAATTTATTTTATTTATGACACAATGATGATGCAGTAATTACTAAAATAGTGAAAAATTAAAATAATTGATCTTATAAATACCCAAATAATTATAATATGAAACTTTTAATGAATTAAACTAATTTTATATGATAATATGATATATTAGGATTGATTTAATTGACTTTGTTCGAAGTAATCAATCTGTTAGGAGTTTCACAAAAATCAACTATTGAATAGTGACAAAATTGACATAAAAGAGTTCTTAAAACAAATATTATATTATTAATTGATATTAAATTCCTAAAAATCTAAGGTTCGGCCAAGAGACTTATATTATGATAGGTTCCTCATTAATGGACCACTTGGGGGTCGCTTGGATGTATATAGTAAGTTTACTAACCATATTATATAAAAATACAAAGAGACATTGTAAAAGTGAAACTAATTAACTTAGAGTTAATACTTAAAGATAAGGTTAATATAAGTACCCAAACCTGTCTAAATTCTATTGGTTGAGTGGTTTTCGACCTATCCCCACCTTAACCTTTGAATAGTCAACTTTGGAGCCATTAGAAACCGAATATGAATTTATTATAAATTAATATTTCTAGCTTTTCCAAAGGTGCCCCTCACCCCTCTTATAAAAGGGCACTCCTCCTTCTCATTTCTTCACATCTCTCAAGCCACTTGGCTCGTCCAAACTCTGCCCAACTAAGCTCCCCACATCCCTCTCCTCCTCCTTGAAGCTTCCCCTTAGGCAGAAATCATTTCAAGAAGTCCTTTGGTTCCAACCAAAGTGAGTTACCTAAATCAAAGGTAACGATTTCTCTTAAATTATTTTCATTTATTTTTCTTCTCCAACCTCAAAACTCTTTTTATTTCCTTTCTTTTGTAACAACACCAGTATCCTCAATATACTAGGATGTTGTTATAAGAAGGATTCAAACTACACATACACACAACTACATCTAATGGATGATGAACATAATGTTTCTGTGGATGGGAAACTAACGCCTCACGAAACGATGATTGTTCAAATACATCTTACCGCCTCTCATGGTGGCCATTATGATGGCATTGTAATTAAATATGATATTAATAATATATATTTTATATATAAGCTTCTGTAATTCCATTTTATTTCATACCATTATTCGTTTCATGTTGTATATACATATGATAATTTCATTTGAGGAAGTGCGGACTACCGCCCCCTTAAAATGATATGACTCGTTCATACCACACATGGAACGTATAAAGGATGGTGTTAATGAACTTAAGTAACATGTATAAAATATTATATTATACTGGAATAGTAATATACCTATGTATCATCTGTATTTGATTCTTTTAAAATAAAAATTAAATGGAAGTAGCGTTCGTGCGTACGTACGGACTACCGTCTCCACGAACGCGATAAGATTCATTCTCCATCATATCCATTCAAGTATTATTCTCATTTTAGGGTTAAAAATAATTTTAATATCATTCTGATTATGAATAAGATATAATCTATCCATTACAAACATGTCTTACGTAACCAAACATTTAAGAAGAACGAATCGATTATCACCCGAAACGACGATAATACGAAGATATTATTAATAAAGCAATGTTAAAAGATCATATATGATATCATATTAATGTATATGATTCTTGTATAATTTAATAACAATTATTTCACCATTATACAGGAGGTTAACCTACCCCAACAAAGGAAAAGTACAAGGTAAGGGGTTTTCATCTCACTCCTTATTCCCGTGAGATTCATGTCATATTGCCACCATCACCTTTTGTGTGGTGTATGTACTACCCATAATTATATTCTTTGTGTAATACACTCTAATTTATGTGTATTTACATATTCATTGTATGATACCTCTTTCATGGGTTGTATGTTTCATAAGTTACCAAATTGGTAAGGGTTATTTCACAATCTCTTCATTATCTGAGGTTGTATATACGTAATAATCTACTGGGATCTCTTTATCATCCACATCCATGTTTTCTTAAAAATGTATTTCAAAACATTTTTACTATTTACAAGAATATGGGTTAAAGTCATTTATACCCTTGTTTGACTTTTTATAAGAGGTTTATAAAGGAATCTTTCCGTCGTTTTCAAAACAATGTCCTTTTTAACCTTTTCGACAGAATTGAGGTAAGAATGTTTTTTTTAACTTATACGGCGGGTGCGGTTATTTTCCGCCGTTATAAAATCGTCAAAGCTTTCCTTACAAGATTACAAGAATATTTTCAAGAAAATTTTTTATTTTATATGGCTCTTAAATGATTTCAAAAATAGAAAGAGATATTTCTCTAAAAAGTGTTTTGATTTCATCTATGTCAACATCCTTTAATGGATTTTACTCTTATTTGAAGTTGATTTATTATAATAAAAAACTTCTGTATTGTATTGAAGGTTTTGTGATATGTTTGACTGTGTATGTTCTATTTTATACCATTCATAGTTTATGGTGAAACTATTGACATTTCGTATGCTAGTTTTAATCTGAATGTTTATGTTATATTTCAAACTTTTCTTTAGATGAATGTGCTAAACAAGTATGTTCCGGGTTGGGGACCGGTAAAAGTAAGCCCTCCAGGTTGGGGACTGGTAAAAGTAAGCCCTCCAGGTTGGGGACTGGTTAAAGTAAGCCCTCCAGGTTAGGGACTGGTAAAAGTATGCCCTCCGGGTTGGTGTCCGGTTATTAGAGGCACTCCGGGTTGGTGTCCGGTTATTAGAGGCACTCCGGGTTGGTGTCCGGTTATTAGAGGCACTCCGGGTTGGGTTCCGGTTAGAAGTAACCCCTAGGTCTTGGGATGAGGCCTAGACAAAGAAATTAACGTTTAGCATTATGCATTCCAACATTATGAAAGTGGTTATTGATTTTTCCATGTGATTATTCGATTAGTAGAATATCCATGTGAATAAGTAAATGGAATTATTTCATTTTATTTATGCCATACCATGTTGAATGTTCATGTTTAAAAGGCTTTTGTTTTAGTTATACATTGCCTTAAATGTTTATTCTTATTTATGAAAGTTTCCGCTATATTGTTATCCTTACTGGGCATTTGAGCTCACCAACCCGGAGTGCCTCTAATAACCGGACACCAACCCGGAGTGCCTCTAATAACCGGACACCAACCCGGAGGGCATACTTTTACCAGTCCCTAACCTGGAGGGCTTACATTAACCAGTCCCCAACCTGGAGGGCTTACTTTTACCAGTCCCCAACCTGGAGGGCTTACTTTTACCGGTCCCCAACCCGGAACATACTTGTTTAGCACATTCATCTAAAGAAAAGTTTGAAATATAACATAAACATTCAGATTAAAACTAGCATACGAAATGTCAATAGTTTCACCATAAACTATGAATGGTATAAAATAGCACATACACAGTCAAACATATCACAAAACCTTCAATACAATACAGAAGTTTTGTATTATAATAAATCAACTTCAAATAAGAGTAAAATCCATTAAAGGATGTTGACATAGATGAAATCAAAACACTTTTTAGAGAAATATCTCTTTCTATTTTTGAAATCATTTAAGAGCCATATAAAATAAAACATTTTCTTGAAAATATTCTTGTAATCTTGTAAGGAAAGCTTTGACGATTTTATAAAGGCGGAAAATAACCGCACCCGCCGTATAAGTTAAAAAAAACATTCTTACCTCAATTCTGTCGAAAAGGTTAAAAAGGACATTGTTTTGAAAACGACGGAAAGATTCCTTTATAAACCTCTTATAAAAAGTCAAACAAGGGTATAAATGACTTTAACCCATATTCTTGTAAATAGTAAAAATGTTTTGAAATACATTTTTAAGAAAACATGGATGTGGATGATAAAGAGATCCCAGTAGATTATTACGTATATACAACCTCAGATAATGAAGAGATTGTGAAATAACCCTTACCAATTTGGTAACTTATGAAACATACAACCCATGAAAGAGGTATCATACAATTAATATGTAAATACACATAAATTAGAGTGTATTACACAAAGAATATAATTATGGGTAGTACATACACCACACAAAAGGTGATGGTGGCAATATGACATGAATCTCACGGGAATAAGGAGTGAGATGAAAACCCCTTACCTTGTACTTTTCCTTTGTTGGGGTAGGTTAACCTCCTGTATAATGGTGAAATAATTGTTATTAAATTATACAAGAATCATATACATTAATATGATATCATATATGATCTTTTAACATTGCTTTATTAATAATATCTTAGTATTATCGTCGTTTCGGGTGATAATCGATTCGTTCTTCTTAAATGTTTGGTTACGTAAGACATGTTTGTAATGGATAGATTATATCTTATTCATAATCAGAATGATATTAACATTATTTTTAACCCTAAAATGAGAATAATACTTGAATGGATATGATGGAGAATGAATCTTATCGCGTTCGTGGAGACGGTAGTCCGTACGTACGCACGAACGCTACTTCCATTTAATTTTTATTTTAAAAGAATCAAATACAGATGATACATAGATATATTACTATTCCAGTATAATATAATATTTTATACATGTTACTTAAGTTCATTAACACCATCCTTTATACGTTCCATGTGTGGTATGAACGAGTCATATCATTTTAAGGGGGCGGTAGTCCGCACTTCCTCAAATGAAATTATCATATGTATATACAACATGAAACGAATAATGGTATGAAATAAAATGGAATTACAGAAGCTTATATATAAAATATATATTATTAATATCATATTTAATTACAGTGCCATCATAATGGCCACCATGAGAGGCGGTAAGATGTATTTGAACAATCATCGTTTCGTGAGGCGTTAGTTTCCCATCCACAGAAACATTATGTTCATCATCCATTAGATGTAGTTGTGTGTATGTGTAGTTTGAATCCTTCTTATAACAACATCCTAGTATATTGAGGATACTGGTGTTGTTACAAAAGAAAGGAAATAAAAAGAGTTTTGAGGTTGGAGAAGCAAAATAAATGAAAATAATTTAAGAGAAATCGTTACCTTTGATTTAGGTAACTCACTTTGGTTGGAACCAAAGGACTTCTTGAAATGATTTCTGCCTAAGGGGAAGCTTCAAGGAGGAGGAGAGTGATGTGGGGAGCTTAGTTGGGCAGAGTTTGGACGAGCCAAGTGGCTTGAGAGATGTGAAGAAATGAGAAGGAGGAGTGCCCTTTTATAAGAGGGGTGAGGGGCACCTTTGGAAAAGCTAGAAATATTAATTTATAATAAATTCATATTCGGTTTCTAATGGCTCCAAAGTTTACTATTCAAAGGTTAAGGTGGGGATAGGTCGAAAACCACTCAACCAATAGAATTTAGATAGGTTTGGGTACTTATATTAACCTTATCTTTAAGTATTAACTCTAAGTTAATTAGTTTCACTTTTACAATGTCTCTTTGTATTTTTATATAATATGGTTAATAAACTTACTATATACATCCAAGCGACCCCCAAGTGGTCCATTAATGAGGAACCTATCATAATATAAGTCTCTTGGCCGAACCTTATATTTTTAGGAATTTAATATCAATTAATAATATAATATTTGTTTTAAGAACTCTTTTATGTCAATTTTGACACTATTCAATAATTGATTTTTGTGAAACTCCTAACAGATTGATTACTTCGAACAAAGTCAATTAAATCAATCCTAATATATCATATTATCATATAAAATTAGTTTAATTCATTAAAAGTTTCATATTATAATTATTTGGGTATTTATAAGATCAATTATTTTAATTTTTCACTATTTTAGTAATTACTGCATCATCATTGTGTCATAAATAAAATAAATTATTTAATGTCTAAAAATTATAAATAAAATATCATTACTTCGTAAGAAATATTTTTAGATTTCTAATGAATATTTATAATCGAAAATCCAACATGTATAACCCTATGTAAAAATTGTTCTTCTAAAAGATGTAAGCTTATGCCATTTTTATTTTTATTTTAACTTTATTAATATAATGTGTCATTATCACTTACAAGTGGATCCATGGGGTCCCAAAATAGACCCAAAGATTCCCATGGTCGACCATGTATCAACCAATAGGGTTAAGACACGTTTTAGGGTAATTTAGTATTATTATAATATTATTTTTTTAACCCTTATTTACCGGATTTACCCTTTAACCATGGTAAATAAAATATTTACCACAGTAACTATTCAAAATGTCTAAAAATAAAAGTTACCTATTTACAAAATTTGAACATACTGATTCCAAATATGGAATCCATTTTCCTAAATTCAAAACACAGAAGTGGCAGAAATTAATTTAAAATTAATTCCCGCTGTCAAAACAAAAAGCGTGTTTTTAAGAGGTAATAACTATCAAAAGATTGACACTTGTTTATGTTCGGTTTAATTGTAAAATTATGTCCAATGACCAACATTATATTAAATGGTAAAAATATATTCTAAATATACTTTAAAACCACTCAAATTCATAATTTATCACTATTAATTATTTTGATTAAAAAAGTTGTTTTTAATTAAAATTTAGTAATTTTCACTATTCATCAAAATATGAAAGTTATCCAAAATGTACCAAAATTTCACCCTAGGCTAATTTTGATATTCTGAATCTAAAAATGAAGTCCATTTTGAAATATTGAATATATATGATTTCAAAAAGTAGGTATTACTATTCACAACGGCTAGTTTAATTAGTTGTGGTGTGTGTTAGAACTCGAGGTTGCGTACAACACACACTACTGTATTATTCAAAGGAAAGTGTACTGTGGAAGCTTGGGATGTTTCATTTTAAATTTTTTTGATGTCACCATTTAGTCAAAATGTTTAAAATATTGTATTTAAAAAGGGTTCACTGTTAAAAGTTGATAAAAGTGCAATACTGAAAATGAATTTGTTCTTGCATTATATCTAAGAAACTCATAATATGGATTCTAAAATTATAAGGATTATATAAAGTTTAAAATTTAGATAATACTATTCATAACCTCTTTTGAATGGCTTTTTTTTTGTAAGTCATGGTGTGATTGAACTCGGTGTTGCGTGTAGTGCAAGTTATTGAATTATTTTGAAGAAATAACATACTATGAAATCTTGGGGTGTTACAGGTTGAATAAATATATGGAAGGGATGAGGTGAGTTTAATAGTAAGGGTAATCCTATAATAGAATATATTATTAAATAATTAGTAATCTACATTTCATGGTAAAAAACAGATTCATAATGAACATCAAAAATCATATGAGTGTAATATGAAATAAAAAAGTGATGATAAAAAAATTACACATAAATAATCACCTGAGAATGAAACAAAACCATAGATGCTAAAAGACGTCAAATAACCATATTGAACATCAGCAACTGAATTCAAAGTTATTTTATGAATAATCATTGATATAAAAAGCTGAGTTTTAATAAATAAACATTATGTTCAATAGCATACATGATTTTCTAAATCAAGCATAAACAAAAAACTAAATATTAAAATGAAAATGTTACCATTATAAACAAGCCATTGGAATAGAGAGAATGAGTAGTATCAACTGAATTATGAAAATATAGTTTATACATGTTTAAATAATGATTCATTGGTTACTAAATTTATTAAAAATGTAAATAATAACCAATTGAATATAAAGGATTTGTTTTTATAAAAAACTTTTTAAAAGAGAGTAACTGTGTTTATAAAATCATATCACTCTTTATGGATTTTTATTTAATAAAAATTATATGTTTGTGAATTTATGTATTTATTTAAATTCATTTTATATATTTTCTAGATATTATATAAGAAAAAATTGATATTTTCAGATAATATAATCAATAAAAAAAATACATTTTTAACACCTTTTGATGGAGAACCATATATAAATCTAGTTTTGACAATTTTATAGGTTATGTTTTACATAAAAAACTTCTTCATTGGAATAAGGACACCAAAATTTACCTTGGTTTAAATTGTGATACATTTCTGATGAAATTTATATTTCAAATAATAATGAAAAATAATTCATTTTAACTCAAAAATTTCGTTTCATAAAATTTATTTATATAATTAAATTATATTTTTTATTGGTCTTGTAGTTTAATTGGATTATGTTTTTATCATTTAATCAAATTTTGGTCAATTAAGTAATATAAAATTTAAATTGGATATAAACAGATGTCAATATTTTTATAGTTTTTATTTCTTAAAATCCAACTTTATGGTTTTGACAACTAGAACAATTTTAAATTAATTAATTAAACGTATTTATTGTGAAATTATAAAAATGGATCCCATATTTGGAATCATAAGGTCCATATTGTTTAAATAAGCACCTTTTATTTTTGGGAATTATGAATAGTAACTTCAGTAGTTTTTTTATTTACCACGATTAAAAGGTAAATTAGGTACATAAGGGTAAAAATAATTTTATAATAATATTAAACTACAATAAAACATGTCCTAATATTAACAGATGAGTCATAGGAAATCAAAAGAACCCTTAGTGTCATGACCGATCCCCTAGGGCCCGCGTCGTGACTACCCCAAGCCCACCCTCCATAGGCTAGGGGTTGGTGACTAGCACCAAAAAGCTGTATCCCTAAAATGGGAAGGCATTGCCTTTAAACCTGTACAAACACACAATCCCAGAATAAAACAAGAAGCATCCATGATGTAAACTCCTGTAATAAAAAGTGTACTGTATGTAAAGGTGGACGAAATACAAGCCCAACTAAAAATTACAAGTACAACTCAAAAGAGAAAATAACTCCCATATCATCCACCTAGGATTCTACCAGAATGTTAGTTACAGATCGTCTCCACAACACTCCACATTAGTCTTTCTCCACTGTGTAGCGCTTGGTCCTGGCTCCCTCCATTCTCAACCCAACTGCTCGCCGTCTGCACAAGACATAACAAGGTACAGGAGAAGCCCGTGCGTGGGTGAGTATAACAATACTTAGTAGGGTCACTGAGACCCCTGAAGGTCTCCCATAGTTCAACAAAGTAAATACCACAAAGAAAGAACTCAATCACAAAGCATGAAGCAGTCATCAACTCTTCATAGGTATATGTCCATGCATATACCAATGTTATCAAAATATACTCATCTCATACATGAGGAAACACAAGGCCCCCAACGTTAATCCATTTTCACAATTGTTCTATAATAGAAGTATACAATAATGGTAACACCACGAAGGTAAATGTTCCATAAGGGTAACATCGCGATGTTAACACCACAAAGGTAAAAGTAACACATGTGTAACACCATGAAGGTAAAAGTACCACAAAGGTAGAACAACGAGGGTAACACCACGAAGGTAATGTACCACAAAGGTAACACCCTGAATGTAATACCCTAAAGGTAAAAGAACCACAAAGGTAAGAACTTAGCTCACACTAGGTATATAAATTAAGTATGGAATTATAGATTATTATTCCTAAATATAGATCATCTTACTCCATTGAGAGGATCTGCTGCAGACCCACATAGGATTGGTATGCGCTGACCCACACAAGATCGTTGAGGACTGGTACACATAGGATCTGACCCACACCATATTGGTACGTGCTAACCCACATAGGATCACTAAGTGCTCACCCACTTCATGTCAATAGATATCGACCCATAGAAGATCTCTATTCATTCTTCATGTCATAGCCAACAACAAGATTGTTGCACTAAGAACATTTGATTCTGGAAGGATCCAATCCTCAAGATATCATTCATAAATCAACTGCCATGAATTTCCCCAATGAAGTATCTCAAAGGACCACTTTGTTTTAAGGGTTCCAATGGGATAAATGGCGTGTTGATCGGACACTCGATTTGTGAGATATGAGAACATTTGTAAAAATGGGTTGATTGGATTCAAGTCTGATCGAACCCAAGTCGCATGTCAAACTCTTAAAAAACTCACTTAGATTATCTCAAAAAGAAAGCCATGTCACTAGGGTCCTTATTCCAATGACGATGCGTTAATAGGATGAAAGGTCTCTTAGTTACATCCCTTTCCGTGAAATGGGGGTGATCACACCTCAGTCTAGCTCGACTCTATCAGAAATACCAGAATATACTAAAGGGTCCACTTCCTAAATGGGGTCACAATGCCACTAATGACTTGTCAACCAGATAGTCGGTTCATTATTTATGGGCATTTTTTATTCGGTTACAGGTTGGGTCTGGACCTGGTCCGACTCGGTCAGACCAGCCTGACACAACGGGTCCCAGGTCTACCAGACCCCACTCGGGTTATGCCCACTATGGGTCAGCCTAGTTTACTAGGTTTGGCCTGTTGGGGTCAGCCAAGATCAGTTCGCAAGCTCGGGCCGCGGTTGGCCCAGACATCGGGTGGGGCTCATCACACCCACACTGGCCTGTTGGGCCACGGGTACAACCCGCACCGGCTCGGTCCTCCAGAATGTGTACGACCTATTTTTCTGGCCTCACGGTTGTGGGGATATTTCTCCCAACAAGTGGGGAGAAGCCCCATCGCATTAACTAGTCAGCTCTTCTGCTGACCCAGTTCCACGAACACGGTGGGGCGCGGGCTGCCCCAAACCCTCATGTCGCGACCTTTTGGCAGCGGACGCTTCGTCATGTGGGCGCCGCCGTTGTCCCACGAGGCCAGCTAGGGCTGGCCGCCACAATGCACCATCACCCGCCGCCTTCCACTAGCTGCAGTCGATTTCCAGGGGTCTTCATCAGACACCGCCTGCCGCCACCGAAATGGTGCACCGACGATTTCTTCCACGGGTCACCGGACGTGCTCTGGTGTCCATTCTTGGTGCTGTCTGCACCTACAGCTCTTGTGCGCAGCCGCTGACATACCGTGACCCACTACTTCTTGTTATCATTGATTTGGAAATTCTACCATGAAGATCACATGAAGAACGATGCGACGGAGGGTCCGAGGATTGTTCGTTTGTCCCGTTCCCTCTGTGTTAGGGTGATAACAAGCATGAGAGGATTTTATTTATCAATGATAACATGAAAATTTACACCTAACTCAATATCATTGGAAAAGGTCCATATTTTAGGAAGAGTCAATGTTCTTCATTATATGGCACTCATCACCACCCATTGGAACTGGTTCTATCCTCCAAGTGGTTGGAATCATGGTTCTTTTCTAGATCTTCATCTCTTGGGGATGCCATGCAATTAATCCTCCACAAGCACTATATAAATATGAGAGGGTGAGTGTGAGTAATTCACATGGAATTAATGGGGTTAAATTAATTATGGAAGCTTCCAAATTCAAATGGTTCTAATACAAATAATAGAGGAGTCGATCCATTTAATGGATTAAAATGAACTTGGTCATGCCACGGCCACATTCCCATTGGAGGGAAACAAAAAAGGAAATAAAATAACTCTATTATTTTATTATTCTTTTAAATGTCCAATATATAACTTTTTCTCCTAACTTTATACGATCGAAGTGAGGCCTCCCTTGAGAGAATCTCGGCACTGCGAATTCAACGGTGCCCACATATTTTTAATTAGAGCATCGGTTCAAAAGTTAGAAAATTATGCTCGTGCATTTGCTGAACGTACCTTTAAAAAGGCCATTAAATTATTATCATTCACCCTCGACCCCTGCCAGTCAAGGTTAGGCTTCAACTAATGGGAACATTCCCCAATGAACTCAATGGTAATCTTTGATTTTTAATCCATGTTACCGTTTAAATGTTATGGATTCTATCAATATAATAATTGTTAGTTAATTATTTTATTTACATCAAAAAACTAACTTCCTTAGTTTCCCCGTGCCGTCCAATGTTAGTATCCTCCTAAAGAAAGAATACACTCACAAGATTAGTGGAGGTATCAAATTTTTAATCTAGATCACCATTCGTGAGTTATAAACATTTGAAAAATAAATTAACATTAATAAATTATTTTATTTATGGTTTTTCCATTTTCGGGTTTTTTCTCTAGAGGCCTACACCAAAAAAACATAAGTCGCGCCTAGGGTAAACCTACTGTTTCAAATGAAAAGGTTCCCTCAGATTTTTTATATGAGCATTCATTTAAGAGTTATTCTACCTTTTCATGAAAAATGCTCACACACACTAATTAAAGCTTAACAAATCTTAGACGGATCATTCTGGGCACCCCGTGCCTCCGAATTATGTTCTGCCCGATTTTGTGACCACAAAATAATCCCAAATAATTTAAAAAAATTAAATTGAATTTAGGGTTCTTTACATTCTCCCCACCTTGAGGCCTTTCTTCCTCGAAAGTGAAAACAAAGGCAAATCAAACAAATGAGGGTACTGAGCACGAATCTCAGCCTTCTGCTCTCATGCCCTCTCGTAGAAGTTCCCATGTTCCAAAGAACACGCACCATAGGGATCTTCCATCTATAAAGGAATCGCTCCTATCAATACACTATCTCCACTAGAAAATCCATAAAAGTCGCCCCATCATCGATGCCTAGCTCGCCTTAGTTGAAAACATATGATGGATCATGCATGTACCACATTAGAAATGAGTCATGGAAAACATTATGCACCTGGTGCATCTCTAGGGGAAGAGATAGAGTGTACGTCACCTCACCTACTCTATTGAGGATCTGGAAGGGTCTAATGAACCTCAGGGATTTCTTGCCACCCTAGCCGAATCTCTAAAATCCCCATCGGGGTGAGACCTGTAGGAAGACATGGCCTTCCTCTTCAATCCCCAATGGTCTCTAACTTTTTTCAGTATAACACATAAGGGAGGCCTCACTTAGACCATTAAAGGTAAGGAGAAAAAGTTAGATTTTGGAAATTTAAAAGAATAATAAAATAACAAAGTTATTTTATTTCCTTTCTTTCTTTTCTTCCAACGGAAAAGTAGTGGTGGCAGGACCGATGAGGTGTGAAGCGATTAAATGGATCTGCTCCATAATTATTTGTAACATCACCGTTGGAATGAGGAATATTTGGTAATTAATTGAACCCCATTAGTTTCACATGAGTTACACACCCTCACCCTATCTTATTTATATTGAGTTTGGGTAGGAGTATTGGCACAACATCTCCATGCGATGAAGCTCTGGCAAAGTACCGTGATGCCAACCACTTGGTGGACAGAACCAGATCCTGTAGGTGGTGATGAGTGCCACCGAACATCGATCACTAAATCTTACTAAAAAACTGCCGTTCTCCAATGATCTTGAGGTAAGGGTATAATTTTAAAGTTGTCTTTGATGAAATAAACCCATTCCCATGTGCTATCACCCTAAGGTGGAGGGTGTGGGCCAAACGAACAAGGCGTAGATTCCCCACCGCTTCGTTCTTGATGTTAACATTGGGAAAAAATCTCCAAATCAAAGACACCATGAAATAGCGGGTTATGCTATGTCAGTAGTAGTGTTGAAGAACCGTAGCTGTAGACTGCATTAAGATCAGATACCAGAGCATGTCTGGTGACACGTCGATGAAACCGCCAGTGCGCCATGTCAGCGACGGTTGGCGGTGGCCGGAGGAGACCCACGATAACTGGCCAATAGTGGTGGAAGGCGGTGCATGATGAAGAGACATAATGTCCTGCCCGAGAAGGTCAAGCCAGAAAAGTGCGGTGCCCGATAGAGCTGCTTGTGGAAGCCAACGTGGCAGGAGGGTGCGGCCCGGCCTGCGCCGCACCGCGTTGGCGGAACCCGATCGTCCGAACGCCCAACCGGTTAATGTGTTGGATAAACGCCCCATCGGTTGGGTAAAATGACCCCAAAACCATGGGAGTCTATGAAGGAGGTGGTATGCCTTCTGGATGACCATGCCGGCATGGGCCGGACCAGCCTAGTGGGCCAGACCCGCGACCTAGTGGGCCATCACGGGTTGGTTGAGCCCAACTCGGATGGTCAGGCCAACCACGTCCCGGGCCTACGAACTGAATAGTGCTAACCCTGATTGGATGAACCTAGTAAACCGGGATGAACATTAGTGGGTCAGACCCGAGTGGGGTCAAGTAGACCCTGTGACCCATTGTGTCGTGCCGGTCTGACCGAGTCCGACCTGGCATAGTCTCATCCAGTACCCGAATAAAGATACGCTAGTAACTGATGAACCGGGAAACCAGTTGACATGACTTCAGTGGTTTTGGGACCCCTTTTAGGAAGCGGTCCCTATGGTCTATTCCGACGGGCCTGACTGAGCTGATCTGGATCAAGGTGTGATCACCGCTCATTCCACGAAAATAGATGTAACTAACAGTCTGGACATACGATTGACGCAACGTCTATGGAATAAGGACCCTTGTGACAAAGTGGTCCTTTTGAGATACTCTATTTGAGTTTTTTAGATTTTTACATGTGACCTATGTTGGATCTTACTTGAATCCAACCGGCCCTTTTTTACAAAATCTCTCATATCTCACAGACCGAGCATTCGATCGACGCGCCGTCTGTCGCATTAGAACCCTTACGACAAGGAGGTCCATTGGGATTATTATTAATAGAACATAGTTGTATTTGGGGTATGAATTATAGCCGGAGGAGAAAATCCTACAAGAATCAAGCATGCTTAGCCCATGAATCTCCAGACTATTGTGACTTGATGAATGAATAAGGATCCTGTATGGATCAGTTCCTATCGATCCTATGTGGTTCAGTGCTCATCGATCTTGTGTGGGTCGACACATACTGATCTTTTGTGGGATAGTGCTGAGAAATCATATGTGGGTCTGCACATACTGATTCTATGTGGGTTAGTGGGAGAGCCTCTCGACATAGTAAGATGATCTAGATTTGTGACTATTCATCTGTACTTCTGTATATATGTTATATACCTGGTATGATCTGAGTCCTTAACATTTTTGATCCTTTACTTTTACGGTATTACCTTCGTGGTGTTACATTTGTGGTACTTTACCTTCACGGTGTTATCATTGTGGTGTTACCTTTGTGGTACTTTTACCATCGTGGTGTCACCTTCGTGATGTTACCTTCGTGGTGTTACCCTTGTGGTACTTTTACCTTCCCAGTGTTACCTTCGTGGCATTACCCTTTTGGTACTTTTACCTTTGTGGTGTTACCTTTGTGGTATAATTTCCCCATGGATCAGTTTTGATAATGGCTTAAATGTTGGGGCCTTTTGTTTCCCCATGTATGAGATGGGTATATTTTGATAAAATAGGTATATGTATCGGAATATACCTAAGTAGAGTTGATAACAACTTTGTGATTTTTTATTGAGGACATTCATTGTGGAGTTCCCCCAGGATTGTGGAAGTGTTAGTGTTTTTCATTCACACAACAATCCACCAATATTTCCATTCAAACGTCATCCTTCGGTTCGTAATTCAGTGTCTCTCATCACTGCCCACTAGAACCTGCTCCATCTGCCATGTGATTGGCATCATAGAACTTTATCAGAACTTCATCACTTGGTGAATCCATGCGACTTGATAGAATAAGATGATGTAGTCTCACAACTAATCATCTATAATTCTATGCCTTACATATATACCTATTGTAAGATGAGTCTTTTTCTTTCGTGGTGGTACCTGTGTCGTACATTTACCATCATGGTGATACCTATGTGGTGCTTTTACATTCAGGGTTATATCATCCTGGTGATACCTCTATGGTACCTTTACCTTCATGTTGATATATTTTTGGTGTTAGTTGTGTGGTACTTTTACCTTCATGGTGTTATCTTTGTGGAATTACCTGTGTTGTACTTTTACCTTCGTGGTTTTTTCGTTGTGATGTTTTTCTTTCATGTATGAGAAGAGATTATCATGATAAAATGGGTATATGTATGAGAATATACCTAAGTAGGGTTGATTAATGCTTCGTTCTTTGTGATTGAGGTCTTGATTTGTGGTTTTTCCTTTGTGGAACTCTGGGGGAACATCGGGGGTCTCAGGGTCCATTATGAGTATTGTAATACTCACCCCTGCATGGGATTCATTGTGTAATATCTCAGGAATCATAGATGGATGTCTATGTGGAGGCCTCCTGATAAAGAACTTGTGTTCCACGATCATTAAGTTATACATGTCTAGATGACTCAAATAAATCAAAATATTTTTTTTCAAAACACACAAAATCTGTGTTTTCGTGCACTGAGTCGGAAATTAAAATCCATGGACCTTGTGTATGGATACGTTAGCTGCCACACTAACACAAGATTCCCAAAACTAAAAAAAATACACTTCTAATAATTAAAACTATTGCCACATTGATAAGATTAGAGTCCTAGTTCTTTAGTAAAACCAACTCTTTTCATACCACTTTGTCACGACCCATCCCTTGGGGCCCGCGTTGTGACTACCCCAAGACAACCTTCTAAAGGCTAGGTGTTGGAAACTATCACAAAAAAAGGAGTATCCCTATAACAGGAAGACATTGAATTTAATAATGTATAAACACACTATCCAAGAACACAACAAGAAGCATCCACAAAGTAAACTACTATAATAAGAAGTGTACTAAATGTAATGGGGTCAGAATACATGACCAACTGAAATGTAAAAGTACAACAGAAAAGTAAAACAGCTCCTGGATCATCCACTGAGGATCCTACATGAATGCTAGGTACGGATCGTCTCCACGACACTACACGTCATCATGTCTCTTCTATGTATCACCTGGTCTTGGCTCCCTCGAGTCTCAGCACTACTGCTCATTGTCCGTAGAAGACACAGTATGGTGCGGGTGAAGCCCGTGCGGGGGTGAGTATAACATTACACATTAGGGACCTCGAGACCCCCGAAGGTCTCCTAGAGTTCTATAAAGGAAATACCACAAATCAAGACATCAAATGACAAAGCACGAAGTAGTCATCAACTCTACATAGGTATATTCCCATACATATACCTATGTTATCAAAATATACTCATCCCATAAATGAGAAAACACAAGGCCCCAAACATTAAGCCATTTTCTTAATTGTTCCACGAGGGATATATACCACATCGGTAATAACACGAAGGTAACACCATGAAGGTAAAAGTAACAAAAGGGTAACACCACAAAGGTATCACCACGAAGGTAAAAGTACCACAAGGGTAACACCATGAAGGCAACACCAAGAACGTAAAAGTACAACAACATTAACACCAAAACGATAGAATCATGACAGTAAAGTACCAAAATTGGTAACACCACTAAGGTAACACCACAGAGGTGAAAGTGCCAAAAAGGTAAGGACTCATATCACACTAGGTATATAACTTAATTACAAAATTACCGATGATTATTCGTAAATATAAATAATCATACTCCATTAAGAGGATATGTTGTAGGCCAAAACAGGATCAGTATGTGCTGAACCACACATGATCGTCGAGCGCTGACCCACATAGGATCTGACCCACATAGGATCTGTATGTGATGACCCATATAGGATTTTTGAGTGATGACCCACACAATATCAATAGGTATTGTCCCACACAAGATCACTATTCATTCTACATGTCACATCTAGCCACAAATTTCCTGCATCTAGCATGCATGATTCTTGGAGGATCCACTAATCAAGCTATCGGTCATACCTCCACCACCATGATGTTCCACAAATATGTGTCTCAAATTACGTCCATGTCGTAAGGATTCCAACGCGACAGACGACACGTCAATCAAACGCTCGGTCTGTGAGATATGAGCACTTTTGTAAAAAGGGGCCGGTGGGATTCATGTCTGATCCAACCCGTGTCACATGAAAATCATTTAGAAAACTCAGATAGAGTATCTCAAAAGGACCTCCTTATCACTATGGTTATTATTCCATAGACAGTGCATCAATCGGACGCCCGGTCTATCAGTTATATCCTTTTCTGTTATACGGGGGGATCACACCTCAGTCCATCCAAGCTCGGTTGGGCCTGCCAAAACATGCCAAAGGGACCACTTCCAAAAGGGGTTCCAACACCACTGATGACTTGTTAACCAGAAACATGATTCGTCCGTTAATTTTGTTTCTTTATTTGTG
The DNA here is from genome assembly GCA_963277665.1 of Viscum album. Taxonomy (NCBI): domain Eukaryota; kingdom Viridiplantae; phylum Streptophyta; class Magnoliopsida; order Santalales; family Viscaceae; genus Viscum; species Viscum album. The sequence continues at coordinate 113,200,486 of OY728137.1, forward strand.
TACTAGTTGGGTCTAGGCCCGGACCGACTCGGTAAGACCGTCCAAACGCAATGGGTCACAGGGTCTACCTAACCCCACATGGGTCCATCCCACTAAGAGTTGCCCAGGTTCACCAGATATAGCTCATTGGGGTTGGCCCGGTTTGGTTCATGGGCCCGGACCCCCAGGCAGGGCTCGGCCCACCCGTGTTTACCCGCTGGGCCGCGGGTCTGGGCCGCTTGGCTAGCCTGCACTGGCTCTGTCTGATAGAAGGCGGAACACCTTTTTTACTAGCCCCACAGTTGTGGGTACATTTCTACCAATTGGTGGGGCTCTACCCCACTATATTAATAGGTCGATAGTTCGGTCGACCGGGTTCTGCCAATGCATTGCGGCATGGGTCGCGCCGCATACTCCTGGCACTGCATGCTGGCTGTGGCCACTTCTGCCGACGTCGCTTGTGGGCACCCCACTTTTCCAACACAGCCATCTTAGGCTGGCCGACCCTAGTCGCCAAGACGCGTTATCGTGTGCCTCCTTCCACCACCTGCTGCTAGTTGTTGTGGGTCTCTTCCAGCCACTGTTGGCTTCCACTGACATGGCATGCCGGCGGTTTCCCTCGCGGGTCTCCAGACAAGATCTGGTGTCCGATCTTGGTGTCATTTGGGCCTACGCCTCTTCCACGCTACCAACGACATAGAAAGACCCTCTATTTTGTGTTGCCGTCGATTTGGAAATTGTTCGCCAAAGCTCACATTAAGAACAAAGCGACGAAGGGTTCGGGCCTTGTTCGTTTGGCTCGTACCCTCCGCATTAGAGTGATAACAAGTGGGAGATGATTTAATTTATCAAAGACAGCTTCAAAATAAACCCCCTACCACAAGATTGTTGGAGAACATCCATGTTTGAGGAAGAGTCAGCATTAATCATTCAATGGTGCTTGATACCGAACACTGGAATTGGTTCCTTCCTCCAAGGTGTTGGTATTGCTATACTTTTCCAGAGCTTTGTCGTTTGGTGAAGATGTGTCAATACTCCTCCAAGAGCACCATATAAATAAGAGAGGGAGAGTGTGAGTATTGCACACTAAATTAATGGGGTTTAATTAATTAATTATTATATAAAATTCCAAAGGTTCTATTATAAATAATTTAGGATTTGATACATTTAATGGATTGACACATCATTGGTCCCCTCACCACTGCTAGTCCGTTTGAGGAAAATAACGAATGAAAATAAAATTATTTTTTTTTTATTTTTTTAAATGTCAACAATCTATCTTTTTCTCCCGACCTTCTATGGTTTAAGTAAGGCCTCCCTTAAATGAATCCAAGAACTGTGGACTCAACAGGGCCCTCAAATTTTAATCTGATTACAGGTTCAAAATTTATAAAATGCTGCTCGTACATTTACTAAACATACAATAAACAAGTTCAATAAATTCTTAATATTCACCCTTGACCTCCACCGGTCGAGGATAGGCTAAGCCTATAGGGAAAATGCCCGAATGAACTCCATCCTATTTTCAGATTTTCAATCTGAGTTACCATTTAAATGTTAATGTTTTTTATAATATAATAACATTTACTTAATTATTTTATTTACCATAAAAAAATAACCTCCATAATTGACCCTTGCCGACCAATTTTAGTATCCGCCAAAGGAATACATACCCTCATGAGCTTAGTGGTGGTCTCATATTTTTAATCTAAGTCACCATTCTTGAGATATAAGCATTTGAAAAATAAAATAAAATAATTTAATTATTTTAATTACATTTATGCCATTTTCAGGTTTTCACACTGGTGGCCTGCGCCGACTAAAATTAAGTCGCACCTAGGGTAATCCCACAATCCAAAATGCAATGGTGCCCTAAGATTTCTGATTCAGACACCTGTTTAAGATTTATTCCACTTTTTTTTAGGAAAAGTGCTATTATTCTCTAATTAAAGGTTAACAAAATTTTGATGGATCTTTCAAGGCACTCTGAGCCTCCGAATTGTGTGCCATTAGATTTCACGACATCGAAATAATCCCAAAAAAAATAAAATATATATATATATATATGAAATTTTTGGTTCATTACACTTTTCTTGATATTTTGGCATTTTACTGCCACTTTGGAGTGAAAGTGACAGGTTATAATAATTTATTTAAAGTAATGGAAAATATAACATAAACATGTGACTTTTTACTAAAAAAAATTATAGTGGGGTTATATAATTGATATTTATGACTATTAATAGTAATTATAAAGAAAAAAATATTTCATTCAACATGGAATTTTATTTATAATTTTTTGAAATTAAATAAATAAATTTATAGATGACACAGTGATGATGTAATGATTACCTTATTAATGAAAGATTCAAATTAATGATTTATAGATATTAAAATAAATGTAATTGGAATGTTTTGATTCTATAAACAAATTTTATAGATTATTAGGAAATGTTATCTTGGAGTTAATGTTGTTTTTTCTAATGAATCATATTTTTATGACTTTAACAAAAATCAATTAATAAATAGTACCAAAATTGACAAAAAAGAGTTTCTAAATAAAATACTATTGTATTAATTGATGTTATAGTCATAAAATCTAATAATTTTTCAATTGACATATATAGTATTAAAAATGACATTAATGAAACACTTGAGGCTCTATTTGAAATATATAGTAACCATATTAAACATATATTGTAAATATACATCAAGACATGGAAAGAGTTAATTTATTTAACTATTGGGCTAATGCTAGACAATAATGTTAAAATTATGACCTAAACCTGTCTAAAAACTATTGGGTGAGATGATTTAGATCCACACTAATCTTACACTTAAAATATATAAGTTGAATATATTTTAATTTGAAAATAAATTTATAATAATATAATATTTCAAGACTTTCTAAAAGGTCCCCTCCCCCTCTTATAAAATGCCACCTACTGTACCCACATACCCACACCTCTCAATCCCATTCGATCCTCAATAATCTACCCAAATAAAGTCCAAAAATACACCCCTTCCTCATATAATCCTTACTTCGGGCATACGAATTTTCAAGAATGCCTTTTGGCTCAAATGAAATGGACTTACACGACTTAGGGGTAGCATCTGCTCTCAAGTTAATTTCCTTTATTTTCTTTATTAACTACCTATGTTTTTATTATTATACGATTAACTAACAAAAAATTTATCATATATATAATATAATTTTTAAATAGAATTATTCAAACCACATACACACACCTCCATCTAATGGATACGAACATACTGTTTTTCTAAAAGGCAAACTTCTCCCTCACGAAACACTGATTGTTAGATTTTCCCCATCCACCTTTCATGGTCTCCATTATTATAGAAATATATTTATATATGAAATATATTATATATATATTTTCTCTATACTTTTTTAATTTCTATATATAGTATACCTATAATATTTTCATAATGTCTAAATATGATAATTTCATTTGAGGAAGTGTGGACTACGACCACATCAAAGTGATTTGACTCATTCATACAATATATATAACGTATAAAGGATGGATTCTATGAAATAATGTTACATATATAAAATATATATTATTATATAATTTTTAAATACTAATTTTTTATTAATTTTTCATTCCATATTATGGAAAAGAAATGAATGCAGTGTTTATGAGTACGCATGGACTACCGTCTCCATGAACGATGAATTTAATTTTATATCTCCAAATATTATGGATTACTATAAATATATAATATATATATATATATATATATATGATATTTATATCTTGAATACTATTATATAGATAATTTAATTTTTATCACATGGATAATTTGTAATTATGATAAGTTCTCTTTTCACCCATGTTCCGAACATCGAAAAAATGTCCAATATGAACTCAAATAAATAACTTATTTCTATAACTGGGTAATAAGTAATTTTAAATGAATAATAAAAATGAAAAAATTTCTTAAAAAATTCTAAATAAACCTTTTTTTATTATTCAGGTATATAAACAATGAACGATACAATTCTAACTCAAGATAATGAACTTTCTAAACACAATTTCTACTCATTGGGTTTTATGCATACCTCATTGATTTTGCTAAGCCATGATTATGTTTGGAATAAATGATTATTTATTTATGTTGTAATTTATACTTCCATTTTTATTGATATATTGTTTCTATACATTATTACCAAATTGATAAATTCTTATTTCATTTATATGAATTTTGTAAGGGAAATCATAACACAATATCCCATAATTGAGTTAATTATCATTGTCATTGGTTTTTTACATCAATATGTTTGAATGACCAATGATTCTTTTACACTGAATATCCACATATACAGATTTCTTTTAAATTTATCATACATAGTTATTTAATTTAATTATTCTTAATTTAATTATATGATATTTTAAGGGTCTATATCACAATATCCTTTCATTGAGTAAAATTTTGATATTTGCACATTTATTATCTTATGATGTGCATATAGAACCCTTTTGATATTTTATATCATGAATTTCTATATTTTAGCCATATTTAATGTTTAATTTGATTTTATTCTTGAATTATTTCTATTAATGTGTTTCTCATGTGTTGTGAGACACTTTAACTAAAACATCATTTTAAATGTTTTAAAGAATTGTTATTCTAAATAATTCTCATTGATGTCTATGTTCGGAAAATGGTTTTAATGGATTTATTTATATAGAAACAAATTTTTTAAAATTTCAAATCCTTTCAAATGATTTAATGTGGTATGAGACAATTTGATTCAAAAATCATATTTTTAAATGTTATAAATGTGTTTTAAAATTTGATTGATAATCTCAATAACATGGAATGTTTTATTTAACATATTCATCATGAATGTAATTTCTGTTTTTATGTCACTATTATGTATTGATGTTTACTTTCAAAGTTTAAGATTATATTTTAATATACCTTGTTTTCAGTTATGAGTGTGTAGCTTGTAAAAATATAATGTGATTTCAATGTGGAAAAGTTATTTTTTCCTTTATTCTTGTTCATGTGTTATGATTATGTAATGGTCATTTGGAATTTTTTATGTATAAGGGTGGTTCTGTGATAAAATGAAATTGTGTGTGTACGTGATATCTCTCCAATGCATTGGGTATCATGGAAGAGGAAAAAGTCACGATTTCTTTTATGAGATATAGGGAATATACATTGATGGGTACTCCAAATGTACCCATGAAGGTAACTCCCTATATAGATGTGAAAGCTATAATGTATGTATAATATGGATGCCATAAGTTACCTTTATGTTTTATGGTTTCTATGATGATTTGAAGGAATCTTATGATTATAAGATTAAATATAACTAGTTTATGCTTTATGGGTGAAAATTATGATTTTGTTAAAATGTTTTCATAGGTTTTTAATATTCTTGGAATAATAGGTTTATTCCTAATTTTATAATCCTTACTGGGATTCATTTGTTCATCCCATGTTTTTAAAATATTTTACAATGGTTATATGGATAGGTAAAAGAAAATAATAAGTCTATTAGATTTTCTTCTAGAAAAGAAATCATGTTTATTTTTAAAATGTTCTATATTGTGGAAGGAATTTATATTATTTTAGTTGTATCCAATTTGTATAAATTGGAGTTTTTATATAATAGTTATTGTCTAATTCTCTATAACTATAAACCTGAAAAGACCCTCAATGTGAATTATTTACGTAACCCAATATTATGTAATGTTTAAGGCTAGGGACTTATATTTGGTATCATAGGATAGTTTAGACAACTATAGGGATTATGATGTCTCCTTATGCGATAGAGATATCATATGAGTTTATAATTTTTAGGTTGATTATATTTTCAATATCTTAATATTTCATTATGAGGATTTATCATCTAAAATATTATAGTGATTAATGGTATTTTGGGAGAGATATATGTTTGGGATAATTATGTGTTATTTCTTTTTTGAATGCTATATGAAAGGAATTAGATAAAAATTGAGGTTAAAATATATTAAGGTTATTTTGGTTATTTTATATATATTTGGGAATTTTAAAAAAATTATAATTTTTTTGAAAAAGGAAAAGACTAAGATCATGTGATAACCAATAATTTCGGATAAATATGTGAGAATCAAACCCACAAACGAATTGAGATAGTGATTTATTACCTACCACTGACCTACGTGAATTCCCTGGGTTGTATAGATTATTTTTCTTAGTCAAATGACTTTGTAGAATAATAATAAGTTAATTTTGAGAACTTGTGTTTTATCAAATGGATATCTTTAGTATAGATAAATTATTTCGTGATTATGTGTTAAATGTAATTTTGGAAGATGTTTTCTATTTTGAAAACATTATATATCTAAGGAAAATATAATATTATGGGATATAATTTGAGGAGTAAGGGTTTATTTTTATTTTTTATGAATCATTGTTTTTATTGTGGACATTTTGAGATTTGTGTTATTTGTGGGAATGAATAACCTATCATTGAGAATATGTGATTTGGTTAATTACATTTAAATATGAGACTTTAAGATATTTCGATGTCATTTAGAGATAAATATTAACATTTATAATGGATGACTCTATGATCAAATCCTTATAAATTTTGGGATTCAGTCTTAGTTTTGATTATTTTAAGGATATTTTTATTTAATGGTCAATGTAGAACATGTTTAATATTATTTAATTTTTTAGATTAAAAGTTTTTATTTTCCTTATAAAGGATTATTCTTTTAGGGGGATTATTTTATATTGTAATAACTCTCTTGGATTTTTTTTATGTATAATGATAGGGGAAATATATGTTTCATTTTTTGTGGATTATTTTATTCTCTAGATGTTGATTCTTGTGCTTCGGGATTGACCAAGTCAAGTTAAAAACTCATCCATTTCAGAAAATGATGAATTTGTGGTGGAATTAGATTAATGGATGATACTCTAACTTTTAAAAAAGTATATAACATTATGTTATTATTATAATCAGTAAAATAATTCCTCATCTTTTTGAAAAAAGATCATAAAACAAAAAAACATTCCATTTACTTTTCCTACTTTGAATAAAATACCATTTAACCTATCATAATTTTGTGGTTTTATAAATGTTAACTTTATCCTAATCATGTTTTGTACCACTATTTATAATAACAAGACATTTATCTTTTAATCCATATACATGTATTCATACATGGAACCCCAGAATGTGTTATGTATGTTATCCTTTGTATTTAACTTTGTATCTTTTAATGTGGATGTTTCATTTAATCCTTTTCTGATGTGGGTTGGAATAAAGATATTTTAAAAATTCATACAATAGTTAACATTTCCAAATTCTAATTTTTTATAGGAAATTTATTAATGGGGGTATGATGTGAAATCCATAGTTTTTATAGAGAAACACTAAGTTTAATAGTGTACATGATATGATATATTGAGCTTAAACAAACAACTAAATATTATTATTTAAATGTTACCATTATAAGCAAGGTGTTGGAATGGAAAGAATGAATAATATCAACTGAATTTTAAAAATATGGTTCAATATTATTTAAATAATGATTCATTGGTTACCAAATTTATTTTAAATGGAAATCAAAACCAATTGAATAGAAATGATGTGTTTTTTGAGATCCTTTTTAAAAGAGAATAATAATTTGTTTATAAAATCATATCACACTTAATAGATTTTTATTTCATAAAAAATATATGTTATATAATAAATTTTATGTTTCAAATTAATATTATATGTTTTATAATATGATATAAGTAAAAGTTCTATTTTTTTGATAAAAAAAGTCTTTTTCAAATAAATACATTTTTACTGTCTTTTAATGGATAACCATTTTAAAATAAATTTTTAATCAATTCAATAAGTTATATTTTAAAAAATATACTAATTATATGCATGAATAACATCCTAATTAACCTTTTTGGAAATCATGTAAAATTTATGAAGAAATTAATATTTTAATGAATAGTGAAAACTAATACATTTTAATTCAGAACTGCATTTTCTTATAATTTATTTATATAGTTATATAATTTTTTTAATTGGTTTTGAAGTGTAATTGGATTATATTGTTATCATTTAATCAATTTTTTTTCATTGTATGAAATTTAACATTTAAAATAGACATAAACACGTGTCAATCTTTTGACAGTTTTTACTTCTTAAACCCCCACTTTATGGTTTTGACAACGAGAATTAATTTTAAATTAACTATTTCAACTTCTACCTTTTGAATTTGGAAATTTTGATTCCATATTTGGAATCATATGATCCAAATTTTGTAAATATATACCTTTTATTTTTTTCATTATGAATAGTAACTTCATTAATTATTTTTATTTACCGCAGTTAAACAATAAATTAGGTAAATAAGGGAAAAATTTTATTATAACAATATAAAACTACCAAATAAAATGTCCTAATTTTATTATATGAGTCATGAAAGTCCAAAACAATATTTAGGTGGATATTTTGACATTTGGGAGCCACTTTGGTGTGAAAATGACATTTATAATAATTAATTTAAAGTAATGGGAAATATAACATAATCATTTATATTTTTACTAAAAAAATTTAAGGTGGGGTTTTATAATATATATCTATGACTATAAATATTAGTTGGAAAGCTAGGAATATTTATTATATCATTGTATTTTATTTATAATTTTTAGACATCGAATAAATAAATTTAGATATGACCCAATGAGGATGCAATGATTACCTTATTAATGAAAGATTAAAATAATTGATATTATAAATATTAAAATAAATGTAATTTGAACATTTTAATTCCATAAACTTATTTAATGAATTATTTTGACTTCTTATCTATCATTAAATTATGTTTTTCAAATGAATCAATTTTTTAGAAATTTAACAAAAATCAACTACTAATTAGTGTCAAAATTGACAGAAATGTGTTTTAAAAAAAATACTGTTTTATTAAATAATATAATGTTCATATAAATCTATGACTAATAAAAATATGTTGTAAATGTTTTTAAATGTGATTAATTATCGACTCTAGGTTCTCTTGTATTTTAAAATACCCATATTAACTATAGAGTGTAGAAATACAGGAAGACATGGTAATAATTAATCTATTAAACCAAGGGTTAAAACCAAAAAGATACGGTAACGTTGGTGACCTAAACTTTTATAATACCTATTATTTGGGAGGATGAAAACCTATAAGAATATTATCTTTTAAATATATCACTTCTTAGCTATTATAAATTGAAAATAAATTTATAATAATATAATATTTCAAGACTTTTTTCTAAAAGTTTCACTCCTCCTTCTTATAAAAGGTCACCATCTCTACCCACTTACTCACACCTATAAATCAATATAACTCATCAAAATTCATCTCAAATGGTCTCACAACATCCCTATATTACTCGTATAATCATTACCTTTTCAATAAATAAATTATAGAAAGCCTTTTGGCTCTAATAAAAAAGAGATATCTGATTTAGTGGTAGGAACTTCTCTCAAGTTCTTTTCCATTATTTTCCTTATCAACTCCCTATGTTATTCTTATACTATGATTCAATAAAAAACCAATATCCATAATATACTAGTATGTTTTTATGAGAATTATTAGAACCAAACTTATACACACCTTTATCTAATGGATACGAACAAACTGTTTTTTTGTATGGCGAACTACTACATCATGGAAGGATGATGGTTTCATTTTCTCTTACTACATATCACAGTGGCCATTAAGATAGAACTACATTTATATATCGAATTTATTATATTTTTCTTTTATCTTTTATTCTATAATTTTTATTAACAATATACCATTATTCATTCCATAATGTGTAAATATGATAATTTCATTTGAGGAAGTGTGGACTACTGCCCCCTTAAAGTGATATGACTCATTAATGAAATACATGGAATATATAAAGGATGGATTTAATCAAATTATATGACATATATAAAATATATACTAATATTTATTTATAATATACATATTTATCATTTATGTTACATTCCATTAATATTAAAAAAATGAAACTAGTGCTCATTCGTACATTTGGCCTACCATCTCAATGAATGGTGCATTTCATTTATTATCTCAAAATATTATGGATCATTATAAAAAAATATATACGAGATATATATTATATTTAAATTATTAGTACTATTCTGGGAATATTGGAATTTTCTCCACATGAACAATTTTCAATTATAAAAAGATCATTTTTGACTCATGTACCGAACATTGATGAAACTTCAGATATGAAATCAAATAATTAAATAATTGATATAAATGGTTATAAGTAATATAAAATGAATAATAAATATTGAATTTTTTTTAATAATTTATAAATTAACTTAATTATATTACTTATTAATATAAATAATTATCAATAGAAGTCGGACTCGAGTTAAGAGAACTTCTAAAATCAATTTCCACCCATTAGGTTATACGCATATTTTATTTTAAAATAGCATGAGATATGATGGGGAAATAAAAAATTAAGGGGTCACAAATAAATCCCAATAATAGATTAAACATGGTATTTGGTAATAAATTTTATACAACAAGAGAACAAATAGGGAATAAGTGAAGTTAAATTCATCAACATGGATACTAAAGCATGATATAAGATGATAATAATAATGGAAACATGGGAAACATAGAAGCAACACAAAACACTACATCATAATCATGGGTCAAGGATAACTGCCAAGTCATCATGATGAAAAATTTCCAATAAATGAATTAGGTTGACTCCTTGTGCCAACATGATGTCTCATGAGAGTAATAAGTACCCCATATATGGGCGTGTTATATAATTCTGGGCGCACCTGTCCCATTAATTTGTTTTTCATACTTATGTGTTCCACATAGATCATAAAACATGGATTTATTCATCAAAATATTTTATTCCGTGATCATTAAGTTTAGAATAAATAAATATTCTTCACATGTAAAAGCCATATATGTTTATAAATGTTAATACATTCATTAAGAAATGGATATTGTATTCACAACACATTTGTTTTGGCCCTGAAAATCATCGTAAAATTTCCACATTATAACAACGTCACATAAGAATCCATTAAATGAGATGATGAGAGATAAATTGGTCTCTATATATATAGATATAAATTTGAACATAATGGGGATATAGAATATAAATTATAATCATATCTAAATGATGATAAAAGGAATAAGGTAATGTTGATACTTGAATAAAGAGTATAAAAGAAAAGATCCCTTACTTGAGTGTATGACTCCAAATGCTTGGGAGGGGCATCATGAAATCGTGGGTGATCCTTGGGAGGACTATATAAAGGTGAGGTATGAGTAAGGATATTTTTCGTGTACATTTAGTGAAGAGAAATGGTAGGATGTGTGGGTTTATATAGGAAATGAGTGTGGATTTATTTAATATTTTTTAAACCTAATTTGTAGACACTATATAATAAAATAAAATAAAATAAAAATCCTCAAATTTTTTTTCCATGGTTTATGAAAAATTGCATTAGTTTTAAATATTTTAGAAGACCAATGGGAAAAAATAATAAAATAATTCCCTATATTAAGTGTATGTGAGACAAACTGTTAAAGAAATGATTTTAAAAACATAAAATATATTATTGGTTTTTCTGGATTCTGAATGGTTATATAAAATTAATCAATTTAATATAAAATATCATTATTTAAAATATTAAACATAAATTCGTTTATTGGTACCGTTTATTGTCTTTATTACCTCACTTTTGGTAAAGAATGTTTTCATAATACACAAACTCTATTTATAAATATAATTTTATTTTTACCCCAAAAATCACCTATCTTTGAAAAATTTGAAAAATGCACCATTGGATAATTTGGGAACTCTAATTCAAAAAATAATTCTCATTTTAGAAAAATAATTTCATTAATATTTTAATTTATAAATTTAAAATAAAATCAATATTTATTGTGAAATGATTGTTTTTTTGACAATAACTGTTTTTGATGCCTTTTAAAAATTACATTTGGCTACATAAAAATTATATAATCATTTATATTTAATAAAAAATAGAAAACATTTATATTCTATTTTAATATTATTTATTGAAAAAATAAATTAATTCAACAGAATAAATTCATTAAATGTATTGGGATTTTAACCCAAAGTAATATTTTTTATTGTATCAAAATAAAAAACATTTATAAAGCAATAATAATAGGATGAAAACATATCCATTACTCTATATAAAATAATGGACATACAAATATTTTTGAAGACTTGATATATACCCCTTTAATAATACATAAAATACTGTAAGGGTAAGATGCTCATTGGTGAATCTTTAATGGGGTGTTTCAACATAAATAGTGGGGGTTGTGATCTCAATGAAATTGAACTTCTAACCTAAATGGTTTCAATCATGATTATGTGTTTAGATCTCATCATAGGAATGTTCAAGGTAAAATCACAGTGATTCTATATCCCTTGTATGCTCTGATAATTAGAATTCATAAGATATGATCCTTCTATTTAAGTTTATAACCTCCTTTGTCTGTATTAATTAGAATTGTTAAAAGCCTATGTTTATACTTATATAAATTATATGATCATTGTTCAACATATATATTCTCATAGGTAAATATGATTAAATTTATTTTAAATCAGATAGTATATAATAAAACCTAATAAATTCATATATTTTCTATATCAATATCACATAATAAATAACCTATGTAAATTAAAAGTGTAATTTTATTTATAAGAGTTACGATCACTACAGAACATTTTGTTGAATATTATTTTAGTAGATTTGAGTAATTATATGAAAATTTAGTTTGAGAACATATTAAAATATAGTGACTTTATATCTTTCTATATGAAATATTTCATTCATTTTATATGGTATAATCAATTCTATTATAATCTCTTACTCCATAAAGTAAATATCCAACATGAATTTTGTTACGTCAAGAAATATAATTAACAAATAAGAAATAATTATCACAATAAAATAATTACAAGTCAATCCTCTTATCTCTAGATATTTTCCAAGATAAAAATTAATATAACATGTTATCTAATATCACCAAAATTCAAACACAATCAATCATATAAATAATTAAAAATAAAAATCATCTAAAATTTTCCTCTCTAAATTCAATGACATAAATCATTAAAGTATATTTGCTAGAAATTCATTATATTCAACTGATAATATAAATTGGATCTTAATGCCAAAATTTCAATATATGAATTCATTTTCAAACACAAAAAAATAATTAAAACATCCATGTATCAAAATATTAAATCTCATGTTGTCAAATAAATTACATATATAAGGATATTTAGTAAACTTAAAAAAGGATGAAATAAATTATAAAACTTGTAACCAATTTAATAGTCACACATTTTTTTCCATAAACATATCATTTTTATCTAATCATTTGGGGAATATTAATTTTTATCCTCCCTTCATCATGTGTTTTCCAAAAATATAAACTTTTTATTGAATCTATTTTCTTGTTAATTAATACCTATCAACATATTCTATAAAATATTTTAGAAAATATCAGTATAGTATAGTGATTATACATTTATGGATTATTAAAACTATAATATAATTCATTAAAATAAAAATATAAAATAATTCAAGAATACAAAAACAATAAAAACAATCATTCCACTTATGCTTAAGTAATTTCATAAGTTAGATCTAGATAACTTAGCAAAATTTGAGGTTCATTTCCTTGATTCTTGGTGTATTCATTTTGGTAGCACCCCACCTCTAAAATGTTGATGAATTATACATTGGAAAATTATTTCACCCTTATTAAATCATAAGAATGGTATAATTTCTCTCTAAACTTTATGAAAACTTTTATTCCTTTTAAGTATGATCCATGGCGTTTCTTCCAAAAGTATGACATGTTGGAGAACCCATTATCCCCTTATTACCCTTATCCATGGGTTTAAATGATTTGATCTTCTTATCTAGCTTCCCGTAGAAGGAACACTATTTAGAGGATATATTATCTTCCATTATATAACATGATACCATATACTTGTATGATGATATTTTTTGGGATAATACATTCCGTTGAAATATTGTACTCTTTTCATCAAAGAATTGATCCTTCTTAAACATTTGATTATGTGCACTGAAATAGTTTTTAATATATGTCCCATTTATAAATGATATTACACAATATCATAGACCATTACATTATGAAACATAATTTATATTCCCAAAAAAGAGAAATACATAACATAAATGGAAAAATATCAACATTGAGATTTTATAAACATAAACACGATTTATTAAGGGATAACATGATTTTAAACTCCATCAGAATGGTTGGTAATTAAAATTTAATTTTTTCTAAGAATACTCCATTGGTTTTGTAAATCCAAGTGTAATTTATGACCCACAATCATGATTTGAGTGATGATCAGGTTATTTTTATTGTGCCATTTAAATAAAATAGTGAATTATTAACATAAATTGACAAATATTGGCTTTGAGATCTCATAAACATAAACACAGTCTCCTTGGGGACATATTTATTTTCAAATCAATCATAATGGTTGGTAATGAAAATTTATGTTTTTATAAAAATATATGATGGGGTTATAAATTAATGTGTAATGTGTTTCCCATAATCATCAGCTGCGTGATGATCATGTTATTTTTATTATGCCCTTTTTAACATACTACCCAGATGTTCATCTATTTTAGGACCATGTACCCTTGTAGATTCTATACATGTATTTATTAATCATAAAATAATAGAATATATTCCTTACCAAAAAAATAAGAAGTTATTATATGAATATTTATTTTTCTACGAGAGGGTTATGTTCCAAATTTTAATTTTTCTTAAATCTAATTCTCATGGTTTCTACTAAGCATCCTACGATACCAACTATAGTATATTGAACCCAATATAATGAAGTTAGTGACTGTTTTATTACATTGAAATAAGATATAATGGATAATATCCTAAATAATTGAATAGTATTATAGTATTGTTTATTAGGACACATTCATGAGTTATAAATTTCATTTGATATGATAAAATACGTAATGTATTTTCTTTGCGACCATCATTATTCCTCATAGTGTATCACTATATATCAATCAAAAAACAATTAATGGTATCCTCAAGAGAATAAAAATAATAATAAATGAGTATGATTAGTTTTTCAGCAAGGTTAATAATATTTCCCATGATAAGAATAAATAAGGAATATGTAATATGGAAAGGAAACTGACTGAAAAAAATTCCATTTAATAAAAAAATTCATAACATGATTGGATTAAATGATTATCAAATAATTCCATATAAATAATAATTACAACATGAAACATAACCATGGATATTATAACTTACTGAATAATCACATGGAATATAAATACCTAAATTCCGAGATATATAATATTTATTTACATAAATAAAAAACATATCATCATGTCCTTAGTCAAAGACATATATTATAATTTGTAAGCCCTCAGGAAAAAACCAATATAGTTTGTCTCATGATACCTATTAATACATAGAGGGGATATAAAATTCCCCACCCATCACATAATATGTTCAACGAATACCTCCTTGGAATGTTACAATACATAATATATATAATCATTTTTCTTAAAAAATAACAAATGGAATGTTAATACCTACCCCAATAAAAACAAATAATTATAAACCATCTAGAGTATAATAGGGAATGGTAATGAAATTTGATATCCCCTGTCAAACTAATCATAATGAATGTAGAGAGATAATAACATTGGTATCAATACAATAAATACTCAGTTTATTATTGGTGAAATACAAGGTTGATGTTTTTGATTAATTGCAGAACTAATAAATGATTCTTTAAATTATTTTTGAGAAAAATAACCCCTTAATTTTTAAAATAATCATTAAAAATTGTTCAAATAATTCTTTAAATTAAAATTCACCAAAAATAACATACTAAAACCGGTAAAATAATAATTAAAACATTCATTGGTAATGAATGAGGGAAATTATCATCACTCCATACACATTAGAAGAATGATTTATTTTACTATTTCGGTAAAATCCAAATGAGAGATTTTTTAAAACAAAATTAATATTCCAATCATTTAAAATAAAATAATGGGTAAAATTTCCATAATAAATTTATTTTTAAATGTTCAAAAAAATAGAAATCATTTTTATAAAATATTGGTTTTGAACAAAAATGATTTCAAATTGAAGGGAAAAATAAAATTTGAGTTTCTTAAAACCATATTATAAATTGTTTTACATAAAAAAGAGTAGAAAAATGAACTATTATAACAAATAATCATGAATAACTTTATGAGAATAAAATATATTGGTTTAAATATATAAATATCAAATAATTTCTACAACTGAGATTCAAATATAAACAATCTCGAATAGTGATGCGATATTGAAATAAACCCTTACCTATTTGGTATGACGAAAATAGTAATTAGCATAAAAAATGACAGAAAATGAAATAATAGATACCATTAATATAAATATTTTTGAGATATTACAAATCCAATGGTTGTATATACACCATAAAAAGGAAAAATTGGTCAAATTGGTGTATGTCTCATGGGTGTAAATTTGTAATAAGAAACCATAACCTCTGATCTTATATTTTTATAATGTGTCTATAAATACTATTTAAAGATTTTAATAATCCTATTAAATTATTTAATATCAAAATATATATTCATAATATCATATATGACACTCTTATTACATATTTACACCCATTTGTTAAGAATTTGGAATTAATTTCAATGATTTCGGTGTTAATTGCTTTGATTTCTCATCGGTGTTTTATCAAGAATGTAACAATTATTTTGAATGTGATATATATACATACCATCTATATAATTAAATTAATATTATAAATATAAAATATTATCAACAGATACATTTGTGTACCCATTCATAAATGTTTAACATGGATAATGAGTCGTCTTTCTCCATGGAGACTGTAAACTTTACGTATGTGCAAATGATCATATTATTCCATTGATGAGTGAAAGGGTATGGTAGTGGGTGATATATTAATTTTATTATATACACGTAATCTCATATATATCACATATATTCATTAATGAGAATAATATTATATTACATTTAAATCATATGTGGGAGACGAGTCACATAACTTCCCACTAAGGTAGTCCACCATACACACGAGGGAATATACGACATTTTAAATGTAAAAAAAAAAATTAGATGTGATATTAAAATTATATATGGGAATTATTATCATAATTATAATATTCATGTTTTAAATACAGAATTATATCCATCCATTAATGGTGGTGATGGAAAATTATGTACATTGGTTTTCGAGGTAGTGGTTCTACAAACACAAAATCAATGAATTTTTACCATTTGATTAAAGTGAAGATGGGTATGTATTATGAAAAAAAAATTAATCTATGTATATGGTAGATACTAGAATCATAATATTTTATTTTTTAATGATTAATTTATGGTGGGAAAAGAAAATAGAAAATGAAATAGCTTTGTTAAGAAAACTACCTTCTATAATAGAATCCTCCTTCGGATGTCATCTTAATGACCATATGGGTGGTATTTGGGGAGGTCTAGAAAATATAAAATATATAAAATGATTTTGTGATAGATAGATTTTTATTATTGGAAAAAGAAAAATGGATTTATGGGTCTGAATAAGTGTGTTTATGGAGTGCCCTTTTATTAGTGGGGAAATGAAACCTTCTGGGAAATTACATGAAAATTTCTGAAAAAATAAAAATTTATAAACGAATTAAAATGAAAAAACATAAAAATATCCTTAAGTTATAATTTATGATTATATAAGGTGTAAATATTTATATAAAAATAAACTCTTCACATGTTGGTAGGTTATTTTTATACCTTTTTTGTCTTATATTAACCACATTGTATTCCAATTTTAATCTTAACAACTACAATTAATTTCTATTATTTTCAATATAACTTTTCATCCGAAAATTATTATTAGTGAATTAATAATATAAATTATTATGATCCCATACATGGAATTTTTTTTATTATTCATGATAAATAATTGGAATAATTTTATTCAAAATTATACTCATAATTTTTGCAAAAATAGTAGATTTAAAGGCAAAATTCTCAAAAGTATAGATGCTTTTAAAGTTAGAGTTTAATACAAAAGTAATTTCAATGACATAAATTAGTTACATTTTAGTATTTTTGATCTAGTTTATCATAAAATAATATTTTATAATTAGATTATATTTTAAATAATATAAACAAGATGGAATTTTTTAATTAGTATTAGTATTTTTTCCTATGTATAAAAAATAAATCATTTATGTAAAATATAAAAAATTAGCCATAATCCAATTTTTTATATTCTCACATCAAAGATTAATTTTATTTTTATTTTTATTTTAAATAATTTGTAATTTTTTTAAATTATGTGTTAAAAGTGCAACAAAACCGCTTTATAGAAAAATACAGTTTTTTAGATAACATTTATTTGTCATTAAATTAGATATTATTTTATTCGTAATCAATAGATATCTATTTCATTTATTTTATACATGTTTAAACTATATAATTTTTATTATATAGATAGAATTATTTATAACCTTCAATTTAATGGCTATTTTGTAAAGGTCACGTTTAAATAAAAAAAATTCAATAATGTATCATGTTCTGTTAAAAACAGATGTTGCATTCATCATAGGATATTGAGGAGATTGATATTATTTATACTGAAATTGACTATAAAGTATTTGTGTGTAAATTTATTTTTTTAGGATTGGTGATTTTTTTCTTACACAATACTATGCATGATGTTCATATTTTAAAATCTCTGGGTGTTACAATTCTGAATTCTTCACTGTCTTATGTAGGGTGGGTAATAACTAAGTGACTGCTTATATGAAAGGGAAGCTCTCCCTGGTAGACTTTCTTCATTAAAATAAAGGTTTTCCCATATATTATTTCATTTTATAAATAATCCCTTTATAGGGTCTCCCCATATTCTTTTCTTCATTTTATATGGTAGGTAAAATACCTACAAGAACTATTCGTTTGTCTCCACCATTATCTATACATACATTTTTTCTAAATTGAAGACTATAAAATTATAAGACATAGTTAATAACCATTTTCATGAAATAGATTGTTAGAATCATAATATTTTGAATTCCATGTGGGTTATTTATGAAACTATCTCCGAGAAATGATTTTTTTCATGGATCCAAGACAAAATCCTCACAACACATAATGAGAAGCTACTTTTTGGGGTTGTGAAAATAATTCATGACGTAACAAATTAAAATAATTATTTTTCTAGGGGAAGGGATTCACCATCTCATCACTCAATACGAAAAAAAATTCCAGCAGCGGAAATTACATTTCCATCCCCTATAAAATGGAAACTAATTTTTGTGGAATTTGAATATGTGTATTATGATGTGAATTAAAACTAATTTATAAGGGTGTACAATTACATTCTCCCCTACAAATTATTTTTGTTTGTGGGAATTCTATACAGAGTTGTGGTTTGTCATAGCTTATGCTCAATAAGATAGGGACCTTATGATTTTGTAAAGGGTTACCTAATTTTATTTTCTCCAAAAATAGTTTTTATATTTGATTTTGTAATTCTCATATACAAAATAATTTATATTAATTCATTAAAAAATATTTGGGTCCTGAAAAATTACACCTATTAAAATATTATCTAAACAAAATATAGAAGAGGTAATTCGGAGTAATAATTAATCCCTGTTAAATTATAAATGTTGTGTACATGGACACCAAAGTGGGACCATGTCTTATAAAGGTGGTAGGATAAACTTATTTGTCCTTATGTGAACTAAAGGTGATTTGGGTGTCACATAAGGATTGCGACATGAAACCCTTTTCACATAGAAATTTAACTTTATGAATAGAATTTTCCTTATATAAAATCATTAAATTTGCCAAAAAGGTATTTCAATGAAGTAAATATCATTTCAGGAAATATAATGATTTCTATAAACTGATTTTAATGTTCTTATTTTCACTTTAAGACTACTCTTCACACCTACTGTCTGTATAGTCTTTTACTAGAAATGAATAATTTAATAAACTGAAAAATATAACATATTATTATGGTATTTAATATAAATAAAATGGGTCCTGATAATAAGTTATTTTCATGTTTTGTGACCGAAATTTAGAGGATAATTGTTGAAGGTGAATGTATTGATATTGACCCCCAAAAATATGGAATTCTTCTAGAAAGTATCCTAATGAATCATCATGTCTCTGATCTTCTGGGTTTTCCACTCTTAGATCAACTATCCCTATTAATATTTTTCCAATAATTTAATAATTTAGTTCTTCTATATAATCAAAACCTTCAACTAGGTTGGTTTAATGTTTCCTTGAATTGTGTATAATGAAAAATAACTGTTACAGGTCATCTTATTCAGTTATCAAATAAAAAAAGTGTTTCATTTTGAATGGTTCCTTATGGAATAATTGGGACTAACCTAATTATAACATATCCCTACAATCCATTATTCAATATTACCCATCCATTTCGAATTACTCATAGGGTTCTTCCATTGGTAGGTGGATCTCAACGTTGGATATGAGATCTAAGAGGAGTTTATATGATGAATAGGCTTAAGAATTCTAGGTTCATCATTATTTAATGAAAATTATTGAATGGATGGAGGTCATAAATTTAATCCATATCATCTAGATCTCCAAATTATCTATCTTTAAAATATCTAGGATATTTCCTATGTTGATCAGTCATTAGTAATCAAGTACTACTACCATTAACCTACCTTATTGAGATGGTGAAATTGGTTTTTTATATATCTAAAATATGGGAGAATTACAATCCTTGGAAAGATGTATTATTTATTTCATCCCATGGATAACATAATATTCCATTAGTGGAAGACATATTGATTGTGGAAGAGATGTCACTATGTCACCCCTTCACACATATTTTGTTATTCCATTAAATGGTTAGATAAAAATGTTTTTTGAATCTGGTGCATAGAGGATGAATGTTTAACCTAAAAATAATCATCTAACTCAACAATCATGATATTTTACAGGTTTATACCAGCTAACTCTTGAGGAATTTAAACATAATACATGGGGTAATAGGATTCATTTAGGAATATTCTCATATTTTATCGAGTAATTATATTTTCCTTTTTTCTATGTGATTGGATCTTCCCATCATGTGATGCTTACACTAGTGTTAGGGTTTTTACCTTGATTATAAAATCCTTGTTGGTAAAGGGAAAACCTATCAACCGATTTATACCCACAAAATCCCATATTTATGAATTAATTTTTCATATAAAATGAAAAAAATTCTTCAAATTTTCTTACTAGGATATTAACTTTTTTCATATAATTGGATAGAGGAAGAATTTTATTGTAATTAATATCAGATTACCATGATGATTCCTTATTCAGTTTTTTTTTCCCAAAATTGATAGTATTGTTTTTTCCCTAACATCCCTATAAATTTATAGTGTCAGTGAGATACTAAGGGATTTTATATACTTTTATTTCTCTCCTTATATGGTATATTCTAGATTAGTGATAGAAAATAGGGGGTGGACATTTCAAGAACATTCATACATTGGCTCTCTTTGTTAGGATATTTTAGTATCTCATATATAAATATTATCCATCTATTAACATTATTCCCATTATAGGTATTTTTGGTAGTTTGGGTGTCGGGTATAGGGTATGTCTTTACCTCTCTATATGGTTTTTAGGGAATTTCATATTTCCATTATTCACAAATATTGGTTGATGCTAATGGATGGAAATTTCTAGATGAGAATTACTTTTCTATCCACTTGTGGTTGAAAAACATTTTCATGGGATAATGATATATCATGGGTGTAATAGGATCCTTATGGAATTTTGGGGAAGATTTTCTAGGTGTATAATAAGAAGATACCTTCTCCATGTTTATTGCATATCATGTTTTAATCCCCAGTTTCTATGGTTGAGATTCATGTATCTACCCATTCCAAGAATTCAAGGGGATCTTCATGATCCCATTTCCCTGTTATCAGAAGCAATACATACCCTACTTTTTCATCTATCACTATTAATCATATCACCATTGATGTTCCTAAAAAATATCATCTAACACTTCATTAATAGATGTTAATATTTCATGATCAAAAATAAAAAGTTAATCGAAATCCTTGATGGATGTAACACCCCAAGGATTCATAGTACGTTATTTCTTCAAAGTAATTCAATAACATTCACTACACGCAACACTGAGTTCAAGCGTACCAAAAATTACCAAACTAGCGGTTTAAAAGCAGTTATGAATAATATTAACAGAATTTTGAACATTATATAATGCTTATAATTTTATAATCCATATTATGAGTTTCTCAGACATAATTTAAGAACAAATTCATTTTTTAGATGAAAGATGTATTTTTTTAAAAATGCAATTTTACCGGATTTTAACAGAGAACATTTTTAAATTCAATATTTGAAACTTTTATATATTAAAATTGACAAAATAAACTTATTATTTAGATTCGGGACATAATAATTTAGTTTCAATAATTTTTATTGGGTTTTTCTAATAACTTCTATATTTGGGTGAATAGTGAAAAATAATATATTTCATCTAAAAACAGTGTTTTCTGTCAAAATAATTTATATTGTTGAATTAGAAATTTTAATGGTTAGGAAGTATAATTATATTATATTTTTACCATTTAATCCAATGGTGGTCATTGTACGTAATTTTACGTTGAAATTGGACATAAACAAGTGTCAATCTTTTGAAAGTTATTATCACTTAAAAATACAATTTTTGGTTTTGAAAACAGAAATTAATTTTAAATTAATTAATTCGACTTATATGATTTGAAATGGGTAATATAGAATTAATTTTTTAATTCAGAATATAAAAAATATATTAGGGTTAATTTTTGGAATTTTTTCTAAAACATTCAATTTTTTATGAATAGTGAAAACCACTGAGTTATTGATTAAAATAGAATTTTTATTTAAAAAAATTCTTATTTTATTTAATTTTATTTTAGGTCAAAACATATACATAATACCTATATAAATTCATTTTAATTATTTTGTAAAAAAAATTCTATGTAATTCATTGGAGTCAGTTTATATTAATTTTAGATATATAAAAATTTTATTGATCTTTTTACCGTCTTCTACCCACCTCGTAAGAGCATTTTCAAATTTACAGAAAATGTAATTTTAACGCTTCTGTGAGATGAATTCCAAAAATCTAAGAGACAAAGGTGATAATAGTAAGTAAAATGTTGTTCAACAAGATGAAAATAATTTTTAGTGAATAGTAACGTTTTACTTTTATTTGCCACGGTTAGAAGTAAATTGGGTAAATAAGGGTAAAAATGATATTATTATTACCATAAAACAAGTCATAATTCTATTTGATACGTATGATTCAAAAAAAAAACAACCTTAAGAATTAAATATGATCCATTAGGTCCACATGGATTATATTAGGACATTTATTATTATTTAATTCAAAGAAGAGTTAAAAGTGTTAAATTCAAAGCTTAATAACTAAACGATTTTTAATATAGAGATACACATAAGATAAGATTGACTATAAATATTAATTAGAAAGCTAAAAATAGTTCCTACATAATAGTATTTTATTTATAAATATTATACATTAAATAATTAAATTTATTTATGACACAATGATGATGCAGTAACTACCTAATTAATAAAATATTATTATTATTGATATTATAAATATTCAGATAAATGTAATTTAAGAATTTTTAGGAATTCCAAGAATTCTCTAGGTTAATATGACATGTTAGGGTTGGTTAGATTTATTTTTTTCAAATTAATAATTCATGTTATGATTTTACCAAAAACAAAATACCAAATAGTGTCAAATTTCACATAACAGAGTTTTTAAACAAATTATTATATTATTAATTGATAGTCTATTAATATAAATATAAGGATCATCCAAAAGACTTATATAATGATAGTTTTATAATTAATGAACAACTTGGGGTTCGACTAGAAGTTTATTGTATGGTTATTTACCATATAATATAAAAATACAAAGAGACATTGTAAATGTCAAACTATTTAACTAAGAGTTAAATCTAAAAGAGAAAGTTAATACAGTGACCGAACCTATCTAAAACCTATTTTTTGAGTGGTTTTCAACCCATCCCCACCTTAGACTTTAAATAATTTATTTTGGAGCCATTAGAAACCAAAAATTATTTTATTAAAAAATAATATTTCTAGCTTTTCCTAAGGTACCCCTCACCCCTCTTATAAAAGGGAACTCTCACTTCTCTCTAATTCACAAAATCAATGCCATTTAGATCTTCCAGAACTGGCCCAAATACCCTCTAAACTGTCCTCCCTTCATCATATAGGCCTTGTTTTAGTCAGAAAGCCAACCAAATGAGTACTTTAGATCAAATAAAAAGGAAGAACCCAAAGAAGATGTAAATATTACATCACCACTTTCATGTTCCATTCTTCTTCCACTTCCTCTTTCTTTGTTGTTTCCATTCTAAAATAATAACTCCAGTATCTTCTATATACTGTGATGTTATTATAAATATGGTACAACCATATTCATTATTCTATCCATCATTTGAATGAATTGTCACCATACTTGTATGCGTACGACATACCGTCTCCACGTCGTGATGTAATTGTTATTCAATAAATTATTAATTTGATGGGTATAATAATGATGTGTAATGGATGTAAATAATAAATACAAAATGATAATTATTTTTTTATGTATGATATACCAACCAATTATATATTACTTTAACATCAAAATAATGATATTGTCGCTCGTGTGTTTGGACGGATTACCGTCTCCATGAACACAATGAAATTCATTCCCCATCGTATCCATTCATGAATACATTTTATTAGATGATTAAAAATAATGTTTAAATACTTAATATCATTATGAATATGAATAAGATACATCCAGATGAGCTTATATTACTGATGGAGCTCTCAGCAACTGTCTCGGAGACTCGGCGACCACCAACCCTTATTTCCTCTTTTGGTTTCATCTGAAGATCTTCCATGGTTGGATTTGATCTGTAGTGTGAATTCTCTCCCCTTGATACTCATGCTGCTTTAGACTCTAAAACATCCAAAATAGAGGTTGGAAACCTGGAGGTGGCACTTTTCTCTCCTCCAATCTCCTTCCGAGATGCACTTCAAGGCTCTGATCAAGCTATTGTGAAGGAACACAAACAACCTCTCTTCAAGAAACTAGAAGATTGAAGATTTACAGTGGATGCAGATCCAGAAGTGCTGAAGCAAAGATCTCAAATGTTCAAACATGTGCTTCTTGTCTGTGTCTCTTACAACTCGGGTGATCATCCCTGGCCGCTGATAGACCTCAAACATAGAATTTCAAACTGTTGGGGAACTACAAAGTGGAAGATGGTTCCAATTGGCAATGGTTACTACCACATTCTGTTCAACTCTTTGGTAGAGCTTGAACTGGTTTGGAAATTCTATAATCTCCATCTTATGTCGGGTTTTCGTAGATTTTCTTCTTGGGATGTATCTTTCAATCCTTTCACACATAGGAATTCTATGCCTCAGGTTTGGGTAAAGCTTCATGGGCTGAATTGGTATTACTGGAAGCCTAAGAACTAAAGTGACATAGCTTCTTGCATAGGGATCCCTGTTAAAATTGATCACAGAACACTAAAGGGAGATCTAGGGATTTTTTCTAGAGTTATGGTTTAAGTAAACTTGGCTAATTAACTCCCTTCAGTCATCAATTTTAATGCTCCTGATCATAGGGCTGACATAAGTGTAGAATATGAGACAAAACCAATCTATTGTGAGGTTTGAAAATTGATTGGACACAATATAAATAATTTCAGAATTATCAGAAAACAAGTAGATCCCCCCATTGTGAAAGAGTGGAAGGATGTTAAGTGCACTAAAAATGAAAATCCATTTTGGATAAGCCTTACCAACCTAAAAAGAAGCATGACATGTGGGTTAAGAAAAATACCTTTTCCCCACTTGGTAATTCATGGGGAGAGATAGTTGAGGAAGAAGAGGCTCTTCAAATAGATGATAAAATTGCCTTTCAAATTGAAAGCATGGTAGCTGGGTTTTTTCAAAATCCGCATGACATTGTTAATGCAGCAGACAAGAGAAACCAATGCACTGACTCTGCATTACACAGTTCTGACTCATTGCCTATTTCTTCTTCTAGTATAATGTCTAATTGCAGGAATCCCATCCATGCTTCAAATTCAGCATGTGTGGAACTTAAAGCTATTGAGGGACATTAATGCTCAACCGATTCACTTTTGGAGGATAAAGGTTACCTTGCAACTGTGCTTGAAATAGGTAATCCTACTTTCAATACTGCATTTACTGGTTCTGATATAAATATCACTGATAGTTTTCAGGCACCTAATAGTGATTTTGTTTCATTGCCTAACAACAATCCTATTGATAGTGATGCTCATGTTTCTAAACCTATTGTTGAATATCCTAATTCTATAGGAAGTCCATCTACATCTACTGTTTTCAAACAGGTATCTGAATTAAATCTGGCCCCTCTGAGCTCTAATGTTAATAACTCTGAACTTGGCAAATCTGAGTTATCTCATTCTATTCCAACCATTTTGGCTGGGCAACCCACTCATGATCTATGTCTTGCATAGGATGTGGCTATATGCCAGACACAAGATTCCAGGATTCTTTTTTTTGAATGTGATAACAAGCTAGATAATTCTGGTCATACTGAGGTTTCTACCTCAGTTAAGGCTATGAGCCCCACCCAGAATGCAGATTTTCATCCTCCTACTCAGAAAGATGCTTTTGATAACCACCCGAACAGTTGTATTGTGATCCCTTCTCCTATAACTACATCTATTTCTGTTCTTCCTTCGGATAGTGATATGACTAATGTTGTTTCTCCTATACCCAAGATTAAATATGAGGAAAAGAAAACTACTCTAACCCCCTATTTGTTGACTTGGAGATCACAGAGGAAGAAAAACACGGGGAAATCCAAAAAAAGGTTCTAACCCAAAACACAAATTGAAACGAATATTCTTTTTGGGAATTGTCAAGGTATAACTAATCAGGATACCTCCACTACTCTTAGGAGGTTCTTAACCACTCAGACACCACTCTTGTTTTCTATCTCTGAACCTAAGTTTAACTTTAATTTGAATATTTTGATGTTCGGATCCTTTATTTACCACTTCATTGGCTCCTGTAAGAAAGGAACTTTAACTAATTCTTTGTGGGTCTTCTATCAAAATTCTCTTCAAAGTGTTAAATTTTTTAAAAGCACAGATCAACAACTCACATGTGACTTTTGTGGAATGGACATCATATCTTTTTCATGATGGCCTACGCTAACAATAGATACCAGGAAAAGAGGCCCCTTTGGCATGATCTTTTGGTGATGGCTAATCAAATTCAAGTCCCCTGGGTTGTTTTTGGGTATTTTAATGCCAATCTCAGCTCTTGTGAACAGCTGGGTCCCTCAAATCTCTCCATCTCTTCAAGAGAGTTTAGGTCCTCTATTGAGTACTGCAACCTCTTTGAGGTTACTCTTATAGGTGACTAGTACACTTGGTGTAGAAGGTATCATAATAAAACTGTTTCAAGTAAACTAGATAGGGATTTCATCAATATGAAAGCTCTTGACACTTAGGATAATGTCACTAGTATTACCCTCCCTAGACTTAACTCTGATAATCATCCCATTCTACTTAGTTTCATCAGTAATGAACGTAGTCTCACCCCTCCTTTCAAATTTAACAAATCTTGTTCTTTGGACCCAGATTGTGACTCATTTATTAAAAACACTTGGGATTCTATGAAACATCACCAGGACTGTTTTCCATGCATGTTCAAGTTGAAAACATTAAAGCATGATCTTAAAGATTTGTGTAAAATCAAAAGCACTAATATGAATTTAGATATCTATTTGCGGGAGAAAGAGCTTAATCAAATTCAAAGTCTTAATACCAACTCTAATTTTAATGGGGATTTGCAATCTGAGGTGAATCATTCCTTTAAACTTAACCATCTGCTCAATTTCAAAGATATTATTCATAAACAAATGTTTAAGACTAAATGGATTAATGATGGTCATCGTAATACCAAATTATATAATTCCTTAGAAAGAATCAAAAAGTCCAATCCTCCTCTCTCTAAACTCATTCACAATGATTTGATTCTTGATACTGAAAAGGCCATCTCAGAACATGTGGTCTCTTAATTCCATAACACTTTCAATGGTCCTGACGTGAACACTAATCTTATGTCTGGAATAATCCCTTTACATGTGGATGATAATGATAATAAATCTCTCCTCTCCATTCCTTTTGATCATGAAATTAAAGACCCGGTGTTTAGTTTAAATTCTGATAGTGCACCTGGTCCTGATGGTTTCAACAATGGCTTCTACCAAAAATATTAGGACAACATTCACTCTGATGTTTGTAAGCTGGTGAAGTCTTTCTTTTCTAATGGAATTCGTCCTCATGGTTTAAATGATCAATTTATTACTTTGATTCCTAAATGTTAAAATGCTTCTTAAACTCATCAATTTAGACCAATTGCTTTAATAAATACTATCTATAATATTATTACTAAAATTATTTCCAACAGACTTGTTCCTATTTGTAACAAAATAGTTTCATGGATTCAGTTTGGTTTCATCAAAGGAATATCCATTCATGATTGTATTTTCCTTGCCTCCGAATGTACCAATAGTTTAAATAAAAATAAGAGAGGGGGTAGTGTTTTCATTAAACTGGATATTAGAAAATATTTTGATACCATTTATTGGGCCTTCATATTCAATGTTCTTGAGAGCATTGGATTTCATGAAACTTTTATCAGAAGAAATAATTTTTTTTCCAATCCTCTCTTATTTCTATCTTGATCAATGGTACTCCTCGTGGTTTCTTCAATTATACTAAGGGTTTCAGGCAAGGTGATCCTATCTCGGCGATCCTTATTGTTATTTCTGAAGATTACTTCATCATATTCCTTAGTAAGATGGTTGAACAAAATAAGCTTAAACCCATCCAAGATGCCAGATACTTAAATGTGCCTACTCATCTACTTTATGCAGATGATATCATCTTGTTTATCAAAGGGAATCAAAGAAACATTCAAGTGCTCAAGCAATCCATTACTCATTATGAGGACATTTCAGGGCAAGCTATCTCCTTGAATAAATCCCAAATATTCTTTAGAAAAAACTTCCCTGTCAGAAGAAAAAATATCATCATCAATAACCTGTGTATTAAAAAAGGCCCTATTCCTTTCAACTATTTGGATGTCCCTCTCTTTTGGGGACAACCGAAATCCTTCTATTTATTGAATATAATTAATAAAATAACTAGCCAACTCTCTTCGTGGAAAGGGAAATCCCTCTCCATGGATGGGAGAATTTTCCTCGTTAAATCGACCATTGTTTCTAAAATGGTTTAATCCCTCATGATATACAAATGGCCGACTAGTACCTTCAAGATAATTAATACCTATATAAAAAATTTCATATGGACGAGGAGTATTCTAGATAAGAAACTCGCCACCGTCCCTTGGAAGAATTGTTGTAAGCCCCGTGACAAAGGTGTGATTGACATTAAAAACTTATGATTGTTCAATGAATCTCTGCAAGCCAAACTTACGTGGAGGCTTATTAATTGTACTTCTAAAGATCATGATTTCTTAAATAAGAGACTCATTCATAAACTCTTAAAAAGGAATTTGAGTTTCATTAACTCCTCAATCTGGCCTGCCATTAAAAACTCTTATCAAAAGATAATGGAAAATGCTAGATGGATGGTTAGTGTTGATTCCTGTATAAACTTCTGGTGTGATAACTGGTATAGTAATCCTTTGATATATTTTCTTTCCCCCGATAATACTCGTGAAGATATTAGTCTTTCCTTCAGAGATATTCTTCAATCTCAAAGGCAAGAACTCCTTAGTAGTATAGCTCAGATCATGGACAGTTATCATTTTTCTACTACTGGAGATTATATAGCTTGGGAACCTACCCCCAATGGTATTCTTAATTGGAAAAAAATCTATAAGCACTATTTTTCGGGTGATGATTCTAGTTTTCAATGGATGAATTCCTTTAACAACCCCTGGATAAAACCCCCTAGACTCACTCTGATTTGGAATCTTGCTCACAACAGATTGCCCACTGATATTGGTCTGCAATCTTTTGGCATACAACTATGCTCCAAATGCAAACTATGTAACCAGCATAGGGAAGATGCAGATCATCTCTTCTTATCCTTTTCCACTACCACTCCTTTATGGAATTATGGTTTTGACATATTTGATTGCAGATGGTCCATCCCTTACTCGATTTGTCAGCTGCTTAAAAAATGTGTTAGATGTGATGCTTCCTTGCAGGTTAAAATTTTATTTTTTGTGGTGGTGGCATATCTTATTCACGATATATTTTACGTTAGAAATGATATTTTCCACAATAATCACTCATTCTCTCTAAATGTAGGAAAAACTCGAATACTCATTGAAATTCAAGAAGTTGCTTCTATTCAAAAAGATTGTTGCAGTAACTCTATTGGTGATTTTGAAATCCTTCGATGCATCTACATTCTAGGCATCATTCCGAAGCCCAAGCGTTCCTTCGAAGTCATCTGGAAGGCCCCGATACTAGGTTGGGTTAATGTGAATGTGGATGGTGCCTCTAAGGGAAATCTTGGCCCTGTCAGCTATGGATCTATTTTTAGAGATTCAGATGAACAATGCAAAGGTTTCTTCTATAGTGGATGTGGTCTGGCCTCATCTATAGAATCCGAAATTTTAGGGGTCATTCATGCTGGGGATATTTCACTACAGAGAGGATGGAGAAAGCTTTGGATCGAAAGTGACTCTACTACTATCGTTCATTCCATCTAGAACGGTGTTATCCATCTTTTTTGGCCACTTACCAATCGTTGGATGAACTGCATGAATTCACTTCGTGGGATTGATTTTATTTCCACTCACACCTTTCGTGAAGTGAATGTGGTTGCTGATGCCCTTGCCAATAACGGAGTGCAGCAGAACTTGACTTGGCTGGATGCATTTGCTGCTGATTTACTTCCTTATTTCGACAGAGATTGTAGGAAAATTCCATCTTTTAGACTTTTGTAATCCCTTTGATTTTTAATACATATTTGGTTCTTTGGTCTTTGACCAAGTCATTACCTTTATAAAAAAATTGAATAAGATACATCCTATCCATAACAAACATTACTTACAGAACAAATTATATAAAGGAAAACGAATTAGTTAACACCTGAAATGATGATTATACTAAGATATTATTAGAAAATCAATGTTAAAAGACCATATATGATATAATATTTGTGTAGATTATTCTTGAATAATTTAATAACAATTATTTCACCATTATACAGGAGGTTAGCCTATCCTCGACCAAGGAAAAGTACAATGTAAGGGTTAATTTTAAAATCTATTTATTATCCTAGGATTTTTTTATGTAAGTATCTGCAGGGAGATATTTATTATCTATATCCATGTTTCATGAAAATGTTTTCAAAGGTATTCTTTTAAGAGACTTTTTTTTACTAAAACATCATTTTAAATGATTTAAATATTTATTCTTCTAAATCATTCTTAATAATGATAATGTTTTAAAAATGGTTTTTAAGGATTTATCTATATGGACATGAATGTTTTAAAAATGTTAATTCCGTTCAATAGTTTCAAAGTGGTATGGGACTCTTTGATTCAAAATTTTCGTTAAACATCTTCCCTTCTAAATTGTGTGACTTTTAAATGTTTTCTTTAAAAAGGGATATTTCTCTCAAACGAGTTTTACAAATAATTTTCATATATGTAAAAATCGTTTGATTGATTTTATACTTGTTTGAGGTTGACTTATTATGATAATAATAAGTCAACCTTGAGTTGATGGTTTTGTTATATTTTTTGTTGTGGATGTGTAATTTTTATACCATTCATGGTTTATGGTTAATGTATTCACATTTCATATGCTAGATTTAATATGAATATTTATGTTATGTTTAAACCTTTTCATATGAGGAATGAATTGGAATTAGTAAGTGATGGGTGGGGCCCACTATAGCTCCTCGATACATCTGTAGGTCTCCTGAGGCCAACTTGTGTCTTGGCACATGACCTTGACAAAATCTTATTTTTAGTCTTGGCATAAGGCCTTGACTATGTGGTTATGAATGTCTGACATTATGAATTCCATCATTATGAATGTGGATATTGATATTGCATGTGATTATCCGACTAGTAGAATGGCCATGTGAGTAATTAAATGGAATTATTTTGATTTATATTTTCCATATTATGATTAGGTTTATGTTTAGAAGGCTTTCATTTTAGTTCTATACATTGCCTTAAATGTTTATTATTATTTATGAATGGTTCTTCTATATTGTTATCCTTACTGAGCATCTGATATCACCCCTTTCTATGTTTTATTTTTCCCAAGATGTGAAGAAGTGTATTATGAATGACCTACTGGGATAGTCTCTGGGATCTCAGTGTTGTCTCTGGAAACAATGTTGTTGCAGTTTTATATTTTATGATGTAATGTAAACCTTATGAATGTATCTTGTACTTCCAAGGCTAATATACTAATAGGTATTTCAAGACACGATCTTTTGTGATCATGGAAATGATACGTAATCATGCACCGACACTAGGCTTATAGGGTCGGGGAATTATAGTTGGTACCAGTGGAAGTTTATTACAAACCTTGGAAACTAGATTTAGATAAACTATGATTAGATCACATATACCTAAGATAGACATTGAGGATTATTATATAAGAACATCCTAGAATTTTGGTACTGTAGATATTTTTTGTGTTTTCCAAGAAAATACATCCTTATCTAGATACAAGAAGGTAGAGGCGGCTCCGACACATATGTACCTTGGGGTAAAACCCGAAAACACCACTTTGAGATAGACTTGATTGGGAACTGGTGCATGACAACGAGCCTTGCTCACTCTTGGTTACGACACTCCTGGGGGATATGCTTAGGATAATTCTCATTTTCTATACAAATCATTATGAAGGATGAACTATTATATACCTCCTTAAAAAAATATTTTTATGATTATGGATTATATCGATAAACTGTTCAATTTATGTTTGGTATTTTACAAGTTTGGAATTATGTTTTTCAATTCATAAAATGACCTAGTGTATGCCTTTGTATAGAAATGGCGCCCAGTAGAAGGAATTTGAACTCCAGTAATATGTATGATCCAAAGATTGTAAAGGATCATATCTTTCACCGTATTAAGCCAAAAGTTAGAAGGGAGATAGTCTCCCATGTATTCTCAACATAAGAATAAATAGTAACATGTGTTAATAAGATAAGTAAATAATTTTCTGATTCATATGGCTTTCAAGGGATGAAAGATAAGAAAAGTATGGAAGAGAGAAATTTGGATAAACGGAAGAGGTAAAAGAAGGATTTTCTCTTATGTGATAAATGTGGAAAGAATAACCTTGGTAAATTCTCGAATGGAATGAGAGATTGTTATAAGTGAGGAGAAAAAGGACACCAAGTACGTGATTGAAAGGGTAAGAAAAATGTTTCAAATGTACAATGCTTCATCTGCAAGGAGTTGGGACACTACGCGAATGAATGTCCAAATCATCACAGTATACCCCAAATATTGATATTGGATAATAAAAAAGCAATGATACTACCGTAGATGAAGAGGAATGATTATATTTCATACGTTTTGATTAAATTATTGTGTCATTTGAGTATTGTATTAATGATGTACATGTTATAAGAATTTCAGAGTATATAAGGATTGTACTGCAATACTATTTCATTTAGGACTTGAGATTGTTTGGAACCAAGAAAAGTAACTCTATAGCAAGTTACATTTTTTGAAAATATATGGTTGAGAGAACGATAAACCATAATATGGTTCTGATACCGAGGTAGTGATTTTTAGAATATTACATGATTGATTTGGATAGATTATATTGAGAATTATTGACTACCTTGAAACTGATAAAAGATTTATATATTACATCATTATTGGAGTTTAAAACATTTTTGTCTTGAAAGATTATATCCAGTATTCTGTAATGAATAACAGAGCATGAATGTAATCAATAAGGTTTTATGATAATTCATGATGTTTTAGCGTTTTAAAAGGATAAATGATGAAGGTGTTCACATGTTATTACGTGGCAAAAACGACCTTCATTGTGTTTACCTTCCTTATAAATTTTTGTCTGTGTGTTTGGATAGAAGTATTATAGATAATTATTGTTTGATATTATTTTTGGATTTCCATAAGAAGTAAAACCCAGAGGTCGAGCGGCAACCCATCACGTCTGGAAAGGCCATGAGACTTGATCCCGCAACCGAATGGTGACAAGGGTGTATCACCTACCATTGTCCCACGTGATGTGATGGATTGAATAATGTAGTTTTTTTGAAATGTTCTGGTAGATGAATTATAAATTCATTTTTTTGGAACACTATATGAATATGATAAATAAATTTTTTTTATTGTTCTATTATCATTTAGAGTGAAAGATGGGTTTGTGGAAGAAATTAATTAAAGGATGGAACTCTACTTGTCATTTCTATATTTTTTTGTTTCTTATTGTATGAAGAAATTAATTCTTAAACATTAGGTTAGATATCTTAAAACTAAAAATGTTTTATACAAATACCTTATGTTTTGTTCATCCGATGATATTTTAAATCATTATAGATTAATCGCTTTGAGGCCCTCAATTCTCTAATTGTTTGTGACTGATGACCTCAATAACTCCTTATAAATATTTACATTTTCTATTTAATTATGTTTCTCTAATTTCTAACAATGTTTTCCAAATCGAGATCATAATTTGGTGGTGAATATTTCTTTCCCCTTTTCCTTTTTTAAGAATAAATTTTATTAACCCAATTTCTGATGTGGGTTTTCCCACAAAGGTATTTTCAATTTTCATCATTTTATTTTCAAAAACCAATTTTAAATTATGAGGATGAAATTTAATAAAGGAGGGATTAATGTAACACCCCAAGGTTTCATAGTACATAATTTCTTCAATGTAATTCAACAACTTGGTCTACACGCAATACTATGTTCAAGCGCACCACGACATACCAAACTAGCCATTCAAAAGTGGTTATTAATAGTATTAACTAAGTTTTTAACATTATATAATCCTTATAAATTTGGGATCCATATTATGTGTTTCTTAGACATAATGTAAGAACAAATTCATTTCTTTTAGATGAAAGAAGTATTTTTTTAAAAATGCAATATTTCCACCTTTTGATAGAGAACATTTTTTAAATCAAATATTTGAAGCGTTTATATATGGAATTTGTCAAAATAAACTTTTTATTTAGAATCGGTACATATGAATTTAGTTTCAATAAATCTTTGGTGTTTTTCTGATAACTTTCATATTTGGGTGAATAGTGTAAAATACTATATTTTAACTGGAACAAACTTTTTTAATAAAAATAATTTCTAGTTTTGAATTATACATTTTAATGGTTTGTAATTATAACTTAATTATATTTTTACCATTTAATCCAATGATGGTCATTATAAGTAATTTCACTTTGAAATTGGACATAAACAAGTGTAAATATTTTGGTAGTTATTATTTCTTAAAAATATGCCTTTTCATTTTGACAACAGGAATTAATTTTAAATTAACTAATTCAGATTCTATGTATTTAAATTGGTAAAATAGAATTCATTTTTGAATTCTAAATATAAAAATTATCTTAGGGTGAATTTTTGGTATTTTTCTGAAAACATTATATTTTCGATGAATAATGAAAAACACTAAGTTATTGTTTAAAACCGACTTTTTATTTAATTAAATATTATTTTATTTAAATTTATTTTAGGTAAAAATTTATATAGAATACCTATATAAATTCATTGTAATTCAATGGAGTCAGTTTATAATAATTTCAGATATAAAAAATTTTATCGAACTTTTTACCGTCTTTTACCCACCTCCTAAGAGCATTTGCAAATTTACATAAAACATAATTTTACCACTTCTGTGAGTTGAATTTTAAAACTCCTAGAGACACGGTTGATATCAGGAAGTAATATATTGTTCAATAAGATGATAATAATTTACTGTAAATAGTAACTTTTTCTTTTATTTACCACGGTTAAAAGTAAATAGGGTAATTAAGGGTAAAATTGGTATTATTGTTACCCAAAAACATTTCCTAATTCTATTGTATAAGTATAATTCGACCAAAAAAATATGAGGATTAAATTATGATCCTTTAGGTCCACTTGCCTTAAATCAGGACATTTGTTATTATTTAATTCAAGGAAGAGTTAAAAGTGTTAAATTCTATGTTTAATAACTAAACCATTTTTAATATAGGGGAACACATAATATAGGTTTGACTATAAATATTAATTTGAAAGATAAAAATATTTCTTACATAATATTATTTTATTTATAATTTTTAGACATTAAATAATTAAATTTATTTATGACACAATGATGATGTAGTAATTACCTATTTGATGACATATTAAAATAATGTATATTATAAATATACAAAATAAATGTAATTTGAGACTTTTATGAATAAAACTAATTTTATAAGTTAATATGACATGTTATAGTGAGTTAAATGAATTTTTATGAAGTAATAATGATCTTTTAAATTTAGAAAAAACAAAATACCAAATAGTGTCAAAATTGACAAAAAAGAGTTTTAAAAAAAATATTATATTATTAATTGATATTTTATTCCTAAATATCTAAGGATCGGAAAAAAGACTTATAAAATGATAGGTGTTTCATTAATTAACCACTTGGGGTTCGATTAAATATTAATTGTATGTTTATTAACCATATAATATAAAAATACAAAGAGACATGGTAAATTTCAATCTATTAAACTAAGAGTTCAATCTAAAGGATAAAGTTAATATAGTGACCCAAACCTACCTTAAACCTATTGGTTGAGTGGGTTTAGACACATCCCAACCTTATCATTTAAATAATTAATTTATGAGCCGTTAGAAACTGAAAATTATTTTATTATAAAATAATATTTCTAGCTTTTCCTAAGGTTCCCCTCACCCCTCTTACAAAAGGGCACTCCCCTTCTCTCTAACTCACACAATAAAATCCATTTGAATCAACCAAACCCAGATAAAATACCCTCTAAACTATCCTCCCTTAATCATAATGTCATTTATTTAGTGACAAAGCCAACCTAAGGAGCCCTTTTTATCAAATCAAATGGTAGACCCCTAAGAAGATATAAATAGTTCATCACCTTTTTCAATTTCAATTCTTCTTCCAATTCCTATTTCGTTGTTTCATACTCTATAATATTATATCTCCAATATCTTCTATATATTTTTATTTTATTATAAATATGGTACAACCATATTCATTATTCTATCCATCCTTTGAAGGATATGTCACCATACGTGTGCACGTAAGGCTTACCATCTCCACGTTGTGGTGTAATTGTTATTCAATGCATTATTATATAGATGGGTATAATAATGATCTATAATTGAGGTAAATAATAAATATTACATGATAAATATACTGTATATATGATATAAAATCAAATTATATATTATTTTAACATCAAAATAATTATATAGTCGCTTGTGCGTACGTATGGATTACCGTCTCCACGAACGCGATTAGATTCATTCCCCACCATATCCATTCAAGACTAACATTCATTAGATGATTAAAAATAATATGTAAAGACTTAATATCATTCTGTATATGAATAAGACACATAATATCCATAACCAACATCACTTACGTAATAAAGCATATAAAGGAAAATGAATCAGTTAACACCTGAAATGACGATAATATTAAGATATTATTAACAAAGCAATGTTAAAAGATAATATATGATATCAGATTAATTTATATGATTCTTTTATAATTTAATAACAATTATTTCACCATTATACATGAGTTTATCCTATCCTTGATGAAAATAAAAGTACAAGGTAAGCGTTAATTTCACATTCACTTTATTATCGGAGGTTATTTTTACATAAGTATCTACTGGGACATATTTATTATCCATGTCCATGTTTCATAAAAGAGATTTCAAAGGGATTATTTTAAGGGACATTTCATACAAAAAATCATTTCAAATGTTTTAAATATTTATTCTTCTAAATCATTCTCAATAATGTTCATGTTTTCAAAATGGTTTTTAAGGATTTATCTATATAGACCTGAATGTTTTAAAATTTTTAATTCCTTTCAAATGTTTGTATATGGTATAGGACACTTTGATTCAAAAATGTCTCTAAATATTTTTTTTTCAAAATTGTGTGATTTTAAATGTTTTCATGAAAAATGGATATTTTTTTCAAAGTGTATTACAAATCATTTTCATCTATGCCACCACCCATTGATGGATTTTAAACTTGTTTCAAGTTGAGTTATTATGATATAAATCATCCATATTGTATTTACGGTTTTCTTATATGTTTGACAGTGGATGTGTTATTCTTATACCAATCTTGTTTTATGGTTAATGTATTGACATTTCATATTATAGTTTTAATACGAATGTTTATGTTATGTTTAAACCTTTTCAAATGAGGAATGAATTGGACATAGTAAGTGACAGTTAGAGCCCGCTATAGCTCCTCGATGCATCCGTAGGTCTCATGGGACAAATTAGTGTCTTGGCACAAGGCCTTGGCAAATGTTTTTTTGTAGTCTTGGAAAAATGCCTTGACTATGTGGTTTTGAGAATCTATCATTATGAATTCCATCATTATGAAAGTGGATATTGATATTTCATGTGATTATTCAACTAGTAGAATGTCCATGTGAGTAATTAAATGGAATTATTTTGATTTATATTTTCCATACTGTGATTAAGTGTATGTTGAAAAGGCTTTTGTTTTAGTTCTATACATTACTTTAATTGTTTATGCTTATTAATGAATGTTTCCACTATATTGTTATACTTAATGAGAATCCGATATCACCCCTTTCTATGTTTTACTTTTCTCAGGATGCGAAGATGTATATTATGACTAAAATGCAGGGATGGTCAATGGGATCTCAATATTTTCAATCAAAACAATGTTGTTGTAGTTTTCCATTTTATGATGTAATGTAAACCTTATGAATGTATTTATTACTTCAAAGGATAATAAACTAATCATTCATTCGAGACTAGATCTTTTGTGATCATTCCAATGATAAGTAATAATGTACTGACTCTGGGATTTTGGGGCCAGGGTGTTACAATGTAGGATAATCATGCAATAATGTCATTGATCATGTGGATACCATACGTAGTGTAGATAATTTCAGATTCTATAGTTATATTAGTGAATGATAAAAATGGATCCTATGATATCCCTAAAAAATGAGGATGTATGTAAATAGGCATTCTGACAATATTTCATTATAATTCTAAAGTATTCTAGTGATAATTTTATCAACATGATGGATAGTTTTCACCAAAAAATCCTTAGATTCAGAATATGTGGGTTTGAACACTGAAATTTTCATACCCATATACCACTAATTTATGATCATTATAGATGAGGTGGTAGATAAATAATATAATAATTTCCAAATTAATCTTTCCAAATATCATACAGAGTCATTTAATTATTTTGTTGTAGATATGTATCACATAGTTCATAAGGAATCATAACATCAGATTAGATCATTATACATACTATAGTACTATGATAATATAAGGAGCGTGTATCTTGTACGAAGGAATAACTATCAACACAAAACACATGGATATAATAAAAGAGTAAAATGAGTAGATAGTTTGATAACTATGATCAGAAATCATTCCATTTGGATGAATTTGATATCAGGCTAATAGAAATTATGGAGTTTCCTGATAGTGTTTCACATTATGAATTTTCCAATTTGATAATTAAGAAAATCCTATTCTTATCAAAGATTTTATATTTTTATATAATTGGTCATTATCATTTTGGATGAATTTTTATGTTTAGTTTCCTTGTTTCTATTTTTCTGTAATTTATTGAAAACCATGTTTTTTTTCAATTTCAATGTTTTTTATTTCCATATTTTTTTCTTAATAATAACTTACAATATTTAAGATGATAATATCAAGATATCCTGAATCATTATACTTATTAAAAACATTTTCTTTAATAATTTTGGACTTGTATACCAAATTATTACATTTGATTTTCTTTTTTCATGGATCACAGATTAATATAGGTATAATTACCATCGTTAAAACACCAAATATGGAAATTTTGAAAGGATGACCAATATTGTAATTTTTTTAATATATTTAAACATTAATTTCATCAAGGAATATTCATAGAGCTTTAATTTTTTTCACTATTGAAGGACCTGTATTGAATAGGATGAATGATTCTAGAGTCAGCCATAGATCATAAAAAATTATTTTATTTTCAATCAACTCTATATTTATTTAGAAAATCTAATATGAATTTGAATTTTAAGGAATGAAGTTGATTTTAATAGGTCTCCCTTTTCATATTTTCAACCGGAAGAATTTTTTCCCTTTCAAATTCTACAACACGATCATTGATAAATCACATGGATAAATTCATAAATATATGGCAGTCAACATATTCATAT
Organism: Viscum album; assembly: GCA_963277665.1. Classification (NCBI taxonomy): domain Eukaryota; kingdom Viridiplantae; phylum Streptophyta; class Magnoliopsida; order Santalales; family Viscaceae; genus Viscum; species Viscum album. Next base: position 113,241,193 of record OY728137.1, read on the forward strand.
ATTCCATTTTATAAATTTTATCATAACTAGTTTTATTTATATTTAATCTTGATTTTATATTATTTTAATTAGAACCTACCTAGTAGATGTTTATGTTAAACAGTTTTGTCTATGAGTCTCTGAAACATATTTTTCTAGTTATTAGTGTTTCAATATATTTGGGATGTGGAAGAGTATGTTTTCAAATGAAGATGTTAGGATTTTTTATCATATAACGTGGTATTGAAAAAACATGCATAGGGTGATCATTGAATAAATTCTAAAAGCATATTAAAAGGATAAAAAGGGTTTTATCTTTTGGGAAAATATAACTCTAGTTGAAATGATATATTTTGTAGCTTATTATAGAGAGTGAAATTTGGGAATATTATTTACACTCAAAACAGAGGTTTCCATCTGAGTTTGATTATCTTATCACTGATATCCAGGGGAATTTGTTTTATGATTTTAAAATTTTTATAGAAAATGATGTTTATTTTATGAAAAAATGTTTTCAATTATGAATATGTAATTTAGGTCATAATTTTATATTGAAGGGAAAATCCTCACATAAATATGAATTTTCTATAACAAAGGGTAAAGTTTTTTCAAATAAAAAATTCACATATGTTATTTCCCTTGATTGATTTCCCTATATATAGTAGGACCTAATTCCTGAGAATAGGGTTTGACACATTTTTCTATTATATTGGTTGGGCCTTAGGTAATAAAATCATAGTTTCATAATGTGTCACATTGAAATGGGAATTAGGTTACATGTAGTTATAGGATAATGGTACCTTATATTTTACTTACCATTTTTACGCAATGAAAACATATAGTAATGTATTCAAAAATAATTTAAATATATTCATGGTATTATTCACCAGCTTTGGTTGTTTAATATTATGATCATGAAAACCAAGACAACTTCCAAGAATCACTAAGCTCACACGAGCCATGCATAATGTGAGAAATAAGATAAGATTGATATATAGTTCATGTTATGTGAAAGTCATTTAGTTGTTGTTTTTTTACAAGAATTTCATGACATGTTATCTTATAGTGGATACAACATCCCACAAAAAAATGCAATGTTGGGGAGTTATCCAATAATATTCCATCATAGTCTATTCATGAGGGTATGGAAGTGAAGGATGTTATAAATCATGAATTTGGAGGTTCTTGGATGTAATGAAATAAAATGGGATGAAGACATAAGTGATTACCGTTCAACAAACTCGGAAATTGGATTCACCTATTAGGTTCATAGGGAATATATGGATAAAATGGTTTCCTCTTGGGGATGAATATTCCTTTGGTCAACATACCATATTTGGAAGTGTATTATAGGGAGCCTCATTTGGTGATATCACACATTTAGAATCAAATACATTCTTTGTATTTATATTCTCTTATCACTAATATCCATATGAATGATGTGGAGATTTTTTATTCTCAAGACACTAAATTAGATTTTAGAAAGTAATATGTGTATATTATGCTAGATGCATTATGAACGATGCTAGCCACAACTTGACCGAAGGCGTCCTATATCACCGACCACATATGTAGGATATGTAGATTGGTATTTTCATCTCAATTATGACTATAATTAATGATTTATGTGTCACTATGTATCTAATTGGGATTATTATAATGAAGCATGTGGTTCTAATATAATATTGAGACAGGAGAATGTCATTAAGAATGATGGTCCTCTTAGGAGGTGGCCACAACAATGCATAATTTTATAACAAATAGAATTGGTGTGAAACATGATTTTTAACATCATATAGAGACAGTTTTTATCCAATGTTTAATTTCATTTAGGATGTCTGTTTGGTTTTTCCTTTTATGGTATTCTACCAATGTCTAGATTAACCCTAACATGGATTTTAATTTTTCAGTCATATAGGTAATTACCCTATCATATTGTGGATGGATGACGACATGTGATTTGGGTGTAACTATGCATATAATTGATATTAGAATTATGAAACATGTAATTTTTATTTAAGTAGACACCTTTCACTGATCATGTTCTTTTTATGAGGGTGTATCTTTGTCAAATTACAGTTGGACCAGGATGTATGATTTGGATGTCTCCACCTCACATTGAAATGTGAAAAACATTCCACACATTGTTTTAGATGGAAGGAAGTTCCCCATATATATTTTAATTATTATATGGGTATAATGGGTATTATTATTATTTTTACTTGTAAAAATATATATATTAGTGAATGATAAACCCCATATTGGAATATCCATTATAGTTCTAGTTCACACACATGTTAGTGGGGAGTTTTTTTTATTTCTGGTGGGTGTAGGTTGATAAAACAATATATTATTACTTACATAATAAAAATTTGAATCATTCTAGAAAAGGTTCAGGAGACAATTTATAATAGGTACATGGAAATGGAAAAGGTGGTCCTTTCATTTTATGGCCACGAAATTGTTCATTTTAATTTCATACAAATGATATGTTAGACATGATGTTTAAATTCGCGTTGTATGAAAATAACCCTAGTAAAGAGAAGTTACATTGTCTCACATCGTAATTATTCTTTTTGATTAAGATACAAACATTATATGCTCTACCGTCTTCGATAAGGATATTAATTGATCATGTGATGCGTCACATACCAAAATTCATAAGGCCATGTGAGTAATGATATGTGTGAGAAAAAATTATAGTGAGGGTTTCCCTTTTTTTCATTAGCGTGATTCAAGGAAATATAGTTATGTTGGATATTGAAACACGAACCAGCGGTCCTCTAAGGAAATGATAAGAAAACTCGTGGTTTTACATAGTGTGAGAGGGAAACCCAAACATAAATTTTATAATATTAAATTAATAACATTCAATGTGACTTTAGGTTCTTACATACAAGACTACATGTTTTTATTTTTCTTGTTATCTGATAAGGACCGGTGATTTAAATAAAGACATATACATGGAATGCTGGGTATGGGAATTAATGTTCTCCATGAATTCATGAAATAATCTCATCTAAAAAGATTCCAAGGAAATCAACAAATCTTTTTATGAGAATACCTACCTAGGAATTTTTGAAATCAACTCATGTGAATGATGGTTAGGTGTTTGTGAAATCATCTAATATTAAAATATAAAAAGGTGTTCATTTAATCATCCTATTTAAGGAATAACATTCTATTAGAATGACTATTTCTTGGAATATCATCCATAGAATACAATTATTGGTGAATTGTGTGTAATAATGTTTTTATTTCTTGTAAATAAGTGGTTCTTGTATAGTTTAATGTCTTAAATATATTAAAATATGTGTGATTCTTTTTAATTCCCTTGGAATAAGACCCATCCCCAAATTATAACATAATGGTGTAATGATGAATGGGGTCATATTATTCTGATTCATTTGATTATGACCATCTATCAACAATTTTGTGATATATTTTTGAGAAATACTACACTGGTTAGGGAAATAATATGCTCAATGTCCATGGTGTTCAATAAATATTTTCCATTATAAAATAAGATATTATTGGGAAAATGGGAATCCAATTTGGGTTTAGGGTTTAATTGTTTATTTATAGGAATCATCAGAGTCTTGAGAGCCATAACCACGTCTCTAAGTGTGGATGAACAAAATAGAAACTTCTTGGTAAAATTTCATACTTTATGTTTTTTATAATCATTTATGTGATTCATTTTTTGTAGAAATATTTTAATCATTAAATTATAATTCATAAAAAATCTTCTTAGACTACTCATATTTGGAAAAGTAATAATAAATTTGAATTCTGAGGGAATGTAATTGTAATTTAATGGGAAAACTACATTAGTCATCTATACATGTTTCTACATGTTCACCAATATTACAGTGCAAGTTGTGGTAAGGTAGTCCCAAAAGGCATAAAAAATCATTCTAGGATTGTATTTCTGGTCCTTGTCTACCATTTTTTAGAGTATGGTTGATAAATTGTTTTTTTAAATCCTTTATCTATATATTTTTCCCTTCAAAATAGAGAGATGAATTGTTGGATTCAATGCTATAGTATTTGTAGAACCAACAAAATTTGGATGAACAAATTTTGGTTCCCATTTCCATCAATGTTGTATAAGGGACACGAAAACTGGTAATGATACTTCACTTCTATAAATTGATGATGTTTTTTCTGAACAACATTAAGAGGTATTACATCAACCCATTTATTGAATATTTTTGTAGTAGAGAGGAAATATTTAAATTGTTTGGCTATAGTAGGAGGGTATTTTCGCAAAAAAAAAATAAATTCCACAAACAAAGAATAGTTAGGAGTATTTTTTGGATTGTAATAACATTAGTGCAAGTTGAATGAAATTGGAATACACCTAAAATGAATGACACTTCTTAGTGAATTGTGAACTATCTTTTCCCCTCAAATGCTAGAGATACTCATGACTCGTATTATAGTGATAATGCTTACTTCCTATCTAAGGGTTGATGGAAGTGTCAATATTGAATTCTTGAATAATGGTGATTGCCTCTACTCAATAAATCCATCTATGAAGGTTTTCCTCAATCCCTCTTTTCTAGAGGACCTTGTGATGACCCTAACTATTATAAAGTGTAAATTGTACTACATGCCATCTGATTTTTTCATTCCATGCTTTGTTTGATGAGAGAGTCCCATATTTTTTGTTTGTTAATGATTGGTATCATCAAACCTTTATTAGGAACATGTTTCCATTTTATGGAATTTAGGATTGAGATCATACAAGCTACTCTAAATGAATGGTTATACTATTCTTTTATGTGCAATGCTACTAACTGTTTCATATTCCTTTGTATATTCTGATTCTATATTAGAATTTTCTATTGATTGATACAAGTGAGACAATATAGGTTATGATAGGGAATTCTCATTAAACACTTGGAATAAATCATGTAGGATTATTAGATAATCATTTATAATATTATAATCACCATTTACAAATCTAAAACCCTATTAATTTTAATATGGGTCACTAACATATATATCTCCAGTTATATGATTACAATGAGGGACTACAATCCTTCCTCATTATTGGTGTATCCTTCATAAAAAAAGAAAGGAAAAGGAATAATATACTTTTTATATGGATAATAATTTCCCTTAGCATTACATTATTAGCTTGGTGTCTTCCATTCATTTTCCCATTTGGCTTCAGGATGTTCCAAAAAAATATAACTCCAACGTTCTGGGGGCGTTGTAGATTGAGAAGAACTCTTCAAATAGAAGTTCAATAATCATGGTAATTTTATATAATGTTGGATTCTATATAAGTAAATATGTTAAATAAAAACCCATTATCAATTTTCAATGTTTGAAATTAATTTTTAATAGATGAAAATTGACTGAACACTATGTATAGCTTACAGTAAACCTGATATGGTTGAGAATATATTTGAGCGGGACATTTAGAATTACATAACTGAAATTATGGTGTTTTAGTTTGTTCCAAAATTGTTGAACATTGAATACTAATACAAAATCGTTCTTCTCTATATCTGAATAATTAGTCTTATCATTGAGTTTTATACAATACATGATGTATTAATTTCCAGTATCATTAATTTTTGTGAGGAAATTACCACATTATATCCCTAATGTGGCCACATAAGAGATGATAATAATCATTGAACAATAATAAAAATAATTTGGGGAATGAAAATATATTTATTGATATTATCAAATGATTTCGGATAATAATAAGTCCATTGATTTGCAACACTTTTTTCATCAACATAGAGAATGGAAAACGCATACCATTATGGTATGTAATAATGAGTTGATAGTTGGATAGAAGTCCCTACAATTACCTCAATAATTTATGGTTTTATAGAGGTACGATTTCATTGATATTTATTTTTCTAAGGATCATCTTCTATCCCAAGATGGAGTATTACAAAGCCGTGAAATTTTCCCAAGGTAACAACAAGTTAACATTTCAAGGGGTTTATTTATAATATATTATATCAAAAAAAATTAAGATCGCCTCAACATAGGTAATATGGCTACACCATTTCCTTGATTTCCATACCTACACATAAACATAACACTCAATATAACATCCTACAAAGGATATGAATATTTGTTCAATGGAAAGATTGCATGTTGTCAAAAAATTAATTAGGATAAATGGAATTACAAGATTGCAATATACACCATGGGGTACACTAATTGAAATAGGATCATCATATTCATGGGATATTTATATATGGATATTTTAGGAACATAAATCCATGGATAATAGGGTTTGGTAGATACATATTGTGTTGATTAAATGTTCTATAATCAAAATTGGCAGGTCATTTTTCGAATATATGGATTGAGATATCTAAAGTCGGTATACATTCTAAAATTCCATTTATTCATCATGTCTGAGACTATATTGGAAATTTATTTTTTATATTAATCATTACAAATGATGTTTGATTTGATTAGTTTTTCATCTTCAATATTATTCATTTCAGCATGAGTTTGATGTATTCTTATGGATTCTAGTATGTAACCACGATGATCATCTAGTAGGCCATAGTGGTCGGTGAAAAAATATGGATAATGGAATGGATTTTATTGATAATTACATGTGAATACTTCTCAATTATGACTTATGAAGGAGGTAGATACCTCAATTTATTCAAAAAAATACCCATAAAGAATATATTAGGTCTCATATATGACATTGTGGATAAGATTACCTTTCATATTTAATCAACATGGTTAGATAGTCCTTCCTCAAATGCATGAAGGGAATCATTAATGGAACCATATTCTTCCACTTCCTTTTAATCATGATTTATTTATATATTTGGATGGATTTTCAAAAAAGGTGGATCTTTATAGTTAGAATAAGCATTAACTTTATATGATTTAGAGGCATATATGTCTTGATTCTCCCATTATGATTCAAAAATTACATCTGATCCAGATAATGACGTTGGGGTCTACTGAATTTATAGGGGTAAAGTGAAGGTATTTTCCATTGATGCGTCATCACTTATAGGAGGATTTGCAACCCCGTCTACACTAATAGATTTGTCTAGAATGGATTATATCAAGAGGTTTGAGGATTATGTGCCTTATTTTGAACTCATGTTCTCAAATTAGATGATGGGACGAACATAATCATCACAAAGAATATTTAATGGGTAAATTTGGGTGATTGATAGACTATTAAATGATGTAAACCAAGAAAACTAATCAGTCATGGGATTTTTCCCTTCACTCTAACAACATATAGAATCATTGTTTTTAGACATAGAAGGCTTAAATATATATCATCCATTATATAGTGTCTCGTTGTTTAATTGATGCATTACTCAGAAAATTGGTGATAAGATGAAGGGACTACCACATGTTAGCGCAAACATGGACTTTATAGAATTATGATAAAGGTTTTATCTAACCATAGAACTGGTAATTTAGAGTCAAACATCATGTCTCTAAATATAGTTCTGAACATGATATGGATGAGGTGCATTTATTCAAATACTCTACACCCCTCATAACAGAAGAAAAAGACATATCAAATTCACTAAATCCTAATTGATAACATTTTTGAATTAGAGTGAGATTGAATCTTGAGTAGTTATCAAGGAAAAATCATATAAGTTAAATGTCTTATAATCTACCTACCACATAATAGGGATGGATGGAAACATTAATCACAATATCATTTTATTAATCTAAAAAATATTTAAGTATAATAAATTTCACATGTTCTATCTAGTAATGGTATACTGAATCATTGGGGACATAAAATTATAACTCATTAGGGAATATCAATGCCTATATAATGGATTTTCATAGATCATTTGATACTTTAAGAGAATACATAATTTAAATCCTAGGTAGAACTATGAACAAATACTTTAGGATGTTGTATATTTGATTAAATTGTATACCTATATCTATGCAGAGTTATCCCATAGAAGTAACATTAGAGTTTTATGTTCATGTGGTTGATAAATCAGGTTGTTATGAATGCGAGGAAGGAACATATGGTAATATTGGATTATACGGACTTGGATGGCCTTCTTATCCGGGAATAAGAGAATATTTCACCCCTTCTATCTAACAATATATAATTAATAGTTTTAGAGAATTCATAGGATATTTTGGTCTCATTTTATTCTCTATCATTGTTTTAAGGGATTCTCAATGACTTTTTGTAGAATAAACAACATTTATGGGGATGTGGCTAAAATATTGGTGTTTCCATGATGATTTCCTCACCTTTATCCTCGACTTCTATTCCCTCACCTAATGGTTCCATGATCTAGAAACTAGGACTGAGGTTAGTATGCATTCACATAATTGGGGAAACGAAATAATAATTGAATGAAATTTTTCACATTGAATATTAAATAATATTATTATAAGTATTATACTATAATGGACAATTATCAGAGTACCATTTCTTGGAATAGTTCCAATACTCTTAGGATTATGCATGTAAAAGTGGAGAGATTCATTATTATATTTGGAATGTATAAACGGACAACTTCATGTACATGATTTTTTAATCATTCAGTATGAATCGTTGTTAAAGAATACGGTGACCATGACGTTTTATGAATTATAGTTGACTAAAATGATGGTATTATCATTTTTCGTAATAATTCCCTTAGTATTTCATGAGTTTAATTTATTTTATTTTAGGTCATCAAATCATAGAACTTTTTTCCCTCCAATGCTTATAACTTCTTATTGATTACATAATTAATCTAGAGTGGTGGAAAAAATTAATTTCACTATTTCTTTTGGTTTACCATAAATTAATTTCCTAAAATAAATCCTATTTCAAATAATTTCATACAAATATTAAATCATGGATGTTGTGGACCAACATCGATGTTGAGGCTAATTTATTCTTATGATCATCTTTCAAAACTATATTTCATCTATTAGGCACTTTAATACTAAATAAATTATTTTCTAAATCTAATATAAAGTTAACTTGTTCATTATAATATTTAATGGAATAATATATGTCATTCAATTTTTAAATTTTGATTTTTTCCACTCATATCCTCCATCCAGAATAGGGTTTCAATAATGATGTTTCCATTATAGAAAGGATTCAATTTTTGGAGGTGCAGCCTTTGGAGATAGAACATGGGTCAAGTCTTGATTCATATTGACTTCTACAATTTCCAATATTATTTTTCTACATCGAAAAATTATTGGTGTTGGTTTGGATTTGTATTTGGCTCAAAAAATATACTTTTCAAAACTCAATCAGTCTTTAATTAGATCTTAAAACCTGCCCTAAATATTTCTTGTGATAAATAGTGTTTGATGTTCATCACATAGGTTTTCAATGAAAATACCATAATATAACTCTTGAAGTAGATGAATGTTTATGGATAACATCAAACCATTTCACCAAGAAACTAAATTTGATACCCTATAACATTATCATTGTTTTTAATTTGACTGTTTAATGATTGACATCTTCTATATCATATATATCAATTGATAGAAATACTATTAGGGAATATCATCCCACTATTCTATCGATCTTTCTAGTAAACTCGAAGATGATAAAAGTATATCCATCCAGGGTAATCAAAAAACACATGACTTTGGTAGTATTTATCTTCTCAAGAGTTCCCATTATCATACCACATCATGATACAATGTGTGTCATATGTTTTCCAATACCCCCTGATCTATTATATTTTAGAACCATATGATTCTCAATATTAACCTGGGGAGGGGGATAATTTTATACATCCATTCAGGGTAAGGAATCATATCTATTTTACTTTATAAATCAATCTATAATTTACATTAAAATGGGATACCAATGAAAAAGATATGGTGGAAGATTTTTGGGGGAGTTGTTAATTGAGAATAACTTTCACTTTCTTGGGAGATATGTATAGATAAATTTGGAAGGTCTGAATATAATAGTGGATGGTAACCTATATTTTCATTCATGTGAGGATCCATCTTAAATAGATATAGTTTCATAGAAAATATGTGGAACTCTTGATATCACTTTGTCTCTAGGTCTATGTATATTGCTCGTCAACATTTCACGTTGAGTAGATTCTTTATCTCAAATTTTATTAATGTGAAAAAAACTAATTGATAATGTATATATACTTTTAAAGTGATATGAGGTTTTATATGATGAATATACATAGTAGAGGTTTTATATCTATGTCAATCGACATTACATTCCTCAATTCCTTCATCACTTCCTCATACTGAAAAAATATTGACCAAAGCGTGTGAGGAAAAAACTCATTGGTTTGTGGGTGTGATGTGGGAATTCAATTAAAAATTTCCATGGTTGGAAATCACCATGGATGTGGTGGTGGAAAATGTTAAGTAATACCAAACTTCATTTTGAGCCTCTAGTTTCTAGTATGCACACAATGTTTTGTCCGTTCTATATGAAATGTATCTCAGATAGAAACATCTATTGCATGTTATTCTTCACCAACATCATAATATATAGAATATATTTTGGTGGTTAAAATTAAGTTCAATAATTTGTAATTACTTGAATGATTATCAATAATATTATATTGATGAGATGTTCAGTTACCCTGGATATTTCCTTTAACATAATGGTAATCTTCTAGAGTGGTTGTACCCCAGATTGGTTTCTTTTTCTTTTGATATTTACATGGTGTTATCCTTCTATTAAAAAATTATTTAGAGATGCATAAAAATTTGTTATTTGAAGGGAATATTATGAAATTTTATTCATATATATTCTTAATGAGGAAGGATGATCTTGAGGTGGGATGAACTAGCAGGGTCCACAAAACAGCTCTCCTCAGAAGTGGGAAAATAATTACTTGTGATGGGGTGGACATTGAGGTCAAAATTCCGCCATCCCATTGGGATGGGGTAACATGTGAAACATAAGACCCATGAATTAAATAAATTACATGCTTGTGTAAGACCACATAATGTTCATAATATTTATCATAAAACACATTCCTGGACAATATATTCACTATATCAATGAAAAAAACCTTGATTATATATATATGTCTATTGAAAAAAAATTGAGATAAAAAATCACTTTCTGACTGTATGACTTCCTTGTAAAAGTACCAAACTCATATAAAAATAAATATTTGTTTAAATCTATTAAATAACCATAATCATACATATAATACATTATATGATTTATTTTATACATTAATCAATGGTTTATTAATGTTTCATTACTACAATCAGTGTTCTGGGTGATAGTAGCTTCCATGTTCATATAAGATTTTGTTGGTAGTTCTAGTCCTTGTGTATTCATCAGGGTTCTATCTTCCTGAAAATATTAATAATTATATAAACATAGTATATATTAATTATATATATATACTAAGTTATCTGTAATATCTAGACATTGAAAAATAAATTAAACTATTCAAGGAGGTTATAAGTCATACATACACATGAACATTATTTTAATATTTGAAAGATATAATGAATGAAATTAAAATAATAAAAACCATAAAAGAATCATTATTGAGTCATTTATATCATATATAATTAGTAAATACATATTTTTTTACCGTACATTTGATTTTGAAAGTAAAAATGAATAACATCACTTCATGGAGGTGGATGTCTACATGTTCGCAGGAGCCATGTTATCATTTTCTAATTGTTTGCAATGTAAGAGGGTAGATACTATATTATAAATCAAAAAGAATATTATATAATAAGTATTATATATATTATTTAAATCCTTAAAAATATCTATTCATGGTTTTTGGGGTTATAAAATGAATTATATCGTTATGTGCAGATGGGAACTTTACCTATGGTTAAGTGGCATATTAACATCCAATTTGATAGAATCTGGGTGAATGAAAGTGATTGGATGATCATAACATTTCCTTATATCCCACAATACAAAATTGGTTCCCAATTTGGATTTCCACATGACCTTATGCAAGCATCCACATACACTAGAGGATGTTGACTATCAACAAGGGAATGGGGTGTGTCTATGAACAGAATATTGCATTATGATAATTGTGCATAAAAATGGTAAATAATAATGATAATTTGAAGAAACAATAAAAAATGAATTCGAGTGGAAGATAAACGATGTAGAATAATAAATTGGTGGAATCTAAATCATTTTCAGATATAAAACGATGATCATGTAAAGATTCTAAAAAAATGTATATACACAGGATACATAGGAACATGCATATAAAAATTTATAAACAAAGTAAAAAATTCCATAATCTATATCCACTAGAATCACGATCATAGTCTCAATCCTATTATCCCATACTCTATAATATAAATTAATTAAAATAAATCATTGGTAATTGACTGATTTCCTTTGTCAATACCTACACACATGATGTTTTTTAAGGCACAATAAGTGGCCCAAATATGGTGTTAGATATAATTAGTTTAAAATCACAAATGATTTTTAGAACCATCAATATTGTTCATATAAAATTAGAAGTTTGTCAGTATAAAATAAATAAAAGGAAAGAAAATAAATAACACACATCAGACTAGGTTCCTCATGGGATAACTGACTGACATTATCTATATTCTCCAAATATAGATATCTCTTAACCAAGGTCAACTGTCATATATATGATATGGGTATAATGATGGGTCATCATAAATTCTAGTATCAGGAATGTACTTATCCCAAGCATGTTTTTTTAATAGAGGACTCATCCCTAGAATAAAAATTATGCATTTTTAGTTATTGTTGTGATGTCTTACTTTGAACCTAGTTAATGGAATCCTAAGGCCATCATAGGAAATCTATATTGTGGAAACCAATTATCTCTCCATGATAACTATAAATACCTATCACCGTAAGATTTTATCTATTGTGATCCATTAGTGAAACCCCATATATCACTATTAGTATTGTTTAATGAAAGACCATATAATCATATCCAATGTATACCACATAAGGGTCCATGTATCACATGTGTCATGGTCTAACCATACTGACCACCAAGCATTTACTAGTTGATCACCCCTAGGTAACTAGTATCACATATGGGTTGGTATGTGATCATCATGGTGAGACCGCCCAATTGGTTTATAATGATTACATCTATCAGTCGTGTTTCGGTATGATATCTTCCTAATGAGCCCTTCCTAGGCATAGTATAATGTGTAAAAATTATCACTCCTGATGCATTAAAATCAATTTTCAATTACAACTATAACACATGAAGAAGAATAGAAATATTTCATAACAAGGGGTCCTTTTATCAGAACATTATTAATTTAATGTCATGTTTTAGCTACCGTGAACTTATAAGACTAAACAATGAGTTACCATCATAACACATTAAAATAGATGAAAAATTGATTAAATTCAATTAAATTAAACAAAAGAATAAAGAAGACGGACCAAAATAGATGAAAATTCATATCATTTAGATAAATTAACAAATCTTATATTAATGAAATGAATTTTTATTCTAAGGAACTCTCTTTCCTTCAAAAGGGAATAACCATACGAGTGGACCTTCTCATGGAAATCAACCCATGACATTGACTTGGGAGTATCTAGGGCTCTATTACATATGACAACAACTTTTATTTAAATTAATTAAAATTTATAAAGGTCACATATGAGGTGTATGGCATGCCACACAATGTTTAAGGATAATGTATAGTGAGATATTTATGGAAAATAAAATGATAGAGTATCCTAAGCATATTTCACTCCCATTGTATGTCATCTTCCTGTTAATTGTGCTAGAATGGGATAAAATAGATGAATATGAGAAGGCCCTAAAAATATGGAATATGATCTTTCACCATTTTTTCACAAAATACTAAAAGATAAACTAAGAAATTAAGGATGAAAATAAAATTACCATAGAGGATCCAATGTGACTGACAATGATGAATGTAGAGGTCGGAAGATGAGGAACTAGAAGACCCAATGTTAGGTATAGAAGGAGACATCTCATAAGGATCATAACGGAGAAATAATAGTGCTATATAAAAAAAGAGACCCCCTACACATTTTAAAAAATGATCCATGATATTTACATGGTTGTTTTATATATACCTAGTATGTATCGTTCATGGTGTTAAAATATAAAATAAAGCAGGTAAATCTCATGTTTACCCCTCCAAGAAAAATTTCATTATAGATGTTCATGAGGTCAAGCAAGACTAATACACATAATGTATTTAAAAAAAATGAATCGTATTTTGATAAAAAATGAATATTAATAAACATCAAGTATATGGATTATATCCAAAATTTAGTCCTCCTACTACATTCTTCCCGAAAGAAACCTGAGAGGCCTAAATGCCAGGTCACAAGGGTTTAAGAAAAAAGTAAAATTTAATGATGATTTTAATTAATTTAATGGAATATTTTCCTCACTAATACGATATTTAATTACACCCACCCATCCTTAAATTAAATGTTCCTTTGGATTCCTTTTTGATGGTGTTAAATCATCATATGAAAAAATTTATTTCCAATGATAATATTTATCATCCTATCACTTCCAAGTCTCATTTTACACAAGGATGTGCTACTATAGTACCCGAATAAGAAGAAATTACCTACCTTGGAGAGCTTTATGGATAAAAACAATGATATTTTCTGGATTATATTGAAATGATGATTCTAAATTAATTTAAATATCCTCATGGTCAAATAAATTAGTCATGTATTAATAATACCATAAAATATACGATATATGGAAGGAATCATGCATGTCTTGAAAACATGGAGGCATGGCCAACCGATAGGAATCTAGAATGACTCTTTCCATAATATCAAAAGACTTATTTTAATTGGGTGATAGAATAACTTTAATAGTATTTTTTCTATGAAAATATATAGTAGAAACTTAAAGAAATAATTGGTGTCCTGGCGTGAACACCAATGGTCGATGATGACAATCGATATAAGGGTTCTTCTAAGATTGAGCTATAGCCAAACATTTTTATATCAACTGTACTTACTCAGATGTATTTGGAATGAGATATGTTCATAATAGTGATTCATCACCTACCTCTAATCAAAATAAGAAATAATGGAATGAACATTCATAAAGGGCCCTTTTGGGAGCCATCTGAATAGTTTCTTGAAATCTAATATTATTGGAAAAATCAATGAGACCAATATTTTTTTCCCATTATCCTTTTAAGTAATGGATTCATTCCTAGTGCATTTCATCTAACACCCAAACCATATGCTTTGGAATGACCATCAGTTAGAGGATCATATGTAATATGTAGTTTTACATATATACATTGTTCATTCTATAACCCCTACCAAAATCATGACATAAACTGAGAATCCCTATCTGATATAATTTAATGGGGAACAACATGATGACATACAATACCATGAATATAAATCATCCATATTCCATCAACTAATAAGTTCACTCATATAGGAAGGAAGTGTGTGATCTATGATATCAAGTCACTAATTACCCATACAAAATAACTTCCTTATGGTGATCTATGATAACATGTTATAAAATCTATAGTTGTGTCATCTCATATCAATTTGGAAATTGAAAGAGGCTATAATTGACAAAACTGAATACCATCCTAAACTGGTAACTGACCTAACCCATAACATAATCAAAGGCAATTATCGATTCCCACATGTTTAAGACTAGAACATAGAGAATTATACAATAATCATAAGGAATGATTTCTACAAACCTAATATAACAACAAGGAACACATATTCAATAGAGAAACAGGGGAAATGATAAATATATTCTAAAAAAACATAAAACAAAATAACTCTAGTGTAGTGATTATGTCTATGTACATGTCCAACCAAAAAGGACTATGAAATAAGAAAACCCACCACTCCATCTGTTAGTTTGGTAAGACACCCACAATCTCACCACCATCTAATTAACTCAGATAACAGAAAACCACACATCCTCACTGTCGAGCCTTAAACATCCCTATATCGATAGACATAACTAGGTCAACACACCACCGAAGGTGTACTCAGGTTGTGTGATAAAATCCTTAGTCAGGTCTCACCTAGGTGTTTACTATCATGTCTCTGAATAATAATCCATGCATTCTAAACATTAATTAAATTAATTCATGAGAACAGTTTAATAATTTAGATATCAAAATCATGTAGAATGAGTTTAAAGTCCCTTATTTTAAATTTACAAATAAAGATGGTAAATATGTTTCAAATCATTTCAATTCCATATATCGCAGATGATATAACACTTCAAAAAAACTGAATTATACATCACATAACATATAAAATCTATTGAATTTGAATACATGAGTGTAAACCAAAACCATCCCAAACAGGACAAGAAGTATTGGTGACAACATTCCAAGGACCACAATTGGTTAGCATATCTGGTACAAGCATACCTAACATAGAAAATCATATACACATAAATATAGTAGATAATTTCATGATATTTTGAGAGTAGAGGAACAGACTAGAAAGTGAACCTCCCAATTTGTATAACATGTCCCTATATAAACTTTCCTAGGGAGAAGAGGAAAACCCCCTAAGAAACCTCCCCAAAAATTGCTGAGGCCTATTACTATACCATCAACCTATGTACCTAGGGGTCCCCATGTGGTCTATTTTTCAATGACTCTAATAAAATCATTTACACTAAACAATTATTCAAAATATTTTTCACAACACTATTTTACAATTATTTGAAAATGATTGTACATTTACTTATAATGGGAAACCCATATTTTATAGAACCAAATTTCCACAAAAACACAAAACAAAGAAGTCTTATCATTCCATTTCATTTTATAAAACAATTTATAAAAAAAATAAATGTAGTTCACCCTCATATGATAAAGACAAAACCACCTACAAAAAAACATAGGTCACATATTCTCATAACAAAACCCACCAAAAGAAATGAATAAACAATGGAAATAGAGGATGTAAAATAAATATCACATATTATAATTTCTCTAATTAAAATAAGGGTTGCTAGAGAATAAGAATCAACAATTACCTCAAGAGAACACACCTTTCACACCACAATCATCATGGATTGTCCCCATCAGAATATCACAAAACAGATAAATATAAAAATAATTGGAAACCTCACAATAGATAATCATATCAAATAGTGCAGTGCAATAGTTCTATCAGGATCAAAGGAGATGATGGATATGAAAGGATATCTAACCTAGATAGTTGAAACAAATACGCCCTATTGACCCAACGGATAATGAATCAATGTGAATATAATAGAGACTCCTAATATCAATATAGAATAAATCTATTTTAAGATAAATGATAGATATGTTAGAATAAAATAACAATCAACTGATACAGTTGCATAAATTTTCAATTTTTGAAATTTTCATTGGGTATAATATGTTGACGTGTTTTGTAATCTGTGAGACATAGATACCCAAAAATACGTGACTCATTTTTTTATTTAAAACACGACTCTAAACATAATACTAAATGTATACTTTATCTAGAGTACACTACCTTCATGATATCTAATTTTTTTGGGCCATATACCCTAAAGAGCAGACGATTCATTTACATCCATTACAAAACATTTATATATCCTACAAACTAAAATATCTAAACATTATTCACAAAAACATTAAACAAAATTAAGTGTTCACTAATATCAAGGTGAAATTTGTGGGGATAGTAACATATTTATGACAATACATAGTTAATTTAAACAAACATGTATTACATAACATTTAGTTATTTTTATTAGAAAATTTCTATATCCTATGGAGTCACTAGGAACCCCCAATTCAAGAGGAAAACCTGAATAGAGAATGAAATTACCTAAAAATTGGTAATAATCTATCAAAAAAACACCACCATATGACATTCCATCCCAAATAAGTCATGTGGAAGAACGCAGTCTATTAAAGAGGAGATGTCACCACTCTCTCATCAACGAGTCATGATCCCATGGCTTGTGTGAATCAAATTTATACCTCCATAACACTATAACCAACATATTATATATTCAATGAAAGACATCAACTTGATATTGAATGTTTTCAACTATATTCCCAATAATAGTTAAATATATCTTTAATTTAATCTCCTCCCAACTCAAAAAAAATTAGAGGGGATATGATGATATTTACTGAGATTTGATATTAAGAAAACATTATGCATTCCAGTTAACTAAAATGAAATTTCCAACCGATAAGGAGGAAATCCCATACCAATAAATCTCCTAAAATGTTCCAAAATATATCCAATCACACTTTTTATTCTTTTATGACTATTGTGACCCAACCAAGGATAAACATTCATAAAAACCCAACCAACAATGTAATTATCCAAACAAATATGCCATTAATATAAAAAATATATTTCTCTGGACAATTTACACTAACCAGATGCAAATAAATATTGTAATTCATTTTATATGTCTCTTGAACAATAGTCAATCCCACCAAATAAGTTTCCCTCACTTTTTATCAACAAAGATATGATTTACATGGTCAATCATACAAAATAATCCAAATGATCCATTCTACATGATGATTGATAACTAATGTTACCATAAAAATCAATCATTCCTAGATGGTTATATGATGATGCAACAAAATCGAAGACAATGGCATAGATTATTTTCCAAAAAATGTAAACAACACGCCCCATTAAAACTTCTTTCTAGGGATGATAACTTATACCCAATTATATAAATATCTCAATCACCTCATGGAGACTCCTATAGAACCTTGATGTAAGTTAGGGATACCTATTATAATCAATAGTATAAGAAAATCCATGTAACCACACAATTTCATTCACAGACAACAAAACCATATCAATAATTTTATTACTGTCTCTAGTCAGAATAAAACGAGTTTACCTGTTTGTCTAATAAATCCTCACTCATATTTAATTTCACCATCGGGGTGTCCATGGTAATTTAACAAAAAACAATTTGATACCTCGTCCCATATTCAAAACATCACCAGAAGATGTTGAATAACACAAGATGGTTTAAAATGGTATTCCAATATCAGTTTGAAAATGTAATAGGGGGCACAAAATCATCAGTTTCACAGTTCATTCCCAACAACCAGAATCACTATCTCTTATCACAGTACATCTCCACAGATCCTTTATGAACGACTGACCAAGAACTATTCCAATAACAAATTTATATATCCTAATATATGTTAGAGTGGAAAATGATCTAAAAAATTTAGAATATCATATAAAGAGAGTGACCAACCTAAAATAGTCTCCCCACTATAAATGGTTTCTCTAATCCCCCTTAACATTACATCATAATGTTGACTCCATAGAAAGGTCTCAATGTGAAATGATGAAAATAGAACACTAGCCAAAACCATTCCAAAAACAACCTCTAAACTATCAAAATTGATAATATAAAAAATCCCCCCAAAGGTTCTACAATTAATTTAATTTTAAAATACTATACAATGGAATATTCTTACTAATAGTTTCTAAAATCAAATTCCTCTACCCTGAGGTATAAGAAATATCAATGTCAAACATCTAATGGTATTCCACCAAATAACTCTATTTAAGATACAAATATTTTGATAAAATATATACATCAAACTCATACGGTCAGAAAATATACTGAAAATTTCCCAAAAAAGATAATACATCCATTATATAAGCACATTCACATATATGGAAAGATCTAATTCAAGAGTGGGAAAATTATTATAATGTGGTAAATGATTATGAGAACTGTAAGCTTCCACTTGATCATATTTCATGAAAAAACAAAAAAAAATATCTCAAAAAGAATCACATACAACCACAAACCACTTACAGGGCTTAGGTTAGATCAGAATAGGATATGATGTCAAAATTCATTTCATCACATCAATAGAAGGTTTTCATTTCTCATCCAACAATAATTTCATCAATTTCCTTGTAACTATAGTCAAATTTGATTCCAACATAGTGAATTACAATAAGAAAAATATATATTATCTAGAAAGATCAATGAATTTAAGAATCAGAATTACATTTCATATATCTCCCATTGAAAAAACAACCTCTACCTTCTCAGGTTCAGTTGATATGTCATGATCAAAAATAATGTTCCACAAGAATTTTACTTCTTTAATCCAGTAGTTTTATTTTGATTTCATTCCATAAAAATTATTACATATAAATATTTCCAAAACCAAACTCATATGGTGCTTATGATCATGCTCATAACCTGATTAAGCCAAAAATATCATGTACAACAATACCATATAATTTTTGAGTTACTGATCAAATATATCACTCATCAATTACATAAAAATTATAGGACTCTTTTTTAGGCCATACTGAAACAAAAGATACTCATAATTTCAAGACCATTTTATAAAATATGTCATATATTTATCACACTCTCAAACATTGATCTTATGATAAATTGATAAAATATCAATCATCAAAACCACTTTCCCACATTAATTGATAAAAAATATTTCAAAAAAGAAAAATGATACACGATAATAGTTATGAATCGGTTAAACGTATAATGTGCCACACACAATTAAAGTGAACAATATTCGTTGTTGGAAAAGTGAAATGGGGCTTTTCTATGTGAAACACTAGGGTGATTAAAACCCTTCACCACTGGGCCGTCCAACTAAATCTTGAGCTCCTTCATCTATGCTGGTTCCATTCAATAATATCTAATCTATGTCAATTTTGTACCCAAAAACTGGTCAATCATAAACACTAAATCACTATCTAGAGGAATAGTTGAGAAATATTTCTGTAAAATTTTAGGAAAAACCAAATAAACTATTAAAAATCAACAAAAAAGGGAGACAAAATCTGTCACAACTACTACCATAGACTAAAATCTCTTGTTCTCCATGTGTGAATGACCATAATGACTTGACAACAAAATGAACTCTCCCCAAAACATACATTAGATCCCATAAGTTATAAGAAAAATGAAATTTTGATAATAAAAATCATCCTAGATTCAATGAGATACAGGAAAGTCCATAATGTTGGTGACATCAAGCAGATCAAAAGAGAGAACAAAAAAATTATATAATATCTCTGCATCATTTATTGGTAATGCACAAGGAAACTAAAAACCATACTCTTTACTTTTCTAATATAGGTTTCAATAAGTAAATTACAATGGAAATGTGATTTTATAGAAGGTTATGAATTTAGAAAATTAATAGATATAATTTATTTGGAATAACTAGTATCATATAATGAAATTTTTATAGAAGATACAAAACTGAAAGTTCCTCTCACTCTCACTAGAGGCACATCTACCTCCATATAAAACTCATATGTTGTGTGGAGTTTTTTACCACCTAGGCATGTGGCTAGAGAATTTTTTTATTAGAAGGGTATTACTAGTTTATAATATCACTTAGAAATGATGATCCTTGACCATATCAAGTTCTACACATAGCCTAAGAGAAATGTTTTTGATGGCCATACCATAAAAAAATATTAAACTTCATTGCTATTGAGATAGATAAAGAAAATGTGATTCCAACAATGACACACTGCTATAAATTTAGTGGAAAACCACTAGCTTTAACTCATGGTGATAAAGTGTATTATTGCTGAGAACCACCTCCTCCACTTCAGAAATGATCTTATGACTTACACCATTTTCCTATCATAATTATCTATCTTCTACTAGGTGGAAGTGTATGGGTAGTAAAACCAGAAATTTCTCCGAAATTTTATTCTTCCATTAGATCCATGTCCTCTGTCTTCACATCAGTCGAATGTTTTAGATTAAATACCTTTTATATTATATTTGTTCCCAAACCCTAAAGGTACTTATGAGATTTTAGTTTTTTGTTCTACAACACTTCTATAGAAAAATGAATAGTCTCACCAAATAGATTGGTGTACCATGATCCCAAGGGAATCATCTTGTTTCGACCCTAAAGTCTGAACATTACATAGTTAACCTTGATACTATCATGTGTATCATGAATGTCAATTATTTGATTGGTATTATCAATTAATTACTCCACCTTCTGAGGTTCATTCATACCTTTAATGGATGGTGGTTTCTCAAGATAGAACTCCCTTGATAGATCAATTTATCACATAACTACTAAATATACCTCAATAGATGCATTCTAAAAATGAGGAACATTCTATTAAACAACTTAAAAAACTCCCAAACATTCATCAATATTGTTCTGATCCGTAAGATGATTCCCTTGGGAAGCATCTTCTTCACCCTCCTAAGGAACTCATTGAACACATATTAGAGGTTTATTGATTCTTCTTAAAATTGAATAATGATAAAAAATAGAATAATATCAGTTCCAAAAAGAAAACTGATATGAAAAAACTAAGATTAACAACAAGAACTCAAATAGGATACAAATATCACAAAATCCCATGGTAATGTGTGCCTCATCATGTAAGGAGCTAGCCAGAATCCACTCGTAATGTTCATGTCAAGTCCCAATAATTCTCTCCTCATTCAACCAAAGGTCCCTTGTGAAGGATTGTTGATGAAAGAATATTTCCCATACCAAACGATTACCAACTGACATGAATACCCTTTGAAACCGGTAAATAACTCGACCTATCACATACTCGATGAGTGTTCTTGATCCCCACAGGCAGGATACTAGCACTCAAGAATCATACAAAAACTATAGGGAATGGATTTTACTAGAATAAATGAAAACATACCACATATATACATCAATGAAAATAGAGACAACGATAAATATATTCCATAATTGAAAACAAATATTGGAAACCCAAAAACTCAAGATTAGTAACAATATACAAGTATAGATCTAAAAAACTGACTTCCAAAATCTAAAAACAAATATTCAATGTGATATTATGAGTATAGTACCATCATCACACCACTAGTTACTAACTCATCTGACAACAAACCTCACATCCTCACTACAACACCAAGACTTTCACTACATTAAAATAAATAACATTGTATATAAACAATCAATGGTGTATGTATGGTGGGATCTAATAGGATTTTTATGGTATATTCCTAGAGATATATGTCATTTCTCATGAAAATAATACATGCTTATTAATATTTATTTATATCAAGTCATGGTAATGGTTTACTAGTTATTATATCAAAATCATGGGAAAATTATTTAATTCCCCCATTTTCCACATTTCTATATAATGAAGGCAAATCAGTTTAAATTAATATCAAGTCCATATATATTAGTAGATATATCCTATCACAATAAAGAAATGAATGAATCATACATCATAAAAATATATCTATTTAAAAAAATAGTATAAACCAATAGTATCCTAGGACAAAAAAATATTACATACAAAACAATGTATGCATCAATTATTAGGACATTTGAATCGCGTCAAGAGAGAAGAGAAACACTCAATTAGGTGAACCTCCCAACAAGTGTCACAATTCCCGATAAGAAAAATATTAGGGAGAAGAAGAAAGAATACTGAGAAAACCCATCAACAGTTGACAAGACCTACTAAAATTCATTCCACCAAAGTACCAAATTAGTCCCATGAACTATATTTTCCAAAAAAGGATCCTCAAACCATTTCCCTCAAACCCTTAATTAAAATCCATTTGAACAAACTATTACACAATTCATTGGAAAAAACATTCTCTTTTACCAAAATCATTGAAAAAATACCCTTTATAAATACATATTTTAACTCCCTAAATAAAATATTCATATAATTCTATTTCTTTTAACAAAAAAATTAATAAAAATATGATCCATGCGTCTCTCTAACACATTCTTGAGATGGAGGTTCTTCATTCAAGTCTCGGGTTTTACATTTCTCTAATTGAACCCACCACATTAAATCATTATAATACAATAATAGAGGACATAAAATCAATACACATATATTAAAATTAATCCTATTAAAAAAAATTTGGCATGAAATATGAAACAACACATACCCCATGAACGCACACCAACCACACCACAACAAAAAAAGGATTGGTAGAAGAACAATATCACACAAAGAATCTAAAGAGAAATAAGAAAAAAGTCACCTCAAATCAACAAATCCAATATAAAAATGAAACGGTGTTACCTCAAACAATGAAAACAAATAATAAGAAAGGTTATATTACCCTTAGAGATGAAACACAACTTAAATTATGATCCAACATCTACCATATACATCCACATCTAATAGAGAATCAAAAAATCTTTAAATAACGGCTCTAGGTAATGATCATTGAGGGATGTAGAGGAATGAGAAAAAATAAACAAATGTAGCACCCAAACATCCACATTCATGATATTCAAACAACATGTAATACCTTTACAGATCATGTAATAATTATGTCTTAGATATAATGAATAACCCTTATCATATTTATTCAGAAAATTATACATTTAATATTACATGGAATGTATCTTTTACATGGAATGTACTACCATCACACTATATACTCGGTCCATAGAATAATCCCGGGATAACAAAAAAAAAATTTACCAGCAATACATGCTGTTCATATATCAAATAGACTGAAAAAACATTAGATTCATTAAAAAACCTCAAACCAACTCATGTGATCTCAGAATATAGGGAGAACATCACAAGTCTATTAACACATTTATAACTAGACTCCATTAGTTAATGAAAACATCCCAAATCATTAGGTCATATATCTTAGAATATACTTTACATCCCCATAACAACCCAAACACACCTAATTCATATTGAGAATAAGTAAATAGATGGGAAATATTTTTATACGGTAACAATATGATAAATGATATATAAAAGTCACACAAGATACCAGTTCTCAACAATCAGCAGCTGAAATTTATATCCTCGAGTGATAAAACATGTTATATGCCTCTCCAAACCCATCCACCATTATTGATGATTAATGCCTTGGGACATCATGGTAAGGGAATTGTAAAATTCATAGATTGAGGCATGCTATTATCACATCGATTCATTTAGTACATCAGTATTGACCAAGACTTGTCCAAGGATTTGATGAATATAGTCCCCAATGACAACCCAACTAGGAAGTGGGTTATCTCCAAAGACACTCTCCCTCAAGACTAGGCCTTTGGGATATGATAACTCTATCATTCATAACCAATCTATAATGAAATATGTCATTATCATTGTTACCAAAATAGGCTATCCATGATATTCCTAAACCTCAAGATGCATCTGAGGAAATTGAATCATCTTTTACTTGTCATAAATGGCATCTGAGATAGCTAATCTCTATGCATTATACCTCCTTCCATCAAATACTAAATTACCCTTTTTTTTAAGAGAGCTCAATTTTGATCAACATTTATTATTCCACCCACTTACTCTACCTAGGATTAAAATAATACTGTTTGGAAACAAATTTAAAAAATTGATGGTTTATGTCAATGATAAGCAACTTGTAACAACCCAAGATTTTATAAGATATATTCTTTTTAATTTCCTTCATATCTTCTATTGTACGCTACAACAAGATTATCATGCGCTATACACAACACCATATTATCTTGCAGTATACGTAATACTAATCTTGGATCGTGTTACACAAAATTTCATGTTTATTTGATAGTAGTTATTCTATGCAATATTTACTATATATATATATATTCAATGTATAAATGAAATATGGTTGGATTTTGTTATAAGAAGCAATAAAGGAGTCTTCCACTACACGTAACCCTGACTTGGCTTGCATTACACACAATCACAACCTTCCTCGATAGCGTGTGTTGTACGCAATTCTTGGTTTCACTAAACAACAATTTATGGTTGTAATATTATTATGAACTAGCCATTATGAATAGTATTAACTAAATTTTGAATTATATAACATTATTATTCATCTTACACATTTTCTAGAACATGGTATAAGAACAATATAAAATTTTCGGGGAAAATAAGTATTTTTCAAAAAAATGCAGTTTTGCCGCCTTTTGATGGCGCACCAACTTTAAATATAGTTTTTGAAATTTTTATAAGTTAAATTTAACAAAATAAATTTATTCTTTATAATCAGTATATAAAAATTTACTTTGGATAAAATTTTCATATTATTCTGATAACTTTCATATTTTAATGAATAGTAAAAACATGCTATATTTTAATTAAAAACAACTTTTTTCATTGTAATAATTTATGTGGTTAAATTAGAATATTGAATGGTTTTAAATTATAAATAGAATATTTTTTACCATTTAATATAATTTATGTCATTAGAATTGATTTTACATTGAATTCGTAGGTTAAATAAATTCAATCTTTTGCAATGTTTTAAACAAAACCATGTTTTTCTTTCGACAACTGGATTAATTTTAATTTAATTTCTGAAACTTCTGTATTTTTAATTCTGAAATATGGATTCTCTGTTTTTATTTAGTAGGTCCAAATTATGTTAATAATTTTCTTTTATTTTTTTAAGATTATGAATAGTAACAACGGTGATTTTTATTTACTGCAGTTAAAGGTTAATCGGGTAATTAAGGGTAAATATAAGATTATAAAATTACCCTAACAATTTCCAAAATCCTATTGGAGGAATATAAGTCTACTCGTATCACCTAAGGGTCTGACTAGATTCATTTCATGGACTTTTGACCCTGAAATAATATAATTATTATTAAAACCAAAGAAAGTGACAACATGTCACCCTCTTAAATCTTATAAGTATAATAATTTTAATTTAGTGATAAACTTCATGAAACTTCTAAAATGAATATTATTCAGAGATCTAATAAAATTATCTACATCATGTAAATTTAATTAGAATTTATAGGGATTAAATAATTATCATTATTGGTGATACAATATTGATGTAGAAATTATTTTATTCGGTGAAATATCAAATAAATGGTTTCAAAAATATTAAAATAAATATTATATGATAAATTTAATGTTATCCACTAATTTTATAGATGAATATCAAATTTTAAGAACCTATTAAATATTTTAGTTTGAATATATCCTTTGTTTGGATTTTATTTAAATTCAAATAAATGAATAGTGTCAAAATTGACACTATTGTTATTAAATAAAAATAACATATTAATAAATTGTTTAAAAATCACAAAAATATTTAAAAATTATAAATTGAAATTTAAATTGTCTAAAATGTCATAAAGTATCCAATTATGGAAAATTAACAACAAATAAGTGATTATTTGTAACCATTTAAAATTTAGAATTTTATTACCACAAATAAAATTAAATAGATTAAATAAGGATAAATAAAAATGATAAGGTTTAAAATAAGATCAAAACATGTCTAAATTTTATTTTTTTATGATATTAAAACCCTATCTCATGTAATCTTCGAATTGAGTAATTTTGGGAGGTTTTTATGTGGGGTTTGTATTTATATTAAACTAATATTTTTTAGGATCCCAAAGGCACTCCTCTCCTCCAATATAAAAGGGTACCTCCTCCCTCTCATATTTACAAAACATTGAGCCTTCAATCTCAACCAAAACCTGACCATTTCACTTCCCAACTTCCTTAGGAATATTCTGGAGGTCCTGGTTTTCTTCAAAGACTATCTTTAGTGCCCAAATAGGAGGTTAAGAAGAGGCGCTTCAAAGAAGAGGTAATGTGTGTTACCGATTGTTTCAACATTATTTCTTCTTCTACTTCTTCTTATTTAAATACTTCATTATTAAGTAATATAATCAGTATCACTCATATACTGATATGTTATTACAAATATGAAACAAAACTATTTCACCTTCTATCCATCCTACGGTAAATGAAATCACCGCGCGTGCGTACGTACGGAATACCGTCTCCATGCCGTGGTGTAATCTATTTTCCACCACCAACTTACTTGGATGGGTATAATGGTGTAAATTAATAACTATATATGATTATTTTAAAGTGATATTGATTATGAAATATTATACATATGCTTCAATATAATTCCGCGATCATGGGAATGATATCGTCGCTCGTGCGTACGTACGGACTACCGTCTCCACGACGCGATGAGATTCATTCTCCATGTTAACCATTCATGAATGATTAAAAAGTATATATAATGAATAATAATGAAATATATGACATATTAATGATACTGGATTTATTTATATATATATGTATTTCATCTACTTAATTCCATTCAATTCAATAAGGAAACAATAACAGCGTTCATGCGTACATACGACCTACCGTCTCCGTGAACGGTGTATTTCATTACATTTATCAATCTATCATATATATATGTATATTCCAAATATATATTATATATAAATCATTTTTTAAATTCTGGAATTAAGTAAATCAGGATATAATTAATAATATCATGAACAACAAGTCGAAACACATAAAATAAATAAAACGATTTTACCCAAATCACTGCTTTTAACATGAATTTACAAAACAATGGGTAATATAAAGACATAATTAAAATATATATGATATAAAAACAATTTATATGATTCTGTAAAAAGTTAATAAAATTATTTAAATCATTATATAGGAGGTTCAGATACATACGAGGCATATCAGACATAAGGTAAGGGAAAATTATTCCAATCTCATTCTTATCCGAGATTGTTTATTCGTAAGTATTTACTGGGGGTTATGTTTATTATCCATGTCCATATGTTCTCAAAATGTTTTCATAAAATTTTTACTTTCCTTACATGTATTTTTAAAGACATTTTTACCCTTTTAATACGTTTACCACATCATATGGAAGGAATCTTTGTTTTGTTTACAATACAAGGTACTTTTTGACTTTTCCATCAAAAGTACGAGGAGAATATTTTTTTAACTTATACTGCATGAATGGATTTATAAGGTTTCATAAAGCCTTTTTTATTTGAAGGTTACTATACAATATTTCATTATTATTTTCAAAAAAATACTTTTCATTTAAAATTTCATGGCATTTTGTGAAAAGAAAATGATTTTGAAGAAGAAATGATATTTTCCTCAAAAAATCAATTCAAATGTTTTATCAAAACCATATTTCATCTATGATGAAATTATTTCATATGTGTATGTTTCAAGTATTATGTCTCTATGATTTAGATGGTTTTACTTTTCATACGATTAAATGATATCCATTTTTCTGTATGGAAAATGTTATGATGGGAGGATGTTTATGAAACCCATTTTCCTCTTTGGGTTATTATGAATGATTTATGTATAAGTTGTGGCACAAGTAAGAATGATTTCATTATGAGATGGGTGGGACCTATATCTCCCTCCAATGCATTGGGTAATGATTTATATCTCATGAGATAGACATGGCTGGAATGGTAAGTTAATCTGGTTCAGTGTTACAGGACTGGAACGAGGAGTGAACTCGATTCAGAATGGGACTTTGTCCACTAATATGGTCCTGGCAGTAATGCCTTGGCTACTATGGAAATCATAACAAGTGCTGAATGTTTTTCACAATTACATGATTTATTCCCACGCTATTTTTTCAAGATTAATGTTCCTTCATGATCTATGCTTTGTGTACTTCCAAGATTTATGTCGTTGCTCATGATTTTGATGTTTAGATTTTATATTCTGGGTTTTGCATTCAAGTGTTTATGGATTGTTTTATGTTATCTATGCCTACCCTTACTGAGCATTTGAGCTCTCCCTTTATATGTTTTCTATTCCCCATGATATAAACAAAGGTTTTAGGTAAGAAAACAAAAAGGGGATGATCTTTATGGGAGACGTTGAAGATCTTTCACCATGATTTGAAGATTATTTTCTGAGTTTCCAAAGACACTAAACTATTACGGTCCTTTTGTGTATGTTTTTGTTATGTATTAAGTATTCCGTGAAAGTAATGTAATTTCCATGTATCCCAAGCTTTGGGTCTCTACAGTTGGTATCAGACGAAAGGTTTAGTCAACCATTGGAAATTAGGATGGGAGAACTTTATTGAGATCCCTAGAGATATTTCTAAGGTATGTCTAGGGATGTCAGTAAGGTTATGTATAAGTATTGGTTATAGTACTAGAGTTATTGTAAATATATTAGAATTAAATCTACGATGTTTGATTTGGAAGGTACTCCCCCTTTATTATGTTTTTCCCCTATCATGATGTTTGCCTCACACTACTCTTTTTGGGTTTTAGATGATGGCTGGAACCCGAGGGAACCATGTTGATCAATGTAATGGACGATGCAATGATTGTCCTCCTAAACAAACCAATGTTATGGGAGATGGAGTGCACAATATTATTTCTATACTTACCAAAGCTATAAAACATTCTGGACTTCCAAATGAGTAGAGAAAGGAGCAACATTCTGTTGAATCCTTCAGGAGGCATCGTCCACCTTCATTCAACGGGTCTTCTAATCCATTAGTGGCTGAACAATGGATCCATACCACTGAAAAGATATTTTCAGTTCTACAATGCTCTGAGCATGACAAAGTCAACTTAGTATTATATCGTTTGGAAGGTGAAGTTGATCAATGGTGGAATCTTATCAAGAATACGAGGCCCCAAGATGAAATACAAACTATGGAATGGGTCGAGTTAAAGAACTTATTTTTCAATAAGTACTTCCCTCATATTCATCGAACAAAGATGGAAAAGAAGTTCCATGAGCTTAAGAAAAATGATGATGAATATGTTGGTATATAATAGGAGAATTTTACAAGGCTTCCAAGGTATGCATCTGGATTTATCATTCACCTTGAATGTAAAGTTGATCGATTCTTCAGTGGATTAAAAACAAGTCTTCGAAGGGAATTAGCTATAAAAGAATTCAGTAGCTATGAAGAAATTGTGTGTTATGCTATCAAGGTAGAACTGGAAGTTGGTGTTATGCATCCATCTCATGGTTTTGACATGAAACAAAAGATGTATTTCAAGGAAAAATCACAGAATAGTGGTGAAAAGAAGGTGAATGTTTCTTTATGCCCAAAGTGCAGAAAGAAGCATGGTGGAGATTTTCTAAAAGGTTCTACAAAATGTTTCATGTTTGGAAAAGAAGTTCATCGAGTAGCTGAGTGCCAAAGTAATGGGAAAAAGGTTTCAAATGACGTGAATTGAGAAAAGACTTCAGAGAACACTCCACCAATACTTCAATGCTTCAAGTGCAAGGAAATGCGGCATTATTCTAATTAATGCCCTAATCCAAGGATTAATGATGATCGGCGTGAAAAATATCTTAAGGAAAAGGAAAATGGTAAGTCACATGCGATCATTATTTGTGACGTTGAATATGAAAATGATGTTATGGAATGATTAAGTGTTTATGTAATGGGATTTCAAAAAAGTATCATGGAATCTCGTTTATAGTATTGTGGAATTTTGGAATATCTATGTACTGGTTTTCAATAATTGTATGGTACCATTAACCATGAAAAGTGATTGAAATATTTTTAGAAAGCAGTTGATATGCACATAATGAAGGGAAAAGAAGAAAATAATATGTTTGATAGTATTCATGAGCTCATGAATGATATAAGGAAAAAGTGATATCATGGTTTGAGTATATAGGAATATTGGGAAGTGGAAAGAGTTAACTTTTGAGGGAATATGGTTCTATGATAATTCATGTTTCAAAAGAATACATGACTAAGGTATTCACATTTGATTAACAAGACATATCTGGGATAAATTATGGTATTCAAATTCTTGTTATAATACCTTTACAGTAATCATATTCTTTATACTATGAGTTTGGAAAGAAGTATTTTGGATAAGTCTTAAGGTTGTAATGGATTAAGTGGACATAATATTGTATTGATTAAGTTCGGAACTTTTTCGGGAATGTTATAATAGTATAGTTTTATGAAAAGGCACAACCTATAGATCGAGCCACAACCCATCGCGTCAGACAATGTTGCGAGAATCAAACACACAACTGAAGTGTGACATGCCTTTATTTCCTACAAGTGGCCTACAGGAAGTCCCTGGTTAGTAAAAACTAGTTTTATTATATTAAGAAGTATGATATATGAAGTATAACTCCATTTTAGGAACAATATATGATTAATCTCTCTATAGATGGAATTATGTATATAACTATTGCTAACCTTTTGTTTGAGAATGATGGAATGACCCATCATTCTATCACATGATCTGCTAACACTTCACGAATGACTAATTCAACTTCATTTCTTTAAGAGATGAAGTGGAAATTATTCAAGCCACAAACAATGATGAGATTATTTAGAAATAAAGTAAGTATTCCTTCTAATTCAAAATTTTCAACTTTAGGGAAATGATCTTGAAAAAAAAATGTTGTCCTAGTTACCTCATATCTGATTAATCAGATGGTCCCTTAGATCATAAAAAATTTATCGCTTTGTGACTGTTGGCTTTATCATAGTAATGTCCTCTACCACTCTCCGTCAGAACATGATGGATAGACTTTTCTTCCATATCCAGATTTTCACCTATGTTCTCCTATATGGAAACCCAGTGATGAGTTACTTTGGGTAATCATTACGTTTCATACTTTAGTTTTTAAAATTAAGTTTTAGTATTCCTTTTTACGATGTGGGTTTCTATGAATAGTAAATGATTTATAACCCCAACGAATTTCGAGGGAGAAATTCATTTTAAGGGGGGTATAATGTAACAACCCGATATTTTATAATATATATTATTTTTAATTTATTTCATATCTTGTTGTTTTACGCTACACCAATATTATCTTGCGCTATACACAACACCATATTAGCTTGCAGTATATGTAACACTAATCTTGGATCCTGTTACACACAATTTCATGTTTATTTGATAGTAGTTATTCTACGCAACATTGAGTGTATATATATATATATATTAAATGTATAAATTAAATATGGTGGGATTTTTTATACGCAGCAACAAAAGAGTCTTGCACTACACGCAACCCTGACTTGGCTTGCATTACACGCAATCACAACCTTCCTTGATAGCGTGTGTTGTACGCAATTCTAGGTTTCACTAAACAAAGATATATGGTTATAATATTATTATGAACTAGCCTTTATGAATAGTATTAACTATATTTTGAATTTTATAAAATTATTATTCATCTTAAACATTTTCTAGTACAAGGTATAAGAACAAAATAAATTTTTCGGGTAAAATAAGTATTTTTCAAAAAATGCAGTTTTCCACCTTTTGATGGAACATCCACTTTAAAACTAGTTTTTGACATGTTTATAAGTTTAATTTGAAAAAATAACATTATTCTTTGGAATCATGATTTAAAAATTAACTTTGGATAAATTTTTCATATTATTCTGATAACTTTCTTATTTTAATGAATAGTAAAAACCCGCTATATTTTAAATAAAAACAGATTTTTTCATCATAATAATTTATGTGGTTAAATTATAATATTGAATGGTTTTAAAGTATAAATAGAATATCTTTTTACCATTTAATATAATTTATGTCATTAGGATTGATTTTACATTGAATTCATAGGTAAAATAAATTCAATGTTTTGAAATGTTTTAAACAAAAACACGTTTTCTTTCGACAACAGAATTAATTTTAATTTAATTTCTGAAACTTCTGTGTTTCGAATTTTGAAAAATTGATTCCATATTTGGATTCAGTAGGTCCAAATTATGTAAATAGGGTAATTTTATTTTTTGGAAATATGAATAGTAAGAACGGTAATTTTTATTTACTGTAGTTAAAGGTAAATCAGCTAATTAAGGGTAAATATAAGATTATAGAATTACCATAAAACTTTCCAAAATACTATTGGATGAATAAAAGTCGACTCATATCACCTAAGGGTCGGACTAGATTCATTTAATGGACTTTTGACCATGAAATAATATAATTATTATTAAAACCAAAGAAAGTGACAACATGCAACTCTCTTAAATCTTATAAGTATAATAATTTTAATTTAGTGATAAAAATCATTAAACTTCGAAAATGAATAGTCTCCAGAGAGATAATAAAATTATATTCATCATGTAAATTTAAATAGAATTTTTAGGGATTATATAATTATCATTAAAGGTGAAAGAATAGTGATGTGGAAATTATTTTATTGGTTTAAATATCAAATATATAGTTTTAAAAATATTAAAATAAATATTATATGAACAATTTAATGTTCTCCACTAATTTTATAGACTAATATGAAATGTGAGGAATCTATTAAATATTTTAGTTCGAATATATCCTCCGTGTGGAATTTATTTAAATTCAAATAAATGAATTTTGTCAAAATCGACACTATTGTTATTTTATAAAAATAACATATTATTAAATTGATTAAAAATCACAAAAATATTTAAAAATTATAAATTGAAATTTATATAGTCTAAAATGTCATAAAGTATCCAATTATGGAAAATTAACAACACATAAGTGATTATTTGTAACCATTTAAAATTTTGAATTTTATTACCACAAATAAAATTAAATAGATTAAATAAGGATAAATCAAAACGATTAGGTTTAAACATGTCTAAATTTAATTGGTTTATGAGATTACAACCCTATATCATATAATCATCTAATTGGGTCATTTTTGGCGGTTTTTATGTGGGGTTTGAATTTATATTAAACTAATATTTTTGAGGATTCCAAAGGTGCCCCTCTCCTCCCTTATAAAAGGTCACCTCCTCCCTCTCATCTTTACACAAATTTGAGCCTTCAATCTCAGCCAAAACCAGCCCATTTACCTTTTCAACTTCTGTAGTAATATTCTAGATGTCTAGGTATTCTTCAAAGACCATATTTAGTGCCCAAATAAGTGGTTATGAGGAGGCACTACAAAGAAGAGGTAATGTCTGTTACCGATTCTTTCAGCTTTATTTCTTCTTCTAATTCATCTTATTTAGTTGTTTCATTATGAATTAATAACATCAGTATAGCTCATATACTGATATGTTATTATAAATATGAAACAACCCTATTTCACCTTCTATCCATTCTACGGAAAATGAAATCACCATGCGTGCGTACGTACGGAATACCGTCTACATGCCATGGTGTAATCTGTTTTCCACCACCACCTTACATGGATGGGTATAATGGTGTAAATAAATAACTATATATGATTATTGTAATGTGATATTGATTATAAAATATTATACATACGCTTAAATACAATTCCATGATCATGTGAATGATATCATCGCTCGTGCGTACGTACGGACTACCGTCTCCACGACGTGATGAGATTAATTCTCCATGTTAACCATTCATGAATGATTATATAGTATATATAATGAATAATAATGAAATATATGACATATTAAGGATACTGGATTTATGTATATATATATGTATTTCATCTACTTAATTCCATTCAATTCAATAAGGAAAGGAAAACAGCGTTCATGCGTACATACGACATATCGTCTCCGTGAACGGTGTATTTCATTCCATTTATAGATATATCATATATATATATGTATATGATGAATATATATTATATATAAATCATGTTTTAAATTATGGAATTAAGTAAATCAGTATATAAGTAATAATATCAAGAACATAAGTTGAAACACGTACAATAAATAAAATGATTTTACCCAAATCGCTGCTTTTAACTCGAATTTACAAAAGAACAGGTAATATAAAGTCATAAGTAAACTATATAGGATATCATAAAAATCAATATGATTCTTTAAAAATTTAATAACATTATTTAAATCATTATACAAGAGGTTCGGATACATACGAGTCAGTTCAGACATAAGTTAAGGTATAATTATTTCAATCTCATTCTTATCCGAGATTGTTTATTCGTAAGTATTTAATGGGGGTTATGTTTATTATTCATTTCCATATGTTCTAAAAATGTTTTCATAAAATGTTTACTTTCCTTCCATGTATGTTTAAATAAATTTCTACCCTTTTCTTACTTTTACTATATCATATGGAAGGAATCTTTCTTTTTTTTACCATACGAGGTACTTTTTGACTTTTCTGACAAAAGTACGAGGAGAATGTATTTTTTAACTTATATGGCATGAAAGGAATCTTACGGTTTTGTAAAGCCTTATTTATATGAAGCTTCATGTAAAAGATTTCATGATTATTTTCATCAAAATCATTTTCTTTTAAAATTTCATAGCATTTTGTGAAAAGAAAATGATTTTGAAGAAGAAAGGATATTTTCCTCAAGAATTCATTTCAAATGTTTTATCAAAACCATTTTCCATCTAAAATGAAATTATTTCATATGTGTATGTTTCAAGTATAATGTGTCTATGATTTATGTGGTTTCACTTTTCATATGATTAAATGTTATCCATTTTTTTATTGATTATGTTATGATGGGATGATGTTTATGAAACCAATTTTATTCTTTGGGTTATGATGAATGATTTATGTATATATTGTGGCACAAGTAAGAATTATTTCATTATGAGATGGGTGATACCTATATCTCCCTCCAATTCATTGGGTATTTATTTATATCTCTTGAGACAGACATGGATAGAACGTTATGTTAATCATGTTCAGTGTTACAGGACTGGAACGAGGAGAGAACTCGATTCAGGATGGGACTTTGTCCACTAAGATAGTCTTGGCATCAATGCCTTGGCTACTATAGAAATCATAATAAGTGATGAATGGTTGCCACAATTACATGATTAATTCCCATGCTATTTTATCATGATTAATGTTCCTTTATGATCAATGATTTGTGTACTTACAAGATTTATGTTGTTGCTCATGATTTTGATGTTTAGATTTTATATTAAAGTTTTTTCATTCAAGTGTTTATGGATTGATTTATGTTCTCTATGCTTACCCTTACTAAGCATTTGAGCTCACCCTTTATATGTTTTCTATTCCCCGGTATTTAAGGGAAGGTTTTAGTTAAGAAAACAAAAAGGGGAAGATCATTATGGGAGATGTTGAAGATCATTCACCACGATTAGAAGATTATTTTATGAGTTTCCAAAGACACTAAACTATTACGATACTAATGTGTCTATTTTTTTTATGTATTAAGTATTCCTCAAAAGTAATGTAATGTCCATGTACGCCAAGATTTGGGTCTCTACACAACTCACACAGAAGATAATTTCTCCAATATTATAAGACATGAACCATGTATACTAGCTCAAGGTCCTGCGTTGGGACATTATGCTCTTGTAGTTTTATATAGTGGAATCCAAACACTAAAATGTGAATTCCCTACATTTGAACCTCTCCATTTAAAATTCCTAAAACATACTAGTAAATTGTATATTCTCTTTCAAGATATTTAATAATCAAGACCACCCTAGACTGATTTTACCATTCATATTATGATAAGGTTTCTCACCTGCTTTGGACTATAAGAACATCAAAACCATCATAGTAAATACCCAATAAGGTTCATATATATATGAAAGTTTTTTAAAAAATTAATTTAGAATCTACCTAGCCCTAAGAAACTAGGAATTTCAATGAAATTATATGGCTCCAAGGACACTACGACACTCACCACCTCTAGGTTAATAGAAAACTTTACAACTAATATGATATGACCCATGAAGTGAAACTTATCCATTCAAATTTTTAATTTATTGAGATATTCAGAATAAAATATGATCTATTAATGTATATTTTTTGGTATCATGATGTGTGGAAAAATTTTATTGATTGAGATAATATACGAATATATCATCAAAAAAACATCCAAAAGATATATTAGATATGATTTGAAAACCCAATTTGTTATATCCAAGAAAACTAATAGTGCATTGGTAAGTCCAAAACACATAAATAGTTAATCATAAAGACTGTACATGTTGGGAATTTTTTTATGTTTGTTTGAATGTCTAATGTTCACCTGATGGTAGCCTGAACTCCAGTTTATCATATGGAATGTTACCACAATTTAGAGCTAGTTGAAGTGGTTTTCTAAACGAGGTATTTGATACAGATTCTAAATCATAATATTATTCAACTAAAAACAATTAACTCATCATATGAAGGTATATTCTACTATCTCAGAGAGAGGGATAAGTGAACCAATGGGGAAGTGTTGGTTCATTCAAAACCCTTTTCTTCTAAATCCTATAACAAATTATTGATTTTATGGAGCTTAGTGAGTCTCATACTATAAGAATAAATGGAAACTATTATCTTTTCATGAACTTTCTCGATGGTGAACTCCACCTCTCTTTCTAGATAAAATCCAGAGATTTATTTAGGGATTACATACCTGAAATGATCCACCATAGGTAGAAATTTGTTATTCTTTATTCCTTCATCACTGATGAAAAGACTATACATATGGTCAATCACTCCACCCATCCCATGATTCTTGAGTCCATCTTTACTCACCATAAAATACCACTATCCCTTATCAACATAGAAACTACCCTAATGTGATGTAAAAAACCCCCTCTGGTAAAAGATATTGACTTAGGAATGGTATAAAAATAGCCATTACATCCTGAGAATTTCATCTAAGCCTTTCACCTTGTGGAAAAAATTAAATTGGGGGAAAAACTCCAAACTTAAGAGGGAAATCCCTACACCGGTTTATATTCATTGATCGAACACCCAATGATGTGTTGATAGTAATCATGCTACAAAAGTACTCAATTTATTCCATTACTATCTATAGAATTTTTATATATATAAAAGTGTGTGAAGAAACAATATAATTTATTTAATAGAATAATTTAGATTCTATTATAATTTTCCTATATAATTGTAGAATATCCTAAAATATAATCCTTGAGAGTTTCTATTCTACATAGGTATGGAAATATCTATGGGTCTGAGAGGCAACCTTACTAATCTGTGTGGGTCTACCCTACTGGTGCATTACCACTATTGTTTGACTACCTCAACCTTGAAAACCGCTGTCAACTGATCATTTGGTAGTAAACCAGCTCCTAGCTTGATAACCTAGTACTAGACCGGAATATTCCACTACTCAAGCTATGCTAAATAGAGTGTACAATTTTATTCTATTTTACCCCCTCTTGATCTCAATTTTTTTCTTTCAAATAATAATGGTGTTTGGGATATTTTAATTTTCATTGAAGGTTCTCATTCCACTCATCTATTGATGTATATTGTGAGAAATAATATGTAGTGGTTTCTAAGAAATAAACCCCATCAATATTTGGATTGGAGTTGAATGACTAAAAATGCTTTATTAGGGGCAGAAAAATCTTAAAACCCAGGAGGCGATTCATAACTTGTTTAATCCCCTTTTCCCCTTTTCTTTTTTTTATATATTTTTCATATTCCTTGTTTTATTTCATAAAATATTAGTTTAATGGAAGTATCTAAGTTTTTAACTCAATTATTCCAGATGAAAATAATGTTAGGTTGTGTATTTCTTTCTCATTAGTTTTTCACCCCTCACTTTAATTTTTATTTTCTCAAATGTTGGGTAGTTGAACCTTATTGTGGAGGGGGGGACTATAAACCTATTTTTTTTGTTTTTTTGTGATTTTAATTTTTTATATTCATATTTTGGAACACTAATATTAAATTAATATTCTTTAAATTTTTCAAACATCAATTTATTTTTAGAAGACTGACATGATTTTTGAACGAATGGATTTTAAATGATTATCGATGTGATTATTTTTTCATGAATTATATTTTCAATCATTTTTATAAATTCCACTAATTTTTGAAAGCCATGACATTGAAAAACAGACTTGAAATATTTTTCCAATCAAATGAGGTATTATGAATCTCTTTGATATAATCATTATCATACCCACTCTTTCTGCAAGGAATCTTGTATTGTGTGTGAGAACCAGAATTTCTTTCTTTTATCTTTCGATGACTTGGATTTCATGGAAATTTTTTTAAATGAATGTAGCACTTAATTGGAAAGAAACATTTTTTCTTCAGTACCATAATTACATATATAATTTTTATATTTTAGATTCCATTAATTTTATTATATGTTTAAAACATAGTATAATATTATTTATCCTTACCTACTCTCACTCTGTGATTTTTTTCAGGGAAATTTCATGTTTTAATTTGAGGGAAGGCCCTTTATGGAATCTTAATTGGAAATTTTTTCATTTTTTGGTGGTTTGAGGTTTGTGTATAGATTTTTAATAGTTTACAATGTGAGAATTTTAAAAGAGTAATCATTTCATTGTCCATGGTTTCTTTTATTCAGTTCTTATTAAAAAAATATAGAATGTTAATAAAGTGGAGTAGCGATTGAATTTATCATTGTAAATTACTTTAATAATAATTTACCTCTCTAAAATCAAGGCCATGAATTTTCATTACATAATTTTTTTCAAGTACTAGATCTTTATCCTTGAAAAAAAAGAAAATAATGTTCTGACTTTTTTTATATCATTACAAAAAATAAATGAAGGGGAGAACGTGGATGATATAAATCAATGTAATAAATTATTGAATAATTTACTATTTCATAAAAAAAAATTTTGTACTGTGTTTCAAATTTTCAATGTTATTTTAGTGAGGTTTATCCGGTATTTTTACGTGATTATTAATGCCTTATACTTAACAATCAATCCTCTTATTTTTAGCCATAATTTTTTTAATAATTTACCTAAAAACCTACCATATATAATTTAACGTTGAAAAAAATTCATGATTGAAAATATTCTCATGTATTGTGCTATATAGAAATGAGAATCATTGTATGACTATTGTGAACCAAGATATTTCTATGTATGAGCATAACATCAGATTTAATTTCTCTTTGGTGATGAGTGAGACAAAATCTATTTTCATGTAGGGTGAGATTGTGCCCTGTATGGACCTATGAGTTTGAAAAAAAATTAAAATCTATAAATTAAAATGATAGGTTTGTTTCATAGAGAAGACATGATATAAATATTTTTTGGATAAGATCATGGATGTTTTCACATTTTTTTATGTTGTGTGTTTTTTGATTTAAATATATAATGATTTCCCAGGAGTTGAACTCCCTTGTTTGGGGGAGTGATAAAGATAATATTTTTAAAAATTTTATTATGTATTAATTTTTTATGAACCCACTATAGTATTATTTTATGTGAAATTGTCAAATTTCTTTTTCATTTTTTGGAATTTTATGATTAAATGAAAAAATGGACTACTTTTGGTATTTAATTGTTCTTTTTTTATGTATTTTAACCATAAATATTTCCAAACATGATTAAATTTTAAAATATGTTATTTGTAGAATTACATACAACATGGGAAATCTTTTTGTCATTCTAGATCCAAACCTCTATCAATCATTTACTGGCCTAAAAGTAGCTTACAAACAAGGCCTAGAAAATTCACATATCTAGAAATGTATGATGATGAACTAACATATCATTATAGGAAGTTAAAATGAATCTAGGAATAGTCATGGAATAAGATATGTCCTTATTTAAGAACATTCACGATGGATTCCTCCTATTAATTCATTTTTCTCAAAGCCATAACGACATGGGAATTTGACGTTTTGGAATATGAAGAGTCACATAGCCAAATTAAATGTGATGGACTAAAATTGTCATACCTCCTCCATAAATGGGCCAATAAAGATGAATTTTTTTAGTGAATACACATGAGGAATAATGTAAAAGATTTTATTAATCATAAATTCCCTGATTCTAAAATTATTCAACCATCCATGTGAATAATTTCGGATCTCAAATTTTGGATTAAAAAGTCTCCATTTTTTTCTTTAAATTTATAACTTCCAATATATTTACAATGGATAACCATATCAAGGGGGAATGATGGAGTACAGATTCTATAATAGTTCATAGTATTTTTAATATGTATATGTTTTTATCTTTTTCTTCTTCTTGGAATTTGTTTTTATCTTCCATTTATTTTATTCTATGTGCTTCACCCACTATGCTAATTTTATCTCAATATGTGGAGAGATTTCTATCCATGTTGGGGGGGGGGGGTGATTATTGAGTATATTGATCTTTCTTAATTTATCTTATTTTATTCTATGATATCATTTTGGGTTAAAATTATTATAGTGAACAGTCACCCTACATTCTATACTACTTTTATCTTCCTCTACATTCAGTCATCTTCCTTATAATTGATATAAAATATATCAAATAGCAGAGTATGTCCTAGGTATTGACATGGAAGATATTACTCATACATAGATATTTACCAATGTTGGTTAATTCCATTGAAAATAGAGGGTTTTAAGTAAAAGGACTTTGTCTCTACATTCAATTGAATAATAAGAAAATATTTTGAATAATACTGTTATGAACATCAGGAAGCCGTGAGAGAAACATTTTTCTAATACTAACCTATTCTTATCATTCATTCATTTTCATTGTGTTTTAATTTTTATATTTTTAAATTATTTATATTTCATGCATTTGAACCCCCCCTTTAATTTATTTTTTATATTTTTATATTTGTTAGTATTAAATAGTGATAATAGAATTTTAGTGTGTTGAAAGGGACCTATTTATGATGTAACCTAGGGTGTGACACTATGGTGAGTTCATAAGTAAATAAGAATTTAATATAATATTTTTTTTGTGAATAACCTCTGTTATCATATTAATATATCATCCACTTATCTCTTTCGTGGTAATTATTATTTGGCAACCAGTATCAATATTGGGTAGGTAAGTAATCTTCACGATGATCCCATCAAATACATCCAATAAAGAGTACATGTAATTTTACCTGGTAGGTAAGTAATCCACCAAATGAGATATCTCATGTCAACTTATAATTAAACCATGTATCCCTCAAGTTTCATTAAAAATTATTTTCAAGTATAATTGTTAATCATGAATATATCATTCAAGGAAACCTTATTTCAGAACCCTTGTATATCCATCATATAAACATAAGTAAATGTTTTTTATAAAAAGAAAAAAAAAATTATAAAATAATTACAATGAAACCACTTTAATAAATTTGGAAAATTCAATCAATTCAAGTAGATCAAGCTATGTCATAAAGCACAAGAGATGAAACACATTCCAAATCCTTTCATTTAGATAAATTCAAATAACTAAGATTAAAGAAATTATTATTATATCTAATTAAAAAGGATATATGGCTCTATTTAGGAAACACCCATAATTCTAGATCATGTTAATGCAATCACCCCATGACATTGATCTGTGGGTAGTTAGAATATGTTACACATAGAAAAAAATTAATTAAATTAATTAAATTTTATAGAGGTGGAAGCCAAGGATTTCAAAGTCTGACACAAGAAATTATGATAAAATTCAATAACATCTATAGGTGAAAGAACTAAACCACCTACCTAAATATTATTTCACTCTCCTCAACTAGTATAATCCCTTGACTAAAGCTTCTATATTAGAAAATTGATTAATAAATGAAATAATATAAAATATGGAATGTGATCATGTAAAATTTGACTTAAAATAAT
The DNA here is from genome assembly GCA_963277665.1 of Viscum album. NCBI lineage: Eukaryota > Viridiplantae > Streptophyta > Magnoliopsida > Santalales > Viscaceae > Viscum > Viscum album. Next base: position 113,284,391 of record OY728137.1, read on the forward strand.
GGTGATACAAATCAGAAATATATGAAAGAGGAATAATGATATTATCATTGTGGATTGAGCATGACCGACAGATAATAATACTAATCTGAGATAAAGAAAAATCTGAGTACCCTAGGTTATGAGTTGGAAGAGAACTCTCATGCAGCCAATTCAAGGAAAATAAAGGTGCTCTATTAAAATAAATTTAGCATATACCTTTAAAAATAATCCATGATATTTACTTAAATTATATTACATATAAATATCTTTAATTGTTCAAAACATGTATATAAAATAAACGTTGTGTAAATATATGGTTTCCCCTCCCTAGGACATCCAATTCACAATGTTCAAGGGGTCTAGATAGAAAAATATATAATTTTTATATAAAATACATAATTTTTACATTATATAAAATTCAGGTATTTTTCTTATATCTAGCCTCAATAATCCCTGCTACTTTATTCTTATAAATAAACCGACAAGTATAATAACTTGGTCACCTTCGTGTAAGACAAAATAAAAATTCTATGAGGGTATGATTGGTTTTAAAAGATTCTGCAATGCTCTAAAAATCATTAAGATTAGTCATATTAATATATTTGATAAATGAATATACTAAATATATTATTTTATGAGAATTATAAGATATTTCGAGGATTATAAAGATGAATGAGAAAAAATTTATAGTGTAAGGTGACTATATGTTCTTTAAATCCAATCATGTAGACATCACATTAAAGATCATAGTGTTGATTTTTAGGAATACTAAACCCCCAAAATGTGTATAAATAAGTTTACAATGAATTTTTAATGGGGATGGTTGATCTAGGAAGATCAAAATGTGTGAATAAGTGTGTGGATAATGTGTTATTTTACAATTGATGTCAGTGGAAATTATGGAATAGCATAAAAGATTAAAATAAACAAAGACATTATCAATCCAAATGCATAAATAAGGATATTTATTCAAATATAATAATTTATTTTGTTTAAACAACATTTACCAATAAAATTCATATAGGTTTGACTGGGGTTTCAAACCATATATTTTGTTTTAACTTAATAGATAACTCATTTTATCATTAACCATGATAATGAATTTTTTCACTCGGAATGGGACAAAATTTTACATGTAAGGAGAAATTTGGCACAAAAAAGATAGGGGATGACCATTTAGAAGATATATTTTCCACATTTTTCTCTTTAATTTTATTATTATTTTTAAATAATTAAATAAAATATTATTTTGTAAAAATATAATTAATGTCAATTTTGACAGTATTCATTTAATTATTCATAAAAGTCATAAAGAATAATTTGTAAATATAATATAATCCTTCAAAACAAAAATTTTATTTCACATATATATATATATTGTGTAACACTATACCATTCTCAGATTATTTAATTTTAATATTTTTGGATAATTTCTTATAAAGTGTTATTTGATGGATAAATTTGGTATTAGCAGTGCACAGAAAATCCAGATAAATTTTAATAATGATAAAATAAAAAATAAATAAAATTCATGAAGATAAATTCATTATAAATAAAATAGATATTTGTATTCATTAACCACATTATTAAACATCATAAACCAATAATAGACACTTAAAAGTAATAGAGTGACATATTTTATATGCTATAATTATTATATTCGTCATTTTTATTAGCATGTTTCAATTAAAAAAATTCCTAAACTAAGATGATATTTATAAAATTTCTATTATAAAATCAGTGTTAGGATGAAATATTATGTCTTTATTACCTTTTGTTTTTCCATACCTATACTAATATATCCTTTACTGATATGAAATATATTTTCATAGTTACTATAAAAAAATAAAAAAATAAAATCGACTTATTTACCATATTTGGCCCTATTGAATACAAATATAAAATCTGTTTTATGAACGTCAATATCTATAACTGCAATAAATCATATTTAAACAGAATTTTTAAAAATGTGATGAAAATTATTTGTTAACATAATAACATTTCTAAAAAAAGAACTTAGTTTATTAACGTATAATGAAAAGAAAAATATTAATAGAATATTAAAATTTTATATTGAATATATAATATATAAATCATGTTATATAAATTCAGAAAAAATTAATTCATTAAATTGATGATATAAAAATACATTGTTCACATGAATATTTGTTTCCATAAAAATTAATCATTTACCTTTAATTTATTTTTATATTTATTTATAATCATGTTATATGGAAAAAAATTCAATTATAAATATATATATATATATATATATATAATTATCATCATTTAGATAGTCATAATCATAATCCTCAAATCCAATTATTATGGTATAACTATCACACAATAATATGTTCATCGTATATTTTGGTTTTTATAAAATTTGTGTTTCATGTATTTCAATATATTAAAGAAATCATATTATTAAAAGTGAAATATATTCTACAATATTGGGGTCTTAAATTCATCCCCCATAAAAATATTTTATCCCTAAAAATTAATTACTTTGATAAAAAATACTAATCTTTATGTTTCATGACATCTTTACTTCCCCATGTAGGTTATTATAATTTTTAATTTATATGGATAAATTTCACTAAGTGGGTAGTCTTTGTATGTAGCACATTATCTTTATTATCAATGATTAATATTAGTTATCTTTACATGAATAATAATTCACTAGTGGTATAACTATTGAGTTCAATACAAGAAATGGATCAGGTATGTACTTATTAATGAGTGATACATGGAAGAAATTGTGAACTTGAGAGTGGTTATGTTGAAGTGATGAGCAAAAATTTATCATTCTTATACGATCAAAAATGTTAAAGGGGCCAATATATGTAGGCATAAACATAGCTTTTTTTTCTGAAATTTCACAATCATTTAAAATTTATAAAATCAAATAAACCCATCACCAATATCAAATTTATAATCATGCTTTTGGTTTTATACCTACCATTTTTGTGGAATATGATCTTCCATGATGTGTTTTTGATTGTATGCAACTATCTATACAATTTCCACTATGAGATTATGTCCCAATTTCTTATTTTATCTTACTTTAGACTATTATTTTGGAATTGTAAACATCATTACAAATAGGTTTTCCTGATGAGACAAATGGTTTCATGATGAAAATATATTATTATAGGGAAACTCAACTAGAACAAGGTATTGATCATAACAACCTCTAAAAGACATATAATATGATCTCAACATATCCAATTGGGTTTGAATTTTTTATATTTACTAACCATCTATTTCAGGATGATACATAGTGCTGAAATAGAATTATATATCTAGAGCCTCATGAAGTCCTCAACAGATCATCTAAGTAAACCTTATATCTCAAGAAGATATAGCGGAATGTGGTAATTCATTAAACCTTTCCTCCTACTTAATATATGTTCTAATGTTTTGATTAGTAGTGAAGTCCTATTGGATTGTAATGAAGTGCGATGAAAATTTATGATGATTAACTATAACCCAAATAAGATTATCTCCAGTACATGTCATGTATAATTTGATTATAAATTCCATAGAGATGTTTTCTCATTTACATTCAAGTACATGTAATAGTGGTTACATTCCATTATAGTCCTATCTATCATCAATAACATTCTAAGATAACATATATTGAGATACATACTCTATAATATCTACATTTATTTTAGACCACAAAAACTAATCATTCAGGTATATATATATATATATATATAACTTCATACATCCAAGTCAGAATGATAATTATTATATGTGATCTAATCTGAAAACTCATTATTTAATTCAAGTATCATTGGAACAATTTAACAATTCAAAAACATTATCATTTCATTATAAACAGGGATAAACTCTTGAAATTTTCTCACCATATTTTGATGCTCTATATCTTCCTTCCCCAACCCTTTAGTTTTCACCTAGACAGATTATTGATGATTCATCAATAATATATCATATTTCCCTCATTAATTCGATATTTAAATATAAATTGTTTCTATATATTGAAATATTTGATCTTTTTTTATCCTAGTTAAAGACAATATATCATGATCCATTTGTCTTAGATCATATATCAACTTTTTTCTTTTCTACTGTGGTAATGAATTAATAAATCATAATTTTTAATCAACTATAAACATACTTTTAGGGTAAAATTTATATCTTTATGTGGGAATATATACATTAATTTTTATGACAAGTGTATAGTTAGGACTTTTCTCCACAATTATTAATACCCAATATCATTAATGAAAATATTTACCATAAGTAACACCAAATCATTATTTTTTTAGTTTTTATCACGAATCATAAATTAATATAATGAAAAACTTTTCTTTATATCATTCTTCACGAGATTACACCCCAATCACTTAATTGATGAATTACGATATACTATAAACCCTTATCCAATTTTGGGTAATCTAATAATAGTTGTGATGACTAACACTCACTTTAGATGCTTGAATATTTTCCAATATTCACATATCCAATGGAACACGGGCTACATGCACGTTAACACTGTGTGTTGACTATACAATCATGAGAAATTATCCACAAATCACGGATAATATCAACCCAACCCATTAAAAATATTGATCTTTTTTACTATAGGGGTCCAAGACCATAATCATTAACCTTAGTCATTTATGGATCCACTTATATACCCTCAGATGAGATTATATTCCCGAATAATGAATGTTTATGAAGCTATAATTCAAAAAAATTAATTTTATAATACTACTTATCCTTATTTTGGACGTCAATGAAATCCTTAAGTTATCATCAACCACATAATTTATATTTTATTATATATATAAATATATTCTATAAAGACTACCAAAAACATATAAAGGTAATCTCTAATGACTCAATTCATTAAATCCACCACGATAGTGGTTGAATGAGTATAAATAAACGAAACTATAGTATATTCATAGTTTCAATACATTGTACAGAATGATTTCCAAGGTATATGATTTTTCAAGACACCCAGTTGATGATATGCATAACCAAGATCAATCATGGAAATGTATTCATCCATGAAATATTGATAATAAAATTCCATCCATATTAGCCATATCATACTTATTTTATCTTGGGATATTGTTATGTTCCAATAATCAAAGTAGATTCACATTTCATCATAATTCATCATAAAAAAAGAACCATATTAATCCAATAAGATTCACTTTTTTGGATGAAGCCAATTAAATTGTTTTCAGAACGTATTATTTTTCAATTCTTTTGGCTCAATTAGGGGTATTCTATATACACTTATAATAATATGTGTATAACATGGTATGAGATGTATTGTGAACTCATCTTCATCGTATAGTAGAGTACATGGAATATCTTCTAAAAATATATTGATAAACTCACAAATAATATAAATAATAATGATTTTTAGTTTCAACCTATCTATCTAAGAGAAATAAAAAGTTTGATTAGGAAAGAATACCCATAAAAATGATGTAATTTGATTCCTAAGTTCAAATTTATCTTTAAACTCAAAGAATATATTATAATTTTTTTCATAACTATTGTGAATTACCTTCATAGTAAATTGATGTGATATATATTTATATAAATCAAATACATGCTATAATACACTGAATTAGAATAGTGAAAGAATAACAAAATTAGACGAACATTCCCTTGACATTAAATCTATGACTAATTATATGCATGAGATGACATCATCAAACCATTAGGGTTTTTAATGATAAATCAACATCTAATATTTTATTTTGTACTATGATATAATTAAAAATTTCTTCAAATATGAAAGAGTGGGATGTTCTAGAATAAAACAAGATATTAAAATTATATAGAAGATGGTATATGTACCTTTCAACACTTCTTTGTCTTACTCCACATCACAATAGTGATCATAAGAGAATTCTAAATGACTGTGCACATAAAATTTCTTCATCATCAACCATCATTATTAACTTTTAGGTTTTATAATTTCTTATCATAGTTTCTATACACCTTTATTCTGAGGCATTGGTGTGTAGGTGGTGTATTCTGTAGAGAATTGTCTTTATTAACATCATTAGATATCTTCTTTCAATCGCATAAAAATTTATTTTCTTAATGGCCTTACAATATTTACATAATAAATTTACTAGTATTATTGAGAAAATTTCCACAATGATTTCTTATACACATTATGTAGAAGGGAATGCTCATATTTTCTTTTCCATGGGTTTTAGGATTTCTATAGAATTATAAAAATCATTTATTATTAAATCCATGAGAGTAATGACTAACTCCAATATCTATTATTACCAGGATATGAAATAAAATGTTTTCTTCATTATTATTTACATATATTATGGAAAATTCCCATGGAAAATATTTTTAAGACACTGTGGAATATATCAATCATTCTTTTAGTTAGGATGATAATAATATATGTGTGTATTTCTAGTATCAAAAAAAATATTGTCACATGTACCAATGGATTCATCATACTTAAAATTTTTCTCAAGGAATTCCATCAGTAGTTTTTTATGCAGAATTTGAGGGAATTACATATAAAAAATAGTCTCTTAAACTTCTCTTTCCTCATATATTTATTTCCAACCTATTGCGTCATATGATTTATAATTATACACCACTTATTTTATTATGCTTCCAAAAAATATAAAATAAAAGTTATGTTTTGATACTCCATACACATGTTTATGGAAAATATATTTCCAATACTATTTCTTGATTACCTAGTAAAAATTTGAACATGCAAAAAATTAAAAAAGGTGGATATTTTTTCACGAATATTGAAGTAGAACATTTCTATGTATTTTTATCATTTGAATATTCAAGACCATTGACTAAATAAAAAATCTTTATAATCAAATAAATATAAATTTTCTATCTAGCTCCAATATTTTTTTTATTTAAGTGTAAAATAATTGCAATATCTATCTCATTCAATATTAACATGATATCCTCTATTTTTTTCTATTAAATAAAACCAATAATCAATGTTGTAAAAATAATAGTCATTTTAGAATCTCTATAATCAATAAAAATTATTTAGAGGATGTCCAAATCAACACAACTTCTTTTAAAGCATTGAAACCCTATGTTTCTCCTAGGCCATTCTTGATCATTACTAATAGAAAATGATTTTATTATATATGTAAAATTAACCCTAGGTTACTTAAAAGATATTTATAATCAATGTTTCCAATGGATATATAAACCATTCTATTTTAATAACTATAAGGATGAAAACATTCAATAATAATATATTACACACTATTTAATGAATATTCATTACATATCATTATAATTCACACCAGAATAATATAAGACTGGTTTATTTAGAAATGTTTCAAAAGAAATAACTAGTTCATTTGAGTCTCCTAGATGACTGTTTGTAACTATAACCATTTGAAGATGTATCATTCTTAAAACTGTTCTTCATAACATGTGGAAAAGAACCATAAAAATGGTGAGATCATATTCTCAATAAGGGTAAACAAGGGAGATATTAATGATCACAAAAGAATAACATCAATATAGGGGTAAGAGAATTTGTCTATAATATTTGAATCTATAACCTACAGAATCATATCATAATATTGATTCATAGAATAATGAACAGTAGTTCATAATTTAAGAATAATAATAGAATCAAATTAAAAGATCTATGACAAAATAAAATTTAAAGTAGACGTATAATTTTTTCAAACAAATAAGAATATAATATCATTTAAATTATAGTCAATTAAAACGGCTAAGATAATCATATTCAATTTTATTAACTACCCAACCCATCATTGTAGTGAATGATTACTCCAAGGACTTTAATAGTTGGTTGGGTTCACACCCCAAATCATCGTAGTAGCCAAGGTTTACTACGAAGATTATAATAGTTGGTAGTGTCTATTTTTATACTACATTAACTCTCTGATGGATTATTATTTTCTCATGGGTTATCCATCGTCATAAAATCAGTTGGAATGAAATATAATTTTATTCACAAATATAAAATAATGAAAATGATATATTTTTGTTTCATAAGAACATGGAGCACTTATATTTTTAACACCCATGAATGTAAATTGGTTTCATAAACACATCATCTTTTCATAATCTCATAAGTCATCTAAAAGTAACTGGATTCATAAAAAGATTGAAAAAAAATATAAAATTCAATGAAAATTCATAAGGATGGTATAATTGGATCATATCCCCCATAAAAATTAATTAAAATCAAAGGATATTATCAGGAATGAAAATATTCTTTAAAAGATTGGGGGAATAATTTTCATGGAAATTCAATTTTTATTTTGAAATCATTTCATTAAAGAAAAATTGAAAAATAGTAAAGAGAACATTTTCAATGAAAACAACCTTGTAATCCTAAAATATATTATTAAAATCATTCATATGTTATAATGGGATGAGATTCTATTCATGCCATATAAATTAAAAAAATAATTCAATTCACTATTTGTAAAATGTAAATAAATTACATCATTTTGAAAATGAAAAGAATATTTAATTTAACCCTTTTTATAAAATATAAAATATTGGTAAAAATTACATTGAACAATTATGGAATAAAATAAAAATAATATTTTTTTAAATACATTGACATGGAATAGAATTGATTTTTGATCAGAGAAATGATTCCTTATTTTAATAAAAAATTATCATTAATATCATGGGTACTTATAGTGGGTAAAATAAATGAAATACATTTATTTTCATGAAATAACTATCGAATATTAAACATAATGAGATTCAGGAGAGGCATATCGTTATATTTTATCATCAGAAACAAAATCACAATCCATCTAGATAAACAACGAGATCAAAATATGAAACAATTTATACATTGTTAACATTTGTAACATAAGCCCCATAAATGAATGAACATTAGATGAATAGGTAACTCCTCTTAAATTTTATAAAAAAAATTAAAATATATAATTATTAAAAGTATGTTGATTACAAAAAAAGAGGTGTAGAATATAGAATGCAACGCACAAAAATTAAAGAGAGATTAAGAAAACTACACTTTAATTATATAATCTTTGACATGTGTCCAAACCACTAGTATAAAAAATATAGATTTACTATAAATCAATAATTGAAAAATAAAAAAAAATAACAATCTATGTATTATTTTCATAAATCATTTTCTCACCTTTTTTTAATGATTTTTTTATTAAAATCTATCTTCATGATGATGACCACATTATTTTTCATTTATGTTTTGGTTAGGATGTTCTGGTCTTCATTCAGTTTTCAGTGTTGCATTATATAAATAATTTTAATAATGATATAAATTAAATATATAATTACTATATATATATAGTGTGATCTATAAAATATAGAGATCGATAATTGAGTTATAATGTTCATGTTTATGGTAAGTTGTATATACACATGACCACTACATTCACTATTAGACATATAAAATGGATGAGAGGTAAAAAATAAATCTCATTTAAAAAAATAATTATTTTATAATATATATTTTATTAGTATAAAAAAATTAAATCCATACTTTTTATAATATATTATAAATTTAATTGGATAAGGAATTTTAATTTCTTTATAGAGGGTGTAGTATAAATTTATGAATGAGTGATGTTGTTATTTTTTGATGAATATGAAGGGTATAAGGTATATAAGATACTATCACTCAAGAATATTACATATTTCACAAACAAAATATATAAATTTTAAACCAATTATAGTAAGAATCCATTAATTTTGGTTACAAAATCTGAATTGTATCATTAGGTAGTGAGGGGAAGTAATATATACACATTAGTGTTACATTAGTGTCCATCTGATGGATGTATTGTGAATAAAATAGGGATAATAGTTATAATAACATTTCAGTATATTTATTATAATGAATTAATTTTTTTTAATGAAAAATATAATTAATTTATATGAGGTAAAATAATAATTAAAAAATGTTATTGGTTAATGTGGTTACCTCTTCTTTGAAAAAACTCTATTGTATATCTTATTAATAACCATAGGGGTTCCATTTTAGGAATACAAGAACCATTATATCATATCTAAGGAATTTCATAATGAACATTAGTAGGGTATGGTCGATCTAGAAGGCACAAAATGTGATAATAAATTATGGGAGTTGGTTCCCTGTAATAATTAAGGTGAGGGAAAAGTTATGGATTTATTAAATGTTTAATGTGTAAAAAAGTTATTATCAAGAATAATGAAACTAGAAGATGAGGAATACAAATATATGATATTATGGGGGTGAATTTCCAACCTCCCATAAAATATTAATAGGTTTGTGTTGTGTTTCAAACCTCATCTTTTGGATAAACCACATAGTTAATCCATTTTATCATCAATCACAGTGATGCCTTTTTGAAACATAAAGGGATTCAAATTTTCATGTAATTTGATGATTGGTCAGTAAATACATAATATTTAACATATATGAAAAAATAGTATCCATATTCCTCCCTTTCATTTATATTATTATTAAATTGTATAAAAAATATTTTATTGATAAATTATCATTAACTAAAATTTTGTCTATATTCATTTTATTTGACATAAAATTCATAAAGAGAAAGTTATAATTCCAATATAATAATTCTAAACAATTATAATACGTCATATATGAATGTAAATGTCTCAAAAAACTTCAAATAGCTCAAATTATATAAATGATAACAATTTTAATATCATTCATTTTAATATTTTAATTTAATAAATATTTTACAGGCCTTGTGAAATTATTCATGGTAATTATTTAATACAAAAAAACAATAACCAAATTAAAATAAATTTGATAATTTTATTTTCTGAAATTTGACCATTTATATTCAATCACTACATTTTTTTGTCCTTTTATGAACAAATAATATATATTTAAATGTACATGAGTGGGATTTTATGTTTTCCATACTTTAAATATTATATAGCTCATTTTCATGGATAATATTCCATTAAAGAAATAAATTTATAGAAAGAGTTAGTAAGGTTATTATTGCATTCATTTTATAATATATAGGATGAATAATTATGTCCTTATCACTTATTTTTAACATATATTAATACAATTTATCATTTAGCAAGGCAATAGATTTTACCAATGTTACAATTCATATTGTAAAAAAATTAAATGGGACATTTGACAAAATCATGACCCAATTATTCAAAATATGGATTCCATTTTATCAAATAAAATAAAATTATGTTGTAGGAATTATTTGTAAAAATAAATTGGGTTAACATAATGATAACTGTTTTACTATAAGAATAAACTTTTATGCATAAAAATTATTTTATTGCTATCACATTCCATGAAAAATATTTAAAAAAATAATTTTTTTCATTGAATATATAATATTTATATATAATTATAATAATCTAAAAATTGGTTATTCTTTAATTTTTTATGATAAAAATACCTTGTTAAAATAAAAATTAATTTTTGAATAAATATGTCAATAACATTCAAATAATTTTACTATTTTTATTTCAAATTATGTTATTCACAAAAAAAATAATTTATAAATTTGTAACCATTTATTTTTGATAGTTTATCTACTCTTATAAATTCTCAAAAATTTAATTTCAAGGGAATAACAGTTAAATAATAATATTTTTATAATTTTTTTTGGTTTTTTAAACATGATGTTGATGAAAGATAAAGATGCCAAAGAAATTGAATTATGTAATAGAAATATATTCTAAATTATCATTGTGTTGAAATCTACTCCTTAGGTTAATTAATGGCTTTAAATTCATTACTCTAATATAATAAATTTAGGATATCATTATTAATACACCTCCTTAAGATACCAAGTAGCTTCTTATAATTTTCTATTTCTCTAGGGAACTTTCACCACATTAGTAGTCTAGTTCTGTAAAAAATTATCCAAATGATCAGTTATTTTTATTGGTTTTTCTTTATATAAATTATTATTAATTTTTTTTATAACCAATGATTTGAGTACATGTTATCTATCATGAAAGTACTTCTTCAGTAGTGATATGTACAACACATTTTGAATTTGATGGAGGCTTGTTAGAAGAACATCATTATGAGTTATTGTCCCTACATGATCTAGAATACCAATAGAGACAGTATACATGGGGATCAACTTTTTTTTTTTGAAAAATATCATATCCCTTTTCAATTATTAAATTTTAAAAATAAAATTCTCATTAAATTAAATTTCTATATCATGTCATTAATTACTTGCATAACATATATATCGACTATTAGCTGCATTAATGTGCTTTTGAATTGCTATAACATTATTTTCCATTTTATATTCTATCATTGGTCCCAAATGAATTATATATCCAACATTATCTATGTATAATTGATTCATATAACTCATTTTATTTTTTTCTTCATATAGAACTATGTAAATAATCAACTTATATATAATGTTGGAGGGAAGAATAAAAATAAGAATTTGTTGATCCAAACTAAATTTGAAATCCATATAAAAAATATATTACAATATCATATATGGATTAAAATTATCTCATAGACAAACCATATATATGAGGATGATAAACTATAATGAAACTCAACATTATATCAACTTCATACTAAAATAGAATGTGGTACTCTAGGAAACCTTATGACTTCCATGATATATTTTATCGAAATCTAGTCTTGAGTGTTTTCTTCTTTGATATAAATAATCATTTGTTTATTTTTTAAGGTGATTGAATATAACCCAAATAAAATTATGTCCATTTGAAGTTTTTGTGAGACTAATAATATTTTCCATGGTGACATTTGTCTATTTTTATTCTCATATGGGTAATGGTTGTTACATCCCCTTATAATTCTTCCTCTCGCCCTTAACTTGATGGAATTCCAATCACCAATAGACTTACTCAGCAATATCTCTCTTCAAGATTTATAGCATAAATACTCACTAAGATCTATATATATGTTTATTCATCCATAAAAAATAGGGAATGATGTGCTATGAGTTTCATCAAACAACACCTTCTTCAATTCTAGTATGGATGAAATATATACAATGTTGTTAAACTTTTTCATTCCCTAAAAATATATGTTAGGCACATGAATATTTTCTACCTTAATTAGAATCTCTACATCATCTTTTTACGCCTCTTTAAATTTCACATAGATATATGGGTGAAAAATAATTTATGAAAAATAATATTTCACCCCTTCATTCTTGATTTCAAGATCTATCCATCTTAAATCGATTAATATTTTATCATTTATAATTATCATCATTGATAACTTTCCATGACCCATTCAACTCAGATAGTGTTACACAATTTTCTCATTCATTTTGTGGTAATTTATTAAGTATTCATAATCATTAAAAAACTCTAACCTACTTTTGAATAACATATTCAGGTATTTCTATGTGAACAAAAACATTAACAATTTATGATCAGTATACATATATCATTTTTCATTATCAAGATGATTGATTCATTTAATTAATTCAAAATGCTTCCGTATATATCACCATGTAATTTTTTAATTATTTTAACTCATGTACCATCAATTAGTCATAGGAATACATTATCACTATATCATTCTATAAGGGAATGATTCTGAATCCCCTCATTAATGCATTAATATAAAACCATTTTTCTATTACAGAATAATGTATGAATTGGAATGATGATTTAAAATCTCTTTAATTCATTCAAGAATACCACATATTCATATATCCAATGTAACACGGATCCCTTATGAGTTAACATAGTACACGTACATGAGATTCAAATTAATTTTCAAAAAGGAACCTACAATGTCCATCAAAAACATCAAAACTATGGATCCCAGTAATAGTGGTTGGTCTACCCCAATGATCAATAACCATCCTTTTTAATGAATCCACGAATATGCCTTCATATAAAATTATATAAAAAGGAATATTTCTATATAAATAATGTACAAATTTTACATTTTTCATAAAACTTATCCATTCATTGGGTAATCAGCACAACCCTAAAGTGATATGCATTCTCTTCCTTAGTATTTGAATGGATAATAATATCATTTATAAATATTACCACAAAATATAATATATATTGATTCAATTAATTAAATCATTGATGATAGAGGGGGATTATTAATACCAAATGACACAAAATAGATTCAGAGTATATATTCCTAGTGCATATTTTTCATTGACTATGTCCTTTTTCTTGACATTCCATTAATGATATCATGAAACAATATAAATCTTGGAAATGTATTTAGCTACGTTAGGTTCTTAAAACATGTTATAAATAAAAGGAAGTAGATAACTATTCATTATTTGGATATTCATCAATTCAAAAATATGAAAAAAAAGATTCATTGAACCATATGCCTAACTAAGAAAAAGAATTGGTGAACCACAAGCTAATGTAAATGGATGAGTGAATCATTATTCACCATTCTCATAGAGTTTATTATTTAAATTGATACAACTCAATCAAGAACAATATAAAGGTATCCATTGATAGTGGTGTAGAATATGTCATGATCACTTTTGAGAGCTCATCATCGTGCTTTCATAGCAGAGAAAAAATCTCATCAAAAGAGATTTCAACAAACTCCTGCACAATAATCTTATCAATGATGTAGATTTTAACCTCCAAAATCAATGATAAACTCTGATTTTTAATAATAATCATGAAAAATAATATTGATATGATTTAAACTATAATATAATATTTATCATCACATTGATTAAAATTCATAATCTAATTTGAATCATCAATCGTGGATTCCTTTCATTGAAATTTTAATCTTTTATAATATTGATAAAAGTAATCCATCCATAAGATGATTTCAAATTCCACTAAAGGGATATGAAAAAGATTTCTCTGGGAATTTTTTTTCAAACAGTTATCAAAGAATAATAGTAAACTTCAGTGGTGTTCATCATACCATTTGGGGTTTTCTATTATATCGAAATATGAAATCTTTGATGTGGCAGGGGGATACTATTAAGGTATTCATCTGATATAATATAGTTAGTGTATCTATAATGAAAGATCACATTATATATTCTCTGTTGGATGATAATTTTACCTTCACCACTTAATTATCATACTCTATATCCCTAATAGTGATATCATGAGATTTACCATTATATATGGGATTAATATTTCTTTCAAATTTATCATCAATATTAACGTTTGGGTTTTAGTATTGGTTAGAATAATTCTCATAATCCTTTCACTTAAATAACCAGAGTGTGGGTGGAGAATTATGTAGATCTGTGTCGCCATTCACATCATTATCTAACTTCTTCCCATCAAATCATTATTTGAATGGATGATAGAATTATTTATAAACATAATAAACTTAATAGTCCTCTTAATAAAATTAATAACATTTTTCCTTACACACTTTTAGAATAAGGTAAATATCATTTTCTTCTACCTATGGTTTTTTTTGAATTTCTATCTAATTCCTCAACTTTTGTTTCATATCCATGAGAGGAAGGGAAACACTAATATCATTTTAAACCATGATATAACATCAATTACCTTACTCATATCTACTAAATTCACGTATAGAAAATGATCTCCAAGATGTAATTTTATGAATATAAGTAATTGATAAACATTACAGTTAGGTTGGATGATAATATTATAATAATCTATTCCATGCCTATTAAAATTAGCCCCATAGATACAAATATATTCATCATCCTTATACTTTAGGTAAAGAAATTTATTATCCATTTTTTGTATAGAATACATGGAATGAACATATTTAAAAATATGAACTTAAACCCACACCACTATGTGGAGTCAATTTCTTAAATTTTTTATTATTATTGATAAGAGTCCCCCATTGAGTTATTTCTCCTCGCAAAGGATAATCATTAAGAAGAAACATTTCATGCTTAAAAAATTGGAGGATGTAAAATACCAGTTCAATGGTATTACTCTATTTTACACCATTTATGGAATTAACGGTACCTATAAATGAATGTGTATGTATCGTCATGAATAAACCCACATAATATCATTCTGTTAATTTCTCATTTAAATGGTTATCATGATTAATGATATTATATTTTTCATGATTGAAATTATAATTTACATTTAGGGTCCCCTAAAACATTATCCCATAAGGATAGTCATTTATTTATGTATTTCAGTCTTCATTAACAAGATACCGTTAGGTTATAGTAATTAACTAAAAACAATTATACTATTTGCAACAATAATCTGTAGAAGGTAACATAATATTCGATGATAATTTATTGGAAGTCTAAATAAAAGCCCCTTAGATTTAATCGTTTAATTGTTGCATATATGCTATTTAATACATTATCATTAAAAAAGAACTATGATTTTATCATATACGTAGACATATCCTAGGGTTCTCACTAATGTTTTAACATCCTAGTTTGTTAATGATTTTTAAAACAGTCTATGATACCACCAATAGGTACCCAAAAATTCCATATATAGATATTTAATATTAATAGATGAATAATAATTATATATCATAATGATATATGTCGGAATCATCTAGGCATAGCGTCTTTATAGAAATGGTCACATAAATAACTAGTTCATTAGAGTCTCCCATTATGTTCATCATGATTGGCCCCCTTCGTAGAAACATCATTCCGAACACAATTATTTATTACATGAGAGAATTAAACATAATAAAGGGTGATCTAATTATCTTAGTTAGGGTAAAAAAGGGATATATTGTGATTCCCAAAAAACTAATGTAAGAACCATGTATTCTATATTGTGTATGAAGTATGGAAATAAGCACATAAGGAAATATAATTCATGAACACATTATAATATATTAACTATTTAAAATAGATTATGTTTATTTCAATGCATCAAAAAACGAGTTGACTTGAATTACATGCAATAGATACCTTTCTGTATAGCTTGCGTTACAAGCCACATAGACTTTCATCGATGGATTACTGTACACAAAATATTGAATCTTACCAAGAAACAATGTGTAATTAAAACTTCATTATTTTTTATAATAAGATATAAAACATCAATTAGGAATACTATTTACTAACTTATGAAATATATGTTTTAAAAAACTAAATATATCATTGCAAAAAAATTATAAATGAATATAAAAACCAATTGAATATTAAAAGAAATTTTTATAGAAAACTATTTTTGTGCTCAAAAAGATATTTTACCATATTATATTAAATTCATTACAATTAGTGAGTGATATAAATGTAATATATATTTTTAATATTCAATAAATTATTTTTGATATTCATTCAATATATTTGATAAACATAACATAAGAGAAAACTAAATATTTCACATAAAAATATTTTTTGAAATTTTTCACTCCTTTTTTTGGTGAACCTATTTTAATTCATAATTTGATAATTTTATGAATTTAATTTTATAAAATAAAATTAATTTTTGAATACAAATTATGAAAATTATCTTATGGTTAATTGTTTTAATTTTTCCGAGAAACATTATTTTTTAGTGAATAGTTAAATATACTATGTTTCAGTTAATAAATAATTTTTTGTTTAAATAATTACTATTGTTAAGTTATATTATAAATTTGGTTTGAAGTAAAATTTGATAAATTATTAATATATTAATACAATTTAGTACATTATAATCTATTTACATTTTTAAATTGAATATAATAACAAAACTGTGTTTTGAATATTTTTCTACTAAAACCAATTAATCTATCTATCATCGAGATTTGCATTAGTCCTAATTTTTCTGATCTATGATTTGAATTTTTAAAATAAGAAATTAACCATAGTAATAAATATAATGTTATTTTCTAATAATATGATAATTTTTGGCAAAAATTATTAGTGAATGTGATTAAAATTAATTATAGTTATTAAGGTGTACTTATGCTTATAAATGGACTAAAACCCTATGTTTAAGGGACAAAATGACCTAGGCACTTGTCCAAAACCCATTATATGGAAATATTTTGGAAATAAACTATAAATTAATGATATTTTGTGTTTTTAAATGACATTTTTAGGTAATAACATGTGTACACCTAACTTATTTTCATGAATAACAAGTGAGACCTTTTCCTTCCCTATAAAAGGCCACAATCTCCACCCATTCATCACAACTTTAAAAACTATTATGGTCACCCATTATCAACCCAAATAGCCTCCCAACACACCTATCCTCGAACTATAATCCTCAATTTGTTCACAATACCATCCAAGGATATTTTTTTGTTTAATCGAAGAGATGTTATGCAATTAAAAGGTAATGTCTTTTCTCACTATCTTAATTTTCATTTCCATTTTTCATACCATAATGTCACCTCATTAAGTTATTACATTAAAAAATGATCCTAAATATACTACAATTTTTCTATTATATGTTTTGGAAATATGCTTACAAACATCTACATATAATGGGCAAAAAACATATTATTTCTTTGAATGGAGATTTTATGCCTAACGAAATGATGATTGTTAAATTCTCTATTACCGCCTCTAATGGAGGCCATTATGATAGAAACTCTATTTATAAATGATATCTATGTTTTTTTATATTTTAATCATTATTTAATTTTTATTTATAACAAACACTTATTATTTCCATGTTTTTCAAATACGATAATCTCATTTGAAGAAGTGTGGACTACCGCCCCATCAATGCAATGTGATTCGTTCAGAAGATACATGGAATGTATAAATGAATGGAGATAATTAAACATAAGTGACATTAAAAACACAAATAATATATTTATGAAATAATTATATTTTTGTAAAGAATATATATATATATATATATATGATCACCTTTATTACCCCTTCGCTGGTGTAAAGTGGAGACCAATCAGGGAAGGATGGTTTACCATAGTCCGAGGGAGTCCAACTTTGCGGTTGATGAGCTGGCTTGTTGGGGCCGACCTGAGGAGACGCTGGTGGTTTATGATAGCCTTAACTGTCTTCCTTTGGAGTGTGTTAATGTGGTTCGGAAGGACTCTCTTGGCCTTCACTATTTTCGTCCCCCGTGAAGTGTAATTTGGTTTTCTTTTGGTATTAATAAAAAATAACTTGCAGTCAGTCAGTGGACGTGTGAACTTCCATCGCTTCGACATTATGTGATTCATTTTACATCATGTAATTATATTTATAAGATTATATGATTAAATAATATTATAGTTATTATATAATCATCATTATTGAATGATTTTACTTAATTACCTTTTTTCCACAATTAATATTTAATAATAGGAATGTGACTCATGAGTAAGTACGACCTACCGTATTAATGATTGTAAAATATTCTCATTTTCATAACCATATTTAATTATTGATTTTAAATATATAATTGATGTAAAAACATATGGTAATTATTTATTGTTTAATATTATGGATATTGTATTTAAATAACCATATGACCATAACTGAACAATAATAGTTGTTTTGACACATAAAACAAATTTCGTAAAAAACACCCGATGTAAACGTAATTGATTGAGTAGTTGTAAAAAAAGGTAAAAAAGTGACATAAAAGTAATTGTAATCATTAATAATTTTCTTAAGTATGAAAAAATTAAAATAAGTTTTTTACACAAGAATTTAAAGTCTGTTTACCTTAATGGAAACACAATGCAAATAATTCTTATATAATGTAATGCACCTAATTTCACATTTATTTATATATATGTTGTACATACTTCAACATTGTCATATAATATCATGAATCCTATTATATTCATGTTATTTATATTTTTTATTTGATTATGATAACTTTTGGGTCTTTTCATTTATATGTAATGGATTTCATCTCAATTTCGTTTCATCGAGGCACATTCATTTATTATGAACCTACTTACTTTTATATGGTGTATACATTACCATTTAAATTCTATATAACGAATTCATTTTCCTTAGAGGAATTTAATACTTTAATTTTATTTTATTTTTTCATGAGGTTTATGATTTAAAAATGTTCCATGTTGTATGAGATACTTTGGAATGTTCAAAGATTATTTTTCCCAAGATTAATCTTAATGATCCTTCAATGGAATTTCCATTTATTAAAGTTGTATCACCATAGTTAAATAATCAATTTCATTATTTTTTAATTTTTACTCACTATTATCAAGTATTAGTACCATTTTTTCAATATTTGGTAGTCAATGTGTTCTTAAATTTTTTTAAATAAAACCCGAATTTATTTCTCTCTTTAGTCGGAGAACCAATTTTCTTCTAGAATCCAGTATTTATTAAAACATTTTCAAATATGATTTTAAAATGATTTATTAAAGTCACATTTAAGGTTTTTTATTTTACCCCTCTCTTAGAAGAAATCTTATTATCACTTACTAAATAAATAATTTTCTATCCTTTTTTCATAAAAAGGGAATATTATTTTAGCTCATAATACATGTGCTAATTTATCCACCGTTATTTCATTTAATCCTCTTTCTCAATTTCAACAAGTTTAATTTTGAAAATATTCTTTTTAAAATGGGATTTCAATAAAAATATTTTTTAATGGGTTTTCAAAATAAAATGATATTTTCTTCAAGAATATTTCTAGTGCTATCATTTTATTTCATCAATAAATACAACCCACTATTTTTAATCCATATGGGATTTGTTGTATTGATACCATACATAGTATTAAATTATGTGGTTTATGATTTATTTGACCATGTATATTATTCAAATTCACTTCCAAGATTCAATTTTTACTCCCCTTTAAATATTCAATCTCATATGAATATTGGACATTAAATTTCCACGAAATTGTCCATTTATTTTATCATGCATATTAATATTCCCTAAACAATATACCATTTTACAAAAGATGACATATTTGATATTTATTTGATTATTTGGGGAAATATTAAAAAATCCATATAATTTATTAATTAAGGGTATTTGATAAGGAACATTATTAATTCTATATATGATTAATTATTTGGAAATGAAATACACATGTTGGGGGTCATTTAAAGAAATCCCTACAGGTTGGTGACCGAAGAATGAATACTTGTCAATGTATAAGTAGTTTCATGGGACAAAATGATGCACAAATAGGTATGGTTAAACTATATATTGACTGTACTGGTTTCATGTACCTAGAAAAAATAGAGTCTAATAATTAATTATTTCTTTCAAATTAGTTTTAGTTATAATGAATCCATGATATTTTTCATTGACTTATCTATTGACACATTACATTTCATTTCACAGATTAATGGAATGTGTTTTAGTTTCATACTTTTACATATTTGTTTTTCACATATAATTTTATTTAAATCGAATATATTTCTCTTAATATTGTTCTATATTTCTTATTTACATTATTTCATTTTATTGATTACACAACATGTGTGTTCTGTTATATACTCTTCTATATTGACTATTCTCATTGATTTATTATTTCTTCTGGTATTTTTTTTCACTTATTGAGCATTAGAGATCCCCTATAGTATGATTCATTCACCTTGAATCTATAATGTGTAATATGAATGAATTTTAGGAACATACTAGATATATTATAGTTATCATAAATGTTATTTGTTTGTTTAGAAAAAAATATATATTGTAATTAGTGTGTCCATTTGTAATTAAATACTCATTTATGTATTTGGATTACCAATATTACTAAACTTATTGGTCCTTATAAGCTTGTATTATTTGTAATAATGCCAATTTATTTGATATCTCACACTGGAACTAGGTTATCTGTGTCTGGGTCACCACATTTTTTTTTCAACGGATATTTAGTAGCCTCCTTATAAACTGGATTTCAAAAAACCTAGTTTAGAAAACATAACTCTAATCCCTAAGGTTCAATTTGAAGAAGTATTGACAAAAACCCTATAATTTTAGAATAGTATATATTATCTAGTTCTTACCTGAAATAAATCATAGCCTAGATACTACAAGTGGATTTGGTTCTAGCATAGATGTAAAAAAGAGTACCATCTATGGAAAGGTGTTCTGGGCTTGACTCTGGATATCCTGGAAGAAGACAACATGCCTTAATGGAAACCTATTTTGAAACTCTTTGGGGATATACACAATAAAATCCACATTTCTTGTAAAAAACATTATAATAGATTTTTTACATAATAACTAACCTACATTAAACATAAATAGTTTTATATTGATGATAAGGTGTCATGATTTAGAAATCCAACTAATGATAAAATAGATAAACCCTAGACTAAATAAGGACTTATGTGGAAATAAAATGGTTATGGTATTTATTTTATGATGTTTTACTGAACACCTTAGTTAAAATTGTATTTAATGTTTAACCTAATTTGATGTATTTCCATAGTATTTCTATTTTGAAGTGATATTAATATTGTATTGGAAATGACAAACCATTAAGATAGGTGACTAAAAATCAAATATGGAATGGCCGCATGGCTTTAACCCATGATGGAAGGGAAATAAGGGTTTCATGCCAACCATTTACCTATATAATGTCCCTGTTAATTATCATTGTTTTCAGTTATCCAATTTAACGAATAAATATAACTGATGAAAAAGAAAAAACACATATAATTGTAATGAATTAATATATTAACATTATTTATCCTCTGAGATAGTTAAAGACAAATATTAATAATTTTCACTCTTTTATAGGCCTTACAACCCATTAAAAAATTCTTTTACTGCTTCATGCATAAAAAAAATCATCATTGGAAATAAATTTTTCGGAATAAAGGGATGAATTTGAAATTGATTAGAGAACAACCAAATGTTATTATTAATCATATGATATTGAAACATATTAAGAATGGATATTTTTTTATATTATTTATTAGTTAAATAATAACCCAACAATAAGAAAATTACATTGAATTAAAAAACATTTTCTTAATATCTAAATTTATATTAGACTGATAGCTTTCTAAACCATCCATGAGTATGGATTTAAGGCCATAAACATTACATTGATAATTAAATTGTTATTCATTAATTATCTCATTTACACTATAAATATTTATTCTTTTCCTTCAATTATTTATCTCCACATTCCACTAATGTTCACCGACATAGAAACCTAGTTAAATTGAATTTCATGAGACCGTTGTACATTCCAATATCTCTTTTATGGAGGATGACTTATGAACCCATATCATGATGTGGGATTTGTAACATAGGATTTATCAAAAAAATCAATCACCATTTTCTATTTTAAATTGTGAGGACACAATTTAATTATGGTGGGGGAATGTGACATCCCAAAAAAACTAATGTAAGAACTTTGTATTCAATACAGTGTATGATACGCGACAACAAGCACATATGGTAATATAATACATGAATTCATTATAATATATTAACCATTAAAAATATATTCAATGTATATCACTAAATACAACACATAGTTTTCTTGCATTACACACAAGAGATACCATTTTTTATTGCTTGAGTAAAATTCAAAAGCAACCTTCTTTGATGGATCGCTCCATATGAAATATTTTGTCTTACCGATAAACAATCTATAATTAAAACATTATTATTTATTATAATAAGATATAAACAAGGAGTTATTAATAGTATTAACAAAGTTACAAAAAATATGGTTTTGAAAATTAAATCAATGGTTATAAATAAATTATAAATTAATATAAGAACCATTTGAATATTAATAGATATTTTCATTGAAAACTAATTTTATACTCACAAAGATGTTTTACCATTATTGATTAAATTAATCATAATTAGTGAGTGATATTAATGTAATATATATGTTAAATATTCAATCAATTATTTTTTATATTCATCCCATAGATTTGGTAAGCATAAGATAAGAGAATACCCAATATTTCATATAATAACATATTAAGGCATTTTTACCACCTTTTAACAGAGTGCATTTTTTAAATCATAATTTTGACACATTTATGAATTTAATTGGATAATAAAAAATCTATTTTTGAATTCACAATTTCAATATTATCATAGGGTTATTTTTTAGTATTTATCTAGGGAACATCATTTTTTATTGAATAATGAAAAATAATGTGTTTTGGTTAAAAACTATCTTTTTATTTAAATAATGAATAATAATTAATTATATTATAAATTTTTTAAAGTAACATTTGATAAATTATAAATATATTAATATAATTTATTTTATTACAATCAATTAATCATTTTAAATTGAATTTAAAACATAGAAATCGTTTGAACAATTTTATACAAAAAAAGTTAATCTGTTTGTCTCTGAGATTAGAATTAACCCAAATTTTTAGACTTATGTGATTTAAATAAAACAAATTTAGAACAAAACTCTGTAATAAATATAATATTTATCATCTTTGAATATAAAATTAATTTTTTATATAAATTATAAGTGTAAGTGATTAAAATTAATTACAATGATTAAGGTGTAATTAGGATTAAAATAGACTAAAACCTTATGTTTAAGGGCCCAAATGACTTATTCTCCTGTCCAAAACCCTTTGGATAAAAATATTTTTGCCATTAACCTTTTTTTCAGTTTTTTTTGTTATTTATGACTTTTTTATTTAT
The DNA here is from genome assembly GCA_963277665.1 of Viscum album. Lineage (NCBI taxonomy): Eukaryota > Viridiplantae > Streptophyta > Magnoliopsida > Santalales > Viscaceae > Viscum > Viscum album. The sequence continues at coordinate 113,308,870 of OY728137.1, forward strand.
GAACATGTGTACACATACCATCTTTACAAGAAAACTAAGTGAGTCATTTTCCTTCCCTATAAAAGGCCACTACAACGACACATTCCTCCGACCTCTCCAACCTATTATTTTCATCTAAGATCTGCCCAAATGGCCTCCCAACATCTCTCAAATAGACCTAAAATCATTACTTTTGGTATAATACCTTCAATTTATGCAATTTAATTTAACCCAAAAGAAGATGCGAGGTTAAAAAAGTAATGTCATTTCTAAATCCCTCTAGTTTCATTTCCATATCCAATCTATAAAATCATATTATTCAATTCTAACATAAAAAAAATAGTATCCTAGATATACTAGTATGTTTTTATAATAATGGATACCTAAAATTACTAATACTCCCATCAACTGGGGAACACATATAATGTATCTTTGAATGGAGAATTACCACCTCACAAAATGATATTTTTTAAATTTTCAATTATCGCTTCTTATGGAGGACAACATGATAGGAACTATATTTATATATTTTATAGATTACTTATAATTTTTTAACCTTACATCATTTTTATTCATAAAATAAATTTAAACTTTCCATGTTGTGTAAGTATGATAATCTCGTTTGAGGAAGTGTGGACTACCACCCCTAGAAGCGATGTGATTTGTTCAGATGATACATGGAATTTATAAATGAATGGAAATAATTACACATAAGATACAAAATAAAATTAATAATATATTCATGAAATAATTATATTTTGGTAAATTTAATCTATATAAATATATCATCTCTTTTATTACCACTTTACACAGATTAAAAGAGATAACATCGTTCATGGACGTGTGGAATACTGCCTACCTGACATGATGTGGTACCTTTTACATCACAGAATTATATATATATAAGAATGTATGAAAAAATAATATTATTTTTATTATATAATTATATCTCTGGAATTGTTTTATTTACTTACCCTCTTTCCATAAACATCATTTAATAATTTTTATATTACTCATGCTTACGTATGGCCTACCATCTCCATGATTGCAACATATTCCCGTTTTCGTAACCACATATTATATTTTATTTAAAAACTAAAATTATTGTAAAAATATTATACTTATTTCATGGTTATTATTATATATATCTTATATAATGAACCATATGACCATATTTTACCAACGATAATTGTTTTAACACATTAACTATATTTGGTCAAAAAGACCTAATGTAAAATTAATTGTTTGGGTAGTTATACGCAACATAATATTAAGTGAAATAAAAGTAATTATTAACATGATAATGGTTCTAAAGTAGCGATAAAATTAACAAAAGTTTATTATACAGGAATTTAATATACATTCACTTTAAAGGGAACACAATGTAAGAAATTCTTGTCCCACATTTCTTTCCATAAGGCATAATTTATTGTTGTGGGCCTAATTTATTATATATATATATGGTGTAAATACTTAAAAATTGAAATATAAGATCCTAAAACCTAATATATTCATGGTATTTTGATGTTCCTTTGAAGATTATCACTTTTGGGTTTTTCTATTCATATATAATGGATTTTGGATCAATTTCATTTCATTGAAGTATATTTTAGTGTTATGAACCTAGTGTCTTTTAGTTGGTGTATAAATTTCCATTGAAATTATATATAATGAATCCCTTTTCCATCATGGTGTTTATTATATTTATTTAATATTATTATTTCATGAGGTATATGACTTAAAATAATTTCAAGTGTTATGGGACACTTTGGAATTTATAAAGTTTATTTTCCTCAAGAATAATCTTAATGATCTTTCAGTGGAATTTTCTTTCGTTGAAATTACATAACCAATTTTCGGTAATACATATCATTCGTCTCAGGTTATTCATGACCATATTCATTTACTAATACTATTTTTTCGTTCTTTGGTACTCAATGTGGTTTTGAAAATTTTAATAAGAAAACCCGACATTATTTCTCTTTTTAGTCAGAGAACATGTTTTCTTCTAAAAACCATATTATGTTAAAACATTTTCAAAAATTATTTTTAAATGATTATGTAAAGACACTTTATCCATTTCTTATTTTACCAATCTCTTAGAAGGAATATTCTTTTCAATTTTCAAACTAGGCATTTTCTAACATTTTTTCATATAAAATGAATATTTTCTTTACCTCATGCGACATGTGCTGATTTATCAACCGTAATTTCTTTAAAGCCTCTTTATCAGCATCAAAAGGTATATATTTAATGAAAAGCTTTTTGGAAGGGGTTTTAAATGAAAAAATTTATCAAAAGGTTTTCAAAAGAAAAGTAAATTTTCCCCAAGAATATTCATAATGTTTTTATTTTATTTCATCAAGGACAACAAACATCTATTTTTATTCCAAAAGGGAATTGTTGTATTGATACCATCCTTAATATTCTTCTAGATGGTTTATGGTTAATTTATTTAAGGATATTATTCACATTCACTTAATATATGTATTTTTCAGTCCCCTTGAAATATTAAATCCCCTTGGAACATTGAACATTGAATTTCCCCTGAATTATCCATTTCATTTATTGTGGATGTCACTATTTTCGAAACCATATTCCATTTTGCATATGGTTTCAACATTGAAAATTATTTTACAATTTGGGGAAAAACTGATAAATATATATAATTTATTCAATATAGATATTTGATAAGGAACATTATTTATTTGATATATGAGGAATGCTTTGGACATGCAATACATGAGTTTGGAACCATTTAAGGAAACCCCTATGGGTTTGGGACCGGTGAATGAAAGCCCCTCAATGCATTAGTAGATTTATGGGATGAATTAGTTGCAAAAATTGGTATGGTTAAACAATATTTTGATGGTTCTATTTATCAGTTCCTATGAAACATTGCGTCTAATAATTATGGGTTTTTTTATATTAGTTTTAGTCATAATTCATCCACGAGATTTTGCGTTGACATATATGTGGACACATTTTTATTCAATTCTTCAATTAATGAAATCTGTTCTAGTTTCATACCTTTCCATATTTATTTTTCCTTATATTGTTATTTGAATGAAATTTATTTTATGTTATTATCTTTCTATATTGATTATTTAATTTTTTATGTCTTTTGATTACAAGGCATGTGTGTTCAGTTATGTGCCATTCCATATTGACTATTGTCATTGATTCGTTATTTCTTCAACTATATTTTTTCCCTTACTGAGCATTTGATCTAATCCTTATTATGTTTCATTCCACATGAATCCAATAAGCATACCATGAACAAAGTTTAGGAACATACTAGATGGATTAGAGAAACCACAAATATTTTTATTTATTTTTGAATAAAATGTATATATTATAATTTGTGTATCCATTTGTAATGAGACAATCATTTATGTATCTGGTTTACCGAGACTAATAAACTAATTTGTCCTTTGGGGATTGAATTCCTTGTAATAATTAAAATGTAATTTGATAGCAGATAGTGGCTATAGGCTATCACGGGTTTTGTCGCAACATATATCAATGATCAAATAAGCCTAACATGCCCATAAGGTGAGAAAAATAAGTGGATAACATTTAAAATCAATATCATAGATATTAGAGATCATAATACAGAGTGAAGGAATAAATCATAGTAGTTAATAATAAATTAAACATATGGTAATCAACTATTATAATTCTAGATAACATAACATTGGAAGAACTCATGGATTTATAGAATAATAATTTACATTGAATATCATTTTCCAGGTATTCAACAATCACAAACATGTTTATCCTAATGAATTTGGTTTACTCACGAAACCTTCATAATTGACATAGTTTACTATGATAACTTTAATAGTAGATTTGGTTCACTCCAAACCCCATTTGTTTAAGTCATGTTTAATACTAAGACTATGATAGTAGATAGAGTCACTTATAAAATTGGAAACACTGCACATTCTTGTCTAGTTTATTTAATGAGATATTTATCTTCAACTATTTTATTAGTGTGATATATAAACATGGGGACACCCAAAACATGATAAAAATAATTCATATGTGTATCAAAAGATGATAAAAGATTTATCATAACAAAACAAATGAAATGAAATGGGTTTCAAAATACACTTTATTATTTGATAATATTATAATAGATAGAAAATATATGGTTTCATAGAAATATTATCTTCATATTCATAAATAAATAATAAAAATAAAAAGGAGAAATCATTTGATGATATCCCCAGTAAAACATAATAAACATCAATGGATGTTATCATGGATGAAAATTTTCATTAAAATTTCACTAGAATATTTTGTGAGGAAAAAAATATAGTTTTGAGTTCTTATTATTAAAATATAAAAGTTTAAAATTTGTTATTGAAATTAATTTATTTAAAAATAACCATGAAATTATCTAATGTTTTTCTAATTTAACTTAGTCTCCATAGTGGATAGTAATTTTTATCATTTCATATAAGATAGAATAAAGAATGTTATTTCACATTTTTTAAAATTTTCAAAAAGTACATCATTATGAAAATTCTAAGAAGATTAGGTTTAAAGAAAATTTATGATTTAAAACATGGGAAATATTAACATTCAACATAAATTTTATAATAGTAAAAAAAATTATATAAAACATTTTTGATAACATGGACATTGATGAAAAATAATTTTTTTATTTAAGATGTGTTATTTGTATCCCATAAAACATATTTTAAGTATTATAGGTAATTATATTGAGTAAAATATAAATAAAAAAACTTATTTTCAAGAAAGAAGAAGTGAATAAGAAATTTCTTGATTTTTTAGAGAGGTAGATCATAATTCTTCATCATCAGTAATATAATAATAAAGAGTCCTAATAAACATGGATATTATAATATAAAATAGTTACCACATTATTAACATATGAAACATATACTCATAGAATTAAATAACGTTAGATTTATGTGTATATTAAAATAAAATTAATAATTTTTTTCATAAATTAAATTAATTTCAATTACATACACCAAATAAAAGAATCATGCAGAGAATATGGCACTTGTCTCATAAAAATAAAATCCAGGGGAAAAATATAGTATCTCTAGCTCGACATCAATCAAATTTGATTGAACCTACATTATAATATATAAATATTTATTATAATTATTTTATTGAATAATAATAATCCATATAATGTGATTTAGTATTTACTTATAACATTGATTTAGTATTTTATTAATGATTCTTTATTAAAATGAATGTTTCTAGTGATAATTGCTTCTATTTTAATAAATTTTTTTGTTAAGTAGTTCAAGTCCATTTTTTGTGATCATGGTTCCATCCTCAATATAGTTTTAATAGTGATCTAAATATAATATATATTTATTTTGAATAAATATGTAGTTTTATCAATAGAAGCTAGTGAGAGAAAAATGAATTACATTTTTCATTGAGATGATAATCCATATGTATGCATAAAAGTTTTTATCAATTTTTATAATATGTATTAAAGAAAGATAAACAATAAATCACATTTATAGAATCATTATTAGAGAATAAATAAAATATATATTCATTAAATACATCTTTATTACCATCCACATGAAATGGATATGAAAAATTGAACCACATCGCTTCGTGGTGGTGGTAGTCCACACATATGCATGGGCGACATTATTATTTTCTATCAGTATGGAAGGTAATAAATTCCATATTATTTTATCAGTATATAAAAATAAATATGACATAATAATAATATATAAACTATTAATCCATTATAATAACCATCATTTAATGTTAGTGATAGAAATTTGAAAGTATCGTTACATAGATATTGTAAGATCTATAAACGTATGAGCGAAATTTTAAATTAAAATATTACTAGAATATGTTGCAGAAAAGTTTTTTCATACAACTATTATATTTAGGTATTTTTATAACACATAATTTATAATTTTTTATATAATATAATAGGTTTAGTGGATGTAAATGAAAAACATAAAATAATTTTATCAATTATGGTAATTACTTCTTCATTGAAGAAATTCCTTTAGATATTCTATTAAAGAAAATAGGGTATGTTTGATGGGTATATTAAGACCATTAAAATGTAGATAATGAAGTTATGAATGGATTTTGAAACATTATGGTAAATTTATATTTCTTAAAATGTGTGAAAAATTAATGAGTAGAGGTTTGATGTTATAATATTGGTAAAAGGAATTTTTAAATTTTCATAAAAGATTAAAGTATAAAAAATTAATTATCAAGAGTAACTCAACCAAAGGAACGTAAACAATGATATAAGATATTATGATGTTGAAATATCATCAATCAATAATGTTTTCATTAGATTATGTGGGGGTATAAAATTTATCTTTTTGATTTACCCCTTTGATAACTCATTTTACCATTAACTACAGTAATGTCTTTTCCACATATAAAGTGATATAATATTTCTATAATTTGAAATGTGGACCATAAATATATATGGGATGACCTATGTTTCCATTTAATTTTAATGTTTCACCTTTCATGATTTCTTATATTTGTTAATAAATTAGTAAAATAATATATTATGTAAAATAACATGAATATCAATTTTGACACTATTAATTTTATTTGACATAAAATATAGAAAGATAAAGTTGTATTTAAAATACAATCAATTAAAACAACAATAATATTTTATATCATTCTATAAAATTAATGTAACACAACAAATCACTCAAATTATATTACATTTAATATTTTTGGAATCATTAATTTTATTCTATTTTATTAATTTAATAATTACAATATTAATGTTGTGAAAATATTCAAGGAAATTATTTACTTGAAAAAAATAAGAAATAAATTACCACAATGAAGAAAATTTCATTGTGAATAAAATTATAATTTAAATTATTAACTTGTTCCTTTTCTCATTATATGAACACGTAACATATATTTATATGTAAGAGTGTGACATTTTTATTTTTCTTTGCAATAAATATTTTAGAAGAAATTTTATTGGATTTAGACCATTAAAAAAATTATTTATAGAGTACTATTTCAAATTTATAGTTATATTTATTAAATAATAGCTATAATGAATTATTTTGGAATTACCACTTAGTTTTATCCTATAGTATCTATATTTTCCTTTTCCTATGTTGTTAATTTTTTCCACAATAACTACTCATATGGATAAAAAATAAAAAATGGTTTATTTAACAAATTTAGAGTTAATGATTCCATATGTTGAATCCTTTTTATAAAATTCAATTTATATAAGTGGGAGAAAATTATTTTAAAAATATTCATACAAAATGTGGTGAACATATTTTGCATGAAAATAAAATATAAAGATTAAAAAATTGTTTATTATTATCCCATTAATATAAAAATATTAAATTATTGGTAAAATATTGATTGAATATATAACACAAATATTTTTGGTTTTTTAATACTATATGTTGTATGTAACATAATATCCCAAAGAAATAAAATAGTTTAATGAGAAATATATTGTCAAATATAAGGTTGTTAATTCCACCACCATTGAAATTAATTTTTACCAAAAAAAATTGTTACTCCGATTCAAAAAAAATGGTATATAAATTTTATTACATGATTAGAGTCCCATTTAGCTTCTTTTAATTTTTTATTTCTCTTGTCAACATTCATCAGGTGAGTAGTCGTGTTCTTTATCATAATATATCTATGGTCCAATATTTCTAAGGGTTATTTTTCATATTAATATTCATGCTCTATATCTATTATATATAATTTTTCTACATGTGATGGATTAGGTATGTACATACTCTAGAGGGATACATCGAACACATCATGAACTTGACACACATTTGGGGTAAGAACCATGTGATAAGATATCATCCATACTCAATGAAGAATATAAAAGGGGACATATTACATAAGAATGAGCATTGATTTCTTCCAATAATTCATTAAAATTTTCCAAGGTGAAATTCAAAGAACACAACCTCACCATTATCTTATTCAATCACACTGATGATTTTCTACATAACAATTCTTTTGAATATGTGAATCCATGAAATTTTGTAGAAAATATATATCATTCTACTGTATTTTGTTATATATGTTGGGTCTAAATAGAATTCATTATATAGTATCATTCTATGAGGATGTATTGTAACACATTATTCTATGGAATTAATCATAAGGACCCATATGAATTTTTGATTGAATTCTACTATTCTAGGAATCCTTTACAAGAATAATGTGTTTATCCCAAACAACTTTGAAATCCATATAAAAAAATTTCATCATATTATCTCTGGTTTGAATTTTTCCCTCATGTGTAATATATGTATGAGGATGAAGCATTGTTTTGAAAATAAACACTTTATCCAGAGCTTATTCAAGTCATCACACTAACATTGAGCTGAACAATAGAACCTAATGAGACATAATAGAATGTGTTATTCTATGCAACCATACCACTTACTTAATATAAAACTTGGAAGTTTGATCTAGAGATAATCATTCTCTGAAATGAATGGGGTGTGCTATATTTGTATGGAGATTGACTATAACCCAAATATAATTTTTCTCCTACAGAGGTTTTAGAGATTTCATTGTTAAATTTTGTAATCATATTTTCCCATTTCAATTTTGGTATGGGTACTGGTTGTAACATAACTTAATAATGTTGTCTCTTGTACTTAACATTATGAAATTCCATGTACTGATTTAGGTACAATGAAATATCTCTCTTCCCATAGTCTTACAAAAAATAATCCTCATGATGTCTACATGACACTATACAACTTTGTTGAATAGGGAATGTTTGAATCTATGATTCACCTAATAGTTCAAGAATTATGATATTGATTATGCACATACATTATTCATTAACAATACCATTTCATCACAATCATTGGTGATCATAAGGAAATTTCCCATTTTCTTTTATATCTCAAATTATTTCAAATGTTTCATGTTAATCCTTAATTTGACTGAATTTTTTGGCACATATTGGAAAAAGATATGATTTCTTTTCTGCATTCAAGAGTTCAATATCCATCATTTTCAAATTCTAAAACAATGTATTTTTTTATTCTCATCATAGATACGATATCATGTTAATTTTAATACAATGAAACTTCAAACATTTTCATTTTCCTATAGTGGTAATGTATTGATAATTTAAAATATTTATTTATATCTAACCATCCGCTCTAATGAATATTAAAATAATTACTTCAGAATACATTCATTGAATTTTTATTATCCGTATTTATATCAGACCATTATCCGAAAATATAATTCATCAATTTGTTTAATGATAGAAATTCTACTGCTTATTCCAAATCATGATATTGGTAATTCAACTATGAACCTTAAATTTTCATGAAGCCAAATCTATCACTACATTATTATGACTGAAATGGAATCACAATACCTTCTTCACTGAATATATATAGATTATATACAATTTGATACTAATGTTTAATGAATTCATTAGTGTGCCAAGTAATATTTTCTTTATATACGTGAAAGATATATCTTACTCTTTTGTCTATATGATCTTTTATCCATTCTATATTATCTTGGTGAGAAGACAATATTTTTTTTGAAAAATTCTCAAACAGTAATGAGAATATCCATCAAAACCATGAAAAAAACAATATCATTAATTATGGTTGGTTTTATCCAATTTTAAAATTCCCCCATCGTTAATGGAACCACTAATATAAAAATGGAATTATATGGCCAAAAAATAATTTTTTTCCAAAATTCATTAGTGTAGATTTTCATACAACTTCTATTTCCTTAGGGTCTTCAATGAAATTAAGGAAACCAAAAATTTTAATACACCACAATTAATGATTTAATACATATATTTTGGTCATAGTATATTACTGCTGATGGGGGTAAATTGATTATCTATAAAAATATATCTTAAAAATTTGAATTATAAAATGATCCCTAGTAAAAATAAATACATGCCAGTTAATCAAGTTAATACAGTTATAATAGTTTGACTATTCAAATAACTTTTCAGATGATTGATTAATTCATTGTAATATCAATGTGATTTATTTATTAAACTTTTTATGGTATTCTAAAAGGGAAAAATAGTAATAACTTTTATTCAATACTAACTATCAATGTAAGACCTAGTAATATGAAATATAAAGCAAAGAAGAGAAAAACTGAATTAAAAGACATAGCAGATAAAACAAGTGGTCAATTCTCAAGACGGGACAGAATCCACTCTATTTCATGATCACATTCCACTAAGAAGTCTATATAGATATGTGATTGATCCACACATTGGATCGAGGTAATCAACTATACACATGACTGTCCAAGTCACACAACCTCTCACACTTTTCTTCATGGGTTTAAACTATGAGTTCACACAAGGACCTATTCCGCACTTATCTATAGGATTAAATAGATGTAATAAAATATTAGATTATGTATATATTGTTTGTTTTAGTTTAATATAGGAGGCATTGTGTGTTTAAAAATAGACACACACACACACACTGCTCGAAAGATAAAAATAGTACACAATAGAGAAAATATGATGAGAAAGGGTTATAAGTGCTCTAGGTGTTGTTCAATGAAGCTCTGGACATGTAGGATGAAGAAGATGTAAAAGTTGAGTCTCTTTATTAAAAACAAAGTATCACAAGTCTGGTGATCTGTTTTCTAGATGGATGGTGTAATCTATATAACTCTTTTTTTTCATTGAGTTGGTACTGCAGAGATGTTTTTGGCTCAGATATATGGTGGTTAAGCCTTTTGTAGTCGAGAGTGATTTATCTGTTATTCAGTTCTATCAAGTGTGTGTGCACGTACAGGGGGTTTCCAAGGGGGTGGGGGATGTGCAAGTGGGTTGGGTTGTCCAGGGGTGGAGGTTTGTCCAAGAGGGTGGGGGTTTCCATGGGGGGTCAAAGGGGGTGGGGGTTGTGTCGAGGGGGGTTTGGGGATGTCCATGGGGGTTGGGAGTGTCCAAGGGGTGTCTAGGGGGTGAGGGCACTGTCCATGGTGGTATGGGTGTCTAGAGGTGGGGAATGGTGTCTAGGGGTGTGAATGAGCAGTCCAAGTGGGTAGGGGTGTCTAGGGGTGGGGGTGTCCATGGGGGGTGGGTGCTGTCTAATGGGACGAGGGGTTGTCCAGGGGTAGGGGTTTCCAAGGGGTGGTGGTCTCGAGAGTGTATCTAAGGGGATGGGGTGCTGTCATGGTGGTGAGGGGGCTTTCTAATGGGGTAGGGGTGTCCAGGGTGTGTGTGTGGTGTTGAGGGGGTGGGGGTGAGAGGGCTTTCTAGGGGGTGGGGGTATTTAGGGGTTGTCCAAGGGGGTAGGGGTGGGGGTGTCCAGGGGGTGAGTGGGCTATCCAAGGGGGTATATGATGTCCAGGGGTGGGGGTTTCATGGGGGGGGGGGGCTGTCCAAGGGGGTGGTGGTGTCTAGGGGTGTCAAAGGGGTGGTGGTGGTGTCCTCCGGGGGGAGGGTGAGGGTGCTTTTTATGGTGGTGGGGGTGTCCATGAGGTGTGGGTTGTGTCCCAGGGGTGATGGGACAGTTCATGGGGTGGGGGTGTCCAGGGGGTGTGGGGTTGTCCCTGGGGAGTCCAAAGGGGTCGGGGTGGGGGTGGTGTATAGGGGGTTGAGAGGGAGTTCCAAGGGGGTAGGGGTGTCCCGGGGGGTGGCGTGTCCCGGGGGTGAGGGGGTTGTCCAAGGGATTGGGGATGTCCAAGTGGCGTCCAAGTGGGTAGGCGGTGGGGGAGGTGTCCAGGGTGGGGTGTCCAGGCGGTGGTGCTGGTTTCTAGCGAGTTCGTGGGATGTCCAATGGTGTGGGGGGGTATTTAGGGGTTGGGGGTGTCCAGGGGGCATCCTAACCATGGGCAGTGCCCGATTTTTTTAAAAATGTATTTTTTTCATTTTCCCTATATAATTTTAACACCAAAACTCCTCTTTCTCCCCCCATTTAGAAGATGAAACCCTATGAGTATCCTCCTCCTCTTCACCATTCCTCTCACATCCATCCAATGGTGATTCCATGTGGTTTCTACAAGTTTGGGATGAATTTTCTGTATAATATCATCATTCTCCCGCTTCTTTTTTCTTCCTTTTTATTCTTTGTTCTTCTCCTACAATATTGGTTCCATTGGAATAAGAAACTTGTTTCTATGTTTCTAAATTTAGAGTTTTTTGTTGCGGTTCTTCTTGGTATTCCCTGATCATTTGGACCTTCTTGAATCCATTTTGAGCGGTCATCATCGAAGGCATCTCGAATTGAGGTAGGTTTTACAATGTATTGGCCATTAAATTTAAGAATCATTGATTTCTTGATTTTTATACCATAATTTGATGATTTATTATAATTTATAGTTTTTGAAAGATTACATGAATTAAATCAAGATGCATTCCAATTGAATAAAATTTTGTGGAATTATTTTACATAGCCCCATACAACAAGTCTTTGATTAAAATCTTGGTTGTCCCTTATAAGTAGTTTTTTATTTTCAAATGATGTTGTGACTTTTCAAATGAAATTCAAATATTTCATGGATTCTTAGATGGTGTGTTTTGATACTTTTGAAAACATTTTTCTTTTAAAAGAATGGATGTGTCCCGGTTGGCACTTTCAGGAAGTGGGTTTTCTTTGGAAAACTATCCTTGGAATGTGTATCTTTTCTGATAATTATTAAAAGGAATAGGAATGTGATTAGTATGGGGATTCCATTGTGCGTTAATGGCCTTAAGGCCAGGGGACTTCCTTGAAGTGGTGTTATGGGGCGATTCTTCTGGGTTTGTGGCTTATGTGTTTCTTGTTCTTATTCTTTATATATGGTTGATTATTTGATACTACTCAGATCACCCCCATTTTAGACATAACTTGGTAACCTGCAATTGGTCGTGGATTATTTGATAATTCTTGTTGCACTAGTTTAAGATTACGCTCTGGTGAATTCCCCCTTAGTATATACACACTCTACTTGGAGGATGGTTCCCCTCATGCATTATGTCTATTTGATTGCATTAGGCATTCCAAAATGATGGATTAGGATACAATATATTCTAAATTTTCCCCTAAGCTCCTAGGTATTACTATGTTCTATAACAATTGTTTATTCATACAGGATGATCTATGTGGCTCATCTAGTATGGCTACATGAATACTGCATACCCATTGTCGTCATTATGTCATCATTGATTATTCTACCTAATTGTGGTGTTTCTCTTTGGTAAAATTGAATGCTTGGTTTTAAATGTGTTCATGAGGATTATTTTTAGAAAACATTGTTTATTTCCCTCTATTTTAAAATATAATAAAATGAAATATTTTATTTAAATGAAATGCATAGTGACAAAACCTACCCTCCTTGACAGCCCTACCCCCTTAGACACCCTAGACAGCCCCTACCCCCTTGGACACCCCCTTGGTGTGTGTGTGTGTGTGTATCCCAATAGTTTCATTGAAACTGATGGAAAATGTTATCATTTGGAAGTCTATACCAACAGTTCCTATATAATCGTTGGTATAAGGATATTGAAACAACCATCATGCCAAAAGTGTGTGAAACCATTGGGGGTATTCTATACCAATGGCTTTAAGGGTTAACCTAATGGTTTCAAATCATTGGGATTTGTGCAATTTTCAATAATGAATGTATATATATTTTAATATTTACACTTCATATTTCTTTTTTACGGAAGGGTGAAATTGATATCCAGTTGCATCAAGATGTATTCATTGTGCACCTTAAGAAGAAAGGATCCAAGATCAATTTAAAGCTTTTATATATAACTATATTTTTTAAAAAAGTCATTTTCAGGCATATTTTATTTCAAATACGCATAGATTTTTTTTATTTGAAAATTTTTTTACATTAAAATTATGATATATTTATTATAAATATATATTTGTCACATATTAACAAGATGTATAATTTTTATATTTGTTATAGGTAATAATGTTTCGAAATTGGATTATAGAATATCAAATGATTAATGAATATGAGGAATGTATTTATGCCTTTTTTTAATTTTCTTAACAGGATGTGCTAAGAAGTGACATTTTTTTCTATCTCTACCTGAAATGTTTGAATATGAAGAATTTGAATAGTAGGGAGATCGAAGATCATCAGATTTGTCATGGTTTTAATCCGAGTTACAGCCCTTGGATTTGGCATGGTGAAACTAGACAGAATGTCAGATCTACTAATGATGATGATTTGCAAGATGGTAACTCTAACAGAAGTGAAGAAATGATCCATGATATTATAGCCGAACAAATTGAGATAGAACCGAAAGTTTCACGTCTATATGGTGATGCTGTAAAACCATTGTATCTTTGTTGTAAATATTTTACCATTTTCTCAGCAGTGTTAATATTGATTAACCTGAAGGTGATACATGGATGGAGTGACAAATGTTTTACAGAGCTACTATAATTATTTAAAGACATTCTTCCAATAGACAATGATATTCCAGATTCACATTATAAGGACAATAAATTATTATGCCTAATGGTATTGGGATACAAAAAAGCACATGCCTATCTGAATCACAATATGATATATTGTAAGGAATATGAGTTTATGTCAGAGTGTCCTAAATGTGGTACATCATGGTATAAGTTGAAAGAAAAATCATAGGTTGATGTAGAGATTATAAATATCCATTCCAAAGTATTTTGGTATCTTCCTATAATTCATTGTTTGAAAATATTATTTTCTAATTCACATGAGGCAAAAGGGTTATGATGGCATGCTAATAAGTGGATATGTGGTGGAAAAATAATCATCCAGCTGATTGTCCATAATGAAACAAAATTGATGAGCAGTATCCTAAAATTTAAAATGAAATTAGAAATCACAGACTTGTGTTGTACAGAGATGGAATAAATCTATACCAAACCCTCAATAGCTCACAAACTTTATGGCATGTTTTCTTTGTAATTTACAACCTCTCTCTTGAAGTTTGTTTGAATAACTATTTGTCATGTTGAGTATAACGATCTTTGGTATGAAGAAACCTGGAAATGATTTTAATTTTTCACTTTCACCATTTATTGATGATTTGATACTTTTATGGGAGGATGGTGTAGGATCGAAATAAAAAATGAGATGCTCAATATACAAGAGGGGGGTGAATTGTATACTTTAAAAAATTCCTTTGGAACCTTTAAAGTTAGTTATGAATAACTCAAGTTTCCTTAAGAAAAGGAAAGGGATAAGTTTAACAATGTTAAACTAAGTAAATTCACAACACCTCTAACACCGAACTAAACTTGGAAAGAGATTCCAAAAGTAGGTTTCAGAAATATGGTTCCGGAAATTGAAACTTAACAAAAGTTACAATATGAGATTTTAACTTAAAGCGTATAGAATCTAAATGAATCAGAGTAAGTAAGGAAGTATAAAAAAGTTATACTTTCCTTAAGATACAAATTACAGCGGAATAAATACAAGTAGTAAAACTACTAGTAACAAGATAATAGTCTTTTAACCCAAAGAGAAGGGTATCCAACAACCTTGGATAAAGGTCCCTTGATTTATACATTCAAGAAAGTCTGTCTTACCCACACCAGGGTAAGTCCTCGATACGAAGATCGGAGTTTCTGTCTTGCTATCCCTGCAAGCCCTCAACTTCAAGGTAGTTGGCAACCTCTGTCTTTCTCAGCAAGAAAGCCCTCGATCTTTAAGGTAGTCGGCACCTCTGTCTTCCTATCCTCAGAAGCCCTCGAATGTAATCACTAACATTCGGAGTCGCACGAAGCATTGAGAGTTAATAAGAGACTCTCTCTCTAGAAATCACTTCAACAGCATGTAAGCACTTTTTCAGCAATCAGCATCGAGGTCTTTCAAATGAGCTCCTATTTATAGGTAAGGTCGGCTCCTCTCCAACGGTCATATTTTCCTTAAAGATCGGAGGGACCTGTACACGTGTCACTTAGACAACGGTTAGTTTATAACAAAATGGACGACATCGTTTTTAACAAAGTGAGTGTAACTGAATGTACGACATTGTTTTAAAATCTAACATAAAGGTTCGGAATTGAAACTTCGGAGTGAAGGTTCGGAATGAATAAATTCAGAGTGTATAAAACAATGATAATCTGATTCTGTTTAACAGGTGAATTCGGAATGAGAATTCGGAATAGGAAATCGTCATCAGAAATCGTAATGAGAATTCATCATCAGAATTCGTAATGAGAATTCATCATCAGAATTCGTAATGAGAATTCATCATCAGAATTCGTAATGAGAATTCTTTATCAGAATTCGTAATGAGAATTCGGAATGAGATTTCTTCATTAGAATTCGTAATGGGAATTCTTCATTGGAATTCGTAATGAGAATTCATCATCTGAATTCGTAATGAGAATTCATCATCAGAATTCGTAATGAGAGTTCATCATCAAAATTCGTAATGAGAATTATATATCAGAATTCGTAATGAGAATTCGGAATGAGATTTCTTCATTAGAATTCCTAATGGGAATTCTTCATTGGAATTCGTAATGATAATTCTTCATTGGAATTCGTAATGAGAATTCATCATCAGAATTCGTAATGAGAATTCATCATCAGAATTCGTAATGAGAATTCATTATCAGAATTCGCATCCTGAATCTGGATTAGAACTTAGTCAGAGTTCATATCCGGAATTCGGAATGAAACTTCCTTATAGTTCTTGTCCAGAATCCGAACCCTAAAACAGAATGCTTTATATCAAAGTTTCAATGATTCCGAGAAAATGAATCCGAAACTCATACTTAAGAAAAATATGAATGAAAATATGATAAGGATAATTTTTCTTATAAAACCGATTTTCCTTAAGAAAGCAATTTTCCTTAAAGATAAGGTTTTTGTGATTTTCAAAACAAGAAGGAATGGAAAAGTCATAAGGAAAACCTTATTGACTCAACAATCTCCCCCTTTTTGGAAAGCACAAACATCCTTACGAAAAAGCTATTTCAAGAAGAAAGAAACACATTAAAGCTTATCTCCCTCGGTTTAAGGATATAGATGAATACAACTAACTCCCCCTTAGGCTTTGAAACTCTAAGGATCGTATTCATATTTCCGGAGTGATGTTTCATAAGAAGGTATTCTTTAAGAAAAACTCCCCCTTAAACAAACTCTTATTAGAGTTCTTTTTCCTTGGGTATTTTTCTTTCTCCCCATTTGATAAACTCTTATTAGAGTTCCTCTTTTTCTTAAGGATCTTTTCCTTCTCCCCCTTTGTGATTTTCAAAAAGAATTGGAGGGAATGGAAAAATTTAACAAAGTACCTGAAAAATTAGTAATGACAACAATAGAAACAACAGGTAAAACTTTCATTAAAATTGGAATCTCAACAACAAAGGAAAAAAAATACAACAAAAAGATCGGATTGGTTATTTTGGATCTTTCTCCTTCGACATTATCCCCTTAAGAATCGTCTTGATCTTCTTTAAGTCTTTGTGATCTTCCTCTGCTTGTTTCTCTAAGACGACTATTATTGCTGACTGAGCTTCAATTATTTCTTCCTGAGCCTTCAACTTTTCTTCTGGAGCTTTCATCTTCTCTTCCTGAGCCTTCATCCTTTCTTCAAACTCGATCCGATAATCCCATTCAAATTTCCAACTTTGATTAACGGAATTGAGCATTCCATTCAGATCTCTCACTTCCTGAATCTGAAAGTTCTTTTCCTCTGTCAATTTCTCTTCGAAGGATGCAGTCAGCTCATTAATCTTCTTGTCTTCGGTCTCAAAGGCATCCTTAACATTATCTTGAAACTCATCAAGCAACCTCATCTCTTCCACATTCTTCTTCGACCAGCTTGTCATCCTCTTACAAGATCTTTTATGAGCTTCGTAACCAACAAAGAATGTTTTGAACTGAGCTTCAATCTCAACACACTTATCCATAACCATCGATACGGAGTCAGTTTTCTGATTCAATGCATGTTGGAGCATCTGGCATCTAGATTCAATACTAGAGAAGGTTGGAATGGTTCCTACCAACTTCTTTAAGGACTGAACAACAAAGTCATGCCCCAACGAGGATGACTCCGAATCCGAAACCATGCTAGGAGAATTTTCTTCCTCAATAAGCTCCAACTTCCTCTTAGAAGAACTACCAGCGTCCTTCCTCTTTCTTACTACTGAGCTCGGAGTCTCGGTAAGAATTTTCTTTCCTTTATCTTTTTCGGGAATAGAATCCTGTTCCTGAGTTTTCTTTTCACTGTCAGAAACTTGAACAACCAAATCTTCCTCATCAGGAACTTCTTGAACACCAACCTCTATGTTTCCCATCTGAGCAATATCATGTAAAAGTTGTTCTTCTTCTCCATGATAGGCAACTTCTTCTTCTCCTTTCTCTTCTTCCATCGCAGGAGTAAGTAACTTCGAAGATTCAGCTTCTGAAGTCCGGAGTGATAAGTGTTCCGAAGGAGTTCCCTTGTACTCATCTACCTGTTTTAGCACATCTCCTGTCTCACCACTTCCTTCAGCAGCCTCTTCAACTTGTTCCACTTGTTCTACTTCCTCAGTATTCGTAGCAACAGGCTCTTCCGGAGCAACAAGATTTCTTCCTGGAGTCTCAGGTAGAGATTCCAGAGAGAAAGATCTCGGAACTGGGATAGTTTCTGAAACTATTTCGTTGAACTTCAACAAAGCTTGAACAGCTTCTGACATTTTCTTCTTAAGCTTCTTTTCCTTAGCTTGTTTCTCAAGCTCATCGGCAGCTTTCTCCTTCAAGGCTTTAGCTTCCGCAGGGTCCAATCCGAACTGCGGATCCCCTTGTTTCCTCTTCTCTTTGTCAGATCTCCACTTTGTAACAACCTCATCAGGATAGGTCTTCTTCTTCTTAGGCTTTGGTGGTGCGGAGTGGACGTCCTTAGACTTGGGATTTTCTCCTTGTTCTTCCACTTCTTTCAGCTTTCTCTTCCTTCCTGGCTTGGATGATTCTGGATCAGCAGATTTCGGAGCTACTTCTTCTTGTGGAGGTAGATCAATAAACTTCCCAGACTTCTTGTCAAAAGATATATTCATTCTTTTAAGCGTGCCATCACTAAGCAGCATGATCTTGCAAACTCTCGGCTTAGAACTGCAAGCTACCTTGAAAGACTCTAGGCACCGAACTATGAGCTTTGATAATATTGCTGGGTACATTACGATCTGAGCTCTCAGATTCCCCTTCTTCAAATTCTCAATATTAAGAAGAATATGCTTCATCAGGTTAAACTTCCTTAGATTTATCATGAAATCTAAGATATATATCTCACTCTTCTTCAAGCTATCCTTATCACCTTTTCTCGGTACAATAATCCCTTGCACCCATAACTCCAGAATCCGGAAGTTTGTAGATAGGATTGCAATTTTCGGAGCCTTGTCATCATCCAATCCGAGAGTTTCTAAGGCTTTTTCTTTGTTGAAGCTACCCTTGGAGTCCGGTAATACGTGAGAAATAAATTCAGCTTCACCTTCATAAGATAACCCTACCAAGCTTGCAGCCTTGGTGTAAGAAAGCTTATATGTCTTTCCATACGATTTGAAAGAAAATTTTTCTCTATTATCTTCCTCGAAGAAAGCAACTGACTCATAAAATTCAACAAGAAAATCTGAGTACACTTCATCTTGGTTGCCGGTTTTTGATACCGCAACATCTTCCCAGCCATTCAACTTGATATTCTTCGAAATGACAGAATCATAGTTTCTGAAGAATGTCAGATGAACTAACCTTTCTCTGTATACTAACCACTGAGATATAGGCTTGTTTGAAGACATTTCTTGAGATGCTAACTCTGTAGACATTCAGATCTGAAGTTCTCTGGGAAATTTGGAACGGAGAAGACTGATGTTCGGAGCGAAGAAAACTGTGGTTCGGAATGGCCTTAAATCGGAGAGTCAGAGCTTCAGGACGCAAGAGCTTGAAATCGATGTGGGACAAGAAATTGGGTCCCCTTTATATAGGCAA
This sequence comes from Viscum album, assembly GCA_963277665.1. Lineage (NCBI taxonomy): Eukaryota > Viridiplantae > Streptophyta > Magnoliopsida > Santalales > Viscaceae > Viscum > Viscum album. Next base: position 113,328,775 of record OY728137.1, read on the forward strand.
TGGGATGACCGTTCACCTTCCACAATTGATCTAACGGTTTAGAATGAACTGAGATCAAATCTGACGGTTGAGAGCTCGAATCCGATCTTTTTGAGGTTTTATTAAAACAAAGAATTAAGAAATCTAAAATCTGAAAACAAAATATAAGAAACTGCCAGCAAGTAAAATATGATTACGAATACTTCAGTAAGGAAATCATACCTTTCGGATTAGCTTAGGAAAGTTATTCGTAATGGGTAATATAAATATGACTACGAAAAACTCGATACGAAAAAGTAAATACGAAAAACTCAATACGAAAAACTCAATACGAAAAACTCAATACGAAAAACACAATACGAAAAACTCAATATGAAAAACTCAATATGAAAAACTCAATACGAAAAACTAAATACGAAAAACTAAATACGAAAAAGTAAATAAAAGACTTGTTATGGAAGATTCAGTACGAAAGTTCCGTTATGAAAATACCAGTACGAAAGTTTTTCATTCCGGAAATTTTCAATACGAATACTTCCATTCCAGAAGTATTCTGTATGAAAATATCCATTCTGGAAAAGTTTCATTCCGGAAATTTTCATTCCGGAAATCTTCGTTCCGAAAAGTATGAAAACAAATTTTGAAAAACTTTGTTAAACAAACAATCATATGTACTCCCCCTATGAAAAGGAGTTTATTACTGTAAGAGGATTTTTTCAATAGAAAGTTAATTAAGAAAGATTACCTTACGGTTATCATTCCTAACTTCTGTTTAATATATTCAAATCTATCAGAAGGCAAAGATTTTGTGAATATATCAGCAAGTTGATCTTGTGTTCCGATAAACTGAAGAATAATATCTCCTTTAAGTGTGTGATCCCTAAGAAAGTGATGCCTAATATCTATGTGTTTTGCACGAGAGTGATGTGCAGGGTTTTTACTTAGGGAAATGGCACTTGTGTTATCACACAAAATTTGAGTTTTAGTAAAACTCAAGCCATAGTCTGTGAGTGTGTGTTGCATCCACAACACTTGTGCACAACAACTTCCAGCTGCTACATATTCATCTTCAGCAGTAGAGAGTGCAACTGAATGTTGCTTCTTGCAGGACCAAGAAACTAATGAATCTCCTAAGAAATGACAAGTTCTGGATGTACTCTTTCTATCCATTCTACATCCACCAAAGTTAGCATCGGAAAATCTTTTTAGAACAAAATCATTTCCAGAAGTATAAAATAATCCTAGATCCATGGTTCCCTTAAGGTAGCAAAAAATTCTTTTTACTGCCTTTAGGTGAGATTCCTTAGGATTGGATTGATATCTTTCACATAAGCATACTGAAAACATTAAGTCTGGTCGACTAGCTGTTAAGTAAAGTAAACTTCCAATCATACCTCTAAAAGATGTTTGATCTACTGGTTTCCCAGCTTCATCAAGATCTAAAGAGTTTGAGGTACCAATGGGAGTACTTATACTTTTAGTGTTGTCATAACCATACTTTTTAAGAAGATCTTTAATATACTAATGTTGAGATATGTAGGTTCCTTCTGGTTTTTGAGAAATTTGAAAACCAAGGAAAAATGTTAACTCACCCATCATACTCATTTCAAACTCAGATTTCATTAGACTGGTAAAAGAGTCAGTCAAAGATTGCTGAGTTGAACCAAATATAAAGTCATCAACATAAATTTGAACAATCAAGACATTTTTCTTATATTTCTTTATAAAAAGGGTTGGATCTGCATTTCCCTTAACATAGTTATTTTGAAGAAAAAATCCAGTGAGTCTATCATACCATGCTCGTGGGGCTTGTTTAAGGCCATACAAAGCTTTGGTAAGTCTAAAAACATGATCAGGATGTTTTGTATCTTCAAAGCCAGGAGGTTGTTCAACAAAGACTTCCTCTTGAACATAACCGTTAAGAAAAGCACATTTCACATCCATTTGTAAAAGTTTGAAATTAAAGAATGCTGCAAAGGCAAGTAGAATACGGATAGATTCAAGTCTAGCTACTGGAGCATAGGTTTCTTCATAGTCTATTCCTTCTTGCTGATTATAGCCTTTAGCAACAAGTCTAGCTTTATTTCTAACAATGATTCCTTTTTCATCACATTTATTTCTGAAAACCCATTTTACTCCAATAACAGAAGTTTCCTTAGGTCTTTCAACAAAGGTCTAGACTTTATTCCTTTTGAATTCATTTAGTTCATCTTGCATTGCTTTGATCCAATCATCATCACCTAAAGCTTCGTCAGTGTTTTTAGGTTCTAATTGGGAAAGAAATGCTAGATGTTCTACTTCATTTCTTAAGGAACTTCTAGTCCTTACAGGTTGATTTACATTACCAATGATACTATCACTGGGATGATTCTTAAGAAACACCTGATTTGGGTTTTGTAAAACCTGTTCATCAACATAGGGTAGAAAGTCTTCTGGGGTAAATGTTTCAGAAGAATATTCTAGAACAATTTCCTTATCAGAAGGTTCTTCTATCAAAGGATGATAATCAGTTTTTGAAAACACATCCGAAGATGTAAGTTGGGATGGTTTAAAAACAAAAGGATCTGACTCATCAAATTTTACATGTACTGTTTCCTCAACAGTACAAGTGTTTTTATTAAAAACTCTATAAGCCTTAGAGGTTGTGGAATATCCTAAGAAAATTCCTTCATCAGACTTTGGTGCGAATTTATGTAAGTTATCTTTAGTATTCAAAATGAATACTTTGCAACCAAAAACCTTGAAGTAGGAAAGTCTAGGTTTTCTACCATTCCATAACTCATAAAGAGTTTTATTAAGAAAAGGTCTAATCAAAACTCGATTTATAGTATAACAAGCAGTACTTACAGCTTCAGTCCAGAAATGTCTAGCAATAGAATATTCACTCAACATGGTTCTAGTTATCTCTTGAAGAATTCTATTTCTTCTTTCAACTACACCATTCTGTTGAGGAGTTCTAGGTGCCGAAAAATTGTGAGTAATACCTTTCTTACTACAAAAAGTTTCAAAATCATAATTTTGAAATTCTCCTCCATGATCACTATGAATAGTTTTCAATGGAAGGTTTTTCTCATTTTTAACTTGAGCTCTAAAACTTTTGAAATAAGAAAAAGCTTCCGATTTCTTTTCTAGAAAATAGACCCAAGTAAATCTAGTGTAATCATCAACTAGAACAAACACATAGTATTTGCCTCCAATACTTCCAGTTTGTGTTGGACCAAAAAGATCCTTGTGCACTAACTGTAATGCATCAGTTGTTGAGACTTCACCGATTGACTTAAAACTAGATTTATATTGCTTGCCATATTGACAAGGATCACAAACTTTAGAAGAATCAAATCTAAGCTCTGGTAGATCCTTAACAAGTTTCTTCTTAGAGGGTATACATAGGTTCCTAAGATTACAGTGTCCTAATCTTCTATTCCATAACCAAGAATGATCTTCCATTGCACTTAGGCAAGGTAAATCTTGGCTTCTTAGGTCTTCTAAGTTTAAGGTGTAAACATTCTCTTGCCTCTTGGCTGAGAGAATAAATTCTTCCTTGGAATTGTGTACTAAACATTATCATTCCTAAAATTCACAAGGTAACCTTCATCACATAACTGACTTATGCTAATGAGGTTGTGCTTAAGACCTTTAACAAAAAGAACATTTGAAATCAAAGTCTTACCCAAAAGAACTATATTACCAATACCAACAATTTCTCCCTTAGCATTGTCTCCGAAAGTTACCTTTCCTCCTTTCGTTTTGATAATCTTTTCAAAAAAGCTTTTGTTACCAGTCATGTGCCGGGAACATCCACTCTCCATGTACCATATATTGTTGCTGGTACTTTCTTTATTTTCCTGAAATTAAGAACAAAGTTAGATTTTCGGAATCCAAACTTGCTTGGATCCGAGATTTCCAGACAATAAAATTTTTGGAACCCACATTTTCTTAGAAAAATAAGCTTTATGAAAACCTAAGGATTGGGTTTTGTTTAAGGAACAATTCTTTGCCCAGTGACCACCACATTGACATTTAGTGCAAAATGGGGCACTCTGAGGAACAAAATAATTTTTACTGAAAACTGGTTTTGCATGGGAATAACCAAATCCGGATTTATTTCTTAAAGGTCGTATTTGAGAATACATCTTATCAAAATTTTCCTTACCATGGGTAAAGTTTGATAAACATTTCTTTAAGGAAAAAATTTCGGACTTGAGTTTTACAACCAAGTTTTTATCCTCAAAATCATTAGTTTTAGAACTAGAGTTAGGCTCGAAAACATTTTTCTTAGAAATTACTTTTTCTAACTCTTTAGAAAGTTTATTCTTCTCAGAACTTACTTCCTCAAGATTTTTTGAAATATTTTCAAAATCAGCATTTTTCTTATCAAGATCTTTAGAAAGATCCGATATCTCTTTAGTGAGAATAGAATTCCTAGAATTTGCCTTGTCAAGTTTCTTGTTGAGTTTGGAATTCTCAATCTCAAGAAGTTCATCAAATCTAGATAATTCTTCATAAGTATGTAAAGTGTTTTCCTCATCAGAAGATGATTCTTCATCAGAAGAGTTATAATACTTATTATCCTTAGGATTTAAGGAAACATTTGTCAATGATTCAGCATTTCGTACCTTAGCCATAAGACAATGATTACCAATAGGTAATCTGGCTATAAGACCACGATTATTCTGTCCTGAAGATTCATATTCAGAAGATTCATCTGAAGAGTCACCACCACTGGCACTGCAGGTGTCATTAGCTTTCAGAACATTCTTAGCTTTAGCTTTGTAATACTTCTTTCTGTTCCTGTCTGAATGTCTTTCTTTTCTTTCATTCTTTTTGAGCATAGGGAAATCTGGTCTAATATGTCCAGCTCTTTTGCATTCATAACAAGTTACTTCTCCATGTTTCTTATCTTTCCTATCCTTTTTCTTATACTTGGATTGAAAGTTTCTCTGTCCAGCTATCTTGTTCATCCTTCGAGCAAGATTGGATAGCTCATTTTCTGAAACTTCACTCTCACTAGATTCGGATTGGAAAATAACTTTCTTAGACTTGGATCTGGTTACTCTATCAGGAGTCTTAGCTTTCATCTGATTAGAAGTTGTAGTAAAAGCAACAGTACCATTTCCATTCTTCTTCTTGATGTTGTCAGCATCTCTCTTCATTCTTTTTTCATGTTGTAGAAGAGTTCAAAATAATTCATCAAGAGTAATTTGAGTAACCTTCCTGTTCTCATCTATAGTTGTTCTCTTGGATTCACACTCATTGGGCATAATATCAATTATCTTGTCCAAAAGAGCTTCATCATCTAAACCTTTCTCTCCCATAGATTGTAGACTGTTGACGATAGTCATAAATCTTTGTTGAACTTTACAGATAGGATCTCCATAAGGAAAATTGATGCCATGATATTCAGCTCTAAGCATAGCTCTTCTAGTCTCAATCACCTTGGAAGTCCCAAAATGTGTAACCTCTAACTTCTTCCATATACAATTAGCTGCTTCACAAGAAAAAATTTGGCTATATATATTTCTAGTCATTAAACATAGTAAAGTATTGCGTACCTTATAGTTGAGTTGATATTCATGCTTCTCCTGATTAGTAAATGATCTGAATTCCTTGTCAGGAATTTTATAATCACCAGTAAGCATCACAAAGTTGTCTACACCAGTATTAATAACAAATGTCTTCATACGATCTCTCCAGTATTCATAATCATTACCATCGAAGATTGGTGGCCTTGTAGGATTCAGATTGTCAATCGATCCAACATTAATTCCTGTCATACTAAAAATAACTTTGCACACAAACTTGTTAGTAGCAAAGATTCGTAATAACAATGTTCGGAATAAGAAAAGTTCGGAATGGATAAATCGGAATGACAATGTTCGGAATGAAAAAGTGAGCAAGAAAAACTTGTATGTTAGTACAAGTATTTCAGTAACCAGCTCTGATACCAAATGTAAGAATGGTATAGAGTAAGAGGTTTCCAACCTCTGATACCAATTGTAGGATCGAAATAAAAAATGAGATGCTAAATATATAAGAGGGGGGGTGAATTGTATACTTTAAAAAATTCCTTTGGAACCTTTAAAGTTAGTTATGAATAACTAAAGTTTCCTTAAGAAAAGGAAAGGGCTAAGTTTAACAAAGTTAAACTAAGTAAATTCACAACACCTCTAACACCGAACTAAACATGGAAAGAGATTCCAAAAGTAGGTTCTGGAAATATGGTTCCGGAAATTGAAACTTAACAAAAGGTACAATATGAGATTCTACCTTAAAGCGTATAAAATCTAAATGAATCATAGTAAGTAGGGAAGTATAAAAAAGTTATACTTTCCTTAAGATACAAATTACGGCAGAATAAAAACAAGTAGTAAAACTACTAGTAAAAAGATAATAGTCTTTTAACCCAAAGAGAAGGGTATCCAACAACCTTGGATAAAGGTCCCTTGATTTATACTTTCAAGCAAGTTTGTCTTACCCACACCAGGGTAAGCCCTCGATACAAAGATCGGAGTCTCTATCTTGCTATCCCCGCAAGCCCTCAACTTCAAGGTAGTTGGCAACCTCTGTCTTTCTCAGCAAAAAAGCCCTCGATCTTTAAGGTAGTCAGCACCTCTGTCTTCCTATCCTCGGAAGCCCTCGAATGTAATCACTAACATTCGGAGTCGCACGAAGCTTTGAGAGTTAATAAGAGACTCTCTCTCTAGAAATCACTTCAACAGCATGTAAGCACTTTTCAGCAATCAGCATCGAGCTCTTTCAAATGAGCTCCTATTTATAGGTAAGGTCGGCTCCTCTCCAACGGTCATATTTTCCTTAAAGATCGGAGGGACCTGTACACGTGTCACTTAGACAACGGTTAGTTTATAACAAAATGGACGACATCGTTTTATAACAATGTGAGTGTAACTGAATGTACAACATCATTTTAAACTCTAACATAATGTTTCAGAATAGAAACTTCGGAGTGAAGGTTCGGAATGAATAAATTCAGAGTGTATAAAACAATGATAATCAGATTCTGTTTAACAGGTGAATTCGGAATGAGAATTAGGAATAGGAATTCGTCATCAGAAATCGTAATGAGAATTCATCATCAGAATTCGTAATGAGAATTCATCATCAGAATTCGTAATGAGAATTCATCATCAGAATTCGTAATGAGAATTCTTTATCAGAATTCGTAATGAGAATTCGGAATGAGATTTCTTCATTATAATTCGTAATGGGAATTATTCATTGGAATTCGTAATGAGAATTCATCATCAGAATTCGTAATGAGAATTCATCATCAGAATTCGTAATGAGAATTCATCATCAGAATTCGTAATGAGAATTCTTTATCAGAATTCGTAATGAGAATTCGGAATGAGATTTCTTCATTAGAATTTGTAATGGGAATTCTTCATTGGAATTCGTAATGAGAATTCTTCATTGGAATTCGTAATGAGAATTCATCATCAGAATTCGTAATGAGAATTCATCATCAGAATTCGTAATGAGAATTATTTTTCAGAATTCGCATCCTGAATCTGGAATAGAACTTAGTCAGAGTTTATATCCGGAATTCGGAATGAAACATCCTTATAGTTCTTTTCCAGAATCCGAACCCTAAAACAGAATGCTTTATATCAAAGTTTCAATGATTCCGAGAAAATGAATCCGAAACTCATACTTAAGAATAATATGAATGAAAATATGATAAGGATAATTTTTCTTATAAAAGCGATTTTCCTTAAGAAAGCAATTTTCCTTAAAGATAAGGTGTTTGTGATTTTCAAAACAAGAAGGAATGGAAAAGTCATAAGGAAAACCTTATTTACTCAACAGATGGTATTAGGGTGTATGATTCTTATAAAAAGGAATATTTTCATGTGCATGCAGTTCTTATGTTCATTATAAATGACTTTCCATCTTATAGAATTTTTTTGGATACTGTGTTAAGGGGCATAAATCATGTCTAGTTTGTGAAGAACAAACTTCATAATGTCAATTGCATCATTGGAGGAAAAAAATGTACATGGGTCATCGAATGTTTTGGCCTATAGATCCCTCTTTTAAAAGACTAAAAAAGCCATTCAATGGCTCACAAGAATTTGATATTGCTCCAAATCCATTATCCCTTGGTGATTATTTTGAGAGGGTGAAAAACCTTGATGTGACATTTGAAATACACATAAATCTGACAATGATAGACATATTTGGAAGAAAAGGTCAATATTTTTTGAGCTATGATATTGAAGATATCATGATGTAAAACATAATATTGATGTCATTCACGTGGAGAAGAATATCTACGACAGTTTTATCGGAACATTGCAATATATTAAAAGAAAGATGAAAGATGGGTTGTATACATGATTATAATTACTATCAATGGGAATACGTTTGGATTTGGCTCCCAATCTTAATATAAGATGAACATTTCTTCCCCTGGTTTCTCATACATTATCCAAGAGAGAGAAAATTGGCTTTTTTAGAGTCTTCTTGATATCAATGTCCCTCAAGGTTATTCTTAAAATGTAAAAATTTTCGTCTCATTAAATGATTTGAAGTTGATAGGTATGAAATCTCATGATTTTCACATCATGATGCAATAACTTATACAGGTTCCATTGCATGGAATATTGCCCATCTGTGTTAGAAAGACTATAATGAAGTAGTTTTATTTTTTCAATTCAATTTGTAATAATGTGCTTGAAGTGAATAATTTAAAAATTTTGGAAAAAGATGAAATTTCTATACATTGTCAATTGGAAATGTATTTTCATCTATATTTTGTTTGATATAATGGTGCATTTAATGATTTATCTGGTTTGAGAAATAAATCATTGTGGACCAGTATATTTTCATTTGATGTATCCTTTTTAAAGGTATATGAATATATTGATGGGGTATGTTATGAATCTATATCAACCTGAAGCCTCCATTATTGAAAAGTTAATTTCTAAGGAGGTTTTGGAGTTTTGTTTGAGCTACTTGGCTGCAGTGGAGAACATAGGTTTTCCCCCATCTCTCCACGAACTAGTTAATAATGAGAAAAAGGGGATTTGTGGCTTGAATGTAAATTTTTTTTCAAGTGAACAAAAGAAGAAGATAGAATTATACTTCTTAAATAACATATCTGATGATGAACTATATATCACATTGCATATTAATGAGTTGAAACAAAGTCATCCAAAGAATAAACAAATCTGGATTTTGAATGATCATGACAAAATATTTTTGTCACGGTTTAAAAAGACCTTGATTTGTAGATCTGATGTATCAGTGAAATTATGATGGTTAGTGGGTGGTTCATGTTTAAATGTGATAACATGGTTCAGTTATGACCTTAATGGATATATATTTCATACGAAAGATCATGACAACTGAAATACAGTTCAAAATAGTGGTGTATTGGTGTTTGCATAAGAAATGCATTTTTCGAGTTCTAAAGACAAAAACCCTATTTCATCATCAACTACATATTATGGAATCATTGAAGAAATATGCGAGGTTGATTAAATTATAATTAAATTTCTTATTTTTAACTGGATATGGTTTATTAGTATCAAAATTGTCAGACATGATGAATTTGGAATGATAGTTGTGAATCTGAATAGATTGGAAGATACTACAGGTTCTTTTATAATGACAACACATGAAAAACTGATTTTCTATGTAGTTTGATCAATCTTATATGAATTGGTATGTGGTTTTACAATGGAATAACAAATTTCTATGAGGATCAACTTGATGAAGATTCTTATTTATGAGATATCCCTACTTCCATAGAATGATTAATGAAACATAATGATGATCATGTTGAACACATGGTTTGTTCCATAAGGAATGATCATGACGAAGAAATTTGGGAAAACAATCCATTTTTACATTCCTAATATTACAGGTAAAATATGTTTATTTCTTGTTCACATTTATTATTTTCATAAAATGTTAGATATTTTAATCATTTTCTTAATAAAATGAATATTAAAAAAACAAGTAGACGTTTTTGATCAATTTAATTTAGTTTAGTTTATTTTATCTTGTTTACCATTACATAAATTATTAATCAGTAATTTTTATTGAATGAAAATTACATTAACATGTTTACCATGTATTCCATGTTTACCATGTTTACCGTCTTTACCATCTTTACCATGATTACCATGTTTACTATAATTTATTATAGTTTCCCTTTACGTAACATATATATTTATTAATATTGTTGAATAAAAATTACACTACCATGTTTACCATGTTTACCATGTTTACCATTGTTTAACATGCTTACCATATTAACCATGTTTACTATTATGTATCATAGTTTAATTTTCCATTTTCTTCTTACATTAGTATTGTATTATTTTAATTTGAATATTTTTGAACTAATGTTTGTTTTTATTGATTTGAAGGAGAATAACAGATTAATCAGTTGATCAACCACATGATTCTGGAGATGAGAATAATGATCATACCTATGGTGGAGAACATTTACATGATCATCTTGATGTACCCTAATTGTCCTCTTATGCTCCCATAAAGACAAAGAAGAGTTCAATATTTGGTAGATGTGGGTGCACACGTTTACCAAAATTATCACTTGCTCATATGCAGAACAAAGGGATAGTCGTTGAGTTTGATGAAAATAATATTTCTAGAGGTTCAAATTCAAAATATTTTAATAGTTCTATATCAAGATAGGGTAAGAAGAAAGTAAGAATGTGTATGATGATTGGAGAAGTGTGGAAAAATTGATTATATCTCAGTCATGGGAGGTAATTTTGGTAAGATCATTTTCTATTGTTTGCCTATTATTTAAATGTTTCTAGTATAATATGTTTTACCTCTTCTTTATTAGATGACATTTGATATTCCTAACACTGGAGGAGTTAGGAAGAAATGTTTATTTATGACAGCTAGAATATGGAGGGATTTTAAATCAACCCTCACATCTGATTTCATTTTTGGTCATAGGAGTCATGACAATCCATGTCATATAAATCCTTTCATAGATGAATAGACATAGAGACAATTGGTTGAAAGTAGTAGATAAGATTCATTTATTTTAAGGCCAATGTAAAGATTTATAAGCCTATTTATATAAGTGATCTTATTAATGTTTTGTTAATGATTTCATATTCAAAATTTATAGAAAACAAGGATATCTCATCATGAGATACAATCCAAAAAATGTATACTGTTATAGTTTATCTCAGAGAGGGTATACATTATTGGATGAACAAATGATGTTGGAAAAATCACAAAAACTGAGAGCTGTGTCTTCAAGCTCTAGAGAGGTTTCCCCTCCATCCCCTCAATCTATAAATGAAAAATAGAAGAGATCTCTAATGGGAAAGAAGGGGCAATATCTTTCAAATGATTCTAGAATCGCAGCTAAAGCGATTGTAAGATATTTATTTAATTTATTTTAGTAAAAAATATTCTTTATATAATTTGAATCATTACAAAAATGGTAAATTAATTAAAACATGATTCTCTTGAGGATAAGAGATCACAGGGGGCATTTACAGCTGTTGGAAGGAATGATACTTATTCTGCAGCATTGGGAAATCCTAAACATTATGGTCGTGTACAAGGATATCTGATGGGTGTATTGGTAAAAATAATGTTTCCACATTCTTAATCATCTTCCATTGAGGGTGTTTATAAAAAAATAGAATCCTCGGAAGCTATAGTTCATATCATTATTGCAACGATGGAGAAAAATATTAGAGTGTCGGTACATCCTATGATTGCAGACATGCAACGAAAATTTCAGATGATGACCCCACTCCCCCATCTCCCCCCTATATACCCCATTATTTATCCTCCACCTCCACCAGTAGGTCCCACTCCCCCACCACAGCTTGTGGTCCCCATTTTGATAATCTACTCCTCCGCCGTAGCTTCCTACTTATTGCGAGTTGTATTTTGATTATCCTCAACATCAAATAGTTGAATATGGACTGGTATATTGTATAGGATATACAGTTCATCATCAACAGTTAGAGGTAAAGAATTATTGGGTCACTTTAAATGATATTATGGAGATATCATCTCGAGTACCATTACCTACATAAGAGGTGACAATAGTTGTACATAGTATCAACCATTTTTTAATTTGGATATCCAAACTTCTGTGAATCATTACCTAGAGGTATGTATGTTATATTTTCTATTTTAGTTTTTTATTAGAGTTGTTTTAACATTTGAAAACTAATAAAATTTTTAAATTATTTTTAAAGGAATACCTCAAAGGTAATAAAATACTGCATAGACAACAACAAGGACAAATGGCTATGACATCAGAGACAGATTCTAGTAGTCTGGACAGATTGTCAAGATATTCAAATATGTTGGAAAATCATTATGACTTTCCAATGGAAGATCATGATTTTAGATGTGCAATAAATGTGGGGATTCTAAAAAATGATATCATAGAGTGTGTTACTAGAGATAATTTGGGAATCAACGTGGTGAATTTTTTTTCCATGTAAGTCTTAACACCATTTCCCTCCGTTATAATTATTATAAATTAAAACCTATGTCTATTTTGTATTAGGTATCTTTATAAAATATGTGATAGGAATGAGCGGACAGATGTATATAGATTCATGGACCCACATTTGATTTCCCCTAAAGCACATGTATTGGATGAGGAACAAATAATTTTTTATATTTCTGAAATATTTGACAAGAATATAATCACATAGTGTTGGATGATTCATTTTTATGAGTGGTGTGAAACATATCTCTGGAAAATATATCATTATATTTTATCATAAAAATCACTAACTTTAAATCTTCATTTATCAGTATTCATTGGATGTTAGGTGTTTTTTCCCAAGGGAGAAAACAATTTATTTGATATAATCTATCCATGGTGATGTGCGAGAATGTTTTAAGAATATGTTGGAAATGAATGTCTCAAACTCATGATAGTTTTATATATTATAATTAATTTTAAATTTATCTTGTTTGTATTATTTTCTAATATGGTATGGGTCAACATTCGGCAAAACACAATGAAAAGGACTGATAAGATCAAATATGTAAACGTAAAGGTAAATATCCATTTATAATTTGTACTTTATGATGTTTTAAATAAAAATAATATTTTAATTTTACAATAATTTAAATAGAATTGTCATTAACAACAATGCCTCATCGAATGTATATATTATATGGTAAGATTTATGTATCAAATAATTACAACTGGAACACATGTGAACTTTGACCTGGTAAGATTTACTTTTATAATTTTCCATAATATTTCATTTGATTTATTTATTATACATATTAAATAGTATAATTTTACTTTATAGCTATTTCATGACCCTCATCCCTATAGTGATCATGATTTCAAACACTTACAAGTGGAATGGTCAAATTATTATATAGGCTTCATTGAATTTTAGATTGTTTATAGTGTGAAATGTTATTTTGAATATTTTAATTATAATTGTGTATTTGGTAGTTGTTTAGGTAGGATTTAGTTTTTTTGTTGACATTGTATGTTTTGAATGTTATATATGTGAATTTTTTATTTTGGTCTGCATCTTGTTTTGTCCAGTTTTGATGGTTTTATGGTATGGATTCTGGTCATGGGTGGGAGGGTGTTCAGGTTTTCCATGGGGTAGAGAGGGTGTCCAAGAGGGTGGGAGGGATATCTAGTAGGGTGGGGGCTGTCCATGGTGTTTCTAGGGGTGTGGGGGTGTCCCGTGGGGTGGGTGGGTTTCTATTGGTGTGGGAGGGCTATCTAGTGGGGTGGGGGAGGGGGTGTCCAGGGTGACCATGGAGGTGGGAGGGTGTACAAGAGGGTGGGAGGGCTATCCAAGGGAGTGGGGGTTGGTCAGGAGGTGTGTGGGGAGGGGTTCTAGGGATGTGGGACGGTTTTCTAGTGGGTGGGGGTGTTCGAGGTGTCTGTAGGGGTGGGAGGGTGTCTAGGATGGTGCGAGCTGTCGAAGATGGTGGGGAGGGGGCTGTACAGGGGGTGTCTAGGGGTGTGGGGTTCTGCAGTGGGGTGGGGGGGGAGATTTCAGGGGAGTGGGGGCTGTCAATTGGGGTGGGGGTGTCCAGGGTGTCCATGGATGTGGGAAGGTGTCCAGGAGGGTGGGAGTCTTGTCCAGGAGAGATGGATGGGGTGTCTGGGGTGTCCATGGGGGTTGGAGACTGTCCAAGAGGGTGTGGGTTGTCCAGGAGGGTGGGGGCTATCTAGGCATGTGGGGGTGTCCAGTGGGGAGTGTGGGGTGGGCGGGGGGGGGGGGGGGGGGATTTAGGGGAGTGGGGGTTGTCCAGTGGGTGGGGGTGTCCAAAGTGTCTATGGGGGTGGGAGGGTATCCAGGAGGGTGGGAGGGCTGTCCAGGGGAGTATGGGCTATCCAGGAAGGGTGGAGGGATGTCCAGTGGGGTAGGGGGTTCAGGGGTGTGAGAGGGATGTCTAGTGGGGTGGGGGTGTCCACGGGGGTGGGAGGTTGTCTAGGAGGGTGGAGGGCCATCTAGGGGAGTGGAGGGCTGTCTAGGAGGGGGGAGTCTAAAGACTATCTTGGTCTGTGGGGTTGTCTGGTGGGGGGGGGATTCCAGGTGTGTCGGACGGTTGTCCAGTGGGGTGGGGGGTGTCCGAGATGTCAATGGGGGGGTGGGAGGGTGGTGAAAGTCTAGGAGGGTGGGAGGGGTGTCTAGGGGTGTGGGGGTGTCTAGTGGGGAGAGAGTTCTCTAGGGGAGTGGGGGAAGTCTAGGGGTGTGGGGTGTGTCCATTGGTGTGTGTGTGTGGGGGGGGGGGGGGGTGTTTAGTGGGGTGGGGGGGGGGGGGTTCCAAGGGATTGGGGGGCTATCCAGGGGTGTTGGGGTGTCTAAGGTGTCGATGGGGGGTGAGAGGGTGTCCAGGAGGGTGGGTGGGCTGTCCATGGGAGAGGGGTTTATCCAAGTGGGGTGGGGGTGGGGATGTCTATTGGGGTGGGGGTTTACAAGGGTGTGGGGGAAATTCCCAGTGGGGTGAGGGTGTTCAGGGGGTCCATGGGGGTGGGAGGGTGTCCAGGAGGATGGAGGGCTGTCCAGGGGAGTGGGGGTTGTCCAGGATGGGGGGGGGGGGCTGCCTAGGGGGTATCCAAGGGTGTTGGGATGTTGAGTGGGTTGGGGGGTTTTAGGGGTGTGGTAGGGGTTGTCCAGTGGGGGGGGGGGGGTGCGGGTTGTCGATGGGGGTGGAAGGGTGTCCAAAAGGGCGGGGGTTGTCCTGGAGGGTGAGGGTGTCCATGGGTGTGGGGTAGGGGTCCTGTGGGTTGGGGGGTTCCACGGGAGTGTGGGTGTCCAGTTAGTGGGGTTTCTAGGATGTTCATGGCGTGGGAGGGTGTCCAGGAGGGTCGAAGGGTTGTCTAGGGGTGTGGGGGACGTCCAATGGGGTGGGGGGGGGGGGCTGTCCAATGGGGTGGTGGTGTCCTAGGGGTATCTTGGGGTGTGGGGTTGTGCAGTGGGTTTGGGTGGTTCCATGGGTGTTGGAGGGTTGTCCAGTGGGGTGGGGGTGTCTGGGGTGTCCATGGGGGTGCTAGGGTGTCCAATAGGGTGGGGGCTATCATAGAGGGTAGGGGGTTGTCCAGGGGGTCTCCATGGGTGTGTGTATGTGGCGGGGGGTGTCCAGTGGTGTGTGGGGGGGGGGGGGGGGGGGGTCAGGGGAGTGGGGCGATATCCAGTGGGGTAGGGGTGTCCAGGGTATCTGTGGTGGTGGGAGTGTGTCCAAGAGGGTGGGAGGGTTGTTTAGGGGAGTGGGGGGGTGTTCAGTGGGTGGGGGGGTTTCCCGGGGTGTTGGCGATTTTTCCACTGGAGTGGGTGTTGTCTAGGGTATTTATGGGGGGGTGGGAAGGTGTCCAAGAGGGTGGAGGGTTGTCCAGGGGAGTCGGGGCTATCTAGTGGGTATCCAGGGGTGTGTGGGTTGTTCAATGGGGGTGTTCCAGGGGTATGGGCACGTTGTCTAGTGGGTTGGGGGTGTCTGGGGTGACCATGGGGGTTGGAGTGTCTCCTTGATGGTGGGAGATTTCTAGGAGAGTAGGGGTTGTCCAGGGGGTGTCCAGGGGGGTGGGGTGTCTAGTGGGATGGGGGTTTCCATGGGAATTGGGTGATTTTTAGTGGTCGGGGTGGGGGTGTAGGGTGTCCATGTGAGAGGAAGGGTGTCTAGAAGCGTGGGATGAATGTTTGGGAGAGTGGGGGTTGTTGAGGTGGGGTGGGGCCTGTCTAGTGGGGTGGAGGGTTTCAGAGGTGTGTGAGGGTTTTTTAGTGGGTAGGGGTGTCCAAGGTGTCCATGGGGTGGGAGGGTGCCTAGGAGGGTGTAGGGATATCCATAAGAGTGGGGGGATTTCCAAGATGGGGGGAGGGGGGCTCTCCATCGTGTATCCAGGGGTTTGGGGGTGTCCGGTGGTGTGTGGGGGGGGGAGTTCCAGGGTTATGGGATGGTTATCCAGTGGGGGGTGTATGGGGTGTCCATGGGGGCTAGAGGGTGTCCATGAGTGTGGGGGTTGTCCAAGAGGGTGGGGGCTATTTATGGGGTGTTTAGGTGTGTGGGGGAATGGGGGGATGTCAAGTGGGGTGGTGGGTGTCCATGGGGGTGGTAGGGTGTCCAAGATGGTGGGAGGGTTGTCCATGGGAGTGGGGGGGGGGGTAACCAATAGGTTTTGGGGGGTGTCTAATGGTGTGAGGGTTTCTAGGGGTGTGGTAGGGATGTCTAGTGGGATGGGTGGTGTCCAATGGGGTGAGAGGGTGTCCAGGACGACGGAGGGCAATCTAGGGGAGTGGGGAGCTGTCCAGGAGGGGTGGGTGCGGGGGCTTTCCCGGGGGTATCCAGGGGTGTTGGGGGTGTCCAGTAGGGGGGGGGGTTCAGAGGTGTGGGAGGGTTGTCTAGTGGGGGGTGGGGGTGTACAGTGTGTCCATCGGGGTTTGGGGGTGTCAAGGAGGGTGGGGGCTATAATGGTATTTCCAGGGGTGTGTAGGGTGTCCAGTGTGGTGGTGGGGGTGGGGGTTCCGTGGGAGTGGGGGGTTAACCAGTGGGGTAGGGGTGTCTAGGACGTCCATGGGAGTCAGAGGGTGTCCAAGAGGGTGGGAGGGTTGTTCAGGGGAGTGGGGGTGTCTGGGGTGTCCATGGGAGTGGGAAGGTGTCAAGGAGGGTGGGGTTTTCCAAGAGGGTGGGGATGTCTAGGGGTGGGGGAGTGTCCAGTGGGGTGGGTGGGGGGTGTTCCCAGGATGTGGGGCTTGTCCAGTGGGGTGGGTTGGTTTTGGTCTAGTAGAGGTCTGGTTTTGTTTTTTTTTTCTATTTTAGGTTTTCTTTTGCAGGAAATAGTTATGTTGAATGTTTTTATAAAACAAAATTGTTTTTACATCATTTATTTTATAACCGACAAAAAAATGAATGTTTATGGGTTTTAATGTTTGTTATATGAAAAATGACATAACAAATGCATGGGAATGTGTTTTTAAATTTCTAATTTCATAAATGACGTAATAAATGGAATGAAAATAAGTTTTTATGTTTATTATTTGTTAACTAATGTAATAAATGGAATAAAATATGTTTTTGCGTCAGTTATTTAATAACTGACATAGTATATATGTATTCACATCGCTTATTATTTAATCGATGTGAAAAATGTTTGGCAGAATGGTTTATAACATCAGTTAATAACATAACCGATGTGATAAACTATTTGGATGCATAGTTTATTAAATTAGTTATTCTAAAAAAGATGTGAAAAAGTAGATACCACGTTGATTATTTTAGAACCATTGCAATAAATCATGACTCTAAAGCGTTTTCCACGTCGGTTTTTGATGAACCGATGTGAAAACGCTACGGATTATTGGTTTTTATATAGGTTTTAAAATAACCACCCTAACAAACAATATTAATAATGTCTCTTGTAATAACTTCGTCCAAAATCTGATGTAAAAATTAAAATATAACCACTATAAAAAACATTTTCTGCACTAGTGACTATTAGAAATAAAATTTAAAATGACAAAATATATTAATAAACGGTGTCATAATTTATCTTAAAACGGTATCACATGGAAATAGTGTCACCAGGAAACAATTTATTTTTCTTTACCTTTGAGTGGAGAGAGACTCGTGATGCCATAGTTTCATTGAGATCAAGAACTGGTAGCACAGATGTAGTGTCAAGAACACGATGTCTCAGGACCAATGTCTAGTTCTTTGTCAAAACATTGAGTGGTGCCTGGGTGACATTGTATGGGTTACAGTTTTATAGTATTATAGTGTATAGGTTATGGTTTTAGGTATTATGGTGTATGGGTTATAGTGTCAAGGATTATGGTGATTGGGTTATAGTGTCTGGCTTACGGTGTAAATGATTTTGTTGTATGGGATAGTGTTTCTGGGATTATGGTGTCTAGGTTACAGTGTCAAAGACATTGCCAAAATCTAGAACCTGTGGTAGACATATAGTTTCTCAAACATATCCAAATATATGTAAACCGTATTAAGTAGTAATATTCATGGAATGAATTAGAATTAAGAATTCATATAAGAAATACTTTATAGAAAATAATAAAATATAGTTTACAATAATCATACATGATTAATATGAATCAAAAATAAGAGAAGTTATATTTAGAACATAGGTAAACCAAATATCTCTACGCAAGATTTTAGATAGATTAAACAAGGTGAAAATGATTTTTGATCATTTAAACATGATTAAAAAACGAGGAGTCCAACAATTTTCCCCTTTTAGATGATTGAAAATCAAATGAGTTAGTTGCCAGTTATTATTATTTTTTCTCCCCCATGTTGTATTATCAAAAAGTGTATAAGAAAAAGAAAAATAGACATGGAGTAGAGGAATTTAAGAGAATTGATAAGAACATGGCACATTTCATTATATAGAAAGATATTTGTCAATATAACAATAAGGAAAAAGTACAAAAGATTCCTATAAAAAACAATTCTCACTTCTCATCAACACCAGATGACTTCTGCCTGGCCTGGGTAGCTGTATTAGAATGAGCCACAAGAGAAGAAGTAGAGGTTGATGAAGGGATTGATCTAAATGTTAGATAAGGAAGAGTAATCCCTTCAAAAATAGAAGTTTCTATAGTAGGGTTGGATGAAGACCGATATAAGTATTGGTCAAGGATAAAAGGTTTGATCTTGCTGAGAGCTTGAGAAATAGACATGGAGGGAGACAAAAAATAAGCGGATGAGGGAAGAGTTAAACTAGAATGCAAAGGTGAAGCTTCATAAGCCACAATGGAAATGTTTTTCACATGAAGATGAGGATTCAACAAATTAATGAAATCAGTAATGATTTCACCAACATACTGAAAGTGAATTTTGAAATCCGCTTTTTTTCCATGAACATGTCCAATAGAGAAGTTAAATATGTCAGCACTTGGAATTGAGTCTTGAAGGCTTGAGTGATAGGAGTAATTCTAATGTTCTCTATAATATATTTTAAATGATTAGTCATATCATGATTAGAAAAAATCCTTTTAAAGTAGAAATGAACATTTTAGTAATTTATTCTTGAGAATCATTAGAAATTTATAAATTAGTCCTCACTAGGTCAAGTACAGTATCACTATTCTTGAAAACCATAGATAAATATTACTTTTCAAAACCACTTAACACCTATTGAAGTTCCTATTTAACAATTGTTCTGAGAAGATCACTGTCTACAGCATGAGATGACAGTCCAGAGGAATTGGATCCTATAAAGGATGATGTTAGATACTTGATCTGATTTATAAATTTCTATTGGCATCCCTTGTACTCATAAGTTAGCTTGTTAAGACTAAAAAATCTCACACATCACTTGGAATATCATGATGTTTCTCTCAGCATATTTTTCAGAAATTTTAGTCATGTTTGGTTGTATCAAAGAAGGAATTTTTTGTTGAATCTGATCACTAACATCCATAACAGGATGAAAAACATGTCCTTGCCCTGGTTGCAACACATTTTGCACATGTTTAACCATAACTCTGAGAGACTTCACTTACTCACTCATTTACCTATTCTATATTCAAACTTCTTGTATTTTATGAACCATTTTTGGATGGAATTTCCACATGATCTTCTCTAACAGCAATTCAACATCTCTTTCACTATGATTTTTTATAGGAGAATGTTGTGTATTCATGAGCTTTTAAAAACCAGAAAAAAGATAATATCCAAAAGCTATCATATTACTATGAGTCACTAATGTAGAAGGTTCGAGTAAAGGTTCCAGAAGATGATATGATATAGGATTATGCTCCATAGTATTGGTTACTTCTAGAGCAGAAATTGGTTTCAATTAAAATAATATGGAATGATCTATGACTTTAATTGATTCATCCTAGGTATTAGTCACATCAATGTAGCTAAGAAACATATAATAGGAGTCTATAGTGCTTTGACCAAAAGGATTTGTAACTTCAACACTTTCTAGACTATGGTGTTGCTCCTCCTCAATAGGTTCTCTCCTTATATGAAAATGAGATTCAATCCCATGATCTATTTCTAAATATTCATCTCTAATAGCCTCACCCATTTATTTTCTATCCAGATGAATGTCTTGTTCGATTCATTCCTCAAAAGATGGAATAAATTCAGGATCAGTTTTTAGTTGTTCCCCAAAAGTAGTCTATTCCTTAATAGCATGTTCTTCATCTAGACACACCTCAGAAAAAAAATTTATTTTATACAAGAAGAAAATTAATTTCTTGAAGCAGGTTCTTCTTTAAAATAAAAACAACTTTTAGTAACAGGTACATCCTTCTCAACTACATTTTGTGAAACAGGTAGACCACGATATTCATTTTCCAAGATAGTTCATTCCTTATATTCAACAACTACATCTTCTTCTTGTCATTCATAATAATCAACCACTTAATATAGTTTAAAACTAGAATCAAATATGTTCTTAGGCCTTGAAATATTCACAATCGGATTAATCATTCCACACACCCTTTCATTGTCCTCCACCCTAGACATTACCAGGGATTCCACCATATTTTCATCCTTATGACTGTATCCTTTGAGATAAATAACTCATAATCATTGAAAACTTCTTCATTTTGGATAACCACTCCTTTAGCAGATAGCATAATGGAGATTAACCTTGAATAAAACAAAAATGTATATTTAACGTATTCTTAATCAATTCACACATGTAATGTATAATATACATTCATATATTAACCTTGTTCCAATTTTTTATAAGATATATATAATGTAAATCATGATATATGAGGGTAGAAAAATTCTTCTTCCTTGGAATAATAAGATTCTAGATAAATGCAAACAGCAACCTCATTTCCCCATCCAACTCAGCAGCAATTGCCTTTCTTTTATTTATTTTTTCTAGTCAAACTTTTTAGGTCTTCTTCTAAGAAAAAACATCACTATGAGGAGGAGGACCTCTATAGTAGTCCTCAAATACTGTTTCATGTGGTATCCTGAGGAATATATCCCATAACATCGAAGAAAAATTACACCTTTGACCATTAATCAATCTTCTTACAAGAAGACCATATTCTCCATCGAAAGAAAACTAGACATACTGATAAAACTGAGAAACAAGTTTTTGATAAACCGTCGTTTTCAATTTTTTGAAATAGATCAGCCATCCCGCATCTTCCTGTACATTCCAAACTACTGAAATACTTGTCAGCAACCACATAAGTCATATTTCCTTTTCTGGTACATATATTCTATCTGTAAGATTCAGATTTAATGTTCCTTTGGGTGCTACTTTCGGTTCCCTATTCACTTTATTCTGAGATTTGTGCTTCTTAGAAGTTGATTAACATGGGAGCCTCATTCTGGGAATTTGGTGAGGTTTCGAGAGAGATAAAGGGTAGAAAGAGGAATTATGGTCTAAAAGATAGGATTTTAGTTTCAATAGAGGAGAGCCTGAGAGATAACAAGAGTGAATGATATTTGGTTTTTATCATTTAGGTATTTCAACAATCACAAAATAAAAATCATGGGATAAAAACAATAAGAAATAATAAATTCAACAATATGGGTAATAAAATACAAATAAATCTAAAACCGAGTCATTACAGTGAGACCAAAACAATTTTTAATGATGTCATCCTTACGGTGTGACTCCAGACTGTGAAACCGTGTCATTTGAGACAGTAATTGAAACAATATAACCGAGAGACGGTAGATTTGAGACCGTAAACATGAAACAGTAGCATCAAAAGAATAATCTATAAAACTATGAGAGTGAGATAGTAAATCTATGGTTGTGACTTATGAAACAACAAATCATGAAACTATAAATTATGAAACAGTAAGATATGAAACAAAACGTTTTGAAATCATACAATTTTTTTTGAGATTTATCATTCCTAATTCATGTATAATGTAATTTATTCTTTCTGAATGTAGTGGTCTAGTAAATATATCACCAAGATGACAATTTGTTCCAATGTATTCCAAAGTGATATCATCTTTTTGATAATGGTCTCTAAAACATTTATTTCTTAAAACAATAAGTTTTTTAATTGAGTGTGAAATTGGATTCTTTGAAATTTTAATAGCACTTGTATTGTAACAATTTATAGGTACATGTATGAATTGATATCCATAGTCCATTAATGTGTGTTTTATCAATAAAATTTATTCCCAACAACTACTAACAACTATGTCTTCACCTTTAGAAGTAAAAAATGCAACACTACTTTTTTTCTTACTACACCATTAAACTATAGACTTTAATAAAATGTGATATCTTCCAGATGTTATTTTTCTATCTAACATACAACCTCAAAAATAAACATCAGAATAGCTAAATGAGTCAAATAATTGTCCTCTAGGATAAAACAATCTATTATTTGTTGTTTGTTTGAGATATTTTATTTTAAAAAAAATTTATACTCTTTAGAGTTTTTTTTGAAAACAAGCACACATACACAGGTAAAACATAATTTTAGTCCGACTAGTAGTTATATAAGGTTGGCTTCCAATCATTTCTTCAATAAGTGGTTTGATCAATATATTTTCCATCTTCATCAAGACGCAACATCCAAGTAGTACTAATTGGAGTATCACTACATTTAGTGATGTCCAATATAGAACATTTTAGAAGATCTTTAGTAAATTTTCATTGATTTAAAATAATACCATATTTTTTTATTGACTTTAAATCCATCAAAAAATTTATGTTCACCCATTAAACTCACTTCAAATTAATTTTTCATCATTTTTTAAAACTTAATACATAAAGAATTTTTTGAAGATACACAATTAATATTGTTTAAATAAATTTGAACTGCTAAAAGATCAATGGAAATTTTTTTTATAAAAAGTTTAGGATGATCTATACAATTTGTAAAACCTTTGTAAATAAGAAATATACTTAATCTATCATACCAAGATCTTGGATCTTGTTTTAAAACATCAATGATTTTGATAAATTGAAAACAAGATTTGGAAATTCAGGATTTGTTAAAACAAGGGTTGTTCAACAAAGACATCCTCAGTTATATACCCATTTAGGAATTCACTCTTGACATCTATTTGATATAGTTTGAAATTTAGATGTGATGCATACAAAATAAATATTACAATGGATTCTAGTCTAGTCACTTGTGGTAAGTTATCCTCATAGTCAATTCCTACTTCTTGACTATAGACTTGTGTAACCAATAAAGATTTGTTTCTAACTATATTACAAGCTTCATCCACTTTATTTCTATACATCCACATAATTCATATGGTGAAAATTTCTTTGGTTCTGTCAACAAGTTTCCAAACATTGTTCCTTTTAAACAGATTATGTTCTTCTTGCATATCAATTACCCAAAATTCATCATTGATAGAATCATTGATGTTTTTAGGTTCATGTTGTGATTAGAAAACATGATGTTCAGCCTGATTTCCAAGATAATCTCCAGTTTTTTTCATTTATCTAAATCACCTACAATGACATCTAATGGACGGTTCTTACGGGTTATAACAACTATAGGGAAAAAATGATATAAGGATTACAGGTTCTTCAATAGGTTCAGGTTTTTTATGGCTTAAATCAAAGGAATTTCTAGAACTATATGTTTTTACATACTCATTTACTGGATAGAGGATTTAGCGTTGATTTCCAAATTTGACATCTCATTCTCATGATTCTCTAGAGAAGACTTAGGCTTATCTGGATCTATCTCATCAAACATCACATTGAAAGATTCCTCTAAACATTTAGTTATTTTGTTAAAAAATCTTTAGGATTTACTATAGATAGAGTATCCTTGAAATATTCCATCACATCCCTTGGAATTGTTTTTCAAGATTCTCCTTGGTATTAAGGATATATACATTGAAACCAAATACTTTAAAGTAGTAACATTTGATTTTCTATTTTTCCACAATTTATATGGATTTCTTTTAAAAATAGGTCTTATCAACACTATAATAATAATTTATCATTCTATATTTACTTCTTCAACCCAAAAGTAAATAGGTAAGTAATATTCACTTATCTTGGTTATAGTAATTAATTTCTATGTCATATTTCTTATTTCTACCAATCCATTTTTTTAGGTTTTATAGGGGCAGAGAAATTATTATTATAACCATTTTGCAAGAAAAAGGATTCAAATTGTTTATTTTAATTCTTATGGCAATGATCACTTCCTAGCGATTTAATTCTAAGTCCACTACGGTTTTCTATATTTTTACCATATTTTTTGAAATGAGAGTAAGCTTCACTTTTCTAAACCAAGAATAAGGTCTAAGTATACCTAGGAAAGTCATCTACGAAAACATAAAAATAATGCTTCTCATTAAAACTAGAAACCTTATATGGTCCAAAAAAATCCATGTGAACCAACTGGAGAGGTTGATAAGTTGAGACTTATTTCTTAGTTTTGAAGGAAATTTTGTGTTTCCTTCCTTTTTGACAAGGATTACAGAATTTATCATTTGGAAATTCTAGTTTGGGTAGATATTTGAATAAAATTTTTATAGTCAGATTTCTAAGGGAGGGAATATTGCAGTGTACTAGTCTTCTATTCCAAATACAAGACACTTTTTCAAATACACATAAACATGATGCATTTTGAGAAACTAATCAATCTAAGTTAATATAATATACATTTTCATTTATTAATGCAGATAACACTAAATAATTTTTAGAATTAAGATATTTCAAGCATCATTTTTTAACTTAACATGAAATAAATCATCACATTGTTTTGAAATACAAAGAAAATTATAATTCAGTCTATCAAGACAATGTACATTGAAAATTAAAACTGACTAAGAGTTGCCGATTTTGCATAGGCCAATGATTTTTTATTTGGCATTGTCCCCAAAAGTGACATGTCCACTATAAATCTTTATAAGGTTTTTGAAACATGAATTTTCTCATGTCATGTGTCTTGAACACCCACTTTGCATGTACCATACGGTTTTACAGGATATCATCAAACAATATTCATAATAAACTTTCAAATAAATATAGACATTTGTAGCTAAATTTGATTGGGTCCAGTAATATTAGTAACTACATAATTAAAAATCCATAGCTTCCTTATTGGTTTCTTATATGAATATGTAAATATTTGAGAAATAAAATTTATTTTCTCCATAAAAACTCAAAATAGTAGAATATGTATCATTGTTTGAACTAGAAGAATGTTTTCGTGAACTATGAGAAAATTATATGTTCTATATTTAGAAGTAGAATTTTTCCCTAATTTTTTTACCCGGTTGATAACCAATACCAGTCGTGTATTTAAGGGAAATATATTTACATAGAATTTTTACCTAGTTATCTTTACTATAAGTAAAATCTTCATGTTAATTTTTAATTCCTCATTAGATAGCTTTGATTCATTTTTTTCTTTGAGTGATTGAACATTTCCTATCTTTCTACAGTTAGATTATATTTAACAGTTGAGGTAAGAGAATACAATTTTTATAAAGACATGTATTTGTATTTTATTTTATATCATGTCTCTTAAATAATATTTCAATACTCAAACATTTCTTATATAGTCATATATTCATAATCACATTCATCTTCGGAATAATAGGAATTTTGTATAGGATATTCCAGGGTTAACTAAGATGTGTTTTTCATGAAACACATATTTGATTTGTTAGCCTGTTCATCATGTGTAGACTCTAAGTCACTTGAACGATCCTCACAGGCACACCATGTTTCATTAATTTCCTTTTTATAATTTCAATATTTGTTCTAATATTTCATTATATACTTGAGCTTGGGAATGACAACCTTTACATTTCCCTTTCTCTTACATCCGTAACATACTATCTCATTTGACATGTCATTTATTTTCCAAACAATCTTCCAGCTTCCAATTTGATCATATCTTCCTTTGAAGTTAGGCTTTATAATAATTTTGTTCCTTCTGTAAAATTTCATAAACCTTATGGATAATTGAGCCATCTTCTCTTTATTTTTGGATGATGGTTTTTCACTGCCAGACCTTCTACATAAATTTTTAGTTTATCTTTTTATTTGTGTTTAGAGGCAGAGGTATTAAATGCCACAAATTTTAATTTGTGATCATCCTCATATACCTTGTTGATTTTATCTCTTCTTCATACATCATTAGTGTTCCAATGAGTTACTTGATAGATAATTCACTGAAGTCACATGAATCTTTAATAAAGACAGAACTTCCTCTCCATCTGTAAGGTAGGCATTTGAGAATCCTCATAATTTTTTCTTTGGTTGTAACTTGTCTTCTAAGAGAGATCATTGTGTTGAATATTTCGTTTAACCTATGATACATGTCACAAATAGTCTCATCATGCTTCATTTAAATGTTATTTTATTTAATTGAATATATATTAAGTCTCAATTCTTTAACACTATAATTTTATTCATGTGAAACTGAAAATGTATCCCTAATTTCATGGGTTCATCTACATGTAAAAATTATGTTAAATTCATTATTTCCTAAAGAGAAGTATAAGGTATTCATTTATTTGAAATTATTGTTATAAGCAGTATTAGTTGGGACATCCCAAGTATTTTTTTCTATTACAAGAATTTTATACTCAACTATAATTCAACACCAAATTTCAAAACCCACAATTTCTAAATGCATTTTCATTTAAATATTCCATTAGGAAAAATTATTTCCATTAATGAAAGGAGGCTTGTTTATTGCAGTACCTTAGAGTATATTATAAATAATAAAGAAATACATTTAAAGAGATATAAATGTATAATTAATAGATATTTACATATCATTAAAGTATAACTAACATAACAGTCGACAAGAATTTAAAACGATGTCTTAAAAAGAATAAAATCCTCTGATAACTAATACTAGTTGGAGTAGAATACGCAACAAGGGGGTGGGTTAAATTCTGTATCTATAATAATTTCTTTTGAAAAGTTCTCTTAAAAAATGATTGACCAATAAGAATATAACCATTCCTCTTATTCAAGGTAATACATTTATAATAGTTTGACTTTTCAAAAAAACTTCTTAGATGATTGATTAATTATTTTTAATATCAATTTGAGTTATTGATATCACGTTTAAAGACATTAAATTAATATAAAATAGTCATAACTTCTTTCCAAGAAAAATAATCAACGTAAAATTTAGTTTTCTGTAATATAAAGTAACGAAGATAAAAACAAAACCAAAATACACATTAGATAAAACAAGTGGTTCAATATCAACATGAGATTTATTACACTCTACTTGGTGATCACCTTACACCATTAAGAATATATCGATATGATATAGATCCACCCCCCTATAATGGGGTAAGAAACATTACACAGGACTGTCTAGGTCACACGACCTGTTCCACTGTTCTTTGCGGGTATAAACTACTGAGTCACAAAAGGACCTCTTCCACACTTATTCGTGGGTGTTGATTTATGTAAGAGGATATGAGAGTATGGATATCTTATATAATTTAGTTTAATATATGATAAAATTAATGTTTTAATATAGACACACACTCACTGATCGAAAGATAAAAATATTACAAAATAGTGAAAAGATGATGAGAAAGGGTTAGAAGTGATCTGGGTGTTGTTTTTTTCAACTCTAGAATTGTAGGATGAACCAGATGCAAGTGTTTATTCCCCTTGTAAAAAACAGAGTATGGAACGTCTGGTTCTCTTATTTTCAGTTTGATGGTGTTAGATATGTAGCTTGTGTTATTCTTTAAGTTGGTATTGTGATGACATTTTTGGCCCTAATCTATGATGGTTAAGAAATTCATGGTCAATTGTGATTCTTGTTTTATTTATTTTTATTGTATTGTATACAATAGTTTTATTTTTAAAACTTGTTCCTCTACCTGATGATCCGGTGCCATGAATTCCTTTTTGTTACTAGGTGCATGTGTTGGAGCCGACATGATGCATGTGTTCGTCACCTCGCACCTCATACTGTTAGGTGACATGTCTATAGAGAAATAATAATTATTTCAGTGCCGTCAATTGACTCAAATATGACTATTAGAAATTAATTTGAAAAAACCATATAGATTAATGAATTTTGTCACATTTTGTCTTGAAACTGTATCACGTGGAAACTATTTCCCTTGGAAACAGTGTCAGTAAGAAATGATGTACTCTTCACTTCCATTGAAAAGTGAGGTATCCATGATGCCAAAATTTCATTGAGATCAGTAATCAGTAGCACATATGTGGTGTTAGGATCATGGTGTCTCAAGACCGATATCTAGTCCTTTTTCAAAACATTGAACAATCTCTGGGTCATGGTATCTGGGTCACAGTTTCTTAGGATTATGGTGTCTAGGTTACGATGTCAAGGATTATGGTGTATGGGTTATGGTGTTAGGGATTACTATGTCTAGGATATGGTGTTTTTTTATGGTGTCAGGGATTATGGTGTATGGGTTATGGCAACTGGGATTATGGTGTCTAGGTTACAGTGTCAAGGACATTGAAAAATGTAGAACCCGTGGCAGACAAATGGTTTCTCAAACGTAGCCACATATCTTTAAATTGTATTAAGCAGTAATATTAAAAGAATGAATTAGAATTCTGTATTCATATATGAAAAACATTATAGAATAGAATTATATATATTTCACAATAATCAAACTTGATTAATAGAAAAAAATTATTAATGTCTATTTATATCATGTTAAACCAACCATCTCAACACATGATTTGAGATATATTAAACAAGTTTAATAGGGTTTTTTATCATTAAAACAAGATTAAATCATGAGGAGTCCAACAATAATGATAGACTTAATAAAAAACTAAAAGATTATGAAGCCAAGAATTTTTGGTAATAATGTTCAAATAATTTTTTTAAATTAAATAAAACCAGTTTTTTTAAAAATACATACCATGGGATTATATTCTTTGGATCTTCTATAACATAATGGGACAAGCTTAGGAAGCATGTAAGAAAGGTATAAACAATAAATATCAATAATTATATAACCCAATAATAATAAATGAATGAAATAAATGTTACTAAATGGTCCTAAAAATTAGATATAAATGGGATGATAATCATAATAAAAAATATTGACACAAGATATGCCCTGATTACATCATGGAATCATATGAATTTTGCAACAAAAAATAAATAAATAATAAGTCAAAGATAATATATCAAAAAAATCACATCATTGAAGGATTCCCATAATATATTATGTTTACTCCCAAATACCATATATAAAATCTCATGAAAAAGAAACAATACCCAATGCATTGGAGGTATATATAATTTTTGGCCCACCCGGAACAATCATACCATATACATGCATAAGTGTTATTTATTGGTCACAAAAAAATAAGGATCTCATTCATCACATTGAATATAAATAATATGGAGTGTGATATATATACATTAAAATACTTATTAAATTTGGGATAGGTACACTATGGTGAATACAATTAACTTGAAATGAGGATGGGTTTTCCCAACACAACTTTTCAACATTAAAAATCAGAGGATAATTTTGGAAGCAATGCGATGGTACATAAACATTCATATATGGGATAAATGAGAGTTATGGGGGACTCTAATCATGTGAAAATAGAATTTATAGTAATATTGATATGTAAGAACAAATATTAACTTGATCAGTTAATAATTACAAGTCGTAATATAAATAAGTAACTTTATTAAAGTGAATAAGTAGCAGATCCCTTACCATGAGAGGGTGGTTATTGAAATTTAGAGGATATTTTTTTATAGTTTATGGGTACTTTGTAGGGTCTATAGAGAGTTTAGTGATGATAATGATCAGGATATATGAGTTCTAGTTAAAGAGAAATTTTATTTTCAGTGGGTTTATATGGGGAAAGAGTGGGGAATTCATTATTAAATTTTAAGCTTTGTTTTAATAGGATATATAACCAAATTTACTCAATGAAAAAAACATTAAATGGTTATTACCCATTTTTTATACCCATGATGATAGTATTTTTATATATCGGATTGTTAATAACTGAAAAACATAAAACAATACCCTTAGTGATGTGATATTGAGTCATGTTTTTTGAAAATTGCATTTAAAAACATAAGATAAAATAATGCTTTTGGGGGATTCCTAATTGATATATAAAATTAATAAAATAACATCAAACAAAATTATCTTAAACTGAAATATATATTTATTCCTTGATTCCTTTAAACGAATATAATACTTGGCTTTTATGTCAATATGACTTAATAATACATACAGTATATTTATATTTATCTACTAACTACCCACAAATGTGGTTGACTTAAACAGTTATGAAAAATTAACTGTTGGATAATTACGATGTTTTATGTTAAAAAATAATACTATTTTTCTGAAAATAATTCTAATAATATGAGATGATATACTTTAAAAAAATGCCAATGTTATTTAAACAATATTTTTTTTGATAATAAACGTTTTTATGAACATTATAAAAATAAAATTTCACTTCATTAAATTATCTTATAATTATAATTTGAGAAATATATTTTTTATAGAATTATTTCATTAAAATATTATATATTATAAAGAATCATTATTTTGTCTAATGGAGTATATCAGTTTAAAATATACATGTCCAAAAAATAAATACATTTTTTATCATAACAAAATATAATTTTCATTAAACACAATATTTAATCATTATAAAATAAAAAAAATAAAAACATTATCATTAGTAAAATACAAGAAATCATTCAATTTGGGGTTATATATTTATAATATTAATAAAATAGAAAATTACATAAGGGCAAGGTGTCTGATTGTGAGATTATTTTGTGGTTGTTCGATGAAAAATATTCAGGTCATTATCTCAATGATCCAGAACATCTCCCATTAACAGTATCACTTATATAATATTTGATGGATCTTAGCACCATCCTGGTTATGGTAAAATCCTTATGATTTGATCTCCCGTGTAACCAATGATAAATTTTCATAATTGGGTATGGTCATGATGGTTGATATAATCAAATAATTTATTTATTTTTATTATACATATCATAACACTTAATTTATGCAAATAATATTGATACATATACAACAACCATATTATAAAAATTAATGATTTCTAATGGCCGTTTATATCTGAAAAGATATATCATAAAAATTTTAAAAAATAACCAATGTATTCAATGTTTTTTCGGTAATTTAATTAACAAAATTATAATATTTTTAAAGGTTAATTTTATTTATAAATTTATAGGTTGTCACACTCCCCCCATTATTAATACTCCCTCAAAATTTTCATTTCCTAAATTAAAATAGATGAGGTTATTTGAATATCTCTATCTCTTCTTGTTCCGATGTTTCATCCTCAAATTTCTTTTTCTACAATAGTACTTTGACCAAAAGAGTTTTCATAATTCATAGAACCTTTTAATTAATAATTATTATCTTATATGTATTAACCTTTTATAGAACTACATTTTCTAATGAAATCACCTCAAGATTCAGTACATGTGATGAGTTTGATATGTTATTCAAAGAGTGGGATACATGGAACACATCATGTAAATGAGATAGCTTATGTGAGAGTTCTAGTCGATTGGCCACTGCTCAGACATGATCAATGATCTCAAAGGGGGTAATGATTCTAGGACTAATCCTTTTCTTATTTATAGACCTAATGAATTTTACATTGGAATTATATGAACGAGTAATTTACCTAACCTCAGTATTTAGTTATCTTCAATAATTATGTAAATATATTTTCTTCCATATTTTAGTAGATTTTATACGATTTCTAATGATTAGGACCTTCCAATTAATTTCTTGAAAAAATCAGGTCTAATCTTATTCATATATCTAGTATCATCCCAATAGGTCAGTGTCAAAACCCCTTTATAATTCATAGACTCATGAGTTTCCATTATATTTCATTAGTAAAAACTTTTTTTATATGTGAGCTGCACTTTGGGATGTTTTTATCCAAAAAACCATAAAAACCATTGAACATGTTCTCAACATATCCTCCAAATTTTTAATGGTTCTTTCAGACTAACCATCAATTTAAGGGTTGTATGTAGTGCTGATAATATTTCATATACCCAAATAATGATGATAGATTCTCCAAAAACTCATGGTAAGCCTTATATCTTGGTTATATAAATAAAAATAGGGAATCCATGTAGACTAACCACTTAACTTATGTATATCTTAGTGATTTTTTCAAGATATATAATTTCCATTAATGTAAAAAAATATCTAACATGATATGAAGATATACTACAACCTAGATGCAATTATTTATTTTAGGTGTCTAGAGTATTCTTATGATGGTATCTAATGATATGTTTTAAAAATACTATACTTGTAATGGAAATGGTTACATCATACCCTTAGACTTCTATCATTTATCCTTATAATGATTGAATACGAAGCCTTTAGATAGAGGTTTTGTAGTAACCCTATTCTTATGTCCCATGCTATTTTTCTTCTTCAGATATATGTAAATCATATTTATTCAATGATAAAATTATATGTATTATTTATGCACTACATCTATACGTTACCTATTTTGTTCTATTTTAGAAGGGACTCATATTATGGATCCAAAACATATATCTACATTAATAGAGAATATGAAAAATATAATATAATCAAGCATATTTTATAACACCTTATCATCATTCTATTCTTCCACTAGCAGCATATCCTCCTCATATTTTAAATTATAAAACATATAATTGATATCTTTTGGCCCACACAACACCAAGTTTAAATGATCCCAATATACTATTAATTATTATTATTTTAACATGCTCATTAACACATAACTATTAAATTGTCATGAGTGAATATGAAAAAAGATTTCATGAAATATATATGATGTTAATATATAATAAAAAATTATTTATTAATTATTTTGATACAAAAAAATATTTAGTTAAGTAATTTAATTCTTAAAAAGTGTATTTTCTTTAAAAATAAATATTTTAATGATTTCTATGAAGAAATAAATATTATTTTTAAAAAAAAATTAATAAAATGAATTGAAATAAATGAATATTATTTTTAACTCATAATCTCAAAATTATTATATGGTTATTTTTTTGAATTTTCTAAATAACATAAATTTATTTTGAATAGTTAAAATTGCATGTTTTTAATTAAATATAGTATCATATATGATATTTTCAAAAATAAATATAATATGCAATTACATTGAAACTATTTAATACTTCTTTAATGATAATATATAAAAAATATTCTTCAAAAATAACTAAAAACATACAAATTATAAATTATTTAAAGACAAATATGAAAATTTTATTCAGTGTCGATATAGTTAATCCATAACATTGGAAAAGTCATGATTGGTTCCTTATAAATGTTAATTTAGAGGTAAAATATATTCTCTTTAATTTCATATTAAATATAATTAACATATATTTATTTGTGATCATAGATTCAAACATTTAACTTATATAAAAACCATATTATCCAAATTCTTCTAGAATGCTTGCATAAGGGTAGAAAATTTAAATGAACATATTTAATAAGTTATCTTTACATGGATATGATTGAATATAAAAAAATTACTCATGTAAATTTTTATCATGTGACTTATTAATTTATTTTAACAATATTAATATGTTATTAAATTTTTTTATAATAAATTTTTACATTATATTCTTATGAAACACTAACATTGTGATTGTGGAAGAAAAAGAAAAAATTAATAAAATAAATTTAATGAAAATAATATGAACCATGAAATGATAAAAAATGCCACTAAATATTATTTGATGAGTATATTAATATCATAAACATAAATCATTCAATTTTATGGACTTTTTTGCCACTTAAAGGAACACATGTTCCTTATTTTATTTTAATTAATTAAAAGTCACACATGACACACTATTGTTTTTTAAATAAGTATAAAAATTTTATTGTGTGGTTATCCAGAAGAATTGTATGAAAATAAATAGTCTTATAAAATCTAAATTATTTATCTTAATCATGTTATTTAATTTTTAATTTTCAAGGAATAAATTATTACCTTATACTCTTAAACAAAAATGTTACAACAAAAAAAATTTAATATGAAAATATAAAAATAGATATGATTTCTAATAATAAATACTATCCATGAATTTCAAGGATTAATATGACATATTAGGTATGAATCAAATGACACAGTAAAAATTAATATTTGTATCTTGATACTCAATAAATCAATGTCATGAATAGTAAAAATTTGACAACAATGATATTAGATGGAAGTTTCTATTATTTAATTTTTTAATATTTAAAAAATATAAATATATTAAAAGGGGATAATATGTGATAAAAATATTAATTCCATATTCATTTTTAGACCATTTGAATGTATTTTTCACTAAACTAGTCTTATTATATTATAATATTTTATGACCTTCCCCAAGCGGCCCTCACATCAATTATAAAAGGGCACATCCTTCCTCAATTATTCACAACACATTCTTCCTTATATCTCAAAATTTACCTTCAATTTTCTATTAATAAAATACTTAAACATGTAATGTAGGTACTTTTCTTCCAAAAATACCAACCCTTGTTTACCGAGGAGAGGATTCAAAGGACAGTTCTTTATGAATAGGCAATCAACTTTACCAACTCTTTCAATTTTATTTATATTTATAAATAAAGTTCATGTGTTATTATAATTATAAGTTAATAAATATAGTATAATAAATATAAGGAGATGTTATTATGAATATGGGATAACCATTTTCCATTTATTTTCCATTTATTTTCCATTTTATGAAAAATGAAAATAGCACATGTACATATGTATGAATTTCATTCTCCACATAACAAAGTAATTTTTTTCATCAAAACACCACTCTAATGGTTATAATATTTTATATTATAGATATATACAATAAATATGAAATGATATTTTCTTTTGGAAAATTATCAACCATACCAATTATGTATATTTTTATCTTTTGAGAAATGATATCATCTATTATAAATATTTATATATTACTATCACCATGAAGTGATGTG
Source organism: Viscum album (assembly GCA_963277665.1). NCBI lineage: Eukaryota > Viridiplantae > Streptophyta > Magnoliopsida > Santalales > Viscaceae > Viscum > Viscum album. The sequence goes on from OY728137.1 coordinate 113,364,187, forward strand.
ATTTATTTTATATGTTCAACATTCAGGATTAGTTACAGAAATTTTTTAATTGACTAAATATTATATTAATATTAATCTAGACTTATTTTGTCTTTATTCATTACAAGATAACTAGGAAATTCATGACCAAACATGATAATATAACAAATAAATAAACACCCAAAATAGTGAAATGAATAAAATATTATTGATAAATGAGTTGGAAAATATTATAAAGGGATTATATATGATATCATAAATATTAATTAAAATCTGGTATATGTTGATAATATGTTTATACCCATTAAACATGAGGTTAAAATAAAATTTAATGAAGTGAAACCCGATTTATTGGAATTCATAAACCAATTTCCATTCATTGGGATAAACTTCTTCTTCATTAATTTTGTCATCATAATATTGTGTTAGAAATTTATTTTGGTTATATTTTGTTTTATTTAAACTTTTTTGATGTGTATTTATTTATTATAAACATAATCTATTTATTTTATAAATTTTATCATTAAATTATATGATATTTGTATGGGAGTTTCTTTTAAAAAACAAATTTTAATGATTCTATTTAGATAAGTAATAAAAATTAACTTAAATGGCAAGAGAAGATTTTCCCTCTTATTTAGCGATTTGATGTCTTAATATTCACTTAAAATAATAAATGGCTATGTTCAAATAGAATATTTTCATTTATAATTATGAACCATTTTAAACATAAGTGATCTGAATATAAAAATGGTATTTACATCATGAATTTTTCAATGATCTTATTAAATTATTTTTCTCTATGTCAAAATAAAGTTTTGAATATTATCTCTTATGATATCAACTAACATATTTTATTTTCTGTATTTTGTTCAGTTTGACAGTAAATTTATGATTTTGATACCGTTCTAAATAATATTTAGGATAGCTTAGGTTCAAGTTTATTGATTGATAATATTTAATAACATTTCATATTATAGTGTCAATATTAATTTTTATGTTGACTATATTTCACTCCATTTATATGAGGAATGAATTGGCCATAGTAATTTACGGTAGGGTCTTGTTATTGCCCCTCGATGCAACGATAGGTCTCATGAGACAAACTAGACCAGGATTGGTCTGAGGCCTTACAAATTTATATAAAATTCTTTACTGACATATTGAAGTTATGTTTAATAAATCCATTATTATGAATAAAGAAATTACAATATTTTTTAATAATGTTCCGGGATTTTATTCATTTAATTGAATGACATTTGTTATGTTCCATTCTCATGTGACTGTTTATATGGAATTATATGATCATAAATTATTCTAGCCTTATTATTACCAATTTATTGATTAAATGGAATGTGTTTAATTATTTACCTTACCATATTTTTTTGTCCTATTTTACTCATATCTTTTCTATAGTATTACAATTTATAAGAATTATAGATCACACCTTTCATATTTTTCTCATTTGGATCCATGGATGTAAATTTTGGATGATATTAAGGGATTTAATATGTGGGAAAATAGAATTTTTAGAAGTAAATTAATTGTATATATTATGATTTATATTGAATTCAACTACTAATTTTTGTGACTTGTTTACCAAGACCACTAAACTATTTTGACATTTTTCACGTTATTCCTTGTATATATTTTCAATACAATATAGTAACCATCGACTCTGGGATACTGTGTTCGGGGTCTGTACAATTAGTATCAGATTAATTTTAGTATAAACCTTTGGAATGAGTATTAAGGAAAAAGATATTTTTTATTTAATATAAATGATATAATTTTTAATTATTCCCAATGATACCAGGAATATGATTTAGATATTACATACACATAAATTTATAATTTTATTTAACTCTTTCACTAATTTTATGATCATACAATATGTTTTATATTGAAATTATATAATATAACATATGCCATTTTTTAGAAATGGATCCTTTATAAAAGAATGAGAACTGTATTAATACATATAATCAAATAAGTATGAATGATCATTTTCCGGATGGTCTTAACAAATTTATTCAAAGGAATATAGTATCCAAAATCTTTTTATCAATAGAGGGCCTGGTATCATGTGATATCAAGATAGAAGAATATTTCTCTATTTATTATGGCTTCAAAGGGAATCCTGAAATGAATAGAAAGCTAGGGAAAAATATTTTTTTTAATAAGGTAAAAAAGGATTTTCACAAATGTGATAATTGTAAAAGGAAAATAATTTGTATAAACTTAAGTTTCAAATGTGTTTTCATCATTTGTGGAGAAAAATCCCCATTCTCATGATTTCAAGATAAGTGATGAATTTTCCTATTTGAAATTATCCAACATTAATGACATAGATCACAATGTATAATAACTCCCCAATCATCCATAGAAAATAAACTAGAAGAAGAAAAGTGATTATTTCTAGCTTATGTTATTGATATAGTCGAAGAGCAATCACTAATGTACTTTTTTTTGATGTGAAAAATTTGTTGTAAATGGTTTTTATTAAGGAATTATCATTATAAGAATCAAGAAATATATTAGGATTCTATTTCCTTAATAAAATTTAATGGATTTGGGGGAATATATGTAATGGATCTAATGACCACGAAAAGGTTTATTTAGTAAAAAACAATAATGAGGTATGATTTCATTAATATTTACTTTATGTTTGTATAATAACAAAAAATATATATTAATATATTATCATTGGTGACTTTGAAATTGGTTAATGGTTTTACAGTTTATGATATCTTGTTTGGGATTACTATATGTTGGGATTTTGGAAATATATTCAATAACATGAAATTTAATGGGTATAAATTTTATTTCCATTTAATAGGAGATTATGTGAAGAAATTATTTAGATGTTTTGAATGTTACATTATTATTTACTATAATTTTTCTATGTGTAAATGTTTTGTTAAATATGTTAATTTTTAATATGATAATTACTACTTTTATGAGCATTATAATTAAAAACACATAGGAATAATTAATTGGAAAATTGTATTTTTTTTTGTGGTTAATGAATTATTTTTCAAAATGGATAAAAAATGATAACAAAATTGGTTTCAATAATTATTCATATGTTAAATGAACGACTTAAGGATCTAATGATTCCTTAAAATTCTTGAATAATAAAGAAAATCATAATCAATATCTATCTATGAGGGTAATAAATGAAGTGGAAATACGTTGAAGGAAAACAAAAGGATGAGATTATGTTTATGACCTGAAGAAAATAATGTGTGTTTATTTTATCATGTGATTATCTCTATCGAGAAATATTCCCCCAACTATACGAAAATTATTTTGGAATAAAAAATTTAATTATATAGTTTCATTCTATGAATGAAATGGAATTTTCACCGATAAAAAATTAATGGTTTTTTGATGGTTAACATTCTAATGACAATCATATATGCCACTCTCCACAAAACATAATATTTACATTTATGTTCCTTAAACATATTTTCACACATTTTCTCCTTCCCAAATGCATATTAATATATTGACCTTTATATTTTCATTTCCTTCTTATTATGATTAATATTGATAAACCCTTTATATGTTGTTGGCTTCCTAAAAAATAATTTTAAATTCTTAACCTTTCTTTTAAATTGAAATGAAAAATTCAGTGTAAACAAGTTATTCCAGGTGGGGAAAATTTAGTATCCCATTATTTTAGAATAAAAAAAATTAATTGATATATTTTGGTGTACATAATACCGCGATTAAATAAACTAGATATATTATTCATTATTTTTATTTTACCACGAATATTTTAAACTTGTCATTAAATTGGATGGTGTTAATAAGAATATATATATTAATAAATATATTCAATTTTCTATCTAATAAAAAATTATTTCCGAATTCATTGAAAAAATAAACAATTTTCCGTAAATTCATTTTACACTTCATATATATGTTTTTTTAAATAAGTGATTATTATTTATTTATATAAGAAAATAAATATAATAATTTTTTGGATAATTCAGAAAACTTTTTTGGAAAAATTAAATCAATTTTTAACTAAAAATTTTAAAATTATTTTGTGTTAATATTTTCATAATTTTTTGAACAAGTAAATTTGTTTGTGAATTGTAAAAATTGCCATTTTGTTTTGAAATATAGTATCATCTGTGAATGATTTAAACCAAAAAATTGAAAAAAATATATTAAATTTATTATACACTCATTACATATAAGATAAAAAACTATCATAAAAGTGTAAGAAGTTATATATTTTAAAATATTTCATGATAAATATGAAATTCATTTTCAGTACCGAAATAGTGAAAACACCACATTATCAAAGTCAAAATTATCACATTATAAATATTTATAGGGAGTTAAAAATCATTTCAATTTTTTTGTTAAATATAATGATTAAATTATGATTTGGAATTATTTTTCCAAATATGTGGGTATTATCACAATAATGTTAACATAATGATTGGGAAATACTTGTGAAAGACTAGAAAAGAAAATTAACAAATTAAATTAGTTAAATTCTCATAGAGATGTGAAAATATTTATAATTAAACAATATAAAGGATTATATGGAGCTTAAATAAATTATTTTTTTACATTAGTTTATTTTCAATTATTATATATCAAATAATGGCTTTATATTATTAAGGAACACTAATATAGTGCTTGTGAAAGCAAAAGAAAAAGTTAATGAAATTGAATTGTGTAAAATAATTAGCAGAATTAAGTAACCCAAAATATGAATAAATAGAATTTGATGAGTATATTTATACCACTATCATACAATGGTCTAATTTATGAACTTTTGGAGCCACATGGTTGAAATTGATTTAATTATATTATTTTATTTAATTAAAAGTGAACCTTTTCACACTATTATGTTTTAACAAGTATAACATTACTAATGCGTGGTCATGCAGTATATATATTCGATAGTAAATATTATTTTAAAGTCTATCATTTTTATCATTTTCATGGTCAATTTATATTAATTTTAATGAAGTAAATATTTATCATAAAATAATTCAGAACAACGATTCAAAAATTGATAATATAATCGAAAAATAAAATAAATGATATTAAAAATAACAAAATAAAAAATGTATTATATAATTAATAATTTCCAAAAATTTTTTTGATGAATTTTATATATTCAGGATGTATTAAATGAATTTATTCGAAGTTATATTGTTATAATTATATTTTTAATTTCAATTTAATAAATAATTTGAAATTTGAAAATAATTATATTATATGGAAAAAATATTTTATTAAATTGATTAAAAATAATAAAATATTATATTATTTAAAAGGGGAAATTATGTGTTCTAAAATTACATCCTATATTCATTTATTTTTCATATAAATTATTTTTCTCTACAATAGAATTATAATATATTAATATATTTCAAAATTAATTAAGTACCCCTAAACTCAATTAAAAAAGTGAACTTCTTTCATCATATATTCAAAATGATTTGTGCCTCCTAGAATGACCATAAATTTCAATTTTTCTTCAAAACATACATAGAAATGTTATGGAGGTCCTTAACTTCCAAAAAGACCGTCCCTGGTGTCTATAGGAGGACATTCCAAAGAATACTCATTAATAAGAGGAAATCCTCTTTAGCAACATTTTCATGTTTATTTCTGATTATACTTCCTATTCAGATATTGTTTCCGTCCTAAATTAGTAAGTATATAATCATATTTATACTGAGATTATATTGTTTTTAAGATAAAACCATATTCCATTTAATTACTATCCCATGATTAATGAAATCGTCGTACGAGCATATATATGAATTATTATATCCTTGTAGTAGTGTAATTCATTTTTTATCATTTTTTCGGGTATGGATATAATGGTGGAAATAATGGATATATATTTATATATATAATATATTTGACACTTTCATACGATAAAAATAATATCCCAACCACTTCTTTACCCTTTGAACAATTCAGTAATCATATCAATGCTCGTTCATACGTATAGTTTATCATCCCAATGAAGCGATGTGATTCATTTTGAATGATCATCATTCAATAATGGTTAAGAAATATATTCAATTATAAAATATGATATTAATTTTTTTTAAATGATTGATCTATATCATATATAACAAAAAAATAGAATTTAAGATAGAAAAATAATATGAAATCAATCCAACAAACATCCAAAATACTGAAATGTAATTTTTTTTGACAAACTAGAGGGGAAATGTTATAATTGGAAATAATTATATCATAAATATGAAAATGATTATATTAAAAGGTTAATGTATTTTTTAAACTTTTATATAGTTTTAACGATCAAAATTTAATGAATTTACACCTGAGGTATGGAAATTCTAAATCCAAATTTTAATCTTAGGTTTAATCATATACATCAATGATTATGTCATGTTAATATAATGTGTCAAAAAATATTTTATAATCTTATTTTTAATTTCCTTTTATTATTTGGATATGTTTGTTATACAAAAAATCAATAAATTGAATTAATTCCAACTAAAATATTATGATATTTTTAATTAATTTTTTTTACAAAACCATATTTTAATTTTATTTGTATAAACTTCAAAAGAAATGTAAATTTTAACACATATAGAATGATATTTTTTTTTCTATTTTCATGAAACTTTAATATTTTGAATATTCAATTCCATTTTACAAGGTTGTTTCTAATGAATGTGTCATGTTTTATAATTGGGTATCATTTTAACCATAAGCGATTTCAAAGTAAAAAAGGGTATTTCTTCAAAGAAATTTTCAATGATATTAACAATTTATTTTATTTTTTGTCAACATTTGTTGTTGAATATGAAGCTTTATTGATGTTTAAATATTAATATATTAACAATGTAATATTATTAAATTGTTTATGGTCATTTAAAAAGGTATTTATTATGGGTATACCATCATCTATATTAGATTGTATGGGTTATGTTTATGTTTATTTATTTGGGGGTATTGTTAAAATTTCATATGAAAGTTTAAATATGAATGTATATATTAATTATTTGTCACTCCTTTCATGAGGAATGAATTTGAATTAGTTAGTGACTAGAGGGGCCTGCTACCGATTAGTCCGTTGATTTGTATCATGACATAAAATATAAAAAAACATTCCAAACCCTTTCCCATTTATATAGAAATCAGGGACGAGGTATTGAAGATATGATTTTGACATCTCACATTATTCATTCCATAATTATTATATTATTTATTGATATTCCATGTAAATTTTCAATTGGTAATGTATCCATGCTTATGTTTCATTGTCATATTATTATTAATACATAATTATTTGATCATTATTTATTTGTTACATATTATTCCAATTTTATTTATTAAATGAAATATGTTTCAGTTATTTATATTTAAATATATATATTCCATACTCATAGATTATATTTAATTGTACCATTTCTGCGAAAATAAACTCCCCACTTTTTTAATATATATATTCCCCATGAAAACAAGATTTATTTTATGACTGATATTCAAGGATATAGAAATTTTAATAATGTAACTCCCCGACCCCAGTTACCCAGAGTCAGTGCACTATTATATAACATTTTCATGATCACAAAAGATCAAGTCTTGAAAGACCGATTAGTTTAGTAGCCTTGGAATCACTAGATACATTCATACAGTTTACATTACATCATAAAATGAAAAATTACAACAACAACTTCTATCCATAGACCACAATCATATCCCCTCATACTATCCATGCAGGTCATTCATAAAACACTTCTTCACATCCTGGGAAAAATATAACATAGAAAGTGGTGTGCTTAGATGCCCATTAAGGATAAAAATATAGCAAAAACATTCCTAAGTAAGCATAATCATTTAATGCAATGTATAACTAAAACAAAATCTTTTTAAACTTGAACATCAGTATAATATGTAAGAAATAAAATGAAATAATGCCATTTAATTATTCACATGGATATTCTACTAGTCGAATAATCACATGCAATATCAATAACCACTTTCATAATGTTGGAATGCATAATTCCGAACTATCATAACCATATAGTCAAGGCCTTGTGCTAAGACTACAAATAAGATTTTGTCATGGTCTTGTGCCAAGACACTAGTTTGTGTCATTAGACCTACCGATGCATCGTGGAGCTATAGCGGGCTCTACTGATCCCTTACTAAGTCCAATTCATTCCTCATATGAATAGGTTTAACTATAACATAAACATTTGTATTAAAATTAGCATATGGAATGTCAGTAATTTCTCCATAAACCGTGAATGGTATAAAAATAACACATCCATAGTCAATCATACCAAAAAACCTTCAATACAATATGGAAGTTTTATATCATAATAAATCAACCTCAAATAATCATAAAATCCATTAATGGATGTATTAAATGACTTTATTCGAAGTTATATTGTTATAATTATATTTTTAATTTCAATTTAATAAATAATATGAACTTTGAAAATAATTATATTATATGGAAATAATATTTTATTAAATTGATTAAAAATAATAAAATCTTATATTATTTAAAAGGGGAAATTATGTGTTCTAAAATTACATCTTATAGTCATTTATTTTCCATATAAATTATTTTTCTCTGCAATAGAATTATAATATATTAATATATTTCAAAATTAATAAAGTACCCCTCAACTCAATTAAAAAAGTGAACTTATTTCATCATATATTCACAACAATTTGTGGCTTATTGAATGACCATAATTTTCAATTTATCTTCAAAACATACATAGAAATGTTATGGAGGTCCTTATCTTCCAAAAAGACCGTCCCTAGTGTCTATAAGAGGACATTCCAAAGAATATTCATTAATAAGAGGCAGTCCTTTTTACCAACATTTTCATGCTTATTTCTGATTATACTTCCTATTCAGATATTGTTTCCATCCTAAATTAGTACGTTTAGAATCATAATTATACTGAGATTATATTATTTTTATAATAAAACCATTTTCCATTTCATTTCCATCCCATGATTAATTAAATCATCATATGAGCATATATATGACTTATTATATCCATGTAGTAGTGTAATTAATTTTATTTTATTTTTTTCTGGTATGGATTTAATGGTGGAAATAATGGATATATATTTATATATATAATATTTTTGACATTTTCATACTATAAAAATAATATCCTAACCACTTCTTTACCCTTTGAACAATTCAGTAATCATATCAATGCTCGTTCATACGTATAGTTTATCATCCCAATGAAGCGATGTGATTCATTTTGAATGATCATCATTCAATAATGGTTAATAAATCTATTCAATTATAAAATATGATATTAAATTTTTTTAAATGATTGATCTATATCATATATAACAAAAAAATGGAATTTAAGATAGGAAAATAATATTAAATCAATCCAAAAAACATCCAAAATACTGAAATGCATAATTTTTTTGACAAACTAGAGGGGAAATGTTATAATTGGAAATAATTATATCATAAATATTAATATGATTATATTAAAAGGTGAATGTATTTTTTAAACTTTTATATAGGTTTAATGATCAAATTTTAATGAATTTACACCTGAGGTATGGAAATTATAAATCCAAATTTCATTCTCAGGTTTAAACATATACATCAGTGATTATGTCATGTTAATATAATGTGTCAAACAACATTTTATTATCTTATTTTTAATTTCCTTTTATTATTTGGATATATTTATTATAAAAAAAATCAATAAATTGAATAAATTCCCACTAATATTTGTAATTAATTTTCTTTACAAAACCATATTTTAATTTTCTTTTTATAAAATTCTAAAGAAATGTAAATTTTTACACATATAGAACGATATATTTTTTCTATTTTCATGAAACCTTAATATTTTGAGTATTCAATTTAATTTTACATGGTTGTTTCTAATGAAAATGTCATGTTTTATAATTGGGTATTATTTTAACCATAAGCGATTTCAAAGTAAAAAGGGTATTTCCTCAAATAATTTTTCAATGATATTAACAATTTATTTTATTTTATGTTAACATTTGTTCTTGAATATGATGCTTTATTGATGTTTAAATATTAATATATTAACAATGTAATATTATTAAATTGTTTATGGTCATTTAAAAAGGTATTTATTATGGTTATACCATCATCTATATTAGATTGTATGGGTTATGTTTATGTTTATTGATTTGGGGGTGTTGTTAAAATTTAGTATGACAGTTTAAATATGAATTTGTATATTAATTATTTGTCACTTCTTTCATGAAGAATGAATTGGACTTAGTTAGTGACCAGAGGGGCCTGCTACCGATTAGTGCGTTGATTTGTATCATGACATAAAATATAAAAAAACAATCCAATCCCTTTCCCATTTATATAGAAATCATGGATGAGGTCTTGACTGTATGTTTTTGACATCTCACATTATTCATTCCATAATTATGATATTTTTTAGTGATATTCCATGTAAATTTTCAATTGGTAAAGTATCCATGCTTATGTTTCATTATCATATTATTATTAATACATAATTATTTGATCATTATTTATTTGTTACATATTATTCCAATTTTTTTTATTAAATGAAATATATTTCAGTTATTTATATTTAAATATTTATATTCCATACTCATAGATTCTATTTAATCATACCTTTTTTGAGAAAATAAACTACCCACTTTTTTATGATATATATTCCCCATGATAACATGATTTATTTTATGACTGATATTCAAGGATATAGAAATGTTAATAATGTAACTCCCCGACCCCAGTTACTGAGAGACAGTGCATTATTATATAACATTCTCATGATCACAAAAGATCATGTCTCGAAATACCAATTAGTTTAGTATCATTGGAATCACTAGACACATTCATAAAGTTTACATTACATCATAAAATGAAAAACAACAACAACAACTTCTATCCATAGACCACAATCATATCCCCTCATACTATCCGTGCATGTCATTCATAAAACACTTCTTCACATCCTGGGAAAAATATAACATAGAAAGGGGTGAGCTCAGATGCCCAGTAAGGATAACAATATAGCAGAAACTTTCATAAATAAGCATAATCATTTAATGCAATGTATAACTAAAACAAAATCCTTTTAAACATGAACATAATTATAATATGTAAGAAATAAAATGAAATAATTCCATTAATTTATTCACATAGATATTCTACTGGTCGAATAATCACATGAAATATCAATAACCACTTTCATAATGTTGGAATGCATAATTCTAAACTATCATAACCATATAGTCAAGGTCTTGTGCTAAGACTAAAAATAAGATTTTGTCATGGTCTTGTGCCAAGACACTAGTTTGTGTCATTAGACCTACCGATGCATCGTGGAGCTATCGCAGGCTCTACCAATCACTTACTTAGTCCAATGCATTCCTCATATGAACAGGTTTAACTATAACATAAACATTCGTATTAAAACTAGCATATGGAATGTCAATAATTTCTCCATAAACCATGAATGGTATAAAAATAACACGTCCATATTCAATCATATCACAAAAACTTCATTACAATATGGATGTTTTGTATCATAATAAATCAACTTCAAATAATCTTAAAATCCATTAATGGATGTTGACATAGATGAAATCAAAACTATTTGAGAGAAATATCTCTTTTTTTTAAATCATTTAAAAGAAACATATTATAAAATAAAACAATTACTTTAAAAATATTCTTATAATATTTCAAGGGAAGATTCGTCAATTTTAGAATGGTGGAAAATAGCCGCACCCTCCGTATATGTTAAAAAGACATTCTTACCATAATTTTGTCGGAACGGTTAAAAAGAATCTTGTTTGGAAAACTACGGAAAGATTCCATTATAAACATCTAATAAAAAGTCAAACAAGGGTATAAATGAATTTAAACCATAGTTTCAAAAATAGTAAGAATTGTTTGAAATACATTTTTATGAAACATGGATGTGGATGATAAAGAGATCCCAGTAGAAAATTACATATAAACAATCTCAGATAATGAAATGATTGTGAAAAAAACCCTTACTTTGTACTTTTCCTTGGTTGAGGGTAGGTTGACCTCCTATATAATGGTGAAATAATTTTTATTAAATTATACAATAATCATATACATTAATATGATATCATATATGATCTTTTAACATTGCTTTGTTAATAATATCTTAGTATTATCGTCGTTTTGGGTGTTAACTTACTCGTTTTATTTTACATAGTTTGTTACATAAGTCATGTTTGTTATGGATAGGTTGTATATTATTCATACACATAATGATATCAAGTCCATAAAAATTATTTTTAATCATCAAATGAGAATTAGACTGTCATGGAAGCGATGTGAAATGAATGTCATCGCGTTTATAGAGACGGTAGTCCCTACGTACGCACAAGTGAAAATATCATTCCTTTGATATTAATATAATATATAATTGGATGGTAAATCATATATAAATAATCATTATAATGTTATATTTATTATTTACATCAATTACACATCATTATCATACCCATCCAAATAATAATGTTTTGAATAACAATTACACCACAACATGGAGACGGTAAGACGTACGCACGCACGTATGGTGACACGTCATTCAGAGGATGGATAGAATACTGAATATGGTTATACCATATTTATAATAAAATCAAATTATATATAATATAGTGTATTTTTTATTTTAAAATGGTTATAACAAAGAATGAAAAAGTAGAAGAAGAAAGGAACTTGAAAGAGGGTGGTGAAAACATTGCATCTTCTTTGGGTTTTTACTTTTGATTTGATCAAAAGGGCACCTTAAGTTGGACTTCTGGTTGAAGTAATTCCTCAAGGATGGTGGTATAATATTTTAGAGGGTATTTGGTCAGGGTTTGGACGAACCAAAAGGTTATTAAGGTATGAATTTTAGAAAAGGGGGAGTACGATTTTATAAGAGGGGTGAGGGGCACCTTTGGAAAAGCTAGAAACATTATTTTATAATAAATTAATATTCTATTTATAATGGCTCCAAAGTGACTTAATTCTTGGATAAGGTGGGTATGGGTCGAAATCCACTCATACAATAGGTTTTAGACAAGTCTGGGTCACTATTTTACCCTTATCTTTTAGATTTAACTCTTAGTTAAATAGTTTGACATTTACTATGTCTCTTGTATTTTTATATTATATGGTTAATAAACAAACTATAAACTTCCAAAAGAACCCCAAGTGGTTCGTTAAGGACATACCTATCATCAGATAATTCCTTTGGCTGATCCTTATATTTTTATGAATATTATATCAATTAATAATATATTATTTGTTTTGAAAACTCCTTTATATCAATTTTGACACTATTTAATAACTGTTTTTTTTAGTCTTAATAACATTATTAATTCAACAAAAAATCATTTAATAAATACTAACATGTCATATTAACCAATATAATTCGTGTAATTCATTAAAAGTCTCAAATTATATTTATTTGGGTATTTATAATATCAATTATTTTAATATTTCACTAATAAGATAATTACTGCATCATCATTGTGTCATAAGTAAATAAAATTATTTAGTGTCTAAAAATTATAAAGAAAATACCATTATGTAGGAAATATTTTTATCTTTCTAGTGAATATTTATAGTCGAATTTATCTTATGTATAACCCTATATTAATAATGTTATAGTTATTATACTTTGATTTTAACTCTTTTAACTCTTCTTTGAATTAAATAATAATAAATCTTCTAATCTAATCCATGTGGACCAAAGAGTATCATATTTTATTCCTATGGTTTTTTTTTGTCGAATTATACTTATACAATAGAATTAGGACATGTGTTAGGGTAATAATAATATCATTTTTACCCTTAATTACCCTATTTACTTTTAAGAGTGGTAAATAAAAGTAAAAAGTTACTATTCAACAAAAATTATTTTCATCTCATTGAACAAAATTTTACATACTAATATCAACCATGTCTCTCAGATTTTTGAAATTCCACTCATAGATGTGATAAAATTATGTTTTATGTGAATTTTTAAATTCTTCTAGGAGACGGGAATTAGACGGTGAAAAGTTCAATAAAATTTTTATATATCTAAAATTATTATAAACTGACTCCAATGAATTACATTTAGATTATATAGGTATTATGTATCTATTTTGTCCTAAAATAAATTTAAATTAAATAAATAATTTTATAAATAAAAATTCTGTTTTGAACTATAACTTAGTGTTTTCGCTATTCATCAAAAATTGAAATTTTTCAGAAAAATACCAAAATTTCACCCTAGGATAATTTCGATATTATGAATCCAAAATTGAAGTCCATTTTGATTGATAAAATGTATATGATTTCAAAAAGTGGGTATTACTATTCAAAAAAGTTAGTTTGATTGGTTGTGGTGTGTGTTAGAACTCGAAATTTCGTAAAACACACACTATTGTATTATTCAAGAAGAAGCATACTGTAGAAGCTTGGGGTGTTACATTCTCCCCTCCTTCAAATAATTTTGACCTCAAAATTTCTAGAATGTTACTGCGTAAAAATAATTGTGTGGTTCTTTATCATAAGTTTCTTTGGTTCCCACGTTGCCTCTTCCATCTTATGGTTTCTCCATAGAACTTTTACCGAATGAGTCATTTGGTTTCTCAGCACTTGTTCTCTTGTATCAAGAATCCTAACGGGGTCTTTGTAATAAGACAGATCGGGTTCCAGTTCAACTTCCTTGTAAGTGCGTACATGTGTTTCATCAGACATGTATTTTCTCAATAGTGATACGTGGAACACATCTTGAACTTTGGAGAGACTTGGTAGAATTTCCAAACGATAAGCTATAGCCCCAATTCGTTCTAGAATTTCAAAAGTTCATATTTACCTGGGACTCAATTTACCCTTCTTAGCGAAACATATAACTCCCTTCCATGGAGATACATTCAAGAAGCCATGATCTTTTACCTAAAATTAAAAATCCTTCCTTCAGTTGTCAACATAGTTATTCTTCCTACTTTGAGTTTCATTGATGTGGCTTTGGATTACCTTAACCTTTTCCATCGTTTCCTCCACAAGTTCTGGGCCTACAAGTTTTATTTCACTGACATAACCCCAACAGGTTGGTGTGCAACATCTTTTTCTGTATAACGCTTCTTATGGTGCCATCTGAATACTTGAATAGAATCTATTGTTATAGAAAAATTCTACTAGAGGTAAATAATGATCCCACATAACTTGAACGTTGAGTGAGAAAGATCTCAACATGTCTTCTAAGGTTTGAATAGTCTATTCTAATTTTCCATCAGTTTGGCGGTGGTAGGTAGTGCTCAAATGAGGTTCAGTATCCAGGCCCTTCCGAAGACTCTTCCATAATCTTGAAGTAAAAATCCGATCACGATTAGAAACAATCGATAGGGGTACTCTATAAAGTATCACAAATTCATTAATATATAGTCTTGCTAGATGATCAAGTGGTAGATCCTCTCTTATAGCAACAAAATGTGCTGACTTCATAATGCAATCAACAGTGACCCATATTGCTTCATTCCTTCTAGGAGTCTTTGGTATTACCATCACAAAGTCCATTGTAATATTATCCCATTTCTACTCAGGTTTGGGAAGTGGTTGCGTGACTCCTCCAGGCTATTGCCTTCCAGCTTTCACTTATTGACAAACCATACATCTTGACAAAAAATCAGTAATGTACCTCTTTATGTTGTCCCACAAAAAATGTTCCTTCAAATATTTAAAAATTTTGGTTCTCCTAGGGTGTATAACGAAATTGTAACTATGAGCATCATCAAACAATTCCCTTTTTAGATCAATTATATCGGGAACACAGAGTCTCTTCCCAAATTTCAAAATTCAATATTTATACACAAAGTCACTCAATCTCCCATCATTCACAGCTTTAATCTTCGTTTTAAACTCTTCATCATTTGCCTGAGAACTCTTTATCCTTTCTAGTAAAGATGGTTTGGAAACCATTTGAATATGTATTGATGATTCACCTTCCATGGTGATTCCCATATCCATCTTTACTAGATCGATGTATATAGGATCCCTTTCAACTCTCATTTTGTTCAAAAATCCATGATCCTTTCTGATTAAAGAATATGTCATCTAATTTGCATTCCACGTGTGGTAATGTGTCATGAAATCATAATCCTTGATTAGTTCAAGCCATCTCCTTTGCCTCATGTTGAGTTCTTTCTGTGAGAAAAAATAATTCAAACTCTTGTGATCAGTATAAATCTCAAATTTTTCACCGTAGAGATATTGTTTCCAAATCATCAAAGAAAATATTATAGCATCTAAATCAAGATCATGAGTAGGATAGTTTGGATCATGAATTTTTAGCTGTCATGATGCATATGCAATAACCCTATAATTCGGCATAAGGACACAACAAAGTACTTTCTTTGAAGTATCACTATAAATAACGAACCCATCATTCCCCGATGGTAGAGTAAATATCGGAGCGCTGACTAATATTCTCTTCATTTCTTCAAATGATTTTTCACACTCTTTTGTCCAAACAAATTTAAAACCTTTTCATGTGAGCTTTCTTAATGGGTTATCCAATCGGGCAAAATTATGGGCAGAACTTCCATAATAACCTACTAAACCAATTAAAATGCATACCTCAGTTATACTGATCGGTGTTGTCCACTCTTAGATTTCCGTGGTTTTAGAAGGATCAACAAAAATTCCATCATTAGAGATAATATGACCACAAAAAGAAATCTCCTGAATCCAGAATTTACACTTTCTAAACTTCCCATATAATTCATGTCTTCTAAGAGTCTTTATGATAATGCGCTAGTTATTTTCATGATCTTAGTATCTTTTGGAATATACCAATATATAATCAATAAATACCACCACAAAATCATTGAGATATTCCTTAAAAACTATGTTCATTAGATCTATGAAAATAGCGGGTGAATTAATCATCCCAAAAGGTATTACTGTAAACTCGTAATGCCCATACCTAGTTCGAAACTCTATCTTCAAAATATCTTCCTTCTTCACAGACAACTGATGGTATCAAGATCAAAGGTCAATGGAGAAACACATGGGTGAATAAATCCCTTATTACTCAATTCCTCTAGTTGTTTCATTAGTTCAACTAATTCCATAGTGGCCATTCTATAAGGGGTTTTCGATATAGGCCTTGAACCAGGAATTAAATCAATGGAAAACTCAATTTCTTGTTCTGGAGGATGTCCAGGTAAATCTTCCGGAAACACATCTACATATACTTTCACAATAGGTACATCCTCTATTTGAACATTCTTTTCCTCACCCATATTTATTTTTTTCTCTTCCTCCCCAATAATTGAGTTTTGTTGAGCAATCGGGGGTGGATCTAGATAAGAATTAGGTGTTGACGATTCTACTCTAAAGATAAGGTGTTCCTTATCATCATCATCAAAAATCACAACCTCCTTCTCCTTAAAATTTATATTCACATCATGTTCTGAAAGCTAATCCATACTGAGGATTATATCAAACTCAATCATAGGTATGATGATGAGATCACCAGATAAAGAACATTTATATGTTCTAATGGGAACTGATTCATAGAACATTGTTTCAATGATACATCCCTTAAGAGTTTTAACTAACAACTCAATTTTTAAATCAAATTAGAAATATCTAATTTTGATAGAAAACTAGGAATATATGAAACAATGCGATGATATAGAATAAAAAAAATGTATTTTCTAAACATGAGGAAACCATTAAATTACATGCCACTACGTCTTTCAGAGCTTCTAACTTAGAAGTAGTGATAACAAAAGCTTGGCCATGGTCTCTAGGCCTTTTCTGAGGTATATTCCCCTGTCTCGTAGGACATTCATTTGCATAATGTCCCATCTCCATGCAATTGTATCATTGAAAATCGGTATCTTTTTCTTCCCCTTGCAATCACGAGCATGGTGTCCTTTTTCACCACACTTGTAACAGACTCCCATTCCTTTCAAGAAAGTACCGGGGTGTTTCTTCCCAAATTTACTGTAGGATGGATATTAAAATTTTCCCTTCTTTCCCTTATTTCCATTCCTAGAGTGAATATTATATCTCTTCTCCTATTTCTTTTCCTTAAAGTCATAAGACTTAGAGAATTCCTTTTCTATATTGATAGCACATGAGACAATATCTTTGTACGATGACAAGGAATGTGAGACTATTGCTCGATGAAAAATAGTTTTAACCCATCAAAGAAATGAACAATCTTACTTATTGGGTTACGTATATAATCTACCGCATGCCTCACTACCCTTGTAAAGTTGGCCTCATTCTTTGCTACATTCTCATCCTCCTTTTGTCTCGGACTCAAAAATTGCCTTTCCATATCTACTTGAGGTTCTCGAGGAATGTATTTTTCTATGAAAATCTCTTTAAACACCCCCATTACATATTTGATACTTCATCATCGTTCTTTGTGTTTTGTATCAATGACCACAATTGATCAGCATCTCTTGTGAAGTGACAAGCTGCCATGAAAACATTTTCCCTTTCACTACTCTCCAAATCCTGAAATATTTTTTCTAGGGAACTAATCCATTTCTCAACTAAAAATGGATATGTACTCCCAATGAATGTTGGTGGATTTTTCCTCACAAAATGATCTAACATTGATCTTCCCCGAGGCGGATCAGGGTTCTCTCTATGGGTAAGGTTATTATTCATAACCTAAGTGAGTTGTCCCAGTATGGTGATAAGATGATCAGAACCAGTAGTACCATGAGCTTTACTATAATTAACTTGAGTAGGATAGAAATACCTAAATGGAGTGCATGCATTGATACGAATTCCATTACTTACACTAGGCGCCATTTCTAAAC
The DNA here is from genome assembly GCA_963277665.1 of Viscum album. Taxonomy (NCBI): domain Eukaryota; kingdom Viridiplantae; phylum Streptophyta; class Magnoliopsida; order Santalales; family Viscaceae; genus Viscum; species Viscum album. The sequence continues at coordinate 113,383,009 of OY728137.1, forward strand.
AATGGAATAAACAAGATCAGTTTATGAATCGAAATACATAAATCCAAACATGTAAAACACTTAACATAGATTGAATAGTTCGTGGATATAATCCATAATCATAAAAAATGTTTTCTTTGAGGATGTATATACTCATAAAACCTTCACAATGATTTTTAAAGGAAATGAGAATAATCCTAAGCATATCCCCTGGGATTTTCATAACCAAGAGTGCATCAAGGCCCATTGTCATGCATGAGTTTCCGTTCGAGTCCAGCTCAAAATGGTGTTTTCGGGTTTTACCCCTAGGTACATCTGTGCCAGAGCCACATCTACCTGCTCGTATCCCGACAGGGATGTATTGCTGGGAAAACTCACATAATATCTACAATAAAAAAATTCTAGGAATTTCTTTTATACTAATCCTCAAATTTTATCTTCGGTCTATGTTCTCTAATCATAGTTTTTCTAAATCTAGATTACAAGGTTTGTATTAAACCTCCCTATGAAACAAACTATAACGCCCCGACCCCAGATACTCAGAGTTGGTGAATTATTACATAACATTGGCATGATCGCAAAAGATCAAGTCTCAAAAGACCAATTAGTTTAGTTGCCTTAGAATCACTAGATACATTAATAAAGTTTACAATACATCATATAATGAAAAACTACAACAACAACTTGTCTCCATAGACCACACTTATATCCCCTCATAATATCCCTGCTGGTCATTTATAGAACACTTCTTCATATCTAGGAAATAATAAAACATAGAAATGGGTGAGCTCAAATGCCCAGTAAGGATAACAATATAGTGGAAAATATCATAAATAGGCATAAACATTTATGGCAATGTAGAAATAAAACAAATGCCTTTTAAACATGAAGTTCAGCATAAGATGGAAGAAATAAAATGAAATAATGCCATTTACATATTCACATGGATATTCTACCAGTCGAATAATCACATGGAATATCAATAACCACTTTCATAATGTTGGAATGCATAGTTCCAGACTATAATAACCACATAGTCAAGGCCATGTGCCAAGACTACAAATAAGATTTTGTCAAGGCCTTGTGCTAAGACACTAGTTTGTCTCGTGAGACCTACTGAATCACCGAGGAGCTATAGCGGGATCCACCCATAACTTATGAAGTCCAATGCATTCCTCATTTGACCTGGTATAAACATATCATAAAAATTAATATTAAAACTAGCATACTAAATGTCAATAATTTCTGCACAAACCATGAATGGTATAAAAATAACATATCCACAGTCAATCATATCACAAAACCTACAATACAATATGGAATTTTTGTGTCATAATAACTCAACTTCAAATAATCTTAAAATCCATCAAAGGATGTTGACATAGATGAAATCAAAACTATTTGAGAGAAATATATCTTTTTTTTGAAATCATTTAAAAGTCACATAATAATAAAATAAAAAATTTACTTTGAAAATATTCTTATAATCTTGCATGGGAAGCTTCTACGATTTTATAATGGTGGAAAATAGTCACACCCACTGTATAAGTTAAAAAGACATTCTTAACTTAATTTTGTCAAAAAGGTTAGAAAGGACCTTGTTTGGAAAACGATGGAAAGATTCATTTATAAACATCTTATAAAAAGTCAAACAAGGGAATAAATGACTTTAACCCATAGTATGAAAAATAGTAAGAATGATTTGAAATACATTTTTAAGAAACATGGATGTGGGTGATAAAGAGATCCCAATAGATAATTACGTATAAACAATCTCGGATAATGAAAAGATTGTGAAATAAACCCTTACCTTGTAATTTTCCGTGGTTGAGGGTAGGTTAACCTCCTTTATAATGGTGAAATAATTGTTATTAAATTATACAAGAATCATATACATTAATATGATATCATATATGATCTTCTAACATAGTTTTGATAATAATATCTTAGTATTATCGTCGTTTCGGGTGTTAACTTACTCATTTTCTGTTATATGTTTTGTTACATAAGTCATGTTTTTTATGGATTGGTTGTATCTTATTAATTTATAGAATGATATAAAGTCCTTAAACATTATTTTTAATCATCAAATGAGAATTAGACTTGCATAGATACAATGGGGAATGAATCTCATCACATTCATGGAGACGGTAGTTCGTACGTACGCACGAGAGAAACTATCATTCATTTGATATTAAAATAATATATAATTGGATGGTATATCATATATACAGAATCATTATAATTTTATATTTATTATTTACATCAATTACACATCTTTATCATACCCATCCAAATAATAATGTTTTGAATAACAATTTCACCACGACGTGGAGACGGTAAGCCGTACGTACGCACGTATGGTGACATGTCATTAAAAGGAAGGATAGAATACTGAATATAGTTGTACCATATTTATAATAACATCATACTATATTGAAGATACTGGATTAATTATTTTATAATTGAAATAACAATGAAATAAGAGCTGGAAGAAGAAAGGAACTTGAAAGAGGGTGGTGAAAACATTACCTCTCTTTCGGGTTCTTCCTATTGATTTGATCAAAAGGGCTCCAAAAGTTGGTTTTAGGACTAAATTAATGCCTCTAAGATTAAGGGAGGACTGTTTAGAGGGTATTTGGGAAGATGTTGGTAGACCCAAAAGGCTTTGAAGGTATAAATTTGAGAGATGTGGGAGTGACCTTTTATAAGAGGGGTGATGGGAACCTTTGGAAAAGATAAAAATATTATTTTATAATAAATTCATATTCGGTTTCTAATGGCTCCAAAGTGACTTATTTAGAGTATATGGTGGGTATGAGTCTAAATCCACTCAACCAATAGGTTTTAGACATGTTTGGGCAACTTTTGTACCCTTATATTTTAGATTTAACTCTTAGTTAAATAGTTTGACATTTACCATGTCTCTTGTATTTTTATATTATATGGTTAATAAACTTACTATAAACTGCCAAGAGAACCCCAAGTGGTTCATTAATGACATACCTATCATCAAATAATTCCTTTTGCTGAACCTTAGAATTTAATGATTATTATATCAATTAATAATATAATATTTGTTTTTAAAAACTCCTTTATGTCATTTTTGATATTATTTAATAATTGATATTTGCTAAAGTCATAAAAAATTTATTAATTCGAAAACAATTCATTTAATAAATACTAACATGTCATATTAACCAATAAAATTATTTTAATTCATTAAAAGTCTCAAATTATATTTATTTGGGAATTTATAATTCTAATTATTTTAATATTTCATTAATAAGATAATTACTTCATCATCATTGTGTCATCAATAAAGTAAATTATTCAATGTCTAAACATAATAAATAAAATAACATTATATAGAAAATTTATGTATATTTCTAATGAATATTTATAGTCTAATTTATCTTTTGTATAATCCAATATGAAAAATGTTTTAGTTATTAAACATTGATTTTAACTCTTTTAACTCTTCATTGAATTAAATAATAATAAATGTCCTAATCTAATCCAAGTGGACCAAAGATGATCAAATTTTATTACTAAGGTTGTTTTTGGTCGAATTATACTTATCCAATAGAACTATGAATTGTGTTAGGGTAATAATAATTTCATTTTTACCCTTAATTAGCATATTAACTTATAATTGTGGTTAAAGAAAGTAAAAAGTTACTATTCACCAAAAATTATTTTCATCTCATTGAATCACATTTTACTAACTGATATCAACCGTGTCTCTAGAATTTTTAAAATTACACTCACAGAAGTAGTAAAATTTTGTTTTATGGGAATTTGCAAGTTCTCCTAGGAGATGGGTAAAAGATGGTGAAAAGTTCAATTAAATTTTTATACATCTAAAATTATTATAAACTGACATCAATGAATTACATTGAACTTATATAGGTATTATGTATCTATTTTGTCCTAAAATAAATTTAAATAAAATAAATAATTATTTAAATTAAAAGTTGGTTTTAAACTATAACTTAGTGTTTTTCACTATTCATCAAAAAATTGAATGTTTTCAGAACAATACAAAAATTTCACCCTAAGATAATTTAAATATTCCAAATCCAAAAATGAAGTTCATTTTGAAAGATAAACTGTATAAAATTTCAAAACGTGGGTATTACTATTCATAACAGCTAGTTTGATTGGTTGTGGTGTGTGTTAGAACTCAAAGTTGCGTACAACACACACTATTGTATTATTAAAAAAGAAGTATACCATAGATGCATGGGGTGTTACAAATAATGAAATTATAAAAAAAGAACACTTTGTGTGTTTTATATTTTAAAATGTAATGTAATATTTATGTATGTATCTAGTTTATAAAAAAATACTTGACTATTTGACCTTTCGGGGTGTGATTCCTTTTATCAAAAACTAATGTAATATTTTTTCTATTGACTATAGCCTACTAGGGTATAGTACCTTATAATCATGTAAAAAATGGATGATTGAGATGTTATTTGAGTATGATAGGATTAAGATACTATTATTATTCCCATCTCTATCATTTATATTTCCAATATTATTGGAGCCCATTCAATATGAATAACGGATGGGGTTGTGGTATCCTTTATAGTTAGATTATGTATATCATTTTTCATAATAGTGTATGTTATTGAATAATAATAGTGAATAGTAAGATCTAACCACCTATGTTGGAACATATTAAGATCTTATTCATTGAATAAGTACTTGTGTCTTTTTTAATCCATATATATGATGCACTTCACACTGTAAAGGTAATTCGGTAAAATCTACAATGTAAAGATCACTACATACAATTTTATATATTTATTTGTTATTATACTCATGGATCAATTATTTTATAGAGGAATACGATACAATTTTTTTATATTTAATGAGAATACAACAAATGTCCTTTTTGGACACATCATTATTGATCAAAAATCATTTCCCATAAGTGGTTAATGTAAGAACTAGTGAAGTGAGAAGCCTTCTGTTCATTTCAATAATGATCTCATCACATTACATAGTTCCAAAAAACATGAAACCCTACAATGTGTCTTGGTTAGTTGCCTTTAAAATCAGGTGTTGTTTCACAAAAATAGACTATAAAACCCATAACATCAATATAAACTATGAATTTCTATCAAATGTGATATTATTTCAGTTATTAAATTGACTCGTCATTTAATTCAACCATAGTAATACCATTTATGATGATAAATTTCACAAGAATTGTTACTTTCCACATCCAAAAATCATGATTCTTAATATTAAAATAATAATTTTTTTAAAATTATATTAGTATATGATTAACATTTTACTCATGTTATTAAATTTATTTATGTTATTTAAGAATTTAATCATTAAATATTAAAAAAACTCACAGTATTTATTGATGACAGTATTCATAAAATCCAAGATTATTTATAGAGAATTATTTACTCCAAGGGTGATCACTATTATATTGTAGTTCCCAAACCTTGTACAAATGTTAGTCATTGGGATATCCTCCAACATGACATTTACATTATAATATTTTGAGTGAAGATAAAAAAAGACAAGTATTTGGACACATGTAAGAACTAAATAATTCAAAAATATATGGCAGTGTATAATTGTTCTTTATAAAAATTACATTGTTTTCATGATAATCAATATATAGGCAAAATGACTCTTAGTTCTTGAAAATAGGACCGTTGCATCCCATGGGGGAAGATCATAGGTGTACGAAATCTTTTTTATATTACAAAGTAATTTTATATTTATAAAATCATTTGAAATAAATTTCCATTATATATGGATGCTTGGATATCAAAAATGTCCAGGGTACAATTTCAACCAGAAAATCAACAGTTCATCATGGAGATAGACTATTTAATTTTTTCGGAATCGCATTATAGAATTCAATTAAAAAGTACATGTCCAGAAGGAAGATATTCTCAATAATATAATTACTTTTAGAAACATACATTCATTCAAAAGTATATAATATCCATACTTGAGATGATTATATCGATGAAGATTCATCATCCTCCATGCACATTTATAGAATCGGATGGTGATTTCTGATATGGAGGATTATTTCACCAGACATGAATGTTTTCGACACCATACATCGAATGAGAATCTGTTCCCCCAATGTCCCTTAATTACACTAAATAGAGTATTGAAATGTCTTATAGAAAATTAATCCCACTAACCATGGTAGTGGGAATTTTGAATACATGGGAAACAATATTGTAACCATTTCCATCATCACCAATTACTCTATATCCATGTTTGGATGTGGATATTGGATAGTTCTACTAATCCAATGTTATAAGAGAAAATTTATAGAACAATTATTAATGACTATGTTTAATATCATTGAATGAATTTTTAGATTTCCTTTTTCCACATAGTTTCGATAATGAACCTTAATAGATTTGATAGAATAATCACTCCTTTTCTCTCATGGCCTAGGAAGAATTTTTTATCAAAAAACCACAGAATATTTCATTTGTTCTCAATTTTTAATTGACCATTAATGTTGAAAAATTGGGTAGCCGGATTTGGGTTGATTATATCATTAGTTTCCTCTTTTAAAATGTTTTTTCTGGTTTTAAGTATCTACATAAGTAACCTTTGTTCCCACACCAGAATAATTTTCATGTACATATTATATAACAAAAAGGACACTTATTCCAAAAATATTGACATGTGGGATGTTGGAAAATATTTCCACCATTAGTTTTCTCTATCACACCACTAGGATTAAAAAACATTCTCCATATCTAATTTTATTAACCATGACACTCATACGATTTTATTATCTATATTTTAACATTGATTTAACATCAAACTATTTTATCATATCTATGAAAGTATAAAATTTTATAATCTTTTCAAATACTCAACAGTTTTCCATCAAATAAGCAGTCATCAACAAATTGGGCAGAGATGACCATGTTGGTGGCATATCATTAAGGTATTATGTTGTTTTCCATTTATTATCTGATTGATTAATCTTCATTTTTACATAAATTCAAGGAAATCCTTATTTATTAATGTTATATTTTTCAGATTATTTTTTTGAAATTCCAGCAAGTTCAATGCTTCAATCTCATCATCATTTATTATATTTTTGAACAACAACAACTAGTTTTCATTTTATCCCTCCATATAAAAAATTGGCATAAAGAAAATATCATTATTAGAGAATTGATGGACATAAAAGATCTTTCAAATGGAGTTGATATATTATTTCATGATTAAGGTATATAAATATTATCTAAATGTTGGAGGCCTTTATCAAATTAAGATGTCAAATTATAGGGATTCAAGAATTCATATTGATTTTAGTTTCTGATGAAAATATGGGTTAATTTCGGATGTATTTTCATGAATTTATTGATTCCTACCCCTAATTGGTTGGACGTATCATTTGGGAATTCTCCACATTTCTAATTACATTGGTTGTTGACTAAGTTTCTCATATTTCCAAAAAATGACTATCATAATGTGGAAATTTAAAATGATAAATTTTCAACAGTTAATGTCCGAAAACATAAAACCTGAACATAAAAGGGATAACTCATATATTATTTTACATTTTAATTGATATGTTTCAGTCTCATATATAATGTATATAATTTTTTAAATATGTTTTTATGATAATTTTCGTCCCCTTAATAATGGTTCAAATCGAGCTTTCGAATTTACCAAACCATGTACCCTCAAAGTGTCAATATTGGTGTGATCAAGTACTGTTATGTTGTAGTGAGAGATGATCGATTCCATCTAACTGCAACCATTTCAAGTCTATTCCCCCAAGGAACAACATTTACAAATCCACATCCACTTTTCATATCTTGACAGAGATGTATTTTCATTGAATTCACTTACTATATATGTTGAAAAAAATTGGTATGTTTTAATTTATTTAACCTTATCAATAATAGTTCCAAATGAATTTATAATGTTAATCCATATAAATAAATTATCCTTTTCTCTGTTACCATCAATAAAAATCCATAATTTTAATATAACATAATTTATCAGTTTTTACATAATGCTACAATAATACAACCCCAGATTATCACGAGGCTTAATGTAATTGTGTAATTACGTACCCATCATAAGAAAATGTAAAATAAAAATAATTTTAAAAAACATTATAAATTGATGTTATATTCATCAAATATTCTTAAACTATAGAGGATAGACTAAGGATATATATAATAAAGGGTTATTTATGAATCGTTCTAACAGAATAGTAAAACAATAACATGATAAAAGTAATAAAAGTTATTAATATAGAATAAAAATAATAAAAATGATTGGTGAGGATCATAATAATATTAATCATTCTAGATATAACAAGATATTGTCAAGGTAATATAATAATTATTAGACAACACAAAACATGAAATAAGAATAAGTCAATGCTAACTTGTGACACCTCTATATTGTGTGAATATGTTTTTTCTAATTAATTATATATTTTTAATATTTTCCATTAAAAATCACATTAAATATAGTTTTTATGATTTATTTAGGATTTCATGAAAGTAAAGAAATAATTTTATTTTCTTGAGTAATATGAAAAACTATCTTTGGCCTATGTTACATACAATGTCATTTTCCTTTGACAGCTTGAGTTACATGAAAGAATGAGTTTTTATCGAACTATAATATATTATTATAATTATTATTTAAATATTATTATTTCTAAAACATAGCCATTGAAAATGAATTAAAGATTATGATTAACTAAATTTTGAAAATATAATCTATATATTTTAATAAAATTGATCCTTTAGATATTAATTTTTGGATGTAAATTTCAAAACCATATAAAATTAAATAAATTACTTTTTTAAGAGTACTATTTTTCTATATAAGAAAATTTTTTCTCAATAAATTAAAAAACAAATTTTTGTTAATGTTTTAAATAATATAAAATTATTTAATTATCATTCAATATTTTTGATTTGTATCTATTAGATTTTAGGGGCATAAAAGAATAATAAATCATATTTTATGAATAAAAATATATATTCTTCTAAAAAGTAATTTGAACAAGTTTTAATGGACAACCAATTTTAAATAATTTTTTTCTAAAATTAATCAATTTAATAAATTAAAATGAACACCATATTTCATATAGGAACTAAATAATTAGCATGGTGTGATTTTTTTACTTTTCTGGGATGTTTCATTTTTTGATTAATCGTGAGATATATTGGATTTTAATTCAACATTACTTCTTCATATAATTTATTTTTTAAAGTTAAATTTAATTTTTAAATATTTTCAATGTTTATTTAGATAAAAGATATAAAAATTAATTTAATTTTGGTCATTGGAATCAATTTCACTTTGAAATTAGATATAAAAACATACCAATCATTTAATGTTTTTCACTTTAAAATAAATCTTCATCGTCCTCTCTTGGGGATTAATTTTAAATTACTTTGTACCAATTTTGTGATTCAAAATTTTCAAAATCAAATTTATATTTGTTATAATATTAATTTATAATATACAGTAATATATATATATATATCTTTTTAAAAAATTATTGAATGTGATTAAAATTAATTATAGTGATTAATTGAATAATATTATTAAGAAGAGACTAATACTTAAACATAAAAACCAAAATGATCTAGAAGTAGTTAAAAAATCCTTTGGATGGAAATATATTGACCCTATCTTCGCTTTTATTGGTTTTAGACCATTATCAAAGCTTATTAAAATTGGAAAAACATTGGTGGAATTACCTTTTAAAAAGTATAAAAGAATGCAACTCCTCCACCAGTATAAAAAATAACTCCCCATCCCATTTATTTACACCTCTCAAGTTCTTTGGTTGAGACAAAATATAATCAAATAAAATATTTACATCCTTACCTTCCCCCTTTAATACTCAATTTTGTCAATTATTCGAACAATTTAATATCTTTTGGGAAAAGAAAAAGAAGTTACCCACAAAAGAGGTAATATCATTCCTCAAGATCTATTCAATTAATTTCATTCCCCACCATCTAAATTAATATGATTCTATGAGTTTATAATATGAAATATGTCATAAATAGTATTATATGTTTTTATTTTATGGATTCAAATTTTAATCTTATTCTATGAGTGTATAAATTCATAGATTAACCTTGTATCAATTTTTTATAAGATATATATAAAGTAAATCATGATAGATGTGGGTAGAAAAATACTATTTCCTTGGAATAATAAGATTCTAGATAAATGTAAATAGAAACCTCATTTCACCATCCAACTCAGCAGAAATTTCCTTTCTTTTATTGTGTTTTTCTAGTCAAACTTTTGAGGTCTTCTTCTAAGAAAAAACATCACTAGGAGGAGGAGGACCTCTCTAGTAGTCCTCAAATACTGTTTCATGCGCTATCCCAAAGAAAATATCCCATAACATCGAATAAAAATTACACCTTTGACCATTAATCAATCTTCTTACAAGAAGGCCATATTCACCATCGAAAGAAAACTAGGCATACTGATAAAACTGAGAAACAAGTTTTGGATAAATCGTCGTTTTCAATTTTTTGAAATAGATCAGCCATCACGCATCTTCCTTTACATTCCAAACTAATGACATACTTGTCAGCAACCACATAAGTATATTTCCTTTTCTAGTACATCTATTCTCTCAGTAAGATTCAGATTTAACGTTCCATTGGGTGCTACTTTCGGTTCCCTATTCACTTTATTCTGTGATTTGTGCTTCTTAGAAGTTGATTAACATGGGAGCTTCATTCTGGGAATTTAGTGATGTTTTGAGAGAGATAATGGGTTGAAATAGGAATTATGGTTTGAAAGATAGGATTTCAGTTTCAATAGAGGAGATCCCGAGGGATAAAAAGAGTGAATGATATTTGGTTTTAATCATTTAGGTATTTCAACAACCACAAACTCAAAATCATGGGATAAAACAATAAGAAATAATCAATTCAACAATATGGGTAATAAAATACAAATAAATCAAAAAACGAGTCATTACAGTGAGACCAAAACAATTTTTTTACGATTTCATCCTTACGGTGTGACTCCAAGCGGTGAAACCATATCATTTGAGACAGTAATTGAAACAATATAACCGAGAGACGGTAGATTTGAGACCATAAACATGAAGCAGTAACATCAAAACAATAATATATAAAACTGTGAGAGTTAGATAGTAAATCTAAGGCTGTGACTTATGAAACAACAAATCATGAAACTGTAAATTATGACACAGTAAGCTATGAAACAACATGTTTTGAAATCATACAATATTTTTGAGATTTATCATTCCTAATTCATGTATAATGTAATTTATTCTTTCTGAATTTAGTGGTCTAGTAAATATATCACCAAGATGACATTTAGTTCCAATGTATTCCAAAGTGATATCACCTTTTTGATAATGGTCTCTAAAAAATTTATGTCTTAAATCAATATGTTTTTTAATTGAGTGTGAAATTGGATTCTTTGAAATTTTAATTGCACTAGTATTGTCACAATTTATAGGTACATGTATGAATTGATATCCATAGTCTAGTAATGTTTGTTTCATCCATATAATTTATTCCCAACAACTACTAATAGCTATGTCTTCACCATTAGAAGTAAAAAATGAAACACTATTTTTTACTACACTATTAGACTATAGACTTTCCGAAAATGTGACATCTTCCAGAGGTTCTTTTTCTATCTAACTAACAACCTCCAAAATCAACATCAGAATAGATAAATGACTCAAATTATTGTCCTATAGGATAAAACAGTCTTTTATTTGGTGTTTGTTTGAGATCTTTGATTTTAAAAAAATAATAATAATATACTCTTTAGAGTTTTTTTGAAAACGAGCACACATACACACGTAAAACATAATTTCATGTCAACTAGTAGTTATATAATGTTGGCTTCCAATAATTTATTCAATAAGTGGTTTGATCAATAGATTTTCCATCTTCAGCAAGATGCAACATACAAGTAGTACTAATTGGAGTATCACTACATTTAGTGATGTCCAATACAGAACAATTTAGAAGATCTTTAGTAAATTTTTTTTGATTTAAAATAATACCATATTTTTTTATTGATTTTATATCCAACAAAAAATTTATATTAACCCATTAAACTCATTTCAAATTAATTTTGCATCATTTTTTAAAACTCAATACAGAAGGAATTTTTTAAAGATACAAAAATAATATTGTTTACATAAATTTGAACTGATAAAAGATCAATGGAAATTTGTTTTATAAAAATTATAGGATGATCTATACCTTTTATAAAACCTTTGTAAATAAGAAATATACATAATCTATCATACCAAGATCTTGGATCTTGTTTTAAAACATCAATGATTTTGATAATTTGAAAACAAGATTTGGAAATACAGGATTTGTTAAACTAAGGGTTGTTCAACAAAGACATCCTCAGTCATATACCCATTTAGGAATTCACTCTTTACATCTATTTGATATAGTTTGAAATTTAGATGTGATGCATACAAAATAAATATTATAATGGCTTCTAGTCTAGTCACTTGTGGTAAAGTATCCTCATATTCAATTCCTACTTCTTGACTATAGCCTTGTCTAACCAATCAAGAATTATTTCTAACTATATTACAAGCATCATCCAATTTATTTCTATACATACACATAATTCCTATGGTGAAAATGTCTTTGGTTCTATCAACAAGTTTCCAAACATTGTTCCTTTTAAACAGATTATGTTCTTCTTGCATATCGATTACCCAAAATTCTTCATTGATAGAATCATTGATGTTTTTAGGTTCATGTTGTGATTAGAAAACATGATGTTCAACCTAATTTCTAAGATAATCTCTAGTTTGTTTTCATTTATCTAAATCTCCTACAATGACATCTAATGGATGGTTCTTACGGGTTATAACAACTATAGGGAAAAAAGGATATAGAGATTACAGGTTCTTCAATAGGTTCAGGTTTTTTATGGCTTAAATCTAAGGAATTTCTAGAACTATATTTTTTTACATACTCCTTTACTGGATAGAGGATTTAGAATTGATTTCCAAATTTGATATCTCATTCTCATTATTCCCTAGAGAATTATTAGGCTTATCTGGATATGTCTCATCAAACATCACTTTGACAGATTCCTCCACACATTTAGTTATTTTGTTAAAAAATCATTAGGATTTACTATAGATAGAGTATCCTTGAAATATTCCATCACCTCTCTTGGAAAAAATTTGTCACGGTTGTCCTTGGTATTAAGGATATAGACATTTAAACCAAATACTTTTAAGTAACAACATTTGATCTTCTATTGTTCCAAAACTCATATGGATTTCTTTTAAAAATAGTTCTTATCAGCACTCTAATAATAATATATCATTCTATATTTACTGCTTCAACACAAAAATAAATAGTTAAGTAATAATCACTAATCATGGTTCTAGTAATTAATTTCTATGTCGTATTTCATATTTCTACCAATTCATTTTTTAGGTTTTATAGTGGTATAGAAATTATTATTATAACCATATTGCAAGAAAAAGGATTCAAATTGTTTATTTTAATTCCTATGTCCATGATCACTACTTAGAGATTTAATTCTAAGTCCACTAAGGTTTTCTATATTTTTACCATATTTTCTGAAATGAGAGTAAGCTTCACTTTTCTGAGCCAAGAATACGGTCTAAGTATACCTAGAAAAGTCATATACAAAAACAAAAAAATATTGTTTCTCATTAAAACTAGAAACTCTATATGGTCCAAACAAATCCATGTGAACTAAATCGAGAGGTTGAGAAGTTGAGACTTATTTCTTAGTTTTGAAGGAAATTTTGTGTTGCCTTCCTTTTTGACAAGGATTACAGAATTTATCATTTAGAAATTATAGTTTGGGTAGATCATTGAATAAAATTTTTATAGTTAGATTTCTAAGGGATGGAATATTTCAGTGTACTAGTCTTCTATTCCAAATCCAAGACACTTTGTCAAATACAGATAAACATGATGCATTTTGAGAAACTAAACAATCTAGGTTAATATAATATACAGTTTCATTTCTTAATGCAGATAATACTAAATACTTTTTAGAATGAAGATATTTCAAGAATCATTGTTTAAATTATCATGAAATAAATCATCACATTGTTTTGAAATACAAAGAAAATTAGAATTCATTCTATCAAGAAAAAGTACATTGGAAATTAAAACTGAGTAAGAGTTGCCGATTTCGCCTAGGCCAATGATTTGTTATTTGGCATTGTCCCCAAAAGTGACATGTCCACCATCAATCTTTATAAGGTTTTTGAAACATGAATTTTCTGATGTCATGTGTCTTGAACACCCACTTTTCATGTACCATAAGGTTTTATAGGATATCATCAAACAATTTTCATAATAAATTTTCAAATAAAGATAGACATTGGTAGCCAAATTCGATTGGGTCCAGTAATATTAGTAACTACATAATTAAAAATCCACATCTTCCTTATGGGGTTCTTATAAGAATATGTAAATATTTGAGAAATAAAATTTATTTTCTCCATAAAAACTCAAAACAATATAATATTTATCATAGTTTGAAATAGAAGAATGTTTTCGTGAACTATGAGAAAATTGTATGTTCTATATTTAGAAGTAGAATTTTTTCCCTAATTTTTGTTTACCCGGTTGATAACCAATACCAGTAGTTTATTTATGGGAAATCTATTTACATAGAATTTTTACCTAGTTATCTTTACTATAAGTAAAATCATTATGTTACTTTTTAATTTCTCATTAGATAGCTTTAATTAATTTTTTTCATTGAGTAATTGATCATTTCTTATCTTTCTACAGTTAGATTAGATGTAACACCCCAAGATTTCATAGTGTGTTATTTCTTCAAAATAATTCAATAACTTTCACTACACACAACGCCGACTTCAAGCTCACCATGATTTACTAAACAAGCCGTTAAAAAGAGGTTATGAATAGTATTAACTAAATTTTAAACTTTATATAATCTTTATAACTTTAAAATCCATATTATGAGTTTCTTAGACATAATGTAAGAACAAATTCATTTTCAGTATTGCACTTTTGCCAGCTTTTAATAGTGAACCCTTTTTAAATACAATATTTAAAACTTTTTGACTAAATGGGGACATCAGAAAAATTTAAAATGAAACATCCCAAGCTTCCACGGTACGCTTTCCTTTGAATAATACAGTAGCGTGTGTTGTACGCAACTTCGAGTTCTAACACACCACAACCAATCAAACTAGCCGTTATGAATAGTAATACCTACTTTTTGAAATTTTATACATTTTATCTCTCAAAATGGACTTCATTTTTGGATTCAGAATATCGAATTTAGCCTAGGGTGAAATTTTGGAACTTTTCGGATAACACTTATATTTTGATGAATAGTGTAAATTACTAAATTTTAATTAAAAACAACTTTCTTAATCGAAATAATTTATATTGATAAATTATGAATTTTAGTGGTTTTAAAGTATATTTTGAATATATTTTTACCCTTTGATATAATGTTGTTCATTGGACATAATTTCACAATTATACCGGACATAAACAAGTGTCAATCTTTTGATATATATTGTTTCTTAAAAACACGTTATTTGTTGTGACAGCGGGAATTAATTTTAAAATTAATTAATAAAAATTATATGTTTGGAATTTTGTAAAATAGACATCATTTTTGAATTCGGAATATCAATTATTGCTTAGGGTGAAATTTCGGCATTGTTCTGAAAAACGTCATTTTTTGATGAATAGTGAAACTACTAAGTGGTAGTTAAAAAACTGAATTTTTCATAAAACATAATTTTACAGCTTCTGTGAATGGAATTTCGAAAATCCGAGAGACACGGTTAATATCAAGAAGTAAAATGTGGTTCAATGAGATGGAAATAATTTTTGGTGAATAGTAACTTTTTACTTTTATTTACTACGGTTAAAAGTAAATAGGGCAATTAAGGGTAAGAATGATATTAATATTAACCAAAAACATGTCCTAATTCTATTGTACAAGTGTATCTCGACCAAAAACAACCTTAGGAATAAGTTATTATCATTTAGGTCAACTTGGATTAGATTAGGACATTTATTATTATTTAATTCAAAGAAGAGTTAAAAGAGTTAAAATCAATGTTTATTTAATAAAAAAAATTTAATATAGGGTTATACATAAGATAAATTAGATTGTAAATATTAATTAGAAAGCTAATAATATTTCTTACATAATGATATTTTATTTATAATTTTTAGACATTAAATAAGTTAATTCATTTATGACACAATAATGATGCAGTAATTACCATAATAGTAAAAAATTAAAATAATTGATATTATAAATACCAAAATAAATAAAATTTGATACTTTTAATGAATTACACTAATTTTATAGGATACTATAACATATTAGGATCGATTTAATGGAATATGTTCGAAGTAATCATTCTGTTATGAGTTTCACAAAAATCAACTATTGAATAGTGTCAAAATTGACATAAAAGAGTTTTTAAAACAAATATTATATTATTAATTGATATTAAATTCTTAAAATTCTAAGGTTCGGCCACGAGACTTATATCATGATAGGTATATCATTAATGGACCCCTTGGGGGTCTCTTGGATGTATATAGTAAATTTATTAACTATATAATTTAAAAATACAAAGTGACATGGTAAATGTCAAACTAATTAACTAAGAGTTAAAACTAAAAGATAAGGTTAATATAGTAACCCAAACCTGTCTAAATTCTATTGGATGAATTTTTGTCGAACTATCCCCACTTAAACTTTGAATAATCAACTTTTGAGGCATTAGAAACTGAATATGAATTTATTATAAATTAATATTTCTAGCTTTTTCAAAGGTGCCCCTCACCCCTCTTATAAAAGGGCACTCCCCCTTCTCATTACTTCACACCTTAAAAGCCATTTGGTTCAGCAAAACTCTGCCCAAATACTCTCTCAACTTCCCTCAATACAACCTAGAGGCCTTAGTTTGATCCGAAAGCCAACCTAAAGAGCCCTTTTGATCAAATCAAAAGGAAAACCCGATGAAGAGGTAATGTTTTCACCACCCTTTTTCAAATTCATTTCTTCTTCCACTTCTTCTTTCTTTGTTATTACCATTCTAAAATAATAACTCCAGTATCTTATATATACTGTGATGTTATTATAAATATGGTACAACCATATTCAGTATTCTATCCACCCTTTGAATAACATGTCACCATACGTGTGTACGTACGGCTTACCGTCTCCACGTCTTGGTGTAATTGTTATTTAATAAATTATTATATTGGATGGGTATCATAATGATGTTTAATTCATGTAAATAATAAATATAACATGATAATTATTTTGTATATATGATATACCACCCAATTATATATTATTTTAATATCAAAAGAATGATATTGTCGCTCGTGTGTACGTACGGACTACCGTCTCCACGAACGCGATGAGATTCTTTCTCTATCGTATCAATTCAAGTATAATTATCATTTTATGATTTAAAAATGATGTTTAAGGACTTTATATCATTCTGGATATGAATAATATACAGCCTATCCATGACAACCACGGCTTACGTAACAAAACATATAAATGAAAACGAGTAAATTGACACCCGAAACAACGATAATTCTAAGATATTATTAACAAAGAAATGTTAAAAGATCATATATGATATCATATAAATGTATACGATTCTTGTATAATTTAATAACAATTATTTCACCATTATACAGGAGGTTTACCTACCCGAACCAAGGAAAAGTACAAGGTAAGGGTTATTTCACAATCTCGTCATTATCCGAGGTTTTCTATCCAAAATAATCTACTGGGATTTCATTGTCATCCACATCCATGTTTTATTCGAAATTTATTTCAAACCATTTTTACTTTTTTCAAAGAATATGGGTTAAAGTCATTTATAGCCTTATGTTTTTTTAAAGTAATCTTTTCGTCATTTTCCAAACAAGGCACTTTTAACCTTTCGACAAATTTAAGGTAAGAATGTTTTTTTAACTTATACGGCGGGTGCAGCTATTTACCGCCGTTATAAAATCGTCAAAGCTTACCTTACAAGCTTATAAGAATATTTTCAAAGTAAATGTTTTATTTTATAATTATGTGACTTTTAAATGATTTCAAAATGAATATTTTAAGAATTATTGAAAGGTAAGCTTTATCAAGATCATAATTTTAAATGTTTTAATGATTTATCTTTCTAAATCTTTTAATTAATGTCCATGTTTTCAAAATGATTTTAAGGATTTATTTATATGGATTTGAATGTTTTTAAATGATATTTCTTTTCAAAAGTTTCAAAGTGGTATGGGACACTTTGATTCAAAAATCCCTTTTAAATTACTTCCTTTATAAATGTGTGACTTTTCAATGATTTTGAGAAAAGAGATATTTCTCTCAAATTGATTTGATTTCTTCTATGTCAACATCCTTTGATGGATTTTAAGCTTATTTGAAGTTCATTTATTATGAAACAAAACTTTTGTATTGTATTGAAGGTTTTGTAATATGTTTTACTATGGATGTGTTATTTTTATATCATTCATGGTTTATGGAGAAAGTATTGACATTTCATATGCTAGTTTTAATACGAATGATTATGTTATGTTTAAACCTTTTCATATGGGAATGCATTGGACTTAGTATGAGACGGGTGGAGCCCGCTATAGCTCCTCGAAGCGTCAGTAGTTCTCATGAGAAAAAATAGTGTCTTGGCACAAGGCCTTGACAAAATCTTATTTGTATTCTTGGCACGAGGCCTTGTCTATGTGGTTATGATAGTCTGGCATTATGCATTCAATTATTATGAAAGTGGTTATTGATATTTCATGTGATTATCCAATTAGTATAATATCCATGTGAATAAGTAAATGGAATTATTTCATTTTATTTTTTCTAGACTATGTTGAAGTTCAAGTTTAAAAATCTTTTTTAGTTATACATTGCCTTTAATGTTTATGCTTATTTATTAAAGTTTCTGTTGTTTTGCTTACCCTTACGGAGCGTTTGAGCTCACACCTTTTCTATGTTTTATTTTTCCCAGGATGCAAAGAAGTTAATTATGAATGACCTGTAGGGATATTATGAGGGGATAATAGTGTGGACTTTGGAGACAATATGTTGTAGTAGTTGTTTTTCACTTTATGATGTAATGTAAAACTTTATGAATATATCTAGTGTTTCCAAGGCTACTAAACCAATCGGTCTTTCGATATTTGATCTTTCTTGTGATCATGCCAATGTTATGTAATAATGCACCGACTCTGGGTAAATGGGGTCAGGGCGTTACAGTTGGTATCATAGGATGTTTAGAAATAACCTTGGAAACTAAATTTAGATAAACTGTGATTAGAGCACATAGCCCTAAGATAGACTTTGAAGATTAGTATAGAAGAACTTCCTAGAATTTAGGTATTGTAGAGATTTTGTGAGTTTTCCGAGCAATATATCCCTGTCTTGATACGAGCAGGTAGAGGCGGCTCTGGCACAGATGTACCTAGGGGTAAACCTCGAAAACACCGCTTTGAGCTAGACTCGAACGTGAACTGGTGCACAACAACAGGCCTTTCTGCACTCTTGGTTACGACACTCCCGGGGGATATGCTTAGGATAATTACCATTTTTTTTACAAACCATTATGAAGGGTTTATGAGTATATACTTCCTCAAAGGATAAATATTTATGATTATGGATTATATCCATAAACTATTTAATTTATGTTATGTGTCTTACAAGTTTGGGATTAGGTATTGTTATTCATAAAATAATCTAGTGTATGCCATTGTTTAGAAATGGCGCCCAGTAGAAGAAATGAGAACTCCAGCAACGCAATGATCCAAAGAGAAAGAAGGATCATATCTTTCATGGTCATAAGCCAGAATTTATAAAAGAAATAGTCTCCCATGTATTATCATCATATGAAGAAATAATATCATGTGTTGATATGATAAGTAATAAGTTTACTGAGTCCTATGGATTTGAAGGGAAGCAAGAGAAGAAAAGCATGGAAGAGAGAAATATGGATAAAGGGAAGAGGGAAAAGATGAATTTTCCCATATGTGATAACTATGAGAAGAAACACCCTGGAACATGACTTAAAGGAATGTGAGTTTGTTATAAGTGTGGAGGAAAAGGGAAAAAATTACGTGACTGCAAAGGTAAGAAAATGGTTTCAAATGTACAATTCTTCATTTGCAAGGAGTTTGGACACTACGCGAACCAATGTCCCAGTCATCAGACTATGACGCAAATGATGCTATTGGATAATAATCAAGTTATTATACTACCACAGATGAAGAGGAATGATTAGATTTCTTATGTTGATTATGTCATTTGAGTGTTGTATCAACAATGTCCTTGTTATAATAATTATGGAGTATATAAGGATTGTACTGCAGTAATATTTCATTAAGGACTTGAGATTGTGTGGAACAAAGAAAAGTGACTAAATAGCAGGATAAATTTTTGGAAAATATATGGTTGAGAGAATGATAAACCATAATATAGTTCTGGTACTGAGGTAGTGATTCTGGAATAATAGATGATTGATTTGGATAAATTATATTGGATATTCTTGACTACCTTGAAACTGATTAATGATTTGTATATTCCATCATTGTTGGGGATTAAAAAATTTTTGGATTGAAGGAATATATATATTATTCTTTAAGGAATAAGGGATCATGAATGTTATCAATAAGGTTATATGGAAATTCAGGATGTTGCAGTGTTTTAAAAGAATACATGATGAAGGTGTTCACATGTTATTACGCGGAAAAAAGGATCTTTATTGTGTTAACCTTCCTTATAAATTTTGGACTGAAGTATTTTGGATAGTTCTAGTTTTAATTATTTTGGATTGCCATAAAAGGACAACCCGGAGGTCGGGCGGCAACCCGTCGCGTCCGGCAAGGCCGCGAGACTTGAACCCACAACTGAAGGGTGACAAGGGTGTATCACCTACCACTGACCCACATGATGTCCTGGATTGAATAATGTCGTTTTTTTAATGGTTCTTCTAGATTAATTATAAATTCAGTTTTACCCCTATATAAATAGGATAAATAGAATATTATTTTTAAATTCTATTATCTTTTAGAGTGAAAGATGAGTATGTGGTAGAAATTAGTTAAAGGACAGAACTCTACTTGTGAAGAGTATATTTTTCTTCTTCACTTATTCTATGAAAAAATTAATTCTAATACTTTATTTAAGGAATCCTAAAACCGATAAAGTGTTATCTTAATTCCCTATGTTTTGTTGAACCAATGGTATTTCAAATCATCATAGATTGATGAATTTAAGGACCTCAATATTACACTTGTTTGTGATTGATACCTCAATCACTAGCTATAAATATTTACGTTTTCCCTCCAATTATAAGTCTCTAATTACCACCAATGTTCTCCTAATTGAGATCATAATTTGGTGGTGACCTTTTCATTTCACTTTTCCTCATATTAAGACTAAATTTTACTAACCCAATTTCCGATGTGGGTTTTCCCACAAAGATATTTTCTATATTCAACCTTTTATTTTTGAAGAAAAATTTCAAATTGCAAGGACACAATTTATTTAAGGGGGGGAGAATGTAACACCCCAAGATTTCATAGTGTGTTATTTCTTCAAAATAATTCAATAACATTCACTACACGCAACACCGAGTTCAAGCGCACCATGATTTACCAAACAAGCCTTTAAAAAGTGGTTATGAGTAGTTTTAACTAAATTTTAAACTTTATATAATCCTTATAACTTTAGAATCCATATTATGAGTTTCTTAGACATAATGTAAGAACAAATTCATTTTCAGTATTGCACGTTTACCAACTTTTAATAGTGAACCCTTTTTAAATACAATATTTTAAACTTTTTGAATAAATGGGGACATCAGAAAAATTTAAAATGAACCATCCCAAGCTTCCACAATACGCTTTCCTTTGAATAATATAGTAGCATGTGTTGTATGCAACTTCGAGTTCTAACACACACCACAACCAATCAAACTAGCCGTTATGAATAGTAATACCTAATTTTTGAAATTTTATAAATTTTATCTCTCAAAATGGACTTCATTTTTGGATTCATAATATAGAATTTATCCTAGGTTGAAATTTTGGAACTCTTCGGATAACACATATATTTTGATGAATAGTGAAAATTACTAAATTTTAATTAAAAAAAACTTTTTTAATGGAAATAATTTTTATTGATAAATTATTAATTTTAGTGGTTTTAAAGTATATTTAGAATGTATTTTCACCATTTAATACAATTTTATTCATTGGACATAATTTCAAAATTAAACCGGATATAAACAAGTGTCAATCTTTTGATATATATTGTTTCTTAAAAACACGCTATTTGTTGTGACAGTGGGAATTAATTATAAAATTAATTAATGCAACTTATATGTTTGGAATTTTTTAAAATAGACATCATTTTTGAATTCGGAATATAAATTATAGATTAGGGTGAAATATTGGCATTGTTCTGAAAAACTTCAATTTTTGATGAATAGTGAAACTAATAAGTGGTAGTTAAAAAACTGATTTTTTCATAAAACATAATTTTACCGCTTCTGTGAATGGAATTTCGAAAATCCGAGAGACATGATTATATCAAGAAGTAAAATTTGGATCAATGAGATGAAAATAATTTATGGTGAATAGTAACTTTTTACTTTTATTTACCACGGTTAAAAGTAAATAGAATAATTAAGGGTAAAAATGATATTAATATTACACAAACACGTGTCCTAATTCTATTGGACAAGTGTGTCTCGACAAAAAACAACCTTAGGAATAAAATATTATCATTTAGGTCCACTTGGATTAGATTAGGACATTTATTATTATTTAATTCAATGAAGAGTTAAAAGAGTTAAAATCAAAGTTTATTTACTAAAACATTTTTAATATAGGGTTATACATAAGATAAATTCGATTTTAAATATTAATTAGATATCTATTAAGATTTAATACATAATGATATTTTATTTATAATTTTTTTACATTAAATAGTTTTTTTACATTAAATAATTTTGTTTATTTATGACACAATGATGATGCAGTAATTACCATAATAGTGAAAAATAAAAAAAAATTGATATTATAAATACCCAAATAAATATAATTTGAGACTTTTAATGAATTAAAATAATTTTATAGGATAATATGACATATTATAATTGATTTAATTTACTTTTTTAGAAGTAATATTTCTGTTATGAGTTTCACAAAAATCAACTATTGAATAATGTCAAAATTGACATAAAAGAGTTTTTAAAACAAATATTATATTATTAATTGATATTAAATTCTTAAAATTCTATGGTTCTTCCAAGAGACTTATATCATGATTTTTGTATCATTAATGGACTAATTGGGGGTCTCTTGGTTGTATATAGTAAGTTTATTAACTATATAATATAAAAATACAAAGTGACATGGTAAATGTCAAACTAATTAACTAAGAGTTAAAACTAAACGATAAGGTTAATATAGTAACCCAAACCTCTCTAAATTCTATTGGATGAATGGTTTTAGACCTATCCCCACCTTATCCTTTGAATAATCAACTTTGGAGCCATTATAAACCGAATATGAATTTATTATAAATTAATATTTCTAGCTTTTCCAAAGGTTCCCCTCACCCCTCTTATAAAAGGGCACTCACCCTTCTCATTACTTCACACCTTAAAAGCCTTTTGGTTCAGCCAAACTCTGCCCAAATACTCTCTCAACATCCCTCACTACAACCTAGAGGCCATATTTTGATCATAAAAACAACCTAAGGATACCTTTTGATGAAATCAAAAGGGAGAACCCGAAGAAGAGGTAATGTTTTCACCACCCTTTTTCAAATTCATTTCTTCTTCCACTTCTTCGTTATTTGTTATTACCATTCTAAAATAATAACTCCAGTAACTTATATATACTGTGATGTTATTATAAATATGGTACAACCATATTCAGTATTTTATCCACCCTTTGAATAACATGTCACCATACGTGCGTACGTACGGCTTACCGTCTCCACGTCACGGTGTAATTGTTATTCAATAAATTATTATTTTGGATGGGTATAATAATGATGTGTAATTCATGTAAATAATAAATATAACATGATAATTATTATGTATATATGATATACCACCCAATTATATATTATTTTAATATCAAAAGAATGATATTGTCGCTCGTGCGTAAGTATGGACTACTGTCTCCTCGAACGCGATAAGATTCATTCTCTATCGTATCCATTCAAGTATAATTATCATTTGATGATTTAAAAATGATGTTTAAGGACTTGATATCATTCTGGATCAGAATAATATACAACCTATACATGACAACCACGGCTTACGTAACAAAACATATAAAACAAAATGACTAAGTTAACACCCGAAACAACGATAATTCTATGATATTATTAACAAACCAATATAAAAAGATCATATATGATATCATATGAATGTATATGATTACTGTATAATTTAATTACAATTATTTCACCATTATACAGGAGGTTAACCTACCCCAACCAAGGAAAAGTACAAGGTAAGGGTTATTTCACAATCTCTTCATTATCCGATGTTGTTTATACGTAATAATCTACTGGGATTTCATTATCATCCACATCCATGTTTCTTAGAAATGTATTTCAAAACATTTTTACTATTTACAAAGAATATGGGTTAGAGTCAATTATACCCTTATATTATTTTAAAGGAATCTTTCTGTCATTTTCCAAACAATTCACTTTTAACCTTTCGACAAATTTAAGGTAAGAATGTTTTTTTTAACTTATACAGCGGGTGCGGCTATTTACCGCCGTTATAAAATCGTCAAAGCTTCCCTTATAAGATTATAAGAATATTTTCAAAGTAAATGTTTTATTTTATAATTATGTGACTTTTAAATGATTTCAAAATGAATATTTTAAGAATTATTGAAAGGTACTCTTTATCAAGATCATAAGTTTAAATGTTTTAAAGATTTATCTTTATAAATCTTTTAATTAATGTCCATGTTTTCAAAATGATTTTAAGGATTTATTTATATGGACATGAATTTTTTGAAATGATATTTCTTCTCAAAATTTTCAAATTGGTATGGGACACTTTGATTCAAAAATCTCTTTTAAATTAATTCCTTTATAAATGTCTCACTTTTCAATGATTTCGAGAAAAGAGATATTTTTCTCAAATGGTTTTGATTTCATCTATGTCAACATCCTTTGATGGATTTTAAGATTATTTGAAGTTGATTTATTATGAAACAAAACTTATGTTTTGTATTGAAGGTTGTGTGATATGTTTTACTGTGGATGTGTTATTTTTATATCATTCATGGTTTGTGGAGAAAGTATTGACATTTCGTATGCTAGTTTTAATACGAATGCTTATGTTATGTTTAAACCTTTTCATATGGGAATGCATTGGACTTAGTATGTGACAGGTGGAGCCCGCTATAGCTCCTCGATGCATCGGTAGGTCTCATGAGACAAGCTAGTGTCTTGGCATAAGGCCTTGAAAAAATATTATTTGTAGTCTTGGCACGAGGCCTTGGCTATGTGGTTATGATAGTCTGGCATTATGCATTCTATTATTATAAAATTGGTTATTGATATTGCATGTGATTATTTGATTAGTAGAATATCCACGTGAATAAGTAAATGGAATTACTTCATTTTATTTTTTCAATACTATGTTGGAGTTCATGTTTAAAAGGCTTTTTTTAGTTATACATTGCCTTAAATGATTATGCTTATTTATGAATGATTCTGTTGTATTGCTTACCCTTATGGAGCATTTGAGCTCACCCCTTTTCTATGTTTAATTTTTCCTAGCATGTGAAGATGTAAATTATGAATGACCTGCAGGGATATTATGTGGGGATAATAGTGTGGACTATGGAGAAAATATGTTGTTGTAGTAGTTTTTCACTTTATGATGTAATGTAAAACTTTATGAATATATCTAGTGCTTCCAAGGGTACTAAACCAATTGGTCGTTCGATATTTGATCTTTCTTGTGATCATGAAAATGTTATGTCATAATGCACCGTCTCTGGGTAACTCGGGTCAGGGTGTTACATTAGATTTAACAGTTGAGGTAAGAGAATACAATTTTTATAAAGACATGTATTTGTATTTTATTTTATTACATGTCTCTTAAATAATATTTCAATACTCAGACATTTCTTCTATAGTCATATATTCATAATCACATTCATCCTCAAATAATAGGAATTTTGTATAGGATATTCCAGGGTTAACTAAGATGTGTTTTTTATGAAACACATATTTGATTTGTCAGCCTGTTCATCATGTGTAGACTACAAGTCACTTGAACTGTCCTCAGAGGCACTCCATGTTTCTTTAATTTCCATTTTATAATTTCTATATTTGTTATAATATTTCATTATATACTTGAGCTTGGGAAAGAAAACCATTACATTTCCCTTTCTCTTACATTGGTAACATACTATCACATTTGACATGTCATTTCTTTTTCAAACATTATTCCAACTTCCAATTTGATCATATATTCCTTTGAAGTTAGTCTTTATAAGAAATTTCTTTCCTTTTGTAAAATTTCATAAACCTTATGGATAATTGATCCATCTTCTCCTTATTGTTTGGTGATGGTTTTTTTCACTGCCAGACCTTCTACATAAATTTTTAGTTTATATTTTTATTTGTGTTTAGAGGTAGTGGTCTTAAACGCCACAACTTTTCATTTGTGATAATCCTCATATACCTTGTTGATTTTATATCTTCTTCATACATCATTAGTGTTCTAATGAGTTACTTGATAGATAATTCACTGATGTCACATTAATCTTTAATAAAGACAGAAGTTCCTCTCCATCTGTGAGGTAGGCATTTGAGAATCCTCATAATTTGTTCTTTGGTTGTAGCTTGTCTTCTAAGAGAGATCATTGTGTTGAATATATCGTTTAACCTATGATACATGTCACAAATAGGCTCATCGAGCTTCATTTAATTATTATTTTATTTAATTGTATATGTATTAAGTCTCACTTCTATAACACTAGAATTTTCTTCATGTGAAACTGAAGAAGTATCCCTAATTTCATGGGTTCATTTACATGCATAAATTATGTTAAATTCTTTATTTCCAAAAAAAGAATAAGGTATTAATTTATTTGAAATTATTGTTATAAGTAGTCTTATTTGGGACCTCCCAAGTAGTTTTGTCTGTTACAAGAATTTTAAACTCAACTACAATTCAACACCAAATTTCAAAACCCACAATTTCTAAATGCATTTTCATTTAAATATTGCATTAGGAAAAATTATTTCCATTAATGAAAGGAGGATTGTTTGTTGCAGTACCTTCGAGTATATTATCAATAATAAATAAATACATTTAAAGATTTATAAATGTATAATTAATAGATATTTACAAATCATTAAAGTACAACTAAAATCACAGTTGAAAATAATTTAAAACGATGTCTTAAAAAGAATAAAATCCTCTGATAACTAATACTAGTTGGAGTAGAATACGCAAAAAGGGGGTGGGTTAAAATGGGTATCTATAAAAATTTCTTTTGACAAGTTCTCTTAAAAAATTATTGACCAATAAGAATAAAACCATTCTAGTTATTCAAGGTAATACAGTTATAATAGTTTGACTTTTCAAAAAATCTTCTTATAAGATTGATTAATTATTTTTAATATCAATTTGAGTTATTGATATCACGTTTTAATCCATTATATTAATATAAAATAGTCATAACTTAATTCCAAGACAAATAATCAATGTAAAATTTAGTTTTCTGAAATATAAGGTAAAGAAGATAAAAACAAAATCAAAAGACACAGTAGATAAAAAATGTGGTTCAGTATCAAGATGAGATTTATTCCACTCTACTTGGTTATCACCTTCCAACATGAAGACTATAGAGATATGATATAGATCCACCCCCCCCTATAATGGGTTAAGAAACATTACACAGGACTGTCTAGGTCACACGACCTGTTCCACAGTGCTTTGTGGGTATAAACTACCAAGTCACAGAAGGACCTCTTCCACACTTATTCGTGGGTGTTGATTTATGTAAGAGGATATGAGAGTATGGATACCTTGTATACTTTTGTTTAATATATGATAAAATGTGTGTTTAAATATAGACAAACACTCACTGATCGAAACATAAAAATAGTACAAAATAGCGAAAAGATGATGAGAAATGGTTAGAAGTGATCTGGGTATTGGTTTTTGCAACTCTAGAATTGTTGGATGAACCAGATGCAAGTGCTGATTCCTCTTTTAAAAAAAGAGTATGGAAATTCCGGTTGTCTTATTTTCAGTTTTATGGTGTATGATATGTAGCTCGTGTTCTTCATTATGTTGGTACTATGATGACATTTTTGGCCCTGATCTATGATGGTTAAGACATTCAGAGTCAATAGTGATTCTTGTTTTCTTTAGTTTTATTTTATTGTATACATCAGTTTTCATTTTAAAACTTGTTCCTCTACCTGATGATCCAGTGCCATGAATTCCTTTTTGTTACTGGGTGCATGTGTTCGAGCCGACATGATGCATGTGTTCTTCAGCTCGCACCTCATACTGTGAGGTGACATGTCTACAATGAAATACTAATTATTCCAGTGCCATTAATTGACTCAAATATGACTATTAGAAATTAATTTGAAAAAACCATATAGATTAATGAATTTTGTCACATTTTGTCTTGAAACTGTATCACTTGGAAACTGTGTCACCTGGAAACGGTGTCACCAAGAAATGATGTACTCTTCATTTCCATTGAGAGGTGAGGTATCCATGATGCCACAATTTCATTAAGATCAGTAATCAGTAGCACATATGTGGTGTTAGGATCATGGTGTCTCAAGACCGATATCTAGTCCTTTTTCAAAACATTGAACAATTTCTGGTTCATGGTGTCTGGGTCACTGTTTCTTAGGATTATGGTGTCTACGTTACGCTGTCAAGGATTATGGTGTATGGGTTATGGTGTTAGGGATTACTATGTCTAGGATATGGTGTTTGTCTTATGGTGTTAGGGATTATGGTGTATGGGTATGGCGTCTGGGATTATGGTGTCTAGGTTACAGTGTCAGGGACATTGAAAAATCTAGAACTAGTGGCAGACCAATGGTTTCTCAAACGTAGCCACATATCTTTAAATAGTATTAAGTAGTAATATTCAAAGAATGAATTAGAATTATGGATTCATATATGAAAAACCTTATAGAATAGAATTATATATATTTTACAATAATCAAACATGATTAATATAATTTTTTTTGTTAAATTATATTTAAATCATAGTTAAACCAAACTTCTCAACACATGATTTGATATATATTAAAAATGTTTAATGGGGGTTTTTATAATTAAAACAAGATTAAATCATGATGAGTCCAACAATAATGATAGACTTAATAAAAACCTAAAATATTATGAAGCCATGATTTTTTGGTAATAATGTTCAAATTATTTTTTTAAATTAAATAAAACTAGTTTTTTAAAAACACATACCATGAGATTATATTCTTTGGATCTTCTATAACATAATGGTACAAGCTTAGGAAGCATGTAAGAAATGGTTAAACAATAAAAATCAATAATCATATAACCCAATAATAATAAATGAATGAAATAAATGTGACTAAATGGTCCTAAAAATTAGATATAAATGGGATGATAATCATAATCAAAAATATTGACACAAGATATGCCTTGATAACATCATGGAATCATATGAAATTTGCAACAACAAAAAATATATAAATAATAAGTCAAAGATAATATATCAAAAAAATCACATCATTGAAGGATTCCCATAATATATTATGTTTACTCCCAAATACAATATATAAAATCTCAGGAAAAAGAAACATCACCCAATGCATTGGTGGGATATATAATTTTTGGCCCACCTGGAACAATCATACCCTATAAATTCATAAGTTGTATTTATAGGTCACATAAAAATAAGCACGATATTCATCACATTGAATATAAATAATATGGAGTGTGATATATATACATTAAAATACTTATTAAATTAGGGATATGTACACTATGGTGAATACCATTAACTTGAAATGGGGATGGGTTTTCCCAACACAACTATTCAGCATTAAAAATCAGAGGATAATTTTGGAAGCAATGTGATGGTACATAAAGATTCATATATGGGAGAAATGAGAGTTATGGGGGACTCTAATCAAGTGAAAATAGAATTTATAGTAATATTGATTTGTATGAACAAATATTAACATGATCAGTTAATAATTACACGTCCTAATATAAATATGTAACTTTATTAAAGTGCAGAAGTAGAGGATCCCTTACTATGAGAGGGTGGTTATTGAAATTTAGAGGATATTTTTAATATTTTATTGGTACTTTGTAGGGTATATAGAGAGTTTAGTGAAGATAATGCTCAGGATATATGAGTTATAGTTAAATAGAAATTTTATTTTTGGTGAGTTTATTTGGGGAAAGAGTGGGGAATTCATTATTAATTTTTAAGCATTGTTTTTATAGGCTATATAACCAAATTTACTTAATGAAAAAAACATTAAATGGTTCTTACCCATTTTTTCTACCCATGATGATATTATTTTTATATATCGGAAGGTTAATAACTGAAAAACATAAAACAATACCCTTAGTGATGTGATATTAAGTCATGTTTTTCGAAAATTGCATTTAAAAACATAAGATAAAATACTGCTTTTGGGGGATTCTTCATGGATATATAAAATTAATAAAATAACATCAAACAAAATTATCTTAAATTGAAATAAATATTTATTCCTTGATTCCTTTTAACGAATATAATAATTGACTTTTATGTTAATATGAATTAATAATACATACACTATATTTATATTTATCTACTAACTACCCAAAAATGTGATTGACTTAAACAGTTATGAAAGATTAACTGTTGGATAATTACAATGTTTTATGTTAAAAAATAATACTATTTTTATGAAAATAATTCTCATAATATGAGAGGTTATACTTTAAAATAAATGCCATTGTTATTTAAAAAATAATTATTTTGATAATAAACATTTTTATGATCATTATAAAAATAAAATTTGACTTCATTAAATTATCTTATAATTATAATTTAAGAAATATTATTTTTATATAATTATTTCATTAAAATATTATATATTATAAAGAATCATTATTTTGTCTAATGTAGTATATCTGTTTAAAATATACATTTCCCAAAAATAAATATATTTTTTATCATAATAAAATATAATTTTCATTAAAAAAATATTTAATCATTATAAAATAAAAAAATAAAAACATTATCATTAGTAAAGTATAATATATCATTTAATTTGGGGTTATATATTTATAATATTAATAAAACAGAAAATTACATAAGGGTAAGGTGTCTGATTGTGAGATTATTTTGTGGTTGTTTGATGAAAAATATTTTTGTCATTATCTAAATGAGCTAGAACATCTCCCATTAACAGTATCACTTATGTAATATTTGATGGATCTCAGCACCATCCTGGTTAAGGTAAAATCCTTATGATTTGATCTCCCGTGTAACCAATGATAAATTTTCATAATTGGGTATGGTCATGCTGGTTGATACAATAAAATCATTTATTTTTTTTATTATACATATCATAACACTTAATTTATAAAAATAATATTGATACATATACAACAACCATATAATAAAAATTAAGATTTCTAATGTCCTTTTATATCTGAAAAGATATATCATCAAAATTTTCAAAAATAACCAACGTATTCAATGTTTTTTCTGTAATTTAATTAACAAAATTATAATATTTTTAAAAGTTAATTTTATTTATATATTTATAGGTTGTCACACTCCCCCCATTATTAATACTACCCTCAAAATTTTCATTTCCTAAATTAAAATAGATGAGGTTATTTCAATTTCTCTATCTCTTCTTGATCTAATGTTTCATCCTTGAATTTCTTTTTCTACAATAGTACTTTGACCAAGAGAGTTTTCCTAATTTATAGAACCTTTTCTATAATAATTATTATCTTATATGTATTAACCTTTTATAGAACTACATTTTCTAATGAAATCACCTCAAGATTCACTACATGTGATGGGTTTGATATGTTATTCAAAGAGTGGGATACATGGAACACATCATGTAAATGAGATAGCTTATGTGAGAGTTCTAGTCGCTTGGCCACTGATCGGACCCGATCAATGATCTCAAAGGGGGTAATTATTCTAGGACTAAGCCTTTTCTTATTTATAGACCTAATGAATTTTACTTTGGAATTATATGAACGAGTAATTTCCCTAACCTCAGTATTTAGTTATCTTCAATAATTGTGTAAATATCTTTTTCTTCCATATTTTAGTGGATTTTATAAGATTTCTAATGATTATGACCTTCTAATTAATTTCTTGGAAAAAATAAGGTCTAATCTTATTCATATATCTATCGTCATCCCAGTAGGTCAGGGTCAAAACCCCTTTATAATTCATAGACTCATGGGTTTCCATTATATTTCATTAAAAAAACTATTTTTATATGTGAGCTGCACTTTGGGACGTTTTTATCCAAAAAACCATAAAATCCATTGAACATGATCTCAACATACCCTCTAAATTTTTAATGGTTCTTTCAGACTAACCATCAATTTAAGGG
The DNA here is from genome assembly GCA_963277665.1 of Viscum album. NCBI lineage: Eukaryota > Viridiplantae > Streptophyta > Magnoliopsida > Santalales > Viscaceae > Viscum > Viscum album. Next base: position 113,415,712 of record OY728137.1, read on the forward strand.
TTGTATGTAGTGCTGATAATATTTTATATAGCCAAATAATGATGACAGATTCTCCAAAACCTCATGGTAAGCCTTAGATCTTGATTATATAAATAATAATAGGGACTCTATGTAGACTAACCACTTAACATATGTATATCATAGTGATTTTTTCAAGATATATAATTTCCATTAATATAAAAAATATCTAACATGATATAAAGATCTACTACAACCTAGATGCAATTATTTATTTTAGGTGTCTAGAGTATTCTTATAATGGTATCTAATGATATGTTTTAAAAATACTATACTTGTAATGGAAATGGTTACATCATACCCTTAGACTTCTATCATTTATCCTTATAAGGATTGAATACGAAGCCTTTAGATAGAGGTTTTGTAGTAACCCTATTCTCATGTCCCATGCAATTTTTCCTCTTTAGATATATGTAAATCATATTTATTCAATGATAAATATATATTTATTAGTTATGTGCTACATCTATAAGTTACCTATTTTGTTCTATTTTAGAAAGGACTCATATTATAGATCCAAAACATATATCTACATTAATAGAGAATATGAATAATATAATATAATCAAGCATATTTTATAACACCTTATCATCATTCTAATCCTCCACTAGCAATATATCCTCCTCATATTTTAGATTATAAAACATATAATTGATATCTTTTGGCCCACACAACACCAAGTTTAAATGATCCCAATATACTATTAATTATTATTATTTTAACATGCTCATTACCACATAGCTATTAAATTGTCATGAGTGAATAGGAAAAAAGATTTCATGAAATATATATGATGTTTATATATAATAAAAAATTATTTACTAATTATTATGATACAAAAAAATATTTAGTTACGTAATTTAATTCTTAAAATGTGTATTTTCTTTAAAAATAAATATTTTATTGATTTATATGAAGAAATAAATATTATTTTTTAAAAAAATTGATAAAATGAATTGAAATAAATGAATATTATTTTTAACTCATAATCTCAAAATTTTTATATAGTTATTGTTTTGAATTTTCTAAATAACATAAATTTCTTTTGAATATTTAAAATTGCATGTTTTTAATGAAATATAGTATCATATATGATATTTTCAAAATTAACTATAAGATGTAATTACATTAAAACTATTTAATACTTCTTTAACGATAATATATAAAAAATATTCTTCAAAAATAATTCAAAACATACAAATTATAAATTATTTAAAGACAAATATGAAAATTTTATTCAGTATTGATATAGTTAATCCATAACACTGGAAAAGTCACGATTGGTTCCTTATAAACAATAATTTAGAGGTAAACTGTATTCTCATTAATTTTATATTAAATATAATTAACACATATTTATTTGGAATCATAGATTCAAATATTTGACTTATATAAAAACCTTATTATCCAAATTCTTTTAGAATGCTTACATAAGGGTAGAAAATTTAAATGAACATATTTAATAAGTTATCATTACATGGATATGATTGTGTTCAAAAAAAATTTGGTTATATTTTGTTTTATTTAAACTTGTTTGATGTGTATTTATTTATTATAAACATTATCTATTTATTTTATAAATTTTATCATTATATTATATGATATTTGTAAGGGAGTTTCTTTTAAAAAACAAATTTTAATGATTATATTTAGAAAAGTAATAAAAATTAACTTAAATCACAAGAGAATATTTCCCCTCTTATTTAGTGATTTGATGTCTTAATATTTCCTTAAAATAATAAATGGTTATGTTCAAATAGAATATTTTCATTTATAATTATGAACCATTTTAAATAAAAGTGATCTGAATATAAAAATGGTATTTACATCATGAGTTTTTCAATGATCTTAGTAAATTATTTTTCTCTATGTCAAAATAAAGTATTGAATATTATAATTAATTGAATATTATCTCTTATGATATCACCTATCATATTTTAATTACTGTATTATGTTCAGTTTGACAGTAAATTTATGATTTTTATACCATTCTAAATAATATTTTGCATAGTTTAGGTTCATGTTTATTGATTGAGAATATTAAATAACATTTCATATTATAGTGTCAATATAATTTTTTTTGTTGGCTATATTTCACTCCATTTATATGAGGAATGAATTGGCCATAGTAATTTATGGGAGGGTCTTGTTATAGCCCCTCGATGTAGCGATAGGTCTCATGAGACAAACTAGACCAGGTTTGGTCTGAGGCCTTACAAATTTATATAAAATTCTTTGATAACATATTGATGTTATATTTAATAACTCCATTATTATGAATTTAAAAATTACAATATTATTTAATAATTCTCCGAGATGTTATTCATTTAGTTGAATGACATTTGTTATGTTCCATTCTCATGTGACTCTTTATATGGAATTATATGATCATCAATTATTCTACCCTTATTATTACCAATTTATTGATTAAATGGAATGTGTTTTAGTTATTTACCTTACCATATTTATTTTCCTATTTTACTCATATCTTCTTATATAGTACTACAATTTATAAGAATTATAGATCACATATTTCATATTTTTTTCCTTTGGATCCATGGATCTAAATTTTTGTTGATATTAAGGGATTTAATATGTGGAAAAATAGAATTTTTAGAAGTAAATTAATTGTATATATTATGATTTATATTAAAATCAACTACTAATTTGTGTGTCATGTTTACCAAGACCAACAACTATTTTGAAAATTTTCACGTTATTCCTTGTATATAGTTTCAATACAATATAGTAACCATCGATTCTAGGATCTTGTGTTTGGGTTCTGTATAATTAGTATTAGATTAATTTTAGTACAAACCTTAGGAATGAGTATTAAGGAAAAAAAATTATTTAATTAAAATAAATGATTTAATTTGTAACTATTACCAATGATACAAGGAATATGATTTAAATTTTACATACACATAAATTTATAATTTTATTTAACTCTTTCACTAATTTTATGATAATATAATATGTTTTATATTGCAATTATATAATATAAAATATTCCATTTTTTAGAAACGGATCCTTTATAAAATAATGAGAACTGTAGTAATACATATAATCAAATAAGTATGAATGATCATTTTCCTAATGGTCTTAACACATTAATTCAAAGGGATATAGTATCCAAAACCTTTTTATCAATGGAGGGCCTAGTATCAAGTGATATCAAGATAGACAAATATTTCTAAATTTATTATGTCTTCAAAGGGAATCCTAAAATGAATATAAATCTAGGAAAAAATATATATAATGATAATAAGGTAAAAAATGATTTTCCCAAATACGATAATTGTGAAAGACAAATAATTGGTATAAACCTAATTTTCAAATGTGTTTTCATCATTTGTGGAGAAAAAGCCCCATTCTCATGATTTCAAGAGAAGTGATGAATTTTCCAATTTGAAATTATCCGACATTAATGACATAGATAACAAAGTATAATAACTCCCCAATCATCCATGGGTAATAAACCAGAAGAAGAAAAGTGATTATTTCTAGCTTATGTTATTGATATAGTCGAAGAGGAATGACTAATGTATTTTTATATGTGAAAAATTTGTTGTAAAAGGATTTTATTAAGGAATTATCATTATAAGAATCAGGAAATATATTAGGATTATATTTCATTAATAAAATTTAATGGATTTGGGGGAATATATATAATGGATTTAATGACCAAGAAAAGGTTTATTTAGTAAAAAACAATAATGAGGTATGATTTCATTAATATTTACTTTATGTTTGTATAATAACAAAAAATATGTATTAATGGATTAGTATTGGTGACTATGAAATTGGTTAATGGTTTTATAGTTTATGATATCTTGTTTGGGATTACTATATGTTAGGATTTTGTAAATACATTCAATAACCTGAAATTAAATGGGTATAAATTTTATTTCCATTTAATAGGAGATTATGTGAAGAAATTATTCAGATGTTTTGAATGTTATATTATTATTTACTATCATTTTTCTATGTGTAAATGCTTGGTTAAATATGTAAATTTTTAATATGATAATTACTACATTTATGAGCATTATAATTAACAACATATAGAAATGATTAATTGGAAAATTGTATATTATTTTTTGAGGTTAATGAATAATTTTTCAAAATGGATAAGAAATGATAACAAAATTGGTTTCAATAATTATTCATATGTTATATGAACGACTTAAAGATCTAATTATTCCTTAAAATTATTGAATAATATAGAAAATCATAATTAATATCTATCTATGAGGGTAATAAATGAAGTGGAAATAGGTTGAAGGAAAACAAAAGGATGAGATTATGTTTATGACCTAAAAAAATAATGTGTGTTTATTTTATCATGTGATTATCTCTATCGGGAAATATTCCCCCAACTATATGAAAATTATTTTGGAAAAAAAAATTTAATTATATAGTTTTCATACTATGAAAGAAATGGACTTTTTACCGATATAAAATTAATGGTTTTGTGATGGTCAACATTCTAATGACAATGATATATACCACTCTCCACAAAACATGATATTTACATTTATGTTCCTTAAACATATTTTCACAGATTTTCTCCTGCCCAAACGTATATTATTATAGCGACCTTTATATTTTCCTTTCCTTCTTATTATGATTAATATTGATATACCCTTTATACGATGTTGGCTTCCTAAAAAATAATTTTCAATTCTTAACATTTCTTTTAAATTGAAATTAAAAATTGAGTGTAAACAAGTTATTCAAGGTGGGGATAATTTAGTATCACTTTATTTTAGAATAAAAAAATTAATTGATATATTTTGGTGTACATAATACAGCGATTAAATAAACTAGATATATTATTAATTATTTTTATTTTACCACGAATATTAAAACCTAGTCATTAGATTGGATGGTGTTAATAAGAATATATATATTAATAAATATATTCAATTTTCTATCTGATAAAAAATTATTTCCTAATTCATTGAAAATAAATAAACAATTTTCCGTAAATTCATTTTACACTTCATATATATGTTTTTTTAAATAATTGATTAGTATTTATGTATATAAGAAAATAAATATAATTTTTTTTATTAATTCAAAAAATGTTTTTGGAAAAATTAAATCAATTTTTAACTAAAATTTTCAAAATTATTTTGTTTTAAAATTTTCATAACTTTTTGAACAAGTAAATATTTTGGTGAATTGTAAAAATTTCCATTTTGTTGTAAAATATAGTATCATCTGTGAATGATTTAAACAAAAAAATTGAAAAAAGAATATTTTAATTTTATTAAACACTCATTACTTATAAGATAAAAAACTATCATAAAAGTGTAAGATGTTATAAATTTTAAAATATTTCATGATAAATATGAAATTCATTTTCAGTACCGAAACAGTGAAAACACCACATTGTCAAAGTCAAAATAAGAACATTATAAATATTTATATGGAGTTAAAAATCCTTTCAATTTTTTTTGTTAAATATAATGAATAAATTATGATTTGTAATTATTTTCTCTAATATGTGGGTATTATCACAATAATGTTAACATAATGATTGGGAAATGCATGTGCCACACTAGAAAAGAAAATTAACAAATTAAATTAGATAACTTGTCATAGAGATGTGAAAATATTCATAATTAAACAATATAAAGGATTATATAGAGCTTAAATAAATTATTTTTTTACATTTGTTTATTTTCAATTTTTATATATCAAATAATGGCTTTATATTATTAAGGAACACTAATATAGTGCTTGTGAAAGAAAAATGAAAAATTAATGAAATTGAATTGTGTAAAATAATTATCAGGATTAAGTAACACAAAATATGACTAAATAGAATTTCGGGAGTATATTTATAAAACTATCATACAATGGTCTAATTTATGACCTTTTGGAGCCACATGGTTGAAATTGATTTAATTATATTATTTTATTTAATTAAAATTCAACCTCTTCACACTATTATGTTTTAATAAGTATAACATTACTAATGTGTGGTCATGCAGTATATATAATCGATAGTAAATATTATTTTAAAATCTATCATTTTTATCATTTTCGTGGTCAATTTATATTAATTTTAATGAAATAAATATTTATCATAAAATAATTCAGAACAATGATTCACAAATTGATAATATAATTGAAAAATTAAATAAATTATATTAAAAATAACAAAATAAAAAATGTATTATAGATTTAATAATTTCCAAGAATTTTTTTGATGAATTTTATATGTTTAGGATGTATTAAATGACTTGATTCGAAGTTATATTTTTATAATTATATTTTTAATTTCAATTTAATAAATAATATAAAATTTGAAAATAATTATATTATATGGAAATAATATTTTATTAAATTGATTAAAAATGATAAAATCTTATATTATTTAAAAGGGTAAATTATGTGTTCTAAAATTACATCCTATATTCATTTATTTTCCATATAAATTCTTTTTCTCTACAATAGACTTATAAAAATTAATATATTTCATAATTAAAAAAGTACCCCTCAACTCAATTAAAAAAGTGAACTTCATTCATCATATATTCACAACAATTTGTGCGTTATAGAATGACCATAAATTTCAATTTGTCTTCAAAACATACATAGAAATGTTATGGAGGTCCTTATCTTCCAAAAAGACCATCCCTAGTGTCTATAAGAGGACATTCCAAAGAAGATTCATTAATAAGAGGCAATCCTCCTTACCAACATTTTCATGTTTATTTCTGATTATACTTCCTATTCAGATATTGATTCCATCCTAAATTAGTAAGTATAGAATCATAATTATACTGAGATTATATTATTTTTAAGATAAAACCATTTTCCATTTCATTTCCATCCCATGATTAATAAAATCATCGCACGAGCATATATATAACTTATTATATCCATGTAGTAGTGTAATTCATTTTTTATCAGTTTTTTACTGGTATGGATTTAATGGTGGAAATAATGGATATATATTTATATATATAATATTTTTGACATTTTAATACTATAAAAATAATACCCTAACCACTTCTTTACCCATTGAACAATTCAGTAATCATATCAATGCTCGTTCATACGTATAGTTTATCATCCCAATGAAGCGATGTGATTCATTTTGAATGATCATCATTCAATAATGGTTAATAAATCAATTCAATTATAAAATAAGATATCAATTTTTTTTAAATGATTGATCTATATCATATATAACAAAAAAATGGAATTTAAGATAGAAAAATAATATGAAATCAATCCAACAAACATCCAAAATACTGAAATTTATAATATTTTTTTGAAAAACTAGAGGGGAATGTTATAATTGGAAATAATTATATCATAAATATTAATATAATTATATTAAAAGGTGAATGTATTTTTTAAACTTTTATATAGGTTTAACGATCAAATTTTATTGAATTTACACCCGAGGTATGGGAATTTTAAATCCAAATTTCATTCCTAGGTTTAATCATATACATCAGTGATTATGTCATGTTAATATAATGTGTCAAACAACATTTTTTTTATCTTATTTTTAATTTCATTTTATTATTTGGATATATCTATTATACAAAAAATTAATAAATTGAATTAATTCCCACTAAAATATTATGATATTTGTAATTAATTTTCTTTACAAAACCATATTTTAATTTTATTTTTATAAAATTCTAAAGAAATGTAAATTTTAACACAAATAGAATGATATTTTTTTTCTATTTTCATGAAACCTTAATATTTTGAATATTGAATTCAATTTTACATGGTTTTTTCTAATGAAAATGGCATGTTTTATAATTGGGTATCATTTTAACGATAAGCGATTTCAAAGTAAAAAAGGGTATTTCCTCAAAGAATTTTTCAATGATATTAACAATTTATTTTATTGTATGTTAACATTTGTTGTTGAATATGATGCTTTATTGATGTTTAAATATTAATATATTAAAAATGTAATATTATTAAATTGTTTATGGTCATTTAAAAAGGTATTTATTATGTTTATACCATTATCTATATTAGATAGTATGGGTTATGTTTATGTTTATTGATTTGGGGGTAATGTTAAAATTTTATATGAACGTTCAAATATGAATATATATATTAATTATTTGTCACCCCATTCATAAAGAATGAATTGGCCTTAGTTAGTGGCCAGAGGGGCCTACTACCGATTAGTGCGTTGATTTGTATCGTGACATAAAATATACAAAAACATTACAAACCCTTTCCCATTTATATAGAAATCATGGATGAGGTCTTGGCGGTATGCTTTTGTCATCTCACATTATTCATTCCATGTAAATTTTCAATTGGTAAAGTATCCATGCTTATGTTTCATTATCATATTATTATTAATACATAATTATTTGATCATTATTTATTTGTTAAATATTATTACAATTTTATTTATTAAATGAAATATGTTTCAGTTATTTATATTTAAATATTTGTATTCCATACTCATAGATTTCATTTCATTGTACCGTTTCTGAGAAAATAAACTCCCCACTTTTTTAAGATATATATTCCCCTTGAAAATTGGATTTATTTTATGACTCATATTCAAGGATATAGAAATGTTAATAATGTAACTCCCCGACCCCAGTTACCTAGAGTCGGTGCACTATTATATAACATTTGCATGATCACAAAAGATCAAGTCTCGAAAGACCGATTAGTTTAGTAGCCTTGAAATCACTAGATACATTCATAAAGTTTAAATTACATCATAAAATGAAAAACTACAAAAACAACTTCTGTACATTGACCACAATCATATCCCCTCATACTATCCGTGCAGGTCATTCATAAAACACTTTTCACATCCTGGAAAAAATATAACATAGAAAGGGGTGAGCTTAGATTCCCAGTAAGGATAACAATAAAGCATAAACTTTCATAAATAATCATAATCATTTAATGCAATGTATAACAAAAACAAAATCCTTTTAATCTTGAACATTAGTATAAAATGTAATAAATAAAATGAAATAATCTCATTTAATTATTCACATGGATATTCAAATAGTTGAAAAATCACATGCAATATCAATAACCACTTTCATAAAGTTGGAATGCATAATTCCGGACTATCATAACCATATAGTCAACGCCTTGTGCCAAGACTACAAATAATATTTTGTCAAGGCATTGTGCCAAGACACTGGTTTGTGTCATTAGACCTACTGATGCATCGTGGAGCTATATCAGGCTCTACCGATCACTTACTAAGTCCAATGCATTCCTCATATGAACAGGTTTAACTATAACATAAACATTCATATTAAAACTAGCATATGAAATGTCAATAATTTCTCCATAAACCATGAATGGTATAAAAATAACACATCCATAGTCAATCATATCACAAAACCTTCAATACAATATGGAAGTTTTGTATCATAATAAATCAACTTCAAATAATCTTAAAATCCATTAACGGATGTTGACATAGATGAAATCAAAACTATTTGAGATAAATAACTCTTTTTTTAAATAATTTAAAAGGCACATAATTATAAAAGAAAACAATTACATTGAAAATATTCTTGTAATATTTCAAGGGAAGCTTTGTCGATTTTATAATGGTGGAAAATAGTCGCACCCTCCGTATAAGTTAAAAAGACATTCTTACCATAATTTTTTGGAAAAGGTTAAAAATGACCTTGTTTGGAAATCTACGGAAAGATTTCTTTATAAAAATATTATAAAAAGTCAAAAAATGGTATAAATTACTTTAACCCATAGTGTCAAAAATAGTAAGAAATGTTTGAAATACATTTTTATGAAACATGGATGTGGATGATAAAGAGATCCCAGTAGATAATTATATATAAACAATCTCATATAATGAAATGATTGTGAAATAAACCCTTACCTTGTACTTTTCCTTGGATGAGGGTAGGTTAATCTCTTATGTAATGGTGAAATAATTTTTATTAAATTATAAAAGAATCATATACATTAATATGATATCAGATATGATCTTTTAACATTGCTTTGTTAATAATTTCTTAGTATTATCATCGTTTTGGGTGTTAACTTACACGTTTTATTTTACATATTTTGTTACACAAGTCATGTTTGTTATGGATAGGTTGTATATTATTCATACACAGAATGATATCAAGTCCTTAAACATTATTTTTAATCATCAAATGAGAATTAGACTTGCATGGATGCGATGGGGAATGAACGTCGTCGCGTTTATAGAGACGGTAGTCCCTACGTACGCACGAGTGAAAATATCATTCCTTTCATATTAAAATAATATATAATTGGATGGTAAATCATATATACATAATCATTATAATGTTATATTTATTATTTACATCAATTACACATAATTGTCATACCAAACCAAATAATAATGTTTTGAATAACAATTACATCACAGCGTGGAGATGGTAAGCCGTACGTACACACGTATGGTGACATGTAATTCCAAGGGTGGATAGAATACTGAATATTGTTGTACCATATTTATAATAACATCACAGTATATAGAATATAGTGGAGTTATTATTTTAAAATGGATATAACAAAGAATAAAGAAATAGAAGAAGAAAGGAAATTGAATGAGGGTGGTGAAAACATTACCACTTCTTTGTGTTTTTCCTTTTGATTTGATCAAAAGGGCACCTTAAGTTGGACTTATGAATAAAGTTATTCCTCAAGGATGATGGTATAATTGTTGAGAGGGTATTTGGTCAGAGGTTGGCCAAGCCAAAAGGCTTTTAAGGTATGAATTTGAGAAAATAGGGAGTGCGATTTTATAAGAGGGATGAGGGGCACCTATGGAAAAGCTAGAAACATTATTTTATAATAAATTAATATTCTCTTTCTAATGGATCCAAAGTGACTTACTTAGAGGATAATGTGGTTATGGGTCTCAATCCACTCAGACAATAGGTTTTAGACATGTTTGCGTCACTATTTTACCCATATCTTTTAGATTCAACTCTTAGTTAAATAGTTTGACATTTACTATGTCTCTTGTATTTTTATATTATATGGTTAATAAACATACTATAAACTACCAAAATAATACCAACTAGTTCATTAAGGACATACATATCATCATATATGTCCTTTGGCTGATCCTAATATTTTTAAGAATATTATATCAATTAATAATATAATATTTGTTTTAAAAACTCATTTATATCAATTTTGACACTATTTAATAATTGTTTTTTGTTAGTCTTAATAACATTATTAATTCAAAAAAAACTAATTTAATAAATACTAACATGTCATATTAACCAATAAAATTTTTGGAATTCATTAAAAGTCTGAAATTATATTTATTTGGGTATTTATAATTTCATTTATTTTAATATTTCACTAATAAGATAATTACCGCATCATAATTGTGTCATAAGTAAATAAAATTATATAGTGTCTAAAAATTATAAAGAAAATACCATTATGTAGGAAATATTTTTATCTTTCTAATGAATATTTATAGTCAAATGTATCTTATGTATAACCCTATATTAATAATGTTTTAGTTATTGAACTTTTATTTTAACTCTTTTAACTCTTCTTTGAATTAAATAATAATAAATATTCTAATCTAATCCATGTGGACCAAAGAGGATCATATTTTATTCCTAAGGGTGTTTTTGGTCGAATTATAATTATCCAAAAGAATTAGGACATGTGTTAGGGTAATAATAATATCATTTTTACCCTTAATTACCCTATTTACTTTTAACAGTGGTAAATAAAAGTAAAAAGTTACAATTCAAAAAAATTTATTTTCATCTCATTGAACCAAATTTTACATACTGATATCAACCATGTCTCTCTGACTTTTGGAATTCCACTCATAGATGCGGTAAAATTATGTTTTATGTGAATTTTCAAATTTTCCTAAGAGACGGGAATTAGACGGTGAAAAGTTCAATAAAATTTTTATATATCTAAAATTATTATAAACTGACTCTAATTAATTACATTGAGATTATATAGGTATTATGTATCTATTTTTTCCTAAAATAAATTTAAATTAAATAAATAATTATTTAACTAAAAATTCTGTTTTGAACTATAACTTAGTGTTTTCACTATTCATCAAAAATTGAAAGTTTTCAGAAAAATACCAAAATTTCACCCCAGGCTAATTTCAATATTCTGAATCCAAAATTTTAGTCCATTTTAAATGATAAAATTTATAAAATATCAAAAATTGGGTATTACTATTCATAAAAGTTAGTTTGATTGGTTGTGGTGTGTGTTAGAACTCAAAGTTTCGTACAACACATGCTTTTGTATTTTTAAAAAAGAAGCATATTTTAGAAGCTTGGGGTGTTACATTCTCCCCTCCTTAAAATAATTTTGTCCTCGAAATTTCTAGAATATTACTGCGTAAAAAGAATCATGTGGTTCTTTATCATAAGTTTCTTTGGTTCCCACGTTGCCTCTTCCATCTTATGGTTTCTCTATAGAACTTTTACCGAATGAGTCGTTTGGTTTCTCAGCACTTGTTCTCTTGTATCAAGAATCCTGACAGGCTCTTCGTAATAAGAAAGATCGGGTTCTAGTTCAACTTCCTCATAAGTGCGTACATGTGTTTCATCAGACATTTTTTTTCTCAACAGTGATACGTGGAACACATCTTGAACTTTGGAGAGACTTCGCAGCATTGCAAAACAATAAGCTATAGCCCCAATTCGTTCTAGAATTTCAAAAGGTCTGATATACCTGAGACTCAATTTACCCTTCTTACTGAAACATATAACTCCCTTCCATGGAGATACATTCAAGAAAACATGATCGTCTACCTAAAATTCCAAATCCTTCCTTCAGTTTTCAGCATAGTTATTCTACCTACTTTGAGCTTCATTGATGTGGCTTTGGATTACCTTAACCTTTTCCACCGTTTCCTCCACAAGTTATGGGCCTAAAAGTTTTATTTCACTGACATCATCCCAACAGGTTGGTGTGCAACATCTTTTTGTGTATAATGCTTCGTATGGTGCCATCTGAATACTTGAATGGAAGCTATTGTAATAGGAAAATTCTACCATAGGTAAATAATGATCCCACATACCCTGAATGTCGAGTGAGAAAGATCTCAACATGTTTTCTAAGGTTTGAATAGTCTGTTCTAATTTTCCATCAGTTTGGCGGTGGTAGGTAGTGCTCAAATGAGGTTCATTATCCAGGCCCTTCTGAAGACTCTTCCAGAATCTTGAAGTAAAAAAGCCGACCACGATCAGAAACAATCGATAGGGGTACTCCATAAAGTCTCACAAATTCAATAATATATAGTCTTGCAAGACGTTCAAGTGGTAGATCCAATCTTATAGAAAGAAAATGTTTTGACTTCGTAAGACAATAAACAATGAACCATATTGCTTCATTCCATATAGGAGTCTTTGGTATTCCCATGACAAAGTCCATCGTAATATTATCCCATTTCTACTCAGGTATGGGAAGAGGTTGCATGACTCCTCCAGGCTATTGCCTTCCAGCTTTCACTTATTGACAAACCATACATCTTGACACAAAATCAGAAAAGTACCTCTTTATGTTGTCCCACAAAAAATGTTTCTTCAAATATCTACAAATTTTGGTGCTCCTAGGGTGTATATAGAAATTGTAACTATGAGCATCGTCCAACAATTAACTTTTTAGATTAGGTATATCGGGAACACAAAGTCTCTTCCCAAATTTCAAAATTATATCTTCATACAGAAAGTCACTCAATCTCCCATCATTCATAGATTTATTCTTCATTTTAAACTCTTCATCGTTTTCCTGAGAACTCTTTATCCTTTCTAGTAAAGCTGATTTGTAAACCATATGAAAATGTATTGATGATTCACCTTTCATGGTGATTCCCATATCCATATTTACTAGATCCATGTATATAGGATCCCTTTCAACTCTCATTTTGTTCAAAACTCCATGATCCTTTCTGATCAAAGAATCTGCCACCTTATTTGCCTTCCCCGGGTGGTACTGTTTCATGAAATCATAATCCTTGAGTAGTTCAAGTCATCTCCTTTTCCTCATGTTGAGTTCATTTTGTGATAAAAACTAATTCAAACTCTTGTGATCAGTGTAAATCTCACATTTTTCACCATAGAGATATTGTCTCCAAATCATCAAAGAAAAGATTATAGCATCTAACTCACGATCATGAGTAGGATAGTTTTGATCATGAATTTTCAGCTGTCATGATGATTAGGCAATAACCTTATAATTCTACATTAGGACACAACCAAGTCCTTTCTTTGAAGTATCACTATAAATAACGAACCCATCATTCCCCGATGGTAGAGTAAATATCGAAGCACTGACTAATATTCTCTTCAGTACTTCAAATGATTCTTCACACTCTTTTGTTAAAACAAATTTAACACCTTTTCATGTGAGATTCATTAATGGATTAGCCAATTGGGAAAAATTCTGGGAAAAACATCGCTAATAACCTGATAAACCAATAAAACTGCGTACCTAAGTTATACTCGTCGGTGCTGGACATTTTTATATTTCCTTGGTTTTAGAAGGATCAACAAAAATACCATCCTTAGAGATTATATGACCACGAAAAGAAATCTCTTGAAGCAAGAATTCACACATGCTAAACTTCCCATATAATTCATGTCTTCTAAGAGTCTTTCGGATAATGCGCTAGTGATTTTCATGATCTTAGTAGCCTTTTGAATATATCAATATACAATCATTAAATACCACCAAAAAATAATTGAGATATTCCTTGAAAATTCTGTTCATTAGATCCATGAAAATAGAGGGTGAATTAATCAGCCCAAAATGCACTATTGTAAACTCGTAATACCTGTACCTGGTTCGAAATGCTATCTTAAAAATGTATTCCTTCTTTACAGACAACTGATGGTATCAAGATCAAAGTTCAATATTTGAAAAGTATTGACCTCCATGTAGTTGGTCAAATAAATCATCAATGTGAGGAAGGGGATACTTGTTCCTTATTGTTATGGCATTGATTTTCCTATACTCAATACATAACCTCATTGATACATCTTTCTTCATGACAAAAAGGAAATGGGATCACCATGGAGAAACACATGGGTGAATAAATCCCTTATTACTCAATTACTCTAGTTGTTTCATTAGTTCAACTAATTCCACAGTGTCCATTCTATAAGGGGTCTTCGATATAGGCTTTGAACCGGGAATTAAATCAATTGAAAACTCAATTTCTTGTTCTGGAGGATGTCCAGGTAATTCTTCCGAAAACACATCTATATATACTTTCACAATTGGTACATCCTCTATTTGAACATTCTTTTCCTCTCTCATATTTATTTTATTCTCTTCCTCCCCAATAATTGATTTTTGATGAGCTATTAGGGGTGGATCTATATAAGAATTAGGTGGTGACGATTCTACTCTAAAGATAAGGTGTTCCTTATCATCACCATCAAATATCACAACCTCCTTCTTATTACATTAAATATTCACATCATTATCTGAAAGCCAATCCATACTGTGGATTATATCACACTCAATCATTGGGTTTAATGATGGGATCAGCAAATAAAGAACATTTATATGCTCTAATGGGAACTGATTCATAGAACTTTGTTGCAATGATACATCCCTTAAGAGTTTTAACTGAAAACTCCATTTTTAAATCAAATTAGGAATATCTAATTTTCTAAGAAAACTAGGAAGATATGAAACAATGTGATGATCTAGAATCAAAAAATGCATTTTCTAAACATGAGGAAACCATTAAATTACGTGCCACCACGTCTTTCGAAACATCTAACTTAGCAGTAGTGATAGCATAAGCTTGGCCATGGTCCTTAGGCCTTTTCTGAGGTATGTTCCCCTGGATCTTAGGACATTCATTTGCATAATCTCCCATCTCCATGAAATTGTGTCATTGAACATCGGTAGCTTCTTTCTTCCCCTTTCAATCACGAGCATGGTGTCCTTTTTCACCACACTTGTAATATACTCTCATTCCTTTCAAGCAAGTACCAGGGTGTATCTTCCCACATTTACTGTAGGATGGATATTCAAATTTTCCCTTCTTGCCCTAATTTCCATTCCCAGAGTGAATATCATATCTCTTCTCCTCTTTCTTTGCCTTAAAGTCATAAGACTTAGCGAATTCCTTTTCTATCTTGATAACACATGAGACAATATCTTTGTACGATGAGAAATAATGTGAGGCTAATGCTCGATGTAGAAACAGTTTTAACCCATCAAAGAAATGACCAATCTTACTTATTAGGTTACGTATATAATCTGCTGCAAGCCTCACTAGCCTTGTAATGTTGGCCTCATACTTTGCGACATTCTCATCCTCATTTTGTCTCGGACTCAAAAATTGTCTTTCCATATCTACTCGAGGTTCACGAGGAATGTATTTTTCTAAGAAAATCTCTTTAAACACCCCCATTAAATATTTGATACATCATCATCTTTCTTTGTGTTTTGTATCAATGACCACCATTGATCAGCATCTCATGTGAAGCGATAAACTGCCATGAAAACATTTTACCTTTCACTACTCCCCAAATCCTGAAATATTTTTTCTAGGGAACTTATCCATTGCTCAGATACTAATGGATCTGTACTCCAAATGAATGTCACTGGATTTTGCCTCACGAAATGATCTAACGTTGATCTTCTCCGAGGAGGATTAGGGTGCTCCCTATGGGTAAGGTTATTATTCATAACCTGATTGAGTTGTCCCAGTATAGTGATAAGATGATCAGAACCAGTAGTATCATGAGCTCTACTATAACTAACTAGAGTAGGATGGAAATACCTAAATGGAGTGTGTGCATTGATATGATTTCCATTCCTTCCACTAGGCGCCATTTCTAAACAATGGCATAAACAAGATCAGCTTATGAATCGAAATACATAAATCCAAACTTGTAAAACACATAACATAAATTGAATAGTTTGTGGATATAATCCATAATCATAAAATATGTTTTCTTTGATGATGTATATACTCATAAAACATTCATAATGGTTTGTAAAGGAAATGAGAATTATCCTAATCATATCCCCTAGGAGTGTCGTAACCAAGAGTGCAGCAAGGCCCATTGTCCTGCACGGGTTACCATTCGAGTCCAGCTCAAAGCGGTGTTTTCGGGTTTTACCGCTAGGTACATCTGTGCTAGAGCCGCATCTACCTGCTCGTATCCAGACAGGGATGTATTTCTCGGAAAACTCACAAAATCTCTATAATAAAAAATTTCTAGGATGTTCTTCTATACTAATCCTCAAATTTTATCTTAGGTCTATATTGTCTAATCAGAGTTTATCTAAATCTATCTTACAAGGTTTGTATTAAACCTCCCTCTGAAACAAACTATAACACCCCGACCCCAGTTACTCAGAGTAGTTGAATTATTATATAACATTGGCATGATCGCAAAAGATCAAGTCTCGAAAGACCGATTAGTTTAGTAGCCTTGGAATCACTAGATACATTAATAAAGTTTACAATTCATCATATAATGAAAAACTACAACAACAACTTGTCTCCATAGACCACACTCATATCCCCTCATAATATCCATCCAGGTCATTCATAGAACACTTCTTCATATCCTTGAAAAAATATAACATAGAAAGGGGTGAGCTCAGATGCCCAGTAAGGATAACAATATAGTGGAAAATTTCATAAATAGACATTAACATTTAAGGCAATGTATAAATAAAACAAAATCCTTTTAAACTTGAAGTTCAGCATAAGATGGTAGAAATAAAATGAAATAATTCCATTTAATTATTCACATGGATATTCTACCAGTCGAATAATAACATGGAATATCAATAACCATTTTCATAATGTTATAATTCATAATGACAGACTATCATAACCACATAGTCAAGGCCATGTGCCAAGACTACAAATAAGATTTTGTCAAGGCCTTGTGTCAAGACACCAGTTTGTCTTGTGAGACCTACCGATTCATCGTGGAGCTATAGCGGGCTCCACCCGTCATTTATGAAGTCCAATGCATTCCTCATTTGACATGGTATAAACATATCATAAACCTTAATATTAAAACTAGCATACTAAATGTCAATTATTTCTCCACAAACCATGGATGGTATAAAAATAACACATCCACAATCAATCATATCACAAAACCTTCAACACAATATGGAATTTTTGTATCATAATAAATCAACTTCAAATAATCTTAAAATCCATCAAAGGATGTTGAAATAGATGAAATCAAAACTATTTGAGAGAAATATATCTTTTTTTTTTGAAATCATTTAAAATTCACATAATAATAAAATAAAAAATTTACTTTGAAAATATTTTTATAAGCTTTCAGGGGAAGCTTCGGCGATTTTATAATGGTGGAAAATAGCCACACCTGCTGTATAAGATAAAAAGACATTCTTACCTTAATTTTTTCAAAAAGGTTAGAAAGGACCTTGTTTGGAAAATGATGGAAAGATTCTTTTATAAACATATTATAAAAAGTCAAACAAAGGAATAAATGACTTTAACCTATAGTATGAAAAATATTAAGAATGATTTGAAATACATTTTTATGAAACATTGATGTGGATGATAAAGAGATCCCAATAGATAATTACGTATAAACAATATCGGATAATGAAAAGATTGTGAAATAAACCCTTACCTTGTACTTTTCCTTGGCTGACGGTAGGTCAACCTCCTGTATAATGGTGAAATAATTGTTATTAAATTATAAAAGAATCATATATATTAATATGATATCATATATGATCTTCTAACATTGTTTTGATAATAATATCTTAGTATTATCGTCGTTTCGGGTGATAACTTACTCGTTTTCTATTACATGATTTTTTACATAAGTCATGTTTTTTATGGATTGGTTGTATCTTATTAACTTACAGAATGATATCAAGTCCTTAAACATTATTTTTAATCATCAAATGAGAATTATACTTGCATGGATACGATGGGGAATGAATCTCATCGCGTTCATGGAGATGGTAGTCCGTACGTACGCACGAGGGACAATATCATTCCATTGATATTAAAATAATATATAATTGGATGGTATATCATATATACAGAATCATTATAATGTTATATTTATTATTTACATCAATTACAAATCTTTATCATACCCATCCAAATAATAATGTTTTGAATAACAATCTCACCACGACGTGGAGACGGTAAGCCGTACGTACGCACGTATGGTGACATGTCATTAAAAGGAAGGATAGAATACTGAATATAGTTGTACAAAATTTATAATAACATCATAGTATATATAATATAATAGATTTATTATTTTATAATTGAAATAACAATGAAATAAGAGCTGGAATAAGAAAGGAACTTGAAAGAGGGTGGTGAAAACATTACCTCTCTTTCCGGTTCTTCCTTTTGATTTGATCAAAAGGGCTCCACATGTTGGCATGGTGACTAAAGAAATCCCTCTAAGATGAGGGTAGGACTTTTTATAGGGTATTTGGGAGGATTTTGGTAGACCCAATAGGCTTTGAAGGTATGAATTTGAGAGATGTGGGAGTGACCTTTTATAAGAGGGGTGAGGGGCAACTTTGGAAAAGATAAAAATATTATTTTATAATAAATACATATTCGGTTTCTAAAGGCTCCAAGATGAATTATTTCATGGATATGGTGGGGATGGGTCTAAATCCACTCAACCAATAGGTTTTAGACATGATTGGGTAACTTTTTTACACTTATATTTTAGATATAACTCTTAGTTAAATAGTTTGACATTTACCATGTCTCTTGTATTATTACATTATATGGTTAATAAACTTACTATAAACTCCCAACAGAACCCCAAGTGGTTCATTAATGACATACCTATCATCATATAAGTCCTTTAGCTGAACCTTAGATTTTTAGGAATATTATATTAATTAATAATATAATATTTGTTTTAAAAACTCCTTTATGTCAATTTTGATATTATTTAATAATTGATTTTTTGTTAAAGTCATAAAAAATTTATTAATACGAAAAAAATACATTTAATAAATACTAACATGTCATATTAACCAATAAAATTCGTTTAATTCATTAAAAGTCTCAAATTATATTTATTTGGGTATTTATAATATCAATTATTTTAATATTTCACTAATAAGATAATAACTTCATCATCGTTGTGTCATCAATAAAGTAAATTATTTAATGTATAAAAATTATAAATAAAATACCATTATGTAGGAAATCTATTTAGATTTCTAATGAATATTTATAGTCGAATTTATCTTATGTATAATCCAATATTAAAAATGTTTTAGTTATTAAACATTGATTTTAACTCTTTTAACTCTTCATTGAATTAAATAATAATAAATGTACTAATCTAATCCAAGTGGACCAAAGATGATCATATTTAATTACTAAGGTTGTTTTCGGTCGAATTATACTTATCCAATAGAACTATGACATGTGTTAGGGTAATAATAATTTCATTTTTACCCTTAATTACCATATTAACTTTTAACCATGGTAAAAAAAAGTAAAAAGTTAATATTCACCAAAAATTATTTTCATCTCATTGAATCCCATTTTTCTAACAAATATCAATCGTGTCTCTAGAATTTGTTAAAATACACTCACAAAATCGGTAAAATTTTGTTTTATGTGAATTTGCAAATTCACCTAGGAGATGGGTAAAAGACGGTGAAAAGTTCAATTAAATTTTTATATATCTAAAATTATTATAAATTGACTTAAATGAATTACATTGAACTTATATAGTTATTATGTATCTATTTTGTCCTAAAATAAATTTAAATAAAATAAATAATTATTTAAATTAAAATTTTGTTTGAAACTATGACTCAGTGTTTTTCACTATTCATCAAAAATTGAATTTTTTCAGAACAATACCAAAATTTCACCCTAAGATAATTTAAATATTCCAAATCCAAAAATGAAGTCCATTTTGAATGATAAACTGTATAAAATTTCAAAAAGTTGGTATTACTATTCATAACAGCTAGTTTGATTGGTTGTGGTGTGTGTTAGAACTCAAAGTTGTGTACAACACACACTATTGTATTATTCAAAAACAAGTGTACCATAGATGCATGGGGTGTTAAAAATAATGAAATTATAAAAAAATAACACTTTGTGTATTTTATATTTTAAAATTTAATGTAATACTTATGTATGTATCTAGTTTATAAAAAATACTTGACTATTTGATATTTCGGGGTGTGATTCCTTTTATCAAAAACTAATGTAATGTTTTTTTAATTGACTATAGCCTACTAGGGTATAGTACCTTATAATCATGTAAAAAATGGTTGATTGAGATGTTATTTGAGTATGATAGGATTAAGATACTATTATTATTCCCATGTTTATCATTTATATTTCCAATATTATTGGAGCCCATTCAATGTGAATAACAGATGGGGTTGTGGTATCCTTCATATTTAGAGTATGTATATCATTTTTCATAATATTGTATGTTATTGAATAATAATAGTGTATAGTAAGATCATACCACCTATGTTGGAACATATTAAGATCTTATTCATTGAATATGAACTTGTGTCTTTTGTAATCCATATATATGATGCACTTCACACTGTAAAGGTAATTCGGTAAAATCTGCAATGTAAATATCATCACATACAATTTTAGATATTTTTTTATTATTATACTCATGGATAAATTATTTTATAGAGGAATAAGATATCATTTTGTTATATCGAATGGGAATACAACACATGTCCTTTTTGGACACATCTTTGTTGATCAAAAATCTTTTCCCATAAGTGGGTAATGTAAGAACTAGTGAAGTGAGAAGCCTTCTGTTCATATCAATAATGATCTCATCACATTACTTAGTCCCACAAAACATTAAACCCTACAACGTTTCATGGTTAGTTTCCTTTAAAATCATGTGATGTTTCAAAAAAATAGACTATAAAACCCATAACATCAATGTAAATTAGGATTTTCTATCAGAGATGATATTATTTTCCATTATTAAATTTACTCATCATTTTATTCAACCATAGTAATACCATTTATGATGATAAATTTCACTAGAATTGTTACTTTCCACATCCAAAAATCATGATTCTTATTATTAAAATAATAATTTTTTTAAAATTATAATAGTATATGATTAAAAGTTTCCTCATGTTATTCATTTTATTTATGTTATTTAAGAATTTAATCATTAAATATTAAAATAATTTACAATATTTCTTGATGACAGTATTCATAAAATCCAA
Source organism: Viscum album (assembly GCA_963277665.1). NCBI lineage: Eukaryota > Viridiplantae > Streptophyta > Magnoliopsida > Santalales > Viscaceae > Viscum > Viscum album. The sequence continues at coordinate 113,437,960 of OY728137.1, forward strand.
GATTATTTATAGAGAATTATTTACTCCAAGGGTGATCACTATTATCTTGTAGTGCCCAAACCTTGTACAAATGTTAGTCATTGGGATATCCTCCAACATGACATTTACATTTTAATATTTCGAGTGAAGATAAAAAAAGGCAAGTATTTGGACACATGTAAGAATTAAATAATTCAAAAATATATATTAGTGTATAATTGTTCTTTATACAAATAATATTGTTGTCATGATAGTCAATGTAGAGGCGAATTGACTCTTAGTTCCTGAAAATAGGACCGTTGCATCCCATTGGGGAAGATCATGGGTGTATGAAATCTTTTTTATATTACATAGTAATTTTTTATTTATAAAATAAATTGAAATAAATTTCCATTATATATGGATGCTTGGATATCAAAAAAGTCCACGGTAAAATTTCAACCAGTAACTCAACAGTTCATCATGGAGATAGACTATGTAATTTTTTTGGAATCGCATTATAGAATTCAATTACAATTTACTTGTCCAGAAAGAAGATATTCTCAATAATATAATTAATTTTAGCAAGATACAGTCATTCATAAGGATATAATATACATACTTGAGATGATGATATCGATGAAGATTCGTCCTCCTCTATGCACATTTATAGAATCAGATGGTGATTTCTGATATGGAGGATTATTTCACCTGACATGAATTTTTTCAACACCATACATAGAATTAGAATCTGTTCCCCCAATGTCACTTAATTACACTAAAGAGAGTATTGAAATGTTTTATTGAAAATTAATCCCACTAACCATGTTAGTGGGAATTTTGAATACATGGGTTACAATATTTGAACCATTTCCATCATCACCGATTACTATATATCCCTGTTTGGATGTGGATATTGGATAGTTCTACTAATCCAATGTTTTAAGAGAAACATTATAGAACAATTATTAATGACTACATTTAATATCATTTAATTAATTTTTATATTTCCTTTTTCCACATAGTTTCGATAATGAACCTTAATAGATTTGACGAAATAATCACCTCTTTTCTCTCATTGGCTAGGAAGACGTTTTTTATCAAAAAAACATAGAATATTTCTTTTGTTCTTAGTTTTTAATTGACCATTAATGTGGAAAAATTGGGTAGCCAGATTTGGGTTGATTATATCGTTAGTTTATTCTTTTAAAATGTTTTTTCTGGTTTTAAATATCTATATAAGTAAACTTTGTTCCCACACCTGAATAATTTTCATGTACATACCATATAACAAATAGGACGCTTATTCCCAAAATATTGACATGTGGGATGTTGGAATATATTTCCACCATTAGTTTTCTCTATCACACAACTAGGATTAAAAAACATTCTCCACTTATAATTTTAAGAACCATGACACTCATATGATTTTATTATCTATATTTCAACATTGATTGAACATCAAATTATTTTATCATATCTATGAAAGTATAAAATTTTATAATCTTTTCAAAGACTCAACATTTTTCCATCAAATAAGTAGTCATCACCAGATTTGGGAGAGATGACCAAGTTGGTGGCATATCATGAAGGTATTATGTTGTTTTCCATTTATTATCTGATTGGTTAATCTGCATTTTTACATACATTCAAGGAAATCCTTCTTTATTTATGTTAGAGTTTTCACATTATTTTTTTGAAATTCCATCAAGTTCAATGCTTTAATCTCATCATCATTTATTATATTTTTGAACAACAACAACTAGTTTTCATTTTATCCCTCCATATAAAAAATTGGCATAAAGAAAATATCATTATTAGAGAATTGATGGATGTAAAAGATCTTTCAAATGGAGTTGATTTATTTTTTCATGATTACGGTATATAAATATTGTCTAAATGTTAGAGGCCTTTATCAAATTAAGATGTCAAATTATAGGGATTCAAGCATTCATATTGATTTTAGTTTCTGATGAAAATATGGGTTAATTTCGCATGTATTTTCATGAATTTATTGATTCCTACCCCCAATTGGTTGGACGTATCATTTGGGAATTCTCCACATTTCCAATTACGTTGGTTGTTGACTAAGAATCTCATATTTCCAAAAAATGACTAACATAATGTGGAAATTTAAAATGATAAATTTTCGACAGTTAATGTCCGAAAACATAAAACCTAAACATAAAAGGGATAACTCATATATTATTCTACATTTTAATTTATATGTTTCAGTCTCATATATCATTTATATATTTTATAAAATATGTTTTTATGGGAATTTTCTTCCCCTTAATAATGGTTCAAATTGAGCTTTCGAATTTATCAAACCATATACCCTCAAAGTGTCAATATTGGTGTGATCAAGTACTATTATGTTGTAGTGAGAGATGTTCAATTCCATCTCAATGCAACCATTTCAAGGATATTACCCCAAGGAACAACATTTCCAAATCTACATCCACTTTTCATATCTTGACAGAGATGTATTTTCTTTGAACACACTTACTATATATATTGGAAAAAAAATTGGTATGTTTTAATTTATTTTACCTTGTCAATAATAGTTCCAAAAGAATTTATAATGTTAATCCATATAAATAAATTATCCTTTTCTCTGTTACCATCAATAAAAATCCATAATTTTAATATAACATAATTTATGATTTTTTACATAATGCTACAATAATATAACCCCAGATTATCATGAGGTTTAATGTAATTGTGTAATTCTGTACCCATCATAAGAAAATGTAAAATAAAAATAATTTTAAAAAACATTATAAATTGATGTTATATTCTCCAAATATTATAAAACTACAGAGGATAAACTAAGGATATATATAATAAAGGGTGAGTTATGAATCATACTATCAGAATAGTAAAACAATAACATGATGAAAGTAATAAAAGTTATTAATATAGAATAGAAATAATAAAAATGATTGGTGGATCATAATAATATTAATCATTCAAGATATAAAAAGATATGGTCAAGGTAATATAATAATTATTAGAAAACACAAAACACGAAATAAGAATAAGTCAATGCTAACTTGTGAACCCTCTATATTGTGTGGATATGTTTTTTTAAATTAATTTTATATTTTTAATATTTTCCATTAAAAATCTCATTAAATATAGTTTTTAAGATTTATTTCTGATTTCATGAAAGAAAAAGAAATAATTTTATTTTCTTGGGTAATATGAAACACTCTCTTTGTCATATGTTACATACAATGTCATTTTCCTTTGACAGCTTGTGTTACATGAAATAATGAGTTTTTATCGAACTACAATATATTATTATAATTATTACTGAAATATTATTATTTCTAAAACATATCCATTTAAAGGAAGTAAAGAATATTATTAACTAAAATTTTAAAATATAATCTATATATTTTAATAAAATTGATCCTTTAGATATTAATTCTTGGATATAAATGTCAAAACCATTTTAAATTTAATAAATTACTTTTAAAGAGTACTATTTTTCTATATAAGAAATTTTTTTCTCAATAAATTAAAAAACAAATTTTTGTTAACTTTTTAAATAATATAAAATTATTTTATTATCATTCAATATCTTGGATTTGTATCTATTTGATTTTATGGGCATAATAGAATAATAAATCATATTTTATGAATAAAAATATATATTCTTCTAAAAAGTAATTTGAACAAGTTTTAATGGAGAACCAATTTTAAATAATTTTTTTCTAAAATTAATCAATTTAATAAGTTAAAATGGACATCATATTTCATATAGGAACTAAAAAATTAGTGTGGTGTGATTTTTTTACTTTTCTGTGATGTTTCATTTTTTGATTAATCGCGAGAAATACTAGATTTTAATTCAACATTACTTTTTCATATAATTTATTTTTTAAAGTTAAATTTAATTTTTAAATATTTTCAATGTTTATTTAGATAAAAGATATAAAAAATAGTTTAATTTTGGTAATTGTAATCAATTTCACTTTGAAATTAGATATAAAAACATACCAATCATTTATTGTTTTGCACTTTAAAATAAATCTTCGTCGTCCTCTCTAGGGGATTAATTTTAAATTAATTTGTACCACTTTCGTGATTCAAAATTTTCAAAATAGAATATATATTTGTTATAATATTAATTTATAATATACAATAATATAAATATAGTTTTTAAAAATATTACTGAATGTGATTAAAATTAATTATAGTGATTAATTTAATAATATTATTAAGAAGAGACTAATACATAATCATAAAGGCCAAAATGATCTAGAAATAGCTAAAAAATCTTTGGATGGAAATATATTTACCCTATCTTCTCTTTTATTGGTTTTATACCATTATCAAATCTTATTAAAATTGGAAAAACATCGGTGGAATTCACTTTTAATAGTATAAAAGAATGCAACTCCTCCACCTGTATAAAAAAGAACTCCCCAATACATTTATTTACACCTCTCAAGTTCTTTGGTTGAGACAAAATATAATCAAATAAAATATTTACATCCTTACCTTCCCCCTTTAATACTCAATTTTTTGAATTATTCCAACAATTTAATCTCTTTTGGGAAAAGAAAAAGAAGTTACCCACAAAAGAGGTAACATCATTCCTCAAGATCTATTCAATTAATTTCATTCCCCACCATCTAAATTAATCTTATTCTATGAGTGTATAATAAAAAATATGTCATAAATATTATTATATGTTTTTATTTTATGGTTTCGACTTTTAATTTCACCTACATCCATTTCATGGGTAATGAACTTACCATTTCTATGTACAACGAACTACTGTCACAAGAATTGATGTTGTTCATGTTTCTCTTACAAACTCTCAAGGTTAAGATATAAGATTAAAATTGTATTTTTATATATTATATATATAGGGAATTTATGACTTATTTATGATTCAATAATTATTGTATAATATATACCTTCATTCATTCCATTTTTTGTAAGAACGATAATATCATTTTAGGATGTGTGGTCTACCACTTCCTTAAAGAGTTATGATTCATTAACACCATATATGGAGTGGGTTGAGGATGTTTTTATAGAACATAAATGATATATATTATATAGTAATTATACTATAATTAATATATATATAATTTATTTTTGTTATTTCAATATGACAATAAAAAGAAAGCAATGTTCAGGCGTACGTATGACCTATTGTCTTCTAAAATAATGTATTACATTTCATACTTAAATATTATATTTATTATAATAAATACATATATAAGGAACATATATAATATTTATACCATTTTTTACATATTTTAAATATGTAAATCTTAATCTATGTAAGAGGATCATGAATAAAAAATCAGAACATATATGAAGAATAACATGGATATTACCTGAAATGTAACATTAACATGTAGATATTAATAAACATGTAGTATATAGTTTCCAACAAAAATATATGGCATTAGATATAGTAAAATGGTTATTTATTAGATGTATAAAAACTTATATTTATTATACTGGAGTTTTGAATGTTTAGAATGAAATTCCTGACTTAACGTAAGGGAATTTCATCAAAATTTTATTTCTGTAAGATACATGCCATATTCCCAACTCACTTATTTTCGGTGGTGTATATAATAATATATGAAATTTTATTTATTTAATTTATTTTATTTAATAATATTTTTAACCGAAAATGATTTTATTATTTCATGGGGATGATGATCCAAAAGTTACTCAAGTGGTATGAGTTTTTCCCTCTCAGTATGATTTCTCAGGAGACACAAGCCATGTTCCCTTTCTATTTCATGTATATAGTGTCAATAGTGAAATTAGAAGTATAATAGTACCATTATGAATAAATTTATGGGTATTTAGATATAAATTTTAAGTTATTTATTTAATGTGTTTTTTTGTTTCATTAGATACCATATCAGTAAATTAATTTTGTCGTAATTTTCCTTCTTTGAGAAACATGCCATGTTAGGAACCTATATTTTCTCATGAGTTGTATATACTAAATGTTACATATTATATATTGAATATAATTTCTCAATTGAAATTTTATGCTTCATGTAATATTATTTTTTACATTGTATTATGATTTAATGTTACCAATGTCGGTAACATTTTATGGCTATAATCTCATTGAATATCGAGATTGTTTATGATTATTCTTCCATTAATGAAATATTTTGATCCATCCCTCAAGATAACTAATTAATTTAATAATCCTATTTTTATTCATTATATATTTATACACTAGTAACATTTTCCCCATATTTGTGAGTTATGATATGTCACGACCCATCCCCCAGGGCTCGTATCGTGACTACCCCAAGACTGCTTTCATAGGCTAGGGGGTGGAGACTAGCACCAAAGGCATAAATACCTAAATTGAGAACGCATTGCATTTATAAACTAAACACAACCAATAGAGTACACAACTAGAAGTAAAACACTAAGTAAAACTTTATACAATAGAGATTGTTGGAAGTAAAGGGGGTCAGAAATACATGCCCAACAGTAAAGTGAATGGAAACATAAAACTACAAGTACAACTGAAAGAAGAAAAGTAAAACATCCACTGGGTCGTCCTCCAGGGTTTCTACCTGAAGGGTAGGTACATATGGCCTCCAAAGCACTCCACGTCCATCCGTCTGCTCCGTGTACCGTCACGTCGAGTTGTCCACCTATGAGTACCATCAAGTCCTACCACTCCCTATCTCAGTCAGCGTTGTCCGTCGTCTGAAACCAACACAACAAGGTGCAATCGTAGCCTGTGCAGGGGTGAGTATAACGATACTCAGTAGGGACCCGTAGACCCTAATGGTCTCACTGAATCCAACAAGGATAAACCACAAAGCATATATTCAATGGATAACCATCACATAGGTATATTCCCATACATATAACTAAGTTATCTAGTAACCCATTCAATCATGAGGAAAACTCAAAAGTCATTAACTCAACTCAAAACCAAGATTTTATTATAGGGGTGGTAACAGGTAACACTCCCAGTTAAACTGTCGAACCCTCGACTGCTGATGTACTCCTCACATAGAGAGTACTGTGGGTCTATCGTGTCACAGAAAGGCACTTCCCACTATCCTAAACTGCTGTAGTACTCCTCCTGTCGAGTACTGTGGGTCTGTTGCATCACACAGAGGCGCTCCCCACTGTGGTTCTGCCGCATCACACAGAGGCACTCCCCCTCATAGCCTACTGAGGTAATCCTACTATCGAGTACCATGGGTATACCGCATCACACAATGGCACTCCCCACTATGGGTCTTCTGTGTCACACATAGGTGCTTTCTACTAGGCTAGTCGAAACACTCCTATTCGAAAGGTTAGAAGTTGTCAGGTCTCAGCCCGCTACTAGGTCTTCGTACTCCGCTCGCTCGTCTCTAGGAGGATCCACTCCACGAGCTACTTGTCGAAACTAAAACATTCATGAAGTCCCAAGTATATTTATCTCAAAGGTCCACCTTGTCATAGGGGTCTCAACACAGTAGACGACGTGTTAATCGGATGGTCAGACTGTGAGTTATTGGGATTTCCGTCCGAGGGGACCCGTTGGTTTTTAGGTTCAAACCAAACCTACCATATCAAAACTGCATCCAAATTCCAAGCGGTGAATTTGAAAAGGACCATCTCATTCCATGATTTCTGTTGCCGCAGATGGATCGTCGATCGGACACCTGTAGCCCAAGATATGGGCAAAAAGGTGTAATCGGGTCAAATGGGTCCGGGTCTAGTCTAACCCAGTCGGACCAACCCATCCCGACCCGGGTCTGAACCAGGGTCCGACTTGGTCAGTGGGTCTGACCCAGCCCGAGGGTCTGGCTCGGGCCGAGGAACGGCTCGACCCGAGGAGACGGCCCGGCCCGGTGGGGGCGGTCCGGCCCAGTGGCCCATATGGCCCGGCTGGCTGGCAGCCTATGTGGCCCGGCTTGCTGGTAGCCTGCATGGCCCGGCAAGCCACGAGTGGGGGGGGGGGTGCCACACCCCAACCTTCTGAATAGAACTGGATCTAGGCATCAGTTCAGTAACTCGCGGGACACGAGGTTTCCCGTCTTGTCCGGCTGGCCAACCGGCCATCCGGTTCTGCTCCACCGGCGCAACGTGATGGTGTTGTGCCCCTAAACCTCCACTACAGCCCACCCTGGCTATAGATACCTTGTTCCACATGGCACAACGGCGCCCTGCTGCTCCATCTGACCACTACGGCAAGCCTTCTTGCGGCCCTTCCACATGCACGACGTGATGGCGCCACGTCCCTCCAGCGACCCAACGGCCTTTGCGACTCTGCTATCCTTCACGGCTGGCCCATTGCCAGCCAACGTTACTCCACTGTAGTCCTCTCTTCTGGAGGAGTCATTGTGCCGCCTTCATCACCAACAAGTGAGATAGAACAAAGGGGGAGGGTTGGGCTGTCACGACCCGTCCTCAGGGCCCGTGCCGTGACGACCCCATGCCCGCCTTCCATAGGCCAGGGGCTGGCGACTAGCACCAAGGCGTAAATTCCCGATAAAAAGGGAAGGCATTGCCTTTGTAAAGTAAACCAACACCACAGAGGAAGAAATCAAAAGAAGCAATAACTAAGTAAAAGCTGGTACAATAGTAAGTGCGGAAAGTAAGCGGGCCAGAATACAAACCCAAACTGAAAGTAAAGTATAACTCGAAAGGGAAAAACAGCAACTGAAAAGTATCGCCGCAATGTCGAGCCGTCCTCTGGAAGTCCCAACTGAAGGGTGGGTACAGATAGCCTCCACTGCTCCTCGGGCCCAGCCGACCGCTCCGAGTACGTCCCACCTAGTGGTCCACCTCCAGGTACCTCCCTACTCCGCAAGCCTCAACCACAATCAGCGTTGTTTGTCGTCTGCAACCAACACAACGTAGTGCAGGCATAGTTTGTGAAGGGGTGAGTATAAGCTACTCATTAGGGACCCCGAGACCCCCTAAGGTCTCCCAGAACCCACAAAGGATAATCCACAAAGGAAAGATACAATCACGAAGTAACATCCCACACGGCTTAGTTATATGCCCATACATATACCTAATTCATCAATTCCAACACGCTCCAACCTCCAAGCCCAAGTACAACCCAATCCACACAGGAAAGAAAACGTATTCCACATAGGAAAGAAAAATGTAATCCACATAGGATAGCACAACACAATCCACTTAGGAAAGAAAAACATGTTTCATCTCACACAGTTATACTTTTTCGAAAGATGATAGAGATGATCACTGATCCATCTACATCATCGGACACACAAAGGATCGATAGGTACTAACCCCCGCAATGACCCACAAAGGATCGAGAGGAAACTAACCCCCGCAATGACCCACACAGGATCTGTAGGCACTGGCTCACAGAGAACCATTGAGTGCTGACCCACACAGGATCGGACCCACATAGGATCGGTAGCACTGATCCACGTAGGATGGCTGAGTGCTGTAGTCTTCGCCATCGAATCCACTAAGGATCTCCGTACAGTCGTTGTTGTCACAGTAGCAGTCGCAGCCAGCTCTAGGGTTCCTGCACACAGCATGCTCGTTCCGGAGGGTCCGCTCCATTAGCCGAGAGGCTGATACATCAACTAAAACATAGTCAAGAGTTGATGTATCCAAAAGTTCCGTATCGTCAACAAGAACTCAACGTCGCAGACGGCGCGTCAATCAGACGCTCGGTCTGAGTGTTATTGGCTTTTTCGTCCCAGGGGCCTGGTAGCTTTTTAAGGCAAAACCAACCCGACCATACTCCAGCTGCGTCCAAACCTCTGGAAGAGTAATCCAAAAGATCTGTCTCACTTAGTGGACTTCAACAAAGACGACGACACGTCAATCGGACGTCTGAAGCTCAAGATATGAGTGTTTCCGCTCCGAGGGCCCAGTTGGTTTCGTGTACGAACCAACCCGGCCTAACTCAAAGTATTCTGAAACCTTGAGTGTGATATACCGAAAAGACCATCTTGATCCAAGGATCACATCTCAATTAACGGTGCGTCGATCGGAGACTTGTAGCACAAGTTATGGGCGTCTGACCGAAAAAGGTTCGGTATTAAGGGGTTCGGGCCTGGTCCGACCCGACCCGATACCCCCGGGGTCGACCCGAACCGCATTGAACGGAACCGCGTCTGGGTCCGGCCCGCTTGGACATGGCCCGACCCGGTCGGCACGGCCCGGCCCGGCCCGGCCTGGGCACAGTGCGCCCAGCGCGCTGGCCAGGCGCTCGGCCAACCGGCCGAGCCATTTGGTGGGGGGGGGGGGGGCGCCTGCCCCCTGGTGTAACCGCGGCCCCACATTAAAATGGGGGAAATTTTGTGCTGGCCGGCCGGGGGAATTAATTCCCCCGGTTTCCCTTTTGTTCGGCCGGCCCGCACCAGCCTGCTGGTTCTGCCGACAAGGACCGGCGACGGCCGGTCCTTCCTCCTTCGCCGACACTGGCGGCCCAGAACCAGCCGCCGGTCACCCTACTCCACCGCGGCCCGGAACTGGTCGCGGCCTGTTTCGTCCAGCGCGGTGCGACGACACCGCACCCCTCTGCTGTGACCCCACTCCGGCCGTGGTGTCTTTGGTATTCTCCGATGCGGCGCGACGACGCCGCGACTTGGTTCAACTTCACGGCGCGGCGCGACGGCGTCGTGTCCTTGTTCGTTTCCATGGGGCGGCGCAATGGCGCTGCGCATTCCTTGTCGCACGGTCACACGCGGTGCGACGACACCGCGTCATACTCGTTTCAAACCACAAAGAAACAACACACGGATAAGGGAGGAGGGTCGGTTGTGTTTGTGCGGTCGGGCCCCCTCTCATTAATCGATAGCATTTAGTCATATAGCCACGAAGAACGACAAACTAGAAATCACGAACGAAAATAATTAAATAAAATAAATCCCCTACCTCGAGCGTGGCTTGAATGGGGTTTCCGTCGTGGAAAAAGACGTCGCAAGGTGAATCTCTGTAAGTTGACGGAGAACACCCGAGGAGGAAGTGGCGTCTCCTTTTCGTTGACACGGTAAGAAGATCGAAAGAGGGTGCATCGTCGATCTTCAGAAACACACCGGCTGCGAAGAGGATAAGAGACGACACATCGATCTCTTCTTACGGTGTCGACGTTCCTCATCAAAGTCTTGGTGTTCTTCGTCGAAGTCTTGTCATTCTTCGTGATGAAGATGAAGTTCTCTCTCCTAAATTGTCCACACACAACATCCAACCAAAATAAAATAAGGCTCACCCTTATTTTATTATCTTAATCCACAATTCAAAAATTCAAAACTTAAATTAAATTATTGAATTGGGTATTTCCATACTTAATGAGAGGATAGGTAAAGTCACCCAATTAATGGGAAGTTAAAAATTTATAATAGTTACACAACTTAATTGGGGGGGGGGGGTTAAGAGGAGTTAGGGAGTGAAGGGATTTTAAAAGGTGGGGACTCGTGTGGGCCCCACCTCACCTTAAATCCACTCAAGATAAACTAAAAAACAGTGGGTCCCACCCTAACTCCTACACTTAGGTTCTAACTCATGGAAAGGGAAATAAAATTCTTAACGAAAACTTTATTTCACTAACACTTAATCCAAAAATTTAAAAAATTCATAACGAGCAAACGCAACTCTTGAAAAGGAGTTCCTAAGCAATTATCGGTGCTACGGTTCCATCGGTGCCCTCAGAATTCGATTCCGAGCACCGGTTCAAAAGTTATAAATTCACGCTCGTTCGTTCACTGAACGTACCCGAGCTAAAATTCAGATAGAAATTCCGGGAACACCGGGCCTTGGAATCAAGTGCCGTCAGAAACTGCGTTCTTGTAAAATCCCAAAGAAAATTTAATAAAGAAATTTATTTGAATTTTACGGTTCTTTACATTACTCCCACCTCAGGGATTTACATTCCCGTAATGATACATCATAAACTAGGGAAACAAATGTGGGTACTAAGCACGCATCTGAGCCTCCCTCTCCCAAGTGCTCTCCTGGAGATTCCCGTACTTCCATCTGATGCGCACTAGAGGAATAAACCGTCCACTTAGGACCCGCTCCTATCGATCCTTGATCTCCACCGGGACCTCTGCAAAAGTCACCCCATCATCAACGTCAAGCTCCCCATGGTCAATGATATGCCTCGGGTCTTGCACGTATCTCCTCAGCTGAGATACATAGAAGACGTCGTGCACCCAGTGCAACTGAGGTGGTAGATCCATGCGATAAGCCACCTTTCAAATCCTGCCAAGGACATGGAATGGTCTGATGAACCGTGGAGACAACTTTCTGCCTCGGCCAAATCTCCGTAATCCACGTCGAGGTGAAACACGCAAGAAGACGTGGTCACCATCCTGGAACTCTAGTGTCCTCCGCCTCCAGTCAGCATAAGACTTCTTCCAGCTCTGAGCTGTCCTCATCTGCTCCTGGATAACCTGGACCTTGTCTGTCGTGGCCTGGACCATCTTCGGTCCCACAAGTGCTGACTCCCCAGGGTATGTCCATCACAAAGAAGATCTAAAAGGTCGGCCATACAATGCCTTGTATGGTACCATCCCGATGGTGGAGTGGTAACTGTTGTTGTACGCAAACTCCACAAAGGGTAGGTGGTCCTCCCAACTGTGACTAAAGTCGAGGACACATGCGCGGAGCATGTCCTCGAGAGTCTGAATGGTCCTCTCTGTCTGACCATCCGTCTGAGGGTGAAAGGTGGTGCTCAGACGTAGCTGCATCCCGAACGCCTCCTACAACCCCTTCCAAAGCCAGGAAGTAAAGCGAGCATCTTGATAGGAGACGATAGAAGATGGAACACCGTGAAGACGTACAATCTCCTGAACGTAGAGACGTCCCAATATCTCTACCGAGCCCTTCTCTATGATGGGTAGAAAGTGAACCGACATGGTGAGTCGGTCGACAATCACCCAGATAGAGTCGTGACCTCTGGAAGTGTGTGGAAGTCCAGTCACAAAGTCCATAGAAATGCCATCCTAATTCCACTTCGGGACTTTCAAAGGCTGTACCAAGCCTGCTGATACCTGGTGCTCTGCCTTCACCTGCTGGCTGGTGAGGCATCGAGAAACGAACTCCGCCACAACCTTCTTCATGCCCGACCACCAGTGCTATCGTCTGAGATCCTGGTACATCTTTGCCACTCCAGGATGTACCGCCAAAGGATAAGTGTGAAAATCTCTCAGCACCTCCTCCCGTAAAGAAACTGGTACCACGGTACGTCCTCTGAAAAGGATGTCGTTCTCTTCTCCAAAGGAGAAAACATCAGGTTCCTGTCCTGAGGATATCTGTGCACACCACATCCCACAGTTAGTGTCCCCACGTTGTGCCTCTCTGACCCGGTGTAGTAGTGGAGGAGTGACTGTGAGAGACTGACGAAAGGCTGCTCCATCTCTATCCACGAAGGATATCTGCAAAGAGTCTAACTGCTCTGTCGCCTCCTCATGTAGCTGAATTCCTGTCATCCTGCTGAGAGCATCAGCTACCACGTTCCCCTTCCCAAGAGTATATACAATCTCAAAGTCATAGTCCTGGAAGAACTCGAGCCATCGCCGCTGTCTCAGGTTCATGTCCTTCTGAGAAAAGATGTACCTGAGACTCTGAGCGTCAGAAAATACTGTAAAGCGCTCACCCATCAGATAATGTCGTCGTGTCTTCAAAGAGAAGACCACTGCTGCTAACTTCAGGTCATGGGTAGCGTAGTTCTGCTCATGCGGCCTCAACTGACGTGATCCATAGGCGATCACTACCTTCTCCTGCATCAGGAGACATCCGAGTCTGGTCCCTAATGCATCTCAGTAGACTATGTACCCTACTCCCTCCTCAGGAAACCTCAAGATAGGTGCGCTGGTCAATCTCTATCTCAGCTCTTGGAAGGTCTCCTGACATCTGTCTGACTATAAAAATGGTTTCCCCTTCTTCGTCAAAGCTAAAGGTGGTGCCACAACTCTGGAGAAGTCTGGCACAAATCTCTGGTAGTATCCACCTAGTCCCAAGAAACTTCGCACCTCCGTCACGCTCCTGGGTGGCTCCCAAGCTAGCACTGCCTCGATCTTCGCAGGATCCACCACAACTCCCACCTCAAAGATGACGTGTCCCAAGAAGTGAACCTCACGTATCCAGAACTGACACTTCGAGAGCTTTACATAAATCTGATGCTCTCAGAGTGTGTCTTGTACAACCCGCAAGTGGTAGGTGTGCTCCACCTTAGTTGTCGAGTAAATTAAAATGTCGTCGATGAAGACCATGAAAAATTGATCGAGATATGGCTGAAAGATTCTGTTCATGAGGGCCATGAACAATTCTGGAGCATTGGTTATGCCGAATGGAATAACCAAGAACTTGTAGTGGCCATACCGACATCTGAAGGTCGTCTTCTGCACGTCCTCATCTCGAACTCTGAGCTGATGATAGCCTGACCTGAGGTCTATCTTTGAGAACCATCGTGCTCCCTTGAGCTGATCGAAGAGGTCATCAATCCTCGGAAGCGAATACTTATTCCTCACTGTCACCTGGTTCAGGCAAAGATAGTCGACACAAAGTCGCAAGCTCCCATCCGCCTTCTTGGCGAAAAAAATCGGGGAAGCCCAGGGTGAAACTCTAGGTCGGATGAACCCCTTGCCCTGCAAGTCCTCCAACTGTACCCGCATCTCTTGAAGCTCGGCAGGGGCCATCCGATATGCTGGGGTCGATATCGGGGTTGTCCCGGGGTACAGTTCAATATTCAATTCTACCTCTCTGCGAGGAGGTATCCCTGGAACGTCGTCGGGAAAGATGTCCGCGTACTGATCCACCACTACAGGAAAACCAGGACTCCGCACGTCAAATGCTCCTGGGATGAGGCTAGCCAACTGATGAGGGATGGGCTGTCCTCTCCACTGCGGAAGTCCATTCTGTGCTGCTAAGGCTCCCTTCTCACCGGTGAAGGTGAACTTGCTCCCATCGGTGCGTACACATCACACCTTGCGCCTAATATAGTCAATCTGTGTATGGATCGTAGACAACCAATCCATGCCCAAGATGACGTCGTAAGGCCTCGACGCCACTAGAAGAAGATTCCAGCCGAATCTCTCGCCTCCTAGAGTAAGCTCACACTGCCGGAACCAGTGCGTAATCGTCGAGTCTACTCTCGTAGGAATCTCTAGCCGTAAGGATCGAGCCAACGGCTCTGTCGGAATCTCCGAGCTCCAAACAAGGGCAGCAGCTATGAAAGAGTGACTCGCTCCTGTGTCTATGAGAACTGAAGAAAGGGTGGAATAGACACAGATAGTACCTCGAATCATCTCGGGCGCACCGTGGTCGTAGGCCTCTGTTGCCTGGTGTCATGCCTGTCTCTGCCTGCCAGCTCCCTGTGGCCGGGGTGGACCTCCTGGTGGTGGTGGTGGTAAAGCCTCAAAGTGTCACCCACCACCTGCTGCTCGGCCAGCTCCTCTGCCTCGTCCACCTGATCCCTGCGGACCGCCACGGTCGACCCTCTGCCTCTGCCTCGGTGGTCCCTCAACCGTCTGCTACTCCTCGACACGATGGATCGGGCAATCACGAGCCATGTGGCCCTGCCCGCCGCATGAGTAGCACTGCATGCCTCTCGAATGATTGGCTCCGCGTTGTGTGCCCCGCACTGCTAGGCCAGTGTCCTGAGGTCGTCTGCCTGAGGGTCTGGTCTGCCTGGACCAATGAGTCATCCGTCGACAGCCTGCTGCAGAAGACTCTTCTACGTGCCGCCCTGCGGTGGGTCTCTGCGCTGGTGTAGACTCAGCAAGAAAGCTCTTGATCAAAAGGGCTCGCTCTGGTACTCTTGTCTGAGTCAGAATACTGAGGGAGATCAACGATGCCCTGATCTCGTGTCTCAATCCCTGCTCAAAGGTCTGGGCCCGGAAGAATGGGTCCCGTACCATGTCTGTAGAGTAGCGCGAGAGATCAGTAAATCTCGCCAAGTATTGGGTGACTGTCATGCTGCCATGCCGCAGGTGTAGAAGCTCCTAGATGCGCACCACACGGAGGGTGTCTAGGACGAACTCCGAGTGGAAGAGGCTCTCAAAGTTCTTCCAGAGAAGAGATGCCTCATCGTGCACCTAGAGCATGAAGCGCCACCATCGGCCCACTGCTGTGTGTAGTAGGCTCGCTGCGAGGATCACCATGAGGTCTGCTGGTGTCCTCACTAACTGAAAAACTTGTACCACTGCCTCCAGCCAGTACACGGCTGCCTGGGGGTCCGTCTCCCCACGAAACCTAGGCGGTCGTTGGTGCTGGAACTCATGCAGTGCACTAAGGCGACATGCATCGTCAGCGGCTAGGGCAGGAAGAATCGGTGGCTCGACATGTAGATCTACCGCCGGTGCCATTTGCTGACAAAGGGCCATGCACAGAGGCCTCGTCGCTCGGTGGGCTGTCGTCGCGCTCGACTCTCAGAACCCTAGCTGGCTGTCGTCGTGGGGCCATCCTTAAAAGGGGACAGGTGCGCCACGGTCAGAACAGTATACCTGGTGAGCTGATACAAAGTAATCCCAAAGAAAACATGAAACACACATGAAAACAATGTTTTCGTGCATTAAGTCGAAAATCAGAAGTCAGGGTCCCGGTGTACAGATATGTCGGCCGCCGCACGAACACTGGACTCCTTGGACTGATAACCACACCCAATATTCTAAACACTATTGCTTCACATAGAAAAATATCAGAGTCCCAAGTTTTGAAGTAGAACTGAACTCCCCTGATACCAATTTTTCACGACCCGTCCTTGGGGCACGTGCCGTGACTACCCCAAGCCTGCCTTCCATAGGCCAGGGGCTGGCGACTAGCTCCAAGGCATAAATTCTTGATAAAAGGTGAAGGAATTGCCTTTTTAATGTAACCAAACACCACAGAGCAAGAAAGCAGAAGAAGCAATCACTAAGTAAAAGCTGGTACAATAGTAAGTGCGGAAAGTATGTGGGCCAGAATACAAACCCAAACAAAAAGTAAAGTACAACTCGAAAGGGAAAAAAAGAAACTGAAAAGTAAAGCCGCAAGGTCGAGCCGTCCTCTGGAAGTCCCACCTAAAGGGTGGGTACAGATAGCCTCCACTGCTCCTCAGGTCCAGCCGACCACTCCGAGTACGTCCCACCTAGTGGTCCACCTCCAGGTACCGCCCTGCTCCGCAAGCCTCAACCACGATCAGCGCTGTCCGTCGTATGAAACCAACACAACGTAGTGCGGGCATAGCCCGTGCATGGGTGAGTATAAGATACTCAGTAGGGACTCCAAGACACCCGAAGGTCTCCCAGAATCCACAAAGGATAATCCACAAAGGAAAGATACAATCATGAAGTAACATCCAAAACAGCTTAGGTATATTCCCATACATATACCTAAGTCATCAATTCCAACACGCTCCAACGTCCGATCCCAAGTACAACCCAGTCCACACAGGAAAGCAATCGTATTCCACATATGAAAGAAAAACGTAATCCATACAGGATAGCACAACACAATCCACATAGGAAAGCAAAACATGATTCAGCTCACACAGGTATACTTCTTCGAAAGACGATAGAGATGATCACTGATCCATCTAAGTCGTCGGACCCACAAAGGATAGTTATGTACTAACCCCCACAATGACACACAAAGGATAGATAGGAAACTGATCCCCACAATGACCCAGACAGGATCGGACCCACATAGGATCTGTAGGTGCTGGCTCAAACAGAACCGCTGAGCGCTGACCCAAACAGGATCAAACCCACACAGGATCGGTAGCACTGATCCACGTTGGATCACTGAGTGCTGTAGTCTTCGTTGTCGAATCCACTGAGGATATCTGTATAGTCGTCATCGTCACAGTAGCAGTCGCAGCCAGCTCTATGGTTCCCGCACACAGCAAACTCGTTCGGGAGGGTCCGCTCCACGAGTCGAGAGGCTGATACATCAACTGAAACATAGTCCATAGTTGATGTATCCAAATGTTCTGTATCGTCAACAGGAACTCAACGTCGCAGAGGGCGCATCAATCGGACGCCCGGTCTAAGAGTTATTTGCTTTTTCGTCCCTGGGGCCCGGTTAGTTTTTAAGGAAAAACCAACCCGACCGTACTCCACCTGCGTCCAAACCTCGGGGGGAATAATCCAAAAGATCCGTCTCACTTAGAGAAATTCAACAATGTCTACGGCACATCAATCGGATGTCCGAAGCTCAAGATATGAGCGTTTCCGCTCCGAGGGCCCGGTTGGTTTCCTGTACGAACCAACCTGGCCTGACACAAAGTATTCTGAAACCTTGAGTGCGATATACCGAAACGACCGTCTCGATCCAAGAATCGCATCGCAATGACAGTGCGTCGATCGGAGACCCGTAGCATAAGTTATGGGCGTCCGACCGAAAAAGGTTCGGTATTAGGGGGTTTGGGCCCGGTCCTACCCGGCCCGATACCCCCGGGGTCGACCCGAACCGGGTCCGGGTCCGGCCCGCTTGGTTGCGGCCCGGACCGGCCTGGGCGCGGCCCGGCTTGGGCACAGTGCGCTCGACGCGCTGGCGAGGCGCTCGGCCAACCGGCCGAGCCATTTGGCAAGGCGGGTGGGGGGGGGGGGGGTTCCCCCTGGTGTAACCGTCGACCCCCATTAAAATGGGGGCCGTTTTGTGCTAGCCGGCCGGGGGAATTAATTCCCCCGGTTTCCCTATTGTCCGGTCGGCCTGCACCGGCCGTCCGATTCTGCCAACAAGGGCCAGCGACGACCGGTCCTTCCTCCTTCGCCAACACCGGCGGCTCGGAACTGGCCGCCAGTCACCCTGCTCCGCCACGGCCTGGAACCGGCTGTCGGTCATGCTGCTCCGCCGAGGCCCTGAACCGGCCGCGGCCTGGTTCATCCGGCATGGTGCGACAGCACCGCGCCCCTCCGCCGCAGCCCCGCTCCGGTCGCGGTGTCTTTGGTTTTCTCCGACGTGGCGCGACGACGTCGTGTCCTTATACGTTTCCAGGGAACGGCGCCACACATTCCTTGTCACACGATCACACGTTGTGTGACGATACCGCGTCATACTCGTTTCAAACCACAAAGAAACAACACACAGATAAGGGAGTAGGGTCGGCCATGTTTGTGCGGTCCGGCCCCCTCTCTTTAATCGATAGCATTTAGTCGTATAACCAATAAGAATGACAAACTAGAAATCACGAACGAAAATAATTAAATAAAATAAATCCCCTACCTCGAGCGTGGCTTGAATGGGGTTTCCGTCGCGGAAAAAGACGTCACGAGGTGAAGCTCCGTAAGTTGACGGAGAACGCCCGAGGAGGAAGTGGCGTCTCCTTTTCGTTGACAAGGGAAGAAGATCGAAAGGGGGTGCATCATCGATCTTCGGAAACACATCGGCTATGATGAGGTTAAGATACGACACATCGATCTCTTATTACGGTGACATCATTCCTCATCGCAGTCTTGGTGTTCTTCGTCGAAGTCTTGGTGTTCTTCGTGATGAAGATGAACAGCTCTCTCCTCAATTGTCCACACACAACATCCAACCAAAATAAAATAAGGCTCACCCTTATTTTATTAACAGAATCCACAATTCAAAAATTCAAAACTTAAATTAAATAATTGAATAGGTTGTTGCCATACTTAATGAGAGGAGAGGTAAAGTCACCCAATTAATGGGAAGTTAAAAAGTTATAAGAGTTACACAACTTAAGTGGGGGGTTAGGAAGAGTTAGGGAGTTAAGGGATTTGAAAAGGTGGGGGATCGTGTGGGCCCCACCTCACCTTTAATCCACTCAAGAAAATTTAACAAATAGTGGGTCCCACCCTAACTCCTACACTTAGGTTCTAACTCATGGAAAGTGAAATAAAAATCTTAACGAAAATTTTATTTCACTAACACTTAATCCACAAATTTGAACAATTCATAACGAGCAAACGCAACTCCAGAAAAGGCATTCCTAAGCAATTACTGGAGCTACGGTTCCAGCGGTGCCCTCGGAATTCGATTCCGAGCACCGGTTCAAAAGTTAGAAATTCACGTTCGTTCGTTCACTGAACGTAGCCGAGCTAAACTTCGGATAGAAATTCGAGGCACACGTGGCCTCAGAATCAAATTCCGTCAGAAACTGCGTTCTTGTAAAATCCCAAAGAAAATTAGGAAAAAAATTTCCTTGAATTTTACGGGTCTTTACATGGGCCGTGTTCATGCGGTCTGAGCCTTCCTCATTATGATGATGACACTCGGAAGTTCACAATCCATAATTTGAATGACGATGAATGGAGGGTAAAATTAATACATAGAACAAGCCATACCTCGCTTTTCAAGCATTGACAGTGGAAGTAGAGGTAAGGCAGATTCTGATTCGTTGATGTCAGGAAGCGTCTGGGGTAAGAGACCAAGGAAGAAACATCGTCAGCATTCTTCGTGGTCAGCTCCTTCTCTTTTGGCTCGGTCGAAGATTGAAGGAATAGTTCATCGTTCTACGGTGGACGATGAAGAGGAGTTCTTGGCATTCTCCGTTGAGAGATATTTCTCCAAGGGTTCTCCAAGTTCTTCAAACCCCTCTCTCAAGCTCCACCAAAAGTATTGCCAACCAAAAATAATGGGTTATGTTAACCGATTAATTAATTTGTTGGATAAAGAATTCAAATTAATTCAAATGGGTATTAAATTAATTATGTGAACAAATTTAATTAACTAATTGAGGGGGTTGGAAAAATTAATTTTTGGGGAATGTGGGGAGTTTCATCCCACATAAATGGGGGGTTAAAGGGTGATTAAAGCCCGTGTGGGCCCCACCAAGGATATCCTCCCAAGGGAAATTAGGTGTGGGTGGGCCCCACCACCATAACCTCTCATGGGAGGGTATGGTGTGGTGGCCCCCACCTTTAACCTCCTCTTGGAGGTTTCAACTACAACAAAATTAAAATAATTTATCACCTAATTTTTATTTAATTTATTTAAAAACCCCAAAAACTAATTTCCATTCATTACCAACTACTGTCAAGGTGAAAGTATTCCCAAGCGAATAATGGCGCTGTGAGTTCTACGGTGCCCTTAGATTCCAGTTCTGAGCACTAGTTCAAAATTTATAAAATCCTACTCATGCGTTTACTGAATTTACTCGAACAAAACATCAAAAATTGATTCTGGGCACACCAGGCCTCAGAATCAAGCATTGAAAATTTTCGCAGACTCGTAAAATTCCCATATATTTGAGAAAAACATTTCCATGGAAATTCTAGGTCTTTACATTCTCCTTTACTTAGGGATTTACGTCCCCGTAAGCTACAAGACGAACTATGGGAACAAATGGGGGTACTGATCACACATATAAGCCTCCCGCTCCCATGTGCTCTCCTAGAGGTTTCCGTGCTACCAGTAAACGCGCACCAGAGGTATCATACCTCCAGACATGGCACGCTCCTATCAATCCTCAATCTCTACTGGAACCTTTCTGAAATTATCCCCGTCATCGATGTCCATCTCTCCATGGTCGATGATGTGGGAAGGGTCGTGCACATATCTCCTCAGCTGAGATACGTGGAAGACGTCATGCACCTGGTGCAACTAAGGTGGTAGAGCTAAGAGTTAAGCCACCTCTCTTACTTTGCTTCGGACCACGAATTGTCCGATGAATCACAGAGATAACTTTCCGCCTCATCCAAATCTATGTTGACCTCATCGAGGTGAGACCCATAGAAAAACATCATCGCCATACTCGAACTCCCAAGGTCTCTGTCTCCTGTCAGCATAAAACTTCTACCTGCTCTATGCAGTCTTCATCTACTCCTGGATGATTTTTACCTTCTCTGTGGTAGCTCATACAATCTCGGGTCCAACTAGTGTTGACTGCCCAGGGTCAGTCCAACATAGTGGCGATCTGCAAAGTCAACCATACAAGGCCTCAAAAGGTGCCATACCGATGGTGGAGTGATATCTGTTATTGTAGGAAAACTCTACCAACGGTAAGTGATTCTCCCAGTTGTGACCAAAGTCGAGGACACATGTGTGGACCATGTCATTAAGGGTCTGGATGGTCCTCTTAGTCTGACCATAAGTCTGAGGAAGGAAGTTGGTGTTAAAGAGAAGCTGTGTCCCGAAAGATTTATGTAACCCCTTCCATATCTAGGAAGTGAACTGTGTGTCTAGGTCGAAGACAATAGAGGAAGGTACTCCATGTAAACTCACAATCTCATACACATAGAAGCGTCCCATGCTCTCTATGGAGCCCTTCTCTCTGATTGGTAGGAAGTGGGCCGACTTGGTGAGTCGGTCAACGATCTACCATATCGAATCATGACTCTTGGATGTACATAGAAGACCCATCACAAAGTCCATGGATATCCCATACCACTTACACTCTGGGACCTCTAAGGGTAGTACCAAGCTTGCTGGTACTGGATTCTCTTCCATCACTTTCTTACAAGTGAGGCACTGTGAGACAAACACCGCTACTGCCTTCTTCAAACCTGGTCACCTGTGTTGTCATTGAAGGTCATGGTACATCTTTTTCAGTCATGGATGTACCGCTAGAGGGTAATTGTGGAACTCCCTCAACACTTCCCTTGATGTGATACCAGTACCATGGTACGTCCTCTGAAGAGGATGACATGTTCCCCACCTTCCCGAAATCCATAAGGTGCCTGCCTTGTAGATATTTTTGCACGTCGTGTCTCACAGTCTGTGTCCTCACGCTGCACCTCCCAATCTCACTAAAGGAGTGGAGGAGTTAATGTAAGATACTGTAGATAGTCTTCTTCATCTCTATCCACAAAGGATATCTATAAGGTAGCTAAATACTCTGTCGCCTCACCTAGCTTCCGTATACCAGATCACTTACTGAGTGCATCCACAACAACATTCCCCTTCCCAGGAGTGTATAATATCTCGAATTCATAGTCATCGATGATCTCAAGCCATCACCATTGACTCAGGTTCAGGTCCTTCTGTGAGAAGATATACTAGTGACTCTTGTGATCAGAGTACACAGTAAAACGTTCTCCCATAAGATAGTGTCGCCAAATCTTCAAGGCGAAGACCACTACTGCTAACTCCAGGTCATGGGTGGATTAGTTATTCTCATTTTGTCCCAGCTGCCAAGAACCATACGCAATCAAAATGTTATCCTTAATTAGGACACACCTGAGTTTGGTCCCTGATGCATCGCAGTAGACTACGTACCCTACACCTTCCTCTAGAAGTCTCAATATAGGGGAACTATTCAGCCTCTACCTCAGCTCATGTGAGCTCATCTGGCATCTCTCCAACAGCGTGAAGGGTTTCCCCTTATTCCTGAAGGCTGATAGTGGTGCTAAAACTCTGAACAAGTCTAGAAAAGATCTCAGATAGTATCAAGCCAATCCTAGGAAACTATGTACCTCTATCACACTCCTGGGTGGCTCCCAAGCAAGTACCACCTCAATCTTTGCTGAATCTACTGCAACATTAGCCTCCGAGATGACATGTCTCAAGAAGTGAACCTCTCAACTCCAAAACTGGAAATTTGAGAGCTTACCATAAATCTGGTGCTATCAGATTGTGTCCAGTACTACCTGCAAATGGTAGGCATGCTCCTCCTCAGTAGTCGAGTACATTAAAATGTCGTCGATAAAGACCACATCAAAGCAATCGAGGTAAGGCTTGAAAATCCTGTTCATGACACACATGAACACTTTTGGAGCGCTGGTTATTCCGAAGGGCATAACCAAGAACATTATGTGGTCATACTGACACATGAAGTTCATCTTATGCACATCCACATCTCGAACTTTGAGCTGGTGAAAGCCTGATCTGAGGTCTATCTTCGAGAGCCATCGTGATCCCTTGATCTGATCAAAGAGGTCTTCAATCATCAGGAGTGGGTACATGTTCTTTATGGTGACCTTGTTCAGGTGACAGTATTCATCACAGAGCCTCAAGATCTAATCCTCCTTCTTAGTGAATAGAATTGGGGCTGCCTAGGGAGAAACATTGGGCTGAATGAATCCCTTCTCCTTCAAGTCCTCCAGCTGTAAGTAAAGCTCGCGAAGCTCAGCGAGAGCCATCGGATATGCTGGAGTAGATATCTGTGTTATCCCACTGTCCAGGTCAATGTAGAATTCCACTTCTCTATGAGGAGGTAGTCCGGGAACATTGTCAGGGAAAACATCCACATACTGGTCCACAACTACATGATAAGTCGGACACTCCACATCGACTACTTCGAGGGTAAGGCTAGCCAACTGGTGAGTGATAGGATACACCCTCCTCCAAGTAAGTCTTTCCTGTGCTGCAAAGGTTCCCTTCTTGCCGGTGAAGGTGAACCTGGTCCCATCTGTGCAGACACCCCACACTTTTCACCTAATATAGTCAATCTGTGCATGGACTGTAGATAACCAGTACATACATAAGATGACGTCATAAGGCCTCATCGCCACTACGAGGAGATCTCAGCCAAAGATCTTTCCTCCTAGAGTAAGCTCACAATGCCAGCACCAGGGCATAATCATCGAGTCTGCTCCCATAAGAGTCTCTACCCTTATGGATCGAGCCAATGGCTCCATCGGAATCTCCGAGCTCTGAATGTGGGTAGTGGTAATGAAGGAATAACTGAAACCTATGTCTATAATAACTACAACTAAGGTGGAGTAGACATAGATAGTACCTCAAATCATCTCTGGAGTGCCATGGTCATATGCCTCAACTGCCTGAAGCTAATTTCTCCCCTATCCACCTGCTCCCAATGGTCAGGGTGGACCTCGTGGTGGTGGTGGTGGTAACACCTCATAACATTGTCCACCACTAGCTGCATGTCCAAATCCTCTGCCACGTCCGCCTCCTGCCTATGGACCGCCTCAATCGAACCCATGTCTATGCCTGGGAGGTCCCTGAACTGTCTTCTAATCATCTGAACAGCAGGTCGGACAGTCATGAGCCATTTGACCCTTCCCACCACATGAGAAACACTATCTGCTCCCAGGATATAGTTCACTACCCCGAGTGCCTCTAACAACTGATCCAGAGTCATGCGGTCGTCCACCCGTGGGTCTGGTCCTCTTGAACCTCTACATCATCTGTCTACTACCAGCTACAGAAGACTCCACTGTATGTCGACGCGTGGTGGATCTCACTGCAGGTGACTACTCAGTAAGAAAACACTCTACTAGGAGGGCTCTCTCAAACTCTGCTGCCTGCATCAGGATGCTAAGGGAGACCATTGATGCCTTGATCTCTTGCATGGGTCCCTACTCGATGGTCTAGGCCATGAAGAATAAGTCCCATACCATATCTTTGGAGTAGCGTGAGAGGTCAGTGATCCTCACTGAGTACTGAGCTATCGTCATGCTACCATGTTGTAGATGTAGTAGCTCCGATATCAGCACCGCTTGTAGAGTCACTGGAACAAACTCCACTGGGAACAGGCTCTTGAAGTCTGTCCAGAGTAGTGTCGCCTCATCATGCACCTGGAGCATCATGATCCACCATCTGCCTAATGCTGCCTAAAGGAGACTCGAAGAAAGGATCATCCTAAGGTCTGATGGTGTCGCTACCAACCTGAAGACTCTCACCGCAGCCTCCAGCCAGTCCTCAGCCGCCTGTGGGTCCATCTCTACGAAGAACCTGGGTGGCCTCTGGAACTAAAACTCATGCAACACGCTCAAGTGGCATGCATCATCTACTGCTGGGGCTGGTGGAATTAGTGGCCTAATGGGAAGTGGTTCCACTGGTACCTCCAATGGTAAAGGGCCCCGCACTGAAGCCTCGTCGCTCGGTGGAATGTCAGACCATATAACCCTTGGGGATCTACGGGGATGCATTTTGAAAGAAACAGAAGTGACAGAGTCAAAATATTATACCTGGTGATATGACCTGGTTGAGATGTTTGAAGAATTTTGCTGAAACACACACGTAATCAGTATTTTCGTGCACGGAGTTGGAAATCAGAAGTCAGGGTCCTGTTTATGGATACGCCAGCCGCCCGTACCAACACTGGACTCCCTGAACTGAAAACCACACCTAGTACCCTTAATATTATTAAATCACATAAAAGAAATATCAGAGTCCTAAGATATTAAGTAGAACCGACTCTTTCGATAACAATTCATCACAACCCGTCCCCCGAGGTCCATATCATGACTACCCCAAGCCCACCTTCCATAGGCTAGGTGCCGGAGACTAGCACCAAAGGCATAAATCTATAAACTCGGAAGGAATTTCCTTTATAAACATAACACACACAACAGAGTATGTAATTGGAAGTAAAACACTATGTAACAATGTATAAAAAAGAGAGTGCTTAATGTAAAGGGGGCCAGAAATACAAGCCCAACAGTAAAGTATAATGAAATGTAAAAGTAAAAGTACAACTAAAAGAAGAAAAGTAAAGTTGTCACTAGGTCATCCTCCAGGGATCCTACATGAAGGGTAGGTATATATGGCCTCCTCAGCACTCCACGTCCGTCCGTCCGCTCCGTGTACCGTCACGATGAGTGGTCCACCTCCGAGCACTGTCTAGTCCTACAACTCCTTCTGTCGGTTAGCGATGTTTGTCATCTGTAACAAACACAATGAGGTGTGGGAATAGTCCATGCAGAGGTGAGTATAACGATACTCAGTAGGGACCTTGAGACCCTCAAGGTATCACTAAAACCGACAAGGATAAACCAAAAAGAATAGATTCAACAGATAACCATTGCATAGGTATATTCCCATACATATACCTAAGTTCTCTAGTAACTCATCTCAATCATGAAGAAAACATTAAAGTCATTGACTCAGCTCAAAACCATGATTTTATTATAGGGGTGGTAACATGTAAAACTCATAGTTAAAATGTTAAAACCTCGACTGCTGGTGTACTACTCCCGTAGAGAGTAATGTGGGCCTGCTGCGTCACATAGAGGCACTTCCCACTATCCTGAACTACTGTAGTACTCCTCCTTTCGAGTACCATGGGTGAGCTGTGTCACACAGAGGTGCTCCCCACTGGGGTTCTGCTGTGTCACACATAGGCTCTTCCCGTTGTGGCCTGCTGAGGTACTCCTCCTGTCGAGTACCGTGGGTCTGCCGCATCACACAAAGGCTCTCCCCACTATGGGTATGCTGTGTCACACAAAGGTGCTTCCCACTGGGCTATTCAAAACACTCCGAGTCGAACAGTCAGCAGTCCTCAGGTCTCAGCCAGCCACTTGGTCTCCGTACTCTGGTCGCTCATCTCCAAGAGGATCCACTCCCAGAGCTACTAGTCGAAACTCCAACTGTCACGAATTCCCAAGTATAAGAATCTCAAAGGTCTACATCGTCATAGAGATCTCAACACAATAGATGGAGCATTAATCGAATGCCCGGTCTGTGAGTTATTGGTATTTCATCCCTAGGAGACCATTTTGTTTTCATGTTGAAACCAACCCGACCATAACCCAACTACGTCCAAACCTCAGGTGGGGTATACCAAAAGGAAAGTATCTTTCAATGCTTTCTATCACCATAGATGGTTCGTCGATCGGACGCTTGTAGCCCAATATATGGGGAAAAAGATATAATCAGGTCAAATGGTTCTGGGTTCGGTTCGACCAAGTCAGACCGACCTGACCCGACCCAGGTCTGGACCGGTGTCCGACTCGGTCCGTGGGTCCAACCCAGCCCAAGGGTCTGACCCAACCTGAGGGTCTGGCCCAACCCGAGGGGGCGGCCCATCCCAAGTTGGCGGCCTAACCCGAGGAGGCGGCCCGACCCTGCGGGGGCGGCCCGCTTGGGGGGGGGGGTGCCACTCCCCCAGCATTCCGAACAGAACCGGCGCTAGGCGCCGGTTAAGTATCCTGCGGGACCCGAGGGGTCCTGCCTTGTCCGTCTGGCCGATGAAGGAGCATCATTTTCATTCTTCGCATTCGGATCATTCTCTTTTGGCTCGATCGAAGATCGAAGAAAGAGTTCTTCGTTCTTCGGTGGATGACGATGAGGCGTTATTCGCGTTCTTTGTTGAGAGATATTTATCCAAGGGTTCTCTAAGTTCTTCCAACCCCTCTATCAAGCTCCACCAAAAGTATTGCCAACCAAAGATAATGGGTTATGTTAACCCATTCTTTAATTTGTTGGCTAAAGAATTCAAATGAATTCAAATGGGTTTTAAATTAATTAAGTTTATAATTTCAATTAATTAATTGAGAGGGCTGGAAAAATTATTTAGTGGGGTAGGTGGGGATTTTCATCCCACATAAATGGTGGGTTAAAGGGGATTTAATGACAGTGTGGGCCCCACCATGGATATCCTCCCTATGGAGGTTTTGTGCGGGTGGGCCCCACCACCATAACCACTCATGAGAGGTTATGGTGTGGTGGCCCCCACCTATAACCTCCTCTTGGAGGTTTTAACCACCAAAAAATAAAAATAAGTTATCACCTTATTTTTATTTAATTTATTTTAAAACCCCAAATACTAATTTCCATTCTCGATCAACTGATGTCGAGGTGAAATTCTTCTTAAGCGAATACCAGTGCAGTGAGTTCAACGATGCCATTGGATTTCAGTTTTGATCATTACTTCAAATGTTATAAAATCCCGCTCGTACGTTTGATGAATGTACATGAAAAAAACTTCAAAAATTGATTTCGGGGAAGCCATGCCTCGGAATCAAGCGCCGTAAATTTTCGCGGACTTGTAAAAGATCCCAATATTTATGAAAAAACATTCCACAAATATTCTGCGTCTTTAAATTCTCCCCACCACAGGGCTTTATGTCCCCATAAGCTACCACTCTAACTATAGGAACAAATGGGCATACTGAGCACGCATATGAGCCACCCGCTCCGATGTGATCTCCTGGAGGTTCCCGTGCTACCAACGAACGCGCACCAGAGGTATCGACCATCCTCGTAGGACCCACTCTTGTTGATCCTAAATCTATACTGAAACGTCTATTAAAGTCATCCCATCATCGATGTCCTTCTCTCCATGGTCGATGATGTGGGAAGGATCTTGCATGTATCTGCTCAGCTGAGATATGTGCAAGACGTCGTGCACCCAGTGAAACTGAGATTGAAGAGCTAAGCTATAAACCACCTCACCTACTCTGAAGAAGACCTGGAAAGGTCTGATGAATCACGGAGATAACTTGCCGCCTCGACCAATTCTCCATAGACCACGTCGAGGTGAGACCTATAGAAAAATTTGGTCGCCATCTTCGCACTCTAGAGGTCTCTGTCTCCTATCAGCATACGACTTATGCCTTCTCTTCATAGTCTTCATCCACTCCTGGATGATCTATACCTTCTCCATGGTAGCCCGTATCGTCTATGGTCCCACTAGTGCTGACTCCCCAGGGTTAGCCAAGCATAATGTAGATCTGCACGGTCGACCTTACAAGGCCTCAAAAGCTGCCATACCGATGGTGGAGTGATAGCTGTTGTTCTAGGAAAACTCAACCAACACTAACGTGATCCTCCTAACTGTGACCAAAGTCTAGAAAACATGCATGGAGCATGTCCTCGAGGGTCTGGATAGTCCTCTCGGTCTGACCATCATTATTAGGATGGATGACAGTGCTCAAGAGAAGATGTTTCCCGAAAGCTTCCTACAACCCTTTCCATAGTCGGGAAGTGAACTGTGCATCACGTTCGGAGACAATCGAGGAAGTTACTTCATGTAAACACACAATCTCCTACACATAGAGGCGTCCCAACCTCTCTTCTGAGCCATACTCTCTGATCGGTAGGAAGTGGGTTGACTTGGTGAGTCGGTCAACGATCACCCATGTTGAATCGTGTCTCTTGGATTTACGTGAAAGACCTGTCATAAAGTCCATGGATATCTCATCCCACTTCTACTCTGGGACCTCGAAGGGTTGTACCAACCCTGCTGGTACCTGGTGCTCTGCCTTCACTTGCTGACAAGTGAGGCACCACGAGACAAACTCCGCTACTGACATCTTCATAACTGGCTTCCAGTGCTGTAGTTGAAGGTCCTGGTACATATTCTCCACTCTTAGATATACCAATCAAGGGGAAGTGTGGAACATCCTCAACACTTCCTCCTGAAGTTCTATTGGTACCAAGGTACGTCCTTTGGAAAGGATGAAGTGCTCCCCACCTTTAGAAAGTCCATCAGGTGCCTGCCCTATGGATATCTGGAACATCATGTCTCACTGTCAGTGTCCCCATGTTGTGCCTCCCTAAGTCACTTAAGAAGTGGAGAAGTGAATGTAAGAGACTGTAGATAGACTACTCCATATCAATCCACAAAGGATATCTTTAAGGAAACCAACTGCTCTGTCGCCTCTCCTAGAATCTGTATACTAGATCTCCTTCTGAGTGCATCTGCAACAACGTTCCCCTTCCCAAGATTATAGAATATCTTGAAGTCATAGTCCTGGAGGAACTCAAGACATCACTTTCATATTAGGTTCAAGTCCTTATGTGAGAAGATATATATGAGACTACTGTGATCAGAGTACAGGGTAAAATGTCCGCCTATAAGATAGTGTTGCCACATCATTAAGGTAAAGACCACTGCTTCTAACTCTAGGTCATGGGTAGCGTAGTTCTGCTCATGCTATCTCAGCTGCCGATAACAATATGCCATCACAGTTCTCTCCAACATCAGGACACACCCGAGTTCAGTCCCTGATGCGTCGCTGTAGACTACGTACCATACAACTTCCTCTGGAAGTCTCAATATGGGGTCACTAGTCAGCCTCTACCTCATCTTTTGAAAGCTCTGTTTTCATATCTCTAACCACGCGAAGGGTTTCCCATTCTTCGTCAAGGATTATAGTGGTGATGAAACTCTGGGGAAGTCTGGAATGAATCTCTGATAGTATCCAGCCAATCCCAGGAAACTCTTTACCTCTGTCACTTTCCTTGGTGGCTCCCAAGCAAGTACCGCCTCAATCTTTGCTGGATATACTACAACTCCAACATCTGAGATGACATTTACCACGAAGTGATACTCTCAAATACAAAACGTGAACTTCAAGAGATTACCATAAAGCTGGTGGTCTCAGAGTGTGTCCAGTACTACTTGCAAATGGTAGTCATGCTCCTCCTCAGTAGTCGAGTAGATCAAAATTTCATCAATAAAGACCATGACAAAGTGATCAAAGTAAGGCTAGAAAATCCTGTTCATGAGACACATGAATACTGCTAGAGTGTTGGTTACACTGAAGGGCATAACCAAGAACTCATAGTGGTCGTACCGACACCTAAAGGTCCTCTTTTACACATCCACACCTCGAAATCTGAGTTGGTGATATCCTGATCTGAGGTTTATCTTCGAGAACCATTGTGCTCCCTTAAGATGATCATAGAGGTCGTCAATCCTTAGGACTGGGTACTTCTCCTTTATGGTCACCTGGTTCAGGTGATAGTTGTCAACATAAAGCCTCAAGATCCCATCCACCCTCATGGCAAACAGAATTGGGGCTGCCCAAGGAGAAACACTGGGCTGGATGAATCCCTTCTCCTACAAGTCCTACAGCTGTACCCAAATCTCGCGAAGCATAGAGGGATCCATCTGATATTCTTGAGTATATATGAGTTTCATCCCATGGTTTAGGTCAATGTTGATGTCCACCTCTCTACAAGGAGGTATTCCTAGAACATCGTCAGGGAAAACATCCGCGTACTAGTCCACCACTACAGGATAAGTCAGAATCTTCACATCGACTACTCAGAGGGTAAGGCTAGCCAATGGATGAGTAATCGGATGCACCCTCCTTCGAGTAAGTCCATCATGTGCTGAAAAGGTACCCTTATCACCGGTGAAGTTGAACCTTGTCCCATCCGTGTGGACACACCACACATTACACATAATACAATCAATCTGAGCATGGACTGTAGATAACTAGTCCATTCCCAAGATGACGTCGTAAGGCCTCGACACCGCTATGATGATATCCTAGCTAAATCTCTCGCCTCCTAGTGTAATCTCACACTGCCGCACCAGGGATTAATTGTCGAGACTTCTGTCATTTGAGTATCTATCCATAAGGATCGATCCAAGGACTCCGTTGGAATCTCCGAGCTCCAAACGTGGGTAGTGGGAAAGAAGGAATGACGAGAACCTGTGTCTATAATAACTGCATCTAAGGTGGAGTAGACACAAATAGTAACTCATATCATCTACGGAGCCCCATGGTTGTATGCCTGAGGTTCCTAAAGCTAGGCTCTCCCATGTCCACCTTCTCCCTGCAGTTAGGGTGGACCACCAGTTGGTGGTGGTTGTAACACCTTGTAACGTCATCCACCACCAGCTGCACGCCCAACTCCTCTACCACACCCACCTCCTCCCTGTGCAATGCCTCGATAGATCCTCTTCGTCTGCTTGGATGGTCCCTCAACCGTATGTTGATCATCTAAACAGATGGTCGGATAGTTACGAGCCATGTGACCTTGCCCACCGCATGAGTAACACTATCTAATCCTGGAATATATGTGACTTCCCCAGGTTCCTCAAACAACTGATCCTGAGTCATGCAGTCGTCCACCCGTGGGTCTGGTCCTCTTGGACCTCTGCGTTATCTGTCTATTGCCAATTACAGAAGACAGTGTTGCATGTTGACAAGTATTGGTTCTCACCGCTGGTGACTGCTCAACAAGAAAACTATATACTAGTAGGGCTCTCTATAAAACCCCCCCCCCCTGGCGTCAGGATGCTGAGGGATATCATCGATACCCTGATCTCTTTCCTGAGCCCCTGCTCGAAGGTCTAGGCCCTGAAAAATGGAGTTTGTACCATATCTGTGGAGTAGCGCGAGTGGTTGGTGAACCTCGCAGAGTACTGAGCTGCTGTCATGCTACCATACTATAGATACCGTACCTCTTGTATCTGCACCACTCATAGAAACACTGGAACAAACTCTGCCCGGAACAGGCTCTCGAAGTCTTTCCAGAGTAGTGTCGCCTTGTCATGCACCTGGAGCATCAGGCTCCACCATCTGCCTGCTGCTGCATGAAGGAGACTATCAGTAAGGATCATCAAAAGGTCTGCTAAATCCCGACCATCTTGAAGAATCTCACCACAAACTCCATCCAATCATTTTCCTCATGTGGGTCTGTATCTCCCTAGAACCTGGGTGGCCCCTGGTGTTGGAAGTCAGGCAACATGCTCAAGCGGCGTGCATCGTCTGCTGCTGGGGCTGGTGGCATCGGTGGCCCAATTGGAAGTGGTACCCCTGGTACCTTTGCTGGTAAAGGGCCCTACATCAAATCCTCATCGCTCGATGGGCTGTCAGAGCGTATGACTCTCGGGGCTTTGCGGGGAGGCATCCTGAATGAAATAGATGCAACACAGTAAAAAGATTATACCTGGTGATCTAACCTGGTTGATCTGACTTAAGAAAACATTTGAAACACACACGAAATCCGTGTTTTCATCCACTGAGTAAGAAATCAGAAGTCATGGTCCTGGTGTATGGATACGTCGTCTGCCCGTACCGCCACTGGACTCCCTGAACTGAAAACCACAGTTAGAACCCTTAACACTATTACTTCACAGAAAAGAAATATCATAGTCTTAATCTCTGCAGTAAAACCGACTCCTTTGATACCAATTTGTGACGAACTATCCCCCGGGGCCCATATCGTGACTACCCTAAGCTCGCCTTCCATAGTCCAGGGGCTGGCTAGAAGCACCGAAGGCTAAATCCCTAAATTGCGAAGGCATTTCCTTTATAAACTGAACACACACAAGAGAGTACGCAACTGGAAGTATAACACTAAGTAAAATTGTATACAAAAGAGAGCAATGAATGTAAAGGGGGACGAAAATAAAAGCCCAACTATAAACTAAAAGGAAACGTAAAAGTACAAGTACAAATGAAATAAGAAAAGTAAAGCAACCACTGGGCTGTCCTCCTAGGTTCCAACCTGAATGGTAGGTATAGATTGCCTCCTCAGCACTCCACGTTCATCCGTCCGCTTTGTGTACCGTCACACCGAGTGTTCAAACTTCGAGTACCGTTCAGTCCTGCTACTCCATGTCTCAATCTGCGATGTCCTTCGTCTGCAACCAATACAACGAGGTGCGGGAATAGCCCGTGCAAGAGTGAGTATAAGGATACTCAGTAAGGACCTCAAGACCCTCAAGGTTTCACTAAACCAAACATGGATGAACCACAAATAATGGACTCAACAGATAATAATTACTTAGGTATATTCCCATAAATATACCTAAGTTTTCTAGTAACCCATCTCAATCATGAGGAAAAATCAAAATTTTCTGACTCAGCTCAAAACTATGGTTTTATTATAGGGGTGGTAACATGTAACACTCCTAGTTAAACTATCAAAACATCGGCTGCTAGAGTAATCCTACCATAGAGAGTATTGTGGACCTGTCGCGTCATACAGAGGAGCTTCCCACTATTATTAACTGCTTTAGTACTATTCTTGTCGAGTATCATGGGTCTACTACGTTAAAAAAAGGTGCTCCCCACTGTGGGTCTACCGCATCACACAGAGATACTCCCCCTCATTGCCTGCTGAGGTACTCCACCAATCGAGTATCACGGGTCTGCCACGTCATACAGAGGTACCCCACATTGTGTGTATGCTGCATCACATAGAGGCGCTTCCCACTGGGCTAGTCGAAACACTCGGAGTCAAAATGTTAGTAGTCGTCATGTCTCAGCCAGCTACTAGGTCTCTGTACACCGCTTGGTCATCTCTGTGAGGATCCGCTCCATGAATTATTAGTTGAAACACCAATTTTCACGAAGTCCCAAGTAGATATATCTCAATGGTCCGCCTAATCAGAGGGGTATCAACGCAACAGACGATGCGTCAATCAGACGCCCGTTCTGTGAGTTATTGGCATTTCTGTCCCGGGGGCCCGGTTGGGTTTTAGGTTCAAACCAACCCTATTGTATCCCAATTGTGTCCAAACGTCAACTGGGGTATCCCAAAAGGACCATCTCGTTTCGATCCTTTCGTTTCCATAGATGGTTCAACAATCGGACACTTGTAGCCTAAGATATGGGGAAAAAGGTATAATCGGGTATAATGGGTCCGTGAACGTTCCAACCCAGTCAGACTGACCCGACGTGACCCGGGTCTGGACCGGGGTCCGACTTATTCCATGGGTCTGACCCGGCCCGAGTGTCCACCCCGGCCCAAGGGGGCGGCCCGACCCGAGGGGGCGGCCCGACCCAAGTGTGCAGCCCTACCCGAGGAGGCGGCCCGGCTCGGCAGCCCGCATGGCCCACCTGGCTGGCAGCCTGCAAGGCCCGGCTAGCTGGCAGCATGCATGGCTCGGCTAGCCACGCGTGGGGGGGGGGTGTTTCACCCCTGCTCCTCCACTACGGCCCTCCCTGGCCACGACTCCCTTGCTCTACACGGCGCGATGGCGCAGCGCTGCTCCGTCTGACCGCCGCGGCTCTCCTGGCCATAGCCCTTTAACTCACGGGCACGACGGTACTTCACCCCTCCGGCGGCCTTTGCGCTGCCAGTTTCCGTCGTGGCCGACCTGTCGCCGACCACCATTACTCCGCTATAGTCCTCTCTTCCAGCAGCACTGTTGCACCGCCGTCATCGTCAACAACCGAGATAGAACAAAGGGGGAGGGTCGGTCCATGTTCATGCGGTCCGAGCCTTCCTCGTTATAGTGATTACAATCAGAAGTTCACAATCTATAATTTGAACGACGATAAACGGAGGGTAAAAATCATACATAGAACAACCCCTACATCTCTTGTCAATCGTTGACGGTGGAAGGAGAGGAATGACATACATCGATTCGTTGATGCCGGGATGAGTCTGTGGTAGGAAACCGAGGAAGAAGTGTCGTTGGCGTTCTTCGTGGTCGGATCCTTCTCTTTTATCTCGGTCGAAGATCAAAGAAAGAGTTCATTGTTCTTCGGTGGATGATGAAGAGGCGTTCTTCGCGTTCTTCATTGAGAGATGTTTCTCCAATGGTTCTCCAAGTTCTTCCAACCCCTCTCTCAAGCTCCACCAAAATTATTTCCACCTAAAAATAATGGGTTATGTTAACCCATTATTTAATTTGTTGGCTAAAGAATTCAAAAGAATTTATATGAGTTTTAAATTAATTAATTGAATAAATTCCATTAATTAATTGAGAGGGTTGTGAAAATTAATTAGTGGGGTAGGTGGGGAGTTTCATCCCATATAAATGTGGTGTTAAAGGGGGTTTAAAGCCCGGGTGGTACCCACCAAGGATATCCTCCCAAAAAAGGTAATGTGCGGGTGATAACCACCACCATAACCTCTCATGGGAGGTTATAGTGTGGTGGCCCTCACCCCAAACCTCCTCTTGGAGGTTTTAACCACGACAAAATAAAAATATGTTATCACCTTATTTTTATTTAATTTATTTGAAAACCCCAAAAACTAATTTCCATTCCCGACCAAGTATTGTCGAGGTGAAAGTATTCTTAAGCGAATACCGGCATTGTAAGTTCAACGGTGCCCTCAGATTTAAGTTCTGAGCACCGGTTCAAATGCTATAAAATCCCGCTCATACGTTTACTGAATGTACCCAAACAAAACTTCAGAAATTGATTCCAAGCACACTGGGCCTTGAAATCAAGCATCGTAATTTTTTGCGGACTCATAAAATCTCCATGTATTTAAGAAAACAAATTTTCACAGAAATTATGGGTCTTTACATGATAAATAAATGATTATTTTAATGAAAATCCAATATCATTTCATCTTTCTGTTAGAAATATATGTTTTTTTAAAACCATGTTTTCTAAAAAATATTTATTACTATTATAAATATTTTAGAAAAAAAATGTTTTAATTTAAAAAAATGTTTTAAAAATATTTTCCTTGACTTTTTCTGATCAAGAAACATTTCTAAACATTTATGTTGGAAGAATAATGTTTGACATGTATGAAATTAACATTTTTTAGGACTATAATTTTCATAATTATTCTGTTATATGTTTATATATATATTTTTAAAGTGTAATTTTTTCAAATATTTTTTTTAATTTCATTGATTTTATATTTCTTTTCAAAAAAAAATATTAAAACAATTTTATATTTAATATACATTTTAAATGATTTCTAAATTATCGTTTATATGTTTTTAAAATATTTCTTTTCAAAGAAAATGATTTCAATGATTTCTCATTTTCAAGAAATGTTATAAAACCATTTTCAAGAATAGGTTCTCCAAAATAATTTGATACCGTATTTTTCTATTTTCATAGCTATTTTAAATATATTATTTTTCAAACTAAATAATATTTGAAAAACAATTTTTTAATGAAGAAAATATATTTTCCTTGAGGAATATTTTAGATGAAATTGAAAATTCTTCTTTATATAAAATGAATTTTTGAATAGTTTTTATGAAAAGGATTTTTTTAAAGATTAATATTTCATTAATACATTTTCTATATGATCTTCCAATATTATTCTCCATGTAAGATGACATAATTTGTTATACTTTATTAATAAAATTCATATTCTACCTTGAATGGTTTATTTTTCTAAGGAATGATGTTTACGATTCATGATTATCTTAAACAGGTTATATGAATTTCAAACCATCATTTTTTCATGGGTTATGAATTAGTGAAATTATTATGAAACCTAGCCCTGTTCATTTTTTTATGATCTGATTAAATGTTAATGATACATATTTCCTTTTAGGGGCCATGATATGATGAATTTTATACTGTATTGTTCTGTATACATGTATGATTTCAATATGTGATGGGTGATATCTATATATCCATCCAATGAATTAGTTAATGGTAAATGTTTTATTAGCATAAGAGGGTATGTGGGAGGGATTCCCAATCCCAAAATAGAGGGAATATTAAGCATGTAATTATAGGGTACACGGAAGGGAATCCCAATCCTAAAATAATAGGGAATCTTAATCCCAAAACAAGAGTGTACATGGGTGGTCATCCCAAGCCTAAAAAAAATGATGCACAAGAGAAAATCCATCCTCGAAAATAAAAGGGTACAAGGTAGGCTATTGTAAGACTAAAACTATGGATACAAAGAGGTAATCTCAATCCTGATGTAGGTACATCGTTTATTTTCCCAAGATAAACTTGTTATGAATGTAAAAGTAGGTATCCTTGTAATAGGATTTTCTATCATTATGTGAAGCCACTAATACTATGTCTTTTTCATATGTTAGGTTTTTATGAATTATGATCCTTTTTTATACATGGTTAATTTCTTATAATCTTCTAATATTTATTATATGACTCATGTATACGATCTTTGATATGTAGGGTATCGTCTTTAAATGTTATTCTCATGTTCTCATACCCTTATGATAATGTTATGCATTTATATCTCTTTTAATTACACATAATAATCATATGATAACACCATTTATTATGTTTCAATTACCAAGGATATTAAGAAATGAATTATATTGATGTAATAATGTGAAATATCATTGGTGGAAACATTGATGATTTCTTTCCAAGTTAGAATATTTTGTTCCTAGATTCCAAATACACTA
Organism: Viscum album; assembly: GCA_963277665.1. Taxonomy (NCBI): domain Eukaryota; kingdom Viridiplantae; phylum Streptophyta; class Magnoliopsida; order Santalales; family Viscaceae; genus Viscum; species Viscum album. The sequence continues at coordinate 113,476,274 of OY728137.1, forward strand.
CTCTTTTACAGTCATCATGTATATATTTTTATAATGTGATGAATATTCTTGTCAAATTATGTAATATCCATATTTTTCATTCTTGGGTCACTAAAAATCATCCTCAAAAACATCACATGGTAGAGAAATACTAAAAATAGATTAGATTCACATCTTAATAACATAAATAACATCTAATAAGCCAAATAAATTAATAAATAAAATATACGAAAAATATTACTATAAGACCACCTTTCACATTCATATCATTTATGTGAATAAGTATACCATATATATGATACAAAATAAGAATTTAGTGTACCACTTTTTATCCTATTATTATGGAGTGTGAGATACGTACATAGAAGCCACTAAAAATTTATGTATTGGTATAGCAAGATGAATACCCATGAGTGGAAATGGGGATGAGTAATCACTCCAAATGGGTTTTCTAAGAAATATATCTTGATAATTTTGACATCATAATTGCGGTACATAAATTTTTATATGAGGGATTAATGGGAGTAAAATGGGTGTATAATCAATTGGAAACCATAATTATAGTGAAAGTGATTTTTAAGAATATATCCCAATATATTTAATTGGAAGTTAAAAAGACTAATATAAATAATGTTGCTATGTAAATAGGAGAAGATAGGATCAAATACATTGAGAGGGTTCTATATAATGAATTGGAGGAGACTGTTAGGACATTGGAGGATCCTTGGGAGGAATATAGAGATGGAATAGAAAAGTACCATTATACAGCAACTGTTTTGAGTGAAGATGAGTGTGAGGATGGGTGGGTTTATATAGAAAATGGGAGGGTAATTTATTTTAAATCACCAAGCCCATGTTTTTAATCAATATGAAAATTTATGCTAAACCAGATACCATTACATGGGTTGTCCCATGGATTCAAACAAGGATGAATGTATTTTATTATTTAATATGTATATGAACCAATAACCTAAAAATAATAACATTGGTGATCAATTAGTGAATCATATTTATATATAATTGAGTTCAAATTCTAAAAATATTATATTGGGTTTGGAGGATTCAATGTGGATTTATATAATTAATAAAATTGAATCAAAACACATTATTTTTATAAGGATATATTAATATTGTCTGGGTAACTTTTATGTCACATATTACATTACTTTTTTGTTGTTATTATTTCATAATACGTAGGATAATATATAAATTATTTAATATTTAACCAAATATTTTATTATATCAGAAGATAAATAAAAATTCATTATTGCATAAATTTAATTTTTCTCTTTACAAAATAAAATTATTTCTTAAAATAATTCTCACTGTATGTTTATTTATATATTAAAATTAAAAACCCAATTTATTAAATAATTCTATATTTTTGAATGTTACAGTAGTTTAGACCACAATAAAAAATAATTTTGACTTTTTTAAATTATATATAATATTTGTTTACTATTTTTTTAATTGTAATAATTACTTAAATCATTTTATTCAAATAAATATTTACATTATCAACAATAGAGTCATAATAAAAAATTATAAAAAACCCCAAAACACTGATTTGGGTATCTTATTACAAAGGATAATTTTTTATCAAAAATATTATTTAATAGTTATAAAGTAATATAAAAATATATAAAATATATAAAATAATATTATTAGTGTCTATATACATATCCCATCATGAAGCTGGTGAATGCACTAATGGTATAGTGTGTGATGGTGAAATTCTTTTGTTGCGGTCTAATAAACCTAGTTGGGGTGGATATCTTGATTATCTTGAAAATATCCCATAAATTGTTTCTCTCATTCTGTAGTTAAGTAATCTCAAAATTGGAACTTTCAATATAAATTCTAAATGATAATATCTCCCCAACATTCTCAAATAATTTGAATTTATAATATATAATCAAACTTGTCAAAACCAATGATTCATTTGTCATTTTCAATTGGATTTATAAAAACAACTAATAAATATTAATAATAATGATCATTTTACAATATTAATAATGTTATAAATTATAATGTGTTATTATACTTTCAGTCTAGTTTGTTGTAGATTATAATAGATAAAATAACCAAAAGTAGTAAATGTGTTTTCTATAAATTATATCATAAGGCATTTTTTCATTTTAAATAGGAATTTCATATATAAATCTTCACATTGTTGCAATAATCGAAATGTTATGTTCATTTTCTTCCATGGACCTTGAATTGATTAGTATATCATCTATAAGTACCACTAAAACATAATAAAGTTAATTTATAAAGAATAAATTTGTTACATACAATACAATAAAAATGGAATTATTAATACTAAATTTCATTAATATATAGTCATAGTTTCCATAATTTTTACATAATGTTATATTTCGTATATCCTCAATCATGAAGCTCAACTGATGATATAAAAGACAATGATCAATGCCAAAAAAGTATTTATTTCCCTATAATTGATCAAAAATGTCATCAATACAAGGATGAGTAAATAGATTCATGGTGGTGATATTATTATTTTTTTTATAATCCATACAATGAAACATTGATCCATCACTATTGTTAAAAAAACCATGGCACCCCAAGGTGAAATAGTAGGATGAATTAATTATTTATAAATATTCTCTTGGTGTTGTTTATTTAAATTCATATAACTCAATAACGGTCATCTTAAATGTAGTCTTTAAAATAGTTAAAGAACTGATATTGAATTGTATTGAGGAATCAACATCATGATTATATTTAAAAAGATGAAACTATTCAAAAAATACATAAAAAAACTCCAACAAAATCACCATATATCATATTTGGTGTTTTCCACCAACAATTTTATTTAAACATCAACGTTGAATATTAATCAAGACTGATACAGTGGATTTAATTTTAATCCTATGTTTATACTTATCAACTCACTAATAGAATATCATATGGTGATTTAAAATAAAAAATATTACTTACCATGCCTATAAATTCATGTTGGTCTTATATATAGAAATCCCGTATATGCCAACGATAACATAAATTTCCAATAGGGGTAGACTAAAAAGATTTACTGGAAGAAAACATATGAAAATATTAGATGTGATCATCTTTACATTATGGTTTTTAATTCTATATAATCATCCAATATTTTTGGTGGTAATATGATACCCTAAGAAAATTTTTCAAATAGAATGTTATGGCTAGATCTATAATGAATAAAGGCATTAATAGTTATATAGTAGATGGTAAGTGAACCTTTCAACACATCATTATCAAAATATATAATGACAATATTTATAACATGACATTTTCCTTTTTCATTAGTTTTAAAGGGATTATAATTTCAATCATCATCAATAAACCTCATGTTTGAGAATTGGTAATAATATTTACCATACACCTTGAATATTAAACACTAGAATGTGGGTGCTTCCTTCTTTGTATCATTCTCCTTTTTTACATCATTAGCTAACATATTCCCATCGAATCAATATGAGACTAACCATTATATATACTCTCCTCACATATTACATTTAAAAGAAACCTTATGAAAATTTACAATATGTTTTCTTCCGCATATTTATCAAAAGGTAATTCTAATCTTCTACATTTTATGTATTTTATTATTTCCTTAATGTTCAATTTTTTTATCTAAACCATGAGATTTATGGGTAAATAAAATCATCATTTTTAACTTTATAACACATCAAATGGTTTTTTCATATCTCTTGAACCCTTTTATGTTTAACTCTACTTAGATAAAAGGTTTGAATCAGTGGGATAATCGATCAACATTAAATTTAGATTTGATGATAATACAATAATTATACCTAATACATACAATAAAAATCCTCTCATATGTTCCAAGAGTTTCTTGAAAAATCATAATTAGTTTAAATAATTCCATCATATATGTCATATAATTATTAAGATGAATATAAAATTTGAAAATGGGATCTTAATATTATCCCATATTGTACAATGAATTTTATCCATTTTTATTTTAATTTATATGTGACCTCACCAATGATAATTTTTCCTTCATAACAACAGATATCCAAAAATTAATTTATCATGATCAATACATGGGTGGGTATAAAATATTATTACAATTGAATTTATTCATATATAAAAACATGTGTATTAATGTGGAAACTAAAATAATCTCAATATATCCTAATTATAAATAGAAAACATTGTTCACTCCATATATCATTTGTATGTTTACTGTGACTCATAACATTAAATGGAACTCTATACATAAAAGGAATATTCTATATTATAGTTACCATATCTCATGGTTTCTCAAGAGAAAAATGATTTCATTTTACATCACATTAACTAGAATGATTATTCCTTTGGATTCCATCATTTGAAGAAAGAAACATAGCATGTAAATAATAATCATTTTGGAAAGACACATAATACAATAAAATATTATAGGGTATAAAAATCCAGAAATATTCTTTTCATTATATGAAATCTTATGGATAATCATGGTCATTCATGATAATTAGTAAAAAAATGTTTTTTCCTATACTTTGAATTATCACCAGGGTTCTCACTAATGTTTTATCATTATAATTTTTAATGTCTATCTAATAATTATTATTGACATCATATATAGTGACCCAAACAATTCATATATAGATACTATATATTATTAGATAAATATTTTTATCATATTGTAAATATCCATTCCAGAATCAAATTTATATAGTATCTATTGAAACCTAGAGTCATAAAAAATAGTATCATAATGTCCCCCCATTAAGTAATTCAGAACCATCTCCCCTCTCACATATATAATTCCCAAAAAAAATATTCACAATATTGGGAATAAATTTATGAATGGTAGTTTTCAAATTCTCAATATAAGTTATCAATAGATATATCATTTATTATATAAGCCTAACATGATAATAAGGGTATGAGAACAAGCACTTCACAATTTGAAATGCATACCCTCTTTATCCTAGAGTATATTATTGAGCAATTGAATAATTATTGGTAGTTCAAAAGACATTAATCATAAAAAATTAAAATAACATATTCCCTATAATGATAACATTGGTACGAGACATGTAATTATTCCATACACATAAGTACCAAAAATAATTTCTTAGTAGTCAAGTCCCACTGAAAAGATAATCATAGTATATTGGGTTCACTCCCTAAACTATCATAGTAGTAATGGATCATCATTAGACCATAGTAGTGGATTAGGATCAATCCCAAACCATTTTTATAGTCTAGGATGACTCCCAAGAACATCATACTGGACATAGTCACTTAGTAAATTGGGATCACAACCCATTATAGAACATTGTATCTCATGAGATATCTATAATCATTGATTTATTTATTTTGATATATAATTATGGATCTTACAAAAAAAGTAAAAATAATCTACGTGTGTAGAACATGTTTATAAAATGTTCGTCATATTAGAACCCTTGATATTTATTGTTTCTCAAAAACATTTCATTTTCCATCATTGTATATCCTATGGAAATGTAATGTGATTCATAAAAATCATGTCATAATAAACATAAAACATTAATATAAATAATAATGATTGTATAATTAGATCAAATCCACAGTAAAACAAGCGTAACATCAACTGATGTTATCAAGGATGAAATATTTCATTAAATGAAAACATAATTACTTCTTGTGGGATATATTTTTTTCTTTTAGAAATAATTTATTTGTAATATTAATGTTTCCAAAAATATATTTGAATAAATGTTCCTTAAAAATAAACATATAATCATGCAATTATATCAACATGTAATTGATCAGTCTTGATAGTGGGAAATTCTATTCATTTATTATAAGTAAAAAAGAACAAAATTCAATTCAAATATTGCTAAAAAATCATAAATTTCATCGTTTTGAAATTGAAAATATAATTTCATTTAATATTTTTTTAAAATAAATACATGGTTAAAAGTGAATTTTGTAAATAATTTTAGATTAGAAAAAAATTTCTGAAAATTAGTATTGAAAAAATGGGCATGGACCAGAAAATATTTTCAAATGAAGGGTGAAATGAAGTTTTTTTTTCAAAAAACTAATTTGGTCGATTTGGCATAAAATGTAAAGAAAATTAATGGTGTTTTTTTTGAATACATAACAAGAGGAGTAGAAAATTAATGTGTATCATGAAAGGTAGATCGTAAATTTTCATCATTGGGAAAATAATCATAAACAATCACGATAAAAAAATAATACTATAACATAAAAGCATTAACGATTTGGTAAAATATGAAATATAAGAAACATGGAATAAATATCCATTCATCCACAAAAAATTTAATATAAATTTTATAATTTGCATTATAAAGGATATTATTTCATAGTATGTGCACCCAAAAATTGAAACTGCTGGTGAATATGGCATGTATCTCATAGAAATAATAGTTAGATGAAAAATCCCTTACATGAAGTACAAAATCCATTATATATGGTATAATCACATAAAATTTAATATATATTTATTTTACATATATTATAGAGATATGGTAACATATATCATACCATATATGATTTACTTATGTCATTTCATCACACTTTTATTAATGATTCGTTATTAAAATCATTATACCAAATGATAACAACTTCATTTTTAATAAATGATTAGGACAATTAGTTTTGGTCATTGAATTTTGATCACATGTTACATCCTGGCTGGGGTACAACACATTGGTTCCCGGAGACGGTTAGTTACATGGTATTAAGAATGATAAACTATATGCTAGATGTAACCGACAAGTAGTGATGGTCTGGTTGTTATATCATGGGGAGAGTATACTCTCTTTTATCATATTAATAAAACTACATAAATAAATTACCAATATTAGAAGCCTATATAATCATAAAAATACTAATATCTCATAATAAAAAAATTAGGAAAAATGATATCCAACTGAAATAGAAAACTTCCCCTACTAGAGAAAATTTTAAGTGTATAAAATTAAAAATTAAAATAAAGACACTAATGAATCCTAAGAGGGTCCACAACCATGTCTGGCTCCCTCACCCAAGCTCCATTGCCCAATCAGAAATCTATCCAAGGGCCCTTTATCTTAGAATATGTGCAAACAACAATGGATATTTGGGTTCTAATCAGAAATCATGAGTAGGGTGTAAGTACAACGCAATAGGTCACCACCAATAGTGTCTAAAAAATTGATTTTGAAACAGCGTATGTAGTTGTATAAAGAAATATGTACAATGCATAATTATGTAGTTATAAAATTAGAAAATATTAGTTATTTAACTACATAACCCCTTGGGTTTTTGAGAACACTAATACCTCAATACCTGATTCGGCCTGTTTTGGAGTCTGAAACTTACTACATTTCAAAATTAGAATTCAAAAAATTAATGGGATTTCATTAAAAACACCATTTTAACAAATTAAAATGGCTATTTTAATAGTATTTTAATTTATATAATTTTTTTCTAGGCCATCATGCCTAGTACTTATTCGGCTTTGGTGTAGTGAAACATAATTCTATCAATGAAATTTCACTTCTTATATATATATATATATTCCATTTGTATAAATCACAGAAAATAAAAAACTGATCACAATAAACAATTTATAGATGAATACTAAGTTAATTAATATGTATTTCATGTCATGAACCAATCTAGGATTCTATCAAAACGTACATCCTACTATGTCCAAGTCATGGCATGAATGGCCTTCCTGATCCCCACAAGCTAGAAACTAGCGTTGGGCATCAATGTAGAAATTATTGGAATGATTTTTCCCAATAAACTATGATAAAAATAGGAAAAATAAACCCACACAAAAATCCAAAAACACAACATAAATAAATATAAAACGTGACATAAATAATACAACTGTTGAACATAATAAAAATAAATACAATAAGAAAACAAAACTACACCTACAAGATCTCCATGTTACCACTTGGTCACCACCAAACACAAGACCAACCTACCCTAAAGGTAAATCAAACTAGAAACCTGGACCTTCAAAAAATATATAGTCTTCTGACACTGAATGGAATAAGTAAGGTCTGAGATATAAGAGCTCATTATGAAAACACCACTGAATCCATACATTTGCTTTCCCAAAACAGTCCTCAATCACTAGTTTGAAAAAAATATTAATAATGTGTTTTATTATTTTAATAATCACCCACCTTTTCCCAGTACCAACACAACAAATTCCACATTCCCATTTTCAAAAAATCATTTACCAGTTTAGAATCCAAATTATTAACATTGATCTAGAACAAGTTATATGAGGCTATGATGAAAATAAAATAATGTGATAATACACATAGAAACAAGTTAAACTGAAAGATAAGAAAGAACACATAGATAGTAACCATGTGAATTTCATAAACATCCCTATAGAGATCCCTAGTTGTAATCAAATCAGACTCACTTACCAGTTTATGGTGCAACTCTATATTCAATAAACAATAGCTGGATCAAAACTAGAAAAACCAATTGAATTTATAACTGAGCCTTATAATGTCAAGGGGGTTACCAACCCTTCATATTGTGGTTGAATTGAATCAATCACTTGACCCACTAATATTCTCCTAGGAACCCCATGTTACCAGTACATGGTTAATGTTGGAGGCCCTTACATGCATGAATACCCTTGAGGGAATTAATGAACAATAACATATTGTGATAGAAAATAAATAGATATAAAACCCCACCTCAGTAATGTGTAAATGCAACAAAACTTCTAGAGGAGAATAAATACACCCCAATAGGCGATCTGTACACTCTAACATAAAAAATTTATCCAAAATCAGCCAAACCTAACCATATAATTTTTTCAATATGGGGTATAGTACAAAATAGAAATGTGAAATGAGATAATGGAAGATGAGAAGAGGAATAACGACACTTTTATGTAGAAATCCTGATGAATCACTATTTTTGTGATAAATCTCCCAAAATGTTTCCAATGATGAAAGAGAATGAGTGTTGGGGGGCCCATTGGTAGATAACCAACTAATAGGGCTTCATATTGGTGTTAAAATCACATAAATCATTTTTTAGAATAATTCATTATTACGTATTAATGGGATGTACAATTTTGTAAACCGTAAAGAAACTGTGAGACTAAAACTGGAAGCATTCTGCAAACATTCAGTTTTTAGTTGCACGATTTGGGAAAATCATGCTCAAATTTTGGGACAAAAAACATTTCCCAAAACCCCTAAAATGAAACACTAAACACTATGTGATACAATCCTTGTAACGCCCCGACCCCAGTTACCCAGAGTCGGTGCATGATTGTGTAACATTGGCTTGATCACAAAAGATCATGTCTCGAAAGACCGATTAGTTTAGTAGCCTTGGAAACACTAGATACATTCATAAATTTTACATTACATCATAAAGTGAAAAACTATAAAAAAAATAGTCTCCATAGTCCACACCCATATCCCCTTCATACTATCCCAGCAGGTCAGTCATAAAACATTTCTTCACATCCTGAGAAAAATAAAACATTGAAAGGGGTGAGCTAAGATGCTAAGTAAGGATAACAATTTGGCGGAAGATTTTATAAATAAACATAAACATTTAAGGCAATGTATAACTAAAACAAAAGCCTTTTAAACATGAACTTAAACATAATATGTCAAATGTAAAATGAGATAATTCCATATACTTCTTCACATGGATATTCTACTGGTCAAATAATCACATTAAATATCAATAACCACTTTCATAATGATGGAATGCATAATGACAGACTATTATAACCATGTAGACAAGGCCTCGCGCCAAGACTAAAAATAATATTTTGTCAAGGCCTCATGCCAAGACACACTAGTTTGTCTCATGAGACATTCTGATGCATCGAGGAGCTATAACAGGCTTCACCCATCACTTATTAAGTCCAATGCATTCCTCATATGAATAGGTTTAAACATATCATAAACCATAACATAATTGTATCATATAAAACATGCATAAAGGAAACATAAAATTTCCACATTTCATTCACAAGATATCAATACAACACATTCATATAATAAAAACACTTTCAAACCCATTTTCAATACCAAAATAACAGAAAATTATAACTTTGTATTTATTTTTCATTTAAAAAAAGTTATGGCTTGTAGAGGACGCCGAAACTCAAATAATGGTCATGGCGGCGGAGAATTCGTTGTCTCCGCATATGTACGACAAAAAAAACATTCCATTTTTTCTTTTAGTAAAAAGATTTGTATAAAAATATTCTTTTTGAAAAAAAACAAAAAAGTCAAAGGGGTTCATACACTATATAAAAGAATGTTGTGTATAAAACAAAATATGCCTCAATGAAAGGAGATTGAGAAGAAGTCCCTTACAAAGATAATTTTTTAAATAAAATATATATATTATGTGTATTCACAATATTTACACATAAATAATGTATAAATACTAGATAGGACATAATAATTTAATGACATAATTTGAAAGTAGGAGATTAACCCAAAGAATGGAAATTCGGTTAAGAAGTTCCCTGACCTCGTGTCCGACTTGACTCGATCGTTCTTTAACCTCCTGAATAATAAACAAGAGTTAATTTATACATGCTTTAGAACAATTTTCATGTGAATTATTTCTTTTATATCACTTATTACCATGTTATGAACATTATGTAATTATTTAAGTTAATAACGGTCATTTTGTCGATCTTTGGTACTTTAGTAAAAATTAAACATATTATAATTACAAGTTGTTCATGTGGTGAAATATCCATTATATCTAGAATTATATTAATGATTTAGATATCATATGTATCATATATATCATATATATACATGCATTTATAGTATTACATAACATTTAGAGGTCATAAATGAAATGCACCTTTCATGGAGACGGTAAGATGTACGTATGCATGAACGCTACTTTCATTTATATTTCATATTTAATGGAGTGAAATCATAATGATATAATGTTATATTATAATTAAATTATAATATAATATATAATATCATTTACTCCATCCTTTTACATCCCACATATGGCATTAACAATTCAAATCTCATTGAGGGGCGGTAGTCCGTACTTCTTAAAATGAAATTATCGCATTTACCCATAATGGAAATCATAAAGGTATGCCATAAATGAAAAATACAGAATCATAAGAAAAAAACATAATATATATCATATATAAAAATAGTTTCATCATAATATCCACCATGAGAGGTGGTAGGAGATGATAGAACAATCATCGTTTCGTGGGGCAATAATTCTTCATCCACGGTAATAGTATGTTCTTTAACCATTAGACGGAGGTGTGAGTAAGTGTAGCTCAAATAATTATCATAAAAACAACCTAGTATATTTTATATACTGGTTTTCTTACAAAATAAAGGAATAAAAAGAGTTTATGGGGTTGGAGAAGAAAAATAAAACAAAAGAACATAAAAGAAGACATTACCTTAAAATCGGGTAACTCTTTTTGATTGGAGCCAAAGGCTTCCTTGGGAAGACTTCATACCAAAGTGAGGCTTCTAGGAGTAATATAGGTATGTTGGGAGAGTATATGGGCAGATGATGTCCGTGCCAAATGGGTTGAAGGTGTGAATAAGGTGGTAGAGGTGGGGGCCTTTTATAAGAGGAGAGGAGGGACACTTTTAGAAGGATTGAAATGTTACATTATTATGAAATTCTTTTCAGATTCTAAAGGTCCCATAATGATATATTTCGAGGATAAGGTGATAAGGGTTCTAAATATTCTCATCCAATAGGTTTTTGACAAGTGTATGCTTTAGAATTTACATTATATTTTCATTTTATTTAAATTGTTAATTAATGAGGTAATCACTGCATCATCATTGTGTCATAAAAAATTTAATTTATTTAATGTCTAAAAATTATAAGAAATTACCATGATTATGGAAATAGTTTTATATTTCCAATGAATATTTATAGTAAAAAATTTTACTTATATAACCGCATGTAATAATTGGTTTAGTAAAACAACACAGGTTTGTGACAATTTTATTTTTACTTTAAATAAAAAGTTATTAATGTCATTTTCTTAACCAAGTACCTCCATGGGGTCCCTAAGTTGACCCATGGATTTTCATTGTCCGCCATGACTCATCCAATAAGGGTAGGACAAGTGTAAAGGTATTTTCATATTTTTATAATATCATTTTTACCTTAAATTTCACTAATTACCTTTAATCGCGATTAATTAAACTTAAACGTTACTATTCACCAAATTTATTTTGATCCCATTGAACCACATGTCACTTATTAATGAAAACCATGTATATAGTATTTTTGAAAATCAAATCACATAAGTGGTAATGTTTCATTTAAACAAAAAATCAGTTTTTTAACTACCACTTAGTGGTTTCACTATTCATCAAAAATTGAAGTTTTTCAGAACAATGCCAAAATTTTACCCTATGCTATAATTGATATTCCGAATTCAAAAATGATGTCTATTTTTTAAAATTCCAAACATATAAGTTTCATTAATTAATTTTATAATTAATTCCCACGGACAGAACAAATAGCGTGTTTTTAAGAAACAATATATATCAAAAGATTGACAATTGTTTATGTCCAATTTCAAGGTGAAATTAATTATAAAGACCACCATTGGATAAAATGGTAAAAATATATTCTAATTATACTTTAAAACTGCTATATATTATAATTTATCCCTATAATTTATTTTTATAAAAAAAGTTTTTTTATGCATTTTTCACTATTCATAAAAAATGGAAGTTCTCAGAAAAATACCAAAAATTCAACAGAGGATAATTTTGATATTCTGAATCCACAAATGAAGTCCATTTTGAAATATAAAATATATATAATTTCCAAAAGTTGGTATTACTATTCATAATGGCTATTTTGATTGGTCGCGGTGCATTAGAATCTCGAACTTGCAGACAATGCAGGCTACTGTATTATTGAAATAGAAGCATATCGTGGAAGCTCGGGGTGTTACATTCTCCCCTTCTTCAATAAATTGCATCCTCACAATTTGAAATTTTCCTTTTAAAATAATATTTTAAAAATAGAAAATACCTTTGTGGAAAACCCACATCGGAAATAAGGTTAATAAAAATGTTACTTTAAAAGAATGAAAAAGAAGTATAATGGTCACCTGAGATAGCCCATACTAGGATTCTATGAAAATATTGATATGGAGGAAAAAAACCATAAAGGTCTGATGTAGAGTTGTAGAAAATAGGATTAGTATAAAGTTAACCATAATAAAATCACAAACTTGTGATTGGTTAAATGGTCATTGAATCCCCAGTTGGAAAAGTTACCCGACAACGTTTTTGTTTTATGTTACCTTTTATAAAGTTGAGGAATTTATCTGGGACATTTACTAAGAATGTAATGGAATATAAATACTTTTCATGTAGACTTTCATTATTTAATAAATTTTTACCAAAAACCCATCATTCACTCAAAAAGATAAGAGAACTCAAAAATATTATATTTATCATAATCGTACAAGGTTCCAAATATTAACACATACCATTTAGATTAGGAAAACTATTTTCTAATAACCAGGGAATTCCTATAGGCTAGTGGAAGGTAATAAAGGCCTGTCACACTATGGTTGTGGGTTCGATTCCTATAGCTTTTTCCGACGCGGTAGGTTAACCCCCGACCTGCAGGTTGTCCTTTTTCTAAAACTATAGTATTATAATATTACATAAATAATCATAAGAAATGTTTTAACCATAAGCCATACTATCCAACGTTCAACTTAATCCATCCCAACCTTTATAGTTATCCAAAATATTTCTTTCCAAACTCACAGTACAAATCTTATAAAGAAGGTAAGCACAATTATGTTTTTTTCCGTGTAATAACATGTGAACACCTTTATCATGTATTCTTTTAAACCACTGCAACATCCTGAATTACGATAAATCCTTCATGATCCCATATTCCTTATAGAATACTAGATATACTTCTTCTATCCAAAAAATGTATACAAATCATTAATCTATTTCAACGATGTCAAGAATATCCAATATATTTATCCAAATCAATCACTATCTTAGTATCAGAACCATATTTTGGAATATCTTTATCTCAACCATATATTTTCCAAAAATTTAACCTTCTATTGACTCACTTCTCTTGGTTCCACAGAATCTCAAGTCCTTGATGAAATAGTACTACAGTACAATCCATATATATATTTCACATTATTCTTATAACCATAATATAGGTCTTGAGACCAAAAACACAAATACAATAATTATTCAACATCATCCGTAGTAACAACATAAGCTTGTCCTTGCTCCCTTGGCCTTTTCTGAGGTATGTTTCCTTGGCACTTAGGGCATTCATTTGAATAATGCCCCATTTCTCTACAATAGTAGCATTCAACATTGACAACCTCTTTCTTTCCCTTGCAATCACGAGCCTGGTGACCTTTTTCTCCACAATTATAACAAACTCTCATTCCCTTTAGGAAAGTACCGGGGTGATTCTTCCCACAATTATCGCATAATGGAAAATCCTTCTTTCCTCTTTTCCCTTTATCTGTCTCTTGTTTCACCGTTCTCTTCTTCTCTTGCTTTACTTTATTGTCATAAGATTTAGAGAATTCCATTTCTATCTTGATAGAACATGCGACTATATCTTCGTACGTTGATAAAGATTGTGATACTAATGGTCAATGGATAAATGGTTTTAACCTAATAAAGAAACGATCGATCTTACTTCTTGGGTTATGTATATAATCTGCAGCATGCCTCGCTAATCGTGTAAAGTTAGACACATACTTTGCGACATTCTCATCCTCCTATTTCCTTAGACTCAGAAATTTCCTTTCCGTATCTGCTCAATGGTCACGAGGAAAGTATTTTTCTATGAAATGATCTTTGAACTACCTCTATTCCATATTCGATACTTCATCATCTTCCTTTGTGTTTTGAATCAATGACCACCATTGATCATCTTATCCAGTGAGGTGGTAAACTGCCATGATAACCTTTTCCCTTTCGCTACACCCCAAGGCGTGGAATATTTTCTCTAAGGAGTTTATCCATTCCTCAGCTACTATTGGATTTGTACCCCCATTAAATGGTGGTGGTTTTTTCCTCATGAAACGATAAAACATTGATCCTACACGTTGCAGATCAGGGTGCTCTATACGAGTATGGTTATTATTCATAACCTGAGTGAGTTTTCCAAGTATGGTGATAATGTGATCAGCACCAGTTGTATCTCCAACTCCACAATAATTATCTTGAGTAGGAGGGAAATCCCTACACGGAGTGCATGCATTTATACGGTTTCCATTCCTCCCACTAGGCACCATTTCAAAACAATGACATAAACTAGATTAGTTTATGAATCAAAATACATAATTCCATTCTTGTAAAGCACTTAACATAAATTGAAAAATTTATGGATATAATCCATAATCATAAAAAAATTTCTTTGACGGAGTATATACTCATAAACCATTCATAATGGTTTGTAAAGAAAATGAGAATTATCCTAAGCATATCCCCTGAGAGTGTCGTAACCAAGATTGCAGCAAGGCCCGTTGTTGTGCACCCATTCCCGTTCGAGTGTAGCTCTATGTGGTGCTTTCGGGTTTTACCCCTTGGTACATCTAAGCTAGAGACGCCTCTACCTGCTCTTATCTAGACAGGGATGTATTGCTTATAAAACTCACAAAATCTCTATAATACCAAAATTCTAGGAATTTCTTCTATACTAATCCTCAAAGTCTATCTTAGGGCTATGTGCTCTAATCAGAGATTATCTAAATATTGCTTCCATGGTTAGTAATAAACAGCCTCTGATACCAACTGTAACGCCCCGACCCCAGTTACCCTGAGTCGGTGCATTATTGTGTAACATTGGCATGATCACAAAAGATAAAGTATCGAAAGACCGGTTAGTTTAGTAGCATTGGAAACACTAGATACATTCATAAATGTTACATTACATCATAAATTGATAAACTACAATAACATAGTCTCCATAGTCCACAACCATATCCCCTTCAGACTATCCCTGCAGGTCAGTCATAAAATATTTATTCACATCCAGAGAAAAATAAAACATTGAAAGGGGTGAGCACAGATGCTCAGTCAGGATAAAAATTTAGAGGAAGCTTTTATAAATAAACATAAAAATTTAAGGCAATGTATAACTAAAAGAAAGGCCTTTTAAACATGAACTTAAACATAATATGGAAAATGTAAAATGAGATAATTCCATTTACTTCTTCCCATGGATATTTTACTAGTCGAATAATCACATGCAATATCAATAACCACTTTCATAATGATGGAATGCATAATGCCAGACTATCATAACCATGTAGCCAAGGCCTCGTACCAAGACTACAAATAATATTTTGTCAAGGACTCATTCCAAGACACTAGTATGTCTCATGAGACCTGCCGATGCATCGAGGAGCTATAGCGGGCTCCACCCGTCACTTATTAAGTCCAATGCATTCCTCATATGAATAGGTTTAAACATATCATAAACCATAACATAATCATATCACATAAAACATGCATAAAATAAACATAACGTTTCCACATTTCAATCACAAGATATCAATACAACACATTGATATAATAAAAACACTTTCAAAACCATTTTCAATTCCAAAATAAAGGAAAATTAAAACTTTGTATTTATTTTTCATTTAAAAAAAATTTAGGGCTTGTAGAGGAAGTCGAATCTCAAATAATTGTCACATCGGTGGAGAAGTCATTGTCGCCACATACATACGAAAAAAAACATTCCATTTTGTCTTTTCATAAAACTCTTCGTATAAAAAGATTCCTTTTGAAAAAAACATAAAATTCAAAGGGGTTTATACACTATATAAAAGAATGTTGTGTATAAAACAAAATATGCCTCAATGAAAGGAGATTGAGACGAAGTCCCTTACAAAGATAATTTTTTAAATAAGATAGATATATTATGTGTATTCACTATATTTACACATAAAGAAAGTATTAATACTATATAGGACATAATAATATCATGACATAATTTGAAAGTAGGAGATTAAACCAAAGAATGGAAATTGGTTTAAGAAGTTCCCTTACCTCGTGTCCGACATGACTCGGTCATTCTTTAACATCCTGAATAATAAACTAGAGTTAATTTCTACTTGCTTAAGAACCTTTTTCATGTTCATTACTCCTTTTATAACACTTATTACCATGTTATTAACATTATGTAATTATTTAAGTTAATAACGTTCATTCTGTCGATCTTCGGTACTTCAACAAAATATGTCAAATGTAAAATGAGATAATTCCATTTACTTCTTCACATGGATATTCTACTAGTCGAATAATCACATGCAATATCAATAACCACTTTCATAAGGATGGAATGAATAATGCCATACTATTATAACCACGTAGCCAAGGCCTCGTGCCAAGACTTCAAATAATATTTTGTCAAGGCCATGTGCCAAGACACACTAGTTTGTCTCATTAGACATTCCAATTCATAGAGGAGCTATAGCGGGCTCCACCCGTCACATATTAAGTCCAATGCATTCCCTATATGAATAGGTTTAAAAATATCATAAACCATAACATAATTGTATCACATAAAACATGCATAAAGGAAACATAACATTTCCACATTTCAATCACAAGATATCAATACAACACATTGATATAATAAAAATACTTTCAAACCCATTTTCAATACCAAAATAACGGAAAATTAAAACTTTGTATTTATTTTTCATTTAAAAAAAGTTATGGCTTGTAGAGGAAGCCAAAACTCAAATAATGGTCACGGCAGCGGAGAAGTCGTTGTCTCCACGTACGTACGACAAAAAAAAAACATTCCATTTTTTCATTTAGTAAAAAGATTTTTATAAAAATATTCTTTTTGAAAAAAAACAAAAAAGTCAAAGGGGTTTATACACCGTATAAAAGAAAGTTATGTATAAAACAAAACATGCCTTAATGAAAGGAGATTGAGACGAAGTCCCGTACAAAGATCATTTTTTAAATAAAATAGATCTTTTATGTGTATTCACTATATTTACACATAATGAATGTATAAATAGCAGATAAGACATAATATTATCATGACATAATTTGAATGTAGGAGATTAACCCAAAAATGGAAATTGGGTTAAGAAGTTCTCTTACCTCGTGTCCGACTTGACGCGATCGTTCATTAAACTCATGAATAATAAACTAGAGTAAATTTATACTTGATTTAGAACCTTTTTAATGTGAATTATTCCTTTTATATCACTTATTACCATGTTATAAACATTATGTAATTATTTAAGTTAATAATGGCCATTTTGTCGATCTTTGGTACTTTAGTCAAAAATAAACATATTTTTATTACAAGTTGTTCATGTGTTGAAATATCCATTATATCCAGAATTATATTCATGACATATATATAATATATATAATATATATCTATTATATACATGAATTTATATTATTTCATAACATTTAGAGGTAAGAAATGAAATGCACCGTTCATGAAGACGGTAAGACGTACGTACGCATGAACGCTACTTTAATTTCTATTTCATATTTAATGGAATGAAATCATAATGATATATTGTTATATTATAATTCTATTATAATATAATATATAATATCATTTACTTCATCCTTTTACATCCCACATATGGTATTAACGATTCAAATCACTTTGAGGGGGTGGTAGTCCGCACTTCCTAAAATGAAATTATCGCGTTTACCTATAATGGAAATCATAAAGGTATTCCATAAATGAAAAATACATAATCATAAGGAAAACAAAAACATAATATATATCATACATAAAAATAGTGTCATCATAATGGCCACCATGAGTGGTGGTAGGAGAAGATAGAACAATCATCGTTTCGTGAGGCAATAATTTTCCATCCACAGAAACAGTATGTTTTTTAACCATTAGACAGAGGTGCATGTAAGTGTAGCTCTAATACTTATCATAAAAACATCCTAGTATATTGAAGATACTGGTGTTGTTACCAAATAAATGAATAAAAAGAGTTTAGGGGGTTGGAGAAGCAAAATAAAACAGAAGAACATAAAAGAAGACATTACCTTAAAATCGAGTAACTCTTTTTGATTTAGGCCAATAGCTTCCTTGAAAAGACTTATGCCCAAGGTGAGGGTTGTAGAAGTAATATAGGGATGTTGGGAGAGTAATTTGGCATAGTTTTGCCGATCCAAATGGCTTGAGGGTGTGAATAAGGTGGGAGAGTTGGGGGCCTTTTATAAGAGGAGAAGAGGGACACTCTTGGAAAGATTGAAATGTTACATTATTATGAAATGATTTTCAGATTATAAATGTCCCACAATGATATATTTCAAGTATAAGGTGATAAGGGTTCGAAATATTCTCATCCAATAGGTTTTTAAACGTTTATGCCTTATATTTTACATTATCTTTTCATTTTATTTAAATCGTTAATTAATGAGGTAATCGCTGCATCATCATTGTGTCATAAAAAATTTAATTTATTTAATGTCTATAAATTATATAAAAATTACCGTGATGATGGAAATATTTTTAAAATTCCAATTAATATTTATAGTAAAAAATGTAACTAATATAACTCCGTGTAATAATTGTTTTAGTAAAACAACACATGTTTGCGACAATTTTATTTTTACATTAAATAAAAAGTTATTAATGTCATTTTCTTACCCAAGTGGCTCCATGGGGTCACCAAGTTGACCCATGGATTGTCTTGGTCGTCCATGAATCATCCAATATGGGAAGAACAAATTTAAAGGTATTTTCATATTTTTATAATATCATTTTTACCTTAAATTTTACTAATTACCTTTAATCGCGATTAATTAAACTTAAAAGTTACTATTCAACAAAAAATTATTTTAATCCCATTGAACCAAATATTACATTCTAATGAAAACCATGTATGTTGGATTTTTGAAAATCAAATCACAGAAGTGGTAATGTTTTATTTAAATAAAAAATCAGTTTTTTAACTACCACTTACGGTTTTCACTATACATCAAAAATTGATGTTTTTCAGAACAATGCCAAAATTTCACCCTAAGCTATAATTGATATTCAGAATTCAAAAATGATGACTATTTTACAAAATTACAAACATATAAGTTGCATTAATTAATTTTATAATTAATTCCCGTTGTCACAACAAATAGTGTGTTTTTAAGAAACAATATAAAACAAAATGTTGACAATTGTTTATGTCCAATTTCAAAGTGAAAATTAATTCTAATGACCACCATTTAATAAAATGGTAAAAATATATTCTAATTATACTTTAAAACCACTATATATTATAATTTATCACTATAATTTATTTTGATTAAAAAAGTTGTTTTTAAGTATTTTTCACTATTCATAAAAAATTGGAAGTTCTCAGAAAAATACCAAAAATTCAGCAAAGGGTAATTTAGATATTCAGAGTCCACAAATGAAGTAAATTTTTAAATATAAACTATATATAATTTAAAAAAGTTGGTATTACTATTCATAATGGCTATTTTGATTGGTCGTGGTGCGTTAGAATCTCGAACTTGCGTACAATGCAAGCTATTGCATTATTGAAAGAGAAGCGTATCGTGGAAGCTCAGAGTGTTAAAATCCTAAAAACCATAAATTATTTAAAAATAATGTATTGAAACTGTGGGTGTCACCAAGTCGTCACCATGCCACTTTTTTCCAATACCTTTCACGATAACAAAGCATCAAGCTAGAATCAATCCCAAAAAAAGAAAGGAATATTTTTGGAAACTCAACATGATCCTCAACAAAGAGTTCCAACATTGAGAAATAAATAAGATAAAATAATAATATGGCAAGAGTGTGACCATTCTCTCCACCATAAAAAATTTCTTCAAACAAAATGTCACCCAGCTAAAGGTAAACATAACTTAATCATGAATGCGAAAGAGTCCAAAACAAACCCCGAACATTAAGTTGTCCTTTCACTTCAAATGTCAACCCTAGACAACCCTTACAAAAATCCATATCATGATAAATAATTAAATAACATAAGAGGTTACTCCGCTCAAGAAGAACTTGACTAACACCACGACACTAAATTATATAGGCCAAAAGTGGATACTACCAATATAAACTAAGGCCCCCCAATATAATAGAAAACCCAAATTAAGGTCAAGATATCAGAGGGGAAAAGAAGAAATTTCAAACATTTTATAACTAGGAAACTCTCAAGGTTTTCCAACACTTTTTGACAGGCCGTACACCAACCATGCACCCTCTACTAAGAAGAGGGGCACCCCACATGGGCTGGATGCATGGTTTCCAAATTATGTACCAACCGTGAGAAACACCATTGCCCGATTCAAAAATGGAACAACACAATTTCCATATAGTTTCCCTAACCATTCACTTGGGGTTATCTAGGCCCTAGACCCAAACCAAGAGCCACACATTTACATGGGAGAAGATGTACAGTTTCCCTAACTATGGGAAACCTACATCCATGAATAGAAACATCAAATTATCAATAAAAACATATAAAATTTAAGTCATTAAACTCCAAAAATTCCACCATATGCCAACAATCATAGGAACTTACAATGTGAAAAAAAACATCTCAGACTATGGGGTCATCCCAAGAAAGATATAAAATATAAAAAGTGAACAAACCTATAATTCATCATTTCCACAAGTATGAAAATATCAAAAATATGAAAAAATATATAATAAAAATCTGATTCATGAAGAATAAAGATTTAAATATTCATATTCAATTAAACATAACAATTCGAATTGTGCTTGATTATGTCAATAAATGTTTTATCAATAGAATTATGAGATCATAAAAGAAAAGAGAACTATATAAATGATCTTAAACCATCTATCATATATAGAGGAGAAAATAGAAGGTCCATGGTTCACCACACCCAAGGCAATTCCCTAAAAGTATAAGAGCTTCACTCTGGGGCTTATTGCTAGATCCTTATGGATGACATATCTACTTCCTTGGATCCCGAAGATAATATCCCCTAGTCTAAACATATTATTTAAACAATACATAACATATTAAATCTTTAGATGACCCAAACATCCACAATGGTTGAATAACTTTGGAGGATTACATAACAATGACTTTGAGTACCCAAACCAACCAAAGTGTAAGAACATGAGTGAATGGTCTAATGAACTAGAAACCAGAATTAACAAAAAAGGATTTTCAAAAACATTTTTCTCTTGAACAAACCTATTTTTATTTGGGGAAACATCATGAGCATCATGAGATACATAATTCCCAATTGTATGCACTCTGGAAACTAAATCAGATAAAAATGATTAGTTCAAAAACATATCAAAATGAACATACTCATAAGAGAGGGATCACATCTTTATCTCTGGATAAAGATCAATGACAAAAAGAAAATCCATCAATATTAAATTCAATTATATTTCTGATTTAAATGAAACCACCTTATTGTAATGTTTAGCATAGGCCTTCACCGTCAGCTGGCCTTGCTAAATACTCTTGACCACATCCTCTTTCTTATTCAACTCCTCAGGTATAATCCATCCAAAAAACACTATTTAAAACATCCCACATCATCGAAACCTTCATCGATGATGTATAATCTACCGTCCACTGATCCAAAGGTATACCCGCAAACAAACCAATATTAAAAAAGACTTTAATACCTTTGGTAGTCCCCATCAGTTTTAAAACACACTCAATATACTCATGAAATCCCACTACCTCTTACAGAACATGATCATCCTTGAAGTCAAGAAACAAATGAAAAACATAGGAATATTATTAGACTCCCTATAAAACATCGAGATCATTATGGGAGGAATATTATAAACAAAATAAAATCAATAAATGAAAATAATAATCAAAATACAAATCTCAGCCAAGGTAAATATATCAATAAAAACAATTGTCCATTAATCCAAACATCACAAAAATACTAGAATCCTATTTTCATATCCACCAATCCCATTTTGATATCGAAACCATATTCTTTCAAGTCCACATCCCAAATATAAAAATACATTTTCCAATCCAATAAAAACATTAAATTCTACATTTACAAAAAATTATCATGAAAAAAAACCATTTTCCATTTGAAATTCCATTTTACGAAAATCATTTTCCACAACAAAACCAACACACACCGACCAAAATAAAACTGAATCAAAAGTCATACTAAACTACAAGGATAAAGAACTAGTTGCCTTTTATAACTTACTGACATTGTTAATGGGGGAATTACCCATGTAATCCTTTACAACTAAGAGAACCTTGAACTATTCTCTTAGACTCCACATGTGTTACTACTCCATGTGAGATCACAACATGACATCAAGTCATATCCATTTCCATTAATCAGTCCAAATAAAATTTAAACGACTCAAATCCAAAACTAACCATGGAAACTGAAGGATCAGAATGATAAATGGTGCATGATCTCATTATCATACCTTATGACTCAATTCCCAAAAAACCAAGTATCCAATCTACTCGACACCCCAAAAAACAAAGTTTCTTGTCAGAAACCATTTTCTCATAAACCATGTCAGGATTCTATCCAACTAGGCATCCAATATAGTATGATATATGACTGTGATGGCATTCCCGATCTCCTAGGGTTGGAAAGTATTGTCAGACGTCAATTTATTCACTATTTTAATGATTTTTTCCAATGAACAAGGATCAAAAGACAAAAACTGAACACATATCAAATTCCAATTACTTAATGTCAATAAATATGCAATGTAATCCAATTAGAAAATCCCTGAGAATAATAAAAAATCAAATACATAACAAAAAAAAATTGTGCCCACATGATGTCCCAATGACCTCTTGGTCCACAACAACACCATAACCAACCAAATCCAACGGAAAATCAAACCAGATACCAAAAACTAAAAAATAGATAGGGTCTACCTAACATAATGGTACATTTAGTATGAAAGCTTCAACAGATCAGTTGGAAACCACCATAGAATCTATACATTTACATTTTTGAAAGCGTCCACAAACACTAGTTTCATGTATATATATAATGAAACTGATTTTTATAAATTCTAACAAACAAAAAGAAGTTTCCCTTTCCAAAAAAAAATCATGCCACATTTCCAATAAAAAAACACCAATTAAGAGACCATATTCTAAACATTGATTTATATCAAGTGATAAATGGATATACTAAATTTAAAATAAATAAATACAAAAAACAACTAAATGGAACTAAAATATAAACAAGCACATATAGATAGTAACCATGGTCATTTATTATCCATACATAGAGTGATCAGGTAATGTACTTTAATTAGACTCACTTTCATGCATATGGCACAACTCTATAACCAATTGATAGCTGGCCACCCCAAATTTGTAAATCTATTAGAAAGTACCACCATTCCATATACATTCACGGGGGAACCAACATGTCTAATTAGGATTGAAAATGAACTTTTACATGACCCTCAAAGAGACAACCATGAACCCCATGGTAATAGTATTTGGAGAAAGGTGGAGGCCTTTCACACATGACTCACCTTACATACGGCCCCCACACTCGCCTACCCCAAACACCGACACCACCTATGTGATAACCCACCTTTGGGGAATAACCTATTGGAGTTCCCATATCATATAAATCATTTAACATGTTCCAAAAAGGCTGTTACATCAGATATTTTTCAAAACATTTCTCAAAACACGCCATGTTTCAAACCAGATATTTATATTACAAAAACAATAGAAATTTATGAAACACTATTAGATTTAAATCGGGCCTTTAATATTTAAAATACAAATAAATTTATAAAATCATTTCTGAAACATTCTCCAAAACCATGATAAAACACACCACAAACAAAGGATGTTTCAAATGATACCTTATATTATTTAGTTTCCAAGTAACATATCAAAGTGACAAATGATTCAAAGAATTAGAAACACATTTTAAATTACCATTAAATTAACTCAAGCATTGAAAACATCATTTACTAATCAATGAACCATTTTTTGAAAAAAATGAGTGGTGAAAGGAGAAACGTTTTGAAAAATCAATGTTCAAGGAATATATCATTTTAAATAAAATCATCATTTAAATACCCATCCAAGTGTGCACCCCATTAAGCCATGAATACGAAAATATTTATGGAGATACATAATGTATCCATGTTACAACAAAAAAGTACCAAATTATTTTTAATGAAAATATATTTTCTTTAGCTTTAAATGCATAATGTCACACATGTGCACAAGTCATAAAAATAAGCACAACTCATAGAAAATGCTCATATAACAATAGTCTCAATACAACAAATCATAACCAAAAAGAAAAAAACATTCAAAATACACAAATTCATTTTAAAAGTTTGATTTTCATTCTATGAAACACTTGTTGTGCATATATATAATGTCATATTTATGAAATCCCTTGAAAACCCATTTTACAATAATTTTCCAAAAAAAAGAAAAAAAATACATACTAACACACAACAAAAAGATTATAGATGGTTTAAATAATTGATGGAAGGATTACTCATTAACGTAACGTTCAAAAAAATGATTGGAAACACCTACATCAACAATGTGTAAATGAAACAAATATTCAGGACGAGGAAGAATATTCCCTAAAAGATGACACAAACACCCTAACAACAATGAAATCGACCAAAATAATCCAACCCTAACCCTATGGTTTTTCTAAGATGCTTTCAAGACAAAATAGACCCATGAAATGAAGTGGGGGAAGATGAAAAAAGAAATGGAGATGATATGATGAATAAATCATGAAGAATTGCTAACCTTTTATGTGAAATCACCAAAAAAGCATCCTAAGATTAAGGAGAATGAGGGGGTGCCATCTATTTGATACCCAACTGACATGCATTCAAATAAGAGCTGGAATCACATAAATTAAAAATTTAAAATGATTTTTACTAAGGTTTTAGTGGGTGGTATGTTTTTTCTGCCCGGTTTTGTAAACTGTGTGCAAACTACCCAACATCTACTATAAACATACCACAAACATGCATATTTAAGCAGCACGTTTTGGGAAAACCGTGCTCAAACCGCGAGACATGAAAATTTTCCCAAAAACCCACATATGTCACCTCATACACTAGGGGAGTCAACCCAAATATCCTTGAATGATATAAACAAAATGTTTTTATATCATGGGTGTCACAAAGTTTTCACCATGACAATTTTTTCAATATCTTTCACAATAACCATGCACTAGGATAGATGAAAACCAAATCCACTTAATTTCTAAAACTATTTTCAAATGCTCAACCTGACCCCCAACTAAAATATCCAACACCCAAAATAATAACTAAATATAAAATAAAACTTTAGTCGAGGCGTGTCCTTTATAAAGGAAAATGATACTATAATGATGAAATATTAAAATTCCCAAAGAAATAGTAATATGAACTTTACTAATAGTAAACCATCCAAATGAATCGTAAAATCACCCATGAATGAATAAATAATATTTATAATTCTTTTAAATGGATGTATGATATATTTATATCAAAGTACCATTAAGTAAATATTTTAAAAATTAATGATTAATAGTTCGTATTCATGTAAGTCATAAATATTAAATTATAATTTTAAAATTTATAATATTATTTAAAATAGAATTTAATTTCATAAAACTGATTCTTAAATTCACATTTTCTTGTCTTATTATTTTAAGATAATTTTATGAGTCCTCAGTTAAATTTTCAATGTTTTATAACATTATTTATACTATTAAAATCTATATTTTTTTTGTAAATGATGATTTTAATGAATAATTTAATTATTTATATTAATAAAATTATTTTCTTAAAATAAATTTCATTTATTATATCTAATCATCAGAAAATGGTTATGGTGAATTTTGGGTATTTTTCTAAATTTCTTGAAGTTTATATAAATAGTAAAATATAGTAATTTATGTTATATATACATTATAATTTAAATTCACTATTCCATGAGTCATAGATGTTGTAAGCACCATAATATTGAACATACCCTCAGTATTTTAATATATATGGTAATAATTTGTAGATTATTAATAGTCTTGAGGAAAAATAATAAAATGATGGATAAAATAACGAGAAAACATCTCTATACTCCACTATAAATATCACCCATCACCACCTCTTCTCCTAACACCTTACAAGATTCGATACTTATCAAATATATACCAATTACACTTACCCAGAACCTCCACTATGTCTAGGTGCTTTGGTATCAATAAAAAACCCAAACAAATCCCCTCAAGGAGGTTCTCAATGGGGACCTTTTAAGAGGTAAAAACCCTATTTATTTTCTTTTCAATTTATTCTATTTTTGTATCATACCCTCACATCCCCTTTCCTAAGATACATGAAAACTCCAATATTATTTATATAATTTAATTCTATATTTTAAATGGAAGAACCATAATCGAATAATTTTCTCTCTCTCTATAATTTATTCTATGAATGAAAACATCGCACGTGTTGTATCAATTTACCGATATCGTGAACAATGCATATTCATTTTCCATTAACCCCTTCAAATCTGGTCATAGAAAAATTTTTATAGTAAATTTTAATTATATATGTATTAAATCCTATTTAGAGTCAATGATATATTAAATAAACATTATTCTAATTATCAAGATAAAAATAGTTTCCGCTAATTGAAAAATATCCAAAATAATCTAAACGATTACCAGTAATTCCTTATCCAATAATTCATTATCACCTAAAATAATCAACTGAATTATATAGGAATTTTATATTCCATATTTTCATTTATAACATATAACTTCAATTATGGATATCTATTAAAATTTTACATGAACTTTCATACTCATATACTAGCAAACTGATCAAGAAAAACATTAATATGAACACTATTGAACGATAAAATCATTTCTTATAACTCATAAAAAATACCATAAGTGAACATTGTAAAAGTATAATAAATAAAATATATTTATAAAATGTTCATAATTATATTATTATTGAATCTAACGTCATTATCCATGAAATTAAGGTCAAATGCAGAACTCTTCCATATATAAGTTATGGGTTTATTCCCAAACCTCAGTTTTCCTTTTGGTTTACACTTTCTATTTACCATAATTTAATTATACATTATTAATGTTATAAAATTATTCTAAATTCTATTTATTTGATCCAAAATAATATATCCATATGTTTTTTTATTTTATAGGAAAATACATGATTTAAAGGGATTCCTTCTCAATTATGGTCGATAAGCAAACACAATTAAAGAGAACATCCATATTTCATACCAATTTTCTAGTACCATCTTAATTCTATTTAAAAAAAACCATTATTTTTCTAAAACCAATAATTTTATCATGAAATTTTTTTTTTTTTCATTAATGGTTTTATAAACACAATATGATAAAAAAATAATTTTCTAAAATAACTCTTCTTTGTAAAGTAAAAAAGGTTATTACTCTCAAGATTTCATCAACGATTTTATTATATAATTTTCATATATTTATAAACACGTTGTTGAATCATATTATGTATTTGGAATAGTCTCTTATGATTATTATATTTTATATTTTATTAAATGGTTTATGATCAGTTTGACAATGGATGTTCTATCTTGACACCATTCACTATAGTACTCAAAATGTTTATTGGTTATGTTTAATGACTGGGAGAAGTTATTTACATTTCATATGTAAATACTTTAATGTTTAATATTATTAATATGGGTAATGAATTAGAATTATCATGGGATGTGGGGTGCTGCTATAGCTCATAGATGCATCAGTAGGTCTCATGACACAAAACAGAAATAGATTTAGGTCAAGGCCTTAACCATTTACTTCATGGTGTCTTAGATTAGGCCATGACAATATATTTATTATGTACATCATTTGAATTCCATAATTATTATTAGTAATTTATTATTCATTTGAATTTTCTACTATTACAATATCCATTGATATACATCATTATCATGTTATTATTATTACGTCCTTATTTATTGAACTTTAATTTTTCCATATTATGCTCAAGTTTATGTTCTAATGGAATTTTTAATTTGTCATTCACAATTCTCTATTGTTTATTTAATATTCTAGTATATTACATACTCCTACTGAGCACTTTATATCAACCCAAAATTATGTTTTATTTTTCCTTAGGATGTGAAGATGTATATTATGAATGACATATTGAGATAATCTTGGAGATATGTATGTTACTAATGACTTATCTATGTGAAATTTTTTTTCATTTAAAATTGTTGTTTAAACTAATTTATTTTCTAATTTTAAAAAAAATAATAAACTATTTGATCCATAAAAATTTTACTTCCTTGTTCATTATACATATATAATAAATTAAGGCACTGGCTCCGGGTAACTAGGATCGGGGTTATTACAATTCGTAATAGAAGATGTTTTGTAGACAACTTGAAAACTATATTTAGAAAACATTGATTTGGGAACAAAGTAAAATGATAGAAATTGAGTGTAAATTTATATTATATACTATAATTTTGGAAATGTTGAGATTATATGGGTCTTCTTAGAAATACATATTTTTATGGAAGCTACTAGTAGATGTGGTTCTGGCATAGATTTTCTTTGGGGTAACAACTCTGACAAGGTGTCTTAGGCCTGATATAGGGTAACCTGGTACCTGAAAATGTGTCTTATTGTATACCTAGTTTGACACTCATGGTGTATATGTTTAGGATAATTCATATTTTCATTAGAAATCATTATGAATGATTTAAAAGTAAATATTTCCCCAATGAAATCGTGTTAATTATTCTGAGTTAGCTATGGATACAATTTCAATTTATGTAATGTTTTTTCAATTTTTTGACTATGTATTTTGATTCATATCATAATTTAGTGAATTTCATTATTTATAAATGTTTCATAGCGGAATTAATGTAAACCATATCAAAATGTGTATCCATATAAGGATTTCCCCCATATCATAGATAATGGTGTTGGTACTGGAACCATGACTGGTACTAAGAAAAATATAACTATACTGGTATAGTTGACTCCGGTTATGATCAATATCCTTAAAATTATGGTGCATCCTGATCCAAAATGTATAATAGGAATTTTTTACCAATTCATGAGACAATATCCCAAATCCTTCTACGGGAATACAAACCTGTTTGTAGAGGAGTAGTGGAGACGTTCCCTATAGAATATATTTCACACTATCAGAAGTATTGAAAGTGAGAAGGTTATCATGGTAGTTTATTGACTCTCAGGAGATAATGATTAATGGTGGTCTTTGATTCAAAGCACAAAGGAAGAAAAAGATATTGAAAATATGGAATGGAATGATTTCAATGAAATATTCATAGAAAGATATTTTTCTAAGAAATAATGAATGTATATAGAAAGGGATTTATTGTCGCTAAAAAATAGTGGATGAAAATGTTTATATTCATGAATAAAATTTTAGCGTTTTATCAAGGCATGTTGTGGAAAAAATATGCAATCCAAGGAGAAAGAATGATCAATTCTTTGATGGTGTAAATACATTCCTTTAAAGGGAACTGATCTCTCTAAAATTCTCATCATAACAATATTTAGTCTCTTTTTCTATAAATATAGGGAAATAATTTTCTATGACCAATGAAATTAATAGTAAATATAAGAATATTAGAATAATAGAGTAAATAATGGATAATTTGAAGAAAAAAGAGAACATTCCATTTTGTGATACTTGTGGACGGAAACATCCCGGTGACTGCTTAAAAGGAAAAAATAGTTTGGTTACATATGGAGAAAAAGGAAACCAAGCCTAAGATTTCAATAGAATACAAGAATATATAAATATTTAATGTTGTAATTATATGGATCTAGGAAACTATGAAAATTATTATCTTAAGAATCATAGAATCATCCACTTGAAAAGGGAAATGGGTAAAGGCCATTCTTATTTGATCACAACTATGGATGTTTAAGTTCATAATGATATAGAGAAAGGAACTTTAATCATTTCCAAAAAATGTATCCAATTCTTCATTTGATTTTGTATCATCACATTATTTTGTATCATCTATGTTTTCCATGACAATAAGACATTTACATTTTTATTTTTGATATGTATTTCTAGTAAAAACTCCTAAATGAGCTGTCGCTACAACAATTATGTGTCAGTCAGTCCCCTTTATGGCACATAAACATGTTTTAGTTGTAAACATTATCATCAAACCTATGTTTGATATTGATGTAATTCTCGGTATTAATTGACTATAAAAATATAATTCAAAAATCAATATCATGATTAATGATGTAATAATCTATGAGAAATTTGTCGAATCCCAAATCATTTGGGAAGAAAATTAATCATCTAATTCTCATATAGATCCACCTCCAGTAGCTCTTCTAAATAATATTATGGGGGTTGAAAAGAAAAAAATATATATTGATGAGAAAATAAATCATTAAATTGAGGATATATATATATTACAATTATATCATTATATTTTTTAAGGGATTTACATAAACTTTCTTCTATAGTGAAAAATTTATTTCTCTATCAATTTAATCATTGAAGAAAGGAATATATCAAAGATACCTTAAATAATTCCAAGTGTAGAATTATTGTAGGCAGAGAAAAAACTTGACGCATTGAGTAATAATGATTTATTCTCCCATGTGTTTTTAAATTTGGGGCCCCTATTCTCTTTTCCAATAACAATGATAGATCGCTGAGGTTTCACAATGACTATAGAGAAATAAATTTTATTACAATACTGAACATGTATCCTCTTCCTTTCATTGATGATATATTTGATCAACTTCACAATGCTCAATATTTTACAATGATTTTCCTCTAATATGGACATCATAAATTTCATGTGAAAATAGAAGATATTCTAAAGACATCATTTCAAACAAATTATAAAAATTACAAGTTTACAGTAATGAAATTTGGACTAACTAATGCACCATTTTATTTTATGAATATAATGAATATAGTGTTCATGGAATATACTGACAATTTTTTGTCTTATTTTGGGATGATATATTGATATATTTTAAAAGGTATGAGGACTATAAAAACCATTTGTGGGTTGTTTTGGAGACAATAGGAAGAAATGAGTTATATAGGATGTCTAGTGAGTGTGAAATATTGCTTCAAACTGTTTATTTTTATGCCCATATTTTCCAAGATGATGGAATACCAGTGGATCCTACGATAGAAAAGGTGGTTCAGGAATGGCATAAGCCAACAACCATAAATGAAGAACATATTTTTATTGAATTATCATGTTTTAATTTTCATTTAATTCATAACTATGTATGATTAACAAACCCATTAATCATCCTTGTAAAATGATCATTTTGTTTGTCAATGGAATGTGAAGAATGCATTCACGAATTGGAGAACTAATTTGTGAATACTTATATTGAGGAACTAAAATAGGGAAATGGTGTGTTTGTCAATTGTAGTGAAGAATAAATGAAAGGAAATGGCTTTGACCCTATGTAGAATGGTATAGTTATTGTATATGCATCATGGTAGTTATAACCCATGAAGAAAACTCACCCCTCATAATATTGAGTTCGCAGATGTAATTTTTTTATGAAAAAACAGAGATATTATTTCTATTGTAAATGATGTGAAATATATATTTATTTAAAGAGTTTGAAATATTTCTTCTCATAGAAAGATCTGAACATCAAAAAAATGGAAATGGATTGAGCTGTATATTGATTTTGATTGTTTGATACACCACCACCTATGGATGGCGAATAGGGTTGCAAATACATTGAGTAGAAAGGATCATGGATTTATAAAAAAATGAGGATTTATACGTATTTGGTGAACATGGATCTTGAAAACATTGATGTACAAATTATCATGTAAGGTGAAACATTGTTACTCTTCAATGTGTTTCCGAACCATTTATATTGGAAATGATTAAACGTTCACAATTTGATGATGAGAGACTTCAAAATAAAATTAATTCTTTGAATTATGGGATATTGTACAACATCGTGTATGATGATGGATTTCTAAAATTAAGTAAGATGTTATGTGTTCTACCAATACTGGTGCTATGAAGGGAGTTATTTGTTGATTCCCATAACATGATTTTTTATATACACCATCTTATAAATAATATGTATATATATCTAAAAGAACATTTCTAGTTGTCTTATATGAAGCATGAAATTGCTAATTTTCTATTAATATTTTTAGCCTTTTAACATGTTAATGCGGAAAGACAACAGCATATCCGAGTAATGTAAACTCTGTTTACTCATACATGGCAATGGGATGAATTTATTTTCTGAATAACCACAAACTCTAAGAAAGAATGAATTAATATGGGTAATTATTGACTAACATAACAAATATGCACATTTACTCACAATAAGTTATGATTTCCCACTAGTGTGACTTGCATAACTCGATATTAATTCCATTTTAAGAATTCAGAAAGAAACTCTTTCAATTGTGTATGATCGTGACCAAGAATTTATATTGAAAATTTTGAAAAGTCTTCAAAAATATTTTTATGTTAAGTGCATTTTTGTACTTCATATCACTATAAAACTGATGGGTAGTCTGAAAGGACCATTCAAGCATTGGGAGACATGTTGAGATCATGCTCACATGACCTTCTTGATATGTGGGATCATTATTTACCTTTGGTAGAATATTTATATAATAATTTCGTTCATTCATGTATTCAAATTTAACCATATGAATCATTTTATGGAAATAGATGTAGTACACCAACATTTTGAGATTCATTTGGTGAAAGGAAGCTTATAATACTTATGTTTATGGAGGAAGAGGAAGATGGTGAGGGTTTAGGGGCAGAGATTCGATGGTGGATCCATTGCATAGGTAGTTTTGCATGATACCTCCATGGGAATCCCACATTTCTTTGGTTCCGTCTAACTGGGTGATGTGGATTCTGATGGTGGACGCCATTCTATGGTGGAAAATCGGCAAGATCGACCAGCGATGCTCAAGGGGACCGAGATGAATAGATCTGAGTCAAGGGATAATATGGCGTTGATCATATCAGTACCAGTGGTGGTAGTCACTACGGGCGGTGCACGTCTTCAAGGATCACATACAATGGATGAAGTAGATTTGACCGAGACAAGTGTTTGTAGATCTGCGGCGGTTGGTTCTGCATTGGCGGTGTCCGATGTGAGCGGTGGCGACTTGGATCCAGTCGAATCTGGAAGGTTTCTTACCAAAGCATCTATTAGAGAAAGTAGTGTGCATGTTACCGCAATGGTGGGTGATGTGAGGCTACATGGAGCAGATGTAACGAGGGTGACCAGTGTGGGCGACACACATATG
The DNA here is from genome assembly GCA_963277665.1 of Viscum album. Taxonomy (NCBI): domain Eukaryota; kingdom Viridiplantae; phylum Streptophyta; class Magnoliopsida; order Santalales; family Viscaceae; genus Viscum; species Viscum album. Next base: position 113,510,573 of record OY728137.1, read on the forward strand.
GTTGACATGAAGCGGACCAGAACCGGAGCTATGGACGATTTCCCTGTGGTTGTGGTGAACAACACAAATGGTGCACATATGTCTTTGGCAGGGACGAAAGATGGTGTGGTTGCAGTGGAAACTGAGATGTTAGAAGATGGTGCGGTTGAGGAAGAAGCTGAACATTATATCTTAGTGGATGAAGCATGAAAATGTCCACCTGGTCCTCCCATTGCAAAGAAATCTGGAAAATTAAAATCCTTATTTGGTACTCGAGATGCTGAATAGATCCACAATGAATGATATTTTACACATGTTAAAGACATTGCTCCAGAGTGAACGGTCAAGAAAGGGGACACTGCCTGTGTGACTGCTAATAAGGAGGTAATTCTTGATATATTCAAACATTGTGAATACTCCATAATTGCAAGACATATTCTACCTTCGGGAGGAAAATCATGGACAATTGATGAATTAGTTCAAAAGCTGACTTCTCTGTGGGGTTTATCTGGTTGGAGATGTATTCCATTGGGTCCAGGTTTCGTCCACATCATATTTTCATAAGAGGATCTAAAGTGAAGAGCATGGGGTATTGGATCAATCACCTTAAAACCAGGTATGATATGATTTCATTAGTGGGACTTTCAGTTTAATCCATTTGCCATTAAAAATACTAGAGCTTGGGTTTGGATCAAAATCATTGGTCTTAATTGGGGGTTGTGGCATCCCAAGATCTAATTTGATATTACCTCAGCTTTGGGAATTCGGATCCAAATGTATAGGATTACTGAGATTTCCAAATTGGGTAATTATTCTAGGGTCTTAGTGGAAATTGATCTAAGCTCTTTCTTGATTCGTAATATTGTTCTCTCAGCATTGGATTATTAGATCTATTTAAAAGTGATATATGAATGACTTCCTATTTGTTGTTCAAAGTGTCAGACTATTGGTCATTTTAAGACAAATGCATTAAGAATGTGGTTTTCTCTTTTTTTTCTTTAAAGGGGAACTATGGGGATTCTTGCAGGAAGAAATTGAACAAATAAAACACAAAAAACAACGTGGATCCACTTGGAGACAAACAATCCATTCCCAACAAGTCACTGAAGGCAGCACATGTGATTCATGGGTCAGGGTTAGGAATGACCCTGACGTTGGTTCCTGAGCACAGAGAACATTCTTAAGTTGATGAAGGCAGCCTCATACCAGAAGTGTCTCCTAAGAAGCATGCTCCAGTAAATGAGGGATTCAAAATTCAAATGATTATGGAAATCTATCAAAGCTTCAAGTGGAAATTAATAAATTAAGGGAAAATCAAGGTATTCATAGAATGTGGGATGATGTTGATGATGACTCCCCCCAAAAACAATCATATAGTCTGGATTTGGTTAAAGGAAAAAATTTAGTTATGGATGATGATGGTTTTCAATCTGTTACTTCTACGAATAAGGGATTTAGGATGGACTACTCCTATCTGAAGCCAACTATGGTCAGTAGATCTCTTGGCCCCTTACCAGATTATGACTCGTATGGTGATTGTGATTATTCTTATGATTTTTATATATGATCTTCCTTGGTTTCTTTTGGAATGAGGGCATGAATGCTTTTATGACCTCATCCATCTCCTTTTTGTTTTTTCCTTTACATTTTTAATAGAAGGGATATACCCTAAATTTTTTGATAAATAATCCTAGGTTTGTAGAGGAAACAATAGAAATGGTAAAGACTATTTAAATCCATATCAAATCAACTCATTATAAGAATAAAAGATATTCCGAAAATAAAATGATGGATTTGTATTTTCACATGGTTGATCATGTTATCTGGAAAGTATATCCAGGGAAGGGATTTATTACATGTTACAGATCAGTTATGTACACCCTTAATTGAGATACATGGAGGAAAACATGGACATGTGAGTGATAGAGTAAAAGCACCATGTGATATGAAACCAACATGATATGATCAATATTTTTATATTGGACAATATTTCTTGGTATCATTAATATATTTCCCCTAATATCATTACGTTATTCAAAGGATTAATTCATAGTAATACCAAGCACCAATCTTTAAACTCTATATTTCATTGATGACTTTTCTATTGACTGTAAGTAGCAGGAATGTGCAATTAAATGAACCGAACTTATAATATAATTCCTAAGCTACATAATCACACAATATATTCTATTTTACAACTTTATTGGATGATGTTATAGTTCCGCACCTCAAAAAATGGATATATTCACAATGATTTATCACAATGCACGTGTGGAAGTGACTGTTTAATGAAACATCAACAAATAATGGTGTTGATCCAACCCACCTTAAAAAAACAATATAAAAATATCTAAACATAACTTCTAGGGTTTTAATGGTACTCTCCAAAATGATATGTATCATATGATGATATACAATGTATTATATAAATTCATCTTCAGTGCATTTATAAAACAACTCTAGAACATCAAGGAAATTAATTGATACATGTTAGATATAATAGAATGTCATTGTGCATGAATGATTACAAATACCATAGTTCATATCATGGAAACAATATTGAGACGGAAATTATTATAGATTTGAATTAAATTTTATGATTTCATAACGAGATTTTTTACAACCAAAATTACATTATTTCCATGAGAGAAATTGGTAATTCATACAATCAGATCTAGGGTAATGTTTTCTTATTGATATTTTTATTGGCTAAATTTTAAACATCCATTTAGACTTACATAATTAATATATAACATTATAGAGAATATATATACATAAATACCATGAAATATCTATTTACATTTTATCAAACATAAAATTATAATACCCCGATATTCTAGGGTATGAATCTTTCTATATAAATTAAATTTATTAGATTTCTTATATTGTATGCAACACCGAACATAAACAATCTCTTCTATACTATTAAATGTTTATAATTCCATTAAAATAGTAAATTTTCAATTATGATTCTTAATGTTATCATTAGAATAATAACCACACCTATGAAAGTATAAATAAAATATATGTATCTCGTAAAAGAAAATATTTTATATTTATATCATGGAATAGATTAATAAATGTTTTAAAAATGATAAATTATATGTAGGTATGTTCTCAAATATAAATTTTTATTCAAAATATTTTAATTAATATATTTATTAAATACAAAATTTATTTTCATATAATATATTCATAAATTAATATTTTTTACAACATAATTAATATTTTATTTTATGACAGCATAATTAATTTTTAATTTGTCATCAAATCTGTTTTATTATTGGAATTTAATTTTTAGTGTAAATGATGACATTTTTTAGAAATTATATTTATCACATTTAAGAAATTATTATTATAAAATTGAGTCTATATCAAATATCTAAACTTTGAAAAAAAATAATGTGAATTGTTGTGATTTTTCTAAAAGAGTTGAATTTTTGGTGAATAGTGATATACGATTATTTAATATATTTTACATTATAAATTAAATACATGATTTATTTGGTTATTTATGATGTAATAAGATATTATATGGAAATAAAATTCACTATTTACACCATGTATTCATAATAATAAACACTCTTTATAGTCTTGATCCGAATTAATAAATATATCAATAGAATAAAAAAAAAACTCTTCTCCCCCTATAAATACCACCACTCACCACCCCTTCGCTTCACACCTTGAAAGCCATTAATATTTTTTAAATTACTCAAACTTCCATTTCCAAGCCTATTATAAATTTCAAAGACCTTTTGGTCTTTCCAAAAGACAGAATCTATGTTTCATAAAGTTTTTCCAAAGGATATTATATTTAAGAGGTAAAAGCCTCAATTTACTCTTTTAATTTCATTAATATTGTAACCATCACATCAACTACAGTATACAATATGGCATGGTAAATCATGTATAGTATATATATTATAATTTTATTTATCAAATTTATTTTCCAACATCAAAAACACTATCCTCGCTATTTATATTTAAAATTAAAACATCATCCATGAAGTGTAGATTCATTGCCTTTATTGACCTCACGTTTTAATTTTCCATCACTACCATAAATGTTGGTAACAAAACAATTATTATGGTTAAATTAGATTTTAAATTACAGATTATATGTTATATATTATTCTATATCTATAAAACATTAGAAAAATATTAAATAAAATTACACATGTTTGTGATGGTTGTAAATACCACCCAAAAAAATTAAGACATTCTCATAAAAAAATTTATCTAATGCATAATCCTTATAAAATAAAATAAAATGAAATATATAACGATTTAAACTTATGTAATTTTATTAATAATAAATAATTTCACTTTCGGAGTAGTTATTCCCATTGTATAAGATCTCTCATATTTATACACAAGGGAATAGACTGTAAAACCAACTAACAAATGATATTAGAAGAATAAATTTAAAAACTATATTTCATAAAAATGGCCATAAATTAACTTCATAAAATTATAATAAATCAAATATATGTTAATAAGACCTGATATTTTTAATTAATGAATCCAATATTACAATCCATGAAATTGAGTACAAATGAAGAACACTTTCTGACATAAGGTAAGGGTTTCTCATCTCACTTATACTTTTGTGAGATATATTCCTTATTCAACCCTTATTTCCTTTTTGTGGTGTATATAGATCCCTTTAATATATATTTTCATTAATATATTTATATTCATATAATTCATTATTTATGTTTATGTTCATTAATTATATGGGTCACACAGTTTGACTATTTTCAAAGTGATAAGGGTTTATTAACACAAATGTCATTATTTTGGTTAAAAATCTACTCCATGGCTTATGTCATGCTGTGATTATGAGTGAAATGAATTTCAATTATACCATATTGTATTTAAACTATTTAATGTTGATTTAAATATGTTATTGAGAATAAATTCATTTGGTCAATGGTTAAAATATCATTCAAATATAACATTTTAAATGTTTTATTGTCAATATATAAAAGTGATTTCCTAGAATATATAAAATGAGTGGATTTTTCCATAGTCATGATGAAATAATTTCTTTAGGAATACATTACATGCATACCCGTTTATTTTCAATGAAATATTTTTATTTTATATTGAGGAAACATTTTAAATATACGATTCACTACTAAAAATAGGGGCTCTCCCCAAGCCCCTATACTAATAGTTTTCTATATCCATTGAGAAATGGAAATATTATATATTATATCCCAATGGTTGGATAAAAACCATTATGAAAGACCTCCCTAAATCCCTTAAAACAGACACTCTCTATGGATCGCCCCTTCTCCCATCCCGAATCCCCCTCACACTCCCGATCTCCCATCTCGACAGCACCACTCCCCTCCTCCCCTCCTCCCCTCCTCACCATTGCACCCATCCCGAATGCCCCTCACCACCAATCCCATCCCAAATCACCTCTCAATGCCTCTCTAATACACCTCACACCCCCATCCAATCCTGAATCGCTATTTTTACCACTCTCTTCCCCCCACACACTCTCATACTCCCATCTTGACTCCCTCGCTCACCGCTCACCACCGCTCACCGCTCACCGCTCACCATCACTCCCCTCCTCCCATTTTGAACCCTTACAGTCATGGATCACCCCTCCCCCATAATATCAAATATTATCATTCCATTCGGTAGTCATGAAAAGGGGATCAATTGACTCCCCCTCTCCACCAAATCTTATCAGTTCATGGAGATCATGTGTAGAATTTAATATGATCAGCCAAAATGTATTCCACATCCTTCATTCATTGTTTCCCTTATGAAATTTCTGATTTAAAAAGTGTTTGTTTACGGTTTTTCATCATTTTTATTGAATTACAGTTAAATAAATCATTTATGGTACATATTTTTCTATGATTTGGAATTGGGGAACCAAAGATTATGTCTTCCTTTTTTTCTAATCAATCCACTGTGGTATGTTAATGTTTCATATTATTCTGTGGGGTTTCCCAATATCAATTTTATTAAATATTGATTGGGTATTTTTAAAAGGAATGTTCTGCATCCTAGATTCAGGGATGGATGGAGAGTGTAATGCATTAGGTTGTTGAGGCTTTTGACATAGAAAAAATTAAGGAGTGAGTTAAATAATAATATTAAAGGGTTAAATTAAATTATTTAATTAGTTACAACTAAATAATAACTATTTATTAATGTAACATAGAAGCTGATGGAAATGTTATGAGTCTAGTTGATCAAAGGAGAGGGGGGATGATCTTGACAGACCTTGATATCTATGGTTGGCCCCTAGAAGCAAAGTGGAAAATCATTGGTAAAAGGTTGGTGATCATTCAAACTTGCCTTATGGAATTTACATTTTTCTATAACGCCTGTGGATGATTGGGCATGACATTGAGTTTGTTTTCCATTATTAATTTACTTATAAAATGGTTTTTATTTTATTCAAAATTGTTAAGTGAAATAGATAATTTCTAGGGGTCACGAAAAAAACATGTGTGCTTTCAAGATATTTAACTAATTCACATTGTTTGATCAACATTGCCAACCCCATTTAAATGGGATTAATACTTGTTTGTTGTTGTTTTTATTCCAAATAAATTAATTTGGTGTGTAATTGTTTTCCCTTGTAGGTGTGGTTAAGAGTTTCTTTATTTTTAATTTCCCTTATGGCCAATTTTCTACATGTTTTATCACTAAAATTGGGTATGAACCTTTAATATTACACATATTGTTGATGATTTTGTTTCTTTGTCTACCCAATGATATAAAACATAACGATACATCATATATTTCAAGAGAAAAACCATTGAACTAGATATAAAAAGGGATCAAACTCTAAATTTCGGATACTACTGGTCTTGAGATATTTAGAAAATTAACAACTGATATTATCTTATATCATGAATGATATGTAATTTAGAGCCCATATATTTAAACATAAAAAATATGTAATTTTTGTATGATTTTTAAAACATGATTTCGAAAAAAATAAAATGTTTTTTCTATCAAGAAACACCATTTCACATCTCCAGTGACCAAAAACTCCACTAGGATCTAATGATGCTAAATTGTTTAAGTACTATATAGAATAATACCATGCTAAAATTGTGCTAGATCTAGATATACTATATTATTTTTACAATATACCTCTATCTAATATATAATATACACTAATCACTTCCCAAATATTTCACTCAACTCCATATAAACCTCGACCCAATCAATTATGCTACAAAATCAATTTTAAACACACCAATATACCTTCTTCCCATGAAATATTGATAGTCTTATGCACTATAGAGTTATACTTTTGTTTTATCTTTAGAACATGATATGTTATATTAGTGAACACCAATAAAAGTACTTGATAGATGACATTAATATTTAAGAGCTTACATCTGCGATCTCTTTAAATCATCCATCCACTCAAAACTACACCAACGATTCTCTTTCTTATCTAAAAAAGATCCATAGCCTCATGATCAAGACCCAGAATATTTTAAAAAAACCATTTAATAAAAAATTATCTCACTGTATTCATAACAAATAACAGTATTAAAATTTTGGGGTGTTCAATGATTGTTCACTAAATATACCTTTCATCGATTACCCTATGAATGAATGTGTCTAAAGGTCATTGACCAACATACACAGATTTTTACTATTTATGATCATTACATAACTCATTTTCTTCTATTTTGATATTCAATGAAACACTGCAATCTCTAACATCCCAAGATTATTACACATTCCAGCCTTTACATTCATCATAATTTACCAATCATAGTAATTATTCTACAAAGATTCTAAAAATTTTTCTTCACCATAATACTTTCCATATCATTATTTCATCAAAACTAATGGACCTAAATTCTAACATTACATAAAAACAACTACACATTATCCCAAATCAATATAACAAAAAAAAACAACCCATGAAATGCAGTCAAGAATATAAGGGAATAATATTAATCTTCACTAAAAATGTAGTTAAATATAATCGTGGTTTCCATAGTAAAAATATTTCCCAATAATATATAAAAAACAAAACATACCTCAAAATTATAATCCTTTTGATTATACAACATGATTCTTAGGATTAATATCACTCTTGAAACAATATTTTTCATGTTTACATTTCTATAGTACCTCTGTAGATACCCCATATCACCAAAGGTGATATGTTTCATTTATTCATCAATATAATTAAAGGGATCATTATAAAAACATGAATATGGGAAAAAAATATGCAAGTCATTTCTGTTTAGGCCATAAAAGTGTAAAATACCCTTAATCAACATAAATTAGACATCTCCTATAGCGACCCCCAAATCCAGGGTGCTTAATGAGACATGATATACTTAAAATCTCATTACATAATTACAAATTAAATATTATGTCCCATTACTACAGAAGATCGCGAGGCTCAGGATTCTGGGAAACCAGCTACTTCTGGTTAACTTCATTAGTACCAACAATGCCTGAAAATTTTTAAACAAAAACATAGGGTGAGAAAATATGCCCAGTAAGGGGTTTTAAAAACGTTTAAAGATAACTATTTCTCAAAGCAGTCCTTTTGAAGAGAATAAAACACTTTTCTAAAAACGAGACATTTTCTTTTCATAAAATCCAACATTTTTGAAACCCACTTGCACAGAGAAGTACATACTTGAAATAAGCTTCAAAATGAACATGATCAGCAAGCACAACATATGAAAAATAGGCAATGCATAATATTCAAACAAGGTTACGTAAATTCTAAAAATAATTCTGTGACTAAGCAGGGAAAATGTGCATAACATAGTTCATGAGAATATACAGTTCTTCTAACAGTTTACCACATGAAAAATAGTTCTTGACACATAAATTACATTTTCATAGTCATGGGATTTTTCAACTAGGGGTTGTCCTATTAGTTGAACTAACCCCTGGTTGACCTTTATCATTACATGCAGAGGGAATGCATAATGCTGGACTTTGTCAATACCTTTCGTCAAGACCATATAACATACTTAACGGGTCAAGGCTCACTGCCAATCCCATTTCCATGGTAGCACAATCCAAGGCTAACTGCCAAGACAATCGCACATAACGTCTCATGAGACTCTTGCTTTACCCAATGCATTAGAGCACTGTATAATTCTGGGCGCACCTGTCACATCATTCTTATTGCGCTATAAAATTCTGGGCACACCGGTCACATATAAGTCCCATACATCCCTCAAATATCTTGACATGGTCATTCTTTCATAGGGTTTCATGCATTCTTAATCAACCCCCTTTTTACATAAATATTTGTAACTTGAAGACAGTTCAATCATAAAAAAATTGGGACATACATGCTAAAATTCGTACACCCAATAAAATATTTGAAACATGGGTTTTAAGGAAATAAACACAAACACTTAACATTCCCTAACATCATAATACCCAATTAAAGCATGGTCGTTCATAACTTACCGATATACTGATAAATGGATATTGTGGATGTTTAAAATATACATGATGTTAGGGATACAATGGGCAAAATCAAGTCCATCTTGGGGAAACCATGTACATAATTGTGTAAAAACTCTCTTATTAACAATTTAACCAACAAGACCCCTTTTCTATATATAGTTTGTAAACACCATAAAAAAACATGTAATTGAAAACAACATGATGATATATATACCAGTACATATGCATGGATTTACCACAATAAACCATACTCAAAAATATTTCCCAAGTTATACATTAAACAAAAACAATGTTTGGCTAGCAGAGCGGGGATCCGTTATATAAAAGAAATGAACTTGTCTTTCATAAAACCCTTATGTGATAATGCGATAAACTTTAAAAGAATTAAATAAATTTGTCCTCATATATGCACGTAGATGTATATCTACATCTTATATAACCACATGTACATATACATATATATGTTCTATATATTTGAATAATCTTATATGTTTATACAATTTACCCACAAACTCCATTTTAATAAGGCATGGTAAAGAATAGGTTGATTACATATTAACATATTGTGTATACATGCATAAAGTGTATTATATATATATGTGTGTACATTTATACATATAAATAAATACACAAATTGTAGTCATGTACACGCAAACACCCAAAAGCGAAGTAAAATAATACCCAAGAGCTCCTTTTACCCTGGTTTGTTTTGCAGTAAGTGGGAAGCTAATATGAATGGGTCTTATTCCTTTGTATAATTATGTAAATATATATATACCCACACATGAAGAACATATATATATAACTGGGTATTTTCCAAACCAAAAGAATTTCTTTTTTTTAACATGAAGGGCTCCTTCTCTTGGGTCTAGTTCTAGGAAGGGAGTAGTGGTATAAATAGGTTTTTATGTTCCTGTATCATCTTATACACATTTATATAACACATGTATATAACTATGTAAAGCTTACAGAAACAGTGGGAAACGAAGAAGAGGATTTCCCCTTACTCTTATTGGGTTCTCCGGGCTGGGAGGGAGATCCACAAGATCTTGGTTTGCACTAAGTTGATGCATACCGAAATTATATACACATATAACATGTATATATATATTTATATACACCGAAACTCAAACAAAACTAAACAAAAATAAAACATGCCCCTTACCATAGCTTGGAGAGGAGGTTAGAAGGATGCGGCAAAGAGGAAAGTGATATCGGATGTATAACACATGATGTTTACATATACACATAACCCGTATATATGTATATATAAAAAAATGAAACTCAAACAGAAACCACAACAAGACTTCTCCCTTACCTTAGCTCGAAGAGGAGGAGGAGAAACGATTCAGCGACGAGGTCTGGTGGTCGGAAGGATCAAGGAATTCGAGTGAAAACGTCTCTGGACCATTGGTGCAACTGGGATTTTTAAAAAAAACAGAGAAGAATAAACTGGCTCTTCGTGGAGTCTTCGACCCCGGCATCCGAGGTGAGTCCGTCCCGACCTATGGAAAGGAGGGAGCAACGAGGTATACTAGCCGTCCTAGATGAAGAAAATGAGCCGCCCTACACCTACTGGTTCGACGACGCGAGGAAGGAGAAGAAGCCGCGGGGCGCGAGGTAGAAGAAAAACTGAAAAAAGCGGACGACCGGGATTACCCGAAGATGATCAGACGGCCTGGAACGATGCGACTTTAAAAGAGATGGATGACCGCGATCGGAGGGGGCAAGATCGGACGGTCCAGGGGTGATGCAGCGTTTTAAAAAAAATGGTTCAACAGGTTTTACAAAAAAAAAGGAAAAGTTATTTTATGAATATTTTCATTGTTTTTATTATTAAAGAATTCAATTATTAAACTAACTTTTATTATTTTAATAAAAATCATTGGTTAATAAAAATTATATAATGATTCAATCAAAACGTATTACTATATAAATATAGGTATATATATATATATTTTATTCGTAAAACATCAATAATTATTATTAACCTTATTATATTATCATTATTAATATTTTAAACCATAATTACTAATTACTTAATATTACATTATCAGGATCAGTGGTTAAAAACATTGATTAATCAAAACATATCATATATATATATATACATTTTAATTTCCTTTATTATCTAATTACCATAATTTTCTTAATTAATGATTATTATTAATTAAACTACATTCAATAACACATAAGAGTTCGTTGATATAAGTATCATCACCACGAAACACATAAGTAAAAGAAATCATTGCTTGACGTAGTTTCCAAAACTGTTTATCGAAGTTATAAACATTTGCATTAACATTAGCCCTTTAATTTAGAGAAAAAGAATCATTTAATTTGATGAAATATATATATATATATATATATAACTCAAGGGTTAGCACATATTTAGGCAAAATAAAAACCCATCAGCTTTAATATAATTCGACATAAAATTTTAATTGCTCAAATTAAGAAAATAAGTGTAGTGAATAATAATATTAATTTTAATAAAACATAATTCGCATTTTTGGGAAACAAGAAATAAATTAATTAAGTAATCATTGATGTCATTAAATAAAATTACATTTTAAATTTTCCGAACCTTACAGGGGTAACCCATTCTTACTTCCAACGGTCAAAAACAAAACATAGAAGATAGGAGAATCCAACGGTCATATTTATAGCCGTTTGGGTTCGACGGTCGGATTGGTGTTCTTAAAAAGGGTCTGGTTTCAGGGTGTCCCTCACTCCAAGTGACTGAAGGAGAAAAGGACAGATGGTTCGTATGATTCCTTTGGTGCTCATCACGGTTGTAGTGGCTTCCGCCATCCTCATATTCATTCTGATGGACGCCCGAAACCCCTACCGCATTCTTGGGCTCTTGGTGGTTTTAAGTGGTCTCCCCATTATTGTAATAGGCTTCTTAGTTGGGATTTTTGGTTAATTTATCTTCTTGTTCGATCAGTGGAGGTTGGAGCCGAGATGTTACTTATTTGAATAAAAGGATTTTTCATTCATTTGATGCATTTTATTACTATTACCTTATAAGTTGTTTGTTTGTTCACTTAACGAGTGCCATTGAAAAGCAAACTTGTCAACAAATCAAAACATGGTTTCTCGGGTCGTTACATTAGTTTACCCTTCAAATAATTGTGCCCTCACAATTCTATCATAAAAAAGAAAAACTGAAACCCAATATGTACAACACTACCGAAATAGTGGATCTGGCCCGGTTAACGGGATACCAAAGTTGGCACACAGCTCTTCTGTTTCCCTAGCCCAGATACACTTTGAACAGTACGTCCTAAAATCCTGCTCGTGCATAGTGCACACGGGCTTCCAAAGGGAGGCTCGTGCCGTGCAAAGCTCGGAAACGTCCGAGTAGATAAACTCCTTGATAACTCTTCGGGCCACATCCCGCTCGAGGTAGTCAAGAAGAATGATGCGGTTGAGGATAATGAGATTCAAGACTCGGAACATGTAGGCTGCACTAAGCTGGCCATTCTGAGCAGCCACGAGGAAGCATGCTCTGGAAGAAAAGTTCTATGCCAGAGTAAAACACTGGAACATGCCCTCATGGTACCTTCTCCTTCACCTATATCAGGGGAGTTGAGCAGTGGCAACGAGGTGAAAGACACGATCATCCTCTTGACATAACCGAAGAATCTCCAGACTGTTTTCTAGATCGATCAAACGCTAGAAGGACCCTCGTAGGTGGAGAAAGGATGGATAATCCACCGTTCATTCCTTGATCAAGATGACTTCTACTAACTCATCGGGTAGTGATGAGATGTTCGTTTGACCAGCCATCTGAAAACAAACATATAAAGGAAACTGTTAACAACATTGATAAGGTAGAGACATGAAAGGAAACAAGAAACTTCCATTTATGAAAAAGTTTACATGACAAAGCCTGAGTTTACTAGACGTACACCACAGAGAGTGGAAAAACTTCCTAAATATTCAAACCACACACAGGTTGAACAGATAGGACTAAACTCATGGGAACATTTATGACGCCTCCTGAGTTTAGCGTGAGGGGTATGGAGTTGGAAAACATTGGTATACACTTCTTTCCTAGGAGACAATCAGGTCGACTCATTTTCCAACACTCCAAAGTCCATTAACTGGCCCCAGAAGCTATAGTGCAAAATCTGGCATAGGTAAGGCGCTCGGAGTTCTCTGGCAGCAGCAGCTTCTTGAAAGGGGTTATCAAGCATTGTGCCAAATTCATCTCCAGTTGTGAACACTCGGAAGTGTCCTTCGTGATACCTTCCCGGACGTGCATAAGAGGGAAATTGGGTCATCATAAATAGGAGATAATCCATCCCCAATCCCCGATGAAGACTATGCACCCTAGGTGAGTTTTACACGTCATACAGTTGCTTACACGTCATGCGAATTTGGGCATAATTCAGAAAGTTATCAAGGATAGCTAGAGATATAATGTTCTCTAGAGCCTCAGTGGGAAGTGAAAAAAGGTCGGTAGGTACATTTTCATCATCCATCTAAAAGTTATTACATTTTTACTTGATTAGTCAAAGCAATACATTTATACCACCGGGTTTTTCAGAGTTTCCTGAACCCATCCTCTGATACCAACTATAGCGACCCACAAACCCAGGGTGCTTAATGAGACATGATATACTTAACATCTCATTACTTCATTACAAATTAAATATTATGTCCCATTACTATAGAAGATCGCGAGGCTCAGGATTCTGGGAAACCAGCTACTTCTGATTAACTTCATCAGTACCAACAGTGCCTGAAAAAATTTAAACAAAAACGTTGGGTGAGAAAATATGCCTAGTAAGGGGTTTTAAAAATGTTTTAAGATAACTCTTTCTCAAAGCAGTCATTTTGAAGAGAATAAAACACTTTCCTAAAAACGAGACATTTTCTTTTCATGAAATCCAACTTTTTTGAAAACCACTTGCATAGAGAAGTACGTAATTGAAATAAGAATCAAAATAAACATGATCAGAGAGCGCAACATATGAATAATAGGCAATGCATAATATTCAAACAAGGTTACTTAAATTCTAAAAATAATTCTGTGACTAAGTAGGGAAAACGTTCATAACATGGTTCATGAGAATATACAGTTCTTCTAACATTTTACCACATGCAAAATAGTTCTTGACACATAAATTACATTTTCATAGTCATGGGAGTTTTCAACTAGGGGTTGTCCTGTTAGTTGAACTAACCCTTGGTTGACCTTTATCATTACATGTAGAGGGAATGCATAATGCTGGACTTTGTCAAGACCTTTCGTCAAGACCGTATAAAATACTTAACGGGTCAAGGCTCACTGCCAATCCCGTTTCCATGGTAGCACAAGCCAAGGCTAACTGCCAAGACCGTCGCACATAACGTCTCATGAGACTCTTGCTTTACCCAATGCATTGGAGCGCTGTATAATTCAGGGCACACCCGTCACATCATTCTTATTGTGCTATATAATTCCGGGCGCACCCGTCACATGTAAGACCTATAAATCCCTCACATATCATGACCTGGTCATTCTTTCATAGGGTTTCATGCATTCTTAATCAAACCCCTTTTTACATACATATTCGTAACTTGAATATAGTTTAATCATAAACAAATTGGGACATGCATGCTAAAATTCGTACACCCAAGAAAATATTTGAAACATGGGTTTTAAGGAAATAAACACAAACACTTAACATTCCATAACATCATAATACCCAATTAAAGCATTGTTGTTCATAACTTACACATATGCTGATAAATGGATATTGTGGATGTTTAAAATATACATGCAGTTTGGGATACAATGGGCGAAATCAAGTCCATCTTGGGAAAACCATGTACATAATTATGTAAAAACTCTCTTATTAACACTTTAAACAGCATGACCCCTTTTCTCTATAAATATTGTAAACACCATAAAAAATTTGTAATTGAAAACAACATGATGATATATATACCAGTACATATGCATGGGTTTACCACAATAAACAATACTCAAAAGTATTTCCCAAGTTATACATTAAATAAAAACAATGTTTGGCAAGCAGAGTGGGGATCCTTTATATACAAGAAATGAACTTGACTTTCATAAAACCATTATGTGATAATGCGATAAACTTTAAAAGAAATAAATAAATTTCTCCTCATATATGCACATAGATGTACATGTATATATTATATAACCACATGTACATATACATATATATGTTCTATATATTTTCATATTCTTATATGTTTATACAATTTACCCGCAAACTCCATTTTCATAAGGCATGGTGAAGAATAGGTTGATTACATATAAACAGACTGTGTATACATGCATAAAGTGTATTATATATATATATGTGTAAATTTATACATATAAATAAATACACAAAGTGTAGTCATCTACACGCAAACACCCAGAAGCGAAGTAAAATAATACCCAAGAGCTCCTTTTACCCTCGTTTGTTTTTGCAGTAAGTGGGAAGCTGATATGAATGGGTCTTATTCCTTTGTATAATTATATATATATATATACCCACACATGAAGAACATATATATATATATAACCAGGTATTTTCCAAACCAAAAGAATTTTTTTAAACATGAAGGGCTCCTTCTCTTGGGTCCAGTTATAAGAAGGGAGTAGTGGTATAAATAGGTATTTATGGTCCTGTGTCATCTTATACACATTTATATAACAAGTGTATATAACTATGTAAAGCTTACAGAAACAGTGGGAAACAAAGAAGAGGATTTCCCCTTACTCTTATTCGGTTCTCCAGGTTGGGAGGGAGATCCACAAGATCTGGGTTTGCACCAGGTTGATGCATACTGAAAATATATAAACATATAACATGTATATATATATTTATATACACAGAAACTGAAACAAAACTAAAAAAATAAAACATGCCCCTTACCTTAGCTTGGAGAGGAGGTGAGAAGGATGCGGAAAAGAGGCAAGTGATATCGGATGTATAGCACAGGATGTGTACATATACACATAACCCGTGTATATGTATATATAAAAAAACGAAACCCAAACAGAAACCACAACAAGACTTCTCCCTTACCTTAGCTCGGAGAGGAGGAGGAGAACCGATTCAGCGACGAGGTTTGGTGGTCGGAAGTATCAAGGAAGCCGAGTAAAAACGTCTCCGGCCCTTTGGTGCAACTGGGGTTTTTAAAAAAAACAGAGAAGAAGAAACTGGCTCTTCATTGAGTCGTCGACCCCGGCATCCAAGGCGAGTCGGTGCCAACCCGTGGAAAGGAGGGGGCAGCGGGGTCTACTAACCGACCTAGATGAACAAAACGAGCCACCCTACACCTACAGGTTCGATGACACGAGGAAGGAAAAGAATCCACAGGGCACAAGGTAGAAGAAAAACTGAGAAAAGTGGACGGTCGGGATTACATGAAGATGATCAGACGGCCTGGAACGATGCGGCTTTAAAATAGATGGACGACCGCAATCGGAGGGGGCTGGATCGGACGATCCAGGGGTGATGCGGCGTTTAAAAAAACGGTTCAACAGGTTTTACAAAAAATAAAATAAAAAGTTGTTTTATTAATATTTTCATTGTTTATATTATTAAAGAATTCAATTATTAAACTAACTTTTATTATTTTAATAAAAATCATTGGTCAGTAAAAATTATATAATGATTCAATCAAATTGTATTAATATATAAATATAGGTATATATATATTTTATTCTTAAAACATCAATAATTTTTATTTACCTTATTATACTATCATCATTATTATTTTAATCCATAATTACTAATTAATTAATATTACATTATGAAGATCAGTGGTTAAAACATTGATTAAACAAAACATATCACATATATATATATACATTTTAATTTCCTTTATTAGCTAATTACCTTTATTTCAATAAATAAAGATTATTATTAATTAAACTACATTGAATCACACATAAGAGTGCGTTGATATAAGTATCATCACCTCGAAACACATAAGTAAAAGAAATCATAGTTTGACATGGATTCCAAAATAGTTTATCCAACTTATAAACATTTTCATTAACATTAGCCCTTTAATTTAGATAAAAAGAATCATTTAATTTGAGGCAATATATATATATATATATATAACTCAATGGTTAGGGAATATTTAGAAAAAATAAAAACCCACCAGCTTTAATATAATTCGACATTAAATTTTAATTGCTCAAATTAAGAAAATAAGTGTAGTGAATAATAATATTAATTTTCATAAAACATAATTCACATTTTTGAGAAACAAGAAAAAAATTAATTAAGTTATCATTGATGTCATTAAAGAAAATTACATAGTTAATTTTACGAACCTTCCAGGGGTAAGATATTCTTATTTCCAACGGTCAAAAACAAAACATAGAAGATAGAAGAATCCAACGGTCATATTTATAGCTGTTTGGGTTCAACGGTCGGATTGGTGTGCTTAAAAAGGGTCTAGTATCGGGGTGTCCCTCACTCCAGGTAACTGAAGGAGAAAAGGAGAGATGGTTCGTATGATTCCCTTGGTGCTCAGCACGGTTGCAGTGGCTTCGTCCATCCTCATGTTCATTCTGATGGACGCCCGAAACCCCTACCGCATTCTTGGGCTCTTGGTGGTTTTAAGCGGTCTCCCCATTATTGTAATCGGGTTCCTAGTTGGGATTTTGGGTTAATTTATCTTCTTTTTCGGTCAGTGGAGGTTGTATCCGAGATGTTACTTAAGTGAATAAAATTATTTTTCATTCATTTGATGCATTTTATTACTATTACCTTATAAGTTGTTTGTTTGTTCACTTAACGAGTGACATTGAAAAGAAAACTCGTCAAAAAATCAAAACATGGTTTCTCGGGTTGTTACATCTCCTGACCTTCCTTAATTAGGATTAAACATAACAATCCAAGATGAAAAACATGAAACCAAACCAAATAATATTATGAAGAGTAAACTAAAAAATAGTGGAACTAAATAATATGACACCATACAAAGCCACAATGGATTGAATAAAAAAATAAACAAAAGAATGAAACATCAAAAAAATTCATTCACAAACTAACCAAACGTTACTGATGTAAATAAAAATCCAAACAACCAAAATAGATCTAGAATGATCAAAATAAAAAAAATCAAATAAATTTTTATTAAATAAAACTAAATTGGACTAAGAAAAACTAATCTAAAATGAACTAATACTATAAACAAATTATGATTCAAATTAGACCAAATATAATGAATATAAAATAATATTCTCACAACTGACATGAAATGAATTGAACTAAACAAAACTGGTATGAACCAAATGAAATCAAACAAAATCAATTATAACCCAAATGGAGGAAATTTATCAAGCTAATAGAAAACAATATGAACTAAATCCAAAGAAAATATCCAAAACTAACTTTTACTGAACAAAACTAAAATATGGAAAAAATAAAGACAAATATATTATATACTATTTATAGGGAGAGTAATTATTAATTAATAGGAATCTACTGTTTTATTGTTTCATTTTGAAACAATGATCAGTTTCCCACTTACATTCATGAAAATGAGTTGACCCATGAGATGTTTTTGTCCATGAATGTTAGGCGTTGACTTGTATAGTCATAAGAGATAGGTATGTGGTAGTTTAGTTTTTATTTTATCTTCTTTATCACATTGTCCACATAGGACTTTTGGTGCATTCTATTGATAGAGTGTAGTTATATTCTATGGAGGGGGGTAGAAGGGCACTAGAGGTGGCTACACAATTTTCTTTGCAGGCGGCATGATCAGGGTAGTGGAGAGATTAATTAATGTGTTTCATTTTTTTTCTTCCTTTATACAATGATGATTCTGTTTATTTAATTTTCTTCTAGTGTGGATGTCCAATGTATGGATGGGTCATGATGAAATTTTACATATTTTATGATACTAATTCAATTAAGTGTTTATGGGTGAAATTGTTCCCAAGTGGTGATTCCTTGATGCCCAAACACTTATGCCCACCCTTGGGAATATCCCATCCACCTTAATCAATCATAGTCTTTTATATATTAGATTTTAACTAGGTCATTACTATGTATGAAATATGGGAGGTCCTTGGAATCCTAGAAAATTCGGGGAGGGATTTGGAACATCCTTACAATTATACTCCATCATTAGTCTGGTTAACATAAACTATTTATGAAATCAAACAAAATACTCAATCAAAGTATCAATGAATCTTGAACTAAATCAAGTTAATTCTTGTTCTACTATTTTATATACAATGATTCATATGAAATCAATGATATATTTTTATAATGATAATTTTTAACCCAAAAATATTTTCAATGTTATTTATTTTGAATATATATTATATACATGTATAATAAAATAGAATATAACTATCCTAAAAAACTCAACTATTTCTAACTCCAAACTCTGTCATATGAAATTGAAAAACATTTTTCATATCATAAATTTTATGCAATGAAACTAACTATGTTTATCATTAATATTCCAAGGGAAAAGTGTTTGGGTATCCACTAAAATTATGAGATATATTGCATCTATACATAACCATTCAAACATATCCTTAAACAACCTCTACTACAATATAAATAAATTATCAACCATTGAATATAATATATAAATATAAAAAAATATATCAATAATGATGTTAATAAAATAAATTATTTTATTAATTAGGATCAATCAATTTTGGTTGTTTAGTATGGACCATCGAAAATAAAAAGAATATGGAAGATGAATATATAAGAAGCATGATCCAGAAAAGAAGAATAATATGAAACAATTCACATTACATCATTGAAGATTATACTTTTAATATGAATACAATAACATAGAATTGGTTAGAAAAATATTGGGAGGACCCTTGAAAAGGATAAATACCCTCAGGTACACTGGTGATTGGAGGCCCTTAAAAGGATGGGGATTTATTTTAATAAATTTTTTTGTAGTTCCTCCCAACATAGGACTGATTTTGGGGGTACACATTGGATCTACTCCCATGATTTTCCCTTAATATATAATTATAATAATCTCAACCTCACGACATGTATTATTATATTGTTTAAATTTAATTCATTACATAATTATAACAAAATATCAATGTGAGAACAAGGTTCTGGTTGATGTATTTTAGGTAATTGGATGCAATGAGTAATAATTTTTATTAATGTAAACTTGATATCTAATTTTTGAGAAATATAATGAGGGATTAGGGTAAAAAGATTGACCCCCCACATATGACCATCATCTCTAATTTATGAGAGCTTGCATCTTTGGGATTCTTACATAGAGATAGTGGTCTTCTCCTTTTCCAACTACTTGTTCATTTCTAGTCCTATTTATCCTCTAGTAACGATGTCCTATGTTATGTTATTATTTTTCTTCCTATATTCCATTCAATACCATGATAAAATGTGTGTTCTACATCCTTTCCCCACATTGAATACTTGTGTATTAAAGTGGATTATCATACTAAAATCAGGTAAGACTATGTGTACAAAGGGGTATATTATAAATTATAAATGGAAAATTACTAAAAATTATAAATATTTCATATCACTACTCCCAATAAATGACAGAAATCTTTACATTCTTGAAATACATTATTAAATCAATCAGTGAAACTGATGTAAAAATTTACACACACAATGAAACGTAGAAAAATTAAAATATTTTTAGTGGATGTCAATGTTGATTCACTACAAATGGTATATAAATTATTTAATTTGATTGAATCCCCATAAATAAAACAAATGATTCATGTTGGGTTGTTTTTTAGCGATATTATTTGAGTATTCCTTGATTATTTAGGTTTAGGATTATGGACATAGTGTGGGATATTTGTTGTGATTTTAATTTAATTTATGCCAATACCAAAATATAGTGGGCTTCCACTCATAGTGATTAACATATATTTTATAACCCCTTTCCCATGTCAGTTCATAATATAGTTTATAAATATGATTTTAGAACCACATTTAGATATTGATAACCCAACTAATTCATTTTTTGTGACATGAGGGAAGATAGTACATGCACATAGTAGAAAAACCCTCATCTCTATGAAATGGTAAAAGTGAGAGATAAGGGTAATAAAAATGATGAAATGATAATATGTAATAACCCATTTAACAAATCTAAACGATTCCAACAAGATATTTTCTCCATGAAGGATAAACAAGAATCATGCTTTGGTTTACACTTTATGCCATCAGGGACATAGACATATTATATGTGCATCATCCTATATATCTATTAGTTTGGAAAAATATTTACTCCATTGGAGGACCCCATTCCTTTTTTATCACTTAGTGTGTCCAAATAAAAATTCTATTGAAAGGAGATCCAAGGATCATGTAAATGGGAAAAATATAAACCCTATTTGATCCACATAATGTGGATTATTCATCTCTATATAGTGATATGCTATTATCAAACCATCCTTAAAATTATTAGATGGGTCCACATTGTATCATAGTTTCATAACCAAAATATTTTTCTATCTACTAAATAATTTCCTGAATTATTTCTTGATATCTATTGTATTGTATCCCATTTAAATGGGTCAAGAATTTGAATATTAGTTCATGTAAAATTTATAATATATAATATAAGGTAACTATCAAAATATATGTGAAAATATTAGACATTATGGACTGCCTACACATAAGGATTTAGCTTTGTTAAATAACATATATCATGTGAAATGATTTGGAAGAAATAAACAATGTGTAATATTGTATAAAAGTGTGTAATGCCTAGAGAGGTATTTATAATTTACTTTATCTTATCATGTAATGTAATCTTTTGTACATTATTTGTAGCTATATAACACACAACCTATAACTCCATATAGATAAAAAATGAGTACTTATAGAGGAACCAAAATTAGTTTCCACCCATGGTATATGCAGTTTCTTCATGTACAACATGATTTTTATATAGAAATGATCTTATGGGATTGTACTCCCTATCCATGATAGGATTTCAACTATAGGTAAACAATTCATGTAATAATATTTAACATCTATTGATATTAAATTTTCAATATACCATATCCAATATATCCATTAATGTAAACATCATAAGCCATTCTCAACTAGACCATGTAGTCTAGAATTTCCAGCCAAAATGGGATTTTACATTAGGTCACCAATTCAATTACTTCTTCATCAGATTTCATGGCCCATGTTCCATGAAGTTAAATTCAAATGGGTTGGTAAACCTATACATGGTTTTTATAAAATCTATTTTACACTGGGAACTCTAATCTATTAAGGATTCAAGTTGTTAGATGAAAAATTGTCATAGAAAAGATCCTAGTTTTGTATAGGTTGATTTTAGAATGTGTTATATGGATGAATAGAATGGGGGTTCAAGTAAAAAATTATGGTAATCCTATTACTATTATTTAGTCCAGTTATACCATCATCCATTATGAGACCTCCACCTACTGGACGGTGGACCATCCATCGGTCTTGGGTGACTAAGGGGTAGGCAGGGATGAACCAGAAGATAGATGGTGGATAAAAAACTTGTAATTTTTTTTATTCCATGCCCACTATTTGAATGATGGAGACCCTCTTATAGAATTATGGAAACAAAAGAATTTTTGTATAAACATATAAGCTAGCTGAATGGATGGTGACACAAAATAGTAACATATTGAACCACTGGTGGGAACATTATATACATTTTTAGGCCCACCCCAACTCAAGATCACCATAAAAAATTATAGCCCCTCAAAAAACAAGGAATAAAATTTGAAAACATGGTGGAAGGGAAAAAGTAGATATATACAAACTCATGATGTGACCCCATCAATAACTTGCCATATACAATAGATAAAAAATAACTAGTTAACAATTTTTTATATAAATATAGAGGAAAAATTAACCAACCAATAAACCTGAAGAAACCATTTTCTTAACAGAGTGAAAACCAAGTCATGATACCCTAATATAATGACACATGGTATCCCTCAATGTGCATATGTCCACATGATATAAAATGGTTTCTTTTACTATTTAAAAAAATGGCCCGAACCATTCCTTGGACCATGCTATAGTGTGTTCTCCCTATGAGTTTTGAATAAATCCCATAACGCCATGCATGTACAACCACCATGAGAATCCACCATTACATTGGGAAAATTACCTAGACATTCCAGCAGTAGCCCAATGTATGGATCCATGGTATATACTATGGTCTTCAACATATCATTGTGAACAAGAGTAATCCTAATACTCTATTCTCTATCTACACTTCGAATACTATTCTATAAATATATATTAAACATAATGACCTAAAAATATGGGATTCAAATTCTCCCCACCATTAGGATTTCCAAACATAGAAGGATATAAGTTAGTTTTTACTAGATATAATACTATGTCAATTTTCTATAATAATGGTGTACCTATCAAAATAATCATTGTTGTCCCACCTATAATATAGGTACACGTGTACGAAAGTGATTTAATTAGTCTCATATGTTCTTTTCTTGACTATATAGATGTATAAATTTCTAGGTCAACCCAATAATATATCTTGATTGAGAACCAAAATATTTAAACTACATATAAAAATAACCAGATTCAATAGTCTTCTATATGATATGTGAAGAATGATACCACATAATTTTCTTAACTGAAGATGTTTTTCTAACCACATGGAAAAAACATTAAAAGTTAATGCGATTAATGAAATTTATGAGAAAATGAATAATCATACAGTGTAATAATGATTTATAGGGAACATTCAATATCCTCAATAAATATATCTCTCACCCTTCAATTTTCATACTACCCATAGAAAGAGAGCCTCTCATTCTCTACATGTGTTCACAATAGTGATCTCTTGGTGACCTCATTTCCCCAAATAATCACATTGGAAAATAAAGTAGTCTCTAATAACATATACAATAAATGACAGAAATTGTGATGTGTTCTATAATGAATAATGAAACAACATGGTGATGTGAGTAAATAATTGTTTCTAGTTATCATTAATTGAAGCCTATATTTCACTTCTCGTCCTATTCAACTATTGAGTCTCACTACCTCTCTTTTATTTTGGTTTTCATTCAAATAACCTAAGTAGGAATGTAAAAGAATAAGGAATGTTATGATTTGATTATGAGGTTCACCTTATATATGGAAGAATATGACCTAGGTTTATAGTGGTTAATACACAATTAAAAAATTGATTCCCTTTTATTATCTACAGGTGTCGTAGACAAGGGTATATCCTAGAACCTATTATCCTAGAGATGAGTAGGTTATACGAAATCACATACTTTCTCTCTACATAAGATCTACCATCAACCAGTCTTTCTCTAAATACCAATACTACTTCTTCAAGCACATATAGATTTCCATTTCTCACAATTGGTAGATTCATACATTGTATTTGTCCTTTGATCAACCATTACATATCATGTTGAATTTCTAGTCAACCATCAAAAATATAATTCACTATGAAATTAAGTATTAAGTTTAGATTTAGATCAAACATGTTCCAAAATCACTAAAAATAATACATAACTATATAATATATTATATAATAGTTTAAATATATTAAAATTTATGTAAAATATATTAAATACCAACCACAATATCATGTGTATCACTTGTGAACACTTTAAATTTTTTAATTATCACTATTATTTAATATTACAGTTTGGTGTTTTCTGTTACTACATTAATGTGACAAATACATAATATATCTTTTTTATGGACTCAAATACACTAAATAACATTAAAATTATACACCTTATAAAATATGATATGTATCATATTTGAACCTTTTAAGTAGTTTTATAATTCATTAAATCATTTTTATAACCATCCTAATAATATTTCTTATCTTAGTGAGAAATAACACTTTGGAAATTTTCTAAACCTAAATATATATATTACATACAATTTATAACTTCACTAAAAATTCCTAATATTTTACAATAGAAGAAATATTGATTGGTGGATTTATATGGAGTTGGTAGATGCATATGTTTGGTTATGTCTGTTTGATGAATATAGAGACGATTCATATGCAATGAGTGGGAAGTAGGGGATCTAATAATTTTGATTGATACATACTATGTGTCTTAGATATAGTATTGGATATAGTGGGGTATTATGTGACTCAATTATAATGTTTCATGTTTAGGTAAGGGGGAATTTTGTGGGGTATTAGGTGATTTGATTAGGAAGATGCAGGTGTAGGGAAGGGGGGATGCAGCGGGTTATTATGTGATTCAATGTTGATGTTTCTAGTTCAGGGTAGGGGCATACACTGGCATATTTGGTTTTTCAATTCATAAGTTGCAGGTGCAAGGAAGGGATTTCTTATTGTAGTTAAATTGGAGGTGTATTAACCAATGGATCAAAACATTTTAGTAAAATAATATTGAATCACCATATACCAACATTTAAAATTGAACCTTTAAAAAATACCTACACCAACTATTATTGAACCATTGGTAAAATAACATTGCAGTATCCAATACCAATGATTCCAATGGAACCATTTGTAAATTTATATCCTACCTACCCTATCCCAATAGGTTTCCCTAAACCGTTGGTATAGAGGTATCCCAAAGGACCATGAGCCAAAAGTTGTTGAAACTATTAGAATAGGATATCCGAAAGTTTTACAGGGATATACCAATGATTTGAAACCTTTGGGATATGTTATGTTTCCAGTAGTGAATTCAAATAATGTGGTATTTAATTCAATAATTTTTCAATGATTTTATTAATTCATTCTCATTATCTATCAACACCTTTTTTTGATTCATATGTCTAGTTGAGGTTTATCTCATATGATAACATCTACCATATTTTAGTTAATTATTTAGGATCAATTTGACAATGGATGTCATATTTTGATACCATTCACTATATTACTTTTTTGGGGTATGATTATGTTTATTGTTTGGGGAAATTTCTTTCTTGTGATTTCATCAATAAGAATGTATATGTTTACTATGATCCACCACATTCATATGAAAAATAATTATAACTAGTAAGTGATATATGGGGCCTAAATGATACCAGAGATGCATCCATGTGTCAAATGAGACAATATAATGTGGGTAATCACTAACATATTCCCTAATTTTGTAAAATGTTTTCAACAAAGACTTGTACGTTTGTTTATGATGTTCAACACTCTGACTCCCTCATTATTATATTCTTTATTGATAATATAGGTTATTATTTTACACGTATAATACACATGGTAAATTATCAATCATATATGATAAATTATGTGTAATTATATGATAAAATTTAATTTTAGACAAATTATTCTCAATATTATAATTTAATGTAGTAAGATTTTAGTTATTCACTATGAATTAAGTTTTAGGTTTGTTTATTCAGGAATTAATTATAATCTTACCCTTATTGAGAATCTATCCTAACCCTTTTATTTTTTCTCTAGAACGAGAAGATATATATTAAGATTGACATTGTGGGATAATCAAAGAGAATATGGGTGTTTCCAATGTAATTACAATGATTTATTTTATTTCAAGTTATAATGTAAGACTTATATTTGTATCTAGTTTTCCAAATCAACATTACATTTTAGACATTTGGGATGTGATCTATTATTCTCAGTAAAAATGTAATAATGCAACCTCCTACATTAGGCTCCTGGGGATGGGGTATTTATAGTTGGTGTTAGAGCATGTTTAGTCAAATCATTGGAAACTACATTCTAAAAACATCCATTACGAAAACACAACCCTATAAATGAATATGAGAATATTCCCAAAGTATACATTCTTATGATGTTGAGATTAGTTATACATAATTTTTTTATGTGTTTAACTAGTTTAAAACCTTTATAATTTAATCTTGTTTATGCTAATGGTTAGAAATATATAATAATTTATGGAATTGTAATCATATAATGAAACATATTCCATTTATTTATCATGATTTAATGAATGATAATGAAATCCGATTTAGAGATTAAAATCGACCTGAACTACTAATAACTATACAAGAAAAAATGACTAAGGTTATGAGTAATAACCTTACTCGTATAGAGAAGTGAAATCCACAATGTGGTGAAACAATGTTACACAACTTCCTAAGAAAACTACCTCTATCATATATGGGTCTACTTAAACAATTTTTCTAACCAATAGATAAGTTTCATAATGAATACATTACTCTCTTTTGGATTTTATGAAAGTTAGAAGGCTATCATGGAAGATTATCATTTATAGAGAGATTATGATCAATGGTTGTCATTAATTATAAATATAAAATATGGTAAAGGAAATTGAAAATAAGGAATGGAATGATTTTGTGGATATATTCTTGAAAAACTATTTCCCTCCCAAATAGCAGGAAGATATAGAGAGACAATTCTTGAGTATGTGATGCAATGGGGATTAAAAATTTGATAAGTATGAATCCAAAATTTATATTATTTGAATGTATTGTTGTAGACTATAAATATAATACAAAGATCAAGATTAATAGTTTCATTGACTGTCTTATGATTATTATATGAATGGAAGTAGTATCCTAGAAATTATCATTATATGAGGGTATATTATCATATTCCACCATGATGGGGAATGAATTTCTCAAGCTATATGGCATTGATGGGAAGCAAGATTAGAAGAGGGATATTGAGTACTCTAGAAAAGGAAATTAGGAAAAAGGGACAAAGGGAAGAACAAATGTTTTTATTATTAATAAATTTGGAATGTAACATCAAGGAACATGCCATT
This sequence comes from Viscum album, assembly GCA_963277665.1. Classification (NCBI taxonomy): domain Eukaryota; kingdom Viridiplantae; phylum Streptophyta; class Magnoliopsida; order Santalales; family Viscaceae; genus Viscum; species Viscum album. The sequence goes on from OY728137.1 coordinate 113,538,729, forward strand.
TATTATTGATAGTTTTTTAATATTTTAGTTGAAAAGGAAATGATGTTTGTGATTGCATGGTCTATAAAGAAGTCAGAAAGGTGAAATGATTTAGCTGTAAAAAGATTGGGCACTATTCAAATGATTTTCCAATAAGTCACAGAAATATACCTAAAAAGGACAAGGGAAGATGACAATGAATATGTAGTCACATTATTATATGTTTATGATCTTAATGATGAGGTGTAAGGTGTGTTAATCATATGATCTAATTTAGCTAAAGCTATATCTGATTTGGGATCCTCGCATTTTTTTATATCTTCCTTGTTTTGTAAAAAAAATAGATATTTTCAATTCACCTTAATAATGGAGTTTTTAATAAAAACTCTATGTAGAATGATTATGGAAGAAATGATGTGTCAAGAAGTTCTTATTATCACACATAAATGCGATATAATTTATGAATATTCTATCTTACGTATGGTTTATATTGATGCATATTTTGGTATGATGTATATTTAAAAATATACTGAAAATATATGTTGCAGGGAGATGTAAATTATGATTTAGGATTAATATATGGAACTTCTAATATTTATAGGGGATACTTCATCATCTGTTTTATACTTTAATCTACATATGAATCTCTTATAAATGATAATCTTGGATAAGAATATATAATAAAACAAATTGATGAGAAGTGTGATAATCAAAATGGGGTTGTACCTACTATATAAGAAAACAATTAAGTATTTTTAGAGGAATTACATGGACATCCTCCCAGTCCTGATGTTGAGTTGTTAATTGATTTAATCCTTGATAAAAGGCCTATATCAATCAGTCCCTATAGAAAAGACATGGTAGAGATAATATAGTTAAATAAATTTCTATAAAATTTAGTATTATGATTTTTCTATTCCCTTGGGTTTAACCTTGGGGGCCTTCTATTTCCCATTAAAGATAAATATCAGCCTATCGAAATGTGAATTTAAAATATACAGATCAATGATATTATGATAATGAATAATTATCCTCTTCCTCTCATTTATGAGTCATTTAACCAATAGTAATATGCTCATTATTTTTCTGAGATTGATCTTCATTCTTGATATAATCTGCATCATGTAATGAATGAATGTATTCTAAAGGAAATGTTTTGAAAATGGAATCGACATTGTGATTTTATGATAAATACATTTCCAATGACTAATTCACCATGTATTTCATTGTATACAATAAACAAAGTACTCAATGAATATATTGATCATTCTGTTGTCGAATATATTTATGAAATCTTGGTTTTCTCCAAAACTTTTAGGACCATGAAACCCACCTATTGACTATTTTAGATTGTCATTAAAGAAAAAAGTAATGTTGGATTTTCTGAAAGTGTGAATTATGACCTTAGAAAGTATCATTTCATGGAAATATTATCTCCATTGATATAATATTAGATGATATTTAATGAGAAATATTGTCCAAGAATGGAATACACCAATGAACATAACTAATGTATGTAGATTCATTTGGTAATTAGGTAATGATCATCATTTTTTAACATTTTCCCCTATTAGCTAACAATTTAACAATGATTACTAGGAAAGGGGTTATATTTATTTGTTCAATGGAATGTGAATAACGCCTTGAATAATTTATGAGGATATTATTGAATGATGTGATGATGAATCTAACATCGATAAATTAAAGATATACGATATATAGTGATTCATGAAAGAAGATATATTTTTGTGTCCGTATGATGAATTAAATTCTTACTGTCTTCTCATGATGGAAATTAAAATCTCATGAATAGAACTATCCATCTCTTGTTATTGAGTGAGTGATTATAATCATTTCTTTGATGCTCTGAAGACACTATCTCTATAGTGAAAGATGAGAGAGATATATATAGATCAAATGAGTTTGAAATATATCTTACTATTGAAAGAACTCAGCATGAGAAAAATGAAATCGGTCAAGATACTCAACGATTATGATTTTTCAATAAACTACTACACATGGACGAAAAAGAATTAGGAAGACGTATTGAGAAGAACTGATCATGGATTTATAAACAAAATTAAGATAGAAGGAGGTCATATGAATATGTATCTAGTATTGATAGAAATTGTAATTATCAAGGAAAGTGAAAAATAAATATTTTTGAAAATAGTTTCCAACCCATATTTATTGGAAAACAAAAAAATCATATTATAAATATTATAAATTTAGAAAATAGTTCAATCGTTGAATAATGGGAAATTGGTAGATATCGTATATGAGGTTATAATTTTTAAATATAAAGAGGAGTTGTGTTCTCTGTATAGCAGAGTTAAAAAGGGAATTATAGGATTATTCTTGTAGCTCTAATTTTTCTAAACTCTCTTGTAGTACAAATATTTATAGATATTTGAAGGAACATTTTTTGAGGGATAATATGAAGTTGTAAATTTCTAATTATGTAACGAGCTGTTTAGTTTGTCAACTGGTCGAGCCAAAAAAACAGAATCCAAGAGGTATCATACTACCTATAAGTATTCTTATATTTAAATGCAATGAAATTACTATAGATTTTATTCATAGGATTACAAATGACTCCATAAATGAATGATGCAATATGTGTGATTTTATATTGACTAACCAGATTTTCAAATTTAATTGCTTTATTTAATGAATTTCAACTCAAGAAACGTGAAAGACTCTATATATATCATGTTGTAAGACACCATTGTGCACATATATAGATCATTTATGATATAGATCCCTATTTACATCAAAATTATGGAATTATATTCATAAGGACGTGGAAAATTTTCTTCATTTCAGTTGTGCATATCACCCTTAGACCAAAAAAAAGTTTGAAAATACAACTATCTCATTGGAAGACATGTTAAGATCATTAAAACATGACTTTTAATATTTTTAGGATTAGAATTTACCTTTGGAATAGTTCTCCAAAAATAATAGTTTCTAATATTGTAATCTAATTATTCCATATGAATCATTATATTGAAATAGATGATGTACCCCAACATGTTGGGGAGACATTGGTGAGAGGAAACATATAGGCCCAAGACTTATTTAAGATAAAGAAACCAATGATATGGACTATCTAGACACATATTAATGAAGTTAAAATAAGGAAAAATAATTATTATAAAAATTTGAGAAATTATTTATAGTTTTAAGTGGGTGATCATGACATTATAAACATATCTATATGGAAGGGTGATAAAAGGTTCAATATGAATATGAAACATAGCACTAGAAACATTGGTAAATTTAGAATTCTTGAATGAATTAGAGACGTGGCTTCTCATTTAGAGATTGCACCTACATATTCTAAAGTACTAGATGTTTTCCAAATATCCTTGTAAAGAAGTTCATTCCAGACCCCACACATGTACTCACTATGACGAAACAAGACTGGATGTAGATTTTGCTTAATAGGAATAACCAATTGAAAGTGTTGAAACTAGAGGGAATGTATAGAGACATCAAATGATTTGACTGGTAAAATTTATATGGATAAACCATAAAATATAATAAGCATCATCGGAACGTAAGGATTCTATAAAGAAAAAACACCAACATTTGTTTAGAATGCATTACTCTTGAACATTTTGAGGGTGAAAATTTTCAAAGGAGTTAAGAAAAAAGAAGCCTAATATTTTATATTATGTTTCTTCTTTAATAAATTCCATAATTTTATTTCTTATGTTGAATGCAAAACCAAGATTAAATGAACCATGATATTCTATTTAAAATTAACATGACAACTGTAATAGTAAGGTGATTTTTTGGAATAGTAATATGCCCATTAAAATTATAACATCACCAATGAGACTATAAATAAAATCATCGTATCTCAAAAATGAAAATATGATATATTTATATCAAGGAATATGTAAATAAATGTTAGAAACAATATAAATTCAATGCCTATATTTGTGTAAAGCGAAATTTTTTATTTAAATTTTATAATTAATAATATTATTTAAATGAAAACATAAATTAATTAAATATATTCAAAAATTTATATTTTTTCATTATAATTATAAGATAATTTTATGATACCCTGATTAGTATTGAAATGTATCATAAAATCAGTTATAATATTAACAATTATATTTTATGAATAAAATATGATTTAATTTAAAAATTATATTTCTCAAATTTTGAATTTTTTTTCATAAAATAGTGTCTATATTACAAATATACATGTCAAAAATGGTTTGGGTGATTATTTGAAATTTTTCAAAAATAGTTGAATTTTGTTGGAATTGTGAAATATAGTTCTTTATGGAATTTAACATTATATGGAAAATACTATAATTTTTTATTCATTTTCAACCAAAAAAATTATTATTTTAAACACAAATACAGTAGTAGGTGTACATAGTCACCAAAATCAACACTATTGATAAGATTTTATAGCATACTAAATAAAGGGAAAAATAATCAATAAACACTCTTATCCTCCCGTATAAACACCACCACCACCACCACATATCCTCAAACCGTATAAGAAATGAATATTTACTAAATTCTTACTAATTAACTTCCCAAGACTCTACCAACATAAAAGACTAGATTTTCTTAACATAATACCTAATCCATGTTTTTTTAAAAGGTTTCTAAGGAGAATATATATATCAAGAAAAATCGTTATTCTCACTACATTAATTTCATTTAATTTCTTATACTATACTAACCTCCCATATCCAATGTGGAATGGTAATCACGGTACCTTATATATACTCTAATTTTATTTCTCTAATGAATTATCCATCATAAAATCCATTCTCCTCTCATTTTATTTTAAAGAATGAAAACATCATCCATGACTTGTTGAATCACTACTTTCTTGGATGATGGGTTTTCATTTTCCATATCCACGGTGAAGAACAAGAATAAAAAAATTATTTTTATTATATAAGATTTTGATAAAAATATTATAAGTTATATCTAGTTTATAAACAATATATATATGTAATATTAAATAAAAAGACATTAGTTCATGATGGTCAATAATACACAAAAATAAATTAAGACATTTTCATCAACATTTAATCAAATGAATCATCTTTAGAATATATTAAAAATAATATATTAAACTATTTAAAATTCAATATATAAGGCCCCGACCTTAAACCTTAATTAATATTGAATTAAATGAATAATTCACGTTGAGGATATTTTTAGGTTTAGAGTTTTAGAGAATTAGAACATAACTATTACATCTCAAAAGATTACAAAGTAGTCACTTCTACTAAGTTTCCATAAATAAATAAAAATATCTTAAAAAAACATGTCTAGATCCATGTTTTATATAGCATGAAATTCCCTTGATCCCATCCTTGACCTTATTCAACATTAAGTCCTGTGAAAAAAATTTCAAAAAAACTTGGGGTGAGCATAAAAAGCTCAGTAAGGGATACAGAAAGAAAGAAAACTGTTAGTTTTTCAAAATCAAGTAAACCATGTATACTCTATCAAAGTAATAACTTTACCTTCATGAAGTAGTAAAAACTCTTCACTGAATAAAGTTTCATTACTTATATTTTTGTAACCAAAGGATTACCATAAAACCCATATAAAGAACACATAACATATATAAAGGTAACTTGGGACATAAACATACAAAAGTGGAATAACCATACGGTTGACTTCCACACATATAACTTAGTGGAATAGCCATACAGCCAATTTCCATACATACATAATGGAATAGCCATATGGCCGACTTCCATACCCAATGCATTGGAGGTTATAACGTAACCACCCATCCTGGTATTCACGGCACCACCCATCATATGGTTTATAACGTAACCACCCATTAAAATGTTCAAGTACCAATATAAAATCATAAAACATAAAACCAATATAAAGGAATGATAACATTTCCACATTTCAATCACAATATATCATAAATATATTGACATAAAAGAATTCCTTATCAAAACCATTTTCAATACCAAAATACAGAAAAGAGTATATGGTATTTATTTTATTTTAAAAACATTACGACTTGTTGAGGAAGCCAAAGACCAAATAATACTCGCGGCGGCGGAAAATTCCGTTGTCACCGCGTACGTTAAAAAAACATTCCTTTTTGTCGTTTAGTAAAATGCTTCATAGAAAAATATTCCTTTTGTATAAAAGTAAAATTCAAAGGGGTTTATACACCGTACAAAAGAAAGTTGTGTATAAAACGAAATATGCCTCAATGACAGGAGATTGAGACGAAGTCCCTTACCTCGGGTCCGACTTGACTCGATCATTCTTTAACGTCCTGAATAATAGACTTGAGTTAATTTATACTTGATTAAGAACCTTTTTCATGTTCATTATTCCTTTTATATCACTTATTTCCATGTTATAAACATTATCTAACCATTTTAGTTAATTATGTTTGTTTTGTCAATATTTGGTTCTTAAGTCGAAAGTGGACTTCTTACAATTACATGTTGTTTGTGTGGTCAAAGGTTCTTTATATCCAGAATGACATTCCTGATTTGGATATCATATATATCATATATATCCAGCATATACATGTATTTATAATATTACATAATCATTTAGAGGTAAGAAATGAAATGCACCGTTCATGGAGACGGTAAGCCGTACGTACGCATGGACGCTACTTTCATTTCTATTTCATATTTTATAGAATGGAATCATAATGATATAAGAGTATATTATAATTCCAGTATAATAACATATATAATATCATTAACTTTATCATTTACACATCCCACATATGGTATTAACGAATCAAATCACTTTTAGGGGGCAGTAGTCCGCACTTCCTAAAATGAAGATATCGTGATTACCCATAATGGAAACAACAATGGTATGCCATAAATGAAAAATAAATAAGCTTAAGGAAAGAATAAACATATTATATATCATATATAAAAATAGTGACATCATAATGGCCACCTTTTAAGGTGTTAAAAGAGTATTGAACAATCATCGTTTCGGGAGGCAGAATTTCGCCATCCACGGAAACCGTATGTTCTTTAACCATTTGATGTAGTTGTGTGAGAGTGTAGCTAGAATAAATATTATAACAACATCCTAGCATATTTGAGATACTGGTGTTGTTACAAAATAAGTAAATAAAAAGAGTTTAGGGGGTTGGAAAAGCAAAATAAAACAAATGAACAAGAGAGAATGAATTTCCTTTAAAAGTGTAACTCCTTTTGATTTGAGCCTAAAGGCTTGCATTGAAAGGATTATTCCCAAAGGTAATCCTCTAGGATGATGAGAGGGATGTGGAGAGAGTAAATGGGCAGGGAATGGGCGAGCCAAAGTCTTGAGGAGTGTGTGAAATGAGGTAGAGGTGGGGGCCTTTTATAAGAGGATAGGAGGGGCACTTTTGGAAATCATGAAACTATTATTTTATTTTCAAAAGTGTTTCGAATTTCTAAGGTCCCACATTGATATATTTCTAATATAATATGATAAGGCTTCTAAATATTCCCATCCAATAGGTTTTAGACATGTGTAGGTTTTAGATATTACATTATCTTTCCATTTTATTTAAATCGTTAAATAATGAAGTCATCACTGCATCATAATGACGTCATAAATAATTTAATTTATATAAAATCTAAAAATTATAAAAAAAAATACTATGATGTAGGAAATATTTTTATATTTCCAATGAATATTTATAATAAAAAATAAGATCTTTATAACCCCGTGTAAAAATTGTTTTTGTAAAACATATTATGTTTGTGTCATTTTTACTTTTATTTAAAAAAAGGCATTAAAGTCATTATCTCACCCAAGTGGCTCCATGGGGTCCCCTAAATCGACCCATGGGTTTTCTTGGTCGGCCATGACACAACCAATAGGGTTAGGACATTTTTCAATCTCATCTCATTTTACTAAAGTATTATTTTTACCTTAAACTACACTAATTACCTCTAATCGCGATTAAAAACTTAATAAGTTACTATTCACCAAAAAATTATTTTAATCTCATTGAACCACATTTTACTCCTTAATGACAACCATGTATGTCGGATTATTGAAAATCAAAACACGATGATTGCAAAATTTCATTTAAACGGAAAATCAGTTTTTATAAGTACCACTTAGTGGTTACACTATTCATAAAAAAATTGAAGTTTTTCAGAAAATTACCAAAAATTCACCCTAAGATATATTTTATATTAAGAATTCAAAAATGAAGTCTATTTTACAAAATTCAAAACATATAATTTATATTAACTAATTTAATAATTAATCCCCGCTGTCAGTGCAAATAGCGTGTTTTTATGAAACAATAAGTATCAAAAGATTGACACTAGTTTAAGTTCGATTTCAAAGTGAAATTAATTCCAACGACCACTATTAGATTTAATGGTAAAAATATTTTCTAATTTAACTTTAAAACCAATTCAAAAGATAATCTAATCCTATAAATAAATTACATTAAAAGGAGGTTTTGAATTAAAATACAACATTTTACACTATTCATTAAAAAAAGAACTTTATCGGAAAGATACCAAAAATTTACACAAATTAAATTTTGATGTCCCGATTCTAAAGAAGAGTTATTTTTGGTCCAATAGAATTTATAAGATTGATCAAAACTATATTAAATGACGGTTCGCCATCAAAAGGTGATAAGTGAACCCTTACTGAAAATTAGGGTATAAATGCCTAAAATTGAACTATTTCCGTATTTTAAGCCTTTATCTTTTATTGGGTAAATGTAAAAACATTTAAAAACATATATAATCATATTTTTGTTATTTTTATCCATTCCCGCCAGTACAAAGACTACTTGTTAAATAACATTTTAAATAATATAATTTTATTACTTGTGTGCAACGTAAGTTTGCAAAGAAACTCATCGTTGCGTATAGAGTACGCTATCGAACGTAGAAAACCCTTTTAATTAAAATTAATATTTAATTCGTAAATATTCATAAATATGAAAATTATTTATTCTTTATTTACCTGGGATGTTACATCCTTCCCCCCTTTTGGGAATTGCGTCCTCGCAATTTTATTCACTTATCAATATAAGTGGGGGTGTTTATCCCTCATAGCATTTTCAGATTCCCACGTTGCCTCTTCAATCACATGGTTTTTCCACAAAACCTTTACCTGATGAATCACAAGGCACACACAATCTCTTCCCAAATCTCAAAACTCAATCATTATCAATGTTGAAATAAGGCAACTTACCTTTCTGAACCAGCTCTACCTTTTTCTGCAACTCACTGTCTCACTTCTGAGCTTGCTTGATTCTGTCTGATAAAGATGATCTCACTGATACCTGAAACAAAACAGAAGGAAATCCTGTACCAACAACTTCTATGCAAAAGTTCATCAAATCCTTAACCAAAGGATCACGTTCTAAATGCAACATTTCTAATGAAGCAATACTTTTTTGACCTAAAGCATAAGCCACATTATTTTCTTTTCCCGGATGGTAATGAATTGTACAATCATAATACTTGATTAATTCCAGCCATCTCCTCTGTCTCAGGTTCAATTCTTTCTTGAGTGAATATATACTTTAAACTTTTGTGATCAGTATATATTTCACACTTTACTCCATACAAATGATGCCTCCAAATTTTTAAAGCAAAGACAACAGCAGCTAATTCCAAATCATGTGTAGGGTAATTTACATCATGAGTTTTCAACTGTCGTGAAGCATAAGCAATTACCTGATCATTCTGCATAAGGACACAGCCATGTCCCTTCAACGAAGCATAACTGTATATAACAAACTCACCATTCTTGGAAGGAAGTGCCAAAACTAGAGCATTCACCAATCTTCTCTTCAACTCCTGAAAACAATCATCACATTCTTTTGTCCAGATAAACTTAACACCCTTCCGAGTTAGCTTAGTCATTGGACTAGATAACCGTGAAAACATTTCAACAAACCTTCGGTAGTAACCTGCCAAACCAAGAAAACTACGGATCTCGGTTACATTTGTGGGTCTTGGCCATTCTTCAACAACTTTTGTTTTAGTAGGATCAACAGTTATGCCATCTTTTGAAACAATGTGACCTAGGAAAGAAATTTTTTGTAACCAAAACTCACACTTTCTGAGTTTTCCATATAGTTTCTTTTCTTTTAAGGTTTTCAAGATACCCCATAAATGACTTTCATGCTCCTCATCACTTTTAGAAAACACCAAAATATCATCAATGAAAACAACCATCATTTTTCACATGAGTCAACTGAGCCATCACTGTAACAAACTGTTCAGTTCCGATTCCGACCATCTCAGGTTTCTGATTTGGAAGGTTGTCTTCCTCCTGATGTCATCCCAACATAGTTGCTTTGTTTCCTCTGCTGAAGACCATTCTGAACAAAGAAATATCTTAGGCGAAGCAACATGGTAATCCGTAAATGCTATATCATTTCAATCATATTATAATTTAACACTTTACTAACTCCAAAAGTTGTCTAAACCGACCTTTGATACCAACTATAAGGCCCCGACCTTAAACCATACTTAATATTGAATTAAATGAATAATTCACGTTGAGGATCTTTTCAGGTTTAGAGTTTTAGAGAATTAGAACATAACTATTATATCTCAAAAGATTACAAAGTAGTCACTTCTACTAAGTTTCCATAAATAAAAAAAACTCTTAAGAGAAACATGTCTAGTTCCATGTTTTATATATCATGACATTCCCTTGATCCCATCCTTGACCTTATTCCACATTAAGTCCTGTGAAAAACATTTCAAAAAAATGTGGGGTGAGCATAAAAAGCTCAGTAAGGGATACACAAAGAATGAAAACTGTTAGTTTTTCAAAATCATGTAAACCATGTATACTCTATCAAAGTAATACCTTCACCTTCACGAAGTAGTAAAAACTCTTCACTGAATAAATTATCATTACTTACCTTTTTGTAACCAAAGGATTACCATAAAACCCATATAAATAACACATAACATATATAAAGGTAACTTTGGACATAAACATACTTAAGTGGAATAACCATACGGTCAACTTACACACATATCACTTAATGGAATAGTCATACGGCCAATTTCCATACATACATAATGGAATAGCCATACGGCCAACTTCCATACCCAATGCATTGGAAGTTATAACGTAACCACCCGTCCTGGTATTCACGGCACCACCCTTCATATGGTTTATAATGTAACCACCCGTTAAAATGTCCAAGTACCAATATAAAATCATAAAACATAAAACCAATATAATGGAATGATAACATTTCCACATTTCAATCACAATATATCATAAATATATTGACATAATATAATTCCTTATCAAAACCATTTTCAATACCAAAATACATAAAAGAGTATATGGTATTTATTTTATTTTAAAAACATTACGTCTTGTTGGGGAAGCCAAAGACCAAATAATACTCGCGGCGGCGGAAAAGGTCATTGTCACCGCGTACGTTAAAAAACATTCAATTTTGTCGTTTAGTAAAACGCTTCGTAGAAAAAGATTCCTTTTGTATAAAAGTAAAAGTCAAAGGGTTTTATACACTGCATAAAAGAAAGTTGTGTATAAAACGAAATATGCCTCAATGAAAGGAGATTGAGACGAAGTCCCTTACCTCGGGTCCGACTTGACTCGATCGTTCTTTAACGTCCTGAATAATAGACTTGAGTTAATTTATACTTGATTAAGAACCTTTTTAAAGTTCATTATTCCTTTTATATCACTTATTGCCATGTTATAAACATTATGTAACCATTTAAGTTAATGATGTTTGTTTTGTCAATATTTGGTTCTTAAGTCGAAAGTGGACTTCTTACAATTACATGTTGTTCGTGTGGTCAAAGGTTCTTTATATCCAGAATTACATTCCGGATTTTGATATCATATATATCATATATATCCATCATATACATGTAATTATAATATTACATAATCATTTAGAGGTCAGAAATGAAATGCACCGTTCATGGAGATGGTAAGCCGTACGTACGCATGAACGCTACTTTCATTTCTATTTCGTATTTTATAGAATGGATTCATAATTATATAAGAGTATATTATAATTCCAGTATAATAATATATATAATATAATTAACTTTATCCTTTACACATCCAACATATGGTATTAACAAATCAAATCACTTTCAGGGGGCGGTAGTCCGCACTTCCTAAAATGAAGATATCGTGTTTACCCATAATGGAAAAAACAATGGTATGCCATAAATGAAAAATACATAAGATTAAGGAAAGAATAAACATATTATATATCATATATAAAAATAGTGACATCATAATGGCCACCATTGAAGGTGTTAAAAGAGTATTGAACAATCATCGTTTCGGGAGGCAGAATTTCACCATCTACGGAAACCGTATGTTCCTTAACCATTTGATGTAGTTGTGTGAGAGTGTAGCTCGAATAAATATTATAACAACATCCTAGAATATTGAAAATACAGGTGTTGTTACAAAATAAGTAAATAAAAAGTGTTTAGGGGGTTGGAGAATCAAAATAAAACAAATGAACAAGAGAGAATGAATTACCTTTAAAAGTGTAACTCCTTTTTATTCGAGCCTAAAGGCTTCCTTTGAAAGGATTATTCCCAAAGGGAATCCTCTAGGATGAGGAGAGGGATGTGGAGAGAGTAAATGGGAAGGGGATGGCCGAGCCAAAGGCTTGAGGAGTGTGTGAAATGAGGTAGAGGTGGAGGCCTTTTATAAGAGGAGAGGACGGGCACTTTTGGAAATCATGAAACTATTATTTTATTTTCAAAAGTGTTTCGAATTTCTATGGTCCCATATTGATATATTTCAAAGATAAGATGATAAGGCTTCGAAATATTCCCGTCCTATAGATTTTGGACATGTGTAGGTTTTAGATATTACATTATCTTTCCATTTTATTTAAATCGTTAAATAATGAAGTCATCGCAGCATCATAATGATGTCAAAAATAATTTAATTTATTTAAAGTCTAAAAATTATATAATTAATTCTATGATGTAGGAAATCCTTTTATCTTTCCAATTAATATTTATAATAAAAAATCTGATCTTTATAACCCCATGTAAAAATTGGTTTCGTAAAACATATTATGTTTGTGTCATTTTTACTTTTATTTAAAAAAAGGCATTAAAGTCATTATCTCACCCAGGTGGCTCCATGGGGTCCCCTAAATCGACCCATGGGTTGTCTTGGTCGGCCCTGACACAACCAATAGTGTTAGGACATGTGTGAAGCTCATATCATTTTGTTAAAACATTATTTTTACCTTAAACTACACTAATTACCTCTAATCGCGATTAAAAACTTAATAAGTTACTATTCACCAAAAAATTATTTTAATCTCATTGAACCACATTTTACTTCTTAATGAAAACCATGTATGTCGGATTTTTGAAAATAAAAATACAATGATTGAAAAATTTCATTTAAACGGAAAATCAGTTTTTATAAGTACCACTTAGTGGTTTCACTATTCATCAAAAATTGAAGTTTTTCAAAAAATTACCAAAAATTCACCCTAAGATATATTTGATATTAAGAATTCAAAAATAACGTCTATTTTACAAAATTCAAAAAATATAAGTCACATTAATTAATTTAATAATTAATTCCCGCTGTTAGAGCAAATAGCGTGTTTTTATGAAACAATAAGTATCAAAAGATTGACACTAGTTTAAGTCCGATTTCAAAGTGAAATTAATTTCAACGACCACTATTGGATTTAATGGTACAAATATTTTCTAATTTCAATTTAAAAACAATTAAAAATATAATCTAATCATATAAATAAATTAGATTAAAAAGAGGTTTTGAATTAAAATACAACACTTTACACTATTCATTAAAAAAAGAACTTTATCAGAGAGATACCAAAAATTTACACAAAGTAAATTTTGATGTCCCGATTATAAAGAAGAGTTATTTTTGGTCCAATAGAATTTATAGGATTGATCAAAACTATATTTAATGAAGGTTCACTGTCAAAAGGTGATAAGTGAACCCTTGGTGAAAATTAGGGTATAAATGCCTAAAATTGAACTCCTTCTGTATTTTAAGCCATTATCTTTTATTGGGTAAATGTAAAAACATTTAAAAATGTATATAATCATATTTTAGTTATTTGTATCCATTCCCACCAGTACAACGAATTCTTGTTAACTAACATTTAAAATAATATTATTTTATTACTTGTGTGCAACGTAAGTTTTGAAAAAAAACTCATCGTTGCGTATAGAGTACGCTATCAAACGTAGAAAACCCTTTTAATTAAAATTAACATTTAATTCGTAAATATTCATAAATATGAAAATTATTTATTCTTTATTTACCTGGGATGTTACACAATATGTTCATTAATAATAAATAATTTCACTTTTTGATATGTTATTCATAGTTTAACAGAAAACCAATAATTATACTCAAGGGAACTGACCAAAAAACTACAAAACAAACAATCTTCAAACAATAATATTAAACATTATAACTCATACAAGTAGACATTAATTAACATAATAAAATAATAATAAATCATTTATATATTTGAAAGGTTTTGAATTAAGAAATTGAGGAATCTAATTTGATTATCCTAGACATCATATACATCGTTAAATTTCTTATGAACATGTGCTATGGGGTTCTATTCTAAAATTTACTTATGTGATATATATTATATATTCAACCCTTATTTTTTGTCTATAGAGTAAATAATTCTCTTTAATATGTCATATCATGAATTTTCTAATCTTCATGGAATTAAATATTTCTTTAAATGATCATTAATTGTATGGTTGGACTATTTATAAATTGATTAGGGAATGCTTAACACAATTTCAATTTATTACATTAAAGATATACAATATTGATTATAGAATTCTATGATTATGTTTGAAACTATGTTTGGTTATCTTATGTTGTATTTAAACTTTTTAATGTGAAATTATAGCTATTACAAATATTCGATTCATTTGGTTAACAATCCCACATTCATCTAAAATTTCTCTTTTGAATGTTTATATTTCAATATATAATGGAATGTTTTTTAACTTAAATTTAATCAGTGGATTTCCCCAATCTCATGACACCATAATATCTTAAGTATCCTTTATAATTATAGAATTTTATTTTGAGATATAATTTTTTCTTTTATAATTTCTCAATTTTTAAATAAGTGATTTTAAATTAATGTTGTATTTATCTAAAGAATTGATCATTTATTTTATTATTTTTTTTCAACTATGTCAATAACCTTTTTCGGATCTTATTAATCATTTAAATAATATCTTAGGATACTATATAACTAATTTTATTTATTTTTTATTATCATTTTAACTATGGAAGTTCTATTTTTATACCAATCATAATATTACATTAGATTCTTTATGGATATGTTTATTTTCTGCGGAATGTTATTTCATATGATTGTTTTAGTATGAATTTATATTTGGATTATGGTTTACCCATTTCATATGATGAATTAATTGGATTGTGTAAGTAATTGGTTGGTACCTCTATAGACACTCGATGCATGAGTAGGTATAATTAGACCAACTATATATGTATTGGGAGATTTCTTACCCAATTATGTATGTTTTATTAGAAAAAAATATAATGGTATGTTTATGATGTATTTCAATATGAATTCCCTCATTATTAGATAATTTATTGATGATATTTGTGATTATTTGACTAATATAATATAACGAATAATTTTAAATATCATGTGATTTTTTTTGAATTCATTGAAAAAATATAATTAATGTGATAATATTCTCAAAATTGGGTTTTAATCAAATGTGTTATTAGTTATTTACCATTAATTATTATTTATGTTTATTTATGATAGCTTCTAATGAATGGTTAACCTTACATATCATCTGATATCACCACTTTCTTATGATTCATTTTTACCCAAGATTCCACGATGTGTATTATGATTAACATGCAAGGATAATATAGAAGAATGGTGTTGCTTCCAATGGAGTTACATTGTCTTATTTCAATTCATGTTGTAATATAATTTTTCGGGTTGAATTTAGTTTTCATAATATAGAAAACTATTTGGCCATTTTGGATGCGATCTCTCTTAAATATTACATGTGTTATAAATTAACCAAAACTCAAGAATAGTTGGGATGAAGTATTTATAGAAACACTCATTCAGATATCAATAAATCAACATACATTTGGTATTAATTGATAATGATGTACTATATAATTTGAAAAACTTATCCTTTTTAAATTCAAGTAAATATGGGCCTCGTAATCTATTTCTAATACATATAAATCCATCAAATAAATGTTTTAACTCACAAACATTTTTCACTTTAATCTGATGTTTTATATTAACCAAATGGCTCTCTTTAGTCATCACATTGATTTATTGTCAAACATTCTTTATTGAAATGTATAATATATTACCTTTTCTAATCATTGAAAAATTTTCCTTCTAAAAATAAATATATATTTTATTTCTATATATCTTAATAACATTGAATATGTCTTCGTTTTTTATACTTACATCATTATCATCTATTTTTTCATTATTAGTGTGGCAATGTATTGAATAGTGATGATCATTAATCAACTAAACAGATTCAATCAATATAGATTTAAATCATGAATTTTTAATATATATGTAATTATATTTTTATCAATATATATATATATATATATTAATTCACCATAATGCTAATTTGTAGATAATTTGAATTCATGAATTACAAAGGTCAACTCCATATCATCTGTTGGGTAATTTTTTACATTATGTTTATATATCATTTATGTATAAGCTAACACTATATCATTCAAAAAGCTGATTCATCATACCCTCTTCTTTTATTTATCACTACCTATAAAAAATATTTCTACACGATAAGATTTTATAAGCATCTATGCTCTGACCAATCTTCTTTTCATCTTCTTTAAATTTTCCTCACCTCCATTTATCCAATGGAACAAGGGTCCCCATTTGGTCAAGTTGGATATTAGATTATATAGCCAAGTGAGATTACTCAAAAATAATTAGTGGTATCATTAAAACCCCTGAAAACTATATATCATAATTATAATGTATTCATGTGTATTTTTTTTAAAAAAAATCCATTATCTAAGGATCCAGTCATATACCCTCTCTATAGATGATATAAAACTTAATAGAACATTTTTTTTTTCAAAATTCCAAATTTATTGATTGGAAATATTGATTAAACATCCTATTTGTCATAAATAAATTCTCAAATTATCTACATGAACTTAAGTTCTCCTTGAATATATATAAAGAATATAGATAAATACTACCCAAAATTTTTCAAAGTGATCATTGATGATTCGTTTCATCATCATCAAAAATATATTTAGAGATGATTTTTATCAAAATTGATTTACCAATAATTCATATTGATCAAACCAAATATATATAGTTTTGTTAGGTATATCCTCTATATTGGCCTTCAATATTTGATATCCACAATTATTTTTAATATTATAAAAGTATTCACATCTTCTCATTTGATAAAAAATAACCAATAAATAGGAAAGGATAGTTTCAAATGACATTTCCTTGGTTATATTCATGGAAAGATGAAGTAACCCATATTTATTCTTAACAAAATTAAATTATTCACCCCATGGACACAAACTATGGTATATGAATATCTTATCAGTTATTTTTATTTTGAATCTTTAATTATTATAATTCAATAGTGTTGATTCTATTTGGAGTCTTTGGAATTATTGTCGAACATGTTATGAGATCTATTACTCCATCGACGTCATTATGTAGACAATGACAAGAAAATTATTTCAAAAATATATTTTTATAATCCCAAAAAATAGGTATATCACTGACGTTGAGTTTATTCTGAACTTTTTTGTTAAATGTACATAATTAATATATAGTGAGGCGGATACAATATATGTAACCTCCATTATAAATTAATATCCATCCCCAAACTTAATTTTGATCATTGGTAGACTTGGGTTATCAATCAACCATATATTACCTAAAAATATTATGGGATCTATGTAGAAATATAAAAGAAATTCCCAAAATCATATCAAATTCAACTTGAGAAAGAATCATGATATTTACTGGAATAATATTCTGAAAAACATTTATTAGAGGGGAGAAATATAATTGATATCTTATCATTATACCAATAATATTTTTTACTGCTAAAATAAAAACTCATCATAAATATGTTTATGGGATACTCATAAAAAATTATATAAAAAAATTATGTGGGTATTTATAGAATCAAATAAAACAATGTTAGTTTTAGAGTTGATGGATTATTAACTTTTCAACATATTGTTATCATGACTGACTTCATCAGTTATGATAGCATGATCTTTCATATTTTTGAAGGATAAATTTGTCACTAATGTAAAATTTTCTCATTAATATTTAAATTTATAAAATAATTGACATGATGTCCATACATCATGAAATTATATTATTAGAGAAATGGAGGAACATTTAATTGCAATTTGTTTGTACATTCATTTAATTTACATTACTCTCCATATTGATCAAAATTATTTAACTCTATTGAATTATTTTTCCCTATATAAAATTTTTCCACAGCCCATATATTAATTTATTGAATTCTTCCTTCCCTGATTCTAACATAAAGGAAGGTTATTTTTCATTAAACTGTGGGTTTTAGTATGTGAAATTAATGATTATTATATCCTTTACAATATTCCATAATACCATAATCTCACTAAGATTATCAAATTTACATTTCCATCTTATCAACAAATTGAATTGTTTCATCATGCCAATCAAGGTGTGTTATAAATAGTAATAATGGATGCGTTATTCATATACATCACATCATAGAATTCCCATTCCATTTATATAAAAATATAATGTTTTAAATAATTTTCTAATAATATTATCATATAATCATCTCATTTCATGGATATAATTTAATCATATTTGTACATATACATAATAATATTTTTACATTGATCTGTTTCAACTTCTATATGATTCATTTAAAAATACCATTACCCTAGTACATGATTTAGAAATGAGACATTATAATCATATATAATTCATCTTTTGGAGAAGAATATGTAGAATATAGGAACCACAGATGGATGTAAGTAATTTTTGTATAAAAGACGTAATAGTTGGTCATTCATTCCTTTTGTGGTTTGGAGGATCAATATGATTCACTTTATCATTCATATAGTGAGAGTGTTGGTTGATCATAGTTTCAAAATTTCACAGCCCATTTCCCATTTCATTTAGTTTATCCTGGGGTATTTCAATTCATTTCCCATCACATTTATAATTAACATAACCTTGTATTGATCGGTCCATCAAATTAAACCAAAATTCTTACCCTGAAAAACAATAATCATCATGGGAATCAATGTAATCATTAATACTCATTTATAGTATATCTACAACATGACACCATATTTTTAGTATATGACTTCACAGGTATAATTATTCTCATCCTGATTAATCGATATCCATCATAATGTATGAAAATAAAATTTTCCTTTACTAAAGAATATTTTACTCGAAGGTCCATAAATGTTTTTGGTCATAGGACCACTCAACATGTACTGGTGAAGATTGAGATAATACCCAATGTTCCACATTTAGAGTTATAACCCTTGGGTTAATCTATTTCACCACCAGATCAACATTCCGGTATCATTCTAGGGATTCATTTTCTAGAATAATAGTGTAAACCCTACATTAATAAAGAATAATGATGTCATACTATACATATAATTATCTCTATGGTCTTGAACAATGTTTTCTAATATAAGTATACCAAAAACTAAACCTCATTATGATACCAATAGAGGTGACCTAAGAATAAAATACACACACACACACACACACAGATATATATATATATACCACATCATTTTATGTAAATATCCTATACATATTATAAAAATTCACAACATAGATCAATAGAGGATTAATTTCTTTAAAGACCAGATACATAATCATTGAATATCAATAATTATATCCATTATCACAAAAAATGTTTTTCTCATATAGTACACATATTAAAAATACTCTTTTTAAAATCATTTACTAAAACATGGGGTAATATTATATATGAAATAATGAGATCAATTTACGGGTAACGGTACACATAATTTAGATCAATTAGGGATCATATGTTAGTATAATTTATCCATATATTTATGGAAAAATGATCACACCATATGATAATCATACCCAATAATTCATCGATCAAATTTCATAAAGCATGGAATATGGAATTTTTATAAAAAATATCAATGTCATAAGTGTGTGGAGTCAATAATAATCAATCAAGAGACTTTAAAACAAAAAATAATTAGAAGAAAATAGTTTTTGGAATATAAATATAGATAGAATATACTTTACTTTATCATGTATAACATCTAAGACTGTTTTTATCATTCACTCAACATTACATCGTATTCTTTGTACTGGTTCACCTCCAAGATTACCATAGTGAAAAAAAATTCCATTACTAATCTATGTTTACTCCATATTCTAGTTCATATTTTTCAAATTATATTTCTATATATACCTAAAACATTGGAGGGATATATAAATACATTCCCACACATTATGTAATGAAAACCATAAATATGTTTGAAATAAGGTCATAAAACATTCATCATAATATAATTTTCGAACCAACTGAAACAAAATGGGTTCCATAAAACATTAATTATTCTATCCTGTAAGAACATGTGGAATTTAATTGAGTTTCAGTAAATTTTATCATAAACTATTTAACCTATGTGAATGAAATTAGTTTTATTAAATCATACTAAAATAATAATCATCATTAGTTATCTTGATATGTATGGTCAATGGTATTATGGGATCATATCCCCAGTAAAGTATTATATTCCTTAATGTATGTTTTCATAGGTTAAGTGAATCTTTAAAAATAACATATAAACCTATATTTAAAAACATGATAAAAATAGTCCATCATCTCGATAAAACTATAATGATTGTCTCAGAATATTTAGAGAATAATGTTCAATGAAAATAACCATCAAAACACATAATAGAATCTTCAATTATTAGAAGAGACATTTTTCAAATAAATTATGTTCATATTGTATATGTTAAAATATAATACTCATTTCATAGTTTTGAAAAAAAGATAAACATGACTTGATTTGAAAAAATTTCATTAAAATTATTCCATTTAGTAATTTTTTATTAATGTGAAAGGTAATAATAAAGAAAATTCAAAATCAATTAATGTATTGTTAGAAAAATTTTCAAAACTATATTAATGATAATGAAAATGGAAGTGAAAGTTTATTGTACAAAGATAAAATAATGTATTTCACTTTAAAAAACTCAATAAATTTAAAAAAATGGGAGGAAAAGTAACTATTAATTTAAAATTCATTGAATAACTATAAGTCTATAAAATATATTTTTTTATAAATGGAATTTACCATAAAATGTATCTTAATTTAATGTTAGTATAGATAATCTATAAAAAATTGATTTTATTATAAACCATTACATAAAGTCCTATATCGAATCATAATAATTTAAAATATCCAAACTAATAAATATAACATTATTGTACATATATTAGAAAAAAAAATTATTCATATGTAACATAATATTTTACAATTATATACATATTCCAATTATCATTTTATTAGTAGTTTCCTGATAGAAAAGAACATTTAGGTGAATTTTTTTTGTTTTTCATTACATGTTTCAGTTCGATGGTCCCAATACATTCTCCCTAGTAACAGTTTATTCATTAAAGAAAGATATGGGCTTAGGTATTTTATTTATTCATTCATTACACATTATAACCATTAATATAAAATAGTAGAAACAATTTAATTACATCACTTCTTAAAGATGGTAGTCAGTATGACCACATGAGTTATGATTTAATGTAGGGATGGACGGAAGGAAGGATAGGGAAATATAATTTAAAATTTCATGATTAATAAATACCTAAAAAATATCATATAAATTCAATAAGTATTACCTTATTACATTCCACCTAAATAAGAAATGAAAAACCAGTCACATATTTTCATGGATGTGGTGGTCCATACATCCGCATTAGTGATGAAATCATCACCCGTCAGATGGAATGGAAATAAATTATATAATATAATACAATTTTAAAATATTATTTCATAAATTTTATATATAGATATTAATTAATAAATAATATCATATGAGGAAATATTGTATTGAAAATTTCATTAAGCCCCAATATGGAGGCGGTAGTTCACATGTATGCATGAGCAATAGTTTCATTCCATATTTGATGGAACATAGGTGGAATAAATTTATACCATAGTCATAATAACATATAATAATATTTATATTAGTGGATTAATTATATTATGATGGATTCAAAGTATTTTTAGTATGTAAAAATAGGAAAAGCGTTGAATGTGTTGGTTAAGGAAATTACCTCATATTGGAGAGACATCATTTTCCATAAAACTTAATACTTATTATAATTGAATTAAGGTATGTATAGAAGATACAAAATTAAGGGAATGTATCCACTAAGTCCATTGGGTATCTATTGGTTGATATAGAGTGCACAATACTTGCGAAAAATATAAATAAATGGTTTCAATTTTATAAGTGATGGGTGGGTCACACAAAGAATTACATAAAATATTTGAATAATATATTATCACATTAATGTGAATGTGGATCCATATTAGCATGAATTTTACATAAATATATCTTAAGGTAATAATAATTTAATTTAGTTTAATTTTTCAACTTTTTTTTCTTTTTATCCTTATCTATTTTATTAACATCCTCTTCCAAAGTAAACAATGATTTACCAACACCATAGTAACAAAAATTTACTAATTTTATTTTTATTTATCATAAAATATTATCTTAAACTAGTTAAATTTTATTAGTTATTATTATTAAAAATATATAAACTATATTATTATATTCAATTTCTATAATTGAAAAAATGTTTTCTTAAGATATTTTAAAAATCAAAACAATTATTTAAAAAATTTTACATTTTAGATAATATCTATGTTTACCTTCATTCCACACCATCTAAGAACTATTAAATGAATGTTAAAATATATTATTAAATATTATTGATAAAAAAATTATTTAAAACATTAATAAATATAGATCTATTTAATTTATTATGTAAAAAAGTCATTATATTCACATAAAAAATAGTTTCTAAAAAATTACATATCTTACCTTCAAAGAGTTTATTTTGATTTCTAACCAATTGATAACTAGTAAAGACTGTTTATAGTTTTTTTAATTAATTAATTCATAATTTTTTTTAGTAATATTCCAACACACAAATTCCATTCTAGATGATAATTGTAAATTACTAATTATTTAGTAGTATCTATTTCTTTGATTAGACTCAGGATTTATTGCAAAAAAATTTATAAAAATATAAAATTTATTTAATTGATATATATCATAAATGAAAAGGGTTATAAAAAAATACCCCATCATGAACCTATAGGTTTATTAGAATCCATTTTATTAACTCTATATAAAAGGATTCCTACTTATATAAGGCAATCGTATGTGTTTGAAGCAATCCTTCCATTATCAAGTGTTTATAATTTACTCTATAAAAAGATTATCAACGAACCAAAAAAATATAAATTTATATAATCTTGGTATGAAATAAACAAGGGATTCTTAATAATGTGATAAAATTTCACCCATATTTGAGGAACTAGAAAACATGAAAATTTAGAGACACCCATTCAATCCACTCTAATAGATGTTGGTAAATCTAAATTCCCCAAAAGCGTGTTTCGAACCATTTATATGGGTGGTAAATTTGTTTTTACTAAAAAACAAATTCATTTTTTATTATTCCATCATTTGTATTTTCATAAGCTCTATTATTGAAAATAATAATTAAAATAATAAAAGGCCAAAAAAAGAATGATATAAGGGTTTTTTATGTCTTACACACACCTTTAATCAAGTGGAAAATACTCCATGTTTAATTGATGTGACTCTGATATCAATGTTTTCATTTTATTATCAATATAAACAATGAAGTATGAATGATTAATTTCTATGGGAAAAATCTATGATCATTAACATCCATTCAAATAATATTCAAGGGATGATTAATCTTTTATTATTTAGATTAATATTTTGAGGGGATTAACGCATGATAGATTTAATATCGCATACTTGGTGAACTTAATGAATGATTAATATATAATGATTATTTATTTCCTAATTTTTATTTATTTTTATGTAAATGGTTTATAATATATAATTCATGTTTTTAATATAATACCTAGTAGTTTTGAAATTCAGTGTTCTTCGGGACATCTATCAAATGACATATGATTTTGTTGGAATGGATTGTGTTATATTACTCAAAACATGTTCATATTTTCTAAAAATGACAATATTAGTGTGTTAATCCTTATATATATTTGTATAACATTATTTATATTTATATTCTAATTTCCATTATAATTTTTTTATAATAAATATATAGTTAGGAATAATTTAGAATATGTTTCTTAACTCTATTTAATAGATTTATTGGGAAAATCATTAACAATATATTCAATCATAAAATTATATGATCTCCTTCCTCAATGTTTATATTATATGAAATCTTTAATTATACTACCCATACTCAGGAAAATCCTCTCTTTAATCATCTTAAATATGAATTGATGAATCTGTCGATGTTCCAAAAATCCATGATATGAAATATATAACTATTTTTAAATATTTTTCCAATTAAAAATAGTTATATCTATAATAGAATATTTATGATATAAATATTTTGGTATGTGGAAAAATATTAATCCCAATAATGAAATTTCTAGAATCCACTTGATGAAATCATATATATCTTCAATGAATTACCTTGAATTGTATAAACCAATAATATCAAGAAAATTAACATCAACAAAAAAAATTCAATACCATAATCACTTTATCATTGAATATAGTTAAATATAAATTTATATTTCTCTCTAAGATCACTCATGCTCAATATGTACTTAACTCTCTATATTAAATATCTATAATTATATCTAGATAATTCTAGATATAAGACTAGAATAACCATTAGTGTTCCAATGCGTAAAACAATAATAGCGTAGACCACCACAACAATTTTTAGCAAAAACATTATATTCTAAAAGTAAATCAGAGGTCCTTAACTTCATTGTGTTCATATAGCCCATCAACTATTAATAATTTATTTTATTCATCTTAGTGTTATTTTTTCATGATATCACCATGATAAAATGTAGATTTATTATAATTTGTTCATTCCTTTATATTCAAATCACTACGAAATGTAAAATACCTCATCCACTAGTATGTTTTCCAAAAGTTCAATACATAATCATATTTACTAGTAATAAATTTATTATCTCAAGGAATACGTCATAGTACTACCTTAGTAAGATAATTATGACAACAATTCTACTAAAGAAAATGTCTCGTTCTTGATTAATCAAACTATCAGTGTAATGATCAACGATATATAAAAAATTTATACAATAAATTCATGTAATAAAACACATTTTATATTAAATTAGTGAGGGATTATAAAACTTCATGTCATATATTTCCATGTAATAAAACATATTTTCCAATAAAACACCTTTCGTCCGCTACGGCTTGGAGATGTGGCCTTCATCTGCAGTGCACTTCCATGACACGCTCTCAGTGTCAACGCTGTCGGCATCGACTGGCCTCACTTGTCTTCCATGGTTCTGGCATGCGCCACCTCCTCTTCATAGCCATTGTTTTCTGAATTCCACCTCCCTAGGTCATCGGCACCACCGCACCATCAGAGCATCTACGGGCTACCATGGAAGCAACAGTGGTCCGATTTTATTCCCATCTTCCCCAAAATGATTCCTGAAATAATTCCTATGTTGTGTGGCCCTCTGTTCCTCCTTGCCACCATATACTTCCGTCTCCCACAAAGAAAAAAACCAATATAAAGACCGGCGGAGGGTCTGTGCCTTGTTCGTTTATCTCGCACCCTCCATGTTAGATTTATAATAATGGAAAACTGCTCACGCGCCATATTTAATGTATAATATTTTTTTGAAGTATAATTCCGGGCACAATCGGCCACAGAATCAGGTGCCATCAATTTTAACAGACTCATAATAATCTGATATAATAAAAAAATTACATGTAAATTTTGGGTCTTTACATCCTCCCCAACATAGTTATTTACGTCATCGAAAGAAACAATAAAGCTATGGAAACAAATGGGGGTACTGAGCACGTATATGAGCATCCCGATCCCATGTGCTCTCCGGGAGGTTCCTGTGCAGCCACCGAACTTGCAGTAGATGAATCAACCGCCCATGAAGGACCTTCTCTTATCGAACATCTATCTCCATCAGGAATGTCACAAACGTTTACCCATCATCAATGTCATGCATTCCCCAGTCAATAATGTCTGAGGTATCATTCACATACCTTCTTAGTTGTGGAACATGGAAAACATTATGAACCTTGTTCATCTTTGGGGGAAGACATAGATAGTACCCCACTTCTCCCACTATGCTAAGAATCATAAAATGATCGATGAAACCAGGATATAGCTTTCCACCTTGGCCAAATCTCAGTAATCCCCAATTGGGTGAGACCCTTATGAATGCATGGTCTCCCACCTCGTAGTCCACGAGTCTCCTTCTTCTACCAGATTAATACATCTGTCTACTATCTGTAGTCTTCATCTACTCTTGGATGATATTATCTTTCTCAGTGGTAGCCCATACCAACTCTGTACCCATTAGTGCAGACTACCCTTGATCTACCTAGCATATAGGTGATATGCCACATCACCCGTACAAGGCCTCAAATGGTTCCATGATGATGGTGGTCTGATAACTGTTGTTTTATGTGAACTCCAATAGGGGTAGGTTGTCCTCCTAACTATGGCTAGAATCAAGGACCCATGCATGAAGCATGCCTTTGAGTGTCTGTATGGTTTTCTCTATCTGACCATCTATCTGAGGATTGAAGGCGGTGCTCAAGCATAGTTGAGTCCCGAATGCATCCTGTAATACCTTCCAAAATCAGGATGTAAAACAAGAATTGTGACCGGAGATGATCATCAATGGAACCTGGTGACGCTACACAATCTCTTGTACATTGAGGCATCCAAATCCCTCTACTGATCCTTGCTCTCAGATGGGTTGGAAGTGGGCTGACTTGGTGAGTCTCCCCACAATCAATCAAATAGAATCATGGCCCCTGAACATATGGGGTAATCCTATCACAAAGTCTATAGATATTTCATCCCACTTCCACTCTGGCACCTCAAGTGGATGAGTCAAGCCTGATGGAACCGGGTGCTCAGCCTTCACTTTCTGACAAGTGAAGCATTTTGAAATGAACTCTGCAACTTCTTTATTCATCCCTTGAAACTAGATCTGACTCTAGAAATCTTGGTAAATTTTCTCCACACCAAGATGTACCGCCAAAGGAGTTGTGTGAGACTCCCTAAACAACTCCTGTCGTAGGGTCACTGGTACCTTGTTGCATCCTTTATAGTTGATGACACACACTCCATCTTCAGAAAATCTTCCATGAGCCTGTCCTAAGGATATTTAAGCACATTGGGTCTGGCAGTCAAAGTCCCCAAGTTGTTTCTCCCTGACTCTCTCATTAAGTGAGGGATTGACTGTCATAGAGTAGAGGTAAACTACTCCATCACTATCCATGAAAGATAACTATAACGAGGCTAGATGCTCTTTTGCCTCACTCACAAACTGTAACCCACACCTCCTGCTGAGTGATCATACTAAAATGTTTCCCTTCATAAGTGTATAGAATCTCTTAAATTCATAATCCTAGAGAATCTCCAACCTTCTCTGTTGTTTTAGGTTCAGTTCCTTCTATGAGATGATATAACTGAGACTCTTTTCATCAGAGTAGACAATAGACCATTCACCCAACTATACTCTCATCTCCCAGATATCCACAGGAGGCATCCAATAAGCAGTTGTAGATATTTTTGTTGTCCATGGGTATAATCCAATGTATAAGTCTCTCTCCCAACGAGGTGGTAATCCCGAAAACATATTTTTAAATGACGTTTCTGAACTCTTCCACTACAGTTTGGAACTAAAAACTCAAAACACATGATGCCATGAGGGTAAGGCTGGCCGTCTCAAGAGTGATATTGTTCACCCTTTTTTGCATGAGTTTATCTCATGCTACCTATGTTTCCTTTTTTATTGACCAAGGAATAATCCATCACAAGACTGTAGATATACGACACCATTTTTCATAAAACAGTCAATCTAATCATGAGGCGGATGACCAGTACAAACACAAACTAACATCGTAAGGCCTTGATGCTACCACCAAGATGTTCCAACCAAAACACTCAACTCAAGGGTCATATCACACCATCAGAAGATGTGTGATTATTGAGTATCCCCCCATAGGTATCTATAGACGTAATGTTTAAGTCAGTGGTTTAACAGGGAACTCTAGGAATCAGACAAGATTTGTGACAAGAATGAATTATTAGTACCTTTGTCGATTAATTACAGAAACTATTAGTAGACACACACCGTACCTCTAATCAATCATGGAGACCTTGGGACACACACTTTGACCACATGCAGCTACACCCATCCCATTTTTACCAGTTCCTGAAGCCTAGTGAGGACCATATTAGAGTGGTGGATATATCATGTTGAAATGTACACCACCTCCTTCTGATCTCTTAGATCCCCTTCTACATCTTTTTTCTTACATATTCATCTATCCCTATCACTTCCACTTCTTAAAATGTTTTACACGTCTATGTATTTAAGACTAACATCATTTTCCTGCTTTACCACTACTAACATCTACTGGATGCATCTATTCAGCCAAATAATTTTCCACCAAAAAGGTTATCTCATTAACCATAACATAAGTAAGAATGCATAGAGGAATAGTACTAGCTTAGATGTCCCTAAACACATTTATATCAAAGCTCTTATCCTTGAATCACTAATCATATAGTATTCATCATGTAACTGGAATGGTCGGTACACCTCAATGATTTCTCAATTAATGTCATGTCGTCCTATAAAAATGGTAGATGCTCTTGGGAAGATCGGGGTTATCTAAACCATTCCATCTCCCAGCTAAGACACATAGAATTCTCACTACCTAGACCACCATCAAACATAATAGTGCTTTGGATAGATGGGAACTTGGTCAGCACCTCAAGCTAGTCCTTTGCAACCTATGAGTCAGGCGTGCCTCAGAACCTGAGGGGTATCTGTAAATGAAACTCATGTGAGGCACTGATCATATATATGTCCTTTATCGGTAGTGCTAGTAGTAACTACTAACCAACAGACAGTGGTATCACTAGGACACCTCCCAAGGGTACCATCTCAGGCAACAGTCTTTCTACCGATGCATCATCACACTTTGGACCATACTCATGGTCACACATTGGAATCCTAGATACATGTATTTGTGTATGCTTCTTGAAATAGAATCAAGATGAACCATAGTATATAAGTTATTTTTGGTGAGCTAACACAAAAGAGATCAAATGAAAAATATTTCAAAAACTCACATAATCATTGTTTTTGTATAACAAGTCAGAAAACAAAATTCATCGTCCTAGTGTATGGATACGTCGGCCGTAGCACCAACACTATACCCCCTTGAATGAAATCCATACTCAATACTCTTAACACTATTATTCCATTGAAAATATAGACTCTTAATTCTTATGGAATAACTGAACACTATGATACCAATTTGTCATGACCCATCCCCTGGGGGCCGTGCCGTGACCAACCCAAGCCTACATTCCATAGGCCAGGGGTTAGAGACTAGTAGCAGAAAGGAAGTTCCCTAAAAAGGGAAGGTATTTACTCAAATCATGTACACACATAGGTAGGGAACACTGCACACAAGTAATGTTCAATGCAAGACGAAGGGTTCAAGGAACCGTGGCTGGTTATGGCGTAGCTATAGGGCAAGACCTATAACCATGGTTTTAAATCATGGCTATAGGGTATTTCCACTTTTTGAAACCATGTCAGAACATGAATCCGCATAAAACCTATAGCCACGGTTCAAAACCGTGGCTCTATAGATTTAGCCACGGTTTAGAACCGTGGATTTCAATCTATAGACACTATTTAAAACCATGGATGTAGATCTTGACACTTCTTAAAAAAAACCCACAGTCCCCCCCCCCCCGAACAGCCCCCATGGATAGCCCCCTCCCCCCTGGACAGCCCCCTTGCACCCCCCTCATGCAAACCCCCCAGCACACCCCCACCCCACCTTGCACACCCTCTCTAACAACCCCCTTGCACCCCCCTTGGACAGCCCTTGCACCCAACCCAGACAGCACCCCTGCTGGACACCCCCCCTCCCTCCTAAAAACCACCCCTCCCTCCTGGAAACACCCTTGGACCACCCCACCTGGACAACAGCCCCCCCCCCCTCCAGGAAACCCTATATTATTGTGCTACCTTTGGGTTCATTGTGAGTTTTTTGGTGATGGATTTATCAGTTGGAAAGGTATTGGAATGTAGAGTGGATTTTTTGGCTGGTTCTCATCTTTTGTGGGTCAAGTCGGCGATGTTATTGTGGGGGTTCTTGTTGCTATTATGGTGTTGGGTGGGTGTGGGATGTTTATAGTGCAAGGATCCTGTGCAGTGGATGTCAGATTTTAGTGTGTGGGGATAATTTTAGAGTGGGTTCTAGTGTGGTGCGGATAGAGTCACATGTTATTATTCTAGGTGAAGTTGTAGAGGATAGGGTTCATGGTGTGGGTGATTCAAGTGGGGATTTATAGTTTTTGGTTGATTGGTTTTGTTTTGGGTTGTGGTTTTCCTGCTACTTGGTTAAATGTAGGGGATGCCAATGAAGGAAAATTACAAAAACTCACCAATCTATAATGGAGAAGGGTGTATGAGTCTTTGATCTTTGGGATGAGCACTGAGGATGTAGCATAAGCCACCCACAGAAATCCACCACCTCAAAATAAGTCTTGAATTGTAGTGACACTATCTCATTTAACCACTTTCCAAGAGCCCATGTAGAATGAGCCTGGGAAGCTGCCGGGGCTCAGACTGCTCTCTGGGTTGTGCCTCATCATGGTTTTATAAACCTCTTCATCTCTTGGGATCCCTACCATTCCTTAATTTTCATAGACCGAGACAGGGGTTGGAACCACTCCCTAAAACTCCACACACCCTTCTGGATGGCCATTAGGCATGGTCGTGATTGGACTGACCATGTTGTCATTGATTAACTTTTGCGCCATCTCCCCAAACACATCACCATCATCAGTATGTGTTCTGTCTTCTAGGGAAATATTTGGTTTGATTGGACATCTTTTCTACTTGATGTAAGCATAGAAATAAGAGGTGTTTTTTTACCTTCATGAAGCTATTTGATCTTTGATATCTCCCTTTTCCCGTGTTCTTGGGTGAGTACCAATTCAGCAAAAATAATTCTTCTGATCAGAAAAAACAGTGTCTTCCCAGTCCACCTCCAAGCTGGATTCCAGGCCCTCCACCTCCCTTTTGAGCTCATCCATATTCTGGTCACTATGAGGAAGGTCCCTAGTTTACAATTGCAGTGCATGTTTCAACATCATCATCTAGTTCTAAATGTCCACCAAAGTGTGGTGTTTGGTCGGTTCCCCCCCATCACCCTAACCAACTGCTGGTATCCAAGTTCACCACTCCACTGACTCATAAACCTGGATCTTTTATGAGTGTCCTGTATTGGAGATAAAGAAAGCAGTAACGGGGAATGGTCAGAAATTCCGTGGAGTATGTGTCTGACCTTGTCATTTGGAAAAATTGAGAGGGTGTGGATATTAGAGAGACAATGGTCCAGCCGACTCTAGCAACTTCTGATCCCACGTTGGTTACTGCACCATGGGAATCGTTCGCCCGAATATCCCATGTCCAGTAAGCCTTTTCCAACCATGAAATTGGAAAAGTCCAAGCTAGCCATTCAAGGTAAATGCACTCTCCCCTTCTCCTTTTCTGGTTTTGTAACCATGCTGAAGTCGACCCCTATGATCCATGGTAGGTCCCTTGGGTCTAACACACTGATCTCTTGCCACAGGACCTCCTGTCCCTGCGTATCACAACCATAGAAAAAGGACACCAAAATAGTTCATGTTCTTTGAGTAACTCTTGTCGTGAGGTATTGATACCCTGCCTAGACAAAGACAACCAAATTATCCCTACCCTAGAAAACCCATATGTCCTTGTTGATGGGGTCAGTATGCATGGATGCATGCATCCTTGTTCTTCAGGTGAACTCATAATTTTTTTCCGGATTCTATTTGTGTTCATGGATGGAAACAATATAAGATTTTCACTTCCTTGATTCCGAGGCGACGATGTCTGTTTTAACCCATGAACTAATGCCACAGGATTTCCATATGAAGATCAGTATCATCATGAAAATGTGAGCCCGACTTTGTCCCATGCTTCCTAGTCTTTTTGAAATAGGAGGAACTCTCCTTAATCTGATTTTTCGTTAGCTTTAGTCTTGTACACATCCCCAGGATCTAATTATATGAATTAATAGTTAACTAATGTGAACAAGAAGAGTATTTGAGGGGCTTCCCCCTAACTGTTCATGGCAAGGATCGATCTTTTGGCCCCGCATTTCTGGCTAGTTGGTCTACTAGAGGTACTTTCTTTACACCCTTGGAAATACTGTCCACCTCATTTGACCAAAACCTCTTTCCGATCTAGGAGACATAAACCTCTTGGCATCTTCTGGTTAGGGCTTGAAATCCAACGCATTGGCCAGGGGGTGGCTCTGCTAAAGAGATAATCAGAGAGGGGGTCTGTGGGGACCCAACGAAGGATCATAGGAACCACTCTAGGGAACCATCCGAGATCTACTGAGAGGGGGCACCGAGATAGGTTACAGAATTAGGGAGCACAGGAAAAGGGGCTCACTTGCTGAGGGGAACAATATCCAGGTTGCGGAGTTCCACCCCGGCCCAACTAGGGGATGGCGCCCCGCCAGGGGATGGGGGATCCAAACCTGATCTGGCAGAAGATGTCTGCCAACCTGGGGAATAAAGAACCCGACCAGATCATGCAGCAGACGAGGGTTTAGCTCGATGCACCGCCTAGTCCGGTATAGTTAGAGGCCCCTCGAGCTGGGGAGGGGGAGTATCACATCCCAAGGCTCCTCGAGAAACTTTTCGGTGAGAATAAACGTGACATTTCCGTCTTTCTTTCAAGGCATGACCCTGGAGTTGATAGGCCGAACTGTACCTAGGAAAAACTGGGTAGTCTACGTCCGGATCCAAGTCAATAAAATCCATCACCTTTGGGGATATTTTCTCCAGAATGGGAATCCATAAATCTAAATCTATACTGATCAGTGCCACTAATGATTCCTCTCCCTTGCAGGTGTGGTCATCCACACGGAGAAAGCAACCCAGGGAATCACCGATTGCCTTTAGGAAGTCAGCGTTCTGGAAGGGTAGTCGAAGGCTCGGGATGCTGATCAAGACTGTGACATGAAGAATCTCTTTCAACTTGTGTTCCTCCATGGAACACCGAGCCATGCTGAAGCACTAGAAACCCCAGATATGAGGGGCTCTACACCAAGTGTGGATGAAGTCTGCTTTCATCACAAAAACAAGGTAGAAAGAGTTTCTATAAATGGTGGATATACATGCCGGAGCTAGGAGACCCCAAGAGTCTACAAACCGCACCAATGCCAGTATGGGTATGAGTGTGGAACCAAAACAAGCTAGGAGAGTCCACTTTAAGCCATACGTAGCAGAAATGAAGGCTAAAGCACTTAACTCCATTGATATACTTGAACCATCCCACGACACCGAAGGAGAGACTGTCCTAATCTCTGAGAAGCATACCTAGGGAGGGCCACATGATGGGCCGTAGTGTGGTCCTGGATAGCCCCTTATAGAAAATTCTATAGCCATCAGTACCTTCACTTCAGTATGAAAGAATGCTAAATGAACAATGCCTTGAAACTTTTCCAAGAATAGTCTTTGTCTGGCTTAGTCTGAGTAATAAACTTCCACCACTTATAACTTGGACCCTCTAGTAGGATGGTTAAAAAAATATCCATAAGATACTCATAAATCTAAAGCTGGATAAAAAGATCCCCAACCTTCAGTACCAAATCCAATTCATCCTATGAATCTTGTTAATCATGAATTATTGTGAGGATACCATCTTGATTCTGGGGGGGCTGTTGCAGGCTAAAATGAAGGTGGAAGGGGGATGGTGTGGACTGGATGTCGCTGGAGCAAGGAAAAATCATGACATATTCGTGGTGTTACTATGGCGTGACTGCATCGTGACTGCAGCGTGACCGCGGCGTGTTGGCCCGGCCCAGCAACATCCATAGTATAGCATCTTCTGACCAGGAGTGAAGGGAGCGGGAGGAGGCTAGAATGCTGATGGAAGGGGGCTGGTTTCAAGTGCAGGGGAGATGGTGCGGGCTGATTCTAAGGTGGCAGGGGGCTATTGCGAGCTGCAATACTGGTGGACGTGGGATGAAATGTATGTGGAAGGGGGCTGGTGTGGGCTGGATGTGGCTAGAGTAGGGCCAAATCACGACATTAACATGGTGTGACCACGACGTGACCGCGGCGTGAATGCGGGGTGACTGCGGCATGACCTCTGCGTTACCGCAGCGTGACCGCAGCACGACCGCGATGTGACTGCGGTGTGACTGCGGCGTGACCATGGCGTGTTGGCCCGGTCCAGCGACATCTGAAGGTCAGTATCTTCTGGCCAGGAGCGAAGGGAGCAAGAGGAGGCTGGAATGCTAGTTGAAGGGGGTTGGTTGCAAGTGTTAGTGATATGGTGCGGGCTGATTCGAAGGTGGCAGGGGGAGCTATTGTGGGCTGGAATGCTAGTAGCAGTGGGCTGAAATGAAGGTGGAATGGGGATGGTGTGGGATGGATGTGGCCGGAGCAAGTCCAAATCACGGTGTGACCATGGTGTGACCGCTGCGTGACCACGGCGTGACCGCGGCGTGTTAGCCCAGTCCAGCGACATCTGCGGGGCATCATCTTCTGGCAAATAGCAAAGGGAGCAGGAGGAGGTTGGAATGCTATTGGAAGGGGGATGGTGGCACGTGTTGGGGGGATGGTATGGGCTGATTTGAAGGTGGCAGGGTGGGCCGTTGCGAGCCGGAATGCTGGTGGCAGCG
This sequence comes from Viscum album, assembly GCA_963277665.1. Classification (NCBI taxonomy): domain Eukaryota; kingdom Viridiplantae; phylum Streptophyta; class Magnoliopsida; order Santalales; family Viscaceae; genus Viscum; species Viscum album. The sequence continues at coordinate 113,573,902 of OY728137.1, forward strand.
GGCTGAAATGAACGTGGAAGGGGGGCTGGTGTGGGGTGGATGTGGTCAAAGCAGGTCCAAAATCACGACATTACCGTGGCGTGACCATGGCATGACCGTGGCGTGTTGGATCTTTCTAACTAAAAGTTGTTGCTCCCCCACTGGGTATACGGACCTTCACATATTAAATGTATTTTTACAGAAACCTTCAAATTAAATGGGCAATGCCTCACATAAAATTTAAAGAGGAACGTGGAAAACATAAAAAACATTGAAAGCAAGGTAGAAACACGAACATGAATGTTTGTTTATGCTTCCAAAAACAGTACGATTTCGATCTTCAACAGGTGCATGAGGTGCTGTCCATCTTCTTTCGTGTCCAGAAAACACAAGAAAAATGTTATTAAATAGTAAAATAACTAAACAAAATAAAAGAAAAGAAAAGGGAAAATAATTTTTAGGTTTCAAAACCCAGAACATTGTATGCTGTTAACCCTGTCCACATATGCACCCCTCCAACCTCCCCCCTGCCCCCATGCCCCCTTCCCCCTGTCCCCCTGCCCCTTACCACCCTCCAACCTGCCCCATACCCCCCCGGCACCCCTCCATCATGCACCCTGCACCCTGCACCCTGCCTACTGCCCCCTACCCCCCTCCACCCCCCCCCCTGCCTTTTTCTCCTCCCACCCTCCCCCCTGCCCCCAACCTTCCCCCTACACCCCTCCACCCTGCACCCTGCCCCCTGCCCCATGCCCCTCTCCACCCCAGCCCAATAGCATGCACAACCCCCCCTGCCCCATGCCCCTCCACCCTCTCCCCACCCCTTCCCCCTACCCCTACCCCCGGTCCCCCTCCACCCTGCCCCCCTCCACCCTACCCCTTTCCCCCTGCCCCCCTCCACCCAGCCCCTCTAGCCTGCAAAGTCCCCCTCCATCCTTTCCCAGTTTCTAAATAATGTTTTTTAATTATGTACAAGTGTTTTATGAACCCAATTTTCCTATGATACTAAACATTTAGATCCTTGAATGTATTATTAAGTCAAAGGACCCTTGGCATCCAGTGACTCACTAGATAGAGAATCATAAAAACACATGTTCCCCATCAAGATGAGTGCTATATTGTTCCTTGAATATACCTTTGGACTGAGACTCTAGCAGTTCACTATGGAACTACCTCTGTTTCCTAGACAATGTGTTGTTTAACTTTGAACTTTATTCAGTAGATAACCAAATATACTCCAGATGTTTCTTAGACATGTCAAGCTCAAAAAAACAAAAAATAATGAATGATATGTTTCCCTTTAATCATCTGCTAGTCGACCTAAAATATTTCCATGAATGTTGCTACAAATAGTAAGAAAAAAAGGATTTTAAAAAGGCAGATGGAATCTGATAATCTAAATCCATTAGGATGAAAACCGAGTGTCTCTCCGTGAGAGAACAATAAGGTTACACTGGTAGAGGAAACATGGTTAATAGTTGAATGAACATGAATATTTGGAAAAAGTCAAAGATAGATCCACCACTTCATGCAACATGAGAAATAATCAATGATAACTCAGTTCAGTACACCTATGGTGGATCAATTCTTCTATTTGGGAAGTAAAGAATTAGAAACTTTGAGAGAACAATGTTCGACTACTGGAAAACATTTGAAAAATACTGAAACATTTTGGTTAACCTGAATACTAGTGATCGATCTTGAAATAAGTGATTTAGAAATTGATTCATGTCGAACCCCAGGAAAAAAGACATAGAAGAAGAAGGTAAATGAGACTTCAAGGTACTGAATAATAGATAAGGTGAAGGATGGGAACCTATGAAGGTAAGGAGTAGGCCTGAAGGCAGCTCCAAACCCCTGAAACCTCAAGTCACCAGTGATGCTTAGTAATGTTTCTCAAGGATGAGAAATCGTTTAATGGATAGTTTGAAATGACAATGGATTTCTTTTTTGGGTTCTTAAAATTTAATTTTGGTGATTTATAATTAAATTTATTATCTTTTAATTGAAATTTTATGTTTTAGGTGGAGGGATTTAGTAAATTTTGGGAATAAGTACGTGGTGTTCCTAAAAATAAGTAGATGGGGCCACCAAGGCGTGTTTTCTTTTGATGATGACAACTCGAATCATCCATTTTTCTGCTTGCAAGCATATGCAACATAACATATATATAAGGACACCTAGCCCCTATGTACATATTTTCATGGCCATATATGAACAAGAGGGTCCTTGGATATATGTTTATACTGGTATATACTCTTTTACACTTACACGTGTATGCATTTTTCATATATATATATAAGCACACCTAGCCCCAATATATATATTCATACTACCATGAGTGAAAATATATAAATGGGAAACTTATATATGCATATCCCTACCTATGCATGAACATGTAAACCTTCATCAACGGCAACTCGAATCCACCTCAATGAAATCCAAAACGCATAACAAAAATATAAGGAACCCAAAAATCAAAAAAGACCTAATTAAAATTTGGCCAAAGAATAAAAAAGGAATAAACCATACCCAAATATTGAACTCAATGTCTTAGATGGTGGTGGATAGAACCGATATTATCATAAGAAACCATCTATAAGAAAATAGTGTGAGAAGAAATGATATATAACAACTTATTATATATATGTGATCAGTGTGTCAACAGTACATGATAAATGATACACAAATCCATAACCAACAATGAACAAATAATATTCAAATTGATTTGTACATCCCAATACTAAATTACATGATCATTAATAAAGCACTTTATTTTTCAAACATCACCTTCAATTGCCTATTCAAAAATCAAAAATCACAAAAATCTGTGAATAAAGTAAACCTCAATCATCACTTAAAAGCGAGAAATAGGGATTCGACATTGTTCTTAGCTGGGCAGATGATGTTGAAGAACAAGACAATTGGATTAATGATCAAAGCCTCTTAATTGAAATTAAAAATCTGGTCCTAGACACTCTTAGGGTATCCACTGAGCAGGAAAAAGCATACACTAAATTAGACATGATAAAGAACATGAAACCTGTCCTACATCACAATACACCTTCAGTTCTAGTACCCAAACATATGCAGATTTTTAAAGACCCCCCAGGAGCCGAAGCAGAGTCATCTGAACTCTTTCAAACAGCAATCTACATTGGATCCACATATCCCCGATATGCCTAATCCTCACACTATTGCTGGTGGAGATTATTCTATGAAGTCTGAAAATTTTCTCTACGGTCAAAACGTCAGCAATTTACTGCTTAGTTCCAAGTGTTCCACAGACTCATGAACTAATGTTTTCTTGGACGATTCTACTTCACTACACTTATGTGATATGAACACCACTGACCCAGCCCTTAATGCTGCAAAAAACACTAGATCCAGGGACTCAGTTTTAACTCTAAGTGCTACCACTATCAAAAAGAGGAATGAAACCAAAACACATGATTTTTCAACTCCCTCTGCTCACACGGTCTCTCTCAACAGGGCTGTTCAACCCGAGACATATGTACTGATTTTACTGCATTTGTTAACATTCCATTAGAACATGTTCTACATGATAGTCTACCTATTGTGTTGGAACCGATCCATATGATGGAAAATGAGAACTCCCAGGAACAGAAACAATGACTCTCATCTAACATTGTCAAGCCGCTATCAACAGTTGATACAAAGGTTCATGTTAATTCCAATTCCATTACTTTATTAAATGCAGATTGTGCTGCAATGTCTGAAATCCTAGTGTCTCAAAGTATCAATGACCTGTCTCCAGGATCAAAGAATACCATAGATTCAGATATGACTACACAAATAACAGAACCAACAAATAAGAACAATGTCATTTCTCACAAAGAACATGAAAAGACCACTAATAATCAAGAGTTTAGAAGGTCTACTAGAAATAAATAATCTGGAAAAAATAAAAAAGGGATTTATAACTCCAAACATAGGTTTAAATGAAGATCCTTTTTTGGAATTGTTTCGGTATTGCGAACTCTTACACCCTCAATGTTTTGAAAATAATGGTCAAAATGCATCACCCTTTTCTTTTTTGCTACTGCGTAACCAAAAATCTTTTTCTCCTCTAAATATTCTCACTTGTGTCAACACAATTATATATTTTTTGGTGAAATCAATAATAATCTAATTGTTTATTCTTTATTGACTTTTGCATATTAATCATTATAGGATTTTAATGTATTTAGTATCTCTGCTCATATTCTCACTTGCACCTTTACTATTGATGGTACTCGTATTTACTACTCCTTTGTTTATGCTAAGAATAAATACGAAGAATGAATAATTATTTGGAATGACCTCTCTTATTTAGGACCTAACACGAATTCCCCCTGGTGTTTTATGAAATACTTTAATGCTATTCTTAATTCTAGTGAAAAAATTGGCCCATCTCATGCCTCTATCTCCACGAAAGAATTTAAAGCCTCGATCGAGGGCAACAATCTTATTGAAATTAATCTCACTGGTGTGAAATACACCTGGTATAGAAGAAATTACAATAAAGTGGTTTCTTCCAAATTGGACAAAGCCTTTACAAATTTCCCGTCTCTAGATAAATATGACACTATCTCTAGCATCACTCTTTATAGATTGAACTCTGATCATCATCCTATCAGGGTAAAAATTTACTCCAAAGATATGAAACCTAAGTTACCCTTCCGCTTCAATAATTTGAAGCTCTCTGATGAAGAATGAAATCATGTCATCCAAAACTTGTAGTCCTCAATATCTCATACCAATAATGCCTTTACTAGCATCCTCAAACTAAAACACCTCAAACAGAATCTCAAATTGTTGTGTAACACCAAATCCAAACAATTTAACAATGAAATTACTCTTCTTGAGAAAGAACTCAATGATATCAAAAACAGAAACACCAACTCTGACCTCCAAACTGATCCCATGCAAGAAATAAAAATTACGATCAATCTCAATTCCAAGCTCACTTTTAAGGACAACATGAGAAATCAAGCTTATAATGTTAAATGGTTAACTGACGGTGAAAGAAATACCAAATTCTATAACTCCCTACAAAGAATCAGGAAGGTCTGCACACCCCCTGCCCCCTTCCCCAGCACCACCCTCCTACACATTCCCATCCCCCCTACACATCCCCATCCCCCCTACACCACCCACCCTGCACCAGTACCCCCCACTGCCCCTACACCAACACCCCTCTTCCCCACCCACTCCCCCTTTCACCCCCACCTTCCTAAAAATATCATTCTTAAAAAACCCCACATCTTAAAAAGAAGTATGACAACTCATTTCAAAAAGGTAATAACATTGAAAAGAATATCACTTCCTTAAAAATACAAAATCCATTTCATAGGGTAATATTATAACTTCCCATGTATAGAATTTAAAACATTATTAACACTAGATTTGATAATCATGAACTTATTTAAAATAAAATGTCACTCAAACTTCATATAGTTCTCCTCTATCTTCAAAACACCTCATGAATTTCATCATAAGACCAAATAATTTCCTAAAATCCAATTTCGTTTTAAATCATTTCCCAAATTATATAATGTAATCAATCACTTTCAAAGCATCGTGTGAAAGTCAAAACAAATCATAAAAACTGTTTTTTTAATCTAAAACATCTGTGAGCCCCATTTTTAAATTAATCATGGAAAATGATTTAAATTAAAATACATCATGAAATTTATTTTCATTTTAAATTATTTCCCAATTTCATTTTAAACCTTACTACACTTGAAAACATTATACATTAAATTCAAAATACTTAACAAATAAGCCCCAAAAACCGGTTTTGGAATCAAAAAATTTCAATAAATGTACTTCTGTATAGAAAAATTGAAGCACTAAACAAAAGCAAACCATAATGTGGCATAACATACAAAATCCATTACAGTAACACCTAAAAATCACTAAAAATTCCTTTGATCTATCTCCCAGGGTTTTAATTTCCTTAGGATTCATTGGAAATAAAAATAGGATTACAAGATGAATCAAAAATTGATGAAAAGATGAGCATGACTTGGCCACATGGTTTAGCTGACCATACACCAATTATATAATATCATTTGAAAAATATCTGAGACCACACACATAGGCTCTATATATTTTTTTAGACCAAGTGAGATGATGATGATAATTTGGTTCCTTCCTACTTGCATCCCAAATCATAAAGAAATCCCCCAAAGAATCTGATATAACTCGATGGGGATCTAATCATCATTATCAAAACATTTAAACCTATAATCGAAATCAATGATTGAAATAACGACTACCCATGGAAACTCATGTTTTGTTATGAAAAGTGGTGATCAATAAACTACTCGTGACCTACCTATTGAGTCCCAATGATGATCATGTATTCCTTATACTAATAAGCACTCCAAATAATAAGAGAATCCTCTAATACCATTTTGTAATGAATTGTCCTAGATCAACCTGAAATGTCACCCAACCCGGATCTACACAAGGCCCAAATAATGTCTTTGATTGTTTTTGGATGGTGACAAGTTTCAAGGTGTCAAAGTATAACCATTGGTAATGGTTTCACCCTCTAAATATGAATAACCACATCAAGGACTCCACCTATAAATCCAACATCACTCATCTATACATCGGTCACTCGTGCACAAAATAAATAGTTTCAATATAAACAAAACAATCAAACATAATATAATATTTTAGCAATAATAAAAGGTAAATCACATCATCACATAATAATGTAATAAGAAGAATCCCAATTATATAATAAACTAAAAGAAATATCTGGGCCAACAAGGATTATATATAAACATCAAAAAATATGACCAAACCTAGATCACTACTGTCTACCTCATTATGACCCACAATCCCCCATACCATCCTATACCATCTGTCATCAGACCAACTCGAACATTAAAAAAGGTAAAAGAATTTAATCTGGGCTCTTGAAAGTAAACATGGAATTTTCATACACCCATTGGTGTATACACGATGTGAACCCAATTGTTCCTAGTAGGATTTAACTAAGGAGTTTGTATAATTCCTTTTAAAAGACGTTTTATTAATGATAGTTTAAAATATAAGTAGTGGATAGGTTTTTCACAAGATGGTGTAAAGAAAAAGTGTAACATGCCATAACATCTTTCATAAAACAACTTCCATTTTCATTTTAAAAGGAAATGCTTTCAAACTAATGAAAAAATGAGTTTCAAATCCATTAAAAGAGAACTAATCCTTTTCCCTTTTTTCGAAATCCATATCTCAAAACCACACCTTTAAATCAAACATTCCATTCTTTAATAATATACTTCAAAAACTATTTTTTAATTGAGTTTGAATATAAACCAAAACCATAACTGAAATGGAATATTGAAACATAACATGCACCAAGATATCAATGGGAAATTGATAAAAATAAATAATTGAAGTAATAGTGGTGATACAAATAAGGCATTGGATGAGATCCTCTAATCAATATCCAATGAATTATTGACATTATGGGAAACTCATCAGGCTCTAGAATGGGTGATACTAGACCTATTTTATCATATTACTCATTGGGAACCTATGTGAAATCAGATCATCCCATTGAGCTTCCCCTTTTAGATCTCTCCACATATAAAATAGACCCCTGGTAGGGTGCTAATCTCCTAGGGCACCATCCAGCTAACAAACACTAAGCTAGAATCACATGCCGCTAGACCCTCTATTATTTACCTAGGTTCCCATGATAAATTAATCTAATGGAGGTAGAAAATCAAAAGAATCAGAAGTATCAATACAAAATTATTTTAAATAAATCTCATATCACCTCAAACATCAACTCCCTCACAAGAGATATCTCCTTTTACTTCATCTATATCAAAAATAGAATACAACATCCCTCCTAGAGAGCCACAATTAAAATCAGGCATAATCAAAACAAGGGGAATAATTGATGGTCTAATATTAATTATAAAAATATTTATCTTCAGAAACCAGCTAGGAATGGAAAGTCATTTCAACCATTTAAAACAGGACTTTATCACCTTCTTTATAACTATTCTCTGTGAAACCACACTTAAAATCATTTCTAAAACCAACTACCTTTTCATTCAAGTCATTTTAAAATCCATTAAACTAATTGTATTTCATAAAATCCTTGAAAATCATACCAATACCCAAATGGGTTCATATACCTTTTGTTATAGAATTTTTTTTAAAAAAATCCATATAGGCATTCTCACAAATGATTGTCATTGAAAACAATTAATTAAAATTTATAAAACCATTATAAAACATTTATTCCAAGAGAGGGAAAAATTTATAACACTACTTAAACCCACATTATCAATTAAATATTGATTTACATTGATAAAAAATGTTTTAGAAAACACCAAGCACAAAATGACATGATAATTAAAGTAAATACACAAAACTACCTACCCCAATCGAAGAATAACGGGTTCAGAAAGATATATTGAAGGTAGAATATCATGAAATGTCAAAAAATTGTATAGATTTGATACAACATAGCTATGAATAACTGATAAAAAAATTGTGAATCCATAATTGTTCATAAAAAAGAGGAGGAGGATCACAGGGAGTGGGTTGGCCACGTCAGAGGAGGTGGGGAGGCCACCTAGGAGTAGTGTCGGCAGTGAGAGTTGAGGTGTCCCGCATTTGGTGGCAACGTCTGGGGAGGAGAATTGGAGATGAGAGATCCTGGTGGGGTTGCCTTGTTCGGTGGCAAGGAGGGGCACCGTCGCGTGGGTCGCCATCGCGAGGGGCATCGTCGGTGGAGGAGGATCGAGGAGAGGAGAAGTTGCATTGGGAACCGTCATAGAAGGAGGGTCGCACACAGAGGGTATCAGAGAGGAGGGCACCTTCATGAAGGACCAGGGTTCAGAGGGTTACGCGTTGATGGTATCGGGGAGGAGGGAGACGCCGCGAAGGTCCGGGAGTATCGGGGAAGAGGATGTCGTAGAGGGGCATGCAGAATGTATCGGGGAGGGTATGGAGGAGGACCCCAATGAATTTAGAGAAAAAAAGGACACATCACATTTTAGCCATTCCAGTTAACTCAATCATGGCTATAGGGATGCTATAGCAATGGACCTATAAAACAGTGGTTATAGGTCTGTGGCTATAGAAAAAATTTCTAGCAGTGACACCATATATGAACAATTAAATGAATGATAAAATATATTATTAAATATTATTTATAAAAAAATTATTTAAACCATTAATCAATATAGATCTATTTTATTTATTATGTAAAAATCACATTGTACTCAGATAAATAATATTTTCTAAAAAATTACACAACTTACCTTCAAAGAATTTATTTTGATTTCTAAAAAATTGATAACTAGTGAATATTGTTTATATTTTTTTTAAGAAATTAATTCATAATTTTTATAGTAATATTTTAAGACACCAATCCCATTCAATATTATAATTGTAAATTACTAATTATTTAATAGTATCTATTGGATTGTTTAAACTCAGGATTTCATGTAAAAAACTGTATAAAAAATATAACATATATTTAATTGATATATATCATAAATGATAAGGGTTATAAAAAAATACCCCATCATGGCCCTATAGGTTTATTAGATCACATTTTATTAACTCTATATAAAATGATTCATACTTATATAAGGGAATCCTATGTGTTTGACGAAATCCTTCCATTATCAAGTGTTTATAATTTACTCTCTAAAAAGAGTATCAATGAACCAAAAAATATAAATGTATATAATCTTGTTATGAAATAAACAAGGGATTCCTAAAAATGTGATAAAATTTCAAACATAATTGGGGAACTAGAAAACATGAAGATTTAGAGACACCCATTCAATCCACTCTGATAGATGTTGGTAAATCTAAATTCTCCAAAAGAGTGTTTAGAACCATTGATATGGGTGGTAAATTTGATTTTACTTAAAAAAATTCATTTTTTATTATTCCATCATTTGTATTTTCATCAGGTCTATTAGTGAAAATAACTATTAAAATGATAAAAGGAGAAAAAAGAATGATATAAGGGTTTTTTATACCTTACACACACCTTTAATCAAGTGGAAAATATTCCATGTTCAATTGATGTGATTCTGATATCAATGTTATCATGATGTTATCAATATAAACAATGAAGTGTGAATAAATAATTTCCATGGAAAAAATATATGATCATTAACATCAATTCAAATAATTATCAAGGGATGATTTCTCTATGATAATTTAGATGAATATTATGACGGTATTACCACATGATAGATTTAATATCGCATACTTGGTGAACTTAACGATTGATTAATATATAATGATATCTTATTTCCAAATTTTTATTTGTTCTAATGTAAATGTTTTGTAATATATACGTCAAGTTTTGAATATAATAACTACTATATTTGAAATTCAATGTTCTCCGGGACATCTATCAAAAAACATATGATTATGTTGGAATGGATTGTTTTATGTTACTCAAAACATGTTCATATTTTCCGAAAATGACAATATTAGTGTGTGTAACTTATATCTATTTGTATAAAGTTATTTATATTTATATTCTAATTTCTATGATTAATTTGTTTGGTAATAAAATTATAGTTAGGAATAATTTAGAATATGTTTCATAACTATACTTACTAGATTTATTGGGAAAATCATTAACAACATGATCAATCCTAAAATTATATGATCTCCTTCCTCAATGTTTATATTATATGAACTCTTTAATTATACTACCCATACTCAGGAAAATCATCTCTTTAATCATCTTAAATATGACTTGATGAATCTGTCGATGTTCCAAAAATCCATGATATGAAATATATAACTATATTTTGAGATTTTTCCAATTAGAAATAGTATTATCTAAAATAGAATGTTTATGATAAAAATAGTTGGGTATGTGGCCAAATATTAAACCCATTAATGAAATTTCTAGAATCCACTAGAAGAAACCATATATATCTTCAATAAATTACCTTCAATTGTATAAATCAATGATATCAAGGAAATTAACATCATCAAAAAAATATTCGATACTATAATCACTTTATCTTTGAATATAGTTCAATATGTATTTATATTTCTCCCTAAGATCACTCATTCTCAATATCTTCTTAACTCGCTATATTAAATATCTACAATTATATCTAGATAATTCTTGATTTAAGACTAGAATAACCATTAGTGTTCTAATGCGTAAAAAATATTAATGTAGACCACCACAACAATTTTTAGACAAAACATTATATTCTAAAAGTAAATCACAGGTCCTTAACTTCATTGTGTTCATATAGCCCATCAACTCTTAATAATATATTTTAGTCATCTTAGTGTTCTTTTTTCCTGATATCACCATGAAAAAATGTAGATTTATTATAATTTGTTCATTCCTTAATATTCAAATCACTACTAAATGTAAAATACCTCATCCACTAGAATTTTGTCCAAAGTATCAACACATAATCACATTCACTAATAATAAATTTATTATCTCAAGGAATACTTTATATTACTACCTCAGTAAGATAATTATGACATCAATTCTACTAATGAAAAATTCGTGTTCTTGATTAATCAAACTATCGGTGTAATGATCAACGTTATATAAAAAATTTATACAATAACATCATGTAATAAAACACATTTTCTAATATATTAGTGAGGTATTATAAAACTTCATGTCATATATTTCCTTATATACAATATAACATCAAAATCTTCTCTATATTCTTTACAACATAAAAAACTACTCTTTATATGTTTTATGATTTTTATCTTCTATGTCACGACCCATCCCTTGGGGCCCGTGTCATGACTTCCCCAAGACCTCCTTCCATAGGCCAGGGGTTGGAAACTATCCCCAGAAAGGAATTTCCCAAAATAGAGAAGGCATTGCCTGAAATCCAATACACACACAAATAGAGCACACCGTGCACAAGTGAAGAATAATGGAAAAAGCAGGGTAAAACCACAACTAAACCCACCATAGTGTGTAAGAGTATGTATTGGATGTAAAGGGGCAAGAACAAAAGCCTAAATGAAATATAAATACAACAAAAAGGAAATACAGCTCTTGAGGTCGTCTGCTTTAGATCATACTAGAAAGGTAGGGACAAGTCGTCACCATAGCTCACCATGTCAACCTGTCACCTTCTTACACCGTCAAGTCCTGGCTCTCATCCCTCGGTCAAAGCTTCCCATCATCTGAACAAGACACAACAAGGTGCAGGTGAAACCCGTGTGGTGGTGATTATAACAATACACAGTAGGGACCTCGAGAACCTGATGGTCTCCCAGAATTCCACAAAGGAAAAACCATAAAGAAATATCTCAATCAAAAAGCCCATAAAAAAGATAGCTCACACCAGGTATATTCTAGTGTAGTAACTATAGCATCATCAGTCACATCGTCAAATACCTTGGCTTCTAGAGGAATCCTCCTTTATCGAGTACAGTGGGCCTTAAAATTCAAAAAAATGTGCGTCCCTCTAATAATGAATTTCATAGGTACTCCTCCCCATCGTGTACTGTGGGTCTGTTGGGTAACAAAGAGCCACTCCCCACCATGGCCTTCTGAGGTACTCCTCCTATCGAGTATTGTGGGTCTGCCATGTCACATAGAGCCGCTCCCCACCGAGGGACTGCAAAGTATCACCAAGGTGATTCCCACTAGGCTATCAAGTCACCCGGAGTCGAAAGACAGTAGTGTTCAGGTCTCAGCCCATCGTTGGATTCTACACATAGTGTCTTGGAAGAACCACACCTCAACCCATAATATTATCTCAACTGGCACAAATTCCCTTGGAAAATTAACTCAATGATCCTTCGAGTCATAAGGGTTTCATCGTAATAAACTTCTTGTCAGTCGGTCACCCAACCTATATGTTATAGGAATTTCAGTACCGAGGGACCAGTTGGATTCTGGTATAATCCAACCCGGAAAATGTATGACTTTTTCTGAGTCTCTCATGTAGTACCTCAAAAGGACCACTTCGTCTTAAGGGTTCTGGAACCATAGAAGGTTCTTCAAATAGGCTTCTGGTTTAGGAGATAAGCCCGTTTCAGCGTAACATGGAAAAAAGGTCTGGCTATGGTCTGACCCAGTCGAACTGACCCCACCCGGCCTACTGGCCCTGACCCAAAGGGGGATGGGAATGGCCCGGTACTACTGGTCTCGGTTCAGCCCTCTGGGTTGTGGGTTGGGCTGTGGGTGTGGCCCGCTGGGCCTTGGGTCGACCTGCTGGTCGCGGGCACGGATTGCTGGACCACAGGTCCAGGCCAGCCCACTCATCTAGGTATGGCCCGACGAGCCGCAGAACTGCTTGACCCATTGGATGAGCGAGGGGGTCTTCTCCCCTCCTGAACAATTTCATCCATTTGGGTCTTTAATGATGTGTCGCCAGATGGCGCTACACATCCGGGTCAGTCTTCTTGGACGGGTTACCTACGGGACCCACAGTCCGTGAGTCCATGCTCCTCGGAAACTCAATGTCGTGGCCTTCCTCTGTATAATGTTGTCATGGTGCACTGCCTACTGTCAACGGGACAGGCGATGGCCGAGAACCCCTTTCGTCTGTTACGGCATGGAGTTGTGGCCTTCATCTTCGGTGCACTTCCACGTCATGATGTCATTGTCAACGCAGTCAACATCGACTGGCCTCACTTGTCTTCCATGGTTCTTGCATGCACTGCCTCCTCTTCGCGACCAATGTATTCCGAATTCCACCTCCCTAGGACATCGGCGCCTCTGCGCCATCGAAGCATCTACGTGCGACTGGGGAAGCACTGGTGGTCCGATTTTATTCCCATCTCCACCAACGAGATTCCTGAAACAATGCCTATGTTGTGTGGCCCTCGGTTCCACCTTTCCTCCATATCTTTCGGTCTCCCACAAAGAACACAACCAATACCAAGACTGACGGAGGGTATGTGCCTTGTTCGTTTGGCCCACACCCTCCACGTTAGATTTATAATAAGGGAAGTATTGAAATAATGAACATATCGTAGTTAAAAAATGAAACCCCTTAACTCAATTTTGTTAGAATTCGTTGTGGATGAGGTAGTAGTGTCCATGTTCGAGGGTGTTACAGACAAAGGATATGTTTCACATACATTGTCACTAATTATTTTCCATCGTCAAATCCTTAAATGGTTGTTGACTCTCCATTCTATGTTGGTGGAAGAGAACATCAACACTTCTTCATAGGTTCCTCTCTTTAGACTAAAATCTCATGCCCGGTCATTTTTTATATATAAGAGAAGAAGAGATCAAGCCACCACAAAATTAATGAGATTCATTAATTAATTTAATTAATGAACCATTAAATTCTACCATCGATGTGGTTTACACAACCAAGTGTAACTGGCTATTAAATGGTCTAACAACATAGCAATCCCACCACGACCACTGAAAAGTTACAAATAAAAATATAAAATAACTCGTTGAGTTATTTTATTATATTTATGTAAAGTCCACAAATTATCATTTTCATCTGACCCTTACCATTCGATGTAAAGCTTCACCGAAGTGAATCTTGACACTTCGAATTCAATGGTTCCCTCAAATTTTTAATTTTGAGAACAACTTCAAAAGATAGAAATCTCCACCAGCATGTTTAATGAATGTAACTTAAAAAGGTTCAAAAGTTATTAACAATCACCCTTGACCCGTGTCGATCGAGATTGGGCTTTGAATCAGGGAAACACACCCACACGAGCTCAACGGTACTCTCATATTTTCAATCCGAGTTAACATATAGGAGTTAAAGAATTTAACAATAAAATAATTTCTACTTAATTATTTTATTTACAGCCAAAAACTAACTTTCTGTATTGCCTTGTTCTAGACAAGGTTATGATCTTCCTAGGGAAATAATATCCTCATGATCTTAGAGGTGGTCTCAAATTTTTAATCTGATTCACAATTTTTGAGTTATAATCATTTGAAAAATAAAATAATTTTATTTATTTATTTTATTTACTGTTATTACACATTTTGTTTTCTCACTAGTTTTCAAAGATGACTAAACATAAGTAATTCCTAGAGTAAACCCACCGTACTGAACAGAACAGTGTCCTCATGTTTCTGATTCGGGAACCCGTTTAAGAGTTATTCAAATTTTTAGGAAAACTGCTCAGGCGCCATATATAAAGCTTAATATTTTTTTGAAGTATAATTCTGTGTACTATGGGGCTCAGAATCAGGTGCCATCAATTTTTACAGACTCATAATAATCACATATAATAATAAAATTAATTTTAAATCATGGGTCTTTACATCCTCCCCATCATAGTGATTTACATCATCGAAATCTACAACAAAGATAGGGAAACAAATGGGGGTACTGAGCATGTATATGAGTCTCTCGATCCCATGTGCTCTCTAGGAGGTTCCTGTGCGGCCACCAAACATGCACTAGAAGAATCGACTGCCCATGAAGGACCTTCTCTTTTCAAACATCTATCTCTGTCGGGAATGTCGCAAACATTTCCCCATGATCAATGCCTTTCATACCCCAGTCAATAATGTTTGATGTATCGTTCAAGTACTTTCTCAAATGTGGAACATGGAAAACATTATGCACCTAGTGCATCTTTGAGGGAAGAGTTAGATTGTACAAAACTTCACACACTATGCTATGAATCTTAAAAGGATCGATGAACCCTGGATATAGCTTTCCACCCTTTCCAAATCTCCGCAATCCTCATTTGGGTGGGAACCTTATGAAGGCTTGGTCTCCCTCCTCATAGTCCAAGGGTCTCCTTCTTCTTCCAGATTAAGACATATGTCTGCTCTCTGTAGTCTTCATCTATTCCTGGATGATATTTATCTTCTCAGTGGTAGCCCATACCAACTCTGGACCCATCAGTGATGACTGCCCTTGGTCTACATAGCATAGAGGTGATCTTCCCCATCACCCGTACAAGGCATAAAATGGTTCCATGATGATGGTGGAGTGATAACTGTTGTTCTACGTGAACTCCAACAGGGGTAGGTTGTCCTCCCAACTGTGGAAAGAATCAATGACCCAGGAATGAAGCATGTCTTTGAGTGTTTGTTTAGTTTTCTCTATCTGACCATCTGTTTGACGATGGAAGGCGGTGCTCAAGCATAGCTGAGTCCCGAATGTATCCTATAATACCTTCCAAAACCGGGATGTAACACAATCAACGTGACCGGATATGATCGTCAATGGAACCCTGTGAAGCTACACAATCTCTTGTACATTAAGGCATCTGAAGCCCACTACATATCATTTCTCTCAAATGGGTAGAAAGAGGGCCGACATGGTGAGTCGCCCCACAATCAATCAAATCGAATCGTGGCCCCTGAAGGTATGGGGTAGTCCTATCACAAAGTCTATAAAGATTTCATCCCACTTCCACTCTGGCACATCAAGTGTATGAGTCAATCCTGATGGAACCCAGTGCTCAGCCTTCACTTTCTGACAAGTGAATCATTTTGAAATGAACTCTGCCACTTCTTTCTTTATCCCATGACACTAGATTTGACTCTAGAAATCCAGGTAAATTTTCTCCACACCAGGATGTACCACCAAATGGGTTGTGTGAGACTCCCTAAACACCTCCTATCATAGGTCAATGGTACCTTATTGCATCCTTTAAAGATGATGACACACTCTCCGTCTTCAGAAAATCTTACATGAGCTTGTCCTGAAGATATTGGAGCACATTGGGTCTCACAGTCAAAGTCCCCAAGTTTTTCCTCCATGACTCGCTCATGAAGTGAGGGATTGACTGTCATAGAGTAGAGGTAAATTAATTCATCACTATCCAAGAAAGAAAACTATAACGAGGATAGATTATCTTTTGTCTCACTCATAAACTGTATCCCAAACCTCCTCCTTAGTGATCATACTACTCTGTTTCCCTTCCTAAGTGTATAAAATCTCTTAAATTAACAATCCTAGAGAAGCTCCAGCCATCTCTGTTGTATTAGGTTCAGGTCCTTCTATGAGATGATATACCTGAGACTCTTTTGATCAGAGTAGACAACAGAACATTCACCCAACTATACTCTCATCTCCCAGATATCCACGGGAGGCATTCAATAAGTAGTTGTAGATATTGTTGTTGTCCATGGGTATAATCCAATATAGAAGTTTCTCTCCCAACGAGGAGGAAATCCCGGAAACATATTTTTGAAGGATATTTCTGAACTCTTATACTACTATTTGGAACTAAAAACTCAAAACACATGATGCCATGAGGGTAAGGATGGCCATCGTAAGAGTGATATTCTTCACCCTTTTATGCATGAGTTTATCTCATGCTACCTATGTTTCCTTTTTTATCTACCAAGGAAAAATCCATTACAAGAAAATAGAAATACTACACAATTTTTCCCTAAAACAGTCAATCTAATCATGAACTGTGGATGACCAGTACAAAATCAAACTAACATCGTAAGGCCTCGATGCCGCCACCAAGATGTTCCAACTGAAACACTCACCTCAAGGTTCATATCACACCATCGTAAGAAGTGTGATTATCGAGTATCCTCCCATAGGTATCTATAGATGTAAGGTTCAAGTCAATAGTTTTATAGGGAACTCTAGGACTCAGATAAGATTTGTGACAAGAAGGAATTATTAGTACCTATGTCTATTAATTATAGAAATGGGTAGTAGACACAGACCGTACCTCTAATCATTCATGGAGACCTTGGGTCACACTCTCTGACCACATGCAGCTACTCCATTCCCATTTTTACTAGCTCTTGAAGCCTAGTGAGGACCACATTAGTGTGGTGGATATATCATGTTGAAATGTACAACACCTCTTTCTGATCTCTTATATCCCCTTCTACGTCTTTTTTCCTACATATTCATATGTCCCTATCACTTCCTCTTCCTAAAATGTTTTATACGTATATGACTTTGAGACTAACATCATTTTCCATCTTTACCACTGCTAACATATACTGGATGCATTTATTCAGCCAAAGAATTTTCCACCAAAAAGGTTATCTCATGAACCCTAACATATGTAAAAATGCATAGAGGAATAGTAATGGCTTAGATATCCTTAAACACTTGTCTATCAAAGGTCTTATCCTTGAATCACTGATCTTATAGCATTCATCGAGTACCTTGAATGATCGGTACACCCTGATGAATTCTTAATTAATGTCATGTCGCCTTATAAAAATTGTAGGTTCTGTTGGGAACACAAACCCATTATCTTTTCATGGAATGACACCCCCTTATCTGAGGATGTTTCTCAAGCTCTGTCCAGAGAAAAAGCCACCTCATCGTAAGATAGGGGCAATCTAAACCATGCAATCTCCCAGCTAACCCACATAGAATTCTCACTACCTAGACCACCATCTAATCTAATGGTGCTTTGTCTAGATGGGAACATGGTCAGCACCTCAAGCTAGTCCTTTGCATCCTATGAGTCAGGCTTGCCTCGAATCTTGATGGGTATCTATAAATGAAACTCATGTGAGGCACAGATCATATATGTGACCTTTATCGGTAGTGCTGATAGTAACTGCAATCCAATAGACAGTGGTATCACTGGGACACCTCCCGAGGGTACTAACTCAGGCAACAGTCTTTGTACTAATGCATCATCACATTGTGGACCATACTCATGGTCTCACATTAGAATCCTAGATGGATGTATTTGTGGATGCTTCTTGAAATAGAATCAAAATGAACCATAGTCTATAGGTTATACCTGGCGGGGAAACACAAAATAGATCAAATGAAAAACATTTCAAAAACACACATAATCATTGTTTTTGTGTAACGAGTCAGAAAACATAATTCATGGTCCTAGTGTATGGATACGCCGGTTGTAGCACCAACACTATACTCCCTAGAATGAAATCCGTACTAAATACTCTTAACACTATTGCTCCCTTAAAAATATAGACTCTTAGTTCTTCTGGAATAACTGAACACTATGATACCACTTTGTCATGGCCCATCCCCCGGGTCCCGTTCCATGACCACCCCAAGCCTACTTTCTATAGTCTAGGTGTTGGAAACTAGCACTAGAATGGATTTTCCCTAAAAAGGGAAGGTATTTCTTCAAATCATGTACACACAATGGAAAGGAACACTGTGCACATGTAATGTACATTGGACGAAGAGGGGTATAACCACAACTAAAACCACTATAGTGTGTACATGTATTTACTAAAAGTAATGGGGCCTGATTTCAATCCTAACTGAGTTGAAAATAAAGAAAAAATGAAAAAAGGCTCCTGAGGTTGTCTTCCATGGATCCTACCTGAAGGGTAAGTACAACTAATCACCTTAGCTCACCACGTCCACTGGTCACCTGTGTACACTGTCTAACCATGGATTCCAACCGTCGGTCAATGTTGCTTGTCCTCTACATAATACACAACAAGGTGCGGGTGAAGCGCATGCTGGGGGTGAGTATAACAATACCTACTAGGGACCCCAAGACCCTTGAATGTCTCCCAGAATTTCACAATGGGAAAACCAGAAAGCGTTATCTCAATCACAAAACACATAGAAAAGGACATCTCACACCATGTATATTCTAGGGTAGTAATAGTAGCCTCATCAGTAACATTGTCAAACAAATCAGATACTTGATAACTCATCCTTTATCGAGAATAGTGATCTTTCCAAGTCACATAGATGTTCTTCCCAATAACATTGAAATTATTAGGTACTAATCCCCATCACATACGGTGGGTCTTTCCGGTCACACAGAGTCGCTCCCCACCATGGCATGCTGAGTTACTCTTCCTGTCCAGTGATGTGGGTTTACGGGGTCACAGAGAGCCTCTCCCCTCTGTGGGCCTTCAAAGTCACATAGAGGTGCTTCCCATTGGGTCTTCTAGTCACACAGAGTCAAAATTTGGTAGTCTTCAGGTCTCATCTTGTCATAGGGTTCTACACATATCATTCTTGATACAACCTCTCCTCAATCCATTATTCGTATTTCAACTAAAACTAAGCCCCTCAAAGAAGTAACCTGATGATCCACCATGTCATTAGGGTTCCATTGCAACAAAAAGCGCATCAAACAGACTTCCAATTTGTATGTTATAGGAATTATAGTGCCGAGGGCCTGGTTGGATTTATGTATGATCCAACCCAGCCAATCTCTATCATTTTTCGAGCCTCTCGTGGAGTACCTCAAAAGGACCACCTCATCCTATGGGTTATGTCACCACATAAAGTTCATCAAAAAGATGTTCGATTTAGAAGATATGTTCATATAAGTGTAACTAGGAAAAAAGGGGTCTGGGTGTGGTCCAACCCAGTCGGACCAACCTGACCAGCCCCGAAAGGGGATGGGTTCGGCCTGGTATGGTTGGGCTCGGTTCGTCATACTGGTTAAGTATGGGGGGTTCTATCCCCTCCCGAATGGGTTTTGCCATTTAGGTCTTCAAAGCCACGGTGCCCGTTAGCGCCACACCTCCTAGCGATTCTGCTCAGACCGGTGACCCATGGGACCAGTGGGGTGCGGGTATGCCCTCCGCCACAGCTCGAAGCCAAGGCCATTCTCCATGGTGTGCTGTCATGGTGTGCCGCCAACTGTCAATGGGGATGGAGATGGACGACCACCCCTTTAGTTTTCCATGACTAGGAGTCACGACCCTCCTCTGCGGAATGCCATCCTCGTCAATGCGATCCGTGTATGCCCTCTGCCCCTATCCACTACAGTGCCTTCGGGTAGCACCTACTCTTCATGGTTGGCAGTTGCCGACCACTGCCTACCTCAGTCACTGAATCCATCACGTTGGCGGACCATCTACGGGCCCCCGGTGAAGCTCCAATGGTCCAATTTTATTTCTGTCTACGGCTACAGGCTTCATCGGATGGTACCTATGTTGCGTGGTCCATGGTTCAACCTTGATGCCATATCTTTCAGTCTCCATGAAGAATTCAACCAATACCAAGATTAATGGACGGTCCATGCCTTTTTCGTTCGGCTCGTGCCCTCCACCTTAAATTTATAACAAGGGAGGTATTTCAGGAATGAACAGAACTTAGTTAAACAAAAAAACCCCCTACCTGGATTTCATTGGAAGTAGCTGGGGATGGGGAAGGAGTGTCCACGTTCGACGGTGATGTGGACATAGGAGAAGGTTCACTTCCTTTTTCACTCTTCGTTTCCCATCATTGAATCCTCCAACGTTTGTCGAATATCCATTCTATGTTGGAGGAAGATTCTGTCAGCACTACATCAGAGGTTCCTCTTTTTCATCTAAAAACTCATTCCCATGCATTTTTTAAATAGAAGAAAATAGGACATCAACCCCCAACACAATTAATGAGGTTTATTAATGAATTTAATTAAGGAACCTATTAATTTTCAATGGATAGTGGTTACACAACCATGTGTAACTGGCCATTAAATGGCCTGAAAACTAATTAGTCCCGCCACCACCACCCAATAGGTACAATGAAAGAAATAAAATAACATATCGCTTAGTTTTATTATTTTTATTTATAAAATAAAAAAATTAACTTTTTCGTATGGTCCTTTCTGGTCGAAGTTAAGAATCACTTAAGAGAATCCCAGTACTGCAAATTCAATGGTTGTCTTGGATTTTTAATCAAAGCACCATTCAAAATATAGAAATCGCTCCCCCACATGTTTACTGAATTTATTTTCAAAATGTTCAAAAACTATTAAGATTCAACCTTGACCTGAGCCAGTTAAGGTTAGGCTATGCCTAAGTGAAACACACCGCCATGACCTCAACGGTACAACTAGATTTCCAATCTTAGTTACTGTTTAAGTGTTAAAGAATGAATTATTTTATTTATGGAAAAAAATTAACTTCCATTGTTATCCCACTAAGGTCAAGGTTAGGATTTTCCTAAGGAGAGAATACCCTCACAAGCTTAGGGGTGGTCTCAGATTTTTAATCTGAGTCATTGTTTGTTAGTTATAATCATTTGAAAATAAAAAAATTCTTTTATTATTTTATTTACGGTTATGTCAATTTTTTATTTTCTCACTAAAGGCATATGACGACTAAAATTTTGTCTTGCCTAGGGTAAACCCACCATCCTAAACACAACGGTACCCTCAGGTTTAGAATCAGAGCACCCATTTAAGATTTTTTCTACTTTTTCAGGAAGAAATTTATCACACTCTATTTAAAGCATGAATTTTTTTTGATAGATTATTCCGAGCATTCTTGGCCTCAGAATCATGTGCCGTCAATTTTCAAAGACTCGTAAAATTCCCATATAATTAAAAAAAATTATCTTGAAATTATAGGTATCTATATTCTAATACCCCATATATCCTTATAAGATACACATAACATTAATTAAAATTTATCATCATATATAAATATTTAATTTAGTTTTTAACTTTTCCAATAAAGAAATTATTTTATTTTATCCAATTTTAAATGATTTTTGTTAATATAAATTAATAAATATTATATTATTTTTTTATAGAAAGAATGTCAAGTTATATTATAATATTCTTGAAATAATCCTTCAATAGGTGGTCTTCAATGATATCCAAAATATATATAATTTGTAGAATAATCCTCCAATGAAATTTCTCAATGTACTTTAACATATTTTATGAACTTATATTTGGAATAAATAAGATTTGATCTTATATGTTATTCCATATTATTTGAAAATTCTGTTACACTTTTATTTCCACCTTCTATCAGTAATGCTTATAAAATATTAATCAAATTATTTTATATATTTGGAGTCATAAATAATATTTTTTTTGGATATGATGCTCCAATATAATCATATTTAGCTGTGATTAATCATACTAAATATATATTGTTATAGTACTATGAAATGTATAATTTTTTTATAAAGGATGATCCCCAAAAAATTGATGTTTTATAACTGATATAACCCTCTAAAAATATATTATAATTCAATTAATAGTATTAAATATTATTTTTTTTTATCATAAATCATGATAGAATAATTATTTTATATTTTATATCATATAATAAATATTTAAATTATTAGAGGCGATTCCTTTGATTCTATTGGAAACATCCATAAAATGTAATAATAGACATGTTTTCAATTTTATATGATATAATGTATTTTTAAAAATGAATGAGAAATCAAAATACCTTTATACTAAAAGTACACCATTATAAATCACAAGATATATTTTTTACCAAATTACTATAGTAGTGTAGTTCATGATTAAATGATCAATTCCAAACACACATAACTATCGAATACCAAAATTTTATTGTGAGATAATGATAATAAATTCCATGTTCATAATTTTTATTTCGAAATAGATCCTTATAAAATTGATAATTTAAATATAAATTTATTATTTCTTTTGGGTGAAAATTTTATAAAATGCTTCAATTTTTACATATAATTTTTTTTACATCAATACACAAAATCAAAATGATAGAATTTTTATATATTCCCTTGACATATAGATTACAATAATATTACACATTATCAAAATTATGGGTCATTAAGATGATAACTATCATTGAATAAAATTATCAGAGAAGATGTTAAATAATTTCACACGATTGATTTAGATGTTACAATGTGTTTTAGTTCTTCAATATAAACCTTTTCCTAATATTAACCATTTATTAATACTAACATAAGAAGTAAACTGTAGATATATTGAGAAGAATTTAAAAGATATGTTACAAATATATGAATCATTTAAAATAGATTAAAATTAAAATTATATTATATTCCCACAATTTGTTATTATCTTTATCATATAATATTGTTTGTATTATGTCATTATTCTCTTTTTCCGTTAACATTATTTTTTAATACCCACTTCATCCATTCCCAATTTGTACCATTTAAAAAAACTAACACTCACATTATATTATTTGATATGATTCAAGTTAACATCCATCACTAATAACAAATAATTTTATTATATTTCTCCATTAGATTTAATATTCTTACTACCAAAACAATTATAGGTTATCCTTTCATGTGTTATATGAAAAAAAATTAAATATCATGTTTATCCATTTTAATATAATGAAGACCTAAAACCATCTTATACTTGCACTAATTGAGATAAAAACATCCATAGGGAAAAATTAGTTTTTATCCAAAAAATAAAATATTGTTAATTATTACATTTAATGGTTATTATATAAACAAGAAAATGAAACATAATAAATTTATTAAATAGTGATATATGAAATAGTGAAAATAATAAATTTTAAATGTTTTACCCAAATATTTTATAATGTTGATAAATTTTGGTGTCCAATAGTTATTTAGTCATTTTCAACATTCATATAATATTATCAACAAGAATAAATAAGGGAGAAAGAAATTAATCCAAACATATACAAAAAAAATGATAAATATGATTCCAAACATTTTAATCAATGTAAGATTTCTCTTTTTAAATACCTCAATGTATTAATCATGTATACCCCATCTGAATTTTACTTAGATTCATCCGAATTGAATATGAAATTGCAGAATAAATGTTTCATCTAATATCGTAATGAATCATGATGCTTAATTTTTTAATAAATTACTAATTTATAGCACTACATTATCCATCTCATAGAAATGTATTCCATTGTGAAAAAAATGTTAACATTAGATAGGTTCATGAACACTAAGATGTTATGAATCCTAAGCTTCCCATGTTATGTATTTATTTGGATCCTCTTGAAATATTATATTATGCTCACCATAAAATAGTGAATTTGGTAATATCATAAATCTATTAAAACTCATGAAAATTACTCGTTCTATAGTTATTTACTACATGTGCATGGTTTATAGGGATTTTATATTTTAGTAAGGGTTCAACTATTCTCATGTATTTATATGATACTCTTAGTAAATATCCAACATTTTACTTAAAAATATTCAGACCCATTTTTCATCATAACGAGGTTCACTAGCTCTATCCATGAAATTTTGTAGAACTAGAATTCTATTTTTTTATTTTCTTGTAAAAAATAACCAAATATCATTATACCAATAATCCGTGATTAATAAATTTACCATGATTTATTCAAAAAAATTTGGTAACTCGCAATGTCATGTTCAGGGTGACACCAATTAATTTTCCTAGATTCATTATTATTTATACATTCATTTTATATTCAATAAGGAAAATAAAACATTAAACACATTTATTAGTAGGTTGATAATAATATGAAAAAATAATAGTCAATACTCAAGAATTAATTTCCATTATAACTATTTCAATTTATAATAATAATAAGAAAACTATTAAAACACTACACATTTGATTGAATAGTCAATATTACTGTACTATAAATATCAATTAACATAATAATAACATAATGGATATGTATTAGTTAAGAAAAAATATCTAATTTATGTTTTTAAATTCACAACATGAGTGATCTTAAATAAAATTTCCCATTTACTTCCCTATTCAATGGCTCATCTACATCCACCCCACAATGAATTTGGAGACCTCTTTATAGGTTAATGGTTCATATGAAAATGCGATCTATGAATATATATATATATATATATATATGATGACATGAAATAATCAAAATTACGCTCCATCAACTCACTAATTTGGACTTGTTATCAATCAGATTAAAAGTACTCATATCATAAAACATTGTGAAATATAAATACATACTCAGGAAATTGTAATGAATATTGATTACTCAATGGATTTACCAACCATTGACCCCTAAATATTCCAAAAAAAGGTATTCTAAATGAATTTGTCCATTCAAAGTGGTATAATCTCTATTGAATGAAAACATCTCGTGCTATTTATTTAATTTCCATATCACATAATTTATATAATATTTAACAAAATTAATTATGTCGACTTATGGAGGTTTTAGTACATATGTTTTAACTTAAATGTATTGTTTAAATTATAGTTTAAGTAATTAATAATTAAAATATAGTTTTCATCATTGGTCATATAGTTTCACTCATACGGTAACAAATGATGAAATCCACATGTGACCACCCCATCCTCCTACATCATAGAATAACCTTATCTAGAACATGAGAAATCATTTTACATTTTTAAGACATTCCCTTAACAGTACTGATACAAATTATACTAGATTTATGGTTCCCATTGAAATACAATAACTATCCTTCCAATATAAATTTTTAATTTAACAAATTTTATTTATTTATAATCCTCAAATAGTTAGAAAATAGTGTGTAATTTCCAAAAGTAATCCTCATAACTATTTATCATATCAATGGAATTTCTAGATATCAAAAAAATGTTTTGTCCAATCACATGATTTTACTCCCATCACATTCCCCTTATTTTCCAAAATTCATTACATTTTTATAATATATCTATGTAATTAAACCTCCCAAATCTAGAAATTATCAATTATGGTATTTTTTTATATCCAATGTAATCAATGACTACTTAATAGAACCTAAAATGCACTTCTTACATCTCATGAGTAAGATAATTTTCTAAAATAACATCAATGAAAACTATACTCAATGATTCCTACTAGGGATTAAAATTATAATACATGATAGAAATTAAAAAATTCAATATATAAGCCTAAATGGATATATCAAACC
This sequence comes from Viscum album, assembly GCA_963277665.1. Taxonomy (NCBI): domain Eukaryota; kingdom Viridiplantae; phylum Streptophyta; class Magnoliopsida; order Santalales; family Viscaceae; genus Viscum; species Viscum album. Next base: position 113,600,409 of record OY728137.1, read on the forward strand.
TCATACATGTTAATAAGTATTCTTATAGTATATCATCTAACTGGAATAAATCATGATGAACATTTTATCAAAAATAAGCCTTGTAAAATAATCACAATTACCTCAAATAATATGGATAAATCATCTATCTATAATAATGGATACATTTTTTATTAATTTTTCTAAACTTTATATTGTTTAAAAATAAGTGCATTCTATCATCAACTATTCTAGATTATTATATAAGATTACCATATATAGTGAAATATATATATATATAATACTTATAGTATCAACCTAGAATAATATTTCAATCAGTCTAGTAGTTATATTCAATATAAAATGAGTGAATTAGTATAAAATCCAAACTAGATATAAATTTTATCATATAGTATATCAAATACATAATAGAACAAACTATGAAATCATCATAGACCACAAATAATTTTATTTAGAAAGAGGAAATATAGGTTTAACCATTACTTTCCCAACCAAGATGACTATCTCAGATATCCCTATAGTGAACGATCCCATCAATCTATCTTATAAACTAGATTTTCCTCTATATGTGTTTCAAAATCTTTTAAATATTCGATTTGTACCTTTATATGAAATTCATCAAACAAATCTTTAGTATAAATTAATTCACACACAATCTCATTTCATCCAATAAATTATAATGAGAATTAAATTTTTTTTTGAACCATATTAGTGAATTATCATAATTGACCATAGCCCCCAATCCATTTTAAAACCCTAAATAATATTCTAAACAAAATCAATCATATTTTATTATGGTTTGTCTATGTTTAAAATTTGGTAATGCAACTATAATAAAAGTAATAGTATATATACCAAATGTATTTGGATAAAGGATTGGGTTACCTATATAAAAAACTATAATCATATTGAGTCAAATAAATAAAAACCATGTTGGTAATCTTCAATGGAACCTCACCCCATTAATTGTATATATTTCCGTATTAAATAATTATTCATATATAATTTCCAAAATTATGTCCATATAATCATAAACAGCCCTATCAAACATAACCTAGAATCAACTACCACCGCCTCACACAAGAACCTATATACCATTGCAGGAAAATTTGTTTTAGAATGCCATAATATATATCTTTTGGGGGTATCCAGACCGTGATAAATAAATATATATTTGAATTTATCTACTCCATAAACATAACAATGTCTTACTCTATTAGTATTTCTATATATATGCATTCTTAAATTGTATTTGATAGTCCCTCAACATGTTTGTATAAGTGGGTTTGAAATGATTTCGACTCTTATACAGATGAAAAGCCACTAGATCTCCATTGAAATTTGTAGGAAAATAATAACTACCCATAAATGAATATCTCTAACCACCATGAACGATATTATCATTTATCATCTTCCATTATCTGGAAGGGCTGCTACATTCACTAATAGATGGGAGAATAATATAAAAATTATTTGGTAACAAACTATGAAATTAAAAAAACTAAATAAAGTATATGTCATGTTACACCCAACATAGAAAAAATTATAGATCCCTAAGAGATTTTTATATATTTTTTTAATAAATTTAGTATCTTTGATGGTTTGCGATGCACACAACAATAGGGTATAAAGAATCAAAACACTCTATTTAAATATTATAATTTAAAATATCTCCATCATATACAAATTAGTATGTTTTATGGTATTAATAAGACTAAATTGTTTATAATTTTTTTTTGTTTTAACAATGGTTATTGGATGTCTATTTTTTATAAATAAAAATCATTTGAACGAGAAAGGAATGTTTTTGACAAAATATATTATTATAAAAAGATTTTTTTTCATTCTTTTTTAACATAATTTAAAATTAATTTATTACACTTATAGAAAATGTATTTTATCAAATTATAATAATTTTTGAAATCATCATATAAAAACTATCTTAGGGTGAATTTTTGGTATTTTATAAAAATGATTCATTTTTCAATTAATTGTGAAAATTAATAATTTTTATCAAAAAAATATTTTATTTTTAAATAGAATATATTATTAAATTCTAATATAATTTTTCTTAAAATTTGTATTTTCTGAATTTTATTTAAATAAAACTATTCCTTATCATTTGAATCAATTAAATTTTGAATTTTAATATTAATATATGTAATACTTTTGGGAATTTTCTCTTGGAAAACTTGCTTTTTTATTCTCTCTACAATAGTAATTTTAATTTGGATTATTCCACTTTTGTTAATTGAATTATGGAAAATTGGTTCTTTAAGACCATAATATTTTGTGAATTATTATTTCTTACAATTAATTTATATTTTTTATTTTTTTCTTTTCATGTGATGCTATAAATAGTGCATTATAAATATATATACTAAAACACTAATTAAAAAATTCCATTCACATGACGATGACTTAGATTGTGATACATGGAATACCGAATTGTATTACCCTACACGCAAAACTGATATAGTGTACGTTACATTGACACCGACTTTCTATGAATCATCATATTATTATAACTTTTTAAATGATATAATCACAACCTATACATTAAATATTTTAATATTAATATTAATAAATTAATTAAAAACAAATTTTATAATGTTTGTATAGAAATAAAACAAATTGGTAATGAAAGATTTAATTTTTGGTAAACTCATTAATGTTTAAAAATATCATTTTCTTAAATGAAAAAATTTATTAATAAAATTAATTTTAGAGACATTTAAGAAGAGAATTTGATAAAACAAATATAATTTTCTAATTGAGAATGTTGTAATTATCTTAGGGTGTATTTTTTTATGAGAGACGTCATTTTTTATGAATAATGAAAAATATTGCTTTTAAGTTAATTTTTTTAAATAATTTTTAATGTTATATTATATTTTTAATTTTATTTAATGTCAAATAAAATTAATAATAAGACTATTAATACAATTTACCTCATTATAATCACTTTCACTTAGAAATTTGATATATAAACTTAGTATACTTTTGGACTTCATTCTAATTTAATGATATATAATTTCCTCATTTGTGCGAGATTAGCATTATTATTAATTTTTCAACATTTATGATTAAATTTAAAAAACCAATATACACCATTTTAATTAGTATAATTTTTAGTGTTAAATAATTTCAACATGATTTTTGATTAGAATAATTTTTAAAAGTGATTAACATTAATCATAGTGATTATGGTCCAATTAAGAGTAATTAAGGACTAAACCATAACCATAAGGGCCCAATTGAACTACAACTTTTTCAAAAAATTATGAAAGTATTTCACCTACAAACTTCTATTCCATATTTATGATAGTTTTTATGACTTATTTTATGTAATATCGTGTGTACTGTTTAGTTTTTTTAAAAAAAATTCTAAGTGAGTCATTTTATTTCCCTATAAAAGGACACCACCTCTCCCACATCCTTACAAAAATAAAACTAATTAAGATTGACTAATATCTAACCAATCCACTTTCCAAAATCCCTAAATTCATCATGAATGACTTTTATATGGAAAAATTCAATCCAATGAATAATTTTTCCACAAACCAAAAAGAGTTTCCCTACTAAGAAGTGACATCATTTCTCAAGTCAATTATTTTATTTTTCCTCTCTATCCCATCCAACACACATTATTATATTCTTATATGAAAAAAGTATCCAAAAAATAATAGGATATTTATGTAAATTGTTTTACCTACACTTAAAAACACATCCCAGTAATGGGTATTGATCATACTGTTTCTGGGTACAGAGAACCAATGCATCGTGAAATGATAACTGTTCATTTTTACATTACCACATATCATTCCTGTAATTATGATTGAAAATATATTTATATATAATATATATTATTTTTATATTGTATTTAATATATGGTAATTTTTATTTATAACCTTTATTTATGCTTTTCATCTTATGTAAATATGATAATTTTGTTTGAGGAAGTGTGGGCTACCGCCCTCTTAAAGCAATATGATTCATTCATTCACTACATGGATTGTATTAAAGACATTTTTAATGAATATATAACATATATATGGTTTAATTATGATATTATATTAATTATATATATATATACATATATGACTTTTACTTTCTTTCTTTCAACATGATAATTAAATGTAAATAACATGCATGTGTTTGTATGGCATACCATCACCCTTAATAATGTATTCCATTTAATAAATCTATATTCTATAGATTATTATAATATTAATATACAAGATATAAATTATATTTATCTCATGTTTTCAATTTTTGAGTCTTGATATAATTATATGGGACAACAATATAACAAATTAAGATACATGAGAAGAATAAAGAAAATAATACCTGATGTGAAACCATAAAATAGGATTGTTAACAAGAGGGTGATATAAAATCATAATAAAACCATATATGGAATTATATATAAACATATGGTTCTATAAAATATTTAAATTAAATCTATATTTATTATACATTTTTCTAAATGAGTACAATGAGAGTCAAGACACAAGGAAAGGGTATTTCTTCTCAATTTTATTTCTTGAAGATACATGCTTGGTTCACCACTCTTTTATTTGGAACATTGGGATTACATAACATGTTTTATTCTATGTATCTTATAAATAAATTTATGGGTAATCACATATCCAATTTATGACCGTTCATTCATGGGGTTTTTGTTTCTAAGGTTCCTAAATCGGTAAAATAATTTTGTCTCATTTTTTCTTCATTGAGACATGTGTTCTATTATACACCTAAATTATTTTAAGAGGTGTATATAGATAAAAATACGTATGATATCATTAATATAATACTTTTAATGATATTTTATGATTAATTTAATCTTACTTTTTCTGACACAGAGAGTATTATCCTATGTTAACAAGATATAAGATTTTATTGAAACAATCTCATCGCTTTTCGGCATTGTTTATGTTTATGATTTCATTCATGATATCCTATGATCCATCACTCAAAAAAATTAATGAAATTTATTATCATAAGGAAATATATAATATAATAATGTATTTCTATCATTTTCTTACTATTTTTTATATAATATATTATGAATGTGATTCTAGGAAATTGTAGCTTTACCGTCTCTTCGGTTGGAAATTTTTGTTCATTCCAAACCATGTAGTTTAAAAAGGATTCCAATAATATTTTTCTAATCACCTAATATAATAAAAAAAAATTTACCATTTTTTCCTTTTACCCTTTTTTGACATAATTTTGTTTTCTCTATCTGATCAAGGAAATTGTTTATCCTTTTTATCATGAACAGCGAATATATTTTTTTACATATTATGACATGTATGGTTTTACCATCCTTTATTTATGTTAATATTATAAGGCCCCAGCCTTAAACCATACTTAATCTTGAGTTATTACAAGATTACACATTGAGGATCTTTTCAGGTTTAGAGTTTTAGAGAATTAGATCATGAAACTTGCATTACATTCCACATTTAAACAAAGTGGTTACATAAAAGACAGTATTCATTATTCCCGCAACGGAAACATATTTAAAATATAACACGGATTCTTTCTTGACACATCCTTGACACTATCATCACATCATGTACCTTTCCCTTGACCGGTGAAAAACATTTCAAAAACTTGGGATGAGCATAAAAATCTCAGCAAGGGTTATAAAAATATGGAAAGGAAACATGAGTTCATATATACATAAGAATGAAATCATACATTACCCATAAAACATAGGCACTTTAACATACCTCATCAAACCATGAATAAATCATAGAAAACATAAGACATAAAGGTAACTTGAGGCATTCATAACTTTCTTACGTGGGGAGTAACCTTCTTGGTTACGTTTGGAATACCCATCACAGTATATTCCCTAAATCTCTTCGGAGAAACCTTAATGTTTCACTCCTTCGCGTTACCCAATGCATTGGAGAGCTATATCGTGCTCACCCGCCCTTAGTTTATCACGGAACCACCTGTTCTTCATAACAATGCCCAAGAACCATAACATAATCGTATCACATAAACATGAATAAAGTAAACATAACATTCCCACATTTCAATCTCAATATAACATTTTAGGATATTGAAATAATGATTCCATTCAAAAAGAAACCATTTCCAAAACCATTTAAAACATTTAATAAAGAGATTTTTGAATCAAAGTGTCCCATACCACCTTGAAGATTTTAACATTTTAAACCTTTAATATCCATATAAATAAATCCTTAAAACCATTTTGAAAACATTGATATTAATAAGAACAAATAATTAAAACATTTTAAACGATATTTTGGTTAAAGGGGTTTTACCAAAATTAGAGACACTTGAATACAATAATCGAGGAATAACATTTAGTCAGAAATTTATAATATCATGAGAATAAAAGGATTCATGATATAATACTCCAAAGGACAGTATATACAACACATAAGAGTGAATTGGTGCATAACAATAATGAACCCTCAATAGAAATGTCAAATGTGATGAAATCCCTTATAAAGAAGGTATCCTTAAATTAAGGACAAATAAATCTCAAAAATATGTGTGACAAATATATATACACCCAATATAAGTGGATATTAAGTGTAAAACAATAAAAGGTCATTCACACATATTCAATGGATGACATATTCAATGACCACATGTTGAACCCAAAGAAATCGAAATTGGGTTAATAAGTTCCCTTGACAGCCTAACGACATCACATCAAAATGAGTTGATGAGAGATAAAAAGTGTATCTCATCACTTGGACATAAAATTTAAATCAATAAGGATATATGAGAACATATACCAACATAACAATATGTAAATTAAAAGACCCAACAAAATAAGTCTTTTAAAAAAGAGGAGGGTGAAAGGTTCCCTTACCGACTTGGGTATCTTTCAAAACATACACCCCATGAAAGAAGGACAATAGATCATTGATGTAAATACTCATAAATGAATGTATATTACAGAAAGAGTGGAATAATGGGCAGTACATACACCACTAAATGGAATTTGTGGCAAATGTAGCATAAATCTCACGGGAATAAAAGTGAGATGAAAAATCCCTTACGAAAATTGCCAGCCTAACGGCGCCACTCAAATTTCAAAAATGGATTGATGAGAGGAAATAGGGTCTCTCATCATATGAACATAATAAGTACAGTAGGAGTAATATAAAAGAACATCCCAATCATAAGAAATATGAGCTTAAAAGGAATGACATAAAAGAGTGTAATAAAAAAGAAAGAGAGGTGTAGGATCCCTTACCTCGGGTCCGACTTGACTCGATCGTTCTTTAATCTCCTTTAAAAGTATAACTCCTTTTCATTTGAGACTAAAGGATTCCTTTGAAAGGATTCTGACCAAAGGTAATCCTCTAGGATTAGGAGAGGGATGTGGAGAGAGTAAATGGGCAGGGGTTGGCCGAGCCAAAGGCTTGAGGAGTGTGTTAAATGAGGTAGAGGTGGGGGCCTTTTATAAGAGGAGAGGAGGGGCACTTTTGGAAAGTAAAGAAATATTACTTTATTTGAAAATGTGTTTCGGTTTCAAAAGGTCCCACATTGATATAATTCGTGGATAAGGTGATAAGGCTTCGAAATCCACTAATCCAATAAGTTTTGGACATGTGTAGTTCATATATTTTACATTTCCATTTTATTTAAACCATCAAATAATGATGTCATCGCTGGATCATTATTATGTCATAAATAATTTAATTTATTTAATGTCTAAAAATTATAAAAAAAATACTATGATGTAGGAAATCTTTTTAGATTTCCAATGAATATTTATAATCAAAAAGATGACTTTTATAACCCCACTTAAAAATTGGTTTAGTAAAACATATCATGTTTGTGTCAATTTTACTTTTACATTAAATAAAATGTTATTTATGTCATTTCCAAACCAAAGTGGATCCATGGGGTCCCCAAGTTGACCCATGGCTTTTCTTGGTCGGCCATGATACAACCAATGAGGGTAAGACATGTTTCAATCTCATCTCATTTTATTAAAGCATTATTTTTACCTTAAACTACACTAATTACCACTAATCGCGATTAAAAACTTAATAAGTTACTATTCACCAAAAAATTATTTTAATCTCATTGAACCACATTTTACTTCTTAATGAAAACCATATATGTCGGATTTTTGAAAATCAAAACACAATGATGGAAAAATTTCATTTAAACGGAAAATCAGTTTTTATAAGTACCACTTAGTGGTTTCACTATTCATCAAAAATTGAAGTTTTTCAGAAAAATCCCAAAAATTCACCCTAAGCTATATTTGATATTATGAAATAAAAAATGAATTCCGTTTTACAAAATTCAAAACATATAAGTCACATTAATTAATTTAATAATTAATTCCCGTTGTCATGACAAATAGCGTGTTTTATGAAACAATAAGTATCAAAAGATTGACACTAGTTTAAGTTTGATTTCAAAGTGAAATTGATTCCAACGACCACTATTGGATTTAATGGTAAAAATATTTTCTAATTTCACTTTAAAACCCATTCAAAATATAATCTAATCATATAAATAAATTAGATTAAAAAGTTGTTTTGAATTAAAATACAACATTTTACACTATTCATTAAAAAAATGAACTTTATCGGAAAGATACAAAAAATTTACACAAAGTAAATTTTGATGTCCCGATTCTTAATAAGAGTTTTATTTGGTCCAAAAGAATGTTTAAGAGTGAACAAAACTATATTTAATGACGGGTCTCCATCAAAAGGTGATAAGTGAACCTTTAGAGAAAACTAGGGCATATACGCTTAAAATTGAATTCTTTCCATATTTTAAGCCTTTATCTTTTATTGTATAAATGTAAAAATATTTAAGAACATATATAATCATATTTTAGTTATTTCTATCCATTCCCGCCATTACAACGGCTACATGTTAACTACCATTTAAAATAATATTATTTTATTATTAGAGTGCAACGTAAGATTCCCAAGAAACTCGTTGTTGGGTGTTGGGTACGCCATCGAGCATAGCGTCCCCTTTAAAGTCATATTAATATTTTATTCACAAATATGGATAAATATGAAAATGTCATATTCCTTATTTACCTGGGGTGTTACATCCTTCCCCCCTTTTGGGAATTGCGTCCTCGCAATTTTAAAATTGCGCTTGGAAACATCCTTGAACGTCCCACATCGGAACAAGAGTCGGTAAAACAATCACTTTAAAATAAAGAAAGATAAGCACAGAGGTCACCCGAGTTAACCCATACTAGGATTCTAAGTATGAAAATATGGACATGGAGGAGAAAACATAGGGTCATGTTCTGATGTAGAGTGATAGAAAACATGTTTAGGAGAAAGTTAACAATAAGAAAATCACCAACTTGTGATGGGTTAAACGGTGTTGGGTTCCCCAGTAGGAAAAGTTAATAGACAACATTTTTGTTTTAAGTTACTTTTTATTGAGGAATTTATTCATAAGGAAGCATAATCACTTATCATGTTGACTTTCAACTTTTACTAGATTCCTTAGTCAAACTCATATTTTTTCCAAAAGACGAGTATTTAGGGAGACTTGTTCGCATTAAGAGTACTATAATCAACTTCTAGAGAATCACCTAATTTCCAAAAGAAAACTGTATACATCCCATGTATTTAGGCTTTAAACAAAACCAAAACCAAAAAGGTTAGTACAAGATCAGATAATCCAGAAAAGGATAACCCCTTATAAAAAGAAAATCTATTCTTAATTTCCAAAATTTGTCCAACAAAACACAAAGTTCAACGAGGACCATCCGATAAACAATTTGTCCATAAAATTATTCAAATTAAACCAATATAAGTATGAAACCCAAATATTTTAAGGATTTAGTCACATAGTCTTCCAAGTTAAATCGTAACATTTATCTCCAAACAACATCAGTTGCTCCTAAAGTCTCACATTGAAAAGTAATTATCCTAATCACATATCCTCCAAAATCAACTTACTCTTAATTAATAAAATCATATAACTAAAAAGAATCAGTCAATCTAACCAGGGAATTCACGTAGTCCAGTGGTAGGCGATAAATACCAGTCGCACTTTGGTTGTGGGTTCGATTCCCGCATCATTGTCCGACGCGACGGGTTGTCACACGGTCTGCGTGTTGTCCTTTTTCCAAAACTATATAATTCTCAAATCATTACCCAAAAAGAGATAAAATCATCAAAAATAACCATAACATAATTTAACCTCAATTTTATCTCATGCCTTTCACTTCAATCATAACATATGGTAACCCATAATTACCTCAAAAGTAAGGATCATATAAACCCAAATGATTCTTTATAACTATGTCCACAAAAGAATAGATAACTATTACTTGAATAAAATTTGCCTATATTAAACGTCAGGGTTACACATAATATAAAAAGTCTTCTAATGTAACCCCATCATCAAAAGAGACTTAATACTCTTAATAATTTCACCCTAACTCTTGAAGCCCTTATATGTTGACATATTACTCATTCAACATTCTTCATGATCCATTATCCATTCCCTTCCAACTTATTCCGAAATACCTCTTTCCTACAAACAAAATCATGAATCATATCCTAAGATTCCAAAATAAGAAAACAATAGTCATGAAATAGTACATACCTTTGATTGGTCATTGTCAGTTTCTTCATCCTCAATCGGAATGGAATTAGGTATTGGTAAACGAATATTGGTACGCTCTTGGTGACCCCATTCACAAAACTTCTTCATAGGAAATGTGTTTGCATAATGACCATGCACACCACATTTAAAACATTCAATTGATCCCTCAGAAAGAACTTCTTTCCCTTTCCTCGAGTCAACTGGATGCTTCCTTTTTCCATGGCAGGTTCTTGCTTTATGACCTTCATTTCCACATCTATAGCATATTTCTATCCCTTTGAAAAATTTTCCTAGGTCTTTCTTTCCACATCTTTGACACATAGGTTTTTGAACACACTTACCTTTATTATTATTACCTGTACATCCGTAGGGATTTGTTTCTTGCATATATGATGCCTTAGAGAAATATCCAAGGTTTAGGTGGTCAATTATGACTCCATATAGTTGGTTGAGGATAATCAAAAGAGTTCTCATTGCAGCTCCCATATCATTCAGTTGCTTGCTCAAAAAACTGTCCCAGTTTCCTTCACATCCACTGTTACTTTGGTGCCTGCTAGATCCAGCCATTTACTAATACCAAAATGGTCAGTGTGAGTATATCAACAAAACCATCAGGTACTAATGAGTAAGATAGACAATAAGATATACTTACTCATTCACGTTATCTAAAACTAAGACTCTTTTTGAAATCCTAACCATTATGGTAATTGTCAATTATGCTTAAAGAATACCCTAACCTCTAAAGTTATCTAAACCGACCTTTGATACCAACTATAAGGCCCCAGCCTTAAACCTTACTTAATCTTGAGTTATTACAAGATTACACATTGAGGATCTTTTCAGGTTTAGAGTTTTAGAGAATTAGATCATGAAACTTGCATTACATTCCACATCTAAACAAAGTGGTTACATAAAATACAGTATTCATTCTTCCCATCAACAGAAACATATTTAAAATATAACACAGATTCTTTCTTGACACATCCTTTACACTATCATCACATCATGTAACTTTCCCTTGACCTGTGAAAAACATTTCAAAAACATGGGATGAGCATAAAAAGATCAGCAAGGGTTATAAAAATATGGAAAGGAAACATGAGTTCATATATACATAAGAATGAAATCATACTTTACCCATAAAACATATGCACTTTAACATACCTCATCAAACCATGAATAAAGCATAGAAAACATAAGACATAAAGGTAACTTGAGGAATTCATAACATTATTACATGGGGAGTAACCCTCTTGGTTATGTTTGGAATACCCATCACAGTATATTCCCTAAATCTCTTCGGAAAAACCTTAACGTTTCACTCCTTCGCGTTACCCAATGCATTGGAGAGCTATATCGGGCTCACCCGCCCTTAGTTTATCACGGAACCACCCGTTCTTCATAACAATGCCCAAGAACCATAACATAATCGTATCACATAAACATGAATAAAGGAAACATTACATTTCCACATTTCAATCACAATATAACATTTTAGGATATTGAAATAATGAATCCATTCAAAAAGAAACCATTTCCAAAACCATTTAAAACATTTAATAAAGAGATTTTTGAATCAAAGTGTCCCATACCACCTTGAAGCTTTTAACATTTTAAACCATTAATATCCATATAAATAAATCCTTAAAACCATTTTGAAAACATGGATATTAATAAGAACAAATAATTAAAACATTTAAAACGATATTTTGGTTAAAGGGGTTTTACCAAAATTAGAGACACTTGAATACAATAATCGAGTAATAGCATTTAGTCAGAACTTTATAATATCATGAGAATAAAAGTATTCATGATATAATACTCCAAAGGACAGTATATACAACATATAATAGTGAATTGGTGCATAACAAAAATGAACCCTCAATAGAAATGTCAAATGTGATGAAATCCCTTATAAAGAAGGTATCCTTAAATTAAGGACAAATAAATCTCAAAAATATGTGTAACAAATATATATACACCAAATATAAGTGGATATTAAGTGTAAAACAATAAAAGTTCATTCACACATATTCAATGGATGACATATTCAATTACCACATGTTGAACCCAAAGAAATCGAAATTGGGTTAATAAGTTCCCTTGACAGCCTAACGACATCACATCAAAATGAGTTGATGAGAGATAAAAAGTGTATCTCATCACTTGGACATAAAATATACATCAATAAAGATATATGAGAACATATCCCAACATAACAATATGTAAATTAAAAGACCCAACAAAAGAAGTCTTTTAAAAAAGAGGAGGGTGAAAGGTTCCCTTACCGACTTGGGTATCTTTCAAAACATACACCCCAGGAAAGAAAGACAATAGGTCATTGATTTAAATACTCATAAATGAAAGTATATTACACAAATAGTGGAATAATGGGCAGTACATACACCACTCAATGGAATTTGTGGCAAATGTAGCATAAATCTCACGGGAATAAAAGTGAGATGAAAAATCCCTTACGAAAATTCGGCAGCCTAACGACGCCACTCAAAACTTAAAAAATGGATTGATGAGAGGAAATAGGGTCTCTCATCATATGAACATAATAAGTACAGTAGGAGTAATATAAAAGAACATCCCAATAATAAGAAATATGATCTTAACAGGAATGATATAAAAGAGTGTACTTAAAAAGAAAGAGAGGTGTAGGATCCCTTACCTTGGGTCCGACTTGACTCGATCATTCTTCAATCTCCTTTAAAAGTGTAACTCCTTTTGATTTGAGCCTAAAGGCTTCCTTTGAAAAGATTCTTGCCAAAGGGAATCCTCTAGGATGAGGAGAGGGATGTGGAGAGAGTAAATGGGCAGGGGTTGGCTGAGCCAAAGGCTTGAGGAGTGTGTTAAATGAGGTAGAGGTGGGGGCCTTTTATAAGAGGAGAGGAGGGGCACTTTTGGAAACTAAAGAAATATTACTTTATTTGAAAATGTGTTTCGGTTTAAAAAGGTCCCACATTGATATAATTCGTGGATAATCTGACAAGGCTTCGAAATCCAGTCATCCAATAAGTTTTGGACATGTGTAGTTCATAGATTTTACATTTCCATTTTATTTAAATCGTCAAATAATGATGTCATCGGTGCATCATTATTATGTCATAAATAATTTAATTTATTTAATGTCTAAAAATTATAAAAGAAATACTATGATGTAGGAAATATTTTTAGATTTCCAATGAATATTTATAATAAAAAACATGACTTTTATAACCCCACTTAAAAATTGGTTTTGTAAAACATATCATGTTTGTGTCAATTTTACTTTTACATTAAATAAAATGTTATTTATGTCATTTCCCAACCAAAGTGGATCCATGGGGTCCCCAAGTTGACCCATGGCTTGTCTTGGTCGGCCATGATACAACCAATGAGGGTATGACATGTGTCAAGCTCATCTCATTTTATTAAAGCATTATTTTTACCTTAAACTACACTAATTACCACTAATCGCGATTAAAAACTTAATAAGTTACTATTCACCAAAAAATTATTTTAATCTCATTGAACCACATTTTACTTCTTAATGAAAACCATGTATGTCGGATTTTTGAAAATCAAAACACAATGATGGCAAAATTTCATTTAAACGGATAATCAGTTTTTATAAGTACCACTTAGTGGTTTCACTATTTATCAAAAAGTGACGTTTTTCAGAAAAATCCCAAAAATTCACCCTAAGCTATATTTGATATTCTGAATTCAAAAATGAAGTCCATTTTACAAAATTCAAAACATATAAGTCACATTAATTAATTTAATAATTAATTCCAGCTGTCATGACAAATAGCGTGTTTTATGAAACAATAAGTATCAAAAGATTGACAGTAGTTTAAGTCTGATTTCAAAGTGAAATTGATTCCAACGACCACTATTGGATTTAATGGTAAAAATATTTTCTAATTTCACTTTAAAACCCATTCAAAATATAATCTAATCATATAAATAAATTAGATTAAAAAGTGTTTTTGAATTAAAATACAACATTTTACACTATTCATTAAAAAATGAACTTTATCGGAAAGATACCAAAAATTTACACAAAGTAAATTTTGATGTCCCGATTCATAATAAGAGTTTTATTTGGTCCAAAAGAATGTTTAAGAGTGAAAAAAACTATATTTAATGACGATTCTCCATCAAAAGGTGATAAGTGAACCTTTAGTGAAAACTAGGGCATATACGCCTAAAATTGAATTCTTTCCGTATTTTAAGCCTTTATCTTTTATTGTATAAATGTATAAATATTTAAGAACATATATAATCATATTATAGTTATTTCTATCCATTCCCGCCATTACAACGACTACATGTTAACTACCATTTAAAATAATATTATTTTATTATTAGAGTGCAACGTAAGATTCCCAAGAAACTCGTTGTTGCATGTTGGGTACGCCATCGAGCATAGCGTCCCCTTTAAAGTCATATTAATATTTTATTCACAAATATGGATAAATATGAAAATGTCATATTCCTTATTTACCTGGGGTGTTACAAATATTCTTTTTCGCATTTAAGGTAATAATGGTTTAAAAAAATCCTTCACCTTTTATATGTTCTCAAGAAAAATACTTTTCAAAACGTTTTCAATCTCTTTTTAAATGTTTTATAGATAAATGTGTTTCAAAACATTTTCAAGCTTCTTTTCAAATGTTTTTCATAATGAATTTAAGATAAATTTATAAGTTTTCAAGAAATATTGTATTCAAATCGTTTTGATGCTCATCTTATGTGATTTCAAGAAAACTGGTTTAAAAAACTTTTCATGTTTCTTTTATATGTTTTCAAGAAATATGAATTTTAAAACATTTTTAGTATTTATTCCTATTCTTTCCAATGAAATGGACTTCAAAAAGTTTTAATGATTAATTTAAATCACTTTATATTAATATCAATGAAATGTTTTTCAAAATAATTTGAATATTTATTTATAATATTTCAAAGTGTTTTAAATGATAATGGTTTTTAAATTTTTATGAAGATAATTTTCTATGTTTTCAAAGTAAAATGTTTTCAAATGTTTCCAATTGTTATTTATATGTTTTATAAAAAATTTAAATATAAATTATTTCATAATGGTTTTATGTATTAAAAATACATTTTCAACGAATAAATTATTTTCATCAATAAATGTTTTTAATGATATTTAAAAATAATTTTCCATTTATAATAACATCCATGGATTTTATTCATACCATTTTAGGATGTGATCTAAAGGTATCATTCATATTAATTCTATGAAAAGGTTACACATAATGTCATGGTCTTTATGAAACACAATTATCATTCATGGGTCATATAATTTTTATACCTGTTTCTTTTTCAAGAGTTATGGTGATGGTTAAATGATTATTAAATCATTAGTTTTTTCAATAGGTTATGATATAATTATATGATTATAATACCCATTTAATTTCATTTATTGATATATTATTATTTATGATATTGTAGAACATGTATGTATTTATTCATTATGAAATGGGTGGGACATATATATCCATCCAATACATTTATTAAAGATTTATATATCATGATACTGACTCATATGGACTTTAGAATGAAGCATGACTACTATGTTGGCTATGTCTATGAACCATGACTACCAATATGGTATGAAAAGTGAACTGAGGATACTAATATGGCCATGAATGTGAACTAGTAATACTAATATGGTATGAGGAGTGAACCCATACTACCAAGATAGTCTTGGTTGGAATTCCATTGATACTATGGAAATCATATTATATGCTTATATATCTTCCAAAATTCCATGTTTTATTACAATATTATTCTTTCATGGATTATGTTCATTATTTCATTAGGATTATTGTATTATTAACAATGATTATTTATGACATGATTCATGTAAATGGTCTTTTTTATGTAGGGTGTTATATTCAATTTTCATGATCATGTTTTCATACACATATGCTCATGGTTATGCTTACATATCTCCCTTATTTACCCTAACTAATGATTTGAGATCTCCCCATTATTATGTTTCCTTTCCCCAAGTTATGATGAATGCTTTTAGGTATAATTACTGAAGGTAGATATATTTATTATAGATGTTGAAGATCTTTCACCAGGATAATAGATTCTCTTTTATATATTTCTAGAGACACTAAACTATTACAACCTTTAGGCATGTTTTATTTTAATGTGCTAAATATTAATCTAATATAGGGAAAAGCTATATATGTTAAACATGGGTCTCTATCATTTGTATAAATGTAAAGGATTAGTCAACATTCATAAATTAGGATGGGAAATATTTACTGATATCCCAAGGTATATTTGTAAGGATATTTCTAGGGATGTCTCTAAGGATAAGTATAAGGATGAGTCAAGGTTTAGGAAAATTTCCCAGAATTTTGGCAG
Organism: Viscum album; assembly: GCA_963277665.1. Lineage (NCBI taxonomy): Eukaryota > Viridiplantae > Streptophyta > Magnoliopsida > Santalales > Viscaceae > Viscum > Viscum album. The sequence continues at coordinate 113,617,395 of OY728137.1, forward strand.
AGGATTGACTGGGTGGTTTCCTAGAAATAAATCCATGTCTGTATACTACAAGTGTATGTGGATATGGAAAAAATGTACTTATGTGAATCAAATCTAAAAAGATGTTTAATCCTGACTCTGGTCTGATACATGACAACGAGTATTGTTTCACACTTAGATTGACACTCCTGTAAGATACACTTTTGGAATTTACAAACTCTTCATGAACTATAATGAATTAAGTACATATATGTTTGTCATGAATAACATTGGATTAACGAAGGGTGTCATAAATTAAGGATGGTTTCATGACTTAGAGATACTATAATTAATTCTTTTCAAGACCATGTGGTTTTCATTTATAATAAGTAATTCTCACACTATGCTTGTGGTTTTTTCCAATGGTGCTAAATTGATTGTTTTTTTATTAAATATGAATGTGATTGATGATTTTTTTATGATCTATAAAGTGTGATTACCATTGGGTGAATTTTTTTGTTATGATTCCAAATCAATTTTCACAGAACATGATTAACAACATTTACCTTAACCAACACATGGACTCACCACATAAGAGAAAGACGTATTTAATTGAGACTCAAGGTAATAGAGACCATGTAGTAAAGATGATTATATTTCATCTATGACAAGAATGTGGAAAGTTTCACCAATGTAAATGTCTTAGATGAACATGAATATATTTTGACAATGAAAAATAAGGTCCCAAAGCATGTGACTATATGGGAACAATGAACAGTTTGGTTAATAAAATGTAGGAGAATGTTTCCTCCCTATGATATCATCGATAGTTATGTTTCTTATGTGTTGGGTAAATGGTCATTATGAATATCAATGTACCATGATGAAATCCCGTAATTGGAACCAACAAAGTGTTATGAGTGATGGTTACATTAATGATAATGAAGAGACTACATATTACATTTGAAAGGAAAGAGGTATTGTGTAATAGGATGGGGTACCCTGGTTTATAGAATAAGGAAGAAGATGAGTAATAAAATTATGAATGTGTTTTGAGTTGAAAATTATGTTAGAATAATGATGAAATATATAAGGATTGTTCTACTTATGTATTTCACTCAATATTTACATGTTTATATTGAGTGTTCCTAATAGATTGGTGATGTGATTTAATGAAAATGTGATATTTTGACTAATGGAATGCCACCCTTAATATCTTATTTATGTTAAGAAAATTATTTTATGAATAAGTAAATTGGATATTACTAATTATATTGGAACTAATTAAAGAAGTTTTGTCATCTGGTTTAAGATATCATTGATAAAATTGACATCATTTTTGGATTAATGGAATAAATACAATACAATTAGTATAAGGAAGCAATCATGTTTTCAATAATGATTTATCATAATTTAGTTTTTAAATATGTTTCAAGATAATATATGATTGGTGTATTCACATGTTTTGAATGAGACAACCAAGAGATACATTTTGATAAACTATGGAATCATTGTGAAGATATTTTTCTATCCCTCTATATAATGTTTTGTATTATAATCATTGATAAGGGTCATAAGGATAATCATTCTTGAAAAGTTTAAGTTAAACACTAGAGGAAGTATTTATGTATTGTGATTATATTGAAAACCTTGATTAAATTGATATTTAGTTATTAACATGATATCAATGATATACATCATATTTTTGAAATTTTATAAGTGTGGTTTTATAAAAGTAAATCATGATTGTTGGGGGAAAAATAATCGAGTCCAGATAGTCTATGGCTGTTGAACCCATAACTGAAGGACAATAAGGTTTTGACACATACTATTGACCTAATAATTGCCCACGTTAATATATAATAAATTATTATGAATAATAAATTATTATGAAAAAATAATGTTACATATAGGTTAAGATATTAATGAATTAACTAAATTTATATTTTATGAATAATTATAGATGAAAAGTTATACTTTTCATTCATTTATGGATCTCATGTTCAACAAAAATTGTATTTTTTAACATCAGGATTCCATGTTAATTTATGGATGTCCATTACATGAAGTAATGGATAAATTACAAATTGATAATAGTAGAAATAATTAATGAAATTTTTTATATAGAAATATATCAATTAAGTATATTCTTGGTCAATAAATGAATTACTGACAGATAGGATAATGGTTATAAAAAATGGTCTCCTAATGTCTAAATTTTTGTTGAACTAGTGGCCTTATAAATCATTATAGATTTATCACTTTGAGGCCCAAAACATTTGTTTTATCATTCCCTTATTTTTTATTGATGAAATAAATAACTCTATATAAATACTTACTCTTTTCCTCCATTTGTAATCTTCACTCTCAACCTATGTTCTCATATATGGAAACCCAATTACATTTTACTTTAGACTTATATTAAAATAATAATTCAAAAATTATATTGACACACCACAAACTTGTATTGTTCTATACACAATACCAACAAGGCATGCACTACCTGCAACACCGATTTGGCATACATTACACGCAACACCGATTTTTTGCGAATCATCATATTAATATAATTTATTAAATGATATAATAAAAACCTAGTCTTTAATATATGTGATATTAATATTATTAAATACTTTCAAAATATTTTAAAAAATTGTTTTTCATAAATTAATCTTACTGATAAAAAAATATATAATTATTGGTAAAGTCCTTTAATGTTTAAAAATATGGTTTCCTCAAATGAATAACATTTAATAAAACAATTAATTTTTTAGCAACATAAAAATATAATTTCATAAAATAAAATTAATTTTTGAATTAATAATTCTGAAATTATCTAGGGATAAATTTTTAATATTTTTATGAGAAACATCATTTTTTGATAAATATTAAAAAATACTGCATTTATGTTAAAAAATTTCATTGCGGTTAAATAAATATTAATAATATATTATATATATAAAAATTTTCATTTCAAATTAGATAAATTATATATCTATTGAAAATATTTATGAAAATAGAGTCACTTTATCATAGAAATTGAATATAAAAACATACAAAACCATTGAACTTATTTTTACTTTAATGGCCCATAATTTCATCCAGTCTGTGGGATTAGCATTGATATAAAAATTTCCACTTATATGATTAATATTTATAAAAAATAACATACAACATTGTATGAATCATAATATTTAGTGTCTAATAATATAAAATTAATATTTTACCAATAATATTAGAATGACTGATTAAAATTAATCACACCGATTAAGGTTAAATTATCCATAATTATGGACTAAACCTTAATGTTAGAAGCCCAAATGACCTAAAAACTATTACAAACACCATTGGATTGATATATTTCTTCCCTAAAACTTCCATTTTTGGATTTGGTTTTTTATTACTTTTTTTATCTAGTAACATGTGTACACAAAACCTGTTTTGAAAAATTCTAAGTGACTCCTTTTTTTCCGTATAAAAAGGCTTCCACCTCTCTCACATCCTCACACCATTCAAACCTCATAGAGAGGCCTATATCTTCTCAATACAATTCCTAACATTCCTAAATTCCTCTTTGATATCTTTAATTGGAATAATGAAATCCAAGGAATACATTTGTCACTAACCAAAATGAGTTACCCGATTAACAGGTAAAATCTTCTCTCAAGTCTTTTATTTTCAATTTCTTATCCATCACATTAAACAATATTCATTTTTCCATTTTTACATATCATGGTGGCCATTTTGATTTAAACTATTTTAATATATGATATATAATATATTTTTAATGTCATTACTCTTTGGTAATTCAGATTTCGAAAATAATTTTATGCATTCCATCTTATGTAAATACGATAATTTCATTTGAGGAAATGTGGACTAATGCCCCCTAAAAGTAATATGATTTACTCATACACTACATGAATTTTATTAAGATATATTAAGAGAATATATATTATATATATGATATCATAAATCTAATTTAATAAAAATATATTTTTATATATTTATTTTTCATTCATTACTTCAACATGACAATTGAAGAAATAGTGTTAATGCATACATATTCCCTTCCAGCTATATGAACAGTGTATTTTATTTCATATGTATATATTATATAGAATATTCTAATAAAAATATAATATATATACAAGATATTTTTATCATGGTTTACATTATGGAAGCATGACATATGTATAAGGGCCAATAATATAACAAATAAAGACACAAGCGAATAATAAAGTGAATACTACCCAATGTTAAACCTTAACATATGGTTGTTAACAAACTAGTAATGTAACGCATTAATTTTAATAACTCAAACCCAGAAGCCTAGATCAGGAGAATTATTTTAGTACATTATCATGACTACAAGGAATCAGTTTTTGAAGGACCGATCAATTTAGAAACCATTGAAAATAGATTACCTAAATAAACCTTACATTTAAATTCAATACAAAATATGAAACATAGATAAATTATTTGGGACACTATTTTTCAATTATATTAACCATAAATATAAATCATAACATACTTCCTGGAATTCTAAGAAGATATATCATAAGAAAGGGGTGAGCTCAGACGATCAGTAATGTTAAACAAAGCATCATAGTCTTTCATAAATAATCATATACATTAAGGCATGAAAATAACTGAAGAATATTTTTAATCATAAAATTGAACATAATATGGAAAGAATAAATCAAATAATTATATTTAAACATTAAAATGAATATTTTTCTAGTCTAATAATCACATGGAATATCAATAACTAATCTCATAATGAGGGAATGCATAATGTTGAACATCATAACCATACCGCCATGTCGCGTGCCAAGACCATACATAACCATACTGTCTAAGCCTCATTCCAATACACTATTTTTTCTCATGAGACCTTCCAATTCATCTTGGTGATATAGTTTCCCCCACCCATAACATAATATGTTCAATTAATTCCTCTTATGAATGGAGTAAAACACATCTAAAATAAACATTCTTGTTAAAACTATCATACAAAATGTTAATACATCAACAATAAAACACGAATAGTATCAAAATAGCACAAAAACTATCAAACATATCATAAATACTTCAATATAATGTGGAATATTTTATCTTATCATGTAATTCATATTTAAGCATAAAATGTATCAAATTATGTCGACATATATGAATAATAATCAAATGAAACCTTTTAAACACTCTTAGATAAATATTAATTTTTTTCTTAAAACCATTTTAAGTCATGTAATTTATAAAAGAAGTAATTTAAATTATATTTTTAATTAAATTTTCACTTACATATTTGAATATTTTGAAAGGAATTATCAATTTATAAAATTCATGTACATATAAATAAATCCTTAAAATCTTTTTGAAAACATCGAAATTAATGAGAAATATTTAAGACAAATAAATATTTATATGATTTAAAATGATGTTTTAGTTAAGTTGTACCATACATAAAACATTAAAAGTATTCATTTTGAATAATATTTTAAAGAAACATGGACATGGATAATAAATATGTCCCAATAAATACTTACTCACAAATAATCTCAAATAATAATGAGATTATGAAATTAACCCTCAACTTGTACATTACATTAGTGGATGGTGATTTAATCTCTTATATATGGGTAAAATTATGTTAATAAGTTTTACTAGAACCATATCCATCATTATTATACCATATATTATCCTATTATATCATTTTGTTAATAATATGTTCATATTATTGTGGTTTCGGGTGGTAACTTTTTCGTTTTCCCATTCCATTTTTCATTCATGTAATTCATGTTTGTTACGAATATATTGTATTTTATTCAGATAAAAAAGGAAATTAGGATTATAAATATTAATTTTCATTATCATATAAATATTAAAATAATTCTTCAATGGTTAACATAGATAAAGAATCTCATCGCGTCATGGAGACGGTAGGCCATTCGTACGCATGAGCGACGATATCAATAAACTGATGGTTACAATGTATAGAATTGGATGGTATATTAATTATAAATAATAATTTGATTTCTATATTAGTTATTTATATCCATTATACACATAATTATATCCATCCAATATAAGTAGTGTTGAATAACAAATTGCACCATGACATAGAGACGATAAGCAGTGCGTATACACGCATGGTGATATTGTTATTAATTGGATGGCGTAAAGGAGGAATATGATTGTAACATAATTATAATAAAATATAAGTGTATATATGATAATTTATTTTTTTCATTAGTAATTAAACAACATAGTATGAGGACATAGAAGAAGAAAATAACATTGAAAGAGTATATAAAACAATTACCTCTTTTTTGGGCATCATATTTTCATTTTCACAAAAGGAATCTATAAGTTAGATTTATTCCCAAAGTAAGGCCCCTATTATGATTTTAGGGAAGATGGGAGGATAATTGGGTAAGGATTAGATGACGCAAAAGCCTTTATTGGTGTGAAAAAAAGAGATGTATATATTCCCTTTTATAAAAGAGGTGAGATGTACTTTATGAAATTAACAACATATAAAAATAATATAAATTAATTTTCTCCTCTTAAAGAATCCAATGTGAATTATTTAGAATATAATATGTGTATGGGTTGAAATAATCTCATCAAATAAATTTTTGACATGTTATTATTTTATTTTAAACCTTATCATTTTGATTTATCCTTATTTAATTTGATTAATTTTAATTATTGATATAATAATCTCAAAATTAAATGGTTATAAATATTTACTTATACGTAGTAAATTATCCCCAAAAGGTATTATTATGATATATTGGACCTTATAATTATCTATTTTAATTGTATATGTTTTTATGATTTTAAAATAATTTAATGAACAGTTTTTTATAAAATATCAATAGTGTCCAATTTTACCATATTCAATAATTTTACTTTAAATAAAATAAAAATAGAATGATAACTTCTATAAAATCTATTTAATAATCCAAACTAATTTCAAAAATAAAAACATAGACATATTTTATTACATAGTCTTCCAAGATAAAATTTATGATTTATCTCTAAATAACATCGATCACTTATAATGTCTCATACCGAAAGTAATTACCCTAATTACATATTCTCCATGTTAGGTAAATCATTTACATAAATAACTTAATTCCACATAAGTCTAAAATTGAAATCATATATTCTTCTAAAATATAATTCATGCATGACAAATAATTAAATACTATAGTATTCTATATTACTTAATCACATAAAGATCCCAAAATAGTGAACGTCTTCCAAAATAAAATTTTCTACTTTATACACAGGTTATTATCCAATACCTAAGATATAAACAAGAAATAAAATTAGTTCTGAAAGTGAACTAACTCTTTTTCCATAAACTCAGCAAACAAAACTGAAATCATCATATTCAATATGGACTTCATGTAGTCTAGTGGTAGTTGATAAACCCTTTTCTTCCATAGATTATGGGTTCAATTCCTACAGTCTTGTCCAACATGATGGGTTTGTCACTGATTCTGTGTGTTATCCTTTTTCTATGGGTATATAATTATAATTAATTTTAAAAAATGTTATGAAATTCTCCAAAATAACTACAACATATTTTAACATCAATTTTTATCTCACACCTTTTATTTTTTATCCAAAATATAAAATCTCATAATTACCTCAAAATCAATGATTATATAAACATGAATTTTTATATTTTACATTATAAATTTTTCTACATAGGAAAAGATAATTATTCTTCAAATAAAATATTCAAATAACAAACTTTAGAGTTACACAAACAAGTAAAATATATGCCAGTGTAATCTCATCATCGAAAGGGAATTACTTTTTTTAAACATTGTATCATCCTACAATCTAAAATAACTCTTGGATCTTTTATATGTAGAATTTTTAGTCATTATGGGTTCATTGTGATCCTTTAATCATTATTTTCTATATTATTATTTAATACTAAATTTTTATAAAAAACTTTCATAATTTCATATGATTCAATAATGTCAAACCATGAGACAATATATAATCCATACATTTCATAGGTCATTTTCAGTTTCCTCATCTAAATTTCGAATGAAATTTGGTATTACTAAACATATATATTTAGGTTCTCACAATTTTTTTCACAAAACATCATCATATGAAATTTATTTTCATAATGAACATACTCACCACATTTAAATCAATCAATTGATAACTCAAAAAGAACCTCATTCCATTTCATAGAGTTAACCTAACACTTCCTTTTTCATAGGAGGTTATTTATTTATGACCATCATTACCACATATATGAAATCAACCCATTCAATTAAAATATTTTCTTTTGTGGTTCTTTCCACATCTTTAGCACATTTGTGGTTGAATATACATACCTTTATGATTGTTACCTGAACTTCCACAGGGATTTGTTTCTCTTATATATGATGCCTTAGAAGTATTACCAAGGTTAAAGTGGTTAATCCTGAATCATGATAGTCTATTTAGAATAACCACAATATTTCCTATTACAACTCACATTATTTTCATTTATTATTCATAGAACCACCACATTTTCCTTTAATCTGTTGTCACTTTGGTGGTAGTTGGATTCATCCATTTACTTAAACAAAAACAGTTAGTGTGTGTAAATAAAAAAACTATCATATAAAATTTTATGAGGATGGTAAACACTAATATATCCCCATTAATGTTATCTCATACTCATTTAATATACCTAAAAAACTAGGACTCTTTCTGTCATGTAATAAATTATGGTTATATTGATAACATTTCATTAAATGACCCACTATCCTCAAAATTTATCTATACATTTTCTCTTATATCAACCATGAGGACCCAAACATAAAAATTAAATATTGTTTTGGGCGGTTAATAATTTAAATTATTTATTATTAAGGAAAATTTTAGGTTTAGATCTTAATACAATTAGTCCATAACTCATGCATAACAAAATCATAAGAATATAAGGTGGATAGTTCCAAACAGTTTTCCTTTTTTAATAAAAGAAACCATTTTAAAAATAAAACATGATTTATTTTCCAGACACATATTTGATACATTTATCATGGAATCCTCTTTCTCCTTAAAAGTATTATGTACTGTGAAAATCATTTCAATCCATGGTATGAACACAAAAATATATGTAAGGGGGAAAAGTTGGAATGAAATCGTTAGTCTACGAATATTTAAAACTAGTGAAAACATTTTAAAAAAATCTAATGTTTCACCCATAAAACAATAACGAATTATCTTAAAATATGAAATCATATGATTCTTGTAAAACTCTAGGAAATAAATATCCATAATTTTAACTTCTGTAATCCATATCACAATTACATTGTAGTTTTCACAACTTCAAGGGGAGAAACATTGCTGGTTACATTTGGAATACCCATTACAATATATTCCTTAAATCTCATAGGATAAACCCTACCAGTTAACCCCATATCATTACCCAATTAATCTAATAGCAATAATTTTCTCACCCACCACATCTTTATTAATTATCCACCTGTATATAAAATCAAAAGAGATAAACCATAACATAATCATAATGCATAGATCATGCGTAAAGGGAAATTACATTTCCACTTTGCATTAAAAAAATATCATTCTAAGATATCGATATAGTTAATCTATTATCGAAATAAATATCATTACCAAAATACATAAAATTTGAAATGGTATTTATTTTTCTTTTGACATACATTACACCATTTAGAAGAATCCAAATGCAAAACAATGGTCAAGGTGGTGGAAAAACATTATCATCATATACATTAAAAATATATTTCTTTATTCAATTTAGTAATATTATTCATATACAAACATTACATTTGGAAGCCATTGAATGAAATTAAAATTAAAAGTTTTTTATTATACACTTTATAATATAAGGAGGTGTATAACATCAAAATATGCAATAATGAAAGGATATTGAGATGAAGTCCATTACTTTTTGTCTGAATCATCACATACAATATTTATACTATATAATAATAAAATATAGAAATTTATAATTTTATTATAACCTTTTTAATTTTTATTATTCATTTTATATCAATTATTAATATTTTATAATAATAACAAAATTATTTAAATTTATATCAGACTTTTTTTCGATATTCAGTACTTGAGTCGAAAATGATCTTGGTATGCACTTAATAGACCAAGTGGCCATAAGTATATCAACTCCAGAATAATATTCATGAAATTATTATCATTTTTATACATTAATAATACATTTAAATCAAACCATTTGGTATAGTTATGAAAAATTAATAATGTTACAATCATGGGGACGACAGGTCGTACATACGCATGAGTAATGTTTTTCTATTTTTCATCCATCGTTATAGATAGAAGATATGAATTAATTTACATTTATTGAATGATAATAAAATAATGAATATTTTATTAATAATTTAAATATACTTATACATATCATTTAAGTTATGTAGTGAATAAAAATGAATCATCTCCCTTCATGCAAGTGATAGTTCACATGTATGCAAGAAAGCCATTACCATTTTAATGTGTATGGAATGTAATAATTTAATAGATATATTATTATATTATAATGATTATTATACCAATAATTCCACATATGAGTACTAGTTCTATAATTATAACAATTCACGAGATATGGGTATGGAAAACACACTATATTGATTTTCCTGGCTGTAGTCTGTTCTACACACGAATAGATAGTTCATTTTTAATTTGATGAAATTTGAGATGGATTTACATGATATATTAATATAATAACATATAATTATATATGTAATATAGGAGTTATTATCTTATAATAGTTTTAGTAGATTTTCAGGAAGCGTAAGAAGTAATAAAATAGTAACTCTAAAAATAAAAAGGTTAACTACCCTTCAGATGATCACATTTCATACCACATTAACACTTATAATAAGGGCGTTTTTCTAAAAATAATGATTAAATATTGTGGGGATCTATTATAGGAAAGGTTTTTTTGGTGATTAGATGATCCTCAAGGATTTCTTAATTTTGACTAATAGAGAGGAATGGGTACCTTTTAATAAGAGAGGGGAGGGGCACCTTTTGGAAACCCTTAAAATATTAAATTACTATAAATTAATTTATAACACAAAATGAATCCAAATTATGTTGTTTTAAAGATAGGTAGAGTATGTTTATAAATCTTCTCCACCAATGATTTTGAGATATAAATTGATTTTATGTTTAACCATATCTATTTTTTCAACCCCTTCAAACACTTACTCTTTTATTAATTAATATACACATTGAGTGTTAAATTAATAAATAAAACAAATAAAAATACCAATGAATGAGTAATTAATAAAATTTAAATAATTATAACAAAAATTTTGTCTAATATTATATTTGTATAAATATTATATCATTTAATAAAATATTTTATATTTTTTAATACTTATAATATCAACATTGATACTATTCATCAGTTAAATTTTTAAAAATATCATAACAGAAATATTAGTTCACACCAAATCATTTTGATCATCAGAAATAAGTAAAAATCACCCATAAAATTAGTTGATGACATAAATTCTATCAAAGTATATTTATTATTCCATTTATAATATAATTTATTTGATTTATACATTAAATAATAATTTTATGCATCATCATTGTGAAACCATTTAATTTAATTATTTATTTTCCAAATAATATATATAAATTAAAATAATTTATTTAATCATTTAAAATTTATAAATAATATTTATAGTCAATTATATCACTTATATACAACCACAATGATTTTTTTTATGTAAAAAGACTCATGATTATGACATCTTTATATTTACTTAAAATAAAAATTTTATTGTCATAATAAAAATCATGTGGCTTCTTAAGGAAACAATTTCATAGCAATTATTGTATTGGTTTAAAATAACTCAGCCAATATTACTATGATAGGTGTTACGGTAGATTTATAATGTTTATGATTTTATTTTATCCTTCAATTACCCAATTTACCCTTGACCGTGGTAACAAAAATAATTACTATAGGTACTATTCATTATGTCAAAAAATAAAAGGGAAATATTCAAAGAATTTGAAACATTTGATTCGAAAATATTGAATTTATTATGATATATTATATTCATTGAATTGGGAGAAATTAATTAAATATTAATCCCATAGACCGAATGAGAAAATGAGTTTTTAAAATAAAAAAAATAAAAAGTTCACATTGTCTTTATATCAAATTTCGATATGAAATTGATTCCAATGACCACAATTGAATTAAATGTTAAAAAATCTTATTATACCTTAAAACCATATAATATGATAATATATCTATATAAATAAATTAGATAAAAAAATAGTATTTAATTAAAATGCAGTATTACTAACTATACATTAAAAATGAAAATTATCAAAAAATAAAAAAAAATTATCCAAAGTATAATTTTCTTTTACGCATCGAAATAACAAGTTCATTGTGAAAAATAGAATTTATAATATTGAAAAAAACTATATTTAAAATGGGTTCACCATCAAAAGGCGGAAAAATTTCATTTTTTAAAATACTTCCTTTTTGTGTATAATATAATTTGTTCTCATATCATGTGTAGAAAATTTATAAGATGAATTTTAAAAATTATATTGAATTTATATTTAATTAATATAATATAAAAAGTGTGATTTTATTAATTTAAGAACACAATTATTCACATTATAATTTTTTTCATAAAAGAAGTTCATTTAGATTCAATTTATTTTTATTTTATTTCCTAATTAATTAGTAACTAACGAATAATTATATAAACATGAGTAAACCATATTTCATTAATTTAGTTAAACCATTTTATTCCCTTCATTATAATGTCTATGTGATAACTATCATATTAAATAATAATATTATGTTGTTCATTTAAGTTAAATGTGTTCTATCATTTATTCCATTGAACGTAATGATTCCTTTTAAAAACTCATAATGTTACATGAAATGATACTATATTAACTGGTCTGGATTATCTTATGAAATTTAGGAAATATAATTTTAGTGGTATTTCAAATTCAACCATGTAGTTTACTCCCTAGGTAGATGTGAAATTTGTAATGTAAGTTTGATATTGATGCCACAAGTAACCTTGATGATTTATGACTCCTAGGTTATTTTTCACGAGTCATATGATTTCATGAGGTATGTTAAATAATATTTGTTTCATGGGTATAAATATTATTTGTTGAAATTTTTTTCATGAGATTAAAATATTCATGGACTAATGGGTTCTTTCCTTCTTTTATGCCCCTTACAAAGCATTTTATGCTCATCCCATCTTTTTTCAAATTTTATCATCGGTCATATTGTTGTTAAGGAAAAATAATATTTCTTAATTAATGTATCAAAGATGTGTCTTGAAAAGAAATACAATTTTATTTTTTAAAGGGTTTATTTTGGTGAAAAGGGGATATTGTTTGGAAGTTTCCACTTTGTATTTTTATAGTTTTTTTATGTATGTGTTATATCCAAATACACTAGAGATCTAATCATCAAAATATACTCAATGTGAAATAAATAATATACAATTAATTACCTAAATAATATTCCATCTTTAAGGCTAGGTCCTAATATATGAATTCATTATGAGATAGGACGAACCTATATCTCCCTCTAATGAATTGGGTAATGACTTATATCCTATGAGATATACTAAAATGGTCTTGGGAATGAACCATGACTAAAAAATAACCATGTGAGTAAACCATGACCACCATGATGGTATAATGTGTAAACTTATGATACTAAAATAGCTAGGAGAGTGAAACATGAATACCAAGATGTTCTGGGGTGTGAAACCATACTAATGAGATGGTGTTGGAAGTAATGCCATTGATACTATTGAAATCAATTTAAATTCTTATGTGTGTTCAAAAATTCCATGTTTTATTCCTATGTTATGATTTAATGGATTATGTTCTTTGTTTACTTATGATTCATGCCTTATGAAATTTCATTTTTATGCCATGATTCATGTACATGATCTTTGATATGCAGAGTATGATGTCGTATTATTTTGAACTGGTTCTCATACCCTTATGCTCACGATCATACTTAAATATCTCCATTGTTTAACCTTACAGAGATTTTTTCCTCACCCCTTTCTTTAGTTTCCTTTCCCTAGGTTATTATTAAATGGATTAGGTAGATGTACAAAAGGATGTGATCTTTATGGGAGATGTTGAAGATCATTCACCAGGACAAAATATTTTTTTCTTCATGATTCCAAAGACACTAAACTATAACGTTCCTCGAACATGTACAATTTTAATATAATAAATATTCATATTAAATGGTGTAGTATCCATTTGTGTTAAGACTAGGTCACAATATAGTCATTAATTTTTAAAAGAATAAATTATAATATCAAATAAGGGAATCTTATTTATCTACCACTATAAATATTAAAAGAATTAAAAAATAATTATAATGGGTTAGCTAAAAACTTTTTTATTGATGGTTAAACTGAAAATATATATGTTAAAATGGCCTACCAACACATAAAAAATCCAATAGGTGGATATATTTTGGAATTATTACCTCCAATTATTTCTTATAACATATTTTTTTGACTTTTTATGTTATTATAACAAGGGTATAACTTTATTTGTTTTGTAAATTTCTTGTATGTCCTCTCCCCCACTTACAAATGGCCATTCCGTCCTAAAAATTAGTTACACCATCTATGGTCTTTGTATGACCAAACCCTAAAAAACTACCTTACATAGTTATACAAACTATATATTTTTTTTTCAAAATAAATATTTGGCCTAAGTCATTGAGGTGATAACTAAAAGAGGATTCTCTGAAGGAAGTAGATAGTCTTAACGAATCCCTTTAATTTTATTTATTCTATTTCACCCTTGAATTTTAAAATATCACATTCATTATAATACTAAAATAAAATAAATATACTGAGATATTATTATATTGGTGAAAAACATTATACACCTCTTAATCTATCAAATTAGAAATAAATTCATTTATTTTACGTATGGTGGACTTCCACCTCATGATCCAATATAATTCCTTTTCCATCAGGTAATATCATGATTATATTAAATGATGGATTTAATGTGGGTATATAAATTATATTTAATATATTATAAGACTTATTGAATCATAATAACGTGTATACCTTTATAAATTAAATTCCATTTTAAATATGATAACTCTTCTCCTGTGTACGATGGACTACTGCCTCACAAAGAAATGTCATTCATTACTAACTTATTAATAACATTTAACTTGATAATGGTAAATTGTGGTAATTTATGTTATATATATGAAATTATATTAATTCTATAAAATTAATATAACACCAAATTTCTTACCCTTCCACCCATTAAGGTAATGAATATGTTGCCTGTGTATACACATGGCATATTGTCTCCACATAGTGATGAGATAAATTCTGAATGATCAATCTTAATTAATGATTAAAAATATATATATGAATAAAAAATGATATTTATAAAATTAATAAAATATAAGAGATAATTAATGTATATAATAAGAACAAAAACTATAAATTTAAGGACAAATAACCCAACAGAAAACCAGGTAATTATCACCAAAAAACTAAAAATAAAGACATATAATTAAGAAAAAAGTGGTAAAATGTTATAAATGAATAATATATGGTACTGTAACTATGAATATGGGTTTTAATCAATTAATAACATTAATAAAATAATAATATATGTGTTTAATGAACATTCTACCAAATGGAAGTGTGGAGCGATTGAATTCTTTTTAATGTCTCTTTACCAGAAAAGCTTAGCAAGATACAAAGTCTCTGACCGTTTATTAAAATAAAGTAAAAGTTTAGCAGGAAAGAACTGCAAACTAGAGCTTACAATTAAATATCATAGAAAACATATCCTTTTCCATGACCATCTCCATATTCATGATCGATTGCCTCATTTTTGGTAGCTGACTCCCATTCCAAACATTCAGACTCCTTCAGAATCATCACATACATTCATCTGAGATTTAATTTCATCAAATACGAAAAATCCTCAGAATAATTCATCCATTTTCCTTTGCTAGTAGAAGATGTGGTAGACATCTACTTTGGCATAGAAGAGTAATCTTTCTGCTGCCTTCTTCTTAGTGGGTCTGTCATAATACCCTCATTACCTACCATAACCATATTTCCATACTGAAAAACAACACTAAAAGAGGTTCTTACTCAGCCATCATTCTCCTTCCCACTGTCAGATATGTCCTCCCATTTCCAAGGGATAAGCACCTTCTGGTAGCTTCTATTCACACCCAGCTCCGGCACAACGTGAATGTTAATGTTAATCAGTGCTAAACACTACAGTTGCACCACAAGATCATGATCTTCAAGCACCCTGATCTGCAAAAGACCTTCTCTAGATAAAACATTGTGAGAACTCAACCCAACCTGCATGTTATAGCCTACAGTCCGTGGAAAATCCTCACCAACATGAGAGATTCCCCCATGATCCTATTCTTTAGCACGATGGCAAGTTCCCTCCCTCTGCACCTGTCCATTCTTTCTGTCATTTTGATCACAAATCAGTCCCAGACCCATCACCCCACTGTCATGCAACTCAACAGCTTCAGCAGAGCTACAGACAAGAGACAAATCGAGAGCAATCTATTCTTGACCCACTTACGGTTCTTCATTCACCATACCAGCAATGTAATTTCTGACCTCAATACTCTCCACCTTATGCACATGATGTGTCTTCAGCCCTGGTGAGACCCTCACCCACCCAACAACTTCATCCACAGAAGCCCCTGCATGTTGGATCATAACATATCTGTCCACTGCCTCCTTACCCCTCAATGTTACCAGTTCATGGCCACTGGTAACATTAAGAGATTGGACTTCATGCTTCACAGCAGTCTTCAAACCACCCTCATGAGTCACCCCAAGATCACTCTGTAGTCTTCCAAACACATCATCTACCCTTGGATTTAAGGACTCATTCACTTCACCCATTATTCTTCCTTTCAGTGTACTGGTACACACAAGACAAGTTTCTCTCCGAATTCCTTTACCCAGTTCATGCTTCTCTGTATGAGGTTTTAATGCTGCCACCACTACAACCCTTGGACCCCAAACCACCTGTGAAACCACCCTCTTACCACTGCAATCCTCCCTCAAATGTCCGACTTTAAGACACCGAGTGCAGTAGTCAAACCAATACTCAAAAACAACAGACTGTTTACATTTAAATTCCTCACTCATAGGAATGTAGATCGACTTAATCAGTGGTTTCAATTGGTCTTCTTTAACACGAAATCTCGGTGAAATCAGGTGGAAAACATCCCTAGTTCTAATGTCCGAGCATAAATAACGACCGACTAGATTTTCCATCATGAGGATGATGGAAGGATTATAAAATGGAAGAAGTAATTTTATAAATCCTACCAACATTTCCATGTTCGACGAGTTACACATCATATAATGGTCATAGTACCATCGGAAGAGCAGGATGTGACAACCATCACAAGTATGTGGGGCAGAGGACCATTCCAGAATCAAATATTCCTCCAACTAAAAGTGAAAAATTATGTGTTTCGAATCAAGAAGACCCATAGTGGCATGATCCTATAGATTCCACAAACCGAAGATAAATCAATCGAAGCAATCCATAGGTAGACGTCATTACATGAAGCAAGCTATCAACATCAGACTCAGTAGTTATGAAGCATCATTGAACTCTGGAGCCATGACCGAGAGTTGGGGAATCCCATCATGTAACTCAGGAACTTTGGGGAAGGGAAAAATTTCTGGGAACGAAGGAAATATGTTAGGTTTTGAGAAGGGTTGAAATCGTCGATCGCTAGAGGACTGTGGGAATCACTCCTCCGCCAAGGGGGGAGGGATCTGCTCAGAGGCCATCACCACCTACATCAGAAATTTCCATTCCTGAACACTAATTTAATTTATATTACCTATATACATCCAATTTTTCTTGTATTATCAAGAATTATTTATAATTAATTGTATTTTATGATTTAATTTCCATTATTTCATCTAATGGTATTTCAATTGAAAATAGACAAGTGGTAAGTAATTTCAAAATGAAATTTCTTTTCAACAGGTTATATTACTTATTCATTATAGAACCAATTATATGATTAAGAGTTTAAGTACATTGGAGAATCATGTGTTGTAAATATACTTTTTTATGTGGACATTAACTTGATACCCATAATTTATTCATTGATATGTATTTTTTAAGGGTTTATTTTACATTAAATTTTTTAATGTGATTATTTATAGTTGAATTTCCAATGAAAAAAATATTATATTATTAACTAATAGACCACATTCTATTTCATTTATTCTAGTTATTCAGGAATTTTCATATAATTTTAATATATTATTTACATTGGAAAATAAAATGATTTAGAAAACATTTTTAATAAAATAGGAAATCTTTTGTCTAAAATTATTTCCTTAAAGACCAATGTTATAAAAAACATTAAAAAAATGTTTCTAAAACAATTATTATGACATAGGAATGATATTTTTACAATTTTTTGAAATTTGAATACCATTTTGAAATTAATATTACTGTCATTTTCCAAAAACTTACACTATTGATTTTATGAAAAAGATAAATATATAGTTGTTTGAACGTGTAATACATGTATGTAATTTTCCACAATCATTGCCAATATATATTTTATAGAATATATATATGTTTGTAAATTGAATTTAATTAAAAATTATTTTTAAAATATTTTATGGCTAATTCTTTTTATAAATTATTTTCATTGTGAACATTTTATATGCAAGAAGAATAATTTAATGAAATCCATATGGAATTTATATTCATAAAAGAAATCAACACATAATTGTATTTATGATTGACTAGGGTTATGTTTTATTGATTCTATTATTTTTATTTCAATTTAGTTTTTAATAAAATTTTTACTTTCTAAAGTATTGACATTCTCATTCCTAGATAATTTTCGTTATCATTAACATTCCCTTGAAATATTCAATTTATTTTTCCCATTATATATAAAACATCCAAAAAATATCCATATTATTTATCATGTAAAAAATTATTAAATAAATTGTATATAATATATAAATAAGTTATCTTACATTTAATGTTTTGTTATTGATTGGGGAACCCCTTTTTAATCTATATTCGTTATATGATACAATAATATTTTGTTAAGGCAAATTGATTTATGAATTAATAAAGTTTTTAATATAAGAGGATTTATATGGATATGTAGTAATGAGAGTGGAATATTTACTGATAGTCCATCGATACATGAGAATTTGTTTAGGTGAATCTGTTGGGTAGTGTAAGTTAAGTTGATTTTGGGTGTATACATACCCCTTAGTTTCAATCATTGTTCTTAATAGTTTTGATCGATGTTGTATCATGATTCTAAACATCATGAAACCTAATAATTAATAATACTAGTCATTATGAATTCAGTAAATAGTATCCACTGTATTTTTAAAATGATATTATATATATAATCATTTCATTCTATGTTTATCAATTTATTGATATTTGTTTATAGTTTTTCCCTATAAAAATTAATTTTCCCTCATTCAAAAATCATAGTCTTGTAATTGAAATAGAATGTTTCTCCAGTCTTATAACATGTCACTATGATTATTATTATATTCTCATAATAGTTCCACATTACGTAACTATTACATAGCATCTGAGCTCACCCTTATTTTTTTATTTCATAGGATTCCACGAAGTGTACTAGGAATGATATGTATGTTTATTACATATTAAAGAAGGATATATTAGAGAAAAAATAATGTTAGAGTGTTTTTTTCAAATGTAATGACTGAATCATGTATGTATAAAGTATAACAAGACAATTAAACTATTTAGTCCATATTGATGAGATCATTTGTATCTTATTCCAAAGTAGTTATATGACCACTGACACTATTATATTATGGGAAATTTCATTTCATTTAGTATGACATACATTCTTATAGATAACTTTTCAATTAGAATTTAGAAAACACAGAGTGGGGAACCTAAACCTATGATATATTTGAAGATAATTATATGATAACATCGGAATGTTTTCGTAAGGTATATACTATGTGGATTTTTATATGAAATACATAAATTTTGGGATACTACACATAGACATGGTAATAACAAACATTTACATATGTAAAATAACTCAAAAAATGTGCATCTGTCTTAACTCGAGCATTACCTAGTTCATGACCGTAGACATAAATTCTCACCAATTTTGATAGTAGAGTGGTGATATGCTTTGGATTATTAAAATTTTCATTACAATCCTTTTTAAGTAAATTAATCGATAATAAATGTTAATGAACTATATTAAAAATAAGGGGTATTGAATTGGAAAAAAGGCGTCTGAAATTAAATATAAATTTAATTACCTTTGGAAAAAACATCATAATCAACATATTTCCATGAAAAAATGATGAGTTTGAAGGAGGAAAAATTCATCTCAAAGTTCAATATGTAGATTATTTTAAAAAATTTAGGGAACCTATAAATTATCTAAGTAACTTTCCTCTAATAATGGTTAAATTCTATTTCATGGAAGCACATATATTTAAATAAATATGTTTATATTTTTTATCATTTGTCGATAATTAAACTGTAGATGTATTTTTACCAAAGGTATTATAGTTAAAATAATTGAAAAAATAAATAGGTTTCTTTAAATATTTGAATCATGTATATCTTTATTATCTTAAGAGTTATCTATACCTTAATGGGTTTTTTATTTTAAGATTTATCATATGTTCAAGGTATTAAAAACTCCTTTTTGGTATTATTTGATTGGATTATACAATGAATAAGGACTTTTTTGGATAAATTTATTGTAATAAAATCTATTAGTTTAGTATATTTTTTAGTGAATATGTAATTTATTGAAGAAGTCACATATATATTATCGAAATAAGATTAATGGTATTAGAATTCAATGGGGTTTATGTAATCTTTGGTGACTTGGTAATCATGGGTTATTACAATTTTAGAATATTACAAGAATTATATTAATAAGGTTTTAGAAAAATAACAACTCACATGATGGGTGAAAACCCATTGCATCATATAAGGTTTTCAAGATTTAACCTATATCAAATGGGAGTCAAGGTTGTCGAACCTTCCACTAGCCTACATAATGTTCTAATAAATATATCATTTTTCTACTAAAACGATTTTCATTGATAAAAATTACTATTTAATATTTATTATTTCTGCTGATGTTTTGATATGAATTTAATATATTGTATAACATGGGATAACTATACAAATTTTAGAAATTTTTTTGGAACCAGTGGAATAACAAGTCAATCATTAAAGAATTTTATGATCAGTTAAAAGTCAATATTTTTAATTCAGGCCTAGAAAAATATTTTTTTCAGATTCATTTCATAAATTTATGTAGTGTTAATTGATTGAAGCATTACCATAGGAATAAATTTAGGGTATAAAATGGAATAGTAAGAATTAATTATATTATTTTATGTTGAAAAATTGTAAGATAATTATTTATCAATAGGAAAATGATTTTTAAACAAAAAATGATATCATAATACATTTATATTTGATGAAACATAATAGTTTTAATCATAAAAAAATTATTGTTTTTACATCCATAAAATTCCACTGATAACTCACTTTCTAATGATCAAAGAACACTATCACTCTATATTATTATTTATGAATTTCTTCCATGTATATATCTTCACTTACACCTATGATCGCCTTCCAATAAACATAGATATGTGTTATTTTAGATAACCTTTCATATTTATCTTTCACACCTTTAATAGGATGTTTTATTAACCATTTTTGATGTGAAATCTCAATAATGGAAGTCTATAATTTCATACCCTTGATTCATAGGTTCTTGATCTAATTATTATGCTGAAATTTAGTAATGGTGGAGAGAATGTGACATCTCGTGACTTCAAAAGAATGAAATTGGGTCTGATAAGACAAATGAAATGTGACACTGATCTTATATTTTAATATAAAACCATGATATTTTATTATATATTTCATTTTATTAAAATCAATATCTTAGATAACTTATGATGAACACAAAATTGAGTTTAAATGAAAAACACTACACTATTGTAATATTATTATTTAAAATGTTTCCATAATAACGTATATGTTATGTGGGAGGATATGAATATGAATAAATAATTTAGAAAAATATAATTTACACAGTTCCACTATATTATATTGGAAAAAATAAAAATAATTTTAAGGATGAAAAATATTTTTTGGAAAAACTAGATTTTTCTAAATTGAGGCATATATTTTATTTTTGCACACAATTTAATGTAAAAATATATTTATTGTGGGATAAAATAAAACTGTAAGGGTTAAAATGACATTAAAATGTTTTAAATTCCAAATGTATGGATATATTTAGAGAATATGGCCCATATGGGTATATAATTAACCCATCCGGAAAATTTTTTCTTTTGAAAATTGTGGGAATCACTTTATGTTCTCCAAAACTGCATGTGTGTCCTACCAACCACATATAAAAGCTTATTAGTTCCGTTCAACGATTCACACCTCTCAGGAATTTTGGATCAACAAAAACCTTCAATAATCACTCACGAACATACATAATCCAATTTTAGGTATTTATTTATTATAAAAATACATTCCTTATTGTTCTTAAAAGGATATCTGAATAAAGATTCTCTTGTATAATGTAGTATTCACAATGAAGGTCTTTAGTTGTATTTTTTCCATTTCCATTATAAATTAATTCAATAAAAATATAAAAAAATAAATGAAATTATGTACCATATAATAATATTTTATTATTTTTATGGAATAATATGTCTCCATATCTTCCATAATCAAATGGGAAATGATATCAACAATATTGTGTAAGGAGAACTACTACCTTGCCAACCAACATAACTATTTTTCCATCACGACATATCACGGTTGTATTAAAAGATGGATTTAATGTATGTAAAAATAAATTTTATGATATTATTATATTTATTTAATGTCAATATCACATATAAATTCATTCATTCATTTCTATTTAAAATTATATAATCTCCCTAGTGTGTACGGAGGACTACTACCTCTGAAAACGATGTGACTCATTTATTAGTTACTCATTACAAATTAGATATTAATGATAAATTTACTGAATATTTGTGATATATACGAAATTATATTAATTATATAAAATTAATATATCAATAAATTACATACCCTATCACCAATTAAAGAAATAATAACCTTGATCGTCCATATGTATGACCTACCGTCCCCATGAGGCAATGCAATCATGTTTCTATGATTTAATTTTATAAATAATTAGAAAATTATTGTAATGAAAAAATTATACCTAAGAAATTAATATCATTAAAGACATGATGAAAATATATAATATGTCTAGAAAAGGGTCTTTCAAAAAAAAACTTGAGAAAACAATGAAATTAACACCCAAAAAAATTAAATTAAAATTGATATTATTAACAAAGGGATGATGAAATATTATAACAGGATTGAAAATTATATTAAAAATATGAATATTGTTCTAGTATAAATTAATAACACTCATGAAAATTGTATACATTTGGATAATTAAAGTTTAACCAAAAGATATCAAAGGGCATTGGAAATTATCTCAATTTTTCCTTCATTGAAAAATATTGAAATGTAATGAGCCTAGTTTCATTTATATTTCTTATATACATCCACTTTTTCGTGTAATCTCATTTATAATTTATACATCATGTTTTTATATATTTTAATTTGAATTTTTTAATATAATGGGATTTTACCTGAAAATTATCATGTTTTAAATAATTTCATAACATTATTTATTTTCATTAGGATAGACTAATTCATCATTATATTTCACAACATAAATTATCTTTGTAATTTCATTAGAGTGAATTATCATGTAATTATAATTTTTAATGGGGATATAAATTCCTTACATATAATTTATCCATTTATATGAACCTTGTAATTTCATTTAACAATCCCATTTTAACTTTGATTATTTAATAGTTGATTTCTACTGAAGAATATAATTTGATCATTGTAAAATATATCCATTTCATTTATAATGATATGGTTATCAAATAAATTATAATTAATTGTATAATAATTAACAATTTAACACAAAAAATAATTGGGATTTTTTAGTATGACATCTTCAATAAAAATTCCATTTTTCTTCCAAACCAATTTTATCTAAAAAAATGTTTAAACAGATGTTTTTAACATTGTCAATATGTTTTATGAAATAAATTATTTACATTGTTTCAGTATTTTCAATGAATTATTAATTGAATCATTATAAAATTTTTCCAGATAATGCCCATTTCCATCTTATCTAAAATTTGAAATGAATCATTATTTTAACATTTATTGAATGTGTGGAATTTCCTATGGCCTTGAACAATCAATGTATTAAATATTACAATATATTTTATAGTGGTTATTTTAAAATTAAATTACCATTAATTAGTTTTATGAAATTTTGTTTTTAAAAAGAACATTTTAAATGAATAGTTTTTTTTCATGATTTTTGTGATGAAATATCTATGGTATTTATTTCATCAATGACATCAACCATTTATTTTACATATTATATAAAATAGATATTTTGTATTGAGACCATTGTTATTATTTTTCTGGTTGGTTTATGATTTTTTTGACCATTGAAATTAATGATATTTTCATTCTTTATTATTATTTTTCAATCAATGACCTTCCCATGAAATATTAACTCTCATGTTATCATCGTACTATTAGTTTACAGGAAAATATAAATATAATTTATAATTTATATATTAATTATATAAACAACATTTCAATTATACAATTTTCATTTCACATTGAATGTTATATGATTGACTATGGAAATTACTATTACTATTTCTTGTTTAATCAATATTGTATTTTATTTATAAGTTATATTGATTCAGGAATGAAATCAGTAATTTGATATGTGGAAAATTTATTTGACATTCTATGATGAGTGTGGGATGGTTAAAATATACCCTTGATGCATATGTAGTCTCATGATATGAATTAGTTTTCTTATCTTAGTTATGTGGGTTTTCTAGTGTATACCTATTTATCAAGTTTACACAATATTGTGAATTGTTTTGACAGTTGAGGTATCGTGGTGCATGAGATCATGAAATCTAATACTTAATCATTTCCTACATTAAAAAATATAATTTATTATCAAATATATTTTCAAAATGTTATTGTATCAAAATATATTTCATTCTTATTTTACTAATTAAATGGAATTTATTTCTATTTGTTTACCTTCCCCTAAAAATTATTCCTTCTAATACCATGATAGAATAATTATTTTAGTTGTATGTGGAATCAGTTAATTACCATGACTTATTGATTATTCTTATTTATTCATGTTATATTATTCATTACATAAATGTTACTTGGAATTTGAGATCACCCTTTTTTCATCCATTTCAAGGATTCAATAAAGTCCACTATAAATAATATGATATTATATACTAGATTAAATCATGATATTCTCAAAAATTGTTATCATTTCTGTTTTTAGATGTATTACAAGACTAGAATATGTATCTTATTCACTAGGAAAACTAAACTGTTCGGGGATTTGGGATGTGATAACCTGTATCTTATATGAAAATAGTAATGTATCTGTTAGATCTTGGAATCTCGAGTCTTGATCAATATATAAGGACATAAAACCAAAAATTTACCCACAGTCTAATAATATCTTCTATGTAATGAGAGCATTATAGACAACCATAGAATATAATTTCTATTTTAACATTATTATCTATTTCCAAATAACTTATAACATCCTTATATGAAAATATATTTTCATTAAAAGTTTTATTCATATCCACAAATGTAGACAATCAAGTAGATTTAAAAAGGTGATAAAATAAATTATCATAATTGGATATCTTATATAACATCTAAAATATTTTTTGAACATTGTACAATTGGTGACACATAAATAAAGTCATAAAATAATTTATTATTAATGACCTAAGATGTTAAACCATTATTCCATCTCATATCATTATTGTTATTTCAATTGCATTAAATTGGTTATTTTTTAAATTTAAATTTATATAGTATATCATAGAACATGGGTTTTCACATGATGAATGAATATATCAATAGATTATTAAATTTATTTTTGTTATATAGATGAATGTGGATTATGGAATGTCTGCATTTGGGGATTGCATAAAAATTATTAATGATATATTTATAATAGAAAATAAAAATTTATTATATTGATTGAATCTGATCTACCTTATAAAATATAATTATTTTCAAAATTATTCAATTCTTGATAAATTGGTAATACTAGGTTACCATTAAGGATCCCTACAGAATATGATAGTAATTCATTGTTTATATCATAGAATAAATTATAAGTGTCTAAAAAAATTACATAATATCATTAATGAAACACGTCAAGAACATATGTTACCATCTCAATTTTTATATTTTTTTACCGTGATAAGAAGAAATAAATTGGATGCTGCAATTGGTATATCATTTTGAAATAATCAACTAATAAGATCTATATAAACATCAAACATTAGGAAAAATATTAATGGTGATTATATTACATGACTGAAAACCCAAAAAAAAAATGATTCATTTAATTGGATTTTTTCATATAATAATAATTAATTTATGACACTTGGATATATAAGATGAAAAATGTATATACATTAAAAGAATATAATTTATAATTTAAAAATTTACCAATTTAATATTTTATACTTTCATCTAGTTTGAATTTGGATTTCTCGTTAGAATATTAAAATCCAGTGAATATAGTAGAAAACATAGATGGGATGATAGAATGTCCAAGTTACTCTAATATTATCCTATAGTTGATGAAGTAATTTTATTGTGGTATGTGACCTATTATGTTATTTATTCATGGATAAAAATTTCCTTCTAATTTTGAAACGCGGATGAATAAAATAAATACATAATATTGAATTAATATTTGTTGAAATTTGGGCACTCGAGCTAGATGTTAAATGGATATAGAATTATCTAAATAATCTATTTATAATCTATAATATTTCCTATTTTCTGAATTTCATTGTAATATATATTCCCATTGTCTTCTTATCTTTATGGGCCATTATTATGGCTCTTTTTACTGGATTTATCTCTTAGTGTAATTGAAGTAATTATATACCAGTGACACTACCATCCAATAAAAATATATTTTTTTAATTTTTTCTAGTGTTTGGATGTGATGAATGAAAACAAAACAAATAAAAATTCATAAAAATAAAAAAATTAGTTATTTTATAAAAATTAATATCTTCTAAATAATGTGAAAAAATATAAGTAAAATGAAAACTGATAAAATGATTGGATAATAAACCCCATTATCAGTTTAATGAAATAGGGTCTGACCAAACACCAATGTATAAAAAATTACAATCAATGGAAAAATTACACATAATTTATTTAGAAAATTATGATATATTATTCAAGATTATATTTCTACAATGTGAGATAGGAAATTTTATGGAAAGAAATATCATTAAGGATATATTTTTTATATTATTCAATGTATCTATCTTATAAATTATATGAAAACAAAATAATGTGAAATTTAAATAATAATGTTGATGAAAAATATGTTTAGTCGTCCTTTTCAGAATATCCCCATGTCATGACTGGAACAAAGATTAGGCTAGTCATACCACTCATTATTTATTATAATCAATATTTGTTTGTCATTTATCATCCATAATTCAACTCCATCAATATTTTTCACATCTAATGTTGTAAAATTACAAATCCCACTCAAATATTTATTAATAAAATATATAACTTATGGACAAGATGAAGACATACCCTTATGTTATACATTTAATGACTTAAAATTTCACATATATATAAATATATAGAGTTCTTTTTATAAATTTTGTATTTATAAGGATATAATATGGTCTGATTATAAGAAAAAATTAATATATTAATGAAGTTGTGTTAATAAATTTTTTGGATGAGTTGATAATATATATGTGTTGTTTAATTAATTTAAAAATCACTAATATTTCTTATAACATATACAGATAATAGAAATTTCATATTAAATGAATTTTAATTTTTGATAGAGTTATTATGTAAAATAGTACTTTATCAATAACAATTGATATAACGAAATCAAAATCTAAGAGTCATTATAATGATTCAAAAAATAACAACATTGAAGAATTATAATTTTTTTAAAGAAAATGAATGCTAATAATATCTAACTTATGTCTTATATTCTATTAATGATATCTTAATAATTTGACATGTACTACCAATAAGTTATAGAATTTATTTCTTTAGGTGGTATTGCTTTCTATTTATATTCATATTTATTATTTGTTATATTTATAATTTTTAATATTGAAAACTGAAAATATAATTAAAAGTTGCTTCTCTCCCATCATACATAAAAATGAAAATTTTCTCATTGTATGATACTAAAGCATGTATAAAATTTAATAAATGTGGGAATAAGTGATATCAAAATGTGGGATGTATAGGAAATCATTATACTGATGTTAATCCATATGGCTCTACCCATTTACTGTAATGATTTGTCAACATGAAATTTGAAAAACATATGTTTTAATAAAATGTTAAATATATGTAATATTACAAGTATTAAAACATTTCATAATAAGTTTACATTGAAGGATCATCATACTTTTATTTTATATGAGGACCTTCATTAAAAAGAGGAAATCCTACTATATAAAATATATGTAATAGAAAAACATGGTTATGAAATTTGAAATATGGGATTTTCCTTATGAATTAGATTGAAATTATTCAAACACATAAATATTAAATTTCATTTATTTAAAAATCTATAAAATAATAATAATATGTGTTTTGAAAATCCATGTATGACCAGTTTCATACAACTAAAGATAGAAGATGATGATTCGTAATATCAATCCATTTTGGGGATACTCACATTTGATTTTAAAAGCAGTGTGACACAGTCATAATGAATCATCAATATTCATATTATATTGTTTTATGTTTTATTTTTTTACATGATTTTTTAAAATATATATATGAAACCATAGAAGAGATATTTTTATAATTATAGTTCATATAAAAATAATTATAAATCGAATTCTAATAGTTAATAGAATTAATATTATGATAATTTAAATGAAAACCTTGGTAGCCATTTAAACCTTCATAACACCAAACCATTAAAAGAAATGTGATTTAAAAAATAATGTATCCACATGAGAGTTGTATACAAGTATATTTTTCAGTTTTATTCATTTATATACATTGTAAAAAAATAACATGTTGAATATAAATCTAAATAATTTTGTAATTATCTCATGATATGAATACACCTATTTTTTAACTAATATGTAGAAAATAATCACTTGTTGGGGTACCTCGTTACTCTATGATAAAATAAAAGTAAATTTTAATTATCATGATTAATTAGAAAAATCATGATCTTCCAAAAATAATTATGACATATATGATCTCGAATCGAAGACCATTGAATCTACGAATTGAGATATAATGAGAACATCATAATGAAATGTGTGACAAAAAATAAAATAAATAGACTTCATGGGCTGGGAAAAATTATAAAAACCATTGTAATTAAAAATCTTCAATAATTATAGGTTTCTACAAATGTAAGACCATTAGTTTTATATTATATTTGGGTCTTATTCCATATATTAATTAGTATTCTTTAGGATTATTTAATTAATTAATATAATTACTACAAATTATTTAATGGACAACCACATCATTATGATTCATTTTATTGATGAAAACTTATTTATAAAGATATTAGTGAACATGTGATTCTACAGGGGGTTAAATTATAAAAATATATTTTTGTTATGTAATTTTACACAAATATCTCAAAAAAATATACATTTCAAATTATTATAGGAAGACTATATATTATATTCTATGGGGACTATCCATGGGATTTCTAAGAATAATACTAGGGGATATATTATTAGAAAACTCAAGGACTAAAGACCCAAGAATATAATAATTAAATGTTTCCACTGATAACATAATATAACGAATTCAATTATAATTTAAATGTGATTTTTTTGTATAGGGAAATGATATGGGATTTTTAAAAGATGACATGTGGATATATATAAATCAATTATAACAAAATATCCAAAGATGCATAGTTCTTATTCTTATACATATTCTTGATGGGTTTTCATACCATGATATTTGGATGACGAGTGAGGTGTTAGAATCAATTTTTTTGACATTAAAATCTCCATGTGTGGATAAGAATTCCAAAACTCGTTATTATTTTAAAATTTTTATTATATTAAATTCTTTTCCATACCAATGATTTTTACAAATAAATGGTAAAAGTATGTAGAATATAAGAAAGCACACAACTTTCTAAAAAATTTATACTAGATATTATTGACTATAATAGTAAAATACATAAAACAGTTTGGAAAAAAATAGAAAATTGAAAAAATAAAAAAACTAAATCATCAAGAAAAAAATTTATAGATTAATGAATTCACATAGAGAATGGGTGAAAAATTTAATGTTTAATATAATATAGTGATTTATTGAAACTAAATAGAAACCTATTAAATGAAAATTTTAAAATATAATAGTAAACAAATATATTCTTGATTCTCGTGGTCTATATTTATAACAGCATATGATTTTAAAAGATGAAAATTAATTATGATTACATAGATGATGCAGATAATTATTATTAGAAGACAATTTATGTGCCAAATATTGTATGATATATTTAATATCATCTATCGCTTTCAATGCACGCAAAACGATATTTGATTGAAACATGATACTTTATTAAAATAATAATATCTAATTAGCATAATTATATCATAGTCATTAACATCGATTGTATGAATAGTAATAACTACACTAAGAAATTTATAGAGTATAAAAATAAAAAAATATTTATATCTATATATTATAGATAAAATTAGAAGAATTTGAATGAAAACAGATATTTTTTAAAGAAATTTATTTTTATATAATTGATGGTTTTGTCCCACATTGCACACATAATTTAAAATAATTTTTTACCAAAATTATATAATTTTTTTAAAAAATAAACATCATTTTTATATAAGAATATAAAAATTATCATTAGTATAATTTTTGGGACTATTTTAAAAAGATTCATTTTAATGAATTTTAAAAAATTCAGAATATAAATTTGCGACTGATATGTTTTTAAATTATATGAAAATAAATATTATATTTTCAAATTTTTTTAATTAAAATTATTTCAATTATATATCAATTAATTTTTTTTATCAATTTGTTATTTTTAAATTTATGTTCGATATGAAAAAATCGTGATATTTTAAACATTTTTTATTTGTAACCTATCATTCTCATCACTTTTCTATGATGAATATTAAATATATTTTTTCCACATCAATAAATTGAATTTTGAAAAATGTATTAAATATTATAATTCATCTAATTTTTTTTCTAATAGGTTCAAATTAATATCTATAAAACAGGCATAGTGAATGTTTTTACAAATAATTGTCGTGGTTTGGGTAACATTGGATTTACATAGTTGTTAAACAGTGAATATAAGGGATTAATTGACCTAATAACTTGCTGGAAACTCATTTTACTTCCATATTTACACCTTATATCTTCTAGGTTCACGAATGGACCATTTTTTAGCTTTTTAAATGATAAAAACACGGAAATGCGTGATTCTATTCAAAAAATTACATGTGTGCCACTCACCTTGCTTATAAAATGCACCCCCACTCTTTCACTTATTCGCACCTTAACAAATCCATTATTAAAACAATAAATAACTAAATAACTTCCAAAATTAATAAATATAATCATATAATCCTTATATGGGGTAAAAATCTAACCTATGAATTATTTGTCTAATCTTATTAAGGATACCATAACCAAAAGTCATGTTCTCCAACATGAATCATTATTTTATTTATTCCTACAACTCATTCAAATGCAATTAAAACATATTGATATAATATACTCATTATCCCTCATATATTTTGAAGTTTTTATAATTATATAATGACTTACATCCATCACCACTTTTATATAATGGGGTACAAAATCATTATTCATTTGTACAGTAGACTACCACATTTCCAAATGATGTCATTTGTTATTCCTTTATCACCACTCATAGATATGTATTATGTTGTATATAAAGTATATAAAAAAATTATTATAACACAATTACATCTATGGAGATGTTATGACATATATATTTAACTTTTTTACCTTCCATTCCATATGAGATAAGATGACATCATTCATGTGTACGGTGGACTATCACCTCTTGATGTGATGGAATTAATTTACAGTAACACTTCCCATGGAATCTATAAAGGGTAAGGATAATCAATATTTGTCATATTAAATAAATAATAATGACATAATTGACATATTTATCATTTTGAGAAGATAATGCATAACTTTATTTCTTACCTTTTCACTTAGTGAGAATTAATAAAGTCATTAATGAAAGTGTGGAATACAGTTTTCATAAAGAGATGTGATGTAAAGACCCGGATAATTCCATGTAATTTTTTTAATTATTTGGGATTATTAGGAGTCTTTGAAAATTAACGGTGAATGATTCTGAGGCCTAGTGTTCCAGAAATGGGCTATTGAACTATTTTTTTCGATACGTTCTGTAAACGCGTTGGTGGTGTTTTCTATCATTTGAACTGGTGCTCTGATTAAAAATACGAGGACACCATTGAATCTGTAGCTCCATGATTCCTTTAAGGGAGACTTTACTTTGACCGTAGTAGTTCAGGAGAAAAATAAAATGTATGGACATTTTAAATAAAAGTAAAATAACATGTAATGGTTATTTTTTGTCTTTTTGTCTAATGGATGAGCAGTGGTGGCAGGACAGGTGACATGTCAAGCAATTTAATGACTTGACTCATCAACTGCGTAACTCCACCATTGTAAAATTAAAGAGGTTCATTAATTCACTTAATGAACCTCATTAATCAATCAATGTGTTACTCACATTTTCCCCCTCCTATTTAAATGGATCTTGGGGTGGTGTTTTGGCATGAATTCTTCAAGCTAGGAAATGCTAGTGAAGTCATGTAGAAAAATTCACCTGGTGGATGGGACCAGATTTAGTGAGTGGATATGACTGGCACCAAATCAATAACTGACAACAATGACAAAGGAGGTTCTATCGATTGTCATCAGTGGACATCTCATCCATGTAGGGGTTTTTGTTTTTGATAATATAAAATTCCCCCTCTTCCGTTCTTGATTTATATGAAGAAAGTGCATCAACAGACCAACATGTTGATTTGAAAATCAGTCTTTAAACCCAATAAGCTGATGTGGGGTTGCAATTTGAGAGTTATTTCAAAATTCTATTTTTGTTCCTAACACCCCTTGTTAAAACGCTAATGATGAGGGAACAGGAAAATCTGAACAATACCCAGACACTCCGCTGATCTTGTTGTTCATGTGTTTCCTATGTGTGGTCAGGCAATGTGATAAAGAGGTAGATATAGGGGTCATGTAGTGGCTGTAGTGTCATGAGAGGCTCGTAGGCATAGATAACACCAAGAACGGACCACCGGATCACATTCGGTGGCCTACAGAATGAACCACTGACACGCCCTGCCAGCGGTGGCCGGAGGAGGCCAGTAACAGCTAGTCGTGGGCGATAGGAAGGCGGCCCACCATCACGCACCGTGGTGTCCAGATGCGGTCATCCCGATCTGGTCTTCTGGGAGAAGGGTAGGGCCCGCAGGCGTCTACGGCGACATCAGCCACGACTAGAGGTCCATAGCAGGAGGGGGTCGCATGGCCCCGCTCTGCAGCACATTGGCTAGAGACTGGTCGGCCCCCTAGCTGACCATTTCCCAAGGTGGGGCAGCACCCCATCAGCCAGATGAAACAACCCCGCGTCTGCGGGGCCAACTAAAGCTATTGTTCGCCTTCAGGCGGGCCATGCCAAACCCTCGTCCCAACATTTCAGACCCACGACCAGGCGGGACAACCCAGGTGGACCAAGCCCCCCCGATAGGCCTAGCCAACAGCATCCAGGGCCCAAGAACTAGCCAAGCCACCCTAACAGGATGGACCTAGTGAACCGGGTTGACACTTAACAGGTCGGACTCGGGCGAGGTTAGGAAGACTCTTCGAACTGTTGCCTCGGGCTAGCCTGACCGAGTTAGAATGGGCCCAGACCCAACTAGCCCCCGAATAAAGAAATGCATGTATCTGACAATCCAAGTGGCCATTTGACATTCCATTAGTGGCATTATGACCCAATTTTTGGAAGTTTTCCCTTTGGCATATTCTAGAGGGCCTGACTGAGCCGGGTCGGACTAAGTCGGGCCCGAAAGAGCTGTGATAACCCCTGTTTCATGGAAAGGGTTGTATCTAATAGACTGGGTGTCTAATCAACGCACCATCCATGGAATAAGAACCCATGTAACAAAAAGGTCCTTTGAAGATTCTATAGGTTAGTTTTGAAGGAGTTTGGTATGAGACCTCGGTTGGAATAGACTTAAATCCAATTAGTCTTATTTTACAAATGTTACCATATATCATATATCAGGCATTTGATCGACGCTCCATCTGTCACGTTGGGACCCCTATGATGGGGGCGGTCCATTGGGTATGAGTTTTGCAAGATTTCGTACCTGTTGAAATAAAACATATTGATTGAGAAGCATAATCTTCTAGAGATCAGGTGCGTTACCTGTGGGAATCCATTGGCTGGATATGCCATGAAGAAAAAGAGTGAACAATACAGTTCAACATCAAGAAAATCTAATGTGGGATGATCTATTTGTACACTAATCATCTCTACCTCTGCACCATAGACCAATACTGGTCAGCACCAGTGAACAATATGGGTCAGCACCAACGACCAATATGGGTTAGCACCAGCGACCCATACGAGTCAGGACCAGCGACCAATATGGGTCAGCATCTAGCGACCAATACGGGTTAGCATATACTGACCTATACTAGTCAGCAATAGAGTTACTAAAAGATGGATGATTTGGATTTATGACTAGTCATCTCTATCCTAGTAACATTGATGTTATATCATTAGTGTGATCTATCTATTTTTCTTTGTGCTTCATGATTGATATCATGCTTATGAAATTACCTTTGTGGTATTTCTTGTGATGTATTATTTTGTGGATTAATGAGAGACCTTAGGGGGGTCTTGGGGTGCCCTAACGAGCTTTCATACTCACCCCTGCATGGGATCCGCCCACATGTGTGTGTCTAGTGCAGAATACTGACGCTCTGAGGTAGACATTGGAGGTTCTGAACATGGTAGAGCTTTGTGTAGTGGAAGCAATCAATATCCTCTTCTTTTACTTTAGACTTACTACTACTACCCTCTAGGTAGATCTCCTGGGCAGATGCAACAACTATTTACTTTTGTTCATTTTCTAGGGCTTGTATTCTTTCCCACTATTTATATATTATTGTTTCACTTGTTGTTGTACTTTACTCTTGTGGTTATACCATACATTTGTTGGTTATTTACTTCAGTTTCACTTTTTGAGTGTTTACAGATCTCTAAAGCAATGCCTACTCTGTTCAGTAAAAGCCTTTAGGAGCTACTCACCAACCCCTAGCCTATTGAAGGTGGTCTTGGGGGAGTCACGTTTGGGCCCTGTGGGACATGTCGTGACAAAATGGAATCAAAGGGGATTGGTTCTACCAAAATAACTAGGAGCCTACATTAAATAGGGAAATGATGTAAATTTTATTGAGTTTGGTTTTTAGTACAAGGAGTCTAGTGATGGTGTGGTGGTTAACGCATCTATACACTAGGACCATGAATTCTGTTTTCTGACTTGTTACATGAAAACACTGGTTTCTATTGTTTTGAAAAGATTTCATGATTTTTCTTGAGTCAGCTCACCGGGTATAAATTTTTGAATGTGGAAAATCCATTTCATACAGGATTCCACCACGAAGACAACTATCCAATATTACAGTAAGAGAATATTACAGTGGCCCATCGATCGATGAGGCTTCAGTATAGGGACCAGTTACAGTGATGGCCACTTTGGGTGGTATAGCGGCATCACCACCATCTGTTGAGTAGTAGATCCTACCAGTGGATCATGCACATCATCTAATAATGTTTCATGAGTTCAAGTGATAGAAGTCTATGAGGTTTTGAGTCGAGATGAACCCCTAGGCATCAAAGGACTAGATTGAGGCGGTTTCACAGGTCTTTCACACAATAGATACACACGCCGAGAAGAGGATGATCATGGCTGCTAGGCTTCTTTAGGGATCAGTAGGATGATGGTGGAGATCGATGCTTCATGTTTATTAAGTGACGAACCTCACCTGGGCGGACATAGAGTGCCTTTTCTGTGATGAGTTTGTGGTAGAGACACTATGATCTGTGCATATTTTGGAGCTGTTGCATATGAAACAGGGCATCCAGACTGTGGCTCAGTACTCGGAGAGAATTACTGACCTCTCTGGATACTTCACCGACATGGTATGTGACCATTACTTCAGGGCCTAGACCTTTGAGCAAAGTCTATGATGGGAGATCAGATCTAAAACAGTTTCTCTCAACATCTTGACGTAGGCTTGGGAGCAAGAGTGAGCTTTGCTGATAGAGAAATTCTTTGCCGAGTAGGTACTGATAGTGAGAGGACCTATCGGATGATAGGTACTAGAATTATCTATATCTGGAAGTTGATAGATGACACAGAATCCCAAGCGGGCTATAACTTTTATAGAGAGACCCCGGGATGCAGGGTTAGAGGTTCGCGGCTCGAGAGGCTAAGGGAGCCACCAATGAGGCATGATCTATTTTTCTTGCATGGGATAGGGTCACAGAGCTTGGAGTTGTCTAACTCCCCATGTAGATGATCATATTATGGTGGAAAGTCCACTAAGGTAGTGGCGGTAGTACGAGCATGAGTGTGAGATATGTGGAGAACGAGTCATGGGAGTAGGATGTGCAGTGAGAGGTGGTTGGGCTCACCAGGCACCACCACCACCACCCCTAGGCGGTCTACCATGAGCTTAGGGACAGGGTGGAGGG
This sequence comes from Viscum album, assembly GCA_963277665.1. Classification (NCBI taxonomy): domain Eukaryota; kingdom Viridiplantae; phylum Streptophyta; class Magnoliopsida; order Santalales; family Viscaceae; genus Viscum; species Viscum album. The sequence continues at coordinate 113,654,515 of OY728137.1, forward strand.
GGAAATGCCCAGTTACATGCAGTATAGTATCATGATCCTGATGTCCCAAGGATGATACAAAGTTGGATCTGTATCTTATATACTATATTAGTAGTTCTTTATCGACATAGGTGATAGAAATTCTTTCCTTATCACATACTTAGTTCAAGACTCTGAGATTCCGACTGGGCTTTTAGCTCGACCATTGTGTTTGGATACTCTTACAAGAGGAGATTCAGTGGCCACACACTGGTACCAACAGTGTGATATTATTCTCGGAGGAGAATTTTTCAGATGGGATTGTCTAGTAGCTATGTTGAATCCCTACGGCATCATTCTAGGAATGGAATAACTATTAGTAGTTCAAACATAGATTGACTACTTTAGATGTATTTTTTTATGAATGCACAAATATGGAGGCCAATTTTACTTTTTTGGTGAGAAGGAAAACATAGTAGCATGAGATGGACTTATGCTCCGGAGGGTGCAACTAATTACATATCAGCTAGATTGCATTCCCTTTATCATAATGGAATATACGAGTCTATAGTTTCTAGAGGTTTTGAATGATAATGAGGATGTATTTTCAGAATTTTTCCCTAGAATACGTCCACATATAGAGGTAGACTTCCGCATTGAATTACACCCATGAATAACACTTATATCTATAACACCATATTAGATCGCCCCTGCGGAGCTCCGAGAGCTGAGGGTACAGTTGGAGGACATACAAAAGAATGGATTCATAAGGGACAATGTTTCTCCGTGGTAATCCACAAGGTTGTTTTTCAATAAGGTAGATAGATGTTTGAGGATATGTGTGGACATCCAACGCATAAACTAGATGACCATGAAGAACAAGAATCCTCTGCCGAGGATTGAGGATTTGTTTGATCAATTAAAAGGAGTGCAGTGGTTATCAAAGATAGAACTACTATCAGGCTATCATCATCTTATGGTTTGAGATGAGGATGCATAGAAGACAACCCCTAAATGTCGGTATGTCCATTACACGTTTTTGATAATACATTTCGGTGTGACCAATGACCTAGAAGTGTTCATTGGGTTCATGAACAAGATATTTCAGGCATTCCTCGATCGTTTTGTGGTGGTATTCATCAACAACATCTTGGTGTACTCAGAATCCGAGGAAGAGCATGTTGTACACTTATGGATTGTTCTATAAAACTCCAGGTGCAACAGTTTTATGGGAAGCTCTCAAAATGTGTGTTCTGGATACAGAAGGTTCCCTTAAGGGGACACGACATATTAGAGGCTGGAGTTGTAGTGGATTCAGTGAATATCGAAGTAGTACTATCTTGGGAGCCACCAAAGAGTGTTATTGAGGTGCTTAGATTCTGTGGATTAGAAACCTACTATTAAAGGTTCATACCTGATTTCTATAGAGTAACTGTACATGTGTCTGCCTTGATGAAGAAGGGGAAACCCAACTTGTAGTCAAACACATTTTAGTAGGGATTTCAATAGCAAAGGCAGAGTTTGACCAGCGCTCCCATCCAGATGTTTCCGGAGGAGGGAACCTGAATCAATTGTTTACTATGATGCATCAGAGACTGAACTTGGTTTCTTCTAGATGAAAGATGATATAGTGATTTCTTATGGCTCACATATAGCTAAGGCCTCATGAGTAGAATTATGTGACTCATGAATTGGAGTTGGCAGTAGTAATCTTCACACTGAAGACGAGGAGACACTACTTGAAGGGCGAGAGGTTAATTTTGTACATAGAACATAAGAGTCCCAGATATATCATCACATTGAATGATATGAATCTGAGACAGAAATTCTGGTTAGAGTTCCATTAGGACTATGACATTGAGATAGTCTATACTATTGGGAAGGGAAACGTAGTAGCAAATGCACTTAGTTGGAGATTGAGTTCGAAACTACTGAACGAGGCTTCAGAGAAGTTAACATCTCTTCAGATATACTATGTGGATAGAGATGAGGCATTCAACCTCCCATCGATGGTAGTTTCCCCTCCACTCCTTCTACGAGTCAGGGAGGTGAAACTTGGAGGCAACAACTATGAGACTACGCGTGCATAGATATCCTCAGGCCATGAACCTGACAAGTACTCTAGAGGTGGGAAGCACACTATCTTTTTTAGAGGACGTATCGTTTATCTAGTGTCACTAAAAGAGGAGGTGATGAGGGATTTCCATACACCCCCCTTGGCATTACATCTAGGTGTGATGATGTTGTATCAGGACATCTGACGTCAGTACTAGTGGCCATGGATAATGAATGTTTTGGCAGAGTTTGTTTCTCGACGCCTCACATTCCAACAAGTGAAGGCTGAGGAGTAGGTACCAGAAGTCATTACCCAACCCCTCATGATACCGGAGTGGATGTGGGAAGAGATATACATGGACTTTGTAATGTTTTTACCACGTATGTCTAGAGGTAACAATAACATATGGGTGATAATATACCGACTCACCAAGATGGCCCACTTCCTTTCCATTCTAGAGGAGGGTTTGGTAGGGATATTGGGATGTCTCAATTTTCAAGAGATCGTGTGACTTCACAAGGGTCCATCGATGATAGTCTCAAACCATAACTCACATTTCACATCCCAGTTGTGGAAAGGATAACATGATGTTTTAGAGACTTATATTTTCTTGAGCACAACTTTTCACCCATAGAAAAATGGTATGACTGATCAGACCATCTAGACCATGGAGTACACGCTTCGTCCATGTGTCCTAGATTTTGGTTATAGTTGAAAGGACCAACTACCCTTGGTGGAGTTCGTGTACAAAAATAGCTATAACTCCACCATTTGTATGGACCCTTTTTAGGTGATGTACATATGATCATGTAGATTGACCTTATGCTGGGCGGATCCCAGAGATCCAGCACTCGTGACCCCAGAGATACTACAAGCTACCACTGAAAAGGTGCGTGTCATCCGAGAGTGGATGAAGATTTCCTAGGGCCGAAAAAAGTCCTATGATGATTGGCGAAAGAGGCCACTAGTGTTCCAGGAGGGGGTGCACATATTCTTGCATGTCTCCCCTCTATAGGGATCTATAAAAATTTCACCATGGTGGAAAACTCACACCGAGGTTTATTGGATCATCCTTGATACTTCAGTGGATTGGAATGCTACTGTACCACTCGACATTGCCATCGAAGTTGGATAAGGTGCATGAAGTCTTCACTTATCCCACATGAGGGGATACATGTTTGACCCATCTCACGTCATCGACCTTTGCGAGCTGAAGATGGATGTCATGGAGACTTTTGCAGAGTACCCAGTGGAGATAGAGGATCTAAAGGATCAGATCCTTTTTGGGGAGTCGATACCTCTGGTGCATGTTTTGTGTTTGTATGGAAATCTCATGGAGAGAAAATGAGAGTGAGAGGATCATATAAGTTCCTAGTACCGTTCTTTGTTTGAGTAGACTTGAATGGATTTAGAGGATGTAAATCCCCCAAGTGGGGAGAATGAAAAGACCAAGAATATTCCATGTAAATTTATTTAAATTATTTTTTATTTTAATGAGTCTGCGAAAATTGACACCACGTGATTCCGAGGTCCGGTGTGCCCCGAATTGAGTTTTAATTTTTTAGGGTACATTCAGTAAACGTGCGGGCAATGCTTTCTATCTTTTGAACCAGTGCTCAGATTAAAAATATGAGGATACCATTGAATCTAACACACCATGATTCTCATAAGGGAGGATTCACTTCAACTATAGTATTCCGGGAGAAAACATATGTTTTTAGACATTTTAATGAAAAGTAAAATAAAACTTAATTGTTATTTTATTTTCCTTTTCTCCAACGGATGAGAGGCGGTGGTAGGACCAGTGACATGTCCTGCAATTTAATGGCTTGAATCATCATCTTTGTAACTCCAAAGTTGTTAATTAAAATAGGTTTTTATTAATTTATTTAATGAACCTCTATAATAACTCAATTTATTACTCACCAATCCCCCCTCTAATTTAAATGGATCTTAGGATGGGGTTCTACCCATTATTCTTCAAGTGATAAATTTCTGGAGAAGTCCTACGGCAAAATCCACCTAGAGGACTTGACCAAATTCATTTAGCGGTGATGAGTGCCATCGAATCAAGAACCGATGACAACAACGAAGGAGGTTCTGTCGATCTTAGTCAGTGTACATCTCATCTAGGACGAGGTTTTTTTGGTATTATAAAATTCCTCCTTCCCCATTCTTGATTTATAAGTAGAATGCAGATCAACTGACCAAATGGTTGATATGAATATCATTCATTAAACATGGAATGTTGATGTAGGGTTACATTTCAAGAGTTATATCTAAATTATCTATTTTCTACTAACACTCCTTGTTAAAATGCTAACGCGCAGGGTGTCGGCAAATCCAAACCAGGACCAAACTCTCTACTGATCCTATTGTTCTAATGTTTCTCATTTGTGTCTGGACAATGTAACGATGAGGCAGAGATAGGGGTCACGCAGTGGAAGCAGTGACCCAAGAGGCTCTTAGGCACAGACAGAACCATGAATGGACCATCAGAGCATGTCAAGTGGCCCGCAGAAAGAACCTCCATCACACCATGCCGGTAGCGGCTGACGATGGTCGGAGGAGGCCCGCAACTACTGGTCATGGATGGTGGGAAGGTAGAGCTCTATTGCGTGCCTCAATGGACAGAGGAATCCAGACCAAGATAGTGTAAAGGGATAAGGGACGTGCCTGCTGGCGCTGCTAGTAGCACAAGGAACAACTACCAGAACGCGGTAGGAGGGGCGTTACGACCCTGCGCCATGCCGTGTCGATTGAAGAATGTTCAGACCCCTGTCCGGCCATTGAACGTGGTGGATTAGTGCCCTACTGGATGGATGAAACGATCTCGCATCTATGGGTATAGTTGGAGACACAATCCATCTTATAGCAGACCGGGCCAGACGCCGGTCGGGCTGGAGCCGTGGCCCAGCGGGCCAGCATGGGTGGGCCGAGCCCCACCATTGCGGGACGGTCCATCCATGACTTGGGCCCGTGAATCATTATGGTTGACCCCAACAGGCCGAACCCAATGAAACGAGCTTACCCATAACCTTCCAGACCCCGGGTAGTGTCAGGTAGACCCCAATACACGTTGCAGCGGGTCAACCTAACCGAGTCTGACCAGGCCCGCACCCAAACGACCCCGAATATTGAAATACCAATAACTAACAAACTGAGTGTCTATTTGAAAAGATGTCAATGGAGTTGGGACCCGTTTTGGGAAGTGGTCCCCTTGAAATATTCTAGTGGGCCCGATCGATCTGGGAAGAACCGAGAAGTGATCACCCCTGTTTCATGGAATGGGGTGTAACTAACAGACCGAGCACCCGATCGATGCGCCACCTATGGCTTAAGGACCCTTGTGACAAGGCGTTCCTTAAGATATTTCTATGTGAGTTTTGGGAGGTATAATTATGTGTGAACTGGGTTGGATAAGACTAGAATCTAACCAGGCCCTTTTTACAATAGTTCCCATATCTCACAGACTGAGAATATGAGCGATGCACCGTCTATCATGTTGGGACCCCTATTATGGGGAGGTACCTCATGTATTCTTTTTGCGGTACTTCGTGCTAGTTAAAATATGACTGATGGATTGAGGAGTATAATATTTTGGAGATCTGGCACGCTATGTGTGGGGATCCAATGGCTGGATGTGACATAAAGGAGATGTGCGACAAATATGGGTTAGTATCATAAACTCTAGAGTGGGATGATCTAGCAGATCGATTAATCATCCATTCCTCTGTACCACTGACCCATACGGATCAGCACTAGTGACCAATATGGCTTATCACCAATGACAAATACGGGTCATCACCAACATCCAATATGGGTCACCACCACCGACCAATATAGGTCATCACTTATGATCAATACAGATAATCCTATAGTGACCAATACAGGTCAGTATATAGTGAAATATATGGGTCAATAGTATAGTTACTATAGATAGGAAAATATGGCTCTACGACTAGTCATCACAATCCTAGTAACCTTGAAGTTGTACTATTAGAGTGAGATGTCTCTTTTTATTTGTGCTTTGTGATTTAGATCATTCTTGTGATATTACCTTTTTGTTATTTCATGTGATGTTTTCATTTGTGGATTACTGAGTGTCCATCAAGGGTCTTGAGGTCTCTACTAAGTTTTTATACTCACCCCTGCATTGACTTCGCCCACACATGTGTGTTTGGTGCAGACTACTGATGCTTCGAGGCACACATTGGTGGATCAAGACTAGGTGGATCTTGGTGTGACCAAAGCAGTCGATATCCCCTTCTTCGACATCAAACATATAACTACTACCCTTCAGGTAGAGATCCAAGGTAGATGCGATAGCTTCTTAATTTTTTTTTCAGTTTCTAGGGCTTGTATTCATGGCCCACTGTTTTCAATTTACATATGTATATGTGGTTGTACATTACTCTCATGGTTATAACTTAATTTTGATGGGTTTTTACTTCAATTGTCTTTTTTGAGTGAGTACAAATATCATAGGCCATTCCCACACTATTTGGGAAAATCCCTCAGAAGTTAGTCCCTAACCTCTAGAATATAAAAGGTGGGCTTGGGGTAGTCACGTCCGGGCCATATGAGATGGGTCGTGACATGTGAACCTATTTACATAAACAAACTAAATAAATGATGTATATATATTTAAATAAAAAATAAGATATTTTTTATTTTATTATCATTTTTAAATTATAGAATAATAATCCTATAATTTACATAATGATCATTAAACAATTTAAATATTATTGTTTCGTGCATAAAACTTACTTTCTTCATTGTTGTAACGTACTACATTTTTCAAAAAAACATTCATGAACATTTTTAAAATTTTAATTGATGTATAAATATGATAAATATTTCATGATTATTATATTTTATTTGTTTTAGTAATGAACAATTTTACCATATTCAACCTTTAGAAGTCATTTTTTACATATAGTATTATTAGGGTAAAAAGATTCGATGAAAACTGAATTGACCTAGTAATTGCATACGAAATTGTACTATATGGAATTAGAGTAATTATAAACATTAAAATGGTTCTCAATCAAGTAAATTAATAACATATTTTTATTATTCGGGATTATAAATACACATGTGACATGTTGGATACAAAGTAAGGATCTTCAAATCAATTTCCTTTTATTGTGGAATATTTTAAGACAATACACATATACTCATTTTATAGGAAAATATACAATCCTATTAACCTTTTATATTATTAATTTACTTATAATAATGTAATTTATAGTTTAGTTTAATGTAATTCCTTCATGGGGCTTATGATTCACATATTTCCAAATTGAGAAGGCAATTTACATTAAAATATTAACTTTTAATATTTTCTATATAATTATTATTCCATGTATTGGTTTTTATATAGATTTTATTAAAAAAATTTATATGTAAATAATATATATTTGTATATTTATATCAATTTTAAATATATATTAAATGGTTTAGAACATTATTCTATTTATATTTTTATACTAAATGTTTTGAAAATTAACAAAAAGAATGTTCTATTCATAACATACATTGTGGTAATAAATTTTCCTACACTGTAGATGTTATATTATTTCATTCATCTTTAGAAATAATTTAGGTTTTCTTTATGAAACAAATAGTTTCCTTTTTTTAATATTTTGGTATTGAAAATTCTTTTTTAAATGATGAGTGAATTTTTTCCCAAAAAAAGGTTTTCAGAAGGGTTTAAAAGAGTTTTTCATAGGGTTTTATTATAAAATGGTGAAGGAATAATGTTTTTTATTCATGATATGGGACGTGAGAATTATAAGAAATGGGTGTGCACGATATAAAATATATGATGAAATGAGCTCCCTTATAGAAAATATGAGATCCCAATATGTCTTATACAATGGTCTGAGCTCCATTATAGCTTCTGAATAACAGGTGAGCCTAATTCATCTTTTTCGAAGCGTGATCCTCATAATATTATTTTAATGGTTTTGGTAATTACTATATTTGAAATCTTATATATTCTTAATGAAATTAATATTTCTTTTAATAGATAATTGAATATGATGATTTATGATAAAAAAATATTTTTAAATTTTGTTTAATGGGTTTTAGAGGTATTTATAGAGGAAAATATGTTTGTATTTTTATAGGAATTTTTTTTTCAATATAAAGTCAAAGAATATTATTGGAAAATGTATAAATTATATTAGTTTTATTATCGTTAAATAGACTACTGATTTTATTTATTTTTATGTACCTTTTTGATATTTTTGTACTCATAAAAATTGTTTAGATATTTTTCATAAGGTTTAAATATGTGTATATAAATTTACCTTGTCACATTTAATATTGAAGATATTTTCTATAAATAAAAATCATGTTTTTTAGATGTTTTATATAATGTTAATAATTGATTCTAACTAGAAGTTTGAACATTATATTTTTCCTAGATATGAGTTATGTCTTAATTAAAAAGAATTATATACCTTAAATGGTCATACAATGTAATAAAATGAATTAAAGACTTGGTACTCAAATTTATGTAATTTTTATAGTCGATTAATTATATATCGTATTATAAGATGGTTTTGATAACTTTGTATGTTTGAAAAATCTTAATTGCATACACATTAATGATTCTATTTTATGGAAATATGTAAACTTTGGAATTTTTTTTATTATGATATTGATTCATTTAAAAAACATCTACTCATAATGGTTTTCTATAAAGGATATAAGTGAGAAATAGTTGTAAGGTATCGAGAGGAATATATCTATCAAAATAATAATTCTAAGAAGGTTGTAAATTCAAGGGAACTGTTTTTTACACTGAGGACACAATTGACATAATGTATATTTGATAGTTGTTTCGATGATTGGGAGGAACCTGATCTACCACGAAAGATCACTACTATAGTGGTTCATCTCATGTGCAAAAATCCCCCATAATTTAATAAATCTTCTATACTTATGGTATCTTAGGGATGTATCAATTCTATAGGAAAGATATTTATTGTGACTAGATGTTTATAAGATGAAAATAAAACTCTTTGAATTTAGAATGATGAAGGTGGGTTTGATTGAAGGTGGAATTTATTTAGTAATAGTAAGGGGACTGATGATCTTGATTCAGTGTATTGGGAAATAATATAGGGTATTTTCATTTAGAATATTTTCCCATATTTTGTTTAGTATAGGATTGATAAACATTTTTTTTATCTTCGAATAAGGATAAATATTTGGTGTCAACATATGAATAAAATATTATAGGGTTGGTCATGTATGTATAAGATATTGATCATAAAATAGATAGTAAATTTAAATGATTTTACATGTGTTTAAAACCCATTTTCTAAGTGAATTTGCTGACTGATAATTTAAAATTAATGAGATTGTGGTTGATTATGATGAGAATTTTGAGATGGATTTTTCCCACACTTACGTTCCATGAGATGAAATGAGTAAGAAATGGTAAATGTGGAAGAACATAGTGATAAAAATAAATATTAATTCTATAGGTAAGCCAAATGAATGATAAAAGTGCAGTAAAATACATTTTTTGGAAGTATGATAGAATATGAAATGTTTTATTGGTGTTTTATACTTGTTAAGAGGGGTTGTGATTATAAAGACCAATAAAATACAAGAATGATATAATATTTAACTAGTAAATAGTGATATTGTTTTATCTATAATGTGTTTGTAAATTATGGTAACATCACTATGATGTGACATTCTTAGAGAGGAAATCATAATTATCAGAAGTAAAATTGGGTGAAAAATCTATTGCTACATCTATATTTGATATTTGTATATATGATAAACAGTTGAAATATCCATGCATCTAAGTATTTTCCAACAGTTTTTCGTAAGATAAATGAAGTGGAAACCCCTTTTATTAATCTTTTATATTAGGTAAATACTTTTTAAAACCTTTACTGAGTATTCACATGTATTTTATGTTTATGTTTTCATTGAAATTATATTTGAGAAATAATTCCATTACATTTGAAATAATATGGGTAATTCTATTGATAATATTTAGGGTAAACATGATCATTAATGAAATTGTAATAATAGTTAAATAAAATTATTAAAATATTTAACGAAAATGGTTTTATTTATATACGTGGAATTTTTTATTAAATGGTTAATGTTATTATATTTTCTTCCATAATTTTATCTAGAAATGTTACAGAAATAATATTATCATTGTTTAGAAAAAGTACAAATTATATGTTGGGTGACAACCTATCACATATGTGATGTCTATATGACATGAACATGTGATCGAAGTATGATAACGTTTTAGTACATACGACTAGGTTATGTGATGTACTAGATAATATGGAATTTTTTGGTAAATATTTTAAAAAATAAATATTAATGATTAACCAGTAATTTTACTTTTATTATTTGGATATTGATTTGTTGTACTGGATTATTTTTTATAACCATATTGTATTTTGGAAGTATTCATTGATATAGGGAAATAAATTTCACTCCTTTATAGATATTATGATATGATAAAATTAAATTTTAGAGAATTGGACATGAAATATTAATTTTTTGATAATCATTTCTTTGAGTAAGTGATGAGTGAGAAATTTATTGAATCAAAACTAACGTTTGAAATTATTCTTATAAAATAGAAACACAACAATTATATATATTTCGTAATATTAATAGAATGTAATATAATTCCACATCATTAGGAAAATAATCACGAGCCAAAATTATTTTATATTAATTCCATATATATATATATATTCTGATATTGTATTCTAAATCATCACTAATTTATGGGTTTGATTACTCTAATATTTAATTGATCATTCACTTTCTTTTGATCAATGACCATAATTAAATTCCATAATTATTTACTCTTTTCTTCTTTATAAATATATTCACATCACAACAATGTTCTTGTACATGAAATCCTATTAATGTGTTATTCCATATTACCATTTTAAATCCATTTATTTGTTATTATGAGGATGTTTCACTAACAATTTTTTTTTTGAGGGTTTATAAAAAAACTACTTTTAAATTGTAATCCATTAATCATCATGATAATGTACAGACTAGGAGGACACATTATATAAATGGAGGGTCAGGGGATTTATCACATCAACATTTTATAAGAAGGAAATAGTGCGTGATAGAATAAACGACATAAAAATTAATATTAGGTGAGAATTTACCACCAAAATACATTATTATATATTTTATCTCATCAATATCTTATAATGTAGTAAATACCTAGTATGAATGAAATGTGATACACTATTAAAAAATTTTAAATTAAAATTACCATTATAAAATATCTGTTATGTTAGTGGACATGAATAGTAATAAATAATTTATTAATATTATATTATATTTATATATAAATAAAATGTATATAAATTTATTAGAGATAGATTTATAAGAATTTCAAAGAAAAATTATTTTCTGAAACAATATCTATTACTAAATAGTCTTTTATTGTTTCATCATATAAAGAAACTAAAATAAATTTGTATCAACATTAGAAAATTAATTTTGGGAAAAAAATAATTTCATATATAAGAATATCAATTTTTTCCTTCTGTAAATTTGTATCATTTTTTCTGAAATGTTTTTTTATATTGTAAAAAATAAAAATTATTAATAGAAAACTGCATTTTGTCTAAATTATTTATAATTTTATAATATATTTATAATTTTTTAAAATAAAATATTTCAATTATATATCTATTAGAAAATTAATGTTCATTGGAATCTCTATAATATGATATTTTGAAATAAAAACAATGTTCTCTTCCAAACATTTTTTCTTTGAAAATGAGTTTTTGTGCCACATCTGCAAGATTAATATTAAATAATATTTTCCTAAGTTATTTAATTAAATTAGGAAAAATTGATTCCATATTTTTAATAATAATATTTCATATTTTATCATATTTTTATCTTAATTTTGAACCAAAATGAATTGTGAAAAATTAAATTTTAATTATCATAGTTAATTTCTATATACAATTACCTCAGGGGTTAAGATATAATGATATGGGTGGAAGGTTACCTAACCACATATAAAACACACATTGGATGGAAATATTTCAACCTTATATCTTCAATTTTAAATATTTGATCTTTTTGGAATGTTTTGGAATGATAAAAATGATGGTATAATTGAATCATTTCAAAATATTACACATCTTCCACTCACCTAACATATAAAATGCCATCCTCACTCCACTCTTTTTCACACCATAAAACCTTATTGGTTTAGAAAATACAAAACAAAATAACTACCCAACATTGATCCTCCTATCCTATGACACTTATGTTTAGTAGAAATCCATCCAAGTATGGATTTGGTGCAGAGCTAGGTTGATACCCAAAGAAGAGGTGATACACTTCAATAAACATATTTATTTTGTTTTGTTTCACTAACCCATTAAATTATTATTTACCCATTATGATATAATGATGTAAGTATCATCCATATACTGGGATTTTTAGAAAAAAATAATTACATAAACCAATATCCACATCCATCAAATGAGTAATAAAATTATTATTCTTGTGTATGTTAGAATACCACCTCGCAATCCAATGTCATTCGTTTTCCCATTACCACCTATCATAGTAGTGTATGATGATGAATGAAAAGTATATATAATATATTAAAATTTTAATTATACCAAATCAATAATTATATCATATATATATATTCTTATATTTGATTCCATACGGGATAGGATATTGTCGTTCGTGTGTACCGAGGACTACGGCCTCACGAAGTGTTGTGATTCATTTTCACTAATGATTAAAATTGATGGAAGTAAGCGTAAACTTTGAGGAATGATTCAAACATAAATTTTATAATAATGAAACTAAATATAAATTTATCATTAATATAATATTATATATCATTGTTTTAGGTTTTCATTGAAAATGCCATCGTGACGTCGTTCGTGAATGTTTGGACTATCGTCATCACAAAGTGATGTGACTCACTTTTCATCACCAAAACACATGGAAGATATATATATTTATATATTTATATAATTATATGGTATTTATAATATAATTATATTTTTTAAATAAAAAATAATAGAAAAATAATTTATATAATGATTGATGAAAAATGGAAACATTACAGATGTATATACAAGACCTTCGGTCTCAATAATTGGAACATATATAATTTTGAAAAAACATCATTTGTGATTGAAAATAAAAAGATATTTAATTTATAATTTTTTTAAATATTTCTGTATTATTATTCTAGTTCTATTTAAACAGTGACCACATTGACCACAGGAATCCTACCATTATCAATTTTGAAAATAAGCTAAATATGGTCGAAATATCCGATGTAAAATTCATTGATTATGAAGTTTTATAAAAAAATTATAATAAGTGAGATAAAAAATTAAATTTGAATTATTTTCTCAATAAATTAATTAAATGACATTATTTTATTCTCTGGGAAAATAAATACCCACATGACATTTTAAACTCTTGGTATGCAACTTCATCTCAATTTCCTTTTATTAATAAATATTGTGTTATTATTTGACTATACACATTCACGATGTTTGTATTCATCCCAATTGAAATTTTATATCACTTATTTCTCTATTACAATTGAATTTATTCAAACAGAATATTTTTATGTGTTTTATACAGAAATGTTTGAGAGATGAAAAAAGAATGTTATATTCCCAACATACATGTTGAAAATGAATTTTACAATATCTTAGAATTTATTTTATATCTATATAAGTTTGTAATAATTCATTTTTTTAGTGTAAACCCCTCTTTCCCAATTTTTTGTTTTTTGGTATTAAAAATGTTTATTTTAAAATAATATTATATTTTAATCCAAATGTGTTCTTTTTTATGTTATTAAATTTTTTTATAGTGGATTTTATGATGAAATAATGAAAACATAATGTTTTTGTTTATAGAAATGGCATTTTATGAAATTTGAATCTAGTGAGTCCAATAAAACTTATATAAATGATTGAGACCCGCTATATCACATGGGTGAACACGTTTAATCTTATATGAAGGGATGATCCCCATTGACGTTCATAAAAAACTTGTGATCCCTATATATCTTATATAAGGGAGATCACCATTAATTTTCTCTAGTTAATTATGTAATAAATATAAAATAATTCAACCATATAGTTTTTTCAATTGAAATGGTTCGTAATGGTAATTATAAATATTATGTTTTATGTTACTCAAAATAGTTGAAATGTCATATTGTTGGTTTTAAAGGCTTTCATGATAAAAAACATATATGTATTTTTTATGTAAAAATATTTCACTTCATGCACTCAAATAAAATTATTGTTAATGTTAAATGTTATAATATTTTTCCAAAATTTCAATATGCCAATGGTTTTCATTCATTTTAAATCCTTTAATTATATTTTTGTACTCATCCTATGTTTTAGTTTTTTTTTAAATGAATTTACTGATCTATAAGGGAATTTAATATGTTATGTTGAACGTATAGGATAAATTTTATGAAAATAAATCCTGATTTATTTTAAAATATATATTTTTATAGAAAAAATGGATACTAATCTAAATTGTATAGGTTATATTTTATGATTTTTTATGTATGAGTTATGGAACAATACTCGATAACTCAATCCGTGAAATGAAACTCAAAGGTAAGATAATGAATTATTGAATTAGACCTAAAAAGTATGTTGTTTTGAAGTCTAGTTAATTATAATATCATACATATATATTTTCAAAAATAATCCATATGGATGTAATAATGGGTATTATTATCCAATATATCTAACATTTGGTAACTAAAAGGGAACTAATTTTTCTTATTTATTGATTTAGTAGTTAGTAATCAGTATAATGTCAAAATGTATTCAAAATGTATATTAGATCCAATTAAGTAATTTAATTTGAAATAACTATTATTCCAATTTAAAACAAATAATTTTCTGTAGGAAAAAATTAATTATTATCAAAACTAGGATTGATGATTATTAAATTATAATTTAATAAAATATATTAGAATCAAATCAAAGAACATATTATTAAAATTACTTTTCACATTCTATACATTTTTATTTTCAATCTTCTAACTTTTGTAACATAAAAAATAGCTAAATCATAGTGAATAAATTGAAATTATATTTGTACAGTCATTTATGATTATATGTGTTATAAAATGATCATACTCGTCATTTGAAATATATAAATCACTCTTTTTTGAACAATTATAAAAATTAATAGAAGAATTTTATCTTAAAAGTAAATGACTAAAAATGAATAAGACAATAAATTTATTACATTGAATTATAAATGTGAGTGTTTTAAAATTATTTTTAAGAACATCCTTTAAATAAATAGTTTTAAATGGGTGCACCAAAACTTTGTGTTTCATTACATCATGAATAATGAAACATACATTTCTCCTAAAAAACAAAATTTAAAATACCATGTAATAATTTTTGATGATTTGTTTAAAATATTTTGTACATTCTATAAATGTTTTATTGTAATATTTTCATGTGTATTAGTAGCTTTCATATCATTGATTTATATACTAATAAAGAATATGTGATTCTCCAACCCCAAAAGGACTTCTTCAATAAAAATATTTTTTTCTATGATCGACATAAAAAATTACCACATAATTATTATGTTTCCCACAAATAACTAATAATATATATTTAATAAATTTTTTTTATATACATTTTAGTTATTTATAATTGATGTTATAGTTTTCTATTTTAGGAAACATTTTATATATTTAGGTTTTATTGAATTTTCAATGTTGTGTAACATTGTTGGAAAACCCAATTTGAAGTCATAAAAGGGAATCATTAATCATAACATATAATATTTATCTAATTTCCACATGGATTATCATGCCATGTAATATAACTATATAAGTGACGTATTATCCCCTTGATGGGTTCTGGCATGGATAAAATTTTGGAAAATAGTTTGTTAAAACTATGTGAGAATTCTATGAATTTAAAATAATAATTATTCAATTATAACATTAATGAAATAAAACACCCTATATTTTTCTCCACCAACTATCCTTGTATTATGATACCTATGGATAATTTCACTATTCTTATTAATCATAATCATCTTATTTTCTTCTGGGTTTTGGGAATTTATTCACGTAATTTTAGATTCAATCTTCTTCATACTAGTACTTAGAGTATCATGCTACAAAACATTATCCTGAATCTCCCATAATTTTATATACTCTAAATGTTTCTTTTATTATCTAAAAAATAACGTATAATATTGAAAATTTAATGACTTCAATTCTTTTGGTTTTTTTCCATGGTTTTTACATTCTAGTTGGAACATTACTTTACCTCTTCAGGAAGTATTTTCATCACCATCACATTTTATAAGTTGTTATTTACCGTGAACAGATATTAAATTCATAATAATATTGATTAGATAAATTTTAAAAATATGTTTCTATTTTGAATGTATATTTCATTAAGGGTTTTAAGATAAATGAGGTTAGTTTGGCATTAAATAATGATTAAACTCTTATTAAATTGATTTGGGACGACTCTCTATGAGTGGGGAATTTCTAGACAATACCCTAGGGTTCCATTACTAAAAAATGAGGAGAAAGTTCCATATGGTAAAATATTCATGGTTATCGAATTGTTATTACTAACATTTCTTGATGGAAATTGATTATATTAGAGGAGGAATATTAATTTTCAAAACTGTGTGAGGTGGGTCATGAGACCGTGTGGACGGATCCACATAGAATGTGGTAATAGCAGGGCTTTAAAAATCATGTAGGTGAATTAGAAAAATAATGAACTATTATTTTGCACTGGATAGTGGAAATCACATGGTTTTTTAATGTCTAGGAAAACCATTAATAATGGGATAAATAGTTGGGAAGAATAGACCTATCTTATACATATACTAGTTTTGAATAGTAGATATGACGCTCCACACCCCTTGGTAAGGATGATGGAAATGTTGTTTCTTATCCTTGAAGTAGTATTGATATAAATCATTATTGGAAACAATGATATAAAAATATGGACACAGAATATGTTATCATTGAACAAGGATGGATATTCAAGATACATAGTATCCATGATTTGGAATAATGGACATGGAGTTCATTGGTCTCGGCTGTGGTGCTGACATGAAGACCAATATCAATTAACATTGGACTTTGTAAAAGAAGTTAGAATATTGCACCTTGGAAGATAAAAAATAAAATATTTTACTGTGGTACATTTTGTTAATAATTATTTACCTCAATTTTTATTTATTAGACTACTACAATAGACTAGATATGCATATGGGTTAGGGTTCATGATTACATATACTGAACCAAGTGACTAATTGATAAAATATTTTATATTATGAACATGATTTAAATTTTTTTCATGTTTAATATTCATAAGAAATTCTGAATTTATAATTATTTCACAAGATAATTATTTATAAACCATTGTTCTCACCCAGTTGGGTTATAGTCACCCCTTTCTTGGCAATCCAAATTAACTTAGGTATGTTTCATGGTTACATGTTAGGAATAAGAAAATTTATATATGATCGATGGATCTGTTATGTCCTCGAGATAGAGATTATAAGAGGGGTCTGGACACGACATTAGGAACACATATTTGTATTTTCAATGAATTATTACTTTGGGGTTTATTTGACACATGACTCGACTATGAATATACATGTATGATGTAATGGTTTATGTTAATTTACCTAGTTTTGAGGAAATTTTTTTTGAGATTCACGCTTATTGTTTACAATTAAATAGAATAAATAATGTATTTTTTTAATCTATTGTAAAAATATTGTAAAAATTTTATATTCACCCCAAGTAAATTATTATTCTTGGCAATAAATATGGATTCCATTCATGTATAGGTGTGTGTAACTAATGTTTGGGTGTGCACTAACTCGAGGAATCAGTTTAGTTTCTCATTTTTTAGGATGACACAATGTGGATTCATATGTGGTTTTATTTTCAATTTTAACACTATTTTGGAAACTAACACCTTAAGATAGGATTTTTTTGGCCTTGGTAATTTTCTTTTGCATGGGAGTAGCTAACCCATGTGTGGGATAATTATTAGGGTCACTGTGTG
This sequence comes from Viscum album, assembly GCA_963277665.1. Taxonomy (NCBI): domain Eukaryota; kingdom Viridiplantae; phylum Streptophyta; class Magnoliopsida; order Santalales; family Viscaceae; genus Viscum; species Viscum album. The sequence continues at coordinate 113,672,659 of OY728137.1, forward strand.
TGATTTTTATTTTTTATATTATCTTATTATAGTTGAATTCTATTTCATATTTTGTGATACACATGTGGTGTTATGTAGTTCATTATTTAAATTTTACTCATATGTTGTTAAGGAAAAAAATTATAAATATAAAAATATTTTAATAACTCAAGAATTTATTATGTGTGCATCATTTTAGGGATACATAGAAAATATTGATATGGTTTCAATGTGGAAGGTAATTTGTTTATATATAATATTATAGTCTAAATAGAATTGTTCATAATAAAGATGTTGAAATTATATAAATTGGAAAATTTTAATTGAAATGGCTAGAATGTTGTAAAATGAAATTATTGAATTCATTGATGATTATTTTACACTGATTTATCTATAGCCCATGATTGGGGATGATGAGGGTATTGATAGTGTTGTAGTGACGAAATTACAGATAGTTTGTAGTGAGTGACTTTTTGTTGATAGTTGTTAACCCTCCTTTGGTGTAGTTATGAAGGTGATATGTTATATTTTCTGATACATTCATTTGGAATTTTACAGAGATTCCACCATAAAAATGGTAGATTGTACATTGAATATAAGCCATTACTATGAATGTTCCTTCTATAGTGGGAGGAGATCCCCCGTGAGATTTAGTTGAAATGATGGAAGATTAGTTCTGTTAAAAATTTTACCACTTAATGATATTTATGGAATGAGTCTTATGGTGATTAGCATCCTGCATGTGTCACCTGACTAAATATTTCCTTCTAAAACATCATATAATGTTCTCATCAGATTATGGAATCGAGGTAGGCAAGTTTTTTATTGAGTCTATCTACAATATTCTAGACCATCTAGTTCCTTATTTAGATAATAGTATTTTTTTAGTAGCTTATTGATTATGATCAATGGAGTAAATTTTTTATATTCTATTCCAGGAAGAGATGATAGAAAATATTTTTAGGAAGGAAATAAATGATATTTTTTTGGTTATTTTTTATCTAGAGACCTAGATACATGTGAAAGTTTCTAATAATATCTTCTTGATGATAATGACCCACTTATTCTCATTTTCTTGAGAGTAAAACTAGTCATTTCTAAGTCTTAGAAGACATTCCCAAGATGCCAAATCAAAAAAATAAATTCCAAAGGCTTTCAATTATATGTGGGGGATAATTTAGCCTTTTATAAATAAGGCAATAAATTGATAACGCATAACCAAACCATATACTAAAAGATGTATTAACAAAATGAAGAAAACTAAAAAAAAATTATGTATCTCAAACCACATCAAATTACACAACACTAGAAGACCAAACAATTATCCATGTACATAGATGATAAACAATGAAAGATCCTCAAGATACCACAAGACTTCATTCTCCAAAAGTTCCAAGATCCACAATCACCGAACGGCCCAAAAATCAATAGGTAGTGTTAAATAAATGTGAAACATTACCTTTTCTCCTATCCTGAATGATAACATATGCAAAACCACCAAAGTGCCAAAGCAGGGGTGAGTATAAAACTGAGTAGGTTTTCCCCAATGACTTTCCTACTCACACCACTATGATATAATATTTAGAAACATTTACAATAAACAGTTTATATAAAACATTTTCTCAAAATAGTTAATAAAAATATAAAAATGTTTTCCAAAACCATTTATATCCAAAAGCATACAAGTGTAATTGAAACAAAATTTCTAGCAAATTAATTTCCAGAGAAATAACTAAACAAGCTTTAAAACCATTTCAAAATACCCCCCTTTTTGGCATACCCAACCATTCCACAAACCCATGAAACCAACCATGCATTCTACATCATAACAGTTCCATACTAGAGATCTATTTCTCGTCGATCTACCATGTCATCACAAGGTAACTGTTTCCCATGTTTCATTTGTCCTTTGGCACTGAGCATAATTTCATATTTCAACCAACTCCAGAAATGAAAAATGAACTTTATATCCTTTGTGGAATATTACCTTTGTCACTAATCACAATTTCATATTTTAACCAAGCCCAAAAAGTGCAATAAGAACACACACACCAATATGCCTACGGATCTTTCGAAAACACATTTTCTATAAAAAGAACATTTTTATTGAAAACCAATTTATTCAAATTCATTTCAATACTAAACCATTTAAATATAACACCCATTTATTGAAAACAAAATTTTCATCAATCCATTTAACAATTCCATGGAATCAATAATTTAAAATCATCAATTTAAATTCCAAAGGCTAAATCACTTTGCACAACAATTCACCCTGATTTCACAGTTCCATTTAAACCGTAAATCATCACTAAAGAATATTTATTCCATTATTTTTCCAATCAATCCCATTCAAATTAAACAATTATAAACTAGGAAAATGAATTATAGAAATAAGAGTCTAGAGAAAAGCCTCTTAACTCAATGGTTTTGATGGAAACGACAACAAATGATGAATGCACAAGAAAAACTGGGTCAATTATCGAAGAACACACATTATATCTATTCTTCTAGAAAGAACGAGATCAAATATCATCCAATTTGGAATCCAAACACATACATATACCCATAATGGTTATAGATCATAGAAATTGGGAGGAGAGGAGAAGTAGATCTAATTAGATCTAAGAAACTGATCAATAACGGAGAAGAATAATCACGCACCTCAAGAAATCAGCTTCTATTCACCAAGGGAAGCCATTAGATCACCCCTGGAATTATGGTAGAACATTATTTGGCCTTAGGAGATGTAAAATCCCAATTAATGGCCTCATAAGTGAAAAAATGAGCCACATAGGGGAAAATACATGTGAGATACACTTTATTAGGATCTCATTTAAGAGCCTCCACGGTTAGACAAACCATGCACTAACCATGAATTAACAACTTCTAGGAAGACCCTCTCACCGTCTCTCTAACAATGCTCCAACCATGCAAGAGCCACTTCCTCTAAAAGACAAACTACACACAGTTTGGCCTCACGGTTAGAGAAACCATGCACCGCCCGTGTGACTTCCCCATTACCTCAAAACGTCATTCAATGTTCTCTGCACTATCCCATTCATCACCCCTAACATTATTACCATGAAAAGAATCAAGTAAGGGTTACATAAAAGAAATTGAGGGTACTACCTTATCCCCAACATTGATATTTTCGCTTTCAGAATGTTGAAAACCCTCACCCAAATGAGATAGTTCCATCCACCACCCCTTCACATCCTTTTCATATTCCCATGTCTCTTCTTGATTCTTACCATGTTGTAATAAAACCCATACAAGACAGATGATTTTTCCATGAAATAATTTCTCTTGTCTATCAAAAATCCGTACTGGGATATTTATAATTGAATCATCTTGATCTAAGTCTATGTGAGCACATCTGATCACATGGCCAGGATCAGGCTGATACTTTTTCCACAAAGATTCGTGGAACACATTATGCACCCAATTGAACCATGGTGTTAATTCCAAATGATATTCCACATGTATAACCCATTTTATTATCTTTAAAGGGCCCATGTATCTAGGAGTGAGTTTTCCCTACTCCCTGAAATGACGATGTCTAAACCTTGGAGATATCCTCAAGAAGACATGATCACACACAGCGAACGACAACAGTCTTCTACAGTGATCTGCATAAGATATCGGACGACTCTGAGATTTCAACATCTTATTTATCCTCATCCCGATCTTCCCTATTGTTTCATGGACAAGGCTCGACCCAACTAGTGATGTTTCACCTATTTCCACCTGGTATAGTGGAGAACGATGAGGACTCCCATACAATGGTTCAAAAAGTCCCATGTGTGTCAAGGCCTGAAAGATGTTATTGTATAAGAACTCTGTAAAGGGTACATTCTCCACCCATGAGCCACCAAAATCCTTTACAATATCCCGAAACAAGTCTTCCAATGTTTTTATGGTCTAATCAGATTTCTCATCTATCGAAGGATGATACGTCATGCCCATATTCAACTATGTCCCAAGAGGTTGATTTAAGTATTTCTAGAAACGAGACATGAACCTTTGATCTCTGTACGAGACTATTGAAACTGTAGTCCATGCCTCTTTACCACTTCTCAAATGTATATTTTTGATAGATATTTCACCTTATGAGTTTTAAAATTAGGGATCAAATGTGATGACTCGGTAAGCCGATCCACTATCACCTATATGGAATCGTGTTTCCAGATTGTTCTTGGAAGACCTGTAAAAATTCATTGTTATCTACTTCCATTTCCACACGAGGATAGGTAAATACTATTATATTCTTTCTGGCCTTTTATGCTTTACTTTAACCTGCTGACAAGTTAAGAAATGGAGAATGAACTCAGCAACCTTTCTTTTCATGCCCCTCCACATAAACTGTGCCTTTAACGCCTTGTACATCTTATGTGAACCTAGATATAAATCCCATCTTGAATGGTGGTAATAAATACCGAGTTGTAAATACAAGACAAAATTATATCTATTTGATATCTAAAGCACAAAACAAAACTCCCAAAAAGTTTCTATCCCTCAACGGTCTCCCCACCACTGAGTTTTAAAAACATACCCAGACATTCTGCATCATATGATTTTTCCTTTTTTCCTACATTTACCAAATCAAGAACAAGTGTATCTAAAACGAAAACTTCAAAATAACCTCAGACTCCACATTCCACATGCATGTTGTCTAGGACCGAATTCAACATCCATTCATCTCCTTTGCCTCAGATTCAAATCTTGTTGTGATAAATTGGGTTTCAAGCTTTTTTGGTCTGTAAACACAGAGAATTTATTACCAAAGAGATAGTGTCTCCATTTTTCAAGGCATATACGACTATAACCAACTCTAAATCATGTGTTGGGTAATTCTTCCCATGCACCCTAAACTTCCTAGAAACATAAATAATCATGTGATCTCTCTTCATGAGAACACAAACCAACCTTATTCCGGAAGCATCAAATTACACAACATAACCGTGTATTGATTCTGGAAATTTCAAGATAGGTGTTTATGTAAGCCAAACATTCAGTTCCTAGAAATACCTTTTTCAATCCACTATACATTGGAATGATCCATTATTTTTTCTTCAAAGCCTTCATTGGAAGTGATAGTCACGAGAAATCAGGCACAATGTATCGGTAGTAACTTGCTAGACCAAGAAAACTTCATATCTCCAAAGAATTCTTCGTTGGTTTCCACAAGATAACAGCTTTGATATTTTCATGATCCATAGAAAAAAAATTATAATTGACATGGAAATGAAAATGTACATTATGCATCCAAAATTCAAACCTTTAAAAGTTGGCATACAGACGGTGATCTCCCATGATTTGTAAAACTATTTCCAGGTGATCCTCATTATCTGCAATTTTCATTGAATACACAAAAATGTCATCCACAAACACCACAATAAAATAATCTAGATATCACTGAAATATCATATTCATAAAATCCATGAAGACCGCTGGTGCATTTGTTAGATCAAAAGGAATGACTATATATTCATAGTGTCCATATCTGATTCTGAATGTTGTCTTTTGAATACACTCCTTCTGAACACGCAATTGGTGATATCCAGATTGCATGTTCATTTGGGAGAACCACATATCTCTCCTAAATTTGGTCAAATGGATCATTATTGTGTGGAAGTGGATATATATTATTTATCGTAACTTGTTTATACTTACAATAATCAACACAAAACTGAATATTTCCATATTATTCATGAAAAAAACTAGTTTCTCCCATGGATATGCACTTGGAATAATGAAATCCTTGATTTCCAGATACTAAAACTACACTTTAAATACCCTTAACTCTATTAGTTCCATCCTATAAGATAGAAGGTAAATAGGATTTGTCCCCAGAATGTGATCAATTTTAATTTCCACTTCTCTTAAAGGTGGTAACCTTGAAGAGTTGCTGGGGAAGACATCTATAAATTGATCCACAACTATTGAAAAACTATTTTGATCGATCTTTTTCATTGATGCCAAAGTAAACTCTACCAATTTATATGATATTGTTCCCACCGCTGGTGCCAACAATATATTTTCACTTTTATTTACCATCCACTCTCCTCTAAATAGATTCTTGATGTTATACTCAATTATGAAACTAACTATTCTCCTATAATAGGCGATGTGATCCATGAATGTTGTTAGCCAATCCATACCTAGGATTACGTCATAAAAATCCATGTCTAACATTGAGAAGTTATATTTCAACATTTCTTCATTAAAAATTATAATTAATTCTCAACACACAATGGTTTGAAATTTTCATTCACTGAGAGAAGTTTATTGTCTTAAAACAGAAGAAATCATTTCCAAATTTAAACATACCAAGTCAAAATCACAAGAAACAATGAAAAATTGTGACGCACCAGTATCAAATTGCATTTTAAAAATGGTATAATTAAAAATAATCATACCTCTCACCATAGATGGTCCATCCTAATCATCGATAATAATTTTATCAGCTCCATAAAATTTCTTCATCGTTGTACTATTTTCCTTGTTGCCTTGCTGTGATTTCCTTGGTTTAAGAGTCATAGTATTTAAAGAAAAACCATGGCTAGCTCTGTTATGTTGATTAGACTGATTCTATTTTCCTTACCCTATTAACTCATATGATGATTGTGACACCTGTGAAGTGTCATGAGCACCTGACCTTGAAGCACTATGAAAATAGCACTGAAGATGTCCCATTTTTAATGTTATGGTATGATCTATGTTGTTTCGTACACTCTCACATTATGATCTCAAGGGAACCACATTGAAAGAAACCTTTTTTTTGTGGGGTGTTGGAGGAAGGTCTAGTGATCCCACCATCTGATTCTGATTTCCACTTCCACCATCGAAGGAGGTGTCCATTTTAAGCTTTCTCTTAGTGGTAGAGTTCCCAACATTTTCTATAGGTATCATCATACCTCCACCTATCGATCTTGATATATCAAGTTCATCCACAATCGATCGGTTCACCATCCGTATATAATATGTAATATAGTGCACTATAATCTTTGATCGAATCTCCTACCTTAGCCTCGATTTGAATGATGCTTACCTTTAAAGAAACACATGCTACAGACTCTGGTGAAAAAATGGGCTAAATTCATGAATTTAGTTTCATTATATATGATATAGAGTCTCTCCTCTTTCATGTTGAAGATGTCTATCATTTTTTAGATCTTGAAAATATGAGGACAGAATTGTTTGTTGAACAATTCTTCAATATCCCTCAATGTAAGGCCTTCATCCAATTTTGCATGAACATCTTATTCTCACCACAATCGTGAATGATCCTAGAGAATATAAGTCACCATCTTGACATTGAGCTCTGATGGTGTGTCTATGAAATTGAAGATTCGATTCATCATATTCATCCACACCTCCACCTTCTTGGGTTCAGAATCTCCTTGAATGTTTAGTGGATTTTTCTTCATGGACAGAATGGTAGGATCCAAATGTCATGGCCCATTCCTCTAGTTCCCTGCATCAACATCTTGAAAATACTTGACAATACTATGAACCACCTCTTGGTTCACCCGTGGTATAGGTGTAACCACATTCTCCACATCTTCCTCGAATTGGTTTCGACAACACCTACCAGGTTCCAATTTTAAAACCAACAAAAAACTCTATAAGTATGACTCTCTAGGAACTGATGGATTACCATTTCAAATTCTATCACATCAACTATAACAACATTATTTTTCAATAATCAGATATTTCCATGTTCATCCATTTTTTAGAATCAACTACTGGTTTTGAAAATCGAACCATTTTCAAAATAAACGACCAGTTTTCTATTCAAAATAATTCCTTTGAAAACTAATTATGCATTTTTCAAAAATCTACATATTTGCACAAAATCATAAATCATTCCTCACAATGGGATATGAAATCCAAGTGGGATGCGATTCCTCACTAATTCATGTCACTCTCATCACATTGGATAAACCCATGACAACGATATTTCCAACATTCTCGAAGTGTATCCAAAATAATTATGAACCCAACACCATGGTAACTAGATGTTCAACATTAACAGGTGAGCTACATCTTTTAATGATATATATTTCATGATTTAATAATCATACTCCTGTTTAAGATTCCAACCCATGGAATAGATAAATAGGAATTCCAACTCTAAAACCAAGAACACTGATGATTTTTACCACAAGGGAATGACTAGACTGATCTAATTTTTAATGACCTTCTTATTCTAATTGGAATCAGAGTAAAATTAGTCGTTACTAGGTATTAATAGAAATCCCAATACGTGAAAGGCTGGAAATAAATGCTAAAGGGTTTCATCTAAAAGTTGGGGATGATTTACCATATAGAAATAAACCAATAAACCAACAACTCATAACCCAACCATACACTAAATAATGTATCAACAAACTAAAGAAAACTAAAAAACATCATGTATCTCAAAGAATATCAATGTACACAACATCATAAGACCAAACATGTATCAGAGTACACACTATAGTAATAACTAAATACCATCAAGAGACCACAAGACGTCATGCTCCACAATCTCCAAGTTCCAAAATCACCGAACAACCCAAAAGCCATGAGGTAATGCTAAATATGTGTGAAACATTACCTTTTCCCATGTCATGGAAGATGGCATCTGCAAATGCACCAAAGTTCTAAAGAAAGGGTGAGTATAAAACTGAGTAGGCTTTCCCCAATAACTTCCCTACTAACACCACTAGGTTAGATTTTTTAGTATCATTTACACTGAAAAAATCATATTAAAATCTCAAAACAGTTTATAACATATATTAAAAGTTTCCCAAAATTAATTATAACCACATTCATACCAGTGTAATTATAACAGATTTTCAAGACAGTTATTTTTTGAGAAAAATAACTAAACAAGCTATAAAACGATTTCAAAATATCCCCTTTTTGGCATACCTGACCATTCCACAGACCTAATAAACAAACCATGCATTCTACATTATGAAAGTTCCATACTCATAGGAGGTTTCTTGTTGATCTACCAAGTTGTCACAGGGTAATCACTTCCCATGAGCCATTTAACCTTTGGCATTGAGCACAAGGTCATATTTTATCCATGCCCCAGAAATGAAATATAAAATTTATATCACAAGTAACATTTATCCTTTGGAACTAAGAAAAAGATCATATTTCAACCAAGCCCCAGAAATGAAATATGAACTCAGACACTAATATGCCCAAGGATCTTTCCAAAACACCTTTTCTATAAAAACACCCATTTGATTGAAAACCAATTTCATCAATCTCATTTCGATAACAAACCATTTAAAAAACCAATTTTATTGAAAAAAAATTCTTTATCAATCTATTTGACAATTCTAGTGAATCTATAATTTAAAATCATCCTTTTAAACTCAATTGGCTAAATCACATTGCACAATAATTCACCAATATTTTTCAATTACACTCAATCCAAAAATATTCACTGAAGAAGATTTATTCTATGATTTTAACAATAATTCCCATTCAAATAAACCTATTTGAAACTAAGATAATCAATTCTAACAAGAGGAGTCGAGAGAGTAGCCTCCTACTTCAAAGGGTTTTATAGAAACCACAATGAATGAAGAATTCCCAAGAAAAACTGAGTCAATTCTCTAAGAAAACACCTTATATATCTTCTCATAGAAAGAAAAATAACAAATCTCATCATATTAGTCATACACACACATAGATCTATTTATAATATGCTTAGATCTAATAAATATTGTGAAGAATAAAATTATATCTACATATATCTAAGAAACCGATCAAGAACAAATAATATTGATCACGTACCTCAAGAATTCGTCTGCGATTCACCAAGGGATGCGTTCAGATCACCCCGAGAATAATGGGAGACCATTATTTGGCCCTAGTAGAAGTATAATCCTACTTTATGGGTTTATAGGAGGGAAAATGAGCCACTTAGAGGCAATAACATATGAGATCAACATTTTTATGATCTCACATAAGTGACCACATGGTTAGTTCCCACAGTTATATAAACCATGTGCTAACCGTACATTAGCCACTTCATAGGCTAACCCTCGCATGGATTTCTCACACGGTCTTTCTAGAAGTGCTCTAATCATGTGGGATCCACTGCCTCAAAATGACCATCTACGAACATTTTTTCCGCACTGTTAGACAAACCCTGCACCAATTTTTGAACTTCCCCTTTGCCTCAATACATTATTCGAGGTTCTTCCAGCTCCCCCATTCATCACCCTTAACACGTTAACCATGAAATTATTCAATTAAGGGTTACATACTAGAAACCTAGGGTACTACATAGAAACATTGGGATATATTAGTGATATATTATTATGTCAACATCAACGAAATGAAGTAAATTTTTAATTTATTGGAAGAGGATGAGGCAGATGCAGCAAAAGTATTCTCAATTGGAGTAGATGTGAGATCAATTACTATATGAATAAAATCCAAATGAAAATGCTTGCTGATGTTGTGAATTATGATCTAATATAGAAGGGAACATGGAGGATAATTTTAGTGATGGACGTGCAATATTAGTGTGGTGATCTGTTGGTATCTCATTAGATTAGAAGATGTGAAGTTAAGATAAATACATCAAAGTTAGTGGCCGTTAGGGAAGCAAGGTAAGCGGTTTAGACACAGATAGATGGAACATGTGATACCATTTTGGTAATATTGGTTTCATGTGTATATAATTATGGATATATCTACTAGAGTTCCTTGATTGATATACTTTGTGGAACATATAGTGGGTTTGCAAGAACCCTTATCCAATGATTAGAGATAGAGGGACGAGACTAATATAGAGCACTAGAAGGGGATTTTATACCCTATATAATATTTAGAGTTATATTTTTCTTAATATATTGGTCAGGGTGGTGGATGGAGTGTTTCAGGAAATGAGTGTTCATATTAGTATATTTTTATAGTGTGTGGAACTCAGACAACTGCATGGGTTTGTGGAACAGGTAAACTGGATTTTTTATTCCTACGAATGATGTTGTTGAGGCGAGGTCATCAACTGTATGAGGTATGGTCCTTGAAAAATCCATGATTTTATGTAAATTATTTTGAACTATCTCCTCATATTATTTTATATAATCTCTTATTGTAAATGGTTTGGATATGGATATGGATTATTTATTTGGGGTTGTTTTTATTAATTTTTTTTTTCAAAAGTGAAAATATATTATACGGCATTGCAATTAATGTTCCCTTGTGATTGGTGTGTACCATCTATTGGTACTTGTTCATACATGACTTGTAATGTTTTAATGAGGTACTAGTGATGAATTTGATGGTTTCAAATTAATATCACAGTTATTATTAATGAAGGATAATGACTTTCACATATATTAAGACTTCCTTTATTTCAATATAGAGAGTGGGATATCCAATAAGGCCATGTCAATCCAAAATTTTATAGGATATTTAGACTCAGAGCCCAAGTGGAAATCCTATTGATTAATAATGGGGAAGTGGACTATGATGTATCCCCTCCAATAGTGGTCATTTTTTAGTATGTGTTTCCAAGTAATTTTTCTCAATTTTCACATGAGAGATAGGTTAATATTATGAGTGATTTTATTTCTATATTGAAGAAATTTTAAATTCTTCTATATAGAATGGAAAAACTAGAACATCATGAGTTTAAAACTATACTGGAGGTTTTGGAGGATAAAGGATTCATCTATTTAACTATGTCCACATGGTTCTTTCTAGAGTTTCCCCATGACTATCGATGGAACATTATGCTTATGTGTTTATTACATGGAGTTGAATCGAATGAGGATTTATAATCAATATAACGTTCCACATAACAATAATCATTTTGACCTAATAGATAGTGAATTGTTATTCTGTAAGATTTATTTGAGATCAAGGTATCATTAGTTATGGGAGAAAACATATAATTTACCTTGGACTACATTCAAATGAACGCATGTCTCATATGAGTTGGTTATTATTAATTCTAATATAACAAATGGTACTACTATGTACATGGATTTGAGGAAATAGCTCATTCATCAATACCAAGATTAGTTTTTGGACAAATCCATTTATGAAATATATTTTTACACCCAGACATGATAAGAACTTGTCAAACATCTTACCATCATCCTTGGTGCAATAAGAAGGAATAGGATATACACCATGCAATACAAGTGTCATTTATTGATCAAAAAATGAATTTATTGGCTCACATATTTTTGATGAAATATTGTATAATGGACCCTAATACAAATTTATTAGTTATTTGATGTGATCATAAACATAATTTTTTTCATTTATGATGTTTATGGGGAATATCATAATAATACCGACAATTATTCAAAGGATTATCACTATTTAAATTTCCCATCTCAGGGATTAATAAGATGTATATGTGATTTTAGTGGTCTGGGGAATGTGGGAGTGATTTTTTTTACCTATTTGATTTAAATATTCGACATCATTGTTGGGATAATTATATTGAAGCCTTAGATTTTAGGTAGTTTATAAACTAGGGAATGTATATAGTGAAACAGATGTTGTAAAATTTATGAAATATACTGACATTGTATATGAGACTATTTATTAGTGTAAAATGATTCCTTTGATTGCAAAGATACATATCGGTATTTTGGAAGATATGGGGAAGATGAAATTTCTTTTATTACCAGTAGAGACCTTTTATATGTAATATATAAATAAAAGTCATTATTAGGATAGAGAGTGTATACAGATGAGGGAAAACTTTTAAGGTTAGGATCTACATCTTGATTGGAATATAGATTTTGATGAGATCATCCATGATCATGGTAATGTTATTGAATCGATTTTGATACAATAATATTTGATTCATTATACATATGCCTCGATATGGGAGAAGCACATTAGTATAACCAATAAGTTACAGGACTTTTATAGAACATATTTGTTTTTATGAATAAAGAAATATATTATAGGATTAATTACACAATTCTACACCTTTAATAATATTAATGTCAAAAATCATGAAACAGGTGGTCATTTACAACCATTTCTCAATTTTAAGCGGATGTGTGAAGATATTATAATGTATTTGTGGCCAGATTAACAATTAATCCATTAACAATGGTGTGATATTTTCGATGGTCAACATGTTTTCAATTGTGGCCCATTTCAACAAAAATATAGAGACATTCATTATTGATCAGTTGGGGGATGTTTATTTGATATAAATAGTATATATTCTTAGGGTTCCTATTACCAAAATTCTGCATAAGAACCCATGTATTATGTCATGCATCTAAAATAGTAATTCTAATGTATCCTGGTATATATACGCATTTTTATATACCAATTATAACTATCAAAAAATTGGGCAATATAAACACTCTATAATGGTGTTAGAGGAGATATTGAGAGTTTGTATTATAGATTTTCATTGGATGTTGTAAAAACACATTACATACATTATGTTTTCATAAAATAACTATTACCAACCTAAAATTAATAGAGAATCATATGAGTCTCTCTATGTTTTTCTTTATTGATAAAACATGTACGAAATATAGGATAAATAATCAGAATTTTTTGGGTCAAGTCTCGTTTAGGTGAAAAAAATTCACGTTTAGTTTATTTGATGGAATATGGATACTTCCTAAAGTAGAAAGAATTAATATAGATATAAATTAATTTTACCACCTGATTTCATTATGAGCGACCTTGTCTTCCTTCATGTGTCATTTAGATTGGGTCTCCCTCAAATTCGAATAAATATCATGTTAGTGCCTAGGTATATTTGGTAATTTGTTATTATGGAGAAGATCATACGAGTAACCTATTAGTTGGATCTTAAGTAGTGGTATATTGTAATATATCATTTTTATCATGTGTCACCACATTGGAAGTATCACCTTGGCCCCTATCATGTAAATTATATTGATGATGTTGAGATTGAGGCTAATTTATCTTTTATAGATAATATAATTTGAGTATTTTATCTTAATGAGAATATTTTATAGGGGAATACTATTTCCTTTGTCCAAATTCAATGGAACTATGTTAATGTTCATAAAAAACATGGGAGAGGGAAATTGATATATGGGCTTAATGTCCCAACCATTTTTACCTTTGGAGGCTTATTGATGAATTGAGTAGTATATAGAATATGATATGTTGTATGGATGTGATATTTTAAGATCATATAAATTAATGAGTAATGTATTGTAATAAATTTTCTTTAAACTCTATATAAATCAAGTTTGGAATACTCTCCTGGAGTAGGGAAGGTACCAGGAATGTCATATGGGTTTGAGACTTGAAAAGGGGGAAAATAAACAAAACAATGAAAGGCATATGGTTAAAACATGGTTAGTACAAATGATGAAAAGAACCATATGTCATTTCTAGGGGATCTCTCATGGTTTTTAAAACTATGTAAGGTGGTCTAAGACATAGTTTAGCTAGACTACCTTGGGTAGAGGCACATTAATTACTAAAGAAAAATTCAAAAAAAAAATCTTACATCCAACAGATGTGTTGCGGCCTAGTTTCCTCTTATAAAAAGGGAACATCATGGTTAGAACATGGTCAAGAGAAATTTGAATCCTAACCACTTGACCATTTATATGTATTGATTTGATTATTTTATCTCCCAACCCTTATATGATTTATCCCATTTTTTTATCATTTTCCCTAGTAGGATAATGATCGAAACATAACCCAACATTCATGGTGAAATATCAATCAATTTTTTGGGATTTTATTTTTTTATGAATAAATTTTATAGGTAATTCTACAAGTCCACATTATTCAATTTCCAAGAAGGATCTATGTTTGGTGGTTTAAATTATTCCAAATCCCATTAAACGTATTTTTATGAAGTTCTTCACCTTGGTTTATGTTATTGTTTTTACATGAATCAAGGATCAACATTGGATGAGTATTTTTATCCACACTAAAGGTAGGTGGTTGATATGATTTATCCCTTTTTTTGAGTAGCTGTGTTTTTTTATTTGGTTGGTCCATTTCACTATCATGTTGCATTTATATTTCCTTTACCATTAGATGTAAATTGTAATTTATATTGATGTTATAAACCCTTAAAAGACTTCAATAGGTCCATTGAATATTATTAGACCATGTTTTAGCCCACCCACATGGTGCTTAAAATAGTAAAAAGGGTTATATGTGTTGTAAATGTTGAAATAGAGTGTTTATATTATTATTTGTAACCTCGGTCCTTTTCACACATTACAATGTCATATTATTATTTGGTTACTTAGTCTCTATCCCAAAAACATGTATAAATTATGTGTATTTTAGATTCCCAGTTTATGTCCAACACTCATTTATCACAATTGGGTATTTGGAAACATAGCCCATATCCCAAAATCATATGTCAATCAGGTCCACATATATCACATACGACACATCAAATAAGGTTAATCAACATGAACCATCATTTTTATATTTGACATCTTGATATTCCATTCCATATATCTAAACAAATTTTGATTTAATATAATAATTAGATGGATTAAAAAAAGAAATCCACCATTAAATTTTTTATAATAATTTTTAATTATATGACCCTTTAACACATTAATTAATTAAAAATTTAATTATCCAAATTACACTTTTCAAATATTCCATTATGTAATTCACAAAATAATTAATAAAATTACATAATCACAAAAACCAATTAATTAATTCACCAATTAAATAATCTGATTCCACAATCATAATATCCAATAAATTAATTAGATAATTAATTAATCAAATTCTTCAATCCCAAAATCACAAAAAGTCCATAATAACACATTTAATTAAATCATTCATTTATTAATTAATCTAGTCACACAAATTTCTTAATCCCAGCATTCCATTAAATAATTCTAAAATTAATTAACCTAATAAAATATTTCAATAAATTAGTTGATAAATTAATTTACTCAATAAAATATTCAATTATCATACATGCCAATTGAAATATGAAAACACGTATATTGAATCGAAATCAAGACCATTGAAATTGAATTTTGACAAGATACACCAAGATCATTGGAAAATGATCACAATGGAAATCCATAATACTATTAGAACAAAAAAGAACATGGTGAGGAATGATATCTGGATCTGAAACTAGGATTCATGATCAATGGAATAAATATCAATTAAAACTATATCTAATCCCTTGTAAAATATGGATAAAACATTCCTCCTTTATAAAGAAAAAATATAAGGAGAGACCGGGAGAGACTGATCTAATTTTAAAGAAACCACATTACATGATAGGTGCAGATCCATCAACAAATTATTATTCACCAAGAATGATTTTTTAATGCCTTGGAATTCGTCCTAGAACCTAAAAAAACTATAAAAAATGTTTTATTGTTGTGTAGAGGGGTTAGGGATATTATACATGGGTTTGGGAAATTTTTATATAATATTAGAGGGTTTCAAATTTAGCATACATGGGTTTCTTGTATGTGGTGAAAAATATCCATTAATCATGCACCATGATAGTGAAAATCAATTTCTGGTGTTTCAATGTTACTATTACGAGGGCACACAATTTGAAAAATCTTGCGCTAGCCATTCAAATCCCCTCTATTATGGTTCTCACTCTCTACTAGGATGATTGCATGGTTTGGAAGAAATGTATGCCAATCAGGAATGACCCCACTTATAAAATTAAAAAATTTCTCCCAAGACTCTATAAGTAAAACCCCCAAAATATATACTAAAAATATTAAAAATAATTCATATAAAAGAGGTTAGGATATCACTTGAATGGGTAAGGATCATACAATCTCCCCACACTATAATAGATTTTCCTTGAGTTGTACTCCCAAGAATCTCTATGATTATAAAAGAAATGATCTAACCACTGACATATCAGATATGCTTCTCACCCCAATGTTTCTTCTTGAACGCATCCATGTTTCAACAAAAAAAGATCTATTGGCATGGTAATTCCATTAAACAATAAAAAACATAAATACAACACACGTATCAGATAGTCTTAAAAGGAAGAATCGATCTCATGGTCAACATCATCCACAAATGTTACTTAAGAAGGGTCATAGTGACACTAACAATGATTTGACACATGAAAAACATCATTTGTAACACCACACATCTTTGAAAGATACAATCTATATAAAAAAAACTTTATTCAATACACAACCAAAAACGGTCATAAGAAACATAGGCAACATATTTCCCAACAACTTAATACTAGAGTGACCCAATCGAGGAGACACCTTAAGTAACACACAATAACCCTCTGAAATCTCCATGGATCATAGACGTCAAAGAACATATTTTTTCTACCTCCTCCAAGTTGTGGACCAATACTTCCATATAAAATGAACAAGCAGCATTGTATTTGGAAAAAGATTTGGTTTTAAAAATAGTTAATCACCATCCTCGATCAAACATATAGTTGATCTTCATTGAATAAAATAAATAAACACATATGGTTCCTTATATATAGCTTCCAAATGACTTTCCAAAAAGGCAAACAACACAAATGATTAGTGCTTCTCCATGGATGCACCATTTTATAGAAAACACATTCAATGAATATCATCAATCACCTATATAGTATGTTCCAACTTAACATATTTCTATGGGTGGAAGTCGAACTTAGTAAAACCTATGTAATAAGATTCTTCTATAAAACCTACCATAGGAATGATGTAAAACATGAATCAGGGTATGAAACAATACTCTATGACACTCCATGAATATTTACTATGTCCCAATCATATAAGTATCTAATCTATTCCACTTTGAATGTCTCCCACATTAGTAATAAATGTGCTACCATTTTCAAAGGGTCCATAATCCCCAAATAGAATCACTATATCGAGGAATCCTCGGGAGTTCAACCATAGTGTCCATAGAAATTCGACCCCACATCGATTTGGTAATTAGAAACATCTATAGTAATCTTCCATGACATTGATGCTCAACCTTTAACTATTGTTAGGTGTAACACTGTGTCATTAACCATTCTATCTCTTTTTTCCTTTTCATCCACCAATACATCCATGATAAGTGACAATAAATATTTTTTATCCTGGATATACTTCTTTAATTGAGGATTAAAATTCATTCTTTATCTCATCTATCATACTAATATGCACTGAAACATGATTCCATACATAGATGATATCATCCTTATATATGCCCTAATCAGAACATCACTCCCCACATTCTAGGATTTACATCATGGCCAATCATTATTGATCCTGATAACATCTATCTCTAATCTTCCTTAAATGCCTAGAATCAACTGAAATTAGTGTTAGATCCATCAACTACTAGATCTAGTAAACCAAAACATGCATCATACCATGTAATTGAATCATCTTTCACTCTATACTAAACTCTTGAATTGTATGAGTCTAATATTTCTTACTTAGAGAATCATAAACATTATTTCCCTTTCCAAGCATATATGATAGCTCAACATAAAATGATTTTATATACTCAACCCACCTCCACTACCATAAATTCAAATATCATGGTGAAAATAAATAATTTAAGCTATTTTGATCAGTATAAATGGTGAAGTTACTTCCTAATATATAATTTCACCAACCTTTCAAATAATAAACCACAACAACCAACTCGAGTTCATGTATATGGTAATTCAGTTCATGTGGACTAAAATATCTTGAACTATATGCTATAACTAAATACATTACATCAACACTACCATAATATATATTACAAAAGTGTCCAAAAACACTGTATACTATAAAATATCCTGGGTAGGATCAAGATTGGTGTGATTTCCAAGTGCTTATCAAACTCTTGTAAGGAATTCATAGATGATTCACAACATTCGCACATTACTCCCTTTCTGTCTAGCTCGAAATTTCGGCTGCTAATTGTGAAAATCATGGATGAGCCTCTTATAATAACCCACAAACCGCTTAAATATATAAATATCGAAAATATTATTGGTGTATTCTGGGTATACATCTGCGTGAACCTTCCCTAGCCTCATTAACACACCATCCAATGAGATGATTTGACCTAAGATTCATACCTAATCAACCCATTATTGACACATATATAGCTTGGAATATAGCTGATTCTTTATTAGTGAACATATGATGATCCCAACATTATGGGCTTGAATTTAGTGAGTCTTAGAGTATTCTATTATGAAATACACACATATAAAATCAAAATGATCCTAGTACAGATGAAAAATATGATTCATCATGTTCATAAATATTGATGTTGTGTCCATCAACCCAATTAAAATAATGAAGAACTCCTACATGCCATATATTTTTTCGATGGAAGTCCAAAACATATATATAGTTTAAAAATTCAACTAATTATAACCTGACCTCATGTATATCTTAGAAAAAACATGAGCTCCCTAAAGAGGATAAAAATAGCACCGATATATAGAGGAAGATACCAGTTCTTTACAGTCATCTGATTTAGCTTCTGGTAATCAATATTAAAGGATTGAGTAATATCATCCATCTTAGAAAAAAACTATATAGCCCCATATAGATGTACTCAGATGGATAAATCACTAATCCTTCAACACATCATTTTTAGTCTTAATATCTTAATACTCGATCAGTTTATTCTATATGGTGGAATAAAAAATAGATCATCCCCTAGCAAGATATAAATTATAAATTCCATGTATCTCTCATGTGGAATGCCTACTAATTATTTAAGAATCATACCCTAAAACAATTCTAAAAGGCATGGGATGACCCCATGCTTCAAACACCCATTATCTAGAAAACATTGTGAACCTAGGTAGTGAACACCCCTAGTTGTTGAAAAGAACTTCCATAGCCTGCATGGATATCCCACTCTCCATGATCGGTGTAGTTATCACCCATATGTGATGTTACGGTCACTGTCATGTGGAAAAAATCTTAGTGGGATCAGTATGATACTAAATAGTTTTTACCCAAAGTTATTTCGAAGACTAACTTATCAAGGATTAAATGTTTCCATTGAAAATGACAGTAACCGACATTGAAAGAACACCCCTTGAAAAAATAGATGCCCCTTGACTGTACCCCCAATGGTGTATCAATCATTACAAACATGGACACAAACACCACCACATGGTTAAAAACATTCACTATTTGTGCAGATATAAAATAATGAACAAATCCATTATTAAATAGGGAAATTAATGTGTAAAAACTAGACAAACAGAACCATTAACTGTTGATAGTTCATTATCACTATCCACAGGTGTATTCTACACTACATGAAAATGTTATGTCCTTATTCCCTATAATGTATTCTAGATCCCATGATATGAACCACTCTATTTATAAGAGTTTTATTTTCACAAAGAACCATGTCCTCGGTGTCTACCTCTAGGACAAGTATAACTCCCAATACCAAACTTATTCCATGTATATGATCCCCTTCCCATTCTCTATTTCTTCCAAGACACCCGAACAATACAAATATGACTTGTGTTTTACATGAACCTCTACAGATTTCCCATCATTCCAAAAGCTGGTCTCTCTACCCATGGGTAGGAAACATGTCTTTGTAAGTGTCCCAACCTACCACACTAGTGGAAGACTAATTGGGTATTACTCGGGTAACTAATAATTCTCTATAGAAACTCTTATTCTGACTCCTTGTGTTTACATTATCACAAATATGATTCCTACCTTTGAAAAAATTAATTCATAATAACCTCATTGAATCCACATTCCCTCGATATGAAGTCTTATTGAAGTTCACCTAAAATATGAGAGCATGATCAACCAATTCAGAAATAATTTATACCGAAATTTATTCAAGTGATATATAATCTCACATTCACAAAAATAATATAAATACATTTCCATTGTTGTCTCATCCCCTATAAACATAAGAGAAAATATTGACTTATCATTAAAGAGACCATCTTAATCCATCATAGGAATTATCCCTTGAGTTGAAAACATGGACTCGACTACTCTCTCATGTCTTAGTGGCTCTGGATAAAATATACCCAAGAACAAATCTACAAAGCCTCACTATATCTTACCCTCTTCCATCCTTGTCTGAGCCTAAACATCTCACAAATTCATTTGTAATAACCACTGCATTTTAATGAAAATTTGAACCTTTTTTCATTATGTGTCTGTAAATATTGAAGTATGTTTTTGATGGACTCTATCCAACACTCAGTTTACTCTAGTATAGCTACTATTGGAAGAGTCTGAGGGTTTTATAACTGGAGATCTCAAATTATTTCAGGCATACACTTCACAGAACTCTTTGGGACTCTATATATAAATTATTTGATGTGAGCAATGTTATCATGAATCTTTTCTCTCTATCAATTACATAGAAATATTGATGCCTTTGGTTCCACTCATAAAGGATCGTTTCCATACAAATCGTCATGTCATCCTATCAATAAAAAATCAAGGAGGAAGATCTTCACAATTCAAAAAACATATATTATGACATATTTCATATCATTAAAACAATTAATAAGAGGGATTAAAATATATCCATAACAATTCATCCCCCTTTTTCCACCATGAGGTCAAAATTTAGGCTCATTCACTAAACATAACCATCCTACATCTCGGTTTGGTTTAAAAATGTTTAAAATCATTATCATTATTCAATTTTCTCCATAAACACCCATTTTCCATAGTTTTCATCATTTTAAAATATTAATTTCTATATTCGTCAACTTTTTCAATTCATTTACACAGTAATGGAATAAAATTTCGATTTTAGCAATATACCCAAAACCTATTTCCCTTGTAATCTTATAAGGATGCATGGTAGAATAAATACAGAGTTCCTTGTATGATTCATGGATACTAAAAATATTGAGCCACACTGTTCCATGATTCAAATTTCAGAAAACTAAGAATCAATAATCACATAACACAAAAAGTGCATCACTTGTGGTGAAATATCATTCAATAGTACCATAAAACATTAATACAAATAATCCCACCCATGGATTTCATATATTACCATCATACATGGGTTAGCTACTCCCAAGAATGAGCTCTTAACCATGAACCAAATCATCCATTATTGTTATCTACCTTTCCCAAAATGTAATAAAAATGAAAAGAAAAGAAACCCCCTTTTATACCACATTGTAAATTCCTAACACAAGTACCACGAACTGATACAAAGAGCTGATCAGGCATATGAAATCACGAATGCTTTCATATATAGTAGAGGTTATTGATTAACTGTGGGGATTAAATATTTACCATGGGGAGACTATACCTTATTTATCAAAAAAGAACCAAACTTGTAGTAAATAATCAATACACAAATCATATATCCATAATCAAAATATAAAAGTATCTCATCATGCCTAAAACAAGAAAACAATATCATAGACTACAATAGTAGATATGTAATATAATGAATGTGTCTTCTGTCATTATGAAAAACCAAATATAGATAAAGACACTGATGACTCCCAAGCCTCTCCAAACACCATGAATGTTCCCTAAACAATTATTCATTATCACTCATCCATCTAACATAGGGACAATGCAGGTAACCTATCCTGGAATCTTGAAATGTTATTTTGGTACCGATCAAAAATTCTGAGTAGAGTGTGACTACAAATAAGTAGGCCGCTACCAATTACGTCTAGAAAAATATCTAGAAAATATCAGTTCATGCACTTGTATAAAGAATCAAGTACAATGAAAAAGTAAAAAAGTTATCACAATTTCAATAATTATTTATTTAACCACAAAAACTCATGGGTTTGTCAGGACACCAAGACCTTAAGTTCCAATATCACACTCTAATAGTACTAAACTATTCCCATGTAATGTCACAAGTCATAATCCCATTGTTATCAATTACTTTTTCACATAAATTCATTTAACAACCAATTTGAATTATTTTCTCTTGAAAAAAAATTGGAATAGAACATCATGTTAACATCCCGCGGGTGTGTAGATCATGTTTTCCTATTATAAACCAAAATGTCACATATCGATATTTGAATCCTTAGTCCCTATTCCACCCTCGCTATCTGAGTTGTGTATTTGGATCCTTAATCCCCATCCTACACTATAATATCACCTGTCTACATAGAGCCTTAGTCCATGTCAAAAACTCATTTATCACCTATGGTTATTTAGAACCTCAATCCATGTCCCACACTCAGATATCAAATATGGGTATTTGGAACCCCATTCAATGTCCTACAATCCTATATCAATCATGCAAAAATATGACACATATATCACCTCAAACATGGTCAATCAACATCAACCCTCTTAATATAGTTCACATCTGGATATTCCATTCCGACCTTCAAAAAATAATGATTCAAAATGTAATCACAATGCATAAAATGATATATTCACTAATAAACCATTTTTCAGAAATTAAACACTATAACCATTTAACCTGTTAATTAATTCAGACATTAAATTAAATTGTTGTATAATCCTAATATACAATTAATAAATTCACCAGTCAATTAAAAAACTTCCATTATCCCAATATCCAATTACTTAATTCAATAATTTATCAATCCAATTCCATAATCCCAATATTCAATTAATTAATTCACCAATTAAATAATCCAATTCTGCAATCCCAAAATAAAAAACAACAGAATTCAGACATTCCCTTTATTAATTGACCAATTAATTAATCTATTTTCAAGAATTCAATAATCAGAACATTTTCTTAATTAATTCACCAATTATGTTATATTAATTTATGTTACCATAAATGAATTAATCAATTTATTTATTCAATTCAAGATTCAATTTCCAAATGTGAGAATTAAAATCTATCAATTCTTACATTCAATTCAAATCAAGACTGTGTGAATGGGAATTAGACCACCAACCTCAAGTTTGGTGAATAATCCCCACAAATGAACTCCCTAATTTTAGTGAAATCATCAAGAATGTGCTGAAGAGTCAAATCGTGATATGAAATATAGATTCAAGATCAACAGAATCAAAACACATTAAAACATGACCTAAATTTGTAACAAAATTGTATAATTCATTCCTCTTTCATTCGGAAGAAAGAGAGAGAGCGAGAGAGAGAGAGAGATCTAATTTGGAGAAAACCATGTACTGAGAGAGGTTCAAATCCATTAATGGATATTTTATTTTATAAAAATAGAGGATTGAAATCCTTTTATTACTTATGAGAAACTAAAATAATAACATAAACTGTTTTAGGGCTGATATTAGAGATTTATGGATAAAAGACTAGAGTTCGTGAATGTTTAAGTTAATTTTAGATGGATTATTATCTTCTATGAACAGTTTCCTTTACGGGGATCGTAGTTTCCCTTAAACATGCACCCTAACTATGTGCCTCACCTAGTGGTGTCACCCAACTAATATAAAGAGGTGTGAAAGATAGAAAAATCATTATCCAACCATGAAAATCTCCTCTATTTGTGTTGGCATGTCTCTCTTGGCTAGGCGCATGGTTTTGGTAAATCATGCTCCAACCATGCAAAACCCCTCTTCCTTACAAAACTCAATAATTTCTCCTAAAATACACAAGGTGATAATACTAACAAGATATACATGAAATAATGAAATAGAATAACATTAAATGATCACCTGATATACCTAGAAAATGACAGTATCTTATATAAATAAGTTAATAAAAATGTTGTATCCAAAAAAAATTGGGAACAATATAGAGTCAACATCATAAAAATAATTCAATAGATCACATAATTATAAAATCACATAAAAATAAAATATACACCATGACCTTACTATCATCCTCAACGCAAAAAACATCTTATGTCAATATACACTCGAGATTCACCAGCCTGAAACAATAAAATTATATTTTCAACCTAAAGTAGACATATGATGTTCAAATTCAACATTGTTCTTGTGAGGGGTGTGATAAATACATATTAGTAGTTTCTCACTATGTGACCCACATAGTCACCATAATACAGTTATGTTCACAAGGAATTAAATAAAAATTCACATAATAATCCTCTTTATAGTGTTCTAACTTGGACACCGTGAATCACTATTCATCAGGTCCCCATTTTCTAACAAGGATACCATAATAAATGACTATACTGGATTCAGTTCCTTGTTAAAGAAAAATATTCATGAACAATCACCCACAAAACCCCACCAATACATGAGGACTTACGAATATATATTATTAATTTTCTATAAACAATATTCTAATAGTAGGGTCATGTGACTAAAATTAGGACCCACCATCTATCTTAGGGCAGCCAAAGAAAAAACCAAAACCTACACCGTGTCACTTAATGTATAGTTCATCATCCTATTTAAACATCACTTATAGACCTCATCTCACCCACATGGGTCCTATTATACAGTCTCACAACCCAACACATCATGAACCCCATCTCACTCAGGGAGGTCCAACCGTCTGATCTCACAATAGTGTTCCCACACGAAGGACTCTTATAATAACATCATATTCTCGTACCACATCTCACTGATTGTATTCTTTACTCAACCATCACTATCATGGAAGGTACCAAAAATCCTTTCCCACCCATGAAGATTAAAAATGTGTTGACCTTCACCATCTCACTAATTGTATACCATGAATTCACACAAAATAAATAATCCATCACACTCATTGAAGTCCACATAGGGTTATCTCACTCATAGATGTCCATGTCCTCAGTATCCGTAACACACACCAGTTTAATAACATATAAAAAGAACATAATCAACAAAATGAATGAAGTAGGAAACCACAAATCATAAGGCCCACCATCCATCACATAGCTCCCAATACAATTATAGGTACCCAATCACATGAGACATTTCCCCCCATATACAAAACAAATCAACTCACCCAAGAGGCTATCCCATGGGTCTTCCAAAACCATCATATATCTTGACATAGAAACCCATTCATTCCCATCAACACATAGTGAAAATAAATCCCAAATGTTTCAAAGACCTATATGCCAATTTTCATCTTAACTCTTAGATCTCTCATCACTCATAGGCCTTCTACATAGGGATCATCACAAGCTATCAATATATAATACCATTAGTAAATTGACCACATGTATTGAACAAAACCCCAAACAAGAAGAAATTTCCCCTTTAATATATCCTAAGAAAGTTATCTTATCCCATCACCTTGAAAACACACAATCTATCAAACTATGTACTATCCTACTGTATATTTCCCACTCACCATGAACAAAAATCCATAACCCTACCTCTAGAGGGTGTCTATCAAGGATTCATAGACGTAAATCAATCCCAAGTATTTTCATATAGACATGTAATGTCTTAAAATTATAATTAGAGACGGGAAAACATCATAGTATTTCATGTTCTTATATCATAGTTTAGAACCTCCTAGAGGTCCCTCATTACCTCAAACAGTTACCTTCCACCCCTATCCTTGATCTTTTCTACCTAGACCCAAAAAAACATGCTATTAGTAATAAATCATTACAATATTTGAATTTAATATTGTACTAAAGGAAATACATACCTTCAAAAAAATATTTATAATAATTTATAATCTATGTTCGTCCTTGTCAATGACCATCCCTATTATCTCTTAGCCTATATCAACTCATGATCTCGTACATCTTTCCATATGACATGAATAAATAGTTGAAATTATTTTATTAAAAATATATAAAAAATTATATTGATACATAATAAATGGAAACATCACTAAATAATATAATCAAAGTCATCATATAAAAACATACAAATGATATACCATAGAACACTATTCATGCATATATGCCAGAAAACGAATCACAATACACCATATTAATATCCAACTTCATCCAATTACACAAAATTATTAGAATATAATTAGGAATTTAACATAAATTTATTGAAACTACATCTAATGGCATGATGATATCGTATTGAGTCTTAAACTGGTCACTACACATGAATTCATTATTATCCGCAGTGGATTTTACCATGCTCTACTGAAGTCAACAAAAAAACTATAGTCTAATTTAATATTTATTTATTTGATATCAATGAGGAGATATACATGGGGAGAGGAATGGTTAAACACACCATAAATCATGAACATATTACATTTGAGGGAACAAAACAATTTGTTAATTTGATGGAGGGAAAGGGGATGAGTTTTTGTACAATATTTCTTATTTTTAATAATCAATCCCCACAATAATTAACATAGGAAAACTATAAAAAGGAATTACTACCCCTATAGAAAAATCAATATTGGGGTCTGTTGTGACATAAACCTATTAGTTCAACATGGGACTACAATTTTCCAAACACATTAAATAATTGAACCATTGGTACATCATTAAAAATTTTCATAGAATATAGGTTATATCTTTGCCAATAACCATTGATAGAATGAACTATTTTCTTGTCCTAAATTCAATTGTTTTACTGAAATCAAGCCATCGATGCCACATGATCCTTCCCCAAAATCAACATAAAAAACAATAAAATAAAAATAGAATCATTTTGTATCTAAAAACATCATTTAAAGACCCAAATACCCTCATACTCATCACTTGGTTATTTGTTCTCCAAATGAAACCATAAATGAAATATCCTTTGGGAATATAAAACATGTGATGATGCAGATCATGAAAAAAATTCCAACACGTGGATTATCATACTCAAACATTATCTTAAAGATATATAGTACAAACATAAAACTAAAATGGTCATCATTTATTTATGAACATATCATGTTATGCTCCCATACACCAAACATGATTCTACTATGTAACTCTATCCAATAAGGCTAGATAATATTAATTTTACTTAAAAAATCATCCTATGAGCCCTAGATCACCACACCAACACCCCAAGTGAATCACTAAACATGGTTTCAATATCATCACATAAAATTCACCACAAAAGAAAAAGTTGTTCATATTCGAGGGGACATTTTAAAAAACACTCAGTTTTCCCCCACTAACACAACACCAAACTATCCGATCATGAATCGATAACACTTAAATGCTTCATATAACCATACAATAGCCACACTAAAGCCCAAAATTTAATCATATTATTACTACATGCATAGATCAACAAAAATATTATTTTTTTAAAAGGTTGTGTCCAAAGACGCATTTTATTATTAAAGCAAATCAAAGACCTCTATTAACTGGGTAGAGGGAGACCCATTACAGGGACCAAAGGCTAAATGGGCTTATAGCCAATTACATAGCCCGTAGGCCCAATTTTTTGGCCCAATTTCCATTCTGTGAATAGTAACCCAGCTGCTACACTACCTGTATAGTACTGCCACTGATACAGTACCCTACCGCCGCTGCTACAGTACCCGCTGATCTACAATATCTGTCACTGCAACAGTCCCTCTGATGCTACAGTACCGATATAGTACCTACGCCCGATGGGTTTTGAACCCCCATTTTCAGGTAGGATTATGGGGTGCTTACCACTAATCCAATCCCCAACTAAAAAAATATTCTTATTTCATCATGTTATCACCATGTTAAATGGTGAGTCTATTTTCTGAATCGCTCTATATTCACACCATAAAATTGTTGAGCCCAATGATTGTCCACCAATTTTAGTCTCCACTAACCCTATATAATAAATCATCTATGTAATGATGCACTATAGTACAGAAGATCATACCTTATACTAATATCCAAGTGAAATATTAAAAATCATTTGATCAGTCTCAATACCCCCTGAAACATCATATACGGGGTTTAGTCATCAACATCTACTACAATTAGGGATGGTATAAAAGTATCATTATCAATTCCATAGAAAACCAGACATTTGAGCTCTATGGTCCATTCTCCATCTATTTTCAATGTTGTTTAAACATATGTGGATAACCTAATCATTGATGATGGCCCATACAAAATAAAAACTACCATTGGTTCACTATCCACTATCTCGATTCCCTTACACCTCTCCCCAAGCCTCTATCCAAAAGGTACCCATCCTCATATACCATTTTCAACACCCTAGGCGTGGACTAAAAATACTATCCATAATTCCTACTCACATCCCAGAGTCATTAAACTTTTGAAGTAATTCCACAGTCATAAAAATTATAAATGGAACCATACATGACTTGTTCTCGGATTTTCATCCCATATGAGTATTGTTTATAGAAAATGAACACCATCCCTCACACACTAATGAAATTCTATGAAAAGATACAAAAACATTCAATAAACTCTATACAAGGGTATATTAATCCACATATATCCCCTAACAGGTTTCCTCTCTCAATCAATGTAATTTATATCATCATAGTACAACATGTGATCACCTCTTCTGGGATTATGACATAATTCACCCTTTCAAGAGCTTTTAGTATTTAATATATCTACTAGTTTAATTTATTAATTAGATATTTAATGAAATATATTATTTTATACTACTTCATATCTAACATATCATAATATCAATTTTTTAAATTTTTCTAAAAAATTATTTTCATTAAAAAATTAATGTTTTCATGAATATTGTATATTATATTACTTGACAATTATATAATAAAGTAATAGTTGTTTAGAAGACATTTTTATTAATAATTTTTTGATTAATGAAAAAAATATACATTTTTCAGTAATCATTGATCACAGAAAACTAAATCAAGTTCTTTATATATTATTATAAATCTTCTTTAACAATAAATTCCTTTCTTGTAATTTCCTTGAATATTTTATTTTCAAGGGAGATATAGTTTTGGATTTCCCTAAAATCATCATAATAGTTACTTAATTTATAATAAATTATATTTGGCCATCAGTATTTCATCCAAAATAATTTTACCTTCTATATAAATCAAATAATAAAAATACTACTTCATTAAAAACAATATTTAAATGATAAGTAATATTTATTTTAAAAAATAAAATTTCACCGCTTTTGGAATTTTATATAATAAAATTGATTTTTAAATAAATTAAAAATATAATAGTAATTTTGATTTTTAATTTTATTCATTGTTTGAAAAATTAAATACTATATTTAAAAATTAATTACCAATATTAAATTAATTTAGAAATAATGGTACAATATTAAAACAAAATTCCCTAAATCAGTTATATATATCTCTGAATGAAATATTTTAGGTTAGAATATACCCATACACATTATTATCTCCACTTTTTCCATTTTAAATATTTTTATAATTGACTGATATAATTTTTTTTTGGAAATGCAATGGATAACATATAAAACTACCCTTACCAAAACCTATAAAGTTTTAACATCTTCACCACTTCTATACTCCATTAACATTACAATCTCCACATGAAAATATATCATTTTTCACCTTGTATAAACTTTTCCCACATTAAAATTATTCTGGTTGTAACTAAATTTATTAAGGCCTTTATTTCTAAGGAGACATATATGGAAAATTCATGTCCATGACATGAGTACTATCACCTATTTAAATTTTTTTAATTATCTCATTTTAAATTTGTACATCCCAGAAAAAATATAATATTCATGTATGGGATAGTTAAACAACCTAATCGAAAAAAATTTGAATATATACTATTAATGAATATAGAAACATATTGATTTGTATTATTTGATGAAAATATGTAAATAATGAACCTTTTAGTTCTATATATATTATCTCTTTTACACCTCTAAAAATATTGAACAATATTCTCAATATAATTCTGTACAGACAACACCTAGATTATATGAGATTTTAAATATATTAAGAAAATATGAATATATAAATGATACCTATCTGTTGAATTGGTCAATATGAATAAATAACCCCATTAAAAAATATAATCATAATAGTGCGACTTCATAAAATAAATTTATTAATTATTATTATTAATGCACTAAATTTTTATTGAGGTGATATTATTTAATTTCTTCAAAAAAAAATTTCTGTAAATTATTTACATCATCATTTATAAATATTCTTTTATAAAAATTTAAAAAAATATTTTTCAAATTATCTTATCAAAATTAATATATTTTGGCAATTTAAGATTTATTTGAACCAACTAATTTTTCAATAAATAGTGAAAATATTGTGTTTTAAAAATCTGTTACTAATAATCATTAAATGAAATAAAATAAATTGATATTACTATTTGTTATTTTATTAATGTTAATATTATGCAATTATTTAAAATAATTTGATTAATAACATTTAATTTGGTACTATTCTTGATTTTTAGAAAAGATAATTCTACCTAGTTTAATGAATTATTAATGTGTTCATTTTCATTGCTCATTACACACTTATATAAAAATTCATTTCTGCCAATAAAAAAAAATTATCCTGGAAAATTGTTTTTTATTTTGAATTAATAGGGTCAAATATTGTAAATAGGTACCATTTTTCTGGGGATTATTAATTATAACCATAAAAAATCACTTCAAAATGGGTAAAATAAGTAATAAAGGGTTAAAACTATGGCATAAGGCTTCCACATATAACAAAATTAGTTTTTAAATTTTTTCATTATATGGGATAAATTAGTCCTTTTTCATCTCAAATTTTAATATAGGGTATTTTTCTACCATTTTTCCTTGATAATGAAATTTATATTATTTTGGAAAATATAGATTGGTAAAAAATTTCCTAATTACCATTTAAACATCTCTATCCCTGGGTTAGATTTTCGAGTTTTTTTTATAAAATCCATCCCAAGGATTCATATTAGCAAACAATAAGAAATTCTATGAAAGAATAGTTAATCATCTTCACTGACTCTTTCAAAACAACTTGCCATAAAATTCATTTAAATATTATGTAACAATTATAAAATAATAACAATTGTATATTAAATAATCTTTTATATTAGTAGTTTCATTTTAAAACCATTTTCCTCTACTTATCTATCATATGAAAATGAAAACATCACTTGTGCATACCCAAGGGTCACTATTTCAACTCATGTGTGTATTGTTTTAATTACTATTATGCATGGATGCTTACGAATATTTAAATAATGAATATATATATATATATATATTATTTTTACATAAATAAACTTATACAACAATAATAATATGATCTCTAAAATCTTACCTTACAATCCTTTGAAAAATGACATTGTTTCTTGTGTGTAGTTGTGAGCTACCACCTCCACAAAGCAATGTGATCATTTTTATATTTACAATTGACATGGATGGTAATAAATATATTTTTAATTAATGTATTTGAAATATACAACATAATAATTATTTTATATTTTTTAATTTTTATATACCTTTATTTTGTTCTATATGTTGAAAAGTGAAGCCATTGTTCATGTGTATGTACGATATATCATCTCAGTGGGAATTATAATTCCTTTATAGTCTCTATATTTTGATTATGATTAAAAATAATTATATTATTATTATATATTATATTTATATAATTATTAATATATATGATATAATGGAAGCCAAAATATTATCCAGGGAATGAGACTACCAAACCAAAACACACATTAAAATGAGACTGATGACACTCTTAAATGATGATTTTAATAATGAAACATTTATTATCTAGAACATAAAAGTTATATGTGAATCATATATGATATTATAGGTATTAATATGTATCATTTATATAAATATAATAAATTTCATTATATTATAATAAGGGTTAGTTCACTTCCAAAGGAAGTTGAACATGATAAAAGGGGTTTGTTATCTAAATTTTAATTTATTGGGTTATACATCAACACTATAGACTATATTTCACGTGATTATTCTTGAAATGATGACTAAATTTATAATTTTGTATATCATGTTCATTTTTTGGACTTACATTTTTTACACTTAATCAATGAAATAATTAATTCTTACATTGTCGACAGGATCATTGCAAGGGATTTCATATTGTATTCTATTCCATTATGACAAATTTTTTTATTAAAAATCTTTTTATTTTTCTGTTATGTATATAATTGAAAATTAGTTCATTTTACATGAATATATAATTATTAATTATTATTAATGTTTTGGTTTATGATTAAACATTATATGAAATACAATTTATAACTTAGAAAAGAGGTGTGAGTTCATTTCACATTCTCATCATTATTTGAGATTGATTATGTTTATGTATCTAGTTAGTGAATTATTGTCTATTTATATCACAATCCCAAAAAAATTTATTATAATTTTTAAATTATAAAAATTAAAATATTTTTACAATCATTTTCCAATGTATATACACTATGTAGTTCTAATGAATGAATTAATGGAAAACTATAATTGGCTTCCATTAAATGAGGAATATTTTTATACAGTGTACATGTTTTGAAAAATGTGTTTCCACACTTTTTTAATATTTATATTTATATAATAAATTTTTATTTACCATATTTTGATATCAATATATATTTTAAAAGGAGTCGTTGTCTCAATTTTTTATCAATGTATGTTTTAGAAAAGGGTTGAATGGATTCTTTTTTAACGATTGCGACACAAAAAAATATCCAACTATAAAGAATGATTAATTTTTATAAAGTATTTTACACTTTCCCATTGTTATTTTTTGAAAAAATCATTCCATAATATGTTAGAACATTTATTATTTTGAATACATTAATTAAAATTTTGGAAATGTATATTTTATAATAGTTTTACAATGATAATTATTTTATGAAATATTATATAAATATTTCACTTAAATTATCTTTATTTTATCAAAGTAAATAATTATATTAAAAACACTATAGTTATGATTATTTGATTACTATATTACATCTATTATAAATTTATTTGTTATTAAGTATAACTTGAAATATTCAATTTCATCTTATCATCATTGGTTAGACAATATTTTTTTTTAAATATCCATATTCTATGCATAATGGATATGCTTATTTCTTAATCCATAGACAATTTCTACATATTATTGTTTACTATCATCGTTATTAAATTAATTGGAAAAATAATTATTATTTTATCCTATTAAAAAATATATATTCATGTATATGATATATTTTTCATGACCTAAATTCATTATTCAATATAAAAAATCTATGGGAATATATTGAGTGGTGGGGACCAAAATTAAATTTCCAATAGATTCATCAAAAGTTTTTAAGAGATTTACATTTTGGGAAAACTTATAAAATTGGTTTTTGGTATATACCTTCTCATCAATTAAAATGTCCATGAATATGACCCTGATATTGAATATGTCATGATGTTTGAGATCTTGACATCTAACATCAAGGATTTATTTCATTGGAAATTTTTTTATCCATACAATTATTGTATTTGATATCATCCATGGATGCATGTATTTCTCATTAAATAGATTGAATGTAATTTTTTTAGTTATTTACCCTTTCGTATTCATTATTCATTATTAACACATGATATCTTCTATTGTACACATCACGTACTAAACATCTAAGGTCACCCAAATTTTATTTTCATTAAAATAGTTTTGAAGATGGATATTATGAATAAAATGGGGGATAACTATATTTTTATTATAATATTTATATATATTTCAAATGTCATATTCAAATCATGTATGCATCTTTTAAATCATGTCACATAATTATAAGTTTTTTGAGATGAGATCACATGTACATTATACCAATGTAATAGTGTAACCATTGGTACATGGTTTCTTAAGTTGGGGTCTATAAAATTAGTACCAGAGACTTTTCATAAAAAATGATTGGATTTATATATACATATATATATATTAGTGAATATATTGAAAGGATAGATTTTGAGTAAATATGTAATTGTATAAAAATATCATAATATTTTTATTAAGGTACATATTATGTGGTTTTTCAAGAGATTAATTTAAATATTTATTCTATATGTAAATATCACGACCCATCCCCTAGGGTTCGTATCATGACAACCCTAAGACCACCTTCCAGAGTCCATGGGCTAGAAACTAGCACCAATGGCGTAATTCCCTAAAACTGGGAAGACATTGCCTTTATAAAACGTAAACACACACAACTAGAGTACAAGCGGAAGAAAAAACTAAGTTAAAACTGTATAATTAAAGATGTGATGGAAAGTAAAAGGGGTCGGAAATAAAAGACAAACAGTAAAGTACAAGGAAAAGACAAATACGTACAACTAAAAGATAAAAAATGCAACATGTTTAGAAGATCCTAGATCGTCCACCATGGATCCTACCTAAAGGGTAGGTACAGATAACATCCTCAGCTCTCCACGTCCGTCCGTCTCCTCCGGGTACCATTTCATCGTGAGGTCCACCTGCGGGAAACGTCCTGTCCTCGCACACTATGCCTCTTTCAGCACTGTCCATCATTTCCATCCAACACAACGAGGTGCGGGCATAGCCCGTGCATGTGTGAGTATAATGATACTCGGTAGGGACCCTGTGACCCACAAGGACTCACAATATCCAACAATGATAAACCACAGTGTATGAAATCAACGGATAACCATTACTTAGGTATATGCCCACACATATACCTATGTTATCAAGTAACTCATCTCAATCATGAAGAAAACACAAAGGTCATTGACTCAGCTCAAACAAGGATTTTTCACTATCAAAACCATGGATACTGAAGAACTCCACCTCTTTCGAGTACAGTGGTCCTTTTGTGACTCCGAGACACTACTCACTGACCATATACCACTGAGGTACTTCTCTAGTCAAGTACCATGGGTCTGCTGCCAAATTGGGTGCTCCGTCCACTGTGGGTCTGCCGCCAAATCGGGCGCTCCCCCTAATAGCCGTCCGAGGTGTTCCTCCTCCTGTCGAGTATCGTGGGTCTGCTGCCAAACTAGGCTCTCCATCTTCTGTGGCTCTACTGCCAAACTGGGTGCTCCGTCCACTAGGCTAGTCGAATCACTCCGAGTCGAATCGGTCAAGCAGTCATCGGGTCTACAGCTACTAGGTATCCGCACTCCATCTGGTCGTCTCTGGGAGGATCTGCTCCACGAGCTACTGGTAGATACTCTAAGTGTCAAGAAGTCTCAGGTGGAAGTATCTCAAAGGAAGGCAACGTCATAGAGGTCTCAATGCAATAGAAGATGCATTTATCAGACGCCAGGTCTGTGAGTTATTATCATTTTAGTTCTAGGGGCCCGATTAGATTCGTGTACGAACCAACCTGACCGCGACTCAACTATACCCTGAACTCTAGTGGGGTATACTCAAAGAGATGAATATGCTCCAAGAATACTAATTCCACAGACGGTTCTTCAAACGGATGTCCGATACTAAAGATATGTCCCATGAAGGTAATGGGTCACTAATGGGCCCAGGTTCGGTCCGACCAAATTGGCTCAACCTAGTCTGGGCTAACCATGTCTGCGTCGACCTGGTCATACTCGCTGAGTATGACTTGGCCCATTGGGAGGGTCATCCCACAATGTTTTGACCCGGTCCGTTGGGCCTGGCCCAGCGTACCGCGAGGGCGGTTTGGCCCGATATTCACCACATAGGCGGCTCGGTAACTCAGCCTAAAAGACTGGGATGGTTGGACTACCGACACCGCGGGGGACGCTGCTGGTCAGCTCGGGAGGTCGGCGTCTGGGAGGCCATCGAGCAGGATGTGTGTGGTGCGGGTAGGCTGGCGGGACTCTGGGTGGGCCGTGGGTGCAATGGGCAGGGTGTCGTGGTGTCGGCAAGCGCAACGGGGCAGTGCGCTAGGGCGCGGGCAGCACGCCGGGGTGCCAGGCAGACCATGAAAGGGGGTCGTGGGGGCGCCGAGCAGCGCGCCGGTAGGGGCACGGGCCGCCGGGAGTGCACAGGCAGGGGCGCATGGGTGCGGGTAGTGAACTGTGGAAACGAGGGGGTGACACAGTTCATGGAGGCCATGGGGGGAGTAGCCTTTGTCATTTCAACCTTCGTCGCATTGTTGTCGCTTCGTTCTTCCAAACAACATCACAACAAGATCGACGGAGGAATCGAGCCATGTTTGTTTTTCCCGTACCCTCCACATTTTTTGTGGTAACAATTATCTCAATGAATGGGATGATCTTAAATTGTTTTTAAAACCACACAACGATTCCTTTCAATTCCAAAGAAGAGAAAAAGAAAAGGGATATTACATCAATAAGAATTAAACCCCCTACCTTTCTTGATGATTGTCTGTTGGTGAAGTCGCAGGAATGGGGTGTTGTCCCGCCAACGTCAGAGCATGAAGGGGTACGCATTATTGGAAACGTTCTCCATGGGCATCACTTCCCTTTCCTTATATCGGTTGAAGAACGTTGAATAAGGAAGAATATGGTGACGGTTTTTCACATTCATCGTTGGAAGGGGGAATGCTCCCCTAAAGCTCTCCCCTTTCTCTGCTCCAGCCAAGTATAATGCACAACCAAAATAAAATAATAGGTTTTCCTATTATCTTATTGTTTTAAAGAATTTAAAAATATTCAAATTAAATTAAGTTGCTACACTTAATTACAAGGGTGGAGTTGGCTCATTAATTTGAGGCGGAAGGCGAAGAGTCTCACCTAAATAAGGTGGGGGTTTCGTGGAGTTTAAGGGGGTTATGATGCTCGTGTGGGCCCCACCTAAAAATATCCTACCAAAAGAGG
This sequence comes from Viscum album, assembly GCA_963277665.1. Classification (NCBI taxonomy): domain Eukaryota; kingdom Viridiplantae; phylum Streptophyta; class Magnoliopsida; order Santalales; family Viscaceae; genus Viscum; species Viscum album. The sequence continues at coordinate 113,710,116 of OY728137.1, forward strand.
TTATAATCAGGTGGGCCCAACCACCATAACCTCCCATGGGAGGTTATGGTGTGTTGGGCACCACCTCCAACCTCCCTTTGGTGGTTTTAACCCCCCAAACAAAATAAAGTTAATACTTTATTTTATTCCATTTCATTAAAAAACCCCCCCAAAAAATATCTTTCACTCACATCAAAATGCAACTGCGGTAAAGATCTCACTATGAAATAATCAACGCTGTGAGTTCAATGGTGCCCTCAGATTTGAATTCCATGCACCGGTTCAAAAGATATAAAATCCCAAACATACATTTACTGTACGTACCCGAAAAAATATTCCGAAAATTATTATCAGTCTCCCTCAACTCACGACGGTCAAGGATAAGCTCTTCCTATGTGAAACACGCCCCAAAGAACCCAATGGTACTCTTATATTTTTAATCCGACTCACCGTTTAGATTTTATGAATTTTACAATAAAATAATTGTCACTTAATTATTTTATTGACGCCCAAAAACTAACATTTTCTGGTGGCCTGCGCTTGCCAAAGTTAGTATCTTCTTAAAGAAATCATGCCCTCGCGAGTTCAGCGGTGGTATCAGATTTTTTATCTGAGCTACCATTTGTGAGTTATAAGAATTTGAAAAATAAAATAATTTATTTAATTATTTTATTTACGGTTATGCCATTTTTGGTATTTCTCACAGGAGGTTTGCGCCGACTGAAATTAAGTAACACCTTGGGTAAAACCACCATCTTGAGCACAACCATGCCCTTGGATTTATGATCTGAGTTACCTTTAATGAGTTATTACACTTTTCAGGAAAACGGCTTACACACGTTAACTTAAGATTAACAAAAACCTCAGAATCTAATTCTAGGCACACCGAGCCTCAGAATCATATGCCGTCAGAAACTGTGGACTTTTAAAATTCCCGTCTATTTAGGAAAAAAAATTCCAGAAAATTTCTTGGTTTTACATTCTCCCCACCTTAGGGCTTTACGTACCCATAAGCTACGACTCAAACTAAAGAAACAAAAAGGGGTACGGAGAATGCATATGAGCCTCCCGCTCCCATGTGCTCTCTTGGAGGTTCTCGTGCTGCCATCAAATGCACACCATAGGTATAAACTATCCACACAGGACCCGCTCCTATCGATCCTCCATCTCCATTGGAACCTCCGTGAAAGTCGCCCCGCCATCAATGTTTAGCACCCCATGGTTAATGATGTGGGAAGGGTTGTGTACGTATCTTCTCAGCTGAGATACGTGGATGATGTCGTGCTCCCGGTGCAACTAAGGTGGAAATAATAAGTGGTATGCCACCTCGCAACCTCTTATGAGGACCTAAAAAGGTCTGAAGAATCTTAGAGATAACTTGCCTCCTTGGCCAAATCTCCATAAACATCATCATGCTGAGACCCATAGAAAGACTTGGTCACCATCCTTGAACTCCAGAGATCTTCATCTCCTATCATCATACGATTTCAGTCTTCTATTTAAAGTCTTCATCAGCTCTTGGATGACCTTCACATTCTCCATGGTAGCTCGTTCCATCTCTAGTCCGAAGGAAGTGTACCGACATGGTGTGTCAGTCGACAATCACCCAAATAGAGTCATGTCCCCTAGACGTATGTGGAATACCCGTCACGAAGTCCATGGATATCCCATATCTCTTCCACATTGGGACCTCTAAAGGCTAAACCAAGCCTACTTATACCTGGTGCTCCACCTTCACTTACTAACAAGTGTGGTATCATGATACAAAATCTCCTACATCCTTCATCACACCTGGCCACCAATGTTGTCATTGAAGGTCCTCGTACATATTTGCCACACCTGGATGTACCGCTAGAGGGGATATGTGGAACTCCCTCAAAACATTATCTTGAAGTGATACTCATACAATGGTACATCCTCTAAAGAGAATGACATGCTCCCCACCTTCAGAAAATCCATCAGTGCCTGCCCTGTGGATACCGGGGCACGACGTTTCTCGCATTCAGCATCTCCACGCTGTGCCTCCTCGACTCACTGAAGAAGTGGGCGAGTGACTATAAGAGACTATAGAAAGGATACTCTGTTTCTATCCACAAAAGATATTTGTAAGGTAGCCAGCTGCTCTGTCGCCATTCCTAGTATCTAAATGCATGATCTTTTGCTAAGAGCCTCCGCAACAATGTTCTCATTCCCAGAAGTATAGACTTTCTCAATGTCATATTTTTGTAGGAACCAAAAAACACAAAAATCCTACTGCCACGAGGGTAAGGCTGGTTGACTCATGAGTGATCGGCTGCACCCTCATATACATGAGTTTAACCTGTGCTGCCTGGGTTCCTTTTTCACCGACTAAGGAAAACCTCATCTAAACATTGTAGATAAACTTCAACCATTTTGCCTAATACAGTCAATCTGTGTATGAACTGTGGTTTCCCAGTCCGTACCTAAACTAACATCATAAGTCCATGACACTACCACCAAGATGTTCCAACCGAAACTCTTTCCTCAAGGGTCAGATCACACCATCGACATAAGTGTGATTATTGAGTCTCCTCCAAAAGGTATCTCCAGACGTGAGGGTCAATTCAACGGTTAAACCGGAAACTCTAGGTCTGGGACAAGATTCGTGGAGGGAAGAAATGATTGGTACCTATGTCTATTGATATGGTAACTAGTAGTATACATAGTTTATACCTCGAATCATTCCTAGAGCACTTGGGTCACACTCCTTGACAACATGCAGCTACTATCTTACTCTTCCCTCCAGATCCCTGAGCCTGGCGGGGACTACAAAGGTTTGTGGTTGTAACATGTAAAAAATCTACACCACCTCATGCTGCTCTCCTAGCTCTGCTTCCATGTATGTTTCCATGAAGATTCAACTTTCTCTATTACATCCTCTTTCTGAAACATTTTACACGCCCAAGTCTCTAAGACTGGAACTTATTTCTTGCTTTCCCACTATAAACATTCACTGGTTGTATCTGCTCAGCAAAAGAACAATCAACTGAAAATTTTCTCTCTAGCATCCTATCAGAGGTAGGAATGCATAGAGGAAAAAGAAAGTGTTAGTTCAGATGTCCCTAAACAAATATCACTCAGAGGTCCAACCTCCAAAGAACTGATCTTATCGTATTCATCGAGTACCAGGAATGATCGGTATGCCTCGATGAATACTCATCTACCGACATGTGATCCTACAGAAGCTATAACGACCCATACTTTACATACATGGTTAATACTTCAAAATTGAAACATAATAAAAAACCATGGAAGGACCATATAGGTATATTGTCTTTAGAAACTGGGAAACATAAACAATGGTTCATAAAGCATCTACAATGTCTCCCATTTATTTCGTCATATCTATAGTCCCTTTTGGCATATCTTACTTAATAACCTTCTTCCTGACCTGGGGAAATAAAAAATACAAAAGGGTGAGCTAAAATTCTCAGTAAGGGTAAACAAATGAAATATCAATCAAATCATATTCATAAGAACATAACATTTTGGAAGTCTTACCCTGAAAAAGAGGTCATAATTTCATAAAATGGGATAAATCATGGTAGTGAAATGTAATACCAATAATCATAACATAAAACACGAAACATTGTGGAATACACACATAATCATATAGAATCATTTCTTATTAGTCAAGACTCATTTCCAATACTATCTTAGTGGACAAAGTACATTTCTAAACCGAGTTCACTCCTCGTTTCAGTCCTGTTTCACTAAACCAGTTTAACCTGCCATTCTAGCCATGTCTATCTCATGAGATATAAAATCTTTACCCAATGCATTAGAGGAAGATATAGGTCCCACCCATCTCATAATGATACCATTCTTATGTGTTCCACAAAATCATAAACCATACATCATAGCATAACCCATGTAATAAAAATGGGAATCTTTAACATCATGAAATCATAAAACAATTCATATAAGATAAAAAAATTCATAAAAATAATTCCATCACAACATAATCAAATAAATGTAATAGTAAGGATAATAACAGAACCCTTTATTATCTTATATGGAAAATAATTTTGATAAAACACTTGAACTCCATTCTTGAGGAAAATATCCTATCTACGTCAAAAACACTTTTCCTTTTATAACATGTCATACAATTATAAACTAAAAAAGTTGATTAAAAATAAACTTGAAAACCTGTAAAGGAAGATTCATGGAAATAATGTTTTAAAAATCCATTCATGCCGTATAAGTTAACAAAAACATTCTTCTCGTACTATTGTCGGAAAAGTCAAAAAGTACCTCATACGAAAAATAACAAAAGATTCCATTAATATCTTTTACTAAAAACTCACCAAAGGGTAAAATTGGACTTAAACAATTGTAGAAGGATAATATTACATATTGAGGAAACATGGATGTGGATAATAAAATACACCCCTGTAAATACTAAAGCATAAACAATCTCAGATAAAAATGATATTGTGAGATCTTCCCTTACCTTAGGTCCGATTTGCTTTGTAAGTGTCCGAACCTCTTGTATAATGATTTAAATAATGTTATTGTCTTTTTACAGAATCATAATTATTGTTATGATATCATATATGGTCATATTCTTAGATTCTTATTAGTAATATTTCATTGCTACTTGTAATTTGGGTGTTTATAACTTTTTGTTCTTATGCATGTTTTGTCGAATAAATTCTTATTCTTTTCTTTAGGTTATAGATACATAATTTATAGAATGGTATTAATTTACTATATATCATATTTATTCATTAAATTCATTTATATAATCATTATGCAATGAAGATCATGTCGAACAAATCACATCACATTGTGGAGACGATATTCCGTACGTACGCATGAGCGGTGGTATCTTTCCCATGATCGTGGAATTGTATTGGAGTGTATGTATACTATTTCAGAATCAATATCACTTTACAATAATCATATATAGTTATTTATTTGCACCATTATACTCATCCAAGTGAGGTGGTGATGGAAAATAGATTACACCACGGCGTGGAGGCGGTATTCCTTACATACGCACGCGCGGTGATTTCATTTTCCGTAGGATGGATAGATGGTAAAATAGGGTTGTTTCATACATATAATAACATATCAGTGTATGAGTGATACTAATGTTATTACTTCATAATTAAACTACTAAAGAAGAAGAATTTGAATAAGAAAGAATTTGGAAATGATCGATAATGGATATTACATATTCTTTGAAGCGCCTCTTCTTAACCTCCTCTTAGGGCACTAGGGTTGGTCTTTGAAGAATACCAGAACCTCTAGGATGATTCTAGGGAAGTGGGGAAGTGAAATGGTCAGGTATTGTCTGAGCTGGAAGGCCCAAATTGGTGTTAGGAGGAGAGGGAGGAGGTTCCCTTTTATAAGGGAGGAGAGGGGCACCTTTGGAAATATAAGATATATTAGTATATATTAAATCTCAACCCCGCATAAAAACTTCCAAAATCAGTCATATCTGAATATTAGATGAGATAGGGTTGTAATATCATCAACCAATAAAATTTAGACATGCTAGGAATTTATTTTAAACATTATCAACTTGATTTATCCTTATTTATCAATTTAATTTTATTTGTGGTACTAATATTCTAAATTTTAAATTATTATTAATAATGTTTTGTGAATTTTCCATAATTTGACACTTTATGATATTGTCGACCATATAAATTTTAATTAATAATTTTTAAATATTTTTGTGATTTTTAAACAATTTTATAATATGTTATTTTTATAAAATAACAATAGTGTCAATTTTGACACTATTCATTTATTTGAATTTAAATAAAATATATACAGAAGATATGTTCAAAATAAAAGCATTAATAGATTAATAAAATGTTATACGTATCTAGAAAATTAGTGTAGAACATTAAATAGTTAATATAATATTTATTTTAATATTTTTACAACCATTTATTTGATATTTTAATTAATAAAATAATTTCAACATCACTATTGTGTCATAATTAATGATAATTATTTAATCCCTAAAAATTCTAAATAAATTCCTATGATGTAGATAATTGTATTATATTTCTGGAGACTATTCATGTTCGAAGCTTCATTATGTTTATCACTAAATTTAAATTAATATACTTATAAAATTTAAGAAAGTGACATGTAGTCACGTTCTTTGGTTTTAATAATAATTAAATTATTTTCATTGAAAAAAGTCAATTAAATGAATCTAATACAACCCTTAGGTGATATGGGCTGACCTTTAGTCATCAAATAGGATTTTGGCAGGTGTTAAGGTAATTTTATAATCTTATATTTACCTATAATTACCCGATTTACCTTTAACTATGGTAAATAAAATTTACCGTAGTTACTATTCATAATGCCCAAAAATAAAAAGTAGCCTATTAAAATAATTTGGACACACTGATTACAAATTTGGAATCCATTTTTCAAAATTCAAAACACATAAGTTGTAGTAATTAATTTAAAATAAATCCTGTTGTTAAGAAAATAGGTTTTAGAAGTTAAAACATTGCCAATGATTGAAATGTTCTTACCTATGAATTCAATGTGAAATTAATGATAATGACATACATTATATTAAATGGTAATAATATATTCTATCTATACTTTAAAAACCTTCAACATTATAATTTAACCATGTAAATTATCTCAATTTAAAAATTTGTTTTTAATTAAAAATTAGCGTATTTTTAATATTCATCAAAATATGAAAGTTATCAGAAAAATATCAAAAATTTATCCAAAGTATATTTTTATATCCTGATTCAAAAGAAGAATTTTATTTTTTCATATTGAACTTATAAATGTGTCAAAAACTATATTTAATGTGGGTGCGCCATCAAAAGGCGGCAAAACTGCATTTTTGATAAATACTTATTTTACCCGAAAAAATTATTTTGTTCTCTTACCATGTTCTAGAAAATGTGTATGAATAATAATGTTGTAAAATTTAAAATTAAATTAATACTACTCATAATGGCTAGTTTATATTATTATAATAATATATCATTGTTTAGTGGAACTTGGTATTGCATACTACACACGCTATCGAGGAAGGTTGTGATTATGTGTAATGCAAGACACATCCGTATTGTGTGATGTGAAAGATTCCTTTTGTGTTGCGTATAAAAAAGAATATTTCTCATAAAATCTCAGGGTGTTACATTCTACCCCCCTTAAAATGAATTTTTCCCTCGAAATTCATCACTTTATTACAAACATATGAGGATACCTCTCCCTCATCATATCCTCAAGTTCCCATGTAGCTTCTTCTAATTGGTGGTTCCTCCATAAAACATTCACCAAGAGTGTGGTGTTGTTCCGTAGGACTTTTTCACTACGATCCAAAATCTCTATCGGCTTTTCTTCATAAGAAAGATCTTGCTCCAGCGGTACAACTTCTGAGCTGAGTACATGTGAAGGATCAGGTATGTACATTCTCAGGAAGATACATGGAACACATCGTGAACTTGAGAGAGATTCGGTGGAAGTGCCAATCGGTAAGCTATCTTCCCAACATGATCCAGAATTTCAAAAGGACCGATATATCTAGGGCTCAACTTTCCCTTCTTTCCAAATCTCATGACCCTCTTCCAGGGAGATATTTGTAAGAACACTTCATCACCCACTTCAAACTCTAGGTCATTTCTTCGGTTGTCAGCATAACTTTTTTGTCGACTCTGAGCTACTCTTATGTGTTGTTGAATAGATATGACCTTTTCTGCCATTTCATCAACAAGATCAGGTCCTTATAGCTTTCTTTCCCCAACTTCATCCCAGCAAGTTGGAGTCCATCATTTATTTCCATAGAGAGCTTCATAAGGAGCCATCTGAATACAGGAGTGAAAGATATTATTATAAGAAAGTTCTACCAAAGGTAGGTGTTGATCCCAACCACCTTTGAAATCCATAGAGTAAGCTCTCAACATATCTTCTAGAGTTTGAATTTTCCTCTCAGACTGACTGTCTGTCTGAGGATGATAAGCAGTGATGAAACTCAACTCTGTATCTAGAGTATGCTGAAGACTTCGCCAGAATTTCTAGGTAAACCTCAGATCCTAATCAGATATAATGGAAAGTGGTACTCCATGCAATCTTACCACTTCCTTTACATATATCATGGCAAGCTGATCTAGATAGAAATCCTCCCTAATAGCAATGATGTGTGCAGACTTTGTGAGACGATCAACTATGAGCCAGATAGCATTATTTCCTTTGGATGTTTTAGGGTGTCTAGTGACAAAGTCCATAGTGATGTCTTTCTATTTCCATTCTGGTATGGGTAATGGTTGTAACATCCCCTTAGACTTCTGTCTCTCAGCTTTAACTTGCTGACAAACCAAGCATCAAGAGACATATTCAACAACATCTCTTTTCGTGCCATCGCACCAAAAGTACTCTTTCAGGTCCCTATACATCTTCGTGCTTCCAGGATAAATAGAAAATGATGAACTATGAGCCTCATCCAGCAGCTCCTTTAATTTAGGGATGGGAGGAACAGAAACCCGATTCTTGAACTTTATTATCCCATCACAATCAATGTTGAATTCAGGAACATTTCTCACCTTTTTTTTAACTCTACATCTTCTTTCTATGCCTCCTTAATCTTCACATGTATATATGGTTGAACATTCATTTGATAAAGATACGATTTTTCCCCTTTCATTATAATTCCATGATCCATCCTTTGTAAATCCATAAAAATTGAATCTTTTGTGATCCTCATCATGGATAAGATAGCATAGTCTTGTCGACTTAATGCATCTTCCACCGTGTTTTCTTTCCCAGGGTGGTAATGAATTGAGCAGTCGTAATCCTTCATTAGCTCAAACCATCTTCTTTGGTAAATATTCAGCTCCTTTTGTGTGAAAATATAGTTTAAAAATTTTATGATCAGTATAAATATCACACCTTTCACCATAATGGTAATGCCTCCAAATCTTTAATGAAAAGATTATCGCAGCTAACTCCAAATCGTGAGTTGGGTAATTTTGCTCATGGATTGTCAACTGTCGTGAGGCATAAGCTATCACCATATCATTTTTCATAAGAACACACCACAATACTTTCTTGGATGCATCACTGTAGATCACAAACGTTTCTCTACTACAAGGAAGTGTGAGCATAGGTGCACTGGATAACCTTCTTTTCAGCTCCTTGAAATTCTCTTCACATTCCTCCATCCAAAAAAACTTAACTCTTTTCCGAGTCAACTTGGTGAGTGGATTAGATAATCGTGAAAAATATTTCACAAAACTTCGATAATATCCTAGCCAAACCAAGAAAACTTCGGATCTCAGTTACTGTTTTTGGTCTCGACCATCTTTCGATAACCACTGTCTTTGCTGGATCCACAGATATCCCCTCTTTTGAGATTATGTGACACAATAATGCAACTTTTTGAAGCCAAAATTCACAGTTGGTAAATTTGGCATAAAGCTTCTCCTTTCTTAGGGTCTTTAAAACAATTCTCAAGTGATCTTCATGTTCTTCCTTGCTCTTTGAATAGAAAAGAATACCATCTATAAAGACTACCACAAACTGATCATGATAGTCTCTCAAAACTCTATTCATCAGATCCATGAAGATAGTAGGGGCATTAGTAAGACCAAATGGCATCACTATAAATTCATAGTGTTCATACCTTGTACGGAAATTCTTCTTTGGTATATCCTCCCTTTTGACCATTAATTGATGATACCCAGAACGAAGATCAATCTTGGAAAAGTATTGATCTCCACGTAGTCGGTCAAATAGGTCATCAATGCGTGGGAGAAGATATTTTTTCATGATAGTGATCTTGTTAAGTTCTAGATAATCAATGTAGAGTCTCATTGATCCATCTTTCTTCATAACAAACAGAACAGGTGCTCCCCAAGGTGACGCACTAGGGCGTATGAATCCTTTATCAAGATTCTCTTGTAGTTGCTTCTTCAATTCCTGCAACTCAATTGGGGCCATTCTATAAGGTGTCTTTGAAATAGACAATGCACCCGGTACGAGTTCTATTGAAAACTCAACTTCACGATTTGGTGGAAGACCTGGCAATTCCTCCGGAAAGACATCATCATATTCCCGTACAATGGGAATATTATTAATCAGGAGTTTCTCTCCAACCATTTGAGATATATAACCTTCATTTAGTGGAATCAATACTGATAAGATAGAAGAAATTTCCACTGGAAGGTTATGTTCATACTTGCATCGATAGACGATCAGATATTGATCTAGAATATGAAATGTGACTTCCCTTTTTGGCAATTGAGATGAGCTGCATATAAAGAAAGCCAATCCATGCCAAGAATCACATCAAATTCCACTATAGGAAGGACCACCAGATTTGCAGGAAGCACTTTCCCACAAACTTCAATCGGAGAATAATTGTAAACTTTTGAAGCGACTGTTGTGCCATTAGAGGATGTCACATCCAACTCAACATCTAATTGTTGAGGTAATACGGTGATACCCTTAGAAAATTCTTCAGAAATAAAAGAGTGGGTGGATCTAGAATCAAATAAAACATTTTCTACTTTAGAGTGGATTGTAAGTGTACCTCTCACCACTTCGTTGTCGTACTCCACATCGCCGATAGTAATTGAATGTTTATTTCCTTTGTCATTGGCCTTAAGAGTTTGTTGACGTCGATCATCATCATCAACCCCTGTATTTGGGCATTGATTGGCATAATGCCCCATCTCCTTGCACTTGAAACATTTAAGTGTAGTAGGTTCATTCTATGTATCCCTTCCTTTATTTGCATCATTAGACATCTTCTTCCCATTATTTCGACATTCAATTGCCCGATGACCTTCTTTTCCACACTTATAACATTTTCTTGTCCCCTGAAGACAATTTCCTCCATGTTTCTTTCCACACATTCAGCATAAGGGAAAACTCATCTTCTTTTCAGTGTGCTCTATAGATTTTCCTTGAATTCCATTTCCCTCTTCTTATCAAACCCATATGACTGATGGGTTACTCCAATCTCCATCTCAACTTTGAGAGCACATCGAAAAATTTCCTCGTAGCTATTGATGTCCCTTATGGCTAACGCCCTTTGAAGACCTGGTTTTAAGCCACTAAAGAATCGATCAATCTTACTCTCAGGTTGGATAATAATACCAGAAGCGTACCTTGTAAGTCTTGTAAAATTTGCTTCATAGGTACCAACAGATTCATCATCCTTTTGCTTTAGTTCAAGATAATCCTTCTCCATCTTTGTTCGGAGAATACGAGGGAAATACTTATTGAAAAATAAGTTCTTGAACTAGTCCCATTTTGTGGACTCAATTTCATCCCTTTGCCTCATATTCTTGATAAGATTCCACCATTGATCAGCATCACCTCCAAAACGATACACTGCTAGGATGACTTTATCATGTTCAGAACATTGAAGAACTGAAAATATCTTTTCAGTGGTACTGATCCATTGTTCAGCCACTAATGGATCAGAAGACCCGCTGAATGAAGGTGGACGCTGCCTCATGAAGGATTCAACAGAATATTTCTCCTTCCGTTGCTCATTTGGAAGTCCTGCATGATTCATAGCTTGAGAATGTTGTGTGAGCATGGCTACAAGATTTTTTATTCCATCTCCCATAATGTTTGGTTGCTCAGGGGGACAATCAATCAATTTCCCGTCGCATTCCACATTAACACGGTTCCTTTGGGTTCCAGCCATTGACTAAAACAAAGAAGAATAGTGTGAGAAACACTAATTATAATAGAAAAACCACATAACCAAGAATAAAATTTCACACTTAAGGTCTTATCATAGATTTTTCATGGCCATTTCTAAAACACTAAGATTGGGTTCTATGCTTAGACCTATCATTAGGTTTCTTACTAAGGCTTTGAAATCCTAGTTTCCAAAGGTTGACAATACCTTTCCTTTGATACCAACAATAACGACCCATATATTACATACATGGTTAATAATTCAAAATTGAAACATAATACAAAACCATGGAAGGACCGTATAAGTATAGTGTCTTTAAAAACTGGGAAACATAAACAACTGGTTCATAAAGCATCTACATTTTCTCCTATTTATTTCATCATATCTATAGTCCCTTCTGGCATATATTACTTAATAACCTTCTTCCTGACCTGGGGAAAGAAAACATACAAAAGGGTGAGGTCAAATTCTCACTAAGGGTAAACAAAAGAAATATCAGTCAAATCATATTTATAAGAACATAACATTTTTGAAATCATACCCTGCAAAAGAGATCATAATTTCATAACATGGGATAAATCATAGTAGTGAAATGTTATCCCAATAATCATAACATAAAACATTAAACTTTGTGACATACACACACAATCATAGAGAATCATTTTTTATTAGTCAAGACTCATTGCCAAGACTATCTTAGTGGAAATAGTCCATTTTTGAACCGAGTTCACTCCTCGTTTCAGTCTTGTTTCACTGAACCGGTTTAACCTGCCGTTCCAGCAATGTCTATCTCATGAGATATAAAATCTTTAACCAATGCATTGGAGGGAGATATAGGTCCCACCCATCTCATAATTATACCATTTTTATGTGTGCCACAAAATCATAAACCAAACATCATAACATAACCCATTTAATAAATATGGGAATCTTAAACTTCATGAAATCATAAAACAATTCATATAAGATAAATAAATTCATAAAAATAATTCCATCACAAAATAATCAAATCAATGTAATAATAGGGATTAAAATAGAACCCTTTATTATCTTAGATGGAAAATAATTTTGATAAAACACTTGAACTCCATTCTTGAAGAAAATATATTGTCTACTTCAAAAACACTTTTCCTTTCTTAACATGTCATACAATTCTAAACTAAAAAAAGTTGATTAAAAATAAAATTTAAAACTTTTAAATGAATATTCTTGGAAATAATGTTTTAAAAATCCATTCATGCCATATAAGTTAAAAAAACATTCTTCTCGTAATTTTTTCGGAAAAGTCAAAAAGTACCTCGTACGAAAAATGACAAAAGATTCCTTTCATATCTTTTACTAAAAACTCACCAAAGGGTAAAATTGGATTTAAAAAATTGTCAAAGGATAATAAAACATATTGAGGAAACATGGATGCAGATGATAAAATACACCCCAATAAATACCAATGTATAAACAATCTCGGATAAAAATGAGATTGTGAGATTTTCCCTTACCTTAGGTCCGATTTGCTACGTAAGTATCCGAACCTCCTGTATAATGATTTAAATAATGTTATTGAATTGTTCCAGAATCATAATTATTGTTATGATATCATATATAGTAATATTCTTAGGTTCTTAGTAGTAATATTTCATTGCTACTTCTTATTCAGGTGTTTATAACTTTTTGTTCTTATGCGTGTTTTGTCGAATAAATTTTTATTCTTCTCTTTAGGTTATAGATTCATCATTTCCAGAATGGTATTAATGTAATATATATCATATTTATTTTTTAAATTCATTTATATAATCATTATTCAATGAAGATCATGTAGAACGAATCGCATCACATCATGGAAACGTTATTCCGTACGTACACACGAGCGATGATATCGTTCCCCTGATCGTGGAATTGTATTGGAGTGTATGTATACTATTTCATAATCAATATCACTTTACAATAATCATATATATTTATTTATTTTCAACATTATACTCATCCAAGTAAGGTGGTGAGAGAAAATAGATTACACCATGACATGGAGACGGTATTCCGTACGTACACACCCGCGAGAATTTTGTTTTCCGTAGGATGGATAGATGGTAAAATAGGGTTGTTTGATACTTATAATAACATATCATTATATGAGTGATACTGATGTTATTACTTCATAATGAAACAACTAAAGAAGAAGAAGTTGAAGAAGAAATAATTTGGAATGGATCGGTAATGGATATTACCTCTTTTTTGACGCGCCTCTTCTTAACCTCCTCTTTGGGCACTAGGGTTGGACTTTGAAGAAGGCGAAAACCTCTAGGATGATTATAGGGAAGTGGGGAAGTGAAATGGCCTGGGATTGGCCGAGCTTGAAGGGTCAAATTGGTGTTAGGAGGAGAGGGAGGAGGTTCCCTTTTATAAGGGAGGAGAGGGGCACCTTTTGAAATATAAGAAATATTAGTGTATATTAAATCCCAACCCCACTTAAAAACTTCCAAAATGACTCATATTTGAAGATTAGATGAGATAGGCTTTTAATATCATCAACCAATAAAATTTAGACATGTTAGGAATTTATTTTAAACATTATCAGCTTGATTTTTTCCTTATTTATCAATTTAATTTTATTTGTGGTAATAATATTCTAAATTTTAAATTATTATTAATAATGTGCTGGGAATTTTCCATAATTTGAAACTTTATGATATTTTCGACCATATAAATTTTAATTTTTAATTTTTAAATATTTTTGTGATTTTTAAACAATTTTATAATATGTTATTTTTATAAAATAACAATAGTGTCAATTTTGACACTATTAATTTATTTTAATTTAAATAAAATATATACAGAAGATATGTTTGAAATAAAAGATTTAAGAGATTAATAAAATTCCATAAGTATCTATAAAATTAGTGGATAACATTAAATAGTTCATATAATATTTATTTTATTATTTTTAAAACCATTTATTTGATATTTTAATTAATAAAATAATTTCAACATCACTATTGGGTCATAATTAATGATAATTATTTAATCCCTAAAATTTCTAAATAAATTCCTATGATGTATATAATTGTATTATATTTTTTGAGACTATTCATTTTTGTTGTTTCATTAAGTTTATCACTAAATTAAAATTATTATACTTATAAGATTTAAGAAAGTGACATGTTGTCACATTCATTGGTTTTAATAATAATTAAATTATTTTCATGGAAAAAAGTTCATTTAATGAATCTAATCCGACCCTTAGGTGATATGGGTCGTCTTTTAGTCATCCAATAGGATTTTGGCAGGTTTTAGGGTAATTTTATAATCTTATATTTACCCTTAATTACCCGATTTACCATTAACTATGGTAAATAAAACTTACCGCAGTTACTATTCATAATGCCCAAAAATAAAAAGTAGCGTATTAACATAATTTGGACCCACTGATTAAAAATATGGAATCCATTTTTAAAAATTCAAAACACATAAGTTGTATTAAATATTTTAAAATAAATCCCTTTGTTTAGAAAACAGGTTTTAGAAGTTAAAACATTACCAATGATTGAAATGTTTTTACATATGAGTTCAATGTGAAATTAATGATAATGACATACATTATATTAAATGGTAAAACTAAATTCTATCTATACTTTAAAACAATTCAATATTATAATTTAACCAAATAAATTATCTCAAGGAAAAAAGTTGTTTTTAATTAAAAATTAGCATATTTTTACTATTCATCCAAATATGAAAGTTATCAGAAAAATATCAAAAATTTACCCAAAGTAAATTTTTATATCCTGATTTAAAAGAAGAATTTTATTTTGTCAAATTGAACTTATAAACGTGTCAAAAACTAGATTTAATGTGGGTGCGCTATCAAAAGGTGACAAAACCTCATTTTTTATAAATACTTATTTTACCCGAAAAATTTATTTTGTTCTCTTACCATGTTCTAGAAATTTTGTAAGATGAAAAATAATGTTGTAAAATTTAAAATTCAGTTAATACTATTCATAACGGCTAGTTTATAATATAATAATAATATATCGTTGTTTAGTGGAACTTGGAATTGCGTACTACACTCGCTATAGAGGAAGGTCGTGATTGCGTGTAATGCAAGCCAAGTCTGTATTATGTGCTGTGAAAGATTCCTTTGGTGTTGCGTATAACAAAAAAAATATTTCTCATAAAATCTCAGTGTGTTACAGTAGCTGTAGATGTTCTAGAGAACTCTCAGCCACCTCCTCAGGCCAGTCCTATGCTGCCTGGGAATCTGTCTCGCCTCGAAACATGAGGGGAATCTGATGCTGAAACACATGCAAGGCACTAAGACTACAAGTGTCCTCTACCAGTACCGCTGATAGTGTCTGCTGACCAACGGGCAAAGATATAGTTGGGACACTGCCTGAAGGTACCATCTTGGAAAATGGTCCATGTACCGAAACCCCATCACTATGTGGACCATCCTCATGTTCAGTCATTGAAAAAGACTGGTAGCTAAGATCAACATCTTCTCTACTAGTGTCTCAACTAAGAAGAAAACTAAGCAATCCCGTCCAGCTAGTCCTCTGCTGCCTTGGAATCTGGGTCGCCTCAAAACCTCATAGGCCTCTGCCACTGGGACTCGTGCAACATGCTCAATCGGCGTGCACCATCCTCCAGTGCGTCTTTTGGTATCTGCTGACCAACGGGTGGTTGTGCTACTGGTACACCACCAGAAGGTGCCAACATAGTAAGATGGCCCTACATCGGAGCCTCGTTGCTCGGTGGGCCATCATCGTGTACTCACTCAGAAGTCCAACTGGCTGTATGCATGGAGGCATCCTAAACATATGTGACACTGTCAAAAGACTATACATGGTGAGCTGGCCTATTTTGAGATGACTTAAAGAAAACTTTTGAAAACACACATGAAATCATTGTTTTCGTGTACTATGTCAGAAATCAGTAGTCAGGGTCTTGGTGTATGGATACGTCGGAAACCGCACCAATAATGGACTCCCTAAATTGAAAACCACACTCAGTACCCTTAACACTATTGCTTCATAGAAAAGAAATATCAGAGTCTTATGTTTTGTGGTTTAAATGACTACTCTGATACCAATTTGTCATGACCCATACCTCGGAGCCCATATCATGACTACCCAAACCCTCCATCTATAGGCCAGGGGCTGGAGACTAGCACCAAAGGCATAATTTCCTAAAACTGGGAAGGCGTTACCTTTACAAAACGTAAACACACACAACCAGAGTACAAGAGGAATAAAACAATATGTTAAGACTTTATAAAAAAAGATGTGCTGGAAAGTAAAAGGGTCCAGAAATACAAGGCCTATTGCAAAGTACAAGAAAAGGAAAATCATGTACATCTAATAGAAAAAAAGATGGAAGGTGTCTAGAAGCTCCTGGATTATCCACCACGGATCCTACCTGAAGGGTAGGTATCGATAGCCTCATTTGTGATCCATGTCTGTCCTCTCCTTCGGGTAACGTCTCGTCATGAGGTCCACCTCCGGGAACCGTCTAGTCCCCACACACTCTGCCTCGGTCAGCGTTGTCTGTCGTCTGTATCCAACACAATGAGGTGCAGGCATAGCTCGTGCAGGGGTGAGTTTAACGATACTCTGTAGGGATGCCAAGACCTTCAAGGTCTCACAAAATCCAACAAGGATAAACCAAAAAGTATGAAATCAATGAACAACCATTAATTTGGTATATTCCCATACATATACCAAAGATATCAATTAACTCATCTCAATCAAGAAGAAAACACAAAGGTCATTGACTTAGCTCAACCCTGGATTTTTCATTATCGAAATCACGGCTGCTGGAGAACTCCTCCTCTGTCGAGTACAGTGGCCTTGTCACGACTCTGAGGCACTAATCACTAACCTTATAAAGCTGAGGTTCTCCTCCTGTCGAGTACTGTGGGTCTGCTGCCAAACTGGGTGCTCCGTCCGGTGTGGGTCTCCTTGCAAACCGGGTGCTCCCCCTAATAGCCGTTAGATGTACTCCTCATGTTGTGTACCGTGGGTCTGCTGCCAAACCAGATGCTCCATAAACCGTGGGTCTTCTACCAAAACGGGTACTTTGTCCATTGGGCTAGTCGAATCACTCGGAGTCGAATCGGTCAAGCAGTCATCTGGTCTACAGCTACTAGGTCTCCACACTCCGTCAGCTCGTCTCTAAGAGGATCTGCTCCACGAGCTACTGGTCAAAACTCAAAGTGTCATGAAAACTCTGTTAGAAGTGTCTCAATGCACCTCCACGTCATAGGGGTCTCAGCGCAATAGACGATGCGTCAATCAGATGCCCGGTCTGTGAGTTATTATCATTTTAGTCCCGGGGGCCCTGTTGGATTCGTGCATGAACCAACCTCCCCATGACTCGACTATACCCCGAACTCCAGTGGGGTATACTAATAAGGACATCTATGCTCCAAGAATACCGGCGCCACTAACGGTTCATCAAACGGACGTCGGGTGCCAATGATATGGAACAGGGCAGGCCACCGGCAGGGGTCAGGCAGGCCGCTGGCTGGGCGCCGGTGCGCATGGTAGCGTGCCAGGGTGCCGGGAAGGCCACCGATAGGGCATGGGGACACTGGGCAGTGCGCCGGTGAGGCGTGGGGGTTTCTTGCAGTGCGCCGGTAGGGGCACGGGGCGCCGGGAGCGTACCGCAAGGGGAGCGGGCATGCGGGTAGCGCACCGAGGTGCCACGGGGGCAGCGCTGTTCACGGAGGCCGCGGGTGGCACAACCTTTGTCGTTGCCACCATCGTCACCACTTTTTCGCTTCATTCTTCCAAATAACATCACAAAAAGATTGGATGAGGAGTCGAGCCATATTTGTTTGGCCTACACCCTCGGAATTTAGTGTGGTAACAATTGTCTCAGGGAAGGGGATGATCTTCAATTGTTTTTCAAACCATGAAACAATTGCTTTCAATTCTGAAGAATAGAAAAATAAAAGGGATATTACATCAACAAGAAGTAAACCCCATACCTTGATTGATGATTGTTCATTGACGAAGTCGCAGGGAGGGGGTGTCATTTCTTCAACGTTGGGAGAGGAAGGGCTACTCATCATTGGCGATGTCCTCCACGAGCGTCGCTTCCCTTTCCTTTTATCGTTTGAAGAATGTTGAATAAGGAAGAAGATGCCAATGGTTATTCGCATTCTTCATCGTAAAAGAAAAGTATCCTCTCAAGCTCTCCACTCTCTCTACTCCACCAAAGTATAATGAACAACCAAAATAAATTAATAGGTTTTCTTATTATTTTAATGTTGGAAAGAATTTGACAAGATTCAAATTAAATTAAGTTACTACACTTAATTACAAGGGTGGAGTTGGCTCATTAATTGGAGGGGGAAGGTGAAGAGGCTCCCCTAATTAAGGCGGGGGTTCTATGGAGTTTAAGAGGGTTAGAAAGTTTGTGTGGGCCCCACCGAAAAATATCCTCCCTCGGGAGGTTATACTCAGGTGGGCCCCACCACCGTAACCTCCCCTAGGAGGTTCGGGTGTGGTGGCACCCACCTCCAACCTCCCTTTAGTGGTTTTAACCCCCCCCCCCAAACAAAATAATGTTATTACTTTATTTTATTTAATTTCATTAAAAAGCCCCCAAAAACTATCTTTCACTCACGTCATAACACAACTGCAGTGAAGGTCTCACTAAGAAATCACCAACACTGCGAGTTCAAAGGTGCCCATAGATTTCAATTCTGATCACCAGTTCAAATGATATAAAATCCCGAGCTTACGTTTACTGAACGTAGTTGAAAACAAGTTCGGAAAATTATTATTTGTCACCATCGACTCGCGACGGTGGAGGTTAGGCTCTGCCTAAGTGAAAAACGCCCCAATGAACCCAACTGTACTCTCAAATTTTTAATCCGACTCATCATATAGAAGTTATGAATTTTAAAATAAAATAATTTTCACATAATTATTTTTTTTGCGGCCAAAAACTAACTTTTTCTGGTGTCCCACGCCAGCCAAAGTTACCATTTTCATAAATAAAGAATTCCCTCACGAGTTCAATGGTGGTCTCCGATTTTTAATCTGAGCTACCATTTATGAGTTATAAGCATTTGAAAAATAAAATAATTTATTGAATTATTTTATATATGGTTATGCCTTTTTGGGATTTCTCACAGGGGGCCCGCACCGACTAAACAAAAGTCATTCCTAGGGTAAACCCACCATTCTGAGCACAACGGTGCTCTCAGATTTATGATCTGACTTACCGTTTAAGTTTTATTCCAATTTTTCAGGAAAACTGCTTACGCGTGTTAACTTAAGCTTAACAAAAACATCAGAAAATGATTCCGGGCACACAGGGCCACAGAATCATGCACCATAAGAAACTGCGGACTCATACAATTTTGATGTATTTAAGAAAAAAAAATTCCCTGGAATTTCTTGGTCTTTACATTAAATGTGGTTGTTTATCATTTCTAGCTAGGGGTAATAAACATGGAATTAATTTAATGATTATTTCTGATCTACCATTATTTTTCCCGGTTAGTGTTCAACTATTTTTTATATAGTTTCACACTCTTAAGAGATATGATTTAGTTAATTATTACTTTATTTATGGAACATTATGATGAATGAAAATATAGAAAATATATTATCCATGTTTACATTTTTATAACATGGGATAAATCTAATGTGTCATTGGTTGATATTTATTGGGATGATAAAAATTTTAACGTCATAGATAAAATTTTGAGGATTCATGTGATAATGTTTTAAAATGAGTTAGAGTATTTTTAGATACTTTTTTTGTGAATATATCTCTTCAGTTTAGTATATATTCTAGTGAAAATATTATTTTGGATTAGTTATTTTATATTATGTGAACATAAGATTAATATTTGTTAAAATATTTATGGTTACTCTGATCACTATTTAAAAGTAATTATATTGTATTAGGATAAAATATTTAGTTGAATTTTGGAAGATATTTGTATCATTTAGATATCCTTGGGATTGAAAATTTATTTTGTTACTAAGTGATTATTGTTATTTTTATAGAATTTCACAATATTGAAAATATTATATGGACTAGGTAAAAAATAATTGATAAATAAAAATTATATTAGTTTCAAGAAGAATATAATATTTTATTTTAGATTTATGGTGATTCAATACATTCATTGACTTATTTGAATATTTTTAGGATTGAATGATTTGGTTATATAATTCTTTAGTATATGACCTTATGAATGTTTGATATTATTTAGATATAATAGTTTGGTTGGTATTATGAAAAATATATCATAAAATATTCCATATTTTTTTTGTTTTAATTTTTTTAAATATATTTTGGGGAATTCTTATGGTTAACTATTTATGGAATGTATTAGGATAATCTCTATGGGATAATAATGATGTTTTAGAATTTAATATATTTTAGAATTAATCATATTTTATAACATGAGATAAAAAGTCTTGTTTTTAAAAAAATTATATAAATAACAAATTAATTTTCATTAGTTTATAGAAAACATGATCTATAAAATTTTACTTTACTACTTATATTTAGAAAAACCCTTATTCTATATTAATTGCATTCAGTAAAACTGAAGTTGAAATGTTATCAAAGAATAAAAAAATAATTTTGTCTTATTAAATAAAATGAAAAAAAATAAGTTCATTATTTAATTTTATCTATCATGGTATTTAAATAATTCTTCATCATTAGGAAAATTATCTTCAGATAAGAATGATATAATTTAGCATCTAATTTTTATGATTTTAGGTTCATTTTACCAAACATTGATTAATGGTTTTTTGGCCGTTACATTTCTCATGACTAAATTTTTTATTAATATCTATTATTAATTGAGTATTATTTTCCACAAAATATCTATAATTTTACATCCCATTAATTTCTCATTATATGTGAATCAAATTAGGTTTTATTTCAAGATATTTTTTTTTCTATCCATGTTGTCTTTTATTAGTATAGTTTTATTATCCATCTACTTGATTCAAGTTATCAATATATTTATTTCCAAATATTAAGACATTAATGTCTGAGATAAAATATTTTGGTAAAAATTTATATTATAGTGGTAGAATGTGACACACACAAAATTTAGAATATTATGCCCTGCATATTTTTTATCCTAAAACACTGATCATTAAGAGAATTGAGATATAAAAAATTTATTAATTAAATGCGTCCTTGTTATTGAATTAGTTTGAGTGGATATTATAAAAAATACCAAATATATATAATTATTTCTAACCAATAAAAATGTGTTGAGTAATTTGTATAAAATAAGAATTCAATTTTTTTTTCATCATTATATTCATTTTCTTCTAAAAATCATGTTATTTCAATTTATATGAGAAAATTATAATAAAATTCTAAATCATTTTTAATTGTTATTTTTAAGACATAATTTCTTTTAAATTATTATATATAAATTTAATCTTGGTGATATTTCGGTATTTTGTTTTAAAGTAATAGAAATTATAGTGATTAGTAAAAAATGTCAGTATTTCGAATACTCTCAATTATTTTCATTATAAAAAATAACGTACAAGTAAAATTAGTCAAAATATAATATAAATGGGGAATATTAGTCATTATATTTAAAATATTTTAATTAGTTCCATTTAATCAATAATATTAATTAATTTTATAAAAGTAAATATTTATACTTAGAAGTTATTTTTATAAAAAATATTATTGGAATTATTTAATTATTTTAATAATTATGTATGTACCATATAAAAATTAAATATTTTGGAAAAAGGTTACGATTTGTTGAATATGGGGTTTCAATTTTTTTTAGATATGTTCCTTTTATTTATGGTCAATATGTATTTTAACGGTTGTAAAATATTTTCTACTTGTTAATTGATAAATCCAAAAAATATGGTCAAAATATGATACAATCAATAAAAAAAACTCTAAACATTCCCTTTTTTCTCTTAAATAATATATTAGACCATTCAAATAAAATTTATAACATCTGAACAATTTTGTATTTTTTTCATAATAATGACATTTATAATACTCTACAAAAATATAATTCCAAAATGTCACTATCTATAATCCAGTACCTTTTATATGTTCAAATAGATATAATACGATGTTATGAATTAATATAAAATATTATTTTAATCATTATTAATTTAATTTATTAATTTTATTCATTTCCCAATTTGTAGAAATTATATAACAACCATGACGACAAAAATATCTCTTATATAGTTTTTATGCAAGAAATACAACAATTATGGAAATTTATTTTAAAAACATCAATTTTTTTTGGATTATGTAAGGTGTCACAAAAATTTTAGGGTATATTATATTATATATTTATTGGTTAATTATTTTATGTGATAAATAGATTTTTATCTTCATTTAATTAAAATAAAATTAAATGAATAGCATTAAATATTACAGAATGATATTCTATGAAAAATACTATTATATTAAATAAATGAAAAATTAAAAATAATAAGATATTGGAAAATTTGAATTATTAATTTTATAAAAATTCACCAAATTTCCATTTATGATACAAATTTTCAATTAAATGAATAATTAAGGCCTTTTAATATTTAAAAAGTTATTATAGTGGTTATATTAAAAAATATTCTATAATGGGGGGAAATGACAAGTATTAGAATGAATTAAACACATTAATATAAATAATATCAAGTTTTATTTCATCAAAAAACATATAATCGTAGAAAACGACTCATTTTGGGGCCATTTTTCCAAGGAAGTTTCTTAAATATATGTTAAAACATTCAAAAATTTCATGTGTGGTGCTCGACCCGTATTATAAAATGAAACCCCTACTCTCTCTAATTTTTACAACATTGAGAAATATATAATTGAAAAAGCATTAATAATTTTCATATAACTTTCCTAGGCATCAATTAGAGGTTATTTTATTAAGAAAAGTCCCTTACAAGGGTCCTTAAGAAGGGATCTAAAATATGTCTACTAAATAAAATGTAAGATTTTTTACCAATAAATTCATGCTTATTTATTCTTTTACTTCCTCTAAAACAATTTCACATATTATAAAATAATTATTTTAATTTCCTCAATATACTGATGTTCTATTATAAATATTGTATATCCATTTTTCTCATCTTTTCCATCCTACAAAAATCAAAATCATCATTTGTGCATTTATAATTCTTACCATCTCTATATAGTAATGTAATTTGATTATCCTCACAATTTTAATTTCAATGATTGAAATTTGTATGTAATGGTCACATATAATATTTTTTTAATCATTATTATTCTATAATTATAATATAACTCCTTCCCCATTTCCTTCCCTCCATTGGAAAAAGATATCATAACTCAAGAGTATGTTTGAATTACAGCCTAGACGAAGTGATATCATATGTTATCATTTTAATTGAATTGATGGTAACAAGGATATATTTAATAAATATATATGATATGAATGATATAATAATGATTTTTTAAATGTGAATAATTATTTACCTATCTTTATTTCCATCTATAAAAATGTGAAAGCAATATTATATTTTATGTTTGACCTACAATCCCCATAAACATTAAAAATAATTTGTATAACAATACAATTACATGATGATGAATAATATGTATATAATTATTATATTTTCTATTTATAAAACTATTAACATCCTTGAGGTTATGGAACCATGTGAATAATGTATGAAAAAAAACTAGAGAACAAAAACTACATGAAAACATAAACACAAAACACACAGAAATTATTATTTCAATAATAATTTATATTATAATTGGGTGTATATTTATTATAGGAGGATTAAATTTACAATAATATGTATGTATATGTAATTTCCTAGAATTACATGATTTTTTCAATTATATGGGATTATTTAAAGTCTATGGTCTCAAACTACACCCAATTCTATGGCCTGGTGAGCTTGGAATAAGTATTTGATCTTTTTTTATGTTTATATATAATAACCCACATAAGAATCATTGAATATTTCTAAATGGATTCCCTGAATAAAAATAAGATGACATCATTGCATCCAGAACTATGAATTAACCTATGAAAGGACATAACATCGACCAGGACGAGTCGACAGGAAAAATTAGTTTTTGGAAATTTTATGAAATTTTAATAAAATAATTTCATAAAGGAAAAAATAAATAAAAAATCAATGTTTATTTTTTTTAATTTTGAATTCATTTCAATATAATGACACTGAAACATGAGCGTAACTGAAATGTTGTTTCATTTATGAAACAATGTAACGACACTACAACACAGCAAAACAGAAATGATGACACTTGTTCTCTACCTTTAATGGTTTGACTGAAGTCTGGTATCTGGAATATTGGATAATTTCTCTAAAACCATGGAGATTTTGTAGGGTGGTATGTGATAGGAAAACGACCATCAATGAAGGATTGTGGATCGATGAACACAGCGGTGTGATCCTCACAAAAAATGTTCTGACTTCAAGGTAGGGTTTTTTTCTTGATGAATTTTTCCCTATTATTTCTTTCTAAACAACGAAGTCGGATCAACCCAGTAATAGGTTTATCCATGTATAGTTTTTTCTATCTTGGTGTATTTATTTATCTTTGGTTTTAAGGGATATAATCCTTGTGTTAATCATCTTCCTTTAATTCTAAAAAAGATGAATTGGGCTGACATATATAAGGTTGAACACCTATATTTTGGTTGTTCTTCGTGATTGAACCCCCACATCAATGACAAGCCTTTTTAGAAACCATATCGGGGACGTTGATAACCCAAGGAACCATAAAACACTCATGGATTGGAGAAAAGGACACTAAACCTTGTCTGTTGGCCAGCAGAAGAACCTGAATTAAGTATCCCTATATAGGAGGTGACAGACATTGTTGACTCACCACAGTGGTGGAGGTCCTCGTGGGATCAGCCGCAGGGTGGTGAACGAGGGCCTTAGGCAATAGCCGGTGGCATGGTCCTTTTTGGATGCAGAATCGATCTACGTCACATGGAAGGAGGGCATCAGTTCACTAGGACCACTACAGGAGGTCCCCCGCGGTGACTTGTAGGTATGATACATAGAGAACCCTTCAAGTTGACAAGGAGTGGACTTGCTGACTACTGCTACATCCAAGAGAGGCAAGCCATCCCCCTCATAGTGGGCCATACCCATGGCCCAACCGGTACAGACTGGGATAGGTAATACTCAGGTCGGTTGGCCTAGTGGGTCGGTTTGACCATATTGGACCATACCCAAACAAAACCATCTCCTTTTTACTAAAACATCCATAACATTCAACTGTGCATCCTATTAATGGTTCGTTTCTAGCGTTGGGACTATCGTGACGAGATAATCTTTTTAACATACTCCAAGGGATATTTTGTGGAATTTTTGATATGAAAGTCGACATGAGAAGTAGATTCTCCTAAAATCAATCATGATACAAATGGGGATCCTTCTACTGGTTGTGATGAGCAGTATTCGAGCGGGCCTTAGTAGACTGGGATACGTGAAGTTGTTGATCGAACCTCAATGTCCCGACTGACGAGAAGAAGCTGAGAAGACATCAGTGTCCCAACAGAAGAGAAATATATGAGCTTAACTCAGTGGCCTGATAGAAGATCAGTAGCCGAGTGAACCTTAGTGGCCCAGAAGACGAGAGTTAAATGAGCAGACCTTAGTGGCCTGATAGATGAGTTGAACTTCGTGTCCTGACAGAATAATAGACATCACTGACTCATCAGGGATGAGTCCTAAAGCTGTACAAGATGTTCAATAGTACGGCTGATAAACATTCTCTATATACATTAGGATATACCTGTCTGAATAGTCCATTACTTCATATGTGCATTCCATTGTATTGTTTTGTTCCAGGTTTGGGGTCCCTTCTATGTATTGTGTTACTAAAACATGTACAGTCTTCACCCTCTTGTGTTGTGTCTTGTGAAGATTATCAGTGTCTTGACAGAGACCATGGTGGCTGAGGACTAGACGGCGCCCAGTGAGGTTGGATAGGCATAATAACTCTTAAAATTTTGGCATCTACTCCTCTCTTACCATTCATATAGGGTTTTCTACCTATGGATTATCTTAGACCTTATACTCCTTTGTATATAGCATGTCTTTTATAGGGTTTTTATTATGGCCCATTTTTACATACAACTTGTACATTTACTCTAAGTGGTTCTCTAAGTGGCGTGCCTGTTTAATTTTCAGCATTGTGGGTTTGGATGTGTATGTGTGAGTGCATATAAGTAGTCAAGATAATGCCTCCCACTTATTGGATAAAAACATCACTTCTACTCACCAACCCATAACCATCAAGAGGAAGGATTGGGGTAGTCACTACATGAGAACCGGGGGATGGGTCATGAAAAATTCATATCAGAGGTGGATGGTCCATCCTTAAAGATCAAGAGTCTTGGTTATGTTTAGGGGAATCAATGTTGAATTTTTCAGGTTTGACATTCAGGTTGGGGATTCCATTGATGGTGCGGTGGCTAATGTATCCACACACGATGACCCTAAATAATTATTTTCATCTTTAACATGAAACCATTTCTTACATGAATCATATAGTATTTTTAGTGTTTTGTGATGTTATTCTTGAGTCAGTTTCACCTCACAAGGTATAACCTACTGACCATGGTTCATAAGGATCTATATCAGAATTCCCCTATATAAAAATCCAGCGAGATCCCAGTGCATGACAAGGGGGTATGGTACTCCAAGGGATGAAGCATCAGTACATACACTAGTATTGTAGATGTCCCCACTGAGAGGTGCACCAATGTTTCCACCACCCGTTGATCAATAGTATCTACCAGTGCTACTAGTAGAGGATGCTTGTAGGATATATTCCCTTCATGAGTTTCAAAGGAAGATACCTTCTAGGTTCATGGGTGATATTGACCCCTAGGTGGAATTGTATTAGCTTGAGGTGGTTATGAAAGTCTTCTGTCTGGTGAGGACATCTCTCAAACCGATGGGGATCTTAGCCATGAGCCACCTTCAGGGGTCGGGGGGGTGATGGTGGAGCTTGAAGATCCATACACATGATGAGGAGACCCTCATCTAGAATTACAATGAGCACCTTTTCACTAAGAATCTATATCTAGTGATTTTTTTTCAATTAGGAAATATGAGTTACTGCACCTACATCAGGGTGGCATGATAATAGCGGAATACTCAGCGAGATTCATTGAACTTTCTTGATACTATACAGATATGGTGTGATAACCATTCTTCACAGAAGATGCTTTTGATTAGGGAATATGCTGGGATATCAGGGCTTCCTTGGTATCACCTAGTATCCCAACTTAGGCTGGGGTTATAGAGCAATACCTACTCATAGAATGCATCCGGGAAGAGTAGGTGCCCGAAGAAGGATCTTAAAATTAACTTGGGAGAAGAAGTCTTCAGTTGTGGGTAGCATGCAACAGACATGCGGGCCCAAGAAGGCCAGGAATTTTGGTGGACGACCCCAGAATGTAGGATTGACGGTACAAGACCCCAATGCGGATGGAGTCATCATTGGTGAATATTGTGCTACTCATGCAGCGGGCATGGGAACATGGCTAATAATTTCCAAAATCACCATGAAGAAAATTGGAAGATAGTCTAGGGACAGCTGAGGTAGAAGAATATGTTCATGTAGAGTGGTCCCCAAGGCATCAGATGTATCCAGGGTACCAAAAGTGTAGCAGGCAATTGGAAGAGGTTCGATGTGTTACCACCACCACCCCTAGATGGACCACAATGGGCATCAGGAGCTAGTTGATAGAGGCATGGAAAACAAAAGGCGATGGAGGCCTTTGACCATGGTGCTCTTAAGATGATTATAGGTATGATACAAGTCTCCTATACCATAGAAAGAGTTCTTATAGACACAATTTCCAATATCTCTATCCTTTCCACAATCTTTTTTGGAGCTTGGAGATTTTGGTGGAGTCATTTTCTCAATCTTTACTATTAGTGACTCTTTTGAGATGGGATTCAATGATCACACATTAGTGACAGTAGTTTGATCATACTCTACAATGTAAAATCTTCGACATGTATTTCTTTGTAGTGGCATCGAGGCCTTATGAAGTCATCCTGGGTATGACCTGGTTACCCATAGTTCATGCTTAGATCTACTGTTTTAGACGCAGAGTGTGGCTTTTCCACAGATATATGACTATTTTTTCTTTCACTGGTGAGAATGGAGAGCTTTAATATTACAACATGATTTCATATATGAGGGTTTAGCTAATCACTCACTAGTTTTCTAGCCTCACCCTTGATGTGGCGGAGGAGAAGTGTCCAAACATTCCTTTTGTGTTGGATGAGTACGAAGATGTATTTATTTAAGATGTTTTGGGATTATATCCTCCTAGAGAGATAGACTTATGCATTTATCTTTACCCTGGGATGGTGCTGATATCCACACCAAAATATAAGATGGCTCCCGCAGAGCATTTTTTGCTGAGGGTGCAACTTAAAGATTTGGAGGAGAAAGGATTTGTGAGGCCCATTTCTTCACAGTGGGCATCCCTAGTATTGTTTTTCAAAATAACAAATGAGAGTTTGATGTTGTGCGTGGACTTCTAACACCTGAACAAGGTAATGGTGAAGAACAAGTATCCACTACCAAGGATTGATGACTTATTTGATCAGTTGAAGTGGGAGATATAGTTTGCGAAGAAAGATCTCATATTTTACTATCATAAACTTTGTGTACGGAATTAGGATGTACCGAAGATATCCATTAGATGTTGGTATGGAAACTATGAGTTCATTTGGATACCATTCGACATTACCAATGGACCACCAGTATTCATGGGACTCATGAATAGGTTTTTTCAAGCCCAACCTTGACTGGTTTTTCATGCTCATCATTACTAACATCCCGGTGTACTCGGATTCCAAGGAGGAGCACACTACACACCTATGGATAGTCCCGAATACACTCCATGAACCCCATCTTTATGGTTATCTCTCAATGTGGAAGTTGTAGATTCAAGAGGTCCTCTCCATAGGAAACATCATTTCAAAATCTGGGATTTTAGTTGATCCAGCAAAGATAGTGGCGGTACATTCTTGGGAGGCACTCGGGAGCATGACTGATGTACAATGTTTCGGGTTTGGTTGGGTACAACTGATGGTTCATACCTAACATTTACATGGTAGCAGTAGTTATATAATCTTTGATATGGAAGAGAAAACCCTTCGTGTGGTCAGATAGATTCTAGTAGAGTATTCAATAGGTGAGGTACATATTGACAAGTGAACCCATCATGAGACTACTAGAGGATGCCATTTGGTATGTAATGTTCTATAATGAATCATGGAAAAAACAAGGTTGTGTCTTGATGTAGGGGAGATTAGTGATCACCAATTTTTCACGATAGTTGATGCATCACATGAAGAACTATACAACCCATGACCCTGAGCTAGAGGTCGTGGCCCTTGAATTGAAGATGTGTCAACACTACATTATGGGTGAGTGATTTACCATCTACTCTGAATGCCTCCATGGGTTCCCATTGATGATAGACTCGGAATGATACACGCACTTTAAATCCTAGTTGTGGAAGGGATTGCAAGAGGCATTCAAGACTCATCTTCACTTGAGAATAACTTTCCACCCTCAGATAGATGGTTAGAGAGATATGACTATCCATGTTTTAGAAGACATGTTATGTGCTTGAATCATGGACTTCAGTCATAGTTGAGAAGATCACCAACCATTGGTGGAGTTCACATACAACAATAGATACCACTTCACCTTTGGTATGGAAATGTTTGAGGAACTGTATTAGTGACCATGCAGATCATTGTTGTGCTATAAAAACCCAGGGGAGTTAGCACTCATGGGTCCATAGATAGAACAAGCTACTGTAGATAAGATGCATGTCATCTTGGAGAGGATGAGGACTACACATACTAGATTTAAATATTATTCTTACAGGAGACAGATGACCTTAGAGCTCAAGGAGGGATACCATGTGTTCCTTCAGGTCTCAATTTGATTTGTATTGCAGTGGTTTGGCCGGGGAGACAAGCTATCATCAAGGTTAATCAGAATTTTTTAGATTCTGAGCAGAGTTGGTGATGTGGCGTACTACCTAGCTATCCCCCACATATGCATGAGGTGAATAATGTCCTCTATTTATCACAATTGGGGAGGTACACGCATGATTCATCACACGTCTTCGACTGGGGGAGCATGAATATTGATGATGGGGTGAAATTTCAAAAGATTCCAATAGTGATTGTAGATCGATAGGAGTAGATCCTTCATAAATAGTTTATTTTTCTAGTGCACATTCTTTGGTTGCACAGAAATCTCTGGGAGAGCACTTAGGTGTGGGAGGCTCAGCTCTATGCTCAGTAACCCCATTTGATTGTTTAGACAATGTTTTGGATTATGAGGATGTAATGTGTTAAATGTGGTTGTAATGTAATGTCCCAAAATTCAATGAATTATTTTAAATAATATGGGATTATTTTGAGACTAGGCGCTCAGATGGAACTTGATTCAAAGGCCATGCGATCCTGATATAATCGTCTGATCTTTTTCTATGCTTATTTCACATAGCGCACATGATCAGTTTTGGATGTTTCTAAATTGGTGTCAGGATTAAAAAACTCAAAGGAACAATTTCATTATGAATGAAGACATAACCTATGAAAGGAAATAACCTCAACCGACACGAGTTGAGGAAAAAAGTTAGTTTTTCTAAATTTTATGAAATTTTATTAAAATAATTTCATAAAGAAAAATAAAATAATCATCAATGTTTAATTTATTTTGAATTTTGAATTCATTGCAATGTAAACAAGTTGCATCCCGAGTGTAACTAAAACACTATTTCATTTATGAATCTACGTAAAGACACTACAATGCAGAGTAAGAGAAATTCTGAAACATGTTCTCTACCTTTAATGGTTTTATTGACGACCAATCATTGACAAATTGGAGAATCTTTCCAAACCCTTAAATAATTTCTGGGGAAGCAGATGATAAATGAAACACAGTCAACGATAGTTTGTAGAGGGGAAAACGTAGCACTTCATCCTCCCCTATGAATGATCTGACTTCGAGATAGGGGTTTGTTCTTGATGAAATTGTTTCCCCATTCTTTATTTATAAACAATGAACATGGAACACCCCACTAACACGATTATCCGCGAATTGATTGTTCTTGTGTGGTGGATTTTTTAATCTTGGGTTAGAAGGGATAAAAATATAGTTTTTATCATCTCCCTTTAATTATGACATAGAGGAATCGGGATGAAACAGACAATGATAGATCCCTTCGTTGTGGGTGTTCTTGTGTTTTTCAGGCCAATAACCATAGATTGACGATATTGATACATTGAAACTGTAACAGGGATGACATGGAACTAAGGACCCAAAAAGGGATCACTGATCAAGGAATGGACAACCATAGAAAGTCGGGTGGCCCACGTAAGGACCTTGTGGGGCACCATCAATGGATTCCACCAGCGACAAACACCGATGATGGAGTCACTATGGCATCATCTGGAGGGAGGAGAATGATGGCCTCCAGAAAAAATTGACAACGGGGTCTCCGTCAGACGCGGATGGAGGGTCGCAGTCCAATAAGACCTCGATAGGAGGGCCCCACAGTGGCCCGCATGGAATTTACCTGGAAAACATGATGTGTTGACTTGCAGCAGATGCAGTGACCATCCCGACATCTGGTTGTGGCGTGTCAGCCCTCTCACATCATGCCGAGTGGGAGAATGCGGGATAGACCAGTGACCCACTAGGCCGGACCCACGAACCAATGGGTGGGGGATAGACCTCGATGGATCAGACCAGGTCAAGTGGACCGAATCCGATCTGAGTCATGTCAATCGGCTTAACGTGATGTTTTAGGTTAGTCTGACCGAGTTGGAGTAGACCCGGACCCAATCAATCCATTTTTACAAAAACATCCATAACCTGCAAACCATGTGTCCGATTGATGAGCGATTTTTTTACGTTGGGAATCTTGCGATGAGAGATTCCTTTTGACATTATTTTTGGGATTTTTTTTATTTTTGGGATATGTACTAAATCTTGAGGATTAGATTATCCCAAAATCAGGTGTGCTGTGAATGGGAATCTGGCAGCAAGTTGTGATGAGCAGTACTTGATCGAACATCAATGTCCCGATAGACGATTAGTGGCCAAGAGGAGCTTATTTTCCCAGTAGACTAGCAGTAGCTGAGAAGAACATATTGGCCTTTTAGATGAGTT
This sequence comes from Viscum album, assembly GCA_963277665.1. Classification (NCBI taxonomy): domain Eukaryota; kingdom Viridiplantae; phylum Streptophyta; class Magnoliopsida; order Santalales; family Viscaceae; genus Viscum; species Viscum album. The sequence continues at coordinate 113,742,997 of OY728137.1, forward strand.
TTAGTTGAGTGGACCATAGTGGCCCATAAGATGAGCAGTAGCCGAGCAGAACACAGTGGACTGACAGACAAGCAATAACCGAGCGCACCTCAGTGGCCTAGTAGTTGAGTGAACACTAGTGGCCCGATAGATGAACAAACCTTAGTGACTCATAAGGGATGAGTCACTCCATATTATAAGATGTTCAACTTTAAAACTCATAATCTTACATTCTATACATTAGTTTATACATTTGTAAGCTACCCAAAACATCATATGTGATTTTTTAGTCCTTTTTTTAGTTTGGCGTCCCTACTGAGTATTGTGTTACTCATCCCTATGTGGGCTTCACCCACACATGTCAGGCCTTGTGCAGATGAATGCCATTCTAAAGGAGACCTTACTGGCCTAGGACCAAGGGGAGCCTGGTGAGGTTAGAATAGTGAAGATCACTCTTAAAGATTCTGGTACCTACTCTTCATATACACATCAGGTAGGGTTTTCTCCAGACAAATTATCGGAGACCTTTTACTCCATTTTCTATAGATTTTCTTATTTGGATTTCAATTGTGGCTCATTTTTACATACAACTTGTACTTTTAATCTCCATTCTTATCTAAGTGAATTGACTATTTAACTTTTATATTTTTGGGTTTGGATGTGTCTAAGTGCCTCCATACCGGTACGTAAGAATATTCCTCCCACTTACAGGATAATGCCCTCAGTGCTACTCTCTAGCCCCTTGCAATCGTGAGTTGTTCTTGGAGTAGTCATAACATTGGCCACGAGGGATGGTTCATGAATTTATATGGATCTTTTAAATATTTAGAAAATATGAAAAATTGATATACATTAGGATTGATCAGTTTTAAAATATTTCAAACAAAAGGAATGAGATCTTATAACATAATTTCCATTTATTGGGTATATGTCTACTTCATTTATATATTTATTCCATGGATATCTATGAAGGGAACTTTGGTTTTATTGTAGTGGACACACACTAATTTATTATTTTCATATTTACACAAAATCACGTCATTGATTTATTCAGAATTCCAAAATATAAACATTTTTATCTTTTGTCACAATTTCTACTCCATTGACACATATATGGTATTATGAACCTAATTAATTTTATAATTTGAACAGAAATTCCAATTGATATGGTTAATGTGATATATACTTATTCATTATTATAAATATTTCAATTAAATATTAGTATTTCATGGTTTAATAATTTAAATGTTTTTAATTAGATTATAGATTATTTCACATTAAAATCACTAGTCAATATGATTATATTTATTTATACAATAGAATAATTATATGACTATTATATATTAAACATGATCTTTTTTGTTTTTCATATATTAAAACATTGAAAATATGTGTTCTCAATTCCTTTTTAACTTTTTATGTACACAAAAAACCAAGTGAATATTATAAATAAACACAAAATTTGTGGTCCATTCATTCAAGAATATTTTTCTTCTATGTCAATATTTTCATTAAAATATTAACAATAATGATTTTAATATTCTTTAGTGATCTATTAATGTAATTTTTCCTTGATTTTGAATTTATTATAATTGATATAATGAATTCATCATTTTATTTTCTGAATAAGTTATATTTTTACCAATAGTTTAAAACGAATCATTATTTATAATGATTAAGTCTTGAATGGAATTTCATACAAGGATGAACACAAAATGTTTTGAATTTTTATTACTATATCTTTAGGATAAGTTCAATGAAATATTTTTCAATAATTTTATAGATGTTTTATAAATTAAAAAATGTTATTTAAAAATGAAAAGGGTGCATGTTTTTATTCGGTTTCAAAAGAAAACACTTTGATGATAATTTATTTTAATATATCAATTAAATTTCGTTTATCTCATCAAACGTCTTAATTTTATTAAAAAAATTATAATGAATTGATGGGATTTTTTAAAATTATTTTAATTTTTTGGTCATTTAATTTCTCTAAAAATATTCAATTTCATGTGAGAATATTTCATTAGAAATTTAATTCCTCATAATTATCAATTTTTTGTGTATTTGATATTATTATTACCTAAACCATAATAAATTTCTTAAAATTATGGTATTTTATAAAAATTAATTAATTTACTTGGAAAATCCAGATATTCAGTCATCAATCTTCAATACAGATACATTTTTATAATCCATATTGATAATCAATTAAATTTCGTATTCATGATAATAGGATTTATTTTCAATTATGTGATTAGTATTTCAAAAATCATATATCTCCTAGCTACATCAATTTGTCTCCTATGGTATAGTAGTTTTCCAAAATTATTATATATATTTTGAGCCGTATACATACTATTTGATTAAACTATCATAACTAAGGCATTGATGGTAAAGATAACATGATGTAAACCATTTTTTAGTTCCTTTATCATGATTTATATTATTATTGTTCATGATATTATATTATTAACAACATAAATGGATGTATTTTTATCTCGTAGTTTTTATTTAGGACATTTCATTCAAATTATTTACTTTTCAATATTTATTATTAATTATTTAGTATTGATTACATCAAATTTATGTAACCCTTACTAAGAATCTAATCTAATAATTTATATATTTTATATTAACCATTACATGATGAATATTATTATATATAATACAATTCACTAGAAAAATTTTCAAATGATATATATTTTATATTACAATTGTATTGTGTCAAATAAGTATATATATATATATATATATATATATATGATTTCTCAATACTACTAATTGGATATATCCTTTAGGATTTAATAAATTGTATCTTATTCCAATTTAATAAATTATCTATGAGCTATATATTAAGGGATAATGTTTATTTAAAATATAAATATCTATTTCATCATTTCTAGAAGGACCATTCATTCATAAACAATAAAAAAAATATTATCAAATTAGTATTCAAGGATATAGTATAAAAACTCATGAAAGAAATTCAATAAATCATAATTTTTTTAAAATAATCACTAAAAGACACTTTAAGGACCTATTAATTATTAATATTGTAATAATAATGGATATGAAAAAAACTATTATGATCCAAGTAGAAACTCTAAAACCAATAAATAACTGATGTGGAAAATTAATATAATTCCATTAGAAAACAACCATTTATGAAGTGTGTGAATGAAAAAATATATGATTGAGGTCAATAATTAAGTGATTAATATATCAATGTATTTGATAAAATGTATAAATTTATTTTTCGTAGTCATCATTTGAGGTATGGGTTTTCCAAGTCAATTTAAGATCATTGAGATACGTTTTGAAATGTGGACATAATTTCAGTTATGTGGTATACACAATACCTATATGAGATTTATACCATGTAATTAAATTATTAATATTACTATATGATCATGTTTAATACCTCATTTTCTAGATATTAATCTTGATTTTATATAAAATAAATAAATGTTGGTTTCCATATCAATTTTCACTCATTGAGACTATTGTCATAATCATCACTTATTTTTAAAGTCATGGTTCCTAAATTGCATATGAATAATATTTACATGATACAAATGAAATTTATGGGACTTATATTATAGTATTCTAATATCACCCTCATTTCCTTTTTTTAAGTTCCACATTGTCCATGGATAAAAAATAAACAAAACTATTTTGTATAGAAAAATATGTGTGTAATTTCCTCGAAAATGAATCCCTGTCTATAAATATAAATGTGGATATGATTATAGATAAAATACACATATTAGTAATTTATCAAAAAAAGGTTGGTTTACAATTAACATATGAATCACTTGTATTCATGATAATTGAAACTAAGACTGCATACCTGAGAAGACACTCACCATTTATATTCTTTTGAATTTTCTCATACTGTTAATGATCCAGGATGATGGATTTTTTATACCATTTACATAGTCTCTTACCAATGAAACATATTAGATTCAATTACAAAATTCCCTGGAAACCCTGTCACAATTACTGTACCTTATCAAATATATTTATTCAATAATAGTAGTTCAAGTAACATTAATGACACCACATGACTGCTATGTTTATTAATGGATGATCTCTTAGACACTAGTAATATTAAAATGAATGGGGATGTATTCTATAGACATAATAATCCAAATAGTTGAAGAAAAGTTATTTTCATAATATGTTCCCCAATGAATTGTATAAATGGTCTTGATGACTACCTATGTGACTTCCTTGGACCTAAATAAGAGGTAGGTGTGGACCATCATTTTATAGACCATCATGATTCATTAGACAAAATTAGTTGGGTTTTTATGTTTACCTCATTATATTACCCAAATGGGTCATGTAACAAGGCCATTTTAGAAGGATTTTTTCCATCCAGATTATTCATTCCATATGTAAAATATAAATTCTTATTATTATACGTATTTTCATTAATTTCCATGGATAGATAATTCTCTTTATATTAGTTTATTGTGGCATATTTATTTTTGATTTATTCCTACCCTGTCACTTTTCCTATGTTAATTTCATGTAATGTTTTTTTGTATGTTTCTTTTTACCATGAATCAGAGATCACATATATTTTTTTATATTTACAAGAAATTGAGTGGAGGACTAGGTTCTATTTTTAGGATATAATAGAATGGTCAATAATGTTGTCAAAATGTGTTCATGTTGTATCTCATTTTTCATGTGTTGTTCATGTATGTATCTTGTATTGAATGGCTCCAAAAATAAATCCATTAGATAATATATACTTTTATAAAAATAACTGAATAAAAATATATTGTATAGGTATATAGGGTCTGATATTTTATTATTTTTATCAAAATAATATTTTTAGAAATCTTTTAGAATATATTAAGATAAACCATGTATGATATAATGAGAACTATTTATATCACTCATGATTTATAATGTACATTATAGAAAAACTAATTTTTTCTATATTTAATAATATAATTCTTTAGCTAATTATGATAATAATATTTTAGAAAAATGTAATACAATGGGGATATAGGTAAATATATCAAAAACTTTATTATATGAAAGAATATTTTGTCTAAAATTTATATAAATCTAGGGATGAGGATAATCAGTTAAAATCCATATTTGAGATGTAGATCAATGTTTTATCAAGTAATAATTCCCTTATAGTGTGTCCAATTGGTATAAAACATGGTGTTACTATGATTGATATCATCATGTGATAATAGCCTCTATCATTAAATGGAACTACTAATATATTTGTAGTTAATGAATATATACTGTACTTGTATAAATTTATTGACCCTTTAGATGTTGTGGAATAGAGTTGGTCCTCATGATGGTCTGTCATCTGATGGAGAATTCAGACTAATGGTGGTTTCTAATTAAAAACACTAAATAGAAATATTAGATAAATTTCACGGAATAGAGAACATTAGAGGATGTATTATATGAATAATTTATTGCTTATGATATAAAAGATATAATATAATGGAAGTACCTAAATCTTAGAGAAAAGGGGGAGGGTGTTTATTTTAATATGATAATGACATTACAAGGGTAGTTTTGCATGATACAGACTATGTTCCCTAAATTGAATGAAGTATAATTTATTTCATTGATGGGTTAATGTTGAGACTTATAATGGAATTTATAGAGACCTTGAGTTTTCCTACACAATTATTACATCATTTTTATGAATATTATTTATATAACACAGTCACATGCATGATAAATATATGTGTTTAGTTCCTTTTCAAACATAGAATGACGAATAATGGTGTATAAGAGAGCTATGAAATCTCATAATTAATTATTCATATCAATCACCCTTGTTAGAAATGTCATATATAATACATACCTCCATAGACATAGAAATGTAAACATGAGTAATGGTGATTTTAGATGCTTAGTATGGGTAAATAAGGGAGATAAGTAAGAAAAATATGATCAAAAGTGTATAAGAACATAATAATAAAATTTTCATACCATACCATATATATCAATGATAATATTCAAGAGTCACATGATTATTATTTGTAGTTCATAAGACATGAATCAATTGGGAATCAATGAATTATATCCTTAAGATCATAACATTGGAAAAATTCATGGAATTTTTATCAAACATATAAGCATAAAAAATTATTAGTCAATTATTCCCTCCAATGTTATTATATTTAAATGGGTCAAATCAGTAAACCATTGTAGTAATGTTTCACTATAAAGTCTATTATAGAGGACAAAGTCATGTTCAGAACCAGTTTCACTCCTTGTTCTATCCTTGACTTACTATTTGGGTTTTAGTCCCCATTCAATTCATTATTATCTCATGAGATATAAAAATATACCCTATGAATTTGAGGTATATATAGTATCCTCCCTTTATTGGTTTAATGTAATCATTCCCTTTGGCTATAATGTAACCAATTTCATATAATGAATGTAATACATAAGTGCAGCAGAATATCATAAATAATTAATCATACGAGAAACAATGAAATGAAATAGATATCAAAATAAATTCATCAAAACATAAACATTTTTGAATAAATTGGTTTAATAATAATTTCATGATTTCCTAAAATCTTAATCCAAGAATAATGTAGATGGTTTCCAAAACATTTAATCAATTTCCATAGTGTGGAATTAAAAAAATTTCATAAACATATGTCCATCATAAAAATAAGCCATTAAGTGCTGGAATAAAATTTATATCGTTGAATAATATCCCTATTAAATCGTATGATACATCAATGAATGAAAAATTATATGGAAAATCATTTTGGAAGATTACAATCATCAAATGTTTCTGGATAAAAATAAAATTTCATTGAAAATGAGTTAAAAAACATTATAAAAAATTATGTGAATTATTTTTATTCAATAGATCCTTGAATTTAAATAATTGAATCTACAAAAATATTTTAAAATATTTTATGATTAAAATATTCATTCTGATTTGTAATGAACTTTTAAAACATAAAAAACTTTCGATATCCTAATAATTTTGAATTCTTCTATTTAAAATCTAAAAAATTTCCAATTATTTAGAAAATATATATTCCTCAAAAATATCTACTTAATATTATATGGGATTCTTGAAATAATTTAATATATATGATAGTGGGAAATATTGGTCATGTAGTACATTGTAAGAACTATGAATTTGTTTTTCACATTTTCGGTAAAAATTGATTTTTTTTTGGAAAAATGTTTTAATAATATTTTATTTTTTAAAATAAATACAACGTATATAAAAATGTATTTCTAAATCATAATGTTGTTATTGAATATTTTTTGAAAACCTAGATTTGGATGAAAATATATTTTTAACTAACGAGATAAATAAAGTTGGATTTTCATAAAAATATTACTGAGTAGTTTTAAGTACCAAAGATTTTAATATTGTTACTATTAGATGAATATATCGTGAATAACCATATGAGAAGAATATTCATGGGTATTAAGGAGAGTTATACTGGGATATTTAAACATTTTATAAATAATCATAAATAATCTCTATAAATGAAGAGACTGTAATTTAAAATCATTACCACTTGGGAAACATAGAATCACAACCCCATGAGAATGAAAATTAAATAAAACATAAAAAAAAATTATATTATCTATATAAAATTTGAAAGGAGAATTATATAATCTTGACTGGGTATAGTAAGTTCATAATAGAAATTATCTCCCAAGGAATGAAAATTGAAACAAAAAGACATTATCAATTTGAAAACAATTGGACAGTAAATCACATGAAAGGTATATCTTCACATGGATATTTAAAACAAAATTAAGGATAAGATAATATGATACATTAATTTGAGTATACACACTACAAAAATAAAACTAGTGGTGAATATGGAATGTGTATCCCAAATGTTAACGAGAGATAAAAAATCTATTAGTAAAAGTATTTACATCCATCTTACTTGTTCAAAACTCTATTATAATAAATATAATTTTATTATAAATATATTATTTTACAATAATAGCATATTTAAAAATATATATATTAATTATTCACTTTTATTACATGTTTATTAACAATCACATGTTAAAATAGCATTTCAAACAATAATTTCATATTTTTTCATATATGTTTTGACTTGTTATTTTTTGTATATATGCTTTGAACATGATTAAATATTATTATGAATGTAATAAATTATATAAATTTTATAAATATTCAATATATATGTATTTATATTAATCCATAAAATTTAGTTAATGTAAATTATAGACACCATTCATGGAAATAGTCAGTCATATGTATGTATGAACATTGTTTCCATTTTCTTGATAAATTGAAAGAAAAAAAACATAATTATACATGTAATAATGAATTAATAATGTTTATTTAATAGATATAATGTATTTTTATCGAAACCAATCCTTAATAAGTTCCTTTTAAAATGTGAATGAATGACAACACTTCACATGGAGGTAGTCTACCGTACACAGGAGCAACGCTATCTTATTCCAAAAAACTAGAGAGCATGACGGTATGAGTGATATAATAACTAATGATTAATTATAACATCATAACTATCATTTAAAAAGGTTAAATACTAATTTATTCCAATTATATATATTTTTAAATTAAATAATGTTTGACATTGATTCGCAATGTATTAGTCCATTATACACATGGATAATGATTTCAAAACCCTTCTGAAGGTATTAGAGATGGATTAATATTATTTAATTAAAATCATTACTTCATAGAATACTTAAGAAAATATTTTAGTATATTGTATAAATTAAAAAAAATAACATGGAAAAATAAGAACAAAAAATGAAATATCTTTATAAGACAATTATCTTTTGAAGTGAATCCCCTTTAGATCTCCTCTTAAGGACACAACAGATGATCTTTTAGGAGGGAAAAATGATCCAGAATATTGATATAGATAATCAAGAGATAATTTTTTATAATATATTATAGAAAATGGTGATTTTAACTATGAATAATTAAAGGGAGGGATTTCCATTTTATATGTCGTGAAAGGAGTCCTCCTTAGAAAATACAATGAAATTTTCAAAAAAGGATCCCAAATTATAAAGAAGTTCCCATGAAAAAACATCCAAATGACTCTATATTTTATCTTGATATGGTTATGGTGGATAATACTCTATCAAATATAATTTTTTAATTATTTTTATTCATTTATACAAAAATATTTATTGTTTATCCCCAAATATAATCAAATTTTTACCATAACCAGAGTAATTAATTTTTTTATTTAAACTATTCATTATTTATTATAAAATTAGTTAAAGTTATTAAATAATATCAATTATTATTATAAAAAACATTTAATCAATTTTTCCAAATTTCATTCACATATGTAGACATATTTAATTTTATATTAATCATGTAGAAGCTAGGAGAAAGAAGAAACTAAAGAGAAAATTTTTAAATGATTATAATGTTTTAATATCAAAAATAAATATGAAATTAATTACAATGAAATAAATTGTATTAATTAATGAGAAATTGATCTATCATATCTTTAAAAAATATTATTTAACTTTACATTATATAAAAAATAAAATAAAATAAAATTTTCAATAAAAAATCATTATTTTTCACTTCTTATCAAAATATGAAACTTTTCTGATAAAATATAAAAAATTACACTAAGATAATTTTGATATTTATATTTAGAAATTTATTTTTATTTTATAAAAATAATATTTATGAATTATACAAAATTATTTTTAATATAAGGGTGCCAAAAGCGGAAAAACAGCCTTTGTAATACATTTTTAAGCGTAAAAATAGGATTATTTATTTTTTTTCTATATAATGTCTATGATAAATCTAGAAAAATTTCATTGAATATAAAATAACTAAATTTCATTAAAGTAATTCAATAAAATAATTTTTCTAATTTACTGAGGTAAAACACATTTATTTTCATAAAATTAGTTTATCTTAAAATGATTTCCTTTCTATTGAAAATGTATTCAATTTAATTACTAGTTTGTTTTTAACCAAATAATTCATTATATATGTATGTGTAAACCATATTTTTATAATTTATTTAATCTTATTAATATACATAATTCCAAAACTACAAGATAAATAATCTATTAAATAATGATATTTTAATTGTATTTCATTTTTCAATTAAACATAGTGTTGTGTCTAACTCAAGGTAAGAATAATATTATAAAAAAAAGGAGAAATCTAGTTTTTAAAGATCGAAATTCTAAACATAGTGTTATTACTATATAATTCCAAACTAAATATATAATTTAAAGAAAAATATCAAAATCATTAAATTCATATGAGATTTGATTTTTCAGAAAAATTAGTCATGCTACATTTTACCAACCGTAAAATGAATTTTACCATCCAAAGATATCTTAGTCATCAAAGGATTAATATTTGAAAACTCATTCATAAAAAAACAAATCATAAAATGGTTAATAAATCATTCTTTATTAAATATATAATGGGATTTATGAAGGTAATCTAGAATAACCCATACCAAGTTTCCAAATATGAGAACATAGGTGGGAAGTGAATACATAGACAAAAAATATAAAACTAAAAACAAAATTCTACTAGATAATGATAGAAAAAATTGATACTATATAAATAGGTGATTTAAATAATGTTATTGACTACAAATCAATAAACCAAAAGATGCATTAAAAAGGTACTTGATATCATCAGTAATTATTATAAAAAGTCAATATTATATTTCAAGATCATTTTCCCAAAGTTGATGAATTTTAATGAGAATATATACTTGATTTAATTTAATTTCCTAAAAACTATATAATATGTTGGTTTCTCCTTGATAATGTTTCACTTCATATCTTACTCCAAGAAAAAAAGTGACTTTATTCATCCCCATCAACTGATGCATCAAAATATCCATAAATATATTAATAATTCATGCAATATTTATTTATTTATAATTAGAAAAATGTCAAGAAGTTGTTATCCAATATGGGTAAATCAACACATGATGAAGTAATACATTAATATATAAATCCACAATCACTGATAAACTTAATAATTTTTCAATAATGTAAATACATATGATACTTCTAATTGAAAACAATCAAAGACTATAAGTAGAAGGTTACTAAATTTCACATAATCTAATTAACAAAAATCACGCATATATCAAAAAGCGGATCCTGATTATCATTTACCAAATATCATAATACATTCATCACATATTCATTTTAAATACATTAATATTATGAATTATAGTAGAACCTCAATGGAAACATGAATTCTACTTCATACCTGGCATGAAATCATAGATTATGGAATATAATCTATAGAATTTTTTTTGTAAAATCCATCAATGATAACATAATAAAATTCATTGAAAACGTTATCAATTCTATGGTAATCAATATTATCAAATTAAATTTTACAATAGATGATATATATTTATCAAAACCAAACAAAATATTTTCAAACTCTCAATCATATTAAGGGTTATCATCTCATAATAAAATTTTACATTTCCATCAAATCACATTTAATGACATAATTACCATTTTACATTTTCATGAAACTATACAGAGAAAAAACAACTATTGAACAGCCTATTGACTTTTCATGAGTCTAATTACTAAAAAATAATTGATAATAATATTATTTATTTAATAATAATACATAGAAAAATAAGTCATTCCAAATTCATTATACCCCATTAATGTAGATGTGTTACTTTATTCATTATAATTTCTTCCATTCATATTTTATTTTTAGTGACTTATTTTTCTATAAAATAAAAATTATTTAGAAAAAATTTCAATATTTTATCATTATGATTCCATTTAGAATTTTTTTTCATAATTCTCATAATTAAAACATTTGAAACATTCAAATATAAATGATACCTTATGGAGACCATTATTGGCATCCCTTTCATTAACTAAACATATCAATTTTTTGTCAATGTTACTAACTCTCTGTCCTTTTCCAAACAAAAAACACATTTTCATCCCTCTAAGAAATTACCTTGAGTTATTCTTCACACATTCATAATATATGGAAAATATGATATTATTTATTCTATGGTCTCCATTGCCTGGTCTCTCAGCGAACTACATCCTTCACTTCATTGGTGTGGAAAAGATATGGTTAAGGATATCATTGTTAATCATATTATGAGACAAGTTATTAGTTATAATCATAATATCCACCACTTTGTTTATCATCCCATTTGGTTTCTCATCTGAAAATTGTTCAGGACATTATGTTTTAGATTATTCTTTTAGGTTTCATCGATTAACTATACCAAAAATCACTATGTGATAAAAAAATCATAATGGGAAAACAAATAATCATGAAAATCATTTATAGGATGATTAAATCTGGAAACATTAATTATAAAATATTATACATTACGTTTATTCTATTTCATTTATGATGGTTCGTAAATTTTTTTGGAATTTAAAAATAAATTCTCTAAGGAGTTTCATACTATGTGTTCGACAAGGTATGTTGTCTTGCCCCAATTATAGAACAATTCTAGATTAATATTGGTTTTTTGGTTGTAACCATATGTAACCAATTTCTGAGTCAAATACACATGTAGTATACATATAAGGATTTATTTCTAGGAAACCACTCGTTATTTCCATTACCATAATTTGAGGAGATTTTCATATACATTGACTCGTCAATAAACTTATCCTTAGACATTTCCATATGGATATCACAATGTTTTTCACAAAATATTTTTCAAAGGTTAAATAAACATATACGTATATACCAACAATAGATTTCCAGTCATTTATACATTGATTTTACACTATTTTTAATGAATATTCGTTATATTACTAAAACACACACTTGAGGTCCATAGTTGTTTCCTTCCATTAAAATCATGTAAATGTAAACACTTTTCCATAATAGATCTACATAGAATCACAATATAATATTCAAAACTATAACCCTTTCAAGACATATCATAACATGTACATATCACCATGCCATATGAAAATAAAATATATAAACAGACTATCTCATATGCTCAGTTCGGGTAAAAAAGGAATATACATAGATATAACTTGAACATAATTCTTTTATAACACACTATAAACATTTTAAAATCATACCATTCATATCATAGATTATAATCTTTTAACATAGAATATATTTTTTTATAAGATTAGAAACACAATGGAATCATAGACCATTAGCCGTTATATAATAAAATTTGTATAATAGAAGGGACTTTTTTTATAAATGTAATAAATAAAATAATTTACATATTAATAAAATATCACTGCAGACGTTATCATATTCGAATGGATCTACTAAAAATCATCATAGAATTCAAAGTTCACTCCCAAAATAATCATTTTCGACAAAGCCACGTACTGATCATGGTTCACTCCCTTTTCATGACATGTCTTATTGAATAAGATTGACTCCACATTATAGTCATATCTATCTCATGAGATATCAATTATTATCTAATGAATTGGAGATACATACATATTTCATACCCATATTTCCTTATAATGTAACAATTTTTCTATATTATAATGTAACCAAAATCATAGGTTATATAAAAACCACATTCACGAATTGAGAGTAATTCAATAGTAATACAAAAATTTATAAAACATTATTCATGTCAAAAACCATGAAATTAAAGGGGTTTCATATACATTTCATCATTAAAAACCCTATTAATAATAAATAATTTTCAAAATCTTCTCATCATTTCATAAAATAAAACCTTATGGAAAAATGACCGAGTTTCATATTAATTTTATCATGGTAGAACCCTTGGGATATCAACATGTTTCTTAAACATTTGTTTCATGGTATAATTTACCAATGATAAATGGGTTTCATAAAAATATTTTCTTAATAAATATAAAACATTAATATAATGAGAAATAATTTTACCATTGAATCATATCCCTATTATAACATAAGAATCATCAAAGGTCTCTATCTTATATTTTAAATTATTTTGAAAGATAAATAATATTGAATGTTTCATGATAGAAATCTCGTTTATTAAAAAATTACTTTTATTAAAAAAAATATAAAATATATTTGAAATGTGTTTTTGAAAAAAAAAACATATAGACTTATATTGTAATCATTAAAAGAAATTTAAAATGTTTTTTTGAGGGAAATATCTTTTCCTCCTGGAAATAAACTTTTAAAAAATTAAAATATTTTCAAGATCAATATAATTTTGAAGTCATTTATTTAAAATATAAAAATCCACCAAATATATTTGAAAAAATATTATTTAAAATTTACATTGTAATGGTCTGTGGTAAACATCAAAGAATATAGTGGTTATAGAAGTGGAAAATTCTGTTCATGTCAGGCATGTTAAACAAATGATTCGTTTCACATTTTTGGTAAAAGAAAAATGGTCATTGTTTAAAAAATGAGAAGAATATTCCTTTTGAATCATTATTTATAAAAGTAAAACATGGGTAAAAATTTATCTAATTAATTTTAAAACACCAGTCACGTTAATTTGAAACACTTTTTTTTAAAATATGGTTTTGAAAGAAAACTATTTTCTGACCGAATGGAAAAATAAATTCTGATTTTTGTAACAATAGTTTTTTAATAATTTTAATTTCAAAAAATTAGAAAAATGGTATGATTAATTGATTTTATGATGAAAAACTAGAAGATAATATTATTATTGAGAATTTGTGATAGGTAGATCATGATATTTCAATAGTGTATACTAAATCTCAAACTATCCTCATAAGTAATTATTTTTTATAAAAAATTACCACTTTTGTAAAATTGAATAATATGTACCATGGAAGTATAAAACAGAACAGAACTAAAATTATAATTAAAATAATATATTATTATAATATTTAAATGTTATAGTATATACACATCATAAAAGAATAGAGGTGTAGAACAAATCCTTTTTCCCCAATAAGGCACATGTTGACACAAATCCCATATCAATTTGTTAAATATTAAAATACACCCACTAAAAAGATATACCAATACTTCTATATGAATATCCATAATTTAAATTTTCATTATCTTAAAATAAATTCTATGAATTTTTAAAAACCAAATAAATTAAACAGGTTTCGAATGTGGCATGTGTCTCTTAAAAATAAATGAGAGACTATAAATCTCATTCCTTACATCTCGACCTTCATAGTAATCATACAAACCTTATGTATAATAAAAATTAGATCATAAATAATCTAATATAGAAAAATATTAATATATTTAATACCATATATGATTTATTTATTCCATTTAATTACCAATTTCTTATCAATTTTTGTTAAAGTTATGTTTTTTAGAATATGACTACATTTTTGTGTGTATGTTTTGACTTGTTAATTTTGGTCCCCATACTTCAATTATAGTTTTATCATAACCTAAACATAATGTAGGATATAAATATAATATATATCTTTTATATATTTATTTATTGTAATCTATAAAATTTAGTGATCCAAAATTAATTACACTATTCATAGAGATTGTATGCTATACTTATTCTTGGATGTTATTTCCACTTTATTATCAGATTTAATGAAATAAATTTAAATTATATATATATGGGCATGTATGTATTTATGTATGTATGTATGTATTATCATTGAAAAATAATTTTTATGTAATTTATATTATAGATATTTATTAAACGTGTCCTTAATACATTCCATGTAATGTATGAACAAATAATATCAATACATGAGGGGGTAGTCCTCCAAACACGTTAGTGACAATATCATAATCCCAGAATTGGTGAGAATTAAGGTATGTGTGATATAAAAATTATAAAATCATAATTATATAATAAATATTATATATAATATCAAAAAAACTATATTTATGACTATCCCTAATAGGTGTTAATGAAAAATGATTGACATTAGTTCATGTTATGGTAGTATGCTATTCATATGAATAGTTATATTGTATACCATTTAAAGCTAGAGGAGATGAATACCTATTATAAAATAAATGTAATAACAAATAATGTTATGATAGATACTATTTATATTATATTATATTATTTAATAAATAAATGAGGCAAGAAAAATAATAATGAAAACTGAAATATATTGTTAAGATAATTTTAGTCTATATGAGAAACCTCTAATAGATCTCCTATGAAAGATCCTAGCATGGAATTTTGTGATGAAAATAATCTATTAAATATAACATTGTGGATGGGGACATAATTTTTGAGGATTTGGTTGATAAAATGGGGCTTGGGTGGTATGTAATTGTTTGTGGAGGGAGTGGCCATTTGTAATCTTGGAAAGGACCCCCTGGAAATTACATTGAATGTTCACAAAGGGATCCAAAATTAAAAATTATTTCACATGAAAAAATTTCAAATGACTATATATTCGAGCATTGAAGTGATAAGGTTGGAACATTTCCATAAAATATTATTCTTACATGTTTTTATTTCATTTTATCCTAATAATCCTCAAATAAATCTATGGCGAACCCATTTTAAAATTAACCACGTTAATTAATTCTTATAGTTTTCAGTATTTATTTTGGTTAACAAATAACCAAAAATATTATAGATTATTGTTAATAAAA
The DNA here is from genome assembly GCA_963277665.1 of Viscum album. Lineage (NCBI taxonomy): Eukaryota > Viridiplantae > Streptophyta > Magnoliopsida > Santalales > Viscaceae > Viscum > Viscum album. The sequence continues at coordinate 113,759,549 of OY728137.1, forward strand.
ACATTTAATATATTTTTTTATATTTGATTCACATATGTTGAAATATTTAATTTAAAATTATTCTAATTGACATGAAGAGAATGAAGGGTTTTAAATTAGAAATAGTCAATGTTTTACATCATTTTTCAACCAGATTTCAATATTTAGTTTATTTAAATGAAATATATTTTATTAATTTATATATAATAAAAATAAATTATACATATAAATAAACTATTATTAAATGTTTTTTCAAATTAAAATTTAGAATTTTTTCACTATTCATCAATAAATGAAACATCTCAGAAAAAACTGAAAAATTTAGCAACAGATTATTTTGATATGATAATTTAAAAATAAATTATTTTGTAAAACATTTTTTCTATAATTGGTAAAAAAAATAATTTTAAAATAAGTCCACTGAAATCAACAAAATATTTTTTCTAATACATTTTTCATTACTAAATTGTATTACTTTTTTTCTTTGGTATAGAAAACACCTAATATGAATTTCCATCTTTTTATTTATTAATAATATATAAATTTCTTTAAAAAAATAAAAAAAATATAATTTCTAATTTTATTGACATAAAATAATTTTATGTACATAATATTAGTTTTTCGAAAAATGCATTTATTTATAGTCAAAAGGGTTTTATTTCTATTTTTGATTTATTAAAAACCAAAGATATTATTATATGAACATGTTTAAACCCCATTTTTGTAATTTATTTAATCCTATTCATTTATTCCATTAAAATGACAAAGTGAAAACTATTATTCTATATTATAATATTTTAATAAATTTTCATGTTTTTGTTTGAAACACCATATGGCTTATAGTAAGGGAATACAATTTTACTACATGTCTTAAGAAATAGGGAATCTACCTTACCAATGATTGGGAATGTTATATATGTTTATCATTCCATTCATTATCTCAAGGAACAATATGTGAACGAATTCCCTAAACATCAAGGGAATTTACCTCAGAATATTTAATTGGAGAAAGGCCATGATTTTTTGGTTACCATATATGAATTTGAAATTTCTAATGTCACTTTTTAAGTAATTATATTGTTCCCTTAATGTTAGATAATTATTTAATTAATTATAGATTATGTAACTCTTTTATATGGTCTATTTTTCTCTTCCTAATTAGATATTTACCTAGAAATATCGTAATGTATTTTCCCATTATGACACAGAGTGGGGGCCTTATTGAGAACACAATTTTCCAAGAATTTCTTTTTATAATGCATTGAATACCCTCTTTTAAAATTTTGTTACTATGTTAATGACGAACTTCGTATTATCCTTTTTAGGTATTATATTTTCTTGTATAATGACTTTTTTAGTTGAATGAGATTACTATGCATCATGTTGATGAGGAATATCTTTTCGTTAGATTAGAAACTTGTTAATTTCAATCATGTATAGATCCTACCATAGTATATCTACCTAATTAAATTCTTGGTAATAGGTAAGATTAATACAAATATATGGATGGGGATGGTATACTATTAATAATTTATATACCAATGGTAGATGATTTGATTCGTTTTTTTCAAGATTAATATCATGTAGACCAAACAAAGCTTGACATTGAGTTCTCTGTTGAACTCATGCCTAAGCACAGAAACATATCAATAAATAATAATATAATGAAACCATGAAATGATATTTTTACATTGTAAAATCTAACTTTGGGGATACATTATTATATTTATGAAAAATATGTATTTTTTTAAAAGAGGTTGTTTATCATTTACAGGGTGATAAAAGCCATCAATATAAAGAATAAGTATCTACTTTCTTAAAGTGAAGAGTTATTTGACAACATAATTGATTCAAACACATTTTCAATATTAATATTTTCCCTAGTTATCTTATATTAATTTAGAAGAATAATGATATACAAGACGAGTAATTGATAATAAGGTGTGTAAACTTTATGTCTATGGTAATGCATTTTGGTTTTACTAATTCATCTTTTGTCTTTATGGATATGAATAATAGAGTATTATATGATAATAGTGACATATTCTTGGTTGTGTTCCTTGATGATTTATTGATATCCTCTAGGATCTATGTTTATTAGTAGATTTATCCTCATTTAATTCTATAGATCATCAAAAAAAAATTCATGGGATGTATAATATTTCTAAATTTTTCCTGAATAAAGTTTATTTTTATGGACATATTATCTATAAGTATATAATATCTATTTAACAATCCTAAATAATAGATTTAAAATAATTTTCTCCACTAATAAATATAACATAGATTTAACATACCATTTTCTTAATGAGTTACTATATATGGTATGATAATGTTTTTCCTGTTTAGCCTTTCTGATAACCCTATAAACCCGTAATGTGGTCTAAAAAACATGATAATGATATCAAAAGGTGGTTTTTTAATTTATGAATATGAATATGATTAATTAAATCTTTATGACTATACCATCATGTGATTATGTATTTTTAATTTGTAGTGATGTATCAAATAATAGTCTAGGTAGTGTAACAATGTTGAATGATTTAATTATTTATTATAAATTAGGGTAATTGAGAATCCCTAAAGATAACTATCCAACACATGACCATCATATGGAAGAAATAAAATTTTCTTTGATAAAAATAAACTATATTATCTATGGAAAAATATTTGAGATATATAAAGACTATGTGATATTGAAGTTTATGATATCCTAGATGAATCTTAACATTAGCCAACAAATATCGTTAGAACTATAGAATGACTATGAATTCTCATTACATTATCATGTTATATTGGGAAACATGTTGGTTGATTGAATTATTAGGATTGGACATGATGTTCAGACCCCGATGAGGATTAACAAGAATACCAAAACACAACGACCTTCTAAAAATGGATATTGTTATTTACTAAAATAAGATCAATCATTACTATTATGTCAAATTTTTGAAACCATTTTACTTGAAATGATAGGGATTCCCCATCATTATGATGGGAACATAATATATAATATTAATGAACTGAATTTTGGGAAATTGGATGTATCCCTTTTTAAAGATATAATGTTATTGTTTGGGAAGATGATATGTCTATAATTCATAACAGATTTTAAAAGGGATCTTATATTTGAATAATATCGATAAACTTATTCTATAAATCCTTTTCACACATTGAATTATAATGACAGGAAAATGAATTTATGGTTGGATTATATGATGTGAGATATTCTTGATTATGTTTCTAGATGTATTATTTTCCCAAGGATAATTTCATAAAGAAAATATTTGGATGTAGTTGTGCAACATCATCATACAATTATATAGAAACTAGGAAGAGATATAATTGAAATTGTCACTAGAATACTAATTAATCTAATGAGGAATGTTTTTATATGGTTTATCACTGATCATATTTTAAATTCTACACACTTCTATTAGTATCATATGATCCACCCCTTGGCCACATTTTTAGACTCTATATCAATTAATTCAATGGGATTTAGGTGGAACTATTACTCATTGTATCTGGCTGTTACCAATCATTCACATACCAATTATTGAGGATATATATAATGACTCTAAACTCACTGATACATTTAAACAGAATATATCATACCCATACTGATGGGATTTCTAAATAGCCATTTAATATATTGGGAGACATGGTGGTATTATCTTCTTTTTTTCCAATTTATAAGGGATAAATTTCTAAATTTCATTAAATCTTCATAAAAAATGTATTCCATTCAACAATACATATATATATATATATTTATACAGACCATAGTGTGGGATGTCGTTTCCTAAACCAATATTTTTGGGTGAATCTATAAAACTAATTTTTGTTGTCCTTAATAGTCTGTAGGGTACAACTGTTTAGCTATGAACTATAAACGATCATATTAAGGCATCCAAGTTTAGAAAAAGGAGTTATGATGAAAATTATAGGAATTCAATGGAATATAATTTTATGTAAGATTTATTTATGAATCATTCACCATGGAAAGTAGTAGGGAATTTTGTTTCAAAGTTTATTTAATCCTTATTTACATTGGGTCTTTGAAATATTTAAATTTATTGGGGTTATTTATTTCTGATTGAATATTTGACCCAACCATTATAAATACAATATTCCTTCCATGATTCTTTAGTATAGAAATAAATGTTAGATCCATCCTTTTTTAACAAAAATGATCCGAATAGATTCAAAGATGAACATGTCTTATAAAAAGGATCCTATAAAAATTCATGATATGAGATAGAAAGTATTATGGAATTAAATAAGTAGTTTGGTGAAATTCTTTAAGTGATATCCCAAATTAGGGTGTGCAACATGGGTTGTGTGAATAATATATGAGGGAAGAGTATCAACATTTTTTTTATTATTTAATATATTACCAAATATTGAGGATTGAATATTTATAATGTGGAAATTTAAAAACTGGTTCCTTACTACTGTAGGAAAAAACCATATCATGAAATATCACACAACAAAACCTATAAATACCCTTTAATGATGTGATTATTTTTTAGACAAACTAAAATTTTGAAATTGAAATAGAGAATATAAATTTTTTTCTTCATCATATCAAAATTTTATTTCCATGGTTTCTTGGTTTGTTTTTGAAAATGATCTTTTGTAGATAAATGTTTCAGTTTTTATGAAACATCAACTTTGTATCACATAACAGTTACATATGAATTACCTAGAGGTTAAATTAAAATTTTATGTAATAAAATTATAATTTAAAAATTATTAATATAAATTTATAGTATTCATTTAATTTATAAAACCCATGCAAATTTTTTTCAGTCTATAATGTTACATTATCCTAAGAACTATTTTAATTATTTTTGCTGAATATCATATTTTAAAGCGAAATTCAATGTTGTATTATAATGATAGTCTTACTTGTGTTATTTCTTTCATAATAAATAAATTTTGGTCTTTGAAATAAATTTTTATATAATTTAACATTTATATAAATCTAAATCATAAAAATATTATTCCACTAAAGACATGTTTTACAAAATTATGCACATTTATATTTAAAATAATTATCAGAAATAGAAATGTTATTTGATATATTATTCTGAAATATAAAATTAGATATCTGAAAATGGGTTAAATTTTAATTATTTTTATATTATATTAAAATTAATTACTATGTTTATAAATTATTTACCATTGAAAAAGTAAATTTTGATAAAAGAAAAAATGTTAAAATAATAAATAAATAACTCAATGATTCAGAATTTTTTTTATTGATTCCATATTAAAAAAATATCTTTTTCCATATAAATTTTATCCTCTTTATGGAAATTAAAACTTGGATAATATCCTTACAATATGGATAAAGTGAGAGTTACTTCAGAAACATCCCTCCCTTTATAATATAAAAGGGTGGCATATTCACTATGCCTTGATTCTCCATTAATTCACATTTTTACATATAACTCTGTCATTTTCATCTCCCATGAACCATTTCAATTTTTTAAAGTTTTATTGTGACCATTATATAGCATAATCCCTTCACATTAAAGAGGACATATTGGGATAATTCATCTCCCTAGAATGACTATTATCAAATACATAAAAATTTCATATAAATTATCTTCAATCAAATTTATTCCCGACATACAAATATAATTGTATTATTTTTATATAAATAATGTAATTTTAATATATTAAGGGTATTTTTGTATTTATTCATAAATCCCACTCATTGAGGAAAACAATATGTTTTTTCGTCTATTGTGAGGACTATCTTCTACATGATATAAATTTTTTTGTTTTCCATGACCAGACTAAATGGATGGATATAATGAGGGAATTTAAAATTAAAAATTATGTAAATAATTAAATTATTTTCCTAATATAATATATTTAAATACATACTAATCATATTGTAAAAAAATGATCATTGTAAATTTGATCATTTATAATACGTGTACATAGAGGATAATAATTTTTTTCAATGGTGTACAGTTCTTTATACATTAAATAATATTATAATTTCCTATAATTATAATATATATAACTAAATTACACTAAAAAATATCATTACCCTTCTAGTGTAAAAATATTACTGCAAAAACACCTCCTAATCAGTCACTAAATTTGTATATGTTAAAGTTTGGTTTAGTTTGCATCCAAAATGATCAATACATTGAATTTATACCATGATTTATTATGGAAACATGAGTTATGTAATAATATGAATACAATATTTAAATAAAGAATTATTTCTACTGATATAATATAAATATATAATTTCTTAATTGAGTAAAAACTCATAATTCATAAAAATTCGTCATAAAATGAATATTATCAATTTATAATTCAAGGAATAGTTTTGAAACACTTATGGATGAAATTTAAAAAATTATAAATTATTTTAAATAATCCTTTAAAATCATGTTTATGACTTATTAATTTTTAACATTGGATGATGACTAATTATTAGCTACACTTTTGTCAATCTAGTTGAAATGATTAATATTATAAACACCAGATGTGGAAAATCAGAAAATTCATCTAGAGAATGACCATTTATGAAGTGTATAACTAAAACTATATATGAATAATGTAACGTGTTAAGGGATTATGATACAAATTTTTATTATAATTCATTTTATTGTATGTTCATGGATTTTATGAGAAGCGGTAAGGGATTTCCATAAAAAAAATTCTCATTGATCTATGTTTCATAACATACATCACATTTCTATACAATAGTATATTTATGTATTTTTAAAAAAAAATTAAAATTAGATAATCTTATAATTATTATTTTTAATATTATTTTTATGATATTTTATTCTATATTTTATGGTGGAATATCAACCCAAGTCATAAGTGGGATATTTTATCTAAATTTTCATTCATGGATACTCATGTTGTAATCACGACCTATTTTATTTTGCGTGGAGTATGCATTCCCATAGAATAATTATCCTATTTTAGTCATTAAATTTAAATTTTATTCGAAGTAGCTATTTTTATCCCTTTCAAATATTCATTTGATCCATGAAATTAGTTCTACAAGGTGGAAAAATAATACTATGTTTTGGTAATGTAAACTTCTTTGTAATTTCATAAAAAATGAATCCCTATGAGGATACATGATAGTGGATGTAAATATGGAAAATATGATAATATGAGTAATTTCCTAAAAAATGTTTGGTTCACCATTGACTCATAAACCACCCTACTGATCGATGTGTGGTCCTATGACTGCACAAGTTGAGAGGCACTTTAAAATGTTATTATTATCAATATTCAAATTATAAGGCCCCAGCCTTATACCTTACTTAATCTTGAGTTATTACAAGATTACACATTGAGGATCTTTTCGGGTTTAGAGTTTTAGAGAATTAGATCATAAAACTTGCATTACATTCCACATATAAACAAAGTGGTTACATAAAGATATTATTCTTCATTCCCATCAATGGAAACACATTTAAAATAAAACATGGATTATTTCTTGACACATCCTTGACTCTATCATCTTATCATGTACCTTTCCCTTGACCTGTGAAAAACATTTCAAAAAACTTGGGATGAGCATAAAAACTCAGTATGGGTTATAAAAAAACATGGAAAGGAAACATGAGTTCATATATACATAAGAATGAAATCATACTTTACCCATAAAACATAGGCACTTTAACATACCTCATAAAATCATGAATAAATCATAGAAATCATAAGACATAAAGGTAACTTGAGGCATTCATAACATTCTTACGTAGGGAGTAACCCTCTTGGTTACGTTTGGAATACCCATCACAGAATATTCCATAAAATATCTTCGGAGAAACCTTAACGTTTCACTCCTTCATGTTACGCAATGCATTGGAGAGCTATAACGGGCTCACCCGCCCTTAGTTTATCACGGAACCACCCGTCTTCATAATAATGCCCAAGAACCATAACATAATCATATCACATAAAACATGCATAAAGGAAACATAAAATTTCCACATTTCAATCACGAGATATCAATACAACACATTGATATAATAAAAACATTATGAAAACCATTTTCAATACCAATGTAAAACATGGTATTTATTTTTCGTTTTTTTAAAAAAAGGTATGGCTTGTAGAGGAAGCCGAAACTCAAATAACGGTCACGACGGCGGAGAAGTCGTTGTCGCCACATACGTACGGAAAAAACATTCCCTTTTGTCGTTTAGTAAAAGCTTCGTATAAAAAAGATTCCTTTTTGGATAAACGTAAAAGTCAAAGGGGTTTATACACCGTATAAAAGAAAGTTGTGTATAAAATAAAATATGCCTCAACGAAAGGAGATTGAGACGAAGTCCCATACCTCGTATCCGACTTGACCCGACCGTTCTTTAATCTCCTGAATAATAAACTTGAGTTAATATCTACTTGCTTATGAACCTTTTTCAAGTTCATTATTCCTTTTATACCATGTTATGAACATCATGTAATCATTTAAGTTAATAGTGTTCATTTTGTGGGTATTTGGTTCTTAAGTCAAAAATAGACTTCTTACACTTACATGTTGTTAATTTGGTCAAAGGTTCATTATATCCAGAATGTTATTCATGATGTAGATATCATATATGTCATATATATCCAGTACATACATGCATTTATAATATTACATAATCATTTAGAGGTAAGAAATGAAATGCACCGTTCATGGAGACGGTAAGCCGTACATACGCATGAACGCTACTTCCATTTCTATTTCATATTTTCTGGAATGGAATCATAATGATATAAGAGTATATTATAATTCTAGTATAATAACATATATAATATCATTAACTTTATCCTTTACACATCCCACATATGGTATTAACGAATCAAATCACTTTCAGGGGGCGGTAGTCCGCACTTCCTAAAATGAAGATATCATGTTTACCCATAATGGAAACCATAATGGTATGCCAAAAATGAAAAAAACAGAAGCTTAAGGAAAACATAAACATATTATATATCATATATAAAAATAGTGACATCATAATGGCCACCTTTGAAGGTGTTAAATGAGTATTGAACAATCATCGTTTCGGGAGGCAGAATTTCGCCATCCACGGAAACCGTATGTTCTTTAACCATTTGATGTAGTTGTGTGAGAGTGTAGCTCAAATAAATATTATAACAACATCCTTGTATATTGAGGATACTGGTGTTGTTACAAAATAAGTAAATAAAAAGAGTTTCGGGGGTTGGAGAAGCAAAATAAAACAAATGAACATTAGAGAATGAATTACCTTAAAAAGTGTAACTCCTTTTGATTTGAGCCTAAAGGCTTCCTTTGAAAGGATTCTTCCCAAAGGAAATCCTATAGGATGAGGAGAGGGATGTGGAGAGAGCATATGGGCAGGGGTTGGCTGAGCCAAAGGCTTGAGGAGTGTGTGAAATGAGGCAGAGGTGGGGGCCTTTTTTAAGAGGAGAGGAGGGGCACTTTTGGAAAGTAAAGAAATATTACTTTATTTGAAAATGTGTTTCGGTTTTAAAATGTCCCACATTGATATAATTTGTGTATAAGGTGATAAGGGTTTGAAATCCACTCATCCAATTTGTTTTGGACATGTGTAGTTCATAGATTTTACATTGTCTTTCCATTTTATTTAAATCGTCAAATAATGATGTCATCGCTGCATCATTATTATGTCATAAATAATTTAATTTATTTAATGTCTACAAATCCTAAAAAAATAATATGATGTAGGAAATATTTTTAGCTTTCCAATGACTATTTATAATCAAAATTTGGACTTGTATAACCCCACTTAAAATTGTTTTTTTAAAACATATTATGTTTGTGTCATTTTCACTTTAACATTTAATAAAAAGTAATTTATGTCATTTCCCAACAAAAGTGGATCCATGGGGTTCCCAAGTTGACCCATGGCATTTCATGATCGTACATGACACAACCAATGAGGTTGGGACATGTGTCTAGGTCATTTCATTTTATTAAAGTATTATTTAAACATTAAATTACCCTAATTACCACTAATCGTGATTAAGAACATAATAAGTTACTATTCACCAAAAAATTATTATAATCTCATTGAACCACATTTTACTTCTTAATGACAACCATGTATGTCAGATTTTCAAAATTCAATACACATTAGTGGTAAACTTTCATTTAACTGAAAAATCAGTTTGCTTGATTATCACTTAGTGGTTTCACTATTCATCAAAAATTGAAGTTTTTCAGAAAATTACCAAAAATTCACCCTAAGATATATTTGATATTCCGAATTCAAAAATTAAGTCTATTTTAAAAAATTCAAAACATATAGGTCACATTAATTAATTTAATAATTAATTCCTACTGCCAGAGCAAATAGCGTGTTTTTACAAAACAATAAGTATCAAAAGATTGACACCAGTTTAAGTCTAATTTCAAAGTGAAATTGATTCCAATGACCACCATTGGATAAAATGGTAAAAATATATTCTAATTTCACTTCAAAACCAATTCAAAACATAATCTAATCATATAAATAAATTAGATTAAAAAGCAGTTTTGATGTAAAATGCAGTATTTTTCACTATTCATTAAAAAATGAACATTGTCAGAAAAATACCAAAAATTCACACAAAGTAAATTTTGATGTCCCAATCATAAAGAATAAGTTTATTTTGACAAAAATAGTTTATAAAATTGTCAAAATAGAGATTCAAAAATGGTTTTCCATCAAAAGGCACTAAAACAATCTTTTAAGAATATTAGTGTATTCCATGCATAAGATTGTATTTATTTTCATTTTAAGCCTCTATAACACTATCTTAATCATTAATAGACATAGGTAAAAATATCTATTATTCATTACTTACTTGGGATGTTACATCCTTCCCCCCTTTAGAATATTGCATCCCTGCAATTTATTTACTTATCGAATAAATGAGGGTACTTATCCCTCATTGCATTTTCAGATTCCCATGATGCCTCTTCAATCATGTGGTTTTTACACAAAACCTTTACCTGATGAATCACCTTATTCCGTAACACTTGCTCCCTATGGTCAAGAATCTGGACTGGTTGTTCCTCATAAGATAGGTTCTCTTCCAGCTGAACTACCTCTGGGCTCAAAACATGAGATGGATCTGGCATATAATTTCTCAACATAAAAACATGAAAAACATTGTTTACCTGAGATAAACTCGGAGGTAAAGCCACTCGGTATGCAACAGATCCAACTCTCTCCAGAATTTCATATGGTCCAACAAACCTTGGACTCAACTTTCCTTTCTTACCAAATCTCATCACGCTTTTCCAAGGAGAAACCTTGAGAAAAACATGATCACCTACCTCAAAAGATAGATCTTTCCTCCGGTTATCCGCATAACTCTTCTGCCTGCTCTGAGCTATTCTCATGTGTTTCTGAATCAGCTGAACTTTTCCTGCCATATCTTCTACCAATTCTGGTCCCATCAACTTCCTTTCACCCACTTCATCCCAGAAAGCTGGAGTTCGACACCGCTTCCCATATAATGCCTGAAATGGTTCCATCTGTATACTGTAATGAAAACTGTTATTATTTGAAAACTCAACCAAAGAATGATGTTGGTCCCAACTTCCCTGATAATCCATAGAACAAGCTCGTAGCATATCCTCCAATGTCTGAATTGTTCGTTCTGACTACCCATCTGATTGAGGATGAAAAGCTGTACTAAAATTTAATTCAGTACCCAACGACTTCTGAAGGCCTTTCCAAAAGTTAGAAGTAAACCTGGGATCACGATCCGATACAATGGAGAGAGGAACTCCATGTAACCTGACTATCTCTTTAAGATACAAACGGGAAAGTTGATCAAGAGAGAAAGTATCTCGTATAGCAAGGAAATGAGCAGATTTGGTCAAGCGATCAACAATAACCCAGATTGCATTATTACCTCAAGATGTCTTCGGTAATCCAACAACAAAGTCCATGGATATATTCTCCCATTTCCACTCTGGCACTGGTAAAGGCTGAAGCATCCCTTTCGGTAACTGCCGCTCTGCTTTAACCTGCTGACAAGTCAAACACTTCACAGTAAAATCAGCAATATCTCTTTTCATTCCATCCCACCAGTAATACTCCTGCAGATCTCTATACATCTTAGTACTGCCCGGATGAACTGAAAACGGAGAACTATGAGCTTCACATAACTAATATCTCTTAAATTGTGAATCACAAGGCACACACAATCTCTTCCCAAATCTCAAAACACAATCATTATCAATGTTGAATTCAGGAAACTTATCTTTCTGAACCAGCTCTACCTTTTTCTGTAACTCACTGTCTTGCTTCTGTGCATGCTTGATTCTATCTGATAGAGATGATCTCACTGATACCTGAAATAAAACAGAAGGACATCCTGCACCAACAACTTCTATGCCAAAGTTCATCAAATCCTTAACCAAAAGATCACGTTCCAAACGCAACATTGTTAATGAAGCATTACTTTTTCGAATCAAAGCATCAGCCACTTTATTTGATTTTCCCGGATGGTAATGAATTGTACAATCATAATATTTGATTAATTCCAGCCATCTCCTTTGTCTCATGTTTAACTCTTTCTGAGTGAATATATACTTTAGACTTTTGTGATCAGTATATATTTCACACTTTACTCCATACAAATGATGCCTCCAAATTTTTAAAGCAAAAAACAACAGCAGCTAATTCCAAATCATGTGTAGGGTAATTTACCTCATGAGTTTTCAACTGTCGTGAAGCATAAGCAATTACCTGATCATTCTGCATTAGGACGCAACCAAGTCCTTTCAATGAAGCATCACTGTATATAACAAACTCACCATTCCTGGAAGGTAGTGCCAAAACTGGAGCATTCACCAATCTTCTTTTCAATTCCTGAAAACAATCATCACATTCTTTTGTCCAGATAAACTTAACACCCTTCTGAGTTAGCTTAGTCATTGTACTAGATAACTGTGAAAAATTTCTAACAAACCTTCGGTAATATCCCACCAAACCAAGGAAGCTACGAATCTCGGTTACATTTGTTGGTCTTGGCCATTCTTCCACAACTTTTGTTTTTGCAGGATCAACAGTTATTCCATCTTTAGAAACAATGTGACCAAGGAAAGAAATTTGTTGCAGCCAAAAATCACACTTGCTGAATTTCCCATACAGTTTCTTTTCTTTTAAGGTTTGCAAGATAACCCTTAAATGTTTTTCGTGCTCCTCTTTACTTTTAGAAAACACCAAAATATCATCAATGAAAACCACCACAAACTTATCCAAGAACTCATGGAAAATTCTATTCATTAAGTCCATGAATAAAGTAGGTGCATTGGTTAGCCCAAAAGGCATTACTACAAATTCATAATGGCCATATCTCGTACGGAACGCGGTCTTCGGAATATCTTCCTCCTTTACCTTCAGCTGATGGTACCCCGATCTCAGGTCAATCTTGGAAAAAAACTAAGCTCCCTGGAGCTGATCAAACAAATCATTGATATGAGGCAAAGGATATTTGTTCTTAACAGTGATATTATTCAAGGCTCTATAATCAATGCAAAGTCTCATAGAACCATCTTTCTTTTTAACAAATAAAACAGGAGCACCCCATGGTGATGTGCTAGGTATAATGAAACCTTTCTCTAATAAATCTTACAATTGCTCCTTCAACTCTAAAAGTTCAATTTGTGCCATTCGATAAGGGGGTTTTGAAATTGGCTTAGCATCAGGAACTAAGTCAACAGTAAACTCAACTTCCCGATCTGGTATTATTCCAGGCAACTCATCAGGAAAAACATCAGGATACTCATTTACAACTGTCACATCATTAATCTGAATAGTTCCTTTATTTTCAACGATGTGTGCAAGGTAACATTCATTTCCATCTTTCACAAGTTTCTCGGCCTCTTGATATGTTATCAAAAGTAAGGGTTCATTCTTGTAAACAAACTGAAAGTCTTTCTGAAAATAAACTTCTTTAGCTCTACAGTCAATCATAGCATGATAAATAGAGAGCCAATCCATACCCAGGATAACATCAAACTCTACTAGAGGTAGAACAATAAGGTTTGCAAGTAGGTTCTTTCCACAGATAATGATAGGAAGATTCTTATAAATTCTTTTTGCCTCGACATTTCCCCCAGGTGTTTTTACCAAATGTTTAGGAGTCATTTCTTGAGATGGTATTCCCATTTTACTAGAAAAGGTTTAAGAGATGAAAGAATGTGTAGACCCCGAATCAAACAACACACTGGCATAAGCTGAAAAAACAAACAAAGTACCTGATACAACTTCATTTGATGGCCCGACATCTGCTGAAGTAGTTGCAAAGGATTTCACCACCCCTTTCTGCTTGTAGTCTAACTGCTTCCCATCACTCAAGCTCTTTGTCGGACCCTCGTTTGCATAGTGACCCATCTCATTGCACTTATAACACTTCACTAACTGTAAATAAAATTTGTTCTTACCTTCACCTTGATCCTTTTCAGTGCAATAACGAGCCTTATGTCCCATCTTACCACATCGGTAGCACTTCCCAGAATTCAGAAGACATTCCCCAGCATGCCTTTTGCCACATTTATCACAAACTGGAAACTTAGTTTTCTTACCATCATACTTTTTTGAAGAATTCTTACCTTTCTCCTGCCACCTCGGTCTCTTCTTCTGCTGGTTGTTATAGAACACTTGGTCATCGGCAAACTCCATTTCCACCCTCTCAGCACATCGAACAAGCTTTTCATAACTTTTAAACTCACGAGAAGCTAATGCCCTTCGATACTTTGGCTTTAATCCTGAGTAAAAACGATTGATTTTACTATCAAGGTCTCGAATAAAATTTGGAGCATACCTTGTCAAACGAGTGAACCTTTCTTCATAGGCAGCCACTGAGTCTTTCTCTTGCCTCAATTCAAAGAATTGTTTTTCCATCCTAATTCGAACAGCCTTAGGAAAATACTTCTCAAGAAATATACATTTGAATTCATCCCAGTCAAGAGCATCAATCTCATCAGCATCCCTGATATTTTTAACCATAGACCACCACTGATCTGCTCACCCTCCAAACGGTAAATAGCAAGACTAACCTTTTGATTGTCTGAACATCCCATGACATCAAAAATCTTCTCCAGTGCTTTGATCCACCCTTCAGCTAGCACAGGGTCAGATGATCCTCTGAATGATGGTGGATGTTGCCTCATGAAATGTTCCACCACTGACATGTTCCTCTGCGGTTGATCTGCCTGATCTCGTGCATGGATACCACCACCATTTATCGCTTGAGTCAACTGCGCCATTACTGCAACAAACTGTTCAGTTCCAATTCCGACCATTTCTAGATGCTGATTCGGAAGGTTATTTCCTTCTGTATGCCTTCCTAACACTGCATCCCTGTTTCCTCTGCGGAAAACCATTCTGAACAAACATGTCTTAGATGAAGCAACATGGAAATCTTTAAATGCTATATCATTTCGAAAAAAATATTTTTGGATAATCATTTAATAGAATTCTAACTCTTAAAGTTATCTAAACCGACCTCTCATACCAACTATAAGGCCCCAGCCTTATACCTTACTTAATCTTGAGTTATTACAAGATTACACATTGAGGATCTTTTCGGGTTTAGAGTTTTAGAGAATTAGATCATAAAACTTGCATTACATTCCACATATAAACAAAGTGGTTACATAAAGATAGTATTCTTTATTCCCATCAATGGAAACACATTTAAAATAAAACATGGATTATTTCTTGACACATCCTTGACTCTATAATCTTATCATGTACCTTTCCCTTGACCTATGAAAAACATTTCAAAAAACTTGGGATGAGCATAAAAACTCAGTATGGGTTATATAAAAACATGGAAAGGAAACTTGAGTTCATATATACATAAGAATGAAATCATACTTTACCCATAAAACATAGGCACATTAACATACCTCATAAAATCATGAATAAATCATAGAAATCATAAGACATAAAGGTAACTTGAGGCATTCATAACATTCTTACGTAGGGAGTAACCCTCTTGGTTACGTTTGGAATACCCATCACAATATATTCCCTAAAATCTCTTCCGAGAAACCTTAACGTTTCACTCCTTCGCGTTACCCAATGCATTGGAGAGCTATAACGGGCTCACCCGCCCTTAGTTTATCACGGAACCACCCGTCTTCATAATAATGCCCAAGAACCATAACATAATCATATCACATAAAACATGCATAAAGGAAACATAAAATTTCCACATTTCAATCACGAGATATCAATACAACACATTGATATAATAAAAACATTATGAAAACCATTTTCAATACCAAAGTAAAACATGGTAATTATTTTTCGTTTTTTTAAAAAAAGGTATGGCTTGTAGAGGAAGCCGAAACTCAAATAACAGTCACGACGGCGGAGAAGTTGTTGTCGCCGCATACGTACGGCAAAAACATTCCCTTTTGTCATTTAGTAAACGCTTCGTATAAAAAAGATTCCTTTTTGAATAAACGTAAAAGTCAAAGGGGTTTATACACCGTATAAAAGAAAGTTGTGTATAAAATAAAATATGCCTCAACGAAAGGAGATTGAGACGAAGTCCCATACCTCGTATCCGACTTGACCCGACCGTTCTTTAATCTCCTGAATAATAAACTTGAGTTAATATCTTACTTCTTTATGAACCTTTTTCAAGTTCATTATAACTTTTATACCATGTTATGAACATCATGTAATCATTTAAGTTAATAGTGTTCATTTTGTCGGTATTTGGTTCTTAAGTCAAAAATAGACTTCTTACACTTACATGTTGTTAATTTGGTCAAAGGTTAATTATATCCAGAATGTTATTCATGATGTAGATATCATATATGTCATATATATCCAGTACATACATGCATTTATAATATTACATAATCATTTAGAGGTAAGAAATGAAATGCACCGTTCATGGAGACGGTAAGCCGTACGTACGCATGAACGCTACTTCCATTTCTATTTCAAATTTTCTGGAATGGAATCATAATGATATAAGAGTATATTATAATTCCAGTATAATAACATATATAATATCATTAACTTTATCCTTTACACATCCCACATATGGTATTAACGAATCAAATCACTTTCAGGGGGCGGTAGTCCGCACTTCCTAAAATGAAGATATCGTGTTTACCCATAATGGAAACTATAAAGGTATGCCAAAAATGAAAAAAAAATAATCTTAAGGAAAACATAAACATATTATATATCATATATAAAAATAGTGACATCATAATGGCCACCATTGAAGGTGTTAAATGAGTATTGAACAATCATCGTTTCGGGAGGCAGAATTTCGCCATCCACGGAAACCGTATGTTCTTTAACCATTTGATGTTGTTGTGTGAGAGTGTAGCTCAAATAAATATTATAAAAAAATCCTTGTATATTTAAGATACTGGTTTTGTTACAAAATAAGTAAATAAAAATAGTTTAGGGGGTTGGAGAAGCAAAATAAAACAAATGAACATTAGAGAATGAATTACCTTAAAAAGTGTAACTCCTTTTGATTTGAGCCTAAAGGCTTCCTTTGAAAGGATTCTTCCCAAATTGAATCCTCTAGGATGAGGAGAGGGATGTGGAGAGAGCAAATGGGCAGGGGTTGGCCGAGCCAAAGGCTTGAGGAGTGTGTGAAATGAGGTAGAGGTGGGGGCCTTTTATAAGAGGAGAGGAGGGGCACTTTTGGAATGTAAAGAAATATTACTTTATTTGAAAATGTGTTTCGGTTTTAAAAGGTCCCACATTGATAAAATTCGTGGATAAGGTGATAAGGGTTCGAAATCCACTCATCCAATTGGTTTTGGCCATGTTTAGTTCATCGATTTTACATTGTCTTTCCATTTTATTTAAATCGTCAAATAATGATGTCATCGCTGCATCATTATTATGTCATAAATAATTTAATTTATTTAATGTCTAAAAATCATAAAACTATTACTATGATGTAGGAAATCTTTTTATGTTTCCAATGACAATTTATAATAAAAATTTGGACTTGTATAACCCCACTTAAAAATAGTTCTTTTAAAACATATTATGTTTGTGTCATTTTCACTTTAACATTTAATAAAAAGTAATTTATGTCATTTCCCAACAAAGGTGGATACATGGGGTCCTCAAGTTGACCCATGGCATGTCATGGTCGGCCATGACACAACCAATGAGGTTGGGACATGTGTCTAGGTCATTTAATTTTATTAAAGTATTATTTAAACCTTAAACTACCCTAATTACAACTAATCGTGATTAAGAACATAATAAGTTACTATTCACCAAAAAATTATTAAAATCTCATTGAACCAAATTATACTTCTTAATGACAACCATGTATGTAGGATTTTCAAAATTCAATACACATTAGTGGTAAACTTTCATTTAACTGAAAAATCAGTTTGCTTGATTATCACTTAGTGGTTTCACTATTCATCAAAAATTGAAGTTTTTCAGAAAATTACCAAAAATTCACCCTAAGCTATATTTGATATTTCGAATTCAAAAATGAAGTCTATTTTAAAAAATTCAAACCATATAGGTCACATTAATTAATTTAATAATTAATTCCCGCTGCCAGAGCAAATAGCGTGTTTTTACAAAACAATAAGTATCAAAAGATTGACACCAGTTTAAGTCTAATTTCAAAGTGAAATTGATTCCAATGACCACCATTGGATAAAAAGGTAAAAATATATTATAATTTCACTTCAAAACCAATTCAAAACATAATCTAATCATATAAATAAATTAGATTAAAAAGTAGTTTTGATGTAAAATGCAGTATTTTTCACTATTCATTAAAAAATGAACATTGTCAGAAAAATACCAAAAATTCACACAAAGTAAATTTTGATGTCCCAATCATAAAGAATAAGTTTATTTTGAAAAACATAGTTTATAAAATTGTCAAAATATAGATTCAAAAATGGTTTGCCATCAAAAGGCACTAAAACAATCTTTTAAGAATATTAGTGTATTCCATGCATAAGATTGTATTTATTTTCATTTTAAGCCTCTATAACACTATCTTAATCATTAATAGACATAGGTAAAAATATCTATTATTCATTACTTACTTGGGATGTTACACAAATGATCTTAGTAAACTATAATGCATGATATTTTTTATAGTTTTATTTTCTTCCATACAAATAAAATCTATCATGTCCTATTACTCTATTACATTTATTCCCTTGAAAATATTTTATACCATTGACACAATATTTCATTGATAAGGTTTTCTTTGATAAGGGTACATCATGTTACTTTGATGATACCCTACAATATCTAAGATGATTACGTGATGTTTTCCAATAAATATACATTCATCTTCTTGAACGGGAAGTAATTTATATCTATACTTCATAATATAGTGATATATTAAATTTATTCCGAAAGAGTTTACTCATAAAATGATATAAACGTTGATGATGACACTTATAGTTAATGAATTAGACACAAACAAAATATGGGTAGGGATCAACATTAAGTTGGCACTTGTTCCATCTATAGATCTAATGAGACAAACTAAGTTGGTTATTTTGATATGAATCTCCCCATGAAATGAACATGTAATGGAATAAGGTCTTAAAATTATGATTTTAGTATACAATATTACAACATTCATTAGTTTGTGACCAATGATTACCAAAATCAATGATTTATTTTATTCACATTGATATATGATTCCCTAAATTTTAGTTGATAATAGGTTCACTGTTGTTTATTTACTCAATCAATATAATTTATTCTATGTTTTTGTTTGTTAAGATTACGTTTAATGGAACTACTAGATTAGAGACAATGACCACAAATATTTTTAATACATTCCGCTGGAAACCAAATACTAGACTATGTAACATATTTAAGGATCTGAAGGAAGGGATAATAATGTTCCTGAACTGTTTTAATATTCTATAACATGTTTTCATGTGAATTGTATGTATATTTCAAGTATTCCAGGACTGTTAAGATTTTTTATCTTTTAAGACCTATTATATTTTTTGTCAAAAATTAAATATAAGTAAAAGTTATGGATATTTTATTGTTTTGAATATTGTATTCTTACTTGATCATAACAAAACCAAATTACTATAGAGAACCGTAAAACATGGTAACACAACCTGGCATAGAAATCCATGAGTCACATCCCATTAATCACATGAATGTACACCTAACCAAATAATCATTTCCCATTTCATGTTAGGATTAAAAAATTACCAAAGGTGTATCACTCATTCCTAGGACAACCATATGATCCCTCAACACAAAACTACAATTCCAAAAACTAAAATCAATTACGTCTGCTCCCCCCATGTTACCAGAATGATATCCTTATAAGGACTCAAATACCAAACTCATTATCGACAACACATGTTCTTTTCTACACCACAACCAATGGCATATCGTGCATTCCATTCTTCAATCCCAGTAAGGGTATCCACATACAAAAATAAATATATTCATATTCTTTTATAACCTCTCATGAATTTCATTCCACCATCATGAAATTTCCCCCCAAAAATTAGCTATATTTAACCAGTAAGAAAAATTAAACATCCAATGATTAGGGGAGTACATTTCTTTCATCACTAGAGAACTCCAAAATATTATTCTAGAAGAACTTTCATTAGAAAAAAATATTTTTTAGATATTTCTACTACCATGAACATGTTATTTGAGAAATTTCAAATATGATTTTTTTGATATATTAAACAACCCATTAAATTTATCAAAAAATCAAATCACACAATATTAGAATATATCATGTGATTTCTATATACCCAATATGATGCATGGAAATAATTTTATTACTATTTTGAAAGAATAAAAAGACATAAATAACATCTATAGAAAAAACATTCTATTTAATAATAATCTCACCCATTATAATGAAAATAATAAAAAATCAAAATCTGTTTACCTTATTAAGAACGACATATAAATAGAATTTTGTGCATGACCCATAAATAATGGTTCCATCCATAGATCTAAAACATTCCTAAACCATCTATATCTATCACCAAAAATAGAAAAAATGGATAATATATCTATTATCACATTATTATGCCCAAGAATTGAACTACATTTTTTCTCTAATGTGCCACACACCTTAAGATAATATCCTCATATGCGACAGTTTACTAATTAAGAGTGAGGGTATTGTGAATACAATGATATATTATTCCCTAAATGAATGTGTCATAGAGTGTAAAACTAATTATAACATCAATACACAACATTAGTGTATGATGAAAAAACAAACCAATAAGAAGGATCAAAATATTCCATGGGTAAGAATATAATTTCATGGTGATAATAATCAAAAAAATGATCCCTCATTAGGTTGATCCAATTCAATAAATAAACATTAAGAATATAAGTACAACCTAAAAACCACCGTAGTTGAATATCAGATAATCTGTCACCACATAATCTCAATATATAATAGTATTATCCCATATATATCAGTTTTACAACATTAAATCAACATAATATTTATAAATGAATTGGTTTTTTAATGTATGGTTTGAAAAATTCTTATTATTAGTGTATCTCATTGTTCATTTAGAATATCCAATCATATGGGTGCATGCATGAGTAATAAAAGAATCATTTTAGACAAAAATTATTGATGTCATGTGTTTACCAAGAAACTATGACTTCGTAGTCATCATGTCACCATGTGGTAAAATGGATACCATGGAAGATAACCATTCATTCATCAGCATGATGTTTAAAAACCATTGACTTGTGTAATATCTCACATAACCCATCCTATTATGAACAACCTAGACTTTTAAAAATATGAATTCATTATTAAATACTGATATATAAACATAATTCTATAATAGAAGACCATTAATCCTGGTGTTTTTTTGTTATAATATATATAATAATAAAAAAACAGCTAGATAATTTCATTATTTAAAACTATTTACCAAGATTTTAAATTTTCATAGCTCTTCCACATATAAAAATGATAAAAAGGAAATATTCCTACGAAATTGGTGAGTTATAAATGCCAATAGCATAACAATAAAATCATAACATGATGAGTTTAATAATTGTTAGTCCAGAAGAAAAATATGATGACATAAATGGGGTGAGAATTATAAACATGATCATTGAAGCACAACATAAGATAATAACACTAGGGAAACATTAGAATATGTAAAAAAATACAACTTGACATCACATGACTATTTAAAGGATAACCACCATTAAATTACAATATAGTGTGTTTATTATAACCTTCCATGCACTATACATGGTATCTCATGATCTAACATGTTAAACATACTCATTAGAGGGCCAGCAAATTCTAGTCCCACATATCACATTCTTATAATTTATTTTTATTTGAGTCTAAAATATATGATTCAATATAATAAAAACATTCATCAAATTTAATCCATTCATTATTGAGTGTGGGTTAAATATATATAATTTCCCAATAAATTATGCATAGTTATGTCTAGGTGAATATGCTTGAGATTAAATGGGTATTTGTATTCACTACACGAGTGTTTATCATGTAAATTATAAGACAAACTTGGAAGTATAAGGAGTGCAGATAAAGTTTCAAGTGATAGTTCAGTTAGAGTTAAATGTGGACTATCATTACAAGTATATCATATGTAATGTAATTTTTTAAAAAAACTCATTTCAAAATAATAAAAATATAAAATAAGAAACATAATTTGAAGAGAGATCATGATAATAAAAAGGGGGAGGAGAGGATCCCTCACCTTACAGTGGTTATTATAATATATTTTTATTATATTCAAATGAGAATGGAAACACATTAGTGGTTTTTAAAGAGTGTGAAAAATTTTAATTCCATGGTCTATTGGTTTTGAGTGAAGTTGAGTGGGAGTATGTGTCGATATTTATAGAAAAATAGGGGGATTATTTATTATTTTCTAAACAAAATTTTCGAACTATCTAAGAAAAAAATAATAAAAACCACATAGAATCCCATGGTGTATTCTAATTACTGCTGAAAATTGAATTGTTTTTGGTATTTTATATTATAATGTACAGAAATCCAAACACTAAGTCCCTTATTGATGTGGAAGTTATTATGGTCAATAAATAATTGTTTTTAAATAATATAATACAAAATATTTTTTTGGCAATTGAGATTTGAATTAAAAAAATTAAATAACTTAAAAAAATATTATTTTAATATGGTAAAATATATTTTTTCCATTGATTCCATTTTTATTATTAACTACTTCACTTTTTGGAAATTATGATTCCATAATACATTCTATATATTTATACCATATATATTCATAACCAAAATATTAACTATCTCATAAAATTAAGAATATTTCACTATTATATAATATCAAACCTATTATTTAAAACTATTATTAATTTTTTCAAAACAATTACCTATACGTGAAAATTTACACTTCTAAAACAATATTCTATTTTACTAAAAAATATAAGGTTTTAAAAACTAACAATTTTTAACCTTCATAAATATTATAATAGACTTTACTAAATAATATTATCATTTTTATATAAATATATTTTAATATTAAAATTATATGAAAAATAAAGTTTATTTTATAATTTTTTTAATTTGTCAAAAATATAATTTCTATTAATGTTATATATTCTTGGAACATAATATTTTGAATTCATTATATCGAAATATAACATTCCTCAACTCAAGTGATATTTTTTTAATATAAACTAATAAATTTATTATTTATTATATTTTAAATTAAATTATAATCATTCATAATTTTTTGATCTAGAAACATAACCCCTTATTACAACATAGAATATCATAATATTTAGTTGTGTTATTATGGCACTTTCATATGGTGGATCTAATAATATGGGTTATGTCATGATCTTCATATGCATGATATTATTCTATAAATAGTTTCATTCATGATTAATATTATGAATGTAAATATGGTCATTATGAAAATTAAATCCCAATAAAGATGTATCCATCAGTTGTTTTGATAAATAATATTTATAGGGTATGATCATACTAATTGAGGGAATCTCTTCATCTATCTACGTCAGTTGGATTTTTCATAACCATTAATTTATATTTATATTATCCATAATATTAAAAAATATATTAAATACATTTTTATGATGTTTGAACAAATTATAAATCAGAAATGATTTATTTTAGAATGTAACAAAATAAAAAAAGTAGAGCATGTGTTTGTTTAACTATATTAATTAGAATGTAATTAATTTATTCGAAAGAGGGAATTTCATTTATAGAAGTCTGGGTTGTTATATTATCTCCCCTGTAGAAATTGTCATTTCATAGAGTAATATAAATTAGGTTTATTCCTTGTTATCACCAAATTCAGTTCCCATTGTTTTTCACTGAACACATGGATTCCCCAATTAACATTCTCTACGTGATTGCTTTGGATTTACAACCCAACTCATTATTGGGGTAAAATAAGTTGTGAATTAATTTTTTCTTAAAATCATATCAAAACTAAATACATTATGTTAATAAAAATAAAATTTTAAATGTAAAATTCTATATTTATATTATTTGACCTTTCAAAAAAATCTTATAAGTTCTATGACAACTCAATTTAAGATATAATATAGCCCATTTATCGATCGATGTAGATTATCTTGAACAAAAATGAATATAAAAAATTATTATCTATCAATCTAGTTGTGTGAAATTGAATTTTTAAAAACAAATATATTTTAAAAAAAATATAGAGTAAAAAAATCCACAAATGACACTGTGGGAAAAAAAATTTCAATCTAAAGCCCCGATATAGTCATCTTCACTTGGTAATCATCAATTTCTATTTATATTACTAATATAATATATAATAAAATTAATATATTTGGATTAATATATAAAAAATCACTATGTTTTTAAAAATACACATAAAAAATTCCAATTTCCATCATGTAACGTCCTGAGTTCTTAAAAAATGGAATGGTTTAGTTAGAGGGAGAACAAAATGCAAAACATAAATCTTAAATAAATAATTAAATATTGTTATTTTAATGTTACCATTATAACCTAGCCATCATAATCGAAGGCATTACTAGGATACTAGAATTATGAAAATATTTTTTACACATGGATATATAATTAGTTATTTTTTTTGAAAGTTAAGTTATATATTTATATAAAACCCTCTTTAAAATAAAAGTAAATGTTTTTCTGAAAAACAATTTAAATGGGAACATTTTTTTTAATAACAATATATAAAATATAACCCTCATTGTATTATATTATATATATATATATATTGTTTTATATAATTTTTTACAATAATCTTATGTGTTTTCTAGACATGATACACCAATAAATCTGATTTTATGCATGAAATATGTCTTTTTTCAAATAGATAACATTTCCAACTTCTTATGGCGCACTTATTCTGAATATAGTTTTTTAGGACTTAAAAAATTTAATTTTTAAAAATAATAAAAAAATTTAAAATATTAATATGAAAATTTACTTTGATGAAAAACGTGGTTTTTATTTGATAAGATTTATGTTTTAAGGAATAATGAAAAATAATTCATTTTAATTTGAAATGGGTTTTTATTCTATAAAAATTATATTTATGAAATATTGTTTTAATTTGTTTTAATTATAATTATATACATTTTATATCATCTAATCCAATTAAGTCATTATAATGAATTTCACAATGTGATTCAATATAAAAAAATTATTCATTTGAATCTTTTCAATTTAAAAACATGACTTCTCATTCCATCACTGAGATTAATTTTTAAATATTTCTTTAAAATATAATAAATTTCATTATCTAAAATGGATTGAATATTTAGAATGAAAATAAAAAATTTTAAAATATATCACTTTTATATTTAGATAATATTAATAGTAATATTAGTAATTTTCTTACTATGGTTAAGGGAAAATCAATAAATTATTATAAAAATTTATAATATAAATAATAGAAAATTTCCATCACACGAGTACAAATATTTTATGATTTTTTTACCAAAATTTTCTTTATGCTAATATTATGATATCATTGAGCCACTTTTGTGACATTTATCCCGATATAGTATTTTATATCAAAGAAAAGTAAAACATGTCATACTAATTTTTTAATAACTATAACATTTGGAATATATCATTATTTAGAATATATCTTTGAATAAAAAACTCTTGTAAATATTTTTTTTCATCATGAATATTTATTTGTTTTTTTAGAACATAATAATTAACATAAAAAATCACACAATGATGATGAAGTATTTGATTAATGATTGGAAATATAAAATATATTATATTTAAAATATTAAAATAAATCTTATTCGAGATAAATAATTTCATCCCTAAATTTTATAGATTATTTTTATGTCTTAAAGATGTTTTAAATTATTTTTTATGAAGATATCATATTCTTATGGGATATTTTAAAATTCATGTAATGAATACCATCAAATTGACAATAATGATATTTTTTATTATATAATATTCTATTAAAAGATACAAAATTATTTACAATATAAACTGTGGTTATTATAAAGTTATCAGTTTAAAAATATCACCAATTATCAATATATGTTTTCTTTCATTTTATAGTTTCATTATGAACCGTAAATGATTAAAAACTGATGTTTTCATGCTACGAATTAAATAGGTTGTATATGTGTCAAATCCAAAATAATATGCATAAAAATTGTTAAAATCGATATAAATTTATTTGTATGAATTTATTTGTACACATAATCTTCCTGGAAATAATTCAAAATGGTTTCATTTTGAATATAAAATTAATTTAAATTAATTTAATATTCTTTATACATTCCAAGACTTCCACTCCCATCTCTTATAAAAGAGAATCACATATTCTCTATTTATAAATATAAAAAATTGTGTTTCAAATTTTTTTTTCCAAAATACCATACTATAATCCATACCCATGTTCTAGAGATATTATGATAGTCATAACACAATCCACAGTGGTCTTAAGGTGTTATGCAATGGAGATTGTCCAAAGAAAATCTATCATTTTTAATAAGTGTTTCTATTTAAATTCTTCACAAATTTCCTTAAAATATTCTTCCACCATGATTCAATATTAAATATATTATCCTCAATATGAATAAATGTTATTATGTTAATATTTTCACCTAAATCAATATCAAATTCTATGAAATTAGATGAAAATTAATTGTTCATGTGTATGAAGAAATACCTCCTCACGAAACGATATAATTAATTTTCAATACCCTTATATATAAACATGGATTAAAAATATAAATAATGATTATATATAATATTCATAACATATTTTTCATTATTAAAGGATAATATATCATTTTTTTCTATTCCTTTTACAAAAAAACGATAACATCATTTATGCATAGACGTGAGCTATCACTTCCACAATGTGATGTGATACATTTTTCAACCCCACATCATATATATATATATATATATTTAAATTATTAATTTTATATTAATGATATTATGATCACTCTAGAAATAATTAATAGTACATATTTTTTTTTCCAAAGTGATTATTATAAAATAAAATAATTACTCGTGTTCAAATACAGCCTACCGTCCCCATGATTATAATTTAGTTAATTATCTATAACTATACTTAATGGTTTGATTGAAAATTATATTTTTGGTATAAAAATGACAATAATTTGACTAATATTATTTTGAATATGGTGGAGTATTGATAACATTGACTATAGATGTCATATCAATGAAATTATGGACCAAAGTGTTGAATATCATCATAAAGTTAGACATGAACATAAATAATTAAGTATTTTTTATATGATAGTTATAAACTATATAAAAATAATAATAAAATTAATAGGGGATTAAATTAATGTAAATAATTAATCTATGTATTTATATTTATATGGATGATTTAAAATAGAAATTTTTGAATTTCCCTAAAAGAAATTAAAAAATGATTCATGTTAATGCTTTATGTCAATGATTTACATAAAAAACCCCTATTAATGTTTTTTAAGTCTTACATACCAAGGTAAAAGGAAATATTTTTTAACATATATAATTCTTAAATAATTTTTATGTTTCATGATTTTATAATTTTTTAATGTTT
This sequence comes from Viscum album, assembly GCA_963277665.1. Taxonomy (NCBI): domain Eukaryota; kingdom Viridiplantae; phylum Streptophyta; class Magnoliopsida; order Santalales; family Viscaceae; genus Viscum; species Viscum album. The sequence continues at coordinate 113,787,621 of OY728137.1, forward strand.
TCTTTTATATGTCTTCCTAGTTATTTTCAAAAAACTATTTTAATAATTATGTGAGCTATTTTTATATTTTAAAATTGATTATTACAAAAAAATTTAAATTTGATATCTGTAAGTATCTTTTTCAAGGGTTTAATAGTTTTTTAAATTATTTTATTCATTGTTTAGTCCTTTGACATTATATACAAGTGGTTGATCACCATTATAGCACATGAGTTAGCCCAATACATCATATAAGAATGGTTGACCCCATTATGGATCATGAGCCTGTTATATCATATATGAATAGTGTTGTTGATAATTTATCCCCAATTCATTGGGTATTAATAATATTGATAGTTGTTTGTATTGTAATTCTAATATAAAGGGTTTAGGAAGGGGTTTATGACAATGATTTTCTATGTCTCCTAATGATGTTTTAATTGATTATTATTTGGTTTAATGATATTCATTTAGATAAACATATATGTTCTTTTCATGTGAATTTTTTTTGTTTCATTGACTCAATGAACATTAAATCAGTTTTCATGTTTTCACTAGACTAATTGTTTCATCATTATTATGTCCCATACTTATATTTTTGTGCTCAAGCTATGTTTTAAAATATTTTTGACATGATTAATGGGGGAATATAGAGAATAATTAGAACAAGTGGATAATTGGTAAGGCTTCTTATAATGAGAAACCATTCATAACATTAAAATGGTTTTCTTTAGTGGAAATACAAATATGGAGTATAAGAGTGTAATTTTAATGTGTGGGTTTATGTTGGATGAGTATTTTACTCATTATATAAAACTATTAAATAATGATATCCTTGAATTTGAATTCTTGTTCGAACGCACTAGTATTTTTTTATTTATGTTCAGGTCCTCATAGTTGGTATCAAATGATGGATCAAACAATATTAGAGTTAGGATTTCTTCATAAGAGTTATAGATATAATATTTAATTTATTATTTTTTGGTTCATCATAATTTTAGTGTCATTGAATTAAATTTTGAATCATTATGTTATGAAATATTATAATAACTAACAATATTTTTAGATAAATTAAATTTTAAGGAAATTATTAGTTTTTTTATTTTGCGATGAAAAAATAAAGGTTTGACATAATCACGGAGTTTAAAAATTTAGCCCTAAAGATGATTTTTTTGTTATAATTCTATAATAATTATATAGTTTTAGAAGATTTAATACCCACACGATGGGTCAAAAACCATCACATCTGACAAGGAAGTAATAATAAAACCTGCAACTAGTAGAATATATGGGTGTATCCCTATCACCAGCATATATGAAGTCCTTGTTGGTATGGATTTTTATTTTTAAATATATTATTTCATGGATGATGAATAAATTGATTTTTGGATCATATGTTATATCAAATAGATAAAATTGGGATAAGAAAATGATATTTTGATTAAGTGATTAATGTTATTTCGAATGAAATTTACTAATTTTTGTACCATATATTAATAAACATGTTTTTTACAACACAATCAAGAAAACAACAGTCATGGGAACTCGAACCTAAAACCACCACCCCATACCCCAAACTCCCTGCCACCACAGATCCCTGTGTGAAGAAATGATTATAGAAGATAATATATTATAGTAATTTATTAATGTACTAAAGGTGGAATTTTATTTTCAAATAATATATGATTTTATTATTGTTTTTTGTAATTTGGGTTATTTATGGAAATGGTTATCATATCTTTGAGATTATGTGTTTTATGTAATTTAATTTTTGTTATAACACTTCATGAGTAATTTTTGTTATTTGGATACAATTATTATGATTTTATCAGAATACTCTGTGATTAAATCCTTCTTTATTTTGGGTTTCCAACAAAGTTTGGATTATCTTGATGAATTTTAAATATATTTATTCATCCAATGGTTTATATTGAACATTTTGTATTACTATTGATTTGTTGGAATTAATATAGTGTTTCATTATGTAAGGGTTTTATATTTATATAAAGTTATCTTATCTTATACTAACCATTGTGGTTTTCGTTAATTTATAATGACACAAGGAATACATAGTTATACATTTTTTATTTTTTTCCATAGAAGTTGATTATAATGAATTAGGAATGATAATGTCATTTTGGATACTAATCATTTGGAGAAAAATATAATTTTATGGTGTAAATCGATTAACGGATGAAACAATACAAGTTAAATAAGTATATTTTGTTATTTTCATACTCTATGTAGTAAAATTATTCTTCAACTATATAAAAAAATTTTAAAATAAAAAAAATTCATCTTTATTTCTCTTTCTAAGAAATCAATGACCATTTAACCAATAAAAAATTATTTATTTTATGATTGTTAAATTTTTTATGACTATGTTATCTATCAATAACTATCCAAAATTGATATTTTTCCCCTTCCATGTCCATTAATTCTTAAATAGAACTCTATTATGTGTTATATAAGGTGACTTTCATACTTCCCTTTGTTTCTTTCAAATAGGATACTTTTTTAATCCTTTTTCTAATGTGGGATTTAAATAATGGTAATATAAATAGTTGAACCATAGTTAATATGCCAAATTTTATGTTAGGGGACCCCAATTTTTATATAGGTGGAGAATATGACATCTTTATTTTTAATGAAAAAGTAAAGACAATATAAGATAACGTTCAAAATACACAACATCAATCTTAAAAGAAAATTTAAATATTTTTATTCAATTGTTACTATCATAACCTAGAAACATTATTATATGGTTTGAAGAAGATTAATTGAATTATGAAAATTTAGTTTAAACATGTATATATCATTAAATATTTACTGGAAAATTGTATTATAAATGAATATAAATCGATCTTCAAAATCAAAACAAAATATTTTTCTGAATATCAATTTAAATTTGAACTAGCATATTTTATACCAATAAAATAACTATTGTTGAATTATATTTGTGAAATAAATATCTATAATATAATAAAGATAATTTTTAAAAACAATGATAGGTGTTTTTGATACAAGATATAATAATAATTCAAATTTTAAACATAAATATGTATTTTTATAAAAAACAAATTTCCCACATTTTTTGGCAATTGTCTTAGATCATATATTTTTCATTTTTATAAATTATATTTGAAAAAAATTAATTGTTTTTTGAATTACTAATATAAAAAAATTCTCTTGTTTTATTTTTGGTATTTTTAGATAATTTTCATATTTTGAGGAATATTGAAAAATATTATATTTTAATTGGAAACAACATTTTCCACTAAATAATTTATATTGTTAAATTGCATTTTTTATTTTTTTAATGAATAATTATATCTATTTTATTTTATTTTATCCAATATAAGTAATTCTATTCATGTTCACATTCAATATGTATATAAAAAACATTTAAATATTTTCAGCATTTTCAATTTAAAACTCATTTTCCCGTTCCATCAATAAGATAAATTTTTATTACTTCTTGAAAATTATATATATTGAAATATTCAAAATTGATTAATTATTTGGAATCATAATTTCCAAATTTATTATATGGTTTCATTTTATTTCTTTTATAATATTAATAATAACTTTAGTAATTATTATTTATCAGCATATTTAATAGTAAATCTGGTAATTAGTGGTATAAATAATATTATAGAAATTATAAAATTACTCTAACATTTGAATTAGTTTAATTGGATGAGTTAGTATTGACATAAATTTTCATTGGGACGATTTTAGGACCTCTTTGAGCCACTTGTATAACTTTAATACCAACATAGTGTTTTATTTTAAAGAAAAGTCAAAGATGTCAAACTCATATTTTAATAACTGTAAAATTTTTATTCTAAGGTTACTTAGAAGATATATTAGACTATAAATAGTATTTTAAAATATGAAAGGAATTTATATCATGGTAGTTCATTTCTAATTTTTATTTGAAAAATAATTACTATAACCTACTAAACAATAATGATGTTGTAATTGTTTAATAAAAGGAAATATCTAATAAATAATATTAAAAATAATAACATAAACATCTTTTGTGAGAATTAATTTCGTAAAAGAATTTTCAAGATGAAATTTTTATGTTAATAATGTTCTAATATTGGATTTTAAAAGAAACAATGTTGTTATGATATTTGATAAAACTCATTTAATGAATAGTACCAAAATTTATATTGACCATATTTTAAAATAAATAATAATTTATTAATTGATATAAAATTTATTAAAATCTAAAAACTATCCAAAATATTTCTATAGTGTTTTAAATTTCATCAACGATCCATTATTATCTTTTTTCCATTATATAGTAACTATATTAAACATCAATGTTTAATAAACATGTTGTCACAGTAAGAATTAATTTGGATTAATAAAAGTTAAAGAAATAAAAATGTTTACTTAAAAAAAACAGTCAAAATTTTATTTTTTGATTTATTTATACACATAATAGTCAAATATTTATGAAAACTTTTTTTAGTCATTTTCAATAGAAAGTCAATTTATATTAATTTAATAATTTGTTAAACATCAAGAGTGCCTCCCCCCTCTTTTGCAAAAGGGAACCACCTATGAGATTTTTTTAACACCTAATAACATATTTAGTTCTTGAATTATCATCCATAATTAATTCATATAATTCATCCCTATATTATAGAGCTCTTTATTTTGGAAAAACAACAGCCTTTGTGTCCTTAAGGTGTTATGGAATGTAGATCGTCTGAAGAAAATGCATCATTTCTAATATGTGTGTATGTATTATTTCTTCTTCCACATCACTAAAATATTCTCCAAACATGATTAAATAATAAATAAAATTTCTTAAATATATTTAGAAGTTATAATGTAAATATAAACACCTAAATACATCTACAGTTCCATCTAATGGGAAATGAATTAATCATTCGTGTGTATAGTGAACTTCAACCTCACGAACAGATGATATTAGTTTTCCATAACCATCCCTCAAGACTAGTTATAATTATGGAATATATATATATATATATATATATTATTACTTAAATATATATCATTATGAAAACATAATATATAATTTTAATTATTAACTTTCCATGAACACGAAAAGGATAATGTCATTTGTTTGTACATATGAACTATCACCATTAGGAAGAGATGTGAATTTTTTTCATCACCGCAACATATGAATGCTATAAATAAGTATATTTAAATTAATAATTTGATGTTAATTATATTATTTTCTCTTCAAAATGGTTAAATTATATATACCTTCTTTCCATAAGGATCATTAATATAAGAATGTGATACTCATTCATACAAATGACCAATCATCTTCATGATTTTAAATATTCCATTCATCATAAACACACATAATGGATAGATTTAATATTTAAATATATATATATATTAAAATATTCATAATTCCATTAATATTGTTATGTATATGATGGAATAATTAAATTAGTCATTATAGACATCATATGAAAGGTATTTTTCGACTCTAGTATTGATTATCATCAAAACGTATGACATGAACATAAAAAATAATTATTTTTTATAAAATGTTATTAAGTGATATAAATGTAATAATAAAATTTAAAATTGTTCTCATGAAATTAAAAAATATATATTTTTATTATTCATGAACAAAAATAACGTAAATGATGAGTTCGACTCAAGGTAATGGACTTATGAACTAATTAATTATTTTTTATGTTTTATTGATCTATTGATAAAAAACTACATTCATGTCCATTGTTTTAAAAATGGGGATTAATGAATTTATTTATATGGACATTAATTATGTAAAAATGATAATTTTTATTTTATCTCAAAAATTTCCAAAAGGAATATTTTTATGGTTTTATGAAAATGACATTCATTCAAAAAAACACATTTTCATTATTTATTTTAGGTCTTTTTAAAAAGTTCAAATTAATCATTTTTTACATACATTGCAAAAAACGTTCCCACATTCATGAAGATTAAATTTTTTAATGATTCCTTTATAAGTTAATGTAGTTATTTTTAATTAAAATGGTTCTATTATTATGTACAATGTTTTTATATTTTAAAGTTTATTTTTACATAAAAATTGTATATTGATATATAAATGTGTTATTATAAAGAGTTTAAAAGAATTTTTAATGTTTTTATTCATGATTGTATCCTTGTACATTATATAAAAAGGGATGGCACCCACTATTGATCTCAGGTGAGTCTTATAAAACTTATACGAAGGGTTGATCCTTATTATTTTCTAGAGAAACAGGTGACACCAATATAACTTATACAAATGGTTGAGACACATTATAGGTCATAGGTGAGGATGATATAACATGTATGAATAGTGATCCCCATTATATATCTTTAATTCAGTGGTAAAAAACAATATAATAAGTTGGATATAAGGTTCTTAGAGTTTAGAGGGTTTTGAAAGTGTTTTATGTATATGTTTATCTATGTAACCTAAAAAAATTTACATCCATTCTATTTTTTCTAATAACATTATTTGAGAAAAAAATATTTTTCTTTTTCATGTGATTTTTTTGTTTCATTCACCCTGTAAACATTAAATAGGGTTTATTTTATTTCTAACGGACTAATGTTTTTCATCATTTTTAACTTCATATCTAATCTTTTGGTTCCCATCCAATGTTTTAATGTTTTTTTAAAAGTATTTAAGTGGGATTAGAGACAAGGAGGATATCAAAGAGATAATTTTTAATTTTTTTCATAAAGATAAACAATGTTTTATTTCAAAAGGGTTTCATTTTGAATACAAAATGATACTATGTATAATAGTTAACTTATGATGTATAGTTTTAATTTGTAAGTATTTATCCTAGTAATCAAAAATAGTAAACCGAAAAGACCTTCAAATATAAATTCTAGTTCAAAAACAAAACAATATATAATGTTTTAGGATAAAACCCCACACATAATTGGATAATGAATAAGTAATAACTAAAAATTTGAATTTCATGGTTCATAGCCTATTCCACAGTTCTCCATGGGGGTCTTGATAATTATAAATTACAATATTCTCCTTTCAATCACTAATATAATACAAGAGCCTTAGTTAAATAATAAACAACGAATAAAAAACATCTATCATAATATCAAATGATCATCATAAAGAGAAGTAAAATATTTTGATGTTGTAGTGAATGTTCTTTTGTTTTTCTATGTGAAAAAACCTGTTTTCTATATTTTCCCATTTTATTAAAATGTGATGCAAGAATATGATTGAAGGGCTTTGATTTTTTTATGTTCAAGATGGAATAATATATCATAGATTTTTAGAAAAAATTATATGTTCATCTTTTTCATTCATGATAAATGAAATTACTCTATGTCATGATTTTTTCTCAAATCAATTTATCTTTCTCTATATTTTTTCTTATATAAAAATTGGATATAGTTTAAAAAAGATTTTTTTTCTATATCATCGTTGAATATCATTATATATCAGGACATAATCTAGTACCAGTATGTCCTTAAAACATTCATTTTATTCTATACAGAAAATGATATGAGTTCAAATATATACAATTATAATACATACTTCTCAGTAATATCAATTTATATTATCATAATAATTATTCATTGGATCTTAATTAATATTCCATCATTTTGTTTTTATTTAATGATAGAACATACCAACAAACATTTGAACAGATGGTCAATAATTTAATTCATACATTTGATCATGATAAATTATTAGCAGTCATCTTATACTTGTGATAAGTATAATTATACATATGGTCGTATAATATATCCATATGTTACATCATGTATTTTATCAAATTTAGAATACTAAATACACTATTATTAATTATCCTTATCATGAATTTATTGATTTTTTATATGATCATATTTTACACGTGGTTTCATCCATTAACCATCAATCAATAGGAAATTGATGTGTGGTCGATCTATCACATTTTGATATTTCTGACATATGCGTTGTCATTTCCTTATAGATTTTCCTACAAAAGGGTTTTCATGAGTTCAATATATCATTCATTTTTGTCTATGGAGTACATTTCTATATATTCTACATCAATGATATGATGGTTTCTTCTTTCGATGTAATAGTCATGATATCGATTTAGTAATTTGTGAACTATACATTCCTCTGTCACATGACTAATTGACTGTCTCGGAAGGAATTGAGATCAATTTAGTACAGAGTATAATTTCCACAGTTTTCTACAGTGGGAATTCTCTCCCCTTGCTGCCCATGCTTCTTTAGACTCTGAAACATCCAAAATAGAGGTTGGAAACCTGGAGGTGTCACTTCGCGCTCCTCCAATATCCTTCCAAGATGCACTTCAAGAATCTGATCAAGCTATTGAGAAGGAACACAAACAACCTCTCTTCAAGAAACTAGAAGATGAAGGATTTACAGTGGATACAGATCCGGAAGCACTGAAGCAAAGATATCAAATGTTCAAACATGCGCTTCTTGGCCGTGTCTCTTACAACTCGGCTGATCATCCCTGGCCCATAATAGAACTCAAACATAGAATTTCAAACTGCAGGGGAACTATAAAGTGGAAGATGGTTTCAATTGGAAGGGTTATTATCAAATTTTTTCCAACTCTCAGGTAGAGCTTGACCAGGTTTGGAAATTCGGTAATCTCCATCTTACGCCTGGTTTTCTTAGAATTTCTTCTTGGGATGTTTCTTTCAATCCGTTCACACATAGGAATTTCATGGCTCAGGTTTGGGAAAAGCTTTATGGGTTTAATTGATATTACTGGCACCCTACGATCTTAAGTGACATAGCTTCTTGCAATGGGATCCCTGTTAAAAATGATCAGAGAACACTAAATTGATATCTAGGGCTCTTTGCTAGAGTTATGGTTGAAGTAAACATGGCTAATGATCTCACTTCAGTCATCAATTTTAATGATCCTAGTCATAGGGCCGACATAAGAGTAGAATATGAGAGGAAAACTCCCTAATGTGAGGTTTTCAAATTGATTGGACACGATATAACTAATTGCAGAATTATCATAAAACAAGTAGATCCCCCCATTGTGAATGAGTGGAAGGATGTTAAGAACACTAAAAAAGGAAAATCCATTTTGGATAAGCCTGACCAACCTAAAAAGAAGCATGACATGTGGGTTAAGAAAAATACATTTTCCCCACTTGGTAATTCATGGGGAGAGATGGTTTAGGAAGAAGAGGCTCTTCAAATAGATGATAAAATTTCCATTGTAATTTAAATCATGGTAGAAGGTTTTTTTTTCAAAATATGCATGACATTGTTAATGCAGCAGACAAGAGAAACCTATGCACTGAATCTATATTAGACAGTTCTAACTCTTTTCCTTGTTCTTCTGCTGGTATATAGTCTAATTGCAGGAATCCCATCCATGCTTCAAAATCAGCATGTGTGGAACTTAATGTTGTTGAGGGACATCAATGCTCACCCAATGCACTTTTGGAGGATAAAGGTAACCTGGAATCTTTTCTTGAAATAGGTAATCCTACTTTCAATACTGTATTTACTGGTTCTGATAGAAATGTCACTGATAGTTTTCATCCACCTAATAGTGATGTTGTTTCTTTGCCTAACAACAATCCTATTGATAGTGATACTCTTGTTTCTAAACATGTTGCTGAGAATCCTGATTTTATAGGTAGTCTATCTATATCTACTATTTTCAAACAGGTATCTGAATTAAATTTATCCCCTCTATTCTCTAATGTTATTAACTCTGAACTTTCCAAATCTGAGTTATCTTATTCTGATCTAACCATTTTGGATGGGCAACCCACTCCTGATCTATGTCTTGCACATGATGTGGCTATATTCCAAACACAAGATTCCAGGATTCTTTCTTTTGAAAGTGATAACAAACTAGATAAAGCTGGTCATACTGAGGTTTCTACCTCGGTTAAGGCTATGAGCCCCACCCAGAATGCATATTTTCATCCTTCTACTTAGGAAGATTCTTTGGATAAACACCCGAAAAATAATACCCTGATCCCTTCTCATATAACTAAATCTATTTTCGTTCTTCGTTCGGATAGTGATATGACTAATGTTGTTTCTCCTATACCCAAGCTTAAATATCAAGAAAATAAAACAAATCCTGCCCCCTCTATGTTGACTAGGAGATCACAGAGGAAGAAAAACTCAGGAAATCCGAAAAAAAGGTTCTAACCCAAAACAAAAATTGAAATGAATATTCTTTTCTAGAATTTTCAATGTATAGCTAATCAGGATACCTCCACTACTCTTAGGAGGTTCTTACCCACTTATATATCACTCTTGATTGCTATCTCTGAACCTATGGTTAACTTTAATTTGACTCTTTTGAGGTTCGACTCCTTTAATTAACACTTCCTTGGCTCCTGTAAGAAAGGAACATTAACTGATTCTTTGTGGGTCTTCTATCACAATTCTCTTCAAATTGTTAACATTTTTAAAAGCACATATCAACAACTCACTTGTGACTTCTTGTGGAATGGACAACATATCTTTTGCACGATGGTCTACACTAACAATAGATATCAGGAAAAGAGGCCCCTTTGGATTGATCTTTTGGAGATGGCTAATCAAATTCATGTCCCCTGGGTTGTTTTGGGGGATTTTAATGCCATTGTCAACTCTTGTGAAAATATGGATCCCTTACATCTCTCCATCTCTTCAAGAGAGTTTAGGTCCTCTATTGAGGACTGCAACCTCTTTGAGGTTCCTCTTACCAGTGCCAAGTACACTTGGTATAGAAGGAATCGTAATAAAACTGTTGCAAGTAAACTTGATAGGGATTTCGTCAATATTAAAGCTCTTGACACTTGAGATAATGTCACTAGTATTACCCTCCCTAGACATAACTCTGATCATCATCCCATTCTACTTAGTTTCCTTAGTAATGAACGTAGGCTCACCCCTCATTTTAAATTTAACAACGCTTGTTCATTGGACCCTGATTGTGACTCATTTATTAAAAACACTTGGGATTCTAAGAAACATCACCATGAATCTTTTGCGTGCATGTTCAAGTTGAAAACAGTAATGCATTACCTTAAAGATTGGTGTAAAATCAAAAGCACTCAAATAAATTTAGATATCTCTTTTCTGGAGAAAGAGCTCACCCAAATTCAACGTCTTAATACCAACTCTGATTTTAATGGGGATTTGCAATCTGAGGTGAATATTTCCCTTAAATTCAACCATATTCTCAATTTCAAAGATAATATGTGTAAACAAATGTTTAAGACTAAATTGATTAATGATGGTGATCGTAATACCAAATTTTATAATTCCTTACAAAGAATCAGAAAGTCCAATCGTCCTCTCTCTAGACTCATTCACAATGATTTGATTCTTGCTACTAAAGAGGCCATCTCAGATCATGTGGTCTCTTACTTCCATAACACTTTCAATGGTACTGATGTGAACACTAATCTTATGTCTGGCATAATCCCTTTACTTGTGGATGATAATGATAATAAATCTCTCCTCTCCATTCATTTTGATCATGAAATTAAAGACACGGTGTTTAGTTAAAATTCTGATAGCGCACCTGGTCCTGATGGTTTCAATAATGGATTCTACCAAAAATATTGGGACAACATTCACTATGATGTTTGTAAGCTGGTGAAGTCTTTATTTTCTAATGGAATTCTTCCTCATGGTTTAAATGCTCAATTTATTACTTTGATTCCTAAAGTTGAAAATGATTCTAAAATTCATCAATTTAGACCCATTGCTTTAATAAATACTATCTATAAGATTATTACTAAAATTATTGCCAACAGACTTGTTCGTATTTGTAACAAAATAGTTTCTTGGAATCAGTTTGGTTTTATCAAAGGAAGATCCATTCAAGATTGTATTTTCCATTCCTCTGAATGTAACAATAGTTTAAATAAAAATACGAGAGGGTGTAGTGTTGCCATTAAACGGGATTTTAGAAAAGATTTTGATACCATTGATTGGGACTTCAAATTCAAAGTGCTTGAGAGCTTTGGCTTTCATGAATATTTTATCTGAAGAAATAAAGTCCTTTTCCAATCCTCTCTTATTTCTATCTTGATCAATGGTACTCCTCATGGTTTCATCAATTTTACTAAGTCTTTCACGCAAGGTGATCCTCTCTCGGCGATCCTTTTTGTTATTGCTGAAGATTACTTCAGCAGATTCCTTAATAAGGTAGTTCAACAAAATAATCTTAACCACATCCAAGCTTCCAGATACTTAAATGTGACTACTCATCTACTTTATGCAGATGATATCATCATGTTTATCAAAGGGGATCAAAGAAACATTCAAGTGCTCAAGCAAGCCATTACTCATTATGAGGACATTTCAGGGCAAGCTATCTCCTGGAATAAATCCCAAATCTTATATGGAAAAAACATCCCTGTCAGAAGAAAAAATATCATCACCAATAACCTGGGTATTAAAGAAGGCCATCTTCCATTAAACTATTTGGGGGTCCCTCTATTATGGGGATAGCTGAAAGCCTGCTATTTCTTGAATATAATTAATCAAATAACTAGCCAACTCTCTTCGTGGAAAGGGAAATCCCTCTCCATGGCTGGGAGAATTTGCCTTGTTAAATCGACCATTGTTTCTAAAATGGTTTACTCCCTCATGATATACAAATGGCTGACTAGCAACTTCAAGAAAATTAATACCTATATAAAAAATTTCATATGGACGGGGAATATTCTAGATGAGACACTCGTCACCGTCCCTTGGAAGAATTGTTGCAAGCCCCTTGACAAAGGCGGGATTGGCATGAAAAACAAAATATTGTTCAATGAAGCTCTGCAAACCAAACTTACTTTGAGGCTTATTAATTGTACTTATAAAGCTTCTGATTTCATAAATAAGAGATTCATCGATAAACTCTTAAAAAGGAATTTGAATTTCATTAACTCCTCAATCTGTCCTGCCATTAAAAACTCTTATCAAAAGATTATCGAAAATGCTAGATGGATGGTCAGTGTTGATTCCTGTATAAAAATATGGCGTGACAACTAGTATGGTACACCTTTGATATCTTTTATTTCCCTAGATAATAATCCTAAAGATATTAGTCATTCCATCAGAGATATTCTTCAGTCTCATAGGCAAGAACTGACTAGCAGTGTAGCTCACATCAATGACAGTTATCATTTCTCTACTGCTAGAGATTATCAAGCTTGGGAACCTGCCCCCAATGGTATTATTAATTAGAAAAACTTATATAAGCACTATTTTTTAGGTGATGATTTTAGTTTTCAATGGATTAATTCTTTTAAAAACTCTAAGATAAACCCCTCTAGACTCACTCAGATTTGGCATCTTCCTCACAACAGACTGCCCACTGATATTGGTCTACAAACTTTTGGCATACAACTATGCTCCAAATGCAAACAATGTAACCAGCATCGGAAGGATGCAGATCATCTCTTCTTATCCTGTTCCACTTCCACTACTTTATGTAATTATGTTTTTGACATATTTAATTGTAGACGGTCCATCCCTGACTCGATTTGTCAGTTTCTTAAAAAATGTGTTAGATATGATGCTTCCTTGCGGGTTAAAAATTTATTTCTTGCGGCGTTGGCGGAACTTATTCACGATATATGGTACGTTAGAAATGATATTTTGAAAAATAATCACACATTCTCTCTAATTTCAAGAAAAAATCATATACTCGTTGCAATTCAAGTAGCCGCTTCTATTCAAAAAGACTATTGTAGTAAATCTATTGGTGATTTTGAAATCCTTCGGTGAATTTGAATTCCATGCATCTTTCCAAAGACCAAGCATTCCTTCGAAGTCTTCTAACAGGCCCCGATACCGGGTTGGGTTAAAGTGAATGTGGATGGTGCCTCTAAGGGTAATCCTGGCCCTGCCAGCTATGGAGCTATTTTTAGAGACATGGATGGCCAAAGAAAAGGTTGCTTCTATAGTGAATGTGGTTTGGCCTCATCTCTGGAAGCCGAAATGTTAGGGGTCATTCATGCTGTGGAACTTGCTCTACAGAGAGGATGGAGAAATATTTGGATTGAAAGTGACTCTACCACTATTGTTCATGCCATCTGGAATGGTGTTATTCATCTTGTTTGGCCACTTACCAATCGCTAGATGAACAGCCTAAATTCGTTTCGTGGGATTTATTTTATTGCCACTCACATATTCTATGACGCGAATGTGGTTGCTTATTCTCTTGCCAATAAAGGAGTGTAGTAGAACATGACATGGCTGGATGCATTTCCTGGTGATTTACTTCCATATTTTGATATATATTGTAGGAAAATTCCATCTTTTAGACTTTTGTAATCACTTTGATTTTTAATACATATTTGGTGCTTTTGTCTTTAACCAAGGCATTACCTTTAATAAAAAATAGGTTATTAATTTTCCTAGCTTACATTGTATACATTACTAATATATAATAATTTTCCTCTCCCCAATGATATTATATAAAATAATGTGTAATGTGTTATAGAGTAGAGGGGTTATAGTGAGAATAAAAAATAAAAATAAAAATCGCATGAAAAATTGAATATAAATAATAATAAGGATATATTTCACTAATTTGTGAAAAACATAAATTGGAAATTATTAGATCCAAATATCCAAGGTATAGAAGTGGAAATAGGTTAAGGGGGTCCACTGATTTTCCAACAATTCATTAAGAGACATTGGAGCTTGGGGAGAATATGAACTATATGAACTATCATAGACGTTGGAATAAGTTTTATTTTAACTATTCATTAAGAAATAGATTGAAACAAATTATAGTTAGATTTGTAGTGGGTGAGCTAGAATTTTAGGCTAAGTAGGTATTAAAACTAATGTGGAAATATATGATGAATCTTTGGGCATTTAAAAACCAACGAAGTTAAAACTAAAGAATATTTGACATTTATATAAAATTCCCCAATACTCATAATGTATATTATATCCCTTGTTCCATTTTAATTAATTTTAATGAACTATTATTATCCCAACATAAACTATTTTAGAAGGGGATTCATCACTAAAAACAGCTCCCTAATTTCCTAAAAAATAGCTATCAGAGTTGGAATTTTTTTTCACATACCAATGTATTATATTGATAATTGATCTCTTCATTAGTGTAAATCATTAAATGATAATACATGATTTTACCCTTCATTAAACTTTTTTTATTAACATCCATCATTGATTCATCATTAAAATTATCATTTTATTTGTCTCTCAAATGATAACTATCAAATTTCACTGGATTTCTAATATGATTTACAGTTTCAATTACAATATGAATTTTAAAACCTATTATATGTCCATATGATATGGACTTAATAATTGTATAATAATGTTGGATGTACATATAAATAAGTATAAATCCAAAAGGTAATTTTTATAGTAATAATATTTCTTTAATGCAACATATTGAACATATCCATCATATTATATTTTAGGGATACAATACCACCTATAAAACTTCCCATTAAATTTGTAAAACATAATATATATTTATATATATGGTATAAAATAATTAATAATATAGTATATGTATTTTCAATTACTCTATAAATCATGTAGTAATTATAATCATCCATAATATGATTATTAGAACAATTTAAACTCAACAATACATAAATTAAATTATTTAACAGATCATTCTAGAATGGAATGAATATCATAGAATTTACAATTGATGTTTGAGAAGAAGAAAGACCGTCTTGTATAAATATATCACGACTAGATTTATCTTTAGTGAATTATAAATTAATTATAAATAATTTTAATATGGGGTCCAATGTCTTTAAACTCAAAAACTATATCTATACTCCCATGTTCTCCATTATGAGAGAATATACCATGTGATCTCTCTATTTCATTAACATAATACTAAGATTCTTCCTCAAAATAATAAATTTACACCATTTCTATTAATGTATAAGAAATAAAAAAGAAATGATCTTTATTGAGGTCCTTGGTTATATCTCTATGAGAGGGATGAGTTTAAAAAATCATGAAAAATCTTCTAATGTAACTCACCTAACTGGTCGTTTTGGAACAAGTGTTGAAGCATACTATGGAAAATCAATTTTAGTATCCCTAAAAATAACAAGACTAATTGGAATTAATGGTTTTACATAATTACCATCAAATTCATTATAACCTATTTCATTTAGATCATTGGGATATGATATATCTTTTTGAAATAATGGGTTATCTAATCAGACTTCTACATAGGACGACGTAAAATCATAGATGGGTTCTCCACCTATTTTTAACATGTGAGGGGTATCAATTATTTAATCCTCATCCTGGTCACTCTCCACGTTATGGAGATGTGGTCAAAAAAATGTATCATGGAATTCTATCTCCCTTAATAGTTTTATGCATTCTTCTTATGGGTTTTACAATCCATGGAATTTCATGTTATTTAGACACTTCAAATAAAAACATCAAATACATTGAAAATCATGAGTTGGAGACCCATACATTGTCTCATTACTTTATCATCTATCCCTATTAGATATATACATTTTTAAGTATTTCCTTCATCAAAACAAATAAATCCTCAATAATATCATTAGATTCAATAATATGGAAAATAATATGTCTCTGTGTGGATGGATTTGTGATTAGATTTAACTTATAATGTATTATTTCTCCTTCTAACATCCATATAATCTTTTATGGATTCTGGATGATATTAATCCTTTTGTACATGAGTTGATTACAATAAACACCAACATAAATAAGATGTCACTCAAATATTTAAAGAATTTATCTTTTCCTATAAAGCACTAGAGACGTAAACATTAGGTATGAAAGATTGTTGCCTCTCAAAGAAGGTTTGGTTAAATATTTCGTAGGTCTTATATTAAATAAAGGATTAATTTACTAATATTTTTTACCTATTAGGTATATAATGGAAATACATTGAAACACTGTCAAGTTAATGTCTCCCATTTAAGGAAAATATTGTGCTATATTTTTTTAAAATAAATCCAACAATCTGCACTTAGCTCATTTACATTTGGCCTCTAACAGTTTTTTCATCTATTAGATCCTCAATAAAATTAAAATATTCATATTGGGGATGATTCAAAAGAAATAACATTAAAATTATTCATAATCCCTAAGATGCATAAATCTTTGAAAATCTTCTAAAAAGCCAAGAGATGCATGCACTCTTGACGATCTATAAGAGTTTTAATCAAATACTCATGATCTACAGCTTCAAATTCGATATGGATTTAATATTATTTTATCATTAATGGATAAATTTGTTGAAATTATTCTAAGAACAACCCTTTCCTTCCATTATTAAAAACAGATCTCCATACCAAGGAAACAATTGTCCTAAACCACTCAACATCCCCATTTTTTAGATGACTTCACGAGAAAAGATATTGGTCTTCAAAATAATTCAAAATATTCTTGAGATACATATCCCTATAATATATGATTCTATATCATCTTTATTTAGTTATCTCTTTATTTAGACAATAAAAATAAGATTTGTGGTTATAGAAGATAAAAATTTGGAGAATAATGATTTGAAGAATAAATTAAATATTGTTTTATTTCAAGATCGAAAAGTATTTTATGATACTATTTTTGATTCATCATTTTAGAAAAAAAAAATAAAAAATCATTATAATATTAATATTTTTGAAATTAACAATAAATTAATTATAAAATTTTAAAAGCATATTAAATATTATAAAACATATTAACTAAGTGAATAGTTTATATATATTTCAAATATGGCTATAAAAAATAAAATTTGAATATCAAAAGAAATATCAAAATAAAAAAATTAAAAAATAAAAATAAAAATGATCATACAAAATTCAGAATTACGATAATTTAATCAATCACAATTTAGAGGCTTTGTAAAAAATTTATTCATGATTATATATTTTTTATAATGAAATCAAATTAATTTTTACTCTCTAAAAATGGTCTCCAAAAAGTGATGTCTAATATTAATATATGTAAACCTAAAATGTGATTGATTATATTTAATAATTTTAATGGAAATTTTTTACCACAAGTTATATGTTTATGTTAGAATTATTATATTGTAGTATAGTAATGATTTTTTCCTCTATATAATATACAGGAAAAAATTTCATTTGGATACATATCATTATTCAATAGTGAAAATTTATATAATATTATATTTCATTGTATAATTTGACATAATTTAAATTACAAAAAATATACATATTTCATAGGTACATTTTCTATTTAACGTACATCCTCATAAATATGAATACGAATAAATAAATAATTCAAATGAATTTCTTCTAGAATTGACCTGTCATGAATTTCTGGTAAATTTTATGTACAAAATAATTTTTATAATATAATTCAAATTTTTTTATTTTGGGTCATCATGAAAATGTGTTGACATGCACAAAGTAAAAAAATATAAGGGTTTCATGATATTAAGTAAATCAAACTACTAATCATTAATCAGTATAAGTTTTGGAAGCCAAAATGTCTAGTTTCACCAATATCCAACATAGTTTGCGTACTACTTTGAGTATAAATTCCACTTATGAAATCCTAGAATAACGGATTTAAAAGATCAACTTTTTTAGTCTAGTATTTAAATATAATTCCAGCCAAATTTTGAATAATTTTCTAAAAAAAGAAGAATTAAATATCACCCATTAAATACGTTTTAAATTTTATTCGCATTAATTAGAAATATTCAATTATTATGGTGTTATTTTTATTAACCAAAAAAAGTGATCAAAAAATAATTGAACAAAGATAAAATATATTAAAATAAATAAAATAAATAACCTAGGTTATGATATTCCCATTGGAAAAGTCTCAAAAATAAAAAATGAATTTAGATAAACAAATCATGGATGCTAAATTTTTTTTAAACCAAAATGTTAAATTATTAAATTATATTCATGATTTAGAAAATATGGGTTTTTAATCGAGGGGTTGTTATTGAGAAAAACCTCAATTATATAAACATTTGGAATTGTACACCTGAAAGGAATTATATATAATTTCAAATTCAAATGTGATTAAAATAAATGTAATATTATAATGGATTCACATCATGAAACTGGTGGAATGGTTATTGATATTATATCCCTTCTTCATGACTATAACCTTGAATGACAAGCCTGGAATAATATATAAAAACACTAATAGACTCTTCAATCCTGTTTAAAAAATTCCACTTAGTTCCAATGGTTAATAAATTTTTAAGTATTTCTACTAGTTCTCAAGCATTGATACATTTAAAATGATTGAATTATTCTTGAATATATATTACAAATAATTCATAATGAATTTCATAAGTAAATTTAAAATGTTTATAATATGAAAATGAGAATTATTATTCATACAATTTAATATGATAATCTCCATTATAAGATCCTATATGTATATTTACAACTATAGTATATAGTAGAGGGTGTCTATGAATCCCAATGAATATAATAAAATAATTTCCTTATTATTAAACTATTTCTTCATGTTTGGGTTCATTATGTTCCCCAAAACTAGTTGATCTTTCATAATCATGTTTAACATGACAATTAATATATTTGGTCGATGTATTTTTTTCATATCATAATGATAAAACTCAATGTTTTATAAATATATATTAGCCTAATGTGAACCATTTTCATCAAACATGGAATATATTGATTTTAAAAAAATGATATTTTTTTGATGTTATATAGTATTTAATGGACGTTGAATAAAAAAATACTACTAAATCACATTCGAATGAAATTATATATAAATTATCCATTGTGTTGATAATAAGGACATTACGTTCAAAAAACTAAAATAATTAACCATCAGTTTTCTTCCATTCTAAAACTCATAGTGAGATAATTATAATTGTTTTATAATAGTATCCCAATAGATAAAATAGTAATATTTATTAATAGATTCTACCATAAAATAAATAGGTAGTTCATAATTCAATATCAGATTTTAGGATATCTCTGATAGAGTTCAACTCTATCATTATATAAGACCATTAAAAAGGGGGCATAGGAGAATAAAAGTTGTTATTATATCCATATAATCTATATAAAGATTCAATGTTTTTATTTCCAAACTCATAGAAAAGATCACTTTATGATGTCTTCATAAAAAGTGCACCAATATTTTCAGAAAAAAAATTATTTTTTAATGTTCTAAAAAGATTCAATTTTGTGGGATATGATGAATATTCATATTTATCAATAAAATTAAAATACTATAACATATCCATATTGGTTCCTATTTAAGATAGAAAATCTATAATTTTGAAAAATTTTCCGGTGAACTAACTCTAGAGATTTAGATGTAATAAAATCTATCGTTATTTGAAAAAATATATAATGTTTTTTATATGGACATTGTTTAAATACAATTTTTATTTGAAAATATAATTTAGTAAGATCTTTAACAATTCCATTCACAGTTAATATAATCATGGTGTTTATGTTTTAGTTTTTTAGTGACATATTCTATGGAAATAATTCATTATGAATGAAAAAATTTATGAAATATTTTTATAAAATAGAAAATATTAATTAGTAACCAAAACCTTTTAAAATTTTAGAGGATAAGAACAAATATAATTATAATAATGAAATTAGGGCCATGGTTTAATATTTTAAAAAATATCAATTATCACATAATTGTGATGTTCTTTGTATATTAAGCTCTGAACCATTAATGAATAATTCATTCAATAATAAAATAATTAAATAATTTCTAATTTGAAAAACTCTAATTAACTTTACTTCATCATTTCCACTATATGTAAAATATACACTCTATACCTTGTTATGAATTATAATGATCGATTAGTCCCCAGTTATGCGACTCATTCACCTAATGTAAAAATAACAACTTTGTCTACTAGTTTCCTTCAAATATCTTTCCTAATAATTTTTTTTAGAAAATCATTTTTGTACCCAAACATTTATGTTTCTAAAAGAATTATAGTAATAAAAAATTTATTAATCCAAGGATGTTTATTAATTTTTTTTTAAAAATATATAATTTTAAAAAATCAAATCATCATTATGTTTATGTGAAAAAAAATTTCCACAATGTTTGTAGAACATGAACTAAGAATAAATTCATTCCAATAATATCTTGAATCTAGTATTGTGACTAATCCATGTTTTACAAGTGGGATTTGTCTCTATATTATGAATTGTAGTATAAGATTCTGTAATATTTTAAACATTGGAGGATTTTTTTATTATTTTCTCATTTTATATTTTAAGTGAATTTTTAAAATTTAGTAACATATAATTTCATTATTTATATATAGAATTTTCATATTTAAAATTAATATATAAATCATTACATTTCATTAAACTATTAAACTTATAATAAAACACATTAAAATATTGTACCATCATATTATAGTATAATACTAAATATTCATTGATAATCATCATCATTACAATTCCCATATTGACATGTTATGTGAAAGGGAGATGTAGCAATAATATTTGATTCCTCGTTTGTGTTTTTTTATAAAATTAAATTTTCTCTATCATTTTTATCTTCTATGCATGGGTCCAAATCACTTAATCTATCCTTAGAAAAATCCAATCATCTTTAATAGAATTTTTTTATTTTATTGTAATATTATTTCATATTTTTTTTTACATTTCTAATTTAAATATATTTCCTTTTTCATTCATAGTAGGTAACCTCTCCTAATTTATTATCCCTTTTTTCTTTTCTTTTCCTGTCATGAATTACTCCATATTTTTATTTTTTGAATAATTTCATTATCATATTTATAAATTTGGAAATAATTTGTCCAGGGGATATGTTTCCTTGTTACTATCAGTTGGTGGTTCAACCAAAATAAAAATTTATTCAATTATTTTTATTATAATCATTGAATCATAAGACTTAATGGAATCGCATTTGGTTTTAGGTCTATCTTTATCCATTTTTATCACTTTTATGTCCTATTCGTACATCAAAAGCTTGAAAAAACCAATTTTACATGTAGTTTACTTATTTTGCAAGTGTTTTAAAATTTAATCACAAGTTCCTCTCAAACTATCTTGTACGTAGTGTAGAAGTTATATTAAGGGATCATTTTTTTAAATTTATTTCTTAATTTAATGAATTTAATTGAAAATCTCTCAATTACACTAAATTTAATAGAAATAAACCAATCCATTTCGCAGATATATTTTACTACAAAATAGATCCAAAATATAAATAGGATATATATATCCCACACCATTGTTCTATTTTGGAGTATAAAAGATTCAAAACTACACATGTGCATTCCAAGCTTCATAACAACATCAACAGTTCTAAATGGGAGAAAAAATAATAACAAGTGAGAGTTTTTTATATAACACATTATTAAAATGAAAAATAATCTGTTTAATTTCTGAAAATAACATAGTAAACACATTTAAAAATTTAAAAATAATACCGTAAGAGAAGTAATATAATTAAATTATGTTGATAATGTTGTTCTATTATTTCATAGGTAAATCACATCCTCTAAAAAGTGTATTTTCCTTCGACATCGATGTATAAAAACAATGAATTGTCTTAAATTACTTTTATATTAATTTTATAATAAAAAATGTAATACCAGTACAAATATTGGATGAAAAATATTGTTGTACTGGGTAAATTGTGATCAAACTCACATTAACAAAATTAAACTAAAAAATTACATAATTCCTACTTATATTTCCTCTAAATGGACAGTGCATTATCCTTAGTAAAATTAATACCCTAAGGATATAAATCAATGAATGGTGTCAACTAAAATCCCATAAAGAGAAAAAATAATGGGCATAAATTAATATAACATGTGTTTGCATAACCATCAATATCATATCGTAAGAATCGTATCATCATCAACATCATGAAAGAAACGTGTGATAAAGGCATGGAATGTGTCAATGCGTAAAAATGAAACATCATATCATGTGGTCAAATATCACACATAGTTGTGAAAAATAATACATCATGTTCACTCAGAAAATATATGCATGATCATAACATCAATCTTATAAAAAATGGTTGAATATTGTTTATTTATAATAGACATTATATCAAGAGATACATCGTAGAAAATAATTAATTTTAGGTCTATATAATTCTCGGACCACCCATCTGAAAATAATATTTACGTAATCCTGCCTGCCTTGTAGAAGTCACAACAACTATTGTCCTGAAATAACCCATAGAATAAAATGTGTGTCATTAGATATTTCAAAATAATATGATAATAAATAAAAAATTGGGTTCCCAAATGAACAATTAAGATCATAATTTTTAATAAATTTTATTTTTTACTAGATAGGAAACAATACCTGACTGGTTGAGGATTTTTTTGGGAACAACAATAATTTTTCAATATAATTTCATTAGAATTAAAAAATTGTGTGGAATAAATGTATACAAATGAATATAATGGTAGGAATAATTAAATGATAATTAATGAAAATTAATTTAATATCCATACTATAATTTATATGAAGGATAGATTTCCCAAATAATGGTAGTTGGGTTCAAGAATCACCATTCAATAATTCATATATTATTTCAAAAAAATTTGGCATGTAGAACAATAAACATAGATTTATGAAAATGTTGATACCAAATTTAATTATTTTAATTTATACCAATATGTTTAATTATTTTTCATTTTATTATATTTCATAATTTAGTAGGATATAGGGTATTAATTTAAATATCATGTTTTAATCGGAAATTTCATTTTTCCCTTGATTTCACCAATTATAGAAGTAATTAATACAATAGTATAATTAATTCCAAATTATTATTATAAATATAATTACATAGTTATATAGTTTATAGAATTAATAATATCTATCCTTGATTATGGTTATATATTTTGACATGGATGTGTCTCTATAGATGGTCAACCAGCCTTGGAGAAGACATTGTTGGGTGAACAAGAAATAGAAGAAGGAAATTTTCATATATTGTAAATATAATACATAAAATATGTTAAAATCCTAAATATAATGCTGAAATACTTCCTAATTAATTCCTATAAGTTTTGGTTTTGAAAGTTGTGGTGAATAATGAAAATAACAAGAAGAATAATAAAAGACAATATTTTAACAAAACATATTTAGACTTTGCTATAGATTATATTTTATGACTCTAAATTATCCTAATTCATCGAGTTGGATTACTACAGAACATCCCTATATATTTAATAATTAGGGATATAAATTATTTTGGTAGTGGTTACACTTTTCATGTGGGAATGAGTGGTTTTCCAAGGGAAGTGTGTTGTGTAATTTATACATGAGGAGTGGGGTATTTTAGAATAAAATATTAAATTAAATAATATATCAAAGGTAATAGTGATAATAGTTAATTTTTTAAAATATATATCATATATTTATATAATATAATGTTTTTATACATTAAATCAATTTATAATTATAATTCATTAGTTTATTAAAATTAAATTGAAAAATAATGAAAAACATTCATTTTAGGGGATCTATTTTGAGTTTTGGTTTTTGAAAGATATTTTTAGGTTTGTATTTTATGTTTTGTTTGGTTTAATGAATAATATATGAAATTAAATATATCATGTTTGATCCTCATGTTCTATGATTAATTTGGAAAATATTTCTATATGAATGATGAATGTTTTGATACACTTGTTATGGGAATACTATATTTTCTCTATTCACCTAAAAATTGTATTGTTATAGAAATATACTAAAATAATAGTCTCAATTTCGACATGATTATTTCAAAAATGATCTTAATTTTTTATAAAATTAATATATAAAAAGGTTAATATTAATTACTCAATATAAAAATATTCCATATATGAAAGAACATAAAAATGTAGTTTATAAAAGAGGTTCTTATGTTTTCATTGAGTTTTTAATTAATGTGATTTATTTTTATGGGATTATAAGATTTTCATTTATATAAATTAATCATTATAAATGTGAATTCTCTAACATTTGGTTGAGGTAAAATAAATATTCCAAAAATCAAGTTACTATTTCCAATGATCGAGTTACTACACCCTACAGTGAGGTTTCTATTCCACTGGTATGATTACTATCTTTGAATGTCATGTTACTATTAAAATATTCACATTACCTTCTATAAATACCTCTAAATTGTTTAATTAATTACTCAAATCAGTTAATCTCATGGTATTATATTATCATTTTCAATTATTTTTATTAGTTTAATAAAATTTTATTTTATTTCTATATTTTTTAGTGAGAGCGATGATTCTAGTAGATTTGGGTGATCCATATTTTTAAATTTTATATTTTGAAATTTATATCATATTTGAATTGAGTTTTTTTAAATTTAATTGGTTTCTTTGATGATTAAGGTAACAATATTATTAAAAATAATTTTTGGTTGGTTTCTATATGTCTATAAAACCATATAGTATATTATAACACACATTTTTATCATGATAGAAATCTAATTTATAATATCAAGGCTGCTACATTCACTCTACTTGAAAAATTTCAACCCCAAAATTTCAACATATATTTTTGGTTAAGAATAGATGAAGACACATATATTTAATTGACTCCTCATTTTCCCATTTTATATTTTCATGTATGTGGTTCCAACACCACACTTTAATGAGGTGGGTTTTCTTGTTGTGTGTATTACATTATATATGGTTAAAGATCTTCATAATATTATCTTTATGTGAGAGTATATTTATCCATTGTACCACCTATATATTTAGTACATGTGATGGTTTATGTATTCAATTCCTCATGGGTTATACATGGAATATTTCATTAACTACAACCGTACTTGGTGGATGTAAAATTTGATAGGACGCTACTCCTATGTGATCAAGGATATTAAATGAGCCAATGTACCTTCAGTTGTGATTAAATCTATTTTTGAACTATAGAAATATATTCAATTTTAATATTTAAATGAAAAAATTATATCCAACATTGAATTGAATGTTCCCTCTAAATTTTTAACCATATCCCTTTTTTGATCTCTGAGGATGTTGTTTATGTCTCTAATGGTATGAACCTTTTCTATCGTATATTGTAAAATATCACGACTAAGTATTTTTTGTTCACCAACTGCATCAAAATAAGATAGAGTTATACATTTATTCTAACAAAAAGAATCATATGGGTCCATTTGAATACTTCACTATAACCTATTATTATTTGATAAATGATCTAATGGGAGATCCTCATTCCATCGTCTATGATATTCAATTGAGAAAATTATAAGAAATTACTCGATTATTTGAAGAGTCCTATCAAACTATCCATCATTCTAGGGGTGATAGGTCATTATGGAATTTAATTATTTAATAAAATATTGTCAAATACTTCTCTAGAATTTTGAGTTGAACATTACATTATGATCATATATGACTGAATATGGAACCTTGTGGAACATCCCACATCACTTATAGAATCAAAACTTAATCAAGTGAAAAATATTCTTGAATATCGATAATGTGGATAGTCCATGTGGGTCGGTCCACCACACCCTATATCATATTGATTATTTGGGATGTATTTTGAAGACAATTAGAAAATTCTATAGTGACATTCTCCCATTTCCACATGGGTATTAGTGTTTGATTCGTAGTCCCTTTGGAACTCTATCACCCAATGTTTTCTTGATTACATACTAACCACCATGAGATATACACCAGAATATCCTTATTAATGTTGTCCAACCAAATATTCTCTCAAAGATTAAGTAACATATTGGTACATCTACTATAGACATATAATAGTGAGCTATGTGAATTATCCAATATATTCATCTTTATAAAATGTTATGAAATAACACTAGACCTCATTCAAAACCAAATCACACCATCATAATCGATGTAAAAATCATGTAGAATCCCTTCCTCTTAAAATTGAACCTTTTTTTTGCCCCCGAATATTACATTCTACCTCATTGTTGATCTCTTGAAGAGATGGATAGAAAAATATTTGGGAATGGTAGGATTTATTCCATGCCATTATGATTTCAAGATCCTTCTTCTACATATCCAAATGATTGGGTATCCACCAATCCACGTCGGTGATACACTAGAAATTTCTTTTTTTACAATTGTCATCAGAAACCATATTAGACATTCCTTTATTTGTCTAAATAGTGAAATTAATATCCTTTATTATATCTAAACATCATCATTGAATAATTTTAATATCATTCTATGTGAATAAAAACATAGATTCATTTGAATAGTATATATATCACAATTTTCATGATAAATGTAGTGCTTCCAAATAATTATAGCGATTATCAAAGTCATTAACCCTATATCATGCATTATATATTTCCATGCATGGATCATTAACAATCCAGAAGAATATTATATAACATTTTCATTATTAATGACTATGAAATCAGAGATTAGTTTTTAAGCATCAATGTATATCAGGAAACATTTTACACTTGTTGGTAGTGTGATTAAAAGTGTAGTTATTATCCTCTTCTTAGTGTCCTTAAATCATCGCCCACATCTTTTGTCGTGACATGTATTACACATTTATGGGTTGACAATGTTAGTGGGATATACAATAGTGATAAATTCATAAAAAGGAACTGGTGCTTATTTACATAATGAATAAATATGGATTTATTTGATATAAGTTGGTCTAGAACAGTCCTATATTGCCTTTGTCTTTGAAGGGTCCTCAGAAATTTCATCACTTGTGTTCATGTAACTCAGGAATGCGCCATGATGCATCAAAAAGTCACACGTTTTTAGCTTATCTTACATTTTCCCATTTTATAATGTCTCTAAAACAATTCATAGACTCTCCTCATCTTCTTCCTTAATCATAGAGTATATGAGAATATCATTTATAAACACAACAAATAATGTGGTTTGGTATTCCTTAAATAATTAATTCATCATGTCCATAAAGAACATAGGGGAGATTTTATGTCTGAAGGGGATAAATATGATGTTATAGTTTTCATACCATGTACAGAAAGACTTCATCGGAACATATTTTTTCTTCATCAACAGTTGATGATATACAAAACAATGATCAACCAGTGAGAATTATTATGCTCATTAAAGTTGATCAAACTACCTATAAATCCCTTAAAAAGGATACTTGGTCTTTATAGGGATATTGTTGAGGTAATTTTAATAAATAAAAATATGTGTTGATCTATTATTTTTCTTTAAAAATATAATGTATGTAGCCAAAGGAAATGATCTAGGGCGTATAATCCATTTTTCCAAATGTTCTTGTAGATACATATTTTCTCATCTAATTTTATCAAAGACATCCTATAGGGGTATTTTGAGATTGGAGTAGATCTAGGTTTGATCATTGTTGATAAATTTTACTCCAGATCTAGTAGAACAATAATAAGTTTTTATTTTGTATTTAACAAGGCATATTAGTGAAATTATACCATAAAAAAGGTTGTTTACAACAAAATAAGACATCTAATGCACCATTTCATTATAAAGCATCACATGTTAAGTTATTTTTTAATGAATATATCATATAAAAATATAATGTGATGGGGATGTTCCTGTTGCAATTAGTATTCACCTATTTTTTTTAAAGGAAATTTCTATGGACCATTATAATTAATAGTATTTACAAAAGATAATTATTACATTAAAAGTACTATTATTATTCACAAGAATACAATAAAGAAATTTAAAACAATTTAAAATAATTAGATATTATTCTAAAAACAAACATATAATTACCAAAATTTACTTTTATTGAAAATATTTAAATATTATTATAAATACTAGAAGAAAATAATATAACAGTAAAGAATTAAACATGATTACAAAAATTAAAAATAATTAAAAAGTTTCTATAAAATTAAAAAATTGAAAATTATTGAAAAATTAAATAATATAAAATAGTTTACAATACATAATAATTGAAAATAAATTAAAAATGGAAAAAATATAAATTATTAAAACCATTAAAATAAACAAAAAATTTATGCATCATTTAAAACATAATATTTTCTACATCCCAAATTTTAAAAGAGTAAAAAAACCTCAAAAATCATCTACCAGTATCAGGTGGAGGAGGATCACTCACTGGATCAAGGAAATGAAAAACCATACCAACACCACACGTAATATGTTCCAAATACTCTATCATCTTCACATATCTCTAATGTTGTTTCTAACTTCCTTCCTCCATCTCTTTTCTAATCTTCTATATCATGTCATTATGAGCACTAAACCTCTCCTCATACAGTCCCACAGACAACAGTAATGATGATGAATCTCCACGATCTACATTCCACCTCACCGATGACATCACATATGTACCACAATAACTCATAGTTTTTAGTTGGGAACTAATACAAATTACTCATCATTTCTTGACACCATGTAATGTCAACTTAATCTAGGACACTTCATCAAAACCTAAATCACCAGGGGTGTGTTTTTAACACTTATCATGACTCTCCAGTGAATGAGATGTTCTAACACATTACATTTCCTAAAAATATAATTACAAATTAAAATAACAATAAAATTAATATTCATGAAATTTCCTAATAAATTACTAACCATAATATGGAGTTGTCAGTTACCTACAAGTTATCATGTATGAGAATTAATATACATCTTATTATAAACATTATACTCCCTAATTAGTCATCTAGTACAAGCTTGTGTAATATAAATAACATTTTCCTCTTAAATTATATATACATTAATAAATAATATCAAATACAATATATAGTCGATTTATGCCAAATATATGTCTTTTGGACTTATTTTTGACATATTTCCTCCTCTTTCACTGAATTTTAGTAGATTATCTCATCTTAAATGCCTCACCTGGTATGTAGAATCCAAATACATCCAATTGATGTGCTAATATATAGTACGGTAAAATGGAGACATAAAAATGGTTCAAAATCGAAGTAAAAAATTTCCCTATAATTCTTTTTTTGTGTATTTTTAGAATTTTATGGATGTTATCATGTATAAAAATATACCAAGACACTTAGAGATTATCTCTTTGAATATCAGGAAGCCTAGAAAATAAATTTTGCAATATAATAAAAAATAATTTTTTAGTAATCAAATGAACATTATAAATTATTTATTATTTGAAAAATAATTTATACCGGTAGAACATAAAGGAAAAAATGGTGATTGGAACCATGTCCCATGTGACAAATGGATCATAAAAATAATTTTATAGAACCACACTTTCCTTCCCAGCAACTAAATTCTAAAACAATTCAAATAAAAAAATCAGAATATATATACCATCAATGATACACTTTGTTAATATTAAATAAATATCATAAAAAATCATTAATAGAAAATTTTATTATTTCCACACTTCTATTACCTCAATATATTAAATTTTTGGTGATCTATTCTCTAATGCCATGGATTATTTTTAAGTGTGGAAACTCCTACCCCTCCCAATTTATCATTCCCTACATATCCCTCCCTATATTTCCATCCCCTATCACATTTATGATTAAAACCACCTCTTAATATACTCCAAAATAGCGCTTCCCAACCTTATATGTGATCTAGATAATTCACATACTCGGACATAGTCACCCACTTCCCCATCGAGGTAGATGCGATATGGCCTCCCCACCCCCCTTTCGAGGAAGATATGGCATGACCTCTCCACCTCCCCATGATCATCATACTATAATTCTTCTTCAACATTAAAACACTACATTCCCTGATCCAATTTTTATCCGTAATCAAAATTCTATTCTCCCCATTCCAATAGGGTTTTGTAGGAGGTTAGCTCCATCAAAAGCATGATCAGCTTCCATGAATGCATATTATCGAAGATGAAACCCATCGCGGGATCGCCTAGTAATTATGAGGCCATGTAAAATGATACTATACTGATATTTTTAGTGATTTAGAGTCATTCAAATATGGTAACCGATGTAACATTCATTATGTCCAACCAAAAATTCAAATTGATTGAGGGCCCATTTTCTGGAAGGAGAACAATGTCCAGGTATATACCATAAACATTAGTGTCACATAAGTTGAAGTTGTTTTGAATTTGAATCTTGAATCTTTAAAAATATGTTGTAATGATAAATTCTCATCATTTTTGTAATAAATCAAGATATATTTCCTTAAATAGTATAGTCTACTTAGGAAAATAAAAAAATTCTCTCTAAACCTACACGTTTTTTTAGTTATAATAGGTGTTCCATTTTTTTCCAATGAATCATATCATAAATTATTATTACCTTTAATATCCATACTATAGTAAAATTGATAGAGTATTACAAATCCAATTCTTCGCTTTATCTTCTTGTAATTTTATTGAAATCGGGCTATTGTGCTCACATTCATAGAAATAAACACATCACAATGCATCCAAATATAACATTATAATGTTTTAATATGTAATATTGTTAAATTATCTAGTGTGGAAAATAAATTTAATAAACAAACCAAATAATTAGTAACTAATTTAGTTTATACATGTTCTTGATTTGGAACAAAAAAATTCATTCAAACATGTTTATTGAGTGAGTCTTTTTAGAACACTTTTGTTGGGATAAGTGTAAGTAGTTGTTCATTTGAATAGAAATTTTGATCATCTACAAGGATTAATTTATAAAAGGAATATAGTGGATTCCAATTTATTTTTAGGTGTTTATTCATAATGACTTTTCATTTAGAGAATTTCGAATGTTAATTTGATAATTGATGTCTATGGGTTTAGGTGGAGACTCCTTCAATTTTTTCCATTTCAATAAATACACATTTTATTATTTTAACAAATATTTTTTTAATGATTTTAATCTAATTATTATGATATGATTGTTATATCATGGTTTTATCAGATAGTTATGTTCTTTTCAATTTGGTGTGTATGTAATATTGAATAGGGTTAGAAATTCATCAATGTAACTTACATAGTGGATAACATAGATAACTCCATAAATATAATATTTTTATAATTGGAGATGGTTTTACTGTGGGGATTTCATAAATATCCTTTAATATGGGAACCATGTATCACCATTGGACATGTCATGGTACATCATGCTATAATACCATATTATTGTTTCGTAAAAGGATTGAACAAGTGGTGGTATATAACATGTCATGTGATGGGTGAATTTTTTATTTCAATATTTTCACTTACATGTATTCCCTTATACTTATTAATATATAATCTAATTAAAAAAAATATTGATTATTATGTTTTAAAACAACATGTTTGTTAACATGGTTTCCCCCCTAAGGATAACTATGTCCTATGTGAATGGTTGTTCTTATCCAATTAAAACACAACAATAAATTTATTAATATGTTATAGCTACTAAAAAAGGTTTGAACCTAAACATTCTATATGTTACTAGTGAAAAATATATATATATAAATTATTTCTTGTTCAAAATAAAAAATTGGAATCATATTAAGAAAAATAAATCATAAAAAACATTATATTCTTCAATCTTGAGAGATAAGGATATTATTCATCCTATCCCAAAAAATTTCAATGTATTATTTAAATATACAAAATATCCTCCCATGAAAATAAAGCAATTTTCAAAAAACTCCATATATTTACTAATTTAGTATATTAATATTAAAAATCAATAATAATGTTATTTATTCATTTATTATCAACTATGTTTTCTTAATGTGACACCTTTAAATTTAATTTCAGAAATTCAAAGGAACTTATAAAATGTCATATCCCATAATTTTTTATTTATCTATCTTGTAAATAATTGTATTTTCTTGAAGAAATACAATGAACATGATATGATTGTGGTTCCATGGGTTGTTCTGAAATAGACTATATTTATTCCTCCTTTTATAACACACTGAGACATGTAAATCAAAGAATTAAATAACTATAACAAAAAACATTATCCTTTTTCTGGTGGATATCTTTCTTAGATAGATCCATGACATAGGTTCCATCTACGAAACATCTATACAAATAAACTTTATATCAATTTTCATTAAATTAAATGAATCAAAATTAGATATTTAATTATAATGTATAGATAATTTAATAATGATATATCATAACCTAAATTTATTAATTTCATTAAAAGAAACACTCAAAAAATTCTCTGACTTTTAATAATTAGATTTATATTATATGTCATGCAATTTAAAAAAATCATAAATGAACGAAACTAATTCTAGGTGATACATATTAGTGATCACGGTATATAGTATTCTAGATGTGCATATCATTATCAACATTCATTTTCCATTTATGTTAATGGATTCTTGTATCACTTATCAGGTACAGTAGACACACTGATCACATATATATAAGAAGTCTTTATATCTCTCTTATTTTCTCATTATTTAATTATGTGTAATTTCTTTTGATGCATTTTCATGGAAAATCGAATTCTACAATAGACTCATGATGTCTATTTACATAGTTTATCATTTTTTCCTACACAATATTTTATAAACCTTTACACTAGATTCACATTTAATGAACTATATTTGATTCTATTACTTCATATTCCTCATTTTTATAATTTAATTAATTAACAAACTAATATTAAATACCTTTAATATTATTCTTTTGAATCTTATCGAAGTATTCAATAATATCTGTTGAAGAAATTTCCCATTCCTTTAATACCTTCAATAATTATTTGATTTTCAATAATTTTTTTATGTTATCCTTCGTATATACAAAATTCTATATAATAAAAGAGGAAATATCAGATAAATATTGGTCAATTCCTGGAGTGTTTTTACTTTTTTTAGAATTGATATATTTTATTTCATTAATGAAATTACACATTAAATCATGAAAAGTGTATAAAGATCTGTATGAAACTGTAGAGAAATTACACATTTAATTATCAAGGAAACAATTAATGCAATGTATTTCCTATCAAATTTATCATATTTAGGATATTAAACTAGATAGAATGTGGGGATAGGATTAATATTAAAACAAACCATTATCCTTTACCAAATATTTGATCTCATTAAAGTCAAACATCGTCACCAGATATGATTTTACTTCCTCGATATTGAAATAAAATTTCCCTTCGTAAATTCGTGCATTTATATAGAATATTCGCGATTATAATTCAAAACAACATTATCTTTCTTCAAGATAGTGATTTTTAAAAACATATAAAAGGATCACACTAAAGGTTAATCTTCTTCACTTTCTCCAATAACAAGAGAGGGTATATTTTTTTCCCAAGCAACATCATTCCTTCTTATTAATGGAATATCATCAACCCAAACCTCAAAATCCCCAATATCTTCCCTTTAGTTTTGTATAATATAAATTATTGGGTTATTCACAAAAAAATGGATTCTACAAGAACTTAACCTATTTATTTTTATCATCTTAAATAGTCTCATTCATAGTCTCTTGATGAGACTGGACATCCATTTTTCATCACCGTATATCCTATAAACATCATCAACAAGAAGTATAAGAGACTAAATTTCACCATTTATAATAGGTTTCTCCTCATGAGAAGACACAACAACTCGATCATATTTGAAATCTTGTACAGAGGTTACTTCTACTCCAACTACTATAAGTAATAAAAGGAATCAATAATTTACCCCATATTACTTAAGTACCTATTTTACATTGAACTACATGAAAAAACATTGTCTTGTCCATTTAATTTACCCATACATGGTTGATGGATAAATGTTCATGTGTTCGATGAGTAAGGTTCAAAGTGTTAATAATGTAATGTTAAATTGAATAAACTATGGTGTTTCCTCAACTACTATAATCCAATTTCATGAAATTTAATATCTAGAGAGAATGAATACTATAATCCTGAAATAATGAGATCCCTGGTATCATATATCTCAATTGATAATGATACAATGATCATTAAGCCAATACTAGTGAGGGGATTCATTTAGTGCCTCAGTGGGAATTGTATAGTAATTATCCTAAGATTTCTTTTTTTACCACCAATAATTAGATAACTGTTTATTTTTTATGAGATTAAATACATTAACTAATGAGGACAAAAATAATAATCCTAACCTAATAACATATATATTACTCATATAAAAATATATAATGACTATTTAAAAATATTCGATTTTATGTCACTGATATGTTATTTTTTTGGATTAATCAATTTTTTCTTTTAATTTTAATACAGTATATCAGTATAAGAAATTTAATTTATGATATATATTAATAAATTTATGATTAAATTCTCAAAAAAATAGTTATTAATAAGAAACCTCTATTATTTCAAAATATTTATTTCTCAAAAAATATCTAATATAGATATATGCTATGTTATAAATTGATAATATCCTTCAGAGTACTAAAATGTCACTGAAATATTATACTTATATATTATTAATATATCATTCCACTTTATACTAGGGGAATAGGTTAGTTTCAGAAGAAAAAAATTAATAAATGTGAAATATATAAATTGTGAATAATCATGTAGAATGTTATAAGGAAACTAAATAATACTACTGACTATAAAGACTATGAAAATTTCTTCATCTTGTATTTTCTATGTCATCAAGGTTATGGTGGGACATGAAAATATATATATGGAAGAATTTAACATATTCATTAAATTGTATTTGAAAATAATTCATGTAGTATTTTATTTTAGAGTATCATTCACACTCCTCAGAAAATGGTTAATCCCACACTCAATTTTTTTTATTCCTATTAAAGATTATGAAAACTAAACTTGTAATATTGAGAAACTAATAGATCTATAGTAAATCATTAAATTATTATTTTATTATATGTTATAAATAATTTAAGGTCCATAATAATTTTATAAAACACATGATTAGACCCTGAGTGATATTATGAAACAATTTTTTTTAAATGTAATAGATTTATATTTTAATTGTAAACAAGATATTATTTTACAGATTTTAAATAAATTATACCTACATTTTTTGTGGGGATATAAATGACATAAATTTTCATACAATTTTTTATCCAAATGTTTTATGGTATTCATATTAGTATCACATCTAAAAGAGTTGGATTTATTTCACTCTGATTTTAATTGATTTCAATAAAACCTATGATGCACATGGGAAAGTGGTACAGTTTTGTAAATATGCACCAATGTATAAGGCATGATGTAGTAAAATCCATCGTCTTGGGTATTTTTTTCATCTAAGGATTCATGATTCCTTTACATGTGGTATGTATTTAATGAAATTTGACATCATTTGAAAAAAAATCATTTATTATTGATCATGGTTTTAAGTATTGGTATGTACGTATCAATTTCAATATTCTTTTTTCATTGTTGGTAATTGAGTTATGCATAATTTATCTTTTACAATTAACACAGTGATCAAAAATAAATATATGAAGTTATTATATCTCACTTGTTTTCCTATTATTTCTATAGAGGTGGTTTCTTATGGTAAGGCCACCTTATCCACAACCATCGAAGGAAGAGAGTTAGATATCAAATTTGGATAAGGTTTCTACCATTTTTATTCATTGGCCACAATTTAATTAGGTATTTTTTTATTTTTGGGTTTTATCTATTTTAATAGTTCATTCTAGATCTCAATGATATAGATTAGTGTCAGTATTGTCTAATATGTGTTACATGTGTATGCATAGGTAAGCATATATAAACATATATATATTCCACCTTTATATATAATCACTCATAGAAGTACGAATATATATATATATGGCCTAATCGTGCTTATATGTAGATTTGGAAACCACATGCATGTTTAAGTGTAAGTGGGTATATGAATTTATAAACATATAATTAAGGACCCCATATATATATTTGGCCATGAGAATATATAAATAGTGAATATGATTCATTATATATCTGTAAAGATGCATATGATTGAATGATAGAAAAAATGAATGGAGTTGTGGTCATCAAAATCATCGCACCATGATGATGAAGTATGTTCCCTATGCTTATCACTTTAATTTGAATTCCTTAAATTATAGAATTTTTTAAAAACGTTTCTCATTATTATATAACTTTTATGTTATATGTATATTTTTTGTCCCTCTTTGAAATGATATTTTTACATTCACTAAATTATTTCTCTAAGGATTCAACCTGGACTAGATTCCGGTTTGGTATCAAAACATTTTCATTGTTATATGAATTGATAAAATTTCAATTAACATAATTTTTATCTACTTAACTATCAAATGTTATTAAACATTAGGAAAATAAAAAAAATAAAACCACATGGATTTTATAATGTAAATTTTTAGAAAATGTATGCCACTCCCTTGTTCAAAAGTTCACTCTTTATCTTTTTAATAAGAAATTATCCACCAATTTAATAACATGATGTAACTCCTATAATTAGATAATCATCATGATTCTATATAGATAGATCATATATCCACCTTTTTTATTCAGATAAAATCTATTATTACACACCATTAGATTGTGAGTCTAAATTACTCATTTGACTCTTGGGACATCCTCCTTAATGTTAGAAAATTTAAACATATGTGCCTTTTAACCTGGCTTCTCCAAGGCTTAGAAATTGCCACTATAGAGTGTAACATTGTTATTTCAATATATACCACAAAACATTTCATATATATTACATCATAATAATCCTTTTACATACATACCATAACATGCCATAGGGATAATCATGTAATAATTAATCTCTATAAAAACATACCTTTAGAATAAACAATATTATGATCACATTTCATATATAAAATTCATATTTAAATCCCTAATAACCTATATATATGACCATGAATTTAGGTATCTTTTGAATCCAACATTCTATAATCATTAATGAGTCCCACAACATAATGTAAATAAATATGGTGACCCTTCCAATTAAAAAACGTATAATGAAAATCTATTATGGGACCCACCACTAGTATTTAAACATTAATATTTTATATGCACTAATATTCAAAAATAAAAAAAATTACATTTTTCATATTATCAATTTTTCAATTTTATAATATATAATTGGTATTGTAAGATTATTTCTCTATGTTCTATTATTTATCTCAATCACATCATCCTCCAGGTCCATGTTGTTTCTGGAACATCATATTATAATAGTGGAGTTGTTGAATTCATGATTTCAGTTATTTGACATGATGGAACCCCTATGGTATGCACATGGGATTTATGGATCATTCATTTATATAAAAAATGTTCATAACATATTTTCATCAATACATGATATTTAATTCAATATCATAACCTATTTTTTATATCGTTATTTTTTATTTAAATTTTCACTTGGTGGAATGTGTTCAAAGAATTCTCTAATGATTCATTTTGATCAAAACTAGAAATTGGAGGCATTTTCTTAAAATTATTCCTTGAAATGGTTGGATTGAACACGATATTTTTCTTGATGATTGTTCTTATGTTTGATGAAGAGTATTGAACTAATGAACCTGTAAAGCTTGAATATTCATTGATATCCATTGGGCACAAGGGTGTGATCAATTTTTGTGCTTTGGTGAAATCATTGTGGGTTTTTTATTTTCAATTTGATTTTTATCAGGTGTGTTGGGATGTGTGGTTTTATAGGCCTAATTTTTGTTTGTTTTTTATATATGAGTCGTTGATGGGGTGAAGGGGATTGTGGAGGGTGGGGGTGTCTTGGGATGCTACATGGGGTGCATGGTGGTGTAGGAGAGCGACATTGTAGAGAGGTGAATCAGGTACACGAGTGATAGGGGTGAAGGTGTGCAGTGGGTTAGGGGTGTATAGTGGTGCATAAGGGTGTATTGGGGAGTCCTGGGATGTATGGGGGTGTAGTAGGGATCATGGGCAATGTATAAAAGAGGATACAATAGGGTTTTATGTTGTATAGGTTTCTGGAGGAATCAGGGTCCAATGGGTGAGGTGTGAAAGAGGATGTAGCAGGGGTGAATGGGATGCACATGAATGCACAAGGGTATAGGGTAAGTGAGAAACTATTTTTTAAAAAAATTTGATGATGTTTCCACATTTCATAACTATGGGTGTAGAGATGGTTTCTTTTAGAAAGAGGATGATACAGCTACAGATTAAAGCTATGTTAGTAGACCTACTACCACAGTTTAGAACATAGATATTGGTCTAGTTCAATAGTTACAAACTGAGGACAAAATTTTTGTGGTATAAGACATTTCCATAGTTTTATCCATAACTATAGAGTCCTTCTCAATGATACAAATTTCAGCTATATGACTTTTCCTATATCCATTCAAAAAGGTGTCATGGTTGGTAGAACTGTGTCTATAACCTATATCTATAGATTAAATGTCAATTTATATGGTTTTAAACAGTGGATATAGACTTAATTTATAGTGGTTAATTAAACATACCTCTATATATGATCATAAAAATAATCGGACGGTCATTTCTCTACAACACGATTTGGAATCATATCTCAAGAAATACTTCACCCATTCCTAATATGCTCAACATCAAAGTGATCAGATGAATTGGTCACATTGACAGGTAGTCCAATAATTGTAAGATAAGGAAATTGATCATCAAGAGGATCTCTAGAAATCTAAAACTAATATTCATTCCTAAATGAAATTTATAATTCAAGTATAAAATAAAAAAATATAAAAAATACTGTAATATAATATTCTTACAAATAATAAATTATTACCACCAATATTATATATTAAATCATATTAAATATCATAATATATTAATTTTTTGTAAATAAATACATTAATATAATATATAAATGATAAAAAATTTCATCATTTTCATTGAGAACAATGTTTTCAACCTCATGTTTAGATTCATCAAATTCTCTATGATTTTTAGTTTCATAATCCGTTTTTACCAATCAACATTATCTATATCATCAGCCCTTAACTGTAGGGTTTCATCATGATTATTTATATCTATCATGTAAGATATATATTTTGTAACGTTTAATCCAAATTTTCCACAACCTGAATAATGAAAGGGATCAGGCAACAACTACCCCAAGCCCTCCTCCATAGGCCAGGGGGTGAGATAAGTGATGAAGTCACAACACAATTGGTGATGAATTTTCATAAGTACCTGTACAGAGCCCCATATCAGACTCAGTGGAAAAGTGAATAGGGAATGAAATAAATGGTGTAACCTCTTATGAATAAACCAAACATGCATGGATGACTAAACACTATGAGTAAAGTAATGTAAAAATAAAGGAAAAGGGGGAAAAATACACCCCAACCATATAGGTGTCCAAACCAGACAAAAACTAGAATAAAAAACAATTTATATATCCCTGCTCCGAAAAATTAAGCTACGACCACTGTATGCGGTCCAAGAACCTATATCCCTAAGCTCCATGTAGTCATGGTAAAATATGTTTTTCTTTTTCATAGGGCATGATATTTATTGGAAAATACCATGCATGGGTGAGTATAAACACAGATAGTTGGATTCTCTGAAATGATGGGATTGTAGTATGAGATACCATATGAAAGAAAAACAATAGATGGAACAATGTAAAGAAAAAAGATCAGCTCATCCCAAGAAGAGAGTGATGTAAACTCAAAAAAAAAGAGCTAGAAATGGTGAGAA
The DNA here is from genome assembly GCA_963277665.1 of Viscum album. Taxonomy (NCBI): domain Eukaryota; kingdom Viridiplantae; phylum Streptophyta; class Magnoliopsida; order Santalales; family Viscaceae; genus Viscum; species Viscum album. Next base: position 113,828,101 of record OY728137.1, read on the forward strand.
GATGAACTTCGATTTGAGTCTTCACTAACTATATTAGGAGAGTGGACTCGTATAACCATGAGAAGATTTACACTGATAGAACATGGTGTACCTCACGCGTCATCACCTCTCCTAGAAGGAGAGTGACCAAAACCAATGGATTGGGTAATAAAATGACCTATATATATATATATATTCTCAGTTAGTGAATCTGAAATGAGAGTGTAAGGGGATTACTATCTCATACCTCATCTAAAGAATAAGAGTCCCACACAGTTCCAAATGTAACCAACAATGATGGCCAATATCTCACACGCTCACCAAGAACACACAAGTTAACAAGGCTCAATAAATATAGCTTTATCCAATCCAATCTGCGTAGAACTAACTCACCCTCATGGTTTTAGGTCATGACACAAGGATGCATCTTGGTGGGGAAAGCATACCTCGTCCTCATGAGTCAAAATCGTACATCAATCCACATATCATTGTTGATCCTCATAGTAATATGTTGAGAAATAAAAGTAGATGAACCTATCCTTAGTAAGTTATGAGGGTTGAAATCTAATAGTATCTATAAAGGACCCTCTCTATTCCATGTCAGAGGAAATACACTATATTCTTCAAGTATTTGTGCCCTAGTGAGTTAGGGGGATCAACGACCGAGAGTTGATGGGGACCAATAACCCAACCTCATTGAAGGGTAATGCACTAGAGGGTACATCCCAAAAAGAAGGTACAGAGGATATGTGCGCTAGTGTGTCAGGGGGATTCTAATATGGTTATCGGGGATACACTCCCTAGTACGTCAAGGGGATCAGCACCTAAGAAGAATCATGTCATAAACTATATGAATGATGCTTAATCATTTAATGACCACTATCAAAGATTTCTCTTCGAACCCTTCAAAAGAATCATATACCAATATTCATTTCATTTTTCTACATTTATTGAGATCGTGATAATTAAATACACATTCAATAGGATCACATATTTGTGGTCTTTGTACAAAAACACACAAGGCCGACTATTCATTCGCCCCAATCAGAAAACCGATGGAAAAGTCATATGTCGTTTCATTATGCTCAAATAGAGACTCATAAAGCCTATGCCTCATTAAAAAATTAATTATATGGATCATCCCATTGCGATCCTCATAGAAAAAACATGGGATCGACTATTCATTCATCCAAAATGGGTATCCGGTAAAAAAAATGTATTTCTTTGCAACACACCTGAACCATACTTTGTGGGGACTACATCTTGGTTCTAGTTTAAAAACTCAAAATTGTTCTCGAAATTTTATCTAAATTTTAGGGTAATGAAACCACTGAGTGTTCGTCATTTGGAGGTTTCTTAGAATACATATTCAAAACAATATTTCCTAATAATAGTATTTATAATATTATTAATATAATTACTGGTTTCATGAAACCGATCCATGAAACCAAACCCTAAAATTATCGAACATGATGTAAAAGTTATGTATTGATTAGAGGATCATGTCTCTATATGTATTACATAAACATGATGATCTATTATGAAGATATGTAGTTTGAATCCACGTCTTAGTGACTCGCCAGGCCCGCTCGGCCTGCCAGGCCAGATCTGACCTCCCTGTGCTCAGGCTGGCTCACCATCCAGTGACCCACTCCTAGATCAGCCCATTAAGGTCTGGCCTGACCTATTTTCCTCTTCTAATTATCATTACATCATGGTATTGGCCTTGGTCATGCTGATGTCTTCCTCTTCTCTTACACTGCAGGCCCCCATGGCTGACCACCTCTCACCAAAATATGCCAACTTCTTCATTATGCCTCGAATTATCGTCCTAGCCGCCTCACTATCCACCATGCTCTACCAGTCCTCTAATTATCTATTGGTTCATCCTTCTACATCTCATTCATGACACCATTTTCCTTCTCACCATCATGACTGCACGCCTTTTTCACTGTCTGTGAACAAAAAACATTTTCCCTATAGAGCCTCACGTCCTGCTACTAGCTGCCTAATCCAGATACCCTTCTATATAGAGTCTCTGCCACCACTAGCTCTCAGTTGGACCCTTCCCCGAACCACTGGGGAACCTCCGATCATCCAAAAATTAAAAAAAATCATTCTGAATCCTCGGGTCAAGAGCTTCATAGAACTATGCTTTTCCCAGTGATCTGGTGAATATTTTACATGTCCGAATGTAGATGCAAATTTCTATGAAGAAAAAAAATTGAAATCCATTTTGATTTCAAGCATGAATCGATGGTCATGTTAGGATGGCCACCGAAAATGATTTTCAAAATGTAATAAACTAATGAAAACAAACTCAATACGATTTAGGAGTTGCAATCAAAATGGAGAAACCAAAAGAAATACTTCCATGATTTTGGTTATGATCTTCATTGAGGAACACATCCGCCTAAACATTGTCATGGATTCTTAGAAGAATGAATGATAAGAGGAAGCTCTTCAGTTATGGAAGGATAATTATGCAACCCTAACAAAATCCCACAACCATTAAATTATATGTTTTTAATATGTTTAAGGTAAACCTATTAACCGTATCTACCAATATTCGTGGGATATGAACAACCATCTCCCTCTCATTTTAGGTCATTCTTAGGTAATACACTACATTATAAACTCAATTATATTCTCATGTTTTCAATTTGATTACCCTTTAAAAAGTTAATTGTTACGATTTTTGAGATATAATAATTAATTTTAATTATTTTATTGATGATTATACTCCTCAGTGTCTTTTCCCAGAGATTTCATGTGATGACAAATGTAATTTCCCACATAGAAAAAACGCAATGTCCCATATTAAACCCAACCCATCGATTTCTGATATGGGAAATCATTTAAGAGTTATATTATTTTATTCATTTGCATTGTATAAAATGTACATAATATTTTTATAAAATCAATTTTGGGCACATCGTGACTCATAATCACATGTCATCTCAGTGACTATATCTAGAAATATATATAAATATTTCATAGTTATACAAGGTGAAAACAGGTCTTATCATCGTTCCCACTTTAATGATTTTCGTCCTGAAAAATAAAAATTGGGAAAACAACTCTGGATACTGAGCCCGCATCTGGATCTCTCCTTCCAAGGAACTCTCCTATATGTTTATGTGCTTACACAACACACGAATCAAAGGGATGGTCCGTCCACATAACGTATAATACATTCAATACCTGATCACCACTATGTGCTCTAAAATTGTGGATCCAACATCAATGTCCAGCTCAACCCAGTTGATGAAATGCATAGGATCATGCATGTATCACCTCAGAAACAACACATGGAAGACATCATTCACCCGATCTAGCTGTGGGTGTAGGGTGAGGTGGTTGGAAACCTCTCCAACCCTCCAGATGGTCCAAAATAGCCTAATGAACTTCAAATATATCATGAAAACATGGAAAAATCTCTGCATTCTGAATTATGGTTAGTATCTCATGAAGACATGGTCTCCCTGATCAAACTCAAAAATCCTACCACAGTAATTTGTATAGGATTTTTGTCGACTCTAGGTCATCTTTATTTGTACACAGATGACCAATGGTTCGTCCATCATCACCTGCAGAAATGTTGGGGACATGAGGGATGAATGCCCAACCTCTATCTAGCACAATGGTGACCTTCATGTTAAGTCATAGGGAAACATTATTGACTCAAAAATCTCCCCCTTTTTGGAAATAACATACTTCCTTACAAAAAATAATATAAGGACTTAGAAAATACAACTTATCTCCCTTAACACATGGGAAATAATAAATATGACTAAGGAATAATTGAAAGATCTGAATGGTAAATTATATTCAGTTTCTCAGATTTGGAAGAGAGAAAGACATTTAAAATCGACCTTGAGGAAACATTTTCTAAGTAAAAAGAATTTATATATGGGAAAACAGAATCTCTTAAGGGTTAGGATGAAAAAATCAATGCCTTAGAGAAGAAAACAAAAGACCAGGATCAACTTCTCAAATGTGCAGGGGAGGATCACAAAGAACTCAAGATGCTCAAAACCATAGTGAAGATGTTGATGATGATGGAAAAGGAAGGATAATCTTGTTCAATTCTGCTATTTTGTTTAATTTCTTCCTTGTATATATTTTTCCAATCCTAAAGAAATTTTCGGTTGTTCATCTTTTGGTTATTAATACTAATATTTCAAGAACCATTTTTTCTTTTCAATTCCCTATATTCCTTTTTGAAAATTCCAAAGGGCTAGAAAGTAATGTTAAAAAAGAATAAAAATTAGAAGTATAAATTTCCCTATGTAATGGGGAGTCTATCTAAGGGGAGTTCTTATCCAAGAAGATTTTTTCATGAAATAAAATGATAAGTTTCAATCCATAAATAAAGATTACAATCCTTAGTGTTTCTAAATAATAAGAGGGATTTAGTTGTATTCATCATTTCCCTTGTGTTAATGGATATAAGTTGTATTTCCTTAAGTCCTTATATTCTTTTTTGTAAGGATGTTTGTGCTTTACAAAAAGGGGGAGATTGTTGAGTCAATATGGTTTCCTTATGACTTTTCCATTCCTTCATGTTTTGAAAATAACAAGCACTCTATTTTAAGAAAATTTTCTTTTCCCCTCTCTTTTATCTTGATAAGAAAAATTTTTCTTCCTTAAATAAATTTTCCTTCATTAAGAAAATTTTATCCTTACCCAGTTTTTCTTTCATAAAGAAAAAATTCCTTCCCAAAGAAGATTTATTCTTACCATGTTTTCATTGTTCATATCATAATTTCTCTTAACCTAACTAATTTTATTTATAAATATAAAATTCTGTCTCATATCTAAGACCTTGTAATCTTATAAATACTTAGACATAGAGAATTATATTTTCAGGATCCGAATTCAAACTCAGAATTCTATGAATTCAGACTCTGAACATTCTGAATTCAGAACCTGAAATTTCTAAGTTCAGACTCTAAACATTCCTTGTTTAGAGTCAAAATTATTATGAATTGAGACTCTTAATTTACTTGAAGTTTAAACTCCACAATTCTATAGAATTCTTGTTTCGAATTATTTTGAAGACAGAATCTGAATACCCATGTATTATAGACACTGAAAGTGATTTTGGTTAGACTTCGAACATTAATTTTTCCTTACACTTTGGAAAATTTATTTGGTTAAGAAACCATATTTTCTCAAACACTTGTTATAGTTATAAAATTATTTCATGAATTCTATGTCTAATGATCCATTTTTTGAGAGACACATGTACTAGTCCCTCAAAAAACTTCAAGGAAAAATATAACCGTTGGAGGAGGGAGCCGACCGTTGAATATGATCCTATAAATAGGTGATCATTTGAATGAGCTCAAAATTATTTTATAGGTGCTCATTTGAATTATCTTAACACTATTCTACGACTCTAGAGATTACATGCTGCTGAAGTGATTTATAGAGAGAGCCTTTCCTGATTTGTGTGTATTGACAAACTTGTTCAGAATTGCTTTTTGTGACTCCGAATGTTGCTGAGTACATTCGAGGGATTCCAGGGATAGGAAGATAGAGGTGCCGATTTCCTTGAAGTTTGAGGGATTGCGGGGATAGAAAGATAGACTCTGATATTTATATAGTGTGTTTACCTTGATGTGGGTAAGACATACATTCTTGAAAGTATAAATCAAGGGACATTTATCCCAGGTTGTTGGACACCCTTCTCTTTGGGTTATTATATTTACTACTTTTTAGGTGTATTGTTTCATGTTTTCTACTGAATTTTGGTTGTTAAGGAATATATAACTATCTTATACTTTCTTATTATTGAACTATGATTAATAAGCTTTTGTATGATTTAAGTTAGAGTCTTTATCTTTGTAAACTTTTCATATGTTTAATTTCCGGAACAATTTTTGAGGAATCAACCATTTTTGTAGAACTATGAGGTCTATTGAATTTAGGTTGTTTAGCTTTGTTAAACATTACCTTCATTCAATGTTTCAAAGGAATTTTTTAATGTATAAAATTCACCCCCACCCCCCTCTTGTATATTGAGCATCTACATAATCATTTCTATCCTACATTGTAGGGTCTCCCATAAATGGTCCCAAAATGATCCATACCAATATTAAAGTGGTGTCTATTATTGTACGCATACATAATAATGAAGGTGATCCTCCCAGCTCCAACCCAAATCTACCATGAAATATCTCTGCATCTACTCCAACACCTGGATAGTGTGCTTAGTTTTCCCATTGGTCTGGGGGTGAAAGGTTGTACTCCTATGCAGTTGGGTCCAAAATTCCCCTAAAGATCACTCCACAATAATAGCATAGACCAAATATCAAGATATGAGAAAGTATTCATGGGAACCCTGTAATGTTCAAAGATATCCAATAAGAACAAATACCCACAAATTTTCCACCAAACTCTGCTCCCAGATAGCAAGGATGTGTTCCAACTTTATGAGCCAGTCCACTATCACCGATATGGAGTATTTTTCTTTCACTAGGCTTGGAACCACTATGTCAAAGTCCATGGATACATTGTTTGATTCCCAGTCCAGAACTTCAAGAGTATACAACAAACCTACTAGAACCTGATGCTTAGCATTCACCCACTAACAGGTGAGGCATCATGAGTTGAAAACATCTATGATTTTTCTCAATCCAATCCACCGATAAAACCACTAGAGATCCTTGTACACCATCCCCACACAAAGATGTATAACTATGGTATAAGTGTGGAACACTCGTATCACATCCTCCGACATCATGACTAGAACCTCTATCTCCCCCTAGAATAATATCTCATGATTCAATCCTTAATAATATTGATCTGTTTTGTCTCTTGTGGCTATATGATCATGTAAAACATCATAGATTATGTCTCTTGGTTGGGAATACTTCACACGATCAAGGAGTATAGGGGTCAGCACCATCGACTACTAGAAAAATGTACCCTCCTGCCTCATGAGGTTCATTTATAGGAAAACCAATATCATAAAAGCATACCGCAAAAGGAAATTCTAGGAATTACTATTAATGGTATCTACTACAATTATTCCCTTTCCATAAGTATAGACTATCTCAAATTAGTAGTCCATTAAGAACTCTAACCAGTATCGCTTCGTTCTGTTTAGGTCTCATTGGGTGAAGATGTACCCAAGACTCTGGGGTCTGAGTAAACAAAAAAAAGCTCTCCCAGAAGTTTGTTCTCCCACATCCCCAAGGAAAATAATACTTCTTATATAACTAGGTTTAGAGTCACATAGATCTTCTCATGGGGTTACAACTTCCTAGACCCTTATTTGAAGTCTTTTTATTGTTTCATGAGCACAAAACAGAGACCAGATCATGAGAAATCACAATAGACTATGAACTCACCACCTTATATAGGTATACTCAAAACTATAGCGCTCATCAGCCTCTACCTCAACTCCTTTAATTATATCTTGAACTACTCATACTAGGTAAACAATTTTACATTCCACATTAGATCAGTAAAAGGGATTGCGAACCCAGAGAAGTCTTCCAAAAATATTTGGTAGCACCCAGACAATGAAGAAATCATTGTACCTATAACACATTATTTGGTGCCTCCTAATAAATAACTACTTCAATAATTTCTAGACCCATTTCCAAACCATGTTCAAAAATTACATTTTCAATAATTTGAACCTAATGTATCTAGAACTGGATCTTCGATATCTTTCTATAAAGCTGGTTCTCTAGAAATAAATCAAGAACCATTCTCAAGTGATCTGCAAGATCCTCCTCTTACACAGAGTTGATGGGTGTGTTTTTATAAAGATAACCACAAACATGTATATGAAAGGCATGGAGATCTGGTTCATCAAAACGATAAATATTGTAGAAGAATTTGTCACACCAAAGGGCATCACTAGGAACTCATAGTGCCAATAGAATCATCAAAAACAAACTTCGGTATGTCAGACTCATGGACCCATAGCTAGTGGTAGCTGAACATGATATTGAATGTGGAGAAACATCCCACACCACCCAAATTGTAAAAGAGGTCATTTATCCTTGAAAACATGTACTTTTTATATATTGTGGAATGGTGCAGGTGATGATAATCCATGAAATGAAATAAAATTACATATTCCTACATCATAAACAGAACTAGAGCCGCCGATTGGGACACAATAGGCCTGATGAAACCATTCTCATGAATGTCCTCCAAATGTAACCATGGATCCTAGAGCTCCATAGGTTTCCTCATATATTCCAAAAATGATATCAGGGTATCCCATGGTTTCAGTTCGATGAAAAAATCTAACTCTCACCTTGGAAGTTGTCTAAGAATATCTTTGGGGAAGACATCCATATAGTCCTCCACAATTTAAGGAACCCATATTCCTGAAGTGTCTTCTAAACCATGGTTTACTCTTTCAATCTAATAGGTTATAGGATGTATCCTCTTTCTCACAAAAATTATCTTCCCTTCTACGAGGTCTCATTCACCGATAAAGGAGAACCCCATCCCATAAATGAAATGGAATCTTACTATCCTGCGGTGACAATCGAGATTGGGTCAATCAATGGAAATTGATTCCATTCCCAATATGACATCGTATGGATCCATCATGATAACTAGTAGGTCCCATGTGAAAATTTGTCCTCCAATAAATATCTCACACTACCGATAGATGAATTACATAAATGATATGCTCCCCATAGTAACTCGGAGAAAAAACTGTTGCACTAGTTCCTATACTAAAAGCTCCAACCCATGTATCGGGTGTAACTAGATAAAAGAGAGTATTTTTCCCATGTTTACTATTATTGATGAATGATTAGAATAAACACAAAGGGTACCATGGATAATCTCATGCACATGAGGATCACACACACCCATTGCCTGTAGTTTTCTGTGGTTGTAGTTGCCAACTACCAGAGCCTGACATGGGCCTCCTGGTGGTGGTTGTAGAATCTCATAGCATCATCCCCTAACTACGTCTCCCCATACTCCTCTTCTAGAATCACCTCTCTATGGAGAACCCTTTCCCTAACTGGGGGATCCTAGATCATTCTGTTTCTTATACCATGGTGGTACACATTCCATCTTCTTAGGATTCTAAACAAATCTATTCGGGATGTCTCATGCTATGTGACATATCCCATAGAAATCAATGGATGGGCCCTCTCTGAGCAGACATGGTGCTTTGTGATTTTCTAATGTTTTTGGACCATGTGACCAAGTCTGGTCAAGGAGAGGCCTCCTGTATTGATTACTTTCCAACTAATTTATTCCAACTATTGAATATGTATCTTCTCTAATGTGACTATGTCTAATCCTGACTACATTTCACCCCTAAGATAGAAATCTCTCCTTTATTAGTGCCCTATCCAGTTCCTCGATATAGGTGGGTATTCACAAGGGTACTGTGCTGGAATAGATATCATTGTAGAGTCCATTCTCAAGATTATGCACACGGAAATATCCAACGAAAATCATCTTCATAGTGTACCGAGTCATGTTTGTGAACATAGACAAGTAATCCGCAATATAAATACCTCCATGCCAAATCTAAAGATGCTCTTAAATCCGAACAGACCGTAAATATGAGGGGTAGTACTCCTCAAAAAATTGCTACTAAAACTCATCCCATTATAGTGTTGACTCTTCATTCATCTGAGTGACTAAGTGCAACCAACATCCAGACACACTGTTAAAAATACTAACTTCTAGTGCGACTATCATAATTTTTGGTGTCCAGATGTGCATATAAAAATGGATCATCATCTCCATCCAATCCTCTAAAACATAAGGATCTATCTCACCTCTGATCCTCAATGGTCTCTTGTTTTTGAACTCAAGGAGTGCACTCTTCTTGATCTCATCCACAATCTAATGTACTTGTACTATCTACTACTCAACTGGTGGAGGTGATGGTAGCTGTCCACATGGAGGTAGGTGATAACATAATGGACCCAGAACTAATGTATCGTCACTCACAGGGGCATCATCACGAATTAGAGCTGCTATAATAGCTTCCTATCATCATAGAGGAATCCTAAAAGATATCAAGGATTACCTTGGTTAGATGTGTATATAAATTTATAAAAAGAAAAACAACGATATGACTAAAAATAAATAGTCAATGACTCAATCCTATATGATGCATGAATAATTATTCAATGCAAAATGTGTCTCATGATTTTGAGTTGACAATCCAGAGATCAGGGTCATGTTGAATAGATACATTGGCCACCCATACCATCACCGGACTCCCTATTATGAGAGAATCTCTAGAGACACTTCAAATTTTTTTTCTGTAATTCCCAACTGAGACATTTTTAGGGAAATTTTTGAATGATTTTCCTAGGGTCGAACCACATTAGATACCAATCTATCACGACCCAACCCATGCCAGGGCTCGTGCTGCAATGAACCCAAGCCCACCTCCAAAGTACAATGAGTGTAGATAAGTTTCAAATACCCATCAGACTTGGGTAGTTCTTTCCCAAATTGCACGTACACATTCACACAAAAAACTACAAATTTTTTTTGATGGAAATAAGGAAAAGGTCAAACCATCTAAGAATAAACCAAACATACATGGGAAAATAAACAATAAGATTACAATAATGTATACATAAAGGGAAAAAGGGGAAAATACATGCCAAAACAATAATGTGTCCCAACCTAACATAAATAGTAAAAACAATTAAACAACTGAGATATCCCCGCTTCTGAATTCAAATAAATGACAACCATACATGGTCCAAGAACATGTATCCGTAAGATCCCTAATGTCAAGTTCAAACATTCATTTCATCTTCATAATTCATGATACATAATGGAAAATCCCATTCGAGGGTTAGAATAAACATATCCATTAGCATGCCCCCAAAAGTTGGGGAGAAGTAAGAGATACCATAGGAATGGAAACAGAAGATTGAAAAAAGTACTGTAAAAGAGTCATCTCAACCAAAGAACAGAGTGAAGTAAACTAATCTAATGATAATGATCTAGAAAGGGTGAGAAGATGAAAATATATTGAATTATTTTCTAGATATAGTCGGAGAGTATACTCACCCATTCAGGTGAAGATAAAAATGAAAATCATTTGGCATACCTTACACGTCTCTGTCTCTCCTAAAAGGAGAGTAACCAAAACCCAAAGAGTGGAAACTAAAACTAGGTATATATATATTCTAAGTCAAATAATACCATATGATATGGTTAGGGGATCTTCATCTCGAAGCTGAGTACTATAAGAGGAGTCACCAATAGTTCTATAAGTAACCATCAATGATGTCCAACATCCCAAAAATCTACCTTGAACATGCAAGTCAAATGGATTCAATCATCATAACATGATACATACTACTTTGTCAATTCAGTGATATCATTTTCATGTATTATTCTTATTTTATTTTGTTCTATCTTTTCCCCTTCATTTCCCTTGGTTTTTCAGAGGAAAATAGAAATTTTTTGTGAAGAAGACCCCAGCGCATGGTTGGTACAAGATTTATAGTAACTCTATGCCCACCCCGGAAACTATGTGGTAGGAGACAAGAACCTTCCATACAACCATGCTCCTCACCCTAGGTAACCATGTGAGTTTTTTGTTACAACATAATGCTTTTCATGGGTACCGCATGGTTTCCCAATCAATTCTAACTAATTATGCGGATCTTCTAGGTCATTATCAGTTTTCCACTTTTTATCTCCTCTTTGGTTTAACCCTAAACCACCCCCATTCTCCTTCTTCTCAGGACTTTTTTCCAATGGTGCTCCTCCCCATTTATCCTTCCCCTCATGCAACTCTAGTTTTTTTTGGGATTTGGTTTCATTTTTCCTCAAATCATCAAGTATGTCCTCAACCTTCTCTTAATCACCCTATATACTAGGGTTTACTCTATTATTTTTTAGGGATTCATCTTCTCCACCCCTTGGGTTGGGATTTTAGGGTTGATATTTTTCATTTATGGCCTGATATATAGATTTATGGATCAATCATATATCCTAATTGTGTGGTTGAAGTGTGGGTGGAGTCACACACTATATTTCTGGGTTTTCAGCACCAATGGTAGGTGATTCCATGCTTAAATGTTAATTGATGAATTCAAATCAATGATTCTGTAATTTTAAATGTTCATTGATTATTATGTGGTTTGGAAAGAGGGTTTGATATTATTCTATTGTTAAAATGAAGATTTCATGGGTATGTGTGTCTGATATTTGTGTAAACTCTTTATAGGTAATGTTTTTATCATTTTATAAATTATGTGGGTTATTTGTGGAATTTTACATGATGTGGAAGACATATTTATGGAAGGTTTTGGTGTGTGTTGAATTGTTAAAGGGGATTTTGGTGTGTAAATGGTGGTTTTTGGTGTCTAATGAATTTTTTGGTTGTGTGTCTGAATGTGATGGATTTTATGGAAAATAAGATATGACTAATAACTTGACGGGAAGCCTAGGTATCTAGTTGGGTAGACTAGAATATGTGTGCTAGTGATTCGGAAGTGGCTACGACCGAATTTCACATAGCGAGATTGATGATGACAACACTGACTAAACATATTGATGACAATCAGAGACCACTAAAATATTGGATTCTTCTCTTATATAGTGTATTGTGCATGAGAACATGGATACATGTGGTTATAATACCACCTTACAATAAGCCACATCGTTCAAACATCCCTTTATCAAGATAATAGCCATAAGGACTTTCCCATGTTTTGTGATCTTTTACTATATTGTACTCACTGTATTCATACGATGTGGATTTTTGGTTTACGTCAATGGTAAGAGTGTTTTATATTAATATTAAATACCTTTAAAAGTGGTTTCTTTTAATGTTTCATTCCTTAATTTACAGTGTAACTCTGTTTCATTTACAAAACATGCAAGGTTATTTTCAACTAACATGTATGTAATGTAATCCTTTTAGGTTAGTATTATACTAGGAAATAGCTTACTCTCTGTATACACCATGGGGTCTAAGCATACATGGTAATGTTTGATATAGGTTAAGGTAATTATTTTGGTGATAATAGTTCCAGATTCTAGTGATATTCTTGTATGTTGTTGTAGAGATGGCATGGGGAAGAAACACCCCTTGCCTAGCAGTGGTCTTGGGGCGATATTTGGTTCCATTTTTATTGTGTCCATCTTTTAGTTTCTTATAAATTTGTATTCATTAAACTGAAACGTTTTAAGGAAAGTTTGGTTGTGGTTTTCCATATTTGGATTTTTTTGGTTGTTTTATGTTTCTAAATTTGGGTGAAATCAATCCAATGTGTTGATAATGATACATGTGATCTTGTACCAGCCCATGGGGATCGAGAACACCCTTCATGCCTCTTTGCGGACTAGGTCGGGCACCAGATCAGAAGATGACCTAACATGGTTGATGAAAAAAATGGTATTTGAGGACAGTTTTAGATCTTTGGGTCATGTTATTTGGGACTAGTCTGGATAGAAATGATCCAGGTCGTTCGGGTCTTCAAGTTTTGGTTGCGAGTATGGTGTATGGACAGTATATGTCATGACAATCCTTGAGTCACCATGGGATGTTTGGGAGGTTTGTTTGACTAATCCTCTAGGTGGTATGTGCAGGTTGCATAGTATACATGGATACATGGTGGTGGTGATTTTTTTGAGATATTATGAAACTTTGGCATGTTTGGATTACTGATGTTTGTTTTTATTGATATAAATTTTCAAACTTGATGTATTGATGAGTTTATGACATGACTGTTTCCTTTTGTTGTAAAATGCCTCCCTAAAAAGTTCTCCTACAACTGAGGGAAGGATCCAAAGAGATTTCTCCCTCACCACTTGATCCTATGTTTGTAGATACCATGGATTAAGCTATTTAGGAATAGATACAAGGTGTGGATCCTACCCCTTCTCATGTTAGGGAAGCATACTCTGGCTCTCAGTAGGATAAAGCATGGGAATTAATGAAAAAACAACCTATTTTTTCCAATGTAGTTTGAAACCTCAATAAGCGAGGAATAGATCGAGACGATACATAATATTTTTGAGTTCTTGGACACCCCTAAAGTGGTTTAAGTGAAATGTGATTCTTTTCTACTAGGGGGTCCCAATCAAGGGTCATGGGACTCCATGATTCAGGCTGGGAAGCCTGAGAAGATGGGATGGATGGACATAAAGGTATTATTTAAGGATCATTTATGCCCTAAGGTATTGACGTATGCAAGATTCTGATAGATTATAGATCTTGTATAGTAAGACCTAACGATGATGGGGTATGCCATGCATTTCACTGAGCTGGTTCAGTATGCTTCCGAGACAGTCTGCAATGAATAGATGAAAGCTCAAAGGTTTAAAAATGGATTCCAACTAGGGATCTATCCCCATGTCTTCTTTTTCATGTTAAATTAATATGGAAAAGTAGTTGATCAATCTTGTATGGTAGATATTTAATAGAAGGAAAGTTCATATTCATTTAGGGATATATTATTGATGTGTAGTGGCAGTTCTTCGGAAAATAATAGGATGTGTGATGAGTAAGGGAAGAAGGGGGTGGTACCTTTGGATAACCTCCCAGGAATCCTTCTTATATGGATTCACATGCGGGGTCCATTATATGCCGTTAGTGTGGGAATGTGGGAAAAACATGACCAGGTTTTACACATCCTCCTGATTCATGTCATCGGTGAGGTGAATTTGGGCACATGCAACTATTTGTAATAGCTACACACTCTTATTAGGGATATGTATGATCAATGAATTCCTAGGGTATGAATGTTAGTAAGAACAATCTAGAATAATGGGGTCTCAGTTTGGAGGTTGAGTGGGAAGGATGGGGTCCTATTCTTGTTAGAGTCACCTTAGAGTACAGACGTAGACCAGTTTTTGTGGTCATACCTAGACATATACCAGGAAATATCATGTTAGGGAATAGGAACCATTGGGGCATGATGCATGGCCAATAACTATTTAAGGTACCATTCTGATTTTGTCTTCATTAGATGGAATAATTTTTATACCAGTGCAGTTGTCTCTATTATATTTTCTCATCTTTTGAACCTACTATGAATTACCAAATAGTTTTTATCGATTTTTATGGTGTTGGTGATGCCATTGGGTAAGAATAAGGGGAAAGGTCTCACGTTCTCGTCGTGTGCATTTTCTATGTCAGGGGTTGATAATTAATGGGATTTCATGGTCCTATATATAGACTTGTTTAATATGATCCTTAGCATGGACTGTATGGTTTCCTTCCAAGCGTAAATTGACTTCTATCTGCGGTGAGTGTGTTTTGTGGTACATGATGGATGTGCACATGTTTTCGTCCAAGAATGGGATCCTTGGTTAGGTCAGGCTGGACCTCCACTCTGAGAGATGGGAAATATGGTTTTTTTGTTATCGTCTCTTATATTGGATGAAGAAGGTGGTGTTCATGATGGTGGATATATACATGTGGTGGATGAATTGATATAGGTATTCCCTGATGACTTTTTAGGATTTCCTTCAGAGACGGACGTGGAGTTCACAATAAATTTGGTGACGAGCACACATCCAATATTACTTCCCTTATATCTTATGGTCCCCACAAAATTGAGGGAATTAAAGATACAGCTGGAAGATTTTGAATCCAAAGGTTTCATTCAAATGAGCACCTCTCCTTGGGATACCCCTGTTTTGTTTGAAAAAAGGACATATGGATTCCTCTAATTGTGCATCGACTATCATAAGCATAATAAGGTAACCATCTTGAATAAATACAAGTTTCCTTAGATTGATGACTTGATTGATTAGATGAAAAGATAAATGTTGTTTTCGAAGATTGATATACAGTCAGGTTACCCCATGTAAGGGTGAATTAGGGGGATATCCCAAAAACGACAATTTGGAATAGGTTTGACAGATTCTATTATTTGGTGATTCTATTCGAATTGAAAACTTCTCTAGCGGTCATTTTGGTTCCCATGAATAGGGGTTTTTACTAGTATCTTGACTCCTTCATTGTGGATTATGTGGATGACATCCTAGTCAACTCCAGATATGAAAAATAGAATGAGAAACATTTGCAGATATTTTTGGTAACCTTACAAGATGACCGCCATTCTGCAAAGCTCCCAAAATGCACATTCAGGATCAGGGAAGTCAAGTTTCTAGGCCATGTAATCTCGGATCAAGGGGTTTTAGTGGACCCTGAGAAGATCATTGTAATTATTTTGTGGGAGAATCCGAATAACTTGGTCAAGATCAAGAACTTCCTTGGTGGGGTATTATACAATGTTCTTTTGAGATTTCTCAAGTCGTTCATTCTCTATGACTTCAATCACCTTTAAAAGGGGATATTTGAATGGGGAATATAATGCCAATTATATTATGTTGAGATGAATAGGCGGTTTATTATCTCACTATTGTTGACCTTTCTAGAACCAATAAAGGGGTATGAGTTTATTTTAATACTTCATTTATGGGTCTCTCAAGTGTACTTATGCAAGATGATCACATTGTAGAATGTGGCTCTCCCCAACTCTTACCACACAAAAAGAGTTACCCAATTCCTAACATGGATCTACCATTAGTGAATCATTATTTAAAGGAATGGTATCACTACCTTTCTAGGGATAAATTTGTGGTCTACTTTGATCATAAGAGTTTTGACTACAGTTTATCCTAAAAGAATAATAATCTGAGGCAGTAATGTTGGATCAATTATTTACAGGGGTTTGAAATTGAAATCGTTTATACGCGAGGAAAAGATAATTTCATGCATAATTCCTTGAGTAGGATAGTACTAGTGGAGGCCTTGAGAAATCCCGGTGATGAGTTGACTCTGATGGGGCATTTTTTCTCAGATGATCATAGAGACCCGAGAGAGTAGTGAATGTGATTGTCTAGAAAGCGTTCAATTGAATCCTTCCATTTTTTGGCTGATTCAGTTGTTGAAGCTTGGTGATGATCTCTGTCAGTAGTATATGTAGTTTCCTCATGGTGGGGAGACATCCTCTAACTAGTCATTGTCTCTAGAGATAATTCTTTGTTTTTAGGGCCATGTTTTGGTGATGTTAGTTCTAAATAAATTGGTGATGTAGGATAGAAACTGGTCACAGTGGGACATTCTTCCTTGTGCTACCAAGATGTATTATGGTTTTCATTGATAGTTTCAATTTCTAGGTATGAGAAAATACATAGTTGACTTTTTATCGAGATGATACACTTGTTAGGAGGTAAAAGAAGAGAATCAAAGGCCCTCTAGTTTGTTTAATTCATTTCCCATCCCCCCTAGAAGTGGGATGATGTATCCATGGATTTTGAAATTCGATTACCACAAACCCCTCGAGTAAGGAACACTATCTAGGTAGTGATTGACCACATAAATGAATCATCCAATTTATTTCTGATCACAGATTTAGTGAATTAGGATGA
Organism: Viscum album; assembly: GCA_963277665.1. Taxonomy (NCBI): domain Eukaryota; kingdom Viridiplantae; phylum Streptophyta; class Magnoliopsida; order Santalales; family Viscaceae; genus Viscum; species Viscum album. The sequence goes on from OY728137.1 coordinate 113,845,450, forward strand.
TCTGGGTTGGTTGCATATTTATGAAGTAGCCAGGCTTCACAGAATTATTTTAATAATTTTTTATGATAGAGACCCCCCTATATTACCTCTTGGTTTTTTAAAGGCCTTAAAAGGGCCACGGGGTCACAAATTAAAATTATCATGGAATACCATCCTCAAAAGGATGGCCAAACAGAACGATAAATTCATTTTTTGGAAGAAAAAATCCATGCTTCTATGTTGAACATTTGTGGTTCAGGAGACAACCATTATGGATTGGTTGAACGTTCTTAAAATAACTGTTACCAAACATCTATTTGATTGTCTCCCTTTGAGGCAATCCATGGTCAATCATGTAAATCTCTAATGAGTTGAGATGAGGTGGCTGAGACATCACAGTTGGGACCGATCCTTGTGCATGAGAAAACTGAGAAGGTCATGTTGATCAGGCATCAATTAATGACCGCTAAGAGTCACCATAAATATTATATTGATCAGAAGAGTTTGGATAGATATTTATCTATCATTGAACGGGTGTTCATGAAATTGGATCCTCATTTCAGACATCGTTGCTTGGGAAATCATGTTAAGCTAGTTCCAATGTATGTCAACCCTTTGAAATCACTGAGTGGATTGGGAGGACAGAATACATGCATTATTTCCTTCATAGTTAATGTTGATCCATGACATATTTCTTGTATCCCAACTAATGAATTATATCCCAGACGTGCCTCATGTGGTAAATTGGGAAGTTTTGAAGTTGTAGACTGACTTGTCAGTGTTTGAATGTCTAACATCGATAATGGTATCCAAAGAGAGGGTTCATAATGTGAAATATATTCCATTATTATGTGTCCATTAGTATCTTGATAGTGATACACATGATACTTGGGAGCAGATGTCCTTGGTCATGCATGATACCCATTTTTGTTTACTGATCGTGTTTCAAGTTGAATTTCCGATGGAGGAAAGTGTTCATGGTGGGGATAATTGTCACATATGTGATTTCATTTTCCATTATTCTTCAATTTAGTTTTTATCTATCTTATTCCCATCGTGTCCCTTGGGGATTTAGAGGAATATGGATAATATTTTGGAAGACATTCCCCTGCACACGGTCGGCGCACCATTAGTAATAACTGTGTTCGTACATAGGAAATAGTGTGGTAAGAGATAGAACCTGCCACATGGCTTCTGAATGCTCATGTTCCCCCCCAACGTAACCTTGTGAGTTATTTGTTCAGATAGAATAGCCCACACTGTTACCAGATAGTTTCCAAAACTATGCAGACTAACCATGTAGATCTTCCTTGTCAGCAAAATTTTTCCTCTTTCCCTATCCTCATAGGTTTAACCCCAAACGACCCCATTTCTCATCCCTCATAGGATTTTCATACCTAGGTTCACCTCTCCCTTATTCCTCCCCTCAGAACTATATTTTTTACAATATTTGGTGATATTATTCCTCAAATTATCATGTAAGTCATCAATATTCTCCTAATCTACAAGTTTACTAGGGATTACTCTATTCTTTTGGTTTTTTCGTCTTTTACATCCCAAGGGCCTCGATTTTAGAGTTGATATATGAAATTTAGGGCCCATTCTATTAACATAAGGCCCATTCTTCTTTCCTTGTAGTGGGGTTGAGGTTTGGGTGGAGTTACGCACTAGATATTCGGGTTTCACCACCAACGTTAGGTGATTCCATTCTTAAACGTCCATTGATGAATTAAAATGCTTTATTGAGTTTTTTTACTTGTTATTAAATTATTTCGTGGGATGACAATGTTGTTTGGTAAGAGTTTTGATATTCATTAAATGATAAAATGGTGGTTTCATAGGAATTTGGGTGTGATTGATGTGTAAACTATTTCAAGGTATTTTGTTGGTATTTTAGAAATTATGTTTGTATTTATGGAATTTTTCATGAGGTGTGACCCATGTTTTTTAATGGTTTTGGTGTGGGTTCAATTTTGAAGGAGGATCTTGGTGTGATAATAGTGGTTTTTGGTGTTTGGAGCCTTGTTTTTTTGTGTGTTTAAATGTGGTGGATTTTAAGGGAAATAATATATGATTAATGAGACAACAAGAATATTGGATACCTAGGATGGAGGAATAGGGTTATTGTGTTAATGATTTAGAAGGGGATATGGCCTAGTTTCACATAGGGATATTGACGATGACAACACTATCTAAACATATTTTTGATGATTGGAGACGGCTATAATATTTGATGTTTATCTTCTCTAGTGTCTCATGCATGAGAACATGGATAGTTGTAGTTTATATAGCACCTAGCACCGAGACATTTTGTTCTACGGTCCATTTAGCTATCTAACACTTGTAGTTTACCTCTTATGATTAGCACTCTCATTCAATTATAACACTTGAATGTGTAATTTTTATCTAATATTTAGATCATCGAATCCATATTTTAAAGAATCCTACTGGGAAATATCTCCCACCCTCGTTACACCATGGGGTGTAAGAAGACATGGCCTTGTTTGATAAAGGTAAAGGTAAAGCCGCTTGAGATTATGGTTAAGGATGCTAGCAATATTCTTAGACGGTGTTGTGGAGATGGATTGGGAAGATACATCACTATTCTTTATGTGGTTTTGGGATGGTTTTTAGTTCCATTTTTATTGTATCCCACTTCTGGTTTTGTATAAATTTGTAGAATTGAATTTGAAACCATGTAAAGGCTCATTTTTTGTTTTTCAATTATGGTGAAAACATCCAAAATTGTTGATAATGATACTCAAGAACTTGTGCCAGCTCATAGAGATTGGGCACACCATTCGGGCCTTACCACAAATCGGGTCTGGTGCCTAAATGGACAATGACCCATATTGGTTCGTGAGATGATTTAGGTAGGACGGACTCATCCTCATAGTTTTAGGTTGCAATGTAAGGACTGACCTTGGTGTGTAATTTTTCCCTCTTCCTCATTCATATAGAGGTACTTCAAACAACATATCACCCTTGATCTATATAAAGGGATGATTAAAAATCATAGAAGAGTCTATGAGTCCTAATACATAACGTGGATTCAACTATAATAGTATCCATATAGGACATGCGACCTAGCGCATTATAAAGATTCCACTATAGACTTCAGGGATCTGTGATGGGGTGTGTTAGGGTGATCAACACACAAGAGTCGATGGGGACCAACTTCCCATCATTGCCGAAGGGTAATATCCCAGAGGGTAATGCCCATCAAGTATCTATATAGGACCCATTCCCTATTACATCATAAGGATACTCTTTTTATCATGGATTTTAACCCCACTACTTTAGGGGGGTCAACACCTGGAAATTATACTCTGTTAAAATTCATGAATAATGCTCGATCACTACTTTACCATTGCTTTGGATTTTCCATCAAACCCATCAAAAACATATTACCCATATATTTCTTCATGTTTACACATTTAACGATATCATGAGATAGTATCTTCACATTCTAAAGAATCTCATTGCTGTGATCCATGCGAAAAAACACAGAAGATCAACTATTCATTCACCCTAATCAGACATTCGATTGAATAATCGAATATCACTACATTACGATATAAATTCAACTCATGAGGCACATTCCTTAGTCTCATAGAAAATTTAATGTATCTCTCCATTACAATACTTAGAGAAAAACAAATAGGATTGACTATTTATTTATCCCAAATGGTCATCCAATGAAAAAGTTTCATTTCAAAAGAACATGTCCAAACTAGGATTTGTGAGGCCCACATATCATTTTTAGTTTAAACACATGAAGTTGGTCTTGAAATTTTTGACAAATGTTTTGGGTCGTGACGCCGCTCACGTCGTGTCATTTGGACGATCCATTTATAAATAATGTATCAAAACAATATTTATTATTAATAATAATTATATTATTATTATTGAACATAGGGTTTTCATGAAATCGTTCCACAAAAAATCCTAAAATTCATTAACTATCCTCAAAATTTCCTTCTCTAAGAGAGGAGCATGATGTAGCAGAAGACATGAAAAACGAAAGCTCCATTTAGTTGAAATGGGGGTTTGAATCCATGACCAATAGGTTCTCTAGGCCCACATGTCCTTCCAGGCCTATTCCAGTCTGTTGGCCTCTCATCCAGCCTACTTACACATGGGATCAGCCTCTGTATCTCCATCTTCATCCTCATCACCTACTTCATGGGTCATCATGGTCAACAGCCACCAACAAAAATTGGACTCTTGCCGCCTCGCGCATTGGCTCCTCCACCCGGCTGCCTCATCATTGACCGTGCTCCTGTACCCCGCTATAGTCCCCCTAGCTACTCTAGTCACACTGCCTATGATCAACATCACCATCCTGGATGAGTCATTAAGGACACTGCTAGCCACATCTTCTGGCCACATTTCTCTTTGTGGAACTATCTTCATGAACTGATGTCGGTGTCTCTCATGTGGTGCCCTCCGCCAGCATCAAGGTATCATATGGTCATGAAAAAATAACGATGAACATGTGCTCAGAAACCATGGATAGAGATATTTATATAACTAATCACTTCTTTGTGATCTAATGACGATTTGATGTGTCCCAGTGTAGATGATTATTTCCGCAAAGAGAGAATGACGAATGGTGAAAAAATTGATTCCAAGCATGGTTCAATAGTTATTTTAGGGTTTCCATCAACTATTATGTTCAAAATTGACGAAAAATGTCAATTAAATTAATGTTATTTAGAAAATGGAATCAGCGTGAAAAAAAAGAAATCCCACCTCAATTTTGGTTTCGATCACCACTGACGAACATGCCCTCCTCAACTTCATTATCAATTCATTAAAGGAGGAAGGAGAGAAGGAAGCAGCTCAGTGGCAGAAGGATTAAAGGGGAAACCCTAATAAAATCCAATATAAATTCATTTATAGGGTTTAATTTGGTTTATGGTAAACATATTAACCATATCCCACAATAGTTGGGATATCCAAACATCTCGTGCCCTCTCATTTTAGGTCGTTCTTAGGTAAAACGAAACATTAAGAACACAATAGCGGTCTCAAATTTTCATTCTGATTCCCCCATTAAAATTTTTTTCATTACAACATCTGAGATAAATTATTTTATTTTAATTAATAAATTGACTATTACACCCCTCAGTGACATTTTCCACCAAAGTCCCACACCAATAAATGATATTTCCCACCTAGGTTAAATGTCGTGTCCCGAACTCAACCAATCCCTTAGATTTATATGTAGGGATACCATTTATGATTTATCAAATTTATTTCATGTGTGTAGTAGGAAATATATATAATATTTTAATAAAATTAATTATGGGCACACCAGGTCTCAAAACCATGCACAATATTTGTTCTTAGGTGTGAAAATATATATAGAATTACTTCAAAGACTTATAAAGAGAAAACTAGGTATCTATAAATATAATAATATGTAGAACTTCCATATAATAAATTAATTTTTTTTAAATTAAATTTCACATGATTCCATTTATCTCAAACTCCACAAACATTCAAATCTGTCGAAATAACCCAAAAATGTTTCTTCATAATCATGATGTACTTGATGTTACAACATAAATGGTTCATTTTATGCAAGAAGAATATTAAATTTAATTTAAATGACTCCTTTTCATTGAAATTTTTATCACCCTCAATTAGTTTCAAACCAATTACATTTAAACATTGTTATATTATTTTCTCCAAGATAACATAATTATTTATTTCATACATCATTCCTTAAAAGTAATCATCACTTTAATTATGATTAAATCCATTAAAACAAACCTTACACAAAAATTGATTTATTAGAGAAACCATATACATGAATAAGGAATTGAATTCCATTAAAAACATACGAAGTATATGATTTTACCAACTCTAATGGTAGGTTTTTTAGCACACTTAATCGACTATCCATGTCATTTTATTATTGTATTTCCTACAGTAAATAAATTTTTTTAATGAAATATATAATAAAAACATAAATTGATTTTTCCATAAAAAGAAACCTAACATACCATTCCTTGAAACCAATTGGAAAAAAATTTATGATGACGTTACTCAAGAAAATCATATGTAATCTGTATATATTTTAATCTGATATGGTCATCATATAGTCTACGGAAATAAAACTGTGTAATTGATGATTTATTTTATAAATATTTTATAAAATAAAAAAAATATAGTGTATACAACACAAATCATTTTATTTATTCTAATTAATAAGAAAATATTTATGAGATCTATAGAGGTATTCATATAAATTCCTTCATTCATATTAACCACCAATACCATGATTGGTCTGATTAAAAATAGAAAATTGATAGTTTGTGACATCATTTACATGTATCACATTTCAACCCTTCTAGTTGTGTTTTGAATCATATTCTCATTAAAAATAATATAAATGAAATTTTTAATTTACACATAAAATTACTCTTTTGCAATTGACTCTTCAACTAATGCATTGTTATGTACATTTTTATTTATATTTTTCATACATATCTTAAATGGGTACATCCATAAGAATTCTATTGGTTCTCCACATATAGCTTAATATGAAATATTCAATACCAAATGTACTATTGATTTGAAGAATCAACAAATGAATTTATTATACTATTTAAATAAAATTAAACCAACATCCTTTAGAATACCAGTCAATGCATCACAATCAAATGATTCCTCACAAATATATTGGACGAAAAATGTCCTTTCGGTATACACATCCCATATTAATGAATTCAACATCCATCGAAGACCAACATGTAGTAATATATTCATTATGAAACAGAATTCATGACTTTATAAACTAGTAAAATGACCATTTCTAATGTAATAAGACAATTTAGAATCAGAACCATCTCATAACCTGAAACCAAGAATCCATTGATAAAATAAAAAATCAATAAAATGTGCATAATATTCTCTCAGATTCATTTTATTGATTTACCTTTAATATTAAATGAATTTATGTTCGGGATTCCAACAAATCTAGTCATATTCTAACCATGTAATTACATTATCTTTGGTCTTACTGGGTGTGTCCAACATGGTATTAAATATGTTACCCAAAAAACTATTTTCAATATAAATTACATCTAACATGTGACAAACCAAATAATAAAACCAATATTGAAGGTCCCAATAAATAGTCCCCTTTATCCAATTATGTTCTTTCCAAATACAATTTATTTGTTTATTTAGGTTTGGTCCCAAATTAATAAGAGGACACGATAATATTATATAAACTACCTAAACACATTAGAGGCCAGTGAGAGATTTTTTCCTTTCAATTCAAAACATTGTAAAATTATTTTAGATCTTTCAAAAAGGGATATATAAAGGAATAAATTTATAAATGTAGAAAAAATAAATTTTATTTATCCTATTACCATACATAACTACTTTATTCTCATCTATGTTGTATGAAATGATTGTAGACAACGTGAGATCCAACTTTATAGTGTATTGTACACTAGAAAGTCACTGATCCTCCATATTAATGAAACCCTCTATGTTATATTATAATATGAAACTACATTAATTTTAGTAAAACCATTGTTCTTTAATAATACTAATTCTATAATTAGTTTCCTCAAATACAAATCAATATTCTTATTTGGTTGTCTTGGAATTAAAAGTGCCAATTATATATGTGGTTCCTTTATTATCATCCCAGGTGGAAAAATGTATGGAGTAATGGAAATTGGACAAAAGGAGTATTGATTTCCCTAATCACTAAATGGATAGAAAAATCTGAAGAAAGACCCAACAATATGTTATGAGATTACAAAGGAAATGATTGTTTAACACAATCAAAATGTTCCGGTAAATCACCATCAGAAGTTTTACTTAATCTATTAAAAATATAAATACTTTATTTATTCCGGTATATCAACAAAACTACATTATAAGACATAAATATATTCCATAAAAGATGTGTAATTAGAAAATACCTCAACTATTTCACATGAAATTTATTATTTCGTTGTTTTTCCTCTTTATACATTGATACTAAACATGTTGGGAAATTTAAAAAGTACTCATTATTACCATAACATAATATGAATTCATATTAACAGACACTAATAATCAAAAAACTAAGAACCAATTTAAGGACTAACCACTTACATTACATGAAACTTGCTGGTAATGTATTACTATAAAGAATCAATGATTTATAAAATAATAATATCTAATCGAAACTACTATATGGAATTCCAAAATTGGATTTAATAACCACATATTTTTTAAAAGATTAATATTATCGTATCTAGCATCCAGGTTATAAGGCATCCTCAGATGATTTGGAAAAATTGGAAAATCTAAGAGGATCTGATTCAAGATTTCAAATTTCTTTATGAGTAATTGTTTACTAAATTGATGGACCAACATCCACATATAATAAATATATACATAATGGATCCTAAATAGATTTTTATACTGAATTATATTCACCATTTTTATTCCAAAAATAAATTCATTTTTAACACAAAACATAAATAGATGAAGTCCACACATTTCCGATGTCTTTAATCTCTAAATATTACATATCTAAAATAGGCATTTAATTTTTCATTCAGAATCAAAATCTAACATCAACAATGAAAATTATATGAATGTTTCAAAATCATAAATAAAGATAGCATTTATACTTGTCCATTATGATTTATGAAATAATGTAACCATTGAGAACCACATAATTGGAATTTGTGTCTACATACATTGTATATAGTTTTCTAAGAACCCATAAAATTAATAACAATTATTTCTAATCATTTTGACTAATTTAATGTTATTATTATTTTTTAACACATTCGAATTTTCTATGGAATTTCATGTGTGTGAAGAGATGGGTAAGGATTTTATTACAAGGCCTTTAGAGGTTAAACATATATATAATAAAAATAATTAATATAATATATCATAAATAAATTATTTTATGAAAATAATAGAATATCTCTAAATCTATGTCCTAGATGATAAATATGAGACCACTATTTGGTCCAAGATGCGGGGCTTCATCGAGACATGATATAAAATTTATTGCCCATGAGAGGTTATGAAAATTAGAAATGATGGTAATTACATTTAATATCATTATTATAAGTTTAATATAAAACTTTGTATCATCATAATGTTGTATCATATAATAAATATAACCCACCATTATATCGAGGATGGTGGCTTTACCCTAGGAACAATGCAACATTTTTTGTGTGTCAGGTGTTTGGTTACATTGAATGTGAGGATAGTTCATTTAATATTTTTATTATAATTTACTATCAAAAATATATATATGTCCCAAGCTATATATTGTATGAATATTTAGATACCACTACTAGGTTGAGAATGTGGTGTTTACCCTTGATGTGACATTACAGTTTTGTTTGTCAGGTGCTCGGTTACATTACATGTGAGGATAATTCATTTAATATTTTAATTAAAATTTCTTATAATTTTTTTTATATCTTTCAAATTCAGTATCATATGAAAAATATGAGATAACTGTTTGTTAATAGAAGTGGGGTTTTCCCTACACATGACACATCAATTTTTCAAGTTGAGTCATTTCTAACACACGTATGATGGTAATATAATTTAATATAGTTATTATAATTTTTAACAAAAAATTGATGTCTCTTCATAATGGTGTATAATATCATATATGTCAGATCATCATTGGATCAAAGATGATTTGTTCACCCTCGGAATGAGATAATGTCTTTGAGCATTGTGTGTTTGATAACATCACATTTGATGGTATGATAATTTATATATTATTATTATTATAAATATAAATATTTAAACATCTAAATGAATTATAAATATGAATTATTTTAATTAATAAAATATTAATAAGAATTATGATGAATTTCAAACAGATATTATTTTTTATATATTTTTTCCAAGGTAAGATAAAAATATTTAGTATTTACTACATATAGTTATTTTATGTTTTAGTAGTTGATAAAATTAATTGTTAATTAATACTAATTATTTATTACTTATATTCGAATTTATAATAATTGTTACAAATACATAACAATAACTATTATTTCATAATTTATTCTTTTACATATATTTCTTTTTAATTTTATTAAATTTAGAAATATTCATGTTATTGAAAATATTTAGTTACTAAAACTAATAATTATAACTTATTAATAAGAGTGCATTTTTAATTTTTAATTATTTTAAATTATGTACAGATTATTTATAATTATTTAAAATCGTATAAATTTTTTCATAATTACTATATTTATCAGGAGGTCTTAATTAATGTACCTATATCAAATAAATTCTATCTGATTTTTATGAAAATATTAAATATCAAATATTAATAAACATGTATATATATATAATAAACCAAACATGTTCATTTAAAATGTTTATATTTGTATATTTAGATGTTAATATATATAAATATATTATAAATTACTCTACTTATAGTTAATTTTGATTATCATTAATTTATAATGTATATATTAATTTGTAAATAATATGGAGTTAATATTTTGAATTCATATATATTTAGAATTAATATTTTTTTTGTTCAGAAAAAAATCACTCATGATAATTTTTTTGGATGATTTTGTTTGTTGACAAGGTTGTATTTTGTTAACAAAAGCTAGTTGTTAATGGTGGTATAAAGAGTTGGCATGAATATCTAATCTCATGCAATTCACAAATGGTGAACCTAGTCCCATGCGAAGCGCGAATTATGAAACTGATTTTGTGTAAAGACGGAATGACGGACCAGATCATGGAGAAAGAGTGAATACTAAACCTGATCTCACGGAAATCACAAATATTGAACCAGATCTCATGTGAAGAATGAATGTTATACCTAATCTCACTAAAATTGAGGATGATGATCATGATCTCATGAAAAGAATGTTGTTGAACCCGATCATTCGTAGAGTGTCCATGCTGAACCTGATCTCCCACGAAGAACAAATTTTGAACCAGATCTCCCATAAATAGAAAATGATGAACCAGATCTTGCACAAGGCACAAATACCGAACCTGATCACGTGAAAAACATGAATAGTAAATCTGATCTCATTCAATGAGTGAATAATGATCTGATCTTGCAATGTGTGTGTGATTGTATTTGCCTCTTGTGATGGGATCTATCACATCGTTAATGATTGCCTTTCAATCTCATGATGTGATCTCATAAAACAACCCATGATTACCATTACAGTTTGTGCTCAGATCTTGTGCAAAGGGAAAACAAGACTCACATAAGTTATGAACATCGACATGGAACTCATGTATAGTGAGAAGGATAATACAAATTGGGGACTCATGAAAAGATATAATATAGATAAGAAACTCACACAAATCACTAATGCAGACTCACACCAAGGACTTTCTTAAAGCGCGAATACAAAGCATGAGGAGATCACACACACAGATCTCAGGGAGCACATGATGCCCATGAGGAGGATATTTTCCCATGATTTTTCGTGTTTTGGTGGGGTATTTATTCTTATAATAACCCATAAAAATCCTTAAATATTGAATAATTGTTTCATAAATGTTTGATTGAATCTTGCTGGGAAGAGAGACTTGTGGAGATTTCTCATGAGAGATACTTATAGAGAGATCTCATGAGGTAGACACATAGAGATATATCATGATGGTGTATATGTAATTTACGTAACTTATGTGATGTGAAACATATGAATGTGGTCATTCACAAATCAAAAAAGTTGTATTGAACATGGAACTTGCGCTCAGAGTGAAAGAGGTCTCGTGGAAAGGAATTGCGCTCAGCACCAAAGTGAACAATATGTGGGACTCATGCTTGGGTTTCATGCCAAGGACTCATGCCGGGGTCTGTCATTAGGCTCTTGCACAATGATATCATTTTCCAGGATCTCATGCATGGGGTTATGCATCAGGATATCATTCATGGGGTTACACGCCTAGGTCTCACATGGGGGAATCACACTAAAATATTTTTTATGTATATACAATCTTATATTTCCCTATGTATATTATTATTTTAATATCATAATTTTGAAGGAGAAAAATAATACATAAGATCTGAACTATTTGACTATATTATCAATATAATGTTATTCATGGAAACATTCAATGCATTGAAAGGAATATGTGGCATAGTTTTAAGATATTTCCTATGTTGAGGAATTTAATGTTTCTAAAATAAATATAATTTTTTCCCATTTATCTAGAAAGTATAAGTGTTATATTGAGGTTTTTTCATAGTAGTGAAGTATCAACTCATAGAGATGTTCAATAGTGAATCTTCCTAGAATTGAGGATGTATTCATTAGTGATAATGAAGGCACCAACATATAAATAAATATTAGGAGAATCCAATCAAAGAGAAATTAGCAAAGGATGATGGAGAGGGTGATCCTTTACACTGGAAGTGATGAAGATAAAGTGACTAAGGGAGTGGCCCATAATAAATTAGTAATACGACCCTACAAATTTTAAAGGAGGTGATCCTTAGCATTGAACTGATCTATTCCATACCATGTATCAAAAGTGATCCTTAGGGTATTTGGTACATTGAAACATTTTCATTTTACACTCCTTGGATGTATCCAAGTGAGGGTAAACCATGTAAAAATATATATTCCCTTGTGTATGAATTCCTAATTTACATTCAATGAATCATTAAAATATAAAGAAAGAATGAATTAGATCAGAATAAATACATAAGGGAAAATAATTTGAACATCATAATAAACAATTCAACATCCTGTGGGGTATAAAAAATTATTGAAAAAAATAAATATTCCAGGATTCACCCCCCCCCCACATAGGGAATCTATGCCCCTTTTAATCCTAACCATTGGTATTAAAGGAAATGTTTCATTTATATAACTTTTTCTCCGAAAATTATTAATCTACATTTGGAATATAAGTTTAATTTTTCTATTAACTTTGACTGTCATGTGAATGGTATGAAATAAATAAAAGGAAAAAAAGTTAGGTGATATTCATTAGTCTGGAAGTGGGTATAGAAAATTTTTGATTCAATTTATGGAAACTAGTAATGTAATAATGATTGGTTTGGATGGAGTAGATATTTTTAATATATTCTCACTCAATAATGAAACCAAAAAGAGTGAATAACATCATATTCCAAGTGTTGTTGAATATACTGGTTACGAATAAACTCCAAGAATAATAAAAGTTGGACATGACCATGAAACCAAAAAAATTTAGGAGAAATTGGATGAGGAAATTTAATATAATGATAATTTTATATATATAATAGAAGTTGAATTCAATAATAAAAAGGATTAAATAAAGTTCTTGCTGAAGAGGCCACATATTTAAGAGAGAAAATGATTCTCAAGGTGAAGAACCGAAAAAAAATTAAAACTATTGAAATGTGAAAGAATCTAAACTAAGATGAAATTACGAATTTGAAAGTTGGAAGTGATGATCATCCAATACAACTGCGTGAACTAGTTTATGTGATGTCGGTGATAGAATAAGATAATTCATGCAATAATTATTCTATTACTCAGATGAATTATACGTTAATGCAACAATCTGGCATGATGGAGAATGACTCCAAATAATTAGAAGATGAGATGACTAGATGAGAGAATCTCAATAGAGAACATAAAGATCAACTTGAATCAATTGTTAAAAAGATTCATAAATTTGGTAGAAGAGATAGAATCATTCAAAAAATATGTGTGGAAATATATTTCCAAGGGAAATTCCATGTAGGAGGATGATTTTTACTTACTTTTCTTTTATACTTTGACATGTTAGAATGAAAAGAAACGAAAATATGCTTTCTATGGGAGAAAAAAGAAATTATTAACTCATCCCAAAGGCCATAATGTTTTGGTATATATTGTATCATATATGATGAAAAGTCTTTTATTTATGATATAAAGAGATACATGACCAGTTCAATAAGCAAGGAAACTCAAAAGTTTACTCAAAATAGACCTAAAATGGATTTTATAGGATATTATGAAAACATGTTCTATTTCTATGGGATGTATGGTCATATTTCATGTTTTTGATGCGATGAATTGAATGATATTTAATGTTGTAAGGATAAAAATACTTCTAAACATAGAAATAAGTAGAATATTTTGAGAAATCTGATTAAAAATTATTTCAGAATAAACTATCCATGAAAAGATTGTATTATGGATTATTGGGAAATATATTTTTTATATGTCTAGATTCCCTTGAAATCAATTAAAATAGAGGAACTCTAGTTGTACGAACATCTGAAATAAGAAATGATTATGTGAGGAATTTTTTTTAATGTGACATGTTTTATATGTGAAAATCATGGTAATTTGAAAATAAATTGTAGCTATAAGAAAGAAGTGATGGAAAAGGAACCTAGAAAGAGATCACCATCACTATAAGTGTATAATTAAAATTCCTATATCAGAAGACAACATGAAAAGTTGACAGTAGGTTCATAGCCCTAGGTGAATCACAAGGAGAACAACGAAATTTGTATCATTCACCTCTAGTGTTACACTCACAACAAATCATTTGTAATAAATGTTAAAAATCCTTGATGAAAAGGGAGTATATGCTGCAATTGTGATTAAGTATAATGTAAATTCAGTATAATACTCAACTCCAACCTGAATTGGTGGTGTGAGTCCAATAACTGATAAATGAAAATTGAATAAATAATTCCTTGAAAATTTAACATGTCATGACACATGGAATGAAGTGAAGGAAATATAATTAGTCCTCTAATGGGGGAATAAGAAATATACGATGACCTAAGGAATGATTCATCCTCAAAAAAAGAGTAACAGAAAATGGTATATTAGTGAATTAGCATAGAAGTATGTATTTGAAAATGGGTTTAATATCAAAATTATGAAAAATGACATACCTATATAATATAAATATAATAATAATACTCAATATGTTCATCAATAATGTTTATTCATGTGTCTATGATAGTTAAATATGGATGGTATGTTTGAAAAAGTACAAAATAGAAAAATTATTTGTAAGAAAGTATAAATGCGTTGATCAACCCGGATTGTCAACGATCCCCTTCTTGAGAATTCAAGTGGTTATCCTCTCCCAATATGTATAAATATTGTTCACTGATGTTAATGTTTTTTAGGTTCATAGGGAGATAAAATACATGTGGGATTTGTTTTATATGATTCAATGCAGTTAAGATATGTGCTTCGTAATGTAAACAAATTCAAATTAGATACCAACGTTAAAGAATAATTCGTGATTACTTCCTTGAAAAGATTTAATAATTTCTATATACCTGAGATGTATGAAATTAATTGATATCAATGGATAGTGAGGATTTTATTTACATTATCTTATGTTTTATACCCCCAATTTCAATTTCTTAGGCTCATTTTTCAGGGGATCCCACCCTTTTATTACATAATTTTTCAAGACAATAAAAAACAGATGATATTTTAATGTTAATTTTTTTGATATGTGAAAAAAACATTCTTCTAATCCTCTTGAATGGATTATTCATGGGTTCATCCTAATTACAATTATTTCTTCTCATATCCTAGTGTCATACATCAAAAGAAAAGGGTGATCACTGTTCCCAATAAAGGAAATCAAAGAAAACATTTTACATGTGATTATGAGAATTATATATAAGAACATGTGTAAAATCATAAAGTAATGACACTGTAGATCAAAATAACATAATAAAGTAAATCATAACATGGAAACATAGATATAAAAGTTAAGTCAGATATTCAAAAACTTACCACCAAGGGCTGTCACCAGGATATCATAAATGTTTCTACGATTATTCCCCAAGGTATCCTAAAACATATCATCTCTAGAGATTAGTTTTTTTTAAATGAGTGGGAGTGCTATCAGGGTGAATCATTTATAAGTATTAATTAATTTTACCCACATATATAATAATTGAAATATTTAAAAATAGCATGCCGATATAAAAAATGGTTTTCGTGTCAAAATCATGGTGTTTTATAATTCCTTAAAGAACATGTTCATTATGTCATTTTTATCCCATGGAAATGAAATGAGTTTTTTATGTATGTCACTACCAGAATAAAATAAATCATTTTAAAATATTGTTAAATACCCATAGTAAAGAAATTGTATTTCTATTCACAAAAAAAATTAAATTAATGATAATTTGTTGAGGAGAAGAGAAAAATTTTGAGATGTAAAATTAGAAACATAATGTGTATAAAACATGGTTCTAGAAAAGGGTAATAATCGAGGAGAAGGGAGTCTCCAATTCATAAAATAATCTAAATATATTCACATAATATAGTAAAACTTACATAAGAACATAAATTTTTAAATTTCAATGAAATTGCACATAAAAATGGAATTTGAATGAAAAAGGAAGTTGATATTTCCCTTATCGTGAAAATTAACTCCATAAAATAGAAAGGATAAGACCAATGGGGATATATGATACATTAGTAGGACGTATTGGTAGTTAAAACTAAAAGAATATTGTGTAGGATTAATTGGAAGTGATATGAAATTAATAAATGGTTTGGTATTTATTGTAAAAGTGGGTGATTTATTTATTAAATTCTAAATAAATGCCTTGGACACCTAGATAGTGGTAAATGAAAAACCCTAGGATTGCCCAAGGTATTTTACCAAAAGTATTGGACAATTGGGGCCCCTATTATATTATTTTAATCCAATTATTTGATCCTAATTTTATATTACTTATTTGATCATTATAACATAATTATGAAGTCATCAATCTTACTGAAAAACCCAAAGTGTGTTTTTACTACTCATGAAAAACAAAAGTATCATAGAAAATTATCCTAAATTCACCCGAAGATTTTTTCAAACTTCATATTTCAAAAATAATATTTCTCTGATCATAATGATTATATAAATATGAAAACATTATCTTTTAATTATAAAAGTCTTTATTTATTAAAAATAATAGCAGTTAGAAAATGCATAGTGAAAAATATTACAGTTGAATAAAATACAATTATTTTCTCATTAATATATATATAAGGATATTTTAATCATATTATTTAATTGAAATAAACATTATTAATGATACCTTAGCTTATTATAATAATTACAAATTTTTTTGAAAAATACAATTTCTTTCTAAAAAATCAATTTATAATATTCATCATATTATGAGAAAAAATATTCTCAAAATGAAATTGATGGAATACTAAATTTATTAATAAAAAAGGATTCCACATTATATATCTAAGGTATCAATTGATAGTCTCTTATAACACCCAAAGATGACCATAGGGTATGGTTTGTGATGATGATGATGATTAATTCAAGGGGCAGCTCAGCTAACATCACCGTAGTAGTACTTTTCACTAACTTGAACTTATACCAAATTCGATTTCGTTCAGGCTTCACTTGTGGAAGATCATCATTAGATTTAGTAAGAGTAAAGTCCATTAATGGTACCTCTATCATATATTCTAATAGATAGGCTTCATTCGAAATGACTCTAATGGTTAAGGAGATAATTCCACTTTTCAGTGTTAGTTATCATTTCTCAAAATTTTACTTATATACTCAAATGATATCATTAAAATTAGGGTCATAATTATAGTTCCCAATGATCATATTTTCAAATTTTCATATCTTACCAATATATATTTGACCAATGATCATATAACACTTGAATCAAGGTTGTAAAATATCAATTTATATTCACTTACGGAAAAATAATGGTTTTGTTGTGAATAATGTATCACAAAATTTCAGAAATAAATTATCATTCAAAATGTTCTGGTCTTTGCATTCTTCCCCCTTTACGAATATTTTTCACTAAAATTTCATCTTTTTATCTCTATTCATGGGTGGTATTCTTGCTTTTCCTCCATTGTTTGATTTGGATCCCACATTGAATCTTCATTTATGTGGTTCCTACAAAACACTTTGATGAGTTGTGTATTCATGTTGTGTAGAACCTTGTCTCTATAAATCAAGATCTTAAGCAGCTACTCCTCATAAGGGAGTAAATGATCCAATTTTATGACCACATGATTCAGTATAGGTGATGGGTTAGGTGTGTACTACCACAAGAGAGATACATGAAAAAAAATCATGAAGATGAGCTAGATTTTGAAGTGGTGTATATCGACTGGACATTTATTCTATGAAATCAATGATTTCATAGGGTCTGTAGTACCTGGGGATAAGCCTTGCATTCTTCCAAATCAGCATTAATCTCTTCTACAACTAAATTAAAAGGAATACATTAGCATGAACATCAATGTCAGTGTCCCTTTGATAGGTTTAAACATAGATCTTCTACCGATTTGAGAAACAATTATGCATTGCAAGATGACCTGAATGTTTTCTATCACCTCATATAGAAGATCATGCCCAAAAATATTTCTATCACAAGCTTCATCACAACATGTAGATGTACTAAATTTATTCATGCATAGTTCTTCATTTGGATCCATTTAAATACTAAAATCAAAGATGTTATTTTAGTATAAGTTTACTAATGGTAGATGTTGACTCAATCTACCATGAAATTTCATTGATCAAGTTGTCAATAATTATGTTAGTGTCTAAATAGTTCCTTCAGATTGTACATCAGTTTGGTGATGATAGGCTATATAAAAGTTCAATTTGGTAGTAAGATCATGTTGAAGACTTCTCAAAAATATTTATGCGAAACATGGATCATGATATTATACGATATAAGGTGGAACTCCATGAATCCTTACCACTTCGTTTACATAAATCATGGAATGTTGATCAAGTGACAATTCATCAAGGATTGTGATAATATTGGTAATACGGGTGAGATGGTCCACTGTAACCCATATCAAAAAGTTTCCTTTGGATTTTATTGGTAGAATGATGAAAATATATATAGTTAGATAATCCCACTTACATGTTGGTATGGGTAGTGTTTGTAATATCTCTTTAGGATTCTATCTCTCTTCCTTCACTTATTGAAACACCAGGAAATCTGTACTATATTTGGAAGTCTCCCATTTAATTTTATCCCACTAGTAATGATCATGAAGTTCCCAATACATTTTAGTGCTTCTAGGATGTATAGAGAATGTATTTTTATGATCATAATCCATTAGATTTTTATTTATTAACAAAACAGATGGAACACATAGCCGTGTATGAAATATCATTACTCGTTATTGATCAATATTTTACTTAGTAAACTTTAAATTCTTCATATCCTCTATATTATTCTAAAACAAATTTTATTCTTTTTGAGATTTATTAATAATATCTTGCAATGATATTTGAGAAATAATTTGGGATAGGGTCGATGATGTCTATTTCTTTATGATTCCCATGTCCAGTTTTACTGGGATTTTGATCAAATGATCCCATTGAATACTCACCATTACTAGAATGAATGTTAATTCCAACTTATTGCATCAATGACTTTTTTTTCTCTTCATAGGTGATAATGAATCGAATAATCCCAACCATTAAGATATCCCAAACATCTCCTCTGTCTCTTGTTCAATTCATTTTTTGTGAAAATATACTTCAAATATTGGTGGTTTGTTTATATTTCAGATTTATACCCATATAGTTTGTGACTTTATATCAATAGAGGAAAAAAACAGAAACTATCTCCAGATCATGGGAATGATACTTCTGCTCAGGAGGCTTCAACTATCGAGATGCATAAGTAATCACCTTTTCATTTTTCTTGAGGATGCACCCAAGATGTTTCATATATGCATCACTAAAATAGTTAATCCTTCTCTAATTTAGGGTAGGGTAAACATGGGTAAAGAAACAATAACTTCTTCAGATCATTTAATGTTTCTTCACACAACGTTTCCTAGATGGACTTGGACCCCTTTCTAGTTAACATTGTTAGTGGAATATAATGCCATTAAATGTTTTCTAAACACATCGTATAATATTTTTCTAAACCAATGAAACTATGAATATTAGTTACTATATTAGGATGAATACACTCAACCACAACCTTTGTTTTGGTAGTTTCATCTTAGAGTCCATAATTAGATACAATTCCCCCTATGAAATAATACTTTTTAACAAAAAAATCACAATTTTTTAACATCCCAATAACTACTATTTCCTCAGATATTTCAATATAATCCTTATATGACCCAAATTAATTTTTTCAAATTATGGATTATAAAATAACCTCATCAATAAAAACTACAAAAATCTTAGCATGGTAGTCATTAATTATTGTATTCATCAAATCTGTAAAAATAAAAGGTGCATTTGTCAAGTAGAATGACATAGAAAAAACCAATAATTTCCATAACTTGATTGGATGGAGTCTTTGGAATGTCTTATTTCATTAACCACAATTGATTATAAATAGATCAAAGATAAATAAATAATTTCATGAAGATGGCTAAATAACCATGAAGATGGATAAATAAATCATTAATCCTTAAAAGAGGGTAACTTTTCAACACTGTGATCCCATTAAGTTACCTACAATCATGGAATAGTTGCATTGATCCATACATCTTCTTCACAATGATAGTATTTTCTCCCCAAGGATACAAAATTGTTTGGACAAACCCATTATCCAAATGATATTTAAGTTTATAACTTAATTATTATAGCTCCACAATTTCTATTCAATATGGGATATTAGATATCTGCTTGGATGCCGACATTAGTTCGATGGAAAACTATACCTATCTTTCTGGGGGGTCCCAGAAACTTCTTAAGAAATTCATTAATGTATTCGTCGATTATGGGTAAATTTTATACTATTATTATTTCATTTGCTTATTATTTAATTTACTTATTCATCTTCACTGATCACTCTCCTAAAAAAGGTCACAAGAGGTTAATTTAATCAAAGACCAGGTTGAGATATCAATATTTTGAAAACCAAAAATGGTTTTCTCTTCATGACTACTAAGATTTAATTTCTTCTACATTTGATCAAAAAATTATACATTGATATTATATCCATAAAAATTATACTGGTAAATTACATATTTTGGAATTACTTGTAGATTTTCAATGAGATTGGGCTCACGAAAGAGAATATTAGAGTTTCTGTACACTATTGATACAAGTATAATCCCACAAAGAGTATTCACTAATTGTTTCACTTTATGTCATTTAGGGATTTACTCTATATTTTTTCAAACATGGAGGAAATAATGGAATGCGTAGTAATAGAATAAAAAATTACTTTCTAGATTTTAGAGAGCAATAAGAGTACTTTCCACCACATCATTTAGAGATTCCACTTCAGTTATCATGATATAAAATACATACCATGCTCCCATGGCCTGTGCAGAATTTTTTGTTTCCCCTATATTAACTTCTAATTAGGACTGCTATTAGAAAAGAGCCTATGAATTCCACAAATGAAGCATCAGACATCCGGCTTGGCCAACACCATCTTCCATTTTCATTAGTGTTGATAATGTGATGCTTCACCACACTATGATTGTTCTGGGAAATATGGATATCTCTTACACCCCGGTATCACTTACCTATACCAATAAAGTTGTTCCCAAAATACATCTTCCATCATTTATTTCATGGGGAATGTTTAGCATTCTTTCATCCTATATTGTGATCAAATTTACCCCTAAGATTGGTTCCACTGATATTTTATTTTCATTCAATCTATGAGACCATGACACTCTATGAAATCACACTCAACCTCCATTGCAATTTTCATTATGTCCTAAAATTTTCATAGTCTTCATTGAGTAGATTTATCCTTATATAGGGTCTCATACAACCAAAGAATCTATCAATATGTATAATAATTTCATAGAGAATTATAGAGTTGTAGCATGAAATCCTTTTAATTTTTATCTCATTGACTCCCAAAAATTTAATTTACTTTTTATTTTTCTCTAAAAATTCATCTCTATTATTCTCACAGAAAATTGTGTAAATAATTTTTAAAATTGGTTCCCCCGAACACATCCCACTCAATATCATCAATATACCATATTAGCTCTATGTTTTTAATCAGTTTCATCCACTAATGAGCCTATCCCTCTTATTGGTAAATTACCCAAGTGGCATTTTTTTGTTCCGAACAATGAAGTACATAAAAGATATTTTATATAGATATTATCTATTTTTCATAAATAAATGGGTCGGTAGATCCATTAAATTAGGTGGTCATAGATGAATATTGGGATCCATGGAATGTTGTTCCCTTTGAAGTGAATCTAGTCTCCCAGATTTATTCATGTTATTATTCATAAATCAAGTTAGATGACTCAAAATTATAATGATGTTTTTTATTATAGATTCCATTAAAGGGACATCTATTCTTAATCTATTATTCTCACCATTTACATAGTTCCTCTAGTTTCCCAAAATTTTATAAAAGATGAAAAACATTGTATGAAATATGTTTCTTTTAATAATATTGTAATTATAAAGTAATTTTTTTCATTAAAAAATCATGATTAAATATATTTTTATTTAAAAAAATTACATTTTATATAAAACTTTTATAATGGTTCATAAAATGCTTGTGAATAATCAAACATACCCACCAGGAGAGTCAATCTAGGGGCGTTGTAAGACCTCTTGTCATGTTCCAGGTTACACTATGTCAAGATCATTATACCTTACTGGTGTTTTTACCCTAGGTACATTAGTACTATAACCACATCCACTTTGTATCCAGAAAGGGTTTTATTCTGTCGGAAACCACTTACATAATACATTACAAAAATCCTAGGATATTTAGTTATATTTTAACATTTCTCTAATGGTATTCCTGATGTTTTAAAATACTAATCATAAAAAATAGCTAAACCAGCATTTGATACTAACAAAATAATTCCACCTTTTAATATATAACTTTACATTACATTATAAAAATAGAGGATCTTTTAACATTTAGTTTTTGGAAATAAGGTACCTAATATATGAAAACATAAAACATTACTCTAGCCCACTTGAATGTATTCCTCATAGTTTCATGCTATGTACAATCACAACATCTCATAACAAAGGGAAATACAACGAAGGAATGGGTGAGAATAATGCATGTTATGGGAAATCAAGGAAAATAGTTTACATGTGATCATGAGAATTATCTAAAAAAATGTGAGTAATACCATAAAGGAATGATAAATAAAAAATTCACAGTAAAATATACATGAATAATAACATGGTAACGTAGATACAACTTTTAAATGATTTATTCATAATCACATCACCAAGATTTTTCAATGTGGTGCCATGAAATTTACCATGGTTATTCACTAAGGTATCACAAAACGTGTAATATCTAAAGATTAAATTCATTAACCAATACCTTAGAGTGATATAAGTGTGAATCCATGATATTTATTAATTATTATAGGGAATATGTATAATAATAAAATAATTCATAAATAAGAAAAACAAATAAAAGAAAGAAGTTTGGTATCAAAAACCTAGTGTCTAAAAAAGTGCTTAAAGAACATGATCACTTAGTCATTTTTACCCATAGAAAGGGAATGGGGGTTTTATGTATAATAAAAATATAGTTAAAATAATATAAAAACATTATGAACAGACCTTTAATATAATGTGCTTCGGTTTTCACAACAAAAAGAAAATTATATATAATTTCATGAGGATATGAATGAATTTTTGAGCAGTAAAATCGACAGCACAACATGTATAAAATGTGGTTTTAGGAATGGTTAAAAAGTGAGAGAAAAGGTTATATAATTCATGAAATACTTTTAATATAGTAATAGAATTTATAAAAATTGAAATAATAATATTCTTTGGAAATAATAAGAACCTTTCACAATAAAAGGGATATAGAAAAAAATAGAAGTTGAGATTCCCCTTATATTGAAGAGTTACTCCTAAAACATGATGCTTGGGACCCTGGGGGACTATGTACACCTTGTTAAACTAATTTGGAGGTAATACTATCATATATTCATGGTGGATTAATTTTTAGTGAATGGAAATGACAATATATATGGGTATTTATAGAAAAATGGGGGATTTGTTTATTAATTTCAAAATTATGGCATTGGACACCTTTGTAGTGGTAAATGAAAAACCATGGGCTTGGCCATGGTTTTTTCCAATGGTATTAGAAAAATGGGCCACCTATTACATTAATTTAATCAAAAAGTGATAATAGGAATTTTATATTACATATTATATCATTAGGACATCGTTATTAACTCTTTGAACATACTAAAATACCCAAACTATATTCTTACAATTAATTAAAAAGTAAATTTTTAATGAAATTCTCATATATTTAACCTAAAACAATTTCAACATTAGAATTTCCCAAATTATACTTATCTTATCATAATAATTATATAAAAATAATAATTTTAACTATTAAATATAAAAATATATGTTTATTAAAAATAATAGAAGATATAAAATAATTAGTAAAATTTCTGACAGTTGAAAAATATTAAATTATTATAATATTTTTATTTAAATATGAGTTTTTAAAAATAAAATTTCATTAAAAAAATAATTAGTAATAATACATTAGTTTATTAGAATAATTATAACTTTTTTTTAAAAGAACACTTTCTTTCTGAATAATCAATTTTTTAATTTCGTCATATTTTTATGAAAATCTATTATAAAAATGAAACTGATGGAATAAATGTTTTAATTTAACAAAATGATAAATAATTAAATAACTATGGTCTAAACACATATCCCCTTATAACAAGAATATACGACGTACGGGTAAGGTGTGCGATGGTGATAGATTCATAAGGCAACATGGCTAACTTTTGTCGATTGGTACTTTCCACTGACGTGAATTTATCCCAAATGAGATTGCATTCAAGGTTCACATATAGAAACTAATATTTTGATTTGTCAAGAGTGAAGCCCAATGATGCTACCTCCCTCCCATGTTCTAAAAAAGTTACCTTCAAATGGAAAAAATTCACTGGTAGTGGCAATCATTCTTCAAATCTATGTTAAGTATATTTTCTCAAATGTTTCTTTATAAATTGTATGATTACATTGAAATTGTTATCAAGGGAATATTTATAAATTATCATATTGTCTAATAGTTAGAATTGAACAAATAATCGTTTATGAATGAACATATAAATGTTGAATCCATATGGTCACATTTCCCATTATATTCACTTCATAAAAAACATTGCTTTGTTGTGAATAATATGACACATATTTTTAGGAAAGAATTATCATTCAAAAAATATTAGGTCATTATAGTTTTTGTAATGGCTCACTAAAAAGTGACACAAGTGAATAAATGATACATGATAAGAATATTGATTCTGTGTTTCAAATGTGAGCCTAATTACATGAATAACATCAAATCAAAGGGGGACAATTCTATCTCATAATCAGATAAATGATATAAATGGTGTAAAAAGGATGAATATTTATGTTTTATGAAATCAAGAAGTCCAATTTTTGGAGAAGAATCAATATTTAAGTATTTCATGATTATATATTTTGTTCTTATATTATTGTATCAATTTTTTTGGATACGAAGAAGTTGTGAGAGAATATTAAAACCATTTCAAATAGGTGGTGAGCCCATTATGAAAATTAATCAATATCTGAATTTGAAACAAAAATTTATATTAATGATTTATGTCAGAACAATGTTATATGATTAATGGGATATTCTGTGGAGGATAACAGATAAGAATGTCATCGGGACTGAATGTGTCTTTTTCAATAAGATGAATGAAGATTGTACAATGATTCAAATCAATTAATGAATAGTGTGCAGAGGTCACTCGCAGATAGAGTGTATAGATATTGATGATATATTTTAAACTATTTATTGGATAGAGATAATTAGATTATTATTGGCCATAGTTGGGAAAAGAACATTCAATGTTTTTTGCCTTGATATTAAGTCAGATTTTCTGGATGGGGTTATACAGAAATAAGATTATATTGAGAAGCCAGATGGACTTATCATTCCTAAAGATGAGAATAGATTTTGTTAGCTGAAGAAGGCACTATATAGGTTGAATAAAGAACCAAGAGTTTGGTATTTAAAACAAGATCAGTTTTTGAAGATCAATTTTCTTAATGGTGGAGTTGATTACAATCAATATGTCAATAATGACAGTAATCAACGGATGATGTTTCTGGTGACACAAGGAATGAATGAAATATTAATTTCAAAATATAAATATGGAAAAGTGTTATTGAGTTTATTTGGAAAGGATAAATGTATGTATATGAGAACTCCAGTGGCCACCCTAATGAAACTATCATGTGATGATGAAGGAAATGTAGTTAATGTCAAATAATATAGGAAAATCATTTACATTATATTTTACATGACCTCAAAAAGACCTGATATAGTCTTTTCCACATTCCATGCATCATGCTATATAATTAATCCCCAAGAAATCAACATGATTGTAGTAAAAATAATACTTCAGTATATTAAAGCCATGATGGATTAAAATTTTCTGTATAATGAAAAGTCTCATAAATTATTATTGGGATATACTAATGATGATTAGGACAGATTAACAGATGATAGAAAATAGACGTTAGGTGGTTCTTTCTATCTTGGAAGATGATGTTTTTATTATCTATGTTTGAAATAATATTACATTTAATTGAGAACCACATAAGGTGAATATATTGTTGTTACTCAAGCATGCACACAGTTATAGTGCATGAAACATCAGCTAGATGGTATGCGAGATTAAATGATTTATCTGATAAAAATCCATTTTTATTATTCAATTGCATTAAATATGAGAAAAAATAAAGACCATATCTTGAAGACAATGGACATTAAGATCAATTGTTATTTTATCAAGGAGATTTTAGAGAAAGGGATTGTGAAATTAGAGTAGATACCTATAGAACTAAATGTTTTAGACATTTTAACAAAGAAAATATCTAAAGAATCATTTGAATGTTATCAATTGGCTCATAAAGTTCATTTGAATCCCTGCACTTTAAAAAGTGTAATTATTGGACCCTCTCTTACTATGGTTTGATTTTTTTTTCAATGATATGTTGATATGTTTTCTTTACCATATTTTATACCACCATGAAGTAGCTTTCTTCTTCATTGAAAAAGTTAGAGGAATTGGGGATAATAAAGGGTATAAAATGTATTAATTAATATAAGAGTATAAGATAATAGAGGGAGAAGATAAGTGGGGGAGATTTAAATATACTAATGGTAATGATGACCAATAAAAAGTTATATATCCCAACCAATGAGGTTAATGATAAAAGTAGTATATTTGGTTTTAAAACAAACCGATTCATGGATTAAATTGTTAGGCTACTCTTGTTTTTCATGCCGAGAAAAGAATATGTGGGATTAGAATGTGTGGTGTATAAATATCTAATTTCTAGCAATGTTACAAAAATAATATTTTTGGAAGAATCATTAATATGACTTCAAAATGTGAGGAGTTATCAACAAAAAAAATTGATATTGAATTTAAAAAATCATACATGATTGTAATTTTTCATTAATTTTTTTTGTTGATATGGTTTTTGGTTGTTAAAGAAGGGTAGTTTTAAAAGAAGGCTTGAAGTGTTTTCATGAATGTCTAATATCGAGAAAAGTGTGAATGATGAACCTAATATCACATAAAGTGAAAATGATGAAACTGATCTTGAAAAATGATAAAATGTTGATTCAAATCACACAAAAAGATCGAATGCTTAACCTGATATCAACCAAAAAAATAGGAAAACTAAATCTGATTGCGAGAAAAGTGTGAATGTTAGACCTAATATCACTTAATGTGAAAATGATTAACCTAATCTCACAAAAACAATGAATACTGAACCTGTTCTTGTGGAATGCTTTTATACTAAACCTGAGCCCACCCAAAGAAAGAATGTGGAAACCAATCTCACATATGGAATGAATTCCAAACCTTATCTCTCAAAATTTGAGAATAATGAACCTGATCTCATGCAAAGCATAATTACAAAACCGGATCTCACACAAAGCATGATTGATGAACATTGTCTCACAAAAAACAAGAATTTTGTACCTGATCCCACTCATTGGTTGAATATGTGAAATGATATCTCTAAAAATCTTAATGATGTACCTAATCTCACAAAAAGTGTGACTATGGAATCGGTTCTCTAACAAAGAATTAATGGTGATCCTGATCTCATGTAAAGAAATAATATTGATCCTTATATCAAGAAAACTGTGAATGCTAATTCTGATCACATGAAAAGAATAAATATAGAACCTAACCTCACTCCAAGCATGAATGACGTAATTATCTAGAAAATATCAGTTTTTTTATTTGGATCGCATGATGGGATTTTTCATAGTGCTCAATATTGTCTTAAGATCTCACGATTGGATCTCACGTAGTGACCTTGAATTCCAATATAGCTTCTACATGGATCCTCATAAAAGGGAAACATGATATTCAAAAAATGAGAATGAGGAACAATAACTTTTGCAAAATGAAAATACGAATATAGATTAAGAACTCACACAAAGTACAAATATATACTAGGGTTTCATAGAAAACATTAATGTGGAAATGCACTAGAGACTCACCCAAAGATTGAATGTGAATAACTAGAAGATCTCACACTCAAATCTCACGGAGCACATGATTCCCATGAGGTGGATAGTTTTCTTTGATTTATGGAGTTATGTCAGTGGATTTATACCTCTAAATACCCTTTATCCCATTATTAAATAATTATTATTTTTTCCAAAAATATTGATCTCAATATTTTCTTGAAATGATATTTATAGAGAGATCTCATGAGATAGACTCACAGAGTGATCTCAAAAAGTGGTAATTACAACTAAAATCCTTTAAGCATTGCGCCTGATCTAAACAGGGACTTGTAAAAAGCATGAAATCGATCTCCCACCAAGAACTCATAATTATCATGACAGTGGACTCATATAATGGGGTCATTCTCTTTGTGAATGCGGACTCGTGACAGGGTCTCATGTTAGTGTCTAATGTCAGGGTCTAATGCTAGGGGTATCACTCTAGTGTCTTGTTCCAGGATCTCAAAAAAGGATTTATGTTCCATATCTCATGTAAGGGTTTACACATGAGGGACTCAAAAAATTTGTTACCCACTATGGTATTTCATAGGGGTATCACATTAAAATATTATTCATGGAGATAGTCACTTACATTTCCCTTTAAATAATATCATTGTGATATTTGAATTCTCATGGGGTAGAAGATTGAAAAGGATCTTCATCCTTTTAAAATATTCATAGAAGAAGGTTATTAAAAGAAAAAATTAATATAGGTAAAGGAATACATGTAATCCCTTAATTATATTTCTAATGAAGGGGAAATTTTTATTTCAACAATTTATAGAAGTTGGATCCTATTGTCTATAAATTGGATATGCTGCATCTATGAGTTTTTAAAGAAGTGAGGGAGAACCCCATATAGTGTTTAAACAAGGAATCTAACTATAATTTAAAATTCATTAATTAGTGATAATTAGGGGACCTATGGATATACCAAAACCTCGGAAGAATCACTTCGATGAGCAGTGAATAAACAAAAAGGATGAAGGTGGTCCTTTCCACCAGAAGTGATCCAGATAAAGAGAAACTGGGAGTGACCCTTGGTAATGTAGTGAGTTGACCCTAAATCTTGTAAAAGCAGCGATCCTTGTCATATACGTTACCTTTTTTGAACTATGTATTTGTAGTGATCCTTATTGGGTTTTCTACATTAGAAAATTGTCATCCTATACTCCATTGATGTATCCCCATGAGGGTGAAAAAGGTAAATACCTTAGTTCCCTTTTGTTTCATTCCAATGTTACATCTAATGAATCATCCTGAATTAAAGAAGCAATCAATTAGAACAACATAAATATGTATGAAGAAATAAAGTGACATTTATGAATTAGATTTCAAGATCTAGTGGGGATGGATGAATTAAATAAAAGAATATTGATAAACTAATTAACCCCAAACTCAAGGTATATAAGCTCTTTTTCGACCAAACAATCAGTATTAGATGATAAGTTACATTTTTTGATTTGTTTTATCTTACAATGATTACTCAACTATTGGAATTTATGTTTTAGTTGGCTTCTATCATGGTGTGTCCTAGAAATGGGAATAACTACAAATTATATGAATAACTCAGGTGATGTATCTTGATGTGGATGCGTCTTCCAAAAAGATGTATTCATTTTATATATAAAAGTGATTTACTAAATAAATGTATGAATTAGACATATAGATATAATACATACTCACTCAATGATTAAATATGAATCAGAGAAGAACCAAATAATTGATGTGAGGATGAAACTACTGATGATGATGAAACTACATGAATGAAAAAAGGTGGAACTTGTCCATGAAACAAATAAATTTGATTAGAAATTGGATGATGAAACTTAATATAATGATATCCGAATTTATGTACATTAATTTTAATTCAACAATTTAAAAGGATTAAATAAAAGGAATACTCATGTGGCCATAGATATATGAGAGAAAAATGATTCTCAATATTATAAAACTTCAAAAAAACAGAAAACTCATGAAATTTGAATGAATCTCAACTGAGATAAAATTAATTATTTGAAATATAGAATTGACGATCTTTCTTTACAACAAGATGAACTAGTTGAGGATATAAAAAGGCCAAAAAAGTGAATGAATTCTGTAATTATTTGGATTCTCATATGTATTTTATGATAATGAATTTATTTGACATGGAAGACAATATCTCCAAAGAGTTGGTAGATGAGATGACTAGAGGTAAGTGTATTGAGACGCGGATTAATGATCAACATTAATAAAGGGTTTTTATGATTCAACAATTTGGAAAAGGGATAGAATTAGTCAATAAATAAGTGGAGAAATCTAATTCCAAAGTAAATACCATGTTGAATGGTTCTTTTCACATAAAATGTGATTTGACTTCAATATGTGATATTGAAATGAATATAAAATAATATACTTCACCTGAAAACATGAGATGACTATATCACCCAAACATTTGTGCATTTTTTTTAGAAATGGTATTGGATATGACAAGCCACTTTTATGCATGATTAGAAGGAATCCAAGAATTATTCCTCTTATATGAGAAATCAGGTAAATACTCAAAACATATATAAAAATTATTTTATAGTAATTAATGAATTTTTTTTCCATTTTAGTGGGATTCATGGTCTTATTTCATGTTTTTGTGTTGAAGATTTCAAATATATTTTCTACTACAAGGATATAAATATTTATAATTTTGAAAATGAGTAAAATATTTTTTACAAATCCAAATGAAAAGTGTCTGAAAATATTGTATCTATGAAAATCTACTATTTCAGAAGACTGGGACACCTAATGAGTAAGTGTTCAGAAGCCCATGAAAATAATGTTAACAAAATTTCTATAGTATTATCTAAATCTCAACAAAGAATTGATTATGTGAGGTATATTTTTAATGGTAATTTTGTATATGTTCTCATCATAATAATTTTTAATGAAATTAAAACATTAAAAAATAATGGATGAAAAGGAAACCAGAAGGGGTTCCCCAACACTGCTATGGTATAACAAAAACCTATATTTGAAGACAACATGATAAGTTGAGAAATTGGTTTACATACTTAATGGAATCAAAAGGAGATAAACTAATTTCATATTAACAAACTCCACTTTTAAACTCCCAAGAACTATATTAGAAGGACTGTGAATGAATCTAGATGAAAAGGGGAGGATATACACCAATTTTTACTCTATGGAAAATAAATTAATTGGAAGACTCAACTCAAAATTATAATGGTTTATGTGACATAGATAGATGATAAATGAAAAATGGATAAATAATTCCTTCAAAAAATCACATTTCATCTCACATGGAAAGACATGAAGGCGAGATAAAGAGTCATGTAATAGATTAAGAGGCAAGAGTAGATGAATAGTGGAATGATTCCAACTCAAAGAAAGGGTCATGAAAAATGGGATATCAGCTAAGCATCAATGAAAGTTGTTTATGAAAATGGGGTTATACCCAAATTTAAAAAAATTCCTATCATATAGAAATTAGATTTCAGAAAAGTACACAAAAATGTGGGTAAAGAATATTTAGTTATATGTACAGAATAGTTAATGTTGGTAGGGGAGATAGAAAATATCAAAACAATACCATGTTTTCTATGAAATAATGTAAGGGTTCACCAATCAGGATCAACCACAATCATATTATTGAGTATTCGAGGGACCATGTCTCCCTATGTGTCTAAAAGTTATTAACTAATTTTTATGTGTTTTAGGTTCAGGGTGAGACACACTCTAAGGAAAAGTGGAATCAAAAGGATCAATGTGGTGATGTGATGTGATGCAATCTTTCAACAAATTCAAAATTTTTACCAGACAAGATGAATAAATATGGAAAACGTAAATTAATGGAATTAATGGTTTATGGATGATTGTTATTTGGGTATTTAATTGAGAAAATTGTATAGTGATGGTATTATTAATATTACCTCATTTTTATACAATGAGTTTCAACTCAATATAATTAGCATTTTTTGTTAATGGATCATTGAAATGTACAACATGTGAATAAATGATACATGCAAGAACAATGTTTGTGGGTCTAAATAGTGGGCATGACAACAGGATTAGTATCACTTCATAGGGGTGCATTCTAACTCATAATCAGATGCAAGATCTCAAGGGTATAAAACTGTTGAAAGTTTTTGTTGTCTAACATCAAGAAGACTAATTGAGGGAGAAGAAGAAATATTCATTTATTTCATGATTATCTATTTTTCCTTGAAGTATGGAATTTTTTGAATATTTTCAGGATACCAAGAATCTATAGGAGAAGATTAAATGTGTTTCCAACTAATGGTCAACCCATTATGAAATGTAATCAATATATGAAATTAGTATAAAAATCAGTATTAATGATTTATATATATCCAGTGATGGAGGATTAGTGGGTTATTTTTTAAAGTGAATAGATAAGAATGTCATCTAGGATAAATGGTCTTTTATCAATAGGATTAATAAATATGGAAAAGTTATTTCAAACAATGTGACACTTTTGTGAAATGGGAACTCCCATATAGTGGGTATCAGTGATGATGAAGTATTTTCACCTACTGTAAGGATGGGGACAATTAGATTATTCTTTTCAATATTAGTGAATATAAAGTACATTTTTTATAGATGGATGTTAAATCATCATTTATAAATGGGGTTCTAGAGGAAGACGATTGTATTGAGAAGACATATGGTTTTCCCTTTCCTAAAGATGAGAAACGAGTTTGTCGGATGAATAAGGAACTATATGGATTGAATCAAGCACCAAGAGTATGAAATTAAAGACTATATTAGTTTATGAATAATCACGGGTTCTGGAACAGTAGAGATGATTACAATCTATATGTCAATAATTATAGTAACCAAAGAATGGCGGTGTTTCAGATACAAGGTAAAATTGAAACATTCATTTTTATATCTAAATATGAAAATGTGGTGTTGAGAATATTTGGAAAGGATAATTAAATGGGGATTTAAACTATAGTGTATATCCTTATGAAACTATCCCAAGGTGATGTAGGTAATGTTGTTAATGACACACAATATAGCCAAATCATTGGTAGTCTATTTTCTATGATAGTGACAAAACCAAATATTTTCTTCACCACGTGCCAAGAAACACACTATCAAACAAATACTATAGAGGCCCACCTTCTTGAAGTGAAAGTAATTATTTTGTATATCAAATTAATGGTGGATTTTTTTTATTATAAAATTTCTCAGAAAGATTTATTCAGGTATATATATGTCAATTTTTCTGGATAATCAGATGATTAAAAATTGACATTGGGTGGAAATTCTATATTTTGGGGTTTTGTTTTTATTAGATAAGAATGAGACTTGATTTCATTTCTTTTATCACTGTATAGTCAGAATATATTCCAGATACTCTTGAATTCACATAGATATTATTTGAGTAAACAGTGTCATGATGATATGGGAGTTGAAATGTAGTCTCAAATAAGTATCTCTTGTGATAATTCAAGAGCTATAATTATTATAAAAAATCTAATCCATCACATGAGGAAAAAGAATATTGAAATAATGTAACATTTTATCAAGGAGGGGGTTTAGTGAGGGATTACGATTTGGTATTATGTATCGAAATAACAACATGTTATATAAATTATGATAAAGGCGTTACCCAATGAATAGTTTTTCCCTCATTGACCTTATCTTAGAGTAATATTGTGTCCCACACATGACAAAATGTAGGTATGGGACCCCCTCTCCCAAAGATATGTTGTTATTTTCCCTAACATTCATATTTTTATTCTTTACCATTTTGCAGACCACCAGGAAGTATCCTTTGGGTTCTTTGATAATGGGGTAGGAATTTTGGATATTAAATGTAAGAAAATATCTTAATCAATATAGTGGAGAAGAAGATTGAGGGAGTTGTGATGCAGGGGAGAATTAAATATGAAAATGTTAACAATGATCGATCAAAGGTTATATATCATAATCGATGTGGGTTGTGATGAAATAAGATTAATTGGTTTTAAATAGATGTAATTAATTGATGAAATTTGTGTGAAAATATTTTTTACCATGTCGATCATGGACCATATGGGAATAGAGTGTCTATTGAGAAAATCTCTAATCATTATCAGAATCACAAGTAGAATTTTTTTTGAAGATGATTGAAGAAGAATTAATGTGATATAAATATGTGAATAGTTATCAACAGTCCCAAATGGGGAGATTATTTGGAACAGAACACTTCTGATGGTTCTTTTGGGATGACGGAATTTTCTCAAAATGATTTTGGTTGTTAGTGAAGGTTGGTTGTCAAAGAAGGCATGGTGAGTTAGCATTAATGTATGATCTTGCACAAAGCGTGAATGCTGAACCTCATCTCATTCACAACAAAAATGCTTCACTTGATATATCATAAAGAATGAAGGTAGAACATTATCTCATGAATTAAGGTAATTTTGAACCTAATCTCGTACAAAACATAAAATTTCAACCCAATATCATGCACAATGTGAATAATAAACCCAATATCATACAAAAAGAGAATGTTAAACTTGATATTGCACAAATATTGAATGATTAACCTAATGACATTAAAATTACAAAATTATGAACCTAATCTCGTGAAAATCATGAATGATTAACCTGGTCTCACACAAAGCATTATTTATAAACATAATATCACTGAAACCATGAATGCTGAACCAGATATTTCACAAAGTGTGATTGATGAACCTGATCTTCTGCAATCCTTGAATAAAAAACATGACCACTCACAAAGGGATAATTCTAAAATGGTCATGAAAAGGTCATGATTTTTATTAGATATAAAAATCAATTCTCACTTGTTTTTCATTATTTTCATTGGATCTTGCGATGGGATCTTTCATGGCGCAATTGATTTCCTTTATATCTCATGATCAGATCTTGTGCAATGGGAAACAGGTCATGTGCAAAGAGAAAAAGAAGATTAGGAACTGGTGCTATACATTAATGAAAATATAGGATAGGTACCTATGAAATTTGTGAATGTAGACACAGACCATGGACTCTCTCAAATAAAGAATGCGAAGTTAGAGTAGTTATCACACTTAGATCTTACTGTGTGTGTGATTCCTATGAGGTGGATGGTTGTCTATGATTTTAGGAGTTAAAGTTGTGTATTTATGTGAATAAATACCCATAACCCATCATTAATGATTGAAACAGTTTTTCTTATAATATTAATCTAAATCACATCCAGAAAAGACACTCATGGAGAGATCTCATGAGAGAGGAACACAAAGAGATCTTATAATTGAGTATATGCGATTAATTTTGTGTATGTCTTGTCCATAATTTGAATAGGGACTTTCACAATGAATGAATGTGGTATCATACAAGGAACTCATGGTTATCCTGAAAGTGGACTCATGAAAAGGACTCATGCTAGGCATGAAAGTGGACTCATAGAGGGGACTCATGCTATGTTCTCGCATCAGGGTCTCATACTAGGGTCTCACACCCGGGTCTCATTCAAAGGTCATGCCCCCAATATCTCATGTTAGGGGTTATATTCTAGAATCTCATGTGAGGGGTTACACGGCATGATCTCACACATGGTATTACACACAAGGTTGCAACACAAGGGAATCCCAATAAAATATTATTTAGGGAGATACACACATACATTTCCATTTGAATAGTATCATTTTCATATCTGAATTATAAAGTCGAAGAAGAAGAAATTGGATCTTCACCATTCATCAGTATTCATATAATAAGGTTATTCAATATTATATTTAATTTTGTTAAAGTAATACTTGATATTTAATGATTATCATACCAAATAAATTTTAATTATTATGACTATAATAAATATAAGTCTGTTCAAATTGTTTTGAATGTGAAAATGTTGTGGCATGGTGTTTTAATAGAAGTGAAAGAGAAACCATGACAGATCTTCAACATACCATATACCAACAATTTGGGATGAATTCATTACTAAAAATAAAGGGAACTAAATGTTCATAAACAATAGATTAATATCTTCTATGAGTAGTGAGGAAAGGATGAGTAAGAAGGTGATCATTTACACCAGCAGTGATCCAGAGAAAGAGACAAAGAGAGTGACCATTGAGAAATAATTTAGCTAACTCAAATCCTTTTAAAGGTAGTGAGTCTGGGCATATAAGTGATCTATCCTGAACAATGTATTTGAAATGAGCATTAGTTAGTATAATACATTTCCATGTTGTCACTGTATGGTCCTATGATATAGGCTCGTAGTGTGAACCAAGTGATTATCTCAATGTATATATGTTTTATTTCCTTCCTAACATCCAATTAATCACATTTATGTAAATAACGAATAAATTAGTCAATCATAAATAAATAATATCAAATAAACAAACCCATATAATAAAGAGGTCATGATCTAGTGGGGATAGAAGAATTAATGAAAAGAATATCCAATCCCGGATTCACCACAATTATGGTATCTATTCCTCTTTTGGACCTAATAATTCATATCATAGGATATGCTACCTTTGTAGATTTTTTTCTTTGAATGTTATTACTATTAAATTGTATTTTATGTTTCAGTTTTCTCTAATCTTGGTGTGACATCAAAAAGGGATGAACAAAAGAGAAGAAATGAAGTAAGGTGTTGTTCCATAGTGTGGATGTTTTTATGTGAAAAGTGTGAATGAGATTAAGGAAATAGATAATTTACTAAACAAATATTTAGATGAATCAAAAAGAGATAATAAATAATCACTCAATGATAGTATGAGATTGAGTGAATATCTTGATACTCCAAGTGATGCTGAAACTAATGATGATGAAGAAACCCCATAAAAAAGTGGAACAAATCTATGAAACAATAGAATTAGATCATAAAATGGATGATGAAATAAAATATTATAATATATGGGTCAAAGTACACAATATTTATTTCAACAAGATGACATTACTAATGAAAATGATTGTTGATTGAACCCCATATATTAAAGAGATGAATTATTCTTATGATGAGGAACTATAAAAAATAAAACCTGTTAAAATGGTAATGAATATATACTCAAATAAAACATAGAATTTGAATTCCATAAATGATTATCCTTCTACACACATGTCTAAAAATGTTTAGTAGAATAAGGGGATACAACAAGAGAAAGAATTCTGTAATGATTTGTATTCTTAGACGAATTCTACATTAATGCTGGATTCTGACATAATGAAAAAAATCTCCAAAGAATTAGATGATGACAATAATAGGGGAAATAATATAAATAGATAACTTAATGCTCAACTAGAATCACATGGTATGATGATTAATCAATTGGGAAAAGTTATAGAATTAGCCAATAAATTATTGGGGAAATCTAATTACAATGGAAAACCAAAGTTTATGGAAAATGAAAACTTACTATTTTATTACACTTTATAAATTGATAATGAAACAAAAATAAAATATGTCATTTTAGAGGAAGAAAATGAAAAAATTGTCTCTTTATAAAGGTTATGTAGTTTTGGAAAATATCGTATTCGATATGATGAACCCTCTCCAATGCATGATATGAAGATATCTATGAATAGTTCCAAAAGAGTCTGGGAAGTGCTGAAAACAAATATAATAATGATTTTATAGGTTGTAATTAAAACATGTGCTATTTTTGTGTGATCAATTTTCATATATGATTTTTTTGAGTAATTGCAATATATTTCATGTTGTAAAGATAGAAATAGTTCTAATTCTAAGAATACGAAGTATCTTTTTGAGAAATCCAAATGAAAATAAATTTTAAAAAAGTATACATGAAATGATACTATTGTGGAAAATGGGACACACGATGAGTATTTGTCCAGAATCCCATCAGATCAATTACAATAGAATAACTCTAGCTATATCAACATTGAAATCAAGAGATGATGATCTGAGGTATTTTTTTAATGGGATATTAATCACATTTTTTAATCCTGATAATTTTGAAAGACATTGTAGAAGGAAGAAAGAGGGTAATTAAAAAGAACATATTAGGAGATTCCCCACACTATTAGATTATAGTGAAAATCATATTTTTGAAGATAACATGATTAGTCGAATAATAGGTTTACATCCTCGGGGGAATCACAAGGAGCTTACAGAATGGAATATCAATTACCTCCACTACTATAATCGTAAAAAACCTCTTGAAATAAATGTGGACAAATCTGGATGAAAAAGAGAGGTGGTGCTCCAATTATGATTAAAAAGAATGTAAATTATATGGAAAACTAGAATAAAACAATAAAGTGTGACATGAATTAGATAACTTATAAACTAAAAATGTATAATGAATTACCCAAAAATCTACATGTCATGGAACATGGAATGATGTGAAGGAAAAAGAAGGGATCCTCTAGTGGAGCATGAATCAAGAGATGATGACCAGTGGAAAGATTCTTTCCTAAATAAAGACTCATGAAATATGGTATGTCAATGAATCATCAAAGTAAGAAGTCTCTGTAAATGGGTTTAAACCCAAAATTGTTTAAAAGAGAAGTCCTATAGGTTATAAATTTTAGATGCAGACTCTTTATTTGGGTAAATAATGTTTAGTCGTGTGGAATGAATAGTTGAATTTGGCTTGATAGTTGGAATAGGAACAAAAATTGGAAAAATGTTGCAATAAATTTTCAAATGGATAACCCATCTGAATTGTCCATTATCCTATTATTGATAATAATAGAGGTTACCCACTCAATATGTGTAAAAATTATATTAATTGAGGTTCATGTGTTTCCGGATCAAGTAGAGATACAATCCAAGGGGAACTGGAATAATAAGATGAAATGTGGTGAAGTGATGTTCCTCACCATTTTAACTGAATCAAATTAGTTACATGAGTTGAAGAATATATTTGGAATAATTCCATCAAATGTGTTGATGGTTTATGGATTCAATATATTTATGTAAGTAATTGAGTGTGATGGATAGTGATAGTGTTATTAACTATATCACTTGTTTCCCACAACAATTTTTGACTCTGTTAGATTAGCAGTTTTGTTAATGGATTTTTGAAATGTTCCACATGAGTGTAAATGATACATGAGAAGAAAAATGTTTGTTGTTCAAAATAGTGCACCTAAAAATTGGAATACATACCCATCATATGGGGGTTTTCTATCTCTTTATCATATGCATGATCTCAATGGTATAAAAAATATGATAGATTGTGTTTTATGGCATCAAGAAGAAAAATTGGGGGAGAAGTAGAAATATTAATTTATTTTATAATTATTTAGTTTTTTATAACAATATGGTATCATATGACTATTTTCAGGATACCATGAAGGTGTGTGATAATATTAAAATTATTTCCAACAAGTGTTCTACCCATCCTGAAAAGTAACTCAATATCTAAACTCAATTTGAAAATTGATATTACTTATTTATATTAGTCCAATTCTGGAGGATTCATGAGTCATTATTTTGAGGGAAACATATTAGAATGTCATCAAGACTAAATTTTTCTTTCACATCAAGATGGATGAAGAAGGTGCAATGATATGAATCAAAGAATGACTAGTGTTAAAATTGTACTCACTGATATAGTGTATCGATGAAGATGAAATAATTGAACCTATTTAAAGGATATAAAAAATTAGATAAATAGTGTCCCTTATATTTTAAAGAAAGTTAGTTCTTTCCAGATAGACTTCAAGTCAACATTTTTAATTGGGGTTCTGGAGGAAGAATATTATATTGTGACTCTTTATGGTTTTCTCATTCATGAATATTAAAACATAGTTTGTTAGCTAAATAGTGCGCTACATGAGTTGAAGAAAGTATTAATAGTATGATATTTAAGAATAAATAGGTTTTTAAGGATTATTTGTTTTCATCATGGTGGTTCTATTTATAATCCATATGTAAACAATGATAGTAATCAAATGATGACGGTTTTGGTGACACAAGAGAGGAATGAGACATTCATTTCTCAGTTTAAAATGAAAAATCAGTGTTGAGGAGATTTGGAATGGATAATTCCAAGTGTATGATGACTCTGGTGGATACCTGAATAAAAGTATAATGGTATGATGAATGAAATGTAGTTAATATCACAGAATATAAAAAAATAATATATAGATTATTTTACATGATAGAAAAAGACCAGATATTGTTTCTACCATGTTCCAAAAAGAACACTATCAATTACAAACTAATGAAACCCAATTTCTTATAGTGAAATGAATAATTCATAATATCAAAGGAATAGTGGATTTTTCATTGTATTTTATTTAAAAATATCATCATTATTTATCATTCTATATAGATGCAGATTGCAATGGATCAACAAATGATAGATAATAGAAGTCAGGTGGTGAATTCTATCTTAGTGGGTTGTGTATTTATTGTCTTGTGAAGAAACAAGATTGAATTTCGTTGACCACCATAGAATCTAAGTATATTGAGGCTACTCAAGATTAAATGATTTAATAGTGGATGATGTATCAGCATGATTATATTGAAGTTAATGTGAAGTCTCTGATCATAATCCATTAAAATAATTTATGTATATCAATTTTCATAAAAAAAATCCAATCCCTATATGAAATAGAAAACAAAAATCATTTTTCATTTTATCAAGGAGAAGGTGGAGTATGTTCTTATGAATTTCAAGTAAGTTCCTATAAAACTACATGTTTGAGACATTATGAAAAATGTTATACCTAAAGAAATATTTTAACATCATCGATTGGATCTTATAGTTCAGTTGACTCCCCAAATTTGAAAGGTGAGGTTGTGGGACCACCTCTCTCTGAGTTATGATGTGTTTTTTCATCATATGGAGATATGTGTTCTTTACCATTTTCTAAACAATCAAGATTTAACCATCATGTTCATTGAAAAAGGATGAGGAATTGTAGGTATTAAAGGGATAACATGTATTAATGATGTCGAGTGGATATTCTGATAGGGGGAACAATGAAGTATGGAGATATTTAAATTCGATGATACTAAATATTATCGAAATAAAAAATTATGTAACAAATTTTTATGATCATAATGAATGAAGGTAGGTGGGTTGTGAAATTAAGTGATTCATTGATGATATTTTCATTATAATATTGTTTC
The DNA here is from genome assembly GCA_963277665.1 of Viscum album. Taxonomy (NCBI): domain Eukaryota; kingdom Viridiplantae; phylum Streptophyta; class Magnoliopsida; order Santalales; family Viscaceae; genus Viscum; species Viscum album. Next base: position 113,886,996 of record OY728137.1, read on the forward strand.
TCCAAATGATCATGGATTAGGTGGCATTAGAGTGTTTGTTGAGTAAATCAATAATCACTGTCGGAATTGATAGAATAGAATTTTTGGAAAATGATGTAAGAAGATTCAATCTGATATCAAAATGTGAAGATTTGGAGACCTAGAAATTCCATTTAATTTGTTTTTAATATATGAGAATTTTATGAGTCTATGAAAACTAACGGTGCATGACTCTGAGGCCCGGTGTGCCCAAAATAATTTCTGAACTTCTTTTCTGGTACATTTAGTTAATGTATGACAGGTTTTTGTAACTTTTGAACATGTGCTCAAAATTTAAATCTGAGGACAGAGTTGAAATCGCAGCACTGTTATTTTCTGAAGGATACCTTCACCTCAACCACAGTAGGTCAAATGTGAATGATAGTGTTTGTTGTTTTTCATGGGAATGAAAAATTAAATAAATTAAACTATTATTTTATTTCTAATAAACCTCCCATGTGAAGGTATAAAGGTGGGGACCAGGAGGGATTAAAACCACCCAACTTTAATTCTTGGTGGTGGGGACCACCCAAGCTAGTAAAATCCCCCAATTCAATGCTTGGTGGTAGGGACCACCCGAACCCATCATCATGGGAGAAAATCCTATCAACCCAATACATTAATTATGCCAACTCTACATTAATTAATTAATCCAACTCTCCTTTAATTAATTAATCAAACCAATGTTTTTTCCAATATTATATTAAACAACATATTCTATTATGTTGGCTACTTTTCATTTTGGTGGATTTGGGAGAGGATAACCTTTTGGGGGATTGATCTCTCCAATGAAGAACGTGTTCTCCAAAAAAGGACACACTTCCCAACTAAAAATGCTTAGTCCGACGAGGAATGTATTCGACAACAAAAAACCAACGATTGAAGAAACACCGAAGTCACCGACTTCACCCCTTCCAAATTCAAAGAGAAATCATGGTAGGGGTTTATATGGGTATGATTATATATTCCCATGTTCTTCCTTTCTAAAACAAAGAATGCGGATAAACTCTCTAAGTAGTTGATCTGTAGATGATTTCTTTTGTTGGGTGGGGAATAATGATTACGGTAGGTTAGGTTTTGATGTTATTCATTCAAGTTCTTGTTGAGCCTCTTTCTACCACTCAAACACAAAGGGTGCATGACAAACAAACATGGCCCGACAACTCTGTCATTCTTCATGAATGGTGTATCCTTCGCAATGGAAGAAGGATACCTTGTGCCATGGCGATGAATGGATGCGGAGGCCGGCACAATGTCAGTCGTGTCGAAGGCGAAATCGTAATAGTGTCGCACAACGACCTCCGCTACCCACGGCCACCGACGCCCTGCGGCCTCTGCCGCCCATGGCCCCCGCCACCCCGTGGCCCCGCGCCGTTCGTGGACTCCACCACCCTGCGACCCCGCACCTTCTGTGGCCTCTACTGCACTGCTGCCTTATTCTGCCCACGACCATACCACCTTGAGGCCCTCAAAAGCCCCTACAGCCTCGCCAACCAGTGGCCCTCTATGTCCCATCATGGCCTTCATCGCCCCGCAGCTCCTCACGGCCTCACAATCCCGTGGCCTCGTGGCCCTCCACGGCCCCTGCGACCCTGTCACCCAGCGGCCCATTGCGGCCCCATGTAGCCTCCGCCGCCCTAAAGCCCCCATTGGCCATGCTGTCTCATGTCCTCACAGCCCCTGCAGCCTCACGGCCTCTACGGCCTCACCGCCCTTGTGGCCTCCGCGACACCCTCAGGTCTGTCACGCCTCTCTCACAGCCTCCGTGCCAACCTCGCGGCCTCCGCGCCGCCCTCGCGGACTCCATGCCGCCCTCACAGCCTCCGCGCTGCCCTCGCAGACCCACGACCCTCTGCGGCGTTTAGGCCTCCCCACGCGGCTGGGCCAGGCCTAGCAGGTCGAGCCGAACCTAGTGGGTTAGGCCAGACCCAGCGATTCGGGTCTACCCGAATCGTGTCGGGCCAGGTTGATCCGACCGAGTCAGACCAGACCCAGGCCAACATCAAACTTTACACTCTTATGGACATAACATTGGCACCAGGAATCCATTTTATGAACCATAAGTGGCATTGGAAAACATTGGAGTGAGACAATACCTATGAGTAAACCCACCTAGTGTTTTGGATAATTTTGGAGTATGGTAAGGTTGGATCCATCACGAATCCAACCGGGCCCTTAGGACGAAAGGCTAATAACTCATAGACCGGACGTCTGATTGACACACTGTCTATTGCATTGAGACTCCTATGATGTGGTGGTACATTTAGATACTTCTTCATGAGACTTAATGGTAGTTAGAGTATTTAAAAATGGCTTGTGGAGCAGACCTTCTCAGAGACAAGCGAGCATAGTGCGGGAACCCTGTCACTGTCTCTGACGTGAAGAATGAATAGAGATCATGTGTGGGTCAGAACCAAGCGATCTTGTGTGGGTAAGTACCCTGCAATACTATGTGGGTCAGAACCAAGCAATCCTATGTGTGTTAGCACCATGTGATCATGTGTGGGTCAGCACCGAGCAATCGTGTGTGGGTCAGCACCAAGCGATCCTGTGTGGTTCAGTAGCAGAGCCTATTAATAGAGTAATATGATTCAGTAGTTACATCAAATCATCTCTACTATTGTGCCTATGTTATACCTTTTGTGAGCTAAGTCTATACGTTGTGGTACTTTCCTTCATGGTAATACCTTGGTGGTATTCTTCTGTGTGGTGTACCAATGTGGTACTTACCTTCTTGGTATTCTTTATTTTATGGAACGATTGAGCTTTGGACTTTTAGGTTGGACCCTATGTTTCCTCATGATTGAGATGAGTATACTTGATTACTTACGTATATGAATGGGAATATACCTAAGTAGGGTTGATAGATGACATCATTCTTTATGGTTTGTCCACATTGGGTTTTGTGAGACATTGAGGATCTCTGGGTCCCTACTGAGTATTGTTATTCTCACCACTACACGGGTAATGCATGAACCTTATTGTATTTGGTTCCGACGACGGATAGAACTGATTGAGGATGAGAGTACTAGGACAATAGGTAGCTCAGAGGTGGATTTTAGACGAGGTGAACCACAAAGACAACCGTTTGTGAGATATACTTACCCTTCAGGTAGGATTCATGGTGGACGATCTAGGAGCTGCTTTCCAACTATCAGTCATCTTGTACATTCTAGTTTTCCTTGTACATTCTAGTTGGGATTGTATTCTGGCCCCTTTTACTTACCTCACTCACTCTGTTTAATATTGCGTTTACTTGAGTTTGTATCTTTTTGTGTCTTTGGTTGCACATGCTTACAGGTTATAAAGGCAATGCCTTCCCAGTTTTAGGGAATAAGCCTTCGGTGTTAGTCGCCAGCCACTAGCCTATGGAAGGAGGGCTTGGGTAGTCACTTCATAGGCCCTGGGGGATGGGTCATGACTATTTGGTATCTGAGGAGTCGGTTATACCATAGAACATAAGACTGTGATATTTTTAACCATAATAGTGTTATGTGTAGAGAGTGTGGTATTAGAGGAGTTAGTTCTACCAGATATTTGTGCCAGATTTCTCCAGAGTTAGAACACCTCTATCAGTGTTGACGAAGAAGAAGCAACCATTCGTGTGGTTGGAGAGATGTCAGAACAGTTTTCAAGAGCTAAGGAAGAGGCTGACTAGTGCCCCCATCTTGAGGCTTCTATAGGAGGGCGTAGGGTACATAGTCTACTACGATGCATCCGGGACTGGGATCGTATGTGTCCTGATATTAGAGAAAGCAGTGATCATATATGGTTCTCAACAGTAGAGAAAACATGAGCAGAACTATGCTACCCATGACCTAGAGTTAGTAGTAGTGGTATTCTCCATGATGATGTGGTGAAATTTCATGATGTGTGAGAGTTTTACAGTGTACTCTGATCACAAGAGTCTCAGTTATATCATCTCTCAGAAGGACCTATACCTGATAGGTCGATATTTACTTGAGTTTCTCTAGTACTATGACTTTGAGATAGTCTATACTATTACAAAGGGGAACATTGTAGCTGATGTACTCCTCAAGAGATCTAGTATGTAGCTTCTAGGTGAGGCAACAGAGCAGTTGGCCGCTTTACAGATATCATTTGTTGGTCGAGATGGAGCATCATTCCTTCAGTCACATACAGTCACTCCCCCACTTCTTTAGTGAGTCAGGGAGGTGTAGCATGGGGACATTGACTACGAGGCTCGACGTGCTCAGATATCCACATTACAAGCACTTGATGGATTGTCTGAAGGTGGGGAGCATGTCATTATCTTCAGAGGACGCACCATGGTACCAGTGTCACTTCAAGATGATGTGATGAGAGGGTTCCACACATACCCTCTAGCAGTACATCCATGAATGGTGAAGATGTACCAAAATCTTTGATGACAGTATTGGTGGCCGGGAATGAATAAAGTAGTAGAAGAGTTTGTATCGTGACGCCTCCCTTTTCTGCAAGTAAAGGTGGAGCATTAGGTATCAGCAGGCTAGGTTCAGCCTTTAAGGGACCCAAAGTGGAAGTGGGATGAGATATCCATGTACTTAATGATATTACTTCGACATACATCCAGAGGACATGATTCTATTTGGGTGATCGTCATCCAACTCACCAGGTGGGCCCACTTCCTATCGATCAGTGAGAAGGGTTCTGTAGAGAGCTTGGGATGCCTCTATGTGCAAGATAATGTGTGGCTACATGGATTACCAATGATTATATCTAATATTGTGATATATTTTTGACTTCCTGGCAATGGAATGGGTTTCCTGAGGCTATTGGAAAACAACTTCGTTTGAGCACCACCTTCCAACCACAAACAGATAACCAGACTGAGTGGACCATTCAAACTATCAAGGACATGCTACGTGCTTGTGTCCTCGACTACGGTTGCAACCGGGAGGATCACTTGCCTTTGTGGAGATTTCATAATACAATAGTTATCACTCCACCATTAGGATGAAACCTTTGGAGGAATTGTACGAGAAACCTTGAAGATCACCGTTATTCTAGACTGACCTAGGGGAGTCAGCACTTGTGGGACTAGAGATGGTTCAGGATACCATAAAGAAGGTGCAGTTCTTCCTGGAGTAGATGAGCATAGGCAGATGTTATATGCCGATAAGAGATGGAGACCTATGGAGTTCAAGGATGGCAACCACATCATTCTATGAGTCCTACCTCGACGAGGTTTAAGAAGATTTGGCTGAGGTGGCAAGTTATCTACGAGGTTCATTGGACCTATTCAGGTCCTCAGCTGAGATGGCGTGATAGCTTACTGATTATGTCTTATAACTCAATTGCACTGACTGCACGGCGTCTTCCATGTATCTCAGCTGAGAAGATAAATGAATGACCCTTCTCACATCATCATCCACAGTGAGATGGATGTCGACGATGGGGCGACTTTTACAGAGGGTCTAATTGAGATTGAGGATCGACAGGAGAAAGTCCTTTGTGGGAGGTCGATACCTATGGTGTGTGTTAGTTGGCAGCATATGATCCTCAAAGAGAGCACCTGGGATCGGAAGTCTCAGATACGTTCTCAGTACACTAACTTGTTCCCTTAGTTTGAGTTGTGGCTTATGGGGACACAAAGCCCTAAGGTGGGGAGAATGTAAAGACCCAAAAATTATATGTAATTTTTTTTGATATATGAAAATTTTACGAGTTTGGGAAAACAGATGGCATGTAATTCCGATGCCCGGTGTGCCCAAAATGAATTTAGGAACTTTTTTTCAGGTACATTCAATTAACGTATGAGGGGGTTGTTGTAAGGTTTCAATCGGTTCTCATAATTGAAATCTGAGGACACCGTCGAACTCATAGTGCTGATATTCGTTTAAGGAGACCTTTACATCGACCACAGTTGGTCGAGGGTGAAATATAGTCTTTGGGGTTTTCGTGTGAATGAAAAATAAAATAAAATAAACTATAATATTATTTCTAATAAATCTCCCATGTAAAGGATACGAAGGTGAAGACCACGAGGGGTTAAAATCACCCAACAAGAATACTCGGTGGTAGGGACCACCCGACCTAGTAAAACCCCCCAATTTAATGCTTGGTGGAGGGGACCACCGGAACCCCTCATTATGGGAGGAAAACCTCTCAACTCCCTACTTTAATTATGCCAAATCAATTTTAGTAAAATAATCCAACTCTCCTTTAATTAATTTAGCCAACCTATTTTTTTCCAATATTAAAATAAACAACATATTATATTAGGCTGGATACTTTTCATTTTGGTGGATTTGGGAGAGGAGAACCTTTTGGAGGAATACTATTTCCAAGGAGGAACATGTTCTCCAATTAAGAACATGCTTCCCAATAAATAACGCTCCCGCCCACGAGGAACATCTTCATCAACAACGAACCAATAATCCTGGAAACACCGACGTCACCAACTTCACCCCTTCCAATTTCAACGAGCAATGAAGGTAGGGGTTTAGTTGTGTCTGATTATATATTCCCATGTTCTTCCCCTCCATAACAAAGAACACAGATCAACTCTCTAACTAGTTGATCTGTGGATGATTTCTTTTTGGGTTTGGGAATAATCATTGCAAGAGGTTAGGGTTTGACTTTCTTCATTAAAGTTCTTTTTGAGCAGCTTGATAACGCTATAACACAGAGGGTGTGGGCCAAAAACACATGCCACAACCCCTCCGTCCTTCATCATGAATGTTGTATCCTTCACGATTGAAGAATGTGACTTTGTGCCATAGCGACGAATGGATGTGGTGGCTGGAACATCACTAGCCATGACGGTGGTGATGGCACAACAGAACCGCCTCATGACCTCTGCCTCGCGTGGCCACCACCACCCTGTGGCCACACGCTATTTGCAGCCTCCACCATCCCACGACCTCACACTTCGCGGCCCCGCCACCCTGCGGCCCTCCGCAGCCCCACGCGGCATTCCCCGCCCAGCGGCCCCCCACGACCATGCCGCCCTGTGTCCTCGCCGCCCAACGCGTCCCCGACGGCCTCGCCACCTAGCGGCCCCCACGTCTTCCCCCCCCTCGTCCCCCCGTGGCCCCACCATCCTATGGCCTCACAGCCTCACCGTCCTTGTGGCCTCCACGCTTCCCCCATGGCCTCGTGCCGCTCTGTGGCCTCCGGGCCAGACCCAGCAGTCCGGGTCCACCAAAATTGAGTTGGGTCAGCCCAGGTCAGGTCAGGTAGGGTATGTCTGTGTTGACTCGACCAGGTCAGACCAGAATGGGGCCCACTTCAAACTTTACACTCTTTTGTCCATAAATTTGCCACCGGACATCCATTTGACGAACCCTGAGTGGCGCTAAAAACAATAGATCGAGACGGTACCTTTGAGTATTCCGCATTAATTTTTTGTATAAAGTTGGAGTATGGTCCCGTTGGATTGAGAATCAATCTAACCGAGCCCTCGAGACTAAAAAGCTAATAACTTAATGATCAGGAGTCCGATTGATGCACTGTTTATTGCGTTGAGGCCCTATTATGGGGAGGTTCTTTGAGATACACCTTTGGGAGAAATCATGGCAGTTGGAGTGTCGACCAGTAGATTTTGGTGACGACCCTCCTGAAGACAAGCTAGCGTAGTGCAGGAACCCTATAGTTGGTTATGACGTGATGAATGAATAGAGATCCAGTGTGGGTCAGTACCGAGCGATCCGGTCTGGGTCAGCACCGAGAAATCTTGTGTGGGTCAGCACCGAGTGGTCCTGTGTGGGTCAACACCGAGTGATCTTGTGTGGGTCAGCACAGAGCGATACTGTGTGTGTGAGCATTGAGTGATCCTATATCAGTTACACCGAGCGATCTGGTGTGGGTCAGTAGCAGAGCCTCTTAACAGAGTAAGATGATTTAGTAGTTACATCTAATCGTCTATACTATTGTTCATAATTTATATCTGGTGTGAGATGAGTTTATACCTTGTTGTAATTTCCATCGTGGTAAAACCTTGATGGTATTATTTTTTGTGGCTTACCTGTGTGGTACTTACCTTCCTGGTATTCCTTCCTTTATGGAACGATTGAGATTTGGGATTTTGGGTTGGACCCTATGTTTTTTCATGATTGAGATGGGTATACATGATAACATGTGTATATGTATGGGCATATACCTAGGTATGGTTGAAAGTTGATATCATGCTTTGTGGTTTATCCTTTGCGGATTTTGGGAGACCTTGAGAGTCTCGGGGTCCCTACTGAGTATCATTATACTCACCCCTGTATGGGCTATGCTCACACCCTATTGTGTTTGGTGAAGACGACAAACATCACTGACTGAGGACGGGAGTACCAGAACTAGAGGAAGCTTAGAGGTGGACGTTAGACAAGGCGAACCACAAAGACGACTGTTCGTGAGCTGTAGCTACACATCAGGTGGGATTTGAGGTGGATAATCTAGAAGCTTCTTTTCACTTATCATCCATCTTGTACATTCCAATTTTCCTTGTACATTCTAGTTGGGATTATATTATAGACCCTTTTACTTACTGCACTCACTCTATTTACTATTCAGTTTACATGAGTTTTTATGTTGTTGTGTGCTTGGTGGCGTGTGATTACAGGTTATAAAGGCAATGCATTCCCAATTTTAGGGAACAGACCTTCAGTCCTAGTTTCTAGCAACAAGCCTGTGGAAGGCGGGCTTGGGGTAGTCACATCATGGGCCTCAGGTGACGGTTCGTGACAGAAGATTTTTCAAAAAACAAATATTGATTGTTAGGAAAAATAACTCAGGATGGTGTCCTTGGGATAATTGTGTTTGTTGAAAATGTTTGAGGTTGTTAATGAATGAATCTTGTCAAAGGAATCACAATGAGTTAGCAGGAATATATGGTCACGCAAAAAGCGAGAATGATGAACTTGAACACATTAAAAGCATGAATGAAAAAAATCATATAGTGGAATGTCTGAATTCTAAACGTAATCTCGGGAAAATTGAGAATGATGAACTCAATTTTGCAGAACACATGAATGATAACCCAGATCTTGCGTAAATCATGAATGTTGAACCTCATCCTGTGAAGCACACGAATGAAGAACCTGATCTTTCAGTTAACATGAATGTTGAAAATATTCTCGCACAATGTTGTAATTTGGAACCTGATCTCCCTTAAAGCGTTAATACTCAAATTGGCCTTTCTCAATGCGTGAATGATGAATTGATTATGCAAAGAACATGAAATTATTTGGATCTTGTGATTGGATCTTGTGATTGGATCTCGTGCAGCACTCGTGACTATCAGGGTATTTCATGATGGGATCTCACATAGTTCCCTTGATTTATTTTAGATATCATGCTCGGATCTTACACAAAGTGAAAACATGACTGGTGTAAAGATTGAATGAATTTCACAAACTCATGTAAATTTAAAATGAGAATATAGGATAAAGACTCACTCAATGTTAAAATAGGGACTAGGGACTCTCATAAAGCATGAATAACGACTTTCACTATGCACTTCCATAAATCGATAATGCGAAGCAAGAGAATATATCACTCTCCGGTTTCATGGAAAATGTGATGCCTATGGGGTTGATAGCTACCCGCAATTTGTGTAGTTGCAGATATGAATATATAACTTTTAATGAAACTAACCCTTTCTTAATGATATATTATATTTTTCATAAATAAATGATCTAAATCTCATCCAAAAAATAGATTCATAGAGATATCTCTCGAGAGAGACTCACTGATATATCTCAAAAAGTTTAACAGGCGATTGACATAACATATGTGTTGGGTATGATCTAAAAAGGGATGATCACAATGTGTGAAAGTGGTCTCAAACTAGCAGGATTCACTCAACGTGAAAGAGGAATAAAAAATTGAATCATGCTTAGGGTAATAGAAGACTTGTATAAGGAACCCATGCTAGGGCCTCATGCCAAGGTCTTGTGACAGGGTATCAAGATAATGTCTCACGCCAGGGTCTGATGTTAGGATCTCACACAGGGTGTCACACACCAGGATCTCGGGCAAGGGGTTACACACCAAGGTGTCATAGAGGGCGTCACATTAAAATATTGTTCATGGAGATACGCACATACATTTCCTTATGAATAATATAATTTCATATCTGAATGTGAAAGAGAAGCATAAGAAATAGGATCAGAACCATCCAAAAATTTCCAAAAAAAAGAATGTTATTCACTCCTACATTCAATGTAGTTAAGGGAAGACATGGAATCTATTGAAAATCATTCCATATAAGAGGTGATTTATGTTTCTACTGTAAAGAGAAGTCTCATACAGATGCTTGGAAACTGGAAGTCTTTCATCTGGGTTTTTTCATTTATGATATAGAGAAACCTAGATAATGATTAAATGGAACATAAAATTACAATTGGTGATGCATTAATTAGGGATAATTAAGGGACAAACTATTCAATAAACTATTGATGAATTTCTTTGAAAAGTAGTGAGAAAAAAAAGAGGAAAAGGCAATCCTTTCCACTTGTAGTGAAATTGAGAATGAGACAAAGGGAGTTACCCTTGGGAAAGCAGTGAGTTCGACAAAAACACATATAAAGGAAGTGAGTATGGGAATAGAAGTGATTTAACATGATCCATATTTTAGAAGTGAGCCTCTATGTATTTTGTACATCGACACATTGCCATTGGTTTCTCATTATATTTAGCCCAGTGATGGAGAACCATGAAAAAAATATTTATGCCATTGTGTTTTCAATCCATCTTTACATTCAATACATCATCATAAGATAATGAATAAAATAATTAGATCAGCATAAATACATAAGTGCAACTAATGTTACCCTCATATTTAAGAGGTAAAGATTCTGTGGGGAAGGATGAATTAATGAAAAGAATACCCAAACCCTAATTCACCCCCTCCCATTGTATCTAAACCCCTTTGAGACCCATCACTTTTGAATTATTAATTTTGAATTAATAATTATGTTTTAATATAATTTTTTAATTATTAATGTTTCACAACTTTTTGTGACACGAATGATATCAATTATTTAATGTAAAAATTAGTTTTTATATAATTATCATGATATATAAATTGAGAAAAATATCATTAATAGAATATTTTCAAAATTAAATGCCTACATACATAAAAGGATTAAAATATATATATAATTACATGTTTGTTTTTCAAAATTAAATATCTAAATAATTGACATGTTTTAAAAATAAAAGATACAATTCAAAATTATAACTTATTTTATTTGGAATAATTGAGTATTGGAAAAAAAATTAAGTAATGTTACCCGAACCCAGTAGGATTAATTATTATGGAAAATTTCAAATTAAATATTGATATATATATTGATATATAAATATATAAATATATATATTATTGTTATATAATGATTTAATTAAAAAATAATATATAAGAATTTATTATTGATAATCCATATGTAAATATATTCTTATATATATAATTAATATATTAAATATATACATATATTTACATCTATAAATTCATATTAGAAATAAATTTATTTATGAGTTCATATTTATATAAATATAAAAAATCAGATATATATATATATATATATATATATTTAAAGATATTTTTTATTATATATATGAATATAAGATACATGCATACATATATACAAATCAGTTGAAATAACTCTTGCATACCCAATTAATCAAATAAATTTTTTAATTGGGCTTAAATTTTTTTAAAAAAAGGGATATGGTTTGTGGAACTTTAATAAATAGAGTCTAGAAATGCATTAACCCCATTTTCACTTCTCCCCTTGGTAGGAAGTGTGAATGAGGTTCACACTTCTTGTGTGATGTTTCTAAAGGAAGAGTCAACAATGTTCAGTCTTCCACCATTTTTTTAATAATTAATATTATCACACATATAAATAAGAATCTAATTAAATATTAAATATTAATAAAATGTAATTAAACATAATTAAATATTTAAAAATACAAATAAAATATAAATTAATAATAATTAAAAATTCATCAATATTTTTGAAATATTAATAAATATTAATAAATATTAATAAAATATTAACATATATTAATAAATAATAAAAAATTAATTTTTAAAAATTTATTAATGTAAATTAATAATTAATAAAATTTATGTAAATAATAATAAATATTCAAGAATATTAATTTGTATAAATTAAATAGTAATAAATAATCAATAAGTATTCAGAAATTTTAATAAATTTTTTACCCAGATGATTGTTAAAATCTTTTTTATTAAGAATATAATTATTAAATAAATAATAATGAATATAAATATATATTTATTATATAAATATATATGTAAAAAATGATAATAGATAATGAATATACATTAAATAAATATTTATAAATAACAATAAATACCAATTAAAATAATTAAATAGTTATCGTTATGAATATTTCATAACATTTAGTAATATTTAGTAATATATATGAATATCTATGAATATTTGTTGAAATTTAATTGATATGTTTTCATACATAATGATATTATTACAATTCAAAAATTAATTTAATATTATTATTTAGTAAATTATTAAATACTATTATAATCCATATTTTATATAAAAATAATAATCATCTTAAATAAATAATTAATTGAAATAATATATATCTGGAATTCAAAATAAATAATATTATAAATATTTAATTATAAATTTAAATATATTATTTATCACATATATATATATATGGAAAATGACACTATGTATTAATTTGATGAGAAAAAGAAATTATTACAATTTCCAATGTAATTATTAATATTAATTTTTAATATTTATTGAAAATTGTTTTTAAGAATTTTCAATTATATCAATTAATTGATTTATATAACATTATATAATATATTAACATTATTTTCAATAAAGTGTAAATAATGGTTTCAAAAATAGACAGCATGTATCATCAATATAATTTATGTTTGTGTCCTAGAGGATCCTCTATGAAACCAAAAAACATATATATAATGTGTAAAATTCATATCTATCTACGTCTCCTCTATGGAATACAATGATCTTATATTTTAACATCGGCACCTGAATCCACATCATCCTATGTGGAAGGCGGTAGACGTACAATCTCGCTGCATGTACCTTGTCCCATCTCTAAGGATAATGGTTGCGGGATGAAACTATCTCCAAAAAATTAACAAGATAGTTTTTGGGTTATGGATGTCTGCAAATTAGAGTCTAATAAATTGTGTAACTCAGAATAGTCAGTGCATTTATGTGAATGAAAATATATAATGCCCTCAGAGAATTTATGTGTATGTGTCTCTGGATGTGATTGAAAAGCTAGAGAAGCATCTGGCTAATCATGATGAACACCCTCCTCATGTGAAACATCATCATCCAGAATTGGGATGTTACCACCTAACACATCTATATTAGTGTCAACCGCCTCAACATTGCTTGGTGGATGAAATTAAATCACATGATAAATCACTTTCATAGGAGGAACCATGTCTTTATCATGTTTATGAAAATATAACCGGTTTGATGTTCCTCTATCAACTATAACATAGATATGAAAATGATGGGTGATATAATCATGCTATGAAAAAAAAATTATGTAATTTTTTAAAAAATATATTATCTAGTGGAAGGATGTAAGATTACCACATCATGAATGCCCCATATGTTACATGTTAGTAATCTGAATGGCGACCTGCATTGCCAGGGTGCATAATCCAGGTGATTGAATAAATGTATATGTATTGTCCTTACACCTTTTATTTTTGACTCATTATGTTTATCCGATAGATCAGTATATCATGCATGATACCTCATCTAATAAAACTATCACTTCGCTAACATCATCAAGGAATAATGTGAAGTTAACTGAGTGGTCGATCTAGGAATGGGCTGATGGAATCTAAACTTCCTTATAACCTTGTCAGTCTTAGGACACCTAATAATATGAAATTGAATCAAAGGAATGATGAATGAACCGGTGGAAAAAATATTAAAAAAATACATTGGCAGACTCAATTTGATGTCATAAGTACATGGAATTCATGTAATCTGAAGAAACAAATGAACAATCTATTAATAAATAAAGACATGTATAGAATAGAATAATGATTTAACTATATATATAATAAAAAATTCTTCCATCTGGCTGAATAATTTCCAACATATGACTGTAGATGTGGAAATCATGTATGGATGTTACTGAATGTTGATGTGCCTAAATCCATTTTGAGATACCATTATTATAGTTATATTTAAATAAATAATGTTATATAATTTAGTTAGGGAATACAAGGAAGGAACGTCACACCATCATCCATGTATAGACTCTACTACAATTTCAGAAAGCAATTCCACATGAGAATGTGGAGATAATAATGGGATATGTTCCGTTTTCTAGATCTGTATAAGAATAACTCATCTTTTATCATCATATTATTGATCTGAAAAGAGTTTCATAGAACACTGTATTTATATGGGTCATAGAGAGATGCTTATCTATTCAGACCTGCCTCATCCATGTACTCCTGTTAATACATCAGATGTACAATTTTAGTGGAATGAGGAATGAAACGTGTGCCACAGACTATCCTCAAAATGCATGATCATTAAAATCATACTATGGTGATCCCATGGGAATAATATTCTATATGCGTTATTTTTTGGTCTATCCATGGCACAATTAATCTATACCAATTATGGACATGCCATCATTGTCGACCTCAATTCTCTATAATTAGTGAGGCAGCTCAAACCAATCATCTCTTACTCGGCCATTCACAGCGACACCACTGATGGGGATGCCCAACATGTTGTACAAAACCAATTTTTTATGTTCACTCAAAGGAGGAACTCGATGCCCCTCTACAACCAATCGTGAATGATTTCTACCATGGAATGTGAACAATAGAGTACATATCATCTACACAAATTATATCACTGTTATTTTTATGGAGTGAAGTCAATAATATTTGAAAATGGTTACTTCAAAAACAAAAACAAGAAGACTGATGTAGAAATTACAATGCATAATTCAACATTATGACAAAAATGGGTTAAAAAGTACTTGAGGATGATGTTGAGGGTTTAATATATGAGTTTCTTATTTTATTGACCTCCAATGAAGTCTAATTTACTCAATATAATTTTTATATAAATCATGTATGTTAAAAAACAAAATAAAACGTGTGTCCTCTTGATATATTCATTTGCATTATTTATTAATTTTTTTTAATGACAATAATATCCAAAAAAAATTGTTCTCATGGATTCTGAATATATATAAAAAGAGAGATAAAATAGGTTCGATGTTGAGGATGTTTTAAATATCAAGAATCTTTAAATAAAAATCTATAAAATAAAAAAATATACACATCCATGATAAAATACATAGACATATTCATGGATGAAGGGGTGTGGAGAATTGTCCTACCACTTGTGGACATCTCTTATGAGTATGCTCTTCCATGTAAATGTTTTTGTATCGTAGTCCTTCTCTCGGTTGCTGAGGCTAGTCCATGTAATTTCTAATTTCAGTTGAGTCTGGTCTTCCCCCACTGCACAACCAGGTTATACCATTAAAATAATTGTAAAAAAATATTAAATTTAAAATAATCTTAAAAAAATATACATAATTAAAAACCTAGAAATATCTATGAAAAAAGTTGGTTGGTCATCATGTAATGCAGTATAATTAAAGTCAACAAAATGAATAGAATATGCGTTATACAGTAAACTAGAGTGATCAAGTGATACACTCAGTCAACATAAGGCTTATATGATATGATTACTAATACACATGATATAAAAAAATTGCGTTGGGATATCTTAATTCCTGAAAGTTGCGGTAGCCACATTAACTTTTGTACAACATGACTACCATTACATGAAACACATTTCTTGTAACCAGGTCATAGATATTTGTAACCTAAAATCTACTCTATACCAAAATAATATTTGGAACACTCAATCCTAATGTGTCATGTATCATCTAATCAATGTCCCTTTGGAAATGATGAGTAAAATTCATTCCATTTTCCATCATCTGATAGGTTTGTTGAGGCTATTCGACAAACAACTTCACATATCTATAAAATGATTCTTCAACTAATCCTACGATAGACAATTTTTGCACACCATTAAGGACCCCTATTATGCAATCTGACATATTAGTGGTAATATGGACATATATCCTACCACCATCATATGCTAAAGAAAAATTTTCATTGAAATTTTTATCACATGCTCACACAATTATTCATCATCCCTTCGAATCACTTCATGACATTGATAAAACCATTTTTAGTGGGGATTGTATGCCAAAAAAATTTGAGAATATTGTATTTAAAAGGATACTAAACATTATACTAAAATAATTATGTTTATAAAAACATAACAATGTAAGAATAAAATTATTTATTACCTCATATATGAAATGATTATCTACATTACATGAAATATTTCAAATTCAATGTCAATGATAATCATTATGGTCTTTCTTTGAAGATAAATAACTACAAAAAACATCTATTTTTGCAAAATGTTGATAAGATATATGACACACTCTATTGTTTTGTGTGGCATGAATGTGTAGACATGGGGAAACTGTGTCCATGATTCAGAATATAGATTTTCAATAATTGTGAATGCAAGTGGTAGAAAAGAATGATTTCCACCTAGTTTTCCATTAATAAATAGCCAATTACAATATATGTTTTTGTATTATCCATAAGAAAATCTATTTGGTTTAGTGAGAACCCAATCATTAAAACAATCCAAGGCATTACGGTCAAGGGGGTGCCCCATTAAAGACATTAGCTAGATCAATTCCAAAAAACAAGAACAAAAATCACAGAACATTGCAAGCTACAAGAAAATTAGAAAATGATCCTTTTTAGAAGGATGATAGATGGTGATGGATTCATCAATAGAGCTCTGGAATGAGGAACCACCAAGGCTCCATGGATGATGCAACCAAACAAAAGTTATCCTAAAACATTTGGCCTTCAATACCACAAACACCATTCAATACATCATGGAATCAACAGAACATGAAAATATCGGGGTCATGCATGAAGTAGAATGAAGGAATGAAAAAGGAAGCCAAGAACCCATAGAACATCCAAGGAGTATAAACCACATCATTGGCCTACAAAAAATCTAGTTTGTGTCGAACCACCATCGGTCATGTGAAGACCTATTAGTATTCTACACCACAGTATTCCAAAAACTCTAGCAGTCAATCATATGAATTGTAGGATGTCTGTTCAACATCGAACCAAAAATAAACGAGAAAATTATATCCACTTCGGAATGAGTCTATATGGGGGGCAGAGGGTGGCACAACAAACTGAGAGAGAAAAAAATGCACACCGGTGAGAGAGAATTTTGGAATAGGGTAGAAAAAAACCTGGTGGGTTCATCTGATATGACATCATCAATAGTGTAGAGGGAGGTCATGTGGTCTCCTCTTTTAGGATAATTAGGAAGCCACCACACATGGGGTCTTGGAAAAAAGTGGCTTATGATCATTTGATAGAAGAAGACTCACAAAAACATGATTTGGGAGGGTGATGTTAGATATGGTCCTCCAGACAGGGTTGCTAGATTCGTTGTGTTGTCAGATCTACCTCATGTGAGGGGAAGCTAGACAAAGAAAGGGAGAGATGTTGAGGAGAATTGTGGTAATGAAGAGGTGGTGTTGGGTAGAGAGGGAAGCACATGGAAAACAATAGGACGAGCATGCTAGAATGAGTAGAACACCTGTATACTTTCCACATATGATATTTACATCGACTGTAATGAATTATTTACAATAAGTTAATGTAGTGATACATGGTTAGATTTCTCAAAACGTCCTTGTTAACTTCACCTATAATTGATAAACATAGCTGTTTGGGGAGACATAATCAATAGAGTCCAAATGATGAACAATATTATTATTGAGAGACAGTAATTCCACAAGTTGAGGAAACATTGTATATCAATCATCCCATTCACCATAACATTTTACCATTTCCATTTTGTTTATTCCGTGATTTTATATAAGATATCATATAGATAAACAAACATTTTTTTTCCTCAACAAGGGCCATATGAACATCCTAACATATACAGATCAACTATAAATTAATATTTCATATAAAATATTCTTTAAGTGAAGAGGGATCCGATAAAAACATTTATGTACACAAGTGTTTGGGAAGATTATTTTCATTATCTTCCAAAATGAATTTTTTTAGCATATATTTATCTAAACAGAATTTTACATTCTGAACCATATTTTTCACAATGAACAAGATATTTGTGCTTAACTGACTCATCAACCACAAATGTGAAATTCAACTCTACATGGTATTATGTTATCACATTTTTAATGGTAACTTTAATTTTTAACTTTAGCTTGACATAGGTGTTTTTATCAGTTGATACAGATTTATTCCATATAATTCGATGTAATTCATTAGATGGTGCAATAAAACCCCCCTATAAATTTTGTGAATTCGCCATTCCAAAAACTAAAATGTCATTTCTGAAGGGTGATTACCACTACTTGTTGGATTCTTTTCTATCATAGGAACCTCATAAGGTTCATTCACCACATCACCATCACCCACATCATCTTTCAATGTTTCTACGGATACTTCATCTCCAGATAAATATTTATTCAGTGTACCAGGATAACATATAGTGATGTCCCCAACATTTCCATTAATAAAATTTTTTCATATTATTTAAAATTTAGGTTTATCATAGGAGTCATGAAATGAGGTAACAAATGAGAGTGTTGTGAAGGAATAAATTCTATAGTTACCATAAAATATGGTTATGTATTAGTAGGTTTCCCTGCATAAAAATCATAAATCACCACATATAATTCCATCAAACCTTTACTACTCTTTTACCTTAACAAAAAAATGTATGAATATAATTCTAATAATTAGATAGATGGTACATGGTGTTCCATAAATGTTTAATATATTTTTTATGTATATATGGTAATGAAGTAATTGATTGATCAACTCTCAGTTTTTACCAACTATGAATATTATTAGGATCTTCATTCAGAGTCACACAATAATTTTCCACTCTTTTATAATGAAAACTATAGACAAAACACATCTTGGTATAAATTACCTCCCATTGTAATCTATTTTAATATTCAGGATTTTATAGAATAAAATATTTACTAAAATAATATATACTACCTCAATAAAATTTTAATTTATTTATATAGGTTATGAAAAAATAATTTACATGATCTTGAGAATTTTTATATGGATTGGTATATCATTATATAAAAAACCAATCAAATCCTAAGGGTCCCCTTGAACATCTATTATCTAATATTTAAGGTACCATTAGTATCTTGTCATGGGTGTTGTAAAAATAAAATTCCAAACATCAACAATTATTTTCAAACACCTAATTATTATAATGATAGATATATTTAAGAGAGGGGGTTTTGGGATTTCAGATACATAATATTTCTTAAGAGGAAACATAGTTTCTTACATAAAGAGAGAGATGGCTGAGACACATGTAATCAACAGAATAAAATTAATTTATTAAAAACTAAATTACTGAAAAAATGGCATATATTTGAATTCATACATTGGACACTGATCTCATGATCATCCAATTATTATAAATAAAAGAATCATAAAAAAAATACAACATTTAATTTCAATAATATATTAAACGGACAACTAAAGATTAGTAAAAAATTTATATCCATAACACCTTTACTGATATTTTAATTATGTTTTAAATCATGTCACTTTATGGAAAATCATTATATAATAATATATATATATATATATATATTTCTTTTTAGACTTTTATAAATACATTTCACCATTACATGTGAAAAAATATAACTAAATCCTTTATCAATATAATTAACCTCAATACTTAAGTATATTTATGGTGATATTATTACCAAAGAAAATATAATATACTGTTATATATTATAATTCCACATATTTAATTTATTCATAATTTTTAATTTATTATAAATAAATAACAATGTCTTGATCGTGAGACCACATATATAGAATAGTTATTCATTATTAGTTAAATTAACCATAGACTATGGTAAAACTCCTAGTGTATGTAATATCACATATTTTATCGACCACCAGTCAACTTTCAAACAGAAACTCCTCTTGTCAAATGCCTTTGTATTAAAATGTTACTCACATGCAAGTGAGTGGGTATAATAGTATGAAATACAAAACATTTCATATACAGACACACTGGTCCCTATATACATAGATAGAGATGATGGTTATGTCATCATTGTAGAAAAAAAATCAATTATTACAAATTATATAACTCCATAATCAAGAAAGACATTCAATTCCAATTATGCATTGGTCGGTAATCTCATGATATGCAAGAACATTATGCTCATAACATATTTTATTATATAGATATTATTTTAAACATAATATATAAATTTAAAAATAACTATATGTTATAAAATTGATACCTACAAATAAACAATTGAATTTCTATAAACATATGTTATATCCAATTTTATAAAATTAAATATGTATATATAAGTTTTTATCATCTTTATACTTCCCCAAATTTATGTAATTATATTTCATACACTATTACATGAAATAATTAATATTAATTCTTAATATAATTTAAAATTATTACTTATTGTAATATTCTTTTATATTATTAAAAAATAATATTACATATTTATTTTCATAAATTAAAATGAGATACTTGTATGAATAATATATTTTAGTTAATTACCATGACATAACGAAATATTATTGTTTAAATTTAAGTTACAATAAATATAAAATCATTTATAAATATATTAATCTATATAAATATAATTACTCACTAGTTAAATTAAAAATATTTACATTATAAAATTTATTTCCTTGTAAATTAGATTTTATTGATGACATTTTAGTTATATAAACACTGTATTTTAATTTACTATGCATCAAATATAAATTATATCAAAAAATAAACAATAAATCATTTGTAAGTTAAATCATACAATAGGAACTACTATATACATCCAAACATTCATGTATCCATATATCTTAAATAAATAAATCACATAAAAAGGACAACTAAAATTTTAAATAACTTTTTTTAATTATTAATAGTCAGAAATATATGTTGTGAAAGAATTCATGTAGTGATTCAAAACAAAAACCATTGGTGCTAAATGATATTGGTGGGTGGGTTACAATTTCATAAAATTTAGTCATCCAGAGGCATGAACCATATTCACACCTCTATTTTAAATTCCATGAAGGAAGCCAGAATGATGATCATGATTCCTTAGTGATATAGGGGGAAGCATGAACCAAGTTCATTCTTCTCTATCATGATTGTGAATCTTGAATGGGGGTCACACTTCATTGGAGCACTTTTTTAAAACACCATCAACCCTATACATTTAGTTAAAATTAAAACCACATTTACATAATTTACCCTAATATATATTATAACAGAGAATTATAAATTTTCATGAATCTTAAATACCAAAAAGAAAATTAGAATTGGATACACACATAAATATATCCAAATGAAAAAATGAAAAAATTTAATGAAAATCAATTTTAGGAACACGTGCAGACCCGATCAACATGAATGATGGGACTAATAAATTTTAAACTATCCAAAATATCAAATAAAACATAGAAATATGATAAATATAGAAACTGAGATTTTGGATGAACATAATATTGTAATAAAATGAAACAAACTAAAGAATATTAAAAATGACAATAATAGGAATTCATACCAAGGTGATTTGAAAGTGGTTCTATAAAAAACAAGTTACTGTGGAGTAGTTCTGAGTGGGGTCAAACTGGGTGGTGCATGCGACCATTCGAGAGAACGAGAGGAGGTGGAGGATAAGTAGAAGCATAGAACAGTGTGGCTATTAAAAAATTATATTTAGTGAGATTAACTATTTGTGAAGGAAATAATCCCATCTCAATTAGGCATCCTATAAAAAGTATTTGCGATAACAAATAAACATTGTAGTAAATATGTCGATTCTAAAGAAATATTTCTGATGGACATAAATATCCATAAAAATTCCCATCGCAACAAAATTTCATCCTCGAAGGTGGGATGTCCTTCATATGGAATATTAAATGGATGGTGTATTCCATCACAAATGATGGCTATTTGGGATGGAAATGATTTTTTTCAAATAGGCGTCTGATAAAAATTAGTTGTGAGAGTAAAGTTTATGATCAGAAATCCCACCTACAAGATACACTATATTATAATATTTTATTTGCAGGTATATAATATATAAATAAAAAATATTATTCCAAATTAATTTGAATTTCTTAAAGGTTGGAACACTCATTTGGCTTAACCATTTGGGCATGGTACAGTTCCTTTTAAGGTATCATCGCCCACACCATTGATTGATTTTCTAATAGCGAATTGTGATCTTCTCTCATTTTTTAGAGGATATTTGGATGGTTTAGAATTTAAAATAATATTTCCTTTTCCAGAATATTTATTTTTTCTCTATATAATGAGTGAAAATATAGGCCCAATAGAGTATAAAATTCTATAAATAGATGTTTTAATATATTTTCTAGAATAATATTCCATGATAAAATTACAGGAGAAGTGTCTGGAACATGGGTTGAAATGATTCTACCACTATTTTTTATAAATACTTATACATAAAGGTATTGGGGATTAAATTAAACAGTTTAGGAAAACATTTCTAATGTAATAGATTTCATTGGACCAAAACCAAATATGAAAAATACCATTATTTATGGAATAGTATTTGTACCATGTAGTAATTCTATATCATGCTATAGTTATGAAGTTTTGGTGTCATTATCATTCTAATTATTATTTTTATTTAGTGGTTTTAATGTTTATTAACCTAAAAGACTATGGTTTAGTGCACAATATTTCATTGTTCCTTTACTACATATATTTGAAGAATTGAACCATGGGTTTTTAATTAGGATTTTCCATTCTTTTCAACATCATTTTGGTTGGATTCATGATGTATCATTAATATTCATGAGCATGGTGGCCTTCTCCCCCACTTGTGAAGTATTTGAACATCCCTTTGAGACCATTACCATGACTATTCTTTCTAGATTTTTGACATGTGGTATGTTGAATCATATTATCTCATTTTTCATTTATCCCACCAACATGAGAATCCACTCTTCTCTTATTATCTCCAGAACCATGGAACCATTCTGATAAATCTATCTTTACTTTTAAATCATATAGAACCACTTATTCATGACTCCCATATTCTAAGATAAATAGATCTATTTGAAGGTTTGGTTTTAAAAAACCAAATAATCTATCTATTTTATATCAAAGTTGATAAAAAACTTGAGACAAATAATGAAATACTTTTGATGTTATCCTAGTAATCCATTATAGTTTTAGATTCTTTTCTCATTAGATCTATTGATTCTTACTCCCTTTTTGATGATTTTGTGGAAAATTCTTGAAGATAAATATTTTTTTAATGTATTACCACTCCATCTCTTCCATTTCATCCTTTCTATTGGGGTTCTTTATCAATACCCACTAGTGATCAGATTATCTGTCTAACTAGTAATCATACAGTGTCGCATGATCCATCCCAAAATATTAGAACACCAAAAACGACTTCTCCATTGAGTTAACCTAATGTTTGATGAGAATGGATTCAGATGACCTACTAAATGACATTGCTTGTTCACATATAAATAACTCAAAATATAGTTGTTCTTTATTGCGTGAAAGAAGATGTTACATATGGGTTAGGTTGATATTTATATCCTTGGATAATTGGGTTTGAACTATAAGAGGTTATGAATTCAATCTTCCAAGGAATTGGGGATATTATTTGGATAATCATTTACTTTTCCATAAAATGATTTTCAGCCTTGTTTATCCTAGTTCCAACAATTTTCTAATATAGAAATTTTGGGAACAAAATATAATTCATCAATTCATGAATAAATAATTTACCATATTCCACTATTTTCAATAAATGAATATCTTATGGGATCTCATTGTTAAGCCTTATTTCAAAAAAAAAACATTTATTTATGTTCTTGTATACATAGTATTGTCCTATGGGGTATCTCTAATGTTATCATATCATAATTCCAAAATTAACTAAACCACGTCTCAGATACCAACTATTGAGATCCAACATTTTTTACATGAATATTATATAATTTTAAAAAGAAACAAAATAATATAAATACAAATCAATGTTGAAAATATTTAGTATCTTTATTAAAAAGGATCATACATGTATTTTACATAATAAATAGAAACATTATTTAATTCATTATTATCTATCCTTTTAGTGGACCTCATGTGGTCATTAGTATAATTTATCACTAGAGGATATAAATTAATGAAATTATTGATCTAAAATCATATTAATATGTTGAACTAGAGACACAAATAAATTTGATATTGGTGAGAAAAATAATAATAAAAATATCATAATCATAGGATAATCATAAAAATAATTATGGAAACATTTGAAAAATGTAATGTGTAAATGTATACAAGTGAAAAATCATGTCATTTTGGTAAAATATCAATCATTGTTGTGAACAACTCTACAAACATGTTCACACATAAAAATTGTGAAAAATCATAACGTCATCGTTTTGATCAATGTTAGCTTTATACTAGATAATATTAAAAATTACCTCATGATATAAATTAAACAACCCAATGAATATGAGGGATATACAATTTTTTCCCACCTGACACATTTTATTATTACATAATCTTGCATTACATTGAGAATGTCCACCAACCGAAGTCATGAAATCACACATATAATGGATTTGGTTTCATAAAGAGTTAATTAAGAATACAGTCTTGAATAAACATTGGGGTTCACTAATGAATTGGGGATATCATACTTATGAATAAAATAACAATTTTCTCTCGATAAAATTAAACACATATTGAGTGAAATATTTGTTTCTGAAGGAATATTGTTTTTTTAAATGATTGTATTTTGATTATAACAATATAGAAAATGTGTTTATCCATAAAATATAAAATAATAATAACTAAATGTCACTTATGTAACATTAAAGGAATATATATACAAAAAAACATGGTACTGGGAAGACTTAATGGATGTGGTTGGGTTCTTGAATCATTATACGAAAATTCCTAATTTATTTTTTTTATTTTTCCTCCTAAAAAAATACATTTATTCATCCATTAATCTAGAAGTGAATTATTATCGTTTTTAAAACTATTATTAAATTATATTATTTTTTTATACTTCTAATTCACATGGTTATAGGTAAGACATTTTGATTCCATGTTTTACAAAATAAAAAGTATTCTACGTCGATTTTTCTATTTTAGGAAATGCTATTTACAAAATATTATTATCATTTCTCGAATATTATAATATATATAATTCAATAATAATATATTATATACAATTAATAATATCCATCCACTATGATTTTTATAATTCTTGACATTTATGGGAATCTTTAGGTTATTTACTGACCTTTGACGGGATATTGTCGGGAGCGCGGGAACGAGATGTCTGCAATTTATATATATTTAAAATATAATAACAAAAGATGCTTAACAACATTAATATAACATTATCATCTTACCAAATAAATTATAATAAGTTTTGGTAGTTATATGGGTGGTTAATTATGATATATAATATTAATTATAATTTAGAAAAAGAGATGATCAAAATATACATAATCCCCACTATAGCTTCTCATGTAAAACATTGACAATCCCATGATGTTTGGAGTTAGATTACTCCATAAATTTCATATGGATCCTAAAAAGATTCATAGGATGTATTTTTTAAGTAGTTATGATTTTAAAAGAGGGGAATAAATGATTTTAAAGTGATAGGGAGTGGGGTTAGTTATACATGAGAAGCGGTGTTTTTAGATTAAAATATTAAATAAAAAAATATATAAAAGGAAACTACCATAATAGTGAATTATAAATATATAATAATGGGTTTTATGAATTCAAACATATTTATATTATAATTCATTAGTTAAAATAAAATGAATGTGGAAAAGAGAAAAACAATCTTATTTTAATGGTTCAATTTTGACATCGGGGTTTTGGAAAATCATTTTTAGGGTTAGAAATCATTATTGTTTTATTTTAAAAAATCTGATATGAAATTAATTATGTCATGTAAAAAACCCATATTATAAAGAATTCTCATACATAATTACATCCTGAATGATTTAATTGAATATACACGAGTTATGTGAACAATTTTAATATTACAATTCACCTAGAAAATGATATATTTCAAAAAACAAATAAATCACGCATTAAAAATTTCCACATCCTGGTATTATAAATTATATTAATTTCATAAAAAAATTACAAAATAGGTAATTTAAAAATATATATATAAAATAATCATGTCATTTACTAAATACATTAAAATACAGTTTATTAAAATTTTTCTTAAAATGTCTTAGAGTATTTATATCGTGATATTTGTTTTTAAGAATTATAATTTTAATATTAAAATAAATTCATCCACATAAATTTTACGTATATCACATTTTATTATTTTAATGTGAAATTACAATTCCAATAGAGTGTTTTTATTCCCAATAGTCATGTTATTGTTCCCAATAATCAGGTTACTATTAAAATGGTTGGGATTCTATTCATAGTGGCTATGATAGTTTTGCAACACTCATAGAATGTCATATAAATATCTATACATTCCCAAATTAATTATTAAACTCTATTCCTCTCAAGGTTGTATGTTTTAATTTTCTAAGATGTTTATTTTTTTAACAATATTTTTTTGGTTTTATATATTGTTGGTAAAAGAATTTATGCTTTTAGAATATTTGGGTGATTCATATTTTCCCATTTTATCTTTTATAGTTTATATAATTTTTTCAAATTTAATTTTTAGATTTTTTATTGGCTTCTTTGCTTATTTAGGTAAATGTATTAATTAAATTATTGTTATTATTAGGCATATAATACAATATAGTATATTATAACAGAAATTTCTTTATAATGAAAATCATCATTTATACGTACAAAATTTTTTCATAATGTGATAAGATAAAATATGTTCTATGATTTGAAAATTTAGTTCATGTGAGGAATGAATGTCTCATGAGTCTCAGATAGAGTAATATGTTCATGTTTTTGTATCTTTAATTTTTTCTGCCAATATATCATAACATCTGTTTCACACAACATATATTTTCTCTACATCACTTGTCTTTTATAAAAGCATACACATCCATTGGAATGTGATAGTGGGATGTAATCATCATGATACTTTTACATCTACATGTTATTAGGGTACATTATATTCTTCTCAAAACCATTTATTTAGCCCTGAAATGTAGTTCAGTTAATATATGTAGTAATATAATATGAACAGTTATGTATGAATCATTTAACATATTCATGGTAGCATTCATAATCACTTCAATATATAGTGAATATTAATGTCCAATTTGAGATAGATCATATTCTCCATCATTTGAAAATATGGTTTGTCATTTTCTACTTATGGTTGATCATATTATATTATAGTACATCACATCGTATGTATTTTTGGTGACCTTTTAATTATTTTTGGGATACCTTTAACTTATGTTTGGAGGTGTGCATTATTGATTTCATACTATTTAACATGGTTTCTACATCAATTTTGTGTGATTATTTTATTTCATAAAAAGTAATATTTTAGATATCATCACATTCTTCAATGTGTGGTTTATCCTTTACATTGACAGATTTGTAAATGATATGTTTTTATTCGAAATGAATTTATAGTCATATGTTTTTTGTGTGGGTGAACAAATAATTCTAGTGAACACTAGATTATTTTTTCATATATTATCCCTAGTTGATCCAATGGTTGTGCAGTCAATTCATTCCCTATGTGGTCTATTTGAGCATCAAAGAATTTATATTCCTTAAAATTATATTTGATTGACTATTACTCTAATCATCACCATTTATTCATGAATTATAATAATTTCCACTATTTTCATGAAAACCAATCAGCTTCCATAAAATATAATATATGATAGTTAACAAAAAGACATGATTTGGGATTATTATGTTATGGAATTTCTAGAATAAACATATAGTTCTTTCTTTCATTTTACAAAATTATATCTATCATCTATGACCTAGGATGGTATATCTTTCTATGAAAGATAATTCACCATTTTTACTATCTCTAAATTCATTACATGTGAGGGAACCAGTATATACTTCCTCTTAAGGGATACATGGAATGCATCTTGTAATTGAGATATGTTAGGTGGGAGTGCTAGTCAATATCCCCCACTATGATGTTATCAAGGATATCAATGGTATGGGTAAATCATGTACTTTTCTTTACTATCGTCAAAAAATCTCATGCCTTTTTTCTATGGTGATATACAAAGGCACACATTATCTCTAACCTCAAACATCAGGTTCCATCTATGATTTTATAAATTGATTATCAACCAAAACCATGATGATTTCTGATTATTTTGAGTGATTTGAACATTTTATATCTTCTCTGTGAAATGATCTTGTCCCTTAAGTTTCTACTATCAAATATTATCTCATAATGTTTTATTCTAACGCATATTTCCATAAAGAGGCTCATAATGATCTAGATGAATTCTAGAATGAAAATTGGATTCACATGATAACTCTATGAAAAGAATGTTTTAATTCCAAACACAATGGATATTTATAAAGCAATTTATCAAAATATCATCAAGATTTTGGATAGTTACTTCAAAATTGACATCCATCTACGGATGATACGAAGTATTAAAACTCATCTTTATATAAAACTCTTATCGAATAATTTTATAAAACAATGTGATAAACATTAGATATTGATCAGATATAGAGAAGTGTAGAACCTCATGCAGTATAACATTGTACCCAACCTATATCCTTGAGATTTGGTCTAGGGATAAATCATCATTGAATAAATTAAAATATCAACTTTTTATAGTAATACATTATTACCTAATGGAAGTTATTTCATTAGATATAATGGGGTTCATATAATGAAATATGTGGTTCTATTTTCCACTTTCCATATTTTGATGGACAATGGTTAAAGAATACCCTTTTACCTCTATTATTCATCCTTGAAATGATGGAATACCAAATATCAAGATATAAATTATATATTATACTTCACAATCTTATCCAACTGGAGGTTTTGATTCAGATCTATATAAATATTAGCGATTCATAAAGTTATAGTGATAAATAATCTATAAATATCAATCAAAAGTTCCCTCTTTAGTTATGGTTTTGATAGGAGGCATATTGATTTAACAGTCCTTACAAATCTAGTTGTAGCCAAGTTGAAGTTCTTAATATTCACTACGTTTTCATTAGAACCTCATAATTATTTTGGGAATCCTTGATCCTCTCAGGAATGGATGGATAAAAATTTACATAATCATGGAATGAAGAAGATCATCTTATTATTTCCCCGGATATCTTTTTCATGTACATGAGGATTGGATCCCCTTCAATACACATCAGGGGTAGGGCTTTAGGATCCATTATACTTGGAGCATCTTCCACATTGTTCTCCTATATTGGAAAGTAGTGTACTGAGTAGTGATAATCCCTGATCAAATCTAATATAAATCATTGACATATATTGAGATATATTTTGGTGAATTTATACGTAAGTATTTTATCATATCTATATATTTCTCAGTAATAAATTTGGTGATTATTTCAACAATTCATTAATGTAAAGATCACTAAAACAAAATATATATCATGAATTGGGTTGTTTTCAGATGGAGATATATTTGGTGGGAGGAATAATCAATCAATTTTTTATCGTACAAGTGTAAAAAACATGATCCATTTTTATTCATCATTGTATATCAATAATCAATCCCCCAAGTTGGGTAATGTTAGAAATGGTGTAGTTATTAGACTCTTCCTTAACTCATTAAATCCATCCTCCAATTTATCATTCCAAGCACACATCAACCCCTAAAATATTATCTTGGTCAGTGGTATCTGTAATCATTATTTTATTCTCACAAATTGATGAAATCACCCAGTTATTCTAGGGGATATATGGATCTCAATCTCATATTATGGTCTATGATATGTTTCATTTTCTCTTATTTTCCAAAGAAACACAAATATCCCTTGGTTTGTGATGACATTCCCCATGAATATTCTATTCACCATCCAAAATTAACATTTACACTACTACATATAAAAGTTTATCTTTATAAGGAGACTAATAAAACAATAAAATGATCTCGATATACCTCCATGCTATTGGAGAATATTTGATTATCTTCAACAAAGTCATCCAGAAAATATACATCGTTATACATAATGAAACTATATATTAAATCTATTAATATTTCTAGGGAATTGTTGAGTACAAATTTAGTTACAGTGATATAATATTTTCCATACATTATATGAAATAAATAGAATGTTTATATCCTCCATTTTCACATTTAAATGATAAAATAACAATAGAAGATCAACTAAATATATGTACTGGGCTCCAGATAGTAGATCAAATAAGACATCAATCTATGGAAGATTACACTTTTTATTTCACTTAATCTAGTTGAAATTACTATAATCAAGGAATATTTCCATAAAACAATCCTTCTACTTAATGAAGAGGACCGGTTCAACCCTTGAAGAAGCATATAGGCATATAAATGGTTTATCCAAATCCTCTTACAATATCTTTTTTAACTCATCATGTTCTAATAATGGATATTTAATATTTATTCATGGATATTATAAAATCTGTTTTTATGTTATTTATTGTTAACACAACCTGATAGATTTAATGATGACCTAGAAATTCATTGGGAAACAAATCATCATATTACCTCAGACTATACATGTCATCAACGATGAAATTTTCATTAATCTCAAACATTTCATCTAGATTTTATTCTCCAGGAGGATATAAAATCCATTCATGAGAAAAAGATATGATATGACATTAATTATCCTCAATTAAAATTTATAGATTTATTGTGTGGATAATATAACAAAGGATAATATTTTTCTCTCATCAATTCATGTTGGTTATATTTAAGAAAAGATAATCCACAAAAAAAACTTGGTGAAATTTTTCTAAAGGGAGTATCAACCGGTTTTCTGGAATGATTCCACAAAAATATAGATAGTTGATAACTTATATAGACGGGATAAAATAATTTCACCACATTTCATTTTCATACGTTTCTCCACTTCAACTTATTGAGGGTTTATTCGAATAGTTCTATACAACATTAATGAAATAAAATAATTGATAGAAATAAAATCAAATATTACTTACTCCATACACAAATGAATAACTACAGAACATATCACCTCATGATGCTTGGATCCTACTAATTAGTTTTTATTGAAAAAATTTTCCATTTATATCTATTTAATAGATTTTGTTATCATTGGTTATAATTGAAAACCTTTGGTATATGGTTTTTATTCCCCAAGGGCATTTGTTCTTTATCAATGAAACTTTTTACCATATTCTAAGGGTTTTATAGGGAATTATTTTATACCATCACATTGGTGTGTTTATCCTATCATCATTTTTGAGAATGGATCCTCTCATTCCTACACCAAATGAATTTACATGTTCCCTTATGAAATGTTTTTGTATAATTCTTCTAATATTTTTGTCATGTGGTGTATTAGAATTTACTTACCCCATGATATTTATCTATTTTGATACCCAAATTAAATTTTATTCCCTATATCCTATCTCTATTCCAATGAAAATTTAGTCATTCGCAGATCATCGTTAAAATTTTATTGCACATTATTAAATTTCAACATATATTTCAACGTATCAAACCTCTAATTCATTTTATAAAAATGTATTTAACACACCAAATAAGTGAAAAATCATATGTTCGAGGGAAATAGAAAATAAAATTTCATATAATGCCCATGTTTTCAATTTCTCCACTTATACCCTAACATATTTCTTTTACATCTACATGAGGATAAAAAAACCCCTCTCCATTTTATGATAAAGAGTAAAAGGAAAATCATTATTGATTTTTTTCCTAAAATTCCTTCCACTCCATCACATAAATTTAAGCCACAAGGTATTTATTTTTTATAATGGCCAATCATTATTCAGTTTCTACCTCCATTAAATATGTAGTATTCATAAACATATCTTACTCATAGCATTGAATTACAAAGAATATCTTTTGAAATAATATTTTCTATTGTTTTTTGATTAAGATAAATGGATATCAACTGATATATAGAGGATTATATCATATATGTACACAATTACAACATTATCTTTCATAGAAGGATGTGGATTTCCCCCTTGATTCAACTTTCTACTATGAAAATGATTTTTATGTGAAATTATATACATGATATTCAAGAATCATTCACTCATCAAGATGTGAATATCATTTTGGTGGCCATCAAATTACACTTTATAATGATTCTTCACTAAGTTAGTCATATTACCAACTATTGAAAATTATATAGTGAAAATTTGGGGTGATAAATTCTAACCTATTTATTTTATATACACTTAGTGGGGGAGGGTGAATTATAGTATGATATATTATAAAAATTTCCCCTTCTAATATTGTATTTTTAACAAAAAAGCCTTTTTAACAACCCATTACTGCTTTAGGGTTTCATAAAAAAACTTGTTTTAAATTATTAATATCATTAGTGGAAAAAAATTATTTAACAATGTTTTTTTGTAAATGTTTTAAATGCCTTAACTACCAGTTAACATCTTAGAATATGCAATTGAATATTATTGGGGTCTGATATTGAGTTGGTGAAAGATCCTGATGTCTGAAAAGGCTCAATGATGACATTATAAAATTATTAAATATAATATATTAAGTAAGAAATTTTTATTCAAAATATTTGAATAACTACGAAAATGTGCATCGCTTGAGAAATTTGGGACCACTGTTATGTCTGAAATATGATTTTTACCCTAGGAAGGGTATAACATTCTAAAGCGCCAGACATTTGGATGCCTCGTTCATGAGATAAAGTTATTATATAATATTTTCTATATTATTAATTAAATATAATTAAATATCTCCCAAATGGTGCATCGTATGGAAAATCTGAGACCATCAATGGGTCTGGAATGTGGGGTTTACACTAGAACAGTTATAACATTTTTTCGCATTGGGTGTTTGGATGCCTCGCTTACAAAAATAAAACATTTTATTTTTACTCATTAATTCTTCCAATTTTTAATTAGTAAATCATTAATATCTCACAAACCACTACTCATTTGATAAATCTAGGACCATCGTTGGATTCAGAGAGAGATGTTTACCCTAGATGGGGTATTATTTTTATTCTCAATGGATCATTGGTGTCTTTTAATTTTCACATTAAATTATTTATTATATTAAATTAATTTAATTTTTAAAAAAATGGAGCACTATTCATTCATCCATAGATCAAGGATTGAACATGCTGGAACTCCATTTTTAACGCCAAAGGTTTTCTAAACCTTCATTTTCTATCCATTTTAAACCGTTTAGAACACCAAAAGTCTAATAGGATGAATTAAAACCCTCCTTTATCAATATTCAGTTGAAAAGGATGATAGAAACGGATGTTAAAAATGGTTGTTTTATTTCATCTGATTTTTGTGTTTATTAAATATATGAATCTATTATCTTTGATTGTTGGTAGAATTATCTTTGTCTCGACGACCTAGAGTCTCTATTGTGCATGATTGATGAACCAGGTGGTGTTTATTTGGTTCTTCAATCTACCTAATCCCTTCAATTACAAGCTCTGCATATGTGAAAAAATGGAGAGTTGTATTTTTTTTCTTTTTATTTATGTTACCCTGTCTATTCTAAAAATCGTGGAAGTAAAAAAATATTTTTATTGAAAGATAATTGTGGGAATTTATTAAAGACAATTTTGGGGTTTTATAAAGAAATATATTATGAAAATTTTTCCATGAAAGTTAAATATTATCACATGTGATAATATATTTTTATTTTGAATCTTATCCTGGTGAGATAAATTAGCATCGTATGTGGTAATATAAAATGATTATCCATATATTATCAATTAGAGAGAAAATGTAATCACATGTGATATTTTATTTTATTTTGAAATAAAAAAGTGGGTTTTAGATTTAGGAACCCTTAATGAATGTTGAGAATTTGTGTGATGATGATTATGATAATAATGTTTTGAGGAGGGGTAGTGAAGAACATGGGGTGGTTTATCCTTGATGTTGACATACATGACCTTGAGTTTGGTGGTTCTCTTCTAATTAGCCAAATTGATTATCCTTGTATTGCTTATTTTATTTCAATTATTGATTTAAAAACAATTTCTCAAATTTTAATTCAATGAAATTGATAAAAAATAGATTCTAGTGAATCAAGATATTTGAAAAGGGTTTGGCATGGAAAATCATAAAACCCTTGAATCCAATGAATTGGATGTGTTTATGAAAATTAGCTGATTTAAATTGTTTAATTTATATTATGGACTTGATGGAAATTATTTCAATTAAATTCTTGAATTTAATTGTGGAAATAAATAGTGAAATTATGGAATTATTTTTAAAGGATTTCAAACTAATGAAAATGGCCTAAAATGATTTGATAGAAATCCATTGGTTTTATCTTTTGCAATGGCATGTTTTTGAATAAAACATATTTTAGATTTAAATGGAATGAAATTGGAACTTTTGAAATGGAATTGTGGGATTGATCTTATTATAAAAGTCTTAATATAGTTCACCCATCATGAAAGATTGCATTCAAGACATATAGAGTTAGTGAGTTATTTGGATACACTCTGCGCTATGACAACATTATCAAAAATACCTTCCACGGGTCACATCCCCGACATGTTGGTGACAAGTATCCTTTGGAATGTGACATAGAGACGTGTGTATAAAAAATTTTCTGAGTTCACATAGAGTAATCCTATAGCTAGTTAATACAATTCTACCTTTTAGTAGAAGACTATGTTGCTCGCTTGTTTATTTATATGTGATATATAAATGTATGCCAATTATTTTTAACTTCTTAACATGCCTACTAAATTTATATAAATAGTTTTTTATATAAATGTCTTATATAATCCATTGTTTTAGAAATATTTATTCATTTGTAAAATCATTGATTAAAATATTTATTTCCATCATTTGAAACTGTATAGCATGTTTTGATTAAATATTATTTTGAATTTTGAAACCTATTTAATTTAATATTGAAAGTTTTTATTTGGATAAACTATATTTGGAATCTATTACAGAATCATTGGTGGTATCCTACTGGGCTTAGCATCACACCCAACTTTTTCCTTCAGGTGTTTGCAGACTTTCTTCTTCCATGTTCGAGCAAAGGGAACAGATCTCTTGGAGTGGGATCCAGCTATTGATCTTTGGTCTAGGTGAGTTGTTTCCTTAGGGACCATGGGTTGTTTTCCCATTTTTACTACTTGGGTTGTAGAAAATTAGTCTTTTTATTCCTCTTTGTATTCTGGTACATTACTCGTAGATGAGTTTCTTTTTGTTATGATTACTATTTGGTTTCTTTTCTTCCGTAATGTTGGTGGAAAAATCCTTCCCACTTGCATGTTGTGTGATACCAGGTGCAAGTCACTGGCCCGTGGGGATTGGGAACACCCTTCAGGCTATGTTAGGGTCGGGTCGGTTATCAGGTTACAGGGGTTCCCAAGCTGGTTTAGGAGAAAATGGTATCATAGGGAGGTTAAGCATCTTTCCTTGATGACAGTATGCATTTGAGTATTCTTATCGGGACATAGGAGGTAGTTGCGATTGAGTGTCTCACCATCTCTAACCGCAATGAACCTTCAGTTACCTGAGGTGGTTAGGGAAAGGAGTCTTGTGGTGTTGATCCATTTTTTTAATATTTTGATTTGGATAGAGTGAAATCCAAATCCCGTTTGTTCCTTCTGTTAGGAATATTTTCTCTCATTACTCAGCCCGAGAGTTAATATAATATCTTCTTTATTGTCTGCTGATGTTATGTAACATCATGCTTCTTAGAAGACATGAAAATCATATCTAGGAATGGGATACTACTAAAAATTAGTGAGATAATCCTCCAATGTACCCAAGCCTAGTTGAGGTGATTGGGCACAAAGTCCAAGATCTAGGATATAAACCACCTCTAGGTCCCATTCAGGCTCCAGTTGTGGAACCTGGGGGGTGCTCTTCAAATTTTTTTTCTCACGAGTTATTTCACTAGGAAAAAATGTTTTCAAAAGCCCCGTAGATCCTCATCATGACTATGAATGGTTGGGTAGGATAGATCATTTCATTGAGTTCATGTAGACACTGGATACGATCAAGGTGAGTGTGCAACCTTTGTGTTAGGGGGACCCAGAAAGAGATGGTTAGACATTATAGTTATGAAAAATAAACATGACGGAAGAGATTGGAAATAAATTCAATGTTATTTTCACTAAATAGCTCAAAATAGAGTCAATTATGTTTGTTAAAGTTATGTAGTTTTTCAAGGTTGAGTAGGCTGAATGAATTGTGGCTCTTGTCGATGTTTGGGGAACTTTCAGATGTTCTACCACAACATTCCCACTCCATGCAGTGGCACGAGATCATCAACACCTTTAGAAAGTGTAGGGAAATCAAATGATTCATGTAAAAAAGGGTTCCTACCACCGGAATTCAGAGTGAAGCTTCTTCACGCAGTGTAAGAGTCTCTAGAAGAAGTAGATACTGGTCCAATGACCATGAGTGGTACCATTACAATAGTTTGTCGTTAGTGACTACTTTTTTTATACTGGTGCATATGACTCATTTATATTAACCCGTAATTTTATTATGGTTAATCCTTATATAGATATTTTATCTTTTGAAATGGATATTACTATTCTATTTTGAATATGGAGAGAGAAGGGTCTCCGTAATCAATCTTGTGTCTTCTCTCTATTAGTTTTCAAACATTCTTGGAAATTATTTTTGGGTACTCAACATGAAATATCTTAATGTCATATTCGGGATAGATAGAATCTTTACCAATAAAGCATACATTTATTGTTATCTTCATTGGGTTTACATTATTACACCCAGTGGTGTGCCTCTTTTCCTTCAAGAAGAATGTGACACAAGGTCGAGTAGAGTTGGGCCTTCTTATCCAGAGTTGGGGAAAGTGATATCATTGTTTAATTTTAATCTAAAGAAATATTTAATGAGTGTTGATCTCCCTCCATTCATCATTGAGTTTCCTGACTTTTTTATTTCTAACTTTTCTTGTTTACTACCAGTAAGGTAGGTTTAGCTTTCTATTGACTTAATGTTTGGTACTCAACCAGTTAATATTCCCTTTTGAAAAATAGCTTCAGTTGAACTGAAAGAACTAATGTCTCTATTGGATGATATTCTTGAGAATGCCTTTATTCACCCATGTGTGTCACCTTGGGCGACGCTGGATCTCTCCTCCATGAAAGCAAATGGTTCTGTAACATATTCTCTTCTCAAGATGATTCTTCAGAAAAAAATCATATTGAAAAATTCTGTAAGCATTAGAAATTCTCTTTATGGTGGAGAGACTACTTCCCATTGGTCATTTTCCAAAGAGGGTATTCTCTATTATCGATATTATTTTGTCGCACCATTAGAGACAAGGAATAATATAATAGGGTATTTCATTTTTTAAAAATGGGTAGTGCACTCAAGAATCACTAAGACGTTCTACGACTTGAAGCGGTTGTTTTGGTGACCATGTATTCTTAAAGGTTTCACCCCGATTAGGTCATCGACGGCTTGGGAGTTAAGGGAAGATTTCTACTCCTTTTTTGGGACCTTTTTAGGTTTTTGATTATGAAGGGAAAGCTTCTTACAGTCTATATCGACTTCCACAACTCACGTCGATACATAATGTGTTCTATGTATCGTGGCTTCGAATGTTTCTCTCTAATCCATAACACGTTTTGAGATGGAGGGATCTTGAGATTGAAACAAATTTAACGGTGACTGAATGAACAGTTGGGGTTGTTGATTCTATGACCAATTTACATCATGGGAGGATGATACCTTTGCTCTATCTTCTACCATATCATGGTTCTGATTTTCATGAGAAGTAGGAGAGAGAGGCACTCATGAGAGGGTAGTGGGATTATCTTTTTGGCGTGGAGGTTTCTTCAAAAGCATTCGGGGGATAAAATGATCCCATGGTGGGGAGGTTGTAACAATCCATTACTATTTTATATTTTCTTAACACCACTTGTTTTAAATTATTAACATCTTATGTGGAAAAAAATTATTTATCAGTGTTTTTTGATAAATGTGTTAATGGACTTAATTACCAGTTAACATCTTAGAATATTCAATTGAATATTTTTGGGGTTCAACACTTAGTTGGTGCAAGACCCTGAGGTCCAAAAAGGCTCGAGGATGACAGTTTAACATTAGGAAATATAATATAATAAGTGAGCACTTTTTATTCAAATTTTTTGAATTACTCTAAAACGGTGCATCATTTTTGAAATATGAGACCACTGTTATGTCAGAAATATTATTTTTACCATAGAAAGCGTTTTAAATTATAAAGCAGCATACATTTGGATGCCTTGTTCGGGAGATAATGTTATTAAAATATATTTAATATATTATTTATTAAAGATAATTAAATATCTCTCAAACAGTTCATCGTATATAAAATCTATGACCACTGATTGGTTTGGAATGAGGGTTTTATCCTAGAAAAGGTATAACATTTGTTTACATCAGGTGTTTGAACGCCTCACTTTCAAAAATAACACTTTTCATTTTAAGTAATTAATTATTCTGATTTTTAATTAGTAAATCATTAATATCTCACAAACCGCTCATCGTTTGAGAAATCCGGGACCACCATTGGATCTCAAATGGGATGTTTACCTTTTGAGAGGTATTATTTTAATTCTCAAGGGATCTTTGGTGTCATTTAATTTTTACATTAGTTAAATAATTATGTTAAATTCATGTAATTATTAGAAAAACATATCACTGTTCAATCATCCCTAAATCGATGATGGAACACGCTGGAACACCATTTTTAATGCTGAAGGTTTTCAAATCCTTCATTTTCCATCCCTTTTATACCATTTGAAACACCAAAAGTCTAAAATGATGTGTTAATAACCACCACGATCAATATCCAGTTGAAACGGATGATTAAAACAAACGTTTAAAATGGTGGTTTTATTTCATCTAATTTTTGGGTTTATTAAATAACTGAATCTATTATCTTGGATTGTTGGTCAATTTATCATTGTCTTGAAAACCTTGAGTCTCTGTTGTGCATGATTGATGGACCAGTGGGTATTTATTTGGTTCCTCAATCGACCTTCTCCATTCATTTACAAACTCCTCATAAGAGAAGAAAACAATGAGTTGTATTTTTATTTATTTTTTTATATTCCTTCTTCTATTCTAAAAATCATGTAAGAAAAATAATAAAAATATTATTTTTGAAAGATAAATGGGGGGTATTATTAAAGATAATAGTGGGTTTTATAAAGAAATATATTCTGAAAAAATTTCCCTGAATGATAAACACTATCACATGGGATAATTTATTTATATTTTGAAACTTATCTTGGTGAGATAAATTATCATCACATGTGATAATATAAAATTGATAATCTAGAGATTATCAAGGAGATAGAAAATGTAATCACATGGGATATTTTATTTTCTTTTGAAATAAAATAGTGGGTTTTAGATTTAGGAACCCTTAATTAATGTTGAGCATTTGTGTGATGACGATCATGATAACAAGGTCATGAGGGGGAGTATTGAACCACATGAGGTGGTTTATCCTTGCGATTGACATCGAAAACCTTGAGGTAAGAGGTTCCATTCTGATTATCCAAATTTATTATCCTTGTATTGCTTGTTTTATTTCAATTATTGATTTAAATTCAATTGCTCAAATTTTTTCTCTATTAAATAGATTAAAACTCGATTCCAGTGAATCGAGATATTTGAAATGGTTTGGTATGGAATGTTGTAAAACCCCTGAATCCAACGAATTGGGTCTGTTTATTGAAATTAGCTAATTTAAATTTTTTAATTTAAATAATGGATTTGATGGAAATTTTTTAAATTAAATTGTTGAATTATTTGTGGAAATAAATTGTGAAATGATGGAATTGGTTTTGAATGTATTTAAAACTAATGAAAATGGCCTAAAATGATTTGATAGAAACTCATTGGTTTTATCCTGTGCAAAGGCATGTTTTTAAATAAAACCTATTTTGGATTCTAATGGAAATAAATTGGCACTTTTGAAATGGAATTGTAGGATTGATCTTATTTTTAATTAATTTCAAAATAGTTCACACAAAATGTAAGATCACATGAAATCCTTAGGTGGTTAGTGTGTTATTTGGATACACTCTATGCTACGACAATGTTCTAAAACATACATGTCGTGGGTCACATCCCCGACTGGTTGGTGACAAGTCTCCACTGGCTAGTGTCATAGGGACATGTGTATACACATTTTGCAGAGTTCACATAGAGAGTGCAGAATCTATAGTTGGTTAATACTATTGTACCTTTTGTTAGATGGCCATGTTTCTGGCTTGTTTATTTATATATAAGATTTAAATGTATTCCAATTCGTTTTAACTTCATTTCATTTCTACTAAATTTATATAAACATTTTTATATGAGTGTTTTATATAGGCCAAATTTTTATAAATATTCAATCATTTGTAAAATCATTTCTTTAAATATTTATTTCCATCATTTGAAAATGTATAGCATGTTTTTTTAAATTTGATTTAGAATTTCCAAACCCGTTTAATTTAAAATTGAATTCTTTTCTTTTGATAATCTATATTTTAGCTCTGTTATAGAATCTTTGGTGGTATCATATTGGGCTTAGGCTCACACCCTACTTTTACTTTCCAATTTATGTAGACATTCTTCTTCCAGGTTCGAACAAATGGAAGCGATCTTTTGGAGGTGGATCCAACTATTGATCTTTGGTATTGGTGAGTTGTGTCCTCAGGGTCCTTGGGGATTTTCCCTATTTTTAGTACTTGGGTTGTAGTACATTGGGTTTTTTATGCCCCTTTGTATATTGGTACATTACTCCCAGTGGAGTTTCTTTTTATTTTTCATATTATCTTGTTTCTTTTATTTTTCATTGTTGGTGTAAAAATCATTCATACATGCATGTTGTGTGATGCTAGGTGCTACTCACCGATCTGTGGGGATCGGGAACGCCCTTCAGGATCTGTTATGGCCGACTCAGTTATCGGGTTACCTAGGTACCTGGGCTGGTTTGGACACTCATATATCTCATTCTTTTAGAAATGTATAATTTGGAATGAATGAATTGAAGGGACACAACCAATTTAGTTGGTTCAACATCACTCATCTACATCAAAAGAGTATATAAGGGAAATGATCCAATGTAACAAATTCAGTATGGATCACTACCTGAATATAAAGTTCAGGCTAGATCACTTTTATACCAAACTCATTTACTTTATAATGATTAGTTTCTACTCACTTCTCTCGCATGGGTAACTCCTTACTAAATTTCAATGTCTCACTACAAAAATAAAGAGTCAAATTCGTCCTCTTTTCTTTTTCTCACTGCACCAGAAAGGATCCACACACATTTTATGGACATGTAGGTTCATTATTAATAAATAGTAAATGCATCCTTAAATGTATGTTGAAGCTCCATTGAAATTATATTTAAGTTTATCCTTCAATTCTATTAAAACAACTAGATGCATCTGATCCACTTTCTAGAAAACTAGAACATACTTCTCTTTGATGAAACCACATAAATTACCTCATCTTTATAAATATATTGAAGTGATTCCAATTGTTCATTTAAAAATATTTAATTTAGTTTTTAATAACTTACTTCTATTATAATTTCCAAATGGTGTATTTCAAATATTTTCTTATTCTCCTTCAGAATTCATATTTGAAAATGATACTATTCATATGGAAATGTTTGTGATTATCACTATGAACAAGATTATACTGTGATACCCCTGTGAAATACACTAGGGCATAACCCCATGTGTGAGATCCTGGCACATGAGCCCTTTCCCAAGATCATGGTGTGAGACCCTAGAACAAAATGTTGTTGTAAGACCCTAGTGTGAGATCATAGTGTGAGACCACATTCGCACTTTGTCTGAGTCCCTAGTGCGAGATGGATTTCTCAAATTGCACGAGATCCTGGTGTTACTCTTATTTCGTGCATTATGCAAGACCCTATTCAGATTATGTTGAAAACACACATGTTATAAATCATGTATACTCCTTCGCAGTATACCACAACAACAAAAATTCAATGGGTCTGTATACGAACCATATTCTCGAATGTTTCTTCTGGTTAATATATTATTCAAAACATAACCAAATTTTATGATGGGGTTAATGGTATTTATATGAATAATACCACCACTATAACTCTGTAATTTTAGGACAACTTTCTATTCCACTTCCTCAACACTCATGCTCTATGAGACCCCATCGAGAGATCAAAACTCTATCTTTTGATGGTCAATGATTTTGTCTTCTAGTTCATTATGTTACTCATATTGTGTTTCAATGATATCCATGAGTGATACATGATATGTTAGTGTGAGATAGAAATAAAATCAACTGTGTTGATCAGGATTTCATCGAGGGATCCAAATAAAATCACACTTTCCCACCATGCTATTGTTACAGATCAGTCATTCACGCATGAAGGTGATTAGGAAATTATGCTTTTGCAAGATTAGTTCACCACTCATGCTCTAGTACATCAGTTCAACACTCATGATTTATGAGATGAGTTCATCAATAACACTCTACATGATTAGTTAATCAATTTTTTATTTCCATGAGTTCATAAATTCATGCTTTTCAAAATGTTAGATATTTTTTCCTTTTCATGATTTGAAATTCTTGTTTTTCACAAGATAGAGAATTATTAATAACCATTCTTGAATTCTTTAACCACCACAAATCGTTAACAACGTTAATCCTTTTAAACAAGAAGAATTAACCCCAACTATCTATCATGAGGGTTTTCCTATACCAATCATTCTATTTGGGTTTGTTGATAAATCCACAAACATTGATACCACATTAAGGAATCTTCTATCTTCTTCAAAACATTCACTTCTTGAGATTTTTATTGCTATTATAGATTTACTCAACACAAACTCTTATCCAACAAGACTCATTCTTGACTTGAGTAACATGATTAGTATAAAATGATCATCAATGAAACACTTCATTTCAATGACTATTAAATTATTTCATCACAAACCTCATATGTCATGACACATATCCTTTGATCAATTATCATTAGCACCATCATTTTAAAATGTCCCGCTCAATATTATACATAAATTTCCCCCTATTATCTTATCCCCTATACTAAGTAAGAAAATCCACTTTTATAACACCAATTTATCACCCTTTTTCAATGAACCTGAAGGATACGTCATTATTTTCTGTAATAGGGTATAAAACATAGATCAACATATTATGAAAAAAAACAACATACATCGAGGAGAGGGGTCACTCATCTATATTTTTTTCAAGTGTAGAGAAATGACTGAACTCAATGAACTAGTTGATAATGTTTAGATAGTTATTTGGGTAAGTCTTTTATTATAATTTCTTCAACAAGTTGTTTTGTATGCACATAATCTGACTTTACAATCCATTGTTATACCTACCTTTTTGATAAAATGAAACATCATTTGATTTTTATTTGTACACATGTGATAGACTACTTTTTTTCTCAATTTTATATAACATTAATTATCACAATGTATTCCAATTAGAGACATAACTTAAACTCCCTTATAATCAAACATCAACTTCGTTCACAATAACTGCAATCAAGCATGAGTGGATGAAATATTTTTAACACATACAATTCTCAATGAAATGAAATAGGGTTTTCTTTATTACCGTAGAAATACACAAACCACCATAAAATAATCTACCACCTGATGTTGATATTCTACCATCAACTGAACCGGCCCAAAAGGCTTTTGTATTGCTGGATAACTCTTTCTAACATTTCTCATTGTACAAAAATTTAAATCCACCATCCCTTTAATATAATAATGAATATATTTTTTTAATCCCAGTGAGTTTTATTGGGATTGATTTGATACCATGTTTCTTGGAATGTGGGAAAAAAATATTAGTTCATTTCTCTATAAAGTATAAAATACTTCAAATGTTTTGCCTATCTTCTATGATAGGAATAACATTGACTTCATCATGTCGTGATATTTTCATCCGAGTATCCAGCAGATTCATAATATCCGTGGAATTATCCACTTTAAATAATCTGAAAACCACATTTTTATATTTAGATTTATAAATTAATGAGCCATTATTTCATTGTGGAAACTATATGCTATGAAAAAATGTCTATTCAACAATCATTTAAATTTGTGACTCACTATTCATGAATTATAAAAATAGATTTCACAAAAATCCATCGGATCCACAAAATACTATTTCATCAACATATATTGGAACCATCATCCTTTTTTTCATTAATTATTGACATATATATTAATGAACTCAATAACATTGAAAACCA
The DNA here is from genome assembly GCA_963277665.1 of Viscum album. Taxonomy (NCBI): domain Eukaryota; kingdom Viridiplantae; phylum Streptophyta; class Magnoliopsida; order Santalales; family Viscaceae; genus Viscum; species Viscum album. The sequence continues at coordinate 113,931,577 of OY728137.1, forward strand.
AGATTCATTAAAAATTGATCTGGTCTTCAATAACATTCCCTTAGTCCTTGGTTCATCCAATAAAATACCTTCTTCAGCTAAAAAACTCTATTATAATCATCAAGAATGAGAAGAGCATCTTCCTACTCAATGAATATTCTTATTCTTTAACCCCATTTAGAAAATATGACTTCAAAAATATATGGAAAACATTTAACATATATGCACTAGTATGGACAAGAATATTCATATTTTCAATAGTCTTAAAATATGTGAATATATATCATTAACATAAAAAAATTATTTAGGTGTACCCTTTGAATACTAATCCTTCTTTATTTCTGATCATTGTTCCATGTTATTTCATATTATTAGTAATGTCCCATTTGGTCCGAATGAAGTTCTTATTTGTTGGTCTCAATACAACATCCCATGTCTAATCTTTCTCAATAAAGAAAATCTAGTCAGTCATAGACTAATCTTAGTTTTCATCTTCACCTGGTTCCTAAAAACATTTTGGCTCAACCTATGATAAGAGAGATGATTCCTATTGTTGGGAATAACACTCAAGGAAACATTTCAATGTTTTTAAATGTATTGTGTTTGTTCAAAAAGTATGTTTCCATGATATTTGTGGAAGTCAAGAGATATTTTTGACACAATATTTTAACAAGGATCCATGAAAAAAGATATGAATACATATAATAAGTACAAGAATAATATATATAATGTGACACCATTTTCCTATGTGCGCCAAAAATTTGGGGACCAATATTCAGAGGATGGATAGAATCATGAAAGATGTTTTTACTTAAAGGTATTGTAATAATATGTAAAATGCATAAATTTCATCAATATTGGTTTTTGTGAATGATGTTTCATGATGGTTTGGATCATCGAAAAAGTGCATCGCAAAGGCATGAAGTATTGACGACAATCTCCGCATCATTGAAATGTTTTGTGAAAAGGAAATTTCCGTGGTTCTTTGTGAAGATAGGGAACATCATGAACTAAATGGGAGGGAAACAAATAATAGAGATGAAAAAGATGGAAGATTCAATAATCGGTGTAAACTCTTATAAACATTATTCCACTGCATTTAGAAAATCATCAAGACATGAAAAATATTCTAAGGATCTGGATTCATGAAGGTGTTTCTTGATATTTTTTATTGCAAAAACATTCATGAATAAAGGATGTTCATGAATGATATAAATGAATATTTTTTTTGATCATTATAAACGTATTTTTTTCACGAAGAATATAAAAATGAATATAATATGTGGGCTTCATGAAGGCTATATGAGCTTCATGAAAGAAGTGAGATTCATGAATGGCGATTTCATCATCAAGGCTATTTGAGATTCATGAAAGAGGGGAGCTTCACGAATACAGTGAGAATCACAAAGGGGATGAAAAGGGATTACCTAGTAAACATTTGGTAAAGTGGTATAAATGAACATGATGAAAGTGGTGCTTCAAAAAAAATATCTACAACTGAGTAAGTATTCAATATTGGTAATGGGGGGACATTAATTTATATAAAATATTTTTGGATCCTTTACTGAGTAGTTAGAGAAGGAAGATGAATAAGGTGTTCCTTTCCAATGATAGTGATCCATAGAATGAGAGTTAAGTAGTAACCATTGGGAAATAATTAAGGTAACACTAAAAATTGTAAAATTAGTGAGAATAGGAATATAAGTGACCAAAAATAGAAATTTTAATTTCATAATCATCCATAGTAGATTTGGTACTACGGAACATCGACATTCCAGGCTCATTGGATATATCCCAGTGAGAGTCAACTATGTAAAATCATTGTCTCTCATGTATGATTTAATTTCTATTAAGACCTTTATATAGGATGAATATACAATTGTGTCCTTTTTAACATCAAAACAATATCTAAAGGGGGTTTTTTCATCTTTCATACCCTGATTCAGCCCCCTATCAAGGTATTCAACCTAGTTGGGAAAAAATATACAGATTCATCATTATCCATGTATACTATGGTGATATCTAAGCACTAGTTATGTTCTGTCTATCATTTTATTATCTTTTACAAGACTATTGTTTATATACTAGTTTATGCTCATCGTCAATTTCACTATCTGAATATTCGCCTAAATAATCTTATAGAATTTAAAAATTCCATTATATTACTATTATTCATCACAATCCTCTTGAGATTAGTCTTGAATTTGATGAAGATTATTCTAATTATCTTCAATAGTTAAATAATTTTCATCAACTACATTTCCTGGCCATTTTTGACAAATTTATTTTCGTTGACACTCATTGAGTAGCTATGAAATATCCCTCTATCTCCTCATGATTCAAACATAATGTGTTTCTCCATACATATATTGAAACTCATACATCCAAATAATAGAAATTACATCAATTATAGATTACATCCATATCATAGCCTATATCAATTCTTCTATTCTATGGGACATAATTATTCTATATTTTATTTATAGACTAATTTCAATATAGCTTTTATAAAAAAATTATCTGGAGGTCTTTCTCAATGAGAATTGTTTTATCCTTGTTTTTGATTAGTTGATTTATTTTTTCAACAATATCATTCTAATATGTAGTTTTTACTACTAAAACATTGCGCCTTATCTCATGTTTCAAAAGAAAATCAACTATTTTGAAATTGGTGAACTCGATTCAATTATCTATTTTGATCTTCTAATTTTTTGAACTAGCATCATCTCATCATCCCTTCGACGAGTTGTTATGAACCTGACACAAAAAACCTCCAAATTGATGACTAAAACCTGTTACATTATTCTAAAATAATTAATGATGTTAATATAATATATCCACCCATTAATATTTAATGGCGATATAGGTAATCACACATTAATATGAACCAACTCAATCACTTTTTGTGACCTTTTCTATTTTTCCACATATGTATTTTTAATGATATATCCTTGTTGAAAAGAATCTCAAGTATGAGTACGATCACATGGTAACCTCGAGACATTAGAAGAAGCATCACATTTGACGAGATCATCCCAGGGAATTTCCCTGACATTTCCAAGATGTTTATGCCATAACAATTTTTCTTCATTCATAGAAAAAATCACATACATTGTCCCACACACACAAGGTAGAGATTCTACTTCATATGATTTCCTTAAAATAAAATTGTAAAATCAAATTACATGGTGATATATAATATCTTGAAAAATATAATGGAATGTCCTGAATCAAATAATTTACTAAAAGATAGTATTTTATCCTTGATACATTCAACAACCAATAAAAACTCACATCACATGTATGTTACCCCAAACTATTCTTTTCACAATACAATAATTTATAGTCTTTTATAATTAAAAAATCTCACAATAACTTTCTTGTTGTATCTTATTCATGTCAAAAGTTATTTCCCACGACTATATGATAGGTACATTCACAATCAATGATCCTTATTCATGTTTAATCTGATGCATTGAAAAAAAATTGCAACCACTGCATGTTCCTCTCTGTTAGACTCTATCCTTGTATTTTACATCATATTGAATTTTAATTGAAAATATTGATATTACATAGGGTATGTTAGAATAGATTCATCTTGCAGAATGGAAAATAGATTTTCATTTTAAGATCATTTGACGATACATTTATCTTCTTCTAATGATCATACCCAGACAGATTTGGAAAATTCTTTTTCATTTATTTGGAGAAATATCATAACTTGTGTCTGAATCCTCTATACCTAAAATTGTGACCATTAAATTATATACTAGAAAAATGATCTCTGAATGACCAACCCTTTTGGACTTGTTTCCTTCGATACATTTTTTCAATGGAACTAAAATTAGTTGTGTGTCCCATATTTCTAAAACAATACCATTTAATGTATGGTGAATTCATTTATGTGACTACTACATTATTAGTTTTCCCTTAACATCACTAAATATTATGTATTTGAATTTTTTCCAAATCAATATCCAATATTAGGGTGGGTTCATGTAATAAAATAACATCAATTAATGATTTGTTTTTTTGATTAACCGCCATTAGAGCTATAACATTCGGATCTATTTTATTCTTCACTTGACATTCCTTTTCAAATTAATTAGTCTTTCAAACTCTAATTTACCATTTTAGACTACCTTTACAACCTTATTTTCTAGTGTAAAATTTTTAATGGATCTTTCACTTTCCTTAACAAGTTGATAACTTCCTCCTCAAGCTATTCAATTATTTGTGTTGATCTTTTTATATATTATTCAAACTATGGATCACCATTTTTTGATGGTTCACATTGAGATTGTACTCAACAATAATATTTGAGTTCTCTGGCCTTGAAGACTTAATAGTTTCAATGTCATATAACATTTTAGACATCTCTTATTCTTAGTACTTTATAATGAGTTTTGAATCATGATCCCTATCTTTTGATTTCTTTATTTTTTATCTCCAAACACCTATATTTTTAATCTAAATTTCTATTTCGACCAGAAGGTATAATATTCACCTGACTTCTTTATCCTCATTTATTCCTTCTTCCCTTATTTTTTAATTTATAGAAAACTTCAAAAATCAAATATGCTTCACGACACATGATGTCTTCCAACTCTTCTACCTATGATTCTTTAGAAGTGTTATATTCTTTTAATAGAATATTATTCCATTTTATAATTTCGTCTTAATTTTATTCGTACAATTCACGTAATAATAAGAATAATTCTGGGGAATTTTCACTTCATCATAAAAATCATCTTGAATCATCTTAGGGTGCCTCACATTAATATTTTCAACTATTCCACTTCTAAAGCATGCAAGTTGGAGTTTCTATATCAACAATTCTTTTCCTCTTCATTAATTTCATGGATAGACTGATATGTCTTCATATGTCTCTTCATCTTCCCACCCATATTCAGTAGTGATATTCTCTCATGGACTTGAATGTTTCCACTTTAGAAATAGGTATTTTGACATAGTCATTATATTCATTTCTCATCTCTTATGATATGAGAATACTATGAAATCTATACAACATTAGGTCATTTTCATATTTATTTTCTAATACAAAAACATCCATATTGAACTGAAGTGGAAGACTTCTCAATATGAACCTTAAAATAGTTATATCTTCATTAATTTCACCATGATCTTGTCTGTCTTCCATAATAACTATCATCTGGTCAATGAATGTATTAACAGACTCATTAGGGTGCATTCCAAGAGCCTCAAACATGTCATAGAGAACATGCATCTTTTCTTCTATGACTTTTTTTATTTTACCTCATAAATATTTAGAATATTTTCCACATAGAATGTGATGAATTAAATGAAATCACCATTATATAGATAGAATTAGATATGTATCCCCCTAAAGAATTGATTGTTTTTTCATCAGCATCCAACTCCTTTAGTCAGCTTTTGATAGAGAACCACTGTCGATACTGGCCTAAATTACATGCATTTCTCCCATGAAGACATCCATTACTAAATATGGGAAGTCGTGTTGCATCAGTTTCATCCATAATTGAAATTTATATCCATTGAATATCATAATCCCATTATGATAGACGTACTCAATTTCTTCATTGAATAGATAACATCTAAAATTCTATTATTCTCTCTAATAAATGTTTTTATCCCCACGATGTAAAATATACTATGGGAGGGGTAAATTAGGGTGGATATATTAAAACAAATTTTCTTTAAAATATTTTATCTTCATCAAAAAAACAATATTATATCCCTTTACATTAGAAATGTAAGAACATAAATATATGAATGAATGTGAAAAATAAATTTTTCTTGGTTCACCCTCAGTGGGATATGTCCAAGTACCCTACAATGGTAATGAGACAATGTAAAAAATACAATGATTATAACTACCATAATTAAATTATTAGAAAATATCACATCTATTCCCATTCCCACATCTTTTATAATGTTTTGGTTTGACTCACTACATTCCCAATGTTCACTCCCTTTATCTCATCGATTGATAACTACTAATCGAAAGGATCACCTTCTTCCACTTCCATTTCTAAATTCTCCTGAAAGGATCCACACATAATTTATGGACTTATAGTTCAATTCATTATACATAATGAATTTATATTCAATTGTATGTATATTCTCTATAGATTTTATTTATAAGATTCTCCATCACTTCTATGAAATCACATGGATGTTGTATTTCCAATTTATAAACAACTAGAATAGTCTTCTCTTTAATATAGACATAGAAATAACATCCTACTTTGTAATATATTCAATAAGTAAAAACTATTACATTCACTACATTGAATATAGTAGTGAGTAAACTCTTTCCACAATTATTGTCTAGTGATGCATATTCTATGTATTATTTTTTCCCTTCAAAATTTGGTAATGAAAATGATACTATTCACAATGATATTTTGGCCTATATCTCCATGAATAATATTATAGTTTGATTCCACTATGTGAGACCCTAGCTCGTAGCCCCATAGATGTGATCCAGGTGTGTGACCCCCTGCATGACATCATAGAATGAGGACCTAGACTGAGACCTTGCTGTGAGACCATGTCGCGAGATCCTGGTGTGAGATCACTTTATCCAATTTCTAGAGTCCCTAACGTGAGACCACTTTCATAATTTGTATGAGGTCCTAGTGATATTACACTTTAGTGAATTTTTTAAGAACCTATTAAGATCAATTTCAACACTTACGGATGTCAACCATGTATAATCTTTCATGAGATGTCTCTGCAAACCTCATTTGTGAGATCTCTCTGTCACCCTCTTTCGTGAGAATTCACTACAAACCTTCTTTGGGGATATTTATTCAGACCAATATATTAAGATAAACATAATAAATGTTTAAGGATGTGTTAGGGGTATTTATATTCACAATCCCACCAATTGAACCCCATAATTCGTTGACAACTATCCATTCCACTACCTTAACACTTGCACTCCGTGAGTCCCCATCACAAGATCAAATTTCCTTCTTGAGATGTTCAGTGATATTTTCATCCAATTATTTTCATTACACATCATGAGATACAAATACAACCATGAGAATTATGGGAGATTTCATTGTATGTTCATAAGACAATGATGCATGTTGTGTGAGATATCATCACGAGATCCAAAGAAAATTACTCTTTTTCATCATTCACTTAAGGTTTATCAGGATTTCATGGTAGTATGAGATTAGGAATTCATTAATTCCCATGATCATTACAACACATCAATTCCTTGATAATAGTTCATAAATCATTCTCTGTGAGATTATTTTAGTTCCTGTGCTCCAATATATTAGATAATAACTTGGCATCACAGTGAAAAACATTTCATTCGATCTTTCTGCATGATTAGACATTTGTGATTTTCAAAAGATCATACATTCACTCATTTGAGGTCATGCATTAACAAATTTTGAAAATATTAAGCATGCACTCTTAATCATCATTTCTTCTATGACAACCATACTTCCTTAACAACTTCAAACCATTAAAAAATCCCCCAAAAGCACAATCATGATGTTTTTTTTAAATAAAAATTTTAAAACTAAAAAACACAATACAAGGATGAATTAAAAATTGAATATATAATTCATAAATAACATAAATTCATTAGATTATGAATTTATAGTTTTTAAATAATGTTACCCACGATCTAATTCCATTCATGAAATTTTATAGGAATTCATTTCCATTCATGATCGATCTTATGGATCATATGAATTTACAATATCACATACCATGTGATTATAAAACTAGGTGTGTAGAAGGGAATATTTATCAGGAACTCATGTACAATCTATTAAAATTGAAATGTTCCATTTTTTGTGTAAATATATCTAGGTTTTTTATTTCATATCCACATCCACTTATAGTATCAATACATAGATTTTATTTCCTACAAACTATAGAATATAAAATGTATCATAATTTTGGGGTGATTTGCATTATTTTTTTTATTGTCCATCAAAATAGAATATGGTTTTATAATACTAATACAATAAATTACTAGAAATTATTTATAACCAATTATGATAAACCATGTATTTTAAACAGATTAATTTATGATTTATTATAAAAAGATACGCTATATACAACAGTGTAATTTAGTTAGGCCAAATCTGTTTAGGAAATAGGGTACAAATAATAGTAACATAACAAATGGATAAAACCAAATTCTTTAAAAATTATTTGAATTCATTAAATATTCCATATCTCTTATACATTTTCATATGATATCTTATTTATGTACATAAAAAAGGGTGATCTATAAATCCAAATAAGGGAATAAGAGAATCAAAACTAGATGAAATTATTTATTTAATTAAAAAGGTATCTCAAGATGTAAAATAAGATTGATAATAACATACGTGATCTTCACTCTTTTATATAATATGATAACATAAATACTATGTTTGAATATGGAAATAAAAATAAAAAAGGCATCAAAATAATAATACACATTCATATCATCTATGTGAAATGTTGTTCCATATACATAATTCAACATAAGAAAAAAATTTATCACATTTAATGACATTGTAAATTAGTGTGGGTTGCACACATGGAATACTAGAACAAATGAATGATTGGTACATCTAGTTGAATATCCTTGAGTTGTGATGGGGATGGGTAGTCACTACACAAATGTTTGTCATGAAAAAATGAAAGATAATTATGATACCATAGCAATTTCACATAAAGGATCAATGGAGTGTTTAATGAGAGTGAATTTCTACATCACCTTACTTGGTAATCATTATTATAGTAATTTTATGTTTAAAACACATTAAAATATGATTTATTGGAAACCACGAATAATTGTATAGAGAAATCAATTGAAAATAAAAAAGAAATAAGAGTAGAATCATTATCGTATAAGGGAACATATAATGGCTTGGTGGATCTTCTTAATTACTTAAGAACACACTAGGTGGGATATAGAGAGGGATAGTGAGAGTGAATTCATACTCAATGGGTTCTGAGTGATGAGGAGTTGGAGGAAAGGTTTGTATTTATTGCCGAATATAGGTTATTATTTATTAATGTCTAAAAACATGTTTTTCTCTCTAAAGGATAAAATAATAAAACAAAAAACCTTTCCATCATTTATTATAATGATTTCAAAAAAATAAGAGTGGGTTTAAATATTAAATAATGAAAAAAACATAAATCATTCAAATATTTTCTTTGGTGATGAGTTAATGAGTCATGGTTATATAGAATTGGTTTTAAAACCTTAAAATATAATATTGCTTTTGACGATTTCAGTAAGTGATAAAAAATCATAACATGTCATAAAAAACAATTTATCATAAATAGGAAACAAATTTATGAATTTATACTAACTTTATAAAAATTATTACATCATTTTTGTGATGTCATAATACATAGAATGCAATATTTTAAAAAAAAATTAACTATCAGATAAAAAAAAAAATTTCACCATTGTATAATTTTTATGTGATGATTTCTTAAATATAATTGTTTAAAAAAATTCTAAATATGTTAATTTAAATATCTAAATAAAAATTTAAATTCTGTGAACATTAATGGTTTTTATGATAATAATATTTTTCTAACACTTTTGATGATTAAATTAAATATAAATAAAATATATTATAATTATTAAATAAAAAATATTTTTATAAATATTTTATGAAAAATTACATTTAATTGGGAATTTCAAAATTTACCAAAAATATTGTTTTGATTGAAACCATATAATTTAAAAATAATAATCTTTTTCTTCATTCATATAAAAATATAATTATCTTTGACACATATGATATTTTAGAAATCAAAAAGGATATATAAATCAATATATATATAAATATATATTACATAGTTTATTAAGAGGAAAAAAACTAGAAATCATAATAATAGGTTCTAGTTATATAACACCTCATTACACCAGCATATTCCCTGAGGATACAATGTGAATTTTTTCGGACATCCTAGGGTGGTTCAATAATCATGGTTTGAGCGGTGATCTCAATATGCTTGAAATTATCTAGTAAACTATTTAATTCCTTCTTTATTTGTTAATCCTGGGAATGGACATGGTAATTGGAAAATCCCATTGATTTTATGCCCCCCATATGGTTTTATAAATTCTCTCCATAGGTGTTGATACAATCAACCCAATATCTAAGAGCAGGTGTATAATTTATTATATTGGCATAAGATACGAATAATTACATCTTGAAAGACTGAATATTTTAGTAGTATTGGTTAACTAGACATATACTTGATTAACATAATATATTATAAAATCGAAATTCCAAAATACTTAGATAATAACTTTATTCCTTCTAGAATATCCTTTTCCATTAATAATCTAAACATCGTAGATTCATAGGTAAAGGAAACATAATAAGGGTGATCTCAAATGATTAGTAAGGGTATAATACCGTGGGAGATATAATTAATTATTAAGAGTAAATGAAATTAAAAGGTGAATAATTCAGCACACATAACAGATAAATAACTATAGAATGTGTAATCAATATGAAAAGGTAAATAAATTTTAAAAAATTATATTTAAATAAGTGGATACGGAATAATCAATATGGAAATGTAAATAACTAAAACCATATTCAATTTAATTAGTAAACAAAAATGTAATGCATATAGAGATAATATCATTATAAAAATATATTTTATAATAGTAATTGAAATCTTACTAGAGTAAATTAAAAATTATTAGCCTTCATGTCTCACGCATATGAAAATTCCACAATCAACACCATTCACAAGAATTTTAAAAGTACTGGTAAAATCTTGTTTAGTTTTAGGTTAACAATATCATAACATGTGAACTATAAATGAAATTAGTGGATATATAATTATAAGGTTCCACCACTCACTACAGGTCAAATTCAATCATTTTATATAAAATAATTTATTTAATTCATGATATTTTTTCTGTATAATAAAATATCTGCATTGGGAAATGAATACAAATTTATTGATATTTATCGATATAAAAAACTTCAACTAAATGAAGAAAAAACACCTATAGAAATTATATATGGTTTTACTAAATAACATATATGTGTTATATAATAGTGATTTTTTACAAATGATTTATTGTCCAATGATCACAAAAAAAGAGATTAATTTAATAGTGAGCTAATGACTACAAAAATAAATCAATGAAGTGAAGGTCAACACTATCATTGGTAAAAATATTACTACAAAATATATTTGACGAATGTTGATGGTATAAATACAACATATTAACATTGGATTAATAATAAATGGTTATTTTCATTGATGAATATAAACAATGTAAAATATACTTAAAAACATCATTGAGAAAAATATATTTTTAATTATAAAAATGATTTGGAACTTTCATTTCATTGAAAATATATTTTAAAACAAAATTTATTAAAAACAAACCTCATAAACATTCAAGTAATTAATTAATGAAAAAAATTTCATGATGTAATGTAATTAAGTAGATTCCATACATGTTTAATGGTTTGTAAAGATCCTTGTTCATAAAATGATAAAAAAAATTTCATTTCATATTTTTAGTAAAACAGAATGGGAATTGTTTTGAAAAAAACATAAGGTTACTTTGATTAAATTCATTAAGGAATAAAAATTGGTAAAAAATATTTTTATAAATCATTTTTATAGTTTAAAAACTATTTTGAAAACTTATTTAGTAAACATGGTTTATGAAGAAATAATATTTTCAACTGAAAATAAAAGTGAAGTCAAAATTTCATAAAAGCATTTTCATAATTCATTTATGAAACAATGAGTGAAAAAATGGAAAACGTTCATGGGAATTTCATTCATAACTATATGAAAAAATGGGTTTATTAGGAAATACTCACAGAATTTTATGAATATTATACTCCTGAATAAAAAATCTCGATAAAAATGATATTATGAAATTAACATTTAAAATGTACAAAATGTTAAAGTGAAAATTGATAAATAAATAAATTATTTGTATCAATAGTAAATAGAAAACTGGAAACACAACATAAGATAACAAACCATGTAATCATTATATGTCATATTTAATAATGTAAATTTTTTTTCCCAAAGAGCAGAACTTCATTTATGAAATACCTTACCTCACACTTACTTTTGATTATCTGTGATTTCAAATCATTTATAGTGGATTTAAAAACATTATTGAAAAATTTAATAAAAATATTAATATTTATAATACTATATATTTTCCATTTATAGTTTCATTTCACACACACATCCAAAGACATTCATTTTTTAAATTGTTAAGGATGTCAATTACCTTGTTCTCTCATGCATCACTTATCATGAAAGATTTAGGTAGTGATAAGATTTTATTTCTATATAATCAAAATAATAATAATAATGGAATATGTATAATATTTTTACTTTAATTATAAATTTATTACAAAAAATTAATGTTAGTAACAAAAATGAGATGTTATGATCATGAAGATGATAGGCATTTCGTATGAATGAGTAACATTTAAATTTTTCATTTATCATTTTATCAAGGATATATGTATTATTTTAACATTAAAGAATGTTTATAATATCATTTGTATCTTATTAATTCTTTAAATTTACTTATATATATAATCCACGTGGTCTGAGGATGAAAAGTGTGTGAGATCGCTTTTTTGAGGTGGTAGTCCACTCGTACATGACCAAAATTATTATATTTATGTGAGTGAAATGGTAAGAAAGAAAATAATACATGTAATCTATGAAGAGTGATAAATATGTTATTAATATAATAATTAAGACATTTATTTTAAATTCAGTCATTAAATTTATCCTTATCACATTCCATGTAAATAGTTAGTGAAAGATGAATCACACAACATCATGAGGCGGTAGTTTTTCAAACACTTGAGAGACGTTATCACATCTCACATGGAATAAATTATAGAGGGAGATATATATATATTATATAATGACTCTAGAAGTATATATATTTTATAAATATCATATATAAATATATACACTTCATATTAATAATAATATCCATCCATGGAAGTTTATATTGGATGAACGAATTACATTGGTTTGCGAGGAGATAGTCTTTTATTGAGTGGAATGATGATTTCATAACTGATTTGATGAAAGTGGATTTAGTTTAAGGTCATTAACGTTTTTAAAAAATTTCCTATTATATGGAAGATACTGAGGTTATTATATCATCTGAGTTTAATAATAATCTAATGAGATTTATTGTGAAATAAAATAAAGATGCTCATTGAAAAATGTCACCTCTTCTTCAGGTATCCATTTTGGTTTTCACTAAATCCTTCCATGGTTGGATTTTGGCTAAATAAAAAGGCTTATATGATGTGTTTGGTTATTTTTATATCTTATTCTAGAAGTATTTCTTAAAATAATGTTGTTTTAAATTGTGAATAAAAGACTAGAGGGGGTAGCCATTTATAAATGTGGAAGGGAACACCCTTGGTATTTTTGAAATGAATTGATTACTCTCAAATTTTACATGTCATAAGGGTCCAAAATCCACCATTAACAAAAATTATAGGTGTAATGGTCTCTATACTTACATAGGACATATTTAAAAAATTTTATTAGTTATTTTTATATTTTTATTTTTATTTTGACCCATGGTAAAAAAAAATTTACATTAAATATGGTAATTAATTTTTACATAATTCATCATTCATTTTGCTCCAAAATAATTTTGACATTATTAGGCATTATTTATTTTTCTTTTCTAAAAATTTCAAATATATTTTCCACACTAAATTGATAGATTTTTAAAATTTTAATTTAAATTCAATCACATAGTCATGACTAGAATTCATTTTTTTAAGTGAAAGTGTACAAATGATTACAATTTTTTATAAAAAAGTCAATATGAAAATGAATAAAATGACATAAATTGTATTACTTTATATAAATTTGATCTAAATTCACTCTAAAATAAATTTAATATTTAATTTTACATTATTATATTTTTAAATGAAAATCAAAATGAAAGTAAAATTATATATTGTTTACTAAACATAAAAATAAAACATATAATAAAAATCAACATTTTTACCTGAAAATAATTTTTATATTTTCATTTCAAAATTCAGGTTAATTATTTCAATTAAATATTATAATTTCATAGAAATTTATTTTAAAATATGTGTGTGAGGCCATCTTTTATAAAATTAATGTATTTCAAAAAACTTTTTTTTTGATTCTTACATTTTTTAATCGATATATAAATAATAAAATTGTTTAAACTATATATATTTTAAAAGATAGATAACCCTATTAATACACACCATTCATATGATTATGCAATATATTAAATAAAAATATTAATATTAGTATAATATTATTATTCTGTAAAATATTACTTTTTATGTAACACAAGCTATAGAAAACGTCATTGTTTCATATTGAACAATCAAATTCTATGTTATGTGAAACATTATATATTTAAAAAAAATTAATATTTTTTTGTTAATTTTGGGGTCCCATATTATATTGACTTTAACTAAATTGAATACTTGGAATTTTATCATTATCTATATATTCAAAGGATTTATATTTTGAAATACCATTATTAAAAATACAATATCGTAGAAGGGTTAATAAAACTACTTCGTAATAAGAGATAAATGTATGTAAAAAAGTTAATTTGGAATAATACATAACTAGTGTTCCAAGAAGGATAACACAGGTTGGAAATGAAAACACGGACATTGATAAAAGTGTAAATAGTTATAAAAAGTTGATGAATTTATTGATTGTATGAAATTTAATGATTAATTGAAATTTACTGGCCACAAAAACATAAATATGTGATTAATTAAAGAACCATATAATAAATCAAATAAGAAGGTAATATAGTAATTGTTTTTCAAGGACAATTCCCTAAAATTAGGGATTTTGATTATTATCTAATAAAAAAAGGAGATTTACTAACTTGATATCTTTTTACCTCATAATAAAAATTTCATTCATTGGAAGAGTTTAATTAAATTTCTAATTCATGACATAATCTTATAAATTAATATCCATAAATGATTTTATTTCTAAAAAATTAAATTAATAGCCAATATATTGTAATATCTATAATATAATGAAAATTAATTCCTTATATATCTAGTTATTTTTATTAAAAATTGTTTTTATTGGTTATCCAATAATCCAAAATAATTAAATAGTGATTTCGTACAATATTCTCTAAAAAATATTCCAATGTTGAACATAAATCACTTCATAAATGGTAATATTTTTTCCCTTACTTAATATTTTGATCAAAACATTTATATAGAAGGTCACTAAATTTACAAAATGAACATATCAATAATCCCCTAAAAATCTTGAAGTATCTTTTAATCATAACATACCAAAAAAGTTCAACACTGTTTTCATGTATTCTCTTGAATCGCGGTAATAACCTAATTTACCATCAACCATTATTAAATACATGAATTATTACATATTTCATAAATAGTACACATATTATTAGATATTAACATGTGTAATTAATGCATATATTTTTGAGTGTTTTAATAAATTTAATTATTCATATAAATGATTAGCCTTTTCATGTTTGGGATGAATTTACCAGTCCTCATGAGCATACAAAGCATGAATGCTAGGTACATGTTGTGAGCCACTAATTGACGACATGATGACATTCAAACCAGTGTACAAGATTTTTGTGGATTCAACAGAGTGGAGGAAAAAGTGGATCTCACGTACTCATCGTGTACTCCAGGTAGACGTCGTGTAGGGTTCAACATGTAGAAAAAATTCAGGTGACATAGGATGTGGGGTACGATAAGGGATACCTATAAATGATGGCCTGCATAGCACTTCACAAACACATAAAGGTAGAGGATATCACATAGCACCAAGGGAATTCTTCTATACGATAGAGTGATGATCTGAGGTTCTAATTCGCCACCATTATTCATCAGGTACCCAAGATTCCCACCTCCCCCATGAGCGAGTAGTCCTCTAATGTCGAGTGATTTTCTTTGTTGGATGTGTGTTCTTAGGGATTGTTTTATATTAAATATTCATGCTTTGGATTATAGATAGAAAGTTGTTATTAAACTCCAATGTTATTCTTTCGTCAATTTCATGACCATTTCTTGTTATTTGAGGAGAATTATTTAATTACATAAATTAATTAGAAAACTTTTCCCATGAACATTGTGAAATCTACGATAGTTATGTTTAAAAATGGTTTTGGGTCACCTATTTCAATAATTTCACTAAGTATATGACCATTCCAATGGTGTGATCATAGTGTTAGGGAAGGATACTAAGACCAAGGATCCTCACTAACCCAATTTTGACATAAAAACTGAATGAAAACATATCTGGGAATTTCTTAGCACACTAACGCGAAAATCACTAAACCTTGCATGTCCCCACTATTGAATCTCAACACAACCATTCATATAACTGTTTTTCTTCATTCCGGTCAAATCAAACAATTTCAATTTCTGTTTCCTAATTAATTTAATATATATTCTATATCCCTATGGGATCGATAATCTAGATCACTATTTAATACATATTTAATTGGTTTTTAGATTTTTTATTAATTTCTATATTTTGTTAGCCTCATAGGGTTTAACTATGCCCTGCATGTGGTCAGATATATTACATAAATAAAATTACTTTTTAAACACAATTAATGATAGAATAAACCACATTATCAATAATTCAGTATCAAATTCCTAGGAAGTCATCAATATCTTATTTACATTATTCATATCAATAATCTATTTATAACCACATCATTATCTCAATATCACGAAAATATTAAGGGTTATATTTCCTAATATTATTGTTTCTAGGAAGTCTATATTTCCACTAAATCACATTTCTCCGTAACATTAAACATATTTATTCAAATCCATAGATAAACATGACTAAAATATAATCATTATACATTTCATAATTCATATAACCAGTGTATCATTGATTAAATAATGAAATTAAATAATTATTAAATCCAAAAAAAGAACATTAATCATTCCTCGTTATATCTAGTAATATAATAATCTTTTCCCAGATCTATTATATTCTTTTAAGTATATTCCATTGATCATAGGGAAAATATTTTTTATAGTACCTCATATAATTATAGTTGAAGCATTGATAATTGGAAAAAAAAATTATTTCTATTCAATCATGAGAATGGTTCCCTCTTTCCCACACAACCTACTAAAATAGTTATTTCCTCATAAGTATTTAAAATGTTGTTTCCTTCCATACTTAACACATGTAAGAATGTCCTTCTATATCTTCTTCTAGTTATCCATCATTCCTTCTTCCATACTATTATTATCATGATTCCCATATAATGCATAATACCTAGATAATTCATTCTATGTATTGTTAGAATATAAAACTTTTTACTCATATAATGAGAATTTTTGACAGACTAGATTCCTTCTAATTATTGAATTAAGACCATAAATGAAATGACTATTCTTATTACTTGGGTCTTGTGAACTGATTCAGTCCATATTCGTTATCATATTCACTATTTCTAAATTATTGATTATACTATATTAGATCATATCACTATAAAACAAAATGTAAAATCTAAAATATTAATAAATATCTAACATAAATAAAAAAATTTATTCAAAACAAATCTCATTTTAGTAAACATGGTTTTTTATTATTTATTTTCAAATCCTTCATAATGGTTTGAAAATAAAATGTGAATTATCCTAAGGATATACCTCATGAGTTTAAAATTATTTATGTCATAAGGAAAATATTTGTGCATTATGTGAAGAACATGTCAATCCCAATGTGCCAATTTGGAATTATTACCCTAGGTACATCATAACTATAACCACATCAACTTTTAGTATGTATACATGGATGTGTTGTATGAAAAAAATTTATATAAAACCTGTATATTTTTTTGGATGTTTAACTATAAATATCATAAATGTCTATCATAGGTTTATAATACCTAATTTATTTTATCGTAGATCAGGTTACCTTTGTTTCTATTACAAATCCTGTGATAAAAAATATAGCGACCCTTTCACATGTATCTCAGATTCAGTGCCTTCTTTATTAAATCGACATCAGATATATGGTATAACATCCCAAATGATTGAATAATTTATTAGTATATCTATACAAGATACACACATTACTCCCATATTACATTTGAAAAAACAAACTACAACATATTTTTTTGATATTAAATTTATTCAATCTAGAATATCCCTACACAACAATGATAGAAAACGTCATGGATTTAAAAGAAAATGATTTAAAAGAAGGTTGGCCTCAACAAATTAATATGAATTAATTACAACGGATGATATCATAAATTAATAACCATTATTAGCTTGGTAAGGTAAATCACTGATCCCAAATTACATTTAAAAAACTAGATAAGGTAGAATAAGTAAGGAATTATGAATAACTGATCATACATTTAATTTAAATAATTAGATAATGAATATCATAATAGTAAGGAAAATAACTGAAAGCATATTCCATTTAATAAATTTATTGAAAATAAAAAGTATCTAGTTATTATATCCTAGATAAAATATACTAGATAACAATAAATGAAGTCTTAATGATGTAAATTCATAATTATTGGATATAATGTATCATTAACATGGTACATATACAATTAATTCGTTTCACTAAAAGATTTTAAGAATATGTAAAAATTCATTTAATGGAACATTAACGTGATTTTCTCATGATACCTGTAGCCGAATCAAGATCTTATAAATTTACAAGCCCCTCCCATCACAATTTGATCTCATTATTCACTATATAAATATTTATTAAATTAATTAATGAACAATATACCTTATTGTCAAATATCTTTATTGAGTAAATAATACAAATTTATCAGTATATCTTATAATAAAAAAATTTCATTCAATATAGAACACCATATGTATAATTGATATATGGTTTAATTAATAAAAATATCCATTTTTAATATTATTGATATTTAGGGGAAATTTAATTTCTAATTATGATAATAATGTGAATAATTCAAGGTGAAGTGAATGACTACAAAAATCATACAAGGACGTGACTTTCATTACTATCCATGGTTCGAAGAATCATAATACATCAAAGTGATTACTAATTTTATTATAAATTCAATATATATAAATTGGAGTAAAAATATAGGGTTTTTGGTTGATGAATATAAATAACATAAATGAAATTAAAAAAAATGTTAATATCCTTTTCATTTTGAATTTTTTTTAAATTAATTTCTATGAGAATAACACTGAAAGTTATTTTAATTAAAAATACCCTCATAAAGTGAAAATTAAGAATCAATGAAATGATGGTAATCGAGATTGGTTATTCCATAATTTTTCTTTATAAATTAAAAAGGAGAGTCATTTTTACTCTATAAATGTTAGGAATGTTCCTTATTCTGAAAAGAACAAAAATATTCCATTCACATTTTTAGTAAAATACAATCAAGATTTATTTCAAAAATAATAGATGATTAAATTGAAAAATCTTAGATTAAAAATGGGAGATAATATCTTTGTTAACTATTTTTTATTGGTTTAAAACATTTTTAATCCATTTTTAGAAATCATTATTCTATGGAAAACCAGTTTCCATCCAAAAAGAGAAATACAATCAGATTTTGTTAAAAATATTTTCTAAATAATGTTAAGTGAAAATGTTTAATTTTTTTTAATATTTCATGGTATTTTAATGAATAACTATATAATACAAAAAAGAAAGAGTTTTATTATTAAATGGTCAAATAATTTACTTTAGTTAATATTCATTAAAATTCAATATCAATTAAAATGAGATTTTAAAATAGAATCTTAAAATGATCATAACATATAAGTGAAGATTAATAATTGAAATTTTTTTTCTATAAATAATAAATATATATAAAACAATATGAATCACAATATAATATAACCATACACATAATACTTTCATGGCATAATTAATGAGATAGAAGTTTAAACCAATAAGTGGAAATTGTGATAAGAATTCCATTACCTCACTTTTTGGTTTTCTTATACATGAATTAAACTCCATTATAGTGGTTTTAAACGTTTTACTAAATTATTTAAGAAATATATTAATATTTTAGTACCATATATGATCTTTTTATATCATATTATCAACCATTCATTAATATTAATTCTTTTTTTTCATTGCTTCTGGTATAAATTTCCTTATTCTGTCATTCATGTTTTTCATAAAAGATCGATTTATTCAGCATATAATATTGTTATATAATATCTAAAATAATAATAATGAAATAATTATAGTATTTTTACATCAATTATACATTTTAAAACCAATAATTATATATTGTTATTGTTTTTTATATGTTACGATCATAGAGATGGTACGTCTTACAGACGCATGACTAACGTTTCAATTATTCAATGATCATTAGGAAAATTAGTTATGTAATATATTATGTTTCCAAAACTAAATTTATATCTTATATAAAATAAAATATTATTCAATATAATTATATATATCATCTATAAGTATTGGTGAAAAAAAGAGAGTCACATTTCTTTATAAAGGTGGTAGTCCACATGTACATGTATGATGTTTTTATCTTAAGTGAGTGAAATATAAGAAATAATGATAAATATCATATTTATGGAATGAAAATATGTTATAAATATCATTATTATTCCATTTATATAATATATATTCATTAAATTTTCCTTATCACCTTCCATATGAAGCATTAATGAATGAGAAATCAGATTCCATCGTGGGGGGATAGTCTGTCATACTCATGAATGACGCTATCATATATCATATGAAATTGAAATAAAATAATGATGTTCTATATAATTACCCTACCCGTATAAATATATTATAATTATATTATATATATTATATATACATCATCATACCTAATCATGAATGGTGGTAATTGAAGAACATATGGCATCAGTCTTCAAGGGCATTGTCCAACATCCACACGAACATTGATTTCATTACATAGTTAATGGAAATAGAGATAGTTTTTGATGATAAAATCTAAAAAGCACCAAAATATGGTTGATAATGAGGATATTATATCTTCATTTTTAAATCAAAATTGGAGTATGTAGAGAAAAAAATAAAATAATGATTCTCGTTAAAGAACATTAAATCATGTTTACGTATCCTCCATATGATTTCCATAAAGTCTTACTATATTGTACTTATGAAATATGTATTGTAGGAAGAGTGGAGTAATTTTTTTAATTTATAATAATAGGTCCTAACCAATCGAAATTGTTGTGAAGGGGAGAATAATTTAAGATAGGGAATTCCCTTTTATAAGTGGGAGAGAGGACATAAGTGGTATGTTTTAAATTAATTGACTACTCTGACATTTTTAAGATATTAAAAGTGTCTAATATGGGAAAATATAAAAACATATATTCAAATTTTTTTATATATTTCTATAATATATTTTCTACACAAATATATATGTCGTTTTTACCCTTATCTTTTAAATATAACCCCAAGCAAACAAATTTTATCCTTAACCACGATAATAAATTTTTTATGAATTCATTTCAATTTTTTTTTGAAAAATTATGTTGAAGTTTTTATAAATGAAAAAAGTTTAATCCCATAAAATATAGAATATTTTTTTTCAAATAAATTTTATATATGTTTTAGAATATAATATAAAATTAATCCAAGAGAGGTGATGAAAAAGTAGGGTTTTAATGTGAAAAATGTTCAAATTATTGAATTGTT
The DNA here is from genome assembly GCA_963277665.1 of Viscum album. NCBI lineage: Eukaryota > Viridiplantae > Streptophyta > Magnoliopsida > Santalales > Viscaceae > Viscum > Viscum album. The sequence goes on from OY728137.1 coordinate 113,953,288, forward strand.
TTTATGTAAAAACAAAATTTAAAAATGATTATAGTGACAATATTTGAACTAATTGATAATAATTTATGTAATTTAAATATTAAGATAATTAAAAATATAATTTATAATCATATATTATTTAAAAAAATTATGTTTTGAATTAAAATTCAGTATTTTAACTATTCATCTAAATATGAAACATCTTAGAAAAATACCTGAAATTCACCCAAATAAAATTAAGATATTATTATTTAAATAAATTAATTTTTTATCATTCTATTTTAAAAAAACTAAAATTACGTTTTCAATGTTCAACTAAACATTGTTTTATACAAATACTTCAATTCAAAAAATATTCCACTCTCTTTTAAATAATTCTTAAATTATTAGTAATAAACATATAAATAATTATTATATGTAAGCTATATATTTTCATATTATAGTTAATATTTTTTATACCTTCCATTCACATGTCTTTATGATATACTGGATAATTATTTGAATATTATAAATTTTTTTTAGTAAAATTTTAACTTGCGTATAACACATGCAGTCAAAGAATTTTGTAGATACGTGTAACACAAACTAACCCAATGTTTCATGTAACTTGCACTATCAAATAAAATGTAATTATTTTTTAATATTTGGTGTTACAATTGGGTATTATCCTACTAGTTGTGGGATCCTATTCTTATTTTTTATTTCAATATGAATTTATCATACCCTATAAAATATTGAAATCCTATCAGCCACAATAAAAAGACTATATTTTGAAAGATAGTAATGTTTATGAAACATTTAAATTTTATATTATATATATAATAATAGTATAAAAATATAATTTATTTAGTTTGTTATCTATAACTACATTAATAAATAATCAATTTATTCATTCTTAGTGGGTATATTAATAAATGTATAGGTCATTATACTCATACCCAAGGAATCATTATAGGGTTCCACCTAACTCATAACAGATACATCTTTATTGTAGAGAGTAGTAACCAACCTCCATATTCACGATATATATTAATGTTGTTATTTAAATAGCATGAGCTCAATTATCACACTCATGTTATATTTCATCAACTCGATTCAACAGTGCATTTATACACCATCACACTCATGAATTCCTCTTCATCTCATCTCACTTCATACCATAACCCATACCACACATCCCTTGTGTATGTATAATCATTTTATATCTCACATATTTTATCATAACTTAGAAATTTTACTTTCAGGTCATAGTAATATATCCCACCATTCTCATTGATTATTAACCAAAAACATATGAAACATGGTAGGGCATATTGATCATGTATCACTCATATATATTCCAAAGGATTCATGATACATCATTTCACTCATGTTCATCTCTAATATAATCCATAATGAAGGCCCCACATCTGTCAAAGATGTACAACTATAAATATATCACATATATATCAAGACACAACCATGGTAGCCACCACCAAAATTATATTCATTGGATATCTATACCACACAACCAAGAACACACATAACATAATGAATAACTTCACGATGACCCCAAAAACCAATTCATAAATAAATATCTAATCCAATTGAACTACTAACTCTAGAAAAATCCACAAGGCATAAAAAATAATCACCTCACCAATAATAGAATCTACTGAGTTCTACACACTCATCCTAGTATGTTTACATTATTACAAATAAATTCCCTTCACCAATAATTAACACCATATAATGTTGGTTTTATAGACATAGACATAAATCTCTAGTGAAGTATATGTAACCTTCAATCACCCCTTATCATATTATTAGAGGTATCCCAAATCTAGCATTCTATAATACCTCTTTCATACAAATATCATTTCATAAAAAAACCCCATGACCCAACCCAAGGCCTTTTCTAGAATCCCCTATGGGAGATATATCATCTCATCAAAGGGAAGAACCCCTATATATTATACTATTTCTTATCATGAACTAAATATCATAGACATTATTCGCAAAAAACAATTACCCAACCTCTACATTGTGTCAATCGTCATGGTTAACACACAAACCCATTAAAACTATCATCACTGCCAATAACCCACTCTTGCATAACTTATTAGCATTTGAAAAACAATAATATCATCAATTTTATTAAAGATATATGAATATACATTTTTTTATTTTTCAATTTTCCTTTTTATATTTTGTTTTATTTATATTTTTTATGTCTATTACAATTCTGGGTAGTGAAAATGAGAGTTATTTTATTTGGGTAACTGGTATTGTTGCTATAATATCAATAATTGGTATATTAGATAAATAGTTAGGGACATTGTCTTTCCTATTAATTAACCTAGGTTATCCATGGAAGATAGAATATTGTTGTATCACTATTCACCAGCCATCATAGTTCCATTGGAAATTCCCCATTTTGGATGATCTTTAAAAAACCTCATCTTGATTTCACGTCAATGCATTATAGTTGGAATCCCACTGGGTAGATTATGACACTGAAGGGGATTGAAATCATAATGATAATATCATATTATCTCAACTGAGAAATTCATTTTTTTCATCATCATATATCAATAATAATTTGACCCATAGGATTATAGGAGCACTTCTAGATATTATGGTATCTCCAAAAATAATTTAAAGATTTATTAATTATTTGTTCATGTTTATATTCACTGATTGATTAGGGTTACCATATTTTGGTTACAATCTATCCCCTATATTTTTTTTATTTTGATCATCCATGAAAAAATTGATCAATTATTTATAAATAATAATTTATTATTTATTATGTTCTATAGGTTACTATCATTCATAATATGTTTTAGTTGTTGGATCCCACAACTAATTATTTTTTCAGAATTGTGGTAGTTTGTTCCATTCAATTATTCCATTAATTAAACAATTTTTTTTATTGATTCTTTCATAATTAGATCATTTATTCTTTTGAATTTTGAATCCTGATCTCCTTGATATGATCTATAGAATCACATTATAATTGAGGAAACCAATTATATGTGTATGATCTTAAAAGAAGATGGTTTTCAATGGAAATAGTATTTCTTAAGAGCCTCTATATTCAAGGATTCCAAATCGTGTTGGAATTACATGGGTTGATATCCTTGAAAAATAATTATTTTCAATGAAATGATTTCGAGAAAAAAAGACATTAGTAGTGTCTTTTTTAAAATTGAATTGTCATTTTTGGTTAAACCATGAGTTTGGGGACGTTGTGAAACAATTAATGAAATTTATAAATGTTCTAGATAGTACAGGATTCAAAATTGAATTAAATCCCAATAGAGCCATGAATTTCTTTACGTATTATAATAAAATAATGATAGTGATGTTCAAATAAACCTAAGAATTGAATTGATGATGATGAAAATAACTAAAAATTAATAAATAATTGAGACATCCATATGGGATGACTCCATGACCCTATTTCTATAGTTTTATATTAATACGTTCCCCATATATACATGATAAATAATTGTGTGGGAATTATTGAGCCTTCACTAGACATACTAAGGAACTACAATTCCATTAATTTAGGTTTTATTAAAAATATCCTCGTTGTGTTTTTCATGTAGAATTTTATTATTGAATTAAAGATAAAAAGTATTCCTATATTTCATTGGATATTTAAATTCTGATAATTTTCTAATAGTTTGATAGGGGTTCTTTTAAAAACCCATAAAAATGATTATCATGTTTTTTTTATTAAAAATTATGAATATTTTGTTTGAAATATAGACTAATTATGAAATAAGTAGGGGGATCCCAATATGATTTTTTATCAAACCCTGACTAATACTTCAGTTATATGAATGTATTATTTTACTATATCAGATAATGGAAATTCCTTGCTTGGAGGTGGGAGTTATCCACATCATAGGAGTATGTTATTTTAGTAGTACTATGTTTGGTGAGGCCCCATTCAATTACACAAATGTGGGTTTATTATTATTTCATTTTTACGATTGTTTAATGATTTTCGGTTATGATTTATAGTATATTATCTATTATAGTATCATATGTAGGTGGTTCATGATGTTTTTTTACATCATTTAATTGTTTTATAAATGTCCAAATGTGTTCAAATTGATCCTAATGGATATTCACGATTCCTTGTTTCTAGTCATTAATCCATGGGGAATGAGAATTAAATAATTGTTCTATTGTTAATTACGATAGATTTCATGATCTATGGGTTATTCGGGTTTTTTTTTGGAAAATCATTATTCAATAAAGGGATTTGTTTTTTATGACTCGTGATTTGGGACGCCCTAATGGAAATGTGATAAAAATGTTATGACATAATTTGTTGGTTTTGAGTATGTTTCTATCCAAATATTAATGTGGGAAGCATTATTATAAAATAAGTTTTTGAGAAATGTGCCTTTTGGGTAATTTAAAACATGATTAATTATTAGTTATCACATGTATCTTACAGGTTCATGATGGAACATTTTCCACAATATAAAATATTCTGTGCGTTTTTCTAGAAATTTTGTGTTACAATTCACCCTAGAAGACATCCCGTGAGACATAAGGAGGGGTTTTTCCAATAAAAGCTTATAAAAAAACCATAATGTTCATTGAAAACCCATGTTGTAAGGTGTGTTCATAGGCAAATAAATGAACAATGATGTGACACCTTCGATTATCATTCATCAAGGGTAGATTCTTGAATGGATGAAAATATATATCGATACCATTAGTTTAATTTCTAGAAACAAAAATATATCAATGGGATAAATTTTCCATATGATAAAATTGATTGGTATTAGAATATTCAATGTATCTTACAATTCATAGAGACCATAGACTCTATAATGGTAAAGTATGTTGTCTTTAATATGGAATTCCTAAGATGAAGTTAGTGGATTTCATTGATTTCAGATAATATCCATCACTGATTTTGGTGGAATGAAATTAAGGAAATTACCAATGATAAAATAAATCCCGAGTCTATCCCCATTGTGAAATATAACTAATTTCTCAATTTTGGGAAAAAAAATAAAACATTCATGGAGTATTCCAATAAATTTTTAAAACATGGTATATTTTCAGTAGTGGTTGTGATGAAAGAGAAGTTGAATTCTCAAAGGATCAAGAGTACTCATCAAAAATAAATATTTTCTCTATATTTTATGTTGTAACATTCTTCCCCTGATTAATTTTAGAAAGGTATTTAATGGTGCTGAATAATAAATCTATCATTTTAGCGATGATTGTAATATAACCTAAACTAATATATATTTTTAGTGTATTTGGTAAGTAAAAAAGATGAATGATGTGAACTGTAGTGGGAATAGTGATGGAAAACCAAAAAAATAACACTATTTATTATCTATAACAATTGATAGAGTACCACTGAATTGGTTCTAATGTGGTATGATATGAAACTTTATACACACATGCTGTGATGAAATAATTCATTACAACTATTGTGGCAATATAGCACTTGCAAAGGTTTTTACATGATTTATCTACATTATGTAATGGAATAGGCCTAGGGAATCTTATACGAATAGTTTCATAATTAGATTCCAGAAAAAATAATGGGGTTTTTCCATAAGACTATTGAATAAATTTGTAACATATAGTGGAGTATTTGAATATGTAATGTTTTGCAGGCTGAGAGACTATGAGATGTATCATTTATGTTGTTTCATATTTGTGAAATCATTTTTTAAAATTAGGATCCTCACATTATTTTATATCCTGCCAAACTATGAGACTATATATTTTTCCAATGTAACTCTATCCTTATGCTATAGATATTTCTAAACCATGAGTAAAATATATGGAGATGGGTTTCTATTTCTCTTCCTATGGTTATTCATTATAAATAGATGAAGACTTCAGTAATGTATTATTCCTAAAAATGTCCCTCATAAAATACATTTTTAGAATGGATTGGTTGTTGTCTCTTTAATCATATATAAACAGTAATTTATAGTTGTGTATAATACTATCTAGGGATCTACCCTTACAAGTATTGGTTGGAAAATATCCTAACATATTATTGAATTATAAAAACAATCTTATTATGGTAAAATTCCTCATGTGGTTGTTTAGTTTATTTAATTGTTCTGTTATTATTTATAGAGATTTTACTAAATAGATATGTTTAATTTTGTCTTTCTATTGTATTGTAAAATGTTTTGATATCGAAACCAACATACCACATTGTTTCTATAGATATTAATGAACTGTTAATTCATTTAGGCCATTTGAGGTATAAGGGTTCAATATTCCCTATTGTGTCCCAATGGTCAGACTGTATTATCTTTTCCAATATTGAGAATGGAGTTATACAATTATTTTTTTATTATTTAAATCTCAGCTAGGAAATCTTGAATAACATCTACCTTCATCCCCACATGGATAATTTAATTGATCAATTAAAAGGATGAAATAGTTCTCAAATATTGTTCATCAGTGTGGATATCACTAGAATAGAATCAAATAGTATGATATTGTAAAGATTAACATCATAAGAAATTTTATCCATTTTTAATACCTTATAACATCATTTATGAATACTAATACACTAATATTCATCATAGTAGAGATGAAATCGGTAATTCACAAGTACACTGAAACTTTTTCTTTCGAATTCATGGATTAAATTCGGGTTTACATATGGATTCAATATGATCATGTGAATCACCAAAATAATGTTCTATAAATAATAATTAGTCCTAAAATTTATGAGAATGTGTAAAAATGTAATTTTTTAATAGCATATGTGATGTTTTTGGGTCTCATGGTACTGGAAAATGAAATATATGATTATGTTAGGGCCAATAGGGGCATATATACCCTAAGAGGGGGGGTGAATCAGGGTATGGATATTCTTTTTCGAAATACTTCCTACCCCACTGGTTCTTGACCACTTTATTACAAGGGTCACTTTGTTTTCTCTTGTTCAATTGTTATGATCAGTTCTTCTCTAGTTTGCCTGATGATGATGCTTTAAATGCAACTCAGGGAAGTAAGTAGGCAGACACAAAGATTTTTACTTGGTTCACCCGCACTGGGCTACGTCCAAGGAGAATACGCCGACCAGTTGCCGGTCGTACCAATTCCACTAAACTTCACTAGCTGTGGATTACAATGTTCGGGCTAGATCACTTCAATGCCCATGCTCACTGCCTTTACAAGTTTAGGGTCATCTCACTACTTTTCCAAGGGTCCCTCCTTGTCTCTCTCTCTTTGGCTCACTTCCGGTGGAGAGGATCACATTCTTCCTCTTCCTACGCTCACTGCTCTTGGAAGGAATCCACTCACAGTTTATAGACACGTAGGTCTCTTCATTTGCATGAATGAATGCATCTTCCTCTGTGTGTAGATGCTCTGTTGAAGTACAACTTTCACCCGTAGATGAATATCTCTTTGCACCGAAGGTATCGGGAAAACTTCCAGATTCCAAGCAGTCCGAAAAACACTGCTGGAACAAAAAATTACTTGGAGCGCAAGTCAATCACGGCGCGCAAGTATCAGCACGCGAGTCACAACGGGCGCGCAAGTCCTCCTTAGACACTTGCATGACTCAAACTTCCTCAACTCCAAACTTGTGCGACTCTCTTCCTTTTATTCCCAAACCAATATTGGCGCGCAACTGCCAACCGACGCGCAACTTCTAACACCGGCGCACAACTTCAACCACTGGCGCACAACTTCACCTGCGTGACCCACACCACCACTTGCGCGACCACCACACCTGCACGACGGGAGCTCTGATTTCTAAAAGTGTTGAACTCCGTTAAAAAATGAGGAGGGGTGGTCCAGTATTTATAGGCAATCTGACCACCCTGCGCGACGGCGCGCAAGTCACCTACGCGAACTAGTTTCGGCGCGCAAGTCTTCTGTGCTTTTTGATACTTGCGCGACCAACTCCCAAACTTGCGCGAACCTACTTCCTTTGCCATATTTTGATCTTCTGATCTTGAAAAACATATGGAGCGCAAGTTTCCTATTCTCCAAGTCCTCGGCGCGCAAGTCCCCTTGCCAAAAACACTTTTCTTCATTTGCCGATTTTCAGGCCCAAACATTTGGCAAACACTGGAAAACGGCGTCACCTTGTATCTGTTCTTTTGTACCACCTCCAGATCATCCATTCCTTTTATCGACGTTCTTGAATCAAACATGGATCGTTGACCTTAGCTCTTGAACTCGACATTCAACCATGAGATCCTCTTTGTCAACAAATTTGTATGTCATTGTTTTCCTTTGTCAACAATCACTACTCAGATGTCCACTTTGTCAACAAACACAATCACCTCAAAAATGATTCAATGTTACCTTGAGGGATTTTTTCCCAACAATCTCCCCCTTTGGGATTGTTGACAACTCTTCCGAAACAAAGATAAGTCGTTGATTCTTCAGACTCCATTCGCCTCATTGTGATTCTGATAGCGATCAAGGATTTACTCAACACATACTCTAAGCCCACATGAGCAATGCTCGGTGTGAGAAAGAAGAGTAAATGAAAAGTTCATCAATGAATCACTTTATCTCTGACGTCCACTATTGACACCAAACTGATACCAATTTGTACTAAACTGATACCAATTGTTGAATGATTTTTTGGAAGACCAATGTTTTGTTTGGAAATAGTCTTACCACTTTCCAACACCACTCTTCTGCTTTTATCACGATCCTCAGCTGTCGTGATATCTATTCTTTGATCGATCACTTCTAGCATCGTCAGATTTAATACACTCCCCCTTTCTCATTGATCCCCCTCTCTGGCTGCTCCACCTGTCAGCTTCTCCCCATATCAATTATGATTTATCAAATCTCTGCACTGTCTCTCCCTTGAACAATCACTATTTTCTTCTCCTTTAACAAACAATTTTCTCCCCCTTTGTCAACGATCCCGAAGGACACCCCTTCGGAGTCTGTAACATAGTAGAGAACACATATCAACATATTATGAAAAAACACATCATACCTCGGGGAGAGGGGGGGTCCCACATCCTCACTATTTCAAGTGCAGGGAATTGACTGAACTCCCAGAGCCAGTAGATGCCTCTCAAAAGCTTCCTTGGTTAAGGCCTTTGTCAGAATGTCTGCAACCTGTAGCTCTGTAGGAACATACTCCAACCTTCACAATGCCCTGCTCAACCTTCTCCTTGATGAAATGATACTTGATCTCAATGTGATTTGTCCTGGAATGATGGAAAGGATTTTTTCTAGGATTTATTGCACTTGAGTTGTCGCACTGGATTCCGATCAGAGACTTCACTTCAACTCCCATATCTTCAAGCTGCTGCTTCATCCACAATAACTGTGTGCATGCTTGAGTGGCCGCAATATACTCAACTTCTGCGGTGCTCAATGAAATGAAATATTGCTTCTTTCTAAGCCAAGAAATAAAGAAGCCACCAAGAAAGAAGGCACCACCTGACGTTGACTTCCTATCATCTACTGAATCGGCCCAGTCTGCATCAGTATAGCCCAGTAACTCTGTCTGAGATTTATCAGTATATGTCAAGCCGAAATCCACTGTGCCCTGGATATACCAAAGTATTCTTTTCACTGAAAGCTTGTGGCTTTCCTTGGGATTGCTCTGATATCTCGCTGCTTGGCATGTGGCAAAAACAATATTAGGCCTTGTCGCGGTCAAGTACAACATACTTCTGATAATTTGCCTATATTCTGTGATATTAACTGCCTTGCCATCCTCATCTTTTGATAATCTCATCCGGGTAGCCACCCGAGTCTTCTTTTCTTTGGAATTATCCATTCCAAATATTTCCTAAACCCCATTGACATATTCGGAATGAGAAATTAATGTTCCATTCCTTCCCTGTGTCACCTTTGGACCAAGGAAAAACATCAACTCACCAATCATAGACATTTGGAACTCATGTATCATGGATTCAGAAAAATGTTTTGCACTGTGAATCATCTGATCTGCCAAATATTATGTCTTCTTCATAGATCAGCCTCATCATCCTTTGATTACTATTGTGGTTGAGATAGATATTGTAAGAATCTCCACCATGCTGGAAACCAAGTTTCTTCAAATACTGATGTAGCCTTCAGTTCTATACTCTTGGTGCTTGTTTCACCCCATATAATGCCTTCTTCAGCCGGCAAACCTTATTCTCATCTTCATGAATGAGAAAACCATTTGGCTTCTTGATATGCATTCTTCCTCTAGAATCCCATTCATGAATGCAGATTTGACATCCATCTGGAACACTTTGAACATTCTTTGCACTGCTACGGCCAAAAATAATCGGATTGTCTCCAGCCTTGAAACCGGTGCAAATGTCTCGTCAACATATATTCCCTCTATCTGGGAGTATCCCTTGCACACTAGTCATTCTTTGTTCCAAATCACTATGTCATCTTCATTCATCTTGTTGTGATAAACCCATTTAGTCTCGATGACATTCTTGTCTTCTAGCCTCAAAACAATCTCCCATGTCTGGTTCTTTTCTGAATCGGCATCAATCACTTATGCTCCCCTTTAATGCTTTCCTCCTCATCACATTTGTCAGGAAATTTCTCATTGTTTCATTGATCAGTGGAATAATTCCTTTCAACTACTTCTCGCAGCTTCTTGGTATCCTGAAAACAGTCAGTTGAGACCACAATGTTAGATCAAAATAAATAAGCATGAAATGCTTGATCATTGCTTCTTCTCCCACAGTATGTATTCTCTCGATATACGACACCTGAGTTAGGTCATCCAATTATTTCCTTAATGAATCTGGCATCTGATTTTGTTATTGAATGCTCCTCCTATGTTATGCAACACTTCCCTGGGGTTTGACCCACTGTTTAGACCCATAAACTTCATTCCTCTCCTACATCATTTATTCACATCTTCCACCTGTATGATTTATGCCAATCTAGCACTCATCATTGAGCCATTAACCAAGTCTCTAAGCCTACTGAGTTGGAACTCGGTGTAGGAAACAATAGATAAAGCTAATAACACAATCACTTCTAATTGTGCTCAGTTTCTCCCTTTCATTTTCAATTCTACTACCTGATTTGAATCAATTGGAACACTAAAGCATATTACACTTCCACTTTGCATCTTTAGATTCCACTTCCACTTGGATCGTATCTCTCTAAAACCTAAAACACATCAATCATTAGTTAATAGCATTTATATACATAGGGAGATGGCGTGGTTCCAAACTCCTCAAGATGAGGATTGTGGTTGATCTGGATGGGTCAACCCATTGATTATTTCTTGCAGAGCATCACACTCCTTCTTTGCTTCTCCTAGTTGCCTAGCCAACCTCAACTGTTCTGGCTATATTACTAGGCATTCTTTTCCCACATTTTGAGCCTTTCTTTGATATGTAGATTCGGTAGACTTAGCCTTTCTCACCATTTGGGGTTTAAACCCACTAGTACATGTTTCTGTCTTTAACGTTCTACCAAAATTCCATTTTCCATGATTATTTCTATGAGAAGGAATCTCTTTTCTTTCGATCTTCCCTTGCTTCTTCCACCATTGCAAGGGTCTTCCTCTTTTCTCCACTGCATGTTGTGGCACACGACTTGCAAATTTTTCAATGCATTCTTTGTTTATCTGACTTTTATCAGATTTATGAGTCTCCACCCTATTTTTCATTAGCAGTGGGTCCTCCACTGAATGTACTTTCTCCTTACTCACAGATGTAGTGTTTCCTCTCTTTTTCTTCCAGATATGGTCATGTTCTTTCTTATAGAGTGGTTGTGAGTGTGATAGAGATGGTGACTGATACACCTTTCGTTCAGCTCCATGTGATTCCCCTGAGGCTCTAAACCTGTTCTCCAACTTTCCACTTTGTCTCCCAGTGTACGATTTCTCATTATACACCACTGGTGTCGAGAATCTCCTTTCATGTTCCTTTCCCTTTCCTGCTTTCTTCTTGTAGCAATGTCTTGCCAATTGCCCATAATCAGAACATATAAAACATTTCCCATTAAAGGAATACCTCATTTCATCACTTCTCTGTCGAGATGTTGATTCACCTTGAGATCCTCTTCTGATATTGGGCTCCTATTCTTCCTGACACATACTCATTGTGTGTCCCTTTCTTCCACAGAAATAGCATCTGATGAATGGTTTCCTCGGAGAGACTCTCTTCTCTGATTTCTTATGACGCTTCTTCTTCTCAGATCTAGTAATGTTTCTATTTTTACAGCCTGAGATGTATTCTCGTGCCCTTAGACAGAAGCTTGACGTGTGGCCCTGAATCCCGCAGAAATAGCACATGTCATCACTTCTTCTTGTAGCTATCCTCTTAGGCCTATCTCCTGTACCAACATGATTTTCTCCATTTCTGGAGTTGTTCACGGCTCTCTTCTTATCATGCATGGGAGGTGATTCATCAAATACAATACCAGCTTTTCCAAAACTTGATGTTCTTTGATCTGGGAAAATATTCTGTTGTTTCTCTTCCGAAACAGCATATCTGATCTTCATTTTATCATCACTTGTCAAAGGATGATCAAATAGTAAATGCAAGGCATCCTTCATTTTAGGCTTTCCTCTATCATTGGAACTCTCTAATTCCTTCTTAATTGATTCTATCTCTTCTTCCAACTTTTGAATATCTGTCTCCCTTGATTCAAGTTGGACATCAAGTTCTCTCTTGAGAAGCTTCCCTCTTCTCATCTCATCTTCCAATTCACGTGTCAGATTTTCCACCATTGCACTTTGTTTCACTACATTCAATTTTTCCTCAGAAACAGATTTAGAGACAGATTCATTCTCTTGTTGTAGGCTTCGATTCTTTTGAATTTCTTCAGAAAATTGTGCTACTAGATCATCATTTCTAGCTTTCTGATTCTGAACATGGACTGAATTTTGATTCTCTTCATAATCATCAGCCTTTTGTTTTCCTTTCATTTTAGCCATCGTTTTTAGTTCTTCGACATGAGAGTCATTCTTCTCTGTTAGGTCAGTAACTATTTCAATAAGCCTTTGATTTAAGCCTTTTAGCTTGTTGACCTCAATCTCCAATGCCTTGATCTGGATATCTTTAGATTTGGATTCTTCAGTGTTTCCAAAATCACTTGGAATATTAGGTTCTTCCATGCTCTTGAATTGATCTTTCACTATTCTATTCAAGCCATCGATCTCCCTTTTCTGTTCTTCAATATTAAGCTTATACTCACTAACTGATTCTGAGTTCTCTGGTGCTGATAACATGAGTTTCTCAATTTTATTTATCAACTCAGACTTCTCTTCTTCCTTCTGCTGCATATAGAGTTTGGCATCGCGAACAACTTTTTTAGCATTCTTGGTTTTGGCTCTCCAAACATATATCTCTTCAAGAGAAGCCTCTAACTCAGCTCACATATTTATTCTTCTTTCAATTTCTTCTTCTGTTTCAGTATCACTCTGATCCTCATGTACTTTTCTCATTCCAACATCATGATTGAGTGAATCAATCTTTTCCCTCTCTGATTCATCCAAGCCTTCCTTCAACAAGCTGTTTGATTCCTTTAGTTGAATCACACATTTTCCATATACACTTCCACACTGAGGAGTACCACCTGACTTCTGCTTATTCTTGGATGTTTTTCCCTTTTCCATGGAAGATTGAGATAAGAGCAGACTGATTCTTTATCCACACAGATCAACTACACCAATTTGGAGCAAACAAATCTGATAACAGCAACCCTCCCTCTGATACCAATTGTTAGGGCCAATAGGGGCCTATATACCCTGAGAGGGGGGGTGAATCTGGGTATGGATATTATTTTTTGAAATACTTCCTACCCCACTGGATCTTGACCACATTATTACAAGGGTCACTTTAGAGACCCGAAGCTTGACGTACATTGACATTACATTACTTTTGCGGAATACTTAGTACATAACAAAAACACACACACAAGGATCGTAATAGTTTAGTGTCTTTGGAAACTCGGAACATAATCTTCTAATCGTGGTGAAAGATCTTCAATATCTCCCATAAAGATCTTCACTTTTTTTTAACCTAAAACCTTTATTTATATGCTGGGGAAAAGAAAACATAAAAGGGTGAGCTCAAATACTCATTAAGGGTTAACAAAAGAAATATCAATCACATCATATACACAAGCACATAACTTTTGGAAATCTTAACCTGCAAAAGAGATCAAAATTTCATAACATGGGATAAATCATGGCAGTGAAATGTAATCACAATAATCATAACTTAAAACATGAAACTTTGTGGAATTCACACATAATCATAGAGAATCATTTCTTGTTAGTCAAGACTCATTTCCAAGACTATCTTAGTGGACAAAGTCCCTTTCTGAATCGAGTAACCCTCGTTTCAGTCCTGTTTCACTGAACCGGTATAACCTACCGTTCCAGCCGTGTCTATCTCATTAGATATAAAATTTTTACCCAATTCATTGGAAGGAGATATAGGTCCCACCCATCTCATAATGAATCCTTTCTTATGTGTGCCACATAATCATAAAACATACATCATAGTGTAACCCATGTAATAAAAATGGGATTCTTAAACAACATGACATCATAAAACAATTCATATAAGATGAAGGAATTCATAAAAATATTTCCATCACAAAATAATCAAACCAATGTAATAATAGGGATAAAAACAGAACCCTTTTATTATCTTAGATGGAAAATAATTTTGATAAAATACTTGAACTCTATTCTTGAGGAAAATATCCTTTCTACTTCAAAAACATTTTTCCATTCATAACATGTCATACGACTTTAAAATAAAAGAAGTTGATTAAAAATAAACTTGAAAACTTTAAAAGGAAGCTTCTTGGAAATAATGTTTTAAAAATCCATTCTTGCCGTATAAGTTAAAAAAACATTCTTCGTACTTTTTTCGGAAAAGTCAAAAAGTACCTCGTACGAAAAACGACAAAAGATTCCTTTCTTATTCTTTACTAAAAATTCATCGAAGGGTAAAAATGGATTTAAACAATTGTAGGTGGATGGAAATAATATTACATATTGATGAAACATGTATGTGGATGTAAAATACACCCCAGTAAATACTTACGAATAAACAATCTCGGATAAAAATGAGATTGTGATATTTTCCCTCACCTTAGGTCCGATTTGCTTTGTACGTGTCTGAAGCTCCTGTATAATGGTTTAAATAATGTTATTGACTTATTCCAGAATCATACATATTGATATAATATCATATATGGTCATATTCTTAGCTTCTTGTTAGTAATATTTCATTGTTACTTGTTACTCGGGTCTTTATTGCCTTTTGTTCTTATGCGTGTTTTGCCGACTAAATTCTTATTCTTCTTTTAAGGTTATATATACCTTATATCCAGAATGGTATTAGTGTAACATATATCATATTTATTCATTCAATTCATTTATATAATTATTATGTAATGATGATCATGTAGAACGTGTCGCTTCACATCGTGGAGACGGTATTCCGTACGTACGCACGAGTGATGATATCGTTCCTATGATCGTGGAATTGTATTGGAGTATATATATATATATATATTATTTCAGTATCAATATTACTTTATAATAATCATAAATAGATACTCATTACACCATTATACCCATCCTTTTAAAGTGATGGTGGAAAATAGATTACACCACGGCGTGGAGACGGTATTCCGTATGTACGCACGCGCGGTGATTTTATTTTTCCGTAGGATGGATAGAAGCTGAATTAGGGTTGTTTCATATTTATAATAACATATCAGTATGTAAGTAATACTGATGTTATTACTTTATCATGAAACAACTAAAGGAGAAGAAGTTGAAGAAGAAAGAAATTGAAAAGATCGGTAATGGATATTACCTCTTCTTTGGAACGCCTCTTTGAATCCTCCACTTAGGGAACTAAGATTGGTCTTTGAAGAAGACCAGGACCTCTATTATTATTCTAGGGAAGTGGAGAGGAGAAAATGGTAGGGGTTGGCCGAGCTTGAGTGCTCAATTTGGTGTGAGGAGGAGGGGGAGGAGGTGCCCTTTTATAAGGGAGGAGAGGGGCACCTTAGGAATATCTCAAAATATTATTTTATATTTGAAGTGCATTGTGTTGCATTTGTTGTCAATGAGGCATGAAGTTGTCTTGGAATGAATGGATGTCAAGGAGTCAAGATGTGAATGTCAAAGGATGTGATGGTGATGGTGATGAAGGAGAATGGCCATAGTACTAAGATGCATGTCACTTAGGAGATTCACTAAGTGACATAGGAGATGATGGTTTGAAACATTCTCTAAGAACATATGACGATTGTTGAGCTGCTCTTTAAGTTCCTAGAACTTGTATCATGATGATACAAAGTCACAACATTGATTGAAGACCATGCATTGTCTTCACAATGCATGAGGAGTTGAAAGGAGTTCCATCCACAACTACTAAGTGGTTGATGTGCATTAATGAAGTCCATGCACTATCACTTAGTGCATGTGAACATGAAGATGATCCAATTTGATCTCTGATTAGATCAACACAGAGAATTGAAGAATTATTTGATTCAGGAGCTTCGGTTGATGGAGATCCTTGAGAATTCTCTCCTAAGTAGAAAATGAAATGATGAAGAAGAATTATAAATTTAGGAGTTGTTTCTTATCAAGAAGATTAATGTTTGAATTCTCAAGAAGATGATGAAGGAGAAGAATGGCTTAGAGAAGTGGCTTGGAATGTGGCATTTGGCTTATACTCATATGGAGGAGAACTTTGTTTTTAACAAAGTCTTTACATTTCCTTTTCCAAAAAATATGGCCAGCCCATGGACACCTTGAGGGTTCAACCCCAAGGCTCATGTGGGCCTAAGGCGCCACGCCCAAGGGGGAACCCGTGGGGTGAGTCCAGGGCAGCAGGGCGCACCCGCAGACACCGCATGGGCGCCTGGGGCACGCCCGGAGGAGCGCAGAGGGGCCGTGTGTAAGCCCCGGGCCACGCATGGGATCAGTTCCTGCGCGGCATGGGCGCCAGTGGCGCGCCCGGAGGGTGCATAGTGGGCGCCAGTGGCGCGCCCGCAGGGAGCATAGTGGGCGCAGAGCGCGCCCGCAGAGAGAACCCGGTGCGGGGCGGCACCGGGAGGGGAGAAGTGCAACTGATGGGAAGCCGGCAGCGCCAAGGTGATAAAGCGCGAGAATTCCGCGGCCCGTTTCGATGTGGGACGCGGAAAAATTCCCGGGAGCGAATCTGAGCCGCTCGATTCATCGCACGCTTGATCTGCGCCGCACGATCCATCTGCGGCACCGCGATCTAATCCAGGCCGTTGATGATCTGATCCGATGGTCCCAGCCTCGTCCTCTTCCCCGAGCTCGGCAGAGGCCTCCCCGCGCATTCCCGCGAGCTCCGCTCGAACCAGAGGCAACCTGAAGATGGTTTTCGAGCTCCCGGACACCTCTGAGTAAACCGAAGCCACCCTCGTGCTCGTCTGGCCATAACGAACAGGATCATGCCTAAAAATGACCATGCATGCAATATTTGGAGGATTTCGGTTGAGGCCGAGGCAAGAGAAGCTGCCGAGGCCACGTGGTTGGTGTTTTTGCATGGGATGAGCCTAAACTGAAGGCTGTGCATGCGTTATGAGTCGCATGCACGCAGAGGAACAAAAAATAAAGGGAGCCCGCGTGAAACCGAGAATAAAAAACAAGATTTGGAAATATTTTTGAAGATCCGAAGATCTCGGGAGTTTGAAGTTATTTCAAGCGGATAGAACCGCCTCTCCTCTGCCTATATAAATGAGGTCGAGCCCTCGAGAATGCTTGCTGATGTGCTGATCCTTTGAATATTTGAAGTCCCGCGTGAGCTCTCTGCCTCGCGAAGAAAGAAGCCCCCGCGCATCCCACTTGCGCGGCAGTGTGTTCTGGTGCCACCCGAGGCCCGAAGGAGTTCCTTTCGTGCACCCCTTGCGCGAAAGAGGTGAAGAGTCCCCTGCGCGCTAATCCCTTGCGCAGCAGGAAGTACCCAGGGCCGCAACACCTTGTGTGCCCAGCGGTTGGCAGTGGCACTTGCGCACCCGAGCCTCCTTGCACTCAAATGCTTGAGGACTTGCGCGATAGTGGGAAAGAAGAGGAGGGTTGCACCCCTTGCGCGCCTCCTTGAGTTCGGGTGAAGGGTATCTACATCCTACGGGTTAAGTGAGTGCAACAAGACAAAGACACCCTACAGGTGTGTGTATGCAAAGAGAAGACCCTGCGGTATTTTGTGTGCAAGGAGAACCCGAGGCTTTGCCTCTTGTGTGTGCAAATACAAGAAGAAGGTAGTGTGTGTGCTTAGTGAAACATGAAGATGAAGTGCATTACATACCTATGGGTTGTGTGCTAAGTGAGGATTAAAGTCACATTAAGTGAAAGACATACACTCTAGCCGTGAGTGTGCAAGAAGAGGAGGAAGACCGAGGCCATGTGTGTGCACAAAGAACAACACCAAGTGGTGTGTGCCAAGTGAAGTGGAAGACCACACTTTGTGTGTGTGTAAGAATTGAATAATCCGTAGTCTTGGTTGTTCATTTGAACAGAGAAGAACACACTTTAAGTGTGTGCATTTGAAGAGGCCGAGGGCTGTGACCTTGTGTGTGCATACCTTGAAGAACAAACTAAAAGAACACTAAAGTGTGTGTGTGCAACAAGAATAGGAGGAGGCCAACTCATGTGTGTGCTAAAGTGAAACAATTGTGTGCAAATTAAAGAAGTGGCCGAACCTAGGCGTGTGCACTAAAAAGTGTATACACATTAGAAGAAGAAGAAGAAGTTCCACACTAAAGTAAAACACACTTCTAAGTGTGTGAAAAATTTGGATAAAGTTTGTGAAGTGCAGTGAAGGTGTGGGCTTAAAAGAATTACACCCTTTAAGGGATTATTGCATCTAGAAGAAAGAAGAGGAGAGTGCATGCATTCATGCATGCACGTGCACACGTGAACAGTGCTAAATCAGTGGTGTGCATCTGAAGAGTTCAAGACTTGAAGTTCTTGAAGAATTTGAGAAGGCCATGCAGTCAGTGCATGAGGAAGCAGAGTTTCCATGCACTCAGTGCATGAAGATGATTTGAACTGAGACTGGACCAGACTGAAGTTAAAGACATAATTTGTCTGAGTATTCAGTAGTTGGAGAGAAGCCAGGTAATCCTTAGAAGAAGGTGATAAAGCCTGAGCAAGACGAAAAGATCTGATCAACTCAAGTGATCAGAGGTACAGAGAAAGGCCAGGAGTCTTTATCCCAGACTGCTGAGGATACTTGAAGTGCTGAACAAGAAGAAGAGCTACTCGTGTGACTCGAGGAACCAGGAGAAGACCCATGTGAGACTCAGGGTGGAGGAAGTCTTCAGTGGGATTCTAGAGCAGGCCAGTGGGACTCTGATAACACTGTGGGACGCAGTATAAAGACCCTCCTGTGGGACTCAGGAGAGATACAGTAGGACTCTGTATCGACCATTGTAATTTTAACAGGTTATAATGGAGAATCCATGCTGGGAGAGCATGGCAAGGATGTAGGCCTTTGGTGCCGAACCTTGTAAATCCTTGTGTCCTGTGCCTTTTCAATACTGCATCATTCGGGAAAGGTTGAGAGATACAAGAAGAGTGGATCGAGGCTTTAACCAGCCATAGAGGTTTAATTGATAAGAATCAATTAGTAAAAAGTTTTAAAGGATCACTGATTCACCCCCTCCCCCTCTCAGTGATTCACACTGATCTGGGCACTTCAATTGGTATCAGAGCGAGGTTACCTCTAAAAGATCCAAGGGAGTCTTTATGAAGTGCAGATTTGAGGAAACGAGTGACCAGCCTCAAATGGAGATATCGTCCAAGACTCAGAAAAAATAGAAAGAAGAAACAGGCCAAGAAGATGAAGAAATCATGTCCCAGCTGTGATGAAGTTGAAACAATGAATGATCTTCAGAGTGCACTCAAATATCTTCAGAAGACAGTTCCCATGGAAGTGACAAAGTGTATAGCTACATGCATCCATAATCTTCATGAAGAAAAATCACAGTTAGAAGAAGAAGCCAATGCAATGGAAGATCAATTGGCAAAAAGGGTTGGCATAACCAACACTCTCAGAAAGCTGGTAAATGCCAAAGATGAAACAATATCTCTTTGCAATGAAAGATATGAAGACACTGCTGAAGAATTGCAAAGAACCCTTTCTGAGAATGAATTCTTTAGGATAATGGTCAAAGAAGTGTTCCATGCACTGGAGAAGCTGCATAGAGTGTCAATGATTGTCAGAGATGCTCAACTTGAAGAAAAAGTCAAAAGGGTGAAGGAGCTTGACAACACATTGCATGAAATAAAGAAGGTGCATGATGACCAGATGGAACAGCTAAAACAGAATTGGGATGCTAGGCTAAGATTCGTTGAGGATGAGAAGAACTCCCTCAACATGAAGTGCTTAGAACTAGAGGTGATATTGAAAAATCAGCAATCACCCAAAGCCAAAGCCTCCCAGTCAGCTGAAAGGAGAAATGTTGCTACTCAAGTATGCTTTGAGCAGGATGATTCTAAGAGAAAGACATCCTCTAATAAAAGTGCAACATCTTCTAGAAAGAAGGTACCATCCATACCATCTTGTACTGATGCTTCTAATTGTGTTTCCACAAAAAGTGCAGGATGGAAGAATAATTCAAAACAAATATGGATGAAGACAGTAAAGAAGCAGAGCTCTCCTGAAACAGCACAACAGGTCAAGAAAAGTACCCTACAATAAGAAGGACTGAAGAGGTCAAGATTCGAGGGACAATGCTGGTGTTGTAACAAGTATGGGCATTGTGCAAAGGATTGTTGGTACAATCCACTGAATGCCAAAGCACAGAGGAAGCCCATGCTAAGGGGGAGCAAGCCAGAAGGAAATAAGCAACATCCACAGGTCCAGAGACATCTGTTTACTGCTAACAGATTTGGATTACTTGACAACATCTGGGATGATTGCAAAAGTGGTCAAAATAATACATGTCAATCTCCAACTGTATCCAAAGATGAAAAGAAGAGAAGATCACTGAACCTGGCTAAGAGAGATTCCTTGGGAAGCAAACAGAAGAAGGTGAAAGATGCTCCCAAGAAGAGTTTGAAGAATGAAGAGAAGTCGTTGGAATTGAAATCCAAGAAGGGTGATGCATCCAGAAGGACCACCAAGAAAACATGCTTCTACTGTGGAAAGAAAGGACACATCATGGACCTTTGTAAAGAATCCATGAAACTAAATATAAGAAGACTGAACTCCAAAAGACAATCAATCCAGAAGAAGAAGGGATTGATTGAATGTAAGTTGCCTAAGAAAGGTAGCTTAACAGCATCAAAAGAACCATGTGGAATTTCCAAAACTGAGGCCTCACTTCCAAATGACTTGTTAGTCATATGGCCAAATCAGTTGCAACTTGCCAAAGATCTGCAGAGAGCTGAAGATGATGTTCTGGCAATTGCTAAGGCAAAAGGGAAGAAGAAGATTTCACATGAAGATGTGTTGAGATCCACACCAGCACAAACATCAAAGAAGATCAGATGTGCAAGTGTGAAGAATGGTGAAAATGGGACATCTCGGTTGAGAGAATCTTCTCAACCTTGTTGTTCACATTGATGAACCAATGAGGTTCCATCTTATTCCCTTATACTCTTGGTAAATACATGTGCTAACATTGCAGGGAATTGAAGATGATGATCATTCTCAGCTGGAGGATGGTTTGGACAGAATGGAGTGCACCCCTTGAGGGGGAGCCAATCTGAAGAAGATGGGATTCTGAGATTAATACCATCTTGAGAAAAGTGAAGGTATTCCAATCATACTTTCATCCCTTGTTTCTTAATTGAGTTTATCTTTTCAATTAAGGGGGAGTATGGATTGAAGACAAATGGATGAAAGGGGGAGCTTTATCTTTGCACCTGAACTTTCTAATGAGTTTTGTGAAGTGTGTGCAGGATTTAGCAATTCATTGTTATATCTGAAAAATTTCAAACCCCTGAAGCATGATCTCACACGTGTAGAGAATTATGGAAAGCTTTGAATTCCTTGGTCATATCACTCTTGTTTTCTACACCGGGTTATCCCAAGTAGACTTAGAGTTGATTTACTAAAGGTTCTTTGCTAAAGAAGAACATGTGGCATCATCCCTCTCTTAGTGATTTTCCAGAAGATGCTATTCAAAGGGAGGAAGATTTTTGTGAAAGAGAACCACACCACACCTTTTCATTTGATTGCCAATAAGGGGGAGAAATATTGGCACACATATTGACCCATTCATATGTGCTGAAGGAGTGTATTGACAACAAATACAAAGGGGGAGATTGAAGTGCATTGTGTTGCATTTGTTGTCAATGAGGCATGAAGTTGTCTTGGAATGAATGGATGTCAAGGAGTCAAGATGTGAATGTCAAAGGATGTGATGGTGATGGTGATGAAGGAGAATGGCCATAGTACTAAGATGCATGTCACTTAGGAGTGTCACTAAGTGACATAGGAGATGATGGTTTGAAACATTCTCTAAGAACATCTAACGATTGTTGAGCTGCTCTTTAAGTTCATAGAACTTGTATCATGATGATACAAAGTCACAACATTGATTGAAGACCATGCATTGTCTTCACAATGCATGAGGAGTTGAAAGGAGTTCCATCCACAACTACTAAGTGGATGATGTGCATTAATGAAGTCCATGCACTATCACTTAGTGCATGTGAACATGAAGATGATCCAATTTGATCTCTGATTAGATCAACAAAGAGAATTGAAGAATTATTTGATTCAGGAGCTTCGGTTGATGGAGATCCTTGAGAATTCTCTCCTAAGTAGAAAATGAAATGATGAAGAAGAATTATAAATTTAGGAGTTGTTTCTTATCAAGAAGATTAATGTTTGAATTCTCAAGAAGAAGATGAAGGAGAATAATGGCTTAGAGAAGTGGCTTGGAATGTGGCATTTGGCTTATACTCATATGGAGGAGAACTTTGTTTTTAACAAAGTCTTTACATTTCCTTTGCCAAAAAATATGGCCAGCCCGTGGACACCTTGAGGGTTCAACCCCAAGGCTCATGTGGGCCTAAGGAGCCACGCCCAAGGGGTAACCCGTGGGGCGAGTCCAGGGCGGCAGGGCGCACCCGCAGACACCGCATGGGCACCTGGGGCACGCCCGGAGGAGCGCAGAGGGGCCGTGTGTAAGCCCTGGGCCACGCAGGGGATCAGTTCCTGCGCGGCATGGGCGCCAGTGGCGCGCCCGGAGGGTGCATAGTGGGCGCCAGTGGCGCGCCCGCAGGGAGCATAGGGGGCGCAGAGCGCGCCCGCAGAGAGAACCCGGTGCGGGGCGGCACCGGGAGGGGAGAAGTGAAACTGATGGGAAGCCGGCAGCGCCAGGGTGATAAAGCGCGATAATTCCGCGGCCCGTTTCGATGTGGGACGCGGAAAAATTCCCGGGAGCGAATCTGAGCCGCTCGATTCATCGCACGCTTGATCTGCGCCGCACGATCCATCCGCGGCGCCGCGATCTAATCCAGGCCGTTGAAGATCTGATCCGACGGTCCCGGCCTCGTCCTCTTCCCCGAGCTCGGCAGAGGCCTCCCCGCGCTTTCCCGCGAGCTCCGCTCGAACCAGAGGCAACCTGAAGATGGTTTTCGAGCTCCCGGCCACCTCTGAGTAAACCGAAGCCACCCTCGTGCTCGTCTGGCCATAACGAACAGGATCATGCCTAAAAATGACCATGCATGCAATATTTGGAGGATTTCGGTTGAGGCCGAGGCAAGAGAAGCTGCCGAGGCCACGTGGTTGCTGTTTTTGCATGGGATGAGCCTAAACTGAAGGCTGTGCATGCGTTATGAGTCGCATGCACGTAGAGGAACAAAAAATAAAGGGAGCCCGCGTGAAACCGAGAATAAAAAACAAGATTTGGAAATATTTTTGAAGATCCGAAGATCTCGGGAGTTTGAAGTTATTTCACGCGGATAGAACCGCCTCTCCTCTGCCTATATAAATGAGGCCGAGCCCTCGAGAATGCTTGCTGATGTGCTGATCCTTTGAATATTTGAAGTCCCGCGTGAGCTCTCTGCCTTGAAAAGAAAGAAGCCCCCGCGCATCCCACTTGCACGGCAGTGTGTTCCGGTGCCACCCGAGGCCCGAAGGCGTTCCTTTCGTGCACCCCTTGCGCGAAAGAGGTGAAGAGTTCCCTGCGCGCTAATCCCTTGCATGGCAGGAAGTACCCAGGGCCGCAACACCTTGTGTGCCCAGCGGTTGGCAGTGGCACTTGCGCACCCGAGCCTCCTTGCACTCAAATGCTTGAGGACTTGCGCGATAGTGGGAAAGAAGAGGAGGGTTGCACCCCTTGCGCGCCTCCTTGAGTTCGGGTGAAGGGTATCTACATCCTACGGGTTAAGTGAGTGCAACAAGACAAAGACACCCTACAGGTGTGTGTATGCAAAGAGAAGACCCTGCGGTATTGTGTGTGCAAGGAGAACCCGAGGCTTTGCCTCTTGTGTGTGCAAATACAAGAAGAAGGCAGTGTGTGTGCGTAGTGCAACATGAAGATGAAGTGCATTACATACCTACGGGTTGTGTGCTAAGTGAGGAGGAAAGTCACATTAAGTGAAAGACATAAACTCTAGCCGTGAGTGTGCAAGAAGAGGAGGAAGACTGAGGCCATGTGTGTGCACAAAGAACAACACCAAGTGGTGTGTGCCAAGTGAAGGGGAAGACCACACTTTGTGTGTGTGTAAGAATTGAATAATCCGTAGTCTTGGTTGTGCATTTGAACAGAGAAGAACACACTTTAAGTGTGTGCATTTGAAGAGGCCGAGGGCTGTGACCTTGTGTGTGCATACCTTGAAGAACAAACTAAAAGAACACTAAAGTGTGTGTGTGCAACAAGAAGAGGAGGAGGCCAACTCATGTGTGTGCTAAAGTGAAACAATTGTGTGCAAATTAAAGAAGTGGCCGAACCTAGGTGTGTGCACTAAAAAGTGTATACACATTAGAAGAAGAAGAAGAAGTTCCACACTAAAGTAAAACACACTTCTAAGTGTGTGAACAATTTGGATAAAGTGTGTGAAGTGCAGTGAAGGTGTGTGCTTAAAAGAATTACACCCTTTAAGGGATTATTGCACCTAGAAGAAAGAAGAGGAGAGTGCATGCATTCATGCATGCACGTGCACACGTGAACAGTGCTAAATCAGTGGTGTGCATCTGAAGAGTTCAAGACTTGAAGTTCTTGAAGAATTTGAGAAGGCCATGCAGTCAGTGCATGAGGAAGCAGAGTTTCCATGCACTCAGTGCATAAAGATGATTTGAACTGAGACTGGACCAGACTGAAGTTAAAGACATCATTTGTCTGAGTATTCAGTAGTTGGAGAGAAGCCAGGTCATCCTTAGAAGAAGGTGATAAAGCCCGAGCAAGACGAGAAGATCTGATCAACTCAAGTGATCAGAGGTACAGAGCAAGGCCAGCAGTCTTTATCCCAGACTGCTGAGGATACTTGAAGAGCTGAACAAGAAGAAGAGCTACTCGTGTGACTCGAGGAACCAGGAGAAGACCCCTGTGAGACTCAGGGTGGAGGAAGTCTTCAGTGGGATTTTGGAGCAGGCCAGTGGGACTCTGGTAACACTGTGGGACGCAGTATAAAGACCCTCCTGTGGGACTCAGGAGAGATACAGTAGGACTCTGTATCGACCATTGTAATTTTAACAGGTTATAATGGAGAATCCATGCTGGGAGAGCATGGCAAGGATGTAGGCCTTTGGTGCCGAACCTTGTAAATCCTTGTGTCCTGTGCCTTTTCATTACTGCATCGTTCAGGAAAGGTTGAGAGATACAAGAAGAGTGGATCGAGGCTTTAACCATCCATATAGGTTTAATTGATAAGAATCAATTAGTAAAAAGTTTTAAAGGATCACTGATTCACCCCCTCCCCCTCTCAGTGATTCACACTGATCTGGGCACTTCAATATTAAAGTCAAAATCGGTTTATAATGGTTCCAAAGGGTCTTATTTCGAAGCTAAAGTGGGGATGGGTAGAAATCCTATCAACCAATAGGATTTAGACAAGTTTATGGTATTATTTTATCCTTATCAATTAGATTTAACTCTAAGTTAAATAATTTAACTTTTACCGTGTCTTTTTGTTTTCTTTCACCATATGGTTAATACACTTACTATAACATTCCAAACGAACCCCAAATTGTTTATTATTAATATATATATCCTTATCTAAGTAATTTGGCCGAACCTTAGATTTTTAGGAATAAAATAACAATTAATAATATAATATTTTATTTAAAAAATATTTTGGGTCAATTTTGACACTATTTGATATATGATTTTTGTGAAAGTCATAACAGAATTATATGTTTGAACCAAGTTTATTAAATCAACACTAATATATCATAGTAACCTAGAAAATTAGTTTAATTCATAAAAAGACTCAAATTACATTTATTTTGGTGTTTATAACATCAATCATGTCAATATTTCATAAATTAGATAATTACTGAATCATAATTGTGTCAAAATTAAATTAAATTATTTAATGTTTAAAAATTATAAATAAAATACCATCATGTAGGAAATCTTTTTAGCTTTATAATAAATATTTACAATCGAATTTATCTTATGTATAACCCTATATTAAAAATGTTTTAGTAAATAAACTTTGATTTTAACTCTTTTAACTATTCTTTGAATTAAATAATAATAAATGTCCTAATCTAATCCATGTGGGTCTAAATGATAATATTTTACAGTTAAGGTTGTTTTTGGTCGAGATACACTTGTCTAATAGAATTAGGACATGTGTTAGGGTAATATCAATATCATTTTTACCCTTAATTACCCTATTTACTTTTAACCGTGGTAAATAAAAGTAAAAAGTTACTATTCACCAAAAATTATTTTCATCTCATTGAACCACATTTTACTTACTGACATCAACCGTGTCTCTCGGATTTTTGAAATTCCATTCACAGAAGCGTTAAAATTATGTTTTATGAAAAATTCAGTTTTTAACTACCACTTAGTAGTTTCACTATTTATCAAAAATTGATGTTTTTCAGAAAAATGCCAAAATTTCATCCTAAGCTATATTTCATATTCCGAATTCAAAAATGAAGTCTATTTTACCAAATTCATAACATAGAAGTTGCATTAATTAATTTTATAATTAAATCCTGCTGTTAAAACAAATAGCGTGTTTTTAAGAAATAATATCTATCAAAAGATTGACACTTGATTATGTCTGGTTTAATTTTGAAATTACAACCAATGACCAACATTGTATTAAATTGTAAAAATATATTCTAAATATACTTTAATACCACTCAAATTAATAATTTATCACTATTAATTATTTCGATTAAAAAAGTTGTTTTTAATTATAATTTAGTAATTTTCACTATTCATCAGAATATGAAAGTTATCCAAAAAGTACCAAAATTTCACCTTATGCTAAATTCGATACTCCGAATCTAAAAATTAATTCCATTTTGAAAAATAAAATTTACAAAATTTCAAAAAGTGGGTATTACTATTCATAACGGCTAGTTTTAATAATATTTTAAAGCATATCGTTGTTTCGTGAAACTCAGTATTGCGTACTACACACGCAACCGAGGAAGGTTGCGATTGCGTGTAATGCAAGGCAATTCAAGGATGCGTGTTGTGCAAGATCCTTTTGGTGTTGCGTACAACACAAGACATTAGTGAAATTAAAAAGAATATTTTTCATAAAATCTCGGGGTGTTACATTCTACCCCCCTTAAAATGAATTTCACCCTCGAAATTCGTTGGGGTTATAAATGGTTTACTATTAGAATGTTTATTTAATAGAAACCCACATCGTAAAAAGGAATAACAAAACCAATATTTTAAAACAAAAGTATGAAACTTAACGGTTACCCAAATAAACTAATCACTGGGTTTCCACATAGGTGAAAATATGGATATGGAAGAGAAATCTAACCATCATGTTCTGATGGAGAGTGGTAGAGAACATGGCTATGGAAAAGCCAGTAATCACAAATCCATAGATTTGTTGTGATATAAGGTACCATCTGGTTCATCAGGTATAAGAGCACTAGGAAAACATTTTTGGTTTTCAAGATCGTTTCCCTAAAGTTGAAGAGTTTGAATTAGAATAAATACTTACTTTATTTTGGTACAATCTCGCTGTTGTTCGTGCCTTGAACAATTTCTACTTCATCTCTTAAATAAATGAAGTTGAATTTGTTATTCGTGAAGTGTTAGCAGATCATGTGATAGAATGACGGGTCATTCTATCTGTCTCAAACAAAAGGTTCGAAAAGTTATAAGTTCATCTTATGGTTAGATTAATCATATATGGTTCCAAAAATGAACTTATACTTCGTATATCATAACGCTTAATAAAATTAAACTAGTTTCTACTAAACATGGACTTCCTGTAGGCCAGTGGTAGGTGATAAAGGCGAGTCACACTTCGGTTGTGGGTTCGATTCCCACAGCCTTGTCTGAAGCGATGGGCTGTTGCCCGTCCTGCAGGTTGTCCTTTTTCTAAAACTACATTACTATAACATCCCATCAATAATATCGAAAAAAACATCTATCCTTAAACAATACTCACTTATGCCCAACATAATCCATTTCAATCTTTAGGCTTATCCATAATACTGCAGTCCACTCTTATAACATAGTGAAAATGATTGCTAGAGATTTAATACCATCGTTGATCCCCATATATCAGAAGACATGTTTTGTTGGTCACATTCCAAACATTCAAAGTCCTTAATCATGTATTATTTTGAATACCCATTGAACCTTAGTGAAAACATGAATGCAGTTAAAAGTTAACACTTTCCACATACCAAAATCCTCAAAATTCTATATTCTCAAACCATGATATCACATAGTCCTTATATCAATCATGAGCTCATGAATACTATTAAACATTTCATTTTCTCGTTTTCCCTTCATTATGTGCATATCATCTTATTTCCAAAATATATAAATCACTTTGAATACCACATCAATAAATATTGCAATACTCAATGATAAAACATTATTTCGAAATCCCATTACATAAACACTTAATCATTCCACCACATCGTTGTCATATTCAACATTGCCAATAGTGATCGCATGTGACTTCCCTTTGTCCTTTGCCTTCAGTGGTTGCTCATGTTGATCATCACTAACCCTTGGATTAGGGCATTTATTAGCATAATGCCCCATTTCCTTGCACTTTAAGAATTGAAGTGTTGGTGGTGCGTTCTCTACAGTGTTTGATTTATTCACATCATTAGAAACCCTTTTTCCATTACTTTGACACTCAACTGCTCGATGTCCTTCTTTTCCACACTTAAAACATTTTATAGTCCCTTTAAGACAATCTCCACCATGCTTCTTTCCACACTTTGTGCATAAGGAAACATTCATCTTCTTTTCACCATTATTCTGAGATTTCTCCTTGAACTCCATCTTTCGTTTTTTGTCAAAACCATGAGATGGATATGTAACACCAACTTCCATTTCTACCTTGATAGCACAACACACAATTTCTTCATAGCTACTGATGTCTCTTATAGCTAATGCCCTTCGAAGACTTGGTTTTAAGCCACTGAAAAATCAATCAACTTTACTTTCAGGTTGGATGATAATGCCAGATGCATACCTTCCAAGTCATGTAAAATTCGCTTCTTATATACCAACAGATTCATCATCCTTTTGCTTTAGTTCAAGAAACTCCTTCTCCATCTTTGTTTGAAGAATACGAGGGAAGTACTTATTGAAAAATAAGTTCTTGAACTCGTCCCATTCCATGGACTCAATTTCATCTCTTTGCCTTGTATTCTTGATAAGATTCCACCATTGATCAGCTTCACCTTCCAAACGATATACTGCTAAGATGACTTTATCATGTTCAGAACATTGAAGAACTAAAAATATCTTTTCAGTTGTACTGATCCATTTTTCAGCAACAAGTGGATCAGAAGACCCACTGAAAGAAGGTGGACGTTGCCTCATGAAGGACTCAATAGAATATTGTTCCCTTACCTGCTCATTTGGAAGTCCAGAATGATTCATAGCTTGTGTAAGTATAGCAATAAGATTTTTCACTCCATATCCCATAACATTTTTTTTGTTCAGGAGGAAAATCATTGCATTGTCCATTGCATTGATCAACACGGTTCCTTCGGGTTCCAGCCATCGTCTAAAACCCAAAAAGAATAGTGTGAGAGGCAAAAATCATGCTAGGGAAAACAACATAATAAAGGGGGAGTACCTTCAATATCTAACATCTTAGGTTTAATTCTATGATCGTTAGCGTAATTCTAGTACTATAACCTATACGTATACTTAACCTTAGGGACATCCCTAGACATACCTTAAAAATATCTCTAGGGATCTCACTAACGTTTTCACATCCTAGTTTCCAAAGGTTGACTAAACCTTTCCTCTGATACCAACTGTAGAGTCCCGAAGCTTGACGTACATTGAAATTACATTACTTTTGCGGAATACTTAGTACATAACAAAAATACACACACAAGTATCGTAATAGTTTAGTGTCTTTGGAAACTCGGAACGTAATCTTCTAATCGTGGTGAAAGATCTTCAATATCTCCCATAAAGATCTTCCCTTTTTTTAACCTAAAACCTTTCTTTATATCCTGGGGAAAAGAAAACATAAAAGGGTGAGCTCAAATTCTTAGTAAGGGTTAACAAAAGAAATATCAATCACATCATATACACAAGCACATAAATTTTGGAAATCTTAACCTGCAAAAGAGATCAAAATTTCATAACATTGGATAAATCATGACAGTGAAATGTAATCACAATAATCATATCTTAAAACATGAAACATTGTGGAATTCACACATAATCATAGAGAATCATTTCTTGTTAGTCAAGACTCATTTCCAAGACTATCTTAGTGGACAAAGTCCCTTTCTGAATCGAGTAACCCTCGTTTCAGTCCTGTTTCACTGAACCGATATAACCTACCGTTCCAGCCCTGTCTATCTCATGAGATATAAAATCATTACCCAATGCATTGGAGGGAGATATATGTCCCACCCATCTTATAATGAATCCTTTCTTATGTGTGCCACATAATCATAAACCATACAGCATAGCGTAACCCATGTAAAAAAATGGGATTCTTAAACAACATGACATCATAAAACAATTCATATAAGATGAAGGAATTCATAAAAATATTTCCATCACAAAATAATCAAACCAATGTAATAATAGGGATTAAAACAGAACCCTTTTATTATCTTAGATGGAAAATAATTTTGATAAAATACTTGAACTCTATTCTTGAGGAAAATATCCTTTCTACTTCAAGAACATTTTTCCTTTCATAACAAGTCATACGACTTTAAAATAAAATAATTTGATTAAAAATAAACTTTAAAACATTAAAAGGAAGCTTCTTGGAAATAATGTTTTAAAAATCCATTCTTTCCGTATAAGTTAAAAAAACATTCTTCGTACTTTTGTCGGAAAAGTCAAAAAGTGCATCGTACGAAAAACGAAAAAAGATTCATTTCTTATTCTTTACTAAAAACTCACCGAAGGGTAAAAATGGATTTAAACAATTGTAGGTGGATGGAAATAATATTACATATTGATGAAACATGGATGTGGATGATAAAATACACCCCAGTAAATACTTACGAATAAACAATCTCGGATAAAAATGAGATTGTGAAATTTTCCCTTACCTTAGGTCCGATTTGCTTTGTACGTGTCCAAAGCTCCTGTTTAATGGTTTAAATAATGTTATTGACTTATTCCAGAATCATACATATTGATATGATATCATATATGGTCATATTCTTAGCTTCATGTTAGTAATATTTCATTGTTACTTGTTACTCGGGTCTTTATTGCCTTTTGTTCTTATGCGTGTTTTGCCGAATAAATTCTTATTCTTCTTTTAAGGTTATAGATACCTTATATCCAGAATGGTATTAGTGTAACATATATCATATTTATTCATTAAATTCATTTATATAATTATTATGTAATGATGATCATGTAGAACGAGTCGCTTCACATCGTGGAGACGGTATTCCGTACGTACGCACGAGTGATGATATCGTTCCAATGATCGTGGAATTGTATTGGAGTATATATATATATATATTATTTCAGTATCAATATTACTTTATAATAATCATAAATAGTTACTCATTACACCATTATACCCATCCTTGTAAAGTGATGGTGGAAAATAGATTACACCACGGCTTGGAGACGGTATTCCGTACGTACGCACGCGCGGTGATTTTATTTTTCCGTAGGATGGATAGAAGGTGAATTAGGGTTGTTTAATATTTATAATAACATATCAGTATGTAAGTAATACTTATGTTATTACTTTATCATGAAACAACTAAAGGAGAAGAAGTTGAAGAAGAATGAAATTGAAAATATCGGTAACGGATATTACCTCTTCTTTGGAACGCCTCTTTGAATCCTCCACTTAGGGAACAAAGATTGGTCTTTGAAGAAGACCAGGACCTCTAGGATTATTCTAGGGAAGTGGAGAGGAGAAAATGGCAGGGGTTGGCCGAGCTTGAGTGCTCAATTTGTTGTGAGGAAGAGGGGGAGGAGGTGCCCTTTTATAAGGGAGGAGAGGGGCACCTTAGGAATATCTCAAAATATTATTTTATATTAAAGTCAAAATCGGTTTATAATGGTTCCAAAGGGTCTTATTTCGAAGCTAAAGTGGGGATGGGTCTAAATCCTATCAACCAATATGATTTAGACAAGTTTAGGGTATTATGTTATCCTTATCAATTAGATTTAACTCTAAGTTAAATAATTTAACTTTTACCGTGTCTTTTTGTTTTCTTTCACTATATGGTTAATACACTTACTATAACATGCCAAACGAACCCCAAATTGTTTATAATTAATATATATATCCTTATCTAAGTCATTTGGCCGAACCTTAGATTTTTATGAATAAAATAACAATTAATAATATAATATTTGATTTAAAAACTATTTTGTGTCAATTTTGACACTATTTGATATATGATTTTTGTGAAAGTCATAACAGAATTATATGTTTAAACCAGGTTTATTAAATCAACACTAATATATCATAGTAACCTAGAAAATTAGTGTAATTCATTAAAAGTCTCAAATTACATTTATTTTGGTGTTTATAACATCAATAATGTCAATATTTCATAATTAAGATAATTACTGAATCATAATTGTGTCATAAATAAATTAAATTATTTAATGTCTAAAAATTATAAATAAAATACTATCATGTAGGAAATCTTTTTTCTTTCTAATGAATATTTACAATCGAATTTATCTTATGTATAACCCTATATTAAAAATGTTTTAGTAAATAAACTTTGATTTTAACTCTTTTAACTATTCTTTGAATTAAATAATAATAAATGTCCTAATCTAATCCAAGTGGGTCTAAATGATAATATTTTACACTTAAGGTTGTTTTTGGTCGAGATACACTTGTCCAATAGAATTAGGACATGTGTTAGGGTAATATCAATATCATTTTTACCCTTAATTACCCTATTTACTTTTAACCGTGGTAAATAAAAGTAAAAAAGTTACTATTCACCAAAAATTATTTTTATCTCATTGAACCACATTTTACATACTGTCATCAACCGTGTCTCTCGGATTTTTGAAATTCCATTCACAGAAGCGGTAAAATTAAGTTTTATGAAAAATTTAGTTTTTAACTACCACTTAGTAGTTTCACTATTCATCAAAAATTGATGTTTTTCAAAAAAATGCCAAAATTTCATCCTAAGCTATATTTCATATTCCGAATTCAAAAATGAATTCTATTTTACCAAATTCATAACATTGAAGTTGTATTAATTAATTTTATAATTAAATCCCGCTGTTAAAACAAATAGCGTGTTTTTAAGAAACAATATCTATCAAAAGATTGACACTTGATTATGTCTGGTTTAAATGTGAAATTACAACCAATGACCAACATTGTATTAAATTGTAAAAATATATTCTAAATATAATTTAAAACCACTCAAATTAATAATTTATCACTATTAATTATTTCGATTAAAAAAGTTGTTTTTAATTATAATTTAGTAATTTTCACTATTCATCAGAATATGAAAGTTATCCGAAAAGTACCAAAATTTCACCTTAGGCTAAATTCGATACTCCGAATCTAAAAATGAATTCCATTTTGAAAAATAAAATTTACAAAATTTCAAAAGGTGGTTATTACTATTCATAACGGCTAGTTTTAATAATATTTTAAAGCATATCGTTGTTTCGTGAAACTCAGTATTGCGTACTACACACACTATCGAGGAAGGTTGTGATTGCGTGTAATGCAAGGCAAGTCAAGGATGCGTGTTGTGCAAGCTCCTTTTGGTGTAGCGTACAACACAAGACATTAGTGAAATTAAAAAGAATATTTTTCATAAAATCTCGGGGTGTTACAGTCACTTTGTTTGCTTTTGTTCAATTGTTATGATCAGTTCTTCTCTAGTTTTCCTGATGATGATGCTTTAAATGCAACTCAGAGAAGTAAGTAGGTAGACACAAAGATTTTTACTTGGTTCACCCACACTGGGCTTCATCCAAGGAACATATGCCGACAAGTTTCTGGTCATACCAATTCCACTAAACTTCACTAGTTGTGGATTACAATGTTCGGGCTAGATCACTTCTATGCCCAGGCTCACTGCCTTTACAAGTTTAGGGTCATCTCACTGCTTTCCCAAGGGTCACTCCATGTCTCTCTCTCTTTGGCTCAATGCCGGTGGAGAGGATCACCTTCATCCTCTTCCTAAGCTCACTGCTCTTGGAAGGAATCCACTCACAATTTATAGACATGTAGGTCTCTTCATTTGCATGAATGAATGCATCTTCCTCTATGTGTATATGCTCTGTTGAAGTACAGCTTTCACCCGTAGATGAATATCTCTTTGCACCGAAGGTATCGGGAAAACTTCCAGCTTCCACGCAGTCCGAAAAACACTGCTGGAACAAAACCTTACTTGGCGCGCAAGTCAATCTCGGTGCGCAAGTATCGGCGTGCAAGTCACAACGGGTGCGCAAGATCTCCTCAGAAACTTGCGCGAATCAAGCTTCCTCAACTCCAAACTTGCGCGACTCTCTTCCTTTTACTCCCAAACCAATATTGGCACGCAACTGCCAACCGGCGCGCAACTTCTAACACCGGCGCACAACTTCAACCACTGGCGCGCAAATTCTCCTGCGCGACCCACACTCACCACTTGCGCGACCACCACACCTGCGCGACGGGAGCTCTGATTTCCCAAAGTGTTGAACTCCGTTAAAAAATGAGGACGGGTGGTCCAGTATTTATAGGCAATCTGACCACCCTGCGCGATGGCGCACAAGTCACCTGCGCGACCCAGTTTCGGCGCGCAAGTCTTCTGTCCTTTTGGACACTTGCGCGACCAACTCCCAAACGTGCGCGAACCTACTTCCTTTGCCATATATTGATCTTCTGATCTTGAAAAACATATTGCGCACAAGTTTCCTATTCTCCAAGTCCTCGGCGCGCAAGTCCCCTTTCCAAAAACACTTTTCTTCATTTGCCGATTTTCAGGCCCAAACATTTGGCAAACACTGGAAAACGGCGCCACCTTGTATCTGTTCTCTTGTACCGCCTCCAGATCATCCATTCCTTTTATTGACGTTCTTGAATCAAACATGGATCATTGACCTTAGCTCTTGAACTCGACATTCCACCATGAGATCCTCTTTGTCAACAAATTTGTATGTCATTGTTTTTCTTTGTCAACAATCACTACTCAGATGTCCACTTTGTCAACAAACACAATCACCTCAAAAATGCTTCAATGATACCATGAGGGATTTTTTCCCAACAGATTAGCATTAAAAGATTAATAAATCCATGTTTGGAGAGAATAAAGGAACATATAGTGACCCAACCCCAGTAGCCCATGGATAGTTTATTACATTGTTACATATTAATTAAATATAATTAATCTCATCCTAAGTGAAATAATAATTTAATATCCATGGTAGAATATATATATATATATATATATATATATATATATATATATATACTTGAGTGTTTCAATACATAAGAGAAGGAAAATTATAAAATATTATTTTTCAAAAATATTATTATTCCCTCTTGCATATTCTTTCTATAATTCATTTTAGCTTCATGGATTACTAATGAAGAAGAAAATGGTTTCCCTCAAATTATATGTATGGGTTATGTACATCAATGTATATCCTGAATCAATAAACATCATCAATATGGAAGGTAAATAACTAAACACACATTTATTTTACTAAATTGAAATAATGAATATAAAAGTAAAAATAAATATGAAAAATTAAACAACTGAACTCATAATCCATATAATTAATAATCAAAGAATGTAATGTGTGAATAGATTATATCATTGTCAATATCTCATTGATAATAATGACATGTTATATGAAGGTAGTGCTTAATTATCAGATCAAATGGTTCCTAGTAACATGACACCCTTACAATCATTATATTGGACAATGATAGTTTAAAACTATGATATACATACCAATATAGTTCTTATGTCTATATAAATAGTGTTAAAATATATCCTCAATGTAGTTTAATGTACTACATGCAATTTCATAAGGTTATGTCAAATGGCTTTTTCTCATGAGACCTATCGATGCTTTGAGGGTCTATATGTAATGAGTCCCGCCAATATCATCACATCAAAAGAATTCCACATTTATTTAATAGTTTATTTAGTACATAAATTATTTGAACTATAATCAAATATCATTTTTGAGTAAAGGATATTGATTTATCCTTACTTCCTGAGTTAATTAAATAACTATAAATGTAAAAATTGTTTGTAAAAATGGTGCATGGTTTATAAAATTAACATATCTATGATAAATAATATTAATATTTAGTGTAAATTTAATTTCTATAGGAATGTGAATAATACAATAAGTTTTGAAAGAAAAAAACTAACTAAGGATATGAATGTCAATACATTCCTTATTGAAAATGATCGTAAATAACCTAGATGAATAATAAAGGTGGTATTGATGAAATAAATATCCATTGGATTACGAATAATGGGCTGTTAAAATTGATTAATATAAGTATAATAAAATTTCATTTAAGAAAATTCATGAGGAAATTATCATTTTAATTTTAATATTTTTATTTTTAAAAACACTGAAAATATGAAAATCCTTTTCAATTAAAATCACTTCTAAAAATAAAAAAAATACATAATATTAATGGGGATAATTCTTCTATAAATATCCTCATAATATTATAAAATAATAATAAAATAATGAAAGATAAAAAAGATGGATAATATAATAAAATCCGTAATAGGTATAATGAAAATTTCAAATATAATGTTAAAATGATATATATGTTCTATGCTTGGAAAGAGAAAATGGGATTACTTTCAGTTTTTTTTAAAATACAAACAAAAATAATACTAATAAATAAAAAAGATTCCATTGAAAATAAAATTATGTAATGTAAAAAAATTGAATTTTATTTATTAAATCTTTTTGAAAGGGTTAAAACTCTTTTGAAAACATCATTAGAATAAATCATTTTGGTTAAAAATATATTTCTTCCTAAAAAGAGAAATCAATCATATTTTCATAAAAAAAATTACTATTAATTTAACTACGAAATAGAACAAAAATGTTACTTCTACATGAAAATATTTTGAATAACTATAGGATAATAAAATTATGTGGTTTTTTGAAATAGTTATATAATTTACTTTAATTGAAATTCATGAGTATACACTCTCAATAAAAATGAGATCATGAAATAAGACATCATAATTACTAAAATATGGAAGTGAGAGTTAATAAGTTAACATATTATGTGTTCTAAAATAAAATAATCATAAAATAATTTTATAAATTATATAATTTAATAAAATTTCATTATACACAAAATAATATAATAACATAGTTAATGGTGTAGAAGGTTATCCTAATAAAAACAAATTGAGATATGAAATCCCTTACCTTACAATTTTTATAAGTTGATTATTATTTAAACTCCAATATTACGGTATTAAGAAAGTTATTAATTATTAATATAAAAATATTAATACTTATTATATCCTGCATGATCATATTTGGAAATTTTAACACAAGTTTGTTAATATAATTCAATTATTTTCATTATATGTCTTTCAATTTCTTTGTTTTCTTATAGGAAATTTGTCATGTGTGTTCCAATTTACATAAATTAAATATATATTCATAATCTCAATAAGGATATTAAAGTTATAAATTTAATATTATAAATTTATATATAATATTATTAATGTTTATGATTTTGTACCATGGAAACTGAATCACATTGCTTCATAGTGATGGTAGGCCGTATATACACACGGGCGATGAAATCATTCTTATAATTATTGAAAGGGTACAAATTTTTTTATTATTTAAAATCATATAATCAATATAATATCATAAATATCACATATATTCTGTATTTTTTACCTTATAAAATTGCATGTAAATTATAATTGAAAAATTAATCACATTGCTTCGTGATATGGTAGTTCGTCACACACACGTAGGACATTATTGTATTTTAAAAGGTTGGGAATGTAAAATTGTATATTTGATATTAAAATAAAATAATTATAATAATATAATAAATATTATATAATTTTAAAAAATATGTCATTATATCCAACTGTGATATGAGGAAATGGGAAAAAAGACATCAACTCATGAGGTTATAGTTTATCATAGACACAAATTATTACTTCGTAACCCATTCGATGGTAGTGGATATGGGAAATTATTATTTGATAAAAATAATAATATATAAATATATGTAAGATTCGTTTTTAATTGAATTTTATGTGTAATAACATAATTTATGATTGAAAACCATGAAATGGAATGGAAGAGCTTTGTTAAGACAATTACCTTATAATAGAAACATCCCTTGGATAACCTCTTAGTGAACCTAGTTGTGGTATTTTTTGGGGAACAACAGAATTAGAATATAATTATGGTTCTAACTCAAATAATATAGTAGGTTCTATTTAATCTATATTGATTAGGAATTTTGAATAACTAAGGAGAGGGAATTCCCTTTTAAAAGTGGGGAAAGGTAACCCTCATAGATATAATGTTATAATTTCCCAAAACAATATAAAATGTTGATAATATTCACATGAAAAAGTACTTAAAAAATTTCCATATTTTTATAATTCAGATGTATCATATTGAAATATGGTAAAAAAATATGTTTTTTAATTTTTTTAATTTTATTTTAACCCTTATATTCTTAGTTGAATCCCATAGTAAATAAATTTTCTTCCCTAACTCTGTTAATTAATTTTTATGATCTTCAATATTTTTTGGGTCAAAAATAAATTTCACTCCAATAGATATGATATATAATGTTGAGTCCAATCATATATTAATTTTTTCTAATATCCATCCACAAAAGTGGGAAAATAATGTTTTAAATTAATCTCACGTAGATAATGAGAATGTGGGTTTTTTAAGAAAAAATATTCAAAATATTACAATGAATTTATAACAAAATTCAATGTAAAAATGATAATAATTTCTTAAATTTGATTATTAGATATAAACTTGATCTACTTTTTATTTAAAAAAATTAAAAATATATTTTTAAATTATGAATAATTTTATGTAAACAGAATTTTTCAAATAAAATTCTTTATTTTCACTATTCATCAAAAATAAAACTTTTCCTAAAAATTTAAAAAATGAAAAAATAGATAATTTTAATTTTTTTCATTAAAAAATGAGGAGTATTTTATTAAAAAGAATTCCTAATTTTTTTAAAAATTAATTTTAATTAATGTTTTCAATGTGAGAGTAATAAGTATTTTAGAAAACTATAAATATTTAGATATTATTTTTTCATATAAATGAATCCTCTATTATTATTAATAAATATTAAACCACCATTATATTACTATATTTATTACTGT
Source organism: Viscum album (assembly GCA_963277665.1). Taxonomy (NCBI): domain Eukaryota; kingdom Viridiplantae; phylum Streptophyta; class Magnoliopsida; order Santalales; family Viscaceae; genus Viscum; species Viscum album. The sequence continues at coordinate 113,993,184 of OY728137.1, forward strand.
TCTTATATTCTATTATAATGTGTAGGTGATAATTTTAATAATAATATTTTAATAAAAATTTTAATTTCATTTAAACGTCATATTGCATATAATGTAAGCTAAACTCAATGTATTGGTTAACATGAGATAAACATAGTGTATCGAATTAAAACATGTTAATATTAGTTTTACAAGTGAAATAAGATATGTTAATTGTTTTTTCACATTATTTATCAAATATAATTTCTTTATTTTATAATTTCGTATTGTTACATCCTCTACATGTTAAATAATATGTGTCCTCACAATTTGAATAGTAACATGGTAGTCCTGGGTTTAAAATTTTGAAATACAATTATTAGAAACCCCACATCATCAAAAGTTATACAAAACATTATCTTAATAAGAGATAAAATTTAGTAAAAAAGACACATATAATAACCCATAACAAGGTTTCTATGTAAGACAATGTTGGTGGAATGCGATGATATGGAAACTGAGTAAAATTGTAAATAATTATACAGAGTGATTGAGTAAATTGGTCATATGTATGTAAATAATCAATCAAATTTTATGGGACTAAAAAATATATATGATTATTTAAAATTCCATCTTTTTCTTTTGATGTAAATTAAATAGGATAATTTTTTTCCATACCCTTTTTCTAGTGTTGAGAAATTATTTTATTCTCTACGAATATATGGAAATATATTTACACGACATGATTCTACTTCATAATCCAGATTTCATAATTAGTTTTTTCTTCAATAAATTACCAATTAATCCATTAATCATATAAATTAATACCCCAAAATGAAAATTTTATTATTGAAGCACTAAATTTCACTTTTAAAATAGTTCAAGATCCATAAAAGAGTGACATGTCTTTCCCTTCTTCCCTAACTATTTTCGAAAACAAATACAGTTAAAACATATTTTCTAAAATTATAAATTTATATATAAACCTCAAATGTTAGAAAACAGCTTCATCGTTAAAATTTATTTTTCAAATAATTCTACTAAATAAATTGACATAATAAAAAGGATATAAAATAGGTTAGTGGTAGGCGATAAAACATTAACATCTTCCAGTCATGGGTTCAATCCTTCTGGACATTATAATTTCTATAACATATTATTGGTCATATTGGTTGTATTATTTATAAAAAAAAATCCACATAATTCCTATATTCATTCCAAAACAATATGATGGAAATATTTGAAATAAAATTAATCAATAAATACCCTATTTAATAAGGATTTTAAAACAATAGTTTTTTGTCACAAAGTATAATAATCTTAATAAACTGTTATTATAATGTATTTAATTATTATATTAAATTTACCTATTATAAACGCCCTTAAATTTGTTCTAAAATAATTAAAAAAGATTTATTACTCAAATAACTTTTCAACAAAAAAATATATATCCCATTAAATGTTTTGATATGTCATTCATATTGTTATAATATGATAACATTAAACCAAAAAACAGCTTTTTAATTTTTGGAACTTATTTAATATCTTAAATTCATAACCCATTATAAAATCCACAACTCATACATTAATGAATACATATATGTATCTAAAATTTAACATAATCTTTAGATATATTATAATTCATATTTCGAAATACCAACGGTAAAATAATCTTATAGGACTATATCATCCATTTTATTTCGACATAGGTTCCTCCTTTGTCAATGGCATAATCATTATAATAGGGCATTGACTGATGTAATTCATAGATTCCCAACAATTATGAAAATTAACTTTAATTAGATCACTATGATGTAATTTATTTTCATTGATCATACTCTTCATTCCTCATTCAAAATTCATGTCTCTATTCTATTCATCCTGCAAATATATATTTTATTATTCTAATGAGGAAACTTTTATTATTTCATATAAAATTTATGTTTTACCTAGGTCATTCATTTTAATAATATTTTGAAATAAATTGTAATTGTTTTAAATGAAATTCGAAATATTCAATGAATATCCTATATTTGTGTCAATCTATGTTGGATGTAATGCTCATTGTCTTATACTAGTTGATGATATGGTCGATTCTAATGTTCCCTATTTAGATTTATTACCACTAGGTACATGTATTCATGAACCATGTCCACTTCTAGTATCACTACATGGATTTATTTCAAGGAGAATTCACCTAATCATTACACTTCTAAAAAGTTAGTATGTTATTCAATACATATGTTCAATTCTCAATAGTGGTTTATATTATAAAATATATTTCTTCTATAATCTGGTTCTCAATGTTTCTACTAAATGACATTTGGTAAAAACTATAGTGACCCCGATCCTCTTAGAAATGATTTTGTGACTTACATTATTATATCGGTACAATATCTAACGAATCACATCATAAAAGAATGACTAACCTAGTAGTCTTTGTAGATAATATCCATACATGAGTGCTTTATTTCATTATAAAACACAAATTAAAACAAAAATTTATTACAAATATAATTATTCCATATACAATATACATTCATACAATTAATATTACACATCATATATTTTAGATGATGGGAAAAAATTATCTGTGGAATCAAATTCTATGTAAGGGATATGTACACGGGAATATATCATGAACCAGTAAGCAAAATTAATACAGAATGATAAGTAACTGAACACACATTTCATTTAAATTACAAGACAACAAAAATATATAATAAATAATGAATATATAATTTTAAATAAATTAACCCACTTAACATAAAAATGATAATATAACAATGAAATTCATACAATGTTAATATTATTGTGAAAATGTCACGTATAATAATAAGAACTAAAGAGAAGAAAGTTCTTTATTTTAGGACATCACCATTATCGTGAACATGAAAAAATTATCACGAAGGTGTATCCTCTAGAATATTTATAGTTATTAGTTATATACCGATATGGTTTGGAAATTATATATCAACAATAATGATCTATACTCAAGAAAGTTTATAACTACAAGTTAGAAATTCATATGTTTTTCATAGCTGATTTTGTCTCATGAGACCTGTCGATACATTGAAGGGAATCCAATATTTTTAACCTCCAATCTATTCTTATATAAACTATTCCATATATATTTTATAAAATATTTAATTCATGAACAGTTTTCCACACTATCAATTACAAGTATTGATTAATGATTCATATTCATCAATATTTTCCCAGTTGATAAAATAACCTTCAAAGTAAACACCATAAGTAAAAATGGTATATGGTTAAGGGAAAAAATATCCATGTTAAATATTCGTTAAATTTATCAGAAAATTTATCTTTATATGAAGGTATATAATTCAACAATATGTTAATAAATAAAAAATTAATCAAGTAATTTAGATTTAATACACTCCTATATAAAATTGATTATAAAACATCTATATAAATAATATGGATGGTATCAATACAATATATATCCATTGGAGTAATAATAATGTTTCATTATCTTAGATTACTAGAAATAAAATAAAAGTATTTTTAAGAGGATTTTTTAGGAAAATATTCATTTTATTTTGTAATTCATTTTTTAAACATAAAACGTTCTGAAAATCATTTCATTTTAAAATCACTTCTAAAAAAATATAATTTCATGACTATTATGAAGATAATTTCAATAAAAAATATCCCCATAAATATGAAAAGGAAAATTAAAATAAAATATGGCCATGAATGAGGGTATGTTTTTTCATCTCATACATGTTAGAAACACTCCATTTTTCACTATAATAAGTTTAAGAAAGATCGTTATTCCTAAAAGGGCATACAATTTGCATTCACATTTTTCTTACAAGATAAAAGGGAATTATTTTTTAAATGACATATGAATCATTTTAATTTTATTTTGTATAACATAAAAATGGGTTACCATATCTTATTAAATAATTTTTAAAAGGATAATAAAATTGAAAACATTTATAGAAAAAATGGTTTTTTAAGATATTATATTTTTTACTAAAGAGATAACAGAATCAGATTTTATTAAAAATAATTCACAATTAATATAATTACAGAAGAGGGATAAAATAAAACTATTAAATTAATGTACCCTTAATAACTAGAGTTTTAGAAAATTAAGGGGTTTTATAAGGAAATAGAAAAATAATTTCCTTAAACATAAAGTCAAGACTAAAAAATCATGACTAGAATGAGATTGTTAAATATGACTTTATAGTGAAGATAACATTGATATGGGAGTTAATAAATGAATTAATTATTTTTTTTTATTCTAAATGAACATTGATATGTATAAATAAATCATAAAGTTAAAAATTAATTATACACATAATATTATAATTACATAACCAACGAATTAGAAGCTTAACTCAATGAATAAAAATTGAGTTATGGAATCTTTTAACATATGATTACTTTTGGTTCAACGAGATTAATTATTTTGTATAATGATATAATTATTATTATTAAATTTAAATGAAGAATATTAATATTTATAATATAATATAAAATTAATTCATTACATGTTACAAGTCATGGTTTAATAATGTATTATTATTTTCATTATTTTATTTGTTAATTTCCTTATTTTATCATGCACATTTTATTATAAATGTTTCAGATTATTTGTGAATATTTTATATAAATAAAATATAGAATTATATTAATGTTATAACTAACATAAATACTAATTATATACATTATTATGGAAATTTATGAAGGTTCATCATGGAAAATAAATCTCATCCTTTCATATAGACAGTGGGTCGTACGTACACAGAAGCGACAAAATCCTTCACTTAATTAGTGATAGGGTATGGAAATGAGTGATATATATAGTTTACCTCATTTTTATCTTCTATCATATACATCATATATTTTTAATTATTTACTTTTTTACATTCCATGTAATGATCACTTTAAAAAGGATCGACATCGCTTCGCTGGGAGGTAGTTTTCCATATACATGAGAGACATTAAATTTTTTCAAACAGATTGATATGTAAAATATTATATGTGATATTAAAATGAAATATTTATAATAATATGATAAATATCATATATTTTTGGTAAATTCATCATTATATACAACCATGATACTTGGTAATGTGAATATAATAACCTTAGTTCACGACGCAGTAGCTCACCAAAAAAAAGAATGATGATCTAATAACCCTTTTAAAGAAAGTGGATATGGATAATTTGTATTCCGTAAGGATAATAAAATATATTTAAATGGGATATAATATTATTATTATACTTTATTTTTTATGTAGTAATATATTGTGAAAAAATGAATAAAAATTAATGATCTTCGTAAAGATAAATACCTTATAAGAGAAACCTCTTTTAGATCTTCTCATAAGGACCCTATGTATGGTATTTTTAGAAGAATATAATATATAGAACGTAAATAAGGATGTTGGTTAAAGAATTGGGTGGAATTTGGTTGAGACAAAAGTCCTAGGAGGTGTGAATAATTGAGATGATGTAGTTCCATTTCATATGTGGGGAAATGAAACCCTCTTTGAAATTACATGAAAATTTCCCAATAGAATACAACATTTATTTCATTCACATGATAAATGTTTAAAAATGGACAAAAATTATATAATTGGGATTTATATTATTTAAATATTTCAATCCAATAATATGTTTACATGTTTTTAGGTGATTTTATCCCGTATCATATTAGTTTATCCCTTGTTAAATCAATTTTACCTTCACTGTGGTAATTATGTTTTTCTGTTTTAACAATTATTATTCATAAAAAAATTTAACTTATTATACAATTAAATTATTATTTTTCTAAATATTTAATAGCTTTTTCAAAATTTTGTTAATACATGTTGATAATTTTATTTTACAACTAATCCCACATAAGTGAAGAGGAAGGGGGTTTTTAGTGATAAAATTATAAAAGGTTTACAATGTTTATATATATAAATTTTATAGTAAACTGATTCCAATGACACAAATTATATTTGTAGAAATATTATTTAAATATTTTTATATTAAACCAATTTTTGATATAATTTTAATTTAATAATAATATAAACTAATGAAAATTTTAAAAAAACTCAGTATTTTAACTATTCATCAAAAAATAAGACCATAATGAAAAATATCAAAAAACAACCCTAAAATTATTTTTATTTTATGATTTAAAAAACAAAGATAACATATAAATATAATTTTTCAATTTTGTTTAACAAATGTATTTCAAATTTTATGTAGAAAAGTCCGATCAAACTATCTTTTTGTAATAATAAACTTTTTCAGAAAACATTTCATCTTTATTTAAATGACTATTATTTTATTTATAATCAAAATATAATCATAATTTTCATAATTTATTTAGTATTATTGATACATTAATTTCAAATGGATAGGTTCTTACCCGTCTAAAAATATTGTAATAATATTTCACATTTCATTTAAACAGATTATTGCTTATAATATAAACTAAACATAGTGTAACATGAAACATACTCTAATATAGGGGTCTATGTAACCCAAGATAGAAATAGTGTGGACTATAATGTATGATAAATTCAATGTTGTTTTCCACAGAATCTACCAATTATAATGTTACCATTTTATAATTTTGGGGTGTTATAGAATGACTTTGAGATTCAATGATTCTTTATTTTGTTTGGTTGTAATCAACTGTTTGTGAATGTTTTATCAAAAATGGCTTCTACCTTATCATCTCTCACGATGAAATCATTGATTATACTGATGTATTCGACAATTTTTGAATATTTTTATGAACAAATGTGTCATTTTACCACAAAAACTACTCTAACTCTACTAAAGGTCATACAGGTCAAAAAGGTCTTCTATGACACATTGAGTGCCTGTTTGGGATGATTATTTGTATATATAGATAATCGGACGACATATAGAAACCATCAGCAATGGAATCATGATTATTATTCTCTTAAAATTTAACTATATATCCCAACAGTCTTGCATGGCCATAATATTTAGGTGAGATTATCTTTTTAGATACATTTTAATCTGTTACTCTGATCATTAGATTATGATTTATATGTTTTCCCAGAGATATTTGAATCACTATTAGAGATGGTGGAAGAAATGCATGAAGTATTTCAATTTTGATGTTATTTATAACCATATAATGATTATTTTTGTTTCTAATTATATTAAGATGAGGCATTGATCCACTATGATTAAATAAGAAAACAAATAAATCAATATGATGGGGTTTCTCAGACAGTTTGACTTTGGTAGAAGGGAGGAGGAACCGGCAAATATTATAGATGCTCTTCAATTAAAATCCTAACTTTTATAAACTATCATGTAGTTTATTTGTTATGATTAAATGGTCTATAATTCAAATTATTTTTTAAAAGGTTGGAATTACATCAGTTATTTGTCTATCTATTTGGATGGTATAGTTTACATTAGGGACTTTTGTGTTATTCAATCATATTTAATAATGGATGTGATTGGAGAGTTTCATCGTTCCTTATGGGTGGTCTACCTAAAAAAACATATTCTATTACATGATGATCAATATATAGTTTCATAGTATTGAATAAGAGATAAAAAACTCAATTTATTGTCACTATATGTTCCATCATATTTTCTCTATTAATAAAAAGCCTTATCATTTCCTTCACCCCATCTATATCAAAATATATACATATATTAAGATATCAATTAAACTCATAGTGGTTTTTTAATTTAATCCATAAGAAAATAATTAATATTTTTTGTGATTTTTTATTGAATATTTCTCATTTTGTATCTATTTTTGATACCAGAAAATTGGCGGAAATGGGGATATTTTTAATGCTTTAGAACATTAGTTTTAATGGGGTTAAAATTTTCATTATCTCTAATATATATCCCCTTTTAACATCATGGTTTTGTATGTTCCTTTATGAGTTCATGAGATCTAATGTTTAGTAGATCATAATAAATCATCGTCATATGTAAGGAAAAATAATGTAGATAACTAAAATTCCTGAGGACATGCTTTGTGCCTAGGGTATTAATGTTGGGGTTTTTTTGGTGTAGTCATTAAGAAGATAAATTATTATATGATCTAAATTGAAACCATTTCATGTACTGGGGAATAGAGAGAATGAATTTGGAATTAGGTATGATAGAAATAAAATCCCATCATTAATTATTTATTCCAACAGTTAAGTGGGATAAACCCAAAAAATAATGTCTTACTATTACACAAAAAACAACATGTTAATATATCATTACATGAACTAACTGCTCTATTGTCAGAATTACCATTACCCAACACAATAATGATTTTATTCTATTATTCATCGTGTGAAATATTTGTGGAAGAGGGTTTCTAAACATTTATAACCCCATTTGTATCTTGAATCATTGTTCAAGGTGTAAACCACTAATGGTAATTGAATTTTCGCCCAAAGGACCACCTGACCCTTCCCAAACATCCAACTATGTTCATGTACAACAATTTATTTAATTTTCTATTTTGAAAAATAATTTGTGTACATAAAAAACATGAAATATTTATATATACATCCCACTTCTATAAATTCACACACCACTACATCAAAAAATTTAAATTCGTTGAAGAATTTACAACCCATATCTATGTTGGTTGGTTGGAAACTGATACAGAATAGATGGTAAACAGAAGTGAGTAAGGTGATATGGAAATGAGTTAATGGGTAAAATCACAAATATGATCCATTTCATTCCCACTACCCATAACAATAATTGAAATTAACATTAAAATGAAAAAATGTAAATATAAGTTTTATAACTCACCCATTGAGTAGGTCACTAAGTTTGTTATACTAGTGAGTACACTAATAGAATGTCACAATGAAGGTTGGGGGAATTGATGATGAAATGGGATATGAAAAATAAAATTATTCTTTTATTTGTATAAGAATATATTGTTATTAAAATAATTTATTCATATGATAAATTAATAGAATAATAGAATCCATTATGAATGGAGTTGCACCTAAACGATAATTGATTGTCCACAAAAAACACAAAAAGTATGGGACAAATATGAGACAATGGGTTTAATAATATGAAGTAATTCACTCCATATAGAATTTTCTAATAAGTGGTATTCTTTCATTTTAATTCTTTATGATAATTTCATATACATTATTTCTTTATAATAATCCTTCATTTTCTCTTATAATCGATGACCGATTCACGGAATCATCGATATATCATTAACTATTTTTCAAACAAAAAAAAATAAAATATATTTTCCTCTAAAACCATTTCTTGTATATGGACATGTTATTGTTAATATGATCAATGATTTAGGTTGTTGTGTAATTTCTATTTTGGATTTATGTTAGGGTTTATAATAATGTATCATTTATTAGGTGTTCAAAGAATGTCTAGTGAAGAATGAATTTAATTATATGGTCAATGAATTTAATTTAATGGGTATAATAGATTGTCCGATGGATGATTATATATTGGGTTGATTTTGTTTGATATGTTTTATCTAGTGTTTCAATTACTCAATGATTTATTTCTATTTCAATATGGAACATAATTAATGATGAATATATATTGTGTTAACGCATAATAATTTATCCAAAAAAGCATGAATTTAATTTACATGGTTAAGGAATCATTTATCTATAAAATTATGCATGTTTTTTTGGTAAATATCCATTATTAAGAACTTTTTTTATTTTGAGGCATAAAATTACATTTTCACGCATGGTGGGGATATGGATTTAATAAATAATATTATAAGAAGATGAAATTTATGTATGGGGTAGTAAAACTAAATTGCATATTACCACATCCCACAACCTTTTTTAATGAGTATTTCCTATTATTTATAGGAATGAATCTCTATATTTTTTCATTTTAAATGTGTAATTATTAATGATTATACCAACTCATTGGATCATAATTACACTAGAAAAAAACTCATATTAAGTAGGATTACCATTCTGCTAGCCCACCATATTTATCACCATGGATAGTCCCAATACTTATATTGAACATAATTCCATTGATATTCAATGGTACTAAGTACGAAATGGCTCAGTTTGTACACCATTATTAATAAAACTACAAGGTGTGAACCAAAAAAACATCATATAATAATGTTATTATGTTTTCCATTAGTTTAATTTGAAAATGTGTATTATTTCAATCTATAAAATTCTTGTTTTTAGATTTTTTGAGTATTAATTTTATTATTTACTATATAAAACTATAATTCCAATTTTTTAATGTATTATAATATAAAATATGTTTTATCTATACAAAAATATTTCATAAAAACATTTTATATTATCGATGAATCTACATCGCATATATTAATTATTCCTTATTCCCATGTGATGTCTCTCAAAAGTTATACTCTCAATGAATCAATTTTTTCAAATTTTAAAGCCTCATTCAATCTATATTGATTATTTAATTTATTTTTATTCTAAATATAACCATGTAATTTCCTTTTCAATTACCACTAATTCATTATTTTCATCTCACATAGCAATTTTACAATCCCAAATTCATCACATTGAAATTTGTTTCCATATGTATTATTCATTTTCATTATTCGTCATCTAATATAGATCTCCATATAACCATGAAATTATTAAGAAACCTCAATTAAAACAAATTTTTACACACGTCAGTTACGATAGAATAGATCATAACATATTTGAAAAAAAATCAATTTTAACAACATGGATCTCTAATGGTTAATTGATATAACTATTGTTTGAAGAAGCACATTGATAACCGAAACACAAATTTTTATTTCAAATAATTATGGACTTTCATTTTTCCCATAAACACAATTTAATTTTGAAGATTCTAGAGACATCCAATTGGATACAATATACTAATGCAGTTTAAAATTATCATTTATTTGGTTATTTTTAAATTAATATTCCAATTTACTTATTTTTTATTAGGTGTTTTACTTAGATTCAAGTTTGTGCATATAGTATACATGCCTTATATTGTGTTCAATATATATCCTTTTGAGTTTTGATTCAATAATCCAAATATCAAAATGTGAGAGTGTATTTTCAAAATTACCACATTCAGCTTTATTACTCAATGAAATTGTTCTCAAAGCAAAAAAACACTAAAAATAATTTATTTAAAGAATGTGAAATAATGGAAATAAATACAAATAGAACCAATAATATATAGAAATCCACATACATGAATAACAATCCCTCATTTAATATTCAATAACTAAAAATATAAGTAATGAAAAACTAGTGAGATGAAGAGATACAACAATGTTATTCTTGATTAAAATATGATATTTGTTATTAAATGATACCATATTAATCTTTTAAAAGAAGAAAATGATTTTATGATAGTTTTCTATGAAATTTATAATGATATGTAGGGAGAGAAATGTATCTTGGGTCATCCCACATGTAGTGTTGTGTTTTTACAACATATAGTCATGTATTAATTTTCATATCCCCAATATAAAAATGAATTATTTTTTGGGAATAAGACACTATATTTTTATTTTTCCTACTTTTTATTTAGAATCCAAATGTGGTAAATCTCATGATATATAATTTATATCATGAAACCCGAGATTATATATGATGTGAAAAAAAATAAGTGGGATGGATAATGTTACTAAATGGGATCTAATGTTATTGAATCCCCCTCAAGTATATTTTAAGGATATTGTTGACAATGTTTATGATTCACATCATTCACCAAGTATTCTTATTCATAATATACCTCCAATTACATGGTGGGGATCATCTCCTATAATTACCAATATATTCACCTCAATGGTCCATTATTCTTATATTATTAATTGAATTTCTACGTAAAAAAATTCTTTTGGTTATGTTAAATAAATATAAGGGAATTTAGAATTAATTTTAAATTATTAAAAGTAAATAATAAATGCTTCTATAGTTATATCTAACCCTTTAGTTGAATATTATAAAATATTGAGTCTTCTTACATGTCCACTGGGATGAAATAATTAAGTGGATGAAGAGAATGGTTGGTTATTATTTTCCATATCTCCAAAAATCATCATGAAGTGGTGGATGGAGTGATGGTGGAACATGGTGTTCTTGGTTCACATGATGATGGAAACTTTTAATAAAGTGTTGGAACTTAGTGTTCTTCCTAGAAAAGACATATATCTATAGAAACTAGAGGTCCTCTTTAATGACCTCAATGGGAACTCTAAATACAACTCCTATGAATATTAAACTCCAAAATCCCATTATCTATTCAATTAATAATAAAAAAATTCCATAATTTAATGAGTGAGTAAAATATGGATTGAATTTTTTTAAAAAAACTAATTTAATAAAAATAAAATTTATAATGTTAAAATAAAATGTGAAATACTAGTTGTATTTCAAAAAATGAATACAATTTTATTAAAATCTGATCATATGGACAAATAAAATAATGTTTTCTAATAATAATAGATAATATTAGTGGAAGACTACAATTATATATATATATAAATATATTATTTTCTTCTAATCATTCATGTATCTATTATTTAAGTATATTTTTTTCAATATTAATTAAGAAAATTGGAGAAATGGGTGTTATATGTGTTATGGTCTCAAAAATAAAATAAAATAAAATCATCCAAATATAATAAGATATTAATAAAATATAATGATCATATTATTTTAAATTATTTTTTTTCTATTCTATTTAATTAATTATATTAATATCAATAACTATTTTAATATCATCCAATGATTATTACATTTATAAAAGTTTTTTTTGTGAATAACACAAAAAAAATCTAATGAGATTTAATCCATAACTTATCTAAATTGAAAGGTATGTTTATAGATCAGCTGATTTAATAAGAAATTCTTGCTCCATTTTATATAATTAATCACCTTACTAATCTAACAATATTGTATGAATATTTAGATGAAATAGAAATGTGAGATGTTAAAGTTTATAAGAGAGTATAAGTTGATCAGAAAACATATTATTAATGAAAATAACATCTTTTAAATCCTTATGATATTACTCGCTATATTGAAAATTAATACATACATAATGAAATAAAAAAAAATCGTTATAGTTCTATAGATACCACAATGATCAACTATTTTTTTCCCTTGATGTCAATGGGGTTTTAGAAGCTTATTATTATTGGAATGATTGACGAAATTGGAGTAAAAAATAAAAATAAAAATAATACATATTAAATAAACTACTTTATATGAAATTTTTATGATAAATTATAAAAAAAAGAAAGAGGACATTATACTAATAGATATTTGAAAAAGGTCACGCAAGATAATAGATAACCACTAAAAAGAGTTATTGAAATCAATTTATAGTAGAAGGGGCTATTTATATACACATGTATTGACTATATATATCATAAATTTATTTGTGATATTATTTCATTTTTAATGATTATACATCCTTTTGAATTTATTATTTACTCAATAACAATCGTTGTATACTCTTTTAATGGATGCATACTATATGTATTTACTGATGGGACTATACTTGAGTTTTTCCTGAGAATAAGAAATAAAATATTCCACTTGTACATAAATTAATAAATTTGGACATTTTTACTATGATTGTATTAAAAAATACATGTGTTTTTTAATTTTTTAGTGGAGATTGATATTTTTTTAATTGAAATGTATCATGTGCTTGGAGTATACTTCACACCAGGTGGTGAATATGGATTAATCTGTAATTTATGTTGATGATTCATGGGTAACAATTATACATGTTGTTACTGTACAATGTCTTCAAACTAAAAAGTGTAATTTTTTTTGTTGTCCACTGGGATTTTTGAATTCCTCCCCATACACTAGAGGTGGCCATCTATCAATAAAAGGTTTAAAATTAATAATGGAAAGACTATTCCCTTAGGTGGTGATCATAATAATGGTTCAAATATTTATATCATTGGGGGAGAAATACTATTATTATAATAAGAAACATAATAAATGCAGTAAAAGCACAAAAGATAGATGTATTAATAAAAATGTTCAATGGTATACCATTTATAGGAAACTCATACCAAAACAGGTCAAGTTATATAAAATAGATAATCATTGTATCTTAGGGACAAAAATCCTAGTACAGAAATAAAAATCTAGTAAAGATCCAAATTAAACTACAAATAATGCAAAGGAACTATCATGGTCCACTTTTGTTCATCCCATTCTAACCAATACATCATGATCACTATGGTATAACTCCAAAACATGATACAATACCTGATCATAGAGACATGAAGTCTACATGCATATTAAAGGTCTCGTGTAGGGTGTCTGTATGAAATAAATATGACACCACCAATGTGTTGCAATGTGACTTACATTATTATGAATGTGTGAAATAAATATAAATAAAATGGGAAGCCCAACCATTTAATAAATAACATTTCCCTTGTATTCAATAACCTCCAGGATGTATCACCTTCTTTGGACATCACTAGTATAAGAATATGTGTGTGTCCCTATGACAACATATATTGTTATAAAACATTAATTCATGATTTATTACATTATATTACACTTATTAGAACCCAAAAGATCATTATTTATATTTCCTTTTGTGAATGAGGTACGTCATGTAATAATTTAAACATTAGAAAAATATCATTATTGAAAATGCATTAAACATGTTTGCATATAAAATTACACCAGATAACATGGGGCGTACATAAGAATGGGGAGATCTATAAAGCTCTATATGTGAATAAAAATGGACTAACATGAATATGGTAATACATTTTAGACAATAATCATGTCAATGTATTGTAAAAAGAGTAATAATAAAAATGTTAAATAATGATGCATGATATAGAATGATAGCATAATGGTAACATGGTAAAGGGGGAAAAAATTATACCAATACATCAAAAAAATATGTCAAGGATATATTTCATGTAAACTTGATTGATAATTCCCTATAATGGAATCATGTTCCCTACCTATCCAAAAATGATTTATCATGAAACTAAATATTACTCAATGCATTGGAGTGTTATATAATTCTGGTCTAACCTGTCACTTTCATTTCATTATCATGAATTGGTGTAACAAATAGATCATAAAACATGGATTCATTAATCATCATCTTTTATTCTGATGTACATGGATTTTTGCATGTATTTTAATAATTTTCTAACTTATTTTTAATTAATTAGTTTAACCAGTTATTATATTATTAGTTTATTTTTGTAGATTTGTAATATTTTAGATATTTTGATAATTTTTAGTTAATTTATATACTAATATTAGTAATTTGGTATTTCTATTAGTTATATTAATTTTATATATTATATTTAACACTATATTATTATTATTAGTTTCTCAAATTTTAGTTTAGTTTATTTTATTAATTATTATTAGTATGTATATTTTAATTTTCATTCTATTTTATTTCATTATTTGGTTGCATTAATAAAATAGTATTTGTTATTAGTTTATTATTATATTTAATAGTAATATTATATTTAATTACATTGCATTAATATATTATTATTTATCATTTTTGAACTTAGTTAGATAATTAGTTTCATTTAATTTAAACATAACATTTATTTTTTTCCTATCCCCCTTATCCCTCCATGCCACCCCAACCCACTACCCCTCTCCAATCTATTTTTATCCCCATGCCTCTCCCCTATTATCCCATCACCTTCCACGTCCCCTCCCTTCTCCCCAAACCACCTCCCTTTTCTCTCCCCCTAGACCCTGTCGCTCCCTCCTCTCCATACCACCTACCCACACCCCCATCCCCCCATCCGCACCTCCCTAACCCGCTGGACCAGCTGCCACTCTCCATAATAGCCTTCCCTTCCCAGCTGCCCCCTACTTTCCCTTAGCCCCGACCTTCCCTCTCCTCACCCGCTTCCCAACCCAAGCCTTCTCAATCCCACCCTGCTCTCAGCTATTCCAGCACACATCAACCAATGAAAAACCATCACCCAAAGCATAGCGGAGGTTCGGATACATCATTTTCATTCGCTTGGCTTCTAGAGATTCACGCCGCACGGCGAGTGCAAGTACAGATCAAAGCACATTTTCAGCGGCACTGTGGTTTGATTCGGGTGCGGCATCAGCGACTGCACGAAGCGGAGTGATGATTACTATTTTGAGATCATTGAAGACATCTCGCGGTGACCACAACAGCGACATGAGCGCAGTGATATCTTTAAATTATTATTTTATGTGCCGTGTCGTCACGATGTTTGGGTAATTCTCCTTGTGTCGGAGTTGTGACGAAAGTGACGGAAATTCCATGACTATAATTTATTTCCATGTTTAATTTCCTTTGAAATTAATATTAATTGGATGTTTATTTAATTAATTATATCTGTGTTGAAATTATTTTTCATTTGGGCCCTACACACATGCTTTGGTTCCCATTCGTGAGATACCAAACAAGTAATCATGAACATGAGTTCATTATAGAATTTATTTTCCTGTAATTCGATCAAGCGCGCGACCGAATTTTAAATAAATAAATATATTAATTGGAAAATTATTATTTTGTGTGTGGGCTTCTTCAAACTTGTGTGAGTGATACTGAATAAGTGATATCATGTGAGTGAAACCGATGCAGGTAGATGCTTTGACTTTGTGAGAAACGGGTCGTCGTATTTCACCAAGTGATTCAGTGCTATAATGACGAACAAATTATTTGTCAGGAAAGAGAACGAAATGATGAATAATTTGTGTAAAAATTTGAATATTATCTAACATCAGAGAATAAGACCAGATAGTATTTTGATTAAATTAGGAATCGGTGATAATTGAATAAATAAATATTCAAATGTGGGAATTAAATAATTGACATTGCGTGAACTTGAACGGACATCACGACTCTGAAACCTCCATCTCTGCATGTTTCATCCATAGCTTAGTTCAAATAGATTTTTTTAGTTAATTTATATAGTTATTTTTAAAATACTCATTTTGTTTTTTAGAACTTAGTTGTTAATCATGCAATTAAAGCCCATCCGCTTGAACATTCCTCCAAAAGGACATTTCTAGTGTCTACTCACATTCTCTCTGTGGTTTGACCCTATTCGCCACTTCTACAGTAGTTAGTAGGTAAATAAATATAGAAAATTCTCCTGAATTGCAATGAACGTGCCAAATTTCTGGCGCCATTGTAGTGGAGAATAGTAGCATTAGGTGTTCCTTTAAAAGAGTTATTTCGGTCAAAAAAACTAAACCAACAAAAAAATAGTTTACTGCTCTCGGAATTTTTAGTTTCAGGGATTTTGGAGACACCCAGAAGTTCAAAATGACTTGGGCTTCACCACACAATTAAAACCATTACCCGCCCTACACTGCCACAACTCAAGGTATGACTTATAATGATTCACCGCACATGAGCTATCCAGGTAACCCCATTTATTTCAATGATCTTTATTCAAGTCCATGCTATGATCCATATGAGAATATTTCTATATGCTATGAAAAAAGTCCATATACATTTTTGACCATTTTTCAAGTCAATGCAATCCTGAAAATTTATAACTTGATAATTCATTTCAAACAAATGATTAAATAATTGAGCACATGTTGCATTGTGCTATCACTGAGACCAATCGGAGGTTTTAACTTCATGATGAACATAATGCAAAGTTTCATTCCTCAAAAAAATATCTAGAAAATCTATTGAATAATTTAGTAAATCAAATGAATCATATTTCCGAACCATCTGCATCATTACCACTTGATGATCTAATTCAAAACAATTATTTTGAGGATAATGCAATAGAGGATCCATGTGAACAACATCTATGTCTTGAGTCTGATAATGAGATTGATCTTCCTTCTTTTCATCCAAGTGATGAATCCTCCCCATCACAAAATATTTCATCCAATATAATCACATTTCATGAATATGAGAGCTTGGTCTTCCACCCTGTTGAACATAACGATCCCTCAAAAAATGTGATTTCATGTCCTTCTGTGAGTTCACAACCCAGTCATCCCAAAGTGACAAAGGACACATTCAATGTATATCAAATTGCACCTTTGGAGGATGAAGAGGACATTGAACTATCACCATTATTAACCATGATAGATTCATAATTGAACCAAGAAACAATATATTTCCACACTCAAGAGGACATCACTTAAAATCACATCGAAACACCTCTTTCAGAAAATATTTGTGAGTCCGAAATTTTTTCTAAAATGGAGAATTCTAAATCATTTCTGGAATCGGATAATCATTCAACATTGGTGGTAGAGAACCCTCATAATTTTATAGAAACAATGTAAGAATTGGATTGCTTGGAGGATCCTAAGATCGTGGTGGAACATGTGCCTACCGAGAAATATGATGAGGGTGGTATAGAAGAAAATATTGAAAAAGATGTCATTCTTGACACAATGGAGTCATCTGCTCCAATTGATCCAGCGCTACTTTCTCCATCCGTCGAGGTTTAAAACACATCACATGAAATACCCACATAGGATAACAATATTTTTTATCTTGGCACAATCAATGAAACCATCAAGCATGAATTGAGTTGGAAACCATTACATTTCATTGATCTAGTGGTTGGGTGTGAAAATGAATTGGGATACATCATCAACCCAGAAACTGAATTCTATGATGTGATGGATATAAGTCGACCACTGAAGGAGTCTTCTAATGGCATTTTTTCACCTATGCACATTCACAGAGGTAATCTTCTTGATCCTTCCATTGATGGCCTTTGACCAAAATTAAATTATTATATGAGTCTTTCTACAGGTGAGGTGCATTCATTCCCTTGTGATTTGGAATATTTTAATTTCATTCCACAAATCCATTATTCTGACAAGATTCCATTGAGATTTTGTGCATCTTCAATGATAAAATCATCTTCAATGAATTGATTACACACTCCTATTGAAAAAGAATAAGATGCATGGTTTACATTTCTGTTGGAACCTAGTGGAGTTTCAATAACGGCTGGCTGAAGACGAAGTAAACATAGCGCTCAATGGGAGGCAACCCATCATTTGTTTGTTTTCCTTTCACTGCATTTAATTTCATTTAATTTAGTTTTATTTTATATAAAATGGAATGAATTTAAAACAATCTGCTTTCTCTTGGTACAGTAGTGGATTTAAATTCATCACAAATATTTTTATCATCCACATTATTTTAAATATGGTGTGACTTCTTTGATATGATGTTAGTATGTGTTGTCACTGTGTAGGTTTTACAGGTATACAAGTTTTTGGATCTTCACCAGATACAAATAGTCTCTCCACACCTATTTGCACTTACAAAGGGATGTGTTTTATTTTTTCTATATTTTATGCTTCCAAAACACCATCTAAACTCAAATAAAAAAATAAAAAACACAAGAATTTTTTTAAAAAAACATACATTCATGTCATTGATGAACCCACATAAAAGCTGTTGTATTTTTGTCACAACACAAACAGGAACATACCACTTTTTTCCCTAGTCAGTTTGAGAACCCGATTCTTGTTTTGGAATTCTTTGATCCATAATCCCATGACTTAGATGATTGCTGATATTATTTCATGGTTTGATTTTTTTTTAAAAAACATGTTTATTTTTTAGACACTTATATGCACTCATGCTCATATGTGAGGTCCAACATTATATTTCCATACCCGTGAGGACTCTGGCCCATTTTACATAATATTTTTTTTCTCTTTTTCTTGAGGGAATCTCAACCATGTTATGTCTTCTAGAACATTCCATGTTTTTTCATCAAAACGATAGGAATTTTGAAAGTTTCACTAAAATGATCGAGGCATCTATTTGATATTTTGGCCCCGTTGACCCACTGAGCCACCCATATATTTTCTCCATCATGTAGCCCTTATAATCCATGAAGAAGACTTTTAGGATAATCCCATAACTGATACCCTTCTCTACCCATTCCTTGAATTTTTGTATGAAAATTTTCAATCTATGTGTGGGGGAGAGATTTACTCATGGAGAGGGTTCTTCGAGGGGCGGTGAGTCATTTTATGTACTGGGATTGACATTATCCCATCCTGATCATATGAGCTCTTTTTCATAGTAGCCACATTCATTACATATATTTTGATATAGGAATATTGAATTCTTTTGATTTCCAAATATGAGTACATTGGTGGTCATTACGCGGTACCCGTAACTTTTGGGGATACCTATAAAAGTGATGATCCATTACTCCAGGAACTAGAGAGTTTTCTATATGACCTGCCTTCATTGATATGTTACATCATTTATGCTACATGTGTACCATTGTTTGGCATTACTGTCTGACACTTATTTCATGGGGTTTTGAGTTGATACTCACCAGTTTTTCCTGTAAATATTATTTGAGTGAGCTGTGTCTTAAAAAAAGAGCGAAATATTGAAGTATCATATTCTTGGGGATAAGTAGTGTTTTATGTGTGTGTGTGGGGGGGGGTGAGATTTTGAGAGAGAAATTTGGATTGACATATATCATGCATTTATTTCAAGATTCAACCCTCCTTTTTACCAAAAAGATGTCAATTATTTTTACCCACTGTCCCACAGCCACTGAAACATTTTGACCTCATGTAAAGTCCTTGAGATTGGTGCATTCTTTTGATTTCCACTAATGGAGATGTGAAATTCATGGAAAGCTTATGGTAAGCATGCATGTTTATGAGAATTGAGCATGGATTTGATCATCTTTTTTCTGAGAGATGATATTGATGGTGAGGTAGGTCACATGATACTTGAGTGCATGTACTTGTTTTGAAAAAAATGCAAGTGAAAGAAAAGTTTTTTTTGAAACTGAAGTTTTAAATGAATCATGATATTTTATGGGAAAAAGTGATTGAAGAATTTTGAACTTGTAATTTTTATGTTTGGATTTGTCTACGTCCACTTGTGTTTTCTTTATGATTGTTTTTCCCAAGAGTGCAAAAGTTTAATTGTGGGGGATTTGATGTAAATGGATTTTTTCATGTATTTTAATAATTTTCTAACTAAGTTTTAATTAATTAGATTAACCATTTTTAATATTTTTAGTTTATTTTTGTAGCTTTTTATTAGTTTAGATATTTTGATAATTTTTAGTTAATTTATATACTAATATTAGTAATTTGGAATTTCTATTAGTTATATTAATTTTATATATTATATTTAACACTATATTATTATTATTAGTTTCTTTATTTTTAGTTTAGTTTATTTTATTAATTTTTATTAGTATATATATTTTAATTTTTATTTTATTTTATTTCATTATTTGGATGAATTAATAAAATAGTATTTGTTATTAGTTGATTATTATATTTAATAGTAATATTATATTTAATTACATTTCATTTATATATTATTATTTATCATTTTTTTAACCTAGTTAGATAATTAGTTTTATATAATTTAAACTTAACATTTCTTTTTTACCTCACCGCCTTATCCCTCCATGCAACCCCACCCCACTACCTCTCTCCAATATATTTTTATCCCCATTCCCCTCCCCTTTTATCCCCTCACGCGTTGCCTCCCCTCCCTTCTCCCCAACCCGCCTCCCCTCCCCATCCCGCCTCTCCTTTCTCTCCCCCTGGACCCCATCACTCCCTCCACTCCATCCCTCCTACCCACCTACCCGCACCCCCCATCCCCCCATCCCCACCTCCCTAACCCACTGGACCAGCTGCAACTCTCCATACTCGGCTTCCCTTCCCATCTTCCACCCCTCCTTTCCCTTAGCCTCGGCCTTCCCTCTCGTCACCCGCTTCCCAACCCCAGCCGCTTCAATCCAACCCCACTCTCGACTATTTCAGCATCAATCAACCAACAAAAAACCATCACCAAGAGCATAGCGGAGGTTCAGATATGTCATCGACGTTTGCTTGGCTTTAAGAGATTCACATTGCACAGTGAGTGAAAGCGCATATCAAAGCATATTTTCAGCGGCGCGGTGGTTTGATTCGGGTGTGGCGTCAGCGACTGCATGGATCAGAGTGATTATTATTATTTTGCGATCATTGACAACATCTTGCAGTGACCACAACAATTACATGAGCATGGTTATATCTTTTATTTATTATTTTATGTGTTGTGTTGTCGCGATTGTGGGGTAATTCCCTTTATGTCGGAGTTGTGACGAAAGTGATAGTTATTCCATTTCTTTAATTTATTTCCATGTTTGATTTCCTTTGAAATTAAATTTAATTAGATGTTTATTTAATTAATTATATCTACGTTGAAATTAATTATCATTTGGGCCATGGACACATGCTTTGGTTCCCATTCGTGTGATACCTAATAAGTAATCACAGACGAGAGTTCATTAGAGAATTAATTTTTTAGGAATTCAATCAAGCGCTTAAGAGAATTCTGAATAAATAAATATTTAAATTGGAAAATTAATATTTTGTGTGTGCGCTTCATCAAAGTTGTGTGTGTGATACTGAATACGTGATCTCATGTGAGAGAACCCGACGCATGTAGATAATTCTACTTTTTGAGAAACAGGTCATCATATTTCACCATGTGATTCAGTGCTATAATGACGCACAAATTATTCATCAGGAAAGTGAACGAAATGATGGAAAATTTGTGTAAACATTAGAATATTGTCTATCATCAAAGAACGAGAACATATAGTATTTTGATTAAATTTGGAATTTGTGATAATTGAATAAAGAAATATTCAAATGTGGGAATTAAATAATTGTATTGTATGAACTTGAACGGACGTAACGTCTCTGACACTTCCATCTCTGCAACTTTCTTCCATATCTTAGTTCACCTAGATTTTTTTAGTCAATTTAAATAGTTATTTTTAAAATAGTCATTTAGTTTTTTAGAACTTAGTTGTCAATCACGCAATTAAAGACCATCTGCCTGAACATTCCTCCAAAAGGACATTTCTAGTGTCTACTCACATTCTCTCTGTGGTTTGACCCTTCTCGCCACTTATACAGTAGGTAGTAGGTAAATACATATATCAAATTTTCACGCATTGCGATGCACGTGCCATATTCCATGATAATATAGTGTGGAATAAATACATATAATAACCAATTCAAACAATTATAGGTGTATAAATGTGAACATCCATGATATTAAATTAAAATGGTATTCACTACACAATTATGTTGACAAGGAAAATCACGGAGAACATTTAGTAGCATAATGCCGCAACATAAAAATTACTCAAATGGGTCGATGAGAGATAAATGGGCCTCTCATAATTTGGACATAAAATGGTATGTAATAGGGACATGTAATGGAATATCTGAACATTATGAATTAAAAATATAATGAATGAGATAATAATGAAATGTGAATAATGAAGAGAATGGGAGGATCCCTAAGTAAATTTCGGCATATTAACTAGTGTACAAAAGGGTTCATGGGAGGGAATTTATAAAAAATAACGGGATATATAATCATTTCTACACAAAATGGAAGTTTATTTTGGATGTGTAATATCAAATACCATAATTGAATAAATTAATTAAAAGGAATAACATAAAAGAAGAGATTGAATTAAAAGCAATGTGGGAGATCTCTTATTGGAGTGTGTGAATAACAATACTTGGGATGAGATTATAGAGTGATTAGGGGATCTTTGGGAGAACAATAGAGAGGTTATAGAATCTTTAAGATGTGATTAAAGTATTTTTACTGAATAAAAGTGGGTTAATGGGAGTGTTTATATAGTAAATGAGTGGGTAATTATTTATCATTTCTCAAACATAGGGTTTGGAATCTCTATAATATAATAACAGAAATCAAAAACCATATCATTGTTAATTCCCATGGTTTCTACCAAATTATAGTTTATTTAATAATTTTATAAATCCATGGGCCAAACATAGTAAAATAATACCCTTACATATGTGGAATTTTTTCATACTCATAAAGAAATGTTTTTATAATATGAAAATATAATAATTAATTTTTTAAGATATGTAATGGACTTATAAAATTATTTAAATAGACATAAAATATAATTATTTTAACTATAAAACTTATATTTGGTTAGGAATATATGTTATAGTTTTTTTATATCATGTTCAGGTCATGATGTCATAATACACAACATCTATTTATATAACTTAATGTTTTTTACACAAAAAGTTTACTCTCTATGAATACTATGAGAAATTCACCATTTTAATATTTCAAAATTCATATAAAAAGAATATTTTTAATTCTATCTAAATATTTTCAAGAATATATGCATTTGAAATTTTAAAATATTAATTGAAATTTATTGTTAAATGGTGGTTTCTCATGACAATAACAGTTCTCGAACCCTAATATAAAATTTTTAGTCCATCATTAAAATTAAAGGTCCAATTATATTTATTAAAAATTATTTAGTAATAAGAATTTATTAAAAAAATATATATTCCAAACATAAATTAAATAATGAAAATATTTTCCTTGATGTAATTTGAACATTACCCGTAAATACCATATTTTTTATATAATACAATTCAAAATCAATTATAGGGTAATAATAATAGGATGAAAATAACATCATTATTCTATAAAAAAACAAAGTTAATACTCATATTTTCATAGCCTTGATATGTACCTAATTAATACAGTAGAAAAATATATGAGTTTTTGGTGTGTGATCACGGAATATTCATATGCTGGTTCAGGGTACATGGTTTGGAACATGATCTCGTTGAACTTTAACTTCTCCCATAAATGGTTTTTTGTCATGCTTCAGTTGTTTGATATAATCATTAGAACTGGGAAGGGAAAATTCTAGTGATATTATCTCTCTTGGAAGGACTAATAAACTGTCTTCTTTGGGTATGATCATACTCGATGAGGTCATCATTTCCTTTTCATGTGTAAATAAGATTTTATAAAACCCTAGATTTATATTAATAATATGATCAATGTTAAATAGATATACTAGGAATTTTCGTGATTTTTAAAGGGATTTTAGATCTAATAAAATATAAAACCAAATAATTTAACGTGTTTTCAATAACCATAATCCAAAAGAATACATTTAATTAAATAAAAACTGGGAATTATATTTACGACAACATATATCATTACAAAATTCTGCGGTTAAGAAAATTTACCATAATTTTTTCCGTTTTACACTCTAATGAAGAAGATAGTAATAGTATTTCATTAAATTATCTAGTTCCCAAACCTCTTCATTAAACTTTTTGTTTCTCCACAACACATTGACAAGGTTCTTAGTCTTATTTAATGGATCTTTTTTCTATGATATATTATCTTATCCATCTTCACTTCATTGTAAAGTCCATTCTCCAATGGAACCACCTTTGGATTGTGTATATTCTAGCGGTCTTGAATATTCTTCCTCAACAGGGATACATAGAATATTTCATGTACTATATATAGGTTAGGTGGGATAGCAAGTTGAGAGGCCACTACACCTATGTGATCAAGGATTTCTTAGGGACTGATGTATCATAGGCTAAGAATTTCCTTCTTCCAAAATATCATTACATTATTTTACACTTATATGTGGAGGAATAATATGTATCTAAAATCAAAATCTAGTTCTCATCAATGATTATCATCATATCTCTTCTATATACACTAGGAAATCTACATGTGCTACTAAATGGACCTAACCTTTTCACTATTTCATGGACTATTTCAAGACCTAAGTAATTTTAGTTCCACAACTATATCACCTCTTTCTACTTATCTATACGAATTCCCATAAATGGATTCATAGGTATTTTTTGGATGCTTTACTAGAAATTGTTATTGTATGATAACTTGACCAAAGGAAGATGTTGTTCCCACCCCCATTCCAAACCAATTTAGCATGTTATCAACAAGTACTCATGTGTCTGGAGAGTCTACTCATATTGGCCATAAATTTGAGGGTAATAAGTTATTATGAAGTTAAATATAGTATCTAGATAATGTTTTAGACTCTTCTAGAAGATAGAGGTAAATCTCTGATATCGATCTGATACATTATGTAGTGGTACTCCATACATTCTTACCAATTCTATGATGTATATCTATATAATTTAATCTAGTGAGAAATCATCTCAAATCACAATGGAGTGATAAATATTTGTAGGATGATCCACCACTACCCATATAGCATTTTTACCTCTTGATGTTTTTGAAAGCCCAGTGATAAAGTTCATGGTGATATTTTCCTATTTCCAAGTTGGTATGTGTAATTGTTGCATCATCCAATTGTTTTTTACCGTATTCTTTAATTTTATGACATTAAATACATATTGATGCATACAATATGATATCCTTCTTTATATTTTACCACCCCGAGTGCTCTCCGAGATTATGATACATCATTGTGATTTCAGGATGGATACAAAATATTGAACTATGTCTATCATCCAATAACTCCTTCATTAACTCAAGATTCATTGGTAAACATATCTATGAAAACAGTTATACTACTATTTCTTCATTAACACTGGAAAATTAGGGTTTAAATTTTCTAATAGTTCCAATTTGTTTTAAATTACCACATCATATTTTTGAGCATCTATTGTTTTATCATGAAGTGATAATTGAGAAATTATATTCCAATGGAATGGTGATGTTCCTTGATTTATGATTGACATGTCCATTCTTTCAGGATCTAATAAGGTCAGATCCCTCTAAATTATCATCAATGATTGAATTGTTTGATCCACTAAACATAGAGTGTCTTCCAATTTATTCACATACCTTAAGAAGTAGTGAATTTAGAATTCACATTCGTTGATAATATCTAACCATCTTTATTGGCGCATATTCATCTAAATTTATGTGAATATATACATGAAGATTTTTTTTCAATATATATTTTACACTTATACACAAAGATATAATGCCTCCATGTTTTCAATGTGAAGATCATAGAATCAAATTCTATACCATGTGCTACGTAGTTTTATTTGTGATCATTCAACTACCATAAAGCATTGTCAATGATTTATTTCATTCTTCATTGACACACAACCCAATCCCTTCATTGAACCATCACTAAATACCATGAAATCATCACCACATGTTGGTAGTTTGAGAATAGGCACAATGATAAAACTCATTTTCGTCTCCTTGATGCTATATTCACACTCATCATTCCAAGAAAAAATTACTCTATTAGAGTAAGCATTATATAATGGTTTGAAAATCATGATAAAATTCTCACATGTTGGTGATAATAAATAGCTAATCAAGGAATATATGGATATATACAATAGATTTTTGGATCATCCAACAATCAATTTCTCCTATTATCAAAGGGTACATCAATATCCTATTTCTTCTGATAATATTCCCCATCAAATAGACTTCTTTCAACCATAACTCAAAATTTTTATACTATGCATAAATCTTCTCCTTTTTCAATGTCTTTAGCATAATGATCAACTACTCCTCAAGAACCTCTTGGTATTGGGGTGTATTAGAATATCATCCAAAAATTCAACCACATATTTTCTGAGGAAATATATAATGACTCTGTTCATTATATCCATGAATATTTTTTTAGAATTATCATGTTCGAAATGATGTAATATAAACTCATAATACTTGTATGTTGTTTGAAAAGAAGTCTTGGAGATATCTTCATTAATCAACATAACTTGGTTATATCACACCCAGATATCCAAATTGTGGATGTATTCTTTTCGACATAGGTGATCGAACATGTCATCAATATATGGAATATGATTCATAATCATTATCATGATCTTGTTGAGATTAAGATAATCAATGAAAATGTACATTAAACCTTCTGTATTATCAACGAGGAGGATGGTTGCATCACATATAGAAGCACCTGAGTGCATGAAAACTTTTTCGTGATTCCCTAGTAGGTTTTTATTTTATCCTCCTATAACATAATGTAAATACTTACTAAATTCTTAGATAATGATAACACATAAAGTATAAATATGATTGAAAATTCAACCTCATTGATAGGATGAAGACCAGAAAATTCATCAAGAAACACAATAGTTTATTCCCCCAAAATGAAAATATCATTAAAGATTATTAATTTCATAAACATAATCATCTGAACTAGATATTCATTATCATAGGGATATAATATCCATGCCTGAGTTGTTGGTTCTAATAAAGATTCATCATCCTTCTTACACATGTATATAATCATAAGACAATTATCATTATGAAGATAAATTTCTTTCTCATGTAAATTTATAGTACCTCTATATAGGAAAATCAAATACAAGCTCAAAATTGAAAAACATTATACTAATGGGAGTAAGGAAAGTTCCACTAGGATGTTCATCACAAAAAATGTGACATGTGAGGATTTATATACATGGGATTCAATAATTACCCCATGAATTGTTTTACTAATAACTGTACTTCCATTAATTTTGTTGGTGATTGAATATTTCAATGAAACACTCATTATTTGAAGGAATGCACAAAATAGAAATAAAAAGTAATATTTGATATTATTTAATTGATAACTATCATACATATCACTACGTCATTTATGGGATCCACAGTAGTGGTTGTGCTGGAAAATTATATCCCTTGATTACAAAGAGGAAGCTGTACAGCTTTAAAACAACATTGAATAGTCCACTTGTTTGCAAACTACCCAGGTTCCATGTAGTTGATGTATTAAATAATGCAAAAAGGATTTAAAATATAGTTACATTGCTATATCACATTAGTGGGTTTCTTTTAAATAACAAATTTGTTATGGTGTCTTTCCTTCCTACACCAATACAATTTTCTCACCCCCATAGGCAATTTTTAGGGTTCTTATATCCATGCCTTTGACAAGTGTGATGTTGATATTTCATAGGACCGTAATACTTCTCCATCAAACCACTAGAATTAAAAATTAATTCTTGCTTCATTTCTCTATGGTACCCATGGGATTCCCTGATCTCTATTTTGACTTTGAGGGAACATCAAATAAATTTCTTCATATATATCAAGGTCTCAGATAACCATTGATTTCCATAGACTAGGTTTTAGCCAACCAAAGAAGTGGTCAATAAAGAATTAATTGAAAACAAAAAACAAATATTTTTATCATGGATGTCCTATAAATCTATCCTCATATGGATTGAAATATTCATTATCATTTCTCTTGAGGTGAAAGAAATCCATGTCCATTTTAAGTTCGATGGTGCGAGGAAAATATTTTTCAAAAAACATTTTATGGAATTCATTCCACCCCATTGCATAGATCTTTTCATTATACTTAAAATATTATATCATTTTTTAACACTAAAAAACTTATCATCCTATATAAAATGAATCTGGTTGAACCATATATTTCTCATAATATTAGAGGATGTTCAAGATCCTCTAAATGGATTTGATACATTGTTTCATGATTAAATAATCATATGATCCAATGTGTGTTAGATGCCTTTTCGTATATAGGTCTCAATTGAAAATTGTTATATCATAGGGGTATTTTGACACTCTTCTAGATCTAGGAATCTATTCCCAAACGATGTCATATGAGAGTGTGTTTTTATGATGTATGTGATTCATAATCACATCAGGTTGGATATCTCGTTTTGCGGTCATTAAATTTTACTTCAAATTGGTTATTTACCTGATTCCCCATATTTGTATCCACTAGCTATAACAAAAGAAAATTAGCGATTATTATTTTAAAACTATTAAAAA
Source organism: Viscum album (assembly GCA_963277665.1). Classification (NCBI taxonomy): domain Eukaryota; kingdom Viridiplantae; phylum Streptophyta; class Magnoliopsida; order Santalales; family Viscaceae; genus Viscum; species Viscum album. Next base: position 114,022,749 of record OY728137.1, read on the forward strand.
CATAATGCATTTGTAAAATGACATTATACAGATGACTTCTAAATTACTTTTATTTCTTATCTTATGAAATTATATAATTCAAACTATGTTATCCATGATCTATTTCCTTGCATGTATTATTTTGGTTATTGTTTTGTTCCTGTAATCATGGTTCATATTGGTCATATGAATTTACCAATGAATATCCCATGGGAGTGTCAAACCATGTGTGTATCAAGGCCCATTGTTGTGCACCAGTTCTAATTCTTGTCTAGATCCACATGGTGTTTTCAGGTTTTACCCCTACGTATATCTATTCCATATTCACATCAAATTGTAATATTTAAAAAGGGGTGTATTTTCATGATAATCCACATAATATATAATTACCAAAGTTCATCTATGTTAATGATTCATATTTTAATCCTTAAGACTTTTTCTATAGTTTTCTAATCCAAATCCTAAAAATATATAAACTTTTCCATTGATACCATCTAAAACAAAACAACTCTTTTTTATACCTTAATTAAGGATTTATTATATAACATTACACCTAATATAACCCTAATGATTGATAATTCTACTTTATCATTGAATTTGGAACAGTACATAACATTTTAATTAGAAAAATCATTATCTATGGTGAAAACATCCTTAACATGATTGCACATAAAACTAAATGGGATAACTTATGAGAATACATAAGAAAATAGTGAGATATGAAGGAAAATAAGGGAATAAACATGGAATAACTGGATGATAATACTTTTAATACATTATTCATATCCATTTTGAATAAATGGAATGATAAAAATGTAAATGTCAATGAGGCATGATATAGAATGATGATATAAAATCATCATGGTAATCATGGAAACATTAAACAATACATCATAATAATAATTCATAGATAACTACAATGAAATCATGATAGAAATGTCCCAAAAATAGTTCATGTTCGATCTCTATCCCAACATGATGTATCCCGATATGAAACAATACCTATTGCATTGGACTGCTATATAATTCTTGGTGCACCCGTCACTTTCATTTCATTATCGGGCTTATGTTTTTCTTCATAGATCATAAAACATAGAATGATTCATCATAAAATTTTATTCCACAAATAAGGATTGTGGAATACTAAATGTGTGTACACATTCAAATAAATATAACACTTTAAATATGAATACATTTGATTGTAAATTGGTATGGTATTCAGTACAAATTGTTTTGACATGGAAAATCATTGTTAAATTAAAGCAGCATGATATTTTAACTTAAAAATTCGTAAAATGGGTAAATGAGAGAGAAAGGGGTATCACATTATTTGGGAATAAAATTTTATGTAATATATACCTATAAATTCATATCTAAAAATTAATAATTGGACATATATGGCTTAATATAACCATGAAACTTAAATAAAGAAGATAAGGTGATGATCCCTTTATAATATTTAGCATGGTAATTGGTGTACATAAGGTTTCAGGGAATGGATTTTAGTGAGAGATAATAGTGAATATCACTATTTACACATAAAATAGAAAATAATTGGGATATGGAAGAATAAATATCCACATGAACAAATGGAAATTAAAATCCATAACATAAAATATGTTCATGAATATTAAGGAAAGAGGGGGTTCTCTTAATAGATTTTGTGATAACAAAATCTGGGGAGGGTCTTATTGAGATATTTTGTAACCATGGGAGGAATATAGAGAGTTAGGGTCATATTAAGGATATGATATATTAATTTTGAGTGAATATAAATGGGATAATGTGTGGGTGTATGTAGTAAATTATTGGGGAATTATTTATCATTTATCAAACATATTTTTTGGGATCTATATAATAAAAACCAAAACCCAAAATATTATAATGGTTTTTAAGAAAGTTTCATCAAAATGGGAGTAGGTTTAATTTTTATATCATTACCTGGGACAAAGTTGATAAAATTATATCCTTTCAAAATTGAAACAGAGTTATACCCTAGATGAAACGATTTAAGAACCTTTGAATATAGTATTGGATTTAGAGGATTCCTAAAGGATTTATCAAATTAATCAAATAAACATAAAATAACATTTTTTCAAATAAAAACAAATAATTGGTCATGGATACCCTTTATATTATTTATTACATCATATTTGGTTCATTATGATATCATAATACCCAATTTATATTTACATAGTTTTTAATTTATACCTAAAAAATTGACTCTATCAGAAAATTATAAAAAATTTACCATTGGATAAATTTGAATGTATGACTCAAAAAATAATAATCATTAAATTAAAATTATTTTAAATATATTTTTATCTTAACTTTATTTATATGAGTCAAAATTTATTATGAAATATTAGGTATATTTACAATAATATTTTCCGAACACTTATAAAAATTAAATTTGACTTTATAAATGATTTTACGATCAATTATATTTACTAGAAACTATATAATAATAATATTTTATTTAAAAACTATTAATTATAAATGTAAAATAATTAATGAATATAAGTTCATTAATTGAATTTGAATATTACCAAAAAATACACTTGTTTTTTTATTGATTAAAAATAATAATCAAATTTAAAGTAATAATAATATGATGAAAATATATTATTTATTTTATTTGAAATAATTTACATATTCATATCTATAGGGTATTAATACATAAAGCATTAATACACTTCCAAAATCCCTAATAAAACAATGTCTAATGGTTATACTTTCACTGGGTGGTTTAGCATACCTTGTTTGGTCCGTGATCTCGTTGATCTTAAAATTCCCCCATAAACATTTTTCATCATGCTTAATTAGTTGGATATCATATTGGAATTGGTCAATTGAAAATACCATTGATTTTATCTACCTAATAATTTCTGATAAATGTACTTCATATGGTACTAGCCTACTGTTTGATGCCAATGCTCATTTTGGCTATGTTAATTTGATTTTCAAAAACACTTTATTATTTATAATTATTGGGCTAGTGTTCAAAGACAATATTATCAACTTTAATATTCATAACTATATTTTAAAACCCACAGTTATAAATTTAAATGGGTGAATGTGTTCTGTATACCAATAATACATAATATGTAATATAATTAAATCAAAATATGAATTTTATATATAAAATTTCTGGTTGTTATATCCCAAAATACATATATCGAATAAAATATGTTTCTTCATGTATATAATTTTATTATATAGGATTCATGGCATAGTTCCCCTAGATTCACCTAATGAATATAAACCTATGTGAACCCTCAATTTACACCCGTAATCATGTTATTCACAACTCATTCCATAAATGAGGCAACCCAACATCCAAATTTCATTACCAGTCCTATCGTTGGTCCCAAAGGCCAAATATTAGAAAATTAATTTCAGATCAAATAATGAAATATGAAGGAATAATGACAATAATCCTCTCATAACCCTAGCCCGGTGACCTATAATATATTGGTGAGTATCTTCCCCTAAATGATTGTCTCTATGAAATTAACATATGGTCCCTCACAATCCATATTTATTTCTACGTTAATAACCCTTTCAAATCTATTAGTCAACACCAACCCCCAGGAATTAAAGTCTACTAGGTCCTCCATCGACAATGTGTGGTAAACAACACCTATATTGAGTCCTATCTAGGCGCAAATGACTCCAATAGTGAGTCCAACCAAAAGGTTGAGTGGAAATCACATGAAAACATATTCCAAATCTTATGGTACCCCAACCCATGTTCACATGTTATTGAATCCTGATGGTCAACACTATCTCAAGTCACATATTCCATTCCCTCGTCTCAAAAAACTTGTCCCCTAAGGTCTTGATGACCATGTTTTCTTGACCTGGTGATCATTATCAACCCATATGTCTTCGACCATGACCAACCTAATGAACCCAAACACCTTAGTCTAGGTGATCAACATTCCCTCAATGATTATACAATTATCATTACATTACCAAAGGGGCCAATGAATCAATATAAAAATTTAATTTATTCAATTTACACAATGACCAAACTTTCCCAGTGATTCCCAAGCACCTTCATTAGCTAAACCATTTGTAAAGTAGCATGACCATGCCAATAGGAATATCACACAATCAATTGAACATTTTTTAGATAATAATAATTTTATTCAGGTATATATCAAACTACCCACATGTACAGTATATGATTTACCACAAAACATATATAGAGACAAGGATAAATCTTGGAACAATCAATCTAGTACTAGAAGGAACTCACTCCCTTGATATCAACTTTTAAATCAAACTGAGGCGAGATAAATAGATGTTTTACATGAATTCTTTGAAAATTGGTCAAAATGGATCTTATATAAATATAATTAAATATGGAAAACCGAATTGAAAATAGAATTTACTCGAATGATATAAAAAATAAATTATTAGAAAATTTTATCATGAAAAAAATTGAATAAAATTTCATTACACTTTACATTGAAAACAAACATTTTCTGTCTAATTTTTAAGAATATTGATGTTATATTATTTATTTCTCCTTAGTATATTTTTTTTTATGATCACTTTTTTATATTAATAAAAAATGAAACATAAAAATTAATATATATATATAATATTGTGAACTCTGGGAATATGAAAACTATAACTAAATAATCAAATTATTTAATATAAAGAATAATGAATAAAATTAACTTCTTAGATAAAGTGAAGTATGTTTAGAACATAAATTTTATATAATAATATACATATGATATATAATCTTATTATTAATAGTTCATATAATTTAAAAAAAACATAAAACCAATGAGTGATACCTATAAATTGAAGAATATTATATTTTAGGATTTTTGAAAAGAATGTACGTAAGAGTTAGGTGGGTAGTTTTTTGGCCTATATGACAATTTCTCAAAGTTATTACACATAATATAAATGTATGTGTATGATGGACTAAAATTATGGATTGAGTACACTATTATAAATAATGTTTATTATTATTAGATAAATGGTTCACTTGAATAGAATATATAATATAATGGATGGAATGTCTAGTAATCATGAACAAATTTTATTTCTAATAATTTAAAAATCATCTCAATCATCATAATCTTGAAAAATTTCCAACTGTAAATAATATATTTTATTTTCATGATATACCCTTGAAAAAAATATTATTGAAATAAAATTCAATATCATAAAATTATACAAGAAATATATATATTTTGGGCTAATAATTCCTTGAAAAAAAATGAGGTATTCATAAAAAAATATCTTATTATAAAATATCATTTTATAGGATAAAACATAAAGGAAAAATAATAATATCATATGCCAAGATTTATAGGGTTTTATAAATAAGAATATATGTTCAAACATAATACTGCCTATGAAAGAAAATAGAAAAGTGTTATCACCTAGTAATTCATTTAATTGAGTCTATTATTTATTTATTCATTTCATTCGATGAAACAAATGAGAGGATTATATCCTAAATGTGCTGAATGAATGTTTTACCCATGCCATAAGTCTTATGATATATATATGTATATGTTAATAAATGTTAATTTTTATTTGATTTATCATGAGGAATACACTATATTTATTATGTGTTTTGTCCATAGACTACATTCATATTAATTCCTTGTCTCTATAATTCTTATGTTTCTTCTCCATCCTTATATGGTTTAGAGATACTAGAATCCCATCAACTAAAGAATAAGCAACTATACTTCAAACATTACTTAATATTGAGTTAAGTCAATAATTCACATTGAGGATCATTTCAGGTTTAGAGATTTAGATGATTAAGTCATAACTATTACATTACATCTAAAAAATTACAAAGCAGACACTTCCACTCTATTCAATTTTTTTTCACAATAATAAAACTAATAATTTAAATCAGTAATTATTATATTGATATTAATCATCTTGAATTCTTCCGTTCTCTTTACTTTCCTTATACTCAATTAATTGTTTTTTAAAAACATGGGATGAGCATAAAAATCTCAGTATGGGTTATAAAATAAGGAGAAAACATTAGTCCATTAATACATAAAAATAAAAGGACTCATAAATTTAAATTATAAAAAATAATCATTCATGGCCCATCCCCCAGGGTTTATGTCGTGACTACCCCAAGCCCACCTTATAGAGGTTAGGTGTTTTCCACTGGCACCAGAAAGTCATATCCTTAAAAGTAGGAAGGCATTGCCTTTAAATTTACAAACCCACAGACCAAGAACATGACAAGATAAAAACCACATAGTATAACTGGTGTAGTAAAAGTGTGTACTAAATGTAAAGGTGCAGAATACCAGTCTAACTGAAAAGATACAACAACAACAACAACAGAATATTGCTCATGAGATCATCCACTGGGTATCATAACTGAAGTGTTTTCCATATCAACTCCTCATATCTCTATGTCAACCAGTCTCCTCTATTTACGGCCTGGTCTTGGATCCCAAATGTCTCAATATGGATTGATTCCTTCAACGTTCTCATCCAAGACACCACTATTCATTGGGGGAAGATGTTACGACACTTCCTCAAAGGGTCCAATCTTCTTTGTAAAAAACCCAAGAATGATATTCATTTAAATATAAGTGAATGAATATTAATTCATCATATGATTAATTTAGTTCATTAAAGTGTTTTAATTAATGAACCATTTATATCTCAGTGGTGTGGTTACGAAAAAGAAGAGTCAAGCCATTAAATGGATTGAATACCCGGCAGTACCACCATCTTCGCTCAATAGTTTGTTTGAAAATAAAATAAAATTTTTATGTTATTTAATTATTCCTCAAAAGTCTGTAAAACAATATTTTTCAAATGACCTACTGTGATAGAAGTAAAGCCTCTCATAAGCGAATCACTGCATTGCAAGTTTATCAGTGCCCACATATATCAATTTCGAGCAATGGTTCAAAAGATATAAATTCCCACTTTCGTGTTTACTGAACATACCTGTAAAAAATCTCAATATTTTATTTTGGTCACACCAGGCCTCAAAATCAAGCTCCACCAATTTTAACATACTCATAATAATCCAAAATAATATTATATATATATATATATATATATGGAATTTTTGGGTCATTACATTGTCCCCACATTAGTGATTTTTGAACCCGAAATCTAAAACAAAAATAAGGGAACTAATGGGGGTACTAAGAATCTATATGAGCCTCCCACTCCCATGTTCTCTCCTAGAGATCCTTGTGATACTAATGAACTTGGATGAGAGGAATCGAAAACCCATGTAGTACCCTCTCCCATAGATCCTCTATCTCCACTGGGAACTCCGCAAACATCGCCCCATCATCGATGTCTAGATTTGCCCAGTTGATAACATGTGATGGATCAGGCGCGTACCTCATAAACGAAAACATTATTCACCTAGTACATCTATTGGAAAAGAGATAGATGGAATGACACCATTCTTATTCTACTGAGGAACTAGAAAGGTCCGATGAACATCAGAGATTGCATACAGCCTCGGCCAAACCTCTATTATCCTCCTCAGGGTGAGACCTGTAGAAAGGCATGGTATCCCTTTTGAAACTCTAAGGGTCTCTATATCATGTCGGTATATGTATTATGTCGGCTCTATGTAGTCTTCATCGTATCCTAGAAGAACTGCACATTCTCTCTAGTAGCCTGTAACAACTCGGGACCCATAAGTGCTGACTCCCCAAGGTCTTTCCAGCAAAGTGGTGACCTACATGTTCACTCGTACATGGCCTAAAAAGAAGCCATGTTGATGGTGGAGTGATAAATATTATTGTCAGCGAACTCCACTAGGGGAAATTTGTCCTTCCAACTACGGCAAAAATCTAGGACACAAGAACGATTCATGGCCTCGAGTGTCTGTATGGTCTTCTATATTTGACCATCTCTCTAAGAATGAAAGGCAGTTCTCATGTGCAGCTAAGTCGTGAAGGCATCCTGTAATCCCTTCCACAGACGGGATGTGAAACGAGCATTATGATCTGAGACGATCTTCAATGGAACCCCATGAAACCATACAATCTCTTGTACGTAAGGATGTCCCATGCTCTATACTGATCCCTACTCTTGTATTGGTAGGAAGTGGGCCCACTTTACGAGTTGGTCAACGACCACCCAGATGGAATCATGGCCCCTAGACATATGTGGTATCACTATCACAAATCCTGTGCATATACCATTCCACATCCACCACGGTACCTTTAGTGGCTGTGCCAATCCTGCTGAAACCTCATTCTCAGCCTTCACTTGCTAACATGTGAGGCATCTTGAAACGAACTCGGACACCACTTTCTTCATCCTTGGCCACTACTAACGTTATAAGACCTTGTATATCTTCACCACACCAGGATGTATAGCCAATGGGGATGTACAGAAATCCCGCTAAAATTCCTCTCGTAGATTCAAAGGTACAATAGTAAATCATTTGGAGAGGATGACGTGCTCCCCACCTTCAGAAAATCCATCAGGAGCCTATCCTGAGGATATCAATAAACGTCAGGCCTTGTAGTCTATATCCCAATTTTGTGCCTCCCTGAATTACTGAAGGAGTGGCAGAGTAACTATTATAGACTGGAGGTAATCATCTCCATCACTATCCACAAAGGATAACTGCAACACGACAAGCTGCTTTGTTGCCTCACTCATCAAATGTAGACCGGACCTCCGGTAGAGTTTGACTGCCACCAAGTTTCCCTTCCCAGGAGTATAGACTATCTCAAAGTCATAGTCTTGGAGGAACTCTATCCATCTTCACTCTCTGAAACATCATGTTCTTTTGTGATAATATATACCTAAGACTCTTGTGATTAGAGCATACTGTAAAACATTTTCCTATAAAGTTGTGTCACCAAATATTGAAGGTAATGACCAGATATTTTAACTCCGGGTCATGGGTATCATAGTTCTTATCATGTTTTCTCAGATGACGTGAGTCGTATGCGATCGCGTCTCTCTCCTGTATCAGAACACATCCTAGTCTAGTCCCTGATGAGTCTCAGTAGAATACATACTGAACACCCTCCTCTGCTATCCTCAAGATAGAGGCACTCTTCTATCTCCACCTAAGCTCCTGAAAGCTCTACGGGAATCTCTCCATACACATAAAGGGATATCCCTTCTTTGTCAAAGCTGATAGAGGTGTCGTTACTCTAGAAGATTTTGGTACAATTGTTCGGTAGTTCAAAGCCAATCCTAGAAAATTCTGCACCTCGGTCACACTCTTAGGTGGCTCCCAAGAAATCACTACCTCTATCTTCTCCAGATCCACTGCAACTCCAGCCTACTAGATAACGTGTGCCAAGAAGTGTACTTCCCCTATCCATAACATGAACATCGAGAGATTTCCACATTGCTGGTGATCTCGATGTGTGTCCAGAACTATCTGCAGGTGTGTGGCATTCTCCTTCTCCGAAACTGAGTATATCAAGATATTTTCAATGAATACCACCACAAAGTGATTGAGGTAAGGCCGAAAGATCTTTTTCATGAGACCTATGTACACTGCCCGAGCTATGGTCAAGCCGAAGAGTGTCACCGAGAACTCATAATGGCCATACCAACATCTGAAAGCTGTCATAGGTACGTCCGCATCTCGTACCCTGAGCTAATGAAATCCTAATCTGAGGTATATCTTCAAAAACCATTGATCTACGTTTAGCTGGTCGAAGAGATCATCAATAATCGAGAGTGGGTATGGGTTCTTCACAGTCACCTAGTTCAGGTACCAATAGTCCTTGCAATGCGTCAGGCTGCCATCTACCCTCGTAGTGAACAAAATTAGGAATTCCCCTGGAGAAACACTGGGCCATATGAACCCATTACTATGAAAGTCCTCCATCTATACCCGCAACTCATGAAGCTCCGCATGATCCATCCGATATGCTGGAGTATATATGTGTGTCTTCTCGGGGTACATGTTAATGTAAAAGTCTACCTTTATGTGAGAAGCTAGTCCCAGAACATCTTCTGGAACAACATTATCATATTGGTCCACCACTATACGATAACTCATACTCCTCACGTCAACTTCTCCGAAGGTAAAGCTATCCAACTGATAAGTTATCAGTTACACCCTCCTCTGAGAAATTCCATCATGGTATGAATAGGTTCACTTCTTGCTGGTGAATGAAAACCTGGTCCCATACTCGTGGACCAAATTCACATTGCACCTAAAATTGTATATCTAAGCATGGACCGTTGATAACTAGTCCATACCCAATATGACATCGTAAGGCCTTGATGCTGCTACTAGGAGATCCCAGCCAAATATTTCGCCTCCTAGAGTAATCTCACACTGAAGAAACAAGTTTGTAATCATAAAATCCTCTCATGTATGAATCTCTAATTATAAGGATTACACCAATGGATCAATCGGAATATCTGAGCTCTGAAAAAGATCTAAGGAAATGAAAGAGTGACTGGAACCTATTCTATAAGTACTGCATATAGAGTGGAGTATACATAGATTGTATCTATAATCATCTATGGAGAACCATGGTCATAGACCTCAGCTTCCTGAAGATGTGCTTGTCCACTTCTTCCTACTTCTTGAGTTCGGGGTGGACCACCTAGAGGTGGTGGTGTTAGAACCTCAAATATCCACCCACCAGTTGTCGCATGACCTGCTCCTCTGCTACATCATCTTCCTTGTAGACTTACTTGCTTGTATATCAACAACTTCCCCTGTAGTAGCTCAACTTTCTACTGATCGTCAGTACGGTTGGTGGGACAGTCACAAGACTTGTGGCCCTGCCTTTCACACATGAAACATAGTCGCTTCTCTGCTAAAAATCTTTACCTCGTGACTTCTTCAAATCCGACCCAACATCCTGGGGTCATCCTCTAGAATGTTTGGTCAGGTTAGACCTCTATGTCATCTGCCTACTTCTTGTTGTATATGATTCGACTACCTATCATCTGATGGAGGCTCTCACTGTTTGTGCCTACTCAACTAAGAAGCTATCCAACAATAAGGCTCTATCGAGTACAGTAACCTATGTCAGTATATTGAGTGATATCAACAAAGCTATGACCTCCATATTTTGACCCTTATCATATGTTTGGGTCATCAAAAATGGGTCCCATACTATGTTAGTGGTGTAGCGCGAGAGGTCAGTGAATCTCGGTGAGTACTAGGCCACTATTATGTTGCTCTGCTGTAAGTGAAGAAGCTCCTGAATACGAACAGAGCATAGTGTAGCTAGAAAATACTCCACAATAAAGAGGCTCTTGATGTTTGTCTAGTTGAGGGTCACCTCATCATGTAACTAGAGCTACAGGCTCCACCACCTCCCTACCATGCCTTGGAAAAGATTAGAATCTAGGATCACCATATTCTCCACCGGTGTCCCAACTAGGTGGAAAACTCATGCCACTACCTCCAGCCAGTCCTCAACTGCCTGGGGATCTGTCTCGCCTTGAATCCTCAGATACCTCTACCACTGGAACTCATGCAATGTGATCATTCATCATGCATTGTCCACTTGTGGGGATAGTGGAAACTACCACCCAATGGGTAGTGGTGTTGCGAGTGCACCACCTGAAGGTGTTATTGCTGTAAGGGGGACTTGAAATGATGCCTCATCCCTCGGTGGGCCATCATCGTGTACTCTCTACTGAATCATGGATGGATATCTGTGTGCAGGAATCATGGAATGAAATAGGTTTTCCACTATCAATAAGTTATACATGGTGAGATGAAGCAAATTAGATCAAAAGTAAAATGTTTCCAAAACACAAACAATCAGTGTTTTTGTGGACCAAGTCAATAGTCAAAATTCAGGGTCCTAGTGTATGGATATATTGGTCACCACGCCGACACTGGACTCCCCAAACTGAAAACCACACTCAAAACACATAACACTATTTCTCCATTAGAAATATCGGAGTCCTAGTTCTTCAGTAGAACTGACTCCTATAATACCACTTTGTCACGACCCTTCCCCTGAGGCCTATGTCGTGACTACCCCATGCCCACCTTCCATAGGTCAGGGGTTGGCGACTAGCACCAGAAAAAAATTATACCTGACTGCGGGAATGCATTACCTTTAAACCTATAATCAAACAAACCAAGAACATGACAATATGATAACCATGTTGTAAAACTGAAGTAGTAAATGTTTGTACTGAATGTAATGGGGCCGGAATACAAGCACATCTGAAAAGATAAAACTACAATAGAATAAAAACTCCTAAGATTGTTCACTAGGGATCCTACCAGAAGGTTAGGTACACCTCATCACCGTACCAATCCACGTCAACTAATCTCCTCCACGTACCGCACGATCCTGGATCCCAAAGGTCTCTTCCATGATACTCTTTTTATGAAGAAGAAATAATAAGGTACAGGAAAAGCCCGTGCTGAGGTGAGTGTATCAATACCCAGTATAGACCCCGAGAACACAAAAGGTCTCTCAGAATTCCACAATGGAAAAACCAGAAAGCATGATCTCAATCACAATGTACAAAACAAAAGACATCTCACAAAGTTATACAACTCAAAGATCAGCAACAATGTTGACTATTCTTAGGCAACATCATTTTATTCAATTAGGGTGTTTCCAAAACTAAACCACAAAGAAGTTGTTCCATTTTTAATCCACATAGGGACACTATGATGCTGATTCACACAGGTTCGATCTTTAGTTGGTATCCAGCCATAAGTTTCCTCATACTCGGTGCACTTGAGTTTTGTAGAATCTTCTTCTCAAGATATTATTCATGCCTCACCTACCATGATGTTCCACAAAGGTGTATCACAAAGGACTGTCATATCATAAGGGTTCCAACGCAATAGAATGCATGTCAATCAGACACCCATTCTGGGGTTTATAAGCATTTTAGTACTGATGGACTAGTTGGATTCAGGTTCGATCCAACTTGGCCTTACACCATCTTTCTCCTAATCTCGGGTGGAGTATATTAAAAAGAACCGTCTTGATCCAAGGATACCAATATCGTGGAAAGTTTGTCAAACAAATGTCTGGTTTGTGAGATAGATCCTTTTAATCGTATATAGGATGAAAAGGGGTCTCGGTCCGGTCCACCACAGTCGGACCTACCCAACCCGCCCCGACTTGGGTTGATCTGATCCGTATCGGGTCGCACTGACCCGGTCCATTTTTGAACCGGATCCGACCCTGCCCGGCCCGAACTGGCTGGTCCCACTCAAGTGGGATGGGCCGAAGTGGGCTCGGCCTGCTAAGCCACGGACCAGCCCGAACCCCCTTAGTTGGGCGTGACCCCAAGATTGGTGGCCCGTGTGGGGTCGCTCCCCCTTCCAGAACGGCAGTTCCCTGTGGCGCCACCTCCCTATTAGGAGGACTTACGGTGCGTGGGTCACCACCGTCGTGACATGCCTCCCGTGGCACACAATAGCTTGCTGCCTTATATCCACCGCGGCTATTCCACGCTAGCTAAGCCATCCATCCACTGTGGCCGAAAACAGTCAGCTACTTCCGGTTCCGCGATTCCAGCTGAACTTCTACGGGCTATCGGGTGAACTTTGGTGGTCCATTTTTCCTTCTAAATGTGCTTAGGGCCTCCCTAGTTACTTTATTCACTTCATGGATCCTAGATTCAAGATTATGTCGAGTTGAAAACCTTCCCTAAAGAATGCATCAAAAATCAAAGCAGCGGAGGGTCCGGTCATTATTCGTTTGTCCCACACCCTCGACGTTAGCATCATATCAATAGGGAGTAAATATTAAATCACATAAAATAATGATAAACCCAATTCTATATCTTCCTACAACAACAACCTGCAGTTTCATATGAATCATAGATCATCCATTTTTCGTTAATCCACATTCTTCATTTATTCAAGAACACAGAAATAAAAAAATTCACTTGAATTTAAACAAAACACCTACCTTGGATTCGAAGGATACGTCGTGGTTGTGGAAGAATAATCCATATTTGATGAAGCCTTCATCATTCATCATTTTCATATTGATTCCTCCAACATTGGTACTCAAGCCTCCATTCATCATTACTGGGAGATACTGCTAAACATTGTCAGAGGATCCTCTCTTCCATGTCAAAAACCCAAGCATGTTCTTCATTTAAATAGAGGGGAAGGGATATTAATGCATCATATGATTAATGAGGTTCATTACTGAGTTTTATTTATTGAACCTATTATCTATCAACGGTGTTTTTTCAAAGAAAAAGATCCAAGACATTACATGTCTTAAAAACACAGTGGTCCTACCACCACCACTCAATAGTGGGAAGAAATGTAAAATAACATTTTTCTGTTATTTTATTATTCTTATAAAAGTCCGTCAAACTATCTTTTTCACCCATCCTACTACGGTTAATGTTATGCCTCCCTTATGAAAATCCTTGAATTGCGAGTTCAATGGTGCCCTCATATTTCTATTCTGAGCACCAATTCAAATGAAATAAATTACTGCTCTCATGTTTACTAAACGTACCTAAAAAATGTTCAAAATTTTTTCCTAGTCACACCCAATATTGGAATAAAACTCCGTCAATTATTACAAACATATAATAATCCCAAATATTTTAAAAAAATTATATGGAATTTTTGGGCCTTTACATATTATCTATACATACATCATGAAATAATATGATTTATGAATGACACATAGAAATCATAAATGATAAATGTAACTTTTATCATATTTAACATACTTACATTTTAGCTTTCACATCTATATAGGGAGTTACATTTGGAATACTCATCATAGTATATTCCCTAAATCTCTTAGTAGAAACATTAAATTTTACCTCCGTCACATTACTCAATGCATTAGAGAGCTATCATGGGCTCACCTACCCTTAGTTTATCACGAAACCTCCTATATATGTAAATAATTCCCAAGAACCATAACATATTCATAACACATAAAACTAGAATAATGGAAAGATAACATTTCCACATTGTAATAATAAAAATTTCATTTCAATATATTGAAATAATAAATTCATTCTAAAACCATTTTAAATTCCAAATTATATAAAAATGTTATATGTTATTTAATTTTTATTCAAAAACATTATGTCTTGTTTAGGAATGCAAATATAAAATAACGCTCATAATGGAAGAAAAGCCCTTGTAGTCGTGTATGTTATAAAGAAAAATTCCTTTTGTCATTTAGTAAAACACCTCATAGAAAAGGATTCCATTTAAAAATAATTTAATTAAATTAAAATAAATATTTTATTATTATACAATGTAAATAAAAAGGTCATGTGTAAACCAAAATTTTACTCAGTAAATGGAGATTGAGTATAATTTACTTACCTTGATTCTGATTCATCACGTATGATCCTTGTTTACATGAATTATAAACATAAGTTAGCTTCTACATTCATTTTGAACCGTTTTGATGTTTATTATTCCTTTTGTATCACTTATTTACATGTTATAAAAAGTAAAAAATTATTTATGTTACTATCGGTCATTTTGTTGACATTCGGTACTTGAGTAAAAAATGAACTTGTTTTGATGTATATTGTCCATGTAATCAAAATTTTATCATATACCTAATGATATTAATGATTTAAATATAATATATATCCAGAATATATTTATTTATAATAGTCCATAACATTTGAAGATAAGAAATAAAATGCACCATTTATGTAGACGGTATGTCATACGTATGCATGAACCCTACTTTCATATACATGTCATATTAAAAAAATTAAAACAAAATATTATAATACTAGTAAAATATATATGTTATATATGTTACATAAGTTAAAAAATTCTATCCTTTATACATTTCATGTACGTCATGTATGATTCATATCACACTGAGGGGCGGTAGTCCAAACATTTCTCAAAGAAAATTATTGTATTTACAAACTATGGAATGCTTAAAGGTATGATTTAAATAAAAATTACAGAAAAATATATACAAAAAATAATAATATATATTATAGATAAATATAGTGACATCTTAATGTTCACCATAAGAGGTGTTAGGGGAAAATTGAACAATCATCGTTCTGTGAGGTAGTAGTTCACTGTACAAAGAAACAGTATGTTCATATCCATTAGATAGATGTGTGTGTAAGCGTAGATATAATATTTCTCATTAAAAAATTATAGTATAGTTAGTATAATGGCGTTATTATGTAATCAATGAATGAGAATATAATTGGCAGTGATGAAATAAAATATTGGAAAGGTACTTTGTAGAAGTAGCTACCTCGTAAAACATGTAACTCACTGTGATTTGAGCCAAAAGGATTTCTTGAATTTCCTTCAATATAAGGTAAGGCTTATATGTATAAGGGGGTATATTAAAATCCTATTTTGGATGAATCTGAATTGTCCAAGGGGCTTGAGAGGTGTGATTTAATAGGTAAAGGTGATGCCCGTTTATAAGAGGGAGGAGGGCCACTTTAAGAGTATTCTAAACTATTATTTTATATCCAAATATTTTTTGGTTTAAAAAGGTCTAGAAGTCATTTATTTCAAAGATAAGATGTTTTTGGGTTGAACACCTTTCGACCAATAGGTTTTAGACATGTTTAGATCACAAAATTAACCTTATCTTTTAGCTTTAACCCTTAGTTAACTAATTTAACTCTAACCATTTTTTGTATATTCATAATTTATGATTAATATAGTTACTATAAAATGATAATAGAACCTCAGGTAGCTCATTAATTACTTTTTAAAAATTATATAAGTCATTTGGACGATGCAAAGATTTTTTGGACTGTTATATCATTTAATATAATGGTATTTGTTTTAAAAACTCATTTAGGTAAATTTTTATACTCTTTATATCATGACTTTTCAAAAATATGTAAAAAGATTATTATTTCAAAAACCTGTAATTAATTAAAATATATAAACAAATAATCATCTGTAAGACTTGTCGATAGAATAAAATTTTTCAAAATAATTTTATTTTAACATTTATAATCTAATTTATTTAAATCATTCATTAATAAGGTAATCACTGCATCAACATTGTGTCATAAATATATATATTTATATGATGTATAAAAATTAAAAATAAAATACCATAATCAAGGAAATATTTTTATATTTCTAATGAATAATTACAGTTGAATATTTCACTTTTATAACCCCATAAAAAATTGTTTTAGTAAAAAAGTCATGTTTATGTTATATTTTTCTTTACATTAAATTAATACATACAAAATGTCATTTTCATATCAAAGTGGCTCCATGGGATCCCGAAATCGACCAAAAGACGTCCATGGTCAAATATTTATGAACAAATAGTAATAGGCCACGTGTTGGGATAGTTTATTATTATTATAATATTACTTTTTCCCTTTATTTATAATATTTTCCCTTTAACCATGGTAAATAAAATAATTACTTAAGTTACTATTCATAATATCTATAATTAAAAGAACCTATTTACACAATTTCGACATCTTGATTCCAAATATTGAATCCATTTTTCCAAATTAAAAAAAAAGAAGTTTCATTAATTTATTTAAAATTAATTCCCATTTTCAAAACCAAAATCTTGTTTTTTAAAAAATCTACCATCATATTGACATGTGTTTATGTCCAATTTAAAAGTGAAATTACAATGAACGGATAAAATTGGATGAAATGAAAAAATAAAATCCAATTTATCATTAAAATGATTAGAAGGAAAATATATCTATATAAATAAATTAGATGAAATGGAAGAATTTAATTAAAATGTAGTATTTTTCATTATTCATTACAAAAATGAACATTATCAGAATATTACTAGAAATGTATCCAAAATATATTTCAATGACATGATTCAATAAAAAATTATATTTGGTCAAATTGAACATATAAAAGCGACAAAATTATATTTAAAAGGGGTTCCCCCACAAAAGGCGGTAAAACAATTGTAACACCCCATGTTTCTATGGTATGCTTCTCTTTGAATAATAGAGTAGTGTGTGTTGTACGCTGATTTGAGTTCTAAAACACCACAACCAATCAACTAGCCATTATGAATAGTAATACCCCCTTTTCGAAATTTTATGCATTTTAACATTTAAAATGGGATTCATTTTTGGATTCGTAATATCGAAATTATCCTAGGGTGAAATTTTGGTATTTTTCTGAAAACTTTCATTTTTTGATGAATAGTGAAAAACACTGAGTTATAGTTTAAAACTGAATTTTTATTTTAATAATTACTTATTTTATTTAAATTTAATTTAGTTAAAATAGATATATAATACCTATATAAGTCAAATTTAATCCATTGGAGTGAGCTTGTAAAAAATTTAGATATATAAAATTTTTATTGAACTTTTCACCGTCTTTTACCCATCTCCTAGGTGAATTGGAAAATTCACATAAAACATAATTTTACAGCTTCTATGAGTGGAATTTAAAAAATCCAAGAGACACGGTTAATATAAAGGAGTAATATGTGGTTAAATAAGATAAAAATATTTTTTGATGAATAGTAACCTTTTACTTTTATTTACCACGGTTAAAAGTAAATTGGTTAATTAAGGGTAAAAATTATATTATTATTACCAAAACACATGTCCTAATTCTATTGTACAAGTGTATCTCGAATAAAAAAACCTTATAAATAAAACATTATCATTTAAGTCTACTTGGATTACATTAGGACATTTATTATTATTTAATTCGAAGAAAAGTTAAAAGAGATAAAATCAAAGTTTAATAACTAAAACATTTTAAATATAGGGGTATACATAAGAAAAATTAGATTATAAATATTCATTAAAAAGAGAAAAATATTTCCTTCATAATGGTTTATAATTTATAATTTTTAGACATTAAATAATTTAATTAATTTATGACACAATGATGATGTAGTAATTATTTTATTAGTGAAATATTAAAATAATAGATATTATAAATACCCAAATAAATATAATTTCAGACTTTTAATGAATTAAAAGACTTTTATTGGTTAATATGACATGTTTGTATTGCTTAAATTAATTTGATTAGAATTAATAATGTTACTAGGACTTTAAAAAAAATAATTATTAAATAGATTCAAAAATTGACATAAAGGAGTATTTGAAAAAAATATTACATTATTAATTGAAATAATATTCCAAAAAATCTAATGTTTGGCCAAAAAACATATATGATGATAGGTATGACATTAATGAACCACTTGGGTTTTCATGGATGTTTATTGTAAGTTTATTAACCATATTATATAAATATACAAAGAGGCATGGTAAATGTCAAACAATTTATCAAAGAGTTATATCTAAAAGATAAGGGTAAAATAGTAACCCAAACTTGTCTAAAACATACTGTTTGAGTTGATTTCGACCCAAAACCACCATATCCTCGAAATAAGTCACTTAGGATACATTAGAAACCGAATATGAATTTATTATAAATTAATATTTCTAGCTTTTCTTAAGGTTCCCCTCACCCCTCTTATAGAAGGGCACTCCCCCTTCTCTCAAAGTCATACCTTCAAAGACTTTTGGTTCGGCCAAACCCGACCCAAATATCCTCTAAACTTCGCTTAATTCAACCTAGAGGCCTTAGTTTGATCCGAAATCCAATCTAAGGATCCCTTTTGATCAAATAAAAAGGAAGAACCCGAAGAAGATGTAATGGTTTCACTACCCTCTTTCAAGTTCCTTTCTTCTTCCACTTCTTCTTTATTTTTTATTTCCATTCAAAAATAATAACTAGAGTATCTTCTATATACTGTAATGTTATTATAAATATTGTACAACCATATTCAGTATTATATCAATCCTTTTAATTACATGTCACCATACGTGCGTATTTACGGCTTACCGTCTCCACGTCGTGGTGTAATTGTTATTCAAAACATTATTATTTGGATGAGTATGATAATGATGTGAAATGGAAGTAAATAATAAATATAACATTATAATGATTCAGTATATATGATATACCATCCATTATATACTATTTTAATATCAAAAGAATGATATTGTCGCTCGTGTGTACGTACGAACTACCGTCTCCATGAACACGATGAGATTAATTCCTCATCGTATCCATTCAAGACTAATTCTAATTTTATGATTAAAAATAATTTTTATGGACTTGATATCATTCTGGATATGAATATGATAAAAGCTATGGATAAAAAAACGGATTATGTAACAAAACATATAAAATAAAACGAGTAATTGAACACCCGAAACGACGATAATACTAAAATATTATTAAAGAAACAATATTAGAAGATAATATATGATATCATATTTATGTATATTATTCTTCTATAATTTAATAACAATGATTTAACTATTATACAAGAGGTTAACCTACCCTAAACCATGGAAAAGTACACGGTAATGGTTTATTTTACAATCTGTTCATTATCTGAGGTTGTTTATACGTAATTATCTACTGGGACCTCTTTATCATCCACATCCATGTTTCTTAAAAATGCATTTCTAACATTCTTACTATTTTATAAAATATGGGTTAATGTCATTTATACCCTTTTTTGACTTTTTATAAGATGTTTATAAAGGAATCTTTCTATCGTTTTCTAAACAAGGTCCTTTTTAACCATTTCGACAAAATTAAGGTAAGAAGGTTTTTTTAACTTATACGATGGGTGCCACTATTTTCCACCATTATAAAATTGTCAAAGCATCCCTTAAAAACTTATTAGAATATTTTTAAACTAAATGTTTTCTTTATAATCATTATTTCAATATAGAAAGAGATATTTCACTAAAAAGGGTTTTGATTTCGTCAATGTCAACATCCTTTGTTGGATTTTAATTTTTTTGAAGTTGATTTATTATGATAAAATATTCCATATTGTATTGAATCTTTTTGATATTTTTGACTATGGGTGTGCTATTTATATACCATTCATGGTTTATGGTTAATGGATTGACATTTCATATGCTATTTTTAATATGTATGTTTATGATACATTTAAAAATTTTCATATGAGGAATGCATTGGACTTAGTATGCGATGGGTGGAGCTCTCTATAGCTCATCGATGCATCAGTAGGTCTCATGAGAAAACAAGACGTGGAATTGGCTGAGGCACTTTCCCAATTTGATATATAGTTTTGGCTGAGGCCTTATTCATTTTTAGACGTCTTGGCCGAGTCCTTGAGAAAATGTTTCAGAATGTCTGACGTTGTACATTCCCTCATTATGGAAATAATATTGATGGTTCATGTGGTCATTCGACTAGTAGAATACCCTTGATTAATTTTTTTTGTGGAATTTTTTACTCAGCTCATATTCTTGCCATAAAAGTATTCATGTTTATTATTAGTAATGGAATGTTGTTTCAATTATTCACCATGCTTAATATTTATGTCATTATCCGCTGTATTACTTACCTTTACTGAGCACTTGAGCTCACCCCTTTCTTATGTTTTATTTTCCCAGTATATGAAGAAATTAGTTATGAGTGACCTGCATGCATAATCTAGGAGGCTTGGATGTTTCTAATGAAATATATTTGTGTTGTATTTCTCTTCAAACTCTAAAGTTGAACATATTTATGAATCCTTTTTGAAATAATACTAAACTGATCAGGCTTTCAAGACATGATTTCCTTGTGATCATGCCAATGTTATGTATTAATGCACCGACTCTGGGAAACTAGGGTCGGGGATTTACAGTTGGTATCAGAGGAAGTTTAGTAAAAACCTTGGAAACTAGATTTAGATAAACTCTGATTAGAGCACATATCCCTAATATAGACTTTGAGAATTAGTATAGAAGTACTTCTTAGAATTTTGGCATTGTAGAGATTTTGTGACTTTTCCAAGTAATACATCCCTATCTGGATCGAGTAGGTAGAGGTGGCTCTAGCACAAAAGTACCTCGGGGTAAAACCCATAAACATCGCTTTGAGCTAGACTCGAACAGGAACTGGTGTATGACAACGAGACTTGCTCTACTTTCGGTAATAACACTCTTGGGGGATATGCTTAAGATAATAATCATTTTTTTACAAACCATTATGAAGGGTTTATGAGTATATAATTTCTCAAAGAAATAATTTTTATGATTATGTATTATATTCATAAACTGTTTAATATATGTTATGTGTTTTACATGTTTGGAATTATGTATTTTGATTCATAAACTGATCTAGTTTATGCCATTTTTTATAAATGGTGCCTAGCGTAAGGAATGGAAACCATATCAATGCATGTACTCTATGTAGGGATTTCCCTCCTGCTCATGATAATTATAGTGGATCTGGTGATGCAACTGGTGCTGATCAGCTTATCACCATACTGGGACAACTCACTCAGGTTATGAATAATAACATTACCCGTATGGAGAACCCTGATCCGTAGCGTGGAGGATCAATGTTATATTGCTTCATTAGGAAAAAACCACCAAAATTCAATGGGAATATAAATTCATAGGTATCCGAGCAATGGATAAGTTCCCTAGAGAAAATATTTCATGCTTTGGGGAGTAGTAAAAGGGAAAAAGTTGTCATGGCAGTTTATCGCCTCACTGGAGATGCTGATCAATGGTGGCCATTGATTCAAAACACAAAGGAAGATGATGAAGTATAAAATATGGAATGGATTGAGTTTAAATAACATTTCATAGAGAAATACTTTCCTCCTGACCATCGAGCAGATATGGAAAGGCAATTTCTCATTTTGAGGCAAAAGGAGGATGGGAATATTGTAAAGTCTGAGGCTAACTTTACAAGGTTAGCAGGTCATGTTGCCGATTATATACGTAACCCATGTAGTAATATTGATCTTTTTTTGATGGGTTAAAACTACTTCTCCATCAAGATTTTGTATCGCAATCCTTCTCGTTATACGAAGATATTGTATCATGTGCTATCAAGATAGATAATGAATTCTCTAAGTCTTAGAAATTTAAAGAAAAGAAAGAGAAGAAGAGATCTGATGAACCCTATGGGAAAGGAAATAAGGAACCATGAAAAAAGGGAAGAGTTGAATTTATACCATGTGATAATTGTGGAAGGAAGCACCCTGGTGCCTGTATAAAAAGAAAAGGAGTATGCTACAAATGTGGACAGAAGTTCCATCTTGCTGGTGATTGTAAGGGAAAGAAAGACACTACTAATGTTCAATGCTTCAATTTCAGGGAAATGGGAAATTATGAAAATGAATGTTCTAAGATTCAGGGGAACATACCTCATAAATGGAAAAGTGATCAATGCCAGTATTATACTATCACTAATGCTAACGTAGAAGCTCCAAAAGACATAGTGGCAAGTAATTTAATGGTTTCCTCACATTTAGAAAATGCTTCATTTGATTCTGGATCATCACATTGTTTCATGTCTTCATAGTTTTCTATGAAAATTAGATATTTCTTATATGATTTAACAGAGGATTATTCAGTCAAAATCCTAAGGGAAGTATCATCGCATGAATTTTTTTTGAATTTGTTCCCATCAGAGCATATAAATGTTCTTTATCTACTGATGTCTTTGTTATACCCATGATTTAATTTGATATAATCCTCTGTATGGATTTGCTTTTGGACCACGATGTGAAGATTTATTGTAAGAATATGGAAGTTACAATTTTTGATGATGATGATAAGGAACATCTTAACATTAGTGCAGAATATTCACCATGTAATTCTTATATAGATCTACCCACAGTAAGTCAACTAAATTCAATTATTGGGGAGGAAGAGAATGCAATGATTGTGGGTGAGGAAAAGAATGTTCAAATAGAGGATGTACCTATCGTGAAATAATATGTTGATGTTTTCCCAGAGGATTTACCTCAACATCCTTTAGAATGAGAAATTGTGTTTTCCATTAAACTAATTCTTAGTTCAAGGCCCATATCGAAGACCCCATATAGAATGGCCACGGTGGAATTAGTGTAACTAAAGAAACAACTAGAATAATTGATTAATAAGGGATTTATTCTCCCTAGTGTTTCTCCATGAGGAGCCCCAATCCTTTTTGTTACGAAAAAATATGGATTGATGAGGATATGTATCGACTATAGGGAGATCAATGCTAAAAAATTAAAGAACAAGTATCCCCTACCGCATATTGATGATTTATTCGACCAAATTCATGGAGCTCAATATTTTTCCAAGAATGAACTTTGATCTGGATATCATCAGTTGTGCGTGAAGAAAGAATATATTCTGAAAACCACATTTGAAACCAGGTACAGGAATTATGAGATTAAAGTAATGAATTTTGGGCTAATTAATGTACCCTCTGTATTCATGGATCTAATGAACAGAATTTTCAAGGAATATCTTGATGACTTTTTAGTGGTATTTATTGATGATATCTTGGAATACACCAAAAGCTACAAAGATCAAGAAAATCACTTGTGTATTATCATGGAGACTCTGAGAAGTCATGAATTATATGGGAAGTTTAGCAAGTGTGAATTCTGGCTTCATGAGATTTCTTTTCTTGGCCATATTGTCTCTAAGGATGGAATCTCTGTTGATCCTTTTAAGACAAGAGCAATTCAATAATGGCCAGCACCGATGAGTATAACTGATGTACGCAGTTTTATTGGTTTAGCAGGTTATTATTGACGTTTCAACCAAAAATTTTCCTGATTGTATCACCCATTAACGAATCTCACACATAAAGGGGTTAAATTTGTTTGGACAAAAAAGTGTGAAAATGTTTCTAAGAATTGAAGATAAGATTAGTCAATCCTCCGTTCTTGACTCCACCATCAGGAATGATGTATTTTTTATTTATATTGATGCTTCAAGGAAAGGACTTGGTTGTGTCCCTATGCAAAATGATAGGGTAATTGCCTATGCATCATGACAGCTAAAAATTCATTAGACAAACTATCCTACTCATGATCTTGAGTTGGTAGCTATAGTCTTTTCTTTGATGATTTGTAGACACTATCTCTATGGTGAAAATGTGATATTTATACTGATCACAAGTGTTTTATGTTTATTTTCTCACAGAAAGAACTCAACATGAGGCAATGGAGATGGCTTGAACTAATCAAAGATTATGATAGCACGATACATTACCACCCGAGGAAGGCAAATAAGTTGGATGATGCTTTTAGCAGAAAGGATCATGGAGTTTTGAACATGATGAGAATTGAAAGGGATACTATTTTCATGGATCTAGTGAACATGGATATAGGAATTATCATGGATGGTTAAACATTGATAATTTTTCTGATGGTTTCCAAACCATCTTTACTAGAAAGGATAAAGAGTTCTCAGACCAATGATAATGAGTTTCAAAAGAAGATTAAAGCTGTGAATGATGGGAGATTGAGTGACTTTGTGTATGAAGATGGAATTTTGAAATTTGGGAAAATAAGTTGTGTTCCCGATATACCTGATCTAAAAAGATAATTGTCAGAAGATGCTCATAGTTCAAATTTCTTTCTACACCCTGGGAGCACCAAAATGTATAAATATTTGAAGGAACATTTTTTGTGGGACAACTTGAAGAGGGATATTGCTGATTTTGTGTCAAGATGTATGGTTTTTCAACAAGTGAATGTTGGAAGGCAACAACCTGGAGGAGTAATCAAACCTCTTCCCATACTTGAGTGGAAATGGGAAAATATCACGATGGACTTTTTCATTTGACTACCAATGACTCATAGAAGTAATGATGGAATATGGGTCATTATTGACCGTCTTACCATGTCGTCAAATTTTCATGCTATAAGGGAAGATTTACCACTTGAACATTTGGCAATACTATATATTAATTATGTTGTGAGACTTCATTGAGTACCCCTATCGATTGTTTCTGATCAAGATCGTCGTTTTACATCATGAATTTGGACGAGTCATTAGAAGGCCTTGGATACTGAACTTCGTTTGAGCACTTCCTACAACCCTCAAGAAGATGGAAAATCAGAACGGACTATTAAAACCATAGAAGACATGTTGAGATCATGCTCACTTGACATTCAGGGTATGTGGGATCAATATTTACCTTTGGTAGAATTTTCCTATAACAATAGTTCTCATTCAAGTATTCGGATGGAACCATATGAAGAGTTATATGGAATGAGATGTCACACTCCAACCTATTGGGATGAAATTGGTGTGAAAAAACTCATAGGCATAGAACTGGTGGAGGAAACGACGAAAAATATGAAGGTAATCCAAAACCACATCAAAGCAGCTCAAAGTAGGCATAAGAGCTATGCCAATAACCGAAGGAAGGATTTGGATTTTCAGGTAGGAGATCATGTTTTCCTGATGGAATATCCATGGAAGGGAGTTATAAATGTTGGTATGAAAGGTAAATTGAGTCCTAGGTACATCAGACCTTTCAAAATTCTAGAATGAATTGGGGCTATAGCTTACCTTTTGGAAATGCCGCCAAATCTCTCCAAAGTTCACGATGTGTTCCACGTATCACTGTTGTGAAAATAAATGCCTGACCCAATGCATGTACTCACCTATGAGGAAGTATAACTAGAACCCGATATGTATTATTGTGAAGAGCCCATCAGGATTCTTGATACCAGAGATCAAGTGCTGAGAAACCGGATGACTCGTCTGATAAAAGTTCTATGGAGAAACCATAAGATGGAAGAGGCAACATGGGAACCCGAGGAACATCTGATCAAGAAACACCTGAGTCTTTTCATGCTGTAGTATTCTAGAAATTTCAAGGATGAAATTATTTAATGGGGGGATAATGTAACACCCCAATCATTCATGGTACGCGTCTCTTTGAATAATACACTAGTGTGTGTTGTACGCAACATCGAGTTCTAAAACACCACAACCAATCAAATAGCTGTTATGAATAGTAATACCCAATTTTTGAAATTTTATGAATTTTATCATTTAGAATGGACTTCATTTTTGGAATCAGAATATTGAAATTATCCTAGGGTGAAATTTTGGTATTTTTTTGAAAACATTCAATTTTTTATGAATAGTTAAAAAAACTGAGTTGTAGTTTAAAACTGATTTTTTTTAAAACATTTATTTATTTTATTTAAATTTATTTTAGTTAAAATAGATACATAATTCCTATATAATTTCTATGTAATCCATTGGAGTCAGTTTATAATAATTATGATATATAAAAATTTTATTGAACTTTTCAACGTCTTTTACCCATCTCCTAGCAGAATTTGCAAATTCACATAAAACATAATTTTACATCTTCTGAGAGTGGAATTTCAAAAATCTGAGGGACATGGTTAATATCAAGGAATAAATTTGGTTTAACAATATAGAAATCATTTTTTTGTGAATAGTATCTTTTTCCTTTTATTTACCACGGTTAAATGTAAATAGGGTAATTAAGGGTACAAATGATATTATTATTACCCTAACACATGTCCTAATTCTATTGAACAAGTTTATCTCAACCAACAATAACCTTAGGAATGAACTATTATCATTGAGGTCCACTTGGATTAGATTAGGACATTTATTATATTTAATTCAAAGATGAGTTAAAATAGCTAAAATCAAAGATTAAAAACTAAAACATTTTTAATATAGGGTTATACAAGAGATAAATTTGATTATAAATATTCATAAGAAAGATAAAAATATTTCATACATAATGGTATTTTATTTATAATTTTTATACATTAAATAATTTGATTTATTTATGATAGCATGATGATGCAGTAATTATCTTATTAGTGAAATATTAAAATAATTGATATTATATATACCCAAATAAACATAATTTGAGACATTTAATGAATTCTAATATTTTTATCGGTTAATCTGACATGTTAGAATTGATTAAATTAATTTTTATTGAATTAATATAGTTACTACAACTTTAACAAAAATCAAATGTTAAATAGTGTCAAAATTGACATAAAGATGTTTTTAAAACAAATATTATATTATTAATTGATATAATATTCCAAAAAATATATTGTTATACCAAAGGACATATATGATGATATTTATGTATTTAATGAACCAATTTGGGTTCAATTGGGTGTTTATATTATGTTTATTAACCATATAATATAAAAATACAAAGAGGCATGGTAAATGTCAAACTATTTAACTAAGAGTTAAATATAAAAGATAAGGGTAAAATTGTTTCTCAAACTTGTCTAAAACCTATTGGTTGAGTGGATTTCGACCCATACCCGCCTTATCCTCAAAATAAGTCACATTGGGGCCATTATAAACCTAATATGAATTTATTATAAATTAATATTTCTTTCTTTTCTTAAGGTGCCCCTCACCACTCTAATAAAAGGGCACTCCCCCATCTCTAAAATTCATTCCCTCAAAGCCTTT
Organism: Viscum album; assembly: GCA_963277665.1. Lineage (NCBI taxonomy): Eukaryota > Viridiplantae > Streptophyta > Magnoliopsida > Santalales > Viscaceae > Viscum > Viscum album. The sequence goes on from OY728137.1 coordinate 114,050,934, forward strand.
TGGTTTGGCCAACCCCTGCCCAAATATCATCTCAACTTCCTTCACTTCAACCTAGAGGCCTTATTTTGACCATAAAGAAAACCTACTGATCCATTTTGATCAAATAAAAAGGAAGAACCCGAAGAAGAAGTAATGTTTTCACCACCCTCTTTCAAGTTCCTTTCTTCTTCCACTTCTTCTTTATTTGTTATTTCCATTCCAAAATAATAACTCCAGTATCTCCTATATACTGTTATGTTATTATAAATATGGTACAACCATATATAGTATTCAATCCATCCTTTGAATGAAATGTCACCATACGTACATACGTACGGGTTACCGTCTCCACATCACGGTGTAATTGTTATTCAAAACATTATTATTTGGATGGTATGATAATGATGTGTAATTGAAGTAAATAATAAATATAACATATATGATATAATATTTATGTATATGATTCTTGTATAATTTAAAAACAATGATTTAACTATTATACATGAGTTTAACCTTGCCTCAACAATGGAAAAGTATAATGTAAAGGTTTTTTTCACATTCTCTTCATTATTTGAGGTTGTTTGTACGTAATTATCTACTGGGACCTCTTTATCATTCATATCGATGTTTCTTAAAAATGTATTTCAAACATTATTAAAATTTTATAGAATATGGCTTAAAGTCATTTATACCCTTGTTTGACTTTTTATACGATGTTTATAAAGGAATATTTCCGTCATTTTCTAAAAAAGGTCATTTTTATCCTTTTCGACATAATTAGGGTAAGAATGTTTTTTAACATATAAGATAGGTGCGACTATTTTCTGCCATTATAAAATCATCGAAGCTTCCCTTACAAGCTTATAAGAATATTTATAAACTAAATGTTATCGTTATATTCATGATTTCAAAATAAAAAGGGATATTTCTCTAAAAAGGTTTTTGATTTCATCTATGTCAACATCCTTTGATGGATTTTAAGTTTATTTTAAGTTGATTTATTATGATTCAAAACTTCTATATTGTATTGATGGTTTTGTGATATTTTTTCCTGTGGATGTGATATTTTTATACCATTCATGGATTATTGTTAATGTATTGACATTTCATATTTTAGTTTTAATACGAATGTTTATGATATGTTTAAACCGTTTCATTTGAGGAATGTATTGGACTTATTAAGTGACGGGTGGAGACCGCTATAGCTCCTAGATGCATCAGTAGGTCTCATGAGACAACTAGATGTGGAATTGTCTAAGTCTCTTTCCAAATTTGATATATGGTTTTGGATGATGCCTTAATCATTTTTAGACGTCTTGGCGGAGGCCTTGACAAAATGTTTTAGAATGTCTGGCATTATACATTCCCTCATTATGGAAATAATATTGATGGTTCATGTGGCCATTAGACTAGTAGAATACCAATGATTATGTTTTTTTATATAATTATTTACTCAGCTCATATTCTTTCGATAAATTTATTCATTTTTATTATTGGAAATGGAATGTGGTTTCAATTATTCACTATGCTTAATATTTATGTCATTTTCCGCTATATTACTTACCCTTACTAAGCGTTTGTGCTCATACCTTTCTTATGTTTCATTTTCCCAGGATATGAAGAAGGTAGTTATGAGTGACATGTAGGAATAATCTAGGAGGCTTGGATGTTTCTATTGAATTATATTTTTTTTGTATTTATCTTCAAACTGTAATGTTGAACTTATGAATGAATCTTGTTTCCAATGATACTAAACTGATTGGTCATTCAAGACATGATTTCCTTGTGATCATGCCAATGTTATGTATTAATGCACTGACTTTGGGTAACTAGGGTCGGGGCATTACAACAACCTTTTAATAATATTAGAGTATTTAATCTTAGAATCAGATTCATTCTTATCTAACGCCTTTAAAATTTATCAGAAAAAGGTAATGACATTTAACAAACATGTATAATCATATTTTAGTTTGTTATGTTCATTCATACTATTACAATGTATAGGTGGTAACTACCATTTAAAATAATAATATAATTATATTATTTTTTGGTATAACTCGAAGTATTGTGAAAAATATGATTTCAAAGAAACAAGTTATTGCATATTGAGTATGCTATCAAAAAAATCATCCCCTTTAATGAAAAAATAATATCTTAATCATAAATATTAATATAAATGAAAATGTATTATTCTATAAAAACATTGGTTGTAACAACATTCCACCCTTTTGGGAATTGCATCCCTGTAATTTTATTCACTTATCAAATAAGTGGTTGTATTTATCCCTCATTGAATATTCATATTCTCATGTTACATCTTTAGCATTTTGTTTTTTCAGAGAAATGTTACCTAATGAATTAAAGTATTCAATAACAATTTCTCTTTTCAGTCAAGAATCTCGGCATATTGGTCCTCATAAGAATGATTCTCTTCCAACTAAACTACCTCTAGAATCAAAACATGAGGTGGATCCGGAATAAAAATTCTCAACATTGAGTCATGAATAAAATTTTGTACCAAGTATAAAATTGGAGATAAAGACACTCTGTAGTCCGATGTTTCAACTTTTTCTAAGATTTTATATGGTCCAATGAAACTCTGATTCAGCTATCCTTTCTTACCAAAATACGTATCACTTTTCCATGTATAATCCTTGAGAAAGGCATGATCACCTACCTCGAAAGAAAGATCCTTCCTCCAGTAATCCGTAAATCTTTATGCATGTTCTATGAAATTATCATGTGCATATGAATCAATTGAACTTTTTTGGCCTCCTCTTTTACCAAATCTGGTCCCATCAACATCCTTTCTCTTACTTCATATCAAAAAGCTGGAGTATGAAACCTTATTCCATATAATGCTACAAATGTTTCCACTATGATACTAGAATGAAACCTATTATTACAAGAAAACTCAATGAATGAAAGATGTTGGTCCTAACTTCCATTGTATTCCATTGAATAGAATCATAACAATCTTCTAAGGTCTGAATTGATTGTTCTGACTGCCCATCTGATTGCGGGTGCAATGATTTACTAAAATTAAATTCAGTACCCAACGAATTATATAGGCCCTTTGAAATTTTAGAAGTTAACCTTGGATTAATATAATATACAATAGAGAGGGGAACTACGTGTAACCAGAATATATCTTTAATATACAATCGAGAAAGATGATCTACAGAAATATTATCTCGAATAGGATGAAAATGAGCATATTTAGTCAATCAATTGACTATAATTCAAATTGCATTGTTACCTTGAGATGTACTTAAAAATTCTACTATAAAATCCATGGAAGCATTATATCATTTCCACTATGTCATTGGAAATGGGATAAATAATCCCTTTCAGTAATTATTGTTCTTATTTATCATATTAAAAATTCAAACATATCACAGTAATGTCAGCATCATCTCTTTTCAATCCATCCCACTAGTAATACTCCTGAAGATATCTGTACATTTTATTACTGCGAGGATAAACTAAAAACGGAGAACATTGAGATTCACATGACAACTCTTTCTTCAATTATGAATTAAAATGCACAGAAAATATCTTTCCAAACCTCAAAACACATCCTTTATTGATGATGAATTCAGGTAACCTTACTTTCTTAAAAAGATCTACTTTTTTCCACAACACATTGACTTTTTTTTGTGCCTTATTTATTCTGTCTAGTGGATAAAAGTTCACATCCACCTAAAACAATATATATAAATTCCCTACACCAACAACGTCTAATCCAAATTTAATCAAATAAAGAACCAAAGGATCGGGTTACAATTGTATCATGGTTAATGTAGCATTACTCTTTCGACTCAAAGTGTCAACCACTTTATTTTCCTTTCCTGGATGGGAATGGATCATACAATCAAAATAAATGATTAATTATGGTCATCTTCTTTATCTCATATTCAATTATTTCTAAGTGAATATATATTTCAAACATTTATGGTCAGCATATATTTTTCACTTTATTCCTTACAGCTGATTTTTTCAAATTTTTAAAGAAAAAACATAAACAGCTATTTCCAAATCATGTGTAGGATAATTTAACTCATGGGGTTTCAATTGACGTGATGCATAAGAAATTACCTAATCATTCAGCATTAGGACACAACCATGTCCTTTAAATGAATCATCTCTGTAGATAATAAATTCACCATTTCAGGAGGGTAGTTCTAAAACTGGATCATTCAAAAATCTTTTTCCAATTCCTGAAAATATCAATCACATTTCTTTTGTTTAGATGAATAGAATACCATTTTTAGTTAACTTAGTCAGTGGTCTAGAAAGTCATGAATATTTTTCAACAAACAATCCGTAATAACCTTCTATCCAAAGAAACCTATGAACCTTTCTTATGTTTATGGGTCATGGCCATTCATTGACAATTTTTTTTAGCGGGATCAATAGTTTTCCATCTTTAGAAACAATGTGGCCATGGAAAGAAATTTTTTGTGACCCAAACTCACACATTCCTACTCCCCCATTTCATTTAGAATATACCAAAATATCATCAATAAACAAAACAACAATTTATCACTTGAGTAAACTAAGTCATTACTACAACATACTATTCAATTTTGATTCCGACAATCTTAGAACAATTATTTGGAATGTCATTTCCCTCTATATACCTTCCCAGCTTAGCTTCCCTATTTCATTAACAAAAAACCATTCTGAACGTACATATCTTTGACGAAGCAACATGGTAATTTTAAAATTCTATATAATTTCAATCTTACCATAAATTAGTTTATGGAAAATAGATTAATAATATCTTAACTTCTAAATTTTTTAAACCGCCTACTAACACCCTCAAAAAGGACCCAACATTAAACCATTACATAATCTTGAGTTATGTCATGAATTAACATGGAGGGTCTTGTCAGTTTTAGTGTTTTGTTGAATTATGTTATGATTGTTACATTACATCTCAAAAATTACAATGAAGACAGTTACACTCTATCCAATTATTTTTCACAATAATAAAACTCCTTAAATAAAACGATTATTATTTTCATGATATAATTCATCTGAAATTCATCCTTTCTCATACCTGCATTTATACACTATGAAAAACATTTCAAAAACATGGTATGATCATAAAAAGATATATAAATGTTATAAAATAAACAATGAAAACATTAGTCCATCAATATATATATATATAAATGAACTCATAATTTTAAATCATAAAACATAAGATCTTTAATATACCTCATAAAATCATAATATTTATGAATAACACAAATAAATCATAAATTAGAATGAAAAATTTTGGCATAAATAACATACATACATTATAGCATTCATAGCTACATATAAAGTAATTTTTGCAAAACCTATAAGAGTATATTCTCTAAATATCTTAGTAGAAACATTAACATTAACCTCTTTCACATTACCCAATGCATTGGAGAGCCATTTTGGGCTCCGCCACCATTAGTTTATCATCGAACGGCCTGTATATGCAAATAAACCCCGTAAACCATATCAAATTTATAATGCATAAATCAAAACCACGAATAGATAACAGTTCCACATTGCAATCACAATACATCATTTCATGATATTGAAATAATCTATGATTAATCAAAACCATTTTCAATACCAAAATATTTAAAAAAGATATTTGGTATTAATTTTTCATTTAAAAACATTAAGGCTTATTAAGGATGCCAAATATCAAATATTTCTCGCGCCGGCAGAAAATAAATTGCCATCGTGTACGTAAAAAAGAAACATTCCTTTTTTTCATTTAGTAAAATGAATCATAGAAAAATATTCCTTTTTCAAAATCATTGAATTAAATTAAAATAAAAATGGAATAATTATACACTGCTTAAAGTAAGGTTGTGTATAAACCAAAATATTCCTCAATTAAAGAAGATTGAGACGAAGTCCCTCACTGTGAGTCTAATTTGTCACACACATTCCTTTTTATATCTCAATAATAAAAATAAGTTAATTTATAGTTTCTTTCAGATCATTTTTCATGTTTATTATTTTTTTATATAACTTATTATCACTTTATAAAAATAACAAAATTATTGAAGTTAATATCGGTCGTTTTGTTGACATTCTGTACTTGAGTTGAAAATGAACTTATTCTGAGTTAAATTGTCCATGTAGCTGAAATTAAATCATATCAATTTTTATATTAATGATTTAGATACCATATATTTCCTTTATATATGTATTTATAATAGTCTATAATATTTGAAGATAAGAAATAAAATTCACCATTCATGGGGACGGTATGCTGTATGTACACATGAACGATATATTAATTTATTTGTCATATTAATGAAAGTAAAGCTAAATATTATAATTAAAGTATAATATATATTTTATATATGTTACATAATTTTATTAACTCTTTCCACAATATGTTCCATATATTTCAGGAACTAGTGATATCACATTGATGGGGTAGTAGTCCACACTTCCTCAAATGGAATTTTCGTATTTTCACATTATTAAAAGAATAAAGGTATGATTTAAATTGTAATTAAAAAGAATAGATACAAATATATATACAATATATATAATATATATATTTAGTGAAATCATAATGTCCACCATGAGATTTGGTAGAGGAAAATTGAACAATCATCATTTCGTGATGCAGTAGTTCACCATACACAGAAACAGTATGTTCATATCCATTAGATTAGAGTGTGTGGGTATGTGTAGATCAAATCCATAACATAGAAACATCCTAGTACACTGTGGATACATGTTTTTTTATTTTATCAAAGAATAGTAATATAATATGGAGTAAATAAGTAAAATAATGGCAAGGAACTTTGTAGAAGCCATTACCTTTTAAAACATGTAACTCTATTTCATTTGAGAAAAAAAGATTTATTGAAACTATTTCTACCTAAGGAAAGGCTCCAAAGAGGAAGGTAAGGATATTGGGAGATTATTTGGATAGAATTGATGAGATCCAAGGGGCATGATAGGTGTGATTAAATGGATAGAGGTTATGGCCTTTTATAAGAGGGATGAGGGGAACTTTTGGATGGTCTTGAAGTATTTTTTTATTATCAAATGATTTTTGATTTCAAAAGGTCACAAAGAAATTTATTTCAAATATACATTATTTTTGGGTAAACAACCTCTCAACCAATAGTTTTTAAACATGTTTACATCAAAAAATTACCCTTATATTTTAGTTTTAACCCTTATTTAAATAATTTAACTCTTATATTGTCTTCTTGTATATTCACACTATATGATTAATATAGTTACTATAAATATCTAATAGATACACAAGTGATTAATTAATAAAATTTTAAACATTATATATTTTTGAGATAGTATGGAAAATGATATTCTCTTTAGATGCCAAATATTGGATCAAAAAAATATTATAGATACTCAATATACAAGAGGGGGTGAATTGTAAATGTAGTTGGAAACTTGAAACAAACAAGTAACAAGTAGTAAATCTTTTAACTCAAAGAGAAGGTTATCCAACAACCTTGGGTAAAGGTCCCTTGATTTATAATTTCAAGAAAGTCTGTCTTACCCACACCTGGGTAAGCCCTCGATATGAAGATCAAAGTCTGTCTTGCTATCCCATCAAGCCCTAAACTTCAAGGTAGTTGGAACCTCTGTCATCCTCATCAAGGAAGTCCTAGATCTTTAAGGTAGTCTCCACCTCTGTCTTCCTATCCCCAGAAGTCCTCGAATGTACTTAGAAACATTCAGAGTCGAATGAAGAAATTCTAAACAAGATATTCAATACGCACAAAGCATGAGAGTCTGTCTCTAGAAATAACTTCAACAGAATGTAATATCTTAAGTCATAGAACGATATTGAGCTCTTTCAAACGAGCTCCTATTTATAGGAACAACTTCAACGGTCATCACCCTCCTCCAATGGTCATATTTCTCCTTGAATTTTGGAGGGACCAGTTCACATGTCACTCAAACAATAGTTAGTTTGTAACTGAATGCAGGACATAGTTTTATCACCAAAACATGAGTATGAAAAAATATGGTTAAATAAGCAAATTCTCGTTTTGAAGCATAAGAAAAAATGAATGTTTGTAGTCTAACCAAAAACTATTCAGAGTCTATAATATATGGATATTCAGATTCTGTTTATCAGAAAAATTTAATGTCAGAATTATATTGAACTCAATAGTCTGAATTCCAAGGAAATTCGGAGTCATGAATTCATTCGAATTCAGAGTCTAAATTTATGAGAGCTCGGAGTCTGAACTTACAAAGATCAGAAACTGAATTTAGAAGAGTTTAGAGTATGAACTTACAAAGTTCAGAGTCTGAATTCATAAGAGTTCGGAGTCTGAACTGACAATGTTCGGAGTTTAAATTCAGACAACATGGAGTGAGAACTTATAATAGTTCGGAGTTTGAATTTTGAGAACTCGGAGTCGGATCTCAGAAGAGTTCGGAGCCAAAATTCAGAGAACTAGGAGTCCAAACTCAGAAGAGTTTGAAGTCTGAATTCAGAGAACACAGAGTGATAAATCAGAAGAGTTCAGAGTCTGAATTCAGAGAACCCAGAACATGAATTCAGATCCTAAAAACATAATGTTTTATATCTAATTATATATATTATTATAGTGTTTTGGATATGAATACTAATTTTATACTTAGACAAAATGAACAATGAAAAATTTGGTAAGGATAAATTTCCATAGGGAAGGAAGATTTTCCTTATAAAAGTAAAAAATAGGTTAAATGGAATTTTCCATAAGATAAGGTGTTTGTGATTTTCAAAACATAAAGAAACGGGAAATTCCGAAGTAAACCTTATTTAATCAATCAATCTCCCCAAACATAAAGTAATGGAAAATTCATAATGAAAACTTATTTACTCAACAATCTCCCCCTTTTTTGAAAGCACAAACATCCTTACAAAAAAAAAAGAAATAAGGACTTTAGAAAATATTTTTCAATACTCTGAAAGTAAAACTTATCTCTCTTAACACATGGGCACAAATTAATATGACTAACTCCCCCATAGGCTTTGGAACACTATGGATCATATTTTAGATTTCTGGAATGAGATTTTTCATTATCTGGAACAAAGAAATAATTGTAATGAAACCCCCCTTAGATGAACACTTCCCCTTACATAGGAAATTTTCTTCATTACATAGAATTAATTTTCATCTGATTACGAAAATTTTCATTACGAATGATTTGAAATATCTGACAACAAATTTTTTTATTATGAATGATTTGAAAAATCTGACTACAAAAAATTTCATTATGATAAATTTTAAAAAATAACAAGAAAATGTACTCCCTCTATGAAAAAGAGTTTATTACTATAAGGAGATTAGTTTCAACAGAATGTTAACGAGGAATACTACCTTATGGTTATCAATTGTATCTTCTGTTTAATGTATTCAAATATATCGAAGGGTAAAAGTTTTGTGATAATATCAGCAATTTGATCTTGTGTTCTGATAAATTGAAGAATGAAATGTTCTTTTTAGTGTGTGATCCCTAAGAAAGTGATGCCAAATATCTATGTGTTTCTCACAAGAGTGATGTGCAGGGTTTTTATTTAGACCAATGGAAGTAGTATTGTCACACAAAATTTTTTCTATCGTAAAACTCATACCATAATCCGTGAGTGTGGGTCGCATCCACAACACTTGAGCACAACAACATCCAACTACTACATATTTATCTTCAATAGTTGAAAATGATACTAAGTGCTTATTTTTTCTTGACCAAGAAATTAATGAATCTCCTAAAAAATGACAAGTTATAGATGTACTCTTTCTATCCATTCTACAACCACCAAAATGAGTTTACGAAAAACGTTTTAGAACAAAATCATTTCCAGAAGTATAAAAGAGTCCTAAATCCATGTTTACCTTTAGGTGGTCAAAAATTCTTTTCACTGCCTTTAAATGTGATTCTGTAGGATTAGAATGATATCTTTCACATAAGCATACTAAAAACATTAAGTCAAGAAAACTAGCTATCAAGAAAATAAAAATTCCTATCATACCTCTAAAAGATGTTTGGTCTATGGATTTCCCAGCTACATGAAGATAAATTGTGTTTGAGGTACCAATAACAGTGCTAATACTTTTAGTATTGTCATATCCATTATTTTTAAGAAGTTTTTTAATATACATTTGTTCGTATATATAGGTTCCATCTGGTTTTTGAGAGATTTGAAAACCAAATTTTTTTTAACTCACCCATCACACACATTTCAAACTCATATTTCATTATATCCTCAATGGAATTAGTTAAAGATTGCTGAGTTGGACGAAATATAATGTCATCAACATATATTTGAACAAGCAAAACATTTTTCATATCATTCTTTATAAAATGGGTTGGATCTGCTTTTCACTTAACGTAACTATTTAGAAGAAAAAATCATGTATGACTATCATACCAAGCTTGAGGGCCTTGTTTAAGTACACAAAAGCATTGGTAAGTTTAAAAACATGTTCAAGATGTTTTGTATCTTCAAAACCTTGAGGTTATTTAAAAAAAACTTCCTATTGAACATAACCATTATGGAAAGAACATTTCACATCCATTTGAAAATGTTTGAAGTTATAGAATGCAGCAAAGTCATGTAGAATACGAATAGATTCAAGTCTAGCTACTGGTGCATATGTTTTTTCATATTCTATTTCTTCTTGTTGAGTATAGCCTCTATCAACCAATCTAGCTTTATTTCTTACTATTATTCTGTTTTCATCACACATATTTCTGAAGACCCATTTTAATCCAATAAATGTATTTTCCTTAGGTATATCAACCAAGGTCAAGACTTTATTAATTTCGAATTCATTTAGCTCATCTTGCATAGATTTTATCCAATCACCATTACCTATATCATCAATAGTGCTTTATAGTTTTAATTGGGAAAGATATGCTAGAAGTTATACTTCATTTATTAATGAACTTCTAGTCCATACATGTTGATTTACATCACCAATGATACTATTACTAGGATTATTCATTTGAAACAACTTATTTGGGTTTTATAAAACAAGTTCATCAACATAGGGTATGAAATATTATGGGTTAAATGCTTGAAAAAATCTTCTTGGAAATTATCCTTATTAGAAGGATATTCTATAAAAGGTTGATAATCAGTTTTTTAAAACAAATCTGAAGATGTAGGTTGAGGTTGTTTAAAAAAAAGGACCCGTTTCATCAAATTTGACATGCACTGTTTCTTCAACAATACAAGTTTTTTTATTAAAAACTCTACAAGCCTTAGAATTTGTGGAGTAGCCTAAGAAAATTCGTTCAAAAGATTTTGGTGGGAATTTTTGTAAATTATCTTTAGTATTCAAAATGAATACCTTTCTTCCAAAAACCTTGAATTAGGAATGTCTAGGATTTCTACCATTCTATAATTCATAAAAAATTTTATTATGAAAAGGTCTAATTAAAAATCGATTTATAGAATAACAAGCCGAACATACAGCTTCAACCCAAAAATGTTTGGCTACAGAATACACAATCAACATGGTTCTTGTTATCTCTTGAATAATTATATTTCTTCTTTAAAAACACCATTTTGTTGAGGTGTTCAAGGTGATAAAAAGTAAAAATCAATTCCTTTTTAATACAAAATGTTTCAAAATCAGAATTTTGAAATTCTTCTCCATGATCACTATGAATTGTTATCAAAGTAAGGTTTTTCTAATTTTTAACATGGGCACTAAAACATTTTAAATAAGAAAATGCTTCAATTTTCTTTGCTAGAAAATAAACCCATGTAAATCTAGTGTAATCATCAACTAAGACAAATACATAATATTTTACTCCAATGCTTCCATTTTGTGATGGTCCAAAAAGATCCATATGCACTAACTGTAATGCATCAGTGATTGAGAATTCACCAACTAATTTAAAACATGATTTGTGTTGCTTTCATATTGACAAGGATCACAAACTTTTAACGAATCAAATCTAAGCTCTAGTAGAACCTTAACTATTCTTTTTATAGAGAGTTTACATAAGTTTATAATGTTACAGTGTCCTAACCTTCTATTCCATAATCAACAATGATCTTCCATTGAACTATGTCAAGGTTGATTTTCGCTCTTATGGTCTTCTATGTTTACTGTATAGACATTCTCTTGCCTATTGGCAGAAAGAATAAACTCTTCCTTGGAATTTTGTACTATGCACTTTTCATTCCTAAAATTCAAAAGTCAACCTTCATAACATAATAGAATTATGCTAATGAGGTTGTTCTTTATACCTTTGATAAATAAAACATTTGAAATCAATGTTTTTCCATGAATAATGATGTTACCTATAACAATAACTTCACCCTGAGCATTATCTATGAATGTTATTTCTCCTCATTTCATCTTGATAAACTTTTCAATGAATTTTTTGTTACTAGTCATATGACAAGAACATCCACTATCCATGTACCATGTATTGTTTCAGGTACTTTCTTTACATTCATGAAAATAAGATTGTTAGATTTTCAGAACCCAAACTTTTTTGGATCCAAAAATTTCATAACGAAATATTTTAGGCACTCAAATTATCTTAAAAAATATGCTTTATGAAATCCTAAAGACTGAGTTTTGTTTAATGAAAATATTCTTTCCCAACTTCCACCATACTAACACTTAGTAGAGAAAAGAGCACTTTGAGGAATTTTTTTTTACTAAAAATGGTTTAGAACTAGTATAACCAAATCCAAAATTATTTTTAAGAGGTCATATTTGAGAATACATCTTATCAAAATTTTCCTTACCTAGGTTAAATATTGAAAAACAATTTCTCAAGGAAAATATCTCTGAATTTATTCTAATAACTAGGATCTCATCTTCTAAAACATTATCTTTAGCACTAGAGTTAGGCTCGAAAAAATTTTTCGTAGAAATTAATTTTTCTAGATCCTTAGAAAGGTTATCCTTCTGAGAATTTACTTCCTCACAATTTTTTGAAATACTTTCAAAATAAATGATTTTTATATCAATATCATTAGAAAGATCTGATATTTATTTAGTATGAATAGATATCTTAGAATTTTCCTTATCGAGATTTATCTTGTGTTTTGAATTCTCATTCTCAAGAAGCTTAGAAAACCTAGAAACAACTTCATAGGTATGTAGAGTATTATACTTATTAGAAAAAGACTCTTCTTTAATAGAGTTAAAATATTTACTATCACTGTAATTGGAATACAGGGATACATTGGTCATAGATTCAGCATTATTTACCTAAGCCATTAAGCAATAATTTTTACTAGGTAGTTTGGCTATTAAACCAATATTTTTCTATCCAGAAGACTCATACTCTGATGATTCATTTGAAGAGTCTCTACCACTGTCACTCCAGGTGTCTTTAGATTTCAAAACATTCTTACCTTTAGCTTTGTAGTACTTATTTCTATCTTTCTCAAAATTCTTTTCATTTCTTTCCTTTCTTTTAAGCATAGGAAAACCAGGTCTTATATGTCCATATCTCTTGCATTCATAACATGTGACTTCTATTTCTTTCTTATCTTTCCAATCATTCTTCTTGTATCTGGATTGAAAATTCATTTGTCCAGAAATCTTGTTCATCCTTCGAGAAAGATTGGCTAGTTCATTTTCTAAAGATTCACTTCCACTAGATTCAGATTTAATAACAACCTTCTTAGATTTATATCTTGTAACTCTCTCAGGAGTATTGGGTTTCATATGATTTGAAGTTTTAGTAAAAGTACCACTTCCATTTTTCATTCTTCTTCTTAATATTATCAGCATATCTCTTCATTCTAGTCTCATATTGAAGAAGAGTTCCAAAATTTTCATCAAGTGAAATTTGAGTAACCTTTATACTCTCATTTATAGGTTCTCTTGGATTCCCACTCATTCGGCATGATGTGTATGATCTAATCCACAAGGGCTTCATCATCTAATCCTTTCTCACCCATAGATCTTAAAATATTAACAATTGTCATGAATCTTTGTTGCACATTATATATGGGTTCTCCATAAGGTAAGAAAAATCTATGATATTCGGCTTTGTGCATGGATCTTCTAGTTTCAATGAATTTGGATGTTCCAAACTGTGTAACTTCATGCTTTTTCCAAATACAATTTTCTTCTTTACAAGATGAAATTTGGATATATCATTTATAGTCATGAAACAAAGAAATGTATTGTGTACCTTATAATTCAGTTGATATTCATGATTTTCTTGGTTGTTGAAGGTACTAACTTTCTTGTTAGTGATTTTATATCCTCCAGTAAGCATAACAAAATTATCTACTTTAGTAATGACAATAAATGTCTTCATGTGATCTCTCCAATACTAGTAATCATTCTGATAAAAAATAGGTGGTCTAGTTGGATTTAATTTATCAATGGAAGCAACAATGATTCCTTCCATATTAAAGAAAATCATACCACAAAGTCTTGTTAGTAGTCACGATAAGTGAACAAGGAAAAAATTCCTCAGCAATGAAAATATATAACAAGTGTATCTTTAAAAAAAATGAATCCAGACATGTGAGACTGAAAATCTGATTCTGAAAATAAGAAGAATAATAATAATTCTCGTCTGAATCTAATCATGAGATTAATTTAGATTGAACCAATCCTCTGATTCCAATTGTTGAGATGGTACGGAGAATGATATTCTCCATAGATACCAAATTTAGGATCAAAATAATAATGTAGATACTCAATATATAAGAGGGGGGAGGGTGAATAGTAATCTTTAAAAATTCCTTGGGAACTTTTAAATTTTGTAAGAACCCTTTTATTGTTTAACAAGGTTAAACAAAGTAATTCACAAAACCTCTAGTTCTACACAATAGCTTGAATTCGAAAATATGATTCTGAGAAAGAAATTCTAGAACAATGAATCCAGAAATGAAACTTGACATAAGTTTATAATGATAAAGATTCTACCTTAAAGCATATAGAATCTTTCTAAATAAGAGTGTACAAGCGTATGGATATATAAGATAGGTATAATTTCCTTGACAAAAAAAATGAATAGGAAAACATCAAACAAACAAGTAACATGTAGTAAATCTTTTAACCCAAAGAGAAGGGTATCCAACAACCTTGGATAAAGGTCCCTTGATTTATACATTCAAGAAAGTATGTATTACCCAAACTAGGGTGAGTCCTCGATACAATGATCAGAGTCTGTCCTGCTATCCCTACAGCCCTCAACATCAGGGTAGTCGACACCTATGTCTTCCTCAAGAAGGATGTTGTCGAACATTAAGGTAGTCGGAACCTCTGTGTTCCTATCCCTGAAAGCCCCCAAATGTACTCAGCAACATTCAGAGTCGCACGAAGCAAATTTTAAAAAGTTGTTAAGTATGCATAAAGAATGAGAGTATCTCTCTCGAAATCACTTCAACAACATGTAATCTATAGAGTCATATAACAATATTGAGCTCTTTCATATGATCTTCTATTTATAGGTACAAACTCAATGGTTGGATCCCTCCTCTAATATTGATATTTTCCTTGAATTTTGGAGGGACCTTCACACGTGTCACTCAAACAATGGTTAGTTAGTAACTGAATGTACGACATCATTTTGTCACTAAAACATGAGTAAGAAAAAATATGGTTATATAAGAAAATACATTTTTCGGAGAGTAAGCAGAAATTAACATTTGGAGTCTAACCAAAAACTATTAAGAGTTTTTAATATATGGATATTAGGATTCTGTTTATCAGAAGAATTAGGAGTTAGAATTATATGGAATTATGAAGCCTGAATGTCAAGGAAATTCAAAATCTCAAATTTAGTAGAATTCAGATTCCGAATTCATGAGATTTCGGTGTCTGAAATTACAACGTTCGGAGTCTGAATTCAGAAGAGTTTGGATGCTGAACTTACAAAGTTCAGAGTTTGAATTCATAAGAGTTCGGAGTCTGAAATTATAAAGATTGGGGTCTGAATTCAAAGAACTCGGAGTCAGAACTCAGAAGAGTTTGGAGTCTGAATTAAGAGAACAAATAGTGAGAACTCCTAAGAGTTTGGAGTCTGAATTCAGAGATCTTGGAGTCAGATCTTAGTAGATTTTTGAGACTAAATTCAGAGAACTCGGAGTTAGAACTCATAAAAGTTTCAGAGTCTGAATTCAGAGAACTCGGAACCTGAATTCAGATCCTAAAAACAGAATTATTTATATGTAAGTATATATATGATTCCAAGGTTGTAGGTACGAAACTGAATTTTATACTTATACAAAATGAACAATGAAAAATATGGTAAGGATAAATTTTCATGGGGAAGGAAAATTTTCCTTATGAAAGTAAAACATTGGGTAAATGGAATTTTTCTTAAGATAATGTGTTTGTGATTTTAAAAACATGAAGAAAGGGTAAAGTCATAATTAAACCTTGTTGACTCTCTCAATACCACCAAACATAAAAGAAGGAAATGTCATAAGGAAACCTTATTAACTCAATATCTATTTTATTTTATAGAATATTATATTATTAGGACAATAATATAATTTAAGAAGATTGTATTTTTATTAAAAACTCATTTATGTCCATTTTTATTCTGGTCATATAATGACTTCATAAAAATCTATAAAAACGTTATTATTTCAAATAAATTTCAATAATTCAAAGATAAAAAGTCATAATAATATATAAAATTCGTGGATGACATAAAAAGTATCAAAATAAATCCATTCTAATATTTAAAATCACATTTCCTTAAATAATTCTTTAATAAGGTAATCACTACATCATAATTGTGTCATAAATATATTTATTTATATGATATCTAAAAATTATAAATAAAATAACTTGATATAGGAAATAATTTTATATTTTTAATTAATATTTATTGTCAAATATATAACTTATATAACCCCATATAAATATTGTTTTAGTAAAACAGACATGTTTATGTTATATTTTTCTATACATTAAATTAATTATTATATAATATCATTTTCACATCAATGTCGCTCCATGGGAACCCAAAATCGACCCAAGGATGACCATGGTCCAAAATATCTCATAAAATAGTATTAAGACACGTGTTAGAGGAGTTTAATGTTATTATAGTATTATATTTAACCTCATATACCAGATTTACACTTAACTATAGTACATAAAATAATTACTAAGCGTACTATTTATAATGTCTAAAAATAAAATTTTCCTAATTACAGAATTTGTATCTCATGATATCAAGTATGGAATCAATTTTTAAAAATTCAAAACACATAATTTTCAATAATTATTTTAAAATTAATTATTGTTTCCAAAACCAAAAAGTGTTTTTTAAGCTATAAAAACTACCAAAATATTAACACGTGTTTATATCCAATTTAAATGTCAAATTAATTTTAATGACTAAAATTTAATTAAATGATAAAAACATAATCCAATTTCTCTTTAACACCATTTAGAACTATAATATAACTATATAAATAAATTAGATGAAAAGACAGTTTCGAATTAAAATGCAGTATTTCTCACGAATAAATAAAAAATGAACATTATAGGAAAATTACAAAAAATTATCTAATGTAAATTTTGATGTTCTGATTCTATAGAAGAATTTTATGTTGTTAAATATTATATATAAAAGTTAAAATACTAGATTTAAAAAGGGTTATCCATTAAAATGTTGTAAAAGGATCTTTTAAAAATATTAGAGTATTTAATTCTTAAAATCAGATTCGTTCTTATTTTAACCCTCTAAAATTCATTGGATAAATGTAAAGACATTTAGAAAACATGTATAATAATATTATATTTACTTACAACACCCCGACCCTAGTTACCAAGAGTCGGTACATTATTTTAATACATTGGTGTGATTATAAGGAATCTCGTCCCAAAAGACCGAACAATTTACCAGTCTTGGAAAGTAGATTACATACATGACCTTTACATTACACTTTCTAACATAAAATACAGAAAAATCATTTGAGAATTCCATTTTTACCTTATCTTAACCCTTCATCTCAAACATAAAACACTACTAGGGATCTTGGAAAATAAAACATAACAAATGGGTGAGTTCAGATGCTCAGTAAAGGTAAATAATTTAGCGTAAGCTATTAACTTTCAGAGAAAGATATGTAATAACAACAATATCCTTTTAAACATATAATTTATCCTAATATGGCTGAAATAAATCAAGCAATACCTTATAAATATTCACATTGATATTCTACTAGTCGAATAATCACATGTGATAACAAATTTCCTAATGGGGCAATGTATAATAGAAGACTTTAATTTATTTGTCAAGGACACGTGCCAGGACCTAGGGGATAACTATAACCAGACCCCAACACAGAGAGCCTCTATAATCAGACTCCTTCCCTGATAGCCTCTATAACTAGTCTCCAACCTGGATATCCTCTGTAACCGAACACCAACCTGTAGAGCCTCCGTAACCAGACTCCAACCTGGAGATCCTCTGTAACCAGACTCCAAATTGGAGAGTCTGCTGTAACTGGACCCCAACCCGGAGGGCTTACTTTTATCAGTCCCCAATCCATAACATACTACTCTAAAACATTAATCTTAATAAGTGGTTTAAATATAACATAAACTTTCGTATAAAAACTTGCATACAAAATGTCAAATCATTAAAAATAAACTGTGAATGGTATAAAAATAACACATCCACAACCAAACATATCATAAATCCTTCAATACAATATGGTATATTTTTATCATAATAAATCAACTTCAAACAACTTTAAAATACATCAAGGGATGTTGACATAGATGAAAATGATTTGTAAAAATCTTTGAGAGAAATATCTATTTTTCATGAAAACATTTAAAAGTCACATAATTTAGAAAGGAAGACATTTAAAGACATTTTTGAATCAAATTTTCCCATACCACTTTGAAACTTTTGAATGAAATTAACATTTTTAAAACATTTTTGTCCATATAAATAAATACTTAAAAACCATTTTCAAAACATAGAAATTAATGAGAATGATTTAGAAGAATAAATAATTAAATCATTTAAAATGATGTTTTAGTAAAAATTCCCTTAAAATAATCCCTTTGAAAACTCTTTTATAGATCATGGACATGGATAATAAATATGACCCAGTAGATACTTATGTAAAAACAACCTTTTAAAATAATGAGATTTTGAAATTAACCCTTACCTTGTACTTTTACTTGGTCAAGGGTAAGTTAACCTCTTATATAATAGTTAAATAATTGTTATTAAATTATACAAGAACCATATACATAATAATGATATCATATATGATCTTCTTATAATGATTTATTAATGATATTTTAGTATTATCGTCTTTTCGTGTGTTAACTAATTAGTTTTCCTTTATATTATTTGTTATGTGAGTCTTGTTAGTTATGGAGGGGATGTTTCATATTTATATCCAGATTGATATCATGTCTTTAAACATTATTTTTAATCATCAAACGAAAATTAGTCTTGAATGGTTACCACGGGGAATGAATGTCATCGCGTTCTTGGAGAGGGTAATATGTATGTACGCATGAGAGAAAATATCTTTTTTTGATATTAAAATCATATATAATTGGATATTATATAACATGTGCCAAATAATTATCATGTTATATTTATTATTTACATCAATTAAAAATCATTATTATACCCATCCAAATAATAATTTATTGAATAATAACTACACCATGACGTGGAGACAGTAAGCCGTACATAAGTACGTATGGTGACATGAATTTCAAAGATGGATAGAATAATGAATATGGTTGTACAATATTTATAATAACATCAATGTATATAGAAGATAATGGTTTTATTATTTTGGAATGGAAACAAGAAGGAATGAATAAGTGGAAGAAGAAAAGAACTTGAGAGTGGTGATAAATATTTACCTCTTCTTCAGGTTCTTCCATTTGATTTGATGAAAAGGGATCCATTGGTTGGCTTTCTGACTAATGTAAGGCTTCTAGTATTAAGGAAGGATAGTGTACAGGATATTTGGGCTGGGTTTGGATGAGTTAAATGGTTTGTAATGTGTAAATTTGAGAGAATCTAAAGTGCCCTTTTATTAGAGGGGTGAGGGGTACCTTACGAAAAGATTCAAATATTATTTTATAATAAAATTATTTTCATTTTATAATGACTCTATAATGAATTTTTTAAATTCTAAGGTGGTTATAAGTCGATAACCACTCTTCCAATAGGTTTTAGAGAGGTTTGAGTCACTATATTAACCTTATCTATTAGGTATAACTCTTAGTTAAATAGTTTGACATTTACCATACCTAATTTATTTTTATATTATATGGTTAATAAACATACTATAAACTTCCAAAAGAAACCCATGTGGTTAATTAACTATAAAAATATAATTATATAATTCTTTGGGCTGAACTTCATATTTTTAGATTTATTATATAAACCAGTCATATTGTATTTGTTCTAAAAAATCATTTATGTCCATTTTGGAATTATTTAACAATTGATTTTTTAAAGCCATAAAAACGTTATTACTTCAAAATAAAGAGATTCAATCCTCCCTAACACGTCATAGGAACCTATAATGTTTTTTTATGTCATAAAAACTTTTAAATTAAATTTATTTTAGTATTTATAATATCATTTATTTGATTGTTTCATTAATTAGAAAAATATTTCATTATTATTGTGTCATATATAAATATACTCAATTTATATCTAAAAATTATAAATAAAATATCCTGAGGTGTAAAATATTTTTATATTTTAAATGAGTATTTTTAGTCGAATAGATCAATTATATAACCTCATATAAAAATTGATTTATTAAAATTTATTTTCTTTTGTTATTTTTGACTTTATATTGAATTATTTAATATAAAATGTCATTATCACTCCCAAGTTGCTCCATGGGGTCCCAAAATAGACCCAATAATTCCCATGCTTAGAAATGTATCTGAAAATATGATTAGGACACGTGTTAGGGTAATTTAATATTATTATATTTTTATTTTTTAACCTTATTTATCGGATTTACACCTTTATAGATGGAAAATAAAATATTTACTGAAGTAAATATTCCGAATTTCCAAAAATAATATTTACCTAAATAAAAAATTTTGACCTCCTAATTCTAAATATGGAATCCATTTTTACAATTTCAAAACACATATATGGGAGAAATTAATTTAGAATTAATTCTCGTTGTCAAAATAAAAAGCGTGTATTTTTTAAATAATAATTATCAAAAGATTGACACTTGTTTATGTCCAATTTCAAAGTGAAATTACTTAAAATAACCATAATTAGATTAAATGGTAAAAATATAGTCAATTTATACTTCCAAACCATTAAAATGTAAAATTTAACACTATAAATTATTTTCATTAAAAAATATGTTTTCAGTTAAAATATAGTGTTTTGCACTATTCAACCAAATATGAATGTTTTCAGAAAAACACCAAAAAATTATTGAAACTAAATTATTATGTCCCGAATTTAAAGAAGAAGTTTATTTTGTCAAATTGAATATATAAAAGTTTCAAATATTGGATTTCAAAAGAGTTCTCCATTAAAAGGTGGTAAAATTTCATTTTTTGGAAAAATAATTCTTATATCTGAAATAATGAATTTTGTCTTAAATTATGTCTAAGAAACTCATAATATGGATACTAAAATTATTAAGATTATATAAAGATCAAAATTTAGTTAATAACATTCATAACTATTTGTGAACAACTAGTTTGGTAATTTGTGGTGCGATTGAACTTAGTGTTGCGTGTAGTGCAAGTTATTGAATTACATTGAAGAAATAACGTATTATGAAATCATGGGGTGTTACATTCTTCTCTCCTTCAATAAATTTATTCCATGCAATTTAAAATTTTTCTTTGATAATAAAAGGTCGAAAATAGAAAATACCTTTGTGGAAAAACCCACATCAGACATCGGGTTAATAAAATTTATTCTTAATAAGAGGAAAAGGGAAATGAAAGGGTCACCACCAAATTATGATCTTGATTAGAATAAAATTGGTGGAAATTAAAGATATGTAATTGGAGGGAAAATAGAAATATTTATAGGGATTGATTGAGGTCATCAATTGCAAACAAGTTCAAAATTGAAGGCCACATATCCATAAATCTATGATGATTTAAAATACCATCGGTTCCACAAAACATAAGGTATTAGGATAAAACATTTTTGGTTTTAAGATTCATTCCCTAATGTTTAAGATCAAATTTACCCATAGAATAGTAGGAAAAAAATTTATATATATATATATACTTGAAAAGTAGAGTTTTATTATTCAACTAATTCCTACCCCAAACTCATCTTTCACCCCAAATGATTTCAAACAATATATTCTATTTATCATAATCGTATAGGGTTCCAAAAATAATGAATTTATAATTCACATATCAGATCCATTAAAAACACTACTTTATTCAATCCAAGGAAATCACGTAGTCTAACGGTAGGTGATAAATCCCAATCGGACTATGGTTGTGGGTTCAATTTCAACAGCTTTGTCTGACGCGACCGAATGTCACATGGTCTACATGTCGTCCTTTTTATAAAAATCCCAAAATAACCATAACATTAGTTTCCAATTTCAAATATAATAAATTCTAACTTTTAAACTTATCAAAAATACAAGTATCCAAACTCACAGTCCAAAATTTATGAGGAAGGTAAACACAATAGAAATTCATTTTTTCAACGTAATAAAATGTGAACACCTCCATCATGTATTATTTTAAAACATGGTAAGACCCTGAATTACAATAAAACCTTATTGATTTCTTTTATTCACCCTTATACATTATATAATACTTGATATATTCCTTATACCCAAAAATTTTGAATATTACAACAATGATGAAATAAATAAACTATTAATCAGTTCCACAGAAGTCAAGAATATCCAATATATTTTTTCCAAATCAACCATCTCTTATTAAAAATAACTACCTCATTATCAAGACATATTAAGCATTACCTTTCCTTCAACCATGTAATTTCCAAAAAATTTAGCTTACTATTAAGTCACTCATCTTAGAACCATATAATCTTATATCATCAATAAAATATTACGGCAGTACAATCCATATTTATCTTCATAATTCATATAACCAGTATATTGTTGATATGACACTGAAATGAAATAAATCTATAATAACAACATAAAAATTATAATCATTCTTCTTCATCTGTGGTAGTATCATAACATGATTAATATCTAATACCATCATTTTCTTTAAACATCAATGACTAGGACATTGATTCCTATAGTTTTCAGACTCCTTGCAGATGAATCATTTTACATTTGAAACCATTTTCTTACCCTTGAAATCACATACTTGGTGTCCTTTTTCTCCACACTTATAACAAAATCCCATTGCCTTCAATCATTTACCAAGGTGATTCATTTCACAGTTATCACATATGGGAAAATCGTTCTTTCCCCTCTTTCCTTTAACAATCTTTCTCTCTGCCATCCTTTTCTTCTCTTGCTTCCCTTTAAAGCCACATGACTCAAATAATTATTTACTTATATTATTAACACATGATAGTGTTTCTTAATATGATGAGAATATTTGGGAGACTATTTCTCTTCTAAATGTTGTCTTAATACCATGAAATCTATGATCCTTCTTACTGGTGGGATCATATGTATTGTGGGAGTTCTCATTCCTTCTACTGGGTGCCATTTCTAAACATTGGCATACACTAGGTCAGTTTATGAATCACAATGCATAATTCCAAACTTTTAAAATACCTAATGTAAATTGAACAGTTTATGGATATAATACATAATCATTAAAACGTTTTCTTTGAGGAAGTATATACTCTTAAATCCTTTATAATGGCTTATAATGAAACTGTTAATTATCATAATCATATCTTCTAGGAGTTTCGTAACCAAGAGTGCAGCAAGGCCCATTGTCGTGCACTAGTTCACTTTCAAGTCTAGCTCAATGTGGTGTTTTCAGGTTTTATCCCCAGGTACATCTATGCCAGAGCCATCTCTACCATCCTGTATCCAGACAAAGATGTATTTCTTGGAAAAATCACATAATATTTATATTGAAAAAATTCTCCGAAGTTCTTCTATACTACTCCTCAATGTCTATATTAGGGTAATGTGCTCTAATAAGAGTTTATCTAAATCTAGTTATCAAGGTTATTGAAAAAATTGAAACACCCGGACCCCAGTTACACAATGTCAGTGCATTATACATAACATTGTCATGATCACAAAATATCATGCCTCGAAAGACCGATTAGTATAGTAGCCTTGGAAAATAGATTACATACATGAACATTACATTACACTGTCTAACATACAACACAACATACATAATCTTTTGAGAATTACATTGTTCTCTTAGCTTAACCATGCATCTCAATCATAAAACGCTTCTTGGGATGCTGGGAAAAATAAAACATTGTAAAGGGGTGAGCTCAAATGATTAGTAAGAGTATGAAATACAGCAGATGATAAAATAAATATTAGGCATGATGAATAATTTAAAACAAATGCCTTTACAAATAATAAACATGAACACTCTATGACATGAATATGAGATGAGTAAATAATGAGATGATAAAACATAGTCATGGGTTTTCTACTAGTCTAATAACCACATGAAATATCAATATCTAATCTCAAAATGATGGAATTCATAATTCCGGACATCATAACCACATAGTCAAGGCCTCAAGCCAAAACTACAAATAATATTTTTCAAGGCCTTGTTCCAAGAGACTAGTTTGTCTCATGAGACCTACCGATTCATCGAGGAGCTATAACGGGCTCCACCGATCACTTACTAAGTCCAAAGGATTCCACATATGAAATTTTTGAAACATAACATAAACATTCATATTAAAACAAGTATATGAAATGTCAACACTTTATCTACAAACCATGAATTGTATAAAAATAGCACATCCACAGTCAAACATAACTCATTCAATACAATATAGAATATTTTATTGTTACATATTAACCACAATTGATAATAGTTAAGGATATTGATAAATGATACTAATAATCAAAACTATTTGAGAGAAATATCCCCCTTTTTTAAAACATTCAAAAGTCACACTATTTGTCAAGATGCCTTTTAAAATTTGATTTTTGAATCAATGTGTACCATACCACTTTGAAAAATTTAAAAGTAATTTTAATTTTAAAACATTAATTTCCATATAAAAATATATAAAACGATTTTTAAAACATGGACATTAATTAGAAATATTTAGAATAATAAATCATTAAAACATTTAAAATTATAGTTTAGTTAGAGTTCCTAAAAAAAGAGAGAAACTTGAATACAAATAATTGAGGTAATAAAAACGTTGTAATATCATGAGAATTAAGGTATTCATGATATAATATGTCATAGTACATTATAGACACCATATAAAAGTTATTTGGTGTATAACAACAAAGAAGTATCAATTCAATGTAAATTGAGATGAAATCTCTTATAATGATTGTATCCTTAGGTTAAGGATAAATCAATGACATAATTATGTGTGAAAAATATAAATACACTCAATATGATTGGATATTTAGTGTAAATAAATAACAGTACATTCACACATATTCTTTTAAAAAAACAGCAATGAATTTGATATTTAACTCAACAAATGGAGATTGATTTAAAATTACTCTTATCAAGTTCATATCGATGACTTGAGAATTAATCAATGGAATGATTATGTGTATAAAAAGTATATCCACAGAATGTTGATTGGAAATTATGACATAATCAAATTAATAGTGATTCTAGACATAATATTTGAGTAAAATAATCAACAAAATATGCATAAAGTCGAATGAGTGGAAAATGAAATTTGCAATTCCTTACAAATTTGGTAACTTACGAAACATACATCCTATAAAAGATAGATCATAAAATGATGATGTAAATATCCATAAATTAATATATATTACACAATTAATACAATCATCGGTGGTACACACACCACATGCAATAAATAAGTGGTGAATAATGGAAATCTCACGGAATTAAAAGTGAGATAAGAAACCCCTTACCTCAAGTCTGAATTGTCTTGTGTGTTCCTTGTTCTTAATGAATAATAAACATAAGTTAATTTATACTTGATTAATAACAAATTAAATTTTATTATTCCTTTTATATCACTTATTACCTTCTATAATAAGTAGTTAATTATTTGAGTTCATATTGGAAATTTTAATGATGTTGGGAACATGAGTCAAAAATGAACTTGTTATAATTTCAATTTGTCCATGTGGTCAAATGTCCATTATCTACAGAATGATATAAATTATTTAGATATCATATAAATATATTATTCATCCATTATATTTATGTATTTATAACAGTACATAACATTTGGAGATAAGAAATGAAATGCACCTTTCATGGAGGCGGCAAACCATACGTACTCATGAACGTTGCGTTCATCTATATATTGTATTTTAATGGAATTAAAAAATAATGATACATAGGTATATTATGATTCAAGTATAATATAATGTGAAATATGTTTAAAATAATTTAATTAACTCTATCATTTATATGTTCCATGAATGTCATGAATAAATCATATCATCTTAAGGGGGCGGTAATCCGCACTTCCTCAAATGAAATTATCGTGGTCACACATATTGGAAAGCATAAAGGTGTGTTTTTAAATAATAATTACATAAGCATAGAGTAAAATTAAACATAATATAAAAAATATATAAATACAGTGTCATCATAATGGCCACCATAATAGGCGGTAGGAGGTAATCGATCAGTCATCGTTTCGTGAGGCGTTAGTTTTCAATCCACATAAACATTATGATATTCATCCATTAGATAGAGGTGTGTGTAAGTGTGGTTTGAATCATTATCATAAAAATATACTAGTATATTTAGGATACTGGTGTTGTTACAAAATAAAGGAATAAAAAGACTTCAGGTGTTGGAGAAGTAGAATAAAAGAAAACAATTTAAGAGAAACCGTTACCTTTAATTTGGGTAACTTTCTTGGTTTGAAACAAAAGACTTATTGAAGTTCCTTCTACCTAAGTTAAGGCTTCTAAAAGGAGAATAGGGATGTAGGTAGCTTAATTGGGCCGAGTTTGGGTGAGTAAAATGGATTTAGAGGTGTGAGGAATTGGTTAAAAATGGTCTACTTTTATAAGGGAGAGGAGGGGCTCTTTAGGAATGTCTGAAACTATTATTTTATTATATAATGATATTCGATTTATAATTATCCGAAATTCATTATATTCAAATATACTATGACTCATGGTCGAAATAAAATCATCAAATATGAATTGGACAGGTTTTGGATAATATTTTAATCATTATAATCTTATTTATTTAAATCATTTTTTAAGGAGGTAAACACTGCATAATTATTGTGTCATAAATAAGTTAATTTATTTTTTGTCTAAAAATTATAAAACAAATACCATGATGTATGAAATCGTTTTATATTTCCAATTAATATTTATAGTCGAAAATATAATTTATATAACAACTTGTAAAAATTAATTTACTAAAAGATATTTGTTTTTGGCATTTTTGCCTTTACTTTCATTTAATTAATATAAATTGTCATTATCACTTCCAAGTGCATCAATGGGGTACCAAAATAGACCCAAAGATTCCCATGGTCGTAAATGACTCATCCAATAAGTCTTAGACAAGTGTTAAGTTAATTTTGAGTTATTATAATATTCTTTTTACGTTGAATTACCTTATTTACCTTTAACCACGGTTAATAAAAGTCCAATGTTACAATTCACCAAAAATTATTTTCATCTTATTGAACCAAATTTTAAGTACTAATAACACCCATTATGTCGGATTTTTGAAATTAAAATCAAAGAAGTGGTAAAAACTCATTTAATGAAAATGTCAGTTTTTTTAACTACTACTAAGTGGTTTCACTATTCATCAAAAATAGATGTTTTTCAGGAAAATACAAAAAATTCAGTCTAAGATATATTTGATAATACAAATTCAAAAATGATGCCTATTTTACCAAATTATTAACAAAAATTTGGCATTATATAATTTAAAATTAACTTCTGTAGTTAAAACAAATAGAGTGTTTTTAAGAAACAATAAATATAAAAAAATTAACACTTGTTTAAGTCCAATTTCAAAGTGAAATTAATTCCAATGACCAACATTGGATTAAATGGTAAAAATAAATTCTAATTAAACATTAAAACCAATTAAAACGATTATTTAACCATATAAATAAATTAAAATAAAAGGTTTCTTTTAATTAAAATACAGTATTTTTCACTGTTCATTAAAAAATGAACTTTATCCAAAAAATACCAAAAAATTACCCAAAGTAAAATTTGATGTCCCAAATCTAAATAAGAATTTTATTTGGGTCAAACAGAACATATTAAAATGACCAAAACTAGATTTAAATAGGTTTCACCATTAAAAGGTGGTAAATCGAGCTTTTAATGTAAATTATGCTTAAGTAAGATTAATTAACATTTTTAGCCTCTAACATTTAATTAGATAAATTTAAATACATATAAAAAACATGTATAATAATATTGTAGTATGTTTTATTCATTACCTCCAATTCAACGGCTAGGAGTTAACTACCATTTAAAATAATAATATTATATTATTAGTGTGCAATGTATGCTTTCAAAGAAACCCATTCTTGCGTATCAAGTGCGCTATCGAACATAGTAACCCTTTTAAAGGAAAATTAATATTTAATTCACATATATTAATAAATATGAAATATGTCTTATTCTTTATTTAACTAGGATGTTACATCCTTCCCCTCTTTTGGTAATTGCATCCTCGAAATTTTAAAACTGGGTTTGGAAACTTCATTAAAAGTCCCACATCAGAAAATGAGTCAATAAAACTATCACTTTAAAAGAAAAAATGATAAGTATAAAGGTCACCCGAGATAACCCATACTGGGATTTCATGTAGGAAAACATGGATATGGATGATAAACAAAGTTGTTATGTTTTGATGGAGAGGGATATAAAACTTGATTAAGAGAAAGTTAACAACAAGAAAATCACAAACTTATGATTGGATAAATGGACATTAGTTTCCAAGTAATAAAAGTAAATGAATAACATTTTTTTGTTCTAAGATACATTTAATAAAGTTGAGGAGTTTATTTATGATATTGACAAATAACATAAAGAGATATACTTACTCTTTATGTAGAGTTTCATTCTTTAATAAATTACTACCACCAACTCATCTTTTTTTTTTCAAACGATGAGTACTCAAGATGAATTGGTCACACCAGAAGAGCTAGAATCAACTTCTAGAGAATCACATGATCCACAAAAGATAAACAATATATTTACCTTGTCTGTAGAGATTAACCACCACCAAAATGGTTAGTACAAGATCGGATGATCCCCAAAAGGTTAATCCATTACAGAAAGAAATACTATTCTTAATTTTTATAATTAAACCAACAATACCCAAAGTTCAATAAATAAAATTCAATAAAAATAATTCCTTAAAATCCATCAATATAATCTAAACTAATTTTGGATCCCAAAACATATAAGAATTTGATTACACAGTCTTCCACGTTAAAATGTATCTCCAAATGACATCAACTACTCTTAAAGTCACATACTTAAAAGTAATTAACCTAATCACATATTCTCTATTATAGGTTAATCATTTCCATAAATTACCCAAATCACTATAAATCCAAAATAAACACATAGATAAAAATCCACCATTACTTTTCAAATTAAATCCCACAGTATTATATTTTCCTTGGCCATACAGTGTTCCCAAAAAAGTGAACGTTTTGTAAATAACATTTATCACTTAATCACCAAATCATTTTCCTATACTATGTGTATTAATTTGATAAGACATAAGATCCCAAATCAACTTATTATTTATCAATAAAATAATTTAACAAAAAATAATTAGTCACACTTACCAGGGACTTCACGTAGTCCAGGGGTAGGCGATAAATCCCAATCTCACTCTGGTTGTGGGTTCGATTCCCACAACGTTGTCTGACGCGATGGGTTGTCACACGGTCTACGTGTTGTCCTTTTCCAAAAACTATATTTTATAACATTACCAAAATGAGATAAATTCCTCAAAATAACCATAACATAATTTAACAACAAATGTTATCTCATACCATGCATTTTCATCCAAAAATATAATAAATTGTAATTTCCACAAACCCAAAGATCATATACAACCAAATGGATATCTATAACTATATCCACAAGAGAAAAGATAATTCTTCCTCAAATATCATTTTCTCATGACAAACTTCAGGGTTAAAAATACAAGAGAAAATTATTCAAAAGTAATCCCATCAATAAGGAGCACTAATACTTTTAAACATTTTTGCAACCATTTATTTCCACATAGATTTCTCTTTAACCAAGAAAATATCCTATAGAATAGATAATTTACTTTGGTAATTTCCAGGTCCCATACATTTATGGAAAATGACTATAAATGGATTCTTGAGACCATTTTTATTTTATTCCCTAGTAATCTTCGTTTTTCTTCAGCAAATCCTCACTTTATGTCCATCTTTCCCACACGTAAAGCATTTCTATGTTCCATTAATACACTTTCCAGGGTGTCTCCTTCCACATTTCTTGCATGATAGAAATTATGGATTCTTTTATCCATGGTCTCCACTGCTGGATCACTTATTATTCATAACTTTTCTCTTCTTTGTTGATTCCGGGAGTCGGTTAATATATATGTTGTTGATCATATTTTTGGAAAACTGATTTGGCATGCACACGATATCTTTTACGCCTATCAACAATTTATTTTGCTTCTCATTTCCTCCATTATTCCCACCTTCAACATCATTCTCAAAGTTACTGTGACTTCCTTGGAATCCATCCATTGACTAAAACAAGAAAACATTGTGTCAGTCAGAATATTCATAAAATTATAAATAAAATATCATCACACCTTATTTTTAATAAAAAAACACCCAAGTATTAACCAATGTTATCTATTCTCATCTTATATTAAAATCCTTCAAATCGGTTTGAAATGAAAATGTAATTTATCCTAAGTATATCTCATGGGAGTGTCATAACCAAGAGTGCATCAAGGCATGTTTTTGTGCACCAGTTTCTATTAGAGTCTAGCTCAAAGTGTTGTTTTTAGGTTTTACCCCTAGGTACATATGTTCTAGAGCCGCCTCTACCTGCTCGTATCTAGACAGGGATGTATTTCATGGAAAACTCAAAAACTATCACAATACCAAAATTCTACGAAGTTCTTCTACACTA
This sequence comes from Viscum album, assembly GCA_963277665.1. Taxonomy (NCBI): domain Eukaryota; kingdom Viridiplantae; phylum Streptophyta; class Magnoliopsida; order Santalales; family Viscaceae; genus Viscum; species Viscum album. The sequence goes on from OY728137.1 coordinate 114,082,150, forward strand.
ATCATCAATGTCTATCTTAGGGATATGTGCTCTAGACAGAGTTTAATTAAATCTATCTTCCAAGGTTTATTACTAATCTTCCTCTAATATCAATTGTAACGCCCCAACCCCAGTTACCCAGAGTCGATGCATTATTACATAACATTTGAATGATCACAAAAGATCATGTCGTAAAAGGCCGATTATTTTTGTAGCTGTGGAAAATAGATTACATACATGAACATTACATTACACTTTCTAACATACAACACAACATAAATAATCTTTTTATAATCCCATTGTTCCCTTATCATAACCCTGGATCTGAATCGTGAAATAGTTTTGGGATTATGGGAAAAATAAAACATAGTAAAGGGGTGAGCTCAAACTCTCAATAAGAGTAAGCAATACAGCAGAAGATAACATACACATTAGGCATAGTGAATAATTGAAAACACATCCCTTTAAAAATAATAAACTTGAACACTTTGTGGGAGGAATATGAGATGAGTAAATAATTCCATAATAAAACATAGTCATGGGTATTCTACTAGTCAAATAACCCCATTAAATACCAGTAGATAATCTCATAATTATGGAATTCATAATTCCGGAAATCATGACCACATAGTCAAAGCCTCGTGCCAATACTACAAATAAGATTTTGTTAGGGCCTTGTGCCAAGACACAAGTTTGTCACATGAGACCTACTGATGCATCGAGGAGCTATAGTGGGCTCCACCAATCACTTACTATGTCCAATTCATTCCTCATGTGAAAATTTTGAAACATAAAAAAAACATTTCTATTAAAACTAGCACAGGAAATGTCAATACTTTATCTACAAACCATGGATAGTATAAAAATAGCACATCCATAGTAAAAAAAAACTCATTCAATACAATATTGAAGATTTTATGGTAACATATTAACCACAATCGATAATAATGATGGATATTGACATAGATGAAAATAATCATCCAATCTATTTGATAGAAATATCCCCCTTTTTTCTTGAAAACATTTAAAAGTCACACTATTTGTCCAGAAGCCATTTAAAATATGATTTTTGAATCAAAGTGTCCCATACCACATTGAAAAATTTAATAGTAATTTTAGTTTTAAAACAATAATTTCAATATAAATAAATCCCTAAATACATTGTTAAAACATGGACATTAATTAGAAATATTTAGAATAATAAATCTTTATAACATTTAAAATGAATTTTTAGTTAGAGTTTAAAAAAAAAGAGATACACTTGAATACAAATAATTTAGGTAATAAAAATGTTGTAATATCATGATAATAATGGTATTCATTATATACTATGTAAAAGTACATTATATACAACATATAATATTGATTCGGTGTATAACAACAAAGAAGTCTCAATGGAATGTAAATTGAGATGAAATCTCTTATAAATATTGTATATTTAGGTTAAGGATAAATCAACAACATATTTATGAATGAAAAATATAAATACAATCAATATGATTGGATATTAAGTGTAAATCAATAATAGGACATTCACACAACTTCTTGCAAAAACAACACCAATGATTTGGATATTGAACTCAACAAATGGAGATTGAGTTAAAATTACCCATATCAAGTTCAGATCGATGACTTAAGAATTTATAAATGGAGGGATTTTGTGTATAAAAAGTATATACATAGAAAGGGGAGTGTAAATTATGACATAATCAAAATTAATAGTGAAACTACAAATAATCATGGAATAAAATAATCAATGAACTATGTGTAAATTCGAATGAGTGGAAATTGAAATTTGTAATTCCCTTAACAATTTGGTAACTTACAAAACAAACATCCCATGAAATATGGATCATAAAATTATGATGTAAATATCCATAAATTAATGTATATTACACAATTAATACAATCATGGGTGGTACACACACCACATGAAATAAAAAAGTGGTGAACAATGGAAATATCCTGAAATTAAATGTGAGATAAGAAATCCTTTACCTCAAGTCCGAATTGTCTTATGTGTTCCTTGTTCATCCTGAATAATAAACATAAGTAAATTTATACTAGTTTAAGAACAATTTTCAATTTTATTATTCCTTTTATATCACTTATTACCTTTCTATAATAATTAGTTAATTATTTGAGTTCATATTGGATATTTTATTGATGTTTGGAACTTGAGTCAAAAATGAACTTGTTATAATTACAATTTGTCCATGTGGTCAAAATTCCATTATCTAAATAATGATAAAAATGATTTAGATATCATATATTTATTATATATCCACTATATATATATGTATTTATAACAGTACATAACATTTGGAGATAAGAAATGAAATCCACCTTTCATGGAGACGGTAAGCCGTACGTACGCATGAACGCTACTTTCATTTCTATATTGTATTTTAATGGAATTAAAAAATAATGATACATAGGTATATTATAATTACATTATAATGTCATATGACATATGTTTTACATAATTTAATTAACTCTTTCCTTTATACGTTCCATGAATGTCATGAACGAATCATATCACCATGAGGGGATGGTAATCCACACTTCTTCAAATGAAATTATCTTGGTCACACATATTGGAAAGACTAAAGGTGTGTTTTCAAATAAAAATTACAGAAGAATAGATTAAAAATAAACATAATAAACATAATATATAAATACAGTGCCATCATAATGGCCACTATAAGAGGTGGTTGGAGATAATCAAACAATCATCGTTTCGCAAGGTGTTAGTATTCCATCCACAGAAACATTATGTTCTTAATCCATTAAATGGAGGTGTTTGTAAGTGTAGTTTGAATACTTATCCTAAAAAAACATTTTATATTTATTATACTGGTGTTGTTACAAAATAAAATAATAAAAATATTTTAGGGGTTGGAGAAGTAAAATAAAAGAAAACAATTTAAGATAAATTGTTACCTTTTATTTGGGTAACTTCCTTTGGATTGAACCAAAGGACTTCTTGAAGTTCATTATGCTTAAGGTATGGATTTTAGAATGAGTATAGGGATGTAGGGAGATTAATTGGGCATAGTATGGATGATCCAAATGGCTTTAGAGGTGTGAATAATTGGTTAGAAATGGTCTCCTTTTATAAGAGAGAGGAGGGGCTCTTTAGGAAAGTGTGAAACTATTATTTTATTATATAATGATATTAGGTTTATAATGGTCCGAAAATCATTATATTCGAATCTAAGAAGACTCATGGTCGAAATAATATCATCCAATAGGAATCAGACAGGTTTTGGATAATATTTCAATCATTATAATCTTATTTATTTAATTCATTTATTAATGAGGAAAAAAATGCATCATTATTATGTCATAAATAATTAAATTTATTTTTGACTAAAAACTATAAAAAAATACCATGATGTATGAAATCATTTTATCTTTCCAATTAATATTAATATTTGAAAATATAATTTATATAACTCCTTGTAATAATTAATTTACTATAAGATATTTGTTTTTGTCATTTTTGCCTTTACTTTAAGTTTATTAATCTAAATTGACATTATCACTTCCAAGTGGATCAAAGGGGTCCCAAAATAAAACCCAAGATTCCCATGATTGTAAAAGACTCAACCAATATGTTTTGGAAAAGGGTTAATGTAAGTTTTAATTATTATAATTTTTTTTTACCTTGAATTACTTTATTTACCTTTAACCGCTGTAAATAAAAGTCAAATGTTACTATTTACCAAAAATTATTTCCATCTTATTGAACTAAATTTTACTTACTAATAACATCCATGAATGTAGGATTTTCAAAATTCAATTCACAAAAGTGGTAAAAAATCATTTAATTAAAAATTCAGTTTTTTTAACTACTACTAGGTGGTTTTACTATTCATCAAAAATAAATGTTTTTCAGAAAAATACCAAAAAATCAGCATAAGATATATTTGATATTCCAAATTTAAAAATGATGTCTATTTTTCCAAATCATAAAAATTACAGTGGAATTAATTATTTTAAAATTAATTTCCATTGTTAAAACAAATAACATGTTTTTATGAAACAATAACTATCAAAAGATTGACACTTGTTTAAGGCCGATTTCAAAGTGAAATTAATTCTAATAACAAAAATTGGATAAAATGGTAAAAATATATTCTAATTACACTTTAAAACCAATTAAAATGATATTCTAAACATATAAATAAATTATATTAAAAGTAACCATTGAATTAAAATACAATATTTTTCACAATTCATTAAAAAATGAACTTTATCCGAAATATACCAAAAAATTACCCAAAGTGAAATTTGAGGTCCCAAATCTAAAGAATAATTTTATTTGGTAAAATAGAACATATAAAATTGAAAAAAGATATATTTAAATAGGGTTCTCCATTATAAAGTGGTAAATCGACCATTTAATGTAAATTATGCTTAAATTAGATTCATTCGCATTTTAAGCCTCTAAATGTATATTGGATAAATGTAAATACATTTAAAAATAATGTATAATAATATTTTATTAAGTTTTTTTCATTCTTTCCAATACAATTTCTAGGAGTTAACTACCATTTAAATTAATAAAATTATAGTATTAGTGTGTAATGTAAGATTTCAAAGAAACTCATTGTTGCGTATCAGGTACTCTATCGAACATAAAAACCCATTTAAAGGAAAATTAAAATTTAATTAAAAAATATTATTAAATATTATATATGTCTTATTCTTTATTTATCTGGCATGTTACAAAAATTCCTCTGATACCAACTATGATTCCCCTACCCACTTTACCCAGAGTTGGTGCATTATTTTAATACATTGGCATGATTACAAGGAATAATGTCTCGAAAGCCAGATCAGTTTAGCAGAATGGGAAAATAGATTGCATACAGGAACGTTAATGTACACATTCTAACATACAACACAAAACAAGTTCCTTTCACAATTCCATTGTAAACTTAGCTTAAACCTATATCTAAAACATAAAATACTTATTGGGATCCTGGGAAAATGAAACATAAGAATAGGGTGAGCTCAGATGCTCAGTGAGGGTAAATAATTTAGCGAAAGCTATAAACTTTTAAGGAAAGATGTGTAATGAAAACAAAATCTTTTTAAACATAAACTTTAACATAATATGGAAAAAATAAATCAAATATTACAATATAAACATGCACATAGATATTCTACTAGTCGAATAATCACATGTAATAACTAATTTCATAATGAGGGAATGTATAGTACAAGACTTTAATTTCTATTTCAAGGCCTCGTGCCAGGACCTAGGGGCTATCTATAACTGGACCCCAACCCGGAGAGCCTCTCTAACCGGACTCCTACCTAGATAGCCTCTCTAACCAGACTCCAACCCAGAGAGCCTCTGTAACTGGAATCCAACCCTGAGAGCCTCTATAAACAGACTCCAACCCAGAGAGCCTATGTAACCGGACTCCAACCTGCAGAGTCTGTTGTAACCGGACCCCAGCACAGAGGGATTACTTTTACCGGTCCCCAAACCGAAACATACTAGTCCACAAAATTCATCTTAAGAAGATATTGAAATATAACATAAACATTCATATTAAACAAGTATATGAAATGTCATTAAATTAACCATAAAACATGAATGGTATAAAAATAACACATCCATAGTCAAACATATCACAAAACCTTCAATACAATATGGAAGATTTGTATCATAAAATATAAACGTCAAATGTGTTTAAAATCAATCAAGGGATGTTGGATAGATGAAAATGATTTGTAAAACTCTTTTAGAGAAAATTACCCTTTTATGAAAACATTTAAAAGTAACGCAATTTAGAAAGGAAGACATTTAAAGACATTTTTTAATCAATGTGTCCCATACCAATTTTAAACTTTTTAAAGTAATTAGCTTTTTCAAGACATTCATGTCTATATAAATAAATCCTTAAAAAACATATTGAAAACATGGAAATTAATGAGAATTATTTAGAAGAATAAATATTAAATACATTTAAAAATATGTTTTAGTAAAAAGTTCCTTAAAATAATACCTTTGAAAACTCTTTTATGAAATATTAACATGGATAATAAATATGACCGAGTAGATACTTACGTAAAACAACCTCGGATAATTATGAGAATGTGAAATTAACCCTTACCTTGTACTTTTCCTTGGTCGAGGGTACATTATACAATTGTATAATAATTAAATCATTGTTATTAAATTATAAGAGAACTATATACATAATTATGATATCACATATGATCTTCTAATAAAGCTTTGTTAATGATATTTTTGTATTATCGTCGTTTTGGGTCTTAACTGATTCGTTTTCCTTTATATTCATTGTTACGTGAGTCATGATCGTTATGTATGAGATGTTTCATATTCATATCAAGAATTATATCAAGTCGTTAAACTATATTTTTAATCATCAAATGGAAAATAGTCTTGAATGTTTATGATGGGTAATGAATCTAATAGCGTTCGTGGAGACGATAATCCGTACATACAAATTAGAGACAATATAATTCTTTTGTGATTAAAATACTATATAATTGGATGGAATATAATATATAAATAATCACTATCATGTTATATTTTTTATTTAAATCAATTAATCATCATTATTATACCCATCTAAATAATAATGTATTGAATAACAACTTGACCATGATGTGGAGACGGTAAGCCGTACGTACGCTTGTATGGTGACATGTCATTCAAAGGATGGATAGAATAATAAATATTGTTATACCATATTAATAATAACATCATAGTATATATAAGATACTCTATTTATTATTTTATTATGGAAACAACAAAGAAATAAGAAGGGGAAGAAGAAAATCACTTGAAAGTGGTGATGAAATATTTACCTCTTATTTGGGTTCTTCCTTTTGATTTTACCAAAAGGGATCCTATTGTTGTATTTATGACTAATGTACGGCCTCTAGGATGAAGGGAGGATAGTGTAAAGGGTATTTGGGTATGGATTGGCTGATCCAAATGCCTTTGAAGGTGTGAATTGGAGAGGATGGGGAGTGACCTTTTATAAAACGGGTGAGGGGTACCTTAGAAAAAGATTGAAATATTATTTTATAATAAAATAATATTAGATTTAAAATGGATAAAAATGAATTATTTAAATTTTATGGTGAGGATGGGTCTAAAACCACTCAACCAATATGTTTTAGACATGTTTGGGTCATTATATTAACCTTATCTTTGAGATTTAACTATTAGTTAAATAGTTTGACATTTACCATGATACTTTTTTATATTATATTGTTAATTAACTTACTATAAACATCCAAGATAAACCCAAGTTGTTCAATAATTATAAAAAAATAATTATTTTGTTTTTTGGATGAATCGTTGATTTTTAGGATTAATATATCAACCAATAATATTTTATTTTTATTCAAAACTCAGTTTTTCCAATTTTGACATTATTTAATAATTGATTTTTTTAAAGTCCTAACAACTTTATTAATTAGAAATAAATAAATTTAATAAACCATAAAATGTCATAATCACCTATTAAATTTTTTTATAGCATCAAAACATTCAAATTATATTTATTTTATTATTTATAATATCATTTATTTGATTGTTCATTAATAAAGAAAATATTGCATCATTATTGTGTCATATATAAATTTATTACTTTTATGTCAAAAAATTATAAATAAAATATCATGATGTATGAAATATTTTTAAATTTTAATAACTATTTTTAGTTGAATAGATAAATTGTATAACCACATATAAAAATTATTTTATTAAAAGATATTTTCTTTTGTAATTTTTGAATTTAGTATAGATTATTTAATATAAAATGTCATTATCACTCCCAAGTGGCTCCATGAGGTTCCCAAATCAACCCAGGGATTCCCATGGTAATACATGTATCAAAAAAAATGTTAGAACCCATCTTAGGATAATTTAATATTGTTATAATATTATTTTTAACCTTATTTACTAGATTTACCCCTTTAATCACGGTAAATAAAATATTTACTGAAGTAAATATTCCTAATGACTAAAAATAAAATTAACCCATTTAAACAATTTGGAAATCCTAATTAAATATATGGAATTCATTTTTAGAAATTCAAAATGTAGATTTTGCAGAAATTAATTTAAAATTATTTCCAGTTGTCAAAACAAAAAGCATTGTTTTATGAAATAATAACTATCCAAAGATTGACACTTTTTTATGTCCAATTTCAAATTTAAATTACATAAAATAACCGTAATTATATTAATTTAAAAAAATATAATCTTTTTATACTTCCAAACTAATAAAATTTAAAATATTACACTATAAATTATTTTGATTAGAAAACTCGTTTTCATTTAAAATATAGTATTTTACTATTCACCCAAATAAGAATGTTTTTAGAAAAAAACCAAAAAATTATTGAAACTAAATTCTTATGTCCCGATTCTAAAGAAGAAGAATATTTTTCCAAATTGAATATATAAATGTTTCAAATATTGGATTTAAAAAGGGTTCTCCATTAAAAGGCGGTAAAATTGCATTTTTTTTAAAAATAATTCTTTTATGTAAAAAAATAATATGTTCTTACATTATGTCTAAAAAACTCATAATATGGATTATAAAATTATAAGGACTATATAATGTTCAATATTCAGTTAATACTATTCATAACTGCTTTTTAATAGCCTGTTTGGTATGTCGTGGTGCGCTTGAACTTAGTGTTTCGTATAGTGCAAGTTATTGAATTATTTTTAAGAAATAACGTACTATAAAATGATGGGATTTTACATTATTTCTGTTCATTCCTACTAATAAAACGAGGTTTTAACTACTATTTATAAAATAATATTATTATACTATTTTTTGGTATAACTCAATGTTCTTTGCAGCGTAAGATATTAAAAAACATGTAGTTGCATGTGGAGTATGATATCAGACAAAGAATACACTTTACTATAAAAATAATATCATATTAATAATTATCAATAGAATGGAAATAGTATAATTTTATCAATATCTGGAATGTTACAAAAATAGTGTAGAACTCATGTTTTGGGTGATGTGTTTGATCTATGCATATAACATGGAAAATAGAGTCCATCAACTACCCCTTAGTGGTCTTCATCACAATAATTTAACTAAAAAAATAATTGTCCCAAATTTACAATAGTGCATATATAGGTTCATCAATATATATAAAATATAGATTCTATGTTGATTATTTTGGTTCCGGAAGTTTTTGATTTATGATTTCTTTTTAAATGATAAGGATATTTTGTTTTATACATAATAACCTAGAAAAATATATATATAATTTATAAAAATTTTGATATCACATAAAAAATTTAAAAAGTCATCAAACTAAAAATATAAAATTATACAATAACCTAGAAATATAATCAATAATAAGGAAATAAATTTCAAGACAACCATATGTGCAATATATACATGTCCCTAAGTAAATAAAATTGAAATAATATTCTCATGAAACAAATCCCATGTCTATATTCATTAGCCTCCATATTCTATAAAAAATAAATGTCTTTATTCATACATAATGGGGTATATTATCTCATACATTCATAATAAATAAAAAAACTAAATGCACCCCAATGGTGTGCATGTAGACAGTGAAGATTTACCATGTATAATTTCATTAATAATTATATACATATTTAATAATTTGAAAAAATAATCATGAATTATTTAAAATAATGAATTCATTTTTATTAAATAACAATGAGTAAAAAATATATATATATTCATACCTTTTTTAATAACTGCATGTAAATTATCCTACAAAAAATAAATCCATCAATAAAAAATATCTATTATTAAAAAATCATCCCGCCTGATTTTTCAGACAACAAGCATGAACTTATATAGAAAAAAATGTCAAAAAATTAAGGTATCCATTACATTATAAAATAGATTTTATCATGTAAGCACACACTAGTTATTCCCTAACATGGAATCATCAAGTGGGTAATACCCCAAGACATAGTGATAAATTTTACAAGAATACTAGTATTGTGAGACCTCTCTATTATATCACTAGTATATATAATATCCATATTGTAACCAATTTTTTTCCATTGACCATTCATATTCTATACATTATAGAACATGATTTTTTTAAAAAAAAATAGACAACATATCATGACCCTTGCATCCTCTTAAATACCCTTCTCCATCACCATCAACTCAATTTATACAATGATATTAATATTCTTGAATGCCATATTATATATATATATTCTATTATATTTATATGTATATATTTAATACATGCATGTGATTCAGGTAGTTTTATGTATGTATTAAATATTCACACGATTATATATATATATATATGATATATATTTATTTATCTTGAATAGTTTTTAAATTAGAAATAATCTATTATAAAAGTTTTAATAGATTTTTATTTAAAAATATTAAATAAATTAACCTAATAATATGAGATTAAAATTATGTGAGGAGCCTCTAGATCCACCAATATAATAGGATGGTATACTTTTCTATTAGGTATAGTTAATTATCACTTCAATCCACATTTTAGTATATCTATTTTTGATGAATATTGTGATTTTCAATGTGCGATTGAGAGGGATTGACTTTCATTGCATAATCATTCATGTCGTGCCACAGAATTTGTGATTCATACCATCTTGATGTGGATTCTAATAGGGATTATTCATGGAACTAGTAAAACCCAACAATTCCCATATCTATGGGGATTTATGGTTTTTATTTCTAATAGAAGACAGTTATAGAAGGATTTATCTCAATGAAACTTTTGAACATGCATTCGTTTATAGGATGAGAGGTCAGACTCATAATGACCTTGGTGGGGGAGGTTCATACTCCAATACATTCTTATTGATTTATGTTAGATTCAGAAATATTTTATAATAATTAAAATAAAGTTGTTTCCCCATCAAAATTTCAATCAATCATCTATACATATTGGAGTGAACATCTATATTTTCTAGAGGTTATCTATCAATGGAAACATCTATATATATCTACAATTAAAAACAAATAGATAAACATAATTCATAAGTGGGTTATCTATCATGTTTTGTTATTTAGATAGTAATTCCTTATTAAAAACATAATGGTATAAGGCCTAGTGATTGGGTAATCATGAGTTTATTATCCTATAGGGAGTCATTTGGAGTGTTTATTTTAATATTTTGCCTATGACAAGGGAATCCTACATATTCCTTTTAAAGGAATAAAAATACACCATGTTTGGATCCATATAATTGGATAGGTCAATATTTAATGGTCACATGATAAGCATTACACCACGTAGTATAGTGACATGCACTGATGATGCCTATGATAATGGTCCATAGTCATAGATGGTGTGAGATATATAAATATGTTTCCATTTTCTTTTTCTTTGAGGATGAATATGGAGAAGTGATACTAAATTAGACATACATTGGATTTGGTACTATTATAAAATTATTCACCTAAAATTATTTGGAAAATGATAATGAGATGAAGAGTTCTTGTAAGGAATAAACTATTTTTGGATGTGTGTATGACTTTATTAGGATGTGGAATAATAAATGAAGAGGATTATTTGAAATTTTGGGTTTGAGCCTCATGTAGGATTCTTATGCTTCCCAATATTAATGTAATCATAGCCCGCGTAGTTTGGAATAGTTTGGGTTACACCTATGAGGGGGGATAATAGAGGATATTTGATCAGGATAGTGATATGATCACCATTTTCCTATAATACGACATGATTCATGATCATTGTAGGGAAAAAGAGTTTGTTGATTATCTATCACATTGAATAATCTACTTCATGCACTAGTATAAAAAAGTGAGTTCATGGATTTCCCAAAGATGTTTAGTAAAAAAGACTATGGAATTAATCTAGGATATATTCCCATGTGCTACCCCTTAAAACATGTTGGGTGAGTGTGAGGATGCATATAAAAATGGTTACTTTTCATCTGATTCACATCATATTTGGGGAAAATGATGCTACTTCCCCGCACAAGAAGTCACCTCCCACCATCCATATGTCTAGGATCATCATTATAATTAGATTTTTTGTCTGTAAATATTTTTAGGAACCCACGTACTTGGATAGTAAAATGTGGGGATTTCATTTACACATGAATGCATGACCTGATGGTAGATATATTGGTGGCTCCATTCCTATGGTCAAAAGAGTTTTATGTTCATGGTGGAGGTCCCAACAATGGGTTTAATTTTTTTATAAGGGTGACATGATATCCTATTTAAATCATATGAAGGTTCCAAAATGGGTCCTAACACTATATGATAATAAGTTAGTGTAAGTGGAAGGGAAAAAAATATACCCCATTTCTATAGTGAACATGACCCCATTAACCCATATATTTTGTATATTTTATTACATTTTGAGAAGATAAAATAAATCACATAACGAAGGACCAAATATTTTATTAGACTATGTAAAATAGATACATGCAGGAAAGGAACATTAAATTTTAAAACATAAAATACACTATGTACATTATTTTATAATGCTATTATTCCTCATTAAACATCTATATATATATATATATATAAATAGGCTTCTCGGAATCTGGGGAATAATGAAACATTCAAAAGGTATGATCTTGGATTCTTAGTATCGGTAAACATACAAAAAAATAGGTAAATAAATAATGAATAATAATTTTTTCAAGGTAAATAACTAAAAATAGTAATTTAATCATTCCCAAGAAAATAATGTATTAGGAATAAGTGATTCACTTTTAATTCCACATAAATAGTCTAATAAGCTTGAAACAAAACCACAAATATAATAACTAATCAAAAAATCACATTGAATATCAATAACTTAATTCATAATTATTAAATTCGTAATTATTAAAACTAAAAAAATAAAATACATGACTTTTTCCTAGACATTTGAATAAATTAGTAATTCCTCCTAAAAAACCCAATAATGCTTTTATATTGAGACCTACTGATGCATAAAGGGATTGTAGCGGTCCTCACCCATCACATGCTATGTAAAAATAATTCCTCAAATTAAATGTGTGAAACTTGTTCAATATAATTAATCTTATTGAGAAACTAAAAAATAAAATTTTAATAGACATCCATAATAATGTGCATTATCCCAAAACATCCAATGTAAACTATTCAATTATAATAAAATTGAACATATATATAAAAACTGATAAAAATCCATCATGATAATATTAATTATGGTATAAATACATGATATCTTAAATGGATCCTAAAAAATAGAGATTTTATCTTGTTTATGATAAAAAATACATGAAAATTTCATTGAAAACATTTCTATGAAATATAAATGTTGCAATTTAAAAAGAACCATAAAAGGATTGAAATTTTTAAATAACATTATTTCATTAAAACTGAAATTAAATAATTTGAAATTATTATTTGAAACATTTATTTTTTATGATGGTAAAAAATTATATTCATTTCATACATGTTAATACAATGATAACATACACATTTTAATAAAAACCAAACAATAATATTTGGGTTACAACTTTAATATTACATTAGAAAATATATTTTAAAAGTAAATTTTCAATAATATTTATTTTTTAAATTTATTTTAAATGGGAAAAAATATTATTGAATTTTTTTACAAAACATGGGTTCTGTTAAAAAAGGATTCCAAGACAAAGTGAGAAAAAGTATGATTTCTTTAAAATAATTTTCAATCAAATTTAATGTAAAAAAACAAGAAAAATTGTAATAATAAATGAAAATTTTTACGAATAACCATATATTAGGAAAATATATTTACATTAAGATATAAATATCAAATTATTCCCCAAAGGGAAAAGTAAACATAAATATCCTTAGGAAATAACGAGATGGTGAAATAAAAATGTACTTTTTTGGTAACTTATGAATCAAAAGCCACAATAAAAAGACATGAAATCAATTCAAATATTAAAAATCATGATGACGAATATATTCATTATATATCTTTTAAATAGACAATATATACCCATAACAAATGAATATGTTTTGAATTTGCGTATGTCATATGAAAGTAAAAGTGACATGAGAATCACTTACCTCATGTCTATTTTTTTCATATGTTTCATTAAATATAATATAATAGTTTTATGAAGGTTTTTAATTTATTACAAAAAATGAAAATATTTATATGAAAATATATTATCAACTTATAACCTTTTACAACAGATTTTTAAAAAAATTATTTTATTCGTTTATTAAAATGTAACGTTTCTTGTTTTTTCTTTCATATTTTTCATGAATATTTTTTTTCTTATGAATAGGATAACTATATATAATATAAATAAGTATAATAATGTTATAAATGTCATATTTACTCATTATAAACATTATCATAACCATTTATTGATGTTGGACAAGGAAAATAAATTGCATCACTTCGAAGATAGTAGGGTTTACATACTTACAAGATACTATATCATTGCCTTAATGAGTGAAAGTGTAAGGGTATGGTTGATATCATAATTTTAGAGAATAAATATCAAATAATATAAAAAACATACATTATTTAATATTACCATTATTACATTCCATGTAATGAGTACCTATAAAATCACTTCTCTTTTTGAGGTGGTATTCTTCCATAGACATAGTAGTGAAATCGTATTCGAAATAGAATGGAATGTGAAACAATATATGTGATATTGAAATTAAAAACATATATTAATATCATTAATAGGTTTTTAATGTGGTTAATACAATATTATAATAGGTCATTAAACTTGTATATGGAAAATAAACAAATAGGTTCACAATGTACTAGTCTATTGTATACACAAATAATGATTTTGATTCCAATTTGATGGATATGAACATGGATAAATATTATTCCATATAAATAATAACATATCATTATAATTTATATAATTTTGTTATTAAATTTTAATTTTATATATATAATTTATCATGTAAATATAATAATGAAAATGAATTATCTTTGTTAGGATAGTTACCTTTTCTAAGAGAAACTTCATTTGGATCTCCAATTATCGACCATTGGGATGACCTTTTGTGGGGCCTGTATCTCTCAAATATGAAATATTATATTGGTGATATATATTTGAATGGGTTTTCACTATTATTGTCTTGATGTTTGTGAATATGTGAGGGGAGGGATCATTATTTAATAAGTGGAGAAAGGGAACCATCTTTGATATTATATGAAAATTCCACAAGAAAGAAAATTGATAAAGACAGTCACCTGAAAGAAGATTCCAAATAAATACATTTTTGAATTTAGGATATTATTTGGTTAAATTATTCCATTAAAATAAGATTTTTTGATAGTTGGTAGGTCATTTTTAAACCATATCTTGTTTACTTTTACCCATTGTAACACCATTATTACCATAGACACGATTATAAATTCTCAATTCATATTGGTCAAAAAATAATTTGAAATTATTAGATAATATAAATAATTCTATTTTAAAATATGGAATACACTTACCTAAACACATTCTCTATAAGTAGTTGAATTAAATTTCAAATTATACCAACAGATTTGATGAAAAAATAGGCTGTTAATGAGAATAGTCTCATAATTATAATTGGTTTTAATATCAATATTAAATATCTAATTGATTCCAACAAACCAAATTAGTTAAAATGTAATATAATTGAACTAAATTTACCATATATTCAATTTAAAAATTATTTTATCATTGTAAATGAAATAAACGATAAGTTAGTTTTGAATTATAATCAGTATTTTTCATTCTCCTTCATAAAATGATAATTTTTAAAAAAACTAAAAAATTGACACTAATAAAATATTAGTATTATTACGTAAAAATGGTGTTTATTTTGATAAAAATATATTTTTTATAATTATAAATGATTATTTATACATTATGTTTTCAAAGCATGACTAAACAGCCTTTTAGAAAAATACAATTTTCCAGAAATCATTCCCCTGTATTTAAAATTAGTTTTATTTTATTTCTTATACATATATATAAATTTTATTTATTTTAAATCTATAAACAATTTATATTTATTAATTAATTTATTATTATTCATACCCAAATATTTAGTTGAAATGTTACAATGGTTAGGTTTAAATAATAACTTTCTAATTGAGTATAATGTTTTGATTGAAATTATTATTATGTGAATCACATTCTATACTAAAATAATTCATAAAAATAATATATTTTAATGTCTTTGGATATTATATTATTTTATTAGTAAGGAATTTTGTGTCATACATACATTCGATCATGATGTTCATATTTCAAAACTTTTTTTATGTACTACCCCTTAAATATATAGCATCTTTAAAATTTAATTTTGATCTCCAAAATAAATGGTATTAAATTTGAAAATAACCTCCTTCAAATACCATATAACAAGGAGTGTAAACAAAATATTATGATGATAAAACATAATGGTAAGTATGAGGTTACTCTTAAATAATCACATAACAAGGATTCCATGTAGTAGAATATAGGTGAGAAGTTAGGATATGTACATATATAGTTTGAATATATAATTTTAGAGAGTGATAGAGATCATTGAGATGATATAGTGGGTGATCCAAATAATTTTATCGACAAAAAACCATAAATATAATGTCATTTAAAGGAGTATTTTATTTGATGGAGATTAAGGTACTAGTATAACATAGTTATATCAATATCATTCCCCGAGAGTAAAGGAGTTCGCTAACCATCTAAATTGAGAACATAAGAAAATATAGTGACATGATATCATTATATAGGAATAATTTATTCTTTTTCATGTCCTCCCATTAATTCATATGTTATATCATGATATAATAAATGAAATCCAAGAGGAATATTTATTTATGATGCACAAAAAATAATAATTATGAGATTATAATCTCAACAATAGAATAAAAATTCAGTTCTCTTGTCTGCAGATATTTTCCATGACCAAAATTTTTAGCATAAGTGATAAAATAAATCAAAATTATCAACATAATCTATTTCATAAATATTTAATCCAATGTCTCTTGAAAAATATATCTTTCCAAATAAAAATTACAGTTGTTTTAAGTATTTTGACTAAATAAACATTATATTCCTTGGATTTAATAAGGTGTAATTTAGTGTAACATTATATACATGTGAATAACTTTATCACCATAAAATATTAGTCAAAACATAAATGATTCCAAATATTTAATCATTGGTTGTTGAATATAATCAATAAATTAGTACATGTTGTAAAATAATGAAATGTGACCAAAAAAATCAAAACATTAACCAATTTTATAGTGAAAAAAATTCTAAAAACATCGCCGTATTATTTTAGACTAAGGAAATTATTAATTGTTATGATTCGTTTATCATGTGTTTTAAAAATATATTAACATTCCACATTATAAAGTTTTTGGGTCATCAATTCCATTCCACATATACTCTCAAATACATTATGATATAGTACTACAATATAGTAATTATACATTTCATGATTCTTATAAAAATTATTCCATAAAAAAATAATAAAATAACCTAATTCAAGGAAAAAATGACAATTATTCAAAATTTATTGTAGTAATTTCATAAGTTAGAACTTCTTCTCTTTTTTTATTTTGATGTATATTCCATTGATACGTAGGGAATTAATTTTTTTAGTTATCCATCTCTCGTATAGGGGAAATAAGGAAAAATTGTGTATTCCTTCTTGACCTCAAAATCATGAGTCTGAGGCCTTTTCTCACACATGAATAAATCACGTTTTCCATTTAAACTTGTACCAACATGTTTCATTAAACAAGTATCACTTGTTAAGAAAACCCTTCATTCCCTTCTTCTGTCTATAACTTTTTCATTTAAATACCCCCATTTTTGGAATCCCTTAGATGTTATACTACATATAGGATTCATTACTTTTCTAAATATCATAATATAATATGTCCAAATATGATGGTAATTTTTAGAAGAGTAAATTTCGTCAAAAGATTGGCCTATTTTTATTAAATAAATAATTACTCTTAATTTTTAGATTGTGTGAATTGATATCGTTATCATTCCTTATTCTATGTTACATTTATGAATGATATAATATGATTTATTAGACTATAAAATAATGAAACATCATTTATAATACAAAAATAGTAAAACATAATTCCTAAAATTAAAAATTAACATATTGATATCTCATCGTTATAATAATTTTTATATGGGAATATTGTTATTTTCAAATCCTTATTAATGTTTTGTAATGAAAATTTAAATTTTATAAATGATTTCCCACGGATGTTTCAATATAGGTGTAAAATACTTCCATTATCTATATTTAATTTCATTATTATGTTATTCTCAATGATCAATTTTTTGATGGGTTACATTTAGTTATATTTATTCCATAACCACGTCCATTTAAAGCATCCAGACATGGATGTATTTGATTGAAACCCACATAATATATTCCTTGAAAAACATTAGGATTTTATTTTTTATATATCCTTTATGTATATAACAGTTATATTTTCTGTAATCATGGTATTATTGTATCTATTTTTAAATGATTATTCTAATAATCCTCTAATACCAACTATAGAGACCCTACCCCAAGTGGAATGACACAAGTGTCTATTTTATTACATTTCCATAAGAGACAACGAATAAATTTCCAAAGGAATGAATTTTGTTAATTATTTTTAAAATAGATAAATACTATAATTTCACATTATATATAAAAATATGAAATAAGTTGATTATTATCATTGCAAATTCCATTAGTCTTCATAGTGTATCATTTCATATCAATTACAAAACATTTTTTGGTTTCATGGGGAGTATAAAACATAAGAAATGTGTTATATCAGATGCTCAATATGGGTAAGAATACAACATAATCTAAAAAATTAATGAATAATCAATATTTAAAGGTAAATAACAAAAGCACTCTACATTAAGTTAAACAATTGGGCATATTATGGACTAAATAAATAATGATCAAATAATTCTATATAAATAATCACATTATCTTGAATAATAAACATGGATATTCTATCCAATTGAATAATCACATTGAATATGAAAAATAAAATTCGTAATTAATTATTACATAATATTATAAATATATAATATACCATTAGGTAATTAAGAAAAGACATATGTAAAAATGGGTATGTCCATGACCAAATTATAATCTAGTTTCTATCAATATACATATCTAGTTATCGAGATGATATCGTGGGCGATTGATCACTTAAAAATTATAAAGAACTCCTCGAACTAAATGGGAGAAACCCAATAAAAAAAGAAGTCTTATTGACTAAACTAACATATGAAATTTTAATACTTATGCCAATCAATAGAAATAATCATATACCATCCTATGTATAATGGGGAATATTAATAAAATTTTACAACTCTAGTAATAATATTCATAAACCAACTTCTAAAATATTAAGGATTCTATAAATACAATATATTATTATTATATCATCACTTATGTATATGTTTAATATTTATGATGAATAGATATACCAAGAAAATATATTTAAATATAGTTATGTGAAAAATTACCTTCAAATTTGGAAAACCACCTTTTAAAAAAGGAACTTTTTTAAAAAATAAAATTTATTTAAATTATATTTTTAATCTTGTAAAATAAGCATTAAAACATGGATTTGTCATCAATGTGTAGATTATTTTTCATTCTTTTCTCATTAAAACAATGATTCCTTTCAAATTTATAGAAAAATACAAATAATAATTAGTTTAAAAACAACATGAAAATTAAATTAAAATAGTTTCTAAGTTTTAAAAATGGCTACAAATGTATGTAATAATTTATTTTAATAAATTAATACAATTATTGAAATATTGTTTTTGAAAAACATTTTATTGCATGAAAAAATCTAACATAATAGAGAAATAATGTTAACTTTTAGATAAAATATTATCTAAACAATTTTATGTACCAAAGAGTAAAAAAAACTATTTATTTAAAATAAATTAATTACTAGACATGGTAAAAATATATTTATTTTATGATAGAGATATCAAATTATTACCCAAGTAGAGTGGTAATCCTAAAAAAACTGATATAATGATAAGATTTTTAAACACACCCTTACCTTGTTAATATCATTCAAAACATTATCCCCATTAAAATTAAATTACATGAAATATTATATACCATGAAGATAAAAACTCTCATGATATAACATATCAATTGGGATTTATATACACTGTGTAAGGGAATAAGTGGGGAAAATATTGTATATATCACCGATATAAAAGAGAAATCAAAAACGCATACATTAGGTATGATTTCCATTATATCCATGTGTAAAAAATTTATAATGTATTTAGATTGTTTTCAATTTATTACATAACCATAAACACATTTATGATATCATATAATATTATATTATAATATATTACCACCAGTATGTTAATAATATTCCATTAATTTCTATGTTTTGGGTGATAATTTCCATGTTTTCTCAAGCGTATTTTTTCAAGAAAGTTACACTTAATATTATTGAGATATATATATCATATAAATATTGATAATAATGTTATAATTATATTATTTAATCCATATAATAACTTTCCCATTAATTTATTAATGTTGTACATTGAAAAGGAATCACGTCGCTTTGTGGAGACAGTGGGGCATACGCATGCATGTGAAACGATATCATTTAATTAATAGATAAAGATTAAGTATATGGGTGAGATATTAATTTCATAGAATAAATATAATCTTATATAAATAAAATATATAATTTTATTTTATTCTTATTATGGTACATGTAATTAATAAGTGAGAGAGTAATCACATCACTTCGCAAGGTGGTAGTCAATTGTACACATGAACGATGTTATCATATTTGAAGTGGAATGGAACATAAAAAGGTATATGTGAGATTAAAAATAAATATAATATATAATATTATAAATATAATAAAAATGTTTTATTCTACATTTATAACCATTCTTCATGTTTGGTCATGGGACATGAAATAAATTTGTTAATGAGGCTCTGGTCTGCTGTACATGTAATAGATGACTTTTAATCCAATATAGTAGAAGTGGAGATGGAAAAATATTATTAAAATAATGAATTAAAATCACAGAATTTGTGTGATAATTTTTTAACTATATTGGATTTTTTAATTAGTTATTAATGGTGGAAAAAGAAAAAATAAAATGAATTGATATGTTAGGGTAATTACAGTGTCTAATAGAATCCTCCATTGGATCTCATCTTTAGTACCATAGGAATAGTCCTTTGGGTTGTCCAGTAGAGCTAAATTATGTAAATGGATGTTGGGGAGACATTATGTCAGGTGATGGTTAATATAATGGGATTTAGGTGTGTGAATATGTGAGGGGATGGAGAGGAAATTAATTAGTTGGGAAAGGGAACCCTCATAGAAATAAAATTAAAATTTCCCAAAAAATCAAAATGGGTTGATTAATTCATATTAAAAATGGATCCAAACTTCATTAGGGTTTTTATGAATAATATATAGTGTAAATACTTCTAGAAAATAATATTTTGACATCATTTTATGTAATTTTTAATCATTATCTTTTTATTTTAACCCAATGGTAAACCTATTATAACCCAAACCATGATAAATTTTTTTTTTGATTTTTAAGATTAATTTTGGTCAAAAATTAATATAAAATACTTTTATAATGAAAAATTTTATGATTAATAATATTGAGTATAATTTTCTAAATTAAATTAAGAGATTTTGTAAAATTGAAACTAAATTTATACATGCAGATGTGAAAAAATGGGGTTAAAAGTAATAATTCACATGTTTATCGGTGGTTTTATTTTCAAAATTCAATACTCCAAATCCACTTTTTTAAATAATTTTTTTGGTAGTGGTAAACCCTCAACATAAACAACCGAACTAAGACCACATTCATACATTAAAATTTCAAATTTTTAGATCTAAAAATTGGACATTAGACAAATGAGCTAGCAGATAACATCAATAGGCACCAGAACCCAAGCCTATCATACCTTGATCTGAGCGTCCTTATCCGGCCGTTGCCCCCTTCCTGCAACTCATCAACTAGATGCCTGTTATTTGGGTTGGTGTTTTGAGAACCAACTTCTTTGTAATTTGATTACATGAATGTACACTTTTTATATATTTTTCATTGTTCTGCATGAGTATAATATAATAATGTCCTAAAATATTTGTTGCATTGATCAGGTCATGGAATATCCCCGCAATGATGAAAACCATGAAAATTTATAACAATATTATTAAATAAATTTCTATTGGTGGATGACATACTATGAGAGGATACATAGAATACAGACCATCATTTGCGAGTACTCAGAAGAAGACGAGACTCTCTCTCATCGATTTCTCACTTGGTAACCTCAAAGATAAGAGATTATGAGAACAGACCCTCATGTAGTAATTCCCCATGTCTTGTTGTCATCAGATATTACTATCTAGTGTGTGTAATGGTCCTTAGACTGGATGATTATCATTAACTCATGTCATGACTCAGTCACATTGATTTTCTGATGAAAACCATCACGAAGACAATTGGTGGGAAGTAGGGTACGTTGGGTGCGTCCCTAATGACATGTTGTTAATGGATACGTCGAGGAAAGATTTTTCCCTTCTATTTATTGAATTTGACATGTAACTCGCTTACCCTAGTTACACAGATTAGGTGCATTAATACATAACATTGGCATGATCACAAGGAAATCATGTCTCGAAAGACCGATCAATTTATTATTATTGGAAACAAGATTCATACATAAGTTCAACTTTATAGCTTGAATAGAAATACAACACAAATATATTTCTTTAGAAACATCCATGACTACTAGATCATTCATTTAGGTTATTTATAACTAACTTCTTCATATCCTGGGAAAATGAATCATAAGAAAGGGGTGAGCACAAACGCTCAGTTAGGGTAAGTAAAACTGCTGAAAATGCCATAAATATTATGTATGGTAAAAAATTGAAGCCTCATGCCATTACCAATAATAAAAAAGAATAATTTTATGGAATGAATATGAGATGATTAAATAAAGCCATAAAAACATAATCATGGGTATTATACAAGATTAATGACCACATGAACCATCAATATTATTTCCATAATGAAGAATTGTATAATGTTGAACATTTTGAAAAATTTTGTTAAGGCCTCAGCCAAAAGTCTAAAAATTATTAAGGCCTCAGCCAAAACCACATATCCAATTAGGAAAGGGCCTCACCCAATTCCATGTCTAGTTGTCTCATAAGACATACTGATGCATCGAGGAGCTATAACAGGCTCCATCTATCACTAACTAAGTCCAATACCTTCTGCATATGTAAATATTTAAACATTATTATTAAAACTACCATACAAAATCTGAAAACAGTAACCATAAAAAATGAATGGTATAAAAATAGCACATCCACAGTCAAACATATCACAAAACCTTCAATACAATATGGATGTTTTGTATCATAGTTAATCAGTTTCAAATAAACATAAAATCCATCAAAGGATGTTGACATAGATGAAATCAAAAACCTTTTTTGAGAAATATCTGTTTCAATTTTGAAATCATTTAAGAGTCACATAATTATAATGAATTTTTTTTAAATATTTTAATAAGCTTGTAAGGGATGATTCTACGATTTTATAATGGCGGAAAATAGTTGTACCCGCCGTATAAGTTAAAAAAAGACATTCTAACCTTAATTCTGTCGAAAAGGTTTAAAAAGACCGTGTTTGGGAAATGACAGAAATATTCTCTTAAAAATATTTCATAAAAGTCAAACAAGGGTATAAATGACATTAACCCATAGTCTAGTAAATAGTAAAAATGTTTTGTAATACATTTTTACGAAAAATGGATGTGGATGATAAAGAGGTCCCAGTAGATAATTACATATAAACAACCTTGGATAATGGAGAGATTGTGATGTAAACCCTTACCTTGAACTTTTCTGTTGTTGATGGTTGTTTAACCTCATGTATAATGGTGAAATAGTTCTTATTAAATTATACAAGAATCATATACATTAATATTATATCATATATGATCTTTTAACATTGTTTTGTTAATAATATCTTAGTATTATCGTCATTTCGGGTGTTAACAGATTCGTTTTCCTCTATATTCTTTGTTATGTGAGTCATATTTGTTATGTATGGGATGTATCATATTCATATCCAGAATTATATCATGTATTTAAACATTATTTTTAATCATCAAATGAAAATTTTTCTTGAATGGATACGATGGGGAATTAATTTCATCGTGTTCATTGAGACGATAATCCCTATGTACGCACGAATGATAATTTCTTTCATTTGATATTAAAATAATATATAATTAGATATTATATCATATATACAGAATAATTATCATTTAATACTCATTATTTACATCAATTACACATCATTATTATACCTATCGAAATAATAATTTATTGAATAACAATTACACCACGACATGGAGACGGCAAGCCATATGTACGTACGTATGGTGATATGTCATTCAAAGGATAAATAGAATACTGAATATGGTTGTAACATATTTATAATAACATCACAGTATATTTTAGATACTGGTGATATTATTTTAGAATGGAAATAACAAAGAAAGAAGCAGTGGAAGTCGAATGGAACTTGAATGAGGGTGGGGAAAACATTACCTCTTTTTCGGGTTCTTCCTTTTGATTTGATCAAAAGAGCTCCTTAGGTTGTATTTCTAATAAAACGAAGGCTACTAGGTTGAATTGATGGAAGTTGAGAGGATATTTGGGTAGGGGTTGGCAGAACCAAAAGGATTTGAAGGTATTAATTTTAGATAAGGGTGAGTGCCCTTTTATTAGAGGGGTGAGGGGCACATTAGGAAAAGCTAGAAATATAAATTTATAATAAATTCATATTCGGTTTCTAATAGTTCCAAAGTGTCTTATTTAAACGATAAGGTGGGTATGGGTCGAACTCCACTCAACCAATAAGTTTTAGACAAGTATGCGTCATTATTTTACCCTTAACTTTTAGATTTAACTCTTAGTTAAATAGTTTGACATTTACCATGTCTCTTGGTATTTTTATATTATATGGTCAATAAACATACTACAAACTACAAAGAAAACCCCAAGTGATTCATTAATGACATACCTATAATCATATAAGTAATTTGGATGAACATTATATTTCTAGGAATATTATATCAATTAATAATATAATATTTGTTTTAAAAAATCCTTTATGTCAATTTTGACATTATTTTATAATTGAATTTTGTTAAAGTCTTAGTAACATTATTAATTCAAACCAAATTCATTTAATCAATCATAACATGTCATTTTATACAATTAAATTCGTGTAATTCTTTCAAAGTCTCAAATTATATTTATTTGGGTATTTGTAATATCAATTATTTTAATATTTCATTAATATTATAATTACTGTATCATCATTGTGTCATAAATAAATTAAATTGTTTAATGTATAAAAATTATAAATCAAATACACTTATGGATAAAATCTCTTTATCTTTCTAACATATATTTATAATCGAATTTATCTTTTGTATAACCCTATATTAAAAATATTTTTGTTATTAAACATTGATTTTAGCTCTTTTAACTCTTCTTTGAATTAAATAATAATAAATGTCCAAATGTCGTCCAAGTGGACCTAAATGATTATTGATTATTCATAAAGTTGTTTTGGGTCGAGATAAACTTGTCCAATATAATTAGGACATGTGTTATGGTAATTATTATATAATTTTTACCCATAATTACCCAATTTAATTTTAACTGTTGGAAATAAAAGTAAAAGGTTACTATTCACCAAAAATTATTTTTATCTTATTGAACAACATTTTACTCCTTGATATTAACTGTGTTTCTCGGATTGTAGAAATTCCACTCATAGATGCGGTAAAATTAAGTTTTATGTGAATTTGTAAATTCTCCTGGGAGATGGGTAAAAGACGGTGAAAAGTTTAATAAATTTTTTATATATCTAAAATTATTATAAACTAAATCAAATAAATTACATTTAAAATATATAGGTATTATGTATCTATTTGACCTAAAATAAATTTAATGAAAATAAATAATTATTTAAATAAAAATTCGGTTTTAAACTATAACTCGGCATTTTTCAATATTCATCAAAAATAGAATGTTTTCAGAAAAAAATCAAAATTTTACCATAGGATAATTTCAATATTCAAAATCCAATAATGAAGTACAATTTAAAATATAAAATTCATTAAATCTTAAAATGTGGGTATTACTATTCATAATGGATAGTTGATTGGTTGTGGTGTTTTAGAACTCGAAGATGTGTATAACACATGCTACTGTATTACTCAATGAGAAGCGTACCATGGATGCTTGGGGTGTTACATTCTCCCCCCTTCAAATAATTTTGTCCTCAAAATTTCTAGAATACTACCGCATGAAAAGACTGTGCTGGTTTTTCATCATATGTTCCTCGGGTTCCCATGTTTCCCCTTCCATATTATGGTTTCTCCATAGAACATTTACCAGACGAGTCGTCCGGTTTTTCCGCACTTGTTATCTGGTATCAAGAATCTTGATGGGATCTTCACAATAAGACTGATTGGGTTCTAGTTCTACTTATTCATAGGTGAGTACATGCGTTGGGTCAGGCATGTATTTTCTCAACAGTGATACGTTGAACACAACGTGAACTTTGGAGAGATTTGGAGGCATTGTCAAACGGTAAGCTATAGCCCCAATTCGTTGTAGAATTTAGAAAGTTCCGATGTACTTGGGACTCAATTTACCTTTCGTACCAAAATGTATAACTCCCATCCATGGAGATACCTTGAATAAAACATGATCTCCTACCTGATATTCCAAATCCTTCCTTCAGTAATCGGCATAGCTCTTCTTCCTACTTGTTTCCTCCACCAGTTCGAGGCCTACGACTTTTCTCTCACCAATTTCATTCCAATAGGAAGGTTTGTGACATCTCATTCTGTATAACGCTTTATATGGTTACATCCGAATACTTGAATGAAATCTATTATTATAAGAAAATTCTACCAAAGGTAAATATTGATCCCACATTCCCTGAAAGTCATGTGAGTATGATCTCAACAAGTCTTCTAAGGTTTGAATAGTCTGTTCTGATTGTCCATCTATTTGAGGGTGGTAGACAGTGCTCAAGCGAAGTTCAGTATCCAAGGCCTTCTAAAGACTCTTCCAGAATCATGAAGTAAAATAGGGATCACAATCAGAAACAATCAATAGGGGTACTCCATGAAGACTCACAACATCATTAATATATATTATTGGTAAATGTTCAGGTGGTAAATCTTCCCTTATATCAAGAAAATTTGATGACTTGGTATGATGATCAACAATGACCCATATTGGATCATTCCTTCTAGGAGTCTTTGGTAGTCCCATGACAAAGTCTATCGTGATATTATCTCATTTCCACTCAGGTATGGGAAGAGGTTGCATGACTCCTCCAGGCTATTTCCTTCCATCTTTAACTTATTGAAAAACCACACATCTTGCCACAAAATCCAAAATCTCCCTCATCATGTTGTCCCACCAAAAATGTTCCTTCAAGTTTCTATACATTTTGGTGCTCCCAGGGTAAATATAGAAA
The DNA here is from genome assembly GCA_963277665.1 of Viscum album. Lineage (NCBI taxonomy): Eukaryota > Viridiplantae > Streptophyta > Magnoliopsida > Santalales > Viscaceae > Viscum > Viscum album. Next base: position 114,109,754 of record OY728137.1, read on the forward strand.
TTGGAACTATGAACATCGTCCAACAATTACCTTTTTAGATCAAGTATATCGGGAACACAAAGTCTCTTCCTGAATTTCAAAATTTCATCTTCATACACAAAGTCACTCAATCTTCCATCATTCACAGCTTTAATCATCTTTTGAATCTCTTTATCATCAGTCTGAGGACTCTTTATCCTTTCTAGTAAAGATGGTTTGGCAAACATCATAAAAAGTATCGATGTTTCACCTTCCATGGTAATTCCCATATCCATCTTCACTAGATCCATGAAAATATGATCCCATTAAATTCTTATCATGTTCAAAACTCCATGATCCTTTCTTCTCAAAGAATCTTCCACCTTATTTGCCTTCCTTGGGTGGCAGTGTATCGTGGAATCATAATCCTTGAGTAGTTGAAGGCATCTCCTTTGCGTCATGTTGAGATATTTCTATGAAAAAATATATTTCAAACTCTTGTGATCAGTATAAATCTCACATTTTTCACCATAGAGATAGTGTCTCAAAATCTTCAAATCAAAGATTACAGTTACTAGCTCAATATCATGAGTAGGATGGTTTTGCTCATGATTTTTTAGCTATCTTGATGCATAGGCAATTACCCTTTCATTCTGTATAAGGACACAACTAATTCCTTCCGTTGACGCATAACTATAAATAAAAAATCCATCATTCCCCGATGGTAGAGTCAAGATAGAAGCATTGACTAATATTATCTTCAATTCATTGAAACATTCTTCACACTCTTTTTCCCAAACAAATTTAACCCCTTTACGTGTGAGCTTCTTTAATAGGTTAGCCAATCCGGAAAAATTCTAGATGAAAAGTCAATAATAATCTCCTAAACCAATAAATCTACATACCTCAGTTATACTCGTCAGTGCTGACCATTCGTGGATTGCTCTTGTCTTAGAATGATCAATGGAGATTCCATCCTTAGATACAATATGTTCAAGAAAATAAATCTCATGAAACTATAATTCACACTTGCTAAACATCCCATATAATTCACGTCTTCTCAGAGTCTTCAAGATAATACACAAGTGATTTTCATGATATTTGTAGCTTTTGGAGTATACAGAGATATCATCAATAAATACCACCAAAAATTTGTCATGATATTCCATTAAAACATTGTTCATTATATCCATGAAAATCAAGGGCCCATTATTCATCCCAAAAGGAATTATTGTAAACTCATAATGCCCATACCTGGTTCGAAATGCACTTTTCAAAATGTCTACCTTCTTCACGCACAACTGATGATATCCAGATCAAAGGTCAATCTTTGAAAAATATTGAGATCCACGAAGTTGGTCGAATAAATCACCAATGCTAGGTAGGGGATACTTATTCATTATTGTTATAGCATTTATCTCCCTGTAGTCTATACATAACCTCCTTGATCTGTCTTTCTTCTTAACAAAAAGGACAGGGTCTCCCCATGGAGAAACACTAGGGAGAATAAATCCCTTATTCAATTCCTCTATTTGTTTCTTTAGTTCCACTAAATCCACAGTGGCCATTCTATAAGGGGTCTTCGATATGGGCCTTGAACTAGGTATTAGGTCAATGAAAAACTCAATTTCTCATTCTGGAGGATGTTCATGTAAATCCTCTGGGAAAACATCAACATATTCTCTCAAAATAGGCACATCATCTATTTGAACATTCATTTCCTCACCCACAGTTATTTCATTCTCTTCCCCCCCAATAACTGAATTTATTTGAGCTACTGGGGGTGGATCTAGATAAGAATGAGGTGATGATGATTCTGCTCTAAAGATAAGTTGTTCCTTATCATCATCATAAAATATTGTAACCTACATATTCTTACAATAAATCTTCGCATCATGGTCCAAAATCCAATTCATATCATGGATTATATCAAATTCAATCATGGGTATGACGATGAGATCAGCAGTTAAAGAACATTTATATGCTCTAATGGGAACAGATTCCCAAAAAAAAATTGCAATGATACTCCCCTTAGGAGTTTCGACTAACAATTACCTTGAAAAATCAAATTGGAAATATCTAATTTTCTTAGAAAACTGTGAAGATATGAAACAATACGATGATCCATAATAGAAAAAACAACATTTTCTAAACTTGAGGAAACCATTAAATTACCTGCCACCACGTGTTTCAGAGCCTCTAGCTCAACAGTAGTGATAGCATAAGCTTGGACATGATCCCTTGGTCTTTTCTGAGGTAAGTTCCCCTGACGCTTAGGACATTAATTTGCATAATATCCCATTTCACTACAATTTTATAATTGAACATTGGTAGTATCTTTTTTTCCCTTACAATCACCAGTAATATGGCATTTCTTTCCACATTTGTAGCATACTCCTATTCTTTTTAGACAGCCACTAGGGTGCTTCCTTCCGAAATTATCACATGGTGGAAATTAAACTCTTCCCTTTTTCCCTATTTCCTTATTTCCTTTCCCAAAGTGTTCAGCATATCACTTGTTCTCTTGCATTTATTTAAAGTCGTAAGGCTTAGAGAATTCATTCTCTGTCTTGATAGCACATGATACAATATCTTCGTACGACGAGAAGGATTGCGATACTAATTCTCGATGAAAAAATGGTTTTAACCCATCAATGAAACGATCAATCTTACTTCTTGGGTTACATATATAATATGCAGCATGCCTTGCTAACCTTGTAAATTTAGCCTCATACTTCTCAACATTCTTATCCTCCTTTTTCCTCAGACAGAGAAATTTCTTTTCCATATATGCTCGATGGTCATGAGGAAAGTATTTATCTATGAAAAGTTCTTTAAACACCCTCTATTCCATATTTGATACATCATCATCTTCCTTTGTGTCTTGAATCAATTACCACCATTGATCAACATCTCCAGTGAGGCAATAAACTGCCATGTCAACTTTTTCCCTTTCACTACTCCCCAAACCCTGAAATATTTTCTCTATGGTACTTATCCATTGCTCATCTACCAATGGATTTTTATTCCCATTGAATGTAATTGGTTGTTTTTTCATGAAGCAATCTATCATTGATCCTCCACACTGAGGATCAGGGTGCTCCATACGGGTAAGGTTATTATTCATAACCTGAGTGAGTTATCCCGGTATAGTGATAAGCTGATCACCACCAGTTGCATCACCATCTACACTATAATTATCTTGATCCAGATAGAAATGCCTACATGGAGTGCGTGAATTGATACAGTTTCCATTCCTTCCACTAGGTGACATTTCTATACAATCATATAAACTAGATCAATTTATGAATCAAAAAACATAATTCCAAATTTGTAAAACACTTAACATAAATTTAATAGTTTATGTATATAATCCATAATCAAACAAATGTTTTCTTTGAGAAAGTATGTACTCATAAACCCTTCATAATGGTTTGTAAAGAAAATGAGAATTATCCTAAGCATATCCCCCGGGATTGTCGTAACAGAGTATAGCAAGGGTCGTTGTCGTGCACCAGTTCCCGTTCGATTCTAGCTCAAATCAGTGTTTTCTGGTTTTACCCCTTGGTACATCTGTGCCAGAGCCGCCCTTACCTCATCATATCCAGACAGGGATGCATTTCTTGGAAATGTCACAAAATATCTACAATACCAAAATTCTAGGATGTTCTTCTATACTAATCCTCAAAGTCTATCTTAGGGCTATGTCCTCTAATAAGAATTTATCTAAATCTAGTTTCCAAGGTTTTTACTAAACTTCCTCTACTACCAACTGTAATTATTCGACCCAAGTTACCCAGAGTCCGTGTATTAATATATAACATTGGAATGATCACAAAAAACAATGTCTCGAAAGATCGATAAGTTTAGTTTTATTGGAAACAAGATTCATACATAAGTTCAACTTTACATCTTGAAAAGAAATACAACACAGATATATTTCATTAGAAACATCCAAGACTCCTAGATTATGCCTTCAGGTCACTCATAACTAACTTCTTCATATCCTGGGAAAATGAAACATAAGAAAGGTGTGATCTCAAATTCTCAGTAAGGGTAAGTTATACAGTAGAAAATGACATAAATATTAAGAATGGTGAATAATTGAAACCACATTCCATTACCAATAATAAACAAGAATACTTATATGGAAATAATATGAGATGATTAAATAATTCCATAAAAAAGATAATCATGGTTATTCTACTAGTCGAATGACCACATGAACCATCAGTATTATATCTATAATGAGGGAATGTATAATGCCAGACATTCTGAAACATTTTATCAAGGCCTAAGCTAAGACGTCTAAAAATGATTAGGGCCTTGACCAAAACACCATGTCAAATTTGGAAAGGTCCTCGGCCAATTCCATGTCTAGTTGTCTCATGAGATCTATCGATGCATCGAGGAGCTATAGCGGGCTCCATCTGTCACTTACTAAGTCCAATACATTCCTCATATGAAAAGGTTTAAACATTCGTATTAAAACTAGCAAAAAAATGTGAATACTTTAACCATAAACAATGAATGGTATAAAAATAGCCCATACACAGTCAAACATATCACAAAACCTTCAATAAAATATGTATGTTTTGTATCATAATAAATAAATTTCAAATTAACTTAAAATCCATCAAAGGATGTTGACATAGATGAAATCAAAACCCTTTTTAGAGAAATATCTCTTTCTATTTTGAAATCATTTAAGAGTCAAAAAATTATAAAGAAAACATATATTTTGAAAATACTATAATAAGATTTTCCGGGAAGCTTTGATGATTTTTTAATGGCGTAAAATAGTCGTACCCACTGTATAAGTTAAAAAAAGTATTCTTACCTTAATTCTGCCGAAAAGGTTAAAAAGGACCTTATATAGAAAATGACAAAAACATTCTTTTCATAACATTTCATAAAAAGTCAAAAAATGGTATAAATGACTTTAACCCTTATTCTAGTAAATAGTAAAAAAATGGAATACAATTTTAAGAAACATGGATGTGGATGATTAACTGGTCCTAGTAGATAATTACTTATAAACAACCTCAGATAATGAAGAGATTGTGAAGTAAAACATTACCTTGAAATTTTCCTTGGTTGGTGGTAGGTTAACCTCATGTATAATGGTTAAATAATTTTTATTAAATTATACAAGATTCATATACATTAATATGATATCATATATGATCTTTTAACATTGTTTTGATAATAACTTCTTAGTATTATCGTCGTTTCAGGTGTTAACAAATTAGTTTTATTTTATATTCTTTGTTCTGTGAGTCATATTTTTTATGAATGGGATGTATCTTATTCATATACAGAATGATATCAAGTCTTTAAAAATTATTTTTAATCATAGAATGAAAATTAGTCTTGAATGGATACGATGGGTAAAGAATCTCATCGCGTTCGTGGAGACGGTAATCCATACGTACGCAAGAACGATAATATCATTCTTTTGATATTAAAATAATATATTATTGGATATTATATCATATATACAGAATCATTATCATTTTATACTCATTATTTAAATCAATTAAACATCACTATTATACACATCCAAATAATGATGTATTGAATAACAATTACACCACGATGTGGAGACGGTAAGTTGTACCTATGCATGTATGGTGACATATCATTCAAAGGATGGATAACATACTAAATATGGTTATACCATATTTATAATAACATCACAGTATATAGAAGACACTGGAATTAATATTTTATAATATAAATAACATGGAAGGAATATGTGGATGAAGAAATGAACTTGGAGGGGGGTGGTGAAAACATTACCTCTTCTTCGGGTTATTCCTTTTGATTTCATCAAAAGGACTCCATAGGTTGGCTTAATGATGAAACTAAGGCCTCTAGGATGAAGTGATGGAAGTTTAGAGGATATTTGTCCTGGTTTTGGCTGAACAAAAAGGCTTTGATGGTATAAATTTGAGAGAAGGGGGAGTGTCTTTCTATAAGAGGGGTGAGCGGCACCTCAGGAAAAGATAAAAATATTAATTTATAATAAATTCATATTCAGTTTCTAATGGCTCCAAAGTAAATTATTTCTGGTATAAGGTGGGGATGGGTATAAATACGCTCAACCAATAGGTTTTAGACAAGTTTGGGTCACTATTTTATTCTTATCTTTTAGATTTAACTCTTAGTTAAATAGTTTTACATTTTCCAGGTCTCTTTATATTTTTATATAATATTGTTAATAAACATACTATAAACTGCCAAGAGAACCCCAAGTGTTTAATTAATGACATACCTATCATCATATTAGTCCTTTGGCTGAACATTAGATTTTTAGGAATATTATATCAATTAATAATATAATATTTGCTTTAAAAACTCCTTTATGTCAATTTTGACACTATTTAATAATTTATTTTTGTTAAAGTCTAAGTTATTTATTAATTAGAACTAAATTCATTTAATCAATACTAATATTGCATATTAACCAATAAAATTCGTTTAATTCATTTAAAGTCTAAAATTATATTTATTTGGGTATTTATAATATCAATTATTTTAATAATTCATTAATAGGATAATTACTGCATCATCATTGTTAAATAAATAAATTAAATTATTTAATGTCTAAAAATTCAAAATAAAATACCATTATGTAGGAAATCTTTTTATATTTCTAATTAATATTTTTATCGAATTTATCTTAAGTTTAATCCTATATTAAAAAAAATTTAGTTATTAAACATTGATTTTATCTCTTTTAACTCTTCTATGAATTAAATGATAATAAATGTCTTCATCTAAACCATGTGGACCTAAATGATAATAGTTTGTTCCTAGGATTGTGTTTGGTCGAGATAAACTTGTCCAATAGAATTAGGACATGTGATAGGGTAATAATAATATGATTTTTACCCTTAATTTCCCTATTTTCTTTTAACCGTGGGAAATAAAAGAAAAAAGTTACTATTCACCAAAAATTAGTTTTATCTTATTCAACCACATTTTACCCCTTGATATTAATCATGTCTCTCGTATTTTTGACATTCCACTAACACAAGCTGTAAAATTATGTTTTTTATGAATTCGAAAATTTTCCTAGGAGATGGTTAAAAGACGGTGAAAAGTTCAATAAAAATTTTATATATCTAAAATTATTATAAACTGACTCCAATGGATTACATTGAACTTATATAGGTATTATTTATCTATTTGACCTAAACTAAATTAAAATAAAATAAATAGTTATTTAAATAAAAATTCAGTTTTAAACTATAACTCATTGTTTTTCAATATTCATAAAAAATTGAATGTTTTCATAAAAATACCAAAATTTCACCCTAGGAAAATTTCGATATTCCGAATCCAAAAAATGAAGTTGATTTTAAAATATAAAATGCATAAAATTTAAAAAAGTGGGTATTATTATTCATAATGGCATGTTTATTGGTTGTGGTGATTTAGAACTCGAAGTTGCGTACAACACACACTACTATATTATTCAAAGAGAAGAATAACATGGATGCTTGGGGTGTTACATGATATCTCGGACCATTGATTGAAAGAGAACTGTCAAACAATTTCCATGGCCAAGGTGTCATGAGGACTTTATTTCTAGAAGCCAAAGAATTACAGATCAAGCACAGAGGTTTGTGACACTACCACAACACCTGCTTGATGAGATATTGAGAAAAAAGGATTAAATTACACGGTAAGAATTCATATGAGGTGACACGTCAATGAAGAATCAACATCTTTCTCTTGGGTTCCTTGACCCATTGCTAGATAGTAATCTTGGATTTAGGCAATCCCGCCTAATGCCAATGATAAAGATTCCTTGAGGGTCACACACTGAGTGTATTCAAGTATCTCAAGTAGAATAATGATTATTCACGTATGTGGTTTAATAATTATTCATGGAAGCCTAAATCTTTTTAATGTTGGAAGAAGAATAAAATGAAATTAAGTACACGATGTGTATTAATGATTACACGCCATGTAGTTTTTATTTTGAAAACAAGTAAACACCGTGTATTAATGATTACATGTCTTGTAGTTTTCATTTTGGAAAGGAAATGAATAAATGAAAACCAGATATACACGTCGTGTACAATGAATGTACACGCCGTGTAGTTTTCATTGAAAAAAAAAGTACACGCCATGTATTTATGATTACAATCCATGTTGTTTTTCTAGTTGGGTGTTTGAGGAAATAATGTCATTTTATTAAATAATATTTATTATAATCAGTGTGGGTGCATGTTAAGGAATTAATGACTCGACATGGGGTTTTTCAAAAGAGTTAATGAAATAAATAAAATGTGTAATGCGTTTAATTATTTTCATAACATCACAACCTCAATCCCGATTATAAATATCCTCACAACCCCAACTCCTTTCCTAAGATAATAATTGTGAAAAAAAATTATGAAGAATTCCCTCAAGGCTGAGAGAACACCTTCCTCCATGAATTCTCTCAAGACCAAGAGAGATCCTCTTCCATCGGATCAAGATGACTCAAGGCGGAAAACGCAAGTAATGGTTTCTCCATGCTAGCAATCGGAGAATCCTTTGGCGACGTCCAGAGATATGTGGTGCACGTGTGGATCACCGCTAGAGGAAGTCTACCCCTGGTGTCTGTGACGCAACAACATATCACATCAGAACATGATCAGAAATATCAATGAAGAAAGAACACCCAAAGGTACTTCTTTTTCCATTGATTAAATTAATTATAATCAACCTACAAAAATCCTACTTTGTGGTTCTGGGACATTACTTTTCTTTGTCTACTTCTGTGATTCTATCCATGGATACTAGTGTTTATTTTCCTATTGATCCCAAATTGATCATTGTTAATGATAAAAAGCCAAGTGGCCACATCCACCGAAGAGTTTCCGCTACGCGTGGATCCTTAAATTGGTGTCAGAGGGAGGATACATTTTTTATTATAGTTATTTAATTTTCATTGATAATTTATGCATTTATATTTGATTCAATTAATGATAAATTGTTATATTAATCTGAATGAATGATATTTGTTCTTCCTCTTTCTTTTCTCGATTCACATTATAGAAATGACCTTTTAATTTTAATTTAGATTAAAATAAAAATGAGGAACTCATTCGGCAGAGCCTCACTTTCTGTTTTTATAACATGGGAATACACAATGTGTAATTAAAACTACACGTCGTGTACTTAGGTTCAATGAACCGGTACAGGTCCACCAAACCACGCCGTGTGAATTGATTATACCTATGTTTTATTACACCGTGTTGACGAGAAATGAACGATGCATTGAACTAGAATACACGGCGTGTATGTTGAATCAACAAGCCTTGTAGTTTGATTTGGCCCAAGTGAAACCGTGTACATAGGGAAGAGGTGTTCTTCGTATACGAGATTCCCAAGCCAGTAACCGCATATTAAGGAAGTACACGATGTGTTAGATTAATCTACACGTCGTGTACTCCAAAATTTCCAAAGTTGAGAAAACACTCCTAAGCCCTCAGTGTGTACTTTGGTTAAAGGGTGAAGATAAATACACACTGTGTAAATATAAACTACACGCTGTGTAATTTCTAGAAATGGAATTTCACCAGGTTTCCACCAAAAGTACAAAGACCTGCACAATGGATAAGGATGGGAAGAATCTCACGGAAATTCAAAAAGGAATTTATGATAAAGAATTGATTAATTATAATATTATAAATAATTAATTTATTTTGTGACTTATCCTGAATAATATAACGATTATAATAATTTGAATTCTTAATATGTGTAAATTTTGTTGCATACTATGGATGATCATGAGCTCGACCAAAGTCCCTTTGTATGTGTGTTTGGTTTCATTTAAATTGGTTTAATTTAAATTCATTGGCCTGCGAGCCTTCTTCCAATAAAATGTATGACTTGTGTGCCCATGGTTTTTTTAATGTAAATCCCATGTAATGGAGGATCTCTCAAGCAAGAGGAGACGGTTTAAAACCCGATGCTGAGGTGAAACCAACCCAAGAAGATACAAAGGTGGACAGGTGAGAGCTGCAAAACATGAACCATCGGTTCAAGGTGTTTTTCCCTAGGTCAGGGTTAGCTTATTAAACCGCTAGATAAGCTAACCAATAGAAGCTCATGGTCATGCCATCTTATTTAATTTCTATCTGACTGGATGGTATATTTATCATTTATGTGTTGTCATGATCACATAGTTAATAAAATGAACAAGCATGAAAAGATGGAATAAAATAAAAACCTGACTATGCGTAATCGTTATCGGAACATGTTTAATCACTTAAGAAATCATCACTTAATATTAAAAATCTTGTGATAATGTGAAAATATGCATAAAGGATTAAAATCATTCAATACCATATTAAGTCAGACCAAACCTTCTGTTACTTGATTAAGGGAAATACTCAATAAAACTATGTGTTTGACCAACCATTGTTGGGACACTTACTTTTATAAAGGAAGACCTTATGAAATATTTTTGGTTGAATTAATCATATTACATCAAGAGAAGTAGCCCTTGATAGAATTGGTGTAATATTGGAGGCAAGTGTTAAGGAAATCCATGTCAGGATTTCAGGATTGGGGAGTCCAATCAACAGCTCAAGGAACTGTAAGCTCACAGTTGGAAAAGACCTACCTACCTAAATACCTTCAAATAGTTTGACCAACCCTTGTTGGGGTTATGTGAGGGGAATATGGATCCTTAACACTAGAATGTCAAAGAAACTGGAGATTCTGAGTTCAATGGTGAGGGCCATTTGGACTTGATAAAAGAGAGGGTGACTTAATAAAAATATATTATTTGTCATATAATGTAATGGAGAATGTACTGATAAATCTCCTCTTTTAATTTGTAGAATCAAAATGACAAACTCATCAAACACATTTTATTTGCGATCAATTATATACAATGACAATATCCGCACCGACAGTAACATTCAAGAATGGTTTAGGCGCCTTCGTGTAATCCTACGCCATGAACGAATGTTTTACGTTCTGGAGTCCTCACTTCCTGATTCGACTGCCGATGGGGTGATGGATGAAGATTTCCTGGTCTAAGATCAACATTTGAATGAAGCACTTGGCGTTCAATGTTTGATGTTGTCATCAATGTATAGTGATCTCATGATAGTCTCATGAAGACATGGATGCCTATAGCATGCTTGAGCACCACCGTGGTATATACCAGGAGAGAGAAAGGCAGGAAAGGTTTGAGATCTTCAACGCTCTATTCCAGATCTAGCTTAGAGAGGGTGCCCCAGCTGGGCCTCATATAGTCAAGATCATTGGCTATATTGAGCGCTTGGAGGATCTGGGTTTTATACTCCCTGAAGAATTGGGTACCGATCACTTTCATGCATCACTCCCCCATATCTTCTCTAACTTTGATACAAATTTCAACATGAACAACACTGAGAAGTCTCTATCTGATCTCCTTATCCTCATTCGCCAAGTGGACAATGATATGAACCCTGAAAATCCATCTGTCCTCATGGTGAATAAAAGGAAAGGGAAGGCGAAGAGCTTTAAGCCCAAAGATTCTTCAACGCCTTCCAAGAAAATGAAGATCAATGGGGAGGCAAGAGAACAGTATGCTATTTGTTTCTCATGTGGCATGAAGGGCCACTGGAAGAAAAATTACAACCAGCCAAGGAATCAAGGGAAAGCATCTGGAGCATTTGTTATCGAATACAATCTATCTATTTCAACCAATTGGGTATTAGATACTGCTTGTGGTGATCACATCTGTATCCAAATACAGGAACCAAGTAGATTCAGAAAGATTGACCGAGGTGAGGTGGATCTACGAGCAACCAACGGAGCCAGACTTGCTATTGTAGTTGTCAGAGACTACCACCACACATTGCCTACTGGGATGGTCATGGTTTTGAAAGGATGTTATTATGTACCCTCTGTAACCAAAAAAATTAATTCAGTATCCAAAATAGATACTGATGGATTCATATTCAAGATTGGAAGTGGATGTTGCTATTTTTATAAAGATAGCATTTATTTTGTTAGGTAACATTTCTTTAATATCCTTTATGTGTTATACTGCACAAACAATTAATGGAAATCGATGAAAAAGTTCATTCACTTGACTCATACCACACCCAAATTTTTCATCACTCGATGGGTCATGTCAATGAGAAATGTTTAACAAAATTACATCAAGATGGGTATTATGATTCATTCAAACTTAAACCACATGGTGTAAGTCATGCATGTCAACAAGGAAAAATGACCAAAGCCCTATTTAGTGGGAAAGGTGAATGGGATAAAGATCTTCTAGAATTAGTTCACACAGATGTGTGTGGACCATTTCCAGTTGAAGCAAGGGGTGGGTTCTCTTACTTCATAAATTTTACTGATGATTTTAGATGATATGGATATATTTACTTAATAAGGAATAAGTCAGATTATTTTGATAGGTTCAAAGAATAAAATAATGAACTTGAGAACCAGCTTTGTAAGAAGATTAAGAAACTTCGCTCAGACAGAGGAGGAGAATATCTTAATCAGGACTTCATTGATTTCATATGGGATTTTGGGATTCTATCCCAACTCACTCTTCCTAATACACCTAAGTGGAATGGTGTAAGTGAATGGAAAAACCACACCCTATTGGAAATTGTGAGATCAATGATGAGTCATGCGAGTCTTCCATTATCCTTTTAGGGATATTCATTACAAACAGCAGCACACATACTAAACCAAGTACCGACTAAATTGATAACCAGTATTCCATACATGTTATGGAGTGGACGTAAAGCCATTTTATCGAATTTACATGTGTGGGGAAGCGAAGAATTTGTTAAGGCCACTTCAGGTAACAAAATTGCACCCCAATGCACAAAGTGTATCTTTATACAATACCCCAAGGAAAAAAGTGGATATTACCAATACAAACCCTTATAAAAAAAGGTTATAGTGTCAAGACATTCCATATTCATTGAGAGGGAGCACATATCCAAAATATATAGTGGGAGCGAGATAGACTTTGATGAGGTCGAGGATCAAGATACACAAGAGTTGGTACAAGAACAGATTACACAAATCCCCATGGAAGAACAATCTATTCGAGAGACACAATAACTACATAGGAGCACGAGAGAGGTGACAGAACCAGAACGATATGGTTTTCTTGTCACCGAGGATGGTGACTCAATATTTGTTGACAATGATGATCCTCTTACCTACATGGAAGCAGTTGAAGGCACATACACTACCAAGTACAAGAAGCCATGAATTCTGAAATGGATTTCATGTACCAAAACCAAGTCTAGATTTTGGTAGAACCTCCAGTTGATGTAATGCCTGTTGGTAATGAATGGGTATTCAAAAAGAAACTGGACATTGAGGTGAAAGTCAGCACCTATAAGGCATGACTGGTTGCAAAAGGTTTTCAACAGCATCAAGGAATTGACTATGATGACACCTTTTCACCAGTTGCGATGATGAAATCCATTAGAATCCTATTTTCCATTTCTTCTTACCATGAATATAAAATTTGGAAAATGGAGGTCAAAATAGAATTCCTTAATGGGAACCTCCAGGAAGATGTCTACATGACACAACTAAAAGTGTTTGTGACTCCAAAGGATTCTAGAAAGGTATCCAAGTTGTAGAAATTCATTTGTGGATTAAAGCAAGAATCAAGGTCATGAAGCATTTGTTTTGATGAATCTGTAACATTATTTGGATTTATCAAGAATGAATTTGAGAATTGTGTCTATAAAAGGTTTGGTGTAAGGGAAATCATTTTCCAAATAGTATATGTGGATGACATATTACTAATTGGAAATGAAATGCCTATCTTACAGTCAGTTAATGCATGGTTAGATAAATTCTTCTATGTGAAAGACTTGGTCAAGGAAGCATATATTCTTGGGATAAAGATCCATTGTGATAGATCCAAGAGAATGCAAGTCCTAAGTCAATGTACATACATTGACATGATACTAAAGAGATTCAGCATGGAACAGTCCAAGAGGGGATTTTTTCTAGTGTCACATCGCATTCATATTTCCAAGAAAACGTGTCCTCAGACACATGAGGAAAGAATGAAAAGGGCAAGGATCCCTTAGGCATTTGCGATTGGGTCAGTCATGTATGTCATTATATGTACAAGGCTAGATGTTTCATACACATTTAGTGTGGTAGGAATATATCAAGCTAATCTAGGAGACCACCATTGGATGATAGTCAATACTATACTTAAGTATCTAACGGGAACTAAGGATATGTTCCTAGATAATAGAGGAGATGAGGATCTATTCATCATAGGACATGTAGATGCTTGTTTCTAAAATGATCAAGATGACATGATGTCACAGACTGGACACATCTTTAGTTTGAATGGAGGTGCAGTGAGCTGGAAGAGCTCAAAGCACGGTGTGGTTGCAGATTCTACAACTGAGTCCGAGTATATCACAGCTACTGAGGAAGTTAAAGAAGCATTATAGATGTGAAGCTTTATCCAAGAGTTGGATGTAGTACCTATAAGTAAAGATCCTAACACACTCTATTATGATAATACTACTGTTTTGGTACTTTAAAAAGATCCAAGGTCACATCACAATACAAAGCACATACTTTGGAAGTTTCATCTATTTAGGTATTTTTCTTAGAGAGGTGAAGTTACAGTGATCAGTATTTCCATGGAAGACAACATGGTGGACCCCTTGACTAAATCCTTAACTCTTGAGAAACATGATCATCATGTGAGGTCTAGTGGACTAAAATTCGTAGGTAGTTGGATCTAGTCAAAGTGGAAGTTTGTTAGGGTTGGTATCCTGAGAACCAATTATTTTGTACTTTTATTACATGAATGTACACTTATTATATATTGTTCATTGTTCTGCATGACTATAATATAATAATGTCCTGGTGTATTTGTTACATTGATCACGTCATGGAAGATCCCCGCTATGATGAGAACCTTGAAATTCTATAATAATATTTTTAAATAATGTTCTACGGTTGGATGACATATTATGATAAGACACATAGTATACAGACCATCATGTGCGAGTACTAATAAGAAGATGAGACTCTCTCTCATGGAGTTCGCACATGGTAACCTCCTAGATAAGAGATTATGATAACAGACCCACCAGTAGTAATTCCGCATGTTTGGTGTCATCAGATATTACTATATACGGGCATGTTTAATGGTCCTTAGACTGGAATATTATCATTAACTCATGTTATGGCTCCCAAACATAGATTGGATAACGAAAATCGCCAGGAATACAGTTGGCGGGAAGTAGGGTACGTTGGGTGCGTCATGAATGACATGTTGTTAATGGATAAGTTGAGGAAGGATTTGTCCCCTCCATTTATGGAAGTTGATATCTCATCTCTTTGATTGAAATAGAACTTTTGAACAAATTCCCTGGCTATGGTGTCAAGATGAGTTTACTTTTGGAATTCAAAGAATGACAGATCAGGCACATAGGTTTGTGACACTACCATGAAACCTTCTTGATGAGATATTAAGACAATGAGATTAAATTACACGGTAAGCATTAATATGAGGTGACAAGTCAATGTGGCTTCAACTTCTTTGTCTTGGTTGCCTTGAGCCATTTCTAGACAGTACTTTTGAACTATAGGAAAGCCCGCCTAATGCCAACGATAAAGAGGCCAAGAGGCTCTCACACTAAGTGTATTAAAGTATCTCAATTAGAATAAATATTATTCTTGTACGTTGTTTAATAATTATTCAAGGAATCCTAAATCATTTTAATTTTGGATTAAGAATTAAATGATATCAAGTACACATCATATATTAATGATTACATGAAGTGTAGTTTTTTATTTTAAAAATAAGTACACATCGTGTATTAATGATTACACATTGTGTAGTTTTCATTTTGGAAAGGAAATGAATAAATGAAAACAAGATATACACGCCGTGTACATTGAATGTATGCATCGTGTATTGAAAAACAAGTACATGCATTTTATTTATGATTACACGTTGTGTAGTTTTTCTAGTCAGTATTTTGAGGAAATAATGTCATTTTATTAAATGATATTTATTATAATCAGTGTGTGTGCATGTCAAGGAATTAATGACTTGACATGGGGTTTTCAAAAGAGTTAATGAAATAAATAAAATGTGTAATGCGTTTATTTGTTGTCATAACTTCACAACCTCAAACCAGATTATAAATATCCTCACAACCCCAACTCCTTTTCTAAGAGAATTGTTTTGTACAACAATTCTATAGAATTACCTCAAGCACGAGAGAACTCCTTCCTCCAAGAACACTCTGAAGACCGAGAGATATCCCCTTCCATCAGATCATGATGAGTCAAGGGGGACAACGCAAGCAAAGGTTTATCCATGCTATCACCCATAAAATACATTGAGACATCCAGAGATACGTGGTGCCTGTGTGGATCACCTCTAGAGGATGTCTAACCTTAGATTCTGCGATGCAACAACATATCACATCAGAATGTGATCAGAAATATCAACGTTGAAAGAACATCAAAAGGTACTTATTTTTCAGTTGATTAAATTAATTATGATCAACCTGTAACGATCCTACTTTGTGGTTCTAGGACTTTCCTTTTCTTTGTCTATTTCTGTGATTCGATCCATGGGGACTTGCGTTTATCGTCGTATTGATCCAGGATTTATCATTGTTAATGCAAAAAGCTATGTGGGCACATCCACCCATGAGCTTCCTCTGTACCTGGAATCTTGTCCCCTTCCATTAGAAACATGAACTGCCAGATGAACCATGAACTTTGATCACCATAACCTCAATCATTGATAATGATTTTCTGCAAACAGGCATTGAAACCCCACATAATTGCATAACCATCTACTGTTTGATGTCAACACATTACCAAGGTCTTCTTCCTCCAAAACTCAATTAAAATTTTACATAATTTTCATTCATGAGACTTAAATTAGTTAAATTATATAATATATAATCTAATTTTCAATGTAAAAAAAATAAAATATAAATTTTCTTCTTAATAATTTTAACAAAATTAATGTTTTCAGTTATAATCGTTATTTTTCAATACTCATGAAGAATGAAACATTTTAGAAAAATAAAAAAATCACAATATACTAATTTTGATATTCATATTTGAAAAATAATTTTGGGTTAAGGTTAGTTTTCAACAATTGGTGAAAATATATTATAAATTATTTCATCTAGCATGACTATACTCCCTATAGAAAAAATAATTTTTTTCCCAAAAAAACCATTTTATTTTAGTTTATTAATATTTTATTTACAATATATATAATATAATATATGTTAGAACAATATAATTTACATTACTTATTTAATACTCTTCATAGCCTCTAAATAACAACTTTTCAATAGATTATCATGTTCCTTTAGATCATAATGCTTTGTGCATCACATGCTATTGAAGTGAATGGATTCTTTTAAAATATATATTTTGTAATGTGTCAATAATTTTATTACACTTCTATTAGTGATGTTTTGTTCCTTAAAATCAATAAAAGGTAATGATCCTATTTTAACATAATGGTATATTACAATTCCACAAACTGCTTGTTTGTATGAGAGTTGGGGGATAAAAAAGGGTGATCATACATGAATGGGGACTTATTCATGATGTAATTACGTCATGGGAAAAAGGGTATTTTCATTGTGGATGGCCTTTCGAAAAGGATCCCTTTTCAAGGAATCCTATTTTTGTTTTTCTCATGAAACGTGGTAGGTGAATTACCTACCAATGTTTTCTCTACTATTATCCACTATATAAACCGGTGTTTTTGTCCTTTCATTACCACATATTTACAATTCATGGTAAATAAACATTATACCATTATTAGACACATAGTTTTATTATAACCATGCAGTAAATTAGTGAATCATTCTACCAAAAAGGATTATTTGTTTTCATAGAGGTAGAATGAAAGTCTCTCTCTTCTAAATGAGAAGACATTTTTATAGTTTGGGAAAAGGATGTCTCATACCAAAAATGTAAAAAATAATATCTCAGTTGTCATAGATTCACCAAATCTCAATATAAGATGGAATCTAATTTATGGGGGCCTAATTTCAATTTCTTCCCTTAGAAAATGAAAAATATTATATGGGTTCTTTGAATCCATGAATTATTTTTTCGAACAAAAATTCATTTTTTAGGGGGTAGAATTACCGACTCACATAGAAAATAATTCTCTTATGTGATAGCACCATACAGATGAGCAGTCCCACATAACATGTTCAATATATGATAAGTATTGGATTATTTGTTTTTTCAAGTAATTTTATGATATTAAAACCACAAATAATTTTTTAGATGTGATTTTAGATTTCAAATAATCATAATACCTTCCTCAAATTCCATAAAAATAATTTAGACCCAACAAAAGTGCCCATAAGAATAGGGTATAAATGGAATGGAGAGGATGTATTTCATAGGATGAATTCTTCCCAGTTTAATGTTATGTGTTATATATGCATACCCATAGGTGGTCTTATTCCTATAAAAGATATAAGGAAAAAATCATTTTCACATTGTAAACTACTTGGGCTTTTTGACTTGTCTAGAGTTTGGGTCCCAAAACCAATCATGCATAGTTATTTCTATTTACAAACATCATTTTACACATAATGAATAATTATACTTAATTAGATGGTCTTTCAAAAATCTAAATATTGTGATTCATAATATAATTATTCATAAATAGAAATTTTAATGCATGAATTGTCTACTGAAGTCCACTTATCACATCATACGCCTAAATAGATCTTGATAAGATATCATCAATGTTATACATTGATAAATCTATCATATTTTATTTATTTTTTTGAAATTAAATTGGGTAATGATCTGAAGACTTTTCGATATCTGATAACCACAATTGAGTGGAGAATTATTATTTCTTAAATTAATGCAAATGACCCCAATACCATGTAATTCATCTAGATGGTATCCTAAATAATCTAATCTTTATAGAGCTTCTAACCTAGCTATTAACTAGTAAAAAATCTTATAAATCATTGGTCCCCAATATGATGATCAAATTCTACCTTTTAATCAATAAATTCCACATTCACGATTAATATTTCTTTGAATCATGTTTAGGGTGATATATCTATTGCATGTCGCACTATTCTAAAATTCTACGAATGGAACGTCTTCATATTGATAGGTTCTGTATGAAATCATAATATACAAAATAATAATGAAATATCCCTAAAAACCACTATGAAATGTTACCCATCCATTTTTATCACTCACCAGGTGATTTCACTATATGGTGGAGATCAAAGTGGGATTGAGATCAGGAGGGTGTTTCCCTGATGAATGGTCTAAGGAATTATGGGTTCATAATAATTTCAACAAAATTACTTATTTTTGGGTTGTAATCAGTATATACTAGGCATTTTATATTTCCCGGTTCTTTATGTATCCTCCAACCATTCTCTTTCCTGAATAGACAAGCCATTGTTCTTCAAGATCTAATAAAATTCACCTACAATATTATTTTTTGGTTAGTTTTCAGTATATATACCATGTGGGGGGACTAAAAATCATTGGAAAAATGTATGATGAGATTCGTATCATAGATTAGACAAGGGTAGATAATAAATGGATTTTTAATTAGAGATAGGTACATTGATTTCATATGATTTGTCAATTGGTCATCGCCTTCACATCTATTCACTTATTTTGTTCGGTGATTGGGGAAAAACAATTTGAGTCTACTGGGCTTTGTTAATGGTTCGGCATACCAAGACTCATGAAAATAAAAAATAATTATATTTTATATGTTTATACTAGGTCACTCTTGATGTATGCGATCATACCATGTGTGGTTTCAATATTCTTCCATTCATAGCATTATATTTTGGCCCACTTGATTTTTTATATGTTTCTTACCGCAATGATCATCCCATATAGGATGCTTACCTGGGCTTTAGGTCTTTTAAACATGAATATTAAGGCTATGTTAAGAGTCATAAATCCTATCAATATAGATATACCCACACAAGCTCATATTTATATAATTTTTTCATTCATATTCATGATGGATGGTGATTGAAAAAAGTGAGTGGTCTATTCAAAATTATATATCTCTAGATTAAGGAACACTTTCAATGTTATGAGTTTTAGTATACCATGATGATACCTCATTCTTTTTATTATCCCAAACATCAATGTTACTTTCTCCCAACCTCCCTAGATTTTAATAGTGTTAATAATCTAATAGAGTAACCCGTCATTATTTACTTTTATATTTATTTGGTATGATCTAGAGTGGTGATGGAAAATGGTGGGTTTATATTGAAATAAACTTCCTAAATTTTATATTTTAAAGATAGGAATGTGGAATCTCAGATAGATGGAGTGGGAATATGTGAAAATTATTCCACTCATAGGTTTGTATTACATTTCTTTTGTTTGATAAGGGATATGTCATTACCTCACTCTATAGAAAAAAGGATTTTTATCTATCCATGCTTCACTAACATTTCCAGGTGATGACGTGGGAGGATTCTCGAATGAAAATAAGTATTCCTTCAACTGATGATTCAAAAAAAGTCATGGGATAATGCTATCTTATGGATGTAATAATATTATATAGTAAGATAATAAAACATAATATGGATCTTAAATAAACTTTTATCTTCACCATGTCCCCTAAATTACATGTTTTCAGCACTAGTTTTGGTGGTGGAATGTTAGGTATCTAATCATTCAATACATTCCAGGATATATTTATCTTCATGATCCCCCATAATGGAAGTGGTAAAGACCCAAATTTTTTTCCATCAATATTGATCATATCAATATCATTATACCCTGAAAAATGGATTTTTACACTTCATCTTTATATGAAATCTTCCTTGATCAATCACAAAAATTAAATAGAATTTGATGATGGATAATATTCTAGAAATAGTGTTGATGAATGATTTGATCCCATCGGTAGTGAACATGAATCTAGATTTATACATATAATTCCAAATTAAAAGAATAATGATCATAAGTTTTCTCTAGGGAATTAAGATATACTGAAATTGTATTTGTTCTAGGATTATACTAATATTAGGTATACTCATCTAGATAATTTAATCGATAAGGTTGATATTCTACAACAATAATTCGTTGGAATGTGATCATATGGTTTTGACTACTATAATTTTAACATGTTAATCCATCATATTATCATTTATCATGAAGAGTTGGTAGCTGGAGCTCATTTTTCATCCAATTTAATCATTACAACTCTTATGAAAAGACATTGAATGTTCCGACTACATAGCAGTATCACATAATCACCAATGAAGCACAACTTCATTTATATATCGCCATAAATAATAGAAACATGTTATAATATATGGAATTGGTAGAAATGATATGAGATGATTTTTCATTAGAAAACATTGGTATATAACCAATAATAAATAAGATTCAATAGCTAGATGCATTTTTTAGGTGAACATCCACTTTATCTAATGATAAAGTTGGGCCAACATATATTCTTGACTAATCCCTTATTACTTTGCATAAGTAAATTCCCATTTTAATAAACAAAACATTCAAATTATTATCACAAATTTATTATTTGAATCTAACTGATCAATTTTTTTAATGATATGTTTTGATGTGTGCATTCCATCATTCAATATTTTATTCAAATGAATGGAATCATATTTGGTCAAAATGGTGTCGTATTTTTTATTTTCATATTATCTATTCATATTGGATTTCATTGTAAAAGCATTTAATTTTCAGATATCCTGAATCTATTTAATTCTATTTAACAACAACCGTCATAATTATGAACAATTAGGTTGACATAGTCAACTTATTTTTCTCTTTTCATGGATCATGAATAGATATAGGAGTAATTAAAATCACCAAAACACTATATTTTACCACTTCAAAAGGATGAATAATCTTGTATCACACATTTCACATATTAAATCCAATGTCATAAATGGATATTCACAATGTTAATATTTTTTCCTATGTAGAGGGGAGTATTGAACATTATTTTACTGTTTATAGAGTCACACACAAACCTACAATCATTATACCCTTTCAGTCACCAACCAAATTTATTCCATGTATTGTGTGATGAAAACATACTAGGAATTAATTTTAGTTTACATTGTTATCCCATTGTGGTTTTTAACAAGTATGGGTTTTATTCTTATTTAATTTCAGTAACTCTATCATTTATAAACCATCCAAAGTTGATTCTACCCAGATGAGACTTGGATTTCACAATGATTTCACATTTACATGACTTCAACTAGATGCGTTTTTTGCATCATATCATCAGCACATTAATTTCATTAATGCCCGAAAAATTTAGTTGATGGTTTAGGTCCAAAATATTTTTATATTAGTTAACCAAATAGCGCTTTCCAGTCAATAATGTTTCAACATATTTTGAATGTGTAGTTTTATGTTTTCAACTCAAGATCAATGGATTTTAGAGTCCGAATAAATGGTATGTGACCACAATGTATGGGATGAACATTTTAAAAATTTTAAGATAATATTACACTATTATATCATTTGGTTTTATGGAAAAAAATTGGTTTTTCTAGAAGTAAATGTGCATCTTCTTGAATAGACAGATTTTGAAGTGTATTATACAGAGCCCTATTTGGGAATATTATTAATAGTAAGGAAAAATGTGTCCTTTTTATATGAATTCTATTATCATTGGTAGATGAGGGACAAATCCAATGATTTGAATATCAAAAGCCATTGATATACGGTTTATGGAATGAATGTGTTCTTGAATGAAGAGATGTTTGAGGTTGTGATTGTCTATATGTGGGAATGTTCACACCTAACTTTATTTAATGTAATGAATGGTAAACTATTATGTAATCATGTATTCTCTAACGAGGTTACCCATTTTTTATTTTATTAAACTAATTAGAACCATGTGTTATAGAAAATGGGGTATAAGAATTTTCATGTTAAATCGGGTGGTCCTACGATAACTATTCATGGTATCATTATGTATCTCATTGAAATGAGAATCAATATAACATTTTGTTAATGGATATGGGATAATTATATTGATATTAACAATATGTAATAAAATACAACACATATTAAGAAAATGTTAATATATTTTTTAGTGATGGGTGTACCAATTATTCACTGGCTTTGGTTGTGTCATAGTATGATCATGTAAACTAAAGACACTCCCAAAACCACTATGATCATGGGATAAATTTGTACTATGATAAATAATAGAATATTAGAGTAAAATTTTAGTTTTTTTGAAATTGATATGTATAATTTCTTTTAGGCATTTCCAGACATTATATCTTATAGTGGAGACACTATGCCACAAACCACAAGATTCTGGGAAATTGATAGAAATATTCAATCATTTTATATTGATTCCGTTAAGAATGTAAACTATTTCATAACTCTGGACATTGGGGTTCTTGGATCTAAAACAATGATATGGGACAAACACATAGGTGATTACCATAGAAGAAAAATGAACATTGGCTTCCACTTTTATTTTATTAGGGAATATAGGGATAAAATTGTGTCTGCTAGAGATGAAGGTTCCTATGGTTAAAAATCTATATTTGGATCAGTATTATTCAAAGGTTATTTTGGTCATATTACACATGCTAAAAAATATGGTGTCCTTTGTAGTTGGATTCTCCTATCACCAATATCTAAAGGAATCACACTGATATTTTTGCTTCCCTAGAACCAATGTGTTATATTTTGAACGGAGGATATCTTTATTAAATTTAATGAATTTTGATCGATGTTGGACATAACCGAGCCAAAAATGTATTACATTTTACTAGATCATACATAAGATAAGTGTGTTGGATTTTCATTTTCCTCGAGTTTTGGAATAATGTATTTAGGTTTCATTATGTTACTCATTAGAATGGTAATCAACCCACGTGTAGTTTTGATATAAAAGTATAATAGGAAACTGTGATAAAAAATGACAGTCCCCTTATGTTCGAGGTAGAAAAAATTCCTAGTTATATGATAGGTGGAAGAGATGTGAAGCATTTAGTTTATCATCATATATAGAGAACATTTTTCAACTGTTTAACATTGTGTGGGAAGGACATCTGGGGTTCCTTTTACGTTCATGTATCTAGGTCAATTTTCACCCTAATTTGAATGGATATATATCAATAATATAGTTAATGAGATGACTTGCCCCATGGAGTTTATGTCATGACATACCCTAAGCCCACATTCTAGAGGCCAAGAGATTGTGACAAGTGCCGAAGGCATCAACCTGCAAGTGGGAGGCATTTGCCTAAGTACCTGTATGAATGCACACACAACCACATCCCAATACATGAAAAGTAGACATGCATTACCCAAAACAAACACTGGGTACAAGTACAAGTGAATGTCAAATGGGCCGGAATATAATTCCAACAAAGACTAACTGGATAACTGGAATGTAGAAAAGAAACTCTAGATAGAAATATGCGGAAAACAACGTATAATAGCTAAGTACAGAGTAGATTCTAGAACAACTAGAGGTACCCCCGCCTGAATGGTCTCATTGGGAACCATCGAGTCCTTCTCAACAATGTCCTCCGTCAAAGTGGTGGCCATCTTCACCAGACACAACACGTGCGGGCGAAGCCCATACAGGGTTCAGTAACAATATACTCAGTAGGGACCCCAAAATAAAAAACAAATACAATAAAGAAATCCAAAAAGTAACCACAATGCATGATCACCATGAATGATAATGAATCAAAACAGCTCATTCTAGTTATATTCTAGAGTAGGAAACTAGAACCATTAGTCACATCATCTAACACCGTGAGCTACTGGAGAACTCCTCCCAAATATGTATAGTGGGAATGCACGGTCAAATAGAAGACGCTTCCTACTAACCAAAGGACATCTGTGGTACACATCCTTGATGCACACCATGGGTATGATGGGTCACACAGAAGCTACTCCCCACTGTGGGCATGTCAGGTCACACAGAAGCCTCTTCCCACCATGGGCCTGCCGGGTCACACAAAAGCTGCTTTCAATTGGGCCATAGTATCTGATCCACTCAAAGTCAATTGTGCGCAGTCCTTTGGTCTCATCAAACCCTAGGGATTCCACATGTAGAACAATTGATCTCATGAGGACGACTCCCAAAGACATTCATCGACATACAACTTCGATAAAATCTTCCAATGATTATTCCAAAAGATATGACTCTTCACGAGAGGTTTCAATGCTGCAAACCACTAGAAAATCAGATGCTCAGTTTTCCAGATATTGACATTTTTTCATAAAAGGGCCGGTTTGGTCTGAGACTAGTATGACCCCGTCATCCCAACCTGACCCAGACCCAACCCATCCTGGGTCAGGTCTATTGGGCCATGGGTCATGAACAACTTGCACCCTTCCTATTCTGTTAATGGCAGGCTTGTTTGTTCGACTGGGTGGGATGCGGCTGGAAGCCACATCCGGCCTGCCTGCCCCATAGGTTGTCTGTGTGGTGAGCTCCCCCTACCACAATCGGTTGACTATATCCCATAACATGCGGTAGGGTGTGGTTCCCCGTATACCACCTCCAGCCATCGGTAAGGAGGCCGGTGGCTTCTCCCGCTATGTCGTGGCCCGAGCCAGCCACAACAGTCTTCTCCATCACACCATCACCATGCACCAGTGGTAAATTCTATGGCCACTGGATCTGCATCGGTGGTCCAATCTCTACACCACTTCTTCCTATATCTTCTAAATGATTCTATATTTCATATTGCGTCTTGAATCTATCTTGCTACCCACTTCGAAATTTGATCATTATAAACACAAAAACATATGGGTTCAGGCCTTATTCGTATTGGTATGTTCCCTCCTTATTAAAATATTAAAATAAGGGGAGGTTTTTGAATTATTTTTCTATCAGTCATAAAATTAATCACAAATAGAAATCTCAAGAAACAATCCCCCTACTACTAGAACAGACAATCCGCAGATGAACTAGTAAATGGTTTGATCCAAGTTTGTCATTTAGAATGAATAATGAGGAAATCATAAACCAAAGTAAACCCCTACCTTGAAGTTGTTCAGCATTGATGTTGTCCACCCATGAAGATTCATGAATTAGAAGGCACTCATTGTTTCCTGGATCTGTTCATTGAGGTGATTCAATGTTTCTAACGTTCCACCAGCATTGGTATTTCTTCATTGGAGAGAATGATTGCTGATGGTTCTTCATAGAATTGTCCTCTCTTGAACCCTCAATTCCCTAACACATTATTACACTAAAATAAAACACATCATTGCATTTCTATTACACTATAACATTGCATTGTTAAACAATTTCATTTATGAAATATCATATTTGTTATACTTCAAGAAAACAAGCCATTAATGATCTTCCTTAAATGTGCATCGTCACCACATCGTTGCATCGTCGTACACTTCTAAATTTTTTGAATGAAAACAAAATTACTTTTATGTTATTTTATTATTTTCCATAATGTCCGATAATAAAATTCATAGTTTAACCCTTTATGGTCAATGTTATGTCCATTCTATGTGATTCTCGGTGTTCTCAGTTTAACGGTGCTCTCATATTTTCGATATGACCGCCGATTCCAATGTTAGAAAAACCAGATCACATGTTTACATATGTGAACTAAAAAAAGTTCAGAATTATTCTTAGGGACCCCTGAGCCTTGGAATCATGTACTATTTAAGCATGTGTTCTCGGAATAATTCCATATAATTTCATGAAAAAACTACATTGAAATTACAGAACTTTACACTCTTCCCACCTTAGGTTGTTATGTCCCCAATACATAAAATAATAGATAATAAAAAAATGGGGGGTATTGAAAATGAATATTATCTTCCGACTCCCATGTTCTCTATTAGAGATTCATGTGATTCCATTGAATGAGAACTAGGGGAATCAACCATCCACAAAGGACCCGCTCTTTTCGATCCTTTATCTCTACTAGGAACACAACAAACATCTCCCCATCGTCAATGTCATGCTCGCCCCAGTCGAAGACGTGTGATTGATCATGAACATAACTCCTTAGCTGCGACATGAGAAAAACATTTGGCACCTAGTATATATGTGTGGGGGATGATCTAGGTGGTACGCCATCTCACCAACTTTGCTGTAAATATAGAAAAACTTGATGAACCTCAGGGGTAACATTCCAACCCATCCAAATCTCTAAAATCCTTTCCAGGGTGAGACTTTAAGGAAAGCGTGGATTAACTCCTCAAACTCCAATGGTATAATCCCCCTTTTAGAATATGATTTATGCCTGCTCTGGGTAGTCCTCATCCACTCCTAGACAATCTGAACCTTCTCTATGGTAGCCCGTACCAACTCCAGACCCATGATTGTTAAATCCCCTAGGTCTTTATAGCAAATAGTTGATCATCATGGCAGCCCTTACAAAGCTTAAATGGTTATATTCCAATTGTATAGTGATAGATATTGTTGTATGAAAACTCCACCAGCGGTAATTGGTCCTCCCGACTACTACCAAAATTAAGGACACAAGCATGAGGTATGTTATCCAATGTATTATGGTTCTCTCCGTCTAACCCTCTGTCTTATGGTGAAAATCTGGGGTCAAGAAGAACTGTGTCCCAAATGCCTCCTGAAACCCCTTCCTCAACTAGGATGTAAACCATGCATCACGGTCTAATACCATTTTTAAAGGTACCTCGTGATGCCACACTATCTCCGGGACATAGAGGCATCCCATCCCTTTAACGATCCCTATTCATGGATAGGGAAGAAGTGAGCTGACATGGTGAGTCGGTCAATAATCACCAAGATAGAATCATGGCCTCTAGACATGTGTGGTATTCCCGTCACAAAGACCCTAGAGATAACATCCCACTTTCATTCTGGTACCTCAAGTGGATGTTCCAAGCCTTCTGTGACCCAATTCTTGGCCTTCACATGCTGACATATGAGGCATCGTGAAATGAAATTTTCCAGTATTTTTTTCATCTTAGGCCACCAGTAATAAAGTCAAAGGTCTTGGTACATCATTTCCACACCTCAATGTACCAGCAAAGGGGACGTATCGAACTCTGTCAACACCACGTCCTGTAAAATCACAGGTACTATGGTGCATCCATGAAAAAATATGTAATTCTCCCCACCTATAAAAAATACACCCGGAGCGCGTCGTAAGGATTTATGAGAACATCAGGCCTCCCAATAAACATCCCCAAGTTGTGTCTTACTAAATAACTGTAAGAATGGAGAAGAGACAATCATTGACTACAGGTAAGCAGCTCCATCACTCTCCATGAAGGATATCTATATCATGGATAGTCACTCTGTCTCCTCACTCAGTAGAAGATATCCAGACCTCCTACATAGGGTGTCTACTACCATGTTCCCCTTCCCAAGAGTATAAACTATCTCAATGTCATAGAGTTTGAGGGGCTCCAACCATCACCGCTGTCACAAGTTCATGTCCGTCTATTTGAAGATATACATGAGACTTTTGTGGTTTGAGTAGATGATAAACTAGTCACCCATCATGTAGAGCCTCTACATCTACATGGAAAGGACCGTTGCTTATAACTCTAGGTCAAGGGTCTCGTAGTTCTTCTCATGTTTCCTCAACTTTTCTGAGCCATAGGTAATCATTTCTCGCTCCTACAGTAGAAAAAAACCCAGTATTGTCCTCAATGTGTTGTAGAAGACTACATTCCCAATTCCCTCTTCTAGTATTATCAAGATGGGGGTACTCATCATTCGCCACCTCAGTTCCTGGAACATATGCTGGAACATCTCAGTCTACCCAAAGGGATATCCCTTCCATTTTAAGGGGGATAAAGGTGATTCCACTCTATAAAATTCAGTCACGAACCTCTGGTAGTATCTGGAAAACCAATAAGAAACTCTTCCCCTCAGTCATGCTCCTAGGTGTCTCCCAAGGAAGAACTTACCCTATTTTTGTCGAATCATCTCCAAATCTAGTCTACAAGGTGACGTGTCTGAGAAAGTGGACCCACCGAAACCAAAATTAGAACTTTGAATGTATACTTCAATGATAGTGCTCACAGAGTGTATCCAAGACTAACTATAGGTGTCCATCATACCCATCCTCCACCACCAAGTACACCAGGATGTCATCAATAAAGACCACCAAGAAAATATCGTGGTAAATCTTGAATACCATGTTCATGATTCCCATGAAAACTGCGAGGGAATTGGTTATGTTGAAAATCACCACCAAGAACTCATAGTGGCCGTACCGGTATCTGAAGGCTTTCTTCGGTACATCTCCATCCGATACCCAAAGCTGATGATAACCCGATATGAGTTCTATATTCGAGAATAGTCTCTCTCCCTTCAGTTGATCTAAGAGGTCATCAATCCTCGGCGGTGCACAATTGTTCATCATGATCACCTCGTTCTAGCCTCGAATGTCCCGCATAGCCCCAAGTTCTCGTCTTCCCTCTTTGAAAACAACACCGGTGGTTCCCATGGCTAAACACTTGTCCTTACGAACCCCTTCTCCTACTAATAATCCAACTATAATCTCAATTAAAAAGTCTTCATGGATTCCATCCGATATTCCAATGTGGATATTGGTGTCATCCCTAGGTACATATCGATGCATCAGTTTTACCTCTCTACGAGAAGGTAGTTCTGGAACATCATCGGGAAAGACATCCTCATACACATCCACCACTACAGAAATGCTTGGAATCATCTTGTCCACCAAACTATGGGTGAGGCTATCCAACTGATGATTGATTGGATTTAACCTCCTCTGAGAAATCCCATCCATCACTTTAAAAGTTTCCTTCTCGTTAGTGATGGAAAACATCGTCGGATTCTTGCAGACACACCACACTATGCACCTAATACAATCGATCTGTGCATGGATTGTAGATAACTAGTACATACCCAAGAAGACATTGTAAGGCCTCAATGGAGCTACTAGGAAATCACAGTCAAAGCTCTCATCTCATAGAGTATTCTCAAACTTATAGAACTAATGTGTAATCATCAAATATCCTCCTGCATGAGTATCAAAACATAAGGATCGAGCCAACGACTCCACTGGAATATTCGAGCCTCGAATGAGGACCATGGAAAGAATGAGTGACTGAAACCTATGTCTATAATAACAAAATATAAGGATAATAAGATGCATATAGTACCTCTAATAATATGTTGTGTGTCATTGTCATAGGCCTCCATCGCCTAAAGTTGTCCTCACCCCTATCTGACGGCTCCCGGATCTCGTGGGGGATCACCTAGGGTGGTGGTTGTAACACATCGAACCATCGTACACCGCCTACCGTTCAGTCCACTCCCCTGCCACTTCTCCCACCCTGAAAACCTCCCTTTCTGAACCTCTGCCTCTACCATGGCGGTCCATCAAACATATAATTACCATCAGTTCAATGGTTGAAGAAGTCACGTGTCGTGTGTCCATTCCTACTGCACGTGAAGCTAATCATGGTTCCATATTGAGTCCCACTACTCTGGAATCCCCATTCTACTAACCCACAGACCTGGGGGTATGATATGTAATGTCTCTAAACTATTATGGATAAGGTAGGATATTAGATCAGAGTGTCACTACATATTTCATTTAGAATATAATCAATCCACATATAATTCTTATGTAAGGGGAATCATGCTATCGACCTTCTTCCTTGTCTTGGGAGGGAGCATTTTTACCATATTGTAGCTAGGATAGGATGTATGACCTGTATATCTCTACGTATCCATTTGAAATGATAATAAATCCTCAGGTAGATCTACAATGAATTTAGTTCCCTGGATAAATTTGAAACATTGTATGGGTAATATGGTATTTATTATTGTTAATTTTGAACCTGAATATACGAGTGAAAGGTATATCCCCTACTGGACACTCGCATACATAACTGGTTCACATACAAGTTAATGGGTGATTTTTGTTAATATACTTGGTTCTATGTTGAATTTCCCATACATAAATACATAGATCATTGAAATGATAATCAATCCATAAATTGTTATGGAGAGAAGGCATGATAACAGATCAACACCTGGATTGGTGGTCCATTTGAGTGAGGGCCACATCAATTTGTTTTTTAATTTCACATTGAAGGGGAAAAATATATAGTTTAATATGATATGGTAAGGAAGAAACATACATTAAGAGAATTTTTCTTGTCTCAAATCATACAAAAAACTTTTGAATGAGATATACATAGTTCAATGTTTTAGTTCATGGACAGTGAAGGATGATTTCCAAGAGAGGATCACCATTAAAATATTATTAAGCCCAAAAGACCTATGATTCGAGGGAGAAACATTGAATTGAGTGGGTTACCCATATATTAATGGTGTGATTCAAATAATTAAATTTAAGGGAGACACTAACAATATAATCAGAGGTTATATAAGGAAACAAGAAGGAAACATTTAGTTTGACATCAGGTGAGAGGGGAAATCAACCATGTTTTCTAGAGTCTTGTAGTACAAATGTTCAGTGCGAATTTATGTTTATTTCATTTAGGAATATTCGCTATAGTTTTTATGTTCATGTGTCAAGGAAAATTGAGTCACATATGGAGACATAAAAATGGATGTGGGGCTTATGTATTAAATCTACGCATATGTTTTGGGAAATAATCTCATGTGAACATTATCCAAGGATATGAGTAAATCAACTAATGATAAAAAGATACCAAGGTGGTTAGGAATTCAACTCATTTTGAAATATTCCCATGTGTTTGGGAGATCATATCATGTGAAAGAATACCCATCTGTGTAGGAGATCATATCATGTGAAGAATCCCATTATCATCGCATAAGAAGTCTGTATCTTATCGCCTTGGGTTTATTATTCTAGGTGTATAGGGTGAGAATATTTTTTTTAAATCCTTCATTGAATAAATAATTTTATAGTTATTTTATTATGACTATAAAAATATAGACAAATCCTTTTAACTTCATGTTATATGGATACATTAGGGTAGTTTAACATAATGAGGTAAGGATAAAATGTGTCTTATAGGTTTTGGGTCATATTACAATGAAAAAATGTCATTAATCACATGAAATATTTCTTAATAAATATTTCTTTATTTATGGGTATAATTTTCTCCTCATCCAAGGAGATCAATAATTATACATGATTGGAATAGACACTATAGATGAAAAAATAGACGTTCTATTTTTTCAATCATAGAAGGTTTCTACCATTGTATCATCTGGGTTTGGAGATCCATAACCAATTCTAGTTTTTATAATGAATGAAGGTAAACCTTCTTGTAGAAATATCACACTATCTAGTTTTGATAAACATTTATGTGGTGAAATGTGTTTATTATCTTCTCATCAAGCAATTACATTTCATAAAAATGGTTCAATGTATACTTATATATAGATAAATGACAACATATTTCAACACATAGTGAAGTAATGTGGACATAAATTATAAGGCCAAGGCCTTAAACATTACTTAATATTGAATTAAATGAATAATTCACAATGAGGATTTTTTCAGGTTTAGAGTTTTAGAGAATTAGGACATAACTATTACATCTCAAAAGATTACAAAGTAGACACTTCTACTAAGTTTCCATAAAATAAAAACTCTTAAAAAGAAACATGTCTAGTTCAATGTTTTAGATATCATGATTTTTCCTTGATCCCATCCTTGACCCAATTCCACATTAATTCCCATGAAAAACATTTCAAAAACTTGGGGTGAGCATAAAAATCTCAGTAAGGGATACACAAAGAATGAAAACTGTTAGTTTTTCAAAACAACAAGTAAACCATGTATACATTATCAAAGTAATACCTTTCACCTTTATGAAGTTGTAAAAACTCTTCATTGAATAAAAGATCATTACTTACCCTTTTGTAACCAAAATATTACCATAAAACCCATATAAAGAACACATAACATATAAAGGTAAGTTGGGACATAAACATACTTTAGTGGAATAACCATCCAGTCGACTTCCACACATATCACTTAATGGAATTGCCAAACGGCCAACTTCCATACCCATCGCATTGGATGTTATAAAGTAACCACCCATCTTGGTATTCATGGCACCACCCGTCAAATGTCCATGTACCATTAAAAATCATAAAACAAAAAAAATTATAATAGAAAGAAAACATTTCCACACTTTGATCACAATATATCACATAAATATATTGTCATAACAAATCCATTATAAAAACCATTTTCAATACCAAAATACATAAAAGAGTATATGGTATTTATTTCATTTTAAAAAACATTACAGCTTGTTGAGGAAGCCAAAGATAAAATAATACTCACGGTGGCAGAAAAGGTCATTGTCACCGCGTACATTAAAAGAAAAATTCCATTTTGTCATTTTGTAAAATTCTTCATAGAAAAATATTCCTTTTGTATAAAATTATAAGTCAAAGTGGTTTATACACCGTATAAAATAAATCATTGTATGAGAACAAAATATGCCTCAATGAAAGGATATTGAGACGAAGTCCCTTACCTCGTGTCCGACGTGACTGAATTGCTCTTTAATCTCCAGAATAATAAACCAGTGTTAATTTCTACTTGCTTAAGAACCTTTTTCAAGCTTACTATTCCTTTTATATCAATTATTTCCATGTTATAATCATTATTTAATCATTTCAGTTAATAATGTTCGTTTTGTCGATATCTAGTTCTTAATTAAAAAATGGACTTCTTACAATTACATGTTGTTTATGTGGTTAAAGGATCATTATATCCAGAATGATATTCATGATTTGGATATCATATATATCATATATATACATCATATACATGTATTTATAATATTACATAACATTTTGAGGTAAGAAATGAAATGCACCATTCATGGAGACGGTAAGTCGTATGTACCCATGAACGCAAAATTCATTTCTATTTCATATTTAATGGAGTGAAATCATAATGATATAAGAGTATATTATAATTCCAGTATAATATCATATATAATAACATTAACTCCATCCTTTATATGTCCCACATATGGCATTAAAGAATCAAATCACTTTGAGTGGGTGGTAGTCCGCACTTCCTAAAATGAAATTATCGTGTTTACCCACAATGGAAACCATAAAGGTATGCCACAAAAGAAAAATACAGAAGCATAAGGAAAAAATAAACATAATATAAATAATATATAAAATACAGTGACATCATAATGGCCACCTTAAAAAGTGTTAAATGAATATTGAACAATCAGGGTTTCGTGAGGCAGTAATTCTCCATCCACAGAAACAGTATGTTCTTTAACCATTAAACGAAGGTGTGTGTAAGTGTAGATCTAACCCTTCTCATAAAAACATCCTATTATATTTAAGATACTATTTTTGTTACAAAATAATGTAATAAAATGATTTAGTGGGTTGGAGAAGCAAAATAAACATAAGAACACAAGAGAAGACACTACCTTTAAATTGGGTAACTCTTTTTTATTTGAGCTCAAAGGCTTCCTTGGAAAGACTTATGCCCAATTTGAGGCTTCTAGGAGTAATTGAGGGATGTGGAGAGACAGGATGGGTAGGTGTTGGCTGAGCCAAAGGCTTTATATGTGTGCGTAAGGTGGTAGAGGTGGCGGCCTTTTATAAGAGGAGAGGAGGGGCTCTCTTGGAAAGTTATAAAATGTTACTATATTATAAAATGACTTTCATATTTTAAAGGACCCACAATTATATATAACGAGTATAAGGTGATAATAGTTCAAAATTCACACATCCAATAGGTTTTTGACATGTGTAGGTATTAGATTTTACATTATCGTTTCATTTTATTTTAATCATTAAATAATTAGGTAATCGATGCATCATCATGATGTCATAAATAATTTAATTTATTTAATGTATAAAAATTATAAAAAAATATCATGACATAGGAAATGTTTTTATCTTTCCAATGAATATTTATAGTCAAAAATATGACTTTTATAACCCCATGTAAAAATAGTTTTAGTAAAACAATACATGTTTGTGTCATTTTTACTTTTACTTTAAATAAAAGGCATTAATGTCATTATCGTACCCAAGTGGCTTCATGGGGTCCCAAAAATCAACCCATCAGTTGTCTTGATTGGCCATTACTCATCCAATAAGGGTAAGACATGTGTCAAGGTCATTTCATATTATTAAAACATTATTTTTCCTTAAATTACACTAATTACCTCTAATCACGATTACAAACTTAAAAGTTACTTTTCACCAAAAAATTATTTTAATCCCATTGAACCACATTTTACATCCTAATGAAAACCATGTATTTCGTATTTTTGAAATTCAAAACACATAAGTGGTAAAGTTTCATTTAAACGAAAAATCACTTTTTTATGTACCACTTAGTGGTTTCACTATTCATCAAAAATTGAAGTTTTTCAGAAAAATCCCAAAACATCACCCTAAGATATATTTGGTAATCCGAATTCAAAAAGGATTTATATATTATAAAATTCAAAAAATATAAGTGACATTAATTAATTTTATAATTAATTCCCGCTTTCAGAGCAAATAGCGTGTTTTTATGAAACAATATATATCAAAAGATTGACACTAGTTTAGGTCTAATTTCAAAGTGAAATTAATTAAACCACCACTATTAGATTAAATGGTAAAAATATATTCTAGTTTAACTTTAAAACTAATTCAAAAGATAATATAATCATATTAATAAATTAGATTAAAAAGTGGTTTTGAGTTAAAATACAACATTTTTCACTATTCCTTAAAAACTGATCTTTATCAGAAAAATACCAAAAATTTACTCAAAGTAAATTTTGATGTCCCGATTCTAAAGAATAATTTTATTTGGTCTAATAGAATTTATAAGAGTGACCAAAACTATATTTAATGATGGTTCTCCATCAAAAGGCGATAATTGGACCTTTAGTAAAAATTAGAGTATCTATGCCTAAAATTGAATTCTTTTCGTATTTTAAGCATTTATCCTTTATTGGATAAATGTAAAAACATTGAAAAAACATTTATAATAATTTTTTAGTTATTTCTATTCATTCCTACCAATACAATGGCTACGTGTTATATACTATTTAAAATAATATTATTTTATTACTTGTGTGCAACGAAAGACTTCAAAGAAACTCTTTGTTGCGTATCGGGTACGCTATCAAACATAGAAAACCCTTTAAAGTAAAATTAATAGTTAATTCATAAATATAAATAAATATGAAAATGTTTTATTCTATATTTACCTGGAATGTTACATCCTACACCCCTTTTGGGAATTACGTACTCACAATTTTATTCACTTATCAAAATAAGTGGGGGTATTTATCCCTCATAACATTTTCATATTCCCACGTTGCCTCTTCAACCATATGGTTTTTCCACAAAACTTTTACCTGGTGAATTACCTTATTCCACAACACCTGCTCTCTACGGTCAATAATCTGGACCGGTTGTTCTTCATAAGAGATATTCTCTTCCAACTGAACTACCTCTAGGCTCAAAACATGAGATGGATCTGGCATATTTTTTCTCAACATCGAAACATGAAAAACATTGTGTACCTAAGATAAATTCAGAGGTAAAGCCACTCGATAAGAAAATGATCCACCTTTCTCCAGAATTTCATATGGTCCAATGAACCTTGGAATCATCTTTCCATTATTGCCAAATCGCATCACACTTTTCCATGGTGAAACTTTGAGAAAAACATGATCACCTACCTTGAAAGATAGATCCTTCCTCCAGTTATCTGCATGACTCTATTGCCTACTCTGAGCAGTTCTCATGTGTTTCTGAATGAACTAAACTTTTTCTGCCACCTCTTCTACCAATTATGGTCCCATCACCTTCCTTTCACCCACTTCTTCCCAAAACGATGGAGTTCGACACCGCTTCCCATATAATGCCTCAAATGGAGCCATCTGTATACTTGAATGAAAACTGTTATTATAAGAAAAATCAACCAAAGAAAGCTGTTGGTCTCAACTTCCCTGATAATCCATAGAGAAAGCACATAGCATATCCTCCAAGGTCTGAATTGTTCGTTCTGACTGCCCATCTGATTGCGGATGAAAAGCTGTAGTAAAATTTAATTCAGTACCCAACCACTTTTGAAGGCCTTTCTTAAAGTTATAAGTAAACCTGTGATCACAATCAGATACAATGGATAGGGGAACTCCATGAAACATGACTATCTCTTTAAGATACAACCGAGCATGTTGATCTATAGACAATGTATCTTGAATAGGAAGGAAATGATCAGATTTAGTCAATCGATCAACATTAACCCAGATTGCATTATTACCTCTAGATGTCTTCGGTAATCCCACAACAATGTCCATGGATATATTTTCTCATTTCCACTCTGGCATTAGTAAAGGATGAACCATCCCTTTCGGTAACTTCTTCTCTGCTTTAACCTTTTGACATGTCTAACACTTCATAGTAAAATCAACAATATCTCTTTTCATTCCATCCCACCAATAATACTACCGAATATCTCTATACGTCTTAGTACTGCCTGGATGAACTGAAAACGAGGAACTATGAGCCTCAAATAACAACACACTCTTCAACTATGAATCACCAGGCACACATAATCTCTTCGCAAACCTCAACGAACAATCATTATCAATATTAAATTCAGGCAACTTACCCTTCTGAACCAACTCTACCTTTTTATGCAACCCACTAGCTTTCCTCTACGCTTGCTTAATTCTGTCTGATAGGGATGATCTCCTAGATACCTGAAACAAAACAGATGAACTTCCTGCAACAACAACTTCTATGCCAATGTTCATCAAATCAAAAACCAAAGGATCTCATTCCAAACATAGCATGGTTAATTAAGCATTACTTTTTCGACTCAAAGAATATTCCACTTTATTTTCTTTTCCCGGATGGTAATGAATTGTACAATCATAATCCTTGATTAATTCTAGCCACCACCTCTATCTCATGTTCAATTCTTTCTGAGTGAATATATACTTTAAACTCTTGTGATCAGTATATATTTCACACTTTACTCCATAAAAATGATGCCTCCAAATTATTAGAGCAAAAACAACACCAGCTAATTCCAAATCATGTGTACGGTAATTTACATCATGAGTTTTCAACTGACGTGAAGTATAAGTAATTACCTGATCATTCTATAGAGGGACACAACCAATTCCCTTCAATGAAGCATCACTGTAGATAACAAACTCAGCATTCCTGGAAGGAGGTGACAAAAATGAAGTATTCAACAATCTTCTTTTCAACTCCAGAAAACAATCATCACATTCTTTTGTCCAGATAAAATTAACACCCTTACGAGTTAGCTAAGTAATTGGACTAGATAACCGCGAAAATTTTCAACAAACCTTCTATAGTAAACTTCCAAACCAAGAAAACTATAGATCTCGGTTATATTTGTGGGTCTTGTCCATTCTTCAAAAACTTTTCTTTTTGCAGGATCAACAGTTATGCCATCTTTTGAAACAATGTGACCAAAGAAAGAAATTTGTTGTAACCAAAACTCACATTTTCTAAATTGTCCGTATAGTTTCTTTTATTTTAAGGTTTGCAAGATAACCCTTAATTGACTTTCCTGCTCCTATTTAATTTTATAAAACAACAAAATATAATCGATGAAAAAAAAACAACATATCCAAGACCTCATGGAAAATTCTAATCATAAGGTCCATGAATACAGCAGGTGCATTGGTTAACCCAAAAGGCATAACTACAAATTCATAATGGCCATATCTAGTACAGAACAATGTCTTTAGAATGTATGCTTCTTTTACTTTCAACTAATGGAACCCCGACCTCAAGTCAATCTTTGAAAAATAATGAGCTCCCTAGAGCTGATCAAACAAATCATCGATATGAGGCAAATGATACTTGTTCTTAATAGTGATATTATTAAAGGCTCTATAATCAATGCAAAGTCTCATTGAACCATATCTCTTTTTAACAAACAAGACAGGAGCACCCCATTATGATGTGCTAGGTTTAAAGAAACCTTTATCTAATAACTCCTGCAATTGTTTATTTAACTCTAAAAGTTCAACTTGAGCCATTCGATAAGGGGGTTTTGAAATTGGATTAGAATCAGGAACTAAGTCAATAGTAAATTCAACTGCCCGATCATGAATAATACCAGGAAACTCATCATGAAAAACATCAAGATACTCATATACCACTGGAACATCATTAATTTGAATAGTTCCCTTTTTTTTCAACGATATGCACAAGATAACATTCATTTCCATCTTTTACTAGTTTCTCAACTTCATGATATGTTATCAAAATCAAGGGTTCATTCTTGTAAACAAACGGAAAATATTTCTTTAAAGAAACAATTTTAGCTCTATAGTCAATCTTAGCATGATAAACAGAAATCCAATCCATGACCAAAATAACATCAAACTCTTCTAGAGGAAAAACAATAAGGTTTGTAGGTAGATTCTTTCTGCACACAAGGATAAGAAGGTTCTTATAATTTCTTTTTGTCTCAAAGTTTCCTCCAACTCTTTTTACCATAAGTTCAGGATTCATATCTTGAGATGGAATTTCTAATTTACTAGAAAACTTCTCAGAAATGAAAGAATGTGTAGACCATGAATCAAGCAACACATTGTCATAATCCAAACAAACAAACAGTGTACCTAATACTAGTTCATTCGATGGCCCAACATCTGTTGAAGTAGTTTCAAAGGATTTCACCACCCCTTTCTGCATGTAGTCTGGCTTCTTTCCCCCAGTTGAGTTCTTCGTTAAAGACTCATTTGCAGAATCACCCATTTCATTACACTTAAAACATCTTATTGCTGACTTTTAATTGCTTTCTTGATCATCTTCCTTACAGTTACGAGCAATATGACCAGACTTACCACACCGAATGCACTTTCCAGACATGGATAAACATTATCCAGGATGTATTTTACCACACTTATCATAGGATGGATATTTGGTTTTCTTACCTCCTTTCTTCTTTGATGAATTCTTCCCCTTTACCTGCCAACTGGACCTCTTATTCCGTTGTTTGTCAAAGAACACCTGATCATCGGAAAACTCCATTTCCACCTTCTCCACACATCGAACAAGTTTTTCATAACTTTTGAACTCACAAGAAGCTAAAGACCTTCGATACTTTGGATTTAACGTTGAGTAAAAATGGTTGATTTTACTATCAAGATCTCATATGACGTTTGGAGCATACCTTGCCAGTCGGGTGAACTTTTCATCAAAAGCAGCCACTGAGTCATCCTCCTGCCTCAATTCTAGGAATTGTTTTTCCATCCTAAGACGAACCACCTTAGGAAAATATTTCTCAAGAAACATACCTTTGAATTCATCCCAATGAAGATCATAAATCTCATAACTATCCCTGATATTTTTCATCATCGACCACCACTGATCTGCTTCAACTTCAAAATGGTAAATAACAAGACTAACCTTTTGATGTTCGGAACACCCCCTGACATCAAAAATCTTCTCCAGTGCTTTAATCCACCCTTCAGATTGCACAAGGTTAGATTATCCTTTGAATTATGTGGGATGTTGCCTCATGAAATGTTCCACCACTGACATGTTCCTATGTGGTTGATCTGGCTGATCTCATGCATGTATACCACCACCAATTATAGCCTGAGTCAACTATTCCATCACTACAACAAACTGTTCAGTTCCAATTCCGACCATCCCAGGTTCCTGAGTTGGAAGGTTGTCTTCCTCCTGATGTCTTCCCAACATAGCTGCCTTGTTTCCCCTGCGGAAAACCATTCTGGACACATAAATATCTTAGGCGAAGCAACAAGGTAATATTTAAATGCTATATCATTTCAGTCATACCATAAATTAATTTATAATCTAAAGATTTTATTACTACTAAATTTTTCTAAACTGACCTCTGATACCAACTATAAGGCCCCAGCCTTAAACATTACTTAATATTGAATTAAATGAATAATTCACATTGAGGATCTTTTCAGGTTTAGAGTTTTATAGAATTAGGACATAACAATTACATCTCAAAAGATTACAAAGTAGACACTTCTACTAAGGTTACATGTTTTAGATAGCATGACTTTTCCTTGATGTCATCCTTGACCCTATTCAATCTTTAGTCCTGTGAAAAACATTTCAAGAACTATGGGTGAGCATAAAAAGCTCAGTAAGGGATACAAAAAGAATGAAAACTGTTAGTTTTTCAATACAACAATTAAATCATGTATACATTATCAAAGTAATACCTTTCACCTTTATGAAGTAGTAAAAATTATTCATTTAATAAAAGATCATTAAATACCCTTTTGTAACCGAAATATTACCATAAAACCCATATAAAGAACACATAACATATAATGGTAACATGGGACATAAAAAAACTTATGTGGATTAACTATCCGGTCGACTTTCACACATATCACTTAACGGAATAGTCGTACGGCCGACTTCCATACCCAACACATTGGAGGCTATAATGTAACGTCCCGTCTTGGTATTCACTGAACCACCTGTCATTTGGTTTATCATGTAACAACTCATCAAATGTCCAAGTACCATTATAAAATCATAAGACATAAAACAAATATAATGGAAAGAAAAAATTTCCACACTTTGATCAGAATATATCACATAAATATATTGTCATAACAAATCCATTATAAAAACCATTTTCAATAACAAAATACATAAAAGAGTATATGGTATTTATTTCATTTTAAAAAACATTACGACTTGTTGAGGAAGCCAAAACCAAATAATACTCGCGATGGCGGAAAAGGACGTTGTCACCGCGTACGTTCAAAGAAACATTCATTTTTTTGTTTTGTACAACGCTTCATGGAAAAATATTACTTTGGTATAAAATTAAAGGTCAAAGGGGTTTATACACCGTAGAAAAGAATGACTTGTATTAGAACAAAATATGCCTCAATGAAAGGAGATTGAGACGAAGTCCCTTACTTCGTGTACGACGTGACTCGATTGCTCTTTAGTCTCTTGAATAATAAACTATTGTCAATTTCTACTTGCTTGAGAACCTTTTTCAAGATTACTATTACTTTTATATCAATTATTTCCATGTTATAAGCATTATGTAATCATTTAAGTTAATAATGTCCGTTTTGTCGATATCTGTTATTAAGTCAAAAATGGACTTCTTACAGTTACATGTTGTTTATGTGGTTAAAGGTTCATTATATCCAGAATTATATTCATGATTTGGATATCATATATATCATATATATCTAGCATATACATGTATTTAAAACAGTACATAACATTTTGAGGTATGAAATGAAAAGCACCGTTCATTGAGACGGTAAGCTGTACGTACGCATGAATGCTACTTTCATTTCTATTTCGTTTTTAATGGAGTGAAATAATAATTATATAAGGGTATATTATAATTACAGTATAATATCATATATAATTACATTATCTATATCCTTTATACATCCCACATATGGCATTAACGAATCAAATCATTTTGAGTGGGCGGTAGTCCGCACTTCCTAAAATGAAATTATCGTGTTTACCCACAATGGAAACCATAAAGGTATGCCACAAAAGAAAAATACAGAAGCATAAAGAAAAAATAAAAAAAATAAAAATAATATATAAAATATAGTGACATCATAATGGCCACTGTAAAATGTGTTAAAAAAATATTGAACAATCATCGTTTCGTGAGGCAGTAATTCGCCATCCACAGAAATATTAAGTTCTTTAACCATTAGATGAAGGTGTGTGTAAGTGTAGCTCTAATAATTCTCATAAAAACATCCTAGTATATTGAAGATACCTTTTTTTGTTACAAAAGAAAGGAATAAAAAGAGTTTAGGGAGTTGGAGAAGAAAAATAAACATAAGAACACAAGAGAAGACACTACCTTTAAATCGGGTAACTCTTTTTGATTTGAGCTCAAAGGATTCCTTGGAAAGACTTCTGCCAAAAGTGAGGCTTCTAGGAGAAAGAGAGGGATGTGGAGAGACAAAATAGGAAGGGTTTGGCCGATCCAAAAGCTTGAGAGGTGTGGGTAAGGTGGTAAAGGTGGGGGCCTTTTATAAGAGGAGAGGAGGGTCACTCTTGGAATGTTATAAAAGGTTACTTTATTATAAAATTATTTTCGGATTTTAAAGGTCCCAAAATTATATATTTCCAGGATAAGGTGATAATATTTTTAAATTCACACATCCAATATGTTTTTTACATGTTTAAATCTTAGATTGTACATTATCTTTTCAATTTATTTAAATCCTTAAATAATGAGGTAATCGCTGCATCATCATGATATCATAAATAATTTAATTTATTTAGTGTCTAAAAATTATAAAAAAAATATAATTATTTAGGAAATATTTTTAGATTTCCAATTAATATGTATAGTTAAAAATATTACTTGTATAACCCCATGTAAAATTTCATTAGTAAAACAAACCATGTTTGTGTCATTTTTACTTTTACTTTAAATAAAAGGAATTAATGTCATTATCTTACACAAGTGGCTCCATGGAGTCCCATAAATTGACCCATGGGTTTTCGTGGTAGGCCATGACTCATACCATAAGGTTAGGACATGTGTCAAGGTAATTTCATATTTTTAAAACATTATTTTTACCTTAAATTACACTAATTACCTCTAATCGCGATTAAAAACTTAAACGTTTCTATTCACCAAATTTTTTTTAATCCCATTAAACCACATTTTACTTCATAATGACAACCATGTATGTCGGATTTTTGAAATTCAAAATATAGAAGTGGTAATGTTTCATTTAAACAAAAAATCAGTTTTTTAAGTACCACCAAGTGGTTTCACTATTCATCAAAATTTAAAGTTTTTCAGAAAAATACCAAAACTTCACCCTAAGCTATATTTAATATTCCAAAATCAAAAATTATGTCTATTTTACAAAATTCAAAACATATAAGTTACATTAATCAATTTAATAATTAATTCCTGCTGTCAGAACAAATAGCATGTTTTTATGAGACGATATATATCAAAAGATTGAAACAAGTTTAAGTCAAATTTCAAAGTGAAATTAATTCCAATGACC
This sequence comes from Viscum album, assembly GCA_963277665.1. NCBI lineage: Eukaryota > Viridiplantae > Streptophyta > Magnoliopsida > Santalales > Viscaceae > Viscum > Viscum album. The sequence goes on from OY728137.1 coordinate 114,153,728, forward strand.
AATATTGGATTAAATGGTAAAAAGATATTATAATTTCAATTTAAAAACCATTAAAATTATAATATAATCATATTAATAAATTAGATTAAAAAGAGGTTTTCAATTAAAATACAACATTTTTCACTATTCATTAAAAACTGATCTTTATCGGAAAAATACCAACAATTTACACAAAGTAAATTTTGATGTCCCAATTCTAAAGAAGAGTTTTATTTAGTCTAATAGAACGTATAATAGTGAAGAAAACTATTTTGAATGATGATTCTCCATCAAAAGGCGATAAGTGGACCTTTAGTGAAAATTAGAGTATATATGCCTAAAATTGAATTCTTTTCGTATTTTAAGCCATTATCATTTATTGGATAAATGTAAAAAACATTTAAAAACATATATAATAATATTTTAGTTATTTCTATTGATTACTTCCAATACAATGGCTACATGTTATCTACCATTTAAAATAATATTATTTTATTACTAATATGCAACGTAAGATTTCAAAGAAACTCTTTGTTGCGTATCGAGTACGCTATAGAACATAGAAACCTCTTTAAAGGAAAATTAATAGTTAATTGGTATATATTAATAAATATTAAAATGTTTTATTCATTATTTACCTAGAATGTAATATAAATGGTACAATTTTATTGTATCATGTATACCAATGAATAAGGGTTCTCTTATGAAGCATTAATAGTTTTGGTCTGCTAGGCCCACTGGGAATATATAAGATTTTCTGTCATGGATTATTTTCATTGTCCACTATTTTATGGAGTATAATTGATCCTATTTCTTTACAACATATATCTAAACATTCATTCCTAAAAAATAGAAAGATGATAGGTTAGATTCAACATTATTTACATTCTAAAAACTTTTCAATTTAGATGACCAAAAGATGATTCCATTCTTAACATATGTTGTACGATGGACCCCCAAAATGGTATTCATGTTGTATTTGACGAAATTCATGATGGTTTATATCCCATCACTGTTTAGGGGTTCTCATTTGGCTCATTTGTATAATAGGTTTGTAGTAGTGAAGATATTTTTAAACTATTTAGATGTAGCAAGAGAGTATTGTCCCATTACATCCATTCTTCATATAGATAATAGAGAGGAGTATTTGGTTCTGTGAAATAAATGAAGGTGTTTATGGATGAAACTAACATGCACTTTGTAAAATTAAAAAATCATAGAAAATTTTGAGAAATCCAATGTAATCAATTTATAGAAATACCCAACCCTCTTAATTTAGTTTGAAACCATGTTTCTTAATTTATGGGTGCTAAATACACAATAATGGACATCATGCAAAAAAATTACAATCTCCAAAAAATCTATTCCTTAGATGAGGACTAAATAAATGCATCATGTAATGAGGGCCTTCTAATGATATAAGATATTATAGAGGGTAAACCTGACAAACAACATCAAATTTTTGACTTTCAATGCACTTGTTTGATGGAAGAGTCTAACATTAGTAGTAGCTGGGTTTCAGAATAATCAATACAATTATAGGAATATCTAATTTTATGATGGAATTAACCTAATTTATCTCATCCATACCACTCCAAAATAATGTAGATACTGTTATTTTATATTATTTGATGATGATTTATCATCTCCTCTTGGATTTACCAAATCCATTTCCACGCTATCTATGGTCTCTTAATGTGAAATCTGTGAGCCCGAGATGTGAGGAAACATTAGTTCCGTGGTGAATTTGTCCTTATTTCCATAGAAATAATCATGTTGGGTTATTATATCATCCTTTCTAATTACATAATCACCATTTACTTGTATGATATCAAACATTTAATCAAATGTTATGTTAATAGGGGTCACCCATATTTGTAGCTCTATTTCTAATCTTGGAATGAGGGACTGTTATTCTTACTTTTTATGAGTGTATCCCACTAAAAATAAGAATAAATAAGGTACAAAAAATTTACAAATAAATAAAAGTTACCCCAAACTAAACATTTTGATATTGATATCCTACATTATTTATACTATTGAAATTCTGAATGAACCATTAAAATACATCTCCCATGTTTTGGGGGATCCCCAGAAAGAGAATATCTATTCATCTAGATGTTTTTTATTCATGGTAATTTCATCAATATGGGGATGATCTATATTGAAACATGTTAAATACTTCCCCATTATAAATTTTATATACATTAACTAAAATTAAAATCTATTTTATAATGACCAACCACTATGTGTAACATCTAGGAAATATGGGATGATTGAGGATATCTTTTAGTGGTTTATTTAATGGGACCAAATTCACCTCAAGGATTTTAATATACTAACTATGTTTCTGGATTAGAATGATTAATCCCATATAGTTATTATTGATATATAAAATATTATACTCCATATAAATCATTTATCAACTAATATAATAGTGGATTTATTTTTCAGAAACATTCTTTATTCTGATAAATTCACACAATGTTTTCCCTAAATATGTATCATAAAAAATGAGATTGGATTTACTTTAGCATGAATCATAAAAAATAATGGACTCAATTGGTATTTATTGAAACAGTAAATTAATTCTTAATAGTCTTCATTCGAATGATATGTAACATGCTGTTTGATTATAATTTCTAGGGGAAAAGAATTTCCTACATGGTTTTGTAATATTATTCGAATATAGGAAATAATTCCCTATGATACCCTAAGATATTTATGGATTTATGGAGGATAAAATTCAAAGAAAACCTTTTTCATATGATCAAATTTGATAAAAAGTTGGTATACTATGAAACCATAAAATTTTCCCAAGGTTGCAATGAATGTACATGTCTTGGAAGGGAATAATAGGATATCATATCATAGCTTGCTGAACATGACCTCATTGAAAAAAAATATTCCGAGAACACTTCCCCTTATTTTACTACCCAACCATGATATTATACTCAACATCATTTCCAATAAAGTATTTGATGTTGAAATGAATGTAGTGTTGGTATTTAGGGACAACATTTTTTAAGATAAGTGACTTGACTGGTAGAAATATACCTATTTTGGTTCTCCTAATAGAGTGTATTATTTATATTACTGTTCCACTCATACTAGGTCATATCATTAAATTAAATCCATGAAGGTGAGGCCTTGGTTTTAATACATCATGTAAAATAGATGTTATGAAATCGAAACCAAAAAGTCATTTTTGGAAAGTACCGATTGGGATCTATAATGTCGAAACACAATATTAATGTCCTATTATTATTATCGAATTTGACTACATTTTCTTGTAATTTTGTTAATTTAACCTCTCAAATGATGCTTCCATTGATGAGATTATCAATATCAGTATCAACCTTGGCATCATGAGTAAGATGTGTTCTTCATGATTCATATTTATAACAATAATGATCTTCATGATGACCATAGTGGTGGGTTTCGATGTTCAAATTGAGGCCAATAATTTATATATAATTCATTCTTAACACTTCTAAATAAAGGATATAGAAGAATTATTAAACATGTTTTTCTTTGATGGAATAGCCATACATATTATTGTAGGTCATAGATCTTTTTCATGCCAGATTTTACCCTTTGGTGTTCTTTAACAGTTGTATAGAACCTTTCCTCAAATGCATTAAGAGAATATTTAAGGACATCCTCATATTCCTCTTCATCTTAAAATTCATATTTATATAGTTAGACATTGCTAAGGATGAGTGAAAAATGGGTATCTTTATAGTTACCTTAAAAATTATCTTCTTCAGATATTAGTAATATATGTCTCATGTAACCGGTAGTTACATGATAATATTATCAGATGCTGATAATAGTGTGGGGGGATAAATAATATCAAAGGATAAAGTGACATTATTTTATTATAATGTGTCATCACTAATGGGTTGACAATATACTATATCTGTGCTATGAGGTTCATCATACATAACTGATATTATGAGGATTGTTGAGTATGTTTCTGATTCTGAACATACATTTTTGATTTTATGATTGGAATCACATATTCACCACTAAGATTCTTAAATGGGATGGGTGAGGTCATTTAAAAATTATTAGGGGAAGCAACATGTCCAAGAACATGAGTCATGCGATTCTTCAATTATCTCCAGAAAATCATGAATCAATATATTGAGACTAATTTCTTTAAATAGAGAGTTTTCACCATATGATGTCTATTTTTTTAATTTATGCATTACTTGTGAAATTGGAGATATGATGTAGTGATATTTTCATATTTGTTTAACAAATAACATTATATAAGGAGATTAGTATTTTTAACATACTGGACGACTAGGAATTAAATGTCAAATATCTTGTTTCCAAATTTATTTTTAGGCTATATAATGTTGGGGGGATTTTTTCCAATTTCTCATATCCCAATAGGGTTAGAAGAGAATGATACATGTCAGGTTATCTATATCCTAGATGAGTATGTGTTTGGATTGTAATGAGATTGAATCTAGATCCTTTATCAATGAATTCTTGTTGGAAGATTAAGTATTCTTGTGTACCTAGAACATGAAAGGTCTGAATGTTTACTTTCATCGTAACATCGATGTAACATTAAATAAAATATAAAACCACATGAAGTTCCAAAATTTCTTTCTACTCATAGTATACATCATCTATAGTATCCCCAAATTCTAAATCTTGAGGGTTATTCTAGTCCACTACAAGGGATTCTCAATATATAATATGATATATTATGAGAATCCTTTATTTAAATCCCTTCTAAAACGATAGAGAACTTATTCTGGATGATGAATTTTTGAGTAATAGTTTTATATAATCCAATGGGTTGTTTTCCACGTTATGGACCAGTATAGTTATATTTTATTGGGTAGAAAAATCAGGTCATAGAATATATGATGAGGAAAATTAGTTAATAATTTATGAGGTCTAAATATCCTTACTACCTATATTGGTTGATGAAACTTTTGAATCCTTTCAGTCTATTATTGTAATATAACCAGATTTAGAAAAATATTAGTGATTTTTAGGGAGCTTCCATTTTCATAATGTGCTCATTTGAATGATTTTTCACCTGATTTAGCTATTTAAAAAAATCTTAAGGGGATGTGACCAAAATAATAGGTTTATATAGAATAGAACTTTCCCCTTATGCCTTCAATTTTCCAGCTTCAACATATGGTTTTTTATATAGTTTAGGGGAATTTGGTTCATTTACATGTTCATTATTGTTGAAGGGTTTCATTGAATAATTTATATTAATGAAACTGATGGTTAAATCATCTTTTAAGGACAATTATACCTGTGTGTAACATTCTCATGGTACCATTTGGTGGAAATTTCCACTACTCTCCTGAATAAGGGCCAATAAGCTATTTGATTCAGGGTTGGTATTTGAATATTATCAGTCTTGACATCTTTTACATGAGTCATAAATATTTTATTATGTTTTTTATTTAAGGACTATTGTGTTGATTAATTTTCATGCATCACAGTAGAAGAAACCGAGGATAAAATTTGTTGGTTTATCTATTCCCCAGGTATATCACGAGTTCAATTTTTTATGTTAATACTATCATTTAACCATTTTAAAATCATAATTTAAACATCATTCCATTAATAATCCTCTTATATAGTGGGGGTATAAATACGTGACACTTGTTACAATGGTATTACCATCATCACATTCCAAGATTCAGTCATATTTTAAAAAATTGCATTAAAAACAATATTAAATATTTTGATCCAATGTTATGTGAAATGAGAAACTATTTATACTGTAATAAAGTAAAAATTGACAGAGTCTATTAGGTTCTGGAATTAAGAACAAATTTTTTTCTAGGAATGCTATGATTGGGTATGGAACATTCTCATATCAAATTGAATAAGATCTAACCTTCCAATTTTCGAATTAGTAACATTTACACTCTTCTACCTCATGTTGAAGGGGTATCATTTCGAGTGTTTCCACTCATGTAGAGGTGTTTTTTGGACATATGGTATTTGGAGCAGGAGGCGATGTATAGTCTTGTTTCAAAGTGATAACTTAACTTTAAACTCTACCCATTCCCATTCTTTGATTTGTTACTGTTGGTTTGTAATTGTATTTGTTTACAAAATTATAATCATTCACCATCCTTGAAACATCAAAAACATAATAATACCTTCGAAAAATATTTTATGGGGTCAAGTATGGTTACAACTACATGTGAAATATTTCAATGAAATATAAAACATCTCTTCTTAAAGAAGCATAATGTTCAACGATTATGTCAAACAATTTCACAAAGAAATTAAATCTGAGACCCTCAGCCTTTCTCACTAATTTCAATTTTTCATAAACATAAATATCATCTTCCATGTCATATGGATGAATTGATAATGAAATTTTAAATGAAAATATTCCCACCCTTTGATCGATCTATTCGGTAAACTAGTATACCAAATAATTATGGTCATTTTTGGGTATTTACAAAACAATTTAGTTTGGTCGTGTCGAGATGAAAATTATTTCTTTTATTGAGACCACATCATGATAATAATAGTGTATATTATTTACTAGATTGAATTATCTATTTAATGTCAAAAACATATTATTCACAAAAAAAATTGGGGAGCTGAGATGTGAATCCACCAATTCAAGATAAGGATTCCTCTATAGTTATAATTTTTTCACTCAATCCTTCCATTTTATTAAACTATATTCCCAATTAATAAATGGTGTTGAAGTGTATGAGGGGAGAATTCAACTATGTAGAATCGTGGATAGGGGGAAAATGTTGACCCATCTATCAAATATTTTTCTTTTACTCATGTTTGGAAAATTACATCCGATAGTCTATAGGGATTCATCTTAAATAGATATAGTTACATACATTATTCTTAGAAGTAGTGATGCCTCATCTTCAAAGGGATTATGTATATTTGTCATTGGTGTTCCAAATTGAGGAGAAGGTGTGTCTATAACAGTTTCCATAGAAAGAACTCTCCTTACTAAGGTACATCAACAATGAATGTTATATGAGTACATAATTAAATAAAATACACATTAGGGTTACTATCTCAAATTAATTATACATTGTGAATTATTATCTCCTTCGTAAATTCCATATACATATGAAACAATTCCCCAGGTATCATAGGTTATATCTATTTAGGTTGTGGCTGAGATCTATACATGCCATTAACTTTTTCATTGGTCTATACTCACAGAGTAGGTAGTGTTGAATTATTCTATGGAGTCCCAATTTTATTTATTATCCTATAGTATCTAGTATTAACACCTTTTAGGTCGTTTATGTGTAGACTGTAATTTGAATGGAAACACCATTTTCATGTACTCCAAAACCGGATTCATGTTCTGTAAAAAATGTAGGGTTGGTGCAAATGATGTTACCGTAGTATAATTACTTGCAGCAGTTTCATAAGAATCAAATTGATAGGAGGGATGGTTTATCTTGAAATATCCACTAAAATATAGGTAATATTTTTGAGTTTTTCTACACCTGATTAGATTTTTTTATCTAAATAATTAAAATTGATTTCATTCCCTTGAAGGATATTCTTTACGCCTCATAGAAAATGGTTATTTGATGGGAATATCCTAATAGTTTCAACATATGCATCCCACATGAGGAATCATAGACACAAGATGAGACAAACTGGGAGGGTCCACCACTAATGGAAATAATCCAATTTGTGACGGGTTATTTGCGACGGGATCCCGTCGCAAACGAGATTTTGTGACGGGGGTCCATCGCAAATGAATCGTTGTGGTAAATGGTGTCGCAACTAACACTATTTGGGACGGGCCGGTCGCTAAAAATATTATTCGGGATGGGAATATTTCCTGTCGCAAATAGTAATTAAAAATTTAAAAAAAACTTTAAATAAGGCTTTTGCGACGGGCCCATCGCAAATATCATTTGCGACGGGCCACTAATGTCGTCGCGAAAAAGTTAAAATTTTTTTAAAAAATGAAATAATGAATTTTGACGGGCCCGTCGCAATTGCCTATTGCGACGGGCCCGTCCCAAAATTTTTAAAAAAAAATAAAAAAATAGGTAATTGCGATGGGATAATTATCCAGTCGTAATAAGTATAAAAAAATAAAAAAAATATTAATATTAATAAAAAATTAATTAATATTATAATAGTAATAATACAATTATAATTCATTCAGATATTAAAACAAAAAATCATTCAAATATTTAAAAAATTATAATTAAATTAAAATATTTATAAATTTAAGTAATATAAAAAAAATTAATATTATAAAATATGAATAATATTATTAATCATATTAATATTGTAATATAAACAATATAATATTATATAATAATTAATATAATAATATACCGAATTCATATTATTATAAATAATTAAAAAATTATTATTTTAATTAAAATTTTTTGAAACTTTTTATGTATTCAAAATACTAAATATAGTATTATTAAAATAATTAGAAAATAAAAATATGAAAATTATCAAAATTTGCAAAAAAAAAGAAATATAAACAAATAATAAAATACTAAGAGTAATATTATTATTAATAAAATAAACAAACATTAAAATAAATACCAATAATAAAGAATAAAGTATTAAAAATAAATAGAAATTAAATAATAAAATATTGACACCAGTATAAGAGAGACAGAAACTCTGAATAGAAAAATGTCATATTTTAAATTTACAAACTTTATAACATCTAAAAAATAACTAATCTGAAGGAGAAGGGGAGGGAGGATCTGCTGGTTTAGGAAACCCCATCCCTAAGGCACGAGTGAGTCGGTACATTTACTCCATCTGCTCCTGCTGCTGCTGCTGCAACCGACTCATCTTCTCCTCGTACACCTGCTGTTGTCGTCGGTGCTCCTACTCATGCTGCTGCTGCTGCCGACACATCTCCTCATGATCCTTTTTGAGACTCTCTATCAACTCAGTCTGAGATCGCAACTGATCCACATACTTTGTAGTGGAAGAAGATGCACGAGCTCCTCTCGAGCTGGATGCCGACATCGCAGCACTACCATAATAATCTCTAAGAGGCAGTCGAGAGCTGATACCAACCACCCGGCCCATCTCGAAGGCATATTGGGTCGCCTGCATCCATATCGTATCATCAAACTGATGGAAACTTGTCTGATTTGATGCCTCGGCATAACCCTCAGGTCGGGTCTGTGACGCTGCGGTCTCATATGACTCCTATAGTTGCAATTCAAAATTAAAATTTTGAATATATTATATGTAGTTAATTTTTAAACTTGGAATCAAATAATACTAACAACAATGTGACGCTGGCGATCACCTCTGACCTCCCCAGTAGCTGGATCATTGTACATCCTCTGATATATGTCGTACTCCATAATATTGGGGTGCTCGGCAACCTATAAGAATATATAATCAATTGTTAATATTTAAAGTTATATAAAATATTTATAAAAAAATGTATGTACCGAATGTTGTGTATGAGTACTGAAAGTACGACTCCCAGCTCGATGAGTCAGCTCATGTCTCCCCTGATTCTGCCTCCCCACCAATGATCTCCTCTGAAATCCACCACTCAACCAGTGTTCACATAATCCATCCCATACGTGGGATGAAATGTACTCTGGTCGGTGTGCTCTACATGACTTGTCAAAATCTGACATTCCTGCTTTTTTCATGGTAGGCCTTCTTAAATTGTGCCAAAACAGACGAAAGAGATCATGCATGTCCTCCTCCCATGCCTCGTGGATGTCGTCATGCATGGTATCCTCAATTGGATACCATAAACCCTATAAATAATTAAAAATATTAAGTTATAAATGAAATAAATTTCAAAAAAAATTATTTATTTTCATACGTACCAACGAATGGTCGAACATGGCCGGCTGCACATCAACTGGAATATTCTCCCATATCGTCCATGGCTGAGAAAAATAGTTGCACAAAATAGCACTTCCATGTCCAACTGCTATATGAGGAAAACTTTAAAAACAATAATCAAACATTTCTTATGTAAATAGATTAATGAAATCTTAGTAAAATGCACATGTTGTCACACCTCCGGGTGCGTGCATCGAACCCAAGACGTGGACATCGCTCGGGGATTGGGTCAGGAATCATTAGTTGTGCAAGACCGTGCCCCCTCCGAGTACCCCCTGAAGCGCCTTCAGGCTAAGGGTTAGGTGCCAGCAACTCGTCCGCATTGAAAGATAGGTCAGCATTCGCCAACTCACAAAATGTGTCTTCGTCCATCTGAAACAAAAACATAATGTTGTTAGCAAATAATTGATAATTATTATTATATATACATATATATTAGTTATGATTATATATAACTACCATTGAATTGTATCAATGTTCAGCTTCATCATCATCTTCATATCTATCAATGTCATATTCATATTCCTCCTCAATATCATTGATATCCATTTGAGTTCCAGTTGCTTCAACTCTTACCATTTCAAATTCATTTGTGACATCATTAACATCACCATCATCATCATCACTGACTCTTAATTGAGGGGTGTCATCATCAATACTCATGTCTCTTTGTAACAAATATTGATTTTGAGTACTCTTTTGAATACTGACTACCATAAGATCCGAATGGACATAATCCATCAGTGGAAAGACCCAGTCGAACATTTCGGGCTTCTAAAGCAAAGGATGGATGCACTCTGTCAAAATGTTTCCATGAATCATCATCAGCCGGATGATTCAAGCTTTTACCGGTTGAAATATTCGTTTTGTGCCATGAAATCATTGTTGTTGTATTCTTAGACATGAATAAACACTGAAGTCTGGATGTTAGAGGAAAATATCTCAACTGTTTTACAGGAATCATGCCAGACTTCCCTTGTTGAGATTATTTATACCTCGATTGCCCACAAGTGGGACAACTATCCAACGAATCATTTTCCCATGAATATAAAATGCAATCATTTGAACATGCATGAATCTTCTGACAACTAAGTCCTAAATTCCGAACCAGCCTCTTACTCTCATAGTAATTTGCAGGAAAAATATTTCCTTCGGGTAATAGTGTTTTAACCAGAGAAAATATTTGATCAAAACACGTGTTTGACATTCCATTATCTGATTTGATAGAAATAAATTTTTCAACTGCATCTAATTTTCTTATCTTGCAACCAGGATATAAATCATCCTTAGCAGACCTCAACAACTCATAAAATTCAGAGTGCACCAACTCAGGAGATGAATCAATATGATCATGAGTTTCTTTATTTTGAAAATATGGACCTGCAACATCATGTACTAAATTTTGAAACTGGGATGGATCTGGAATCAAGTTACTATCACCTTCTGTTGAACTACGTTCACAATGTTGATACCAAAAAACATAATCCGGTTGAAACCCAAAACGCAAGAGATGTCCCCCAACATTGTCAAATGTGTCAAATGTTCTCAGTGCACATTTTTTACAACGACATTTTATTGTTCCTTCTGAAACAAATTCTGGATTTGATGCCAAAAATTCTATAAGAGTCTCTACACCCTCAATATATACTGGATTTAAACCAGAAACTGCATTGATTTATCCATATACGGTCATCTAATAATGACTGTTTACGACCTCGTTGTTCCATGTTTTTCAATAAAATATAAAAGCATTATTGGGTTTGAATAATTTGTTAGAAAAAACACTCAAAAAGAGAGGATAACTAATTACAAATACATCTTAATAATTACCGATATTTACCGATAGTTATTTGTAATTATTATTATATGATTAATATTTATAAAAATAGTAATATTAATATGATCAACCAAGAAAGGATTATTATAGAGTTTACATCAGACACGACTGACACAAACTTTTTATTGGGATAAACCTAAAAATTTACCTTTTAAGAATTGAACATGTTAAGAATAGAGAAAAACCTGTTACAAATATTGAAAAATTTTATATTTTATAATTTGTTTAATATTTTAATAATACTAATATTATTTTTTCATAAATATTTATTATATAATAACAATATTATTACATTATTAGTACTTATTTATTATTAATATTAAAATAATATTATTTTCTATATTATGTTATAATTCTATTTTCATCTGTGTGCTTAACATTCTATCTCCACGTGTAATATTTGCATTCACTTTCACCTCTCTATTGCTGAGTAGGTTGATAACTTGGAAAATGAATTCAAATATTACATTTGGAGACATAAGTTTTCTTAAAACCAATACAAATATGAAAAGATAATTGATAAAGTTACTGATCATTCTTGTTTTTTTAAAATTAGCTAATTATTACTAATAATTACTAATTATTATTAATTATTTGTAATTATTCTAAATTGTTGGTAATTATTACCAATTATTGGTAATTATTACTAATTTTTGGTAATTAATACTAAATATTGGTAATTATTACTAATTATTGGTAATTATTCCTAATTATTGGTAATTATTCCTAATTGTTTCTACTTAATGGTAATTATTGGTAGTTATTGGTAATTATTGGTAGTTATTTTCAGTTATTGGTAGTTATTGTCAATTATTGTCAGTTATTGGTAGTTATTGTCAATTATTGGTAGTTATTGGCAGTTATTGTTAGATATTGCCAGTTATTTCTAGTTATTGCCAGTTATTTCTAGTTATTGGTAATTGTTGCTAGTTATTGGTAATTATTGCTAGTTATTGGTAATTATTGCTAGTTATTGGTATGTATTGCTAATTATTACACATTATTGCTAATTATTACTAATTATTACTAATTATTGGTAATTAATACTAATTATAGGTAATTAATAATAATTATTGGTAATTAATACTAATTAATGGTAATTAATACTAATTATTGGTAATTATTGGTTATTATTAATAATTATTGCTAATTATTGGTAATTATTGCTATTTATTGCTATTTATTGGCAATTATTGCTATTTATTGCTATTTATTGGCAATTATTACTAATTATTGCTAATTATTGGTAATTATTGGTAATTATTGCTATTTATTGGAAATTATTGGTAATTATTACTAATTATTGGTAATTATTGGTAATTATTGCTAGTTATGTGTAATTATTGCTAATTATTAGTAATTATTGCTAGTTATTGGTAATTATTGCGAGTTATTGGTAATGATTGCTAATTATTACTAAATATTTCTAATTATTACTAATTATTACTAATTATTGGTAATTAATACTAATTATTGGTAATTAATACTAAGTATTGGTAATTAATACTAATTATTACTAATTATAGGTAATTGTGACTAATTATTGCTAATTATTGGTAATTTTTGATATTTATTGCTTTTTATTGGTAACTATTGCTAATTATTGGTAATTATTGGTAATTATTGGTAATTATTTCAAATTATTGGTAATTATTGCCAATTATTGGTAATTATTGCGAATTATTGGTAATTATTGCTAATTATTGGTAATTATTACTAATTATTGGTAATTATTACTAATTATTGGAAATTGTTACGAATTATTGGTAATTATTACTAATTATTGGTAATTATTACTAATTATTGGTAATTATTACGAATTATTACTAATTATTGGAAATTATTGCTAATTATTGGTAATTATTGGTAATTATTGGTAATTATTGGTAATTATTGGTAATTATTGCTAATTATTGATAATTATTTCTAATTAATACTAATTATTGGTAATTAGTGGTACTTGTTACTAATTATTGGTAATTATTGTTACTGATTACTAATTATTGGTAATTACTACTAATTATTGGTAATTATTATTAATTATTGGTAATTATTACTAATTATTACTAATTATTGGAAATTATTTCTAGTTATTACTAATTTTTGCTAGTTATTACTAATTTTTTCTAGTTATTGCTAGTTATTGCTATTTATTGCTAGTTATTTCTATTTATTGCTAGTTATTGGTATTTATTGCTAGTTATTGCTAATTATTGCTAATTATTGCTAGTTATTAGAAATTATTGATAGTTATTGGTAATTATTGCTAATTATTGGTAATTATTTCTAATTAGGGGTAATTATTTCTAATTAGTGGTAATTCTTTCTAATTAGTGGTAATTATTCCTAATTATTGGTAATTATTCCTAATTATTGGTAATTATTCCTAATTATTGGTAATTATTCCTAATTATTGGTAATTATTTTTAATTATTGGTAATTATTGGTAATTATTGGTAATTATTGGTAATTATTGATAATTATTGGTAATTATTGGTAATTATTGGTAATTATTTCTAATTATTGGTAATTATAGGTAATTATTCATAATTATTGGTAATTATTGGTAATTATTTGTAATTATTGGTAAATATTACTAATTATTACTAATTATTGTTACTTATTACTAATTATTGTTACTTATTACTAATTATTGTTAATTTTTTCTAATTTTTACTATTTTTATGAATTATTCCTATTTTTTGTTAATTATTGCTAATTATTACAAATTATTTCCAATTATTACTAATTATTGGAAAATTTTACTAATTATTACTAATTATTACAAATTATATTCATAAATTACTAATTACATTCATTAATTACTAATTACATTCATTAACTACAAATTACATTCATTAAATACTAATTACTATCTTTAATTAAAATTATAGTTATTAATTACTAATTACAGCGACTTAATTATTAAATATTGTTAATTGCTAATAATTAAATCTAACAAATCAAAGTTAATGAAACCTTAATACAACATAATTATATCTAATTAGAAATAATAAAAACTACATTAAAAATATAAAACCAAAACATTAAATAAATATTAAATTAAAATTCAGATAAAAACCTTAAACTGGTTTTTGAGCTTTCGATTTGTTGTACTTGTAGGATGATCCCCGTAACCACCTTCAAACCAGCTTGCAAAACAAAATTGACTCAACTCATATAAACTAGTAAGAAGTATGTTCATATTTGAAAAATATGTCAAGGCTGGTTGTATTTATTGGTTAGATTATTTACGACGGGGTTTATTGTGATGGTATTCCCGTCGCAATTGACATTATTTGCGATGATCCCATCGCAAATAACCCCGACCGCATTTATTATGGGAAGAAATAAAAGTTGTTATTTACAACGAGGCTCGTCGCAAATAACCCCTACTGCCAGGTTATTTGCGACTGGAACCCCTTCCAGTCGCAAATAACCTATTACCGCCGCCGGTTATTTGCGACGGGAAGGGGATCTCGTCGCAAATATCTTTCGTGCGGTTTGGCGTGCAATTCGCGCCAAACCATTTGTGGCAGGTAAGAATTTCCCGTCGCAAATAACACGTTGCTAATACCACTTTTTCCTATAGTGCAGCTATCATTGCTCCTCCAAACAAGTAAAAGTCTATGTTGGGATGTGTTAGAGGATGAAGTAAAAATACCACTGGTCATGTGGTTTGGTGTTTCAATTATTCTATTTTTGGATCACATTGAATTGTATGTCGTGGTATTGGAGGTCATTATTGTCATACAAAATTCCCTAACCCTTTGGTCCCAGGTAGTCCCTATATTTTTTTTGTGGTGACTACAGTTTCCACCCTTTTATGCTTTTGAAACATCACTTGAACAATAGTAGAGTTAATTATATGATATCTGTGGATAGTTATTTCCTAATATATAATTGTTTCAATTTTATTATTTTACTTACATATGTGATAATATTTCGCAACCTTCTAGGATGATTCGTGAAGGATTATTTCAATGAATTACTCTAGTCAGGACTAATGTTTTTGTGATTTGGTAGGGGAAAATTCTTATTGATAATATAATCATTCCTTAATGGAAACAAATTATGAGATTCGACATGGATAAATTAAACTAAATGATATCATCTATGCTGGGATTTCATGATTAGGGATCAGGTTGAAGTTAAATATGTCATGCTCACCCCATCCCCGAATATGAAAACTTGGATGGGGGTCAATGGTCAGCTATAGAAAATTCACCAGCACATCACAACGTTTTTGTTGGATACGCTCCTGTTATTATCCTCATTTCGAACAATGTGTAGTTGTAAAGGTAGATAATATGATTTAATGATAAAGTTTCTCTATTAGATTAACATGATTATTATATCCATTGTATGGTTTGAATTTATCATTCATGTGATGAAGAGTATTATGTAGTTTTATGACTAGCTAAGGGAGAAAAATAATTTTATATTTTACTTAGAAAATTTTAAAGTCATATGGAATACATTTCCTATATATTCTATTGAATATCATCCAAATAGTCTGAATAATGATGGATTTTCCAATCTTTCAAGATGTGAATGGAAGGATAAGGGTAACATCCTTTACTATGTTAGATGGTATACAATCCTTGGGTAGTTTAGTGAATTAACATGGGAGTTGGATTTCATCGGGTTGAGAACTGATATAACATGTCAATGATAATGCATCAAGAATGAGTGGGCTTGTCTTACAATGAGTCTTTCCATATGTGGGATTTAGAACTATTGATTATGAAAGGGGATGATATTTTTTATGTAAAATATCACTATAAGAAAGATATTCATAAGGTATTTTATCAGGGGGTTGAATACCACTATGGATTCACAGATGACTGTATGTGGAAGTCATATAATATTCCCTAGGGAGGTGTATCATTGATGACGAAAGAAATGGGATGACCTTGTAAATTATAAACCATTGAGAGGGGTCAGTAATTATCATTAATATGTAGAGTCTAATGATACTTAATGTCATGAAAATAAAGAAATAGTTTATGGTAGATGTTATGGGGAGGACATCTAGAGTTTTTAGTATCATATTTTTTAGGAGGACCTTAGAAACTATCACAAATTGTTATGTAATTTTGTTACAAATTTTCATGATCTTGGGTTCCATTTGATAGAAGTTTTATGTCCTGATGAACACTTTCCATGAGTAGTGTAGGAATGTGGGAATGTTTTGGATTTATGATTGACTTTCTTGAGACATATTTTTTTTGATTTTCTCTTTTGGGAATTTAAGGTATCATGTTATGGACAATGTCTTTCACGTACATGATCCTTCCAAAGAGACTCACATGATACATCCAAAAAATTCTGAAAATTAGTATTTTTTTAATGGTATATATTCTAACACTATATTGGCCATTGAATTGGACTCATAATCTCAAATTAGAATATATGTGGGTACTCATTCATATTGTCAATATTTAGAAGGATTTTGGTAACGACCCTCATATATTGGATACAGAATATGTGACTTATTATATGTGAGCATTTTGTCATGTTGATAGAACCCATTAAATTCATATAAAAGGTTGTGTTTTTATATCCTTACCACTATTGATCCCTTCACAATATACTTGTAGACTATTAGAATGTTGACTGCATGAGATTTCTTTCCAACCATCATTATCAAGATATAAGGGACAACAAATAAACATTGAATGAAAATATATGTGCATCGTATTGTTGTATAAGGGATGTATACAAGATTATGTCCTCCATTTATTGTTAGGATATATTTTCAATCATCCTATTTTTGGGTAGAGAAAAATATCAACAATGTAATTTTTTTTATGTTCCTGTAGTTTATCCGATTGTTGCTAAATTTCAATGGTAGAATAAATGTATATGATCATATATATGATCCTACACATGGTATACCATCATTTTTTAGGTGTAATTATCTATTATGAAAGAAGATGTGATAACGGTCCCTATATATTAATGTTCACCCATAGCGGGAAATCATAGGTAGTCCTATTTGTGTCACTTTATCCTGATCCCTTATGAAAAGATCACCATCAAGTTGAGAAATTGATATAGTGTAGTGTTGGTAGTAAATTTGTTTGGTATGAGTGAATTTTTATGACTCTTGTTGTGTTGATATTATGTCCCTAGATACTTCTTGATCGTACTCCAAAAAATAAGGGTGGAATTTTTTTAATTCATTATTGGAAAAGGCTTCTTAAATGAATTGCGATGTTAAAGGGTTTCATCTATTTCTTATCCACCATTCATCACTACGTATATTTTTGTAGAGAATTTTTGTATTAGATGTAATACCATGTAACATCTATTTTTGGGATTGAAATATTGATATTTTAATCTTTAACCATTATGTTGGATATCCCACATTCGAGCTGCTGGGTTGGAAACAATATTTTCTAGAGAGACGGGGACCTGACTTGTGTGATTACCAAAAAAATAAGTTTATTACAGTCATTATAAATCTAGTTGGATTGAATAGAGTTTTGTTGAATATTCACACACACACACACAAACACACACACACACACACACACACATATATATATATATAAGAGAACAACGAAACACCTCAATAATGTATCATTACAAATGAATTCATGGAAACTTAACTTTATGAGAGGATCATTGTTCGAGAAATTTCATTTTGTGAATTTATGAAAGGGAATGAAATGTGAGAAATATATTTATTTTGGATATTCAATGTATTCACGTAGAAGTTAACCATTTTCATTACTGATGAAAACTAACATGTTTTATGGTCTATTGTTGGGGGTTGAGTATAGTTGAATAGTATTCCACATCGATTTAAAACATTTTTTGCATCCCATGTTTAGGTAGTTTCTGACATAGTTTTTTTACCATGATAGACCCAATAGTTATCATATTCATGATAATTTATGGACATAAATAGTAAAATATGATGGTAATTAATGAATTTTCTCAATGATTCTTAAGAACTCGCATTGGTCAATATATGTTGGGATCATTAGAACATTTTTGGGGGAATTATTTCCCACTACAAGACCATATTCTACATGTAATGAATATTTATGAATCTTTTATAAACCATAAAAAGTATTCAGACATTAAATTTTTAATAAATTATTTATAAATTCAAGTGTACCCATTTTTATTTATTAGAGGTTATCCATAATAGAAAACATATATACACATCTAAGGTTTTTTACAGGTAGATCCACGTATATATATATATATATTGTACGTTTCCTATCTCATATAATTATTTACTTGGTACTTCATTATATAAATTGTCGTTATTTAATTCCTCATGACTGGTTTTTCAATATACTATTGTCATATAGGGAGGAATTTGGTGTTTTGACATTGGTATTATGCCTATAAGGGGATTTTCCATCATATCCTTGTTAAATGAGATAAAACCCATATAATTTAGTGTCACCTAAGGGGACACATCATACCTTTTATAGGCATATGACAAGGACCAAAATGTGTAATTTATTTTCATGAAGTAATTCTATTGGAAATAATCCTTGTAATGAATGGTTTTGTACTTATATCCTCTCTGTATGTTTGATCACACTGGAAATATGCCCAAAGAGGGATGGATTAATCTTATATAGTATATACCCCCATGAAGATAACATTCACCCAGAATCAATGCACTAATGAGATTAAGATAAATAGTCCCCATAACGAATATAGACTAAAAAGATATTGGCATGATATATTGGAAATATGTCTAAATAATAGAGGTGTTGTACTTTCAATTTTGGGTTTGAACTGCATGTATGATTTCCATGCATCCATTTAGAATTGAAAAATTCTAAGTTGTTTGGATTTTTTTGGTTATTAATCCTCTGAGGGAAGAACATGGAAGATATTTCATCATGTTAGACATATTATAACCACAAAACTATAAGCTCATGTGATTTATTCACTATGTGATAAACTTGCTAAATTTTAATATATATCACTTCACACGATTTATAATGTTCATTGGTGTAAAAAGTTATGGTTATGGAAGGGATGTATCTATCCTAATATTATGTATAGTGCCTTACTCGGTGACCAATTCCCATCTGATTCAGCTTTTAACATGTATAAGAGTGGGAAAGGATGAATTAATGTCCAAATTAGAGACTTCTCTTTGGATTCAAATCACATTCCATAAAAATTATGTCACCATACATCTTAAGAAATTTTCCACTAAACTATATAAGAAATGAATCTAAATTAACATGATAATGAATGATTTTGAACATTTTTAGGTCCCCAATTTTTATGGAGGTTATGAAATAAAACTTAAATTACCAATGGAATCTATGATCAGATAGGGGGCATGTTTCTGTGTCTCCTTCTAATGTCGAATGAATATGGTGGTCCTAAGGGAAGTCTCCATGATATAATTCCATTTTTTTATAAGTGTAATTTTATGTTATTTAGAAATCTAATTAAGGGACCAAATTGTGGCTGAATAACACAATAGAAAATGTTAGTTGATGTGGAAGGGAAAAATACACAAAGGATACCCCATTTTTATAGACCACTTTGTTATGTGGGGTGAGGATCATAGAGGGTGTTCATAAATGATGGGAGACATCTTTTTTGTGCGATTCCTTCAACATTGGAAGGGTATTTACATTTATTATAAATTTTTATGAAGGTTACCATTTCATAGAGTACCATTTTTTATCTATTGTATATAGTAGTTGAATAATATGTCAATGTCTTCTCTGACCTTCTTTGCTATTCATACCACTATTTCTCTCCTTCAAAGACAATGTGTTTATAAGGAATGATAAATAAATATTTTATCATAAAGGGAATTTTCCCATATATTAATCCTAGTGTAATGTGGATGAGTAATAAAACCCTAACACTAAATGTTTTATTTGGGTCGTAAGGACACCTCCTTGCACTGAAATATGAGATGTATTTTTTAGGGCATATGATAATGGATAATTTTACTACAAACTGAAAAAATATTTTGGTAGGGGGTGTTGATTAAATACCTCCATACCCATAAAAGAGAATACCATTTTCTTGGTAAGGGTTATTAATTTCCCTACATTCCCTTGAAAAATGGGAAAAAAATTCTGTGGAATTATAATCGAAACCTTATCCTGAAAAAAAAGACATTTTTGTTGGTGTGTAATTACCACCCCACCAAATATGTGATATTCATTTTCATTAATAGAATATGGAGTGGTTTCCCTTAATAATTATTATGTTATGTGTATGGGGAAGGATTATTTTTTATTCTAGGAACATTTCCAATTTTAACTCTACAAATAGTTTCTAGGCTTGATTTAGTATTTCAAAAATTCATAATACCTTCCTCGAATACCTTGTGAACTTTACCAGCTTAACATTATTATTTAAATTGATTTCTTGAGATCCCCTTAAAGTCTCACTTACCATCATGATATGATAATAGAACCATTTCCCATTTTCCCCCTCGATGTCAAGGGTTTTTTACTACATTGTTTTCTTTTTCGAGGAGTCTTCTTCTCAATGGAAGAATAAGACAACTATTGTAGGCATTCTACATATACAATTTTTTACATTTTTATTTACATTTCTGATTTTTAAAGACAAATATTATAGTGTTTGGGTTAATTTTCTCTTCATATGATCATATTATGACCATCTGAAACCCATAAAAGGTGTTAGAGGGTAGGTCTTATTTGATGAATCTATGTGATTTTTAATTTTTTGGGAAAATGTTTTATAAATAGTAAATAATAATATTTCAAACATGAAAGTAAATATTTATTAATTAAATATAATATTTTATTCAATTATTTATAATATTCATATTTATAAAATGATCTAAAAAATGGTAATGACATTAATGATTATTGGATAATATAACTTGATTCATTAAGCTTATTTAGTTAGGGAAAGATTATATTTATTAATCTTATTTATGACAATAAATAATGTAATTTTATTAATTGAGGGAATTAAATTTTGAATTGAAACGTATTATTTCTAAAATGTGTGTATATAATTGAATTTTTATTTTGAAATATTTATAAAAATTTATAACTATTTTTTCAGAATTTATTAACTATAAATTGTTTACTTTTAAAAGATAAATCATCAAAAAATTTGTATGGTTTATTAAATGACATAAATCAATAAAATATGGTGTTTTGGGAATGATTTTATTTATAATAGGTTAATAAATGAATTTATTAATAATTGATAACTATTACTACTTTAAATTTTTATGAACAATTTATTAGCATAAGAATAAAAATATGAAATATTGATATTTAAAATACCTTTTAAAAATTAAATGTTACACTCTGTCATATAGTAATAAATTGGTCTTTTAAAATTTATAAAATTTTCTGTGTTAAGTGTTTATAAGTTAAAATTTATATGATATTTACACTATATAAAAATAATTATATAAATTAAATTGAATTCAAAAATATATATAATTCATGAAATATCATATAGAATTTATTTATTATAAAATATGATGTGGTTAAATTTGAAATTAATAGAAAATGTTTATCATTATTACAATTTATTAAAATTTATTTTCTTGAATATATTTAAGAATTTCATGTAATGTTTTCCTGCCCTGGAAGATAAATAATTTTTAATATATTATTTACATATTGTTGATAATCATGTTAGTTATTAATTAATTAATTTGGGACATCTCAAACTAAAATGTAATTATTTTGAATATTCATGAATCCACATCAAATAAAATTTCATACAATAAATGTATAAATTATAAATTAAAATATGATAATTATAGTGTTTAAATGGTTTTAATAATAGATATTGTATTATAAATAGTGTAAAATTTTTATAATATCATATATTTAAAAATGAATTGACATATAATGATAAATATGAATGATTTAATATTGGAAAGAATAAAATGAAATTATAAGGAATTTACTAAAAAATCCTTCATTTTCAATAATGAAAATATAAAAGTGTTAATAATTAGATTTCATTTATTAATTTATTCATAATTCTTTATCTCATTTATAAATATTTTAATTGTTAATCTATTTCATGTTTATTCCAATATTTATTCAAATTTATTAATTTTGTTATATTATGAATGACTGTATAAAAATTATTAAAGAATAAATTACATATAGAATATATCCTTTTATAAATAAGTATATATAATAATGAATGTATTCTTTCATCTACCATGTTCTCAATATTTATTTAAATATATGTACTTGAATTTAGTTGCTAAATAATGTATTTCACATAAAGGGTTAGAGTTTTCGTGAATTTATTTCTCACATTTGAAAACTATCCTTGGGTAATGGGACCTTGGGTTTGACCCCCTACTTTCTGGGAGTACTGGAATGAAAAATATTGTTAAGGGGTATGAATTATTTCAAACTATGATTACTCATGTGTAAATTTTCAATAAAATATAACAATATGTTTTTACACGAATTTTTCATGTACCTCATTCATATGAAACATTTCAGGATGTATGAATATTTTTGCTTTTACTATCATATTAGTATCACAATATGATGAATTTTTTAAATAATTACACATTAATATGGTTTGAATATATTGATTTTGTGAAGGGATAATGATTCCACAAAAAGTATTATTATTTTATATACATTTAAAGGGCATATCATGATATAAGATAATGATATTAAATACCCCTCAAACACAAAATGTTGGAGTACATTCAAAATGATTCATTTCAAAACATTGATCACTTAAATTGGTAGTTTCATCACAAACAATGTCCCATAAATTATCTTCTGTATGTAAGGAAATTTATTTAATATAGTAGATCATCCTTTGGTATTTTCCCCACAAGACATGTGGCTTTATATTCTATTTTGTTAGTTACCTATTGGATCTTGATATGTGTTACACTTATAATGGAATACCTTTGGAGGGGAACTTGTGGAATAGTGTTGAGTGTATCCATATAATGGATTTGGATGAGTTTTCATCTTCTCAACTATCCATATGGAATAACTATTATGATTGGGAGGATTATTTATATAAATAAATAAATATCAAGATGAATTGTAACATCCTCACATCCATTGGATTGGTAAGTATTGGTAGGTATTACTAGTATTATGTGACATTCTCATGATAAAAAATGATGGATATAAATTCAAAAAGGACCTTTAGATAATTTGGGGGATGATAATCTCTTCGAAATACAAGAAAAAAATAGAAAATAAAAAAAACAAAAATACTTCCATATGATTGTGGCTAAAAAATACAGTTCATCAAACTAAAATAAATATCCCAATCAAAGTACACGTGAAAACCAAATGACATAACCAAACATATAAATAAACTATAAACCATCCTCCCCAATAGGAGACCAATAGGGGTGCATGGATAGGGTGTAAGGTTTGTCTAACCAAGAGTCTGTCCCCAATTAAAATATTGTGTTGAATTTAGTCCGTCCATAGTTTAATTTAAAAATAATTAACCATTTTTTATTATTTCAATCACACATAAAAAACCCTAATTTTTTTCTCTCATAGTATATTAATAGTTGAATCTAACTCCTCTACACCCTTTCAATAGAGTATTAAAGCAAAGTTTCCCTGGTTAAATATTTTTAAGGTATGTAGGTTACTTCTCATGTGGTTTATTATGATCTCTTGTATATCCCCTATAGTGTGTTATAGAAAATAAAATAATGTATCGATGAAAACTTCATTTTATTGGATCATGACTCTAGTTTTTTTTCTAGATCTTGTATGACTTTATTATTCTTTGTTGTTCTCTATTGTGGGTGTTGTGCATTGGGATGACTTCATTTAATTGTATGTGGATCAATAATTCATTTCCATAAAAACAAAACGTTGAATTTCATAACTAAATTGAAATAATAATAATATTTGTTTAAACAAAATTATTTGAGATTATTTAATATTCGATTATAAATGGGAATTAACTTTGGGAAAAACAACAATTTTAATTTAATTGAAATTGTTAGGTGAATTTTTGAAAAATGATATCTTTATTTTGTAATAAATTTGATGAAATTGTTTTATATGGTTATTGATTTAATTAATTAAATTTTCATAATATATAAAATGTAATTAAATGATCAAAACTATTTTTGGGGTTTGAAAACAAAATTTCATGATAATATATATGATTCGAAGATTATATCATGAAAAAATTTAACTTTATTGCTTGCTAATTTTTTTGTTTGATTGTTTGTGTAACACCCCGACCCCACTAGGCTGGAGCCGGTGCATTACTTATAATACTGGCATGGTTTGAAGGAATGAAAATCCCAAAGGAATGATCAGTTTAGTAGTCTTGAAGAAACTAGATACATTGATTAACATAAATTACATTGGATAAGGATTCAAGATAAAATCCACAATGAAAAACAAAAACTGCATCCACAAGCACTCAATAAATGACCTCCTCTTCATAACCTGTTGATGGTAAATAATTAAAGGGGTGAGCTCAAATGCACAATAAGGGTAACAAATAGTACGAGAATGAGTATATTTATAGGTGAATCATAATCAATCTGGAATAATCAAAATGACATAGTGAATAAATGAACAACTAATGCCATTAATAAACTGATAATGAAACTGCATCCATATATTTTTTCATAGTGAAAACCTCATGGATTGTAACAATAACTGATGGTGAATAAAGAGAATGCTTATTAATTGGACTTCATGTATCTGTCACATGAACCATAATACTATAAAAATGGTTTAGTTCTATGCGTAGAAACCTGTCTGATTTATGGAAACAAACTCGAAAGTTCTGTGGCCAAAATGTTTTGTCTAATTAGACATACCGATGAATCGTGGGGCTATAGCAGGCCCCACCCGCCACTTCATGTCCAAATAATTCTTTATACGTTGATTTAATACAATATCCATATGCCTTTTCAATATCCATATAGAGTTGAGTATATGGATTCATAAAAATTTCTATAATTAAAATAACTTTTTAAATAAACACCATATGTAAAATGGTATATAGTTTAGACAACATACATATCAAAGGAATGAGATTATGTATATTTAATATAAATACAATTTAAAATGAAAATTTATATCAAATGGGAAGTAGGTACACCACATAAATATTATTAGGTGCACAATACAATGTTAGTCACTATGAAAAGGTAGTTGAGACAAAATCTCTTACCACAATGTAATCGGTCGAATCAAATGACCAGACCTTAATGAAAATCAAATGAAACATTTAATAACATGAATATAATGAGAATAATTTTTTTAAATATAAAAGATCATTACACATATACCACATACAATGTATAAGTGGAAATCAATGAAAATATCACACAAATTAAAGTGAGATGAAAAACCCCTTACAAACATTCTGGCATGGTAACGAGTGTTCTTGTGAGGACTTAATGAGAGATAAAAGATTATACCATGATTTATATATCATAAGGGAAATATGGGGGAGATGATATAACATACACCATTATTAGAAATTAAAAATAAAATCCGACAAGATAAGGTGGATTCTTGAATAAAAGTGAGAGAGAGGATCCCTTACCTTTTGCTTGAAGGTGTTCATGAATTGTTATTAAAGACCTGAATAAAAAAATTAGAATTATTAATTCATATGTCCATAACCTCTTTTATATTTAAATGATTTATTATAATCCTTTTTAGTTAATTCTAGTCCTTTTTGATTGGTTATATGGTTCAATTTCATTGTTCGGGCTTGTTTGTTTACCTGGTTTAAATGATTGGTTCACTTATATTCAAGTTAGAATAAATATATAAGATAGATGTGGTTGTCCAGAAATGAGTTTTTACACTATTAGTGAACTTCCATGATATTAAATGGTTTTAAATTTAAATCGGGTTACTTATATTGACGTCAAATTTCAATATATATATAACCTTAGTGATAACAGTTTTGGTTAATTGGTGGGTTTGATTACGATGAACATGTTTTTCTTAATAACATAATACCATTTGTAAAAAATTATTCTAGAACTGAAAATATGATATATTACATAATAATCTAGTTCAACAATAACACAAATGGTTTCTTGACCAGAGTTAATGATTATAATAGAAATTGATAAACGGTTGTCCTTGATTGTGCTAAATTAGCACATCTCAAACGGTGCTTTCATTTCGTTCAAATAAAAGTGGGGAAAGGAGAGAAGATAATAGAATATATACCATTTTCCTAAAAAAATTCCATTACATGTATGTTACTGGATTTTTCATACTATTTTGGGGAAGGGAGGTGAGAAAAGAAAAAAAAGAACTTAAAAGAAAAGAAGGGATTTCAAAGAGGAATTTTACCACTTGAGACTTCCTACTTTGAAAACCTCTTATGGGGAGAGATTTTGGTATTTTTCTAAGACCAAAGATTTTTGGATGTGGGGAAGGAGGTTGGGAAAGTATTTGGACAGTATTTGGAGAAGGTACAAGGCTTGAGAGGAGTTAATGGATGGGGGTGAGAGGGCGTTTTTATAGTGGAGGAGAGAGGAGATTTCTTAATATAAAACTCATTAATTTATTATTTCTCCTCAAGACAAGGAATATTGAGTATTACATGACCAAAAATTGTAAATAGGTCATTTTAATTTGAACCATGTGGGCATACATTAGTATATCATCATCGATGACTCAATTAATCCATTATTTAGCATTTATTGTAAATTATCGGATTCTACTATTAATAAAAAATTCAAGTATTTCAGAATAATCCCAAAAATTTACCCTAACCATTTTTCCTCATTTAGAATCCATAAATGAACTCCATTTTTTAAAAATAATTTTCTATATATGATTATTTTAATATTTAATTAAAATTATAATTTAGTATCAATACTAGTTTTAAAACATTCATTAACTCATTCTAAAATATATGTATATCGTACTTCCAATTTGAATATTATTTTTATACCACAATAGAGAATTTTACTATTCATTAGGGTATATCACTATTCATAATGGTAAGTTACTATTCATTAGGGTAGGTTACTATTCACCAAAAATAATTTTTGTTTTATTAGACTCCAAAAAACATCTTGAGGTAAATTGTGTATGGCTGATTTTTAAAATTCAAATCCCAGAGCTAGTAAATTTAAGTTTAGTGGCTAAGTTATGGGTATCTCTTATATGTAACCATGTTTCATTTCATAGGGGCTTAGTGATTCCTGAAATATATGCTACCTAATGAATAGAGTGTATTTAAGAGAAACATACCACAAAATGTTTGGGGTGCTACATTATTCCATCCTTCAGAAATTTCATCCTCAAAATGTTTTATGTATAAAGCCCGCCAAAAAGATGTGGGTGATTATTTTTCATAACATCCTCAAGTTCCCATGTTTCTTCCTCCATATTATGGTTTCTCCAAAGAATCATCACTAGGAATGTTGTCAATTTCTCAATACATGTTCCCTTATGTCAAGAATCCCAATAGGCTTTTCACAATATGACAAATCAGGTGTAACACCCCAAGATTTCATAGTGTGTTATTTCTTCAAAATAATTCAATAACTTGCACTCCACGCAACACCGAGTTCAATCACACCATGACTTACAAAAAAAAATCCATTCAAAAGAGGTTATGAATAATATTATCTAAATTTTAAACATTATATAATCCTTATAATTTTAGAATCCATATTATGAGTTTCTTAGATATAATGCAAGAACAAATTCATTTGCAGTATTGCACTTTTATCAACTAACCCTTTTTAAATACAATATTTTAAACCTTTTGACTAAATGGGGACATCAAAAAAATTTAAAATGAAACATCCCAAGCTTCCACGGTACGCTTTCCTTTGAATAATACAGTAGCGTGTGTTGTACGCAACCTCGAGTTCTAACACACACCACAACTAATTAAACTTGCCGTTGTGAATAGTAATACCTACTTTTTGAAATCATATATATTCAATATTCCAAAATGGACTTCATTTTTAGATTCGGAATATCAAAATTAGCCTAAGGTGAAATTTTGGTACATTTCGGATAACTTTCATATTTTGATGAATAGTGAAAATTACTAAATTTTAATTAAAAACAACTTTTTTAATCAAAATAATTAATAGTGATAAATTATGAATTTGAGTGGTTTTAAAGTATATTTAGAATATATTTTTACCATTTAATATAATGTTGGTCATTGGACATAAATTTACAATTAAACCGAACATAAACAAGTGTCAATCTTTTGATAGTTATTACCTCTTAAAAACACGCTTTTTGTTTTGACAGCGGGAATTAATTTTAAATTAATTTCTGCCACTTCTGTGTTTTGAATTTAGGAAAATGGATTCCATATTTGGAATCAGGATGTTCAAATTGTGTAAATAGGTAACTTTTATTTTTAGACATTTTGAATAGTTACTGTGGTAAATATTTTATTTACCATGGTTAAGGGTAAATCCGGTAAATAAGGGTTAAAAAAATAATATTATAATAATACTAAATTACCCTAAAACGTGTCTTAACCCTATTGGTTGATACATATTCGACCATGGGCATCTTTGGGTCTATTTTGGGACCCCATGGATCCACTTGTAAGTGATAATGACACTTTATTTTAATTAAGTCAAAATGAATACAAAAATGACACAAGCATATATCCTTTAGAACAACAATTTTTACATAGGGTTATACATGTTGGATTTTCAATTATAAATATTCATTAGAAAGATAAAAAGATTTCCTACATAATGATATTTTATTTATAATTTTTAGACATTAAATAAGTTATTTTATTTATTACACAATGATGATGCAGTAATTACTATAATAGTAAAAAATTAAAATAATTGATATTATAAATACCCAAATAAATATAATATGAAACTTTTAATGAATTAAACTAATTTTCTAGGCTAATATGATATATTAGGATTGATTTAATGGACTTTGTTCGAAGTAATAAATCTTTTATGAGTTTCACAAAAATCAACTATTGAATAGTGTCAAAATTGACATAAAAGAGTTCTTAAAACAAATATTATATTATTAATTGATATTAAATTCCTAAAAATCTAAGGTTCGGCCAAGAGACTTATATTATGATAGGTTAATCATTAATGGACCACTTGGGGGTCTCTTGGATGTATATAGTAAGTTTATTAACCATAATATATAAAATACAAAGAGACATTGTAAAAGTGAAACTAATTAACTTAGAGTTAATACTTAAAGATAAGGTTAATATAAGTACCCAAACCTGTCTAAATTCTATTGGTTGAGTGGTTTTCGACCTATCCCCACCTTAACCTTTGAATAGTCAACTTTGGAGCCATTAGAAACCGAATATGAATTTATTATAAATTAATATTTCTAGCTTTTCCAAAGGTGCCCCTCACCCCTCTTATAAAAGGGCACTCCTCCTTCTCATTTCTTCACACCTTCAAAGCCTTTTGGTTCGGCCAAACTCTGCCCAAATAATCTCCCAACATCCCTCACTACAACCTAGGGGCCTTAGTTTGATCAGAAAGCCAACCTAAGGAGCCCTTTTGATCAAATCAAAAGGAAGAACCCGAAGAAGAGGTAATGATTTCACCACCTTTTTTTAAGTTCATTTCTTCTTCCACTTCTTCTTCCTTTGTTCTTACCATTCTAAAATAATAACTCCAGTATCTCACATATACTGTGATGTTATTATAAGTATGGTACAACCATATTCAGTATTCTATCCACCCTTTGAATAACATGTCACCATACGTGCGTACGTACGGCTTACCGTCTCCACGTCGTGGTGTAATTGTTATTCAATATAATATTATTTTCATGGGTATAATAATGATGTTTAACTCATGTAAATAATAAATATAACATGTTAATTATTCTGTATATATGATATACCATTCATTTATATATTATTTTAATATCAAAAGAATGATATTGTCGCTCGTGCGTACGTACGGACTACCGTCTCCACGAACGCGATGAGATTCATTATCCATCGTAACCATTCAAGTATAATTATCATTTTATGATTTAAAAATGATGTTTAAGGACATGATATCATTCTGGATATGAATAATATACAACCTATCCTTTACAAACATGTCTTACGTAACAAAACATATAAAAGAAAACAAGTAAGTTAACACCCGAAACGACGATAATTCTAAGATATTATTAACAAATAAATGTTAAAAGATCATATATGATATCATATTAATATATATGATTCTTGTATAATTTAATAACAATTATTTCACCATTATACAGGAGGTTAACCTACCCCAACCAAGGAAAAGTACAAGGTAAGGGTTATTTCACAATCTCTTCATTATCCGAGGTTGTATTATACGTAATAATCTACTGGGATCTCTTTATCATCCACATCCATGTTTCTTCGAAATGTATTTCAAAACATTTTTACTATTTACAAGAATATGGTTTAAAGTCATTTATACCCTTGTTTGACTTTTTATAAGAGGTTTATAAAGGAATCTTTCCGTCGTTTTCAAAACAAGGTCCTTTTTAACCTTTTCGACAGAATTGAGGTAAGAATGTTTTTTTTAACTTATACGGCGGGTGCGGTTATTTTACGCCGTTATAAAATCTTCAAAGCTTTCCTTACAAGCTTATAATAAAATTTTCAAAGAAAATGTTTTATTTTATATGGATCTTAAATGATTTCAAAATAAAAGGAGATATTTCTTTAAAAAGAATTTTGATTTCATCTATGTCAACATCCTTTGATGGATTTTAAGATTATTTGAAGTTGATTTATTATGATACAAAACTTCTATATTGTATTGAAGGTTTTGTGATATGTTTGACTGTGGATGTGCTATTTTTATACCATTCATAGTTTATTGTGAAAGTATTGACATTTCGTATGCTAGTTTTAATACGAATGTTTATGTTATGTTTAAACCTTTTCATATGGGAATGCATTGGACTTAATAAGTGACGGGTGGAGCCCGCTATAGCTCCTCGATGCATCGGTAGGTCTCATGAGACAAACTAGTGTCTTGGCACAAGGCCTTGACAAAATCTTATTTGTAGTCTTGGCACGAGGCCTTGGCTATGTGGTTATGATAGTATGGCATTATGCATTCCAACATTATGAAAGTGGTTATTTATTTTTGCATGTGATTATTCGATTAGTGGAATATCCATGTGAATAAGTAAATGGCATTATTTCATTTTATTTATGCCATACCATGTTGAAAGTTCATGTTTAAAAGGCTTTTGTTTTAGTTATACATTGCCTTAAATGTTTATTCTTATTGATGAAAGTTTCCGCTATATTGTTATCCTTACTGGGCATTTGAGCTCACCCCTTTTCTATGTTTTATTTTTCCCAGGAAGTGAAGATGTAAGTTATGAATGACCTGCAGGGATATTATGAGGGGATTGTAGTGTGGACTGTGGAAACATTATGTTGTTGTAGTAGTTTTTGATTTTATGATGTAATGTAAAACTTATGAATATATCTAGTGTTTCCAAGGCTACTAAACCAATCGGTCTTTCGAGATTTGATCTTTCTTGTGATCATGCCAATGTTACGAAGTAATGCACCGACTCTGGGTAGCTGGGGTCGGGGCGTTACAGTTTGTATCAGAGGAAGTTTAGTAGAAACCTTGGAAGCTAGATTTAGATAAACTCTGATTAGAGCACGTAGACCTAAGATGAACTTTGAGGATTAGTATAGAAGAACTTCCTAGAATTTTGGTATTGTAGAGATTTTGTGTGTTTTCCGAGCAATACATCCCTGTCTGGATACGAGCAGGTAGAGGCGGCTCTGGCACAGATGTACCTAGGGGTAAAACCCGAAAACACCGCTTTGAGCTAGACTCGAACGGGAACTGGTGCACGACAACGGGCCTTGCTGCACTCTTGGTTACGACACTCCCGGGGGATATGCTTAGGATAACTCTCATTTTCTTTACAAATCATTATGAAGGGTTTATGAGTATATACTTCCTCAAAGAAAATTTTTTTATGATTATGGATTATATCCATAAATAGTTAAATTTATGTTAAGTGTTTTATAAGTATGGGATTATGTATTTTGATTCATAAACTGATCTAGTTTATGCCATTGTTTAGAAATGGCGCCCAGTAGAAGGAATGAGAACTCCAGAAATACACATGATTCAAAGAGAAGGAATGATCATATCCTTCATGGTCTTAAGCTAGAATTTATAAGAGAAATAGTCTCCCATGTATTATCATCATATGAAGAAATAATATCATGTGTTGATAAGATAAGTAAAGAGTTTACTGAGTCCTATGGCTTTGAAGGGAATCAAGAGAAGAAAAGGATGGAAGAGAGAAAGATGGATAAAGGGAAAAGGGAAAAGAAGAATTTTCCCATATGTGGTAACTGTGGAAAGAAACACCCAAGAACTTGCCTGAAAGGAATGGGAGTTTGTTGTAAGTGTGGAGGAAAAGGGCACAAATTACGTGACTGCAAGGGTAAGAAAATGGTTTTAAATGTACAATGCTTCATTTGCAAGGAGTTTGGACACTACGCGAACCTATGTCCCAGTCATCAGACTATGCCGCAAATGATGCTATTGGATAATAATCAAGTTATGATACTACCACAGATGAAGAGGAATGATTATGGTTCTTATGTTGATTATGTCAATTGAGTGTTGTATCAACAATGTACTTGTTACAATAATCATGGAGTATATAAGGATTGTACTGCAGTACTATTTCATTAAGGACTTGAGATAGTGTGGAACAAAGAAAAGTGACTCAATAGAAGGATAAATTTTTGGAAAATATATGGTTGAGAGAATGATAAATCATAATATAGTTCTGATACTGAGGTAGTGATTTTGGAATAATATGTGATTGTTTTGGAAAAATTATATTGGATATTCTTGACTACCTTGGAACTGATTAATGATTTGTATATTCCATCATTGTTGGGGTTTAAAACATTTTTTGATTAACGAAGTATATCCAGCTTTCTATATGGAATAAGGGAGCATGAATGTAATCAATAAGGAATATGGTAATTCAGGATGTTTCGGTGTATTAAAAGAATACATGATGAAGGTATTCATATGCTATTACGGGGTAAAAAGGTTCTACATTATGTTTACCTTACTTATAAATGTTGGACTGTGAGTTCGGATAGAAGTATTTTGGATAGTTCTAGTTTGGATTATTTTGGATAGCCATAAAAGGACAACCCGGAGGTCGGGCGGCAACCCATCGCGTCCGGCAAGGCTGCGAGACTTGAACCCGCAACCGAAGGGCGACAAGGGTGTATCACCTACCACTGTCCCACGAGATGTCCGAATTAAATAATGTAGTTTTTTTAAAAAAAAAGATCTGGTAGATGAATTATAAATTCATTTATTTTGGAACCCTGTACGAATAGTATAAATAGAAAAAAAAATTACGTTCTATTATCTTTTAGAGTGAAAGATGAGTTTGTGGTAGAAATTTATTAATGGGTAAAATTCTAATTATAAAGTAAGTATATCTCCTTATTATCTTAGCCAATCTCATAAATAAATTCCTCAACATTAATAATAGAATTTAGAACAAAAATGTTGTCCTAGATGGTACCTTAAATCATCACAAATTTATGGCTTTGGGATTGTTGGCCTTTTCATAGCCATGTTCTCTACCACTCTCCATCAGATAATTGATGGTTAGATTTTTCTTCCATATCCATATTTTCCTACATGGAACCCTAGTATGTGTTATTTTCGGTAATCTTCATACTTTCGACTCTTTATTTTAAATAGAGGCCTCATTAATTCATTTTTCGATGTGGGATTTCAACTAGGATATTTTGAAACGTCAAAAATGTGTTATCCTAATACCCTATGTTTTGTTGAACCGATGGTATTTCAAATCCTCATAGATTGATGAATTTAAGGACCTAAATTTTATACTTGTTTGTGATTGATGACCTCAATCACTACCTATAAATATTTACGTTTTTCCTCCAATTATATGTCTCTAAATGCCACCAATGTTCTCCTAATCGAGATCATAATTTGGTGGTGACCCTTTAATTTCTCTTTTCCTCATATTAAGACTAAATTTTAGTAACCCAATTTCCGATTAGGGTTTTCCCACAAATATATTTTCTATTTTCAACCTTTTATTTTCGAAGAACAATTTAAAATTGCGAGGACGCAATTTATTGAAGGAGGGGAGAATGTAACACCCCAAGATTTCATAGTGTGTTATTTCTTCAAAATAATTCAATAACTTGCACTCCACGCAACACCGAGTTCAATCACACCATGACTTACAAAAAAAAAATCCATTCAAAAGAGGTTATGAATAATATTATCTAAATTTTAAACTTTATATAATCCTTATAATTTTAGAATCCATATTATGAGTTTCTTAGATATAATGCAAGAACAAATTCATTTGCAGTATTGCACTTTTATCAACTAACCCTTTTTAAATACAATATTTTAAACCTTTTGACTAAATGGGGGCATCAAAAAAAATTAAAATGAAACATCCCAAGCTTCCACGGTACGCTTTCCTTTGAATAATACAGTAGCGTGTGTTGTACGCAACCTCGAGTTCTAACACACAACACAACTAATTAAACTTGCCGTTGTGAATAGTAATACCTACTTTTTGAAATCATATATATTCAATATTACAAAATGGACTTCATTTTTAGATTCGGAATATCAAAATTAGCCTAAGGTGAAATTTTGGTACATTTCGGATAACTTTCATATTTTGATGAATAGTGAAAATTACTAAATTTTAATTAAAAACAACTTTTTTAATCAAAATAATTAATAGTGATAAATTATGAATTTGAGTGGTTTTAAAGTATATTTAGAATATATTTTTACCATTTAATATAATGTTGGTCATTGGACATAATTTTACAATTAAACCGAACATAAACAAGTGTCAATCTTTTGATAGTTATTACCTCTTAAAAACACGCTTTTTGTTTTGACAGCGAGAATTAATTTTAAATTAATTTCTGCCACTTCTGTGTTTTGAATTTAGGAAAATGGATTCCATATTTGGAATCAGGATGTTCAAATTGTGTAAATAGGTAACTTTTATTTTTAGACATTTTGAATAGTTACTGTGGTAAATATTTTATTTACCATGGTTAAGGGTAAATCCGGTAAATAAGGGTTAAAAAAATAATATTATAATAATACTAAATTACCCTAAAACGTGTCTTAACCCTATTGGTTGATACATAGTCGACCATGGGCATCTTTGGGTCTATTTTGGGACCCCATGGATCCACTTGTAAGTGATAATGACACTTTATTTTAATTAAGTCAAAATGAATACAAAAATGACACAAGCATATATCTTTTAGAACAACAATTTTTAAATAGGGTTATACATGTTGGATTTTCGATTATAAATATTCATTAGAAAGATAAAAAGATTTCCTACATAATGATATTGTATTTATAATTTTTAGACATTAAATAAGTTATTTTATTTATGACACAATGATGATGTAGTAATTACTATAATAGTAAAAAATTAAAATAATTGATATTATAAATACCCAAATAAATATAATATGAAACTTTTAATGAATTAAACTAATTTTCTAGGCTAATATGATATATTAGGATTGATTTAATGGACTTTGTTCGAAGTAATCAATCTTTTATGAGTTTCACAAAAATCAACTATTGAATAGTGTCAAAATTGACATAAAAGAGTTCTTAAAACAAATATTATATTATTAATTGATATTAAATTCCTAAAAATCTAAGGTTCGGCCAAGAGACTTATATTATGATAGGTTAATCATTAATGGACCACTTGGGGGTCTCTTGGATGTATATAGTAAGTTTATTAACCATAATATATAAAATACAAAGAGACATTGTAAAAGTGAAACTAATTAACTTAGAGTTAATACTTAAAGATAAGGTTAATATAAGTACCCAAACCTGTCTAACTTCTATTGGATGAGTGGTTTTCGACCTATCCCCACCTTAACCTTTGAATAGTCAACTTTGGAGCCATTAGAAACCGAATATGAATTTATTATAAATTAATATTTCTAGCTTTTCCAAAGGTGCCCCTCACCCCTCTTATAAAAGGGCACTCCTCCTTCTCATTTCTTCACACCTTCAAAGCCTTTTGGTTCGGCCAAACTCTGCCCAAATAATCTCCCAACATCCCTCACTACAACCTAGGGGCCTTAGTTTGATCAGAAAGCCAACCTAAGGAGCCCTTTTGATCAAATCAAAAGGAAGAACCCGAAGAAGAGGTAATGATTTCACCACCTTTTTTTAAGTTCATTTCTTCTTCCACTTCTTCTTCCTTTGTTCTTACCATTCTAAAATAATAACTCCAGTATCTCACATATACTGTGATGTTATTATAAGTATGGTACAACCATATTCAGTATTCTATCCACCCTTTGAATAACATGTCACCATACGTGCGTACGTACGGCTTACCGTCTCCACGTCGTGGTGTAATTGTTATTCAATATAATATTATTTGCATGGGTATAATAATGATGTTTAACTCATGTAAATAATAAATATAACATGTTAATTATTCTGTATATATGATATACCATTCATTTATATATTATTTTAATATCAAAAGAATGATATTGTCGCTCGTGCGTACGTACGGACTACCGTCTCCACGAACGCGATGAGATTCATTCTCCATCGTAACCATTCAAGTATAATTATCATTTGATGATTTAAAAATGATGTTTAAGGACTTGATATCATTCTGGATATGAATAATATACAACCTATCCTTTACAAACATGTCTTACGTAACAAAACATATAAAAGAAAACAAGTAAGTTAACACCCGAAACGACGATAATTCTAAGATATTATTAACAAATAAATGTTAAAAGATCATATATGATTTCATATTAATATATATGATTCTTGTATAATTTAATAACAATTATTTCACCATTATACAGGAGGTTAACCTACCCCAACCAAGGAAAAGTACAAGGTAAGGGTTATTTCACAATCTCTTCATTATCCGAGGTTGTATTATACGTAATAATCTACTGGGATCTCTTTATCATCCACATCCATGTTTCTTCGAAATGTATTTCAAAACATTTTTACTATTTAC
This sequence comes from Viscum album, assembly GCA_963277665.1. Classification (NCBI taxonomy): domain Eukaryota; kingdom Viridiplantae; phylum Streptophyta; class Magnoliopsida; order Santalales; family Viscaceae; genus Viscum; species Viscum album. The sequence goes on from OY728137.1 coordinate 114,191,459, forward strand.
AAGAATATGGTTTAAAGTCATTTATACCCTTGTTTGACTTTTTATAAGAGGTTTATAAAGGAATCTTTCCGTCGTTTTCAAAACAAGGTCCTTTTTAACCTTTTCGACAGAATTGAGGTAAGAATGTTTTTTTAACTTATACGGCGGGTGCGGTTATTTTACGCCGTTATAAAATCTTCAAAGCTTTCCTTACAAGCTTATAAGAATATTTTCAAAGAAAATGTTTTATTTTATATGGATCTTAAATGATTTCAAAATAAAAGGAGATATTTCTTTAAAAAGAATTTTGATTTCATCTATGTCAACATCCTTTGATGGATTTTAAGATTATTTGAAGTTGATTTATTATGATAAAAAACTTCTATATTGTATTGAAGGTTTTGTGATATGTTTGACTGTGGATGTGCTATTTTTATACCATTCATAGTTTATTGTGAAAGTATTGACATTTCGTATGCTAGTTTTAATACGAATGTTTATGTTATGTTTAAACCTTTTCATATGGGAATGCATTGGACTTAATAAGTGACGGGTGGAGCCCGCTATAGCTCCTCGATGCATCGGTAGGTCTCATGAGACAAACTAGTGTCTTGGCACAAGGCCTTGACAAAATCTTATTTGTAGTCTTGGCACGAGGCCTTGGCTATGTGGTTATGATAGTCTGGCATTATGCATTCCAACATTATGAAAGTGGTTATTTATTTTTGCATGTGATTATTCGATTAGTGGAATATCCATGTGAATAAGTAAATGGCATTATTTCATTTTATTTATGCCATACCATGTTGAAAGTTCATGTTTAAAAGGCTTTTGTTTTAGTTATACATTGCCTTAAATGTTTATTCTTATTGATGAAAGTTTCCGCTATATTGTTATCCTTACTGGGCATTTGAGCTCACCCCTTTTCTATGTTTTATTTTTCCCAGGAAGTGAAGATGTAAGTTATGAATGACCTGCAGGGATATTATGAGGGGATTGTAGTGTGGACTGTGGAAACATTATGTTGTTGTAGTAGTTTTTGATTTTATGATGTAATGTAAAACTTATGAATATATCTAGTGTTTCCAAGGCTACTAAACCAATCGGTCTTTCGAGATTTGATCTTTCTTGTGATCATGCCAATGTTACGAAGTAATGCACCGACTCTGGGTAGCTGGGGTCGGGGCGTTACATCAGGTTCCAGTTTAATTTCTTCATAAGTGAGAACATGTGTTGGGTATGGCATGTATTTCTTTAACAATGATACATGGAAAACATCATGAACTTTGGAAAGATTTGGCGACATTGATAGATGGTAAGCTACAGCTCCGATTATTTCCCAAATTTCAAATGGCCTGATGTACCTGGGGCTCAGTATCCCTTTCTTACCGAACCTTAGGACACCCTTCCATAGAGAGAATTTTAGAAAGACATGATCTCCCACCTAGAATTCCAAAACCTTTCTCCAATTATCAGCATAACCCATCAACCTACTTTATGCTGCTTTAAAATGGTCTTGACATTTCGTCACCTTTGTCGTGGACTCTTCAAGAAGTTCTGGGACTATAAGTTTCTTCTCACCATCATTGTCCCAATAAGTTGGAGTTCGACATCTCTTTACAAATAATTATTCATACGGAGCCCATTTGAATACTATAATGGAAACTATTATTGTTGGAAAATTCCACCAAAGGTATGTATTGATCCCACATAACTTGGAAGTCAAGAGAGCATGTCCTCAGTATGTATTCTAAAGTTTGAATAGTCTTTTTAGACTGTCCATCGGTTTGGGGGTGATAAGTACTCATATAAAGCTCAGTATTCAATTCTTTTTGGAGACTTTTCCAGAACTTTGATGTAAACCGTGGATCTCGATTGGATACAATTGACAGAGGTGCACCATGAACTCTTACGACATCATTAATATATAGTCTTTCTAGGCACTGGAGTGGAAAATACACTCGTATAGGAAGGAAATGTGTGGAATTTGTGAAACGATCAACAATTACCCATATTGTATCGTTCCTTCTAGGTGCCCTCGGGAGCCCGGTGATAAAATCCATCATAATGTTATCCCACTTCCACACAAAAATAGGTAGAGGATTCATCACTCCTTTGGGATGTTGTCTCTCTGCCTTTAGTTATTGACAAACTAGACAGCTTGACAAGTAGTCATCAATTTGCTGCTTCATATTATCCCACTAGAAATATTCCTTCAGATCTCTATACATATTGGTGCTACTCGGGTGTATAGAGAAATTTGAGCTATGGGAATCATCTAATAGTTATCTTTTTATCTCAGGTATAGATGGAACACATAACCGCTTCCCAAATTTCAGAACTCCTTCTTAATACATGAATTCATCCAGACTTCCATCCTTGAAAGCACTAATTTTATTATATCGATTCTCATCATCAGATTGAGAGATTTATATTTTCTCTAATAAAGATGGTTTAGAAATCGTTTGAAAGAGAAGATATGGTTCCCCTTCCTTAACAATTCCCATATCAATATTTATTATATCCATGAATATATGATATCTTTCAATCCACATTTGAGTCAGAAGGCCATGATCTTTCTGGCTTAATGCATCTTCCACCTTATTCGCCTTTCCTGGATGGTAGTGTATTGAACAATCATAATCTTTTAGCAACTGAAGCCATCTTCCTTTCCTTATGTTGAGTTATTTTTGTGTGAAAATGTATTTCAACATCTTGTGGTCCGTATAGATCTCACATATCTCTCTATAGAGATAACGCCTCCATATTTTTAGAGAAAATATTTCGGCTTCTAGCTCAAGATCATGAGTTGGATTATTTTTCTCATGAGTCTTCAACTATCTTGATGCATAATCAATAAATTTATCATTTTGCACAAGGACGCAACCCATCCCATTCTTTGATGCATTACTGTATATCACAAATCCATCACTTCTAGATGGAAGAGTAAATATTGGAGCATTGACCAATCTTCCTTTCAATTCATCGAAGAATTTTGTACACTCTTTTGTCTACAAAAACTTATCTCCTTTTCGTATGAGCTTGGTTAGCAGGTTATCCAGTCGGGTGAAATTCTAAACAAAACACCGATAGTAACCTACTAAGCCAATAAAACTACATACCTCAGTTATGTTTGTTGGTGTGGTCCATTCTTGAATTTCCTTTGTCTTTGCAGGATCAACTAGGATTCCAACCATAGAGACAATATATCCTAGAAAATAAACTGACTGAAGAAATAATTTTCACTTGCTAAACTTCACATACTGTTGATTTCATCTAAGAGTTTCTTGAATAGTATGAAAATGATACTCATGGTCTTCATAGCTTTTTTATTATACTAGGATATCATTGAAAAATACCATAACAATGTTATCAAGATATTCCTTGAAAACACTATTCATTAAATCCATGAAAACAGAGGGTGAATTTTTCAGTCCAAAAGGCATCACCGTAAACTCGTAATGTCTATACCTGGTTTGAAATGCTTCCTTAGGAATATTATCCTTCCTCACACGCAGCTGATGATATCTGGACCGAAGGTCAATCTTCAAAAAGTATTGGGCTCCATGGAGTTTATCAAATAAACCATCAATCCTAGGAATAGGATACTTATTATTTATTGTAATAGTATTTATTTCTTTTTAATCAATGCATAGCCACATGGATCCATCTTTCTTCATGACAAAAAGGATCGGGGCTCCCCATGGAGAAACACTAGGTCGAATAAATCCTTTGTCACTCAAATCCTCTAGTTGTTTCTTTAGCTCCACTAACTCCACAATGGCCATTCTATAGGGGGTCTTTGATATAGGTCTCACACGAGTAATTAAATCAATAGAGAACTCAAATTCCCTCTCTGGAGGATGTCAAGGTAAATCCTCTAGAAATACATCAATGCACTCTTGCACTATGTGCACATATTCAATTTGATGATTTCTTTCCTCTCCCATAGATGTTGTTTTATCCTCCTCTCCAAGTATTGCATTTAGTAGAGCTACTGGGGATGGTTCTCGATAAAAATCAAGTGGCGATGTATCTTCCCTAAAGACAAGGGATTCTACACCATTTTCAAAAATTGTATCTTCCTTCTTCTTACAATAAATCATTGCATCAGAACATGAAAACCAATCCATGCCGAGAAATATATAAAATTCAGTCATTGGTATGATGAAAACTTTAGCAACTAACGCACGTTTTGGTGACTGGAAGGGAACTATTCGACATGCCTTTTTTGAAATGATACATCCCGCCAAGAGTTTTGACTGAAAACTCCTTTTTTAAATCAAGTTGGACATATCTAATTTTCTTGGAAAACATAGAATATATAAATGAATGAAATGATCCAAAATCAAATTAGGTGTTGTCTAAGTTTGAGGGAACAATTAAAGAACCTAACACCACATCATTAGGGACTTCGACCTCTACAGTTCTAATCGCATAAGCTCTCCCTTGATCACTTGGATTTTTCAGAGTCAATATTCCTTGGCGTTAAGGACACTCATTTGAATAGTGTCCCATTTCTTTGCAATTATAGCATTGAGAATCATTGAGTTTTTTATTCCCCTTGCATTCATCAAATTGGTGAACCTTTTCTCCACATTTATAGTAGACTCCCATGACTCTAATGAATTTCCCGAGATGATTCCTTCAACTGTACTCGCATAATGGGAAACTATCTGTTCCCTTTCTCTTCTTTGGTTCTTCTCCATTTCCTTTTTTATAAGTGTACCGCTTCTTATCTTGGTTTCCATCGAAAATATTTGATCTAGAAAATTCCCTCTCTGTTTTGATGAAACTTGATACAATTACATCATATGATGAAAATGTTTTAGAAGCCAGTGCCCTCCGAAGACAAGGCTTAATAACTTCAAAGAAATGATCAATTGTGTCTGCCGAGTCACGTATGTAATCTACGGCATACCTGGACATCCTTGTGAAAGTAGCCTCATACTCTACAACAATGTCATATTCACTTTGTTTCAAGCTAAGTAATTTCCCCTTTATTTTAGTTCGTTGCTCACGAGGGAAATATTTCTCGAAGAATATTTCCTTAAAATTCCTCTACTCCATATCTTCTATTTCTTAATCCTCCATGGTGTTCTGAATCCGGGACCACCATTTCTCAGTGTCACCCTTGAGACAATATACTGCTAGCACCACCTTCTCATTTTCATTGTATCTTAATTCCATGAATATCTTTACAAGTGACTTGATCCACTACTCAGCTACCACTGGATTAGTAGTCCCACTAAAATATGGGGGCTTCTTCCACATGAAACGATCCAACACGGGTGTGGAATGGTTATTTGTTACAATTTGAGTAAGTTGTCCCAATATAGTCATGATCTGATCCACTCCAACGTTGAATGTGTTGACTTTCTCTGTAGGGATATCCCTACCATGCCCACGAGTATTGATTCCCCTTCTTCAATTTGATGCCATTTCTAAATAATGGTATAAACTAGATTAGTTTATGAATCTTAAATAGAAAATCACTCAACATAGATTTAAATTCTATCAATTTCTAATCTTATAAACATGGTTTCTTTGTTGTTAAATTTACATTAAACTCCTTCATAATGGATTGTAAATAAAATATGAATTATCATAATAATATCCCTAAGGATTGTCGTATCCAAGAGTGCAGCAAGGCTAGTTTTCGTGTACTAGCTCCCATTTGATTCTAGCTTAAAGTAGTGTTTTCGGGTTTTACCCCATGTTACATCTGTGCTAGAGCTGCCTCTACCTGCTCATATCCAGACAGGGATGTATTGCTTGAAAGATCCACATAATCTATTCATTACCAAAATAACAGGACATTATTGTAATGTTATCCTCAAATTCTATTTAGGGATTTGGTCCATACTATATACTTCCTACTCTAGTTTCCAAATTTCCTACTAAACTTCTCGGATACCAACTATAACACCCTGACCCCACTAGGCTTGAGTGGGTGTATTACTTGTGATATTGGCATGGTTTAGAGAAATGAAAATCCTAGAGGAATGATCAGTTTAGTAGTCTTGAAGAAACTATATACATTGATTTAACATCAATTACATTGGATAAGGATACAAGATACAATCCATAAGGAAAAAAAAATTGCATCCACAAGCACTCAATAAATGACCTCCTCTTCATAACTAATTGACTGTAAACAATGAAATGGGTGAGCTCAAACGCTCAGTAAGGGTAAAAAATAGTGGAAGGATGAGTACATTAATAAGTGAATCATCATCAATCTAGTGTAATCAAAATGGCATAGTGAATAAATTAACATCTATTGTAATTAATAAACTAAGAATGAAACCGCATCCATAGATTTTGTCATAGTGAAAACCTCATGGATTATAACAATAAATGACAATGAATAAAGATAATGCTTATTAATTGGAAGTCATTTATCTAGAACATGAACCATTATACCCTAAAAATGGTTTAGTTCTATGGGTAGAAACCCGTCTAATTTTTGGAAACAAATTCGAAGGGTATGTCGCCAAACTATTTTCTCTCCAGAGACCTACCGATTCATCAAGGAGCTATAGAGTTCCCCAAAAACCACTGCATATCCAAATCATTCATTATACATTGATTCAATACAATATCAATATTCCATTTAAATATCCATATAGAGTAGATTATACATATTATCAAAATTTTCATATTTAAAATAACTTTCCAAATAAACACAGTATGTAAAATGTTATGCTATTTAGACAACATACATATCCATGGCATGAGATTATCGGTATTTAATATAAATACAATTTCAAATAGAAAGTTATCTCAAATGGGAAGTAGGTACAACACATAAGGATTATTAGGTGCACAATATAATGTTAGCAAGAACAAAAAGGTAGTTGAGACGTAATCCCTTACCACAATTTAATCAGTCGAATCACTTGACTAGAACATAATGAACATTAAATTAAACATTGAATAACATGAATATAAAGATAATCATGTTATTATATATCAAAGATCAGTACACATATACCACATACAAGGAATAAGTGGAAAACAATGAAAATCTAACAGAAATGAATGTGAGATGAGAAACCCCTTACAAACATTTCAGCATGGTAAAGAGTGTTCTTGTGAGGGATTATTGAGAGATAAAAGCTTATACCATGATTTATATATCTTAAGTGTAGTATGGGGGAGATTATAGAATATACCACATCATTAGAAATTAAAAACCAAAGCATACAAGATAGGGTGGATTCTTGAATAAAAGTGAGAGAGAGGATCCCTTACCTTATGCTTGAAGGTGTTCTTGACTTGTTATTAAAGACCTGAATAAAAAAGTTAGGTTTATTAACTCATAATTAAATAACCTTTTTTATATGTAAATTATTTGTTATAATCCTTTTTAGTTCATTCAAGTCCTTTTTGATTGGTTATAAGGTTCAATTTCATTGTTCGGGCTCGTTTGTTTACTTGGTTTTAAATGATTGGTTCAATTATATTCATGGTTGGATAAATATATAAGATGAATGTGGTTGTCTAGAAATGAGGTTATAAACAATTATTGAACATCCAAGAGATTAAATGGTTTTAAATTTAATTCAGGTTACTTAGATTGATGTAGAATTTATATATATATATGACGAGAGTGCTAACTGTTTCGTTTAATCGGTGGGTTTGATTACGATGAATATGTTTTGCTTAATAAAATAATACCATTTGTAAAAAAGTATTGTAGTAAAAATAGGATATATTATATAATAATATGGTTCAACCATAACACAAATGGTTTTCCCACTATAATTAAATATTATAATAGAAATCGATTAACTATTGTCCTTGAATGTGCTAAATTAGCACATCTCAAACGGTGCATTCATTTATTTAAAATAAAAGTGGGGAAAGGAGAGAAGATAATGGAATATATACCATTATCATGAAAAAATTCCCATACATGTATGTTATTGGATTTTTCATACTATTTTGGTGAAGGGAGGTGAGAAAAGAAACAAAAATAAAAGAACATAAAAGAAAATAAGGGATTTCAAAGAGGAGTTCTACCTCTTCAGACTTCCACCTTTGAGAACCTCTTAAGGGGAGAGGTTTTGGCCTTTTATGAGAACAATACTTTCTGGAAGTGCGGGAGGAGGTCGAGAAGGTATTTGGACAGAATTAGGAGTAGGTACAAGGCTTGAGAGGAGTGAATGGAAGGGGGTGAGAGGGGGTTTCTATAGTAGAGAAGAGAGGGGATTTCTTAATATAAAAGTCATTAATTTATTATTTCACTTCAAGACAAGGAATAGTGAGAATTCAATGACCAATAATAGTAAATGGGTCATGTTAATTCGAACCATGTGGGCTTAAAGCAGCAAAGAATCATCGATGACTCAATTAATCCATTATTTAGAATTTATTGTAAATTATCAGATTCTACTATTCAGAAAAAATTCATGTATTTCAGAAAAATCCGAAAAATTAACCCTAACCATTTTTTGTTGTGTAAAATCCAAAAATGATGTCCATTTTTCAAAAATAATTTCAAAATATGATTATTTTAATATTTAATTAAAATAATAATTTATTATCAAAACCATTTTTAAAACATTCATTATCTCATTCTAAAATATAGGTTTATCGTACTTCCAACTTGAATATTATTTTTATACCACAATAGGGGAGGTTACTATTCATTAGGGTATATCACTATTTATAAGGGTATGTTAGTATTCATTAGGATACGTTACTATTCACCAAAAATTATTTTTGTTTTATTAGACTCCAAAAAACATCTTGAACTCAACCGTGTATGCCTGATTTTTAAAATTCAAATCACAGAGCTAGTAAAATTTTTTTAGTGGCTATGTAATAGATATATCCTATAAGTAACCATATTTTGTTTCATAGGGGATTAGGGATTCATGAAATATATGCTACCTAATGAATAGAGTGTAATTAAGGGAATCATACCATATAATGTTTGGGGTGCTACTGTTTGATTGATTTATTGAATCACATGTTTTCTTATGTAGTTAATATGTGTTTTGTAAATGTTATGATGTTGATCCCATTGAATTGTTTTTTCATAGGAACACCAACTAAACCATGTTGGCTCAAGACACTCATGATTAGTTCCCCTATTATGGGTATAGATTTATTTCTAAATATAGGTTCCACTATTGGGGTGTTAACTGTGTATACACACTTTTTATGATCCATGATGAACGATGAGATGTTTGAGGATCCTATAGATTATAACTAACATTCTGATGGAAATTTTACCATGGTGATGTGATTCATTTTTTTGTCATGTATTCCATTGATTTTGATATTGAATATCTAATTAATATAAAATATTTAATATAAAATTATCTGTACACTTTTTCTAATGTATATATATATATATGCTATATCATTTTATTAAGAAATGAATTTTTTTGGTTTAAAATATAAAAATGTGAATCCATGAGTCTTTATAGAACCGATAGCATGAATGGTAAATTTTTTTGGTATTGATTATGGAACACATGCTGATACCACAATATAATTTATAGGAAACATACAACATTTTATATCAAAAACCATTAAATTGTTTTTTCCATGTCCAATCAATGTGAATGTTCTACATGGTGGTTGTGGGTTTTCTTGATCCTTTGGACTCGATGTCATGGAGGCTACCAGTTGGGATTTCATCAACATGCTACCGGGGATGTTAGAGTTTTTATCATTTTAGATGTAATGTACATTCATGATAATTTCTTGGTGTTTTTTCCTCATATTTGTTTTGATACTTATCATTTATTTATTGGTGATCATTCTAGGTTTTATCATTTATATTATAATATTTTATTGAAAATTTTTTTACTTATGTAATCTTGTATGATGTGAGAAGCTAGTCACCAATATAAGGGGATCGAGAATTCCCGCTAACCTTTTTCACGGATGGGTTCGGTATTATAGTAACATATAATCTTGTTTGGTATGTGAAAATTCAAAAAAATTGTGTATTTGCATATCATTATGATATACATAATTTTTTCATTTGTTTTCTAATGAGGAGAAAGAAATGTTAATTTACTCTTCATAATTATGTGATTTATGAAATTGTTAATAACTTTCCCCTTTAGAATTAAAAATAGAATGAAACCCACTTCACTAAATGAAAATTCAGATTATGATATTCTATCAGAATCATAGCATTGGATTTGAATCACCTAAATTTTTAATCTATAAACGGTATTGATAATTTCATTTTAACTCTTGGATTTAGACTTCCTTTAAAATAAACACTTCCATAACATATGTTATAAATCAAATTTGACACTAGAAACATAATAATAATTCATGATAAATCTATTACATCATAGAATTATCAATACATCATTCAATATAATCATAAAACAAGAATATCTATGATTTTCTCATTTTCTTAAAATAAAAAAAACATGCCCAATGATCTTATAATATTCTTAAATTTAATTAAATTACAATCTAAATAAAAATACATCAATCATTACAAATCATTAAAAATTATCCAGATAATTATTAAAATATAACTTCTTTATTCGTTATTAGGAACAATGGTTACTATGTATTTATTGTCTCTACACCAAATCATATTCTTATAGCTTATGAAAGAAAAAATACTCTATTTTTCATAACTAAACTACTGAACTTCCTAAATATATTTAAAAAACTACAATAGATTCAATCACTTCAGAATAATAACCATGATATCATTACAACTAAATATCAAAAATATCTATAAAAATGTACAATATAATCAACATTTTTATAAGAATTAATGTTATATGAAGAATTCATAATCATAGAAAAATAATTATGTTCTATAAAAAATACTTAAACATTTTATGTAATGGAATATTCTCAAATATATAGGATCCAAACACATATGTTCTTAAAAAATTCTTATGTGGATGTCATTTGATGAATTCATAAGATAAAAAATGCATACATTGTAAAAAATCTATTATGAAATAATCAAAATATTTTGATTATATAAAATAGTCATGACTTTTAATAATGTTTAATGTCCCATTACACATTGTTTTATACCGATAATAATTATTATCAGTTCATCAAAGACATACAATGAACAAATAAAAACTAATTCTTAGATAAATTTATATTTTTCATCCAAGGATAAAAAAATTAAACATTATCACAAAATAGAAAACCATAAATTAAAACTTCAATGTGAATCAAAATATATACAAAACACTTCAATAGGTTCTCAAAATAATCCTCATTTTGAGTTGACAATAAATACATCATTAATCTAACTAGCACACTAATCACTTCCTTTGTATTTCATTCAATCAACATATTACATTACAAAGAAAATATAGCTTCTTATTTAGGATATACAAAATAAAATCTTTTATTTGAAGAAAATAATTTTCATACTATAAAACAACAACCCATTTTATAATATTTTTTTATAGAAATCCTTCTCCATGTGAAAAAGAAATATTTTATCAAACTGATAAAGTCTTCTTCTCCCCTAAAATATCACATTCAACATTTAAAAAACTTCCCATTTTCATAATAAATATATGAAATTTAAAATAACATAAAATATGATGTTTTTTATGGAATTAGTTGTATACATTATACCTCACAATACTAGATAAATCCCTGGCACAGTGGGGGTACATTTTCACAATTCATTAGGAATAAATATATGGATGAAAAAGCAGTTTCATGGTAATCACATCAATTAACTATATTGGTAATTATAATGCTAAAATTTCAATATTATGATTCTTTTAAAATATATAATTGTGGTTTAAATCACCACATTGCAATATTTTATTACTAAAATTTTACCTAATATAAATATTTTTTGATATATAATGTTACAATATATTACTTTACATATATATGGAACTCTTTTTTCATATGTAATAAAATTTAGATTCATAAAAAATTATTTTTAATAATGTTGAAACGTTTTCATCCACATAATTTTTGTGCATCCATCTGTAACTAGGAATTAATAAGACTAAACTGTTTTAGTTGGGGAGTATATATCTGGATAAAATGGATCCCAAATATGATTTATTTTCTTATTTGGTGAATATTTAATCGTGATCTTCCGACTAAAGATATTATTTAGATGAAATACATCTCGCTGACCTCTTGGTGCATGGAATGGTACATTCCAAACCAAGAATCATCATGGAATTTGTTTGTAAATAATGATTGAGAATGAATAATATGGACTACTATTATTGGTTTTGAGGGTGTGATATGGGAAGAGATACCATTGTGTACTTTTTGTCTTCATGGTTGTTGGGATGGATTACAAAATATATGAGGAACAATCATATATTATTGTTTTATCTGATGTATGATGGGTTTTTTTTGGAATTAGGGAACAAAAAAATGTGAGGGTGGGATTTATTACAATGTTTTCATTAATATTTGGGTATTATCTATTGTTTTACAGTTGTGTGGACTCTAGAAATCTATATACAACTCAACCTCTATTTGGATGTTGATCCCACTAGTGGTCCTAAATTCAAGGGAGCATGATAGAGTCAATGTGGTAGTGGGTTTTAGGAACCATCTTTTTTTATGAGATGAATTTAGATGTTGATGTGTGAGGTGTAGCTAAGAACATAAAAGGAGGAGGGATGTTTTTTTATAGAATATGATCAATGTTTTTTTTGTTTAATTATTTCTATGGAACTTAAAACTCTCTTGGAGAAGATTCAAAAGTGCATATAATTTTTTTTCCTATTGCGTGGATTATACACCATCACTTTCCAAGAAGTGGAATCATATTATAAGGTTCTAATTAGCATGCTTCAAGGCAGGACCAGTCTTCTATGAGATGTGGAATATTTTATCAATTCAGAGAGTATAATAATGGATCCAGACAACATGTTGGACACACATAGAGATAGAGAAAATTTTATACTAATTACATAATAATGAAAGAGATATTTAAGAGATGATATTTTTATATTTTAGTATGAGATCACTCCATAGTGATTTTAATTTAATTAGAAGGATAAACCAACTAGTATTCACTTTTTTGGTCTTCCATAACTGTTGTTATTCTTCCTTTTTTATTCAATAAAAATTTATTTCTCACTATGATTCACTAACTATTATGTATTGTTATTCTATCTTATAGAACCCTCATCTAGGAATTTTTTTCCAAAATATGTATACATTCTATTATTTTAATATCCATCCCATTATTGTTGAGTGGAACTCTAAGAAAATTAATATGGTGTAATTGTCATGACTCATTCCCCGGGGCCCATGTCGTGACTACCCCTTTCCCACTGTTGATAGGTTAGGGGTTGGCGACTAGAACTAAATGGAATATAACAGAAAAATGGTAAGGAATTCCATTTAAACAAGAAACACACAGTTTAAGAATACAATTAGAACTACCCACATAGTGAAACTACAGTAGTAAAAAATATGTGTACTGAAAGTAAAAAAGGATGAGTACTATAAGCATAGGGGACTTGAATACAAGCCCAACAAAAAAGTACAACATTGATAAAAAAACTGCTCATGTAATCATCAACTAAGCTTACTACATGAAAGGTAGGAATAGATCACAGTCAATCGTTACTATAGAATGTCACAACTAAAGGTCCTCTTCCTTGTACCATCTAGTCTTGCCTCCCAAGCATCGTTCGAAGTTGTCTGTCATCTGTACAAGACACAACATGGTGTGGGCGAAGCCTGTGCAGGGGTGCGTACAAAAATACTCAGTAGGGACCTTGAGACCCCCAAATGTCTCCCATAGTTCCACAGATATAAAACCACAAACGAAGACCTAAATCCCAAAGCAAGAACCAATAGTCAGCTCACACCATTTATACAACTCATATATCAGGAATATAAATGATTAGTCTTAACATATATCATCTTATTTCATTTAGAAGTTCCAAAACAGATCCAAAAGAATTTATTTATTATTGATCCACTCTTGGAAGTAATTTTATGTTCCCCAATGGGCCAAAATAAGGCTGGTCCTCATCGAGTCACACTACTGCTTACCCACACAAGGTCTCTAGAATATTGATCCACACAAGGTCAATGGAAAAATAATCCACACAGGGTCGATGGAAGGCTGATCCACACATGGTCACCCAATGATGATCCAAAAAAGGTCTCTGGTTGCTGATCATCGATGCGCTGCACTATTACTGGTCCCCATCGGGTTGCTATGATGTTGATCTACATAGGGTCTCTATGATGCTGATCCACATAAGGATGCTACTTCCGAGACAGCCATCCACAAGGTTCCTCGCACACGGAAAGCACGAGTTCTGTAGAATATTGTCCTCAAGATATTGATAATACCTCAACCACAACTAAGTTCCATAAAATAGTAACCCAAAGGACCAAAATGTTGTAAGGGTTCTAACATGACAATCAACGCATCAATTTGACGCCCAGTCAGCGAGTTATAAACGTTTTAGTACAGAGCGTTTAGTTATATTTTTGTTCGATCCAACCGGGCCATAATCCAACTTTCTTGAAAATTCAAGTGAATTATACCAAAACCTTTGTTTCGATCCAAATATCCCAGCTCCATAGATGGTTCGTCAAATGAATGTTTGGATTTCATGTTATAGAAATTTAAGAAAAACTGGGTGTCGTTGGGTCTAGCCAAACTAGCATGGGTTGGTCTGGTCGAGCTGGGTCGCGGCAGGCTCGACCCATTGTGCCGTGGTCCTGCCCGACCCACAGGAGGTGTGGCCCAGCCCACTGGGGGCATGTCTTTCTTGCAGGGGGCACAGACCAACCTTCAAGGGTCACGGTCCATCCCGTAGGGGGTGCGGCCCGACCTGTAGGGGGGTGCAGCCCGGACTGCAAGGGGTGCGGCACGACTTGTAGGTAGGTGCAGCTCAGCCCGCTGGAGGGTGCACCCCAACCCGCAGGAGGGCGCAGGGTTTTCGCTAGATAACATGGGGAAAGACGTGTTTCCCCCTTTTCTATGAATAGTACAGCCGTATGGAATTGGAGAGGTGATGCAACGTTGCATCGCCAGGTCGCCACGAGAACCATAAAGGCAGGTCCCTCCTCCTCCATCGTGGCTTTGAGCTGCAACCATCTCTAGTGGTGTTCGATGGCATGCCACTCTGTCTCTACGGCCAACCGGTGTCGGCCGCTCTACTCGACCGATGTAGTTGAAATGTCACGACCTTCTCCTCGAGCGGCGCATGATGGCACTTTTCTCCGCCTCTGTGGCTGACTGGTGCTAGCTGCTCTGCTAACTGTCGTGGCCTCCTCCTACGGTGCGCGGCGGTGCACCACCTCCATCGCTTACTGGTGTGGGTCACCTATGCTGTCGTGCTGGTGCCACGCTGACGATCTACCATGTGCCACTATGTGAGATCTGGTGGTCTGGTTTTCCATTTGATTTCACCTCCATATTTCTTATGTCATCTCCTTCAATTCTTGGTCCTCATATTTGGGTTCCTTTCAACCCAAAAATTTACCCGCAAAGAATGCAATGATAAACAAGTGGTGGAGGTACTTGGACTTGTTCATTTTTACCTAGCCCTTTGCATTTTCATCTTAACAAGGAAGAAGATAATTATTCAAAACACTATAAATTTAATCAAGATAAATCCCTAAGTCGTGAGTCATTAGAAGGAATGCCGTGATTAAATATGGGTCAGTGTTCATCAATCCCTATGTATGCATCCAATGATCCCATCCAATGAAATTCCTCAGTTCTTACTTGATGGATTTGTTATTCATGATAGTGATTCTCCAAAATCCACCTCTCCATTGTCAACAAAAACTCAAACTAGAAAGAGAGAGGATAGGGGTGTAATAATCACAACACATAATTAAAGGAGGTTCATTAATTGGTGAAATTATTGAACCTCCTTAAATTCATGTAGGATGGTTACAGATTTTGGTGTATGCAGGTATTTATTGGCCTGCATTAATTGGATGAACACCCCTTATGGTCCCCACCACCAAATCATAGATGAAAGGTGGAGGGTGTTTTAAATAAATTGCCTTTATTTTAATAATCATCCACAAAAAACCACAAAAACCAACATCCTCTCTCAGCCTAGTCTGATCATGTTTAAGGCTCACTTAAAAGAATCATGACGTTGCAAGTTCAACGGTGCCCTCCGTTTTCAATTCCGAGCACCAGTTCGGAAGTTAGGATTTCCCACCCACACGATTACTAAATGTAATTAAAAAATGTTCAGAAAATTAATTTCGGGCACATCGGGCCATAGAATCACACACTATCAATATTAATACACTCATAATATTCCCAAAAATTTAGAAAAACTACATAAAAAATCCGAGACTTTACATTTTCTCTACCTTAGGACTTTTCATGCCAAAAAGCCACAACATTGTCTAAGGGAACAAGTGGGGGTATTGAGCATGAATCTGAGCTTCCTGATCCCATGTGCTCTATTGGAGGCTCTCGAGATGCCAGTGAATGCACAATAGAGGTATCGATCTTCCACCAAGGACCTGCTCCTATCGATCATTAATATCCACTGGAACCCCTATAAACATTTCCCTCATCGTCAATGACAATCTCTCTCTTTTCGATAACATGCGATTGATCATGTATGTACTTACTCATCTAAGACACGTGGAAAAATCCATGAACCTGATGCATATGTGGGGGAAGATCATGGAGATTCGCCACCTCGACAACTCAGCTGAGGACTAGAATGGGTCTGATGAACCTCAGAGATAGCTTTCCTCCCCTACCAAATCCATGCAGACCTCTTTGAGGTGAGACCAGTAGGAAGACATGGTCTCCATCCTCAAACTCCAAAGGTATCTACCTCCAGTTAGAATAAGCCGTAAACATTCTTTGTGTAGTCTTCATCTGCTCCTAGATGAGTTTCACCTTCTCAGTGGTATCCCATACCAACTCTGGAACCATAAGTGCTAACTCCCATGGGACAATCCACTATATAATTGATATGCATTGTCGACGGTACAAGGCCTCAAACGGTGCCATACCGATGGTGGAGTGATATATTTTATTGGATGCAAACTCCACCAAAGGCAAGTGATCATCCCAACTGTGGACAAAATATAAGATGCAAAAAAAAAATCATGTCCTCTAGTGTTTGAATGGTCGGCTCTGTCTAGCCTTCCGTCTGAGGATGAAAGGAGGCGGTCAAACGTATCTTAGTCCTGAACTCCTCCTTTAATCCCTTCCACAACCATGATGTAAAATGTGCATAACAGTCAGAGACGATCGTCGATGGAACGACATGAATCTTTACTATCTTCTGTACGTAATGGTGTTAAAATCCGTCTACTGATCCCTACTCTCGGATGTGTAAGAAGTGAGCCGACATGGTATGCCATTCAATGATCACACAAATGGAATCGGGGATCATTGATGTAGTTGGTATCCCTATCATGAAATCCATGGAAATGTTATCCCACTTCCACTACAGTAGCTCTAAAGATTTCATTAAGACTGCTGGAACGTGATGTTCGGCCTTCACTTGCAGACAAGTGAGGCATCATGAAGAAAACTCTACCACTGGTTTTTTTATCCCTTCCCACCAACACTGATGCCGGAGGTCCTAATACATCTTCTCTACACCAGGATGTACAGCTAGAGGGGAAGTAAGGAACTCCAAAAAAAACCTCCTCCCATAGCACCCCTGGTGACGTGGTGTTTCCTTTGAAGATCATGATGTGCTTTCCACCTTCAAAAAATATATCAGGTGCCTATCCTGATGATATCTGACAATGTTGAGCCTCACAGTCAATGCCTCCAAGTTGTTCCTCCCTAACTAGATGAATAAGTGGGGGAGTGTCATTCTTAGACTAGAGGTATGATGCTCCATCTCTATCCACAATGTAAATATGCAATGTAGCTAGCTTCATTGTCCCTTCACTCAACAACTGTAGACCAGACGCCCTATTTAGTGCATGTGCTACTACATTCCCCTTCCCATGAGTGTAGACTATCTCAATGTAATAGTCCTAGAGGAACTCTAGCCAACATAAATATATTAGGTTCTTGTCCTTCTGTAAGAATATATACCTGAGACTACTATGATCAAATTAAACAAGTAAACCATTCACCCATAAAATAGTGTCTCAACATTTTAAGGAGAATATCACTACTGCTAACTCCAGGTCATGGGTAGCATAGTTCTGCTAATGTTATCTCTGCTGTCGTGAACCATATTCGATCAATGCTCGCTCCTACAATGGGACACATTCACGTCTGGTCGAAGATGCGTCATAGTAGACTAGATACCCAATGCCCTCTTCTGGTAGCCTCTTGATGTGGACAGTAGTCCGTAACTGCTTCAACTCATGAAAAATATGTTAGAATGTCATCTTATAGACAAAGGGCTTTACCTTCTTCCTCAACACTGAAAAGGGTGATATAACTCATGAAAAGTCATGTATGAATCTTCGATAGTACCCAGATAACACCAGGAAACTACACACCTTAGTCACACTTATTGGTTTATCCCAAGCAAGCACAACATCTATCTTCACCGAATTTACTGCAACCACATCCTTCGAGATAACATGTCCCAGAAAGTGGAACTCCCATATCCAGAGCTAGAACTTTGAGATCTTACCAAAATCTGGTGATCAAAGAGTTTATCTAGAACTATAGGCAGAAGATAGGCTTTCTCTTCCTCCAACGCTGAGTATATCAAGATGTCGTCAATGAAGAAAACCACAAAGCGATTGAGGTATGGCAGAAAGATCCTGTTCATGAGTCCCATGAACACCGTAGGGGAATTGGTCATGCCAAATGGAATGAAAAGGAACTCATAGTGGCCGTACCGACATATGAAGGTTTTCGTATGCACATTATCATCTTATACCCCGAGCTGATGATAGCCTGATCTGAGATCTATCTTTTTAAACAAATGACCTCCTCTCAGCTGATTAAAGAGATCATCAATCCTCAAAAGTTGATACATGTTCATCCCGTTCACCTGGTCCATGAACCAATAATCATTATATATCCTAAAACTACCGTCTTCCTTCATGGTGAACAAAATGAGGGTTGTCCTTGGAGAAACACTATGCGTTATGAACCCCTTCCTATGCAAGTCCTATAGCAGTACCCGTAACTCACGAATCTCCATGGGAGCCATCCGATATATTGGTGTAAATATCTATTACATCTCAGGGTAGAGGTGAATAAAAAATTCCACCTGTCTATGAGGAGTTTGTCTCAAAACATCATCAGGGATGACATCGACATACTTGTCCACCACTACAGGATAGGTCAGACTCTAAACTTCAACTACACCGGGAATAAGGCTAGCCAACTACTATGTGATCAGCTGCACCATCCTCCAAGTAATACCATCCTATACTGGAAAGGTTCCCTTATTACTAGTGAAGGAAAATATAGTCCTATCCTCATGGACACAACACACATTGTGCCTAAAGTAGTCAATATGTGCATGGAATTTGGATAACTAGTCCATACCCAAGATGACATCGTAAGGCCTCGTCGCCACTACTAGAAGATCCGAGCTGGATCTATTTCATCATACTGTATGCTCACACTTCTCGAACTAGTGTGTAATCATTGAATCTTCTCTTTTAGGAGTTTCTAATCTCAATGATCGAGCCGACGACTCCACCGGAATCTCCGATATTTGAACAAGATTCGTTGAAATTAAAGAGTGACTGGAACCTGTGTCTATAAGTACTATAGATAAGGATTAGTAGACATAGATTGTACCTTGATCATCTCTAGAGTGTCATGGTCATATGCATAAACTTCTTGTAGTTTATCTCATCCTTGTAAACATGCTCCCTATGGTTTGGATGAAAAACCTAGAGGTGGTGGTGGTAGAACCTCGAACCATCATCCACCACCTGTTGAATGTCCTACTCCTCTTCCACGTCTTCCACCCTCTGAAACTCCTCACTCAAATACATGCCTCTTCCTTGGTGGTCCCTCGACCTTTTGTTGGTTTTTAGTGTGGCTGGTCGGGCAGTCGTGAGCCATGTGACCCTACCACCCCATGTGAAGCACAACTTTCTCCTTTATTGGCCTACTCAACCTCGTGTGCCTCGCACCACCGACCCTCTGCCTCGGGGTCTTCCACCAGAAGGGCTGGTCTGCTTGGACCTTAGTTTCATCTACCTACTACCTTCCATTGATGAATCTGCAACGTGTCGCCTGGTGGTGGGTCCCACTGTCAGTGTCTGCTCAGAAAGAAAATTCTTCATCAAGAGTGCTCTCTCCAACACGCCAGCATGTTCCGGGATGTTGAGAGATACCATCGAAGCTCTAATATCATTTCAAATTCATCGATATAATGTCTGAGACCTGAAAAAAGGATACTACACCATTTTAGTAGAGTAGCGTGGGAGGTTAGAGAACCTTGTCGAGTACTAGACCATGGCTAGTCTACCCTGTTGTAAGTGTAGAAACTTTTGTATACACACAGAGCATAGAGTCGCTAGAACGAACACTGCCATTGGGAGGCCCTCGAAATATTCCCAGGTGAGGGTCATTGCCTCATGTATCTACAGAGTTAGGCTCCAACATCTAACTATTTCTCCCTGAAAAAGTATGGAATCTAAGATCACCATTTGGATAGCTGGTTTCCCAAACAGGAGAAAAAATGTGGCCACACCCTCCAGCCAGTCCATGGCTACCTACAGATCAGTTTGGCCTCAGAACCACAGAGGCCTCTGCCACTAAAACATGTGCAATGTGCTCAGTTGACATGCACCATATGCTAGTGGGATGGTGGAAACAACTTTCCAATGGGTAGTGGTGAAGCTGGTACACCACCCGATGGTATTAATGCCGTAAGAGGGCCTAGAACCAAATCCTCATCGCTCGGTGGGTAGTCAAAATGTACTCTCTCAAAAACCATGGCTGGCTGTCTACATGGAGGCATCCTGAAAGAAACAGGTTCACTACGGTCAAAAGAAATGCCTGGTGAGCGGAATCAGAAGAGATCAATGTAAAAAATTATCCAATACACATGCATTCAGTGTTTTCATGCATTGAGTCAGAAATCAGAATTCAGGGTTTTGGTGTATGGATAAGTCAGCTGTTACACTGAAACTGGACTCCCCGAACTGAAAACACACTGAAAAAACATAACAATATTGCTCTATTAAATGATGATATTCCAACTTCTTTGGTAGAACTAAATCCTCTGCTACCACATTGTCACGACCCATCCCCCTAGGCCTATGTCTTGACTACACCAAACCCAACTTCCACTGGCTAGGGGTTGGAAACTGGCACCGAAAGACATATCAATGAATAACGGGAATGCAATGCCTTTAAACCCGCAAACACATAGCCCAATAATACAATGATCACATCCCATATAGTAAAATTGCAGCTGTATAAAGATGTGTATTCTAAAAGTATAATAGAGTGAGTACTATAAGTAAAGGGTGTCGGAATACAAGTCCAACTAAAAAGTAAAATAGTAACAAAAAAACCTCACATAGAATCATAGCCAAGGTTCCTACATGAAGGGTAGGTACAAATCATGGTTGGTATTCACTAAAGCACGCCACTCTTAAAGGTACACCTCCATTCATAGTCTACTCCTGGTTCCCAAGCCTCGGTCCAATCTATCCACCATTTGCACATGACACAACATGCTCCTGGCAATGCCCAAACAGGGGTGACTATGAAAATACTATGTAGGTACCCCGAGACCACCAAAGGTCTCCCATATTTCCACAAATGAAAAACCATAATTCAAGACCTCAATCAATAAACACAAAGTAATAACCTTCTCACACATCGTATACAACTCAGATATCATGAATATAGATTATTGGTCTTAATATATGTCTTCTTATTCCATTCTGAAGTTCCACAACCAATCCACAAAGAAGTTGTTTTATTATCGATCCACTGTTGTACATAAATAAATGTTCCATGATGGGCGACCGTATGGCTGGTCCTCGTCATCTCACAGTACTACTCAGCTACACAGGGTCGAAAGAATGATGATCCACACATGGTACCTGTAATGCTGATCCACACAGGGTCGCTTGAATGTAGATCCAAACAGGGTCCCTCGATGCTTATCCACACAGGGTCACTAGTTGCTGATCCTTGATGGCCTCCATTAAAACTGGTCTTCATAGGGTATCTATGATGTTGAATCACATATGGTCTCTACTTCAAAGACAACCAGCCTCCGGGTTCCCCGCACCCAGTGCGCTCGTGTTCCGAAGAATCTGGTCCTCAGGATATCAGTCATAACGTGACCAATACAAAGTTATATGATGAAGTAATCCAATGGAAAACCATTTCGTAAGGGTTCCATCGTGATAGAAAATGTGTCAATCGGACACCCGGTCTGTGAGTCATATGTGTTTTAGAATGGAGGGCCCGATTGGATTCGTGTTCAATCCAACCCGGCCATACTCCAACAATCTCCAAAATCCATGTGGAGTTTATCAAAAGTTCTATCTCGCTCCAAGTATCCTATATTTCATGATAGTTCATCAAAAATACATATGGATTTCAGGTTATAGCAATTTAAGTGAAAATGGTCCTCATGGGGTTTGGGTCCAGTCCGACTGGGTCAGACCGACCTGGCCCAAACCAGCCTGGGCCGGTTGGTATGGCGGGGGAATTGTGGGCTCGGCCTCTTGGGCTACGGTCTAGCCTGGGCCGCATGAGGGGAAACCTAGTTAGATATGGGGTGCGACCCGGCCTGAAGGGGTCACGACATGTCCCAGATGGGGGAGCAGCCCGACCCACATAGGGGTGCAGCCCGGCCCGCAGAGGGGGCATGGCCCGGCCTGCAAGGAGGCATAGTCTATCCCATAGGAGGACACATCCAGACCAACAGTGGGGCATGGACCAGCCCACAATATGTTGCATGGCCTACCTTAGCAGACACAGGGGAGGGGGGAGATGTTTTCATCCTCCTCTTACATGACTTCGAGTCATGGCCTTCTCCAGGGGCATGCGACGGTGCACCACTCCACCTATGCAGCCCGGCTGGTGCTGGATGCCCTGGTCGACCGTCGCTACAAAAAATCCACAGCCTTGTCTTCTAGCGGCACGCGACGGTGCGCCACACAACCTATGCAGCTGACCAGTGCTGACTGCTATGCTAACCACCATGGCCTCCTCTGGTGGCGTGGGGCGGTGCGTCGATTCCATCTCGGCCGGTCGATGCCGGCCGCCGCCATCACTTGCTGACGCAGGTTGCCAGTGTCGTCACTTTAGTTCCACAATGTTGGTCCTCCAAAAGCCACTGGGTGAGGTCTATTGGTCCATTGTTTCATCTGATCACACCTACAGATTTCCCAGGTCATCTTATTCACTTCTTGATCCGTGGATTTGAGTTCTATTCATCCCAAAAATTGACCCGTGAAGAACAAAATGATAAATAAGTGGCAGAGGAATGGTCCTTGTTTATTTGGCTCGTGCCCTCCATGTTAGAATCTTAATAATGAATAGGATAATGATTAAAAAATTCATGAAATTTAAACAAGATTAATCCCTACCTTGTGAGTCATTAGAAGGCGTCCTCTGATTGAATATGGGTCGGTGTTCTTCAATCTCAATGTATGCCTCCAATGATTTCATTCCTATGGAATTGTTTCGATCTTGCTTGACAGATCCATTCTTCATCATGGGGTACCTCTAAAATCCTCCCCTGTATTTCCAATGAAAAAATCCAACGATAAAGAGAGGGATATAGAGGAGAAGTGTGTTATACTCACAAAACATAAATATGAGAGGTTCATTAATTAGTGAAACTAATGAACCTCCTTAATTTCTTGTCGGATGGTTACACATTTTTGTGTAACCAAGAATTTATGGTTATCTGTTAAATGCATGACCACCCCTTATGGTCCCCAACACCAAAACCTATGATAAAGGTTAAGGGTACTTAAAATAAAATAAATTTATTTTATTAATCCTCCATATAAACTGCAAAAACCAACTTCCTCTCTCAACATACTGATATTGAGGTTAAGGATTCCTTAATCGAATCATGGTGTAGTAAGATCAACAGTGCCCTCAATTTTCAATTCTGAGCATTGGTTATTGTGTTAAGATTTCCTTACTAGACGTTTACTGAACGTACCTAAAAAAAGTTCCAAAAAAATCATTCCTGACCCACCGGGCCTCATAATCACACGCCTTCATTTTTGAAAGACTCATAATAATCCCAAATAATTATAAAAAATACATGTAAAATCCAGGTCTTTAGATAAATTTTGTAAAAGAACCCACTATTGAGTGTTCACAAGATATATCAAAGAATCATTATGGTTTCCATAATTTGATATTTTTTGTGATCACTCTGGAATCTAGCACATAGTGTTATGGTAGAAAAATTTGAAAAATATTCAAATAAATTAAATTTGATTGACTGCATCTCCAAAAACATCATTAGTGAATTTGGGTCGAACTGCAACTGGTTTGAATACTATATTTAAAACATTCATTTAAAAAATTGACATCAAATATTTAATAGATTTATTTTGAGAATATAATTTAAAATTAACTTATTATAAAATTTATATTCCCATTAAGTATTCAATATCTATAAATAAGTAAATATAAATTGCTTAATTAATTTTAATTTAAATAATAGAAAATTTATACTCATGATCATTAAAAAATAATATATCATCAACAATGATCATGATGATTATAGTACCCTAGAATTATTTTTTTCCACATACATATTGTTATCAAATGTTGGTTTTTTAAATTTTTTATTATTCAAATATCCATCCCTTTTGGAGTAATTGGTCCATAAAAATTGTTTAATTAATTATTAATCATTAATTTATTTTAAAATTTTTCTTCCATATTTATGAAAAATATTATTTCATTAAGATCATTACATAAATTCTCATTAATATCTACAAGAAGAAAATATTATATCATATCAGTTTGGTATCATTTTTATTTTATGTGAGAATCCACTTATAATATAAAACCAATGAATATCCTCCATAAAATTATAAAAATTTATTAATGAAGATAAATTCTTTAATTTTTAGATTATCCAATTTAAAGTAGTCCATCTCTGTTCCTAACAATTCTCTTTTCTCGTAGAGTGTGATTCTGAAAATTCACTTGATGCATATTAGAATTTAATTTTATATACATAACACTATATCTAAAATAAATTGTATCAAAATTTGATATATTTTATTTTTCATGTAATAGACCCAATATTTATGTTCTACTACCTATAAAATAGACCATGGATCAATTTGTGAAATGAGATAAATATAGTTATCACCTATCCTCTTTCCTGTCACCATAAACAGTTCCTCATGGTCAAAAATATATTTTCAATATCCATATTCATATTCATCCTCTAATGCCTCATTATCTAAAAAGAAGATAGTTTATCATCAAAAAATGTATGATATGAAACAACTATGGTAAAATTATACACATTTTATCCTTGTTCGGTGGGATGTATTTTTATTTTATGTCAAATTATATCCAATGAAAGGAAACATATTATAGAAACAAAAACTCAAACAATGAACATGTTTGAAGTCAATTTTACATCATTATAGTAAATGGTTTTATATACTATTATTTTCTAACACCTGTAGCCACTTATATTCAAATAATGACATATGAAAAATCATTTATATAATTTTTTATCAAATTCTCATAGATTTATACGCTTATATTTTAAATAATTTCGAATTTATATAATAGTTATTAATTTGAATTATTTATTTTGTTGGAACAAAAAAAATATTTTTTGTGTGTCCCAGGTCTCATAAAGAACCTATCATTAATTCGATAAATGATGCACAAATATTGTCACATAAAAATTGTATAATATCTTGGTTTTTCTAATATTGTCTTGAAAATATTAAAAATTCTTCTATTTTTTCTCTTATATATTCCATTTGTATACGTATGGATAACAAAATTAATGATTAATTACATGATTTTTTATTTAATATTAAAATTAGACTTATTAAAACTCTATGAAATTTTCTTTTTGTGTCATCAACATATACACATTAAACTCATTCACAACATTTAAAATTTGGATATTGGATAACCTTATAGCCTCATACATCTGCATCATAAATATTACTATAGTCTACCATTCCAAATTATTGATTAATAACATATTTTATAGGCCATCTCCGATAGAATATTCTTTTCGATGGGATGAGAAAACATCAGTAAATTAGATGATGTATTAATTTTTGATTATATCTCAAAACATATGTCTGTTGATTTAATCATTTTTCCTTTTTGGGTGAAATATAAATTTCCTCTCATTACATTTTCTTCTAAAGAAAGTCAATTCCGAAGTAATGATTTCATATTTAACTTATACTATTTTTAATAAGTTAACTGAATATCATGTTATAAATTTAATTATTATCATTGGCTCTCATGTTGTATGAATTAGTTGGATTAAAATTCAATAATATATGGAGAACATTCCTTTATATTCTAGTAATGAAAATTAAATATTTATAAATTTTTATTACACATTTGATTTACTTGATGTGAACATCATTTCCTTCATCTCAAAATATTCTTACACTAATGTAATAGATCCAATGACTTTGATTCTCATGTAACAAAAATTTCCCAAAGTTATTATTCATCTTTCATGATATTTAACATTCTTTATTAGTTTTGTATCACCTGAAATATGTTATGATAATTACATTTCCATGATCATTGGATTTACTATCTTTTTATAGTTCCATTATACATTTTGAATAACGGTTTCCATCCCCATGATCTACTTATAATTTTCATTTCTTATTTTCTTTATAGATAACTTTCCAAGGAAAAATTGTCAATAAAATCTCTTGTTTAGTAATCTTTTTTCAGAAAATATTTTACATTAGTCATACATGAAAACTTATTTACTCTTTTTTGGTGAAAAAATGTGTCCTTACAATAAATTATCATTTGGGTGAGTTCCATCAAATATAATATAAATATATTCTTATCAAGTCATATCATCTACCTGGAAAAGAAATATTTTTACATAATTAATAATCCTTGTTTCCAAAAGTAAAAAAACACTATTTGTACCCAAAAAAAATATTGGTATTCAATTGCATAATGCGATTTTTCCCAAATCATTATACGATCAAACTGGAAGTGGTGGAAATTTCTTATTCCTTGGATTTATTGTGTATCTAGAATTTTAGTCTCTCTTTTTGATGAATGGGCCAGTCTTCAATAACTATTTTAATCTTTATATGACAATATTATTAATTTTAACAATAATGGTTATGTAAATCTAGTTTAAAATTGGGCATATTTCCACACCCCAACCATCGATGCCTATGAATTTATTCTTTTCCAGGTCCCATATCTTTTTCACAGAGTTGGGTTTGGGTTTAAGATTGATTTTTCCTAAAACATCAATATTTTTTGTTGGTCTCAGGCCAATTCATGGTGACCACACCAATAAGGGAGATCGTTCCTTCAGTCTTGGAGAAGGCATTGTATCCCAATCATTCAGATTAATAAAAACAATATATTAATAAATTAAATTGTCTAAAAAAAAAGGAAAAAATAAATTTAATAATGATAATAAAAGGCTTACATTTAAACGATAATAATAATAACATTATTTTTCATGTGATACTAATAATTTTAATTAATTTGTTAATAATAATATTATTATTAAATTAAAAAAAATATTATTATTATCATTTAAAATGAAATGAACCTGAGTTAAAATTTTATTTATTATTCTGTTTTATATTAGTATTATTCTGTTTTTGTTATAATTATTATTATTATTATTATTTTACTATTAATATTATTTATAATAATATTATTATTTAAATATTTATAATAATAATAATATAATTATTTAAACTAGAATTAGTAATAAATTATTATTATAACACTATTTCTATGTGTTATTTAAGATTTTATTTTAATATGTTTTTTGGGGAGATCCCATTGGGTGTATCTACTCTCCCCTGCTTCCTCTTTTGCATGACAATGCCACCCCCTCTTAGACATCCTCGTGTGCAGCCGCCCTGACCTCATTCCATTCTTGTCCAGCCATCAGTGCTATGGAGAAGCCCCTCCCTCACGTTGCCCTCCTCGTCCACCACATTTTCTGGCCACCGCCCTCCTTCTAGCCTCTTTTTGTCATGCCCCACCATCTACCCATGTCGCATCTGGGGTGCCCCTACCATGCCTCTGCCTCTCCGCTATTGTCCGGCCGAATCACATCCCGGTTGGCTTGCCTTTCTGACCGACCCATGACCTCCAACTCTATTTTTGGACAGTGTCCTCTCCACACCAATCCCTTCCCACAAACCAACTATTTTCCCATGTAGTCCCCATGTGAACTATTTGTTGTCCTTTATTTGTGGCACAAAGCACCATAACCCCTTACACTAGTCCCCACATCCCACATGACACCACTACTCGGAAAAGTTCCACTGTCAACTACGCCAGCCTTCACGCCATTGTTGACAACATTTGTGATCTTCTCTATGAATCATAGAACCACATCGACCATTTTTCAATATCGTGTGACCCTATTGTTCAAGAAATTTTTCACACTAATGTCAGGATTGTACAAATTATTCCTTTATAATATTTTAAATCAGTGTTTTTAGTTATTTTTGTGGTTGTTTCAGTGTATTGAAGAGGAAGCTCCCGTGACACTATATTCATTGGGTCACTAGTACATATGTGTTATTACATTTTATGTCGCATTATTGTTGTTGAGATGTAATTCGAGGTAGGATCCATTTGAATTTTCCTCTAAATTAAATAATTTTTGATTTCTTGCTTTCCACATATTTATTTAATGATATTTAGGGGTATATGATTTTTAGAGTTAATGTTTTATTTTAAATAAAGTAAGATCATCTTTGTATTTGGATTTCATGAAACAATTTTATCAAATGTGAATATTGAGTGTTTATAAAATTTATTGTATGGCCTTTTAATATAAATTATGGTACTTAAAGAATACATGGGGTTTTAAATGTGTGTGGGTTGTTCAAATATATTTCTTAAATGGGATTCCAAATTTTTTCAAATTGATTGTTGGGTTTATTTTTTCTATTGGAAACAATTTTCGATGCGTGTGGTACATTAAAAAATTGTTTGTCACGTGAAGATCATATGTGGCCCATTTTTCTTTATCAAATGGGTTCTTTTGGAAAACTCTCATTGGGATGGTTTACTTTCCTGGTTGGGTGATTAAGATATGTAAGTGTCCTCAGTACGGGACCTCCCTTTTGTGATAATTATTTAAGGCAAGAAACTAAACATGGGGTGGATAGGGCTGCCTGATTTTTTACTTTGTTTGGTTATATATATATATCTGTGTGTGTGTGACATGTTGTTCAAATGATAAGGAACACCCATTTTGAAAATATACAAGGGAACCTAGAATAACAAAGTGGTTTATTGAGAATGATTGTTTCACAAGTTACATTATGGACTGCTAGTGGCCTATATTGGGGGGATATTTTTGTTGTTATTGTTATGGGATTGGACCTCTCAAACATTCTTGATTGGGTGATGGTTGGGAGTAAAGTCATTATGACATAATTAAGATTAGATATGATTTCAGGACGAGTCACTTGTATAGTATGTTCCGGTCTTCCTCTGAGTTCCTAGGTGATCCCATGTTCTTCCGATACTAGTACCCATGGTGACATTACACACACTATGTGGACCTGTGATCTCATCCTTAGTTTTGGTACCCATTTTTAGTAAATTGAGAACTTATTTTTATGTTAAAATATATTTAAGGAAAACATTTTAGAATGAAAAATCATCCTTCATTTTTTCAGCGATTGGAAAATATGTATTTACCATTTTGGTGTTCTTTTTTCTCCATTAATTGACCAATATTTCAAATTAAGAGTGTAATGGATTATGTGTGTTTGTTTTTAAAATATAAAGTGTGAGAATCTCTATATTTATATATTATTGTTCAAACCTTATAATCAATGTTATCTTTATTTATTGGTTGATAATATGGAATAGAATTTTTAGTTCCTACCCATTGAGTTTTAATACTCTAACCTATAGATCATTATAGGTTTTTTAGTTTATATTCCAAGTTCCAACCATGATATGGTCACCCTAGGGATAGATGGTTGTGGATTGGAGAGTTACCCACAGGGGCACATGGGGGAATCTTGAGTTTGGGGTTAAGTTTGTTTATTCATTTATTATTTAGTTGTTTTATGTATCTGATCTCATTGATTGTTTATTGAGAACTAGTTGATTAGTTTATAGCAATTATAGTCTGTTTTATTTACTCAGATGGCCATTATTGTTTTTGTTGGTCCTAAATAATTTTTACTTGTATGTTTTGATGCTCAAAACTAGTTTACATCATCTGGGGATTGGGAACGCCCCTCATGAAGTCACACAGACTCGATTGGGGGACTGGTTCAGGGATGACCTGGGTTGGTTCATGACAAAAAGGTACAATAGCAGGACTTTTCAATTTGGGGTGTCTAGTATATAAATATTAGAATAATTGGGACTCGGGAGGTAGGTGTGGGAAGAGCATAGTGAACTCTTTCTCACATAGATCCTCAAGTTACCAGGGGTTGTCCTATATTTGAGTCTTTTCTCTTGGGGGTTTTTGGATAATGGGATGACAAAAGAAGGTGAATCTGGTTATGTTGTGGCCTCACATGGGGTGGTGACCCATTTGGATTCCAATTACCTGGTTCAATACTCTCTTAGTGTTATGCCTTTCATGGGTCATAGATCACCACTATTTTGTTGGGTTAGGCATAGACAATAGTTCCTTATTTTGATGTTTTATCATTTTTTGTGTTTTGTTTTGATTTTATTTTATGAGATCATGTGTTATAATTGAATGTGAAATTTAAATGTGAAAAGCGCATTGGAATTGGATTTCTTTACTCAAATGGTTTCAAATGTGTAATGTAGGTTCTTAAAAGGGTATGTGTTTTTATTTTGAAGGTTTGGAATGTGTTTCTATTCGATAATGAAAAGAGATGTTTGGTCATTGGTATTCTTTTTGGTGGTTTACATGTGTGTGGGTATGAATGGAGAGTGGATGTGGGAAATTTTCTATGGTTCATGTAAGAAGGATCATATGAACGAACATGTTATGGTTCATAAGAGACCATAGGTGAGTTTTAAAAATTAAGGGGAAATAATTTATTTGAAAAGGGAAATGTAATTTTGTAAATTGAATTTGGTTTAAAAAGAGGGATTCATTAATTTGAAAGACCCTTATAATTGTGTCCATTTTTAAAAGCCTTAATAAATTGTAATTTTTAAAGGATTTTTTTGGTTCTACTTGAGTTTGTTTGGATTCCAAGCTGGTAGTTTTGAGTTCGGTGTGTTTCTTTTGATTGAGTGTTGTCACGATGCCAGTTTTGGTTGTGTTTTACTGTTTTTCAGAATATGCTGCCCTGAATGTCTCCAAATTTTGTCAAAAAGCAATGTTAAGTTCTTAAATATTTTTGGTTGTTTTCTATTTATTGATGTAATCTATGTATATTAAAGGTGGATGTTTGGTTTGTAGAATTAGAGTCAGTATTTAGGTTTTTGGGAACTCCTAGCATCATTAAGGTTCTTGTCGTCTTGGGTTTGAAGAAGGTTTTAGTATTGGGACCAGTGGTGGATCTATAACCCACCATCATTAATGTTTGGGGTGTGGTTAATTTTAATAGGCTCTAGCGAAGGTTCCCTATCTAGCAAGGAGTTCATTCCGGAAGAACCTGCATCCATGAAACTATCTTCACCGGTCTCGGCTCCCAGTTTGTCTAACAATCCACTTCTGTGCCACTAGTATATACTAATTTGGAATTCTTTGTCATCTCATTTGATCTCATTATAAATGTTCCACCATTATGGTAGTTTGAATCATCGGGACGAAGAAGTAGGTGGGGACTAGATGATGAAAATGTCCAATTATGAGCCGAGAAATGTTTCTACAATCAGGGACCATGTCATAGGTCTCAGGGTGAAGCTCTCGTATAGTCAAGAGTTGAAACGGTTGTGGGAAGCCTTAGACTAGATCATGTTTTCTTCATTGGATGAAAATATGAAAGGTTT
Source organism: Viscum album (assembly GCA_963277665.1). NCBI lineage: Eukaryota > Viridiplantae > Streptophyta > Magnoliopsida > Santalales > Viscaceae > Viscum > Viscum album. Next base: position 114,223,461 of record OY728137.1, read on the forward strand.
TTTATTCTATTTTTTTCCTCTGAAAGCTCATCCTTTTTGTGGTGGTGTGATGAGGCCATTCGACTATAATCCCAAAGGACTTATTTTATCTTAATGTGGGTTATAAATAATTTATATTCCTCAAAGGGTGTTGGGCCTAAGGATAAACCGACATATTCTGATTTTTAGTTTGGTCCCAACTGTGTTTGTTAAAGGGATGTTCGGTTTCATGAAATTAATGGCCAGTGTTTCTATACCCTTTCTTTATTCAGGCACCTCTCCCTAGATATTCCTCTAACAAGATTTATTTTTATATGGGATTCCTCTATCCCAGTGTCCATATGTTCCAGTTTTCTCCAAATGGTTTTAATTATAGTCGTGGAGTTGTCCTCTAAGACTATAGAAAGTGAGTTGAGTTTGGAATATAATTTCCCTAGACTTCACTTGTGGTGATGTTTTTACTTGGTCAATGTTGAGGGTGTTGTGTTAATTTCTCATCCTCAGTATTACAGGTCTTTTTGTAGTATTTTTTCCATTTCTATATTTGGAATGTTGTTCAGTCCACATGGAGATATTTAATGGGTCTGGTTTGGAAGACCCAATGTGCCACCACCCCCTTCTCCTGGGTGGTATGCTTGGTTTTTACTTTTCACACTAGTTGAATTATAATAGTGTGGATATCCCCTCATGGTATCCCCTTGTTTTGAGTGTGGTTTTTCCTGGGTTAGCCAGATCTGACTTGGAGAGTAGATATTCACCATGAAACTCTTTGTTTCTTCTGGCTGTGTTCATACATGGACTCAATTCTTGGCTATCTTTGGGCTTGATTACTTTTTGGGGGTAGAGGTTTTCTGTGGTGGGGAGAATTGTATCACCCCAAACATGGACGCACATTATTTTAATCTTTTCTCGGAACTGCATCTTTTGCAAAAATTTGGGATTCAGTCCAGGATTGATTTTTTTGAATCATTGATATTTTTGTGGGTCTCGAGCCTCTACATAGTCACTGAACCATTAGCAGTGACCATGCATTCAGTTCGGGAGAATGAGCGGTTTCTTGATCATTCAAATAGATAATAAAATTTGATAAATAAATTAAATTATATGAAATATAAGGCTAAATTAAATTTTATAATGATAAAACATGTTTAAAATTTCAACCATAAAAATAATAACATTATGGAACATATAATAATAATATTATTACTTAATTTTTTTAATAATACTATTATTATTAAATTGATATAAAAAATTATTATTGTTATTTTTTAAAATTAAATGAAACAATTTTATCATTTTAATTATTATAATGTTCTATATTAGTATTATTTTGTTGTTGTAATTAATATTAATAATATTATTATTTTACTACTAATATTATTACTATTATTATTTTAATATTGATAATAATAATATTACTATTTAAACTAAAATGAATAATACATTATTATTATTATTATTGTAACACTATTTTTAGGTTTTATTTTAATTTTCATTTTAATCTTTTTTAGGAGAGAAACCCTAGGGTGTCGTCAGTCCCCCCCATTCTTCATATGTTATGCAAAAATGCCCCATCCTCTTGTCTTCCATACCACAACTACCCCAGACACATACCTCTCATGTCTGGCCTACGGCGCTTCGGTGCATCCCCTACTTCTTTTCAGCCTCTTCCTCTACTAGGCCATCCAACCACCGCTTGTCTCCCGGTCTGCCCTAATTATGCCACCATTGTTCGCCCCCTTCGTAGCCGGCACGCCCTCTCCATGCATCTACCTCACTTCAATTTTCTTTATCTGGTGCATCCCAACAGGCATGCCTTTCTAGCCTACTCACAACATCCATCCCCCATTCCAGCCAGCCTCTTCTCTACACCAACCCCTTCCCGCAAACCTCATGTCTGGCCATTCAATCACTACACGGACCTTTTACATTCCTTTGATTGTCACATGATGCACCACAACCCTCTACTCCAGTCAGGACTTCATATGTGATACCACAGCTATGACTAGGTCTATTGTCAACTATGACAGCCTTCATGCCACTGTTGAAAACATTTTTCATCATGCCTGGGCACCACAACACCACGTGGATTGTTTGTTCCATTCGAGTGACACCACTATTATAGCTCACCTCCACACCGAGGTCAGGATTGTGCATCTTCATCCTTTGGATTATTTTAAATCTGTGTTTCTCCATTTTTAGTTATTTTTTCAGTTTTTTTGGTGAATTTGAGAGGTAAATTTAACGACACTGTAGACATCGGTTTGTAGGTACATATGAAAAATTGTAGGGCGTGTCATGTTGTTGTGATCGAGCTGTGAGTCGAGGTATGATCCCCTTGAATTGTCCTTTAAATTAAATAACTATTGATTTATTTATTTTGACAACATTATTTATGATATTTAGAGATATAATATTTTTAGAGTAAAAGTTTTGTGTGAAATAAATTAACTTCTTCTTGGTATTTGGATTAAATGAAACTATTTTATTTTATGTGTATTCCAAGAGTATATCAAATTTCCTGGATTGAAATTATATGTAAATTATGGTCTTTAGAGAATTCTTGGTGTTGTAAATCACCATGGTTTGCTAAATATATTTCATAAATGGGGTTCCAAATTGTTTCAAATTGTAAGTGGTGTTTATTTTGTCCTTTGGAAATGATTTTGTGTGTGTGTCTCTATTTAATAAATTTTTTGGCATGTGAAAATCATGTGAGTCCTATTGGGAATTTTTATCAAATGGTTTATTTTGGGAAACCATCCTAGGGGTGGGTCACTTGCATCGTTGGGAGATTATGATATGGCTGTGTGCTCAGTATGGGACCACCCTTGTGTGATAATTTTTTATGTTAAGAGACTACGCATGGGGTGGATGGGGTTGCATGATTGTGTAGTGTGTGTGGTAATATATATATATGTGACTTGTTGTTTAAATGATAAGGCACACCCTTTTTTGAAATATAAATGGTAACATGGCATAGTAAAGTTGTTTGGTGAGAATGATTGCTACACTAGTTATATTATAAACTAATAGTGGCCCATAGAAGGGGATTTTATAGTTATTAATGCTACTGGATTAGGCCCCTCAACCAGGAAAAATAGTGCGGCAGTTGGGTGTTAGGGTGTTATGATGTCAACGATATTATCCATTCCTTCTTGATGAGTCATATGTATAGTATGTTCTGGTCTTCCCTTTAGACCTTAGGTGTTCTCTTATTATTCTAATACGAATACCCATAAAAAATTACATTCACTATAGGGAACCATGATCTAATTCTTGGTTTTGGAACCAATTTTTTGTAAATTTAGAAATTTTCATTATGTGAAAATATATTTAGGAATTTTTTTTAAAAAGAATAAGAATCCTTCCATTTTTCAATGTTAGAAAAATAAGTCATTATTTTATTGTTTTTGTTTTTCTCTATCCTTTGAGAATTATTGTCAATTCAGGTTGGTAATGAATTGTGTGTGTTAGTTTTTAAAATAAAAAGTGTGAAAAACTCTATATTTACATATAGTACATAAAACCTTTTTACCAATGTTTTCTTTATTTATAAGATGTGCACTAGGAATATAATTAGTTCGGACTACCTAAAATGTTTTAATACTCATTCCTATAATGGTTTCTTGTTTTTTATGTTTTTATTGTAGGTTCTAGTCATGGTATGGCCACCTTAGTGATGGTTGGTGGTGGGTCATTGAGTTTCCCAAAGGGCTAGATGGAGGAGTCTTGTGTTTTAGGTTTAGTTTTTTTCTAGTATTGTTTAGTTGTTTCATATATCTGATCCTGTTGTTTATTTAATGAGATTCTCTTGAATGGTTTTTTGTGTTTCTAGATGGTTTTATTTATTCTACTAGTCCTGATTTTTTGGGAATAAATTGTTGTCACTTGTTTGTTTTGTTGCCCGAAACTAATTTTCATCACTAGGGGATTAGGAACTCCCCTCGGAACAGTCCACGGACTGACTCGGGGGGGGGGGGGTGGTTCAGTGTTTACCCGGGTTGGTGCATGACACATATCATATAGTGTTTTGATATACTTCTTTTATCTCATGTTTTACACTAACATTGATTACATTAAATTGAACTCTAGATTTACTGAAATAATATTTCATATTATTTTACTCTCTTTCATAATCTAAATATTTTTTATTGAGTCTTCTTGAGTTTTTATTATTTCAGAATTATTGTATCCCGATGATCATTCATTTTATTTTTTTTATTTTTCTTCTTTAGATTTAATTTTTTGTTTATTTAATAATAGAAGACCCCTTTTGGAAAATTCTTCATGATCCTTAGACTTATGTTCATCCACATAGTTCATGTATTTAAATTAATTGTTGAGATGTATTTTCATATATATGAATTTATCTAGTTTAGATTTAAATATATTATACATTTCTGTTATTTTATCTTTTAATCCTTCACATCTAAAAGTCCATTCACATTTTACTACATGATCCATGTAATTTCTATACATGTTATTTTTCCAATTCACTGATTTATAAGAAAAGTGAGACATCATAATCCCCTTCTTTAATAAATTGTTATTATTTCTTTTTCTACGTGAAATAATAATATTATCATCACATGTTTTTTAGGATTCTATTTTGTACTTTTCCATCTCATATTTTGGGTATTTTAATCATCATAATCATGCTCTCTATTTTATTTATTTTGAAAATATGAAAAACAATTCCCAAAAAAAAACAAAAGTTGATGACATTGAGTTGGATTTTACCTTTTTTAATTAACATTTTCCTTATTATAGTTTCTTTTGATAAGTGACATGATTATATTTTGTTAATTATCATTATTATCATCAATATAATGATAACAAAGTTCTGTAGAATCTTAATATAGATCCTCAACTTCTTAATTGCTTCAAATTTTGTTCCATAATTGGATTTTTTTTATAAATGATTGTTCAATTCACATTATATATTCAATGATAAGGTCTTTTAACTCTTAAATTTAATGACCATCTCAAACATAAATAGATAAAATCTTGGAATCAATAATATCTAAAAAATTTCTCACCACCTTCTTAAAAATAGTGGAGTCTTTTTTGTTCTTGTTAAATCATACGAGGTTACTAACAATTTTATTTACCCATGTCAACAGATCATAAATGTAATAATCATTTTTATTATTGATATATTGTACATATATACTATTGAAATTTAGTAAAAATAATTTCACTATAACAAATCATTCATTTATACATTCAATCATATACTAAATTTCCTTTACATATATCAACACAATCACATTATTGTATAAATTTTCCGATAAAATTATTATAATCATATTTCATTCCATCCTATCAGTATCCATATTTCTTATATAATTATACATCATTTTGTATTTTTTATTTTGTTGGGAACCCATCGATAGATGAATCATCCAATCCAACACCATGATATAAATGAAAGTGAAGCATCACATTCTTCTAATTGTGGTAGTTATTTCTTACTATTCTCAGAACTACATTGACATTAAATATATTAATATTATCTACAAACAATTTCTCAATGTTCTAGTAGATGGAACCTTACCCCACTAATAAAAATTAAAATACCTCAAGAACTGATGAATAACGTAGATGTGGGTTGCATCATTACAAGTTATCTTGTATAATTATATTTGAATATAAGTTAAGCTACGATAGAAGGAATTAAATGATTCAATAAAATAGGTTTTCATAACTTTCCATATGAAAATAAAAATTTCAAAATAAAAGATTCATGAATTAATTCAAAGGATTAGACCAATTATAGAATTATACTCATTATCATGTTCGACTGCCACCATGCTATAAACTGTCCACCAAATAATATTATAAAATACTAGTTGATAGGTCAATGACTATATTTAATCCTTGTGTTTCATCTTTCCATTATGATTTACATAGAATCAAACTTTTAATACAATTTCGAAAGTTGATTGATAAAGACATATTGATAATCATGTTGCTTTAGCCACAATTAATGATATTCTCATTATGCCATCAGTTATGAATAAAACAAATTATCAATCATTGTTATAAAAATGATAACATCCCATACCAAAATCAGACTCAAATATGATTATAATGAATAATAGATCTATAATAGAAGAAAAGAACACCTTTATATCATTGGGATTCAAACTCCATTCGACATCCCTTACTTTTATTATTTATGATATTCGGTATTTTTGAAAAACATATAATGTAACTATTTAATCATAAGTCAATGTAATCTCCTCATCCTTAATAATTCATTCAAAATTTCTTATAGAAGGATCCTATGTGATTATAACAAATTTTTAACACAAATCCATTTTCTACAATGTTCTGTTTTATTCACCCTAATTACTATCATATCCAAATAAAAACAATATATACACGAATCCATTCATTGAAAATTACCGGGGAATAATTAAAAATCAATGTTTTATAACTTCAAAAAAATACCTATAATATTTTTCTCACTATGTCCGAATGAAATCATATCATTCCACATTTGGGGCATAAATAATGGATCCAAGACACAAAACTCAATTTTTAACTTGCATGAATTTCCAAAAATTAAAATATTAATTTAAATCACAATATAATACAATTATAGATATTATTGGAACCCTTGACCTTATGACAAATATCATATTTATGTTAAAGACCAAATATATACATATTGATCATCTGATTCAGAACATCCCATATTTTTAGTTGAAAAATACCATAAACATAAAATAATATACACTGATTACTATTTAAAAAAATATTTCAAAAAATATCATTAACATAATTTCATAAGTGATGTTTTATGATATTATGATTAATTTGACATCATATATTTTCATTACAATACAAAATTTGCTTTTAGGGATCATTATTTTTTTGATTGTAGATACAAATACATTTTCTATTTCGTAATAGCATATATAGAAATTATATTATTAAAAAATGGAACATGTTCATTGATAAATGATTACTCTCGTGAGTAGAATACATAATCCCAATTCTATATTATTGGAAGACATACTTTCATTATAAACAAATGCATTCATAGAAAATGATTTCTTTCAAGTATTATAATGGGGACTTACGATCTAAAAAAGGCTGGAATTTTGTAGCAAGATATATGATAAACACAATGAAAATGATGGATTAAAAACGTAATGGATTTAAAAAAAATGTTTCCAGATTACTCAATACAATTCAATAAGAATTCACACTTTTTGTGCATCGAGGACATACCATCAGTAGGTTATGACTTACAATCAAGGACTTCTACCTTTTCCATTAATAAAAATTATTTGGAAAGACTTTCAATTATCCAAAAACACATAAAGAAAGAAACATATATTTTAAAGGCAGTTATCTAATGTGTCACAAATAACATTTATTGTTTTGATTTCAATGAGAAGAAAATAAAAAATACAAAGGAAAATCATTAACTAAATAGAGATATACCACCATATTTTATTCTATATAAAAATAAATTTCAATACAATCATCACGTTTTTATCATCATCAACATAAATCAACCAGAGGAAGATGATATAACAATTCTAAAATGAGTAGTTTTATTTGATTATTCTGAATTCTTTTTTGAAAGTAAAGTATTCCCTTTTTAATATTAAAATCATTTCCAAAAAATTCATATCTGTAATAAATTTTAGAACAAACCTAAAGTATTATAAAATATTTAAAAATAAAAAATAATTAAAATAAATGAAAATCAATAGAATCCCCTTAACACAAAAAATTATCCCCATAACTGAATAAAAATTCTATTTAATTCAATAACAATTTTATTAAAGAGATTAAAAATTACCCCAAACATTATTTTTTATTCTATAGATTTAATTTGAAATAAAATCTCATTTAAATAATTTTTTAATAATAATTAAATAATCCAAATATTAATTTACTTATTTATCTGTTTTCAGAATAACCCGACTGAATGATGATTATATCTATAAAATATGAATAATTTGTTCTTATATAGAAACCACAATAAATATATATATATTTTTTTATAAAAATCATAAAAAATATTACTGATCTAGGGAAGTATTATTATGAATAATAATTAATTAATTAATTATTCAATATAAAAATTATACATTAAAATTGTTAGTGATAAATCATTACAAAATTGTGTCTTATAAAAATTAATAATAACCAATAATTTTATATAAATCTTATTGAAAATTATGGTATAAAAATAAATCATTAATTGAACCAATAATAATAACAATACAAATAATAAAATCCTCATATAATGAATTAATAATACATAGTCACAACCAACTTTGATTTCATTACAATCTATACTAATAGCATCAAATTCACACAGAGCACATAAATGTGAGTCGATGTGAATTTGAACATATTTGAATCTAGAATTATAAAATTATGAGAAATTCCTCATGAAAATCAATTTAATACACAAGAAAATAAAACCATAATTTTATAACGCCACCTCTAAATTGAATCCAAAAAAATTATATCTCCCAAATTATATCATAACCTCACGATACAATTATTTAATTGAATTTACAGAAAATATATAATTTTAAATAATTGTTTTAAATATAAAATTAATTCTAATTAACAATTATTAAATCCTAGAACATGATAATGAAATAATTACGTAGTATTTCTCATGTAACATAGTGATGAAATCAATATTTATCTACTAACAAGAGAAATTAAAAACAATACTAAAAATCGTTTAAGAAAAAATATTACATTATTTATAATTAAGAATTGTAATAAATCTGATTCTAATAATTATTAAATATAAATTATTGAAGAATCTTATTTTTATAAAATGTTATTGAAAAATATTTAAAAATATCATATAGAGATTGAAAATTTCACCATTCCCATGAAGCCATTGTTATATATTCGTCATTGTATTATAATTTAAATTAACATTAACCCTCCAAAAAAGATCTTGAAAAAATGGCCTGAGTCATCCATAAAGGGAAAAAATAAATTACTCAAATTTTAAAATTATTTATTAAATCGTGACATACATGAAAAAATGAATTTTAATATTTCAATTATTTCATTAACAATGGACTTTCAATGTCTTGGGGAAATAATAATTGAATAACAATATAAATAATTATTAAATTGAAATAATACTAATATATGGAAAAATATAATTAAATATATAATTCAATAGCATGTATAATTAGATATAAAAAATAATTTAAATATATGAATAAATTAAAAAATTATAGAAATTGACATTCATAATTCTAGTGAATATGATTAAATATATTAGAATAGAAAAAGAAACACAAAAAATTACATTAAAAATTTTCTAGAAATATATTTGAAATTTTTTATATTAAACTCATTATTATTTATAATTAAAATATAAATATATTTTTTACTATAAATATAACAAAAAATGAAATAATTAATAATTAAAACATAACCAGTCAAACCAAGAAATACACTATAATTGTAATGGAACAATTCCATCATATATTTTTATATCATTAAAATTTAAATATTTCATTAAAATACACATTTAATTATATATTTTAAAAATATTACTAGTCTTCTATTAAATGAAATATATAAAGTATTTATAATCAATGTATAAATTGAAAAGTAATTAAAATTTTACACTTTATGTAAAACACCAGTTATCTATTAACCTAGAATGAAACAATCATTAATAACAAAAAAATTTCAAAATTAAAAACTAGTCACACGAATATATATATATATATATGAAAATTTTGACTGACGGACCATGATAAATAATTTTTTATTAAAGATAATCATTAAACCAAGATTCTATAGTTGTTTAGTGATTTCATATTTACTTGCTGTATATCCCATCATTATTATCTGTCAACCATTCAAATCAACATATAAAAAAACATATTGTAATAAATTAATATTAATTCACCAATAAACCAATTATATCCCATAAAAATCAACAATTAATAATAATAAACCATGTATAATTCATTCCAAAAAATACACTAACACCTACTAAATGATAGAAAAGAAATAAATTAATTAATATTGAATTAATTAGAATTAAAAATTATAAAATTTTCAAAAATTGAATTTTATAACATTAAAAAAACTATTACATTAGAAAAAATAATAATTTTTATCAATTTTAGTCAAATCTCAAAGCCTCATGCGTATCAATAAATTGTTATGGTAAAATCAATATAAAATAATTTAATTGTTCACTAATTGGACACAATTTTTATTTTACCATACTAATACATATACCTTTATATTCCATATAATGAAAAATTTATTTATATATAACTATTTTTTTCAAAATACAATTCATGTTATAATTTAAAATAAAAAATTTTCAAATCCATATTTTAATCTATATTTATTAAGAATTATCATTTAATTAGAGATGTAATTTATTAAAATAAATATTACATTATATAAGTCACAAATAAAATACATACAATATATATATAAACATATTATAAGGTGCTTAAAAAAATTATATTTTCATAGATATTCATTATTAATAAGAATTAGAAATTAAATTAAGATATCTTGATTTCAAAAAAAAAATTATATATCAAAAAATATATAAAAAATTGTGATGAAAAATATTACTCGATATAGATCACTATGTTCTACAAAAATTATATGTTATCAAAACCCATTAATGGTTTTTTTAGTATTACCCAATCCTTGTCTCCACTAATATGTCAATCTTAAACTATAAAAATGTTTATTATGTACATTTATGATTTACATGTCTTGTTAAAAACAAACCAAATCCACATATCAATGATCTATTTATCTTATCATGCTTATATACAAAATTTTAATATATATCCATAAATAAATTTATTCATCATACAAGAATTGGTATTCAACATACATAAATATAATTCTTAATCACTGAAAACCGCCTAGGTGAAAATGGAATCATATTTTTGGTATATGATTTATTTAAGCATGAAATATAGTAAAATTAATATACTAATAATCACATTATCCAACACATAAATCCATGAAAACCATTAAAAAATTGTACGTAAAATAGTATGATAAAATTATATAAACACAATATATAACTCTTTATGAATCAAAATTTAATGAAAAATTATCCCCTTATTGAAAATGGTTCTACATGTATTCCACCTATTCTATAGTGATACATATGATCCTGTGTATTTTTCTAAATAAAGGGGAGAAAATCATCACATATTAATAATATAATACATGATTAATAAATTTAGAGTACACCAAGGTGTACATGTATGTTGTAGGAATAACTATTTTGGAATAACACTCTAGACAATATAAATTTCCTATCATTTGAAAAACCAAACATGAATATTTGATAACCAAATATTTAATCCACTATTATTTCATAGTGTCATTTAATGGGAAAAATAAAATCTTATCTTTATGTCTTTATACAATACAGTATGTTACCATTTAAATACCCAAATTAATTTAATACGAACAACCATCATTAATAAAATAAAACATCAGGTAACATGATAATATTAGAAGTGTCATAAGGAGAAAAACATCATATTGAAATTAACCAATCAATCATGTTATTATAAAAAAAATCATCCTATCAACACACACATAACATAACCCCACATGAACTCATCTAGAGGTAAATCCTAAAAGTATTTACAAATTCATCACTTGGGGTTCTAGAATGTATGATAATAATAATATATCATTTATTTTAAAAACTCTTACATTACTACTCAAAAATTCGTAAGAAATTATATATATAAATAATAATAGAAGAATAAAAACATCAGCAATGGACAATATATCATTTCCATAAATCCCCAATATGTGTATCCCTTTCAATATAAATATTTACTCACTTCATACCATGAAAATAAAAAATAAAAAATATTCCATAAGGGAAAAGTGTATAAGAAACAATCCTTAAAGATTATATATTCAATTTGTTACCTAGAATCCACATTCAATTATCTTTTAATTTTAATTTATTTGACAATTAAGAAAAAACTCTAACAATGAAAACCCACAAATTGTAAGGGAATAATTATACTCAGTATCCATTTTTTCACAAAAGGAAAACCATCTAAATTGTTTTCAAGACAAATATTTAATAATTTCATCATGTCATCATTTTTTTAAATAATTTAGTCATATAAAAATAATTTAAAATACATATATGATTAGAAAATATAAAAATGGAAGTAAATAAATAAAATCATTAGACTAGTAAAAAAATGAAATCTCATTAATTTTTTTTTTAAATTGAAAAGAATGAATTGATAAATCATATAGGTGCCTTGGGACATTATTACCATATAATTATTATATTAAACCATAAAAATGGAATAACCATATGATCAAATTCAATATATAGAGTACCCAATTTATTTGAGATATATAATAGGGATCAAAAATCTAACAAGATATATAAGGCTCACTCATTTCTTAAGAGCTTTAATGTAGATCTTTCCATCGTAAAAGGTATATTTTGATACCACATGAGCTATAATGGGGCTCAACCTTTCTTATATGTTACATCAAGATAACCCATGAGTTATAAATGGGATAAAACCATCACACATAATATAATAGGACTAAATCATGAATAAAAACCTTGAAAATTCTTTTAAAACATTGTTTAAAATACTTCTGGATATAAAATATAACATTTTCTTGTAAAAATAAATTTAAAATCTAAAAATCGTGAACTTAATAAGGAAGCCATTTAATTTGGGAATACGTATGAAAATTTATAACGAAAATAATTAAATCAAAATTTCACAATGAAAACAATAAACTTCATACTTGTTATATATGTTAAAAGATATTTCTTTTGAACATTATAGAAGTAGATGAAAGGGAAACATTGAAATAATATTTTTTGAAAAAGAATGTCTTTTAAATAAGACAGAAAAATGATTTATTTTCAGATGAAATTGATATATATTAATGAAAATACATTTTTCTAAAACATTAATATACAGCATAATATATTCATAAAATATATTCAAAAATCATAAAATTCTAAGAAAAATATTTGGAACATAAATCATTGAATAATTTAAAATAATGTATAATTAGTTTATTTGTCTCTTTCCCTTGAGTGTGACTGGTCATGTATTTTCTTTTTCATCAGGAATAATAATAATAGTATAGGTATTTTCATGATTTATAACATATTTAATGTTTATTATTCTTTTTATGTCACTTATTACCATTTTATGAATATTATATGATTATTTAAATTCATTTCAGATGATTTGTTGATATTTGGTACTATAATACAAAAAGAATTTGGTATGACGTAGACCGTAAAAGTGGAAATAATTAAATCATGTAAAAAATAATATACATCACATAATACAAACTTTTATATATCAATTATACTTTAAATCGATCCAATTAATATTTATATGAGAAATGAGTTTCGTTAAAATCATGTAGACGGATAGTCATAATTACAAATGAGTAATATATCTATTTTTCAATTATAATTGTGGAAAGAATGTATGTATTCAAAAATATATTAAAAATATTTATAATTTCATTAAAATAATTATTATTATTTAAATTTAATTATATATATATCGTCCAAGTGATGTGTTGATGAAAAATGAATCACATCGCTTCGTGGAGGTGATAGTTCAAACATATGGACAAAACGTATTACCATTTTTATGTGCATGAACAAGTAAGAAAATAAATTATATATTTTTATTTAGTAAAGTTAATTATTTTGGAGATATCGTATATAATAATTAACAACATCATTATAACCATTCATGAGATGTTGTGGTGGAAAAAAATTCAACATTTCGCGAGGTGGTAGTCTGTCATACACATGAATGATTAAGTCTTTATAATTTTGATGGAATAAAAGATGTATTTTCATTATGATATTATCATAATACCACACAAATATTTTTACGATAATCTGACTATTTTTCCATCATGGTTGATTAATATTTTATTTAAGTTGAAAAATGAAATAAAAAAGAAACACTTATCATAAACTAAACATTTGATTCAGAGAATATCATTTGCGTATCATATTAAGAAAAATAAGGCAAATTATTTTCTAAAAATAAGAAACCAAAAATGTGGTGAGGGATTCTAGGAATTTATTTTTTTAGATATTGATTTAATCAAATAGGTTTTTAGGTGTGAAAATAATAATAGAAGACATTTCATTTATAAGAGACGAGAGGGGAATTCTAGAAAATTTTCCAAATATTAAACATAATTCAATGACTTTTATATTCAAAATTGATAAAAACTGAATTATTTAAATGTTATAATATTATTTTTTTGGAATAAAATCATCCAAAAAAATTATACAAGTTTTTAATTTTTTTATTCCTTATCTTTTGACATTAACCCTCATTTAACCCCGTTAACTCTTACTATGAAAAAAATAGTTTATTACACATTAACAGTTAATATAGTTAATATAAAATGAAAAAAATCATAAATAAGTCCTATTTTAATTTTAAATCATATTCTCATTATTTATCCATACATTAAGTTTTTTTAAAATTATATGATTTAATATAATATTATTTACTTTAAAATAACATTAATGATACTTTTGACATTATTTATTTCACGGCATTCTAAAAATATCCTAACAAAAAAAAACTAACCATTTTTTCAAACATATCACTAACATGTTGATGAAATCAATAAATTTTTTTATGAAATTAATTAAGTAATATTATACTTATATTAATAGTTGTTGTACCATTTATTTTATATTTATTTTAAATAAACACTAATTATATCATCATTAATTTACCATTTAATGTAATTATTTTCTCACATAATAATTATAAATAAATGATAATTATATAGATAAATATTTAATATTATAAAATAATATTTATGGTAAAATATATCTTCTAAATAACCCTTTTTAAAATGGTATATTTATTACAATATATGTATGAAATATTTACTTATATTAAAAATAAAATACAATAATGTGTTTAAAATCATCCATGTGGCATCGAGAGGTCATAGAATGGGCCCACAGATAATTGTTTTCAAAAATAAATAATATAAACAATTAGGAAATGTTTTATGCTAATTTTAAAATATATATGACATTAATTTTACACTTAATTACCCGATTTACCCTTATCTACAAAAATATAAAAACTAATAATGTTACATTTCATATTGACACAAAATAAAATAGAATTATATAATAAATTTGGCCTCTATATTTATAAATATATAATCCATTTTTTAATATTCAAAACCCAAAAAATTAAAAAAATTTAATTTAATATCGACTACATTTATGGAATGAGAAAAGTTGGTTTTAAAGTGAAAACATTCAATACATTCGATTATTTTATATCCGAATTAAAAAATTAAATTGATTATAATGGCATAAATTGGATTAAATGATATATTTTTTATATTATTTTACTTTAACACCAATGAAATATATACTTTTATAATGTTAATTTTTTAGATGAAAATGATGTTTTTAAATAAAATTCCGTATTTCTGAACTATTAATGAGAACATAAATCTTTTCAGAAAAATACCAAAAATTAAACCCAATTAAATCTTTATATTATTAATTCAAAGAAAAATTTAATTTTTTAAATATAATTTATTAATTCTTCTAAAATAATATAAATAACTATTTCTTCGTTAAAAGGAAAAAACTATATTTTTATAATATTACATTTTTTATGCATAAATTTTAATTTGTTCGTATATATTGTCTTTAAAAAACTTTGTATGTATTTAAATCGTTACATTAAATATATTATATATAAATTTCATTAATATAATCTAAAAATAGTTATTTTATTATTTTATAAATATAATATTCTTCATTTAATAGTTTTTAAAAAATACATATTTTTTATTTTAAAAAGGAATTTATTTCCATTTATAATTAATTGGTAAACAAATTATTATATTTTTATAAATGTGGAAAATATAGTTTCAATATATAGTAAATCTTGTTCATACCCACCATTGTAATGTATGTCTGATAAACCCCATATCAAATTATAATATTTAGTTGTTACTTTATGCTCAATGTGGAGTATCTTGTATACAATCAAACATAGTGTCTCCTTTAAAAAACTCATTATGTTTATTATTCCCCCACCCCTTAAAAATTTGTGTTCTTTTAATTTGATGTCATTATTAGTAACCAATGTTATATTATTTTATATACCTTTACTGAAATTCCGCATCGTAAAAAGGATTAAAAAAAACAATCACCTTATAAGAAAGAAAGAGAAATACTACGGTTGCATGGGATAACACATAACAGGTTTCCATATAGGAAAATAATAACATAGAAGAGATAAAAATAGTCATGTTCAGGTGGAGAGTGATAAATAACATTTTTATTGAAAAGTTATCCATTATAAAACCATATATTTTATATGAGATAAAATGTCATTGATTTGATAGTAAGAAAATTAAATGGATAAAATTTATATATTAATATTATTTTCATAGATCTGGGGAATTATTTTAATTCTTGGATTAATAACATAAGGAAGTATAAATACATGTCAATTATAATTTCAACATTTAATAAAGTTAGACCACAAACTCTTTTTTTCATAAAAAAATGAGTATTTAAAATGATTTTTTATTGCATGAAGAATCAAAATCAACTTACATTGATCACACATTCCATAAAATTATAACAATATATTCCTCCTATATTTATAAATTAAAAATATTCTAAATGGTTAGAATAATGTAAAATAATAATTTAAAAGAATAAAACATTGTACCATTTAAATTAATTCAATCGCCAAATTCAATAGTGACCCCCCAAATTACAACCCAGATCATTAATAAATAACTATGCACAAATATTCTCAAATTAAAATAGAATATTATTGAAAAGAAAAAATTATAACAATATGATCACATGTTCTTCCAAATAACATCAATCCCTCTTTATGTCTTTAACAACAAAAATAATTTCATAAATAACAAAATATCATTGATATTAAGTCCATATTGAAAATAAATTTAATAACACCAAATACACAATAAAATCATAATTTATTCTAAAATATAACCCATCCTATATTTCTAAAATTAAATATAATAGTATTCTATTTATCTTATTCAAATAGAATTCCCAAAATAGATAGAATCTTCTGAAATAACATTAACCACTTAATCAGAAAATCATTCTCCAATATGAAGGATATCAGTTTGATAAATAAATTTAGAAAAATAAACATATCTGTAATAGATCAATTCTATTAAATAAAATTAAATGGCCATAATAACTAGGACATCACAAATTCCAGTGGTATGATTTTTACTCTTTCCTCCCTTTGGTTGTGGATTCAATTTTTTTAGCCTTGCTGGATGCGATGGGTTGGAACCCATGCAATATGTTATCCATTTTCTAAAACTATAGGAATATAATACTCATAAAAATTAAAAAAATCATAAACATCCTCAAAATAATGTTCGTAATTTTTAACACAATGGATTATCTCATACCATTAATTTTTTATCTAAAAAGTAATAACCTATAATTTTTTAAAAACATTAATGTTGGTAAAAATATCTTTAATCTCCATAAAATTTCATAAGATAATGCCTCAAAAGGGTGTCAAAGACACTAAAATTATGATCCACCTTAAAATTATATACCTGTTATTATATCCATGTATCTTAAGAAATCATCATAATATCCAATGTTCAAGGACCCATCCATTCATTTCAACTGTAAGGATTCAGATATAAAAATTACATTTTTACGTGTTTTTTAACATTAATTCACAATTCATAATATTTTCAGATTATATTTTTAGATAATTTTATTAAATATTAAAATTTTTAACCATACATTGAAAGTTGACACATATACTTTTTATCCTTGATTTACAGAAAAGGAAACCCTTTTCATAGAAATAATGATTTCTTTTCATGACACAACTTCAATACTTTCATCAGGACATATTTTTTCTCTATACTAATATTAAGGACTTGTGAAACAAATTTATAACATTGGATGAGAATAAAATGATCAATAAGGGACAAAAATAAATAAAATCAGTACTCTAGGGAAACATGAAAACCCATTAAAACTATTCTAAAAAACATACGAATAAATAGAAAAATCATGTAGGTTTCATGGGATATCATTACTATATACCTCTAATATTCACCCATACTAATAGAATAACCATAAATATGACTTTTATCTTAATAGTACCTAATAAATTAGATATATATAATAATTATCACACTTTGAATATGTTATATTCGGCACACCATTTATAATGATCTATAATGGTGATCAACCCATTTTATATGTTATATCTGGATCACACATGAGCTATAATAGGGCTCAACTCTTCATATAAGATAAATTGGGCCCACCCATGTGCTATAATGGGGTTCCAAATTTCTCATAATTGAACCAACGATTAAATGTTCAATAAAAATAATGAGAAGACATTTTTACCATTGTGTAAAACATTTTTAGATATCAAAATAATCTTTTTCTTAAAATAACATTTAAAATATAAAAATAATTCGTAAAATAATGAAACCTTTTTATTTGAAAATAAGCCTTAATTTTGTTAATGGAATCCTATAAACACTAAATAACTCTGAATGAAGTAAATTCCATTCATTATTTATATATTAAAAAACATTTATATGGATCTTGGTAAAAAGAGATGAAATATAAACATTAAAATATGATTTGTAAAAGAAGATCCGTCCCATAAAACTACAAACAGATTCCTTTTCTGATAAAATTGAATGAAATTAGAAAATAATTTTTTTTAAAAAAATTCGTTTACATTTTTTCATGTTCATAAAAACCATTTTAAAAACACGAACATGAAAAGGA
Source organism: Viscum album (assembly GCA_963277665.1). NCBI lineage: Eukaryota > Viridiplantae > Streptophyta > Magnoliopsida > Santalales > Viscaceae > Viscum > Viscum album. The sequence goes on from OY728137.1 coordinate 114,242,314, forward strand.
AATATTTATAAAATAAATCATCAACACATTTAAAGTAAGTATTTTTTAGTTAAAAAGTCTGTTACCTTGAGTTCAAATATTCATGTTAATTCTTTATATTGATAAATAATAATATTTAGATATTTATATAATCACATTTTATACTTTTTATTTGATATTATTCATTTTTCTCACATATTTCCATGTCATAATATTTACATAATTATTAATGTTCACGTAAGACCTTTGTACGTTATTCGATACATGAGGTCCAAATAACATTGGAATGTTATCAATAAAAAGTGATAATTATTAAATCACCTATATGAATAATATTATTTTAATAATAAAAACTTTTAGAAATCGGTTATTCTTTTAAATAAATCGAATACATATTAATAAAAAAACAGAACAATTTTACAATCAAGAGGATGGTAAGTCGTATGTATGCCTGAGTAATCTTTCCACTATTCAATGATCATTAGGGAAAAATGAAACTGTTATTTTATGTTTCTATAATAATAATAACATCATTAATTTAATATTAATAATTTATATGTAATTATATATATCATCTATGTGATTTTATGATGAAAAATGTATCACAACGATTTATAGATGAGGTTATCCACAAGTACGGGCGAACCACATTATCAATTTTATGTAAATGTAAATGTATAAATATAAATGATATATAATTATTTAAAAATGATAAAAATTTCACTACAATTTTATATAAGATTTAAATCCCTCATTATAACCATTAAATGGATATGGTGATAGAAAACAAATTTCATTGGTGCGGGCACCGGTAGTCTGCCATACACATGAATGTTTAATTTATTGAACACTTCATTGAATTGGATATAGATACATGTGATGATATTAACATAATAAAATATGCTTATATATAACATATTGGATTAATTATTTCATTATTGTTGAAGAATAATTTAAGGATGTGGAATAATAAATAAAACAATAACACCTATTAAAAATGACACCTTTTCTTCAGACAACCAAATTTTCATAACACCACAAGACCACTAAGGCATGTGTTATGATTAAGATAATACCTCCACAGTGTATAGTTGTATCATATAAATGGATATATAATGTTATTAGCCAAAAAATTGGGATTTTAGTGTGAATATAAGAGAAGAATAGGTTCCATTTTTTAAGAGAGGTCATGGGAACTCTTGGAATTTCTCAAAATATTAAATTTATATAAATTACTTTTAATTAAATAATTTTTCTAAACTTATTTATTTAGAATATATAATTATTTTGGGTAGAACAAAATTCATAAAATAAAAAATATATACGTTTTTTATTATATTCTTAATCCTTATACTTTGAATTCAACAATTATTTAGCCTCTTCAACTCTTATTGTAATAAAAAGAGTTTTCATATTTGTATCGTTAATATACATACTATAAATAAACATAAAGGAAAAATTTATATCATTTTTTTCTTTATACCAAATAGTGTGGAATTTTTTTGTTCTTTTAAATTTTATATCATTTAATAAAATATTATTTATTTTACAATATCATTAATGTAAATTTTTACACTACTAATTATTAGACTTTTTAAAATTATCCTAATAATAAGATAAAATAAGAAAAATTAATCTAAAATATCACTATCATTATATATTAGTCTTTAATATTATTTGGAGATATTAATTATTTAAAATTATATTAATTTTAATTTTTTTATTTTAATTTATTTCATATATCTTTCAATTAGACAATTAATGCATCAGTATTGTGTCAACATGTAAGGTAATGATATTATCACTTAAAAATTATAAATAAATTTCCATGAAATATATAAATAGTTTATCATTAATATTACAAATTTTAATTGAATATATAATATGAATAATCCAATATTTTAAAATGTATATTTTTTAAAACACAAGTATGAAATTTTATTATTTTCATCAAAATAAAAAATAATAAAGGGTTTAAATTAACTCATGTTGATCTAGAAGGAAAAAATACTCCAAAAGATAAATTAATTCCTCAATATATAATCCAATAAAATTAGGAAATTTTTAAGTGTACTTCAATAATATTTATAATATTATTTTTAATATTAATTTTATGATTTACCCATTATCGTGGTAATTAAAAAAATAATTAAATTTAATATTCATTTTGTCCAAAAATAAAAAGAACATATTTAATAAAATTTACCTTTACTATTAAAAATACTGAAAGAATCATCAAAATTCTAAAGGTATAATTGGAAAAAATTAATTTACAATTAATCATGCTGACGGAATGATAAAATGGGGTTTTAGAGTAAAAATGATCAAAAGATTAAAAAATATATATATCAAAATTCAAAATTAAATTGATTCAAATGGATTAACTAGAATTAAATGATATAATATTGAACCAAATATTCATTAATAGAATTAATATATAATATTCAACATTGTGAATTATTTACTCAAAAAGATATTTTTTAAATTAGTAATAGTATTTATTCAATATTCATGAATACATGAAACATATCAAGAAAAAACTCATCCAATATAAAATTGTCATAGTAAAATTGAAAATTGGATGTTTATTGTTTGAAATTTAATTTATACATTTTCTAATAACACTATTTAAATCAGCTGTGACATCAAAAGAAATCAAACCTATGTTTTTAGGAAAACTCATCTTTTATGTGTAAAATTGGATTTTTACATATATATTGTCTAAAAAACACATAATATGAATGTAAAAAATTATATTGAACCTATTATATATAAATATTATTAATATGATTCAACAATTTTTGTTTTATTAATTTATCAACCCAATTATTAACGTTTAAGTAGTTATTCATAAAATCAATTTCTTTTGGTTCAAAAAGCGGTTTATTTTCATTTATAATTAATTGGAAAACAAATTAATCGTATACACATGTATAAACCATATTTTCACAATCTAGTTAACATAGATCATACCATATATTGAAATGACTATAAATTAACTATCATATTAAATAATAATATTTAGTTGTTTATTTATGATCGGTGTGGTGTATCTTATATACAATCGAACATTGTGTTTCCTTTAAAAATAAATTATGGTAGGGAAAAATCAATGTATAACTAAATAAGAAAAAATATTTCGATTTTAAAATGAATTTCATACAATAGAATATTATTTTAATGAATAAAATCACTTTTTTAAAATATACTACATTACATATAATTGATTAAGAAATTCATATATAGTATTAAAATGGATTCAAATTAATTCATTGACATCACAAATATTCTATGAATAGATATAATATTCGATGTATGTTAATTAAAATAATGTTAATTTTATTATAGAATTACATTTTTATTCATATTATTATCTCATTTTAATAATTTCATATTATGAATTTAAATAAATATAATTATTGGTCAATTTGTAGTTATACTTTACCATAATGATTTTTAAAAAATAATTTTGATATAAAAGATGTAACATATATTAAAAAAAATAAAATAAATGTGGAGAGAGGTGTCTAGCGAAAGGAACCCATAAAAAATGTGAGGTGTTCCGTGTGTAGTGGATATAATCCTAAAAAAGGCGAGGCATGTGGTTTATGGTTGAATGAACCCCAATAAATATACATAATCTTTATCCATATGTATAGACATAAAATCATATATACATGTAAAAATATATTTTAATTAGAAGATAAAATATATATTTATAAGATGTATATATTTTCATTAAAATACATATATCTATTATATATATTGGAATATTTATATGTCTATGTGTTTTTTCATATAAATATATATGTTTATATATATTTACATATATATATTCAAATAATAATTAAGTATATTATAAAAACAATATAAAAATTTATTTGTGATGTCTGTGATATATAAGGGAAGGAAAAAAGTGTGAAAAACATTATATATATATATATATTGTAAAAAATATATACTATACAAATACCCATGTTATAAAAGTAATATTAAATTATAATTCTCAAAATTATATGATATATAAATATGTTTTTGTAAGATCAATTATATATATACGCACACATGAAAATTGATGATTCTTAATGGATTACAAATAGATGAAGAACACAAAAAAAAATAACAATATATTATTTTTCATAATGGGACACACATATGTTTGGATAAATTTTTTAAGTATTTGGATGTATTCAGAATAGTGAATAAAAATAAAATAAATAACTAAACTGCTAAACATGTATGGATTATAAATTGGAGCAATTTCCTTAAGATTTATATCCAATGAACCCCTATCAAACTCATAGGTAAAAATTCACGAGTTTTCGTGGTTATGAAGAGGGTGACGGCGAGTTTAGTCTTTAGCGAAGGTGGTTCAACAAGGGTTTTCATATGTTAATTCTAGAAAAGTTTGTTAGTAGTTTTTAGTAAGTGGATTATATTTTTTGGCAATGTATATATGATAATATTTTCTGATGTACTATTTTATATAATGAGATTATTATATAAGAAAAAAATGTCAAACCTATAATTTATATTATTCAAAAACCATTTTATATAGAGGATCAAAATTGTTAAAATTTTATTTGAATGTTTTTTTAAAATTTATTTTCCTTTGATAATTTAATTAAAAATACCCTATATAAAAAAATATCTCTTTAAAAAAATATTTTATTACTTTTTTATTATTTCAAAAAAACCCCATGTATGTGAGAATAAATATATTTATTGTCCAATTTTTTTAAAATTATAATTTATTTAAATATTTCTTTCATTTGTTTCGATTGTGTTTTAATATATCAAAGTAAATCATTTTTTTGAAAAATTTTATATAAAAATTTTGGATGTCACACATATGTATAATTATGTTCATGAACTAAGAATGTCACTAAAAATCCATTAATATATTACAATGTTTTATTTCCAGGTTGTTTAGTTTCTTCCTACTCAGTGAATGATTTTGTTCGAGTTTAAATATATATACTTATATTTAGATGTATAAATATATAAATTCTTTTTTGTATATATCCATTGTAATAATTTTAGATGTTAAAAACATCATTGAATTATAAAAAGGGATCATGTTCATAATATTTTATATAAAAATTCATCATTTGGACTTCGTAAACCTTATAGGGATATAAGGAATGAACCCGACCCTACTTTTTGGGTAAGCCCTAGAAATCCTTCAATGTTTCATGTGACCCAATGGTTTTTATTTCTAGTGTTGAAAAGTATTTTTAGAGAAATTACTTGATTATTTGGAAAATAAAATTCTTTCCATGTAAATTTTGAAATTTATTTTTAAATCATGGTGGTTTTTATAATAATAGGTAATTCCAATGGTTTTTTAAAAACACATTTTATATGCTTATAAAATATTAAAACTATGATTTTTTTGGAAAAATATTTATTATATTTATTGTTTTGTTATAAAGGAATTTTTTTTCAATTTTTTTTAAAAATGATATGTCTTTTCTATGGTATTTTAAAATTATTTTATATGGACATATATTTTTAAATGTAGAGAATTATATTTTTTGAAAATATTAATAAATTTTTTTTATGTTTAATATAAAATATAATATTTTCCAATTATTTTTTTATTAAATATTTATGAAAAATATTTTCACTGGTCTTAAAATATAATTAAATTGAAATTTTATGCACAATGTATGTTTTAGAATATTTTTTTATGGGATCATTGGAAGTATCAAAATAGTATATCTTCATTACAGATATTTTTTGTTCAATGTTAAAATCATTGTTTATATATTATTTGATTAAAATAAGATATGTTTTAATGGTTTACACTTTTCCCCAAAAAATAGATTAAATTTGATCAAATTTTTTTAATGAACATTATTTTGACATAAAATATTTGTTAAAAAATATAGGTAGTCATATTGAACTAGATCTAAGGGCATGATTCTCAGGTCTTTATCGTTGGTATCAGAGTAATAGTTTATATAACTTAATAGATAATGTTGTTTTCACATGTAGAAAGTCTAACATGTAGATTTTTTTTTGATATACTAATAATTTTATTTTATGTCAATCTTATGAATATAAAAATTTAATCATTTTATTTATCCTAATTATAAGAACTAAAATTCAAAATTTTCATAAATATGATAAAATAATTTTAAGTGAGAAATTAATTCTAAGGGGATAGAATATAAAACCCTACATATATTAATCATAGTTTTCGATATTTATGTTTATTAATTAAAAGAATATTTATTTTGATTCATAATTTCATATTTTTTCACTAAGATAACTATTTTATGAACTCTTAATTTTTAATTTCAATAATTATATATCATAGATAATTTGTAGTTATATTTTATCTAAATGATCAGTAATATCTTATTCTAATATTACAATTAATAATTTATAATATATTAAAAAATATAAAGTTTCATTTTAATTATTTATAAATTTCATATATTACTAATATATTTAAAAATTATAGGAGTATACACTATATATAAATATATATACTTTAACAACTTCATACATTTGGGTTAATATATTCTTTTCAGTTTTGTAAAGATATATGATTCTCTACATATATATATATATATAGTAAACATGTTCATATATGAATGTGTTATTCCAAAATAAAAACAATGTACATATATCTTCATATAAATATAAATATATCTATATCTATATCTATATATATATGTGTGTGTGTGTAATTGTTAAAAATATTTACAGTTCTATTAATTTATATATATTTATATGAAATAGTTATAAAATTGTATTAAATATTTATATATACACCCAAACAAACACACACACACTCATATATATGCACCAAATATTTCTGTATATATACCTTGACATTTGATATATATATATATAGGCATAGAAAAGAGGTTTATTGTAAAAAAATAACACGAGTTTATATATTTTTTGAACCCGATATGTGAGGAATTTAAAAATAATTGAAATAAAAAATGCAAAAGAAAAGAGAATCGTGGTTTGTAGTGGATGGAACACATAAAAATCATGATTTTTGTGGTCTATGATGGATGGAACCCAAAAAAGTGTGAGGTGTGTGGTGTTTGATGGAAGGAACCCAATATATATATACACATAAACAATATAAATATATATATAAATTGATTCATATATACATATTCAATATACAAAAATATATGTTATTTTTTAATATATATTTATACTATATAAATATGATAAAATACATATGTGTGTTTTATATATATGATAGAATATATATCATTGTGTCAATATATATATATATATCTATATATATACATAGATAATTAGTTAAGTAAAAAACAATATGTAAATATATTTTTGAAGAGTGTGAAGTGTATGGAAAGGAATAAAATTGAGAAAACAAATATTATATATATATATATATCCACCCACTTACACATTGATATATATATATATAGTGAAATTTATTTTATAAAAATATATTTATGTTAAAAAATTTATGTTATAACATAATTCTAATAAATATATGTTACATATATCTGTTATCAAAATGTTCAGTTATATATATACATGATAGATAACATTCCATAAGGGTTATGGAATAAAAAAGGAAAACTATAAAAAGTGAATAATAAAGAATCATTATTTTTCTTTATGGGATGATAGGTATAATAAAATTATTAACTATTTCTATGCCTTTCCAAATAGTTATTAAAAATGATCAATAATAGTTTCTTTTTTACATTTACAATTTATATATAGGATCCTTCCCCAATATTCTGCATCCAACGAAACTCTTCTAAACACCCTGATAAATATATTATGAAATATGATTTAGTTGGATAGATATTGTGAGGTGAATATTTGTATCGAGGGAAGAATTTTCAATAAGATTTCAAATATTAGAATTCCCTAAAAGATGGTTTATAGTTTCTAGTAAATGAATTAATTTTTTTTTATCAAAGCTTATATGATTACATTTTCAAAATTACAATATTATGTAAGGAAATTATTTTCAATTAATTCAAATATTCAAAGATAACTTTTTTTTAATAAAAACCCATTCTTATAAAAGAGATCTACATTTCCAAAAAAAATAATTTGTTTGTTTAATTTATTAACATTATTATTAAATGATTATTTATATAAAAAACCCCCTCAAATAGACTTATTTTGGTTACAAAATAATATATTATTTAGGAATTATTTCAAATAATTCTTATATTAGGGAGAGTTATTATTTTCAAATAGCCATGCTTCTAATATTGTAATATAATTTAATATTAATTTGAACAGAATATAAATGTGTTCTTAATTATTAAGTATAACATTTTATGTGACACAATGTCATTATAAATATTTTTTCTGTATATATGTATATATTTGACCATGCACTACATATGTCATTAATAATATAAACATATTTTATAACATTTTATCACCATGTGGTTCAGTTTATTCCTACTCAATTAATGAGTTCCCAAGAATGTATGTATGTGAACTTTTACTTATATATAAATAAATAAATATTGATTTTCAGATTCACAAATGTTACAAACTGTAGTGAAAATACAAAGGGATTAATCAAAAAAATATAAAATTCAATACATGGACTTTGTAAACATGATATGGATCTGGGGACTGATCTCAACCCTCTAAGATGGGTCGGCCCTAGAAATGTTTTAATGTTCTATATGACCACATGTTTTTTTCTTGATCTTGTATAGTATTTTCTAAAAAATTATAGTATTCCTATATTTAGTGAACTATTTCCATGTTCATTTTAAATGGTTATTTCAAAATAATTATATATTAAAAATGATATGTATTTTAAATATTTTTTAAAATTTATTTTATATTATTATATATTTTGAAAACAATGGTTGTATATTTTTTCGAAAAATATATAATATATCAAATGTTCTTATATAAAAGAAAAAATTAATTCAATTTTTTTTCAAACTAATATTTATATTCAACTATTTTTGAAAATTATATTCAATAGTTGGATTTTTTTAAAACACTATTATTTTATTTGTGAAATGAGTTTATCAAATCAATTATGTTTTATATAAATGAAACTTTTTAGAAGAGCCTATAAACATTATATTTAATATGGGTTTTAAAAAGTTTATAATAATCCAATGATTGAAATTTGATCATCACTAAACATTTTAAAATGTATTTCATAGTCTCATTAAAGATTACAAATTAATTTTTCTTTGTTAATGAATTATCACGATTGAAGAGAAAAAATCCATTTATTTCTATATTGATTAAACACTAATATGGTGTAATGTTTTTTTCATTTCCTAAAAAACATAGAGTGAAAATTATCATCATCTTTATGAATTATTAAATTAATTTAGTTAATTTTTATAAAAAAATATATACAACATATTTTTTCTAAGGATCCATAAGTGAGAATCTCCGGTCGTTACACATTCCATTAAAAATGTTCCAAATAAATTTCATGATTGTATTCAGAATATTTAAATCAATCTTGAAAAAGGTAATAATTTAAATTATAATATATAAAAAAATTACTATAATAAAATAAACTGAAAATTATTAATCGTATTTGAAATAATCAAAGAAATGTCTAAAATTTGATGATTTATTATATTGTAGAATAATTAAATGATACATTAAAATGAGTTGATATAAAATATATTTATTAAAATATAATGAATAAATTCCCTCCTAATCCTATCATCGGTATGTATATTACAGATTACTATTTGAAAAATAATTAAAATATGTCATGATTATTAATCATGTTTAAAATAATGAAATGGATTTAATCTCCCACCATTTAATAATATAAATGTATTTATTTTAACAAAAAACATTATTTATTGGTAAAAATATCTATTTCGAAAACCAATAAAAAAACTGAATCATTAAACAAACCAATTTAATTAAATTTTCTCTATATCGACCTATTATCACATAGATATGAAAGAGAAATAGAAAGAAGAGATAAAGGATATAAAAGTAATATAGTCTTGTTAATGAAAAATCATCATGAAAATGACATTTCATGACCATTAGAGGGGACATAAAATAATTATCCACCATTAAAACTCAAATGGTTAACCCTCATACATCATAGTATAATAATCATGTTAAAGGTATTTAATTAGATTTTTAAAATGAAAAAAAATTAATGGATCCATGAAATCCTATATGGAGCTGATAATTTTTAATAATTTTTTAAGTTAAATAATTTATAAAACTCATCCTAAAAACATAATTAACAATTTGTAATAAGTTATTATCAATGGGAGAAACAATATATATGATTTTTTGGACATAAAATATAAAAATTAGTAATATTGAAATAAAATAAAAATTAATTGCAAAAATATAATCAAAGTTACCATACTACGAAGATTAAATAAAATTTATTTGATTATTTATGTAAATTAATGATAATTGATTAAAAAAATGGTGATCTCATGGTCTCTTAAATTATATAAAAAGAAGATACAATAGTCGGGAGGTAAGAGATGTGCATTTATCCTTTTGAAACAATTATAAGAAGTCATTGGGGAGAAAGAAAGATAGATTGATAACCTCCACATTCACCGCCTTGATTGAATGTGTGTTCATGAGAAAATTTACTTCTATGCCAGTATGTGTGATGATGTAGCACATTAAAGAGAGTTGGATAAACATTTTTTCCCATTTTGGGTCTACTTCCAAGAGAAGTGGACCTTCCCGACATTGACAGCTTGGAAAAATGTTATGAAGTCACATTCAATCCAGATATTGTCCCAATTAATTTTCTTTGTAAGTTGGATATAATTTTTAAGACACATCAAATAATCTTCTAAATCAATAAGATAACTGAAATGACAATAATGGTATCCAATTACATCACCTGATGATTCCCAGAATATAGATCCATAACTAGTTGGACTTGGGTTTCCCCTAGATTCCTCATTAGAATTAATTTTTTTTGTATCTAGTGAAAGGAGGGTACCAGAAAACATAAAGGGTATGGCATGGAGGGGGAAAGATACCTACACCTTCATCATTCTCAAAACCATGGAACCTTTGACTAAGTTACTACATCTACCATGGTGCGTAGAAGCTCATATTTTTTACCACATGTAGGATATAAGCACAAGATATATTGATGTTGAAGAAAATCAATTCATGGAAAACATTATTCATGCCTCTCCATAGTATGTGAATAAATTAAATATATTCCACCATGAATTAAGAGGAGATCTATGTAGAAAACTAGATATTGAATAGTTCATAAAGAAGATAACAAATTTCTATGGACCTAGGATGGTGCATGTCAAATAATCCACAAATATAAATCCACAAAGAAAACTATTTTTTTCAACTATGGAAAATATGATCATTATCTTCATGATTCTGATGAAAAAAAAACAACCTAGAACAAAGAGTAATACAAACTTGCTAGAGGTTTCCATCCCCAATATTATGGACATCTTGCAACCTCAAAAATAGTTTTAACCTCAAAGGTGGAAGAAAGGGTGTGATGGGGGCACTAAAACATTTAATAGGGGCCTAAAGAATATGTTTTAAAAAGACGTGGGGGCTATGCTATCTACTTTAGGCTAGCTCCCAAATGATCATGTGATCTTGGGTTAAGAAATCGTATCTTAAGACAACCTACTTGATGTACTTGATGATCTCATTCATATTGTCCAATTTATCCTCTATGGATATGTAAAACACTTTAACGTGATAATGGGATTAAATAAGATTCACAATAATGGTACCACCAAATTATCAGACCAAAATTTTAGAGAGAAGTTTGTATTGGGTATCGAGTGCACATGGATGAAGATTTTTTTTGTGAAATTTGTTTTTCCTAAGGCCAAATAGATGACTCTATGTAACTGGTACATTATGATTTGAGTTTATCAACAAACATAGATATGATAAAATACAAGGATGCTGAGGAATTTTTCAAAAGCTTCCATAAAATTTTACCTACATTTACTTATTAAAGGGAGTCAAATTCATCATTTTCATGCCCCTAGAAAAATTAAAATATAAAATTTCCTCCATCAAATAGTGAAAATAAATCTATTTGATATACATCCACTCTACACAATGTTCCTCATCAAGGAATTTATGGATTTGAAAACCAAGGAGGGCCATGAGTAAACCATAAGAAATAAATCATCTTTGAAACAACCGCATGCATAACAATATAATCTTATATAGTGAGCAGGATTTTTCATTCCATGAAGGAGGATATATTATGACCTGGGTCAAGATATTAATGAAGTAAGATGAATGTGGTCTACCCCAGAACATAGGAACACTACGGTATGTTAAAGGATGTGAGCCCTCTCTAACTCCCAATGTTCAGGAATAAATCGAAGTAATAGAAATTTGATAAATAGACCACTCTATCACTCAAAATAAAATGATCACTATTATGTGTCACAAAAAATATATAAAAATATAATGAATTTTAAATATACAACATGAATTATTCATAAAATAAAATTTCCAAAAATAAATAACTATTTAATACATGTTGAGAACAAATCAAACTCACTATATCAATGTAGTCATGTGAGAGTGTAAAAAAATATAAAATTTACCATGCCTGAAGTAGAAGTAGAATGAGGGCTGGTCACATGATATTACACTGATTGAATGTCCATCTAATCCTTGATTGGATGATCGGAGACACATTTTCCCTTACATTTATTCATAGGAAAACTCATTAATATAAATATAAATATATCTATTCAATATCAATAAAAACTCAACTATATCTCACACATTATAGTTATAAGAAGAAAAAATAGAGTAGGATAACTACTTTATATTTACGGAAATATGTCTTCAAAAGTATTTTTGGGAGATGTGATCAAACTATTTATCATTCTACATATATATGACTCAAATATAAACATTATACCTAATTTTTTATACCAACCCATCACACAATCCACTTATCACTTTGGATATAATTCTCTCAGTAAATCAAATGATCAACAGTGTAATAGACATCCACTTAGAATAACTTTCATGGAGTCTATATAAATTTGGAATGAAAATTAATACTCGGAATGTCATGTTATTCATTATCCAATTAAATACTGTCATCTATATCATATTCTTGGTTTTGTTGAAATTGAAATCATCATAAAAGAATGAAACATAATCATCATGATCCCTTCACTTCTCATCACGATTTTGAAAAATAATCCATTATATGTTTTCAAATAGGTTTGATGAAAACAAATCCTTCCACTATATCAACACATAATCAATGAAATATCAACCAATATATCATGAAATTTCTATTCAATGTCAAAAATAATATATAGAGGCTCTAATGTACACATAATCTTTATAGAATGTGGTTTGTAACCTCCCAATTTTTGGATTGAACTATTCATTAAAAATACCAAAGTGGAAAAATTATTACAACCAAACCCCATTAATGAAAAGTCACACACTGTAATTGAAACATTTTAATGTGTCTTAAAAATCATTTACATTTCATGACATGGTGTGGAATTGGTATGAAAGGACTGTAAATTTATAAAAAGGTATAGAGTCATGTTTTTCTCCTTCTATAGATCTCATACAATTATCAATATCCTTGGTAATTATATATGGATAAGGGGGCCCCATTATGGTTTACCTGGGAAGTCATGGTGTTTATCATTGAAAACTATGTTGGTTCATCTTAAACATCATGTGAAACCTTATACTAAGCGATGAATATGATAAAACATGATGTTATTTTTTCCTCCATCAATGATTTGATTTATACTGTACAATACCATTTCCATTCATTCCACCTAAGTCCGTCCCATCAACGTGTAATTAGTTTATCACCATGATAACTATTATAACTCCGTTTTTCATAATTTAGTGACACATTTCACTAAAACTGGTACATTTTTTCTATCCTATAAAGAATAATGTTATGTATTCTCTTTCAGTATCACTATTGCATGAGATAGATCCTTCACCATGATCAGTCACCAAAAATACAGTGTTTGAAGACCCTAGTGGAATTGGCTAGGGTAGACACCCATTTTTTAACTTCATTCATTTTAGTTTTTTTACATTTTAGTATTTTCCCTTTTATAAATTAATACTTCTAAGTAATAATTTACTCACCATTAAAACAATAATCAACAATCAAATATCTATCATAAAATCCTAAAATAATAAAATATTATCAATGAATAATATTGTTTAAAATAAAAACAATGAATTTAATTACCGTCACAAATCCCTGAAATTGACACATCAAGTGCACCTCTATATAAATTATTTTCTTTTTAAAGCATAAAATATCAATATTATCACTAATTACAACCATTCTTTAGATGTTTTAACACGAATGGAACAAATATAAAATATATTTTATAATCAATAAAATTTCAGGCTTCAGATATAAAAAGTTATTTATATTCATATTTTAATAAAATAAATTAATCATTCATTTACCTCTTACACATGAAATGATGATACATGTCTCTACATAATTCAAACAATTAATATTTTTGTCACTATATGTGCTAATTTGTAATCATAACCAATATAAAAATAAATATCAAAACTCAAAAATCATTTGACAATACTTATTCTCACACATTATGTAAATGTTCTGTAACCATTGGAAAGAAAAAATATCTGCATCAAATTATAATCAACATTAACCAATATGCATTTCATAAAAGTAGTCCAAATAATCTAAGGATGTGGTGTGGTCAGTAATAAATATAAAAAATTAGAACAAAGGATAAAAAATTTGGATGTAATCTAAATCATAATAAATGATAAACAATTTAAAACATGACCCCCCCAAATGATATATCCCAATACTACTCAACTCAATAGTGCCTAAGAAAAAATGATAGTAATAATAAAAAAGTATTTAAAAATACAAAAAACACAATATAAACCATTAAAATAATTATAATTCTCAAAAAATAAAAAACATGATGAATGTATGAACAATTGATTATATTGTATATAGGAGCCTAAAAATTAACCCAACACCCACCTTTTGATATATTTCAAGAATGTTCATTTTTTGTTCATTTTAAATTCTAATTTAGAAATTGTTTTTAGAGAGTATATTATATAAAAAATAATAATTTAAATCTATAAAAATTACAGTATACCCATTTATAATAACTCACGTTATAAATTTTTAATCAAAATACCCCTTTACACCAACAGGAAAAACAATATTCCTTACTCATTCCAGAAAAATTTATTAAAAAAATTCTATGAGTATTGTAGGAATAAAACAATCTGGGTAAAATCTAGCATCCCAAACATGCTCATTCACGGAATATATGGGCATAATAGAAAAGATAAATTCCAAGGTAGTTCATAAATCTGTTGAGTAATTATAAAAAAATTTAAAAACTTCTACTAGTGTGACATTATTTTTGTGTATCATTGAAAATATAAAAAATAATGTTCTAGTAGGTTTATATATCCCCTGTATCTCTGAATCAATTAGTTATAACAAATAGCATGGACAAATGTGTTAAATACCAATTTCGAATGGGATGTATAAATTTTCTTGGAAGTTACACATAGAACGAAAAAGAATAATAAATTAATCAAAATATACAACATCAAATTGAATCATTATAATGTAAGAAACTATATTTATATAAATATATAAATCTCCCAAAATCATGACCCAAAAAATTAAGACTATATAATATCATAATTTCTCAACCATCCCCAATACTAATTGTTTAGAATTATTAATAGTAATATATAAATCAATGAAATGTTTGATTCCTAAGAAATATTTTTTTCCCAAAATTAGAAATAAACCATGATATTAAGGTGTGGCATAAAAGCTCTATTCATCCAAAACAAAAAATAAAATATGTATAAAGTAGAATATGTCCATGAGTGTTAGGAAATAATAAACTACTTATCAAATATTTTTACATTTCTATTAACATTACCATTGTAATATTGATCTTTCATTGACATGGACACAAAATTCAAAATAACAATGTGGATAAACATGTTATATGATAATAAATCTAAGGATAGTATGGTTTTGAGAGACTATATATTGAATATTTTCTAAATTAATGTTACTAATTATTAAATTCCAATGTATCTTGAATGAATTAAAAATTGTAGGTCTCTTAACATAAATATGTTATATTTTTTCGTTGTGTTAGAGATTACCTCATTCCATTAATGATATATTGATGGAAATTATTTACCTAATATGCATCAATGAATTATTTAAATTAAATTTATTTTACATAGATGTTTATTCTTCCTCACTCATGTATAATATTTTTCATCCTTATTTTAGTATTTTCTCTACTTTTATAGTGAAAATCCACCAGGGTTTATTGAGTACTCAAAAATATAATAATAAATATCAGACTAACAAAACCTTCCACAATTAATTTGTCTAATATGCTATATAATCATTTTATACACCATTTTTCCTCTCATGTATCCTTCCCCAATATTTAATTTGCTCAATTAATCAAATTTATTTCATCATAATATTAGTACCTTTTATCATTTCATAAAAGGTAGTTAAAATCACCAATTTTATCTTTCTAAATACACATAAATCCTAGTCAATATCATTATAATTATTTATGTCTGGATGAATATTAAACACCACATGATCTCTACCTTCCATTAAAAATAACTCACTTCTTTTTTACATCAACTAAGTCTTATCTGATATCTAAAATTTTCATTTGCATAATAAGAGGATTTCCCATTAACTATTTTATGAATGAAGATTAAAATTATAAAAAATAAGTTGTCCACTTTAATAAAAATATCCTTATGAAAACCTCATTGATATATCATAATTGTGTTAGTTAATTTATGATAAAATCTTGTGGGATTAATCTCCTAGTCTCACAAGATATAGAATGTTACATGTGACATGGTGATCAAATTCACATTAAGATCAAAAAATGGTTTGAAAATTCATAATATCATATATTAAATGAATATAAAAAATAATTATATCATGATTCTTCATAATTAGATCCCATAAGAGCATAACTAATAATTCTCTCTTTGAATGGTATTATACACAATTCCTCAGGGTTCCTCTGGTTTGAAACCAAGCCATATAAACATAGAATTTGATTTTAAATTAACCAAAGATAATGAAAATTTTATATAAATATATTAGTTCATAATTTTTTATGAGACATGGATATCATTTCTTATTTATTCCCTTGATTCACATATTCAATGAAATATATTGATGAATTTTAAAATGTTTTCTTCTTCTCTTTTTTAAATATTTTTTTCACTTTTTTATCTATATCATTCCCCATTTTATTATTGTATTCACATTTCTCTTATTTTCTTCGTCCTTCAATAGTAATGAAATCTATGGTTATCCACATTTCAACATGATATCCACAACTTATCCTCATTGAATTCTATATATATCACTATGTATCATTACACTAAAACATTTATTTAGTTGGATTGTCATATTCTTCTTGTATAATTTCATTTTAAAAAAGAATCATTTTTTGGAATCATGTTTTAGTACATTGATTGAATCCCAATTTCCTATAATATATATCGATAAAATAACCTATAATGATTTGATTTTTATTTGGAACTATGTACCTTATTATTCATAGTTTCCTAGTACTCATTATGAGTTCCCTTGAATCTATTATTGAGTACTTGATCATTGAATATTGTTTTTATGGTTATAATTAATATAATTATCGTGTTTAGTATAAATAGCATCAGGTCAGAACATTTCCGTGATTTTATCCATAATCATTTTGAAGGATTTCATTTGTGTAGATATCAATCTAGTGTTGTCTACCATGTAAACTACGCACCTTTAGATAGTTTTCATTTACAAGTTAATGTCATATGTTGAATACTCATAAACTGATTCCTATTCCTATACAAGTAGATTATACATTAATCATTATCCATTTATAGAATCAAATATTGATAAATTGTCATAATATATACCACTGTAAAACATTTGGATTAGTAACAAAATATATATACCATGATGGGTTGATTTTATTAAGAGGAAATTAGAACCTTCCCTTATAGGGTATAATGATTGTTCTATGAATTTATTGATATTTTAAATTTCAACATGAATGTATATATATTTAGGGGGATAAAATAATAACTATATGATATTTATTTGACACTCATAATATATTTTAATGAAATATATTTCATATAATTGGATCCAATATCCCACTATTTAATTTAGTTGAAATTGAAATACATTAATCATATACCATTTATAAATAATTATTAAATTTTATGGTGTTATATTTATTTTGAAATCATTTCAAAATAGTGTTGTAGTACTCATTCATAGCTAATCAAATGTAATAAAATTTTGGATCAATTTTATGATGTTTAAAATTATCTCAAATAGTTCATAGAAAATAAATGAATTAGAATAATTGGATGGATCCCCATACTCGATTGTCCAACATGATCAATTAATGATCATTTTCCAGGCATTGTCCCATTCACCACATGCACATAACATATGTCTCTTTTTAACATTTCCAGGAAATTCTACATGATCTTTTATTACTCATAATGATCTTCCATAAACGTAGGATTATAGTAATCAAGAATATGTCCATTTCTCAAATTTTAGTACTCATGAATAAATCTAATTACCTGGAAATAATAGCATAAAAAATAAATTATATAATGGAAAATAAATTTTAAAAGAGAAAAAAATTAGTAAAAATATACAAAAATTACAAAATAACTATCCCTGACAATGAAACCAAAAAATATAATTTCCCACAGGTAATCATTAATTCATTTTGTTTTTTTATGTTTAAAAATATGAATCCCACATTATTAATATTTAACTAACAAGGTGTATAAATTTATCGTCCATGGTAAAACAAATAAGGAAGAATTTTCATAAGTAAATAAGATGAATTTGGATGAATGACACAAAATAAATACATATTGACAACACCTGATTAAAACAAAGATACGATTAATAATATATCTAATATTATAAAATAGTGAAGTAAAAAAGGATAATCACTTAGCCATATTTTTTAAATATTGTATATGATAATCAATGGTCACAATTCTCACAATTTAATGCCCTATTTTTAAAACCGATAACTCTGCTTGATTGAGTGTGTGTTATACAATAATTAACCAAAAAACCCATTATTTTATAATCAAGACTGGCATAGCATGACCATTATATTTTTGGGTATGAATATAAATTAATAATTTGAGATAAATATATATATTTCATTCACAATATAAATTTTTTTACCATTTCATAGTAAATATTCACTAAATAGTATTGTAATGACTTTTTGTACATCAAAATATGTTTTCATCTAAAATGAATGTTATTTATTTTTTTGAAGAAATATTATAATTTTTTAAAGTACATTTAAAAAATTTAATATATGAAAATAATTTAATTGTTTATATCCTCGTATTATGATTAACATATAGTGGAATGTTTTTAGTTTTTTGAAAATATTAATTTTCATATGAATAGTGGAAAAGTACAACATTTTTTAAAACCTAGCATTTATTTTGATAAATTAAGTAATTTAAAATTTATTATATTTTTTAATTTAGTTTGAAAATAAAATTAATTTTAGATTTATATTTAATAAAATTAATTACATTTAAATAATATTTAAAAGGGATTTTTTGATTTGATTATTTATAGGCTTCAAAAGGTATTTTCATGGAAACTATTTTATAGTAATTATTTATGATATATTATAATTAATTTATACAAAAAATAATGAGGAATTTTTTTAAATAATATTTTGTTTATATATCTTTATTTTTTGAATTTGAATTCATAAAATTAATCTAAAATGTTATATATTAAATGTAAAATCGTAATTTCCTTAAAAAGTGATTTGTTGGAAAAATGCTTCCCATTGTCTTTGATAGATTTAATTTAAATTAACATCATCCAAATTTGTAAATTTATTTTCGTAAAAATATCTCCATATTTTTAATAATCATAATTACTTTTAGGTAATACTGTTAATATAATTTTTGGAAAATAAAAATAGTAAACTTCGTAAATATTTATTACCATTGTACAAAAAATAGTTTATTTAAGGGTAAAAAAAATTAACTACAACAACAAAAAATGAAACCATAAGATTCTTTATGGTAATATTTCCATTTAAATATAATTTTTTTTAATTTTTTTTATAAATAATTAATAATAAATATTGTTAAAATTTAAAATATAAAATGAAAAGAACATATTTTATTTTTATGTAATAATTAATTTCAGTTATAATATTACTTTGGGATTAATTCATGAATTTTAAAAAAACAAACTTATTTTAATAAAATTATTTTAATCAATAAGATTTTATAACTAAAAATTATATTATTATTTTCATAATTTCCAATTTATTTACTATTTCAGTTTGAAATATGTTATTTTAAAAATATACCTTTTCACAATAAAAGACATTTTTTTATTTTAATAGTTCAAATATATAGAGAATTATATTGATAAAATAATTTTTATTCCATGTACACTTAATACACTGAGAGTTGGGTCAATTAGTGTAAAAATTATTACAATAAATTCCCATTTCAGATCGTCTTTTTCTATTAAACAACACTCTTTTCACCCTCATTTTTGTTGTAATGAATTAGAAAAATGAAAAATGCATGATACAATACAATTTTATCCGGTTGTCGTACATTTTGATACATTGATGGAGGATAAAATGAATTTTTTTTGTAACAAATACACTAAAGTGCACTAATATTAAAAGGTTCGGAGCAGACTCATTCTCCCTACTATATTACAACCAATCATAATTTTAAAGCTCATTGCTCTCTCTACTGATGTGTGACCATTTCTCCAATAGAGGATCCTTATTTGATCATGTAAATAACTATATGTTTCAACTCATTTAGGGAATCATTATGTTCCACTTTCATTTTGTTGATAAATATAATTTTCTCATATAATTACTATGAAATTTTTTAGGTTCATACAATATTATTATTCATTCAACCTTTGCATGAACTGTGGATAAATATAAAAACAATCTTGAAAATTTTGAATTTTTTTAAAGAATTTCATCTTTTGTTCAATATTTAAATATTTCAAGAAATTCTCAATGTTAACACAACATTTGGATTTTCATAGAACTCCATTGGTCCTATAAACACAAATCTGTATTCTAAATAAACTAGTAATTACCTTATTTTTCATACAATAAATTGTTTTCATAAAATTCAATGTGATTTAGATCATTGATTTTCTCTATGTTTTTAGATACTACAATGAGATTGGTAGTCTCAAATTTATAGACAGGACCAACCTTGCATGGAACATCCTAAATATTCTTCGACTATGATGGATTTTTTTAAATGAACATCCAACATTCTCATACCTTTATATGAGTTTATAATTCAATGATTTTGTGTTTCCTTTTGAGAGAAAATATATAGCTATTTCCTTTTGATTCACAACACTTCATGAATCATGAAACTATTCTTTTTGAAATATTTTAGTACCATCACAAAATATTTTAATTTTATTTATATTATATTAATGGTACGAATCTTCACTTATATGAAACATCATAAAAAACCTTCACACATGCATAAAACATTTATATTTTCGGTGAAAACTGTTAATTTAACAAAAACAAAATATTCATACCTAAAATATTTGGACATAAAAAATATGGAAAACTTTAGGATGTGATGTAATTTTGTATAAGAAATTTCTTATACTAGTTCCAGAGAATCTTTTTTTTTTATTTTTTTATTTTCAATATACCATGTCAATCGACTCTCTTAAATTCATCAATTGACCTTGGAATCATTCTTTTTCAAAAACACATTATCCCAAAAACAGTACAATGTTACATGAAGGAATTTTCCCAAAATCCTTCCCCCTTTGGGTTTTTGTCATCTCTTTACTCATTGATACCATGTTATGTATTCTTCCATATTCAAACAAAATATGATTATTTCATTCCTTGATAGTGAACAATGATTTAATCAATATACACTATATGACCACATGTTCCATCCTTAGCATGATAAACAAGGGTACAATTATGCCTTCAACAAAGAATCACTTATTTCCCAAACTATTTAACTAGTTTCATCACAAATTTCATCTATATTGATATTCATATATCAATCAATCATCATTAGTGTTGTCAAATTTAAAACACCTTACATAACAAATCTCTATTTTATCATCTCCCTTATATTAAACAATATTTATTCTCTCCCTTTTTCAATGAACCCAAAGCTCACCCATTTTTGGATGAAACAATTTTGAGAACATTGACAAGTAGATAAGGGGAAACCCACAATTCCATGGGTAGAGGGAGTACCAAGTTTAAAATTTTCATTTTTTAGATTTGACTAATCTCCAATATTGATTCAATGTCTTTAAAAAACTTCTTAGGTAAGTACTTCATCAGAATATACACCAACTCATGTTATATATGAATACACATCATCATCATTATAATTTGATAAATATTATCCTTGATAGAATGATATTAGATTTCAATTTTTCATTCTATGTGAATAATGGACTACATTAATGATAAGACTTATAAATCAGAAATTATCATATTATATTATTATCAGATAATTATCTTCAACTCATGTATCATCAAGCTACAAATTTATTCATTATCAATGCATGAATGTATTAGTTGCCATAAAATATCCATCATCAATGGGGGTCAATGAACTGAAATAATCTTTCTTACTTATCCAAAAAATAAAATATCCTCCAATATAGAATGAACAACCAGAAATTGATTTTCTATCATATTATGTTTCAACCAAATATGCATCTGTATATTCCAACATATATCTCTAAAATCTATCAATGTAATGAAAATAAATATACAAATTCCCTAACATACTAACATATTATTTTTTACTGAATCTAAGTGGATTTAAATGTTATTTTTTTGATAACATTCCACTTGGCATGAGGAAAAAACAATATCAGACCACATCACTGTCAAGTACAATAGACCTCCAATTATCTTCTTGTATTCAGTGACACTAACAAATTTTCCTTAATCATCTTTTGATTGATTCATCAATGTAGACACAAAAGTCAACATATACTTGAAATTATCCATTTTTAATCTTCTCAAAACCTTCTTGGCACATTTGGGTTTATAAATAAATACTCTCTTCATAACTTCTACCAAATGTAAACCATGTAGAAAAGGTTATTTCACCAATCATTATAATTTCAAATTCACATTTCATGAATTCTATGGAACTACGTTCATTGAGCATCATATGATGAAAAAGATATAATTTCGTCGACATACACATTAACACCATTCCATCTATTACTATCACTATTGAGGTATATATTTAACTATAGTTCATTATTCTAGATATTAATTTTTTTAAAACTGATCATGTATTCAATACCAAAAAACTCAGTGCATTATTCAACCCATTTAGACCCTTCAACAAATGAAAAATTTATTCTCAATTTCATGGATTGAAAAACCATCTGGATTCTTAATATACACTTATTCGCCCAGAACACCATTCAGATATCATGACTTGGACTCCATATAAAGAACAATATATTTGATTTTCATAACTATGATATTTAATGGGAGTATAGTCTCATGCATTAAAAAGAGTGTAATGATCTCATCAATATTTCTTTCATTGTTATTGGAGTATCCCTTTCACAATATCCATAAATATTTCACAAAATATATAATATTTTTATTTTGTTTGATTGAAAATTTCAGAATGGATGAAATTTGTATCTTTTGGTCAGAAATAATCTCTGATGTATAATTCTTCTTAATTTTGTCCAAGAACATCATTCATATCCTAAACTCGGGTCTCATGGCTAACTACATTTTAAAAAATTTCGACTCTACCTATGATTAGAATGATGTATGTTGTAATGAATTCATTCTTTTTGTTTTAACTGGCTCTTCCTGATCACCAATGATATTTTATCTTCAATTTTAGCTTGAATATTTTTCTAGAATAGATATACATATTCGAATTCATCATACTCTTAATTAATATATCATTCTCAATTATCATTTCCTACTTCTACTCTACTAGAGGTTCATAACTCTTAATGTCTGTTATAAAAAAAATATTCACTTTTTTAATGATTCTATTCAATCTCAACCTTAGTAAATTCATTCCTTTCAACTAAATATCTCAGCCTCTTGTTAAAGAATTAAAATTCCAATGTTTTTCTTTAATATAAATGTTATATAAACAAATCTATAGAAGACTCAAATTTCTTTTGTTTCTTAAAATATATAATAAAAAAATTACCTATAAAGATTATAATGTATTCAAATAATTGCATATTTCCACTATATACGTCATTCATAGTCATTTATTAAATCAGTTATAATAGAGCCATGTTGTATATAAATACAAATACTATGAAAACAACCTTTCGTAATTTCTATGGTATGTCCTTTTCAATATGCATTTTAGGAAATATATTATTATGATGTGATTTCATCTATCAACTTATCCATTTTTAAGGATTTATCACTATTAAAACATGATCCCTTATAATGTGTTTCTCTAGATAAAATTCCACATGACTCTTTGTAAATTACATATCATTATTAGTAAAAATGGAAGACTCCACTTTCAAATAATACATCCAGATTCTATATGATATACTTTTATTCCACTGAATATTTCAAGCTTGTTGGAGATGAAAACTACCCATGCCATCCTTATGAAATAGTCAATGAAAGGAACTTAACACCACATCCCATTAGTGGGTCTTGGTGAGATAGCTCCACACACATTTGTATACTCCAAATCAACCAATCTAGGTGATTTTTGTTCTATTTCCTTGTATGTAATTTTGATAATGTTCCCCTTTTGAAATGAATGTTACATGTGAGTATGATCATGTGATAGCTTGGGGATATCTTTTACTACACAAAATTTTAATAGATCTCCCAAGGATGGATATAATATATAGCCACACCATTTATACCAAAAAAATTTATTCCTATAGGAATAGAAATCACATAACTTATTCTTCAATCAAATTATATGGATTAGCCTTCCTGAGCATACATAGTAAAAAAATTGCTACATATTCACCTTTGAAAATACACAACTTCTTTTTAGTGATTATAAGATAACCTTAGTCTCACAATTGAATAACACGTACCATGTTGTGACTATGACCTATGAAAACTAAGGCATTAACATATCTCACATATTTTCCAAAAAAAAATTATTTTCCATATATAAAAATAACCAGGCCTTCATTATTTCAAATTTTGAAAACACTTTACTTTTCATATTTGATATTTCTAATAAGAAATTTATTTAACAACATATGGTATGAGCATCCACTATCGATGATTGATACATAATCATGATTTGATGCTTTAAGGGAAATATAGACAACTTCTTCATTATTAAATCTTGTTTTTTGATTAATACCATTCGATTTATTCCTATTATAGACTATTATTAATTATCTTCAATAGAGTTTGATAGTATAATATCATTTTCATAGCAATAAATTGATTTTTCAATTTCAAATCACTTGATGAATCACAAAGATGTAGCATATGACAAATTTCATTATACATTGGAACATTCATATGCATTTTTCATGATCAATATCATCCCATGAGTTTAGATCCTCTACAATAGATGTTGTGAAAATCAAAATAATTAACTAAATATCGAATTTTATATGGCCTATTTTGTTTCATTTCTTCTCTGTGATAAATTGTGGCTACAGAACACACAAGTTCATAATATTTCATTATTTCAAAAAAATAATTGGATATATGATGTGTATTTATGTACATTATATAATGAGTGGTTCCATCTTGGGTATTATGATTATATTGATTTGGATTTATACCCAAATAAATTAATAACCATGATGTGGGTGCATGAGGACATACATCAGTCAACATGTAATGGCCCGAACCTCTCCGGCCCATTCATTTCTCAAAAAGAAGGCTACAAGTGTTCTGGAGGGTAAAATTGACTTTTCCCACACATTCCATAATTTTGAAACTACACGCCGTGTAGTTTGAGTACACGCCGTGTACCCCCTTGCCGGGTATACCCGGTGTTGCAGACCGTGTCCTTGTCGTGTGCAATAAATGGGTGCACGCCGTGTGACCAGTTCTACACGCTGTGTAGACCTCCCCCACGTACGCGTTACAAGTCAACGGTTGTGTACCGTGTTGGAGTCATGTCCTTTCCGTGTGCAATAAATGAGTACACACCGTGTGTCTAAACTACACTCCGTGTAATCCCTCCCTGCGTATGTGTTACCCTCAAATCATGTGTTGACCAGTCAACGGCCGTGGAGCTGCATTGGATGCCGCGTGGAGACCGTGTGAAAACGGCCAAGTACACGCCGTGTACCATAAGTACACGCCGTGTACTTTTGGTTTTCACGCCTGTAAAAGGAGGGGTCCCCTCTGCCATTCGACTCATGCCTCTCCTCCCCTCTCCTCTGAGAAGAGCTCTCTTAAGAGACTCGAAGGCTCTTTCTTCCATAACTTTTCCGTCCGAGCTCCGATTTACAATCTGACAGTGGCCACGGGATCCTAACGACGCCGCCGAACTTCCAAACTTGGATATGTTATCTTTCCTTCGGGTTTTCCTCTCTGACATCCACCCGAGGTGGTTTTTCTAGGACAACGACGAATGTCTTCTAAAGTTTATCCAGGGGAGAATTGTGACCAGAACCTATTGAGGTAGGGGTTTTACCTTCGTCTCTCTAATTTGTGCATCATGCGGGGTGGGTATAATTTTTGTTTTCATGAGAAATGGTTGAACCTTTAAATAAAGATAACAACTGGTTAAGGAACAGGGATGAAAAGTTTGTGATTGCTGTTACTTTTCCTTTTATATCTTGTGATATTTTGTTGGGAAATGAATAGGCTTATGCCTATTGAAAATCACGGTCGTTGGGGGCCTTTTCTTGAGCAATTAAATGTTTCCCAATCTTTCTAGATCATTTTTGTGAGTGGAACTTTGTTGAATGTGGAAATTGGATAATCACATAAATTTGGCTGATTAAATGGAAATCTGGAACCCTTGTGTGATCACCCTAGTTAAACAAAATGCAATAATGAACATGTGGGTGTTGGCTTGGTTACGTGGCATGTGTTGGGGGTGTTTTGTGGGTTGTTGTGGATCGGGTGAGCAGCGGGGCTACGGTTCACTTGGTTGTGGGTTGGTGTGAATGTGGTGATGGTGATGGGCAGCATGGCTACAATAAATGTTATTAAAGGGATGATGATGTGTGGTTTCCGTGCGGTTGTGGTTACAGAGGTTGGAAGCGGGGCCGCAGGGTTGGGTTTTAATGTGAACGGGTTATGGGTTGTGATTAATAAATAAAAGTATAAGAGTTAATGAATGGTGGGGCTTGGTAATGAAACAGAAATAATAATCAATGGGTTGGTTGGTTTTTAAGAAGGTGTTTGTTGTGCTGTTTGTGTTTCCCTAACCTGCTTTGTGGATGACATGGATATGTTTTATGAACGTTCGAAGTGGTTGGTTGTGGATAGTTTCCCAGTAGTTAAGGAACTAAATAATCTAATTTCTGCTGAAATGTGAAAACCTTAATAGGGTTGGGGTTGTTTGTTGTATGCATGCTTCATGGTAGAAATGCCGAGGCATGTGCTTAGTTTCACTTTTTAGAAGCCATAGGTTGGGATGAGTGGTTGATATATATATATATCTGTATCTTTTGTGTTTTATCGCACCACACCCATATTGAGCACTTAGTGCCGAACACTCCCATTTCATGGGAGATGGTGTTTTCCCATAGTTACTAGCTCTTTCCTGCTCCTTCTCCCCTGGGCTGTGATGGCTTGAGGCGACCTTACACCTAAGAATATTTAGGTAGGTTTCGATTTCAGGCCCAGGTGTCTTCGGGTGAGAGTTCTGTTATAATTACTATTCCCAAGAATCTTCCGGATGAGGCCGAGGTGTCTTCGGATTGGGATGTGGTTGTGGTTGTGAGGCCTAGGTGTGTGCGGGCGGGATGTGTGGTTGTGAGGCCCTGGTGTGTGCGGGTGGGATGTGTGGTAGTGAGGCCCAGGTGTGTGCGGGAAAGGAGAGTGTGACAGCGTCAGGACGTTCAGCTAACCAATGGGAAATGGTGTGGGGTACCCAATACTCTTGTTATTATACTACTACTACCTGTTTTGATTGTGTTTTGGTGAGTGTGGATGGCAAGGTTTGGTGGATAGATTTCCTTGGTAGGTTTATTCTTTTCTTCTCACGGGACATTAGGATGTCTTTCCACTTGTGCACGAGAGATTTAGGTTTCCCTACTGAGTATACTTGTATTCTTACCCTATGTTTACTTTCAGGTTTCCAGGAGGACATCCAGGGTCGTGCGAGACCCTACTAGTCAGGCTGTTGGAGTTGTTGCAGTTGTTGTTCTCTTGTTTTCTTTTGGTATTGTACTTTTGAGCTTTCTTGTACTTGTACCTTGTTATAAAATTATTTAAACATGCATGTGGGCTTGGTTTGGGTTTATTTCTATACACTTTCTCTTTTCATTTTTGGTGGTTGACTCATCCTATTTCCAGATCCTAAATAATAAAAAAGGGTAATGCCTCCGATATTGTGAAAACTCATACCCTTGGTGCTAGTCGCCAACCTGGGGCCTACTGGAGGCGAGACTCGTGGGTCATTATCTCCCTTTCACCATTTCCAGCTTAGGAGGGGCATCTTTGGTGGGAGGGGGTCATGAGACAACATATCTGTTAATTTTTTATAAAGACCAATATCATCCTTATCATTTATATTTAACTATTTCTTATTCTTTTGGACATCTATGATCATATTAAATATTTTTTACTATATGAGAAATCTTATTTCTAGATGTCATATTGGGAGTTAGGAGTCTCTCTTTATTTTATAATTCCTATTTAATGTCAACAAATTATTCATCAAGTTCATTAATATGCTTGATTTGACTGTATTATGTGATAGTCAAACCATCAATAATTCATCTCTTTTTTTTAATCATTGAACAAGTACTAAACAACCTTTTCTAAGATATCTGGTATAAAAAATTATGCTTCTCAATTTCATCCATCTTCATAGAATTATCTTATCATTGCTACATTGAATAGAGTTTGACATCATATAATACTATTTTTGCATTGATTAATTTTTTATCTAAAAAATATCTCTTCAATAGGGGAATCCAACTCATACTAGAGATCAAATCATCCATTGAATTATTCTCCATCAATGTCCATTTATTCCCTTGTTTCGGAGCTACCAAAAGATTCCACAAAATCATTTTCCCCATGATACATGATGTTCTATATATTATTATCCTTATATTATTTTGAACAATCATTTTTAGTGAATAATATTCATCTTTTTGATGAAATTTCTCAAAAAATTCTCCTAACCGTCCACATTGGATGAAGACGTATTTATGTAAATTTCGACTTATTTTACATCGTCATCTTGAAAAATCAGGATGAACATTTCTAAAAGATGTCCATAAAATACCAATAAAAATAATGAAAGTGTATGTTTCCAATATAATTTTCATTTTCCAAATTATGGATTTTAAGAAAATAAGAACATGACCTCACATGACTCATTTTCTTCATGAACATCATTAATTGTAAGATTTTTCATGGCCTTCAATGCAAATTCTCTAGGATTCCTTTTTTCCAAAAACACAATATATATTTTTATCATATGACATTTGAAAAGAGTAATATGTATTTTATTTAGTGTCATCTCTTTAGGTTAATTATCTTATGGTATAAAGGCTTTTAGATTGATATAGGGTGGACTTCATTCGAGGATATGCTTGAAGATCTTTATAATATTCATCATTTATCTGGGAGCCTGAATATCTTCTACAGCGACCTTCACCCTATCAATGAATGAATATATTAACTAATTAGGATACATTATCACAACTTTATCGGTGATATATTAGACATGAAATTCATTCGTTTACTTTTAATATCCCAAAAAAATCAATATAGTATTTTCCCATATATAATTTTATGACAAACACAACATAAACTTTTTATAGATTTCATTGGATAGGCATACCCTATAGAATTAATTCCATTTTCTTCAAGATCCAATTCTCTTCAGTCATATTTTGAAAGATAACCACTATAAAAACTGGAACAAATACCATGCATTTATATAGAAATGAAATCCATTACTAAAAATCAGATATAGTGCTTCATCTGATTCATCTGAAATTGAAATTTTTTTCCATAAAATATTCAAATTCTATTTGGATTGATAAACTCGATTAAACCCCATGACAGAAAAATAAAGAGATTAAACTTTCCCTGTAATACCAATTCTAATTATAACTACATTAACTATCCTAGGAGGATGTTGAATCAGGGTATGACAGATTGAAATAACGTCTCTTTTTTATATTATTTCACCATTCAAAAAACAACCCTCTCCCCTTTCTGTTAGAAATGTATGAAAAAAGGAAATCATACACATGAGACAACAAATTGTACATGGGTCACCCACATAATTATATATAGAAAGATCATACAAAGAAAATGTGCTTATGTACCAAGTCTAGTATGGTGAAGTGTTGTTACAAAATTGGAAGCGGACTCATTGCCTCTTCTGTTTTATAACCAATCACAATTTGAATGCTCCTTTTTATATCAAATGAATATTACTCAATTCTCATTCATAAGATTATTATTTTATCAATTCAGTCAATATGTTTTACACCCCATTTAGTTTAGTTTTATGTTCCACATGCATCCACCTAATAAATACCATTTTAACAAAGAATTAAAATGTATATCTTTATAGGTTCACAAAACAGTGCCCTTCATGAAACCATTTCATGACTTTGGAACTATTCTAAAAACATTCTCACAACTTGGAAAATATTTCAAAGTATTCTAAATTGTGTGTATGATTTACATTTTTCACCCAATTCCCAACTTGAACGAATCAATTAGATGGTTGTGGAACTCCATTTTTCTTATAAAAACATGTCCATTTTCCACATGGAATTTGTTATTGTGTGGTTTTTTAGAACAATAAATCATTTTGTGTAAATTTTTCATGTTTTAGATCCTCTATATTTTGTAATGGTTGAGCTACTCAATTGAAAGGGATAGCTACCTATTTATACACATTTCCAAACTTATTTGAAATTAAATTCCATTCATACCATTCTCTAAGGAAATTTTATAGTTTCTCACCGAACTCCCAACTTTCCCAAGAATTTCTTGATTGTCGAACGTCAAATATTTTACTTCACCATTAGTTCACAACACTATATCTATTTCTTAGTCGTGTTTATTAAATCCAATGTTAGGAAACTACAATTTTCAATATGTTTTATAGTTTTCACATAACACTTTCATTGGCCATATTTTGATATGATGGTCCCAAATTTTCACCTCCAAGAATCATTGCAAAAAAGATTTACAACTACATACTACTTTGACAATTTCTAGATAAAATACCTCATTTTCCAAAAACACATTTTTCTTTCTTCCAAATTATGGGTTCTAAAAATATAGAAAAAACATAGAAATGATGTAAAATTATATATGAAACGTTTTTTTACCTCCTCTAGAATATTCATTTCTTTATATCAGATATGTGTCAACATACATTTCCCAAATCCTATTTGGAACCCCACAACTGGCATTAGAAACCATATTTTTCAATAAACACATTCAACATAATAACACTAAAAAGATACTTTGTGAGGTTTTTTCAAACCATAAATTTTATTTTTGTAATAAATGAATAAATATTATTTAGTGGGGAATGTTTCATCATTTTCTAAGACTTTCAAATTTTCCAAAAAAAATTAATTACTGTATAAATATACAAAGGGTATACTGTCATCTAAATGACCCAAAAGTTAGGTATTAAATGTAATAAATGGTATTCATTTCTAATTCTATGTTTAGCATTTAAATTAATATTTTTTTATATTTTTTTAAAATTTTAAAATACTCTATGAAAATACCAAAACAAATATTATATATTATTAATTTAAAATTCATTCTTTATGAACACGACTCACTTCCATATAACCAAGGGTAATATTATAATGATTTTGGACCATGTAATGTTAATATAGTGAAATGTTTTTTTCTTTTATAGAAATAATGGCTGAAATCAATTGGCTAGAATTTGTTTTTATTATTTTATGTTCAAATAGACAAAAAACTATTTTTTGAAAGTTATAAAGCACCCCCAACTATTTTTGAACATAAAAACACCGAATATTTCATCACTAATCACTTAAAGCCACAGATCACATCCTTACTCTACCCTCCCCACTTTGAGTTTTACAATGTTTCACTATACTCTCCATAATCTCTTCCTAGTATTTTGGAATCACCCTATAAAGGTAAGGGATATCCCTCTCTTCTATGGGTTAAGGGTCCTATTTTTTTACGCCTATTAATTTTCATTTTTTTATTTATGGGTTTGTTTTTATAAATCCATATGTCTTCCCTTTTTATTTCAGATGACAAAATACCACGTTCACTCCCATTAAAACCTATCATAAGGCATTATATGTCAACATTATGTTGTAGAAATGTTCTAGTGGTTTTTTGTACCAAATATTATAGACCTAGACCACTTATAATAAATTCATGAAACATTATTATATTTAGTGTTTTGAAAATAAATTGGTTACATTTTCATGAAAATATAAATATCATAATATTATCAACTATATGTTATTAAAATATATATAATTTATGTAAATACCCAGCCACAGTTTGCTATAGTCGGTGCCTTATTTTATCAGATTGGCATATTAAATAGGAGGACACATCCCGAATGAAATAATAGTTTTGTAGTTTTGGAAAACAATATACATGCATAAGATCATTATTTCAACTTGAAATGAAATGAAATATTTAAATTCCCTTTTAATCATTAAAAAAACTAGTTAATCCATAAATTTCATTGAAAACATACCTCTACACATCCTGGAGAAAAATAAAACACAAGAAAGGGGTGAGATCAGATGATAAAAATGGTTATGTAACAAAGTAGAAGTAATCATAAACTTAATAACTAGTCATGGTGAGAAAATAAAAATTATGCGCCTTTAACCATATACATGAGAATATTATGGAAGGAATAAAAGATAAATGAATAATTCTATAATAAAACACATATATGGATAATATAATAGTAAAATAATCTCATATACTATCTATGACTTGTTTCATATTGAGATAATGAAAAATTTTGAACATCATAACCATTTTTCTTTGTCCTTGTGCCACGACTATTCATAAATGGGTAAAAACACAAACTAGTTTGCCTTATTTGATTATTGATGCATCAAGGGGCTATAGAAGGACCCAACCAACACATATTAATTTCAATGAATTACTCATATGCAATGGATTAAACATAAACAATATATTCATTCATAGTGAAACTAACATATGAAATTTATATCACTTTCCTTAATCATTATACATAACACTAAACATTCGATGTAATATGGTGATTGGTTTGAAGATAGAAAAACCATTGATAAACTAATCATAAACCATTCTATATAAAATGGTATATTATATCCTACGATATTTATCACAATTAAACATATGAATCAAAAAGAGTGTTCATGTAAATGAAAATACTCTTATAAAATCATCATTTAATTCTGGATAGAAATGCTCTTTTACTTTGAAAAGATGAGTTATTTTGGAAATATATTTTTATAAAGACATAAATTAATTAAGATAGTTTTTTAATGTAAAAAATGTTATTTTAAAAAAATAATGGGGTTTTAAAGTATATTATAGTGTTCATTTAAAAATAGGTATGAATTTGAGAAGTTACATTGAAAGAGGCTTGTTTATCGGGAGGAATTTATGAATGATTATTTTAAAACATTTAACTCCACGTAATATGAAGAAGGATTATTATTGGTAAAAAGATATATAAAATTAAAAAATCAATAATGTGGAGTAAATAATAATAAATAATAAATTCATTTTGGTATGTTGAGAATAATAGTATCTCGAAGGAAAATAGAGGATCGAGTAGAGAACCCATGCATTATGTGTCAATGTGTTCTTCACAAGACCTTATATTCCGAGAATATTAAATTAGACCAATTTATACTTTTATTAATAACCTATTATATGTTTATATATTTTATTATATTTTAAAAAATTTGATTTATGCTCTTATGATAAGTTTTAATTCTGATATCCGTTATTCTGGCGTGTTCAAAAACATGTTATTCTAGGCCAGTTTTCTTGATTGTATGAAAGTTCATGTGGAATGTATATAATTTTCCAAAATTGAATTTAATATTTATTAATGATCATTTTAATGTTTAAATGGTTATATATTTCATTTTTTCCATGTAATTTGGATTAATCATAAGATAAGTCATTTAGTGGTAATCATTTAATTTTTTACAGTAACACCCTGAGATTTTTTGAGATAGATTATTTTTAATTTTTTTTTGTGTTATATGATAAAAATATATTAGCTATCAACATAAACATCATCGTATTATATTACATTATATGAAACACCATACTTGTCTTCTGTTTCACAAATTTTCTAGTTCTTTTTGATAGAATTCCTTTCCCACAAAAAAGAGTGTAGATATTGTTTAATGAGTAAAAAAGCTATTATTGGATTATGTTATACGGAACACCAAAGGATGATTTAACTAAAATAAATTGTGAATTTCCTTACATTACACATAATAGTTACCTTTTTCGATAACTAGTGTTGTACGCAATGCCGAGTTTCCATAAACAACGATATATTATTAAAATATTATTATATAATGGGATTTAAAATAAATATTATAAAACTTATTATCCAAATTTTGAATATATAAACTTAAAATTCATCTTATTTATTTTTTAGAACATGATATAAGAAAAAAATAAATTTTTTAGATAAAAGAAATATTTTTAACAAAATACAGTTCGACCACCTCTTGATAGCTCACACATATTAAATATATCTTCCAACAATTTTATTTAATATATTTGACAAACTAAACATTTTATTTTAAATAAGGACATCAAAATTTACTTTGGTTGATTTTATTTTCATTTTTATAGTAAAATTCAAATTTTAATGAATATTGAAAAAATACTCTATTTTAATTCAAAACTTCCTTTTCATCTAACTTATTTATATAGATATATTATATTTTAATTGGTTTTAAAGTTTAGTTGAATTAAATTTATATAATTTAATCCAACATTGGTTGTTGTAAGTAATTTTAAACTTAAATTGGACATAAAAACATGTCAAAATTTTGATAAGTTTTTTACTTCTTAAAAACCCATTTTTTGGTTAGGACAAAATTAATTAATTTTAAATTAATTTCTTCAAATTCATTATTTTGAATTTGAAAAAATGGATTCTTTATTTGGTATTATAATGTAATTTTTTTTAATTTTTAGCTTTTATATTTGGACATTATGAATATTAATATTGAAAATTTTTATTTAACAAAGTTATAGGTTAATTGGGTAAATTTGGATAACAGATAGCATGTTCAGGATAATAAAATTACACTATCACCTGCGAATATCTAATTGGATAAAATAAAGTCAACCTATATCACCTATGGGACAAAATTTATTCATATAATGTACTTTTTCCTTTCAATTTGATTTAATTATATTAAAAAAAGAACATGACAACATGTCATTCTATTATCTCTTATAAGTATAAAAACATTAATAAAGTGATAAATTTGATGACATATAAAAAAATAGTCTTCAGAATGAAAATATAAATTTCTACACCATGTTAATTTATTTATGATTTTTAGAGATTATATAATTACCATTAATAATGACTCAATAGTGATGTATATATTATTTTATTGATAAGAATATTAAATAACAGGTTTTAAAAATATTAAGATAAATATCATATTAAAAAATTAATTTGCTCCATGATTTTCTGAGGTGATTAGGATATGTTAGGAGTGTATTAAATATTTTTTTTCTATTTTATCTTCTATATGGATTTTATTTAAAGTCAAATAAATTAATAATGTCAAAATTTATTGTATTGTTATTTTATAAAAATAACATGTTATTTAATTATTTAAAAAGAAAAAAATATTTAAAATTTTCTAAGTGAAAATTATATGATACTTTTTTTCAAAAAGTATCAAATTATGGATAATTGATAACCTATATGTAAATATTTATTACAATTTAATATTTAAAACATTATTTCTCCAAATAAAATTAAATATATTAAATAAGGATACATAAAAATAGTAATGATTACAATAAATTAAAAACATGTCTAAA
Source organism: Viscum album (assembly GCA_963277665.1). Classification (NCBI taxonomy): domain Eukaryota; kingdom Viridiplantae; phylum Streptophyta; class Magnoliopsida; order Santalales; family Viscaceae; genus Viscum; species Viscum album. Next base: position 114,278,622 of record OY728137.1, read on the forward strand.
TTTTCTTATTTGAGAGGATTTTGACCCATAGTCATCTTATATTCTAAATAAATGAGTGTTGTACCATTATAAACCGAAAAAACATTATAATAAATTAATATTTCAATACATTCCTAAATTACCCCTGTTCCCTCTTATAAAAGGCCACCACCTCTACTAACTTACTCTTACCATTCATACCCTTTATCCCATCCAACCTCTGATCAATTAATATCCCCACATCCCTACTTTCCTCTTTGGGGATACACATTGGGTTGAATTTTCATTGTAGGTAGACCTTTTGTTAAAATCAAAATTTGATACTCGAAATAGAGGATTTTCATACACATATGAAGCATATCGGACATAAGGTAAGGGAAAATTTCACAATCTCTTTATTATCCAAGATGTATTATATATAAGTATTTAATGTGGTATATTTATCATCCATGTCCATGTTTCATAAATATGTAATATTAATTCAATTATTCTTCTAATTTTTAAAGTCACTTTTACCCATTATTGAATTTTTTATTAAATTTTTTGAAATAAATATTCTATCATATTTAGAACGATGTACGTTTTGAGTTTCTTGTAAAAGTATGAGAAACATGATTTTTAAACATATAACACATGAATCTACTTTTTCTTTGTTTCATGAAACCTTATTTCTATTATGCTTCCCTTACCAGTTTTAAAGTTTATTGTCCAAGATTTATTTCATTTAAAATTTCATGGAATTTTGATAGAGGAATGTATATTTGGAGAAGAAATTATATTTTCCTTGAAAATTAATTTCACACATTATATCAAAAATTAATTTCAATATAATAAGAAAGTATAAAAAATAGAGTAATGTTTCTATTCTTATTAATATTATAATTTTATTGTGTTAATCTTATAATTATATTTATGAAAGCTATTTGTTTTACATGGATTATGTTATGATGAAATGATATTTAAGAAACTCCTTTTATTTCTAGGGTTATGTTATGATGAATGATTTATGTTTGTTTGTGGCCCATGTAAGAACAATTTCATTAGGAGATGGGTGAGACCTATATCTCCCTCCAATGAATTGGGTAAAGATTTATTTCTCATTAGATATAAATGACTTGAACGACTTATAAATCTAGTTTAGTAATCTTGGGATCCAATGAAAAGTAAATCTTGTTAAGTAATACATTGCTGGAACAACATGTAAACCCAGTTCAGTAATGTTGTTTCTCAACTATTATAGTCTTGGTAGTAATGCCTTTGCTACTATAGAAATAATATTATGTTTTTATTTGTTTTCCATAATTCCACGTTTCATTATAATGATATTTTATCATGGTATATATTCCTTTATGATCTATGCCTCATGTACTACCATGATTTATTTCATGACTCGTGATTTGGATATTTTAACATTGTGTTTTGGTTTTTACATTATTATATTTAGGGTTTGTTTTATGTACTCAATGTTTACCCTTAATGAGAATTTTATCTCACCCTTTTTATATTTTATTTTCCCAAGGATATAGGGACTATATTTAGCTTGGAAAACAAATTGGGATGATCTTTATGAAAGATGTTGATGATTTTTCAACAAGTTAAGTGATTATGTTCCATTTTCCCAAAAAAAACTATACTAATATAGACATTTAGTGTCTTTTTGTGTCATGTAATATTTATTCCAGAAAATGAATATAATGTCCATGTACGTCAATCTTGGTTTATTATAGTTGGTATGAGAGTTATGGTTTAGTTATCCTTTGAAAACTCTAATGAAAATACTTTTGTGAGATCCCTTGAGATATTTCAAAGGTATTTATAGGGATGTCCCTAAGGGTAAGTCTAACTATAAGTTACAAATATAGAATTACAGTAACAGTCATTAATAACCTAGGATTAAAACTATGATGATAGATATTGAAAGTACTCCACCTTGATTATGTTGTTTTCCATGTATGATTTTTACCACTCACACTATTATTTTTGGGTTTTAGACAGTGTATGGAACCCAAAAGAATCATGTTAATGCACGATGGGATGGGAAATGTAATTATTGTCATCTTAAATAGCCAAAAAAATTGGGGATGAATAAATAATCTTTTTTCTATGGTACCAAATCCTGTTGGGCTTCCAAATGACCAAAGGTGGGAATTATGTTCTCTAGAGTCTTTCTTTAGGAAACATCCACCTTATTTATGTGGAACGACCGATCCACTAGTAGTAGAGAAATGTATTTGTACCATTGAAATGATATTTTTCATCTTTCATTATTCATAATGTGAAATGGTTATGTTTGGAACATATATCATTTAAGGTAATGTTAATATGTGGTGAAACATTATCAAGTATATTAGGCAATAAGATAAAATTAACTCCATGGATTGAGATGAGTTTACAAAATTATTATCATTATATGACATCCTTTTTTTCATCTTACAAAAAGGGAGATTATATTTTCCCATCTATAACATTGTTATGATAAAAAAATTTATTGAATTTAAAGGAAACAAAATAAAATTATAGATAATATAGGATAATATTTTCTTTATTATCAAAATTTGTAAGGACACATGGAGGAAATTGTCTTAAGAGGAAAGATAAAAGTTTTAAGAGTGGGAAATAATGTCATTGGGAATTTTACTTCCAATGTAATGGGAATAAACAGAAATCCCCAAAGAGTGCTCCTCACACAAATCAAGGTTACATGTGCATGGAAATGGGGAATTATGCTTACAAATCCATTAATACAAGTGTTATGGATGATTATGATTCCAACAACCTATTAATGGTAAAGGCAATGGAAAATCACTTGCAATCACAATTTGTGATGTTGATTATAACAATGAACTGGGGTTATGATTATATGTTTATGTAATGGGATTACAAAATACTATTTTAGAATATCTTTTATAGTATTATGGAATACTGAAAATTCTTTGTATTGATCCATTGTGCTTTTCCAAAAGTATATCATAATAGTAACCATGAAATGTGATTGAAATATTTTTGGAAAGAACATGATATGCACATAATGAAGGGATAAGGATATGATGAGATGTATGATAATATTATTGACCTCATTACTGGTACAAGGACAATGTGATATCATGGTTAGAGTATATATAATTTTCAGTATTTTTGGTGTGTGGAAAGAGTTCATTTTGACAGAATGCATGTTTTCACTAAGGTGATAGTGTAAACCATGTTATTACCATGTTTTAAGAGAATACATGATTATGGTATTCACATGTTTCGAATGTGACACAATGAACTACCTTTTGAGATAAGGGATATAAATGTTATGTCAATTAAATTCACCTCTTTTTAAATATTTTAATTTTTTTTGGAAGGATTTTAAAGTTATCTATTTATGGATAATATATGTTATATTATATTTTAATTTTTTATATTAATGTCTTATCTCTATATAGGTGGACTTATTATTATTTTATTACGTATACTAAAAATTTTATGAGATAGATAGAATGACCTATCATTCTATCACTTGATCTTATTACACATCACGAATTACAAATTGGAATTCATTTCTTTAAATAATAGATGAATTGGAAATTGTTCAAGGCACGACCAATGATGAGATTGTACCAATATAAATTAATTATTTATTCTTAGGAAAAATTATTCAACTCAACAGAAAGGATCATGAAAACCAAAAATGTTATCTTAGTACCTTTTTACCTGATAAATTAGATGGTCCCCTAAATCACCAGAGATATATGGATTTTTGGTTTTTAACTTTCTCCAAACATTGTTCTTTATCATTATCCCTCAAATCATGATGGTAAGATTTTTCGTTCATATCTATGTTTTCACTTCCCACCTATATTCGCATATGTTGAAACCTAGTGATGAGTTACGTTGGGTAACCATTATGTTTCTAACATTGCTTTTTAAAATTATGTTTTAGTATTTATTTTTATGATATGGGTTTCTATGAATAAAACATCAATGTAGTAAACATTTTATAACCCCAATGAATTTTGAGGGAGAAATTCCATTTAAGGTAGGTATAAAATAACACTCTGATATTTTATGATGTATTTTTTTAATTTCGTGGATGTATTGGATTTTTTACTAGAGCTTGATTAACTTTCACTATACACAACACCGTATTAGATTGTAGTATATGCAACACAATACAAGGCTTGTATTATACACAATTTCAAGTTATTTTGATAAAATTCATTTCACGCAACACAAATATATATTTTGTTCATTGTATAAAAGAACTATGTTTGGATTATGTTATATAGAACACTAAAGAAACATTTCACTAAATGCAACACTGACTTGGATCACATTACATGTATGTGTGACCTTCTTTGATAGCTTACATTGTACGTAGTGACGATTTTCTCTAAAAAATGAATCATTATTAAAATATTAATATTTAATGGGATATAAATATTCTATTATGAATACTATTAACCAAATTTTGAATATTATATATCATTAATATTCATTGTATTTATTTTTTATATCATGATAAAAGAAGAAATTAAATTTTTCATAAAAAACATGTATTTTAAAAAAAAATGCATTTGTGTGTTCTCTAGATGGCACACACATTATGAATCAATTATTAAACAATTTGATACAATAAATTTGAAAAAATAAAATTATTCTTTAGGTAATGTGGATCCATATTTTATTTGCTTGAAGTTTTGATATTTTTCATATAAAATTCATATTTTATTGAATAGTGAATAATAATGTAATTTAATTCAAAACTTCCATTACATATAAATTACTCATATAGTTAGTTTATATTTTTATTTGGTTTTGAAGATTAATTGGATTACAGTTTTATCATTTAACCCAATATTAGTCCTTTATATAAATTTTACATTTAAATTGGACATAAACACATGTTATTATTTGGATAATTTTTTTCATAAAAACCTATTTTTTTGTTATGATAATGGGAATTGATTTTGAATTAAATTTTTTTAATTATTTGTTTAGAGTTTGAAAAAATGGATTCCATATTAGGAATCACAAGGTCCATATTTTTTAATTCTGTATCTTTTATTTTTTTTTTCATTATAAATATTAATATTGATAATTTTTATTTACTAGAGTTAAATGTAAATCATGTAAATTAAGATAAAAAACAATATTATATTGTTAATAAAATTACACAAAAATCAGAAAAAATCCAATTAAAATAATTCATGTCAACCCATATCACCTAAAGGTATGAAATGATTCTCTTAATGTACTTTTTTCCATGAAAGTGATGTAATTTTTGTTAAAATAAGAGAAGGTGACAACATGTCACTCTCTTATTTCTTTCATGTATAATAATTTTAATGTAGTGATAAACATTATGAAACATTGAATATAAATAGTATCCATAAAGATAATGAAATTATATATATCAGGTGAATTTTTTAGAATTTTTAAAGATCAAATAATTATCATTAATAATGACACCATAGTGATGTTGAAATTATTTTAGTGATAAAATATCAATAAAATAATCTTAAAAATATTAACATAAATATATATTGTGTACTAATTATAGATCTCCACAGAGTTTATAGGGGACTATGGCATTTTAGAAGTGTATTAAATATTTTGGTTTGAATTTATATATATTGTGTATTATATTTAAATTCTTATAAATGAATAGAGTTAAAATTGACACTTCATTTTTTCTTAAAAGAACATATTATTAAATTATTTAATAATCACAAACATATTGAAAAACTAAAATATAAAAAATATATTATAAAAAATGTTTTAAGGTGTCAAATTATGGATAATTGATGACCTATAAGTAAATATTTAAACCCATTTAATATTTAGAATATTATTACCACAATTGAAATTAAATTGATTAAATAAAAATAAATCAAAATGATAATATTTAAAATAAAATAAAATCACAATTAAATTATATTAAATTAGAGGATTTTAACCTATCCATTTATTATCTTAGAAATTAATGTTTTTGGGACCATTATATATGTAAAATAAACTTATAATAAATTATTATTGCAAGAATTTTCTAAAGTGGCCCTCTTCTCTCTTATAAAAGGCCACCAACTCTACCCACTTACTCACACATTTCAAAGAATTTGGATCATCAAATCTCAACACGAATATGCTCCCTACATCACCCCCTTCCTACTAGAGGACAAATTTTTTAGTTAAATCCATACTTGGGATACCATTTGTTCAAATAAAAAGAATATACACTAAAAAAGGAGTTTCAGATACATAAGAAGCATATCAGACCGAAGGTAAGAGATAATTTCACGTTCTCATTATAATCTGATATTGTTTATACAGAAGTAATTAATATGGAATATTTATCATACAAATCAATGTTTTTTTTAATTTTTAATCATTTTATATTAATCTACACATTTTTAATGTAACTTTTACCCATTGGTAAATTTTTTTTAAATTGTATAAAAGGAATCTTTTTTCATTTTCAATACGAAGTAATTTTTAACTTTTCGATAAAACTATTAGATGATGTTTTTTAACTTATACGTCATGAATGGATTTTTAAAGATTCATGAATTTTTATTTAAATTAATCTTACCTTACACTTTTTCATTTTTATTTTCAGAGAAATTATTTTCATTTAATATTGAGTGGTGTTTTGATAATGTGAAGCGTATTTGAATATGAAAGGATATTTTTCTAAAAAATTAATTTCATGTGTTATATCAGAATTACATTCCATATGAAATGATTTTTTTAAATATTATTATTTTTCAATTATTATTAATACTATGAGTCGATTTTGTTTATGATGGAATTATATTTATGAAACCCATTTGTTTTACATGGATTATGTTAGGATGGAATGATGTTTAAAAACCTATTTTATTTATGGGGTTATGCAATGATGATTGATGTTTGTTTTTGTAGATCATGTAAGAATGATTTAATTATAAGCTGGGGGGACCTCTATCTCCCTTAAATGAGAGGGGTAATGATTTATATCTCATCAGATAGAATGATGTGACTGATATGTCAATCCAGTTCAGTAATACAGGGATGGAACGATAAGTAAATCGGGTTCAGTAATACGTGGGTGGAACAAAAAGTAAACCTGGTTCAGTAACTGACTTTTTTCATTATGATGGTCTTGGAGGTAATTCCTTGGATACTATGGATATTATATTATGTGAATATTTGTTTTCCAAAATTACCTATTTTATACAAATTCTATTTTATCATGGTTAATGTTCCTTTATGACCTATGACTCACATACTGCAAAAATCTATTTTCTGGCGTATGATTTTGATATTTTAACCTTATGTTCGTGTTTTAACAATATTATGTTTGTGGTTTTATTTATGTACTCAATGTTTATTCATAATGAGAATTTGAGTTCACACATTTTGTGTTTTCTTTAGCCCAAGATATAAAGAAAATTTTTAGGTCGGAAAAAATGGGAATAACTTTATGGGAGATGTTGAAGATCTTTCATCATAATAAAATATTATGTTCAATGATTCCAAAGTCACTAAACTAACATATTATTTGGGTGTTTTTTTTGTGTAATGTATTTTATATTTCACAAATGAAATGTAATGTCCATGTATGTCAATCTTGGGACTTTACATTGATGGTGGTTTTTCGATCACACCGAACTAGTTTTATTCTATTATTTAGTATCATGAAAAAATGAATGTTCCAGAATCATTACATAATATATAATAACAACTTTAGAATATCTTTTATCCATGAAAAATAGTTCATCCCCATCCTTGAAGGATAAATTTATGAAAAAAGGTTCTTCTTCCATAAATCTTGTTACTTGGCTCCGGTCGGATGATGATTTAGTTTTTAAATTAAAAGAGAGAGAGTATGGAGATTGATGATGTATCATAAATTAACATTATATAATTCTAGTATATATATGATACTACTGTTATCATGATCATTTTTAAATAGGATAGGTTTTGAGATAATAATAAATAAATATGAAACATGAAATGAAAATAAAAGGAAATAGAAGTGGATTTTACCTATTGGATACCCCATGAGAATCACTTTAAGGGGTTGATTTTGGAATTTTGGAATGAACAGGAGATCCTGGATGTGGTAAGAGTCTAGGGAAGAGTTTTTGGGTAAAAATTGGCATGCTTCTAGGATTAGATATGTGAGTATAATATGGAATGAGGGGTGGTTTTTTTAGATGATGAGAGTGGATATTTTTGAATATTTTATTCATTATTTTATTATGTTGATCAAGACAAAACATAATGTTGATTATTGTGACTAAAAACAATAAAAAGTTCATGTGAGTTCGAACTAATGGTTTCTTACATCATCCATTATGCAATGAAAAGTGTATTTATCACATAATGTATTTATAACGTACATTATCATATTTTACTATTCACCAAAAATTCATGTACTTCAAAATGATCCCAAACGTTCACACTAAAAATATTATGACATGTGGAATTAAAAAATGGACTCCATTTTATCAAAATAATTTTCTAAATATAAGAAATTTTATTGTTTATTATAATCATAATTTACTTGCAAAATAATGTCTTCAAATTTAAAATTGATTTTATTAATCCCTAAAACATTAAATACGATTTTATTAAATTATCCAAAACTCATAGATAAACAAAATAGTTATTTAGGAATTAATTTTGTGATAATTAATTTATTTATATCAATTTATTAAATTAAATTTTTATTATTAACAAAAATTCCAACAATTATTTATTCGTTTTGTAAATATTCAATCCCATTTATAAGGTTCTTAAAGTATATTTATACTTACATGGGTGGGGTTACTATTCATATAGGTCATATTACTATTCATATGGGAACATTACTATTCATACGGGTCATGTTACTATTCACCAAAAGATGTAAGTTGATATTATCAGACTCTAAACATGTTACATATTCGTACCGTGTATGTCTATTTTTTGAAATTCAAAAAACTGAAGTGAAAAATTATGTTTAACATCGAGGTTATATCTATATCCAATAAATAGAAACGTGTTTGTTTCACAAATACTTGGTTTTTCATGGATTCAATAATAAATTTATCTTTAAATCCTTGGGGTGTTATATTCTTCCACACATACAAAACATTCGTTGTCGAAACTACCAGAATTCTACCTCATAGGAAATATAGATAGTTCTTCATCATAATCTCTTAAGGCTCCCACGTCACCTCTTAATTTTATTAATTTTTCAAAAGTACCTTTACTATAAAAGTTATTTGATTTCTCAACACCTTTTATTTAGCTTCCAAAATCCAGATAGGCTCTTCACAATAAGATAAGACTAGTTCAGTTCTATGCCTTAAGAAGTGAGCACATGCGATGGGTCTTGAAAGTACTTTCTCAACAATGAGATGAAAACCAAATTTTTTACCCTAGAGAGGCTACGTGGAATCGCTAAATGATAATCCACAACCTCAACTATCTCCAAAATATCATAAGGACCACTTTACCTTGGGTTCAGTTTCCCTTTCATCCCAAATATTACAACACCCTTCTATGGAGATAAATTCATGAAAATTTGATCTTCCACTTGAAATTACAAATCCTTTCTTCGATTATCGGCATAGATCTTTTTCCTACTTCGAGCTGCATTGATATGAGTTTGAATAGTCTTTACTTTCACTGATGTTTCCTTCACAAGCTATGGGCTCATAAACATAAATTATCCAACTTTATCCCATCATATTGTTGTACGAAATATCTTTCTATATAATGCATCATATGGCGCCATTTGAATTCAATAATGGAAACTATTTTATCAAGAAAACACCACCAATGAAAAATATTGATCCCACATACCATTAAATTCAAGTGTACATGATTTCCACATGTAATCTAAGGTTTGGATCATCTTTTCTAGTTGTCCATAAGATTGAGGGTGATTAGAAGTAATCAATTTAAGCTTAGATTCCAAATTTTTCTGAAGACTTTTTCATAATTTAGGTATATGTTATGGATCCCGAGCAGATTCTACTAAAAGAGGTACTCTATTATGTCATAAAACATCATTGGTATAGAGTCTATCACAGAACTATAGTGGTAAATCATCCCTTATAGTAATGGATGTTGTATATTTCATAAGTAGAACAACAATTACTCATATTTCATTATTCATTCATGGAGTATTTGGTAATCCATTGGAAAAATCCATGGCGATGTCATCCCATTTCCATGTATAAAATGTTAGATATTGCATGACTCCCATAGGATGTTGTCAATCAGCCATCACCTATTGATAGACTAAACATCCTAAAACATAGTAAGAAATTTCCCTCTACATGTTTTCCCACTAGAAGTGTTATTTTTGAATCCCTACACATGTTAGTGCTACAAGGATTAATACAGAAATTCAAACTATGGGAATCATCCAATAACTGCCTTTTTTGCTCATGTAAAGAGGGAACACATAGACTCTTCCCAAATTTGGGAATGCCATCATCAAACAAAAAGTCTAACAACTTCCCATCATCAACAACATTAATTTTATTTTTGTGATTATCATCATCAGGTTGACAAATTTTAATCATTTCTAATAAATATGGTTGGGAACCCAATTGAAAAAATAATGATGATTCACTTTTTTTAATAATATATATATCTATATTTACTAGATCCATGAACATGGGATACCTTTAAACCCTTATTTTGATTAGTACTCTATAATCATTAATACTCAATGAATCATCAACCTTATTTTACATCACTAGGTTTTACTCTATGGATCAATAAGAATAATTAATAAAATTGAGCCATCTCTTTTGAATCATGTTGAGTTCTTTATGTGAGAAGATATATTTATTACTCTTATGATCTATATATATCCCATATACTTTAACTTTGAGATAATGTCTCCATATCATATGGAAAATACTACATCATGCAACTCAAGATCATTATATTGATAGATATATTTATTAGTTTTTTACTACCTTGATGCATTGGTAGTAAGTCTATCATTTTTCATAATGAAACAACCAAGTACTTTCTTTGATGCATCACTATAAATCATCAATCTACAACTTCGTAATGGTAGAATCAAGATCAGGTCATTCACTAATATCTACTTCAATTATTCAAAACATTTTTCACATTCTTTTTCCTTACAAACATAAACCCTTTATGAGTAATCTTAATTAATGGGTTGGCTAATCGGGTGATGTTTTGAATGAAATGATGATAATAACCAACTAATTCAATAAAACTACTTACATTAGTTATGTTTTTGATGTATTCCATCTTTGAGCTACCCTTATTTTGGGAGGATCACCTAAGATTCCATCATTAGAGAAAATATCACCAAGAAAATAATATGTTCTGAATCCATAAGTCAAATATTATAGCATCCCATATAACTCGATTCTACTGAGAGTCTCTCGAATAATACAGAAGTGATTCTCTTGATATTCATATCTTTCTAAGTATACCAAGATATATCGTCAATAAATACTACAAAAAAATCATCAATATATTCCTTGAAAACATTTTTCATTTGATCCAAGAAAAGTGTTGGTGAATTGGGCTCTTAAAAGGAATTATTGTAAACTCATAATGCCTATACAGGGTTTGAAATGTTTTATTCAGAATAATTTCTTTCCTCACATAAAAGTAATGATATCTAGATTGATGTTCAATCATGAAAAAATATTGGGCTATATTAAATTGATCAACTAAATAACCAATGAAAATAAGTGGATAATTTTTCTTTATCATAATAGTAATAGTCTCCTCATAGATAATGAACAACCTCATATATCCATCATTATTAATAAAAAACCTGAGCTACCCATGGAGAAACACTTGGTCAGATAAATCCTTTATAACTCAATTCAACTTTTTTGTTTCTTCAGTTCTACTAATTCTATAGTGGCCATTCTATAAGGATTCTTTTTTATAAGGTCATGAAAAAGGAATTAAATCAATAGAAAAATCATCTTCCCTATCTAGAGGATACCTAAGAAAATAACATGAAAATACATCAAAGTATTCATTCACAATAAGTAAATCCTCAATTTTATAATTTATTACCTCAACTATAGATATTTTAATTTTTTCCTCCATAAAATTGAATTCAATAGAGCTAGTAGTGGTGGATCTGGATAAGAATCAAATGAAGTGGTTTTCGCTCAAAATATAATTAATTCTACATAATTCTAAATTATATTATGTTCCTTCTTCTTGTAGTATATTTTTGCATAATAACATGAATGTCAGTTCATATCATGATTTATAACAAATTCAACCATTTGAATCATGATAATGATAGAAACTAAATCATGTTTATGTGTCATAAGGGGTCTCATGGACACATATTTTTTTAAATGATTTTTACCATTTGAGTTTTTACTAACTACTCCTTTATTAAATAAAAATAGAATTATATAACATTATTGGAATGGTATGTAGATATAAAATAATGTGATGATTTGTAACAAAATAAATCATTGGATATGTTTCAGAAAAAATTAAAGAACCTACCACCACATCATTAGGAACTTCAACCACATCAGTTGTTACCACAAAATCTCCCTTGGCCTTCTATGTAGGATGTTTCCTTGATTTTTAAGAAATTTATATGAATAATTTACCAACTACTTACAATTATATCATTGATCATTGAAATTTTCTTTCATTTCCTCAGTGGAATTTTTATCCACACATGTAACAAGAGCCAATTCCCATAAGGAAAATACCATGTTGTTTTTTCCAAATATTACTATAGGGTGAATGGAAAACCATTGGATTCATCCCTATTTCTTTATTTAATTTTCTTGAGTGTTCAACAGACCTCTGATTATCTTGATTTACATTGATGTAGTATGATGTAGATATTTATTTTTATATCTTGACAGCACATGAGACCATATATATATATATGATGAGAAATTTAGAGAGATCGGTTCCCTTTAGATGAATGGTTTTAAACCATTAATGAGTCGATCAATAATGATCCTTGGATTACATATATAGTTCATGACATGCCTTTATATCATTGTAATGCTGGATTCATACTTGAAGATATTTTCATCATCCTTCTACCATAGATTCAATAATTGCCTATCCATACCCACTCATTGATCGCGAGGAAAATATTTTTCTAGGAAAATTATCATAAAAACTATCACATATAAATTTTTAGTCTCTTACTCATCCTTTTTGTTTCGTATCAATGACCACCATTGATCAGTTTCTCTTAATTGATGATAAACTGCCATAACAACCATTTATCGTCTGATACTCCCCAAAGTGAGAAATATCTTTTATAAGGAACTTCTCCCTTGCCCTAATGAGAATGGGTTTGTAGTCCCATTATATAATGGAGGTTTTTATTTCATAAATTATTGTAAAATTTCTCATCCAAAATATGGATCAGGATGATCTATATGGGAATGTTTGTTTTCTGTAACCTGAGTTAACTATCCTAGTTTTGTTATATGTTTGTCAGTACCAGTCACATATACAGAACCAACATCATTATTTTGGATAAGAAGGAAATACCTACATGGGATATAAGTGTTCAAGTGGATTCCATTCCTTACAATAGGAACTATTTTGGAATAATATCCTACACTAAATTAGGTTATGAATCCTAATGTATAATGTCAAACTAAAAAAATACATAGCATAAATTGATATGTTTTTCATGTATTTCCTCATACTCATAAAAAAGTTTTCTCTGGGTACATATTTATATTTAAATCCTTTATAATAATTTTATTGAAAATGTGAATTATCCTAATAAAATTCCCTAGGGTAATGAAACCCAGTGTGCAGTAAGGCTCATTGTATTTTACTAGGTTACCACCTATACGGCTCAACACACCTTGTCGAAATTGTTACTCCTATGTACATTTTTGAAATACCAATGATTACTTATAGTATCTAGAAATGGATTTATTTTATTGGAAGGTCCACATAATCTATAACTTACCAAAATTATAGGATGTTCTTGTATCCTTATCCCCAAATTCTATCAAAGGGTTTTCTTCACTAATCAACCTTTTCTATATCTATATTTCATGGTTTCTATTAAACATTCTTTGATACTAATTGTAAAAACCTACCAAAGATTCGTATAGCTGGAGCCTTTTTTATTATGTGGGCATATTAAATTGTAATATGTATCATGAAAAAAAAATATTTCAGTATTTTTGGAAAACAATATACACATAAAATATCAAACTTACAAATAAAAATGAAAGACAACATATATATTCCCTTTGAATCCTCCACAACTACTACATGAACCATAAATGTCATTCAGAATATACTTCCATGCATCTTGGGGAAAATGATACATCATAAAGGGATGACCTCAGATGCTCAGTAAGGCTATGAAATACAACTTATGTAACCATAATCATAAACAATAGGCATGCTAAGAAACTAAAAAACACATGCCCTTAAACATATACTTGGACACAATATGACCAGACTAACAGATGAATTGAGAATGAAATAATAAAACATATACATGGATACATTAATAGTTTAATAATTACATTGAACTATCACATATTTGTTTCATTATGAGGGAATTTATAATGTGAGAAATCTAATTAATTATGTCCTAGACTCGCTCCATGACCATACATGACATGTAAAAACCCAAAATAGTTTGTCTCATAAGACATACCAATGCACCGATGAGATATACCAGTCCCCACAAGACACATACTATGTCCAATGTAGTCCTCGTATTAATGGGATGATACATAAAAAACAAAATAATTTCTACTGTAACTAACAGATTTATTGTAAATCACTTTTTCCAATCATTAAACATTTCACTAACCATTCATTGTAATATGGTGAATGGTTTCTAGATAGCACATCCAAAGTAAAAATAATAATAAATCCTTCAATACATCATGGTATATGATATCATAACATATTTATCCCAATTAAAAATATGATAAAATATGATTGATTAAATATATGAAAATACTATTATGAAATCATCGTGTAATTCTTGATTGAAATGCTCTTTTACTTTCTAAAGAAGTGTCTTTTAGGAAAAATCATTTTATAAAATCAGATGTTAATTAAAGAATTTTTTTAATACACAAATAAATGATTTTATAATAATATTAGTGTCTCAAAAATTATTAGAGAGTTCATTTTAAAATATTTATTATTTTGAGTAGTTCCTTTGAAACCGGCATGTTTATCGGGAAGAATTTTTTAATGATCATTTCAAAAAATAAATGTCCCTATAAAATAATGAAGGGTTCTCATTGGTATGCATATATAGATCATTAAAAGAGAATAAATTAGGATTAAAAATTAATAAATAAAAAATTTATTGATTTATATATTGATTAAGAGTAACTGAAATGTAAATGGATGTTTGGTTATGAAATCGTTACCAAATGTCTGAATGTCTTCTGAACATAACCTTATGGTCCTAGATTATAAAGTTATACCAATTAATAATTTAATTTAGAACCAATTAAAAATTTATATAATTTTTTATTCAATTAATTTTATTTATGTATTTTTCATATCTTATGAGATTTAATTATTTCATTCCAAAGTGTTAATTTCTTGATATTCATGATCAGTTCACTTGATTATAAGTATGGAAGCTCATTTGGAATGTGTACAATATTATAGGAACGAATTTATATATTATTAATGAACATAAATATGTTTAAATGGTTATATATATAATTTTTTTTCATGTTATGATGATGAATCATTAGATAATTCATTTATTGATAATCTTTTAGATTTTTACAGCAGGTTTTTGATCACAGTGAACATGTATTATTACATTATTTAACATCATGTTAAAATTATGGTTCAAGAATCATTAAATAAGATGTAATATATATTTTCTAATGATTTTAAACAATAATACTGGTTTCGTAAAAATACATGAAGGATAATTTGAATAACAAGGATCTTCATCCATGAATGTCGTAAATAGGCACCTGCCGAATGATGATTTCATTTTTAAAATAAGATAGATAGAGAGTAAAGAGATTGATGATGAATCTTCAATTAACATGATATAATTCAATAATGTATATGATAATATAGTTATCATGATCATTTGGATATAGGATATTAGGATAAATAAATAAATAAATAAGGAACGTGAAAAGAAAATAAAACAAAAAGGAAGGGGATTTTACCACATGGATACTCCTCCCTGAGCATCTCTTTAAGGGGATTGATTTTGGTATTTTGGAAAGACTATAAACTCTTGTATGTGGTAATAGGATACTTATGAGAACATGGGATTAACAATGACATGCATCAATTCTTAGAGGTGTTATTAAATGAAGGAGTGAGGGGTGGTTTTTGAATATATTATTCATTATTTTATTATTTTGATCCAGACATTAAATAATGTTTCTTCTGGAGACCCAAAATAGAAATAAGTGCAAGTGAGTTTGAACTAATGGTGTCTTAAATCATACATTATGTGAGGAATAATTTATTTATTTTATAATGTTTTTATACCGTAAATTATTGTATTTTAATATTCACCCAAAATTCATGTATTTCGGAAAAATCTCAAAAATTCACCATAACCATCTCACAATATTTAGAATTCAAAATGGAACATATTTTAATAAAATATATTTCTAAATATGTGAAACATATTTTTTAATGAAAATCATCATTTACTATGAAAATAAAATTTCTAAAATTAGAACTGATTTTAAATAACCTTGAAAAATTATATAAGATATTTTTCAATTAACATAAAATTATAGGAAAAATATTATTTTTTGAAATATATTTTATGAGAATTTATTTTATTATAATTCAATTGATTAATTAAATGTTTTATTTAAAAATTTATTACTCACAAAAATATACCAACACTTAATTTTTAATTTTTTAAATATTCAATCTCATTTATAAGGTTCCTAAATTTTATTTATACTACAAGGGTGTGGTTAAAATAAATAACGGTAAAATTAAAAATCATAAGGGTACAATAATATTCATAATAATCATGTTACTATTCTAAAAAAATTAATTTTGATCATATGAGACTTAAAATATCTTATTAATTGTAACAGTGTTTGTCCATTTTGTTCAAATTCAGAAAACATAAGAAAAAAATATTGTTCAATGTCTAGGTTATAACTATATACCATAAATAAAATATTATTTATTTCAAAGAGATTCATTATTTCATGAATTTGATATTAAATTTATTAATAAATACTTAGTTTGTTATAATTTATACCCTCTCATTATAAAATTTACCAAAGCTATTACTTTCCCAAAATCATCTCCCCCCCCTCTTTATTTATGAATATCCTTCATTTTATACCTTTTTTAAATTTTATAATGTTTGGAAAAGTTTTTACACATCCCCATTAGAGACCATTTGTTGTATAAAGATGAAATAACAATTTCACTCACATTAAACCATTTTATGAACTTTTATATTCTATTATAATTCTATAAGAAATTTACTATGATTTCTCATTTCCAAGCATGTTTTTTTGTGAATAACATAGTTGTTTCCACTCAATGGTATTCACATATACATACATATACATATTTTATTGGGTAAATCCTGAAATTTAACACTCATTATTTAATATTTGGAGTAGTTGTAATGATATATTTTTTATGTTATTTTAACTATGTGGTACAGTTATTTGTGTACATGATATGGATATAATGGTTGCACCTAAATAGTGTCAGGTATGCCCGTTATAGCTTACAAGATGTGTTCTCCAAGATAGTTTATAAATGCATTGGGTAATGTGTTATTCTCACACAATTTGATTTATAGTGTATGATATGTCCTCTTAATAACATTAATATATGATGTCATGGTGGTTAACCTTGAAAAATGTTTATTATTTCAGGTTTAATATTGTTTCCTTATTCACATGTTTCTTTATATTGTCAGGAAATATCATGCCTCATTGTTAATTTTAATGATTCACATCCCTTTCATTTTCCAATTTAAATTCATATAGTATAACATGTAATACCATCATAATGTTATTATTTCTTACTACATTATTCGGGATTGTAGCTCAACCCTTTACTATGCACGTCCCCAAGTTATGCCATGCAGGTTATGAAGAATTGATGATTTCTAAGAGTATTTTATGATGTTTTCAACAAATATTTCATTTCCAATATCCATGATATTATTATATGTACATAATTACCACTAATACTATACTTATTGATCTTCTGGGTTGTAAAATGTGTATTCTAATGTAATAAATAATGAATTAATGAGTAATAATTAATCATGTTATCATAATTGGTATTAAAGGAACCTGTTGTTATTTTGGAGATTAGGGATACAACAAACAATAGAAATAAATAAAGAAGAAAAATGTATATAAAATATTGTAATGTTTTTTTAAAGTATAGAGTAATTTTTTTAAGAAAATAAATTCTTGTTTGGATAGTACAATTTGATATGTCTCTAGCACAGATGCACCTAGGGGTAACACACAAAAACAATGCATTGAGCTAGACTCTATCGGGTCCTAGTTCACAAAAATGTGCCTTTTCGTACACCATTCATAAAACACATAGGTTATATTCTTCGGTAAACACACAAGATCATTGTGAACCACTATTAGTGGAACAAGAATGAAAATAGGATTCTATGTTATGAGATTGATCATGGATAATATAGGTTGATTCGTAGAAAATCACGAGTAAAGGAAATACATTCCATTTATTAGTTATACCTATAATGTTAATTTCATTCCTAGTTCTGTGTTTAATTGTATATATTTAATCATAATTAATATAAATTATATTATTTTTGGTGGTTGAAACTAGGAGGCATCATTTCAATATACTGTGTTTTAGCGAACGTGATGACTGCAAAATGGTGTGTCTAATATGATGGGAGCTAAGGTAAGAAATCTTGAGATTACACTAATCATTCAAACAAAAATCATAATTAAAAATTTTCAACATATTTTAATATCAATATAAAAATGAAGATGAGTATAAATTATCAAAGAAGATTATCTAATAATTATGATGAAGTAATCAAGATTTAATTTCCTAAGTGTCAAAAATGATTACAATGACACCAAGTAAAAATCTACAATAGAACATGAATGTGATTTATTTTTTAAATAATATGGAATAATGTTGTTAGTTTCCCTAAAAAATTAATACATTGATTTAAGGGAATAAATTAAATCATACGACACATTTTTTGTTCATTGTATTAAAGGTGGAATAGGTTGGTGTTATCTGATTCAATTCCATAATATAATGGTTAACACTAACACTAAAGAAGGACCTATGGAACTGATATAATTAAATTGTTAACATTAATGTGTAAATGTATTCGTATTTTAGTTTTAGGTTGTATAAGGTTTTATCAATGTCCTTTAAGATATAAAAAACATGAAACATCTACAGTTTTTCCCATATTAGTTTTTCTTTATGGATTTTAAATATATGATGAATGTAACAGATAACCTATACATTTATTTTAGTTTTATATTTATTGATAACCCGTTTAAAAAATAGGTGGTTGGGAAAAATATGAGGATTATTGAGACCTTGTATCTAAGGATAATACTTTTTCAGAATGAAATGGAAAACCTCTTTATGACATATGTAATGGAATTTTTGTTTGGATAATGTCATATTAAGAAATATATTACCATTTAAAATCATTTTGATATTGTAGTGACTTATTATTTTTCCAAAGATTTTTTATTAGTTCATGATATATATACCCATTACGATTATTTTGGGAAATTGGTTTTATGTCTTTTGAGGTCTAAATTTAATGTTATGAGACAACCTTATTGGTTAAATCATTCATTATTGTCGAGGTTATTAGGTTAATTAAGAATATAAGGTTATTTATATAGGTAATGATCTATCTAAAATCATAGAGATTATTTAGGGAATTTTTATATTAATGTAATATGGTTCAATAATTTCCAATATTACATCTGGTTATGTTAACATGTTTGGATTATTAATTACAGTAAGAATGTACAGGCATGGGTTTTCCCTGTAATACATTGCAACATTCCTATGAATAAATCATGAGTTAGGCACAGAGATGACATTCAATTCCGAGGCCCAGAGTCCCCAGAATAAATCATATAAATATATTAAGTATTTTTATAATCTACATCTAGTGGAAATATTTTATTTTTCAAATGGTATTCTTGATCTCAAATCTGAGACCACGGTTGAATCAGACACATGTCGTTTACCCTGGGAAGGGTATATGTTTTTTTTTTGCGTGGGCCTACTCTAGAATAGATTTTCAACGGTGTTTTCATAAATAATAAAAAATAATTTATTTTGGACACCAGATAAAAACACGCTTGAATGGATTATTGGAAAGAAATTATGTTCCCATGTTTGGGTTCATAATGTCATGTTTACCCTAGGCGCGATATATAATAGTTTTGGGTGAGTGTTATGGACAAAGGCATGTTTATTGGGAGTTAAATGATAAAATTGATTTAATAAAAAAATTAAAATCAATCAACAATACCCCTCCCATTTTATTCCAATTCCAGGAGCCCATCCTCCATCCTACATCCTCTTTAATGAACTAATGTTCATTCGAAGGCCGTTTTCAACGCCAATCATCACCGAATCAAAAACAAATGTGTCTCATGCATCTTTCTGAACACGATGCTTCGGCATTCCGCCTGCGAGGTAGGCAGTTTGTCAATTAATACCATACTCTTTGTTTTTTCTTGAAATCATATTTCAAACTCTAATGGAAGATCATAGTAATGTATATTAGGATCTGAGGATCCATGATCTAGTTTAATATTTTATTTTGTAGCATCGGGGTGCTTCTATTGGTCTGTAGAAGGTTTTCGGGCACGTGGTGGTGCTCCTGTGACTATCTGATGTGGTCTAGCTCAACTTAATGGTGGTACAACGGTTTCCAGAGGTGGACGAGATATTTTCTGAAAGTGAAGCGATAATGGTTGTAAGTCGGTGTGGCAGGGGGCTGATGGGACATTCCATCTAGTTTGGTCTCGGGGTGTTTAATCCATCATAACTCGGAAACCAGAGGTATGTTTGGTGTACTATCTACGGAGACACAACCCTAGAACTAAGTCAGATCCTTTAATTATGTTTTGAGAATTTTATGAGTCTGAATTATATCCCAGGGCCCTGAAATTTTGAAATAATTATAATATTTTATTATTATTCAACATTGACCCGCCATAACATCTGAACCAATCATTCTAATGATGTATCTTTAGTGGAATTGTGACCATAATTGTAAGGTCGATGTTTCTACATAAATTTATGGCGATTAATTGGAAATTACATTATGGGCCCCATGAGGCATAGTTTGGGTGTTTCTGGTGAAATGTGTCTTCTTCACTGGATGTCTATTTTGGAAGAATAAGTAGTCAATCCAATGTGTTTTTATGAGTGGATCACAATGGTGTAATACATTTATTGTGTTAATGGATTGGTTATTGGGCCACATGACCACACATTAATAATTGTTGTAGTGAATAGAACCCTTTTCATCATTTTTCCTTTCTACATGACTAAATATCTTATCCACATTTTTTCCATGTATAACGCTATGGTGGTCTATGTTATGACTTTCGGGACATGAGGTGGCATGAATTAAGCAAGACACATGTGGAGAGGTATTGGGATGAGGTTGGATATCAGTGGATCGTGAGGATATATGTTTGGTTAGGTGCTCCACTGTGGCACTACGGTGTTACTATTCATTTCCTATCTACTTTGGTAGATATGGGACTCCCCACATCATGGGAAATGTTTCGTTGAATTTGGGTAGTTTCCTACTGAGTTTTTACTACCCTAATGATATAGGGTTTTGCTTCCCCCACGATATTCATACAATTTAAATGATTCTCTACCGTGATAGGGAATGGGCTCTATAATCTCATTGGATTGTAGAGTATGTACTCCCATGTCGTACCGAGGTGCGTGTCTTCTTGCATCATTGAGGTTGTCCTCTACCGTGTGTTTGGGATGACATTACATGTAGTGGTGCTCTCTTACATGGGTTTGGGATCATGTTTCTCTAGATTGGTGCTCCCCTACAATGGGTATGGTCTCATATCACTCGTAGTGGTAATCCCACACTGTGGGGTGGGATCCTGTTTTACGAAGTGTAAATCCACTGCCGAGTTAGGGTGTAGGCTCATGTTTTATAGGATGGCACTCTCCTACCGTATCAAGGAACAAGTTTATGTTTATGGATTATTACTCACCAATTCTTGAGTTGAAGTAGGGAGAATGACCCTCTACTTTTTATGAATTATTCCTAGTTAGATATAGAACTACCTATGCATTATGTGGTGTGAGAGCTTCTATAAAGTAGTGAAAGACACTACAACATAAAGAGGGTTTAGCGGCTGTTTTGTGGCAGCGGTTCACAAAACGGCCGCTAAATGTTTTCCTAAAAAGGTTTAACAGCGGTTTTTAATAAACCTTCTCTAAACCCATATTTTTAAAAAAAAATCCCGACCCTTCCCGACCCTGACCCCCATTTCCCCCAACCCTCCCAACCCCTCGCACTCCCTTCTTCCGGCAACCCCCCCCCCCGGCGATTCCACGACTTCTTCTGCGAACGCAACCTCCGTCTATGACGACCCCGCGACCAACGTCTACAGCGGAGCCCGTGACCGGAGACCCTGGAGACCCGCGACCCCGCTTTTCCCGGCAACCCTTCTCACTATGACCGTGACCCCAAAATTAGTTTTCCATTGTGGTAACATTTTTCATCTTTTTTTGCAAGATTTTTGCAATATATGTTTATTATTTTATTAGAATGTTTGTTACTCTATGTTTTAGCATGTTAATTTGAAGAAAATTGTTAATTTGATACCTAATTCATGTTTACTTGAAAATTTTATTCCTTGTGTTAATGGAATTGGATATGAGTTTACAATTTATTCATGGATTTTCTTGATTTCCCGTATTGATAATTCAATTTTCCTACTTTTTATTGGTCATAGGGAGTTCCTATGTTATAATGGATTCAATTAATCCATAGCAGTCCTTTGATATAATTATTGGTAAATAGTGTTCCCTGATCACTAATGAGTGGTTGGGGAAATCTAAATCTTGAAAACAAATTTTTCTTTAAGAATTTCATTACTACTTGTTTGGTGACATGAGTGGTAGCTTCAACTTCTACCCATTTAGAGATGTAGTAAATGCAAAAATGGATATAGAACATGCCATATGAATTGGAAAGTGTCCTAATGAAATCTATTCCCCAAATATTGAATATTTAGATATCCAAGATCTAGTTTTGGGGTATTTCATTTCATTTTCCAATGGTGCTAGTTCGTTGGCACCGGTTATTGCTCTGACAAAAAATTCTAATATCTTTGTGATGTGTGGGACAAAAAAGTAAACTTGGTTGGATTTTTTCTAATGTTCATTCTATTCTAGGATGCAACATATAATTAATCCATCAAGGCTCTTTGAATGTGTCAAGGGGCCCTGATGAATGCACTACTCATGTAGAATAAAGATGATTATGCATCCAAAAACAAGAATGAAAGAATGAAAAGCTAAAGGGGTGAGTGAGGCAATCCATGGTTTGTGTCGATGTTTCCTATTCCTAAGAATATTAAAATATATCCCAGAAATAGTGCAAAAAATAGACACACCAATGCATATCGTTTAATTCTCATGAGATGCAGTCATATTATAATTTCTTTTTACCCCAATATACACTTTCTACAATGAAGTAGTATAGTTATAATGTGGGGACGAACCCATGGGGAATGTTTTGGTGGAAATGAAACTAGGACTTTGAATCCTTTGTGTATAGTTCCTAATGAGATGGATTGATTTTGCGATTTGATTAATGATATTGTGTTTTTTTTAGGATTTAAGAAAAAGGTAGGGATCAAGGTAAATTTTTGGGTTCATGTAAAAAGAATTATCTCAATCCTAACTTCGAATAGTTTAACGGCTTAGGCTGCAAAGCTATGCATAGAGAAATAGTTGTTCATGGTGAAGAAAATATCTATATAAGATTTAACTATTCGATGTCCCGGTTATAGATAAAAAACTAGATGCATTAATACTAACTTATATGTAATAATATATCACTTTCTAATGGTCATAGCCTACTCTACTCCAATCTGGTCCATTCTGTTCATTTTTACATATTTTCGTATGTTTTTACAAAAATAATTTAATAAAGAGTTGTTATATAACCTGGTTACTTGGATTAGGGTTACCAAGTTACAATTTATATATTCAATATATTTATACCACCCATATTCCTAAAAATTACTCTAATTATTTTAGTTTCTCATGATTGTAATAATCAATATTAAAGAAACAATTTTAGTCATGCTTAGAATACTAATAAATATGTCTTAATATGAAATTTCACAATTGAGGGTTTAAGAATCAAGTAGTTCTCAACCAATATAGATATTAAATCAATCAACCACATACTTGAAACAAAAAACAAGTAAGAACGTTTGGGGAAGTAGTTGCCGAGTGAAGAGTCAATGTGAAATTAATTTCAAATGGTGAACATTGATGAATTAACTGAAGAATGTGTGTAGAAAAATCAATAACAATTTTGTTTAATCAAAATGGTAACAAGGGACTAGAACATTGAACCCTTTCTATAGGATTCATCGAGAGATTGATTGATTCTGTTATCTGAATAAATCTATTGAGTTTGGATTAGGATTTATGGAGATGGTATGGATCAAGTTTCATTTTGGGATTCAGGTAAAAAGGAAAATCTTGATCCTAATATGGAATATTCAAACGACTTAGGCTGCAAATCCATACATAGAGAATAATGTGATCATGGTCAAAAAAACTAGAAATATATTAGATGAAACTAATCCTTGGATCATATATAGCTAAATCCTAGATGAATTTATCCTATCGTATATGGAAGAATGTATTGCAGGATAATGGTTATAGCCCACTCTACTGTAATCAGGTCAGGTTCAGTCATTTAAACGTCTTTTGGTTAGGGCTTCCAAAAATAATTGAATGAATAGTTGTAATGTAATCTATTTACTATACTTAGGGTTACAAAGATAACATTTATAGATTCATTAACTTCAAAACTCTCCTAATATCAACCACTAACCTAATCGCTTTATCCTCTCGTGATGGTTATAATCAATAATAAATAATCAATTTAAGACTTGTATAGAACATTAACAAGGAAGTTGAAATAGAACAGTTTCCAGTTAAGGGTTCAAGACTCAAGTAGTTCAAAATCAAAATAGGTAATAAATCCATGAAAAACTTACTTAAAATAATAATAAATTATTAACTTATGGGAAATAATATGTTGAATGGAAATAAAAATGTGAAATATATGTCGAATAGCAACACTGATGAATGAACTGAATAAAACATATAGAAAAATCAGTGAAACATTTGTTTAATCAAAATAGTAACAAAAATTATATAGATTTTAGTTGGTTGTGTAAATAAGTCAAAAAACAATAGAGGAAAATAGGAAATTGTGATGAAATAATGTTTTGTGTTGTTGTATGCATGCTGGAAAGTCAATAGTGAGGACATTACATGACATGTAAACTTCTCACATATTATAATCTTGATCCATGGTTTTAACTGAAATTTTTTTATGGTGTGAATATCTACACGATTCTTCTAGTATTGGATATTTGACTCATCTCATGATGTGTACTTGAAACTCAGGATATGAATCTTCTCACATCTTGAAATTTAATTGGGAAGATGCGTTTGAATCTTACATGATGTGTATTGTAGATTCACGTAGGGTAATATTTTCCAGAATTTTAATTTCTTCAAGACTTGATTTTAGACTTTTGACATGTCTTAATTGATTCATACACGTCATTTAAGTGATTTTCATGACGTTTAATGAACAATTTTGGCTAATTTTCACAGCTTTTCCTTTGGAGTCTTGGAAACCAATTCTCTACAATAATGAACACTTTCATAGTGAATTATCATGTAAAAAACAAATAATACATAATTAAATGAATCCAAAATTCATATCTGATTATATATTATCAAAGAGAATTTCCAAGGTTGAAAAATCCCCAACAGATTCAATGTTGTTTGATCAAGGATGGAGTACTTCCAAAAAAATCAGTGATGTATCATTCATTATTGATGAATAGTATGGACTAGAGAATTATTCATATAAATTTGAACTAATGTTTCTTGGTTTGGCAGTTTCCTTTGATAAAAAATATCTTCTATTTATTAATCATTTGAAATATTCACCTTACATAATAATTTTTTATAGCCAACACTTTTCATTGTTATTGTATAATAAAATCAACATTATGTGTTATCTAACATGATTAGTATAGTGATTCAAAA
Organism: Viscum album; assembly: GCA_963277665.1. Classification (NCBI taxonomy): domain Eukaryota; kingdom Viridiplantae; phylum Streptophyta; class Magnoliopsida; order Santalales; family Viscaceae; genus Viscum; species Viscum album. Next base: position 114,304,935 of record OY728137.1, read on the forward strand.
TAATAATTTCTTGATAATGTACTATGGATATTTTTCACCAGAAAAATGTTATCTTCTTTATACAAAATAGGGATTTCTTAGGTGTTTGATGTCTTTCCCTTGGTATATGTGAGATTATATTTGAACACCATATTCTATCTCAAAAACAAATTGAAAAAAATGGTGTGATTATAGAATTTATGGATGCATCCTTCAAATATATTTCACGTTTTTGGCTGCATGTGACTTCCTCTTCCATCTAAAAAGAACATGTAATATAATTTATGGATTATTACAGATATTTGAAGGAAACTTTTTACTTCCTATAAGATATTATGAAATACACTAATGATGTGAAATGGATCGAGACTTGGAGAACTCAACATTAGTGTTACAAGGATGGTATACTCTTTGGATCAGATTGGGAATCAATTTCCACAACTTATTTACTTCCATGAAAACATAGAAAATAATATGGAAAATAAATATATGAATAAAAGGATAACTAATTCATTTTGGAGTTATCAATGACTTGATGGGTGAACTGAGTTATTATAGGCCTTTGAGTCATATCAGTCACAACGTGTATCATATTGACTTAATGTTGATTCCTATAAGTCACAAATTAAATAAGGATTGTTTTCCTAAAGTACCATGAAAAATAAAATTGGTTTTCTAGGTTTTCATTGATTGAATTTTTTTTAACTAAAAGGTCATTTTTAAACTGAAAACATATTTTGGTCCCATCATGTGTCGTATTAATGTGAAGATTATTCTTAAACATCATAAATGACTTATACATAATTATAATAAATTATAAAGAGAACCAAAGTGTTTTTTCTTGAATTTTAGTGACTTATACACATTTTTTAAAAAAACATCAATTTTCCACTATAAACACATGTTTCATGTCCTACTGGTCAGACTTTTTATTAGATTGAGGTTTGGATGATTAATACACATAAAAAGTGACTTATGATAGTTTTCTAAGTATAAAAATAACAAAAATGCATTTTATTAGTTTAAGGAATGTCATTCCACTTTTTTTCATTTTAAATATGATTTTAAATTGAAAACATTCACTTTGAGTCATTTATTAATTAAAACACACAACAATGAACCTAAACATATCAAATAAAGAAAAATACCTCTAGAATTTCTTTTGAGCTCTCATGTCTTAAATCACTTAAGTTATTGCTTGGAAATACGACATTGATATGGTTGGTTGTGTATGAAATAATTGAGAAACATCATTCCTTCTGGAGGACATCTAAGGTCAAGCCTAAACAATCACAAAATGTCTCAGGTTTAAAATGCATTGTGATTAGTTTCGATCACACATCAATGGGTTGTTGTTTGAGGAAACATGAATGTGTGATCGATAGTGTTATGATAAGTGTGTAACCTGATATTCTTACTGCTCCTCAATGAGGTGTTGACGCTGTCTCATATGGACCAGACTTGTTTGGCTGGTCTGAAGTGGTAAATGTGATCAATGAATCATCTTTATTATATTATGAATTATTTATGATAAATGGGCCATCTTTATTATATTCTGTTTCTGTAATCTTACACTATCATATATTTTGTGTAGGCACATGGTGATTTACATGGATAAAAGACAAATCACATTATCGAGGAACACACCTCAGTATGTTAAGGGATTCAATGAGTTTTAGATTTTGGAATTTCTAATCGATCCGTTGAAGGGAGAATAAAATTTCCATGTCCTGAATGTAAATTCAGAACATGGTTGACGAGAGATGATGTTTTTGAACTTTAATACTGAAGCAATTCCCTGGTCAATATTTGTGTTGGATTTGGCATGGAGAATCGAACGTTATAGAAATATTAATCACTGATGTTAATCCAAATAAAGAGATCCCATGTTCATAGACAATGGAAAATGTAATGCAAAACCTCATAAATGATGCATTCGGCACAACAATACACCACTATCAGCATCCAAACATATCAGAACAACCATAAGAGGGTGCTACAAATTGCAACGTGAAAAGTGATGTTTTTGAGACTGTAACACAGGAAGATCAAGATTGTAACATATCATTGGATCCTCCTCTTGATTTATTGGATCCAAATTGAAGGGAAAACTTCAAAGAGGAAAATGTGTTTCATGATTTAGTTGATGATAGAAATCAAGATTTGTATAGTGGGTGTTCGAAATATTCAAAGCTTTCATTTCTACTGAAGTTGTACCATATCAAATTTCTATGTGGAATTACAAATAATGAAATGTCCATGATATTGGAATTGATTTCTGATGCATTTTTTGAAGCAAAAATCCCCGAATCTTTTTGTCATATGAAAAAAGATATTAATAAGCTTGGTCTGAATTATACAAAAACACATGTGTGTCCCAATGATTGTATGCTTTAATGGGGAGATGATTCAAGTAGATATAATTGCATGAAATGTTCATCTTTTAGATGGCAGGAAAAGGGTGATTTTGGAAGTATTAATGAAAATAATTTCATGGAGAAGAAGAAAAGGAACACACCTTCAAAGGATTTCCATTACTTTCCATTGAATCCTCGATTGCAAAGATTATGCGTGTCATCAAAAACCGCTGAATACATGAAGTTGAATTCTGTAGATAATAACAATGATGGGTTAATGAGACATCCACGAGATTCCCAATCGTGGAAGACATATGATTCATTATATCTAGAATTCTCAGCTGATCCTATGAATGGTTGATTGGGAATGGATACTGATGGATTCAACCCATTTGGGACTTTGAGTACTAGTTATACAAATTTGCTAGTTGTTTTGTCCCTTATAATATGCCTCCGTGGATGTATATGCAACAAACATCTGTTATCCTTTCGATGATTATTCCTATAAAATAAATTCCTCGAAATGATATTGATGTATACTTGCAGCCTTTTATTGACGAATTGAAGGAGTTATGGAGAAACAGTGTTGAGATATTTTATGCTTCTTCTAAAACAATGGTCAAAATGCATGCTGCTTTAATGTGAACTATTAGTGACTTCCATGGGCTTGGGAATTTATCTGGTTGGAACACTTACATAGGTTTGGCCTATCCCATTTCTAACTTTGATTTTTATCCCAAATGGATACGTCATAGTAGAAAATGGTGCTTCTTGTGTCATCAAATATTTCTCGATGCATCTCATAGATTTCGGCTGAACAGATCAAAATTTAATGGTTCCAGTGATCGTAGACCACCTCCAAAGTTGTTAAAAAGTTCTGAAATATTGACATAGCTTGAAAATGTTGAAACAAAATTTTGGAAGGTTCATCATTTGAATGACAGCAGAAAACGAGTCCTAAGTGCATCATCAAGCGAAATCAGAACCAATAATGGAATAAAAAAAATATATTCTTTAAACTTCTATATTGTGAATTTAATTTGTTGTCGAATAATCTTGATGTGATGCCTATTGAGAAGAATTTTTGTGATAATTTGATTTTCACAATGCTTAATGAGCATGGAAAGTTGAAGGATCATCTCAATGCTCATAAAGACTTACAAGCAATGAACATAAAATGCGATCTCTGTCCAGATGAGAATGAAAAGTATCCTCCTTCAATTTTTGCAATGCAAATAGGGATAAAGATACATTACATCAAATATTAAAGAATAATAAGGTATCTAATGGGTATTAAAGTAACATCTCGAGGTGTGTTGACTTGAAGAATCGTAATTTACATGGATTGAAAAGTCATGATTCACGTATTTTGTTACAATAGTTAATAACATTGGCATTGCGTACATTATTACCTAAAAACTAATGCTGTTGTACTCTGATTCTACACATTTTTCAGAAAACTATGTGAGAAATATCTATATCCATTTTAGATTGACAACCTCCAGGAGAGGTTTTTATTGACCCTTTGTGCAATAGAGATGATCTTTTCTCCATTATTTTTTACTGTAATGATGCATTTAACTGTGCATTTGGTTGGGGAAGCTAAATTAAGAGGCCTTGTTCATTATCGATGGATGTATCCAATTGAGAGGTAAATTATTTATATGTTTTTCAGTTAAGTAAACAATTTTTTGTACTTAATTAAATGCATACTTATGTTTATTTTATTTTACAAATATCTTGGGCATTTGAATTCAAACATGAGAAATAAAGATCAACCAGAAGGCTCTATTGTTGAAAGCTATTTGGCTGACGAGTGTCTTACATTTTGTTCTCGATACTTGTATGATATTGAGACAATATTTAATCATGTTAAATGTGTTTATGACACATCAACTCAATCTCAAATACATCATAAATCCAAAATATTTCCGGCGATTGGCCGACCAGTTGGGAGGATCTCAAATGTGACACTGACTGAATTGGAATTATTATAGGCACATTGATATGTGATGCTGAATAGTGAAATTGTAGATCCATTTATTGAATATTTGAGGATAAAAACAGAGAGATGAAGGAGAGGTCGAGCACGAAATGATAAATAAATAATGAAATTTCCTAAAAAGAGCTTATAGAATGGTTTGCACGACGTGTAATTTCATAAATATTGCAATAAGTAAAAATATTAGTTTGACACATACATTTTTTAAATATAATAAAGTAAATTTCTTTTCTCAAATCATGAATATTGATACTCGATCAGAGGTGTCCGAAGATTTGATGTTTCTTGGTAGAGGTCCCCTAAAACAAGATATAATGTTCTACGCTTATAATTTGAATGTATTTATATTTCGTACAATCGATCGAGAACTGAGTTTGAAAACATAGAATAGTGGTATATTTACATTTGCTGAAGTGCAATACTACGAAAATCTGCATGATATTATTGAATTAAACTACCACATACATTTTTCTTTTGTTTTATTCAAATGAAAATGGGTCGATATTATCAGAGGTGTTAAAATAGATTCCTTGCAATTTACTTCTGTGAACTTCTCTCACTTGATGGATGTTGGTGATCGTGAACCGCATGATCCATATATCTTAGCATCACAAGAAAAAATGGTATATTATGTAAATTATGTTGTCGATGAAGGGTGGAGTGTAGTTTCTCACGTAATACAAAGTGATTTGTATGATATGGGTGATGATGTGGATAATTTGACCTATAGAATTGATTTTAATCAACAACAGGAAACATAATTATTTTTCCATCATTATATTGAAAATATTATTCTAGAAAGGATGAATGAAGTGGATGAAGAAATGTATCAAGATACCAACATGATTAGAGGTGAAAATGATTGTATATACAATAATTTATTTATTCAACAACCACTTGTTTTATTTCTACAGTCATTCATTATCATTGTTATATATATTTTGTTTGTTAGTACAGGGCATCTATTATCATTTTTAATTTTTTTTCTGCATATTTTTTTTGAAATATATATTTTGGACATAATTTTATTTTATTAAATGACAGGAATGCCAAGGAAGAACCGGTATACTATTTCATCTAGTTCCTCGACAGATGACGATCCATCTGGCTCCCTCCCCACAACATCTGAGGCACCGGCTACCTACAATCCTACCCCATCTCCCCATGCACCATCTATCACACCATCTTTGGGTGTCTCATTAGAGGGCAGGTCATCGACTCCCCCTTTATGAGCCTCAATAGTGGGGAAACAACACGCCCATTCCAGTTCATCATGGGCTTACTGGAGTGTCACTATCATCGGTACAAATTTTAATTAAATAAATTTATTGCATTTTTTATAATAATTTTTTGATCATTGAAGATAAAAAAAGTACAAAAGTGGAGAAAACATAAAAAGTGTAGTTGTTTGGAATATGACTAGTGAAAAGATAGTCGTGCCATTTGATTCTTATGGGGTCCCAACAGATGACGCCGCAGGGTTACGTGGCCAGATTCTAAGCCAACTGGAAGCGGAGCCCATTTCTCTTCCTATTTCATATGATGATTGGAGAAATATGCCTACAAACTAGAAAAAATGATGTTTTTGATTCACTAATAAAGGTAAATTTATTACATTAGGGTTTAATTGAATGTCATGTTACTAATATGTTCAAAAATAATTTCTGTATACAGATATTCTTCCACTTCAGAGTTTCTTATGTGATAGCACGGAAGTGGATGTTGAAAAATCTAGGTAAGAAATTAAAAGATTTCAAATTGAGATTGTGGTGTGATGTCAACGATACGTTGTTGATTGTGCAACAAATGTATGAGAAGCTACCAAGTGGGGTACCGAAAGAATAGTGGAAAGTTTTTGTTGACATTCATCGTTATGAGAAGTGGATGGTATTGAAATATATATTATTATATTATCCTCATTTTAAATTTATACATGTATATGAAGAGGACATGTCATGGAATAAATTACTATTAAATTTCATTTTATTTATTTCAGGATCTCTCAAGAAAGAATGCTTCAAACCGGGATAAGTAAGTCATCCCTCACACTGCAGGCTCAAAAATCGTTTCTAGAAGCTGAACAACATTGGTAATATTTTAATTAGTTTAAATATTTATAATACTATATTATCTATTTAATATATTGAATTGTTGATTTATATTTTCTTAATGCATTCACAGAGTTTAGGGCATGAAGCATCACGAAGTGAACTGTGGATGGATGTTCACAAGAAATCAGATGGATGTTTTGTTAAGGAGACTCCTAAATAAGTTGGGGTATGATGTCAATTTTTTATTATAATAACTTATTATCAGTTTTTACTGTGTTAATATATATTGATATTTGATTTATCGGTAAAAATTAAAGAACTATGGGATCCTAATCCTTGCGCAATCATACTCAGTCTCCCAGGATGACCCAGTTGGTAAAGTCCTAAGGAAGGAGGATCCTGGTAGAGTGCGCGGGATGGGTTTGGGACCCGTACCATCTGAGGTTTTTAGCAAGCCACCAGGGATGGCAGCTGCATCTACTCTTGTATTTAGTCAGCCCTTACCCGGAGATTCTCAGAAATAGATTGTTTATCTACCAAACACAGTTCACCAGTATGGGGATCAGATATCTGCTTTGTAGAAAAACTTGACTGAAATACATCAGCATATGAGCAGATATGCCCCCGGTGGTAGGGAATCGATTGGTTGTATGCAGGTAAATCACAAAAAATCAAGATTATTTTGTTTACTAACATTCACTAGTGTTACGTTTTAATATAAATAGGAAACTGTGTTTAATTTTCAATATAATGTTCTTACACGTGATAGCATAAAGTGGTGATGAATGTGGCGAGGGTGACGATGCATCATCAGACCATGAGTAGTTTTATTGTTCATGTGTTGAAAAAATATTGAAACAATTGGTTTTTATATGTCACATTTGTGTCACATAATTGCCACCAAACATTTTAATTTATGAAAATTTCCTTGATTTCTCATGTTTCCTTTTATGCGTTTTATTTATTTCTAATGTTTCTTTTTATGTATTGATTTATCGAGTGTGGTATACACCATTCCATTTAGGCCTATGTTTCAATTGGTAGTCATGATTTTGGATGACTAGGAGTTAAACCCATTGTTGATGTGTTGAACAAATTAGGTCATTTAACATGTTTTAATATTTTGAATTTGAACTACGTAATATTCTCTTATTTTGAGATGGTTTTACTATTTTTTAGTGTTGAGGGGGTAGTGGATTCGTCAAATTTAAGAGTTCATAGTTTATCATATCAATTCCATGTTAATGGATTCACATTACTAATCCCCCTCTTGTAGAGATAGATGATAAATTCATCTATGCTAAGGATGTTTTGGATGATCCCTAACAAAAAACAATTTTAGTGAAAGAGATAGTTATTATTATGATGTAGAAATTTAGGAAGGAGATGAATATGTGTTTTCTCATTTATTTTAAGGATTAGATCCATATTTTTATTTATTACAGCGGGGACATGAAAACCACCATTAAACATAATCAGTTACCTTCTCAGTAAGTCAGAAATTGTTCTAGATCCTATTCCCTATCATAAAAGATGGGGATTATAAGTCACGATTCTACTAAGTGAATTTGATGATCTCCTTAGACCTTAGGCTGGCAGGCATTATATCAATGTTTTTAATGGGTGTATTTTCCCGGATTGGGTTATGCATTTAGGTATTAGTGTCATCACTTTGGTGATGGTGGGGAGACATGTGGAAGAAAATACCACAATTTGTTAGTTTTGATCCTTTCACGCCTTTATCAACTCTAGGGAAACATCCAATAAGGTATAATTCCTTACATTTATTGGGGTACTCTCTAGTTTTTGTTTGGTTTTACAGAGGAGCACTTCTGTTGTTATAAATATTAAAATTCCAATAAGATCCCCAATGATTCATCTCTCCCAATTGTTTTTGAATATATTGGGAGTTCGGACCATGTCACAATGCCCCAATGAGGTTAAATATGAAATGATCCAATCTTTCACCTTAGATTTTATCCCTTTTCATGCACTAATTTGGCTGATTATTGATAAATGTAGCGGTTCCCTTGATGAATGGTCGTACATGGTCTATCTTTGGGAAAGGGCACTTGAAGCCAGGATAGATGATATAATTATTTTAAAACCTTATTCAACCTACAGATTGAGTCATTAGTTTGATTTCACCCTAAGTGTCACCCCTCTTCTTTTGGTGGACCATTGGAGGAGTGACAACCTATTGTCATCCATTGATTTTGAATAATGCCGACATGTGAGAATATCGAAGCTGAAATCATACATTCTCTTGCTTAGGATCCTGCCTTCCTTTCCCATGATTATTCCCAAGAGTGGGTAACATCTTGACTCAATGGTGTGATAAGATAGTTGGTTCATCATGTGGATAGTCGTTTTTCCTCACCAGTAGCATTGTTAGTCGTGAGGATGGAGATGATCAAAGAGCTGGGTGAGAAATCAAGAAAGAAAACTCGTTCTCGTGATGACTACCCTAATGGTGAAATAGACATTATTAAGGAAAATAATCTTACCTCATTGGATACATATGATATTCTTGTTGAAATAAAGTTATATGATGCTCATTCACCTTCTTCCTCATTGAGTCAACTAGTTATTCCTCCACTTTACATACATACTCCATTAGTCACACAGGTTGAGGCACAAAATAGGAAAAAAATGTAGTAGATTCATTGCTTGATCACCCATACCCACATAGAGATGTTCCACAACCAAGGGGAACACATTTATAAATTATTTAATGACTTGGGTGCTGGTGGTTTTTACAGACAACCTCTATATAAAATTATGAATCAAATTGTTTTAACTGAGTATGATTTGGAGACAAGTGAAAAATATTTTCATGATCTAATAGATGAGGATCCTCTTTCTAAGAAGATAAGGGAGTCCTCAAGGGCATTGGGGAAAGTTCATAATTGGATATTCAAATTGTAGGCTCACATGGATTCTTAGACTATACAAGATATAGAGATGTGAGGAAATAAAAGCTCATTTGAGGAAAAATCTCCTAATATCATCATGTTTCTTGGAAACTACCTAAAAGAGGGTTGTGGAGTTGATGTATTTGGTCAAGACTCTTCATCGTAGAGTGAAATATGAAGAAGGGGGTGATCAGAACTTCAGTGTTTGGTTGAAAATTCATTCAAATCCTTTTCCAACATTTCATGTGCGATTAATCATATTTTATCATAGTTAAAACCCTGTAATTAATTCCAATGATTATGAAACATCATAGATACTTTAAAATGTAGAGATTCCTCCCTTTTTTTAAATTATGAATGATCAAATTTTTTAGACATTCTATATTATTGTCCCTCTTCCTTTAAATCACGATATTCATTCTTTTTTTATACTGCGGTATTTCTGGTTTGGTTTGTCTTTCAGGGTAGTGATGCAGTGGAAGAATTTTTTTTTCTGGTCATCTTTTCGCGGTGGTTTAAACTGCCGCGAAATGTACATTGGCAGCGGTTTAAACTGCCAATAAATGGTTAAAACCATGACTAAATGTAAATAAAATTACATTTCATGGCGGTTTTAACCACCCCCTAATAGTCGCATCGTAGGGGCTCAATCCACGACAGTTCTCGTGACTTCAGTGGTAGTTTTACGGCCGCTGGATTTGAGTTTATTCTCAGCAGTTATAACTGCTGCAAATAAACTGATGTCCAGGGCTCGTAAAAACTGCCACTAGTCTCTGTAAAACCGACGTGAAATTTGGAAGCTATGACACTTTCCATAAATCACCGCGAAGCGGAAATAACTACCGCTAATAGATTGATGATTCCATATTAGGCGGAGGTTTACAGAAAACACCACCAAACCATGTAGCGGCAGTTTTAACCGCCGCTAAATGAAGATTATCTTATAGTGAGATGTTTCACGGGCATGTTTAGCAGCTAGTACTCCCTCTACCATGGGGTAGTAACGAGGAGAGGGAATATTACAAGTTTCTTCAACCCTGCACTGGGCACTGGAAAGTGTTGGTGGCATCACTCGGTTGAGTTCCACAAAGGATTGTTTGGTTGGATCATCAACTTCGATATTTTGATACTTTCACCCTTTAAGTTTTCAAGCTGTCAACAATGGATTCTATCTTGTTGATGTATATGAGGTTGATACCTCATGAGACCATTGTGGGTATAGCATCAGAACCATGAGTTTTTTAGGTTGGATAGTCAATTGTTGGGACATTGAGACTTGGATATGAGTATATTTGTGTATGTTATATGAGTCACTGTGGTTTTTGTAATTCTATTGACATGCTAGGGATATTGAGCTGACGAGTTGGAAATTTCAATGGATGGTCTCAACATGAAGCTTCTCCCTCGTTTTAGTTCTCTTCAGTTGGGTTGAGTTAGTTGATGCCAAGAAGCTGATCCCTTTGGGTTTAGGTCTTGGGGAGCCTACTGAGTATTCTTATACTCATAGTTACACGACCATTCTCAGATGTTTCTTTTGTCTTGTGTAAACCATAGGTCCTTTGACTGATTCACAATTGGACTCAGAGTACGCATAACATAGTAGCTCGACAAACCAAGGTTTTCACCAGAGCGTAGACGAGGAGCTTACCAGCGCCTGTTTGATATTGATCCCCTCTTTCAAAGTAGTTTGGATACGTTTTTCAATTTTCTATTGTTGGACCATGTATTTTACCTTTTTTACTTCTGTTTTTCTCTGGATTGGGACATGTTTATGATTTAATTTATTTTTAGTAATATATATATATATATATATATATTCATTTTTTCATGGAGATCTCTATGGGTTCATGTGTACAGATACTTTAGGATATGGCCTCCATGTGTGTGATATCCAACTTGGTGCTGGATGTCATCCCCTACCCTATAGATGTAGTTGTTGGGAGTTGTGGATGAATCCCTGTTGGGTCAGGTCAGGAAAAGGAAATACTCTTTATCCACTAATGGACTATAGAAATTTTTAGATTATTATTTTTGTGCTTTTGGAGAAAAATTAATATTGAGAATTAATTGTTTGGGGATAGTGTAATATTGTAGTCTAAATTTATTAAAGGATAAATTTATACTTGTCAATAATTTTTTTATATCGTGAGTCTATACAGTAATATAATTTTGTAACTACAAAAAATAATCTTACGAACATGATATTTTCATATTATAATGATTTCTGATGAATTCATGGTGATTTTACCCATTACATATTTACGGTTTTGTATTCATTGACATTTCCCTTTCCATGATATTTATGAAATTATATTAGTTATTTCGTGATAGTTTTCACATAAAACTATTTTTCACATCCAAATAATGTTATCAAACATGGAATCATGGTTATGTGATTCCATTCTTACTTAACATTCCCTTTTTTCAATTCAATGATTTATTAGTAATTTTAAAAATTAGCATTTTAATGAATAAAATATTCATGTTTTAAAAAAATTATAACTCTAATAAGGTCACTATTTAAAGGAAAAAATTTATTAATGTGGGGAAAATCTAACAACCCATGTTTCTAAAATGAGAATAATATGTTTGATAAATTATGTGATACACAACACTGAACAAAAATAATTATTATTATTCAGACAATAAAATTATGTTATATCCATTATATTTTTGTATGAATATAAATAAATATTTCATAAAAATGTAAATATTGATATCTTACTGAATAGTAGTATATTGGTAAATTCATAGTAAATATTCTCCTAATATTATGCTAACTTTTTCTTGTTCTTCAAAATTATATATTATTCAAAAAAAATCATTCCATTTTATGAAAAAATATGTTTTAAATATTCTTATAACATTTAAAAAATATATTTATAAAATAAATATAATTTTTAATTTCATAATATTATGATTAACATAGACTAAATTTTTTATTTTTCAAAAAATATTTAATTTTCAATGAATAGTGGAAAAATAAATTTTTATTGTAAAACATTCATTTATTTTACTATATTATGAACTCAAAAATTACCATTATAATTTTCAATTGATTTAATATTATCATAATAATTATATATATATATATTTATTAAAATTATTTTCATATAAATGAAAATTATACAAATGTTATAATACGTTTAATATAATGCATTAAAATGTTTTTTCGTGGAAATATTTTAAAATGAATTATGTAATCTATTTTAATTATTTATAATGACCCCAAAATAGTATTGATAAAAAGGATAATTTTAGATAATATATATATTAATTGAAATTCATAAAATTAATATTTTATGTTTTTGAGTTAATGTAAAATCATTCATTCTTTACAAAATTCATTTTATAAAAAACTGCTTTCAATAGCACATAAAACCTGAATATGAAATTATATTTTTAAAAATATATGAATTTATTTTGATAAAAATTATTCCATATTTTTAATCATAATAATTAATATTATTTAATATGTTAAACGTATTTTTTTTCAAGTTGAATACAAACTTTGGTTATTATTTATGATCTTGGTAAAAAAATTGGTTATTTGAGGGTAAAAATAATTTAATAGTTATAATAAAAATGTAATAATTATTGTATTAATGATTATATTTTCATTCAAATATAATAAGAGTTATATTTATTATTCCTCTAAAATAAATAATTAGAAAATTATGTTAATAATAAATATATTTTAATGTGATAAAACAAATTTTATTTTGTTTCATAGAAATTTTAATTTAGAAATTTTAATTTTTAATTCATTAAATAATTAATTAAATGATATTTTTATAAAAATAATACAATTATGTATTTTATATTAATTATAAATTATAATATGATTTTATCCAGTGAAATTCTATAGTTATATGGGTTCAAAAACTATTTTTGTCATGACCATCTTTTTCATAATAAAAATAGATGTTTATTTTTAATGAGAATATATATATATATATACATTTACAGAAATATTTTAAATATATATATATTATTATTTTAATTATCTCATCGGAATTATCTAATGGTGAATTTCATAACATTTTTTTAGATAGTCGAATTTTCGGGTAAAAAGTTAAATACAATATAAATACACTAGATGAAGTATAACAACCTAATTACCCAAAAGCGATATAATGAATTCAATAATTAATATTAATGACAAAATAAATGGTTATCATTTAAAATAATTAGGTTTTGGGTGATATAATTATTTTCATAAATCCATTATGAGTCATACTAAACATATATTTTATTTTATAGTTTTTGAATAATATCTCTAGGAATATAAATCAATTCTGCATTAGGAAGGATATTATTTTAATATGTTCAATCAGTGTAATTACAAAATTATTAAAACTAATTTTATTTCATATTAATTGGGGTAAATGACTCCTGGAAGGTTTTTAGTTGTGATTATCTTATTTTACAGAGTCCAAAATAAATGTTTGAAAAATAATAAAGAATGAAAATCTCTTTATTTATATAAACCCACCCATTCTCAAATTTATCCTCACTAAAAAACCATGGAGAATGTTATTAATTATCAATATCATATCAATAGTCATAAAATGGTTCAACAATATCTCAATAATATACTCCCAACTTTTTTAATGATCCTCTCATGGTAAGGCATCTCCCTCTCATCTGTTTTTCAAGCACATATTTTTGATATGAATCCGAACATCAATTTGTTATTGATTTGTTTTATTTTTAAATGTCCCAACTATATACCTTTTGATTTAATGTTATAAGAGTACCCTTTCAGTCTCATTATTCTCCCCAATGAACAATCATGTACACCCTTTATGCTGTTGAAATTGACCACCAATTTTCCATTCAAAAAGTAAGAGCCCTCTCCATCTTCAATTCAATTCATGAACCATTAATATATTTATCCTTTGTAATCTCAATTTTTTAAAAATTCCTAATATTAAAAATATCCAACTACTTTCCACATTATTCTTATTAATGATAGGTCATATTTTCTCTCTAATTATACGGTTTACATAAGATGTCACTGTGTTAAAATACTATCTTTTACTTCTTCATTCAAAAATATAATTCATTTTATACCCTTAATTTCATTATTAATACTATTGGTATATGTCTCTATATATTCTTATTACATAAAATTAGTTTTATTAACTATGATATAACTCTTTCACACTCGTTAATCGAATATATGAACCTATATGTATTCTCTTCATACTACAAAAATTTGAATGCAATTTTCCATGATGAACCACTATTCTGTGAATATCTGCCATATTTACACTAAAGGTTATTCACCAAGAGATTCCTATATGTATATAATTGATGAAATCCATGTATATAACCTAAAAACCATAATAGTGGGATTAAATATGATGATATGTGTTCTTATGCTATATGGCTTATGTGGAATACTTGTGATTGTATATGATATTTCTATAATGGGTACACCTATATTGAACAGGGTATTTAGATTATAAATTATATTATGGGTGTGATTATATATCACACTAACAGATTAGGTAATGTTTAAGTATGTTGAGCGGCCCTTTTTACTGTATGAGAGGTCATCCTATGAATTTTGTTTCACGATTTCTTGGTGGTTAAAATTTACTTCTTTTTATAATGTAATGTTTTGATTTATTGACACATTAAATTATTGATTTTATGTTATCATAATATATCATTCCTCATTGTTCATGATTACGAATCGTATCCCTTTTTATGTCACATTTAAATTTCTATTGTCTGACATATAATTCCTTTATCATGTAATGATTTTTCTATACCCTTACAGGTCTTTATAGCTCACCCCTATGTTATGTAAGTCCCAAGGTTATCGTATTCTATTATAAAAGAATATATGACTTATAAAATCATGTCAATGATGTTTTAAATAATTTAGTTGTACCCCATGTCAAGATATTTTTCTATGAACCTAAATACCAATGACATCAAACATCACGAACTTTTGGGTATTATTATGTGTATTCTCATATAATAAACAATTAATAGATTAGAAATAAATACAAAGGTTTTCATAGTTAGTGTCAACAGATAGTCTAGTTACTTATTTTATTATTTGTAGAAAACACTAGGGAAATCCATTTGGGTAACACTCAATATTGGAAAACATGAAAATATGTTATTGTAAGGTATAGATTAGCTGATTTATATAAAAATATTTCCATGTATGGATACAAAAAGATTTTGTGGATCTAGAATAGATTCATCTATGGGTAACAACCTAAATCAATTCATTGAGTTAGAATCGACTAGTTCGAAGTGCATGACATCGGGACGTGCCTCACACATAATTTATAACTTCCAGGCTACATTCAATTATAAATTAACAATCTCACAACAAACCATTATTGTGGGAGAAAAAATGAACATAAAGATATATTTTAGGAAATAGATCATGGATAAATGAGGTCAAATCCTATAAATTATTATTTTAATGAAAAAAATTTGATTTATAAATTATCCCTGATAATTTTAATAGTCATCCCATTTTGGTGTTTAATATTTTAAAACTAATAATCCTTAATTTGTGAATTATTATTCTCTATGTATAGAAATATGACACGTTGAGTCCACAACCAACATTATATTCAATGTGATGACAACCCTAATGGAATTTATAACATTATTGGGCAAAAAGTAATACATATATGGATTATTCCATCCTGTTTATAAAAAATCAAAATTAAAAACAAGACCGTTTTTGAATATCTCCATGAATAAATAAGTAGAATATAATGTTTCATGGACAATCAATTGATAATGATGACAAAATAAAGAAGATTCAGTTGCATACGTTTAAACAATTTGGAAATTAGGACCGATGAAATATATACAATGTAACTTGAAGGTGTTTTATTTGTGGACAATTTTTGGAATAAAGTCATTAGATTCCATAAAAATGAATGTTTTGATGTATGGTAACATATTAGACCATATGAGACAATTGTTTTAGTGTATAATATTTATAATATGTGGAAAGTATTTGTGTCTATACAAAAATCAAATAGTTAGATCATACCCTAAGGAAAGAACCATTTTAAAGAAATCATTGAATTATAAAGAATAATGTGTGTATTAATATTCCAGAGTTTTTTTATAGAAGTACATTATTAATGAAATTAAAGATTTAAAATCATGAAACTTTTAATTATTGTTACATAGTTGATTTTAATTATTTATTTGAAATGTATGGTGAATTTTACTCATAACTTATAAAATAGATTTATTTTCATGGTTATTGATAATAGTAAATTTTTATTTGTTGTAGGGATAAAAATAATGATTCTTGGGATTATATTCCGAAGGCTATTACTATCATTACAATATTTGATAAAAAATTAAATTATTTTTGTCGTTGATGTTTAATATGTGTAAGAATATTTTGGGAAACATATTATAGGATACATACATTTTTTTCTAAGGATATTAATTATATTTTGAGAGGTATTTTATATTTTTATGTTATGTATACCTATAAAGAGATTTAATTTCCTTGTAATTTTGTTTCTAATTAAATGGGAATTTTACGAGTCTGCAAAAATTTACAGCGCATGATTTCGAGGCTCGGAGTTCCTAGGATGAAATTCAGAACTTTTTTTCGGGTACGTTTAGTAAACGTGCGGGCGAGCTTTTCTAACATTTGAATTGGTGCTCAGAATTGAAATCGAAGGGAACCATTGAACTTGTAGTGTTGATATTTTCTTAAGGATACCTTCACCTCGAACATAGTAGGTCGAGGGTGGAAGTAATTTTTTCATTTATTTGTCAAATAATAAAATAAAATAAAACGGTGTAACATTTTATTTTTATTTTCTATTGAAACTCCAATGTGGATGTTTCACTGGTAGGGACCACTGAACTAAAACCTCCCATGAGATGTTATAGAGATGGGGACCAACGAGCCTAACCTCCCATGATAGGTTATGGTGGTGTGGACCACTCGAGGCTTAACCCCCTTGAACTTCCCTCTTAATGGGGGGAAACCTCATGAACTCCCCCACTTAATTTGTTCCACCCCCCTTAGTTAGTTATACCAACTCAATATAATTAATTAAGCCAATTTGAAACTTGTACAAAAAATTAAATTGGGGAAACAAAACTTAATTGGCTACATTTCATTCAAGTGGAATTGGGAGAAAGGAGCCATGTAAGAATGCTCTCCAACGATGAACGCCAATGAAGAACGTTGTCTTCGACTTCGACTTCTTCCTCAGGACATCCGTTGATGAGGAATGTCTTTAAAGTCAACAAACCGATGATTGAGGAAATGTATACATCACTGATGTCCATCTAATCCCAATGATATCGTCTCCTTCCCCACAGACAATCTTCAACGAATCAAACAAAAGAGTTAAGGGTTTAAATTGAGTAAGATTATATTCCCATGTTCTTCCCTTTTTTGTTCTTGATGACTATTCGTAATTCAAGAGATATTATTGCCGTTTCATACCACTCTAATGCAGAAAGTGGGGGCCAAACAAACAAGTCCCATCCTCTTCGCAATTCTTGTGGTGATTTTTGGTGTTTTTCGCGATGGATGTGGTCGGCTATCAACTGCGACGAATGTGATGATGGCAGTGAAGGCCACGAAGGCAACAGTGCTGCATCGTGGCCTCGCCGGGCCACCCTGACCGAGGCACACCACAACCTCTGCCCTCTAGCCAAGCCACCCCGTGGCCTCGTCCCTCCTAACCAAGACACCGCAGCCACGCCGCCTTGTGGCCCCGTGTCGTCGACCCTCCCAGCCGAGCTACTTCAGCCGCACTGCCCTGCGGTCTCTGCCCTCCAGTCGAGCCACCCCGTGGCCTCCTCCCTCCCGTCCGAGCCGCTCTGCGGCCTCGTACCCTCGTGGCTGAGCGGCCCCACTGAATTGGGGCACCCGCGGTGGAGCCGCCCTGCGACCCTCCATGTCCCATCACAGCCTGCCAGACCACCCATCGGGCTGGGACGAACCCTACGGGGCGGGTCGGTCTGGCCAAGAGGGACCAGACCCGGACCCAGTTTGAACCATTTACGCTCTTTTGGCGATAACATTGGCACCAGAAGTCTGTTTCAAGAACCATCAGTGGCACTGGAAACATTGGAGTGAGATATTACATTTCGTATACCCCACTGGAGATTTGGATAAAGATGACGTATGGTCGGGTTGTATCAATCACGAATCCAACCGGGCCCTTGGGAGTAAATGGATAACAACTCACAGACCGGGCATCGGATTGTCCCACCTTCTGTTGTGATTATACCCCTATGACATGGATGACCATTGAGATACTTCTTCATGGGACTTCGTGGCAATTGATGTATCAACCAGTGTCTTGGGGAGATGACCCTCCCGGTGACGATCAAGCCTAGTGAGGGAACCCAGTAGCTGGTTGTGATGAGAATACAGACTAGCGATCCTGTGTGGGTCAGCTCCTAGCGATCCTGTGCGGGTCAGCTCCTAGCGATGCTGTGTGGGTTATCTCCTAGCGATCCTGTGTGGGAGATCTCCTAGCGATCATGTGTGGGTCATCTCTAAGAAATCCTGTGTGGGTCAACTCCTAGCGATCTTGTGTAGGTTAGCTTCTAGTGATCCTGTGTGGGTCAGCTCCTAGTGATCTTGTGTGGGTCAACTCCTAGAGATCCCTTGTGTGTCTGCTCCTAGTGATTCTGTGTTGGTCAGAAACAGATCCTTTTAATAGAGTAAGATGGTTTAGTAGCTAGAACGAGTCATCTCTACTATCGTACCTAAGTTATACCTAGTGTGAGCTGAGTTTTTGCCTATGTGGTAATTTTCGTCGTGGTAATACCTTGGTGGAATTCTGTTGTGTGGCGTACTTTTTTGGAACTTACCTTTTTGGTTTCCATTACATTGTGGAATATTTGAGCTTTGGGATTTTGGGTTGGACCCTGTGTTTCCTCATGATTGAGATGGGTATACTTGTTAACTTAGGTATATGTATGGGCATATACCTAAGTAGGGTTGACGGTTTACTTCATGCTTTAGGGTTTATCCTTTATGGATTTTTTTAGACCTTTAGGGTCTCGAGGTCCCTACTGAGCATCGTTATGCTCAACCCTACCTGGGATATTCCTGGACCTCGTTGTGTTAGATGCAAATGATGGATAGTGCTGATCGAGGTTGACAGTACCTGGACAGGACGGTGCTCAAAGGTGGACCGTATGACCTGTTAGTATGTATAGGAGAAGGGCGGATGTGAAATACTGTGGAGGCGATCTATACATACCCTTCAGGTAGGAACCCAGAGGATGAACCAGTAACTGCCTATATTTTTCATCAGTTGTATTTTATTTCAGTTGTACTTGTACTATTTCTGTTGGGATTGTATTCTTTCCCCTTTCTAATTTCAACACACTTTTTGCTATACAATTGGATTCTGTTTGTATCTTTTTGTCTGCTTGGTTACATGTGTTTACAAGTTATAATGGTAATGCCTTCCCAGATTTATGGAATACACCTTTGGTGCTAGTCTCTAGCCCATGACCTATGGAAGGCGGGATTGGGGTTAGTCATGGCACGAGCCCTGGTGGACGGGTCGTGAAAAATTGGTATCAAAGAGAGGTTATATCGCAGAACATATGATTATTATATTTCTTTTAATGGAAATAGTTTTAAGTGTAGTGAGCATGGTTATTAGTTTAGGGAATACAGTTTTGGTGCAGCGGCCGACGTATCCATACACCATGACCATGACCTCTGATTTCTGACTAAGTGCCTGAAAACACTGATTATGTGTGTGTTTCCAAGATTTTTAATTGTGATCTCTTGAGTAAGCTCACCAGGTATAACTTATTGACCGTGGAGCACATGTTTCATTTCAGGATGCCTCCATGGAGACATCTAGCTAGGGTTCCAAGAGTAGTTCGCACTAACAGCCTATCAAGCGATAAGGCCTCAGTGTAGGTCCCATTTTCAGTAGAGGCACCAGCCAAGACACCAACATTACCATTACCTATTGAGCCACTGATGCCACCATCCCTAGCCGTAGAGGGTGAACGCCGCTTGAGCGCATTGCATGAGTTTCAACTCTAGAGGACACCGAGGATCAAGGGAGAGATAGACCCACTTGTGGCTGAGCAATGGCTAGAGGCTGTGGTGAGAGTCTTCTGACTGGTAGGGATACCAACCGATCTCATGGTGATCCTTACCTCCAACCTTCTACAGGTGGTAGTTGGCAGATGGTGGAGCTTGACTCTCCAGCTTTATGACAAGGTGATGCTTCTCTGGGTACACTTCTAGAGATAGTTTAATGCAGAGTTTGTCTGAGCGACTCTTCGTGTAGTGCGCATACAAGAGCTTATTCATCTATAGTAGGGAAGCATGACTGTAGTTCAGTAATCAAAGAGGTTCATTGACCTCTCATGATACTCCACATATTTGTTTTGAGACCTAGTCTTCAGGGCCCAAACCTTCAAGAAAGGACTCGGTCGGGGGATCAGGGATTCGATGATCTGACTCAGCATCCCGACGTTAGTGGGGGTATTAGAGAGATCCCTCCTAATAGGGAGTTTCCTTGTTGAGTAGTCACCAAAAGTGACACCCACCACTGAACATCACATAGAAGAGTCTTTTGTAGCTCCCAGCAGATAGATGTCGAAGTGTTCTAAGAGGAACATACCTATAGGTGGATGACTGCATGACTCGAGATCAATTGTGTGGGGCACCCGAGGTTGAGCCAGTCATACCAGGAGCGGGAAATGTTGCGCATGCAACGGGCAAGGTCACATGGCTTATGACTGTCCAACCCATCATACATATGAACAGCTAACATTTGAAGGACCACTCGGGTAGAGACAGAGGATCGATTGAGGCAGTCCGTATAGAGCAGGAATAATTGGTAGAGGAGCTGGTCGTGTAGATGGTGGTGGGTGACGATTTGAGATATTACCGCCACCACCACCAGGAGGTCCACCCCTACTGTGTGAAGCAGGTGGATAGGGGCAAGCTCATCTTCATGCAGCTGATGCCTATGATCATGGCGCTCCAGAGATGATACGAGGTACGATCTGCATCTTCTCCACCTTAGGTGTAGTACTCATATACATAGGTTCGAGTCATTCATTAATTTCCACATATCTCGTTCGGAGATCAAAGATTTAGACGGAGTCTTTGGCTCGATCCTTACTTCTATAGACTCATACGGGAGTAGATTCAATGATTACACATTGGTGCCAGCATTGCGAGCTTACTGTAGGAGGCAAGAGATTCGGATGAGATCTCCTAGTAGCAACGTCGAGGAATTACGACGTCATCTTGGATATGGACTGGTTATCTATAGGCCATGCTCAGATTGACTGTATTAGGCACAAATTATAGTGTGTCCACATGGATGGAACTATTTTAACCTTCACCAGTGAAAAGGGAGGCTTTTCAGTGTAAGATTGAATTACCTGGAGGAGAGTGTAGGCGATCATTGATCAGTTAGCTGGCCATACCCTCGGAGAAATTTATGTAGAGAGTCCGAGCTATCATGTAGTGGTGGACCAATATGTGGATGTGTTCTCTAATGATATTACGGGACTACCTCTTCACAGAGAGGTGGAATTTTACATTGACCTGTACCTAGGGATGGCACTGATATCTACACCAGTATATTAGATGGCTCCTACAAAGCATCGTGAGCTATGGGTACAGTTTGATGACTTTTAGGGGAAGAGATTCATTCGGCCCAGTGTTTCACCCTAGGCAGCCCTGATTTTGTTCACCAAGAAGGTGGATGGAAGCTTAAGACATTGTTTCCACCATCGGAGCCTGAACCAGGTGACTATGAAGAACATGTACCCACATTCGAGGATTTTGAACCTATTTGATCAGCTGAAAGGAGAACGGTGGTTCTTGAAGATAGACTTGAGATCAGGCTGTCACCAGCTCAATGTGCGACAAGAGGATGTGCAAAAGTTGACTTTCAGATGATTGTATGGCTATTACGAGTTCTTGGTTATGCCATTTAGCATAACCAATGCTCCAGATGTGTTCATGGGACTTATGAATAGTATCTTTTTTCCATACCTTGATCTCTTTGTAGTACTCTTCATCGATGACATTCTGATCTACGCACCTACTGAGGAGGAGCATGCCTATCATTTGTAGATAGTTTTGGACACACTCCGAGAGCACCATATTTCTGTTAAGATCACGAAGTGATAGTTCTACATTCGAGAGGTTCACATTCTGGGACATGTCAAATTGGAGGCTGGAGTTGTAGTGGATCCAGTGAAGATTGAGGAGGTACTTATTTGGGATCCACCCAGGAGTGTGACGGAGGTGCTGAGTTTCATGGGTTTGGCTGGATACTACCGAAGATTTGTGCCAGATCTCTCTAGAGTTATAGCACCTATATAAGTGTTTATTAAGAAGGGTAAATCCTTTGGGTGTCTGAAGAGATTCTAGTGGGGTTTTCAAGAGCTAAGGAATAGGCTGTCTAGTGACCCATATTGAATCTAGAAGAAGAGGGTGTATGGTACGTAGTCTACTACGACACATCATGGACCCGAAACAGATGTGTCCTGATGCAGTAACGAGATGTAATCACATATGGTTCTCAAAATCTAATACAACATGAGCATAACTACACTACCCATGACCAATAGTTAGCAGCAATGGTATTCTTCATGAAGATGTGGTGACATTTCTTGATGGGAAAGTGTTTCAACGTCTACTCAGATCATAAGAGTCTCAGGTATATCTTCTCGCAGAAAGAATTAAACCGGAGAAAACGATGTTGGCTTGAGTTCCTCTAGGACTATGACTTCGAGATATTCTATACTCATGGGATGGGGAACATTCTAATAGATGCACTCAGCAGGAGATATGGTATACAACTGCTAAGTGAGGTGACAGAGCAGTAATGAGCTTTATAAATATCCTGTGTGGATTAGGATGGAGCATCTTTTATTCAGTATCTTACAATCACTCCCCCAATTCTTCAATGAATCAGGGAGGCATAGAGTAGGGATGCTAACTGCGAGGCTCGATGTTCTTAGATATCCACAGGGCAGGCCCCTGATGGATTTTTTGAAGGTGGGTATCATGCCATCCTTTTTAGAGTACGTACCAAGGTACCCGTGTCTCTTCGGGAGGAAGTATTAAGGGATTTAAACACATCCACTCTAGAGGTACATCCAGGAGTGGCAAAGATGTACTAGGATCTCTAACGATAGCATCAGAAGCTGTGAATGATGAAATAAGTAGCAGTGTTTTCCTCTCGATGCCTCAGTTGTCAGCAAGTGAAAGATGAGCATCAGGTGCCATCACTCTTGGATCATCCTATAGATGTCCCAAAGTGGAAGTGGGATGTGATATCAATGATCTTTGTGACAGGTCATCTACATACGTCTATAGGTCATGACTTGATCTGGTTGATCATCAACCGAATCACCAAGTTGGCCCACTTCATACTCCTAATGTGCATCGAATAGACCTAGGATCAAATCCAAATGAAGGCTAATTTCTGGTACTTTAGAAATACTATAACAATAATGTAGCTGGAACTATACAAAACTATAGTGGGAACTGTAGCAAGCACTATTTGGCAATGTAGGAGCCTAGAATATTCCCCTATTTGGGGCTTGGGGTACTGATTTTGTCCCCAGGTCCTTTAAGGCCTTCGGGCCACCCATGCATTTGGGTCAGTAAAGAATTCAGGCCACCTCAAGGCCTTCAGGCCACTTTATGTGTAGATGAAAACTAGAAAACCTATAAGGAACAAGAATCAGAAGAAAGAGGAGCAAAGAGCTTTCACCATAGAAGAATCTAAACGGATTGCAAGAATGAGAGAGTATGGAACCTGCCATTGGGACAAGACTATGCTTCCACTGGAAATCCTTGCCGAACAGCCATGCGAAGGTGGAGAGCTGATTCATGATGAAGATTCTCAGGAGGAGCAATTTAAAGTAGTTTGTCTGGGTTGTATGTAATGTTTGAATCTTACATGCAATGAATTCCTCTAAGGACTACGATCCATGTAATACTTATGTCTACAGGACTTGTAAGGGTTCCACCTCACCCCTTCAAAGGTTGATTGTCAAAATCAATAACAAATGTAGACCTTCAGGCCATTGGAGGAGAGAGCAGGGTTCAATGGAGAGCTTGGGACGCCTCTATGTGCAAGAGATTGTGTGACTACATGGATTACTCACAAAGATTTCCTCGGATCATGATACCCATTTTACTTCTCGTCTATGGAAGGGGTTGAATGAGACTTTTGGGATACAACATCATTTGAGCACTAACTTCTATTCTTAGAATGATGGCCATACTGATCAAACCATTTAGACCCTCGAGGACATGCTACGTGCTTGCGTCCTCGGATTCGGTCACAACTAGGAGGATCACTTTCCTTTTGTGGAGTTTACATACAACAACAACTATCACTCCACCAAAAGGATGGAACCTTTTGAGGCATTGTTTGAGCGAACTTGCAGATCACCTTTGTGCTGGACAGACCCAAGGGAGTTAGAACTAGGGGGACCGGAGATAGTACGGGCTACCACAGAAAAAGTGTAGATCCTCGAGGAGCAGATAAAGACTGCACAGAGTAGGAAAAAGCCATATGTTGATAGACAACGGATAGATATAGAGTTTCAGGATGGTGCCCATTATTTCTAAGAGTCTCACATCGATGAGGTTTTTAGAGATTTCACCAAAGAGGCATGTTATCTCTGAGGATCAACAGACCTTTTCAGGTCCTCAACAGAGTTTGTGAGATGGATTAACTCTTAGATCTTCCACCTTAGTTGCATCGAGTGCATGAATTCTTCTATGTACCCCGGCAGAGGAGATACGTGCATGACCCTTCTTACATCATCGACCATGGCGAGCTAGACTTCTATGATGGATCGACTTTTACGGAGGATCCAATTAATATTGAGGATCGATAGGAGCAGGTCCTTTGTGGGCTGTCGATACCTCTGGTGCGAGTTCGTTGGCAGCATCGGGACCTCCAAGTGAGTACATGGGAGTGGTAGGCTCATATGCGTGCTCAGTACCCCCACTTGTTTTCCTTGTTTTGTGATGTGACTTACGGGGATGTAGAGCCCTGAGGTGGAGAGTATGTGAAGTCGCAGAATTTCCATTTAATTGTTTTATTTAAATATAAATTTTACGAGTCCACGAAAATTGACGGCGCGTGATTCCAACGCCCTATGTTCCCGAAATGAATTTCTGATCTCTTTTTTAGGTACTTTTAGAAAACATGCGAGTGGGTTATTATATCCTTTGAACCGGTGCTCAGAATTGAAATATGAGGGCACCGTTGAACTCGCAGCGCCAGTATTTTCTTAAGGAGATATTTACCTTGAACGTAGTAGGTCGATGGTGGATGTTAGTTTTTCACTTATTCGTGAAATAATAAAATAAAATAAAATGTTGTAAAATTTTATTTTTATTTTCTTTTGAAACTCACATGTGGATGTTTCAAAGGTGGGGACTGCTGAACTAAAACCTCCCGTGAGAGGTTATGGAGGTGGAGACCACCGAGCCTAACCTCCCATGAGAGGTTATGGTGGTGGGGACCACCCAAGGATTAAACCCCCTTTAACTTCCCTCTCAATGGAGAGAAACCTCTTGATCTCCCGCACTTAATTTTTTACACCCCCTTAATTAATTATACTAACTCTATGTAAATAATTAATCCATTTTGAAATTTCTGCCGATAATAAAATTGGGGAAACAAAACATAGTTGGCTACTTTTCTTTTTGGTAGAATTGGGAGAAAGGAGCCTTGGGATAAATCTCTCCAATGAATAACGCCAATAAAGAACATCTTCATTGACTCCGACTTCTTACTTGGGACATTCATTGACGAAGAATGTCTTCAACGGCAATGAACTGATGATCGAGGAAATACCAACGTCATTGACGTCCGTCTATTCCCAAAGACATCGTCTATTTCCCCATGGACAATATTCAACGAATCAAACCAATGATGTAGGTTTTTAAATTTAGTATGACTATATTCCGATGTTCTTCCCATTTTCATTCTTGACGACTCTTCATAATTCAAGATATATTATAGCAGCTTGCTACTGCTCTAATGCGGAGAGTGCAGGACAAAAAACATGGCCTATTTTCTATACAATTCTAGTAATGATTTGTGGTGTTCTTCACAATGGATGATGTCAGTTTTGAACCACGAAGAAGGCGATGAAAGAAACAAAGGCAATAATGCCGCCCTGTGGCCCCCGGTGCCCACAGCCAACGCCCCCCGTGGCGCTGCCACCTACGGCTTGCCGCACCACCCCTCGGCCTTGTCGTGCCACCCTGAAACCTCGTCGTGCTGCCCTGGCTGAGCCAACCCATGGCCTCCACGCCCCGTGACCTCCACCCACTAGCCGAGAATCCCCATGGCCTCCACCCTCCCAACCGAGCCACCCTGGCCACACTGCATCACACACCCTTAGCCTCCGCCCTCCCGGCCGATCCGCTTCGGCAGAGCCGCCCTCCGGCCTCCACCCTCTGGCTGAGCTGCCCCACAGCCCCTGACCTTCTTGCCAAGCCACCCTGGCCGAGCCACCCTAGGGACTCGCTCCCTCGCGGAAACCCCCTCACGTCCTTGTGACGCCCACGACCGAGCTTCTACATGGTCTTGCACCGTATTCGGCTAAGCCGCCCCGCAACCTTGCACCATCCGAGGGCACACCCCCGCAACCCTCTACGGCCCCTTACGGCATATCAGACCTCTCAACAGGCAAGGCCGAACCCAACGGGCTGGGTCATCCCATGCTGGTTCGGGCCAGCTCGGTCAGACCGGGTCAGACTAGATCCAGACCCACTTCGACCCATTTACAATTTTTTGGACATAAGATTGGAAACTGACATCCGTTTGAAGATCTGTAAGCGATGCTTGAAACCTTAGGGAGATACTTTCCCTTTGGTATACCCCATTCAAGATTTGGAAAAGAATTGGGTATGGTCAGGTTGGATCGAGCATTAATCCAACTGGGTCCTTGTGACTCAAAAGTTAATAACTCACAGACTGTGTGTCCGATTGACGCACCATTTGTTACGTTGAGACCCCTATGACGTCACGGTACTTTCAGATACTTTTTTGTGGGATATCGTGGAAATTGAATTATCGACATGTGGCTTGGGGAGTAGACCCTCTTGGTGACACGCACGCCCAGTGTGAGAACCCAATTGCTGGCTGTTATAAGAAGAATAACTAGCGATCCTATGTGTGTAAGATCCTAGCGATCCTCTGTGGGTCAGCTCCTAGGGATCTCTTCTCAGTAAGATCCTAGGGATCCTGTGTGGGACATCTCCTAGGGATCCTGTGTGGGTCAGATTTTAGCAATCCTGTGTGGGTCAGCCTCTAGCGATCCTGTGTGGGTCAGCTCATAGCGATCCTATGTGGGTCAGCTCATAGAAATCCTATGTGGGTCATCTCCTAGCGATATTGTGTGGGTCACCTCCTAGTGATCGTATGTGGGTCGGATCCTAGCAATCCTATGTGTGTCATCTCCTAGAAATCATATGTGGGTCAGTTCATAATGATTCTTTGTAGGTCTGGAGCAGAGCCTGTTAACGGAGTAAGTTGATTTAGTAGATATATGTAATCAATTCTACTATCGTATGTAAGTTATACCTAGTGTGAGATGAGTTCGTACCTGTGTGGTACATTTCTTAATAGTAATACCTTGGTGGTATTCTTCTGTGTGGAGTACCTATGTGGTACTTTCCATTGTGGTTTTCATTCCTTTGTAGAATAGTTGTGCTTTGTGGTTTTGTGTTGGACACTATGTTTCCTCAAGATTGAGATGGGTATACTTGTTAACTCAGTTATATGTATTGTAATATACCTACGTAGGGTTGAAATTTTACTACATTATATGAGGTTTATCATTTTTTGATTTTGTGAGACCTTGAGGGTCTCCGGGTCCCTACTGAGTATCGTCATACTCACCCTTGCATGGGCATTGCCCACACGTTGTTGTGTTGGAAGTAGATGAGAGACAATGCTGACCGAGGTTGAGAGTACCATTACTGGACGATGCTTGGAGTGGACCATACGCCATTTCAGTATGAAGAGGAGTCAGGTGGATGTGGAGTGTTGCGAAGATGATCTGTACCAACCCTTCAGGTAGGAATCCGGAGGACGACCCAATAGATGCCTTTCTTTTTCTTCATTTGTATTGTATTTTAGTTGTACTTTTACTATTACTGTTGGGATTGTTTTCCGGACCCTTTTTACATTCAACACTCTGTTTTCTATAAATTTGACTTGTGTTCATATCTTGATGTGTGCTTGGTTTTGTGTGTTTACAGGTTATAAAGGCAATGCCTTCCCAGATTTAGGGAATACGCCTTTGGTTCAAGTCGCCAGCCCCTGGCCTATGGAAGGCATGATTGGGGTTAGTCACGGTATAATCCCCGAGGGATGGGTCGTGATAATACCCACTAGGATTATTTGAGAAGAATGGTGTTATTTTTTTTGTAGTGTATTATTAATTGATTGGGAAAAGAATTAAGGTCAAAAAATTACTTAATGTTGAGGTTATTAGTGTTATTATAAATATATGGGTATTTATTTGCGAAATTATCAATGCTAAAACATTGAAATTGTTTTTTACTTTTTCAATTTAGTATATTATGTTTTCTTCGTTTTATATGTTATATTATATTATGGTAACCATTTGGTATTTTTATAGATATTAGGAATAACACATTAATAAATAGTGGATTATGCGATATATTTGAAGAATATTTTATTTCCTCGAAGAAAAAATCATATTGAGTATTCATAGTTTTGTGAAGAGATTGTACTGTAATAGAATTTGATTAATGTATGAAATTATATTTTTAAAAAACTATATTTTTTATATCCATATTATATATGATAAAGGAGTTCATTATCTCCAGTAAAACAACCTTGAAATCATCTTTTCATCATATTACACTCATTCTAGATGAATTCATTGTCTTCTCAACAATCACAGATTTCTGTTTGTGTGACCTTTGAATTTATCCTAACGAGGTTATCTATCACATGATATTAATTATTCAGTGTTATTTTTTTGTTCCATGTCATGTTTTTCCTTTTCCTCTATTGTTCACCATCTTAAAATCCTTTTTATGTGATGACCTTTATGCTTGGATTTCTCAAGATTTAAGTCGATGTTATATTAACCCTTTTAATAATGAGTGCATCCATGAATGATATTTTCATGTGCCAAAATTTTCATACCATGATCAGTTTCAAATTGAGAGGAAACAAGTTACTAAATGGTTGAATAATTTAACACTGCTAGTTTTGAAAAGAGAAAACAATGTCTAATAAAATATGTGACACATAACACTAATCCCAAACAAACCATGAATATTTAAACAACATTATTATAACATAGCCATTATAATTATGGTAGTTAATCTAATTATATACATTAATATATATATATATATATATATTTATATATCTATGTTTCTGTGTTTCTGTTTGTTTCATCTACTAAACATTAATGTAATTTTATATTCCTATAATATATTCAATCAATATTATGGTAATGCATTCTTGTTCTTCAAAATGTTTTTTTATCAATTGATTTATATTTCATTCTATGAAAAAATATTATAATTCGTTCTCTAAAACATAGAATAATTATTTCATAAAAGTATCTAATATTTTTATATCAGAATATGATGATTATCCTAGGGAAAATTTTTGTTATTTTTCATAAAATATTAATCTTATAATGAATTGGGCAGAATTAATAATTCTTGTATAACCGTCATTTATTTTAATAAAATATATAAATTAAATGTCTCATATTCATTAAAATTTAATTCAATGTAACCGAATTATTTTTTTATATATTTATTAAATATAATTATATTTAATGAATCTTTATAACAGATTTTAGATTATGTTTTTTATGATTTAAAATGTATTTTCTTGTAAACTATTTTAAAAAAATATTTATAAATTTTAATTATTTATAATAAATCCAAAAGAGGATTGAATTGAATGAAATTTTTGGATTATAAATATATATATATCATTCTATAACTAAATTTATATAATGAATATTACTAGACTTAGAGATAAGTTAAAATTATTTTTTCTTTGAAAAACTCATTTTCCATAAAACTGCTTTCAATCACGTTGGAAGGTTTTATATTTCATTAAATTACACCTACTCAGTGGATGTCTTTTGATAAAAAATATTCTTCATTTGGAATCATAAAAATTAATATTAGGTAACAATATCAACATATTTTTTGGTCAATGTGAGCACCAACCATTATAAATAATTGTTATCATGCTAAAAGAAAAACTGGTTATTTAAGAATAAAAATAATATATCAAGGAATATTAAAAAGTTTACCTAATATAATTTATGTTTATACTTTTTTATGTATAAAAATGTTTATATTTTTTTGGTTTCATTATAAATAATTTTAAAATTATGTTGATAAAAATTGGATTTTGATACAAAAAAACATATTGTAGATTA
The DNA here is from genome assembly GCA_963277665.1 of Viscum album. Taxonomy (NCBI): domain Eukaryota; kingdom Viridiplantae; phylum Streptophyta; class Magnoliopsida; order Santalales; family Viscaceae; genus Viscum; species Viscum album. Next base: position 114,335,710 of record OY728137.1, read on the forward strand.
ATGAAATAATCAATTTCAATTAAAGATTTTTTTGGTGGAATACTATAATTTTATAAACAAATTATATTTAAATAATTATAATTCTACTATGTAATTATTATTAATTATAAATGAATATATTATTTTTATCAAGTCAAATATAATTGTTATATGAGATCAAAAAAAACTTATTGTTAAAACCCATCATTTTATAATAAATATTAACTTTTTCTTTAAATGAAAAAATATGTTATTTAGGTAATTATTTAGAAAAAAATTTATATTATTCTTTGAATCATAACTTCGATATTTTACAATGGTAAATTTTTCATAATTTTTTGAGATAGTTGATGTAGCACCCAAATCCCAGAGGTCAGGAGTCGATGTATTAATTTATTACACTGTAATGATTATAAAGAGTCAAATTGTGAAGGATCGAGAAGTTTATATGTATTGAAAAACTAAATACATAGCATGAACCCATTTTATTTGGGATTAAAAAAATAAAACAAAACAATATATAATTCTATACATCCATAAAAATCATTCAATAAATTTATCTTCATCATATATGGAAATGAAACAAAAATAATCATGTTCTAAAATGACTAAAATATTAGAGTAAATTGTACATAATAATTAATGAATGATCATAATCTATATGGAATTGTAAAATAATCTGAACACAATGTATATATAATCTGTAAATTGAGAATTAAATACATCCATATATTTTTTAATAGTGTAAATCCTCTGGATAAAAAAAACTGAGATGAATAAATTGCATAATTATTGGATTCCATGTTTCCAAGGTACATGTTAAATTTTTTTCATGAAATATTTTCAATATAGTTTAAAATAATATGATATTTCTAAATGATTCATTTCATGATAGTATAGATGCATCGAGGGTATTACACTAATATGTCCCTAACTCATGTCATACCTATCTATTCTCTCTGAAATAAACCCGATGAATTTTTCTCAAACTAATTTCATCTCATAAGACTACAAATATAATGACAAGATATATATAACCAGGACCCACTAGTTTTATACATGTCCAAATCATTCATTATGTATCTAATAATTTATATAACTAATATATAATATTCCTTATCATAAAATATATATATATATATAATAAAATATATAGATTTATCAAAAATTCCCCAGTAAATAAAATAACTATTAAAGTAAACACCATGTGTATAAATGGTAACAGTTTTATGAAATAATTATATTCATCAAATGAAAAAATTCTTGTCTATGATTAATTTAATGTACTATAAAAAGGATCATAATTATGTAATTGTATTTCAAAAAGTTAACAATATAAAAATAATGTGATATTGAAATGATAAATTTTGCCACATGGTAATTTTAATGTCAAACCACTTGGATGAGAAAATTCATATTGAAACAAAGAATACTAGGAAATATGATTTAATACTGATATTAAATGGGAATGGGAATTTATATACACCACACAAAATATGTAACTAGTGAATATCATATTTATCTTGCAATGTAAAAAAGTGAGATAAAAATCCCTTACATTATGTCCAACATGCTAGGTGTGTTTCTATCATCCTTAATAATAAATGTAAGATAATTATAATATTTATTTAAGAAATTTTAATTTTTATTATTAATTTTATTTCACTTATTACAAATTTAATAAAACATAAGATATAATTATGTTTACATTAGAATTTTTGACCAAATCATGCAAATGGGACAAAAACGAATTTGGTTGGTCGATTATGGTCAAAGAGGCCATTATATAATCATATCCAAAATAATAATAATAAAATATTTATAGATTAATAATTGTTCTGAAACCAATCATGTAATATGGTTAACAACGAATAACCACATTTACAATTAGGGAGATGGTAGCCCTTATGTACCAATGTGTAATGTTTCTATTTTTCAATGATAATTAAGGAACAAAATTAGGTATTTTTATCAATAAAAATGATAATTATATAATAAATTCCCTTTAATTTGGTTACATATAATCATATATATAATAAATTTAATGTAAAAGGAATATGATCATGCATAAGGGTAGTAGTCCACACATCCACGAATGATGTTATCACCTTTTTAGTGTGTGAAAATGGTAATAAATAAATTATAAATTATATTTAAAGAAATTTAATTATGTCATTATCACTAAACCTATTTTTTTGTCATTTTTTATTTATTAAATAAATTTTTTATACTTTTCTTGTAATGTTTGAACGTATCGCATATCTCTGAGGGGGTGGTAGTCCAAACATCCACAAAAGATAATATAATATTTTTAGAAAAAGGAATTCATGAAGATATGTGTTTTATAAAAATTATAGATTAATTAATTTAACATAAATATATGATATATAATATAAAATAGTGTTTCCCTTATGATTCCCAAGCATGATATGTGTGTAATGTAAAAAATTAATTCCCTTGCTTCGCGAGGTGGTAGTTATCCATTCAAGAACGGTAATTTCAAAACACATTTGATAAATGTGTGTATATGTGTAGGTATAACCTCTATCATGTAAAATATTAGTATATTTAAGACAACAATTTCTTATATTGTCATGAAATATTTATTATTTAAAAGGTGGACAAACAGATAAATCATAAATGTGTGTTGAAGAATGTTCCCTCTTTTTTAGGTCACTCCATATTTGTTTCACCAAAGGGATATCTTGGTTGGATTTAATACCAATATGAGGACTCCAATGAGAGGGGATTTATTTTTTGAGCTTTTTTGGGTGGGGTTTGTATGATAAAATGCGTCTTCAGATGTTTGAGGATGTAGAATTGTGAATAAAATTTATAATGGAGGAGGAGTGGGATTATTATAAATATAATAATTTGAACATTAATATGGGGTATCCATTCTGTCATGTTCCTCCAAAATGGTAAAATAATGGATTAAATTTATATAACTGTTGATAAAACATTAGACTCACAAATTATATGTGCATTATTATAATTTTTTTCCCTAACATCGTTGTTCTATAACAATTACCATTTTTTTTTTTGTAAAGGTAATCGGTTTTCTATCCTACGTAATTTGAAAATTAATAATAAATTAAACTATGATTTGTTAAAAAAATTACCTAGTTAATTATAAAAATTATATATAATTTACAAAATAAAAATCACTTGTTTTTTTGTAAATTCCTTTTATTGTAAGCACATGTAACACACAAAATCACTTCTTTATCATGAACCGTGTTAATGATGTTTTCTTATTTAGGGATCAATATGATCATTATAAAATAAAAATTGGTACACAAATATGCCATATTTTATATTCATTAACATTTGAAAATAAATTAGAATAACATAGGATTTTTAATAAATTTTATTTCAATTAAATACCATTTATTATAAATTGGCATTAATTTCAATACATACATTATTTAATTAAAATAAATTTGAAAATAGAAAGGGACTTATGAAATTAAAATATATTAATATCACAACTGTTTAATATTACATATAAATCTACAAAAAAGGATACATAATAAATCAATTAATTTCTTTTCACTTTTAATATTGTTAGTATCATATATTTTTATTTCAATATTAAATAAATAATCACTGCATTGACACCGCATAAAAATTTTATATAGTAATATCATCTCAAGAAAATTAATAAGGAAGTATCATGATAGAAAAATATTTATATTTAAAAAATCTAACAGAAACTATATAGCTTCTTCCATATTTTAAATCATTATATGAAATAAAAGCGAGGTTCATTTTTTTCATTTTCCTTACATAACATATTATAGGGGTCACATTAATGAATTAGTATCCCACTAAAAGGTAGTATTAGACACAAGACTAGATGTAGTATAAAAATGGGTAGAAAATAGATTCTGATAGGTTTTTAGGCCATTTTGGACATTAAGATTAACGTTTTGTCCATTGTTATGGTTAATTTTACATTAATCATTGTAATTAATTTTAGTTACATTTACAAGTACTTTTTTTTCCAAAAATAGTTTGAGTATATTATAACAATACACATATATATATTTCAACAATGTGTCTCTCTTTTTCCAAATTCAATTCTTAGAAGTGGAATAGTTAAATTTAAAGGTTATCCCACCAACGTGATAAGAAAGAATGTTTTGAAAGTGAAAATGTTCATAAGTTCATTTTGTATTTATATCAATTCTAAATATAAAAATTATCCCAATTAACTATATTTCATTAATAGATTTATAATAGATATAATGTTACTTTAAAACATATTTAAAAAATAGTTTAACATTATTAATTATTTAAACGAAATGTCATTTTCAACAATAATTTTGTAATTTCCCCTATTCCTCAATAACTGAATGTTCGTAGTAAAATACCAAAAAAATCAAAATTTTCTAATTTTGACTTTCCAAATTAATGAATTAATTTTATTTTGAAAATAAAAAATTATTATAGTTTAAATATTTAGTTTTAAAATAGGTGATATATTAAAAGGTGGTAAAAAACAGTCTTGTATATAACACAATCTAACTCATTGTAGTGTGTAGTATCATATTAACAAGGTTTTGGGGATATTAAATGTTATCTTGAAAAGTAATTTTATACTAAAATTAAAAGAAAATTAGTTAAAACACATTAGATAAAATATATACATTGGAGATAAATATTACAATAAATTTATGATAGAGTGTGACAGAGGACATGGTCATGAGATGTTTTTTATTAGAGTGACATAAACCACAAGTATGAAACATGTCATTAATATCATAAAAGATGATAATAATAAGAAAATATTGTTGTTTACATTTTTCTTGGAGTTGTGTAATTCTTTAAAATTCTATTAATATATACAAATATATATTTCTATTTTATAAACATTATCTTATACATTGGTTATTCCTTGAACTATTTATACTTCATTTCATATCGCAAGATACATCATATGGTGAAGTAATTCATTAAACTCCAAAATCATGTCCATATATCAACTTAAACTATTTCATAAATGCTTAGATTTTTCAAAATATTTTAATCCAACACATTAAAAGAGAAGGTCACTGAATTCTCAATAATAAACATATCAATATCATTTACTAATAATAATGAATATCTTAATTATCATATAAAAAACACGTGAATAACATAATCAATTATTGTCTTATAACATATTAATAACATTAATTTCCATAAAAATTACATGAAATAATTAATTTTTCCTTATTTCATAATTAAGACACATGTTATTGAATACATTCATAAATCCAAAACTTTTGTAAAATTTATCATTGATAGATTAAACCACATTGTCAAAAAAGCACTATGTAGTTCCATGGTAGTATGTAATATCAAATTTTATGTATCCATATCAATTAAATTTTTACTCAAACAACATTATCTCAACACCTATAACATATTAAGGGGTTTTTTACCTCAATAATATGGTTCCCATAAAGGTAAACTTGTCACTGAATCATTTTTCATGGTACCATTAAACTATATCATTAAAATCCGTAATGAAAATTACTATAGTAAAATACTTATACACTTTATAATTCTCATTACCAGTACCAAACTCAAATGAAATTATTCTTGAATCCAAAAAATAACCGTATTAATCTTTCATCTTCATCTATTGTAGTATAAAATGATTGACTATGATCCATTAGCCCCCCTAATGGTATATACATTTGAAACATGATAGGTTTATTTGGGTATTTCCCAATATCCATTCAGGTGAATCATTATAAATTGGAAACCATTTACATTTCCATTAAATCATAATCATGGTGACCTTTCTCTCTACACTTGTAGAAAACATCCATTCCTTTTATGTAGGTACCATGGTGATTATTTCCAATATTATTACATGTGGGAAAATACTTCTTCTCATTATTCCATTTATCCATCATCTTCCTAGTGGTCCACTTTTTCACGAGCTTCCCTTTGATCCCATAATAATAAAATAATTATTTATCTATATCGTTAGCACAGGAAACTATGTCCTCATATGATAAGAATTCTTCGGAGACTAGATCCTTTTGAAATCATGTCTTGATAACATACAAGATATGATCATTACCACTCATTATATATTTTTAATTAGTGATGTTTATTTTTATTCATATAGGATCAATTTATAAATTATTAAATAAAATTTATTAAATCATATCATGAATAATAAAAAACTAGTGAAAAAAATAATATAAATTGAAAAATTCATGTGTATCTAATCTCATAATCATAATCATGGTTTCTCTAGGATGTTATTATATTATTATCGTCAAATTATATCATAGTATTATGTCCTATTGTTAATAAATTATAAAATATTCTTTCCATGATTAATTCTAAACATAATTTGATATGAACTATCTCTCCCCGACCATAGATGCTTATAAATGATGCATTACATTATTAAATTTACATGATTTCAAGGAATCATATCTAGAAGGACCAATCAGTTAATCCGTTTTGGAAAACTATATAGATACATTAAACCAATTTAAAATTATGTATAAAAAACATAATTCATAATAAAATAAGATGTTCACTATTATTGAAACTTATTCCAAGAATTTATCATTACATTAGGTTGAAAGAAAACAAAATATGGGTTAGCTGAAATTTTTAGTTAGGTTAAAGTAAAATGATTGTACTAATTTCTAAATGATCATAAAAAATGGAATGTTATAATAAACTAAACACAAAATACATTTAATCAACAAAATATGAATGAAGTGCATATATATATTTTTCACATAGGGAAAATACACTGATTGTAGAAACTATAAAAAAGGTAATGCTTAGTTATTGGACACCATGTTTCCTATGTATGTAATTACATTATCATAAATATCTATTCCCAAGATAGATTAAAATAATCTTATTTGGCATTATGATTCATCACATGATACTACAAATGCATCTATGTGATTTAATTAACTACTCCCCAACCCGTATCATACTGGTCTATTCTTTTTGGAAACAAACGTGAAGGGTTTGTTGCTAACAAATTTTTCCCCATTAGACTGAAAATACATTGAGGGTGTATCTATAAAATGAACAACCAATTGTGTAACTATCCAAATAAATACTCACATATAAAATAATCTATTTTATTATTTAAAATTTTTATTCATCTTTAAATATCATTATTGAATAAATGATACATATTTATAAAAAATTTCTGAGTAAATCAAATAAATATCAAAGAGAATGTTATATGAGAAATCGGTATTTGGTTTAGTAAATAATAATTTCCATAAAATTAAAATACTTATATTTAATATATCTTAAATGTACTATAAAAAGGATTATAATGAAGTTATTGTTTCAAGATAATGATAACAATAACTACAAAAAGTTAAATTTCAAGGATAACATTTACCCCCATATAATTTCCATATAAATTCAATTGGATTAGATAATTAAAAATGAAACAAATAATATAATAGAATATGATATAATAATTATATTAAACAAAAAATCGGAATTACATACACCACAAACAATATGTAATTATTGTTAATGAAATTTATCTAACAAATATAAAATGTGAGATAAAAATCACTTACCTTGAGTCTGAATAGTCTATTTTGTCTCTATATTCCAGAATAACAAAAAGATTTCAATTATTTAAACTTTTGAAAAAAAATATTATTATCATTATTTCTCTTATGAAAATGTTTTGAACAATTATATAAATAATTGTGTTTATGTGAATTGTTTTTACAAAATTCAGCTAATGTGTCAAAAACAAATTTGGTAAATTTACTATGGCCAAGGGGGACATTATAAAAAAAATTGAGAATAATAATCATGATATAATTATAATATTTATTCATAGATTATTCTTTTCAAGAAAATAAATAATGATGATTAGGAAAAATGAATTAATGTTACAATCATGGAGATGGTAAGTCATATGTATGCATAGGTAATAGTTAAATTTTCAATGATCATTATAGTTAAAAAGTATTGGGGTTTTATCTTTACAGGAAGAAGATTATGTCATAAATTAAATTTTACTTATGAATATATACTTATAAATATAATTAATGTGATCTAAAAGGACTCACATCATGTTGATGTTGCGGTAGTTCACACATCCATGAATGACATTATCAACATTTTGGTGTGTGAGACAGGTAATAATTAAAATGGTAAATAATGTTTATATAAATGTTACAATGTAATGAATATTATATTTATGTAATTCATGTAAAATATTTTTTTTATTTAACCCTTCCTTAACATATATCCTGAAATGTGTGAATGTATCACATCATTACGAGGAGGTTGTAGTCCAGACGTCCACAAACGTTGTTATCATATATACACAAAATGGAAAGCATAAAGGTAAGTGTTATTCAAAAAAAATAACTGAAAATAAAACATAAATATCCCATAAATAATATAAACATAATTTTATCACAATTCCAAACCATTAGATGTGTTATACAAAAAATGGAATGACATTGTTTCATGAGGTGGAAGTTTCTCATTCAATAATGGTAATTTTGTTACACATATGATGGAAGGGTATGTGGGGGAAGGTGAAACCCATAAAATTACAAAATAAAAGTATATTGAGGATAATTGTGTTATTATATAATAATGGGATAATAATTTTTTTCATGGATAAATAAATAAAATCCAAATGCATGTTGAACAATGTTACCTTCTTTTCAGGTAACTCCTTTTGGTTTCCAACAAAGGGATTCCTTGGTAAAATTTATTAAAAAAGTGGGGAATATAGGATGAATGGAGTTACATTGGAATAATATTTTGGTAGTTTTTGGATTATCCAATGTTTCTTGACATGTGTGAGGAAGTGTGGTAATTAATTACTTTTAATAAAAAATGACATGTGGCGTACATATAAATATAAAAAGGTAAACACTATTCTTATGTGTCCCTTGCCTCATGAGACTATAAAATAGAAACATAATGGAGTAAAGATGCATTATGGATGAAAAATCATCTGTAACACAATAATAGAAAAAAATTTATAATTTTTTTAGTTATCACTTATGTTTCCCCACTTTTAATGTTTTGGTTTATATTAAGATAACTAGTATTATAAACTAAATAATTATAAAATTAATACTAAATTAAATTGAGATTTATTATAAAATACAGAAAATCTAAATTTTAATAAGATATCCAATTTAAAAAATATTAATCCCATGGGTTTTCGAAATTAATCTTAAAACATGTCCATGAAACGTGAAGAAATAATTCTTCAACCCGAACTGCGCTAACGATGTTTTTACTATTTTATGGTCAACATGTTTACTATAAAAGACTAATTTTTAAAATATTAGATAATATTTTATATTTAATTACTTTTTAATGTAAATTTTTTGAAGATATGTATTTTCGTAAATTTTAAGTCTTTAAATAAAATATCATTTAGTTTAAAATGTCATTAATTTTAATTTTAATATTATTTACTAAATTGAAATTTAAAAATACAAATTAACTAATTTAAATCGATGATATAAAATTCACATTTATTTAACATTAAGAATGCATAAAAATTGGTTAACATAATAATTTATTTATTTATATTCAATTTCTTCATATTTAGTATCATTTTTTATTTAATTAATAAAATAAAAATAATTGTTTGATGATTCTAAAACATTTAATGGGATTGAATCATCACTAAAAATTAATGTTAAATTATAATGATAAAAAATAATTTTCCTTTTAAAATAATTTTTGTGACTGTAACTATATATCTCTTTCCATACTCCAAAATGATATATGAATTAAAATCATGGAAGTTAAATTTTTTTTATGTTTTCATTACATATCATATTATATGAGACACATTCATGGAATAATTTCCCAGTAACTCATAAAATAAAAAAAAGGATAATGAAGAAAATGAGCATATAATTTATTTTGTAAAATTGTAGAGTCAATTTTTTATCTTCAGTTTGTGGTATATTCCATTATTAAGCATAATTTCTCCTTAAACCATGTAATTGATGATAATTAAATTCACTAATATTTTTGGTCAAAAACTATTTTGATCTTATTAAAATAAAAAAATTATAATAATTACCACCACCTATATATTTAATTCCAAATTCAATTCACATATGTTTCAAAATTAAAATTAAATCTAATCCCACAGACGTGGAGAGAAAGCAGGTTTTTAAAGTAAAAATGTCTAATAGTTCATTTGGTTTTTTAACCAAAATAAAATATAAAAACTATAAAAAAGACCAAATATTATTAATAGATATATAAGTGAACTATTTTGACATCAAAAGACATTTAAAATATAAGATATCATTAATAATTATCTAAATGGTAATGTAGTTTTCCACTAAAATGCATTTATTTTAACTATTCATGAAAAAATGAAAGTACACATAGAAGTACCCAAAATTAATCCTAATATAATTTTTACATTCTAAATTCAAAAATTGATTTTATTTTATAAAATAAAATTTAGAAATGATTGAAAATCATGTTTTAAAATAGTTGTGCCATTAAAACATTATAAAACCCAATCTTGTGTATAACACAAGCTGAAACTGTGTTGTGTGTAGTGTAATCATAACATGGTGTTGCGTATAAATAAATCTATAATAAAATAAAATTTATTCCCAAATGAAAATATTGTAATATCATGAGGTGGTACAGCTAAATTTTAATAAAAAATTAAATACATTATAAATATATTGGTTGTCTTATGACATCATAATGACCAAAAAGTGATGAATGAATTTTCAGAATGGAATTAACATTCAAATATAGATTCAACATTTATAATAATGTGGTATTATTTAATTTAATAAATTTTATAAATACATAATGAATCATCCCATATCAATATTTTATTTTTTGGTTTTAAAAACATGTATTTATGAAGATGAATCTATTCAACATCACTAAGGGTAATATTTTAAAGACTCCATCCATTGGAATTATAAAATAATTAAAATAAATTAATTTGGAAACAACTATTGAAAAAAAACATTCATAGTTTTGGGGTTATGATTATTTTATTCTACAGAGTCCAAAACTTATGTTTTAAAAATATTAGAGAACTCCCCTCCCATTATCTACAAAAAACCTAACCATGGTCCTATACCACTTCCCTAAAAACCCATTAAGAATGTTTTTAATCTCTAATCTCCTCAATATAGTCCTTCCATGGTTCTCCAATAGCTCAATAATATCCTCCCATACATTCAAATAAACATCTCATGGTAAGGGACCTCTTTATAATACCTTTTTTAAAGAACCTCCTTTTTGTTATGCCTCTTCATTTTAATTTGTTCTTATTTAAGACTATTTTATATATAATTACTATTTATTTATTTATTTCATTTTATGGATATCGCCATTCACTCTAATTAATTATTCCAATGAACAAATATGTACCCCAAATATTCTACGGATATTATTAATAAATTATACATTCTCAATGTAAGGGACAACTCTTATACTTTTTAATTAAATGACATTCATTGTATTAATAATTCTAAATCTAAATTGGTTATTTATTAAAAAAACATAAATATTCCTATATATTATTCATGATTTTAATTAAATTATATATCATTAATATTTTTTTATTTTATCATTTACATAAGTTGTTACTATATTGAAATCCTATCTTTCACCTCTTTCTTCAAACATCTACATTATTTTATGAAATTTATTTATAATTATTAATTTAGGGATATGTATCTCTAAATCAATATTAATAGCAATTAGTTTTATATGTTATGAGATAATCATTTATGTCTTATTAAACTATTTTATAAACCTTAATGTTTAATCATTATTGTAAAGAAATGTTAGTGCAATCTGCCTATGCCAAACCATTTTGTTGTGAATACCATTGATATTTCTACTAAAGGGTCAAAAACAAGACGAAACTATACATTTTTTTATTAGGACAATACATAAATTTTACCCAAAACGCTTAATAAAAATATTACATGTGATGAAATATGTTTGTATGTTATATGATATAAGTGGAACACTTATGTATTTATGTGATATTATTATGATGGGTGCACCTAGTTAGCACTGGGTAGGCCCATTATAAATTACACGATGTGTTAATATAGATTATGCTCCAATGCATTGGGTAATATTTTAGTCTCATGATATTCCTTCTATAATTCTTGAGACGTTATTCTACGAATATTATTTTATTATTTATTATTGGTCATAATTGTCTTTTTTTTATATTTTCATGACTAATGTTGTTTTCACATTCCAATTTTCCTTTTATCTTATCATGTTATATCAGTCCTCAAAGTTCAATTTTATTGTTCTCACCCTTTTTATGTCTAATTTATATTTCCTATTGTATAACATGTATTACCTTCTTGATGTAATGTTATTTTTACTACCATATTGAAATTTACAACTCCCCCTATAATATGTAAAACCCTCGTAAATACTTAGATGTTTTAGAAGAATCAATGATTTCTAAGAGCATATCAAGGATGTTTTCAGTTATTTTTATTTTTCCCATTATCATAATATAATGATATGTAACTGATTCCAAAATAAACTATACATGTTTATGTTCTATGTTGAATTATGTGTATTATCATATAATATATCATAAAATTATTATTAATAGAGAATCATGTTGTAATAGTTTGAATTAAAGGAATGTTTGTTTATTTATGGACTAAGGAAAAGGTCTAGTGAAAGACTTAGGGATAACACTAAGTATAGTAAAACATAATTTTTTTTTAAAGTATTGAGTAATATTTTTCATGATAAATACATTTGTGTGTTTATACTACAATTGGATGTGTCTATCACACATGTGCACCATGGTATAAAATATGAAAATGCCATATTAATCTAGACTCGATTAGATCCTGGTGCATGGTAATGTTCTTTATTGAACACATTGTTTGAAAATCCCATTTGATATTACATTCTAAATTCAGAATCTCTTTAAAAATAATTATTAAGGGAAAAAAATTCAAATATGAGTCAATATATGGAAGTAGATTATGAATAACATAGTTTTATCCCAAGAAATTAATAAGATAAAGACGAATATGTGATTTATAAGTTATCGCTATAAATTGTCATCCCATATGTGTGTCTAATAGTATAAAATTTCACATTCATGATTTTCCATTTATTCATGTATATGGTTTGATATTGGAAAAAAAATCAATAAAAAATGTGACAGGAAATTTGAAGACTATCCGAATAGGTTGTCTAATATAATTAGAGCTAATATAATGAACCTTGTGATTATGGAATGATAGAAATCAGAAAAAAAAATTAACAATTAGCACATATTTGAATATAAAATCATGAAAAAAGAGGATAATGACGTGTAAAACATGAAAAATAGACAATGAAAAAAATATTGAATATTCAATATCATTCATGTTTGGAAATTTTAATGTAGCACCAAAAGAGAAACCATATAGATACTTCAATATCATTTAATAGTGTAAAAAATGTGTAATGTAGCTAGTTTCCATTAAAAAATAAATAGTTTTGTGGAATTTAATATATTAAATCCTATGGATCCTTTTATTTCTCATTATATTATTTCTTGAATATATATGCATAATCTGAGTCAATGCCACAATCCAACTGTTATATCCTAGACAAAGAAAAGAATGATGAAATGGAAGTAATTGATGTGTAAGAATTAAAGTTTATATGTATCAATATTTGAGAGTTATGTTTTAGGAGTAGTATATAAATGACATTCATTATATAAGAATAATCAAACATGGAAGTATTTATCTGAATTATTATTTATTGTAGGGAAGAAATATAGTATGAATTGAACATATAACATATAAAAATGATTTAGTGATAAGATTATTGATAATCCATAACATGTGTTTTATGTTGGGATAAACCAAAAGAGTATTGTGATAATATTTCTATGAATATTATTATATTTAAAATCATCAAAAAGGCTTTTAAATATTTTCTTATTTAATTTTAGTATTATTGAAATATTTTGGAAAACATATTACATGATAAAATCATTTTCATTTTGATGTGATGAATGAAATTTCAAGATAGGTTTTGTTAGGTTGTGTTATATATACATATTATAATTATTTTAGAATAATTATATTAGGTTTTGGGATTTTTTGTTGAAGGGTATGAGATAACCATTGAGGATAAAACATACATTATTTTTGAGGTTTGTAGTGTCTTTAAAAATATATGGGTATTTATTTAGGCTGTGATCTAGGATAAACGATTGGGATTGTTTTTGGAATTTTTGAGTTTAACATTTAAAATTTTATTCATTAATATGTAATATTACATTATGCTAACCATTTTTTATTTCATAAATTTAATAGGAATAACTCGTTATTATTTGGTGGATTATGTGATATGTATTATGATTATTTTACTGCATCAGGAAAAGAAATTTATCTTTAGTAATCATTATTTATAGAAAATATGAGAGTATATTCTAAATTGATTGTAGGATTAAAGTATACTTGTCGAGAAAGAGATTTTTTTATCCCTAGTTTAGATGGTATATGAATTCCATATCTCTTGAAAAATAGTTTTAAAATTAATATTTTTTCAATATTAGGACCATTTATGATGAATTGATAGTCTTTTTTCCCATCACGTATTTGATGATTTTTAATCATTACTGTTAACATGACCATGCCCTATATACCACACTATTAGTTATTTGAAATTATTTTTCCCTTCAATGTCATTGTTTTCACTTCCCACTAATGTTTTCCTACTTGGAATCCTAGTTGTGTGATTACCTTGATGCATCCCTTTCTATTTTTGAAGTAGATGTTCAATGAACCCTTTGTACAATGTGTTTTTTCAAGAAGAATAATTTCAAGACTGAAATCAGTTCTTACAAAAAATTATTTTCAATTTTTGAAGAAATAATTTATTAATATGTGGAAAAATATAAATCATAGTTTTTTTTAAAGAGAAAACTTTGTCCAATAACATATGTGATGCGTAACACAGAACCCAAAGAACCATGATTATTTAAACAAGACCATTACAATATATCCAAAATATTTTTAGATATTTATATAAGAAACTAATTTATGAAAAAATATATATGTCTTACTCAACATAATTTTTTTATAAAATATTAGTATATATTCACTCAATATTATTTTAATTTATTTTTGTTTAGCAAAAAATGTTTTATTCTAAAATGATTAGTATTTATTTTAATAAAAAAATATTAGAATAATTTTCGAATACAATTAGATTTTTTTATAAAATGAACACAATTTTTCATATTATAATATCAATATTAACTTAGAGTTATTTTGTATTATTTGTCTAAAGAACTAAACTTTCAATGAATATTCATAAAATAATCATTTATTTGTGAAACAATCATTTATTTTGAAAAAATAAGTAATTTAATAGTCAATCTATTATTTTAGTAATATTTTAATGTAACATATGTACCCTTGATTTAAATTTCATTAAATTAAAATCATTTAAAACTACATTGTACAAGAATGTAGAATAATCTTATTTTGAGGCTTACAAATTCACATTCCTGGAAACTGTTTTACAATGAATATTTTTATCTATTATAATTAATTATAATAAACCATACTGATGAATTATTCAAATTATTATTTTTATTTTATACCTATGTTTATAAATCTAAATTCATATACTGAATATTTATACTTATAGAGCTCCAGTAAAATCATATATTCTTCGAAATATTCATTATTCAGAAAAAAATTCCTTGTCGTGCATAAAGATTTTACATTAAAATTATATTATTCCAACTCTATTAATTTATATTGAAAAAAAATATTCAATATTTTCAATCATCATAATTAATATTATTAAGTATGATAAAATTAATTTTTGGACAATATGAATACTAACTATTGTAAATATTTAATGTCATCCTGAAAGGAAAAGAGGTTACTTATGAATAAATATAACGTAACAATGACTACAAACAAAAAATAACTAATAGTATGAATATTTATATTTTCTTTTCAATATAATAATATATTTTTTTTAATTATATAATAATTAATAAATGGTTGTGATAAAAATTATATTTCGATATGATAAAACACACATTGTATTATTGTGCCTTTATTAATTTCAAATAATATGTTAAATTTTGTTAAATTCATGTATTTTAAAAATAAATTATATTTTCAAAAAAATAATAATTATACATAATTTTTATTAATTATATTTTTTGTTTTTATTTTTATAAAGTCAAATATAATTTTTTTGGGTTCGAAGATAGTTATTGTCAAAACTCGGGCTTCATAATAAACATCAGTTTTTTAAAAGGATAAATTAAAATATTGAGATAAATAATTGATAAAATAATTATTATTTTTGGAATGACCATTTCAAAAATATCCAATGGTGGATTTTTCAACATTTATGAGACTATCAAATTTTTAGGAAAAACAGAAATACATTATAAATATATAGGGTGTATTGTTACATCATAGTGACCTAAAAGTGAAGTAATAAATAAAATAAATCAGATTCGAGACCATGTTTGTTTTTATCCTTTAAAATAATGTTTTTTAAGGATATTTGAAGAAATTTATATTGAATTTTTTAATCTTATATATCCTATATTATAATGTAAGGTTTTAAAATCATTTCCTTACGAACATGACTAAAAAACACAACACTATGGGTAGTATTTTAATTATTTCATCTTATGGACTTATAAACTAATTAGAACCACTTCAACTGAAAATATATATTGAGAAAACCAACGGAATGGTTTTCAGTTTTTATTATTTAATTCTATTGTGTCTAAAAACCATGTTTTTAAAATAATAATAATCTTCCCTCACTTTTCATGTATAAACTGACCTAATATCCCATTAATATTTATTTAAAGATCATGTATCACATATTTAATCGTAATTAAAATCTCTTGAGTCCATATAATTTCCGAAATATCTCATTAAACTCCTTACAACCTTTCAAATAACCTTCTAAAGGCAATGAATATCCCTTTTTTTATTCAATCCCTTATTTATCTTATTCCTAGAATATTCCATTTTGTTGTGTGGTCCAAATTTTTTACATTTCTCATAGATACTATTTAATATTTGTGATTATAAACTCATTTAAATATCATTAATACCTCATAAGAACTATTATATACCACAATTATTCGACTGAACGTTTCTGATGATTTTTTATACAAAAAGTAAGGGACATTTCCCTCTTCTTTTCAATTCAATAAGCTTCATTATATTAGGACTTTTTAATCACAATTGGTTATTCTTTCATAACCTTATAAACAATCCAATAAATTCTTCATTATTATTAATTAATGACGGAACATTTATCCCCCACATTATAGTGTTTATGTAATCCATTAGCATGCCAAAAATCATATCATTTACCTACTAATTCATGTAGCTACATTATTTTATTCATTTATGTAACATGTTTTAATATGGGTACAAATTTATCTAAATCCCCTATATGATTTTTAAATTATGAGATATCCTTTTCCCTCTCATTGAAACTTTTTATGGACATTAATGTATTCTCAAGGTGCAGCTGAAATTTCCTCATGATTCATCGAATAATAACCATTTTCTTTGAATACCATCTCTATATTTACAACAGTTTATTCCCATAGACATATATATATATATATATTATTAGTTATTTCCATATATGTAACCAAAATTCCTCAATCATGGGATGAAATGGGATGAAATATGTTCTTATGTAATATGATACATCTGGCACAGTTAAGCATGTACCTGATCTGATTACTGTGTGTGCTCTTAGATTAGGATATGTAATCCCATTATAGTTTACATTATGGACCCCCCAAATAGTGCTCCAATGCATTGGGTAAATTTTTAGTCTCATGATATTCCATGTATATCAAATGAGATGTTATTTTAAATGAATTATGTTGTGATTTCTTGGTGTTTTACATTGACACATGTTTATAATATAACATTTTATGTTTTTTCCACATTCTGATGTTGCCTTAATGTTATCATGATATATTAATACTCATTGTTCATGTTTATTATTATCACATCTTTTATGTCTAATTGAAATACCTATTATCTAACATGTGCTATTTTTTTCATGTTATTCATTTTTTATTCCCTTACCAGGCCCTATAGATCAAGCCTTTATTATATAGGTCTCTAGGTTATCCAATGTATTATTAGAATAATCGATGATTTCTAAGAGCAGATAAAGGATTTTTTGAAAAAACAATTTATATTCAGTATTCCTGATATTATTTTCGGTACATAATTCCAAAATAAACATGAGTTATCAATCTTCTAGTTATTAATATGGAAAATATAATGTAATAAATACTGAATTAATGTTTAATAAAAAAATGGGTTTTTATACCTCTCTATCACAAATATTCTCATTTTGATTTTGAAAAATATTTTTTCTTCTAAATTAAATATTTAACTTAGAACTTTCATTAAATATTTAAACTAACCCATTCAATTATCATGAAAATTTATTATTCCTATAATTTCATTAAAAGATCACTCCCACACCCAGATGGTACTGATAGTATGTAGCAGGTAAGAAATATATATACAAAATAAAAATAAATGAAAAATAATAATACTTAATAATGTTTATTACTTCAATAGATATAATAACCCATTAATATGTTATTAGAACTAAAAAAACTCAATTACTCATTTTATTCTTGATATACCATAAAAATAATATTAAACCAACCCTTAGTAGCAGAAACATGCCAAAGAATGACCACTTTATGATCCTAAGATCAAGATTCCCATTAATATGTTATTAAAAGAATATGGATATAGTGGACAAGAACATTTATTTATAGTCAAACACTTCTTTCAATCTTCAACTATATCTATTTCAATACATTTACATTTTAACTCGAACATATAATGCTTAAATATATCTACTAAAAATGAGTATGAAATCACTTATTTCACCATAAAGATAAATCTTACAAAATTTGTAGTAAGATAAATATACATGAATAAATTAGTTTCTCTAATGACATGTATCATATGAGACGATATTTTAATTCACATTGCAATCCAAAAGATAATCCCTAATGCATATAACTTCATACATCTTCTCCTAGGACAACACATGAACCATAGTGAGAGAAATTCCTATATAAAATTCATTGAATGGTCCCTATATGATTGGGAAACACTATTTCATATTATGAAACATCATATTAATAAATACACATTAAGAAAATTTCATCATCACTGTATGAATTTACACAGTAAAACAAAAAAACTCATTGAAAAATCAACTCCTTATATATTACCCTTCTATAATAATCATGTTAAAAAGTTCATTCATTCATCTAGGTCTTTTCAGGTACTATGTAAAGTAAAAAATCTAGTATCTCAAAAAACTGGCTGAAAAATACTCTAAAATGAAATAATTTCATGCAGCATCCTATATATCCTAAATAATATCTAGGAAATTTTTTTAAAATATAACTCTATTTATGAAACCACTCAAAACATGATGTGAATTATCCCCCCCCCAAATATCATGAAGTTAAATGTATTGTGAAAATCCTTCATGATGAAGAGTATTACAAAATAACTCCCACGCTTTTTAAATTCACATAAATCATTAAAATTTATCTTTGTAGTGTTATGATAGAAAGCATGGCATGTAATTTATTCATAGTCGAAGTGGGTCATGTCAAGATCCAAGCATTTTTTCCATAGGGTTTCGATTATCCATAAGGTTTCATGCTGGTAAATATACCTCCTTCAATATTATCCATGGATTATATGACATTTCATTGCTAAAACAAAATAAGAGAAACATGAACATCCTAGATATCCTAGAGGAGGATAAAGTATATTTCTAAATGTGATGGTGATTTCCCATTCCATTTTTGTTTCTATAATCCATAATTGTACCCATATCCCATTTCCAACATTGGAAATTCCCTTTTATGAGTTGGAAATTTCTCATCTAATTCACTATGAAATACTTCTTTTCCACCAAAAGTAAAACCCCACACTACGACCCCTCAAATTTTCCTCTATTGTGTGTCAACTCGTGATATGTAAGGTGAACAAATAGTAACGTACATATATATTTTATATTAATAGATGAATATCCACTATATATCATTATTATTCTTACAGGAACTATAATGGATTACTATCTTTGGAGAAATGGATTTGTAGAAAACGACTACATAAAATATCTACATTATCTCTAATTAAATAGATCAGATTAATTACTATTCTAGGACATATCATACATAAAACTGTTATTCTTATCATAGAAAAATTGATTATAATAAATTCATATATTATAGTCTATTATTTTTAAACACTAGATATATCAATAATGTATTATTTATAAGAATAACATTAGTATATGTTTGATAAAACATGATATTAACATTTTAATATTATGTCAACAAATTCATATATCATAATTTTCAGCATTGAATTGATGATTTTCAATTCAAAAGACATGAATAAAAAATGTATCAATTTAAGAAGAGAAATTATTGAATAACATTGGGATAATAACATATCATAAAAGTGTGGCATCAAGTGAGACAAAAGATATTAAATAAAATCTCATATCAAGGATACCTATTGATATGTTCCTCACATGTTAGGATTATTATAACGACCCTTGTTCAGTCATTTCTCTCAGATAACCTATCATGTTCCAACATTTATTTATTGGATAACCACCTATGTACACGTTTATATAACTAAGAATTCCATATAACCTAATGAATTAGTGGAATATAATAGGCTAAATCATCAAATAATAATAATCTATTCATATGTATTCCAAATGATCATGAAAATGTTTTTCATTTCAACAATGGATAACCTTCAGAAATAGAAATGCGGGTCTAATAATAATCTATCCCCATAGTGATAGTCCATATAGTAAAACAAAATAATTTTATCAAAGAATAAAACAACTTTTGGATCATAGTTATAAAGAAATCATTTTATCATATATGAAAAATACCAATAACTATTCACTATAATATTTCTTGATGATAAATCTATTTTAATTTAATAATTGATCGTTTGAAATATTATGACTTACAAAATAATTAGAAGGAATATTTTTTATATGGATCATCATAACCTAATAAAAATGATTCATAGAAAATATTATTTATGTTAATGATAAAATACTTTAATGTGATTTATATTTAAAACAATATTTCTATCATACTATTGGTAAAAAGTACATCATTCAGAAAAAAGAGAAGATGTATCCTTTTAATCATTTGGTACAAAGTAAAACATGGGTAAAAATTACTACAACCAATAATTTGTGAATGGTAAAAGAATTGTTGGAATTATTTAAATGAAAATATATGTGTTGAAGAAAACATTGGTGACCAAATAGACATACAAATTTTATTATTCATAAAACCATTATTTAAAAAACTTGAATACATAGGGAGAGGAAAATAAAATTGAAAATAATAATTTATATAAATACAATGATAAAAGAAGAATTAATATTTTATGAGGATTATCGTATTAGATTCTCATCAGAAATTTCAGTAATAATAAACCAATTAAAAATGAAACTATAACCTGAGAACACTTATCACATTAATATCATTTTACTCATAAACCCCATGAGTGATATAATAGTAAATGAAAATTTAAAATACAATTAACTTAAGGGTATTCATGATAAAAAAATATCATAGTTCATATGGGACATCCAAGACCCAGATGCCACATAATGTGTTCCTCGAGCTCACTGGGCCACATGGCCTCAAGCACATCTTCAAAACGTTAGAGACTTCCAACTAGTAGAGAGGGAATAGGGTGTGACCATGGGTAGAGTATTCCCTCATTACAAAAGTGTAATGTAGAGGATATATAAAAATATAGGTAAATAATAAAATCAATACAAGTAAACAGAATGCACAACATAAAATTGAGAAAAAAACATCAATAACTCAAATAATAGGAATAACATACAAGCTAAAAATAGCTGATGACGATATGTAAAGTCATAAGAATAATAGAAAACATTGATATAATACAGAAGAATTAATATGTTCCCCAAATGTATAACAAAAAGCAACAGACTATACTAATAATTCTGAGCTTCAACACTGTCATTTTCGATCAAGATCCACCATAAAATATAATAAATTTAGTTCTTAAATTCATATGTTTGGATTTTTCAAAAACTATACTCATGTAATCTTCCCTATCACAAAACGGTTCATAGAGAGGGTGTAAGATAAATCTCAATGGTACACCAGAAATGCTGTCAATCACAACCATCCAATGTAATGGAAATCTAATTGTGTGTGAGGATGTATATATAAAGTAAATTTTTACAATTTATTTTAATACCCAAGTACCAAATTCATCCCTTGGATGATGTCTAAACATGTGACCAGTTCATTAATTGAATATAATCAGTTTATAAATAAGTCACATGTTAAAAATACTGATGGATCCAAGATGTAACAGGGAAACTAGTAATGATATTTAATAATGAATTTGTATAGTAATAACCAAGGCAATGTAGATATCAAGGGTCACCAACTCGGTAATAATTTTATCCTCAATTAGTGTTAATGTGTTATATAATTATCATATTCAAAGTAATTACACAATAATATGTCTACCGAGTCAATGGAGGTAATCCCTGGTAAAATGGAACTAAGTAATGACTGTTCCAAATGGGATTTAACTATGGCCCCTAATTGTCCGTGTTACATCCAATGACTCAATCCATGGAATCTTGTAAAAATACATGTGGGATCATATGGTTTCATATAGGGCATCCCAAGTTATACTAGGAGTAGGTAATTGATGGGTGTTAACCTAAGAAAGTTGTATCGTTAAATCGAAATGGTGTTCTCAAGTTCTCAAGGGGTTTCTTATGGAATCCATGGTGATCATGAGTCAAGCCACTCTGATTTGATGAGGATGTCATATTATATTTTATATAGTTCGATTTATTTCCTTTCATTAGTGTGAAAAGGAAAATTTAGAATGTATCCTTTTAAACAAATCTTAGTTAATCAATACTTTTTGGGTAGGGCTAGTCTTTTAATTAGTGTGACATGGGAAACTAGAATGAAACTAGTCATTTAATCCATTTAAGGTGTTTTTAAAAATAATGGTTTACTCTTCTACCCTCAATCAATATGTAAGGGGTACTATGGACTTGAAACCAAACATTCATTTACATCTAATAATGTAAACTCATATACATAGTATACATTAAAATTTCAATTTAATATTTATTTATCAAATTGAAGCACATAGATTAAGTGGGTCATGTGTTGAGAATACATGGTACTTTCCATTATTTAATTAACAATTTAAATGAAACTATTTAATTTTGGAAATCTTACCCACAGTAAGGTCAAGCTAAAGAACACCTGAACGTATTCTTATACTTGTCGAAACACAAAAATCAAAACTATGGGGAAACATATTTCATGGGATTAATGGAGTTGTAGGTGTAACCACAAATAGATAATCTCATTTTTGAAAAAAACCCAAAATGATCTAATGATTATAAAAATGAAATATAAATTAAAAAAATGGAACCTGATGAAATCGGTGGGACCCAGTTGAGAAATTTAAAGAACAACAAAATTTCATATTTAATTATAGAAAACCATCATAAAATTCTATGTATATCCCCCTCTTGCATAATCATATGATATTTCTTGTAAATGATTATACCTAAGATAAAATGAAAAATTCTTACACATCGATAACTAGGTCAAGAGAGAATAAGATGAAGAAAGGATCATGTGTACTTGAGTACTTATAGTTGCACATGAAATGTGATGAATAGAAGCTTAAACAATTCCCAGATGAAGGATATCTCATTATTCATATCTAAAGCATTCAAGGAGTTCCAAAATTGGAGAAGTATAGGCTAATCCTGCTGGAAATGACATTAGGGAAGAATGCTATGTTAAATAGATCATTAAGGGTATAGTGAAACAATTAACCATAATTCAGCCTCTACACATCTTTTAGCATGTTTTAACTGACAGTGCACAAACCACTCATGAGTACCTAGAGATTAGGGAAACTAAAATGATTATGTCACATGGTTCGAGAATCCATTAACCAACTGTGCGAGAGGGATCTTACAAAAATTCAGACCATCTTCAAGGTTAAATATAACAATGTTCCCTACACACACGGTTTACACTAACCATGTGACACATACACTTTTTCAAAAAAGATGGGATCCTAACTTTGAAAAATTCTCAGACACCCACAAAACCATCACTAACATATTAGAAATCTACAATAGGTCCAAAATAATGAATGAGAAAAAAATTTAAAGTATATATAACCATGTTAAATACCATGTTTTTATATTCACCCCCCATAAAAGTAATCATCCCAATGTTCACCTTCCAAGGGGTGAGAAATACCATTTTAGAATATATTCAGGCAACTATGCACACACATCATCCTCCCACTCTCATGTCTTATTCTGTACGTGGTTGTGCTTCCACAACACCCTAACTAGTGAAAACTACAAGCCTTAGAGAGTCTTCCTACTCTGGTCAATTGTGCATACAGTATACTAATCAATGGAAGCGTTGAAACATAACTCAACTTCATTGGGATAAAAGTTATTACAAGATTTATTATGATATTGAAAATGAAGAAAAAAATGGAAGATGTCACTCATGGAACAATACCTCTGAGGTACTAGGAACTGATAGTATTCTGGCCCTACTCTCTCTAGAATATCAAATGGAAATATGTAGAAAAAATATAGGTTACCTGTTTATGTAACTATATATACCCTAAACTATGTGATAACCAAAGAAATCATGATACCAAACATCGAACTGTAGAGGTTGTTGATGGTGATTACTATAATATTTCTGTCTAAACTGAGTAGTAGTCATATGCTTCCGAATCATCTAAACCCACTATGAAGTCTCTTATTTGAGATGAGGACCTAGTAGGGAAACCTCACCTTTTGTCGGCCATCACAGTGGTGAACATCAAGACCAACCATATAAGGCTTCAAAGAGAAATAGCAAAAAAAATTCATGTAATATTTTCATATATATAAAATCAAAGAGATATTGAAAATCATTGAGCGATTAGGGTTTTTCGGACGGCTTCCTTGAGCATGGAATATTTCATTACGCCTTAAATATTACCTTCCCAACACTTTATGACTCCTCAAACAAAGAAGGTGACCCATGTTCCTGTCCTTTTCATGGAAAAACACAACGAAGACCAACCTAAAGGCTCGCTTTCTTTCATTCCTTCCCTTGTAGATCCAGAGGGATCTTGTTCCAGGATGCTCGGAAGTGCACAAATCTTTGTAAAGAAACCTTGACGAAGCCTCCCCTTGTCAAAAGGTTTGATGGCGGTGGGTTTCTTGTGGAAGAGGAACCAGATTCTATTCAACAATGCACGCAATTTTGCTGTTTTTTTTCTTGGGCCACATTTCCTACCACAAAGTTAACCGACCTTATCCCTTTTCTTAATTAGATACCCGTATTGCACACAGATGGCATGAAAAAAACTGGAAATAATTCCCAATTGGAAAAGGATATTTTCATATTCTAATTACAATGGAAGAAGATATACAAGGATTTTGGAATATAGGAAACCCTAATTTAAACCATGGTTTTCTTAGAGTTTCTGACTGGGATTCTACTTTCAATCTGCATACTTATAGAAACACAATGGCATAGGTCTGGATCAAAATGCATGGACTTAACTTGTTCTTTTGGCACCCAAAATTTCTGAACGATATTGTTTCATGCAAAGGATCTCCCCTCAAAATTTATCACTAAACCATAAATGCTTTCTTAGGACTCCTTTCTAGAGTAATGGTGGAAATCAACCTTAACTACAAGATGCCCAAAACTATTCATTTAAATGATAATGACTAAAAAACCAAAATCAGAATTGAATATGAGAGGAAAACCCCATTTTTTACCATTGAAAGATCATTGGTCATACTATCTACAACTGTAGGGTGATTAAAAAACAAGTAACTCAACTAACTAAAAATTATTGGAAGGAAATAAGGAGAAATAGGAAAGATAAACCCCCCTTAATGGAAATACTTGATCCCCTAAATAAGAAATTAGAAACATGGGTGAAGAAAGAAAATAGTTAGGCAAACATAGGAGAGCCATCAGTTACTAACTAGGGTGATATTGGTTAAGAGGATGACTGTAAAGACCCTGAATTTCCATGTAATATTTATTTTAATATATGGGAATTTTACGAGTCTGCAAAAATTGACGGCATGTGATTTTGAGGCCCGATGTGGTCGGAATGAATTTAAAAACATTTTTTGGGTATGTTCAGTAAAGGTCCATGTATTTTGTTCTATATTTTGAACCAGTTCTCAGAATTGAAATCTGAGTGCACCTTTGAACTCATGGCGCCAATATTTTTTTAAGGGGACCTTCCCCTCAACCACAACTAGTCGAGGGGGAAAGATAGATTTTGGTTTTTTCATGGAAAAATAGAATCAAATAAAAATATATAATATTTTTATTTTTGTTGAAACCTTCCATGTGAGGTTATGGAGGTGGTGACTACCTCAACTAAATCCTCTCATAGGTTATAGTGGTGGGGACCACCCGAGACATAAACCCCCTTGAACTCCCCTCTTAATGGGGAGAATCCTCTTTAGCTTCCCCACATTAATAGTGACACACCCTTTAATATAATTTTATCGACTCAATTAATTAATTAAACCAATTTTAAAATTAAGCCAACAACTTAATACATAACATAATCTATTTTTTGGGCTACCTCTTCATTTTGGTTTAATTAGGATGAATGATCCTTGGTATAAAGGTCTCCAATGAAGAACGCCAATGAAGAACACCGACATCGACTCCGACTTCATCCTCGGGACATTCATTGAAGAGGAACATATTCACCATCAACGAATCAAAGATTGAGGAGACATGGATGTCACCAATGTCCATCAATTCCCAATGACATTGTCTCCTTCCCCATGGGAAATATTCAATGAATCAAATGAATGAGGTAGGGTTGTTATTTAATTATGGTAATTTCTTGATTAAATTCCTCATTGTTGGAAAGCATTGAGAATGTGTATCAACCAAAATAATTTGATCCATAATTCATTTCAAATTTTGTAATTTTATGTTCTTGATTCAAGTATTTTGGTGAGCTACTTGCTACCGCTATAACGTGGAGGGTGTGTGCTAAAGAAACATGGCCAAATCCCTCCGTCGTTATTATTTTGTGTGTTCTTCATGATGGTGACAGCGATAAGTACTAATGTTAGGCATAGGTGGAACATGAGAATGGAAGCCACCACCACCACCAACCGTGGTGAAGGCAACGACACCACTCCACGGCCTCACCGCCCCGCGGCCCCGACGTTCGTATCCCGGCCACACTGGCTCGCCGCACCCCCCCCCCCCCCCCCCGCAGTACCACCGAACCCGCGACCTCTGTGTTGTCCCGTATTTCCAGGTCGGGCCGCCCAACACAAGCTGAACCACCCACCGCACTGGGATACCCCGCACGGGCTGGGCCAGACCCCGTGGGAGTCGGGCTAGACCCGAAACCACAACGACCCATTTACACTCTTATGGCCATAACTTTGGCATCAGACATAAGTTTAATGAACCGTCAGTGGTGCTAGAAAAATTAGAGCGAGACTGTAGCTTTTAGTATACCCCCACTAAATATTTAGATAATTTTGGAGTACGGTAGGGTTGGAACCAGCAGAAATTCAACAGGGCCCTCGAGACAAAAAGGCTAATAACTCACAGACCGGGCGACCGACTGGTGAGTCATCTAATCTGCGGAGATCCCTATGGAATCTAGGTACATTGAGATACTTATTCATGAGAATTCATTGTAGATGGAGTATCCACCAGAGGATTGTGGAGCGGACCCACCTGGAGACAAGCGAGCGGAGTGCGGGAACTATGTAGCTAGTTGTGACGTGAAGAATGAGGAGTGATCCTGTGTGGGTCAACATCGAGCCATCCTATGTGGGTCAGCTCCTAGATATCATGTGTGGGTTAGTACCAAGTGATCCTATGTGGGTCAGCACCAAGAAATACTATGTGGGTCAGCACCTACCGATCCTCTGTGGGTTAGCAACTAGCGATCTTGTGATGGTCAGCATCAAGCGATCCTCTGTGGGTCAGCACCTAGTGATCCTCTGTGCGTAAGCACCTAGTGATCCTTTTTGGGTCAGCACCGAGAAATCTAGTGTGGATCAGTACCTAGTGATCCTATGGGGGTCAGAACCAAGCGATCGTTTGTGGGTCAACACCGAGTGATCCAGTGTGGGTCTACCTCATATCAGAGTAATAAGATTCAGTAGTTACATCTAATCATCTATAATACTATACTGAAGTTATACCTTGTGTGAGCTCAGTCTGTACCTGTGTGGTACTTTCCTTCATTGTAATACCTTGTTAGTGTTCTTCTGTGTGGCGTACCTATGTAGTTCATTCTTTCGTGGTCTTTCTTTCTTTGTGGAATAGTTGATCTTGGGCCTTTGGAGTAGGAATCTGTGTTTTCCTCATGATTGAGATGGGTTTAAATGATAACATAGGTATATGTATCGTCATATAACTAGGTATGGTTGTTAGTTGTTTCCATACTATATGGTTTATCCTTGGTGGATTTTGTGAGACCTTAAGGGTATTGGGGTCCCTATTGAGTATCGTTATAGTCACCCCTACACGGGATATGCCCGCACCCAATTGGGTTTGGTGCAGATGACATACATCATTGACAGAGGACGAGAGTACTAGAATTACAGTTAGCTTAGAGGTGGACATTAGAAGAGGAAAAATATAGAGATGTCTGTTCGTGAGATGTACCTACCCTTCAGGTATGATTTGTGGTGGGCGACCCATGAGCACCTTTTCACCTATCATTCTTCTTGTTCTTTTCAGTTTACATGTACTTTCTGTTTCCTGAACATTACTATTGGGCTTCTATTCCACCCCCTTTTTACTTACTGTAATCACTATGTTTACTATTCAGTTTACTTCAGTTCGTATCTTGATGTGTGTTGGGTTACATGTGCTTACAGTTTATAAAGGCAATTCCTTCCCAGTTGTAGGGAATATGCCTTCGGTGTCAGTCTCCAGCCACCAAACTATAGAAGGCGGGCTTGGGGTAGTCACTGAACGGTCCGCGAGGTATGGGTCCTAACATATTAGTATTAAAGGATTCGGTTCTACAATGGAACATAAGTATCTGATCATTCTTTTTAACAGAAATAGTGTTAAGTGTAGTGAGTGTTGTTATCAGTTTAGGGAATCTAGTGTTTGTGCGGCAGCCAATGTATCCTTACACCAGGACCATGATTTTTTATTTCCATCTTAGTTCATGAAAACACTGATTGCGTGTCTATTTTTAAGAGTTTATCTTTTGATCTCTTTGAGTCATCTCACCAGGTATAACTTTTTCCCTATGGTACACTTGTTTCTTTTCAGGATGCCTCCACTAACATAGCCAACTAGGGATCCAAGAGTAGTACGCACAGATATCCCACCAAGCGGCAAGGCATCAGTAAAGGGCCCTCTTCTAGTAGAGGCACCAGTGGATGCACGAATGGTACCATTACCCTTTGGTCCCCTGATGCCACTAGCCCTAGTAGCAGACAGTTCAATTCACTTGAGTGCATTGTACGAGTTCTAGCGCCAGAGGCCACCTAGGTTCAAGGGTGAGATGGACCCATAGGCGGCTAAGGATTGGCTGGAGGCAGCGGTGAGAGTTTTTTGACTAATGGGGACACCAGCAGATCTCATGGTGATCCTTACCTCCATCCATATATAGGTAGCAATAGGTAGATGTTGGAGCATGATGCTCCAGTTTCACGACGAATTCACCCTTCTTTGGAAGACTTCGAGAGCCTATTTTGAAAATTGTTTACCCCATAGACTCTTCGGGTAGTGCACATTCAGGAGCTACTTCATCTGTAGTAGGGTAGCATGATTGTGACTTAGTACTCAGCGAGGTTCGCTTACCTCTAATGCTACTCCACTGATATGGTTTGGGACCCCTACTTGAGGTCCCAGACCTTCGAGCAGGGAATCAGGCGGGGATATCAAGGATTCGATGATCTGACTTAGTATCCCAACGTAGGAAGGGGTGTTAGAGAGCACCCTTTTAGTGGAGAGTTTCTTTACTGAATAGTCAACAACAGCGAGACCCACTACTATTCATCACATAGTAGATTATTCTGCAGTTGGTAGCAGATATATGACACAGAGGTCTAAGATGACTAGACCTATAGGTTGACAACCACATGATTCAGAGTCGTTTGTGTGGGGAACATGAGGAAAAGTTGTTCATGATATGAGTGGGACGTGTTACGCATGCAACGGGCAGAGTCACATAGCTCATGACTGTCTGACCCACCATATAGATGATTAGAAGATAGTCGAAGGACCACCCAGGTAGAGACAGATATTCGACCGAGGAGGTCCGTATGGATTAGGTGGGCGTGGTAGAGGAGCTAGCAGTGAATCTGTCAGTGTTCAATGATTTGAGATGTTACTGGCACCACCACTAGGTGGTCCACCATGACCATAGAGAGCCGGAGGATAGGGGCGATATCGGGTATAGGTAGCTGAGGCCTATGATCCCAGCACTTCGGAGTTGATATGAGGTACGATCTTTATTTATTCCACCTTAGCTACAGTACTTATAGACACATGTTCTAGTCATTATTTTATTTCCACTGCCCTCATTCAGAGTTTGGAGATTCCGATGGAGCGATTTTCTCAATACTTATGGCTAGAGACTCCTATGGGAGCGGATTCGACGATTTCACACAGGTGCCGGCAGTGCGATATTTATATAGGAGGTGAAAGATTCAGCTGAGATCTTTTAGTAGTGGCATCAAGACCTTATGATGTTATCTTGTGTATGAATAGTTTGTCTACAATCCATGCTCAGATTGACTGTTTGTGGCAGAAAGTGTTTTGTGTCCACACAGATGGGACTTGGTTTACCTTCACCAGTAAGAAGGGTGATTTTGCAGCACATGATGGACATACCCAGAGGAGTGTTCAACTGATCACTCATTAGCTAGCTAGCCTTACACTCGAAGTAGTTGATATGGAGAGTCCAATCATTCCTATAGTGGTGGACCAATACGTGAATGTATTCACTGTTGATGTTCCAGATCTACCTCCTCGCTGATAGGTGGACTTTTTCATTGACTTGTACCCAGGGACGACACCAATTTCTACACCAGCGTATCAGATGGCTCCCACAGAGCTTCATGGGCTAAGGGTACATCAGGAGGACTTTTAGGGGAAGGTATTGATTGGGCCCAATGTTTCTCCTTGGATAGCCACGATTCTGTTCGCCAAGAAGGCAGATGAGAGCTTGATACTTTGTGTTGACTATCAGTGCTAGAACCAGGTGACCATGAAGAACATGTACCCACTCTCGAGGATTGACGACATTTTTGATCAGCTGATGGGAGCACGGTGGTTCTTGAATATAGACCTCAGATCAGGCTATCACCAAATAAGAGTATGAGATGAGGTTGTGTAGAAGACATCTTTCAGATGTCGGTATGACCATTATGAGTTCTTGGTTATGCCATTCAATGTAACCAATGCTTCAACAGTGTTCATGGGACTCATGTACATGTTCTTTTAGCCATACCTTGATCACATTGTAGTAGTCGTCATCGAAGACATTCTGATCTACACGTCTACTATGGAGGAGCATGCCTATCATTTGCAGGTAGTACTGGATACCCTCCGAGAGAACCATCTTTATGGTAAGCTCTCGAATTGCCAGTTTTGGATCTAAGAGGTTCATTTTTGGGGACACGTCATCATAGAGGCTATAGTTGCAGTGGATGCGGTGATGATTGAGGTAGAACACTCTTGGGAGCCACCCAGGAGTGTGAAAATGGTACAGAGTTTCCTGGGTTTGGATGTATACTACTAGTGATTTGTGCTATATTTCTATAGAGTTGCAGCACCAGTATCAGCGTTGACGGTGAAGGGGTAACCCTTCATGTGGTTGGATAGATACTAGTGGAGTTGTCAAGAGATGAGGTAGAGGCTGACTAGTTTCCCCATCTTGAGTCTTCTAGAGGCAGGACTTGGGTATGTAGTCTTCTACGACGCATTAGGGACTAGACTCGGATCTGTCCTGATGTAGGAGAAAGAAGTGATCACATATGGTTCTCGATAGCTAAGACGACAAGAGCAGAACTATGCTACCAATGACCCGGAGATAGCATCAGTGATCTCTACCTTGAAGATGTGGCGACATAACTTGATGGGTGAGCGTTATACAGTGTACTCTGATAATAAGAGTCTTAGGTATATCTTCTCTTAGAAGGACCTGAACCTAAGACAACTAAGATGGCTTGAGTTCCTCTAGGACTATGAATTCGAGAAAGTATATACTCCTGGGAAGGGGAATGTTGTAGCAGACACACTTATCTGAAGATCTAGTATTCAACTTCTAGGTGAGGTGACGGAGTAGTTTTCCACTTTTTAGACATCCTTCATGGAACATGATGAATCAGAATTCCTTCAGTCTCTTACAGTCACTCCCCACATCATCAGTGAGTCAGGGAGGCGTAGTGTGGGGTCACTTACTTCGAGACACGACGTGCTTAGTTATCTATAGGGTAGGAACCTTATAGATTTTCTGAAGGTAGAGAGCATTTTATCCTCTTTAGAGGATATACAATGTTACCAGTGTCACTTTGGGAGGAAGTGTTGATGTAGTTCCACACATCCCCACTAGAGGTACATCCAAGAGTGGCGATGATGTACCAGGATCTCCAATGACAGCACTGGTGGCCATGGATGATGAAATTCGTAGCATAGTTTGTCTCTTGGTGCCTCACTTGTCAGTAACTGAAGGCGGATCATCATGTACCAGCATGCTTGGTTCATCCTTTGGAGGTCGTAGAGTGAATGTGGTAAGGGATATCCATGGAATTCGTGATAGGACTTCCACGTAAATTCCTGACTTGATTTGGGTGATCATCGACAGACTCACCAAGTCTGGAAACTTCCTAACTATCACATAGCAGGGATCAAGAGAGAGCATGAGACACCTCTATGTGCAAGAGATTGTGCGGTTACATGGACTACCATCGATGATTGTCTCCGATCAGGATGCACATTTTACTTCCTGTATATGGAAGGGGTACCATGAGGCTTTTGGGACACAACATCGTTTGAGCACCACCTTCCATCCTCAGAAAGATGGTCGGACTGAGCGGACCATTCAGACCTTCGATGACATGCTGCGTGCTTGCATCCTCAACATTGGTCATAGTTTGATGGATCACATGCCTCTAGTGGAGTTTTCATACAACAAAAACTATCACTCCACCATTGAGATGACACCTTTTGAGGCGTTGTATGAGCGACCATGCATATCACCGTTACGATGGACTATCCCAGGGGAGTCAGCTCTGGTGGGACCCGAGATGGTACGGGCGACCATAGAGAATGTTCATATCATCCAGGAGCAGATTAAGACTGCACAGGGTAGGAATAAGTCTTATACCAATAGGAGATGGAGACCACTATAGTTAGAGGATGGCGAACACATATTTCTACAGGTCTCACCTCAATGAGGATTACAGAGATTTGGACTAGGCGTAAAGTTAATTTTGGGGTTCTTCATACATTTTTAGGTCTTCAATAGAGTTGGTGAGGTGGCATAACGCTTAGCTCTTCCACCTCAGTTGCACCGGGTGCACGAAATCTTCCACATATCCCAACTGAGGAGATAAGTGCAAGACCCTTCTCACATCATTGACCCCGGTGAGCTAGACATCGATGATGGGGTAACTTTTATGAAGGATACATTAGTTATTGAAGATCGATAAGAGAAGGTGCTTCATGGGCAGTTGATACCTCTGGTGCATGTTTTTTGGCATCACGAAAACATACAGGAGATCACATGGGAGTGGGAGGCTTAGATTCGGGCTCAATACCCCCACTTGTTCCCTTAGATTGAGTTTTGGCCTACGGGGATGCAAAGCCCTGATGTGGGGAGAATTTAAAGTCTCATATTTTCTATTTTTTTAATATATGGGAATTTTACGAGTCTGTGAAAATTGACGGTGCATGATTCCAAGGCCTGGTGTGCCCGGAATGAATTTCTGAAAAAAAAATCAGGTACGTTCAGTAAACGTGAGGGAGGGTTTTTCTAACATTTGAACCGTTGCTTGGAATTGAAATCCAAGTTCACCATTGAACTTGCAGCACTGGTATTCTCTTAACGAGACATTCACCTTGAACACAATTGGTCAGGGGTGAATGTTATATTTTGGTATTTTCATGGAAGAATAGAATAAAATAAAAATGTTTAACATTTTTATTTTTGTTCAAACCTTCCATGTGAGGTTATGGAGGTGGGGAACACTAGAACTAAACATCGCATGAGAGGTTATGGATTTGGGGACCACGTGAACAGAAACCTCTCATATGTTATGGGGTGGGGACCGCCTGAGAAATAAACCCCCTTGAACTCCCCTCTTAATGGGGAGAAACCTCTTGAGATTCCACACTTTAATGGTGCCACACCCATTAATTAATTTTATCATCTCAATAATTTAATTAAACGAATTTGAAAATTATACCAACAACTTAATAGATAACATAATTTATTATTTTGCCTACCTCTTTATTTTGGTGGAATTGGGAAGAAGGAGCCTTGAGAGAAAGCTCTCCCACGAAGAATGCCAACGAAGAACGCCGACTTCAACTCTGACATCTTACTCGGGTCATTAGTTGATGACGAACATCTTCAACATCAACGAACTGACAATCTAAGAAATTCATATTTCATAGACATCCGTCTATTCCCAATGACATTGCCTCCTTCCCCGCTGACAATCTTCAACAAATCAAATGAACGAGGTAGGGGTTGTTATTGAATTCTTGTAATTTATCAATTAAATTCCGCATTCTTGGAAATCATGGAGAACGTGGATCATCCAAAATGATTTGATAAATGATTCATATTATATTTTGGAATTTAACATTCATGATTCATGGTTTTTGTTGAGCCGTTTGATACCGCTCTAATGCTGAGGATGCGGGTTAAACAAACATGGAATGATCCCTCTGTCGTTATTCTATTGTGTGTTCTTCGCGATGGTGATGGTGATCGATGCTGGATTTTGGCCCCAGTGGAACACAAAAATGGTAGTTGGAACCATTACTGGGCAGGACAAAGACAATGACGCTGACCCTCGGCCCACGCCGTCTGCGGCCCCGTGCTGCAGCGGCCTCTGCCGCCCTGCGGCCTCCGTGCCCTGCGACGCTCTACCACCCCGCACCCCGCGGTTGCATCGCCCACGGCCCCGCCGCATTTTCCCATGGCCTCTGAGGCATACCGCACTGCCAGACTGGCCACCCATTGCCGGTCGAGCCGAACCCAGCTGGTCGGACCGGACCCGGACCTACTACAACCCATGTACACTCTTTTGGCCATAACATTGGCACCAGATGTCCGTTTGACGAACCGTCAGTGGTGATCTAATACATGATGTGAGATGGTCCCTTTGAGTATACCACAATAGAGATTTGAATATGGATGGAGTAAAATTATATTGGATAAAGTACGAATCCAGGTGGGTCCTCTGGACTAAAAGGCCAATAACTCACAGACCAGGCGACCGATTGATGCACCGTCTATTGCATTGAGACACCTATGGTGTGGTGGTCATTTGAGATACATCATCATGAGACATCTTGGGTGTTGGAGTATCGACCAGAGGCTTGTGGACCAGACCCTACTAGAGACAAGGGAGCAAAGTGTGGGAACCCTGTAGCTGGCAATGACATGAAGAATGGAGAGAGATCCTGTGTGGGTCAGCACCAAGCAATCCTGTGTGGGTCAGCACCTAGAAATCATGTGTGTGTCAGCATTGAGAAATCCTTTTTGGGTCAGCACCAAGTGATCTTATGTGGGTCAGCACTAAGTGATACTGTGTGGGTCAGCACCGATAGATCATGTGTGGGTCAAAACCAAGCGATCATGTGTTGGTCTGCACCAAGCGATCCTGTGTGGGTCAGCACCTAGCGATCCTATGTGGGTCAGCACCGAGGGATCTTATGGGGGTCAGCACCAAGCGATCCTGTCTGGGTCTGCCTCTTAACAGAGTAAGATGATTCAGTAGTTACATCTAATCATATCTACTATTGTACTTAAGTAATACCTTGTGTGAGCTGAGTCTATACCTATGTGGTACATTCCTTCGTGGTAATACCTTGGTGGTATTATTCTGTGTGACGTACATGTGTGTTAATTGCCTTTGTGGTTTTTCTTACTTTGTGGAACAGTTGAGTATGGGGATTTGGAGTTGTACACTGCATTTTTCTTCATGATTGAGATGGGTTTACATGATTACTTAGGTATATGTATGGGAATATATCTGAGTAGGTTTTTCAGTTGTTTAAATGTTGTATGGTTTTTCTGTGGTAAATGTTTTGTGACCTTGAGGGTCCTAGGGTCCCTACTGAGTATCGTTATACTAACCCATTCATGGGTTGTAACCGCACCCTATTGTGTTCGGTGCAGAAGATGAACATTGTAGACTGAGGACGGGAGTACTAGGACTTGAGGTAGCTCGGAGGTGGACGTTAGACGCAGCAAACTGTAGAGACGGCCGTTTGTGATCTGTGCCTATCCTTTAGGTAGGATTCATGGGGGATGATCGAGGTGTTGATTTTCACTAATCAGTCATCTTTTACTTTCCATTTTACCTATAATTTTAGTTTCTCATACTTTACTGTTGGGATTGTATTCCGAACCCTTTTTACATACTGTGCTCACTCTGTTTACTATTCAGATTACTTGAGTTTTTATCTTGGGGTGTGCTTGGTTTTGTGTGCTTATAGGTTATAAAGGAAATGCCTTCCCTGTTTTAGGGAATACGACTTTGGTGCTAGTCTTGAGCCACTAAACAGTAGAGGCGGGCCTGGGGTAGTCACGACACAGGCCCTGGGGGATGGGTCATGACAATTACAATTCCATAAATGATGGAAAACTTTTAGAAGAAATTGAAATAATGGTTTTATAAACTATCCAGTTATCCCTGGAGGATGGACACAATACATATCTGGCTGTTAAGAACTCATGTTTCATACATAATGCTGAACATACCCTAGGTAGGAGGGTTAAAATTTTGAAATACACTACAAGAAATGACTTCACTGCACCCCCTCTCATTTGTCCTGGGGCCAACTTTGCTGAAGTTATTGATGTTCACAACCAAACATGGGGTACTAGAAAATCCCAACACCCTTCCCTATTAACTGAAAATGATTCTATAGTTTCTAAGTATCAAATCAACATCATTTGATATGACCTCGACTCTCTTCCACATGTTAACCACATTTCAGTTAACGGTTCCAAAACATTGACTTCTACAGGCCATGCTATACTATTTGAGAATACTCTGTACAACCTGAAAACTATTCCAGACGCTGCACAAACTAATATTACAAAGGTGGACTGAAACAGTTTCCAAGGAATGGGAAAAAATCAATCCATTCAGTTCACAAATGGTGTAGAACTTGGAAATACAAGACCTCAAAGGATCTACCAAACTTCCTCAACCAATCAAGAACTCTAGGGTGGAAAACGCTGACTCAAGAATTTCTTCATTCTTTAACTCATCCTTCTATGAAATCCATTTATTGATAATAAAATTACTACTACCATTAACAAAATTGATTCTATTTTAGAAAGGAAAAATGAAACCAAAGGTTAGATAGTGAACTACTTTCTTTTCCCACTACTCTCATCAATCCTCTTAGAAATATTGGCAGCCCTAGTCCTAAGCTTGTTTAAACAGTAAAAAAATATGCCTATTATTTCACCCTCGGTTTTGAACCCAAATACATTGCAAGAAAACAATGACACTTTAGTGCAGATTCATTTCTATATTTCAGAACTAGACACTATCCAACAACAGGACACAATTCCTTTAAAGGATACCAGTACTCTTATATCCCTGGCGATAGTTAGTGATGATTTCTCTATGAAGTCTAATTCTAAAAAAATCATCAATCCTTTGTTTCTATGTTCTATTAATTCAATAGACTCAACTATGAATAAACCAATAAAAGAACCTGCAATCATTAATCCTATCACATCTAGAAATGACCAAGAATAGGCCACTAACACCCAAGAGGTTAGAAGGTCTACGAGAAACATTGGTTCTAGAAAAAATAAAATGGGGACTTCTAACTCAAAATTCATGTCTAAATGAAGATACTCTTTTGGAATTATTTGGGAATCACTAACTCTAACATTTTAATTATTCTAAAGATAATTGTTAATACCCATCATCCTATGTTATTTTATATTTCTGAACCTAAAATTATCTTTTCCTCCAAATACTCATTTTTATGTCCAAACAATTATGTGTTTACTGGTGATATCAATAATTCACTCAATGCGGATTAATTATCGGGTTTTTCACACTCTTCCTTATAAATTACTTGTGTTTTTAATATCTTAGACCAAATACTGAATAGCACTTTTAATATTGAAGGGAAAAACTTTTTATGCTCTTATATTTATTCTAAAAATAGATATCAGGAATGAAAAACTCTTTCGAATGATCTCTCATTTCTAATAACTAACATTAATGGCCCATGGTTCATTATAGGCATCATTAATGCCATTCTAAACTCAAGTGAGAAAACTGGACCATCTCACGATTCTATTTACATTAGAGAATTTAAAACCTCGATTGAAGAAAACAATCTCTTTGAAATTAACGTCACTAGTGAGAAATACACTTGGTATATGAGACATTATAACAAAGTGGTGGCCACCAAATTGGATAGAGCCTTCCAAAATGTCATCCTTTACATAACATGGGATCTATTTCTGTCACCACTTTTCACATGCTTATCTTTGATCATCAGCCCATTTTGGTCAATGTCTCCACCAAAGGAATGAAACATAGGTTTCCTTTGAGATTTAAAAATGGGTGGTTCTATGATGATGTGTGAACCCATATCATAAAAAACTTTTGGTCCTTAGTTTATCAGTATAATGATGACTTTACCAATAACCTTAAATTAAAACATATACAAAAGTCTCTGAAATCTTAGTGTAGGTACAATTCCACACAAGTTAACAACAACATCATGATCCTTGAAAATGATCTCAATGATTCAAAACAATAACACCACCTAGGTCATCAGCAATGGACCTACGTAAGAGCTAAACCAAGTGGTCAAATTAATCACATTTCTCAGGTTTAATGATAATAGTAGAAAACAAGGGTTTTTAGTTAATTGGTCAACTGAAAGCGATAGAAATTCCAAATTCAATTACTCTCTTCAAATAATCAAGAACGCTTGCAGACGGTTATCCTTTCTAATGTATAGGGAAACATTTTTGATAATAAATAAGATATCGCTCATCATATTGTCTCCTACTATGAATCCATTTTCAATGGTTGTGATATAAACCAAGTCCTCCTTTATGAGGTAATTTCTTTAGTGGTCACTGATGAGGACAACATCTTCCTCCTCAGCACTTCGATGGAAGATGAAATCAAAGACACTACCTTAATCTGAATGCTGATAGTGCTATGGGTTCGAATGGATTCAATAATGGATTCTTTCAACATTATTGGGATTTGATTCGTATTGATGTTTGTAATCTGGTAAAATATTTCCTTTCTAATGAGGTTCTCCTTCATACTCTCAATGCCCAATTTTACACCTTAATCCCCAAAGTGTATAATGATAATGAGATTCATCTGTTTAGCTCTATTTCTCTAATCAATAATCTTTATAAAATAATCACAACAATCATTTCTATCATTCTTTCAACTATCATGGAAAACATTTTCTCTTGGAACCAATTTTTTTATAAAAGGTCGATATATTCATGACCGTATCTGTCCTTCCTATGAATGTGTCAATAACATGAACAAAAAAACAGAGGAGGAAACATAGCTATTATACGTGATTTCAGAAAAGCCTTCGACAATATGGAAGGGAGCATTATCTTTAATGTCCAACAAGGATTTTGTTTCAATTCTTCTCTCATCATGGAAATTAGAACACTTTTCTAGTTGGCGTCAATATCCATTTTGATCAATGGCTCTCCTAAGGGCTTCATCAATTTCACCAAAGGTCTCAGACAAGGTGAGCCCCTTTCATCCATCCTCTTCTCAATAGTGGAGGACTATCTTAGTCCTCTAATCAATAGTTTGGTGGTCCAGAATAAACTGAAACCCATCCAGTTCTCTAGGAATGTGTATGCTCTAACTCACCTTTTTTATGGTGATGAAATAATTATTTTCCTTCATGGTGATAAAAGGAACATTCTTAATCTCAAAACTACACTCTCACAATATGAAGAGGTTTTTGGCCAAACCATTCGTTGGAAAAAATCTTTCATTTTATTTGGGATGAACTTATTACCAACATAAAATGTAACATCATCAATGAACTCGGTCTGAAAGAGAGAATGCTCCCTTTCACTTATCTTGGTGTTCCTATCTTTTGAGGAATGCCTACGTCCTGTCGCATTACACCTATTGTTGACCAAGTTTTAAATCATCTTTTCTTCTTGGAAGGTTAATTCTCTCTCCATGGCATGTAGGACTTGCCTCAATAAGTCTACTATTGTCCCCAAGATGGTTTACTCCATGATGGTATACAAATTTCATGTTGGTCTTATTAAAAATTCGAACATTTCTATTATGAATTTCATCTGTATGAGTAATAATTTGGAAAGATTACTTGTTACTATTCCATGTTCAACCTATTGCAAGCCCATTGAGAATGGTGGTATTGGTATAAATAATTTAAAAATTTTAATTTAGGCCCTTCATGCTATGCTCACATAGAACCTTCTTCATAATAACTCATATTCTATAACTTTTTTTGAAAATATATTGCTTAACAAACATAATGAGGGAAACTAGAACTACATTAGTTCTTCCATTTAGCCTGCCATCAAAACAATCCTTCATCAATATTATGAATATTTCTAGATGGATGGCCTCCAAAAACTCGTCCATGAAATTTTGGTTGGATAACTGGACAAGCACACCTTTAATTTCTATAGCATCTTCTGATCAAACTGCTGAAAATTTCAACAACACCATCAGAGACATCTTAAAATCTCTACATGACCACCTCCCTGCTACTATTCTAAATTTCATTGGAAACTACTCTTTCCATAACACTAATAACTTCATAATTTGGGAACCAGCTCACAATGGTATTCTTAACTAAAAAAATTTCTATAACTTTTTTTTTGCAACCCTGATAGCAATTACAGCTAGCTAAATCATTTTTACAAACCTTGGATAAAACCTTTGAGATTTACAGTCATCCGGATCCTCTCTCATAACAGAGTTCCCACTGATATTTGCCTCCAATATTTTGGAATCCAACTATGCTCTAAGTGTAAATTCTATAATGAACACATGGAATATGAAAATATCCTCTTCTTTTCTAGTGCTACTGCATCTTATCTTTGGAACTTTATTATTTTCATTTTTTAGATGGTTGTTTTTTACACTATAAAAACTCTACTAAAAAATGTGTAGAAATGGAAGGATCTCAACAAATCAAGAACCTTTTACCAGCTATAGTTTCTGAAATCTTCCATGTGATCTGGAATGAAAAGAATGCTATTATTAATAACAATTACTCCCTTAATCTAAATGAAGGTCTTATTTGGATCCTTATTTCCATACATGATACTGCTTTGTTGCAAAAGGGACATTTCCAAACACCATGCACGACTATGGAATCCTGAAGCATATACAGATTAATGGAAATTGTTTTCCACTACATCGCACTCTGGAGGTGTTCTGGAGAGCCCCAATCCCTAGATGGATAAAAATCCATATTGATGGCCCCTCCAAGGGCAACCCGTGCCCTCCAGGGTCCGGTGCTATCTTCAAAAATCACATCGGTCAGATTCTAGGATGTTTGATTGGGTAATTTTGGCATCGCCACTACCCTTTATGATGAGATTCTATGTTTGATACATGCCATTGATTTTTCCAAGCACTTTGAATGGAGAAACCTCTTGATTGAAAGTTATTCATCGACCAACGTTCAAGCGATATGTGTGAGAGTTACTCATCTTTCATGGCTGGTTACTATGAGTTGGATGGAATTAAATCATTAGTTCATAGATATTAACTATATCATCACACATTTTTATCGATAATCAACCATGGTTGCAGATGGACTAGCCAATACAAAAGTAGATCAAGACCTTTCCTGGTTTGTAGACCTCCCCGCTGAGCAAATTTCCTTTCATGAAAATGATTGTAAAATGATATTGTATTTTCGAATCATGTAAAAAGGATTTTAATAATATTTATTCTTTTTTCTTTTTGTTCCAAGAATCTACTTTTACAAAAAAGTTAAAGCCAAATAGAAGGGTATGATTCTGCTAAGAATTGAAAAAATCAAGGAAACATGCTCAAAGCATATCCTCTAGAACCTGTATTTTCCATACTGTTTGTCTATTAGTCTAAGGGTGAAAAGATGTTCATTAAATCACATGTGTTCCCATAGTCTTCTAAAATCCCTAACAATACCATGATGTGAATCAACTGTCCCTATCATAAAAATAGTATGTCTTACTCCGTGTAGTCATATAATCTAAATTACATACAAACGTCCCAGCCCTTCGACTAAACAAGTATCTCAAATAGGAATGAAATGGGATAAATTCATTGTTGGTCAATAACTACTCATACAGTGTCAATACCCCTTGATGACCATGGCAACCCAACTATAATGTCCATGGTAGCATCTTCCCTTTTCCATTTTATGACTGAAAGAGGCTGCAACAACCCATCACATCTTAGGTTCTCCACCTTCACCTACTGATAAGTAAAAAATAATTGATAAATCTTGCAATATAACCCTTCATCCCATGCAACCATTACTGGGGTCAAGTACCTTGATATATCATGAAGATTCCTCGATGAACATCCCATTGAGAAGCATGGGAAACATTAATGAACTCATCTATCATATATGAAGGAACCCAGACATGTCCATATATGGGTAGGATTTCATCTTTAACCATAATCCTCATTGGAGGGTTGTTAGCACTTGATATACTCTAATGGATAACTAATATATCAGGTTCTGATAATTTTATACCCTTCACCTTCCCAAGGGTGAAGGGGTAACACTCGAAATGAGAGAAAATTATTCTCATGAATATCATCAAAATCCAAATATAGCTCCGAGAAGAAGGTCATTAACATCCATTTATCATTGGATTCCTATACTACATGATCCTATTGTTTCATACTCAGTGCATCTGCAACCACATTTCCTTTCCCAAGCATATAGGCAAGAATAAAATCAATAGATTGTACATATTAGACCTAGATCTATTAACCGAGGATCATGTCATGCTGAGTAATGATATATTTGTGGCTCTTGAGGTCAGTGTACACCACAATGTGGTCACCTAAATGATAGTGTCTCCAGCAACGTAAGTCATGGACAACTGATACTAGATCAAGGTAATGCATTGGTTAATTTCTCTCATGATTCCTCAGTTGATAAGATACATACACAATGACTCTATCCTCCGACATCATCACTACTTCAAATATGATGGTCGATGCATTAAATAAGATGGTATACCCTCTGAGAGTCTCTGGTAGAATCTGAATAAGTAACAAGACAAGCTTTCCTTTCAACCCATGAAAGTATTTCTCACATAATTTTGACCACATGAACATAACATCCTTCTTGGTAAGGCATGTAATAGGCGGAGAAAAAAATTATAAATCTTGTATAAAACACTTTTTGAATCCAGCTAGCCCTATGAAACTCCATATATCAAACATGTTATTGGCAATCTACAAGTAAACTAGAGCAATAATATTTTAAAGGTCAAAAAAGACGTTCAAATATTATATGATATGACCCACAAAGTTTAATTATTTATGAAGAAGTTTCACATAGCAACCTTGTCATAATGATGATGATATGTCATTCTACTCAGATCAATAACAAGGTGTATCACATGGTATTTATGAGTATGATAATCAACCAAGATTTCATCCACAAGGACCATAAATAAAAATATAGATAAAGATGGAAAAACATATTCATTAGTTCCATGATAATGGAAAGGACATTCATAATACCTAACATCATACCAAAGTACTCATACAAACCATAACTACTTTAAAAAGATTAAAATGTATAACTGATGGCTTGAATCGCACATGGTGATAACCTAATCTCAGGTTGATATTTGAGAAGACACTAGCTCCCTGGAGCAAGTTCAAGTGATCATCTATCTGAGATAGTGGACACTAATGGATGGAAAATAAGATGATTCATCCATCAATAATCCACACATAGATTTATGGTTCCATCTACCTTTTTAGAAAAAATAACCAGTGAACCCCAAGATTGTGTTTTGGGTTGTATAAAGCATTTGAATTTTTAATCCTCTTACTAACACTTGAGATCCTAAAGCACTACTAATTCCATAATGTATGGATGAATATAAATTTGTGAATCACCAGAAACAAGATCATTTGTGAACTCTACCCCTCTATCTGAAGGTAATCCAGAAAAATCAACAGGAAAGAAGTCCCTAAAACGCTCCAATACTGGAGGGAAATGAGATTTCCATAAACTATGATCATACAGAGAGAGATTTAAAATATGGGTGGTTAATCCACCTATACCATGATTCCATATTCCTATTATACCAACCTAGA
This sequence comes from Viscum album, assembly GCA_963277665.1. Lineage (NCBI taxonomy): Eukaryota > Viridiplantae > Streptophyta > Magnoliopsida > Santalales > Viscaceae > Viscum > Viscum album. Next base: position 114,380,452 of record OY728137.1, read on the forward strand.
CATCCCTATCACCCATATGTTTATAACAGGTGTTGGCTGGTGATGTAAATGAATACCTATGGAAACAACAGTCTAAAAGGGCATGATATTGAACAAACCAATCCCTCTAGATTATGAAATCTAGTCCCAATATCTTGAGAATAGAGTTTTCATAAGAAAGGGTAACATCCTTTTTAAAGGGGAAAGTACATGCACTATAATATTCCCTCTATTCATTCCACTAATGGTGTATCTAGGGTTATTATACCAAATTAATATTATGTATCCAGTGAAACAAATTCAATTATTGATATAAAAATAGACGTTTTCTAAACACCTGAATAAAAAAACATATATTGAAATAGATTCCACTAGAACAATACCTTGTACTGTTGATGGTAACGTCACCTAATCCTTGGGTATTATCTACAGTTCATGCAATTGTCATGATCTATGAAACTATAAAATAGCTAGACTACTATGGTCATAACTTCTCTATTGACATTGCTATTGTTCAGGGATCTGGCTACCTCGACCATAACCGCCACCTCGGACCATCCTGTTGGTGCTTTTACATCTCCCCAACAGATGATTCGCAAAATAACTAGCTCCGAAATGTGGAGTTTTCACATATCACTTTCTAATTAATGCTAGTTGAATGGCCTTGTAGAATCTCTGATGATTCCCAATATTGGTGCAAGATTGGAAGTTATGTTGGTCTCAATCATATTGATTATTTAGATACCCCTATCATTAAAAATTATTACACACCATGGATTTATGTAAACGAGTATTCTTGTTTTCAGTACCCTGATGAGAAACCACAAAGGAACATTTACTTCCACCAGTAGAACCGGTGGCATGATGCGGTATTGATAATCTATGCCTGGTACTATTTTCTACCTCATGTTGTGTTCATTGATCAAGTCATGATTGAATATTTCAGAAAATGTAGGAAGGTGAAAGATATTCACCTCATTGTAGATGGTGTACACAAGCCCATCCTCGAAGAGTCTTGTAACAGCCCAAGATTTTATGAAAAATATTCTTTTTTATTTTACTAATGTCTTGTGTTATACGCTACACCAAAAGGAGCTTGCACAACACGCATCCTTGACTTGCCTTTCATTACACGCAATCGCAACCTTCCTCGATAGCGTGTGTGGTACGTAATCCTGAGTTTCACAAAACAATGATATGCTATTAAAATATTATTAAAACTAGCCGTTATGAATAGTAATAACCACTTTTTAAAATTCTTTAAATATTATATTTCAAAATGAACTTCATTTTTGGATTCGGAGTATCGAATTTAGCGTAAGGTGAAATTTTGGTACTTTTCGGATAACTTTCATATTCTGATGAATAGTGAAAATTACTAAATTATAATTAAAAACAACTTTTTTAATCGAAATAATTAATAGTGATAAATCATTAATTTCAGTGGTTTTAAAGTATATTTAGAATATATTTTTACAATTTAATACAATGTTGGTCATTGGATGTAATTTCACATTTAAACCATACATAATCAAGTGTCAATCTTTTGATAGATATTGTTTCTTAAAAACACGCTATTTGTTTTAACAGCGGGATTTAATTATAAAATTAATTAATGCAACTTTTATGTTATGAATTTGGTAAAATAGAATTCATTTTTGAATTCGGAATATGAAATATAGCTTAGGATGAAATTTTGGCCTTGTTCTGAAAAACATCAATTTTTGATGAATAGTGAAACTACTAAGTGGTAGTTAAAAAACTGAATTTTTCATAAAACTTAATTTTACCGCTTTTGTGAATGGAATTTCAAAAATCCGAGAGACACGGTTGATGTCAGTAAGTAAAATGTGGTTCAATGAGATGAAAATAATTTTTGGTGAATAGTAACTTTTTACTTTTATTTACCACGGTTAAAAGTAAATAGGGTAATTAAGGGTAAGAATGATATTAATATTACCCTAACCCATGTCCTAATTCTATTGGACAAGTGTATCTCGACCAAAAACAACCTTAAGTGTAAAATATTATCATTTAGGCCCACTTGGATTAGATTAGGACATTTATTATTATTTAATTCAAAGAAGAGTTAAAAGAGTTATAATCAAATTTTATTTACTAAAACATTTTTAATATAGGGTTATACATAAGATAAATACGATTGTAAATATTCCTTAGAAAGCTAAAAAGATTTCCTACATAATGGTATTTTATTTGTAATTTTTAGACATCAAATAATTTAATTTATTTATGACACAAAGATGATGCAGTAATTATCTTATTAATGATATATTGACATAATTGATGTTATAAACACCAAACTAAATGTAATTTTAGACTTTTTATGAATTCCACTAATTTTATAGGTTACTATGCTATATTAGAATTTCTTTAATCAAATTGGTTCGAACATATAATTCTGTTAGTACTTTCACAAAAATCATATATCAAATAGTGTCAAAATTGACACAAAATAGTTTTTAAATCAAATATTATATTATTAATTGTTATTTTATTCCTAAAAATCTAAGGTTCGGCAAAATGACTTATATAAGGATATATGTATTACTAATAAACAATTTGGGGTTCGTTTGACATGTTATAGTAAGTTTATTAACCATATAGTGAAAGAAAACAAAAAGACACGGTAAAAGTTAAATTATTTATCTTAGAGTTAAATCTAATTGATAAGGTTAAAATAATACCCTAAACTTGTCTAAATCTTATTGGTTGATAGGATTGCGACCCATCCCCACTTTAGCTTCGAAATAAGACCCTTTGGAACCATTATAAACCGATTTTGACTTTAATATAAAATAATATTTTGAGATATTCCTAAGGTGCCCCTCTCCTCCCCTATAAAAGGACACCTCCTCCCCCTCCTCCTCACACCAATTTGAGCACTCAAGCTCGGCCAAACCCTGCCAAAATCTCTTCTCCACTTCCCTAGAAACATCCTAGAGGTTCTGGTCTTCCTCAAAGACCAATTTTAGTGCCCTAAGAGGAGGTCTCAAAGAGGAACTTCAAAGAAGAGGTAATTACCGTTACCAATTCTTTCATCTTTATTTCTTCTTCCACTTCTTCTTATTAGGTTGTTTCATTATGAAGTAATAACATCAGTATCACTCATATACTGATATGTTATTATAAGTATGAAACAACCCTATTTCATCATCTATCCATCCTGCGGAAAAAGAAATCACCGCGCGTGCGTACGTACGGAATACCGTCTCCACGCCGTGGTGTAATCTATTTTCCACCACCACCTTACATGGATGGGTATAATGGTGTAAAGAATAAATATACATAGTTATTACAACATCATATTGATTCTGATATATTGTATAATCCACTCCAATTCAATTCAATATTTATGGAAATGATATCATCGCTCGTGCGTACGTACGGAATACCGTCTCCACGACGCGATGAGATTCATTCTCCATGTTAACCATTTAAGAATGATTATAAAGTATATATAAGAAATAATAATGAAATATATGACATTATAAAGCTACTGGATTTATGTATATATATACATATGTATGTCATCTACTTACTTCCATTTCAAGACAATAAGGAAAGGAAAACAGCGTTCATGCGTACGTACGGACTACCGTCTCCATGAACGGTGTTTTTCATTTTATTTATCTACCTATTATATATATATATATACTGAATATATATGATATATAAATCATATTTTATATTCTGGAAGTAAGTAAATCAGGATATAAGTAATAATGATGTCAAGAACAACAAGTCAAAACACCTACGATAAATGAAACGATTTTACCCAAAACACTTCTTTAACATGGAATTTACAAAAGAACGGGTAATATAATGTCATAAGTGAACCATATATGATATCATAACAATGAATATGATTCTGTAATAAGTCAATGACATTATTTAAATCATTATACAGGAGGTTCGGAAACTTACGAAGCAAATCGGACCTAAGGTAAGGGAAATATCACAATCTCATTTTTATCCGAGATTGTTTATTCGGGTGTATTTTATCATCCACGTCCATGTTTCATCAATATGTAATATTAATTCCATCCACCTACAATTTTTTAAATCCATTTTTACCCTTCGGTGAGTTTTTAGTAATATGTATGAAAGGAATCTTTTGTCGTTTTTCGTATGAGGTACTTTTTGACTTTTCCGACAAAAGTACGAAGAATGTTGTTTTTAACTTATACGGCATGAATGGATTTTTTTTAAAAACATTATTTCAAAGAAGCTTCCTTTACAAGTATTCAAGTTTATTTTTAATCAACTCTTTTAGTTTAAAATTGTATGACATGTTAAGAAAAGAAAAGTGTTTTTGAAGAAGAAATGATATTTTCCTCAAGAATGAAGTTCAAGTATTTTATCAAAATTATTTTCCATCTAAGATAATAAAAGGGTTCTGTTTCTATCCCTATTATTACATGGATTTGATTATGTTGTGATGGAAACATTTTTATGAATTCCTTTATCTTATATGAATTGTTTTATGATGTCCTGATGTTTAAGAATCCCATTTTATTACATGGGTTATGCTATGATGTATGGTTTATGATTTTGTGGCACACATAAGAATGGTATCATTATGAGATGGGTGGGACCTATATATCCCTCCAATGCATTGGGTAAAGATTTTATATCTCATGAGATAGACATGGCTGGAACGGAAGGTTATTTCGGTTCAGTGATACAGGACTGAAACGAGGAGTGAACTCGGTTCAGAAAGGGACTTTGTCCACTAAGATAGTCTTGGCAATGAGTCATGACCAACAAGAAATGATTTTCCATGATTATGTGTGCATGCCACAAAGTTTAAAGTTTTATGTTATGATTATGGGGATCTCATTTTCACTTTTATGATTTATCCCATGATATGATATTATGAGCTCTTTTGCAGGTTAAGATTTCCAAAAGCTATGTTCTTATGTATATGATGTGATTAATATTTCTTTTGTTTACCCTTACTGAGCATTTGAGCTCACCCTTTTATGTTTTCATTTCCCCAGGATATAAAGAAAGGTTTTAGGTAAAAAAAAGGGAAGATCTTTATGGGAGATATTGAAGATCTTTCACCACGATTAGAAGATTACGTTCCGAGTTTCCAAAGACACTAAACTATTACGATCCTTGTGTGTGTATTTTTGTTATGTGTTAAGTATTCCGCAAACGTAATGTAATGTCCATGTACGTCAAGATACGGGTGTCTACAGTTGGTATCAGAGGAAAGGTTTAGTCAACCTTTGGAAACTAGGATGCGAAAATGTTAGTGAGATCCCTAGAGATATTTCTAAGGTATGTCTAGGGATGCCCCTAAGGATAAGTATACGTATAGGATATAGTCCTAGAACTATGGTAACGATATTAGATTAAACCAAAGATGATAGATATTTACGTTACTCCCCCTTTATTATGATTTTTGCATCTAACACTATTCTGTTTGGGTTTTAGAAAATGGCTGGAAACAAGATGATTCACAATAATGGAGGATATGATGGACAATGGAATGATATTCTTCATGAGCAACCAAATGAAATGGGTTTGGATGTCCAAACATCATTATTATGCCAAATCAGCAATCTCACAATATGATCAATAAAGTAAAATTTGGTAAGTTTCCTGACTCGACTAATAAGAGAAATATGGAGTTCCATGATGATCATAGAGGAAAGAAAGTTCAATTTCCCCTATGTAAATCATGTGGGAAGAGGCATCAAGGAGAGTGTTTCAAGGTAACTGGAAGATGCTTTGGGTGTGGAGAAGAAGGACACAAAGCAAGTAAGTGCAAAGGAAAAGGGTCGGTTAACACCATGGATGAGGATAATGGTATTGCTACGACATCAAAAATGGTTAAGTGTTTTAAATGTGGAATGTACGGGCATTATGCAAACAAATGCCCTAAAGGAAAGACTCATGAAGAGAATCAGTATGGTCAAATGGGTATTATTTATGTGGATGATGATGAAGAGACTACAAATGATATGTGAGATGAAAGAATTTTTGAAGCTCGGTCAATGGTTTGAGAATGTAGTGGAATGATTACATGTTTCTCATGTGTAATTTTGGAATAAAGAGACATCTATGGATTGTTACACTGTTGTCTTTCCTTGTGTTTTAAAAGTGTATGATTAATGTTACCAGTATCCATGAAAGGTTATTCAGATATTTTTGGAATGTAGATGATATGCGCATAATGAAGGGATAAGGAGAAAATTAAATGTTTGATAGTATTCATGAGCTCATGATTGATATAAGGACTAAGTGATATCATGGTTTGAGTATATAGAATTTTGAGGATTTCGGTATGTGAAAAGTGTTAACTTTTAACTGCATTCAAGTTTTCACTATGGTTTAATGGGTATTCAAGAGAGTACAAGATTAAGGCCTTTGAATGTTTGGAATGTGACCAACAAGATATATCTTATGATATATGGGGATCAACGATGGTATTAAATCTCTGGTAATCGTTTTCACTATGTTATGAGAATGGACTGCAGTATTATGGATAAGCCTAAAGATTGGAATGGATTATGTTGGACATAAGTTAGTATTGTTTAAGGATAGAAGTTTTTTTGATATTATTGATGGGATGTTATAGTAATATAGTTTTATAAAAAGGACAACCTGCAGGACGGGCGACAGCCCATCGCTTCGGACAAGGCTGTGGGAATCGAACCCACAACCGAAGTGCGACTGGCCTTTATCGCCTACCACTGGCCTACAGGAAGTCCCTGTTTAGTAGAAACTAGTTTTATTATATTAAGCAGTATGATATATGAAGTATAAGTCCATTTTAGAAACCATATGTGATTAATCTCACTATAGATCGACTTATGTATATAATTTTTCTAACCTTTTGTTTGAGACAGATGGAATGACTCGTCATTCTATCACATGATCTGCTTACACTTCACGAATAACAAATTCAACTTCATTTATTTAAGAGATGAAGTAGAAATTGTTCAAGGCACGAACAAAAGTGAGATTGTACCAAAATAAAGTAAGTATTTATTCTAAGCAAATTTTCAACTTTAGGGAAATGATCTTGAAAACCAAAAAAAATGTTGTCCTAGTGATCTTATACCTGATGAATCAGATGGTACCTTATATCATCACAAATCTATGGATTTGTGATTACTGGCTTTTCCATAGCCATGTTTTCTACCACTCTCCATCAGAACATGATGGTTAGATTTCTCTTCCATATCCATATTTTCACCTATGTGGAAACCCAGTGATTAGTTTATTTGGGTAATCGTTACATTTCATACTTTAGTTTTTAAAGCCAAGTTTTGGTATTCCCTTTTACGATGTGGGTTTCTATTAATGAAACATTCGAATAGTAAACCATTTATAACCCCGACGAATTTCGAGGGCGAAATTCATTTTAAGGGGGGTAGAATGTAACAGCCCAAGATTTTATGAAAAATATTCTTTTTTATTTTACTAATGTCTTGTGTTATACGCTACACCAAAAGGAGCTTGCACAACACGCATCCTTGACTTGCCTTGCATTACACGCAATCGCAACCTTCCTCGATAGCGTGTGTGGTACGTAATCCTGAGTTTCACAAAACAATGATATGCTATTAAAATATTATTAAAACTAGCCGTTATGAATAGTAATAACCACTTTTTAAAATTCTGTAAATCTTATATTTCAAAATGAACTTCATTTTTGGATTCGGAGTATCGAATTTAGCCTAAGGTGAAATTTTGGTACTTTTCGGATAACTTTCATATTCTGATGAATAGTGAAAATTACTAAATTATAATTAAAAACAACTTTTTTAATCGAAATAATTAATAGTGATGAATCATTAATTTGAGTGGTTTTAAAGTATATTTAGAATATATTTTTACAATTTAATACAATGTTGGTCATTGGATGTAATTTCACATTTAAACCAGACATAATCAAGTGTCAATCTTTTGATAGATATTGTTTCTTAAAAACACGCTATTTGTTTTAACAGCGGGATTTAATTATAAAATTAATTAATGCAACTTTTATGTTATGAATTTGGTAAAATAGACTTCATTTTTGAATTCGGAATATGAAATATAGCTTAGGATGAAATTTTGGCCTTGTTCTGAAAAACATCAATTTTTGATGAATAGTGAAACTACTAAGTGGTAGTTAAAAAACTGAATTTTTCATAAAGCTTAATTTTACCGCTTTTGTGAATGGAATTTCAAAAATCCGAGAGACACGGTTGATGTCAGTAAGTAAAATGTGGTTCAATGAGATGAAAATAATTTTTGGTGAATAGTAACTTTTTACTTTTAAGGGTAAGAATGATATTAATATTACCCTAACACATGTCCTAATTCTATTGGACAAGTGTATCTCGACCAAAAACAACCTTAAGTGTAAAATATTATCATTTAGGCCCACTTGGATTAGATTAGGACATTTATTATTATTTAATTCAAAGAAGAGTTAAAAGAGTTAAAATCAAATTTTATTTACTAAAACATTTTTAATATAGGGTTATACATAAGATAAATTCGATTGTAAATATTCCTTAGAAAGCTAAAACGACTTCCTACATAATGGTATTTTATTTGTAATTTTTAGACATCAAATAATTTAATTTATGTATGACACAAAGATGATGCAGTAATTATCTTATTAATGATATATTGACATAATTGATGTTATAAACACCAAACTAAATGTAATTTTATACTTTTTATGAATTCCACTAATTTTATAGGTTACTATGCTATATTAGAATTTCTTTAATCAAATTGGTTCGAACATATAATTCTGTTAGTACTTTCACAAAAATCATATATCAAATAGTGTCAAAATTGACACAAAATAGTTTTTAAATCAAATATTATATTATTAATTGTTATTTTATTCCTAAAAATCTAAGGTTCGGCCAAATGACTTAGATAAGGATATATGTATTACTAATAAACAATTTGGGGTTCGTTTGACATGTTATAGTAAGTGTATTAACCATATAGTGAAAGAAAACAAAAAGACACGGTAAAAGTTAAATTATTTAACTTAGAGTTAAATCTAATTGATAAGGTTAAAATAATACCCTAAACTTGTCTAAATCTTATGGGTTGATAGGATTTCGACCCATCCCCACTTTAGCTTCGAAATAAGACCCTTTGGAACCATTATAAACCGATTTTGACTTTAATATAAAATAATATTTTGAGATATTCCTAAGGTGCCCCTCTCCTCCCCTATAAAAGGACACCTCCTCCCCCTCCTCCTCACACCAATTTGAGCACTCAAGCTCGGCCAAACCCTGCCAAAATCTCTTCTCCACTTCCCTAGCAACATCCTAGAGGTTCTGGTCTTCCTCAAAGACCAATTTTAGTTCCCTAATAGGAGGTCTCAAAGAGGAACTTCAAAGAAGAGGTAATTACCGTTACCAATTCTTTCATCTTTATTTCTTCTTCCACTTCTTCTTCTTAGGTTGTTTCATTATGTAGTAATAACATCAGTATCACTCATATACTGATATGTTATTATAAGTATGAAACAACCCTATTTCATCATCTATCCATCCTGCGGAAAAAGAAATCACCGTGCGTGCGTACGTACGGAATACCGTCTCCACGTCGTGGTGTAATCTATTTTCCACAACCACCTTACATGGATGGGTATAATGGTGTAAAGAATAAATATACATAGTTATTACAACATCATATTGATTCTGATATATTGTATAATCCACTCCAATTCAATTCAATATTTATGGAAATGATATCATCGCTCGTGCGTACGTACGGAATACCGTCTCCACGACGCGATGAGATTCATTCTCCATGTTAACCATTTAAGAATGATTATAAAGTATATATAAGAAATAATAATGAAATATATGACATTATAAAGCTACTGGATTTATGTATATATATACATATGTATGTCATCTACTTACTTCCATTTCAAGACAATAAGGAAAGGAAAACAGCGTTCATGCGTACGTACGGACTACCGTCTCCATGAACGGTGTTTTTCATTTTATTTATCTGCCTATTATATATATATATATACTGAATATATATGATATATAAATCATATTTTATATTCTGGAAGTAAGTAAATCATGATATAAGTAATAATGATGTCAAGAACAACAAGTCAAAACACCTACGATAAATGAAACGATTTTACCCAAAACACTTCTTTAACATGGAATTTACAAAAGAACGGGTAATATAATGTCATAAGTGAACCATATATGATATCATAACAATGAATATGATTCTGTAATAAGTCAATGACATTATTTAAATCATTATACAGGAGGTTCGGAAACTTACGAAGCAAATCGGACCTAAGGTAAGGGAAATATCACAATCTCATTTTTATCCGAGATTGTTTATTCGGGTGTATTTTATCATCCACGTCCATGTTTCATCAATATGTAATATTACTTCCATCCACCTACAATTTTTTAAATACATTTTTACCCTTCGGTGAGTTTTTAGTAATATGTATGAAAGGAATCTTTTGTCGTTTTTCGTACGAGGTACTTTTTGACTTTTCCGACAAAAGTACGAAGAATGTTTTTTTTAACTTATACGGCATGAATGGATTTTTTTTAAAAACATTATTTCAAAGAAGCTTCCTTTACAAGTATTCAAGTTTATTTTTAATCAACTTCTTTTAGTTTAAAATTGTATGACATGTTAAGAAAAGAAAAGTGTTTTTGAAGAAGAAATGATATTTTCCTCAAGAATGAAGTTCAAGTATTTTATCAAAATTATTTTCCATCTAAGATAATAAAAGGGTTCTGTTTCTATCCCTATTATTACATGGATTTGATTATGTTGTGATGGAAACATTTTTATGAATTCCTTTATCTTATATGAATTGTTTTATGATGTCCTGATGTTTAAGAATCCCATTTTATTACATGGGTTATGCTATGATGTATGGTTTATGATTTTGTGGCACACATAAGAATGGTATCATTATGAGATGGGTGGGACCTATATATCCCTCCAATGCATTGGGTAAATATTTTATATCTCATGAGATAGACATGGCTGGAACGGAAGGTTATTTCGGTTCAGTGATACAGGACTGAAAGGAGGAGTGAACTCGGTTCAGAAAGGGACTTTGTCCACTAAGATAGTCTTGGCAATGAGTCATGACTAACAAGAAATGATTTTCCATGATTATGTGTGCATGCCACAAAGTTTCAAGTTTTATGTTATGATTATGGGGATCTCATTTTCACTTCTATGATTTATCCCATGATATGATATTATGAGCTCTTTTGCAGGTTAAGATTTCCAAAAGCTATGTTCTTATGTATATGATGTGATTAATATTTCTTTTGTTTACCCTTACTGAGCATTTGAGCTCACCCTTTTATGTTTTCTTTTCCCCAGGATATAAGGAAAGGTTTTAGGTAAAAAAAAAGGGAAGATCTTTATGGGAGATATTGAAGATCTTTCACCACGATTAGAAGATTACGTTCCGAGTTTCCAAAGACACTAAACTATTACGATCCTTGTGTGTGTATTTTTGTTATGTGTTAAGTATTCCGAAAACGTAATGTAATGTCCATGTACGTCATGATACGGGTGTCTACAAGTCTAGCACATCAAATCCCATCACAAGATAGAAATAGTCAAAATCGCTGTAATTATGTGAAACACGTAGAATATTCCATGAATAACATTGAATGATATTCAATATACATGAACTCTATAGCTCTATCAGTTATCAATATCTGAGGATAGAATTAGCCACAGAAGTCAGTCTTTAAATCATCCCATCACATTCCCAAATGATGACCATCCTTGTTAATCACATCCCACCAATGATTTTCCAAACCATGCAACATGTAAGTAGAATGTGTGACCATCCTCTATGGATGTATCACCAGATGCTGAAAGATGGATAATGTGGCCTTTAGAAACAACTCAATAGCCTATGGGTGGCTATCCAAGAGAATGTGGTAGGATTTTTCTATTGTAATTCTCAATTCAAATTAGACATCGCAGGTGCATACAAAGGAGCACCATTAATGGAATCCATTAGCTGTGGGAAAATATAATTAACATGGGCTTCTTTTACCGAATCATGTAAAATAGGTGGTTCTCAGGTGGAACTCCTAAAGGTAACATTGGATGCTTAGGGCCCACCACATCTGGAGCATGGTTATCACTACCTTCATAGCATACGATACAAGGACATCGTAAAAGAGTGGGTCTAAAAATGACAAGAACACACTTTAGAACAATATTAAGTAGAAAAAAGTCATCACTAGAAAAAACTAAATATAGGGAAACTCACTACCAAAGGAATAATACCCCAACTACTAACATAGACAACTAGGTACATTAATTTTGACTAATAAGTATCATTTCATTTTAAATATAATTACCAGGTTAAATCCATAACATTTCTTAAACATGACAACGAGGGATAAGTATGTGATACCATTTCATATTAGAAGTCATGTTTTACTTTATAATAGATAGTTATTCCCATTTAATTACCACTCATAGAAATTATTAATGAAAACAACACCCATTTATTTATAGCATAATGGATCGACTTGAGAAATTAATCATCCCAAACCATGAGGCCCCATAACACCTCATGAATTATTTCCTGAAATCAATCAATCACACCAAAGATTAATACAAGAATAAGATAACTATCCCAAAATCACACAATAATAATGAGAATATCAAGAAGTTCATGTAGTGAAATGAACCTATATGTCATGGAAATATGTATGACATGTGAATTCTAGGAGCCTATAATAATGTGTTTAATAATGCTCATTTCCCTCATATAATCGGGCCATAGATAAAATAGAATCTCAATTAGAAGAAAAGTTAGTACCACCAAACAACTTCTACGTTACCCAATGGTGAAATAAGGTCAACTTTAATAGGAAATATAGAATGACATTTATATTTTTGGATACTCAAATTTTACCCTTAATATGGGTTCACAACGCCTAATCACTGCATATTAAAATGTTCCATGAATTCTAAATCTCTAACATATTGTCCCCAAATATTGATGTAATAATGGTAACTCCTCTGATATGACATTGTGTCATCCTGAACTAAAATTCCACTTAATGTGTTCGCTGACTCTGGTGGGCCACATGGCCTCAATCACATCTCCGTAAACAATAAATTCTACCGACTAACAATCAGGGCCTATGGTGATTCTATGGGGAGACTATGCCCTCATTAACAAAGTGTAGTACAATGGATACATATAAATACATGTAAATAGTGAATGCAATACAAATAAATAGAAGTCCAGGCAAGAAATAAATTCAAAAACAAAAATAACTGAAATATTTGGACGAACATACAAGAACACAACAACTAAAGATCATATTTCATGTCACTAGAAAAAGGGAAATCATGGATACAAGACAACATGCATTTCTTGTTCCATAATAGTATAATAGAAATCAACAGTCTATCCCACAAATTATGAGATCCTTATCGGTCATTTTCTATCAAGATCCATTCTAAATTGTAAGCAATCATGTGTTCTAAGATGTATGCTTCCCTTTTTTAACACCTACATTCATGTAGTCTACCTCGAGAACCAAATGGCTTGTGGAGAGGGAGTGGCTTGAATCATAGTGGGCTATGACCAATGGTGTCTATAACATCTATCATGTGTAATGGAAACATAACATTTTGGAAGCATATATATATAATGTAATGTAACACAATGTAACTAATTACATATGTACCTGACTCACCACATGGATGGTGACTGAATATATAAGTAGTACATTAATGGATTGTTACCAATTTATAAATAAGTCAATTTTTAACAATAGTTAATGTTCCAAGATGCAATAAGGAAACATGTAATGATATTTAATATTGAATCTCCAAGTAAATAAAAAAGGCAATGTGGACATCAAGGGTCACAAACTCAGTGGTACCTATAGTTTGGCTAGGGGTAATAGTGTAATACGAAGAGAATAGTCCATGGAATTCCAAAATAAGACTCCTTCATTGTCCAAGGTGTTCATACATGGTAAAATGGAGCTATGTAATGACTGAGAATTATGGTATTTAACCATGGAACCCAATTTTTAATGCAGCAGAAAATGAGTGTATCAATAGAATCTTGTAATAATTCATGATTGATCTTAGGGTGTTATACCGGGTATCCATTGTTATTTAAGGATAGGGATATATGTAACATCTCGGGTGAATAATGAATATAATATTTTCATATATATTAATATTTTTAAAATAAGTATTAATTTTACTTTAATGGGGATTCTATGATTAATGGTCTACCCGACACACTATAATGGTTTTCTCAAACATCTTATGTTGCACACAAGGCTGAGTAATACTGAGAATAATAATAATAATATAAGAATATTATTATTGTATATTTTTACTAATGCATAGTTGTTATATTGGAGGGAAGGAACTGAACTAACCATATTATTATTAAACATGTTTTTTAAATTATTTAAATTTATCTAATTAAATTTTGATGCTTAAAATGATAATGAGTACAATTTTAAGCATAAAAGCTCTAATATTTTTGTATTGTAGTTTTGCTTCCTTTTGATGGAAAACCCTTTTTTTATTTTGTTATTGTAATTTTTATATATTTAATTTGAACAAGTAGACTTATTATTTATAATCAAGTCCTCAAAATTTACATTGGGCAATGTTTTGGTATTTTTTTCATAAATTTCCTTTTTTAATAAATCGTAAAAAATACTGAATTTTAAGTCAAAAATGTCTTTTCGTCTGATTTATTTATGTGATTATACTATCTTGTTAATTGTTTCTAAAGAGTAATTAGATTATGTTTTTATCTTTTAATCCAATGTTGGTCATTTTAAGTAATTTTAATTTTTAACTAGACATAAACACATGTCAATATTCTTGTAGTTTTTATTTCTTAAAAACACACTTTTTTGGTTTTCAAAATGAATGTTAATAATAAATTAATAACTGCATCTTATGTGTTTTGAATTTGGAAAAATTAATTCCGTATTTGAAATCATGATGTCCAAATTGTGTAAATAGGTAACTTTTATTTCTAGACATTGGGAATAGTAACTTCAGTAAATATTTTATTAACCATGGTTAAAGGTCAATTATGGTAAATACGGGTAAAAAAAATATTATAATAATATTAAATTACCTTAACACAAGTAATGACCCTATCTTATGAGATATTTCTAACCATGGGTATCCTTGGTTCGATTTTAGGACCCCATGGAGCTACTTGTGTGTGAAAATGACATTTAATAACATTTAATTTAAATTTAAGGAAAATATAACATAAACATGTATCTAGTAGTAAAAAAATTATATGGGGAAATATAAGTTGTATTTTTCACTATAAATAGTCATTATAAATAATAAAATATTTTATACATAATGTTATTTTATTTATATTATTTATAGAATAAATAAATAATTTTATTTATGACACAGTGGGGATCTAGTGATTACCTTATTACTGAATTTTTTAAATGAATGAGATTATAAAAAATAAAATAAATTTATTATGAAACATTTTATTCAATACATGATTTTTTTTATACTTAAGACTTGTTATATTTTAATTAATGAAATTTTTTTTCGAATGAATCATGTTATTATGGATTTTAATAAAAGGCATGATATGAGTAGTATATAAATTGGCCGAAATGAGTTTTTATAATGAAATAATATTTTATTAATTTATATAATAGTCCTAAAAATATAATATATGAATATATGACATAGATAATGTTTCACATGTCATTAATTAACCACTTTATATTCTCTTGGAATTTTATAATATCTATATCAACTATATCTTATGAATATACAAGAAGACATGGTACAAGTTAAATAAGATTACTAAGGGTTAAAATAAATGATAAATTTATTTTTGTGACCTAAACCTGTTTAAAACCCATTGGATTAGAGTATTTATACCCATACTCATTTTATCTACGAAATATTTCATTTTGTGATATTATAAATCAAAAATCAATTAATAATAAAATAATACTTTCAATCATTCATAATGTGACCCTCCTCCCTCTAATAAATGAACACGACATCTTACACTTAATCACACCTCTCAAGACCACTTGGCTCATCAAACCTCATCCAAAATAATCTCCCATAATTTCTTCATTGCTCCTTGAAGCCTTCCCCTAGGAATAAGGCAATTCAAGAAAGCCCTTTAGCTCAAATCAAAAGAAGTTATCAGTTTGATGTAAGTTTTCTCTCATGTTCTGTTCCATTAGTGTTTCTTCCAAACTCTCGATGATCTTATTCTTATTTTTTTAAATAAAAACACCAATATATTTAAGATGATATATTTTTATGATATTTATTCTGACTACACATACACACACCTCCGTCTAATTGGTATAGAACATACTGTTTTTGTGGACAGTGAATTACTACCTCACGAAACGATGATTGTTCAATCTTCACCAATGCCTTTTATGGTAGAAATATTTATGGAAATGTTATTATATGTGATATTTATGATATTTATTTTTTCCCAATGATATTTTAATTCTCATTTATAACATACCATTATGATATTAATGTTGTATTAATACGATAATTTCATTTGAAGATGTGTGGACTACCACCCCCTCAAAGCAAAATGACTTGTTCATGATATACATTGAATATATAAAGGATATAATTAATGAAAATATGTAACATGTATAACATATATGTCATACTATAATTATAATATACCTATTAATAATTTATTTTAAATTTCATTCAATATAAAAAATAAATCAACGTAGCGTTCATGCGTACATAGTGCATACTATCACCATGAATAGAGCCTTTCATTTCTTATATCCAAATGATATTGACTAGTGTAAATACATAATTAATGGATATATATGATATATATGATATCTAAATAATTAATATCATTTTGTAGATAATGTACTTTTGGCCACATGGACAATTTGTAATTATAACATGTTAATTTTTGACTTGTCTTCCGAACAACGAAAAAATATCCAATACGCCCAAAAATAATTAACTAATTGTTATAGCATGGAAATAATTGATATAAATTGAATAAAACACATGAAATTTTATAATTCATGTATATAATAACTTATGTTTATTATTCAATAAATTAATGAAAGAACATGGCATCTCACACATGAGGTAAATGACTTTGACTCAATCTCATTTCATTTAGGCGTATTTTGATAAAATACACCTCATTATTTTACAAGGTCTATAATAATCCCCTTTGAGTTTTAATTTCATTCAAATTGAAAAAATTTCGACGAATCATTTTACTAAATGAAAAAAGGAATGATTTTAACATATGTCGTGACAATGACCTCTCTACCACAGTAATCATTTTTTGGCTTCCTCTATATGCCTTAATATTTTTAAAAGGAAAATAAATACGTTATTTCCTTTTTGGGAATTTCTTTATTGAAAATTGTCTTTGAAATGGATTGATTATTACAATATCTTGAAATTATTTCTTATGATAGAGAATACAATGTTTTTCGTAAAATATTGATATTTGAAATATATTTTTTATGGTAAATGGACATTTAAGATATGGTTAAATAATAATCAAATGACGAGTGGTTATGTGATAAACCAAGTGACGAGTGGTTATATGATAAACCAAGGATGGCTGGTTACATTATAATCTCCAATGTATTGGGTATGGAATTTGGCCATATGGGTATTCTATTTGTACAAATGATTTGTGGATGTCGACTAAATAGTTATTCACGATTATGTCCCATGATTACATTTTATATGTTACATGTGATTTCTACAGGTTTTATAGTACTATTTTGGTAAAAAAATGTAAAAATTTATCTTTTATTTAGTGAAAAGTTATTACTTCTTCATAATGGTGAAAAGTATTACTTATGATAAAATATTCATGGTTTACATGTTGTTTTGAATAACTAATTGTATTCCTTTATAGTGTGTCCCTTACTGAGATTTATATTCTTTTCCCGTGTTCTTGAAATTTTTTTCAGAGGAGTTAAAGTGGAATTAGGTCAAATATGGGATCAAGGAAATGTCGTATTGTTTAAGACGTGGAACTAAACTTGTTTATTTATTTTTATGATCTTATAATTAAAAAATGGATACTGAGATGAAGGGTCGACATGTAATATTCAAGTTGTTATATATTTTTGATTACCTAATTATCTAATTCTATACTCCTAAAAATATCCTAAATGTTAATCATTAACTTAATTCAATAGTATGTAATGTTTATTGTTGGGGCCTAATAGTTGGTATCCTAAGTCAGCTTATATAACATTATGAATTAGAATTTTGTTAATAGAATATCCATAAATGATTTTTACATTATGGTATAATTGAATTGATATAGGATCTGATGATTACCATGTTTCTTAATATATGGTATGTTTGTTTAGAATGATTTTCCATAGAGGAAATAGGGCAGCAGTGCTGGTAAGGCATACCGATTAGAATAACATTCCAAATCAACTTTTTGAGATTGTTTGAATCAGAAGTGAATAGTTTGTTTCATTAATGGAGTAGTTGACTTAGGATATAAATGGGGGTGATATACATGCATGAGACCAACCCAATTGACCCCAGATAAACATGTTTATAGAGGATCATTTCATGAGGCAACATCCCCCATCATTCATAGGATCTTCTGACATAGTTAAGCTAAAGGTTGATTAAATCACTGGAAAATATTTTCAATGTCATGGGTTTTATAGACAATAAAAATGTTAGACTTTTTGTTTATCATTTTGAAGGAGAAGTCGATCAGATGTTGTCAATGGTTAAAAATATTCGGTATAGTTAGGATATTGATGATCTTTGTTGGGATGAATTCAATGGTATGTTTCTTGAGAAAAATATTCTTAAGGAGGCTCGAATTATTATGGAAAAACATTTCTTGGAATTGAGGCAAGAAGATGACTCAGTAGATGATTATGAAATAAATTTCACTCGACTAGCAAGGTATAATGAAAATTTCATCTAAGATCATGATAGCAAGATAAATCCATTTTACTCAGTACTGAAGCCACAATATCGAATATCATTTGCCTTTCATGAATTAAAAATCTATGAGAAACCTGTCTCATGTGAAAAGAAGGTAAAAATTTAGTTTTTTCAAATGACCATGTGTTCCAATAGATAAAGAAAAATAATAGGTCCAGTTTCTAGGAATAAGTGAAGAATTAATCAAAGAATCTTTGTGGTACGAAAATTAAATTTCCATCTTGTGAGAAGTGTGGTAAAAAGATTCCTTGAGAATATCTCAAAAAAACTATAAAGTTCTTCATGTATTGTTAGACTGGTCATATTTCTCATAACTGTAATGAATATGATCATACATGCAATAAAAAGCCAGAGGTATGATATTTTAGTTGCAATGAATTTGGTCATTAAGCCAATGTGTGTCCAAAGTTTATTACCCAGGGTGGAATCCAAACCGATCAAAAGAAATATGGTGGGGAAAAATATTATTCTGCAACTACGGTTGATGTGGGACCATCAAATTAAGTGGTATCAAATAATTTGTTTGTTTTTTCATATTATGACAATGTATTTTTGATTCAGGGTCTACATATTCTTTCATATCTATAAAATATTTGGGAAAATTGGGAATTCCACCTCATGAAATGAATCTAGAACTTATGGTAAAAACACATGGGGAAATTTTAAGGAAAAAATAAATTATAGGAATACTCATGTCCTTATTACTAGAAATAATTTACCGACATACTTGTTTTTTTCCTCTAGTAGAGTTTTATGTTATTTTGGGAATTGATTTGCTTAATGTTTACCATTATAATATTGAATTTAGAGATAAAGATGTATATTTTTAGAAAGGAATTTATTTTGGGTTCAATAAGTAACCCATATCTCTGATAACATTTCTGAAAGCTAAGAATCAAGTGAAATATGGAAATGAATGTTACCTTGAACATATTTCTGACAATAAAGAAACAATTCATATTAATGATGTGCCTATAGTAAATGAGTATCTTGAGGTTCTTTCAGATGAGTTTCTTGGTATTATAAATGATTGGGATGTTGAATTTACTTTTTAATTATTTCCAGATGCTAATCCAATTTCAAAATCCCAAAATCAAATATCTCAAATTGAAATATTAGAGATATACAAACAATTTGAGGAGTTGTTAGATAACATTTTCATTCGACCTTGCACATCACCGTGGGGTGCTCCAGCCTTGTTAGTTAAAAAAAGTTGGTTCAATGAGACATTTCATTGATTATAGAGCCTTGAATAATATGAATATTAAATACAAGTATCCTTTTACTTATAGTGATGACTAGTTTGATCAGCACCAGGGAGCTTAGTATTATTCTTATTGACTTCAGGTCGGGGTACCATAATTTGAAATCAAGGGATTCATTGGTTAAAAATACTGAATATTGTACTAGTAATTGGAATTATGAATTCGATGTTATGCCTTTTGGGTTAACCAATGCACCTGTTATATTCAAATATCAAATGAATATAATTTTCTGTGAGTTCTTCGATAATTTTTTGGATGTGTTTATGGAATAAATTTTGGTATATTCAAAAAGTAATGATTCTCATGAAAGTCATTTAAGGAATATCTTCCAAACTATAAAGGAATATAAATTTTATGGAAAATTCAGCATGTGTGAGTTGTGGTTGTAGAAAATTCCATTCTTTGGTCATATGATTTCGAAATATGGATAAACTATTGATCTTTCTAAAACCAAGGTTGTTGAAAAATGGAAAAGACCCACAAATATAACCAAGATTCATTGTTTTCTTTGTTTTTAGGCTATTAATGGATGTTTATTGAAAACACTTCATTGATATCTTTACTATTGACTATGTTGTCTTGAAAATGTGTCAAGTTAATCTGGAAAAAATAATGTTATAATTATTTTCATGAATTGAAAAGAAGATTAGTGAATTCTCTAATTTTTTAAATGCCTTCCATATTTGGTAAATTTTTATCTATAATGTTGATTATTTGAAGGATTTTGTATTATCCTAATACAAAATGATCAGGTAATATTTTGTGTTTCATGTCAGTTGAAAATTCATGAGTTAAATTTCCCAACACATGACTTGGGATGAGCCATTATTGTTTTTTTTTCTTCTATAATTTGGAGGCATCATTTTATGGTATAATGTGTGAAATATATACTAATCATAGAAGTTTAAAGTATATAATTACATAGAAATAATTTAACATGATATAGGGGAGATGAATGGAATTAATCAAGGTTTACGATAGGAAGATTCATTACTATCATGAAAAAGAAAATAATTTGGCTGATGCTTTGAGTTGAAAAAGTAATGCTATATTAACAATGTTACATTTGAAACTAGATCCTTTGATTAATGATTTGATGAACATTGGCACAGAAGTTGTTGGAAATGGAAATCCTTGGTGTTGTTTCAGGTGTAAGTGAAATTATCTCTTTCAAATAGAATTATGAAATCACAAAAAGAAGATAGTGAGTCACAAGAAAAAGAGAGAGTTTGTTTAAAAGGGTATGTTCCCTAAATTTTACATTGATAATGATTTATTTTGATATTTTTGAAGAGATTATGAGTTCCTTGTGATTTACAATTGAAGAAATAGTTGTTATGTGAATCTCATAGTTCCCTATATTTAGTTCATCCTAGAAGTACAAATATGTACAAAGATCATAAGAAGTATTAATGTTGGGATCAAATGAAAAGAGTTATTGTATACTTCAGTGAGTTGTGTTTGTCTTGTCAACAAGTTAAAGAAGAGCTGTAGTTATTGAAAGGGATTCTTCAGCCGTTACCAATTCCATAGTGTAATTGGTAAAGTATATCCATGGAATTTTTTGTGGGATTACCAAAGACATATCGAGTTAATAATTCAATATCGGTTATTGTTTATCAATTGACTAAATATCCTCATTTCCTTCCAAATCAAGATACTCTACTTCAAGATAAAATTTCTCAGTTGTATGTTAAAGGGATATTCAGGTTTCATGGAGT
This sequence comes from Viscum album, assembly GCA_963277665.1. Taxonomy (NCBI): domain Eukaryota; kingdom Viridiplantae; phylum Streptophyta; class Magnoliopsida; order Santalales; family Viscaceae; genus Viscum; species Viscum album. Next base: position 114,402,446 of record OY728137.1, read on the forward strand.
TCCCCACTCCATTGTATCTGATCGTGATCCTAGGTTTACTTATATCTTTTGGAATGGCCTTCCAAAGTCATTTGGTACAAGATTAAATTTTAGTAAAACTTTTTTTCCCCCATCAGATGGGCAGTCAAAAATAAAATTTCATCCATTAGAAGATATTTTACGTGATTGTTAAAAGGATTACTAGATAATTTATGACCAACATATTTCTTTGGTTGAGCTTTCTTATAATTATAGTTTTCATTCTAGTATACAGATGGCTCCATTTGAGGCATTATATGGGAAGAAGTGTCGAACTCCATCTTTTTGTGATGAAGTAGGTTAATAGAAAACTAATGGGACCAGAATTGGTAGATGATATGGAAAATAATGTTTAGTTTATCAAAAGTACATAAGAATATCTTAGAGAAGGCAGAAAAATTATGTGGACAACGGAAGGAAGGATCTTCTTTTTCAGGTAGGTGATCATGTATTTCTTAATGTTTATCCCTGAAAAAGTGTGATGCATTTTGGTAAGATGCGGAACCTAAGTCTGAGGTTCATTAGCCGCTATGAAATCTTGGATAAATTTGGATCATTTGCCTACAGAGTCGATTTAACACCATGTTTATCCCTTGTACACAATGATTGTTATGTTTAAATATTGATAAAGGATATGACGGATCCATCTCATTTTTTGAGTTTGGAGGTAGTTTGGTTGAAAGATAATATTTTTTATGGGGAACAACTAGTCCAAATTCCTGACAGAAGAGAGAATGTGTTGCAGAATAAGGTAATTAATCAGGTAATGGTTTTGTGGAAATCAATATGGGTAAAGAGGAAAGAAGAGAATATTAAAATGCTATGAGGGATAAATACACCACTTATTTGATAAGTGAATTTAATTGTGGGGATGTAGTTCAAAAAAGGGGGGAAGTATGTAACATTCAACGTGAATAAATAATATTATATTTTCATACTTATTAATATTTTGTAATTAAATGTTATTTTTATTTTAAAGGGGACTCTTTGTTCGATGGTGGACCCAACATACAATAATGGTTTTCTCTAAATTTTTATGTTCCACAGAAGGCGGAGTCAAACTGAGAATAATAATATTATTATTATTATTATTATTTTAAATGGGAGTTAATGTTGAGTCATTTTATTGGAGGGAATGAAAATAACAAACCATATTATGGTTAAACATGTGTTTTAAATGTTTTTATTTATCCAATAAAATTTAGAGGCTTAAAATTAAAATGAATCCAATTTTATGTATAAATACACTAATATTTTTAGAAGTTAGTTTTACAACCTTTTAATAAAAACCCCTTTTTTTAATTTAGTTTTTTTAACTTTTATATGTTCCATTTGAAAAAAATTAAAATTATTATTTAGAAGCAGGACATCAAAAAAAATTTGGGTAAATTTTTATTATTTTTCAAATAATTTTCATCTTTTATGAATATTGAAAAATAATTCATTTTAATTTAAAACGATATTTTCATTTGATTTATTAATGTTGTTAGAATATATTTTTAATTTGTTTTAATGTGTAATTAGATTATATTTTTACAATTAAATAAAATTTTAGTCATTGGAAGTAATTTCAATTTTTTATTATTCATAATCACATTTCAATCCTTTGGTAGTTTCTTACTTCTTAAAAACACGCATTTTGGTGTTGTTAATGGGATTTAATTATATGTTATTTTTTAAATCTTATGTGTTTTGAATTTTGAAAAATAGATTCTATATTTGAAATTAGGAGGTATAGATTGTATAAATAGGTAAATTTTATAACTTGAAATTATGAATAGTTACTTTATAAAATATTTTATTTACCATGGTTGAAGGGTAAATATGGTAAATAAGAGAAAAAATAATATTATTATAATATTAAATATCCCCAAACTTGTCTTTACTCTATTGGATGAGATATTTCTGACAATAGGCATCCTTGGATCAATTTCAGGACCCCGTGGAGACACTTTTGTGTGAAAATGACCTTTTAAATTTATCATACGGAAAATATAACAAAAACATGTATCTTTTTGTAAAAAATTTATATGGGTTCATAAGATATATATTTTAAACTATAATTTGTAATTAGAAAGATAAGAATATTTAATACATCATGGTATTTTATTTATAATTTTTATAGATTATATAAATAAATTTATTTATGAAACAATGTTGAGGTACTGATTACCTTATTATTAAATGTTTTAAATAAATTAGATTATAAAAATTAAAATAAATTTATTTTGAATATTTTTAGGCCATAAAAAAATTTTAATGGATGATTATAACTTGTTATAATAAAATTAATGATGTTTTTTTGAATAAATAATGTTTTTATATATTTTTATAAATTCATGATATGTATAATATAAAAATTGAAAAAATTGATATTTTATATCAATTAATAATTTATTAAATGATATAATAGTCCTAAAAAAATAATTTGGCCAGATGAATTTTATAATATTTTATATGTCATTAATGAACCTATTGAGGTTCTATTAGCATTTTATAGTAAATATATTAACCATATAGTCTGAATATACAAGAAGACATGGTAAAAGTTAAATAAGTCTACTAAGGGTTAAAGCTAAATGATAAAGTTAATTTTGTGACCTAAACATGTTTAAAATAAACTTTCTTAAGGGATTTATACAAATCCTTTTTTGAGATTTGATATATATCACATTGGTGTTATTATAATTAGAAAATAAATTAGTAATATGATAATACTTTAAAACTTTTCAAAAGTGCTCCTCATGCCGCTTATAAAAGGACACCACCTCTAACCTTACTCAAAACATTCAAGCCCCCTAGGCTGATCAACACTCATACGAAATATGCTACCAACATTCCTCCCTTCATTCTAGAAGCCTTCCCCTTGCCATAAGGCAATTCAAAAAATCTCATTGGCTTAAATCAAAAGAAGTTACCATATTTGAGGTAATATCTTCTCTCAAGTTCCATTCGATTATTTTTCCTTTTCCACGGACGATGATCATATTATTGTTATTTTAAATAAAAAAACTAGTATCCTTAATATAATTGGTTTTTGTTATTAGAAGGATTGTAACTTCACATACACTCACCTCTGTCTAATGGTCATTGAACATAATATTTTTGTGGATACCAAACTACTGCCTCACGAAACAATGATTGTTCAATATTCCCTTAACACTTATTATTGTGGTCATTTTGAAGAAAATTTTATTATATATGATATTTATGATATTTATTTTATAACTATTCTACTATAATTCTCATTTATAACATACTATTATTATTTTTAGGTTGTATAAATATGATAATTTCATTTGAAGAAGTGTTTACTACTGCTCCCTCAAAGTTATATGACTCATTCATGGTATACCTGGATTGCATAAAGGATGAAAATAATAAACATATGCATCATATATAACATAGATATTATAAAGTAATTATAATTTATCTATGTATCATTTATTTTTTATTCCTTTAAATATGAAAATGAAATTAAAGTAGTGTTCATGGATATGTACAACCTTCCGTCTCCATGAATAGTAAACTTCATTTCTTATATCCAAATTCAATAGAATATTATAAATACATTAATACTTGATATATGTGATATATATGATATCTAAATCCGGAATATCATTCTGGAGATAATGTAATTTTGACCACATGGTCAATTTTTAATTAATACATGTTCATTTTTTACTCAAATTCAAAAAATCAAAAAAATGTCTGATATAAACTCAAATAATTAAATAATTTTAAAAAAAGTTAATAAGTGATAAAAATGATTAAAAACCATGAAAAATGTTCCTATATAAGTAAAAATTATCTTATTTTTATTATTCATTAAATTATATAACTAACAAGTAAAGTTGGAAATGAGGTAAGGGACATTGTCTCAATATCTTTTCATTGAGAAATATTTTAATAATATAAAAATACTTCTTTTAAATGGTGTATAATAAAACCCTTTGACTTTTAAATTCATTAAAATGGAATCATTTTTATACAAAACATTTTACTAAATTACAAAAGGAATGTTTTTAATGTATGTGGGGACAATGACCTCTCTATATCCGTAATCGTTATTTGGATTCATCAATATGGCATAATGTTTTTCAAAGGAAAAGAAATCACTTATTCTCATTTTGGGTGTTTTGGTAATGAATTTGTTTTTGGAATGGATTGATTACATCAATATATCGAAATTATTTCTTATTATTTTAAATGAAACGTTACTAGTGAAATATTTATATTTTCAATATTTTATGTTTTTTATGGTACTTGGACATTTAACGGGTGGTTACATGATAATCTAATGACGGGTGGTTACATGATAAACCAAATAACAGTTGGTTTTGTGATAAAAACAAGGATGAGTGGTCATGTTATAATCTCCAACGCATTAGGTATAGAAGTTGGTCGTATGGCTATTCCATTTGTAAGAATGATTTGTGGAAGTCGATCAAATGGTTATTCCTGATTATGTCCTAATTTTACCTTTTATATGCTATGTGTCCTTTCTATGGGTTTTATGGTAATATTTTTTTTTCCAAAAGGGTAAGTAATTATGTTTTATTGTTTGAATATTATTTACTACTTCATAAATGTTAAAAGTATTACTTATGATAATCTATTCATTGTTTACATGTTTTTTTGGAAAAAATAACACTTTTCTATATTTGTATACCCCATATTGAGATTTTTTCTCATCCCAAGTTATTGAAATGTATATCATAAGAATTAAAGTGTAAAAGGGTCAAAAATGGGATCTAGGAGAAGTTATGATGTTTGAAACATGGAACATAAAAAGTTTCTTTTCTTTTAAGAGTTTTTATTTTATGAATAAACTGTATATCTAATAGATGTTTCTACATGTAATATTCAAGTTGTAATGTATTATTTATGACAAAATTATCTGAAGCACTAAACCTAAAAATATATTTAATGTGAATTATTTACATAATTCATGATTATTTAATGTTTAAGGTCAGGGCCTTATAGTTGGAATTAGAGGTCTGATTATATAAGATTATGAGTTAAAATTTTGTTAATAGAATATTCATAAATGATTTTTACATTATGGTCAGATTGAAATGATATAAAATTTTATTATTAACATGTTTCTTCATCCAAGACATGTTTGGTAAGAATGGTTATCCATAGAGGAAATAGGGTAGCAGTGCTGAGAATGCCTAAAGATGAAAATAACCTACTAAATCAGAATCCCAATATGGTTGATATCAGAACTGTACTATTTTTCGTAGTAATGATGCTGTTGAATCTGGATATAAAAGGTGGTGGTATAGATGCATGAGACCAGCCAAATTAAACCAATAAGAACATGTCTATATTACAGAATTTCATGATGAAACATCCCCTATCATTCAGAGGATCATCTGACCCTGTTCAAGATGAAGTGCGGATCAAAGCACTAGAAAGGATTTTCGATGTCATGGGTTGTATAGATAATACAATGGTTAGTCTTGATGATTATCATTTTTAATAAATATCATATCAATGGAGGTATGTGGTTAAAAATATTAGGGATAATGAGAAAATTGATTCACTTTGATGGAAATAATTCAAAGGAATGTTTCTTGAGAAATATTTTCCTAAGGTTGTTCGACATAGGATGGAAAAAATTCTTGGAATTGAGGCAGGATGGTGAATTAATGGCTAATTATGATGAAACATTCACTGAACTGGAATGGAATGCTTCAAATTTCATCTTAGATCGTAATAGTAAGATAAATAGATTTTATTGAGGACTGAAGCCATGATATTGAAGAGAATTAGTCTCTCATTAATTCAAAAACAATGAGAATCTTTTTAGATGTTATGAGAAGGTATAGATGGAGTTTAATTATGATAATTTGTTCTAATATGGTAAGAAAAAAAGAGGTCCAGTTTACAGGAAAAGGGAAAAAATTCATCAAAGGATCCAAGAGGTAATAATATTAAATTCCCATGGTGTGAGAGTTTTGGTAAAAAGCATCCTAGAAAATGTCTCCCAAAATTATGAAAGTGCATCTAGAGTGGTAATACTGGTCATATTTCTTGTAACACTATGTAAGATTATGAAGAAGGAAATGAAAAGTTAGTGGTAAGATTTTTCAGTTGTAATGAGTTTGGGAATTTTGTCAATGTGTGTCCAATGTTGATTACCTAGGGTGGAAACCAGACCGATCAAAAGTAGAAGGGTGGAGAAAAATATTTTACTAATAATATTTTTTGATGTGGGACCATCAAATGAAGTGGTATTAGGTAGTTTCCTTTTTGAGATTATGCCAAAGTATTGTTTAATTTAGGGTCTATACATTCTTTCATTTGAGAGAAATTTTCGAGTAAATTTGTAATTAAACATCAAGAAATGAATCCAAAACAAAGGGTAACAAATATAAGGGAAATTTTGAGGTAAAATGAATCTATAATAATATTCCAATCCTTTTTATGGAAATAATTCACCTGAAAGCTTATTGTTTTTCCTCTAGTAGTGTTTAATGTTATTTTTTTGAGTGGATTGTATTTTTGTTTTCCAATATAAGATTGACTATAAAGCTAACATGGATTCTTTTAAGATATAATTTTAGTTTGTGTACAATAATTAATCATTAACTCTAATAACAAATATGGTTGTTGAGAAACTAGTGAAAGATGGAAATGAATGTTACTTTGCACATACATCTCAAATTAAAGGAACTATTCAAATTAATGGTGTGCCAGTATTAAATGAGAATACTGATGTTTTTCTTGATGAGTTTCCTGGTATTATACATTATCGTGATGTTGAATTCACTGTTGACTTAGTTCATAATGCTATGAAAATTTAAAAACCATTTATTGAATGGATAAAATTGATGTTTTACAGTTAATTAAAAGTTAGTAGGTGTTGTTAGATAAAGGTTCCATTCAACCTAGCACATCATCATGGGGTGATCTTGTCTTATTTGATAAAATTAAATATGGTTCAATTAGGTTTTTCATTGATTATAGATCCTTTAATAATATCACTTTTAAGAACAAGTATCATTTTCCTTGTATTTATGATTTGTTTTATCATATCTAGGGAGCTCAGTATTTTTCGAATATTGAATTGTGATCAGGGTACCATCAGTTGAAATTAAAGGATGTTGACATTTTTAAGACCACTATTCTCACTATATTTGGACATTATAAATTTATAGTTATTCATTTTAGGTTAACCAATGCACCAACTGTATTCATAGATCTTATGAATAAAATTTCTTGTGAGTTCTTTGACATGTTTTTGGTTGTGTTAATTGAGGAAAATTTAGTATATTCCAAAAGTATAGAGGAACATGAAATTAATTTAATGTTTTCCTTAAAAAGCTTAAAGGATAAGAAAATGTATATGAAATTTAGAAAGTGTGAGGATTGGTTGTAGAGTATTTCATTCCTTGGTCATATTGTTTCTAAAGATGGCCTAACTATTGATCATGCTAAAACAAAACTTCTTTGAAATTTTACAAGACCCACAAATATAACAGAGATTTATATTTTTATTGGTATCGTATGATATTACCGATGTTTTGTTAAAAAAATTTCATATATATTTATACCTTTGACTAAGATAACAAAAAAAAGGAGTTAACTTCATCTGGATAAAAGAATGTGATGATTTGTTTAAAGAATTCAAAGGAAGATTGTTGAATTCTCTATTTTTCTCATTACCTTCAATAGATGTTGAATATTTTATCTAAAATGATGCTTCATTGAATGGAATTGGTTGTTTCCTAATGAATAATGATATGATAATTTCTTAAACAACATGTTAGATGAAACTCAAGAGGTAAATTTACCTACACATGACAAATAATTCACTATTGTTGTTTTTGAATTAAAAATTTAGAGGCATCATTTGTGTGGTATAAGTTGTGAAATATGTACTGATCAGAAAATTGTTTCATATATATTCACTCAAGAATGACTTGAACCTGATATAGAGTAGATGGAGGTAGATAGTCATGTATTAGGATTGCCTGATTCAGTACCATCTAGTAAATAAAAAAGTGGTTAATGCATTGAGTTGAAAAACAAATGCTACATTAACTATGATACATTTAATACAAGATCCTTTGATTAACGATTTGATGAAATTTTGAATAGATGTTTTTAGAGAAGGAAATACCTCTGTTTTGTTTTAGGTGATAGTGAAATCATATCCCTCAGAAAGAATTAGGCATGCATAATAAGAAGACAATGAGTTGCATAAAAAGGTATAGTTGGTTAAGAAAGGTATGTGGCATGAGTTTAACATTGATAATTATTGTATTTTGATATTTGGGATGAAAATATATGTGCCTTGTGATTTATAGTTAAAAGAGGATTCGTTATGTGGTGCTCATTGTACTCCATTTTCAGGTCATGCCAGCAGTACTATGATGTATAATGATCTTTGAGGGTGTTACTAGTGGGAATGAATGAAAACAGATATTGCTGACATTACAGTGAAGTGTTTGACTAGTTAACATGTTAACTCAGAGAGGTAGTTACCAAAAGGTATGTTTTAGCCTTCACCTATTCCAGAGTGTAAATGGGAAAATATATCTATGGACTTCATTGTGGGATTACTAAAGAAATATCTAGGTAATAATGAAATATGGGTTATTATTGATTGATTGACTAAATCTCATCATTTCATTCAAATTCTAGATACTCTGTCTCTAGTTCAACTTTCTTAGATGTATGTTAGAGGGGTAATCAGGTTTCAGGGAGTTCCCCTCACTATTGTATCTGATCGTGATCCCAAGTTTACCTCTATATTTTAGAAAGGCCTTCGGAATTCATTTGGTACTGAATAATATTTCAGTACAAATTTTTATCCTCAATAAAATGGGTAGTCATAACAAACAATTCAGACATAGGAAGATATGTTATATGCCTATTCAAAATATTAGCAGGGAAGTAGAGACCAACAACTTTATTTTGTTGATCTTTCTTTTTATAACTATTTTCACTCCAAAATACATATGGATCCATTTTAGGCATTATATGGGAATCAGTGTCGAACACTATATTTTTGGGATGAAGTAGGTGAAAGGAAATTTATGGGACCATAATTGGTAGAAGAGATGGCAGAGAAAGTTCATTTGATTTAGAAGTACATGAGAATAGCACAGAGGAAACTAATAAGTTATCAAGATAATAAAAAGAATGATCATTCTTTCGAGGTAGGTGATCAGGTCATTCTCCATGTTTCTCTATGGATAAGTGTGATGCATTTTGGTAAGTAGGGAAGATGAGTTCGAGGATCAGTAGACCCTACAAAATCTTGAAGAAAGTTGGATCAGTTTCCTAGAGAGTGGATTTGCCTCCACGTTTTCCCAGGTACACAATTTTTTTCACGTTTCAATATTGTGAATGTATATTCCTGATCCATCTCATTTTTTGTCCCGAGGTAGATTAGTTGGAAGAGAATCATTCTTATGGGGAAAAATAGTCTAGATTCTTGACTGAGGTGAGCATAAATTGCAGAATAGAAAAATTCATCAGGTAATGGTTTTATGGAAAAACCATATAGTTGAAGATTCATCATGGGAATTTGAAAATGATATGAGGGATAAATACCCCCACTTTTTTGACAAGTGAATATAATTATTGGGATGCAATTCACAAATGGGGGTAATGATGTAACATTCTAGGTAAATAAAGAATATGATATTTTCAGATTAATTAATATTTTTGAATTAAATATTAATTTTAATTTAAAAAGGATGATATGTTCAATTTTATACCCAAAATGAAACAATGAGATTCTCCAAAATCTCATGTTGTACACAAGGAGGAGTCATACTGGAAAATATAATAATAATATAATGATATTATTTTAAAGGGTAGACAACATCAAACCATTGTATTTGGAGGAATGATCGTAACTAACCATATGAGGATTAAACCTATTTTTTAAATCTTTCATATTTATCCAATTAAATTTAGAGAGTTAAAATGATAATGAATCCAATTTTAGTATAAATACTCTAAATTTTTTAATTGGTTGTATTAAATCCATTTGATGAAAAAAAATTAAAAATTTATTTTTTGTCAATTTTATATGTTCTATTTGACAAAATAAACATCCTATTTAGTAGCGGGACATCAAAATTTATTTTGGGTAAATTTTCGGTGTTTTTATGATAAAGTTTATTATTTTATTGAATAAAGAAAAATAGTGCATTTTAAGTCAAAACTGTTTTCACATGTGATTTATTTATGTATTCATATTATATTTATAATTTTTTTTAAAGTATAATTAGATTATACTTTTTCCATTTAATTTAATTTTTTTTCATTTGAAAGTAATTTCACTTGTTAATTAGACATAATCAAATGTCAATCTTTTGGTAGTTTTTACTTCTTAAAAAACATTTTTTTCAAAACGTGAATTAATATTAAATTAATTTTGGAAACTTCTATGTTTTGAATTTTGACAAATGGATTTTGTATTTAGAATCTTGAAGTCCAAATTGTGTAAATATGTAACTTTAATTTTTATAAATTATGATTAGTAACTAGTAAAATTTTTCTTTACTGCGTTTAAAGGGTAAATATGTTAAATAGGGGAAAAAATTAATATTGTGATAATATTAAACTTCCCAATCACATGTACTAAACCAATTAGATGAGATATGTCTGACCATGTGAATCCTTGCATTGATTTCAGGACCTTGTGAAGAAAATTGTGTGTAAAAAAGTCATTTAATTATTTTTAATTTTATATTGAGGAAAATATAACCAAAACATGAATCATTTAGTTAAAAAATTATATGGGGTTATATAAGTTATTATTTAACCTATAATGTTATTTGAAATATAAGAATATTTAATACAATATGGTATTTTATTTATAATTTTTAGAGATTAAATAAATAAATTTCATTATGACACAATAGTGATGTAGTGATTACCTTATTAACGAATGTTTTGAATAAATTATAAAATAAAAATAAAAATAATTTTTTTTAAACTTTTTATTCTATAAACGAAATTTATGGATTAGTATGACTTTTTATCTTTTAATAAATAATTTTTTTTAGAATCAATCATGTTTTTATTTATTTTTAAAAAATCCATCATATGTATAGTATAAAAAATGAAATAAGTCAGTTTTAAATCAATTAATATAATATTAAATGATATAATAGTCCTAAAAATATATCATTTCGGAAAATGAATTATATAATGTTTTTCATGTCATTAATGAACCATTTGAGGTTTTATTGGTATTTTATAGTAAATATATTAACCATAAAGAATGAATATACCAGAAGACATGGTAAAAGTAAAATAATTTTTCTAAGGGTTAAAGATAATGGAAAAGGTTAATTTTGTGACCTGAACATGACTTAAAACCATTTTCTAAGAGGATTTAAACCCATAGTAATTTGATCTCTGAAATATATCACGTTGGTGATATAATAATTTAAAAATTAATTAATAATAATATAATACATTCAAACTTTCTTAAAGTGCCCCTCTCCCCTCTTATAAAACGAAACCACATCTAACCATTACTCACACCTCTCAAGCCCACTTGGCTCATCCATTATCTACCCAAATAAGATCTTAATAGTCATCCCATCCCCTAGAAGACTTCCAATTAGATTATGGAAATTCAAGAAACTATTTTGGCTCAAATGAAAAGAAGTTACCCGATTAGAGGTAATGTATTCTCTCAAGTTCCATTCCCTTATTTTTCCTTCTCTACTCCCTATGCTCATCTTATAATTTGTTTACATAACAAAACCAGAATCCTCATTATAGTAGGTTATTTTTATAATAAGAAATAAAACTACCCTTACACACACCTCCTTGTTATGGGTATAGAACATACTGTTTCTTTGGATGGTTAACTACTGCCTCACGAAACGATGATTGTTCAATCTTCTCCTACCACCTCTTCTGATAGCCATTATGATTCCACTGTAATTAAATATGATATATATGATATTTATTAATAATTATTCTTCTTTAATTATCATTTAGAACATACTTTTATGAACCTAGATCCACATTTTAGGTATGGATCTTGATTTCTGGTGCGTTTGAGCAAAAGAGGAGAATCTGGAAATTTAAACAGTACACGTCATGTACTTAATAGTACACGCCCTGTACTTAGGAGTACATGACGTGTACCTAGTTTCCACGGGTAGCCATGTACTGGCCATGTAATGGCCGAGTACATGGTAGTATGAGGTGTCCTGAAGTCTGCCTAAAGCGAGGCCCGGTAAAGAAAAATATATGTCTTGTGATTTTAATGGACATTCCATGTATATTTATTTTTAATTGATTAAATGGACTGGGGCCACATATAATCGACATAAGCACATTATTCTCAGGTTTTCCCTTCCAAGAGAGATAGTTATTGATGATTATTCATGGAGCCCTCGATCGACCATTCGATCTCTAAATCGACTACCATTGATTGTGTTGGAATAGCTACGGTGAGTTCTTCCTTCTTCTAGAGCCTCTTCTCATGATTTATCCTCTTTTGTGAGATATATATGGTTGATTGTTTTATATTTTTTTTATCTACGGCGTTATAGGTCAAATAATATGGTGGGACTCAACTATATCGATTGTACAATGTATAGGGTGGTGGTTTGTCCCTTTCGGTAGATTATCTTTGAATTATATAATCAAAAGATCCCAATACCATAGTTTAGGGTACTGCGCATTTAGAGAATTTTACACTTTATTGTCTGTTATACATTAATTGATTGAGTTAGGTCTCATGTATGAGAAATGGGTTTAATTCCATTGGTAATGATGATTTTTCCATGTTTGAGCTGATATTGGCCGTTATGTATAGTTTTTTATGTTAGGATTATTTGTTTTCCATGCCTAGTTCTATTAACATGGAGTGATATTATCTCACTTACATGTGCCATTATTTGTAGCTATTTAGACATGTAGTATATTATGATTTAATTTGGCTACTGAATATCGTTTATGGACAATTGACTTACACAGGGCTATGGGAACCTGGTGTAGTTAGACTATATGGAAAATAGACGCTGAGGTCTCTCCTAGAGTGTTGGTTATACGTTCACATTGCGAGACAATAAGGGGGATGGATGTGAGTACTCTCTTAGAGAGTATGTTGTTCCATGTTCCAAGACCGCATGGGGATTTGGAGTTTGAGTTCTTTCCTAGAGTGTCTATAGTTACACCGTTACGAGACCACGCGGGGAATTGATGGTGAGTGCTTCCTCAGAGATTCTTTATTAAGTATAACCATAGGGGTTGGAGTATGAGAAATTCTAAGAGGGTTGATTGATATTGTTTAGTTTTCTATTTAATAAATGTAAATGAATGTAGTTGAAATTGTAGTATTGTTTACTTTTGAGTACTTCATTATTTATTATTTCATTTTCCATATTTCCTGCCACATATATATTCACTGACATTTAGGAACATATCATCAGGTGGTTGCCTACTAATATTTGTCTCACACCTAGTTTGGGTCATTATTTTGGGCCCAAACAACATATTTTACTACAGGTATAGATAAGGGTAGGAGCCCTTCTACTTCAGGTACTTGATTGCTATAGATCATGAGAACATGAGACTAAGCTGAGGTTTGAGATGAAGTTGGAGTTTTTTAATTTTTTATCCATTGTAATTTGGTTTATTACTATATTAAAGAATTGTGAATTGTTTGGATACTTTTTGAGATATTTTTACAGACATCATTATTTAATTATATGATGCAGTTATTTATTTACTATCAATCATCCACTATTCAATTTTTTATGGTATTATTACAACATTCGTTACTATTATAAGTTTATTACTATTGTGTTTCACTTCTAATGATTTAATTATTTTCCCACTATCACACCCATGGCCCTTGCTGCTAGTCGTCATCCTCTGACATTCAGGGAACTGTGCTTGAGGCCTTGTGACCAACTCGGTACGGGGCGCCTCTGGGCAGCACCTAGAACCAGGATGAAACAATGTGGTATCAGATGAATTATTTTGTTCTTTGACTTATTTTTTGGAGCCTATAGCCTGAGATAGGAAGGAATATGTATTTGGTAATAAATTTTTCCCAAGAGTGGCAAACTTGTGTATAGGGAAAACCTAATTTACATCGATTATTGAAATTTTTCTGGTTTTTCAATTATTACAAATGATTTGATTTCACAGTTAGGTTATTTACATGTTTTTGTCAAATTATCATTGATATCATTGAGGTTCTATTTTTTTCCAACCTGATAACATGAGGGTCTTCCATCTCATGCATCATATTGGCACTTTCTAGAGGTCACATGTCATGAATTCTTGTCATTCCATTTAGGGTGCATTACAGATTTCATGTTATTGTGATAGATATTGTGCTAGATATGCATGTAGTTTTTATATATACCTCTATAGAGTACCTTCTATTTGATAAGGTATTAGTTTGTATAAGTATTCATTTGAATGGGCTCTAAACTTTGGTCTATAAGGTGTTATTGGCCCCCATGGATTAGAGTTTGGTGAATCATGTGTTGTTTTCACTATTATACTTGTTATATGACATGAATATGATGCCAATATTTGATTATCCAGATGTATGGGCCCTCAAAGATCTGAATTTTGCAGTTTAAAGTTTGATTCAGCATTTTTAGGGGATCTAGAGTATTTTTGACCAATATTGTCCGGAAAAATGCAAAATACACAACGTGTATTATTGAATACATGACATGTATAATTCTGTTTAGGAATGTAATGTTTTTATTGAGTACACACTGTGTACTATATATACTGGTCATGTTATCCATGACCGTGTGACTGCCTCTGTGGGGAGGGATACAGGGTTGGGAAATCTTTAGTGGAACTTGCCGAGTACCGTAAGTACGCACTGTGTTATAGACCCCATGTGTTCGGCTATGTGAATAACAACCTGGGTGGATGAAATCCTTATAGTACATGACATGTCTGACATAAGACCACAGTGTAGAGTCATTTGTGCCTCTGATCGTGTGTCTAACGTCACAGGCGGTTGAAACCTAAGTGGTACACGTTATGTCTGGAAGAAACACGTCGTGTAGTTTTGTTCTTGGAGAGAACTGTGTGGTTTATACATGTAGAGGAAATAATGTAGGGGGAAAGGATTCTTGTATATATTGTGTTAATTAGAAACATTCCATGTGTATGGGATGTTACAAAACCAGTTTTTGAAGAAGTACATGCCCTTGTAAAGACATAAGGGAACATGTCGTGTAGGTGTTATAAACGCCATGTATCCATGATTTTAAGAACATGAATTCTTTCTTTCTCAGGTTCCTTTATTTCACATGTAAGTTTCATTACTTGATAATCTTGAACTAAGGTGTGTTCTTGACCTTGTAGATTCATCCACCGCAACGTCCTCAAACTGTACTCCAAATACAGGGCATTGAATAGACATAGAACATGGTAGATCAAGGACTACCAGCAGATCCTTTCATTTTCCGTGTCTTGGAACCAGCTGTTATCCCGTATATAGTTTCTGATGCACAGTTTCATGAAGGATTCATGATATTTTGCAGGACCTTAAGCTATATATTCATGGTTACAATCCATGATGTCTATATCTGATCATCTGGATATGCCTCCAAAGAAGAGGGTGAAGCTCTCTACTTATAAGATTTGGAATTCTTCCAACAAATGGTGGGATGTGATCTTAAAGTTGGGATGCCAGCAGCTTATGTCTTAGGATGAGTTCCAGTGTGCCTTCTACAATTACTTCTACCCTGATAAATTGATTTCCTATTGAACCCGAGAGTTCATGAGTTTGGAGAATGGTACACTCTTAGTCATAGATTATTATTCTCACTCCACATAGCTGCAGTGCTTCACACCCATTCCAGTGGGTGATGAGTTATTTATGAAGAGGAACATTAAGGATAGTCTAAGGCATGACATCTGATGTTAGGTAAAGATCATTAGGTTGATTTCTATAACATCTATATTCAACCATGCGTTGATCACATATAAAAATCTAAGGGATAATAGGGCTGTGATCTAGCGAGACTCTGCATTTGGAGTTAGTACCCCTCCGAATGATAGTAGGAACCACCGTAGGGAGTTCACAAGTGGATATATGAGTAGGCAGAATACTTTCTCTGGTCACCAGGTGGTGTGCTACATGTGTGTGAAGAGTGGTCATACAATGCCAAATTTCACAAGAGACCCATTGAAGTTTTTATCTTGCAGAAAGATGGGTCATCTTCAGCATTTCGATCATATTTTATCCACAGTAGCTTGTGATAGGGGTTCTGTTTCACCTCATTGTAACAGAGCAAGACCTCATGTCCCACATCAGACTAGAGGCCACAGTTCTTGAGGCCATTTAGAACGAAGTGGAGGTTGTGGATGTAGTGGTTAGACACTAAATTTTTATAGTTATAGGGTGGATAAGCTCAATAAGCTCAATTATCTTATTAGGGTCGCAGTGTAGCTTAGGCTTTTGCGATAGAGTAGATTTTTCCGGAATAGGATCCCCAACAATCTAAAGTAAGAGGTATGATTCTAGTTGCCTCCTTTTTATTTTCTACAGTTTCCGATATAGGGGATTAGCACAGTTTCATATCTATCACTGTTGTGGAGATCCTTGGCCTCTGTATATTTACTTTTTCAAATATCTTGACTCTACACACTATGATTGTAACTAGAATAGCTAGTGTACACCATTTCAAGGAGTACCCTCTTGAAGTTGGTGGGTGTATTGTTTTATTGGGCCTCTACATCCTAGAGATGACAAGATGTGATGTAATTCTTGGAATTGACTGGCAGGTTCCCTTATAGGATATGGTTGATTGCTATCACAATAGGGTGGGTTTCATGTCACCATAGGGTGGATTATTTCTACATTAGGGAGAATGGGATGTCCATGTGAGCATAGTGGGACATGAGCACCATGGGTTGGGATGAGTTACTGCTTACATTTCTAGTCTTTATCTGGATGACTAGGGGACTTTGTAGATAGACTTTCTTCAATTGGTGGATCGTTTTACGGATGTCATCCCAGATGACTTTTTAGTTTTTCCTCTTGGGTAAGAGGTAGACAATTTTATGAACTTGTTCCAGGAGCAGAATCTGTGTCCATTACTCCTCATAGGATTGATACACTATAGCTATAGTATCTCATGAAATAGTTATAGGATTTACAGGAAAATGGTATTATCCTACCCATTAATTCACATTGGGGTTCACCGGTACTATTTTCAAAGAAGGAAGACGGTACCCTTAGACATTTTGTGGATTTTTGGAAGGTTATCCAGTTGATGGTCAAGAACCGATATCCCTGGTCTTGTATTGATAATATATTTGATCATCTTTGAGGAGATATGGTGTTCCCGATGATTGACTTGAGATCCGGTTATCATAAGTTGCTTGATATAACGTCAGATATACCTATTACAACATTTTAGATTAGGTATTGTCTATACAAGTATTTGATTATGCCATTCGGTCTTATGAACGCACCTGATGTTTTCATGGCACTAATGAACCATGTGTTCCATCCATACATGGATTCTTTCATGGTAGTCTTCGTGGATGATATGTTAGTGTACACTCACACTTGACACGACTATACTTCCCATCTTGAGATCATGCTGAGTACACTGAGAGAGCATCTGTTATATGTTAAGCTCTCAAAATGACACTTTTGGACTGACTAGACTCACTTCTTAGGTCATGTCATCTCAAATACAGGAGTATCAGTAGACCTAGAGAAAGTGAGTGATTTGGTTTCATAGGAGATGCTGAAGGACGTCTTTGAGGTATGGAGTTTTCTAGGGTTATATGGTTACAAAAGACATTTTATATAGGACTTTTCACCCTTAGCAGCTCCACTGATGGGCCTAAATAAGAAGGGTGTGACGTACCTGTGGTTAGATTCTTGTGAGTCAGCCTTTTAGGAGCAAAAAGAGTAGTCGAATTGAGCCCCGATACTAGTTTTTCTAGATCATGGAAATAGCTATATGATTCTATGTGATTCATCAGGTTTCGGGATGGGAGCGGTGCTTATGGAAGGGTAAGGAGTCATTGCATATGGGTCACAGAAGTTGAGAGAATGTGAGAGGAATTACCAGACACACGATCTTGAGTGGTCTGAAGTTGTTCATGCTCTACCTTTTTGGAGACATTATCTTCTGGGAAATAATTTTTTGTTTTTCACCGACCAAAAAAGTCTCAAGTACATCTTTAAAAAGAAAAGTATGAATATGAGAAAACAATTTTATGTTGAGTACCATCAGTCCTTTGATATTGAGATTTTCTATACTCTTGGGAAAGGAAATGTCGTGGCTGATTCATTGAGTAGGATGACTCAGATACATGCTATTCAAGAGGCCATCTGTGAGTGGATTATTAGGGATTTGTTCTCTATAATGCATTTTTAAGTGCACATCAGACTGGGTTATATGATTCTTTCTTCTGTAGCAATAACCTCTACACTACTTGAGAGAGTATGAATCAGGTAGCTATCAAATGCTGAAGGCCTAGTCTTGTGGGATAGTGTGTCAAGAGAGGACCTTATTCCTAGATGGACCATGGGTGAGGATGAGATCTTGGGCTTCCATGGATGTGTATTTGTGTCAACAATCATACACGAGGATCTCATACAAGATTTTAATTCTTCAGTTTGGCCATTTCATCATAGTGTCACCATGATGTTTTGTGATCTACCCCATCAGTATTGGTGGCTAGTTATAAAGAGGGATGTAGCTGGCTTTATGATGAGGTGTTCCACATATCAACAGGTGAAGGCGGAGCATCAGTGACCAAAAGGTATTTTGTAGGAGTTACCCATTCCCGAGTGGACGTGTAATGATATCATGATTGATTTCATGATAGAAATACCAATGTCTTCTCAAGGGAATGATTTAGTTTATATGTCATTTACAAACTCATGAAGGGTGCACATTTCATACCAATCAAGGAGACCTTATGTGTAGATGAGATGTGAAGGTTTTAAATCTAGGAAACTGTACGTTTACATGGGGTTCCACACTCCATCATTTCATACTGGTATGTTCATTTTACTTATTCACTCTGGAAGTGACTTCATAGGGATTTGGGTACACATGTACTTCTGAGTACAGATTTCCATTCCTAGACATATGGATTGTCCGATTTTATGATTCTAGTACAGGAAGAATATCATCGGGAATGCATCCTAGATTTTGGAGGTTCTTGGGAGAAGCACATAAATTTTTTGGAGTATTCATAAAATATAGTATTCAAGAAAATATTCAGATTGAACCTTATGATGCTTTGTACGGTAGGCCATAACGATCACCCATATGTTTGCTATAGGAAGGAGAGATAGATATATTGGGACCTCATCTTGTATCAGAGACCATAGAGTAGTTGGAATAGATTCAAAAAAGGATGGATAGTGTATAGTCATGAAAAAAGTCTTATGTTGATAGACAGATACGACCTCTAGAGTTTGAGGTTTGAGATCAAGTTTTCATACGTGTCACATCAAGGTTGGGACACAAAAGAATTAAGAGACATGGATAACTTTCACCGATATACATTGGGATGTTTGATGTATTGGAGAGAATCATACTGGATACCTATCAGTTTTAGTTATCTCAATGTTACCGGATTATGCACAAGGTTTTCCCTGTTTTGTAGCTATGACATTACATCTTCGACCCGTCTCATGTTTTTAACCAAATAGGTTGAGATGGAGGTAGACATATCATTCAAGGAGCATATTATCTAGATTTTTCATCATAGTGTGGGGGTTCACTATGGCCAGTCTATTCCTCTAGTACGGGTGCTATGGAAGCACAAGAGAGTACAAGATGAGACCTAGGAGTGGGAGGTCGATGTACGATCATAGTGGCCATATCTGTTCTATGATTCTTCTTCTACGCTGCCTTTCTTGAGAAATTTGGGGACTAATTTCACTAAGTTGAGAGGTTTTTAAGAACCCAGATATTCCTTTCATGTATGGATCTTGATTTTTAGTGTATTTTAGGAAAATATGGGAATCTTTAAATTTAAGGAGTACACACCGTTTACCCAGTTTCCATGAGTAGCGATGTAATGGCTGTGTAATGGCCAAGTGCATGGCCGTGTGGGGTGACCTAGAGACCGCATAATGTGGGGCCTGATAAAGTCTTATACACACCATGTACTTTTAAAGGACATGCCGTCTATTTTTCTTTTCTTAATTGATTAAATGGATTGAGGTCACATCTAATATATAGAAATATCTTCTTCTCGGCTCATCTCATCTAGGAGAGATAGATATCATCGATTCTTCCCAGTGCCCCAGATCGACAATCCATTCATCGAATCAACCAATGTTGATTGCGTTAGAATAACTATGGAGATTTAATCCTTCCTGTAGAGCCTCTTCTCATGATTTACCATTTTTTGGAGATATCTATGGTTGATTGTTTTAGGAGTTTTTTATATATACGACATTCTAGGTCAAATCAAAGGATGGGATTCAACTATATCATTCGTACAATGATGAGGTTTGTGGTTTGTGCCTTTTAATATATTTTGATGGAATTATATATTAAATTTTTCATAATCCCTAATTTAGGGTATTGCATGTCTCATAAATTTTACCCTTTAATGTATTTTATGCCTTGATTTCATGAGTTAGGTATCTTTTTTTGAGAATGGGGTTTAATTACCTTTCTATGGATGTGTTTTCCATGTTTCAATTGATATTGGTTATTATCTCTAATTATCCCCTATTAGGTTTCTCTGTTCTCCATGCCTAGTGTTGTTAGCATGGAGTGATATTATCTTACTTACTAGTGTCATTCTTTGTATATTTTTATCCAAGTAGTATATTGGGATTTACTTTGGCTTCTAGATATCATTTCTCCATAGTTTAATTAAATAGTATTTTGAGAACTCGCTGTAGTTGGACCCTAGTGGAAATGGATTCCAAGAGCTTTCCCAATGTTTATGTTATACTTCCACGTTGTGATACCGTAAGGGGAATGGACGTGAGTGCTTTCCCAGAGTGTTTATAGTTTATCATTGTGAGACCATTGTGGGAATTAGACATCGAGAGATTTCCCAAAGCGTCTATAGTTTACCATTACAAGACCAAAAGGGGAATTAATGGTGAGTGATTTCTCATTTTGTCAATGATATGTTGAACTAGAGAGGATAGACTGTGAGAACTTCCCAGAGGGTTACTTGAGATTGTTTACATGTTTTTTTTAATAAATGTAAATGAATGCAATTGAATCTATGTGATTGTTTATTTTTTATTAGTTCTTTATTTATTAATTAGTTTTTCATATTACCTGCCATATATATATATATATATATTCACTAACAATTAGGCATAGATATTTGGATTGTTTCCAATAGAGATTTGTCTCAAACCCTGTTTTGGTTATGCTTTTTTCCCCAAATAGATTATATTTTTGAAGGTATAGTGAAAGACAAGCTCACTTCTACATCGTGTACTTGATTACTATGGAGCTGGTGAGCATGGGAACAAGCTGAAGATTGAGATGCAGTTGGAGTTGTTTACATTTTTTCTTTTGTTCTTTGGATAAGTATTGTATTCTAGAATTGCGACTTGTTTATTTATTTTCCTAGATATTGTGACATGTATCATTATTTAATTATATGCTGCATTTTTGTATTTACTATCAGTATTCCATTGTTCACTATTTTCTGGTATTATTACTTCTTCCATTATGGTTATTTATTTCTACTGTGTTACTCTACCAAGGGGGCATAGTTTCCCCACTATCACACCCAAGGCCCATGATGCTACTCGGCCACTCTGACATTCGAGGAAATGCACATGAGGCCATGTGACCAATCGGGTTTGGGGAACCTTTGGGTATCACTTAGAACCAGGACATTACAATACCTTTATGTTTTTCATGCTTTATTAATACAATAATTTCATATGAAGAAGTGTGGAATACCACCCATTCAAAGTGATGTGACTCATTTATGCTATACATGGAATGTATAGAGAATATAAATAATGAACTTATATGACCCATATAACATAGATATTATACTGAAATTATGAAATACATAAGTATCATTTAGTTTTTATTCGTCTAAATAGGAGAAAGAAATAAATGTAGCGTTCATGCGTGTGTACGGCTTACCATGTCTATGAATGGTGCATTTCATCTCTTGTATCAAAATGATTTGGATTATTCTAAATACACAAATACTGGATCAATATGATATATATGACATATAATTCATGAATATAATTCTGGAGATAATATACATTTGACCAGAATGAAAATTAGTAATTATAAAAATCTCATTTTTTACTCAAGTTCCAAACATCGAAAAAATGTAGGATATGTATTGAAATAATTAACCAATTGTTATAGAATGAAAATAAGTGACATAAAAGGAATAATAAATTTCAAATTTTTTTTATTCAATTATAAATTAACTTATGTTTATTATTAGGGATATTAATGAATGAACGAGTCAAGCCAGACATGAGGTTAGGGTGTTTGTCTCAATCTCTTTTCATTTATCCATATTTTGATAATATACACATATTTATTTTACATAATGTATAATAAAACCCTTTTAAATATACATTAATTAAATAGAAATATGTCCTCTAAGAATCATTTTACTAAACGAAACAATGAATTTTTTTAACATATGCTGTGACAATGGCCTCTCCGTCACCGTAATCAGTATTCAGATTCCTATACAAGGGTTAATATTTTAAAATGAAAAGAAATAAATTATTACCTCTTTGGGTGTTCTGGAATTGAAAATGGTTTTTAAAATGAGATGATTTCTTCAATATATTGAAATTAATTCTTGTGGATGCAAATGAAATGTTATTAGTGAAATATTGATATTTGTATTATTATAAGTAATATAATGGTACGTGGATATTTAGCACATGGTTA
The DNA here is from genome assembly GCA_963277665.1 of Viscum album. Classification (NCBI taxonomy): domain Eukaryota; kingdom Viridiplantae; phylum Streptophyta; class Magnoliopsida; order Santalales; family Viscaceae; genus Viscum; species Viscum album. The sequence goes on from OY728137.1 coordinate 114,425,344, forward strand.
CGGGATAAACCCATGATGGGTGGTTACATGATAAATCAAATGATGGGTGGTTCTGTGATAAAACAAATATGTGTGACTACATTATAACCTCCAATACATTGTGTATGGATGTATGTTGTAGGGCTATTCTATTTGTAAGAATGATTTGTGAAAGTCGACCATATGTTTCTTCCTGATTATGTCCCAAATATAACTTTTATTTGTTACGTATGCTTTCTATGGGTTTTATGGTAATATTTTGCATACAAAAGGATAAAAAATCTTATTTTATTTAATGAAGAGTATTTACATCATCATAAAGGTGAAAATTATTACATAAGAAAATGTTTTCATCATTTACATGTTGGTTTGAAAAACTAAAAGTTTTCTTTCTCTATGTGTCCCTTACAAAGGGTTTTATGCTCATCCAATGATTTTTAAATGTATTTCAGAGGAAACAATGTAGAATAGGTACACGGATGGGATTAAAGAAAAGTCATTATGTTTAAAACAAGGAAATAAATAGGTTTCTTTTCATTTAAGAGTTTTTTATTTTTTGAGAAAATGGATACTAAGTAGAAGTGTCGACATTTAATATTCAAGTTGTTATGTATATGTTATGACCTAATTCTCAAATGATCTATACCTAAAATGATCCTCAACATGAATTATTAACATAATTCATGATTATGTAATGGTTTTGGCTGGGGCCTTATAATCTATTCAGGTTTCAACCTAAGAAAACTGTATTCTAAAATTATAATCGGTTTCCCATGTTCTCAAGTAATTCACTTTGGAATCCATGTAGAGATTGAGTTAGGCCACTCATATTTGATAATAATGTCATATAGTATTTCATATGGTTCAAGTAAATAACTTTTATTAGTGTTTCATTAGAAATTGGTCATGAAACCTTTTAATCATGTCTTTATTAATCAACAACTCCATTATCTTTATGTGTTGCCTTTAATTAGTGTGACACGGACATCTAGAATTCCACCATTAATTTAATCCATTTATGAAATTTTCTACAATCAAGTTTAACTCTGATAACTTCCATCAACATGGATGGGCTTCTACAAACATGTATCCCATCATTCATGTACATATAAAAAGTAAATGTTTTTACGACGTATACATTTCAATTTCCATTTATCATTTATTAATCAAATTGAAACACATCAAATAGGTGGGTTGAGTGGTGAGATTACAAGGTAAGTTTAATTATGAAATTACCAACTTCAGTAATTCCATTTAATGTAGAAAATAATACCCTTATAAAGACCATGCCAATACCCACCCGAATGGAGGCTCAAATGTTTCAAAACACAAAAATGATAACTATAGAAAAACAACATACATGGGTTGAATAAGGTTATGTGAATACCCATAAAACGTAATCACATATTTGAAAAAAATAATTATATGGTTTAAACGATTATGATAATGGAATATAAATTCAATAAATAGCACCTAGTTATGTTTTCGGGCCCCACATGAAAAATTCCAAAATCAATTAACATGAGGGATGAGTTATAGACCACCCATCATAGGCTTGTTTGACTCTCCACTAGTATAAGCCTTTGATTAAACATGGAATAAAGTATATCTGATAAAAATAATGAAAAAGGGTTACACCTTGGTAACTACGTCATGAGAAAAAAATAAGAAAAGAGGCTCAAAAAACCTCGAGTACTTACCATTTCACATCCAACATGATGAGAGAGAGGTCGAAAGGATCCCGAATGATGGATATATATTAATCCTTATCATATGAACTCAAAAATCTCTAAAATTAGAGGAATGGAGGCTATTAAATTGGAAAATTATATTAGGAAAATACGGTTAATCTAAATATATCATTATGGGTAAAATGGTAATTTTTTAGAAATTTCACCTATGCAGTGTTTTTTGACACAGTTTGACAAATTGTGCACATAATATGCCTGAGTACCTATAAAAGAAGTCACTAGCTTGGTTAGGCTAAATTTTTTGGAAAACTGTGCACCGTATGTGAAAGATGGAACTACATGAAAATGATGAACATTCACAATGATATATCTAACCATGTTCCCTATCCACATAGTTTACTCTAATCCATAGGTAGAGCAATGTTTTCCAAAAAAATATGGGTTTCGTGCTTCGAATATGTCTCGAACAGACTCAGAACAATCGCTAACTCATTAGGTATCCGTAGTATGTGACAAAAAATGAATAAAAAATTAATTAAAGGATCCATAAATATGTGAAAAATCAGTTTCATGCATGATATATATACAACAATAATTGGATATAGGGTCATAAAAAATCAAATTTCCCAAAAAAGCTAATTTGAGATGTTAAACCCTTAATACATTGAATAATTTTTAATCCATAACCCTTTAGATGAAATATTTTGAAATATAAATTTTAATACCATAAATTATAAAGGATCAATGATATATAATTTAAATGGTGCATGAAATATTCCAAAAAAATATATTCATAACATCAAAAAAGTCTAAATGAGACATAATTGGCATGAATAACCCTTACCTCAGGACTATCTTACTACATAATCACTATAATCTCCTATAAAAAATGAAATTTATTATAAAAATATTCTAGAATCATACTCATAACTATAATTCCATATAGAATCCAATTATAACATGTCAATACCCATATTAAAAGGTTTTGATGTTTTAATATAGTACTTCTGTTAAATGAGAGAAATGTGTTCTATAGATTTCTCCTAACACAACACTAAATCCAAGTGTAACCGTGTTGTTTTTAATAAAAATAAAAATATTATATATTTCCATTATAACAGAGGTCTAAAATATGAGGGAATTAATATTACAAACATCATTATAAAATATCTGTTGAATAAAGGTAAATGGAAATTTTAATATGAATGAAATTCAATTGGTTTAGCAAAAATGAAAAATATGATCCTTATATACGTAGAAATGTATTTTTATAAATATTAACCTTTTGTTGGAAATAAATAAATATATATATATTTCAAGAAGCATGTCATTATTGATTATAAAATTTGTTATATATGAATAATTCTTAATAAAAAATATTCTTATTTAATCATAGTAAATATTAATAGGAATGATTAATAATATACGAAAAAATATTTCTATTAAAAAATTCATTGTATATCACCATTTTTTAAGATAAATCATCGATATTTAGAATTTTAATTTTGAAATATAATTTTTTTGAGTCGTTATATTATTATGATTATTTTTTGTGATTTTTGTAAAAGGATTAATTTTTATGTAATTATTGAAAAATACAATTTTACAAATAACATGACATTTATTTCATTATTATTATATATGAATGTAATTTTCTATACCTCTCTGGTCTATCAAATTGTAAAAATATAATGGATTAAGTGTTCTCGAGACGTCACCATGATTTATTTGAATACTTTTTGATAATTTACTATATTTAAAGTTCTCTAATAGTAGGTCACTAATTGTAAGTCATAACAGGGACTTGTGATTGTGAGTCGCGAGGGTGACTCCTGACTGTAGCTCATCCAATGATTATTTATCCAATGGTGAGTCATCTAACTATCACTCATCTAATGGTAGGTCATTCCAATTGTGAGTAATGAATAACGTTTTCAACTTCATATAGTTTCACCCCATTAACATTTTATTTGATGTAAATACTGTTTAATACCATATTTAACAGTTATCGGTTCCATTTGAAATCATATTTATCTTTTAAAAACCTAATGCTTAATCTGAATTCCAAACAACCTAGTCATGTACATGATCCACCTTTAATATATTTTAAAAACTGTTTCTCCCATTGATATATGATCTTTCCTTTATAATGATGTGATCTTATATTCTTTGTGTGCATCCCATTCTCTTGGTTTGAGATGTATTAATCCTTTCTCCCCCCCATCGGAGTCAGGAAATTTTTTGTACCTTTTTGACCATGTTGTCCCTCAAGGAACTTCATACAGCATGGCCTGCCCCTACTTTGGTGCAACCCAGAAGTATAAATTCACTCTTCTTCCTTGTAAGTTTCCTTCATCCCTCTCAATTGTGTGTCATGTGGGGTGGGAATAAGATTGTATCCCATGTAGAGATAGTTTAATTAATCTTAAATAAATATAATTGAATCAGTTAAAGATCAATATGATGGGGGTGGAAAAAATTATTTATGATTCTATTCTTATTTTTCTTGTTGTTAATTATATAGGATAAATGACCTACTAAAAATTGTGGTCGATGGTGGACCTTCATTGTGCACTGAGTGAAAATTTTGGAATACATGATGTTAGATTTTTTGTCAAAAAATTCTTATGAACTTAGTCAAAAAAATACCCTCATCTAATAAACGGCTACCTAATGATGAAACAATTTATGTGATAACCCCTCAATTTATAAGGGAAACTTAAGTGAGGAATGACTTGTTAAATGTGAATATTCATTTACCTAGTTTTTTTGGTTGGGTGTAGTGTGTGGGTTCATCCTGAATTTGATAATAGTAGTTTTGTGGGCATGCTTGGGTAATGTTGGGGTGGTTCAAAATGTGTGTTGGTAAGTCAGGTTGAGAGATTTTTTCTTTTTGGACTGGATGGGATGTATTGTATAGCATGGCTATGATAAGGTTGTGCGGTGATGTGTTATTGGGTGTAGCTATGATTTGGGGGTTTGATCAATTGAGAGGTTGGTTAGGTTATTATTACATTATAAAATGATTATACAAATGATTGTTATGGGTGTTAAAAATAGAGGAATGTAGATGTAAGGGGGGCTCTCGGCTTCGGCCGAGAGCTCCCAATTTCTCTAGGGTTTTCTCTTGGATGGTGGTTGGGTTTGCATCTTGGGGATGCAGGGTGGTGGCCCTCGGTGAATGGTGCACGAAGTGTGGGAGAGGCCTCGAGGCAAGTCAGATCTGGCCCTTTGCGGCTGGGGATGGAGATCTGGTATACAACGGGCTCGCGGGCGACGAGCGGCTCCGGTCACATCTTACAATGAGGGGTTGATGGTCGTATCTTTCAGGTGTCATATCTAGTCTGCGATCTGGTCCAGATCTGGTTTGAAACTAGATCTGGTCATCAAAGGAGGTGGCAATGCTTCTAGCGGGGTGGGGTTTCTCCATATCGGTGGTCCAAGGATGCTTCGGCTGGAGTGAAAGGGAGACCAGCACGAGGCGGTCTACGGATGGCATGCAAGATGTACACATGATGTGAGGATTTTTGGGATCTTGCGGTCTTTCTAGGGTTTCAGAGTTTTGATTTGCAGAACCTTGACTGGCGTACATATTTTGACGCGTTGAAGGACGACCAGAGATGACGATGGTGGTTTCTTTGATGTGCGGTGTTGGGCCTAGTCTGTTAGGCCTTTGGGTTGTGTTTCCTTCTTTCTGGTGTAATTTTTCACTAGTAATGGGTTTTCCCATTGGGATGCTTTGGGTGCATGTCATTTAATGGGATTTTTCCCTCTGGGCCTACGGGCTTGTAATAGGTTTTACCTTACCCAACCCAAAAGGGATTACTGTATTTTTTTCATTTTCTTTAATAGAGTGGCTTGACCCCTAACCATTCTCTATAAAGGAATGTAATGTGGGTTAATTTACCATGGTTCTTATTCCATTTTTTCACTTTTTCTATGTTATTTGTTATAAGATATTCCTAGTAGATTCCTTAGTAGAGATGAAATTAAAAATTTAATAGTTTAATCAAGAATTAAAATTTCATAAGTTAATTATTTGGGGGTATTAATTGAGTTTTTGTATTGTTGTGTGGTTGTTCATTTAGTGTTAATAATGAATATGGATGTATGGTGACCCGTTATTTTTGTTTGAGAACCCATATTTTGGTAGGAATTCTTGGTATAATATATATATATATATGTATTTTTTCATTGTGATTCCCATATTCACCCCACCCTAGTTGAGCACTATGTGCAGAACACCCCCATTATCATGGGGATTGTTTTTTTTCCAATCATCCGAATGGGAGGATAGATGTCTAGCCACCAACTCTTCCCCACTCCTTCCAGGTAGCGATAGCCCCAGATTCATCTCAAAGGATGTGGATTGTGGACCTGGTATCTACGGGTGGTATGTGGTGTGGATTGTGAGGGCCCATTTGTGTTCAAGAAAGATGTGTTGTGGTTTATGGCCTAGGTTTTTAAAAGAGGGGTGTGATGTGGCTGAGGGCCCAAGTGATAGTCCACGATGTTGTGTTTGGGGCCCAGGATTGTGCGGGCGGGTTGTGAAATGGTTTTTTCGAAAGAGGTGGTACTCTGATGATGTTTTCCATTAGGTAAGAGAGGAAAAACTAGTGGGAAGTGGTGCATGGTATGTTGATCAACAATGTTATTACTCTATTATTTTACATGACTTTAGTTACATGGTGATTGTGTATTGGTGTGGTTGGGATAACTAGTAAATTTATTTAGGTTCCGTTGGGTTTTTTTGACTTCTCATAGTGGAATTAGTATACAACTTTCACATATTCATATGAAACATTGAGTTTTCCTACTGAGTATACTTGCATTCTCACCCTATGTATATAAAACTATATTCAGGATTCTAGGGGAATTACATGGCCCATGATGGACCTTACCATGTCGGAAATTGGGATTTATTTCATTACTCTACTTATACTTACTTTTGGTAGTTACATTAGATTTTTATTTTATTCATAATAGTTTCATTAAAATATTCTGGTTAGATGGTTGTTTTCATTGATTTAAATATTTTTAGTACTTGGAGTTGTTTTGGGATGTATCTTCTTATCTTGTTATCATGTTTTGTTTAAAAAGGAAAATTCCTCCCAATTTTTGGAGATTTTCTACCCTTGGTGATGGTTTCCACCCCAGGGCTGCCTAGTGGCAGGACTTGGGGGACATTATCTCCCTTTGTTCATTATCATCCCATGAGGGCATTCTTTGGGGGGAGGGGGTTGTGAAAGAATGGTTTCATAGGGTTTGGTTTAGAGATAGTATGGTATATGTAGCTAGGATCATTGAGGATTGCATGTGATTGAGGGAAATGAGGTCAGGTGACCTTTGTGTATGATATAGGCTATAGAAGACCAGCTAGGACATAAGATTTTCAGACCCCCATGATCGGACACACGGACTTTGAGTCTACAAAAGGTCCAAGTGATTCCTTAATGTTTGTAGGGTATAGACCCTAGGAAAGGTACATACATCAAAATGAATTCTTTACTTTTTATATTTAGGTTGTTTTTGGGAATTTTAAATGTATAACAAAATGAGTTAAATTAGTTAAAAAGAATCTTAAATAAAAATATACAATACTCTGGGTTATGAATTATTATTTTAACTTTTTCAACTATTTCACTCGGTCATCATACTCATGTGGATCATGATGTTGAGGTTCAGTAGGCTAATCTGGTTGATCGGTGGAGGGTTTATCCAGTGGAGGAGGATGACATGTGGAAGATAATGTTACGTACCTTCCAGTGGCAATCGTTGGAAAAATATGAGGACACATCTTCATCCACAGAGAGTTAGTGTTGTCTTGAGGACATTGAGATCACCCAAAGACTGGTCTAGGATCTGTTGTAGTACTCGATTCCTTTGGCAGTAATCTAGAAGTTGGAAACTATGTGTTAGCGGTGGACATTGTACCTAGGGATAGGAAGAATGATTTCATTCTATGGATAGATTTTGAGAATATGTTCTGAGTATAATTCCTTTCATCCACCATATAGGCTGAGAAGTGGATGGAGTTACTCTCAATCATGAGGGGATTATGTTAATATAGGGAGTTAGAGATTAAGATTAAGGATATCCTTCGTTTACCTGATATCTCATTCTAGATGAGGAGTATCGTGTTAGGCACATGGAATAGGAACTCCATCCTTCTATCTAGTATGTGGTTACTTCCTTTACATTTCTAACATACATGGAGGTTGAAAAGAAGAATGAATTGTTGGAGAAGATACAATTGTAAGGGTGTCTACTAAATTAGGGGAGCCAACATGTTTCATCAATAGGTGTAGTTACCAAGAGCCGTTCTCAAGAACCAAGACTACCAGGGTTTTGACTAGTGGGGATTCGACATAATTAGATTCTATGTCAAACATCTAATCCTAGTTCCTCCCCATTGAACAAGGGACTGAGGAGTTTCATCTATGGAGTTAGTGCCCATCTTTAGAACCAGTTCCCAGTGTTCGTTCGAGCTTAGAATGCTATTGGTGGGAAGGTTCAACACCAACCTCTATAGCGGTTTCTAGTTAGTCTATTTAAGCTATAGGGATATTAGTCTCATGCTCCACCGAGGGTTGATGGAGTTGGTAGATGCCAAACTCAAGGTGTTCCTTAGGGACCTCCACCAGAGAGAGGTTGTGGAGGCATTCATTAGAAGAATTGCAGAGGAGGTGGTAATGGTTAGTTTCACACAATAGAAGCAACTATTCTAGCATGTCCAAGGATCATCAGAGGTAAGATCAGTTTTTTAAATACACTTTCATTCCCAATGTTTGATTTAAGAGTGTTTCACTCCTTTATTGCACCTACTCTATTGCATGATCTGGTACTAGATATAGAGAGGGTTCCCATTCCCATGGTTTTGAGTATGCTAGTTGGAGGCTAGACCGTCTAGTTTGATGTGTGATGGGGATGTATACTGATTATGGGACTACCTTAGTGTTGTGTTGATATCTTGGGGATATAGATGCCACCTTATAGATTTATTTTAGAGTCATCTATTTGTATTATGTGTTCACTATTATCTACTACTAAAAGTGAATATTTGTATCCTCAAACATGGATGTCCACCATGTGGCTTTTGTTGGTGTGAAGATATTTTATGTGGGCGGTCCACATCTCAAGACCCTTCTGTCTTTGTTTTCCAAGATATTAGTGGAATCAGTGGATGTTGTGATGGCGGGCGATCTCATAGAAGGTTATGACATATAGATGTTTTTCTCCCATGAGGTTATGACTATACTCCCTCAACATGACTTTGAGTTTGAGATAGACATAAAACCGTTTGCCCGTCTGATTTTGGTGGATCCTTATTGGATAGAGCCTTCTATATTATGGGATATGAGGATTCAGATTCATGACATGATAATAAAGGGATTTATCTACCCTAGTTTTTCACCTTGGGGTTCTCTAGTATTTTTCATAGAGAATGCAGATGGTGGTATGAGGTTCTCCATAGACTATAAGAGGATGAATTTGGTGACGATCAAGAACTATTACACTCTTCCAATGAAAGATTTAATTTTCATCTAGCTAATTGGGAGAAATTATTCTCTTATGTTTGTTGAACCCTACGTGGCGTTGGAATGAGTGGGCTACGTTTTACTCCAGTTGGAATTTTCACCGCTATTCCAGAGGATTCATAATGTCTTCCACATCCCTAATCATCATTGGTATCATCATGATAAATCCCATATCCCTGACTCGGGAAGCATTTATATCGTGGATGACATGACTTATGTGGAACAACAGATATATATCTTATATCTTTAGAAGCAGGTGTTGTGTGGGAAGGCCACACCTTCAGTTTGGTGTTTGGGATGCATGTTTTCTCGGAGGAGAGTACATGGAAACAAGAAATGCAGATGTTTTCCCAATACCCATAGTTGTTTTCAGATTTTCCTTGTTCTTTTTTTCCTTGTTATGTTAGGTTTCAACTTTTTTTTTTGAAATAATTTGTTTCCCTTAGGATAAAATGTGAGTGTTGCAATGTGTGATAAAGACCTGACATGTGATAAGGGGATACCTATATTCGTAATCGAGATGCATTAACTGAGATGTGATTAGTCCAATGAAGTTGATTCAGTGCCATCTAGAATTGATAGTATCTTGACATGTAAAATGGAATTCTCTATTTCATGTTTTTAGGATGGAATCGTTGCTATGAATATGTGGTGATCGTTCTAGTCGGTTGGATTAGCAGATTACTGAGGATGTGTTCTTTGATTCTAGGATTTCACTCCATCTTTCTAACAACATAGGGTGGTTTATCGATGAACTTTGATATCGGTATCAGTGTTTCATGAATAGTGATATCCTTGAGATGTATCTCACATGGTGGTTCTTCAAATCCCCAATTTTCTTTTTGGGATTGGTTTAGAATTTTTTGGAGTGAGGTATCAGATGTAATGTCCCATGCCTCTCTAATCAGTTTGATTGTGTTAATATTGTGTTTGAACTATCCATGGAGGTCATGGTGAGTTATTTCAACACATTGAATTTTTTTAGATTTTTAGTTTCTCCAATGGTAGTTCACTGATTGTATGTCATGTTGGTGATTCGTGATGGTGAGTAACAAATGTGAGTCATGACAGCGTGTTGTGACAATATGACATGGTAGTGAGTTGTGATATTGAGTCACTAAGATGTTCCGTGACGACGATTCATAATGGTAGCTCATCTAATAGTGAGTTATACAATGGTGACTCATGCAATGGTAATTCATTCCTATGATGAGTTGGGAACAATGTTTCCATCTTCATACAGTTTCACCACTTTAACATTTTCCTTGATGTAAAATGAGTTTAATACCATATTTAATGGTTTTAAAGATAGTTTGAATCAAAATTATCTTATAAAAACTCGAATAATTCTTAACATAAAAAATCATGGTTATGGTCAAGATCCGCCTTAGATAGATTGAATACTATTTCCCCTAATGATATAGGATCTAGCCTGTCTAAATATTGGATCTTACCTTCCTTGTGTGCATCCCTTTCAGTTGGGTTGAGATGCCATGAACAACTGTTAGTCAAAAGGATTATTTCAATTATGTTGTATCATTCCTACAATCTATTATCTAGTGGATCATCCTTGGGAATGTTCACCCCCTATATTGGAAAAACCATGAAGTGTGAATCTTTTCTTCCTCTAAGTAGTTTTCCTTCTTCCCCCTCAATTGTTTCATCTAGGGTGCGTGTACGAATACATCCTATGTGAAGGTAGTTGAATATATATTAAATAAATATAATTGAATCAGTTTAAGATCAATATTCCGGGGTGGGGGAAAATGATCCATGATCGTATTTTTATTTTATTTTGGTTGTTTATGTGAATTATATGGGATTCACACCCCATTGAAAATCGTGGTTCCGGGTGGTCCTTGTTTGTCAATCGATTAATGATTCTAGAATGCATGATGTTTGGTTTTCTATCGAACAATTGTTATGAAAATGGTTTACCAAAATCAATATTCTAATAAAAATAAACCCCATGATAAATCTATTTATGTGATAACCTCTAAATAAGCATGTAAAGAGTGAGTGGGAAATGTCTTGTTAAATTTGAATATGCCTTGCCATGGTTCGTGTTGTGGGGTGTTGTGTGTGGATTTTTTCAGACCTTTGTTATAGTAGTGTTGTGTTCATTCTTATGAGATATAGGAAGGTTTAAGGGGCTTGTTATGATCTCAGGATGATATATTGTTTGATTCTTTAATGGATGGGATGTGTTTTATAGTATGGCAATGATTGAGTTGTGTGGTGATGTGTCGCTTGGTCGAACTATGAGTTGGGGGGTCGATCTATTAAGAGTATGGATTGTGTGGGATGAAATTGAAGAATAATGAAGAAAGTGGTTGTGTGAGTTTTAAATGAATAGTAATTTCAATTGGGTTAATTTTTCAGGGCTCTTCTTCATCTCTGTGAGTTTTTTAGTGTGTTTTGTGTGTCTGTGTAGTGCCAAGTAGTTTACTTGGAAGAGATGGAATGAATAAATGACTAGTTTAATAAGGAATAATAATTTATTAATATAATTAGATGGGGGGTATAAATAGAGTTATTGTATTGTTGTGTGGATGTGAATTCATAGGTAGCTGTGATATTGACAATTTGGTGAGCTGGTTGATTATTTGATAAACCATAGGTTGGGCAGAATTGTATGGTATTATATCTATTTATACATGAATTGTTTTCATTTTTTATTCTTATATGCATCCCATCCATGTAAAATACTATGTTTCGAACACTCCTATATTCATAGGGGTGGTTTGCATTCCAAAACATCCTAGTTGTAAGATAGATGACTGGCCACCCGTTCTACACTGCTATTTCTTTCAGTAGGTGGTATTACCACATTCTTCAGACAGGTAGAGGTTTGTGGCATTAGTGTCTATTGGCAAGATGTTCTATAGTTAGTGAGGGAACATGTGTGTTTGAGAAGAAGGTAATGTGGTTTATAGACCTGGTGTCTGTAGGCGGAATGTGATGTGGCTCATGGCCAAGGTGAGGGAACAAGATGCGGTTTGTAGGGCTTAGGTGTGTACAAGTGGATTGTGACATTGTTATTTTAAAAGTGGTGTGAGCGTGAGGTAGTTTTCCATTAGTAAAGAGAATTTAAAATATTTGAATGTGGTTCAGGGTACCAAAATCATCTATGTAGTTAGAATATTACATTAATTTACATGTGTTTCCAGGTGATTGTGCCTTGGTGAGGTTGGGATGACTAGTCTACCTTGTTATGTTTTATTGGGTATTATTGTTTTCTCACATGATAATTAGTATTCCTATCTCACTTATGCATGCAAGACATTGGTTTTTCATACTGAGTATACATATAACTGTCACCATACATATATAAAGCTTTTTAACATTTCCAAAAGGAATATATGGAATGTGTTAGACTTTAATAGGTCAGACAATGGGATTGTTGTTGGGTCATTGCTTTTCCTTTATTTTGGTATTTACTTTGGAGTTTTACCGTATTAATAATAGTGAAATATAATCCTTCATGTGGGATATTTTTTGGACTTCTTTTAAATATTTAGTACTTTGATTTGTTTTGGGAATGGACCGTCTCATTTCCTGATCTTGTTTCCTTTAAAAAGGTTATTTCCTCCCATTTTTTTGAGATTGTTTACCTCGACTACTGGTCACCCCCCTGAGGGCCTAATGGATAGAAGACTTGGGGGTCATTATATCCATTTCTTCATTGCAAGACCAAGAGGAAAATCTATGGAGGGAAGAGGTTGATATAATGAATGACTTTAAAAACTCATGAAATATTTTTATATGAAAAATATTTATATAATAACGGACTTTATGATTTAAAAAAAATTAATTTACAATCCTAGGTTTTTTAGAAAATAACTACTATTTTAATTAAAATGAATTTAAATAAATTAAAATTGATGATTTTTATTTAATTTTTTTCACAATAAAAAATTCAATAAAACTAAATTTTTTAATGATCATTTTCAACTGTTAATTATTATCTTATATGGACGACATTATTTTAATGTATAATTAATTTTTACCATTGTTAAAACAATATATTATCTGAAAAATAAATTGTTAAAATCAATAATTCAAGTAGTAAAAGTCATGAGAAGTGAAATAAATGTCCATAATTTGGTGAATATAGTGTGTATATTCTATATCCCATTCCACACATAACTATTTTTCTATTTTGAAACAACTTGACATGTTTTACATGAGGGCCATTTATATTATGTTGAAATGTTAAAATAATTTCATTCCCAGCAATAAATAAATAGGATTGTCAATACCTCATCATATAATAACAAAAATATGTTCCATCATGGAACCCAACAATTTTTTCCTTATATAAAAAAAATCATTTACTCTATTGAGCCTCTTTTCATAAGATATTGTAATAATCCATCTATTTACCAGTCACCTTCCATGGAAATCTCGATGTGATCAAGGTGATTAAACCTTTGTATATAAAATTATTCATTTTCAAATTTACTTTTCAAAATTATATATTCTAATACATTGGTATATAACATATGATTCATTATATACATTAATTTATTAAGATATTATAATAATAATTAATAATTAATTCCAATTTCATATAAGAATAATAAAATAGTCATTTGTGCATTTTGTGGAATATTGCTTCCATGACTCATCATGTATATTTTTCCTTCACTAAATTTCATGGATGGTAATTAAGTGGAAATTTTAAAAAAATCTAATATCTTTATCCATATTATGACTTTGCAAAAATAAAAAAGATTACTCCTAACAGATGTTCTATGAGAAACAAAATAATTAACCATGTGTATGTGTTGGATACCACCTCTTTTAAAGAATATATTTTCATTTTCTATTTCACCTCTACCTCATATAGATTTTCATGAAGTTGGTATTAAATGATAAATATTTTTATTTTTGTATGAGTATTGTTTTGTTATGAAAATCTCTTGAACCTATTGATTTTAGCTTAACCAATTGATTGTTGTTAATTAAATCAATTAAAACGAACTTACTAAGATGGTAATAATCTATTAATTTTATGTAATGAAAACGTATAGATTATCATTTAATTATATTAATTTATAATTATGAAATAGCACAAAAATAATAATCACATTTGATATGTATTCTTATATTATAATGCATACATAAATAAACAACTATATAATCGTCCATAAATCATTTTAAGATCATGACATTGTTGGTTTGAACAAAAAAAATGAACAATACACTAAATTTATGTCATGTATAACTTTAAAAATTATTACCTATATATTATGATATAACTAATAACAAATAAGATAAGTATATATTAACATTTAACTCATTTATTCATAAAATACAACTTGTTTATTATTAATCTCCAAAAACAAGTTCATCATTGATTCCGTTCTAATAGATTTTATAAAACATCCATAAAATGAAATTATATAATTATTTACTATCCCATAACATAAATTTTAAGATCATAATAAATCTAAGAATTTTTTTCTTTCAAAAAATAAAAGAGTTTGACACTTCTTTTATGAACATAGATCAATGTGATAAAGATTACATACACCTATATTGGAAATATTTATAAAATAACTAATATATACATATTGTTTAAAATAAAGATAATAAATTGAAATGGGTATGAATAAAGTTCCCAAGTATGTATTTAATGTGCCTTTTTATATCATTTATTATATATGGTGTAATAGTTGAAGGAATATATACTAATTTAAGGGTTTTCTTAGTCATAATTTATATTCATTGAGACATGATAAAATTCATAAAATAACTTAATTTTTTTATAATTTTCATATGATTTACTATTACATTATAGTTAACTACATTATTTATTATTAACTCATTGTTTATAGTAATTAAAATTATGTTATTTTCATCAACATTCATTTGAATCAACGGTTTCCCCAGTTGTTATAATGTTCGGTAACTCATATTTCATTCATTTAGATATGATAATTCTATTGATCTTATTTTATATATGTTTGGTACATTTAACACGTTTATTATATCAAGTGTCATTCTCTCATTTTATAAATTTTTACCACATAAATACATTTTCAAATCCATCACACACCATGGAGTATATTTCATGCTAGGTATATGGATAACATATTTCATCCTTATATGAGTAATATTGATTCTTCATGATCATAATTCACCCATACATGGGATCTACCATCCTAATAATATATTTTAGTTCATTATTTATACATATGTGGGGAAAATAGTATTAAAAAATATTCTAATATTATTAGTTTTGATCAATATTATTTATATAATAATAAGTGTAGAATTTCATTTATCATTTATATTTTTTTTATTCTTAATTTTAAATCTTTGAGATAAAAAATTTTAATATACAAGGATCAATTTTTTTCACTATTTTTATAACTAAATTATTTTAATATTATCCATGTCACATTTTCAAATTATTCTTTATAATGAAACATGTATATATTTATTTTATTTTTATGTTATTTTTTCATATAAGCACTCATATTTTTTCATTTCCACATCCCTTTTTATTTTCAAAATTATTTACCATGATAGGGTTTGTAATTCATAAATTATAATATAATATATATCTTCCATTTGTGTGGTTGATCTCACAGTTTTAAATCTTTTGAATCTTGACCCCTTTATCTTTGATATAAATGAATGATTTCTTTTTAGGAGGTTGTTTTCTATTTCTGAGAAGAACCATATATTTTTCCTTTGATACAGTTTGGAAATGTTCTTTTCCAACCATCCACGTTTTTTATTTTCATGGATTATGATCTTCTTATTTATTTAATAAATTAAGAGTATAATCATTTCCTTATAAGGTGGGAAAATCAACTTTTTCTAAATTTTTATTAGAGTATGATTACCAAGAAGGAAGAATTGATTATTTGTTAGGGATGTATTGAAATTATTTATAATTATTACTTATTAAATAATATTATTACATATTTAAATTTAAAATTCTTATTTCTTGTAATTTATATATTTTTATTTATCAGTAGGATCCTCAAGGAGTGGTATGGAATATATTCTTGACACTATCAGTGATTGAATTGAAAAAATCATGTGATAGTTTGGGCCCATCATTACAAATCCCACTGATTCAATAATTTGTCATATGAGAAAAATCAAAATTTATTTTGGTCTACATATCTACCCATGTATATATAGTGTCTGTTAATAATTCCTTGAAAATATGGTTTGATGTCCAAAATTATTCATTCCATTTTTATGAGATCAGTATTACCAATTTCTATTTTTTATTATTATCATGGATATATAGTGATCAATGTTTTTGTTGATTATGTAATTGTATAAATTATTTATTCATCCATATTATGTAAACCATGATTATGTTTTATATATATTAAATTATAAATTTTATATACTAATTAATTTTACACCCACATTTGTTATATATAATTCCTTGGGTTCTAATGAAATGTAGTATTTATCATATTTACACATGGGTAGAAAGTGTGATATAATTTTTTGTAGTTTTGAAGAAATATGCCCCATGATGATTTAACTTATCTAGTAGAAAAAATATTGATTTTTATAAATACATAGGCTTTATTATTTTATTAATAGTAAGAATTCTATAAATCTCAAATGTTAAAAAGGACTTAATTTTTTTTCATTGAAATATTTTATTTATTTAATTTAAATATGGATATTTTTGTACGGTAATATATATTTAGAATCCACTCATGTATATGAAGAATGTTTTTATGGAATCAGATTTAATTGTGCAGGTCTTGGGTTCAACAAGTTGGTATTATTAGTGGGGTTAGATATCATTGGAGATTATGTTGTTTCTTAGGATAATTTAGTTGTTTATATTTTATGGTTAATCTAAATTATTAATGTATAAATATCCCTTTAAGAAGGAATATAATTTAATTTTGATTAGATAATACAAATTTCATAACACAACAAATCTAATGGCATGGACCCCTCCTGTCCATTCCTTTGTTGAAATTGATGTGGTCAACACGACGCGCGTTATAATGATAATTTTTTATACTGATGATAATGTAAAAAAATGTTAAATAATAATGATGATGACATAAATTGTGTAATTAAATAAACTAAAAATATAATAGTCGTGATAAAATGATTTAATGGGTGTTATTATTATTAATGATGTGAAGTGGGACGGTGTGTGACCCATTTGACGTTGTTAAATGAAACATGTGGTTTATTATAAATTGAGTAATTGTTGAAATTAAATTTGAATAATAATAATGGGTGTTGTGATATTAATATTATTAATAATATTAATAATAATGAGAAATTAATGAAATGAGTCATGGTATTTATTGCAATCAAATAAATGAAGATGCGCAGAGGAAGAGAGGTGGTGCATTAGTAATATTAAATGTCAGTTATTATTATGTAAGATAATAATAATAATGGTAAAGTAAATATGTATATATATTTAAATATGTATATATATCGGTATAATTAAATTAAATGGTATTAATTAAATAAAGGAAATAGTTGTTAAATTAATTGGAATTAAATGGGGGAACAGAAATCTTGCAGCGTGATTGTGTTACCGTAAAAATCTCTTTCCATCCTTATATTGTCGTGATATTAATTATATGTTTTATATAATGTTTAATAAAATTTCTATAATAAATGATATGCTATTGGCATAATGATGAAGAACATGGACCCATGTATCTTTACAAAATTTATATAATAATTAATATATTATAATAATGATAAATGAAAAGAAATAAATTGAATGCTGATGAAATGCATGGGGAGGGGAGGCGTGAATTTCCCTTTCCCCTTTTATAATTATACATTTTATATATTATTCTTTTTATAGTTTAATAACTAATAATAAGTTAAAAAGAATAAGGAGGTGTCACTTTTTTGGGTGCGTGATGAAATTTGGAGAAGAAAGGGGATTGGAGAGAGAAAGAAAAAAAGGAATAAGAGAAATAAGATTAAAAGATAAATAAATGAAAAATGGGGAATGGGTTTCTAATTCTAGCGCTCAACAAGACTCAAATCATGATTGATTTTGGAATTATGATAAATAAATTAAGAATTGATTAAATAATCATATAATATTGTTATTATTAATTTTGTTGATAAAATACTTTTTTGTCCGTATCTTATTCGTGCGACCTCAGTTTTACAAACCATCTGCGGTAGTGTGACCCAGACTTTGAGACGTAAATTATGAGTCCAATATTGGATGTCTTTTTCGGGTTTTTGTATTGGGTACCCGAAACGCTCTAGAATTAACTTATTTAATATTATTATTATGTATTTGACCCATCATAACTCCCATGTGTGACGTCCGATTGACATTCCATTATTTGCGATGTGATCCTATCATTAATATGGTAAATTCAAGTATAATGTTGGGTATTAAATTATGGTTCATGTCCCAGGTCAATAAAACACCTGTTATTAATTGAAGTTATTATTATCATTAAACGCATGGAAACTGCGGGACGTGTCGGGTATTGACCAGTCAAATAGTGTGATAGTCGTACGATCACGTCGTGTTTTCATTAATACAGGCTACATACTGTTTTACCATTTAATTTCCTATATAAGAGTAGAGAACATGTTATTTATGGACCTCTCATCTTCTCCGCACGACGACGCTCCCGGATGACCTAGAATCCTTCCTTCTAACTTATTCATCCGGACTCTGATCGTCGATCCGTTAGTGAATGCGGGATCGTGTCAGCAAGGAGAACATCATACACCCTGTTTTGGTCCCTCTTCTATGACTTCCCCTCTGTAGTTTCCAACCGAGTCGATTTCAGATAATTGACAGGAACGATGATCATTGACGAACGACTCTAAAAAGGTATGTTAAATATCTGTTCTTGAATTCTCCTTCCGATCATACTTCTCTTGTTTTCATTCCATGCTACGACATGTGATCTCCATGTTGAGGGAGTTTCTTTGATTTTTTATTCGAGAGTGGTGTGATTTCCTTGGTGGGTACAGTCGTTCTGGGAGAATCCTTGTGATCGTGGTGGTCGTCTTCGTAGAAGGACATCAGAACCTGTTGAGGTAGGGATCTTACCTTCGTCTCTATAAATTGTGCATCATGCGGGGTGGGTGTCCTCTTGTTTATGTGAAAAAAAATTGAACTAGTTTAATAAATATAATAACTAACTTATATAACGGGGATGGAGAGTTTGTGATTTCAGATATTTTTTTTATATCCTGTGATATTATGTTGTGAATTGAATGAGCTTATGCCTACAAAAAATCATGGTCATTGGGGGACATTGCTTACACAATTAAATGTTGCACTCTCATTCTGGATTTTCTTATGGATGTAAATTTTATTGAATGTGGAAATTGGTTAATCACGTAAAGTTGGCTGATTAAATACCTGGAACCCTTGTGTGATCACCCTGGTTGAACAAACTAAAATAATAAACATGTGGGTGCTGGTTAGTGTTTTTTATGTGAACGAGGAGGGGGGGAGGGTGTTTTGTGGGTTGTTGTGGATCGGGTGAGCAGTGGGGCTGCGGTTGGCTTGGTTGTGGGTTGGTGTGAATGTTATGTTCGTGATGGGCAGCGAGGCTACGATAAATGGTATCAAGGGGTGTTGATGTGAATGTTTCGGTGTGTTTGTGGTTATGGTGGATGGCATTGGGGCTGCAGGGATGGGTTTGAATGTGAACGAACTATTGGTTGTGAATAATAAATAAAAGTGGAATAGTTAATGAATGGTGGGGCATGTTAATGGAATGGGAATAATAATCAATGGGGTTCGTTGGTTAATAAGAAGGGACTTTCTTGTGTTTCTTGTGTTTTCCTAACTTGATTTGTGGATGGCAGGGATATGTTTTATGGACGATTGATTTTTTTTGGTTGTTGATAGTTTCCCGATAGTTAAGAAACTGATAACTAAAGCTGTTGAAAGAAGAAAACATTAAATGGGGTTTTGGGATTGTTTCTTGTGTGCATACTCTCGAAGTAGCAGTGCCAAGGCATGTGCTCAGATATTTATGTAGAAGCCTTAAGATGGAAGGAGTGGTTTTTATACATATATAAATATGTAATTTTTATGTTTCTTTACGCACCCCACTCAAGTCGAGCAGTTAGTGCCGAACACCCTCATTTCATGGGGGAGGGTTTTTTTCCGAACACTTCTATTAGTGGATAGTTATTAGCTCCTTTCTGCTCCCTTTCCCGGATAGCCCAAGTATATTTGGGTAGGCTGTGATGGCCTGAGGTCCATTATTATCCTAAGAATCATCAGGCATGGTAGTGCGGTGGTTAGCCCTGATGTGTGTGGGTAGGTGGTTTACCAAGTGTCTTCGGGATGAGGCCCAGGTGTCTTCGGGCCTGGCAGTAGATCTTCTAGCCCATGTGTCTTTGGGCATGACAGTTGTTGTTCTGGCCTACGTGTTTGTAGATGTGGTTACGTATGATAGTTGTGGCCCATGTGTGTGCGGGCGGGGTTTCTCAGTGGGACTGCGTGTGTTATGGCCCAGGTGTGTGTGGGCGGGGTGTGGCAGTGGGACTGCAGTAAGAATGGCGGGATTGGTCCGATGCGTAGGATTTCTTCAATAACCAGTGGGAAGGTGGTGCGGGGTACCCATACATTGATAACATTACTACTATAATCTATTTACTTGTGTTACTTGGTGAGTGTGACTGGTGAGGCTGGTTGGATAGATTCTTTGCTAGGTTTTGGTTCTTTTGTTTTCTCATGAGGAATTAGGATGTCTCCCCACTTGTGCATGAGAGCTTTAGGTTTCCCTACAAAGTATACTTGAATGCTCACCCTACATTTTCTTTCAAGATTTTAGGAGGACTACAAGGACTATGCGGGACCTTACTAGTCAGGCAAGGGGAGTTGCTATTGTTTTTTGTTGTTGTTTTCCTTTACTTTTTTTGGTACAGTACTTTGGAGCTTTTCTATACTTGTAATTATTTTTCACTATTGTATAAATCTTGCATATGGGATTGGTTTTGGACTACTTCTATACTTGTTCATTTTCTTCTCTTGGTGTTTAACTCATCCTATTTCCCGATCATAAATTAATAAAAAGGGTAATGCCTCCAATATATGTGAAAAACTCACACCCTTGGTGCTAGTCGCCACTCCAGGGCCTACTGGAGGTGGGACTCGGGGGTCATTATCTCCCTTCCACCATTGCTAACTCAGGAGGAGCATATTTGGTGGGTCGGGGTCATGACAGAATGGTATCAGAGCCTGATGGTTGAGAGATAGGATGGATTTTGGAGTTAGGCATATTGAGGATTGCATGGGATGGTAGGGAAACAGTGTTGGTTAATCTTGGTGCGTGACATAGGCCATGGAACACCGGCTAGAACAAGAGATTTTAGGGCCCCCCGTGATCCAATGCAAGGAGTCTATGCCTACCGAATGACCAAGTGTGACTACATTGATTGTAGGGTAGAGACCCTAGGGAAGGTACATGCATCATCGCGATTGTGTTTTACATGAATTGGGTGTTTTAGGAACGAAATTGAAATAAAAATGATAAAATAAAACCTTGATATATTTCCATTCTACTTGGGAATAGGTGTCCATTGTTTACCGTACAACTATGGAACATGGACATCAATAAAGAGGCAGAGGAGTGGTATGCAGACAGTCACACACAATAGAAGTGGCAGCCCTAGCATAGACAGAGATCGAGAGAGATATTTTCAGTTTTACTTAAATGCTCTGGTTTATGTTTTTTTTAAATTCCAGAGCATCACACTCTTTAGTTGAAACTAATTCTCGCCCATGCTTTGGGCCCATACCTTGTTTTTCATGAGTCTATAATGATAAGTTGTTTCCCTCTTTCCTTTAAATGTGTGTGAAGAGTCATAACATTTGGTGAGAGGAGGAACTGATCCCTAATCAAGATGCATTAATGTGGATACCATTAATCCCGTGTAGGAGAGTCAGTGCCACCTAAAGCGGATAATATCTCGACATGGGAGAAGGAATTTATCAATCCATGTGTTTGGGAAACTTATTGTAGTTTTTTATGGTGTTGGGGGTTGTGTAAGTTTGGAAAATTCAAATATATGGAAGTCGGAAGACCTAATTCCTAATCGAGACACATTAATGTGGATGCGATTAAACCTGTGCATGCGAGTCAGTGCCGCCTAAAGTGGATAATAGCTCGGTATGGGAGAAGGAATTCCTAACTCATATTATTAGGGTTTTCGGTTGTTTCCTGGTATGACAAGAGCCCTGAGAGGTATCTTGCGGGGTGGTTTTTCGGATCCATTTTTTTTTCTGGGTTGGTTTTTAATTCTCAAGGACGAGAATGTTTTGAGAGGTATCAGATGTAATGGCCCGGACCCCTCCGGTCCATTCTTTTGTTGAAATCGATGTGGTCAACACGACGTGCATTATAATGATAATTTTTAATACTTATGATAATGTAAAAATATGTTAAATAATAATTATGTTGATATAAATTGTGTGATTAATTAAACTAAAAAGGGAATAATCATGATAACATGATTTAATGGGTATTATTATTATTAATGATGTGAAGTGGGAATGTATGTGACCCATTAGACATTGATAAATGAAACATGTGGTTTATTATTAATTGATTAATTGTTGAAATTAAATTTGAATAATAATATTGGGTTTTGTGTTATTAATATTATTCATAATGTTAATAATAATGAGTAATTAACGAAATGAGTAATGGTATTTATTGAAAACAAATAAATGATGATGCGCAGTGGAAGCGTGGTGGTGCATTAATAATATTAAATGTTAGTTATTATTATGTAAGATAATAATAATAACGATGACGTAAATATGTATATATATATATGTATATATATTAGGATAGTTAAATTATATGGTTTTAATTTAATAAAGGAAACCGTTGTTAAATTAATTGGAAATAAATGGGGGCACACAAATCTTGCTGCGTGATTGTGTTACTGTAAAAATCTATTTCCACCTATATGTTGTGGTGATATTAATTATATGTTTTATATAATGTTTAAAAAAATTTCTATAATAAATGATATGTTATGGGATTAAGGACGAGGCACATGGCCCCATGCATCTTTACAATATTTATATAATAACTAATATATTATAATAATGATAAATGAAAAGAAATAAATTGAATGCTAATGAAATGCATGGGGAGGGGAGGGGTGAATTTCCCATTCCCCTTTTATAATTATACATTTTATATATTATTCTTATAATAGTTTAATAACTAATAATAAATGAAAAAGAATAAGGAGGCGCCACTTTTTTTGGGTGCATGATGAAATTTAGAGATGAAAGGGGATTGGAGAGAGAAAGAAAAAAGGAATAGGAGAAATAAGATTAAAAGAGAAATAAATGAAAAAAGGGGAATGAGTGTTTAGTTCTAGTTCTCAACAGGACTCAAATTGGGATTGATTTCGGAATTATGAAAAATAAATAAATAATTGATTAAATAACAATATAATATTTTTATTATTAAATTTGTTGAAAAAACACTTTTTTGTTCTGTAACTTATTTGTGCGACCTCAGTTTTACAAACCTTCTATGGTAGTGTGACCTAGACTTCAAGAAGGAAATTATGAGTCCAATATTGGATGTATTTTTTCGGGTTTTCAGATGGGGGTACCGAAACACTCGAGAATTAATTGATTTAATATTATTATTAAGTCTTATACCCATCATAACTCCCGCGTGTGACGTCTGATTGACTTCCCGTTAGTGGCGATGTGATCCTATCATTAATACGGTCAATTCAAGTCTAATTTTGGGTATTATATTATAGTTCGTGTCCCGGTTCAATAAAACACATATTATTAATTAATGTTATTATTATCATTAAATGCATGGAAACCGCGTGACGTGTCGTGTGTTGACCAGTCAAACTGTGTAATAGTCGAATGGTCACGTCTAGTATTCATTAATATACATTGTGTACCATTTTACCTTTTCATTTCCTATATAAGAGAGGAGCACATGTTATTTACAGACCTCTATTATTCTCTGCACGGCGATGCTCCCAGATGACCTAGAAGCCTTCCTCATAACTTTTTCATCCAGACTCCAATCATCGATCCATCAGTGACTGTCGGATCGTTTCAGAAAGGATAACATTGTACACCCTATTCTGTTCCCTATTCTACAACTTCCCCTCCGTTGTTTCCAACCAAGGAGACTGCTGATAATTGACGGGAACAACGGTCTTTGATGAATGGCTCTAAAAAGGTATGTTAAACCTCTGTTCTTGTATTCTCTTTCCGATCCTACTTCTCCCATTTTATTTACATGCTACGGCATGTGATCTCAATGTTGAGGGAGTTCCTTGTGTTTTTGATTCGGTGGTGCCGCGACGTCCTTCGTGGGTGTAGTCGTTCGGGGAGAATCCTTGTGATCGTGGTGGTCGTGTTCATAAAAGGACATTAGAACCAATTGAGGCAGGGAACATACATTCATCTCTCTAAATTGTGCATCATGCAGGGTGGGTGTTCTCTTGTTTATGTGAAACACATTTTAACCAGTTTAATAAAGATAATAACTAACTTATATAATGGGGATGGAATGTTTGTGAATGAAGTTACTTTTTTTCTATCCTTTGATATTATGCTGTGAATTAAATGAGCTTCTGCCTACTGAAAATAATGGTTGTTGCGGGCCTTTTCTTATGCAATTAAATGTTTCCCTCTTCTTATGTATTTTCTTATGGATAGAAATTTTATTGACTGTGGAAATTGGTTAATCACATAAAGTATGCAGATTAAATACCTAGAACACTTGTTTGATCACCCCGGTTGAAAAAACTGAAATAATAAACATGTGGGTGCTGGTTAGGGTCTGATTATGTGAAAGGGGGGTGTTTTGTGGGTTGTTGTGGATCAGGTGAGCATTGGGGCTACAATTAGCATTGTCATGGTTTGGTGTGAAGGTTATGTTAGTGATGGGTAGCGAGGCTGTGATAAATGGTATCAAGGGGTGATGATGTGCGAGTTTCAGTGTGTTTTTGGTTATAGTGGTTGGAAGCAGGGCTGAAGGGATGATTTTGAATGTGAACGAACTATGGGTTGTGAATAATAAATAAAAGTGGAAGAGTTAACGAATGGTGGGGCATGGTAATGGAACGAGAATAATAATAAATGGGGTTGGTTGGTTAATAAGAATGGACTTGCTTATGTTTCATGTGATTTCATAACTTGATTTGGGGATTTCAGGGATATGTTTTATGAATGATTGATCCATTTTGGTTGTTTATAGTTTCCCGGTAGTTAATAAAATGATAACAAAATTAGTTGAAACATGAAAACATTAAATGGGGTTTTGGGGTTGTTTTTTGTGTGCATACTCTCAATGTAGCAGTGCCAAGGCATGTGCTCAGATCTTTTTGTAGAAACCTTAGGATGGGCTGAGTGGTTCTTATACTTATATAAATATGTACATTTTATCTTTCTTTACGCACCCCAACCAAGTCGAGAACTTTGTGCCGAACACCCCCATTTCATTGGGGAGGGTGTTTTTCCAAACACTTCTATTCGTGGCCGGTTATTAGCTCCTTTATGCTCCCTTTCCCGGATAGCCCAAGTATGTTCGGGCAGGCTGTGATGGCCTGAGGTCTATTATTAGCCCTAGAATCTTCAGGCAGTATAGTGTGGTGGTTGGCCCTGGTGTGTGCGGGAAGGTGGTTTTCCAAGTGTCTTCGGGATGAGGCCTAGGTGTCTTCGGGCATGGCAGTAGATCTTCTAGCCCAGGTGTCTTTAGGCATGACAATGGTTGTTCTAGCCTAGGTGTTTTCAGGCGTGGTTATGTATGACAGTTGTGGCCTAGGTGTGTGCAAGTGGGGTTTTGCTGTGGGACTGTGTGAGGCTATGGCCCAGGTGTGTGCGGCCGGGGTGTGGCAGTGGGACTACATAAATAATGGCGGGATTGTTCCGATGCATAGGATGTCATCAATAACTAGTGGGAAGGTGGTGAGGGGTACCCATACATTGATAACATTACTACTATACTCTATTCACTTGTGTTACTTGGTGAGTGTGACTGGTGAGACTGGGTGGATAGATTCCTTGGTAGGTTTTGGTTCATTGGTTTTCTCACGGGGCATTAGGATGTCTCCCCACTTGTGCACGAGAGCATTAGGTTTCCCTACTGAGTATACTTGTATGCTCATCCTACGTTTTCTTTCAGGTTTTCAAGAGGACTACAGAGACTGAGCGAGACCTTACTAGTCAGGCAGGGGGAGTTGCTACTATTTGCTGTTGTTGTTTTCCTTTACTTTTTTTGGTACAGTACTTTGGATCTTTTCTGTACTTGTACTTTTGATTCACTATTGTATAAAGTATGCATATGGGATTGGTTTTGGGCTATTTCTATACTTGTTCATTTTCTTCTTCTTGGTGTTTGACTCATCCTATTTCCTGATCATAAATTAATAAAGAGGGTAATGCCTCCCATATCTGTGAAAAACTCATACCCTTGGTACTAGTCGCCACTGCGGGGCCTACTGGAGGTGGGACTCGGTGATCATTATCTCCCTTCAACCATTTCCATCTTAGGAGGGGTATCTTTGGTGGGAGGGGGTCGTGAAAATTAAGAACATAGAACATTACTAAAAACTATATGAAAAAATATTATAGATAATTATACATAAAATATAATAGTCCAATGTTTTTATAATTTTTAAATTGTATGGTTCTCCAAAACATCAAATCCCTCCCCCAATGCTAAAAAAATGAAATTTCTATAATAGATAAAACAAGATGTAATAACATCAAAAAGATCTAATTGGGTATAATCATGATCACTACCCAGGGGATTATAGATAGTCATAACTATACACCTAGTTTGAAACTCCTTGGATATATCCAAAGGATAATTCAAATTCTATTAATGAAAAAAAATCGTAATTTAAAATTGATTGTAATATATAATGTAGTATTAATGTTAACATGGATAAAATAGATTGAAAATAGAGATTCATTAGTTATGGTACACATTAATTGAATCTAATTTTCATAAAAAATGGATAATTTGTAATTTGGGTGAATAGTCTATAACAATTATTTCGTTTAAATTAATATCTCTTAATTAATGTTAATTTTTAATCATTACTATTAATTTCATGACAATAATATTGATATAAAATTACTCAATGTAAGATTTTTTTAAACCAAAAGCGATTTAGTTTAAACATAATTTTATATATATTGAACAATGTCTAATACTGGTTAATTTGTTTGAACAATAGGCTAATATGATCATGTTATGAGGTTACACATAATAAGGTTAAATCATCCAATAATTAATTATGATAATTTTATAATAATTATCATAATTCATGTTATCTCCTTTGGTTTTAGTTGTTACTAACACTCGATGGATCCATGATAACAATAGTTGCCTTGGAAAATGTTAAAACAGACTCAATGAACATGCTAATAGGATATGGGATGGATTGGGAAATAATTTTTTTATTCTAAATAGGATATCAATAATTATATTTATAAATTTAAATATATTTTAATTACAAAACACACCATATATGATAATGATTTTATATGATAAATATAATTGAGGTAAGAAATTTCAATTCCATACATCCCAAAATACAAGGGAATAAGTTTAGGGAAAACTACATTAATGATATCGGTAATTACAAATGTGTTGTAAAAAATCATATTATACATATAAGTGTAGGTACATAGAGTGGATAAAAAAATTTCCACAAATAAAATATAGTTATGAATTATAGGAATCAATATCACAATTCATGGGATAATTATTTAAATTTCCACAAAAAACAGTAGAAATAATAAAAAACCCTATGCAACTGGTACTAATATAGAGGATATTGATTATTCAATAAATATAATATAGTTACTTATTTTCTTATATTCTCAATAACAACATGGTATTGGGTTATAAATAAAAACCCATAGTGGTGTGATTATCATATAGATAATCTTCCGGGTTCCTGGGAAGTAATTCCTTATGTATAAAGATATTCTTCCCGAAGTGTAATTATATGTGATATTATTAAAGGTATTTACATATTTAAAATTTTCTTATCATAATCATTTATATTGATAATTATCATTCCACATCCTAAATTAACCAAGGATCATCTAACCACATATAGATAATTATGACCTTCCTGAAAAAAATAATCTCATTATATGATTCATGTTTGAAAGATGTAATTTATTTAGGTCGGTTGAAAATGTGACACCCCAATATTTTTAATAAATGAATTCATTTAATGGATAAAAATAGTTTCTATATATTTTTGAAAGCAAAATACCAAACTAAAATGAAACGAAAATATATCTTAATAAAAATATAAATAGTTTGTAGGACTATTAAAACCTTTATGATTAATTAGTGGGAATGAATAGGAGTAAACACATTATGAAATTTTTATCCAATGAAAAATAAGTAACCATTTATTGTTATTGAAATTTAGTTTGTATATTTAAATTGAGAATATGGACCAATTATACAAAGAAATGTATTTCTCTTAATATTTTATTTTTTAGTGAAAATAATTCCCTTTTTAAAAAATCATGTGACTAATGATAATATGAGAAATTGGTTAATAATAATTTATTAATTAAATAACAATAAATTTTAAATAAATTGGTTAATATCCCAAAAAAATATTTTTTTTATAAAAACAGGTTTTCATCATATCACACCTTTATATTTAAATTATACATTTCTAAAATATAGATTTATAATTTTAAAAATTGAATATAATTTTTGGGTTCATCCTAGTAGTATATTCTTATGATATAAATTTGTTATTTTGTTGAAAAAAAATTATTAATTTTATGAATATTTCCAAATACCATTATTAAGAATTGTAAATATTTTTATGATATCATTAGTAAATATGTAAAATTTTAAAGTCATAAAATATTTTAATTATGATGAATATTTATTTGTATTAAAATTTATAATTTCAAACTGTGTTTTTATTTTACAAAAGCATATTTCATATTTTCATACATAAGTAATATTTTTAGAAAAATTATTTCCAATGTGTATATATATTTATTTTATAATTATTTTTTATGAAATTAATAAATTGATTCAACGAAAATTCATTCAATATATATAGTATTGGGGTCCAAATTTTCTAATAATGACCACTTCAATTTTATGGTTAAATATTAAATTATCTTAGAAAAAAACATGTTAACATGTCAAAATATGAAATTTTAAATTAAATAATTCAAGTGAAAAAGTGATTGACGCATGATAATAACATACATATAATTGACTATATGTGTTTTGGATCTCCCATTTATATTTTTATATTAATTATTTCTCAATTTGTTATTGGAATACATTTTATAACATGTTCCCTCATTATATTAACATAACACATTTACAAAAATGGCATTATCAACACATATAATAGTGAGATCTCACCACACATTATAGGAATACCTAAAAACCTAGTTCATCATGAAAACATGAATGTTTTTAATAAAAAAATATAATAATTAAATCAATTTAACTTCTTTTCACAATATATTAGCCCATTTTTACCATTTAAAAGAGAATTTTTTAGGAAATATGAAACTATATATCATAAGAAATCATTTTAACAATACATATCTATTTTTTACAATTATTTTTAATTTATTATTTTAAAAAAACAATATTGTATAATTTTTTTTATATAATGATTTTTATAATGATATTTTACTAAGAAATAATAAAATTTTCACTTTTCTATTATGATGAAATTATAATTTCATCTATGTGTTGGACAGTCTACCACCTCTCCAAAAAAATGTGTTCTGTTTTCAATCACCCCAATAAAGGGATGAACTAAAAGGTAATTTAGAAAATATTTATTGTATTTATATCATTTTTTTTATCTTGGAATAATAAAAAAATATTAAAACTATAACATATAAACACTACTTGATTAAACCACACACTAGAGTATGCTTTTATATGGTGAGGTGAAGCCAGAAAACTGAGCATGGTGTTGAATTAAGGAAACCCGATGGAAAAACACAATTATATGTTGAATAAAACGTATATATATCCATTCAATCTAATAAAAATGAGAAAAAACCGAATGTATGAATAAAGTATGTCAAAAAAGTCTCTATGTTACCAATAGTCACCTCTAATATACCACGTTGTGAATGAAATGACTAAAAGAGAATCTGACAAGCTAAAGAAGTCCCATTCTATTAACTATATTCAGAAATAAAACATCTATAAATATCCAATGAAAATAATAAGGGTGTGAGAACAAATACCATTAGGATAAAATCACAATGTCTATACAAGGTTCAAATACTAGAATTATATATTTATATCATTTAACATAAAAAAGATTAACAATAAATTTTAATATTTCCAATTCATTTGTAAAAAGGTTTTCCTTCGGTTTTTTATAAATCCAATAATATTTTCAAACCATAAATATGAAAAAATAAGGGAAAATATAATAAATCATATAAAATAATCAAGAGGTATGTAATTAACCAGATATCAATAAAATAACATATCATGCAAATATATGAGATACAACTGCACATAAAAGCATGGCAATTACCAACCATGAAAAAAAATTACCTTGTTATAAATAACCACAAAGAAAAATCGCATCATACTTTTCCCTAGCCTCTGGATAATTTATATTAGTTTAGAATTTTCCTAGACCAGCATAACATTTGATTCAACGAATTTTGAAGTCTACCAATTTATATCGATCCCCACAAGAATACTTCTTAGTGTTTACACACACACTAATGCTTCAAGGGTCCCTTTCTTGATTTATCCATGGTTTCCAATAGGTAAATTAAAAAAACAAATTCAAAAAAAAATCACAAGTTTATAAAAAAATTTCAAATACATTATAGTCCACTTCGGTGTTTTAAAACACATTTCTATATAGTGTTAATCTATTGTCAAATAGAACCCATTAGTAAAATTTTCATTTCTAACAAAATCTTTTACAAAAACATGTCATTTCACATAAATGTGATAAATAATGTTATTTACATGGAATGGAGAGAAATTAACCAATATTATAAAAACTCCTACATCAAACTATTATAAACCATGCTTCCTTTGACCACAGTTTCTAGAAACCACGATAATGACCATTGAAATTCATGGTGCTCTAGGAAACTGAAAAGAGACAAACAAAAACACTATATTGTAACAAATTTGAAAAAAAAATTATCCATCATTGATGAAATGACAATAGGAAAGGAGAAAAAATGAACGCTTATTAGAATAGGAACCCCACAGCAACCCTGAGGTTCGATTGATGAACAAATGATACAGAATGATCAAAGATCTCTAATGATTTATGGGAGATATTTAGGTCATAAAATTGTAGGATTCAAATGTAATGAACCCTTAATAACTTATAAAATTATCCTAAATGGAATTTATACTAACATGTACCCCACATGTAATTACTCCATGAACATTATTTCAGAATTTAAATGATCTACCAAAAAATATGATTTGAAACAATACACATTACAAAAATAATACATGGAATGTAAAAAGTTCATAGAATGTCTCATTTCAGAACATCATTTATGAAATAAATACACATCATGTTACCTGTTGGAAGAGAATTTTATAACTAGTATTCTATAGAAACTGCAGGTTTATGTAGAAAAACTCAAAAACTGCACTCCAAAAATTCCTTAAACATAAGAAAAACCCTGAAATGATGTTGAATATTCAAAACCAAGACTAATGTAATTAAAAAAGAACACATCCCAGATAATATTTTTATTTTCCACAGAAATGGCTCTCAATCCATGAGAAACACATATATTTTCACATATAAGGATAATAAACATAGAATGAACAAGAGTGTATCTAAAAAACATAATGGTGTGTTACAATATTCCAATAATAAATTCATTATTCCCCTAAAAATATTTAATATTCTAAGAGTCCCAAAAAGTAAAATCTACCACATACACATCATCAATTACCTTTCCCAGTTTCTCTTTCTATCCCATCCATATATGAACAATAGTCAGTCCAGAGGAATCATTTCACAGTGAATTACATTCCCTTGATGATTAATAATCTAAATATCATGTCCAGAAATGTTATTTTAGTCTAAATATTAACATCCTCCCATCCAATCACATGGATTGGATCCATTAAATACATCATCATATGATAGATACGAAACACATCATTGAAATGTTTTAAAAAATATGAAAATTACAATCGATAGTTTACCCTTCCCAGTCATCCATCTATCTCAAATGGCCCCACAAACATTAATGCCAATGCAACATACCTTCCAAACCGATGGTGTCCTAAGATAGGTGATTTTATATGAAAAACTACCACTATCCTTAAAATCTAGTGAAATATCATGATGAACTATATAGTATTTTGAGGACACAATGTCATGATAAATCTCCTCTAGATCATCGAAATCATCATTATCATCTTCAGAATGAGACTTGGACCATCCAAGGCCCACTCTCCCAACAATTCTCATTATAATGAAGATCTACATAGACCTAGTTACAAAGACATAATGGGTGTTGTACTAATTGATTCTTGATAAATCTTTTTATCAGAATTAATGGCTATAATATCATGGTTTTCCCATGATCCTCTAAAATCAATTACAAAAGCTCTGATCATAGAATCTAGAACCTCTATAGTCCTATATTTGTTTCCATCCATTTGAAAATTATAATCCATTCTCAATTTAATCTAGGAAACCATTTCCTCATACAATCCTTTATAGTATCTCAATTTGAACCTCGAGTCCTTCTAAGATAAAAAAATATAGGGAATCCAACAAATTATGACAACGATTCAAACATTAATGTCTTGAAGGTGTTCCACCATTTTCATATCCTAAAATTGAATGAAATGATATGATTTCATGAGTCAATAAATAACCAAAGAAATCACATCCTTATCACAAGGATCCTTTGAATGACCAATGAAATGAATACTTGGAAATATAATTCCACTTCCATACTAGAATGAGTGTTGGTTGCGACAAACAGAGATGTATCTGGTGTTTATGAATTAGTCAATATAAATTAAGACACAATGATACAAAATATATAATCAACCACATAATCTGGTTCATCCAATACACATGTCCCATGACATGATACATTTTGAAACCCCCATGGTGTGAGGACCAATAATACCAGTGTATATTATCTATCAACTCTAACATAATGAAAAAATGGACATACATACTACCATAAAGGAAAAATGTTCCATTTAGAGAATGAGACGTGTCAACTAATATATCCCCACTAAAAAGGGTACCACTAAATCATTGGTCCTATGTTTTAGCCAAATACCCAAGATGAACATGTTCAAAAAACGAATATTCATTTTTCATAGTGGATAAGAACACCAATCCACCATATTATAAAACCTATAAGCATATATTAGTAAACAAACTCATATAAGACCACTTCATAATGAATTATTCAATGTATTTTGTTTGTAATATTCTTCTCAATCCATCATCAGCCACATTTTACTTCCTAGGGGTGTATGAGATATACAAATGAAATGTATCAAGACACACTACCCAATGTCTCTATCTCATATTCATATCAGTCTATGTAAAAATATATTTTAGGATTTTATTTTCTGAATATACAGAAAACAAATCCGCAATGAGATATTGATACAACATTTTGAGGGAAAGAAATCCCAATGACACCTAATGGTAGAGGGTATATTTTTTCATGTGGGTTTAACTCTTTTCACCTATATTCGATAAAATTTTTCACCAACACCATGACACATCCAAAACCCATAGTAGAAGAATTGTAGATAACATCATAACCAAAAGAAAGTCTTTATATAATAAACATTAATGATGAATTCAACCTCACCTTCATCTCAATGTAAGATCATTAATAGTTGTAATTACAATCAAACATTACATCCTTATGGCTTGAAGTACTCATAAAATATGCTAGTATAGAAAAATTATAATAAATCCACCTATTGTAACCATTCATACTAAATAATCATCATATCCTCAAAAGATATCATTTTTTCCCATGAATTAAATTAATTTATTATTTTAGTATCCATTAAGATGGACCACTCAAATATCAAATTCCACATAAATTTGAATTTTGAGATCAATAACTCAAATTTTGATTGGTTAGTAGATATAGATTTTCCATCTTGGTTTGAGTAATGATATAAAATTTCTCCTTGTGCACCTCCATAGAAATTGAGGGAAAAAAATATTATCCATTTTCATAGAAAGAATATTCCATAAAATGATAAATTACTATATTAAACAAATCTATAATCCCCACATGAGAGTTATTTAGATTGAATGACAAAACCAGAATCTAAAAAATTACCATACTAAATCTATAACTATGTATTAGGTATATAATCATAATGGACCATTAAATGAGATACCTTTAAAATAGGGGAATCATTGTAAATAATCATACCCTTCAAATATGGTCAAAAAGTTCATAAATCCATGGAGTTTTTTTCCTTAATAGTCACCAGATTTAACATCTGATTTTCCTCAAAACATATGACACTCCCATCAAAATTCATACCAAATAGGACTTAAGAATACCATAATGATATTATATCATGAATAAAGACATTAGGATCCATGTCATCAAGATATAAATCTATTTCCAATAACATAATAGGATCCAATGTATAATTTTTCATTGAAATGATTATCATATAAGGGAGTTGGTCAATTAAAAAATCATTGTTTATCTATGGTGTCAATCTATAAAAATAACCCAAAAAATCATTAGGAGTATTCAATCACTACATTAGGTTGTAGAATACCCAAATTGAAGTTTTATTAAACTATAAAAATAATTGAATTCTATAAAGTGATTACATTTACATAGATAACAATATTCCCTTCCCTTTATAATCTAGATTCCCAATTACCCTGAAAGACATGGCTAACCACATTAGTACATAAGAACATTACCCAATGGTGATAATAGTCATTTTGGTCTACAAAAATAATCATGAAATTAATTTTAATAATTTTGTATAAGATGTCATGTTTGTGCATCTTTAAGTCAACCTCTTATTCAAATTTTGTTCTCATTACCCAACATGTGGGAAAATCGATCATTTCTCGAACTATATTCCCAAAGGCATGGAAAGATCCCACAAGTATGAAATATAGTACATATTCAAGAAAAATATTAAACTAAAATAGATGATATAAATTAATTTGTATCACATGTACCCTACAAATATAACACCATATAAATCAAAATAGGTAATGTATCTCTAATAGTAGTTGGCCATAAATTTGAATCTTCTTGGATTCATTGGTACAAACCTACAAACCAGTTTTGGTTGTTTATACATCCTTAATTACCTGGAACACTCTTTAAAAAAAATAATTTCATATGGCCTGGTAATCTTTAATGATGAAATGTCATATGATCCTCTGTACAATTATTCCTAGTATGACCAGACCATCCACAATGATAAGAAATTATATGTTTCCTTCTTACTGAAACCCTAATACTATTACTAAATAATATTGACCACCCATAAGTTTTTGTTTCTTGACAGAAGATAAACCTAGTATATCATCAGAATAAGATGATCTCCACAAAAACATATATTTCCACCTATATCTGCCTCATTTAGAGATACATTGTTAACTACATCCACAATGTTCAAATGGAACATTAGAACTAACATTCACATAATATATTCTCAATATCCCAAATCAATACTCCACGCCTCCAATAATTATTAGATATTACATCCTCTTATCGATTTACTAACTCATAAAATAGTTAAAATACCATAGAGTGGTATTTCCACCTCCTCCAAGGACAGAAACTCTTGGGAATTGGTCGTATTTAATTTTTTAGGGTATAAAATATTATAGTATATTTTCTCAAAATATTACTAGGTAAGGAATTTGTGGAACTCATCATTCAAAATAGAGTCCCACCATCTCATTATTGGTCTCTCGACCACATCTGTGAAAAACCCCACAATTAAGTCTGTAGTAGTCTTCAAAAAATTGGGGTTCTTCTCAATCTACAGAAACCCCTCACCATAATCATACAGTCTATTATAAAAACGGAATATTGGTGGATGATACCTAGTAAACATATTACTATGATCCCCCACATGACCTAGGTTCCCAAATCGACATAATTCAGAGTCTAAATACTTTGAAAAATACATCATCCAAGGAAGTGTCCACTACAAAAATTTCATTCAAAACCTATCTAAAATATTCACCTATGAGATTTTGTAGATATATTAGACGGGTATTTTACAAATAAAAACAAGAAATTAAAAAACAACATCACAAGAACATCCCAAAAATCAAAGGGCAACATAAATAAATAAAATCAATGTGTAAAACGAACAAGAATTTAAATAAATTATGAAATATTATTGATGATATGAAATTAAAAAAAAGATTTGGTAAAATTTAAGATATATATCATATTGTTAATTACAATAAACACAGTCTCCATGTATTGAAGATTTATATTTACCTGGACACACATGGTAACATGGGTTCAGTCATGGAAGGGAGATAGCCATACCACTATTTCAAATATACTATCTGAATTCTACTGGTTCTAAAATTTGTCTCTCAAATACGCAATACCAAACTCAAGAACTGTTAACACACATAAGAATTACCATTCCCTATAAAACAAAACTATAATATATCATCCTGGGTTAACCATATGATACAACTAATCCAACCATCACTAGATGCGGAAATTCAATAAAACAGAAAAAAAATTCAATTATTTAACAAAACATGACATACAAATAGTGTAATAAAAAAAGAAAAAGATAAAACTAGATCTGAAAAAATTAATCCAATATATATAAATAATATTTTTTCAATAAATATAGAACAAAAGGTATCTATGCGACCAATAGTGACCCCAAAACCACCCCAGCATGAAGACATGGCCATAAGAAGAAGCCAATATTCTACAAGAATCACATTCCATCATCTATATACTATAATAAAACATCTTCAATATCCCAAATGAAAAATTGGGGTATTTCAAAAAATCCATGTAGAAAACCACCATAGTTTTTATAAAATATATATTAATAATAATGATATAGTTGTAGATTTTGAAAGAAAAGTAGTTTTCAAATCATATTTATAAATCACATTCATTTGTAAACCCTTTTTGATATTGGTTTTAATAAAATATTTTAATTTTCTTAGATAAAAAATATGGAATGTACAATTGATAAAATAGTACATCATATTCATGCCTCAAGATGTAATAAAGTAGAAAAGATATCCTTGAAATAACCTATCATGAGAAGATATTTTTAATGACCTCATATAAAAACCTATAAAAATCAATCAATGATAAAAAATACTATGACATAAATAACCATAAATAAAAAATATCATTATATTGGGCCCTATAATATTGGAAAACTCATACTAGAAACTAAATAGTATAATAATGAATAATGTTGGATCTATCAAATATTTAGTCATGCCACAGTCCATCGACCTCAAAAAATTCACCTCATACTGGTTCCCCACAAACTAATGTTTCCCATATATATATTTGTTGACGGACCCATCATTACCAATGTTTCAATTATCAAGTACATCACAAAACCAAGACCATAATTTTATAAAACATTTTCAAATCTTGTCCAATCCACATTAGTTTTTGAAAAACCATTTCCAATTCAAGGATATTCATTTTCAAATCAAAACTGAATAAAAACTTCTCCCTCCAAATAAAACATTTTAATAATGTGTATATCTTCCTATAAATGATCAATATAAAATAATTTATAAATAGTGATAAGAAATTATTTGGATTAACCCATTATATATAATCACATTTCTCAAACAGATATAATCCTTGGTGCCTTCGTCAATTTTGATTACTAACTATGAGAATTGACATCAAATGAAATAGAACATGATGAAACTAAATAATATTGACATAAAAAACCATTATATCAAAAAAAAATCAAAAATAGCTTTAATAAAAATGGAAGGAATAAATAGTAGGAAAATTTACTCAAAGACACATACCATTCCAACATTTATAATCAATCATAAGACGAATGATCCAAAAGGAGTAGAGATCCCAAACCTTTCTTGGGGGCTCTCTAGGACACCTAAAGGGATGTGGCACATGAAATGAACCCTTAATCACCCTTAAAACACCCTAATAAGGAATCAATACCAATAAATTAATGACATGTAATGATTTAGCTCTTTTTATTTCTTGATTAAAAGCATCCACTATAAATTCTATCGCCATTTTTTAAGATCTAAATTTTAGACATTTCTCATCATGAACCTCTTAATGGAAATGTAAATAATTATTGGCCAGTATCAGTTCATCTGATGTACCCCTGGTTTCGGATATGTAATCCCTTACCTCACAGTTTTTTAATTTTGTGTGTATTAAAATAGAGTGTTTCCATAAAATAGGGGGTTTCCACAAATTAGGGTGTTTCTATAATGTTGTTTGTTTCCATAATTTCAGATATTTCCATAATGTGGTTTGTTTTCATAAATATGGAAATTTCCATATTGTTGGTTGTTTCCATAAATGTGGATATTTCCATAATTTAGGTTGTTTCCATAAATTAGGGTGTTTCCATAATGTTGGTTGTTTCCACAAATTGGGGTGTTTCCATAAAGTCTGATGTTTCCATAAAAAATCATTTCAATAAAGGCGTAATGTTGAATAATGGTAGAGTTTGGGGGTTTTAAGGTGTGTTGGAACAATAATTATGGTCACACGATCCATAAATAGTTGGCACAACCCGTGTGGTCAAATCTTGCACAGTGGTCAAATCTATATCCTATTTTATAAAAGCTTGCTCATTTTTGAACTATTAATTTTGTTTTGGCTCAAAACGCCCCTAAATTGATATTTCTCTCCTAAGAAAGTTGTATAACCCTTACCACCTGAGTTTAAGCCATTCTAGAGCCTTCCCTTGATGATTTTGAGTCCGATTATTAAGGCATGTCACCATTCTTTACGGGTTTGTCATGATTTATTAGATCTTCTTAGATATACTTATCCATTCTCCATTATATCTCATATATGAACCTATAATGGGTAGATCTACATTTTTGGATTCAAAATATTTCAATGTTGATTTGTGATCTTTCTAGGATAAGAGATCTAATGCCGCTCTTGGAGAATCGACCTGCTTTCTTGTGCGTTCTTCATCCCTTGTTAAAGTTTTGTCAAGAACTTTGAGTTAGGAGGCTTGTCTCTCAACTTCTCTTTCTAGAATTTATTGTCTTAGATTCAAATTGGTTTATTTGTAGTGAAATTCATGGAAAAATATTCATTTGTGATGATTTATGGTTTTTGTGAAATTGTGTGATATTGGTGAATAGTTGTGCAAAAAGGGGTTTTATTTAAAATGATTATTTTAGATTATACATTATCAAGATTTTTTAAATGGATGATGAAAAGGTGGTTTTCAATATAAATGGGTTTTAATAAAAATGGAGTTTTATTAAAATGATTTGGAGTTGAAATGGTTTGGAATTGAAATGGTTTTGATGGAAATAGTTTTCAATAAAAAGTTGTTTTTATTGGAAGGTTTATTTTGGCTTTATCATTGGGAATATTTGTTGTGATTCCATATTTCATATATGGGTCTTGGTAGAAATATGACATTGTGACCAGTGACAAAGGTTTAATAGAACATGGGAATTACATATACGGGTCTTGGTTGAAATATGACCTTGTACTCGGTGCCAAAGAATTGATGACACAAGGGAAATAATTACCTTGTGACGACTTGGTAGATCGACGAGAAACCCCTCATGAGTATGGAACTGTCATAACATAGCATTCATGGTTGTTTTCTCGATATTTTGTGAAATGGTTGGGTTTTCTAAAAAAAGGATTTTTTTGAAATGGTTTGGTATGCTAAAAAAGGGATTTTGTGTAATGGTTGGGTATTCTCAAATGGGGATTTTGTGAAAATGGTTCTAACGCATGTTTAGATATTTTTCTAGAAAAATAACTCACTGGAAAATTGGTTTCAATTTCATTTGAATGATTTTGGTTATAAGTGGTTTTGGGAGACTTGTTTATATTTAGTTATAAACTGCTTTATGAGAAAATGTTTTACATAATATTTTTTATATAAATGTTGCTAACTCTTCTATCCTAGAGGAATCAGTAGGGAAGTCATTTGGAAAACATACTGAGTTTTATACTCACCCATGCTTTGGAACTTTGGTTCTTTTGCAGATCCTATTTTTTGGTGCCGGGGAAAAGGTAACGCTTCCTATGTTTTTAGTACTACCTCGTGATGATTCGGACCGTTTGGTGATTGTGGAGATCAGAACTTATAAGGCATGGAGTTTTGGTGTCTATTGAGAGTATTGAGTTGTTCTTCCACTGGGTACTTTGATTTTTGGTTTGGTATTCCACTATTTTGTACATGTTATGGTATGACATAAATGGAGTTGTTTAGTTTTCATTCATTTGGTCATGCATCATATAGTGAATTTTGTTTATGCCTGGTCGGTTTTTGGGTTTTTCCTTAAGGGTAAATTGTTCCGCATCTTGTATTTAAAACCCTTCAGCATTTATTGCCTAACTTTAGCATCTTGGGGATATCACTTAAGGTCTAGTAATCTAGTAATGACATTTTGTACTCTCAAGGAAATGAAAACTGGTGGGTCATTACAAATGGTATCAGCTTGTTCAGTCCCTGCCTAACAAGTAGTCATCGATGTTCTTAGTCTTGGAGTTGAAATTCCTTCGTGTCTATTCCTTGGGTCGAAATCAAAGACATGAATAGGATTGTCAGAACATGAAATGTATAACATAAAAGGATGTAGCTAACCCGTTTATGCTAATCTTCATGTTACTAGGCTGTTGGGGACATTTGTTTTTTGGGTACACTTCTCGAATGTTGGAAATATCATTGTCTTGGGTTTTTCCAATTAGATGAGCATGGAATAAATTGTAAAGGAATGAATTCCCACTAGTATTGCATATCTCATTGAAAGGAATAACTTATTATTTTTTTCAAGGTGTGAATTTTTGAAAAGAAAATATGAAGAACTTGTTTTATGTGAATGATTTTGAAAACAAGATATTTGGTGTATTTTTAAAATGGTTTGATTTTCAAAAATAATGTTGAATGTTAACAAAAATGGTTGAACATGTAAAACGTTTGTTTTGGAAAAAAAGTTTTCATAGATGATGTGATAGAATTTAAAATGTTAAGCCATCAGTTTCTAGAAAGTGGGATTGATAGAGGTTGTTGTTTTTTTATAAATGGAACTGGGTAAGCGTCATAGAGACCAACCGGAAGTGGCCGATGAGAATGTGGTTGCACCTATGCCCTACATGAACCAACAATTAGTCTAGAGCATAGTTCAAACATTCTAGGATGAGGGAAGTGTGAATAGGGTAGAAGAGCCAAAGTATGTGGATTATTGGGCCCATTTTCAAAATCCGGATCCACCCGTCTTTAGGGGTGATTCGGACCCAGAATGGGTAGTGGAGTGGTTGTCCGGAATGAACAGAATTTTTGAATTCGTTGGGATGCTAGTAGAGCTGAAAGTAAAGATAGCAACGTATAAGCTTGAGGATCTTGCTCTTCAATGGTGGAATATGGTAGTCCAAGTGGAAATGAACTATTTTATGATGTTGGAAGGCTTTGAAGAATTGTTTCATAAACAATTCTACCCACATATGTTCAGAATTCAGTGCACAACTGATTTCTTTAGTATAAAGAAAGAGAAGATGTCTATGATAGAGTATGCAGCAATGTTTATGAGCTTAGTTTGGTTTACACTCGAGGTTTCGGGTAGCACGTCGTTGAATGCAAGGATCTTTGAAGCGGGGTTAATGTAACATATCTATTCAAAAAAATAGTAGTGTTGTGTATTAGTGATTACCCAGAGGTGGTGAATTTTGCATCGGTAGCTAGGCGGGATATGTTGGGAGCATCGGGAGGAGGAAGCATGGTGGTACCCCCGGGGAATATAGGCGATTCACACTCTTTTTCTTTTCATGTGTGGTTGAGTTGCTGGGTTTAAGGGTAGAAATGATGCCTTATGTTTTGAAACTGCA
Organism: Viscum album; assembly: GCA_963277665.1. Classification (NCBI taxonomy): domain Eukaryota; kingdom Viridiplantae; phylum Streptophyta; class Magnoliopsida; order Santalales; family Viscaceae; genus Viscum; species Viscum album. The sequence continues at coordinate 114,467,631 of OY728137.1, forward strand.
AAATCTTCTTGGTGAAAGAGAATTTTAATCCTTTATATGTAGATCACATGCTATAACTTTTGATGTAGCTGAGTTAAAATGGGACTTCTCAATGTTGGATCCGGATGTCTATGATGTATTCTTGAGTATGGATTGGCTGAAAACATTCAAGGCTCAAATTGACTGTTATAGGAGAACAGTTAGTTTCATGACTGAGAAAGGTATCAAGCATCTCTTTAGAGGAGAGGGGATTGTAAAGAAAGGTGCAATGTGCTTGTTTCCACCAATGGTGGGAACCATATCTTACCAATTGGTAGCATTGAATTTTTCATCAATGGAAGAGATTGAGGAAAATATTTTTCCATCTGTTGTGGTTGAATTTCTTGATCTATTTCCCAAGAACCTATCAAGGATACCACATCTAATGTAGGTTGAGTTTATGATCGATCTCCTTCTGGGGAACCATCTTATTTTCCTTCCATCTTATAGAATGTAACCAACAGAGTTACAAAAATTGAATGTGCAATTATAGGAGCTGGAAAGAAATGGTTTCATTCGACCAAGTATGTCTCCATGGGAAGCACTGATTTTGTTCGTAAAAAAAGGAATATGGAACTTTATGGCTATGTGTTGATTGTCGTAAGCATATCCATGTTACGATAAATAATAGATATCCACTTCCATGGATTGATGATATATATGATCAATTTAGGGGAGCTCAGTGGTTCTCCAAGATTGACTTGTGATCAGGATATCACTAATTGAGTGTTCAGAAAGAGGATATTCAAAAGACAACTTTATGAAGTCTGAATGGCCACAATTAATATGTAGTCACACCTTTCGGTCTAACGAATGAACCAATAATCATCATGGAATTGATGAATTAGATATTTAAACAATATTTGGATACTATTGGTGTGGTGTTTGTGGATGACATTTTTGTCTATTCAAAGACATGATATGATCATGAGGTGCACCTGGAAACAGTGTTACAATTATTAAGAGATCATAATTTGTATGCAAAACTATCAAAGTGTGATTTTTGGATACAGGAAGTAAGTTTCCTTGTCCATGTCATTTATGAGATAAGTATTTTTGTTGATCCTGAAAAGATAGAAGCTGTTATCTCTTGGAAACCACAGAAAAATGTGTTCGAGATACGAAGTTTTCATGGTCTAGCTGGTTACTCCCGACGTTTTGGGTGTGTTTTCTCACTACTATCTTCACCAATGACATATCTATCCTAGAAGAATGCTTTGATCTGCTGGACGGAATAATGTCAGAAGTCTTTCTAGGAACTAAATGTTCACCATACATCGACACCTATCTTGATGTTTCTCGAATCAGGATATGGAGATGGGGTGTATTGTAATGCTCCAGGATCAGGGTTGGGTTGTGTTCTCAATCAAAGAGATCACACTTTTCATATGGTTCAAGTCACCTGAGGGAGAATGAAGAGAATTACCCAAAACATGATTTGAAGTTAGCTGCAGTCGTTCATGCCTTGAAAACATGAAGACATTATCTTTTTTGTGGGAAATTTACTGTGTTTATAGATAAAAAATCATGAAACACATTTTATCATAGTGATATTTAAATATGAGGCAAAAGAGGTGGATAAAGTATCTCTAAATATTTGACTTTTACATGATGTACACACCGAGGAATGGAAATTTAGTGGCGATTGCATTGAGTAGAAATTATTATGCTTAGTTAGCGAAAGAAGCGTCATATGAATGACAGTTGATGTCGGTTTTAGCGGACATGCATGTTGAATGTGAAGACCAATGTGATGTTTCTATTTCATTTTCATCTACGTTTGTTCCTAATTTAGTAAATATGATAAAAAAATTACAAGCATGTAATGAAGAATGTCTAGTTGTATGTTAGAAAATCAATATTGGGGAGACCATTGAAGGATAGAAAATTGATAGAGGTTTAGTGTAGTGTTTCAAAGATCTGATGGTTGTACCTATGGTTTTTCATGAAAAACTCATTCATTCTTACCACCATTCATGATGAGTTATACATCTAGGTGCATAGAAGATGTATAAGGCGTTAAAGGCGCTGTTTTGGTGGAGCGACATGAAAAGGAATGTGACCAAGTTCATCTTGCAGTGCCTAACATGCCAGCAGGTCAAAGCAGAACATTAGAGACTAGCTGGTATGTTACAATATTTTCCCATCCTAGTGTGGAAATGGGATCAAATATCAATTGATTTTGTTATAGGTCTTCCGAGAAAGGTCCAAACACACAATTCCATTTGGGTAAAATTGGATCGTCTAACCAAGTCATCACATTTCATCCCGATTCATGAAACTCATATGATGGGGGATATTTCAAAAATGTATATCCAAGAAGTTGTAAAGAGGCATGGTGTACCAGTTTCAATAGTCTCATATAGATATCCTAGGTTCACATCTCGTTTCTAGAAATCATTACAGCAAGCCCTTGGAACACAGTTGATTATGAGCTTCATGTATCATCCTCAAACGGATGGGCAATCCAAGCGTAAAAACATTGGAAGACATGTTGTGCTCTTGTGTAATGGATTTTGGTGGCTCACAGGAGGAGCATATATCATTAGTGGAGTTATCATAAAATAATATCTATCAAGACTCAATACCATGGCTCCGTTTGAAGCATTGTATGGGTGTCCTTTTCATTCTGCATTATGCTAGGTGGAAACGAGTGAAACGTCACTAGTTGGGCCAAGCCTTATCCATTAAACAAATAGAAGATATAGTTGATTAGAAAGACCATAGTGATAGCAGAGTGTCATCATAAATATTATGCAGATCACCATCAAAGACCGTTGTCGTTCATTGTGGGTGATCATGTCTTATTGAGGGTTTCTCCAAGGCATGGACATCATCATTTCATGAACCAAGGAATCTTACCTTTTAGATACATTAGTACTTTTTAGTTACTAGAACAGGTTGGAGAGGTGGCATATCGGTTGGAATTACCACCATGGTTTAGTTCGGTGCATAATGTGTTCCATGTATCCCAGTTCAAAAAGTATCACCCTGATCTTGAATATGTGATCAGATGGGATCACGTTGAGCGAGAACCAAATGCATCATTTGTACATATTTCAGTACGGATCATGGATTGACAAGATAAAGTATTGCATGGGAAAATAATCGACCTAGTGTCGGTTTTATGGCAACATGGTTAGATTCAGGAAGAGACTTGGGAACATGAGAAGGAAATGAAAGAACAGTGGTCAGAACTCTTTTTGAAAAGTAGGGGTTGCCTACTTTTTGAGGATTTAATGTCCAATGATGGGGAGAATTTAGTACACCCGGTTTTGGGTATATGATCCATTTCCTCACGTTTTTTTAATTGGGCATGTATTGAAATAGAGAGTTATTGTAAAATAGAGAGTTTCCATAAATTAGTGTGTTTCCATAATCTTGGTTGTTCCCATAAGTTTGGATATTTCTGTAATGTTGGTTGCTTCCATAAATTTGGATATTTCCATAATTTTGGTTGTTTCCATAAATTTGGATATTTCAATAATGTAGGTTGTTTCCATAAATTATGGTGTTTCTATAATGTTGGTTGTTTCCATAAATTGGAGTGTTTCTATAAAGTGTGATGTTTCCATAAAAAATTTATTTCCCTAAGAAGGATAAAGGTGGAGGATGGGAGAGTTTTTGGGTTTTATAAGGAGTGTTGGTTCAATAAATATGGTCACATTATCCATACATGGTTGGCACAAACCATGTGGTCAAATCTTGTGCAGCGGTCAAATCTAGATCCTATTTTCTAGGATCTTTCTTATTTTTTCTCTATTAATTTTTTTTTGGATTTAAAATCACCCTAAATCGATATTACTCTACATATAATTCTGGAAAACCCTTCCCACATGATTTTAAGACATTCCGGAGCCTTCCCTTTGTGATTTCAAGTCCGATTCTTGAGGTATGTCACCATTCTTTACAGATTTGTCATGATTTCTTATAGCTGCTTTGATCTACATCTCTGATATCCATTATTTCTCAGATCTGAACCTATAGTGGGTAGATCTACATTATTTGATTCCAAATATTTCAATTTTGAGTAGTGATCTTTCTATGACAAGGGATCTAAGTCCGGTCTCGGAGAATTAACCCGCTTTCCTGTGCGTTCTATGTCTGTTGTTAATGTTTCATCAAGACCATCAAGGTAAGTTAATTCTCTCTCAACTCCTCCTACTAGAATTGATTGGATTAGATTAAAATTGGATTATTTATTGTGAAATTCATGGAAAAATATTCATTTGTGATGATTTATGGTTTTTGTGGAATTGCGTGATATTGGTGAAATGTTTTGAAAAAGGGGGTTTAATTGAAAATGATGATTTTAAATTATAGATTTTCAAGAGTTGCTAAATGGTTGGTGGAAAAGAGGTTTTCAATAGAAATGATTTTCAATAAAAATAGAGTTTTATTTAAATGGTTTGGAGTCAAAATGGTTTGAAATTGAAATGGTTTTGATGGAAATAGTTTTCAATAAAAATGTGTTTTTATTGAATGGTTTATCTTGGCTTGATCGTTGGGCATATGTGTTGAGTTTTCATATTGCATATATGGGTCTTGGTTGAAATATGACATTGTGCTCAGTGCCAAAGGTTTAATGGAACATGGGAATTACATGTATGGGGATTGGTTGAAATATGGCCCTGTACTAAGTGCTAACAGATTGATGGAACATGGGAAACAATTACCTTGGGACGACTTTGTAGATCGACGAGAAACCATTCATGAGTATGGAACTATCATAACGTAGCATGCATGGTTGGTTGCTTGGGATTTTGTAAAATGGTTGGGTTTGGAAAAATGGTTTTTTGTGAATTGGTTTGGTATGCCAAAAATGTAACTCCCCAATCTTCCACGATACACTTTTCTTTCAATAATGCAATAGCTTGCATTGTACGCAAGTTCGAGATTCTAACACACCGCGACCAATAAAAATATCCATTATGAATAGTAATACCCACTTTTTTAAATTATATATATTTTATATTTCAAAATGGACTTCATTTTTGGATTCGGAATATCGAAATTAGCCTATGTTGAATTTTTGGTATTTTTCATTGAACTTTCACTTTTTTATGAATAGTGAAAAATACATAAAAACAACTTTTTTAATAAAAATAATTTATATTGATAAATTATAATATCTAGCGGTTTTAAAGTATAATTATAGTATATTTTTACCATTTTATCCAATGGTGGTCATTATAATTAATTTAACATTGAAATTGGACATAAACAATTGTCAATGTTTTGATATATATTGTTTCTTAAAAACAAGCTATTTGTTGAGACAACGAGAATTAATTATAATATTAATTAATGAAACTTATATGTTTGTATTTTCATAAAATAGAAATCATTTTTGAATTTGGAATATCAATTATATCTTAGGGTGAATTTTTTGCATTCTTCTGAAAACATCAATTTTTTATGAATAGTGAAACCACTAAGTGGTAGTTAAATAACTGATTTTTCATTTAAATGAAATATTACCACTTCTGTGATTTGATTTTGAAAAATAAGTCATTAATGGTTGTCATTAGGAAGTAAAATGTGGTTCATTGGGATTAAAATAATTTTTTGGTGAATAGTAACTTTTAAGTTTAATTAACCGTGATTAAAGGTAATTAGTGATATTTAAGGTAAAAATGATATTATAAAAATATGAAAATACCTTTACACTTGTCCTACTCTTATTGGATGTGTCATGGCCGACCAAGAAAATCCATGGGTCAACTTGGGGACCCCATGGAGCCACTTTGGTAGGAAAATGACATAAATAACTTTTTATTTAAAGTTAAAATAAAAATGTCACAAACATAAGTTGTTTTACTAAAACAATTTTTAAATGGGGTTATACAAGTCATATTTTTGACTATAAATATTAATTAGAAAGCTAAAAAGATTTCCTACATCATGATATTTGTTTTATAATTTTTAGACATTATCTAAATTAAATTATTTATGACACCATGATGATGCAGCGATTATCTAATTAATTAATGATTTAAATAAAATGAAATGCTAATGTAAAATCCAAGGCTTACACATGTAAAAAACATATTGGATGAGTATATTTATAACCCTTACCACCTTATACTAGAATTATATAATTTTGGGACCTTTAAAATCCGAAACTGATTATATAATAAAGTAACATTTCATTACTTTCCAAGAGTGCCCCTCCTCTCCAATTATAAAAGGCTCCCACCAATACCACCTTACTCACACATTCAAAGCCTTTTGTCTCGGCCAAACTCTCCCCAAATACTCTCCCAAATTCCCTCCCTTACTACTAGTAGCCTCACTTTGGGCATAATTCTTCCCAAGGAAGCCTTTGGCTCAAATCAAAAGAGTTACCCGATTTTAAGGTAATGTCTTCTCTTATGTTATTTTGTATTATTTTTCTTCTCCAACCCCCTAAACTCTTTTTATTAATTTCATTTGTAAAAACAACAGTATCATAAATATAATAGGATGTTGTTATAAGAATTATTCGAGCTACACTTACACACACATACATCTAATGGTTAAAGATCATACTGTTTCTGTGGATGGCGAATTTCTGCCTCACGAAACGATGATTGTTCAATATTATTTTAACACCTCTAATGGTGGCGATATTGATGACACTATTTTCATATATTCTATATATATTATGTTTATGTTTTCCTTATGTGTATTTATTTCTCATTTATGGAATAATTTATGATTTCCATTATGGGTAAATGCGATAATTTCATTTTAGGAAGTGCGTACTACCGACCCCTCAAAGTGATTTGAATCGTTAATTCCATATGTGGGATGTATAAAGGATGGAGTAAATGATATTATATATGATATTATACTGGAATTATTATATACCTTTATATCATTATGATTTCATTAACTACTAAATAGAAATGAAAGTAGCATTCATGCGTACGTACGGCTTACCGTCTCCATGAACGGTGCATTTCATTTCTTACCTCTAAACATTATGGAATATTATAAATTCATGTATACACTGGATATATATGAGATATATGATATCTATATAATGAATAAAATTCTGGATATAATGGATATTTCACCACATGAACTACTTGTAATTATAAGAATTTTATTTTTGACTGAAGTACCAATGATCGACAAAATGACTGTTATTAACTTAAATAATTACATAATGTTCATAACATGGTAATAAGTGATATAAAAGAAATAAAAAACTTGAAAAATGTTATTAATCAATTATAAATTAACTCTAGTTTATTATTCAGGAGGTTAAATAACGGTCGAGTCAAGACAGGACGCAATGTAAGGGAACTTCTTACCCCAATTTCCATTCTTTAGGTTAATCTCCTACTTTCAAATTATGTCATGATATTATTATGTATTATCTTATATTTTTAGTTACATTACGTGTACCTATAGTGAATACACATAATAGATCTATTTTATTTTAAAAATGTTCTTTGTAAGGGACTTCGTCTCAATCTCCTTTAATTGAGGCATATTTTGTTTTTATACACAGATTTCTTTTATATGGTGTATAAACCACTTTGACTTTTACGTTTATTCAAAAGGAATCATTTTTATACGAAGCATTTACTAAATGAAAAAAGGGAAGGTTTTTGTCGTACGTATGCGGCGACAATGACTTCTCCGCCGCCATGGCCATTACTTGAGTTTCGACTTCCTCTACAAGCCATGCCTTTTTTTAAAAGAAAAATAAATACCATGTTTTACTTTTCTTTTATTTTGGTATTGAAAATGGTTTTGAAAGTGTTTTTATTATATCAATGTGTTGTATTGATATCTTGTGATTGAAATGTGGAAATTTTATTTTTCCTTTATGCATGTTTTATGTGATACGATTATATTATGGTTTATGATATGTTTAAACCTGTTCGTATGAGGAATGCATTGGACTTAATAAGTGACGGGTGGAGCCCACTATAGCTCCTCGATGCATCAGTAGGTCCCATGAGACAAACTAGTGTCTTGTCATGAGACCTTGACAAAATAGTATTTGTGGTCTTGGCACGAGGCCTTGGCTACGTGGTTATGATAGTCTAGAATTATGCATTCCATCATTATGAAAGTGGTTTTTGATATTGCATGTGATTATTTGACCTGTAGAATATCCATGTGAGTAAGTAAATGGCATTATTTAATTTTATTTTTTTTCCATATTATGCTGAAGTTCAATTTTAAAAATGCTTTTGTTTTAGTTATACATTGCCTTAAATGTTAATGTTTATTTATGAAAGCTTCCGCAATATTGTTATCCTTACTGAGAATCTGAGCTCACCCCTTTCAATGTTTTAATATTTTACAGGATGTGAAGAAGTATTGTATGAATGACCTACAGGGATAGTCAGAAGAGGATATGAGTGCGGACTAAGGAGACTTTTTTATTGTAGTTTTTCACTTTATGATGTAATGTATCATTTATGAATGTATCTAGTGTTTCCAAGGCTACTAAACTAATCTGTCTTTCAAGACGTGATCTTTTGTGATCATGCCAATGTTACGAAGTAACGCACCGACTCTGGGTAGCTGGGGTCAGGGCATTACAGTTGGTATCAGAGGCAGTTTAGTACTAACCTTGGAAGCTATATTTAGATAAACTCTGATTAGAGCACATAGCCCAAAGATATACTTTGAGGATTAGTATATAAGAACTTTCTAGAATTTTGGTATTATAGAGATTTTGTGAGTTTTCCAAGAAATAAATCCCTGTCTGGATACGAGCAGGTAGAGGTGGATCTGGCACAGATGTACCTAGGGGTAAAACCTGAAAAACCCACTTTGAGCTAGACTCGAATGGGAACTGGTTCACGACAACGGGTCTTGCTGCACTCTTCGTTACGACACTCCTGAGGGATATGCTTAGGATAATTCTCATTTTCTTTACAAACCACTATGAAGGGTTATGAGAATATAATTCCTCAAAGAATACTTTTTTTATGATTAAGGATTATATCCATAAATAGTTCAATTAGTGTTAAGTGTTTTAATGTATGGAATTATGTATTTTGATTCATAAACTAATCTAGTTTATGCCACTGTATAGAAATGGTGCCCACTGGAAGGAATGTGAACTCCAGCAATACGTATGATCCAAAGTGGGAGAAGGATCATATCTTTCATGGTATTAAGCCAACATTTAGAAGGGAAATAATCTCCCACGTGTTCTCAACATATAAAGAAATGGTATCATGTGTTAATAAGATAAGTAAAGAACTCTCTGAGTCTTATGGATTTGAAGGGACAAAAGAGAAGAAAAGGATGTAAGAGAGAATGATGGAAAAAGGGATGTGGGAAAAGAATAATTTTCCAATATGTGATAACTGTGGGATGAAACACCTTGGAACTTTCCTGAAGGGAATGGGAGTTTTTTATAAGTGTGGAGATAAAGGACACCAAGTGCGTGACTGCAAGGGTAAGAAAAAGGTTTCAAATGTACAATGCTTCATCTGCAAGGAGTGGGGACACTACACAAACCAATGTACAAATCATTAGAGTGTGCCCAAAATGATGTTATTGGATAATAATCAAGTTATGATACTACCACAGATGAGGAGGAATGATTAGAGTTCTTATGTTATTATTAAAGAATTTTGTAATTTGAGTGTTGTATCAATGATGTACTGGTTATAATAATTATGGAGTATATAATGATTGTACTACAGTACTATTTCATCAAGGACTTGAGATTGATTGGAATAATGAAAAGTGACTCCATAGTAGGTTAAATTTTTGGAAAATATATGGTTAAGAGAATGATAAACCATAATATGGTTATGATACCGAGATAGTGATTTTGGAATAAGAAATGATTGATTTGGATAAATTATATTGGATATTCTTAACATCCTTGAAACTGATTGATGATTTGTATATATTTTTTGGACAGAAGGAGTATATATAATATTCTATAAGGAACAAGGGATCATGGTAATTCAGGATGTTGCGGTGTTTTAAAATAATACACGATGAAGGTGTTCACATGTTGTTACACGGAAAAAAGGGGATCTTCATTATGTTTACCTTCCTCATAAAATTTGGACTGTGAGTTCGACAGAAGTATTTTGGATAACTATAAAGGTTGGAATGGATTTAGTTGAACCTTGGATAGTAATTTTTAAGGTTAAAACATTTCTGAATATTATTTTCTAGAATATTATAATAGATTTAGAAAAAGGACAACCTTTAGGTTGGGCGATAACCCGTCGCTTCGGACAAAGCTGCAGGAATCGAACCCACAAACATATTGCGACATGCCTTTATGACCTACCACTAGCATACATGAAGTCCCTGGTTATTACAAATTTTTTTTCGTAATCTAAATGGTATGTACGATTAGGATTAATATAATATTTTTGAGTTCTATTATCTTTTTGAGTGAAAGATGAGTTTGTGGTAGAAATTAGTTGAAGGTTGAAACTCTACATGTCAAGCATAAATATATATATATACCTATATCTTATTCTATGAATAAATTAATTCTTAAACTTTATTAAAGGGATATTAAAACAAAAAAATGTGTTATCATAATACCTTATGTCTTGTTGAACTGATGATATTTTAAATCAATATTGATTGAAGGCTTTGAGGCCCTCAATTTGACACTTGTTTGTGATTGATGACCTCAATAACTCCCTACAAATATTTAGGTTTTTCCTCAAATTATATGTCTCTAATTTCCACCAATGTTTTCCTTATCAAGATCATAATTTGGTGGCGACTTTTTCATTTCCATTTCCCTCTTATTAAGGATAAATTTTATTAAGCTTATTTCTGATGTGGGTTTTCCACAAAGGTATTTTCTATTTTCAATCATTTATTTTCAAAGAAGAATTTCAAATTTCTAGGAAGCAATTTATTGAAGGAGGGGAGAATGTGACACCCCGAGCATCCATGATACGCCTCTCTTTCAATAATGCAATAGCTTGCATTATACGCAAGTTCGAGATTCTGACACACCACGACCAATCAAAATAGCCATTATGAATCGTAATATCCACTTTTTCAAAATATATATATGTTATATTTTAAAATGGACTTCATTTTTGGATTCGGAATATCAAAATTATCCTATGTTGAATTTTTGGTATTTTTCTAAGAACTTTAAATTTGTTATGAATAGTGAAAAATAAATAAAAACAACTTTTTTAATCAAAATAATTTATAGTGATAAATTATACTATTTAGTGGTTTTAAAGTATAATTATAATATATTTTTACCCTTTTATCCAATGGTGGTCATTAAAATTAATTTAACATTGAAATTGGACATAAACAATTGTCAATCTTTTGATATAGATTGTTTCTTAAAAACAAGCTATTTGTTGTGACAACGATAATTATTTATAAAATTAATTAATGAAAATTATATATTTGGAATTTGATAAAATAGAAATCATTTTTGAATTTGGAATATCAATTATAGCTTAGGGTGAAATTTTGGCATTCTTCTAAAAAACTTCAATTTTTGATGAATAGTGAAACCACTAAGTGGTAGTTAAATAACTGATTTTTCATTTAAATGAAATATTTCCACTTATGTAATTTGATTTTGAAAAATCCGACATTCATGGTTGTAATTAGGATGTAAAATGTGGTTCAATGGGATTAAAATAATTTTTTGGGGAATAGTAACTTCTAAGTTTAATTAATCGTGATTAAAGGTAATTAGTGATATTTAAGATAAAAATGGTATTATAAAAATATGAAAATACCTTTAAACTTTTCCTACCACTATTGGATGTTTCATTTCCTACCAATAAAATCCATGGGAAAACATGGGGACCCCATGGAGCCACTTTGGTAGGAAAATGTCATAAATAACTTTTTATTTAAAGTTAAAATAAAAATGTCACAAACATAAGTTGTTTTACTAAATAAATTTTTAAATGGGGCTATACAAGTCATATTTTTGACTATAAATAATCATTAGAAATATAAAAATATTTTCTAAATCATGATGGTTTTTTTATAATTTTTAGACATTACATAAATTAAATTATTTATGACACCATGATGATGCAGCGATTACCTCATTAATTAACGATTTAAATAAAATGAAATAATAATGTAAAATACAAGGCTTAAACTTGTAAAAAACCTATTTGATGAGTATATTTCTAACCCTTATCACCCTAGCCTTGAATTATATAATTGTGGGACCTTTAAAATCCGAAACTCATTATATAATAAGGTAACATTTCATTACTTTCCAAGAGTGCCCCTCCTCTCCACTTATAAAAGGCCCCCACCACTACCACCTTACTGACACTTTCAAAGCCTTTTTTCTAGGCCAACCTCTGCCCAAATTCTATCCCAACATCCCTCCCTTACTCCTAGAAGCTTCAATTTGGGCATAATTCTTCCAAACGAAGCCTTTGGCTCAAATCAAAAGAGTTACCCGATTTTAAGGTAATGTCTTCTCTTATGTTATTTTGTATTATTTTATTCTCCAACACCCTAAACTCTTTTTATTCATTTATTTTTGTAACAACACCAGTATCTTCAATATAATACGATTTAGTTATAAGAAGTATTCAAGCTACACTTACACACACCTACATCTAATGGTTAACAAACATACTGTTTCTGTGGATGGTGAATTTCTGCCTCACGAAACGATGATTGTTCAATATTGATTTAACACCTCTAATGGTGGCCATTTTGATGACACTATTATCATATATTCTATATATATTATTTTTATGTTTTCCTTATGCGTCTTTATTTATCATTTATGGCATACTTTATGATTTCCATTATGGGTAAACGCGATAATTTCATTTTAGGAAGTGCGTACTACCACCCCCTCAAAGTGATTTGAATCGTTAATGCCATATGTGGGATGTATAAAGGATGGAGTAAATGATATTACATATGATATTATACTGGAATTATAATATACCTTTATATCATAATTATTTCATTAAATACGATATAGAAATGAAAGTAGTGTTCATTCGTACGTATGACTTACCATCTCCATGAATGGTGCATTTCATTTCTTACCTCTAAACGTTATGGAATATTATAAATTCATGTATATACTGGATATATATGAGATATATTATATCTATATCATGAATATAATTCTGGATATAATGGATATTTCACCACATGAACAACTTGTAATTGTAAGAAGTTTATTTTTTACTCAAGTACCAAAGATCGACAAAACGACCGTTATTAACTTAAATAATTACATAATGTTCATAACATGGTAATAAGTGATATAAAAGGAATAAAAAACTTGAAAAAGATTATTAAGAAATTATAAATTAACTCTAGTTTATTATTCTGGAGGTTAAAGAACGGTCGATTCAAGACAGGACGCAAGGTAACAGAACTTCTTAACCCAATTTCTATTCTTTGGGTTAATCTCCTACTTTCAAATTATGTCATGATATTATTATGTCTTATCTTATATTTTTACTTACATTATGTGTACCTATAGTGAATACACATAATAGATCTATTTTATTTTAAAAAATGATCTTTTTAAGGGAACTTCTTAACCCAATTTCCATTCTTTGGGTTAATCTCATACTTTCAAATTATGTCATGATATTATTATGTCTTATCTTATATTTGTACTTACATTATGTGTACCTATAGTGAATAAACATAACAGATCTATTTTATTTTAAAAATTATCATTGTAAGGGACTTCATCTCAATCTCTTTTCATTGAGGCATATTTTGTTTTTATACACAAATTTCGTTTATACGGTGTATAAACCCCTTTGACTTTTACGTTTATCCAAAAAAATATTTTTTATACGAAGCGTTTACTAAACGACAGAAGGGAATGTTTTTGTCATACGTATGCGGTGACAATGACCTCTTCGCCACCGTGACCATTATTTGAGTTTCGGCTTCCTCTACAATCCATACCTTGTTTTTAAAAGAAAAATAAATACCATGTTTTACTTTTCTTTTATTTTGGTATTGAAAATGGTTTTGAAAGTGTTTTTATTATATAAATGTTTTGTATTGATATCTTTTGATTGAAATGTGGAAATTTTATGTTTCCTTTATGCATGTTTTATGTGATACGATTATGTTATGGTTTATGATATGTTTAAACCTGTTCATATGAGGAATGCAATGGACTTTATAAGTGACGGGTGGAGCCCGCTATAGCTCCTTGATGCATCAGCAGGTCTCATGAGACAAACTTGTGTCTTGGCACGAGCCCTTGACAAAGTACTATTTGTGGTCTTGGCATTAGGCCTTGTCTACGTGGTTATGATAGTCTGGAATTATGCATTCCATCATTATGAAAGTGTTTTTTGATATTGAATGTGATTATTCGACTAGTAGAATATCCATGTGAGAAAGTAAATGGCATTATTTAATTTTATTTTTTTGCCATATTATGCTGAAGTTTATGTTTAAAAAGGATTTTGTTTTAGTTATACATTGCCTTAAATGTTAATGTTTATTTATGAAAGCTTCCGCAATATTGTTATCCTTACTGAGCATCTGAGATCACCCCTTTCAATGTTTTAATATTTTCCAGGATGTGAATAAGTATTGTATGAATGACCTATAGGGATAGTCAGAAGAGGATATGAGTTTGGACTAAGGAGACTTTGTTATTGTAGTTTTTCACTTTATGATGTAATGTAACATTTATGAATGTATCTAGTGTTTCCAAGGCTACTAAACTAATCAGTCTTTCGAGACCTGATCTTTTGTGATCATTCCAATGTTACGAAGTAACGCACCGACTCTGGGTAGCTGGGGTCGGGGCGTTACAAAAAAGGGGATGTTGTGAAATGGTTGGGTATGCCAAAATGGGGATTTTGTGAAAATGGTTCTAAAGCATGTTTAGTTATTTTTCTGGAAAAATAACTCGCTAGAAAATTTGTTTCTTTTGCATTGGAATGATTTTGGTTATAAGTGGTTTTGGGAAACTAGTTTATATTTAGTTATAAACTACTTTTGAGAAAATATTTTAGATAAACAGTTATTATATAAATGTTTCTAACTCTTCTATCCTAGTGGCATGAGTAGGGAAGTCATTAGGGAAACCTGCTGAGTTTTATACTCACCCCTGATTTGGCACTTTAGTGCATTTGCATATGATATTTTCAAGGGTAGGGTCAAAGGTAACTCTTCCCATGATTTTAGTACTACCCCATGATAATTGGGGTTGTTCGGTGATTTTGGATCTCGGAGCTTGTGAAGCATGGAGTTTTGGTGTTTATTGAGAGTCTTGAGTTATTCTTCTGCTATGTACTTTGATGTTTGGTATGGTCTTCCACTGTTGTGTACTTGATGTGGTTTGACATAAATGGACTAGTTTAGTTGTCATTCATTTTTTCATGCATCATATAGTGAATGATGGTTATGCTTGGTTGGTTTTTGGGTTTTTCTTAAAGGGTAAATTGTCCCCCAACCTGTATTTGAAACCCATCTGCATTTATTGCCAGCCTTTCACATCTTGGGGATGTCACTTAAGGTCTATTAATGACTCGTTGTACTCTCAAGCTAATGAGAATTGGCAGTTCATTGCATCATGACATCTTCTAGGTGATTAATACTTTCCGTGTAACCCCCTCACATGGTTTGTAAATACCCAATAGGCTATAAATACTACTAGTTTAACAAGAAAAACTAAAAAAACACACTCAGATCCTCCTCCAATCATAGTATTAATGCACCTATGTTATTGAAATTATTACACCATTACTCCATTTATTAAAAAAAACATACCCCTAAACATTAAGTTATTTCCCCAATAAAAGTTCTTAATCATTGAGATGCCTACAAACAAACCCATCCATGGATGATAAATATATCACAAATATGGGTGTACCTAAAAAAGGGTAAGGTGGGATTAAAATTCCTTTATATCAAACTATTAGAAAATAAATCATTAATCATTTTTATCTGTGGACTACCAGATCAATTGAAAAATTAATTTATATTTTTGATTATTTCACTAATTTTTATGGATAATCATGAGGCTATGATTAAATAATAATAATTATGTGTAAAATATCAGTATGATTATTTTATAGAAAATTTCATAACAAATATTTTTACTTTTATCAAAATATTAATCATTTTTCAATTTTTTCAAATTATCATATAATGGGGAAAATGATATATGATTTATAGGTAATGAATTTATATAAATTGTCATGAAATTGAAATTAATTTGTCTTCTAAAATATCAAACAAATATGCCTAAAATATCATCATTATTCATCAATGTAAATTATAGTACAACTGATCCACATCATAATCATCCATTAATCATGGTAGGATCATTAATGGGTTGGTTAAACACCAATATTAATAATACTAAAAATTTATGTCATGGATCAATATGATAACATATATATGAATAAAATATGATGAAAAAATAGGTAATGATTGTTTTCTGTTATTTGTCTCACAAAATTTAAAACACTTATTAATAAAATACCATCCATTTATTATAATTAATGAAGATATGCTTGTTCCTAACTTCATCCTCATGAATCAAATCCAGAAGTACCATTTAATGAAATTATAATATTGTAAACTATCATGGAATATATAAAAACATAACTTATATGATATAATAATGATCTAATTTTAATAAATAATTAATACAAACACCTCTTTTATGAGGATATATTAGAAAGATAAAATTTACATACACCCAGTTTTTAAGAATAGGTAAAAACTAATTGATAATTATATGCATACAATGATATTAAATGATGAATATAAAAGGATAATTTTATAATAATCTTCATAAATATATGTATAAGGAACATAATTTAATTTACAAAAACATTTAGTTCATGTGAAGTCCAAATTCGATCTAACATATGTGTTTTAAAATTATAATTCTTTGTGACATGGTAAAAATAATGAAAAATAGTCCCTTTTTATGATTTTATATCGATTAATTATCTAATGATTGTAAAATTTTTTATTTACCTTTAAATAATTTGAAATACTAATTAAAATAATGTTCTTTTCATAAATTATCTTTTCATTCTTATGTTATATTGGAAACCCCACCTCAGTAATCCGAAGCTGATGTCTATAGTATTACATTAAGATTATATTAATCACATATCAAATGAATAAATAATGTATTGTATTTTTAGAAAATAAAAATACATGAAATTAAAAGATTGATTGAATGGAATTTTTTTTATTATGAAACCACATTATTCTATATAGTGTATCTATGTACTTCAATAACAAAACACTTTCTGGTATCCAGACAAAAATAAACACAATAATGAGGTGAGATTAGATACACTGTATGGAAAATTTTATGGTGTAATATATTAATAAAAAATAAAAAATAAATTTGTAGATGTAAATAATATGAATAATTATAATTTAACCAATAACATTATCATAATAGTAAAAGAATAATTGATTATGAAATAATACCATATTTATTATCACATGATCTCGAATACAGAACCATGTATATGATTACTAATAGAATAATCACATAGAAATGAATAATTGAAGTAATAAATATGGAATGAGTAATTCGGAACATCTAAAATATAATATCAAGACCTTGTACCATGATATCTAACAAATGGGCAACGTATCAGTTGGAACCCACTATAGTCTGTCTCATGGGAACTACCTCTTCATCGAGGGGATATAGATGTCCCCACCCATCACATACTATGTCCAATGCATTGATAAAGTGAAATGAATTAATCATAATTAACATAAACATTAATATTTAAAATCTATAATATTAAATGTCAATACATAACTTAATTAATAAACATAATCACAAACCATCCATAGTTAAAGGGTGAATGGTAATAAAGTTGTACATCATTAGTAAAACTGATCTAAAACCATCCATATAAATAATAAGGATGGAACTAATACATCAAATTCTCTATGAATCATAACTAAAATAGATATTGGATTTTGTTGATGAATATAAATACAATGAAAATGTCCATATAAACATTATTGAGACAAAAAAATGTAGCATTATTGAAATAACATATTAAAAAAATTGAAATTTTTTTGAATATTATTTTCATTTATTATTAAATTTGAAAATATCGTAATAATAATAATTTATCAATTTATATGTCATGATGGTGAAATATTCAGGTCACTCCCAAAATGTTAAACTATTGATTACATAGAAATGTTTTCCATATATCAAAAGAGATTGTCTTGAAAAATACATTAATATTCATTTCAAAGGAATTTTAACAATGTGAAAACTATTAAATATTTATTTACAAATTAATTAATAAACTACTGAAAAGCATTTTTTTGAATCATTTTTTGAAAACATTGTTTTTTATAAAAGAGGATTTCATACTGAAGAAAGAAATACTGACATATTTTATTAAAAAAATATTTATCAAAAATTTAAAGAACCAAAGAGGATAAAATTATAATATTAATTTAATATTTTTATGATATACTAGGTTTTATGAATATATGAAAATTTTATGATGTGAGTGTCATAAAATTCCCCCAAGGGGGTCATTAACATAATCCACCCTTAATAATGATTAAATATTTAAATAAATACTAACCAATTTGATAAATTCGAACTCAAAAATGACAAAAAAATAAATGAAATAAATTGAATCATGATATAAAAGGAATAAAAATAGATTCATGACATAGAATATTAATTTGGTAGTATAATATGTTCTGAATATTGTGTATGTGTCACAGATGTAAAAGTTAGATAAGAAACCCCCACCTCAACTATTCTCTCTTTCAAACATTTTTATAAACCTTGTATCAATTTTTAAATAATCTTATTCATTTATTACAAATCAATACACATGTTTTAAATTTAATATATGATCCCCTTATAAAATTTTACTATCAACCTTCTAAAAATATTTCCATTTTCTCATTGTTTCATGTGCTAATTTCCTTGGATTTTCATTCATGTTTTGTTATGAATGCTAAGTATATTTTAATTATCTATATATACATCATCTAAAATATTATTTTATGGTTATAAATATTTTTTCATAATATTAATTATTATAACCATACATGAAAATTAGACATAGAAAATGTATCACAATGCTTCAGAGCGGTGGTAGGCTGTACATACACATGAGTGATGATACCATTCCACTAATGAGTTAATGGGTTGGGAGGTGTGTGATATATAATTTTTAAAGAATAAATTTCATATATATATATATACATAACATATATTCTTTAATTTTAACCTTATCACTATCTATTTAATATAAAATTGAAAAACAACACACTTTTCATCACGATGATGTAGTCTGTCGTACATACACGCGCGATGTTATTGTATTTGAAACGAAATGAAAATTAAAAGGTATATGTGATATGAAAATTACATAACAATAATAATATAATATTTTTCAGATTAATTTTTTAAATCTAGCGTTATATCCGTCCTTCAAAGGTCATAATGAAAAATGAACTACATTATTTTGAGAAAAAGTACTCTATGGTACACATGATCGATGATTTCACTTCCCATTTGATGGGAGTGGATATGGGTTCATATTATTTAATTAATATAATAAAAGGTATGTATATGGTATATAATTTTTTTATTATGTTTTATTAGTTAATACACACTTTAATGTTGTTAAGGAATATAGAAAATAAAAGATCATGGTTTAGATAATTATCTTCTCATAGAGAAACCACATTTAAATATCCTCTTATGGACCCTATAGATGATTTTGGGAGGACCAAAAACACTCTAATGTAAATATTTTTTTGGGAAAGAAATCTATAGTTTTTGGTTCGTCCATTGTTCTTTCTCAACCTAAGGATGATAATGGTTGGATTCTAGTTTTATATGTGGGAAATGGGAGCCCTCATTAACAATACATTGAAATTTACCAAAACAATCCAAAATGATAAAGTAATTATCATAGATAACAATACTAATAGACCTTAAGTCATATTTTAGTATAATATTAGTTTGAAATATTTAATTCTACTTGTATTTTTTCATGATTTATTGTCAATTTTTACCGTTATCTTCATTGGTGAACCCATAGAAAACCCATTTTTAGATGAACGTCTATAAATTTATTTACATTTTCTCATATTTATTATGTTATGTTTTTTAAAGTCTTAGAAAATATAAATTATTTTTATTCAAAAAATGGAATCCATTTTTAAAAATTTCATTCACATAATATGGAAAAATATATTTCATATTAATTTCAAAGATGCAAGTACAAAAGTGGGTTTTCATAGATAAAATGTTGAATAGTTTATAATGTTTTATGTCAAAATTGAATATAAAATTATTCCAATGAACAAAATTAGAATAATATATATAATATAATTTATTTGACTCTAATTTTTTTTGAATATTATATACTTTTTAAATAATTTAAATTAAATTGATGTTTCAATTAAAATCATTATTTCTAACTATTCATTACAAGTTAATCATTTCAATAAAATGAAAAACATTCAGAATTATCTATATTAATTATTATAATTTCAAAAAAAATATTAATATTCTAATAAGTTTTGCAAAATTGGAAAAAATATATTATAATTGATATTTTCAAGTCCGAACCAAACATTATTTTATAATTATACGGTTTTTCATTTGTCAATTTTTCTCATTCCAATGGTTCATATTTTTTCTCTTCCATATATATCGACTTTTTATTTCATACAAGAATATCCCAAATAATTTTCATAAGTTAGTCACTACACTTCTAGAATCTTAAGATATACTAATAATTTAAAACCATTTGTATAGGCTGGAAAATCGTTGGTATACACTATACAAATGGTTTCCCAACCCATTGGGTGAAAAGGTGAGGGGATATGCCAATACCAATGTTTATTAATAAATCATTGGCTTAGACCACTGGATATTGAATTATACAAACGATGTTTTAGATCCGTTGGGATATATTTTTACCTAATATTTTTAAACTATTAGTTTTCTGAAATGTTTTATATATCTCAATGGTTTTATAACTGATGGTGTATAGTTGTACTAATAGTTTTATAAAAATTTATGTATATTCTATTTTTTAATATCATACACCAACAGTTTTAAAAATCATTACTAAAGAGTATTGCCAATGGATCAATTTTAAGAATTGGTGTATTTATTTTTTCAATAGTATGCCAATTTTTTATAACCCATTGGTATTGATTTTTTACAGCATTCCATGCAGTATCCTCCCATGGTTTCCCCTCATTTGCAGAAACTACAAACATTACCCAAAATAGTATACTAAATTTAGTATATTTCAATACAATACAATGAATGATGTATCTTCAAGAGAACACCACACTATAATAAAATTTGACACGAAACCACCACACCTGAATGAACAACATGCCACTTCACCACAAATTTTATACTTATCCAAAGAAATTGAAAAATTCTAGATAGTCGAATGGAATGTGAGATAGATTTGAGGCATAGGGAGGTTGTTGGTTAATATTTAGTTATCATAATTGTAAATTTTCATTGCAGTGAGTGAAATGGCCATGTGAGTTTCTTATAAATTTCTTCAGAGATCCATCATTCAAAATAGATGTGAGGACCGATGCAATATGGTCAAGTTGTGTTTAATAAAAACCTATGTCAACAAAGATTGTTATTTTTATAGAAATTTTTTATATTTTTGTTTCAAATATGGAGTTGATTAGAGAATGCTGACATTCATTAGAAATGTTTGAATGGGTCGAGGTTCAGAAGGTTTTATGATTGGTAATAGAATCTTTAAAGAAGGGTTTGAGTGGCCCTACTATGAAAAGTCAGTTATATATATCCATCAGGTAGTTAACTAGGTGAGTATGGGTAGCAGTTGGCCTATCCAAGGTGGGCCAACCCCCCTATACATCTACAGGACACATGATGGATATATAATAAGGTTAATAGAAGGTTGGGTAACATGTACAATGAGACATGTTGCATGGTAATCAATGAGGGTATATTTTTAAATATGGTGGTGAATATATTTTTATGGTTAGTGAATCTTGATTTTGGGGGAAAGGGGACTCCAAGGTGGTTTGTTGGCTGGTCCCTTCTCTCTATATTCTCTCTTTGGGAACACCTTGATGTAGTGTGTTTTAGAGGACTCTTAAACATAGCATTGAAGTTAAATAATTTTATTCCTTACGTTATTTATTATTCCTTATTGTTTAATGATAATTTTCAGTGCATCTAAGATTTAGATATAGTGATGATTCCACCATATGAATGGGGAATCATCCCGATCAATGGTTTGTTTGTATACAGTGTATAGAGTATGTTTTATGATGATGAACACACATTGTTACTCGCTATTTTTGATGAGGTGAATTTATTATTGAATTTAATTATTATATAAAATTTAATTCGTTTAAATTGATGATTTATCATTTTTTATGTTTTATGATTTTTCTTTGTGGAGTTTGGAGTGTGAAAAAGACCTTTCGCATGTCATTGGTCATGGTTCAAGATGGTGTAGACTACTAGGTGATATTTATTGAATTGGGTTTTACTGTCTTGAATTGTGTAATTATTTATAATTATAATAGTCAGTAGAAAAATTAATTATAAAAGTTTTATAATTAATTGATATGTGTCTTGTATTGATATAGGGCCTCCAGATATTGTCGCGACGTGCTTTAGGATAGGTAGATGGTTGAAAGATATGAATTAACGATGGTAACTACATTAACAATGTTGTTAACCACTATAATATTTAATCATATACATGTTTATTCATGACTATACATGTGTACATGAGGTTTTTGGATTTTTTATTTATATACTGATTGAGAGAACCCTAGGTAGAGAAATAGGGTGTTTTAAGTCCCCATGAGTCTGAGAGAGTTATCCATAGCATATATACAGACATAAAACTACTATATGGATTTTCACTAAGTGATAGATGATACTATATGATTTTATAAGAGTCATGGAATAAATCTAAATACTGGGAGGAGTTATTGATAGACAATTTTGTTCCCTATTAGGTATATTTAGAAGTAATTATCGGCTTTTTCCCATACAAAACGAGTTACATGGTTGGAAAACACACTTCTGATTTGAATAACCACTTGATGTAAGAAAGTAAAA
This sequence comes from Viscum album, assembly GCA_963277665.1. Taxonomy (NCBI): domain Eukaryota; kingdom Viridiplantae; phylum Streptophyta; class Magnoliopsida; order Santalales; family Viscaceae; genus Viscum; species Viscum album. The sequence goes on from OY728137.1 coordinate 114,490,720, forward strand.
TTAAGGAATGTGATAAAAGGGTTAGGTACTTTAGATATTAGTGTGGTGAAATAAGGGGTATTCCCTTTTTAGGAAAAACATAATAGCTCTCATATAAGAAATATGTTATGGGAACATGGAGGGTGTTATGAGGTTTCCATGACAAACTAGTATGGGGTATCCAAGGGGTATAATGATATATAGATTAGGATGTTCCATGGTTAGTTGGACTAGATTATAATGATGGTATTACAATGGGAATGAGACATATCTTATTGAGGCTAGAATTAGATAGGGACAAAAAACATGGGGATCATTGTGGGTTGGGTTGGTATTGAATAGTAGTAACTAAGTTTGATATGAATAACAAAGTAGATTACCATACATGAAAGGTGATGATTCTAATGGGTTTTGAATATCATGTTAACATTTTGGATCATGTCTTGTGGTTTTTTCCAATAATTTTATGATAGTGCTGAGCAATTATTTGAGATACATGGCTAGGTCAGAAGTTAGTAAATCCTTACTGTGAGCTAGGTATGTGTCATATTGATTCCTTGAGAGGCTATATGAGAGTTTTTTCCATGTTTATATTAAAGGAGTAAATATAGTTTTGTCTGTGTTTACTAACAATATTTTGTGTGTGTGAAATATGATCCTATAGATGGTGATGAGATTTTATTCTTTTCCACATAGTTAGTATGATGGTGATAGCACAAACTTCCCTAAGTGAGAGTGTATTGGTTCATGATTTGGATTTTTGTACTCACCCTGATTGGGAGGGAAATTGTGCTGATTACCTTGAGTGGAATGGTATGAGATTAGGTTTTGGATTCTTATACTCATCCTAAGTGAAAATACAATGTAATGGACTACCAATAGTTAAAGGATATTTTATCCAACATTTTATTTTAAGACACATCCGTACTCAGAGGGTAGTGTTCAGTTAGATGTGGAATGATACTGGATAATACACCTTACCTTGAGTGAGTGTTTTTTTCCATGGACCACCCTAAGGGAGATATAACATTTCTAGAAATTGAATGTTATGCCTTACCATATATAAGAGGGTAAAGGATATGGTTCGTAATGATACAAACGATGTTCGATATAGAAGCTGGTGAAAATGAGAGGTTAGTGTTTAGGATATGTAATGACACCTTACCGTTAACCATTAGGTATGGTTCATGTTCTGGAATGAGTTGACTTATTATTTTAATGTATGATTATCTAGTTAGGCTCAAGTGACATGATGTTCTAGTTAGCATATGATGTCTTGGATAACATGCTTGTATGTTATATTTCATTTTATAAATTCCTTCATAAATATATGAGTATATGATGGAAAATATTAAGGGAACATGGTTGTACTGTACTAATATGTATTTCTCACATCCTAAATACACACCCCATTACATGTGAAGAATGTGTGTTTAACATTGAGGTAACATGTTGTGCACTAGATTGGGATAGTGAAATCAAATGGTATTTAGTGATTAGATTTAGGCGAGGCTCAAAGGTATGATTTATCCTTTATATCTATTTTATTTCATATATTTAATATATGTGTGATCATTTTTGTGGTTAATTTTTTGGAAAATATTATTGTATAACAAAATTATTCATTTGTTATATCAGAAGTTATGTTTATTCTATCCATGATTTTCTGTGGAAATAATTCCACACAACACACCCTTCTTATATGTTATTGGTGGTATATCATTGTTTATGATCACATAATATTTTAATTTGGAGGGAATATTCCCTCCAATATATGATTCAGAACAATGCTTCTAGGCAACAACCTCTGATGAATTGGTGTCTGTGGACATGTGGGAGTCCAACTAATATATACATGATTAATATTATTTATGGAATTACATTGTGGTATTATAAAATCATTTATTTGTTAAACTATGGTGGGAATAGTAGTCATGTATATAAATGTGTCAATGCTTGTGATGAACCTCAGGAAGTGGTTTCATATACACATGCCTAGTGGGAACTCCATTTTACAAGTATTGTGGGATTGTTGTTATTGTGTTTTTTGTTATACTTGTTATATTTATTCAAGTATGATGTGTATATTTGATATTATTATTTATGGTTTTTAGGTATGTATATATTATATAGAGTCATCATGGAATACATTATTCTTGACATGTAAGATTCACATAGAATGTTATTTATTTTGTTTGGTTGATTTTATTGATGAAAAATGTGTAAATTACTTAACGTTTCCATAGATTATATTTTTTTAATATAAATTTTGATGGTGGAATTTTACTCAATTAATCTATGGTGTTTTATAAGGATTTTGTATTCTAATTTTCTTTGATTATTGGTATACAATAAGATTATTTTGCAATGGATTTATATTATTTAGTTAAAGAGGTTATATAGTAACAATTTGTGGGTTAGATCAGGAATTGGATTTCTTTTTAATGGTTCAATACATGTGATATATCAATGAGATGTGGATTGGAATGAGAATGATGTTCATTGACTAGTGGGATACCCATGAGAGGGTATAGAGAAAGCCATGTGGGTTCCATTAGGATTTTTGATGTAAATAACATTCAATGAGTATGGTTCCATTGTTCTATTTATAGGATGGATTGGTTGTATTCCAAGCATAAATGGTTTTGAATGTGTTTTTAGAGAGATTAATCAGTGGAAAATGATCATGCATCAAGACTTCAAAAAAATTATATATATTATGGTAATTTATTAATTTGAAAGAAAATAATAATTATACTTTTTATTAGCGAGGATTTAAATGCAAGGGAAGCATGGTATGTTATTTAAGCAGAAGATCCAGGTTTCGATGGGACACTACTCATGGGAGTATGTGACTTGTTATATCATTAAGTGGTTTGGAGTTTTATAAATGTTAAATTTTAATGAGATCAAGATGGATAGTGGATAATATCTTGAGTTTGTTTTCGTTTCATAGATCATTTATTCCCAAAAGGTTAAGAGTGAGTGTTGGTATAAAACTTCAAGAATAGTCTTAATGTATGGAAGTAAATATATATTGGTTTCATGTGATTCCAATTTTTGTGTAGAGTATCAGAGTGGACTATGTAGTGATTAATTGAGAATTTTTTAGGTACTATGGGAATTTAAACGGTGTAGTGATATTTGAATGATCGAAAATGTAATTATTTTTATGAATTTTAGGTATTGGATGATAATTGAAGGGGTTAATATGATTACTAAGGGAAGGGTGGATCAGTAGTTTGATAATGAAATGAGGTGTTCCATAAACAGTAAAACAGGTTGTCTATGAGATTCAGTAATCCCAGATCCCCCACCCATAAAGGCCCCAACCTCCAATGTGCCCCACATATCCCCCATACCCCATTGCATCCCCCTCCCATATCCCACTCCCCTGTAGCCCCCCCCTAACTACACACAACCCCCCAACCACCCCTGCACCCCACCACTACTATAGTCCCCCCACCTCTAAACCCCCTACCCACGACACAAACCCCCCTATGCACAACCCCCATAACACAACACAGCCCCCCCCCCACACCTTGCATCACAGACACACCCCCTACATCTCCCACAACCCCCCCCCCCGTATAGTCCCCCTAACCTAGTATTGATCCTCCCACAACCCCCATAGTTTCACTCTGTCCCCCCGGATTTCCCACACCCCACTCCCCACCTACACCCCCATGGACATCCCACACCCCTCCCGCAACTACCCCCTCCACCTGCATAGCCCCCCCCCAACCGCACCCCCTATAACTGAATAGACCCCCTACCTGGATAGACGACAACACCCCCCCCCCCATTCCATCTGCACCCCCACCACACCAATTTTCAAATATCAATTAATTAATTATCTCATGGAGAAAACCAAACACACATTTCAATCTAACATTTCTAATTCAGTAGAATTTTTCATTAAAGCATTTCAAGTTCAACACCTCATATTAATTTAGTTTCCTCTTTAAACCTCATCAAATGGAAACTACATCAGGTTTACATCACATTCCCAAGGGTTCACAGTTTCCAGATATATGGAAGTCCCAGATTTGATTCCTTCTGGAGTTTCATCCTCAAGTTAATGGGGCAGCTAATGTCTGTTTTGTGTAGGTGGATGTGGTTTTGTAGTTTCTAGTTCTGGATTAGTCTCAATATTTTATGTGATTGAAAGAGACTTATAATCTCATAATTCATGATCCTACAAGACTCCAATGACTTTATGTTTTCCTGTATAGAACAGACCCCCAACTGCACACCCCCCACCCCACCTCGATAGCCCCCCTGGATAGCCCACACCCCCTCCCAACCTGCGCACCCACCCCTCACCAACTGCAAATCCCACCCCCACCCCACCGAGACAGCCCACCCCATGGACAGGCCACACCCCTACCCAACCTACAACCTGCACACCCCCTTCCCCTCTAGCACAACCCCCCCACTTGGATAACCCCCCCATCATGGACAACCCACAACCCAACCCACCATCAGAGCCCTTTCATCTAATCTCAAATCACATTTAAATATGTCTTTATCTATAGGATTGAACACTCTACATGTGGAACATCTGGTTACCCCTAATTATGTGTGTAAACAATGAAATACACCAAAAACTTCTAAAATATAATATTTTAATCAAAATATTAATCATTCATGGAATGGCCCAACATATGAAAAAAAATCCCTAAAATGATTATAACCAAATGAGTGACTTGAATCAATATTACTGAGAAACTAAATAAAAAGGCCAAAATAAATGGAGGAAAAAATGTTTTCGATAATCAATCAGAAAAAATTATCAAAAATCAAATATCTGTAATATCAGTCATAAAAATTCATCAAATATAAAATATCAGCAATATATGTAAAAAATATAACAGATCAATCTGCCCCCATCACCAAAACTATCATAACCACCATTATCATCCTCATACTCATATTCATCATTTTCCCCACCATCATCTCCAACATTATCCCCATGCACATCCCTATCCTCATTCCTGTCCTCTTCCTCGACCTCCTCCTCACCCACCTACTCACCCTCATCGTTCGCCTTAGCCTCCTCCCTGCCCTTGTCCTCTCCATCATCCCTACCCTTGGCCTCTACCTTTCCATTTCCATCGCCATCGCCATCACCATCACCAGGAACCACATAATCTCTTCCACCACAATAACATCATCCTTTTCACTATATAGTGAATGAATCAATGACATATATTCTCACAAGCTGTACTAGTCTCTAGTAAAAGTGATGGTCATAAAACTTGGTGTAATTTCATGAATTCATTTTTTCCCATTCAGTTCGTTCTTCCACCATTATTTAAATTTTTCTTCATGTTCTACATGATCCTTAACCGTTTACAACTTAGTGGAAGTACAAATGGTACCGTAAGAGGACCAATAACTCATCAAAACCATAAACATCCTAGGTCGGCAGTGTACTCTTCCAGAGTGTTCATCTCCCAATACCTCATGTAAATGTTCATTTGTCCCAAAATTGGTAGGTTTCAGGGCATAAATAGCCTCCAAATTATTCTGTTAAAAATTTAAATAGATTATTAAGTGACAATATAGATATTAAAATTTTAAATCATAAATTTAAAACATGTTATTTTTTGTTGTGGCGCTGCGCTAATAACACTTCCATATTATTTTTCTACTCGAGAAAATTAGTTTCTCTTGAGGAATACATCCTTCAATACCAAATGTATGCATCTTATATGAAATGTAATGTAGGAAAAAATTATTGAAAATATGTTACCAATAATTATTTTCATAATTAAATCTATTTCAAAACTATCCAAATAAAATAAATTATGGAGGAATCCATAGAATTTTCGTGTACTTAATAATATTATAATGTATTGTACCTACTTCCTCTCATGATCTTACATCGTAGTATGCCCCAAGGTGTGAAGGTATTTTTTAGAAACAATTCTTTTTTAAATTTTTCAAGATGATTCCAAAATAAAAATCAATAATAAAAAATATAGTATTGATTAAAATCATGAAAATTTTTATATAAGAATCTCAAATGTGATTAATACCTTATACGTTGTAGTCATCCAATGGGAAATAATTTTTTGATACTGTTATATTTGGGAAATCATCCATCATAGGTACCACCTCCAACTCTATGATAACTCTAGGATTCCATCCAACGTACAATTATGTTTGTAGGCTCTATAATGCTTAACAAATTCCAATAGAAGTGCTGATTGTAGGCCCTCACCATTAGGGAAATTAAACTAGAGATGGCACAAAAATATTAATTTATATAAATATAAAATTAATATGTTACATTATATAAAACATAAATTTTTACTCATATCTTTCACCAAGAATTTTCATTGACTTTTTTTGTATCTTTCTCTATTATAGTTGGCTGATGGAAATGATGTTAGAGTATTTGGAAAGCATCTACAAAAAAACTCGGACATTGTCGCCTTGTTTTTTCTACGATTTAATTATCTTCATTATAGCCCCCCATAAACTGTGTACGCCCCTGCCAGGGCCTACTATCAGTAGATGTATCTTTTTAAGAATGAAAAAAAATATATTATATCAATAAATTTTATAATGAAAATAAATTATGATATAAAATTTTGATAGGGATCAATAAAAATACCCACATATTTCTGATCATTGGGCACCGCTTGATCCGTAGAAACTGAAGGAACAACCCATACAGGTGGAGTGTGTACTAGTGTATGCTCAATAGCCATAGACTATAGTAGATCAATAGTCAAAGAAGATGGAATATAGAAGCTTGGAGAGAAGGATGTAGATGTATAAAAAGAAGGCATGGATAACTGTCCAAATGTATGACATGGATAAGGGGTGTGAATCATCATTGGATGTGGTAAAGATGGGAGTGGATTCCCATATTAATAGGGTGGTTAAAACATGGGAGGCCCAAATATCCCATTTGTTAATAATGACACACTAGGATCTGCATGTGGGATATATGGTACATTAGTAGGAGGGTCATGGTCTGATTGAGAATTCCCACTAGATCATCTTGCTCTTGTACCACCCTCCCTCACACCCCCAGCCAGAAAACTGGGACCACTACTAGGATGGTCATCAAATAACTATTCCCTAAGTGGTGGGTCCTGCAATTGTTTTTTAAAAATATTAATCCCATGAAATTATATGTTATTTAAATATATATGTATTCAAAATAAAATACTAACAACATGAACTAGTGGAGAAACACCCATCTCAACCATGCGATAGTTGTTATCTATCAACTTTTTTCCATCACATCTCTTCAGTATGTTTTATTTCCAGCATTTGAAAACAAATTTCAAATTAATGAGAAAATATTATCTAATTTTTAATCCAAAAAATATATTATAGGAGATATGGGGTTTCAGGGGTTCTAGGGTCAAGAATCCATGGTCAATGATGAATTAAAATGTTGAAGAGGTGGGGGGGGGTCTTAGAGTTATACTAATATTATACATGGTCAATATAAAATTGGAATTTTTACCAAGCTATAAATGCTGGTTTTATAGTTTTTAATATAATTAAATTCGAAATTATATTATGAAACTCAAATAAAAATGAAACCAATATTGAAAATTCACAATAAGCTCATGTTAGATACAACATATTTGGAATCAATATTAAATCAATTTTAATACTACATACCTTAACAACCCAAGTCAAGATAAACTGAAATAATTGAAAACACCGATGGGTGATTCAATATTTTTCCCAAAACAACTATGGGTTCACAATCAACTCTAAAAACTGAGCTATTAGAGTTATCATAAGTAATAAAGGGATTGGTTTGAATGGTAGTAGGGATGTTGTCAATTCCATCATCACCATTATAAAAAACATGTACTGGAATTACTTCAACAATGACACAAAATTTAGGCAGAATATTATCGTTGACATAAAAAACAAGTTTCGTCATTGTTTCCAAGACATATGGTTCATCCGTAGCAAGAGTGAGAGTCAGGTCAATAACTCTAAATCAACAATCATCAATAAAGGTGCCTTGCTTCGTCATCGAATCAATCCACTAGCATTTCATCATCATGACTTGACCATGAGAGTAATAATCCAATATTATTATTTTTTCAATGACTCCATAAGAAGATAAATTATAAAAACAAATTCTAAAAATCCGATGCACTGACTTAACAGTATGTTGTAGTAGTTAGTATAACAATATCATGATGTGTTATCATGTTCTTTTCCCATTCAATGGTAATAAATTTTTACCCATTGATACGAATTGATTTGCATTAACAAGCCACGATATTAAGACCAAAATCTAAAGGTATTATTTCCTCAAAAACAGAGTCTGCCGGAAAACCCGATACCTAAAAATAATCAAATATTAAAATTAATAAAAAAATGATTTTATTTATTTATTATAGAAATATTATTACCTTCCATTTAAATAAAGTGGAAAAATCTTTTCTATTAAATGACTTTATCCTTCCTAAATATAAAGAATAATGCTTTCTAGTTATCATTTATATATGTTCTCTAAAGATAAAAAACAATTGTTTAGTATCTAGGTAAAATTACAAGAGAAAATATTAGATATGCATGTTCAGTTTACATACATGATATAGTCAATGAGAAAATCACTTTTGAACAACACTGTGCAATGTGATGTCTCCCTCTCTTCAAGGATTAATGCCGTCAATGTATATAGCCACTGTGATGAATCATTTTCCAGACATAATATTTCAATGTGTATATTCATTCAGTTGGATACATCAAAATGAAAGTAATAGGTCCTCCAAAAAGTATTTCATTTTGAAAATGGATATTCAGATGCAACATGCATGTGAAAAATGATGTAGAAGATATTTTCTCTAACTGAAAAATATTAATGTTGTCTCTACCAAAAAATATTCTTGAAAGGCTTGGAAAACTTATTAACCCCAATATTTCAAAACAAATGGATCAATTGAATAACTGACAATGTTATATTATTGGAAAAAAGTTGGCGAATTACTATTGGAATCAAAAAATGTAGAAGGAAGTGATAATCATGAGTCTTTAATGATTTCAACATCAACTCTCTTTTATTGAACTTTACTAATATATTTCTTGAATAGTCACCAGGAACATTAATGGTCACTACTACTTCCAGAAAATTGTTTATTTTTTTCTGTAGTTGTCATCACAGAAGAAGCACATAGAACATTCCATTTATTTTCAGTAATACACATAGGAAGAAATTCTGGTATTATTCTCTAATCCACTTAAGTTATTTCAAGATCGTAAACCATCTTTTTTCTTTCCCTTGACATTTAGAATATTCAAGGGATAAATTTCACATATATATTTTTCCAATTTGCATTACTTCTAATAAATGACTTAAAAAATTGGTTGGCCAATACGACAAATCAATGAAGATATTTCTATTCTTAAAATTGGAATTGGTATCATTGGAAACATTATTTCACATTCTAGATTTAATTTTACCATTCTCGAATAAAAAACTAAAATCTTTCAATTCATCAAGCACATCAGTTATCGAAATAAAATAAGGCGGTGTGTTAGTGCATGGTATTTTCAATTCTTCAACGATGATTTTTATAAGGTTGGACAATTGGAAAGAATAGTCAATGTCCCATAATACTAAAATAATGTCTATATTTATGTCTCCTGGATCGAGTATTCTTTATAAATGTGGGAAATGACAGTTTTCCCTTCGTGCTCTTTCCATACATAATTCCATAAGAAGGAAAATCATTGATTGTCTATATAAGTGCATCACGCATATAAAATATATCATTTGAACATGCATCATATGTAAACACACCAACATCCCAAAGAAGTTTCACCTCTTTAATTAAAGGAATCATGTATATGTCTATATCATTCATTGGATTAGAAGGGAAATAGATAAGTATATTCATGAAAGTGACATGTTTTTTCATACACAACCATATAGGAAGGTTATAAATGTGTATGATATCCAACCATATATTATGTGAAGTAAGAATCATCCCAAATGGATTAAAATAATCACATTAAATACCAAACTACACATTACACACATAAGATGAAATATTAGGATATTGAGGATTAAATTTCATCCATAAGAGTCCATCTACAAGGTAAACCAGCTCTTCATTATTCTTCTTTCACTCACTATCATGCATGTACATTTTTATTAATATTTCATTATACATGGAACGTTTTTAGATTATGTGCATCAATTGAAAGTTCCAAATTAATTTCTATGGCCCACATGATCGTGTTCCATTAGCTTTTGGATTCCGTTAAGATTTTCCACATTTGATACAATCATTTCTTTTAATAGTTTCCTCCTATAATAAGCTACAATCTTTCAGGAAAGAATGATTTTTTTATTGAAAATTCATGATCATCAACGAATCCCATGATATATACTGGGTTGAGGTAATATCTTCATCATCTAGAAATAATTCATTCAATAAGGTAATAATGTAATAAATGGTAGTATTAGAAATCCCATACATGGTTTTACCATGAAACAATCTAATTAAAAATTACAGATTTATCATTTCACAAAATTTCTGATATATTGGATTCGTCGCAACATCATTCAATTTTCTTACTCTATCAACATCATCATTTTTGTTGGAGACATCATTTGGTCTCATATTGAAGTCTTCTTGGGTCGACATTCTAGTCTTCTCATGAAGATGAATAAATGGAAACTATTATTCTTTCAAATTCTCCAATCCAGTCCTCTCATTTGGATCATCAACATTTTTAGATTCAATTTTCTATCCACTGTGATACAACACATAATAGTTTCCTTGAAAACCATATTTGGTTATGTGGTAGATAAATTATTTACCTCTAAAAAAGGTAATCCCACAAAATTATAGCATGTGCAGTCTATGTGACCACACTCTGAAGCATTTTCAAATTCAAATTCATATGAGCTCTTGAAATTTTTTTGAAAATTTCTTGAAATCTAATCACTTTCATACATCCACATTCAATCCATTTCTTAAAAAAATTTAATCGGTATTTTCGTGCAATATATTCAATAATATTGATGTTTAATAAAAAATATTTGTATGTAAATGAGAAATGATTGAATTATATAAATCCATAATAGAAACAATATGAAGATACATGTAGAATCATAGAATTGGAAATTATAGTAGTGAATTAAAATCAATTTCAATCTATGTAGGTGAAGACAAAATGATACATAGTGGAATTAAAAATAATAATTCTTAGTACCAATATATAACACAGTCCTCTCCACATTATAGTAATCCACTCCTAACCACGAAGCGCAATTTCATAACCATATTAACCTCTAAGTACCACTATAGATGGGTTCCTGGCTCAACTTTTTTAGGACTATCACCAGTCTAACACATTCTTATCACTATATAATTATCCAAAAGTAGTAAGAAAAATAAAACACTCTAATATTGATTTGTAATTACCAGAATAAAAGAACAACAATAGAATCCAAGTTATTGCACAACAACCCTTAGGTATCCCTCCATAGACCTCAAATAATTTTAACTAGCATTGAATAATAATGTGGACCCAACATTGTTATTTTTTTTCGTGAGATATTTTTCCAAGGGTAAATCACGTGTATTCATGAACATTCTTGGCGAGTTCTATAATGGTTCTACTTATTTATTATAGGAAGATTCCTATGATTGAAAATCATTTAAATTATTTAATAATGATTTATAACTATTTATGAAAGTTATTAAATGAATTCCTAACAAAAAATTTCAACTTAAAAAATATAACCTTACAAGTGTATGACTGGAACATTTGTTGGAGTAGGACCAAATGATCATTTAATAGGATAAATTTTGGTTTTTTCACCATTAAAAAATGATAATGACCACAAACCAACTATAGTGGTTCAGGTGGAAGAACCACTTCATTGAATGACTTATACTGAGGGAATCATCATCTTAATGTTAGAGTGTTATATTTCAAAGACAAAATATAGGGGTACATTTATATTGTATGAGTATAGTGTCATTCCTCTTAGGATAAAAAATTATATAACCATATTTACGTCAAAACAATGAAATCAAGTCAATAAAACATAAATTTTTTATAAACCAAGAATGAAATAACTCAGGAACATATTGACCTCTTCCATATCAAAACCACAAAAAACCAAAATCAAAAAACACAACAAAAAAACCACATAAAATACATATCCAATATTAAAAATCCAAAAAACCACAACAAAAATACAATACAAAACAATATCACAACTAAAATTAATCTATAAAGATTAACCACAAAAAACAAACCTAAAATTATATATGCCTGTGTTTATAATGGATCATAATACATAATACATTGCAGTGAAACCAAATGAAAAAATCGAAAATAAATGAATGAAAATTTACTGATTAATAGTTGATGAAAAAAAATTACTTGAAAATTTGATAACGATCTTATTGGAAATTATAGTTATCAAAATTCTTCTAATGTAATTTTTGGAAAATGATTCTTAGTTTAACATTAGAGTTTGTGTCCATAGTGTAGGTGGAGGAACTAGGAATGATGTGAATACCCCTCAATGATTGGAAAATCAATTGAATCATGAGACTATGGGGCATCATGGATCATTTTATAGGAATATATATGTGGTTGATACAGCTCTTGAAAATGATTTAGAGGTACATTTAATAGTTTCAGGTATGGTTCTTATTTCTTATACATAATATATTTCATTTTACGATAAAGGTGTGTCTCATTAATTCATAAAATATTTCATGGGATCTACCATGGGATCCCAAATGTGAGACATGGCTATTTATATAGTAGATTCATCTAATTAATTAATTATTTTCATATTTTATTTCCAATCCAAAAGTCATCCAACAATCCTACACAAGCCTCATTGTGATGACTTACCCCCATACCTTAGTTCCTAGAATGATTGGTGTTCCACTATACTCAAGTGAACCCTCTAAAGAAATGTAAATATAGAACTCATACTGAGTTATAAGGTTCCCATGACCAATAAATAAGAGAATATGATGAATAAGTAAACAATTATTAACACCAATACACAAGAAATGACTCTCCCTCACTTGTAACACCTCCAAAATGAACAAGCCCATATATCCTCACCATATATGGAATAGAGAATCATATTACCACACCAGGTGAGAAACAAGCATAATGTATTCAAAAAAAACATACACAATGGGTAGACAAAACAATAGAGTAATTAAAATATTATTTCACAACCAAACATTTAAAAACAATGCACAAAATAGGTATTTATTGCTAAACATGTTTTAGAATCCCATGTGCATTTACTTTTATTGAAATAGTGAAAAACAATTCACCTTGAATTCAAAATCATTGTTGAATAATCAACCAATGACCTGTTGTTGGACCATTTTAGTAACCCCAAAAAGTCAATTTGTTTATTCTCTTCCCTAAAGTCCATTTTTTATTTTGTTTTCAAACCATCGCTTTTTAGTAGCTTATAATTTTTTAAAATTGTTTTCCAATGATGAATAATGAAAATAATTAATTTTAACAACATAACAAATTATGTTATTATTAATAAAGGCATCCAAGATCTATGATTAGTGAGAATGAATCAAAATGAGAGGTCATCGTGCATTGTTTTTAAGTGATGTAGGATTCTGGGGGAGAGGTGTGAATATATTTTTACAAATTTCATTTCCAAATATAGATGGATTTAAAATTACCACCAAACGTATAGAAATTATTTTAAAGATCTTTATCTAGGATTCACAACTAAATCTTTTTCTGAATGTTGTGGTCCAGTTCATAGATGATAATAAATATATATTTATTTATCTCTGTGTGTGTGTATTTGTAGAGAAGAATGATATATTTATGGAAAAGAGTTCGAATATGGTTAGTTAAAAAATAGGCTAGCCAAGATTGCATCTAATGCCTTTATTTACCCATGATATGTATTCATCTACTAGTCAGTTTAGTAAAAAGAATAATAAAATTTGTTTCGGTACTGGCTAGACATGGACGATGTAGCAAGAGAATGATGGGTCAATCATGGTGTAGGGTGACTCCACATAAGGATTTCGAGGGATGAATCACATATCAAGGATGATAAGGAATAAGATATATGAATTGATATTTATTATGGGTATTTGTAAAAATAGTAATGTGAATATATGAATACCATGACATAGAGTAGAATACCTCGAGAATAGTGGTTAAAAATGAGGAATTTTTTTACACCATGATGGTGTACATGTTGTTTAAAATAGATATTTTTCTTATAAGAAAGAATAATCCTACATATATAAATTTTAGATGGCCACATGATTTTGAATTCAATAGGTAAGAATGAAAAATGATACATTCCCCTTATCAAACTAAAATTGGGAAACAATGTGGAGTCCACATTATGGTACTCTGTGTGTTATACATTAGGGTTACCTGTGTGAAACCAAAAATCCAAGAAAGAATATTTCAATGACCATGTCAATGGTTGATGTACGTCAGTGAAAATCAAAATGGGAAACAAAAAATCAAAAAAATATTGAGCTAATCAAGGTGAATATATGTATTTTTATACTTGATTGAAAAATGGATAGAAGGTTTTGGTTGTACCTTATATAAAAAGAATGTATTTGGAAGGATGATTTCATACTAGATATTTTTACTAAAATCCAAATAGTACCAATGAAAAATACAACATTTTCTCAATGACTTTTAATTATATATGAAACAACAATTTTTTTATAATTGGGTAAATAGATTCATATGGGAGTTTTTGAATGACATAGTATGAAAAAGGGGATCATAATGCCCCTTAAATTGTAGTGAAATCGAACCAATAAAACTAAAACAAATGAAGTTAAAAAAACCTATTTAAGTGTATAAACAATTATTACTTGAATAAAACATATATGACCAGTTGGAAATTAGAGTTAGCAACTTGAGAGCCAGTTTGGAATTAGAGTTCACAGCAGCATGGAGATCTCAATTAGGGAAAATTGTTCGAGATGGGTTCTAGAGGCTATTTTCCATGTGGTATGTAGTGATTTTCTGTCCGAATAGTTTTTAAAAACTGTTGGGAATGTCGGATAGTGGAAAACTATATAAATGGTTGAGATTAAGTGATAGAAAAAACTATATACCAACAGTTATATCAAACAGTTTGTAAATTTTTTTATCAAACCGTATATACCACTGTTTTTCCATCACCATTGGTAAAAGATCCGCATTCCAAAGGTTTTTAAACCGTTTGGAATAAATTGTTGGTATTGGTCGAATTTACACTAGAGTTTCTAATCATACCATCAAATTTAATATGTAGGTTACAATGGTTATATATAAATAATATATTTTTATTGTAGATTCATGTTTTGTTTAAACATGGAGTGGAATGTGTCGCAAGCTATAAAAGAGATTGAATTTATTTTAAAAATAATGTAATGAAATGTATCATGATGATATATTCTATTATATTATTTTTTATAAATTAATAATGCAATCGAAAATGATGTTTCTTTTTTAAAATCATGGGGTGTTAATATCGATACCAGTAAAATAAAGTTAGTACTCAGAATTTAATCATGATCTCAATAATCAATGGTTTTAAATTTTAAAATAACTGTATTAAAATCCCACAACATGGTAAGGGTTAATAAAAAATAATCATTATAAGAATGAATTGGATTTATGTTGTTCACCTGGATTAACACATTTCTTGGTTTCCATATAGAAGAACATAGTTAGAGAGTTGATATATGTGAATGAAATAAAATCTTAAAAAATTATAGAGAAATATAATAATAATCTATCAAAAGAAATTAAATTCCAAATTAAATGTTACAGAATATAAACCCCATGAATTTTTGATGGGTTAAATGAAAATTTATTCCAATAACATTGTGATAATATGATTACATATTTTTCAAGATAATTTTCATATAGATAAAGAATTATATTACTATATAAGATTATATGGAACTATAATTAAATGATATAATTTATTTAATAATAAAATTCTCATACTTTTGTGGTTCTTTGAAAAAATTCTACTTCATATCATACTCCATGAAATGGATATCCTGGAAATAAAAATTTTATGAATTAAAAATAATTAATATATAAATATAATGACAATTCATTCCTCATATCTCTAGATATTTTCCAATACAAAAATGGTTATAACAAGTCATCCAATAACAACAAAATTTCAACATAATATGTTATATATATATATATATCTTTAATACTAATCCAATCTATGTTCATCCAAATACAATGCCTACAAATTTTATAGAATTACACTAAATAAAAATTATACCCCTATAAAATATAATTTGTCACATAATGAAACTTTTTAGATATGTGAATACATTCATAATCATTAACCACTATTTGAAAAATTCATTTTAATAAAAAAATTATGTTGTTGAATATATTCTATAAATAATGTCACTTAGTAAAGTCTAATAATGATGACATAAACCATGAAATCACTAACCAATTTCATATTCAGAAATAATTTCCCAAAAAAATATTTATATTGTTATTATCACATAATCAATCACATATTAATGTTTATCTTCCCTATATACTTTTTTTTCCAAAAGAATAAACATTCCATTCAAACATTTTTATGGTCATCGGTACCATACAACATATATTCTCAAAACATTCATGAAATATCATTGTAGTACAATCCTTATACATTTAATTATTCATATAAAAATGGTATGAATTTTTAAAATAATTTTATATGATAATTCATGAACACAAATAGAAGTACATTAATCGATCCACTTCATTAGAAATAATGTCATAATATATTCCTTGAATCCTAATCCAACATTAAGGTATATTCCCCGGATGCATAGAATGTTCAATTTCATAAATCTCTATTAATCTATAGTTGAGGGATTACACATTATAATATTCTTTATTCCCTTTAAAATCATTATAATAGTATCCATTTTCTCTAATCCGGAAGAAAAATAATTTTCCATTTAATCATCTAATATTGTGTTTACCTCAAAATATATCTCAAGTTATAAAATATAACCCCCATTATTACCCTTAGCCATATAACACTATAACAAAGTAATATTATCCTTGATCCCTTAAAATCCATTTTATATAGAGAATTCATTCTACATCTTGATAGAAAAGGATACTATATCCTAATATAAAGAGTTGTTTTGTTGACTAGTGCCCTATGATGGATTTTATTATGCCAAACAATTAAAAAACAATGGCTTCTCTTTGGATAATATAAATAGTCCAAACCATGACTTGTTATTCTTGTAATGTTTTAAAAATACATATAAAATTTTCCAACTTCATTTTGTATAGTACTCTAAAATTTTATCTCCATATCCACCTTTTACTCATGTGAAAAATATCATTCATTGAGGAGTTTCTTAAAAGCACAAAATTCCAGGTTTTCAATATCATCATAATCTTTGTTATTTTTAATCAATGACCAACATTGATCCACATATCCTAATGGATGATAAATTTACATAACAACTATCTTAAATTCACTACATCCTAGAGTAAGGAATATTTTCTATTAGGAACAATTCCATTTATCATCCAGAAATGGATTTCTATTCCCATTGAATGATGGAATTTGATGTTGCTTGAAGTGCATAACCATTGTTATAACACATGGTGGATCGTCAGGCTTCTCTATATGTAATTTTTTTTACTGGAAACCATATTTATCTTACCCAATATGGTTATAATTTGACTATTTCAGGATATATATCCAACACTGTATTCATTATCTCTCTTGTAGGGGAAGTCTGTTTGTGGGGAATATAAATTGACTCAAATATCATTCCTTGTGTTATGACCCTTTTCTAAATATTGTAAATTCTATAATATATCATATCATTATGAATCAAAATCAATACTCCCAAAACTAGTGAAAAAATAACATAAATTGTGAAATCTATGCATAGTTAATCTCATATTCCTAAGAATGGATTACTTATTGATATCATCAATTTTAGGTCCATATTAGTGGATTGTAAAGAAAATGATATTTATCCTAAACCTATCCCCCCTGTGTGTCAACATATATGAAATGTAAGGATAGTTCCCCTATACTAGGTGATGACTAGGTCAAAAACAGTGCTTTAGTTTTGATTTTATTACTCATAGGTACATATGCACAAGAACCAAACCCACATGTATTATCAAGATATGGATTTATTAATAAAAATATTAATTTCCAAAAAAAAAATTAAGATTTTATTACATACGTATATGTAAATTATATAAAATAGTTATTATATCTAATTAACTTTTACCGTAATCTACATCACAAGGAATCTACTAAACAACATTTGATTCCAATTGTAGAGAACCTAACCCCAATAACACAGAGCTAGTATCTACTCTATTTCATTATCAAAATGTAAATTGAATAGAATAATGAATGAATAAATAGATTCGTATTCTTGGAAAATAATGTACATAACAATATTATATATTACTGTAGAAAACCTAAAATATAGAGTATTTTATTTGAAAATTTCAATACTCCTCCTCACATATCCCATCATATCAATCAAAAAACACTTCCAGGCATCTTAGGATAAATAAAAAATCAGAAAGATGTGGTATAAGTTGCTATGTAAGTGTTAGTTAACAACATAAGACATGAACAAATATGTAAAGATCATTATAAAAATGTAATAAAAAATTAAACACATTCCATTTAATCATTAAGTTTGTCATAATATAGAAATAATAAATGATGATAAAATAGGTCCATAAAAATAATCACCTTATTTTGAAAATATATCATGGGATACACTAACAAATCTAATAATCACATAGAAAATCAAAAATATAATTCATGATTATATATAACATAATTATGGAAACATAAAATAAACATTCATTCCGTGTTGCAATACATCTAAATAAATAGATAATAACTTGGTTAAAACACAATCTAGTAAGTCTCAGGAAACAAACTAATGCATTGAGGGGAAATATCGGGCCCCAGCCAAAGCTTACTAATTCTAATTCCATCCTAATAGTAATGGGGTGAACTATAATCCACTATATCATTCTAATTTAATAACTGGAATATGAAATTTTACTACTAAACACAATCCGTAAATATACTAATAATCTGTAGAGAATAAAATGATGAATGGTAATAAAATAATACATCCCTAACAAAACTGACCATAAAACGTCTAGAAAAAAATAATTATGGAATAAACAAAACATATCCAATATGTTAAATAATTAAAATTTATATATGATAATATTTATTAATATAAATACGATGGGAATTACCCAAAAACACTTTTTATAAAAATAACCTTTGCATATGCAAAATAAACTTTTTAAAAAATGTTCACAATTTTTTTAAAATAATATTCATTTAAAATATCTATTACGACATGTAAATTACATAGTTCAAAATTCATTGGACATGATGGTGTAATTTGTTTTTCATATAGTTCATGTTAGAACAATGATTCAATTCTAATTCATATTAAATGATAAAGATACACTATTTTTCAAATGACATATAAATTTATTTCCAAAAACTATTTGAAAAGAAAATTATTTAAAAAATGTATTTAATAAATATTTTTTTGAGTTTTCATGAAAAATTAATTTGTTTTTTTAATTCATGGGTTTTGATGATAGATGATTTACCATGAATGAGATATATAATGACTTATTTTACAAAAAAAACATTTTATCAATTCTTTTAAGTAGTAATATCTTGTAAAATTGTATTATTACATACATAAAGTCACTAATAACTAGAGGTTAAAAAATATATATTTATTTTATAATATAAATATTTAATAATTCCCTTACATGATATGTAAATATAAAAAACACTGAATAATGATAATATTGTGAAAGACACCCTACCAATTTTGTAAATTCCTAAATTCAAGCCGAGTAAAATAAATGAAATAAGTTGAAACCATGAATAAAATGAAGATAAATAGATTTATGATGTAACATATCTAATAATATGTACACACAACACCCAAGGTAATATATAGAGAATATTTCGTAAGTATGCTGGATGTTAAAGTAAGATGAGAGACCCATAACTCATGTAATATTTACTTCAAACACAACTATACCACTTATATTATAGTTTTTGTCATTTTACCAAATTATTAAATAACCATAATCATATTTATGATATTATATATGATTCTATTATAACATTTTAAACCATGATTGTTAATAATTTTTCATTATTTTTAATGTTTTGGGACTTAATTGGTTTGTATTATCATGCATATTATGACAAGGAATTTCTATTTATTCTACACACGATATAGTTACATTATATCTATAATTATATTAATGTTAAAAATATAATTTTATTTCAAAATATACATCCATATAACCATTCTTGAATATTGGATAGATGAAATGGATCACATCTCTTTGTAGAGATAGTTGGACATACGTATGCACAAGAGGGGATATCATTCCATTTAAAAGGGAAAGGGTAAGAATGTAGGTCATATATAAACATAAACAATCTATATCATCTCATATATATCACATATATTCATTAATTTGTCCATATTAAATTCTATTTAAGGTGTATTCAAAAAACAAATCTCATCGCATCACATGGTGGTAGTTCTCCATAAAAATAAGAAATTCAATTATATATGAAATAGAACTGAAATTAAAAAAGGTATATGTGACACTAAAATTAAAGATTTATTATAACACCATATATATCATGTACATGTGGAAAATTAATCATTATATTCATCCTTCAATGGTGGTGATGGAAGACAAACTATATTTGATTTGGAGGCAGTAATATTCCATAAAGTTTATCAATGATTCTTTTCTAATTTAATGGATGTATATATGGATAAATATTATTCAATTACATATTTATATATCAATATAAAATATATTTTAATTTAATTATATATAAAGCGTAATAACATAATTTATGGTTGATAAATAAGAATGAAAATTGATGATCTTCGTTATGTTATGTCATATTTCTTAGAGAAACGTCATTGGTATCTCCTCCTAAGGACCATAAGGAAAGCCTTTGGGAGAGTTATATACTTTATAATATAGATAAGTATTTTTGGGACAAAATATTTTAGGGTTTGGTTGATCTAAACGGCTTATAGTTAGGGGGAAGTGAGGAGAGAGGGTTATATTTTATATGTGTAATGTTACATATCATTGAAATTATAAGGAAATCCAAATTTCATGTCATTCCAAAAAAATTATCAATATAAACAAAATATCTATGTATATATAGTATCAGTTGGAAATATAGACATCAAAAAATATTTTTAAATATTGGTCATTTATTTTAACCATTATCTAACCTATCATGTATATACAATTTTACCATAACAATGGTAATAATTTTTACACATGGTACTCTTAATTATGGTAAAATAATATAAAATTTTATATATTATAAAATTTTTTAATTACAAACATGGAATCAATTTTTCCAAAAACATATTATAAATTAATCTCTTAGATGCCAAGATAATGCTTGGTTGAAATTCAAAAAAGATGAAATATTTACAAAGACATTATATAATATTTGAACATGAAAATTATTGAAATAGATTGAATTGTATTGATAGTTATATATCTAAACTAATTATAAATTAAAACCAATTGAATGTATTATTTATATTTTTAAATAATTTAATAACAAATGATGTTCTCAATTAAAATATG
Source organism: Viscum album (assembly GCA_963277665.1). NCBI lineage: Eukaryota > Viridiplantae > Streptophyta > Magnoliopsida > Santalales > Viscaceae > Viscum > Viscum album. The sequence continues at coordinate 114,512,404 of OY728137.1, forward strand.
TATTTGTCAACATTAATTAAAAATTAAACATTTGATACAAATAAATACAATACACCATAACTAAATTTTGATAAGAATATTTCAAAAATGAATGATTTTTCATGTACATTTTCTTTAAGTGGAAAAAATTAATTATAATAAATTTGTGAAATTCTCGACCAAAAAGGATTTTAAAATAATATATTTTTTCATAAAACATTATTTTTTCATTCAAATAGTTCATATATTATTTATAAACAATTGATATCCATTTAATTTATTTGAATCATGTTTAACCCATATAGAGTTCATAATTTAGTTAATAATATATATACCCACCAATTTAAGGATTGTGTTTTAATTGTAATCATTATACAAGAAATGTATAATAAATTATTCTATTTTATTAGAACAATGTGTTGTGTGCATCACACGCTATCATAATGATTGTATTTATTTTTAAATAATTATATCATAAAGAAAAAATATGTTGTATTTAGTTATAATATTAGTGTTTCTAGTCAAACATGCTATCAAACATGATATCCGAATTTTAACATCTTGGGGTGTTACATTTCACCTCAGTCATAAGAATAATTGGTAACACAATTTTAATTTATTGAATTACGTAAATTATATTGGACATGATTCATATTAGATGGGTAAATAATTATTTTTTATGCAATTATATTTTACTCTCTAATTTGTTACATTTTAACACATAAAATCCTTTCCTACTCTTATGCTTTTTGTGTAGTATATTCCCCGTAAGGGATATTAATATCTCAAGTCTCATTTTAATGAGTTCTATTATTTCATCCCAAAACTATATTTTCCATGACATGGTTTTCCCTCCATACAATTTTATGGAATTTTAACTAAAATATATATTTTCTTTAAAATATTTTTTCAAATAAACAAATGTTTTTTTACTATTTTAATCATCTAAATTTTAATAAAATATATTTCCAAATAATAGAAAGGTTTTTTCTTTCACATTAATATGTTTTATCTTCCATTAATATTTTCCCCATGATAAGCTATATGTCATTTAAAGTATCCATTACTGGATATTATCTCAGAATGTAAATTTTTTCTAGAGGATTGGTTACACATTTACAAAAGAATCCATTTAATGAGGAATATAAATTATTATTTTGTTTTAATGTTAATTTTTCTATAAATGTTATTTTATGTTTTCATTTCAATGTCTATTTTAGTTTAAAAAATTATTTACCTTGATATGGTTTATTTTCTAATGTATATACTCTAATATATATTAATCATATTATATATTGATCTCATTATAGAAATAAATTATATTCTTCATCAATTATTTTTTTATATCTTTCAAAGAATTATTTTTATGAGGGTATTTTTTATCTAATATAGAATATTCAATAATAATTTTGTTACACTATGAATTTGTTCTCCTGAAACCATTCACCTTTTCTATTATTAGTTATTATAATGATGTTATTATAGTAATGACTTTATTATACTGTCATTAACATATATGGTGCTAACACCTCATTTTTATGAATTTAGATTTGTGGATAGCCATCTTGAATGGAATTTTATTTATTGGATGGGAATATAATAAAATTATTGATCTTTTTTTATGTATATCATAGGTTGATTATATATTTAAATTTTATATTTTTAAATATATAGATAAACCAGATTTTTTTAATCTAAATGTTCCTTGTAGAATTGAATAAATTAAATAGTTCACTTGCATGGTGAATTAATTGGACTTATTAAAGTTAAAAGTGAGTACTAATATTATATAATATCTTGATTCATCAAATTGTATTAGGAGAAAAAACATATTTTTATTAGTGTATACTATACTACAATTATAATTGTGTCTTGGAATATCTCCTTGAAAAAAATTTATGTAACAAATTAAACAATCCATTAGTTCTAAAATACTATTATTGTTATCAATATATTCATTTATTTCCATGTATAATGTTTTGAATTATATTATTATATTATTTAATCATTTACATTAATTTTTTCTTCAATTTTTTTAACATGATTATTTTTTAACAGCCCATTATTTTATAAAAAAATGTTTCTTTCAAATTAATTTAATTTCTTTGATTCATTATTATACGCGTAACTCCGTGTTTAAATGAACATATATATATTATTGAAATATTATTATTATAAAATAAAATTATGTAATAGATATTAAATTACTGGTTTTGAATATGGCTACAATGACCCTATCTTAAACATTATATATTCTTGTATTTATGAAATAGAAATCGCATTTTAAAAATTTATAATGATCTTTTTATTTTAGTGTTCGAGATAATTAGGAAATAAATCACTAAAAAATTATATATTTCAAGTGTAAAGTAATAACAATTATCCAAATATTTCATAAAACTTTTTTTTAAAATAAATCATGTTTCTATTCATAACATATCGTAAAAATTTTTATTGTGTCCTCGTCCTATCCACTACTAATCCCTTAAACTCTAAAAAAAATTAAAACATGGGATAACAACAAATCTCTTAGTATGGATTAAAATAATAAGGAAAACCATTAGTCATATGAAAATATGAATACCTAGAAAATTATCATAATGTAACACTTTTCACCCTTAAGAAGTAGTCACTACATTCCATTGAAAATAGGATCATTTATTACCATTATTGTAATAATAAGATTTCAATATAACTTATTGTGAGAATAGTTTACAAATAATAGAATCTTGAGACATAATTATAAAAAATGGAATAACCATGGAGTTGAATTCCATAATGGTTAATCAGAAAAATGGAATAAACATATGGTTGAATTCCATACCCAATGCAATGAAGATATATCATGGACTCACCCATTGTTAATTTGCCACTGAACCACCCATTATTGGTTTAAAATGTAACCATGTATCACATTACAAAGTACCATTACATATTTTCAGTGCATAAAATCATTCAGTTTTAAATATTTCACTATTAAAATTTTATTTTTAGTAATAAAAGAATTTATCATGTTTTTTAAATAATAAATAAATTTTTGAAAACTGTATTAATCATTTAAAATTATATTTATATTCCAATGTTTCACGTACCATGTTTATTTTATTAATATTAAGGTTTCCTAAATAATATGAGAATAAATAATTCACAACAAAAAAATGCCAGACGTCCTGTATATAAACCTCATAATTCAAATTTGGATTATAACATCAAAATATGACACTTTAAAAGAATATTGAGAAGAATTCCATTACATCGAGTCCTAATCATTACGTACATCCACTATCAACCTAAATAAAAAAATATTTTTTTATTATAACCTTTTTCAAATTTATCATTCAATATATATCACTTATTTTCTTGTTATAATAATTTCTGTTCTCATTGGATTTTTTGAGAGTATTCATTACTTGAGTCCAAAATTACTTTTTATGATTTCTACAATCAAAGTGGTCATTATCCCATAATATGCAGAACAATAATAATGACTTAATGAACATATATATATATCAGAGAATCTTTTAAATAGAATAATGAAATACAGTTATGGAAAATAAACCAGTGGTGTGATCATGGAGACGATATTCAATGCACAGGCTTGCGTAAAATTTTCATTTTTCAATAATTGTTAAAAAAAGATGGTAAAAATAGTTTTATCTTAATATAATGATAATAATATCATATATATAATATTTTTTATTTAAATATACTTGTATATATTATCCATGTTTAATATTGATTAAAAATAAATTATAATGATTCGTACAGTTGATACTTCACACTTACTCATGAACAGAACTATCATTTTTATGTGCATGAAATGGTAAGAATATAAATTCTACATTATCATATTACAATTATTTATAATTCATGAATATCATATATAAAAATTAATTACAACATTATAAGTAGTCTTGATATATGGTGATGGAAAATGAATTTAATCAGTTTGGGGGTTCATAATGTGTCGTATACATGAACGATGATTGCTTTTCACATTTAAGGATGTTGTGATGTATTTAGGTCATTGTAATAAAATAATTTTATCTATTTATTTGGAGTATAATTTAGTTATTACTTTATAATGGTGTTAATATCTTTGAAGGATGTGCATGAATTTAAATAACATAAAAATTCTATTAAACACGATACATATTCCTTAGACAAACCCACTTCTTAACACATTAATACAATAAACAAGGTGTTATGACTATAACAATATCTATAGAATGTTTACAGGGATTTTAGTAATGGATTTGGGCTGATCATTGTAGATCCATATTGTTCTCAATGTGTGATTAAAAGAGAAGAAGATGTTCCCATTTATATGATAGGAAAGTGGACTCTTTGAATTATCAATATATTAAATTATTATAAATAAATTTAATATAGAAATGGATAAAAAATATATTTTTTTGCATATATAATGATTTTATGTTTCAATAAATTAATGCGATAAAAATTATACATGTTATTATTATTATTTTAACATATAACCTTTTTAATTATTATTAAACCACTTTTACTCTTATCAGGACAAAATGTTTTTTTACTCTTTCTGGGTCAATGTAGTCATGATAAAATGAAAAATAACCCAAAAAGGATCATTGATGAAATTTTAACCAATATCCTAATCTATTTGCGGAATTTTATATTTTTATGAATTTTATAACATTTAATAAAACATTATTTATAAAAAATATTATTAATGTCAAATTTGACAATATTAATTTCATTGAATTTTACAATAAATCACCAAAACATATATATTATAACTAAATCTATTAATACAAACTTATTTTATCAAGGGAATATCGAAAATTAGTTTGTAAAATTAATTATCTTAAATTATATTTATTTTAATATTATTAATATCATTTATTTAATGTTCTCTATTAATTTCATAATTATTACATCATCATTGTGCATGCCTTTATGGTTTATATTTCATCTCTAATAATAAAAAATTAATTACCATATTAAATATAAATATTTTATATTTCAAATTTTTAGTTATTGTTGGATATATCTTCTTAATTTTAATATATTAATAATAGTTACAATAATTAAAATATGGGTATAAAATCATTGAAATTTAATTGAAATAAAATAATATAAGGTAATTAGTTTCATCCTTATAGATTCAGGAGGCAAAAGATTAAGAACAAGTTTTATTCTGGTAAAAAATTATTCATACAATAAAATTTTGATAATTAGTAATGTAATTTATTAACATTTATAATATTTTTTACCCTTAACTATGAAATTTCGATTGACTGTGATAAAAAATTTATTATTCTTACTATAAATATTTTTTAAAAATATAAGGGACATATTTAATGCATTTTTAACATATTATTAAAAATATTGACTCCATATTTAAAATGAAATGTAAATGGGTTGCTAAAATTAATTTAAATTTTATCCTGTAAACAGAGTGAGAAGGCTTGTTTTTAATGTAAAAATTGTCAAAAATATGAAATGATTTTATATCTAAATTCAATATGATAAAAGATTAAAATTATTTTTATTGGATTAATTGATGTCCGATTGATCTAATTTTACTCTATAAACTGTTAAAAAAATAATTTTTTCATTATAAATTATATATATGAAAACCCATTTTTCAATGAAAATGCAGTGTTTCTCATTTGTTAACTAAAATTGAAGCATGTCATAAAAATTAAAGAAAAGAACAAAAAATAATATTTTGATATTACTCATTGAAAAATGAATAATATTTTTTCGAATAAAAAGTTATAAATGTTTTATTAATATAGTTTTAATATGAGTGTGCCAACAAAAGGTAGAAAAAATATATTTCAGAAAAATATATCTTCTTTATGCTTAAAATTAGATTTAATTTTTACTATAATACAATAAAACATATCAGACGAATTTTAAAAATATTTTATTTAATATATAAGATTTAGATTTTTTTTAATATTATTCAATAATATTGATTAATATAGTTTATTATGATCAAATTTGTTTTTGAGAAAAAGATATTTTCCCATAAAAACACATTATACAAATTCAAATGGTTTTTATTTTCATCTTTAATTATTTGGTAACCAATTAATTAATTATATAAAAATGTTTAAACAATGTTTGAATAATTTAGTGTTATATTATTCATTCCTGATAGTCTAATTAATATGTGATAACTATAATATTAAATATAAATAAAATATTGTTCTTTTTTAAAATGTGGATTTACATGTAACACACGTTATCAAATAAACTCGATGTTTCATGAAAAAAAGATAAAATTGGTGTTATATAAAATTCAAGATAAAAAATTTCATTTAATCTATCAAAAGATATAAATTATATTAAATAATCACGATAGATGATATTTCATAAAATCATGGATTGTTACATACTCCAGCTATTAATAAATTATGCCTACATAATTTGAACTTACGATTAGTAATCAGGGTTTGGATATTCAAAATACCAATATTGAAAATTCATATAAGAAAATTTTGAAGTAGAAATTCAACTCTAATATAATGAAATGGAAGTATGATGTTCACCTAAGATAACAATAACTAGGGTCCCTATATGAAAACATGAACATAGACGGGAAAACTAACTATCAAGGTCTGATGGATAATGATAGAGAACATGGCCACTATAAATTTTATATTAATAAAACAATATATATGTGATGGGTCAAAATATCATTCTTTTCTAATTCAGAATAGTAAATGGAAGATGTCTTTTTTCAAATAATTTTCATATATTTCATGATTTTTTTTCTACCTCGACTAAAAAAATTAAATATACATACTTGACAAGTAATGTTTTATATTTTAAAATATTTCCACCAAAGACAAGTAATTTTTACAAATGATTATTATTCAAAATCAAAATTTCACACACAAATCAACAGAATCTACTTCTATAGAATGAAATAATATATAAAAGATTAACTGTATATTTTTTATTTCATGAAACACTAACATAAAACAAATGGTTTGGATTTTACAAGACAATTTTCCAAAAGAATAAAAAAATATTAGAAGAAAAATTGCATTTAGTCTCCAAAAATTAAGCAGTGATATCCATAGTTGAATATAGATCATTAATTAATAATTATCCTTAAAATTCAACAAAAAAGACTGAACTAAGATAGAAACAAAAAAACCAAAGGATTAGATCACATAACGATATAATATATCATTGAATAATGTCAATTTACCTAACAGTATAATACCAAAATGTATATTCTCAAATCCCATAATAACCAAAATATGGTTTTCATATCAATAAATAAACTCTTTACAAATAAGGCCATAATAAAATAAAAAGTTCCTCTAAAATACATTTCCACAATTATTTCTCAAATTAAATACCAATGAATTTAGGTAACGTTAATGATATAGGGTTCCCAATATATCAAACCTCATCCAAATAACATTGATCACAAAAAAATTATTTGATAAAACATATTTTATAAAAACCAATATATAAATCCCTTATCAAAACATTTATCTGCAATGAAAATTTTATAATAACTAGAAAATTAAATCTGAATGTGGGTGGTGGTTCACCCTTTTCTCCTTTTAGGTTTTCATTCAATTATTGGTGACATTCCGAATAGGATACGTTTTCACCAATCCTATAGGATATCCAATTATCAATACTATATTAATTTAATTCATACAAAATTACAGTAATTTAGGAAGTATCTTCAAAAATTTAAGTAATATGTTTTAATCTCAAAGGTTGTATCTATCTGTTCATTGTGAAACCCAAAATGTAATACAAACAATTACCTAAAACAATTATTCTTATAAAAGTACCACTAATCACGTTAACATTTCATAACATAAGTCCTAATAAGGGGGTTCAAAGACTTCGTAATTATGATCATCTTGTAAATTAAAAACCCTTTCTTATATCCCTAACTATTATGAAAATATCCCTATCACCAATTTTGTTTAACCCATTATATGATACCAAATATAAATACTCAGCCTTAAACATTATATATTATAGTGTTTTTACCATGAATTTATATTTTTAATAATTTTCAAGGATCTTTTCTGTTTATAATTTTAGAGGATTAGGAAAATATCATATAAATTAAACCCATATATATCATGTGAAATGTTATACGTAGTATTCAGCTTTTTGATATGAACACAATATTAAAAAAACATGTTCTCACCCCATGACATATCTTCAAAATTTAGGTCATGTATTCATCAACATCCTTACTAATCCCTTTCCCTATGAAAATAATTAAATAATGTCAAATGATTAGAAGAACTAATTAAGTGATACAAATTGAAGGATAAACCATATTCTTGTGATTACTTGAAACCCATGAAAAACATATCATAAAGTAATGCTTTTAAATTTTAATAAGTAGTATTTCATTTACATTTAAAATAATATAATTGCATACCATTTTTTAACATTAAGGATTAAATAAAAACCAATAGAAAACATAAATAATAAGTAAATGTATCTTTCAAAAAAGTTATTATCAAATGAAAAAACTGTGTGGTAAACATCAATAAATTTCACTCTTACAAATTAAATAACCATACGGTCAACTTTCACACCAAATGCATTGGATGGACATCATGGGACCATCTATGATTAGATTATCACTAAAAAACCTATCATTGGTTAATCTTATAACCACTTATAAAATTTAATTTTAACTTTATATAACAAAAACACATATAATCATTCAAATTTAAACTTTCAACCATTAAATTTTCATTTTCACTCATAGTAAAACATTTATTGTTAATTAAATAATAAATCCATTCTCAAAACCCAATGTATACATTTAAATAAAGATTTTAAATTAAATGTTTACCATACAAAATAAAATTATTTAAATCATAATAACCATTAAATAACATTAGAATAAACAAATTTATGATATGATTCGTTAGAGGTTTTTTTGTACACCTCAAAAATATTGGTCAGTTTTTAACATCAAAATATGCCTCAATGGAAGGAGAATGAGACGAAGACACTAATATTGACTCATAATCTTCCATTATATTTTTTTATTACTAAAAAATAAAATTATATTAATTATTATTTCATGATTACATTTTTCAGGTTTATATCAATTATTATTATATTTTAGATATTTGTTTTCACATCAAATGTTTAGACAATATTCAATACATGAAATCAGAATTACTTTTTATGATGTCTATAGTCAATGTGTTCTGTAGTATATCTTCTCTTAAATAAAAATCAATACATAATAATAATATTTATATGTCAATTTTTCTTTTAGAACCAATGATGTATGATTTATATTAATATTTAACCAATGTTTTGATAATGGAAACAATTGGTTATGCATAGGGGTGTGTAACATTTTAATTTTTTAGTGATCATTTCTGAAAGTAATATAATATAATTTTTTATTTATATAATTATATAAATTACATATATATCATTTTGTTTATTTAATTATACTAATATATATTATCTATGTGATTTGGTGATGAAAAAAAAATAACATCGCTTCATGGAGGTGATAGTTTTCACCAATGAATGATAGAAACTATCATTTTTTATCTATGGATAGGTAAGAAAATACATGATTTTTATGTTTTAATCATGTTGAATACATCATGATTATCATATATAAACATTAACTCCAAAATTATGACTAGTCTTTAGAGATGGTGATGGAATGTTATTTTAATAGGTCTGAGATGCGGTAGTCCTCCGTACACATTAACAATAACTTATTTTCCCATTTTATTTATTTGGAGATAGATATTTTCAATTGTAATTAAATAATAACATAAATTTATATGTATTATACCTCATGTATTATTTAATAATGGTTTAATATGGTTTTAGGTATTTGGATGAATAAACAAAACAGAAAAACTCGATTAATAACGATAGTTATCCCTCGGAAACCCCCAATACTTCACAACTTAAGACAACTAAAAATGGTGTTATTCTTATAATTATATCTATAGAATGTGATTATATATTATATTAATGAAATTATATAGATATTGGGTGAAAAAAATAGGTTTTCACATTTTAGGAAAAGAGAAGAAGAGGTGCCCTCTTATAAAAAAGGGGTGGGGAACTCTTGGAATATCAAAATATATTAAATTAATATAGATTAATTTTACATTTATAATGAATCAAAAAATGATTATTTAAAATATATAATTATTTTTGGTATACAATAATTCATAAAATTATGATTATATATGTTTCTTCAATTTTCTATTGTTTATCTATTGGTTTTCACACATACATTGATTATTTAAAAGGTGTTTTCAATTAAATTTCTATTCATGCCAATTTTTTGGGGTTTCCCAAGCTATTATGGAGGAATGGCTGAGTTTTCATGAATTGGGCCAAATCTTGAGCCAAATTCCAGATTTTAAAATAAATTTTGATTCCTTTATAACTCTTTCATTTTTCAACATTTTCATCAATTCCAATTCCTAATTCTCATCCCATGACCTATTAAGACCACCATATTAATTTGAACCATTTAAAAATCCATACTCATGGTGGATATGGGTTTTTATTTAAGGGATCAGGCCTCCCAGAAAGCCCATTTCTTGCATTAAAAATAATTCATAAATATTTATTGTCTTATTTAATATTTACGTTGTTTTTGTGATTCCAAATCTATCCCGAGCCCACATACCTAAGGCACGATCCCAGTTTCTCCTCAAACTATTTTGAGCTTAATAGAATGTCAAAATTTGATGAAACTGCTCTGGATTTTAGAAATCACCCATATTTGGATAGGTAAATTGATCCTTTTATAACCCCTTCTATTTTGACTCTTTTCCCCCGTTCAACTTCTAAAATGATCTCCACATCCTTGTTCGAACCTATTTTGAATAGATGGTTGTATTAAAAATCAGATACTGGTTTATTTTCTGTCGTTTTCTTAAAGATTGTTATGATTTAGTGTTTCTCTCTTCAATCCCTTCTTTCTCCTTAGGGTTTCCTCCCTATTTCATTATGTAATCAAATTTACAGAAGTGAGAGTTAGAATATAGGGTTTGATTTGGTGTCTTTTTGGTTAAATATTGTGTTATAGGGCTGGAATTATCTTCCATGTGGTGTGGCGGTGGTTCAGTTGATGTTTTGTCCCATGTTTTGAGAGATTAGACACTTTCGGTAGGTAGTTCCATGTGTAAAAAATTATTGATGGGTTATCTTTCTATATTTAAATTTTTTTCATATTCCTAATATGTTTTGTGTTGTTCTAAAACTGTTTATGATTGATTTGGTTAAGTGTTTAATTCTATAGTGGCATTTTAACTTGACATTGGGTGTTTTTATGTGTTACTCATGGGGTATTATTTGGGTGTATTTCATAACATATGGAATTGGCTTACTAAATATTATTTGGACTTCTAATTCTGGATTGGTAATATATTACTATTATTTCGGCCTAAAAATAGGGTTTTTGAGCTAGTTTTATGTGTAAAACGTTATTATACTTCTTGAGAGTATTTTATGAAAATGTGTGTTTTCATTTGGATCATTTGTGGTATTATTAAATGTGATTTCATAAAACGTGAAAGTGGTTTTATAAATGTCTCTAGGGCATCCAATTATATTTTCGGTAGGAATTGGCATGGTTTTTGGTCTTAAATGGGGGTTTTGAAATGAGTTTTCGGTGCAAGGCATATTTACACCACTTGGGTTATTTTTATGAAAATTGTAAATGATATAGTTGGTTAAAAAAAGTGGAAAAGGGTGCATGTGTTCTGTTTGCTGTGGTTGTTCACCTATTGTGGGTTTTTTAAAGGTGAAGTGATGTTTTAATATGTAAAACATTTTTTGAATGTTTTTTAAATTTCCGAAATCTTTTATTAAATTGTTTTGTTGCAGCGAAACTTGTTTGTGGGCTGTTTCGTGTAAGTTTGATGATAACATTATTTTGATGGTAAAAAGGGTATTATATAAAAAGATAGTGAGATGTTATGAAAATTATAATATATTGGAATGGTTTTATAAAATATTTTAATGGATTTTTTAAGTGTTAAAGAAATGTGAAAAGTGTTGTGGGCTATTTTGTTATGAGTCGGATTTCAAAATCAATTTGAATGAAGAGTGGACTTTTGAGACTTCTGTTGTATACATGTGTGCAGTTTGGAAAATTTATGATATGGAAATAATATTTTCATGTGTAAGGTATATCCATTGACTTGCTGAACTTGTTTGAGGAAAAAGGGAAAACCCGTATATCTAGGTGGGTGGACGTGTACTGGTACGCTAGTGATCTCGTGAGGTTTGGCCTCAGTTTCACATATCATGATTGATGCATACAAATCTAAATAAACATTGGTGATTATGATGGGGGACCACTAAATTATGGGTATGTTCCCTAATAGTGTCTCGTGCATGAGAACATATATTTATGATAGTTACTTTCACTGAGATACGTGGTACCTGGGACCCACATCGAGCTAGTGCTTAGGGGTTATTTCTTGTTGCTTATGCTCATTATTTACATTGTAAATACCGTCGAAATCCAGTAAGGTTGGATAGAAAATTAATTAGTGTTGAAATTTTTTTTAAAAGTGTTTATTCGTAATGATACCCCACTTGGAAAATGTTTTAATTTTTAAGATTCATCTTTTAGAAATTTTAACTAGCATTTCATAGTTATGAAAACATGCATGATTTTCACCGTTCAATGTTTATGACATGGAATATCTTAGTGGTTGTATCATAATGGACATTTTCTCACACCCTACTTACACCCTTGGGTGTCATTAGACTAGTTTATTTTTGTTTTTGCAGGTTGGGTACTATTTTTTAGCTCTAGTGGTTCAGGTTTCTAGTAGGTCCTTGGAGGTGATGTCTTGTGGAGATGGACTGAAGGCGGCACCCCATTCCATCAGGGTTCTTCATCTTTTTAATTTTGGTTTTGTACCTTTTTTATAGTCTTATTGAGTTGTTTTAAAACATGTAATTTAGTTATGATTTTTTGTAAAAGATTGTTTGGTTTGAAAAGTCTAGATTCGTTTTATTGGATTCTTTTGTTGTTTTCAGTTTATAAACATTGGTAAATCATGACCAATTCTCATTTTATGATGCCCGAGAACTTGTTCCAGCCCATGGGGATTTGGAACACCCTTCGATCCTTTTCACAGGATGGGTTTGGTGCCAGTTTCGGTGGCGACCAAATTCATTTTGTGACAAAATGGTATCAGAGGAGGTTCAGGTTAACACTTTCGGTCACATTATTTAGGGATCAGTCAGGATAGTCTGGAGTTTGGATTTTCAAGACATTTTATTATGGTTATGGTTAGTGTGCCTGATCACTACACCTCATGACGAGATTCATGTCAGTTGGGGAATTCAGGACTTATCTAATTCCTTTGGTTTTCTTGGTTTGATGATAATTAGGGGAAATGAAATGAGAGTTGGGTTAATGGTATCAGTGAGCTCACAGGGCCTAGAAATCCATGTGGAGCTGAGGATATTCTTTAGAACACTCTCTGTGATGGTGAAGTGATTGGAATATGGCTATCAACCATATGTCCAAGTCACCCACTGAAACTAGTTTCTTCTCGCATTGTCTTGTGTTTATTAGTTTAGAAATCATAGAACTTTTGTTTTAAAGTGACATGGTTTTAAGAAGTGTAATTTTTCTTTTTTGAATTGTTTTTAAAATAATTATTGAATGGTTTGACTTATGAGATGGTGTAACGAAATTTTTATAACTGTTTTTAAATGGAATATCGGGTGCTTACACCTCTTATGAAAGCAGAAAATATACTGAAGTTGGTTTTGAAAAAGTTTTTCTAATAGAGTTTTATAAACTATCAAAGGGTATTTTAATGGGATGAGATGTTATGAAATTGATGTGAATAACATGAAATTGAGTTCTTATCTAAATGGTGGTGTCTTTCTAAAATGTTTGGTAAGAAGTGAATTGGGATTTTGATCTCCTCGTTAGAGGTTTTGTGAAAAAGGATGTATTGGTTGACCGATTTGGTTTTCAAAAGTGGAAAGAATTTTTGTTTTAACCATTGGTATTTCTGTGAATTACCACATGGATAGGGTTATATGGGATGATGGATGGATGATGGCTTGACTGGATGAGTGCTAGGATAGATATGAGGAGGGTTCCCAAGTGGCATAAAAACATGCATGTGTGAGGCCCATGGGGTACCATTTTTGGATACGCTAATCAATGAAAAATTTGTTTTCAAATAAATGTTTTTAAAGGAAAAACCTGATGTCTTGATGAATTGTTTGATATGTTGTATATTAAGTGTTTTTGGGAAATGTTGATGTTGTGGGATGTTTTGTGTCCACGAACCCCCTGTTCGAACCATATTTTGGGTTTGTGTTTGGTCGGTAAGCTAGGTAGAAGGCCAGTTAGTAGTCTCTTGTGAGATATGTTTTGGGACACCTTTACTGTGGTTCCCTTCATATGTTTGGATCTGTTTTGTTGCATTTTTTACCAATGGACCAACTCAGTTGGGTCCTTGGGTTCTCTCATTGTATAAGGTATACCACTATTAAGGGTTAATACACAACTGAAGTGAAACCCAGATTACTTCACCATTGGAAAATCCTCAAATTGATCAATATAAGAAATAATTTATCGATAATTGTTGATTGAGTCTACACCCATTAAATTCTTTGATTTTTTGACCCTATTGTAGTGGGAGAGTACATTTGGAAGGTTAAAAGATTCCTTATTTTCTTAGGATTCCTGATTCGTCGAAGGTGGAAGTAGTCTGGTGTTGTCAGTGTGGATGAGTGTCTTGATGGTGTCTAAGAGGGCCTCATGGTTCTTCATAGTTTCATTGAATGATGAGTTCATGTTAAACCTCCATTTTTGGGATTCTATTCATGAGAGGCTATTGTGACCACTTTTTGGAATTATGTTTTGTTTATGAACAAGGCATAAGGTATCGTTCCATGTATTTTTTTCTATTAGTCGCAATGGTCATGTTCGGTGATGCATTGTGATGTCATGTGCTCGTTTGAGTGTAATAGTGAATGCCATGAAATCCTCTGAGATTCTCTATTATGTTGGGAGAATGTATCCCATGTAAAAACATCAGAATCATCCATTTTAGAAGAAGGTGAGTATAGTTGATATTTACTTATATTATTTATCACCCTAAGAAACATGGTGTGATGTGTGTGAATCTTATAATCCCTTATATTAGTGAAATATCGTGTTAGGGTAAAGTGAGTTTGGAATGTGTTATGTCTTGGGAATATTATCAGAGATTGTGTTGTAGTTGTTTGTATCAACTGAAGAAATAGTTCTGTTCAGTTGGTTTCCAAAACCTGACTATGAGGCCGAAGATGCTTCAATCATTTGAGCTCCAGCCATAGGTCCTGGAGAGATGTTGGCACGTAGTCAGGGGAAATCCCAGGGTCATTTAAATCCTTGTACAAAGTCCTATAATTAGTATGAAAGATGGGAATAGTTCAATCCACTTGTGTCTTATTGGATGAGAACATAGTTGGTACATGATTAATAGTGGTCATGTTCTAGGAATCCATGCAGAAAGAATTGTCTACATGGTTAGTGCACGGTTTCCCAAACCATGCAGACAAACTGTTCGACCTACCCAACCATTTAAATTTTGGGGTCTTTTTGTGCCTGCCCATGCTGGTTGTTAATATGGTATGTTATTATAGTGGGGATACCCACTATGAATCCCATGTGTGTTATTTTAGAAATTTCTAATGGAGTCTACACCTTGTATTGCATGTCCGTTTGGGCCTCCCCCTCTTAGTGTCTCGATTCTGTCTTGCGAAATTTTGAGTTGTCTCTTATGGTAGGGATACCATTTGTGTGTCCCCATAATAGTAACTCAGATTGGTCCTCAGTCTTGTATTAGAAATAGGTTGTCCTATTTAGAGTTGTCTAACTACCTACAACTTCCATGGGTAAACATTGTGAGTGGAGAATGCCCAATGGTCTTGTTAAAGCAAGGTAATGTAACCTTGTTTGTTGTTGTTGTTTGTTTGTTTAAATCGCTGGAATCCTATTTAGATAGTGTTTGAGGTGTTTTATTTTAGGATAAAATATGTATATACATGATTGTTTCATGAAATTTTTGTATTCTTCGTTTGTGAGAGAATTCCTTCCTTAATTGATCATTTGATGTTATTTGGAATTTGGGGGTGAAACCTGGTAGAGTACATGTTGGTTTCTCAATTTGGTTTGGTTGTTGCTTTGGCCTTGCTATGACTTTCCGGGGTAGAACCATTTAATGGTGGGGAGAATTGTCACATACATGAATTATTTTAATGGTGTTATTAATTTAATTTCCATTTATTCTATATTTTGGGGGTTTCACAATCTTTTATGGAGGAATGGGTGAGTTTTCATGAATTGGGACAAACCATGAGCCCAATTCTAGATTTAAAAATCAATTTTTATTCCTTTATAACTCCTTATTTTTCATCATTTTAAATAAATTCCAATTTCTAATTATCATCCCATGACCTACTAACACCACCATATTAATTTAGACCATTTATAAATCCCTACTCATGGTGGATATGGGTTATAATTTAAGGGATTGGGCCTACAAAAAGTCTATTTGCTACATTAAAAATAATTGTTTAATCTTTAATATCTCCTTCAATATTTCAGTTTCTTCGATGATTTGAACACTCAACCAAGCCCACATACCGAATTCTCACCCCCCATTCTCTCCTCACACAATTGAACACAATAGAATCCCTAAATTGGTCTAAAACTTCTATGGATTTCAGAAATCGCCCATATTTGGAGAGGTAAATTGATCCTTTCATAACTCATTATATTTTTCTCTTTCCCCCCAATTCTAGTTTCTACACGACCTTATCATCCTTTTTCTAACCTACCTTGAGTGGTTGTCTATTTTAAAATTCAGATACTTGTGGATTTTGGGTAGTTTTCATCAAGATTGTTTTGAGTAAGTGTCTCACTATTTAATACATTCTTCTTAGGGTTTCCTCCTTATTTCATTATGTTATAAAATGTCTATATGTTAGGGTTAGAATCTAGGTTTTGATTTGGTGTATTTTTGTTTAAATATTATTGTCTAGGGCTGGATTAACTTCCTTGTGGTGTGGCAGTTGTGCAGTTGATGTTTTGCCCCAAGTTTTGAGATATTCGACACTTTTGGTTGGTGGTTCCATTTGTTTATAATTATTGATGAGTTATCTTGCTTTATTTTTATTAATTTTTTATATGTCTCATATGTTGGGTGTTGTGTGAAAACTGTTTATGATTGATTTGGTTAAGTGTTTAATTTTATAGTGGCATTTTAACTTGAAATTGGTTGTTTTCATGTGTTATTTATGGCGTATTATTTGGGTGTATTTTATAACATATGGAATTGGCTTACTAAATCTTGTTTGGACTTCCAATTCTGGTTTGGTAATGTATTAGTTTGATGTGGTCCTAAAAATAAAGTTTCTGAATTTGTTTAATGGGTAAAACACTATTATACTTCTTGAGAGAATCTTATGAAAATGTGTGTTTTCAGTTGGATATTTTGTGGTATTATTAAAGTTGATTTTATAAAACGTGAAATTGGTTATAAAAATGTCTCTAGGGCTTCCAATTCTACTTTGGATAGTAATTGGTATGGTTTTTTTGTCTTAAATGGGGGTTTTGAAATGAGTTTTGTTTTCAAGGAATATTTACACCACTTGGGTTATTTTTAGGAGAATTGTAAATGTTTTAGTTGGTTAAAAAAAGTGGTAAAAGGGTGCATGTGTACTGTTTGGTGTGTGTGTTCAACTATTGTGGGTTTCTGAATGGTGAAGTGATGTTTTAAGATGTAAAAAAAATTTAGAATCTTTTGTAAATTTTTGAAATGTTTTATTAAATTGTGATGTTAGAGCGAAACTTGTTTGTGGGTTGTTTCATGTATGTTTGATGATAAAATAATTTTGAAGGTAAAAAGGGTATTATGTAACAAGTGAGTGGGATGTTATGATAATTTTAATTTATTGGAATGGTTTTAAAAAATAGTTTAATGGATTTGAGGAAGTGTTAATGAAATGTGGAAAGTGTTGTGGGCTATTTTGTGTGAGTCGGATTTCAAAATCAATTTGAATGAAAAGTGGAATTTTGTTACTTGTGTTTTATACATATGGGCTCTTTGGTAAATTTAGGATATGGAAATAATATTTTCATGTGTAAGGTATAATAATTGACTTGTTGATCGTTTTTCAGCGCAAAGGGAATACCTGGGTATCTAGGTGGGTGGACGTGTACTAGTATGCTAGTGTTCCCATGAGGTTTGGCCTCTGTTTCACTTAGTAAGATTGACGCATAAACCTCTAACTAAAATATGATTATAATGATGATGGGGGGAAACAATGTTATGGGTATTTTCCCTAATAGTGGGTCACACAAAAGAACAAATATTTATGATTGTTACTTTTACAATGATACGAGGTGCCTGATACCCACATCGAGCTAGTGCCGAGCGGTTATTTCCTATTTCTTGTGCTCATTATTTACTTTGTTCTTACCATCGACATACGTTACGATGTGCTAGAAAATTCATTACTTTGGAAATTGGTTTTAAATGTTTTGTTTCTTAAAGATATCCCACTTGAAAACTGTTTTAATTTTTATGTTTCATCTTTTAGAACTTTAAATTAGCATTTCCTATTTATGAAAACGTGGAAGCTTTTCGTCATTGAATGTTTGTCACATGGAATCTGTTAATGGTGGTATCCTACTGGGAATTGGCTCACACCCTACATACACCTTTGGGTATAAGTATAATTGCTTATTTTTTTTTCACAGGTTGCGTATAATTTTTTAGTTCTAGTGGTTCTGGTTTCTAGCAGGTCCTTGGTTGTGATGTCTTGTAGAGATAGCATGTGGGCAGTGCCCCTTGTCTTGAGGGTTCTTGGGATGTTTCCATTTGGTTTTGTACCTTTTTATAGTATTATTGAGTTGTTTTAAAACATGTAATTCAGTTTTGAATATTTTTAAAATATGGTTTGGTTTGAAAAATCTTGATTCTTTTTATTGGAATCTTTTGTTGTTTTATGTTTATAAACTCGGGTAAATCATTCCCAATTCTAATTTTATGATACCTGGGAACTGGTGCCACCCCATAGGGATCGGGAACACTCTTCAGGCCTTGTTATGGGCTGGGTTTGGTGCCAGTGTCGGTGGTGACCATATTTGGTTCGGGACCGGTTTTGTCTTCTATTTAACACGTTATACCCTTACCTTGACAGAATGGGTTTTTAACTCACTAAGGGTTCATATATTTACTATAAAATTCCTAAAAATCCATAAATGGATAAATGATGTAATTTTAATCTACATACCTATATATTGGACAAATTTTATATTTATTTGATTTTTATATCATTTAATAAAATTTTATTTATTTAGAATATCATTAATGTCAAATGGGAAACTTTTCAAGACATTGACATCTAATAAAATAAAAACAACCTTGTATATTATAAAATAATATCTTAATACATCATTAATAGTTCAATGTTTTCCTTAAAAATAGTGTATGACATAAATTACCAAAAATTATATTGATTTAAATAGTTTTACTTTCATTTATTTAATTTTTCATTAATTTAACAGTTATTCCATCATCATTATGAAAATAATAAAGATCATTTTATCATCCCTAAAAACTAAAAATAAATTATCATTATTATTATAAATATTTTCAATTTATAAATAATATTTTTCAATGAATATATCTTCTGGATAACAACATATTAATAAATTCTATATTTATTAAAACAATAGCATGTCATATTTTATTTTTAAATGAAAAAATACTATAAGAGACTAAAATTGATAAAATTTTCTTCAAGAGGTCACATATTAGTATAATAGACTATTTTAGTTGATACATACTCATGAAAATAAATTAAACATGTTTTAAGGTACTTTTAAAATATTTATAATATCATTTTACCCTTAAATACCTAAATTAGCCTTAAACATGGAAATAAAAATCACTATGTTTAATATTCATATTTTCTAAAAATAAAAGTGATGTACTAAATACTTTTTTTCTTTATAATTAATAATTATTTAACCAATTTTTGAAAATTAAATATATATAAATGGATAAATTAACATAAAAACTAATCTTGTAGATGGAGTGTGAAAGTAGGTTTTTGATGTCAGGTATTCAAAATATTGAAATAAATTTACATATAAATTAAATTTAAAATATTATCCAATGAAATAAAATGGAATGACAGATTTATAATTAATCTAATTTAACATTAAAATCAATTAAAAATATAATTTATCATTATAAATTATTTAGATGAAAAGTCAAGAATCAATTAAAATGCATTATTATTCACTAAAAATCAAAAAATGAAACATATCATAAAAATAAAAAACATTAAATCATTGTTAATTTTAATATTAATATTTCAAAAGTAATGTTTATTTTTTCATATATAATATATAAATTTTTATAAAAAATTAATATAAGTGTTTCATCAATAGGCACCAAAACTGCCTTTTAAAAAAATGCAGGTTTTTATTCTAAATATTATATTGGTTTTATTTTATACCTATAAATATTATTGAATGAATTCAAAATAAAATCATAGAATATATATCATATAAATTTAATTAATATAATTCAATAATATATTTTAATATATGTTATTAATATGAAACCCCTTTGTGGGGATAATTTGTTTTATAAAAATGCATCCTTTATATTCAATTAATTTTTATTTTCGTTTCTATTCAATTGGTAACCAATGAATTCATTCTAGAAACATGTTGAAACCATATTTTCATAATTTAGTTAATTTTATTCCTTCATTAGAACCGAAAAACTATGTTATAACTATCATATTAAATTATAATGGTATATTTTCCTTCCATAAAACATTGGTTTTCAAGTAACACGCATTATCAATTAATCAAAAAATTGCAGTTAGGGCCGGTCAAACATGGTGTTGAGTATAATAAAAATTAAACAAGGGATTTCATGTAATGTATGATTTTAGATAATTTAAATTAATTTGATATAAGATATTATTTAATAGGTATTTTTGTTAAAAAAAGATAAAAATTATAGAAAATTCATATTATACACATGTAGATAAATAAATTATTCGTTATCAAAAAAATAGATATGAAAATTAAAATAATTTTAATATAAATTATACATTTTTTTGAATAACTATTTTTATTCAAATATTTTTATTTTATCATAGTGAACTAAATAAATAACTAATATTGAAATAAATTAATTAAAATTCTTCATTAATTTTTTTAAAAAATTATCATTCAGAAAATAATATTTATTCGAGATGTGGGATAGATATTAATCCATGTTTATGCAATTTTTTTAAAAGAATTTTTTTTTATATTGGGAAAATCTATTAAAATTATTATCTACCAATTATAGGAATTGAATTTTGAAAAATGGAATTCTTGATTGGAATCAAGAATTTAAATAAACTTAAGTAGTTTCGATTTATTTTTCAGCATAAGGAATAGTAGTTATGGAAACATGTATCACCTCGATAAATGGTAAATCAGGTTAACCTAGGGATAAACAAATTTTAATGGTCTCCCATTATAATATTATTTTCTTTTGTATGAATGAATTTTATTATTATTATCATAATATTAAAAGATACTTTTATAAGGGACACTTTTCCACAAATGTTCTATATAATATTTGAACCTAATAAATTTAAAAAAATTCAATATCATACATTTTAATAATAATAATGTGTTCACATTTGGACAACATAAAGATGTTAATAAATATTTTTCGTTAGTTTTATAATAATTATATTATGTTAATGGTGGAAATTTGATTTTAATTATTAGTAAATATATAATTAATTTAAATTCTCACATAGCACCGTCCCAACATTCTTACAAATATAGAAAAATAAAATAAAAGATTTTAAAAATATTAAATGTTGTATAATATTAATGATTTATAATTATACATGAATTTCATATATTAATATACCATATATGTTTTCTACTGAAGGATTATATTTTTATTACATATTTTTCCTCGTGTCTTTATTATCATTTTAAACTAACAGTTTGTAAAATGGGTTATTGTTATTTTATTAAAAAAATATTTTATAAAATTTATTAAAACCCAAAAAAACCACGAAATATGAAATGGTCGATATTTAATATTTAAATTTTTTTTATATTTGATATTTTTTATACTATTTATATCCTATAAATAAAATAATATCCCATTAAGAGTGAAAAGTCATTGTTTCATTAATATTAAAGTAAGTTAACTAATGGGTAAAACAAGATGATAATGGATTAAACAATACTTATATTCATCAATGCTTTCTTTTATAATGTTATTTAAAAAAAATTAACTTATATTCAAAAAAATTTCTACTAGGAATGATTTTGGTGGAGAATAATTTTTATATATTTCAATTTTTTAGGAAATTGTCTAACATCCCCTCCTAACACCTCTAAAAGGAAACTAATTATTTATCTATATTACAAAAAACTAATCATCAATCATTGAAAAATATGAAAATTGATCTTCTCTACATTATTAACAATATCATATAGTTTATTTTCTCCTAAGAATATAACCTATATTTTTTTAAGAGGGTATATAAAGGGGTTCATTCAAAGATGTTGTTATCAACATAACAGACCACATTATTTTTTAATTCTTATTTCTCTACCTCTAAATATTTTCCATATATCATATAATAATAATTATATAATTCTATATAAATTAATATTTTACTACGATTATGGATACACAATTATCTACCCTTTTCATATTAAATATGATATTAATGTATCACTCATGTATACGTATAACTTCACATCTTGAAAAAATGATAAAAAATTCTCATAACAATATTTTTTGGATGGTTATTATGATTTTTTTTCATTTTTATATAATATATTTATTAAAGATTTAGTTTTATTTATCTAAAATATCCTATATAATTTTTCCATCCAACCCATTGAAAAATTATATTGTCCCTCGTACATATGTTTGGAAGGCCACATCCATAGAGAGAAGCAATTCATTTTTCATTTCATCTATAAATGGATAGTAATAAAGATATATTACATGAATATATATTGTTAATATGAATTAATAATAATACTATAATGGTGAATTATTATATATCTTTCTTTTATTTCATCTGTTAGAATGTGAAAACAACATTGATACGAATGTACAGCCAACCATAACCCTAAATGAGGTAAATCAATTTTCTATATAAATATTTTATGTATGATTATAATTATATGTATAATAAATATATATGATATTTATATAAATATTAACAATATTATGATGATGTAACTCTGATCAATATTTGAAGAATTTAATTACTGAACCAAAATTGTCATGTAAAAGGGAATCATTTAAAACATATACACGACATATTTAATAAATAATTATATTTAAAAAAGTTTTTAAATGTTAAAATTATATCATATATGATTTTATAATTATTTACATAAGTCTGGAATAGATTTATAATGAATTTATTTTTATTATATAGTTGGAAATAGAAAATTAATGTCAAGTGGAAATCGAGGTAATGGGTTTTTGTAATAATCTCATTATTTATTGGGATTTCTTAAGATAATGTTCCAATGGAGAAATAAAATGATCTATCTCCAAATAATATCATGAAATTTGTTATCCTTTAATTTTTCTAGGGAGACATTACTTTACAATCACTACATTAATATTTATAACTCATGATACATAAATAGAATATTCAGTAAAGTCAACTTATTTTCATTATTTGATGGATAAACTTTTTTATATATGTCCATGATTTCAAAAAATGAATCCAAAAATATTATAATCTTATCCTATTATTTTTTAAAATTATTTTATATGATTGATTTTGTTTTTACAAAATGAATTCAATGTAATCTTCATTTTATTTTCAAAACAATGTAATTTTTGACTCTTTTACCCATATTATGAATGGAATGTTCTATTTTATCTTATAGGACATGAATAGAATTTATTATCATCCTAATAAATCGTTTATTTGAAGCTTACATTAAATCATTACGGATTTTTTAAAAAAATAATGATTTATTATTTGAGATATTTGATGATTTAAAATATGTTGTTTCAAAGTGAAAATTTTATTTTACTAATGAAATGATCCATGTAGTTTTTTAAATGAATTATTAGTTAAGAGGAAATATTTTGATGTAACCTAATATTTAATGGTGATATAATAAAATGATACTATCAATATTCATTCTCCATATGGTTTATTATTTTTATGCTAATATCTTTATGAAATCCCTTTATTTTTCATAAGATATGATATGATCAATATATTATGATATTATGGTATAAATTTCTATAATATACATTATTTGAAATGTGGGTGGATAATTACATGACCATACAATTAATTGGTTATAGATATATATATGATTAAAAAAGAATGACTATAATGGGTAGTGAACACAGTTCAGTATGAGACACTCTCCAATATAATAGACTTGGGTGTAGCCCTTAACTAACATGGTTATTTGGGAAGTGAACCCAATCCACAATGATAGTCTATGATTTAAGGACTCGTTAATAATTATATTAATTTTATTCATATATTTATTCATCAATAGTATTTCTTATGAAAATTTTGTTCTCTCGTTAAACCTGTTTCTTGATTCCTTTATGATTCATTTCTATTAATTTCAAATATTTTTACCGTGATCTAAGATTAAAACTTATAATATACTTAATATAGTTTTCAAAATTATTACTAATATTATTATACCATTATTCACATTTTATTTTTATTTAGTAATAGATAAATGAATTTTTTACCCTTACTAATAATTATAGCTCACCATATCATATGTTTCATTTCTTCATGTTTTTAATTAATGTATTTTCTATGTTTTTACTGAGTTTGGTGTTATTTATTAAGTAAATATTTGAATATGATATTGTTTATTTATTAAAAAAATGTTTATTTTTTTATGTTTCCAAAGATACTATACCATTATGATTCAATAATTGATTATATGTTAACAAATTCTATATTCATATATTAAGACGTAATATCAATGTAAGAAATTTATGGGTCAATATAGTTGAAAATAATTAAAGGTTTAGTTATCTTTTAAATCTAAGATGATTATTTTTTACTAAAAAACACTTGATAATCTATTGAATATTATAAAATTAAATGTTACGGTAATAAAACGAATGTGGTTATCTATGAAAATATCCTTACTTTGAAATTACATGTGGGTGTGTTTTTGAAACATATTTAACATGGGGTAATAACACAAAATATAGTTGGGTGATTATATCATGGTCATCATTAATGTTCATGGAAAATGTTGACATTCCACGAACCTAGTTGAAAATATTGGTGGATGTACATATGTTAATTAAAATATTACTTATGAAACATTATGACGGATTTGATTACTCGATGGGTTATAAACTGACCTATCATCGGGTATGAACATTGTCACACACACTACGGATCTCCTATAATACCTTTTTAGCCTTACAATAAATTTTTAGGCTATTACTCACCTAGGTCACTAATTAGACGAACGTTTATCCCTAATGGATAACTCATGTTATTCTAGTGTGATTTTTCTACTATCACACACAACCTATGAAACTTCCCAAGAGGTTAGATATCATGATAAAAATCCTATCCATGTAAGATAAAAATGTGGTGTTTTATTTATGTAGACTCAGAAAATGAATGGTGAACCTTGTAGAAATGGTTGGAAACATTTATTCATTTATATCTTACTTTTATTGGGGTGTTACACTAACATTTTTAAATAAATATATCCTATGTGTGGTCCTTACACAAAAAATCCATACAGTGCCTCTGAATATCTAGCTGGGTATTGGATCTGTTTCCATTTTCCAAACTGATCATTGTCTTGTCACATAATTGGTATCCTATAATACCAATGTTTCATAACCAATACACTTTGGGAAATAAACCACAATGATTATAACCAGACAAATTATTTTCCCAACACTCAAACACATGTTATTATATGGTTCTTTATCCTCACACACCAACACACCAACACTTAGAAACACAACTTCTATCCAGATCAATACAATAGGAAAATTACACAAATATATAGAATTAAAATTAGTTATTTTTTTTAAAAAATAGTGATCCTTGTTGACTTGTATAGTAACATATCATATTTTATGGACATCATTTCATTTTGTAATACACCTATCTCTCAAATCCTAAGATCGAATCATGGCTAAAAATCCAATTTTTAATGGACTATACGGTGTTAAGTAAGTAGAATTCCCTTGATGGTCCTCTACATGGTGTGTTGAAAAAATAACAAAAATAGACTTATAAAAATAGAAAAATTTATATTCCATGTGGAAGAATATTTGAAATCCATCATACATATAATTTCAAGAAAAATTGAAACTTATGGTGTGGGAATAAATCACTATAGGATTTTACCATGATATATTCATGTTCTTTTATGAATTAAACATAACATATCCATTTAAAAAAAATATTTTCTAATGAATGAAACAATGATAAAACAATTTAAACCCATTTTTTAAAAATATCCATACATATTATTTACAAATAGAACATGAAAATTTATATAAAAATTTATCATATTAAAACCCATCATGGACACACTATATAATAGACAAGTAATAAATACAACCATATAATATATGATCTTGTGAAAACCCATAAGTAAATGAGAATGAAATAGATTTTCTCGACTATTTGGAATATGTACTAGACATAAAAATAAGTCTTTTATTGGAAAAACATGGATCCAACCAATAATGAGTCCCAAAATGGTTTATCAACTTCATGAAACCTCTAGTTTAATTCCAAAAAATGAAGTGGTATGACTATTTACAAATAATCTTAACGACCCCAACCATCCAAGAATCTTGTAAAATATTTTAAAAACTTTCATTAAATTTTAAAAAAAATTACATAGTGATTTTTATATACATAAATTCATTTAAACCAATATAAAAAAAGAAGAAAAATTAAGTAATTTCTTATATGAATATTGTGTCCAAACAAATATTTATGGAAAATCTATTAAAATCATATATATCATAAATATAATTATTCATAATATCAAATTAAATTTTTTATAACACAAATTGAATATATGAAATTGACCCTTACGTAATTTGAAAAATTAAAAAATTATATAGAGACACTTGTCTTGGGAAGAATAATTATAGATCTCAAAATATTTGATGTTAATTTATATCAAATATGAACATTATTTACTTCCAAAGGTTCTCTTGGTCTCCTAATCCTTGTGTGAGAACAATGTTAATTGAACATGTATAGATAGAGTCATAGATTTTTTCCTTTCTAAAAAATTAGAGAAAATATCACAACCTTTCAGTCCATGTAATAAAATTCCACATTATACTGGTAGATTCACCCATCATGGAACATGTTGGACTGCATAATTTTTGACCAATACACACTGTTGAAGACCATATCACAACCCATTTGGCCATAACCATGATTGAGTTCCAAAAAATGTAGATCATGTTCACTTATGGGATGCTATAATTAATTGAGATACACTACACTAAAAGGATGTTGGATTTGAAATAATAGATCATGTTATAACCATTGTTCAAAATAGAATATCTTCCAAACTTTATGTTTCAAGGATCACATTAACAAAAGGGATAAAACACAACCCATACTCTATGGTATAAAAATTCCAAATATTTATGTATCCCAAACAATCATATTTTAATAAATCATGTAGAAACTAACTAAACAACATTTTAAGGAGTACATATGATGATGCAGATCATATTATAAATAGTGATTCATCTTGTAAAAAACCTGAAAACAGCAACATTACTTCTATGTCTCCTAAATCTAGAAATAAATACATTCAAAACATTAAAGGGAGTTCTCGAAGATATTTGGTGGGTGTAAAATGATGACTATTAGTTTTTTTTGGTTGAAAAATTGTAGACATAGATTGAATAGAAAGATATTATATCTAGTTATCCATTGAATAATTTTTCAATATTATACGATTAATCACTCAATCTAATTATGTTTGATGGTCAGGCAATTCATTTTGGATTTATAATGGTATTGAATAAAGAATGATGGGTTTTATGTGATAATAGGTATTATCAATGAAGACATATCTTATTTGAGAATAGTTATATGAATTTACTTATATCATTTAAAGTCCCCCATAGTGTTAATTTATTTACTCAATTATTCAATGTTGAGTTAGTAGTAAAATACATAATATTATAATAATATCATCTGAATTCCTTGATTCACAGCTATTAGATGATTGTGGTAATGTTCCCCATTTATGTATTTTTAATCTCACCCAAGATAAATTTTTGGTTTTCTTACAATCAAATTTAAATTAATTTCATATGTCCCACAAAAATTAAGGAGGACAGGAAGTCAAATTTTATATTCCAAACCAAACAATTAATATCTATTAATGCAAATATAATTATGATATAACATGATTAATTAAATACAATTTATAGTTCTTTATTCTTATAAAAATGAGTTTATATCTATTATATACTAGGAGAAACTCATCATTAATGATATTTCAATTTTTTGACCATTTCTCAATTTATTATAGAATAGTTTCTAGTCTTCCAATCAATCTTGATGTTTAGTTTTCAACACATATTCCACTTTGTGCAACACATCTTCAAAAGTGTCTTTATAGTATGAAACCGACTGAGTTATTAACATTGAAGATGAAAATCCCTGAGAATATTAAAAAGGTCATCATTTGGACATCTTTATCACCTAGGGATGAATTTTCTTTCTATTATGAAGAAAGAAGGATGAATGAATCACTTTATTGATCAAGCATAAAAAAATATAAAAATAATGAATAACTATCTTCATACTAATATTGATTTCTTGGTTGATGAACTAAATTATGTTCAATAGATTATTGATATTTATATTCATTCTACATTTCATAAATTGATGTTAAATAATGATTAGATTCACAAGACAACAATCCATATCAGTTACGAACAGTAAGAATATATAGTTATGTAATTTTGTCTTATTAATTCCACCTTACCCATCACAAATTTAATCACTTTATACATTATTTATTACTTTGATTATATTTAGGTAGGATTTATAGTCGATATTCTTATATATTAAATGATAAATGAAGATATTTAGGTTAACTGATGATTTTACTAAAAACCCTATGGAAGGAGAAGCTTTAGGAATATTTTTATCGAATTTTAGTTGTGAATGGTTTCATTTTTGGGACATATAATAATAATAGAGGGAATATTATTGGATGATGAATAAAGTCAATTTTAAAACATTGGCCTAAAAAATACACAATGATTGTTATGAGTATTTATTTTCGATTAGATGAATATTAATAGTGTATAATGTATAATTTCTCACAACTACATAATCCACCAACCATGTTATCATAGAAGGTATCCAAGTTCCATTGGATATATGAATATTAATAAAATTACTTGTAACATAATATATTGATATTAAATGAACATATTCTTATATTACCTTATAATTAGGATGGTTTGGTAATCTATATTGATGCATTGAATAAAATACTATGTTTGTTCCTCATGAAAAACGATTGTTGATTTCTTACTCATCAAACAATTTGATGTGTCATGATAAAAATTAGTAAAGTCATGATTTGGATATAACTACAATAATATTTCAGTTAATGATATGGATGTTTTACAATTATACCGGTATATATGACCTAAAATGGTCATAAATATAAAATTATATATTCACTCTGAAAAATAAGGATACTAAATATGGATGATTGTTAGATTTGATTAATGAATATTACTTATCAATACATTAAACCCCTAGGATAGTGAATAAGGTGATCAGTGATCTATATCCAATGAATAATGTTATTTAATCAATGATGACGATAAAAGAGACTGAATATTTTTTTGATTTTCAGATGATGGATTTGGAAATAATGATGGAAGGTTTGAAATATTATCTTTCTAAAATGATTGTTGAACCATATATCCATGTGAATAATATTTAATTACTACAAAAATATGTTGAACTGTAGATGAATCCTATAAATTTTCCTAATTGTAACAGCAAATATGATGTAATGTAAAGCTTATATAAGCATATATGCGTCATGATAATTCAATACATAATGAAGTACCAGTTGGATGATGATAATAACTTATCCATATATATTTATCCATCAAATATCAACATTTTTAGAGAAATGAAATATTATTTCTTATGGGAAAACTAGAAGAGAGATATTTTATATAATGTATCTTAGTTTTGGGTATTTCAGTAAGTTAGGGAAGTAACAATTATGTCTTAGTTGTTGTTATATCTAATACCTATATCATGAGTTTTGTAAAAAACCTAACCATTTGTTATCATAAGGATCTAAAAATGTATACAGACCATATTTCTATATTGATTTTAACTGATCACCATAAGAAGTAATGACACTTATTTTTTTTATCAAATTATATTTATCTATTTATCCTCTTGATAGAATATTACTTTGTGATGTTTTATAGTATTATTCATAAACACATTTTTTTATATCTAACCAGGATATGAGGATTGCCTTGACATTCTAAAGATGTCACCAAAAGGAAGTAGAAAGTGTGTTAAGATTCATTACCTATTAAAATCCATATAAATATTGTTTCTTAGAAAGTATCATTATAAACCTCGAGGTTATTTTATGGCCTTGTTCTATGGATTTCAAAGATGTTTGGATCAACAACAAACAATGGTCATGTTTTCATATGATAATAATGTTCAGAAGAGAAATAATATAGAACATATTGATGTTATCTATAGAAATAAGTGTTGGAATCTAATTTACTAGAATAAATTTAATGAAATAGTGTTTTTACGACTTGATATAAATGAAGAGATTTCATATAAAGTAAGAACCATTTGATAGAAAAAAATGCATATTAGTGTCTATAGATAAGTTATGTTGTCAATCATCATCAAGATCTTTAAATAAAATTTGTTTGGATATTATTTTTGTGAATTTCAACATGGAATAGGGTAATGGGTTTTTTAAATAAGAGAGAAATTAATATTAGTTATATTTTCCCATTTGATTTTCTTGGATGAATAGGGATGGTAGGTTATCACATGGAGCTTCCAAAAAAACCTCTCTCAAATTTATAAGGTATCTCATATACCTCCCTTGAGAAGTTCATACCAAATTCATTAAATATACTAAACTGGGAGATTGTAAGGCTAGAGCATATACATTCCTATGATGATGAAATGATTGAAATATCTTACTATATAGATAAAACGATGTAGAACAAGACTACAAACATAGTTATAGTTCACTGTCTGAATAATAAATCCAATGAAGTTTTTTTGGAGACAGAGCACAAAATAAAAATGGGATATCAATTTTTTTTTCAAATTAAAAAAATTTCACGGGTGGAATTAATTTTAATTGGGGTATAATATGACTAAACAAGATTTTATGAAAAAATATCAAATAAATTTATTTTTTTCGATAGCTTGTGATATATGAAACACCATGAATAAATAAACCACGATATAGTAATGAAATCTTGTTATTTAACATTACTATTATAACATTGCAAGAAAATTGGTTTTTATTAATATGTCAAAATAAATGATGAAATTTTTTATGTTTATATGTCTATAAAAAGAATTCATTAGTTATCAATTGATTATAATTGAAAAAAAAATCTAAATTAAATCAAATTTCTTTGAAAAACATTATTTAATAACACAATGTATTTTCTTCTTAATGAAGTTAAAAAGTCATTATTTTTAAATTATGTAGATTAAATTTAAAATTTAAATATTATGTCAAGTGCTTCAATATTCATCTAATTTTTTACCCTTACGAGGTTATATGAATAAATATTTTATAATTATTAAAAATAAATATTTTCTAAAATATTTATCTCATTTTTGGAATACTTATTAAATAGATTTTACGCCACATATTGAAATTGAATTTTGAATAACAGATTTTATATATGGAATCAAGTGGTAATTTCTTTATATATTCCCCTTTAATTTTTTGTTATGAATAGTAAAATCGGTAATATTTATCACCTCATTAAAGGATAAATCTTGTTAACCATGATTAAAAAACTAATAATGTCACTTTTGTCATATTATTTGTTAGTGGATAATGGCACGTAGAACCTAGTATCTATAGGATAGAAATTTAAATTTTTTGAAAATACTTCCATGAAAATGGAATATCTAATATTTAACAGAAAGAAAAATTAAATATCATTCAATCTCAGTTTTAAATATATATTATGAGTTCACATAGGGTAAAACGATTATTTTGATAGAATGTAAATAGTTATTTGAAATTCAATAAAACTATATTCATAATCAAAATGTAATTATAAATTTTAGTAGTTATATAATTATAATAAATTTATAAACTACACCATCATAGAATTTCTTCAATTAATAGTGACATAATAAAAAATATTTTTTGAAATTGAAAATTAATATATTTTAAATGATTAATAGTCTTTCACTAATTATAGTGTCTCATAAAAAAGATGATTATTGTGGTAAATTATTAAATTCTAATTAAATATTTTTTTTGACTTTAGTTTGAAATTAATTGAATAGTGAGAAAAATGACACGACTTATATTTTATGAAAATTATTTTTTTTAAATTATTTAAAAATAATAAAAAAACATGTAGGTTAAATGTTTATATTAAATGTTTAAAATTTTATTTCATTTACATTTTAGAGGTCATTAAAAATTTACATGTCAAAATATAACCATTTAATAATGAAAACATGTTTCTACTATAAAGGTTAAAGTTTCTTTTGTTATGGTTTAAATAAAATGATATGGTTTAAAAGAGAAAATAAAGGTGTAAAAATTTTATTTATTGGTGGTATTTCATCCTCTTCATCCATTTTCATCAAATATATGTCGATTTTAAATATTCTGGATGGAGAATGGAATTTTAATTTTTAAATCCTCTATGAAATTCCAAGAGTTCCCCTACCACCTATTATAAATAAGCCCACACCATACCTTTATCTGCACCATTTTGAGCCCTCTATCTCAAAAAACATAAAACATAATCTTCCTAGAAACCATAAGCACATTATAAAGGTTACTTTATATCCAAAATACCTACATTATGGTTTGTAAGAGGATATTTAAGAGATTTTTGTAGAATAATGTGTAAATCATTAAACATATCACCTTTTCCATCTACATTTTCAACCAATAAATGTGCATTATTTTTCATAAATTCATATAATTATTATATTAAATATAATTATATGTTAATTTTATTTTCTATGACAACCATTATACACAATATTTTCCATCATATTAGAAGTGAAATTATTTCTCTTGCATACATATTACATACCATCTCAATGCGGTGATACCGTTTATTTTTCACCATAATTTTTTATGGATGGGAATTATTATTAAATTAATAAATATATAAGATATTTGTTATATAATTATTCATTTATTTTAAAAATATTGTGTCTATAATTTTATCATCCTATTCATTCGAAAATGACAATATCTTTTGTGCGTATGTGTGGACATCCACCATCATTAAGCGATGTGATTCATTTTTCATTTCTACACTACATTGATGGTTATACCATAATATTTCATGAATATGTATGATCAAAATGATTTAATAATTTCACAATAATGATGATTTATTATTTAACTTTCTTTAATTCTATGGCCTGAATTGTGAATACAGTGTTCAAGAATACAAACGCACCACCGTCAATTTGAAAAATATAATTAATTTTCCCACATATATTGTATGGATTTAATTATGTATATATATAATGAATATTTATTATATTTATATCATGGTTAAAATTTTCTAAATGATGGAATAATGATCAATATAAAAGGAATCGAAATTCCAAACTAAAAAAAATAGGACCAAATGAAATACTTAACCCTTAAAAATGATGTTTTTGATATGAAATATTTTTATAAATTATTTTTAAATGTTATAAAAAGTGAATATTTAAAATAATATGTATGAACATGATTCTGGTATATAATTATAATGATCATTTATTCATCTCGAATAATGATAAGTAACATTTAAAGCATGTGAACTCAAGGTAAGGGTTTTATGTTGCAATTTTAATGTTTATCATGATTGTTTTTTATTAACATCAAATGATAAAATGTTCATTTAATACTATAAATAATATCATGAACTATCCTTTATTCTTGTAAATTTTTTTTAATACATATTTGACATTAATTTAATCTCTTAAACAACTGAGGGGACCTGATAAATTTGTAATTGGAATCGACATTATATATGTCTTCAATCAAAAATTGTTTTTCTTAAATCTATTTGTATACTAAAAATATTTCATATAATTTCTTAATATTCTCATATTATTGTTTTAATCCATTATTAACCATTATTTAATATTTACAATATTTTTTAAAATGAATCATTTTTTCCTTTCATGAATGGTGTGCTTTTTGGGATTTTGACAATAATTATGAAGTGGTTATTTTCTTTTAACTTTTATTGAATGAAAATAGTTTATAATTATCAATAGAAAAATATACATTTAATATTTATTTAAATGTTTTCATTATTATTTTAAATTAGTTTTTATTTAATATTATTAATAAATATATATTGTAATAAGTTGTTTCAAATTTAATAGTTTATTCTACCTATGAACTATTCAATGTAATCTTATAACATAATAATTTAAATAAGATGGAATCAGTTGTTTTTACATAATATTTATTGGGGATATGATCTAATGAAAAAATCTATATTATTGGTATGGATGGTTTTTTTTATTACAATGAAAACGTGTTTATCAAATCCATTTTTCACAGTATATAATTTTTTTCATTTTTTATAATCTTATGGAACACATATTTATTATTATCATTATTTGATTAGTGGGAATTAAATTACAAATCCAACCAATACATAGGGTTAATATTGATATATCATGAGATAATATGGACATGAATGGTTAGTGATCTCATTTTAGAAAATGAATTTTCCAACTCTGATAGTCTTGGGTGAGAACCCTTACTAATAAGGTTGTTTATCAATTAAACAAAATATAATATGATATTGTTAGTAGTGATCAATTGATACTAGAGTAATTATAATAGATTCTTATTCTTATGAAAAAACCTCATTTATTATTCCAATTTTATTATTTAATGGAAAATATTCATTGATTAAATTATAATTCATGTCTTATAAAATTCCATTATATATTACATGACTAAATATTATGATCTATGATATTAAGATATGGTTTTTAAATATAATGTTCATATTCTCATATTCCTATACCCAATTACTGTTTACGTGATCATTTACATCCCCATTTCATAACCTTACAGAGATTCAGTTCTCTACCATAATTATGATTCCTTTCTAAATGTTATAATGAAATATATTTTGTATTATTTTTTAGAAGGGTAATATTTGTAAAGAACATTGTTGGATATAATGTATTTTAGTTATGAACTAGTAGTTTAAGTATCCATGTTCCCAATGACCTAATATCTTTATGTTTTCGTAGGGATTTGAATGTAATGTATCGAATATTCTTCAATTAACAAGTAATAACTATTTATGAAATATATGGGTCACTATATATTAAAATAATCAGTTTTATTATTCTTTTTTTAAATTTGAGATGAAAATTTTCTTTTGTTTCACAACCCCATGTTATAAATAAAATATGTATAAAGGTTAATATTTTGAGGGGAAGAACATATCAGTTTATTTTTGGGAGATGATGAGGATATATATTGGATTAAATTTATTCAATTAAACTGTGAATGATTATGAATAATATGAGATATACATTGTCTATATTAATTTATGTTCCTTCCAAATGATAAAAATTTCTGAAAAAAACATTTCAGGGGATGTATGTAATGCAATGGATTTATTAAGTAATGAAATCTAGGTAATTTTGTATGGTAATCTATAATTGGTTTCAATTCAAATATGTAGTGCATGTGTTTATGGGACCACAAATGGGAGTGTGGGTCCATGTTAGGACACATTATACTGTAATTCATTATTAAATACAACATTTCTGGTTGTTATATTATTCATTTTTAATGAACTATTCGATTGAGGATATTTGTATATATACATTGATATTGGTTCCATAATATCTTAAAAAATTATCTTGAAAGAATATTTAATATATTATTTGTCTATTATTTTATACATGTCTATAAAATATAGATATTCAAAAAGTAAATTATAGGGTTGAAGTACACAGTAGTCTATATATAAACATGGACATTGTTTTCATTTTAAATGAAATGGATTGACTAAAGTTTAATTTTATATTATCATTAATAGATCATTACTATATCATAAATATAATTTATATTTATAAAATCTATTAGTATAACATGGAATGTGAGTTGTTGGGGGAAAATTGATTCTATTTATATGTGTAGGTGATAGTCTACTTATACGTGCAAGCGATACTATCAATTCCAATTTTATGGAAAATAGTTGGAAGAAGGTTTGATAATCATAAAAACAACCCTATATATGTGTGATATTATAGTCATAATGTTATGTTGGACAAATATACTATAAAGAAGGTAGAAAAAATGAATTTTAATAAAGATTAGTTATGATTAATACCTATTATTTGAGATTCGTCCACAATCTTACACCATAATAAATGAAACATTATTCTTATAAGAAGATGGTGAAAACTAATTTGTTGGGGAAAATGTTAGGACAGTTTCACAAAAGGGTGTTTTTGGTTTATAATTCTCAAATTATGTGAATTTTGGAGGTGAAGAGGTGGCCTATTATGTAAAGACCAGGATTTTTCCCGTAATTGTTTTTAATTATGTGGAACTATTCTGAGGCTGTGAAATCATATGGTGTTTGATTATGATGCCTAGTGTGCATGAAATGAAATTTGAAACATTTTTAGATATGTTCAGTAAACGTCCAAGTGGTAAATCCTAACTTTTGAACCGGTGCTTGGAATTGAAATCTAAGGGCACCATTAAACTCGCAACATCATTATACACTTAAGGTAGCCTTAACCTTAACCACAATGGGTTGAGAAAGGAAGTTGTTTTTGGCGGTTTTTTTGAATCATTATTAAAATAAAACTAATTTATTTTAAATATCCTCCACATGTCTTTAGGTTTTGGTGGTAGGGACCATAAGGGTTAGTGAGGTATTTAATGTAGGACACTAAATGCCTGATTACATAAAAATGTGTAACCACCCTACATGAAATTAAAGATGGTTCATTAATTGTACTAATTCACGAACCTCTATTAATTATGGGTTGTAAATATAACTCTTATTGTCTCTATTTTTTTGAATTTGATTGGAAAAGGACATGTGTTTTTGGGAGAGGAGGATTTTGGAGGAGCCTCTTGACGAAGAACAGATACATAAACCAACAACTGAAATCGTCATTTAAGCGGCATCGTTGGAGGCTTGATTTGGGATCGATGAACACCAACCCAACTTCAAAGACATGACACTCTTCAATGAATCATG
Organism: Viscum album; assembly: GCA_963277665.1. Taxonomy (NCBI): domain Eukaryota; kingdom Viridiplantae; phylum Streptophyta; class Magnoliopsida; order Santalales; family Viscaceae; genus Viscum; species Viscum album. The sequence goes on from OY728137.1 coordinate 114,549,990, forward strand.
ATGTAGGGTTTAGTTTTGTTAAAATTTCAAGTCATTTTGAATAATTTATCTTCTCCTTTGATAAGATGCTAATGTAGAGGGCGTGAGCCAAACAAACAGGTCTCGGTCCCTCTACCTCTAGTTCAATCATTGTGTACTACGCTTGTTATTTTTCTTATGGGATGAAACCCAAATATAAGGCTCATTAAGTGAAATAGATGACATAAGAATCTCATTTATGTGATCGAATGAATAAAAGGACCACCAGAGCTCTCCCAGTGGCATGTGGAAGACTACTGGCACGACTGAACTGATAACCTATGCTGGTAAGTGATGGTGGCGGCCTTCACCAACTGGCCATGGAGATGGCGTCTCTCTGTCGCGTGTCATAGGAGGATGAGGCTGTAGATTTTCAGCCATAGTGGTTGAGCAGAGTGGTCGAGACCGGCCGACCACGGAGGTGGTGCGGTGCACCATCACACGTCGCTGGTGGCAGTCGCGGCTCGAAGCCGCTGTAAAGAGGGTATATGCTCCATGAGGATCCCACGATGACTAGGTGGAACCACCACTTCATGTTCCGAATGGATTAACCATTCGGGGAAAAAGGGAAAAGCCTCTTCTCATGCCATCTAGGGTGGGCCCCACACCATCTTGCAGGTTGAGCCGCGCCCCCTGCGGGTAGGGCTGGGTCCACCGATGGGTCTGATTGCGCCCCCCTATGGTCCGGGTTGTGCCTCCCTACTGGTGGCACTGCGAAACCCTTGTAGTTCGGGCCACATCCCCCTTTTGGGTCGGGTCGCACCCCCTGAATGCTTAGCCACGGCTCCCTGTGGGTTAGGCTGCACCCCCTGTGGGTCGTACCGTGCCCCCCAGCATGCCAAGTCAGGACGTGGCGTAGCAGGATGAGCCCTTCGTGGCCCATCCAAATGAGGCTGGCCTTGGATGGTTTAGGTCGGGCTGGTTCAAACCCAAGCTGGGTTCGGTCGACAGGAATAGGGTCGAGTCGGCCCAGACAATGTCGGGCCAGGTCAGACAGGATGCAGACCCATCCCAGCCCTGTTTCACATAAAATAACATAACATGAAATCCAGACTTCCATTTGATGAACCATCTATTGGGCTAGGATCCTCATAGTGAGACTGTCCTATTGGAATACTCCATGTGAATTTTGGATAAATTTGGAGAACGACTGAGTTTGATCGAACACGAATCCAACCAGGCCCTTGGTACTAAAATGATTATAACTCATAGACTGAGCATCCGATTAATATGTGTTTTGTTGCATTGGAACCCTTACGACATCTCGGTTTATTGGGTTACTACTTTTTTGAGCATAAAAGAAGTTAAGGTATTACTGATATCTTGAGGAGAAGATTCTATGAAACTCGAGTGCACCTAGTTCGAAGAACCCTGTTCTTATCTGTCTTGGATGTAGAGAACCTAAGTGGATCAACATCACAATGACCCTGTATCGATTGAAATTTTAGATACCCAAAGAGGACAAGTTTTAGAGAGCCATGTCGAGGTTCAGCAACAAGAAACGTTGTGTAGATCAGCACCGAGCGATCATGTGTGGATCATCATTTCAATGACCCTCTATTGATCAGCATTCCAGTGAACCTGTGTGGATCAGCATTCTAATGACCCTATGTTGATCAGTAGTATTGTGACCCGATGAGGACATGCCTTATAGTCGAATGTCCAGGAACAATGACTTATGTCCAAGAGAGGATCGATAAAAGAACAACTTTATTATCGATCAGTTTTGGAACTTCTAAATAATATAAAATGATATAGCTTAAGGTTAATCATATATATTCTTGATTTATGAGCTCTATAACAGCTTTGAGAAGACTGTTGCTTTGCGATTTGTGATTGAGGTCTTGATTTGTGGATTTTATTTTGTGGAACTCTAGAAGACCTTCCAGGGTATTAGGGTCCCTACTCTGTATTGTTATGCTCACCCCTACATGGGCATCTCCCACACCTTGTTTTGTCTTATACAGACAATATCCAGCTTTCACATAGATTTGTGAGCCAGGACTGGACGGTGCCCAAAGGTGGACCTTTAGGTGTGAGCTGCCGTAGTGATTACTGACTGTGAGCTGTACCTACCCAATATTTAGGAACCATTGCGGAAAATTCCCATAGATATATTTATATTGTTGTTGTAATTTTCTGGAGGGATTGTGTTTCGGCCCCCTTTACAAACAGTACTCACCCTTTTTACATTAATTACACATATTTTTACTACTGCAGTTTTACTACCTGGGTTGTGTTCATTTATTATTCGACTGTGTGTTTTCAAGTTTAAAAGATAAGACTTCCCATTTTGGAGGGATATGTCGTTCGGTGCTAGTCGTCAACCCCTGGCCATTAGAAGGTGTACTTGGGTAGTGACGGCACAGGCCCTAAGGGATGGGTCATGACAAAGGGGTCTAAGAAAATTCAGTTCTACTGAAGAACTAGGACATTGATATTTTTAATAGAGAAATAATGTTAAGTGTTGGGAGGGTGGTTTTGAGTTTGGGGTGTCCAGTGTTGGTTCGACGGCTGACGTATCCATACACCAGGACCCTAAATTATGATTTATGACTTGGTGCATGAAAACGCTGATTGCGTGTGTTTTGAAAATGTTTCTACATTGATCTCTCTGAGTCATCTCACCATGTATCACTTATTTAACACGACTCACCTATTTTCTTTTGAGATACCACCATGTAGACAGCCAGCTAGGATTCCTAAAAGAGTACACAATGATGGCCCACCGAGCGATCGAGATTTGATGTAGGGCCTTATTTTGATGATAGTAGCATTAGGAGGTGTACTAGCAGCACAACTACCGACTGGGAAGTCATTGCCACCGACCCCACCAGTAGATGATTCATGGAGACTGAGCATGTTGCACAAGTTTCAATGGTAGAGGCCAATGATGTTCTGTGCTGAGACAGATCCGCAAGCATCTGGGGATTGGCTTGAGGCTGTGGCCAGTGTTTTTTTCCCTAGTTGGGACACAAGTTGACTAAATGGTCATCCTACATGCCAGTCTTTTCCAGGGTGTATTAGGGTGATAGGGGATCTTGACGCTCCAGATACACAACAATGTGACTCTCACCTAGGAAGATTTTGAGGGCCTCATCATGGAAGAGTTCATCCCAACGGCTCTACGATATGTGCATATATATGCTCTACTCCACTTAAATAAAGGCAGCTTAACCGTGGTCCAGTACTTAGTAAGGTTCAACGACTTCTCACAATAAACTGCAAAAATGGTGTGGGACCCTTTCTTCATGGCCCATACCTTCAAGAAGGGACTCTGAGGGGAGATCAGAGGATCGTTGGTATCTCTTAGCATCCCAACACACATTGGAGTGATGGAGAGATCACTATTGGTGGATATTTTCCTTACTGATTAGACACCGACAGTGAGACCCACCATAGGGAGACACATAGCAGAGTCATCTGCGGCTGGTAGTAGGAAGAAGACACAAAGGTCTATGTGGAACAGACCTTCTAGTGTATGTCCCTGATATGTAGGGTTGGAGGTGTTAGGATCATGAGGTATAGAATGACAACAATGGAGAAGAATATGTTTCACGTGCAGTGGGCAGGCTCACCTGGCTCATGACTGCTCGACCATACGCACTGATGACTAAAAGATGGTTGAGGGGCCACCGAGGCAGAGGGAGAGATTCGAGTGAGGAAATATGTAGGGCGGTAGACGTGATATAGGATCAGGTCATGAAATATGTGTTGGCCAATGGTTCGGGGTATGGACTCATTATCCACTATCAATGCTAAAATTTACTGCATTAGGCACAATCTAGGCTGTGTCTGTGAGGATGGGACTAGGTTTTCCTTCACCAGATAGAAGGGAACCATTGCAGTATAGGATGGACTTACCCAGAGGAGGGTGCATCCAATCACACATATGTTGGCTGGCCATACCATCGGACCAGGTGATATTGATAATCCGAGCCATCCTATAGTGGTGGACCAATTTTTCTGATATCTTCCCTGATGATGTTATAGGGAAACCTCCCTGTACAGAGGTAGACTTATGCATCGAACTATACCCTTGGATGACACCTATATCTAAACCGTTATATTAGATGGCTCCCATCGAGCTTCGTGAGATACGGGTATAGCTGGAGGACATCAAGAGGAAGTGGTTCAGAAGGACCAATGTTTCTCCATGGGAAGCCCTGATTTTGTTCGCTAGGAACAAAGATGAGATTTTGAGGCTCTATGTTGATTATCGGCAGCTAAACCTGATGAACGTGAAGAACAACTAACCATGTCCAAGGATTGATGATCTCCTTGGTCAGTTGATGGGAGGTTGTTGGTTTTCAATGATAGACCTCAAATCAGGTTATCATCAACTCAGGGTACAAGATGAGGATGTCCATAAGATGACCATAAGATGTCGGTATGGCCAGTATGAGTTCTTGGTTATTCCATTGGGCATGAAAAAATACCTTGTAGTTTTCTTGGGACTCATGAGTGTGATATCTCAACCATACCTCGATCGCTTTATGGCGGTCTTCATCAACGACATCTTGATATACTCAGTGTTGGAGGAGGAGCATACCTATCATTTGCAGATAGTTCCGGATACACCATGAGAGCATGAACTTTATGGTAAGCACACGAAGTGCTACTTCTGGATATAGGAGGTTCAATTTCTGGGACACGTTATCTTGAAGGCTGGGGTTTCAGTGGATCCAGTGAAGATAGAGGTTGTGATTTCATGGGAACCACCTACGAGTGTGACCAAGGTGCGAATTTTTCAGGGGATGGCTAGGTACTAGTGGAGATTCATACCCGACTTTTCCAAATTTTCAACACCCATTTCAGAGTTGAAAAAGTAGTTTCAACCCTTCGTATGGACGGAGAGATTCCAATAGAGTTTTTAGGAGCTGAGGTAGAGACTAACCAGTGCCCCCATTATGAGGCTACTAGAAGAGGGTTTTTGGTATGTTGTTTACTATGATGTATTAAGGATCAGACATGGATGTGTCCTGATGTAGGTGCGGGCAGTGATCGCTTATGGATCACGAAATCTGAGACAACATGAGATGAACTACGCTACCCATAACCTGGAGTTAGCAGCAGTGGTCTTCTCTGAGATGATGCAGTGACACTACTTGATGGGTGAATGGTATTCTGTTTACTATGATCACATGAGTCTCAGGTATATCTTTTCACCAAAGGAACTAATCATGAGACAATGACGTTGGTTAGAGTTCTTCCATGACTATGACTTTGAGATAGTCTACAGTTTTTGGAAGGGGAACAGGGTAGCAGATGCATTTAGCAAGAGGTCTGGTCTACAAGGTCTAACTGAGGTGAAAGTTTTTCTAGCCGCTTTATAGATATCATTCATGGATAGTAATGTAGCAACTTATTTCCAGTGTATGATAGCCACTCCCCCACTTCTTTAGCAAGTCAGGGAGGCCCCGCTTGGGAATATTGACTGTGAGGCTTGACGTGCTCAAATATCCCAAGGACATGCACCTAATGGATTTTATGAAGGTGGGGTGCACATCATCCTATTAATAGGATGCACTATGGTATGGATGGTGCTACGAGAAGATGTTTTGAGCAAGTTATATATGATCTCTCTGGTGGTACATCCTGTTGTGGCGAAGATGTACCAAGACCTCCGAAGCTAGAACTGCTGGCCGGGGATGATGATAGCAGTGGAAGAGTTTGCTTTACAATGCCTCACATGTACACAAGAGAAGGTCGAGCATTAGTTTCTAGTTGTTTTAGAATAGGCACTAGAGGTACCAGGGTGTAAGTGGGATGGTATATTCATGGACTTTGTGACTGGGCAACCATGAACGTCCATGGGAAATGATTTCATTTGGGTGATCATTGACCAACTCACCATGTTGGCCCACTTCCTACCCATACGTGAGTAGGGATCAGTAGAGAGATTGGGAAACCTCTACGTACAAGAGATTTTAAGGCTTCATTGGGTTACATCGATGATCATATCTAAATTTGACACGTGTTTTACATCCCGGTTTTTGAAGGCAATACAAGAGGTATTTGGGACTCAACTACATTTGAGCACTACCTTTCATCCTTAGATGGATGGTCAAGTGGAGTGGACCAAATAGACACTTGAGGACCAGCTTTGTGCTTGCGTCCTAGATTTTGGATGCAGCTGGGAGGATCACATTCCCTTGGTGGAGTTTATGTACAATAACAGCTATCACTCCCCCATCGGTATGGAACAATTTGAGGCTTTATATGGTCGACCATGCAGGTCACCTCTATATTGGAGAGACACAGGTGAGTCATCACTAATGGGTCTAGAGATGATATGGGGACCCCTGAGAGGGTTCAAATATTCCAGGAACAGGTGAAGACTACACAAAATATGAATAAGTCTTATGCTGAATGGAGACGGAGACCTTTGGAGTTTGAGGAAGGAGACAATGTCTTCCTATGAGTCTCACCTCGATGAGGTTTGATGAGATTTGGGTTGGGGGAAAGATATCTCTGGGGTTAATTGGACCCTTTCAGGTTATTAGTATAGTTGGAAAAGTGGTGTTTCCCCATGCTCTTCCCCCACAGATGCATTGGGTGCAAGATGTTTTCCATGTGTCACAGTTGAGAAAAAACATGCATAATCTATCGCACGTTATCGGATGCGGAATGCTGGACATTGATTATGGGGTGATGTTTACGGAGGATCGAATAGATATTCAGGATTTACAGGAGCAGGTCCTTTATGGAAAATCGATACATCTTATGCATGTTCTCTAGAATCATGAGAACCTTTAAGAGATCACATGGGAGAGAGAGGCTCATATTCATTCTTAGTACATCCACTTGTTTCATTAGTCTATCTTGCAGCTTTTAGGGATGAAAATCCCAAAGGTGGGGAGAATCTAAAGAGATGTATTTTCCATGTAATTTTTTTATTTATATAGAGATACTCAAACTCTACAAAATCTGACTGCATTTGATTCTGATGCATAGTGCGCCCGGAACGGAATTTTAAAATATCTTTGGGTACATTCAATAAACTCTTGAGTGGGAAATACTAATATTTGAACCGGCTCTCAGAATTGAAATTTGAGGGCATCGTTGAACTCACAGCACCAAGATTCTCTTAAAGGCACCTTTATGTAACACCCCAATGTTTCACAATACGTTTTCTCTTTAAAATAATTAAATAGCATGCACCTCACTTAAAATCGAGTTCAAGCACACAACGACTTACCAAACAAGCCTTTCAAAAGTAGTTATGAATAGTATTAATCGAATTTTTAATTTTATATATTAAATATAATTTTAACATCCATATTATGTGTTTTTTAGAAATAATAAAAGAAAAAAATCATTTTTCCAAGTAAATGATGTATTTTTCAAAAAAAATGTAATTTTACCGCCTTTGAAAGAAAAGCCCATTTTAAATAAAATATTTGATAATTTTATATATATTCAATTTTAAAAAAAGAACTTCTTTTTTAGAATCAAGAAAGAAATATTTAGTTTTGATATATTTATGGTTTTTTCTTATAACATTCATATTCGGTGAATAGTGAAAAATACTAATTTTAATTGAAAAAAACTTTTTTAATCAGAATAATTTATAGTGTTCAATTATACATTTAAATGGTTTGTATGTATAATTATATTATTTTTTTACAACATAATCCAATTTTGGTCATTGGAATTAATATCACTTTGAAATTATACATAAACAAGTGTCAATATTTTGATTGTAATTGTTTCCTAAAAACATGCTAACTGTTTTGACAATGAAAATTAATTTTAAATTAATTAATGCAACTTATATGTTTTTAATTTGGGAAAAGAGGCATAATTTTTGAATTCAAAATATATAATATATCTTAGTCTTATTTTTTTGTATTTTTCTGAAAAACATCAATTTTTGATGAATAGTAAAACCACTCAGTAATAGTTAAAAAAACTAACTTTTTCATTTAAATGAAAATTTACTAATTCTGTGAATTGAATTTCAAAAATCCAACATAAATGTTTATTTTCAGTAAGTAAAATTTAGTTCAATAAGATGAAAATAATTTTTCATGGATAGTAACTTTTGACTTTTATTTACTGCGGGTAAAGGTAAATAGGGTAAATCAAGGTAAAAAATATATTATGATAAATAAAAAATTACTTTAACACTTGTCTTTAACTTATTGGATGATTCATGTATGACCATGGGCATCATTGGGTCGATTTTGTGACCCCCTGGTGCCACTTCAGAATTCAATGGCACTTTATTTTAATTAACTTAGAGTAATGAAAAAATGGCATTAACAAAAAAATTTTAATATATCAATTTTTACATGGGGTTATATAAGTCACCATTTAGACTATAAATATCATTTGAAAGCTAAAATTATTTACCAAATAAATTTTTTATAATTATTAGACATCAAATAAATTAAAATGTATGTCACAATAATGATGCAGTATTAACCTCATTAATGAATAATTAAATAAATAATATTATTAATATTAAAACAATATCTAAAACCTATCCAATTATTGTTGGATGATTTTATTTAGAATATGAGTCATGTTATATTCAACATTAATTAGTTTTAAAACTTTTGAAATAGAAGATAAGTTTATAATAAAGTAACATTTTCAAACATTCCTAAAGAGCCCCTCCTCTCCCTTATAAAAGGACACCATTTCTATCCCCTTCCTCACACCACTCAAGCCCCATGGATCAACCAACCCTTGACCAAATAAGCTCTAAAGATACCTCTCTTCCATCTAGAAGCCTTACCTTAGGCATAATCCACATCAAGAAGTCCTTTTGGTTCAAACCAAAGGGAGTTACCCAAATTAAAGGTAAATGTTTCTCTTACAATCTTTTCATTTATTTTAATTATCCAACCACTAAACCCTTTTTACTAATTTATTTAATAAAAAAAAGTATCCTAAATATACTAGGATTTTTTTATGAGAGGTATTCAAACTACACTTTCCCACACCTTCATTTAATGGGTAAATAGCATACTTTTTATGTGGATAGAAAACTATCGCCTCACGAAACGATAATTGTTAAACTATCTCCTAACGCCTCTCATGGTGGCCATTAAGATGGAAATGTATTTATATATGATATATATTATGTTTATTTTTTATTTATTCTTCTGTAGATTCCATTTATTTCATACCTTAATTGTTTCTATTATTATTAAAACTCGATAATTGTATTTGAGGACATGCAGACAACCGCCCCCTCAAAGTGATATGAATTGTTAATACCTTACGTGGGGTGTATAAATTATGGGGTTAATTAAATTATATGTGATATTATACTGGAATTAGAATATACCAATGTATCATTATGTTTTTATTCTATTACAATACAAAATAGAAATTAATGTTGCGTTCATGCGTACGTACGACTTACCGACTCCATGAATGGTGCATTTCATTTCTTATCTCCAAATGTTATGTACTATTATAAATAAAAACACACATGTATATATATATCTATACTATATAATATATATAAATATATGATATCTAAATATGGCATATCTTTCTAGAGACAATGGAATTTTGACCACATGGAAAAAATTTAATTATAACAAGTTCATTATTGACACATGTTCCGAACATCAATAAAATATCAAAAATAAACTCAAATAATAAACTAATTATTGCAGTAATTTAATAATTGATATAAAAGGAATAATAAATATGAAAATTGTTCTCAATCATGTAGAAATTAATTTTAGTATATTATTTAGGAAGAACAAGGAACATACCAGACAAGTCAAATTTGAGGTAAGGGGTTTCTTATCTCACATTTAATTCTGTGAGATTTCCATTGTTCACCACTTATTTATTTCATGTGCTATATTGTGTACTGAAATTTTATATATATTATCATTATTCTCTTTATATTCTTTGTATTCTGTGATTCATGCTATATTTTCCACAATTTTTATTTGTGTGCTGCATGCACTACCCATTATTGTATTCTTGGTGTAATATAATTTAATTAATTGGTATTTGCATATTCATTGTATGATACTTCTTTCATGGGGTGTATGTTTCGTAATTTACCAAATTGGTAAATGAATTTCAAATTTCAATTTCCACTCATTAGGATTCAGGCATACATTGTTGACTATTTTACTCCAAGATTATGTGTAGAATCAATATTTATTATTTATATAGTAATTTCCACTTCCTTTGGTGTGGATATACTTTGGATACACATAATCACTCCATTTATAATTTCTCAAGTCATTCATATGATCTTTATAAGATTAATCTTAACTCAATTTCCATTCATTGATTTAAACATCAAAGTCATTGGTGTAGTTTTTACAAGAATATATGTAAATTTTCTCTAATTTATTTACCCTGAATATCCAATCCTATTGAGTGTATTTATATTTTTCACACATAATTATGTAGTTTATTTATCCTTAACCTAAGGATATCATCTTTATAATGGATTTCATCTCAATTTACATTCCATTGAGAGTTCTTTGTTGTTATATGCCAATTTATTTTTATATGTAGTATATACTGTACTTTGACATAATAAATCATGAATCCCTTAATTATCAGGATATTATAATGTATTTATTACCTCAATTATTGGTATTCAAATGCCTCTCATTTTATTAGGAACTCTAACTAAAATATCATTTTAAATGTTTTATAGATTTATTATTCTAAATCATTTTCATTAATGGCCATGTTTCAAAAATGATTTTAAGGTTTTATTTATATGGTAATTAATGGTTTATGATTAAAATTCCTTTTAAAAGTTTCAAAGTGGAATGTGACACTTTGATTCAAAAATCTATTTTTAATAGCTTCATGATAAATACATAGACTTTTTTCAAGAAAAAAGAGATATTTCTCTTAAATAGTTTTACTAGCTATTTTCATCTATTATAATATCCTTCATTGTATTTTATTTTTTGTTGATGTTGATTTATTATAATACAATAATCTATATTCTATTGAATGAGTTATGATTGTCGGTGTATGTGTTATTTTTATACCATTCAAGTATTATGGTTAAAGTATTGACATTTTGTATGCTAGTTTTAATACGAATGTTTATGTTATGTTTCAACATTTTAATATGATGAATGCATTGGACTTAGTAAGTTATGGGTGGAGCCAATTATAGCACCTCGAAAAATCACTCGGTCTCATGAGACAAACTAGTGTCTTGGCACAAGGCCTTGACACAATTTTATTTGTAGTCTTGGCAGGAGGCCTTGACTATGTGGTTATGATGTCTGACATTTATGCATTTCATCATTATGAAATTAGATATTGATATTACATGTGATTATTCTACTAGTTGAAAATCCATGTGAATATGTAAATGGTATTATTTGATTTATCATTTCCATATTATACTGAAGTTTAATTTTAAAAGGCTATTGTTTAAGTCTTATACATTTCCTTAAATGTTTATGCTTATTTAAGAATGGTTCTGCTATATTGTCATCTATACTGAGTATATGAGCTCACCCATTTCTATAATTTATTTATTATAGTATTTGAAGAAGTAAATTATGATTAACCCGCATGGATAGGCCAAGGATATGATTCTTTTAATGGGGAACACATTTTCATTTCTTTTATTTCATGATGTAATGTAAAACTTATGTATGTATCTATTATTTCCAAGGATACTAAATTTATCAGTCTTTAAAGACATGATTCCTTGTATCATGATAATGTAATAAAATAATGCAATGGATCCTATATTCTGGGGTCGGGGTGTTACAATTTGTATCAGTGGACGTTTAGTACAAAACATAAGAACTAAATTTAGATAAACACTAATTAGAGCACACTACCCTAAGATATACATAGATGATTAATATAGAAGAACATAATAGAATATTGGTATTGTAGTGATTTTGTGTATTTTATAAGAAATACATCCCTTTCTGTATACGAGTAGGTTGAGATGGCTCTGGTATAGATGTACCTAGGACTGAAAACTCCAACAAGGAGTTTCGGGGTTGACCCGATGTATCCTGGTACACGACAATAGGCCTTCCTGCACTCTTGGTTACGACACTCCTGGGGGTTTTTATAGGATAATTTATACTTTATTTATATACCAATTTTAAATATTTTAATATAAGATGAGAATAAATGACCTTGGTTAATCCTAAGGTGTTTCAAATTTAAAATATGGTGTCATGATATTTTCTAAATGATTTTATGACTATTGTTACTCACACAATGCTTTCTGGTTGTAGTCAATGGATGGATTCAAAGGAAGTCATCGTAAATTTTAGCATGATGTACAAGGTGTGAATATTTGTGGAAATGAGAAAAAAATGGATTGTTGATAAGCGTAAAAGATATCATGTTCATGCCGAATCAGTTTTCCAAAAATATTATAAACAACATATATATTAACCAACTCTTGGACTCAAAAAAGAAGAGCAACGTGATGAATGATAAGAAATCCAGTAGTGGAGACCTTGGAAAAAGAATCCTCAATTTCTATCATACAAGATATGTGTATGGAGACAACTAGGAAAGTGTCTCAATAGAATAAAAAATTGATTTATGTGTGGGAAATAAGGAAAAAAAGTAAAGGATTATCGAGGAAAAATGAAGAGCACTATGGATGAAAATAAAACTAATCCCAAGAATACATTTAAATTCATTTTCCATAAATATAGGGGAACTTGGCATTACATGATTAAATTCCCTATTCTATAGGATAACATCATGGTCAAGGAAGAAACTATGTGGAAATAAATGGATAGAAAAATGTATAAATGTATTAGTTCTCTTTGTTGATGTGATTACTTTGGAAAAAATTTCTCTTCTATGTGTAACCCTGCAGTTTGTTATTTTAAAATACTATTCGAGGAAGAATTATATTATATTGTGTCGATATAGTTATAAATAACCATTTGGTTTTATATGATACTTTAATTTTACGCAATTACAGGTTATTGATTTTTAGGATGAAAATACGAGGTATGAGATAAAATATGTGGTTCAATTATTTAATGGATATTTTGAGGAATTTATCTCATTTTGGGAATGTTATAAAATATAGTTTTTGAAAAAAAATACATCATAAAAATCTTGTAACAACACGTCACATCCGAAAAAGCTACTGGAATCGAACCCACAACCAAAGTGTGACTAGAATTTATCTCCTACCACTGGACTACATGAAGTCCCTGGTTAGTCTGAATAATTATTTTTATTTATATTATTTTATTGATCTATAATAAGTTGATTTGTAATAATATTTATTATCAAATAGATATCCATAGTGTAGGAAATTGATTCGGGGAATATGTGATAAATAATATTTTGGAAGACGTTCACTCTGTTGGGAACACTATAAGCCTATGGAAAATATTATACCATGGGATTTAATTTTAGGAATAATGGTGGATTTTTATCTATATTTTTATTGTGGATTTAGAGAGATTTTTGTTATTTATGGAAATGATCAACCTATCATAGAGATTATGCGATTAGGATAATTATATTTACGTATGTGACTTTAAGAGTTGTTGATGTGATTTGGAGAAACAATTTAACATGGATGACTACGTGAGAATGTTCTTCTATGTTTTCGGTTTCAATATTAGTTTGGATTATATTGAAATATTTTACGGATAATTTTTTATTAAATGGTATTTAATTAACTTTGGGTATTGTGGGTTTAATTTTAGAAATTAATATTAGTATTTCTTTTCCTAATGGATTTTCCTTTTTATGAATCATCTGATCTTGTACTAACCATTTTGGTTTGGGTTAATCTCTAAAAAAGGAAATTATATAGTTATTCCTTTGTTAATTATGTCTTTATCTATATGATGATTCTAGTGCTTCAGGTGTGACCGAGTCATATTGAATAATCATCATTTGGATTGAAAAATGAACTTGTGGTAGGAATTAGTTGAGGACGAACTCTACTTGTCATGTATATATTTTTTCCTTAATATATGAATAAATAAATTCTTAAACATTAGGTAAGGTATCTTCAAACAACAAAATGTTTTATCCTAATACCTTATTTTTTGTTGAACAAATGATATTTTAAATCATCATAAATTTATGGCCTTGAGGCCCTCAATTTCACACTTGTTTGTGATTGATGATCTCAATACCTCCATGTAAATATTTAAGTTTATCCTCTAATTATGTGTCTATAATTTCCAATAGTGTTATCTTAATCGAGATAACAATTTGGTGGTGACTTTTTCATTTCCATTTCCATCTTATTAAGAATAAATTTTATAAACCAAATTTTGGATGTGTGTTTTCCACAAAGGTATTTTTCTATTTTTAACCTTTTATTTTCAAATCACAATTTCAAAAAGTGAGGAAGCAATTTATTTAAGTAGGGGTGAATGTAACACCCCAAGGTTTCAAAATACATTATCTCTTTAAAATAAATCAATAGCATGTACCTCACACAACATCAAGTTCTATTGCATAACGACATACCAAACTAGCCGTTCAAAAGTAGTTATGAATAATATTAACCAAATTTTGAATTTTATAAATTCTATATAATTTTAACATCAATATTATGTGTTTCTTAGACATAATAAAGGAACCGATTCATTTTTTAGATAAACAAAATATTTCATTAAAAATGCATTTTAACTACAATTTAATGGAAACCCAATTATTAATGCAATATTTGATACTTTTATAAATGAAAATTGGAAAAATTATCTTTTTTATTTAGAATTAGGACATAAATATTTAGTTTCGATAAATTTTTGGTATTTTTCGGATTACTTTCATATTTGGGTGAATAGTGTAAAAGTCTAAATTTTAATTGAAAACTACTTTTTAAACCAAATAATTTATAGTGTTAATTTATACATTTAAATTATTTGGAAGTATAATTAAATAATATTTTTACCATTTCATCTAATGTTGTACATTGGAATTAATTTCACATTGAAATTATACATAAACAAGTGTCAATCTTTTGATTGTTATTATTTCTTAAAAACACGTGATTTGTTTGGAAAATGGGAATTAATTTTAATTTAATTAATGAAACATCTATGTTTCGAATATGGTAAAATATAAATCATTTTTTAATTAAGAATATCTAATATATATTAAGCTGAAAGTTCGTTATTTTTCTGAAAAACATCAATTTTTGATGAGTAGTTAAACCACTTAGTAGTAGTTAAAAATCTGGCATTCTCATTCGAATAAAAAATTACCATATATGAAAATTGAATTTTGAAAAAACCAAAAACATGGTTGTTATATGTATGTAAAATGTGGTTAAATAATATGAAAATAATTTTTGGTAAATAGTATCTTTACTTTTATTTACCGCAGGTAAAGGTAAATATGGTAATTCAAGGTAAAAATAATAATATAATAAATAAAAAAATACCTTAAAATTTTTCCTACCCTTATTGGATGAGTAATGGCAGACCATGGTCATCCTTGGGTTGATTTTGGGATCCCATGGAGCCACTTAATAATGATAATGACCCTTTATTTTAATTAACATAAAGTAAATACAAAAATGACATTGAAAAATATATTTGAATATATCAATTTTTAAATGGTGTTTTATAAGTCATCTTTTTGAATAAAAAAAGTAACTGGAAAAATAAGAATATTTCCCACATTATGATATTTTTTTAATAATTTTTAAACAATAAATAAATTAAATTATTTAAAACACAATAATGATGTCCTACTAGCCTCAGTAATAAATGATTTAAATAAATAATGTTTTTAATATTAAAAAAATATACATAACCAATCCAATTCTTGTTGTAAAATTTTATTTAGAACATGAGTCATCTAATCTTCGACTTTAATGAGTTTTTTAACTTTTCAAACCGAAGATAAGTTTATAATAAAACAACATTTTCAAACATTTCTAAAGAGCCCCTCCTCTCCCATATAAAAGGACAACACTTCTAACCCATTACTCACACCTCTCAATCTTTTTGGCTTGACCAAAACCTTCCCAAATAAGAACTAAATATCCCCGTCTTCCACCTAGAAGCCTTACCTTAGGCAGATGTCATTTCAAGAAGTCATTTTTGTTCAATCCAAAGAGAGTTACCAAAATTAAAGGTAATGGTTTCTCTTAACTTATTTTCTTTTATTTTACTTTCCAACCCCTAATATCTTTTAATTAATATTTTTCAAAACAAAATCAGTATCCTCAATATAATAGGATGTTGTTATGAGAGGTATTAGAACTACACTTACACGCGCCTCCATCTAATGGTTAAAGATCATATTGTTTTTGTGAATGGAAAACTATCACCACACGAAACGATGAATGTTCAATTATCTCCTAACACCTCTAATGGTGGCCATTAAGATGGCACTTTATTTATATATGATATATATTATGATTATTATTTCATAATGATTCTATATTTTCCCTTTTATATCATAACTTTTTGGGGTCCATTATAGGTAAAACACGATAATTTAATTTTTGGAAGTGCGGACTACCGCCCCTCCAAGTGATATGACTCGTTAATGCCTTATGTGGGATTTATTAAGCATGAATTTAATGATATTATATATGATGTTAAAATGGAATTATAATATACCTATGTATCATCATGTTTTAATTCCATTAAAATACAAAATATAAATGAAAGTAGCGTTCACGCATACGTACAACCTACCGTCTCCATGACCGGTGCATTTCATTTCTTATTTCCAAATGTTATATACTATTATAACTATATATATATATACTGGATATAATATATATATATATATATGATATCTAAATCATGTACATTATTCTGGAGATAATGGAATTTTGACTACGTGGACAAATTGTAATTATAACTGGTTCATTTTTTACTGAAGTTCCAAACATCGATAAAATATCCAATATGAACTCAAATAGTTAACTAATTTTTATAGCAAGGAAATAAGTGATATAAAAGGAATAATAAACATTATAATGATAGTAATAAATTATAAATTAACTTATGTTTATTATTCAAGAAGAACAAGGAACATACCAGACATGTCGGACTTGAGGTAAAGGGTTTCTTATCTCACTTTTAATTCCATGAGATTTCCATTTTTCACCACTTATTTATTTCATGTGGTGTATTGTGCACTGCCATATGATATATATTATCATTATTCTCTTTATATTCAGGGTATTCTATGTTTAATTTTTTTGTAATTAACTTTTGGGCATACGACTCGATTGATTAAAATGAGGTAAGAGGTTTTCATCTCACTTTGTATTCCCATGAGATGCATGCTATATTGTCCATTATTTTATTTGTTTTGGTGTATGTAATGCCCATGATTTTATGATTGGTGTAATATAATTTAATTTATTGGAATTTATATATTCATTTTATGATACTTATTTCATGGATTGTATGTTTTGTAAGTTACCAAATCGGTAATGGAATTTCAAGTTTCAATTTCCAATCCTTGGGCTTTAGGCATACTAAATTGATTATTTTAATCCAAGATTATGTGTAGAATCACTATTTATTATTTATGTACTAATTTACACTCCATTTTGTGAGGATATACTTTTGATACACATAATCACTCCCTTTATAATATCTCAAGTCATTGATTTGAATATGGTAAGACTAATCTTAACTCAATTTCCATTTATTGAGTTAAACATCCAAGTCATTGGTGTTGTATTTACAAGAATATCTGTGAATTTCCTTTGATTGATTTACACTAAATATCCAATCTTATTTAGTGTATTTATATTTATCACACATAATTATGTCATTGATTTATCCTTAACCTAAAGATACAGTCTTTATAAAGGATTTTGTATCAATTAACATTCCATTTAGACTTCCTTGTTGTTATATGAAAATTCAATTTTATATGGTATATATACGGTAATTTTACATAATATATCATGAATCCAATAATTCTCATGATATTATAATGTTTTTATTACCTCAATTGTTTGTATTCAAATGTCTCGCATGTGGTTAGGAACTCTAACAAAAATATCATCTTAAATGTTTTAAAGATTTGTTCATGTAAATCATTCTCACTAATGCCCATGTTCTAAAAATGATTTTATGGATTTATTTATATGGAAAATAATGTTTTTAAATTAAATTTTATTTTAAATGTTTCAAAATGGTATGTGACACATTGATCCAAAAATAAATTTTTAATAACTTCTTGAAAGATACTGTGACTTTTAAATGTTTTCAAGATAAAAGGGATATTTCTCGTAAATGGTTTTACTGGCTATTTTCAACTATTTCAAAATCCTTTACTGTATTTTATTTTATATTGAGGTTTATTTATTATAATAAAATCATCCATATTATATTGAATGAGTTATGTTTGATTGTGGATGTGATATTTTTATACTATTCATGGTTTACGGTTAATGTATTGACATTTTTTATTCTAGTTTTAATACGAATGTTTATGTTATTTTTTAAAATTTTCATATGTGGAATGCATTGAACTTAGTATGTGACGAGTGGAGCCCGCTCTGGCTCCTCGATGCATCAGTAAGTCTGATGAGACAAACTAGTGTCTTTGCACAAGGCCATGAAAAAATTATATTTGTAGTCGTGGCACGAGGCCTTGACTATGTGGTTATGATGACTGAAATTATGTGTTCCATCATTATAAAATTACATATTGATATTTCATGTGATTATTGAACTATTATAATATCAATTTGAATATGTAAATGGAATTATTTGGTTTATCATTGCCATATTTTGCAGATGTTTAATATTAAACGGCTTTTGTTTTAGTCTTATACATTGCCGTAAATATTTATGATTGATTATGAATGTGTCTGCTATATTGTTATCCTTACTGAGCAACTAAGCTCACCCATTTCATTTTTCTAATTTTCCAAGGATTCGATAAAGTAAATTATGGTTAACCAACAGGGATAGGGAAAGGGTATGAGTGTGTTCAAGGGTAACACAATTTCATTTTTATTTATTTCATGATGTAATGTAAAACATATGTATATATCAAGTATTTCCAAGGATACTAAACTGATCCCTCATTTGAGACATGATTCCTTGTATCATGCCAATGTGTTAAAATAATCCACCGGCTCTAGGGCTCTAGGGTCAGGGGATACACTTAACCTAGACCATAGTGGACTGAGATAGGAAGTTTCTTTTTTCAGTTTTAATGGAGGATTAATAAAATAAATCTAATTTATTTCAAATATCTTCTATCTCTATTTAGGTTTTTGTGGAAGGGACAACAATGGGTGGTAGGGAATTTAAGGTTAGAAATTAAATGATCAGTTACACAAAAATGTGAAACCACCCTACATGAAATTAAGTAGGTTCATTAATTGCAACAATTAATGATCCTCTCTTAATTATGTGTTGTAATTATAGCTCCCAGCATCTCTCTTTATACTGAATTCATTGGAAAATGAGTGGTGTTTTTGGGAGAGGAGGATTTTGGAGGAGCCTCTTGACAAATAACAGATCCATAAAGTATAGACCAAATATCGTCGTTTTAGAAGAATCGTTGGATGCTTTCTTTGGGATCTATGAACGTTGACCCATCTTTAAACGCAGGACGCTCTTCAATGACTCATGAGGTCGAGTTTTGTTAGGTTTAAAAATCAATATTGGTTGAATAATTTATCTTCTCCTTTGATATGATGCTATCGCAGAGGGCCCAGGCCAGACGAACAAGGCATGGTCCCTCTGCCTCTTGTTCAATCGTTGTGTACTACGTGGGAGACTTTTCGGGTTGGATTAAACCCAAATCTGGGGGTCAGGAATTAAAGAAGGGGACCTGGGAAGCCTGTAGGTTGATCATATAGAAAAACAGACCACTGTAGCTCAGCACAGAGGCCTGCAGAATAATGGATATGTGGCGCCGGTGCGGCGGCACCGACGACCCACACTGGCAGGCGATGGTGGCGGCTAGGACAGGCTGACCGTGGAGATGGTTGTGCGTTGTCACGTGCCTAGGATGAGACTGTGGCTCAATGTCGTGGCGGAGGAGGGACTCTTTCCCTACATGTCTGGAAATGACAAGGAGGTCCCATATGGCATTGCTGATTCATGTCTCGAACATCATAGTCATTCAGGTGAAAAGGGGAAACGCCTCCCACTCTTCCAGGTAGGGTGGGCCTCGCGCCCTATTATGGGCTGAGTCACCCCCCCCCCCAACTGAGGGATGGGTTGCGCCCACAAGTTGGCCAAGCTGCACCCCCCTGGGGGCCGGGTTGCAGCTCCCTACAGGCTAGGCCATGCCCTCTTGTGGGCCAGGCCTCACCCACGTGCAGGCCAAGCCACACCCCCAATGGGCCGGGTCATGCCCCCTATAGGCTAAGACAATTTTTGTTGGGTCAGGTAAGACCCCAGCCGGGTCGGACCGAGCAAGTTGGACGAGACCCATTCCTACCCATGCACAGTTTCGCTTAAAATTATGTTACTTGAAATCTAGACATCCATTTGGAGAACTGAATGCGGCAATGGGATACATGCAGTGAGATAGTCCTTTTGGTATACTTCACTCAAATTTTTTAGAATGTTTTTATACAGCTGTGTTGGATCGATCCCAAAACTAATCGGGCCCCGGGTACTAAAACACTTATAACTCACAGACTGTATATCTAATTGACTCGTTTTCTATTGCATTGGAACCCTTATGACATGGTGGTCCATTAGGTTACTATTTTGTGAATATTATTAGAGGTTGTGGTACAACAGATATCTCGAGAAGCATATTCTATATAACTCTAGTGCAGTGGGTTTGGGGAACATTGTGGCTGGCTGTCGTGGAAGTAGCGAACCTGTGTTGATCAACATTATAGTGACACTATATGGATCAACATGTTAGCTACTCGATGATGACCAGTTTTAGAGGTTCCCCATTGAGGATCAAAAACTAGCGACCCTATGTGGATAAACATTCAAGCGATGTTGTGTGGATCAATACTCTAGCGAACCTATTTGGATCAACATTCTAGCAACCCTCTATGGATAAGCATTCTAGAGACCCTATGTGGATCAACAATAGAATGATCCGATGAGGACCATCCATATAGTGGCCCATCATGGAACAACCACTTACCTACACTAGTGGATCGATAATAGAATAACTTCTTTGTGGATCAGTTTTGGAGCTTCTAAATAGATTAAGATGATATAACTTTAGACTAGCGAACAACATTCATGATCTCTGATATGTATACCTGGTGTGACCTGACTATTGCTTCAGGCTTTGTGATTAGGGCCATATTTTGTAGTTTTTCTTTTGTGGAAATCTTGGAGACCTTCGAGAGTCTCAAGGTCCCTATAGAGTATTGTTATTCTAACCCCTATACAAGCTTCTCCATCACCATGTTGTGTCATGTGATGACGATGTGATGCTTTGACCGAGGGTTGGGAGCTTGGATGGGATAGTTCTCTTAGGTAGAACTTTAGGCTTGGCATGCCATAGTGATGACCGACCATGAGTTGTACGTACCATTCAGGTAAAAACCTTAGCACACAATTCCAACAGATGTTTTTCTGTTGCTATTGTAATTTTCAATTGAGCATGAATTCTTATCCCCTTTACTTACAGTACTCACCCTTTTTTCATTAACTAAACATATTTTCACTAATGTAGTTTTACTCCATGGATTTTAATCATTGTATTCTGGACTGTATGTTTTCAGGTTTAAAGGCAAAGCCTTCCCGTTTTTCAGGGATATGCCTTTCAGGGCTATTCTTCAACCCCTGACCTATGGAAGGCAGGTTTGGGTTAGTCACAGCATGGGCCCTAGGGGACGGGTCATGACATATTATATGTGAGTGGAGGTTCCCTCTTAGAATTAGTAAAATGTCATTAACAACATATATTAACATTCATGTAAAAATTTCTAAAAATTGATAAATAATCTAAGGCTCAAAAATATAACATAGTGTTTATCTATATGGAATTACCATTATCTCTTAGTTATGAAACCGTTGGGAATAAATTTTTAAAATAAATCAAGTTAATGAAATTTTACTATTTATAATAATAATTTTCCCCAAAAACTAAAATAACACTATTACATTTTATTAACTATTCTACATCAAAATATTGAATCCATTTTAACTGTTTTAGTTTATTTATGTGGTCATGATTAACATTAAAATATGTTATAAAAACAGGATAGAAAATATTATTTACCATAATTTTAAGCATAAAACAAAATTTATCTTGATTAAATGACTTGTAAAAACTTTCAAATGGATGATAAAATATTTTTTTGAATTTATAATAAATTTATATATTAAATAAATTAATTAAAAATTATTTATTTAATTAATTTTGAAAATATCAGTATTCACATAAAGACATATTTTAGAAAAGGATTTTTGGATCGAATGAATTGAACATTCTCCAAAATATAGTATAACAATAATTCCTTTGTAGTTATATATATATTGAGAATGAAATTATAATTTTGTTAAATTGTGAAAAAAATAAAAAAATGGGACTCTTGATTTAGTTTATATGATTAAAATAAATAATAGTTTGAAAAATTATATATTTTCACTATGCACTAAAAATTATAAAATTTCAAAAATGTCACAAAAATTCCCTGAAAGATAATTTTTATGGGTTGATTTCGAAGTTGAAATTAATTTCCATAAATAAAATTTCAAAAAATATGGTGAAATTGTATTTTAATTTTCATATATAAAATTCAAAAAAACCATTTACATGTAAAAATACTTTTGATTCCAAAAATGTCTTTATTAAAAAATAAATACACATATATTATTAGTTAGTAAATAAATTTTAAATTTATAAAACAATTAAAAATATTTCATTTTGTGGTCATTCCAATTTATTCATCAATTATAATAGCCATGATATAATGGTGAAATTTAAATACTAATATTTTTATTGTATATTGTTGTGATTTTTATGTTTGGTGGTTTGTTTTAAGAAATCTATAAAGCTTATAATTCATTAAAACATCATTTTTTTGGAATTTTACATTATTATACCACTTTAAATTAATTACATCTTCATATTTTCAGTCATTATAATCAATAGTTTTACATTTAAAAATATTTTTTTGGATTTCCAGCATCATATAAAAGAAGAAAAAAATCCATCCAAATGGAGAAGTTAGTAACATAAATGATACATTAAATAACACATAATGAGGTTTCTAGATAAAATAAAATTAGATATAGGTGAAAATATAGAAATTTATAATATAACATATTTAAAAACGGTAAAGGAATGTGATATAAAACATAGTAAGTAGAATGTTAATTACAAAAATTCGTGAATTGGTGAAGCGTGAAAATAAACATCATGTCATTTGAAATAACTAATATTAATAAAAAAAATTCAAATGACTTTTTCATTAAAATAGGGAATTATTAGATCATACATAATGATAACATAGACATACCTAATTTCATCAAGTCCGTACGTGTAATTACATCATTTTGATGAATGTTTAAATCTTTATCAAACTCTTTTCATCCAATGTTCCAATGAAAAATGAAAAATATGATTTTTACCGTATTTAATCTCTAAAATGATCTAATAATAAATCATATTATCGATAGAAGAAAGATACAATTTAACCCTTTTTTCTATATAGTTATTGAAAAAATATTAAACTATATGCAATGATAAATAACATGAAGAAATGATCTTTTAAAAGACTTATCTCAAAGATTTCAATAATGAAAATAAATTTATTAATAAATTATATCTAAAAAATTAATATACAATTTAAACATTAATATATAAATTATATCACTTATTCACATAACAATTCATGAGTACTAGGATCATATCTTCTAATAAAACATGATAATAATGAGAATCAACCAAAAAAATTAATGAAAACATATATGTTTCAAAAAGTTGTCTATTTCCATATTATTGAATGTAAATCATGAGTATCAAATATATTTTATAAGTAAAACCAAAAATAAACTTTATTAATAAATATAAAAATAAAATTATTTTCAAATCACTAATTAAATTCATCATCCCCAATATTATCAAATTAGAAAATTAATATTAATCATCCCTTTATCCCACCTATACAATATTTTTTCAATATCTAGAACATATTATCGTAATTTATCCTACATTTATGTGTTTAAAAGAATATGAAATGACCACTAAATAACTTATAAATATTATTAATACCTTTCAATGTATTGTTATAAATAAATAAATATAAATAACTAAATATCAATCCATTGATATTTCATGATTCTGTATGACCAAAATATAATCTATAAAACACTTCCACAACCTCTTTTATCTATCATGGTACTTAATAAATTAAATAATCACAAACTAATGATTACCATAACACTCTCCCTTTATATTTATTGTAGTAAACCATTTTATTGTGGCATTGATTGGTATAATTTTTATATTCCCCACCAATAAGTTATTGATCTATAAATTGTACCATAGGATGTAATTTATCTCCCTCTATTAAACTCATTATATTTCCATATAAAATTATTTCATTATACACTTGTTTCACACATGTGTTATATTCACATTCCCTTTATATATTTCTAGGGGTGTTACATTCCATATTATCTATTTATTTTTTATTGAATCTTTATTTAGAAAATTTCCACCTCAATATAAATTTCTTATTAATTGGTTCAATAAAAACAGAATAATGTATAGTAGTTAATAATATATTGATATATATTTTAATCTATAATCATAGTCCTTAACATTTCACCATACTTATTATGTTATTTCTCACTAGGGAAATCATTACATAATTAATAACATTTTTTAATTACTTGATTACTTCTAGTTCTAATCATTTAATGATAAAAAAATTTGTATAAGATATAATAATAATATTGGGAAATCATATAATCTCTAAAATAATTCATATAATATCTAAATCATGAAACTTTCTTCATAATATATGAGTACATATGAATAAACTAGTTTAACAATGGTGACCATATTTTAAAATCCTTCATAGTGGTTCATAATGAAAATTTCAATTATCATAAATATATTCATTGGGTGTGTATAGACTGGTGTGAAATCTTATTTTCACTCATAGATAATTGGAGACTATCATGTTGATACCCAAAATTAGTCATTTAATTTAACTACCCTTAGGCGCAACATTTCCATAGTTGTATATAGTATCCAATATCCCAATAGATATATATATTCTAGGAAAACCATAGTTCATTATTTTCCAAAACATAAGATGTTTTATGATAACATGTATTATCCTAATGGTTACCAAAACTTATTCCTCATATTAGTATCTGTATATAACATATCCTATCCCTGATACCAACTCAGGGGACCCAACCATTACATAAATAAATATTACAAATTATTAGCTAAATAATCTTTACATATCTTAAATATCCAAAATATAATTCTACAGGATTATTTTTTGGGGAATAATGTATAAATACACAATTTGAAATTATCTGATCAACAACATATTCCATTATGTTATACCCAAATAGTAAACATTCTAGAAATACCATTCTGAAAAATGTTGTTCATATCCAGGAGAAAATTACATACAAAAGGATGATATTTTTTATCAATACTGGTAATCACGGTACATATCAATCAATGAAAATTTTTAAACAAAATATGTGGAATAGGGTACGAAATAATGATTGTAATATTTGAAAATATTAAACAATAATTATTAGATCCCAATCCATGTCACGGAAAAAAATAGTTGTGTGTATGGCAATAATTATAAATAAATCAAATAATGTGACAAATAAGAAAATAGAAAATAAAAAATATAATGTCATAATATTGTGGAATGTTGTGGGGAATAATAAAAATAGTTGATATATTATTTCCATGCTACCCCTGAATACATTCATCACTTATTTAGAATGGGATAAACACTAGGCTACTTGATTTGGGAATGAAAGAACCTATTGGGTTCAATATTTTGGTTTTGAGATAATCTATTATAGAACGTTTCAAGTCATACAACATTAACCATTGTATAATGAATTGGAGGAACATAATGGACCCACCCATCACTTAATGATAATTCAATAATATTTCTTCTATAAGAAAATAAAAATATTTATAATTTCAATATTGTTTGTCCCATGGAAAAAATATATATTAAAATTTCATCTTCATTATAATGATCAATATTGATAATTAATAAGGATTATCATATTGGATCACATACATTGGAAAAAATAAGTAACATCAATGGATTTTATAATAGTTGAAAACATATTTTAAAAGAAAATTTGAATATTTTATATGTCAAATACCATTTCTATTTTGGAATTACTTATTTAAAATCCAAAAATTAATAATATAGTCAAAGGAAATTTTTATTTGAATATAACCATGAAATTTTTTATGGAGACTTCAGTTCATAGAGTATTGTGTATAAATATTTTTCATATGATTTATTTCAAAACTAATATTTGTTTCAAACCATTCGTTAAAATAACCCCTTATAGATCATGAAAAAAAATATTTAATTTAAAATACATTATAGAAATTAAAACATTTGTAAAATGATATTAAAAAATATTATATGAATATAAACTATTGAATATTTTTTAATTAATGTAAAGGCATTGAATAAAAGATTCTGGACCGAATCAAAAAACCTAGCCGTCATTCCATAAAAACATTATTTCGAATTGATGAGTACATTGAAATAGAAAATTGAAAGAAAACAAAGTAATTTTATTAAATAATCATATCATATGAAAATATACTTTATTTTTTAGAGAAATATCATATAATTTCGTTATCATAAATTTTAGCATACACAGTCCCAATAAAAATTAAGTTTTAATATAAAAATCCAAACATCATTGGCAACATATGAATCATAAAAACCATGAAAGAAATAACATAAAATGAAATATTAAATTAAATTAAAATAAGAATAATAATGCACAACATATCAACGTATTCGTTTATATTGATCATATATAAATTATAACGTTACCATAATATTTGTCCCATAGAAGATAGTGTTAGATGAAAACACCTTTCCACATTGATAACACTCGAATCAAAATAAATTTGTTAAAATAACATGAATTTAAAAATTAAATATAATTAATTAATAATATTTCATGAAATAAAATTTAATTTTGGATTTAAATACACTTTATGAATAATAATAGGTTTACAATATCAAATATATTTAGAGGAGATATGATTGAGAAGAAGAACCCCTATTTTAGGGTTTTCTTCCTCCACAAAAGATATATCATATTATTTATAAATTTAAATTTATTATAATTATGTATAAATAAACATTAATATAAATAATACGTCATGTTTATCACATTTAACATTAAAACACCAATTTATTAAAAAAAATTTGTTATGAACATCATTTCTGGATGTTAATTATTCTATTTTTCATCAATGATTCGGTTTGGATGTTTTGGTCCTTATACTTTTATAATCATTACATCATCTAAAGAATGTAAATATGTACAAAAATATAATATATATATATATATTCTAATTTATAACTATCCATTATGGGTATATAAAGAAAAATTCAATATAGATTCCATAGTGATGGAAGTTCGTATGTATGCATTAACACTATATTCATCTTCAATAAAAAGAATGAATGAAATATAAATATTTTTGAATCAATAATGAATGATAATTATATCATATAATTTATTATATTATTAACTATAACCATGAACAAGTGGTGTTGATGGAAAATTAATCATATCAGAATCTAGTTTTGGTAGTTGATATGTATGCACGAGTTATAATTTCATTACCCAATTGACATAAAAGGGGTGGGAAATTTTTTTTCATTTTAATAATAAAATATATGATTATTTATAAGAAAATATAAACTATATAATTATTTTTATTTTAATTTTATATCATGTGTAATAAGAAAATAAAATTGAAATATCTCTTTTATGATTTAAAGAACTTCTTTAACGAAACTCTTTTGGTTTACCCCATAAGCCTAAAAAAATTGTACTTAGTCAACTACAAAGTGATCTAGTGTAATATGACATATTATAGAATTTTTTTAGGTATGTAATGGATGATCTATAAGGATATAATTGTCTGAATTTGGAAGGAGAATATGTCCCCTTCAATAATTGTTGGGAGGGACATATATGGAATTACATAAATGATTTTAGTAATATTATGTCACATTCATCTTAATGTAACACCAAATTGAAAAAAACTAAGAATAAATTATATACTTAATCCTTAAATTCATACAATAATAATTATATTATTATATTTTCAATTATTACATTCATCTCATTATTCCCCACATCCCACTCTGTATATTAGTTTTATCATTAATCAATGTAAAAAATATGGTTTTTACCATTCATTATGATAAAAAAAATATGATTATTTAATTACATTAAATTGACTAATTTGATTATAAATTTTGAATCCATTTTGAAAGAATAAAATTATATAATTTTCACAAATTCACATTATAATAATAGCACAAACTATAACAAAAATACCTTTTAGAAAATTTCATTTTTAAGAATAAAATTGAATTTACATTCATTATATTCCCTAAAAAACAATCCAATTAGTATAAAAAAATTTTTATTGAAAATATAATCTATATAATTATTTAAAATATATAATAAATTTTTAATAATTTAATTTATTATGAAAAAACACATTCGGCAAAGAAAGAATATTAAATAAATTATTTTTACTTAGAATAATGAATTTATAAAAAATAAATTTTACTATTTATTCCAATGAAATTAATTATATTATAAACAATTTAATTATACATTTATAACATTATATTAAAAAATAAATCATTATATGTTTTTTCATTAAATTAAATGACATATTAAAATAGATGTTTTTCAATGTTAACTTAAAAATACATCTTTTCTAAATAATCCCAAAAGTCAACATTCAAGAAATATTTACATGATTATTTAATATATGAAAATAATTTACTATAAAATATAAATTTTTTTATTTAAAATATAATATTTACTCAAAAAATGAAAAAAGATTCATTTTTCAGAAAACTTATTTTTCTATCAAAATATGAATTTACTGAAAATTGGGTACTAATTTATTGTATATTAATTAAAAAATTTTCAATACAGAAAACATTTTTTACTTTTATTTAAAAAAAAATTACTCTAGATGATATAGAAAATTGCACAATCAATTTAAAATGACTATATTGAAATAATAATTGGTTCATTGTGTATCAATGAACAATAAATGTTTGGTGTTACTTTTTTTTGAAATTTATCCAACATAATAATCATTTAAACTGTATTTTTGGGGTGTTACAGTGAATATTATATTTATAATCCACATACAGATATGTTTGAGTCCCAATGATGTGTGAACAGTACCTCCCTTATTATTGGCTTTTCATGGGGTGATGGTCTGTGCTAAAACCTTTTTATATTATACAGTTTATATGTTATTCTTTCATATTTATCATTGTCAAAAAATTTACCTCCATCCTAAATGTTCTTATTATTTTCCAATAAACTACCAAATAAAATCCCCTCCATGAAATTATAAAATAAATAAATATAAGGCATGAGAAGTCAAATAAACAATAAAATCAATTAATTTAATTAAAAAATATGCATTAATTTATATTAATATTCCTCTTTCTTGATTATGTGTTCACCATTAGAGGTGATTTATAATATATTTTTATGGTTTGATTCCACAATTTTTGAGTAGTTTTTCTTTGTGGTTTTTTCTTTTACAGATTCATGTGTCTCTTAAATTCATGTTTATTCAATTTCAAATTTCTTTATCCTAAAATTTTCTTTTGGAAGTATAAATTTCATTTTTATTAAATTATAATATTCTATGGGTAGTTTCATATTTTAAATTAATCATTATATATAGAATAAGTATGGTTTCTATACTTATTATATTTCAAAAAAAAAATAAAAAATTGAATTTATTAAATATAAATTTATTCTTTAATAAAACATCCAATTAGTGTGGTATATCTCAATATTCCATGTAAAGATTTTATGAAATTATTTATATAATATGTTTTAATGTTTTTATTTGGAACAGATTATAGTTATTATATTTCTAAACATGGAAGTGATTGACTAGATATATTTTTAACAATGATTAAATGGAACAACATCTATTTAAAATGGGTTTTAATGGTAGTGTGATTGAATATCCCATTTTCAATGAAATCCTCATGGAGATGTATTATTAATTTGAAAAGGATTGGTATATCAATTTATATTTCAATAAATTCATTTTTAAAACATTATGAAGAAAATAATCTTGACATGAAAATTCCAAACCAACCAATTATTAGAATATTCATTGACATATATTTCATTATGTACATGATGATGTGTGTTGGATATATAGTTTTACTCATGATGGTTATTTGGTGGATGGTGATATGTGAATGTTTTTTATGTTGGTATGATGAATGTGAATGATGATTCCATTGATAATCCCTAATGTGATGCATGTTTTTTAATATTGAATTCTCCTATATTACAGGTCATGGGAATATTAGGTAGTTGGATTAGATGACCATGATTTATTCCTATATTGTTTGTTGACACTTCAAATAGTGGATTCATAGAGAAGATGAGATTCTTATGCTATGAACATGCAATAAAGAAAGAAGGTGTTCAAGGGTGCAATTTTCTTGATACACTATTAGTATTCATGAAATATTAGCGATCAGTCATGAAATATTGAGAAACAAAACTATACATTAACCAATAAAATTACTAAGAAATAACAATTACATATGTCATTTATCTATGACCTTGATACTTTATACATGAATCTAATAATTTAATCGTTACATACAACTAGGGTTTCAACTTTTCCCATATTTTATAGAATTTTATTTATTATTAAATGATACTTACCTTATCCATCTATTTAAACTGGTATGATGTACTATTTTCTAAAACAATTTATAATCTCATACCATACATATCCATTAATTAATTTTTTTTGGGAAACTAATTTTTTTGCATGCTTAAAAATGGTATTTTGTTTCAAATGTATTTCTGTATTTATTACTCTAGTGGTATATAAATTGATTTTCAAATGTAAAATGAATTCATTTTGAATTATTATTATTCAACACCATATTTATGGCTATTGTTTCTCTTTTAAAAATATTTCAGGTTTCATTATCATTATTTTAAATGGTAAAACATCTTTTCTTTCACTTATTTTAAAACTCATATATGTGAATTTCATTATTGATAAATTTTATAAACATGTTGTTGGAATCCTACTTGGCACTGTTTATCCCACCCTTCTTATCCCTATCAGGGTTTTCAATATTTATGTTTCTATAAATGATTATCATGTTATCATTACCTTAAAGATGTGTTTTTGTGATTATTTGACAATTGCCAGTTGACATGGGAAATTTTGGTTATTCTTGGAGGAACTAAGATATGGATTATGGTAATATTTTTAGTATTCCATTCATGAATTTTTATGTATAATATCCTTGTGTCTAGATACTATTATATTGTATCATTTATATAACAATGACTCAAAAATTAAAATTAGAATAATTTTATATTTTTTGTGGTGAAATAAATAATTTTTTTTTCATGATGCACAAGAACTCTTCATTATCCCATAGGGGTCACAAACTGCCATCATGTGAGTGTAAATCAATTCAGAGGTAATATTAAGTTGTATTTTATTTCTATTTTTTATAATTGGTATCAATTCATTTATTCTCCATAATTATTATCTATTTAAATGATCATATTTCTTTATTTTAGGTGATTTAGGATATAATCTAGATTTATGACATGTTATATCTAAAGGCGTAGTTTAAGAACTAGTTCTTTATCTCCACCCTTTGTGAACAGTCTTGTGTTATAGGTAGAATGGAGAATTGGATATTTTGATATATTTTTTCTAGTATTGATGGATCAATCATTTATAGATATTTTAGGTCCCTTGAGGGGAAGTATGATTACCTAGAGCCTTAACATATGTGTGGATTACAAACTATTTCTTTCCAACATTTACTGATACATTGACTTGTCATTTGTTGTTGCATTTTGGTAGAAACCACAGACTGGTTGGTTGTGTCGCGATATATAGGACAAAATTATGATATTATGTTATATGTTTCTCATAAATCTTATTTTATTTATTTTATCCAAACCCTTAAGTGTTATTTTACCCACTCAAAAAATTGGATTATGGTTTGATAATTGGGACCTCTGAAACATATCTCTTTGTAAATAAAAGTGACATTCAAGGCGGAAATCCTCTTCTGATTTCTCTTTCTCTTTTTCCCTTTGTTCCCCATATCTTCATAAATTATTAATAATATGGGGTATGGAATAATGGTGGTGGGTTAACATATAATGTTTACTATTTAATTGTGGTTCTAGAATCACTTCTCAATCCTCAGGAATTACCACTTCTTCGATTCAATTCATGAAATTAGAGTATGATCATATCTTATTCATTTCAGTTTCCTTCCAAATTTTACATCTTGGTTTTTATATTTCTCTTCATTTTCAAATGAATCATGTTTCATTTTAATTAAAAATTACTAGAAATTATTAGTCATAGTTTAATAAATTTTAAGCATAAATTCATCCTTTTTTGTTTATACTGGTGTATGGAATGACTAAATTTATATAGTAAATAAGTCCTCTTTTTTTAAATAGTTATTTTTATATTAAAATTCATGTATTTGGTTTTAAAAACGATGATATTGGTTTTACTGAAGATATTATTATTAAATAATGTTTTTTTAAATGCTTTGGTATGTGTTATAATTCCATAAAAATGTTTTTTGCAATGGTTTATTTAATAAGTTGAAATTTATTATTTTGAAAATTTGATGGAATTCGTATTTCAAATGATAGAGGAGAATGATTATCTTGTTGTTTCCAAATTTTTAATGGCTTTATTGGTTTGATAAAATACTTTTTTTAAAATAAGAAGTTGAATATAGACCATTCAATGTGAGTGATTCAATTTTGTGTTTTATTAATTAGATAATATAGTTGTCAATTAGTTGATATTTTTTTAATGTCATGTTATGAAAATTATTAAGCAAATTTTGTTAAAAACCATATTATTTATTAACACATTTTTTTTATTTTTCATTGCAGTTTTATGAATAAATATGATGATAATGTGTTTTGGAAAAAATGGGTGTACACATTGAGAGAGTTTTTGTGTCATGGTTTGATATGAATAATTTTTATTATGGATTCATAATTATGCATGGTTATGTCCTTGGGGATCACCATTCTGATCCATAGTTTTCAATATATCACAAAAATGTTTAATTGTTCATGAGAAAAAATCATAGTTAAATGAGATAACCTATTTGTAGGCTTTACTATCAGACTCACACCATTACTAGTGGACCCATAGAGAACTTTAATGGTTCAGTTTACTGATGTATGGCTTCGAGTGTGGGTATGTATGTGCATGGTCAACATTATACCAATTTATACATGACAAAATCTAAGATAACTTTAATGTATTGTTTATTGGATCACTTATAGTGGAATCAATATCATATCATGGTCATAACAATAACATATTACATAAACACTAGTCCATGATATGTGATACAAGACTATGATCACTGAATTGTCACATGTAACTAATATTTACACATATGAAATAATCTAATTATATTCATTAATTCTAAGAGGTACCTTCATTATCGTTTTATTTACATTGGTATGATGTGTTTCATTCTATTCATTTTACTTTATCAAATATTTTATATGAATTCTTAATCTAGGCTTTTGAAACTATTTCTTATACACTTCTAAAAATTTTATTTGGCTTCAAATATATATTTTCAAGTATTATTTCAAAAGATTCCTAAATATTTTTTAAAATTGAAACAGTAATAATTTGAAATATTTATTTCATAGAATCATATATATGGATTTTCTATCACATTTAAAAAGTGGCATGTTTTATATTTTTCACCACAATCAAAGAACAGTGATTCCATTCTCAAATTTTTATACATGAAAATTTGAATTTCTAGGTAATGATATTGAAAAATCTACATTATAGAAACCTAATTTGATTTTATCTCATAGAATAATTTTATTGTTTGGTGTTTTGGGAATTCAAATTTTTATTATAGGTGGACATGTTCAATTTTCATTCATTGTGTGGTTTTCGTCTTCTGTAGCTGGTGGTGGGGTACGTGGTGATTGATGATGGTCGTGGGCTACTATGAGGTGATTTTTTGTTTTTGTATTTATATTTTCCATCCATTAATGTTTATGAATAATATAATTGTATTTAGAAGTGGTGCTTTTGGATTATTTTCCTAGCGATGTCTATTTACTACAAGAATGATTAATATAGTCTTTTATTTGCAGAAATCATTCCTGGTTGCTACCAGTTTCTCAGGTAATTGTCAACAACATGTAGGGATTGGGAACACACATAGGTCCAATTGAATTTTTTTATCTTAATTTATATTTTATTTTTTGTTAGTTCATCATAGTAATTACAAATATGAAATATATGTAGAGATATCAAATAGACCTTTAGCATACTAGAGTTATAACATCCAAAACAACCATTTTAAAATTATTTATTTCTCCCTAAAATATAGATAAATTTTATATATAGTGAATAATATATATATTAACATGAAATATATATTATTTAAGGAAAAATTTAATCATAGGATTCAAAATTATATTTGTGATTTAAAGGGGTACTTCAGGTTTTATGGGATTGTTTAGTAGAATTTCATAACATAGTGGTCTTAGAAGAAAGAATAAATTCAAAATTATCAATGGTTTACTAGTTGGAAATATTAAATTGGAAATATCATATCCACTATGATCACAATAATAATGATTCAAATAATTTTTTACATAATAATTTACTTTTCATTCATAAAAAATACAATATACGAAAAAAAAAATTATCTAATTCACTATCTTAATTTACTATCTATGAAAAATATTAAATAATTACCAATATATAATTTAGAAATTATTAATCTTAAATTGAAATTATTTTTTTGTTAAATCATTTCACTTTTATGATACATTAAATTATTAGATAAATATTTAATATAAAAAAACAATTTCTTGATTTTTGTTAATGTGGTAGTTTTTCTACGAATGATTAAACATTTAATGTTAATTGGAAAAAATAGAACTGTCTTTAGTTTTAACTACATGATAATCATTTTTCACATTATTTGTGGTAATGAACTTTTAAACACTAGAAATTAATAGTTTTTCTTATAAGGTAAAAAATGGGCCGTAAATGGACTCAGGAGGAAGTATAATCCCACATCTCATTCTAATTGTCCTCTATCAACATTTTTATGATTTTATGAAAATATTATAAAATTTTGTTTTCTATAATATATCAATGATTGCATTCTTGATAGAATTCATTAAATATGACATTATATACATTTAGATAGATTTAAAAAAAATCATTAAACATAAATTATAAATTATTGTTAATAATAAAATTATATTGAAACCATTAAAAAAATATAGTAATACTTTTATGTTTTTAATATCATTTGACATGATTTTTCAATTTCTTTTAAAAGCTCTTTTTTATCATTTTTCATAAATTTACTGTGATAATTAAATTACAAAACAATATAAATAAACAAAAATTATTAAAATTTTAACCATGTTAAAAATATATTTTATTATTAATATATAACATATTCTTATTAGTATACAATCTTATAAAAGAAATAAATAAAAAGAGAGACACATTATTTAATTTTAATTTTCAAAAATAATATTACTCTCATTATGATGAAACAATAAATCAAAATTACCATATATTAGAACATTGGATGTATAAAGTAGAATTATAAAAATAAAGTGAAATAAATTGAAATTTTGGGTTCATTTTTGGATATAATCTCAAGTTTTAACCTAGTTTTGTCCATTTTACAATTATCGGGGTGATAAATATTTACCATGGATACTATTCATAATGAAAATAATAAAAGGGTAATATTCAAATTAATAACGTCTTATCCCAAAATTCTCAATATATTTTTCAATATTAAATCCTTATAAGTATCAAAAAAAATTAAATAAATTTTAAAATAACTTTAAAAATAAATTCCTAAAATGTAAATAAAACTGTTTTAGGATAAATCTATTTTTATAATAACTATTAACTTATAACAAAACTGTGACTATTAGTATTAAAATACAATTAATTATATTATTATAAATAAAATATTACACATTTCACATTATTTCCATGTAAAAATGAAATTACAATATTATGATACATGAATGAATGAAAATGGAATGAGAATGTATTAAATAACGGAAATTTTCTCTATTCACTAAAAACCATCAGTTTTAGATAAAATACTATACATTCATGTCACGGCCTATCCTAGTGGGGATCATTCCAAGACTCCCCAATTCAGCATCCAATAGGCTATGTACTAGTGGCTGGCACTGAGTAGGCATATCACTAACATTTGATGCAATTCGTGTGTACCTATACACATGTACACATATCCAAGACCACAAAATGAGAAAATCTGAGAACTATTAAGAAAACAATGAGTTCGTTCATCTATATCCCAACACCAAACTATTAATAGATGTAAATTAATGTAAAAAAGTAACAAAATTATGGCCACCAAAGATAGTCTTTACCCAAAGTACAACCTATACGTGAAAGGCACTAGAAAATTGTCTGAAAGACATAAGAACACACTTCGGTCTATCTTGCCTCAGTATGAATCATCTAGTACTCATTTTCCTAGGACCCTATCAAAGGTTCAATCATCTACACAAGACACGATGTGTTTTGGAGAATACCATGAATGAGTGTGTATAATAATACTCCCCAAGACACCCAAAAACCACACATCTATTTAATAAAGGAAAGTATATTCTGCACTACATATGTATATTTCTACATCACATATAACATGAATATCTAGATATTATTTGTCAAAGACACACATTCTATAGTTTGGGGACAACCAAATTACATGACCCTTAGGATATCAGTATGAAGATTCCACAAAGCACTCATATGGGAGAACACAGTTTTGAGGCTGATAGTACTGATGATGTGCATCTAAGAGGTGCTCCTTGTCATGTCTCACCTTGATAAAGATATGATGATCATCCAAATAGAATATGATACAACATATGAGGATCAAACCTAGGGACATAGGTTAATATCAATAACTCAATATGTATTAACCATCTTTGTAGAGGATCAGTGCATGCATAGTATTGGTCACAACGATACCATGAACTCCAAAAAGGGAAAGAGATAAATATGGGATCCCACTCTAGGCCTCTTAGAGGAATTCCAAGAAGTCTATATAGGACTTCCTATGAAAATAATCATATTATTAATAGTAAGAATTAATTCCCACCAACCATTATGGAAATAATAATTGGAACAACCCCTGATAAAACATATCTAAGATACAGAGGATAAGAAAATAAAGCAATGTAGGAAGGGGTACGTGACGTGTATTAGGGGAACATACTATGTCTCATCACGCTAGTTACTATGTGTGTAGAATGAAATGTTCTATTGAAACTATATACTGAATAATAAGAGTATATACCATGCAATGTGGGATAATTGTTGTTTCCCTATATACAGGGACCTCCCGTGTACTTCAATCATTAGCCAGTACATAGTGTTAGCATGTATATCTTTCTATGTGTACCAGCACATGAGGAAACCCATGTACATGGTTCAGTAAAGCCATTTGGGGGAGTAAAAACCATGTATAAAACATGTCCACTCCACCCTCTGTTCTATTAACCATTGAGTTAAATTAAAATTCATTAAAGGGGGGAACACAATCAGTAGTCATTTATTACACACTGTATGTGTTGAGATTTTCTAGAACCTGTATTCTTCCTTCCTCACATATTTATTGATATTCTAGTATCAATTATAGTGTTTATTTCATCATGAAACTACATATCATGACTATTTTTTATATGAAATCACACGATTGAATAGATTTAATCCTTCGATTTGAAAAAAAAGCTCGTCATCAATCTTCATTGTGTTCTGAATTATGTAAAATATTCACCAACCGTTGTTCGATCAGCTTCCAAAACCATCTTCAAACCTCCACTGAGTTATACTGATGTAGGATCTATGTTTTCAAATCATTATTCAATGAAATTTGGTGGAATTATCAATCTGTAATGAAAACATGAACTATGGAGAAGAATGATAAATACCATGAAGAACGATGAATAAGGGTTGAAGAGAACAAACCAATTTGAGAGGGATGAACCTCAAAAGGGGTTCATGATGATATTTTTTCTTCACTGTTATAACAAAAAATGAATCCAATAAACATCAAGAACAAACTCCAAATAAATGTTTCATAATAACCCATCCTTAGATATGATCAATCTTTGGATAAATCTGTTCATTGATTGGTTTGAGTTTATCATGGAATTAAATAAGAGTAAATATGAAATCAAAATAACAAACCCCAACTCAATTTGGAGCAGTCACTGATGACTAATAATTGTTGTGTCTTCTTTCGAATTAGACTTCAATCGGTTGAGCATTGATGTCCATTCCATAATCCATCACCATTTGTTCGAGAGAATTCTTTAAAGGTTCTCTTTTAAGGATTTCCAAAGATTATAAGGTCATTAAGAAAATGTTGAATCACAATATAAATATAAATTTACGTATTTCTTTTTTCCTCTTCAATGAGTTGAGTAAACATAATTTAATTAAATTTTTTTCATTTCTTATTCATGTGAAACCATTTTCACAAATGTCCCATGCCAACCATTGTTCGGTTACGACTAGGGTAAAACATTCATTCTAAACTCAATGGTTCCAATAGATTTAAAATTGAGGGACCTATTTAGTATTTATTCTATTTTTTTAGGAATACCGTGTGTTCTAGCTATTTAATATTTTCATATATTTCAAACATTTTTCTGTGCACAATGATCCTCATAATATCACATCGTCTTAGCACATGGTCTCAAAATTAATCCATATAATACATAAAAATTATATGCAGAAAAATTTGGACATTACATTCTCCCCACATTGGGGATTTATGTCCCCAAAAATCTAAAACAAAAGATTATAAAAATTATGTGGGTACTGAGCAAAAACATGAGCCTCCTACTTTCAAGAGCCCTTTGGATGATTTTTGTGCTTCCACCAAACATTCACCAAAAAAATCTATCTCCTATAAAACATAATCTCCTACTGATCCTTGATCTCCACAATGCACCCAAGAAATGTCTCTCCCACATTTATTTCCATCTCTCCCAAATCGATAAGAAGTGATGGGTCATGCACATACATCCTCATATAAGACATGTGGTAGACATCGTGTACCTAATCTAAATAATGGGGTAAAGCTAAGTGATATACCACCTCACCAACACTATGAAGTATCTGTAAATGGCTAAATTACCTCTGATATATCTTTTTTCCTCGACCATATCTCTATAATCCTCATCAAGGTGAAACCCTAAAGAAAACATTGTCTCCTTCATCAAACTCTAAAGGACTTTATCACCCATCAACACAAGGCTTCGGTTGGTGCTCTTCTATATTCTTTCTCTCCGAGATGATCTGAACCTTCTCGTTTATATGTCACACTATCCCTGGTACCATGAGTTATGACACTTCTAGGTCAATCTAGCACTGTGGTGACCTAATGTGCCACTCTTACAAAGCATCAAATGGTTCCACACAAATGGTGGAATTGTAGCTTTTTTGTCTACAAACTCTAATAGTTTTAGGTGATCCAACCAATTACAGCCAATTTGTAACATGCAATCTCACAGCTTGTCCCCTAAAACGTGAATGTTCTGCTCTCTCTAGCCTCTAGTTTATGGGTGAAAATCTTCAACTACGCATAAATGGGTCCTAAAAACCACTTTTTATCTCTTCTAAAATCATTGATGGAACCGCAAGGAGTCAAACTATATTATAAATATATAGCCTTCTCGTGATCTCAACTAAACTCTACTCTTGGTTAGCTAGGTAGTGGGATTACATGGTGAGTCAGTTAATGATCTCCAAGATAGAATCATTTCTCATGGGGTTAAAATATAATCTCATCACAATGTCCATAGATATCCCATACCACTTTTATTTTGGAACCTCATGTGGTTGGGCCAAACTTTCTTCAAATTGATGTTCAACCTTCACTTGCTAAAAAGTATGTCATCGAGAGGGAAACTATGCAACTCCTCTCATTATCACTAGCATCAAAAAAAATCTATTGTCAGAGGCCCTGGTACATCATTTCCACACATGGATGTACCTATGAGGGGGACATATAAAACATCATCAAACCCTCCACCCACAACATCATTGGTACCATTGTACATCCTCTAAAAACAATGATTTCCTCCATATCTTTATAAAATCCATCTATGA
This sequence comes from Viscum album, assembly GCA_963277665.1. NCBI lineage: Eukaryota > Viridiplantae > Streptophyta > Magnoliopsida > Santalales > Viscaceae > Viscum > Viscum album. Next base: position 114,590,397 of record OY728137.1, read on the forward strand.
CATGACATATGGATATCTGATCACTTAGGGTCTCGCAGTCGATATCCCAATGTTTTTCTTCCCTAAATATTTTTATGATTATAGGAGTGAAAATATTTGCTAAGAGTTAGTATACTATATTTCTATCCATAATGGATAACTACAACACGAAAAACTACTTTGATGCCTCGTTCATCAACTCTGAACTAGATCTCCTGCTCAGAGCCTCTAATACCACGTTTTCCTTCCCATGAGTATGTACCATCTCAATGTAATAGTGATTGGGTAACTCTAGCTATTTTCTCTATCTCATGTTGATATTTATTTTAGAGAATATATACTTGAGCCACTTATCGTGGTAGTAGATGATAAACCACTCACCCATTAGGTTGTGTCACCGCATCTTCAAAGATAATACTACGACAGTAAACTCAAGATTATGGCTCATTTTTTTCTTCTCATGTGGTTTTAACTGGTGTGAGCCATTGCCAATAACATCTTTCCTATGCATCATAACACAACCAAACCCAGTTCCTAATGCATCATAGAATAGAACATACTCGACATCCTCATCTATAAATATCAACAACAGATCTCTCATACAACAGTACCTCAACTACTAAAAATCCTACTGGAACTTCTCATTCTTCAAGAATGGCATCATCTTTTGAATCAAAACTATCATAGGTGTTGATATCCTATAGAAATAATGTACAAATCATTGATAATAGCCTGAAAACCTGATGAATTTTTCTACCTCCATCATTCTCTTAGGTGCATCTCATGCAATCATATCCTTGACCATGGCCTAGTCCACTATAACTACATCGTGGTAGATAACATTTCCCAAAATTATAGCATTGGAATTTAGAACTGGAACATAAATACCTTTCATTCATGATGGTTTACTCATAGTATGTATAGAACAATCCTTACGTTTATTGCATGCTCCTCCTTAGCCACCAAGAACAAAATGATGGGACCTGTCCAGGATTTTTTCCCACACTAAATGGAATCACCATGTACTCATTGTGACCATAGAGACATTATAATGCCATCATTAGGTATATATTTCTCTAGTACCATCAACTGGTGATGGCATAATCAGTGGTCTACCATAGAGAAACATCATCCCCTCAAAATAGATTGATTTTTTCCTTGATCATTAGTATTGGATAATTTTTCCTCATACCCACCTTGTTCTTCTATTGGTAGTCCACACACAACCTCAAACTCTTGTCTACCATTCGGGAAAAAACTGGGATTTTCTAGGTTGAAACATTGGGTCTCATGATGCCCTTCCTCAATAAGTCCCCCAATTATACCCTCATATCACAACTCTCTATGTGAGCCATCCTATATGGTGGATTATATATTATTGTCCTCTTTATCTGTATATAAATGGAGAAGTCAATCTCTCTTCGAGGAGGTAAACCTGGAACATATTCCGGAAAGACATCCTTGTACTCTGCCACTAATGAAGGAAACTGGAAACTCATACCTTCCACTACACCAAGGGTTAAGATTTACAAATAATGATTAATTGGATACACCCCTTATGAATGTGTCTATACTACACTATATTGGTCTCCCTTTCACCGAAAATGGAACAACATGTTCCATCACTATAGACATGCCACACCCTTTGCCTAATACTTTCAATTTGGGAATGAACTATAGAAATCAAAACCATACCATAAGCGAAGTTGTAGGGAATATACACCACTACCAAGAGGTCCAAACCAATACACTCACCACTCAGTGTGAGGTCACACTATTTCCATAAGTGTTTTCTCATTGAGTCTCCCCTAGTATTTATCTCCTACAGTAAGGGTCGGGTGAATAGTTAAACCAGAATATCTTCGTCTCATACTGGATATGTGGGAAGAAATGAATGACTATAACCTTTGTCTATAATTGCATAATAAAAATTAAAAAACAGACATATCTTACCTCTAATGAATCATGAAACCCCTTTTTATAGGCCTCGACCACTTGGACCTATTCCTATTACGGTTCTCCAGCTCCATAAGCTTGGCATGGAACACCTTTGGGTGGTGGTGGTTAGAAGTAGTAACATTGACCACCTACTACCAATATACCAAATCATCTTCCATTTCATCCTCTGTATAGATCGGCCTTCTCCAATCATAATATCTACCTCAGTGGTTTGTCTATAGAGTATATGTTAGAAGTATGATAGGTTGGACAATCTCGAGAGAGATGTCCCCTACCATCACATGAATATGAATACTTATTCTTAGTATGAAAATACCTACCTTGTGAGCCTTGAAATGTAGATCATATATCACAGTACCTCCTATTAAAACTAATCACAAATCTAGGTCCCTCAAAAACATATCGGTTCCCTAGTATGGAGTTATCTATTCATGCTTTACAACTAATGAAAGTCCATAATTATTACACTCAACCAAAAATAATTCAACCAACAAAGACATCTCTAGAACTCCACGAAAAGTATGAATTAAAATAGGGATAATGTTTTCTAAGATGTCTCCATGATGTCCTCGTTCAAATGTATTGGCGCTGACGAACATATACAAGAACAATATCCATCCAGTAGATGGAATGGCTAGTAAAACATATCGAATAATCACCAAATGACATGGTTCCATAATGGATATGAAGAAGATCCTAAATAATCATGGTTCTCGGAATAACTAGTGATAACTCCTCCCTCATGAGGTCCTCAAATTATATTCACTAAATAGTTTCCTCAACATAAGTCTAGATTAACAAAATCTACCATCGTACTTCTGATCCATGTAAAAGGATTTCAACTATGACCACCACATGAACTACTGGTGTCCTATCCTGATAACAATATTGGGTAATTTCATCAATCCAGTACACATCCACCTGTGGGTTAGTGTTTCCTCAGAACCTGAGGGTATCTGTAGGTAAAACTCGTGATGTTCCCTCAGCATGTCCAACTCATTCGCTTCTGTGGCTGGTACTGTGTGCTGCTCTAGATTTGGCGATATGGCTGGTGCACCTCCTTTAGGTAAAATCTCAGGAATTAGTCCTCGTATCGAATCCTTGTAACTAATGGGACATCCTTATTATCATAATGTTTAATGCTAGATGGTATACATCATGTAGGAATCCTAAAAGAAAAAATCATGTACCACGATTAATGAGTATATCTGGAGTGCTGACACATGAAGTTCATGGAAACCAAAATACATTAATATATGATGAATGTACAATTTTTTCACCTATAACATGTGTTCTCATGTACTGAGTAAAAAAATTATTAATTCCTTGGTGTATGGATTTGTCATCCTTCATACCAATATAGGTGTCCCCAGCCTGAAAGCTAATCTCAAAACACATAATATTTTTTCCCTAAACAAATATCATAGAATTATTATTCTAATTTAGAACAAAGTCACCTGATACCACTCTCTCATGACCCATCCTAGTGGGGCCAAATTAATGACTCCCCTAACCCGCCTTCTGTAGTCCAAGATCCAGTGACTAGGAATGAGTTGGAATATTAATTACTTGGAAGGCATTCCCTATGCACTTTTACACATGTACACATATTCAAGCCCACAAAATTATTAAATGTAAATGCTCACTAAGAAACCAATGATTTCATATATCTATATCCCACCACTATAGTACGATGAGAATTAAGGTAAATTAAACATGGAAAAAATCCCCCCACATATAGTCTGTAATACAAATCCAACCTATAAGTGAATATAATAGAACTACTGTATAAAAGCCATATGAATACATATTGGTCTATCTAAACTCACTAATCATGGTCTGGTCCTAGTCTGCCTAAAATTCCATCAAAAGGAAAATCATCTTCACAATACACAACACATGCTGGAAAAGCCAATCCTTGTGTGAGTATAAAAATACTCATTAGGAAAACCAGAAACCATAATGCAATATAACAAAGAAATATACATACAAATCTAAAAAGGTATACAACAATAACGCATATTACAAGAATATGAAGATATACTCAATCAATGGGACAAATTATAGAGCAAAGACCCAACATTCGTACACTAGCCTTAGTATTTCAGTCAGAAGATTCCATAAAGCACTAACCATGTAAATATGCATAATTTCCATGTATATATTTTTTAATTAATTAGGAATTTTACGAGTCTGTGAAAATTGACTGCATGTGATTTTGAGGCTCAGTGTGCCCGGAATCAATTTCTGATGTTTTGTTCATGTACGTTGAGTAAACCTATGAGTGGGTTTTTATAACTATTGAATCAGTGCTCGGAATTGAAATCTGGTGGCATTGTTGAACTCGCAGCGCCGATATTTGCTTAAGGAGACGTTCACCTCGACGATAGATGGATGAGGGTGAAAGATAGTTTTTGGGTTTTTTATGGAAATAATAAAATAAAATAAAATTCATTTTTTTTAGCTTTCATGTGGATATTTCAGGTGGGGTCCACCAGAACTAAACATCCATGTAGAAGTTGGAAGTGGGGACCACCAGACCTTAACCTCCCATGAGAGGTTAAGATGGTGGGGACCACCCGAACCATAACCTCCCATGGGAGGTTATGGTAGAGGTGACCACCTAGTATTAAACCCCCTCAAATCCCCCCTTCAATTGGGAGAAACCCTCAACTCCCACAATTAATGTAGGAGATCCTCTTGACCACCTCCACCCTAATTGTTCTAACACACAAACCATTAATCTTACCAATTCTCCACTTAATTGAGCCAGTTTAATTTTATCCAATATGAATTGTGCCTACAATTTAATTAGGGATACACTTTTTATAATTGGATGTCCATTATATTTGGTGGAATTATGGAGAAAAGGGGAAGTTGGGAGAAAGATTCCCCATCAAATAACTCTTCCACCATGAAAAACATTGATGACTTTGACCTTCAACTTCGGAACTTCCTTTGACATAGGGCGTGTTCGTCTACAACGAATCGACATCTTCCTTCTCATACCAATGACAACCAACATCGAACAAGGAATGATTTTTAATTAAGTATGATTATATTCCCTTGATTCATTCCTTCTATAAAATAACGTGGATCAACTTAATATCATGTTGATTTGTGGATCTTTTCCTTGTGGGTTGGAAATAAATTGTTGTGGGAGGTTTTTGGAGTTTATTCAATATTTGATTAACACTTTCCATGTTCTCCCCACATTTTCCGTTGCGGGGTTGGGAATAGAAATTATTGAGGGATTATGGGAATTGATGTTTCAAAATATCTTCCATGCTCGTTCTTTGATTATTTTCTTGATGAACTGCTTGCTACCACTCCAAATGTGGAAGGTACCGGCCAAATAAACATGGACCAACCCCCGCTATTCTTCATTGTGGTGTTCCTAAAAATGAAGGAAGGCGACAATGATGTCGAAGGCGATGAAGGCAACAACCGCACCTCTCGCAGTCTCTACAACCCGCACCGCCCCCACGCAGCCCATGTGAAGCTCCACCACCCCAGGTTGAACCACGCCACCCACCAGCCTCCCGTGTCACCCCGGCCGTACCAGATTTTTCGACCTCCCAAGCTACACCAGCGGAGCCAGCCTCCCGAGCCGCCCTGGCCGCGCATGCCCGATGGCCTTTAGATCCGCCTTGGTCGTGCCCATCGACCAACCTTCTAAGCCCCTGGCCGAGCTGGACCCTTATGGAACCCCAGTCGAACCGGTCCTCACCCTCACAGCCGTTCCCTGCCTTCGCGGATGGTCCACACCCTATCGGCCTTTTGCGGCCCCTCACGGCCTACTAGGATGGGCCCAGCGGGCAGGGCCTAACCCAACGGGCCAGGTCGGACCAGAACCGTGCCCACTATAACCCTTTAAATTTTTTGGCCATATCGTTGGAATTGAACATCCATTTGAAGAAGAGTCAGTGGAAATAGTAATATTGGAACATTACGGTCCCATTGAATATACCCTACTAGAGTTTTGTGTATAGTTGAGATACGGCCAGGTAGGATCGTGCACGAATCCAACATATCCCCTAAGACTAAAAGGCTAAAAACTCATAGACCGGGCATCTGATTGACATGTTTTCTATTGAGTTGATAACCCTATGACATGGGCGACCTTTGAGATACTTATTTGTGGGACTTCGTGATAGTTGGAGTATCGACATGTAGCTCGTGGTGCAGCTCCTTCTGAAGATAAGCGAGCGTAGTTCAGTGACCTACAAGATGGATGACACCTGATGACTACTTATCATTTGAATCAGAGTGACTCTAATAGAGCATTGAGGAGCACCTTGGTGTTGTGGCAGACCCACGGTGGAGGAGTGTGCTTGGTGACCTATAAGATCTATGATACTCGACAAGAGAAGTACCTCAGTAGGCTACAATGGGGGGGGGGGGCTTCGTGACGCGACATACCCAGGGTGGGGAGTGCCTCTGTGTGACGTGGAAGACCCACTATACTCAATAAGAGAAGTACATATATAGTCCAAGGTTTGTGGGAAGCGTGATTGGAGTCGCGATAGGCCCAATGTACTCGATTGAGCATGATTTCTCCAGTATTAGTGGTTTTGATAATGTGACTGATGATGTTACTAGATGCTACCCCTCAAAAAAATCCAGGTTGAGCTGAGTCAGTACATTTGTGTTCTCATCGTGATTGAGATGAATTACTTAATAACCTAGGTATATGTTTGGGTATATACCAAAGAAGTATTATCTGTTTATTTCATACTTTGTGGTTTATCCTTGCTGTATTTTGTATTCCCTTGAGGGTATTGGGGTCCCTAATGAGTATCTTTACACTCACCCCTGCACGGGCTATGCCCGCACCATGTTGTGTTGGATGTAGATGAAGGACAGTGCTGACTGAGTCTGATAGTACCAAGACTGGACTGTACCCGGAGGTGGACCATATGGCTTGTTGTTAAACAGAGGAGACGGACGAACGTGGAGTGATGTGGAGATGGTCTGAACCTACCCTTCAGTTAAAAACCTTGAAGGATGATCCAACAATTTTCTTTTCTTTTTATTTAGTTAGATTTAATTTCATTTATACCTGTACATTCTAGTTGGGCTTGTATTCTGGCCCCTATTACTTTTAGCATGCTTTTGTAATACAGTTTCCTTGGTGTTTCGTCTAGCTGTGTGCATGCTTGTGTGTTTATTATTGGTTATAAAGGCAATGACTTCCATGTTTTAGGGAATTATGCTTTTGGTGCTAGTCTCCATCCCCTGACCTATGGAAGGCGGTCTTGGGGTGGTCACGGCACGAGCCCAGGGAGACTGGTCATGAAAAATTGGTATCATAGGAGTCGGTTCTACCGCAGAACATAGGACTCTAATCTTTCTTTTCTATTAAGAAATAGTGTTAAGGGTAGTGAGCGTGGCTCTCAGTTTAGGGAGTCCAATGTTTGTGAGGTGGCTGAAATATCCATACACCAGGACACTGACTTCTAATTTCTAACTCAGTGCACGAAAACACTGATTGCAAGTGTGTTTTCAAAAGTTTTTATTATGTCAGCTCAACCAGGTCATCTCACCAGGTATAAATTTTAACCGCAGCGCACTTGTTTATTTTCAAGATGCCTCCATGAATATAGATGGATACAGTTTTGAGATATGTATGCACTGATAGCCCACCGAGCTATGAGGCCTCGGTGCAGGGCCCTTTTCCAGCAGAGGCACCAGTGGTACCACTCCCAGTTGGGCCACCTATGCCACAAGCCCCAACAGCAGATGGTGCATGCCACATGAAAGCATTGCGCGAGTTTTAGTGCTATATGCCACCTAGGATCAGGGGAGAGATGGAATCACAGGTGGATGAGGATTCACTGGAGGCTGTGATGAGAGTTTTCTGACTAGTAAGGACACCAGTAGATGTCAAGGTGATCCTTGATGGTAGCCTACTACAAGAAGCAATAAAAAGATAGTGGAGCTTGATTCTAAAGGTTCATCGTGAGGGCAAGCTTCTCTAGGAATACTCAGAGAGCCTATATTAGGCAGATTTTGTTCTAGAGACTCTCTACAAAGTGCCCATACAACTGCTACTTCATCTGCAGTAGGGTTGCATGACTGTAGCTCAGTACTCAGTGAGGTTCACAGACCTCTCACTCTACTCCACCGATATGGTATGAGACCCATACATTAGGGCTCAGACCTTCAATAAGGGCATTAGATGGGAGATTAGAGCATTTATGGTGTCACTCAGCATCTCGACGCTTGCAGGGGTGTTAAGGAGATCCTTATTGGTGGAGAGTTTCCTTGCAGAGCCGTCACTAGCTGTGAGACCCACTACCATTCATCACGTAGCAGAGTCTTCTCCAGTTGGAAGCAGATAGACGTCACATAGGTCCAAGAGGACTAGACGTATAGGTGGACAACCACATGACTATATCCTTCATTGTATTTTATTCTTTGTTGATGTTGATTATTTATAATAAAATAATCTATATTTTATTGAATGAGTAATGGTTGACGGTGTATGTGCTATTTTTATACCATTCAAGTTTAATGTTTAAAGTATTGACATTTCGTATGCTAGTTCTAATATGAATGTTTATGTTATTTTTCAACATTTTCATATGAAAAATGCATTGGACTGAGTATGTTACGGGTGGAGCCCTCTATAGCTCCTCGATGAATCACTCAGTCTCATGAGACAAACTAGTGTCATGGCACAAGGCCTTGACAAAATCTTGTTTCTAGTCATGGAATGAGGCCTTGACTATGTGGTTAGGATGTCTGACATTTATGACTTTCATCATTATGAAATTAGATATTGATATTACATGTAATTATTCAACTAGTTGTAATATCCATGTGAATATGTAAAAGGCATTATTTGATTTATCATTTCCATATTATGTTGATGTTTATTTTTAAAAGTCTTTTACTTTAGTCTTATACATTGCCTTAAATGTTTATGATTATTTATCAATGTTTCTGCTATATTGTTATCTATAGTGAGAATATGAGCTCACCCATTTATATATTTTATTTTTTATAGGATGTGAAGATGTAAATTATGATTAACCTGCATGGATAGGCTAAGGATATGATTTTTTTCAAGGGGAACACATTTTCATTTTTATTTATTTCATGGTGTAATGTAAAACGTATGTATATATCTATTATTTCCAAGGATACTAAATTGATCGGTCTTTCAAGACATGATTCCTTATATCATGCCAATGTATTAAAATAATGAAATGGATTTGGGATTCTAGGGTCAGGGTATTTCAATATGTATCATTGGATGTTTAGTAGAAAACATAGAAACTATATTTAGAAAAACTCTCATTAGAGAACATAACCCTAAGATAGACTTTGAGGATTAATATAGAAGAACATCCTAGAATTTTGGTATTTTAGTTATTTTGTCTATTTTCCATGAACTACATTTCTGTCTGTATACGAGCAGGTAGAGATGGCTCTAGTATAGACGTACCTAGGACTAAAAACTCCGACAAGGAGTTTCCGGGTTGCCCTTATGTATCCGGGTACACGACAACAGGCGTTCCGACACTCTTGGTTACGACACTCTTAGGGGTTTTCATAGGATAATTTAAACTTTCTTTATAAACCGATTTAAAATATTTTAATATAAGATGATAATAAATGACCATGGTAAATCCTAAGGTGTTTCAAATTTAAAATATAGTGTCATGATATTCTCTAAATGATTTTATGACTATTGTTACCCACACAATGCATTATATTTGTAGTCAATGGCTGGATTCTGAGGAAATCATAGTAAATTTGAACATGATGTACAAGGTGGTAATAGTTGTGGAAATGTGAAAAAATGGATTGTTGATAAACGTAAAAGATATCATGTTCATGCCTTATCAGTTTTCCAAAAATATGATAAACAACATATATATTAACCAACTCCTGGACTCAAAAAAGAAGAGAAACGTGATGAATGATAAGAAATCCAGTAGTGGAGACCATCTAAAAAGAATCCTCAATTTCTGTCATATAGGATATGTGTATGGATAAAACTTGGAAAGTGTCTCAATAGAACAGAAAAAATGATTTATGTGTGGGAAATAAGGACAAAAAGTAAAGAATTATCAATTGAAAATGAAGAGTGTTATGGATGAAAATAAAACTGATCCCTAGAATCCATTTACGTTCATTTCCCGTAAATGTAGGGGACCTTGGAATTACATGATTCAAATCCCTATTCTATAGGATAACATCATGGTCAAGGAAGTACCTATGTGGAAATAAATGGATGAAAAAATGTATAAAAGTATTAGTTCTCATTATTGATGTGAATACTTTGAAAAAAATTTATCTTCTATGTGTAACCCTGTAGTTTGTTATTTTATAATACTATTCGAGGAAGAATTATGTTATCTTTTGTCGATATAGTTATAAATAACCATTTGGGTTTATATGATCCTTTAATATTATGTAATTACAGTTTATTGATTTTTAGGTTGAAAATGCGAGGTATGAGACAACAGTTGTGGTTAAATTATTTAATGTATATTTTGAGAAATTTATCTCATTTTGGAAATGTTATAAAATATAGTTTTTGAAAAAAAAAAGAAAACATGAAAATCTTGTGACAACCCATCACATCTGAAAAAGCTACTAGAATCAAACCCATAACAAATTTGTGACTGGGATTTATCACCTACCACTGGACTACGTGATGTCCCTGGTTAGTGGGACTAATTATTTTCAGTTAAATTATTTTATTGATCAATAATAAGTTGATATTTAATATTATGTATTATCAAATAGATATCCTTAGTGTAGGAAATTGATTTGGGGAATATGTGATAAATAATATTTTGGAAGACGTTCACTCTGTTGGGAACACAATAAGCCTAAGGAAAATATTATACCATGGGATATAATTTGATGAATAATGTTGGATTTTTATCTCTATTTTTATTGTGTATTTATAGAGATTTTGGTTATTTATGGAAATGATCAACCTATCATAGCGAATATTAGATTAGGATAATTGTATATAAGTATGTGACTTTAAGAGTTATCGAGGTGATTTGGAGATACAATTTAACATAGACGACTACGTGAGAATGTTCTTCTAAGTTTTGGGTTCAAATATTAGTTTGGATTATATTGAAATATTTTATGGATAATTTTTTATTTAATGGTATTTAATTAACTTTGGGTATTGTGGTTTTATTTTTAGAAATTCAGATTAGTATTTCTTTTTCCAATGGATTTTACTTTTTGGGAATCATCTGATCTTGTACTAACCATTTTGGTTTTCGTTAATCTCTAAAAAAAAGAAAATATACATTTCATCATTTGTTAATTATGTCTTTACCTATATATTGATTCTAGTGCTTCATGTGTGACCGAGTCATATTGAATAATCATCGTTTAGAGAGAAATATGATCTTGTGGTAGGAATTAGTTGAAGGAAGAACTCTACTTGTAATGTATATATTTTTTCCTTATTCTATGAATAAATTAATTATTAATCAATTGGTATAGGATCATCAAAAAAAATGTTTTATCCTAATAACTTATGTTTTATTGAACAAATGATATTTTAAATCATCATAAATTTATGGCTTTGAGGCCCTCAATTTCACACTTGACTGTGATTGATGATCTCAATACCTCCATATAAATATTTAAGTTTATCCTCTAATTATGTTTCTATAATTTCCACCAATGTTCTCTTAATCGAGATCATAATATGGCGGTGTCTTTTTCATTACCCTTTCCATCTTATTAAGACTAAATTTTATAAACCTAATTTCCGATGTGTGTTTTCCACAATGGTATTTTTTTATTTTTAACCTTTTATTTTCGAATCACAATTTCAAATAGAGAGGATGAAATTTATTGAAATAGGAAATAATGTAACACACCAAGGTTTCAATGTACATTATCTCTTTAAAATAATTCAATAGCATGCACCTCACGCAACATCGAGTTCTATTGCACAACGACTTACCAAAATAGCAGTTCAAAAGTAGTTATGAATAGTATTAACCAAATTTCTAATTTTATAAATTCTATATAATTTTAACATCCATATAATGTGTTTATTATACATAATAAATGAACGAATTCATTTATTTTCAGATAAATAAAGTATTTTTCAAAAAATGCAATTTAACCACAATTTAATGGAAACCCATTTTTAAATCCAATATTTGATACTTTTATAAATTACATTTGACAAAATTCAATTTTTATTTAGAATTGGGACATAAAAATTTGGTTTCGATAAATTTTTGGTATTTTTCTGATTACCTTCATATTTGGGTGAATAGTAAAAAATACTAAATTTTAATTAAAACCCAGTTTTTTAATACAAATAATATATAGTGTTCATTTACAGATATAAATGGTTTGTAAGTATAATTAAATCATATTTTTACCATTTCATCCAATGTTTGACATTGGAATTACTTTCACATTGAAATTATACATAAACAATTGTCAATCTTTTGATTGTTATTATTTCTTAAAAACACGTGATTTGTTTGGAAAATGGGAATTTATATTAATTTAATTATTGAAACCTCTATGTTTTGAATTTGGTGAAATATATATCATTTTTTAATTAAGAATATCGAATAAAACATAGGCTGAAATTTCGATATTTTTCTGAAAAACATCAATTTTTGATGAATAGTTAAACCACTTAGTAGTAGTTAAAAATCTGGCATTCTCATTTGAATAAAAATTTACCATATATTAAAAATGAATTTCGAAAAACCGAAAAACATGGTTTTTATATGTAAGTAAAGTGTGGTTAAATAATAAAAAAATAATTTTTGGTAAATAGTATCTTTTTACATTTATTTACCGCAGTTAAAGGTAAATATGGTAATTCAAGGTAAAAAGAATATTATAATAAATAAAAAATTACCTTAAAACATGTCCAAACCATATTAGATGAGTAATGGAAGACCATGGTCATCCTTGGGTATATTTTTGGATCTCATAGAGCCACTTATGAATGATAATGACCCTATATTTTAATTAACATAAAGTAAATACAAAAATGACACTAACAAATATCTTTTAATATATCAATTTTTCCATGGGGCTATATAAGTCATCTTTTGGTCTAAAAAAATTAATTGGAAATATAAGTACATTTCCCACATTATGATATTTTTTTTATAATTTTTAAACAATAAATAAATTAAATTATTTATGACACAATAATGATGTCGTATTAGCCTCATTAATAAATGATTTAAATAAATAATGTTTTTAATATTAAAAAAATATACAAAACCAATCCAATTCTTATTGTAAAAATTTATTTAGAACATGAGTCATCTTATCTTCAACGTTAATGATTTTTTGACCTATTGAAACCGAAGATAAGTTTATAATAAAACAACATTTTCAAACATTTATAAAGAGCCCCTCCTCTCCAATATAAAAAGACACCACATCTATCCCATTACTCACAACTCTAAATCTTTTTTGCGTGACCAAAACCTACCCAAATAAGCACTAAATATCCCCCTCTTCCACCTAGATACCTTACCTTAGACAGACGTCACTTCAAGAAGTCCTTTTGGTTCAAACCAAAGAAAGTTACCCAAATTAAAGGTAATGGTTTCTCTTAACTTATTTTCTTTTCTTTTACTTCTCCAACCCCTAATATATTTTTATAACTTTATTTTATAAAAAAAAATTATCCTAAATATACTATGATGCTATTATGAGAGGGATTAGAACTACACTTACACGTGCCTCCATCTAACGGGTAAAGAACATACTGTTTTTGTGAATGGCAAACTATCACCTCATGAAATGATGATTGTTCAATTATCTCCTAACACCTCTAATGGTGGCCATTAAGATGGAACTATATTTATATATGATATATATTATGATTATTATTTCATAATGATTCTGTATTTTCCCTTTTATATCATAACTTTTTGGGTTTCATTTAAGGTAAAACGCGATAATTTAATTTGAGGAAGTGTGGACTACCGCCCCTCCAAGTGATATGACTCGTTAATGCCTTATGTGGGGTTTATAAAGGATGAATTTAATGATATTATATATTATTTTATACTGTAATTATAATATAACTATGTATCATCTTGTTTTAATTCCATTAAAATATAAAATATAAATGAATGTAGCGTTCATGCGTATGTACAGCTTACCATCTACATGAATGGTGCATTTCATTTCTTATTTCAAAATGATATATACTATTATAAATGTAAATATATATATACTAGATATATAATATATATATATATGATATCTAAATCATGTATATCATTCTAGAGATAATGGACTTTTGACTATGTGGACAAATTGTAATTATAACTGGTTCATTTTTGACTGAAGTTCCAAACATCGATAAAATATCCAATATGAAGTCAAATACTTAACTAATTGTTATAGCAAGGAAATAAGTGATATAAATGGAATAATAAACATTATAATGATCTTAATAAATTATAAATTAACTTATGATTATTATTAAAGAAGAATAAGCAACATACCAGACATGTCGGACTTGAGGTACATGGTTTCTTATCTCACTTTTAATTCCGTGAGATTTCCAGTGTTCAACACTTATTTATTTCATGTGGTGTATTCTGCATTGCTATATGATATATATTATCATTATTCTCTTTATATTCAGGGTATTCTATGATTAATTTTTCGTTTATTAACTTTTGGTCATACGACTCGATTGATTACAATAAGGTAAGAGGTTTTCATCTCACTTTGTATTCCCATGAGATGCATGCTATATTGCCATTATTTTCTTTGTTGTGGTGTATGTACTACCCATGATTTTATTATTGGTGTAATATAATATAATTTAATTTATTCGTATTTATATATTCATTTTATGATACTTCTTTAATGGGTTGTATGTTTTCTAAGTTACCAAATAGGTAATGGAATTTCAAATTTCAATTTCCAATCCTTGGGCTGTAGGCATACTAAACTGATTATGTTAATCCAATATTTTGTGTGGAATCGCTATTTATCATTTATGTAGTAATTTACACTCCCTTTTGTGAGGATATAATTTTGATACACATAATCACTCCATTTATAATGTCTCGTGTCATTGATATGAACTTGATAAGAGTAAACTCAATTTCTATTCATTGATTTAAACATCCAAGCCATTGGTATTGTCTTTACAACAATATCTGTGAATGTCCTTTGATTTATTTACACTAAATATCCAATCTTATTTAGTGTATTTATATTTTTCACGCATAATTATGTCATTGATTTATCCTTAACCTAAGGATACATTCTTTATAAAGGATTTCGTATCAATTAACATTCCATTTAGACTTCCTTGTTGTTATACGACAATTCAATTTTATATGGTATATATACTGTAATTTGAAATAATATATCATGAATCCATTAATTCTCATGATATTATATTGTTTTCCTTACCTCAACTATTAGTATTCAAATGTATCTCATGTGGTTAGGAACTCTAACAAAAATATCATTTTATATGTTATAAATATTTGTTCTTCTGAATCATTCTCATTAATGCCCATGTTATAAAAATGATTTTATAGATTTATTTATATGGATATTAATGTTTTCAAATTAAATTTTATTTTAAAAGTTTCAGAGTGGTATGTGACACTTTGATTCAAAAAAAAATTAACAGCTTCTTGAAAGATACTGAGACTTTTAAATGTTTTCAAGATAAAATGGATATTTCTTATAAATGGTTTTACTGGCTATTTTCAACTATTTCAATATCCTTTATTGTATTTTATTTTCTATTGAGGATTATTTATTATAATACAATCATTCTTATTGTATTGAATGAGTTATGTTTGATTGTGGATGCGCTATTTTTATACCATTCATGGTTTACGGTTAATGTATTAACATTTTGTATGCTAGTTTTAATATGAATGTTTATGTTATTTTTCAACATTTTCATATGTGCAATGCATTGATCATAGTATGTGACGAGTGGAGCCCACTATGACTCCTCGATGAATCAGTAGGTCTCATGAGACAAACTAGTGTCTTGGCACAAGGCCTTGAAAAAAATTATATTTGTATTCGTGGAACGAGGCCTTGACTATGTGGTTATGATGTCTGACATTATGTGTTCCATCATTTTGAAATTAGCCCTTGATATTACATGTGATTATTAGACTATTAGAATATCAATTTGAATATGTAAATGGAATTATTTGATTTATCATTTCCATATTATTCAGAAGTTTAATATTAAAAGGCATTTGTTTTAGTCTTATACATTTCTGTAAATATTTATGCCTGTTTATGAATGTTTCCACTATATTGTTATCCTTACTGAGCAAATGTGCTCACCCATTTCATTTTTCTAATTTTCCCAGGATTTGATAAAGTAAATTATGATTAACAAACAGGGATAGGCCAAGAATATGAGTGTGTTCAAGGGTAACACGATGTCATTTTTTAATTTCATGATGTAATGTAAAACATATGAATGTATCAAGTATTTCCAAGGAAACTAAATTGATCTATCTTTTGAGACATGATTCCTTATATCATCCCAATGTATTAAAAAAATTCACCAGCTCTAGGCCTCTAGGGTCAGGGGGTTACACTTAACCTCAACCGTAGTGGATTGAGATAGGAAGTTTCTGTTTTCAGTTTTTGTGGAGAATTAATAAAATAAATCTAATTTCATTCAAATATCATCTATCTCTATTTAGGTTTCGGTGGAAGGGACATCAAAGGGTGGTCGGGAATTTAATGTGAGAAATTAGATGATTAGTTACAGAAAAAAGTGAAACCACCCTACATGAAATTAAAGAGTTTCATTAATTTCAACAATTAATGATCATCTATTAATTATGTGTTGTAATTCTATCTCCCAACATCTCTCTTTATATTGAATTCGTTGGAAATGGAGTGGTGTTTTGGGAGAGAAGGATTTTGGAGGAGCCTCTTGATAAATAACAGATCCATAAAGTATAGACCGGATATCGTCGTTTTAGAAGCATCATTGGAGGGTTGCATTGGGATCGACGAACAATGACCCATCTTCAAACACAGGACGCTCTTCAACGACTCATGAGGTCGGGTTATGTTTGGTTTAAATTTAAAGATTTATTGAATTATTTATCTTCTCCCTTGATATGATGCTATCGCGGAGGGTCTAGGCCAGACGAACATGGAATGGTCCCTCTTCCTCTTGTTCAATCGTTGTGTACTACATGGGGGACTTTTTGGGTTGGATTGAACCCAAATCTGGGGGTCAGGAAGTGAAGAAGGGGACCCGGGAAGCCTGTAGGTTTATCAGATGGAAAAACGGACCACTGTAGCTCAGCCCAGAGGCCTGCGGAAGACTGGAGATGTGGCACCGGTGCGGCGGCACCGACGACCCGCACCGACAGGCGATGGTGGAGGCTAGCACCAGCCGACCGTGGAGATAGTGGTGCGCCGTCACGGGCCCAGGATGAGACTGTGGCTCAATGCCGTGGTGGAGGAGGGACACTCTCCATGCGGGTCCAACAACAACAAGGTGGTCCCATGTTGCATTGCTGCTTCATGTCCCGAACATCATAGTCATTCTTGTGAAAAGGGGAAATGCCTCCCACTCTTCCAAGTAGGGTGGGCCTCATTCCCTATTATGTGCTGAGTTACCCCCCACCCCCCACCCGAGGGATGGGTTGCGCCCACAAGTGGTCCGAGCTGCACCCCCTTGGGGGCCGGGTTGCGGCTCCCTACAGGCCGGACCATGCCCCCTTGTGGGCCAGGACTCACCCCCATGCAGGCCAAGACACAACCCCTATGGGCCAGGTCATGTCCCCTACATGCTGGGCCAATTTTGGTCGGGTCGGGTAAGACCCCAACCAGGTCAGACCGAGCGAGTTGGGCGGGACCCAGACCTACCCATGCCCAGTTTCGCTAAAAATTATGTTACTTGAAATCTAGATGTCCATTTGGAGAACCTAATGAGGCAATGTGATACATGCAGTGAGATAGTTCTTTTGGTATACTTCATTCAAATTTTGGAGATTTTTGTTGTATAGCTGTGTTGGATCGATCATGAAACTAATCGGGCCCCCCTGGAACTAAAACACTTTTAACTCACAGACTGCACATCTGATTGATGCCCTGTCTGTTGTATTGGAACCCTTATGACATGGTGGTCCTTTTGGTTACTCCTTTATTAAGATTATTAGAGATTGAGGTACAACAGATATCTCGAGAAGCATATTCTACGGAACTCGAGTGCACTGTGTTTGGGGAACATTGTGGCTGTCTGTCTTGGAAGTAGCTACCCTTTGTAGATCAACATCATAGTGACCCTATGTGGATCAACATGTTAGTTACTCGATGATGACCAATTTTAGAGGTTCCCCATTGAAGATCAACAACAAGAGACCCTATGTGGATCAACATTCCAGTGATGTTGTGTGGATCAATACTCTAGAGACCCTGTTTGGATCAACATTCTAGCAACCCTATGTGGATAAGCATTCTAGTGACCCTATGTGGATCAAAGTAGAATGACCTGATGAGGACAAACCATATAGTGGCCCATCATTGAACAATGACTTACCTCCATCAGTGGATCGATAATAGAATATCTTCTTGGTGGATCAGTTTTAGAGCTTCTAAATAGAATAATATGATATAACTTTAGACTAGTCAAGAACATTATTGATCTCTGATATGTATACCATGTGTGACCTGACTATTTCTTAGGGATTTGTGATTAAGGCCTTAAATTACAATTTTTCCTTTGTGGAACTATGGGAGACCTTCAAGGGACTCAAGGTCCCTACAAAGTATTGTTATATTATCCCCTTTACAGGCTTCTCCATCACTTTGTTGTGTCTTGTGATGACGATGTGAAGCTTTGAATGAGGTTTGGGAGCTAGGACCGGATAGTTCTTGGAGGTGGACCTTTAGGCTTGGCGTGCCATAGTGATGTCCAACCATGAGTTATACGTACCATTCAGGTAAAAACCTTAGCACACGATTCCAATAGATGTTTTTTTGTTGCTATTGTAGTTTTCAGTTGAGCTTGATTTCTTATCCACTTTACTTACAGTACTCACCTTTTTTTACATTCACTACACATATTTTCACTAATGTAGTTTTACTACATGGATTTTACTCATTTTATTCTTTGACTGTGTGTTTTCAAGTTTAATGGAAAATCCTTCCCATTTTTCAGGGATATGCCTTCCAGGGCTATTCTTCAAACCCTGGACTATGGAAGGTGAGTTTGGGGTAGTCACAGCATGGGCCCTGGGGGATGGGTCGTGACATATTATATGTGAGGGGAGGTGCCCTCTTAGAATTATTATAATGTCATTAACAACATATATTAACATTTATGTAAAAATTTCTACAAATTGATAAATAATTTAAGGCTCAAAAATATAACACAGTGTTTGTCTACATGGAATTACCATTTTCTCTTAGTTATGAAACCCTTGGGAATCAATTTTTAAAATATATCAAGTTAATCAAATTTTATTGTTTATAATATTAATTTTCACCAAAAACAAAAATAACACTATTAAATTTTATTAACTATTCTACTTTAAAATATAGAATCAATTTTAAATGTTTTAGTTTATTCAAGTGGCCATGATTAACTTTAAAATATGTTATAAAAATAGGATAGAAACTATTATTTACCATAATTTTAAGCATAAAACTAAATTTATCTTGATTAAATTACTTGTAAAAACTATCAAATGGATGATAAAATATTTTTTTGAATTTATAATAAATTTATTTAGTAAAACAATTAATTAAAAATTATTTATTTAATTAATTTTTGAAAAAATAAGTATTCACATAATGACATATTTTGGAAAAGGTGTTTTGGATCCAAAAAATTGAATATTCACCAAAATATAGTATAACAATAATTCCATTGTAGTTATATATATTATGAGAAAATAAATTATAATTTGGTTAAATTGTGAAAAAACTAAAAATAAAATGGGACTCTTGAATTAGTTTATATGATTAAAATAAATAATAGTTATAAAAATATATATTTTCACTATGCACTAAAAATTATAAAATTACAAAAATGTCACAAAAATTCAATGCAAGATAATTTTTATGGGTTGATTTCAAAGTTGAAATTAATTTCCTAAAATAAAATTTCAAACAATATGGTGAAATTGTATTTTAATTTTCATACATAAAATTTAAAAAAAAACAAGTTACATGTAAAAAATACTTTTGATTCATAAAAAGACTTTATTAAATAATAAATACACATATATTATTCATTAGTAAATAAATTTTCAATTTATAAAACAATTAAAAAGATTTCATTTTATGGTCATTCCAATTTCATCATCCAATATAATAGCCATGATATAATGGTGAAATTAAAATACTAATATTTTTATAGTATATTGTTGTGATTTTTATGTTTGGTGGTTTGTGTTAAGAAATCTATCGAGCTTATAATTCAATTAAACAGTATTTTTTTGGAATTTTACATTATTATACCACTTTAAATTAATTAGATCACTATATTTTCAGTCATTATAATCAATAGTTTTACATTTAAAAATATGTTTTTGGATTTCCAACATCATATAAAAGAAGAAAAAAATCCTTCGAAATGGAGAAGTTAGTAACGTAAATGATACATTAAATAACACATAATGAGGTTTCTAGAAAAAATAAAATTAGATATAGGTGAAAATATAGACATTTATAATATAACTAATTTAAAAAAGGTAAAGGAAAGTGATATAAAACATAGTAAGTAGAATGTTAATTACAAAAATTCATGAATTGGTGAAGCGTGAAAATAAACATCATGTCTTTTGAAATATCTAATATTATTAAAATAATAATAATTTTCAAAGGAATTTTTCATTGAAATAGGGAATTTTTTTTATCATACATAATGAGAAAGTAGACATACACATTTCTTTAAAGTCCATATGTGTAATTACATCATTTTGATGAATGTTTAAATCTTTATTAAACTCTTTTCATCCAATGTTCCAATGATAAATGAAAAATATAAATTTTTCCATATTTAATCACCAAAATGATCTAATAATATATCATATTATCGATATATGAATTATACTATTTTATCCTTTTTTCAATATAGTTATTGAAAAAATATTGAACAGTAGACATCGATAAATAACAAGAAGAAACGATCTTTTAAAAGATGTATCTCAAATATTTCAATAATGAAAATAAATTTATTAATAAATTATATCTAAAAATTTAAAAAACAATTTAATCATTAATATATAAATTATCTCACTTATTCACATAACAATGCATGAGTACTAGGATCATATATTCTAATAAAACATGATAATAAATAGAATCTTCCAAAAAAAATTAATAACAACATATATGATTCAAAAAGTTGTCTATTTCCATATTATTGAATGTAAATCATGAGTATCCAATATATTTCATAAGTAAAACCTAATATAAATTCATTAATAAAAATAAAAATATAATTATTTTCCAATCACTAAATAAATTCATCATCACCAATATTATCCAATTTACAAAATTAATATCAATCATCCCTTTATCCCACCTATACAACATATTTTCAATATCTAGAACATATTATGGTAATTTATCCTAAATTAATGTGTTTAAAAGAATATGAAATGACCACTAAATAACTTATAAATATTTTTAATACCTTTCAATGTATTGTTATAAATAAATAAATATCAATAATTAAATATCAATCCAATGATTTTTCATGATTCTTATCACCAAAATATCATTTATAAAACACTTCTGCAACATATTTTATCTATCATGGTACTTAATAAATTAAATAATCACAAACTAATGATTACCATAACACCCTACCTTCATAGTTCCTATAATAAACCATTTTATTGTGCCCTTGATTGGTATAATTTTTATATTCCCCACCAATGAGTAATTGATCTATAATTAATACCTTAGAATGTAATTTATCTACCTCAATTAAACTCATTATATTTCCATATAAAATTATTTCTTTATACACTTATTTCACACATGTGTTATATTCAAATTCCCTTGATATTTTACTAGGGGTGCTATATTCCATATTATCTATTTATTTGTTATTGAATCTTTATTTAGACATTTTCCACCCCAATATAAATTTTCTATTAATTGGTTCAATAAAAAACTTAATAAAGTATAGTTGTTAATAATTTATTGATATATATTGTATTCCATAATAATAGTCCTTAACATTTCACCATACTTATTATTTTATTTCTCAATTGGGCAATCATTACATCATTAAAAACATTTTGTAATAACTTGATTACTTCTGGTTCTAATCATTTACTGATAAAAAATTATTGTATAAGAAATAAGAATCGTATTGGGAAACCATATAATATCTAAAATAATTCATATAATATCTAAATCATGAAAACTTCTTCATAATATATGAGTACATATGAATAAACTAGTTTAACTATGGTGACCATATTTTAAAATCTTTCATAATGGTTCATAATGATAATTTCAATTATCATTAATATATTCATTGGGTGCATATAGATTGGTGTGAAATATTATTTTCAATCATAGATAATTGGAGACTATCATGCTGATACCTAAAATTAATCATTTAATGTAACAACCCATAGGTGCAACATTTCCATAGTTGTATATAGTATCCAATATCCCAATAGGGATATATATTCTAGGAATATCATAGTTCATTATTTTCCAAAACATAAGATGTTATATGATAACATGTATTATCATAATGGTTACCAAAAATTATTCCCCATATTATTATCTGTACATAACACAACCTACCCCTGATTCCAACTGAGGGGACCCAACCATTACATAAATAAATATTACAAATTATTAGCTAAATATTCTTTACATATCTTCAATGTCCACAACATAATTCTACAGGATTATTTTTTGGGGAATAATGTATAAATACACAATTTGAACTTAGCTGATCAACAACATATCCCATTATGTTATACCCAACTAGTATCCTTTCTAGAAATACCATTCTGAAAAATGTTATTCATATCCCGGAGAAAATTACATACAAAAAAGATGATATTTGTTATCAATACTGGTAATCAAGGTACATATCAATCAATGAAAATTTTTAAACAAAATATGTGTAATAGGGTACAAAATAATGATTTTAATATTTGAAAATATCAAACTATAATTTTTAGATCATAATCCATGTCACGGAAAAAAATAGTTGTTCATATGGAAATAATTATAAATGAAATGAATAATGTGATAAATAAGATAATAAAAAACAAAAAATATAATGTGATAATATTATGGCATATTGTGGGGAATAATAAAAATAGTTGATATATTATTTCCATTCTACCCATGAATACATTCATCACTTATTTAGAATGGGATAAACACTAGGCTACAAGTTTTGCGAATGAGAGAACCTATTGGGTTCTAAATTTTGGTTTTGAGATAATCTATTATAGAATGATTCAAGTCATACAACATTAAAACTTGTATAATGAATTGGAGGGACAGAATGGACCCACCCATCACATAATCATAATTCAATTATATGTCTTCCATAAGAATATAAAAATATTTATCATTTCAATATTGTTTGACCGATGGAAAAGAAAAATATATAAACATTTCATCTTCATTATCATAATAAATATGGATAATTAATAAGGATTATCATATTGGATCACATACATTGGAAAAAATCAGTAACATCAATGGATTTTATGATAGTTTAAAACATATTTCAAAAGGAAAATAGAATATTTTATATGTAAAATACCATTTCCATTTTGGAATTACTTATTTAAAATCCAAAAATTAATAATATTTTTAAAGGAAATTTTTATTTGAATATAACCATGAAATTTTTTATGGAGACTTCAGTTCATACAGGATTCATAGTTGTAGCAAGTGTTTTTCATATGATTTATTTCAAAACTAATATTTGGTTCAAACCATTCGTAAAAAGAACCCTTTACAGAACATGAAAAAACATATTCCATTTAAACTCTTTTATAGAAATTAAAACACTTGTAAAACGATATTAAAAAATATTAGATGAATACTAATTATGGAATATTTTTTAATTAATGTATATGCATTGAATAAAATATTCTGGACCGAATCAAAAAACCAAGTCGTCTTTCCTTAAAAAAATTATTTTAAATTGATGAGTATATTGAAATAGAAAATTGAATGGAAATGATGTAATTTTATTAAATAATCATATCATATGAAAATATACTTTATTTTTGAGGGACAGATCATATAATTTCATTATCGTAAATTTTAGCATACACAATCCCAATAAAAATTATATTTTAATGTAAAAATACAAACATCATTGGCAACATATGAATGATAAAAACCATGAAATAAATAACATAAAATGAAATATTAAATTAAATTAAAATAAGAATAATAATGCACAACATATCAATGTATTGGTTTATATTGATCATATATAAATTATAACATTAACATAATATTTATCTCATAGAAGATAGTGTTAAATAAAAAACACCTTTCCACATTGATAACATTCGAATCAAAATAAATTTGATTAATTAACATGAATATAAACTGAAAATATAATTAATTAATAATATTTCATGAAATAATATTTAATTTGGATTTAAATAAACTTTATAAATTATAATAGGTTTATAATATCAAATATATTTAGAGGAGAAGGAATTGAGATGATGAACCCCTATCTTAGGGTTTTTTTCTTCCACAAAAGATAAATCATATTATTTATAAATTTAAATTTATTATAATTATATATAAATAAAAAGTAATACCAATAATAGGTCATGTATATCACATTTAACATTAAAACACAAATTTATTAATAATTTTTTTTGTTATGAACATCGTTTCTGAATGTTAATTATTCTATTTTTCATCAATGATTATATTTGGATGTTTTGGTCCTCATAATTTTATAATCATTACATCATCTAAATAATGTTAATATGTACAAATATATATATATATATATATATATATTCCAATTTATAACTATCCCTTATGGGTATATAAAGAAAAATTCATTACTGTATCCACAGAGATGGAAGTTCGTATGCATGCATTAACACTATATTCATCTTCAATAAAAACAATGAATGAAATATAAATATTCTTGAATAAATAATGAATGATAATTATATCATATAATTTATTATATTATTAACTATAACCATGAACGAGTGGTGTTGATGGAAAATTAATCATATCAGAATCTAGATTTGGTAGTCGACATGTACGCATGAATTATACTTTCATTACCCAATTGACGCAAAAGGTGTGGGAAAATTTTGATCATTTTAATAATAAAATATAAGATTATTTATAACAAAATATAAAATATTTAATTATTTTTATATTAGTTCTATATCATGTGTAATAAGAAAATAAAATTGAAACAACGCTTTCATGATTTAAAGAACTTCTTTGACGAATCTCTTTTGGGTTACCCCATAAGCCTATAACAATTGTACGTAGTCAACTACCAAGTGATCTAGTGTAATAGGAAATATTATAGGTTTTTTAGGTATGTAACAGATTATCTATAAGGATATAATTTTCTGAATTTGGTAGGAGAATATGTCCCCTTAAATAATTGTTGGGAGGGACACATATGGAATTACATAAATGATTTCAGTAATATTATGTCACATTCATCTTAATGTATCACCAAATTGAAAAAACCTATAAGAATGAATTATATATCTAATCCTTAAATTCATACAAGAATAATTATATTATTATATTTTCAATTATTACAGTCATCTAATTATTACCCCCATCCCACTTTTTATATTAGTTTTATCATTAACCAATGTAAAAAATTATGGTTTTTACCATTCATTATGATTTAACCATATGATTATTCAATTACATTAAATTGACTAATTTGATTATAAATTTCGAATCCATTTTGAAAGAATAAAATTATATAATTTTAAAAAATTCACATTATAATAATATCACAAACTATAACAAAAATAGCTTTTAGAGAAAATCATTTTTAAGAATAAAATTTAATTTAAATTCATTATATTCCCCAAAAAACAATCCAATTAGTATGAATTTTTTTTATTGAAAATATAATCTATATAATTATTTAAAATAATTAATTAATTTTTAATAATTTAATTTATTATGATAAAACAGATTTGGAAAAGAAAGAAGATTAAATAAATTATTTTTATATAGAATAATGAATTTATAAAAAAAATAAAAGTTTCTATTTATTGCAATGAAATTAATTATATTATAAACAATTTAGTTATAAATTTATAACATTATATTCAAAAAATAAATCATTATATGTTTTTTCATTAAATTAAATGACATATTAAAACAGATGTTTTTCAATATTAACTTAAAAATACATCTTTTCTAAATAATCCCAAAATTCAACATTCAGGAAATATTAACATGATTATTTAATATATGAAAATAATTTACTATAAAATATAAATATTTTTTAATTTAAAATATAATATTTACTCATAATATGACAAAAGAATCATTTTTCAAAAAACATATTTTTCTATCATAATATGAATTTACTGAAAATTGAGTACTTATTTATTGTACATTAATTAATAAATTTTCAATACATAAACCATTTTTAACTTTTATTTATCAAATTTTTATTCTACATGATATATAAAATTCAACCATCAGTTTAAAATGACTATATTGATATAATAATTGGTTTATTTTGTATCAACAAACAAAAAATGTTTGGTGTTACATTATTTTATATTTATCCAACATAATAATCATTTGAACCGTATTTTTGGGCTGTTAGAGTGAATATTATATTAATAATCCATATATACATAGGTTTGAGTCACAATCATGTATGAACAGTACCTCCCTTATTATTGGCTTCTCATGGGGTGATGGTCAGTGCTAAGACCTTTTTTACATTTTAGAGTTTATATGCTATTCTTTCATAATTACTATTGTCAAAACTTTTACCTACATCCTAAATGTTCTAATTATTTTCCAATAAACTACCAAATCAAATCCCCTCCATGAAATTATAAAATAAAAAAATATAAGGCATGAGAAGTCAAATAAACAATAAAATCAATTAATTTAATTAAAAAATTTGCATGCATTTATATTAATATTCCTCTTTCTTGATTATGTGTTCACCATTAGAGGTGATTTATAATATATTTTTATGTTTTGATTCCATCTTTTTCACGTAGATGTTTCTTTGTGATTTATTCTTATACATATTCATGTGTGTCTTAAATTCATGTTTATTCAATATCAAATTTATTTATCCTGAAATTTTCTTTAAGAAGTGTAAATTTTATTTTTTTGAAATCATAATATTCTATGGGTAGTATCATATTTTAAATTAATCATTATATTTAGAATAAGTATTGTTTCTATACTTATTATATTTTTTTAAAAAATAAAAAATAGAAATTATTAAATATAAATTTATTCTTTAATAAAACATCCACTTGTTTCGGTATATCTCAATGTTCCATGTAAATATTTTATGAAATGATTTAGATAATATGTTTTAATGTTTTTATTTGGATAAGATGACAGTGATTATAATTCTAAACATGGAAGTGATTGAATATATATATTTTTAACAATTATTAAATGGAAGGGTGTCAATTTAAAATGGTTTTTAACGGTAGTGTGATTGAATATCCCATTTTTCATGAAATACTCATGGTGATGTATTATTAATTTGAAAAGGATGGGTATATCAATTTATATTTCAATAATGTCATTTTTAAAACATTATGAAGAAAATAACATTGACATGAAAATTCCAAACCAACCAATTTTTAGAATATTCATTGACAGCTAGTTTATTATGTACATGATTATGTGTGTTTGATCTATAGTTTTACTCATGATTGTTATTTGGTGGATGGTGATATGTGAATGTTTTTATGGTGGTATGATGAATATGAATGATGATTCCATTGATAATCCCTATTGTGATCCATGTTTTTTAATATTGAATTCTCCTATATTACAGGTCATGGGAATATTAGGTAGTTGGATTAGATGACCATGAATTATTTCTTTATTGTATGTTGACACATCAAACAGTGGATTTGTAGAGAAGATGAGATTCTTATGCTATGAACGTGTAATAAAGAAGGAAGGTGTTCATGGGTGCAGTTTTCTTGATACACTATTAGTATTCATGAAATATTTGTGACCAGTCATGAAATATTGAAAAACTAAACTATAGTTTATTCAATAAATTTACTAAGAAATAACAATTACTTATGTCATTTATCTGTGACCATGAAACTTGATATATGAATCTGATCATTTAATCGTTACATGCAACAAGTGTTTCAACTTTTCCTTTAATTTATAGAATCTTATTTATTATTAAATGATACTTACCTTATCCTTGTATTTAAATTTGTATGATGTACTATTTTCTAAGACAATTTATAATCTCATACCATACATACCCATTAATGAATATTTTTTGTGAAAATAATTTTTTTTCATTATTAAAAAAGGTATTTTGTATCAAATTTATTTTTGTATTTATTACTCTAGTAGTATATAAATTTATTTTCAAATGTCAAATGAATTCATTTCGAATTATTATTATTCAACACTATATTTATGGCTATTGTTTCTCCTTTCAAAATAATTCAGGTTTCATCAACATTATTTTAAATGATAAAACCACTTTTCATTCACTTATTTTAAAACTCATATATGTGAAATTCATTATTGATACATTTTATAAACATGTTGTTTGAATCCTACTTGGATATATTTATCCCGCCCTTCTTATCCCTATCAGGGTTTTCAAGATTTATGTTTATATAGAGGATTCTCTTGTTCTAATCACCCTAAAAATGTGTTTTTGTACTTATTTGACCAATGAAAGTTGACATGGAAAATGTTGGTTATTCATGGAGGAACTAAGATATGGATTGTTGTAATTTTTGTAGTATTCCATTCATGAATTTTTATGTATAATCTCCTTGTGTCTAGATACTGTTGTATTGTATTATTTATATAACAATGACTCTAAAATTAAAATTTGAATATTTTTATATTTTTTGTTGAGAAATAATTAAAAATTATATTTTCATGATGCACAAGAACTCTTCATTATCCCATAGGGGTCACAAACTCCCATCATGTGAGTTTAAATCAATTTAGATGTCATATTAAGTTGAATTTTATTTTGGTTTGTTATAATTGGTATTAATTGATTAATTCTCCATAATTATCTTCTCTTTAAATCAACATATTTATTTTATTTTATGTGATTTAGGATATAATCTAGATTTATGACATGTTATATCTAAAGGCATAGTTTAGGGACTAGTTCTCCATCTCCGCCATTTGTGAATAGTCTTGTTTTATAGGTAGAATGGAGATTTGGATATTTTGATATATTTTTTCTGGTATCAATGGATCACTAATTTTTAGATATTTTATGTCTCTTGAGGAGAAGTATGATTACCTAGAGCCTTATCATATGTGTGGATTACAAACTATTTCTTTCCCACATGTATTGATACATTGACTTTTCAGTGGTTCTTGCATTTTGGAAGAAACCACTGACTGGTTGGTGGTGTCGCGATATATATGAAAAAATTATGATATTATGGTATATGTTTCTCATAAATCCTATTTTATTTATTTTATCCAAACCCTTATGTGTTATTTTACCCACTCACAAAATAGGATTATGGTTTGAGAATTGGGACCTCTGAAACATATCTCTTTGTAAATCAAAGTGACATATTAAGAGGAAATCCTCTTCTGGTTTCTCTTTCTCTTTTTCCCTTTGACCCTCGTATCTTCATAAATTATTAATAATATGGGGTATGGAATAATGGTGGTGGGTTAACATATAATGTTTACTATTTAATTATGGTTCTAGAATCACTTCTCAATCCTCCAAAGATACCACTTCTTCAATTCAGTGAATGACATTAGAGTCTGATCTTATCTTATTCATTTTGGTTTCCTTCCAAATTTTACATGTTGGTTTTTATATTTCTCTTCGTTTTAAAATGAATCATGTTTAATTTTAATTAAAAAATAATTATAAATTATTAGTCCTAGTTTAATCAATTTTAAGCATAAATTTAACCTTTTTTGTTTATACCGGTGTATGGAATGACTTGCTTTATATAGTAAATTAGTCATGTTTTTTAAAATAGTTATTTTTATAGTAAAATTCATGTATTTGGTTTTAAAAAAGAATGATATTGGTTTTACTAAAGATATTACTATTAATTAAAGTAATTTTTAAATGCATTGTTATGTGTTATAATTCCATAAAAACGTCTTTCGATGTGGTATATTTAATAAGTTGAAATGTATTATTTTGAAAATTTGATGGAACTGGTATTTCTAATGATAGAGGCAATTGATTATCTTGTTGTTTCCAAATTTTTAATGTCTTTATTAGTTTTCTAAAATACCTTTTTTAAAGGATGAAGTTTAATATAGACAATTCAAAGTGAGTGACTCAATTTTGTGGTTTATTAATTACATAATATAGTTGTCAATTAGTTGATATTTTATTTAAGTCATGTTATGAAAATTATTATGAATTTTTTTTAAAACTATATTATATATTAAAACATTTTTTCTATTATTAATTGCGGTTTTATGAATAAATATGACGATAATGTGTTTTGGAAAAATGGGTGTACACTTTCAGAGAGTTTTTTGTGTCATGGTTCGATATGAATAATTTTTATTATGGATTGATAATTATGCATGATTATGTCCTTGGGGATCCCCATTATGATCCATAGTTTTCAATATATCACAAAAATGTTTTATTGTTCATGGGAAAATCATAGTTAGTTGAGATAACCTATTTGTAGGCTTTACTATCAGACTCACACCCTTACTAGTGGACCCAAAAATAACTTTAATGGTTCAGTTTACTGATGCATGGCTTTGAGTGTGGGTATGTATGTGCACGATAAACATTATACCCATTTATACATGACAAAATCTAAGATACCTTTTATGTATTATTTATTGGATCACTTATAGTGGTATCAATATCACATCGTGGTCATACCAATAACATATTACATCAACACTGGTCCTTGATATGTGATACAAGACTATGATCATTGAATTGTCACATGTAACTAATATTTACACATATGAAATAATCTAATTATATTCATTTATTCTAATAGGTACCTTCATTCACATTTTATTTACCTTCGTATGACGTGTTTTTTTCAATTCATTTTACTTTCTCATATATTTTATATGAATTCTTAATCTAGGCTTGTGAAACTATTTCTTATGCACTTCTATAAAGTGTATTTGGTTTCAAATATATATTTTCATGTATCATTTCAAAATATTACTAAATATGTTTTAAAATTGAAAAACTAATCATTTTAGATATTTATTTCATAGAATCATATATATGTATTTTCTATCACTTTTAAAAAGTGGCATGTTTTATATTTTTCATTACAATCGAAGAACCGTGATTCCATTCTCAAATTTTCAAACTTGAAAAATTGAATTTATAGGTAATGATATTGAAAAAACTAAAATGTAGCAACCTACGTTGATTTTAACTCATAGAATAATTTTATTGTTTGGTGTTTTGGGAATTCAAATTTCTATTATAAGTGGACATGTTCTATTTTCATTCATGGTGTGGTTTTCTTCTTGTGTAGTTGGTGGTGGGGTACATGGTGATTGATGATGGTCGTGGGCTACTAGGAGATGATTTTTTGTTTTTGTGTTTCTATTTTCCTTCCATTGATGATTATTTATAATATAATTTTATTTAGAAGTGGTTCTTTTTGATTATTTTCCTAGCGATGTTTATTTACTACATGAATGATTAATATAGACTTTTATTGGCAGAAATCATTCCTGAAGGAGGCAGCCTGATTCTCATGTAATTGTCAACAACATGTAGGGATTGGGAGCACACATAGGTCCAATTGAATTTTTTATCTTAATTTATATTGTATTTTGTGTTAGTTCATTATAGTAATTACAAATATGAAATATATGGAGAGATATCAAATAGACCCTTAGCATACTAGAGTTATAACATCCAAAACATCCCATTTAAAATTATTTATTTCTCCCTAAAATATAGATAAATTTTATATATAGTGAATAATATATATATTAACATGAAAAATATTTTATTTAAGGAAAAATTTATTCATATAATTGAAACTTATATTTGTTAATTAAGGGGGAATATCAGGTTTAATGGGAATGTTTAGTGGATTTTCATGACATTGTGATCTTAGAAGAATGATAAAATTAAAAATTATCAATGGTTTACTAGTTGGAAATATTAACTTTGAAATATCATGTCCACTATGATCACAATAACAACGTTTCAAATAATTTTTTTACATAATAATTTACTTTTCATTCATACAAAATACTATATATGGAAAACAAATTCTCTAATTCACTATCTTAATTTACTATCTATGAAAAATAATAAAAAATAACCAATATATAATTTAGAAATTTTTAATCTTAAATTGAAATTAATTTTTTGTTAAGTAATTTCTCTTTTATGATACATTAAATTATTAGATAAATATTTAATATAAAAAGACAATTTCTTGATTTTTGTTAATGTGGTAGTTTTTTCTACGAATGATTAAAAATTTAATGTTAATTAGAAAAAATAGAACTATCATTGATTTTTACTACATGAAAATATTTTTTTCACATTATTTGTGGTAAGGAACTTTTAAACACAAAAAATTAATAGTTTTTCTTATAAAGAAAAAAATGGGTCATAAATGGACTCAGGAGGAAGTATAATCCCACATCTCATTATAATTGTCCTCTATCAATATTTTTATGATTTTATGAAAATATTATAAAATTTCATTTTCTATAATATATCAATGATTGCATTCTTGATAGAATTCAGTAAATTTGACATTATATACATCAAGATAATTTTTAAAAAAAATCTAAAATCATTAAACACAAATTATACATTATTATTAACAATTAAATTATATTAAAACCATAAAAATATATAATAATACTTTTATGTTATTAATATCATTTGACATGATTTTTTAATTTCATTTACATGCTCTTTGTTAGCATTTTTCTTGAATTTACTGTAATAATTAAATTACAAAACAATATAAATAAACTAAAATTATTAAAATTTTAACCATGTTAAAAATATATGTTATTATTAATATATAACATATTATTATTAGTTTACAATCTTATAAAATAAATAAATTAAAAGGGAGATAAATTATTTAATTTTAATTTTCTAAAGTAATATTACTCTCATTGTGATGAAACAATACATCAAAATTACCATATATTAGAACATTGGATGTATAAAGTAGATTTATAAAAATAAAGTGGAATAAATTGAAATTTCGGGTTCATTTTTGGACATAATCTCATGTTTTAACCTATTTTTGTCCATTTTACCATTATCGAGGTGATAAATATTTACCATGGTTACTATTCATAATTAAAATAATAAAAGGGTAATATTTAAATGAATAACCTCTTAACCCAAAATTCTCAATCTATATTTCAATATTAAATCCTTAAGAGTATTAAAAAAATTTAAAATAAATTCCTAAAATATAAATAAAACTGTTTTAGGACAAATCTATTCTTAGAATAACTATTAACTTATAACAAAACTGTGATTACTAATATTAAAATACAATTAATTTTATTAATATAAATAAAATATAACACATTTCACATTATTTCCATGTAAAAATGAAATTAGAATATTATGATACATGAATGAATGAAATGGAATGAGAATGTTTTAAATAACGGTAATTTTCCCTATTCACTAAAAATCATCAGTTTTAGATAAAATACTATACATTCATGTCATGACCTATCCTAGTGGGGATCATGCCAAGACTCTCCAATTCAGCCTCCAATAGGCTAGGTACTAGTTACTGACATTGAGTAGGCATATCACTAACATTTGATGCATTTCATGTCTACGTATACACATGTACACATAAGACAAGATCACAAAATGAGAAAATATGAAAACTATTAAGAAAACAACGAGTTCATACAACTATATCCCAACACAAAACTATTAAGAGATGTAATGTAATGTAAAAAAGTCACAAAATTATAGTCACCATAGATAGTCTTTACCCCAAGTACAACCTACAAGTGACAGGCACTAGACAATTGTCTGAAAGACGCAAGAACACACTTCAGTCTATCTGACCTCAGTAAAAATAATCTAGTCCCCATTTTCCTAGGACCCTATCAAAGGTTCGATCATCTACAAAAGTCATGATATGTGTTGGAAAATACCATGAATGAGTGTGTATAACAATACTCTCTAAGACACCCTAAAACCACACATCTATTTAATAAAAGAAAGAACATTTTCCACTACATAGGTATATATCTACATCACATATAACATGAATATCAAGATATTATCAGTCAAAGACACACATTCTATAGGTTGGGGACAACCAAATTACATGACCCTTATGATATCAGTATGAAGATTCCACAAAGCACTCTTCTAGGAGAACACGGTTTTGAGGCTGATAGTGCTAATGATGTACATATAAGAGGTGCTCCTTGTCATGTCTCACCATGAGAAATATATGATTATAATCCAAATAAAATATGATACAACATATGAGGATCAAACCTAGGGCATGAGGGTGATATCAATAACTCAATAAGTATTTACCATCTTTGTAGAGGATTAGTGCATGCGTAGTATTGGTCACAACGATACCAAGAACTCCAAAAAGGGAAAGAGATGAACATGAGATCCCACTCTAGGCCTCTTGGAGGAATTCCATGAAGTCTATATAGGAATTCCTACGAAAATAATCACAGTCTTAATAGTAATAAATAATTCCCACCAACCATTATGGAAATCATAATTGGAACAAACCCTAATAAAACATATCTAAGATACATAGGATAAGAAAATAAATCAATGTTGGAAGGGGTACGTGACGTGTATTAGGGGAACATATTGTGTCCCATCACCCTAGTTACTAAGTGTGTAGAATGAGATGTTCTATTGAAACTATATAGTGAATAAGAAGAGTATATAGCGTGTATTGTGGGTTAATTGTTGTTTCCCTATATACAGGGACCTCCCGTGTACTCTAGTCATTAGCCAGTACACGGTGTTAGCCGGTATATCTTTCCATGTTTACCAGTACATGAGGTATACCATGTACATGGTTTAGTAAAGCCATGTGGGGGAGTAAAAACCATGTATAAAATGTTTTCATTCCACCCTATGTTCTATTACCCTTTGAGTTAAATTAAAATTCATTAAAGGGGGGAACACACTGTGTAGTCATTGATTACATACTGTATGTATCAAAAATTTCTAGAACCTTTCTTCTTCCTTCCACACATATTGTTTGATATTATAGTATCCATTATAGTGTTTATTTCACCTTGAAACTATATATAATGACTATTTTTTATATGAAATCACATGATTGTAGAGATTTAATCCTTCGATCTGCAAAAAAAAAATGCTCATCATCAATCTTTATTGTGTCCCAAATAATGTGGAAAATTCACCAACTGTTGTTCGATCAGCTTCTAAGACCACCTTCAAACCTCTAATTACTTATACTGAAGTAGGATCTATGTTTTCAAATCATTATTTAAGGAAATTTGGTGGAATTATCAATCATTAATGAAAACATGAACTATGGGGAAGGATTATAAATACCATGAAGAATGATGAATAATGGATGAAGACAAAAAACCAATTTGAGAGGGATGAACCCCAACATGGGTTTATGATGATATTTTTTCTTCACTATTATAACAAAAAATAAATCCAATAAACATCAAGAACAAACTCCAAATAAATGTTGCATAATAACAAATCCTTAGATATGATCAAACTTCGTATCAATTTTTTCATTGATTGGTTTGAGTTTATCATGGAATTAAATAAGGGGAAATAAGAAATCAAAATAACAAACCCCACCTCAATTTGGATCAGTCACTAATGACAAATAATTGTTGTGTCATCATACAAATGATACTACAATCAGTTGAGAATTGATATCTGATTGACAATCCATCACTATTTGTTCGAGAGAATTCCTTAGAGGTTCCCTTTTAAGGCTTTCCAGAGATTATAAGGTCATGAGGAAAATGTTGAATCACAATATAAAAATACTTTTATGTATTACTTGTTTCCTCTTCAATGAGGTGAGTAAAAATAAGTATATTAAATTTTTTTCTTTTCTTATTCCTCTGAAACCATTTTCACAAATGTCCCATGCCATCCATTGTTTGGTTACGACTACGGTAAAACATTCATTCTAAACTCAATTGTTCTAATAGATTTAAAATCGAGAGACCTATTTAGTATGTATTATATTTTCTAGGAAAACCGTGTGTTCTAGCTATTTAATATTTTCATAAATTTCAAAAAAAATGGGCACGTTGATCCTTATAATATCATGCATCATAGCACATTGTCTCAAAATTAATCTATATAATACATAAAAATTATACGTAGAAAAATTTGTACATTACATTATCCCCACATTGGGTATTTATGTCCCCAAAAATCTAGAACAGTGGATTATATAAAATATGTGGGTACTGAGCACAAATATGAGCCTCCAACTTTCAGGAGCTCTTTGGAATATTTTTGTCCTTCCCCCAAACATTCACCAATAAAATATATCTCCTATAAAATATCATCTCTTATTGATCCTTGATCTCCACAAAGTACCCAATAAATGTCTCTCCAACATTGATTTCCATCTCTCTCAAATCGATAACATGTGATTGGTAATGCACATACATCCTCATATGAGACATGTGGAAGACATCGTGTACCTAATCTAATTACTGGGGTAAAGCTAAGTGATATAATACCTCACCAACAATATGAAGTATCTGTAAATGTTCAAATAACCTCTGATATAGCTTTTTTCCTCAACCATATCTCTATAATCCTCATCAAGGTGAAACCCTAAAGAACACATTGTCTCCTTCATCAAACTCCAAAGTCCTTTATCACCTATCAGCACAAGGCTTTGGTTGGTTCTCTTCTATATTCATTCTCTCCTAGATTATCTGAACCTTCTCGGTTATATGTCACACAATCCCTGGGCCCATGAGTTATGAAACTCCTAGGTCAATCTAGCACTATAGTTACCTAATGTGTCACTCTTACAAAGCATAAAATGGTTCCACACTAATTATGGAATTGTATCTTTTTTTTCTGCAAACTCACATAGTTTTAGGTGATCCAACCAATTACAGCCAATGCGTAACATGAAATCTCAAAGCTTTTCCTCTAAAACCTAAATGGTCTACTCCCTCTAGCCTCAAGTTTATGGGTGAAACTCTACGGCCATGCATAAATGGGTCCTAAAAATCTCTTTTTATCTCTTATAAAAATATTGATGGAACCACAAGGATTCATACTATATTATAAACATATAGTCATCCCATGATCTCAACTAAACTCTACTCTTAGTTAGCTAGGTAGTGGGATTACATGGTGAGTCAGTTAATGATCTCCAAGATGGAATCATATCTCATGGGGTTAAAGGGTAATCCCATTACAATGTCCATAGATATCCCATACCACTTTTATTTTGGAACCTCATGTATTTGGGCCAAACTCGCTTTAAATTGATGCTCAACCTTCACTTGCTAAAAAGTATGTCATCGAGAGGGAAACTATGTAACTCCTCTCATCATCACAAGCCTCAAAATTTATTTTCAGAGGTCCTGGTACATCATTTCCACACATGGATGTACGTATGAGGGGGACATATAAAACATCATCAAACCCTCCACCCACAACATCATTGGTACCATCGTGCATCCTCTAAAAATAATGATTTTCTCCCCATCATTAGAAAATCCATCTAAGACATGCCTATGGAAATCTGATCACTTAGGGTCTCACAGTAGATATCCCAATGTTTTTCTAACCTAAATATTTTTACGATTATAGGAGTGAAAATATTCAATAAGAGTTAGTATACTATATTTCTATCCATAATGGATAACTACAACACAGAAAACTACTTTTATGCATCTTCCATCAACTCTAAACTAGATCTCCTGCTTAGAGAATCTGATACCACGTTTTCCTTCCCATGAGTGTGTACCTTCTCAATGTAATAGTACTGGTGTAACTCTAACTATTTTTTCCATCTCATTGTTAGAACCTTCTGAGAGAAGATACACTTGAGCCTCTTATTGTGGTTGTAGATGATAAATCACTCACCCATTTGGTTGTGTCACTTCATCTTTAGAGATAAAACTACTACAATAAACTCAAGATTATGGGTCATTTATTTCTTCTCATGTGGTTTTAACTGGCACGAGCCATTGCCAATAACATCTTTCCTATGCATCATGACACAACCAAACCCAGTTCCTAATGCATTGTAGAATAGAACATACTCGACACCCTCATCTATAAATCTCAACAATAGATCACTCATACAACAATACCTTAACTACTAAAAATCCAACTAGATCATCCCGTTCTTCAAGAATGGCATCCTCTTTTGAATCAAAAGTATCATAGATGTTGATATCCTATAGAAATAATGTATAAATCATTTACAATAGCCTGAAAACCTAATGTATCATTGTACCTCCATCATGCTCTTAGGTGGATCCCATGCAAACATATCCTTGACCATGGCCTAGTCCAATACAATTACATCTTGATAGATAACATCTCCAAAATTAGAGCATTGGAGTTTAGAACTGGAACATCAAGAACATTCAATCATAATGGTTTACTCAGAGTATGTATAGAACAATCCAAAAGTTTCTTACATGATCCTCCTCAGGCGCTAAGAACAAAATGATATTTTCAATGAATACCACTATGATCTAGTCTTTGTATGGATGAAAGATTCGTTTTATGAGTATCATGAACCTTATCGATGATTCTTTTTCACTCTAAATGGCATCACCATGTGCTCATTGTGACTGTAGAGACATTAAAATTCCTTCTTTTGGTATATTTTTCTCTAGTACCATTAACTGGTGATGGCATAATCAGAGGTCTACCATCGAGAAACATCATCCCCTCAATATAGATTAATGTTTTCCTTGATCATTGGTATTGGATAATTTTTCTTCATATCCACCTAGTTATTTTATTGGTAGTCCACACATAACCTCAAACTCTCATATGCCATTCAGGAAAAAACTGGGATTTTCCAAGTTGAAAAATTGGGTCTCATGAAGCCCTTCTTCAATAAGTCCCCCAATTGTACCCTCATATCACAACGCTTTATATGAGCCATCCTATATAGTGGATTATATATTATTGTCCTCTTTATGTGTATATAAATGGAAAAGTAAATCTCTCTGCGAGGAGGTAATCCTGGAACATCTTCCGGAAAGACATCCTTGTAATCTTTCACTTATGAAGGAAACTGGAAACTCATACCTTCCACTACACCAAGGGTTACGATTTACAAGTAATGAGTAATTGGATACAAACTCCTATGAATATTTCCATACAACACTATATCAGTCTACCTTTCACCTAAAATGGAACAATGTTTTCCATCACTATGGACATGCAACACCCTTCAACTATTACTTTCAATTTGGGAATGAGCTATGGATATCAAAACCGTACCATAAATGAAGTTGTAGGGAATCTACACCACTACCACGAGGTCGCAACTAGTACACTCACCACTCAGTTTGAGGTCACACTATTTCCATAAGTGTTTTGTCATTGAGTCTCTCCCAGAATTTATCTCCTACAGTAAGGGTCGGGTGAGTAGTTAAACCAGAATATCTAGGTCTCATACTGGATATGTGGAAAGAAATGAATGACTATAATCCATGTCTATAATTTCATAATAAAAATTAAAAAAGAAACATATCTTACCTCTAATCATTCATGAAACCCCTTTTTATAGTCCACGACCACTTGGATCTATTCCTACTACGGTTCTCCAGCTCCATAATCTTGGCATGGAACACCTTTTGGTGGTGGTGGTTACAAGTAGGAACATTGATCACCTGATACCAATATACCAAATCTTCTACCATGTCATCGTCCATATAGATCAGCCTTCTGCTATCACAATATCTACCTCAGTGGTCTTTCTATGGAGAATCTGTCAGTAGTATGATAGGATGGACAATCTCGAGAGAGAGAGAGAGATGTCCCCTACCATCATATTAATAGGACTACCTATTCTTCAGATGACAATACCTACCTTGTGAGCCATGAAATTTAGATCATTTATCACAAGACCTCCTCCTAAAACCAATCACATGCCCAGGTCCCTCATACACATGTCGGTTCCCCAGTACTGTGGTATCTATTCATGCTTTACAACTAATGAAAGTCTATAATTGTTATACTCAGCCAAAAATCATTCAACCAACAAAGACATCTCTAGGACTCCACAAAAATTATGAATTGAAATAGGGATAATATTTTCAAATATGTCTCTATGCAGTCCTCATTCAA
Source organism: Viscum album (assembly GCA_963277665.1). NCBI lineage: Eukaryota > Viridiplantae > Streptophyta > Magnoliopsida > Santalales > Viscaceae > Viscum > Viscum album. The sequence continues at coordinate 114,630,847 of OY728137.1, forward strand.
ATGTTTTGGCCCTGACGAACATATGCAAGAACAATATCCTTCCAGTAGATGGAATGGCTAGTAAACCTTATCGAATAATCACCAAATGACATGGTCCTATGAAGGATATGAAGAAGATCCTAAATAATCATGGTTCTCGGTGTAACTAGTGATAACACCTCCCTCATGAAGTCCTCAAATTATATCCACTAAATATATTCCTCAACATAAGTCTAGATTAACAAAATCCACCATCGTCCTTCTAATCCTTGGAAAATGATTTCCACAAAGACCACCACATGAACTACTGGTGTCCTATCCTGATAAAAATATTGGGCAATTTCATCACTCCAATACACATCCACCTGTGGGTTAATGTTTCCTCAAAATCTGAGGGTATCTGTAGGTAAAACTCGTGATGTTCCCTTAGTATTCGAAACTCATTCGCTTCTGTGGCTGGTACTATGTGATTCTCTAGATGTGGCGATATGGCTGGTGCAGCTCCTTTAGGTAAAATCTCAGGAATTAGTCCTCGTATCAAATCCTCGTCACTAATGGGACATCCTTATTATCATAATGTTGAATTCTAGATTGTATACATCATGTATGAATCCTAAAAGTAAAAATGATGTACCACGATTAATGAGTATATATGGAGTGTTGACACATGAAGTTCATGGAAACCAAAATCCATTACTATATGATGCATGTACAATTATTTTACCTATAACCTATGTTCTCATGTACCGAGTAAAAAATGACATTAATGTCTTGGTGTATGGATTTGTCATCCTTCATACCAACATAGGGGTCCTCGGCGTGAAATCTAATCTTGAAAAACATAACATTGTTTCCCTAAACAAATTTCATTGAATTCTTATTCTAATGTAGAAAAAATTCCTCTGATACCATTATCTCATGTCCCGTCCTAGTGGGGCCCAATTAATGACTCCCCTAACCCACCTCCAATTGTCCAACATCCAGTGACTAGCAATGAGTTGGAATATTAATAACATGGAAGGCATTCCCTATGTACCTTTACACATGTACACATATCCAAGCCCACAAAATCATTAATTGTAAATGCACACTAAGAAACCTATGATTTCATACATCTATATCCCACCACTATAGTTTGATGAGAATTAAGGTAAATTAAACATTGGAAAAATCCCCCCATATATAGTCTGTAATACAAATCTAACCTATAAGTGAAATATACTAGAACTACTATATAAAAGCCATATGAATACATATTGGTCTATGTAAACTCACTAATCACGGTCTGGTCCTAGTATGCCTAAAATTCCATCAAATGGAAAATCATCTTCACAATACACAACACTAACTGGATAAGCCAATCCATGTGTGAGTATAACAATACTCATTAGGAAAACCAGAAACCATAATGAAATATAACAAAGAAATATACATACAAATCTACATCGGTATACAACTATAACACATATTACAAGAATATCAAGATATACGAAATCCAAGGGAAAAATTATTGAGGAAAGACCCAACCATCGTACACTAGCCTTAGTATTTTAGTCAGAAGATTCCATGAAGCACTAATCATGTAAAGATTCAGAATTTCCATGTATATATTTTTTAATTAATTGGGAATTTTAAAAGTCTTTGAAAATTGACGACATGTGATTCTGAGGCTCAGTGTGCCCGGAATCAATTTATGAAGTTTTTTTCGAGTACGTTCAGTAAACCTATGAGCAGGTTTTTATAACTTTTGAACCGGTGCTCGAAATTGAAATCTGGTTTCACCGTTGAACTCGCAGCCCTGATATTTTCTAAAGGAGAATTTCACCTATATGATAGATGGATAATGGTGAAAGATATTTTTTGGGTATTTTATAGAAATAATAAAATAAAATAAACTTCATTTTATTTTATTTTTATTTTCAGCTTCCATGTGGATATTTTAGGTGGGGTCCACCGGAACTAAACATCCATGTGGAAGTTGGAAGTGGGGACCACCAGACCATAACCTCCCCTGAGAGGTTAAGGTGGTGGGGACCACCCGAACCATAACCTCCCATGAGATGTTATGGTGGAGGGGACCACCTATTACTAAACCCCCTTGAATCCCCCCTTCAATTTGGAGAAACCCTCAACTCCCACAATTAATGAACGAGATCCTCTTGACCATCTCCACCCTAAGTGTGCTAACACACATACCATTAATCTTACCAATGCACCACTTAATTGAGCCAATTTAATTTAATACAATATGAATTGTGCCTACTATTAAATTAAGGAAACACTTTTCATTGTTGGCTATCCATTTTATTTGGTGGAATTATGGAGAAAAGGACCTCTTGGGAGAAAGACTCCCCATCAAATAACTCTTCCACCATGAAGAACATTGATGACTTAGACCTTCTACTTCGGAACTTCCTTCGATATAGGATGTGTTCGTCTACAACGAATTGAAATCTTCCTTCTCGCACTAATAACAACCAACATCAAACAAGGCATGGTTTTTAATTAAGTATGATTTTATTCCCTTGAATCATTCCTTCCAAAAAAACAACGCGGATCAACTTAATATCAAGTTGTCCAAGGATGTTTTCCTTGTGGGTTGGAAATAAATTGTTGCGGGAAGTTGTTGGAGTTTATTCATTATTTTATTAACACTTTCCATGTTCTCCCCTCATTTTCCTTTGCGGGGTTGGGAATAGAAATTATTGTGGGATTATGGGAATAGATGTTTTAAAATATATCCCATGCTCGTTCTTTGATTATTTTCTTCATGAACTGCTTTCTACCACTCCAAATGTGGAGGGTACGGGCTAAATAAACATGGACCGACCCCCCTCCATTCTTCTTTGTGGTGTTCATCAAAAATAAGGAAGGTGGCAGTGATGTCGAAGGTGATGAAGGAAACAACCGCACCTCCTGCAGTCTCCATAACCCATGCAGCCCCCACGCAGCCCCCATGAAGCTCCGCCACCTCGGGCCGAACCGCGCCACCCACCAGCCTCCAGTGTCGCCCTGGCCATGCAAGACCGTTGGCCTCCCAAGCCACACTAGCTCAGCCAGCCCGCCGGCCTCCCGAGCCGCCCCGACCGCGCCCGCCCGCTGGCCTTTAGATCTGCCTCGGCTGCGCCCGTCGACCGACCTTCTGAGCCCCTGGCCGAACTGGACCCTCGCGGTGCCCCAGTCGAACTGATCCTCACCCTCATGGCAGGTCCCCGCCTTCACAGCCGATCCACACCCTATCATCCCTTCGCGGCCCCTCCCGGCCTTTTGGGATGGGCCCAGCGGGCATGGCCTAACCCAACGGGCCGGGTCGGACCAGACCCATGCCCACTATGACCCTTTACATTTTTTTGGCCATATCATTGGAATCAAATGTCCATTTGACGAACTGTCAGTGGAACTGGTAATATTGGAGAATTACTATCCCATTGAGTATACCCTACTAGAGTTTGGTGTACAGTTCAGATATGGCCAGGTAGGATCATTCAAGAATCCAACTTGGCCCCTAAGACTAAAAGGATAAAAAAATCATAGACTAGGCATCTAATTGACATGTTTTCTATTGCGTTGAGACCCCTATGACATAGAGGACCTTTGAGATTCTTCTTTGTGGGACTTCGTGACAGCAGGAGTATCGACATGTAGCTTGTGGAGCAGCTCCTCCTGGAGATGAGCGAGCGAAGTGCAGAGACCTACAAGCTGGATGAGACCTGATGACTACTGATCATTTGACTCGAAGTGACTCTACTAGCCCATTGGGGAGCACCTTGGTGTTGTGTTAGACCCACGGTGGAGTAGAGTTCTTGGTGACCTGGAAGACCCATGATACTCGACAAGAGGAGTTCCTCGGTAGGCTACGAGGGGGGCGCACACATGGTGACGCGAAATACCCACGGTGGGGAGCGCCTCTGTGTGATGTGGAATACCCACTATACTCAACAAGAGAAGTACATGTGTAGTCCAAGGATTGTGGGAAGTGTTATTGGAGTCGCGACAGGCCCACTGTACTCGATTGAGCAGGAGGTCTCCAATAGCAGAGGTTTTGATAATGTGACTGAAGATGTTACTAGATACTACCCCTAAAATAAAATCTGGTATGAGATGAGTCAGTACATTTGTGTTCTCATCGTGATTGAGATACATTACATAATAACCTAGGTATATTTTTGGGCATATACCAAAGAAGGAGTATCTGTTTATTTCATATTTTTTTGGTTTATCCTTGTTGGATTTTGTAATCCCTTGTGGGTCTTGGGGTTCTTAATGAGTATCTTTACAGTCACCCCTGCACAGGCTATGCCTGCACCATGTTGTGTTGGATGCAGACGACAAACAGTGCTGACTGAGGCTAATAGTACCATGAATGGATGGTACCTGGAGGTGGACCATATGGATTGTTGTTACATGGAGGAGACGGATGAACGTGGTGTGATGTGGAGACGATCTATACATACCCTTCAGTTAGGAACCTTGAAGCATGTTCCAAAAGTTTTCTTTTCTTTTTATTTAGTTATATTTAAATTTCGTTGTACTTTTACTTTATAGTTGACATTGTTTTCTAGCCCCTATTACTTTCAGCACGCTTTTGTAATACAGTTTCCATGGTTTTTGTCTTGTTGTGTGCATGCTTGTGTGTTTATTATAGGTTATAAATGAAATGCCTTCCATGTTTTAGGGAATTACGGCTTTGGTGCTAGTCTCCAACCCCTGGCCTATGGAAAGCGGTCTTGGGGTGGTCACGACACGAGCCGTGGGGGACTGGTCCTGACAAATTGGTATCATAGGAGTCGGTTCCACCACAAAACATAGGACTCCAATCTTTCTGTTCTATTAAGCAATAGTGTTAAGGGTAATGAGAATGATTCTCAGTTTAGGGAGTCCAGTGTTTGTGAGTTGGCTGAAATATCCAGACACCGGGACACTGACTTCTGATTTCTAACTCAGTGCATGAAAACACTGATTGCGAGTGTGTTTTTAAAAGTTTTCATTATGTCAGCTCAACCAGGTCATCACACCATGTATAAATTATAACCACAGTGCACCTGTTTCTTTTCAAGATTCCTCTGTGAATATATATGGCTTTAGTTTCGAGAGTTGTACACATTGATAGCCCACCGAGCTACGAGGCCTCAATGTAGGGACCTTTTCAAGCGGAGGCACCAGATGTACCACTCCCCATTGGGCCACCGATGCCACAAGCCCCAACAGCAGATGGTGCATAACACATGAGAGCATTGCATGAGTTCTAGTGACATATGCCACCTAGGTTTGGGGGAGAGATGGACACACATGTGGATGAGGATTCACTGGAGGCTCTGGTGAGAGTTTTCTAAGTGGTAGGGACACCAGCAGACCTCATGGTGATCCTTGCTTGTAGCCTACTACATGCAGCAATAAACAGATAGTGGAGCTTCATGCTTAAGGTTCGTGTATTGGGGACGCTTCTCTAGGAATACTTCGAGAGACTATTTTGGAAAGATTTTGTTCTAGAGACTCTCTACACAGTGCCCATACAGGTGCTACTTCATCTGCAGTAGGGTTTCATGATTGTAGCTCAGTACTCAGTGAGGTTCACAGACCTATCACTCTACTCCCCCAATATGGTGCGAGACCCATACATTAGGTCTTTGACCTTCAATAAGGGGATCAGATGGGAGATTATAGCTTTGATGGTCTCACTCAGCATCCTGATTCATGCGGGGGTGTTAGGGAGAGCCTTATTGGTGGATAGTTTCCTTGCAGAGCAGTCACCAGCAGTGAGACCCACTACCTGTCGTCACGTAGTGGAGTCTTCTGCAGTTGGAAGAAGATAGACGTCACAGATGTCCAAGAGGAACAGATGTACAGGTGGATGACCACATGCCTATGTATTGGTGGTGTAGGGAACCCGATGTAGAGACAGACATGCCAAGAGTGGGCAATGTTTCTCATGTGGAGGGTAGGGTCATATGGCTAGTGACTATTCAACCATCCAAATAGATGATCAGTAGACAATCAGAGGACCGAACAGGCTGAGACAGAGATTCGATCGAGGTGGTCTATAGGGTGCATGCAGACATGGAAGAGGAGCTGGTCGAGCAGCTGGAGGTGGGCGACATTTCAAGGTGTTACTGCCACCACCACCAGGAGGTCCACCCCAACTGTAGGGAATAGGTGGACTGGGGAGTGATCAGCTCAAGGAAGCTGAGGACTATGATCACGGTGCTCCGAAGATGATACAAGGTACGACCTCTATCTACTCTAACTTAGCTATAGTACTTATAAACATAGGTTCCATTCATTATTTCATTGCCAATACCCACATTCAGAGCTCGGAATTTCTAACGAAGATGTTGGATAGATCATTACAGCTAGAGAATCCTACGAGAGAATATTCGATGATTACTCACTAGTGTTAGTACTGTGAGCTTACTATAGGAGGCGAGAGCTTCGGCTGGGATCTCCTAGTAGTAGCGTCGAGGCCTTACTATGTCTTCTTTGGTATGGACTGGTTATCTACAGTCCATGCTCAGATTGACTGTATTAAGCACAAAGTGCATTGTGTCCGCACAGATGGAACCGGGATTACCTTCACCGGTGAGAAGGGAGCCTTTGTAGCACATGATGGACTTACCCAGAGAAGGGTGAAACCAATTACACATCAGTTGGATAGCCTTACAGTCGGAGCGATTGATGTGGAGAGTCAGAGCTATCCTATAGTGGTGACCTAGTATGCGAATGATTTCCCTGATTATGTCCCAAGTCTACCTCCTTATAGATATGTGGACATTTACATTGACTTGTACCCCAGGATGACACCGATATCTACACCATCATATCATATACCTCTCGCAGAGCTTCACGAGCTTTGGGTACAACTAGATGACTTTCGGGGGAAGGGATTCATACGGCCTAGTGTCTCACCTTGTCCAGCCTCGATTCTGTTTTCCAAGAAGGTGGATGGGAGCTTGAATATTTTTGAGGACTACCTTCGCCTGAACCAGGTGACAGTGAAGAACAAGTACCCACTTCCAAGGATTGACGGCCACTTTGATCAGCTAAAGGGAGCACAGTGGTTCTAAAAGATAGGAATTCGATCTGGATATCACCAGCTCAGAGTGCGAGATGAGGATGTGCATAAGATGGCCTTCAAGTGTTGGTACGACCATTATGAGTTCTTGGTAATGCCATTATGAGAGACCAACGCTCCAGCAGTTTTCATGGAACTCATGAACATGATCATTCATCCATACCTTGACCTATTTTCATAGTCTTTGTTGATGACATTATAATATACTCGACTACTGAGGAGAATCTTTCTATTCACTTGTTGGTAGTATTGGACACACTCTGAGAGCACCAGATTTATGGTAAGCTCTCGAAGTGCTATTTTTTGATCTAAGAGGTTCAATTTCTGGGTCATGTCATCTCCGTGGCTAGAGTTCAAAACGATCCAATGAAGATTGAGGCAGCACTTGCTTGGGAGCCACCTAAGAGAGTGATAGAGATATGGAGTTTTTTGGGTTTTGTTGGATACTACCGGAGGTTTGTGCCAAACTTCTCCAGAGATACAGCACCACTATTAGCCTTGACGATGAAGGGTAAACACTTTGTGTGGTTAGATAGATTCCAATAGAGCTTTTAGTTGCTGAGGAAGAGGTTGACTAGTTCCCCCATCTTGAGGCTTACACAGAAAGGCGTAGGGTATGTAGTCTACTACGATGCATTAGGGACCAGTCTTGGATGTGTCCTGATGCAGGAGTGAGCAGTGATCACATATGGTTCTCGGAAGCTGAGAAAGAATCTGCAGAACTTAGCTACCCTTGACCTAGAGTTAACAGTAGTGGTCTTCGCATTGAAGATGTGGTGACACTATCTGATGGGAAAGCATTTTACCGTGTACTCAGATCATAAGAGTCATGGGTATATCTTCTCTTAGAAGGACCTGAACCTGAGACAACAACACTGACTTGAGTTCCTTCTAGACTATGACTTCGAGATAATCTATAATACTGGGAAGGATAACATAATTGAAGATGCACTCAGCAAGAGATCTGGTGTACATCTGCTAGGAGAGGTGACAGAACAGCTGGCCGCTTTACAAATATCCTTTGTGGATAGAGATGGATCAGCATTCATTCAGTCTCTTATAGTCACTCCCCCACTTCTTTAGCGAGTCAGGGAGTCACAATGTGGGGATACAGACATCGAGACATGATGAGCTCATATATCAACATGACATGCACCTGATGGATTGTTTGACGGTGGGGACCACGTCGTCCTTTTCAGAGGACGTACCATGGTACCAACATCACTTCAGGAAGATGTGTTGAGGGAGTTCCACAGATCCCCTCTAGTGGTATATTCAAGAGTGGCGAAGATTTAACAGGATCTCCAAAGACAGCACTGGTGGTCGGGAATGAAGAGGTTAGTAGTAGAGTTTGTCTCCCGATGCCTCACTTGTCAGCAAGTGAAGGAAGGGCATCAGGTACCAGCAAGCTTGGTTCACCTTTAGAGGTCCCAGAGTATAAGTAGGATGGGATATCCATGGACATCAGGACAGGAATTCCACGTACATACAGGGGACATGACTCCATTTTGGTAATCGTTGACCGACTCACCAAGTCATCCGACATTCTACAGATCAGAGGGAAGGGTTTAGTATAGAGATTGGGACACATTTATGTGTAAGATATTGGGAAGATACATGTAGTACCCATGACGATTGTCTCAGATCGTGATATAGGTTTTACTTCCCAGCTATGGAAGGGGTTTCATGGGGATTTTAGAACATAGATTTGTTTGTGCACCACCTTCCATCTGCAGAAGGATGGTCAAACTGAGCAGAACATTCGGACCCTCAATGACATTCTGTGTGCTTGCATCCCCGACTTCGATCACAGCTGGGAGGTTCAGTTACCCTTGGTGGAGTTTTCATACAACAACATCTATCACTCAACCATACAGATGGAACTGTTTGATGTGTTTTATGGGTGACCTTTCATATAACCATTGTGATGGACTAACCTCGGGGAGACAACACTAGTGGGACCAGAGACGGTATGATCTACCACAGAGAAGGTTTAGATCATCCATGAGAGGATGAAGACTAAATAGAGAAGGAAGAACTCATATGATGATAATATATGGAGACCTCTAGAGTTCAAGGTTGGTGACCATGTCTTTCTACAAGTCTCAACTCGATGAGTTTTGTAGATATTTTGTTGAGCTGGTAAATTATCTTTGAGGATCATCAGGCCTTTTCAGGTCCTCTGTAGAGTCGGTGAGGTGGCATACCACATATCTCTTCCACCTCAATTGCACTGGGTGCATGACGTCTTCCATGTATCCCAGATGAGGAGATACTTGAATGAACATTCTCACATCATCGTCCATAGGGAGATGGACGTCGTCGATGGGGAAATATTTATAGTGGTTCCAGTAGAGATTGGCAATCGACAGCTGTGGGTCCTTCGTGGATGGTCAATACCTCTAATGCACGTTTGTTGGCAGCACTGGAACCTTCAGTAGAGCACATGGGAGTGGGAGGCTCAGATGCTTCTTTAGTTACCCCACCTGTTTACCTAGTTGAGTTGTGGATTACAGGGATGTAGAGCCCTGAGGTGGGGAGAATGTAAGGACCTAAAATATCGAAGTTAATTTTTTTTAATTAAATGGGAATTTTACGAATATGGGAAAAATTGACGGAACATGATTCTGAGGCCCGGTGTGATTTGAATCAATTTTTGAAGTATTGTTCAGGTATGTTCAGTAAACATACAAGTGTGTTTTTATAACTTTTAAACAGGTGCTCTGAATTGAAAACTGAGGGCACCATTGAACTCACAAAGCTGATATTCACTTATAGAGACATTCACCTTGACGGTAGATGGACACGAATGAAAGTTCATAGTGGGGGTTTTCGTGGAAATAATAAAATAAAATAAACATCTTTTTAATTAATTTTTATTTTGAGCTTCCATGTGGATATTTTAGGTGGGGTCTGCCGGAACTAAACCTCCATGTTGAAGTTGGAAGTGGGGACCACCAGACCATAAACTCCCATGAGAGCATAAGGTGGTGGGGGCCACCGAAACCATAACCTCCAATGAGAGGTTATGGTCATGGGGACCACCCGAGAATAAACCACCATGAAACCCCCTTTTAATTGGGATAAACCCTAAACTCCCACAATGAATGTGGGAGAGCCTCTTGACCTCCTACACCTTAATTGTGCCAACACACATGCCATTAATATTTCCAATGCACTACTTAATTGAGCCAATTTAATTTAATCCAATATGAATTGTGCCTATAATTAAACTAGGAATACACTTTTTATTTATGGATATCTCTTTTATTTGGTGGAAATGGGGAGAGGAGGAGATCGTTGGAGAAACCTTCTACAATGAAGAACGCTTCCTCCACGAAGAACATCGACAACATTGACCTTCTTCCTCAGAAATTCCTTCGACGTAGTAGGTGTTCATCTACAATGAATCGGCATCGGCCTTCTCACTCCAACGTCAACCATCATCGAACAAGGTAGGGTTTTTATTCAAGTATGATTTTATTCCCTTCATTCAACCCTACTAAAAAAAAGAACGCGGATCAACATATTATCAAGATGATCCATGGAGGTTTTCCTTGTAAGTTGAGAATAAATTGTTACATCAAGTTGTAGGGGTTTATTCCTTATTTGATTAACTCTTCCCTTGTTCTCCAATATTTATTCTTTGTGGGGTTGGGAATATAAATTATCAAGGGATAATGGGAATTGATGTTTTAAAATATATTCCATTCCCATTATTTGTGTATGTTCTTGCTGAACCACTTTCTACCACTCTAATCGCGAAGGGTGTGGGCCACACAAACATGGACCAACCCCCTGCCATTAATCTTTGTGGTGTTATTTGAAATGGAGGAAGGAAACAACGCCGTCGAAGGTGGCTAAGGCAATAACCATTCCCCCACAGCCTCTGTGACCCACGCCGACACCGCGATTCTCTATCACCCTTCGTCGAACAGTGCGGCCCGCCGGCTGGGCCCCCTGATGACCGCGCCGCCCGCTGGTCGCGCCGCCTGCCGGCCTTCCGATTAGCCCCTACCCCAGTGGCCCGCCGGCCTCCCTGGCCGCCCCGGTTGCGCTGGACCACTGAACATCCAAGCATCCCCGACCGTTCCAGTCCTCCGGCCTAAGCCCCCAACTGAACTGGCCCCTCACAGTGCCCCGACTGAACTGACTCGCGCCCTCGTGGCCGATCCTCACCCTCTCGCCCCCTCACAGTCTGCTGGGTTGGGCCTAGTGGGCATGGACGAAATCAATGGGCTGGGCCACCCAATGGGCTAGGCCAGACCCAACGGGTCATGCAGAGTCTACCCGAACCCGGTCGGTCCAGACTGGGTCGGACCGAACTCGTGCCCACTACAACCCTTTACTTTCCTTGGGCTATATCTTTGGCACCGGACGTCCGTTTGAAGAACTTCCAGCAGCACTGGTAATCTTGGAGCATGACGGTCCTTTTGATTATACCCCAATGGAATTTGGGAAATAGTTGAGATATGTTCAGGTTGGAACGTGAACGAATCCAACCGGGCCCCCGAGACTAAAATTCTAATAACTCACAGAATTGGCATCTGATTGACACATCGTCTATTGCGTGGAGACCCCTATGACGTGGAGGACCTTTGAGATAATTCTTTGTGGGAATTGAAAACATTTGTAGTATCAACTAGTAGCTCGTGGTGTAGATCCTCCCAGAGATGATCGAGCGTAATATGGAGACCTAGTAGATGGTTGAGACCTGACGACTACTGACCGTTTGACTCGAAGTGACTCTACTAGCCCAATGGGGAGCGCCTTGTTGTCGCGGCAGACCCATGGTGGAGGAGTGCACTTGGTGACACTGCAGACCCACGATACTCGACAGTAGGAGTACCTCAGCAAGCTACGAGGGGGAGTGCGCTTTGTGAAGTTGCAGACCCATGGTGGGGAGCGGCTCTGTGTGACGTGAAATAACCAAGGTACTTGAATGGAGGAGTGCCTTAGAAGTCCAAGGATTATGGAAAGTGTGCTTGTGATGTCGTAGGCCCACTGTACTCGATTGAGAAAGAGTTCTCCAGCAGATGAGGTTTCGATTATGTGACTGGGGATGTTACAAGATACTACCCCTAAAATAAAATATTGGTTTAGCTGAGTCAGTACTTTTGGGTTTTGGCAATGATTGGGATGCATTACATATTAACATAGGTATATGTATGGGAATATACCTATGTAGGGTTATCTGTTGATTTCATACATTTTGGTTTACTCTTGATGGATTTTGTGAGACCCTGAGTGTCTCAGGGTCCCTTCTGAGTATCGTTATACTCACCTCTACACGGGCTATGCCCGCAATTTTTTATGTTGGATGCAGATGACGGACAATGATGACTAAGGCTGAGAGTACCAGGAGTGGATGATACTAGGGGGTGGACCATAAAACATGTTGGTACACGGAGGATATGGATGTACATGTAGTGTTAAGGAAGCAATATGTAACTACACATTAGTTAGGAACCCCGGAGGATGATCCAATAGCTATCACTTCTTTTTTTCAGTTGTATTGACTTTAAGTTGAACTTTTACTTTCAAGTTGGGCTTCTATTCTGGCCCCTTTATCTTTTTTCACACTTTTGTTATACAGTTTTCTTGGTGTTTCTTCCACCCGTGTGCTAGATTGTGTGTGTATTACAGGTCATAAAGGCAATGCCTTCCCAGTTTTTGGCAATTATACATTTGGTGCTTGTCTCCAGCCCATGACATATGGAAGGCGGGCTTGGGGTAGTCACGACACGTGCCCCGGGGGACAAGGCGTGAAAAATCTAGATGAACACACTCCAAAGTATAATAGTACTAATGGATTTTTTCTAGGAGGGGCCTCTCATCGGTTCTCTCCATGAGAAAGATACATTGATAGTTTTAAAAGAATAAAATACAATATTTGAAGACATCATTTAAGTCCATGGGGTGATAAAGACAACACAATCTAGATTAACTCATTATGTAGAGAATTAGATCCCATATATTGTTGTTAACATTGATATAGTGATATTCTCATACTGTAAGAAGATGAATAGAGGATCTCACTCCAGGCCTCTTGGAGTAATTCTACGAACACTATCCAGGACGTCTTACTAAAAGGTTCATATTCCAAGGTGTAATAAACGATTCACACCAACCATTAGAGAAATTTAAAAGGGATTTACTCCTAAAAACCATTTCCAGGATATAGAGGAAAATATAATCAATCCATGTAGAATATTTTACATGGTGTGTAGTATGGGAACACATCATGTCCTTTGACTCCATGTAATTCTTATACAGAAATACCTATTCCATTCAACCTGTGTAATGTATAAGATTATTTCAATGCATGAAAGGGGGACTACAATCCAATTCCATGTATCTGTTCTCCCACCCGTGTACTCTAACTATGTTCTAGTGCATGGCAAAATCTCATTTATCATTTCACGTGTACCTGTACATGTGGTATCACATGTACATGATCCAAGAAAATCATTGTTGGGCAGTACACACTATGTCAGAAACCTATTTACTCCACTTGCTGATTGTGTGCTACTAAAGGTACATAATGAGTCACCCATGGGGGACACAAGCTACCTAGTCGAGGACTACACCCTGTGCATTTCAAGGTTTTTCAAAACCCATATTCTCCCTCCCTCTTGAACCGGTTGATCTCCCAGATTCAGTTTTGGTGATCAATTCTCCCAGAAGCTCCATATCCTGGATATATTTTTTATTCCATCTTTGAACCAATGATATTAATTTCTTCATTCCTCTTTAAAACCATGATTATATCCATTGTTTTATGTTCACCGAAGAATTTGAAATCTGAACCAATTATTGTTTGATGATATTCTCCTATCACTGTCTCACCTTTGTCGAGTTGTACTGACTCTGGATCTATGATTTATGATTGTTTCACCAAGAATGTAATGAGAAACAATCGATCATTCATGAAAAGTTGAAATATATGGAGGAATGATAAATACCATGAAGAGAGATGGATAATGCTGGAAAGAACAAATAAAATCATGATGGATGGTCCTCAATCAATGTTTGTGTTGGTATTGCTTTATCATCATTAGAATGTTAAAATAATCCTTAAAACATTAGGATCAAACTTTAAATACATCCTACAAAATAAAACACATACTGTAATATGATCAAAACACATACCAATGTATTCATTTATAGACCGACATTCATCATGGCATTCATGAATGGGGAAATATAAAATCAAAATAACAAAACATACCTTTATTTCGAACGATCATTGATGAAGATTCATCTCCACGTCATCATTGTTGTAAATATCCACCAATCAGTTTCTCATTGATCATCGATCAATGATCTATTCTTATTTGTTTGAGATAATTCACCCGAGGTTCTCTCTACTGGCTCTCCAAGGATTCCATGGTTATGAGGCTAACCCTTGATCTCCACATAAATATACATTTAATAATTTATGGTCTCATTTTCCATGAGGTGAATAAAAAAATAGTTACACTAAATAATTTCATTCATTTTACACATGTGATAACCTTTTTATAAACAATCCAAGACAACCAATGTTATTAGGCACCTATGGTAAAACAATAAATTCTAAACTCAACAGTTCCCTGAACTTTCTAATCAGGGAACAAGTTTAGTAGTTATTCCACATTTTTAGCAGATCCATGTGTGCCTTATATTTAATATTTTAACATATTTCAAACCTTATTTTTAGGAACCTTGAGCCATGGAATTACATTCCATCTTAGTGTATGGTCTAAAAAATATCCATATATTACTAAAAAATCATACCCGAAAAGACCTGGGACATTACATTTCACACAATTATAATTTTGGAATGGTAATTTAAATTATAATTTACATTTCCTAATTAAAAATTAAAAAAATATATTTTTAACTATTTTGAAATTCAAGAATTAAAATAAAATTAAAAACACTTTGAAAAAAATTAATTTATCAATCATAAATTGACATCACCAAAAATGAATAACTATATCATAAGAGTTATTAAATAATTTCTATTGGGTAGTATAATTATATATTTATTTTAGAATGTCGTTAATTATATCATAAATAACTATCCAATATATTTTTAATAATATTAATTATATAATATATCATAATTTTTTTAAACCATGATGTTGGTAGAAAAATATCTATGAAAAAAAATTCTTTCAAACAATGTATCGAGGTTGTTACATTATCGCAACCCCACTAAAAAACATTGAACCTCATATCTTTAACATAACCAATAGTTATTTAATATTTGAATATACCTTTATCGAAAGACCATATAATATAGAGAGATAATAAAACATCATTTCAAAATAGAAATTTATTTAGATAATGGTTTCTTGTAATAACACATAATTAGGTTACCAGATAAGGTAAATATTGGTGGGATGGTGAAATATAGTCCTGGAAGATAAATATACCATACAATGACTAAAAGAGAGCTATATATAAAATTTTTATTATAACCGAAATGAAAAAATCCCAAAAATTATGAGGGGTGAAAGGACAATCACATAATCCAAAATGAAGGTAACATTATATAATTTTTATTTCCTGACAATTTTTAAAAATATGATTGATTATATAAATATGTAGATATTGAAAACCTGAAAATATAATTTAATTGATTCCTTTTAAAAATACAAATATTAACCTTTATTTTTGCTTTAATAAATTTTCATATAATCTGTTACCCTTAAAAAAATTAATATTCACGATGAATTTTTAACGCCTAATGAATTAATATATTCTTATAATGGATTACAAGAACACAAAAAGTATTAAAATACATGATTTTTTATTCCGAAATATTTATCAACAAAAAATTGATAGAACGCGTTATTGAATAAAGATATATATATATATATAACATTTATATCTAAAACCTCAATAATAACATCAATAGTTAAAGAAAATCCATTACATAAATAGTTAAAACTATGAATCCTCAAAAATGTGTTTGAAAAAAATATTACCCATAAAATAAAATAGACATTATGAAGGAATTTTTTAAGACCAACTTTTATAGTTATCCTCACAAAACATCAAATATTTTGGATCTTTATAAACTGGACATGTGAATTCATTAGTCTTATATACTCTTAAAACATATTAGTAAAATAAATACCTATAAAAACTCAATGAAAAAACATATTATTATGAAACATTATAAGATCCATATTCAATAATAAAATTCATAGAATTTTGAATATATTCTATAAATAATAAGTTCATAAAACATCAAAAAAGGTGAGATAAATATACTTTCCATCAAATCAACAACAAATATCAATGATTATAATACTATCTCAATTAATTCATCAATACCAGTCACCTATTTATCTACATAATCATTGAAACTCAAAATCCGGAATATAGTAAGGGTTAATTTTCCCTTAATATTATGTTATCCAAAATTATAGGAATACCACTAAATAAATTTTATTGGTTATCATTATCATTACACATTTGATTTGAAAATAAAAATACTACTACAATAATATCATTAAACAAATAATTATTCTTATAAATATAATATCAATTATAAAAAACATCTGTAACAAAACTCTCAAATCATAATACACAAACACATCACTCCATTAAATTAAATTATACTCATTTATTATGTTATTTATTGACCTATTATTATTTCTATAGATTATGTTTTTTTCTTAGATAATTCCCATTTTCACCACACGGAATCAAAAAGGCCATGGAAACATGTTTCACAATGACCATTGTTTCCACAGAGAAAAAAACATAACCTTACTTTGATATATTATCATGTTTTCTTATTACGACCTTATTAACGTCATATAAAATTAAAATCTTCACCTCCATGATCATAACATCAAAATCATTAAAAAGATCAATTTTCCACTAATTTTATGTATATGAAAACTAACCTATTTTTATGTTTTTATTCCTACATCATGATAGATATTCAGAAATAATCGAAATTTTTTTCCATATAATCCCCTCCTCATTTAGAAACTCATGTTGAAAATAATTTTCTTGTATGTCACATTCATTTTTAACACTTTTGTTCATTATTCTAACCATTTACAAATTCAAATAATAATATTATGGGAAAACATAATCATATGGAGAAATAATAATAAAATATTTCATATAGAGTCTAAATATTCCAACCTTCTTGCCAACTAATGAATATTGGGGATTAACGTAGTTCATTTTTCTCACCATTTATTAAATTACATTAAAATATTTTAGGAGGAAAATGGGGGTTAAGACAAGAAAATTACTCAATATAATAACACCATGTGTGATATAATTTCACACTCATTGTGATCTATACTGATGGTTTTGATATAATTTAAAAAATCATTTTGGGGTTTTTACCCCAAGATTGATTATTCCCAAAACCATGTCAACATATAATTTTAATATAGGGATATACTTATAGAAAAATAAAAAAATCAATAACATACCATTGCATTAGGATATTACCATATTCATAGATGTATCCATGGGGTTTTCAGTATATTTTTCTAATCATATTCTCTAATTTATTACTAAAATACCTCTAATTCAGACTATAGTGGCCCATATTTTTCATAAAAAGTTATTACATCCAAATAGCTAAATATTAAACATATTTAACAAAAGGCACATGAGAACTGTAATGGGTTATTGACATTACAGACTAAGTACATAATATTCTTTTTTATACAATGAAATTTATCATTAGAAATAAATATCATCCGACACAGTACAATTATTAGAAATAATATACTTATGACATTAAGTTTCTCAAATGAATATAGCATAATACAGAGTGAGATATGATGTTTAGTATGTGTAAACTTGGAAAATAACCCTGTCAACATGAATATATTGGTATGATATCATGATAATGACATTGGAAAATCCATACTCAGTATGTCATCGATCAAAATATTTAAACATAATAAAAATAATTGTTTCCAAGTGATATAAATAAAAAAAAATAATCTAAATAAAAATACATGATAGCCTAACATTGGTATAATACACATCTTTTTTATACACATAGTCACTAAAAATAATTTCCTATATTAAATATTACTATAAAGACTATCACACTATATTTGTTTTTATTCACATTCCATTGAATCGTTATTCAATGTTCACTCCCAACATTATCTTACATTATATATTCCCATATGGATATTCGTTCACTCTCCTATTGATGTCTTTTATTATCTCTTGAGATATCCATATTTGTGTAATGCATTAAAGGGTTATATACTTATGTTTCAACTATAAAAATAAAGAATGTGTTACATATATGATGCATAATATCCTAATAAATTTGTCATATCATATTATCAAAACTTGTATAATGGAAATGGTTTCTATAAAATTTAATCATTTGAAAAAATCATAACCCATTGAAAATTAATGGGGTTCAAAATGGTTTTATCCTTGAATAATTATTCTAGGGGAGAAATATATTTTCATAAAATCATCCTCAAACCATCATCATCGATAGAAATCCAAAAAAATATAGTGGATGCTATACTCAAATCTTATCCCATGAAAGAGGAAGAAATGTTAATGATTTTATCAATACTGAAAAATAGTATTATAATATCACTATAACATTTAAATGGAAAAGTATCATTTTCACATTGATATAATTTATTTAAAATATATAAATTTTATAAATGTTTAGGAAAAAAATTATTTAATATTTTTTCAAAAATTATATAGGAATTGGAAATGCATTGAACCATCATGATGGTTTGATAGTCAATTCATTTAGTTTATTTTAAAACAATTATTCATTTCATGTTTTTGAAATAAAATAAAATTCACCTCATTGAAAAATTAAAAATAGTATTATTATTAAGAAATTTATTTATAACTGAAACATGGGAAAAAGATATTTAAAAATAATTTTAAAAATCTTGAAATCATTTTTAGAATGTAAAGATGTGGAAGAAAAAATATATTAAACTGAAGGGAAAAATAATGTTGGTTTTGTTTAATACAATTATTTCAATCTACCGTGTTCTAAAATAGTTAAAAATTAAATGAATTAATTTAATCTCTAGAAACTACTATAGTAGAATAATATTCATTAGATCATTTAGAGATATATCATTATATTTTATCACTATAAACATAATAAAAATAGAAATATAGAATGATATTAAAATGTAAATTCCTTTAAAAACAATCATTGAAATAATAATCCTCAATATATAATAACATAATATGAAACATGAAATATAATGAATATTTTGAGAATTTGGATATACCTATTCTATGGGTGGTATATATAAGTGCTAATCATTAAAAATTATATATTCTGACTATTTTTTAAACTACAAATCACTGAATTTACCAAATGGTCATTTTGGTATTGTGTTTTAGAAAATTAAGGAAAAATCTTATGTAACAAAACCATATATTATTATTGGAACTTATACACAGTTACCATGTTTTTCATCAAAGTAAACCCATTTCAAATAAAAAATGGTTTATTTTTAATGGAAATATTCAATAATTCGTCATGAAATAATCAATTTCTTTACCAGACATATGAAATTTGGAAAACATTTTAAAACATGTGCTGATCACGAAAATATTAGTAAGGGACATAAAATATAAATAATTAAATAGTTTGGCCATGAATATTTATAATCCTATGAAATCATTTTGAAAAATATATTATATTTACACGTAAAACATAACCTCTTTATCATACCTTAAGAAATCATATGTTTCCTATGTAAATCTATAGAATACAATAATCATAATGGTAACATATGGAATGAATTCCAAAACAATAATAAATTATATGTATTTATTTTGTAATAAATGGAGTAACATTTACATTTATAGGTGGATAACCCACTTAAATATATTCCCTTAATATCTTAGGAGAAAACATACTGATTAACTCCATCACATTGCCTATTGAATTGGATTGCTATAATAGGATCTCTTACCCTCTTTTTATCCTAGAACCACCAATACAAATACAAAATTCCGAAGACCATAACATGAGAACAAAAAAAATCATTCTTACAATAAATAAAAAATTCTACATTAAACCAGTTTTTATTTTAATAAATTTGTGCACTCATAAATTAAATCACATTATTGGGTCAAAAAATTTAAAAAAATGTAAAGGATTAATCAAAACATAAAATCAACATGAATGTGAAATTTTTTATTGTTTCCTATTATTTTAAATATATCATTCCGAATTTTTTTTAAAATAGTTTAATGAGTAACTTTAAAAAGTATATTTTTTTAAAAAAAAAACCCTTACAAATATAATATCATTAATTAAAAGAATAAAATCACTTATATATAATGATTTTAAAAATAATATAATTTTAAATTCAAAATATGATAATAAAATTTCCCTTCACACATAGAATTACCACCAAATTTTCAATTAAAATTATTATAAACTAAATGATTGAAAATTGATTTGAGAAATCCTTTAGCCAAACCAATTTAAAATATAAAATACCTAAAAAATGAATAAATTCGTTATCTTTTATTTTTTAAAATAGGATGTCTTGTATGGGAATCCAAATATTGAATAATTTTAGGTTTGTATAGATGTTTTTGATCTATAATTGTGAAAAATAGAAAATTCATTTTCTGTTTTGAAAAGAAATAAAAAAAAATTATATAAAAAATAAAAAGTCATTCCATTTTAAAAACAATGGATTGAAATTAGAAAACAATAGAATATGTCTTTTATAATCCCTTAATATCCATATAAATGAACATATAAAACAATATTATATGTGATTATATAAGGGAAAATAATTTTAAATAATGTAAATATTCATTTAAAAGGTATTTTAAAATTATAGTGTCCCATACCGCTTTGAAATATTTGAATCATAAGAACTATGGTGGATTAAAATTTAACAAATCAATAAATAACATGGTAAAAAAATATTTTGGATATGATATGTCAATGGATATATATATATATATATACACCTCACAAAACAAGGTATGTATATATAAAATCAAAATAAGCCTTAGTGAATAAAGATTGAGATGATGTCCATTAACATTACTCCAAATCATCATGTACATTCATTATATCCCAGAATAATAAAAATGGTTTATTTATTTACATCCTTTAGAACATTATTATATTTTACTATTACATTTATTTTAATTCTTATCAAGTTCTATCAATTTCATAAATATTCAAATTTATTTTAGATGTTTTAATGATATTCGGTACTTCAGTAAAAAATGAATTGTGTATTATATCAAAAGTAAAATTGGTCATAATTCCATAATATCAAGAATTATAATCATTATATGATTAAGATTTTTATAAATCAATTTTTCCATCTTAATGTAACAATTGATTATGGTTTTGAAAAATGAACTACATTAAAATTATGGAGATGGAAAGTCATTTGTATATATTAGTAATGATTCCATTCTTCAATGATCATTATGTAAACAAGGTAAGTATTATTTTCACTATCAATGATTATCATAATATCATTAATATAATACAAATAATTTTGATATTCTCATATATATAATCTAATTAATTTGGTGATGAATAATCAATCACAACGCTTAGTGGGGGTGATAGGTCAAAAGTAAGCTTAAACGGCTTCTGTAATTTCATGTTCAAGGAAATTTATATATTTTAATGATATATAATTATTAAATAGTTATAAATATATCATTAATATAATATTTAAAAATTAATATAAATCATTAAAACCAGTCATGATTGATGGTTACAGAAAAGAATTATATTGGTTCACGAGCTGCTACTCTACCATACACACAAACGATTAATTATTTTCCCCTTCCTTGAAAGTGAAGATAGATTTAGGTGACAATATTTACATGAAAATTTACATTATATTTAGGATAAATGATTTATTATTTAATTATAGTGGAATAATATATTAAGTATGTGGAAGAACAAACAGAAGAGAAATACTTGATTAAAACAGTACATCTTCTTTAGACGATCTACTTTTATTATTTCATTAATACCACTAAGGGTGATGTTTTACCTAAATTATGTGATATAAGATGTTGAGAAATATTATAATATTTTATTTTTGAAGATATTTGTTGGTACAAGTTGAATTTCTAGTCTAATGAAAAGATACAAAAAGGTGACCTTTTATAAGAGGGTAGACATGCACACTTTGAATTTTAAAAAATAATAAATTAATATAATATAATTTTTTATTCCAAATGGATCTAAAGCGAGTTATTTAGAATATAAGATTGATATGGGTATAAATAAAATATTAAAATTAATGGTATACATGTTTTCTTCATCCATATATTTTTATTTTAACACTATTTTACCCTATTAAATCCATACCATGATATTAACAAATTTACACATTGAGGGTTAATATAATTACAAAAAAATTCCAAAATACCATTAAATGAATCATTTTTGAAAATTAGAAAACTTATCCAAAACATTTGTAAAATCAATATATTTATAAAAATTTTATATAATTTAATTAAATATCAACGATTTAAAATATCATTAATGTAAATTTTGAAAATATTCAATAATCATTCATCTAAAAACATGATGAAGAATAATTAAAATTAGATCCATGACAAATAAAAAATAATAAAAATGTCAAATAATTCTCAAAAATTCATCGATGGCATTATTAACTATATATTAAATTTATTTTAATATTTTTAATATTATTTATCTGATATTTTGTTTAATTAAACAATTTGTGCATTATCCTTAAGAACTCCTTTAATTTAATAATTTCATTACTACAAATAAAAAATAAATTATCCCGAAAAATATAATCATTTTAAATTTCAAAATATTATTTATAGTTCAATATAAACTCTATATAGACCCATATAAAAAATAGTTCACTTGTTCAAAATAGAAGTATCGCAAATTGACATTCTTTTAAAAAAAATATATAAATTGTATTAAATAATAAATTTGCCTCTAAGAGTCCTCAAATCCATCCGCATTATTATTTTAGTTGACAATAACTCATAAAATAAAATTATTACAATGTATTTCAGAAATTTTATAATATTTTTTATATTTTGTCTACTCTTAAATACCTAATTTACCCATTAACTATGGTATTAAAATTTACCAAAAATACTATTAATATCGGTAAAAAATAATAGTGGACTATTTAATAAATTTGAGTTTTCTTTTTTCAAATATAGAATCCATTTTTATGAATTAAAAATTAACAGTATTCAAATTTTAATTATAAATTTATCTCACTATCGCTGTGTGAAAATAGGTTATTAAAGTGGACATAAACAAATTATTAAAATGTTTTTAAAGAAAAAGTCAATGTTAAATTTATTAAAATTACCATAATTGGATTATATGGTTATATATTAATCTAGTTATTAATTAAAACCAATGAAAAATATAATTTGACATTATAAATTATTTAGATGCAAAATATATTTTCAAACAAAATTAATTATTTTTTACAATTCATCAAAACATGAAACTATTAAGAAAATTACCAAAAATTCAACCTTTGTTAATTTTGATATTTCAATATCAAAGAAGAAGTTTACTTGTTTTTAATATAAATTATAAAAGTGTCAAAAAATTATATTTAAAAAAATCCTCCATAAAATGGAGAGAAGACATGTTTTTTTATAAAAATACATTTTTTATAAGTAAAATTGGATTTGATCATATTTAATTTCAAAAAAATTCATAACATGAAGGTTTATAATTTTATTAGATATATTATAAATAAAATATCAACAATATAATCCAAAAAGATTAAATTTTATATCTATTATATAATGAACACGTGTCCACATTTAAATTGTTTTTTAGGAAAAAATTCTCTTTTAATAATGGGAATTCTTTTCATTTATAATAATTTATTGATAAATAAAAAATATATATATATATATACAAATTTTCCATAATTAAGTAAATTCAATTCATACCCTTCATTCGAATGGCTATGTTATAGTGGTAAAATTTAAATATTCCAATTTAGATTGGTGTTTATGGTCAATGTGGCATATAATTTACACTATCAAACATAGTGTTATGTTTACAAAACTTTATTTGTTACCATATATACACCTCATAATCCAAAATAGTTTTATAATGAAAAATATGTACCAATGAAACCATATTGAGACTAAGAACTCTTACGTTGTTGGTAATATTTGAATCAAAACCTCAAGAAAAGATAGACATTAGCTTGATTTTTAATTTCAAAAAAAGTATCATTAAAATTATCGTAAAATATTCATAATTATATATAGTATAAAAAAGGAAACACACGGTGAATAGGGAATATGTCTCACGAAAATAAAAGTGAGATGAGAAACCGCTTACATCAAGTTAATCATTCCTCAAAATTGATCGATCCTCTAATATAATAAATGATAATTTATTTTAATTATATTATATAAGTATTTAAATATATAAAATATCATATTTTATTCATTTATTACATCTAATCATTCATTTATTAATAATTCCTAATTAAATTATCCATTTTCATGTCTTAACTGTTATATATTTCATGACTATTTGGGTTTGTTAGTTATAGTCCTTTTAAATTAATATTGAATCTATAATCTCGGGAATTTTTATCATTATGTATATATAATATATATTCATTATATATTTGGTTTCATTAATTAAATATAATGGTAGAAAAATGTATTTCACTGTTCTGGGAGATGGTCAGTCGTACATATGCATGAATGATGTTTTCAATTTTCTTTGGATGAAAAAATGAAATATAAAAAACAATTAATCATTTTAAAATTTATATTACATCGTATATATCATATATATACATTACGTAAATTCTTATTACCATCCATGTAAATAATACTTGAAAAATGGGCCACTTCGCTGTATGGAGGAGGTCGTCCACATGTATGTTAGGGAAACAATAACATTATCCAATTGATTGGATAGTAATATGGTAGATATTATATTATTATTTCAAAAATATAATAATTTCATAAGTATCATAAATACTCTTTTAACCCATCATAATAAACATCCCTGGAAAATCGTGGTGGAAAATTAATTGTATCGTTATGTGGAGAAGGAAGTCCGCACTTATTCATGAAAGATGAATTCACGTCCAGTTTGATGGAAAAGAGGTGACTAATGGTTATTACATGATAAAAATAATATTAAATTATCTATAGTATGATGAATTTAAATTTTATTAATAATTATTTATAACTAAATGAGGTAAATGTATATTTTATTTGAAATATTTAGGATTGGATTATTTCCTCATATTTGATAGACCAACATTAGAACCAGCCATAATGTACCTTGGAATGGTAAATAAAGAATAACAGAACCTCTAAAACATGTTTAAAAAAGTTAATGATAAATTCTTTCATTAGTTATATAATCCAAATTTCTCAATGTGATTAAACAAGGTAAACTAGGGGTTCCCTTTTTTATGTTAGGGAGACAAAAAATCATATTTATAAAAGAAATAAAATATTTTATTTTCAAAATATATGAAAATACATTAAAATATATAGATATACCAATTTTTATATTCAAATGTCCATGTAAGTCAATAAAATATAATTCAGACAATATTAATTAGAAATCGTACACTTACCTCTTGGTTTAAACATTGGTAACAATGATTTAACCATAAATGTTTTAATTCCATTTTTAATTTTTAAGGGCTATGATTTTATTTATATGTTAATATTTGGGTTATAAATAGAGAATTTATAAAATTATTTACCATTTCTCATCATAATTTACCTATTTAATTTTTTTATTTTTTTTTTAAAATTTATCATTTTTATAAAATATTTTTAATGTCATTTTTTATACTATTAAATTAGTTTGAAACTAAATAAAAAAATACATCAAAATAATTTTAATTTATGTAATTTGACTATAATTTATAAATTAATATTAACCATTAATAATATTTGATATAATATTTATTAAAAAAATTATGCTTTTAACTTCATTTACCATGATTTTTCTAATACTTGCACACACATTAAGTTATTGTCATGTAAGAATCTAAGATAATTATACCATTAAATAAAATAAATAATAACATAATATCATAAAAGAAAATTCGAGTAAAAAAATTTCATTCATTTTTAACACATTTTAATAACTATGTGAACATATAAAAGAAATTAAATTTGATATAGTGACAATTAATAATTTTCATTACATAATATAATATAAATGTAATTATCAATTAAAAATGGTACAAATGTAGAATATAATCTAATTTCAGATGTATATTGTCAATCTATTCCCATATAATGATGTAAATTTATGATTTTCATAGATTTAGATACCTTGTCTCATGGGTAACGCATTATTTTACCCATTTAATCATTTTTACGATGACCAATTATTACCAAAACTAATACTCATAATGATCAAAAAACAAACATATTGACCTTATGTGACTATACTAAATTTAAAAATTGATCTATTTTAATTATTAAATATGTATAATAATAAAATATCATTATTTATATAAACATGAAAAAAGAAATGAAAACAGTTTATCGACAAAAAATTAACCATAGAATTTAACTTATATCAAATTATTTAATGTTGCACATTCATTTTGAAGTAATTATATATTTAAATATCAAAATTATGATATGAAAAATTAATTAAAATTTCCAAAAATGATTTTAAAAATAAATTAAATGGTGTAATATCCTCAAAAGAATGTATTCGAAAAATCAGTGTTTTTCTAGTATTCACTGAATAGTCAGTTATTTCAGAAATTCCAAAAAAAACTTCCATTATACATTTTCATATGATTATTAAAACATTGATGTAAATTGATAGAATAAAATAATTTAATATAATATAAATTAATTAGAATTTCAATGAGAAATATTCAATAAAAATGTCTTTTGAATAAAATACTATTTAAAATCATAAAATGACTTCAGTAAAAATGATTACATATTTCCTAAAAAATAATAGAATATATTTTATTATAGTGGGACATTATAACTTTATTTCTTACATTGATTATATATATATATAACATCAAATGAAAGTAAACTATTTGAATACTATTTTTATAATATATTACATTTACTTTAAAACATAGTTGATAATGATTGGAAAGATATGAAGCTATTACATTTTTTTAATTTAAAAAAATTATTTTTTTCGAAAAAATAAGTATATATTTATTTCTTATAATAAAAAATAAAATTTTTGGGAAAAAATATAATATTTTAGGTTTTTAAAATCATAAATCCAAATTTTATTTCCATTATCGTACATAATAGCTATTTGTACTAAATTTAGTTATTAAATAATGCCTAAATATAACATCAATATTTATTTTTATTGGGTTTTCATGTTTTATTTGTTATACATAATGGTTATATGATGGGTATTTATAATTGTTAAACAATTAATGGTTAATGATCATATCCAAATTATTTTCTAATTGTTCAATACCAATGGTATGATTTTATTTATACCACTTCCATCATTAAATCATTATAAATAAAAACCATTATACACTCTAAAATAATATTCATTAATTTTATGGATTCAATTGTGTTTATATCTAATATACTAATGTTTTTTAGTTATCTTTTATCATATGTTATCAATTTTTATTGTCTAATAAGATCCACATGAGTTTCATATTCCAATTGTGTCATCCATTTCAATTTTCATTTTATATTTATGTTTGTCCATTTTAGGTAATTTAACATCATAATTATCATATTACTATGAGTAAACCAATAGAGTTAATAATATTTATTAATGAAATGTTGTCTCTGTAATATTTATTTATTTCAAAAAGAAAATCCAAGGTATTATAATTCTCACAAAATATTATTGAAATGTTTCCTTATTTCAAGGACTATAAGTAAAAGGACTAAATAGATTGTTGATCTAGTATAACTAATAGTAAAAGAAATTTATTTGATGGAGGGAAAGAGGTTTATATATAAATTATTATTAAGTAAAGTTTTCTACATGAAAAGGGTATTCATGAAAATTGTGATGGAGTTAAGGATATAAGTAAAAAATAAATAAATTAGATAGTTTTTTTTGTATCAAATGCTCGATATTATTATGATTGTGAATGGATGGTTTATTTATAATGAACCATCCAATGTCGAAACATCATTGTTATTAGTGATTTTCTATGGGGCATCAATTCCGTTCTCCAATCAAAAGTGAATAGAATGAAATTTGAAGGGATAAAACATAGTCATTCTGAAATGATTTACCAACAATTAATAAGGAAAAAATTCTGATATATTTATTCATATTTTATTTAAATTCTAAAACCATAGAAATATTATAAAAAAAATATTTAATGAATACACTAAATACTATTTATTGAAAATAAAAGACATATTTCTAATATAACACATCCAACCAAGATAGTGACATATAACAACCCAAGATAATTCAAAATATCTAATTATTTTTTGATAAAATAATTTATATCCATTTTGAAAAAACTCTAATTATTCAATTTAATGAATATTAAGTCATTTGATTTAAAAAAATCAGCATAAAAGACATTAAAATGTATACATGGACCTGAATAAGATAAGATTATATAGATAGCCTAAAGTATTTGCCTATCTGAAACATCTTCAATATCCTAAAAGATATATATATAACCATGTAATAAATTCCATCAAAATATCTTCATATATTTGTTAACAAAGGGATTTATCATAAAATTACAAATGAATCAATTTCATCATGTTTATATAACTGTCAAATGTAAATTACCAAGATATGAGTTACATAACTATTTTTTATACCAATATCATAATCATTGTTAGCCATAAACATTCATGAATACATGATGGAAATAAAACACATATAAAAAATTAATATGAATGTTTTATACAAACGTTTTAGATAATCTTTCAATTATGAATTTCTATAAATAATGGTCATACAAAATGGAATTACAGACATGTTTTAATATTATCATTCAATTTCAAAAGCATTTTATCCAAAAACAATAATTCTGAATAATTTCTCATTCCTTTTATCATTCAATTTCTTACAGAATTTTGTAAAATAATACATAAAAATTGATTATAATAAATTCAAACAAGTCGAATAAAAATTTCATGTAGAGTTACAGACATGGTTTAGGAAAACCCCATGATATTACCCAATGTCCTAATGTATGTAGTATAAAATCCACAAACCCATATTCTCAATAATTTTATTAAGTTGTTTTCTTAATATTACATGATAAATATTAACATCATAAAAATAGTATAAATCTATATATACCATAAATATTTATTCATATACCTCTAATGAATTAAATAGAAAAACCTTCCTTAGATGATAAATTTATAGTGATCAATGAAACATTATATATTTAGTTAATGACTATAATCAACCAATCAAAATATAGAATAAATAATATGACTTTAGGATTATAACATTCATGAATCAAGTGATATTTTCTATCATTCCATGTGTAATATTTTTTTATATATCTATTGATAGATGGAAATTTAGAGAATTGGAAATATAGGTTTTTATGAAACAATTGTATCCCAAATATCTATCCAATAATCTAGTGTTAATTCAATCATTTTATGAGAGATCCACATTTTTAATCTGCGGGGGATCCATATAATTACATTCACATATACTTAATTATATCCAAGTCTATATTATCAATTATATGATCCTTTTTGGATACTATATTTAATATTGTATACTAAATCAACCATCTCATACCCAATTCCATTATTAAGAGAAACAATTTAGGGAAATTTGTGGCTAACATTGTATGATTTTATTACTATAAATCCCATTACGCATAGTTAGGGATGATTTCCCCTCCTGCATTATTCCGTTTTTGTGAACATGTCCCTTTAATAAATATCATTTCAAACATGTTTTTCTATACAATTTAGAGACCAAGGTTCAAAACAATGCATAATGACCTTTTTAAAAATACCCTAATTTATATCATTAAATCCACCATTACTGTACACATTATTTAGTGTCACTATCTTACATAGTAGAAGGTTTTTTTCATTAATGATTTAGTATGAATCCACTTCAATAAAAAAGAAACATCGTTACTTACACTTATTTCATTTTCTCCCTAATGCCTCTTCTAGAGTCATTTTATATTATGGAAAAATTTTCACTAATGGAATAATATGTCGTTACTAGGTATTATCAATTAGATAAATATAGTAAAATGTAATTTAATTAAGATAAAATTCATTTGAGACTAACTTTATCATAGAGAATAATACAAAGAAGATATTTTCATATTTTTCTTAGATTATAATCATGTAATGGATTATGCACTAAAATATAAAAAAGATTAAATTCCAAATAAACAGGGACATCCCAATTCACTCAAAAATATCAAATTGAATAAAAATATAATGTTGTTCAATTCAGTTAATTTCATATCCATTGATGTACCATTCATAGTTAAATTATTATTGACGACATGAAAAAAAACCATGGTCCCTATAGGATGTTACTGAAAGTCCATAGAAGGATGTTATTAGGAAATCTATATCATTTCTCACAATAAAAACTAATTAATTCAATCATTAACTTTATATAATAAACTCAATCTGAAGAAATAATTTTCACCCACCTTCTCCCTACATAATGGGGATCAACATGGCTTCTATTAATGTACTTAAAATAGATCCATTTTAATCAATAGATGATACATTTTTATAATGAAACATCACCAAACAATCATTATATAATATGATATCATATAATTTGGAACATATTAATAATGTCTGACCTCTAATATCTATAGGAGATATTCTTAATTATCAACTATCAAATGGTGACTCAATATTTTTATATTTCTCTAATTAGACATCACCATTGGAAAAAATACTATAAATATTAATTTAAAAAATATATATATTTTTTAAACAAAACATAACTATAAATTTTAAATCCTTACTATTTCAATCATGTATGTCTATTTACTCATAAATAGGAAAAATATATTTAGTTTCCAATAAGTATGATTACATGACAATTCAATCTATTATTAATCATCTAAAATTATTCATATTTTGTGATCATAGAAAACCAATCATAAAATTTTCTTATCATATCCTGAAATATTTATAATAATCATATTGGTTGATGATTATATGGAATCATATTTTGAAATGATAATAACTAAGATAAATATTGGATTGTATTTATTTTCATTCATACCCAACTAATATATCATCTAATTTAATTTATCATATTTGTTCCTCCTGCATAATATTTTATTCTTGACATATGAAATTCATTGATAATTTATTCCATGAATCACAATGAATATACGCCTCTACCTTAATTTTTTTTATTAATTAAACTACTATTTACCACCCATTAATGGTTTACCCACCATAAATTGAATTAATTAATATATTTTTTTTTTAATTTTTTCATTCTAATCCATTACAGAGATCATTAAATACTAGAGAACTTATTTTTTTATGTCTAAGAATAAATTTTTGAATTTGTTTTTATTTTTAAAAAAATATTTTATCATATTAAAAACATTATTTTTCATGGTTAATATTAGATTCCACAAAAGTAATCATTCCACCAATTGTAAGAAAAGTACATATTGTGGGAGATAGAGCCCATATGTTTCACCTTTTTATCACCATAAGGTTGTTATTTAGGTTCTTATGGAATATTGGTCAAGCCTAAGGAATAGATTTTGGAAATAATATCAAAATGTTGTGAAAATATCTATCATAATATAGATTAGTCTCCAAATATTATGTATATTGGCTCCCACTATTATAAAATAAGCATTTGAAAATGAAACATTATGGTTTCCATGAAACTCATGGATTCATCAACATCAACCAATAATAAACTTCAATACAAGAAAATATTCACTAACATCCTATTTTAATAATAATCATAGTCGTGATTCCCAAAATATTTTATAGTATTCTCTAGATCACAAATATTCAAAAATATTATATTCCCATCTTCCTTTGATAATTACAACTCATATTTTTCATTATAATTAACATAACCACCACATATTATTCATTTTATATATTCCATTGAAATAATAAATATTTAAATAATTCATAATTGTCATAATTCATGAAGAAATCTGTAATCCCTGTAATTCAAGAATATTACAATTGAAAATTTGAGGAAATTTTCTAAAAAATATTCCACATGATCATTTCTCTCTAACCGATAATGTGTATTAGTATAAATGATGCACATAATATTTTATTTTAAATAATTTACAATTATAGATATTCCATAAGAAAGCCCTATAAAGTGGAGTTATGGAGTATTTTCATTCCAAATTTAATCATATTTTATTAATATTATTCATTCAAATATTTTCCATCTAACTAATCACATGGATTAGCCTCCCTGATCCTCAATATATAACAATTAAGAACATACCATGTAGGTTTTCTAGACATGTTTCAGAACTAATTTTCAATGTAATTTGTTAATATCATTTTCAAAATAATTAGTATTATAATTTAGAAATTTTTCAAGTATTAACATAAAAAAATTATTTTCAAATATTAATATTCTATAAAATAATAAAATCAATTAGTGTAATTATTATTTGTATTTAAGTAAATTTTTCATATGATGGGGCATAATATTCTCACATACTCTAGCAATCAAAATTCCAATATCATGTCCAATTATTCTATGGAACAAATTTTTAAAAAAATTATATCGATATAAATCATGAATTCAATAACTCAAAATCATGTTATACATGTCTTAATGATCATAAATAAATCGTTTCATATAATTCCCATTCTTAATATTTAATTCAAGAAAACAATATATTTTTCCAAGTAAATATGAAATATATATTATTATAAACATAACATTTACAATTTAAATGTATTTTAATACCATAAATATATTCAAGAAGATGTATCATATTAGAAAAAATATGTTGGTGTCACACGTATGTTGAAAACATCATAATACTACATCCATAGGATCTAGGATATAAATCAGGAAGTGGAAAATTGGTGTGTGACATCACGTTATGTTTTCAGGTATTTTTGATGTTTCTATGTACCATTATTTTGGTGTAAAGGATTGGGAAGCGTTTGGGATAATTTTTGGGAAAAATTAAACCCAGTGTGATGTGCACGGTTTGACAAACTGTACGACTAAACCATGATAGCCTTGAAACCTGGACAGAAGCTTTTGCATGGGTAGCGCACGGTTTGTCTAACTATGTGGCCAAGACATGTGAGAAGGGTGGCCGAGGAAGTAGCTGACACACGGTTAGTGCACGGTTTGTCAAACCATGCAAACAAACCATGCAGTCACATAAAGTTAGATCCTTAAATTGTGGATCTCGGCCGTTTTGCCTCTAAATGCTTTGTTTTTCCTCCAAAGTGGCCCAAACATGGGATTTTTCTTCTCCTCGAGTCAGAGAAGGTTCTCCATTTCTCTCTAAGGCGATCCAAAGGATCCTATTTTTGAATCGAAGTGGGATTCTCAAGGTATATGATCATTCTTCACCGTTCTTGATTGGTTTCTTAGATCTACTTAGATATAGTCTTCTTTTTTTCTCAGTTTCTTAGATATATTCCTGTTATTAGTGGATCTAAGTGTGTGGTACTAAGTTTTATGATATTTGGTCTTGATATTTCTAGGGGAAGAGATCTAAGGCGGGTTCTTGAAGAAGAGACCCTGTTTTCTTGAGCGTTCTCGACCTTTGTGGTTTTGGTCAAAAACTTCGAGGTAGGTGGTTCTGTCCCAACATGCCAAATTTATTATCATTTTATTTTCTTGAGTTATTTCAATAATTGATTTAAATTCAATTGATGATGTTTCTTCAATTAAATTCATAAAAACTCGATTCTATTGAATTGATAAGTTTTAAATGGTTTTGGCATGAAAATCTGGGAAAACGCCCATTCCACTGACTTGGGTGCGGTTATGGAAAATTGGTTGATTTATGTTGTTTAATTTAAATTCAGGATTTGATATAAATTTTTTAATTAAATTTTTCTATTTAATTGTGAAAATGAAATGTGTAATGATGGAATTTGTTTTGAATGGATTTCAAATATATGAAAATGGGTTAAAATGATTTGATAGAAACCCATTGGTTTTACCTTGTGAAAGAGGCATGTTTTGAATAAAACCTGGTTTGGTTTTAAATGCAATCAAATGGAACTTTTGACATAAAAGAACGAGATTGATCGTATTTTATTCATTCTTAAAATAGTTCTCCCATCATGTAAGACCACATGCAATCCTTAGGTAGAAAGTGAGTTATTTAGATACACTCTACGGTACGACAACATTCTAAAACATACTTGCGGCGGGTCACATCCCTAACGGGTTGGTAACGTGCCTCCATTGGATATTTTCATAAGGACGTGTGTATACACATTTTTCTGAGTTCACATAGAGAGTCTATAATCCTATAACTGGTTAATACTATCGTACCTTTTGGTAGATGACCATGTTGCACGCTTGTTTGTTTATATTTGAGATATAAATGTATGCCATTGCTTTTGTACTACATACATTCCTGCTGAATTTATATAAACCTTTTTATATAAATGTTTTACTTAAGACATGGTTTTAGAAATATTCCATCATTGTAAAGCTTTTCTTGACGAATTTTCCATCACTTGAAAAATTATAGCATGATTTGTTAGAATATGCTTTTGAATTGCCAAACCTATTTATTAGAAAAATGAATATTTTTACTTGGATAATATATATTTGGAATCTTTTATGGAATATTTGGTGATATCCTACTGGGCTTAGGCTCACACCCTACTTTTTCCTTCGGGTGTTTGTAGACTTTCTTCTTCCAGGATCGAGCAAAGGGAAGGGACCTCTTGGAGGGGGGTCTAGTTGTTGATCTTTGGTCTTTGTGAGTTGTGTCCTTAGGGACCTCGGGGCTGTTTTTCTCAACTTTTGTACTTGGGTTGTGGTACTTTGTAATATTATGCCTCTTTGTATCCTGGTACATCACTCCCAATGGAGTATCTTTTGTTATGCATATTTTTTGATTTACTCTTCCTTCAACATTCATGTTGAAAAATCATTCCCACTTGTATGTTATACGATTCCAGATGATAGTCACCGACCCATGGGGATCGGGAACGCCCTTTGGGCTATGTCGGGGTCAGCTCGGTTATCGGGTTACCAGGGTACCCAGGCTGGTTCGTGAAAAAATGGTATCAGAGGGAGGTTAAGAATCTTTCTTTGATGACAGTATGTATTTTAGTTTTCTTGTCAGGACTTAGGAGGTAGTTGTGATTGAGTGATTGGCCAACTCTCACCACAATGAACCTTAAGTCACCAGGGGTGGTCAGGGAAAGGCGACTTGTAGATTAGTTCTAGTCTTTTCCCCTATTTTGATTTGGATAGAGTGGAATCCAAATCTGGTTATCCCTTCTTTTAAGATTATTTTCCCTGTTACTCTGGTTGAGTGTTAATATAATGTCTTCTTTATTGTTAGATGATGTTATATAGCATCATGCCTCTAAGAAGACATAGAAATCAAATCCAAAAAGAGGTTGCTGCTAAATCTTAGCAAGCAAGTCCTATTGTGGATCCAAGTTTGGTAGAGGTGATTGTTCGCACTATCCATGCTCTGGGACAGGCACCACCTCTAGTTGTTATTTACGCTCCAGCTATATATACTCATAGTGATATTCTCCGAATCATTATCAAGAGTTCCTACACAAGAAGCCACCAGTCTTCAATGGCTCCATTGATCCTCAATATACTGAGTAATGGTTGAGTAAGATCAAATGCATGTTTGGGTTTTTAGAGACACCTTATGAGATCAAGGTGAAGTGTACCACCTTTGTGCTAGAGGGACCAAGTAGGAGATGGTGGGACATGATGGTGACGACTGGGAAACATGAGGCTTTGGAGAGGACAGACTTTAGGGTTCTTTTCACTGAGCTATTCTATCTAGAATCTATTGTGTTTTCCAAGGCTATGGAGTTTTTCAGACTTGAGCAGGCCAACAAAACTGTGACTGAATACTCAAATAAATTTGTCGAGTTGGTATAGTTTTCTCCTAAAACTGTATCTAATGGGAGGATGAAAGCTGAATGATATGATTTGGGGCTTCGATCAGATATTTGTTCTCAGGTTTTCTTACTGATGCTACCCACTTATGCTGATGTGCTGGATATGGCGAAGATGGTTGATATGGATTTGGAAAGAAAGTCAAGGTTGCAGGATGTTCATTTTTCTTCTAGTGGAAGTGTTGGTTCCACTAAAGGAAAACAAAAGTGTGATGTTACCCATAGTGGTTCTCGACAACAGAGTCACTCCAGACCACCGGTAGCACCAGGATGGGCTTCCTTGACTTGCTATCAGTGTGGAAAGCCAGGACATTATAAGAAGGTTTGCACTGAGGCACCCAATAATTGTAGCTCCTGTGGGTGTTTAGGGAACCTATAATGATTCTACCATCACTTCTGTACTCTATGTATTGGAATAGGATCATCAGTACCTCAAAAGACTATATGGAAATCAAATGCTCCACGCACAAAAGGGTTCCAGCCACATGCATCTGGAACGAAGCTTCTTCACGCAGTGGAAGAGTCACCCGAAGTAGCTGATACAGGTCATGTGACTATGAGAGGTATCATTACTATAGCTTCATCTTTAGTAATAGCGCTTTTTGAAACTGGTTCTTCTCACTCTTCTATTTCAACCCACCTTGTTAATCTGCTTAATCTTCTTATGGAGCTATTATCTTCTGCGATGAATATTACTACACCCCTTAGTGTAATGAGAGATAAGGGTCTCTGTAGTGATGCTTGTGTCTTCTCTATATCAAATGTTGATCATGATTAGAGTTTTATGGTTCTAAACATGAAATCTTTTGACATCATTTTTGGGATGTATTGGCTCATTTCCCACAAATCCTGGATCGATTGTTATCTTCGGTGGGTCTACCTTACAACACCCAGTGGTGTGCCTCCTGTTTTTCAAGGAGAATGGGACCAAAGGTCAAGAGAGCCGGACCCTTTTTCCCAAAGTTAGGGAAAGTTATATCAGTGTCTTATTTGTATCTAGAGAGAGATTCATTGTGTGGTTATCTCCCTCCAATCATCGATGAGTTTCCCGACATTTTTCCTTCAGACTTCTCTGGTTTTCCCTCGTTAAGAGAGGTTGAATTTTCTATCCACTTGATGCCAAGTACTCAACCGGTTTCTATTCCCTATTACTGAAAGGCTCCAGTTGAATTAAAAGAACTAAATTATTAGTTAGATGATCTTCTTGAGAATGGTTTACTATGTATTTAGGCCACAAGAACTTGAGTTATATCTTCTCTCAAAAATATTTGAATCTTCGCCAAAGGTGTTCGGTGGAGTACCTACAATATTTCGACTTTGACATTGCCTATACCCCGGGGAAAGGTAATTTCATTGCAGATTCGTTAAGAATGAAACTTCAAACTCAGGATGTGAAAGAATATTCAGAAGTGTGGAGTTTGATGGCTCTTTTTGTTCAATTTCATATTGGAATTCCGTGGAAGGAGAATGATGTTTCTTTAACCATTGTTCAGTTGACTTCTGCTCTCATCGAATTGATTCTTCAAGAACATCAATTGGATGATGTATTCCATAGCATTAGGGACTCTCTTTATGGTGGGGAGACCGACACACAGTGTTCATTCTCCAAAGAGGGTGTTCTATGTTTTCGAAACTATTACGCTGTACCGTTATCATCATGGAAGGATGTGATGGGGATTTTCCATAACTCTTAGTGGGATGTGTACCCAGGAACCACAAAAATGTTTTATGACATGTGGCGGAAATTCGGGGTGCTAGGTATGACACAAGTCATTGCTGAGTTTTTATCTCATTTTTATACATGCCAGTAGCTGAAAGTTGAGCACCATAAACCTTCGGATTTGCATCATCCACTACCAGTCCCTACATAAATGTGGAATGAAATCGCAATGGACTCTATGGTTGGGTTACCTCAAACCCAGAGGAAGAAAAATGTGATATGGGTTATGATTGACAGGCTGACCA
This sequence comes from Viscum album, assembly GCA_963277665.1. Lineage (NCBI taxonomy): Eukaryota > Viridiplantae > Streptophyta > Magnoliopsida > Santalales > Viscaceae > Viscum > Viscum album. The sequence goes on from OY728137.1 coordinate 114,668,948, forward strand.
AGTCGTCTCACTTTATACCTATTCGAGATACAACCAAAGTTGAGGAGTTGGGAAATATCTATGTGAAAGATGTTGTTCGTTTTCATAGAGTTCTGGATGCTATAGTCTCTGACAGAGATCCTCAGTTTACTTATCACTTTTGGAGAGGCCTTCAAGGGGCACTGAGATCTCAGGTTTGTTGGAGCACGGCCTACCATCCACAGTCCGATGGCCAGACAGAAAGAGAAATTCAGATCCTTGAGGATATGCTCTGTGCTTGTGTTCTTGACATTGGTGGGTCTTGGGATGATCATCTGGGGTTGTTTGAGTTATCTTATAATAACAGTTACCAATCCTCAATCAAAATGGCTCCTTTTGAGGCCTTGTATCCCCATCTATGTAAATCTCTTTTTTGTTGGTCAGAGATTGGTGAAAACTCTTTGGTAGGACTGAGTTTGGTCTAAGAGATGACATATAAGATCTTGTTAATTCGTTAGAGAATGTTGACAGCACATAGTCGGTATAAGTATTATGCTAACCATTTCTGTAAACCTTTAGAGTTCTTTGTTGGTGACCACGTGTTTTTTAATGTTTCACCCCAATTGGGTCATCGAAGGCTTGGGAGGAAAGGGAAGCTTGCTCCTTGTATTGTGGGACCTATAGAGGTTATTGGTCTTGTGGGGAAAGTTTCTTACCATTTAGCTCTACCACCACAGCTGACGTCGATACATAACGTGTTCCATGTATCGCAGCTGCGAAAGTATCTCTCACATCCATCTCATGTTGTGAGGTGGAGTGAGGTTGAGATTGATTCTATTACTAAACGACCAGTCAGGGTTGTTGATTCTGAAACCACGATACTTAGTGGGAGAACGATACATCTGGTCTGTGTACAATGGCAACATGGTTCTGATTCTTATGAGACGTGGGAAAGGGAGTCACTAATGAGAGACCAGTGGCCTCACCTTTTTGACGTCGAGGTTTCTTCATAGGATTTCCGGTAGTAGAAAGATCATATGGTGGGGATTTTGTAACATCAAGTTATGTTTTCAGGTATTTTTGATGTTTTTAAGTACCTCTGTTTTGAAGTAAAGACATGGGAAGAATTTGGGATAATTTTCGTGAAAAATTAAAACCCAGTGTGTTGTGCACTGTTTGCACATGGTTTGACAAACTATGCGACCAAACCGTTCCAGCCTTGAATGCTGGACAGAAGCTTCTACATGGGTGGTGCACGGTTTGTCTAAACGTGTGGCCAAGCTGTACGAGAAGGGTGTCCGAGGCAGTAGCTGATGCATGGTTAGCACACTGTTTTTCAAACCGTTTGGTCACATAAAGTTACATCCTTAAATTGTGGTTCTCAGTTATTTTGCCTCTAAATTATTCGTTTTTTCTTCATAAGTGGACCTAACTTAGGATTTTCTTCTCCTCAGGTTAGATAAGGTTTTCCCTTTGTCCTGGAGGTGATCCAATGTCTCCTCTTGGTGAATCGAAGTGTGATTCTCAATGTATGTGATCATTCTTCAACGTTATTGATTGGTTTCTTAGATCTTCTTAGATCTAATACTCCTCTTCTATAGGTTTCATTGATCTAAGCCCATTATGGGTAGATCTAAGTGTGTGGTACCATGTTTTATGAGATTTGGTCTCGATCTTTCTAGGAGAAAATATCTAAAGTGGGTTCTTGAAGAAGAGACCCGGTTTTCATGAGCTTTCTAATCCATTGTGGTTTTGGTCAAAAACATCGATGTAGGTGGTTCCGTCCCAACTTACCAAATTTATTATCATTGTATTTGCTCGATTTATTTCAATCATTGATTTAAATTCAATTGTTAAAGTTTCTTCCAATTGAATTCATAAATACATGATTCCATTGAATTGAGATGTTTGAAATGGTATTGGCATGAAAATTTTTTAATACCCCAATTCCATTGAATTGGGTGCCGTTATAGAAATTTGGTTGATTTAATTTGTTTAATTTACATTATGGATTTGATGGAAATGTTTTCAGTAAAATTGTTTAATTTAATTGTGAAAATTAAATGTGTAGTGATTGAATTGGTTTTGAATGGATTTCAAACTTAAGAAAATGGATTAAAATGATTTTATATAAACCCATTGGTTTTACCTTGTGAAAGAGGCATGTTTTGAATAAAAACTATTTTGGTTTTAAATGGAATAAAATTGGCACTTTTGAAATGGAAGAATGGGATTGATCGTATTTTAAGCATTCTTAAAATAATTCACCCATCAGGTAAGAGTGCATGCAATACTTAGGTAGTTAGTGAGTTATTTGGATACACTCTACGCTACGACAACATTCTAAAACATACTTGCGGTGGGTCACATCCTCGACAGGATGGTGATGAGTCTCCTTTGGATATTTTCATATGGACGTGTGTATAAACATTTTTCTGAGTTCAGATAGAGAGAGCAGAATCCTATAACTGGTTAATATTATCATACCTTTTGGCAGATGACTATGCTTCTCGCTTGTGTGTCTATATTTGAGATATAAATGTATGCCAATGATTTTGAACTGCTTACATGCCTGCTGAATTTATATAAACTGTTTTATATAAATGTTTTACTTATGCCATTGTTTTATAAATATTCCATCATTGTAATGCTTTTCTTGATGAATTTTCCATCATTTGAAAATGTATAGCCTGATTTTTTAGAATATTCTTTTGAATTTCAGAACCTAATTATTTGAAAATTGAGCGTTTTTACTTGGATAATATATATTTGGAATCTGTTATAGACTCTTTGGTGATATCCTACTGGGATGAGGCTCACACCCTACTTTTTCCTTCGGGTTTTTGTAGACTTTCTTCTTCTTGGATTGAGCAATGGGAAGGGGCCTCTTGGAGGGCGATCTAGCTGTTGATCTTTGGTCTTAGTGAGTTGTGTCCTTAGGGACCTTGTGGATGTTTTTATCATATTTAGTCCTTGGGTTGTTGTACTTTGGCATTTTATGCCTCATTGTATCTTGGTACATCACTCTCAGTGGAGTCTCTTTTGTTATGCATACTATTTGATTTAGACTTGTTTCCACATTCATGTGCCAAAATCGTTCCCACTTGTATGTTGTACGATGTCAGGTGCTAGTCGTCGACCCATGGGGATCATGAACGCCCTTCGGGCAATGTCAAGGCCGGCATGGTTATCAGGTTACCGGGGTACCCAGGCTGGTTCATGACATGTTTAATTAATGTCAAATTAAAATTTTCACTTATTATAAAAGGTGTAGTAATAGATTCTATAACATATGTACTATTCAAAAACATTTCTCTTATGGTATATAGATTTAATCCATGGGACACTAGTACTTAGAGTCACAGTAGGACTTCTTGAAATATGGCATTCATTCAATGAATTCAGTATGTTTTTACCACATATGACCTAGCACTATTAGATGAATTTGAGTATGTATCAACCACTAGAGAAGAGTTAACCAGATTGGGAATGAAAAGAAGGTATGAAAATCTATATACCTAATAATATCCATGGAGTTCTATATTGGGAAATTCATTCATATCAGCCATTTTTGGACGGAATATAGGTTCTGTCAATGAAGATGATGTCATGGGGGATAGATATAGTTTTGTTGGTTCATTAGGCCTTTTAGATATGTATAGCGACTTATACCTTATAAATTTTGTTTGGTAATGAATCTTGTGCATAAAAGTGTTTTAGAAAGATAATATTTCCCTCTCAGCACTGTCAAAAGTTGGGATTGTTTGAAAATAATTAAAATATATAGAATTTGAGCCATTTCAAACAGTATTCCCTAAACATTATAGCATAGATTGTAGAAAAAAACATAAGTTATAAAATATCATAAGTTCCATAGAACATTTTAAACATTGAAAACTTTTTATCAATTACATCTTGTGTATCACATATTAACTATTATCTATAGAAATTAAAATAATTCTTATTACATAAATAATATTAATATAACAATTTGGTCCGACCATTTCACTATTTCATCTTTGAAATAAATATATTAAATCTATATGAACTATTAAATCATACACATCAGTTTTAACAACTTATAATCTATTTAAAATATATTACACATCATAAAAAAGATTTATAAAACCTTTAAAAATCCATAATTGTTTCAAATTATCAAAAAACCTATAATCAAGTATTATTACTCAGGATTTCAATCTCACCTTGAAAAAAAATAGATTCTTAAATTAATTTCAATATATTCAAATAGATGTTTTTATTCTCACTAGAATATTAATAACATCTAATGGTGTTCAGTCATAGTTGAATATAAATAAACCAAAACATCAATAACTCGATGGGTTCTTTAGTAACTCAATTTTTATTATATGACATCATCCAAATGAAATAAAAAATTATTAAATCGTATAACATCTCAAATATAATCAACTTAAAACCACAAAATTGGAAAATGTATTGTTTTTTAGATAATTACATTACTCATTATCTAGAAATATTTGGATAATTATTTTTATGCACTCTACTAAATAAACAATATATTTTCCCTATATTTTCATAAAAATAAATTCATTGATTCTATGTAAAGTACATGAGTAGTGTAACATCTCCCCACCTCATTAATATCATTATTTAAAGATTATAGTAGGTGTAATTGGAAAAATTTCGTATGTACGAATGTATGGATCAAAATTCATATTAATTATCTTAATTTCAAATAGGTTATTTTGCAAAAAAATTACTATATAATAATCTATTTAATGCCATAAATAAGTATATTTCAACCTTAAATATTTAAATTAATCCATATTATTTTATAAATTGATATCAAATTTCAGTGTGTCATTATCTACAAGGTCTTACTATATTGTTTAAATGAGAAATTGCAATCTGATTCCCAAATGAAATTATCATTATCCTAACTGTTGTTACACTCATGTCTTCTAATTTTTTTTATTAAAATAATTTTTATTCATTCTTGTATATAATCTATATAATCAGTCTATATAGTGATTAAAGTCTATGGATTTGTTATATTCACACTCCAAATCACAAAAATTCATCTATAAAATAATATACAAAATGATGTCGACATCCTGTCTTCAAATTCTCGATCTCACTTTCCATTAGGGAATGCTAAAATGTAATGTTATTAATTAAATATATAGATATATATAACACTAATTAAAAACTCTATAATGTATTTAGGAACTGTCTTGATAATCATTAAGGTTCAATGTTTGGTACCAATTTAATACAGAGAGCATGTTAATATTTCTTAAACCATTTTTTAGATTCAATGAAAAAATAATATGTCCAATAAAAATAATTTGTACATTTTTAATCACTCTCTACCCTTAATAATTCTTGATCATATCTGACCTATCATTCATGGGTGTGGAAACCACATTACAATCATCCAAGAAAAAAATCTTCAATATGTCCTTGGAATTATTTTGAAGGAATATGATAAAATATCTTTTTATTCACAAAAAGAAATCATATGATGAAACTACACTCTAAATGAATTGAAATTTAAATATTCCTTTCTATTTTCCATGTATAATATTCCATAGAATAGTATCTTTCAGTACTAAAATATTCTCATAAATAAAAACTATTATAATAAAATCTTCGTTACTAATATCATTCATATAAATATTTCTAACAGTATTCTATTTAGTAAACTTATTCTCTCTCTATAAACCATACTAGTTTTAGTACCATGATCATAGTGTGTTTTATACCATGTAGATATTTAATCAATTCTCACACCATGGATCCATTGTTATCAATAATAAAACCATTCAGTTCTTGAATATAATTGTATTTATTGATTTATCTATTAATGATATATGAATTTGTGTCCATATGATATAATTTTCAGTTATATTGATGTAAAAGATTAGGTAAATTATTAATTATTGATGGCATGAAAAATTAGGAAATTAATCATCAAAATAAACTGCATTAACTTAATAATGGTCTTCTTAAACTATCCTATAATTATTTATAAATTTTTTTTCTTTAACACAGTCTTGTTTATGAACGCCCAAACATTGTTTACCTAATAAATTTCTATATTTTTCTTGAAATGTAAGTATAACTAGATTACGTGAAACCCATATTACATTATCATTATATATTTTATATTTTCAATAGAATCTCTAATTATTAATAGATCGACTTGTGATACATGTTTTTTATGTGGTTAGAACTTAGTATTATTTTGAAATGAACTGGTGAATTTTTTTTAAATTTTATTTTACTATTACAAATTTATTTAAGACCATAATACATCACCTTTTTATCTCAATAAACATATTCATTATTAGTAATCTGATAAAAAGCTATATTAGTATTTATTAATTAATTTAAAACATTTTTTCACAACTTTTTATAGAAATCTACAAGATGTTTACATTTATGTTTTCAAAATCAAAACAATTTTAAACGCCAAAAGAGGGTATATTTTTTATATACATCGCCTCATTATTGTTCAATATTTTTTATCAGTTTGTTCTAATATTTATACTCTCCACCATTGGATAACTAATCCATGCACACACATATCTATTCCAATTAATTAAATATTCATATAACTTATGTTATTTTTTACATAATACATTGACTTCTAAAATCATACATGTAAATAATAGTCAACTTCTTCTTCATCCACATTTAATAAATAGTAATTTTATATTCAATATTGAAAAAACTATTTAAAGTTTTCACAACTGGGAAAATACATTCTCTATTGAAAAAATTATACAAGCTGATTCCCATAATCATTGTCCCTATTGTATCAAAAAAAATTCTCTTTTCAAACTCTTAAACAATATTATTTAGGGGTCTATATAGAAAAATTTATTAATTTTGGATCCAATTCATAAAAGAACTTATTAAAAAAAATTAATTCGAAATACCTTCTATGTACACATAGAAAATTATTAATATAACCCCATTGATATTTTTTAACATCTCTTAGAGAAATGATAAAATCATCATAGATTTTAAAATTCTCTATATAAACATCACAATAGAATTTTTTTAATAAAATCATAAACTATTGAAATAAAATTGAATTAAAGTAATTATTGATATCTCATTAAATTATATGAATACAAAATAATGCCTCTCATAGGAAGCTGATGTTACATGGGGTTTAGAGTGTGGGGCCATGGCTACGAGGTCTAGTCCCTGGGAAATTTTTTTGGTAGTGCGTGTATGTAATGAATGTTTAAAAAATTAAATAAATGTGATTCATTTTTTGTAACCTAGTGGACTGATTTTTTAAACCTTTTTACTTCCTTGTATCATTTTTTAATTTTAAAATGTTAAACAAATATCCAATATTTCTCTAAAAATTTGATAAAACAATCTTGACGTGTATCTCATTGAAATATATCTCAAATTCTGTATACCAATATATCCTATTATTATTTAAAATTTATATTCGATAGATTTTTATTTAATATAATTTATATCACAAATCAACCATATTTAGAAAAAGATTCCACATATTGTTTCTGAAATTATAAAAAATCTTACACATATTAATAAATTGATTGTGTAATATTTTTTATGGAACTTAATTAATTATAACCATTTTAATGACATTAAATGTCAATTTTTTTGAATGTTACAAGATATAAATTGAAAATAATTTGATTTAAATTTCTAGGAATAAATTTCAACTCTATCAACACATATGATTTTCAAGGATATCCCATTTATAAAATTACCTAATCCACTATCATGAACATATATATTTTGAAATATTTTATTTTATTATATAATGTGATAACAAATCGCACTATAATGTAACCATGTCTTAATATAGACATTGATGTTTTCAGAAACTCCCCCATTATCTCTTTCCATCCCCTTGAGGATGATTGAATCCATTTCTCATTTTTTAAATGATTAAAGAACTGATTTTTTTAAAAAATATTCATTAACCATATGTGGAGTCCCCTCAATGTGTCATGGTAGAATATAAAATTGGAAATGGTGAGATAGTTTTCAATTACTACTCAAATTTTATTTACCTTTAGTCGATGTACAATAATACTCACATGAGGTTAAATATGTTTAAATGTTTTTTATTTTCATAACATTATGGTATAATTGATTTTATTCAACTCTGTAAATGTAGTTCTTGTATTTCTTAATGTTTATTTGATTCTAAATGAAATGTAACATATCTTTCATAGAGGTAGATTTAGTGAATAGTAATTGTATAATCCTTACATGTGGGTATACACATTCTTGGTTCTGGATAGGTCATCTATGTTAATATAACAATGTATATGTATTCAAGAATATACATTTAGGCCATCCATTTTCTAGATTTCATGTAATGATTAACCCATCCTCATATAATCATATCCAGCTCAGGTGATGGTATTTTTAGGATGGTTGTCACCTTTATTAATTATATGAAATTCCCTATAACGTATTTATTCATTCATAATGACAAATATTTCTACAAAAAAGATTTTAATATAACATCAAATGATTATATATCCATTATGGTGAAAATAATTACTCTTCTTTATATGTATTAATTTGATATATTGAAATAGACCATGTGTGGGAATTGTATTGAATCAATGAATCAAAAATGGATTTAATATGCATTTAAAATACTAGTTGTCCATGTTTTTTCTCTTGGTAAAGAATATACCTCATTTTATAATAACTATTTTTATCTTTAATTGAATATTATTTCATTACACATATCATTTTAAGTCATTTATTCATCATCCAAATTACATTATCCATCGCTAATTATTTTGATCCCATCCATGGATTTGTATAATTACACATGTCATCTTCCTCCCTATATATATATGTATATATAAGGTTATGTGTTGAAGACCTTCTCACAAAGAAAGTTATTAATTAACACCTTTATAGTTGACCCATATTTGAAATTACCATGAACTGGATTCTTTTGATGAGTGGATGGAATCAATTGTAACAATTTGGTAATATCAGAAAATAAATAAATGAAATTTATGAAAGGGTCTGGTTTATTAGATGTTTTAATAATTATTTAATCATAATATTTAAATAAAATGAATGTGTATAAAATAAATATTATGTGCTCTCCTTTGATTAAAGTTTGTTTTTTCTTCTTGATTTACTATATAGTTTTATATCAATTTGATGTCTTCATATTACTGTTTAGAATCATGAATGAGCTATAAACTAAAAATAAATATATATCTAGAATAATGTAATTATTTATGAAAGATAAATGTAAATTTTTTGTTAATTTACAACTAAATTACTGAGATATAGAAATCATAGATGAAATATTTTTACAATAGAATTCTATTTATGTATAACAATAAGTTACCATTTATTTGTACATGATGTTAACAAACCTTTTAATATCATATATTAATGAATTTGTTTTTCATAGAAAATAATTAATTATGGTGTAGTTATCTAATTCTTGATTGTAAAATTCTTGATTTACTATATAATATGCCCTTATATTTTTTGAGAGTCCTTCATACTAAAAATAATTTCACTTCATTTTACAATTTCTCTAAGGTGATATATCATTGATGTGATTTCATTGGTAACATTGAATGTTTGGTGAAATTAGTGTATAATAGAGGAGGGTTCTTGGTGTTATAGTGGTTGGATGATGTAAGGGATGGTGGGGTTTATATTGATGTCCCAAATGGTGTTACTATTGACACTCGAGTAGTTGACATTATTGAGATAGGGGTTTTTCTTTATCTAACGATTGGAACCTTATATTCATGGATGAATACCAGATGATAATTCATTATGGTATACAATTGTTTTATTTAGTTCAAATTTATTAATATAATGTTAATTATTTATTATGGTAAATTAGTAAGAGTTGTATAGTGCCCAAAAATTACATAATATTAAATTAATTGATAATTGATTGTGATGTTTTCTCGATGATTATAAATTATGATGGCATATAAGAATATTTCTGTAATAAAGTTGAAAATTATATTTCTAAAGGATCATAACATGGTGTATTAATTTACTATATCCAAAAAACAAGGAATTATAAGTCACAATGGATTGAGTTGATATGGAATGGTTGAATAATAAAGATATATTATTTAGTGAATTATTAGTAATTTTTAAATTAAAAAATGATAATTTTTATAATTATTAAAACACAATGATTTTTTTTCATTTTATCCAACTGGGTTTCCTTTTAAATATCCATGGTAGCATGGTATAAAGGGGGTGAAATATTTAAATGAGTGTAAGTCTAGGTACCTTCTAATGTATTGGTTTTGTGAAATATATATTATATTTTGTAATTTCAAACACTTCATCACCTAATTTAGTAGGTATATTAAAACCCTAATATTTTAGGGGATATTTTCATCAAAATATAGGTTCGTGAAGAAATATATAATAGACATATTTATTTCTCACACTACCCCTTTGATCCATCTATGTTATTTAGGCATACATGAGTTGTAATGTACAACGGTATATGTTATGTACTCACTTGTTTTATTTTGTATCTCAATATTTTTGTCAATTTATGTGTATTTTTTAATGTAATGACTTTATAGAACATTCTGTTATCTAGTCGTGGTGGTTGGAACTAACCATAGTTGTACATATATGGAATGTAGTATCATGACATATAAATCGTGATATACAGGTAGTGATGAATTTTTGGAATACAACATGGTTTAGATGATGTTTAGGCATGATGTATGTGATGTAGGATGGTTTTGATTTGATATCCCAACTATTTTTCAGTTTTTAGGAGACGGAAGACGATTTTTTCGAAATTAGAGTCACATAGAGATGTTCAAGATTTGCAAGAGTTTGTTGTCCTTTATAGTCTTATTTTTGTATCTTTTTTGTTTATTCCTATTTTTATAAATCTAAATTATTAATTAGGATTTATTAATTATATTTCCTTGTTTTAGTTAGTATTGATCATATTTTCCAATATTATTTTATTTTATGATTTGTAAAATTCCTCCCAATTTAAAAATTATATACGCTTGGTGATAGTCACTAACAGATGTCCTTTTGTAGGTGACATTAAAGGGTCAACGTCTATCTCTTCTCTACCTACCAGGGAGGGGTACTATTGGAGTGTGGAATCATGAAAATGTGTTATTAAAGATGGTGGATCATATATAGTTTGTATACAAAAGATAATAGCTAGTAAGGATGTTTAGTTTCTTGGGAAACAGAATAAATTTAACATAGTATGTGATGTAAACAAGGGAGACTATATCAGACACATGTATTAAGGAAACGCATGATTTGGACCTCAAAGTTTCATGTTTATTGAAAACGAACGGTGAATCGTTACTACGTGTAGATTTAGAACCTGATAATGGTTCGTAAATTTATATTTTTAACACATATTCCTGAATTGTATAGAAAGTGGAAAATATGTTATAAAAGAATATCTTATTTAACCTAAAATATTATATATTATGAGTATATGAGTCCCTATCATTTTATATTTAACATTGATCTATCTAAGACAATGTACCCATTATAAGTGTCTTGTATACATTAAAAATTATGATCTATTTTATTTTATTAGATTGTATATTGATGTACAACACACATAGAATAATTTTTTATGATTTTGGATGCCAGGTTCTGTAGAAGTATGAGGTCTCTATTTTACTTCCATGGTTATAGGGTTGGTTGGAGATTGTGAAGGTATTCCCTCTGTTCAATTAATTTCTACAATGAGTACTATGTTTTATTTAATGTGTTAATATTGTGTGGTATATCTATGTAGTGGTGTATTATTTCCCATGGATTAAAAGGTTTCAGTTGATTCATTTGAAAAGTGTTTAGATCAGTTTATTGATTATTTTTTTGTTGGCCTTTTAATGTGGGTTGTTTACAAGAGATAATTAACCTTTTTAGGGGAATTCATGTGTGAGTATGTTCTTTTTTATTATAAAACCCTCTAATTTTATATATTAGTCATAATTCCTGATAGAAACTATAAAGAGTGAAATATTGATGAGGCTTTTTATATAATGATCGTATGCAAGGTCCATGTTTAAATGATGAATACATATTTCACGGTCTAGTATAGGGAATAAGTTTATGAGATATTTATTGAAAATATTGGTTCATTGAGAGATTGACTCCATATGAATCTATGTAAAGAATATATTTGTATATATGTTCTCATATACTTGGTTAGAATAAGTTTCATATAGATGGTGGTTAATTTTTATAATATTTATCTTGTTTCTCTTGAGAATATTGTTCTAGTAAACCTAGAATAGTAAAATGTGTGGATTGATTCCCATGTGGGGGTTATATAAATTATAGGAATGAGTTTATGAACTTCCCTATAAATCCAAATTGATCTGTAGTACCTCATTAAGAAAAAAGATTATAATAGTGTCATAGATGGTATAAAGAGTATTAGGGATCTGTACCACTCCACTCTAACATAACTTTTTTATTATCAAAACACTTTTGACCGAAAGGTGACAAACCATAACAGTCAACCATTAATGATACCATCAACGGGAATAACATATTCACTAATTCGTAACTTTATCATATTAGTGACCTTTTCCCTATATAATTTCCATGATGACGTACATAACTGTGTTTTGGGATTTTCATGTATAATGTTTTCCAAGGGGTATTCCATTTTTTCACAAGTTTGATTGTACTCTTTGTAGTTGATCCTCCCATAATTAAAATATCTTTCCAAAATAAGATAGTGTTAATCAATCCATTTAGTCTACATGGTAGTGTTCTCCACTTGAATCTCTCTTCCCATAATTCTATTTTCATCCACCTCTGTAGCCTTGATAACAAGGACATTTTCCCTCATGTCTTCTCTCAAATGCACTAGGAGTTCCCATGGGTCCTTGTTATTGGACGCTTTTATTTCTATCTGTAGAGGCTGATCACCCCTATAATTCTTAGTCGTGCCCAAACCCTAGCCAATACCTTCCTCCTCAGACATTCTTTACACAACATTAGAATCAGCCATTAGAAGTTCCATTTCTTTTGAATTAGATTTTTTTGACCTAGTATCCGTTAATTTCAGTAGGGAGTCATATTCCTTTCATCCTTTGTTCTTACTCCAATTGTTTAAGGTAATGATTCCCACATCCAATTTGGTTTCTTTCCCTATCTTCTTTCATAGGCTTTACAAACCATGAGAATGTTTACCACCTACATGATCCTAATAAAAATAACTAGGGGAATCATCCTCAGATTCAGCACTATAAGCAACTCCCTCGCCCCTATATGTACGGATGTTTCCCTTCTGGCCACCATCCCAATCATTGTACACCCTTTAAATTTCTAATTTTTGATATTGGTTACAGGTATGGATGTAGACATGTACCTGGATAATATCACCTTCCAATTTCTGACTCATCAATCCTTCTAGAGTATACTTCCTTGAGAGGTTCTGACCCATAACACTCATGTTCTACCCCACGACCGCCAAAGGTAGTGTAGATGTCCCTTCCAAATGCGATGAGTTTTTCCTGGTGATCATATCCCCATGTCCAGAATTCATCTCAAACCACATGGTCATGAAGCCATCGCTTACCTCAACTACTTCTTTCTCACACCGTATTTTCAAGTCTCATTTCAACCGATCAAGCACTACACTCACCGTGGGGTCTGATGATATCCATTTCTCATTATTATGCTTTGCGCTATCTCTTAATACGTATTCAACATTGGTTTCAACTCCAAACTATCCAACTCACCCATCATCCTGGCTCCTGCCTCGAACACCAGGATCGATAGCCAAATTCTTTCTCTTCGAGCCTTCACCAGAGGCAACCACCATTCAATCCAGGAACACCAGGATCGATAGCCAAATTCTTCCTCTTCAAGCCTTCACCAGAGGCATCCACCATTCATTCCAGCACCGTATAATATTTTTTTATAACTCTCATGCCTATTGACCATTATATCATGAACCAAATTCTTACAATAAGAACAATAATCCACCAATGACTCAAATATCACCCGCTGTTTTTAGCAGAACTCTTCTCCAACATCAATCCTCAAAAAATCAGTCAGGATTTTGGACACACCTACTTCAACATAAACTCAAGGAGAAATTGAATGACACACAGACTGAGTTATACGATCCGAGCAGAAAAAACACCCCAATAGGTTCACTAAAATTTAAATGATGGGGGATTTTTAAATAGGATATGTAGATCTAGGAATCTTAACCAAATACATGTCTTTGGGGAATACCAATGCATATAAATGTCATAGATCCACTTGAATAAAATGTACCTAGATCCGTTGAAGCTAAGAGAGTCCAAGGACTAAGCATGAATCGGGTCCCCTTCCAAAGAAAAAAACAATCATGATGTGTTGATCATTTAAATGTCCCATCGCAGCGCGATCCTGAAGACCCCAAGTTCCAAAAATAAACCAATCTAATGAGTCCACTGATGGTCTATGAGCCTTGAATATGGAGACCAATGTCATCATAAGAAGAGACAAAGCATCATTTAACACTGAAATTGAGATAGGAAGCTGCATACATCCCTCAAATAACTCATGGACCTTTGGGAAAATCATAATCTAGGGAAACGTTTGTAGAATATCAGGATTAGAGAAGGGGAGAATTCATGACTTAGAGCTCCCTTGTAGGACGATGAGGATCCCTCCCCTCTTAGAGGGGGAGGGATAGGTGTGTCAGTTATCACTGTCACGGATTTTTATGTTCTTAAAGAGCTATAGGTTTTGATATAAACATATGGAATGAGGATGGAAGAAGATATACCCATGATGAACCTCATATTATTAACAATGAGGAATGAACTTATATAGAGGTTATCCCTATCACGGTGATAATGTTTTTGGATTGGGTTTTGGTCAGATGCATGCCTTAGAGTCTTCAATTTCTTGTGATCGAAATGTTAGTGGATCGATTTTTTGTAATTTGATGTATATATTTGAAACCTGGTCGATTTGGGAGTTATACACTCCACTGTTTAATGATCCTCATTCTATGACATGGGACATAATGTGGGGGATTTCCAATTCCCTGGTTGGTGACTGTTCTCCTATAAGGTCAATATAGGATTTATTAATTTATTTGTAATTCTCAATTGATTCTATGGAAATATATCCCTTAGGGAGATATCCTTTGTTTATATATATAACCATACAACATCATCATCATTGTGGAAGAGCTATATTCAGTGTAGGGTTTAACATATTGCATTAGTGTCACATTATATTATATGATGATGATGATGATATTGTTATTCTTGTTAGCAAGATTGAACCATGGAGGTTTCATAGGCACATTAAGTCCTTGCCTTCTCTTATGGATGAAAATATGTTTAGATTAGTGGATGGATTATTTAGGATCATTCATAGGACAACTTAAGAGTAACCTTATGTATTTTAAGATGACTTCAAGAAACAACGTCTTCAATATGAGATCGGTTTTGGGATTTTTTTTGTGAGACATAACTCCTATACTAATATATTTATTCATGTTGGCCCTATAAGAGTAACAGGAGTAGTTTATTTATGTCGACATTCTTTCCCAATGAGGGTTTATTCTCCATGTATCCTACTATGGGATTATTGAGATATATTTCAGAATGTAGATGTTAGTATACATCTGTGTAACTATTGTTTCCTCTTATGTTAGGTGATATTAAATAACCTATATCCTCTCCCACAGGTAGGGAAATAATTCAATTAGTTTAAGGGAGATATTTAATTATTTTGGACCAAATTGGGTTTGAGATATCATATAATATATGTGAGGACACTGGTTATTATAAATTTCAATTTTATATTTTTTATTGGAATAATTACACTATTGTCATGTTTTATAGAGTTATGGACTCACCATAATTTTTTACAAGACTATTGACTATAGAATTCTCATAGTTTTTATATTTATTTGAGTTGTTTTCTTATAAAAAATATCACATGCATCTTGGTGGCTTAGAAAGAGAATTCATGTAACGTACTGAGTATTTGTAAATATATATATATATATATATATATATATGATTTAAATTGTTTCTTTTTTCATCTAAAAAATATTGGAAATATGTTAATAACATAATGAGTTTCAACATTATATGAAATAAGAGGAAGAAAAATTACTAAATAGCAATAAAAGTTTATGTTTGGTAAATTAATATAAAAAAATAAATATTATATGCATATAATATTAATCTTCATCATTGTACATGAAAATAACCAATCCATTAATAATTATAGTAATAACACTAATTAGAAGAACTACGAAACATCCAAACAAATAAATATTTTTAAAGATAAAAAAATTTCTCATAGAAATAAATATTACTCTTTCATAGGGGTTAAAACTATGAAGGAAATTTTTGCTAGAAAAACAATTCTAAGAACTTTTAAGATAAATAATCGAAAAAGGAGAAATTAATAGGTTGTATTAAATATATATAGGGTATCTGTGAAGTTCTCAATAAAATAAATATTTTGAGATAGAAAATAATATTTTAAAAATTTAATATATTATAATATTTTAATTTTAAATTAATATAAATGTATTGATAATTACATTTTTGAAGGATAATAACATATATAAGAAAAGTTAAATGTGGATTGTGGAAATTTATTTAATATATTGTAGAGAATATTAATTATAGAAAATAAATAAATTTATAATTAATAAAATTTCGATAAAAATTAATAATTATAGTAAGAGAAATATATTTTAGATATGATAATGATAAAATCAATAACAAAATTTATTATTTAAATATAATTTATTTCTTATTTATATTTTATAAAAAATTTGTCTAAAATTATATTTAATATTTTTTATTCTAAATTATAGACATCAAACCAGATTAGTAATATGTTATAGTAATTTATGAATATAAATTTTAATAGTATTATAGGACATTAATTTATGATATATACAAATTACATAAAAAATTAAATATTAATTTAAACATTATTATATTAATATTATATAATAGTTTTAATTGAATTTTTAATAACATTATATGATAATTTTTTTTGAATTACCAACAATAAGCTATATAGAATTAGAGTATTTAATTCTGTTTTGGAATATTAAGATAATTTATTTATAATTATAATGTTTGAAATTATAATTATATATTTAATTTATAAAGAGAAATTATTTTGTATAGTGATTATATATCAAATATGTATTAGATATTAAATAATCATCTATAAAATTGAATAAAGGCAAGTATGAATAATGATAGTGATGTTTCATATAAATATATTAGATAAAATTAAAATTCGATAACAAAAACAAAATTTTTATAACTTTTTTATAATATATATTTTATTAGATGTTCATAGATAATGTCCTAAAAATACATTTATAACTATAATTTCGAGAATTAAGAATTGAATGGTAATTTGGGGACTTTTTAATTTAAAATAAACTATCATATATCCCTTAGGAGAGAAGATTCTAGTAGGTCTAGTGACAAGGGTAAATAGATTATTTCTCTTATGAATGAGAAACCATGGTTGGGAATGATAATTGGTAAACATGCATTGGTTGATAGCTTCACTATGGGGCATCGATGCAATAATGATAGGGAACCACCATTACAGATTAGATTTTATCAGGTTATTATGACACATAGTGTAATATACGTGAGTTCAATTATAAATAAAAGTCAGATGTGGAAGTGGTAAATATTATGTTCTTAAACCTTTGTTAATGTAATAGACCTAATGGGGACAATGTATTATTTTTTAAAATTAATATAATTGAAAAGTAGAGTATTCCCTCTTTATACATACCACATGAACTGAAAACCAATCATCCCCTTGACAACCAATCTTGCTCGAGGGTGATCTCACTCTATAAAAATGTAATCTCCATCCTAACGTTAAGGTACTAAATACATTAAGAAATAACACATAAAAATTTTCTTCATATCCACATGATGGATAATTAATTACATTTATAGATTATATATATATCATGATAATTATTGTTAGATATTAATTTGGATCTCATGAGGGAATTATTATTTTTCTATATAGATGAGATAAAGAAATAATTATTCTAATTTTATTTACTATCCATCACCTCCAATCTCTCTTAAAAAACGTAAATTCCTAGACACGTCTCACATTTGACTTATGTTTACATTTCATTTCGTAATAAATTAGAAAGCACACTGAAATTATCTATAATGAATATTGAGTAAAATAAAATATAAATCCATTATCATTATACTATTACATGATCTATTGTGAAAATTTATATTTATAAATACATCCTATTTCTGAGGAACCTCTCACATTTAGAAAATCATTTTAAAAAAAAATTATGATTCCTGGAAATCTAATAATTGTGGGAGAAAAATTATGTTCACATGTTAATAACTCTCAAATTATTTTAATGGACATAAAAAAATGAATAATAATGTTTTATGTATAGAGGTCCTCACATTTCTATTTCACTATCTAGAAATATATAATAATTATTTAACGAGTCATTATTTTTTGTTCAATATTAAATTTTTCAATTTAATGGAGCCATTTCAACCTAAAAAATTCCACTAATTAGTTTTTATTTTTTCCTTATAAAAAATATCTATATATTAGTTTTAAATAGAATTTATGGATAAAATGTAAACTATAAATGTAATCATCATGAGAAAATTTTATAAAATAATGTTTTTTAATATCTTAATATCAATAACCATTGATTGTTTGTTTAAACTATTTATTCAAATGTTTTTTTGAAAAAAAATCTTCTTTATAAGAGAATTATTTTAAAAATTAATTTACTTTTCAATTATGGATTTAATGACTATAAAATTTATCATTGCATGTTTAATGGAAACTATTTTAAAATAAATTTATATTTCTATATATTCTATATGCACTTTTGTTTGTGGTAAATGTTTTCAAATTCACTATTTCTATCTTTCCAAAAAAACATTTTATAACATTTTATGGTATTTAAAATTAATAATTTATGTGTAACAGAAAATAATTTAAAAATATTTTATTATGATGTATTTTATGAATGATTCTATTTTTAGCAATGAAATCATTTTTTCATTATGTCAGAAATACAACATATCTTAATGATTTTATAATAACGTTTTATTTGAAGAAAATAATATTCCATCAAAATCTTTCAATTTAATCATAAAACATTTTATCTAAAATTTTACACCATATTTATTTTTTCAAAGTATCACTTCTTTTGGAAATATGTTTTTCATCATGGATTTCTTTTAGGATAGAAATATTTTAGGTTGATTTTTTTTATTATAAATCATCCATGTTTCCATTCATGATTCAATTTTAATAATTTTTATCCATTAATTTTGGTTATTTCTTCAAATTTATGAATTTTCGTAATGATTAATATTTTATAAAAATGACCTTTTACAATATTTTATCTATAAACTATTAATATATCTATATGTATTTTTTTGGATTCAATATTTATTTTATATAAATAAAAAATATAAATATACTTTTTTAAATTGAAATATTGTATCCATACAATTTTAAATTTATTGTAAATAGTGATTCAACCCAAATCTCAAGGTCTTTTTCCATCTAATTGAAATGTTGGCTCAATATATCACTTAATGGTATAGGTTAAATCATGTATTCATTTTTTACCATTCATTGTATGTTTTTTGTAATTCACTATAGACATTTTATAAAATGAATTTATTTTACACTTCAAATTTAAAAAATTCACCTTTGATAAATTGTTTTTATTATTCATAAAAATATTAAGGTATTTTTACCTCAAGAAACTCATTTTATATTATTTTAAGTAACTCATCAAATAATGTATTTCAAACAAATATAATACCATACATATTTTTATAAAATATTTGATACTATTTTTTATTTAAAATTAAAATATGAATTTATCTCAAAAAAATGTTTTCCAAATTTTGAATTATTATTTTTTGATGAAAAATTTTTCAAGTATTTTTCATGTAATTTAAAATATAGTTTTCTCAAATATTTTATGTGAGAAATTATCTCTTCACCAAATAATTATTATATTGCTTTCACTGGTACTAATTATGAATATGAGCTATTATTAACTCAGGATTATCCTTATAAATTATTATGCTCAAATCAAAAATTGATAATATTAAAGAAAATAATGTACCCATTAATAATTAACAACAGTTTATTAAAATAAATTCATAATTATCTAAATATATATACATAAAAAGATCTTGGGAAGTAGTGAACCATTATTTTTAATTATAATTGTAATGTTAAAAAAATTATTATTTATTACCAAATACTTTTAAAATGAATAGGAAGAAAGTAATACTATTTTTTTACCAAAATTGTTTGTCTTGTTCAGGGGCCTCCCAAAAGCTATCATAGAAAAAATTTATATTAATTATGATATTTTGAATTTTTTAGTTGAGAATAATCATTTTATTAAAAATAATTGTTTAGGATTTTATTATTCTAAACATATACAATTTAATGGATTTTTTAAAATATTTATTTCTATAGAGACCATGTGATCTATGGAATAATTAATTGAAATTTTAATGATTATATTGTAGATATTATTTCACAGGTTTTTAAGGTATTTATATTTAGAAAATGTGTCAAATTATAATAAAATTATAGTTGGTTTTTCTTTTTAATGTGGCTACCAACAAACACATTTCTTTTTTTACTCTATTGAGAATATTTTCATTAAAATGAAATAGATATAGTTATTATATTCCTAGAAACTATATAGTTTTACAAAAAATGAAATATATATCACTAAAATGGTGGTGAAAATTTTAATTCATCAAATTTAATGAGAAAACAATTTTACTATTACCCCACGATAGTAATATCAAAAAATATATTTAAATTTTATAATGATTATATTCATAACAAAATCACATGTTTTGAAAATAAATAAAAATTAAGATAATGAGGATATAATTTATTTTTTTAAAATAATGTAATATAACATGTATGGGTATATATATATCTTTTTATGTAATTTTTTGTTTTTAATATAATATAATTTGTGGTTTATTTTAATAATACAATTAATTTCATCATCGTATAAAAATAAATATAGTTTGATGGGGAATATATAGTCAACAATTATAAAATTTTAGGTAAGATAAATGAACCATAATAAAAGAATAACATGAACATTTAATATTCATTTACAGGGTTGGGCATGAAAATCATCACCTTGGTCATTATAAGTTCAGGAACACTGATAAGAAATTTAAAAGATTGTTTTCTAATATAAATTAATAGGAGAGGAAGAATTTTTTAAATAACTCAAACATGGTTGTTTCTTATGGGTTCTGACTATGAAGGAAATAGTTTTTAATGGGAAATCATTATAAGTACCTTTAAGATAAATTATATAATAAATAATAACCCAAATAAATATATATTATTTAATAGAATTATAGTTTTCAAAATATTAAAATAATATTAGTTATATAAAGCTACATCCCAAAAGTGTTAAATTTAATGTATTGTATAAATAATAAATTTGAATGAATATATATGTATGGAAAAATGTGTTTTTATTAGATAATAAGTGGAGGTAGTAAAATGATCAACTATTTTTTGTAATTTTATTATATACTATAGGTAAACAAATTATGTTATAGTATTATAATATTATGATATATAAAATATTTACTTTAATTGATTTAATTAAAATATGTATTATAGTAATGATAATATGAGGATCAAATAAATTTAAAATATTAAATACCTTAAATATGATTTATATTTAATTAACTATCGATAAATTATTTTCTTATATAAATATTTAATTTTTATCACTATAATAAATAAACATTAATGAGGGTATTTAAATAATATAAATAAGTTCTTGTAGTTTTAAAGTGTGATTTTCAATATTGAATCTGAAACAATGATAAAGATGAAATATTTCAAATTTCTCCATTTAATTAATGAGACAAATCATAAGTGGATTTTAATAAATAACAACATGATTATTTGATAGATAAAAAAATATGATTCGTGCCAATTTTGTATTTAAGACAATAATGTTATGAATATTATAAAAGTTATAATCACGAAATATTCTATTTATCTATCATTGAATATGTATATATAAATTAACATGAGTTAAATAATTATTAAGGTGGGAGACCTCAAAATAGTAACACAAGTTTCTATTTGTTGTATATAGATAAAAAGTTTGATTAAATGTTAGATGTTATTGGTAATGTTGAAGAATATATGTAAATTCGTATAATTAAATTCTAAAATTAATGAAGAATGAAATTTCAGTGTGATTCACTATCATAGTAAGTGTTTAAATAGTGAAGCATTTCTCTATTAAAATTGTAACGTATTCTCATGATGGATAAATGTTCAAATATCTAAATCAAGAGAATACAAATTTTAAAACATTTTCATGCTAGAGTTATGAAAACCCTTAAATAACTATTATGATGTAGTGTAAATAATGGCAAGTAGGTTGAATAAAAATTCATTTTGTGAGATAGCTTCAACTAGAATAATTCTAATACAAAGAAACTGTTGGGAGGTGAATGTTCTGAACACATGATGACAAAAAATTTTGTAATATTATTTATTGATTATTTAAGGAGAATAAGAATTTTGATTTGTTGGATATATACTCATGATATTATTCAGTTATTTCACATCAGAGAATACAGGTTTCCAAAAAATATCACAAATTCATGGGATATATTATGATTTCCTGAAGGAACCATTTAAATCAATCAATATTTTCCATTTTTAATTATTTATATTCATGTACTTCTAATAGACAATAATATGAGATGATATTTTACTAAAAACCTAGATTTTATAGTTAAATATATGGGAATCAAAAAAAGGATAAAGGGTAAGTGATTCAACCAATACGACACTTAGTAATGACATCTGGCCTAAAAACCTCAAGATGTGTTAGAGGGAATGGTTGCCTCTAAATTATCCATCCTTAATTGAGTATTATAATATTAAAAAATTAAATTATTTTAATAATATTGGAGTTACATTTTTTATTTTTAGAAATAATCTAGTATGAGGATTTATACAGAGAACCCACACTCCAAGATGTAATGGGTAAAACATAAACATAACACACATATATTTTATTCTAATAGATGTGATATAATTTTCACCATCCAAAATACACAATATCAAAATGGGGATTTGGAACACTTATATTCGGAAGGACTATTTAGGATTAGAGTTAGTTAATTATGATAATATCATGAAAAAACAATACCCATGAAAAAAAAAGAGTAACTTTCCCATAATATACATCTTTGGAAATTTCGTATTCTGCTATATTAATCATCATTATAAAACCCTTATAGAAATAAATAACTCCTTATAAACAATGATATCCTAAAGAAAAAGTAATAATGGTTTTGTGAGCTCAAATTATCAGTCAGTGTGAACATAATAATTATTTGTTGAATTCTATAAATAAGTAAAATAAGATAATACTAGTATGTATAGGTAATAAAAGTGAAAAATAAAATCATAAATGAACTCAAACCCATCAATACATAAATCAGTAATCGTGAAACATGGAATAATGAATTTAAAAAGGAAATACTCATAAGAAAAAATAATCAGGATCCCTAAGATATTAGTCATGATCAAAGGAAACTCTATAAACTTTTGGAGTGAAAATATAAAACATGTTTGAATATTGAAAAATAATCATCATTAAACACATACAGAACCCTTAGAGAATTTAAAAAAAATGGAATAACAATATAGTTAACATCCAATATAATTACCCATAGAAAATAATAATTATCCAATTCATTGGTGTTATTTTTATGATATCCCATCATAATAGCTATATATGGATCAACTAAATAAATAATGATACACCCATTATATAAGAAATGTCAAATAAACACAACATGATTATAGGTTATAGATCTTTTATCTCATCATAAAACTTATCAAACAACCATTACTCTTTTTATAACCTAATTATCCCATTGAAATTAAATGGATTACATAAAAATATCATTGAAACATGATTAACCCATGTAAAAGAAACGTGTTCCCTAACAATCTATTTGAAATATTATTACCCATTGGAGAAACTAGTTAAATAAAAATATTTCTAATACATGATTATCCTTTGGAAATAAAATGGTTCTTATAACAAACTCATTAAAAAAATATTAATACATCCAAATAAAGATTCATTTTGGAATCATCAAAAACAATCCCTGTTGAACCATAAGTAAACACAAGTGTTGATGATTTTTTTGAATGAGAATAAAATTAATATATCATTAATGATATTTTGAATAAGTTAATCTCTTCATTTTGAAACAAAAAATTGAAAAAAAATCATTTAAAACATCCTTTGAATCATGTAAATGTATATTTAAAAATAATTTTAAAAATCTCATACAGAAAATATTCATTAAATTTCAGATAATAATTTTTAAAAAATAATAAATTTCAAAAATCATTTCCATTTAAAATAATATTGAAAAAAATATCAAGGATTCATAAAATAAAATAATGATAAAAGAACAGTTTATGTAACAAATGTTAAAACCATTATTACTTTCACATTTTTAGTAAAATCCAAATGAACATTATTTTTACAATGACATGAATATTACATTATAAATTTAAAAAAATAAAATCATGGGAAAATGTATTTAATAAATGATTAAAATAATTCTACAAACATTTTTGAAATATTTTATTGAAAACATGTTTGTGAAAGAAAAATGGGTTTTTGGCCGAAGAGAGAAATAACAAAGATTTTTCCTAAAAATGTTTTTTAAATTATTCAACTACTAAAGATTTTAAAAATGAAACTATTACATGAAAATAATCATGAATAACTAGTGGATAATAAAAATAAATATAATCCTTGAGATTTATATCAAAAAACTAATACGTTGGGCACATAATTGATTGAAAAAATTTATAAACATTATGATTTTAACATAAAACTCCTACCACTTTAGTAAATTGAATCATATCACTCATGAACGGATGAAATTAAATTAAAAATAAATTATAATTATAACAATTAAGTTCAGAACATTAAATTTTATAGGTTCTATATTTACAACTATTTAACAAATATAGGTTAGTAATTTGACATGAGTCTAAAAGATTAAAATTTGTGATTGAAATCCCTTACAACGATCAAATCAACGAAGTAGGGAATAATTGATTAATTAATTATACGTATCAATTTCAAATACTTGTAAAAAATGTAGAGATAAAACACTAAATACTAAAATTTAATTACACACATAATCTTTTCATGACATAATAAGTGAATTTCATGTTTAACCCATTGATTTGAAATATAGCTAATAAATCACATACATCATGCTTCCTTTTGGTTAAATGTTTTTTAAACACTATTATTTTCGTTTAAATAATGTTATTAACTTTTTTGAGAACCATATTAATATTTAATATATAATTTATTATCCTTTAATAATATCATTTCAATCATTCTTTAATAATGTTTCATTATTTTCATTGTTTGGTGAGTTAATTTCATTTTTTCACATTCATGATTTAGTATTAATGTTTTAATTATTGTGAATATAATAGAGTTATAACATATATATAATTATAATCCGGACATAATTATCATATATTTAATCAATATTAATTTTAATATCAATTATTAGTGATTTTTTTATTAATGAAATATATAATAATCATATAAATAGTTGGTCGTATGTACGCATGGGTGATGTTTCCACTTTTCAATGATCATTATAGAAAGAATGTATAAAATATTTTATCTTTATATAAGGATCATAATATCATATTTAACATATTTAATCATTAAATATATATATATACCATCCATGTGGTATAGTGATTAAGAAATAGAGTCACATTGCTTCAAGAAGGTGGTTTTCCATATGTTCATGAATGAAATTATCATTTTCAGTGATTGAAAAGGTGAGAGTAAAAATGATATTTATATTCAATGAAAAATAAAAAGTTATAATTATATTACATATTTCATGTATTTAAAATATATTTATTAATACCATCCATGCTATTTTACTTATAAGCAATTTTTGGAAAAAAATCTCATTGCTTTGCGAGCCGGTAGTATATTGTACATATGGGACCCATAATTGTATCCCCAAAAAAATCAAAAGTAAAAAAAAAAAATTATATGAAATACTGAATACAAATGTATAATTATGTTAGATATATCATATATATATATACATATATATAAGATCCATCCTCATGCCTAGTTGTGATAGGTGGTAATGGAAAACTAAATTATAACGGTTCGTGAATCATAAGTTTGTCGTACAAATGAATACTGATTTCATAACCCATTTTATGGAATATGAGAATGGTTTAGTTTATTAAATTAAAATAATTACATCTATATATATGGAATATACTGATGAAATTATATAATAATGCATTCATATGAATTGAATTATGTTGAGAAATATTTAAAATGGTGAAATTATTTAAAGACAATTCCATCTTCATCAGATATTGTCTTTGGGTTTCCCCCAAAGCCTTCCTAGGATGGATTTTTAATTAAAATAAAGCTTATTGTATTTGAGGTGAAAATTTGGAAGTTATTATTTCACATAATTTCCATTTCAAAGTGGCTTGAAAGATTAAATAAGATATGGAAGGGGAGGCCTTTTTTATGTTGGGTGAGTCGCACAGATGAAATTATTGAAAAGAAATAATTATACTCATACAATTTTATTATCAAAAGGTAAAAATAATATATAATTATCTATAATAAATTTTATATGGACTAAATAATAAAATAATATATATTTTAGGAAAGTGTTTATTTTATTTTAAATGTAACTTTTTTGTTTAACCCGAGAGTAACTCAATTTTTACATTAACCATGATAATTATTTCTTACAGTTTTCAGTATTAATTTTTAAATTTTTTTTGATGATACTAAATAATTAAAATTATTATAATTAAAAATATTTAATCCACTAGTAAAAAATCAATTCACATAAGTGGTAAATTTTAATATATAATAAATCCTATAAACAGGATGAGAAATCATGTTTTCAAAGTGAAAATCTTCTAATATATTTTATAATGTTTTCAAAAATTAGTAATTTAATTCATGAAATGTAATAAAAAAAATTTTAAACAATTTTTGGATAATAAATTTACCATTAAAAAATAATGATTAATTATAAAAGTATTTTCAATAATTTATATTCTGTATGAAATATATATGTACATAAATAATTTTAAATACCATTCATAGAATTGAATTTAACAGCCATGTAATAATGGATATATATATTGTGGTTTTTTAACATCAGTGATTCTTATTGAATTTACTATATAACATAAAAATAAAAGGTATATGTGTATCAAACACTATTGATGAAATATAATTTATTAAAAAATAAATATATATTAAAATCATGGGATGTTATATTCTCATATACGTTCAGTTTACCATATCATTTACACTTTTTATTATATATTTATTATTTTAAATATTGGTGTGTTACAACCCCCCCCCCCCCCCAATAAAATTTTTTTTACCCTTGTAATTTTATACTTATCTTGGTAATAAATGGTTAGAAATTTTAATATGCTTATGTTATAAACTGACATCATAAAAACGGTAGATAAAATATATTCTGGATAAATGTGGAATTTAAGTATGAGGTCCATCTTGAATAATATAGAATATGTTTTCAAATTAGAGGATATAGTTTGGAAGTGAATATTTGGATGCTTAATAAAAGAATAAATAACCATGGTAATTGTTTTAGGAAATTTATCAAAAAAATGAATTTCCAATGAAAATTTAATGTTCCCAAAACCATACATCAATGATGATTCAAAATATCATATAATTCACTCGATAGATATAAAATAAGTTATTTTTTTTCAAGATAATTTTTCTAATGTTGAGGAATTTCATTTCCATATCAAAAAAGATCATACATAAATTTTATTACAAGACTAGTATAATTTTATATTTTTTTAATTTCAATAACAAATATCAAATTTTCCTCCAAATGACAAGTATTCCTAATAATTGTTTCAATCCTAAATCATTAAAATCTAATTATAAATAATACATATTCATAATAGGTAAAATCTATCAATTCCATATATATTTGGATATTTTACAAAGAATGGTTGGAAATTGTAATATAATTCTAAAAATGGCTAAACCGTCATATGTCACATTAATCTCAAAAATTAAATGGTAATACCCAATGATGAAACTAAATATTTCCATGAATAAAAAACCCTTTATAACAAATAATCTCCATAATACCATCCTTAATGTGTGTTTTATACTCAATGGATATGAAATACATATCATAATACATGATAAAAAATATTTTCATTGATTTTTAAAATAATATTAACCACTTAGTCAGCAAAACAATTTCAATCCCACTATTTCTTATATGATAAAACTGATGTTCCCATAACTACTTCAATATTTGAGATGTTATAAACCGTAATGGTAATGAACTCCAAAAATATTTTTTTAGTAAAACATAAAATCTACACTTCATGTTAATAAAAATATTTGAATATACTACTATAAAAAATAATCTATTTTATTTTCATTAGTCACATTAAGATCACATCGCTTAAAATCAAAAGGGTGTCTAAGATGTTTTACTAATGATATTCATTATTATTAAAAACAAGTCAAAAAATACAATACTCTTAAGATAACATCAAATTAAAACATCATAATCATTACAGTTATCTAAATAGACCTTTGATAACCTCTATAATAGCATATACCCCCCACATATAGTTCTAATACTAAAAAATAAATGTCAAATTTCAAATTTTTTTATTGATGGAGGTGTCCCAATTTCTCTCACTAAAAAAACTCAATCAAAAAGAAATTATTTGATCCCATAAGTTCTCTGGGAAATTTTAGGTTTTTATTTTAAGATAATTATAAAAATCTATTACATAAAAAATACCCCTAAATTCATGATTGTTTCATCCCCACTATTATAATATTTTCATATTCCATTTTTGGCCATCAACATCTTCAAAATAAAACACATATAGAAAAATTTAATTCAACATAATACTTGATAACCTTGATAACTTGAAACATAATAAGCTTCATCTGAAAATCTCAGTAAGAGTAAATATAATCCATAATAATTAAATGAGAACAATGAGTATAAGAAAAGCACAACATTATGGTGACACAATCAAGAAACGTGAGTGAATCGTAAAAGAACCCATAACCTCAAATATTTGATTCATCAAACATAAAACATGAAATAGTGATTTATTAAATGATTGAATCAAGTGAATAAATAATTTTGATGCATGTTATATCAATCTTGATTAAGGTAATTGTTATAAACACATGTGAAACATAGATAAAATGTGTTCATATCTTGGAACATCAACATCCTAAATAAATAAAAGAACACTTATAGAACCCTTATAAATAGAATAACCATATAGTCTAATTCCAATATAATTTTCCATATGTCATAAAATTTACCCATTTAATTATAGCACTATATGCGTACACCTATAGTTTATGCTATATGTAGCTCACCCTACACTTTGTTGATGCACCTATCAATAAGAAATCTCTAATTACCGTGTCATGAATATAGTATATTGAGATTTAATTTCATCATTAATCTTATAAAACAATTATTATTCATTTTTTAACATGAATAACACATGCTAAAGAAATGAGGTCGATAATAATCTCTTTCAAACAAGATTAAATAATGGAATAATATACTTCAAAAAATTTTATTTGAAATATGATTAAAACATGAAAAAATTGGGTTTTACAAAAATATCTTAGAAATGTAATTTTAATGTGGAAAAGAAACATGTCCTATAATAATCCCATCCAACCCAGCATGATCCATCATGATAAATAAAAAATATAGTTTCATTACATAATATACCCATTGAATCATAAGTAAGAATAAAGGTTTCTGATGATGAGGAATTATAATAACAACGAAATCTCATTATGAAAATTTTGAGGAAAAATAAACATTTTATTTTGAAAAATATTTGGAAAACAATTTTCATTTAACACAAACATAGAAACATATAAACTATATATGAAAATCAAGAAAACAATTCGTGATGAAAATATCCTTTCAATTTTGAAAAAAATATTTTAAAACATAAAACATTTGGGAAATAATTTTCATGGAAATAAACTTGAAAACATATAAAGGATGTTTCAGTGAAAAAAATGGTTGAAAATTACATTATAGTCTTGAATGTTAAAGAAACAATTCCTTTTACATTTTTAGAAAATGCCAAAGAATAATTGTGTTCAAAATGATGTGAAGATTCATTTATTTATTTTTTATAAAATAAATCATGGGTACAAATTTATATATTAAAT
Organism: Viscum album; assembly: GCA_963277665.1. Classification (NCBI taxonomy): domain Eukaryota; kingdom Viridiplantae; phylum Streptophyta; class Magnoliopsida; order Santalales; family Viscaceae; genus Viscum; species Viscum album. The sequence goes on from OY728137.1 coordinate 114,699,324, forward strand.
AATTTCAATAATGAAAAAAAATCAATAACATTGTTTAGAAATGATGTTTTTCATGAAAATGTAGTTTTCTACTAAAGAGAGAAATAAATTTAATTTTCATTACAAACATTTATTCTATTATATAAGTACCAATGAGTTTCAAAATGTATTTTTTACATAATAATATAATTACTAACTAATGGATAATAAAAATCTTGAGAGTCATTGAGATTATATCATAAAATTCCATCATTGTAGATTTAATCATAGATAATCCTAATAAAAATGAGATTATCACATAAAAAAAATTTGACATTAGAAGCATTGGTTAATAAGCCACTTATAAAGGTAACACTAAATTAAAAAACATTTATAAAAAAAATTAATCACTCATATTAAGATTCAAATGTGAGGTATATTCTAATTATAAATTAAGATATTATCACAACATGACATTTGTCTCAATTACATTATATTGAGTCTAAAATATCTTACAGAGATCGAATAATGGAAGTGGGGAATAATAAGGGAATTGAATAATTGTATCAAATTTAAAAAACATAATACATGACCATATATAAAATAAATTAATCAATTATCAGGAAAAATATAATATTAGAATGACACAATCAGGGCAGTAGAATTTTAACCCAACAAATAGAAATTAGTTCCTAGAATCCCTTACCTTGTGTATCTTTTTGATTTAAAATGCATTAAAAGAATATATATTGTTCATAATCATTATATAAAATTATTAATGAATCATATTAATATTTATAATATCTTATATTATCCATTTATAATTTCTTATCACCTATTCCTTAATAATTGTTATTTATTTTCAATTTTTTGTGTTTAATTCCTTATTTTATAATTCATTAATTTTTGTGAATGTTCTAATTGTGTTGCATATATTATATTTGTAACATAAAATAAATAAAAATCCTGATTTATTTTTCATATTAATAAACTGATCATACTCTTAGGACAAATTATTAAAAACTGGTTTAAAAAATTAAGTATGTTACAATCATGGAGATGGTAGGTCATACATACGCAGGAGTAATGTCTTAATTATTCAATGATCCAAATGAAAAAAAGGTAAGTAATATTTGATTATATCATAATTATTATATCATCATAAATAATATATTCTTTAATTGAACCTACTTATTTATATATATCATCCATATTGCGTGTTTGTAAAAATAGAGAGTCACAATGCTTCATGAAGGTAGTAATCCACACATACACAAATGACATTTTCATATTTCTAGGAGTGAAAAGGCTATAAAGTATAAAATATATTATATATTATTTAATGATATATATATCATGAATATATTAATTCTTTATTTTATATTATGTATATTTATTATCATTATCGTTATTATTTCGCATGGAAAGGGTTAGTGAAAATGACTCACAATGATTCATGAGGTTGTAGTTCATTATACACATGAGTGAAGTTATCATATCCCCTATGTAATAGAATGTAAAAAAGTACATATATTATATAATGACTCTATAGGTATAATTATATTATAAATATCACATATATAATTTATATCTATCATCGTTTTTTATATTGAGATTTGGTAATGGAATAACAAATGGCATCACTTCATGAGGTTGTAATCAGTTGTACACATGAATAATGAATTTTTTACCCATTTGATGGAATAAGGTATGGATTTATGTTATTACATTGAAATTATCATATAAATATATAGAATACACATAGTACATTATATAAGTGTTTGAACAACCATTTTTTATTCTCACAAATAAGGTTTACTATATCTTTTAATGGTTTCACTATTTTTTAATATCTTTTTATAATATAAGGAAAAATAGAATAATTTGGATCTATGTTGAAATAACTCTCCATTGAGTATGATTCACTAGATGAAACATTTCACCTCTGAAAAATAGTCACTACAAAAAATGATTCATCATCAGACCTTATTCATCACCAGACATTACCCACCCCGGAGTGGAGTTACCGCAAGGCTTCATATACTGGTGAAGATTAACTACCACTTAGATGAGTAACCATTGAAACAAATTACCATCAAGAAGACTCACTGTTAATATGAGTCACCATTGAGATGATAGTTCAATGAATAGTATTCACTAATTAAGATGAACTACCATCAGTTGTGTTACCGTTGAGGATAACATACCACCAGCGTTACTCACCATTGGATTTTCTCACCACCATAAACAATTTACTTCCTAAATATCTCAATATCTAAATTTTAGGACATTTGAATTAACTTATTATAATATATATATATACATTATTAAATTTAATTATTATTATTATTTTAATGATAAATACTAAGCAATTTTAGAAAACATTACATGATTTCATGTAATGGCCCAGTACATCCCACGATAATGATATTTTCTACCTTGGACATAGCACACAAAATTTATATTTATATGGGCTATGGCCCTCAGGAATCCCCAAGGAAAATGCATCATGTTGGAAGAGGTATCCACACCTTCTTATAAAGGGGTTCGTCATGCTCCTCCTCCTTCTATGTGGTATTTCCCTAATCCTCCCCCATGTAGGGTCCATCATCCTCACTGGAACATTGAATGGGTAGTGGCTCTGATACAATTTGTAAATACTCATTCCATCCCATGATCATGATATTTTCTTGATTTGGGAAGATCCTCCGTTGTTTTTTTTGGTATCTAGCATATATTCATCCCCACGAAAAATAACTCATGAGGGGAGAGTTATCCACATCACATTATAATGGGGTGCCTCATGCTCCTCCTCTAACGATATGGGATTTCTTAATTTGTTTGCAATAAGCCAACCAAGGTATCCCTCAAACTGGGTGCCTGAAATGATCAATCACGTACATGAAGGGTGTTCATGATCCCCAAGAGTTTGTAATAAGCACGCAAGAAAAAAATGTTAAACCAAAGATAATGATTTCTCCCAACCTGAACAGAACAAATGGCATATATATGAACAAATCCGGATGGAACATCATAAATCCAAGAGATATATTCCATAACTTCTTGAAATAAAATGGATTAATGACTGAAAAAGTATCCAAAACATCAATATACAACACTAAATGAAAAACACCAAAACTAAAAAGCTACTCCATATGACGACATGGATGAAATCCCACCATCTATCCACAAGATACCCAACTCAACTGATATAAAACCTCACCACCCCACTACGACAAGTTTATGTCCCCTACATTGGAATACATACAAAGGTCTATGCACCATAGATGTAATGCTTAAGGTTTTTTATGATAGGACAAGTATGATCCCACATTGCTCTCACATAGAATGTCTCTATATAAAAGTTATTGTAATCAAATTTTAAATAAGTCATTGAATGAAATGCAGTAAAAAAAGTTTTATATAAAAAATGGTAAAATATTACCTTTTTTATCATACTTATAAAACAAATATAGGTATATAAACTTCTCATCACATGTTTTCTTATCTTCTTTCACAAAGCATCAACAAGCTTATCCAGGCTAAAATAGCACAAACCCAAAATATACTAAACCAAATTATCATCACATGCATCACACTACCAAGGAGTACAAAATGTCAGTATGAGGACCACTCATACCAAAATATATTAATAGTGCACTATGGTACCAGAATCCAATGATCTTCACTATATGACCATAGAGGAAACCATGAAAGTGAATCCCCAATATCATATAAACTCCTAGAACCAGTAATCTACACTATCGGACAATAGTAACTGCCCAGTCATTTACCTGAAAAATTATTTCCATCCAAATTAAATTCCCTAACATGTACTAGAATAGTGAGAATGTATGGGGTCAGTCCATAGGGAAACAGAATTGGCGTTTAATGTTTTTGAATTTAAGTCACTTGGTGAAGATGATGAATTTGAACATGTTTGGTCAGTTCAATGGTACTGGTCTCAAAAGGTAACTACTTAGTAGAGCTTTTTTAATTCACTACCAATTCATCGTGGAACTAAAGATTACTTAAAACCTAGTTTTAATGAATAATAATTAAAAGGTGTGGGGGCAAGGAATTCATGTGGGACATTAAATCCTTATTCCCTATTTTGTTGTATTTTTCATAATAACCCACATTTCTGGGTTTCATATGTGTCAGAACTCCCTTTACCCGATGAGTTTGATCAAGTCGGTAGAAATCAATTCCATGGTATGTCAATTCCTTTCTATAGATTCTTAGTGTATGAAACACTCTATAGAAATGACAAGGATATCCAATGTTCATGGATATTCTAGTCTTAATTCTCCCAATGATACCAGAAAACTCTATTCTTGGTCCGATATGGATGTTCCCACGAAATAAAATTTAGTAGTTTCTGGAGAATTATGTGAGAGATCATGAACAAATACAATAATAAAGAAAATGGTTCTAGAGAACCCACATTTATTCCATCCCCAAAACATGGGGGGTTAGCTCTTCATGATTGAAAGAGTAAGAAACTTACTAAAAAAATCAGAGATTTCATTACAATAGAACTGAAAAAAATCATAAGTACAATCATACCAGAACAAAATAAGTTCCCCCATAAAAATATCTCCCACCTGGTTCTCCCTCTCCTTTCCCTCCATCAGTCCCGTTTACTCCTCAGGGTCTCCTAGGTCAAAAGGGGTCTTTTCCAGTTTTTCAAAAGAAAGCATCAAAAAAATCATAGGTCAAGAAGTATTTTGGAAATTGATAAAGGAAAAAAGAAAAAGGCATCACTTGTATGACCAGTTTGGGCACACGGTTTGGTAAACTGTGTGACAACCGTGCAAGATCTACTATCTCAAATCCTTTAGCCACATCGTCTAGCCACAGAGTTTGGAAAATTGTGTTCCAATCATGCGAGAGCTTCTATCTTGAATCTTTTAACCACACGGTTTTCATCTGGATGGCCCGCACGGTTTGGTAAACTATGTGACAACCGTGCGGGCCTTTCTGTCAGTGGAATCTCCTCCCGCGCGGTTTGCACATAGTTTGGATAAACTGTGTGGCTACTGTGCAGGTCATCTCTCTCTTTTAAATTCCTCAATTTTCCATCCTTCATGTTAGGTGGATCATCTGAATGACTCTCATCCAGCATAATCAGTGGGAAAAGGGTCCTTACACCTCCAATTTCCATCTAAATCTCCAAACATCAAAAAATCCATGCTTTATCCTTTGGTGACCGAAAAACCTATCAATTTATATTTTCATTGTGAAAATCATGTTAAATCCATCCAAAAACCCATTTTATAGATATTAGACCAAGTGGAAATGTCTTATGCATAGTAGTGCATCAAACTCCTCCACACGTGATTGGTTAGTTTTACTCAAACAAAATCATAGACAGTCTTAAATAAGGTGTCACCAAAGAGACAGGTAGAAATATCATAGATTGTACCATTTAGGTGAATATGAATTTTAAACTAATTATCGTTAAAAATTACAGCACTCATACTTCATGGCCGCCCATGTCTATGAAGATAGCCAACAAAGTAGACTTAATCCAAAACAGTTAACCATTCATTCAAAAATCAAAATTTCTTAAAAGTGACTTTTCCCTTTTTATACAAATAGAGTGCATACCTCTATTTTCATCTCGTTATACACTCATATTAGATAATCCCGGGTTTTATCATTTCCAATTGGTGGGCTATCACTTTTATAGGTCACACACCCTCATTGACTTTCATTTCATGGAACATGATGAAAGGACATAAAAATTATTGGGAATGCCTTTGCATATCTAAAAATATATTAATTTTCTTTGTAGTGGTGTAAGATACTAGCATCAAATTATTCCCAATATGCTCATGTCAAAACATGATGAAAATGTTTGTGCAGATCAAGAGTTCATGAAATTAATACCGCGTAATATCCACTAGTTTGACAACAACAATTCCCAAAACCTCACCTATCCTAATGCACAATTTGACTTTCATTTTAATGTATTTCTCAATTTGAATTACTCCGTCACAAAAATCTTCTTTAAACAGAATGTTTTTCTAAATGATTGGATAAATTATCCTTTTAATGTATTGAAAATTTTATTCACATCACACACTAGGTTCGACAATCCGGACATACGAGCCATTTTCAGAGATAACTTCCAAAATTTAGTTTTAGCTAATTGGTATAAACCCATGACATATATAACATCCCATTAGATGATCCTAAGAAAATATTCTACCCTATGTACATGGTAAATCAATCAATCAAAATGGGGTACCAATTAAGGGTGCCCTCCCCAATACTTAAAACTGAACACGGTCCCCCGTGAAGGTAATAATGTAGAGAAGCATGGTAAAAGAAGCATGAAAACAGAGGGCCAAATAAAAAAAAATAAAAGTGAAAATATCCCCTGAATCATGGTATGTGTGAATATCAGGTGGTGTGTGAGAGCTCAATGAATGGAAAAATGGCTGGTAAGGAACAGATAAAACGACTGATGAAAAAAAGACCATACAAGTGAAGTAAGAAAAATTAGTACCTGCAGTAGGAATAGAAAAGAAAAGCACACAAGGATACCAATGCAGGAAAAAACATCACACCATAGAAGATAGTACAATACAGTTCAATGGAATAGAAAAATAACAAAGTAATATAATAGGAAACAACAACTGAACAGGAAGCTTAGGGATCGAAAAAGAAAGCACGCACAGTGGCGTCCTAGGTCGGATTAGTGGTAGGCGGAGGTAGGTCCACTGGATCAGTGGGAGCAAAGGTAGTAGAAGGCCCGCCTGTCGAAGAGCCAGCTCCCAACATATAGTAATATTGAGTTTTTTGGGGAATAGCTTCATATAAGGTGGAAGGAGGAAGATCAGCCATGTTCAGGCCCTCCACCTCCATCCGCATACATTCCAGCTACCAGTGGAACATCGAGTACTGGTCATGCTGCCAATTCAAGAAGAGGTCTGGGTCAGCGTAAGGTGTTCCCTATAGGGATGATTAGAAAGGATATGGTGGGTAACATTGTGGCGGCTTGGACGGGTGAGAGGCGGCAGTAGTAAAAACATGAGGCCCCTAGGATGTGGAGTGATGGGAAGCCGCAGGCTCAACAGGGTGCTCCTCGGCAGCCAGTCCCTCATGTACAGGTGCATCTGGGTCGGTCCTGGGAACTTCCCATAGGTGTTGTCACACACCATCAGGATCCATCATTCTCATCTCTCAGAGAATAGTAATATCAAAATATTGAATGACTGGTAGTTCCACGAACTCTGTTGCATCATACGGAAGGTGCAGTCGGTCCGCCAAAAGTGTGATTAAGGGGCCACCAAAATCATCACCCTTTGGCTTGGTGAATATCTGCCGCAAATACTAAGCAAAAACTTAGGCCAAATTGATGGAATTTCCCATAACTATAGATTCCAAAATCAAAAGTTCTCATCTACTCACTATTCCTTGGCTATCCTATCGGGCCATAAAACAAGTTGTAATGATCTGATGTAGGGCCTAGTTGATAGGGTTTATGAATTTGGAGGCCTTGGCAGTCTTCGGGACATAAGGGTATCTTGTGGAAATAGTGGAACAGAAGACCCAGGCCAGGGTGGGATCCCATTCCAAGGGGGCTAGGAAATACGTGTCACTCTGGATGTACTATCTATCATATAAGCCAATGAGGATGACGAACTCACTCAATCGTAGGTTGTGGAACTGGTTCATGAGATGGAAAGTGACGTCATCAGTAGCCTCAATGGTAAAACCATGGTCAGTTTCAGTGTAGAGCTATCGAAAATGGAAGGTGGCCCCAAATTCTAATATCATCACTTTATAAATGGGTTGGCGAACTGCCAAAGCTTGAGTGCGATTGCCCCAGGAAATATACAGCTAGACCTCCTTCGTGATGCCATGGGATTCAAGATGTTCCAAAAAAACACTTGTTTAGGACTGACCTCATAGTTCGACAGGGTACGATATCTCATAGTTTCCTCATTTTTAGTAAACATGATCTGAGGGACATGGGTGGAGCTTGAGCTGGAGGCCCGGGCTCTTTTGGAAGTTGACATTGAGGTTAGGGTTGGGGTTTTTGGTTTTGGAAACCTATAGTAGGAAAAAAAATTACAACATACATACTATCATGACAAGTAGAGATAGCATTATGGAATTTCTAAATTGAAAATCATAGAAATAATACAGAAAATCCCATTTTAGAAATTTAGATTTAGAAAACACATGTTGAGTGAAAATCATTATCGCACATGTGTGTGATGAAAAATTAGTGGAAAAATAAAAGAGAAGATGGGGAGTGAATAGACAAGAAAAAAAGAAGAAGAAAGGAAAAGAAAATGAGAGTGGGAGAGTTTTGTTGGCCAAACCCTAGGGAAAGATAGATAGAAAGGATATAAAATCGAGATAAAAGGGAAGAAGATTGAAGAATGAAGAATGAAAGAATACCTTGGAGGGAGTTCCAGTAAGGGAACTTGGCTGGAGGAGAGGAGGAATAGGGGAGGAGAAAGAGGGGAGGAGAAAGAGGAGATCTGCATGGGTTGGAGCCGGAAGAGGAGGGGAGCCACACAGCATGAAGAGGGGGGATCTGATTTTTTTAATAAAAAATCGGATTTTAAGTGGCCGCGCGGTTTGGACACACGGTTCGGTAAACCGTGCACCAACCATGCGCAAGACATAGCCTTGGGGAGTCCTAGGGGAATCGTCGGCACATGGTTTGGTCAAACTGTGCACCCACCGTGCAGTTGGTTCATTGTGAAGAAAGTTTTTAAAATTTCTCCCCTTTGAAATGAAAACACACCCTTGTCCTTAAAATCATTTATCCCCTTTTGATGAAAAAACAAATTTGGAGATTTTCCATTAAAAGTGTAATACTCGCATTAACCATATTCTATATGATACCCTGGCTTGGAGTGATAATCCTACACTATAACACACAATAATTTAAAAGAACACTAATATACAGTCCTAAGAACACTTAAACAAACAAAGCATTTGAGTAGAATTTTTTTCAAAATGTCGGGTTACCTCCCGGGCAGTGCAATGTTTTATGTCTCAAGCTCGACATACATGGGCCTTGAGCTATCCCAATTGCATGGTGGAAAATGTTCCCACCATGTCTTCCATGCTATAGTACGGTTTTAGGCACTGCCCATTAACTTTAAACATTTTCCCATCTATGACCGCCACTTGCACTGCTCCATGGCAGAAAACAGTAACAACCATGAAGGGTCCTGACCATCGAGACATTAACATTCATGGGGAAAACATTAGATGAGAGTTAAAAAGTAAGACATTATCACCTGTATAGAAAGATTTTCAAGAGATCATGTGGTCATGGACTGCCTTTGTCTTCTCGTTATACAATTTTGAATTCTCATAGGCCTCTCGCCTAATCTCATCAATCTCTGTTAAATGGAATTATATGTTTTCCTCTACAGCCTTGAGATAATTGTTAAGGGCCTTGACAGCCCAATAGGTATTATGGTTCATCTCCACCAGTAAGTGGCAGGGTTTTCCATAGACTAATCAAAAAGCCAACATGCCCAAGGGTGTCTTGAAAGCTATCCGGTAGGCCCATAACGCACCATCCAATTTCATAGACCAATCATTTCTTGATGCGCCCACTATTTTCTCCAGTATTTGTTTCAGCTAGCAGTTTGACACCTTTACCTGACCACTCGATTACGGGTGGTAGGGTATCCCTTTTCCGTACTTGACTGCATTATATAAGAGCATTTTTCTCATAAGTGTGTTTTCAAAATGAGTACTGCGGTCGCTAATCAACACTAGTGGGGTCCCAAACCGACTGAAAATATTTATCTTGAGAAAACTGATGAAGACATGAGCTGTATTATGGGTTTTTTCCACTACCTCTATCCACTTGGAAACATAGTCATCACATACCAAAATGTACATGTGCCCAATGGATGGGGGAAACGGGCCCATAATTTCGATTCCACATACATCAAATATTTAAACATCAAGTATCGGGTGTTGCGACATCTCGGCATGATGGACGTCATTTACCGTCTGCTAGCATCTCTCACAGCATGAGACAAAATGATGTGCATCCTTATTCATGGTCGGCCAAAAGAAACCCGATTGTAAAACCTTTGCAACTGTTCGATCTGGCCCATGATGTTCTCTTGTCGGATAAGAGTTACATAATTATAAAATACATTGAATCTCATCCACCATGATGCAACGACGGATTATCCCATCGCTATATGAGAAACAAATCATGGGGTCTTCCCAAAAATACCTCATTACCTCCATCAAAAAGCACTTCCTGTATTGAAATGTGAATTCTGGGTGGACAAATCATGTGGCTACATAGTTTGAAAGAACTATGAACCATGGTCGAGGTGGTACGCTAATGGAAAATAGCTGCTCATTGGGAAAGTCTTATTTGATTTCCTAGTCTTCTTCTCTCTCTATGTGTGGTAGCTCCATCTAGGAGAGATGATCAGCCACCACATTATCACTTCCATTTTTGTCTTTAATTTCCAAGTCACACTCTTTTAGAAGGAGCACCCAATGTATGAGCCATGGTTGGGAATCCTTCTTATTCAGCAAAAACTTTAGCACGGCATGGTCTGTATAGACTACAACTTTAGAAAGCACCAAGTAGGAGCTGAATCTGTGAAATGCAGAAACCACACTTAGCATTTCCTTCTCTGTGGTGGTATAATTCAGCTATGCTTCATTTAATGCAAGGCTGCCATAATAGATCGGTCTGAAAATACGATTCAGCCACTATCTAATGACTTCCCCCATAGCATAATCACTTACGTCGCACATAAGTTCAAACTGCTCCTCCGAATTTGGAGAAATCATGATGGGTGCGGCAACCAGTTTTTCCTTCAAAATTTGGAAGTCTTCAATGCATTTATCATCAAACTAAAAAATTGAATCTTTGGATAGTAGATTGGATAAAGGATGACCAATATTGGAAAAATCCCGTACAAATCTTCGATAAAAACAAACATGTCCCAAAATGCTCCAAATCGCTCAGACGGATGTGGGAGTGGGAAACTGTGAGATAACTTCAATATTGGCTGGATCCACCTGAATTCCTTGCGTCAAGATCCGATGACCTAGCACAATTCCGTGTTGTACCATAAAATGGAATTTCTCCCAATTAAAAACCAAATTTGTGTGCTCACATTGCTCAAGAAGCTGCTCCAGATTCGTCAAATATGTGGTAAAAGACATCTCATATACCGAGAAGTTGTCAATGTAGAACTTTAGAATCTGCTCCACCATATCATGGAAGATTGATAACATGAACCTATGAAAGATGGCTACAGTGTTGCACATTCCGAATGACATGTGGAAGAAGGTGAATGTTCCATATGGACAAGTAAAGGTGCTCTTATCTTGATCCTCTAGAGTGATGGAAATATTTTTATATCCCGAATAACCATCTAAGAAACAATAAAATTCATTCCCCACCAATCATTCAAGAATCTGATCCTTGAATGGAAGAGGGAAGTGATCTTTCCTAGTGTCATCATTTAACTTCTGGTAATCGACACAGACCCGCCATCTCGTGACGGTTCGGGTCAGGATGAGATCGTTCTTTTCATTGGTCACTACCGTGATGCCGCCCTTCTTCAGCACCACCTGGAGAGGACTCACCCACAGGCTATCAGAGATGGGGTATTTAGTACCAGCATCAAGCAATTTCATCAACTCATTCTTGACCACTTCTTTCATGGGGGGGGGGGGGGGGGGTTCAGTCTCCATTTTGGTTGGTGAGATGCTTTTTCCCCTTTCCCCAAAAGTACATTGTGTGTGCAAATAGTGGGGCTTATACCCTTAAGGTCAGCAACCGTCCAACCAATGGCCTGTTTTCGCCTTCAAAGGACTTGTAAAAGAGCCCCTTCTTGATCTTTTGAGACTGATGCATTTAGGATCACTGGAAATGTATTTTCCTCTCCCACGTAACCATACTTTATCAAGGAAGGGAGAGATTTTAACTAGAGTTGGGGAGCCTTGAGAATGGACGGTATGATAGGCTCAACCTCGATCTCTCTAACAAATCTGGAACAATTTCCCTTTTCCAATAATGGTCACCTCTGCCTTCAATAAATCTTATTCCCCCCAATTTTCATCAATGTGGTCATTCTCTAGAATGAAATCTTTTCTGAAGGAATAAGATTTCATATCACCTTCATCTAGGCCAAATCACTCAATCGTTGTGGTCAAAGAACAAAAATCCTCTTGATCCATTAGTGAAACATGTTTCACAGCTTTCAGGACATTGTAGGAAACCTTCTCATCACCAACACAGAAGATCATCTCACCTTGGTTCACATCAATTAACACATTTCCATTAGCAAGAAAGGGTCTTCCGATAATTAGGGATGCCTCTTGGCCTTATACCATATCGAGGATAATAAAATCTACTGGTAGAATCCACTTCCCCACATTAGTCGATACGTCTTCCAACATCCCCATGGGGTATTTAATAGAACTATCTGCTAATTAGAGTGCCACTCGGGTTGGCTTGAGATTATTCAGCCCTAACTTCTTGAATACCCCAAAGGTTTTTTATATTAGCACTCACCCCCAAATCAAAAAGGGCTTTACCAAACTTGAAAGTTCTGATTGTAAAAGGGATAGTAAACATTCCTAGATCTTGGACCTTATGATGGAGAGTATGTTTGACAACTTCCAAACATTCCTTGGTTTGGGTAATGGTGACCATGTAATCAATTTTCCTTTTGTATGAAAGAATTTCTTTCATGAACTTCATGTAGGTGGTAATTTGACTTAATGCATCGACAAAGGGGATATTGATATGAAGTTTCTGGAAGATATCCATGAATTTGGAAAAATTCTGGTCCAACATCAATAGTTTCATCTATGCTTGAAATGGCAAGGGAGGATCATATTCTTTGATCAATTCTTTACCCTTATCCTATTGGACTTCTGGTTCTTTATCAATCTCATGTCGTGGGGAAGATTCCTCATCTGCAACTTCTCCACCTGAGTATTTGGACTGCTTTGATGTTAGGAAACCGTGACTCATAGTGACCATTGGCAGCAGCTCCTTCCCACTGCGTAGAGTAACAACATTTGCCTCATCACATGGATTTTTCTCTATGTCGCCCAGTAGTGTACTAGGGTGTCTATGGGACAGCTATTTAGAAAGCTTCCCAATCTAGTTTTTCAGGCTTCGGATTGATTCCCCCTAGTTTTTCAATCATGTCTCAGCAGTAGTTATGAATTTGGATAGCATTTCCTTCAGCCTTGTGGGAGGTTCCTGCTGAGGCTGTTGTGAATCTTGTTGGGGATGTTGCTATCTCAATTGTTGGGAAGGATGAGGGTTTTGATACCCTTGTTGCTGATAAGTTCCCTTCTAGAATTGGTTGTTCTGTTTCTAACTCAGGTATTGATTTTGGAATCGTTGTTGCCCGTAACCTAGTGGTCTTTGTGGTTGGGGATGAAGATTTTGCTTTTGCTTCCCCCATCCTATATTTTGATTTTCCTGCCACCCCCGGTTCTGGTTGTGACGGTAGCTGTTGGGTCCTCTGTTCAGCGCAACATAACTGACCTCACTAGTTGAGGATCCCACATTATCCCTTGGTCACTCGCCCATGGTATGGTTGTCACCAAAACCACCACACGATGGTGAACTGATAGATTGAACAAGAGATGAATGCTTTAGATTCAAAGTGTCCATATTCTTTGATACGACATCGAGTTGAGCCATAAGCATGGTCGTGGAATTAATATTATGCATGCCCCTTTTCTAAACACCTCTTTCAGAATGCCACTGAGAGATATTGGCTGATATGTCTTCTAACAATTAAAACAGCTCTTCAAGAGACATTCTCATGACTGTCCCTCCAGCAGCTGCATCAACCTTGGACTTTGTGTTAGTAGTGAGACCACTATAAAAATTATGGACTTGTATCCATAATGGCAATTCATGGTGTGCGCAATTCCTAAGAATATACTTAAATCGTTCTCACGACTCATAAAAAGATTATGATTCATGCTGCTGTAAATTATGAATTTCATTTCATAAAGTGACCATCTTCAATGGAGGGAAATATTTTGATAAAAAGGCTTGATCCAATGCCTCCCAGGTTAGAATGGATCATTGAGTCAATCCCTTGATCCAATCCTTCTCCTTGTCCCTTAATGAGAAGGTATACAATCTAAGGTGGATGACATCCTCAGATATGTCGCGGTACCAGAATGTGTCACAGATCTCCAAAAATATGGAGAGGTGAGCATTGGGGTCTTCACTCAGAAAACCACCAAAATGAACGGTATTCATAATCAACATCATTATTGCCTTCATGATTTCAAAATGTTGTGCCTGCACCGGTGGCCTGACTATTCTTGTGTCCTCTCGCTTAATGGAGGGTAGTCTATATTTCATATGAGTCCGTTATGGCGTCACCGGTTCTGGAGGTGCATGGGGAATAAGTTGTTATTGGCCTTGAGGGTAATAATGCTACTTGTTTGGAGGAAAAAGGGGGGTTTTCTCCCACTGAATGTATTATCTCTGAGGTGGATTCCCGAACCTGGGCACAAATTGAGCCAATGGCCACTGTCGGTTCCTTCGTAGGTACTACATATAAACACATGGTGGATTCAGAAGCTACACTTCATCGCCACCCCTTGGTGGATTCCCTTCGATAAAAAATAGATCCCCAACAACTTGGGCAGCCCTCAGTTCTTCCTCCTGATGTGCCATGAGATTATCTCCAACGTGATCATCCAAAAGTTCACGACGTCGCCTAGACAACGTTCATTCAATTTCGGGGACTATCAGGTGTAACTCCGATGACTCGACAATCTGGGAATGAGTGACCTTGCTACTCATATATTATAGTTCTCCACACAAAGACAAAAAACCCAACGCAAAAGGGAAAAAAGATGAAAAATATAAATGAGATGAAGAAAATAATTTTGACAGAATTTATAATTTTTATTTTCATGAAATAATCCAAAATAAATTAAAAAAATGACCCTCTATTGTTTCCCGGAAACGGTGCCAAAATTGGGCCTATCATTTATATGAAATTTTCTTTTTAGCCAAATTAAATTCCCAAACCTGTACTAGTATAGTGAGCAAGTACGAGGTCGTTCCACAAGGAAATATAATTGGCATTTTATATTTCTTGAATTGACGTCACTTGGTGATGATGCTGAATTTGAACATGTTTCATTGGTTCATTGGTACTGGCCTCAAAAGTTAAATAGTTACTAGATCTTTTCTAATTCACTACTGATTCAACTTGAAACTGAAGATTACTTAAAACAAAATTTTATTGAATAACAATGAAAATGTTTTGGGGCTGGGCATTCATGTGGGACATTTAAACCTTATTTCCTATTGTGTTGTATTGTTCATAATAACCCATATATATGGTTTTCATATGTGTCGGAACTCCCTTGGTCTGGTGAGTTCCGATCAAGTAGGTAGAAAACAATTCCTTGTTGTGGAAATTTCTTTCTTCTAGCTCTTATTGTAGGAACCGACCTCTAGAAACGACAAGGATATCCAATGGTCATGGATATTCTTGTCGTAATTCTCCAAAATGATCCCTGAAACTACAGTCTTGGTCTGATAGGGATGTTTCCACCAAAATAAAATATATAAGTGTTGGGATAATTAGGTGAGGGATCATGGAACAATATGTCACGACCCATCCCTGGGGCTCGTGTCGTGACTACCCCAAGCCCACCTTCCATAGGCTAGGGGCTAGCGACTAGCACCAAAGGCGTAATCCCGATAAAAGGGAAGGAATTGACTATAAACTTGGAACACACACTGACTGAACAAGAGTTGTAGAAACAACAAGTACTAAAATAGAAAACAAAAGTGTGCTGAAAGTAAGTGGGCTAGTATACAAACCCAAATGAACAAAAAGTACAAGTAAAAAGGGAAAACAACTCCTCGATCGTCCACTGGGGAATCCTACCTGCAGGGTAGGTACAGAACTCGATCAACTCATCCCTATAGTAAGTCATGTCTATTCCAACTCCAAGAAGCCTCCCACCCATCACCGTCACCCTTGATCACTAATGTTTGTCGTCTGCACAGAACACATCAAGGTGCGGGCGAAGCCCACACAGGGGTGAGTATAACAATACTCAGTAGGGGACCCCGAGTCCCCAGAAGGTCTCCCAGAATCCACAAAGGATAAACCACAGTAGAAAGATACAATCCTGAAGTATCAACCAACCCTACTTAGGTATATGACCATACATATACATAAGTTATTAATCACAATCCGGCTCCAAATCTTGAGCCCAAGAACAAACCATTCCACAAAAAAAGTAAAGTCAATCAACATGATGATAATGGTTGAAAGAAATGCCTCAACTCACATAGGTATACATCTTTTGTAGAGTGATAGATTTTAGCAGATTTAGTCACTGATTTATCTAATCTATCGGACCCACATAGGATATAGGACCAGCTAAGCTGTTGGATGATTATTGGATAGAGGACCAGCTATTCTGTCGAACCCACATAGGATAGAGGAATAAAAGTCAGAACTGTCATACCCCCGGAGGATCCCCGTACAGAAGTCATCAAGGTCAAACCCACATAGGATTACAATACACTATTCATCGAAGTCGAACCTATGGAGGATCCTGGTAGAGTATCATCACTGTCGAACGCATAGAGGATCTTGTCATCTCAGTCACAGCCAGCCCTAGGGTTCCCGCACACAACACGTTCAATTATGGGAGGGTCTGCTCCTCCAGCCAAATGTCGATATATCAAATATCACTAAGTCATGTGTTGATGTATCCAGTAGTCCCGCCTCCTCATAAGGAACCCAAATTAACAGACAGCGTGTCAAATAGACACCCGGTTTGAGAGTTATTGGTATTTCGGTTCTTGGGGCCCGATTGGTTTGTAGGCTTAAACCAACCCGGTTGTACTCCAACTATGTCCAAACCTCAAGTGAAGTATGGAAAAGAAGCTTCTCACTCCAATAATTATATCACCATAGGAGGTACGTCAATTAGACACCCATAGCCCAAGATGCAGGCTAAAAGGTGTAAATGACCATAGTGGGTCCGCGTCCGGTCCGACCCAGTAGGACTGACTCGGCCTGACCCGGTCTGAACCGGGGTCTGACCTGGTATGCGGGTCAAACCCAGTCTGAGGAAGTGACCCTATCTGAGGGGATGTCCTGGCCCAAAGGCGGCCTGGCCGAGGGCAGCCCGACCCATGGCGGCCTGGCCAAGGGCGGCCCGGACGAAGGCGGCCCGGCCTGGCCGTGCTAGGGGGGAAGAGCGCGCCCCCTGGCACCCGAACGGCTTAAAAATTCGGGATGAACTGAACCTGTTCCCGGTGGCGCTGGTCCGGTCCATGCAGGGCATGACAGGGTCCCACAGCTCTTGGCTGGCCGCTTGGACCAGCCACTCCCCGTCACTGGTGTGGTGCGACATCGCCTCACCCTCCTTCGCGACCCGACCTAGCAGTGGCTCCATGTCACCGTCACGACCCGATTATGTCGTGCTTCCTCCACTATGGCCCGCCCTGGCTGCGACCGTCCTCCAGTGTGGTGCGACGGCACCGCGCCCTTCCAGCTTCGCCACTGCTTGCTTGGCCACAACATTTGATAGCATGGTGTGACGACGGTCCTAGCATCGCCGCCTCTTCCGGAATCTGTCTCCATCGTCAACACAATGGAAACAACAAAAATGCGGGTGGGTGAGACAATGTTCGTGCGGTACGAGCCCTCCTTGTTACATTATTAATATTTAGTATCAAGTGAACAACACACAATGTGAAAAAGAGGGTATAACTCATAAATAAAATAAATAATCCAATTTCCGCCTACCTCGATTCGAAGTACATTGTCGAAGTCACAAAAATAGAGAGGATGTCGATTCTTTGACGTTGTGAAACGTCTGATGATGAACCGTCACCGATGTTCCTCGCGGGTGGCTCCTTCTCTTGTGGATTGGATGAAGATCGAAGATGGTATCGTCATTCATCAGATATGAGGACCATTTTTGTCGAGAGGTTAATGTTCTTCCAGGAGTTCTACAAAACCTCTCCATGAATTATTCCAATCCACAAATAAAATTATATGATCACTTCTTTTAATTTTGTCATACTGAATTCAATAGATTTAAAAACACTCAAATTAATTAATTAAAGCATTAAATAATTTTTTTGGAACCATTAAGGGGAAGTCTAAGAGTTTCCTCTATTAATGGGGAGCTCAAGGGGTTTAAAGGGGGGTTTAGAGGAGTTAATGGGTCTGGGTGGTCCCCACCCAAAAATATCCTCCCAAGGGTTGTTAGGGTGTGATAGCCCCCCCCCCCCACTAACCTCTACTTGTTGGTTTTAACCACCATTCAAAAAAAATGTGTCACACACATTTTTATTTAATTTTAGTTACAAACCCCAAGAAATTAACTCCCAATCTCGATAAAACGCTACTGCAGTAAAGGTCTCCTTAAGAGAATACCAGCATTGTGAGTTCAACGGTACCCTCAGATTTCAATTACAAGCACCACTTCAAAATATATTAAAATCCCGCATGTACGTTTACTGGACGTACCTGAACAAAACTTCAGAAATTTATTCCGACCACACCAGGCCTCGAAATCAGGCACCGTCAGAATTTGTGGACTCGTAAAATTCCCATGTATTTAAAAAAACAACCTTGAAATTTCTAGGTCTTTATGTTCCCACAAACTCTTGTATTTACATACCAATAATCTAAAAATCACACTAAAGAAACAAATGGGGGTTCTGAGCACGCATCTGAGCCTTCTGCTCCCATGTGCTCTCCTAGAGGTTCTCGTGCTTCCAGCGAACACGAATCAGAGGAGTCGACCATCCACAAAGGACCTGCTTCATTCAATCCTCAATCTTCACTAGAACCTCTGTGAATGTCTCCCTTTCATCAATTTCCATCTCCCCATGTTCAAAAACGTGAGATGGGTCATGCACGTATCTCATCAGCAGAGATACGTGGAAGACGTCATGCACCTGGTGCAACTATGGTGGAAGAGAGAAGTGGTAAGCCACCTCACCTACCCTGCTGAGGACCTGAAAAGGTTTGATGAATTATGGAGATAAATTTCCACCATGGACTACTCGTTTTATACGTCGTAAAGGTGAGACCAATTGGAAGACGTGGTTTCCATCCTCAAACTCTAGTGGTCTTCGTCTCCTATCAGCATAAGACTTCTGTCTGCTCTGTGCAGTCTTCATCCGCTCCTGGACGATCTGTACCTTCTCCATCGTCAATTGTACCATCTATTGTCCCATAAGTGCTAACACCCCATGTTCAGTCTATCCTAGAGGAGATCTCCAAGGTCGGCCATAATGTACCTCATAAGGTGTCATCCTGATGGTGGAGTGGTAGTTGTTGTTATACGCAAGCTCTACCAAGGGTAAGTGATCCTCCCATCTACGACCAAAGTTGAGGACACATGCACGGAACATGTCCGTGAGACTATGATTGGTCCTATCAGTCTAACCATCAATCTATGTATGGAAGGCGGTGCTTAAGAGAAACTGCCTCCCAAAAGCCTCCTGCAACCCCATCCATAGCTGGTATGTGAAACGAGCATCTCAATCGGAGACGATTGTCGATGGAACACCATTAAGATGTATGATCTCCTGTACATAGAGGAGTCCCAAGATCTCTATTGAGCCCTGCTCTCAGATCAGTAGAATGTGGGACGACTTCGTGAGTCGGTCGACAATCACCCAGATAGAGTTGTGCCATCTGGATGTACATGGATGTCCCATCATGAAACCCATTGATATCCCATCACTCTTCCACTTTGGGACCTCTAAGGGCTATACAAAGACTACTGGAGCCTGGTGCCCTGCCTTCACTTGCAGAGAAGTGAGGCATCGTGAGACAAACCCTTCTATTTCCTTCTTCATAACTAGCCACCAGTGTTGTCGTTGGAGGTCCTGAAACATCTTTGATACTACTGGATGTACCGCCCGAGGAGAATTGTGGAACTCCCTCAACACTTCCTCCTGAAGAGTAACTGGTACCATGGTGAATCCACTATTGATAATGACATGCTCCCAAACTTCAATAAATCCCTCAGGTGCCTCCCTTGAGGATATCTGAGCACACCGCATCACACAGTCAAAATCCTCACGCTGTGACTCTCTGACTCGCTAAAGAATTGAGGGAGTGACTGTGAGAGACTGCAAAAAGGCTTATCCATCTCTATCCACAAAGGATATTTGCAACGCAGACACTTTATCCATCACATCTCCTAGTAGATGAATGCCTGATCTCCTGGGGAGATCATATTCTACAAAGTTCCCCTTCCAAGGAGTATAGACTATCTCGAAGTCATAGTCTTGGAGAAACTCAAGCCATCATCGTTGTCTCAGGTTCAAGTCCTTCTGCGAGAAGATGTACCTGAGACTATGGTAGTCAGAGTAAACTGTAAAACTCTCACCCATCAGATAGTGCCACCACATCATCAAGGCGAAGACCAATGATGCTAACTCCAGGTTGTGGGCAGTGTAGTTCTGCTCAGGCTGTCTCAATTGACGAGAACAATACACGATCACTTCTCGCTCATGTATCAGGACACACCAAAGTCTGGACACTGATGCATCACAGTAAACTACGTACCCAACGCCCTCTTCCAGTTGCCTAAACATGGGCGCACTAGTCAACCTTATCCTTAGCGACTAAAAGATCTGTTGGTATCTCTCTGACCACACGAAGGGTTGCCCCTTCTTCATCAATGCTGAAACTGGTGCTGTAACTATGGAGAAGTCTGGACTAAATCTATAATAGTACCCAGTCGGTTCTATTAAACTCTGTACCTCCATCACACTCTTGGGTGGCTCCCAAGAAAGTACTGCCTCAATCTTCATGGGATCCACTGCAAATCCAGCCTATGAGATGATGTGTCCTAGAAAGTGAACCTCTTGAATCTAAAACTGGAACTTTGAGATCATATCATAATGTTGGTTCTCTCAGAGTGTGTCCAGTACTACCCGCAAATGGTAGGAATGCTCCCTCTCAGTAGTCTAGTAGATCAGTATGTCATCGATGAAGACTATGACAAAGCGATCGAGGTAAGGTTGTAAGATCATATTCATGTGACTCATGAACTATGCTAGAGAATGGGTTATGCAAAATGGCATAACCAAGAACTCGTAGCGGTCATACTAACATATGAAGGTCGTCCTCTACACATCCTCGTCCCAAACTCTGAGCTGGTGCTAGCCTAAAATAAGGTATATCTTCGAGAACCATCGTACTCCCTTGATCTGATCAAAGAGGTATTTAATCCTTGGGAGTGGGTTCTTTTTCATCACAGTCACCTGATTTAGGCGACGATAGTCATCACACAGTCGCAAGCACCCATCCGCCTTCTTGGTGAACAAAATTGGAGATGCCTAGGGTGAAACAATGGGTCGGATAAATCACTTCCCCTGCAAATCATATAGTTGTACCCATCGCTCATGAAGCTAGACGGGAGCCATCTGATATGCTGGAGTAGATATCGGTGTTGTCTCGAGGTACAAGTAAATGTAGAAGTCTAACTCTCTACAAGGAGGTAGTCATGGAATGTCATCAGGGAAAACATCTGCATACTGATCCACCACAATAGGAAAACTCGGAGTCCGCACATCTACCGCTCCGAGGAAGAGACTATCCAACTGATGTGTGGTAGGCTATCCCCTCCATTGAGTAAGTCCATCCTGTGCTACAAAGGCTCCCTTTTTGCTGGTGAAGGAGAACCTGGTCCCATCCATACAAATACAACTCACGTTTTTCCCATTACAGTCAATATGAGAATGAACATTGGATAACCAGTCCATATCAAAGATGACATCGTAAGGCCTCGAAAACACTATGAGAAGATGGCAGCCAAAGCTCTCACCTCCTAGAGTAAGCTCACACTGCCGGCACCAGTGTGTAATTATCGAGTCTGCTCCCGTAAGAGTCTCTAGTTGTAAGGTTTGAGCCAACGGCTCCTTCAGAATCTTCGAGCTCCAAACGAGGGCAGTGGCAATAAAAGAATGACTCAGACCTATATCTATAAGTACTACAGAAAGGGTAGAGTAGATACAGATAGTATCTCGAATCATCTGAGGTGTTCTGTGGTCATAGACCTCGACTTCCTGGAGCAGAACCCACCTCTGTCTGCCATCTCCCTGTGGTCGGGGAGGACCTTCTGGTGGTGGTGGTGGTAGAGCCTCGAAAGGTCGTCCACCACATACTACTCGGCCAACTCCTCTTCCGCGTTCGACTTATCCTGGAGGACCACCATAGTATAACCTCTACCTCTGCCTGGGAGGTCCCTCTACTATCTGGTGCTCATCTGCATGGTAGTTCGGGTAGCCATGATCCATGTGGCTCTACACACCGCATACACAGCACTGCAAGCTCCTCGTATAGCTGGATTTGTCTCATGTGTCCCGCACAACCGAACTTGTATCCTGGGGTCGCCCACCTAATGGTCGGGTCCGGTTTGTCCTTTGCAATATCTTTATACTGCCTCATGTAGAAGAATGTTCTACATATCTCCTGGTGGTGGGTCTCACTACTAGTGATTGCTCAGCGAGAAAAATCTCTACTAGAAGGGCTCGCTCCATCACCCCCACGTGCGTTGGGATGCATATGGTGATCATTCAAGCCCATATCTCAGGCCAAAGTCCCTGCTCGAAGGTCTGATCCATGAAGAATGGGTCCAGCACCATATCCGCGGAGTAGCATGAGAGGTCAGTGAACCTCACTGAGTACTGAGCTACTGTCATGTTGCCCTGCTGCAGATGAAGTAACTCCTTAATCAACACCGCATGAAGGGTTTCTGGAACAAATTATGAGCGTAAGAGACTATCGAAGACTTTCCAGAGTAATTTTGCATCATCATGCACCTGGAGCATTAGGCTCCACAATCTACATGCTACTGCATGAAGGATACTCGCGATAAGGATCACCAAGAGGTCGGCTGGTGTCCCTACCAATCTGAAAACTCTCACGACAACCTCCAACCAATCCTCAACTACATGTGGGTACGTCTCTCCCAGGAACCTGGGTGGCCCCATGCGTTGGAACTCATGAAATTCACTCAGGCGGTATGAACTCTCTACTGCTGAAGCTGGTGGTATCGGTGTCCCAATGGGTAGTGGTACCGCTTGTACCTTCACTGTGATGGGGGTCTATACCGAGGCCCCATCGCTCAGTGGGCTACCATCTCATACGTAACTCGGAACCCTAGCTGGATTTCTTCGTGGGTCCATACTGAAAAGAAACAGGTGTTCCATAGTTAAAACATTACACCTGGTGAGTTGACATAATCTAATTATGAAGAAAATTTTTTCAATGGAAACACACATGCAATCAATGTTTTTGTGCATTGATTCAGAGATCAGAAGTCAGATTCCTAGTGTATGGATACGTCGGCCACCTCACCAACAATGGTTTCCCTAAACTAATACCAATACCCAAAAAACATAACACTATTGTTGTCAAAATAATCAGAGTCCAAGTTATACGGTATAACTGACTCCTCATATACCAATTTGTCACAACCCGTCCTCAGGAACCATGTCGTGACTACCCCAAACCCGCCTTCCATAGGCTTTGAGCTAGAGACTAGAACAAAAGGTGTAATCCCGATAAAAGGGAATGAATTTCCTTTAAACCTGTAACACACAATGACTGAACACTAGCTGTAGAAGCAACAAGTACTAAAATAGAAAAGAAAAGTGTGTTGAATGTAATTGGGCCAATATACAAACCCAACTAAACAACACGTACAAGTAAAAAAGTGAAAACATATCCTGGATCTTCTACTAGGGAATCCTTCTTGATTTATAGGTACAAAACATGATGAAGTCATCCCTGCAATATGTCTCATCTAGTCCAGCTCTGAGCAGCCTCCCATCTGTCACCCATAGCCTCGATCACTACTGTCCGTCGTCTGTACAGAACACATCAAGGTGCGGGCGAAGCTCATGTAGGGGTGAGTATAACAATACTCATTAGGGGACCACGAGACCCCAAAAGGTCTCCAAGAATCCACAAAGGATAAAAAAACATTAGAAAGATACAATCACGATGTATCAACCTACCCTACTTAGGTATATGCCCATACATATACCTAAGTTATCAATCACAGTTCGACTCCAACTCTCAAACCCAAGAAGAAACCATTCAACAAAGTAATGTAAATCACCACGATGATGATGGTTAAAAGACATGAATCAACTCACACAGGTATAAATATTTTGTAGAGTGATAGAGATGTTCAGATGTAGTCACTAATTCATCTAAGATGTCAGATCCACACAGGATATAGGACCAGCTAAGTTGTCGGGCCCACAAAAGATAAAAGACCAACTATTCTGTCGGACCCACACAAGATATAGGAACAAAAGTCAGAACTATTGTACCCATGGAGGATCCCAGTATAGTAGTCATTGCTATCGAACCCACAGAGGATTCTGGTATAGTATTCATTGTTTTCAAACCTATGGAGGATCTTGGTTTTGTATCGTCACTGTCGAATTCACAGAGGATCATGTCATCTCAGTCATAGCTAGCACTAGGGTTCCCGCACACAACAAGATCGATTCCGGAAGGGTCCTCTCCTCAATCCAAGTGTCGATAAATAAACAATCACGATGTCCTAAGTTGATGTATCCTATAATTCCATCTCATCATTAGGAACCCTAACGCAACAGACGACGCATCAAATGGACACCCGGTCTGAAAGTTATTGGCATTTCCATTCCAGGGGTCCGGTTAGTTTTTAGAATTAAACCAACCCAGCGGTACTCCAACTACATCCAAAACTGAAGTGTATTATTCCAAATAATCATCCCACTACATGAATTTTATCTCCACAAGCATTAAGTCAATCAGACACATGTATCCCTAGACGTGGTCTAAAAGGTTTAAATAGACATAGCAGGTATGGGTCTGGTCCGACCAAGTCAGACTGACCCATCCCGACCAGGTCTAAATTGGGGAATGACCTTCTCCTTGGGTCCAACCCGGTCTGAGGAAGTGACTCGAGCCGAGGGGATGTCCCGGCCAGGATAGAGGGATTGGCCTGACGGGCAGCCCGACCCAAGGGCAGCTCGGCCATGGGGCGGCCCGGCCGAGGGCGGCCCGACATGGCCATGGAAGGGGGGAATCACGGGCCCCACTGGCACCCGAATGGATTAGCTGTTCGGGTTGAACCGGACAGGCTCCTATTGGCACCAGTCCTATCCACAGGGGACCCAACGAGGTCCCACACCTCCCAACTGGCCGCTCGGGCCACCCGCTCCCCATCACCGGCTCGGCTTGATGGCGCCACACCCTCCACTGCAGCTCGACCTGGCCATGGCTCCATGACGCCAACATGACATGACAACACCGTGCTTCCTCCACTGTGGCTCACTCTATCCTCAACCCTCCTCTATCACGTTGTGACAGCACTACACCCTTTCAACTCCACCGCGGCCTGCATGGCCGCATGGTTTCTTTGGGTGGTGTGCCAGCAGCCCTAGCATTTCCGGCCACTTCCGTGATCCATCTTCATCATCAACACAATGGAAACAACAACAAGGGGGGAGGGTCAGACAGTGATTGTGCGATCTGATACCTCCTCATTATGTTATTAACATTCGACATCAAGTGCACAACACACAATGAGAAAAGGAGGGTATAAATCATACATAAAAGAAATAATCCAATTTCCCCTACCTTGATTCGAAGTATGTTGTCGAAGTCATGGAAAGAGGGCAGACGTCGATTCTTTGACGTCAGGAGACATCCAAGGAAAAAGCATCGTCGACGTTCCTCACAGGTGGATCCTTCTCTTGGGGCTTGGACGAAGATCGAAGACGGTATCATCGTTCTTTGGATATGAGGATTGTTCTTCGTCGAGAGGTTGTTGTTCTTCCATGAGTTCTACAAAAGCTCTCCAAAAATTATGCTAACCCCAAAATAAAAGAATATGATCTATTCTTTTAATGTTGTCATAAGGAATTCAAAAGAATTGAAAACACTCAAATTAATTAATTAAGTCAATAATTAATTTGTGTTGGCACCATTAAGGGGAAGTCCAAGAGTTTCCCCTATTATTGGGGAGCTTAAGGGGTTAAAAGGAGGGTTTATAGGAGTTAAGGGGTTCAGGTGGGCCCCACACTAAAATATCCTTCAAAGGGTGGTTAGGGTGTGTTGGGCCCCACAACCAACCTCTACTTGGTGTTTTTAACCACAATTCAAATAAAAATGTGTTACACACATTTTTATTAAATTTTAATTAGAAACCCTAAGAAATTACTCCCAATCCCGATAAAAACCAACTATGGTAAAGGTCTCTTTAAAAAAAATAATGATGTTGTGAGTTCAACGGTGCCCCCAAATTTCAATTCTGAGTGCCACTTCGAAAGATATTAAAATCCGAAACGTACATCCACTTAATATACCCGAAAAAATCTTCAGAAATTGTTTCCGGCCACACTGGGCCTCAGAATCAGGCGTCGTCAGAAACTGTAGACCCGTAAAATTCCAATGTATTTAATAACAATTCCAAGGAATTTTTTGGGTCTTTACAAAATAAAAGAATTGATAAAATGGTTCTAGAAAACCCACTATTTTCTCAGTCCCAACATAGGGGGCTTTTATCTACTCATGATTGAAAGAGTAAGAAACTTACTAAAAAAATTAGAGAATTCATTACAATAGAACTAAAAGGAAAATCAGAAATAAAATCATACCAGAACAAAATTAGTTCCCCAGAAAAATATCTCCCTCTTGTTTATCCCTCTTCTATCCCCCCATCAGTCCACTGTACTCCTTAGGGTCTCCCAAGTCGAAAAGGGGCATTTCCAATTATCCAAAAGAAAGCATCAAAGAAAAATCATGGGTCAAGGAGTTGTTGGAAAGTGGTAAAGAAAAAAGAAGAAAGCTACACTGGTATGCACGGTTTGGGTGCATAGTTTGGTAAATCATTCGCCAAGCATACAACAGCTACTGTCTCAAATCCTTTAGCCGCACCATTTGGGTGCACGGTTTGGTAAACTGTGCCTCAACCGTGCAAGATCTTCTGTCTTGAATCTTTGAACCACACAGTTTTATTTTGGATGGCCCACACAGTTGGGTAATCCATGTGACAACCGTGTGGGCCTTTCTGTCAGTGGAATCTCCTCTCGCACAGTTTTCACACGGTTTGGGTAAACTGTGTGGCTACCATGTGTGTCATCTCTGCCTTTGAAATTTCTCAATTTTCTGTCCTTCATGTCATGTGTTTGATCTGAATGACACCCTTCAAGCATAATCAAGTGGAAAGGCTCCTTATGCCTCCAGTTTTATTCTAAATCTCCAAACATCAAAGAATCCATGATTTATCCTTTGGTGACCGAAAAAGCTATGGAGACACATTTTCCTTGTGAAAATCTTGTAAAACCATCCCCAAAACCATTTTATAGATATTAGACTAAGTGGAAATTCCTTATGCACAGCAGTGCATTATTAACACTCCAGACAGTGGCCCCCCAAAATGGATGATGGCCTCACAATATACATTCCAATATGTACCCAAGTTAACCCATGTTCTCATTTTCACTATCATATCAATGATTAAAAAAACATTTCAAAACCATTTCACTAATCCATTTCAATTCTATAAAAATACCATTTTCTTCATATTTATAAACAATCAGGTAAAACAAATTTTTCATTGAAAACTATTTTCATGAATGACAAATAAATCATGTGAATTCCTTTTATAAATCTATTTATAGAGTAGGAATAAAATTATTCATCAATATAAGATAGATTTTAACCCAGTTACCTCAAAACTCAGGTCTTACATGCCCTTAATGGAATCCCCCAAATTGGAAAACCAATCGATCTCTAAGAATTCATTTCCATAAAATCCATATTTTAAGATTGATCCAATTAATAAAACATTGGGTTTGTGGAGTTAATTAAATTGACATACCTCAACGAAAAATTCCCACCACACCATGAACAATACGGGAATGTCCTTCAGAAATAAGACCACATAAAATATCATGAAATAATATGGAGAAACACCAATTTTGACCAATGAATCAAATAACACAACCCATTGGCACTACCCTGATCAATTTCTATGAAGAAGAGGAAATATCACTTACCCAATGAGATGTACCGCAACCGTAGTGAAGATCAACCACCGATCAGATCATTCTAGAATAAGAGGACTCTCTCAAAAGGGCCTATGAGATTCCCTGTGATGTGTGAGAGAGTGTATAGAGAATGATCCGAAACCAAATAGTTGTGTTCCTATCTTAAAAAATATAAAACGGAAGTTAACCATCTTGTAGCCCAATTACATGATGTGTAACTATTAAAGTCCCACATAGGCCGGAAAACCTATTGCTTCATCTTAAAATATATTATATAAAACTTTCACAATTTGAAACATCACTTCACATTGTGTAACCTTTCACAACATTAATACATTCATGACATTCACCAAGCAACACATATATGATGTGGAACCTAGGTTCATGGTATGAAATAATCTTAAAGCCTGCGAAAAGATCCGGTTGAATATAAGAGTCCCAAAAATCTATAACATCGCTATTTTAGTTATCCTCCCAATTCATTCTCAGCTCTATATAGACAACGAGAAAATGAAAGTCATCATAAGATTATAGACATATCTGGTTTATTGGTAATGAGATGTTACAAACTCCCCACTATAAATACATTCCATCCCCAAGAAGTCATGTGGAAGATATAATCCCTTGAAAAAGATGAGCCACTGCTCCCACATCATTGGATCACATTCCAAATTCTCATGATAATTTTATACATGATTCCATTGCACCCTAACCAAAATTGTCAACAATCCATGAAATACATTCACTTGACACTCATCATTCTCAACTTGATTATCTAGGAAAAAAATATTTCCCTAACTTAATTTCATTCCCACTCAGAATATGAGTGGAATCAGGATGACACTTCTTAAATTGAGATATATATAAAACATCTTGAATACATGTCGACTAAATGATAAATACTAACTGATAAGAAACATTCCTAATCTTCTCAGTGAACTAAAATAATTTATTATCCCTCAGATCCCTATTTCCCTATTTTCGAAGCTGACGGTGAACCAAAAAAAGTGAATATTTCATAAAAACCAAATCACCAATTGAAAAATATAGAGGATGAAATAACTAATGATAATGCTTGTTGTAAACGAACTAAACCATCCCAAGATTATTGTCCCATTATCCACTATAATCTAAGATATATGCATGATGAATATCTTCTAGGATCTGGATCACATGCCTCATCTGACCCTCTTTCTGTTTATGATATGTTGTGCTCAACTTGACAAGTGTTACCATTACCTCTTGGAGGCTCCTCAAGAAACTCAAGGTAGTACTAGGATCCATATCTAAAAAATGAAGGAATCCAATGTAACCTAAAAATATATTTAACATATATTTACACATATAGTCATCCTTATTATTATCGTTGATTTGAATAAAATGAGTAGACTTCTTCAACTAATTAATAATAACATAGATAGAATACTCCTTAATAGATTCCAAGGTAATCCAAAAAAATGTTCATGGAGACCTCATCTGAATTATAGACCAAAACTATTAGTGGATGATGAAAACATGAGGGATTCAAGTTCTATGCCTTTATCTATTTTCAAGTGAAACTATAGAAAACATAATCTACAATGAAACACTTCATATGCCACTAGAATCATCATCTCATGTCATAGTACATAGTTGGAGCACCTGGATGGATGACCCACAAAGTGTTATGAAAATTAAACAAGACTAAAACACTCATGGATAATGGGAAAAAACCCATCTTTTCAAAGTGATTATACCATCTAAAGGGATATACCAATGAGAAACGGTCTCCCCAAAATAAAATTTTACTTGAATATTTATAAAATCAACATCTTGATGTTCCCTATATAAAATAGACTCTATGAGATATGATGATAAGGGAAGACTTATCAGAACCATACAAAAAACATCTTATTGATAATCTAGGTGAAACTGAGTAGAAATCTCAATATGGTTCCTCTCCTCCTTCAATTATAGAATATCAAACAATGTTAATTTAATTCTAAGTCATATCCAATGACATTCCCCATCCTTGGGGTGTAGGTGATGTCAAATTCAAAAATATGATGGTATTATACCCATATTCTATGTCTTATATTTTCATCTATATGATAAAAATATTTTAAAATCATATGATCATAAAAAACTAAGAACCTCTCCCAAAAAAGATATTTCTATAAACATTTAATCATATGAACAATAATAGGTATCTATAAATCATGAGTTGGGTTATTCCCCCCATGCACTCAGAGCAGATGAGGGCCATACTCTACCAAACTATCATCCTACATAAGCATTCATTCTAAAGAATCACCAGAATCATCAAAAAACAAAACGTACCCCATATTGGGCTAAGGTATGATCAAAATAGCAGTTAATGTCAAAATATATTTCAATTCATTGAATGAATCCTAACACATCTCATCCAAGATGACTTTCACTACCTTCATAGTAAGTGCTCTCAATAGTGAACCCTTATTAGATAAATTCTTACCAAACCCTCATTAATATCTAGTAAGACCATGATGCTCCATATCTAAAAGGCATTATGTGGTTCATTCCACGAAAATAGAGACTTCACTTTCTCTAGATCAACTAATTAGAGATGTTCAGATTTTTTCCCTAATAACATCTCTTCATGAATCCAGAAACAACATTTTGAAACATTTTCAGACATACTATATATTCTCATATATTCTAGAACCAAACAAATATGGTTCTCATTCTCACTTTTAGATTTCAAATAAAACTAAATATCATCAATGAACACTACGAAAAATTTGTCAAGATATTGATGAAATATCTAATTCATCAAATCCATAAAATTTGAAAGAGAATTAGCATGGAAAAAGGCACCATAGGATATTAATAATTTCATTAACTACTCCTAAATATTTTTATTATTACATCAACATCCCAAACATAGTGTAAGGGATTACCTGAATGAAGATCAATATTTTAGAACTATATTTTCACTTTTATGTAATAAAAAAATTCATCCACACAAGGAAAAAGATATGTGTTCTTAATTTTTACCTATTTCAACTTTTTATAGTCCATAAAAAACCTAAGATAACCATATACCTTCTTTGAAAATAGAAAAAAGGATTCTCAAGGTGAAACATTAGGGAAAAAGTAACCCTTTCCTGGTTGTCCATCCCACTAAATTTTTCTCACTTTCAGCTTCTCCAGTGACCGATGATAATAAGGAATCGATGTTAGTTCTCTAACTAACATCAGGACCATTATTAACTCTAACTCTTTATCTTGAGGAATAATGGAGAAATAATATGGGAAAATATCATGAATGTAACACCCCAGGAAAATAAAGAATATGAAAATTTCAGATTTATCCATATTTTTGAATAAAATATTAATATTACTTTAAAGGGAATGATATGCTTGAAGGCGTACCCAATACGCAACAATGAGTTTCTTTGAAATCTTATGTTGCACCCTAATAATAAAATAATATTATTATAAAAGGTAGTTAACGCCTAACCGTTGTAATGGCAGGAATGAACGGAACTAACTACAAAATGATTATATATGTTTGTAAAATATTTTTACTTTTATCCAATAAATGTTGGAGGCTTAAAATGCAAATGAATCCAATTTTAAGCATAAATCTTCTAATATTCTTTAAAAGGTCGATAAACCGCCTTTTGATGGAGAACCATTTTTAAATATACTTTTGACAATTTTATATGTTATATTTGATAAAATAAAATCCTTCTTTAAAATCTGGACATCAAAATTTATTAGTGTTAAATTTCGTTATTTTTCCGATAAAGATCATTTTTATTGAAAATGATGCATTTTAATTCAAAACCTCCTTTTAATCTGATTTATTTATATGGATAGATTATATTTTTAATTTAGATTAATGTTTATTTATAATATATTTTTTCCATTTAATCTGATGGTGGTCATTTGAATTAATTTCACTTTGAAATTGGACTTAAACTAGTGTCAATCTTTTAGTAGATATTGTTTCTTAGAAACACGCTATTTGTTTTGACAGCAGGAATTAATTATTAAATTAATTAATGCAACATATATGTTTTTAATTTTTTAAAATAGACATCATTTTTGAATTCAGAATGTTAAATATAGCTTAGGGTTAATTTTTGGTATTTTTCTGAAAAATTTAATTTTTGATGAATAGTGAAACCACTAAGTGGTAGTTTAAAAACTGATTTTTTGTTTAAATGAAACTTTACCACTTCTATGATTTTAATTTCAAAAATATGACATACATGGGTGTCATTAGGATGTAAAATTTGGTTCAATGGGATTAAAATAAATTTTTGGTGAATAGTTACTTTTAAGTTTTTAATCGCGATTAGAGTTAATTAGTGTAATTTAAGGTAAAAATAATGTTTTAATAATATGAAATGACCTAGAAACATGTCCTACCATCATTGGATGTGTCATGGCCGACCAAGACAGTCCATGGGTCAACTTGGGTACCCCATGGAGCCACTTTGGTTGGAAAATGACATAAATAACTTTTTATTTAAAGTTAAAATAAAAATGTCACAAGCATGAGTTGTTTTACTAAATAATATTTTAATTGGGGTAATATAAGTCATATTTTTAACTATAAATATTCATTAGAAATATAAAAAAATTTCCTACATCATGATATTTTTTTATAATTTTTAGACATTAAATAAATTAAATTATTTATGACATCATGCTGATGCAGCGATTACCTCCTTAATAAAGGATTTAAATAAAATGAAAAGATAATGTTAAAACTATAACTTACACCTATGAAAGACCTAGTATATGAGTATATTTCGAACCCTTACCACCTTATCCTCAAAATAGATCAATGTGGGACCTTTAAAATCCGAAACTCATTTGAAAATTAAGTAACATTTTGTAACTTTCCAAGAGTGCCCCTCCTCTCCTCTTATAAAAGGCCCCCACCTCGACCACCTTACCCACACCTCTCAAGCCTTTGGCTCGGACTAAACCTGCTCATTTAGTCTCTCCACATCCCTCTCTTACTCCAAGAAGACTCACTTTGGGCATAAGTCTTCCAAAGGAAGCCTTTGAGCTCAAATCAAAGAGAGATACCCGATTTTTAGGTAATGTCTTCACTTGTGTTCTTTTGTTTTATTTTGCTTCTCCAACCCCCTAAAATCTTTTTATTAATTTATTTTGTAACAAATACAGTATCTTAAATATACTAGGATGTTTTTATAAGAATTATTCTAGGTAAAATTACACACACCTACATCTAATTGTTAAAGAACATATTGTTTCTGTGGATGGTAAATTTCTGCCTCACGAAACGATGATTGTTCAATATTCTTTTAACACCGTCAAAGGTGGCCATTAAGATGTCACTATATTTATATATGAAATATAATATGTTTATTTTTTACTTAAGCTTATGTATTTTTCATTTATGGAATAACTTTATGGTTTCCATTGTGGTTAAACGCGATATCTTCATTTTAGGAAGTGTGGACTACCACCCCCTCAAAGTGATTTGATTCGTTAATACCATATGTTGTACGTATAAAGGATAGATTTAATGATATTATATATGATACCATAATGGAATTATAATACTATTATTTATCATTATGTTTTAATTCCATTAAATAAGAATTATAAATGGAGGTAGTGTTCATGCGTACGTATGGCTTACCGTCTCTATGAACGGTGCATTTCATTTCTTACCTCTAAATGTTTTGTAATAGTATAAATGCATGTATATAATGGAAATATAATTATATATATGATATATACATAATGAATATAATTCTGGATATAATATATATTTTACCACATGAACAACATGTAATTATAAAGAGTTTATTTTTGACTCAAGTAGTAATGATCTACAAAACGACAATTATTAACTTAAAAAAATTACATAGTGTTCATAGCATGGTAGTAAGAGATATAAAAGGAATAATGAACTTGTAAAAGGTTCTTAAGCAATTATAAATTAACTCATGTTTATTACTCAGGATGTTAAAGAATGATCGAGTCAAGTGGGACCCGAGGTAAGGGATCCAACATCTCTCGTTCTTTTTAAGTACTCTCTTTTATGTCTTTTCTTTTAAGCTAATATTTCTTATGATTGGGATGTTATTTTATATTAATGTTATTTTAATTTTTATGTTAATATTATGGGAGACCCAATTTTTTCTCATCAATCCATTTTTTATGTTTTGAGTGGCGTCGTTAGGCTGCCGAATTTTCGTAAGAGATCCAATCTCTCTATTTTTAGGTACTCTCCTTTATGTCACTTCTTTTAAGCTCCTCTTTGTTATGTTGGGGGATGTTATTTTATCATATTCTTGCTTTAATTTTTTTTAATATGATGAGATACCCTATTTGATCTCATCATTCCATTTTAGGATGTTTTAAGTGGCGCCGTTAGGCTATCGAGTTTTCATAAGGGATTTTTCATCTCATTTTTATTCCCGTGGGATTTATGATACATTTGCCACCATTACCTTTGAATGGTGTATGTAACTCCCATTATTCTACTCTTTTTGTAATATACTTTCATTTATGATTATTTAAATAAATTTTGTATAGTCTTTCTTTCATGGGGTATACGTTTCGAAAGTTACCCAAATCGGTCAGGGAACCTTTCACCCTCCTATTTTTAAAAGTCTTCTGTTTGTTTTCTATTTTAATTTATATCTTCTTATATTGGGATATATTATTAAATATATCCTTATTGTTGTAAAGTTTATGTCCAAGTGATGAGATACCCTTTTTATCTCTCATCAACTAATTTTATGAATCTTAAAGTGATGTCGTTAGGCTGTCGAATTTTACCAAGCGAACTTCTTAACGCAATTTCAATTTCTTTGGGTTAAACATGTAGTTATTGAATATATCATCCTTTGAATATGGGTGAATTAACTATGATTTTTTTACACTTAATATCTTCTTATATTGTGGGTATTTATATTTGTCACAAATAATTATGAGATTGATTTATCCTTAATTTAAGGATACCTTCTTTATAAGGGATTCCATCACATTTTACATTTACATTGAGACTTCATTGTTGTTATGAACCAATTCACTCTTATATGGTGTATATACTATCCTTTGGAATATTATATGATGAATCTATTTATTCTCAAGATATTATAAATTCTGATTAAATTTTATACCTCAATTATTACATTCAAGTGTCTCTCATTTTGTTAAAAACTCTTTAACTAAAATATCATTTTAAATGTTTAAATGATTTATTCTTATAAATAATTCTCATTAATATCAATTGTTTTAAAATGTTTTTAATGATTTATTTATATGGATATAAATGGTTTAAAATGTTAAAAGATTCAAAATGGTATGGGACACTTTGATTCAAAAATATCTTTATTAAATGTTTTAAATGGTTTTGAAAATGGTTTTAAGAATGGATTCATTATTTAAATATCTTAAAATGTTATATTGTTATTGCAAAGTGGTAATGTAATCTTTCCTTTATGCTTAAGTTATGTACTATGATTATGTTATGGTTCTTGGGAACTGTTTATGAAGATGGAAGGTTCCGTGATAAACTAAGGGCGGGTGAGCCCGTTATAGCTCTCCAATGCATTGGGTAACATGAAGGAGTTAAACGTTAAGGTTTCTCTGAAGAGATTTGAGGAATATACTGTGATGGGTATTCCGAACGTAACCAAGAGGGTTACTCCCTACGTAAGAATGTTATGAATTCCTCAAGTTACCTTTATGTCTTATGATTTTTATGATTTATTCATGATTTTATGACGTATGTTAAAGTGCTTATGTTTTATGGGTAAAGTATGATTTCATTCTTCTGTATATATGTACTCTTGTTTCCTTTGCATAATTTTTATAACCCTTACTGTGCTTTTTATGCTCATCACAAGTTTTTGAAATTTGTTTCACATGTCAAGGGAATAGTACATGATATGATGATAGTTTCAAGGAAGTGTCAAGAAAGAATCCATGTTCTAATTTAAATATGTTTCCGTTGATGGGAAAAATGAATACTATCTTTTATGTAACCACATTGTTTAAATGTGGAATGTAATGCATGTTTTATGATCTAATTCTCCAAAACTCTAAACCTGAAATGATCCTCAATGTGTAATATTGTAATAACTCAAGATTAAGTAAGGTTTAAAGTCGGGTCCTTATAATGAATGACTCAAAAAACAACTGGAAGGTCAGCAATATGAGAAATATCACTGGGATCAAAATCAACAAAGTACAACAATGTCCTATGATATGGGTGAAATGGCCCTCTATGTCCAGATATCGACCCCCAATCACTTTTAAACACATGATATCTCTCATTAGAAGAACAGAAAGAGACATGAAAAAAATAAAAATCTACCCCAGCTCAATGAGTAAAAAAGCCTATCCATCCAGATGATAAAATCAAATAGATCTAGATCAAGAATGAGAAAATTTAAAGCAACTTCGTATCAGCAACCGTTAACAAAAAAGGACACTAAAACCCATAATCAATACTGTTTCTATGTTGTGTCTCTAAATTCAGTATAAAGAAAATATATTCCACATTATGTTAAATAATTCAATAAAACATGTAGATATAAATGACTGGGAAGAACTGGTATCAGATGAAAAAATTTCTAATGAAGATGGAATAAAGATAGTACCTCTCATTTTTTCTATACCAGCATCGATTTATACTAGAAACTTATCTACTTCCTTAACCTATATCACACCTAAGGCCTGTTGATTGATCCCTATAGACATTGAAAAATTAGACAACACCTTAGTAGGCTTTGTAGCTGATGGACCCTAACCATAACAAGGCATAGTCATTTCCTGATAGAAGATTTATATATAACCAAAACGTCCATAATTATTACACGTCTTCATGGGAATAGAAAAAAATTTATGGTGTGTCTGACCCTGTCACACTAAAATCAGTTTATAGGTTCACTACTTGGTGTATTATAGGGTTTTGTGGGGGATCTCTCATGAGACCCACCGACACCGCTTCTCTGATTAAACTTCTACATCCTTTTCTTTGCATGTACACCACTGAAGCTTCCACTATATAGAAGAGAATAGTAGGGAAAACCAACCATGACTTCCATATCTATATCTATCATCATATATCTATGAACCATCTCTTCATAGGTAGAATTTTTCATTATAAACACATGTGATCTTATATCTAGCTAAAAACCCTATTGTTACTTCTGATCTTTTAGTTGTTCATTCTTCAATATGTCCAGAGAATAATGGATAACCATAGTAAACCAATTGGTGTATGCTGACACAAAATTTTCTCTCTACTACAATGACATGAACTCCATAGACATTTCTAACATCAACAACTCTCTAAAAACCTAAGGGAAGAAGGGGGTTTTGAAAACCATTTTATCAAGGTCCACATTTCTTTTCCATAGACCATAAAATCCCACCACTGTATTCCGTAATTGTCGATCATGAAGGATGAAAACATTACTATGGTATTGTGAGGTTCCTTCAAGAAATTGAAGATTTTATCAATCATGTATAGATATTACTCCTCCTCTTTAGGTTCATTGGTTCCTTTATAGGAATGTGGCTTCCCTTGTAATAATTTACTCAACCAGTATTTCACTTCACTAGATAATGTTTGTACCTCAAAATTAATGATATTAACTCATGGAACATCTTGATCAACATCACAAACTAATCGTGTGATTGTCTCGATGAGATTTTGATCTATTGGTGGATTTCCTTATGGAGAATCATCTTCACCTTTTTTTGGAACATGTGGAAGACATCTGAGATGGATACTTTTTCACAACAATATAGAAGGATAAATCATAAAAATAATTAAAAATAATTGTAATCTAGTAATACCATAAAAAATAGTCATAAAACAAATCCCAACATTGGAGACACATATCCCAACATTCCATGGTAACCTGAGACAAATAACAATAGGATCAGGACATACACATATCACAACGTACCTCTCCATACCTGATAATTCTATCTCGAGTCCAAAAAAATTATCAAGATATGTTCTCATGAGGGCTTACTTATTTTGATACCACATTGTAATGAACTGGCCCGGGTTCCCACAAACTGATCACCCAAAATGATCCATCACACCCTCGAAGGGCATTCGATATCCCCATGAGCTGGCTACAAGAAGATGGGCATAGAATGGAATACAAAATGGAATGGTTTAACCCAACATGAACATAACACCTGGAATATATATATATACATTTAAAGAAGGAACTGAGGAAAGAAAACAAACATAATCCATAACTGCAAGAAAGTCAATAAAAACAAATGATTGAAAATGTATCAAATACTATGAGAAAGAATCAAAACTGAAAAACACCAAAACCAAAAAGCTACTTCATATGATAATGTGGTAGAACTCCCAGACTCTTACCACTAATTATCTGACTCATTTGACATGAAACATCTTCACTTCACTATAGTGTGTTTCATTTCCCTTCATTGGAAGACATAATAAGTTATATGCACCACCAAAGAGGTTTGCAGGGTGTGAGCTAACAGACTCAATAGGATCCCACCCAGGTGTTCCACAGTAAGTATCTGTATGAAAATAAATATATATATATTTTATATAAGAAATTTAATGATAAGTAGTAAATTGTTTTATAGAAAACATGATAATATTTTTCCATTTTCGCAAAGTTGTAAAAAAAGTTAGTATATTAATTTCATATCACATTTTTCCATATATTCTTTCAAAATAATTAAAATACACATAGAGGTTAAATTATTATAATGCAAGGAAAGAAATAACAATAGTTGCAACAAAGTTATAACATTACCATGGAATATAAAAAGTCAAGAAGTAGACTACTCATACCAATATCTAAGAACAATGCACTATATTACCTAAAGCCAATGATCTACAGTCCAAGTCCAAGGATACAACATAAAAAGTGAATCCCAAACATCATATATGTACCTAGATCCATTCATCTACTCTCTAGGACAATAGGAACACCCTAGAAAGGGAACCCCTAGAATAGAATATAGCCTCAAGATAAACTTGCTTTCTAGTATACAAGGTAACCCATGTGCTCATTTTCAAAATCATCTATATGTTTCGAAAAACATTTCATAAAACCATTTTAATTCATTGAAGATACCATGATTCGTTCTATTTATCATAATCTGGTAAGCCCCATTTTTATTTAATAACTGTTTTAAACAAACATAAATCAATCATGCTAATTTCTTTGTATAAATTAGTTTATAAACATGGAAAAATAAGGTTCATCAACATAGACTATACATAGAACCACCTACAACAAAACTTGGGTTGCACCTGCCCATAAAGAATCCACCAACAATGATAAACTGACTATGTATATGAAAATCCTACAATGAAATCCATATCACAAGATTGATCCAATTTATAAAAGAAATGATTGGTGGGAAGTAGAAATCCCATAAAACTCAATAAAAAACATTTGGATTACCACAACATACAAATTAATTGCCTCTAAAAATAGTATCACACAACAAATCATGAAATAAGATAAAA
The DNA here is from genome assembly GCA_963277665.1 of Viscum album. Lineage (NCBI taxonomy): Eukaryota > Viridiplantae > Streptophyta > Magnoliopsida > Santalales > Viscaceae > Viscum > Viscum album. The sequence continues at coordinate 114,738,875 of OY728137.1, forward strand.
AAACACCAATTTATACAAATAGATATGATAATGATTCTGAATGGTGCTACTAAGATCATAGACAATGAAGAAGAAGAAAGATCACATACCCGGAGAGACACATTCCAACCGCAAGAATGATCAAATGTTGAGAAGATCATTCTATAATGTTAGGAGTCTCTAAAAAACAAATAGGAACTTCATGGGTTTGAGAGGAAGAGGGAATGGAGAATTAACTAAAAAACCCGCATGATTATATTAAAAACAGTGTCAAGGATACAACACAACATCAAACCGAGTTACACAACATGTAACTGCCAATGTCCCCCATACCTCAAAAAAATCTTCTCCCCAGATTAAAATAATTTATTTATAACATTCATAACATGAAACATCACTTCATGTCATGTAACCTTTAATAGTTTGAAGCCTTTAACGACCTGAAACCAACAACACTTAGACGACCTGTAACCTAGTAAAATTGGATGAAATTATCCTACAACCTATAAAAAGTTACAGTTAAAGCTATGATTTGAAAATATTTATGACATTTCTATTATAGGTATCCTCCCAATTCCATCACATTCATATATAGAAAAAGAAATAAAAAATAAAATCATTATGTGTTTAATGAAGTGCCTGATAGAATGTTAACGATATGTTACATGTCAAAGCACAATATCAGGAGTTCCTAGATCTATAAAATTATTCTTAAAGGTGGAACAATCTGTATTGATGATAGAGAGGAGTGAATTCTTGTATTCTTGTTATGTGAAATCACAAGAACATGTGTGACACTTTTTGATGATATTGAACCATATAATTCTTATATGAATTTCACTTTGGTAGATTGGATAAAATTGAATATTTATTTCATTTACTCAAGTGATTAAAAATAGAGGATACAACGATATGTTTTCTATAATTTTTAAAGAAATGACTCGACTTCCTCTTGAAGTCACATCTGAGGAGACTCATTATTTCAAAGAAAATCTTATTGATAAACACAACATTCTCTGCATCATTGTAACTACATTTTAAATTTATTTCATTTTTATTCATGAAGTGTGTGATTTTCCCTTTTTATTGAACTCACACTCTCTTATTCAATATATCAGGATGATACAAGTTATCTTATTTTCAGGCTATACCTGTTTTTACCAATGGTTTGGTATAAGAAGTCCATGTGTGGCATGCGTTTATTTTACTCTAATGGTTATTGTATAAGTGGTCCCCACATGGCCTAGACAACTTGTAGATATTTTCTTTAAACCTAATACAGGCCGTGTATCATTATTTTTTTTATATATTTTTCTTTGAACTAGGTGATTCCCTAGTGGAGAAGACTAGGTATCATCTTGAGATTTCACCTCTTGTTTTATTTCTGATGTGTGACTTTGTTTTATATTAATAATGATATAAATTCCTTTTGTGTCAAATAATAAAAAACCACTACAATGATTATTAATAAAGACTAGTGTATATATACGTATTAGATTAAGTAAATTTATTTCAATTGTTATAAATATTTTCATATAATTTTAAATAACCACTATTCAATTTTTGAGGAATCATTTAAATTATTAGAACATATAATGATATGTAATTTTGATTAACAAATAAATGATATTTTAAATTGAGGTGTTTTATTTAAATTTATTTTAGTATAAAATTTAATGGGAAGACAATTCACATCCCCCTTTTTAATAACTCACTCTATCCAATATTTAGTGTCACACGTTTTAAATTTATTTTCATCTCTGATTTTTGGTAGATTTTAAATATCATAAATTATAATGAATTCAAAACTTAGAATCATTAAATGGATAATCAGAAATAAGGTTGTCATAAAAACATACAACCATTCGTTAATGGTAAGAACTATACTCATTGGGAAATCAAGATGATAGTGCACATTGAAAGCATGGGATCTAAAATATGGTCTTCTCTTGATGTGAAATATGAATTAACTAATAATACACTGAACTCAGGGGATGATATAACTAAAACACAATATAACAAAAACTATGAATCCATGAATTATATTTACTATATTAATGGGATTAATTTTTTATAGTATATTTTCTAGTAAAACAATAAAGGAAATATAGATAACATTAGTTATTTCTCAAGATCTAATTAGTAATGTGAATGAAATGAGATTGAATAGTTATATTATTAAATATGATACATTCGAGATGAAACTTGATGAGATGATATATTATATTTACCTTCTGTTCAATGATAATTGAATTCAATGAGATCTATGAAAAATCCAGATTCATGAATATATAAAATCATGCAACTGTTGAAACATATTCTTGAATGATAGAGTGGTAAATCAACTTCAATTAGAGAATAATATGATATCATAAAAATATATATTATGAAATTTATTTGAATATTTATGATGTATAAAGTATAGATTTTTGTGTATTAAGAACATGAAGATGATCTTATGAATGCATCAGTATCCATCATGAATATATATAAAAAATAAAAAAAAATGGAAAAGTAAAAGATGATAACTAAATTGATGAGGAATCACCACCAGAAAGTGATGATTGGATGGACCATCTAGAAAAAAGTTTCATGAAATTATATAATAATAAATACATTCCTTATGAAACTATTCTAAAATGCAAATTATTATAATAGATGGAATTATATGAAATAAAAGAAATGAGAAGATAAGTAAAATTAAATTATATATTATGATTGTAAAATAAAGGGACTTGAAATGGATGAGTATCCAAGTTTAATGATAAAAAATAAATATTCTGAAAATGATAAAAATTTGAAAAAATCCATGAAATACAACAAGATTTCTTATGAGGAATGCTTTAGTGACTCAATCTAAACTGATAAAAAAAATCATGACAGTGAAAATATGTTCTTCATGAAAATCATATCTGATGTAAAAACTATATCTATTGTACATAATTCAAATTATTCTCAAGGTAAAGATAATGATTAAAATATTAAAATTTTGAATATTAAGGAATACTATAATATTATTTATGATACCTTCTATTATCATAAATATAAATTAAATATTCTAAATAAATATCATAATTCATCCTCAACTATCAAATCTGAATTTTTTTATAAAAAAATATATTTCTCAATTATTGATAGAAAATATTGAATTGAATTAGTATTTTGATCAATTAGATAAATTAATAGAGTGGTATAATAATTTTATAAAATCTATCACTATAATATGAGTAAAAAGTTGTCATCTATGTGTATTAGTGTCCTAGGTTACCGACCTAGACAGATAAGAATCATTAAGATCAGTTTTGTCCCTAAGTATAATTCTAGAAAGTATGTTACTATATATTATTAATGTTGAGTTAATATAATTTTCCTATCATAGAGTATAAAATATTCATCTTGGAAACAGATTCGGAAAATTTCCATTTCCTAAGTCCCTAATTACTATTAATTTTTGACATAAGAATATTTGGGTAACAATATCATTTTTGGTATAAAATTGTTTTATAGTGAACATGCTTTAAGAGATCCTATAAATATATATGATAACCCCCACAATTGTTGTTTTTTTGGAATAAATTAATTTTCATTGATTTTATGCATTTGATCCTACACTATGTGATTATGTAATTATACATTGCACCAAGATAAGCATGTAGTACACGCAATACCATCATGTCTTGTGTTACACAGAACAACAAGTTTTAAGGAATCGTTGTATTATTGTTATATTTATTCAAATGATATAGTTATAAAATATCTATTAAATGTAGTAATATAAATCAAAATAAAACATTTTCAAATATTATTTAAAATGGGTTTTTAGAAATAAGTCACATTGATTATTGAATAAGTGAAACTGGTAATGACATTGTATGATTGAAAATAAGTCCCAATTGATGTTCTTTTTTATATAAACATATAAAAAATAATAAAATTAATTTTATAAAATTTTATAAATTTATTTTTATAAATAAACTTCATTATTGATTTATGAATATTACAATTTTCATAGTGTTAATTTTTGAGATTTTCCTTAAAAACGTCATTTTAGGATGAGTAGTGAAAAATACAGAATCTTAATTCAAAACTACATAATGTAAAAGTTATTTATGTAATGAAATTATAATTAAATGTTGTTTTACTGTTTAGTTAGTTAAATTTTATATCACAATATCATGTTTACATCATTATAATAAATTTCACATTGAAATTAGATGTATAATTATAAAAAACATTCAAACTTTTTTTTAAAAAAAATCACCATCTTGAAATGATAGTGAGATTTATTTTAAAATAATTCTCTTAGTTTAGGGATTAGAATTTGAAAAAAAAATATTCCGTATTACTAAAAAAAATAATGTAATTTCTAATAGGTAAAATATTTTTTCCAAAAAAAATATTGAATGAAATAAATTTAATTTCTGTAATTAATAGAAAAGTATAATATTAAAGGACTAACACCTCAAATTATTTCCCATAACAACCTAAAAAATTATTTAAAATCCATTTTCTATTTATATTTGGATCATATTCTCCCTTCACTCAGACTTGTTCCATTATTTGATTCACATTGCATGTGATAAATGTATGTGGAATTATATTTCAAAAATTATCCATGAATGTCACTCCTCCTCTACTAAAAATAGAAAATTAGCCCTCATAGTTATTAATAAATCTAAAAAACATTGATTCTCCAAAACAGTACAAAAATAATCTTCCATCACACATTCATTCATCATATAAACCTCTATTTTGTTATAAATCCATCAAATGAACCCATTTGCTCAAAAAAAGTAGATACCCAAAGAATAGGAAACATCCTTCCTCAGGATCATTTGTGTTATTATCATTCTCCACCCCCTCGACTATTATTATTACATATATTCATAATAGCCTCCTAATATTAAATATAATTATATATTTATAATCTGTTGGTTCAACCCACACTTCTATATGATAGGTACCGAATGTAGCACCCTTGTGTTTGGTGAACTACAGCCTCACAGAATGATGTTGTTCGTTTTTCCATTATCTCTTCTCATGGGTTGGAATTATGATCGATGCACTATTTTTATATGATATATTGATATTTATTATGTATTTATTAATGTATAATTTTTATATAAAACATAACTTCATGATTTCCATTTTGTGTATATATGATAACTTCATTTGGGGAAGTGTTTACTACTGCCACCTCAAAACAACATACTTCATTCAAACATTACATTAACTGTATTAATGTTGGGATTTGTAATAATATATTATATATAAAACACAACAATTATACATAAGTGGTACTATATATATACATATCTGTCACTTTTATTCATTATTTAAACATGACAACAAATCAAAAATATTTTCCATGAATACGTATGACCTACTGTCTGCATGAACAATGTGTTTCATTTAATATTTGTATATTTTAAAGATTAATATAAATAATTATATATGATATATATATATATGATATTTATATCATGTTTCATATAATAGATATAATGACATATATATTAGGAAAAAAAATATGACAAACCAATAAATAATAGAAAATCAAAAAGATTATTTCCTAAATTTTAATAATAATAATTTGTTTTAAACAAAAACGTAATAAAAAGTTGTAATACAATAATATATGGTATTTTATATTAGAATATTATATATCTTAGATTTATGATAAAATTATATATAACATCCCACCCATATTTATTGACATTAAAAGAGTAAGGATTTTACTTGGCCTTAAGAGACATCCCCAAGATGCCAAATGCTTGCAATAAAGGTCATGTGATACATGATAATTTTGTGGATGATTTTCACATTTTAAAATAAAACAACCGACCAAAAATAACTTAACACAAAAACCAATTCATGATTCATTTTTTCAAATGTCAAACAACTGGATTTAATAGCATAATATCAAAATCAAACTACACAGAAGTACCTTAGTGGAAGACAAAATAACAACAAAGTAAGTAGTTAAAGAATAAAATACAAAAATAAACCAACTGAAAACAAAATATACTAAGCTCTAACCAACTCCTTTCTCAAAGTGAAATTTGTTTCTCAATTAATCACTCTAATCCAGTAGATAATTTTGATACATTACCTTTTCTGGGGTCCTGATAAACAATATCAGCAAAAGCACTAATGTGCCAAAGTAGGGTTGAGGAATGAAACTATGTGGGATTTCCCCAAATGACTTCCCTACTCATTCCACTACGATATAAAAAGTTATAAATTTCATATAAATTTATTTTTTTAAAATTATTTCAAAACTATTTTATATCAAAATATACACAAGTAACATATTAAAACTATTTTCCTAAAACAATTTCACATTCCATGTAATGAATCAAAACATTTATCTAAACCATTTCACGAATTAAATTTTGGAATAATGAATTTTTCCCACATATCCCGACATCCAACCACAAATAAAACTTTGAAATCCATATACTCATGAGTGGTGATCCATCCGTTCACTGAGTTGTCACTCCGTGAACTATTTTGACAAGGGAACGACCTAAACATTATCGATACCACTAATGATGGGGGAGTCTTCTTACCCATATTCATCCCCGATTCATATGAACACACACAACCATTATTAAAAAAACCAATTCCAAAAGAAAAATTTCAACCATTTCAGTAAAATTGTTTTCTATTAATAACATGTCTAACAAACCATTTCAATAAAACCAACCTTTTATTGAAAACAATTTAATGAACCATTTCAACAAAATCCAACTTTTATTAATTTTTTTCATTACAACAAAAACAATCAATTATTTTATGGCCTACATCTTAAATTCATGTTACCAATTCCACATTTCAAAGAAATCATAATTTCTATAATTATATAAAATGTCATAAAATATGGTTTTTAATAATAAATTAACATCAATTTGAAGAAAAATATGAAAAAAATAATCAAGTTGAAATCAGTCCTTCCAGTTCTTGCAATAAAAGTCAAGAGTGAAGCCACCAAAATTGGGATTTTTTTGGAAAAAATAAAGATCTCTACTAAAATTACAATAAAATTGGGTTAAATATGAAAAAAATGAATTTATTATCTCCCGCTATAATAAAAAAAGATAAATAGAATAATAAATTTGTAATAAATAACATAGATCTGTCGATATATTATTTAGATCGAAGAAACACTAATTGAGGGATATTTTAAACTATATAAAACCAAGGGAAACTCTCAATAACAATAACTTACCATCAGAATATTGCATCAACACAAAATGAGAGCATTCGAATTTCCCTCGAATAAATGAGAGAATCATATACTGCCTTTAAGAGGAGAAAATACCGAGTTAGGGATGTTTGGTAACAAATTTTTGTCTCAATTACTAATATTTTCCTAGATACACAATTTTTTGACCCTATTTTAATATCATTCATGGTTAGTCACATGATTAGTCAATCCATGCACAAACCATGTGCTAGCTTCTTAGTCAAGGAGGATCATTTCTTGATTGGTTATCATGGTTAGAAAACTATCTGCGAACTGTGTAAAATACCACTATCGGATTTTTTTCACGGTTTTAACTTGGAGTCTACATGGTTTGGAAAAACCATGCAGCTACTTGTGAACCTTCCCCTTAGCCATTGTCTCATTGTGAATAGTTTCTAGTAGGGTATTCATAGTTTTCATAAATTGTTCACCAACTGTGAACCCATAGAAAATCCACACAAATATTCCAAACTTCTTCAAACCCTCCCAAACATCACCCAAATTATTTATATACATAAAAAGTACAAATAATGTGTTATTTAAATCAAACTGAAGTTGCTAAATTCCCTCCACCATTAGCCTTCCCATCATTATAAATTAGGAAACCAGTATTTTGATGAATGATTTTTGGTATTTTTTACCATACATTTCCTTATCCCATTACAAAATCATCATTCATTTCCTGTCCACAATCTATAATTTCATGTGAACCAATGAAGAATACGAATCTAGGTCAATTCAGTCCCATCTCAACATAAGGAAAAGATTAAGTTGATACTTTTTCAACATATATTAATAGAACACTTTATGCACATCACTATACCATTGTTGGATAGAAAAATGATATTCCACCTCACCAAATCTTTTTTGTATCTGAAACCAACCTAATTATCAAAGAGATATCATGATCTTCTCCCAAAATTATGATATCTATACCATTGAGAGATCTGTAATAACCAATGATCATATACTGAGATTGAAAATGGTCGTCGATATCCACATAGTGCCAAAATTGTTCTAATAAATTCCATGTTATTCATGAACATTGGGGGGATTATATTCCACTTTTAAAATAAAACAACAAAACAAACATACCATACAAAATAAAACACTAAACGACATGTGATATAAAACGTAGAAAAACTCAATGTAATACCATAACACCAAAATCAGAATACACAAGATTACTATAATGGAATAATATAAAAAAAATAAACTAAAAAAATGAAAAAATAAAAAATCCAATAAACGCAATGAAAACCACAACTACAGTTCTCTAATATGATCCATTGTCTAAATACATAATGAATTCTATGTATCACTAACTAAAACTAGATAATTGTGTTACATTACGTTAACCAGTTTCTAGATAAATTATAATTTCATAATAACTAATGTTCCAATGGTGTGGTGATTAATGAAATTTAGTGGGTTTTCCCAAAATCAAATCCATACTCATTCAACTAGGATAGAACATGTAAGAAACTTTATTTAAATATTTTTGTATAAATCAATTCCCAATAGAATTAAAGTCTTATCAAATAAAATCATAGTTGATTTAAAGGATTATCTTTGTGCGTTGAAGATATATTTTTTTAGCGTAAGTCATTTGTCTTGGTAGTTTCCTTTAGTTCTCATCACCTCTAAATCTACCTCTCTCTCGATTTCCTAGATTTACGGCTATTTTGGATAGATCTAATATAGTTGATTACAATTTTAATAAAATTTGGATGTATTGATGATATGGAATGATAAATAATGAAAAAAATTGTAATAGAAAACAAGGGTAACTTTTCATAAAAATCTAGATTCAACACACTAAGCGAATCCTTCGGGTTGCCTCTAGATAAACCAGAGAAGCCTCTACTACCTTTCAAAGGAGAAAATATTGAGTAACATCTATTTTAGTGAAAAATAAAGTGTTAATTTTTATTCTTATCCTAAAAACACTATTTTTAATCTTTGTTTTAAATTATACATGGTTAGTGAGATAAATAGTAAAACCATGCACCAACTTCTACATCATGGTAGAGCCTCACACGGTGGGATCAAATTTTTTAAAACAAATTGCACCTATCATGTGAAATCCCAAAGTCCCAAATTGAATGGTTTCTCCAAGGTGGATGTATGGTTTGAAAAAGAATGTGTCTTCCCATGTGCCTTCACATTATAATTTTTACCACTTTTCACAATTTTCTATAGTTATTTCATAGTTTTCACAAAATGTGAACTAACAAATCACCTTGTAATGTTCCCAAAAAATATTCCAAACTTCATATGTACACTCCCAAACATCACCCAAAAAATTTATATAATATATAAAAATAATGAAAGGGTTACATATATAAAACAAATGGTTCTACATTATATTTATTATATAGGTGTTTTGAATGAGTAAGAAGAGTTTCATGACTTATAATAAGGGGTTTTTCACCTCATGTTATTTTTCTTGAGACACAAGTCATGTTAACATATAATTTCATATATGTGGTGTGTAATCTATCCATTGATTTATTCTATAATTAGTATATACATATATATATGGTTATGTAAATTTATAGTCCCATTTTATGATCCCTATTTTAAATGTTATTATCATTCAATGTTATTAGGTGGTGAGATATTATTGAAAAAATATCGTTGTTTATATGGATTATTTATGATTATTCTTTCATTGATAAATCCATATGATCCATATCTCAATAAAACACACTAAATTTATTTTCTGATTGTTATTTATGTTATATACTTTCATGAGTATCCTTTTTCACACTTTGGTACTTATGATTGTTAATAAAATGATTCTAATATATCTTGACCTTATCTCAATCATAATTACGAAATCAAATTTATTTGAAAACCATGATTTTGAAATGTTTTATAATTTTTTTGATACGATGTTTTCAACCTATTTTCGGGAAAAAGGTTCTTAAAAAGGGTTTATGGTTATCAATGAATCCTCTATATGTTATGAAAATGGTATGTCCATGAGAATAATTGGAATATTTTCAATCATTTATATATGTTTTCAATGTATTTTCAATGAAAATGTTTTGAAAAAAAATTCATTCATGTTACATAATATTTTATGGATATAGTTTTTCAAAGTATTCTCAAATAATTATTTATATATATTCATTCTATCTTCAATGAATTTTTTTTTCAAATGGTTATAATTTTTTAAAAGATTTTTCAACAAGAAGAAATGATATTTTCTCCAAAAAATGTTTTAAAAATATCAATGCTTTTTTTCATTCTAATATTACATTATGTATTATAGTCAATGCGCTGCTGGGGTTAAGATCTAGAAATACTATTTATATTCTTTCATAAATGTTATGAGATTTTAGTGAATGATTCTTATGATACTTATTTCTATTCCACCTATTATATAGTTTTGAGGTCCACTTTTTATCATGAGATAAGCTTTGATGAAATTATTATGGGACCTGTAAATTTTTTTCAAAAGGTAATGATATGATGAAAATTTAATGATACTCGTTTAATTTTATCTGTAGTGGTATTATTTTTATGATTTTTTTCAACATGTTTCATTTCATTATAATATGGATTTGAAATATATATCTCTCAAAAGCATTTTTTAATTATATATATCTCATCATATAATGATTGGAATCAAGTGGAAGAGCTTGAACCACAGCGGGAAGATGGGGAAACATAATCCTTTATAGGAAGATGGAGAAACCTGATCAACTATGGGAATATAGGGAAACTCGATCCACTAGGGGATGATGGGGAAACCCAATCCATTATATGAAGATGTGGAAACCTAATCCCTTACAGAGAATGGAATGTGACTGTGGATGGGGGCATATCATTTTTAGTAAGAGTAGTTTAGTCTATGTTCACTGAGATGTTTTGGAAATGGTTTTTGACTTATAAGAATTGATATTACAAGTTTATATGCTTCCCACAATTCCATAACAAATTTCTATGTTATGATTTCGTGGATTATTATCTTGATTCCATTATGATTCATTCCTTATAAACAACTAATATTTATACAATCATTCTTATTTATGATATTTATTATGAATTTTATTTTACTCTAATGTCATTATCACATTCTCATACCCTTATAAGAATGATTATGATTATATATATATATATATATATCAGTTTTTACCTTTACTGAGGTTCATATATCACCCTTATTAATGTTTCATATACCCATGTTATGTAGATTTTATTATGTATGATGTGTATAATAAGGTTTATTTTCATGAGGGATATAGTGGGTAATAATATATCTCAATTATGTACCATTGTTTTGGTTTCCATATTTCTAATAGAACAAGAAAAATTACGCTCTTTGGGTTTGTATTTGTGTATTGAATTAATTATTCATTGAAAGTGATTAAAATTTAGTATATGAAATATGAGGGTCACTGTAGTTGATATCATATAAATATTTTAGTATAAATTTTGAATCTTGGATGAACAAACCTGATTAAGAACTCTAATGACTAGTTTAAGAATTAGTCTAGTAATAATGAAAAATATAGGAAAATATCCTAGAATTTTATTAAATAGTAGAGTGAGTGGTTCACTAGTAATATATCCATGTCTAGATAATATAATTAGATGTGGTTGTAGAAAAGATATACCAAAAAAGCTCAGTCATAGGCAAAGCCACTGACCATTTATTAAAATAAAACAAATGTGCACCAGGGAAACATTTCAAAGTAGAAAAACAAGTATTGATCATAAAAGTAATACTCATCACAACATCCATGATATATTATTTCCTCCGAAGTAGATGATTCCCACTATGAGATTTCATGATTCTTTAGAATATTGACATACTTCCTCCTAAGATTCATCTTCTCTAATGATATAAACTCCTTAGCATACTACATACCCTTGGTCAGGCTAGAGGCATCCCCACCATCCATGTAACAGCCCGAGATTTTATGAAAAATATTATTTTTAATTTTATTAATGTATTGTGTTGTACACTACACCAAAAGGAGCTTTCACAACATGCATCTTTGACTTTCCTTGCATTACATGCAATCACAACCTTCCTCGATAGCGTGTGTAGTATGCAATACTGAGTTTCACAAAACAACGATATGCTATTAAAATATTATTAAAACTAGTCGTTATGAATAGTAATAACCACTTTTTAAATTTTAGAAATTTTAGCTCTCAAAATGGACTTCATTTTTGGATTCGGAGTATCGAATTTAGCCTAAGGTGAAATTTTGGTACTTTTCGGATAACTTTCATATTCTGATGAATAGTGAAAATTACTAAATTATAATTTAAAACAAATTTTTTAATCGAAATAATTAATAGTGATAAATTATTAATTTGAGTGGTTTTAAATTATATTTAGAATATATTTTTACAATTTAATACAATGTTGGTCACTGAATGTAATTTCACATTTAAACCAGACATAATCAAGTGTCAATCTTTTGACAAATATTGTTTCTTAAAAACACGCTATTTGTTTTAACCTCGGGATTTAATTATAAAATTAATTAATGAAACTTCTATGTTATGAATTTGGTAAAATAGACTTCATTTTTGAATTCGGAATATGAAATATAGCTTAGGATGAAATTTTGGCATTGTTCTGAAAAACATCAATTTTTGATGAATAGTGAAACTACTAAGTGGTAGTTAAAAAACTGAATTTTTCATAAAACTTAATTTTACCGCTTTTGTGAATGTAATTTCAAAAATCCGAGAGACACGGTTGATGTCAGTAAGTAAAACGTGGTTCAATGAGATGAAAATAATTTTTGGTGAATAGTAACTTTTTACTTTTATTTACCACGGTTAAAAGTAAATAGGGAAATTAAGGGTAAGAATGATATTAATATTACCCTAACACATGTCCTAATCCTATTGGAAAAGTGTATCTCGACCAAAAACAACCTTAAGTGTAAAATATTATCATTTAGGCCCACTTGGATTAGATTAGGTCATTTATTATTATTTAATTCAAAGAAGAGTTAAAATAGTTAAAATCAAAGAATATTTACTAAAACATTTTTAATATAGGGTTATACATAAGATAAATTCTTTTGTAAATATTCATTAGAAATCTAAAAATATTTCCTACATGATGGTATTTTATTTATAATTTTTAGACATCAAATAATTTAATTTATTTATGACACAAAGATGATGCAGTAAATATCTTATTAATGAAATATTGACATAATTGATATTATAAATACCAAAATAAATGTAATTTTAGACTTTTTATGAATTCCACTAATTTTATAGGTTACTATGATATATTAGTGTTGATTTAATCAACTTGGTTCTAACATATAATTCTGTTATGACTTTCACAAAAATCATATATCAAATAGTGTCAAAATTGACACAAAATAGTTTTTAAATCAAATATTATATTATTATTTGTTATTTTATTCCTAAAAATCTATGGTTCGGCCAAATGACTTAGATAAGGATATATGTATTAATAATAAACAATTTTGGGTTCGTTTGGCATGTTATAGTACATTTATTAACAATATAGTGTAAGAAAACAAAAAGACACGGTAAAAGTTAAATTGTTTAACATAGAGTTAAATCTAATTGATAAGGTTAAAATAAAAATCTAAACTTGTCTAAATCCTATTAGTTGATAGGATTTAGACCCATACCCACTTTAGCTTCGAAATAAGACCCTTTGGAACCATTATAAACCGATTTTGACTTTAATATAAAATAATATTTTGAGATATTCCTAAGGTGCCCCTCTCCTCCCTTATAAAAGGGCACCTCCTCCCCCTCCTCCTCACACCAATTTGAGCACTCAAGCTCGGCCAACCCCTGCCAAAATCCCTTCTCCACTTCCCTAGAATAATCCTAGAGGTCCTGGTCTTCTTCAAAGACCAATCTTAGTTCCCTAAGTGGAGGATTCAAAGAGGTGTTTCAAAGAAGAGGAGGTTCAGACACATACGAAGCAAATCGGACCTAAGGTAAGGGAAATATCACAATCTCATTTTTATCCGAGATTGTTTATTCGTAAGTATTTACTGGGGTGTATTTTATCATCCACATCCATGTTTCCTGAATATGTAATATTATCCACCTACAAATGTTTAAATCCAATTTTACCCTTCGGTGAGTTTTTAGTAAAGAATATGAAAGGAATCTTTTGTCGTTTTTCGTACGAGGTACTTTTTGACTTTTCCGACAAAAGTACGAAGAATGTTTTTTTTAACTTATATGGCAAGAATGGATTTTTAAAACATTATTTCCAAGAATATTCCTTTATATGTTTTGAAGTTTATTTTTAATCAACTTCTTTAGTTTATAATTGCATGACATGTTAAGAAAAGAAAAGTGTTTTTGAAGTAGAAAGGATATTTTCATCAAGAATGGAGTTCAAATGTTTTATCAAAATTATTTTAAATCTAAGATAACATAGGGTTCTATTTTATCCCTATTATTACATTGATTTGATTATGTTGTGAGGGAATTATTTTTATGAAGTCATTTACCTTATATGATTTGTTTTATGTTGTCATGATGTTTCAAAGAATCCCATTTTTATTACATGGGTTACGTTATGATGTATGGTTTATGATTATGTGGCACACATAAGAAAGGATTCATTATAAGATGGGTGGGACCTATATCTCCCTCCAATGCATTGGGTAATGATTTTATATCTCATGAGATAGACATGGCTGTAATGGTAGGTTATACCGGTTCAGTGAAACAGGACTGAAACGAGGGTTACTCGATTCAGAAAGGGACTTTGTCCACTAAGATAGTCTTGGCAATGAGTCTTGACTAACAAGAAATGATTCTCTATGATTATGTGTGAATTCCACAATGTTTCATGTTTTAAGTTATGATTATTGTGATTACATTCACTGCCATGATTTATCCCATGTTATGAAATTATGATCTCTTTTGCAGGTTAAGATTTCCAAAATTTATGTTCTTGTGTATACGATGAGATTTATATTTCTTTTGTTTACCCTTACTGAGCATTTGAGCTCACCCTTTTATGTTTTCTTTTCACCAGGATATAAAGAAAGGTTTTAGGTAAAAAAAGGGTAAGATCATTATGGGTGATATTGGAGATCTTTCACCACGATTAGAAGATTACGTTCCGAGTTTCCAAAGACACTAAACTATTACGATCCTTATGTGTGTGTTTTTTTGTTATGTACTATGTATTCCGCAAATGTAATGTAAAGTCCATGTACGTCAAGATACGGGTCTTTACAGTTGGTATCAGAGGAAAGGTTTAGTCAACCTTTGGAAACTAGGATGTGAGAACGTTAGTGAGATCCCTCGAGATATTTCTAAGGTATGTCTAGGGATGTCCCTAAGGATAAGTATACGTATAGGATATAGTCCTAGAACTATGGTAACGATATTAGATTAAACCTAAGATGTTAGATATTGAAGTTACTCCCCCTTTATTATGATTTTTTCCTCTAACACTATTCTTTTTGGGTTTTAGAAAATGGCTGGAAACAAGATGATTCATGATAATGGAGGATATGATAGACAATGGAATGATATTCATCATAATGAAATGGGATTTGGAAGTCCAAACATAATTATTATGCCGAATCAGCAATCTCATAATATGATCAATAAAGTAAAATTTGGTAAGTTTCCTGACTCAGCTAATAAGAGAAAGATGGAGTTTCATGATGATCATAGAGGAAAGAAAGTTCAATTTCCCCTATGTAAATCATGTGGGAAGAGGCATCAAGGAGAATGTTTCAAAGGAACTGGAAGATGCTTTGGGTGTGGAAAAGAAGGACACAGAGCAAGTAAATGCAAAGGAAGAGGTTCAGTTAAAAACATGGATGAGGATAATGGTATTTCTACGACATCAACAATGGTTAAATGTTTTAAATGTGGAATATGCGGGCATTATGCAAACCAATTCCCTAAGGGAAAGTCTCATGAAGATAATCAGTATGGTCGTATGGGTAGTATTTATGTGGATGATGATGAAGAGACTACAAATGATATGTGAGATGAAAGAATTGTTGAAGCTCGGTTAATGGTTTAAGAATGTAGTGGAATGATTACATGTTTATCATGTGTAATGTTGTATAAGTAATCTCATAGTACTATGGAATAAAGAGACATCTAAGGATTGTTACACAGTTGTCTTTACTTGAGTTTTGAAAGTGTATGATTAATGGTACCGGTATCCATGAAAGGTTATTCAGATATTTTTGGAATGTAGATGATATGCGCATAATGAAGGGATAAGGAGAAAATTAAATGTTTGATAGTATTCATGAGCTCATGATTGATATAAGGACTATGTGATATCATGGTTTGAGTATATAGAATTTTGGGGATTTTGGTATGTGGAAAGTGTTAACTTTTAACCGCATTCATGTTTTCACTAAGGTTCAATGGATATTCATTCTTCAAGAGAATACATGATTAAGGTATTCACATATTTGTAATTTTACCAACAAGATATATCTTATGATATATGGGGGATAAATGATGGCATTCACGTGATTGTTATGTGACATTTCAAGTAATCATTTTCTTTATACTATGAGCTTGGACCGAAGTAGTTTAAATAAGCCTAATGATTGGAATGGATTATGTTAGACATAAGTTAGTACTGTTTAATGATAAAACTTTTTTTGATATTATTGATGGGATGTTATAGTAATATAGTTTTAGAAAAAGGGACAACCTGCAGGACGGGCGACAACCCATCGCGTCGGACAAGGTCGTAGGAATCGAACCCACAACCGAAGTGAGACTGGCCTTTATCGCCTACCACTGGCCTAGAAGAAGTCCCTGTTTAGTAGAAACTAGTTTTATTATATTAAGCAGTATGATATATAAAGTATAAGTCCATTTTAGGAACCATATATGATTAATCTAACTATAGATCCACTTATGTATATAAATTTTGCTAACCTTTTGAGACAGATGGAATGACCTGTCATTCTATCACATGATCTGCTAACACTTCACGAATAACAAATTCAACTTCATTTATTTAAGAGATGAAGTGGAAATTGTTAAAGGCACGAACAATAGTGAGGTTGTACCAACATAAAGTAAGTATTTATTCTAATTCAAACTCTTCAACTTTAGGGAAACGATCTTGAAAACCAAAAATGTTTTCCTAGTTCCCTCATATCCGATGAATCAGATGGTACCCTAGATCGTCAGAAATTTATGGCTTTGTGATTTCTGGCTTTCCCATAGCCATGTTCTCTACCACTCTCCATCAGAACATGATGGTTAGATTTCTCTTCCATATCTATATTTTTACCTATGTGGAAACCCAGCGATTAGTTTATTTGGGTAACCGTTACATTTCATACTATCGTTTTTAAAGATTGGTTTTGATATTCCTTTTTACGATGTGGGTTTCTATTAAATAAACTTTAGAATAGTAGACCATTTATAACCCTGACGAATTTCGAGGGCGAAATTCATTTTAAGGGGGGTAGAATGTAACAGCCCGAGATTTTATGAAAAATATTCTTTTTAATTTTATTAATGTCTTTTGTTGTACGCTACACCAAAAGGAGCTTTCACAACACGTATCTTTGACTTGCCTTGCATTACACGCAATCACAACCTTCCTCGATAGCGTGTGTAGTACGCAATACTGAGTTTCACGAAACAACGATATGCTATTAAAATATTATTAAAAATAGCCCTTATGAATAGTAATAACCACTTTTTAAATTTTAGAAATTTTAGCTCTCAAAATGGACTTCATTTTTGGATTCAGAGTATCGAATTTAGCCTAAGGTGAAATTTTAGTACTTTTCGGATAACTTTCATATTCTGATGAATAGTGAAAATTACTAAATTATAATTAAAAACAAATTTTTTAATCGAAATAATTAATAGTGATAAATTATTAATTTGAGTGGTTTTAAAGTATATTTAGTATATATTTTTACAATTTAATACAATGTTGGTCATTGAATGTAATTTCACATTTAAACCAGACATAATCAAGTGTCAATCTTTTGACAGATATTGTTTCTTAAAAACACGCTATTTGTTTTAACAGCGGGATTTAATTATAAAATTAATTAATGCAACTTCTATGTTATGAATTTGGTAAAATAGACTTCATTTTTGAATTCGGAATATGAAATATAGCTTAGGATGAAATTTTGGCATTGTTCTGAAAAACATCAATTTTTGATGAATAGTGAAACTACTAAGTGGTAGTTAAAAAACTGAATTTTTCATAAAAGTTAATTTTACCGCTTTCGTGAATGGAATTTCAAAAATCCGAGAGACACAGTTGATGTCAGTAAGTAAAACGTGGTTCAATGAGATGAAAATAATTTTTGGTGAATAGTAACTTTTTACTTTTATTTACCACGGTTAAAAGTAAATAGGGAAATTAAGGGTAAGAATGATATTAATATTACCCTAACACATGTCCTAATCCTATTGGACAAGTGTATCTCAACCAAAAACAACCTTAAGTGTAAAATATTATCATTTAGGCCCACTTGGATTAGATTAGGAGATTTATTATTATTTAATTCAAAGAAGAGTTAAAAGAGTTATAATCAAAGTTTATTTACTAAAACATTTTTAATATTGGGTTATACATAAGATAAATTCTATTGTAAATATTCATTAGAAATCTAAAAATATTTCCTACATGATCGTATTTTATTTCTAATTTTTAGACATCAAATAATTTAATTTATTTATGACATAAAGATGATGCAGTAATTATCTTATTAATGAAATATTGACATAATTGATTTTATAAAAACCAAAATAAATGTAATTTTAGACTTTTTATGAATTCCACTAATTTTCTAGGTTACTATGATATATTATTGTAGATTTAATCAACTTGGTTCGAACATATAGTTCTGTTATGACTTTCACAAAAATCATATATCAAATAGTGTCAAAATTGACACAAAATAGTTTTTAAATCAAATATTATATTATTAATTGTTATTTTATTCCTAAAAATCTAAGGTTCGGCCAAATGACTTAGATAAGGATATATTTATTAATAATAAACAATTTTGGGTTCGTTTGGCATTTTATAGTTAGTTTATTGACCATATAGTGTAAGAAAAAAAAAGACACGGTAAAAGTTAAATTATTTAACTTAGAGTTAAATCTAATTGATAAGGTTAAAATAAAAACCTAAACTTGTCTAAATCCTATTGGTTGATAGGATTTCGACCCATCCCCACTTTATCTTTGAAATAAGACCCTTTGGAACCATTATAAACCGATTTTGACTTTAATATAAAATAATATTTTGAGATATTCCTAATGTGCCCCTCTCCTCCCTTATAAAAGGGCACCTCCTCCCCCTCCTCCTCACACCAATTTGAGCGCTCAAGCTCGGCCAACCCCTGCAAAAATCCCTTCTCCACTTTCCTAGAATAATCCTAGAGGTCCTGGTCTTCTTCAAAGACCAATCTTAGTTCCCTAAGTGGAGGATTCAAAGAGGCGTTTCAAAGAAGAGGAGGTTCGGACACATACGAAGCAAATCGGACCTAAGGTAAGGGAAATATCACACTCTCATTTTTATCTGATATTGTTTATTCGTAAGTATTTACTGGGGTGTATTTTATCATCCACATCCATGTTTCCTGAATATGTAATATTATCCACCTACAAATGTTTAAATCCAATTTTACCCATCGGTGAGTTTTTAGTAAAGAATATGACAGGAATCTTTTGTCGTTTTTCGTACGAGGTACTTTTTGACTTTTCCGACAAAAGTACGAAGAATGTTTTATTAACTTATACGGAAAGAATGGATTTTTAAAACATTATTTCCAGGAATCTTCCTTTATAAGTTTTCAAGTTTATTTTTAATCAACTTCTTTAGTTTATAATTGTATGACATGTTAAGAAAAGAAAAGTATTTTTGAAGTAGAAAGGATATTTTCCTCAAGAATGGAGTTCAAATGTTTTATCAAAATTATTATCCATCTAAGATAACATAGGGTTCTATTTTATCCCTATTATTACATTTATTTGATTATGTTGTGAGGGAATTATTTTTATGAAGTCATTTACCTTATATGATTTGTTTTATGATGTCATGATGTTTCAAGAATCCCATTTTTATTACATGGGTTACGCTATGATGTATGGTTTATGATTATGTGGCACACATAAGAAAGGATTCATTATAAGATGGTTGGGACCTATATCTCCCTCCAATGCATTGGGTAAAGATTTTATATCTCATGAGATAGACATGGCTGGAATGGTAGGTTATACCGGTTCAGTGAAACAGGACTGAAACGAGGGTTACTCGATTCAGAAAGGGACTTTGTCCACTAAGATAGTATTGGCAATGAGTCTTGACTAAAAAGAAATGATTCTCTATGATTATGTGTGAATGCCACAAAGTTTCATGTTTTAAGTTATAATTATTGTGATTACATTTCACTGCCATGATTTATCCCATGTTATGAAATTATGATCTCTTTTGCAGGTTAAGATTTCCAAAATTTATGTGCTTGTGAATACGATGAGATTTATATTTCTTTTGTTTACCCTTACTGAGCATTTGAGCTCACCCTTTTATGTTTTCTTTTCCCCAGGATATAAAAAAGTTTTTAGGTAAAAAAAAAGGGTAAGATCTTTATGTGTGATATTGGAGATCTTTCACCACGATTAGAAGATTACGTTCCGAGTTTCCAAAGACACTTAACTATTACGATCCTTGTGTGTGTGTTTTCTGTTATGTACTAAGTATTCCGAAAATGTAATGTAATGTCCATGTACGTCAATATACGGGTCTTTACATTCCATCCCCACAGAAGACCTGGTAGACCCAAGCTATGGAAGATAGGAATAGTATTTCCTCAGCCTTCTTTGTGTTGGGGAAGTCAGGGAGCCCACATTCTCGGACATCTTCTTCTTCCCACCACGAACAATGTCACTGTATGAGTGTCAGACCATGCTGCCAACATTATCCTTGCCATTATAAGAGATGTATCCCCATTTTCTAGAGATGTGAACCTCTTGGTAACCCTCAATCATTCCCCACTCCAGCTAAAAATGACTATTAGTATCAATCATATCCATAAAATATGTCTTACTCAATGATTTTTTGTTATATTCAACTAATAGAACCTGAATGTTCCAGATTCATGATTATTTTGATGGAAAATGAATTGAATATTCTCAAGAACATCCAAATATTCAATGGATATATAATGGAAAACAATGTTTCTACGCTCACATAGATTTCGTAAAATATTAATCATTCCTTGATTCAAAAAGATAAAGGATAAGAATAACATTATATTGAGTCTTTCATGATGAAAACATCCACCGTATTTTAACAGGTCTTATTATCCACTTGTTTCTAAACATTGTATTAGTACCACTGAAGATATATCCACCATTCTTCAATGTTGGGAAGATGGGAAAATAATTCTGGCTGATAATCAGTTAGAAGGTTTAACAGTCGATTTATGGGCTCAAATCAAGAATATGATGAATTAATATGAAGTTGAATCCCTGGATTGAGATGAGTTTAAGAACATATTATAGAACAATTCTATTCTTAGTGTTCATATTATGAAGATGAAAAATGAGTTCCATGAGTTGATGTAAAAAGAGGATGAATCCATCGGTACCTATGGGGCTAATTTTAGAACACATTCATGGAATGCTTATCGAATTAACATCCAACTATAAATTAATATTTATAGGTTATTCATTGGGATAATTCCTCATCTCATAATGGTGTTTTACCTAAGTGTCGTCAGTTCCTATGATGATAATAACTATTTCTCAATCAAAGTGGAAATAGTGTTTGGAGTTATGTATCAATGTAATGGTTTGAAAAATAATAGGAGGTTATAGATAAATATAAACTCTATAATCCATAGAGAAATAAAGACCATCCTTTATTAATGATCTATGTGTGGAAAGGCACATGAAAGAGATTGTCTTAATGGGTCTAATAATTGTTTTATTTTTTAAATGTGAATTTCATTGGGCAATTGATTTACCCATTAATGGGATGATTTTGGATAATGATGTTAATAGGGGAAAATATTTACAAAATGTAGCTACCGAACATTTTTGATTCAAGTGTAAAGAAAAAGCATACTATGAAAAATAGTGACCATACCTATGGGTTGCTGCTAATGATCAGTTTCAGCATCATATTTAACCAATGGGCAGAGGAAAATCTCATGTGATCTCTATTTATGATTAGTTGTATAATAAAAATATAGTGATAGGTACAATTACAATCCACTATAGATTTGATAATGTAATAATTGGTTACAGATATACCAGCTCATTTTTATCTATATAATTTTTAATGTGTAATAAGATTCCACCCAGATTGTTTGGTTTGGAATTTTAAGTAAAATCCTATAATAGTATGATTATTACATCTCATGTATAGGATTCAAATCTGGTAAACATTTTTGGTAATCTACTTCCTTCAAATATTTTGATTCTTCCCCGGGTTGAATATGATGTCATCATCGACATCTTTTTGATTTTTATTCATAAATCTCAAATCAATTGTAGAGAAAAAGGATGTAACATTTTACATATTAATCAAATATATGATTATATATAAACATTATGAAAACAATGAGCTTCCTATGGATATCAAATCCATTGTATGGGTGATAATTACCATTCGTAACACGTTTTCCTTTTAAATTTCTGGGGAGAAACACATCATCAATGATATTTCAATTGTTCAATAATTTTTGGATTTGTTCCTGGAAGTGTTTCATCTCCTTACTAAAAAATGTGATGTTGTGTAATCTATATAGTCGTATATGGTTCCACACCAATTTTATAGACTCCGTATTAAATAGATCCATTTCAGTTGAATGAATTGAAGATGAAAATATAATAAATCCATGATAAGAACTTCATTTAGCCCAATGTGTCACCATGGAAAATAGTGGTTTTCTTTTTAAAAATAAAATATTTATCTATGTGACTTTGAATCGATTAATGGGAGTTGAACAAGAGTAAAATAAAAATAATAGTTATCATCTTTCCCATATTGCTGACTTGTTTTCTAAACTAAAACAAGCTCAATATTTTTCCAAGACTGAACACATTTATAGATAACATCAATTATGTTCAATGAAAGAGGATATACCAAATACGACATCCCATACAATGTATTGGCACAATGAATTTATTGTGATGCCTTTCAGTCTTACTAATTCCCCTATTATCATCACATACATGATGAATATATTCATTAGAGAATACCTTGATTATTTTGTGGTAGTATTTATAGATTATATTAATATATATTCAATGAGAATAGAAGAGAATGATTAGAACATCAGACTTGTACTAAAGACCCCAAATAAGGGGAAATTGTTTGAAACATTTTTTAACTATAACATTTGTCTACAAAATGTTTCATTTTTTGGGCATATAATCACATGAAAGTGTATAGTAGTGGATCCATCCAAGATATAGGCTATTGAATGTTGGCCTATATCAGCCAAGATGACTGAGATCTATAACATTATTGGTTTACCTGGATATTATTAATGATTTGTGGATAATTTCTCATAATTATATAATCTTCTAAGCATGTTTACTCAGAATGGATCCAAGATTTATTGGGAAGATAAATGTGTGTAAAATTTCAAGGAACTAAACATAATATTGGTTAGTGAACAAATTCATACATTACCATATAATGGATAATGTCTTGTAATCAATAGTGATGCTTCCACGAAAGGATTGGGATGTTTTCTTATTCATAATAACATGGTTATTTCTGATGTCTCATGATTGTAGAAGATTCATGAAAAAATTACATATCTTATAATTTGGAGTAAACTATGGTAATTTTAACCTTATGGATATAAATTCATTGCTGTTATGGACTAAACATTCATATTTATATTGATAATAACGTTTTTGAATTAAAATTCACACAGAAGAATTTGGAAAAGCATCAGATAAGATGGTTAGATATGATAATAGATTATGACATCTCACTATATTACCACCATAGGAAATCAAAGATGGTGTTCAATGTTTTGACTGAAAAGGATAATTATAGAATGTCTATGATGAGGATAAAAATTTCCTAATATTTTATGATTTGAAAAAGATGGTTATAATAATCCTAATCAAAGAAAAAATTATTATCTTTATCAATTGAATGTTCAACCCTCTATCCAAGTAATAATTAAATAGGTTTTTAATGATGATGTAATGCTACTTAAGAAGGATAAAAATTTAATTGAGTTTTATCTTTATTTTGTGGGAATGATATGGTTTAGGAAAAGTGTATGTTTCACTTCCATACCAAATTTAATAAAAGACATATTAGTGCAAGCTCATATTTCATCATTATAAATTCATCCAAGATTTATGAGGATGTATTGAAATTTTAAGTAATACTAATTTTGTGATGGTACGAAGATGAATATCACAATGTTTGTATCCTGATGATGTGTATTTTTTGATGTTATGGATGAAAAATGAAATCATGAGGGTATGTTTCACCAATTAAACATACAATAATGTAAATCGGAGAAAATAACTATGGATTTTTTCATTGGACTCCCCAAAACCTCTAATGTGATGTATTCCATTTGGGTGGTAGTCAATCGACTTACTATGTTGTCACCTTTATCACTACCAGAGAATAATTATCTATAGATCATCATGCGAGGATACACATTGAGGAAGTGTTAAGGTTTCATAGAGGACCACATTAAATATTATCTCATCACAATCAAGAGATTACCAAAATGACATAGTGAGCTATTCAGAAATCACTTTTTATATAATTGAGTTTCAATACTGCTTATCATCCTCATATGGATGATCTATTTGAAAGAGTAATTAAAACCCTAGAAGATATTTGGAGATCAAATTCGTTGGATTTAATAGGTGGTTGTGATCAATACATTCCACTAGTTGAGTTCTCATACAACAATAACATCTTCTAAGGAATTTATGTTGCTCATAATGAATATATTTATTACAAAATATTTTGTTATCTAAAGTTATTGGACAAATTTAGAGAACTAAATCAATCAAGACCTTGAAAACTGATGAAATGGTAGAGTAGGTTATAACTATTTAGAAGCATATCAATGGGAAAAAATTATTCAACTAAAGACTTTTGATGATAACCATCAACATTATCTAGAAGTCTATATTGGTGATAATGTGTTTCTATGAATCCTTTCTAGGGATAAGGTCATCAGATTCAGGAATTTTGGGATTCTATTCCCTATGTATATTAGTCCCTTTGAAAATCTTGATCATATTAGGATAATACCATATTGCTTGGGCTGTCCTACAAATATATCTCTTGTATATCATGTGTTCTATGTATTTCTCTTGAGAAAGGACATATATTACCCTTCTCGTGTAATGATCTCAGAGGATAATCCTCTGGGGCGTGATTTTTATTATGACAGACAACAAGTTGAAATAATGGATTGTATAAGGAATGTCCTAAAGAAAACAACAACTCAACTGGTCAATTTTTATAGAAATCAAAAATTAGTTTAATCTATATGGTACCATGATGATGACATTAGGTATAAATATCCCTATTTTTTGTATCATAATAATGAATTTAAATTGAGAAAATTATTTTAAGGGTGGTAGAATTAACACGGCGTGTGATTGTGAGCCTTTTATTTATAAATAAATGATTTTTTTGTTGTTATTCATTTTACAGTAAAATAAGATTATCTTTTATTTTACAATACACCTTGATAATATTGTGTTATAAGTAACATCGACGTGGATTTCCTTACATGAAACACCGAGATTATATCTAAAAATGTTTTGATATTATAATTAATTAAAAGAGATTTTTAAAACATATCTATTAAACATAATAAGAGAATTAATAATAAATTTTTATTTTTAATATTATTTTAAATACATTTTTATAATTAACACATATTGATTATAAAACATTTAATATTAGAAAAATCATTATATGTCTAAATATATTATTTTTTCAAATGAACTGCCCTTTATGTTATAATTTGAACAACATTAAAATTAATTTAAACAATTTATGAAATTTAATTTGGTAAAATTAATTTTATTTTTGAATTAACAACGTAAAAATTTATTTAAGAGGTATTTTTTATATTTTTTTAAAAAATCTATTTTTTGATAAATAGTAAAAAATAAAAAAATTTAATGAACAATTAATTTTTTTATTTCTGTTATTTATACAGTTAAAATGTATTTTAATTTTTATTGAATGTTGGATGAGTTAGAATGTAAATCAATTTATCCAATTATGGCCATTGGAACCAATTTAAAATTTAACTTATATATAAAATGATCACATACTTTTAAACGTTTTTGCTAATAATACCTACTCTCACAAAACCTATGTAGGATCCAATTTAAATCAATTTCATCAAAATAAATTATTATAATTTGGAAATTATATTTAATATTTTAATTATCATACTTTATAACTTATAATATGGTCAAAATATTTTTTTCCAAAAAATATGTCTGTATGTGATTAAAATTACGTATAGAGATTGGGAGAAACGTTGGCTAAACAAATGACTAAACTTTAAAAATAATGTTAAAAATGAACTAGAAACATAAAAAAATCATTTATAATTCATATATAGACTCTATAAAACCTTTTCCCTGATATTTAACTTTACCTTAGCCCCTTCAAAAGGGAAAAAATGTGTGGATTTTCTCCTTCCAAAAAATTACAAGATTGTGAGCCACCTCCACTATAAAAAGTCACTCAACACTCCCACATATTAACACCAAAAAATCCCATTGTATCACCAAAAATATACTCATATAATCTTCCACAAATACATCCCATATTTATATAATCCTTCCTTACATCATAAATCCACACAAGGAAGCCCTTTTATGGAAACAAAAATGAGTTACCCAAAAAAGATTTAACATCCTTCCTCAAGCTCCTCTATGTTATTTTCATTATATAGTCCCTCAAATGATAATATTGCATTACTATATTAACATAAATAAAACAGATATACTGATTTGTTTTTATTCAATGGTTTTTACCTATAACTACACAAATTTTCATATAATTATTAATGAACGTATTGTTCATATATTTGACGAACGACCACCTAAGGACACAATGTTGTACGATTATTCATTACCGCCTATTATAGGTGGTAATTAAAATAAAACATATATTTTTATATGATATATATGATATATATGATATATATGATTTAATTATTCTCATGTTATTATTAGATAAAACATTACTTTATTAGTTCCATTTTCTTTAAATGTGATAACTTCTTCTGTGGATGTAGGACTACCACCTCCTAAAAGAGATTCGATTCATTAACACATTATATAGAATATATTAGAAATGATATTATTAAAAGTATATGATATATATAAAATAATAATTATACTATAAAGATATTAAATTTATATATATATATATACATATTATTTACTTTATTTCTTTCAATTCCATAATACAACTGAAAAATCATTCATGAGAATGTACGACATACCGTCTCCATGAAATATGTAATTCATTTAATATTTTTATCTTTTATACAATTAAATAACTATATATATATATATATATTATTTATTTCACGGTTAAAATTATATAGAGCGTTATTAATGTATAATCAGAAAAAAGATAACAAATCAGAACACAAGTGAAAACAATAAATTTATTACATGAAATGTAACATTAACAACGAGTTGTTAAAAAAAGGGTAATATAAATTCATAAAAAAATAACATATGGTTTTACATAATAAAGTAGGGTTATATGTTAGATGTAAAAATTTATTTATTATATAATTTTTTTTAAAGAGTATGATGAGGTCCAAATCATAAGGTAAGGGTTTTCTCATCATACTTTTTTTCTATGACAAAAAAGAAAGGTTCACCTATTATTTATTATGTGTGGTGTGTATACATCCCATTTTTGAATTCTAAAATAATTATAATTATTTTTGTGTGTATATAAATAACCATTTTATGATCTATATTTCATTGGATTTTATGATATAATGTTACCAAGTGGTAAGAGATTATTGAAACAATCTCATTGTTTTTTGAGATTGTTTATGATTATTATTCTATTAATGAATCAATATGATCCATATCTCAAGAACAACCATGAATTTTATTACCATAAGGATATTTAATTTTTCATTATGTATTATGACAATTTTATATTATTTTATGTTTTAATATAGTTAATAAAAAATTTCAATAAAATGTGATGTTTTATCTCTATTCAGACGGAAATCTATTTTATCACAAGACTCATCATTTGATTTTATTTTCCAGAATTAATTTGAAATGATATTTTATTCCCATTTTAATGGAAAAATTAATTTAATAAAATTTAATGGTTTTTTAGTCTTCCTTCATTTATTGTCAAAAAAATTATTTTTCAAATATAATAATTACAATGTATTCAATACTTTTTATATAATTTAAAATTATATTGAATAAAAAGGTTTTCCAAAGGTTTTTCAAGCTTCTTTTATAAGCTATCAAGGATACATGTTTTAAATAAATCAAATCATCCTTAATGTGTTTTTATGAAATTTTAAAAAAAAATGTGTTTTCAATTTCTCTATTTAAAAAAATTATTTTCTCAAAGAATTAAGGGTATTTTTCTAAATAAATGTTATCGAAGTATCATTCCAATCTATTTTCAATATAATGTAACATAATTTGTTAATTTTATTATTTAATGGGGCTATCAACTATGAATACAATTCATATTCATTCTTGAATAGTTTTTTTTCTGGAATGAGGGTTATGATATCCATTTATATTCTATGGGTAATATGTAGTTGAAGACCACTCCCATTCATAGGATATTTTTTTATGAAATTTTTTTGAAACAAATCTGTTTTTTATAGGTAATTTTATGATTAATTATTTATGATACACATTTCATTTCATGGTCTATGATATAGTTTTCTATGATTTTTTAACATGTTTTTATGATTCCAATATGATATTTGGAGGACCAATATCTCCCTGCAATTCATTTGGTAAACTTTTATATCTCAAGAGATAATGATTCGAATAAAATTGATAGCCTTGATCCACTATCGGATAATGGGGAAACATGATCTTTTATTGGATAATGGGGAAACCCATTACACTATGGGAATATGGGGAAACCTGATCTAGTATGGGAAGATAAATAAAACCTGATCCACTATGGTAAGATGGGGAAACCCAAACCATTTGATAGAAAATTCTAGGACTGGTCGTGGTTGTGTCACCCACCCAGTTGGTGTAGTCTGCATGAAAATTCCTGGTATGTTATAGAAATGTTTTATTAATTATATGGAATTCTATTACATGATTAGGTTTTATCCACAATTACATTTCTTATTCTTCTGTTATGATTTCATATATTATTCTCTTTGTTCCCTTATGAATCATGTTTAATGAACATACAAACTTTATTATGTGATTTATGTTTTTGATAATTTTTTATGTTGGGTATTGTCATCTAATTTCATTATCACATTCTCATACCCTTATACTCATGTTTATTGTTACATATATCCTTTGTTTACCCTTACTAAGTATTAGAGCTCACAAATTTTTTATGTTTCCATTCCCTATGTTATGAAGAAATTTCTTATGTATGATTTGTGTATAAAGGGTGACAGTAATTCATAACATAGTGGGATATAATTTATATTAGTTATGTGAAAGTGATTACAAATCAAAATTCCCATAGGCACTAGACTAATACAATATTTGGGTATTTATTTATTTAATGTTTTTGGTATTCCAAAAAAATTAAGGTTAATTAATTAAATGAGAGGGAAATTATTGATATTTCACTGAGATAACGGTTTATATAGGCATGTGATAGGAGATTACTCAAGATTCAATAATTAGATAATGGGTGACGGTTGACATGTCACCTTAATGAAAATTTTGATGAAAAAAATAATTGAATCTCTACCACAATTTTTAATGTGAAAGTACATTTTGGTAATGGTTTAAATTTTATTCTCTTTTATATCTCATACATATGTTCTTATGGTTTTCATGTAAATTTTAAAGAAAATATTTGTAACATTTTTAATAGAAAAAATGATTTAGTATATACTACTTTTATAAATGATCATGTGTATTCCATTAATCATTATTATTTAATTTTAAAAATAATATTTACGTGATTTTAATATGGAATATTTTATTTTAAATAAGAGTCCAGGACACTCACACATTAACTCAGATAGAATGCATACAAGGAAATGATTATTCAGGGATATACACAATTATGAATTCAAAAATGAAATTTTTTTTCCTCGACAAAAATGAAAAAAACATATCATTCAAACCAATGAAATAAGTTTCGAAATCTTATCCTAATGAGTTGGTTAACATGGATTTTTCTAGACCATCTAAGTATTCTGTTAGAAATAGTGATAACTATATCTATTTCCATGTAGATGAAATTTATAGGTTTACATGGGTATTGTTTTTAGCACACAAAATTAATGTGTTCTCACACTTTACTAGTAATGAAAAATATATAGAAAACCTGTATGGACATTGTATTAATAAATAAATGAGTGACCATGTTCATGATTTTAAAATCAAGTCGTTGAATCATTTTCCCCAAAATTGGCTACAATCAGAACATCAATTCTCCTAGGGTACGTCAATATAATTAAGTTATAGAAAAAAATAGAACATTACATGAGATATCCATGAAAATTCTTAAATAATACGACTTACCTCTCTAATTTTTGGTAGAGGCTATGAACACTTCCTATTATTTATTTAATAGAGTTATAATTGGACATATCATACGAAACAACCCTTATGAAATATGGAATAATATGACCCCTAAGGATAATTAAATTAGTACATTACGATTAAATATCAATATTTTTTTACACTATAGAAAATATAGAATGGTTTTCCACCAAGGGAGATGATGTATCTTTTTCCCTTTTTTACACAGCATCAAGTAAATCATATTTTGTTTTAAATAGAATAACCAAGACAACAGAAGAAAATTTCTATGTCATGTTTAATGATCCAGATGTGCATGGGGCTAAAAAACATTTTTAAAACCATGGAGATGATTTTTCCACTTTTTATAAAAATTAAAAACATAATTATAATGATGTAAACCATGCATAAAATTCATCGAGCTCTATAAAATATTAAAAAATTCCAATTTTAATCCAAAAAATTTAAAACTACTAAAATAAAATATAATGATAAATAAAACGTGATTATGTGGATAATGTATAAGAAAAAGATGCTTATGTTAAATAAAATAATAATAATAACTTAATATTAATTAAATATTAAATACTTTATTGAAATGAAATTACATTTTTACAAAAAATATCATTTTTTCACTATTCACAAAAAATCTAAATTTTTTAAAAGACAAAATTTCACTAAAACTATCATTTGATATTACAATTTTAAAATTGATGTTAGTTTTATCATATAAATTTTGTTTATGTTAAATAATTAAATATAATATATTTTTCAGGAAATTTAATAAAAATACTTTTTGATGAAATTATATTTTGAACAATAAAATAATGTTACTACAAATTGATGGATTATTTTAAAAAAATTATCAATAATTTTAATTGAGTAAGAAATATATATTCTATATAGTAGTTAACAAGACATGAACAATGTAATTTAATGGATAGTTTATAATGGTTGTGTATATCATCATCTATTTAGGCATAGTGTTGTGTGTTAACATTTCTATTAAACATAAAAATATCATGGTTACATATACTTAAATATATTAGAAAATAGTTAATTTTTTTTAACTAAAATTTTTTAATAATTTATTGGGAAGATACATACTCTTCTCTATTTAGTGTTACATTTCATTTACGCTATCAACCATATATTATTCTTATTAATGTATTAGGGTTTTACAATGAAATCCCTAAATGATTGGATATCTATATTCCCAATGCCATGGTGTATGTAATATTATTTGAGTTGGATTTATTATAGAAGTAATATTTTCTCCGACTTATCATGTATATTATTGAATTCTATAGGTATATGTTAATGAAGGGAATGACATCCCATCAAAAATATTGAAAAAATCCCACGTAAATTATTTGGGACATAATACATCCAATGAAATGTTAAAAAATATTAAATTAATAATTATAAAAATATAATGATAAATGAAACCATGAATTTGATTTAGAAGGAATGTATTTATTACATTAAAATAGCATATAAAAACAATTGATGATTACATAACCAGTTTCAATTACATATTAAGAGTTACTTTAGGAATTTTTGACTCATTAAAATATTGAATTGTTATAAAAACGGAAGATACATCTATAATATATTTGATCTATTTATATTTTCCCTAGAAGTGGTAGGTGATATATTTCAAGATGAGATATATAACACTATTAAATTTTTTGAGTTGATAAAATCTTTAGTGATTAAAAATATCATAAAAGAAAAAATGGAATTTGAATTCATAAATACACACAAGTTAAAACAGAATAAGATATAACCACTATCATATTATATACTATATAAATTTTAAAGAATAAATAAAGTCTTTTATTTTATCACTAAAAAATTAAGATTATGAAGATTAAATTAAGGACTTATCCCTCTTAAATAATATATTAATGGGATAGTTGTAATTTTATTAATTAATTTTCTTAAAAATAACTATGATAAAATCCAGAGTTGTGATTAAGATAATTAATTATCTGTTCTCATATTAGGGAAATAAGAATCCATAAAAAATTTACACAATAAATATTTTGATAAAGGCTGATATTAAAGGATCTATCACCACAATTGTGTCAAATAATGATGATGTCCTTCAAAATAATACAAGCATTCATTGATTATGATAAAATTATTGTACACAGATCTATTTGTTTTGAGTATTTTAGAGAATTTAATAATCTATATATTACCTGATTTTAATTGCACAAATTATTTTTCGATAATTACTATATATGAAGTTGTTGAAATATCTTGAGATGTAAATCATTTTTGATGTTGTTTAGAATATTTATATCCCTTATGAAATCATAATTTTCATGGAAATCTTTTTAGAATAATATATAATCCAGAATGAACATAAGTAAAAATTTATTTGAAAGTATGAATGATAAAATTTAGGATCAATTTTGAAACATTAAAACTAAAAATATATAGAATTATGGGATAATATATTGAAAAAAATTTATAGGTTCATGATAAAAAATCCAATGATATTGAGAATTCCATCAATAAGAACGTGGTGAGAACTGTGTGAATTTTTTCAAATGATATTGAATTTTTTCCATATGTTATATAGGAAATAAGGGTAAATTAGAGTATTTAAGTTTGAATGATTTTATAATTTTTTAACTACATTAGTAATATATTTTGGGTTTACTAAGAGTATTGTTGAAAAAATTGTCCATGATAAGGGTACATAAAGGGTGTAATATGCCAAGAGAGTAAGAATAATTTCTTAAACATACTCACTAATATGATAAAAAATTCTTTATTTTATTAGTATTACTAGTGTTGGGGTATATTTTTATGTAAATTCTATATTTAGTGTCACAACATGTCACTTACATGGAGGTGGCTTAAATAATTTGATTAATGTTAGAAATAAATATAATCATAGATATATAATAAGAAACAATATTATATTGTAGGAATATGAAAATGGAAAATCAATAATGAAGAAGACTAAATCTATAGATGGCGAGAAGATTAAAATAAAAATAATGGAAACTATGAAAATTAGTACTAGACAAATTGTAATTATAAGTGTATAATACGAGATTTCACATAGTTTAAAATTAGATAAATTTATTCCCTTTTTAAGATTTAACATTACTAATCTAGTTATAAATGATTGAATGAAATTTATATCATATAAAAACATAATGCTAAAAAATTGGGTACTAAAATATAAAACATCATGTGCCATTTTTTCAAATGAAGTTAGAGATGTTTCATTGAAGAAGTGTAATCGATTGAGTGGGATGATCGATATGTCTATAAAGATAAATGATAATGTAAGGTTGAAACAAATCATGATGATTATCAATAATAAAATATTTTCAATTCATTGATGATCTTAGTTGACAAATATTTATAAACCATGATATTTTAATTAAAAAATCAATTAAATCCCTCATTACTCCCTTTCCTTTTTTGGTGTACATGTTTTCTTGTTTTTAAAGGAATCTAATTGGAGGTTTTAGTGGATAAAATCACTACTAGATAGAAAAACAAACATATCATCATTTTGTAATGTCACTAATATGGTGAATAATGAGATTGAATCCCCTGAGGGGAAAATTTTTATGTGAATATTTAAAGAAATATAAAATGTATAAAATATGGAAATCAGAATATCCAAATAGTAATTTGATGTTAATTTATAACATTAACTCTTTTTATCACTCTTCTGATTGATAAAATGTGTTTATAAATGGTGGTCTTAGATCTGGTGTTTGGTAACATAATGTGAGAGTATATTTTAAATCTCGTTGATTTTACTAATTCATTTTTTATGTTAATTGTGGGATATATATGACATTCCTTGACTATTGAATGACCCCTTTTTATATATCATTGGGATTGGTACCGCAAATAGAATTTATAATGGATAGTATTCATATATTATTTATGAGTATATTTTCTCTTTCTACACAAGGATTTCATGTATAGATTTAGTGTAGATTTACTAAAGTAAATTGGATAACATTTCAACGATTCCATGCATATCTCAAAAAATAATTCTATTTTAGTTAATATTTTAAAAGGTAGAATATTATCATACGGGATGACCCATTTCTCAAGGAGAATAAAGGGAAAATAAATTTGGTACAACCCCTAAATTCTATTTAATTTATTGTAATTAAATGGTAGAAAAACAAACATATTAACATGAAGTGATTATCGATATTGATACCAAATAAAAGGGTCGACTGAAGAGCCCATGTCAAAGGTTGTTTTTTTCTTAATAAGGACGTATCATACTATATCAATGTATGATTAATATGCATCAATAACATTTGGATTTTGGATATTCTTTCCACAGGAAATAGAAAAGGAATATCAAAGCAGATTCATTGATGATATTTGTATGTCATATTCATTATATAATAAACATTAGGTTATTGTAATGATTTTCATAAATATTATATTTTTCATGATATTTTGATGAATAACTTTTGTTAAAATAATTTTGGGGGAATAATATTCAAACACATAAGAAAAAAATCTAGAGAATAGAAATTATGTTGGTTTTTAAGGATAAATCCAATAGTTTTGATGAATAATTGAGGATGTAGAGGATTCATATTTTATTTTATAGAAGTAAAAAAATTAAAGATTCTATTCTACATGGTAATTTATTTTGTTTCACCAATGAAAATTTATGATTATAATTATCCTTGGAAGTATCAATTTCAAATAAATACAAGTTGTTTACTAGGGTAGAATATATCCCATATGGAAGTGTTGATATTAAAGATTATTAGGAGCCCAAACTCAATAGGTTTATGAGATACACATGTGCATGAGAATTTCAGGGAACGTAGGTGGATGCTAGGGTCCCTATGAATGAGGATTCATGGGTTTTCATTTTTTTGTGGGGCCCATTATCATTGAGTGTAAGATTTTTGGGAGAAGCCACTCGATCCAGTTTTTTGTATGATATTTCATTCCTTGGTTTATTAATGTGTATAAAATGAGTAGAATTCATTCTTGGTACTCCTATAACACATGCATTGTTCTTCCACCTTAAAAATGGAAGAAAAAACATGTTTTTATTTTATGTACCTGACAATTATTCATATAATAATATTCTTTATAAAGATTAATTTTCATGAAATCTTTAAGATATTTTACATATTATAGTTCTATAGAATTATAACATAACAGTTTTGTAAAAAAACCTCGTAAATTAAAAAGTGGGAAATTTAACTCAATATTCTTTTTTTCACAATTAAATGTTTGTAAAATGAAAGAAGATTTATTTAATGACGTAAATACCCGACCTTTATCATGATATAGTCATTGTTTCTAATAATAAACTACCCAATTAAAATCTTATCAAACTGTGGTATGAGTAAAAAATATCATTATGGAATATAAAAAGAGATTAAATGAAACTTGTTAGTCAATTTCAAAACCATGTTCTCATATAAGATAGTTTTCCTTTAATATTATAAATATTCAGATTAAATAATATATTTTTGAAAGATGAAATTATAATTACATAAAAATTATTTTATATAAAACTCTTTATATGAAAAATTAATTTTAATATAATAATTAATATGTTTTCTTAGAAAAAAATGTATTTAATGGTATTTTATTTAAAAATAACATTAATTTTTACACATTATGGGAATATTTATTTCATTAAAAAAAATATCATCAAATAAACTTATAAAATACTAAAAATTTCATCATATTTTTATATATTTCATAGAAAATTCATGTAGGTTCTACTAGATATCAACTTTATTAAACCCTTATAGTAACCCTTAGAAATGATATAACATACTATGTTAATTCCACAATAATTATATAGATGACATAATTATATACCAATTCATTTGAGGGAGATATTGTGATAATCTATATTCATAAACAAATTTATAAGGACTGTAACATACATAAAATATATAAACACATAATTTTCATCATAAATATCATAAAAATATTCTTTTGAACCCATAATAATGATATTTTAGAAATTTATATATCCATTCCCTTTAAAACCCGATTCAAAAAATAAAACTAGTGTAATAAGGTTATAAGTGAGTTTCATTGAATAAAACATGAATAATTATAAAGGAATACAAAAATAAAATATTTATTGTGTTAGTGGGAAATGACTTTGACATCAAATACATTAAAATGGAACATTCATTTTTCTTTTTTATAAATAAATTGATAATGTTTTTTATAATACATGTGAAAAAATTCCTTTAAAACCATTTTAATCAAAGGATAATGAGACATAAAATTTACATTTTAATATATATATATATATCCATATAATAATTTTAATAATATGGTCATTGAGGTAAAAAATATTGAAAATATATCAATAAGTCATTAAAAATGCTTTACGGTAATGTGTACCATACTGTGAGTTTGATTCCACATATAAATTGATCATCTAATAGAATAATAAATTTTTGTTAATATTTTATTTATTTGTATCATTTTTCAATCTTATTATTCCTTTTATTTTAATTATATTGATAATATGTAAATATTCAAACTAAATTTTCTTCATATTGGGCGTTTTGAGAACATTCAGCTTCTATATTGAAAACGGATTGGGTTGATTGACAATGGTCAAATAGATCATGAATAAATAGTTAAAAATAATAATATTAATTTTATATTTCACATTACTATACATTTTTTATACTTTTATAATGGACTATGTTAGATAGATGGAAAATGTAATTACATTACAAACTGGAGATAATAGTCTACACAAACACCTCTGTAACCTGTCCATTATTCAATAAACATGATGGAAAGAATGTAATAGTGAATTTATATTTATTGAATAATTACTATATACAAAATATAATATTATTTTATGAAACAAACCAATATATAAAATCAATGTGAGTGAATTATGACAAAAATAATACAATTTTTAGGCGATATTCAACATATACATAAACGTGAGTTTGAAATTTTTCATAATATGTTACGGAAAGAAGAATAATTTTTATTTATTATTTTATAAGTATATTTATATCATATATATATTTATATATTAGATAATATCATTTTAATCAATATTTACCATTAACCATAAGAGATTGTGAAGAACATTCAGATACATTATCTCTGATGGCAGTAGTCATCACATACACACAACTAATATTTTTATTCTTCATTAGATGGATAAGAAATGAAAAATTGATATAACATAAATAATATAAAATTTATGTATATTAGATACACATATTTAACTATATAATAATAGTTTATAATGTTCTGAAAGAGTAAAATGAAAAAATAAGAATAGAATCATTTGTTTAAGAGCTGCATCACTTCTTCAAACAACATCCTAGGGGTTATAAAAATCATTTTTATGATGGTATTATGGTCAAATTTTGACCTATATGAATTTTTTAAGGGTTTCATAAATGGATATGAATATGAATTATGTGATTATGTATGATTATCTATTTTTTTAAAGGATTGTGTGTGATTTTTTTAAATGTGAGGGAGAAGAAAGATATAGAATTTATAAAATGATTGAAATAGTTGAATAGATTAGTAAATATAAACAGATAAAAATGAGTATTCCTTTATTAATAGAAATTTTATGATAAAATGTTTACTATGAAATATGATTCACATAAGTTTTGTAAAATTTTAATCCTTCTTAATTTTTTATCAGGTCATTACCCATCCCCCAGGGACTATGTCATGACTACCCCTTGCCCGCCTTCCATAGACCAGGGGTGGTGACTAGTAGATAAAATGAATATCCCAAAAAAGAAAAAAATTTACATTCAATCGATACACACTCACATAGCCTATACTGCAGAATGTAAGATGAAACTAAATCCAAAAAAATTACAAGTACTATATATATTAAAATTAGCTAGAATACATTCCCAAATAAAAAGAAATTACATAAAAATAATTACAATCTCTAGATGATGTCTTCCAAATATCCTCATGAAAGTAAGGTACAACACACTATCAAATATCACAACAGAACACCACGTCTTTCGATCCACCTATGAGCTCTGTCTAGTCCAAGATCCCCAAAATCCCAAATAAATTTTTCTATTATATACAGAAGATACAACAGGTGCGGGTGATGACAATGAAGCAGTTATTATAACAATACTCTGTAGGTACCCCAAGAACAAATTAGGTCTCACAGTAATCCACAAAGGAAAATACCACGTAGAATAATCTCAATGAAAATCCCAAAGAAAAAGACACAACTCAATCTAGGTATAACTTACGTATAGAAGTAAAGTTGTTTATTCATAAATCTGTATCATCTCATTTTGTTCAGAAGCCCTGCTGTGGATCCAAAATGGGTTTCTCTGGTGCCAATCTATGAAGGGTCTCTCTACTGTCGATCCACAAATGGTCACTCTACTACTAATCTACGATGGGTCTGTTTACTACTCGTCCACAATGGGTTGTTATGTGGATAATCCATGATGGATCGTTATACTAATGATTCATGAACTGTCTCTCTCATGCTGAACCACTAAGGGTGGCTCTCTTTCTACTATACTAAGGGTCTCTGAGTTGCTGATCCATGAAGGGTCACCCCATTGCTGATCAACGAAGGGTTGTTCTCATTGTTCACATCATAGGCAGCCACTAGATTCTCACACATATCTTGCTTGATTCTAGGTGGATTTTTTTCTCATTATATTGTTCATAAATCAACCTCCAGGAAGCCCCAAATAGAGTAACAAAAAGGACCATATTTTCATAAATGTCCCAACGCTACATACGATGCGTCGAATGGATGCACGATCTCTAAGAAATTGAGATTTTTGAAAAAAGGGTCTAATTAAGTTCGAGTCCGGTCCAACCTGGCCATATGACAACCTCTGCCAAAACTCAAGTAGAGTATCTCAGAAGAACCACCTCATTGCAAGGGTCTATATCCCATAGATGGTCCGTCAATCGGACACCCAGTCTGAAAGATGAAACCCTTTCTAAAAATAGGGGATGGTCACATCTCAGCCCAGTCTGAGTTAGTCGAATAGACCAGAGTATGGAAATAGGATATCCTCATCACAAGGGACCCTATTCCACTAATGAAACGTCAATAAGATGACTGATATGAGTGATTTGGGTGTTTCTATAAATAGGGTCCGATTTCGTCTGGGCCCAGTCTGACTGGTTCGTACCGACTTGACCAACCCAGCCTGGGGGTCCCGCTTAACTAGTACTATATATCCTGACCATTGGGACTGATAGACCCGGCCGAGGTTGACCATGGGTAGAGTTTTTTGGGTCACCCCATGAGTTGGCATTATCCAACATGGTCCCCTCTACGAGGCCCAACATTAAGTCACTAACCCAGTCTACTAAATAAGACCAGCTCAAAAAACTGACCAGGTTGCTCAAACGGCCTAACCAAACTAGGCCGGCCTGACCCGAAGGGCCACAGGTCCATCCCATAGTTGGCACGACACTCATGGTTGGACGCCGCCCACCAGCAGCATCTTGGAACACTTGAGAGAGCCGAATCCTCTGACCTAGAGGTAGCTTAGCCACGCTCGGTTATTCACATGGCACCACCTTCTCTGGTAATTATTCCATATAGAGGACTTGCATGGTCCATCCAGATGCTGCTTTTCGACATCTGTTCCTTCCAGTACGGCCAGTAGGTGGCCATCTATTACTCCTAGCATGCAGTAGACAGACCGGGTTCCTCCATTGCATCCAAGCAGTCCAGATGTATGTTGACCCCTACCTACGACGTCAGTAGATGCCGCACGTCTATGCCACCACGGTGTGCTGACGGGCACACCGATGGGTGCACTGGCTCCCTCCACCAACAACCACTACTGCGAGCCACCCGACTTTCTCCGGTGGGTTGTTTCTAAAATCAACCTCACCTACAGTCTCTATAGGGTTTCCCCATTTCATTTAAGCCCTCAAAATTGTATTACTTCCAACTATATCTTTCAAGGATAAATAAAGTACATGAAACATTTACGATGGAGGGACGTGGGCCCTGTTCATTTCGGTCGGTGCCCTCTGGATTTGAGTTTAAACATGGGGGAAAATAATAATAACCACACAGTATTTTAAATAAAATATTATCACTCCCTCATTATAAAACTTCAATAAGAAAAATATAATCATGGATAAACCCATTTTTGAGTTGGTCACCGTTTGTCTTTAATCACAAGAACATGGAAAGAATCATCAATCACAATGAATCTATATCCCCTACCTAGATTGAGGACATGTTGTTGACAGAGGAGGGTGATTCGAGTCATTGTTGAACTATGTTCAATTGTCATTCTCCACTTTTCATTGATACTTTATCCACTAGAATTCATCACCTCTCGTCAATCCACAGAACTAATCACTTTCTGAATAGGTGTTAATCATTAATCATTGGAGAGAGATATAGAGAGACAGAGAGAGTGTGTGTGTCATCTCGTTAGAGTTTTTCTTAGGGTTGTTTGTCAACTATAACATCCCTTTTCTTTATTACACACATAAACATGATTTATTACATAAAGATGAACTTAATATAACCCAAAATATCAATACGATTATTTTTTTAGGGCTTAAGAATGTTACATAACACCTTAGAACATAAATCACAACATATTTATTGAAATCTTCTTTTACATGACCACAACATTTTTCAAACATATCATGGCATGGGATAACTAGAGCAAATGCATAAGAAAAGGGTGAGCTATAAAGAATAGTAAGGGAGTAAACAAGGCATACCATGAAGAATGTAGTACATGTTACGAAATAGGCATATCAACAGAGCATAATAAAATCATGAACATAAAGTCCTGATATATCATGATTATCATAACATGGAAATGTGGGAACAACATTTAACATTATATTAGCATGATCCGAGGGTAATATCACATAGCACTACTACAAATACGCCCTTTATCAATGCTAAAAAGGGCCTTTAACAGCGCAATGAAAAGCGCTGTTAAAGCCGGCGAAGATAAAGGGGGGGGGGGTCCCCTTTATTAGCGCTCAAAAAAAGCGCTGATAACAACCCCTTTTATCAACGCTAAAAAAGCGCTGATTAAAGTACCCCTTTATCAGCGCTTTTTTAGCGCTGATAAAGGGGTCCTATATCAGCCCTTCCTTTATCAGCGCTTTCGTTTTAGCACTGATAAAAGACCTGTTTATCAGTGCTTTTCAAAAAGTGATGATAAAAGTTAAAAAAATTAAAATAATCATGCCAATCGTGGGGGGCTTTTATAGCGCTTGGTCCCCCCTTTTAACAGCGCTTTTTAGCCCCTCCAGTGCCCGCACGCACCCCCTCCACCCTTTATCAGCACTATCCCCCAACATCCACCCCCATGTGTACCCCTCTACCTTCAGTAGGTGTTGAACTCGAGACCTCCCCCCTGCGCGCAGAAGCCCTTACCACTACTCTATTTTGATTTGTTTTCTATTTCATGTTATCTCTATATATATATAGTTATATTTATCCATATATTAATATATATTTATATTAATTTATATATATATAGTTATATTAATATATATATATATTTTTATTAATATATATATAGTTATATTAATATATATAGTGATATTAATATATATATAGCGATATATATATATATATAGTTATATTAATGTATATCTCTATTTATGTATATATATTTAGTTATATTTATTCATATAGTAATATATATTTATATTAATATACATATATATACAGTTATATGAATATATATATTTATAGTGATATTAATATATATATTTAGAGTAATATTAATATATATATACAGTAATATTAATATATATGTAGTTATATTAATATATATATATATATATCTAGATTAATATATATATATATAGTTATATTAATATATAGTAGTTATATAAATATTCATATATTGGTATTTTAAATAAAATGGATATTAGTTATTATTTAGATAGAGGAAATATATTTTATATTTAAATATGTTTAATAATTTATTATAAAATTTTAATTTTTAGGTGTGAATATATAAACAATATTTAATTATAGTTATATATTTGATTATAAATAGCAGTGCATTATAAAAAACGATAAAATTTCAAAGAAATAATATCAATATGAATATAATACCTTGTAATAAATTCACTCCCCACCAAAAAATCCAATAATACCCCCTCAAACGAGGCTGAAAACCCACAAAATGATAAAACATCTGAGTACCCTGACTAAAAACTCCAGTTTGGAGGCCTTCGGAGACTCTTTTGGCCATTAAAAACGCTTTTCCGGGGTCTCCACAGGTTACAGGGACGTAGAGATCATCACATGCTTCGATTTGATATGTGGCAGAGCTCAAACGGACACCCGGATCAAAAGTTATGTCTGTTTGAAGTTTGAGTTGCGTTTTCAACTTATTTTGGATATTTTTTTAAATTTTTTCATTTTTTTATTCTTCAAATTGTTATTAAATGACTAAAACTCTAGAATAATTAGCAAATTATTTATTAAAAATATTTTTTAAATTTTTTAAGAAGCCATTTTCACTAAATATCTTATATATTAAGTATATTACGTGTTGATGTACATTTATACTTATCTGAAATAAATTTAAAAATTTTATATTATATCTATATCAATATAACTATATTTATATAAAAATATATAAATATATTTTTTAATTTTTTTTGAATTCGACCCTTTATCAGCCCTTTTTATAAAAGCCATGACAAAGGCCCCCCCTTTATCAACGCTACTAAACAAGCGCTGATAAAGGGGGGGCTTTATCAGCGCTAAAAAAAAGCGCAGATAAGGGGGGGGGGGCTTTATCAGCGCTAAAAAAGAACTGATAAAGCGGTACTTATATCATTGCTTTTTTGAACGCTGATAAAGGCCCTGCCCTTTATCAGCGCTTTTTCGTTAGCGCTGATAAATGGGGGCGCGCTGGAAAAAAACTGTTTTTGTGGTAGTGTAGAGCATGAGTAAACCCTCATTCAAATTGAATTAGAATTAATAAAACCTAATTTACCATTAATTATCATGAGTAAAACTTCATTTCAAATGGATTATCATGCTACTATTGCTTACCCAATTAATTAGAGCGCTATTAGGGGGCACCCTTTAAAGAATTTAATTTCATGAAAAAGTGAGCCACACGGATCATATAACATGGAATCATTCAAGATAATCATTTATTCCCTAATAAAATAATGTGTAATACATACAAGAAACTCTATAATCAATATTTATATGTGCATAAAGGTTAATACCCTTGATAGAGAAATGGGTATGGTATTCACTTACAAGATGATTTTGGCTTGGGAAATTCTGGCAGCTTACCAATGTAAAATAGAAATCGTAAAACAGGTTTGTGAGAGAGAAATGGTTATCTAATTATTTATACATTAAATATTATTTAATGGGGTTGTGTAACATAATATACCAACATATGTAATGGAATTTATATGCATAATATAAAATAATAGCTTGAAAATA
The DNA here is from genome assembly GCA_963277665.1 of Viscum album. Taxonomy (NCBI): domain Eukaryota; kingdom Viridiplantae; phylum Streptophyta; class Magnoliopsida; order Santalales; family Viscaceae; genus Viscum; species Viscum album. Next base: position 114,783,301 of record OY728137.1, read on the forward strand.
AGGAGGAGAGACAAAATTCCATTATAGAATTTCGGCATAGTACCATGTGTACATGGGAAGGATTAATGAAATGGTAATGGGTATATCATCATTATAACATAAGGAGGGATTTTTTGGAGAGGTGTTAAATCATACCCAACATTTTCAATTGAAAATAAAGGGGCATAACAATATAAAGAAACTTGGACATAAATAAGGAAGGGAAATAAAGTGAGGATCTCTTACATGGATATGTGATCTCAATGTATTGAGAGTGTCTTGATAAAGGATTATAGGAAGTGTGGGGCACCTTGGAAGGATTATAGATAGAGGAGGGTAGATTTTGGTCGATCATAAAATGTTTTTAGTGAATATGAATAGGACATTGATTGGGCTTATACAAGAAAAGAGAGGGAATTCATTATTATTTTGGTTTTGGACACCACACATTAAACTAATCAAAACCAAAAACCATCCCATGGGTTTTTCCATGGTTTTTTATAAATTGGATTACAAAACATTATTTTATAAGGCCATTGGCCGAAAAATTAAACATATTAGGTTTTCTTTTATGGAGTTGAGTCATGCTCTCAAGGAAATCATTTTGATTTGTTAAATTATTTTATATGTTTTGGAGGGTCCACTTTGGCAGTATAAATTTAATCAAACAAATCTAAAATTACATTATTTTAAAGGTAAAACATATAATGGCCAAATATAAATTTTCTGGTATTTTATTACATCACTATTGGGTCATTATGATGTCATAAGACAAATTAAATATGTATATGGTATTAAATTTATACCCAAAATTACGATTGTCTCAGACAATTAAGAAAGAATTCACTCGTGGATAATTTAGACATCTTGATTCAAAAAATAAAATTCATTTAATCAAATTTCTTTTTTATATATGTGAATTTTATCTTTTAAAATAAAAAAAGACAATTGGAGAAAGTTGACCTGTTTGAAAAAAAACATTTTTTAACATTAATAAAAATTATATTTGACATCATAAAAATTTTACATTCATTTATTATTAACAAAAGTAATTTTATAATAACATTGAATTAAAATTTTAATTATTTAAAAAATTCATTAATTTATCATAACACTATTATAGAAAAATTATTAACAAAAACATAATTTAATATAATAATTTATATATTTCTAAAAATTACCATTTTACCAGAAAAATAAATTTATATAATTCATTGTATTTTTAAGAAAATCTATTCTCATAAAAGAATTTATGGAATAATAATTTTTATATATAAAAAGGGATTTCAAATTAATAAAGTAATGTCTTGTTATGTAACCCCTTATAACACCCGTATAAGACCTATGGGTAAGGTGTGAAAATGTTACAAACTCATGGGGATGCTCAGATAACATCGCTTGGGTGGTAATCTCTATTAACTTGTAAATCTAACATAAGAGATTACGTTGAAGCTGAAAATGTTAAATCTCAACATTTTATTGGTCAAGAGTAAAGACCATTGGTTCTAAATCCTTTCCAAGCTCCAAAAAATGAGCTTCATATGGCTCGAGTCTACAAGATGATTCCATCGACTCTTCGTTCTGTATTACTTTTTCCGTTGTCATTTATATTTATAAACAATAATTATGATATTTAAATTATTATTGTTTACAGCAGTCATATTGATCTTTGATCATAATTGACCAATGATCATATAAGTGTTAAAAAAATGATTGTTACATGTCAATTTATACGTATATAGTTCTAATTAATGAGACATTATAAGACATACATTTTCTAGGGAAAATATTATTGAAAATATCAAGTCGTTACATTATTCACCCTATAAGAAATTTCATACCTATAATCTTATTTTACATACTATGATGAAAACATGTGAGAGTACTTATCCTTCATCTCTTCAATTAGGTAATCTGTCTTTCTTATTAGTGTTTCTTTTAAGTAGAAAGGGTTCCGGAGTCATAATGGTACCTCATGATATTTCCAAAATCATATACTTTTGTTACCCAAAAACACCTCATGCATCGTGGATTATATTTATTGAAGGACTGATAATTCATGAAAAAATAATTTCGTATTTATAATTTTGAAATATCTCCTTGAACATGTTTTTTATAAAAAAATCATAATTTTTCTTCTTTAAATATTTCAAAATACGGTTTTGGTCTATCAGTTTTGTTGTTTCCCCAAAGGTAGAAATATATAATTTGATACACATAGATATCTCGGAGGTCTCCCCCTTTTGCATCATCTATAATATCAATAAGTGATTTATCATTTTTAAATGATGATAAGAATTTGAAAAGACCCTGATGGTACTTCCCACACATAGCATGGTATGAATGGTTAGAGCACAAGATTCTCTAATAGATGGTTCCTCATCCTTGAAATAAATTTTCAATTCTAAAGGTATGGTATGCCTCAAAAATGATTTTCCATGTAGCATTGATATTTAGAAAATTTCAGAGTCTTCTGATCATGACTTTAGGATAATCTCTCTATGCTATTCTTCAAGAAGAGAGAGAATAATTTTTCAGGATCTTCCTCCTTCCATGTGTTAAATAAAAAAGAAAAATACAATTAGGGGGTTTGGATACAATGCTATTGAGAATATAAAAAATAAAACATTGGACATAGAAGGATACAATTGTATTGTATATCAGAACATATAATACCCTACATTTCAATATAGGTTATCCATGATCTATTTTATAACGTATATTATTATGGGATTTTTTCCCATAATAATGTTGAATACTAAGCTTATGAATTTACCAAATAATATACCCAAGGAGTGTTGAACTAAGAGACAATCAAGGACGGTTGTTGTGTACCAGTTCCTGTTCAAGTCAAGCTCAAAGAGAATTTCTTAGGTTTTACCAATAGATACATCTATGATAGAGCCAACTATATTTTTTTGTATCCAGAAAAAGATATATTTGATTGATACATCACTTAATCTATACTCAACAAAAATTTGTGATGTTTTTATTTTAATTACTATTATCCCCAACGCTTTCACTGGGATTTTTTAATTCTAATCCCAAAAATAATGAAATCTATACCTTGATACCATCATTAATAGCCCTGATCATTATTATAGAAAAAATGATTTATTACATAAACCTTCACTTAATAAAACCCAGAATATCGAGGGGTATAATGATGCTTTGGATTAAGAAAATTAAAAAACAACTTAGAACATAAAACACAACATCTTTATTTAAAACTGATTTTTCTTGACCAAAACATTACTACAAACATAGCATTTCATGGGATAACCTGAGGACATGCATAAGAAAAGGGTGAGCTATAAAGACTAGTAAGGGAGTAAACAAGGAATAAAATGAAGAATATAGTACATGTTAGTAAATAGGCATACCAATGGAGCACAAAAGAAACATGAACATAATGACATGATATAGTATGATTATCACAACATGGAAATGTAGCGTCAACATTTCACATGATATTAACAAGAGCCAAGGCTCATTGAACACAGAGCATTAGTAAACCCTCATTTCACTTCCTTATAGTGATTAAACCCCCATTGAACATGATTTATAATTATTAAACCCTCATTACATGTGGCATATCATGAATCATTCTTTTCCAAATGCATTGGAGCGCTATCAGGAAGCACCATTAATAAAAATTTCATTTCATACATAAGTGTACCACGTGGATCAGATAACATGGATTCTTTCATCATAAACAATTATTACATGATAAAGGAATGTATAAAAATACACGACTCTCTATAATAGGTAAGTATATGTTTATAATGTTGAATACTCCTGATAAAGAAATGGATTTTGTATTTACTTAAATGATGATTTTGGCATGTAAAATTTTGGAGGCATATCGACGTCCATTAGAAATTGTTAAATAGTTTGATGAGAGAGAAAGGGGTATCTCATAATATACTAATTAAATGAAAATTAGGTGGTTCATGTAACCTAATATCCTAACATATGTAATGTAATATGGGTGAATAATATAAATGAATTTCATGAATGTAAATGAGGAGAGAGAAATCCCTTATGGAATTTCAGCTAGGTAACAGGGGTACATAAAAGGAATTATTGAGAGAGAAAGGGGTATATCATCCTTAAAAAATAATGGCATAATTATTGGAGAGGTTAGAAATAATAACCCATCTTTTTTAATTGAAAATAAAATGGAATAAAAATATATTTAAACTTGGACATAATTAAGGAAGGGATTAAAAGTGATGATCCCTTACTTGGAAGTGTGGTCCCAAAGGTGTGAGAGAGGCTTAAGAAAGAATTATAAGGAAAAGGGAGTCCTTTTGATGATTATATAGAATTAATGGAAGAGGATGGTAGATCTAAAATGGGTTTTAGAGAAGATTAATGGGTGATTCAGGGGGTTTGTATAGAAAAAAAGAGGGGATTCGTTATTTTTTAGTTTTTTTGACACACCACATTAAACTAATTAAAAGCAAAAAACCATCCTGTGGTTTTTTCCAATGGTTTTTTACAATGAGGATTGAAAATAAACATTTAACAACTCCATGGGACGAACATATTAAAATAATAGTCGTGATTATGTGTAGGGGAGACACACTCTCAAGGAAATCATTTTAAATTTTAAAAATATTTTATATGTTTTCGAGGGTCCACTAAGGAATTATACAATTAATAAAAAAACTAAAATATAATTATTTTAAATTTAAAACTTATATTGTCTGAATAAATTTTTTATATTTTTTATTAGATCACTATTAGGTCATTATGATTTAATAAAACACATTATATATTTAGACAGTATTTAATTTTTATCCAAAAATTCAATTGTCTCAAATAATAATGAAAAATTCACTGTTGGATAATTTAAAAGTTTGAATTCTAAAAATAATATTCATGTTATCTAAATAATTTTCAAAATATTTGAACTTTTACTTTTGAAAATTAATATATATTTAATGAAAATTGACCGGTATTGAAAAAAAATTGTTTTTAAACATCATAAAAATTATATTTTAGTTCAAAAAATATATATACTTCTTTATTATTCATAAAAATAATTTGATAATAATATTTTATTAAAATATTAATTATTTTAAAAATTAAATAATTTATAAAAATAATTTTTTTAATTAAACATACAATTTCCGTTTTATCGTATAAAATTATAATTATTATCAAACTGAAGACTAAATATTTTATGGAGTAAAAAAAATTAGTGTAATCATCATTTACAATTAAATGGATTTTTATTATAATAGTATTATAATAAAATTATTATTTAAAAAATAATTTTATATACTAATTTATTGTTTTTGAAAATTATTATTTTACCTGAAAAATCAATTTACGTAATTCATTATACTTCTAAGAATGACTATCCTCATAAAATATTTGATTAAATATGCATTTTTATTTATAAAACATTATTACATAATAAGTAACTAAAAACATGTTATAAAACCCCTTATAATAACCGCATATGAACTAAGGGTATGGTGTGCAAATGTGACAGACTCTTGGGCGACTCAGATAACATCGTTTGGGTGGTAATCTCTATTAACTTGTACTTCTCACATACGCGATTCCGTTCAAGTATAAAATGTTAATGCTCAGTATAGGATTGATCAAGAGAGAATACTAGTGACACGACCTTATTTCCATGCTCCGTCAAATGGGCATCGTACGGCTCGAGTATACTAGATGACTTTGTCGACTCTTCTTTCTAAATTAAATTTTCCATTTTTATTTTTCATATAAAAATAATTATATTATTATTATTATTATTGTATCCAGTTGTCATATAATGGTCAAAAATGATATTAAAATTTCAATTTATATGTATTTAGAGTTAATTAATGAGACACTGTAAAGCATACATTTTTAGGAAATAAAATATTACTCAAAAGTTCTGTTAATTAAATTATTCCCCATTAAGAAATTTTTCCCCTGAAATTTCATTTTACATTCTAAGATTAAAATAGGTGATGGTACTTATCCTTTATCTCATCAATGAGTTCTTTAGTCTTTCTTATTATCATTTCCTTTAAGTAGAAATGGTTCACCTATCACAATGGTACCTCTGGATATTTCCAAAAAGATATAATTCCTTTACTCAAAAACACCTCAAGTATCTTGGATTATATAAATGGATTTAATGATAATTCATTAAAAATATATTTTCTGTATATAATTTTGAAATATTTTCTTGACCATGATTTTTTTATAAATAAAATTATTAATGATTCATCTTCAAATGTGTAGAAATAGGGTTTTGGTATATTAGTTTTGTTGTTTCTCTAATGGTAGAAATATTGGCTGCTTATGGGTCTCTCTATTTTTCAGAATCGTGATAATCATTTAGTTCTTAAACATTTTGAACTAAAGAGAAGAATTTGAAAATACCCTGATCGTACTTCCCACAACTAGCATGGTATGAAAGTTGAGAGCACAAGATTCTTTAATAGATGGTGCACGATCCTTCAAAGAATCGGGAAATTCTACAGGTATGGGATGCCTCATAATGATTTTTTGCCGGGAATATTGATAGTTGAAAATGTTTTAATGTAATTTGTGTATTACATTTGGATAATCTTTCCAAGTAGTTCCTTAGGAAGAGAGAGAAGAGTTGTTTGCGATAATCCTCCTTACATGTTTTAACTAAGAAAACAACACTTAGGGGGATTGAATAAATAGAAAATAAGATTGTCAAAAAGTAAAATTTGGACATATAAGGATAAAATTTTATATAATATCCTATCTTATAATACCCTACTTTTCAATTTAGGTTATCCATGATCAATTTCATTATGAATATTCTTATATTATTTTATTCTCTCTTAATAATAGTGAATACTAATCTTAAAATTTTTTCAAATCTGATCCCATAGGAGTGTCGAACCAAGAGTACATCAAGGACTCTAATCACACCCCAGTTCCCAGTCGAGTCTCGCTCAAAGCTGTGTTTTTGGGTTTCACCCCTAGATATATCTATGCTAGAGCCACCACTACTTATTCATATCCATTTACGAATTTATTTTATTGATAAACCATATACTCTATACTCACCATAAGTCAGGGATGTTTTTATTATACATAGTATTATCCCTGAAGCTTTCACTAGGGTTTTCTATTCAAAATCCCAAAAGTAACTAAACATATCCTTTGATACCAACTATAACAACCCTCTGCTTTTATTAAACACTTAAACATGATTTATTTCATAAACATGCTCTTAATACAACCCAAAAGATCAAGTGGTCTAGTGTATTTGAGTCACTATAAAATTACATAACTTCTTAGAACGTAAAACAAAAAATCTTTATTGAATACTTATTTTACCTGACCACAACATTTCTCCGAACTTACATTGCATGGGATAACCTGAGGACATGAATAAGAAATGGGTGATCTATAATGATGAGTAAGGGAGTAAAAAAATAACATGAAGAATATATCACATGATAGGCAATAATAATACCAATGGAGAACAAGAGAAACATAAACATAAAGACTTGATATAGAATGATTATCATGACAAGGATATGTGGAGACAACATTTGACATGATATTAGCATGAGCCAAGGCTCATTGCATATGAAGCATGAGTCAACCCTCATTAAACATGAATCAGAATGAGTAAACCATCATTTCACTTAAATTATCATGAGTAAACCCTAATTTCACATGATGTATAATGATACTATTTTTTACCCAATGTATTGAAGTCTATCAGGGCACACCCTTTATTAATATTTCATTTCATGCATAAGTGTGACACATGGATCATATAACATGGAATCATTCTACGTCAGCATTTATTCTATGATAAAGGAATCTTGAATAAATAAATTTAAATATATAATCAATTAGTATATGTTAGTAAAGGTCAATACCCTTGATAGAGAAATGGATATGGTATTCACTTACATGATGATTTTGGCATCAGAATGTTTGGTAGCATAATGATGTCAAATAGATATCGGAAAATGCATTGATGAGAGAGAGAGGGGTATCTAATTATTTATACATGAAATTTAAATTGAATGTTTCATTAAAAAAATCACAAAATATGTAATGGAATATAGCTGCATGATATAAAACAATTACTTGAAAGTAAATGAAGAGTTGGAAATCCCATACAGAATTTTAGCATGGTAACAGGTCTAAATAAGAATCATTAATAAGAGAGAATGGGGTATCTAATCATTAATACATAAAAAAGGGTAGTACTGGAGAGGTGATAAATCATACCCCATCATTTTTAATTAAAAAACGAAATAACAATATAAGGAAACTTGGACATAAATAAGAAAGGTAAAGAAAGTAAGGATCCCTTACTTGTAAGTGTGATCCCAAAGGTTAGACAATGGCTTGAGAGAGGATTCATGAGATCATGGGGTGCATTGGAAAGATTCTATAGAAAGTATGAATGATTTTGGTTGAGATCAAATGGTTTTTAGTGAAGTGGGATGGGATATTGAGTGGGTTTATATAGAAAATGAGAGGGGGTTCATTATTATTTAGGTTCTAGAAACAACACAATAAACTAATCAAAACCACAAACATACCATGTCTCTTCACCATGTTTTTTGACAAATTGCAGTGGAAAACATTTTTTTATGAGTCCATTGGCTGAAAATTTTAAAATATTATGTTTGTTTCTATGGAGGAGAGTCACACTATCGAAGAAATCATTTTAAAATGTAAAACAAATATAAGGATTTGGAGGGTCCACTAAGGCATTATAGATTAAAAACAAATATAAAATAACATTATGTTATAGCTAAAACATATATTGTCATAATAACCCTTTTATAGTATTTTATTATATCACTGTTGGGTCATTATGATGTCATAAAACACAATATATACTTATACTGTATTTAATATTTACCCAAAAATTTGATTTTCTCTGAATATTATGAAAAAATATATATTAGGTAATTAAGACATCCTGATTCCAAAAAATATTATTCCTTTTATATAAATAATTTTCTATATATGTGAATTTTTAATTTAAAATAAAAACTATCATTTACTAAAAATCGACTGGTTATGAAAAAACCATTTTCACCCTTTATAAAAAGTTCAGTTGACTTCATAAAAATTATATAATAATTTATTATTCATTAAATTAATTTGATTATAATATTTTATTATTATATTAATTATAATAAATTTTAATTAAATTTTCAAAATAAATTCGTTCATTAAAAATACAATTTCTGTTTTATCGTATAAAATTATAATTATCATCAAAGACTATAATTCATCTCATAGGGAGTAAAGGAAAGAAATATAATCATCATTTATAATTAAAATTAGTGTTATTATAAAACTATAATAATAACATTTTTAGTAAATAAATACTTTAATATGATAATTTATATATTTCAAAAAAGTACTATTTTACCTGAAAAATCAATTTATCTATTTCATTTTATTTTTATGAAAAAATATTATCATAAAATAATTGATGGAATAAGAATTTTTATTTATAAAAAATGATTACATAATAATTAACTACTACCTGGGTACATAACCCCTTATAATACCCTCATAAGACCTAAGGCTATGGTGTTCAATAGTGACAGACTCTTAGGTTCACTCGGAGAACATCACTCGGGAGGTAATCTTTATAAACATGTACTTAAATCACAGGAAATTATGTTCAAGATTAATGTGTTGAAGCTCATCTTGTTATTGGTAAAGAGAGAAGACCAGTGACACTACCTCATATCCATGTTGTGAAAAATGAGCTTCATACAGATCAAGTCTTCTGGATGACACCATCAAAACTTCTTTCTAAATTAATATTTCTATTATCAATTATATTTATAAATATTAATTATTAAGTTAAAATTATTATTGTTTCAAATTATTATATTGATATTCAATCATTATTGACCAATGGTCATTTAACTTTTGAAAAATTATCGACACATTTAAATTTATTCATATATAGTTTTAATTTATGATACATAGAAAAATAAACATTTTCATGAATTAAAATATTATTCAAAATTTTGGGTCGTTACATTTTTCCCCCTTAAGAAATTCCACCCCTAAATTATTGTTTTACAATCTATGATGAAAATAGGTGAGGGTCTTTATCCTTCATCTCTACAATGAGGTATTCTGGTTTTTTATTAGAATTTATTTTAATTAGAAAGGTATCAAGTGTCACAACGGTACCTTAGTATATTTATATAATCATCTACACCCTTTACCCAAAAAACACTTCAAGCATCTATTATTATATCAGTGGAAGCAATTATAATTCATTAAAAAGGTATTTCTTATATAAAATATAGAAATATATTCATGAACATGGTTTTTATAAAAAACATAATGATTCATCTTAAAATATGTCAAAATAGTGTTTTGGTATATCAGTATGGGTGTTTTCCAAAGGATGAAATCCATAATTTGATGTATATAGGCTGCTAAGAGGAATCCATGTTTTACAGCATCTATAAAATCATTTAGCGCTTCCTCATATTTCAATTAATAGAAGAATTTAAAAATAACCTCATGATACTTACCACACATATCATGGTATGAATATTGAGATCACAAGATTCTACAACAGATGGTGCCTGTTCCTTGAATGAATATTGAGATTCTTGGGGATTGGGATGCCTCATAATATTTTTTTTCATGAATCTTTGATATTTAAAAACGTTTTAATGTTATCTGAGAAAGAATTTAGATTAATCTCTACAAGTAGTTCGTCAAGAAGAGAGGGAAGAGTTGTTTTTGATCTTCCACCTTACATGTTTTATGTAAGAAAAATAAAATACAATTAGGGTGTTTTAATACATAAAAAATAATAATGTAAAAAATAAATCAGTGGACATAGAATGATAAAATTTTATAGTATATCCTATCTAATAATAACCTAACTATCAGTCTAGGTTATCCATGATCAATTTTATAATGTATAATCTCATGGGAATTTATTTCTCCCATAAAAATTATGTATACTATTCTTATGAATTTACCAAAAAATATCCCTTGGGAGTGTCAAACCAAGAGTGCATAAATGCACATTGTCGTCCACCATTTCCCATTAGATTCTAACTCAATGTGTGGTTTTTGGGTTTTACCCCTAGATACATATTTCCCAGAGCCACCTTTACTTCTTCATATCCATACATGGATTTATTTTCATGATAATCCAATTACTTTGTACACACCAAAAATTAGGGTTGATTTTATTATAGTTAGCCTTATCATTAAGGCTTTCACTAGGGTTTTCTAATCCTAATCCCAAAAGTAATGAATCCAATCCTTTGATACCAACTATAAGAACCATGCTCTTTTATTACACACTGAAACATTATTTATTACCTAAACATGAATGTAATACAACCCAAAAGATAGACAGGTCTTGTTTGATTAGGTATTAGGAAATGTACATAATAACTTATATCATTAAACTAAAACATCTTTATTGAAAACTTATTTCACATAACCACAGTAATCCTTCAAACATAACATTGCATGGGATAACCAGAGGAAATTCCTAAGAAAATGTTGAGCTATAATGCTTAGTAAGGGGGTAAACAAGGAATAGCATGAAAAATATAGTAAATTTTATGATATAGGAATATTGATGGAGCAAAAGAGAAACATGAACCAAAAAGGCTTTATATAGCATGATTATCCTAACATGGAAATGTGGCGACAACATTTAACATGATTTTAGTATGAGCCAAGGCTCATTTCACATGGGGTATCAGTATAACCTTATTGAAAATTAATTATCCTGAGTAAACCCACATTTCACTTTAACTAGAATGTGTAAACCATCATTTCAAATGAAATATCCTGATACTAATTATTATCAACTTCATTAGAGCTCTATCAAGGTGCACGCTTTATGAACAATTCCATTCGTTCATTAGTGTGCCACAAGGATCATATAACATGGAATCCTTCAACATAATCATTAATTACATGATAAAGGAATGTATTATACAAAAATGAAACTCTATAATCAATATGAATATGTACATAAAGGTGAATACCCTTGATAGGTAAATGGATATGGTATTCACATACACGATGATATTGGAATGGGAAATTTTTCCAGTATAACTACATCAAATAGAAATCGTAAATTGGGATGATGAGATAGAAAGGATTAAATCATCATTTATACAATTAATGGAAATTAAATGGGTCATGGAACATAATATGTAATCATATGTAATATATTTTATATTCATAATATAAAATAATTTCATGGGAGTAAATGTGGAGTGTGAAATCCCATAGGGGATTTCCGCATAGTAATTGGTATATATGGGAGGCATTAATGAGGGAGAATGGTTTATATCATCAATAAAAAAAGTAGGTTAGTATTGTGGAGGTGAGAAATTATACCCTAAATTTTGTAACAAAAAATAAAAGGGAATAATAATATAAGGAAACCTGGACATAAATAAAGAAAAGAAGAAATTTGTGGATCCCTTAATTAGATGTGTGCTCCCATTGGCATGGAAGAGGCTTAAGATGTGCTTATATAGAGATTGATGCACCATGAATGTATTATAAAAAGAAGTGTTTAGAGGTCGGTCGAGCTCAAAGGGTATTGACTGAAGAGGAATGACAGATTGAGAGGGTTTAAATAGGATAGGAGAGTGAAATCTTTACTATTTAAGTTTTGGACACCACACATTAAACTAATAAAAACGAAATACCATCCCTTGTTTTTTCCCATTTTTTCTACCAAAGGGGAGTAGAAAAAATTATTTTATATGTAAAATGTACAAATATATTTATATATTAGGCTTGCTTATGTGGAGGTGAGTCACACTCTTGAGGAAATAATTTTAGAATGCTAAATTATTTTATAAGTTGTGGAGTATCTAGAATAGAATTAAAATTGTAATAAAATATTATAAAATAAATTTATATTAAAGGTAAAACATATATTGGCCTAATATTCCTTCTATAGTATATAATTACATCACTATTAGGTCAATATGATGTCACAAAACACATTATATATTGATATGGTATTTAATTTTTTCCCAAAATTTCTATTGTCTAAGAAAATTATGAAAATTTAACCATTGGATAAATTAATGGTCCTAATTAAAAATAGAATATTTATTTTATCTAAATAATTTTATAAATATGTGAATTTTGACTTTTAAATTTAAAACTGACATATACTGAATATTGAACATTTTTTTAAAAAAGGTTTTCACATTAATAAAAATTATATTTGACTTCATAAAAATTATATACTCATTTATTATTCATAAAATAAATTTCGTAATGTTATTTTATTACAATATTAGTTATTTCAATAATTCATCTTCTATTCGAATGATATTATTTAATTATAAATACAATTACTGTTTTATTGTATAAAAATCAAATTCTTATCAAACTGAATAATTAATATTTTAAATATTAAATATAATAAATATAATAATAGTTTATAATTAAAAGGTGTTTCTTTATAACACTATTATAATAAAATTATTAATAAAAACATAATTTAATATTATAATTTATATATTTCTAAAAAGTACCATTTTACCCAAAAAAAATTAATTTTTTTAAATCATTATATTTTCAGTAAAACTATTCTCATTAAAGAATAGATGGAATAAGGAAATTTATTTTTAAAAAGTGATGACCAAATAATTAACTATTTCCTTGTTACATAACCCCTTATAACAACTACATAGGACCTAAGGGTAAGGTATGTGATTGTGACCGACTCTTAGAGAGGCTCATATAACATCGCTCGGGTGGTAATATATATTGACTTGTTCTTATCCCATAGGTGATTCTATTCAAGCTTAATGTGTTGAAACTCAACTTGGGATTTGTCAAGAGAGAATACCAGTGACTCTACAAGATTTTCAAGCTCAAACAAATGAGCTTTATATGGATTGAGTATTCTGAATGATATCATCAAATCTTTTTTCTGAATAAAATTTTCAATTATCATTTCTATTTATAAAAAATAATTATAACATTAAAATTAATCTTGTTTCCAATTTTTATATTTATTTTTGATCCTAATTGTCAAATGGTCATATAACGGTTGAGAAATGACAGTTACATTTGAATATATACGTATATAGTTTTTATTAATGAGACATAGGAAAACATATATTTTAAGGATAGAAAATATGATCCAAAATCTAAGTTTGTTACATAAACCCTGGATCTCTGGTAAATCAGAGGTGGGAGGCACGTCACGCATTGACATGCTGATTTGTTAATGAAATTCATTAATGTGTCAACATCGCCTTGTCGCTGCACCACTGCGCTGACCGACTACTATGTCGCATCAAAACTATTTGAATAAAATAAATGTAAATAATTTATGTTTATTTTAACATTTTCCTTAAAAAGTATGATATTTATCTTTTTCAGTTGACCCTCACTTATTGATGTGAAGTCGTTCCTTGGTGAATCAGGGCATTCAGAACTCAACTGTGCTCTTGGACTTTCAATCTCGAAACTGGTTCAAAAGATAGAAAAAACCAAACACCCGATTACTGAACATACTATAAATAATTTTTAAAAATATGTTCCACCCACTTTAGGCCTCAGAATCCCATGACATCTAAATTCATAACTCCAGACTTATCTCATTCAAATAGAAAATTTTTACATGGAATTTTTGGGGTTGTTACATTCTTCCCACCTTAGAGATTTACATCCCTAAAATCCAATCAAGGGCTAATAAAAATGAGGGGGGGATGAGCATGAAATAGATCCCATCACTCCCAAATGATCTCATAGACATTATCATGATTCCAAAAAAGGTATACCAGATGAATCAACCATCCATGAATGATCATCTCTTATTGATCCTCAATCTTTGCTGGGTACTCATCAAAATTCTATATGTAATCAATATCTATCTCTCTATCAATGGAAGACCCATATGAATACATGGTCCCACTACCGGAACACTAGAGGGTTCCATTACCTATGTACATATGATTTTTGTTAGTTCTGTGCAGTCTTCTTTTATTATCAGATGACATGAACCTTCTAAGTGGATGTTTATACCATCTCTAATCCCATGAATGTTGACTCCCCTAGGGTTGTCTAGTATAATGGTGATCGGCATGGTCATCCGTACATTGCCTTGAATGGCACCATACAAACAATAAAGTGGTTCTATTGTTCAATGAAAACTGCACCAGTGGTAGGTGGTCCGTCCTAGTATGATCAAAATCCATGACACTAGCACGAAGCTTGTCCCCCATTCTCTAAATGGTTCACTCAGATTGACCATCAGTCGATGGGTTAAAGTTTGTGCTCTTGCGTAGAAGAGTCCCAAAATTTTTCCTATAATCTCTTCCACATCCATGATGGAAAGCGTGTATCATGATATATAACTATCATATATGGCACTCCATGTAGTCAAATAGTATCTTGCACATAGAGACGACCCAAGACATCTATTAAACCCTGCTCTCAAAAGAGTATAAATTTGTCTGATTTGGTGTATCGATCAAGGATAACCCAGATGGTATCATGCATCCTAGAAGTATGTTGTAATACCATCACGATTTCCATAAATACCCCATCCAAATTCAACTCAGGTACCTAGAGGGTCTCTGTAAACCTTCTTGAACCTAGTGCTTAGCCTTCACCTACTGATAATTGAGGCATCTCGAGACCAAATCTGACATCGCCTTCTTTATCATTGGCCACAAGTACTGACGTCATAGGTCTTAATACATAATTGGCACGCCTTGATGTACCACTAAATGGGATATATAGAAATCATTAAACACCACCTCTTGCAATGTCACTATTACCACAGTGTGACCTCAGTTAATAATGAAGTGCTCCCCATCTGTTGAATATCCATCAGGAGAATAACCTTTGGATATCTGAGAATGTGTAGGCTCATGACTAGCATCTCTGAGTTGCACCTCCCTGAATAACGGTAAGAGTGGTGGGGGAAGTACAATCTACTAATGAAAAGTTGTCTTCTCACTATCCACGGAGGATAAATGAAGAATGGTTCGCTGCTCTAAGGCCTCATTCAATAAATGTGACCACGATCTTTTGCTAAGAGCATCTGCCACTACATTCTCCTTCCATGGAGTATAGATAATCTTAAAGTTATAGTCCTAGAGAAACATTGACCAATGCCTCTATCTGGGATCCAGATCCTTATGAGAAAAGATATAGTTAAGACTCTTGTGGTTTGAGTATACAATGAAACTCTCGGTCATTAGGTAGAGTCACTACATCTTCAGTATGAATACTACCACTGCCAACTCAAGTTCATTAGTCTCATCGCTCTTCTCATGTGGTCTCAAACTTTATGTGACATAAGAAAATCACTACTTATCCCATGATTATGGCACAATGAAGCTGATTTATTGTTGCATCACACAACACCACGTAGTTGGATCCCTCATATGGAAGCCAAAAGATAGGATCACTCGTCAAGCTCTATCTCACATACTATAAGCTCTGCTAGAAACGTTTTTTTTTCAAATGAAATATTTTTCCTTCATTTATAGAATTGTTAAGGGTGGTACTAATCTAGAGGATTTGGGTACAAACCTCTGATAGTACTCATCAATCCCCTTTAAACCCCACACCTCGGTGAAACTCTTAGGTGGCTCTCAAGCAAGTACCACCTATATCATAATTGGATCTACTGAATCTCCATCATCTGGGATGGATCTTAAAAAGAGAAATGACCTTTTCATCCATAAAACACACTTCTAGAGCATTCTATAGTGTTTTTTTAATGACCTAGAATTTTCATTGAAATTTTTTTCTTAAATACATGATAATTTTATGAGTCTGTGAAAACTGACAGCACATGATTCTAAGGCCCGGTGTGCCCAGAATCAATTTATGAAGTTTGGTTCGGTTACATTTAGTAAACGTATGTGCTAGATTTTATAACATTTAAATCAGTGCTCGGAATTGAAATCTGAGGGCACCGTTGAACTCGCAGTGCCGATATTCGCTTAAGGATACTTTCACCTCGACATAAGTTGGATGAGAATAAAAGTTAGTTTTTGGGTTTTCATGGAAAAATTTAAAATAATGTGAGCAACACTTTATTTTATTTGAGCCTCCATTTGGTGTGTGGTGGTTAAAACCTCCTCAACCGCACCTCAACCTCTCATGGGAGGTTATGGTGGTGGGGCCCACCCGAACTCAACCTCCCATTAGAGGATTAATGTGGTGGGGGCCCACACGGGGTGTTAACCCCTTGAAACTCCCCATTAAAGTGGAGACAACCTCAAGTTCCAATAAATATAGTGGAGCCTCTTCAAATCCGCTTAATTTATTTTGAGCTGTCCCTTCACATTAATTAGGCTGAGCTTATCTAATTAATTTAATTCTTATTTTTTAATTTTTGCGCCAACTAAATATTAGACAACTCAATCAAATATTATTTCACATGGAATTTGTGTGGAGTTTGGGAAAGGGGATAGCATGGGAGGATTATAATTCTACCAATGATGAACGAAGAACACATTCTTCCAACGAAGAATGTCGGAGACAATCCTTCTTCAACTTCTTCTTCGGACGCAAACCGACATGGAGCGTCTTCCACGAGTCGACACAGCTCAGGATTGGAAGCGTGCGGCGGATGCGACGAACGACGATTCTCTTCATCTACTTTCCACAACTCCATCAACGAACGATGAATGATGAATCAAAGGTAAGGGATTAATTTTATCTATCGTTGATCATTCTCATGTTTTTTCCTTTCCCTCAACACAAAAAACGAGGGTTGTTATGCTTCATACTTGAGAGCCTCTTGATACAACCCTAACTACAAAGGGTATCGGTCAAACCAATTTGGCCAGACCCTTCCGCTGATCATGTTTATGGTAATAGTTGGCATGACAACGATGCAACAAGGCGACATGAGTGGTAGAAGAAAAAGGCAACGCTTCCGGCGGCCTCCATGAACCACGCTTCCCCCGCAGTGCCCCGCACCACTGCCGGCCACCTCGACCACCCCACTGGCCTGCCCAGGCTGCCACCCGGCCTGCCCAGGCCACCACCCGGCCTGCCCGGCCGCCACCTGGCCTGCCCGCGGCCTCCCGCACGCACCGCCAGCTTTTCTGCAGCCCACCGTGCCCTGACCGGCCTACACGTGGCCTCCCGCTCACCCTATTCGGCCAACCTGTGGCCTACCACATGGCCTGAATGTCCTTGTCCTGGCCTTCCACACCCTGCCTGGCTGCCCGCCTATCACCTGGTCAAGCTACCCGCTAGCCTCCTAGCCTCCCGATCCAGCCTGAGATGTCCAACGCGATGTCACTAGACATGCCGCCTAATCCATGCCTCACTCGGTGCTAGCCGAACCGGCCTTGGCCTCCGAATTGAGCTGCCTAAGTGGCGACATCCGGGCCGAAACATCATCTCAGTATGTTGGGTCGAGCCCAGTGGACCAGGCCAAACCTAATAGGCTGGCCCACCTAATGCATCCGAGAAAACCCAATAGGTCTAACATGGTCGACCCAAAATGGGTGGGCCCAGACTAGGTTGGACCGAGTTGGTCCGACCGGGTGGGACTGGACCCAGGCCCACTACAGAACCTTTACTTCCCATGGCCATATCTTCAGCAACGGACGACCCTTTGACGAATCATCAGCAAAGCGTCTTTTCATTGAGTGCGATGGTCCCTTTTTGAATACCCCATCAGAGTTTGGGTTGTAGTTGAGATACGCTCAGGTTGGATCATGCATGAATCCAACCGGGCCCCCAGTACTAAATGGCTAAAACACACAAACCAGGTGTCCGATTAACAAACCGTCTATTGCATTAAGACTCCCATGATAAGGCAGGAATTTGAGATACCAAATTTTGGGACTTCATCGAAGTTGATGTATCGACACATAGATTGAGGAGTGGACCCTCCCAGAATCAAGCATGTTTTGTGGAAACCCTGTGGTTGGTTGTGTTCTGACTTCTATTCCTGGATCCTGTGTGGGTTCAACAGAATATCTGTTCCTGGATCATGTGTGGTCACGACAGATCTGACTACTGTTCCTTGATCCTGTGTGTGTCCAAAAATTCTAACTTCTGTTAATGGATCCTGTGTGGGATTGACAGAATAGCTGGTCATGGATATTGTGTGGGTGTGACAGCTCCAATTACTATTCCTGGATCCTATGTGGGACCGACAACTAAGATGATTCAGTGGATATATCTGATCATATCTATCTCTCTACGTAAGTTGTATTCCTGTGTGAGCTGATTCAATGACATCTGGGTTATCCTCATGATTTAGATAGGTTACTTGATATCGTAGGTATATGTATGGTCATTTACCTATGTAATGGCTATATTTTGAGTTCATACTATGTGGGTTTTAATTGGTGGATTTTGTGAGACCTTGGGGGTCTCAGGGTCTCTAATGAGTATCGTTATACTAAAACCTGCACGTGCTATACCCACATCTCGTAGTGTTGGATGAAGATGAATGGAAACGCATACCGAGGCTGAGTGTATGAAGACTGGACGGTACCCGGGGGTGGAATTCATGACGACTCGGTACCCGGTGGAGACTAACAGACGTTCAGTGTTGAGTAGGTTATCTGTACCTACCCTTGAAGTAGGATCTTTAGCGGATGATCCAGGAGATAATTTTCACCTTTCATCTCTTTTGTCATTTTCATTTATATTTATAGTTTACAGTTAGGATTGTATTACCATCCCCTTTATTTTTTAGCACTCACTTGTTATACAGTTTTACTTAGTGCTAGTCGCTAGCCCCTGGCCTATGGAAGGAGGGCTTGGGGTAGTCACGGGATGGGCCCCAGGGGACGGGTCGTGACAAATTTGTTTCATAGAAGTCATTTATACCATAGAACATAAGACTATGATCTTTCTTTTCTGTGTAGAAAAAGTGTTATGAGTACTGAGTGTGGTTTTTAGTCCAGGGAGTCCAGTGTTCGGGCGGCGGCCGATGTATCCATACACTAGGACCCTGACTTCTGATTTCTGACTATGTGAATGAAAACACTGATTGCATGTATGTTTCATGATATTTCTTTTTGATCTCCTTGAGTTAGCTCACCAGGTATGACTTATTTACCATGGCGCACCAGTATCTTTTCAGGATGGACCCACGCATACAACCTTCTATGGTTCCAAGAGATGTACGAGATGACAACCCACCGAGCGATGAGGACGTGATACAAGGCCCTATCATAGCGAAGGCACTAGCGGTACCACTACCTATTTGGCCACCGATTACCCAGCCCCAACAAAGGAGAGTGCACACCACTTGAGTACATTTCACGAGTTCCACTACTAGAGTTCACCCTGGTTCAGCGGTGAAATGGACCCGCAGGCAGTTGAGGATTGGCTAGAGGCTATGGTGAGAGTCTTCATACTAGTAGGGACACCAGCTGACCTTATGGTGATCCTTGTCGTGAGTCATTTTCAGGCAGTAGTAGGAAGATGGTGGATCCTGATGCTTCAGGTGCATGTCAAGGTGACAAATATCTGGGCATACATCGACATCCTATTTCGGGCAGTGTTTTTCCCAGCCTCCCTATGTGCGGTATGGATACAAGAGTTACTGCATCTACAAAAGGGTAGTATGATGGTGGCACAATACTCAGTGAGGTTCACCAACCTCTCATGCTACTATATAGATATGGTGTGAGACCCATTCTTCAGGAACCATTCCTACAAACAGGGGCCCAGGCGGGAGATCATAGCTTCGATGATCTCCCTTTGCATCCCGATGCAGGCATGGGTGTTAGAGAGAGCCCTCTTAGTTAATAGTTTCCTTCCTGGGAAGCCACCAGTATCCAGACCCACCAACAGGAATGAAATAGCATATTCTTCTGTCGCTGGCAGCAAACATGTGTCACAGAGATCCAAGCGGACCAGACCATTTGGTCGATGACCTCAGGATACGGGTCTAGTTGTGTGAGTCACACAAGATAGTGCCAGTCAAGTGAGGAACAAATAGTGTTTCACATGAATTGGGGAGAGTCACATGGAACGTTACTGTATGACCTTCCATTTGGATGATCAATTGATAGTTGAGAGACATACCAGGTAGAGGTAGAGGTTCGATCGAGGTGGTCCGCATGGGATAGGAGAACATGGCAGAGGAGCTGGTTGTGCAGCTAGTGGTGGATGAAGTTACGAGGTGTTACCACCACCACCACTATGAGGTCCACCTCGACCACCAGGAGAAGGTGGACGGGGGAGTGCTCAGGTCCAGGTAGCTGAGGCTTACAACCATGGCTCTCCAGAGATTATTCATGGTATGACTTGTGTCTAGTCCACCTTAGCTGTAGTTCTTATAGACATGGGTGCTAGTCACTCTTTCATTTCCACTTCCCTCATTCGGAGCTTGGATGTTCCAACGGACTTGTTGGTTCGATCCTTATAGCTAGACACTCCTATGGGAGCTGATTCGACAATTACGCACTGGTGCCAGTAGTGCGAGATTTCTCAAGGAGGTGAGAGCATCAGCTGGGATCTTCTTGTAGCAGCGTCGAGGCATTACGACTTCATCTTGGTTATGGACTAATTATATATTTTACATGATTATAATGACTGTATTAGGAACAATGTGTAGTGTCTCCACACTAATGTCACCAGGTTCACCTTCACTGGTGAGAAGGGAGCCATTGAAGTGCATGGCGAACTTACTCAGAGTGGGGTGCAGTCGATCCCTCATCAGTTGGCCTACCTTACCCTCAGAGCGGTAGATGTGGAGAGTCCAAGATATCCTGTTGTGGTGGACCAGTACGTGGATGTTTTCCATGACGATGTCCCGGGTCTACCTCCTTACAGAGAGATGGAATTTTACATTGACATGTACCCCAAGATGGAATAGATATATATGCCAGTATTACGAATGACTCCCACTGAGCTTCATGAGCTACAGGTACAGCTGGAGGACTTGCAGTGGAAAGGATTCATCCGGCCTTGTGTTTCTCCCTATGTAGCCCCGATTCTGTTCTCCAAGAAGGTGTATGGGACCTCGAGGATTTGTGTAGACTACTTTCACCTAAACCAGGTGACCATGAAGAACAAGTACACACTCCCAAGGATTGACAACCTCTTTGATAAGCTTAATAGAGCACGATGGTTCTCAACGATAGACCTCAGAAATTACTATAACCAGCTCAGTGATTGAGATGAGGATGTGCAGAAGATGGCAATCAGATGTCTATACGGCCACTATGAGTTATTGGTTATGCCTTTCGGTGTAACCAATGCTCCAGCGGTGTTCATGGGACTCATGAACATGATCTTCTACACATACCTCATTCTCTTTGTCATAATCTTCATCTACGACATTATGATCTACTCAACTAATGAGGATGAGCATGCCTACCACTTTGTAGGTAGTTCTGGACACACTCTGAGAGAACGAACATTATGGTAAGCTCTCAAAGTGCCAGTTCTTGATCTGAGAGGTTCAATTTTTGGGAAATTTCATCTCGGAGGCTGGAGTTGCAGTAGATCTAGTGATGATTGAGACAGTACTTGTGTGGGGGCCTCCTAGGAGTGTGATAGAGGTACAAAGCTTCTTGGGTTTGACTGGGTACTATCGGAGGTTCGTACCAGACTTCTCTAGAGTTGCAGCACCACTATCAACCATGATGATTAAGTGGAAACCCCTTATGTGGTCGTAGATATTCTATAAGAGCTTTCATGAGAAGAGGAAGAAGCTGACTAGTGCACTCATCTTGAGTCTTTTAGAGGAGGGCGTAGGGTACATAGTTTATTGCGACGCATCAGGGACTAGACACTGATGTGTCCTGATGCAGGAGCGAGCAACGATCAGATATGGTTCTTGGCATCTGATATAGCATGAGACAACTACACTACCCAGGACCTGGAGATAGCACCAGTGGTCTTTGACTTGAAGATGTAGCGACACTATCTAATGGGAGAAAGTTTTATTGTTTAATCTGATCACAAGAGTATCGGGTATATCTTCTCCCAGATAGACCTGAACCTGAGATAGAGATGTTGGATTGACTTCCTCCGTGACTATGACTTTGAGATAGTCTTACTCCTGGAAAGGGGAACATTGTTGTGGAGGCACTCAGCAAGAGATCCGGTATACAACTACTAGGAGAGGTGATAGAGTAGCTGGATGCTTTACAGATTTCTTATGTGGACTGAGATGGAGCAACATTCCATTAGTCTCTTAAAGTCACTCCTTCAATTAATCAGCAAGTTAGGGAGGCACAATGTGGAGATGCTGACTGTGAGACAGGACGTGCTCGGATATCCACACGGCAGGCACCTGATGGATTTTATGAAGGTGGGGAGCACATCATTTTCTTTAGTGGATATACTATGGTGCCAATGTCACTTTAGGAGGTAGTGTTGAAGGAGTTTAACACATAACCTCTAGTGGTACATCCAAGAGTGGCGAAGATATAACAAGACCTTCGATGACAGTAATGGTGGCCAGGTATGAATATGGAAGTATGAGTGTTTTTCTCTCAATTCCTCACTTTTCAGCAAGTGAAGGTGGAGCATCAGGTACTAGCAGGCTTGGTACAACCTCTAGAGGTCCCAGAGTGGAAGTGGGATGGGATATCCATGGACTTCGTGACGGGTCAACCATGTATGTCCAGGGGACATGACTCTATCTGGGTGATCATCGACTGACTCACCAAGTCGGCCCACTTCCTACAGATCAAAGAGTATGGCTCAGTTGAGAGCATGGGATGCCTCTACATGAAAGAGATTGTGCGGATACATGGAGTACCATATTCCATTGTCTCCAACTGTGACACATAGTTTACTTCCCGAATATGGAAGGGGTTGAAAGAGGCTTTCAGGATGCAACTTCGTCTAAGCACCGCCTACCATCCTCCGATAGATGGTCAGACCGAGCGGACCATTCAGACCCTCGAGGACATGCAATGTTCTTGTGTCCTCAACTTTATTCATAGATGGGAGGATCACTTACCTTTGGCAAAGTTTTCATACAACAATTGCTATCACTCCACCATCGGGATGACAACTTTTGAGGCCTTGTATGGTCGACCTTGCAGATCACCCTTATGCTGGACAGACCCTAGGGAGTCAGCACTAGTGGCACCAGAGACTGTATGGGCTACCACTGAGAAGTTTCAGAATGTCAAGGAGCAGATAAAGACTGTACATAGAAGTCCGAAGTCATATGATGACAGGAGATAGATGCCTTTGTACATTGAGGATGGCAACCACATCTTCTTACGGGTCTTACCATGATGAAGTCTACAAAGATTTGGTTGAGGCTGCAAGTTATCTTCAAGATTCATCGGACCATTCCAGGTCCTCAGTAGAGTAGGTGAGGTGGCTTACCTCCTGGCTCTTCCACCTCAGTTGCACCGGGTGTACGATGTCTTCCACATATCCCAACTGAGGGTATACGTGCATGACCCTTCTCACATCATCAACCATGTGGAGATGGATGTAGACAATGGAGTTACTCTTATGGAGGTTCCAATGAAATTTAAGATCGATAAAATTAGGTCCTTCAGGGAAGGTTCATACCTCTGGTGCACATACGTTGGCAGAGCGGGATCCTCAAGGAGAGCACATGGGAGGATGAGGCACAGATGCATGCTCAGTACCCCCATTTTATCCCTTAGTTCTAGTTGTAGAATATGGGGACATAAAGCCCTGATGTGGGGAGAATTTAAAGACTCGTAATTTTCGTGGAATTTTTTTTCTTAAATACATTGGAATTTTATGAGTCTGCAATAACTGACGGTGGGTGATTTCGATGCCGGATGTGCCTGGAATCAATTTCTGATGTTTTTTAGGTACGTTCAGTAAACGTACGAGTAGCATTTTTTAGCATTTAAATTGGTGCTCGGAATTTAAATCTGAGGGCACTATAGAACTCGTAGTTCTAGTATTCTCTTAAGGATAATTTCAACTCGTTGATAGTTGATTGAGAATAAATGATAGATTATTTATTTTCATGGAAAAATAAAAAAAAATAAGGTGAGCTACACATTATATTATTTGAGCCGCCATTTGGTGTGTGGTGGTTAAACCTCTTCATATAGGTTGTTGGTGAGACCCCCGCACCTTAACCTCCCATGAGAGGTTATGGTGGTGGGGCCCACTCGAAATAAACCTCCCATTAGAGGATTAATGTGGTGGGGACCACCCGATCATTTAACCACTTGAAAATCCCCATTAAAGTGGATAAACCCTCGAGCTCTAATTAATATATGGGATCCTCTTTAACTCTCATTTATTTATTTTGTTCCATCCCTTCACATTAATTAGGCCGAGGATATCATATTAATTTAATTATTCGTTTTTAATTTCTGTGCCAACAAAATATTAGACAACTAAATCTAATATAATTTCCGTTGGAATTTGGGAGGTGGTTGGGAACGAGGAGAGCTTGGGAGGATTATAATTCTCCCAATGAATAATGAAGAACTCAATCTTCAAATGAAGTATGCCAGCGACGATCCTTCTTCGACATCTTCCCCAAACACCTACTGATGTGGAGTGTCTTCCAAGAGCTGATGCAACTCGGGATTGGAAGCATGTGGTGGATGCAATGAATGACGATTCTCTTTGTCAACTTTTTTGCAACTCCATCAAAAAACGATGAACGATGAATCAAAGGAATGGGTTTAATTTTATAAATGTATGACCTTTTCCATATTCTTCCTTTCTCTCAAAATGAAGAATGAAGGTTTTTGTGCTTCATACCAGCGATCCCTTAGATACCACCATAACTGTGGAGGGTGTGGTCCAAACCAACATGAACTGACTCCTCTACCGATCTTGTTTATGTTAATCGTTGGCATGGTGATGAAGCAATGAGGCTATGAAGGTGGTTGGAGAAAAAGGTTGTGCTCCTCATGGCCTCTATGAAAAGCACCTCCCCCACAGTGTCCCACACCACCGTCAGCCGGATTGGCCACCCCGCTGACATGCCCAGGCCGCCATCAAGCATGCTTGAGTCCTGCCACGTGCCCCGCTATACTTCTTATGCCCTGTCGCGCCCCGCCTGGCCTGCCCGTGGCCTGTTGCACCCTGCCTGGCTGCCTTCCTGTCGCCCCACTATCCTCTCGGTCTTCTGGCCTACCTAACCGGATCACAATGTCCTTTGTGGCATCATTGGCCAAACGAGATCGACCTTTCTGGCTGAGACACCTGAGTCGTGCCCCGCGTGGTGATGGTTGAACATGACCTTGCCTCCGGAATGAGCTGCTTACGCGGTGACCTCCGGGCCGAACCGGCCTCGCAGTCCACTAAGTCGAGCCCAGTGGACCAGGCCAATCCTAATAGGCTGGCCCGCCCAATGGGTTGGGCCATTCCCAACATGTCTGATCAGGTTGGCCCAGACGGGGTTTGACTAGGTCGGAATGGACCCAATCCCACTACTAACCCATTACTTACTTTGCCCATATCATTTTCACCGGACGAACATTTGACGAACCATCAGCATCAATGGTTTACATGGAGCACGACGATCCCTTTGAGAATACCCCATCAGATTCTGGGTTATAGTTGAGATACGGTTAGGTTGGATCTTGCACGAATCCAACTAGACCCCGGGGACTAAAACGCTAATAACTCACAAACCGGGTGTCCGATTGACACGCCATCTATTGCATTGAGACCCCAATGATGAGGCAGACCATTGAGATACTACTTCATGGTACTTCATGAAATTTGATGTATCAACACTTAGCTAGAGGAGCAGAACCTCCTGGATTCAGGTGTGTTTTGTGGAAACACAATGGTTGGCTATTCTCTGACTTCTATTCCAGGATCCTATGTGGGTTCGACAGAATAGTTGTTCTTGGATCCAGTGTGGGTCTGAAAGCACTGACTACTATTCATGGATCATGTGTGGGTCCAATAGTTCTGACTTCTATTCTAGAATCATATGTGGGTTCGATTGAATAGCTGGTCCTAGACCTTGTGTGGGTCTGACAACTCCAACTACTATTCCTGGATCCTGTGTGGGTCCGACAGTTCTAACTATTGGTCCTGGATCCTATGTTGGTCCAACAACTCAAATGATTCAGTGACTATATCTGATCATCTCTATCTCTCTTCATAATTTGTATGCATGTGTGATCTGAGTAAGTGGATTCTGTGTTTTCCTAATGATTGAGAAGGGAAACATGATAACATTGGTATATTTATGGTAATATACCTATGTAATGGTTATCCATTGATTTCATACTATGTGGTTTATCCTTAGTGTATTTTGTGAGACCTTTAGTGTCTCAGAGTCCCTATAGAGTATCATTATACTCACCCCTGCATTGGCTAAGCCTGCACCTCATTGTGTTGGATGTAGAAGATGGACAGTGTTGATCGAGGCTGAGTGTACGCGGACTGTATGGTACTCAGAGGTGGACCTCATGACGAGTCGGTACCCAATAGAGACTAATGGATGTGATGTGATGAGAAGGCTATCTATGCCTACCCTTCAGGTAGGATCTGAGGTGGACGATCTAGGAGCTTCTTATCACCTTTCACCTATTTTGTCCTTTTTAGTTGTACATATACATTACAGTTGGGATTTTATTTTTGGCCACATTAATTTTCATCACTTACATGTTATACAGTTTTACATAGTTTTTTGTATCCATTTGTGTACAATGTTGTTTTTGTTTTCAGTTACAAAGGAAATTCCTTCCATGATTAGCTATTTACGCCTTCGGTGCTAGTCTCCAGCCCCTGGAATATGGAAGGCGGGCATGGGATAGTCACGGAACGGGCCCTGGGGGTTGGGTCGTGATAGTTGGTGTTCTCAGAGTGTGTCTAGAACTATCCTTAGGTACATTGTGTTCTCCACATTCGATGTTGAATACACCAAGATGTAATCAATAATGCCCGCTACAAAATGGTATATGTACTTCTAGATGATTCTATTTTTGAGTCCCATAAACACAGATGGAAAATTCCTCATGCCAAATGGCATCAATAAGATGTCCTCAAATTTTTCCACCACTGCAGGAAACTGTGGACCCATCACATCTGACACACCAAGGGTCATGCTACCCATCTGATGAGTTAACAACTGTACCCTTATATGTGCAAGTCCATCATACACTACTCTATTTTTCCCTTTCACAGAAAAAAAATTTTCCATCTCTATGGATACACCACACTTTGTTCCTAAAATACTCAATATGAGCATTAGTCATTGTATTCCATACCCATAATGATGTTGTAATGAATCGACACCACTAATAAGAGATTCCATCTAAAGCTCTCGACTCCTTGAGTAATCTCACACTGTTGGAAACCCTATTTGACAACTAAAACCCCTCTAGTGGGAGTATCCAATTTTAGAGATCAATCCAAGACTTGATCAGAATCATTGTGAACTGAACAAGGTATATGGAAAGGAATGTGGGATTGGAACCTATGTCTACAAGAGCTATATCTAAGGTGGAGTAGACATAGATCATACTTATAATCATCTCTTATGGTCCATGATCGTAGGCTTCCATCGCATGATTTTTTCATGCCCCTGTCAACCATCTCCCATAGATTGTGTTGGACCAATTGGTGGTGTTGGTGGTAGTACCTCATACCTCCTCCCACCACCTGCTTCTCTACCAACTCCCCTACCACATCTTCCACTTTATGGACAACCATTTTGATCCTCTACCCCAGTGGCCCCTAGACCATATACAGGTCATCTATACGATGTTTCGGGTAGTCTTGGGCTATTTGTCTATGCCCACTGCACAAGAGGTGTAACTCTCCCCACTCCTAGTTTCCAATACCCGTGGGGCCCTATGTTGTCGATCCAGTTATGATAGGGTCATCCCCTCTAGGTGAAAAACATGTGTTACACCCACCATCCAATACTCAGTTTCTTAAGGATATGTCTCACCTTGAATCCTCAGATGTCACTAACTCTATAACTCATGCAACAAGTTCAGTCAATGTGCATCCTCTACAAGAAATTCTGGTAGCAAATTCTACTTGAAGGTTTATGGTGAGTCTGGTGCACCAACTGGAGGTGCAATCTTTAGAACTGGTCCCTACACTGATGCCTTGTTGCCCGGTGGACCATCATGGTGATCCCTCACTGGAATCTGGGCTGACTTTATATGTGGAGGAATTCTATGTTTATTCAATATGGACCCCGACCAGTTAATTCATACCTGGTGATCTAAATGAAAAGATATCAAGAGAAAAACATTTCCAAAACACTTGCAACAAGTGATTTTGAGTGCCGATTCAGAAAATTGAATCTAGGGTCCTAGTGTATGGGTATGCCAGCCACCACACCAACACAGGACTACCTAGACTGAAATCTGATCTCAAAACACTTAACATCATTGCATCATCAACAGAATTAAGACTCTTAGTTCTTCTAGCAGAACTAACCACCCTCTGATACAACTTTTTCATGATATGTCCCCTAGGGCCATTGTTTTGACTACCCAATGCCCAACATCCATAGGCCAGGGGCTGGTGACTAGCACTAAAAGGGCATATCTCAAAAAAAAAATTAAAGGCATTTTCTTTCAACCTGTACACACACACACTACCCCAGCTATAGAAATTAATCCAAAACTGGAACTAACAACATGTAAAGTACTATAAAAAGTAAAATGGTCCGGAATACAATCCCAAAATAATGGAATGTACATTAAAATAAGTAAAATCTTCCGATATAATCCTCCAATGATCCTACATGAATGGTACATACATATCAATTTCAGATGTCACTACAACGCATAACGTTTATAGATCCACCTCTGAGTGTTGTCTAGCCCTGGATCCACAATGTCCCAGTCAATGTTTTCGATTGTCTTCACAAGACACAACATGTCTGGGTGAAGCCCATTCATGTGTGAATATAAAAATACTCAATAGGGACCCTGAAACTAACTCGGGTCTCACAAAAATCAAAAAATGAAAATAACACTAACAAATATCTCAATGTAAATCACAAAGCAAAGACACAGCTCAGACAATGTACAACATATTTACGAAGTTAAATATCATTAGTCATAAAGATATATCATTTTATTCTATTGAGAGGCACTACTACTGATCCACGACGGTTTTCTCTACTGTTGATCCGTGAAGGGTTGCTCTGCTATTGATCCATGAAGGTTCACTCTGATGCTGATCCCCAATGTGTCGCACTTCCACTAATCAATGACGGGTCACTCTGGGGATAATCCATGATGAGTCATGGTACTATTGATCCATGAAGGGTCACTCTAATTTTGATCCATGGAGGGTCTCTTTCATGCTTATTCACAAAGGGTCGATCTGTTGATGATCCACCAAGGGTCGCTCCATTGCGAATCCATGAAGGGTCTCTCTCATTATTCACGTCACACCGAGCCAATAGATTCCCACACATGCCATGAATGAATTTGAGAGAATATTTTTCTCAATTCATAGGTCTTACCTCAACATCCATGAAGTCCCTCATAGATTAACCCAAAATTCCTTCTCGTTGTAAGGGTCCCAACACAATAGACAGTGCATCAAATTGATTCCCAGTCAATTTGAAATGGGAATTTTTGTAAAAAGGGTCTGGTTGGGTTAAAGTATGATCCTACTCGACCAAATTCCAACCTCCACCAAAACTCATGTATAGTATATCAGATGTACCACCTCGTTGCAAGGGTCCCAACACCATAGACGATGCATTGATCTGACACGCAGTCTAGAAGATGCATCCCTTTCTATAAACAGGGGTCGGTTGCATCTCATCTTGGTCCAACATGGTCCGACTGACTAGAGTATTACAAAAGGAGAACATCAGCACCAGGGTCCTAATTCCACTAACGATGCATCAATAAGATGCCCAGTTTGAGAGATATATGTGTTTTTGTAAATTGGGTCGGTTGTATCTAGGAGTGATCTGACTTGTTCGAACTGACCCGAAAAACCCAAAATGGGGTCCCATAAGACCATTCCCCTCTGTCCAGCCTATTGAGACTTACTAGATGTGAAACAGGATGAATGTGGGTCCTATACACCGGGTCACCGAGTGACTCAGTTTTATTTGTCCTGACCCACTCTGGTTGGCCGGTCTCTGTTTCAGCCCGAGACGCATAACATCATATGAGGCATAGCATTAACATGCCGGCCCGGTCCACCTGGCCCATCCCTAGATGAAAGGGTTATGAGTCTAGCCCATAGTCAACTCAGCCTGCAGTCGGCCCAGCCCACATTTTGTCGGGCTTGCAGTCAGCCCGCCCATCTTGGCGAGGATGACCTGCAATAGGCCCACACGGACTAGGCTTAGCCGCGTCTAGTTCGTCATCTGGAGACACTAGATGGAACCACATTCCTCAGTAACCGGTCCACATAGAAGACCAACTTCATCATGCTGAACGTGGCTTTGTCATGACTATTCCTTCCATCATGGCCGGTAGGTGGCCGACCATCACTCCCTACATGGAGTCGACAGACTGTGGGCCACCCCATCCATATGGTGCCAATAGGCGCCACACCACTCCTCCGATACAATGAACTGATTAGTGGGCCACCTCCCTCTAGTAGTGTATATCTCCGGGGCGATTTTCGGCCGCCGATGCACTGGTGGTTCTTCTACGGGACACTGGACTTACTCCGGTGGTCCGTTTCTCAAACCACCTACCCCTATGGGATCCATAGAGTGTCACCATTTTTGTAAAGCCCTAAAACTTGAATTACTGACTTATTAATCATTTAGACACAAAGAATTCATATGAAAAATCTTTGGAGGAGGGACTCTATCCTTGTTCATGTCAGCCCGCTCCCTCCACGTTACGATTTAAACATGGGAGAAAATAATAAAAACCACACAACATATTAATTCCCCATTTTCAATATCGTGTGATAACCCACCCACAAGAATGATTGGATCGTGGATCAACCTTTTTTGGGTTGGTCCACACTCATTGTTAATCTCAATAACATGGAAAGAAAAATCAATCACAAAGAAAGAATAATCCCCTACCAAGATTTTAGATCTGTCATTGACAATGGAGGTTGATCTGAGTCATCTCTGATCTGTGATCCACTATAGTTCACCTCTGTTCGCCAATCCATGATACGCTGGTATTCGTTGCCACAATCAACAGATCCAATCATGTTTACAATGAGTGTTCATCATTCTTTGTTATATATATATATATATATATATTCTCCACACCAGTGGTTTTCCTTGGTTTGTTTTTCAACTATATGTCTCTGGTTAATCAATGGAGGGAGGTGCATTGCATGTGCCGTGCAAATTCATTAATATGTAATTGTTTTCATTATCGTAGCACCATAGCACTGAATGACCACTGCATCGCAGAAAAACCAATTTCATATAAATAAAGATAAAAATAATTTATATTTATTCTATAATTTTTCATTAATACATCAAAAAATTAACTTTCTCGGTTGACTCACGTTAGTTAATGTCAATCAATTCCTAGGTGAATCCCAGTGTTCTAAACTCAACAGTGCCCTCAGATTTTTGATTTGGGCACTGGTTCAAATGATTGAAAAACCCACTCGCATGTTTACTGTACATACATTAAATAATGATTAGAAATACATTATCACATATTTGGGCCTCTAAATCATGTAATGTCTCAGATCGTTGTTCAAGAATAATCCCATTCCCACACAAAAAAATTACTTTGAATTTTACGGGGTGTTACATTCTCCCCACCTTTAGGATTTGTGTCCCCAAAAGATAAAAAAGTGTTAATTAAAAATAAAGGGGTAATGATCATGAAACTGCACCCCTCTCTCCCACAAGATTTCTTGGAGATTCTTGTGCTACCAAAAAAGCGGCGCCAAAGAAATTGACCTTCCACTATGGATCCTTGATTGTCAACCCCTTATCTCCACTGGGTACTCCAGAAAAGTTTCCATGTCATCAATCACTAGATCTTCATTGAGGGGAGACCCGTAGGAATACATGGTACCCCCTCTTGTAACTCCAAAGGGTTTTATTTTATATCTAAATAAGACTTATGTAAGCTTTGTGTACACTTATGTTTCTCTCAGAAGACTTGCATCATCTCAATGGTTGCATGTACCATCTTTGGACCCATGAGTGCTGACTCCCCTGGGTCTATCTACCATAATGGTGATAATCATGGTTGCCCATAAAGAGCCTCTAATGGCACTATAATGATGGTGGAGTGTTACTTTTGTTATATGAAAACTCCACCAGTGGTAGGTGATTCTCCCAATAGTGACCAAAACAATGGGGACAAACATGTACCATGTTCTCCAAGGGATTAGTGGTCCGCTCAGACTGACCAACAGTTTGTGGGTGAAATGTAGTTGTCAAACATAGTTGAGTCCCCAATGACCTCCTACAATCCCTTCCACAACCATGATGAAACTATTGTATCATGATATGAGACTATCATCGATGGGACTCAATGGAGTCGAACTATCTCATGCACATAGAGGCATCCCAATCCATCTTCTAAACCCTGCTCTTGAAATTTTATAATGTTGGATGATTTGGTGACTCGTCAATGATCACTGATATTGTGTCTTGCCTCTTGGACATGCGTGGAAATCCTATCATGAAGTCTATCGATACCCCGTCCTACTTCCACTCGGGAACCTTGATGGGTTGTTCCAACTTACATGAACATGGTTCTTATCCATTACTTTATTACAAGTGTGGAATCTCGAGAAATAATCTTCCACCAACATCTTCATCCTCGACCACTTGTACTGATGTCGTAGGTCATGTTACATAATTTCCTCACCTAGATATACCACTAATGAGGATATATAGAACTCCCTCAACACCTCCTCCCGCAAATTTATAGGTACTATAGTGAACCTTCTATAAAGTATGACGTGCTCCCAACCATTTGAATATCCATCAAGAGCATTCCATGTGGATATTTGGTCAGATGTATTTTCGTGACAAGCTCCTCTGAGTTGTTCCTTCCAGACTCGATGTACGAGTGGAAGGGAAACTACAATCGACTAATGAAAATATTTTTCTCCCTATACGTGAGGATATATAATGAATGTCCAGCTACTCTAAGGCCTTGTTCTGTAAGTGTGAGCTTGATCTCTAGCTAATATCGTCTTCCACTATGTTCCCCTTCACATAATTATAGACAATCTCAATGTTATATTCCAAGAGAAACTCATTCTATCACAACATTTTCAGATCCAAATATTTATGATAAATGATATAGTTCAGACTCTTGTGGTATGAGTATATGATGAAATGGTATCCCATCAGGTAGTGTTGCCACATAATTATTGTAAAGACTATCGTTGTCCACTAAAGGTCATAAGTCGCATCTCTATACTCATGCAGTCTCAACTATCATGATTCGTAACAAAATCACAGTGTGTCCCTACATTTGGATACAACCAAGAAAGGTCCTTGATGTATCATAGAACACTAAATTGTTGGGCCCCTCCTGGAAGACTAAATATATGATTACTCGTCAAGTTCTGTTGCTGCTGCTAAAATCATTGTTGGCATCGTTCCTTCCAAACAAAAGGGTTTCCCTTCTGTTTTATCACTGTAAAGGGTGATTTTACTGTAGAGGATTTGAGTAAAAACCTATGATAGTACCTAGCCTACCCAAGGAAACCTCGCACCTTGGTAAGACACTTGGGTGTCACCCATGAAATCCTTACCTCTATCGTTACTAGATCTACTACAACTCTAGCCTCAGGGATGATGTGTCCAAATAAAAAGGACCTTTCGCATCTATAAAACTTTTTTGGTGACATTTTTGTAGTGAAGGTTTTATCAGAGTGTGTCTAGAACCATCCTAATGTGCATCACAAGCTCCTCCATGGACGAGGAATATGCAATGATGTCATCAACTAAGACCACTACAATCTGGTATAAGTACTACTGGAATATTCTTTTCATGAGTCACATGAACAGTGCTAGGATGTTCGTTACACCAAATGGAATCACTAAGATATCCTCTTATTCATCCACCTCTACAAAAATCATAGGAACTGTCTCATCAAACACACTGAGGGTCATGCTAGCAATCAGATGATTTATTGGATGCACCCTCCTTTGTGAATGTCTATCATGCACTACTCTTTTTTTCTTTTTCACCTAAAAAAGATAAATGGTATCCATCTTTATGGATACATGGCACCGTGCACCTAAAATTTTCTATATGATCATGAATCATGGTATTCCATACCCATAATGACATCGTATGGCCTCAACACTGCTACTATGAGATCTCAGCTGAATCTCTCACCTGCTAGAGTAAGATCACACTATTGGGACTAGTGTGTCATCATTGAATCCCCTCCCATAAGAGTCTATAATCATAAGGATCAATCCAATTTATAGTTTAGAAATTACTAAGCCTTGAACAATTTTTTTGGAAAGGAATGTGTGATTGGAACCTGTGTCTATAAGATATTTAGTTAATGTAGAGTAGACACAAATCATTATTCATCACTAGAGTGTCATGATCATAGTGCTACCTCACCTGAAGCTGTCCCACCACTTTCCACCTTCTTCAGGAGCTGTTGGTTGACCTCATAGCTATGGTGGTGGTGATACCTTATACCTCCTCCCACCACATGTTTCGCTACCTTCTCCCCAACCACGTCCAACTATCTACGAACCATGTGTTCAATCCTCACCCCAGTGGATAACAAATTGTCTACTGGTTGTCTGTATAGTGGGTTGAGTTGTCTCATGATAAGTTTCCATGATAACTAAGGGAGACGTGTAACCTACCCCTTTTCTAGATTCCACTACCAGTGAGGCCTCACACTATCAATCCAGTTCTCACAGGATCATCTCCACTAGGAAATAAAACTCACGTCACTGCCTCTAGCCAATCCTCAGCCACCTAACGACCTGTCTCGCATCGAATCCTTAGAGGTCTCTACCTCCGAAACTAATGCTACAAGATCAGTAATCATGAATTGTCTCATAGAAATGGTAGTAGAAACTACTGCTCAATGGGTGGTGGTGTATCTTGTGAACCACCCAGAGGTGCTACCTCTAGAACTGGTCCCTTAACTTATACATTGGCACTCAGTGGACCATCATCATAATCCCCCACTAGAATCCTGGCTGGCATTCTCAGTGGAGGCATCTCTAGGGAATTCAAGATGGACAACAGTCAATTATGTTATTCCAGGTGTTCTAACAAAAAATAGATCAAGAGAATAACATTTCCAAAAAACATGCAACTAGTGATTTCATGTACCGAGTTAGAAAACAGAATTTAGGGTCCTGGAGTATGAATACATTGGCCGTCACACCAACACACAAGATCCTAGGTCTGGAAACCAAAATCAAAAATCGTAGCACTATTTCCTCATCAAAAAAATACAGACTCTAAGTTCTTATGGTAGAACCGACCACCCTCTGATAACACTTATCCACTACCCATCCCCCATGGACCATGTCATGACTCCCCCAATCCCATCATCCATAAGCCATGGGCGGGTGACTAGAACCAAAAAATATATATCCCCAAATGGGAAGGCATTTCCATTCAACCTACACAAACACACAAATCATACTGTGGAATGTATGTTGAAATTGGAACCAAAAACATGTACAAGTAATACAGAATAAATAATGGGTAAGAATAAAAGCACAACAAAAATGAATGTAAAAAAATATGTACATGATCCGGAGGTCATTTTCCAAGGATCCTACCTTAAGGGTGGGTACATCTCATAGTCAGATTTCATTACAGCACACCACGTCTATCGATCCACCTCCATGAAATTTCTAATCCTAGACCCCCAATGTCCCGGTCAAAGAGGTCTATCATCTGCACAAGACAAAATAAGAGTAATAGAATCTCGTCTAGGGGTGAGTATAAAAATATTCAGTAGGGACTTCGAGACCAACTCATGCCTCACAGAAATCCACAATGGAAAATACCCCAAAGGAAGATCTTAATGTTAAGAAAATAGAAATAGACATAACTCACACACGGTATATCTTAAGTATAGAAGTAAAAATTATTAGTTTTAATTATGGAACATTTATTTATGTTGGGATGCTTTGCTACTGATCCATGAAGGGTTGCCCTACTACTGATCCACAAAATGTCACTCTACTTGTCATCAATGAAGTGTCTCTCTACTACTGATCTATGAAGGGTCCCTATGCTGCTGATCCATGATGGGCCTCTATGAAGAAAATCCATGATGGGTCACACTATTATTAATTGATGAAGGGTCACTCTCTTTTGAATCCATGGAGGGTCATTCTCATACTGATCCAAGAAGGGTCGCTCCATTTTTGATCCATGAAGGGTCGCTCCATTCCTGATCGACGAAAGGTGTCTCTCATTCTTCATGTCACATCCAACCACATGATTCCAGCTCATAGTACGCTTGATTCGAAATGGATCTAATTCTCAAGCCCTGGGCTTCACCATGTAAAATGGTTCATAATACATGAGAAATTGAAAGGAATTTAAATAAAAAATAACTACAATCTCTAGAGATTGTCCTCAATGGATCCTACCTAAAGGAAAGGTATAACTCACTGTTGGATGTCACTGCATCACACCATAACTATCGATCCACCTCTGAGTGATGTCTATCCATGGATCCCCAAACTCCCAATCCAAAATATCTGTCATCTTAACAACACACAAAAGGTGAAGGTGATGCTTGTGCAGGGTTGAGTATAACAATACTCAGTAGGTACACCGTGACCAACTCAGGTATCTCAAAAATTCACAAAGAAAAATACCACAATGCAAGATATCAAAGTAATGCACAAGGTAAATGACATGGCTCACACCATGTATAACATAATTACAGAAGTAATGATGATTACTCATAATGATAGATCATCTTATTTTGTTTGGAGGTGCTACTATTGATCCAAAAAGGGTCGTTCAACTATTGATCCTCGATGGGTCATTTTACTACTAATCCATGAAGGGTATCTTGATTGGTGATCCAAGAAGGGTCTCCCTACTGTTGATCCATGACAGGTCACTATACGGCACATCCATGATGGGTATAACTACTTAAAATCCATGAAGGGTCTCTCTCATGCTGATCCATGGAGGGTATCTCTCATGATGGTTCATAAATGGTCGCTTTGTTGCTGATCCACGAGGGGTAACTTTATTGCTATTCCACAACGGGCCTCTCTCATTATTCACATCACAGCCAGCCACTGGATTCCCACACTAAGAAAATGTTATTTCAGTAGGATATGCTTCTCAAAACATTGGTTTTACCTCAACCACATGTAAGTCCCACATAGAATAACCCAATTGATCGTCTCGTCATAAGGTTCTCAATGCAATATACAACCCATCTAATGGATACCCAGTATGTATGATATGGGAATTTCTATAAATAGGTATCATTTTGGTTAGAGTATGATCCAAACCATCCTTATGAAACCAACACCAAACCCCCATATAGTACATCAGAAATACTGTATCAATGTAAGGGTCCCAACACCACATACGGTGCATCGATTAGACGCACAATATGAATGATGTGGCCCATTTATGTAAAAAGGGGATGGTCAAATCTCGACACAGTCTTACTTGTTTGGACTGACCAGAGTATACCAAAAGGACCGCCTCAGTGAATAGGTACCAACGCCACTGAAAGAACGTCTGTCCAATACACAGTTTGAGTGATATAGGCGTTTTTGTTAAGATGGCCCAGTTGCACTCGAGACTTCTTCAACTAGTTCAGACCGACCTGACCAACCCAGCCCAGGGACTTGCATGACCCGTCTAATCTATCCAACCTATGGGGCCTCACTGTTCCCTGTCCAGGTTGACTATGGGTCCAGTTCTCTGCGTTAATTAGTCTCACGGTTTTATCTAGCTCAGTCAACTTTTATGGGATAATAGCTTTTTCCAGCCTGGGCCATATAGATGCCTATGTGGCCCGATATTATCTCGATGTCTCAGTCATCTAAAATTGACAAGCACAAGGAACTTATCGTCATGGTATGCTACTGAGGACACAACTTTGTCATGACTAATTATTCACCTAGTAGTGCCATATTTTACAACCTTCCTTGGTAACCGGTCTGTGTAGTGGACTGTCTGGGTCTATTCAGACTTGGATTTTCCGCATTTCATCCTTCCATCACGGCCGACAGGTCACTGGCCATTACTCCATGCATGTAGTCAGTAGACCACATGCCTCTAGGGCATACGAGCGACCCAGATGTTGGCCGCCCACTCCATGGGTAATCGTTCAGTTCCCCAACTCTACGCCACCGCGACACACTGATGGGAACATCGTATCCCTCCACCAACAGTTGCCGATGCAGGCCACCACTGGCCTCTAACATCGGCATGCTTGTAATTTTTTTTGGGCCACCAGAGTTGCTCTGGTCGTACCCTTCTCGAACTGCCTATGCCTACAGGCTGTGTAGGGTGTCACCATTTCTGCCAAGCCCTCAATATTTCATTACATCCAACATGATCATTAGGCCACAAAGAACACAAATGAAACATCCCTGTCAAAGGGACCAATGTCTTGTTCTTGTCGGAATGTTCCTTCCGTGTTAGAGTGTAAACATGGGGAAAATATATTAAAAACCACACATTATATTAAATACTCATTTTCTATCCCACATTATAACGTTCCCCGTGGGAACGATCAGATCACGTATCAACCTGTTAGTTGGTTGATATGAATTTTACATTAATATGAAGAATGTGGAAAGAATCATCAATAAAAAAGAAATAATAAACCCTTACCTAGATTTCATATTTGTCGATGATGTAGGAGGGTGATCTGTGTCATCGTTAATATGTGATATAATTTCATTCGAAGTTGTTCGTTGAACCATTATCCACTGACATTCATCACCGCTCTCCACTCCCTAGATCTGATCTCATTCTCCACATGTGTTCATTATTTGTCATCGAAGAAAGAGATAGAGAGATTTTCCTTGCTAGAGTTTTTCCCAGGGTTGATTGTATACCATGGATCTATCATTAATCAAAGGTGGAAGTCACATTGCACATCGCCACACTGATTCACTATTGAGATTCATTAATGTGTCAGCGTCGCCTCATAACTGCACTGCTCCGCTGATCAACCGCTGTGTCACAGTGAAACCATTTGAATTAAACAAACATAAAAATATATTTTGTTTATTTTAATATTTTATTTAAAAGTCAGAAATTTATCTTTTTAAGTCAACCCTCACAGGTCAATGTTATCAAATTACTATTCAAACTCAGGCGTTCTAAACTCAATGGTACCCATAGATATTTGATCTAGGCACAAGTGTAAAAGTTAGACAAACTCACTCACACGATTATTGAACACACTTTAAATAAAGATAAAAAATAACTTTCTTCCCCTATGGGACTCGGAATCATGTTCCATATCAGAACCAAGTTATGGAATAATCATATTCAAACTAAAACAATTTTCATGGAATTTTACGGGTTTTAGATAAAAAAACTAAGCTTTCAAAACTCTTGTTGTAGTAACTGAATTGGTTACAAAATATATTTTTTGTAATGAAAATATGATAGTGACCACATTTCATAATATTATAATTATTAATTAATATATAGATTCAATTTTATTAAATTCAATTTTATTCAGTTTAAAAAAATCAAGAGATACAAAAAATACGATTAAAACAAATTTAAAGTAAAATTATTTTAGAACATTTTTATACAAAGTAGAAATATAATATTGATTTAAATGAAATTTATTGAACTATTATTAATAAATATAAATTAATTAAATTTGTAAAATAATCCAAAACATAGTTTTACTTTGTAAATATATGAAAATAGTTACAGTTTTCATAAAATTTGGTATTTTTTACGATTCAACAAATAGTAATCAATTTCACAAAGTAATGAAAAATATTAAAAAATGAATTTTTTAGATATTAGAAATGAATTCCAAATTATATGTTGATAATTTTAAAATTTTGGAACAAATATTTTAAATAATACCACATACTACATATAAATATATTATGTTATATGGAAACTATTTCCATTTTCATTGATAAAATCCCAATTTTATTATAAATAAAATAACTATAAAAAATACAATTAATGAATATTAATATTGAATGAAATTTATTAACTATTAACATTACATAGTTTGTTACATTCATACCCTCTTTTAGAAAATTTTATTCAGATATTGTTATTAATTATTTAAATATGTTGGGATATTTTTACTTCGTATAATTTACAAATTCTCATGTTTATTTATCAGTCGTACTGTTTTCCTAAAAATATTTATATCATTCTAAATAAACTTATTCCATAAAACCCGATCTATATGGTAGGAAATCTAAACTAGTTTTTTTCATTAGATATATTTTCTTCCAACTGTACTACATCGTGGCACAAATAATGAGATACATCTGGTACACATTTTTATAATAGTGAAACATGAAACTCGTAATGTTCTAGGTATAAACTCAGAGATAAATAAAATAAATAGAACAATAATCTAACTATAACGTGAATTTCATATGTTCCAATGAACTATTTACATACCTTTACCTTTATATAATAACTCAATACACATTCCCATTGAATTAATTAATGTAAAAAAATTCCATCCACATCAAATGCAATTTATATCCTCCATTTATATTTATATAATTAATTCTTACACTATTACATCCTTATTTATTGATGAATAATCTTCCCAATATCTTCCAGTCAATCTTCCAATTATGGTCCCAATGACATTTATCCACCTGCTTCATCCCATCAATATTTTCTCTAACAAAACATTCTATATAATAGATCAAATGGTTTTATATGTATATTGTATTGAAAATTATGATAATAGGAATGGTCAAAAAATAAAATATACTGATCAAAATATCCTTGGTAATCATTGGAATATGATCCATGTTTTTCTACCACTATTTGAGTCATTCACTCTGATTGTAAATCTTATTTATGAAGAAAAGTTTTTTAAAAAATCTATTTAGATCCTATTAGATTTACATTGATTTTCTAAAAATTTGATGCAAACCTGGGATCGTTGTCAAATACAATGAATATATGAACTCCATGCAACCTTACTATCTCTTTAATATATAGTCAATAATGTAGATATAATACCATAATATCCCAAATAGTTAAGAAATGTGTGGATTTAGTCAATTGATCCAAAATTACTCAAATTTCATAATTACATTGAATTTTATTTGGAAATCCATTGTGAAATCCGTTGATATATTTTATCATTTCCACAATTGAACTATCAGTGGATGTATCATAACTTTTAGTAAATTTCAATCACTATTAACCAACCGAAAATTCAAACAATTCATTCAAACAATTGTAAAAAATTCATTATTTCATTCAACTAGAAATAAAGTCAAGGGTCAATATAATTCTTATTATTCTCAGGAAGAAATAAAAATAGAGATCTATGAGAATCACTCAATAATTAATTTTTCATATTATAGATATCCATCATAGTCGATTGTTTCTAAATGATAAAATACCTCTCATTCCAATATTAAAATTTTTCAAATTATATTGTCGACGATTTCTACATTTAT
The DNA here is from genome assembly GCA_963277665.1 of Viscum album. Classification (NCBI taxonomy): domain Eukaryota; kingdom Viridiplantae; phylum Streptophyta; class Magnoliopsida; order Santalales; family Viscaceae; genus Viscum; species Viscum album. Next base: position 114,825,746 of record OY728137.1, read on the forward strand.
TTATAAAATAATATCATATTTATAAATATTATAAATTATATCTATCATTGTTTATCACTCTTAAAGCTGAAATGAAATTCATTTATTAATTTACTAATGGAGAATTTTATGATTGAATTGTACTCAATTATGTGTTATCATTCCACCATCAAGCATCAATAACACTATTTGATTTTCATTTATGAAAAAAATATTCGATTTGTAATCCAGAATCAATCACATCCATTATCATTGTCTCATGTTTAACTCATTATGAGTGAATATATACATTAAAATTTTTTAATTATAATTTATTTCACATTTTCTTTAAATGAAATAATTTATATTGATTTTTAATGAATAAATAATAAAATCATTTTCATGTTCATCTGTTATATAATTCAACTCATGAGGTTTCAAATTACATGAATCCTAATAAATTAACTGACCATTTCAGAATTATAAGAAATCCAATCCAATTAAGGTTACAAAACTGTATACATAAATTTCCCCATTTCTTTTTGGAAGTGGAATAATTATCAGATTTAATAATAATGTTTTCAATTCAGTGAAGCATTATTCTTATTATATAATGTATATGTATTTAACTCATTTTATTTAGATAATAGTTATTGGGATATATAGAAGGGAAATGTTTTCAATTACCCATGGAAGTAACCCATTCATATAATAAATATATATATATATATATATAGAAATTATATGTCTTTTCCAACCTCCAACAACATTAGTTTTAGGTAGAGAATGTTTTATAACATAATTATATCTAATATTCTTAAGGAAATAAATATTTCACAACCAAAATTAACAATAAATAAATATTCCACAGGACACATTTTCCTTCATGGTTTATAGAACAACCCTAATAGGTTTCATTTGATGATCATATGGTTCAAAATATATATAGAATCTTCAATAAACACTACCATATTTTAATCAAATAACTCATTGAAAACACTATTCATAAGCTCCATAAATATAGACGGGGAATATACTAATGCAAAATGAGTAACCAAATACTCATAATTCCAATAGTAAATATAAATATTTGTAATTGAAAGTTATTCTTGCTTTACCTTTAAATGATGATACCTAGAACTAATATTAATCATCGATGATTACTTTTCTCCTTAGAGTTGATGAAGTTGTTTTCTCTATGGAAAAGAGACACAAATTCATTATAGTGATTTTATTTAATGATCTATAATCAATTAACAACATAATGGAACAATATTTATGTTTAAATAAAAAAATAGGGGCACCCCTAGTGATGTATTAAGATTAATGAGGACTTTTATCAAGAAACTCTTATAGATTCTTTTTCAATTTAAAATGTTATAAATATGTCATTCGATATGGAGGTTTTCATCAATTCTTTCTATTATTTATTTGTTCAATATTATGTTCACTATCGTAATCATATATAATGACTATAAATTCATTAAAAAACACAACTTGATATTAATTTTCTATAGGAATATAAATAATTAGAACAATCACCTACATCTCAACAATTTATACAAGATAATATTCATTTCATTCATTGATAAATTTCCTATATTTTGGATATATTATCAATGGTATGCATTGATTAATTTATAAAAACATAAATTTATTAATAAAAGGAAAATCATCAACATAATGATCAATTATATCTTGATAAATGGAAATCCAATCCATTACTATGATAAAATTAAACCATAAAATGGAAAAAATAATAAGTTTTGTAGTTAAAACATTTCAAAAAAATAAAAAATAATTTAATTTTACCATAAAACTTCTCCGGTTTTTTTTCTAAATGTTATGGCTTAATTTTATAAATTTTAATTTTCCAATATTTTATTAACATTGTCGGAAATAAATAAATGTGTACAAACCAAATAAAAAAACCATAGAATAATTTGAATATACAGTTAATTCAGATATCATGAAATCATTGGATGTTGGGAAATATACTTATATTATTTCAAATGATTTTTCCAATACCATGTTCTTATGATATTTAATACATTCATCCTTAATTTTTATCTTCCGGAAGTTAATAAATTTTGACCCATATGATGATTGTTAAAATTTCATACCTCGTACTATAAATTATTTTTTTAATCATTATAATTATTCTTTCTATTTTTTGTGGTGAAACTAATTTCAAAAGATATTACATAATAAAAAATTCATATAATTTATAAAATATCCACATGGGTGATTTTTACAGCACATTTTAAAATAAGGAAACATTTTTTTTCTTTCCCTTGAACTTCCTTGATAGATGCTTCACCATTTCCAACTACATAACCCCATTTTATTATAGTTTTTGTAGATTAAAATATCGCAAAAAAAAATATATTTACCATCTCATAACATAAAAAATTCATCTCATAAAATATGAATTCATGATATGTCTATTATATTCTATATCATCAGAAGAATCACGAATAAAATTGATTAATTATACTATCAATATCAAAGATACAATTTGGCATGTACAAAGAAAATCATGTGATGTTTCCATCATATTTTTCCTTTGAATCTTCTTCCATCTGCTTCAATACCATGAATTTCATTTCAATTATATTACAAAAAACATACATAGAATACATATCATGGAAAATATTCATATTCCCATCCCATTCCAGGGTCCAAATATTTTCTCTTTCACTAAAACTATAAATGATTGGCCACCATTAATAAAAATCACATTCAAAATTATATGTGACTTGTGTTACTATGTTGAATGTCACTTATTAGACATTAACATTACAAAAAATTTGTGGAATACTAAAAAAATTATACAAACAAACACCCCAATAATGTATTTATATAGTTCATTTGGACCTATGGAAACATAATCATAATTACATAATAGAGATACATTACATATTATTGTGTTTTTAAGGGATAGAACCATTCTCAGACGCGTCAAATGTAATAAATATCTTCATAACCTAGTGAAGGAAACATAAAAAACGGGTGATATCATATGATCAGTAAGGCAAAACAAGGGATACATGTAATGATAAATATCAGTATATTTGTATGAGAATATGATAATAAGAATAAAAGATCATACCCTATATTTCATAAGATCCCAAACATTAATAATGGAAGAAATCATAGTAGTTTATTATAAATTAAGCATATGTAAATAAAAAACATAATCCAAGAAGTCATATAAAATGAATAAGATGTCGAATTATAGATAAAATATGAAAATATAATATGATTTCTAAAGTATTCAACAAATAATTATAAATCCATAATAGTGGAATGGTATCACTCCCCTTAACTTATAAGAAGTAATAGTTCAATCCCTTTCCCATCATAGAAGAATTACTTCACTCACCACACCATAATTGAAGTCATGGTTTACTCCCAGGGTCATCTTAGTAGTTAAGTTTCAATTCCATGACCATGTTAGTAGTATAAGTTAAATTCATGATCCATAGTTTTATTTATGGTGCACACCCACATCCATCTTAGTTCTCACGGTTCACTCCCAAGACTATGTTAGTATATCTTAAGAGATATAAATCTTGAACCAATTCATTTGGAGGGAGATATATGTACCACTTATCACATAATGAAAGCACACTTACATATGCACCAGAATCATAAATAAAAATATCATAACACATGAAATGATATGGGTATTATAGACATGTAATCATATCATAACCTATGGAAAAAATATAGGTTTTATATTCTTTTCATAAAAAGAATAAACCACAAAAAAATCATGATTAAGAAAAACTATTACTTATGAAATAGAAACGTTCTTCATAATCAACATTCCATAAAATCAAAACCATTCCATTAAATTATATGAATAGAAAATTTGAAATAAATTTACATAATGGATTGATTAACACCAAAAGATGACATCTTAGATGGAAAATAATTTTTTATGATAATTAGAAAAACATTTCTTGAGGAAATTATCCTTTATATTTAAAAAATTAATTTTAAAACACAAAACCTTTTTAAAATAATTTTCATGAAAATATATTTGAAAAACCTTAAATGGAATCCTTGATACAATTTTGAAAAATGTTTTATTTGAAAATTTATAAATAAGCATAAAAGTTCTTTGAAAATCATTTATTTGAAAAAATAGGAAATATTATAATGAAATATTGATTTTATTAAAATAATTTTTACTTAAATAATTATAAAATAATCTTGAATATAGTTTCAAATCATTTTTTTTCTGAGAATACATTGAAATCCTATAATGAAATCATGAAAAAATATTGAAAACACTTTTACCATGAAAAATATTTACAATAATTAGTATTTCAAAATAATATGAAATAATAAAATATAATATTTTAAAAATATCTATATCACTTTCATTGAAAACAACATTTTGATTAATAGTAAAGGTGTTTTTAGAATAATTTAAACACTATTTTTAAACATAATACTATTTTGAAATCATTTATAATTGAAATTAACATTATAATAATTATTTTATCAAAAATATTAATGAAAAATATTCTTAAAAAAATTAATATTTTAATGAATCCTTCAAGGTGATTTCATACATGAAGGTGGGTAAATTTTTTCATAGAATAAATTCTTTTTTATTGAAAAATATTAAAAAGTTCCTCGACTGTAAAATAAAAAAACATTATATTTTTTAAAACATTTTAAAAAGAAAAAACATGGGTAAAATTGAATTTCAATTTCATTGGATAATAATAGAATATTTTTTGTAAATCCTCTTAAAAACATTGTTTTCATGTAACACTGATTTCATACCGAAAATAGATGTATAGTTGGACTTTATTAATAACACTTTATTGATCACCTTCTGTATGAAATGTTGTAAAAATTTCACCATTACATTGATTTAACAAAAATAAATATATTTTGATAAAATTACTTATATTTCTTAAGATTTGGATCAAAATATTTCATCAATGGAATCATAATAATAAAACATCTTGAAAAATGATGATATTTTTTCAGTAAACTCTTACCACTTGGTACCTTTGAATCATACTCACCATTTTAGAAAAATAAATAACATTGAGCATAATATATAATAAAAAATAATTAGATTAATGATATAACATTCAAATTGGAAGAATAAACCCCTCTTAAAATAAAATTGTTGTATAACAAAACATGTGTCTCAATGAAGAAAAATTCACACAAAATAGATTTATCTATTTGGTTATTTTTGAACCATAAACCCAAAAAAATAATGATAACAAAAATGATATGAAAATACCCATTAATTTAATTATAATAACTATATAATTCATTCATGTTCAGAATATACACCACACAAAATAAACGAGTAATGCAGAATGCAGTTATCTCATGGAGCCGATGGTCGGTTTGTTTGACATTCACTCTCATTCCCTTCGTCTATTAATTTCTTATATTATTGGTATTGATGTAATAATTAATGTGGAGTTTCTATTGGGTGTTTTTCTCATAGGGATGACGGTGGTTTTTGAATCCCCCAATTTTATGTTCCCCACTATAACCTTGTGTTCATTCACGCCTCTCTAGGTCGGATCTGGAGTGAAAGCTACATTGTTGTTCTAGGATATGCGGGTTGGTCATAGTATATTTTTCAAGAAATCTCATGTATTTTTGTCCATGGTTTGGATTTATGTTTTTTTCTTAGTGATATGTCATTGTAGAGGCATCAACATCTTTTTTCTCTACTCTGACCCTAAGACACTCTACTCCACTCTGAGTTAGTTCTTGAGCATCGTTTCATTAACATTTTTTGGAAGTGGTATTTGGTGGAATAAGATGCTTATTTTATGACATGTTTTTGATGTATATGAGATTTTTATGTTGAATATTTAAATCTATTCTATAGTAATGTTTTTTTCTAGTTTTTTTATGGTGGTGGATGTCGACTGTTCACAATGGTGCGATTTTGATGAAGTCAGACGGTGCTGGTATTCGGCAACTGACATGGTTTTGGTAAGTGATGTTTTCAAGTTATGATAGATACATTGATTTTGGTATCTCTTTATGATAATATCTTGTATCAAGACTCGAATAATGCAGTAAATGATGTTGGATATGATGAAGATTTTACGTTGGGGATGATGGGCTCAGTTGGAAGGGTTCTCTGGTGATATGCAAATGGATTAATGAAGAAAATGAAGATGACGATGAGGGAATGTGTGAGAAGGTGATAATGATTTTTTGGATCTCTTCAGCATTATGATCATGGGAGCTGTAAGGTCAGGGCATTTGACCTGATGGGTGTATGACTCGAGGTAGGCACTTGAATCGAGATGTGAATTTGGAAATGATGAATTATAAATTTTAAAATTTGAATATTGTGGAAGAAATATTTTTTGATCAATCCTTTATAATTTTTTGGTTGACAATAATCCTAAAAGATGACTTTTTGAAAATTAAAAAAAAATAGATTTGTATGTAATAACTAATTTTTGTATCACACATGTTTTGACTTTTAATTCTTGATCCTCTTACATAAATAATGATGTATTTTTTACTATAATTAGTAAAACACTTAAAATTCATATATATTATGTATATAAACATATATAATAATCTAAAATTTATTGGGAAATGAAATTAAATACATCGTTCATCGATACGTTAGGTCGTACATATGCATTCACATTGTTTCCCTTTTCATGGTATATTGAAAGGAAAAAGGTAAATAATTTATATGAATATATATATATATATATATATATTGAAATTACACTAGAATAATTATTTCATATATTTCATAAAAGTTTAATACACCCACTAATAATACATTCCATGTAATGTTTGAATGAATCACCTCACTTTATGGAGGCGGTGGTCCACATTTCCACAAACGATGTTATCATATTTAGAAAAAATTGAAAGCATGAAAGTATGAGTTATTTAAAAAATAAATAATTATAAATAAATAATTATAAATAAATAATAAATACAAAATTTATCATAAAAATTGAATCTATATCATAATTCCAATCCATAATCGGAAGTAAAGGTAAAGAAAACAACATCATTTCGTGAGGTGGTACTTCACTGCACCAAAGGATAATAAGTTTGTTACCCATTAAATGAATTCTTGTGAAAGTGTAGGCTAAACCATAACATAACAAAATATTATTATGTTATGTATACAAAGATACTATGTGTTCACTGAATAAGAAGAATTTTTATGGTGGAGAATTAAAATAAAATATATAGGCTTGAGGAATGATGGTACCTTTTCTTTGGGTTACTCCTTATAGTATTCACAAAAGGGATTCCATGGATGGATTTATGATCAAAGAGAGTATTCATGGAGTAATGGATGGTTTTTTTTAAAGTTTATTGGGTTGATATTGAATGCAATTAATTGGTTTGAGAGGCTTTAATAAGGACGATAGGTGGTGGCCTTTTATATGTATGGGAGGGGACACATGCAATTATTTAAAAAATGTTTTGTATTCTCACATTTTTAATGAAAAAAATTCACCCAAAAAAATAAAATTTTTAAGATTTATGGATGAAATATAACCTGAAAATGGGAATTATACATTTTTCTAGGTTACGTGGTCCCTTTAGTTTAAGGTTTATTAACATGATGATATTAATTTTACCTTAAACATTATAATTAATCTTAATCACTTTAACTAATCATTTTTGTCAAAAAATTATTCATTGTTATTATAATATAAATATCATAATGTATAAAACTATGTAAATACATTTTTATAAATCCAATTAATATAATATCCAGAATTATTTTTAATTATAATAATATATTCATGGTGAGAAAGTGGGGTTTAAAGTGAGAATGTTCAAATATAGATTAATATTTTATATCTAAATTAAAAATGAAAATATTCCAATGAAAAATATTGGATTAATAGATGTATAATTGATAATATAGGAATTTAAAACTATATTGAAATATAATTTAACTATATAAATAAATTCCATGGGTATATGTTTTGAATTAAAATTCATATTGTTACTATTCATCCAAAAAAAATGAATCTCAAAAAATTACCAGAAATACAAACTGAGATAATTTTTACAATTTAAATTCAAAAATCATATTTATTTTACAAGATAAAATTTCTTAATGTGTCTGAAATTATAGTTTTTTTTGTTCATAGATTGAGATAAAATTTCGTTCTTTTGAGAAAATTATATTTAAAACTTTGGAATACTTTACCAAAAATTAAAATTAATATTATAACTATTATAAATAATATATGAAAATTAGTTATTAATATTTATATTAATAAATACAATATCTAGGTTATAATTATATTGTAAAAATAATAATAATAAAAAATTAAATTATGTCTCATATAATCTTTGTGTTCCATGTAATGCACTCCAAGCCAATGTTTTGTGTATCACATTCCATGTCGGTGTTCTGTGTAGCACAAGCCATGCTGGTGTTTCATGAAAAAAAAATATCCTTCTGTATATTATAATAAATTATTAAAATTTTGTACAACACAATGAATAAATGACATAGTTATTTCATATAAAATAATCTATATTCAGTGTTGCATGAAATAAAAAATATCAAAAAAATAATTAATAATTACCAAAAATATATTTCACCAAAACATAGACTATTACATTTAACATTTTATGTTATGAACAACCATTTTCATTGTGTACATTCTACATCGATTTAACTATTCTGTTACCTATCATTTTTTATGATGATTCATTTAATCTATAAGTTGTTGTTTCAGGAAATACTTCATAAAGTACAAGTTCATCTATACTGATACTGTTTTCCCTCTCAAATGTATAACATTTACATTAATTACATTCGTAGACTCCGATAAAATATAAATAATAAAAAAATCCATTTCCTACCTTTTCTGGTTCAATAATTTGATTTTTATTATCCTCTCGTCATCATCTTACTTCATCTACCATATTTTATAGGTAAAAGGAATTTTGAATAGACAATGTTTGGATGAATGAATTATTAATATTAATGTTTTATACCATGATAAACCTAAATTTTAAAATCAATATTTTACTTATTTATAATAATTTTAAAATAAAAATTAACTTAATATGGTCTATGATACAAACTTTAAGGACAATTTCATTATTCAACCACTCGATGAATTTTGGAAAAATATTTTATTTCATTCTATTCCAATACACATTTTAGGTATAGAGAAATATAACATTCTAACATAATACATATATAACAAAACCATACACTAAAAATGGGAAAATTCCTCGTAGAATCCATTTTCACCATATTATAAAATATTTAAAATCTAACTTGTTTTATTTTACTTAAAAATATTTAAGAATTTTATCTTTACGTTATCATTATTCTTACAGAACCTTAACCTAGGAAAAAAATTAGAATGTTTTGGATTAAAAAATATATTTCTACGTTAAATAAACAAATAAACGAATATATTTAGTCCATTCTAAAACCATGATATCATATAATAGGTATATTCTTTAATATAATAATTTTAAATAACAAATAATCATTTACTAACACAAAAAAGTCATCCTTCCTACGCATTTTTTATAAAATAATTTATATGAAAAAAATAAATTGATAACCATAACAATTATGGTTTATTAGAATTCATGATAACTCATGAATTAAAATTCCTTATAAACATGGCTTTTTTAAGTCAAAATTGAATAATCATTCCTTTAAAGAAAATATAATTTTCTTAAATTATAAAATACACATATTACCATAAATGATCCTTATAAGGAATAGAGTATTATAAAAGGTTCACTTGGATATAATCTTTGTTGAACCCTTATTATAACCATTATAAATTAGATATCCTACTCAGTTAACTTTGAAATACTCGCTGATAGAACATAGAGAATAACCAATGGATTAGAATGATATATCGGGGTCACCTATCATCAAAATTTTTCCACGGACTTTAAAATAATTTAAAAACAATACAACATTAATTATTAGTGTCATTAGAATTAAAATATACTTCTAACCTCTTACATAAATCATTTTTTTTATTGATATATCATTACCCATCAAAAATCCATTTACAAAAATAAAATACCCAGCATAATGAAATGATGGGTTTTTACAGAGGAAAACATATATTATCATAAAATAAACAAAACATCGTATAATAGTTATGATACTGGGTATATTATTTTTCATTGAATTTCATAATAGAAAAAATTCATTTTACCTTTTTCTAAAAAAAATTATAATATTCCATATAAAAAGAATAACAATGATGTCTATTGAAAACATTTGAATAAAATATAAAAATGGGACTAAATATTCCTTTATTATTTTAATATCAATATAAATATATCCAAAATAAAATTTTTGGAATATTAATATAGATGTAAAATGATTATAAAAATAAATCCCTCAGTTACAAATATAATCACTTCATCAGACAAAATCCTATGATTTATAAGTAAATCCTTAAAATATTATTCTGATGAATCCAAGACCTCTAGTACATTGATAGTGGTGATAAAAAAATTCATGGTATTTATTATTTGAGACAAATGTTGTTTGTTTTTCACTATTTATTTGAATAATATTTCTTGAAAATGATTTTTTGAAACATTTTATGTTCACAGAAAACAATATCCATCAATACAATTATCAGACGGATTCATTCCTTTAATTATTATGAATACATGAAGTTAATTTTATTATAATTTTTTTGAATAATGTTTTTTAAGATTTTATAAAGGTGGATGTTTTTTCTTTATTTTTTTATATCATTTACATATTTTATTTATACACTTTATAATGTATTTGGAATGAAATATTAATTATGAAAATTAATGTTTTATCAGAAAAACATTGTGTCTATAAAAAATCAGAATCATTACGAAGATTATAATGAAAATTTGTGAGTGGAAAATAAATATCTTTATTGAAACATTTACATCATCATAATTTAAATAGTATATTTAATCCATTTGTATTGTTATTTTTTCTTATCCATTGAATATTGTCAGATGTCATATTGTCATACTCTCTATGAATTTATATATATTTTAAGTAGGTCACAACTATTTTTCTTCGTTATTTCATTGTATATATCATTTAACAGTGATATTGTCTCTTCCATTTTTTATATTCTTATGATCCTCCATAGATTTTATGATCATAAACTAGGTCATCAACTAATTATTTTTTAATACATAAAATTTTAAATAAAATATTATTGACATAGCTCAAATAGTAAAATTACTTAGTAAAGTTACTATTTCTTTTATAGTGTATGAATCCCTATACATATACCAAGAGTAAATTGATTTATATTATAATATTATATTATGATAATATTGTACTTATAATGATTATAAACAAAATTATGGGCCAAAAATTGTATTATTCAATCTTTTGATGTAACCCAATATTCCCAAAATCCAAAATTTTAGGGAGATTCGAAATGTCTATTTGTAAGGAGATAAAACCTTGATTACTCTTACAATACCTCAAATGAAATGATATTTATATAAATCCCTTATGGAGAAGTCTATATTCCCTACCTATTAGAATATTCAAAATTTATCTCATAACATATCCAAATAAATGATGTATTCAACATGGGACCAAAACATTTTGATTTCATGTAACGGAGATCAAGATACATTGAATATTCAGGATATGATGTTTCTATATTTACTATGGAATAATATAAATTTCAATATTTTTATGTTAATATAAGAAAAAATTTATTCTATCAAGAATAAAATAGTTATTCATACAAACCATATATATCAAGGATTTCCAACATGTTTCTATTTAGATTTCTGAGTAACTAGAAAAAAAATGTTTTAAATGCTTTGGGAGAAAAAACTTCTACCATTAGTGATGAATTAAATGAAATTGGATAGTATTTTTTGTTCCATCCATGAAAAAGTGTAAAGAGGATGCCAAAGATTGATCATCAGTGGTAGAATCTAATGCTATATAGGGAAAATGAAATATAAAATGACACTTATAACATTTACATAGTTCATGAAAAATAAACATGAGAAGATGAGTGATGATCAAAACATTGTATTAGATGTGGTAGAGTATTTGTATCTTAAATAAAATTACTATATTATTTTGTAAGAATAATAATGGAAAAAGAATCATGATGTTAAAAAAATGATAGATAAAGTGGATGTTTTTTTCAGGGAGTTATAACTAGTACATAAATAATATTTATATAGTATAAATGTTTTTTATACAAATGCTAAAATATAATATAAAAAAAGATTGTAGAACTCCCTATATATATGGTATTCATCCCCAAGATAATTTTATGGAATAATCCTCATTTGATATTCATTAATCATTTCCTTCTACTAGAATAAAGTCTAAGGGAATTTTTTTTGTTGAATTTGTAAAATATAATAACTATTAAAAAAAATTGTGTAGATGATTTTGTTAAATAAAATAAATGTATAGAAATCATCAAATAGATAATAATGTCTTTGTTTTTTGATGAATATATCACATATAAATAATATCATTTATGATTTAATTCATTAAATGATGCATCTCTGACGGATCAATAGAAATAGTAATTCTTAGAAGCTAATGAGTAAAACTCTATAAAAAATTTTCAGACAAATATGAATATTATAAGTAAGATGATGTTATGTGTATTTCTAAATATCACAATATTAGAGAAGAAGAATATTTATCAAAAATATTTCTAAGACCATATTTTCCAAAACATTTCTCTAATTCAGCAAACACAACTGTGAGTAGACACATTAATAGATATAAATTTAAGATGCATTACAAAAATTAAATAATAAAGAGGCTTAAATAAGTTATCCATTTATATCAATAAAATCCAAATCAATAAGGATACATATATGTAAACATTTATCTTTTGTAGAATATCTATTCTCTTAATCAATATATGGATAAATTCATCCAAAATTAAGCATAATTTGACAACATAAAAGGAAAATCTATGATTAAATTCCAATAGATAAAACATTTTATTATATATAATAATAACCCAGAATTTTAATTAAAATTATTAAATTATAAATTCAAAAGAATCAAAAGAGAAATTATTTTTTTCAAATTATGTATACTTTATAAATATTTATTTTATTTTTGAATAAATCCGGTATTTTGGGGATCTAAAAATTACTTTTATGAAACAATATGATGGGCATCTCAATTAGAGAAATAAAATGAATTTCAATGAAGATGAATTTGAAATGTTTATTCTTGGAATTTCAAAAATACAAAATAGCTAGGAGGATCATTGAAGGTTTAACGCTTTAAGGAAGAAACATTCTACAATATATTTTTTCAAACTCTATTAATTTATTATAATAATTTATAAAATTGGATTGTATTTTTTCAACCACATAATATGTCATCAACCGTCCCCTGGGGACCATGCTATGACTTCCCCTATCATACCATAGATAGGTCAAGGGTTGGCGACTAGCACCAGAAAGGCATATCCCAAAAAGGGAAGGCATTAACTTTAAACCAGTACATGCACAGACTAGGTAAAATACCAAGGAAAACCACAATATAGAAATGATTATAGTAAAAGTGTCAACCTATGCTAAAAAAGGCTAGTATACAAGACCATCTAACAATAAAGTATAGTAAAAACGGAAAAACAAGCTCTGAAGGAAATCCACCAAGGATTCTACTAGAAGGGTAGGTACATCTCTTCATCTGTCGTCACAGCCGCTCACCACTTCTATCATTAAACTCTTAGTAGTGTCTAGCCCTAGATCTCCATGTCTCAGTAAAGCTGTCTATCTTCTGCACAAGACAAAACATGGTGTGGGTGAATCCTACTCAGTGGTGACTATTCCAATACCCAGAGGGGTCCCCAAGACCCCTGAAGGTCTCCTAGAATTCATAAAAGGAAAACCCAAATAGTATTATCTCATCCATAATGAATAATGTAAAATAATGCTCACATTATATATACAACTTAGTGAGAAGAATAAAGATGATTAGTTTTAAGGATGATCAATTTATTCTGTTGATAGGTTCTGATGCTGATCAAAAAAGGGTCATTATAATGCTAATCCACAACGGGTCTCTCTACTGTCGATCCACAGTGGGTCGCACTTCTGCCGATCCACAGAGAGTTTCAGTGATGCTAATCAATTGATCATAACTCTCATGAATATCCATATAGGGTCTCTCTATTGAGGATCCATGGAGTGTTTCACTGATACCGATCCATGGAGGGTCTCTCTTAGGTCGATCCTTGTAGGTTCACTCTTCACTTGAACGTGATCAACATGATTTTCACACATGGTCAGTTTGCATTCCAAAGGATCTACTCATCATACTATCGGTTATACATAAACCACCATGAAGTCCCACAAAGATGTAACCCAAGAGACCTACTTGTCGTAAGGGTTCCAACTGGAGAAAAGACGCATTAATCAAATGAATGTTTTGTATGATATAAGCAAAAAATGTAAATAAGGACCAGTTTGATTAAATTCTGATCCAACATGGTCGTAATACAACATCTACAAAAAACTATGTTGATAATATCAAATGTACTGGCTCAACTCAAGGGTCATCATCCTATAGACAGTGCGTCAACTGGATGATCGTTTTGCGAGTTACTCATGTTTTAGTGAAACAGGGTTGATCAGGTCCGGGTCTAGCCCACCTGGAAAACGCGGCCCACATGCATTCCAATTCTCATTGACCGGATGTGACATTTCTAGTAATCTCAGCTGGCAGTGCCAGTGGGGCACCGATCCACCTCCTAAAACACCTAGATGGAGCTGGCCGTTGTGCAAATGCCACATCGCTTGGGGGTGTCACTGTCTCCATGTAGCGGATATGGGATAACTGTCACCTTCGCCATTCTAGTGGTGCGACACCAGAGGCTACTTTTGTGGGACATTGAAGAAACTATGGTCGTTTGTTTTCCTTCCTGGATACTCCTATGGGACTCCCGAGTTGCCACCTTCACTGTAAAGCCCACAGAATCATCTTCCCGCCAATTTTCTTGGTCGCCCAATAATAACGCTCAATATCAAAGAGTGGCGAAGGGTATGTACCTTTTTTGGATTTTCCCAGACCCAACACATTATAATTTTATCAAGGGGTGATAAAAATCATCATATTGGATAAATGAAAACCCCAAATCCATACCCAGCAACAACCTCCCATAAGAATGAACATGTCTCGGATCAACCCATTAAGTGGTTGATCTGTGTTCATTATATTATCAAGAATGTGAAAGTGGAATATTTTTACACAAAAAACATATAATTTCCTACCTAGATTCGGTGGAATCCATTTCAAACAAAAGAAGAAATTCCATGTTTGTTGTTGTTTGACGTTATTCACCACTAGTCGATCCCCAGAATGATTCCTCCAATGATTGTCGTTCTTTTACCATTTTCTATTGATGTGAAAATTTGTTGGCGCTTCATCAACAGACTCCATGTTATTGTCAATCCAATCATCAACAGATTGACTAAATTAAAAAAAAACCACTCCACACTGCGTTCATTAATGTGGTTCATTAATGAACCATAATTAATGAACCAATTAATCACACAAGCATTGTAGTTACACAAAAAAAGAAATGAGTCGTTATTTTTTGTTCATTTAATGGCCGTTATTTCACTTTAGTTCCTCCAATGGTTACACAATGGTGGATGAAAAGAATAAAATAAATTATAGTTATTTTTTTTCTGAAAATCGAAAAATTATTTTTTTCATCTAAACATTTTTAGTCGATATTAATCTTCACATAAGTGAATCTCAGTACTACAATTTCAACGGTGCCCTTATATTTTCAATCTGATCAATAGTTCAGAAGATAGAAAATCATGCTTGCATGTTTGGTGAAGGTACCTTAAAAATGTTCAAAATTATTATGTAGGCTCTCCAGGCCTTGGAATTATGTGCCATCTATTTTTTCAGTCTCGTAATAATTCAATATAATTAATAAAAATTAGACCGAAATTTTAGATCCTTATATTATCCCCACCTTAGGGAATTACATCATAGAAAACCACAAAAAAAAAGATAACAAAACAAATGGGGATATTGTGCACAAATCGGAGTCTTACACTCCAATGTTCTCTTCTTGAGGTTTGTGTGCTACCACTGAACTCATACTAGAGGATTCGACCATCCTCGTAGGACCCACTCCAATCGATATTCTATCTCCAACAAGAAATCCACAAATATCTCCCCATCATCAATGTCCATCATTCCCTAGTCGATGAGGTGAGATGGATCTTCCACGTATATCCGTAGATGCGACACGTAGAAAATAATATGCACTCGGTGAATATTAGGGTGAAGAGTTTGGCAGTACACCACCTTGACAACACTTTTGAGATTCTAGAAACGTCCATTGATCCTCATAGATATCTTCATTCCACATAAAAATCTATGCAATCCTCATCGGGTTGAGACTCGTAAGAAGACATAGTCTCCCCACCTGAAATCTAATCCGCATGCTCGGTGTAGTCATCATATACTCATGTACAATATTCTCCTTCTCAGTGGTTGCACATACCAACTCTGGACCCATAAGTGCTAATTCCCCTGGGTCTATCTAGTATAGTGGTGATCTTTATGTTCACTCATACAAGGCCTCAAATTGTTCCATGCCAATGGTGGAGTGATAGTTGTTATTGTATGTGAACTCCACCAGTGAAAGTTGGTCCTCCCAAAGGTGGAAAAAATAAAGGGCACAAGCACGAAGCATGTCGTTAAGTGTTTGTATGGTCCTCTCTATCTGACCATCTGTCTGAGGGAGAAAGGCGGTGCTCAAGCATTGCTGAGTCTTTAACACCTCATGTAATCCTTTCCACAAATGTGATGTAAAATGATCCTCATGATCTGAAAGGATCATATATGGTACCTCGTGATGTTTTACTATCTTCTGGACAAAGAGGCTTCCCATACCCTCTATTGATCCCTGCACTTAGATGGGTATGAATTGATCCGACATGTTGAGTCGGTCAACGATCACCCAAATAGAGTCATGGCCCATAGAAATACGTGGTAAAACTTTCAAGAATTACATCAAGATACCATCCCATTTGAAATTCTGTACCTCGAGTTGGTGAGTCAACCATGCTGGAACCCAGTGCTCGACCTTTACTTGCTGACAAGTGAGGCATTGTGAAATGAAATCTACCATTACATTCTTCATCTCAGGCCACAAATAACAACATCAGAGGTCCTTATACATATTCTCCCCTCCATGATGTACCACCAATGGGGATGTATGGAAATTTCTCAATTCCTCTTACTGTAACCTCAATGGTAATATAGTGTTTCCTCTAAAAAGGATGGTGTGCTCCCCACCTATTGAAAATCCATCACGAGCTTGTCTTGAGGATATCTGAGCACATTAGGTATCACAATCAACATTTCCATGTTGTTCCTCCTGAACTCACTAAATTTTCGTGGGAGTGAATGTCATAAAATAATGGTATGCTGCTCCATAATTATCCTCAAAGGATATCTGCAATGCGGCTAGCTTCTCTGTCACCTTGCTCAAAAGTTCTAAATCAAACCTCCTACTCAGTGCATCTACTTTAACTCTTCCCTTCACATTAGTGTAGAATATCATGAAGTCATAGTCTTAGTTTCACTCCAACCATCTCTACTATATTAGGATCATGTTCTTCTATGATAAGATATACATAAGACTCTTATTTTTAGAAAAGACAGTAAATTGTTGACCCATCAAGTATCACTACACCATCATTAAAGTAATGTCCACTACTGCAATGTTCATGTCATAGGTCTCATAGTTCTGCTCGTGCTGCCTTAGAATCATGAGACAAAGGAAATCACAGCTCACCACTGCTTCAGGAAACACGCTAGACTGGTCCCCGATGAATCATTGTAGACTACATACCCAACTCTCTGTTATGGTAGCCTCAAGATAGGGGAACTCGTCAGTCTCCGCCATAGCTTCTAAAAACCATGCTGGAATCTCTCTATGCATAATAAGGGTTGTCCCTTCATTTTCAATGTTGAAAATGGTGTTGTCACCCTAGAAATGTATGGTAAATATATCTAGTAATACCCAGTGAGCCCCAAGAAACTTCGCACCTTGGTCACGATCCTAGGTGGCCCTCAAGTAAGAACTGCCTCTATCATTGCTGTATCAACCGCAAATCAGATCTTTGAGATAACATATCCCAGAAAATGTACCTCCCATATCCGGAACTAGATCTTCAAGAGAATTCCATAATGTTGGTCCTCTCTTTGTGTATCAAGTACTATCTGTCGATGTCTTGTGTGATAATCCTCTGAGCCAAGTATGCAAATATATCATCAATGAAGAATACCACAATGTGATCAAGGTAAGGATGGAAGATCATGTTTGTGAGTCACATGAACACTTCTGGGGAATTTGTCATCCCTAATGGAATCACCAAGAACTCATAGTGGTCATAATGGAATCTGAAGGCTATCATCGGTACATCCTCATCCCGTACTGTGAGCTGCTGATATCTTGATCTAAGGTATATCTTCGAAAAACACCTTGCTCCCCTCAGCTGGTCGAAAAGATCCTCAATCCTTGGAAGAGTATACTTGTTCTTCCTTTTCACCCGGTTTAGGTGCCGAAAGTCCACGAAAAGCCTCAAACATCAATATTCCTTCTTGGAGATAAAAATCATGGATTCATATGGAGAGACATGTGGTCAAACGATGCCCTTCCCTTGAATGCCCTCCAACTGAACCCTATACTCACAAAGCTATACATGAGACATATGATACTTTGTCGTAGATATCGTTGTTGTCCAGGGGTATAGTCCAATTTACAATTATATATCTTTGTGAAGAGGTAGTCCTGAAACAACCTCCCGAATTATATTTTCATAATGGTCCACCACTACACGATAGATTGGTCTCCCCTCATCAACTGCACCGAGGGTAAGGAAAACCAAATGATGATGGATTAGCAGCTCCCTCCTCTAAGAAATTCCATCATGTTATACAAAGGATCCCTTCTCATAGGTGATTGAAAATATAGTTCCATCCTCATGGACACACTGTACATTGTGCCTTAAATAGTCGATCTTATCAGGGACTGTGGATAGTGAGTCCATACCCAAAATGACATTGTAAGGCCTCGACACTACTACTAAGAGATCCCAACAAAAGCTCTTGCCTATTTGAGTATTCTCATAGTACCTGAACTCGTACGTTATCACCGAATCCTACCCCATTGGAGTTTCTAATCATAATGATCGAGTCAACGGCTCCACCAGAATCTCTATGCTCCGAACAAGAGCCGTGGAAATAAAAAAGTGATTGGAACATGTTTCTATAAGAACTGTTTCTACGGTGGAGTAGAAACATATCATACTTAGAATCATCTTTTAATTACCATGGTCATATTCTTATACCTCCTAAAGGTGATCTCATCCCTATCCTCTATTCCCAAACATTGGGTGGACCTCCTAGGGGTGGTGGCAGTAGTACATCAAATTGTCACACACCACCTGCTACACGACCTTCTCTTCTACCATGTCATCCACCCTGCGGAAAACTTAGCATGAACATCTACCTCTTCCTCATCAGTCCTTCGACCATAGGTTGATCATGAGTATGGTAGGTCACGAAATAGTTATCTATGTTAGCCTTTTCACCACACGAGTATCATGGTCTTCTCCATTGCTGACCTCCTCTACCATGTGAGTTCCACACCTCTGACCGTATATTATAGGTTCATCCACTTGAAGTTTTGGCTCGCTTAGGCCTATATTTTATCTTATTAATGCCTAATGTAGATGAATTGGCTAATTTTCATCTGGTAGTTGCTATCACCATCAGTGCCTACTTATCTAGGAAGCTCTCAACCAATAACGCTCGCTCTAGTATTCCAGCCTGCAATAGGATGTTGAGTGATATCTTCGAAGCTCCAATCTCCATTCGGAGGCCATTATCAAAGGTATGTGACAAGAAGAAAGGGTCCAATACCATTTTTGTGGAGTAGAGAGAGATTTCAATGAATTCGTCGAGTACTAGGCTACTGTCAGGCTGCCCTGCTGTAAGAGTAGTAGCTCTTGAATACAGACTAAGTGTAATGTTGTTGGAATGAACTCCACCCTAAAGGGGCTCTCTAATTCCAAACCAGAACGTGTCATCTCCTCGGGTTTCTAGGGTGTTAGGCTAAACCATCTCCTTGATGTGACATGAAAGAGGCTATTAGTTAGGATCACCATCTAGTCAACTGGGGTCTCAACCAAGCGGAAAACATGTGCCAGAATCTTAAGACACTCCTCAGCTACATACAGATCTATCTCTCCTAAAAACCTCATAACCAACTATCTCTCGAACTCTTGAAATGTGATGAGTGGTTGTGAATGGTCCACCGGTGGGACTCGTGGAAATTGCATACCTATGGGTATAGGTTATGCGGGTATACCACCTGAAGGAGCTATCGCAGTAAGAGGGCCCTACACCGATGCCTCATCACTCGTTGGATTTCATCATTCTATATCACTAAAATCTTACCTGGCTATCTATGCAGTGACATCCTATAAAGGAACAGATGAACCATAGTCAAAATTTTATACCTACTGAGTGGAATCAAAAGAGATCAAAAGAAAAACATTTTCAAAACATAGAATAAATAGTGTTTTCGTGTATCGAGTCCGAAAATTGAACTCAGGGTCCTAGTGTATGGATAAATCGGCTACAACACCAACATTGGGCTCCCTACACTATAATACGATGTCAAGACACATAACAATATTTCCCCATTGAAAACATAGAATCATTGTTCTTCTTGTAGAACTAGCCACCTCTGATACCACTTTATCACGACCTGTCCCCTAGGGCGCATGCCGTGACTATCCCAAGCATGCCTTCCATAGGCCAGGGGTTGGTGACTAGAACAATAAAGGCATTTACCAAAAATTTAATTCATTTCCTTTAAACATATACACATAGACTAGGTACACAAAAAAAGAAAACCACCAAGTAGAATGGAAGATAGTAAAAGTGTAAAATAAAAGTAAAAATGGCCAGTATACAAGCCCAACTAAAAATAATGTACAAAAAAGGAAAAATGTTCTCTGATGTTTGTCCACTAAGGATCCCACCTGAATGTAGGTACAGGTCTTCGTCTCTCATCACTGCAGCTCACCTCATCTATCAATCACTTTCGAGCCCTATCTCACCCTGGATACCCAAGTCTCAGTGAAGATGCATGTCGTTTGAATAAGGAAAAACAAGGTGCAGGCATAGCCCGTGTAAGGTTGAGTATAAAAATACCATGTTTGGACCCCTAAGACCCCCTAAGGTCTCCAAAAATTTCTAAAATGAAAAACCACAAAGCGTGATATCAATCAAAAATCGGAATGTAAAAGACAAATCACACTAGTAATACAACATAAAGAACATGAATAAATATTATTAGTTCTTAGATAGATAATATTATTCAATTGAGATGTTCTACTTCTGATCCATAAAAAATTGTTGTACAACTAATCCACAAAGGGTATCTCTATTGCTGATCCATATAGGTTAGCACTACTACCTATCCACATATATTTGCGCTACTAATGATCCACAGAGGGTCGCTCACATGCGGATCCATAGAGGGCCCTTCTATGGCAGATCCACGGAAGGTCACTCTTCACATAACAGCGAGCCATAATATTTCCCCACTTGGTGTTCTTGAGTTTTGTAGGTTCTTATCCTCGTAATTTTGGTCATACCTCAACCATGACGAAATCCCACAAAAAAAGTAACCCAAAGGACCGACTTGTCGTAAGGGTTCCAACGCAACAAATGGCAGGCTAATTGGATACCTGCTCTGTATGATATAAGAAATAATTTAAATAGGGCCTAATTGGATTTGTGTCTGATCCAACCTAGCCATACATCAACATCATTTAAAACCCATGTGGAGTAATTGAAAAGTACCATCTCATCGCAAGGTTCCTCATGTCGTAGACAACATGTCAATCAGACACCAGGTATGCTAGTGACTAATGGTTTAGTGAAATGAGTTGTATCAGGTCTAGTAGGGGTCTACCCCGACCATCCCATTGGGCCCATAAGTCTAGCTGGACTGGAAGGTTTGACCCTCTTAAAAAAACAGGCCACTTGTGGTCTAGTTGTTCTTGACTGGATGCAATGCACCCAATTCTCCTAGCAGGCGGGGCCAGCCGGGCATCACCCCTCCTCATGAAACGACACGTTGGAGTCAGCCGTTGCACTAGACGAGTAACAAAAGTGGGCCACTCCTCTCTCATGTGGAACGCCAGCGCTGCATCTCCACCCGCTGTGATACCTTCCGATGTTGTCGTATTCTAGCGGCCATCACAGGCCGGCCGTCGTGCCAATGGTGCCATACCAACTGCTACGTCCATCGGCCAACAGAGATGCTCTAGTGCTCTGTTTCCCTTCTCATTTGTGCCTATTTTCCTCCCAATTCACTTCCTTCCCTGCAAATCCTTTGGAATGTCATTTTCGCCACATTTGTAGGTCTCCCATGAAGAGAGCTCAATATCCATGAGTGGAGGAGTGTCCGGGCCGTGTTTGGATTATCCCACACCCTCCGAGTTTGCATTTAATTAAGAGGGGGGTGAAAAAAATAATCTTATAGTATATTAAAAACCCCATATGAATACCCATTAACAACCTACCACAATAATGAACGAGTCGTAGACCAACGCATTAGTAATTTAATCCACATTCATTGTATTTTCAATAATGGGAAAGAGGAATCATTTTACACATTAAAAAAAATAAACTCCTACCTAGATTCGGTGGAATCCATTGCGGATGAAGGAAGGAATTCCATGTTCATTGTTATTCTACATTCATCACCTCTCATTGATCCCCAAATCGATTCCCCCAGTGACCCTCATTCGTTCACCATTCTTCGATGAAGAGGAATGTCACCGGTGCTTTATAAGAGGTTTATACTTGATTTCCAATCCACTCACCAACAAATTTATTAAATAAAAATGAAACCACTCCAAATTGTGTTCATTAATGTGGTTTATTAATGAACTGTAATTAATGAACCTATTAATCACACGATCATTGCAATTACACAACCAAAAAAACAAGTCATTGTTTTTTATTAATATTATTACTATTGTTACACTATGGTTCCACCAACTGTCACTAAACAGTGTAAAAAAAGAATAAAATAACATATAGTTATTTTATTATTGTTTTTCCGAATTTCCAAAAATTATTTTTTTCAACCGACCCTTTTGATTTGAAGTTAAGCATCACCTAAGAAAATATCGGTACTGTGAATTCAACGATGCCCTTAGATTTTCAATCTTAGCACCGGTTCAAAATATAGAAAAACTCTCTCACAATATTACTAAAATTACTTTAAAAACATTTCTGAATTCTATTCTGGGCTCTCCAGGCCTCAGAGTCTTATGTCGTCGATTGCTGTAGTCTCTTAATAATTCCATATAATTAAAAAAATACATAATTTTTTGGTCATTACATTATATAAATGTATTTTGAGTCATGATTGGTTATTATTATCATTTATTTAATAATTTTTATATTCATTAACGTTAATATATTTTTTTAATATATCCTAGGTCGATTACATCCACTACCATAAAACATAACGCAAAGAAGAAAATTACTGTACATCATAGACTTGAGGACTTGACCCCATGACATGACGTTCACCGCACCCAGACCCTTACCACCCACCACCAAATGTGGGGCAACTATTTTTTCATATATAGATTTGTCAAACATTTTTGTGAAAAAATTATACGACCAAAATACCTTTTTAGAAATATCATAGGAGGAGAGGGAGGGATAGTTTTAACATTTTAAGTTTACTCTTCTAAAATCACCATACTGGCCTTATCAGTATGAGGAAAATTTTTATATTTGTTTAACCTTTATTTACATACCATATGAATAAAATTATATATAAAACCATTAAAAATATTTTAATTCTACCTTATAGATCTCATTTTCACTTTAGTGGTGCAGATGGGGACGAGGATCAAATGAATACTTTTGTGCTAATAATTCCATGTAAAGATAATGATTGTCTGATTATATTCTAGTACACTGTGTGAAATGATAAATGTGAACATCAAGAGTATTACTATAAATGGATCTACAATCATTGGGGAGGAAGATTTCCCTTTTTGACCTAATTTTACTATGATGATTTTGTAACATTATGTTATAAGAGAATACATCATTATAATCATTAGTTAGTTTTTCTTAAGGATTCTAATAGCATATATACGTTGAAAATTCCATAACATAGATTTCTTTTGAAATCATTATGTATAATATTTTTCATCAAGGTCTCTAAAGGTAGAGAGATATAGGATTACTCTTATTATCACATTGAGGTTTCCCAATGCATGGGAAATTATAATCTATGTATGATATATCAGATCAAGGGATTTCATGGTTAAAGAAGATATATCTAATTGAGATGGTGAATATAATATAAACCTTAAATATGTTTTCATTCCAACTAACATTGAAGGATAATTTGGGGTTATATTTTATATGATGGTTTTTTCTATCTTACATTATAAATATTGTTATAGTTTTTTACATAATTCTAATTTTTTATTAATATATTAATAAAATATTATATATTATGTTATCAACATATTATTACAATAATTATAAGGTTAATTGGTGTGAAAAATCATCCAATAACTATGTTAAATAGATCGGTAAAAATGATCTGTTTTATTTGTATAGACTAAAATTCACCCATATAGAAAATTATGTCTTCATTTTAACTTGTAGCTCAAAGTACCAAATTAATGAATACCATATAAAATATATGGGTCATCTTAAAATAGTGTTAAAATAAATGGAATTGAGGCCTAAATTAGGAACTTGAACGAATCCATGTACCCAGACTTATACCGCACACCCATGCCTATTGTAATTTCAGTGAGTCATGATTCTAAAGGTTTTGTCACCTCCAGACATCACGTTGTGCTTCCTATCATCACGTAATGAATTGTAATCCCTATAATCCATATCAAAAACTAGTTTTGGATGAAGGTTGTATGGTTTTTTATGTCCTACCCTTATCTCGTTTGAGTCCCCCCACCCACCGCCAAAACCATCATGAAACTGCACTTCACCACCATACTAGTCGCACTACACCATCTGGATTTTATCACTTCATATTTTCATAGTTTGGGGAAAAACTCCATCCAAATTCAAAAATAAAAGTGGATTGAGTGTTTTGTGAGAGGTGAAATTGATTCCATTTCACATTCAATCCATGGACCAAGAAATTCCAACTTATTTCCACACTACACCACTATCATGTAGCACCACACTGTCAACTATGTTTTTCATAGTGACTATTTTATTCATGTTTTTTCATTGACCATGTTCATTCCGAAAATGTTACACATTTTTTAAAAATGTTATCCATTTATTTAAATTATTTATTATAATTTTAATTTCTTTATATATAATTTTTTAACTAATTTATTATATAAATGATATGTTTATTATAATATTAAAATATTTATTAATGTATCCTAATATAATTAAATTTAAGAATACACTTATAATAAGATAAATAAGATTGTCATATTATCAATTCTTACATCATAATATTAAAGGCTCCAACATAATACTACATGAACTAAAGAACAAGGTAACACCCCAACCACAAAATCCCAGAGTCGGTGCATTATTACATATCATTGGAAAGATCACAAAAGATCAAGTCTCGAAAGACCGATTAGTTTAGTAGAATTGTATGTACTAGATACATTAATAAGGTTTACATTACATCATAAAATGAAAAACAACAAGAACATTGTTTACATAGAAAACACAGAGATCCCATATATTGTCCTTGCAGGTCAGTAATAATATACTTCTTCGCATCCTAGGAAAAATAGAACATAGAATCGGGTGAGCTCAGATGTTCAGAAAGGATAACAATATAGAAAAAACATTCATAAATAATAATACTTATTTAAGGCAACAAATTGAATAAAAAAGCCTTTTAAACATAAAAATCATCATAATAAGGAAAATATAAATCAAAATAATTCTGTTTACTTACTCAGATGGATATTATACCAGTTGAATAATCACATTAAATATCAATATCCACTTTTTATAATGATGGAATGCATAATGTCACACTTCATAACCACATAGTCAAGGCCACGTGTTAAGACTACAAATAAGATTTTGTCAACGTCTTGTGCAAAGTCACTCATTTGTCTCATAATACCTACCGATGCTATAAGGCCCCAACCTTAAACCTTACTTAATCATGAGTTAATAAAAGATTAAACATTAATGATCTTTTCAGGTTTATATTTTTAGAGAATTATATCATAAAACATTCATTACAATCCACATTTACACTAAGTGGTTACATAAATGATAGTATTCATTTTTTTCCATCAACGGAAACATATTTAAAAATAAAGCATGGATTCTTTCTTGGAACTTCCTTGACACTATCATCATAACATGTACCTTTTCCCTTGACCTATGAAAACATTTCAAAAAAAAATGGGATGAGCATAAAAAGCTCAGTAAGGGTTATAAAAATATGGAAAAGAAACATGAGTTCATATATACATAAGAATGAAATCATAATTTACCCATAAAACATAGTCACTTTAACATACCTCATCAAATCATGAATAAATCATAGAAATCATAAGACATAAAAGGTAACATGAGCCATTCATAACATTCTTACGTAGGGAGTAACCCTCTTGGTTACGTTTGGAATACCCACTACAGTATATTCCCTAAATCTCTTCGGAGAAACCATAACGTTTCACTCCTTCGCGTTACCCAATGCATTGGAGAGCTATATCGGGCTCACCCGCCCTTAGTTTATCACGGAACCACCCGTCTTCATAACAATGCCCAAGAACCATAACATAATCGTATCACATAAATCACGAATAAAGGAAACATAACATTTCCACATTTCAATCACAAGATATCAATAAAACACATTGATATAAAAAACCTTATGAAATCCATTTTCAATACCAAAATAAAATAAAAGTAAAACATGGTATTTATTTTTCTTTTAAAAAGAAGTTATGGCTTCTATAGGAAGCCGAAACCCATATAATGGTCCTGACGGCGGAGAAGTCGTTGTCGCCACATACGTAAGACAAAAACATTCTATTTTTTCATTTAGTAAAACGCTTCGTATAAACAAGATTCCTTTTTGGATAAACGTAAAAGTCAAAGGGGTTTATACACCTTATAAAAGAAGGATGTGTATAAAACAAAATATTCCACAATTAATGGATATTGAGACGAAGTCCCTTACAAAGACGGTATCCTTGGTTTAAGGATAAATCAATTACATAATTATGTGTGACAAATGAATACACTAAATATAAGTGGATATTAAGTGTAAAACAACAGAGTTTATTCACACATATTCATAGAACGACATATTCAAGGAGTAAAAGTTTATCCCAAAGAATCAAATTTGGGTTAATAAGTTCCCTTGCAAAAATTTGACAGCCTAATGGCGTCACTACAAAATTCAGAAAATGAGTTGATGAGAGATAAAATGGGTATCTCATCACATGGAAAAAAATTTAAATCAATAAGGATATAGAAGAACATATTCCAACATAATATTATGTGAATTAAAAGACATAACAAAAGAAGTCTTTTAAAAAGAGGAGGGTGAAAGGTTCCCTTACCGACATGGGTATCTTTCGAGACATGCACCTCGTGAAAGAAGGACAATACAACATTGATGTAAAAAATCATAAATGAAAGTATATTAAACAATGAGTAAAATAATGAGAAATACATACACCACTAAAAGAAAATTTTGGCAAATGTAGCATAAATCTCATGGGAATAAAAGTGAGATGAAAAATCCCTTACGAAGACTCGGCAGCCTAATGGCGCCACTTAAAACTTCCAAAAAATGGATTGATGAGATCAAATAGGGTCTCTCATAATATTAACATAAAGTTTACATAAAGAGGAATATAAAAGAACATACCCCAACATAACAAATAGGAGCTTAAAAAAAGATACATAAAGGAGAGTACTTAAAAAGAAAGAGAGAGGATAGATCTCTTACGAAAATTCGGTAGCCTAACGGCGCCACTCAAAACTTCCAAAATGGATTGATGAGAGATAATAGGGTCTCTCATCATATGAACATAAAAATTACAGTAAGATTAATATAAATGAGCATCCCAATCACAATAAAGATGAGCTTAAAAGGAATGACATAAAAGAGTGTACTTAAAAAGAAAGAGAGAAGTAGGATCCCTTACTTCAAGTCCAACTTGTCTTGTTCGTTTCTTTATATTCCTGAATAATAAACTTTGGTCAATTTATAATTTCTTAAGTACCTCCTATAAATATTATTATTCAGTTCATATCACATATTTTAAGGTTATAATAATTGATTAATAATATGAGTTCATATCAGAGGTTTTTGTCGATATTTGGTACATGAGTCAAAAATTGAACTTGTTGGAAAATAATTTTCCATTTAGTTGTAGGTACATCATATCCAGATTAGTATTGATGTTTTAAATATCATATATATACATTATATATTCATTTTATTCTATTCCATAGCATTTGGATATAAAAATTAAAATCACCATTCATGGAGACGGTAGGTCATACATACGCATGAAGGCTACTTTCATTTTTTGTCATATTAATGGAATTAAAACAAAATGAGAGATATATATATATATGTTATAATTCCATAATTATATCCATCATATAGATGTAATATATTACATATATATCCATTATATATATGTACTTATAATAGTACATAACATTTTTAGGTAAGAAATGAAATGTACCGTTCATGGAGACGGTTAGCTGCACGTACGCATGAACGCTACTTTCATTTTTTCTTTGTCATATTAATGGAATTAAAAATAAATGATATATATATATATATTTATATTATAGTTCCAGTATAATATATATGTTATATAGGTCACAAATGTTCATTAATTTCATTCTTTATACATTCCATGTATTGCATGTATGAGTCACATCACTTGAGGGGGCGGTAGTCCACACTTCCTCATATGAAACTATCGCATTTAAACAACATGAAAAGAATAAAGGTATGGATTAAATATAAAATAAAGAATCATATAGTAAACATAAATACCATATATATCATATATAAAATACAGTGACATCATAATGGCCACCTTTAAAGGTGTTAAAAGAATTTTGAACAATCATCGTTTCGTGAGGCAGAAAATCGCAAACCAGAGAAACAGTATGTTCTTTAACCATTAGAGGAAGGTGTGTGTAAGTGTAGCTCGAATCCTTCTTATTAAAACATACTTGTATATGGAATATACTGTAGTTGTTACAAAATAAATGAATAAAAAGATTTTAGGGGGTTGGAGAAGCAAAATAAAACAAAAGGACTCAAGTGAAGACCTTACCTTAAAATCGGGTAACTCTCTTTGGTATGTAATCAAAGGCTTCCTTGGGAAGCCTTATTCCCAAGGTGAGTCATCAAGGAGTTAGAGAGGGATGTGGAGAGACAAAATGGGCAGGGTTTTCCGAGCCAAAGTCTTTGGAAGTGTGGGTAAGGAGGTAGAGGTGGGGGGATTTTATAAGAGGATAGGAGGGGCACTCTTGGAACGTAAAGAAATGTTACTTTATTTTAGAGTGAGTTTCAGATTTTAATGGTCCCACATTGAATTGTTTCTAGGATAAGGTGATAAGGGCTCGAAATACACCCATCCAATAGGTTTTGGACATGTTTAGGTCTTAGATTTTACATTATCATTCCATTTTATTTAAATCGTTAAATAATTAGGCCATCACTGCATCATCATGATGTCATAAATAATTTAATTTATTTAATGTCTAAAAATTATAAAAAAAAAACTATGATGTATTAAATCTTTTTATCTTTCCAATGACTATTTATAGTAAAAAATATGACTTGTATAACCAATTTTAAAAATTGTTTTAGTTAAACAACTCATGTTTGTGTCATTTTAATTTCGACATTAAATAAAAAGGTATTAATGTCATTTTCCAACCAAAGTGGCTCCATGGGGTCCCCAAGAAGACCCATGGATTTTATTGGTCGGCCATGAGACATCCAATAATGGTAGGACATGTTTCAAGCCCATATAATATTATTAAAACATTATTTTTACCTTAAACTACACTAATTACCTCTAATCGCGATTAAAAACTTAATAAGTTACTATTCACCAAAAAATTATTTTAATCCCATTGAACCACATTCTATTTCTTAATGAAAACCATGTAAGTCGGATTTTTGAAATTAAAAACACAAATATGGAAAAATTTCATTTAAACGGAAAATCAGATTTTATAAGTACCACTTAGTGGTTTCACTATTCATCAAAAATTGATGTTTTTCAGAAAATTACCAAACATTCACCATAAGATATATTTGATATTCCGAATTCAAAAATGATATCTATTTTACAAAATTAAAAACATATAAGTTTCATTAATTAATTTAATAATTAATTCCCGCTGTCAAAACAAATAGCGTGTTTTTATGAAACAAAATGTTTCAAAAGATTGACACCTGTTTAAGTCTGATTTCAAAGTGAAATTAATTTCAATGACCACAATTGGATTAAATGGTAAAAATATATTCTAATTTCACTTTAAAACCAATTAAAAAGATAATATAATCATATAAATAAATCAGATTAAAAAGAGGATTTGAATTAAAATACAACATTTTTCACTATTCATTAAAAATTGTACTTTTTCAGAAAAATACCAAAAAATTTACACAAAGTAAATTT
The DNA here is from genome assembly GCA_963277665.1 of Viscum album. Lineage (NCBI taxonomy): Eukaryota > Viridiplantae > Streptophyta > Magnoliopsida > Santalales > Viscaceae > Viscum > Viscum album. The sequence continues at coordinate 114,856,496 of OY728137.1, forward strand.
TGAGGTTTCGATTCTATAGAAGAATTTTATTTTGTCAAATATAACACATAAAATTGTCAAAAAGTGGATTTAAAAGAAGTTCACCATCAAAAGGCGGTTAATCGACCTTTTAAAGAATATTAGAATGTTTACGCTTAAAATTGGATTCATTCTCATTTTTAATCCTCTAAAATTTATTGTAAAAAGTAAAAATATTTGAAAAACATATATAATAATTTTTTAGTTAGTTCTGTTCATTCCCGCCATTACAACGGCTAGGCATTAACTACTATTTATAATAATATTAGTTTATTATTAGAGTGCAACGTAAGATTCCCAAGAAACTCGTTGTTGCGTGTTGGGTACGCGATCGAGCATAGCGTCCCCTTTAAAGTCATTAATATTTTATTCAAAAATATGGATAAATGTGAAAATCTCATACTCTTTACTTACCTGTGGTGTTACATCCTTCCCCCCTTTTGGGAATTGTGTCCTCGCAATTTTAAAATTGGGCTTGGAAACTTCATTGAAAATCCCACATCGGAACAAGATTCAGTAAAACTATCACTTTAAAATAAAGAAAGAGAATTACAAAGGTCACCCGAGTTAACCCATACTAGGATTCCATGTAGGAAAACATGGACATGGAAGAAAAAACAAAGGGTCATGTCCTGAGGGAGAGTGATAGTAAACACGTCTAGGAGAAATTTAACCATAAGAAAATCACAAACTTGTGATGGGTTAAACGGTATTCGACTCCTGAGTAGGAAAAATTAATAGACAACATTTTTGTTTTATGTTACTTTTTACTGAGGAATTTATTCATAAGGAAACATAATCAATTATCATGTTGAATTTCAACTTTTATTAGATTCCTTACACAAACTCATATTTTCTCCAAAAGACGAGTATTTAGGAAGACTTGTTCGCATTAAGAGTACTATAATCATTTTCTAGAGAATCACCTAATCCACAAAAGAGAACTATATACTTCCCATATCCTTAGACCTTAACCAAAACCAAAACCAAAAGGGTTAGTACAATATCATATAATACCCAGAAAGGGTAATTTTTTTTAAAAAGAAACAAATCTATTCTTAATCTCCAAAATTTATCAAACAATACCCAAATTTCAACAAAGACCATTCAATAATAAAATTGTCCATAAAATATTTCAAAGTAAACCAAACTAATATTTAAACCCAAATATTTGAAGGATTTAGTCGCATAGTCTTCCAAGGTACAAATTAACACTTATATCCAAATAACATCAATTACTCTTAATGTCTCGTATTGAAAAGTAATTAACCTAATCACATATCCTCCATTATAGGTTTATCATTTCCATAGATAACCCAAAATAAACTTTCTCTTGATTCCTAAAATAATCTAACTAAAAAGAATTAGTCAAACTAACCAGGGACTTCACATAGTCTAGTGGTAGGTGATAAATACCAGTCGCACTTTGGTTGTGGGTTCGATTCCCGCAGCTTTGTCCGACGTGACGTGTTGTCACACGGTCTGCATGTTGTCCTTTTTCCAAAACTATATACTTTTAAATCATTCCCCAAAACGAGATAAAATATTCAAAAATGATCATAACATATTTTAACCTCAAATTTATCTCATGCCTTTCATTTTCCAGCATATCATATAATAACCCATAATTACCTCAAAATTAAGGATCATATAAACTCTAATGGTTACCTTTATAATTATTACCTGAACTTCCACATAGATTGGTCCTCTCGTACATGATGCATTACAGAACTTACCAAGGTTCAAGTGGTTGATCATGACTCCTTGATAGTTGGTTTAGAACAACCACGAGTTTCCTCATTGAATCCCCCATTTTATCTACTATATTAATCAGAGAACCACCACAGTTTTGTTCAAACCTGTTTTCACTTTGGTGCCTGCTAGATCCATCCATTCACTAAAAACAGAAATGTCAGTGTGAGTATATCAACAAAACAATCATGTACTAATGAGGAGGGTAAACACTAATATATACTTTCTCATTCACTTTATCTAAAACTAGGACTCTTTCTGAAATCCTAACCATTATGGTAATGTCACTTGTGCATAGAGAATACCATAACCTATAAAGTTATCTAAACCGACCTTTGATAACAACTATAAGGCCCCACCCTTAACCCTTACTTAAACTTGAGTTAATACAGGATTACACATTGATGATCTTTTCAGGTTTAGAGTTTTAGAGAATTAGATCATAAAACTTGCATTACAATCCATATTTACACAAAGTGGTTACATAAAATATAGTATTCATTTTTTTCCATCAATGGAAACATATTTAAAAATTAAGCATGGATTCTTTCTTGGAACTTCCTTGACACTATCATCATAACATGTACCTTTCCCTTGAACTGTGAAAACATTTCAAAAAAAAACATGGGATGAGCATAAAAAGCTCAGTAAGGGTTATAAAAATATGGAAAAGAAAGATGTGTTCAAATATACATAAGAATGAAATCATACTTTACCCATAAAACATAGGCACTTTAACATACCTCATCAAATCATGAATAAATCATAGAAATCATAGGACATAAAAGGTAACTTCAGTCACTCATAACATTCTTACATAGGGATTAACCCTCTTGGTTATGTTTGGAATACCCACCACAGTATATTCCCTAAATCTCTTCGGAGAAACCTTAACGTTTCACTCCTTTGCGTTACCCAATGCATTGGAGAGCTATATCGGGCTCATCTGCCCTTAGTTTATCACAGAACCACCCGTCTTCATAACAATGCCCAAGAACCATAACATAATCGTATCACATAAAACACGAATAAAGGAAACATAACATTTCCACATTTCAATCACAAGATATCAATAAAACACATTGATATAAAAAACCTTATGAAAACCATTTTCAATACCAAAATAAAATAAAAGTAAAACATGGTATTTATTTTTCTTTTAAAATGAAGGTATGCCTTGTAGTGGAAGCCGAAACCCAAATAATGGTCACGGCGGCGGAGAAGTCGTTGTCGCCGCATACATACGTCAAAAACATTCCATTTTGTCATTTAGTAAAACGCTTCGTATAAAAAAGATTCTAATTTGGATAAACATAAAAGTCAAAGGGGTTTATACACCATATAAAAGAAGGTTGTGTATAAAACAAAATATTCCTCAATGAATGGAGATTGAGACGATGTCCATTACAAAGATGGTATCCTTAGTTTAAGGATAAATCAATTACATAATTATGTGTGAAAAATGAATACACTAAATATAAGTGGATATTAAGTGTAAAACAATCAGATTTTATTCACAAATATTCATAGAACTACATATTAAAGGAGTACAAGTTTATCCCAAAGAATCAAATTTGGGTTAAGAAGTTCCCTTGCAAAAATTTGACAGCCTAACAGTGTCACTACAAAATTCAGAAAATGAGTTGATGAGAGATAAAAAGGGTATCTCATCACATGGACATAAAATTTAAATCAATAAGGATATAGAAAAACATATCCCAACATAATAGTATGTGAATTAAAATACAAAACAAAATTAGTCTTTTAAAAAGAGGAGGGTGAAAGGTTCCCTTACCAACATGGGTATCTTTCGAGACATGCACCTCATGAAAGAAGGACAATACAAAATTTATGTAAATACTCATAAATGAATGTATATTACACAATGAGTAAAATAATGGGCAGTACATACACCACTAAAAGTAAATTGTGGCAAATGTAGCATAAATCTAATGGGAATAAAAGTGAGATGAAAAATCCCTTATGAAGACTAGGCAGCCTAACGACACGACTTAAAACATCCGAAAAATGGATTGATGAGATCAAATAGGGTCTCTCATCATATTAACATAATGTTTAAAGAAGGAGGAATATAAAAGAACATCCCCCAACATAACAAAGAGGAGTTTAAAAGAAGTGACATAAAGGAGAGTTCTTAAAAAGAAAGAGAGAGGATAGATCTCTTAAGAAAATTCGACAGCCTAACGACGCCACTCAAAACTTCCAAAATGGATTGATGAGAGAGAATAGGGTCTCTCATCATATTAACATAAAAACTACAGTAAGAGTAATATAAATTAACATCCCAATCACATTAATGATGAGCTTAAAAGGAATGACATAAAATAGTGTACTTAAAAAGAAAGAGAGGAGTAGGATCCCTTACCTGAAGTCCAACTTGTCTTGTTCGTTTCATTATATTCTTGAATAATAAAATTTGGTCAATTTATAATTGCTTATGTACCTCCTATAAAGATTATTATTATGTTCATATAACATATTTTAAGGTTATAATAATTGGTTAAAAGTATGAGTTCATATCAGACATTTTTGTCGATGTTTGGTACGTGAGTCAAAACTTGAATTTGTTGGAAAATAATTTTCCATGTAGTTATAGGTACATCATATACAGAATAGTATTGATGTTTTAAATGTCATATATATCCAGTATATATTCATTTTATACTATTCCATATCATTTGGAGATAAAAATTAAAAGCACCGTTCATGGAGACGGTAGGCCGTACGTACGCATGAATGCTACTTTCATTTTTTGTCATATTAATGGAATTAAAACAAAATGAGAGAGATATATATATGTTATAATTCCAGAATGATATCAATAATTTAGATGTAATATATTAAATATATATCCATTATATATATGTAATTATAATAGTACATAACATTGTGAGGTAAGAAATGAAATGTACGGTTCATGGAGACGGTAAGTCGTACGTACGCATGAACGCTACTTTCATTTTTTCTTTGTCATATTAATGGAATTAAAAATAAATGATATATATATAAATTATAGTTACAGTATAATATATATGTTATATAGGTCACATATGTTCATTAATTTCATTATTTATACATTCCATGTATTGCATGTACGAGTCACATCACTTGAGGGGGCGGTAATCCACACTTCCTCATATGAAATTATCGCATTTACACAACATGAAAAGAATAAAGGTATGGTTTAAATATAAAATACAGAAGAATATAGTAAACATAAATACCATATATATCATATACAAAATACAGTGACAACATAATGTCCACCTTTAAAGGTGTTAAAATAATTTTGAACAATCCTTGTTTCGTGAGGCAGAAAATCGCCAACCACAGAAACAGTATGTTCCTTAACCATTAGACAAAGGTGTGTGTAAGTGTATCTCGAATCCTTCTTATTAAAATATCTTAGTATATTTATGATACTTGAGTTTTTATAAAATAAATGAATAAATAGAGTTTAGGGGGTTGGAGAAGAAAAATAAAACAAAAGGGCTCAAGTGAAGACATTACCTTAAAATCGAGTAATTTCCTTTGATTTGAGCTCAAAGGCTTCCTTGGGAAGACTTCTTCCAAATGTTAGGCCTCAAGTAGTTATATAGGTATGTGGAGGGAATAAATGGGCAGGGTTTTTCTTAGCCAAAGGCTTTGGAAGTGTGGGTAAAGAGGTAGAGGTGGGGGCCTTTTATAAGAGGAGAGGAGGGGCACTCTTGGAAAGTAAAGATATTTTACAATATTTTAGAATGAGTTTCGGATTTTAATGGTCCCACATTGATGTGTTTCAAGGATAAGGTGATAAGGGTTCTAAATCCACCCATCCAATAGGTTTGGGACATGTGTAGGTCTTAGATTTTACATTATCTTTCCATTTTATTTAAATCGTTAAATAATGAGGTCATCAAGGCATCATCATGATGTCATAAATAATTTAATTTATATAATGTCTAAAAATTATAAAAAAAAATAATATGATGTATGAAATAATTTTATCTTTCCAATGACTATTTATAGTCAAAAAATATGACTTGTATAACACCATGTAAAAATTGATTTAGTTAAAAAACTCATGTTTGTGTCATTTTAATTTTAACATTAAATAAAAAGGTATTAATGTCATTTTCCAACCAAAGTGGCTCCATGGGGTCCCCAAGTTGACCCATGGATTTTCTTGGTCGGCCATGAGACATCCAATAATGGTAGGACATGTGTCAAGCTCATCTAATATTATTAAAACATTATTTTTACCTTAAACTACATTAATTACCTCTAATCGCTATTAAAAACATAATAAGTTACTATTCACCAAAAAATTATTTTAATCCCATTGAACCACATTTTACTTCGTAATGACAACCATGTATGTCAGATTTTTGAAATTCAAAACACAATGATGGAAAAATTTCATTTAAACAGAAAGTCAGTTTTTATAAGTACCACTTAGTGGTTTCACTATTCATCAAAAATTGAAGTTTTTCAGAAAATTAACAACAATTCACCCTAAGCTATATTTGATATTCCGAATTCAAAAATGATGTCTATTTTAAAAAATTCAAAACATATATGTTGCATTAATTAATTTAATAATTAATTCCCGCTGTCAAAACAAGTAGCGTGTTTTTATGAAACAAAATGTATCAAAAGATTGACACTCGTTTAAGTCTGATTTCAAATTGAAATTAATTCCAACGACCACCATTGGATTAAATGGTAAAAATATATTCTAATTTCACTTTAAAACCAATTAAAAAGATAATCTAATCATATAAATAAATCAGATTAAAAAGTGGATTTGAATTAAAATACAACATTTTTCACTATTCATTAAAAATTGAACTTTTTCGGAAAAATACCAAAAATTTACACAAAGTAAATTTTGATGTCCCAATTCTAAAGAATAATTTTATTTTGTCAAATATAACACATAAAATTGTCAAAAAAGTGGATTTAAAAGAGGTTCGCCATCAAAAGACGGTTAATCGACCTTTTAAAGAATATTAGAATGTTTACGCTTAAAATTTGATTCATTCGCATTTTTAATCCTCTAACATTTATTGTAAGAAGTAAAAATATTTGACAAACATATATAATCATTTTGTAGTTAGTTCTGTTCATTCCCGCCATTACAATGGCTAGGCGTTAACTACTATTTAAAATTATATTATTTTATTTTTAGAGTGCAACGTAAGATTCCCAAGAAACTCGTTGTTGCATATTGGGTACGCCATCGAGCATAGCATACCCTTTAAAGTAATATTAATATTTTATTCACAAATATGGATAAATGTGAAAATCTCCTACTCTTTACTTACCTGGGGTGTTACAGATGCATCTAGTAGATATAGTAGGCTCCACCCGTCACTTACTAAGTCCAATAGATTCATTATAAGAATAGTTTTAAACATAACATTAACATTTTCATTAAAACTTGGTTATGAAATGTCAATACATTATACATAAACCATGAATGGTGTAAAAGTAACACACCCACAATCAAACATATCAAAAAACCATGAACACAATATTGACATTTTGTATCATAATAAATCAACTTCAAAGAAGATTAAAATACATTCAAAGGATGATGACAAAGATGAAATCAAATTTGTTTTTAGAGAAATATCTCTTTCTATTTTGAAATAATTTAAAAGTAATATAATTATAAAAGAAAACATTTATTTTGAAAATATTTTTATAAAATTGTAAGGGATGCTTTGATGATGTTATAACGGTGGAAAATAGCTGCACCCACCGTATATGTTAAAAAACATTCTTACCTTAATTTTGTCTAAAATGTCATAATGTACCATGTTTGGAAAATGACGGAAATATTCCTTCGAAAACATTTTATAAAAATTAAAACAAGGGTATAAATGAATTTAACCCATATTCTAGTAAATAGTCAATATGTTTTGGAATACATTTTTAAGAAACATGGTTGGGGATGATAAAGAGGTCCTATAAGATACTTATGTAAAAAAATCCTCGAATAATAAAGAGATTGTGAAATTAACCCTTAACTTGTACTTTCCCTTGGCTGAGGGAATGTTAACCTCATTTATAATAGTTAAATCATTGTTATTAATTTTTACAAGAACTATATACATAAATATGATATCATATATGATCTTCCAATATTGCTTTGTTAATGATATTCCAGTAGTATCATCGTTTCGGGTGTTAAATGATTTGTTTTCCTTTATATGCTATATTACATAAGTAATGTTTGTCATGTATAGGATGCTTTTTATTTATATTATGAATGATATTAAGTCTTTAAACATTATTTTTAATCATAAAATGAAAAATAGTCTTGAATTGATACGATAGGGAATGAATATCATCGCATTTGGGGAGACAATAATCCGTATGTACACACAAGCGACAATATCATTATTTTAATTATCAAATCGTATATAATTGAATGTTATATCATATAAAATGAATAATTATCATGTTATATTTATTGTTTACATCATTTATACTCATTATTATACACATCCAAATGATAATGTGTTTGAATGACAAACTACACCACGACGGGGAGACGGTAATCTGTACGTACACACGTTTGGTTACATTGTCATTTATAAAATGAATAGAATAATGAATATGGGTGTACCATTTTTATAATAACATAATAGTATATAGAAGATACTTTAGTTATTATTTTAGAATTTAAGCAACAATGAAAGTGGATGTGGAAGAAGAAAAAAAACATGAAAGAGGTGATGAAATATTTACCTCTTCTTCGGGTTATTCCTTTTGATTTGATCAAAAGGGCTCCTTATGTTGGATTTCTGACTAAAATAAGGACTCTAGGATGAAGGGAGGACAGTTGGGATGATATTTTAGAAGTATTCTCTTGAGCCAAATTGCTTTGAATGTTTGAATTTCAGAGATGCGGAAGTGCCCTTTTATAATAGGGGTGATGGGAACCTTGGGAAAAGATAGAAATATTATATTTTAATAAAATCATTTAAGGTTTATAATGGCACCAAATTTAATTATATAAATTATAATTGGGTATGGGTTGAAAAACGTTCAAAAATACATTTTAGAGAGGTTTGGGTCACTATATTAACCTTATCTTTTATATTTTACGCTTAGTTAAATAGTTTGACATTTACTATGTCTCTTTATATTTTTATATTATATGGTTAATAAACATACTATAAACTCCAATATAACCACAAGGGGTTAATTAATTATACAAATATCATTATATAAGACTTTTTCCCGAACCATAGATTTTTTGGATAATTATATCAACCAATAAGATTGTATTTTTATAAAAACTCATTTATGTATATTTTGACATTATTTAATAATTGATTTTTGTTAAAGTCCTAAAAACATTAAAAATTATAAATAAATAAATTTAATCAACCCCAACAAGTCATATTTACCTATAAAATTTGTGGATGGCATCAAATCTTTCAAATATTACTTTTTTAGTATTTATAATATAATTTATTTGATTGTTTAATTAATAAGGAAAATACTGAAACATTATTCTTTCATATATAAATATATTTATTTTCTATCTAAAAATTATAGATAAAATATCCTAAGGTAAGAAATATTATTATCTTTCTAGTGACTATTTATAGTCTAATAGATCAATTATATAATCTTATATAAATTTTTTTTAAAGATATTTCATTATTTTATTTTTTTCATTACATTAGATTATGTAATATAAAATGTCATTATCACTCCTATGTGGCTCCATGATGTCCCCAAATCGACCCAATGATGCCCATGGTCGTACATGCATCATCCTATAGGTTCATTGTAACACCCCAAGATTTCATAGTGTGTTATTTCTTCAAAATAATTCAATAACATGCACTACACGCAACACCGAGTTCAAGCGCACCATGACTCACCAAACAAGCCGTTCAAAAAAGGTTATGAATAGTATTAACTAAATTTTAAACTTTATATAATCCTTATAATTTTAGAATCCATATTATGAGTTTCTTAGATATAATGCAAGAACAAATTCATTTTCAGTATTGCACTTTTATCAACTATAATAGTAAACCCTTTTTAAATACTATATTTTAAACTTTTTGACTAAATGGGGACATCAAAAATTTAAAATGAAACATCCCAAGCTTCTACGGTACGCTTCTCTTTGAATAATGTGATAGCGTATGTTGTACGCAACACCGAGTTCTAACAACCAATTTAACTGGCCGTTATGAATAGTAATAACTACTTTTTGAAATTATATATATTTTATATTTCAAAATGGACTTCATTTTTGGATTCAGAATATCAAAATTAGTCTAGGGTGAAATTTTGGTACTTTTCGGATAACTTTCATATTTTGATGAATAGTGAAAATTACTAAATTTTAATTAAAAACAACTTTTTTAATCAAAATAATTAATAGTGATAAATTATGAATTTGAGTGGTTTTAAAGTATATTTAGAATATATTTTTACCATTTAATATAATGTTGGTCATTGGAAATAATTTTACAATTAAACCAAACATAAACAAGTGTCAATCTTTTGATATTTATTATCTCTTAAAAACACGCTTTTTGTTTTGGCAGCGGGAATTAATTTTAAATTGATTTCTGCCACTTATGTGTTTTGAATTTAGAAAAATGGATTCCATATTTGGAATCAGGATGTCCAAATTGTGTAAATAGGTAACTTTTATTTTTAGACATTTTGAATAATTACTGCGGTAAATATTTTATTTACCATGGTTAAGGGTAAATCCGGTAAATAAGGGTTAAAAAAATAATATTATAATAATACTAAATTACCCTAAAATGTGTCTTAACCCTATTGGTTGATACATGGTCGACCATGGGCATCTTTGGGTCAATTTTGGGACCCCATGGATCCACTTGTAAGTGATAATGACACTTTATATTAATTAAGTTAAAATGAATACAAAATGACACAAGCATATATCTTTTAGAAAAACAATTGTTACATAGGGTTATATATGCTGGATTTTAGATTATAAATATGAATTAGAAATCTAAAAATATTTCCTACATAATTATATTTTATTTATAATTTTTTGACATTAAATAAGTTATTTTATTTATGACACAATGATGATGCAGTAATTACTAAAATAGTAAAAAATTAACATAATTGATATTATAAATACCCAAATAATTATAATATGAAACTTTTAATGAATTAAACAAATTTTCTAGGATAATATGATATATTAGGTTTGATTTATTTGACTTTTTTCGAGGTAATCAATCTGTTATGAGTTTCACAAAAATCAACTAGTGAATAGTGTCAAAATTGACATAAAAGAGTTCTTAAAGCAAATATTATATTATTAATTGATATTAAATTCCTAAAAATCTAAGGTTCGGCCAAGAGACTTATATTATGATAGGTTAATCATTAATGGACCACTTGGGGGTCTTTTGGATGTATATAGTAAGTTTATTAACCATATTATATAAAAATACAAAGAGACATTGTAAAAGTGAAACTAATTAACTTAGAGTTAATACTTAAAGATAAGGTTAATATAAGTACCCAAACCAGTCTAAATTCTATTGTATGAGTTGTTTTCGACCTATCCCCACCTCAACCTTTCAATAGTCAACTTTGGAGCCATTGTAAACCGAATATGAATTTATTATAAATTAATATTTCTAGCTTTTCCAAAGGTGCCCCTCACCCCTCTTATAAAAGGGCACTCCTCCTTCTCTTTTCCTCACACCTCTCAAGCCACTTGGCTCGTCCAAACTCTGCCCAACTAAGCTCCCCACATCCCTCTCCTCCTCCTTGAAGCTTCCCCTTAGGCAGAAAGCATTTCAACAAGTCCTTTGGTTCCAACCAAAGTGAGTTACCTAAATTAAAGGTAACGATTTCTCTTAAATTATTTTCATTTATTTTTCTTCTTCAACCCCCAAACTCTTTTTATTTCCCTTATTTTGTAACAGCACCAGTATCCTCAATATACTAGGATGTTGTTATAAGAAGTATTCAAACTACACATACACACAACTCCATCTAATGGATGATGAACATAATGTTTCTGTGGATGGCAAACTAACGCCTCACGAAACGATGATTGTTCAAAAACATCTTACCGCCTCTCATGGTGGCCATTATGATGTCACTGTAATTAAATATGATATTAATGATATATATTTTATATATAAGCTTCTGTAATTCCATTTTATTTCATACCATTATTCGTTTCTTGTCGTATATACATACGATAATTTCATTTGAGGAAGTGCGGACTACCGCCCCCTTAAAATGATATGACTCGTTCATACCACACATGGAACGTATAAAGGATGGTGTTAATGAACATAAGTAACATATATAAAATATTATATTATACTGGAATAGTAATATACCTATGTATCATTTGGATTCGATTCTTTTAAAATAAAAAATTAAATGGAGGTAGCGTTCGTGCATACGTACGGACTACCGTCTCCACGAACGCGATGAGATTCATTATCCATCGTATCCATTCAAGTATTATTATCATTTAATGATTTAAAAATGATGTTTAAGGACTTGATATCATTCTGGATATGAATAAGATACAACAAACATGACTTATGTAACAAAACATATAAAAGAAAATGAGTAAGTTAACACCCGAAACAGCGTTAATACTAAGATATTATTAACAAATCAATGTTAAAAGATAATATATGATATCATATTAAAGTAAATGATTCTTGTATTATTCAATAACAATTATTTCACCATTATACAGGAGGTAAACCTACCATCGACCAAGGAAAAAGTACATAGTAAGGGATTCTCTTATCTCACTTTCAATTCCGTGAGATTTCCATTGTTCGCTACTAAATTATTGAAAGTTGTGTATTGTGTACTTCCATTTGATATATATTACCATGATTCACTTTATATTCATGTTATTCTGTAAATAATTTGGTGGTTATTAACTTTTGGCCATGCAACTCAGTTGATTAACGTGGTAAGGGGTTTCTTGTCTCACTTTTAATTCTGTGAGAATTCCATTGATCACCACTTAATTATTGCATGTGGTGTATGTGTACTACCCATGATTGTATTAATTGTGTAATATACTTTATTTTATGGGTATTTACATCATCATGGTATGATCTTTCTTTCATGGGTGTTTGTTTCTTAAGTTACCTAATCAATAAGGGAATTTGAGATTTCAATTTCCACTCATTTGGCTTTACGCATATTTCATTGATTATATTACCCCAAGATTATGTGTGGAATCACTATTCATTTGATTATAATTTCCACTCCCCTTCCTGTGGATATACTTTTGATACACATAATCACTCCATTGAAAATTCTCAAGTCATTGATATGAATTTGATAAGAGTAATTTTAACTCTTTCACCATTTGTTGAGTTAAACATCCAATTTGTTGGTGTTGTTTTTACAGGAATATGTGTGAATATACATTGATTGTTTTACACTGAATAGCCAATCATATTTAGTGTATTTATATTTTTCACACATAATTATGTTGTTGATTTATCCTTAACCTAAGGATATGGCCTTTATGAGAGATTTCATCTCAACTTACATTCCATTGAGACTTCTTTGTTGATATACACCAAATCACTTTTATGTGGTGTATATAATGTACTTTGACATAGTATGTCATGAATTACCTTTATTCTCATGATATTACAAAGTTTTGATTACCTCAATTATTTTCATTCAAGAGTCTCTCTTTTGGTTAGAATCTCTAACTAAAATACCATTTTTAAATGTTTTAAAGACTTATTCATCTAAATCTTTCTCATTAATGTCCATGTTTAAAAAATGGTTTTAAGGATTTATTTATATGGACATTAAAGTTTAGAAATTAAAAATCCTTTTAAAAAGTTTCAAAGTGGTATGGGACACTTTGATTCAAAAATCTACTTTTAAATGGCTTCTTGACAAATAGTGTGACTTTTAAATGTTTTCAAGAAAAGGGGGATATTTCTCTCAAATAGTTTTGATGATTATTTTCATCTATATCAACATCCTTCATTATTCTTGATTGAGGTTAATGTGATACAATACAATCTTCCATATTGTATCAAATGAGTTATGTTTGACTGTGGATGTTCTATTTTTATACCATTCATGGTTTGTGGTTAAAGTATTGACATTTCGTATGCTAGTTTTAATACGAATGTTTATTTTATGCTTAAACCTACTCATATGAGGAATGCATTGGACTTAATAAGTGACGGGTGGAGCCCGCTATAGCTCCTCGATGCATCGGTAGGTCTCATGAGACAAACTAGTGTCTTGGCACAAGGCCTTGGCAAAATCATATTTGTAGTCTTGGCACGAGGCCTTGGCTATGTGGTTATGATAGTCTGGCATTATGCATTCCATCATTATGAAAGTGGTTATTGATATTGCATGTGATCATTCGACTAGTAGAATATCCATGTGAGTAAGTAAATGGCATTATTTCATTTTACATTTTCCATTTTATGCTGAAGTTCAAGTTTAAAAGGCTTTTGTTTTAGTTATAAATTGCCTTAAGTGTTTATGCTTATTTATGAAAGCTTCTGCTATAATGTTATCCTTACTGAGCATCCAAGCTCACCCCTTTCAATGTTTTATTTTTTTTTTCCAGGATTATGAAGAAGTAATTTATGAATGACCTGCAGGGATAGTATGAGGGGATATGAAGACAAGATGTTTTTTTTATGATGTAATGTAAAAATTTATGGATGTATCTAGTTATTCCAAGGCTACTAAACTAATCGGTCTTTCGAGACTTGATCTTTCTCATGATCATGCCAATGTTATGTAATAATGCACCGACTCTAGGTAACTAGGGTCGGGGCGTTACAGTTGGTATCAGAGGAAGTTTAGTACAAACCTTGGTAGCTAGATTTAGATAAACTCTGATTAGAGCACGTAGACCTAAGATGAACTTTGAGGATTAGTATAAAAGAACTTCCTAGAATTTTGGTATTGTAGAGATTTTGTGAGTTTTCCGAGCAATACATCCCTGTCTGGATACGAGCAGGTAGAGGCGGCTCTGGCACAGATGTACCTAGGGGTAAAACCCGAAAACACCGCTTTGAGCTAGATTCGAACGGGAGCTGGTGCACGACAACGGGCCTTGCTGCACTCTTGGTTATGACACTCCTGGGGGATATGCTTAGGATAATTTACATTTTCTTTACAAACCAATTTAAGTAATATATATATAAGATGAGAGTAAATGACCTTGGTTAATCCTAATATGTTTCAAATTGAGAATATGGTGACATTTTAATCTCTAAATGATTTTACGACTACTATTACTCACACAATGCTTTATGGTTTTAGTCAATGGCTGGATTCCAAGGAAGTCATAGTGACTTTGAGAATGATGTACAAGATGGGAATGGTGGTGGCAATGAGCAACAAAATGGAATGTTGATAGGCGTAAAAGATATCGTCTTTATGCCAAATCAGTTTTCCAAAAATATGATCAACAACATATATATTAACCAACTCCCAGACTCAACAAGGAAGAGAAAGGTGATAAATGATAAGAGCTCCAGCAATGGAGACCATGGAGAAAAGAACCCTCAATTTTCATCATGCAGGAAATGTGGAAAGAGACACCCAGGAAAGTGTCTCAATGGGACAACGAAATGTTTTACGTGCGGGAAGGAAGGACATAAAGTAAAGAATTGCCGAAGAAAAATGAAGAGTACTATGGAAGAAGATAAAAATGGTCCCAAGAGTCCATTTACAGTCATTTGCCGTAAATGTAGGGGACCTGGCCATTACCCGAGTGAATGTCCTATTCTATAGGATATTTTCTTGGTCAAAGAAGAAGCTATGTGGGAATAAATGGTTGGAGAAATGTTTAAAAAAGTATTAGCACTCCTTGTTGATGGGTTTACTATGGAATAATTTTCTCTTGTATTTGTAACCCCACAGTTTTCCATGTGAGAATGATATTTGAGGAAGAATTGTCTCTTCTCTTGTGGATATAGGTATAAATGACCATTTGGATTTATATGATCATTTAGGTTTGAGAGAATTATAAGTTATTCTAATTTGGGATGAAGATTCAAGGTATGATATAACATTTGTGGTTAAATTTATGATATAGTATTTTGAGGAATTTATCTCATTTTGGCAATATTATAAAATATAGTTTTTGAAAAAGGACAACACGTAGACCGTGTGACAACCCGTCGCGTCGGACAAAGCTATGGGAATCGAACCCACAACCAAAGTGCGATTGGGATTTATCGCCTACCACTGGACTACGTGAAGTCCCTGGTTAGTGTGACTTTTTTTTAGTTAAATGATTTTATTGATCAATAATAAGTTGATTTGGGTTCTTATTTCATATCAAAAGAATACCCTTGGTATAGGAAAATGATTTGGTGATTAAGTGATAAATGTTATTTTGGAAGATGTTCGCTTTGTTGGGAACACTATATGCCCAAGGAAAATAGAATACTATGGGGTTTCATTTGTGGAGTAATGATAGATTTTTATCTACGTTTTTATTGTGGATTTATAGTGATTTGGGTTATTTATGGAAATGATTAACCTATAATAGAGAATATGTGATTAGGTTAATTACTTTTGAGTATGTGACTTTAAGAGTATCTGATGTCATTTGGAGATACAATTTAACATGGGAGACTACATAATCAAATTCTTCTATGTTTTGGGTTTCAATATTAGTTTGGATTATATTAAAGTATTTTAAGGACAATTGGTTATTGAATGGTATCTATTTAACTTTGGGGTATTGTTGGTTTAATTTTAGAAATTAAGATTAGTGCATATTTATCTCAATGAATATCCTTTTGGGGGATCATTAGATCATTCCCTGACCATTTTGGTTTTGATTAATCTTCAAAGACAATGTAAATATATGGTTTATCCTTCATGGATCATGTGATTCTATAGAAGTTTATTCTATCTCTTCCAGTGTGACCAAGTCTTTTTGAATACTCATCATTTAAAAAAAAATTGAGTTAGTGGTGGAAATTTATTAAAGAATGAAAATCTACTTAAAATTTAAGTATATATCATAATGTTCTTAGTCAATATCATAAATGAATTCCTCTTCCTTATGTAATGTAACTTTAAAAAAAATGTTGTCCTAGATGGTACCTTAAATCATCACTAATTTATGGCTTTGGGATTGTTGGCCTTTTCATAGCCATGTTCTCTACCACTCTCCATTAGATAATTGATGGTTAGATTTCTCCTCCATATCCATATTTTCCTACATAGAACCCTAGTATGTGTTATTTTCGGTAATCTTCATACTTTCCACTCATTATTTTAAATAGAAGCCTCATTAATTCATTTTTCGATGTGGGATTTCAACTAAGATATATTGAAATGTCAAAAATGTGTGATCCCAATACCCTATATTTTGTTGAACCGATGGTACTTCAAATCATCATAGATTGATGAGTTTAAGGTCCTCAATTTTATACTTGTTTGTGATTGATGACCTCAACCACTACCTATAAATATTTACGTTTTTCCTCCAATTATATGTCTCTAATTGCCACCAATGTTCTCCTAATCGAGATCATAATTTGGTGGTGACCCTTTCATTTCTCTTTTCCTCATATTAAGACTAAATTTTAGTAAACCAATTTCCGATGTGGGTTTTCCCACAAATATATTTTCTATTTTCAACCTTTTATTTTCGAAGAACAATTTCAAATTGCGAGGACGTAATTTATTGAAGGAGGGGAGAATGTAACACCCCAAGATTTCATAGTGTGTTATTTCTTCAAAATAATTCAATAACATGCACTACACGCAACACCGAGTTCAAGCGCACCATGACTCACCAAACAAGCCGTTCAAAAAAGGTTATGAATAGTATTAACTAAATTTTAAACTTTATATAATCCTTATAATTTTAGAATCCATATTATGAGTTTCTTAGATATAATGCAAGAACAAATTCATTTTCAGTATTGCACTTTTATCAACTATAATAGTAAACCCTTTTTAAATACTATATTTTAAACTTTTTGACTAAATGGGGACATCAAAAATTTAAAATGAAACATCCCAAGCTTCTACGGTACGCTTCTCTTTGAATAATGTGATAGCGTATGTTGTACGCAACACCGAGTTCTAACAACCAATTTAACTGGCCGTTATGAATAGTAATAACTACTTTTTGAAATTATATATATTTTATATTTCAAAATGGACTTCATTTTTGGATTCAGAATATCAAAATTAGTCTAGGGTGAAATTTTGGTACTTTTCGGATAACTTTCATATTTTGATGAATAGTGAAAATTACTAAATTTTAATTAAAAACAACTTTTTTAATCAAAATAATTAATAGTGATAAATTATGAATTTGAGTGGTTTTAAAGTATATTTAGAATATATTTTTACCATTTAATATAATGTTGGTCATTGGACATAATTTTACAATTAAACCAAACATAAACAAATGTCAATCTTTTGATATTTATTATCTCTTAAAAACACGCTTTTTGTTTTGGCAGCGGGAATTAATTTTAAATTGATTTCTGCCACTTCTGTGTTTTGAATTTAGAAAAATGGATTCCATATTTGGAATCAGGATGTCCACATTGTGTAAATAGGTAACTTTTATTTTTAGACATTTTGAATAATTACTGCGGTAAATATTTTATTTACCATGGTTAAGGGTAAATCCGGTAAATAAGGGTTAAACAAATAATATTATAATAATACTAAATTACCCTAAAATGTGTCTTAACCCTATTGGTTGATACATGGTCGACCATGGGCATCTTTGGGTCAATTTTGGGACCCCATGGATCCACTTGTAAGTGATAATGACACTTTATATTAATTAAGTAAAAATGAATACAAAATGACACAAGCATATATCTTTTAGAAAAACAATTGTTACATAGGGTTATATATGCTGGATTTTAGATTATAAATATTAATTAGAAATCTAAAAAGATTTCCTACATAATTATATTTTATTTATAATTTTTTGACATTAAATAAGTTATTTTATTTATGACACAATGATGATGCAGTAATTACTAAAATAGTAACAAATTAACATAATTGATATTATAAATACCCAAATAATTATAATATGAAACTTTTAATGAATTAAACAAATTTTCTAGGATAATATGATATATTAGGTTTGATTTATTTGACTTTTTTCGAAGTAATCAATCTGTTATGAGTTTCACAAAAATCAACTAGTGAATAGTGTCAAAATTGACATAAAAGAGTTCTTAAAGCAAATATTATATTATTAATTGATATTAAATTCCTAAAAATCTAAGGTTCGGCCAAGAGACTTATATTATGATAGGTTAATCATTAATGGACCACTTGGGGGTCTTTTGGATGTATATAGTAAGTTTATTAACCATATTATATAAAAATACAAAGAGACATTGTAAAAGTGAAACTAATTAACTTAGA
Source organism: Viscum album (assembly GCA_963277665.1). Classification (NCBI taxonomy): domain Eukaryota; kingdom Viridiplantae; phylum Streptophyta; class Magnoliopsida; order Santalales; family Viscaceae; genus Viscum; species Viscum album. The sequence continues at coordinate 114,875,705 of OY728137.1, forward strand.
GTTAATACTTAAAGATAAGGTTAATATAAGTACCCAAACCTGTCTAAATTCTATTGTATGAGTTGTTTTCGACCTATCCCCACCTCAACCTTTGAATAGTCAACTTTGGAGCAATTGTAAACCGAATATGAATTTATTATAAATTAATATTTCTAGCTTTTCCAAAGGTGCCCCTCACACCTCTTATAAAAGGGCACTCCTCCTTCTCTTTTCCTCACACCTCTCAAGCCACTTGGCTCGTCCAAACTCTGCCCAACTAAGCTCCCCACATCCCTCTCCTCCTCCTTGAAGCTTCCCCTTAGGCAGTAAGCATTTCAACAAGTCCTTTGGTTCCAACCAAAGTGAGTTACCTAAATTAAAGGTAACGATTTCTCTTAAATTATTTACATTTATTTTTCTTCTTCAACCCCCAAACTCTTTTTATTTCCCTTATTTTGTAACAGCACCAGTATCCTCAATATACTAGGATGTTGTTATAAGAAGTATTCAAACTACACATACACACAACTCCATCTAATGGATGATGAACATAATGTTTCTGTGGATGGCAAACTAACGCCTCACGAAACGATGATTGTTCAAAAACATCTTACCACCTCTCATGGTGGCCATTATGATGTCACTGTAATTAAATATGATATTAATGATATATATTTTATATATAAGCTTCTGTAATTCCATTTTATTTCATACCATTATTCGTTTCATGTCGTATATACATACGATAATTTCATTTGAGGAAGTGCGGACTACCGCCCCCTTAAAATGATATGACTCGTTCATACCACACATGGAACGTATAAAGGATGGTGTTAATGAACTTAAGTAACATATATAAAATATTATATTATACTGGAATAGTAATATACCTATGTATCATTTGGATTCGATTCTTTTAAAATAAAAAATTAAATGGAGGTAGCGTTCGTGCGTACGTACGGACTACCGTCTCCACGAACGCGATGAGATTCATTATCCATCGTATCCATTCAAGTATTATTATCATTTAATGATTTAAAAATGATGTTTAAGGACTTGATATCATTCTGTATATGAATAAGATACAACAAACATGACTTATGTAACAAAACATATAAAAGAAAATGAGTAAGTTAACACCCGAAACGGCGTTAATACTAAGATATTATTAAAAAATCAATGTTAAAAGATCATATATGATATCATATTAAAGTAAATGATTCTTGTATTATTCAATAAAAATTATTTCACCATTATACAGGAGGTAAACCTACCATCGACCAAGGAAAAAGTACATAGTAAGGGATTCTCTTATCTCACTTTCAATTCCGTGAGATTTCCATTGTTCGCTAATAAATTATTGAAAGTGGTGTATTGTGTACTTCCATTTGATATATATTACCATGATTCACTTTATATTCATGTTATTCTGTAAATAATTTGGTGGTTATTAACTTTTGGCCATGCGACTCAGTTGATTAACGTGGTAAGGGGTTTCTTGTCTCACTTTTAATTCTGTGAGAATTCCATTGATCACCACTTAATTATTGCATGTGGTGTATGTGTACTACCCATGATTGTATTCATTGTGTAATATACTTTATTTTAAGGGTATTTACATCATCATGGTATGATCTTTCTTTCATGGGTGTTTGTTTCTTAAGTTACCTAATCAATAAGGGAATTTGAGATTTCAATTTCCACTCATTTGGCTTTACGCATATTTCATTGATTATATTACCCCAAGATTATGTGTGGAATCACTATTCATTTGATTATAATTTCCACTCCCCTTCCTGTGGATATACTTTTGATACACATAATCACTCCATTGAAAATTCTCAAGTCATTGATATGAATTTGATAAGAGTAATTTTAACTCTTTCACCATTTGTTGAGTTAAACATCCAATTTGTTGGTGTTGTTTTTACAGGAATATGTGTGAATATACATTGATTGTTTTACACTGAATAGCCAATCATATTTAGTGTATTTATATTTTTCACACATAATTATGTTGTTGATTTATCCTTAACCTAAGGATATGGCCTTTATGAGAGATTTCATCTCAACTTACATTCCATTGAGACTTCTTTGTTGATATACACCAAATCACTTTTATGTGGTGTATATAATGTACTTTGACATAGTATGTCATGAATTACCTTTATTCTCATGATATTACAAAGTTTTGATTACCTCAATTATTTTCATTCAAGAGTCTCTCTTTTGGTTAGAATCTCTAACTAAAATACCATTTTTAAATGTTTTAAAGACTTATTCATCTAAATCTTTCTCATTAATGTCCATGTTTTAAAAATGGTTTTAAGGATTTATTTATATGGACATTAAAGTTTAGAAATTAAAAATCCTTTTAAAAAGTTTCAAAGTGGTATGGGACACTTTGATTCAATAATCTACTTTTAAATGGCTTCTTGACAAATAGTGTGACATTTAAATGTTTTCAAGAAAAGGGGGATATTTCTCTCAAATAGTTTTGATGATTATTTTCATCTATATCAACATCCTTCATTATTCTTGATTGAGGTTAATGTGATACAATACAATCTTCCATATTGTATCAAATGAGTTATGTTTGACTGTGGATGTTCTATTTTTATACCATTCATGGTTTGTGGTTAAAGTATTGACATTTCGTATGCTAGTTTTAATACGAATGTTTATTTTATGCTTAAACCTACTCATATGAGGAATGCATTGGACTTAATAAGTGACGGGTGGAGCCCGCTATAGCTCCTCGATGCATCGGTAGGTCTCATGAGACAAACTAGTGTCTTGGCACAAGGCCTTGGCAAAATCATATTTGTAGTCTTGGCACGAGGCCTTGGCTATGTGGTTATGATAGTCTGACATTATGCATTCCATCATTATGAAAGTGGTTATTGATATTGCATGTGATCATTCGACTAGTAGAATATCCATGTGAGTAAGTAAATGGCATTATTTCATTTTACCTTTGCCATTTTATGCTGAAGTTCAAGTTTAAAAGGCTTTTGTTTTAGTTATAAATTGCCTTAAGTGTTTATGCTTATTTATGAAAGCTTCTGCTATAATGTTATCCTTACTGAGCATCCGAGCTCACCCCTTTCAATGTTTTATTTTTTTTTTCCAGGATTATGAAGAAGTAATTTATGAATGACCTGCAGGGATAGTATGAGGGGATATGAAGACAAGATGTTTTTTTTATGATGTAATGTAAAAATTTATGGATGTATCTAGTTATTCCAAGGCTACTAAACTAATCGGTCTTTCGAGACTTGATCTTTCTCATGATCATGACAATGTTATGTAATAATGCACCGACTCTAGGTAACTAGGGTCGGGGCGTTACATTCATGTCATGGGTTAAGGAAATTTAATATTATTATTAAATTATTTTATAACCTTATTTACTGGATTTACCTTTTTAACCACAGTAAATAAAATATTTACTTAAGTAAATGTTCCTAATGTCTAAAAATAAGAGTTACATATGTACATAATTTGGACATCCTGATTCCAAATTTGGAATTTATTTTTCCAAATTCAAAACATAGAAGTGGCAGAAATTAAATTTAAAATTAATTTCTATTGTCAAAACAAAAAGCGTATTTTTATGAAATAATAACTATCAAATGATTGACAATTTTTTATGTCCAGTTTAATCTCGAGATTAAATATAATGACTTAAATTATATTAAATAATAAAAATATAATCTAATGATACTTAAAAACAATTTAAATTTATAATTTAACATTATAAACTATTTCTATTAAAAAAGTGTTTTTTAATTAAAATTTTGTAGTTCACTATTCATCAAAAGTTGAAATTTTTCTGAAAAATACAAAAAATTCACTCTAAGATAATTTCTATATTTCAAAAACAATAATAAAGACCATTTGGAAAGATAAAATTTATAAAATTTCAAAAAGTTGGTATTACTATTTATAACAGCTAGTTTGATTGGTCGTGGTGTGTTAAAATCTCAAAGTTGCGAATAATCATTTTATTGCATTATTCAAAGGGAAACATACCATTGAAGCTTGGGGTGTTACAATCAACCATCTAAATCCCGCCAAATTGGAGAATCTTTTGGAGGATACTATTGTGTGGTGTAAAAATCTCATCATGAGTAAATGGACTACATTGTAGGAAAATGATGGAAATATACTTGAAGAAAGAGAACCAAAACATAGATTTGATTATGGAAACCTCATGAAGAACAAAACAACTTGGTGCCTGAGTGATATATCTTGGTGTTGCGAAAAAATGGTGTAGAAAGGCTAGCTATAATATGGGAGGGAATTTTATGTGCACTTTTCATGTAAATTCTTCATAGCCTTGGAGCTATAAGACATAGTATTGTTTACCAAGAATAAGTGATGGGGGGAAGAATGTTTTTTCATTCTGTCATTGGTCTTTTGGGCTATGTATTTCAGTCTTTTATGACTCTATCATGGACCCCTCTCAAAAAAATTATAGACGTGGACATTTTTCATAATAATGTTGCTTAAGAAAAACTTATTTATATTTTAATACTAATACTACATTTGTATACTTATTAATTATAAGTATTAATTTTTAGCATAATTTTCATTTGTTATACCATTGAAATTTAATTTTAAATTTTTAATAATTACATCTAATTATCATTTCTATGGATTCCATTAATAAATTGTCTTTTGACGTGAAACTAGATATCATTGGTAAATGTATTCTATATAAAAACATTCTAGTGTTCTACAAATAAAATGTAAAATTATTAGGGATTTTTCATACCCCTAATAAAAGTGTTTCCTTATTTTTAAATTATTTATAGCATTCATATCACTTCGTGTCGATAAACAACATGAGGGGATACAATCATGATGTTGTCAGGTTTATAATATTTTTGGATGAATAAACCACAAAAATAGAATATATGGTCCTTGAAATTGGTTTTTGGGGTTTTAATCAATAATTTTACTATTATCAGGTACTCCTCAACCATCATTTTTGTTCATGTTTTGGTTAGGGTTATCCTTATGATTTTTCAGGTGAAAATTTCAAGTATATACATGGTTAGAGTCCATTTTTTCAAAAACTGCGTGCCAATGTAATGTAACACAAAAAAAAACAAATAATAGTCATTTTAAATGTTGAAAATGGTCAACTAAAATGTGATCATACTAAATAGAACCATGAAACCCATAATAGTAACACACTTTTAGGTTTTACAATTTGACAAACAATGTTTCCCTTCCTAGCTAAATATGTGTGCAAGAATTCCTATTTCCAAAAATTATTTGACAAATTATGAACCCTCGTATAACCACCCGCTCAAACCTAAATAATGATAACTTGTTTTTCTATGTCTTAGGATAACTCATGTACCCATTTTGGCTCCTCCAAATCCCTTATTTGGTGGATAAAATCTTGGATAACCTTAATTGATTCATCTCAGGTATGTGATCTTCCCCATTTCTTTCTCTCCCACTCTCTTTTTCATTCCTCTTAAAGGTTTTTTTATTAAATCTCATTGTTGATGGATATAAAATCATTCATTTTTGATATTTAATATAGGATATATTCCTTCATATTTATTTTGTCATTCTACATTGGAAAATCCCATTGTAGTCCATGTGTTTCGTGATATTATGACTAGAAGTATGTAGTTCCATTGATATTTTTAATTTAATAAACCCATAAAATGACTGAGTTATTAAGATTGATTAAAATTATATTATGAAATCCCAATTTAGTGAAAAATGTAATTTGAAATTAGATTTTCACGAATTTTGGGGAAAACCCCCTAATTACATTCGAATTAATAATTTGGGAGTGATTTGAATTTAATGGAAATTTAGAAATTTATTTCTGAAATTGATTTTTGAAAAAAAATGTCTTAAATTTGTAAGATAAGAACATATGGTTGGTAGTATCATGAATAATACATGAGTTAATTAATAACCAGTGTATTAGTTTTTAATTGTAAATTAACACATTTAAACTATAAATGAGGTGATTTTATTTTAAACTATTTATTTAAAAAATTATTATTAATGTTTAACTGATTGGGCACATGCGAGCCAAGGTATTAAGTGGGTTATTTAAGAGAAACACTCTAGTATGGTACTTTCCTAGAAACAAATTTATGTCTTACAACTCTAATAAAAACCTAGTCAACAAATATTATCCCTATTATGATGTTAATGAGTCCTCATTGGATACATTTGGAGGAACATGTGTACACATAATTCTAAGATCATTGATATGATATTTTTGAGGATCCCATAGTGTGGAACTATTGTATATCAATATGAATGACCATGTTTCTTCCAGGGATTTTATGCAATATTTTCAATTGACTATGAATCCATTTTATTCATCTATTTCGATCTATATTAACCTTATTATATAATGTATTATTAATACATTTTTTGAAATTTTACAATATTTTGAAATGAAATATTTTTTTATTGAAATATGAAATTTTAATGCAATGAATATTTTCATTAAAATTTAATGAATGATTTAACTAATTATTTTTGCATTTTATAATAGAATATTTTCTGATACAACGAATGGTTTAATCTCACACCATATATTTTATTTTGGGTGTTTGTATATATTATATTATTGGGTTCAAGTAAAGGGAATTAACCTTTTTGTGGAGGTGGATGTTCATGAACCCTTCATATTTAAGTGTTGATAACATATGGATGTTTTAGTTTTATCATATAATTTTCTATTACATTGGTGTTATTTTTCTTGTGTTTTGATACACTTATCTGACTTCTAGTTCTATCTAATTTGGGAGTTCTCCTTAAGCATACTAATACGTAAAATTTTCCTCTGTTATTTATTTTTGAAACCATTCCCACTTATATCCTCCATGATGAAATGTGAATGTCACTAACATGTATGGATCTGGAACACCCTCCAAGATTTTTCTTTGTTGGATCATGTATTATATTAATAGGGTATCATGGGTGGTTTGAGACAAAGTGACAGCAATAGTGAATCCTGTAAATCATCCCTTGATTATAGTATATGCTTTAGAGATCTTATCATAACCTAAAATGTTGTTTCAAGTGAGGTCCTAGTCTCATGTGACCATGGGTGGGTTTGGAAATGTATCGTGAATATTAGTTTTATTCATTTACATTATTTTTTTGAATTGGTTTGTAGAAATAAAAATCATGTTTTCTTATCTGATGGTATTGACTAGCCATGTTTTATTTGTTTGAGTGTTGATATGATATGTCTTTTAACATCTTCATTGTTCTTTGCAGATGTGTCTACCATATTACCATAATAAATATGTGTGAATAGTATTCTCATTGATGTTTTTGAAGAACAATAATGATAAAACCCCCCATGGGCCATATTTCGGTCAGATTTAAAATGCTTAATTTCCATGAACAAGGATTTGAACCTAAACCTCATCACATTCCAACTAAAACTGTGTAAACTTATAGGGATAAATTTGATTTTTATTTTAATGGTTCACTTATCCCAAACCCATAAGTGTTTTATGGTTCTAATTACCCTCAAAATTCGAAGGATTGGTTGAGTAGGACAGATCATTTGTTTAATTTCTATAGACTCATGGTGATATCATAGAGAAATAATCCGTATTCAAGCTGTAGCGAACATGTAAGAGATGGCTGGATATGCTAATGATGGAAATTAAGAATAAAGTCTAATAGTGGAAGGAATTTAATGTTATTTTAAAAAAACATTTCAATCTAGAATCTAGGGATATATCTATGGATGTGGAGGTTTTGAAACTCAAGCAGGATAACAGGACCATAACAGAATATATGAACCAGTTTTCTGAGCTACTACTGTTTTCACATGATATAATAACAAACGAGAGGATTATGACTTGATGGTTTGATATGTGGAATCAATATGATATTTTTACTCATTTTATATTGATGATGATTCATTATTATATGGATGTGGTGGATGGAGCATTGATGGTTTTACATGATATAGCTAGTATGTTAGGGTTGACAAAAGATCTTCATTCTCCCAGTAGAGGTTATTCGTATTCCTTCAAAGGGAATATAAAATTTAATGATTCTCATGGTGGTTATCAATAATAGGGTTCTTACAGACCTTTTATTATTCTTGGGATGGGCCCTTGAACATTAAACCAGTTTGGACAACCCCAGCGATCGAAAGAGGTTTTCATTGAGGCACCCATGATATGTGCTTCCTGAAGACCCTCATGTAACTTGTATATTTTATTACATTATAATTTATATCAACATGGTGGAATATTATAATTAAAACCAAAAATATATATTGTATAAATCATTCTTGATTATATAAGGGTTTTAATTGAAAAAGATTTGGAATAAAGATTCTTCTTACAGTGTAAGTGTCTCTAGAGGCAACTAATACATGTATAGTGAAGTTAATTGGTTCCTCCATTAGAGAATAATATTTAATGATTGGTTTATATTATAATGGTTCATTTCAATTCTTCAAATCATATCGTATTGTTATTTTCTTAAATAATACTATGGATCTTTTTTCTTTTGCGATGAATATTACTACACCCCCCATAATAAAGAGGACTCATAGTCTTTGTTTTCTTGAATGTATTTTCTTGTAATCATATTTTGATCGTTTTTGGTATTTTTATCCCAAAAATGAATACACATGATGTTTTTCAGGAATTATTTCATCATTACTAATATATCATAAATTTACTACATTTATTGATGGGTCACATTTACTACATCTGAGGGGGTGTGTCGTATCTTTTAGGGATAATGAAACCTAAGGTTTTGTTAATATGGACCGTCTTACTAGTATTATGGAAATTAGTACCATTGATTTCTTTTGATATTGAGAAATAATCATTAATAGATGATCTAAATATAGTTTTAATTGAGTTTACAAACATTTTTCCTTCTAAAATATCTATATTTCCACCAGTAAGGGAGGTAGTGTGTTTAATTAATTTCATGAAAATACTGAAATGGTGTTATTTCATTTTATCATATTGAAAAAATGTAAAATAAAAGTGGTTAATACTTAGTTTAATGATATTATTTATAAAGGATTTATATTCTTGAGTGATTCACACAGTTGGTGCCCATTATCTTAACTAATGAAGCTGATGGAAGACTGTTCCTCTGTGGTTAATACCATAAACACAATCTTGTATTAGTAAATAACATGTATATATTTCCACATTTTATAGATCTATTTGATGATTTGGATTGGCTGATGTAGTTCTCGAAGATTGATATTTGATACGCATATCACCAGATAATAATAAAAGTATCTAACATTTATAAATCCACCATCTGAAGGAGGTATGTCTACTATAAGTACCTTATCATGCCATATATTCTAACCATTTCTTTTATAGTCTTCATGTTTTTTTAATAACATATTCCATGAGTATCATGATAAATTTTTGGTGGTCTTTTTGGATGACATAATTTTTAATTCAATGTGTGAGTAGTAACATTTTCATCATATAAGAGTAGTTCTAGAATTGATAAAAAAAATAACTCACATTAAATCAAGCTATGAAAATTCAACTTTTAGATTTGGTATGTGATGTTATTGGGAATAATAGGGTCAAATAATGGTATCCCTTTTGATACTAAGAATGTAAAATCTATTTTGACATAAAAAATTGTATATTGTTTTCATCTTTCTATGCTTATTGGGTTCATCAGGACACTACAACTAGTTCTTAATGGATTTCCCAAAGTTTTATAATCTAATGAATTATCTCACTGAGAATGAAGTGAAATTTAATTTGGATGAAAAATGTGGGAATTAATTTTTTGATCCAATTTTTTTTTTGAATTATCTTGCAGTTTGAACTCCCCTAAAGGTTGTGTAAGGCTACATGGTCATCTATAATACATCACTTTAGGGTTTTGACATTTTTATTGTGATGTATGATCACGTATTATTTTATTTGGCTCGGTAACATAGGTCGAAATATAATAATTACATGTCCAGTGACATTGAAATTACAACTGGGATGTATTATCTAATGATTTGGTGTAATTAACATTTCAGATAATTTTTTATCATGTTTTTAGAGAATAAAATGTTGATTTATATAATATATAAAAATATTTGAATCTCCCCAAGTGGGTTTGGGTAGAATAGATGCAATATTGTGATTTATATATTTCATTTACCCCATGGAAAGGGAATGTTTTCGTAGATTCTATAGGTAGGGAACATCCGACACATTCCATGAAAGAATTATTGGATGAGGCATACATGATGGATCTTTATAAGAAGTTCCATATTCGATTTTGTAAAATACAGTCCAAGGTTTTATTGGATATTTTTCTGTTGTCCACTTCCCTACATGAGATGATTCATCTAAAATAGATTCTTGATGAAAAATAATTGGACAATATGAACTGTTTTTATTTTGGGGACACTGTTACTGAGAGGTTATTCACCATATAAGATTTCCATTTTTTTCATAATCAATACATTATACCTTTTCTAATGGTCAAATCTATGATTAGTTAGCAACTATAATTTCCAGTGGGATGTGCTCTATGAACCATGGTGATGTTCTGTCAAATGCAACACCGATTATTGTGTCCATGTTTGAGATTTGTCTTTGGAATCTTTTTTTCATATTTTTATACTATCCAACTAGTCGAGGATGAGAATGAGAGAACTTTTGGTCTTCTTCATCCACATCCTATTCCAAAATGTAAGTGTGATGAAATTTTTATTGGATTTTATTTAGCATTCGCATACCTAGATAAAAAAATATATGTATTATGAACAATAAGCTTTTCAAACTGTTTTACATTATACCAATTCATTGTGAACCGAATGTTAAGGATCCCCAAAATATCTATTTGATAGTGATTTTTCATTTTCATTGAGTTTAATTTGCAATAGTCTCTAATATAGATCCATATTTTACTTACTGGTTTTTAAGAGACTTATATTGGCACCAAATTAATTGTTTTGTTAGTGTATGGAATACAATATTAAGACAGATGGCCACACAAATAGATCTATAAAAATTCATGAGGATATTTTTTGTGCATGTATCCCCAATTTTGATGGGTATTATGTTCTCCATTTTGGATAGTTTGAGTTTTCTTATAATAATATTTACATGTTATCAATTAGAATAGATCATATTGAGGCCTTGTATGAGCAACTATGGAAATCTCCAACGTGTTGGTCAGTGATCATTCAATGTTTTTTGGTTAGATTCATCTTGGTTCGAGAGATAATATAAAATATTCATTTTAATCATTATAAATTAATGGCAGCATAGAACTGGCATTTATTTTTGGTAGAACATAGTCATAGACTTTTAGAGTTCTTAGTTAGTGACATGGTGTTCTGTAAATTTTCTCCTCGTTAAGGTCATCTGCATCTCAGAAGGAAGGGAAAAATGATCCTCATATTATCGTATCATATGGGGTTTTGAGATATAGGGGATTTAGATCTTTATTTATCACTTCCTTTATATTTGAAATGGATAAATAATGAGTTCCATATATCATAGCTGCAATTGTATCTCTCTCATCCATCACATGTTCTCAGCTGGATTGATATTGTTGTCGGTCATGATTTATCTGTGATTGGGAATCCAGTTTGGATAGTTGATTATAAAACAATGTTAGTTCATGGGAGGCTGATAAATTTAGTTCAAGTGTTATGGAAACATGATCACAATAACCATGAGACATGTGAAGGAGATGTACTGATGAGCGAGAAATAACCCCATATTTTTTATATGAAAAAGTGTTTATATGATTTCATGTGACAAAAAGATACTATGGTGTAGATTTTGTGACATCGTGTTATTTTATTATAGTAACCCTTTAATATAAACATTTTAATACTTTTCTCAAGGATCTTCTCAAGTTGCTCTGGGTGATATATTGAATTTTTTGAAATTTTTAGGACGTTAATGGTTGACACACAATTTTCCCAAATTGCGCACACACCCATTATAATCAATGAAAACATAAATAGTTATTGTTTTAAAGGTTTTAAAGAGTATTGAAAAAATTTTCTTATATTATTTATAGACTATTCACATCATCATAGGAGTCCAAAATTAGGGCGCATGATATGAAAAACTATGATTCCATTCCTAGCTTACCTTGTTTGTGTGAGTTTTTATTTCCATATATCTTCATAAAAAATATATACCCACTATATAAAAACCACCTAAAAATTAAATTTGGATTACTCGTATTTATATTTATTTTAGTTGCTAAAGAACCCCATTTGTATCCTACAAACCCCTTTTTCGGTGGATGAATTCTTAGAGAACCTCGTTGAATTCCTCTCTATTAAGTGATCTTATCTTGTTCTTTCTCTTCTACTATTTTATCATTTCCACCTTAGGTGTTGTTAGGTAATATGGTTTTCGATGGATATAAAAATTTTCATATTGAATATTGAATATATTTTTTATTCCATGATCTTTTTTACCATCATTTATCATTTAAAAATTCTATTGTGGGTGTTATGTTTTGTGTTACCGTGATTAATGGTATGTGGTTCCATTGAAAATATTCATTTTATAGACCGTACAATTTCTTGATTGATTTATATTTCATTCTATTAAATTTTTAAAACCTAATTTGTCTTAATTTCAATTTAAAATTGGATTTCCATTAATTTTTCGAAAAACCCCCAAAATCTAATGCAATTGGAATATAAGGAGTGATTTGAATTGGATGAATATTATGAAATTGTTTTGTGATAATGAATATTAAAAAAAACATATTACATTTATTTGATAAGAAACTATGGTTTTAATTATATTAAAAAAGCCCTGAATTTATTAAAATCACGTGTCTTGGTATCTTATATGAAATTTTCATATTGATACTAGAAGTCATGTAATTGTATTTTAGATGCATTTTAAACAATATTACCATTATTTATTAATTAACTGAGTTCATTAAATCATATGGATTTATTGGGTTAGTTGGAATAAACACACTAGGGTGGTAATTACCTAAAAATGGATTGAAGATTTACAAAACTAAAAAATCATAGTTTGGAAGATATTATCACTAATTGGATATGGATGAGTCCTCGTTGGTCGTTGTCTATGGGATGTGTGTATGCATATTTCCATGATCGTCGATATGATATGTGTGAGGATCTCATTGCTTGGAACTATAATACCTTAGGGATAATGAACACATTGCTTGATGAGATTATTTTGATACATATTTTGATGTATAAAAAACTATTTTACTCATTTCTACTAACTTATATGAACATTTTTATATAAAAAGGTCATTATGAAAGTAATTAAAATGTTTTTATACATATAAATAAAAATAATGTTTCTATTTTAATATGAAATTATACTCCCTTGATTTTTTATAAAAAATGATACCATTATTCAGTCTATTTTTTTGGAATCTTATTACGGAACACTTGGTGAGACCCTACAGGGATTTTATCTCGCACCCTATAATTTTCTTCTGCCATTTGTATATTCTCTTCCTACACATTTAGGTAAAGTGAAAGAGCCTCCTGGATAAGGTGGATATTATAAACCCATTGGCCTTGGAGTGTTCAAACCATTGTGATTTTTTAGTTTTATCATGGTATTTTTTTATTCTTTCGTGAGGTTATATTTAGTTTTGATATGGAATTTTGAATTTTGGTACTATCTCCATTGGTATAATTCTTATGAAAATATTAAAATTAAATTATTCCTTCCACAATTTATGTAGAATAATGGTCCCCATTTTTTTCATTCATGATTTCAAGTGTTAGTTGCCAACCCATGGGGATCGAGAATAGTCATTAGGCTATGTCAGTGATGAACCAGTTATCTGGGTACCTAGGTATCCAGGCCGGTTCACGAAATATAATTCATTAGTGACCAATGATTTTTTTATCCCCCATTTGTAGTGGAATCATATTTTTTATTCTTAAATGTATGTTTTTCCATGAAATATTGTTCTTTCATGGTTTTTATTTGTTTCTCAGTATATAAATTTATATAGAAATAAGAAATTAATTTTCATTCCAATGGTTGTTATTCTTCACATAATAATTTCTCTACATATATATATATATACACACACATAGATAGATAGATATATATATATATCATCCATCTATCTTTATATGCATATATATATATATATATATTGTGTGTGTGTGTTTGATTGTTGTTATGTCTGTTTGTGTTATTATATATCAATGTGTGTTTTCATTTGTATGTATATATTAGTTTTTTTGTATTTTTATATAGATATTAGTTTATTTATTATTTAATATATATTCACTTAATTTATTTTATTTTATTTATACTAAAATGAATCAAATATGTATTCTATTTATATACTCCAAAAATAATGTTATATTATATTTTATATATTATTATGATTATATTAACATTAGTTTGTATATTAATGAAAATTTATTTCTATTTATATATACCAAAGAGAATATTTCTTTTCGTACAAGAAAATATCATTCATATATAAATCATCCCATACATAGTACACGTCATGTTTGAAACAACACATGAAAACATACATTAATTTATAACATGATTTAATATTTCATTATTATATATTCAATAATCCTAAATCATACAAGAATATTATTTTCAAGAAATATTTTCTAATTTCTCAATCAAAAAATCATTAAGTAAAAATTTTCCAATTCATTATCACATTATTTCAATTTGACTTCCATTTATAATAAGAAATCATATGTTTAAATCCTTATTTTGTATATTATAGAAACCATATTAAAATGATAGATAAATTTTTTCTCTTCATTATATATCATTATCACTTATACACATGTTGTTTAATTAAATCATATTTATATTATAATACCTATTAAAATCCTATAAAATCACAAAATAAATAATTTAAATTGAAATACATTCAAAAAACATTTATTCAGGAAATTAATTTTTTTAGTAAAGATCTATATGGTAACATATAAATTTAAAAACAATACATAAATTTCAACCCTCACATTGAAATCATATATATAACAAAAAATAATTACTTGATGTAAAAAATATATTTTTTCAATTCCCCTAATATACCAACACATTTTCAATAATGATCTATATTTTCATTAATGAATAACATTTAAAAATACATCATATCATGTTACATTTGATGAAAAATATTTATATAATGTTTCAAAACTAAATCTTCTCACTATACTAACACCGAAAATTAAATACATAGTGCGTCAAAAAATTTCATGTTAAATAACTCAATTATATAACAATGAGTTCAAGAAGAGTCCAACCTCACAGTAAGAAAATAATACATATCATGAGATATGACACAATTCTTTCCAAAACCTAGGCTTTATTATATGTCTATATTTTTCATTATATTGTTAAACAATGGATTTATATTTCTTATTTTACACATTTATGCATGATTTATAATTTATAACTATAATTAATATAGATATAAGTTCTATTATTTTAATCATTAAAAACGAAATATTATAGGAATACCATAAGGATATTTATTTATTTATTAAAATATTTTCTTATTTTGGAATTGAAAATGATTGATATGGGCCGAAAATGGTTGAATTCCAATATTTTAACAATGTTGTGTGCGAATAATGTTAATGAGTTCATCCTATTTGAAAAAATAGTAATTATGACCCTTCCAAAATATTTTTTCATTTTTTATGTGCTATTATTTTGGAAAACAATTTTTAGATGAGTTAGATGAAAACATGATCTATCACAGAATAGATCAAATTCATAAATGATTGACTAAATAGAGGGTTAATAGTAAAAACCACATGACTTGGATAACCATACATTTCATGGATTATGGAATATTATTATAGGTGTAAATAATGATATAGATTAAATTGATAGAATATAAATTCCCCATGAAGATTAAATTCACCATTTTCGAAACAAATTTTTGAGTTTTAGAAGTTATATAAATATTCACTTATATTTTTTATAATAAATATATATTATTAGAAGCTATATCAAATGTATATAATTTGAATGCTCTAAATGGATGGAGTGACAGTAGCATTACAAAACTACCTTCCCATTTGATTATTATTCTATAGAAGTATAATGATATACATTTTTGAGAAAAACATGTTAAACTGATTCTATGTTTAATGGGTATGATCTCTAAAATAATTCTTGAATGTCAAAGTAAATTCATCATTTCTCTAATAGTAAAAAAATTTAAAAAAAATCTTCATGTATCGTGTGGTTTGATACAATAATGATAAATCGAGAACATATAAATTTAAATGGTACATTCAAGTCATTACATGTCTAGATGTCTATTTAGATGTGATTTGACTAGAACTAAATTGAGGGGGATTGCTAATTCATGTATTCTATATTAGAATCATAATCACCTTGTAGACTCTACTAAGTTGAAATGTTTTTTTCATGAGAATCATTAATTTTGGAATGAGTATATAAACCCCCATCCACCCCTATCTATTGATAAAATGAATATTTTATGTATAATTCTGAACTTGTAGAACATTCCTTATTATGTTCATAAAATATAATATCCCACCATGGATATTCACAATTAACAAATATAATATATATTTTCTATTTATATTAGGATTAATATAACTGTGTAGCAATATTTAAAAATATTTTTATCCACTAAAAAATATGTAATAAAAATTTGGTATTCTGGTGGTACATTTTATGATACCCATATAATTGAATATTTCACACTAAAATCCCTTATGGATCATGATAGGACACCTTCGATTTGGGGAATTAAATCTAGTTTTTCCTATTTGTATTCCTATTCCATATATCTAAATGTTTTACCCATTTTGATATGTACCATTGTTACCTATTAGTGTATGAATGGGTCACATTAAAATATCATCTAATAATTAAAAATTTAATGGAATGAATTTATGATATTATGTATGAAAAAATGTATTTTTACAAGTTGTGGATCAAAGGATTACTCTTTTTCATGGTTTGATTTCACTAAAAAGTCATTTCTATAGTATAACTACTTGTTGTCAAAAGTGGTTTGGTTCTTCCCACACATTTATAGAACCTCATTGTGTCATGATCCATCCTGGTTACCCACTAACACTGATACTCGATTCCATCCAAATATAGACTGAACAGAATTCTCATTCCCTATGGGTTTGTGACTAGCACTGAGAATCATATTAATGTAAACATAGAATAGATTTTGCACAAGAACAATACGTCACTGGAATAAAATTAACATCTATATATTCATTTTAAAAATTCCATTTCATTCTTAAACCAAATGAAGTATTTTATCAAATTAATGCATTTTTCATTCTGAAATTAATAATATTCTTATAGAATTAATACCTTTCAATAATTTTTCATTGAAATTCCTATTCTGATGAATCATTATAAAAATCATTTTATCAATACTTATCCCATTTCAACCAATGGTTTAACAAATTCTAATAATTTCCTCAAAATCATTCAAGACGGGTTTTATTCATCAATACATTCTTTAAAAAGTGAAATTTTAATTCAACCCAAATTATGTTATTAAAAATTAATTTGGAACATTCTTCAAATCAATATTTAAAATTATGATTTGAGTTTTTAGATAATACATATCGAAACAACTACAATTATCACAAGATCATACGAACCAATTACTGATATGGGGATCTATAACATATAATTTATGTTGGTGAAGATCAATGAAGAATATTTATTATCATAATATATTAAATTAATAATTATATCCAACCACAACATGATTATTTATCGATATCAATGGAAGATAAAAGAGATAATAATAGTATTAGAAAAAAATAGAAAACTCTTACCAGATATAACCAATATGATCCCTGACTCTATGATCCATGTAGAGATTTGGTTACGTAGAAAAAAAACCATCTCTTAAGACCCTACAAATCCAATGAATTCATAAAGGGTTGAGTGGGAGGTGATCATATTTTAAACCATAGATTTTATAATAACTAATTCTTTTTTTTTGAATTAAAAACTATTTGTATTGCATCCAGGTTAGGATGAAAGGTTTCTATAAACTATCATCCCTAACCATTACAAAACTACTATGATTATGGAAATGATTTATTTTTTGGTCACATGGTTTTTATAACCATATATAAACCTTGAAAACCCATCTATTTAAGGGTGCACTATATGGATGTGCGGTTTCTTGGTTTGGGTGAAATGTGTACCATAATCCAATGAACCAATATAGGGTGCATGGTTTTCATAGGAAAATAAATTTTTTTTACCTAACTATGATATAACAATTCATATCCCATTGGGCTTCCAATTTTTTTATAAAACCCCTTCAATAACCCCATAACTATACCATAAAAGATAAATATAATAAAAGGGTGATGAATTACCAAAAATCATGTCATGTAATGTTACAAAACTCCCGATTATAAAAAATTTATGACACTAGATAAATATGATTCCATCTAAAAATGATGGTGCCACTACTATCTCATATGTGCCTCATAATCCCAAGGATCACCCAAATTAAGACCACACTACAAGAGAACAAAGTCCATTGCTATATAATTCTCACCAAGTACCATTTTCATAGAATCAATAATCTATATTGTATACTCATTCACCGATAAATCATGTTCAAATCATGGTCCACCTCACTAAAAAATTAGATTCTTACAAAATATACTTGTAAATATGATTTATGTGGAACATTTTATGAATTAATGTCATCCAATATTGAAATAACAAACAATATGAAACAATTCAAATTTTCTTAAAAAACTCAAATAGTCCCACATATCTATAGGTAGGATTTACCTATGTTCCTAGACAATGATATCCCAAATTAGGTGAATATCTCAATGAAACCTTTTCACCAAAATAATATTATTAATATGCAGATGATGATCATCTTATTATTTAAACTAGAACATTTCCATCTCAAATACCTATCAAATCATCTGAATATTTTTCATACTCTCGTTCATATATGAAACATGAAATATTAATTACATAAAATTTTCCATAGTTATTTTTTATTTAATAAATTATATTTTTCATATTTTTTAGTTATGTGCTAGATCAGGTTTACAAATTTGAAATATTTGGATTTTTGTCCTGGTGGGTAGTTGTCATATGATTAAGAGAAACCATGTGCAAACCTTGGAGGTTCTTCCATATTTTTTATAAAATCCAACATCATGGTCAAATCAAGGTATCTTTAGCCATGTTACCGACCTATTCCAAGTGTCAATGACATCAAGGGGAGGCACACAGGTGGACCATGGTATGGGGATCTATGTTTCCAAACCATATATTATTTCTAGATTAAAAAACTGGGATTTACCAACCCCCATAATTTCCCTTAAAAACAAATGATCTGTCCCTTCTCCAAATTTCTCAACATTACCAACTAGGAGGATCCACAGCGTGCACCACCCCTCCTCTAATCTCTTATCCATTGAACTTTTTCATCTTTTTCCTAAAATAATTTTCGATTTTGAAATATATTTTACTCCACATTTCTCCAATATTTTCATATATAACATTATTTTTAACCTCCCCCCAACTAATATCATACACATACCAAATCTTATCCTTATTTAGTGATTACCTTGGATCATTTTTTTTCACAGTATTGGTGGGGTTCGACTAAGGGAAGTTCTTATTACAATAGTTAATTTTAGTGGGTTCACCATTTTATCATGTACATTTTATTTAATTATTCCTCATTATCACAATTTGAATTAGTTTTCATATTACATTTGGATTATTTTTATTTTTATAGTATACCATTTTCCTACTTGGGGTAGTTTTGGACTATTGTTCAGGATGGAAACCAGTAATGCCTCCTAGAAGGATACTTACATACATATGTATGGGAATAACATATATAAATATATTCAATCATTATATATATTACATATAGGTGAGGATAATATCTACACTACATAGATGATTATTTATATATATAAATGTATTGGCTCATATGTTGTATGTTTAAAATGATTGTATTAATTCTCATCATCACAGTTATTCCTTATATACAAGATACACTTTCAATTTGATTCAATGTGTCATCATATTATTTAACTTGTAATGTGGTATGAGCACTATACCGAATTCATTAATCATAATAGTATTATTATTATAAAAATGTGTTTTTATAATATATAATTTATAATATACTATTTTTTCTATGATATTATTTTTCAATCATTAATGAAATTTTATCTATGGTTCTAATTGGAGTGTCCATTTTTTTTATTTTTAATGAAATTTATTGAAATATAATTAATTTAGAATGTATAAGACGTTTTATATATTTTGTGTATTATAAAATTGGCGATTTCTCAAAGAATATTCTATGGAAATAGTGTTTTTTAAATTGATGAGGCCCAATTGGAACATTTAAATTTCTGAGATAATGAAAATCGCAATTAATCATGCCACCATGTATTTGAATTATTGATTGTTATGTATGTGTTTTTGGACATTTTCCTAGTGATGGGTCCTTTAATTATTTTATGTACATTTAGAAATTTGAAAGGAGAAATGTATAAAATTGAATTACGGGGTAAAAAGGTCTATTATTGATTTTGTAAATAATATGGGCTATGTGTGTATATGTTATATTAGTAAAAAGTGACCTCGTTTTAAATGATTCACTTGGAATCTATGGGTTATTATGTGGGTGTACTAAGTATTAGAACAATGGTTGAGTCGTAATGACCATTGACCAACTATACCCAATAAGATTATGCTACAAAACTGATTAAAAAAATATAATAATTCATTAGGGGTTGACTCGAACATTGTATTTACATATCTAGTGGGACATTAATAAGAATTAAAAATTTAGCATGGTTATTGAGAGTTTGATGATTTCAATGACAAAAAAAACCTATCTTATCAGGGATTCACCATGGTGTGTGCTCAGTATTAGTGTTTTTTTAATTGTACTATTTTAAAATAATTTTTTCCAAGTCTATATAAAATTATAAGAGTCGTGTTTAATTTCTCCAATATTATACACTCATACCAAGGATCCTATTTTATAACTGGTTATCTTTTATAAGGAATTCCTTTAATGTACTTTTATGTTTTAAGACTATTTTCTAAAATTAAAAAGAGTATTATTTTTCTTATAATTGAATCTTGTTTCTTATTTTCCTTAATATTTTATAAAACTCTTTTTTATATATCATATTCTCTAACTAACAATACATGGCTTTCTAATTAATGTTAAGGAATAATGATTAATTTGACCTGGAATGCTTATTGAGATTTAATACTCACACGTATGCAATTATTATTTTTTTGAACTTCGGGAGAATCATCCTTCTTAGTTTCACAATCCATTGGGTTTCATCGTTTCAATATTTTATGGTGACCAATGAGAATATGTTTAGGTATTTATATTGTCTATTATTTTCTATTTAGTTTTCTATTTATTTATTAACATCCACTTTTTGTTCTGAATATTCAATTTTATTTATCTATTTTTATTCGAAAATCATTTACAATTATGTTAGGATTGGTGCCTAAAACTAGTGGAGGCCTAGGTGGACAGGTAACACATCTTTAGACTTATTTGAGGAGGAATATGGGTTACTGGTTTGATGTGAACACGAATTAAATTATAAAAAAATGGTGTCGGGGCATTTATGCCTAATTGTTTTGTGATTTCTAGATGTATAGAGAGAGTATTGCCATAGTTAATGAGAGTTTTTATGTTTACGTGATTCATCGCTATATATTATGAATGAATCAATAATTTATATGGTTTTTTGGATATAAGGGCATTAAAATATGATCTTAGGTCAAATTTATTTGAGGTTTTTGGGTTTTTATGGAGTTTTTCTTATCTGTTTTTTAAATTTTTGATCTTTTTCGAGGAATTAAATGGTGTAAATAGTTGTTTGGAACAATTCACAATACCATTCATAGAACAAAAAAACTATTTATTGTAACTTATAAGATTTTCTCCCAACATCTTTACTACCATCCAAACATTGTTTTTAATCCATTCACAATAGTGGGTTTTTTTAAGGATTTGGTATTTTGATCAATTTAGAAATATGGTTGTTATTTTTTTATTATTTTTAGTGGACCGAGTTGTTTTTGGGTTTATTCATATGTATTTTAAAATGGAATTTGGTTTATAAAAAATTTCATTTCCATAACTAAATCCTTGGGTTCATTGGAAATAGAATGGGTTATTTTGGGAATAAAAAGTGTGTCAGAATCCTTTTTTGGATTTTGAATTGTATTGTAAAAAGAATATAAGAAATGGTTTTGGAAACTATTTATGATCCTATGACAAGATTCATGACATGTGAAATATTTTTTTTTTGAAATTTAATAATTTTTTGAATGAAATATTTTTTAAAAATGGAAATGTCTTGGTTTGATAATTGATATTCCTACAAAATTGAAAAAATTTAAATCTATGGGTATGGTAAATGGAATTTTGTTTCTAAATGTGGATGCAATTGGGAGATAACATGACTATATATATATATGAGGCATCATATAATACCATCGTTATGTATCCAATATTTTAAATTTATTTTTTTCATCAAAAAGTCTTTTTGAAAAGATAATTTTAATTTTTTTATAATTGTTGGTTATTTTTTGTTTTAAATTGGGATTAGGGGATTACATTTTTTATGTTTCTTTGTTTTAATGTATTGGAATAATTGAAATAATGGTGAATTGAATTTGGATTATTTATTTACTATTCAAATCTCATGTTTTGGTATATGATTTGTTTCAATTGGGTTTGATGCTTATTAATTTACATTCTACCTCACAGAAAGTACTTAAAGGTTATTAAAGGGTCCCTTCTTATTTTTGAGTGTTTCTAGAATTATATTGTATTTTTGGAGTTGAGTTATTGTACCATGATGCATATTTTTCATAGTGGTAAAACATTGAGAGATATTTTGGTGTAAGTTAAGTAATTTGAGGTTATCGTATAGTTTTTTAGAAGTCATGATTTTGGGATGATACGAGCTATTTATGGTATGTTTGAAGTGTCCTCTTTAGACCAGTGTAAGGTGATACTTCTATACTCCTTTTAGGATTGGATGCATTGTGATACTATAAATACCACTATCATCCAATGGATTACTTTTGATGTAGTGGAATTTAATTAACTATATGAGATTATGTTTTTCTAATAAGTCAACTGGATGGTGAAGGGGCATGTGGATAATTTTATTAATATGGACCCCAATTGTTTCGATGTAGCATTACGTTGTATCAAACAACATCATGCATTTATATGGGGTCTCCAAACTGATGTTAATGATAAAATTCATTCATCCATGCATGTTTGGTTTGAGAATTGTTTAGTTGAATTATTTTTAGAAAAGTTAGTTGTCATTAATAAATACATAGTAAGATTAAATATAGTTTTATAGGTTCCCATAATGGTTACACATCAAAATAATTTGTGTAAAAAATTGAACATATACAATAAGGTTCTTTAATAATTTCTATATATTTGTATTTCTAACCAAACACAAATTTTCATCTAGTGAGGTTGGTTTAGGAACTCTAAACCATAAAATTAATATCCTTAGAATGATTTTCATTGATGTGGATAATTTTTAAAGATAAATATTTAATGTAGGTTTCATTCAAATAAAATTATGTTTCATTATGGAGTTATTAATTCCAAACAATGTGGAGGAAGATACATTAAAACATCATTTATTTATCCATGTTCCTCAGAGAGATTATTTTCATATGGTGAAGTAGATATCATGTGTATTGGATGTTTAACCATATTTTTCCCATGGTAAGAGTGGATGTAGGTTGTGTCTCTATATGCAACAGTGGTTTGGTTTGGGACCCCTTTTGTTATTGTGGTTTTTGTGTCATTGATTTTTTTATATCACTATGGTTATAACATGTGGATGGGATCTCTTTAGTGTTTAAAATTATTTAGTAATATTTTTATTATTTAGGTAGTTCATGTTTGTAGATGTATGTTAATTATAGAAATTATGAATCATGAAACATTATTTAGTTTTTGGAAATTATCTTTCAGGCCCCCTTAGGTTATGTGTCATTCTATTCTAGTTGGTTTTCAATTGTAAAGGGACAAACCATGGATCCCATACTTGTTGTTAAATATATATTGGGTCGAGGGTAACATGGGGTGTATAGTGGTCACACATGGAGATGCTATTAATGTTTTTTTATGCTTCTGGTCTGGTTTGAATGTTTTGGTTTCATAATTTCTTCTTTTGTGATTGAATGTTATTTTTTGTTCCTTGGTTTTACGGTGCCACAATATTTTCCGGGTGGGGATAAACACAACACTCTAACCTATAAGGATTTTTTTTCAAAATATTAATAATATGTAATTATTTAAATTATATTTATCCTCATATTGATATTTAAGTAAGACCATAGTTTTAAAATTTAATATTAGGGGTTTTAAACATGGTCACACGGTAAGCACATGGTTAGAATAAACTGTACAGAAATTTTTTTGGTTCATTCATAGTTATTATCATAATCAAACACCAATCTGGAAGAAAATTTAATTAGTTGTGATCCATTACCAAATTGGGTGTTCATTCCCCCTTGGAAAGGTGACTGAATGGTTCATGATTTGGCCAACCATTCCTCAAAAGTTTGTGATGTGTGCAGATTAAAGAAAATATGATTTTGGATGTTCCCAATACTATTTTCTATGAGTTAAATTCAAAAAACACATCCCCTATCAATTTTATTCATCACTCCCATCATGGGTTCCCCCCCTCCACCTGACATGCTACCCCTCCTCCTAGAAACACTACATTGAATTTTTTCCTTCCATTTCCACTTTTGATTTTCAGTGATGAGGGGTTCTTCTCCTCATCTCTACTATGTTTCCTTAATATAATTTAATTTTATATTATCTTCCACTTCTCATATTTCATGTTCAAAACCTAACATGATATTTATATTCCCTCTAGTTTGATTTTGTACTTAGGGTATGCGGGGTTCGACAAAGTCCAATTCTGGAAATGGTGGTTGAGGGATGCGGCTTCTCCATTTGACATGGGTAGATTTCATTTAATTATATATCATTGGACTAACATTATATAGATATTTTATGACCATTATATTCCTTCTAATTTTCTAGTATACCATAAACCTCTTTATGGTAGCATTGCACTTTCGTTTATGAGGGTGTCGAGCCATGCATCCCTAGACGTGACATAAAAAAATATTAATGTGTAATGCATATAAATATATACAACCACTTTATACATATTCTATCATAGTGATGGGAATATCTATATTTCATCTAGGGGTATTTATATAAATATAGTTAGGGTTTATGTCAGTGTAATATTAAAATGATTGATATTCTTGGCTAGATTCATTAGGCTTTCTCACTTTTGTGGACCTTTATAGTGTTTTTGGGTTTCCATTGTCAGAGGAGGCACATTATGACATAGGATCCCTTCTCTCAACCCATTAATATGAGTTCTATGAATTATTTATTTTTGTAGAAATAATAATTAATATATTTATATATAATATTTATAACATAAGAAAGGAGACGATTCATTATTGGAGATGAAATTTCAATTTCCATCTATATTTAACTTAAATGTCTAATTGGGGGATACTTTATTAACATCATTTTATATATTATTTAAAATATTTTGAATTTTAAATGAAAAAATTGCCTTCAAAATTTTTCTTCTTATATGTTTTCTATTTTAAATGGTATTTTTAATGAAATTTTTTATGTTAAAATTATGATTCCCAATTTTTACTTTTTAATATTTGAGGAAATGAAAATCCATTATAATGAGTTCCCCCTGTATTAAAAATTTGGTGTGTTGAATTTGTTCCATGTGATGTATTCACATTTTTGGGACATGTGACATTTTATTTATTTTGTATTGGGAAATGTGATGCACTAAAAAGTGAACTAAGGGGGAAAAAATTGATTAATTAATCTGATTCGTGAGAAATCTATGATATATAAATATGATAGATTGGTAAAAACATTTATCCACTTTAATGAAGAGCATGATGTCCCTGGGTAATTAGGAACACTTAATAAAGACAATTATTCTAGATGATTTAGTTGGTCACTAACCTGGGATCTCTAGTAGGATTATCCTTCATCTCTAACAAAAAAATATGACGATATAATGGGGGAATACTAGAACATATCCATCGACCACTCCAGTAGCTCATCTATGATACTGGATTATATAGTTTTATTCCCATGAGTATGAGGCCCCATGAGTATGAGGATCATAAAAACCCAAGTAACCAAGATAAATAGGTATTTCCCAAGGTTCATTATCACTTTCATTATAATTTTTTAGGGTAAAATTTAAAATACACTTTGTATTAGTTTCATTCATGTATAAAATATTAATAATAATGTTTAATTTCAAAAATATTTTGTATCCATATAGAGATACTTTTATAAACAATGAATATATTTTATATGGAATTTTTGTAATGGAATTTTGTTCTTTGGAATCTATTTTTGAAAATAAAATAAACTGTTATTTTTTGAAAAATGTATTTCTGATACATGTTTTCTTTAAATGAGTAGACAATGTATTTTTATATTTATTATTTTGATACTATCATGATTTGTATATCTCTTTAATTTTAAATAATGAGGATTAATTTAGTAGGACATTCATAAATATTTGTAATACTGACTCATAAACTGTTATATTATTTACCTATTGGGTAAGTTTATAGTTCGGTCTCATTTTCCTAGGAGATACATTAGTTTTGTAGATAATGGTGACACATGAGTTCATGTGGATGTATGTATAGTGTTAAATTTGTTTATACAGTTATTCATTTATTTTACCACTACGAGTAGTAGTTTTTTAAATTTTTATTTATCTATTTTTATGTGATAAATTATTCCCATGTGAGTTATGAATGATTTAAGGATTTAATTTTCTTCCTGGGAAGATCAAGAATTCCCATCAAGCCTTGTTGTGGGAGGAATCAGTTGGCTTGTTTGGGGTTGACCATGATGGATTTGTGAATCTGTCCTAGAATAAACTAATCCCATTCCAAGAAGATCCACCAGCATCCCATGATAGAAATTTTATTTGAATGGTAATCCCTACATGGAATTCATGGGAGATATCCCGATCGATGTTTGGTAATTTTTTTACCATTAATATCAACCATTCACAAATGGAAATCCCAATATACGCTATTGTTATGGATTCATGTATGAATCATGTCATAAACTGTCTTTATAGCCTGTTCTTTTGGAAAACAATTCTACATATTGAATTCCATTATAAAACCCACTTGGGATGTAAAAGTTATTTGTTGGACTCTCAAAAATCAAGGATTGAACAAGGTATCCGGATAAGATACTATAACAAATAAGTCTATATAAAATATTATAATCTTTAATATTTAAAGGATTTAACATGTCCCCATCCTTGGTGATATCTTGAATAGGTATAATGTGAACTGATTTGGTTAGAAAATCAATACAACCCATATCTAATTCCTCCATCGAGGGGTAAATGGTAACCCAACCACAACGTTCATAGAAATAATATCCCACATCAATGTATTCACATCAAGGAGATAATGTAAAACCCAACGTTTCTATTTCTTGGACCTATCCTTTATAAACACATAAAAAGGATAGATAATGTCAACATTGGCTCATATTATACTTGTCCACCGAAATCATTGTCTCATTTAATATTCCTAAATATTTACACCCAAATCTAATGCTAAAAATAAAAAAATTAATTTATGGCTTCGATAATGATAATTTTGACCCAATTTATTCTATCTAATCCATTAAAAATCAAAATTAATTATTGGATCACTTTAATATACAAGGGAAATTTTATTTTGGATTTTTAAATGATTATGAAATATTATTACATAAATAGAACACATGAATATAAGAGAATATTTATCCAAATATAACCATCTTTCCAATGTCCATGTTAGGTATTCAAAATCTTCTACAAACATCCACACATATAAAAGATTTTTAGAAACATATATAATCATTCTTCATTACCTAGATTAAAGAATAATAATAACAGTGAGTTCAAGTATTTAGTAAAGGTAAATATAATCTTTAATAATTGAATTAAATAAGTGATTATAAAATGAATATAAAGGTATGATAATAAAATCCTAGTGCATGAGCATAACAAAATTGAATTCATTCCCACAAATAACTAGTCACTAGACCCTGAAAAAAAAATTAACTAATGAAAAAGAATTTTTAATAATTAATAATGATCGACATGGTTTCAAAAATAATCAAAGTATTCATTAATAACACTTAAAACATATATAGAAAATGTGTTGGTACCTTTGGAAATCATTATCATTGAATCCATAAAAAATCCTTAAAATTATAAAAATTGTACATCTAACGTATAATATAAATCTCTAGAGAAATGTTTTTACCCTATGAATTGATTTTATATCAATATTAAACCATCATTTAAGCTATACAAGGATCACTAATTAGCTATAAATGTGCTCATACCTTCATAAAAAAATCCATAAAAACATTAAGTTATTAATATATAAAAAAGTTAATTTCAGTGTAATATCCATATGATAAACAACTATTATATTACCAAATTTATCTAATGAATGAGATGAAATGGGTACCAATAAACTCTCATCAAAAGATTCATAATCAATCTGTTTAAATATAGAGGTTGGTATTAATAAAAAATTTCCCCAATAGAACATATATATGATCCCATATTTGAGGAGTTGTAAACCATTTAAAATATTTGTTTCAATATGTTATTTAAATGTAATAGAGTGTTTTAGAAGACAATGAGGGAACTATATGGTAATCCGGGGGTTTACGGCATGAATGTATGAGTAACTGTCCAACCTGTGAAAGGCGAATGGGTTGGATACCGTTAAGTAAATTGTGTTGAATCAACAAGAAATCCAGGAAAACTTAGTCATTAGGGTTCTATATTATAGGTACTTAGTTTTTTAAAATGTGCAACATATTTAAGAAACAATGTGACTTGGAATATACTTTGGAAGAGGGAGAAACATGGATGGAACACAGTTTGACAAACCATGTAGCCAAACTATGCGACTCCTTAAAATTATTATTTTCTAGTTTTTCCACTAAGTATTTTGTGTATCCCACCTGAAATTATTCTCCAACATCATACAACAATTCTAGGGATGAACCAAAATATTCCAAAGTCTATTTCTCCATATATTAAATGTCATTTGGAGTGTCTCTGGTTGTGTATAAAATGCCCAGTTCTGTCCAACACACCCCATGATTCATTTTTTTTGGATCAGGGCATGTGGTTTCACACATCATCTTCTGAATCCCCAATCCACACATGTTTGTATGATTCTAGGTTGGGGATTTAAAGCATGTTATAATCCATATAAAATTGATAATGATTATCATCAAATTCAATTTATGTAGTCTAGAAGTTATATCCCATAGTCTCACTGTTGATTTGTTCCCATGGGGTTAGTCTATTGATTCCCACTTGTGATTATTTTGATTCCATTTTTTAGAAATGTTATGTTGATTGTTTAAAAAATTAATTGAACCCCTCACAATCATCATGAGATGCGTTGAGATTCATTTATCATGTTTAGGTCCACCCATGGGGTTCAATGACATGAACAAACATGGAAAATGGTAATGTTATGAATAGAGATTATTTGTGTAGTACTAGAACATTGGTAATCTTATTTAAATATAAATTGAATGACTAAGAGGCCCAAAAGATCAATGTGTCTAGATTATTTCAATTTATAAGGGGGTTGGTTGGATTAAGGTTAATGTTATTATAGAGTTATGAATAGTAAATTGGTTAAGGTTAAATTTTATGGCATGTTAAAAATGAATGGTCTTATTGGGATAATGAAAGTGAAATGGTGAAAATTTTAAAGTGGTAAATGCATGTGAAATGGTAAATGAGTTAAGTGTGTTATCATATCAAATGGTTATTAAATTCATATATGTGTTAATGCGTGTTAATATATGAAGGGTCTAAATGTGTTAAAAAATGGTAATAGAATACTGTGTTAACTGTATAATGTATAAGAGTTATGGATATTCTAATAGACTCATGAATGTGAAATGATTATTATGTTAAATTGGGTAATGTCTGGGAATTATTGATTATTGATAGTGAGTTAGGAATGAGAATGGTAAATTGGTTAAATGGGTTGTTTAATGAAAATTTAAATGTGTTAATGGGTTATTGAATAATACTAATTTCCAAGTTGTTTGTTATGGATTGTGATTGTTATGTTAAGTATTTTGATTATTGATTGATATATGTTATGTTTGTGGTTAATTGATAAATAATAATGTTCACATAGATTGGTAGTGTGTTATATTGTCATGAGGTTCTACACCCATAGGTCATGTTATACATAGGATTTAAACTTCACCATAAAATGTACATGTTAGAAAGATGATGGGGGATCAATTCCTATGATGGTTAAATTCGATGAGACTACATAGACAGTGTCTTCAATGTAATTGTAATATATTTTTTGTGATATGATTATCCCTGGTGATATAGATAATTGAATTATTCCCTTATACATAAATTTTTATTTCCTTCGACCCCTGTGTGAATTATGTATATGAATATCCCATGGAACACATTATGAAAATGTATTATGTAATAATGAATGTTATGAATGATAAAATTTTAATAATGAAATAATTTTGTAATGTAATGATTGGAAACTAATGGAGCCTGAGATTCCTTTTATTTACATAACTTTTTCCTTTTATATGTATTCACAATCTAATTAGGCATGATTTTTTATACACCATGGATGGAATCCTGATTTTTTATACTCATTGCCTACTCGGGATGTTATTGGGTACCCAAAATATTTTCATGGTAACAGGTCAAGTTCATGGAAGAGTGCCTATACTAGGGAGTTGACGTGGGATTGGAATGTGCAAGGATGAGGATATGAACTTAGAGTTTGTACATAATTTGGTGATTTCATTATTTTTCTATATTATGGGTTTTATTCATCTTGGGACTCTTAGAAAGACATGACTTATTTATCTGTGGTCATGTTTTGTAACATGTTTTGGAATTTTTTTTAAATGCATGTTTTGGTTTATATATTATTTTTTCCTTCATTCTATATGTTATCTTCTCTAGCTCACTCTAATAAATAGGGTATAGTCTAACCATGTAATTTATTAGACCCTCACTACTAGTTGTAAGTCTCCAACATAGAGGACTGCGCACTTGAGGTCATGTGGTGACTCGGCCTAGCGCACCACCTTAGTAGCTCTCAGATGGGGTTGTTATAAAGTGGAATCATAATGGTTCATATCAGTGGTATTAATAGTTGATATAGTAGAGAGAGGGTT
Organism: Viscum album; assembly: GCA_963277665.1. NCBI lineage: Eukaryota > Viridiplantae > Streptophyta > Magnoliopsida > Santalales > Viscaceae > Viscum > Viscum album. The sequence continues at coordinate 114,907,067 of OY728137.1, forward strand.
TGTAAGTGTTTGACCTTATAAATGAGATCATTATGGTCAGTATTGTACCCAATTATAAGAGCAAACCCATGTGTCCATGGTAGGAAAAATTTTTTATCTTGATTTGTGTTGTTATAGTTGAATAATCTTTCACAATTGGGTGATGCAATTTTTGTTTTATGTGCTTGTTTTATGATATTTTTCTCATAATCAGAATGACACGAAGATATCTATTCATGCATCATTGTAGCACATAGAGATATAAAATCCATGTATCATGATAGGCACACCCTAGTTATGTGTGTTTGAATGATGGGTAGAATAACTTTTTCCTTATTTAAGATTTGAAAGAAATAATTTCTTTTAAAGAAGATGGAAATGGGTAAATAGAAAGAATTTAATTGAATTGTTTAAGAAGATAGTTTATAGACAAATTAAAAATGAGTTAAAGAAATATTGGTTGTGATAAATTTTAAAGGTTGAATGGTGTCCAAAAGAGAACCATTTATGTTGTCATAGTAAAATCGTTAATAAATTATTCTATTAATGATTTTTATTGTCTTAGAAAAATAATAGTAACAAGTTATAAAAATGGATGTCTTTATAAAGGGGAATGTTTTTTAGTGGGAAATTGTTTTAAAAGATGGTTTCTTTTAATGGACTTGTGTCTTATAAATTTATATTAACCAATAATGAATATGACCCATGATAGGAAGGGTTGGCGGTAGTATTGGATACATGATAATGTTTTTGGGGATAGTGTATGTGGAGTGGGATGAGAATGAAAGGTAGTGTATTTTATGTTATTGTCTTTACTAATTGGACATTCCATTAAATGTTTGTTGATGATTTGTTTTTGGGAAATATGAACCATAATAAGTAGATAGTTTTTGAAATATTGGGGAGTATAACAATATAATGTTTAAACATTTTCATTTTAAAATGGAAGTGTTAATTTTAGAAGAAATTGTAATGATATGACTTTTGATAAATAGTAGTAATGATATTTTTGGTGTTGCTAATCTGGCCCATTCTATGGGTGTTCTTGGAAAAGAGAGTTTCCAAGGATGAGACCTTAATTATATAACAAGATAGCTAGATGACTCTCATTTTTTGATAAAAGGGTTTTTTTCTATCTATGCTTTTGGTAATGAGGTATCCATTAGGTTTTGACATGTTTCCTGATAATGTGATGACAATATCACTTTTAGTTTGTATTTGAGTGGAGAGTACATTGTAATTAAGTGTTAGTGTATTGGTTGTGGGGAAATTAGTTATAGGTGTTTTATCATGGGTGTAGTGACCCATGGTAATTTATAATTTTACATTTTTTTAAACTATAGTTGTATTTGTGGCTCATAGTGATGACGACTGTGTGAGAGTATTCTTGGTGCGAACACTAGAGTGAAGGACTGCATGGGTCCATTTTATGTTGTGTCCTGAAATAGGGGAAAGAGATCGACTCATTAGTGGTGACTTTATGGATAAAAGATGTATGTGTTTTAGATATATGGGAAATTGAATTTCTACCATTAAACATATTTGGGATGTTGATATCCTTCATTCCTTGTGATCAATCGTGAGAGTAGTTAGCTATTTTCTTTAGAATTATTAGGTATGTGAGGAGTATGTGTCACGACCCGTCCTCGGGGCCTGTGTCGTGACTACCCCAAGCCCGCCTCCCATAGGCCAGGTGCTGGGGACTAGCACCAAAGGTGTAAATCCCGACAAAAAGGGGGAGGCATTTCCTTTATAAAGTAAACAAACACCACAGAGTGAGAAAGCATAAGTAAACACTAGTAAATTGAGTACAATAGTAAGTGCAGAAAAGTAAGTGGGCTGGAATACAAACCCAAACTGAAAGTAAAGTACAACTGAAAAGGAAGTACATCAACTAAAAATTAAAGCAGCAACACCAAGCCACCAGCTGGAAATCTGATATGATGGGTGGGTATAAATAGCCTATACCTCAGCTCCTTGAGTCCAGTCGTCTGCTCCGTATACGTTCCGCCCAGTGGTCCACCTCCAGGTACCGACTTGCTCTGAAATCCTCAACCACGATTAGTGATGTCCGTCGTCTGCATCTAACACAACATAGTTCGGGCATAGCCCCTGCATGGGTGAGTATATGCTACTCCGTAGGGTCCCCAGGACCCCCTAAGTTCTCCTATAATCCACAAAGGATAATCCACAAAGGAAAGATACAATCACGAAGTAACATCCAACACTACTTAGCTATATTCCCATACATATACCTAAGTCGTCAATTCCAGTTCGGCTCCAACATCCGAGCCCATGTTCGATCACTTCTACACTGGATAGTACAAACCAATCCACACCGGAAGATACAACACAATCCATATAGGAAAGCAAGTCAATCATATCGAAGATAATGATTGAAATTCAAGACTCAACTCACACAGGTATACTTCTTAATAAGGTGATAGAGATGATCAGATGTAGTCACAGATTCATCTATGCTGGGACACACGAAGGATACAAAACCAGCTAAGCTGTCGGACCCATGTAGGATACAAGACCAGCTACTCTTCCGGACCCACATAGGATAAAAGTACAGATTCAAACACTTCTGGGCCCATATAGGATACAAGAACAGCAGTACTCCCAGACCCACGTATGATCTAAGAACAGTAGTCATCACTGTCGAACCCATGGAGGATTTCAGTACGATCTTCATCACTGCTGAAAACATGGAGGATTTCAGTGCAGTCTTCATCGCTACCGAACCCATGGTGGATTTCAGTGAAGTCATTGTCACTATCGATCCCATGGAGGATTTCAGTGCATTCATCTTTGTCGTCGCAGTCGCAGCCAGCTCTAGGGTTCCCGCACACAGCTTGCTCGATTCCGGGAGGGTCCGCTCCATGAGCCAAGGGGTCGATACATCAACTGACACGTAGTCCGGAGTTTATGTATCCCAAAGTTCCGTCTCAAAAAAGGGAACTCAACGCGACAGACGACACGTCAATCGGACACCCGGTCTGAGAGTTATTGGCTTTTTTGTTCCATGGGCCCCGTTGGGTTTTTATGTCAAAACCAACCTGAATGTACTCCAACTGTGTCCAAACCTCAAGAGGAGTAAACCAAAAGGTCCGTCTCACTAAGTGGAATCCAACAAAGTCGACGAAACATCAATCGGACGACCAGAGCTCAAGTTATAAGCTTTTCCACTCTGAGGTCCCGGTTGGTTTCGTGCTCGATCAAACCTAGCCATACCCTATGTTATCCAAAACCTTGAGTGTAATATACTGAAACGACCATCTCAATCCAAGGATCACATCGCAACTGATAGTGCCTCTATCGGAGGTCCATAGTCTATGTTATGGGCAAAAAACCGAATGTGTTCCGAAAATGGGGGGTATGGGCCCGGTCCGACCCGGCCCAACCCCCCTGGGTCGACCCGAATCGGGGGGACCCGACCCGGGTCCGGGTCCGACCGGGTAAGCGTGGCCCGGCCCGAATGGGCGCATCCCAGCCCGGTCCACGCAACCCGGCCCGGCCCAGCCAGGTGGCAGGCTGGCTCGGCCAGCAGCCGAGCATGGGGGGATGCGGTCCCCCCTCCCTTTGCACTCCGCGGAGGTGGCGGGTGTCGCGTCCTCCTCCGGATCCCGCATTACCGCGGGATCCCGGTCTCCTACCACCATGGCTGAAGCTACGAAGGTTCCTCCTGGCGGCATTCTTGGATGCTGCCGCCGGCACCGCTATGCCACCGGTGAAGTCCGCGGGCCACCGGAGCTACTCCGGTGGTCCGTTCCTACTCCTGTCTGCTGCTGGGGTCGTCTCGAGACCTGTAGATTACTACGACAGCCTTCAATCGCTCAACGGTCCCGTTTCAACATCACCTAACGTTCAGCGCATCAAGAACAGAGAAACGGTGGGTTAAGACTTGTTCGTTGGTCCGCACCCACCGCGTTAGTGGTTCAAATGACTTCCAAAAATTAAAACACATCTCGAGGATACAAACCACATAAATTAAATTAATCCAAACCCCCTACCTCAAAGAAGTTTTCGAGCGAGGTTTGTCGCAGAAGAAGATGTCGCGGAAGAGGATCGTGGTCGTCGCGGTACACGGCACCACAAAGAAGAGGATCACCGGCGTCACATCGACGATCTCCGTGGAACTAGCATTCTTCATCATCTTTTGTCGAAGGCCAGCGTTCTTCGTCGTTTTTTGTGTTCTCCAACGAAAAAGATGAAGATTAGAAGGCTTGAGAAATTTCTCTCCAAACCTTCTCGCACAACAAAATAACCCCCCAAAGGAATAATATTTTGTCTTATATTATTAACACACACAAGCCATCAATAAATTTGAAATTAAAAAGAATTCACGAATTAATTACATTGAATAACTTAATCAATTAATTAATAAGTGAGTTAACTTTCAATAAGTGGGGGTGAAGGTGTGTTACTCAATGAATGGGGGTTTTACAATTTAATGGGAGTTTTTGAGGAAGTTGAAAAGGTGGTGCTCATGTGGGGCCCACCTCACTAATTTCCTATCAACAGGGGTTACGATTTAGTGGGTCCCACCTCAACTTCCATACGTATGTCTAAACTAATTAGAAAATAAAATAAAAATGTGTTGCATAAATTTTATTTTATTCATCAGTTAACCCCTTTTTTTTAAAAAAACACACCCAAGAAAACGCAACTCCAGAAAAGGTTTTCCTAAGCAATTAACGGTGCTGCGGTTTCATCGGTGCCCTCAAATTTCTATTCTGAGCAATGGTTCAAATGTTAGGAAAACCTGCGTGTTCGTTCACTGAACGTACCTGTGCTAAACTTCAGAAATTGATTTCGGGCACACCGGGACTCGGAATTAGGTGCCGTCAGAAACTGCGTACTCGTAAAATCCCAAAGAAAATTAAAAAAATTCCCTTGAAATTTATGGGTCTTTACATTACTCCCACGTCAGGGATTTACGTCCCTGTAAAGATACAACACAAAACTAGGGGAACAAATGATCATACTGAGCACGCATCTGAGCCTCCCACTCCCAAGTGCTCCCCTGGAGGTTCCCATGCTGCCATCTGATGCACACTAGAGGAATCAAATGCCCATGTAGGACCCTCTCCTGTCGATCCTCAATCTCCACTGGGACCTCTGAAAAAGTCACCCCATCGCTAATGTATAGCTCCCCATGGTCGATGATATGCGTCGGGTCGTGCACATATCTCCTCAGGTGAGATACGTGGAAGACGTCGTGCACCTAGTGCAACTGAGGTGGTAGATCTAGGTGATAAGCCACCTTGCCTATCCTATTGAGTACCTGAAAAAGTCTGATGAAGCACCAAGACAACTTGCCGCCTCTATTAAATCTTCGTAATCCACATCGAGGTAGACCCGTAAGAAGATGTGGTCGCCATCCTCGAACTCTAGTGGTCTCCGCCGGCTATCAGCATAAGACTTCTGCCAGCTCTGAGTTGCTCTCATCCACTCCTGGATGGCCTGGAAACTTCTCTGTCTTGGCCTGGACCATCTCCGGTCCCACAATTGCTGACTAACCAGGGTCTTCCCAGCACAAAGGTGATTTTCATGGTCGGCCATACAATGCCTCATTTGGTGCCATCCTGACGGTGGAGTGGTAGCTGTTGTTGTACGCAAACTCCACCAAGGGTAGGTGGTCCTCCCAGATGCGACCAAAGTCGAGGACACATGCATGGAGCATATCTTCGAGAGTCTGAATGGTCCTCTCCGTCTGACCATCCGCCTGTCGGTGAAAGGCAGTGCTCAGACGTAGTTACATCCCGAAAGCCTCCTGCAACCCCTTCCAAAGCTGGGAAGTAAAGAGAGCATCTATATCAGAGACGATAGATGATGTCACACCATGAAGCTACAAGATCTCCTTAACTTAGAGGTGTCCCATGCTCTCCACTGAGCCCTGCTCTCTGATGGGTAAGAAGTGGTCCGACTTGTTGAGTTAGTCGACAATCACCCAAATAGAGTCATGACCTCTGGAAGTACGTGGAATTCCCGTCACGAAATCCATAGATATCCCATCCCACTTCCACTTCGGGACCTCCAAGGGTTGTACCAAGCATGATGGTACCTGGTGCTCCGTCGTCACCTGCTGGAAGGTGAGGAATCAAGAAACATACTCTGACATAGCCTTCTTTATACCCGGCCACTAGTGATGTCGTCTAGGATCCTGGTACATCTTCGCCACTCCTGGATGTACCGATAAAGGGGAAGTGTGAAACTCCCTCGGCACCTCCTCCTGCCAAGCAGCTGGTACCATGGTATGTCTTCTGAAAAGGATGACATGCTCTCCTCCTATAAGGAATCCATCAGGTGCATGTCTTAAGGATATCTGTGCATGTCGCATCTCATAGCCAACGTCCCCAGACTGTGCCTATTTCACCCACTTTAGTAGTGGAGGAGTGACTGCGAGAGACTGAAGAAAGACTACTCCTTCTCTATCCACAAAGGATATCTCCAAAGCGGCTAGTTGCTCCATCGCCTCTTCAAGTAGCTGAATGCCCGTCCTCCTGCTGAGGTAATCGGCTACTACGTTCCCCTTTCCAGGAGTATAGACTATCTCAAAGTCATAGTCCTGGAGGAACTCGATCCATTGCTGCTGTATCATATTCATGTCCTTCTGCAATAAGATGTACCTGAGACTCTAGTGATCAGAATAGACTGTAAAGCGCTCGCCCATCAGAGAGTATCGCCACATCATTAGAGCGAAGACCACTGTTGCCAACTATAGGTCATGGGTAGCGTAGGTTTGCTCATGCTGCCTCAACTCTCGTGATCCATAAGCGATCACTGCTCGCTCCTACATTAGGACACATTTGAGTCCGGTACCTGATGCATCACAGTAGACTACGTACCCTACTCCCTCCTCCGGTAGCCTCAAGATAGGTGCGCTGGTCAACCTCTGTCTCAGCTCCTAGAATCTCTACTAACATCTCTCTGACCACACGAAAAGTTTCCCCTTCTTCTTCAAAGCTAAGAGTGGTGCCGCAACTCTAGATAATTCTAGCACAAATCTCCAGTAGTACCCAGCTAGACCGAAGATACTCCGCACCTCTGTCACACTCCTGGGTGGCTCCCAAGCTAGCACTCCCTCAATCTTCACAGGGTCCACTGAAACTCCCGCCTCAGAGATGACGTGTCCTAAGAAGTGGAACTCACATAACCAGAACTGACACTTCGAGAGCTTACCATAAAGCTGGTGCTCTCGGAGTGTGTCCAGTACAACCCACAAGTGGCAGGTGTGCTCCTCCATAGTGGTCGAGTATATCAAAATGTCATCGATTAAGACCAAGAAAAATTGATCGAGGTATGGCTGAAAGATCTTGTTCATGAGAACCATGAATTGTGTTGGTGATTTGGTTATGCCGAAAGGCATAACCAAGAAATCATAGTGGACATACCGACATCTGAAGGTCGTCTTCTTCACGTCCTCGTCCCGATCTCTGAGCTGATGATAGCATGACCTGAGGTCTATTTTGAGAACCACTGTGCTCCCTTGAGCTGATCGAAGTGGTAGTCAATCCCCAGTAGCAGATACTTATTCCTCATGGTCACCTGATTCAGGCGACGATAATTGACACACAGTCGCAAGCTCCCGCCCGCCTTCTTGGCGAACAAAATCGGGGAAGCCCAGGATGAAACACGGGGTCAGATGAATCCCTTTCCCTGCAAGTCCACTAGATGTACCCGTAGCTCTCGAAGCTCATCGAGAGCCATCCGATATGCTGGAATGGATATCAAGGCTATCTCGGGGTACATGTCAATATAAAAGTCTACCTCTCTGAGAGGAAGTATTCCTGGAATGTCGTCAGGAAAAACGTCCGCATACTGATCCACCACTACAGGAAAACTAGGACTCCAAACAGAAAATGCTCATAGGATGAGGCTAGCCAACTGATGAGTGATCGGTTGTCCTCTCCTCTTCTTGAGTCCGTCCTACACTGCAATGTCTCCCTTCTTGCCGGTGGTGGTGAACCTGCTTCCATCGGTGCGAACACACCGCACCTTGCGCCTCATACAGTCGATATGAGCATGGACTGTAGATAACCAATCCATGCCCAAGATGACGTCGTAAGGCCTTGACACTGCTATAAGTAGATCCCATATGAAGCTATTTCCTCCTAGAGTAATCTCACACTACCAGCATCTGTCTATAATCGTCGAGTCTACTCCCATAAGAGTCTCTAGCCATAAAGATCGAGTCAACGGCTCCATCGGAATATCCGATCTCCAAACAAGGGCAGCGACAATGAATGAATGACTCTCTCCTGTGTCTATAAGAACTGCAGAAAGGGTGGAGTAAACACAAATAGTACATAGAATCATCTCTGGCATGTCTTGGTCATAGGCCTCCAATGTCTGAAGCTAAGTATGTCTCTGCCCGCCAGCTCCCTATGGTCTGGGTGGACCTCCTGGTGGTGGTAGTGGTAAAGCCTCAAAGCATCTCACACCACTTGCTGCTCATCCAGCTTCTCTTCCTCGTCCGCCTGCACCCTGCGGACCACCATGGTCGACCCTCTGCCTCTGCATGGGTGGCCCCTCAACCGTCTTCTGCTCCTCCGCATGACGATTCGGGCAGTCACGAGCCATGTGGCCCTGCTCGCCGCATGCGTAGCACTGTCTGCTCCTCAGAAGGCTGGCTCTGCGCCAGGTGCCCCAAACCTCTGAGCCAGTGTCCTGAGGTCGTCATCCTCATGGTTTGGTCCACCTGGACCCCTTTGACGTCTGTCAACTTCCAACTGTAGATGACTCTACTACGTGCCACCCCGTGGTAGGTCTCGCTGCTGGTGCAGACTCAGCACAGAATCTCTCTATGAGAAGGGATATCTCTAGTACTCCTACCTGTGTTGGAATGCTGAGGGAGATCATCAATGCCCTGATCTCATTCCTCATTCCCTGATCGAAGGTCCAGGCCCGGAAGAATGGATCTCGTACCATGTCAGTTGAATAGCATGAGAGATCAGTAAATCTCACAGAGTACTGGGCGACCGTCATGCTACCTCGCCGCAGTTTTAGTAGCTCCTGGATGCGCACCGCAGGTAGGATGGTTGGGAGGAACTTTGAGCAGAAGAGGCTCTCAAAGTCCTTCCAGAGGATAGATTCCTCATAATGCACCTGGAGCATCAAGCTCCACCATCTGCCTGCTGTCGTGTGCATGAGGATCGCTGCATGGATCACCATGAGTTCAGCTGGTGTCCCCACTAGCCAAAAAACTCAAACAACCACCTCTATCCAATCCATGGCTTCCTGAGGGTCCATCTCCCCATAGAACATGGGTAGTATCTGATGATGAAACATGTGTATTTCACTAAGGTGATGTATACTATCAGCGGTTGGGGCTAGTGGCATCGGTGGCTCGGCGAGTAGAGGTATCGCCGGTGCCTCCGCAGTAAAAGGGCCTTGTAGTGAGGCATCGTCGCTCGGTGGGCTGTCATCTCGCAAAAAGCTCGGAACTATAGCTAGCTACCATTGTGGGGCCATCCTAAAAAGAAACAGGTACACCATGGTCAAAACAGTATTCCTGGTGAGCTGACACTAAGTAATCACAAAGAAAACTATTGAAACACACAAGCAATCAATGTTTTCTTGCATTGAGTCGGAAATCAGAAGTCACAGTCCTTGTGTATGGATACGTCAGACGCCTCACCAACACTGGACTACCTAGACTGATCACCACACTCAATACCCTTAACACAATTGCTTCACATAGAAGAAAGATCAGAGTCTTGAGTTCTGCGGTAGAACCGAACCTGCCTCAAATACCAATTTGTCATGACCTGTCCTCGGGGCCCATGCCGTGACTACACCAAGCCCGCCTCCCATAGGCCAGGGGCTGGCGACTAGCACCAAAGGTGTAAATCCCGATAAAAAGGGGGAGGAATTGACTTCATAAAGTAAAAAAACACCATAGAGTGAGAAAGCAGAAGTAAACACTAGTAAACATAGTACAACAGTAAGTGCGGAAAAGTAAGTGGGCCAGAATAAAAACCCAAACTGAAATTAAATTACAACTGAAAAGGAAGTACATCAACTAAAAAGTAAAGCAGCAACGCCGAGTTGCCCGCTAGAAATCCCACTTGAAGGGTGGGTACAGATAGCTTTTACCTCATCTCCTAGGGTCCAGCCGTCTGCTCCATATACATTCCACCCAGTGGTCCACCTCCAGGTACCAACTTGCTTCACAAACCTCAACCACGATCAGCGCTGCCAGTCGTCTGCATCCAAAACAACGTAGTGCGGGAATAGCCTATGCAGGGGTGAGTTTACGCTACTCAATAGGGACCCCGAGATCCCCGAAGGTCTCCCAAATTCCATAATGTATAATTCACAAAGGAAATATACAATCACGATGTAACATCCAACACTACTTAGATATATTCCCATACATATACCAAAGTCATCAATTCCAGTTCGGCTCCAACATCTGAGCCCATGTTCGATCACATCCACAAAGGATAGTACAACCTAATCCACACAAGAAGGCACAACAGAATCCATATAAGAAATCAATTCAATCATATCGAAGATAATGATTGAATTTCAAGACTCATCTCACACATGTATACTTCTTCGTAAGGTGATAGAGATGATTATATGTAGTCACTGGTTCATCTACGATGGGACCCACGTAAGATACTAAACCAGCTAAGCTTTCAGACCCATGTAGGATACAAGACCAGCTACTCTACCAGACCCATGTAGGTTACAAGTACCGAGTCAAACACTGTCGGACCCACGTATGATACAAGAATAGTAGTACTGCTAGACCCATGTTGGATACAAGAACAGTAGTCCTCGCCGTCGAACCCACGGAGGATTTCAATATGGTCTTCATCGCTGCTGAACCCACGGAGGATTTCAGAAATGTCTTCATCGTTGCCGAACCCATAAGAAATTTCAGTGCAGTCGTCATCACTGCCGATCCCACGAAGGATTTCAGTGCAGTCATCTTCATTGTCGCAGTCACAGCCATCTCTAGGGTTCCCTCACACAACATGATCGATTCCGGGAGGGTCCGCTCCACGAGCCAAAGGGTTGATACATCAACTGACACGTAGTCCATAGTTGATGTATCCCAAATTTCTTTCTCGACAAAGTGAACTCAACGCGGCAGACGACGCGCCAATCGGACGCCCGGTCTGAGAGTTATTGGCCTTTTCTTTCCAGGGGCCCGATTGGTTTTTAAGACAAAACCAACTTGAAAATACTCCAACTGTGTCCAAACCTCGAGTGGAGTTGGCCAAAAGGTATGTCTCACTAAAAGGAATCCAACAAAGTCGATGACACATCAATCGGACGTCCGGAGCTCAAGTTATAAGTGTTTCCGCTCTGAGGGCCCGGTTGTTTTCATGCTCGAACAAACCCGGTCATACCCCAAGATCCCCGAAACAATTTTTTTAATATACCGAAACAACTTTCTCGATCCAAGGATCACATCGCAACTGACGGTGCATAGATCGGAGGTCCGTAGCCCATATTATGGGAAAAACCCGAATGTGGTCCGAAAATGGGGGGTCCGGGCCCAGTTCGACCCAGCCCAACCCCCCCTGGGTCGGCCCGAACCGGGTCGACCTGACCTGGGTCCAGGTCCGACCCCGTAGGCATGGTCCGGCCCGGCTGGGTGTGGCCCAGTCTAGTCCGCGCAACCCGGCCCGGCCCGGCCGGGTGGTACGCCGGCTCAGCCAGCGGCCGAGCATGCGGGGGACGCGGTCCCCCCACCCTTCGCGCTCCGCTGACGCGGCGGGTGTCACGTCCTCCTCCAAATCTCATGCGGCCACGGGATCTTGGTCGCCTGCTGCCGTGGCGGTTCATCCGGTCGGCGCGCAGGGATGCCGCCGCCTCCGGGCGGCCAGCCAGTGCTGGCTGCCGGCGACCCTCACCGCCAGTGAAGTCTGCGGGCCACCGTAGCTGCTCTGGTGGTCCGTTCTTGCTCTTTTCTGCCCCTGGGGTCATCTCGGGACCCATAGATTACTGATACGGCCTTCAATCGCTCAACGGTCCCGTTTCTTCGTCACCCAACATTCCGTGCATCAAGAACAGAGAAACGGTGGGTTCAGACTTGTTCGTTGGTCCGCACCCACCGCGTTAGTGGTTCAAATTAATTCCAAAAATTATAACACATGTTGAGGATATAAACCAAATAAATAAAATTAAACTAACCCATTACATCGAAGCTGTTGTCGAGCAAGATTCGTCGCGGAAAAAGACGTCGTGGAAGAGGATCGTGCGCGTCACGGTACACGACTCCACGGGGAAGAGGATCGTCGACGTCACGTCATCGATCTCCAAGGAACTAGCGTTCTTCTTCGTCTTTCGTTGGAGGCCGGCGTTCTTCGTCGTTCTTCGCGTTCTCCAACAAAGAATATGAAGATTCGAAGGCTTGAGCAATTCCTCTCCAACCCTTCGCGCACAACGAAATAAGCCCCAAAGGAATAAGATTTTGTCATATTTTATTAACAAACAGATGCCATCAATAAATTCGAAATTCAAAAGAATTCACGAATTAATTACTTTGAATAACTTAATCAATTAATTAATTAGAGAGTTGACTTGCAATAAGTGGGGTGCGGGTGTGTTACTCAATTAATGGGGGTTTGCCAATTTAATGGGAGGTTTTGAGGAAGTTGAAAAGGTGGTTCTCGTGTGGGGCCCACATCACTAATTTCCTATCAAGAGGGGTTATAATTTAGTCGGTCCCACCTCAAATTCCATATGTAGGTTTAAACTACATAGAAAATAAAATAAAAATTTCTTGCACAAATTTTATTTTATTCATTAGTTAACCCCTTTTTTTTAAAAAACCCACACCCAAGAAAACACAACTCTAGAAAAGGTGTTCCTAAGCAATTACCGGCGATGTGGCATCATCGGTGCCCTCGGATATCGATTCTGAGCAATGGTTCAAAAGTTAGGAAAACCCGCCCGTTCGTTCACTGAACGTACCCGAGCTAAACTTCGAAAATTGATTTCTGGCACACCGAGCCTCAGAATCATGTGCCGTCAAAAATTGTGTTCTCGTAAGATCCCAAAGAAAATTAAGAAACAATTTTACTTGAAAATTACAGGTCATTACGGTATGAATTTTTTTTTGTTTTTTTTGGATAGGTGTAGATTGTTCTAGAAGGTATTATGGGCATATTAATGGTTTTGGGAGATGTGACCTGTGATTTGATTAGGAGATGGATTCCTTGGAAAAATCAAGGGTGACCTCATTGTAGGATATCGTAGTCTTGCATGTGCCCTAGAATCTAAATAAAGGGAGATGCTTCAGAGGTGGAATCAATGAATAATGATTACTATTGTGTTTCTCTATATGGTATGCTTATAACTAGGAAAATTAATAGGGTAATATGAGGGCATGTGGTGGGTGTAAGGTTATATTCAATGGGTTTTATCATTTTTATGTTTGAATCATCTATTTGGATATTGAATTTTGGAGGCAACAACTTTGATTTCTGGTGGAAAAGACAAGGGAGACTAAAGAATGGTTGGATTCTTTGTTATGAATGTGATGCCTAAGGTGATAATAGTCACATGGTTGGTCTTTCTCATATGCGTATTTTGGTTTTGGGAGAATTTTTGGTAACTGCTTCTAGTAGATGGAGATGATGGAAAAGGAGGCATAATCAAATTAATAAGAAGGCATTGGACTAAGATCTAGTGATTCTTTTCTTGTCTGTTGTAAAATCAGTTAATGTGTGTGGTTGGAGGAAGGTTCAACAGCATGCAAACATTGATAAGTCAGAGATGCATGAATGTGCTGGAATGGCACAAACCAATTTGGGGATGCATTAATAGCTGGATCGTGATAAGAGTATGTAATTTTAAATGAAACCAAAGTGGTAAACATACCCATTTTGGAGACCATTGGTTTTGATTGGTGTGGTGTACTATCATGTTTTTTTAATATCTAGGGCCATTCTTGAAGGAAAAGGGTATATTTAAGTCATTAGTGACCAAGGAACCTTTGGCATGATGCTGTTTAGCTGATGGTTGTGAAGAAATGATGAGTCTTTGAATGAAATCATGCATGATTGGTCGTGGATAATTTCTAACGAGATGTGTGCTGGAATGGAAGCCCAAAATTCATGGTTGGTCATGGTGTCTTATAGTGGATGATGAAATCAGAATCAAATAAGTTTTTTAGTGTTTTAGATGAATTATTAGTGTACTTTTAGTTGGTGAAGATCAAGTTTAAAATTATGACATTGTCACAGGTATGATCATAAATCATTGGCCTTGTTAAATGACGAATTAATGTGGATAGATGCAAGGAATCATGGATTTTTCACAGATATTGAAGTGTATATGTATCTAGATGGTGGGATGTATCACATATACAGTTTATGGATGAGGTCCTCATGATTGATCGGGTGTTGATGAATATTGTATCTACTATTTAGGGAACTCAGTGATGGGTTTTAGATGATGTTTTTTCATTTGGAAAAAGATAGATGGCCATTTCCTAGATTAGTGGTTCATCATATGATAAAAAATTAAGCCATTGTATTTTTAATTCCATGACAAAAGGTGTGTAAATATAAATTTAAATGTGGGGTGTGATATGTACTTCACGTATGTGTGGATAATATCATGGATATGATGTGATGGCACCAAGATACCAATAAGAAAATTGTGAGGTTCTCGTTTGGTTCCTCAGAGAGTTCATGTGGGGCATGGATTTAGGGGTTGATTAATCCAACCAATGGCCTTGTGTACTGGGTGGTTCTAAATAAAATTCTATATTCCTACATAAGAGTCATTAAATGTTAACTTTATATATCAAAACGTTTTGGGAATGGGAGGATGGGTTCAGGAACTCCATAAAACATCATTCTTAGAAATGGGTTGGTGTCATTAGGTAATGTGGAGAGCGTTTTTAAAATTTTAAAATGGATGTGTGTAATAACATAACCATCATTATTCAATACAAGGATGGTGTAAGTAATTTTGTTGGTAATATTGATGGTTGTGTTGGAGAACAATGAAGTTTTGGAGGGTACTTTATGAAATGGTGGTTGGGTTCTACCAAATGTAATGTATGAACCCAATAGGTGCAGTTGAAAATACAGATAGGCCTCGAGTTAGTATGCCTTAAAGGAGGTAAAAGGGGGTATCGTTCTGATAGTGTAAGATGATTATTTGTGACAAGGCTCTATGGGATAGTCCAGTATGATATGGATAGTGTAATTGATGTTGTATATTATGACCCACACCCAATTTTACATTTTTAGATGAAATTTAATTTCGAAAAATGATGGAGGTCGCAAGGGACGTCACGTTTATCATAGTACGTGAATGAATGGTGTAGGGATATATATCTTGGTAGTTTTAGTGGAGAGGTTGGATTCCAATACATGGTGATGTACTTATAGATGTTCGAGCTCTCTATGTTTGGCACACGTTAGGTACGTTGTCAAATTTAGTTTTGGTGATGGTGGTCCTTTTAAGGGTGGCGTTCTAATACCCAAAATAGAGTATTGATGAGATAAATTATATTGTCTAGAGAACCATTGAGTTTAAGTGAAAGGTTGAGGATGTGGCTAGTGTTTTGTGTTGAAGGGACTTAAGTAAGAATAATATTTGTGGTTTGGCATTGATAACCATAGTTAACATTGATTTGACAAATTGAGTGACTTGACCGTTTTGATATTTTTTGATATTTGGGTATTGAATGGGTTATTGGGACTAGAGTTATGGATTTAATAGGTTTTGAAATATTGTCTAGTAGTATCGTTTGTTTTAATAGGTGGTCTCGATTTGGGGTTACCATTAGTTTAATGAAAATATGTAATAATGGAACCAACTCATTTGAACCCTAATATGTGAAGAGGATCTGGCTAGTGGGGTTCATATTGACTCCTACATGATTGTAGGAAGTTGAGTGTCACTTTTGCATGTTCATAATTTAGAAATTGTTTCTTAGGCCTCCCATTGGAGCACTCGTGGTTGGGTTAATTATAGAGGTAGATTCATATATTGAGGAGAATCCAATACATTTTTTTGACCATTGTATGAATTATATTGGGGTGTGACCATACTGTTGGTCGAGTTTTACGGAAGCATGGAAATTTCCAAGAATAGAATAGGAAAATGGATATGGATATCAATTTCTAGTTAATTGATATCATGACCTTGGATTTTCAGTTATGATTGGGAGTATAGATCAAGGAAGATCCATTATACGGTGGAGAGGTAGTAAGATACTAGATATCAAGGGGGTGTCCTCATATAAAAATTTTGCCCATGATGAGTTTTTTTGGTTAATTGAATGTTTTCAAGGAGAATGAGATTCCTTGGGGGTTTTTAGGTGTTCATGTCGTGAATTAAAGGAAAACAAGACCATCCAATGAAAGGCACAAGGTTGGAACACATTTTAGTAACCCTTGTAGTCTACCCAAGAAATCAATGCATCTTTGGACATAGGAATTCCACACGATTGGTTCATGGTTTATTAATCCATACAAAATCTATAGGAAACCGTGTGAAATTAACTATACATTAGGATAGACATGATCATGATTGACACATAGTATGGTAAACCATGATGCCAAACTATGCAGCTCATTTAAAGGGTGATCTTCCTCTTTCTCCAATTTATATTTTAATTATCCCATTAAAAATTCATCCCCAATACTCTTTTAGAAACCATAGTGATGAACCCAAGAAATGAAATCTTCCCTAGGGTGATTTTCCATTGATTCTATGCCGGTTGGAGTGACTTTTTCTGGGGATTGAAGGTTTGGGTATGTCTACAAATCCCCTTTATTACGTTTAGAATAGGGATTCTATTTTTTCTAATCTTCTTATGAATCCCTAAAATCATCGTTTCTGCTAGATTCTAGGTTGGGGTTTCAATGGGTGTTTGGATATGGATATAACACTATGATTATAAGCACGTTAATCATTGAACTCTAGGTAGTTGGTTTCCATGTTATATCCCATAGTCTCATTGTTTATTTTTCCATGTATTGTTGTGTTATTTCTTCCCTCATAGAGGTATTTTGATTCTATTAGTGATATATAGTTTTCTGTTTGGCTAAATGATAAATTTCACCCCTCATGATCCTTGTGGGTTGAATTGAGCTTGATTTAACCTTTATAGAGCCACCCATGGGGTGCACCGACATTACTGAACATAGAAAATGGTATGTTTAAGCATAGTGTTCTTTTTTTTTGAATTGGATTGATGGTAATTATGATGACATGTTAGTTAAAAAAAGGGGCCTAAAATATAAGTATGTCTAGTTGTTGCCGTGAAATAAGGGGTTGGATGGATTATGTTTGATGAGTAAATTGGGTTTTGAATTGTAATGGATTTTTGGTAGATTATCTTGGGAATGTTAATGATGAATTGGATAATTGAGTTAGGGAACATGAAATGGTGAACTTGTTAAATTGAAAAATGACTGTGAAGTGGAAAATGTGTTATGTAGGTTATCATATCCAATGGTTTATAAATTGTACCTAAAATACAAAGGAGTTTAATGCATGTGAAATGGGGATGTGGATAAATGGGATAACATATGGTAATATAGGAATATGTTAGTGGGTAAAACTTTGAGAATTATAGATTCCATTAAAGGAATCAATCTTGTGAATTGATGAATTTGGTATATTTGGGAATGTATGGGAGTTATTGAACATGTTTAGGGAGTAAGGAATGATAAGGGGAAATGGTTAAAATGGGTTATGTATTGAAAAATGGTATATATTTTTGATAGGTGATGTCATAATATTAATTCCCATGTTGTCAGTTATGGATATTGATTGGTATGTGTATTTTTTTATCATGGTTGGAGATATGGTATGTCAATGTTGACTAGATAAATAAGCATCTGCATATGGGTTAGTAGTATAGAATATTGAACTAATGTTCTACTCCCACTTGTTGATTTATAATGAGGATCTAAAATCCACCCCAAAATTTCTTGATTACTGTTGGGGATGAAGGATCTATTCCCATAATAGTTTTGTTTGATGAGACCACCTAAACTGATACATTAAGGTGAAAGTAATGTGTTTTTTGTGATATGATTATATTTAGATATATATGGACTTGTATTGAACCATTATGCATATTGGGTTACTACTTTAGACCATTATGTGAATGATTTTAATGTCTAACCCTTGGAAAACGTGATGAAAATGGATTATGTAATGTACAATGGTATAATTGTTTAAAATGGAAATGATGAATGTAAATGTTGATTTAAATATTGTTAACTATTATAAATCAATTTGTATTTAATTTCTTGTATTTTACCTTTTATATTCATGAAATATCTTTTTTTCTAGATATTTTGTAAAATTCATGGAAGGTGGCCTACACAGTTACACCCACACCCTATCTGGGCTGCCATTGGGTTCCTGAGCATATTTTATGGTTGTGGGTTAGGGACAGTGCAATGGCCCTATGATAGAGAGATGAGTAATGATTGGAATGTTCATGGATGAGGATTTGGACATGGATTTAGGACCCATTTTAGGGATTCAATTTTCTATCAATTTTTTGGGTGTTATTAATTTTCCACCATTAGCATGACATGAAATAATTATCATTCGTCATGTTTTGAACCCAATTTGGGATTTTTTTTGGAAATCCATGTTTTGGTTTATTTAATATTATTTCCATTATTTTATATGTTATGTAATTTGTTTCACTCTGATAAAGATGGTATAGTCTTCACATGTAATTTATTATACACTCACTCCTAGTCATTCACCTCTAGCATATGAAGAGGCATGAATATGTTTATTTAGAAACTTCGGATGAAGCACCTGTTGAGTGGATCCTGGGAAGGGGATATTACAACATAATAAAAATCATTGTTTATTAACATTAATGAATGAAAATACTAATAAATAGTTAATATTTTTTTAAGAATAATATTCTTTTAATTTTGAAAATAAAATATATAATGAAATGATTTATAAAATATTTTGAAGACCCATATATTTGAATATAACCCTAGAAAAATTTAATTTATTCTTCAGAGCCTTGGTTTTAATGATGTTAAGAAAATATATTAATTTATTATTTGTTAAAATCCATCCATTCTATTCAAAAATTTTGAAAATCCAATCAATGATTACCCATTTTGAAAAAATTAAAAATTTACCCTATAAACCCGTTTTAAGATAAGGTAAAATTAAAATAAAATTAATTTTTATTAATAGAATAAAACATTCTTGAAATAATATTATAAAATATTGATACTAAATATAATTATTGTTAATCTAAAATAATATACATGATCAATATAACATATAAAAAATATCCTAGCTCTTTCAGTAATTAATAAGAGAATAAATTAAAATTAAACATAGAAAAAAATTAATAAAATGTGAGAATTGAAGAGATGTTGTTCAATAAAATAATTTCATTTTTTACACGAAATGAACATTGACCATAAATAATTACAAAAAGAAAGGATATTATAACATAAAGCTTTTTACACAATGGTAACATCTCAATCATAATCCCAATTAAATAATGACATAATATGAAACATAATATATCATTATCATAAGAATATTATTTATATTAAATTTATAATTCATATATAATACACCTCATAAATTATTGTAGGTGTATATTAAAAACATATGTCCCAAAGAATAAAAACATGGGAAAATAACCCTTATAAAGAACATTCCATTGAATTGAAAATCAGTCAATTGATTTTAAAAAAAATGTAAATACTCACATATGTAGTATAAATAAACAATAATAAAATTTTTATATCATTTAAAAGATAATAATTTAATAAAAATTTTAATGAATAAGAGTTATATCTGATAAAAAATGAATTTTAGATAAGAAATTGTTTACCACGGCATAATATTCTTGTCAAATATCCTTGGTTGAAATATCTAAAATTGAATCATAAAATACACTAAAGAGTTAATTATTTATGATATGACACCTAATATAATTATTATATAAACCATATAAAATAAATTGGGTTCAAGATAATCAAATATACCTCAACGATAGTAAATTGAGAGGAAATCACTTTTCTCAGGTCCATACATGATATATATTTCGTTTAACATAGGTATTATAAAATATTATAGATTATTTTATTTAATAGGATTTTTTAATTTTTTATTATATTATTCTATATCCATTTAGTTTATTTACTTTAATAACATATCTACTTACTTAATTATTTTTATGATTTCTATTGTATGGATGTTTTGTCCATGATATCAAAAAAGTTACAGAGTTTTAGTCATGGTCAAAGTAGCCATTGCTCTACCATAAGTAGAATAGTAAACATTACATTATTATCACATTAATTCATATATTATACTTTTAAATAGATCTATTTAATTGGGTTATAAAAAATTAATAGTGTTACAATCATGGGGATGGGGGTTGTATGTACATATGAGTAACGCTCCCATTTTTTAATGGTAATTATGTAAAGAACGTAAGTGCAATACTTTATTTTCTACATTATTGTTATATAATAAATAAAATATTATTTCATCAAAAAAATAAATATATATAATGAATGTGATATTGTGTTAAAAACAAATCACTTCACATCATGGAAGAGGTAGTCTAGATGAACACACACATGATGTTATCAGTTTTCAGTGAATGGAAAGGTACAAAATTATATAGTATTCTAAAATTTATAAATGTTAAATATATCATGAATATCATATATAAATATTGATTCAGTCATCATAACTATATATTTGAGGTGGTGACGGAAACTAATTACATTTATCTATGAGGTCGCAGTCTGACGTACACATGAATGACAGATCATTTTCCCATTTGATGGATGTTGGAGATGTATATAGGTTTTTACACTATCAACATGACATATATGTATATGGTTCATAATGATTTTATTATATCATCATATTGAATGATTATTTTAATTTCATTGATGAATAAATTGAAAAATAATAGTTAAACTATTTACTTTTACATTGTAATGTATCATTTTCCAAGCAGCTTAAGACATGTAAGATTTATATTCATCCCAAACTATCCCTATAGAACCCTATTAAAGATGATATAAATTTATTGAGAGAGGTATTTTTTGAACCAATGTTTTTTAGTGGTATGTAATCACAATGAGTAATTCCATTTTAAATGAGAAATGTGGTGTGCTATTTGAATTTCAACACATATTTAATTAAAATATAGTAATGTTTAATTAAAACTCAATAAAAAATAATTAATTTATAATATATGATGTATTCGGGTAAATTTAATCTAATAAAATAAAAGTTATTAATGTTTATACTATATTTTTACCCTCACATTCTTGTTTTAACCCATTTGTAACCAATTCAATAGTCTTTATTTTATTCATCATTTACATAAAAAATTAATTTTCCTTTATTGTGTAAAAAATAAGGGTAATATTTATCCAAAAAAAATAAAACAAATTACCATGATGAATATAATTAATTTAGATTTCTAATTAAAATTTATAAGTTTGAATATCATCTTTTTATCAATGACTCAATATGTATTATAGTTATTATAATTTGTAATGTCATATTTTTGAAATATCATTACATAATTTTTTTAAAAATTTCATAATCACTACCAAATAGAATAAGTTACATATAATCGAAATAGGGATGATTATGGATTAACGTAAATCATCCAATAAAAAAATTAATCCTTTAGAATCATTTTATAGGCCCTTTCATATTATTTTAACTCTCAATTACTTGATTTAACAATTAGCATGCTAAAAATATTATTAATGCTGCAGTTCATATTTACATAAATTAAAAAGGGTCATTATTTAAAAAAAATATTTTAAATTATAAATATGGAATTTACATTTCAAAATAAAAAACAAATTAATTTAATATTTTAATTTAATATCAATCCTGAAAAACTCAATCAAAAATGGTATTTTAGGAAAATGGTATTTGAAAATAATAAATTGATATTAGGCTAAATGCAAGTATAAAAATCCATTTCATAACACATAATTTGATTATTTAATATCAAAATTACTAATAATTTTTTTTAAATAATACTAAATTGAATTTTACATTGTAAATAAAATATAATAAAATATCATTTTGAATAAGAATCTAAATTCGTCACATTTCACTGAAAATCATTCATTTTAAAAATATAAAAAAAATTCACCCAAATATATTTTTAGTATTATTATTTAAAAAAACACATTGCATTCATAAAGAAAATTTTCTATCATTTAATGAATTATATTTAATATTAAATCAAAATAAATCAATAAAAATTAGTTTCAATGAAAACAACTTTTTTAAAACAAAATGAATTTTCTAACTATTGAGTGCATATTCCCTATGAATTAGTCATTTGATTTTTATTGATTATAGAAATTATAAATATATATATTAAAAGTTAATTTAAACTACTAATACCTACCAATTTAGTTTCTAGGTTAAAATAGTCAAATTAATGTAATAATATTTTATGGTTCATTTATACTTGGTGGTGCATATTTTATATGCTTTTAAACATAGAAGTTATTTTGAAAATCATGTGACGTTAAATCCCCACCTTATGAAATTCCATTCTCACAATTTTTAACTTGATTGATATAATGAATAGTTTACATTTTAAAATACCATTTTTGAAATCCTACATCATAAAAAATGTTAACAAAACAACCACTTGAAATGTTTTAAAACATAGTATGAATGTTATAAAAAATAAAACACACTTGATTTCAAAATTAGAGAACATTATACAGAATTAAAAACATGGATTTGGATGAAAAACCTATCTCCCTTTAATAATAATGAGTAATAGATAACATGGCCATGCGAAATCTTACTGTCACAAATTGAAAAAACATTAATTGTTTAAAATAAGATTGATCTCTTAGTAAAAAGGAATATTGATAAAGATATTATATAAAGAAAAATTTTGAGGACTTATTGAATTCCATTATAATATATACTAATAACATAAGGATGTATAATTATGGGATATGTATTCTTTATTCAATTAATATTTTCCCCTCAAATTCCCATCTTTTTCATCCTATGATTAGTATTCAATAAGACTTTTTTACAGCTGAATCAACAGAATAATCTTCTAATAGATCTTATAATCCCAAAAGAATAAAAATACATTATTATTGTTATCAGAAATTAACCACAAAAAATATTTGTGACACAATAATATAATTCAAAACTTGAATAAATAAGAAAATAAATAAAAATTAAATTAATCACCAAAAGTAAACATTAACACCGAACATTAAACATAGATCATTTGAAAAAAATAATCAAAAAAGTATTCCACACTAATAATGAAATCCAAAAATAATAATTATTTTATCACAAAAACATAATTGAAAATTATAATCATTATATATAAATAAAATCAATCACTCTTAATGTATCATTCCAAAAAATGAAATTTTCATAAACACATAATCTATAGGATATAGTAATAATCTCAATAAAATTTTGATATCATTATTATTCCAAATTAAAATCCAATAATCTTCTAAAATATTTATATAAATTTATTCATCAAATAAAATTCCAAATATTGTTTCAACCTTAATCATATATTGTTTACCAAAATAATTTTTATACTATCCAAATATTCAAAAAATTATTTTTTAATATAAATGTTAACAATACCATGTGTTACAAAAAAATTAATAACAAGAAATGACCTCAATGTAAATGATATTATAAAATATAAATTTCACTGATAACATTAGACTAATTTGAAAAGTAAAATTGTTCATCAAGTAATACCTCATATTAAACCAAATTTTTATATATACTCAAACCCATTAAAATATCACCAAAAAGTACATATTCACATCAAAATTTCATTATGTGATCCTAACAAGATTTGTCTATTATATTGATCTTATGATAAATATCAATAATATAAACCAATAATTATATCCATAACTCTTCCACTAACCTCACATGAAAACATCACCTTCTAAATTTTTATCTAAACCTTTCTCAGATACCTACAATAACAGTCTAGAACCCATACTCTACGATGCAGTTATATAAAAATAAACATTACATTTCTGTCATTGATACTGATAACTGTGACCTTTGTTTTTTTATAACCAAACATTACAAAGATAAATGAAAATACTTGTAAACTTATATATAAATGTTAATATGTTTATATTTTCATTGATTTAGGATAAATTATTACATAAAATACAATAATGAATTTATGATAGTATTTCCCCTAGTATACATAACCTTCAATATTTCATGTTAATTCCTCAAAATATTCTATAAAATTAACCACATATTTTAAATAAATAAATTATTTTAAATTAATTTTTAATGTAATTTATATTCTTTGTCTATTTTGGGGGTTTCTCATGCATTTTGGTGGAAAATGTGGGTTTTCAAAATTTTGGCCAAACTGTGAGCCCGTTTCAAGATAAAGAAACTACATTTGTTTCTTTGATAAATCGTTCTTTTTTTAAATTTTTTCATCCATTACAATTCATATGTGGCCTCCACTGACATACTAACTCCGCTATCTAAATTTGGGGCCATTATAAATCAATAATAAAACGGTTTATGGGTTTGTTATTAAGTAATTGGGACTTCCCAGATTCCAATTTTATGTTTAAAACTACTATTTTTAATTATTTAATATCTCTTTAAATTTTTATTTTTATATTGGTGATTATGAATCCCACTTAGTGAAAATATCACAATGATCACCACCAATATCGGTTGGTAATTTTTAGAGCTCATTCGAACAACGAATTAGGGAAAACCGTTTAAGTTTTTCTCAAACCGTCTAGATTTTAGAATTTAACTTTCTTCTTTCATAAATAATTCATTTTTTAAATACATTTCCCTATTTTAGTCCCTAAATGATCTCCTCAGCCTCAATTGAGCCTCACCATCAGGTTTTTTTGGTTTTTAGATTCCAAATTTGGTTGATTTGGGGGCATTTCTTCAAATTATTTTCAAGTCAGTGTTTTTCTCTTTAATTTATTCCATTTCTTTATGGATTCCTCATTCTATCATGATGTTCTAAAATTATCAGAAGTTGGGGTCTGATCCTTGGGTTTGATATGGGGTATTTTTGGTGTAAATTGAGGTTTTAGATTCCTCTCCATTTATTTTTACTACAGTGTTTGTGCGGTTGATGTCTCACACCATGATTTGATGGAGTCGACACTTTTGGTAGGTGGATCCATGTGTAAAAAATTATTGATGAGTTAGCTTGTTGTATTTACTCATTCTACTTATTCTTCATATGTTTTTTTGTGGTGAAAAAACTTCTCATGATTGATTAGGTTTAAAATTAAATTTTATAGTTTCATTTTAATTAAAAATTGGGTTTTATTCATGTGTAACACTTGGGGTATTATTTGGGTGTATTTTAGATAATATAAAATTGGTTTAATAAATCTTGTTTGGGATGAAAATTCTACTTTTTCAGGGACTTGGTGTGCCATTGGGTTTGAAAGATGTTTTTTAATGGGTTTAAGATGTAAAACCATGTTTTACTTCTTGAAATTGATTCTGACCATGTGTGTTTTTCATGTGGATATTTTGTGTTATTTTTTGAGGTATTTGTATAACACCTTGGGGTGGTTTAATAAATGTTTTTGGGGATTTAAATTCTGTTTTTAATTGGTATGGGTGTTATTTTTTCCAAGAAATATGGTTTTGAAATGGGTTTTATGTGAAAATCCTGGCTACACTCCATGGAATTGTTTAATGAATGTTTGGAATGGGTTAATGAATTATGTAAGAGGTGTAATGATATTGTAACACTATTTTGGATTGTTTATATTATGAAATGGTCCATTTTAAATGTGAATGGGGCTTTTAAGTGATGTTTAGCCTCTTGTAATTGTTTTATAATAATTTTTAATGAATTTACTGAAATGTGAAAGAGGTGTGAATGTGATATGGGCTGTTTGAGTGAGTGTGATGTGAAAAATAAATTTTGTTTACGAAAAGGGATTTAGAAACATTTTAGTGGGATGATATGTTATGTTTATAATATTTTAATTATTTTATAAAATTGTTAAAGGATGTGTTGGATTGTGAATGTTATGTCAAATGTGTTGTGGGATATTTTGGTGGGAATTTGATTTGAAAATGCATTTGAGAGAAAAGTGTATTTTGTGAATTGTGTGATGTACATGGGGATATTTGGTTAAAATGTGATGTGGAAGTGATATTTTAATGTGGAAACTATATTTTATTCCTTGTTTAACATGTTTGAGCACAAAATAGAAACCAGGGTATCTACGTGGGTGGGCGTGTACTAGTATGATAGTGAATCCGTGGGGGTTGGCCTCAGTTTCACAGAGTAAGATTGATGCTTTAAATAGTAACTAAACTATGAAAATGATTATTAGGGACTACTAGTTTAGGGTTATTCTCCCTTCTAGTTGTTTGTGTGCATGAGAACTGATATTTTGATGGTTACTCCTACCAAGATAAAAGGTACCTAGGATCCAAAATGTGCAAGTTCCTAGGGGTTATTTCCTATTTCTTGTGATCACTGGATTTTATGTGCTTACCATTGGAAAATTGTATTGTTGGCTATAAATATAAGTAGTTTCAGAATATATTATAAAAGATATGATTCTTTAAATTATCCCACTTGTAAACTATTTTAATTTTTAAGTTGCATCTTTTAGAATTTGTAACTAGCATTTCTTGTCTATTAGAACATGCCATTTCGTCTTTGAATGTTTATCACGTAGAATATTCTAGTGGTGGTATCCTACTGGGCATTGGCTCACACCCAACTTACACCCATGGGTTTAAGTAGATGTGGTTATTTTTTTTTTGTAGTTTGGGTACAGTTATTAGGTCCAATGGTTTGGGTTTCTAGCAGTTCCATGGCAGTGATGTCTTGTGGAGATGTCTTGACGGCAGTGCCCCTTTCCATGAGGTGTATTTTGGGATGTTTCTTTTTTTATTTTGTACCCTTGTTACAGTCCTTTTGAGTTTTTTTAATCTATGTTAGTCAGTTCTGAATTTTGGTAAAAATAATATTTGGTTTGAAAAATTCAGATTCCTTTTTTTTGGATTCATTTGTTGTTTTGTGTTTATAGAATTGGGTAAATAATTCGCAATCCTTTTTTTATGATACCCAAGAACATGTTACAACCTGTGGGGATTTGAAATTCTCTTCTAGACTTTTCACGGGTTGGGTCTAGTGCCAGTTTCGGTGGTGACCAGATTTGGTTCGTTAAAAAATGGTAACAAAAGAGGTTCATGTTAACCTCTTGGGTCATGTTATTGGGGGAATAGTCGAGATAGTTTGGAGTAAGGATTTTCATGACTTTGCATTCTGTTTATAGGTAGTGTTCATGATACCAACACCTCATGATGGGATTCAATTCACCAGTGGATTTGGGACTTATCTGAGTTCTTTGGTTTTCGAGTTTTGATGATGATTGGAGGAAATGAATATTGAGTAGGGTTAATGGTCTCAATGAGCTCCTAGGGCCTCGGAATCCATTTTGAGCTGAGAATATTTCCCTTGAACACTCCTTGTTATAGTGAATTGATTGTTATATAGCCCCAACCATATGACCATGTCACACACCAGAACTAGTTTCTTCTCACATTGTCTTGTGTCTTTTAGTTTTGAAATATTTAATGTTCATTTTTAATGAAAAAATGACACGATTTTCTGAAGCTTAATGTTTTGGTGAAATGATTTCCCAATAATGTAGGAGTGGTTAGATTATTTAAATGGTAGAAAAAAATTTTTGGATTTATTTTGAATGGGAAAATGGTGTGTTTACACCTCTTTTGATAGCAGGAACAATATTAATGTTGGTTTTGGAATAGTGATTCCAACAGGGTTTTCTAATCTATTGAAAGGTGTCTTAATGGGATGAGGTGTTTTGAAATTTTGGTAAGTAACAAGAATGTGTATTCTTATTTTAATGGTTGTGTATTTTTGAAATTTTTTTTAAGATGTAAATTGGGTTTGATCTTGTGGATAAATGTCTTATGAAAAATAAAGTACTTGTTTACTATTTTGGTTTTGAAAAGTAGAATGAATTTTTGTTTTATCATTTTGTATTTTCATTAGAGAACACATGCATGGGGTTACATGGGATGATGGATAGTCGATGGCATGACTGTATGAGTGTTGGGATGGATATGAGTAATGTTCCTGGTGGCATGAAAAAATGCATATGTGAGGCCCATGGGTTACCACATGTGGGTATGCTAACAACTGAACCATTTGTTTTCAAAGAAATTTTTTTAAAAGAAGACAATATTTCTTGATGAATTATTTGGGATGGTGTGTATTATGTGTTTTGAAATTTTTAATTTTGTGGGATGTTTTATGTCCAAGAACCCCTCCTTTTTGAACTATGTTTTGGGTTTGTGTTTGGTTGGTATGCTGAATATAAGGAACTGTTAGTAGTCTCTTATTAGAAATGTTTCAAGAAACCATTATGGTGGTTTCCTTCATATGAATGGTTCTAGTTTTTTGCATGATTTTACCAACGGACCTTCTTGGTTGATTCCATGGGATATCTCTATGGATAATGTACACCCCAATTAAGGTTTACTGCATGACTGAAGTGAAACCCAGATTCTTCGCCGTTGGAAAATCCTTCCGTTGATCTTTGTATGGAATATTCTCTTGATCTTTTTAGAATGACTAGACACCATATTCTTTATTTTTTTCAGATCCTCTTGTAGTAGGAGATCTCTCAAATACTGTTTAAAGGGACCTTAGTTTCTTATGTTATTGAATTTGTAGAAGGTGGAAGTTTTCGGGAGTTGTCAGTGTGGATGGTGTCTAAGAGTGCTTCTGAGTCCTTCGTAGTCTCTTCAAAGAAGGTGTTTTTTGTTAAAGCACTAGTGTTGGATTTCTGGCCATGAGAGTCCATTATTGTTCACTTTCTATAATGTTGTGATGTTTTAGGATTCTTTATAAGGCCCCATCCATGTATTGTTTGAATCAGTCACTTTCTTCGTGTTTGGAGAGACGTTGTGATGTCGCATGCTCTTTTGATTATAAAGGTGATGTTGTAAAAAATATGGTGACTCGTTTTTTTTCATAAGTGTCTCTATTTTTTGCGAGATCTTGACTTCATCTATTTTCGTGGAAGGAGTTTATATGCTTCCTTTCATTCTATTGTTTCTCACTCGAAAAACAAGGTGTGATATGAGTGCCTCCTCGAAACCCGTATTTAAGTGAAATTTTGGGTTAGGTTAAAGTGAGTTTGGAACAAGTTATGTCTTGGTGAAACAATCTGGGATCAGGGTATAGTTCTCATTACACTGGAAATAATTGTTTAATTTTAGTGTTTCCAAAGCCTACCTGTGAGGTTGAATATGCTTATACCATTTTGGGCTCCAGCCATAGGTCCCAGAGAGAAGCTGGTACGTAATCAGGGGAAATTCTTGTGCCATCAATTTTTTTTTCAAATTACTATCCTCATTATAGAATATGGGAATATTTTAACCCTCTGTTGTAGTTATATTTCTATTGTTTCTCTCATTTTGTGGAAATAGGAGTACGGATTCGTGCCCATGTTAATGTACAATTTCATTCCTTTCCTCATTGGTTTCTATTAGTTTTTAGAGAATAGTTTCAAATTTGACTAGAATGGTTTAGAGAATGGTTTGAATATGGTTATTAGTAACCATTACCCATAAAACAATACAAGTATAAGGATCCACATAGTTAGCGCATGGTTTCCCAAACCATGCAAACTAATCGTACATCCATCCCAAATCATTAAATTTTGGTTCTTCCTGTGCTGGCCTATACTAGTCGGTTAAGATTGTTGGTTATTTTGGCGGGGAGAACCACTATGACTCTCATTTATGTTCTTTTGGATATGAAAAAAGGAATCCAACCACTTTTATAGAGAAGTTGACTTGGGCCTCCCCCTATTAGTGTCATTATTCTCTCTCGGGAAAAATTTGAGTTGTCTTTTATTGTGGGGAGCCTATTTGTGTCTCCCCATACGAGTAACATATTTTGGTCCCTGGTCATGGATTGGTGGTAGATATCATTTATGAGATCTATCTAACTACATACATATTACATGGGTAATCTTTGGGAGTGGAGAATGCCCAACAGTCTAGTTAAGGCAAGGTATGTGTAACCTCGTTTGTTCATGTTGTTTGGTTGGGTAAATTGTTGTAATCTAGTTTAAATAGTGTTTGAGGAGTTTTATTTTGGGATAAAATATAAATATACTTGTAATTTCAGGATTTTATGAATTTTTTTGTTTGTGAGATGATTCCTTCCTTTTTCGATCAATTAGATGTGTTTTGGACTTTTGGTGGCGGAAAAAACATGGCGAAGGAGTCCATTTTGTTCTTTCAGTTGGGTTTGGTTTTTACCTTTGGCATTATTGTGGAATTCTGAGGATGGAAATTTTTATTGATGGAAGAATTGTCACATACCTAAATTATTTTAATGGTATTGTAAATTTAATTTCCTCTCTTTCATTTTTTGGGGGGTTTCTCATGAATTATTGAGGAAAAGGTGGGTTTTAAAAATATGGGCCAAACCATGAGCCCATTTCCAGATTAAAAAAGACAAATTTATTCCTTTCATAACTCCTTAATTTTTTTAAAAAAATTCATTCATTCAAATTATTATTTTCTCTCCCCTATCCTACTGACTCCACCATGTCAATTTGAAGCCCTTATAAATCCATAATCAGGGTGCATTTGGGATTTTTTATTAAGTAATTGGGCATACTCGTAATCCCATGTTTAGCTTTAAATTATTTTTTAAAATTATTTAATATCCCTTTTAATTTTCTTTTTTTTCGGTTTTTCCACCTCCCTCTTGAATACAATATCCCTAGGATAACCACCGTTATTGGTTGGTCATTTTTAGAGTTAATTTGATCTGAAAATTAGGGGAAAACAGTTCAGGGTTTGTCAAACCATCCAGATTTGATAAGGTAACATGATTTCTTCATAAATCATTAATTTTTTACTCTTTACCCCATTTATATCCCCACATGGCCTCCGAAGCCTCATTATAGCCTCACTATCAAATTTTGTTTCTTGGAGATACACAATTCGGTTTATCTGGGGTGATTTCTTCACGTTCTCTTCAAGTAAGAGTTTCAATCTTTGATTTATTCCATTTCCTTTGGGGTTCCTCTCCCTTTATTGATGTTCTAAAAGGTAA
Organism: Viscum album; assembly: GCA_963277665.1. Classification (NCBI taxonomy): domain Eukaryota; kingdom Viridiplantae; phylum Streptophyta; class Magnoliopsida; order Santalales; family Viscaceae; genus Viscum; species Viscum album. The sequence continues at coordinate 114,938,196 of OY728137.1, forward strand.
AAAAGTTAGGGTTAAAACCTAGGTATTGATATGGTGTTTTTTGGTCTAATATTGAGGTTTTAGGTTCCTCATCAATTCTTTGTGGTGCGGTGGTGGTGCAGTTGATGTTTCACACCATGATTTAAGGGATTAGACACTTTCTGTAGTTTCTTCTTTGTTTAAAAAATTATTAATGAGTTAGATATATATATTTAATAATTATTCAAATTCCACATATGTTTTTTGTGCTGTGAAAAATGATCATGATTGATTTGGTTAAGTGTTTAATTTTATTGTTGCATTTTTTCTTAAAATTTGGTGTTTTTCATGTGTAACACATGGGGTATTATTTGGGTGTATTTTAGAAAATATTAAGTTGGATTACTAACTCTTTTTTTGCTGCAAATTCTTCATTGGTTGGGTCTTGGTGTTCCATTGGGTTTGAGAGAGGGTTTTTGAATGAGTTTAAGGTGTAAAACCATGTTGTACTTCATGAAAGTGATTTTGAAAATGTGTGTTTTTCCATTAGATAATTTGTGGTATTATTTGAGGTATTTGTTTAACTATTGGGGTTGTTTAATAAATGCAGCTGGGGATTCCCATTCCGTTTTTAATTGTTATTTTTGTTATTTTTTCCTTGAAGTATATTTTTGAAATGGGTTTTATGTGAAATGCTAGGGTACAATACATGGAATTATTTTATGACTGTTTTGAATGGTTTAATTATTTATGTAAGGGGTGAAACCATATTAGAAAAATATATTGGTTTGTGTATATTTTTGAATGGTCCATATTAAATGATAATGGGGATTTGATTTTATTTTTACCCTCTTGGAAATTTTTTATAAAATGTTTAACTGATTCACTGAAATGTAAAAGAGGTGTAAACGTGATGTGGGATGTTAGAGTGAGTGTGATGTGAAAAATGGATTTTGTTTATGAAAAGTGTATTATGAAACATTTTGGTGGGTTTTAATGTAATTTTTATCATATTTGGAAGAAATTTATAATTTTTTTAATGATGTGTATATTGTGAATGTTATGAAAAATGTGTTGTGGGCTATTTTGGTATGAGTTTGATTTCAAAATGCATTTGAACGAAAAGTGGATTTTATGACATGGTTGATGTAAATGGGGATATTTGGTTAATTTGTGATGTGGAAGTTATATTTGATTGTCCAAAACTATTTTTTTGGGATTTTTAAGCTTGTTATAGCATAAGAGGGAATCTTAGGTATTTAGGTGGGTGGACGTGTACTAGTATGCAAGTGAATCCATGGGGTTTGGCGTCAGTTTCAGGAAGAAATAATGATGATTGAAACACTAACTAAACTATGATTATAAAGATTGGGGACCACTAGGTTATGGGTATGATCCCTAATAGTGGATTTTGTGCCTGAGAACAGATATTGTGATGGTTACTCTCACCGAGATACGATGTACCTAGGACCCACAATGAGCTAGTGCCTAGGGGTTGTTTCCTATTACATTTTCTCATTGGATTATTTTTTTTAACTTAAGAATATGGTTTTGTTGGATGAAAAATTATGTATTTTTGGAATTTATTTTAAAAGTGATGATTCTAAAATTATGCCATTTGAAAACTGTTTTAATTTTTAAGTTTCATCATTTAGAAATTGTAACCAGCATTTCCTGTTTATTAAAACCTGCTATATTTTCATCAATGAATGTTTATCACATGGAATATCTTAGTTTTGGTGAAGTAATTGGAATTTTATCACACCCTTCATACAACCTTACTTGTAAGTAGAATTGGTTATTTTTTTGTCATTGGTTAGGTATGGTTTTTTGTTCCACTGGTTCGGGGTTCTAGCAGGACCTTGGTGGCGATGTCTTGTGGAGATGTCATGGGCCAGTGCCCCTTGCCTTGAGGCTGTTTATGGGATGTTTATTTTCATTTTTTACCTTTGTTATAGTTTTTTTGAGTTTTTTTAAACTATGTAATTCAGTTCTGAATTTTTTAGAAAGATTTTTTTGGTTTGAAAATTACAGATTCTTTTTGTTGGATTTATTAGTTATTTTATGTTTATAAGCTCATGTAAATCATTCCCAATTCTCTTTTTATGATACATGGTCACTTATGGAAGCCCGTGGGGATTGGGAACACCCTTATGGCCTTGTCGCGGGCCGATTTTGGTGATGGTTTCAGTGGTGACCAAATTTGGTTCGTGACAACATATGAATCCTATTTAGACATATATAATTTAAAATAATGGTGCATATCCTTGGAAAAAAAACATAAGAAGGTTTGTCTCTAATTCTTTGTAAGGGTAAACATATGAATTAAAAATGGAATGTAATTAGAGATAGGGTTATGAGAATAAGGGTATGATGAAATAATTATAGATAATGAACATAAAATTAAGGAATTCCTATAGATCAATAAATGGATAATTATTCATGTCATAAAGCTATAAAAATTGAAAAATTCAATGGATTTAATAATACAGAGAGACGTGATGTCAATAATGATCACTAGAATCCATAAATATTATTAGGTCAACTATGCCAAACACCCGTACATGGGGGAGGGGGGGTTGATCAGGGTTTTACACTTTAAAACAAATGCTCCTTGTGATCTAGTTATGATGTGAAAAAACTATATTCTCTATCTTTCACATAGCATGGTATGAATAGAAATTAAATCATGAAAAGGACACAATAATTTCACTGGGTTCTCCCTCACGAGGATACATCCAATTATAATACAACTTTGATGTGATGATGTACCAAATACACTAAAAGTGAACTACTGTATACAATGTTTGGATAGGACCCACTATCCCTTCCGGTTTACAACCCATCACCATTTGAAAGATCACTACCCTCTTAACTAAACTATGACCAATACTTTTTTAGAAGATTCAATCACATTTTATAGACTTATAGGTCCGTTAAGTATCTTAAATTAATGTATCATCCACTATTTGTAAAGGATCAATTGATTTAACACTTTCATCCACTAATGGATTTCGCTTTAACATAAGTGTACTGAAAAAAATATAATTCCTTTGTGCAACCCTTACTACACCTTGTGCACAACCTTAGTGAATTGCACACAAGATTTAACATTTTTCATGAAAAACCTTTTTTGTATAACTTCTTTGATACGGAAAAATAAAATCATACCCAGAAATATTTTAACTTGGGAAAAACTCCAATTCATTCTCTAAACTCCCTTTACATAAAATTCATACACGATTTAGAGCTCAGATTTCCTCTATTTCTTGATATTCTTAGAATAAGGGGTCACATATTATTTATATGTATATCTAACCTATGTGAATAATATTAGACGTGTCGTGCAAGTCCCCCCTTGAGTGTTCAAAACCCAATTTGACGTTGCATTAGGTGCATAAGACTCTTTTTCTAAAAAAAATTTATGCACATTTAAAATTATTTTTCACAGTTCATTCCATTTCCAAATATTTATGTTTTTATATTGAAAAATTAATTTCATAAAATATTCCAAACCACCTTCAATGTTTCTCTCAACATCCTTTTCCAAAAACACATTTTTCCATTTTCTTAATTCTGGACCCCATAAATTTTGAAAACACTGTAATACATTTCCACATTTATTCCATTCATTTTGTACTACCACCAGATATTCAATTCCATATTTATGGTTCTTTTTCTACATATGTTTTCAATAATATATCTAGAACATGAAAACTCATCATGGAACCCCTCTTTGTCAAAAAAAAAATCAACCAAAAAAATGATTTAATGTTACCTTGAGGGGGTTTTCCCCCAAAAACCTATAAAAAGAAAAGGGATCATGTTGGTACCTTGGAAAATAATTATAATAGAACCCTTAAAATTGGAATAAACTTTCAACCGACTTTAAATATAATTCTCTAGATAACATAAACACCACCCAACATAGAAGAGTGCTATACGGGCATACATGTTGTATAAGATATATCAGGCTCATCAATGAGCTACAATGGGTCTTAAAAATTCATAAACAATCTACATGAACCATAATGTTAGTAACGTAAATCATTCATGTATTTTATCATAAAACATATAAGAATAGATATTATTATCTTCATTACATGATTAAACCAAAGATAATAAAATGTAAAAAAAATGTTTTTTTGAATCCATCATTATCCAATGGGTCAAATAATGAGGATCATATAAATAAAATATTTACCCAAAGAAACCTATGTAATATCAAGGTTTTCTGACATTAATGAATTTAAATACCATTAAAATTTATTTAAAAACTATTAATAAAAAATATAATTTAGTTTTGAAATTATTTTTAGGACAAAAAATTTATAAAATATTTTGATGAAATATTTATTTGAATGTCCCCATATAATCGTATAATGTGTGTTTTGGAGAATAAAATGTCTATTATGGTTCAGAAATTTTATCATTTTATAAATGATTAAAATAGACAATTCATTACAATCATTATGAAAAGGGAGACAAATGTAACCCACTTCAAAATAATTAATAAATGTCATTTTAAATCATTATTAAAATAATATAAACCTAGAATAACATTATTAAATCAGGTTTTATTAAGAATAATAAATTTATGGAAACATATTTGAGAACATAGATATGAAAGAGAAATATTCATGATATAAAAATAGACACCTGGTCAATATCACCTAAAAACTACTTCCTTGATGTTTCATTAATCAATTTTTATGAAAATGAAATTTAAATATATAATCCATGTTCATAAAAACCTTAGAATATTGTTATGATGTACAATAATTTAAGAACATATGAATCCCCCTAAAAAACCTTGAAAATTATAATTCCAAAAATTAATGGGGGTTGTAACATAAATCATATTCTACATTGCTAACATTTAAATAAAAATCACCATGAAAAAATGAATTAAAATTAATAATAAAAAAATATTAACATAAATAGATTCATGATATTACTTTTCAATGAGGTAGTGTATAGACAATATAGCATAATATATTTTCATATCATAATCATATGTCCAAATGAATGAAAAAATGAGACAGATAAACTTTATAAATATCATACCATTGAATTGATAATTAATCAATGAAAAAATTATGGGTGAAAAAATTAATTTTATGAAAAAAATGTTGAATTTCAAAACAAAAACAAATTATATATAAATTTACACATCTCCATGGAATACTGATGGTAGTGAAGAAGAATTAGGACCCAATAAAAAGAAAATTTTGTTTAGAAATGCTTTACTCTTTTTTAACATTAATGTAAAATCTATATAGATGAAATAATTATAACTAAAATATTGAATAACATGAATAATTAATGTTAAATTATAGGTAATGTTAAAAGTGTACTATATAAACAATAGAAGTAAAATAATGTGCATCATAAAAATATTTCTCACAATGAAAGTAAACTGTGGAAAAGTCCATTACCATGAGTCCACACATAACAAATATGACCATTAACACCAGTATAATATATTATTATAATTTATTTGATTTCATAAGAAAATATTATAGGTGTATTCACTGAACCATAATATATGTGTTTTATTTATATTACAAACATAGTTACAGACATAAATATTTACATGTCGAGTGTTTTAAGAATATTTGGTCCAAAATTTCTATATTGTTCTGGTGTGTTTATCATGGTTGAGGGGGTTAAGTGTTCAATAATTTAAAGAAATAATCAAGGGATAATAATAAATTTTTTACATACATTATAAATTGAAATTATTCCATTAAATATGTATCTAAAAAATAAATTATTGGACAATCATGGAGATGGTAGGCTGCACATACATATATTTAACATTCAAAATTTCTTCCATCTTTATAGAAAAAAGGCATGTTTTAATTTAATTTTATATAATTGAAAATATTTAATAAATAAATTATTTTTTCCATGATAATTTTTATATATTTCTTCCATGTAATTTGGTTTTAAAAAATGGATTGCTTCACTTCGTGGGGGTGGTAGTCCACAAATATTGTCAAAAGATTGTATCATTTTTCATTAAATCGAAATATAATAAATTATATATTATATTTTATTTTTATAGTGATGAATATTTCTTGAATGTCATATATAAACATTAATTAATTATTAATAACCATCTGAGATAGTTGGTTATAAGAAATTAATTACACCAATCTTTGAGGTTTTAGTCTGCAATACACATAAAAAATATTTATTTAACATTTAATGGAATATAGATATAGGTATAGGGTGTTCCATTACCATAATAAAATATCATTATATAGGAGATAGTGAATTTATACTATCATCATGTTTAAAGTTGACTTGATGGTGGTGGATGTAAAAATAATACTCAATGAACGATTAAAGGCTAGGATTTAACTTCAGAAAATATTCATTGTTAAAAACCTTAAGTCATCTATGATTGGTATTATGAAAAAACTAAAACCACTAGAATTTGTCAAGTAATTTATAAAAGTAATTTGAGAAGTATATGGTATATCTAAATGGTTATTTATATGTTATGTATATAGAAGAAGAGATACCCATTTATAATATAGTGGAGGGGCACTCTTCGAATTTCATAACACATTAAATAAAAAAAATTAATTTTCGATTTAAAATTAATGCAAACTATTATATTTAAAATGTAGGATGATGACCAGATGATTTAATATTACTAATGGAAAATATTGGAAGTTTTTACTATTTTTTTACCCTTAACATTTTTAAAACCCATGTTAACCCTTTTAGAGATACTGTAATGACAATGATTCTTACTCATTGAGGGTCAAAATTGTTACAATAAATGTGAAAACGTACCATTAATGGAACATGGCTAATATAATCACTAAAATCCTAATCACATGGATGAATCTAACATTTTTAATTAATTTTAGATCGTTTAATAACAAATTATTTATTATAAATTTTCATTAACATCTGTTTTGAGTGATATTTATTACTTTGTCATCAATAATGACAATATAAAATTTTAAATTAATAATTGAATTTTATCAATAATTCTGCATTTATATATAAATAATTTATTTATCATATATATTATAATCTTAAATATTTAGACATATAATACTTTCAATACAATTAATTTTATTTTTGCAATAATATAATGAATATTCCAGTCATGTTGTGTAATAATTCTAGATAATTATTTATTAACTAAGTATTAAAAATAAATCTTCATGATGAAGATATATAAATTATTTGAAATGTATATATATAATTGTATATATCATTTTTTATCCCCTTGGTAAAAAATACTACATTTATCGAACAGAATGTTTTGAAATTTTTTACATCTCTTTATATAAAATATTTAAATTGCATAATCACACCCAAATGAAAAAATAGAAGATATAATTAAATAATCGATGACAATATATTAACTAGAATCATACAATAAAATCAATTCATGTTTTAAGGTCATTTTATAATTTTTATCATGTAGTTTTTAACCGTTATTTGTAAAATTTCCCATTTACTATGGAAAAAAATTGCCAATGGTACTATTTATATTGATAAAAAATATAAGGCGTACTATTTAAAAAATATAGAAATTATCATTCTAATTATTGAATAAATTTTTTAAAATTCAATACACAGAAGTTGTATTTTTTAATTTAAAATCAAAAATGAAAAACTAGATGATTTTTTTTCAAAACATTTTAATTTTTAAATATAAACTATTTATATTAAAAATTAAAGGTTAAAATTAATTTAAAACGTAATTATTGAATTATTTTAAAGGAAAATTAAATAATAAAATTATAAAATTAATACAACTTATAATTTTAATTGTCAAATATTTTAAGTGAATATACTATTTTTTTTAAAAAAATTGAATATATTTTTAATAAATGAGAAATAGATAAATTTTCAAAACAACACAAAAATTTTCACAATGTTAATATTAAAATTATTATTTCAATTTTGATATTCATTTCATCAAAAAAATAGTATAAAAAAATAAAAACATTAATATTATTATTCACCCAGAGGAATAAATAAAAATCATTCTTGGGGAAAACATATGTTTTAAACAATAAATTCTCTTTACTAATCACTAAGTACTTTAATCATGAGAATTAATAAATACATTTGAATTTATTATAACCATTATATATAAGTCAATACTTGCTTAATCTTATTATAATGAGTCAATTTAGTGGCTAGGATATGGTGGTGACATTTAAATAATAGTATTTTTTTGGTTGTTTACTCTTGGTGATGTGTATTTTTTACACAATCAAACATGGAGATTATATTTTAAATTTGGTGATATTAGACCTCATATAATGTGTCATATTTTTTGTTAAATTTTTCACTTCCCAATAGGAAATATGATAGTCCCCTACCATTTTTTCTCTCTCAAAGATGTTTGGAAATAATAGTTCCGAAATCGTAGGATAGTCTTCATGGACTGTAACCACTCACTGATAGTCTACCCATGATAAAGAGTGACCCAAATTCTATAAAAAATGTCATCTAGAAGAAACTCATAGAGAATAATCTCTAGGAGGGAGTAGGTCAATTGAAAATATTCCAAGTTATCTGTATTCCATTTCACTTAGACTCCCAAGTGTATATGATAAAAATCTGAAATTAAATCCCACTCTTATGATTATTCTTTCATAGCCTATTTTTGAAGTTTCATACTGAATAAATTAGAAATAAAATCCATATTTTCTAGCTTTTAGGTAATACAGAAATAATAATACATCACGTACTCTACAAATCGACTCTGTCGATGGTTAAAATCATTATTATTGATTATATAACTCATGAATTTGTTTCATAATAAATTTTAAACCCATCATTGAAAAGAAAATATTACTAACTCAAAAGATTATACACCATGATAGTGAGTTCAAGGTCATGGTTTGGGTAGTTATGCTCATGTTTCTAAAGCTACATAATACAATATGCATCCACTTGATCACCCAACACTAGAACACTTCCCAAACCTGATCCTAATGTGTTATAAAAGACCACATAGCCCTCCCTTACCTCAATAAGAGTTAAAAAAAGGCGTATAAGTCAAATATTCATTTCAAATAATATTTTTACATTTTAAATTTCACATGTGTAAAAAGATAAATCCTTTCAAACAGAGTGGAGTCATTAGATAATCTATCTCTAAGAAATTGTTAACAATCCCAATGTACTACATCATTAATCCAAAGCGTGTTCAAGTCATGAAAATCCATTATGGTCATTCCCATGTAATAATTGTTTTAGAGTAATGAGTGTCTTCTTTAAATCCATGTTCATAGACTAGTTGTCTAATAAACATCACATCCTTACTATATAAACAAAAATTTCAACAAAATTTCCCAATATTATTTTATTTAGAAAAATGTAAAGAATTATTCTCATATGACACACATGATACTCATTGTCCATATATAAATACATGATATAATCCATAAATACCACTATGAACAAGTAAACATACTTGTGGAATACTATTTTTAGCTTTTCCTGAAAATCTATAGGATCATTTTTTATATTATATTCTATATTAATGTAATAATAATTGACATACCTAATTCTGATGGTGGACTTTGGGATATCAGAGTAAATTAATATCAACTTACAATAACTAGAATGATGATCATTTTTCCAGAACAATTTATGATACTTGAAATTGTCAAATCAAATAGCTATCAAAGGTACTAGATACTTTTTCTTTCAAATAAGTTTATCTAGTTTCTATTAATCAACATAAAGGAGAATTTAACAAAAATATTGATTGAAAAAAAAGTCTGAAGCTCTTCCCTACGTGAAAACCTTGGGAGCATATACATCATTTCCCTATAAAGTCATCATATGAGTCTTCTAATATTTATGTTAATATGGTTCCATAATCTCGGATCGAATGGACCCATGATGGGAAACTAGTACCAAGTAAATTTAAAACTCCCTTTCCATTATCATTAGTATTCAATAATACTTGGAATGAAACACTACAAAAAAAATTTAATGATGATTTGAGGAAGATTGTCACTGAAATTTTCAAAATCATGATAAAAATGAAAACACAGATATTACTCAACTCATCTATAGAAAATATTGCAAGAATGTAATGAACCATGGGTCCCACTACCCATGGAAAACAAGACACACCCACCCATGTAATTTACATGATACTTTCTAATGATAATAGTTGATCTGAGCCATATGATAAATCATCAAATCCATATCATGAATTATATTAAGAGGTTAAATTTTGAGAAGCTAAAAATACCATGTAAGAAAAAATATGAATAATAGAAATCCCAAAAAGGGAGTCAGAATCTCTTTTCACTATTTATTCCAAGGGGAGTTAAAATATCAATCACATAACATATAATCTATATTGGATGGTTTAAAAAATTACCAATCCGTGTTGATATGAACAAATGATATTAAATGGTTTCAAGTAAGGAATTAACTTATGATGATTCTATAATGATGGTATCATTCACCATTCTTGAACTCGTATTAGTTTCATTTGGATAAAATTCTACAATGTGAATCATATTTTTTACATATACCTTTTCTGGAAACCCTTTGATAATTTTGTATCTGAATTCAATTAATTATTTTTATGTAATGATGATACCATTCTTCTTTTTGATGTAGAAAGGATATGGATGGACATCTACAATTTCCCAAAGCAACCTCATGATCTACAAATCATGGGTACGTCATTGTAAACCATATTTGAATGCATGTCCTTTCATCCTTTTACGAAAATTATATAAAATCTTGCAAACACTTTATGTGGTTTGGATGAAGTATTGTATTATTATCCACCAAGAAACTGATTATATATTCCATTATATATGAAGGAACCAATAGAATATCCACGTTGAATAATAATACTAAAATAACCAAAAAAATATTTTCATACTAATAATCAATATTATCACACTTTTGAAGGTTTATAAAATCCATAGATTTTTACAAAATCATAAAATTAGATATAACTATTTAATAGTGTGGGATATAAATTCATTCTACTCCATTATTTTATGATTTAATTATATAACACTTGAGTACCAAAACCTCCTTCAATTACCTTCAATATTAATAGTATCATACGAAACCATTATAGTGTTAGGAATTTCAATAAATTTGAAAATAAGCTCAATATTTGTCAACCAATACACAACCTCTTGAGAACTATTTAAGCCGCAGAAATATACTGGTTTTAGTGAAAAAAATCATGAGCATCTTTTCTATTTTTTTCCCTTTGATATTTAACTATTTTAAAAAAACGAGAATTGTTATAACTATGGGTCCCATATCCTTAATAAAACAGACCTCTATATTAACAAGGATATTATCAACTAGAAGGATCTCATTAAATTTTTCATCGATATCATTATCCTCATTTCCTCTAAAACAACATCATTAGGGAATGTCAGTACACAATATAGACCATAAAAGATGAAACATTAACAAGGATATTCAGATCACTAACTAAGACAACAAATAATATGATATCAAAAAATATCAAACATCAGAAATAATAAAACTAGAATAAATAACTACACAATGATAAATTTCGAAACACCCTTTGTGACTTAATGATCTCTATAATGAGATCATTATAGGGACTAGATCATAAATAATTATATTTTCCCATCAAGTCTACCTCTTATATACCACACAATCCTAGACTACATACTGACATCATAAAATGATTGTAAACATTCATTCAATACCATTTTTTCATGAACCATCATATATAACATCATACACCAAGACTCGATTCAGTTTTCACATGCCTTGAAATTTTATCATAATGCCCATGGGATGAGGAATATCATCTTTTATCACATCATGATCAATATCAATTTTTTTCAATAATAATGATACTATAATGGATTAAGAACAAGAAATATTCAGCATTCCAAAAACAATTGAATGAGAAATGTACCATGAACTGTTAGATACACTCTCAACATAAAACACCATCAAAAGATCAAATAATTAATCAATTAAAATTATATAAATTTCAAGTATCATGTTTTTCATAGATCTAATGGACACCATAATCACTATAAAGTCCCATGAATTATGCACAAACACTAACTCCAAGTTTAAATATTTCTTTTCATTGACCTAGAATAACATAATCTAAAAATTCACAACATAAAAAGTCATGTGTGTGAAAAACTCCCAGTAGGGACTCACCTTATATACCCCATGAAATTCTATAGGAGTTAAATATAATATAGATCTAATATAGTAAACATGGAATTCACTTTTTCCATACTTATAGTAAAACTAGTTATTTCAGTATAAAATTATATGAGATATATGGAAATTGGAATTAAATAATATTTAAATTAAATAATATATATAAAGAGTTTTCATGAATAAAATCAATTTAATAAATAATACATTGTATTCATAAAATTGTATCACATCATGGGATAATGATACAATAGATTATCTACATCAGATCCCAGATCTTGTTTCATTTAAATACATATTCAATGATTGTGGATCATGATTTTTTTCACACATACCTAAGGCCATGGCCATCGGGATAATCAATCAACAACTAAATTGGGGACCCATTCAAGGATATCATTCCAAACTCAATTTTCTTAGGCGTTTAACCATCAAATCCATTTCTATTTACTCGATGTGCAATTGTTATTATCCAAATGACCATGTGGCTACCAAGGATAACATGTTATTTAATCAATCAACCAACATGTGGAAATTAATTCATTTCAAATCAATTCATCAATCATAATTTAATTCCACATTTTTAAAATTTGGAAATGACATTTTTTTCAAAACCAAATGATGGTTCTTAACAAATTAAATAATTTCAATCTTATTTCATTTAAATAAATTTTCTAATGAATCATCATCATTACATATCATCTAATTTTTTCTCAATTAAATACATCTTTTATCCACTTTATCAATTTCATCAAAACCTATCATAAAAGAGTTTCATTCTTTAAATTGATTCCTTTAAAAATAAATTTTAAACGCGCCTAAAAAATGGTTTTTAAAAAAAATTGAATCTCATTCCAAATGAATCATAAAAATTAATATTTCAATTATAGGGAAAAGTGTATTAGATCCACCTACCATTATCATTATATCAAACAGATGAACACCAATAAATGGGCAACTCCAATAGTGAGTTGAAGCTGATGAACAAAAATGTGGAGTCAATATGATTATAATCCATCAAAATGATGCTTAGATACGTCAAAAACAAGTTGATCCATAACATACAAATGAGGAAAATGGAGAGAGTATGTTATTACAAATTAAAAGTTAAAACAATTCCCAAAGTGATCCAATGTAATCCAAAGCACATTGATATGAGAAGAGAAGGGGTTGCAATTCCATGAATCCTCTCTTGAGAGACCCTAAAGATAAATTATTTTATTTGGGTTGATCGGTGTGTGATAATATGTTATATTAGGGGTTTTAGTATTTTTAATTAGGGAATATAAATATTTTCACATTGTTTCATAGTCAGGACACACGGTTAGTTTTAATTGTGTGACCTAACCATGCATCCTTACTGTGAATCTTGAAAAGATTTATAATTTTAACACACATTCAGTTAACCTTGTTACAACTATGACAACCCTGCTATTTTAGGTTTCACAATTAGGAATGTATGGATATATGGTTTTGGATAAATTGATTTCTCACTCAAGAGAAAAAATATTGGTTTCATGTGTTTCTAGGATAAACATATTTTTACCCTAAACATACACCAATATTTCACATCAAAAAGGGATTACAATTTTTTTTGAAAATCATTTGAAATGAAATTTAAAATGGACCTAATAAAGGATGAAAATAATTGGTCAATAAGTATTTCAAATCATTTAATTGGATGTTAAACATTATTATAACCCCTTCCTTATTCTCAAAAGGCTTTCATAACATCATGTTCACATTAAATTTTTTTACTATTGTTTTAATTGTTACACCAAGTCTCATTGGTTCCATATATTATTACTATGTATACACAAATGTATTTTTCAATATCGACATAATGTAGAAAAACATATCAAGATGACTCATCAATATCAACAATACTGATATTTTTTCTTTCAATACATGGTCATTTACATGAACATATTCTTTTAAAATATCTTCTGGAAACAATGTACCTACAATTTCTAAGAGTTATGAATGTTTATAATAACATGGTCACCAAGATTTCCTATCCAAAAAACATACTCATTTGATCATCAACTATCTCATAGCACCTTAATATATTGAATGTCTTGGAAAAAAAGAATTAGAACTTGAATAATAAAATCTTTCACTCACTCATCATATCATATTATATAAACATTTCATGGAACAAAAAAATTGATATAGATCAGGTTTTACATCTTTTATGATCCCCAAGTGATGTTCTTCAGATGTCTTGTGTCTTTATTAACTTCTTCCATTAAGAGTTACAACATTTGTCTTCATTTTAGTAGATGATCTCTAGATTATTGAATCACAAACACCTTATATCTCTAATATTTTAATATGAATATTCTCTTTATTTAGAATATAGAAAATATCTTATCAAAATACTACCCATTATCTCGTTATATTTTTTCCAATGTTTTTTATTTGAAATTGATCTCATGATGTCACATTACTTTTTTTCTCCTCAACCAGCTTCTGAATGTACCATAATAGGGGTTTCCTTACATTTCATTTCATTCTATATCTTGTGTATCATTTAACATATAATCTATATAAATCTTATAGTAGGATCATGTTCCACCAAATTATTGGTTTATTAAATCCCCCCTAAAATATATGTCTCGTCGTCTTCTGTGGTGATATGATAAATAAAAAAATAGATATGTGGCAGTAAATTTTTTTCTCTTCACTAAATAAGTGCATCCATAAAGGCTCAACTGATTTAGTACAAAAATAATTAAATCAAGAATTAATATTTGGAAAAACCAACTTCATTTACATTAATATTGAATCACATTCACATTTGTTATATAGATCACTAAATCTCATCTCTTTCATATTTAGAATCACTACACTTGCCAATTGGTTAGGTATGGCATGTTAGTTTAAATAATGATATATTTTTGATAAATTTCATTCTAATTAATTTAAATAATATTTGATCCACGAATCATGAATCAAAATTCTTGGGATTCGTAAAAAATGTTATAAAATCACCTTAAACATATTCAATTATTTAATTATCATTCTTATCACAATTGATAATTATAAAATATTCTCATATGAAATATATTTTAATGATAAAAATACAGTTATATCCTTGAATAACTATCAAATAAATAATTATTTCAGAATATTTAGGTCCTCATTATATCTTTAAGTCGATTGATTATACCATGTATCATTTCGTGAAATTATATTGTTTAAACATTGAATGTGGATAATATTGATTTTAATTCGAAGTGTTGTTAAATTTTGACTATGTGTTTAAGTAATATCCCATAGAGAGATTCAACTACATATCATCGAAAAATGAGATGATATTATTAACCATCATAAACATCATACATAATGAATTTCATCAATTTGTTAAATTCAAATGATGTTTCGGAAGTTATACATTAAAAAATAATGTCTACGCTCTCAAATTCATTCCCAATTTTAAGACTAATTATGCGTAAATTTATATATGAAATTATATCAAAGTTATATGTTTTAAAACATGTAATAAAAGATCCTTATGATGTCACATGATATGCATAAAATTCATATTTATGTGTTTAATGTGATATGTAATATAACTTTTACATTTATTCAATGTAATGTATAGATTTCAAGACAACATAAATTGACTCTAACATATACTGAATTAAACTACATCACTTCTTAAAATAATTAATTCAATGGTGAATTGATTCAAATTTTAGTATTAATTATGAGAATACTTCCAAACCATTTATTTTATATTCAAATGTTTCATTTTTTCACTTCAAAGTCAATAACCTCACTATAAAATTAATCCCTTTATTCAAGTAAATATTTAAAATCATCATATATGTGTTCGAAATTAATTATTTTTTTGTGATTATTTGTATATTTAATACAAGGATGGGTTTTCCCACACCATGGGTCTTTAATTGGAAAAAAATATATATTTATATATATTTTTTATTTCTCGTCATGTTGTTCACAATATGTAACACTAAATATTTTACATAGTAATATTAGACACTTATCCCACTTTTTAACACCGTTATTATCAATAAATAAATTATTGTTTAATATTTTTATTATTTAGTATTAAACGAATTTCCTAAACACTTCTAGGAATCATTTTAAAAATATAATGAACATTTACATAACCAATGATAGAAAACTCATCTCACATTCCCATATTTCATGGGTAAACCTCAAAAAATTAATGATATGGGAGGATTATCAATCCATAACCTCATACTATATATTCATATAATTTTATGATTCAATAAGATTAAATATAATCATATAAAAAATACGTAGATCAAGATTCACCATTAGATTTCATAACTATACATTCAATATCTAAATACATGTGATGAATTTCTATAATATCCTAGAATTATATCATTAAAATTTAACATCATTCTATATAAATGTTCCTAATTTAGTAACATGTGTTTATTTAATGAACATGCACCAAATGGTATAAATAAACTAGTTTTATTATATTTATCTTAATAATGTTTTTAATTTAGAAATATACTAAATAAAATTTTAAACATTACGATGGTATGAAAAAAAATCATTTAAATAAAATAAGACAATTTGTATGTTTCAATCCCAAATAATGCATTCACAATGATAACTTTATAACATAAATAGAGTTTTAGTATTAAAATATAATTTTTAAAATGAAAAAAATAAGCAACCATGATATATACATTAATTTCATGAACAATAAATGTAATATAATGTATTAATAAAAATTATAAAAACCATAATACTACTAAAAATCATATTGATGGAATTCAAATCTAACCGTTGGAATAATAACCTAAACATTATAAATAGAATATTGATGATTATAGTACTAAACACACTAATGTTATTATAAAATTTCATTTAAGTATATTATAAAAGGAAAATATATAGAATTTATATCATTATATTAATACATAAGGGTTTTAAAAAAGGAAAAATCTAGGGTTTGGATTTTTTTTAAAACACATATATTTTATTTAAATATTTGGTTCAGAATTTATTTTCATAACAATGAACTATAAATTAATATTAGGATTCATTAAATTTATAATATATTTTTTGGATACCATGAGATATTTTTCAATGACTCATAAATTTTTTCATAATATTAAAATTTTTAATTTCAGAATAAATAATTTTTTTATATAAAAATTACGTTTATAATATTTTGAAATTGTTTTTCTTAAATTTTTTTATTTTTTATCTACATGTTGGAAAAAGTTAAGGATGAATTTTATTATTTTTTATTAAAGTATATGTTGTTTTTGAATACTGATGTATAAAAAAAATTTAATATGACATTACAAGCTATTTACAATAATTAGTGAGTCGTTGATGATATAAAAATCAATTATTTTACGATACAATGTAGTTATTATTTTATATAATCACAGTAATCTCTAATATATATTATTTTGGGAAAAAATAAACAAATGATCAATATTATATTCAGAAACACCCATCACCTCCCCTTTTTAAAATAACTCCCTCTCCACATGCTTTCTAAGATTCATAGCTTGAACATATTTTTCCAAAATTTTTCCTCATCCCAATCCCCATTTACAATGAGTTATAATATTAAAAAATACATTATTCCATGGTGTCAGAATGATTATTCCAAGGGAGCACAACCATACAGAGAATGTTCATATCCAAAATATCATTTAATATTCTATTCTTCTTACAACACATAAATTTATCCATATAAAATTATACATAGACTCCACTATGATAAATATACATTATTTTTATTTGATAATAAAATTTCAATTATAAATCCTATTTTTATATCATTCTAAAATGAAAATGATGGTTCATGTTAGGATGGGTTCACTACCACCATGAAAAACTTGTTTTCGTTTCTCTACACTATATTCATTGAATATTATAGATATAAATATGAAGATAATAATTTTATTAGAATATATTTCCTTATGTAGTATTTATTTATACTTATTGAAAAATTTAAAATGAATCTAGTTTATGATGGTAAGAAAATTACTTTAATAAAGTACACGTTTAAAGATATCAATTATACTAATTGATTCACCATTAATTAGAACACATGTGGTTATTTGGGACCATTTTAACATCACTACAAAAATCAATATAATGTTTATTCATTTATGGAGTTATAGTTCTATTTTATAAGTGATTCAATAATAATAAATAAATAAATGTAACATTAGAACTATGAAATAAACAACCTTATGAAAGTAGGAATAAAAATTATTTAATTGAAAAATGATATTAACCTAAGATAAATTAATATTTAAAAACAAAAATATTTATGAATATTGATATTAAGAAAAAAATTAATATATTTTATTTTATTATTTTGGATTCCTTGAGATCACACTAAGAAATTAAATGTCCTATTGAAAGGGATCTATCTAAACCCCCACTTTTCCTAGAGGTATGCATTTTTTCTTCTACCCAACTTTCTATCTCTATGTAATGTTATGGAATGAATATCATTTATGTATAGATTAGTTTTAAATATATAACTATGTTATTATCACATGATTTAATTGGGTTATCTATTTATTACATTCATTTCTCAATACCAACATTAAAATCAAACCCATTTCAGGGGAACTCTTATAGCACTTAATCCATTCATGAAAAAGTAACATAATATCTATTAACATTCATTATTTAGTTAAATAATATATATATTCAGTTTATGCTATTTTAGAAATTGGATTGAAATTAAATTTCATATTCTATACATTAGTAATAGTCTATTACTGATTTAGTAAAAACCCATTTTAAAAGGACCAGTTCGATACCCAATTCACATACCATTGGCATTATTTTTTCAGAAGAATTCCATATTTGAATACCATGCTTATTTATTAAAAAATTGAAATCTAAAATATTTCGTTCCTTCTCTGACTTGGAATCTTTATAAAAAATCCTTAGAATATTCTTTGAGTCAATACTATTCATAAATTAATCAATATCGGAAATTATTATTATTATTCATTATGTTTGATTAAATTATATGGGACACATTTTCATATACATGTTATGATATGTGTTCTAAGATACATATCTATTTTTTTTCAAATTTTTAAACCTCATTAGATGATATGTATGGGATATTGGAGTGAATATAATCATTGGTGGTACTCTATCCACTCGGTGTTTTATCTTATTAGTGGGTATTGAATAAGTATATTTCCTATTTTATATTGTTTCTAAAATCATATATTGTAATGATCATGTAATGAAATATTCATTATTTCAATCACTCCTGTTATTATTCGTGGGCCACATACTTTATTATATCATTTCAATAAATTTTGAAAAAATATTTTTGTTCGTTATAATAATTATTCCTTTATTAGGATTTATTGATCACCTATTTTATTAGGTAACCATAGGTAATGTTATGATAATTTAGGAGCTCAGTGGTATGAAGAATCTCATTAGGGGGATTCAACTAATTTTTTTATTTGACTTAATTCATTTTTGATGTAATATGACTCTAATTTCACAATGTCACTAGCCATTAAATCCTAGAGGTTCATCTTATAAATTTTTTGTTAAAAATCATGTAATTATTGGTGTATAAGGAATATGGTACATCATATTAGATAATGGTATAGTAAATTTTTTTGGGTAAAGTCTAGAATATATTAGTGAAATTGATAATGGTAATATTAATTATAGTAAAAAAACATGATATTTTTAGAATTAATAGAAAAATATTATAAAAAAACTAAATCTAAATATAGAAACTACATGGAGATATGCCTTTAGAATAGATATACTCACATGTAGAAAGCATGATAGGAATCATTAGATATTAACTCAAATTGAACCTACATAAGAAAAAACATCTCCATTTACATACATGGTTTTAGGCTTCATATGATATTCCTTGGTATATTCACAAATACAACATAATACATTGAAGAGAAAATGAATATATTATTAGGTTATAAAATAGAAATTGAATATTTCGTTTGGTAACATACATTAAATCTAAGAGACTCACAAATTTCTGTATAGATTTTTTTATTCCTTAAATATTTATACTTTAACTTTTTATATTTTTAGAAGTTTGTATATTATAAACACTAATGTCCATTTTTTTGTTAATGGTGGTAAATTATCATAATAATTCCAACAACAAATGTGATTGGAAATGTGATGATTTCCCAAATAAGATATCTAATGTAATGTATACATGAGACAAGAACATCATAGTAGTGCTTGATCCATTGAATCAAGTTAGGTATAACAACATGAATCATGTAGAAGGTAATTTTTAACACCAAAATAGTTTTTTAAAAAATAATATTTATAAAATTTTATTTCATGTTTATCTTGTATTTCGTAGAAAATCTAGTTAAAATGATTCATGTTACACAATTAAATTATTATTATTTAATGTGACTTTTATAACATAGTCATTAAATATCTTCATGTAAATTTTATAAACTAATTTATTGAAATATTTATAAATTTCAAACACAATTAAGATATAATATTTAATTCTTAGTATATAATCACCCAAATTCTGTTAATTTTATTTTATGATCCAAAAAAACATTCTTCAAAAATAATTCTATTTCTTTTTTAGGACAATATAATAATTAATTTTTGGAACTTTTATAAAAATCATTTAATAAAAATAATATAATTTCATAAATAATCATATCAAATTTATGAATGTGTAATTTTTTAGGTTTCTTCTAAAAATATAGTAAATTAGTGAATATTTTGAAATACTAAAACTTATTGATAATTTTTTTTGTTTTAATCATTATTAA
The DNA here is from genome assembly GCA_963277665.1 of Viscum album. NCBI lineage: Eukaryota > Viridiplantae > Streptophyta > Magnoliopsida > Santalales > Viscaceae > Viscum > Viscum album. The sequence goes on from OY728137.1 coordinate 114,959,150, forward strand.
AGTACCACAATATATAAAATTTTTTAAATAAAAATGGTTTTATTATTATATTAATTATCCAATTAAATTCATTATAATCTAATAAATGGTTGAAGTAGGTACAAATACTTTTTTATACTTGAAAAACATTATTTTAAAATTTGATTGTATTTACATTTTACACATATACATTTAAATTAATTACTTCCACTTATATGAATTGGATTTTATGTAATGGAAATTATTTTTTGGTTCAGTAACCAATATTTCTCCAAGGATGTTTTTTGATATTTTTACGAATAAGTAATGTTTTTGATTTTTAGTTAAACATATAATTTTTTCAATCATATATGATATTACGATTACCAAAGACAATATAATAATTTTTAAATTTTTAAAATAAATGAATAAAGATATATTACTAAAATTATCAAAAAAAATTATTTCATCAAGTATATACATTTGAATTTATTCGATGATAAATATGAAAATCATTTTTAGAACCAACATAGAGCTTGTGCAGCACTATAAAGGTCTAATTTGGTACAATAAAGAGGAAATTTGAGATGGAATTATTACATGATCATATTTTTTGTTAATATTTTCTGTATTATATAATATTTTATTTGAAATTTTTTTTGATTTATATATCTTTTGGAATAACAAAATTCGTCTATAATTATTGGGAAAGGATGGAATTGTAAAAATAATAGAAAAGATGTGTTTTTATGACATGGATATGAGTGACAAAATTAAATAAATATAAATGAATATTTTTAGCATAATTTACATATCTTTCCTAATGTTAATTCATTTATAATTTTTATGTATTAAATAAAATCATTAACTTGTTTCTCAATGTTGACAAAATATTTATTCAATATAAAAAGATTTATTATATAAATACTAAAAATAATTTAATTTGAAATCATTAATATTTTCCCATTATTTTCTAGATGAATATTAAATGACATGTAATGGATAATTGATTATAATTGGGATAATATTTTTATGGTCTTTTTCATGAAAAATGAAAATAATAATTTCAAAATTGACTACACTAATATTTTATGAAAATAAAATATATTTAATTATGTAATAAATATAAATATCATGAAATTACATGAGGTGGATATGATATGATTTAAAGTTATATTACTTGTTCGTTGATGTTTTAATTTTAACAACATATTTAAGAATAACTACAATGTATTTGAAATTCCATGTAATATTATTATAATATACAAGTCTTCTAAGACCTCACACATTGAAGACATGCGATTTTGAGGCTTGGAGAGCCCAGAATAGAAATTTGAACTTTTTTTAAGCTACACACAGTAAGCATGTGGGGTGGGTTTTTCTAACTTTTTAATTGGGGCTCAGATAGAAAATTTGGGGGCACTTTTGAAATTGGAAGGCCACGATTCACCTAGAAATGACTTAACTTCATCTGGTAAGGGCCGAGCAGAAAATATATTTGTCTTACATTTCAGAAAAATAATAATAATGTAACTGTAAATAGTTATTTCATTTTTTTACACCATTGAGTGGCAGGTGATGACATATTGGTGTGATGACAAGGATTATTAATGGAGGGTCATTAGTGGCTCATTTCTAACCATAATGTAGTTATCATAATGACTAATTAAACATGGATAATTAAATGTGGAATTTTAATGAGCATCAATAATGATTGAAACTTCACTATCTATTTTTATTTTAATATTCTAACGTGTTAGAGTTTTGGGATTATCCAACATAGGGAATCTCAGATGAACTGCCGACATAATCCGTCTCCAATGATGAATGAAGAACAAAGTGACGAATGTTGGAGGATCATATTTTGATGTTGACAAGAAGCGATGAATTTGGAGCAACGAAAATTTGTATCATGTCCATTTACATCAGAGGATCCAATGAATCTACGTATGGGTTTAATTTTTTCAAGTTCTTCCCTGTTCTTTTCTAGAAATGATGAACATGGATCAACCCACAAACAAGTTGATATGTGAATCATGAGTTTAGAAGGGAGGGTACCTTTATTTAGGGGATTCCATTTTTGGGATTAGTTATCTTTTTATATTATTGGACATTTCCCCTAAGCCTCTCTGATAATAAAACATATACCATGGAGGGCTCGGACCGACATGAACAAAGGCTCAGACACGTCCACATGTGCACTCCTTGTGAATGTATTTTCCAAAATGACGTCGAGACGCATTTGAGACCCTTAATGTAATAGTGAAGACTCTAATGTCCTATAAGGGTAGGTGGATCGGAAAACGGACCACCAGACCAACTCTGGTGGCCCGCATAAGGTTTCTTCGGGGAAATAGCTCCAAAAACTGGTAGCTACGACCGATGGAAATGACCAGCCCAGCTCAGCCATATATAGGGGTGAAACCAACCATTGCTGCATAAAAGGAGGGGGGAACACATCACCGAACACCCTAGAGGATGGTGACACGCCCATCGGTGGTCCACAGAGGGAGGGGCCTGCTGCAGGCTGGCAATGGGGTGACGTGACACAAGGTGGATGTCGCATGGAGGAACAACCCTTGTTAGGGCCATCCATGTAATTCAGTGAGCCACGGTCACTCGATCAAAGCAGGAGGTCCCCCGTGTGTCTACGTGGCCTGTGGGGGCTGGACGCGGTATCCATCCTGGTCCCAGCCAGGTGGCGCACCGCCGAAAGGCACCACACAGTCCATGCTTCAGGCTGTTGGGCCGGGTCGCTACTCGAACGACATGAAATGCTAGACCATCAGCCAAACCGGGATGGGTTTCATGATACCCAATTGGCATGGCCCACTATCTAGGCTAGACCGGACCAACCTAGACCCAAATCGGGTCAGGTCATGTCGGATGAGTTTAAAGTAGGGTATGTGGGACCCCTGAGCTGGGTTGGTCAGGTCGTCTGACTAGGTCAGATCGGGCTCAGATGCAACCGACCCATGATTAGTATAACACCTGTATCATGAAAATTTTGATTCCGATTGATGACCCATTTTGGGAATTGAGACCATCTCAAAAAGGAAGATTGTTTGGCCAGCCATGAAGAAGATTCCATGATAGTTGAGATACAATGAATGACTTTGGAAGTGTTTCTCCAAGGTGCGCTACGTATAGAAACATGCATTTGGATGAGACTGGAAGAATGCTGAGTTTCGACATTTATGTCTTGACTATGTCCCATTGGGAAGAACTTTTGTATGCATTTTAAGGACCATGGTGTGAATCACTTATGTGTGACTTTGCAGGCTCACAGAACGCGGTGAGGAGAAGTACCTTAGTTGGCCATGATATGAGGGAAACACTACTTTGTGATTGTGAAGGACCACAGTATGTGATAAAGAGGTATACCTAAGAATTCCATGGATAGTGGGAAGCATTATTGTGTGACTTTGAAGGCCCATAGTACTCTATATAGGAGGATTTCTCTAGAAGTTGTTGTGATCGATGATGTGACTATTGATTCTTCTATCACTACCAAAAATATATACCAGGAGTGATCTTTCTTGTGTTTTCTGATTTACTTTTCGGATTATTGTGTGGAATTTTATTTTTTGGGTCCCGAATAAGTATTTTGTAACTAAAACATGCATAGGAGTCTCCCATATGTGTTTTTTGTGTGTAGATGATCGACGTTTCAATAAAGACATTGGTGGAGCAAGACCCAAAGGTGCTCAGGGAGATGGTGATGACAGACTCTATGGTGGTGGACATGGTTTCCTAAGGCTAGGAAAGACCCAGTTACATTGGGTGGATATTTAATTCTACATAGGCTTCTAGTATCCACACTACTCTCATGATCATGTGGTGTTTTCTGTTGATGGCCATGAATGATTCCTTTGTGAACCATGCTATTTTCAGTTTCTTCTTTGGGTATTTATTTAGGAACACTATTATTAGTTGTACTTAACTTTTTATTTTCAGTGATACTTGATTCAATGGTTAGTGTGTGGAACATGGTAAGAAGTGTGCGTGTTCATGTACTCAAGAAAATTCCTCTCGCTTGTAGGTTGATTCCTTTGGCCCTAGTCGCAAACCCCAAGCCTTCATGAGGTGGGATTGGGGTAGTCATGGTAGGGGACTTGGGGGATGGGTTGTGACAAAGTGGTATCAGAGGGTTGTTAGTCCTACCCTAAAGACCGAGAGTCTGTATTTTGTTTTGTGGAAATGATGATAAGTGTTGCAAGTCTGACATTCACATTCGTGTAGTCCAGTGTTGGTGCAGCGACCAACGTATCCATACACCAAGACCTTGAATTTCTCTATGTGTCTCTATATATGAAAACACTGGTTACGTAAGTGTCTATTTATGTTATTTTGAATATAATTCATCTCATTGGGTATAACCTTCAACCGTGGTACATCTGGATCTGTCTCAGGATGCTACCACATAGACGACAAGCCAGGATCTCGATACGAGGTCATGAGGACATCCCACCTAGCGACGAGGCTTCCATTAGGGACTAGTTCTAGAGATTTCCCAACTAGATGGTGCACTAGTGCTACCACCACCCGATGGTCAGCATATATTGCTGATTGTTCTTCTAGAGGATGTGCGTAGACTTAGTTACCTGCATGATTTTCAATGATAGTGACCTAACGGGTTCTGGGGAGAGGTCGATCCTCAGGTCACTAGGGAGTGGCTGGTGGTTGTGATGAGAGTCTTCTGCCTAGTGAGGACACCAACTGACCAGATGGAAATCATGGTAGTGAGCCTCTTGCAAGACTCAGTATGAATATAATGGTTCATGACAACCCATACACATGATGAGGAAACCCTCACCTGGGAAGTCTTCGAGCGGATTTTCTAGGACAATTTTTTCCCTACGACCTTGAGCTCTGTGAACAATATGTAGCTAGTTCACCTACAGTAGGGAAGCATGATTGTGGTTGAGTACTCAATGAGGTTCACTGAGCTATCAAACTACTCAATAAATATGGAATAAGACCCTTTCAACATGGTTTTATCCTTTGAGCTAGGACTACGGAGGAAGATTAGGGCATCAGTGCTATCTCTCAACATCTCTACTTGGGAATGGGCACTAGAACAAGCCCTTCTGGTAGAGAAATTATTAGAGGAGCATGTTCCCACAGATCAATCTACTAGCAGACCCCAATTGGCTGAGTCTTCAGTATGTAGTAGATAGCATACGAGAGGTACCAAGTGGGACATGTCTTTTAGATGAATACTGCATGAAATAGGGTTGATAGAGCGGGGCTCCCATACCAAAGGGAGTCAGCCGAGAACCATACATTTCTTCACATACGGAGGCCAGGGACACATGGAACGTGAATTCCTGACCCACCAAATATATGACCAAATGACGGTGGAGGTTACACTAAGGAAAACACATTGGTTATTTCAAGAAGTTTTACATGGCTGCAGACGTGGAAGGGGAGCAGGACGAGCAGCAGGAATTGAGCGACGATTTTAGGTTTTACCACCACCACCCTCAGGTGGTCCTCCCCGACCTTAGGGAGTGGGCAGACAAGGGTGAGAACAAAGTTTGGAAAAAGAGGCATACTACCACTCCACTCTAGAGATGATCCGAGGTATGATCAATGTGTTTTACACCCTATATACTGTTCTTATAGACATTGGTTCTAGTCATTCATTCTTTTCCACAGCTCTCGTTCAGATCATAGAGATTCCGATAGAGCCATTGGCTTGATCGTTATGGCTAGATACTCCAATAAGAAGGGATTATATGATTGAAAACTACTGTTGGCTATATTATATTACTATAGGAGATGATAACTTCTACTAGGATCTCATAGTATTGGCGTCAATGTCTTACGACATAATCTTGGCTATGCATCGGTTATCTACAGTTTGTACTCAGATTGACTTTATTAGGCGTACAGTGTAGTGTTTCCATAGAGATGACACTAGGCTTTCCTTCACATCCAAGAAAGAATCTAATGATGTCTAGGAAAACATTTCTTAGAGGTGGGTGCAGCTGATTACTCACCAGTTAGCTAGACTAAGCCTTGGTGGAGTGGATGAGTGGAGTCCAAGTTTTTGGGTAGTGGTAGATGAGTATGAGAATTTTTTTTGTTGAGGATGTTTTGGGACTAACTCCTCCTAGTAATATATAATTCTTCATCAACCAATACCTCGGGACGACATTGATATCCACACCAATATATCAGATTGATCCTGCAAACATTCTGGAGATGAGGGTATAACTATAGGACTTGTAAGAAATAGGGTTTGTAAGGACTAGTGTTTCCCCATGGAAAACCCTAGTGCTTATTTTCAAGAAGGTTAATGGGAGTTTGAGGTTGTGTGTGTACCTCTAGAACCTGAACTAGGTGACCGTGAAGAAAAAGTATTCACTGTTGAGGATTTAGGACCTCTTAGACTAGCTTATGGTAGTGAGGTGGTTCCTAAAAAAATTACAATCACATAAACATTCAGTCACACTATAAAATTACCTTCCATACTCAAAAAAATTAGTATCACCCTTAAATCAATTTCTTCCATGCTTCATCCCACACATTGAGAATAAATAAACATCATCTTCTTCTCTCCATGGTTTTTATATTTTCCATTAAAATAAATATTAATTCTATTTTAAAAACCGTGTGATTGATTTTTAAATACAAATTCAATTGCCACCATTATAGAAAATTAAAAAATATCTTCATAGATAACAATGTAGCTTTTGGATAATTACCTTCAAGGACTTAGTATTCAAGAACTGATGTATTGATCAACCTTACATTCTAGTTGGATGATAATTATTTAAGTGTTCCTCACATGTCTTGTAAAATATCACTCATATGTTCCAACATACACATCATCCATTTTTTTATATCAAGGAACTAACTCTCCATATTTTGATGAAGAATATGAGGAATGTACATACTGAAAAGTATCTTCTTAAACTCATCCCAACACATTAAGTAAATTTCATCATGTTTCCTTATATTCATGATTAGATACCATTATTTATCTTCTTTGCCTTCCAAATGATGGAAAGAAAAAATATTTTTTCCTTCTCCGAACAGTACTAGATTAAAATACTTTTTTATTGTACTGATCCATTATTCTGAAACTACAGGATTATGAGGTCCACCATAGGAAGGTAAATGATTCCTCATAAAGGATTAAAAATATTTTTTCCATTTTTTATCATTTTTAATTCTAGTATGATTCATATCTTGAGGATGTTTTATGACAATTTAAATAATTTTTTCCCTTCCATATCCCATTATAATTTTTTACTCATTAGGAATATTATTTAATTTCTGTCACACTCAACATGAACACTTTTCATATGGTTTTAATCTATTAATGATACCAAAAAACAATGTTTAAGAAAAAACAATCATAGTCGGGAAACACAGAATCATGTATCCAGGTTCATGAATATCATATTTTTACTCATTAGTTATCCATCATTATCCAATAAATTGGATGGAGATATATTTCCAACCCCTCACATAATACATACAACTCTATTCCATAATATCACAAAACATTAGTCACATCATAACCCGTAAAAAGGGTTTAGGTTCTATAAAAATTTTATTATAGTATTACCAAAGAAGTGAGTTTCATAAATATATTTCATCGTAATCATAAATTATGTATACCAAAATTATACCCACGTGGTATCATATCCCAATTATTTTTTATGTAAGATAAAAGTATGTAATCATAGATGGGAAATAATTTTATAAAACCAATTTGAACAGTTCTCAAGGAAATTAGATATTCCCTGATAAAAACACTATTTTAAACATTTATCTAAAAATATTTTAAATTAATATTATTTTAAAATAACCTTTGAACCGTGTAATGGAATATTTAAAACACATACAGGTCATTATTGCGGAAAATATTGTACATGATAATACAAATATTCCTCTATAATTTTAATTAAAATAAAAATAGTTATGGTTATGAAAAATGCATGAAGATAACTTTTAAAACACATGGAAAAAATTTAAATGTGGTTAAATATCATTAATAATTTTTTTTAAATTCAATTACATTTTTTATTTTTGTGTAAATGTTAGATATTTATGAACATGGGTTTTTGACCAAATAATGAAATAATATCAATTTTTCATAAATATTTTTTTTTAAAATCATGAGTAACTATAGAGGAAAAAATTAGATGAAACCATGTAATTCAGTGAAATTTCATGATTAAAAAAATCCAGGAGTTCATGAGAAATAAATCAAAACCACCCATCATCAATAATGTAATCATAATTTTTCTCATTAACTAATGATATTGTATCATTGAACCGTTACCATGTTGGACTCTTCGGAATATTAGTCCCCTAAATATAGAAACATAAAATTATAATTTTTAGATACTAATATAATAATTTGATTCCTGATATAAAGAGTTAACAGGGATATATATACACCTCATAAAATAATACTTTTGCATATCATAACATATGTCTCAATGAAGGCCAATTAAGACCGAAATACCTTACAATTTTGGAAACATTTAAACTACTAGAAACATTAAAGGCGTGTCAAAGAATTGATATTAAAATACTAATAATAATAATGTTAATAATCATTAATTTTATTTAATTTTATTATATACAACACATCAATGATATTGGCTGTTAATAAGGCATGTGTTTCGCATAAGTAAATAACTTAGAGGGTAATCTATTACCACATATTAATCCTTTGAATCACATGAAACAAAAAATAATAAAAACACATGAAACATAAGATATAAATATTATAAGGGTATTCATTATATATAATTTTAATGTGATACAACCTACAAAATAAGCACATGGTGAATTTACGCATGTCTCCCAAAAATAAATGATAGGCCACAGATCTCATACCTCATGTATCGACTTCATTAAGAGACCACCAAACCTCTTATATAATAATTATATGTGTATAATATAATTATTTAATAACATGATATATATATATATATATATATCATACCATATATTATTTACAGAAGACCTTTTATTACCAGTTTAATAACAATTCCTTTTTAAAACAACATTTCTGGTGATAACTGATTTTTTTATGTATGTTTTGATTTTTTCCCCTCATAATTATATCACAGTCACATAATTTATATAATTATAAAAATGATATAGATATCATATATATGAAGTATAAATATATTTATTTAATCAATACTTTTTAGAGACAGAAATTTAAATACACCATTCATGAAGATGTAGGATATACAAATGCAGGAACGATGTTTCCAATATCTCAACAGATGAAATAAAAGATATTTAAATAGTATATAAGAATTTAATAATAATTTTATATCATATATATCACATATATTAATTAAATATACCCATATTAACTTCCATTTAATTCATTAGTGGGAGAAATCAAATTGCATCGAAGGTCGTTGCACACTGTACACAAGATCTACAATATCTTATCCCCCTTGAAATGGAATGTAAGAATGTATATGTGATATAATTTTTATAAAGGAATAATTTTCTCACAAATAACATTTTTATACATTTAATATATCCTTAATACATATATGTAAATATAAAATGAAAAACACATCATATCGGCTCACAAGGATGTAGTCCCGCAAACACACTAACAATGTTATTTTATTCACAGTGGTTTTAGAATAAATAATTTTAGTATGGTATTGTAATAAAATAGAAAAAAATAAAGTAATAATAATATAATAACATTAAATTTTCCATTATTCACATTCATGAGTGGTGGTGATTGAAACTTTATATCTTTGGTTCTTATGGTGGTAATCCACCATACACATGAATAATGATTTTTATTCCATTTTTTGGAATAGGATAAGGATATAGGTTTCACAATTAACATAATAAAATCAAATTATAAATATATATATATATATATATATGATTTTTTGGTTATTATATCTTATTTTTTTAATATAACTGAAGGATGTGGAAAATGAAATAACATAAAACATTTTGTTAGTGATGTTACCTCTTCTTCAAAAAATATCATTTGATTATCATAAAATGTATTCCTATGTTTTATTTCATACAAAATAAGGATTATATTATGATATTATGTAGTTAAGGATTTTTTTTTGGAATTTTCTATTAAAAATGGATTTTATGGATTGAATATAAGAAATGATGTGGCCTTTTATATGTGATGTTATTGGAACTCTATTATTTTTTGAAAAGAAAATAGGTGTTCAAACATTTTTCAATTTAGAAGATGATAGTAAATGATTAATTATAGAACCATATAAGTTATAAGGATTAAATATTTCACTAAAATATTATTTTTTTAACTTGTATATATCAATTTACCCATTAACTGTTTTTTATCCAACAAAAAAAACAATTTTAACCTAACACGTGATAAGTAATTTTTAATTATTTTACTATTGATAATTGTAAAAAATTAATCTATATATTTTATTTAATATAATTTATATTGATTAAAAATATTATAACCAATTATATTATTCCACTTCATATAATTGGAAAAAAACTAAATTTGTAATTAATCCCAAAAAATGGGATGAAAATGTTGTTTACCAAAGAGAAATGATTAAAAATGTTAAAAAAAATTTACTTCAAAATTCAATATTAATACTATTATAACGTCCTAAAATTAATTAATATATATCTAATTTATATAATTTTACTATTAAGGCCATCATAAAATAAATTTTAATTTTTTAAATGCTTAAATAAAACGACTCTTCTTAATAAAATCCATAATTTTTCACTATTCATAAAAATCATTATGTTATAAAAAAATTCTCAAAAATACACTCCAAGAAAATTTTAATATGTTGATTTCAAAAATTTAGTATTCTTTGTAAAATATATTTTATTATTTTTGAATAATTAATTTTAAATCAACTATGATAATTCCAACAATACATATTTTTTTAACGATATAGTTTCAGGCATAAAATTGGATTTATTATTAAATCTTTTCTTGAAACACATATGTTAAATTATGAAAACATTATTGAATGTATAATTTATTAATTTAATTAAATTAATTCACCAAAATTTATTAATTTATTTTAAATATTTTTTTCTCATAAAAGAAATTCTCTCAAAAAAATATTTCAATTATTTTCAAATAGTTTTTATCTTATTTTATAAATAGATTATCTCCAATGTATTAATTTTATATTCATGTATACAGCAATTTTTTTTAATATTATTCATGTCCACCGTTACAATGACTAGGTGACAAATATAATATTAAATAATTATATATTAATTGTATATCAACTTTTTTTAAACTTACTATTACCTAAAATGAGAGATAAACTCATTATTTCATGTAACCCAACCTAAACTCTGTGTTTAGTTTAGAACATGGTAAAATCATTTAATTTTTAATGGAATTTTAATAGGCTATTTCATTTAATGAATGATAATTTTTTTTTGTGTAAAGAAAAATGTCAAAAAGATTTAACATGTTTGATAAAAACAATTATTTAATAAATTATATTGATTTTACAATCACCCCATAATGCATTGGATAATGATTGACATATGATAACAAAAATATGAATGGAATAGGAAGTGATCTTATATCATTAATATCTTTTTTACTATAATATTTATAGGAATGATCCCAAACTAAAATGATAGTTTGGGGAGTAATCTCCTTCAACTATGATAGTCTTTGAAATGATACATGAATACTAGGTAAACAATTTTATGTGATTATATTTATGACAAAAACATATTTATTAGGGTATTTTTACTATCATATGGCTCATTGAGATCATATTATTTTGAAGTTATCATTGATATATCCTTGATTAACCCTTATATTTTATCTGTGATATCCCATTCATATGTTTGTTTTCCAATGGGTCTGATGAAATTCAATAAGCCTGATATGTGTAAGAAGGGTTGTAGAAATCAATATATTAGAGAGAGATAATTTTGGACACTTATTAACAAGTTTTTTATGTTTCCTTGTTCACAAAATCACTTAAACTATGAAATTATAGAATTTATCGTTTTGTTATCAAATGAGTATTAAGCTATTGGGAAGTGTAATGTTTGTTCAAAAATCTTTCATTGATATATCTCTAATCTATAGAAAAATAGAAAGTGATTGTTTATTATTTTTTGATTAATACACTATTACATTTATTGAATCATATAATTCCATTATCATTAAAAAATGGTGTAACTCCATTTAGTGGATATTAATTTTCTTCCAATTCTCTTAAATAGAGAAAGTTTCACTATTCATTTATCTTATAGAGGGAAACGTGGATCAAATTTTGACACTTATTATGAACATGATAACAAAGGAGAAAACTAAATCCATGGAATATTAATGGGTTTTTGAAAATAGTTATCAATAAATATTTTCTCTGAACAGTTCACTATAAAATGGATTAGGGTTTCCTTGGACTAAAGAAGGCATCAATGGTAAACCTTCATATTTCTCATTGACATCAAAAGTAAGGTAGACTGCATAATTTTAAGATGATATATCTTTATATATATATGAAGATAATTATATTTTATATACTTTGATAGATTTAATTTATCTTCTATTGTTCCCCAAAGGTTATGATCGAGAATAGTGAATCACATGGGACTCGGGGGTATAAAGATAAAAGGATGAAAATTCAGTCTAAATTATATGTATCAATAAATATAAACCTTATAAGAAAAAAACTACCCACGATTCTAATTTTATGAATTCAGTACCATAGAAATGATATCAAGGGAATGGTATGACTCTTCATGTGTAGAAAAGGGAGAAATAGGCTAATCAATGTGCAAGGTTGATGAAGGATAAAATATATATGATGGATGGAAAGAAGGTTTTTATCTGTAATCAGACTATGATAAATTTTTTCTACTATAAATAACATGGAAATTATAATGAATAATCACCTATGATAAGATATGTCTTTGATAATCAATGACATCATCCTCTAATAGATTGAGACCAAAGAATGTCTTACGCTATCACTAATTTTGAAATGGAAAATGATAATAAACTTGGGATAGATATTATATTTAATCATTAATGATTGTGGAAAATAATATCTTATTTTGATTCTATGGATTATTTATTATAATATATATTAATAATATCTCTTCAAACAATACCTCAAATAATGGTGGTTGACTTATCCATGGGTACATGTATTTGTAATTTTTTGAATCCAAACTATATAAGACCTTCAATATAAATGTATTTTTATTTAAACTAAATTTATATATTATATTACTTCCATTTGTGGAATTTAATGGTATATTTTTCATGGATTAGTAGTCCTTGAATAAATCAAAAATCAATATCCATAGGGGGGAATAAATCGTCATATACTAAGTCATCCTTTGATTCTATAAATGTGTGAGTGGGAAGAAAAATGTATTATTAAATATTCATATAAAAATGGAAATTAGTTGTTTATATAAAATAATTTCTAGCTCAAATTACTAAGATAGTGTAGAAGATCATTCTTGAACGCATTCCCCTTGTGAGAGACTATACAGTTATATTCCCTAGAAAGTTTCCTATTCTTCTTCCAAATCAAGAGATTGATTTATCAATTTAAAATATATGTCAATGTCACCACATATTATTTAATCCTTATTTAATGGGATCCATTGATTGATAATAAATTATGAATAAATAACAATATATTATAAAAAAGTTTCATATATCCTCATGTGATTATACATTAGGTCTTCCAAACTACATTATCATAATGAATGGAGGGTGAATGAACCTCTTAATGGATTATAGTGAACTCAAAAAACATCATTATAAAAACATATATTCAACAAAATTGATTTGTTCTTTCTTAATCATCTATTATGGAGCAAAAACATCTTTATAGATTTAATTTAATTGGGATATATCCAATTAATAGAGATAATGGATGATATTCCCATGTAATCATTTCAAAAAATATATTAAATATATTATATCATAATAAGGACCTTTATAATAAAAATATTCAACAATAATTATAATTTAATTAATTAATAGAGTTATTATATATTATCATAGAAATTTTTTTATATTAATTAAGATGATATTCTTTAAAATTAAGAAAAGCATAAAAATGAAGATATCTTGAGTTATATTTTTAAGAGATTGTAAATTGTGAAGATATAAGTAATTTTCCAAAAATTTGAGTTTAGGATAGGTGAATTTTTATTTTTAACGCTCTTTATCACTATAATAGGGATATCATGGGATCCATGGAAGTAAATAGATATTGTTGAGTTTCCTTGACCAATATGTGATATAATGATATATACTTTCCTTAGCCAATCTTTTTACTATAAATGAATTTCGAGAACATTATCATAATTCTAAATCTATTTGATCTAAATATCAATGATTTTTGTGGGTTTTTAGGTAAATGAATGTTAATAGTGCATTAATGAATTGAAAAGGAGGATTAAAATTAATGGTGTTCTTACACTTACCTTAAGTGGGGGTATATTCAACGTATGTAGTGATGGTATTAGGATATTTATGGATAAAAATAATAAATTGATAACCTATACTTCAAGGTAGTTTTAATTCCCTAAAAAAACTATTCAATCGATGATCTAGAGTTGGTTGAATAACATTTGACATTGGTTATTTAGAATAATTATCATTATGGGAAGAAGTATGAAATATATATGGATCATAATTACATTAAATATATATTAAAAAAACAAATTGTCATTCACTACTAAGGATCATTAGATATGATTAATTACTATGAAATCTCAGTCCATTACTATCAAAAAAATGAAAATAATATTGTAGAATCCCTATGTTGAATGGATTCAGAAAATTATTAAAGATTGAATGTGAGTGGGATAAAATCTTATTATAAATGAATAGAATATAAATTGAATTAATGATTCGTTGAAAATAATCGTATCTAGCTCAAATTATTACTAAACAATCCATTTTGGAGATGATAAAGGATTATCCAAGGATTATGTGGATATACAAAAACATTTGGGGGCTTTAAGAGAAGGGAAATCCATGGAATGAAAAATTAATTAATATAGACACGTCTTATTTTGGTTATGATTATTTATATGTTTAAATTATGAGATATGAAATGAACAATTAAAGTAAAAACATAACTCAAAATTCTCAATTCAACTATAGAGCATGTTTATGTATAGTTATTTTCAATCAAAATATTGATCTATAATCACCTACCCTATAAGTCTAGATCCAATGACTTACTTTATTACATTGACATGATTATAAGGAATCAAATACTAAATGATAAAATTGTTTTGTAGTCTTGGAAAACTATGTACAAACAAGTGTCTTCTATTAAAAATTATTAAACAATTTTAAACATAATTTTGTTTATAATAATTTTATTATATCTACTATATCAATTTATATCATTCTTAGTACACATCATGGAATCCTAGTTAAATTAAATAGAATAACAGTGATATCAACTTCTCAGTAACGGTTAGTAAGACCAAAAAAATTAATCAGTAAGAATAATCCATATATAAAGTTATTTAACTAATACACAATAACATTAGTGTAATACTTAAAGAATAACATATGATCAAATAATTCTATATAAATAATCACATGATAATGAAATATAAAAATAAATATTCTAACTAATAAAAAATGACACGAAATATAAGATTTTTAAATTCTTATTGATGGAATTAATAATGATAGACAACTACAAATTATCCTTGATTATTCATTCCATTGTTCTAAAACATTAATGGATTTGTTCCAAGAATATAAATATTTTAAGTATTAATTCCATGATATAATAATTTTAGGGCCCCATGTGAGAAAACTATTAAGTCTTCATTCCTAGAATCCAATAAATAGGTAAGTAATCATCCAAAACCATATCTACATTGTTCCATGAAAATTAATGATTCATCTAGGAGATTATATTAACCAATATCCAATCCATTTAATATGATTCCGAATCATTACTTATATATTCAACAACCAATTTAATTCAAAAATAATCAAATATGTATTTTGAATAAAGGAATTTGATTTATAAAAATTCCACCAGTTTATAAAATAAAATTCAATATAAGCAACATATGTGAAACTTATATGCATTTTAGATAATAATCATAACCATGATAAATATATAATATATTTAGGTGAAATTAAATTTCAATGGTCACTGAAAAGTGAGAAAATGAACATAAATTTATGGCCTATAGAAATTATTCCTGGAAGTATATGTCAATACTATCCTTGGAGAAAATCATCACTCGTCATATAGATAAATAATAAATATACTATAAATATAAAATATCCCTACTATATTTTAAGAAACAAAATGTTTTTTGACATTTATTATTGTAAATATAATTAAAAATACATTAAAATCATTATTGTGGAAAATAATCATTAAATATTTCAAAATGTCCCACAAAACATGGAAATAATTGAATTAAAATCCCAATTATGGAATATAATTAAAGGAACATATAAAATCATGATAAAAATGATATATATGATACATCATTTCAATGTATAAGTATATACATCTCCTTGAAGAAAAAACTTTTACAACATAATAACAACTCAATAAAGGAAAATTTGGATAAAAATACAATACCACTTTTATAATTTTGAATATGTAAACCTCAAGAATAACATATAGTAAAATGGATATTAAATCCCCAATAAATACAAATACTTATAATAATATAAATTCATGGGAATTATATTCATCATATAAATAAATGAGTGGTGAATATAGAATATGTCTCATTGAAATAAAAGTAAGACTATAAATACCCTTACCTTACAATTATTTTTGGTTTAATGATTTTAAAACACATGTATAATGTTTTTTAGCTTTTAATAAACTTATAACGTTACCAAATTAATATTTTATGTATAATATATAGTCTTCTAATAACACATTTTAACCATTCATTAATAATATTTTGTTTCTTTCATCATTTGAGTATTAATTTCCTTGTTTTTTGAGTATGCTTTAACATAATACTTTTGATAATATTACATAGATAATTATTCATTAATATCCATAATGAATCCATGATTTATATATTTATTATATATGTATTCATTTAAATAATAATGTTTGGAGATATGAAACGAAATACACCATGATGAATACCTTTTTTGTCATATAATTAAAAGTAAAAGAAAATTATATATATATATATATTATAGAATCCTATGTATTTAATATATTTACAATATTTTATTTAAGCCCATACTTAATACCATCCATGTAAATCATGAAGAAATCACATTTCATTGATGAGGCATTTGTCCACATGCCCAAAAATGATGTTCTCGTATTCCCACATAATAAAAAACATGACGGTTTTTGTCATATAAGAATAAAAAAGTCATAAAAATTATAAATATCAAATTTATCATATAAAAATAGAAGTTAAATCATTATTTCCATCATTGAGAGGTGTTAACGGAATAATGAATAACATTGTCTCACGATGGGGTAGTATATCATATATAGGAATAGTGATTTCATATCCCATTTAATGGAAGTGTGTGTAGGTGTAGGTTTTACTATAAACACAATAACATATAATTATTTTGAGGATAATAAGTATATTTTATAAATAATATATATGGATAACATAATGAGTATAAAAATGAATAATACAAATGTGTTAGTTGAAGAATGTTATCTCTTCTTTGGGTAACTCCTTTAGGATTATAACAAATTTTGTTCTTTTTTAGACTCCACACAAATATGTTCTTATATAATTATTTAAGGGATTTTGGTATCTTATTTTTTCATGGTTTTTATGAGATAATTTTACTTATAGGAGTTAATAAGGGTGGGGGTGAACTTTTATAGGTGTGGTGAAGGGGCATTCATTAAATAAAAAAGTTAAAAATTACTAAGTGGTCTCTATTACATAATATGCATCCCATTGAAAATTAGATTAGATTCTAGTTGATATATGGTGTTAATAAGACCTGAAAATAGCTTTGGACAAGTTTATAGGTCATTTGGCCCCTTAATATTTATGTTTAACCACTAAGGATGGTCATTTTCACCTTAATCATAGTAATAAGTATTAATTACATTCACTTATATTTTTTGGATAAAAATAAGTTTTCTTTACTATAAATTATAATTTATGATTATTGAAAATATAGAATCCAATTTTGGAAATTAAAAACACTTATGTGGAAGAAATTAATTTATAATTAATCTTATAGATGTGACAGAAAAGTAGGTTATTAAAGTGAAAATATTTAAAACATTATTATGTATTTATATCTAAAATAAATCTGAAAATTATTCAAATAAATAATATTGTATTTATTGATATATAAAATATCTAATAATACTTTAAAATAAATTATAAACATAAAATATATATATTATATCAATTTTATCAATTAAAATATAGTAGTATATATTATTTATCAAATTATGATTGTCTTCCGAAAAATATCAAAATTTAACCCAGTAAATATTATGACATTTCAAATTAACAAAATTAGGATTATTTTTTTCATATGAAAATTATAATTGTTTCAAAAATGATTTTTAGAATACTTTTTTCATTAAAATGGGGAAATAATTCCATTACAAAAATATACTATTTTTATCAATAAAATTGTATTTGTTCTTAGCATATTCTTATCAAATATATTAGAAGAATTTCATAAAATTTGATAGTATATATATATATATATATTTCATTAATATCAATCACTAATATTAATTAAGAAAATTTATTATGATAATGTACATAAGGTACATAATAACAGTTTTAATAAAAAAACATTATTCTAATTCAATTGGTTTTACATTCACTTATAACTTTTTTTCACAAAATAATTACATAACAATTTGTCGATAAAATATTCAAAATTTATTTAATAATTTCATACGCATAAATTAAATTTACTATTGGTAATTATCATATTAAATAATTATATTAATAGAATATTGATCATTGAAATAACATTATTTTGTACCAAACACAACATATTGATGGAAATCATTATTATGTGTAACATAAGACATCATAGTAGGGCATATACCACATGGTAATATCATTATTGTTTGTACTATTATATTAACTTGGTGTTGAGTGTAAGCAATGATTACAAAAAATATGAAATATTATAAATGAAAATATTGTAATGTCATGGGATATCACATAAACTCGACCTGAAATAAATTTCATCCTCACAATTCAATCATGATCTCTATAATTAAGGGATTTATATTTGAAAAATAACATTTTGGAAAAACTGAAATCACAATTAGTGTTATCAAAATATTTTATAAATTAGAGGGGATTGAAAATTCGAAGGTCACCACAAAACAAGGATTTCAAATAAGAGAACATTAGTGAATATATGGACATGGAAGAGAAATATGAAAATCAACTTATGATGGACAGTGATAGAGAACATGTTCATGTAAATGTTTTTGACCACAAATATGTAAACCGTAGGTGTGTAAAATGTCATTAATATAAAAAAATGATGTTAATAAGAAAACATTTAGGTTTAAATAACATTTTCAATTTGTTGAGAAATTATTTAACTCTCTAATAATATACATAATCATACATACATCATACATTTCTATTTCATAAACACAATACTAACTTTTTGTCATCCCATGAACTATTTACACTTGATATGAAACAACATGTTTCGTAATATGATGATATAATATATTAACCACTAAAACCTCATCCAATTTTCAATATAAAAAATTTCATTAATGGTAATATTTTTGAAAAATCCAAAGTATTATTATCCCAAATTATAGAAATAAGGTCTCAAAACTTCAAAAATTATTTTGTTTCTGATATTCCTTAAATTACAAGTTTTTGTTCTAAATCATTACTTTACAACATGTGAAAAAAATAATATATTCTAACATGAATTAAAAAACATCCATATTGAAAATGTGCATGATTCCTTATACATAGGTAAAACATAGGATAATGGATATATTCATTAAATTAAATAATTGTAGATTCCAACAATGATAGCATTGCCACATTTCCGATAAAACATTAATCTATTCCAAGGTAGTCATTAATATCATCTTTAAATTATCTCTATCAACCATTTATTATCCCAATATCAGGATCTCTATATCTGGAATACATTAAGTGTTATTTTTCACTGCTCTATGTGTTTTTAAAATAGTTTAACTCGCTATTCAATAACATTTATTTTCAAAATTCAACACATGGTCTCAAATCCATTATGAAATAGAAATAGATTATAACATTATACATTACAAAATTATCACATGTAGTAAATTATAAAAAATGATTCCAAATACATTTATATTAAAAATTATTATTTTTCTATGATAACATAATATGAATGACTGTTATCCATTAAGAAATTCTATGGTTTAATTTTTTGTATATTTTAGAAGTTTTTTTGTGAATTTATTATTCTAACTATAGTTAAAGCATTGTATATTGGTTTTTTCCATTCATCCCATTTAATTCCCTTTTCTTGTGTCACATTTTTTAGAATTTATAACAAAAACCCATTCCATTAAAGTATGTATCCACGTGTTTCTTTCCAAATTATAATATGTGGAGAAATCCATCTTTTTCTTCATCCATTTAAACTCAACTTTCTAAAGGTCCCTTTTTTCACATTCTTCTATCCAAATCCATAATAATGAAATAATTTTTCGTCTCTATAAATATCACATAACATAATGCCTTTATATGATTAGAACATTTCTGATACCTTTTCCCTTCAAAATATTTATTTAACACCCTTAAAGAAATGATCCTTCTTACTTATTAGATCTTGTTCATTGGTGATTTTCACAATCCTTATTCTATGATCCATTTATAAATAATTAATTGAACTATATTAGATTATATCAAATTTTATAATAATTTAAAATCTAAAAAATAGTAAAATAAATTTAATTAATTACAAATTCATGTGTATATAATCTCCAAAAAATAAACATTGTTTTTATGGGATGTTTTTCAATACATATACTCGAATTATATCCTATGTTTAATTCTCTCTTATTTGTTTCCCTAAATATAGTTTTTAATGTTTCTAATAAACTTCATTTGATTCAAACTGTAATTCTCTATCCACATAATTCTTGATCTATTGACTTAATTTATTACATTAGCATGATTACATGGAATCATATTCTGATTGATCTAATATTCTAGTAGTATTGGTAAACCAGACACATACATGAGTATTTTATTACTAATGAATTGAAAAATTACAACCTAAATTTTTTATAATATTTTAATTACATGTATCTAATACATTCATATAATTTTTAGTATACTTCTTCGTATATTGGGGAAAGGAAACTAAAGAAGTGAAACCTCAAATGATCAGTAAGGGTTAAGTGTAGTGGAAGAAATAATGAACCAATGAGCATAATCAACAGGGAAAGATAATTAATTGAGACACATACAATTTAATCAATAAAATTAGATTAATATGGTAGTAATGACATATTATCAAACTATACTATATAAATAATCACTTGATTATGAATCATAAAAATGAATATTCAATCAAATAAAAATCACATGGAATTTCCATAACTAAATTATCAATGATGGATTTCATAACGATCGATATCTAAAATATATCATTGATTCTTAATGAAATGAATAAAATAATATCATGGCACCATTTCAAGAATATAAAAACATTAACTATTCATTCCTAGAATATAATATTATTATGTATTTATTCCAAGAATATAATATTTTCAATTATTTGTACTAAGAATATAAAAATTTAGTAAACCCTTATCTAAAACTATATCTAAATTTTTTCTAGAAAAATACCTATGATTCAAGTTTATTTAGTAAAATATTTACGAAGCCATGTTACACTAGTCATAACCATTCCACAAATAATGAAAAATATTTTTAATTTATAGTCATTAAAATATCTGTTACGAGTAAAGGGTACATATTTATCATTATTTCCATAGTATTTCAAATAAACATCAAAATAAACATTTAATATAAATATATAATAATTTTTAGTAAATAATCACTTCTATTATAAATACTATGGATATTTATTGAAAATTTAATTTTCATTGTTCACTAGAATGTAATTAACTGATTTGTATTTAATGAGTATAAAAATTATTCATGGTAGTGAATGTATATAATATCCTTTGTCAAAATATTCATAATTAATATAGAGGAGTAATATGGATGTTATAATTAAAAATATCCCCATTAGTGGATATTTTTAAAAAATTAATTTTGATGCTGATGACTGATAATACCATTAATTGATCATTAAAAACATTCTTGAGGGAAGTAATTAATAATCATTCGAATGCTTCTCATTCCACATAAAAAAATTGAATGATAAGACCCATGATGGAATTAAATTACATGAAACAAATAATATCATGAAAATGTGTTTATAAAATAAATATAGTGTCATATAATGATTATATAAACCTCATTAATGTATATAGGTGTAGAACCTAACAAGGTCCCAGAAAATTAAACTTGTAACAAAAATCAATTACCTGTTTAGTAACACTGAGACAAAAAATCCCATGATATATATATATAATCAATTCACCATATAAATTGCTATTAATTTAATTATACCAATCACCAAATACTTTCATGGGTTGTATACGAGCAATAGAATTAAACAACTGGTGAATATTGTGTATGGTTAGCAAAAATAATTGCGAGACTAGAAATACCCATATTTTAAAAATATTTTTTTGTCTAATTATTTTTATAATCGTGTATTATGGTTTTTATAAAATTATTAACATATAATATGGCCATATTAATATTTATGATATAATTTTTTTTTTCTTTTATGACATATTATATCTCGTTCAATAATAATCATTCATTACTTTCATCATTTTAGGTGTTAATTACCTTTTCTACTCTCATTTAAATTATTTCATTTTTTCATATTAATTAAATCATAATTTAATAATATAAAGAAGATATAGATAAATAAAATATTTCATTTTTTATTATATATGTATTTTTATTAATCCGTTAATTTTTGATATAGAAAATGAAATACATCATTTAGTGGGACATTTGGTTGTACCAATGCATGATCATTGTTTCTATTTTCATATCATTTTAAATGAATAAAAATAAAATTACATAAATGTATATTATAATTATTGTATCATATTTATGCCATATATTTCAAATTTTTGTTATTAAACACATATTTAATATGATCCATTTAATATGTGAATGAATCACATCCCTTTGAAGATATAGTAGTCTACGCATCCAAAACCAATGTTACTGTGTTCCCACATAAGCAAAAGAATGATGGTTTTGTTATATAAAATTAATAATGCATAAATAAATTATAAATATCATATACATCCTATGAAAATATAATTTCAATTATAATTTCCAATATTGAGATTGATAATGGATAATCAATTGACATTGGATTCCGAGACATTAGTATGTTGTATACATGAATTATGATTGTGAATTCCATTTGATGCATGTTTTTAATGTTTTGGGATATAAAATTAAGATAAAAATGTATCATTAAAATTTTTATACATAGATAATCATATAAACAATACACAAGAATATTTTAATGAGTGCATAATGAAATAATAACAATGTTATCGTTGAAGTGCGTTTTCTATTTTTCTGGTAACTCCTTTCGGTTTATACCAAATTCATTCTTTGGTTTAATTTCATACCATTTATATTCTTATATGATGTGTTTATATATTATGGAAAATTATTTTGGTAGGGATTCTATGAGAACAAGTTCATGAGTTGTTCAAATATGTGATGTGGGAGAGATCCATTTTATAGTAGAGGAGGCGTGTCACTTTTATAGATATAAAAAGTTAAATAATATGGTGAGGTATCCTTTACATCATATTCATACAATTCTAAAAAATCTATAAACATATATCAATATGGTTGAATTATAGAAATTTAATAGGTTTTGGATATTTTTATAGTTTATTTGGTCCCTTAAGATAATTGTGTAACCACTATGTAAACTCATTTTATGATTAAACACTACAATTTATTATATTATAATTTACTAATATTTTTGTACAAAAACAAAGTTGACATAACATAGAAATTATAAAATCATATGATTAAAAATATCGAATGCCTTTTTTCAAAATAAAATCACAAAATTAGAATAAATTAAGATAATATTAACCCCACAAACATGACGAGAAGCTTGTACTTAATGTTGAAATGACCAAACGATTAGTATGTTTTTTTATCTAAGCTATATATGAAAATGATTACAATTACCTAAATTTTATTAAATGTAATTAAATTTATCATATCATTCATTAAAACAAATAATAAATATATTTTTTAATAAAAATTATTTTCACACATGGTCACTTTTTAATTAAAATTCATTATTTTTAATTCTTTATCAAAAATGAATGTTCTGAGAAAAATACCAAAAATTCAACCAGTGTATGTTTTGATACTACCCTTTCAAAAAATGATGTATATTTTCTCATATAATCTTTATAAAATTTTCAAGAATTGTTTCTTAAAAATATCTTCCAATAAAAGGTGAAAAACATTCTTTATAAAAATATCATTTTATACATAAAATTGGGTTATTTCTCATATTGTTCCAATTAAATATATTGAATGAATGTCAAAATATTTGAATGAATATATACTGAATATCTAAATTTCATTAATATAATTGACTATTATAATTTTTTTTATTATGATAAATTCCATTTGGTGCATAATAATAGTATCTATAAAAACATTTCACTTTTATACAATAGGTTTTTATATTCACTTATAATTAATTGATAATAACATGACTATATATTCATTTGTAAAGTATATTTTTCAAATTTATTTAATCATTTTTATACGTGTTGTAACAACTGTTATTTAAAATTTTTCATAAATAATAATAACATTTATAGTATATTATATATTTGTAAAACTCTATCTTTCGTATAATGCATGATATCAAAGGAACTATGTATTATTTATAAAACAAGACAACATTGTGTTGTGATAACCAAAATATAATCTCAATGTCGTGTATAGAATATTTTTAACATTGTTTTTTGTATAAAAAATGTATCAACAAAATTAATTTTTTTAAAAGGAAAATATAGTAAATTAATATGTTGTAACATTATGGTTCCACATTAGTTTTTTTAAGATTTCTCTTTATCTTGTATTTTTACACTAACTAGTACTCTGCCCGTGCAAATGCACGGGACTATTCAATTTTCATTCAAATCATCGGGTTTTGTGTCATTAAAATAAATTACACTGTCGTTGTATTTCATATAATGTTTAGAATAAAACGATGATAATTAAGTTATTAGGTTACCCATGATTGAAGGAAATGAAGTAAAGACTAATTGTGATGGAGATAAGACATGATGGAATGTAAGGGGTAGAGATAAGAGACATGGATGAAACTGAAGGTGGAGGTGACAGAGGAGTTGGTGGCAAGAGGTGAGATTGCAATAAATGATGGAAGGAAACGTACAAAGTTTTAAGGTATCTAGATTTTGACTGGATTGGATGGGGTTGTGAAGATGTTGGGATGAGGATTAGTAGGAAACATGGTTGCATTCAGTGTGGTGTCTTTAAAAGATAATATAATTGAGAGTTCATCTTTTTAACCTTATCATCATAAATAAATTTCACTTTATGATACATAATATTATCACACTCCCTTGATTTAATTTCATATTATATTTTAACATTAGTAATATATAAATATATATATGTTGTTATGTCTAGAAGAATACCAAAATATTCCAATTATAAGATTATTAGTTGGTACTGGAATCATGGTGTCATCCATTAAAAAAAATATATACAGTAGAATAAATAAATGATATGAATAAATCATGAGTTCTTCTCCATGAATATTCTATGATGACGGAAATTATAGATTATATTGATCAATTATATCCATCCTAGAATCATCTAAAATATATATGAGAAGTGATCAACGAAAATTAATAATTAATATGTCGAAATTAAGAATCTATTCATAGAAACAAAGTATGAACATATAACTTATAGATAGATGAAGTAGCTAAACATTAAAATAGAAACATGATAAGATAACATGAAATTGGAAATAATAGCATGGTTCATTGTCAGTAAAGAGACATAAGTTGTCAGTTTTATGTCACCTTGGAAACCAAACTATATAATGTTATTTAACCATGATAAGAGAACATAAATACAATTTTAGTAGCAAATACATGTGTTAAAACATTAACACGAATAGAATGTGCAGTCAACATCCTCACAGTACTACCATGTTCCATTGATGCAGTGTAGCAGCAAATTGTCATGTTTATAGAAAGTTATATAAATCCCTGCAATATGTAATTGAACATGAATATGAGTAAATGACACATATTAGTATGCTAAAATAATTGGTTAATCTGGTGAAGTGAAAAAAACATGTCATAATCAAATGGCTATGATTACAATAATCATCAATGAAAATAACTTTAAAAAAATTCAATGAAATAAATTAATAATCATAAAATGGAAAATCAGTAATAAATGAAAGAAATAATAAAAAATACAAACTGTGTACACTTTTTTATGAAAAATACATGATAAATTTGAAAAACAGATAAAATATTTCGAATAAAACATTAATAATAAAAATATGAGTAATTAGTTTATGTGAAGACATACTTTAACTCCACCTGTGAAAAAGCATTGGAGTACTCTATTATATTTCCCCTGCCTAGCCACTCCCTACTACTCAGGTCATCACCTCTCCCCCGCCTAGCCCCTCCCCACTGGCCTGCCCCTCCCCCTCCCCTCCGCCATACCCCTCCACCCCATGTCCTGCCCCTCCCAATTGCACATGCCCTCCCCTCTCCCCCCAACCCACCCCCTGCCCAGCCCCTCCCCTCCCCTCCCCTACCCAGCCCCTCATCCCACCCTTTCCCAGCACCTCCCACTCCCCTCAACCTCCCCCCTACCCCAGCTCTTCTCCTCCCCACCCCCTCCCAACTCTTCCCCTCTCCTCCCCTACCAACCACCTCCCCCTCCCACCTCCTCCTCCCCACTGCCCATCCCCTTCCCCCACCAGCCCCCTCCCCCTGCCTAGTTCTTCCCCTCCCCTCCCCCCTACACAGCTCTTCCATCATGGACCTACAATTCCTTTTCAGTAAGGTAGACCCCTCAAGTAGTGCTATGGACTCAGAAAACAGCCCCATTCATCTTCTCCAGCTGAAATCTACTACACATGTGCACCTGACAAACAAAAACAATGTAGAAAAAGACATAAAAAAAATAGCAACAATGAAAACCCACTGCTCAAAAATAAGGATACATATGTTCAGCCAACTGGAAAATACAGATTTAAATGTTATATGGATTTTTATGAACTGAAGTCTTCAATAAACTATGAGAGAAAACTAGTTCAATATATGTACAGATTACATGATACACTTGACTGTAAAAAAACACAATAATCAGTAGATTTCATGACAGACATATTAAGCATGTTTGTAAAAAAAATTCATATTTTGTATGAAATTGTTAATCATGTTTGTCAGAAATTGATAAAAATGTTAAGAATGTACATATTATAGATTGTAGAAAACATAAACGTGTATGTCAATAAAATATATAGATTTTAGATAGCAGAACTCCATGGGTAATTGTTTTTTAATCTGTTCAAATTACATACATAATCGAGAATGATAAACATGTATGTCAAAAAACACAGTAATCAGCAGAAATGTTAACAATTTTTAGATGATAGTAATGTTAAGCATGTTTTTCAAAAATATATACAGATTATAGATAGCATAAATCACACTAATCAAAATATTACATGAAAAACATGTTTTTCATCAAATTTAAGAATTGTAGGTTCTTATGCAGATATCAAAAATACTAAAAATGTAAAGATTACATGATAAAAAGTTTTGTCAAAATTGGTTACCAGAGAAGGTGTTAATGAAACTTTTGTGCTTCATGGTCATGATAAAATAGATAGAAGAAATTGAAATATTTATGACAATTATAATATTTAAATGTACACACTATTTCTAATGTAGACAATTTCAAGGTAGAAAGAACAGTTTTTTTGAAAGACTTAGAAATAACATTCTACATTGAATTAATGCACTCGTATTTATGTTAATGAAAATAAATTAGTCATTAAAGATAACTATTGAATACCTGAGTAGTGGAAATATTCAAGGTTGGAGTATCAATTCGTGTGCTAATGTTTGAAGTCCCTGCAGAAGACCTATTATGTTGATGCTTCTATCATGAATTGTTAAAATTAACCTAACCATAATAATAATTTCAATTGTTAATAAAATTTATTGAAGAATACCAATGAAATTGTACCTAGATATATTTGATGCCACTACTTACTTGGGAAGATACACTGATTTGATCTCCATGTTCAATATTGAGAAGAAATTTAGTATTTTGTGTATTTTGTTTTCTAATATAAATAGTAATTTTTATACAATGTTACTCGAGTGTCTTCAAAGCAGTCAGTAAATCTGCAGATGTATGGAGAAATTTTTCTGAAAGTGGAGGGTATATATTATATCAATCTGCAACTAATCAGTAAATGCATTAAATTGGCTTATCTGCATCCTTTGTGTAACTGCTAAGGAATACAAGAATGAAATGTCGATATTGTGACCTCTTTAGTTGCCTCTTAATCGCTCCATACAATCCATATCAGAACAGTTGTCACATTTAGCATTACAATCCTTGTTTTTTTGAAAACATGCATTGATTCCCTATTATGTGAAATAAAATAAATTCGGGTCCATGAAAATAAAAGTTGAGATATTAACATATTAGACAGTACAAAGGACATGTCACATACCTTGCTCAATATAGGAGGATATAGGAATGTTGGAGAAGTGAATTATTCATAGTGATAAGTGTTCTTCCACTTCTTGAAAGCATTATTTGGACACTTCAAAATGGATGCATATTCTATGGTACTCAAGAACCCATAAACAGACACATATTCAGTACTATGGACATCAATAAATAGACACATATTCAGTCAAGAGTTAATATTACAGCATGTGTTCATAATATGAAATCTGAATAAATACAGACATGGAATTATGGGATAGAGAGGGGTCATGCTAAGCAAGAATATCTTCTTCTATCATGCCCCTACATTGAAGAATGATTTTGTAAGTGAAAAAAGTCAGTCTGATAAAGTAACTTGTAAGGCCAGTAATTTGGAAACAATTTAGTCTATGAATATCATTTATGATGGCATGTCAAACAAAAATGCTGAAATATAATATATTGAAATGATCCATTTGTAAAAAATAGGACTTCGCTTCAATGAAATTTCATGTATGGGGAAAACACATGACATTAATTAGTGAACACCTCTAAAATCTACAAAATGAATAAAGAAAAACCTGTATAGTTATCAATTTATAAAGAAATAAAATTTCATGAAACTGATTCAAAATGGAAAAAATGGGCTTCACAAACATGTTTAGCATGTTCTATTTATCATTGAATATGTTAATTGGAAATTATATTCAGAAAACGAAAAAATTCGTTTAATATTCAAAATTTTAGAGGCAGTAAGAATACCTGCTACTAATTCTACTTCAACATAAATAGATATACCCACATTCATGGATGTAAAAACCCCCATCCATCTTCCCAATATCAATATCATATCTGCAACTCCTATACCATCGAAAAAAGTATTGATATTAAACATTATATGGTAATAATAAAATAATATCATAAAAAACATTTACCTGTTGACAGCCCAAGAACATTGGAAGAATGCATAAATATTTTCATTAGATACAGGAATAATGCACAATGTGTATATGCACATCCTACCCCTTTACCAGTCACCCCCGCCTTTTCAAACAAAAGGATGATAAAAGCAGTAGTAACATAAGAAATATGAATTTCATAAATAAATTGTAGACCCTTATCACCACTTATTATACAGTGGTTCAACCCACCTTGTAACTTCTAGAAAAAAAAAACAGCTTCAAATAGACAGTAGAATGTGCATACAAAGAGCTTAAGGTTCATACAACTCATGTGAACATATCAAAACATGTCCCTTTAAATAAAATTCTTATCATTCTAGCAACATTATATCATCAAATACAACAAAACACCCAAGATCATCATTCTACATGAAAACATTCAACACTTCCAGCATAAACAGTCAGCATCAAAAACCTATAGTGTAATATAAAATGTGAAGAATTATCCTCCTCCAGTATGAGCGACATCCAGTATAAAGAAAATTGTGCAGCATGAAAACATGGATTTCCTATAAATGAAACATTTGAAAACAGCATAGTCAAAAAGAAGCATATTCAAATAAATAGAATGCAGTATAAGAATAGATCTGAAAAACGGTTTGAATGAATAACATGGATGGATGTTGAGGAAAATTTATGCAGTGAAGATGGATGGAATTGCAACTAAGTAATCTCTAAACTTGAATAAGAATTGTATTTTGATTGCAATGAACCATAGTTATACCAACATCAATGAAACATATATACATTACAAACAAAAAAAGACAATGAAATCTCATTATTGAATGTCACATAATGAAGTATGAGGTACCCATTGATATGAAATGTCCTGTAATTTTACTAAACGACACTTATACCTACATTAATGAATGTATATACTATACAGAAATGAATCATTTGAAAATAGAACATTCAAGTAAAAACAATTCTATATGGGAACACGTCTGCAAATCAGTTTGAATTAATACCTACAATGTATATTGACGAATATACATGTAGTGAAGTCAGATGGAATTTCAAATTAATATTATATAAAACTGAATAAAGGTACTTTGATTTCAATGAACCACACTTATACCAACATCAATAAAACATATAAAGATTGCACATAAAATAGAAAATTAAATATACAAATTGAATATCAAATTATCCACTAAAAGGTATTCTTAAAGAAGCAGTGGAAAGTTAATTACATTAAAAATAATGAACCAAAGACACAAATATCCAAAATAGTTATGATGAATACCTTAGATGGTTATCGAAGAATATTTATATAGTATAGACGGAAGTAAGAATGGGAGTAAATATTCTATAAACCTCACGAAGCACTATCCTGTTATTGTAATGAACCACACTTATACCAACATCAAAGAAACATATAAAGATTGCACAGAAAATAGAAAATCAAATCTTCAAATTGAATGTAAAATTACCCACTAAACGGTACCCTTAAAAAAGCAGTGGAATGTTAATTACATTAAAAATAATGAACCAAAGACACAAATATCCAAAACAGTTACAATGAATACCTCAGATGGCTATCGAGGAATATTTATACAGTGAAGACAGAAGCAAGAATGGGAGTAAATATTCTGAAAACCTCAAAAAGCACTATCCTGTTATTGCAATGAACCACAGTCATAGCACCATCAAAGAAACAGTTATAAATTAGACTGAAAATATACAAGAAAATATGCAATCTGAATATAATGGAATGTAGTAAAAGGTACCCATACATGTGTTGAATTTTCAGACTGATGTGCGAAATGAGACAACATACACGTGAAAATAACTACTGGAAGATTTCATTTGGACATCGTATTGTAGAATGGAGGAATCTGAACATCTATTCAACGACAGGAGGTCGCATATAGAGAATCTATACCTGGATGAAGCAACACGGAAGGTGTATCGAAGAGGCTGAGTTTTGTTTTCGTTGTCCTTCATCGAAGCCAGCCGGTAGGTCAAAACCGTGATATGTACATAAGATTACACAACACACCAGTCACCGAATGGAGTCGTGAATGGTGCGGTAGAAAAGAGTTAGTGTGTCAAAGTTATTTGTCGAAGTAGGCCGCTACCTCGAAAGGGTGATGGCGGAGGTGGAGGCGTGGCTGGAAAGGGTAGTCATGGAGGGAGCCGAGAGGATGTCAAGGATGATTCTGAAACCATAGTGGAAGGAGATTTCGGGGAGCTATCGGAGGCAGTTGTGGAGGCAGAGGCGGTGGCTTCGCTGTAGAGGGGATTCATGGAAATATATCGGGATCCCAAATATGATTCATGGAAAATCACGAGCGGGAGGAGGTGAGATAAGGAGTAGACGGATGGGGAGCAGGTGGCGGCGAAGCAGTCGGAGAAGTATATGGGAGCGGCGGAGGAGTCAGAGGAGTATATGGGAGCGGCAGAGGCATATAAGATGCAGGCACAGAATCCAGAAGAAGAGGAGTCGTTGGTAGAGGAGCTGAAGGAGGTGGATTCAGAGGCAGAGCAGCTGGATGCAGTGGTGGAGAAAAAGCTGGAGGTGTGACTGTAGAGGGGTTTCGGGGAGGGAGATGAGGAAATCCGTTGTAACCCTAATCGCCGAGGAGGTCGTACTCGAGTGGGGGAGTGGTATGAATTGAGGGAATGCAAAAATGGATGGAAAGGATGATGTGGAGCGGTATATGAGTGACATGTTAGCAGAAAAAAGCCACGTTTAGAAGATATATAGATGTATACATGTAGAAAGTATTTATTTTTTTAGATGATGTTTATGGATATTTGATCTATTAATAATACAAATCCCAGTCGACCACCGATCATTGATGGGATTCACTATGAATATTAAGGGAATTGAATGAATGATTTTGTGATGAAAAATGGAATAGATAATTACTTAATGATTACTAGAAAATAAAAGATTACTGATATGGATGATTCCTATTTGGAAAAATCAATGAAGTTATAATATCTGTTAAACTAAAAAATCTTAAATACTTATATTGATTCATATGATGATGTATATCAGTAGTAAAATATCATCTCGTGATGTATCTAATAGTATTTGTTAAATCCAATCTTATTGAAATAAGAAGAGTAATTCATAGGGTTGATTACCATGCCTCTGATTTTATACATGGTGGGATATTTTCAAAGATCCACCAAAGGTGAATCATTGCTACAAATAGTTTACATTATCTTGTAGAAAATATATTTTTTATGAAATAATTGTTTAAAACACTATAGACATAATTCCCAATGAGTGGGAATAAAAATAAATAGATTTGGATTATATAAGAATGCATATTAATCATGCACTTGATTACCTGATTAGTATCCTCATGCAATATAACTTAATACCGAAAAGAGGTAACAATAAAACTAAAAGAAAAAATGGTGGTCATTATTTTCATAAAACATCTTCTATATCATTTAGGTTCATGTCAATAGAGAATGTAGTGAAATATTAAAGAAAGAAGAATTTTTTTGTTATGGTCATATTCTAGTACATCATATTATTCTAAAAATGAGTTTTGAAATCTATCAAGAATGATGAATAATATATTATTTAAAAAATTAATAATGATACAAAATGATTAATAAGGATGAAGGAGATAAGAAGGATTCAAATGTCAATTCTTATGAGTATACGAATTCCTAAAATATTCGACCTGATTGTACAATGCTGAAATGGAAATATTGGAATGAAATCACTTCATATGAAAATGAAAAAATTGAATTTAATTAAAAAGGAAATTTATCTATGAAATATTATAACAGATGGAGATCCATTACTAGTGATTATATTAAAAATTTTTAATAATGAACATTTCTGAAAAGAAACATTGGATTATTTGAAAAATTATCTATTGTAAATCATTTTACGATGGTAATGTTACTAACTACAGATTCCATTACTACTATTTCATTAAATAAGTAGTATCCTCATGATAAAAATTCTACATATTATGATGAATAATCTTACTTAAAATAAGATTATACATTTCCTAGTTATTTTGATGATTCCAAATTTACAAAACTAATAAAAAATTAAATTATAATTAATGTAAATAACCTCATAATTCCAATGTAATAACTAATATGATAGATAAAATAATAAATCTATTTTATAATGATAAATAAAATTATTCTAAATAATTTGATAATATTAACTTTTGAAAATGTATATTATGATAAGATCATTAGAAATAAATTTCTAGGAAATTCTTTTCCTAAAAGAAAATAATAAATTTAGTTCCAATATTATTATACATGAGGGTAAAATATTAGTTTTGAAACTAAAATATGGAATATATAGTGTGATGAAATTTTATAAATATTTACACATGAGGTTTTGGTTATGAAAACAATATACCTTTTGTTTTCCGAAAAATTGAGCCATAACGTTAAAAAAAATTGGTTTATGGATAGTAGTTGTTCACAAAACATGACTAGAAACATTATTTGTTCAATAAGAAAATCAATATGGAATGTTTGAAATTAAATTTTTGGAATAATTCTAAAGGATAATTCATTGTGATTGGTAACATTATACTTCATGGAAAATATCTTATTTCAAATTTTTTATTTACTATAGGACAAAATCACAACATTATATGTGTAAGTCAATTATGAGAGGAATTTTACCTTTTGAACATTTATAATGATAACTGTACTATATATATTTCAAAGGATGATCTTATTAATTTTTTCAATTGATATGAGAATGTTTACCAACTAAACATAGTATTCCATTGGAGCTAAAAATTACTATTACATAGTGTTATTTAAGATAAATACTGCTCAAGGAAACGAAGTAGTGTAACATGAACATTAGAAACATCGAAAAGTATATTAGTGAGGTATTTTTTAAGTATTTAATTCAATATAGGTTTGATACTTTAAAATTTTGTGACCCATGTCTATTTGGTAAGAATAATAAGTCTTATTTTAAATATATTATTGAAGTCTCAACATCTTATGATTTATAGTTAGTGGGAATTGATTTATTTGGTCCTACTCAAACTAAATGTATTGGTGGAAAATATTATCTATATGATTTAGTTGATGATTAAACTAGATACATAAGGGTCTATTTAATATGTTGAAAATTTGAAACATTCAGTTATTTTAAATCTATAGTTTCTAGAGCTCAAAATTAACAAAAAACCACACCTTGATAAATATTTTTAATTATCATTGTGGGGAATTTTGAACATTTTTATTTTGAAACTTATTTTGGTTATAATTTTATTTAACAAAAACATTAAGCATCTAGAACCCCCAACCACCAAAAAAATGGTGTATTTCAATTAGGAAATTTAATTCATTAGGATATTATAAAAACCATGATGAGTGAATACTATGCTACTAAACACTTTTCATATTAATAAATTATAATTTCATGATAAACTATAAACTGATTTTTAATTATTTACATTCTTAATAAATCCCTTTTATGAGTTCTGTATAATATGAAATCCAAAAGAATCGTAATAAAATTTTTATGGATTCAAAGTATTCATTCTTAATAAAAAATCTAATCATTTTATGTTTACACCCAAATATGATGAATTTTTTTTAGGTTATTCCCCTACATCTAAGTCTTGTATATGTTTTAATAAAATTCTATGTACTATTTAGGAAATATAACAAGTTATGTTTGATGGGATTGATCCTACTTTTTCAAAAAACTCAACATAAATTATTAGATGTTATTTATAAAACTGATTTTAAATATTTTTCAGAATATACTTCTCAAATAGAGCTAAATAATGAATATTTTTCCTATTTTTTAGGAATACTATGTTCTTATTATTTATTAAAAAACATTTGAAAACACTTAAAATCAATTTTTCATAATAGTCATCCTATTTAATGTATCATTTTTAATGTAGACCAACCAGTATGGACTAGAAGATCAATATAAAATGAAATTGAACATATAGATTTCTCACCGAAATTCAAATATATTAATCTAGAATGAATCTCTAGGTTATGAGGATCACATAAAATTAATGAAAGATAAACTCAATGAGTTTTAAAGGAACCATTTATGAAAATTTGTTTATGACCTAATTAAATTTCTATAATAGGATTAAAATGGGTTTTTTGAATTAAATGTAATCGAAATGGAATTATATTTTGAAATAAATATAGCTTTTCTGAAAAATTTTATAATCAACATGTGGGAAAAAATTATGAGGAAAATTAATCTCTTGACGAAATTATTTATGTTGTTCAAATACTTCTATAATTTTTATCATTCATGAATTTCAAACTATTTCCAGTGGATGTGAAGTGTGATTTTCTTAATAGATTTGTTCATGACGATTTTTATGTATAAATCCAATCTGGTATTGGTAATAAAAAACATCTAGAATATATTTCTAAATGTACAAATTAACTATATAAACTGAAAAAATCCCATAGATCATGGTATGATAGGTTAACTATATTTTGGTAACAAACCATTTTTGTTATAGGTGTTACGTATCCAAATATTTTTTAAAAATAATTAATTAAAATATTAGTACAATTCAAAATTATGTTGATAAAATTATATTTGGCTAAAAATAAAATTCATTAACAGATTCCATCGAAAATATCTTCATGTCTTTGTTTGAAATGAGTATGATGGGTGAGTCAATATATTTTCATGGTTTTGAAATTTCCCAAATACCAAAAGGATCTTTTATATCTTAATATATAAATAAAAAATATAATCATAACAAATTTGGATATGATAATACTAAAAGTATTAGTAATCTTATTAGTACCTCAAATAAATTATATCTTAATGAGGTTGGGAAACTAGTTGATCTGATAAACCTTTAGATGTTCGATTGGTAGATTATTTTACATTACTACTAGTCACCCAATATTAATTTTTTCCCTTATGTCTATCTATGTTTATTATCTAAACAATCTCATATTAGAATATTTGTATTATTTATTTATCCTATGATAACTATGGATTCGAGTTTCTTCTATTCAATGGGGGGTTTTATTGAACAAAATAATCTATTAGATACTAACTTAGGTGGATTTAGAATGGAGATAAAAATTACATCCGGAACTTATCCTTTCCTCAGTGAATCATTAGTTTCTTCATTTTGTAAAAAAAACACTCTGTAGAAGTTTCCACTACTGATGATAAATATGATGTAGCTGAAATTTGTTGGGATGAGGTGTTGTGCATATAAACCAATCTCACTGGCTTTGGAATGAGTTTTTATAAAACAAAAATAATTTTTGATGACAAAAGTTTTATTGCATCAATTAAAAATCCAACACATTACTCGTGTTCTAAATATAAATAAATATATATATATAGCACTATTTTCTTCTAGATCTCACACATAAAATAGATATAATCTTATAATCCCTCGACACTCAAGAACACCTTGCAGATATTTTAACTAAACCCCTTATGTTCTATAGTTTGGAATATATTAAATAGATCTCTGGAATGATCAATATAAAGTGATCATTAATATTTAATTTTTGTTGACCCATATCTTTATATAAATTTACTCAATTTTTAATGTGAGATCAAATTTATATTTTATTTTCAAAAATAAATTATGTTTTTAAATTGTTTATTTCTAAAATCGTTGTACAATAATGATTTTTGTAGATTAATTTATTTTTAAAGTTTTTGAGTCATATTTCACAAAATACATTTCAAACTCAGAAAATTATTATTCAATTGTCGAATTTAAAATTTATTAAAATCATTTTTAGATTGAGTAACTATCATAATTAGTTTTAATTTTGATATTATCATAATTAGTTTTACTTTTAAAACTGTAAAAGTATGATTCTAAAAAAATCTATAAAAATCATACCTTATATAAAAAATATCATAATTTGATTATTTAAAAAATATAATATGGATAGGTTAATCATATGAATGAAACATTACACTCTAAATGGTAGTCTTCAAATTTAATTATTCCTATATTTATTTAACTTCCTTTGTTTATAATTGTTATTCTTGTCATATTTTTTTGTTAATTAAATCATTTTTTAATTATAAAAAATTTAATAATTTTTTATAATAATAATGATTCCCAATATGATAAAAGATATAAATCAATGAGTGTTCAAATAAACATAAAAAATTCATTTTTTAAACCACATCCATCAGACCAGAAAGAGTTTCTATATCATTTATTGGTTTTAATTTGAATGTTATACCATCAATCATAGTGCCTCTATAAGGGTAGGTCACCCCATTGTCCCAAATATTCTTAAATATTTTTCACTCTTAATTTTGAAAAACATTCAACTATATAATCCTAAATATTTGTCCAATATTTTGATTTACCAGTCTTAGATCCCATTGTGGTAGAAAAAAATTAGTTTATGAAATATCGTTTGTGTTTAGGGAAATACTTAATGAAAGATTGATGTTTTATATTCTTAAAAATACACTAAAATAATTAATTTGTCTTCATTTTTTGGAATGTGTCTTAGTAGAAACAGTAGATAAATATTTCAATATCTATTATCCAGGGGTATTTTGAGAGTTCTAATCATCAGGTCAATTTGATATATAAGATTATATAGATGATGTTTCAATTACCATATTTTGGAAAAATATATATGTTTTATTTTAATCAATTGTCATATTATGTTGGAATTCATTCTGATGGAGAAATATATTTACCTTCCAACAAGTTAGTAGATAGTCATGGAACATTTTATAAGAATATGTTTGAAGATTAATTATTTTCATTCTATAAAAATTTAATGAATATTATGTATATAAATCCATAAAATAGTGTAATTTAAATATGGATGAATTTTTATTTTATCCTAAAGAATGGTGATAGAGATACCTTAGATGTTTCAGATGGTTTTGTTCATGAAAATTTGGTCAACATGAGGAAAATTGACTTACTGATGGTTATATTCATTATAGAGAATATTTTCAATTATTCTTCCATCATGTAAATCATTATGATGTTTCTAGATTTTATTGATTTGATGAATGTAAAGTGTATCAAGATTTTTATAGTTAAGAAAATCATACCAACATATAGAGAATATATCATTCGTTATCAAAGATACAATAGAAAAAATGAAAGTAGTTTTTATCCCTAGATCAAAAAATTGTCGAAAAGGTTGATGGTGAATCATTAGAGGAACCACCATCAAATATTTTTTAGGATGTTAAATAGAATAAAAAATATTAATTTTCCAATATATTTTAAAAATGAAAATGGATTTTAATGGATTATTTTATAAAGGTATTGGTATATAGGTTTCAAAATAAAACCTGGGAAGAAATGATTGGCCTTGATCCACCTCAGGTAATGTATTGGAATATTTGGACTACAGAATAGTTATATGAAGAAGAAAAAAAGACAAAAACAATACAATATGCATATTATAGCAAGAATTGTAAAAAATGAGTTAAAATACAATGGTAAATCTTTTGAGATTTAATTATTTATGATCTCTCAAACTGGTCAAGTGATTATAAATATTTTTTTTGAAGAAATATCATTATTTCCAAGTTAAATACCTAAAGAGGCTGATAATGGAAAAGAAAACCATGTTGTTTAAGAATCAACTCCTACTATTCCTGAGAAAGAATAAATTTTTAAATCATTTGGAATGGAAACATTTAAAACAATAAGAAAACTACTATATATATATTGAGAAGTATTTTCAAGTAGATTATGATTACAATTTTGAAGAATAAAAATTTTAATTATAAATAGAAGAAGAAGATGATGAATAAAAATACAAAGGGTAGTAATTACAAGAAGAAGTAGGTGATGAAGAAACCAAGAGAGATAAACGATCCAAATAAAATAAATTATCATAATAAACATCATATTCATTTTACATAACATATATGTACGATATGGATGATATTTTAAAAGTATCCCAAGAAGAATCCAAATCAATAGAATAGAAATACTAATACATAAAAAATGAAGGAATTTTATCCGAAATGGAATAAGAACAAAATAAAAATTATCATATTTGAATCCCTGGCCTAGATTAAAATGATAATCATATAGATATTCATGAAATTTCAAATGAACATGTTGTTTTAAAAAATGATTAAAAGAAATGGAATGACTGGGATTTCCGAACTAGCTGACAAAAAAACACCCCAGGTTGAGACAGAAATATCAGACTGAATTTTTTTTCACTAAATCGTTTTGATTATATGTTTCAATCATTGAGGAGGTTATAAATAACAATTCAATAATTTCTTAATCTTTATGTATGATAAAAAAAATCAAAATTTTCTTAGTAAAAAATCAAAGTCATTAAATTTTTTAACATAATTAGTAATTGATATTGATGATGACATGATTAATTTTCATAGAAACTATCCTACTCAAAATATATCATGTAATCAGATGGTGAAATGGTCCAAATAAATAGATGCAGATATTCTAGAACATGATGATTTGTCTCTGGATGTAAATCATGTTTTTTATAAACAACTACATATTTTAACAGGTTTTAGTCATATATGTCCAAATGTTTAATGTTTGTTGTATAATTTAGAGATATTGTAGATGATAAAAAATAAGATTTAATATTTTGGAATGGGAAGATACACGACATTGAGTTTTTGATCGATAGGATTAAATATTATGAAAATAAAATGATCATTATGAATGAAGTCAATAATGAATTCACAAAGAAATTGAAAATACTAAAGAGTGATGTTCAGAAGAAGGCCAATCTAGAAGTAAAGGTCATGAAGGTTAAAAAATATCTACATGAGTTCAAGAAGGTGAATACTTTCGTGAATACAATTAGGAACAACTATTTAACAAAACCACATTAGTGGTGGTGCAATGGAAAAGGTGAGTGTCCAAAAGAATCCTTTCATTATGTGGTTCAGGGATCGATTCATGTGTGTCTTATTTCAAGGTGATACTCTCCATGAAGATCAACCTATATTTCCTTGTAACATTTTCCCTAACCATGTGGTATGAGGCGTGACCCACCTATGCTGACATATTGTTGTGTTGATCCATCACTAATTGGGTTGTAAACCTCAGGGTTGCTTTGTCATCTCGATTGGAATAATCTCCTTCCCTAATAGGGCCTCTCCCAAGAGTTCCCTTCATATGGAGGGGGTTTACTGGTCTTAAGGGTATGAAAAGGCAACAAATAATAATTCCCTCTCGAATATAAAAATAATTATATTTTTCTTTTGAACTTATGAACTATATATGATTAAAAAAATTACTTTTTTATTATTATGAATTAACTTTCATAGAAATCATTTATGATTTAATGTTTCATAGTAGTGATTAGATTTATGTTCTTTAAAATTATTTTTGGATGATTAGTAATATCAATATATTTTTTGTTGTATTATCTTTTATAACATTATAGGAATCATTATAATGTTTCCCATTCCTTTTTGAAAATCACAAACTATGAGAATATTTTATAACGAGGGAGATGTTTTTATAAAAGGGGAAAAGTATTAATTTTTGGGAGAATTATTTAAGTTGTTGTTGATCTAAAAATTTATATCATTTTCTTGAATATTATAAACATAGAGGGAGTTACATAAAAAATCATTAATGTTCTAACTGACTAAAATGATATATATATTTTTAATGTTATTTTTAATTAATGTTTTGTGGTTTGTTCTTTCCAAAAACTACGAGTTTTTTTAATAAAATTATTACTTATCCTATTAATTTTTAATAAAATACATAAAAAACTCCCTAAAAATATGTTTACTAACTTCAAAATGCCCTAACAGTTAGTTATTTCATTTTATAAAACATTCCCTTTACCATAAATAGAAAATTTTATAATGTATTGTGAATATTAACATATTATTCTTAAATATGATCGATGAAATTAAGTATAAATATGATTAATTTTATATTTGTTTATTCATACTAGTTGAGTGAAATTTTTATTGACTATTTTATTAACAATATTCATTAATATAACAATGATTTTAGTACTGATACATCAGACTGACGCAAAAAAGATTTTCCATATTTAGACTCAATAAAGAAGTACCCCGGTATAAATAATGCTTATATTATGTGTAAATAATTGTTTTATTATTATATATAATTCTATTATTATCTTAATGTCACAGAAACAAAATTTCATTGGACATTTAGTTATTCCAAAGCATTATGAGCAGTCGAAGTGAAACTATCTGAGGCTGTAGAAACTAACTCAGGAATATTAATGTTAGATCTTCAAATATAAATAGGCATTAATTAAATGTCCTTGAAGACAATGTCATTCTAAACTCTATATTTTTAATGTTTTCCCTTTATGACCATATCTTCATAAAGTCTTTTAAAACATTAGAGAGTTTTTGTTATACAAAATAATTGTTATAATGTTTCTTTAATAAAAAAATTTGATCTTATAATCAGGAATCTGATCCCTCTGATAGAGGGATTCATAGGATATAATGGTAGTAAATATTTTCCATTTTATTGAAGTATTACTAGGATAGAACAACATATTACTATCATTTTTATGATATATGGATTCCAAGGATTACAAGATAGATCTTATTCAGATCAAAGTAATGAAGGTTTTCCTTGTAAGGAAAGGTAGACTTCTTAGTAAGTATAAAACTATTGTTAATATTAGTCATGCTTATTTACTAAATTTACACTTATGGTTAAAAAATTATTTTCAAAAAATATATCATGTACTTCCATCATAGTTTTACTAGATATTTTATTAATTGTTTTTATAAAAACTAGTTCAATGTGCATTTAATAAAAAGGTTGTCTTTGTTATAATATTTCTAGACTATTTTTTAACTATGTAATAGTGATTACATTAGAAAATACATCAATATAATAAGATAAAATTTGATTTTCATTCCTTCACACTAGTCGTCAAAAAAATTTGTGCTCGAAAATATTACCTTTAGTGGTTTTTTCTTTTAAATAGTATAATGTTTTTAAAAAACTATTCACCCCACCACTTTTATTTATTACCATCTAAGTTAGTATTATGATCCTATAAAATACATCTTGGATTTTAGGACAATATTATTATTTGGATAATATTATATTATTTCATTTAACTATAAATGTTATTGTTTAAATAGATTAGTGCATAATAGATTTTCTACCAACTGACCAATATTGGAAAGACGAAATGAACATGCGTAGGAGAGTACGAATAAACAAAATATCATAAAAAATTGATATTAATAAAAGATAAAATAATAGTAATAAATAATATGTATATAAAAGGTGTTCATAATCATGTATTTAATAAATTTAATTCGATTATTTGGGATACTAGGTTATTGTATCGAGTGAGCTAAAGACAGGAATAGGAAGAACTCTTTATACATCCATTTTTAATTATGTTTATAGATTATTATCCCTATATAAATTTATCTCCATATTTAATTTTTTATTTATTGTAGATAATATGTATCTTGCGTATATACATAACTTATTATCACTTTCTTTTCTAGGTGATATATGCCTTACATTCATTTCACAATGCCATTATTTAAATCAATCCCAATAAAGGTGAAATTTTATATCCACAAATATTCTCATGAAACAGACTCAGAAAGTATGTTTCCATTTCATGAATTCATAAAATTTCAAAAAATTTATGGTTTACCATTTTGGGTTTCATTTTGATTAAAAAATACATAGTCCTTCATTCTATAAAATTATTTTAGAGATTCCATAAAAACACATATAAAAAAGAACCATTTGTATACCCAATTCTCAATACATTAACATGAATTTTTTATTCAAATAATAACCATATATTAAAAACATGATTATTTATTAAAAATATAAAATTCAAAAATATTTAATTTCATTTATTCTTTGGAGTCATTTTGAAATATAATATGAATATTCATTTAGGTAGTAATATGTATCTGGTTAGTTTCTATAGGTATTTATTGTTCTTATTCATTATTTTTAATTCCCTTATGTGCCACACAATTGAATGTACAAGTTATGATGGATTCACCTATAGAGTCATATAATGAATATGATAATAAATATATTTCTTGATAAGACATGTTCTGGATTTCAGAGTAATCCCAATCCATTATGGGACTCATTATACCATGTTATGGTTTATTTGTAGGGATGTGTTACTTATAATTGAATCAGAATTTATATTGATTGATCATTAATATGTTTCCATGATAATATGATTCCCTTTTCTTTATTTAATTTTCCCTTATAACATTTCATATCCTTGTAATTTATGATATCAGGTAACCACTGTTTACTCATATATTATGATTCATTATTATCTTTATTCCCTTACTTGGATTTATAGATCCCCCATTTCATTATTTATTACATAGGTCATCCTTTGACATTTTACATTAAAATTGAAAATTAAAATATAATTTTTCAGGATTTAAATATATATTTTTATTTTAGATCAATGTTGATGTAATATGAACCTATTCACCAAAAGGCATCAGACATCAATATCCTTGAGGTTTTATTTAAGTTATTTTATGTTAAAATTTACACAATTCTATTTGTTAGAATCGTGGTTCAATGAAATATAGATAATTCTATTGATGTTCACTTTTAATAACCCATTTTATGTAAAAACATATAGTGTTTGACAAGGCTATAAAATTCTAATATTTTATACTGTTAGACCTCGAGATTTTAAATGATCAAAATTGTGTTGGATAAACAATTCAATATGAAATACTAATCTTAACACACCTCTAAAATATATACAGTTTAGATCCAAGTAATTCAATTGGAATTTAATAATATTTTTTTTATCTTTACCAAATTTATATATATATATAAACTTCAAACATAATATAAATTAATAACAAATTTTGATTAAATAAACAATAATTTTTTTGTGATGTAAATTTATTCTTAAAGACTAATATTTATTTCATTTATGAAAAATAAGATAACTAATTTTTGGAATATATAGAAAATATATTAGTTAAATTAAATTCATTTATGAATTCATAAAAATGAATTTTTTTTGTGATTGTATTGGAATTTTTGGATAATATTAATTTTTCCTTGAATCAAGAAATACAATGAT
This sequence comes from Viscum album, assembly GCA_963277665.1. Taxonomy (NCBI): domain Eukaryota; kingdom Viridiplantae; phylum Streptophyta; class Magnoliopsida; order Santalales; family Viscaceae; genus Viscum; species Viscum album. Next base: position 115,003,963 of record OY728137.1, read on the forward strand.
TTTTTTGTTAAGTTGTAATTTATTATCAATAAATTATGTAATAAAAAAGATAAATTTTGCACTGAATACGATTTAATTCCAAATGAGATTGTTTATTTGTATTTATTTCACAAATTAAATTTTAATCATCATTATATTATATTCTAGTATAAGATAGTTTTTTTGGCTTAAAACATTATTTTTCTAAAAATGGATATAAAGTACAAACGGGTTCCCCATTTTTATTATCTAAATTAAAAATATTGAATAATTTTCAAATGAAATGTATTTATTATAAATAAATAAATAGTAGTTTATATTATTAAAATTACTATTACAATAAATAGAGTTAACAAAAAAATCGAGTTATTGAAAAATTAAATTATCAAAACCAATATTTTTTCATCGTGTTTGTAGGTTTTGTATTAAATTTAAATTAGAAATATTTTATAAAATTAATTTAAAAACATAATTTTATTAATCACAATTTCAAAATTTTTACGGTAAATTTTTTAAAAAATTCCTAAAAAAATTATTCTTATGGAGAATGTTGAAAAATAACAAATTTTCATTAAAATAGTATTAATTTAATATTATTAATAAATATAAAGTATATGTTAAATTAGATTAAAATTAAATTCAGTAACATTATATATCTCTTAAAACGATTTATTCAATTTTATAAAATTTTATATTTAAATTTTGATATTTACACATTGTGAACTTTTGATCATTTTTCTATGAAAACATATTTTCTTATTAGTATATCAGATTAATTTTAAATCAAAATATTCCACTTCTATGATTTAGAAATATTAAAAATTAATTCCATATTTAGAATAATAATTATTTATATTATCTAATAAGTTCATATTTTTCATTGAAAAACAATAATAGTTTGTGAAAAAAATTTATTATTGTGGTTAACGAAACAATTTGTTTACCCAGGGTTAAACTAAAATAAAAGGGTAAAAATTACCAATTAACTTGTTTAAAAGTATTTAATGGAAATATTTCAACCATTAATTTTATATGGATATATAATATACCATTTTTTTAACTTTGGTTATAATTAAAATGTTGTGGCACTCATTTAGTTTGAAAAATATCAAGTATGTCACCCCCATTAATAAAAAGAACCCACCACTCCACTAATCATCAGACCATAAAACCACATTGGGTAAGCTAAGACCAACCCAAATTACTATTAATAATACCACATATCATCATATATGTTTTATTTTTGTTATATGTCTAACCTTGTAATGATTTGGCGCAACACTAATTGGGTTACCTAGAAAAGTGATAATATTCTTTAATGAGACACTTTATTTCATTTCATTACCCACTACGTAAAATTATTATTATACCATGGAAATATATTAAACTCAATATATTAAATAAAATATTTTTTTTTAATATGGTAATGAACTATAAGGAACTACATTGCTATCAAATTTGTTTTGAAATCATAATTTGTGTCTTCAGAGGACTGCCATATCATGAACTTATGTCATTCATTTTTTAATTAAAACCACTCAGGGTTGTGTATGATGATAGTTTAAAAGTTTATATATTATATTTAGAAAATAATTATACAAATGTAATCATTATAAAATATATAAAAATATTATGTTTCATCCATATGGGATATGATATCGTCACACTTTTGTAGAGTGTACTACAACCTCATGAAGCGATGTGATTAGTTTTTAACTGATACATTACATGGAATATAATATGGATAATGTTAATTTATTTTTGGGATGTACATGAAATAATATTTTTATTCCATAAATATATATCATTAGGAAAACGTAATATATTAATTTTTTTACACTAAAATGATTGTAATGACACGAATTTATCCGTGGACTATCACCTTTACAAAACAACATGACACTTTGTTCATCCTCAAAAAACATAGATGATATATAGAAGTATATTTAATGCCTTATTATTGTATATATGATATTATGATACTTTTGCAATAGAAAAACATTACTCACCTTGTTTCTAAAATGATCAATGAAACATTGAAGAATTAATCCTCCATACGTATGGTCTACCTACTCCTTGATCATAACATACACAATTTCTCAAAACCATGATTAATTATTACTATTAAAAATTTATTTGATTTATAAATATTATAATTAGGTCTTGGTTATTATTATGCAGATTATAAAAGAATATAATATTCACAAGAAACAAATTAATCATAAAAATCACTAATATGAATCGAATGCAATTAACATGAGAAACAATGTAAATAATGATTGATCATTAACGAATGAGTATAAGCTGTTATGAAAGAATCATATATGATTTAAAAAATATTCATAGAGATGTGGAAAATTTTATTTACATGTTTAAAACCACAATAATGGTGATTAAAAAACAATCAACCAAAAGGAAGCCTAAGGTAAGGGTTTTCCATCTCACTATTTACTTATGTGAGACAAATTCTATATTCACCACCAATTTATTTCATTTTGTGTATATATATAGTATGAATTTATTTTATAAAACTTCACATGAAAATTATTTAGACATATACATCTATTTGAGGACATATATTTCATGTTTATTATGATTCAGTTTCACTAATATGGTAAATGTTTTATCTAACAATCATAACACTTATCAGTATTTTTCAATAAATAATTCTTTCTATATATATTATTCTCTACCAATCATGAATTTTCATGAATTTTTTGCTCCTCTAGTAACTCAGGATATTTTAATGTAATAAAGAAACATTCAACTCTTTGGTTTTAACACACCATGTTTTTAAATGAATTATATTATACATGATAACTTAAAGGACATACAACAGTAATTAACCTTTTGATACACATAACAATGAGTTTATTCGAAATGTTTTTTTACACATAATATCATTTTTTAGTAAAATAAACTGATTATTGATATATTTTATAGTTATATCATATTTTCAAAATTAGAAAATTTGAATAATATTTATTAATTTATCATATAAATTTATATTAATATCTCAAATAAATATGGGATTACTGTTTTCTAAAAAATCATTCAATTTGTATTAATGTTATCTTATGCATCAAAAATATGTTTTCATCGAAATTGGATATTATTAATTCTCATGATAAAAGAAAAAAAATAATTTTTATAAAAATAGAATTTAAAAAAATAATTTTTTTTTCAAAATTATATTATCATATATTTCATTGGTTGATTTTTTTTATTTTTTAAGGAAAATAATTATTTTTTGTTGAATAGTGTTAAATAACGATTCTTGTAAATAGTATTTTAATTTCAAAAAGTTAACTAATTTAAAAAACTCAAAAAAATTAGTATTTCTTCAAGTAACAAATTTTTAATTTAATCATATTAATTACATTGAAGTATCATTGTATTGGTTTCAGTATAATTGTGTTTTTTTTTCAAAAATCAGTTTTCTAAAAACTATTTTAAAATTCACAATGATTATCAATTTTAGTAAATTAATATAAATTATAATAGGAAATATTTTTAAATAATTTTTATATAAAATATATAATTAAATATTAATTTAGTTTTCTACATTGAATATTTTTATACAAAATTTTAATGTATAATCATATTTTTTATAAAAATAAAATTCTTAATACCCGATGTCTCACCGCGTATGCGGGGTTAATTTTAAATAAAAATATTTCAAATATATGAATTGTATTTTCCAAAAATGATTATATATTTGGAATCATTAAAATTTATAATGTAAAATAATTTCTTTTTTATTTATTACTATAATGAATAGTAAATTGATTAAAAACTAATTAATGGGATTAATGAAAAAAATTAATTTTTCGGGGTGTTAAACTATAATGATAAAAGATGAAATGTATGAAAATATTATATTAATTTTATTTAATGAGTTTTTTCTGAAAATTTCATTTTATTTCAATGATATACAAAAAATTCTTGACACTTCCCTTAGAATATGACCTATATATTAAAGTGAGGAATGAAAAATAGAAAAAAAAATTCATCATTTTAATTTCTATAAGGATTTGGATGAGGAGAAAACAATATTGGTTTGGATATAGATATTCAATTAAAATAGAAATCTTTTTTATCATAGTAATTTATCATTAATATTTACCCGTGGAATAATTTTATATAATGTTTATGAAATTCTTATACAACAGTTTTTTAGTTATCGATTATTTAAAAAAAAATACTAAAAATATTAAAAGTGAAGTAAATTTAGTGAATTATTATTATTTAGAATAATGTTAAATGTGGTTTTATAATGTTACATTTGTTTTATAGAAATTTATTTTTTTAATTTCATCAATGTACTAATATTGTTACATTAAAATTAAATGAATAATGTCAAAATTGACATTAATGTTATTTTATAATAAAATTTACCTTTTAGATTATTTAAAATAAATTAAAATAAATATTATTTAGAGTGATTTTTATATTACAATAAATATAAAATATGATCTATTAATGTACAAACATTTCTTTTATAATGACTATAATGACCCCTAAATAAAAAAAACTATGTTAGAACTATTAAGGTTAAAATGGTATTTTTGCATGATCATGTACATTTTTTATAATAAATTATCAACACATATATATTTTATAAATGATAATTTCGATTTGAAATTTATAACAAATGAGTATAAATTATCTAATAATAATCACTTTAACTTACACTTAATAGTAAAATAAATTAAGTTAGAAAACAATATACAATTTAGAAATACCAAAATGAGAAAAACAAGAAAACAGAACAGTTAATGAACAAAAAATGTAAAACATGAATTTTATTTTATGGTATTGGTTTTTATGTACTATACATTAATTTCAACCCATTAATTATAAATATTAGTTCCAATCGAGGTAATATTGACCTTCCAATAGTGAATATGTTTACGTATATATATGAATTCCAAAGGGAACTCACTCACCATAGTTATTGACACCTATCATGCCATTTGGATCGTCCATACCATTCCAAATTATCTTCAAAAATACCCTCCCATCATACTAGAATCATTTTATTTTACATAAATCCATCAATTATGTGATTTAATGAAAACAGAAGGAGGATACTGGAAGAAGAGGTAATGTTCTTCAATGACCATCTTTATATTACATCTTTCTCCACCTCATTCAAGTATACATTAACCATGTTTATATAATAACATAAATATAATAAATATACTGATATTTTGTTATGTAAAGGTTAATTTATAAAATACACTCTTCTATAAAATTAATTATGAAATCATACTTGTAGTGCATGATAGAATATCGCCTCACAAGAAAATGTCGTTCATTTTCTTTCTTATACCACTTCTAACTATAGAGTATAATGATGAATATATAGTTAATATATGTTATTTATAACATAATAAAACCTATATATTAATTATATCATATAAAACCTTTTTATATTTCCTTATATAAGAGATATCATAATGTCCCTTGTCTGTACAATGAAGTACCACATCATTAAGTGATGTGATTATTTTTTCACTAACTCATTACATAATAAGTTAATAAGGGTAATGATAATATATATATGTGAAATACATGAAATTTATATTATATTAATTAAATATTTATCATTATTTAACATATATATATATATATATATCTTATTATTTTTACCTTCTCACTCATTATAAAAATCATAACGTCGTTCAATGATTTGTAGACTACAGCCTCATCAAAGAAATGTGCTTCATTTTTTCATCACCAAATAACATGAATGATATATATAATTATATAAAATTAAATAATATCATATTAATTATTTAATATTCATTCTGTAATGAAGAATGTTACATTACATCTTTCAATATTGTTCATCGAAAAATGGAAATGTTACTTACGCATATGTAGGGCCAACCATCTCCATGATTATATTTTTAGAGAATTTTTTCATAGATATATTTCATGGAGAGTATTAACAGAATAGATAATATATAAATACAATAATTATTTCATTTATATGATTCTTGATATGTTTAAATTATGTTATGTTTTACCATAGTTAACCTAATAATGTCAAATTTTGATATATATATATATATATATAATATCGTAAAAACATCATAAAAAAGTAATTAATTATATATTTGTATATTAAATTTTAATAACTGAAAGAAAAATAAAAATGGACATAAAAAAACGTTCAAATGAAATATAAAAATTAACATAAAATTATTATTAAAAATTATAACAACACATATGAAAAGTCAGACTAAATGTAATGTTTTTTATTGTCTCACTTTTATTCCAATGTGATATATTCCACATTCACAACTTATTTTTTATGATATATATAATACACATAAATATATTTTTTGATTTATATATATAAATTTATTTTTTACTTATCCATTTTATGATCCCCCATTCATGGGGGTGATGGGTTCAATGATACCAATTCATTAAGAGATTTTTGTCCCAAGTTTTCTTTCTTGAGACATATTTTTTGCTCTACACTAATATTATATTATAAAGGATTTGAACTACTCCTATGATATGTATAAGGCCCCGGCCTTAAACCTTACTTAATGTTGAATTAAATGAATAATTCACATTGAGGATCTTTTCAGGTTTAGAGTTTTAGAGAATTAGATCATAAATCATGAATTACATTCCACATTTAAACAAGGTGGTTACATAAAAGATAGTATTGGTTTTTCCCCATCAACAAAAACATTTTTAAAATAAAACATTATTTCTTTCATAACACATCCTTGACACTATCATCATATCATGCACCTTTCCCTTGACCTATGAAAAACATTTCAATAACTTGGGATGAACATAAAAAGCTCAGTAAAGGATATAAAAGTAAGAAAAGTAAACATTAGACCATGTATAAAATCATACTTTACACATAAAACATAAGCATTTTAACATACCTCATCAAATCATGAATAAATCATATAAATCATAAGGTATAAAGGTAACTTGAGGCATTCATAAAATTCTTACGTAGGGAGTAACCGTCTTGGTTACGTTTGGAATACCCATCACAGCATATTCCCTAAATATCTTCGAAGAAACATTAATGTTTAACTCCTTCGTGTTACCCAATGCATTGGAGAGCTATATCGGGCTCACCCACCCTTAGTTTATCACAGAACCTCCCGTCTTCATAATAATGCCCAAGAACCATAAGATAATTGTATCACATAAAACATGCATAAAGGAAATATAACATTTCCACTTTTCAATCACAAGATATCAATACAACCCATTGATATAAAATCATTATGAAAACCATTTTCAATACCAAAATAAAAGAAATGTAAAACATGGTATTTATTTTTCATTTAAAAAAATGTATGGCTTGTAGAGGAAGATTAAACTCAAAGAATGGTCACAGCGGCAGAGAAGTTGTTGTCACCACATACGTACGACCAAGAAACATTTCTTTTGTCGTTTAGTAAAACGCTTCGTAAATAAATATTCCTTTTGAATAAGCATAAAAGTGAAAGGGGTTTATACACTGTATAAAAGAATGTTGTGTATAAAACAAAACATTCCTCAATGAATGGAGATTGAGACGAAGTCCCTTACAAAGACGGTATCCTTGGATTAAGGATAAATCAATTACATATTTATGTGTGACAAACGAATACACCAAATATAATTGGATATTAAGTGTAAAAAAATCACAGGTTATTCACACATATTCATAGAACGACATATTCAAGGAGTAAAAGTTTATCCCAAAGAATCAAAATTGGGTTAAGAAGTTCCCGTGAAAAAATTCGACAGCCTAACGACGTCACTTCAAAATTCAGAAATAGAGTTGATGAGAGATAAAAATGGTATCTCATCACTTGGACATAAAATTTACATTATTATGGTTATAGAAGAACATATCTCAACTTAATTTTATGTTAATTACAATACATAACAAAATAATTCTTTTAAGAAGAGGATGGTGAAAGGTTCCCTTACCGACTTGGGTATCTTTCAAAACATACACCCCATGAAATAAAGACAATACAAAATTGATGTAAATACTCATAAATGAAATTATATTACAAAAATAGTAGAATAATGGGTAGTACATATACAACTCAAAGGAAATGGTGGAAAATGTAGCATAAATCTCACGGGAATAAAAGTGAGATGAAAAATCCCTTACGAAAACACAGCAGCCTAACGACGCCACTTCAAAATTCTAAAGAAACGAATTGATGAGAGTAAGAGGGGGTATCCCATCATATAAAAATACAAATTAATGTATGTTTAATATAAAATTACATCCTCCAACATAAGAACATGTAGCATAAATTAAATGACATAAAAGAGGGTACTTGAAAAGAAAGCGGGAGGTCGGATCCCTTACCTCAAGTCCGACTTGTCTTGTTCGTTTCTTTATATTCCTGAATAATAAACTTTGGTCAATTTATAATTGCTTAAGGACCTCCTTTAAAGATTATAATTCAGTTCATATAACATATTATAATGTTATAATAATTGTTTAATAATGTTAGTTCATATCAAATGTTTTTGTCGATGTTTGGTACATGAGTAAAAAAATGAACTTGTTTGAAAATGATTGCCCATGTAGTTATAAGTAAACCATTTACAGAATATTATTAATGATTAAAATATCATATATATCCAGTACATATTTATTTTATACTATTCCATAACATTTGGAGATAAAAAATGATAGCACTGTTCATGGCGACGGTAGGCCGTACGTACGCATGAACGCTACTTTCATTTTTTTTGTCATATTAATAGAATTAAAAATAAATGAGATATATATATATATATTATAATTCCATTATAATATATATGTTATATATGTCACATATCGTCATTAATTTCATTTTTTATACATTCCATGTGTTGCATTAATGAGTCACATCACTTGAGGGGGCGGTAGTCCACACTTCCTCATATGAAATTATCGCATTTGCACGACATGAAAAAAATAAAGCTATGTTTTAAATATAATGTACAGAGGCATATAGTAAACATAAATACCATATATATCATATATAAAATACAGTGACATCATAATGGCCACCTTTAAAGTTGTTAAAAGAATATTGAACAATCATTATTTCGTGAGGCATAAAATCACCAACCACAAAAACAGTATGTTCTTTAACCATTAGACGAAGGTGTGTGTAAGTGTAGCTCTAATTATTCACATAAGAAAAATACTATTATAGTTATGATACTGGTGTTTTTACAAAAGAAACGATTAAAAAGAGTTTAGGGGGTTGGAGAAGCAAAATAAAACATAAGAACACAAGAGAAAACACAACCTTTAAAACGGGTAACTCTTTTTGATTTGAACGGAAAGGCTTCCTTGAGAAGACTTATGCCAAAAGTGAGGCTCTTAAGAGTTATAGAGGGATGTGTAGAGACATAATGGGCAGGTTTTGGCCGATCCAATGTCTTTGGAAGTGTGGGTAAGGTGGTAGAGGTGGGGGCCTTTTATAAGAGGAGAGGAGGGGCACTCTTGGAATGTTAAGAAAAGATACTTTGTTATAAAATGATTTCAGATAACAAAAGGTCCCAAAATTATATATTTAAAGGATAAGGTGATAAGTGTTCTAAATCCACCCATCCAATAGGTTTTTTACAGGTTTAGGTCTTAGATTTTACATTATATGTTCATTTTATTTAAATCGTTAAATAATGAGGTAATTGATGCATCATCATGGTGTCACAAATAATTTAATTTATTTAAGGTATAAAAATTATAAAAAAAATATCATGATGTAGGAAATCTGGTTATATTTCTAATTAATATTTATAGTCATAAATATGAATTTTATAACCCCATTTAAAAATTGTTTTAGTAAACAACTCATGTTTGTGACATTTTAATTTTAACACTAAATAAACAGTTATTAAAGTTATTTTCCCACCAACGTGGCTCCACGGGGTCCCAAAGTTGACTCATGGATTTTTTTGATCGGCCATGACACATCCAATAAGGGTATGACATTTTTCAAGATCATTTAATATTATTAAAACATTATTTTTACCTTAAATTACACTAATTACCTCTAATCGTGATTAAAAACTTAAAAGTTACTATTCACCAAAAAATTATTTAAATCCCATTGAACCACATTTTACTTCATAATGAAAACCATGTATGTCATATTTTTAAAATTTAAAACACAGAGGTGGTAAAATTTCATTTAAACGGAAAATCAGTTTTTATAAGTACCACTTAGTGGTTTCACTATTCATCAAAAATTGAAATTTTTCAGAAAAGTACCAAAACTTTACCCTAAGATATATTTGATATTCCAGATTCTAAAATGATGAATATTTTTAAAAATTCAAAACATATAAGTTACATTAATTAATTTAATAATTAATTACCGATGTCAGAGCAAATAGCATGTTTTTATGAAGCATTAAGTATCAAAAGATTGACACTAGTTTAAGTCCAATTTCAAAGTGAAATTAATTACAATGGCCAATATTGGATTAAATGGTAAAAATATATTCTAATTTCACTTTAAAACCAACTCAAATGGTAATAAAATTATATAAATAAATTAGATTAAAAAGAGATTTAGAATTAAAATACATGATTTTTCACTATTCATTAAAAAATAAACATTATTGGAAAAATACCAAAAAATTACACAAAGTAAATTTTGATGTCCCGATTCTAAAGAAGAATTTTACTTTGTCACATATAACACATAAAATAGTAAAAAAGTGGATTTAAAAGAGATTTTCCATCAAAAGGCGGTTAATCGACCATTTAAAGAATATTAGAATGTTTACACTTAAAATTGGATTCATTCGCATTTTTAATCCTCTAACATTTATTGTAAAAAGTAAATTTTTTTGACAAAAATATATAATCATTTTGTAGTTAGTTCTGTTCATTCCCCTCATTACAACGGGTAGGTGTTAACTACCATTTAAAATAAAAATATTTTATTATTAGAGTACAACGTATGATTTCAAAGGAACTCGTTGTTGCGTATTGGGTAAGCCATCGAGCATAGAGTTCCCTTTAAATTAATATTAACATTTTAATCACAAATATGGATAAATATAAAAATGTCATATTCTCTATTTACCTGGGGTGTTACATCCTTCCCCCTTTTGGGAATTGCGTCCTCGCAATTTTATAATTGGGCTCAGAAACATCATTGAAAGTCCCACATCAGAACAAGATTCGGTAAAACAATCACTTTAAAAGATAGAAAGATAAGTACAGAGGTCACCCAAGTTTACCCATACTAGGATTCCATGTAGGAAAACATGGATATGGAAGAAAAAGGAAAGGGTCATGTTCTGAGGGAGAGTAACAAAAAACATGTTTAGGAGAAAGTTAACCACAAGAAAATCACAAACTTGTGGTGGGTTAAACGGTATTCGATTCCCCTGTAGGAAAAGTTAATAGACAACATTTTTTTATGTTACATTTGATTGAGGAATTTATTTTTGATCTTAAGGAAACATATTTACTTATCATGTTGACTTTCAACTTTTACTAGATTTCTTACACAAACTCATACTTTCCCCAAATGATGAGTATTTATGAAGACTTGTTCACACTAGGAGTACTATAATCAACTTCTAGAGAATCACCTAATCTACAAAAGAGTAATATATATTTCGCATGTATTTAGACTCTTTCCAAAACCTAAATTATTAGAACAAGATCAGATAATCCAGAAAAGGATAACCCTTTATAAAAAGCAAATCTATTCTTAATCTCCAAAATTTGTCCAACAAAACCCAAAGTTCAAAGAAGACCATTCGATAAACAATTTGTCCATAAAATTATTCAAAGTAAACCAAACTAAGATGGAAACACCAATATTTTAAGGATTTAATTAGATAGTCTTCCAAGGTACAAATTAATACTTATCTCCAAATAACATCAGTTGCTCTTAAAGTCACATATTGAAAATTAATTAACCTAATCACATATCCTCTATGATAGGTTAATAATTTCCATAGATAATACAAAATCAACTTACTATTAATTCATAAAATCATCTAACTAAAAAGAATAAGTCATACTAACCAGGGACTTCACGTAGTCCAGCGGTAGGCGATAAATACCAGTAACACTTTTGTTGTGGGTTCGATTCTCACAGCTTTGTCCGACATGACGGGTTGTCACACGGTATGCGTGTTGTCTTTTTATAAAACTCCAAAAATAACCCTAACATGTTTTAACCTCAATATTTTCCTTATACCTCTCATTTTCTTCCAAATTCATTACGATATGAACATCTTAATTCTTGAAGTCTTATTTCACCACCATAAGATAAAATAAAGCGATTCCCAAAAATAATAAAATCATACCTTGATCATGGCGTCCACTCGGTTTCATCGTCATCTTGCTCACGTAGGTAGAAGTCCCATGCATTACAACTATTATTTAGGGATCCTTCAAAATCATTTTCTTCCTCCATCCAAATACACCTTGTACAACATGTTTCATATGGGTGTTCACACAAAAACAGTTTTGTAAAATAATCATGTATGACATATAATTCCAAAACATCTGATAAAATATGATTTCTTTAAAATAGTCGGACATAATTTGAGTTGAAAATTTCTATTGTTGTTCCTTTTAAAATAACATAAGTATGTGTTGAGAGACTATATTTTAAAAGAAAATATAAATAGGTTGCGCAAGGGTCTCCTTCCTCAGCACCATTTTTAAAATCATAATATGCTTCAAATTCTCGTAATAAGGTAAAATATTGGAAAATACCTTCATAATATTTCCCTTTCTTTAAAATATGAGAATATTGTGAGAATAGTATTTGTCTAAAAACAACCCATGATCCACGATGATAACGAGGTATAGTGGAGGTGTTTGATATATCAAACAATTGCTTTCAAGTGAGTTATATGCTAGAAAAAGATTCACAATCACCCGAACATGACTTTGCAATAATTATTGCAAGCATGCCATCAGGAAGAGATTGGAAGGTCATTTGAGATCCTTCTCCTTCCATTCGTAACTAACTTTACTTGACCAGAAAAAAGTTATAAAACAATGATTTAACTGAAATAATAGATATAGGGACTAATCATGTGTCTAAAAAAAACTCATAATCCCTAAAGGTGTCTAAACTGACCTTTGATACCAACTATAAGGCCCCGGGCATAAACCTTACTTAATGTTGAATTAAATTAATAATTCACATTGAGGATCTTTTCAGGTTTAGAGTTTTAGAGAATTAGATCATAAATCATGAATTACATTCCACATTTAAACATAGTGGTTACATAAAAGATAGTATTGGTTTTTCCCCATCAATGGAAACATATCTAAAATAAAACATGGTTTCTTTCTTGAAACATCCTTGACACTTTCATCATATCATGCAGCTTTCCCTTGACCTGTGAAAATCATTTCAAAAACTTGGGATTAGCATAAAAAGATCAGTAAGGGATATAAAGGTACGGAAAGAAAACATTAGACCATGTATGAAATCATAAATTACTCATAAAACATAAGCATTTTAACATACCTAATAAAATCACGAATAAATCATAGAAATCATAATGTATAAAGGTAACTTGAGGCATTCATAACATTCTTACGTAGGGAGTAACCCTCTTGGTTATGTTTGGAATACCCATAACAGTATATTCCATAAATATCTTTGGAGAAACCTTAACGTTTAACTCCTTCGCGTCACCCAATGCATTAGAGAGCTATATCGGTCTCACATGCCCGTAGTTTATCACGGAACCACCCGTCTTCATAATAATTCCCAAGAACCATAACATAATCATATCACATAAAACATGCGTAAAGGAAACATAACATTTCCACTTTTCAATCCCAAGATATCAATACAACCCATTGATATAAAAACATTATGAAAACCATTTTCAATACCAAAATAAAATAAAAGTAAAACACAGTATTTATTTTTCATTTAAAAAAAGATATGGCTTATAGAGGAATCCTAAACTCGAATAATGTTCACGGTGGTGGAGAATTCGTTGTCGCTGCATACGTAAGACAAAAAAACATTCCTTTTTTTGTTTAGTAAAACGCTTCGTAAAAAAAGATTTCTTTTGAATGATCGTAAAAGTAAAAGGGGTTTATACACTATATAAAAGAAATTTGTGTATAAAACAATACGTGCCTCAATGAATGGAGATTGAGTTGAATTCCCTTACAAAGACGATATCCTTGGATTAAGGATAAATCAATTACATAATTATGTGTGAAAAACGAATACACCAAATATAAGTGGATATTAAGTGTAAAACAATCATAGGTTATTAACACATATTCATAGAACAATATATTAAAGGAGTACAAGTTTATCCCAAAGAATGAAAATTGGGTTAAAAAGTTCCCTTGCAAAAATTCGACAGCCTAACGGCGTCACTTCAAAATTCAGAAAAATAGTTGATGAAGGATAAAAAGGTTTTCTCAACACTTGGACAAAAAATTTACATTAATAAGGATATAGAAGAACATATCCCAGCTTAATAGTATGTTAATTAAAAAACATAACAAAAGAAGTCTTTTAAAAAGAGTAGGGTGAAAGGTTCCCTTACCAACTTGGGTATCTTTCAAAACATACACCCCATAAAATAAGGACAATACAACATTGATGTAAATACTCATAAAAGAAATTATATTACACAAAGAGTAGAATAATGGGTAGTAAATATACCACCCAAAGGAAATGGTGGAAAATGTAGCATAAATCTCACGGGAATAAAAGTGAGATGAAAAATCCCTTACGAAAACACGGCAACCTAACGGCGCCACATAGAAATTATAAAAAAAATAATTGATGAGAGTAAGAGGGGGTATCTCATAATATAAAAATACAAATTATAGTATGGTTAATATAAAATAACATCCTCCAACATAAGAACATGTATCATAAATTAAATGATATAAAAGAGGGTACTTGAAAAGAAAGCGAGAGGTTGGATCCCTTACCTCAAGTCCGACTTATCTTGTTCATTTCTTTATATTACTGAATAATAAACTTTGGTCAATTTATAATTTCTTAAGTACCTACATTAAGGATTATTATTCAGTTCATATCACATATTATAATGTTATAATAATTGTTTAATAATGTTAGTTCATATCAGAGGTTTTTGCCGATATTTGGTACATGAGTAAAAAAATGAACTAGTTTGAAAATGATTGCCCATGTAGTTATAATTAAATCATTTACAGAATAGTATTAATGATTAAAATATCATATATATATCTAGCACATATTAATTTTATACTATTACATAACATTTGGAGATAAAAAATGAAAAGCACCGTTCATGGAGACTGTAGGCCGTACGTACGCATGAACGCTACTTTCATTTTTTTGTCATATTAATGGAATTAAAAATAAATGAGAGAGATATATATATATTATAATTAAATTATAATATATATATGTTATATAGGTCACATATGATCATTAATTTTATTCTGTATACATTCCATGTATTGCATTAACGAGTCACATCACTTGAGGGGGCGGTAGTCCACATTTCCTCATATGATGTTATCGCATTTGCACAACATGAAAAAAATAAAGGTATGTTTTAAATATAAAATACAGAAGCATATAGTAAAAATAAATACCATATATATCATATATAAAATGCAGTGACATCATTATGGCCACCTTTAAAGGTGTTAAAATAATATTGAAAAATCATCGTTTCGTGAGGCAGAAAATCTCCAACCACAGAAATAGTTTGTTCTTTAACGATTAGATGAAGCTGTTTGTAAGTTTAGCTATAATACTTCAAATAAAAAAATAATAGTATATTGAAGATACTGGTGTTGTTACAAAAGAAAAGAATAAAAATAGTTTAGGGTTTGGAGAAGCAAAATAAAACATAAGAACACAAGAGAAAACACTACCTTTAAAACGGGTAACTCTTTTTGATTTGAACACAAAGGCTTCTTTGAAAAGACTTCTACCAAAAGTGACGATTCTTAGAGTTAGAGAGGGATTTGGAGAGACATAGTAGTCAGGGTTTTGCCGAACCAAAGTCTTTGGAAGTGTGGGTAAGGTGGTAGAGGTGGGGGCCTTTTATAAGAGGAGAGGAGGGGCACTCTTGGAAAGTTAAGAAAAGATACATTGTTATAAAATGATTTTCGGATAAGAAAGGGCCCAAAATTATATATTTAGAGGACAAAGTGATAAAGGTTCGAAATACACCCATCCAATAGGTTCTTGACAAGTGTAGGTCTTAGATTTTACCTTATATTTTCATTTAATTTAAATCGTTAAATAATGACGTAATCGATGCATCATCATGGTGTCATAAATAACTTAATTTATTTAATTTCTATAAATTATAAAAAAACTATCATGATGTAGGAAATATTTTTATCTTTCTAATGAATATTTATTGTCAAAATATGACTTCTATAACCCCATTTAATTTTTTTAGTAAAACAACTCATGTTTGTGACATTTTAATTTTAACATTAAATAAAAAGTTATTAGTGTTATTTTCCCACAAAAGTGGCTGCATGGGGTCCCCAGTTGACCCGTGGATTTTTTTGGTCGGAAATGACACATCAAATAAGGGTATGACATGTTTCATGATCATTTCATTTTATTAAAATATTATTTTTACATTAAATTACACTAATTACATCTAATCGCGATTAAAAATTTAAAAGTTACCATTCACCAAAAAATATTTTTAATCCCATTGAACAAAATTTTACTTCTTAATTAAAACCATGTATGTATTATTTTTGAAATTCAAAACACAGAGGTGGTAAAATTTCTTTTAAACGGAAAATCAGTTTTTATAAGTACCACTTAGAGGTTTCACTATTCATCAAAAATTGAAGTTTTTCAGAAAAATACCAAAACATTACCCTAAATAAATTTAATATTCCAGATTCAAAAATGATGTCTATTTAACAAAATTAAAAACATATAAGTTACATTAATTAATTTAATAATTAATTCCCGCTGTCAGATAAAATAGCGTGTTTTTATGAACCAATAAGTATCAAAAGATTGACACTAGTTTAAGTCTAATTTCAAAGTGAAATTAATTCCAATGACCACTATTGGATTAAATGGTAAAAATATATTCTAATTTCACATTAAAACCAATTCAAAAGATAATCTAATCATATAAATAAATTATATTAAAAAGCGGTTTTGAATTAAAATACAACATTTTCACTATTCATTAAAAAAATGAACTTTATCAGAAAAATACCAAAAATGTACACAAAGTAAATTTTGATGTCCCGATTATAAAAAAGAATTTTATTTTGTAAAATATAACACATAAAAATGTCAAAAAGTGGATTTAAAAGTGGTTTTCCATTAAAAGGCGGTTAATCGACCTTTTAAAGTATATTAGAATGATTACGCTTAAAATTGGATTCATTCTCATTTTTAATACTCTAACATTTATTGTAAAAAGTAAAAATATTTGAAAAACAAAATAATAATTTTTTAGTTAGTTCTGTTCATTCCCCTCATTACAACGGCTAGGTGTTAACTACCATTTAAAATAATTTTTTTTTTATTATTAGAGTGAAACGTAAGATTTCAAAGGAACTCGTTGTTGCATATTGGGTAAGCCATCGAGCATAACGTTCCCTTTAAATTAATATTAACATTTTATTCACAAATAGGGTTAATTATAAAAATTTCATATTTTTATTTACCTGGGGTGTTACAATATGTTATATAATGAAGCATCTTATTTTCGTGGAATTATATATTTCATTTAATTTGTTTCGTTCATGGGGATTATGATTCAATGATAATAATTTTGTATGAGTCTTATATTATAATCCCATAATTTATTAGGATTATTTAGGATTATGATTCTAATTATGAGACCTTATGATAAATATATTAGGGAAATAATGAATTATTTTTCTCTATTTATTTATGATATGTACAAGTAACTTTAGAATTTTCCTGGTATTTTTTACGCAAAATTGGATAGAATGTTTTTATGGAAACATTAATTTATTACTCTCTTCTATCAAAAATATGATTCCTTAAAAAAAATTTCTAAAATTGTTATTACAAATTATTTTATCATATCAAAATGATTTATTAATGAAATTATTAGAAAATTTTTATAAAAAATAAATTCAAATGAATATTACTATCATCTACTGAACATGTCAATTATCAATCAATTTTAAAGTGTAGAATGAGTATTCATTACAGAATGTATGGAATTACACACTTATATGACCATTATTTATTAAAGATTCCATTTAATGGTTAAAGTGGTTATTTATAATGAAAAAGTTTTTGATATTTTTTTTTAAATTCATTAATTTTATAAAAATATTAAAAAATGTATTTGAAAAATGTTTTACATTTTAAGGGTGAATCTTAAAATGAAAATGATATTTCCATAAAGAATGTTTTCAATGATATTTTATTGTTATTTCCATTATTCAAACATTATTAACCTTTTATCATTACACCAAATGGTATATGCTGTATTGAAACCACAGTTTTTCTTTATTTGGAAGGACTAATATATTTTCAAATATATTTTTATGGAATTCATTCCCTTTGAAATTCGATAGTCATATTTAAATGATATTGTTATGTATAATGTATCATTTCCATAGGTTAATAATGATTCAAATATATTATTATAAAATCCATTTCTTTTCTATGGGTTAATCAAGTTTTAATGATATTTAAATGAAACCCATTTTCTATCCATGAGTTAATCAATTTATAAAATAATAATTATACATTCTCTGATTTTCATAATGATATAAATGCTATGTGTACTTTGTTCAGGTTGTGGTTCTTGATCATTATATATTTTTTTTTGTGCCAACATACTTCTTGGGTGAGACAATATTAGCTTCTATGGTGGGTTCACCTAGATAGCGCTCAATTTCATGGGGTAATGAATATGTCCTCCAAATAATTATATTGGATGATGTTTGTATAGTTATTATAATTTATAAGGGTTCTCTATGGGTTCATAGAGATGATATTACAGGATACGAAAATGTTTTATCGATGAATTATATAAGAATATAATGTTTCTTATTGTATATATTGAATTTAAATAACCCATGATTATTGATTCTAATGAATATTTTGTTTTCCATCTTGTTATATTTAATGATATAGGTGTTGAAGAGAACGAGTTATTTTAATATTCTTTAGGCACTCCGATTGTCTCATTATTCCCTTTTTTCAGATCATATTATTTTTGATAACATATAACAGCTAATGCTTATCTATACACATAAACAAGAATTGAAATTTCCATTATTATGTTACATTTTACCCTTGTTATAAAGAACGAGGAAGACCGAATTATACCTTTATGTGATATCGTATATATGATAATGATGAATTAATGTGGAATAAAAAAATTAAGTGTGTAAATTCTCAGTTGATGATATTGGTATTGTTTATATATTATTTTATACTAGTTACCTAAAACTAAAAAACCCTATGGTCTATTATAATGAATCTTATCTGAAATTTTATTTTGACGTTCTATGGTCCATATATAAAAAAATGGGACACAATAATAAAAAACAGTTCTTGAAATCTAAACAATATTATATTAGCTCCAGATATAGGAATGTGGGATCTAAACTATTATAGTTAGTATTAGACATCTTTTTTGATAAGTTTAGAGATTTTTATGTTTTAATGAGAGGTTATCTTAAAATTTATAGATACTATGATAATTATATTATATTAGTAATTATCATAAGTTAAAGTTCATAAAAATTTCATTTGAGGGATTTATGTAATATAAAATTAGAGGTTTTAAGAAATGATATGTTAATGTGGTATGTGACATATTAAGATACTTTTTAATATATTGAATTATTTTTATATATACTGATTATCATGATATATGAATTAAAATATTATGGAAAAAAGATTTAATTTATTTATATCCATAATTGTTTATATGATCACTTATATTGATTATATAGGTTCTATCAAATATATATATAGGATTCACATGTGATTTGGTAAATAATTGTTATTTTTACATTAGATGAATATTACCATATTTCTATAATGAAAATATGAATGGTATGAGATAAAATATGAGTTTAAAAAAATATTTAATTTATAGGTTGGGGAGGTTATTTGATATATATTCATATAAAAAGAATTTTTTTTCCATATTTGGAATTACTATATAATTTCATAGATTATTGTATCGTTTAATGTATTATTCATTTTGGTAATTATTATAATATTTTATAACCCTTTCTGGTTTTGGAAAATGTTTCAAAAAATGGTGAGTATATAGTTAAACCATTTATTGGTATGTGGTATAATAAATTTCAATTTAGTCCTTGAGGCCTGAAATATCCATCTTGAAAACTCATCAATTTGGTTAAAAATATGTGATTCTGGTGGAAATTGGCTAATAGATGCAAGTATACATCACATGTGTATTTCACTATGTTCTTACACATGATCGTGAATTAATTTGTCTCATCTTGGGAAATTATCATCAAAAAAATAGGTGCCCTGATACATTCATATTAAATGAATTATATATCGTTTTTGATCAATAAAGATTTAAGGTCATGATTTTGATAACATTCCATTGATCATTCGTTTTTTTTGTGATCAAGGGCATCAATAACCATCTATTGTTATTTATTATTTTCAACATTCCAAATTTAAAATACTTTATTTATAATCCTATAAAATTTATATTTTATACGACCTTTGTACATCAATATCTATACTATTAACAGGATGTTTTAATAAGCATTTTATTATGTGGGTTTACAATAATATTATATTCCAACTTCCATCATTTGATTACTGATATAATTTTCAAATTGGGGGGAAACAACATAATAGAGGGGTGTTGATGTGACACCTATACATTTTTTAAGAATAAATATATATTCAATAATTTAAAGGACACACCTTAGTGACATGGATTTTTAGGATAAAAAAAGTAGTAATGAGATGCTCAAATACAAAAGGGGGGTTAATTTTATACGTTAAAAATTATTAAGGAATTTTTTTATAACCAAAATTCACAGCACCTGTATGTTTTAATAACTTTCATGATTCCAGAAAAAGTGATTCCGGAAATGAAACTTAACAAGAGATTACAAAAAATATGATTCTTCCTTAAAGCGTATAGAATCTAACTAAATCATAGTACAAATGTATGGAAGAATAAGAATGTTAATAATTCCTCAACAATACAAATACACAATGGAAAAAATACTACAAGTAACAAGTAGAAACTCTTTTAACCCAAATAGGAGGGTATCCGACAACCCTGGATAAGTGGTCCCTTGATTTATACTTTCATGAAAGTCTGTCATACCCAAACCGAGATAATACCTCTATTCGATGATTGGAATCTGTCTTGCTATCCCCGCAAGCCCACGATTTATAATGGAATCGGCTCCTCTGACTTCACAACCCGATGTCTCTGATTTTAAGGAAATCAAACCTCTTCACTACGATTATCTACACAAAGAAAAGTTTGAATGAGCAGTTTAAAAATTTCTGCATGAAGCTTGAGAGTTTATAAGATCCAATCTCTCTAGAAATCACTTCAACAGCATGTATGCATAGTTGTCAAAGTTCATTTTCAAGTGTTGTGATCTCTTTTCAAATGACCTCCAATTTATAGGCATGGTTCCAACAGTCAGATCCCTCCTCCAACGGTCATATTTCTCCTTGAATTTTGGAGGGACTTGTACATGTGTCACTCAAACAATGGTTAGTTGATAAATGATAGCACGACATCATTTTATAATAAAATGATTGTTAGTATAACTAAAATCTGAAATTCGGAATGTAAGGAAATAAAAGGTCAGAGTCTAACCAGAATTGAATCCAGAGTCTTCAATACAAGGAAATTCGAATCTTATTTTGTAGGAATTCAGAACCTGAATGCTATAGAATTCCGGAGTATGAAAATCATGGAAACTCAGAGTCTAGATTCACAGGAATTAGAAACATGAACTTACAATGTTTGGAGTCAGTGTTCATGAGAATTCGGAGTTGAACTCATAATAGTTCAGAGTCTGAATTCAGAGAACTCGGAGTCAGAACATGGAGAAGTTCGTAATCAGAATTCTTAATCAGAATTCTGAGTTAGAACACAAAACTGTTCGTAACCAGAATTTGTAATCAGAATTCGGAGTTAGAACATCACGAATGTTTGTATCTTCAATTATGAGTTGAACTTCATGAGACTTCGTAACCAGAATTCGGAGTTGAACTTCTTTAGAGTTTGTATCCATAATTCTGAGAATTCGGATCCTAAAACAGAATGCTTCATATCTAAGTAATTATGGGATTCTGTGGTTTTGGTTTCTATCCTAATTTTATTTTTAGACAAATTATAATATATATAATTAAATATAGGTAAGTATAAATTTTCTTGGGGAAGGAAATTATCATTATAGAAGTAAAACAAGGGGTAAAATGAGTTTTTCCTTGAAATAAGAAGATTGTGATTTTCAAAACAAGAAGGAATGGTAAATTCATAAGGATACCTTATTGACTTAACAATCTACACCTTGATGGAAAGAATGTAAAAGTCATAAGGAAAACCTTATTGACTATACAATCTCCCCCCTTTTGGAATGTAAAAACATCCTTATGAAAAAGAATATAAGGTCTTAGAAAAAAAATCTAGACATTGAAAATAAAACATATCTCCATTTACATATAATCAATGGTGAATATGTCTAACTCCCCCTTAAGCTTTGGAAGACTAAGGATCTTACTCTAGATTTCCATAATGGGAATTTATCATTTGAATGTGGGAATATTCGTAATGGGAAATCATCCTTAAATAAACCCCCCTTAAATAAAATCCCCCTTTGTGATTTTAGAAATGAGTTTAAAGTAATGAAAAAACAATATAGTACCTAAAATATTATTATAGGCATCCCAAAAAAACATGAAACTAAAATTTCATTACAATTAGAAGAATTACTACAAGGAAAATAAAACAAAAGATTGGACTTGGGTCTATTTTTTTCTTTTTCATCGAGCATGAGATTATTCATGATTGTCTTCAGCTTCATCAGCTCTTTATGATCTTCCTCATATTTCTGTTATAAGGCTGTGATATTATCCTATTGAACCTTCAGGGCCTCTGCCTGAGCCTTCAGCAAGTCATCTTGCTTCACAAGCTTTTCTTCCATCTCAATCCAAAGATCATTTTCAGTTTTCCAGCTTTGAAATAAATAACTCAACTTCCCATTCAGATATCTCACCTCTTGAATCTCAGTATTATGTTCTAGAGTCATCCTTCCCGGAATGCTGTTTGTATGATTCTTTTTTTGGTGTCTTCAGTATCATAATCATCCTTGAAATCTTCTTGTAGTTGATCAAGCTCTTCCAAATCTTCAATAATTTTCTTAGACCATCTGGTCATTTTCTTATAGAAATTTCTATGGGATTCATAATTAATAAGGAAATTTTTTGGATCGGCCTCAATATTAACACATCTATCCATCACCATGGATACAGAGTCTGAATATTGATTCATAATGGGCTGAAGCATCTGGCATCTGGTTTTAGTTACAAGAAATATCAGAATGGTATCCACCAACTTCTTCAGGGACTAGGCAAAAAAATCATGTCATAAGGTAGATGACTCTGAATCAGACATTTTACTTTGAGATGGTGCATCCTCTACCTCTACCAGATTCCTATTAGAGGTTTGTCCAGCTTATTTCTTCCTCAAAATATCATTTATTGGGGTATCAACAACCACTTTTTTTACCCTTACCTATTTTCAGAATGGCTTCCCCATCATGACATTCTTGCTCACTTTCAGATAACTGTACAATCTTATCTTCATCGACATTATATTTTTCAGCACTAACCTCAACATCTTCACAAAGAATGAAGTCATTATTATGACTCTCATCCTCTGAAATCTTATTCACTTTCTCTTCTTCACCCTTTTCATTAGCTCTAGGATTATCATGTTTTGAGGATACGGCTTGGGAATTCCGGATTGAAAACTATTGGGAAGCACTTTCCTTTAATTGATAATCTTCAACCTGCTTAATCACATCATCAGAACCACCACTATTTTCAGATTCATGTACTTCATTTACAGGTTTCTTCTCTTTCAAATTCTTCTCTTGTGTATTTTTTGGAGTCCTCTTACCCGGAGTCTCAAGTAATTTTTCTTCTAGAAAGGTTTCCGGTATGAGGATTTTTTCAGATGCAACTTCAGTGGCCTTAAAAAGAGATTTCAAAATATCTTCCTCAAACATCACCTTCTTAAGCTTCTTTTCATTTTGTTTCACTTCAAGCACATCAGCAGCTTTCTCTTTCAAGGCCATAGCCTCAGTAGGATCCAATCCCATATGTGGATCCCCTACATTTCTATTCTTCTAATCCTTACTCCATTTTTCTACGACTTCATCTGGGTATGCTTTTTGTTTCAATGGTTTAAGAGGTGAGGATTTGACTTCCTTAGACATCAGGGTTTTTTTTTTCTATTTCTTCCACTTACTTTATCTTTATTTTCTTCCTGGACTTCTTTGAAGGTTCAATTTCTTATTTATTTTTTGGAATGGCTTCATCCTCATCATCAGGAAAATCATTAAATTCTCCTGTCTCCTTGGAGAACCAATCATCATTCTTTTGATGGTATCATCACTGATAAGCATCACCTTGCAATTCCTCGGCATTGAACTGTAGGGGATCTTGAATGATTCAAGACACCAAACTATCATCTTGGAAAGTATGGTAGGATAAATAATAATCTAATCTCTCAGATTTCCATTCTAGATATTCTCAATTGTAATGAAAATGTGCTTCATGAGGTTGAGCTTCCTTATGTTTACCAAGAAGTCAAAGAAATACATGTCACTTTTCTTCCAGGTGTCCTTGTCACCCTTCCTCGGTATGATATGACCTTGAATCCATAACTACAGAATCTGATTGTCGTTAGTCATATGGGAAATAATTGTGGTCTTTAAATATTTGACCCCAAGGAATTCCATAGCCTTTTCCTTAACGAAACTTCCTTGAATATTTGGTAGTTTGTGGGAGAAAATTATGCCTCCCCTTCGTAAGATATCCCCACCAAGCTAGCAGCCTTGGTGTAAGCGAGTGAATAAGTCTTTCAATAACTTTTAAATGAAAACTTTTCCCTTCCATCTTCCATAAAGAATAAAAACTGATTCATATAATTCTATTAGAAAATATGGATACACCACATCCAGATCTGATGTCTTTGAAATAGCTACACTTTCCCATCCATTAAGCCCGATATTCTTCGAGATAATATAATCGTACTTATTGAAAAATTTTGGGAGCACCAATCATTCCCTGTATATTGGCCACTCCGAAATCAGCTTGAGGGTATACATTTCTTGGGAAAGAACTTCTTCATACATTCGTATTGGAGTAAATCTGGAAGATTTGGAATGGACTTAATTTGAGAGGCAGATCTGGGAGACGCAAAATCTTGAGAACCGATGTGGGACAACTATCGGGGCCCCCTTTATATAGGCGATGAGGTGACAATTGAACTTCCCATTTGAATCCAATGGCTTAGAATTCATGAGATCTGATCTGACGGTTGAAATAAAAGACTCAAGGAAAAATTGGGTTGGATCTGATATTTTGAGGTTTTAAAAGGAAAACATTCGGATTTAAGGAAACATCAATCCGATAAATTTTAAAAACAAAGGAAACTAACAGAAAGTAAAATGTAATTACTAAATACTCAAGAATTAATCATATCTTTCGGATTGCTAGAAATATTATTCGTACTAGGGAAAATATTTCTTTAAGGACTATAGATTTCCAAAAATATATGAGTACGAAAACAAATCTAATTATAGAGATCTTCATTATGAAAATTCTCATTATGAAAATCTTCATTACGAAAATCTTTATTAGAAAAAATCTTAGTTTAAAAAATCTTCAGTAAAAAAATATTTAGTACGAAAATCATCAGTACGAAAAACATCACTACGAAATGTTCATGTCCGTAAATTTCCTGTATGAAAATTTCCACTATGAAAATTTCAAGTATGAAAATTATGAAATACTTATTTACTAAAAACATGAAAAACATCATTACGAAAAACATGAAAAACATCATTACATAAAACATGAAAATATCATTATGAAAAACTTGAAAAACATCATTACTAAAAACATGAAAAACATCATTATGAAAAACATGAAAAACATCACTACAAAAAACATGAAAAACATCATTATGAAAAACCTGAAAACGTCATTACAAAAATAAAGAAAAACATCATTATTAAAAACATAAAAAACATCATTACAAAAAACATGAAAAACATCATAAAAAAAATCATGAAAAACATCATTATGAAAAACATGAAAAACATACAATCAAATGTACTGCTATAATGGAAAGAAGTTTGTTACTATAAGGAGATTGGTGTAACATGAAGTTATTCAAGGAAGATTGCATTATTTTTATCATCCCTAACTTCTGTTTAATGTATTCAAACCTATTAGAGGGTAATGATTTTGTGAAAATATCAGCAATATGATCTTGCTTTCCGATAAATTGAAGAATGATATCTCCATTAAGTGTGTGATCCCTAAGAAAGTGATGCCTAATATCTATGTTCTAATCACGAGAGCGATGTGTAGGGTATTTACAAAGGGAAATTGCACTTTTATTATCACACAATTTTTTTTTGGTGAAACTCATACTATAGTCTGTGAGTGTGTGTTGCATCTACAACACATGGGCACAACAACATCCTACTGCTACAAATTCTGCTTTTGTAGTGGAAAGTGCTACTGAGTGCTTCTTTATGGAAAACCAAGAAACTAATAAATCTCTTAAGAAATTTCATGTTCTGGATGTTCTATTTCAATCCATTCTACATCCACCAATGTAAGCATCAGAAAAACCTTTTAGAATAAAATCATTCCCATAAGAATAAAAGAGTCTGAAATCCATGGTTCTAATTAAGTAGAGAAAAATTATCTTCACTTCCTTTAAATGAAATTCCATAGGACATGATTGATATCTTGCACACAAGCATACTGAAAAAATTATGTTTGGATGAATAGCTGTTAAGTAAAGTATACTTTCTAGCATACCTCTAAAGGATGTTTAATCATCTTTTTTCCCAGCTTCATCAAGATCAAGTGTGTTTAAGGTACCAATGGGAGTACTTATAATTTTAGTGTTTTCATATCAATACTTTTTAAGAAGATCATTAATATACTTATGTTGAGATATATAGGTTCCTTCTGGTTTTTGAGAAATTTTAAAACCAAGGAAAAATGTTAAGTCACCCATTATACTCATTTCAAACTCAGATTTCATTAGATCGACAATGAAATCAGTTATAGATTGCTTAGTTGATCCAAAGATAATTTCATCAATATAAATTTGAATAATCAAAACATTTTTTTTCATTATTTATAAAAATATTCAGATCTTCATTTCCCTTAACATAGTTATTTTGTAGCAAAAATCATGTATGTCTATCATACCAAGCTCGATGTGCTTGTTTAAGGCCATATAATGCTTTGGTAAGCCTAAAAACATGATCAGGATGTTTTGTATCTTCAAAACTAGTAGGTTGTTCAACAAAAACTTTCTCTTGAATATAACCCTTAAGGAAAGAACATTTCACATATATTTGTAAAATTTTGATGTTAAAGAATGCTGCAAAGGCTTGTAAAATTCGAATAGATTCAAGTCTAGCTACTGGAGAAAAGAATTCTTCATAGTATATCCCTTCTTGTTTATTATATCCTTTAGCAACTAATCTAGATTTATTTCTTACAATGATTCAATTTTCATCACACTTAAATCTGGAGACCCATTTTACACCAATTAGAGAAGATTCCTTAGGTCTTTCAACCATGGTCTAGACTTTATTCCTTTCGAATTCATTTATTTTATTTTGCATGGATTTTATCCAACCATAATCTCATAAAGCCTCGTCAGGGATTTTTGGTTCAAATTCGGAATGTAATGCTATATGTACTACTTTGTTTCTTTAAGGAACTTCTAGTCCTTACGGGTTGATTTACATCAACAATGATACTATCAATGGGATGATTCTTAAGAAACGGCTGATTTGGGTTTTGTAAAGCATGTTCATCAACGTAGGGTAGGAAATAATCTAGGGTAAATGTTTCAAAAGTATCCTCTTGAACATTTTCTTTATCAGAAGGATCTTCTATCAATGGTTGATAAGTAGTTTTTGAAAACACACCTGAAGAGGTAGGTAGGGGTTTTTTAAAAACAGAAGGATTAGATTCATCAATTTAACATGTACTGTCTCTTAAATAGTATAAGTGTTTTTTTAAT
This sequence comes from Viscum album, assembly GCA_963277665.1. NCBI lineage: Eukaryota > Viridiplantae > Streptophyta > Magnoliopsida > Santalales > Viscaceae > Viscum > Viscum album. Next base: position 115,032,256 of record OY728137.1, read on the forward strand.
ACTCTATATGCCTTAAAAGTTGTGGAGTAGCCTAAGAAAATAACTTCATCAGATTTTGGTGTGAATTTATGAAGATTATCTTTTGTATTCAGAATCAATACTTTGCAAACAAAAACCATAAAGTAGGAAACTCTAGGTTTTCTTCCATTCCATAACTCAGAATGAGTTATATTAAGAAAAGGCCAAATCAAAACTCGATTTATAGTATATAAAGACGTACTTATAGCTTCATCCCATATATGTTTGGCTACAGAATACTCACTCAATATAGTTCTTGTTATCTCTTTAATAATTCTATTTAATCTTTCAACAACACCATTTTTGAGGTATTCTGGGCGCTGAGATGTTATGAGTAATGCCTTTTCTACTACAAAAAGTTTCAAAATCAGAATTTTGATATTCTCCACCATGATCACTATGAATAGTTATCAATGGAATGTTTTTCTAATTTTTCACTTGGGATCTAAAACTTTTGAAATAAGAAAAAGCATCAGACTTCTTTGCTAGAAAATAAACCCATGTAAATCTCATTTAGTCATCAACTGGAACAAATAAATAGTACTTTCCTCCAATGCATCCAGTTTATGTAGGGCCAAAGAGATCCATATGTACTAATTGTAATGCATCAGTAGCCGTGACTTCACCAATTGATTAAATACATGATTTATATTGCTTTCCATATTGACAAGGGTCACAAACATTAGAAGAATAAAATCTAGGCTCAGGAATATCCTAACTAGTCCTTTCATAGAAAGTTTTCATAAGTTTCTAAGGTTACAGTGTCCTAACCTTCTATGTAATAACAAAGAATGATCTTCCATTGCACTGAGTCAAGGTAGATCTTGACTTTTAAGGTCTTCTAGGTTTAATGTGTAAACATTCTCTTACCTATGGGCAGAGAGAATAAAATCTTCACTAGAATTGTGTACTAAGAACTTTTCTTTCCTACAATTCAAAAGGTAGCCTTCATCACATAACTGACTTATACTAATGAGGTTGTGCTCAAGAAACTTAACAAATAACTCATTTGAAATCAATGTTTTTCAAAGAAGAACAATGTTACTTATACCAATAATTTCTCTCGAAAAATTATCTCTGGAAGTTACTTTTTCATATTTAGTCCTGATAATCATTTCAAAAGAGTTTTTATTACCATCCATATGTCGAGAACATCCACTATCCATGTACCAAGTATTGTTTTTGGTACCTTCTCTTTTTCCCTGAAAATAAGAAATTTATTCTTTAAGAATCCAACATTTCTTGGATCTGGAATTATTAGAAAATGACATTTTGGGTATCCACATTTGATTATAAAAATAAGCTATATGAAACCCAAGATATTGAACATTATTCAAGGTGAAATTTTTCTTCCAATTTCCACCACTTTGACATTTAGTGCAAAAAGGGGCATTAAAAAGAACAAAATAGTTGTTTTTTTAACTGGTTTTTGGTGAGTATAACCTACTCCAATAGTATTTCTTTGAGGTTTAATTTTAGAATACATCATGTCAAAAATTTCCTTACCAGAGTCAATGTTTGTAAGAAGCTTCTTAAGAGAAAATATTTCGGATTTTAGTCTGATGACTAAATTCCTATCCTCAAGAATCATTTCTTTAATGTTATATTTTCCCTCAAAAACATTCATCTTTAAAATAGCATTCTTAAGATCTTTATAAAGTTATTCAATAACATAATTTTATTTCTCAAAGTCTTTAGAATGTTTTTCTAAAAGCTCATCATTATCTCCAAGATCTCTAGAAATATCTAAAATCTCTTTTGTAATAATGTCTTCCCTAGTATTTTCCTTGTCTAATTTCATTGAAATTTTAAATTTTTTTTCTTCAAGTAACTTGGAATGTCTAACTAATTCTTCATATGAAGGTAATTTTTCATTTTTTTAAGATGAAGTATCTTCATTATAAGTACTATTTTCGGAATAGTAATTCATATCAAGAGATAAATTTGTTAAAGCCTCAGTAGTGCGTACCTTGGCCATGAGACATGTATTAGGGAAAGAAATAGTAGCAATGAATCCCATAATCTTATGTGCTGATGAATTATATTCAAGATATTCACTTTCTAAAGAGTGTCCATAGCTATAACTCCATGTATCATTAGCTTTAACACTATTCTTGTTATTTGATCGATTTAATTTCTTCTTGTTCCTTTTTGAATTACTTTCATTTTGTTCCTTCCTTTTCAACAAGGGTCAATCAGGTCTTATGTGACCTATTCTTCTACATTCATAACAAGTGACTTCTCCATATTTCTTATCTATGTAGTCATTATTCTTGTACTTATTGTGATGATTCTTCTGAGCTACAATCTTTTTCATTCTCCGAGAATGATTAGATAATTCATTCTCCAAGTTTTCTATATCACTAGATTATGACTGAATAATGAATTTCTTTGACTTTGATATAGTTACCCTTTCTGGGGTCATGGATTTTATATGTTTATATGTGTTTGTAAAAGCAACTCCTCCCTTCCCATTTTTCTTTTTAACATTTTTAGCATCTCTCTTCTTTCTGGTTTCATGCTGAAGAAGAGTTCCAAAAAAATCATCTAAGGAAATCTGAGTGACTTTCCTGTTCTCATCAAAAGCTGTCCTCTTGGACTCCCATTTATTTGGAATGATATAAATGATCTTATCAACAAGAGCCTCACCACCCAAACATTTTCCCCCCTATATTGTAATCTATTCACGATAGTCATAAACCATTGTTGTACTTTGCTTATAGGTTCTCTATAAAGACAGTTAACGCTATGGTATTCGACACTCAACATAGATCTTCTTGTATCTATGACATTAGATATACCAAAATGTGAAACTTAAAGTTTCTTCGAGATACTGTTTGTAGCATCACATGAAGAAATTTGACTATAGATGTTTCTAGTCATGGAATACATCAATGTATTTCTGAATCTGATGTTTGCTTGGTATTCTGATTTCTCCTGGTTCGTAAAAGTTCTCAATTCCTTATCCGGAATTTTATAATCTCCAGTCAACATAAGAAAGTTATCAACTAAAATATTGATAAAAAAAGACATCATCCTATCTCTCCATTACTCCTAATCATTTCCATCAAAAATAGAAGGTCTGGTAGGATTCAAAGTATCAATAGAACAAACATTTAAACCTTCCATCCTTAAGAAAATATTTGGAACACTAACATATTAGTAGTATGAGTTTGTAAACAAGAGAAAATATCCTAAGCAAGGAACTAGATATTGTATCTCTAAGAAAAATTGAATCTAGAATATATGAGTCTGAAAAACAAATTCCAAAAAAGATTGAATCCGGAAGTTCAATTCCGAGAATTCCCTTCTGAATCTAATCGTGAGATTAATTCAGATTGAACCAACCCTCTGATACCAATTTTAGGATAAAAAAAGTAGTAATGAGATGTTAAAATACAAGAGGGTGGTGAATTGTATACATTAAAAATTGTTAAGGAATTTTTGTATAACAAAAATTCACCGCACCTCTACGTTCTAATAACTTGCTTGATTCCGGAAAAAGTGAATCCAGAAATGAAACTTAACAAAAGTTTACAACAAATAATATTATACCTTAAAGCGTATAGAATCTAACTAAATCTGAGTACAAATGTAAAGAAGTATATGGAAGTTATACTTTCCTCATCAATAAAAATGCAAAGCAGAAAAACAAAATACTACAAGTAACAAGTAATAACACTTTTAACCAAAAGAGGAGGGTATTTAACAACCCCGGATAAGAGTTCCCTTGATTTATACTTTAAAAATAGTTTGTCTTACCAAAACCCACGTAATCCCTCCATCCAAAGATTGATATCTTTCTTGATATCCCCGTAAGCCCTCGATTCATAAGGAAATAGGCACCTTTGAATTCACAACCCAAACTCTCTGATTTGAAAGAAATCGAACCACTTCACTAAGAAAATCTGCATGAAGGAAAGTCTCAACGAGAAGTTCAAAACCTTCTACATGAAGCCTGAGTGTTTATAAGAGCATGTCTCTCTAGAAATAACTACAACAACATGTAAGCAATGTTATCAATGTTCAGTTGTAAGTGTTGTGAGCTCTTTTCAAATGAGATCCTATTTATAGGCATGGTTTTAACGGTCAGATCCCTCCTCTAATGGTAGTATTTCTCCTTCAATTTTGGAGGGACCTAAACACGTGTCACTCAAAAAACCGTTAGTTTAAAACTGAATGTACGAAATCATTTTATAAAAAAATGAGCATAATTATAACTAAAATATGATTTTTGGAATGTATGGAAATGAAAGTTCAGAGTATAACCAGAATTGAATTCAGAGTCTACAATACAAGGATATTCAGATTCTGTTTTGATGGAATTCAGAACATGAATTCTATAGAATTCCAGAGTCTAAATTTCATGGAAATTCAAAGTCTGGATTCACAGGAATTCGGAACCTGAAATTTCGAAGCTCAGAGTCAGAGTTCATGAGAATTTGGAGTCAGAACTCAGAAGTGTTCGGATTCTGAATTCAGAGAACTTGGAGTTAGAACTTAGAGAAGTTCGTAACCAAAATTCGCAATCTGAATTCGGAGTTAGAACATAGAAAAGTTCATAACTAGAATTCGTAATCAGAATTCAGAGTTAGAACTTCATGAATGTTCATATCCAGAATTCAGAGTTGAACTTCATTAGAGTTCGTAACCAGAATTCGAAGTTGAACTTCATGAGAGTTCGTATCCATAATTCTAATAATTCATATCCTAAAACAGAAAGCTACATATTTATGTAATTATTGGATTTTGAGGATTTTATTTCAATATGAATTTTATACTTAGAAAAATTATAATATGGACAATGAAATCTAGGTAAGGGTAAATTTCCTTGGGGAAGGAAATATTCCTTAATGATGTAAAACAAGGGGTAAAATGAATTCTTCCTTGAAATATGGTGTTTGTGATTTTGAAAACAAGAAGTAATGGAAATATCATAAGGATACCTTATTGACTTAACAATCTCACACTTGAAGGAAGGAATGGAAATTTCATAAGGAAAAACTTATTGAATAAACAATCTCCCCCATTTGGGAAAGCACAAACATCCTTACGAAAAAGAAAATAAGGTCTTAGCAAAAACAATTCTTGACATTGAAAATAAAACATCTCTCCCTTTACATATGATCAATGGTGAATATTTCATACTCCCCCTTAGGCTTTAGAACACTAAGGATCATACTCTAGTTTTCTGGAATGTGAATTTTCATTTGAATGTGGAAATATTCATAATGATAACTCCTCTGCAAATAAACTCCCCTTAAATAAACTCCCCCTATCATAGGTATATATCTTCTTATACTTGGTATTCTATTTCCATCTCCCCCTTAGAATTCTTTTTTCATCTCCCCCTTTGTGATTTTCAAAAAGAGTTTAAGGGAATGTAAACAAAATAATGTACATTAAATATTATTATAAACATCCAAACAAAACAAAAAAAATTCATTACGATTGGAATAATTAGTATAAGGAAAATACAACATAAGTTCAGACATGGGACTATTTTTTATCGTTTTCCTTGGGAATGAGATTCTTCACGATTGTATTCAGGCTCTTCAGCTCTTTGTGATATTCCTCAGCTAGCTTTTCTAAGGTTGTGAACCTATCCTCGTTGGCCTTTAGGGCCTCTCCCTGAGCCTTCAGCGAGTCATCTTTCTTCACAATCTTTTCTTCCATCTCAATCCAAAGATCCTTTTTAGTTTTCCAGCTTTGGACATAATAACTCGACTTCCCATTCATATCTCTCAACTCTTGAATCTGAGTATTTTGTTCTATAGTATGGTTTTCCTGAAATTTGTTTGTAAGATTCATGATTTTGGTGTATTCAGTATCAAATGATTCCTGGATATCTTCTTGGAATTGATCAAGATCTTCCAAATCTTCAAAAACATTCTTAGACCATCTGGTCATTTTCTTATAGGAATTTATAAGGGCTTCATTATTGATAAGGAAATTTTTGTGATCGGCCTCAATCAGAACACATCTATCCATCACCATGGATATAGAGTATGACTTTTGATTCATACTATGCTGAAGCATCTGGAATCTAGATCCAATTGGAAGAATGATCGGAATGGTATCCACCAACTTATTCAGGGACTGAACAAAAAAATCTTGTCCTAAGGAAGATGGATCTGAATCTGACATTTTACTTAGAGATGGTTCATTCTCTAACTCTAACAACTACATCTTAGAGATTCTTCCAGCTTATTTCTTCCTCAAAATATCATTGGTTGGGGTATCAACAACAACTTTTTTACCCTTACTGATTTTCCTAATGGCTTCCTCATTAGGACATTCCTGCTCAATTTTAGATAACTGTACAATCTTATGTTCATCAACGTTCCCTTTTTCAGCACTAGACACAACAGCTTCAGGAAGAACGAAGTCATGATTGTTACTATATTCCTCCAAAAACATATTCACTTACTCTTTTTCACCCTTCTCATCAGCTCTAGGTGTAACAAGTTTTGAGGAACCGTCTTCGGAAGTCCAGATTGACAAAATTTGGGATGCACATTCCTTTTCATGATAATATTCAACCTGCATAATCACATCATCAGAACCACCACTATTCTAGCTTCTTGTACTTCTTCTGCAGGTTTCTCCTCTTTCACATTCTTCTCTTGTGGATTTTCTGGAGTCCTCTTACCCGGAGTCTTAGTTAATTGTTCTACTAGGAAAGTTTCTGGTACGAGGATTTATTCATATGCATCATTAGTGGACTTCAAAAAAGATTTCACAATCTCTTCCTCTGAAATCATTATCTTAAGCTTCATTTCCTTTGCTTGCTCCTCAATCACATCAGCAGCTTTCTCATTCAAGGCCTTAGCCTCAGCAGGATCCAAACCGAACTGTGGCTCCTCTATTTTTCTATTCTTTTTATCCACCCTCAATTTTTCTATGACTTCATCTGGGTAGGTTTTTTGTTTATTAGGTTTAGGAGGTGCATATTGGACTTCCTTAGACTTAGGGGGTTTTGTCTGTTTCTTCCACTCCCTTTAGCTTTCTTTTCTTCCCGACCTTCTTTGAAGGTTCAGCTTCTTCTGTAGTTTTCAGAATGGCTTCTACCTTATCCTCAGGAGGATTATAAAATTCTCCTGTCTCCTTGGAGAAACCAATCTTCATTCTTTTTTGGGTATCATCGCTGATAGGCATCACCTTAAAATTCCTCATCTTGTAAATATTGGGGATATTGAATGATTCAAGACACCAAACTATTATCTTGGAATGTAAGGCAGGATACATAATAATCTGAGCTCTCATATTTCAATTCTTGATATTCTCAATTGTTATGAAAATGTGCTTCATGAGGTTGAGATTCCTTAGGTTTACGATGAATTCCAAGATGTACATGTCACTTTTCTTCAGGGTGACCTTTTCACCCTTCCTCGGTACGATAAGGCCTCAAATCCATAACTGTAGAATCCAATTGTTGGTAGTAAAATGGGCAATCTTTGTTGTCATTACATCTTTGCACCCAATATATTCCATAGCCTTTTCCATAACGAAACATTCTTGAATCTCTGGCAGATTGTGGGAGAAAAATTATGCCTCCCCTTTCAAAGATATCCCCACTATGCTAGCATCCTTGGTGTAAAAGAGTGCATAAGTCTTTCCAGAACATTTAAAGTAAAACGTTTCCCTGCCATCTTCCTTAAAGATGAAAACTCATTCATAGAATTCTATGAGAAAATACCAATACACCACATCCTGAGCTACTATCTTTAAAATATATACACTTTCCCATCTATTAAATGATATATTCTTCAAGATAATAGAATTGAACTTATTGAAAATGTTTTGGAGCACCATCCTTTCCCTCTATATTTGCCACTCCGAAATCGGATTGACATTAGACATTTCGTGAGAAGGAACTTCTTTAGACATTCGGATTGGAGGAACAATGGATGATTAGGAACGGGCTTAAGTAGAGGAGGAGATCTTGGAGACTCAAAATCATGAGAAGAAATTTTGGACAATGACCGGGGTCCCCTTTATATAGGCGATGATGTGATGGTTGAACTTCCCATTTGAATACAATGGCTGAGAATTCTTCAGATCTGATATGATGGTTGAAGTAAAATCCACAAGGAAAAATTTGGTAGGATTCAATCTTTTGAGGTTTTAAAAGGATAACATTCAAATTTAAGGAAACATCAATCCCAGAAGTTTTTAAAACAAAGGAAACTAACAGCAAGTAAAAGGTATTTACAAAAAACTCAAGAAAGAATCATTCCTTTTGGATTGCTAGGAAGATTATTTGTATTGAGGAAAATTTTTCATGAAGGACTTTATATTTAAAAAAAACATGAGTAAAAAAAATAAACTCGGTATAGAGATCTTCATTACAAAAATTTTCATTATGAAAATCTTCATTACGAAAATCTTTAGTAAGAAAATTTTTAATATGAAAATATTCAGTATGAAAACCTTCATTATGAAAATATTCAATATGAAAAACTTCACTACAAAAAGTTCAAGTACAAAAATTTCCAATAAGAAAATTTCCGTTAAGAAAATTTCAAGTATAGAAATTATGAAATTCTTTATTACGAAAAACATGAAAACATCATTACGAATAACATGAAAAACATCATTACAAAAAACATGAAAAACAACATTACGAAAAACATGAAAAACATTATTGCAAAAAACATGAAAAACATCATTACGAAAAACATGAAAAACATAATTAAAAAAATCATGAAAAACATCATTACTAAAAACATAAAAACCATTATTAAAAAAAACTTGAAAAACATCATTATGAAAATCAAGAAAAACTTCATTACGGAAAACATGAATAATATAAAATAAAATACAACCCCTATTATAAAAATGAGTTTATTACTTTAAGGAGATTAGTGTAACAAGAATTTAGTCAAGGAAGATTAACATATGGTTATCATTCCAAACTTCTGTTTAATGTATTCAAACCTATAGGAGGGTATAGATTTTGTGAAAATATCAACAAGATGATCTTGCATTCCAATAAATTGAAGAATGATATCTCTTTTAAGTGTGTGATCCCTATGAAAGTGATGCATAATATCTATGTGATTTCCATGAGAGTGATGTTCATGGTTTTTATTAAGGGAAATGGCACTTGTATTATCACACAAATTTTTTATTTTGGTTAAACTCATACCATAGTCTTTGAGTGTGTGTTGAATCCACAACACTTGGGCATAACAACTTCCAACTGCTACATATTCTGCATTAGTAGTAGAATGTACTATTGAGTGTTGCTTCTTGGAAGTCCAAGAAACTATTGAATCTCCTAATAAATTACATGTTCCATATGTGATGTTTCTATCCACTCTAAACCCACCAAAATTCAGAATCCGAAAAAACTTTTTATAATAAAATAATTCACAAAAGAATAAAATAGTCTTAAATCCATTGTTCCCTTTAAGTATCGAAAAATTCTCTTCAATTACTTTAAATGAGATTCCATAGGATTGGATTGATATCTTGCACATAATCATACTGAAAACATTACGTCTGGACAACTAGCTGTCAGGTAAAGTAAACTTTATATCATACCTCTAAAAGATGTTTGATCTACTGGTTTCCCAGCTTCATCAAGATCAAGTTTGTTTGAGGTACCAATAAGAGTACTTATACTTTTAGTGTTTTCATATCCATAATTTTTAAGAAGATATTTAATATACTTATTTTTAGATATGTAGATTCCTTCGGGTTTTTGAGAAATTTGAAAACCATGGAAAAATGCTAACTCACCCATCACACTCATTTCAAAATCAGATTTCATTTGATCCGTAATGGAATTAGTTAAAGATTACTGAGTTGAATCAAATATAATTTCATCAACATAAATTTGAATAATAAAAACATTTTTCTTGTCTTTCATTATAAAAATAGTTTGATCCTAATTTCCCTTAACATAGTTATTTTGAAGAAAAAATCATGTAAGTCTATCATACGAAGATCGGGGTGCTTGTTTAAGGACATATAAAGCTTTGGTAAGTCTAAAAACATGATCAGAATGTTTTTTATCTTCAAAACCAGGAGGTTGTTCAACAGAAACATCCTCTTGAACATAACCATTAAGAAAAGCACATTTCCCATCCATATGTAAAAGTTTTAAATTTAAGAATACTGCAAAGGAAAAGAAAAATTTGAATAGATTCAAGTATAACTATTGGAGTAGAGGTTTCTTCATATTCTCTCCCTTCTTGATAATTATTACCTTTAGAAACTAATCTAGCATTGTTTCTTACAATGATTCTATTTTCATCACACTTATTTCTGAAGACCCATTTTACACCAATTATAGAATTTTCCTTAGGTCTTTCAACCAAGGTCCTAACATTATTCATTTCCAATTCATATAGGTCATCTTGCATGGCTTTGATCCAATCATTATCACCTAAATCCCCGTAAGTGATTTTTGGTTCTAATTGGGAATGGAATGTTAAATGTCCTACTTCGTTTCTTAAGGAACTTCTAGTCCTTAAGGGTTGATTTACATCACCAATGATACTATCACAAGGATTATTCTTGAGAAACGACTAATTTGGGTTTTGTAAATCATGTTCATCAACAAATGGTAGGAAATATTTTGGGGTAAATGTTTCAGAAATATCTTCTTGAACATTTTCCTTATTAGAAGGATCTTCTATCAAAGGTTTATAATCAATGATTGAAAACACATCTGATTATGTAGGTAGGGGTTGTTTAAAAACAAAATGATCAGTTTCATCAAATTTAAGATGTAATGTTTCTTCTATAGTAAATGTGTCTTTTTTAAATTCTATATGCCTTAGAAGTTGTGGAGTATCCTAAGAAAGTCCCTTCATTATATTTTGGTGCAAATTTATGAAGATTATCTTTAGTATTCTGAATGAAGACTTTACACCCAAAAACCTTAAAGTAGTAAAGTCTCGGTTTTCTACCATTCCATAACTCATAAAGAGTTTTATTAAGAAATGGTCTAATAAAAAATTGATTTATAGTATAACAAGAAGAACATACATCATCCGCCAAAAAATGTTTGGTTAAAAAATTCTCACTCAACATGGTTCTTGTTATCTCTTGAAGAATTATATTTCTTCTTTCAACAACACCACTTGGTTGAGGTGTTCTGTGTGCTGAAAATTTATGATTAATGCCTTTTCTACTACAAAAAGTTTCAAAACCAAAATTTTGAAACTCTCCACCATGATCATTATGAATTGTTAGCAATATAAGGTTTTTCTCATTTTTAACTTGGTCTCTAAAACTTATTAAATAAGAAAAATCATCAGACTTCATTGCTAGAAAATAAACACATGTAAATCTAGTGTAATCATAAACTTGAACAAATACATAGTACATGCCTCCAATGCATCAAGTTTGTGTAGGACCAAAGAGATCCATATTCGCTAACTATAATTCATCAGTAGTCATGACTTCACCAAATTATTTAAAACATCATTTATGTTTCTTTCCATATCGACAAGGGTTACAAACATTAATAGAATCATATCTATGCTCATTTAAATCCTTAACTAGTCCTTTCTTAGAAACTTTTCATAAGTTACTAAGGTTACAATTTCATAACCTTCTTGCCATAACAAGGAATGATCTTCCATTGCCCTAATGAAAGGTAGATCTTGGCTCCTGCAGTCTTCTATGTTTAATGTGTAAACATTCTATTACCTATGGGTAGAGAGAATAATCTCTTCCTTGGAATTGTGTACTAAGCACTTATAATTCCTAAAATTTACAAGGTAGCCTTCATCACATAAGAGACTTATTATACTGAGTTTGTGCTTAATACCCTTATCAAATAACACATTTGAAATCAATGTTTTTACAGGAAGAACAATGTTACCTATAGTAATAATTTCTCCCTGAGAATTATCTCTGAAGGATACTTTTCCTCCATTCGTCTTGATAATATTTTAAAAATAGTTTTTATTACCAGTCATATGCATGGAACCTCCAGTATCCATGTACCAAGTATTTTTGTTGGTACCTTATCTTTTTTCCTGAAAATACAAAATTTAAACTTTTAGAATCCAAACATTCATGGATCCGGAATTATTAGGCAACAATATTTTGGGTATCCACATTAGTTTAGAAAAATAAGATGTATGAAACCCAAGAGATTGAACTTTATTCAAGGAGAAATTTTTCCTCCAATGCCCACCACTTTGACATTTAGTGAAAAGGGGCTTTAGAAGGAACAAAATAGTTAATTTTGAAAACAAATTTTTGGTGAGGATAACCTACAACAGTAGTGATTCTTTGAGGTTTAATTTGAGGATACATCTTGTCAAAATATTCCATCCCAGAGGTAATGTTTTTAGGGATCTTCTTAAGAGAAAATATTTCGGATTTTATTCTGATGACTAAATTCCTATCCTCTGGAATCATTTCTTTATAGTTAGATTTTTCCTCCAAAAAATTCATCTTTAAAATAGAATTCTTATGATCAATAGAATGTTCTTTGTTAATTCAATTTTATTTCTCAAGGTCTTTATAATGTTTTTCCAAAAGCTCATCGTTATCTCCAAGATCTCTAGAATGATCTGAAATCTCTTTTGTAATAATTTCTTCCCTAGTATTTTCCTTGTCTAATTTCTTAGAAATTTTACAATTTTTTTCATCATGTGACTTGGAAAATCTATATTCTTATTCATATGAAGGTATATCTTAATTTTCTGAGGATGAAGTATCTTTATTAGAAGTACCATTTTTGGAATAGTAATTCTTATCTAGAGAAAAATATGTTAAAGCCTCAGTAGAGCGTACCTTGGCCATATGACATGTATTAGGGAAAGAAGTAGTAGTAATGAATCCCATATTATTCTATGCTAATGAATTATATTCAAAAGATTCACTTTTGGAAGAGTCTCCACAGCTAGAACTTCAAGTATCATTAGATTTAAGACTTTTCTTGAGCTTTGACCGATAGAATTTCTTCTTGTTCCATTCTGAATTCCTTTCCTTCTTTTCCTTCTTTTTGAGCAAGGGACAATCAGGTCTGACATAAAATGTTCTTCTACATTCATAACAAGTGACTTCTCCATCTTTCTTATCTCTGTAGTCTTTCTTCTTGTACTTATTCTGATGATTCGTTTGAGCTACAATCTAGTTCATTCTCTATGTAAGATTAGCTAATTAATTCTCCATCTTTTCTGTATCACTAGATTCTGACTGAATAATGAATTTCGTTTACTTTGATCCACTTACCATTTATGTGGTCTCAGATTTCATATTTTTAGAAGTGGTTGTAAATGAAACTCCTCCATTCCCATTCTTCTTCATAACATTTTCAGCATCTCTCTTTATTTTGGTTTCATGCTGAATAAGAGTTCCAAAAAAATCATCTAAAGAAATCTGAGTGACTTTCCTGTTCTCATCAATAGCTCTCCTCTTGGACTCCCATTGATTTGGCATGATATATATGATCTTATCAACAATATCCTCATCATCCAAAACTTTTTCTCCAATTGATTATATGATATTCACGATATTCATAAACCTTTATTTTACTTTTCTTACAGGTTCGACATAAGGAAAGTTAAAGATATGGTATTCAGCTCTCAAAATAGCTATTCTTGTCTCTATGAATTTAGATGTACCAGAATGTGTAACTTAAATTTTCTTCCAGATACTGTTTGTAGCTTCACATGAAGATATTTGATTATAGATGTTCCTAGTCATGGAACACAACAAAGTATTTCTGACTCTAAAGTTTTCTTGGTATTCTAATTTCTCCTGGTTTTTAAAATTTCTCAATTCCATTTCCGGAATTTTATAATCTCCAATCAACATAAGATAGTTATCAACTCCAATATTGATAAAAAATACTTCATCATTTCTCTCCAGTACTCATAATCATTTCCATAAAAAATAGATGGTCTGGTAGGATTCGGATTATCAATAGAACCAACATTTAAACCAACCATCCTTAAGAAATGATTTGGAACACAAAATTATTATTAGTATGAGTTTTTAAACAAGAGAAAATATCCTAAGCAAGGAACTACATATTGTATCACTATGAAAAACTAAATCTGAACTATATGAGTCTGAAAAATAGATTCTGAAAAATTTGAATCCAGAAGTTCAATTCCGAAAATTCCCTTCTGAATCTAATCGTGAGATTAATTTAGATTGAACCAACCCCCTAATATCAATTGTATGATCGAAAAAGTATTAATGAGATACTCAAATACAATAGGGTGTTGAATTTTATACTTTAAAAATTATTAAGGAAGTTTTTTATAACTAAAATTCACAACACCTCTAAGTTATAATAACTTGCTTGATTCTGGAAAATGTGATTCTGGAAATGAAACTTAACAAAAGTTTACAACAGATAAGATTCTAACTTAAAGCATATATAATCTTACTAAATAAAAGTAAAAAATTTAAGTAAGTATAATAAAATTATACTTTCCTCAACAATACAAATACACAGGGGAAAAAATAATACAAGTAACAAGAAGTAACTATTTTAACCCAAAGAGGAGAGTATCCAACAACCATGGATAAGAGGTCCCTTGATTTATACATTCAAGAAAGTCTATCTTACCTAAACCCAGGTAAGCCCTCATTACAAATATCGGTATCTGTCTTGCTATGACCGAAAGCCCGTGATTTTTACGGAAATTGGCACCTCTGACTTCAAAACCTGAAGTCTATGAATTGAAGGAAATCAAACCTCTTCACTAAGAAAATCCGCACGAAGCAAAGATTAAACGAGCAGTTCAAAAAATTCTACACGAATCCTGAGAGCTTATTAGATCCTCTCTTTAGAAATCACTTCAATAGAAAGTAAGAATAGTTTTCAAAGTTCAGTTGTAAGTGTTGTGAGCTCTTTTCAAATGATATCCTATTTATAGGCATTGTTCCAATAGTCAACTACCTCATCCAACAGTCATATTTCTCCTTGAATTTCGGAGGGATCTGTACACGTGTCACTCAAACAAAGGTTATTTGATAACTGAAAGCATGAAATCATTTTATAACAAAATGAGTTTAAGTATAACTAAAATAAGATATTCGGAATGTAAGGAAATGAAAGCTCAGAGTCTAACCATAATTGAATCCAGAGTCTACAATACATGTATATTTTGATTCTATTTTATAGGAATTCAGAACCTGAATTCTATAGAATTCCAGAGTCTAAATTTTAGGGAAATTCAGAGTTTGGATTCACATGAATTCGGAACAAGAACGTAAAATGTTCAGAGTTAGAGTTCATGAGAATCCAGAGTCGGAACTCAAAAGTGTTTTGAATCTAAATTCAGAGAACTCGGAGTCAGAACATAGAGAAGTTCGTAATTAGAATTCGTAATCAGAATTCAGAGTTATAACATAGAAAAGTTCATAACCAGAATTCGTAATCAGAATTCGGAGTTAGAACTTCACGAATGTTCATATCCAGAATTCAGATTTGAACTTCATGAGAGTTCGTAACCAAAATTCAGAGTTTAACTTCATGAGATTTCGTATCTAGAATTTAGAAAATTCAGATCCTAAAACAGAATGGTTCATATCTAAGTAATTATGAGATTCCAATGTTTTGGTTTCAATCCAAATTTTATACTTAGAAAAAATATAATATGGACAATGAAATCTATGTAAGGATAAATTTCCATGGGGAAGGAAATTTTCCTTATAGAAGTAAAACAAGGGGTAATATGATTTTCTCCTTGAAATAAGGTGTTTGTGATTTTCAAAACAAGGAGGAATGGTAAAGTCATAAGTATAACTTATTGACTTAACAATATCCCCCTTGAAGGAAGGAATTTAAAAGTCATAAGGAAAACCTTATTGACACAATAGGATTTTTTTACATGTAATAATGAGTTTCATCGACATCTAGTGTTTCACACCAGAATGTGTTTTACCAAACATAAATTCCACACGAGATATTATACTATTATAAACTACCCATTTGATTCCTGTTAAGAATGCTATTAACTAATTCATTATATATATATATATATATATTACTCAATATAAATTGTTTATAAATGTCTGGTAAATTATCAATCAATTATTATTAATGTTATTTTATTCTAAAAAATATATATATTCTTTACAAATGAATTTTATTTATTTTCATAAAATAATATAATAATAAATTTATTGAATATTTATGAACTTCATTTGACAAAATCTAATTCATTTATTGAATTGGAATATCAAAATTTATATTGATAAATTTTTGAATTTTTTTACGTCTTGATTTTTTGTTGAATGAAGAAAAATAATGATATTTTACTAAAGAATATTATATTCAATAAATTATTTATTTTAAAACACTAAATATGTATTAAATATGATTTAAAAGTAAAATAATTATATATAATAAATTTTAATTTTTTAATTGAATTTATTTTTTTATTATTATATGATTTTTGGATTAAAAATTGGTTTTATTAAAAAACTATTTTCACATTTAATTGGTGTCTTAATTATAATTAATTTATATAATACTTAATTTAGAATGTCATAAATTAACTGTATTGAATATATATCAGTAAATATAAATTAATTTCCATAAAATCTTTACTATTAGTCATAAAGATAATATTGAACTGTCTTTTTCTTATAAAATAATCTTACTAAAACATGTTTCCACGCCGTGTCTGTAGGATTAATGATAAACTAAATTTTATCACTTCTGAAAATAAAATTTTAAAAAAATGGATTCAATAATTTTAATTAGAAAATTTTATAATGTTTATTAAGATCATCATCATTTTTGAACAGAATGAATATTGAATGCAAAAACATTAATTATTACAGATAAAACATAAAATATTTTACTACCTAAACCCTCAAATGAGGTGTCTATGACATTGAATTTATAATAAAATATAATATTTTAGATCAACGATTGTATCTATTACTCTTAATATTATCTCTCATGAGCACATCATATTCTCAATATTTATCAAAACGATCCTCCGACACCAACTATAAACATCTAGAACCTGCACTACTAGATCATTTTCTGAATTTAAAAACATAAATTTTATAGATTTGATTCATATATTTGTGATATCTTTATTCCATATGTACCATATAATATCAACTGGAATAATTTGATCAAATACATTCTCAAGGACCCTAAATGATTAGAGTTTTGATGATTTAGACAAAATCTTACATAAACAATACTTATTCTATAAAATTATCATTTTCTCACATAACCATATTTTTCTTGTTTAATATAATTCCATCATAATCCAACATATAAAATCTCTCATAAGAATAACTCATTCAACTTCATTCCTTATAACCTATAGAAATGGATACTTAATATGCGAGATATCAAATGCTCAGTAAGGGTATACATATGCATTAGAAATTTAATGTAATCAATTTGAATAAAAAGTGTATAAGGTTACGAAAACACAATCAGCCTATATGAGATAATAACAAAATAACCCATACCTATAAATACATGGATCATCAAATATGAAAACATGGAAAATAGAATCAATATTCATCAGACTTGTGATATCAATATCGTTCTTAGAAAATTTTATTAACCAATAGAAAGCATACATAATACGTAATGGTATCTTCAAAAATCATCTCATAGAACCCTTAAATAACCCACCCAAATTAGAATAACTATTTTCCAACTTCAGATTTAATTATACGAAGAAAATAATCATAACCAAATGCATTAGAGAACTATTTCGGTTTACCCATCATATAAACTAAAATGATCTCACCCTATGCTATCTAGTAACCACCATCATATATAATTTCCATGTGAAAAAACACGAAAAATATACAAAGATCAATCCCTTCATCATAAAACTCATAGAAATAATAATAATTATTTTATAACAAGATAAACACTTTAAAATTAAATTTTAATAATGTTAATCTAATTGAAACATGATTAATACATGGATCATTATTGGGTTCCATAAAATCTCATTTAATCAGGATTAACTAAAGAAAAGAAATATACTCCATAACAATCTCAATGAAATATAATTAACCCCTAGAAAAAGGAATGGTTTCAATTGAAATCCCACTTAGACAATATTAACACATCTAGATAAATTAGAAGGATGAGAACTTGTGATCTATATCTTAAGAAACTCAAAAAAGTTATCATATAGTTATTAATGATGTTTTTTTTCATAGTACCATTTTCCACTCATTGGTTCGTTTTCAGTGTTGGTAAAATGTTTTTATATAAATATGTATTTTTTTTCTATATTTAGGAATAAATATATATAATTCCAAATATATGTTTTAAAAAAATCAAATTTTTTTTCAAATTTTCTGTTTATCCTTTTCAAAATTATTTTATTAAAATCATTATATATTTTTTTTCTTTTTAGAAACACTTTTAAACGAAATCTTCTTATCGCTTTTTAACAGGGTACTGTTTTCTGTTTTTTAGAATTAAAAGTAATGTTCTCCATGACATGTATGAAATTACATTTTGATATAAATTTCCTTATTTTGAACATTTATTCTCACATAGAAATTTTTTCCTAAGAATATATTTTCTTTGATTTATTAAAACTATTTTTTCATAAATAATATAAAAATAAAATGATTTTAAAAAAAATTAAGTTTTAGAAGATTATTTTCAAAATGTAGATTATATTTTACTCATGAATATTTTTAATGAAACTTGAACCTTATTTCCATTAATAATTTTTTAAAATCCATTATATGTACTCAAATGGGTATATGATTTATTGATACCTCCCACCATCTTTCCCAAGTTGGATTAAGATTTTTTCAAAGAGGTTCTTATGTAACCCATACCATTTTCTATGCATAATCCATTCATAAAAAATATTTTTTTGGATCTTTTTTCATTTCCACAAGTTTATAATGATTCAATGATATTGGTATATAACCAATTTCTTCCATAGGATAATCATGTATCAAATATATTAACACGAAACTCATTTAAATTCCTTGGGTTTATCAGGTTTGAAATAGTTATGATTTTTTCTAGGATTTAAATTATGAAATGAAATATCTATGTACTTGGTTAATGTTTATTTATTAGAAATTATATATTAAGGGTGCGTGAAAATAACTCCAGGTGATCCAATTATAATGTCTATTATTGGTGAGACTAGATAGCATTTGAACAAATTATGTTTTTTTTATTATCTGTAGAATTATTCGATAATTTTTCTGTATGGTTATTTCAACGTTAATGTTCAATGTAAATGTTCTTTAATAATTCAATATAATAATGTTCCCGGATAGAAATATTTATTGTCTATCATTTGTATAGTTTTATAATGTTTCATATGATCAAGATTTATATCATATAGATCATCATTATTGATCATAATGAAACATTCCTTTTCTTTTTTTTCATGTTTCATGATACACATATTGATGGTGTGACATTACGGACCAGAGTGACACATAATAGGTTCCTTATTCCCAATGAAACACAAGGCCTTAAGTGTATCTCCACAAATTCTAGAGGCATTCTACTAGGAGAGAGATCAAAGGGTGTGTCTATAATAATACTACTCCCTTATTACCAGAGTGTATAATAGAGGATAAAAATAAAAATATGTAAATAGTGGAAGAAATATACAAAAATAGAAGGTGTAATGGAAGTAGAAAATGATAATAAAAACTGAATTAACAAAAATAACATAAGATGTCATGTTATTTTACTAGAAACTAGAAAACATCGGTACAAGATATCATTCATAACATGTTCCACAAAAGTATAAAGGGAAAAACCAATACCATGTATCCTATGATCTAGATCGATCATTTGGATCATGATTCATCCTATACAGTAAATCAATCAGATATTCAAATTTGTCTTATTCCCATTATCAACAAATACATTAATGTAATCTGTAACACCCCGAGCTTCCATGATACATTTTTCTTTCAATGATGCCATAGCTTGCATTATACGCAAGTTCGAGATTCTAACACACCGTGACCAATAAAAATAGCCATTATGAATAGTAATATCCACTTTTTCAAATTATATATATTTTATATTTCAAAATGGATTTAATTTTTGGATTTGGAATATCGTAATTAGCCTATGTTGAATTTTTGGTATTTTTCTGAGAACTTTCAATTTTTTTTATGATTAGTGAAAAATACATAAAAACAACTTTTTTAATCAAAATAATTTATAGTGATAAATTATACTATTTAGTGGTTTTAAAGTATAATTATAATATATATTTATCATTTTATCCAATGATGGTCATTATGATTAATTTAACATTGAAATTGGACATAAACAATTGTCAATCTTTTGATATATATTGTTTCTTAAAAACACGATATTAGTTGTGACAGCAGGAATTAATTATAAAATTAATTAATTAAACTTATATGTTTTTAATTTCATAAAATAGACATCATTTTTGAATTTGGAATATCAATTATAGCTTAGGGTGAAATTTTGGCATTGTTCTGAAAAACTTCAATTTTTGATGAATAGTGAAACCACTAAGTGGTTGTTAAATAACTGATTTTTCGTTTAAATGAAATATTACCACTTCTGTGATTTGATTTTAAAAAATCTTATATACATGGTTGTAATTAGGAATTAAAATGTCGTTCAATGGGATTAAAATAATTTTTGGTGAATAGTAACTTTTAAGTTTAATTAATCACAATTAAAGGTAATTAGTGAAATTTAAGGTACAATTGATATTATAAAAATATGAAAATACCATTACACTTGTCCTACCTATATTGGATGAGTCATGGACGACCAAGAAAATCAATGGGTCAACTTGTGGACCCCATGGAGCCACTTTGGTATAAAAATGACAAAAAAACTTTTTATTTAATGTTAAAATAAAAATGTCACAAATATGAGTTTTTTTTACTAAAACATTTTTTAAATGGGGTTATACAAGTCATATTTTTGACTATAAGTATTCATTAGAAAGATAAAAAGATTTCCTACATCATGATATGTTTTTTATAATTTTTAAACATTAAATAAATTAAATTATTTATGACACCATGATGATGCAGTGATTACCTCATTAATTAACGATTTAAATAAAATGAAAAGATAATGTAAAATCTAAGACATACACTTGTCAAAAACCTATCGAATGAGAATATTTCGAACCATTATCACCATATCCTCAAATTATATAAGTGTGCAACCTTTAGAATCGAAAATTCATTGTATAATAAAGTAACATTTCATTACTTTCCAAGAGTGCCCCTCCTCTCCACTTATAAAAGGCCCCCACCACTACCACCTTACTCACACATTCAAAGACTTTTGGCTCGGACAACCTCTGCCCAAATACTCTCCCAAATTACCTCCCTTACTCCTAGAAACCTCACTTTGGGCATAATTCTTCCCAAGGAAGCCTTTGGATCAAATCAAAAGAGTTACTCGATTTTAAGGTAATGTCTTCTCTTATGTTATTTTGATTTATTTTGCTTATCCAACCCCCTAAACAATTTTTATTAATTTCTTTTGTAACAAAAACAGTATCATTAATATACTAGGATGTTGTTATCAGAAGTATTCAAGCTATAATTACGCACACCTACATCTAATGGTTAAAGAACATATTGTTTCTGTGGATGACGAATTTATACCTCACGAAACGATGATTGTTCAACATTCATATAACACCTTCAAAGGTGGACATTAAGATGTCACTCTATTTATACTTGATATATAATATTCTTATGTTTTACTTAAGGTTCTGTATTTTTCATTTGTGGAATACCTTTATTGTTTCCATTATGGGTAAACGCGATATTTTCATTTTAGGAAGTGCGGACTACCGCTCCCTCAATGTGATTTGAATCGTTAATGCCATATGTGGGATGTATAAAGGATGAAGTAAATGATATTATATATGATATTATACTAGAATTATAATATACCTTTATATCATTATGATTTCATTAAATACGAAATATAAATGAAAGTAGCGTTCATGCGTACGTACGACTTACCGTCTCCATGAACGGTGCATTTCATTTCTTACCTCTAAACATTATGGAATATTATAAATGCATGTATATACTGGATATATATGAGATATATGATATCTATATCATGAATATAATTCTGGATATAATGGATATTTCACCACATGAACAAATTGTAATTATAAGAAGTTTATTTTTGACTCAAGTAACAAAGATCGACAAAACGACCGTTATTAACTTAAATAAATACATAATGTTCATAACATTGTAATATGTGATATAAAAGGAATAAAAAATTTGAAAAAGGTTATTAAGCAATTATAAATTAACTCTAGTTTATTATTCAGGAGGTTAATGAACGGTCGAGTCATGACAGGACGCAAGGTAAGGGAACTTCTTAACCCAATTTCCATTCTTTGGGTTAATCTCCTAATTTCAAATTATGTCATGATATTATTATGTCTTATCTTATATTTGTACTTAGATTATGTGTACCTATAGTGAATACACATAATAAATCTATTTTATTTTAAAAAATGATCTTTGTAAGGGAACTTCTTATCCCAATTTCCATTCTTTGGGTTAATCTCCTACTTTCAAAATATGTCATGATATTATTATGTCTTATCTTATATTTTTACTTAAATTATGTGTACCTATAGTGAATACACATAATAGATCTATTTTATCTTAAAGATGATCTTTGTAAGGGACTTCATATCAATCTCCTTTCATTGAGGCATATTTTGTTTCTTTACACAAATTTCTATTATACGGTGTATAAACCCCATCGACTTTTATGTTTATTCAAAAGGAACCTCTTTTATACGAAGCGTTTAGTAAATGAAAAAAGGGAATGTTTTTGTCGTACGTATGCGGTGACAACGACTTCTCCACTACCATGACCATTATTTGAGTTTCGACTTCCTCTACAAGCCATACCTTTTTTTTAAAAGAAAAATAAATACCATGTTTTACTTTTCTTTTATTTTGGTATTGAAAATGGATTTGAAAGTGTTTTTATTGTATCAATGTGTTGTATTGATATCTTGTGATTGAAATGTGGAAATTTTATGTTTCCTTTATGCATGTTTTATATTATAATATTATGTTATTGTTTATGATATGGTTAAACCTATTCATATAAGGAATACATTGGACTTAATAAGTGATGGGTGGAGCCCGCTATAGCTCCTCGATGCATCGACACGTATCATGAGACAATCTAGTGTCTTGGCATGAGGCCTTGAGAAAATTTTATTTGTGGTATTGGAATGAGGCCTTGGTTATGTGGTTATGATAGTCTGGAATTATGCATTCCATCGTTATGAAAGTGGTTTTTTATATTCCATGTGATTATTCGACTAGTAGAATATCCATGTGAGTAAGTAAATGGAATTATTTAAGTTTATTTTTTTTCCATATTATGATGATGTTCAAGTTTAAAAAGGATTTTGTTTTAGTTATACATTGCCTTAAATGTTAATGTTTATTTATGAAAGCTTCCGCAATATTGTTATCCTTAATGAGCATCTGAGATCACCCCTTTCAATGTTTTAAAATATTCCAGGATGTGAAGAAGTATTTTATGAATGACCTGTAGGGATAGTCAAAAGAGGATATGAGTGTTGACTATGGAGACTTTGTTATTGTAGTTTTTCACTTTATGATGTAATGTAACACTTATTAATGTATCTAGTGTTTCGAAGGCTACTAAACTAATCGGTCTTTCGAGACTTGATCTTTTGTGATCATGCCAATGTTACGCAATAATGCACCAACTCTGGGTAACTGGGGATGGGGCGTTATAGTTGGTATCATAGGTAGTTCAGTACTAACCTTGGAATCTAGATTTAGATAAACTCTGATTAGAGCACATAGCCCAAAGATAGTGTTTGAGGATTAGTGTAGAATAACTTTATAGAATTTTGGTATTATAGAAATTTTGTGAGTTTTCTGAGCAATACATCCCTGTCTGGATACGAGCAGGTAGATGTTGCTCTAGCACAGATGTACCTAGGGGTAAAACCCTAAAACACCTCTTTGATCTAGACTCGAACGGGAACTGGTGCACGACAACGGGCCTTGTTGCACTCTTGGTTACGACACTCCCGGGGGATATGCTTAGGATAATTCTCATTTTCTTTACAAACCACTATGAAGGGTTATGAGTATATACTTCCTCATAGAAAACTTTTTTTATGATTATGGATTATATCCATAAATAGTTCAATTAGTGTTAAGTGTTTTACAAGTATGGAATTATGTATTTTGATTCATAAACTAATCTAGTTTATTCCATTGTATAGAAATGGCGCCTAGTAGAAGGAATGTGAACTCCAGTAATACGTGTGATCCAAAGTGTAAGAAGGATCATATCTTTCATGGTATGAATCCAACATTTAGAAGGTAAATAATCTCCCATGTGTTCTCAACATTTGAATAAATAGTATCATGTGTTAATTAGATAAGAAAAGAATTCTCTGAGTCTTATGGCTTTGAAGGGAAGAAAGAGAAGAAAAGGATGGAAGAGAGAATGATGGAAAAAGGGACGTAGGAAAAGAAGAATTTTCCAATATGTGATAAATGTGGGAATAAACACCTTTGAACTTGCCTGAAGGGAATGGGAGTTTGTTATAAGTGTGGTGAAAAATGACACCAGGTGCGTGACTTCAAGGGTAAAAAAAGGTTCCGAATGTACAATGCTTCATCTGCAAGGAGTGGGGACACTACACAAACCAATGTCCAAATCATCAGAGTGTTCCCCAAATGATGTTATTGGATAATAATTAAGTTATGATACTACCATAGATGAGGAGGAATAATTAGAGTTCTGATGTTTTTATTAATGAATTTTGTAATTTGAGTGTTGTATCAATGATGTACTGGTTATAATAATTATGCAGTATATAAGGATTGTACTGCAATACTATTTCATCAAGGACTTGAGATTGTGTGGAACCAAGAAAAGTGACTCCACAGTAGGTTAAATTTTGGGAAAATATATGGTTGAGAGAATGATAAACCATAATATGGTTCTGATACCGAGATAGTGATTTTGGAATAAGGCATGATTGATTTGGATAAATTATATTAAAAATTCTTAACATCCTTGAAACTGATTGATGATTTGTATACATTGTTGGACAGAAGGAGTATATCTAGTATTCTATAAGGAATAAGGGATCATGGTAATTCAGGATGCTGCAGTGTTTTAAAAGAATACATGATGAAGGTGTTCACATGTTGTTACATGGAAAAAAGGGGATCTTCATTATGTTTACCTTCCTCATAAAATTTGGATTGTGGGTTGGACAGAAGTATTTTGGATAACTATAAAGGTTTGAATGGATTAAGTTGAACCTTCGATAGTAATGTCTAAGGTTAAAACATTTCTGAATATTATTTTTGGAATATTATAATAGTTTTAGAAAAAGGACAACCTTCAGGTTGGGCGATAACCCGTCGCTTCGGACAAAGCTGCAGGAATGGAACCCACAACCATATTGTGACATGCCTTTATGACCTACCACTAGCATACATGAATTCCCTGGTTATTACAAAATAGTTTTCGTAATTTAAATGGTATGTACGATTAGGATTAATATAATATTTTTGAGTTCTATTATCTTTTTGATTGAAAGATGAGTTTGTGGTAGAAATTAGTTGAAGGTAGAAACTCTACTTGTCAAGAAAAAATATATATATATACCTATATCTTATTCTATGAATAAATTAATTCTTAAACTTTAGTAAAGGGATATTAAAACAAAAAAAAATGTGTTATCCTAATACCTTATGTCCTGTTGAACTGATGATATTTTAAATCAACATAGATTGAAGGCTTTGAGGCCCTCAATTTGACCCTTGTTTGTGATTGATGACCTCAATCACTCCCTACAAATATTTATGTTTTTCTTCTAATTATATGTCTCTAATTTCCACCAATGTTCTCCTTATCAAGATCATAATTTGGTGGTGACTTTTTCATTTCCCTTTCCCTTTTATTAAGGCTAAATTTTATTAACCTTATTTCCGATGTGGGTTTTCCACAAAGGTATTTTCTATTTTCAACCATTTATTTTCATAGAAAAATTTCAAATATCGAGGACGTAATTTATTGAATGAGGGTAGAATTTAACACCCTGAGCTTACACGATATGCTTCTCTTTCAATAATGCAATAGCTTGCATTGTACGCAAGTTCAATATTCTAACCCATCATGACCAATAAAAATAGCCATTATGAATAGTAATACCACTTTTTTAAATAATGGACTTCATTTTTGGATTCGGAATATCGAAATAAGCCTATGTTGAATTTTTGGTATTTTTCTGAGAACATTCAATTTTTTTATGAATAGTGAAAAATACATAAAAAAAACTTTTTTAATCAAAATAATTTATGGTGATAAATTATACTATTTAGTGGTTTTAAAGTATAATTATAATAAATTTTTACCTTTTTATCTAATGGTGGTCATTATAATTAATTTAATATTGAAATTAGACATTAACAATTGTCAATCTTTTGATATATATTGTTTCTTAAAAACACGCTATTTGTTGTGACAGTGGGAATTAATTATAAAATTAATTAATGAAACTTACATGTTTCGAATTTCATAAAATAGATATCATTTTTGAATTCGGAATATCAATTATATCATAGGGTGAAATTTTGGTATTTTTCTGAAAAACATCAATTTTTGATGAATAGTGAAACCACTAAGTGGTAGTTAAATAACTGATTTTTCGTTTAAATGAAATATTACCACTTCTGTGATTTGATTTTCAAAAATCTGACATACATGTTTGTCATTAGGAAGTAAAATGTGGTTCAATGGGATTAAAATAATTTTTGGTGAACAGTAACTTTTAAGTTTAATTATTTGCGATTAAAGGTAATTAGTGAAATTTAAGGTAAAAATGATATTATAAAAATCTGAAAATACCTTTACACTTTTCCTACTTCTATTGGATGAGCCATGTCCGACCAAGACAATACATGGGTCAACTTGGGGACCCCATGGAGCCACTTTGGTAGGAAAATGACAATAAAAACTTTTTATTTAATGTTAAAATAAAAATGTCACAAACATGATTTTTTTACTAAAATAAATTTTTAAATGGGGTTATAAAAGTCATATTTTTTACTATAAATATTAGTTAGAAAGCTAAAAGGATTTACTATATCATGATATTTTTATTTATAATTTTTAAACATTAAATAAATTAAATTATTTATGACACCATGATGATGCAGCGATTACCTCATTAATTTATGATTTAAATAAAATGAAAATATAATGTAAAATCTAAGACTTACACATGTCAAAAACCTATTTGAGGAGAATATTTCGAACCCTTATCACCTTAGCCTAGAATTATATACGTTTGGGACGTTTATAATCCGAAAATCATTGTATAATAAAGTAACATTTCATTACATTCCAAGAGTTCCCCTCCTCTCCACTTATAAAAGGCCCCCACCACTACCACCTTACTCACACTTTCAAAGCATTTTGGCTCGGCCAAACTCTGCCCAAATACTATCCCAACTTCCCTCCCATACTCCTAGAAGCCTCAATTTGGGCATAATTCTTCTCAAGGAAGCCTTTGGCTCAAATCAAAATAGTTACTCGATTTTAAGTTAATGTCTTCTCTTATGTTATTTTGTTTTATTTTGCTTATCCAACCCCCTAAACGCTTTTTATTAATTTTTTTTAACAACACCAGTATAATAAATATACTGGGATGTTTTTATAAGAATTATTCTAGCTACACTTACACACACCTACAACTAATGGTTAAAGAACATATTGTTTCTGTGGATGGCGAATTTCTGCCTCACGAAACGATGATTGTTCGACACTCATATAACACCTTCAAAGGTGGCCATTAAGATGCCACTATATTTATACATGATAAATAATATATTGATGTTTTACTTAATGTTATTTATTTTTCATTTATTTCAAACCTTTATTGTTTCCATTATGGGTAAACGCGATATTTTCATTTTAGGAAGGGCGGACTACCGCCCCCTCAAAGTGATTTGAATCGATAATTCCATATGAGGAATGTATAAAGGATGTATTAAATGATATTACATATGATATTATACTGGAATTATAATATACCTTTATACCATTATGATTTCATTAAATACGAAATAGAAATGAAAGTAGCGTTCATGCGTACGTATGACTTACCGTCTCCATGAATGGTGCATTTCATTTCATAACTCTAAACATTATGGAATATTAAAAATTCATGTATAAATACTGGATATATATGAGATATATGATATCTATATCATGAATATAATTCTGGATATAATGGATATTTCACCACATGAACAACTTGTAATTATAAGAAGTTTATTTTTGACTCAAGTACCAAAGATCGACAAAACGACCGTTATTAACTTAAATAATTACATAATGTTCAAAACATGGTAATAAGTGATATAAAAGGAATAAAAAAATTGAAAAAGGTTATTAAGAAATTATAAATTAACTCTAGTTTATTATTCAGGAGGTTGAAGAACGGTCGAGTCAAGAAATGACGTAAGGTAAGGGAACTTCTTAACCCAATTTTCATTCTTTGGGGTAATCTCCTACTTTCAAATTATGTCATGATATTATTATGTCCTATCTTATATTTGTATTTAAATTATGTGTACCTATAGTGAATACACATAATAGATCTATTTTATTTTAAAAAATGATCTTTGTAAGGGAACTTCTTAACCCAATTTCCATTCTTTGGGTTAATCTCCTACTTTCAAATTATGTCATGATATTATTATGTCTTATCTTATATTTGTACTTACATTATGTGTATCTATAGTGAATACACATAATAGATCTATTTTATTTTAAAAATGATCTTTTTAAGGGACTTTGTCTCAATCTCCTTTCATTGAGGCATATTTTGTTTTTATACACAAATTTCTTTTATATGGTGTATAAACCCCTTTGACTTTTGAGTTTTGGCTTCCTCTACAAGCCATAACGTTTTTAAAAAGGAAAAATAAATACCATGTTTTACTTTTCATTTATTTTGGTATTGAAAATGATTTTGAAAGTGTTTTTATTATATCAATGTGTTCTATTGATATCTTGTGATCGAAATGTGGAAATGTTATGTTTCCTTTATGCATGTTTTATGTGATATGATTATGTAATGGTTTATGATATGTTTAAACTTGTTTATATGCGGAATGCATTGGACTTAACAAGTGACAGGTGGAGCCCACTATAGCTCCTCGATGCATCGGTAGGTCTCATGAGACAAACTAGTGTCTTGGCACGAGGCCTTGACAAAATCTTAGGTGTGGTCTTGGCACGATGCCTTGGGTATGCGGTTCTGATAGACTGGCATTATGCATTCCATCATTATGATAGTGGTTTTTGATATTGCATGTGATTATTCGACAAGTAGAATATCCATGTGAGTTAGTAAATGGTATTATATAATTTTATTTTTTTGCCATATTATGATGAAGTTCAAGTTTAAAAAGGCTTTTGTTTTAGTTATACATTTCCTTAAAATGTTAATGTTTATTTATGAAGGCTTCCGCAATATTGTTATCCTTACTGAGCATCTGAGCTCACCCCTTTCAATGTTTTAATATTTTCTAGGATGTGAAGAAGTATTTTATGAATGACCTGCAGGGATAGTCATAAGAGGATATGAGTGTGGACTATGGAGACTCTGTTATTGAAGTTTTTCACTTTATGATGTAATGTAACACTAATGAATGTATCTAGTGTTTCCAAGGCTACTAAACTAATCGGTCTTTTGAGACTTGATCTTTTGTGATCATGCCAATGTTACGCAATAATGCACAGAATCTGGGTAACTATGGTTGGGGCATTACATAATCTACCTTGGGTACCAGACATCGCCGAGAGGCTATGAGATCAAATACAATGGGCCACCACCCATGATATCTATAACTTTCAGCCCATTTAACAGAAATATAATTGTTTGAAGGCCTCTATATATAAGGTGAAGAAGTATGATGTAATTAAATACCCAATTACATAATTTATCCTTCAAACTGTGTATTAACATGTAACCAATTCAATATTTGATTATTACAAGTTCAAGAATAAGTCTCTTGTAAACAACAATGAAGGTTCTATGATTTAATAATGAAACCTGTAATGGTATTTCATAATTAAGATTCAATATAACAATAAAATAAATTTACACAGTAAGGGTCTCCAACTCAGTAATGAATATAGCTTGGCTAAGGGTAAGAGTGTGATCCAAGGAGCACAGTCCAAGGTATTTTATAATAAGACACCTACTGAGTTCATGGAATTCATACATGGTAAAATGGGACTATGAAATGACAAGAACCGATGGGATAAAAACAGTGCACCATCTTGACAATGCTAGATCCAAGGATTGTCTTTGAGTAATCTTATATTACTTAATGAGAAATCCTATGGTGTCATATCGGGCATACAAATTTTGACAAGGATAGACTTATAGATGGTTCTCAATCTATGAATTTCATATCCCTAAATTTTTAATTGGTTCATCAAGTTCTAAATTCATTCCCTCAGTAATAAAAGGATATATAGGGTTAGGACACTCTTATGTTGATAATGAAGTCATATAATATTTCATTTAGTTCAATTCTCTAGTTTCATTCACATGAAAAATCCAAGTGTAATTCAAACCATTAATAAATTCACAATTAGTGGATAAATCCTTTCTGTTGATGTATTGAAATTCATTACTCTACCAAGACCATGTAGCATGCATCCCTTTAATCAATTAATAATTAACTAATAAATGCATTTAGTTTCATTCATTCCTTTCATTAGTGTAACAAGTCAAGTAGCATGAAACCCATTAATCAAGTCATAATTAATCGATAAATCCATTTGACTCAAGCCTTTCCATTCATTATTTTGACAAGTCCATGTAGCATGAAATCACACCTTTAATACATTTAAGTCATTTTCAACAATCATGGTCCACATTTATACATTCCATTAACATGGTAAGGGGATCTACAAACATGAAACATATTACATAATTACATAAAAAGGGCCAATTCATATACTGAATTTACATTCCAATTTTCATTTCTAATTTGACTATCAAATTTAACAACATACCCTATATGGATGATATTGTTATAATACATGTTCATAACATTACTAAATTGAATATTTAATTCAATCCATTTAATATATAATAGCTTACTCTTAGAAAGGTCCATATTTGTAATACCCAAACAGTGGGTCAAACCTGTCAAAACACTAAAACTCTAATTCAAGGGAAACATCCTACATGGGAATTTAGAGTTTATGGGTGTAACCACAAAAAAATAATCACATATTGGAATGTTCATCCCCATTTTCTTCTAATTATTATAATCATGATATATAAATTCATTAAACGGAACCCGATGAAATTGGAGGGCCACAAACATAATTTCCAACATCAATGAACATGAGGGATAAGTTATAAAACACAAATATTAGGCTTGTATGACTCTCATCATCAAGTATTATCCGACAATTCAATTGGGAATGATGTATATTAGAGAAAAAGGTAAAACTGTATATACCTTGAAAAAAAGGTTTAGAATAAGAGAGAAGAATAATGGATCAAACTGTCTTGAGTACATACAGTTGTGCATCTAACATGAAGACATGAAGCTCAAATGGATCCCTAAAGATGGAGATATCTTGACCCCTAGATTAGGCCAAAAAAGATCCAAAATGGGTGAAAATATTGTAACCTTTCAATGGAAATATAATTAGAGACGAAATAAGTTTAAATGTGATCATTAAGGGTAAAAATATAGATTTATCGAGAATTTAACCATTCCACGGTTTGTCCACACATTTGTCCAAACTGTGTGAAAACTAGGAACAAGTTCCCATAGATTAGGGGAACTCATACAGTTAGGCTGAAAGGTTAGGGAAACCATGCAACAACTGTGCGAGATAGCTCTGCCTAAAAAATTCATAACATCATCAAGGTTAGATCTAAATATGCCAGCAACCCACACATTTTCTTTTAACCGTTTGACATGCCCACTTTCCCCCAAATGTTATATTTTGTGATCTAAAAAATCCATGGACATCCTTTGGACTTTCTCTAACACATTATTCATCCATAATTGTTCCAATATATTGAATTTGAACAAAATTAAATGTATCCATACATGAGTTAAAAAATGGGTACATAAATTCACCCCCTATTCTAAAAAAATCATCCCTGAGTTCAAATTCAAATGGTGGTGAAACACTATCTATGGAAAAATCTAGACACTAAGAAAGTACATGGGAGTCTTGCTCCCAAGTATCATATTGCACGTGGTTGTGCTGCCATATCACATGTACTAGAGAGAGATAACAAACTCAGGACCAATGATATGATATTGTTGTCATGATATTAGAGAAGTTTTGAAACATGGATGACTCCATGACTAGTGTGATACCTCCAATGTAGTATCAACTCATTGCCTATTTTCATGACTATCTCTAGAATCTCAAACTTCCCTATATAATGAGGCGATATCTCCACGTTCTTCTGTAATAATCTATTCGTTTTCCTTGGCGAAACCCGAAGGAAAAGTCGATCCCTATGCTCATACCCTAAATGTCGTCGATGATGATCTGCCTAATATTTCTTTCTAGATTGAGTAGTATTAATATCCTTCCTGGTCAGCAGAAGATACTATGAAGACTAATGTATGAGAGCAGCGCCTATTAGGGTTTACTAACCTACCTCTACCCAGTTTAGGGGTGATTGGTATATCCTACCATGTAAGGCCTCAAGATTAGCCATTTGAGTTGTCATTTGGACGTTGTTATTATAGAAGAAGTCAGTGAGAGGGATATTTTTCTCTATGTAACCGTTAAAATCAAGGAAAAATTCTTGTATCATATCTATTAAAACATGTGTTATCTATTCCAATTTTTCAGTTGTCTGTTGGTGAAAATATATTTATAGAAGCACTTGTGTAACCATAGATTTCTACCCGCCCTACCGGAACTGTGATGTAAAACGAGAATCTCTCTCTGAAATGATAGAATGAGGGTCCCATTTGTCATATGATCTCTTGTATATATATATATATATTTCTTAGCTCATAAATTGAGAAATTCATCCAAATAGGAATGAGGTGGGATTATTTTATTTGTTGGTCAACAATTACCCACACAACACTACTACCCCTTAGTTACCTAGTTAACATATCAACAAAATCCTTGTGAATAACTTTCCATTTACATTCAGGAGTTGAAGGTGACTTTAACAACCGTATAGGTCTCTAGAACTCCACCTTCACCTACTAAGATACCAAAACATAGTGATAAATCCAACTATCTTAGATTTTATTCAAGTTCATCAATATTGGGATATCATATCTCGATACATTGTGGAAATTGCAGGATGAAATCCACACTTAGAAGCATGAGAATCACAGATCAAATCCACTATCATGTTTGTGAGAACCATGGAATTCCCATTAATATTAATGTTGTCGTCTCTATCCTCAGACCAGTCTGATGGTGGGTTATCACATTATATACTCTCATAGAGAACCAATCCCTCCGGATATAAAAAATTGATTATACTTCACCTTCTCAAGGGGAGAATAGGTAACTATAAATAATGAGAGTGAATATTACTCTTGAATATTAGGAAACTCAATTTATAGTTCATAAAATAGGGCCATTAACTTCCATTCGTTGTTGGATTCCCGTATGACCTGTGTCTAATTTTTCCAACTCAACACATCAATGACAAAATTTCCTTTCCCAGGTAGATATGTAAGCTAAAAATTGAAGGACTATAGATATTAGTTCTAGCTAAGCTATCTGAGGTTCATTTCATCTTGTGAAAAGTTATATTTGAGGCTCTTTTGGTCTGTGTAGACCACAAAGTGCTCATAAATAAATTAAAAGTCTCCAGCAATGTAAGGCATGGGAAACTGCTTCTAGATCATGGTTGTGTATATGGTAAATTCTCTAATGAGGCATTGACGATTGATATTAGTACACAATTAATATGTAATCCTACATCATCACCACAACTAGGATGATTCCTGATGCATCAGATAACATGATATAACCTTTACAAGTCTCTAGAAGGATCAAAATTGGCGGAGAGAAAATCATCACTTTCAGCTTGTAAAAGTTTTTCTCACACACTTATTCCAACCTGAAAAAACACCCTTATTTTTAAGTCCTTTAAAAATATAATAAATGATTAGGTAGCCTTATTTTAAACACTTTTAATATTATTTCACCCTCATAAAATCCATATATCAAGCATGTTCTTTGGCTACTCCCATGAAACAACAACACTAAATTTTTCTAGTTTAACATATTCTCTTGATTCTGATTATATATTACCCAATAATTGAATTTTTTCAACTAAAATGTGGAACTTACCATGCCTAGAATAATGATATTTCTTTTTTAGTGTACTTAGAATGATCACAATGTGTTTATCATAGTTTGTAACAGAATAAGAATACACCATGATGTCTTGTATATAGACCATGAAAAATGAATCCCACAGGTGTGGAAAATCCTATTCAAAAGATCCATGAAATCTATTCAAAAATTCATAAGACATAATGTCATAACTATGTACTAATACATAACATTCCTAATATATAAGATTTTATGATGTATGTTCGGTGGCCTTACTCATACATGGTGATATCCAAACCTCATGTTTGATCTTAAAGAAGGTAATATCAGTTTAGAGTTGTTTAAATAGGTTTTCCTTTTGAGTTAGTGGATATTGGTTCTTTATATTAAGCTAGTCCAACCTTTTGTAATTGATGTGTAGATATAAGGTTTCATCCACCTTCTTGAAAAATGCTTGGGAAAACCCTAATATGATGTACTGGTCCATATAAATCATTTAGAATCAAGATCCTCTAACTACCGCTTGACTTCCTGGAGATTAGTAGGTGAAATCCTATATGGAGGGATGTACATGGGAGTTTCTCCTGGAACAAGATAAACATTAAACATTACCCCTTATAAGGTGGTAAGCCAGAAAATTAATTTGAAAAAACATCCAAGTAATTATCAACTACTAATAGAAGAAATTATTCCTTGCCTATGTTATGATCCTCCATGAATAGATTTTCAATATGAAAATTCACTCCACATAGACCCTGATGCTCGGGTCCTACTCTACCAGCCTGAAAACCCCACTAACCATTATGTAGAAAACATCTCCCCTATTATTATATAAAAGATACCCTATAGTGATATCAGTCTTCAAAAGCATGGTACTGAACCAACCAATCCATCTTGAGAGATACATCAAAGCTCGTAATCTTGAGAATAAATATATTCTCTAAAATTGGGTAATTTCCTACCTCATGGGGATAATTCATATATTATTGTATTCCCACTGACTGCAATCTAAATAGTGTATCTAGGACCATGATACAAGAGTAATATTGTATCTCCAATTATTGTATTTTAACAATAGATATAGAGATAAAAGAGATTGATGCACATGTATCAAACAAGTCAGATACTATAGTATATTCCACATGACTAGTACCATGTAATGTAGAGGGTGTCAAAGCCCGATCTTTGGCATTGAATATAGTGAATGAAACTGGTCAGATCCACATCCACATGAAATAAAAATAATACCATGATCATAACTGTTCGGCTTGAACTACCACTGATCATGGGTTTAGCTACAATGGACACAACCACCTCCTCATCCGGTAATTATAGTTATATTACAGCTCCTCTCCCGACATAGTTTGAAAGAAACTGCTCCTGAATGTAGAGTATGCACTAGTTGTTTTCCCCACAAATCCAGTGGAGTGGTCCAATAGAATCATTTTAGATGCCCGAAATGGTGGCATGCTCAAAACACCACTGGTTCTCTATCACAAAACGGTTTCATGATCCCATATTCTCCACTATGATTAAATAGAATGGAGTTATTATAACTAGTACTATGGTTGTCAATTCCCTGATGAGAAACCCAAAGGGAACATTTCCTGCCACTATAAGAACTACTGGGCTCCCGCAACACTTATCCTCTATCAGTGTTTCTATTTTTATACCTCAGGTGGTGCTCACGGATAAGATCCTTATTGACTATTTAAGAATAATTAAAGAGTTAAAATAAATTTACATGCATACTTATAGAATACATAATCCCATCCTCAAAGCATTTAGCATGAGAAATATCATCACTAGATAGAAGTAGTTCAAATAGTTGTAACTTAGTGAAGTATGATGACTAAATTCATAACTAATATTGAACCTAGCTAGAGATACATGATCACTCTAGATCTATAATCTCTCAACA
This sequence comes from Viscum album, assembly GCA_963277665.1. Lineage (NCBI taxonomy): Eukaryota > Viridiplantae > Streptophyta > Magnoliopsida > Santalales > Viscaceae > Viscum > Viscum album. Next base: position 115,068,546 of record OY728137.1, read on the forward strand.
TTTGAAGAAAGAACTGGTCATAGAAGGAATCCATGAAATGAACCCATACCATGGCCGGATGACAGCCATCTTAGGTAATCACATCCCACCAGCACATTCCAAATGATGATGAATGTATGTTTAAAGAATGATCCTCTACTCTTGATTAATTTAAAAATTCTCAATGATAGGCATCGTGGCCTCCAACCAATACATAGTAGATTTCATACCACCATCCCCTGAAATGTTAGGGGATGATGTTGTTGGAACTCATGGGTTAGCTCATCCATTGTATGCACATCTCAGAGAGCAAAATGAATGGACTACATTGTACTTATAAAATATATAATACATGGGAATCAGTGCTTGGAAAAGGTACAATATGCGGTTCCTCAGGTGTCACTTCTGGCGATAATATTGGATCCTCATGTCCCAGCACATCTATAGTATGCTTGTTGACATCCTCCTAGCGTACGATATGAAGACGTTGTGGAGGAATTGGTCTAAAGAATCTAGACACATTCCACTAAAAACGAATAGTAGATAGATAGAGAAATATAAATAATATAACCAAGTAAAGTCTAGGCACCCAAGTTATACTACCCCAACTATACACATAGGCATCCATGTACTAGTATTTTTAGTTATATGTTCTTTTCCTTTTTCATTTAATTACGTGGTTCTCCCCATTACCGTTGATAAAAATGACAAGGTGGGATAAGGATGTGAAACCAGTTAACTTTTATATTTTTATTTTCATAGAACATGTATTATAGATCCTTTAAAATTGACTTTAATTCCATGTGAATCAAGTCACATTCACCTTATCCCTGAAAAAAAACTTATTGGAATTTATAATAAATGGACTCATTCACTAAATTAATCATTATAACCAAAAAGAGCCAATAACACCTCCTGATTTGAAATAAAAAAACCATTAAATCAAATCTCGTAGCCATTAAAACTATATATTAACAATACAAGGATTACTCATCAGTCATAGGCATTACAAAAAATTCAATGCAGTGAAATTCACCAATATGGAATATAAATATGCATGTCATGCGAATTCTATGTGCCTATATGATGCATTTAATAATGAGACTTTCCATCATCTCATCAGGCCAAGGATAATATATAATCCCATCAAGAATAGTAATCAACAACATCAAAGGACATGTCTATCACAGAATGGTGAAATGATGTCAACTATAATAGAGAAACTAGAATAATAATTTTATTTTGGGTAATAGTAATTTTACCCTGAACATGGGATCATGATGTCCTAACACAGCTTATGAAAATGCATTATGCATTTATAATCTTCTAAATATTGTCTTCAAATTTTAAAGTAATAAGGAACATTATTTTAATACCACATTGTGATGTCCTAGACCTGGATGCCACATAATAGGTTCCCGGAGCCCGGTGGGCTACATACCCTCAAGCACATCTCCCAAAGTAGCATAGGATGAATCGAGTAGTGAGGGCCTAGGGTGTGCCTATGGGAATGCCAGTCCCTCATTAACAGATCATAACATAGTTTATAAAAATTGAAATAAGTAAATAGTCGAACAAATATAAGAAAATAGAAGGAAAAAAATGGAAATAGAAATTGATAATAGTACATGAATTTACTAAAATATCAGATGGTGATATTTCATATCACTATAAAATGGAAAACATGGGTACAAGAGAGAGTTCATAATATGTTCCTAATAATTATAATAGAAAACCAACGTCTATTCCATGAATCATGAGATATAGTTTAGTCATCTACTCTCATTCTCCATCCAAAACAGCTGCAAAATCATCGGTTTAAAGCTATATATTTCCCTTTATCAAAAAATATATTCATTTAATCATTACTGCATACCAAATTTTTCCCATATAATGTGTGATAAAAATCTCAGTGGGAGACCACCAACATTGAATATAACTTCTAGCTCATGGAATGTAATTATAAAAATGATCCGGCTTGATTATATAAGGTAATGTAAAAAAATGTAACTAAAAACCAATGTATCTAAATCAACCCTTGTATTGTGTCTGAACGTATCCCCATTTAATTATTTGATTGTTACCATTTCAGAAATAAGTCCCATGTTAACAATAGTTAAGCTTCCAAGATGTAACAAGGAAATCTATAATGATTTTAAATAATGAAATTCAATTGCAATAAAAATCATAGGGTAGAACTCAAGGGTCACCAAATTAGTAATAATTATAGCCTCTCTAAGTGTATGAGTGTAATTCATGTCGTATAGTGTAGGTATTTGAAAAATAATTTGTATACCATGTAGAACAACTTCATTAAAGGTAAAACAGGGATATGTAATGACTAGGTCTGATAGGTATAACCATGGAAAATGCTTTTCAATGTTGGGTCAATGGTGCGTATCCAAGAAATCAATTATTACTACAAGAGGGATCATGTGGTGTCAATCTAGGAATCCTAAGTTATACATCAATTGGTTTCTTAGTGTCTCTCATCCTAATAATCTCGTATCTTTGAATTTGGAATGCGGTCCTCAAATTTTCAAGAAATTCTCTCAGGAATCTAAGGCGATCTTGAGTGATGAAACTCTTATTTTGATAATAAATAAATCTAATGTTTTATTTGGTTCAAATATTTCCATTCATTAGTGTAACAAGAAAATGTAGTGTGAAATCTTTTAATCAAGACATAATTAATCACTGAATCCATTTTTTTAATGTGTTTTGTTTCATTCATGTGACATGGACAAGTCACATGAAACCATTTAATCAATTCAAAATTAATTAATTAATCCATTTTCTTCAAGTCTTTACATTTATTAGTGTGAAAAGGATATGTTGCATGGATCCCTCTAATCCTGTCATAATTAATCAATATATCCATTTGTATCAATACATTCTTTTCATTAGTGTGGCATGGACTTGTAGAATGAAACCACCCGTTTAATCTATTTTAGGAATTTTCCACAATCAAATTTCACTATGCTACCTTCCATTAAAATGGTAAGGGTCCCTACAAACCTGAAACCTATTACATAATTACATTAAAATTGGACATGTCTTATACTTATTTTCCATTCCAAATTTCATTTCACATTTTATTTCTAAATAGAAGCATATGCCTTAGTCATGTCATTTTGTGAGCATATATGATACATTCCTTCACGAAATTTACAATTTAAATAAATCAATTTAATATAGAAAATATTACCCTTAGAGAGGTAGAGCCAAGGCACACTCGAATGGTGTCTCAAATGTGTCAAAACACTAATATGAAAATTATGGAAAAATCCAACATGGAATGTTCAGAGTTATAGGTGATACCCCTAAAAACGAATCAAATATTTTAAAATAGAGTGACCACGCATTTTTAATGAGTATATTAAAGGAATATAAATTCAATAAATGGAAGCCAATGAAATCGGAAGGCCCCATATTCAATTTCAAAAATCAAAGAACTTGAGGGATGAGTTATAGAAAAACCAACTTAGGCTTTTACAACTCTATTAATATAGTATTATCATCTAATACAACATTGGATAGAGAAGATTTGAGAAAAATTTAGAATTACTTGCACCTCAATAACTAGGTCAAGAGCAAGAGAGATGAACAACAGATCAAACAAACATGACTTTTTACCATTGCACATGAAAGGTGATGAACAATATACTTAATATATCCAATATGAAGGAGATATTGTGATCTCTAGGTTATGCCTTAATAAGATAAAAAATAAGAGAAAATGGATGTTCTATAATCTTAAATTTTGATTTGGGAAGATAGAATGTCTAATTATATCAATAAGGGTAAAAATTTAAACTTATCCAAAATTTATCATGGGCCCAATTTTTTAAACCCTGCACAATTACATATATAATAGGTGGACCTTGCATGGTTAGGCCACATGGTTAGGGAAACTGTTAGAAAACCATTTGAGATGGCTCTGCCCAAAAATACAGAACATTCACACAATTAGATCTAACTGTGTGTCCTACCTAAACAGTTTCCACTATCTTTGTGACATACATAATTTTCTAACAATGATATATTCTGGTCTCTGAAAAATCCTAAGACACCATTGGGACACTCAGTACCTTATTAAGCATCCATAATAGGAAAAAAATAAAGAATTTTACCAAAATTTATATGACCCATACTTGAGTGAATATTTGGGTTCTTACTGATGGGTATTAGTTATTTTATTATTCTCTCATAGAATCTGATTGTGTAATCATACCCATAAAAACCTAGTATTACCATTGATGACATTCAATTTCTAATTACTATTTCTACCATAATTATGCATTTAGACCCACCGATAAAATTCCCCTTTCTATAAGGCTATAATGTATAGTGTTTAATGATTTTTATTTTCGATAAGGGAAATCATATATATGATGATGATGAATTTATGTGAAATATTAATTTCTTTTTAAGTGGGATAAATGTCAATTTGATGACATGGGTATTGTTTAAGTATCCTTTTTTCCACATTCTATAATACTCTAAACCCCAACTATCCTTAAGAATATATATGATCCAATATTTCATTTTGATGTTATATGGTATATGTTGAAAAAATACGTAACAACAACTATAATCGATGAAAGAAAAGTAATGATTATTAATTATGTCTTGGATAAATGTGTTTGGTCTCTAAGCTATTAAATTTTTACATAAACTATTTAAGAAAATGTTTTTGAAAAATTATTTGTTATTTCTTTCTTCGGTCAAAAGCTGGGTTTTCTTCCGAATCCATGTTTTTGAAAAATAATTTCAATTTTTTACACTTATTTTTTTTATCAATGACCTTTTTACCCATGATTGATATTTTTAAAATGTTTTTTGGGAAATATACATGTTTTTTTCAAACAATTACCATCTTATTTTTACCCAAAAATTTAAATTTATTTTTAATTTTAACATGTATCGTATAAAGGGAATTTGGCATCCTTTATACCATTTTTTTCATTAAAGATTAATTTATATTTTTTCAATTTTATTTTAAATGAAAATAAATTTCAAATTATAATAAAATGTGTTTTCCTAAATTGATTTGATATTTTCCTCATGAAATGATTTGAGTGATTTTTTTATTGATTCTATTACAAGATTCAAATGTTTTTTGAATGAAAAATATAATTAATTTTTTTTTTGAAATTATTTATTTTAAATATATATTAAAAAATGTAATCTATTTTCTTAAAAATATATTTATTTATATTTTTATCGTATTTCCAATCATCAACATGAACATCCTTTTTATATATATTCTCCAATGGAGATATTTTGTAATTGTACCATCGTCTTTATTTGTAATGATAGATTATGAATATTTCAATTGTATTGTTTTGGAATACATTTATTTTCCATTGGATAATCATATTTCAAATAAATTTCATCATACCCATTAAGTTTCCATAGGTTAATCAATTTTCTAAGAGATAGTTAGGAAACCGATTTATTTTTATAGGTTAATCTTGTCATGAAAGGAATAAGGATTGTTTATTCTTTTTAATCCTGGTGTATATACACTATGTACTATATTTTTCACGGTAGATATTATATATGATGGGGATTATCATATAGTTTTTGGTGACTCCTTTACATTTTATATGATGGGGCAGTCCAGATAGATTCATGGGAGCCCATTCCTTCTTATACGATTGATTTTCCCATATAAGAACTATTAAACCTATTAAAACATATATAGATTAGCATCCTAGATAATGTCATTGAACCTATTATTGGATAAAAGATGGATGTTATAATAGAGAACTCCAATGTATTATGTAATGTACCTTTTCGTAAGTATATCGAATGTGATAATTACTAGAAGGTTTATCTTCTTGATTGAAATTGAATTTTATTATTTCTAAATTAGGTTTATTATGGTTGTGAAGAAAAATGGCCCAATATACCAACACATTTTTTAATACTTGTTATGGTATTGTAATACTTCTTATTAATATGATTGGTATCACAAGGATCATGATTATTGATTCTAGTGAATCATTCCTCTAATTTTTTTTAATATTGTGGTATCTATATATTAATTTTAATGAGCTATTTTACAATTATCTCATTCACATTGATTATTTAATTAAACCCTTATAGACATCTAATTTTTATAAATGGAATCCACCTTTAAATGGGAATGCTTTCCCATAATATACATTTCCTCTCACACTTCTTATATTTCATTTTCACTAGTTTACCAAAAACTCATGTCTACTAAATTATGTTTGGAAGTGATATGGAATGGATTATTATAACATAATGTGAAGTAATAATAGTTTTGTTAAGTGGTAGAAATGATAACATAAAGACATCATTATTATTTATGTAGATTTTTTTCCTAATTTTTTATAACTCTAAATCGAAAAGGTCCTTCTGAATATATGTGATATATTTTTTTCATTAGTTGTTTTATGGTTTGGATAGACAAAAAGAGGGTCCCAATTTTTGGTATCAATTTCGAAAATGAAATTTTTTAAAATTTATCACTAGATACCAGAGTTTTGGTTCTGGTCTATTATAGAAAAAAATAATTCACGTGAAAAATTTTTCCAAGGTAAATTTATTCAACAACTTATTCAAATTAATTTTAGAAGATGCTTGAGAAACCAAAACATTTTCTGTAGTGAATAGTAGGTAAGTAAACTCTATGTATATTTATGATATCATCATGTAGAAAGCTATGGATATTTTTCAATGATATCAAGGATCACATTTTGACTCTAAAACTGTGATACTAACTATAATACATCCCTCCTATTTTCATGAATCTATATGAACCTTCAATAAACTAATTTATAATCTTTTTTGGTTGTTCAATACTTCTAGTTTCAATAGAAACAATGAAATCATTGACATCCTTATCCATTTGTGAGCTATAATCTATGGTTTCTATCTATAATTATTCATTATAATGGTCTACCCCATGAAATAAGATTCGTTAATTATTAATACAGCTATATTGTCAAAGAAAAATTTAAATTTTATACTAATTATGTTTATTATTTATCATGATGGACTAAAATTGTTCTTGATTCACCCGCAATTCCATTTTTAAAGAACAATCACACACAAAAATTGTATAATATTAGTCTTCCAATTATTCTCTATTATAAAACTATGAAAAAGGTATCTTTATTAACCAAAGAATACTTTCATTATATCTTTAGTGTGTCTAATATTTTTTATCCAATCATCCATATAAAATTTCAAAAAAAAATTTGCAGAAGAAAGAATCTATCCACCTTTTCATCATTCCTTTTAGCGAGGTAAACTTATATTCTGAATCTAGCATGGAATTTTCACTCTTATATTTTTTCCAACTTTATAGACACGTCTATTTAACCTATAAATATGATTAATATATCATTAGGAACAATATTTTTATTATTATTTATTTAATTACTCTTTATAATATCTATTTTAATTTGGGGATATAATTATTTTTTCACCTTATCACTTATCTTCTATTAGTTACTAGGAAGCCACATCATGCACTACATTGGTTTTCAGTTTTATTACACATTCCTTTCACAATCAAAATCATTATATTTTCAGTTACCATTCATAGAAAACATATCATGGCCATCATATGTGATATATTTTACCATGCCACTTTTCCAGTTCCATTAATTGATTAATCTCCATTAGTACCTGTTAACTCCCATAATTATTACTTTTCATCACAATTTTTTGGTGGTACGGGATGGTTCCTTTTTAGTGACAATAGAAAAAATTAATCCTCTCATTTTTGAATCCATATTGATACTCCATCAATGTGTTATTGGAAGTATATTTCTCACCAACATTATTCACTTCAATATTCTTCACAAATAGAATATAATTCTCTATTAGCTAAATATTCAAATGTTTAATACTATTATCAGGATTAAATGAGACATGTTTTTTGGTTCTTAGAAATATTTATCATATCATTTTATATATACATTTCAATATCAATATAAATTTTATAGGATTTTCATTGAGTTAGAAATTAAAAAATATCCCCTTATCTTTGAAAACCATTTTTTTATAGTCGAATTATTATCAATTATATAATTTATCCCCTTATATGATACACAATATTTTAGATGTTGTAACATTATTTAATAATTCAGTGGACATATACATGATCATCAAATAGTACAGTCAAATTTTTTTATCTCACATTTGGTTCAAATAATAATTATATTACATTGTTTGGCCTATAAATGTTTGGGTTATAATAACAAATTTTTATAGAAAATTATAGGGAATATTTTTTACTAAAATTTCTCCTCCACCATTTATTTTTTTTATTACAAAGATATGTATTCTTATATATTTCCATTATATTTAACATCTATAATATTTTATTATTCAAATAAATTTTATTTTAAATTGATTTATTCAGGATTATTGGATACATTATTCATAAAAAATATACGGTATTCTTCTATATACGATCTCAAAATCTATAAACCACTACTATAAATAAAAGATTAAGGAATCATATGTGAATTTTGGTTGGGGAAACAATTTTTCTATATATGTCGGGAACTCCCATTTCTGTTGATTATTGGACAAATAGCTTGACTTTAAATTCATCATATTCCATATTGAGAGATTTATTATCATCCTAAATTGGTTGTTTCCTAAAATACCAATCACTTCTCATATTCCAAATTCTAAAATCCAATAAAATGATTTTTAAAATCATCATCTATGTGTATGGAAGACTACCATCTAGTGAACTAATGGATTTTAGTTTCCAATATAACCTATCATGGCTGGGATTGATGGTTGATATAAAAAATCTTTATTAGATTTAAAATATAATTATACGTATTAATTAAATCTCTTATATAAACATTTTTTAATTTCATATCTATAGGGCATACGATAATTTCTCTCTTGTATAGGGTGGAATACCTCCTCACAAAGCGATGTGATTAATATTTCACTATATTATTACATTGAATGAAACTAAGTTAATTTTAGTGAAAATATGTATGATATAAATGTTATAATAATGATATTTGGACAAAGTTATCATTATTAAATGATAATTTATAATTTTCATTTTTCTCTTGTAAAATGATTATTACACCGTCGGTGTTTGTGTGGACTACCCCAATCTAAAATTATTGTGACTATCTTTTCATCAAAACACCAAATGGATAATATATAAATGTTTTTTTAAATAAATAGTGTTGTATATATGATATTATTATCTTTTAGGATATTTAAAATATTACATACCTTTATCCAAAATTATCACTGATAAATAGTAACATTACTCAAGTGTATGTATGGCCTAATGTCTCCATGATCATAAGATAATTCATTTAAAAAAAACCATAATTCAATATTGGTGAAGAAATTCAATTTTATTTATAAATACGACAACATTAAAATTATTATTATTATTCTGATTATGGGAATATATAATATTCATTAGAACCATAACTATCATAGAAATGCACGAATGAGAAAACAATCCAATTAACACCAAAAAAAATAAAAAAATTAATGATTTTTAATAAATAGGTTACAAAATGTGTTGGATCGAATATGTAGATGTATATGTATATTATATGGAACAATACAAGAGGGGGAGTGAATTGTAGGTATAAAAACGTTGAGTTTAAACACTTAAAGAGATTAGTTTAAAACATCTTAAACTAATACAATTCAAACAACCACAAATGTATTGAATATAAAGGTATGAAGTAATGTAATACTATTATAAAAGTAAAGTAATTGTATTCAAGATGAATACAATAATCAGAGTAATACAATTGAATGATTATTCCTTAATGTGTATAGAATCAATCGATACAATATGTAATAGTATAATTATAATTAAAACAATTACAATTGAAAGTGTAATGAAGAAAGGAAACAATACAAATATCTTTCTAATACAAGAAGCAACGGAAATGAAAAAGTATTACAATTCTTTTGACCCAAATAGAAGGGTTATCCTTTCACCTAGGATAAGAGGTTTGTCTTACCACCACCTTGGTAAGCCCTCAATAGGATGATCAGACCGCCTATCTGCCTATCCCCGGCAGGCCTCTATACGATGATCGGACCTTCGGTCTGCCTATCCCCATTAGCCCTCAATACGATGATCAGAATGTCTGTCTACATATCCCTGGAATCCCTCGATTTTGTAGGTAATTGGCACATCTGTCTTTCAATTACTTTAAAGCCCTCGATATGATGATTGGGCGCACAAAGCACACAACATGACATAAGTCATAGCATCTCTCTCTAGAATCTTTAGAGAAGAAAAGTATCGCAGTCATTCACCATTGTTCAACACACTTTTTTCTCAGCTTCAAATGACCTCCTATTTATAGGCCTCGGGTTCCAACAGTCACATTTACTCCAACGGTCATATTTCTCCGAAAAACATGGAGGGACTTGGACACCTGGCATATAACGGTCATATTGAAACAGAAAGCACGACATCATTTTTATTAGTTTGAAACTAACTCAACAAAATCGTATTGGTTAAAATGAAAGATATATGATGATGATAAACAAGAGTACGATTAATCGGAAACAAGTGTTTTTGACTAAGTACCAAAACAAGCAAGTAATGAAACTATGAATAGCAGAGTCAATATGTTGTGATTGACATAGTCAGTACGATACGATTGACAGATTTAGTATGATACGATTTGACAAAGTTAGTATGATGTGATTGACAGAGTCAATACGAAAAGATTGACAGTGTTAGTACAATACGATTGACAGAGTCAGTATGATACGATTGACAGAGTCAGTACGATACGATTTCCAGAGTCAGTATGATATGATTGACAAAAGATATTTCGATTAAAAAGACATTTGTGATTTCCAAAACGAGATATAGAAGTCAAAAGGGAACTTTTGACTCAACAATCTCCCCCTTTTTGGAAAGCACAAAACACAAATTAAAGACAGCGGGAAAAACATATCTCCCCCTGAGTTATTTTAAACTCTTCTGAATATGAATTTGAATACAACTAACTCCCCCTTAGGTATATAATTTCCTAAGGATTGTATTCACAGATTTTCCTTGGTTTTGAAGTATTTGATTAAATCATTGTCCCTTTGTAAAACATTCTCCCCCTTTATAAAACATTCTCCCCCTTTGTGGTTTACAAAAAGAATGGGGTAACCATGAGTTGCCTAAAAGGGTTAGTGAAAAGAATTGCAAGACAAAAGAAAGAGAAATATAAAAAGTCATTACAAAACAAACAAGTTCCATTAGAAAAGAAAAACAAATACAACAACCATTTGTTTTCTCTTTCTTTTTTCTTCTTTATCAGCTCATGAAGAACAGATTTCATCTTCTTGATTTCTTTCTTGTCTTTATAGATTGAATCACCCTGAGTTTTGAGATGTTCTTGTTTTCCGCAAAAATCTGATCTTGATTCTTGATAGTCTTTTCCTGGACTCTGATTACATCCTCAAGAGTATCAATTCTGTCTTGCAGATTTTTGTTATTTTTGGATAACACTGAATTTTATTTATTCAACAAAACCATTTCATCTTTGAATGATGAATCCTTTGATAATTCAGACTGAAAAGCATTCATTCTCGATTGAAATTTTTTAAATGAAGGAATATCAGCTCCATGAGTTACCTGATTCATCCTTTCAATAGTTTCTTTGTCAAGCTTATTGAAAGAAATAGCAAGATCATTTGACAACCTTCTTATATCTTCAATTGCTAACTCAGGGTCATTGGCGAAGATCTCTGTTTTGTAGGTCCACTTGGTCATCCGGTTGCAAGCCTTCTTATGAGCAGCTGAACTTTCTGAAAGAACTTTCAAATAGGCTTCAACTGAAATAACATTCTTTCTCAATTATCTTACAGAACAAAACTTATTCTTTTGATTGGCAGTAATAAAATCAATTTTCCCTTCCAGCCTAGGAAAGTATGGGATATTCTTCTCAACCCTTATTAAAACATGAACAATATAATCACTCTTCTTAAGAGAGATTGTGTGTTCTGAATTAGTATCCTCATCGTACAAAGGCAATTCAATTGATCGGATTGAGTAAATAACTGGTTTTTTTCCTTTTTCCTTTTTTCTATTTTCTTTCTTCTACTTTATCACGGATGACAATAACTTTTTCTGTATGAGATGTTTGAGCACCTTGCTTTACTTTAGAAGAAATTCTATCTTGAGTTTCAGAAGCTTCAATAGGTGCTTGATCGGCATGAGGAACTTGTTGAATACCTTCACTCAGATTTTGATAAGATTCTTCTCTACTCTTTTTAGAACCCTGATGGAATTCTAAAAGAAAATCTCCTTCCTCTTCTTCAACTTCCTCTATTTCTTCCAACATCTGTTTTCCTTTTTCATTCCAAGGAAGAGTCTGTACGATGGGCTCCTGATGCACATCTTTTGTTAGTTCAACACTATCATCCTCAACCATTTTGAGTACATTCGAGATATCAAAGTCTTGAGCCTTTCTTTTCAAAATAGACTTCTTTTTCTTTTCTGCTTGAAGGGTTTCGTCTACCCTTATTCATTCTGCAAATGCATCAGTTGGGTCAAGACCGAACATTGGACCACCTTCATTTCTCTGTTCCTTATCAATTCTCCATTTGGATACAACCTCCTTAATGTACTTTGGATTCTTTTTTGTCTTTAAGATAGTTTGCGGATCAGACTTTTGAATAACACCAACAGATTGATTGTCTTTGGCTGGCATAGGTGCTGATTGATTCTGAGCCGATTCTACTTCTAAATCTCTTATAAAAAGTTTTTAATTCGGGTCAAAACAAACATTAAACTTATTTGAAGTACTTTTCCTAATCCAGGAGGGCTTCAAATCAACCATGTTTCCTTTCAAAGGAATATTTCAAAACATCAAGCTCTTGAGAATGAACTTTTAAGGATAGCTGGATACATAATCAAATGAGATTTGATTGCCCCTAACATTACATTCTTAATTTTTTTTAAAATGTATCCCATCAGATTTAATTTTCTCATGTTTACAAGATAGTCAAGCATGAAAAAGCCAAAAACATTCACAATTTCTCTATCCCCATTCCATGGAATAAGAAAACCTTGCATCCAAAGAGAAAAAAACCTTTTGTCCGGAGAAAGATGAGCCACTTTCCTCTTCTCTTCATTTACAACAAACAAAGACTTTTCAGAACTTTCTCTATTAAACGTACCAACCACCTCTGGTAGTTTATGAGATGGACAGAAAGAATCACCTTCTACTGGGACATTCAGAAAATGAGATTCTTCTTTCACAGACATAGACAACCTTCTATCGTACACAACAAAATTGATAGTCAAGTCTTTGTCGAAAGATATGGTTTTAGAAAACTGACTAACTTCATCAAAGAGAACCGGATCTTGAGAAACAGGTCTTTTAACACACAAATGCTCCCATCCTTGAAACAAAATAATACTCTTTATTGTAGAATCATATGAATCATAGAAGTATCAAGAAATTAACCTTTCTATGAAAAGGACCTTTTCTGAGAAATCCTTTGAAGACATATCGGCGGGAGTGTTGGCAGAGGACTGAGACATAGAGATGCTGCCGATAAAAGATCGTACGCTGACTTAAAAACAGAGAGTCAGAGCTTCAACGTAAATCCTGAAAAAAAATGATGTGGGTTTGGGGAGGGAGTGTATTTATAGGCGATATAGGGGTGACCATAGATCATATACGGTCAAGATTAGAGGAAATAATATCAATGGTTAGGATTAAAATGAAAGGGAATTTTTTTAAAAAAATTGGAAAAGTACATGCCGGAGAACATATGGTAATTATTGGTTTTAGTAGAGTCCAAAAGGAAAACACAATTGTACGTAAAGAAAAAGAATACTATCAATTGTCATGCCGATGGGAAAGAAATTCATCACCATGAACTGACAATCGATGGAAAACAAACTTGTTTCCATGGACATGCCGATGGAAAAGAAATTCATTACCATGATCGGTCGATACGATGGAAAAGAAAATCATTACCATGATCTGACGATACGACAAAACTGTCAATACGATAATCATAAAAGTAAATGATTCGATAAAACTGTCAATAAAATAAACATAAAACACATACCAAGAGAATAAATAATTAAAAAAACATATGATAAGAAGAAACATAGTAAGAAACATAGAAAGAAATGTTCTCCCCCTTTCTAGAAGAGTTTATTAATGTTAGGAGAAATGTAAAATAATAAGTAGATATGAATGATTATTTTAATGTAATCATTCCTAGATTCTGTTTTATGAAGTAAAATCTATCGGAAGGTAATGGTTTTGGGAAAATTTCAGCAAGTTGTTCTTGCGTTCCGATGAATTGTAAAACAATATCTCATTTTTATGTGTGATCCCTAAGAAAGTGATGCCTAACATCTATGTGTTTTGCACGAGATTGATGTGCTGGATTCTTACTAATAGCTATGGAAATATTATTATCATATAGAATTTGGGTTTTGGAAAAACTCAATCCATAGTCATTGAGTGTGTGTTGCATCCACAACACTTGAGCACATCAACTTCCAGCTGCTACATATTCAGCTTCAGCAGTGTAAACTGCTACTGAGTGTTGTTTCTTGCAGGGCCAAGAAACCAAAGAATCTCATAAGAAATGACATGTTCCATATGTACCTTTTCTATCCATTCTACAACCACCAATGTCAACATCTAAAAAACTTTTTAAAACAAAATAATTTCCAGAAGAATAAAAGAGACCTAGATCCATAGTGCCTTTTAAATACCGAATGATTATTTTTATGTATTTTAAATGAGACTCTTTTGGATTAGATTGGTCTCCTACACATAAGCATACAGAAAGCATTAAGTCTCGTCGACTAGTTGTCAAGTATAGAAAACTTCATATCATACCTCTAAAGATTGTTTGATCTACTGGTTTCCAAATTTCATCAAGATCAAGTGTATTTGAGGTACCAATTGGAGTGCTAATACTTTTAGTTTAGTTATATCCATACTTTTTGAGTAAATAATTAATATACTTATTTTGGGATATATATTTTCCTTCTGTTTTTTGAGAAATTTAAAAACCTAAGAAGAATGTTAACTCACCCATCATACTAATTTCAAACTCAGATTTCATGAAATTTGAAAAAGAATCAGTTAAATATTTCTGAGTTGATCCGAATATGATGTCATCAACATAGATTTGAACAGTCAAGACATCTTTATTTTCCATTTTTATAAAAAGGGTTGGATCTCTTGTACCTTTTGTATAATTGTTTTGTAAAAGAAATCCTATAAGTCTATCATACCATGCTCTAGGGGCTTGTTTACGACCATATAGAGCCTTAGTAAGTTTAAAAAGATGATCAGGATGTTTTGGGTCTAGAAAACCATGAGGTTGTTCGACAAAAACTTTTTCTTGAACAAAAACATTTAGAAAATCACATTTTACATCCATTTGAAAAAGTTTGAAATTAAATTATGCTGCAAAGGCTAATAGAATACGAATAGATTCAAGTATAGCTAAAGGAGCATATGTTTCTTCATAGTCTATTCCCTCTTGTTGATTATAGCCCTTAGCAGCAAGTCATGCTTTATTTTGAACAATGATTCCATTTTCATCACATTTCTTTCTGAAAACCCATTTTACACCAATTATAGTTGTTTCTTTAGGTCTTTCAACTAGATTCCAGACCTGATTCTTCTCTAATTCATTTATTTAATCTTGCATTGCTTTGATCCAATCATCATTACCTAAGGCCTCACTTGGACTTTTAGGTTCAAATTGGGAATGAAAAGAAAGATGTTCTATTTCATTTCTTAAGGAATTTCTGGTCCTTATAAGTTGATTTACATCACCAATGATGTTATCACTGGGATGATTTCTAAGAAACAATTGATTTGGGTTTTGTAAAACCTGTTCATCAACAGATGGTACAAAAGCTTCTGGGGTAAAATTTTCAGGAATACTTCCTTGAAAATTTTCCTTATCAGAAGGGTCTTCTAACATAGGTTGGTAAACAGTTTCTGAAAACACATCTGAGGATGTACGTTGGGATTGTTTGAAAACAAAAGGATCAGTTTCATCGAATTTTACATCTAACATTTTTTCAACAGTACAAGTGTTTTTATTGAAAATTCTATAAGCCTTAGAAGTTGTGGAATATCCTAAAAAGATTCATTCATCAGATTTTGGTATGAATTTTTGAAGATTATCATTTTTATTCAGAATGAATACTTTGCACCCAATAAAATTGAAGTATGAAACATTGGGTTTTTGTCCAGTCCATAACTCATATGGTGGTTTATTAAAAAATGGTCTGGATAAAACACGATTTATATTATAGAAAGAAGAACTAACAGCTTCATCCCAAAAGTGATTAGAAATTGAGTATTCACTCAACATGGTTCAGGTCATTTCCTAAAGAATACGATTTATTCTTTCAACAACACCATTTTGGTGAGGAGTTCTTGGAGTTGAGAAATTGTGAGTAATACCATTCTTACTACAACAAGTTTCAAAATATGAATTTTGAAATTCACCACCATGATCACTATATATAGTTATCAATGGTAGATTTTTCTCATTTTTAACTTGGGATCTAAATGTTTTGAAAAATGAAAAGTCTTCATATTTATTTGTTAGAAAATAGACCCATGTAAATATGGTAAAGTCATCAACTAAAACAAATACATAGTATTTGCCTCCAAGGCATCTAGTTTTTGTAGGACCAAAAAGATTCATATTCACTAACTATAATGCATGAGAATATGAAATTTCATTAGTTGATTTAAAGCTAGTTTTATGTTTCTTGCCAAATTGACAAGGATCACAAACTTTTGAAGAATCATATCTAAGATCAGGTAGTCCCTTTACAAGTATTTTATTTGAGAGTTTACAATGGTTTCTTGGATTTCAGTGTCCTAGTCTTCTATGCCATAGCCATGATTGGTCTTCTATTTCAATTAAGCAGGGTAGGTTTCGGCTCCTAAAGTCTTCTATGTTAATAGTGTATACATTCTCTTGCCTATGGGAAGATAGAATGAACTCATCCTTGGAATTGTGAACTAGTCACATTTCATTTCTAAAATTCACAAGGTAACCTTCATCACATAATTGACTTATGCTGATGAGATTGTTCTTAAGACCTTTAACAAATAAGACATTTGAGATGAGAAATTTTCCAAGAAAAATAGTATTACCTATACCAACAATCTTCCCTTGAGCATTATCTACGAAGGTAACCTTTCCGCCTTTTGTTTTGATAACCTTTTCAAAGAAAACATTGTTTCTGGTCATGTTTCGAGAACAACCACTATCCATGTAGCAATCATTCTTGTTGGTACACTTATCATTTTCCTGAAAAAGAAACAATTAGATTTTTTGAATCCAAACTTGTTTGGATCCAGAATGGTTAGATAACAGAATTTTTGGAATCCACATTTGTTTTACCAAATAAGCATTATGAAATCCAAAAGAGTGAGTTTTATTGAGAGAACACTCTCTTTTCCAGTGTCCACCACATTGGAACTTTGAACAAAAAGAGGTTTTTTGTAGAACAAAATAGTTATTACTAAAAACTGGTTTGGAATGTGTATAAACAAGTCCATAACGATTTCTCAGGGGCCAGATTTGGGAATACATTTTGTCAATGTTTTCTTTTCCATGAGTAAAGTTTGAAAAACATTTATTTAAAGAGAAAATTTCTAAATTTAGTTTTAAAATTATGTTTTTATCTTCCAAAAAATTTGATTTTAAACTATAGTTAGGCTCTAAAACATTTCCCTTAGAAATCACATTTTCTAGATCCTTAGAATGTTCATCCTTATCAGATTTGGCTTTCTCAAGGGTTTTTAAAATACATTCAAAAAAAGATGTTTTCAAATTGATATCATTAGAAAGATCCGATACATATTTAGTTAAAACTGAAATTCTAGAGTTTTCTTTCTAAATATTCTTATTGAGCTTAGAATTTTCATTTTCATGTAATTTAGAAAACCTAGATACTTCTTCAAAAGAAGGTAATGTATCATCTTCTGATGATGAAGATTCATCATTTTAAGATTCATAATATTTATCAGTTTAATTTTTATTTAAAGATACATTTGTAATAGAATCAACATTATGTACCTTAGCCATGAGATAATGATCATCAATTGGTAATCTTGCTATAAGTCTAATATTTATCTATCCTGAGGACTCATATTCTGAAGAATTATCTGATGAATTACTACCACTTTCACTCCAAATATCATTTTCCTTCAAGAAATTCTTTTTCTTATAATACGTTTTCTTATTTCTCTCAGAATGTTTCTCATTCTTGTCTTTTATCTCTAGTAAAAGACAATTAGGCCTTATATGTCCTACTTTCTTACATTCATATCATGTTACCTCTGAATATTTCTTATCCTTCCCATCTTTCTTTTTGAATTTGTATTGGAAATATTTCTTTCCCACACTCTTGTTCATCCTTCGAGCAAGATTGGCTAACTCATTATTCGAATGATCGCAATCACTTGAATCAGACATAACAACTTTCTTGGATTTGGATCTTATTATCCTTTTAGGTGTTTTAGCTTTAGATGTAAAAGTTACACCTCCATTTCCACTCTTCTTTTTGTTGAAATCAGAATCTCTTTTCATTCTTGTGTCATGCTGTAAAAGAGTTCCAAATAGTTAATCAAGAGTAATCTGGGGAACTTTTCTATTCTCATCAATAACTGTCCTTTTTTACTCCCATTCATTTGGAATTAATCTATAATCTTATATACAAGAGCTTTATCATCAAGGCCTTTTTCTCCCATGGATTGTAAGATGTTAAAAATTTTCATAAATCTTTTTTGCACTGTACATACTGGTTCTCTATAAGGAAAATCAAATCCATGATACTCTGCTCGAAGCCTCGCTCTTCTTGTTTCTATAACCTTGGATGTACCAAAATGAGTGACTTCTAATTTCTTCCAAATACAGTTGGCTGCTTCACAAGAAGATATCTGAATGTATATATTCCTGGTCATAGAACATAATAAATTATTGCGTACCTTGTAATTCAGTTGATATTCATGCTTCTTTTGGTTAGTGAAAGTACTGACATCTTTGTCAGGAATTTTATAACCTCTAGTAAGCATAATAAAATTGTCCACACTAGTATTGATGACGAACGTCTTCATATGATCTCTCTAGTACTCATAATAATTCCCATCAAAGATAGGTGGTCTAGAAGGATTTAGATGGTCTATTTACCCAATATTCATTCCCGCCATCTAATAAAACAAACAATCTTTTCCACTCCACACGTTAGTGTAGTAAGTAGTTAAAATGATAGTTTGAAAGAAATAAAGCTATTAATACAAATCAGTGGAAACCTACTCTGATACCAATTGTTGGATCGAATATATAGATGTATATATATATATTATATGGAACAATACAAGAGGGGGTGAATTGTAGGTATAAAAACTTTGAGTTTAAACACTTAAAAAGATTAGTTTAAAAGATCTTAAACTAATACAATTCAAACAACCAGAAATGTATTGAATATAAAGGTATGAAGTAATGTAATACTATTAGAAAAGTAAATTAATTGTATTCAAGATGAATACAATAATCAGAGTAATACAAGTGAATGATTATATCTTAAAGTGTATAGAATCAATCGATACAATATGTAATAGTATAATTGTAATTAAATCAATTACAATTGAAAGTGTAATGAAGAAAGGAAACAATACAAATTCCTTTATAATACAAGAAGAAGCAGAAATGAAAATGTATTACAATTATTTTTACCCAAAGAGAAGGGTTATCCTTTCACCTAGGATAAGAGGTCTGTCTTACCACCACCTTGGTAAGCCCTTGAAACGATGATCGGACCGTCTGTCTGCCTATCCCCAGCAGCCCTCGATATGATGATCTGACCGTCTGTATGCATATCCCCGACATCACTCGGTATGATGATCGGAACGTCTGTCTGCCTATCCCCGGCATCCCTCGATTTTGTAGGTAATAGGAACCTCTGTATTTCAATTACTTGAAAGCCCTCGATATGATGATCGGACGCACAAAGCACACATCATGATAGAAGTCACAACATCTCTCTCTAGATTCTTGAGAGAAGCAAAGTATCACAGTTGTTCACCGTTGTTCACCACACTTTTTTCTCAGCTTCAAATGACCTCTTATTTTCATGCCCCAGGTTCCAACGGTCACATTTCCTCCAACGGTCATATTTCTCCAAAAAAGTTGGAGGGACTTGGACACCTGGCATATAACAGTCATATTGAAACAGAAATAATGACATCATTTTGATTAGTTTGAAACTAACTCAACGATATCGTATTGGTTAAAATGAGAGATATATGAAGATGATAAACAAGACTACGATTAATATGAAACAAGTGTTTTTGACTAAGTAACAAAACAAGAAAGTAATGAAAGTTTGAATAGAAGATTCAGTATGATATGATTGACAGATTCAGTACGATACGATTGACAGAGTCAGTACGATACAATTTGACAGAGTCAGTGCGATACAATTGATAGAGTCAGTACGATACGATTGACAAAGTCAGTACGATACGAGTGACAAAGTCAGTATGATATGATTGAAAAAGTCAGTACGATACGATTGACAAAGTCAGTATGATACGGTTGACAAAAGACATTTTGATTAAAAAGACATTTGTGATTTCCAAAACAAGATATATAAGTCAAAAGGGAACTTTTGACTCAACAAAATGTTATAAAGGGATCATATATGGTATTATTAATATTAATATTTTTCTTTAGTGATTTAATAAAAATTATAAAACTACAATAGATGAGATTAAATAATGGTCAACTAAAGGGCATCATGAGGTAATGGATATCTGTGTCACTTTTTACATCTGTGAGACACATGCCATATTCACCACCAATTTATTTTCTATTAGTTATTTAAAAACTAATAATTAATTTAAAGATTATTCCCATTTAAATTATTTAGAATTAGATATCCATTCAATATTTCTCTTTCATTTTGATTATGATTCAAGGATACCGATGTTGTATAAGTTTTATGTCACAATGTCATCGTTTTTCAATATTATTTATGTTAGAGTCCACTAAATTGAAATATTATGATCTATCTCTAAACAATCATCAAAAATTTTCAACATCATTGTATATTCATGATAATATAATGTAATAGTACCACTTTTCCCTCTCATTGTTCCGTAAAAAATTGACAAAATGTATTAAAAAATCATATTTCATTCCTAATTCATTCGAATACCAATTTTTCATACAAAACCATTTTCCAGAAAATGTTTTGAAAAATATTTGTTACACCCTCTAAATGTTATCTTAAATAATTTAATAGCCATATTTTAATATTGAATAATTTTTTTTGAAAGGAATCTCTATTTTATTCTCCAAAAATTCTTGGTTGAATGTTTTTTAAAAATATGAAAGGAATCTTAGTTTTAATTTTCACGGCATTAATGGAATTTCATTCCATCATGGACATTATTTAAATTAAATATTCCATTATATGTCTTCTGGGTTGTTTTGAAATAAAAATATATTAAAACTTTATTATATTATTTTCCTCAAATTGGAATGGAATGTTTCATTTATAAATGAATAAAATGATTTTTTATTATTTTATTATATTATATTATGTTTCAAATCAAAGAAAACATTTCCTAAAATATTTTTCGAACATTCATATTTTAAAATGTGTTTTTTAATATAAAATAGTTAATTTCCTCAAAAAGTATTTAATGGAATTTTAATGGTATTTCCATTCATCAACGTCAACAATAGTTGTTATTAATTTTGATCCAATGGGTATATTTTGTATTGATACCATCGTTATTCATTCTATAGATGTATTAGGACATTAAGAAAATGGATTTTTATATTAACCATTTGTTTTCCATGGGTTAATCACATTTCGAATAGTTTTTTTGTAACGAGTTTATTTTACATGTGTCCATCATGTTTCAATTATATTATTTTGGAACATGTATCTTTTACATTGGTTAATCAAGATATGTATAGAATAATTTCGGTATTTAATACCTTTTTGATGATGTATAAACTCTATATACCATATATGTGTTTTTAGGACATTACAAATTATGGGGGTTCCAAGATAGAACCGGGTGATCCTGTTACAAGTTATACGTTAGGGAGGCCCATATAGTATTGTGTGAGCTTGTTACAGTTAAACACTAGGTAATTTAGATAACACATGGTGGTCCCCTTATAGATTAAATGACAAGTTCTATTATATTGATATCCAATGTATTACACAATGTACTTTAAAATGAGAGGAAATAATGGGGGAGTGACCAAATATTTTCTCTTATAGATTCAACTAGGAACCATTTATTACTTAAATGTGTTTAATATGTGTTATGAATAAAAATTTACCAATATAACATCACATTTTTTAGAATCTTATTATGGCACATGTATTATGATTACTGATTCTGATGACTTATTATGTTTCCATGATTTCATATTTGATGATACATGTATTATTGGTAATGATTTCTCTTATTATTCTCTCATTCACTCTTGTTATTCCATTATACCCTTATCCACATCTTATGATCATTGATTTAATTCACATGTTCATGCTTATTTTTACCCTTACTAGGAATTTATGATATCTGTAACACCCCGACCCAAGTTACCCAGAGTCAATGCATTATTACATAACATTGGCATGATGAAAAAATATCATGTCTCGAAAGACCGATTAATGTAGTAGCGTTGGAATCACTAGATACATTCATAAAGTTTACATTTCACCATAAAATGAAAAACAACAACAAAAACTTTTCTCCATAGACCTCACTCATCTCCCCTCATACTATCACTTCAATTCATTCATAAAACACTTCTTCACATCCTCGGAAAAATAAAACATGGAAAGGGTTGATCTCAGATGCCCAATAAGGATAACAATATAGCAGAATCATTTATAAATAAGCATAAACATTAAAGGAAATGAATAAATAAAACAAAATCCATTTAACCTTGAGATTCAGGGTAATATGGGAGAAATAAAATTAAATAATTCCATTTACATATTCACATTGATATTCTACTAGTTGAATAATCACATGAAATATCAATAACCACTTTCATAATGTTAGAATGCATAATGCTAGACTATCATAACAACATAGTAAAGGTCTTGTACCATGACTACAAATAATATTTTGTCAAGGCCTTGTGACAAGACACTAGTTTGTCAAATGATACCTACCGATGCATCGATAAGCTATAGCGGGCTCCACCCATCACTTACTATGTCCAATGCATTCCTCGTATAAACAGGTTTAAACATAACATAATCATTCTTATTAAAAATAGCATAGGAAATGTCAATAATTTATCCATAAATAATGAATGGTATAAAAATAACACATCCACAGTCAATAATATCACAAAACCTTCAATACAATATGGAAGTTTTGTATCATAATAAATCGACTTCATATAAGCTTAAAATCCATCAAAGGATGTTGACCTAGATGAAATCAAAACTATTTGAGAGAAATATATCTTATTTTGAATTCATTTAGAAGTCACGTAATTATAAAATAAAACATTTACTTTGAAAATATTGTTATAAGCTTCAAAGTAAAGCTTCGGTGATTTTATAACGGTGGAAAATAGCCGCTCCCACCGTATAAGTTAAAAAAGACATTCTTACCTTAATTTTGTCGATAAGGTTAGAAGGACCTTGTTTGGAAAATGATGGAATGATTCTTATATAAAAATATTTTAAAAAGTCAAAAAAGGGTATAAATGACATTAACCCATAGTATGAAAAATAGTAATAATGATTTGAAATACATTTTTAATAATCATGGATGTGGGTGATAAAGAGATCCCAGTATATAATTACGTATAAGCAATCTCGGATAATGAAGAGATTGTAAAATAAACCCTTACCTTCTACATTTCCATGGCTGAGGGTAGTTTAACATCCTGTATAATGGTTAAATAGTTGTTATTAAATTATAATATAATCTTATACATTAATATGATATCATATATGATCTTTTAACATTTCTTTGTTAATAATATCTTAGTATTATCGTCATTTCAGGTGTTAAATTACTCATTTTTTTATATGTTTGTTACATAAGACATGTTTGTTATGAATAGGTTGTGTCTTATTCATATCCATAATGATATCAAGTCTTAGATTTTTTTATCATCAAATGAGAATTATGCTTGAATGGATACGATGGGGAATGAATCTCATCGTGTTCATGGAGACAGTAGTACGTACGTACGCACGAGTGACAATATCATTCTTTTGATATTAAAATAATATATAATTGGATGTTATATAATATATAATGAATAATTATCATTTTATGTTCATTATTTACATAAATCACACATCATTATCATACCCATCCAAATAATGAAGTTTTGAATAACGATTACACCACGACGTGAAGACGGCAGGCTGTACGTATGTACGTATGATGACATGTAATTAAAAGGATGGATTGAATATTGAATATGATTGTACTATATTAAAAATAACATCATAGTATATATAAGATACTGGTGTTATTATTTTATAATGGAAATAAAAATGAAATAAGAATTGTAAGAAGAAAGTAACTTTAAAAAGGGTGGTGAAAACATTACCTCTTATTCGTGTAATTCCTTTTGATTTTATAAAAAGGGCTCCTATGGTTGGAATTATGAGTAAAGTAATACCTCTAGGATGAAGTTAGGACTTTTTAAATGGTATTTGGGAAATGTTTGGCCGAATAAAAAGGCTTTGAAGGTATAAATTTGAGAGAAGGGGGAGTACCCTTTTATAAGAGGGGTGAGGGGCACCTTTGGAAAATCTAGAAAGATTATTTTATAATAAATTCATATTTGGTTTATAATGGATCCAAAGTGACTTATTTCGTGGATAAGGTGGGGATGGGTCTAAATCCACTCAACCAATAGGTTTTAGAAAAGTTTTGGTCACTATTTTACCCTTATCTTTTAGATTTAACTCTTAGTTAAATACTTTGACATTTACCATGTCTCCTGTATTTTTATATTATATGGCTAATAAACAAACTATAAACTACCAAGAGATTCCAAAGTGGTTCATTAATAACATACCTATCATCATATAAGTCATTTTTATGAATCTTAGATTTTTATTAATATTATATAAATTAATAATATAATATTTTCTTTTAAAACTCCTTTATTTTAATTTTGACACTATTTAATAATTGATATTTGATAAAGTATTAATAACTTTTTTTATTTAAAAAAATTCATTTAATCATTCCTAACTTGTCATATTAACCAATAAAATTTGTGAAATTCATTAAAAGTCTCAAATTATATTTATTTTGGTATTTATAATATCAATTATTTTAATATTTCACAAATAAGATAATTATTGCATCATCATTATGTCATAAATAAATTAATTTATTTAATGTCTAAAAATTAAAAATAAAATACCACTATGTAGGAAATATTATTATGTTTCTAATTAATATATATATATGATATTATATTATGTATAACCATATATTAAAAATTCTTTTGTTATTAAACATTGATTTTAACTATTTAAACTCTTCTTTGAATTAAATAATAATAAATGTCCTAATCTAATCCATGTGGACCAAAGAGGATCATGTTTTATTCCTAAGGTTTATTTGGTCGAATTATACTTCTATAATAGAATTAGGACATGTGTTAAGGTAATAATTATATCATTTATATCCTTAATTACCCTATTTACTTTTAACCGTTGTAAATAAAAGTAAAAAGTTACTATTCACTAAAAATTATTTTCATGTCATTGAACCAAATTTTACTTACAGATACAAACTGTGTCTCTTGGAAATTTGAAATTACACTCACAAAAGCTATAAAATTATGTTTTATGTGAATATTCAAATTCTCTTAAGATATGGGTAAAAGATGGTGAAAAGTTCAATAACATTTTTATATATCTAAAATTATTATAAACTGACTCCATATAATGACATTGAAAATATATAGGTATTATGTAACTATTTTATCCTAAAATAAAATTTAATAATATAAATAAGTATTTAAATAAAAATTCGGTTTTAAATGATAACTCCTTGTTTTTCACTATTCTTCAAAAATTGAATGTTTTCGAAAAAATATCAAAATTTCACCATAGGCTAATTTTAACATTCCGAATCCAAAAATGAAGTCCATTTTGAAAGAAAAAATGTATAAAATTATAAAAATTGGGTATTACTATACATAACGGCTAGTTTGATTGGTTGTGGTGTGTGTTACAACTCAAAGTTTCCTATAAAACACACTATTGTATTATTCAAAGATAATTGTACCATAGAAGTATGGGGTGTTACATTATCCTCTCCTTCAAATAATTTCTTCCTCGAAATTTCTAGAATATTACTGCATAAAAATACTCAGGTGGTTCATCATAATAAGTTCCTCGGGTTCTATGTTGCCTCTTCCATCTTATGGATATCCATAGAACTTTTACCAGACTATTCGTCCGGTTTCTCAGCACTTGTTCTCTTGTGTCAAAAATCCTGACGGGCTCTTCGCAATAATATAGATTGGGTTCTAGTTCAACTTCCTCATAAGTGAGTACATGTGTTGGTTCTGTCGTGTATTTTCTCAACAGTGATACGTGGAACACATCGCGAACTTTGGAGAGACTTGGCGGCATTGCCAAACAGTAAACTACAACCCCAATTCGTTCTAGAATTTCGAAAGGTCCTATGTACCTGGGACCCAATTTACCCTTTTTATCAAAACGTATAACTCCCTTCCATGGAGATACCTTCAAGAAAATATGATCTCCTTCCTGGAATTCCAATTCCTTCCTTTGGTTGTCAGCATAGCTCTTCTACCTACTTTGAGCTTCTTGGATATGGCTTTGGATTACCTTTTCCTTTTCCATCATTTCCTCCAGAAGTTATGGGTCTACAAGTTTTTTTCACAAACATCATCCCAACAGGTGGGTGTGCGACATCTCTTTTCATATAACGCTTCGTATGGTTCCATCTGAATACTTTAATAGAAGCTATTGTTATAGGAAAATTCTACCAGAGGTGAATATTGATCCCTCAAATCCTGAAAGTCGAGTGAGAATGATCTCAACATGTCTTCTATGGTTTGAATAGTCTATTCCGATTTTCCATTAGTTTGGGGGTAGTAGGCAGTTATCAAATGAAGATCAGTATCCAGGGCCTTCTAAAGTCTCTTCCAGAATCTTGATGTAAAACAGGGATCACAATCAGAATCAATTGATAGGGGTACTCAATGAAGTCTCACAACTTCATTAATATATAGTCTTACTAGAAGTTCAAGTGGCAGATCTTCTCTTATATGAATAAAATGTGCTGACTTGGTAAGATGATCAACAATGACCCATATTTCATCCTTACTAATAGGAATCTTTGGCAGTCCCATGAAAAATTCCATCGTAATATTATCCCATTTCCACTCATGTATGGGAAGAGGTTGCATGACTCCTCCAGGTTGTTTCCTTCCAGCATTCACTTGTTGACAAACCATACATCTTGACACAAAATCAGCAATCTCCCTCATCATGTTGTCCCACCAAAAATGTTCCTTAAAATCTCAATAAATATTGGTTCTCCCATGGTGTATAGAGAAATTGGAACTATGAGCATCGTCCAACAACTCCCTTTTAGATCAGGTATATCGGGAACTCAAAGTCTCCTCCCAAATTTCAAAATTCCTTCTTCATACACAAATTCACTTCATCTCCCATCATTCACTACTTTAATCTTCTTTTGAAATTCATCATCATCAGTCTGAGAACTCTTAATCCTTTCTAGTAAATATGGTTTGGAAACCATTTAAAAACGTATTGATGTTTCACCTTCCATGGTGATTCCCATATCCAACCTTACTAGATCCATAAAAATCGGATCCCTTTCAATTCTCATCACATTAAAAACTCCATGATCCTTTATGCTCAAGGCATCTTCCAACTTATTTACCTTCCCTGGGTGGTAGTGTATCATGCAATCATTATACTTGAGTAGTTCATTCCATCTCCTTTTCCTCAAGTGGAGTTCTTTCTATGAGAAAATATATTTCAAACTCTTGTGATCTATATAAATATCACATTTTTTACCATAGAGATAGTATCTCCAAATTATCAACACAAGGATTACAGCAGGTAACTCTAGATCATGAGTTGGATAGCTTTGCTCAGGAATTTTCAGTTGTCATGATGCATAGGCAATAACCCTATCATTCCGCACAAGGACACAACCATGTCCTTTCTTTGAAGCATCACTATAAATAAAAAACACATCATTCCCCGATGGTAGAGTCAATATAAGAGAATTTACTAATCTTCTCATCAGTTCTTCACAACATTATTCACAATCTTTTGTCCAAAAAAGTTTATCCCCTTTTCATGTGAGCTTCGTTAATGGGTTAGCCAATCAAGAAAAATTCTGGACGAAACGCCATTAATAACCTACTAAACCAATAAAACTGCGTACCTCAGTTATACTCGTTGGTTCTGGACATTATTGGATTGCCTTGGTCTTAGAAAGTTCAACAGAAATTCCATCCTTAGGGACAATATAGCCAAGAAATAAAATCTCCTAAATCCATAATTTACACTTGCTAAACTTCCCATATAATTCATGTCTTCTAAGAGTCTTTAGGATAATGCGCAATTGAATTTTATGATCTTTGTAGCTTTTGGAATATACCAAGATATCATCAATAAATACCACCACAAATTCATCAAGACATTTCTTGAAAAATCTGTTCATTAGATCCATGAAAACATATGGTGCATTAGTCAGCCCAAAAGGAATTAATGTAAACTCGTAATGCTCGTTCCTGTTTCTAAATGTTGTCTTCAGAATGTCTTCCTTCTTCACACACAACTGATGGTATCCATATCAAATTTCAATATTTGAAAATTATTGAGATCCATGTATTTGGTCAAATAAGTCATCATTGCGATGTAGGGGATACTTGTTCTTTATTGTTATCGCATTGATTTCTCTATAGTCAATACATAGCCTCATCGATCAATAATTTTTCTTAACAAAAAGGGCAGGATCTCCCCATAGAGAAACACTTGGGAGAATAAATCCCTTATACTCAATTCCTCTTGTTGTTTCATTAGTTCAACTAATTCTATTGTGGCCATTCTATAAGGGGTCTTCGATATAGGCCTTGAACCAGTAATTAAATCAATAGAAAACTAAATTTATCGTTCTGGAGGATGTCTAAGTAAATCATTTGGAAAAACATCTACATATTCATTTAAAATAGGTACATCCTCTATTTGAACATTCCTTTCCTCACCCAAAGTTATTTCATTCTATTCCTCCCCAATAATTGAATTTAGTTGAGCTATTGGGGGTAGATCTAGATAAGAATTAGGTGGTGACGATTCTGCTCTAAAGATAAGGTGTTCCTTATCATCATCATCAAAAATCGTAACCTCCATCTTCTAACAATAAATCTCCCCATCCTGGACCGAAATCCAATCCATACCATGGATTATGTCAAACTCAATATTAGGTATGATGATGAGATCAGTAGATAAAGAACATTTATATTCTCTAATCGGAACTGATTCACAGAACATTGTTGCAGTGATACTTCCCTTCAGAGTTTTAACTGAAAACTCCCTTGTTAAATAAAATTAGAAATATCTAATATTATTAGCAAACATAGAAGATATGAAATAATCCAATGATCTAGAATCAAATAATGCATTTTCTAAACATGAGGAAACCATTAAATTACATGCCACCACATCTTTCGGAGATTCTACCTCAGCGGTAGTGATAGCATAAGCTTGGCCTTGATCCCTTGGCCATTTCTGAGGTAAGTTCCCCTGAAACTTATGTAATTCATTTTCATAATGTCCCATATCCCTACAATTGTATAATTGAACATCGGTAGTGTATTTCTTCCCCATGAAATCACGATCCTGGTGGCCTTTTTCACCACCCTTGTAACAAAATCTATTTCCTTTCAAGCAAGTATAGAGTTGTTTCTTCAGATATTTACTGCATGATGGATATTCAACATTTCCCTTCTTCCCCTTATTTCAATTCCCAGAGTGATCAAACAATCTCTTCTTCTCTTTCTTTTCCTTAAAGTCGTAAGACTTAGCGAATTCCTTTTCTGTCTTGATAGCACATGAGACAATATCTTCATTCGACGAGAAGGATTGTGAGAGTAATGTTCGACAGAGATATGGTTTTAACCCATAAATGAAATGATCAATCTTACTTCTTGGGTTACGTATATAATCCGTTGTATGCCTCGCTAACCTTGTAATGTTATCCTCATACATTGAAACATTCTCATCCTCCTTTTGTCTCAGACTCAGAAATTGTCTTTCCATATCCGCTCGATGGTCATGAGGAAAGTATTTTTATAATAAAATACCTTTAAACTCCCTCCATTCCATATTTGATACTTCATCATCATCCTTCTTGTATTGAATCAATGACCACCATTGATCAGCATCTCCAGTGAGGCGGTAAACTCCTGTGATAACTATTTCCCTTTCACTACTACCCAAGGCATGGAATATATTCTATAATGAATTTATCCATTTCTCAACTACTAATGGATTTGTACTCCCATTGAATGTTGGTGTTTTTTTCCTCATAAAAGTATATAACATTGATCCTCTACACTGCAGATCAGGGTGATCAATACGGGTTAGGTTATTATTCATAACCTAAGTGAGTTGTCCCAGTACGGTGATTAGCTTATCAGCACGAGTTGCATAACCATCTCCACTATAATTATATTGAATAGTAGGGAAATCACTACATGGAGTGTGTCCATTGATATGGCTCACATTCCATCAACAAGGCACCATTTCTAAACAATGGCATAAACTAGATTAGTTTATGAATCGAAATACATAATTCCAAAATTATAAAATACATTTACATAAATTGAACAGTTTATCGATATAATCCATAATCATAAAAAAAATTCGTTGAGAAAGTATATACTCATAAACCCTTCATAATGATTTGTAAATAGAATGAGAATTATCCCAAGCATATCCCTCGGGAGTGTCGTAGCCAAGAGTGTAGCAAAGCCCGTTGTCATGCACCAGTTCCCGTTCGAGTCTAGATCAAAGCGGTGTTTTCGGGTTTTACCCTAGGTACATCTATGAAAGAGCTTCCTCTACCTGATCGTATCGAGACATGGATTTATTGCTAAAAAAATCAAAAAATCTTTACAACACCAAAATTCTAAGATGTTCTTATATAAAAATCATCGAAGTCCATCTTAGGTCTATGTGCTCTAATCAGAGTTCATCAAAATCTAGCTTCCAAGGTTAGTAATAAACTTACTTTGATACAAACTGTAATGCCCCGACCCCAGTTACCTAGTGTCGTTTCATTATTACATAACATTGGCATGATCACAAAAGCTCATGTCTCAAAAGACCGATTAGTTTAGTAGCCTTGGAATCACTAGATACAATTATAAAGTTTACATTACATCATAAAATGAAAAACTACAACAAAAACATGTCTCCATAGACCACACTCATATCCACTCATACTACCCATGAAGGTCATTCATAAAACACTTCATCACATCCTGGGAAAAATAAAACATAGAAAGGGGTGAGCTCAGATGCCCAGTAAGGATAACAATATAGTGGAAACATTAATAAATAAGCATAAACATTTAAGTCAATGTATTGCTAAAACAAAAGCCTTTTAAACATGAACATCAACATAATATGGCAGAAATAAAATGAAATAATTCCATTTACTTATTCACATGGATATTACACTAGTTGAATAATCACATGCAATATCAATAACCACTTTCATAATGATGGAATGCATAATGCGAGACTATCATAACCACGTAGTCTAAGCCTTGTGCAAAGACTACAAATAATATTTTTTCAAGGCCTTGTGACAAGACAAAATTTTGTCTCATGAGACCAATCAATGCATCAAGGAGCTATAGTGGGCTCCACCCATCACTTACTAATTCCAATGCATTCCTCAAATGAATAGGATTAAATATAACATAAACATTATTTTTAAAACTATCATGTGAAATGTCAATAATATCACCATAAAACATGAATGGTATAAAAATAACACATCCATAGTAAATCATCTCACAAAAACATCAATACAATATGGAAGTTTTGTATCATAATAAATCAACTTTATATAAGCTTTAAATCCATCAAAGGATGTTGGCATAAATGAAATAAAAACTATTTGAGATAAATATCTCTTTTTTAATCATTTAAAAGTCACATAATTATAAAAGAAAACATTTATTTCGAAAATATTCTTATAATATTTCAAAGGAAGATTCGTTGATTTTATAACGGTGGAAAATAGTCGCACCCACCATATAAGTTTAAAAGACATTCTAACCTTAATTTTGTCGAAAAGGTTTAAAATGTCCTTGTTTAAAAAACGAAGGAAAGATTCCTTTATAAACATCTTATAAAAAGTCAAACAACGGTATAAATGACATTAACCCATGGTATGAAAAATAATAAGAATAATTTGAAATACATTTTTAGGAAACATGTTTGTGGATGATAAAGAGATCCTAGTAGATAATTACGAATAAACAATCTTGGATACTGAAGAGATTGTAAAAGAAACCCTTACCTTGTACTTTTCCTTGTTTGAGGGTAGTTTAACCTCTTATATTATGGTCATATAGTTGTTATTAAGTTATACAATAATCATATAGATTAATATGATATCATATATGATCTTCTAACATTGCATTGTTAATAATATCTTAGTATTATCATCGTTTCGGGTGTTAACATACTGGTTTTCTTTTAAATGTTTTGTTACATAATCCATGTTTTTTATGGATAGGTTGTATCTTATTCATATAAAAAATGATATAAAGTCCATAAAAATTATTTTAAATCATCAAATGATAATTAGGCTTGAATAGATATGATGGGGAATGAATCTCATTGCATTCGTAGAGACAGTAGTCCGTATGTATGCATGAGCGACAATATCATTATTTTGATATTAAAAAAACATGTAATTGGATGGTATATCATATATACAGAATAATTATCAAGTTATGTTTATTATTTACATCAATTACACATCATTATCAAACCTATCCAAATAATAATTTTTTGAATAACAATTACACCACGATGTGGAGACGGTAGGTTGTACGTACGCACGTATGGTCACATGTCATTCAAAGGATGGATATAATACTGAATATGGTTGTAACATATTTATAATAACATCACAGTATATATACGATAATGGAGTTAGTATTGTATAATGGAAATAACAAAGAAAGAATAAGTTGAAGAAGAACAGAACTTGAAAGAGTGTGGTGAAAACATTACCTCTTCTTCAGGTTCTTCCTTTTGATTTATCAAAAGGGTTCCTTAGGTTGGATTTATGAATAAAGTAATGCCTCTAGGATGAAGGGAGGATTGTTTAGAGGGTATTTAGAAATATGTTTTCCGAACAAAAAGTCTTTAATGGTTTGAATTTGAGAGAAGGGGGAGTTCCCTTTTATAGGTGGGGTGAGGGGCACCTTTGTAAAAGCTAGAAATATTATTTTATTATAAATTAATATTCAATTTCTAATGGTTAAAAAGTAACTTATTTAGATTATAAGGTTGATATGGGTCTAAATAATGTCAACCAATATGTTTTAGACAAGTTTGGTTCACTATGTTACCCTTATCTTTTAGATTTAACTCTTAGTTAAATAGTTTGACATTTACCATGTCTCTTGTATTTTTATATTATATGGTTAATAAACATACTATAAACTTACAAGAGATCCTCAAGTGGTTAATTAATGACATATCTATCATCATATAAGTCCTTTGTCTGAAACATAGTTTTTTAGGAATATTATATCAATTAATAATATAATATTTGTTTTAAAAACACCTTTTTGTCAATTTTGACACTATTTAATAATTGATTTTTGTTAAGTCTTAATAAATTTATTAATTCAAAAAAAACCATTTAATCAACAATAAATTATCATATTAACCAGTAAATTACGTTGAATTCATTAAAAGTCTCAAATTATATTTATTTGGGTATTTATAATATCAATTATTTTAATATTTCACTATTAAGATAATTAATGAATCATCAATGTGTGATAAATAAATTAAGTTATTTAACGTCTAAAATTTTTAAATAAAATACCATTTTGTAGGAAATATATTTATATCTATAACTAATATTTATAGTCTAATTTATCTTATGTATAAACCTATATTAAAAATGTTGTAGTTATTAAACATTGGTTTTAACTCTTTTAACTCTTCTTTGAATTAAATAATAATAAATGTCCTAATCTAATCAAAGTGGACCAAATAAGATCATATTTTATTCCTTAGGTTGTTTTTGGTCGAATTATATTTATCCAATAGAATTAGGACACGTGTTAGGGTAATAATAATATCATTTTTACCCTTAATTACCCTATTTACTTTTAACTGTGGTAAATAAACGTAAAAAGATACTATTTACCAAAAATTATTTTCATATCATTGAACCACATTTTACTTACTGATATCAACCGTGTATCTCTGATTTTTGAAATTCCTCTCACAGAAGTGGTAAAAATATGTTTTATGTGAAATTGAAAATTCTTCTAGGAGATGGGTAAAAGACGGTGAAAAGATCAATAAACTTTTTATATATCTAAAATTATTATAAACTTACTCCAATGAATTATATTGAAATTATATAGGTATTATGTATCTATTTTGACCTAAAATATATTTTAATAATATAAATAATTATGTAAATAAAAATTTGGTTTTAAACTATAACTCTGTGTTTTTCACTATTCATCAAAAATTGAATGTTTTGAGAAAAATACCAAAATTTCACCCAAGGATAATTTTGATATTCCGAATACAAAAATGAAGTCAATTTTGAAAGATAAAATGTATAAAATTTCAAAAAGTGGGTATTACAATTCTTAATGGCTAGTTTGATTGATTGTTATGTGTGTTAGAACATGAAGTTGCGTACAACACATGCTATTGTATTATTCAAAGAGAAGCATACCGTTGAATATTGGGGTGTTACAATCACCCTTTTTATTCTTCCTTTTCCATAAGATATTAATAAATTAATTTTGATGAATTATTTGTAGAATTTATTTCAAATGGATGATGATGAAGGCATAATGTTATATTAGAAAACCTTTGTTAAGAGTTAGATAATATCATTTAAAAAATTGTTATATTTTATGTATGTGTGTTTCCTAATTCTTGTAAAACTATAAAGGTAAATGTTACTTATGAATTTATGTGATCTAATTTTTTATTGATGTTTTATGGGTTAGAGGGAAAAATCTAGGTCACAATTATCGCTATCAATTCGGGACATGTAAATTTTAGTAATTTAGAGCTTGATCTAGGAGTTTGGGTTCTTGGATATTGTATATACAAGTGATTAAAGGGAAGGATTTATTTATGGTAAAATTATCCATCCCCTTATTCTACTGAATTTTAAAAAAAACTATTCTCCCATTATATTCATAGCATTTAAAATTTATTAAGAAATTTTGGGAGATACAGGTGGCATGAAATGTATCCCCTTAATATGTGTTATATAAGTCTACTCGAATTCTCTATAGGTTATCCATGTGTAGAACAATGGATATATTTTAATACAATATCATAGATTTCATTTTGACAATAACTATGATATGAAAACTAAAATAAATCTATTAAGGACTGTTTGGACATATTATCATGAATTTATAAGAACATTGACATAGTGGATTATTCAAACTTTTTGGGACTATTATGACTTATCATTTTGGTATAAATAAGTAAATCATTGAAAAGATTCACCATTTATGCACAACCCCATGGTGGATACTCTCCACACATATTCTCTATTACAGTCTACTCCATGAAAATATATCCAAAAAATATTTATACCATTATGGATGTATAAAATTAATTTAGAATTAATTGTTTTTAAATTTTATGTTCACCAGGATTTACAATGTATTCTCTAGATTCACCAACAATTACCTCTATAAATTATCGTCACATATATGTTCAAATAAGGTGAATCTACCAATTTTATTAAATTATAGCATTGGGGATTATATGTATTCCTCAATAAATAAACAATTTTCATTAAATCTCAAATATATGTAATATTAAATATGCATTCATCCTTCATCACATTGAAAATATAATTATCGTTGGGAAACATGATTCTACAGAATTTTTCATCGTCTTTATAATTTGGATATATTTATTTTCCTAAGCATGAAATTAATTGTAAAACTTATATTCTATCAAACTTCATAGAGACATCTAGATAACCTATAAATGTGATCAATATATCTTTATGAAAATTCCTAATATTATTTTGTGTTGACAAAAACTTTAAAATATCTTTCCTTTTTTGTGGATATAGTGCCTCATTCCCAATATCACTTATCTTCTATTGTTAAAATTGAATCCCAACCATGATCTAGTAGATTTGTGGTTA
The DNA here is from genome assembly GCA_963277665.1 of Viscum album. Lineage (NCBI taxonomy): Eukaryota > Viridiplantae > Streptophyta > Magnoliopsida > Santalales > Viscaceae > Viscum > Viscum album. The sequence continues at coordinate 115,105,046 of OY728137.1, forward strand.
GATTCTATATACCATCAATATGTGACTTCATTTTGTAATGGGATATGATTCTCATATTACATATCAAGTCCATCATCTATGACATCTCCCACAATGTGATTTTTCTTATTCTTTTTATTGATTGACTCGTATTTGGAATCCAGATAACTCCCAAAAGAATTTATCATCATGATCATTTTTCAATGCTCTATGATCATTGCATTAAAATGAAATATTTGACAATTGATCCCTCTTGTGTGATAACCATTTCAACATCCATCTGTGTCTTCATGAGAGTATGATTATCATCATAATTATTCACTTCTTACTCATCATAAAAGGCCCTCCTTTCATTGATACCAAAATCTTAAAATGTGGAATCCACATCTAATTAACACATTAGAAATGTTAGGTTAATATATAAAAATGTTCAACAAAATTGTGGCTATAGACAATTAAATATTCACATAATGTTTCAACTATTATATTCTACTTCTTATAGAAAAAAATAACATTATCATTGAAAACCATTTTTAAATACTATGTTTCTTTTTATTTTGATAATTTCTCCCATTATATCATATTAAGAGTTAAATATTTTGTTATATAATTCCATAAATCATTTTAAATGTTCTTGATTGTATAGTAGTACCAAGATCTAACCAAAAATCAGGTTCATTTTAATTTTTTTGAAAGATGTATTGGTTTTACATATTTTGGACCAAGATATTTTTGGGTTATAAGACCATATTTTTATGTCCCTTATAAGTAATATTTTTTAAAAAAATTTATCATCCACTAGTGAATTATTGTTGGGGTTACCAAAAAATATCATTTTTCCATATTTTTCATCAATTTAACTTACACCATGAATAATTTTTCATAATTTTTTCAAAGTAAAACAAATTTTCACGATTTTGGGATACATTCTTCCTAGAAAATGTAGTGCATGCTTCTCCAGATGATATCATTGTATATTTACCCATAGAGTTATTGAAAATTGATGTAAAAAATATATATGAATATTGGTTATAAAGGCAATTTATCTCTATAAGTTGGGACCTTACATATTCTGTTAAATTTGGGTCAATTAGTTTCAATATGAATGCTTGACATTTCGCAATGAAAGAGTAGATCAAGTACTCAATTGATTTGATCCTACAATCCAAATCTATTTCCATATTTTGAATTGTTTCCTCATGCATAATATTTTTTCCTGTAAATAATTATCTATATTCATTATAATCATACATTTATATTCAATGAGTGCAAATTTGATATCTATAGAGTGTTTATGAAACCTATTAAATTAATTAATGTCTTCATTAAAAAAATTTATGTGAATATATGTCAATGTATTCAATAGATATAGGATGCCAACCATCTAAATTTTGAATATATTTGTAACATCTCAAGAAAATAATAAATATAACATCTTCATATTTATTAATATTTGTGAATTAAATATTAATTTTACTTTAATAAGGATACTATGTTTGATGGAATACATAATACGCCACAACAAGTTTCTTTGAAATCCTATGTTGCACACAATGTTGAGTTATACAGAAAAATAATAATATAATTTTATTATTTTAAAGGGTAGTTAATGCCTAGAAATTGTAATAGTGGAAATCAATAGAACTAACTACAATATGATTATACATGTTAGTTAAATGTTTTTACATTAATCCTATAAATGTTAGAGGCTTATAATGTGAATGAATTTAATTTTAAGGATAAATACTCTAATATTCTTTAAAAGGTTGATTTATCACCTTTTGATTGAGAAACCTCATTAAATCTAGTCTTGGTCACTATTCTATGTTCCATTTGACAAAATAAAATTCTTTTTTAGAATCAGGATATTAAAATTTACTTCAGGTATATTTTTGGTATTTCATGATAAAATTCATTTCTCAATTAATAGTGAAAAATACAGTATTTAATTCTAAACTGTCTTTTAATATAATTTATTTTTAAGGTCAGATTATCTTTTTAATTGTTTTTAATGTATAATTAGATTATATTTTTACCATTTATCTACATATGGTTATTAATAGTAATTTCACTTTGAAATTGGATAGAAATAAGTGTTAAACATTGGATAGTTATTATTTCTTAAAAACACGATTTTTTACAGCAGATATTAATTTTAAATTAATTTATACCAATTATGTGTTTTGAATTCAAGAAACAATTGATTCCATATTTGGAATCAGGAGTTCCATATTTTTTAAAATAGGTAGCTTTTATTTTAAGACATTAATAATATTTACTTCAGTACAAATTTTATTTAACATGGTTAAAGGGTAAATCAGGTAAATAGGGGTAATAAAATATTATTTTAATAATATTAAATTACCCCAAAATGAGTCCTAATACTATTGGTTGATTCATATCCATCCATGGGCATCCTTGGGTCTATTTTGGGTCCCCATGGAGCCACATGGGAGTGATAATGACACTTTATATTAATTAATTTAAAGTAAAGACAAAAATGACTTAAACATATATCTTTTAGTAAAAATAAATTTTACATGGGGTTATATACGTTATCTATTAGACTATAAATATTTATAGGTAATCTAAAATTATTTCCCACATCCTCATAATTTTTTAATAATTTTTAGACATCAAATAAATAAAATTATTTATAAAACATTAATGATGATGTGTTTACATTATCAATGAATGATTTAAATAAATAAGATTATAAATATTATAACAATATACAAAAAATGTCTAATTCTTATTAAATGATTTTATTTCGAACATTATCCATATTATCTTTTGCTCTAATGAGTTTTGGACCTTTAGAAACTGAAAATCATTATATAATAAAATAATATTTTTAAAAATTCCTAAAATCCCTGCCTCCCCTTATAAAAATCCCTCACTTATAACCCATTCCTCACACTTATAAATCCCCTTAGTTCATCCAACCACTGTGAAATTAATCTTCCTACATCCCTCCCATCCTTCTATTATCATTTCCTTAGGCATAAGGCAATTCAAGTAAACCATTTGGTTCAAAGCAAAGGGAGAAACCCGATATGAAGGTATCATCTTTTCTTAAGTTATTTTTTTTATTTTACTTCTCCAACCCCATAAAATCATTTTATTCCATTATTTTAAAAAACACCAGATTCTTAAATAAACTAGGTTTATTTATGGGAATTATTTGAACTACATTTACACACACCTCTATCTAATGGTTAAAGAACATATTGTTTCTATGGACGGCGAACTACTGCCCCACAAAATGACGATGGTTCAATATTCTCCTACCACCTCTAATAGTGGAAATTAAGATGGAAATATATTTATATGTGATATATAATATATTTTAATTTTTTCTATGCTTCTGTATTTTTCATTTATAGAATACCTTTATGGTTTTCCATAGTGTCAAAATAAGATAATTTCATTCGAGGATGTGCAGACTACTGCACCCACAAGTTGATATGGCTCATTTATTCAATACATGGAACACATAAAGGATGGAGTTAATAAAATTAAATTTGATATAATACTGGTATTATAATATACATATGTATCATTATGTTTTCATTCCATTAAAATATGAAATGTAAATGAAAGTCGTGTTTATGCGTACGTACGACCTACCGTCTCCATGAACGGTGCATTTCATTAATTATCTCCAAATGTTATGTACTATTGAAAATACATCTATATAATAGATATACATGATATACATGATATACATGATATCCAAATGTTGCAATTTATAATTATAACAAGTTCATTTTTAACTCATGTTCCGAACATCAACAAAATATCCGATATGAACTCAAATAATTATATAATTGTTATTGAAAGGTAGTAAATTATATAAAAAGAATAATTAACTTGAAAAATTTTATTATGAAAATAGAAATTAACTATAGTTTATTATCCATGAGATTAAAGAACGATCGAGTCAAGTTGGACATGAGGTAAGGGACTTCGTCTCAATCTCATTTCAGTAAGGCATATTTTTTTATACATTACATTATTTTATAAGGTGTAAAAAAATATTTTACTTATAATTTCATTCCAAAGTAATAATTTTGTATGATGAGTTTTACTAAACGACATAAAAATTGATTCTTTTAACATCAACGGTGAAAACAACCTTTTCTGCCACCATGAGTATTATTGGATCTATGTCTTCCTTAACAAGGAGTAATGTTTTTTTAAAGGAAAATAAATACAAGACACCCTTTTTACGTATTTCGTTATTGAAAATGGATTTGAGAGAGTATTGATTATTTCAATATCTTGAAATGATATATTGTGATTGTAATGTAAAAATGTTATATTTCCTTTATGCTTGTTTTATGTGTTATGGTTCTTGGGAATTGTATATGATAATGGGTGGTTCTGTGATATACCTATGGTGGGTCATCCTGCTCTCCAATGAATTGGGTAACGTGAAAGAGGTTAGCATGAATGTTTATCCTACAAGATTTAGGGAATATACCCTGATGGGTTTTCCAAATGAGACACCTTATGTAACTGTGATAACTAAAATGTAAGTATGTTATGGATGCCACATGTTACCTTTATGATTTTTTATTACTATGTGTTATCAATAAATCTTATGATTTCATGACGTATGTTAAAGAGCTTATGTTATGTATTTATTGAGTATGTAATGTTTTCTTTCATTGTTTCATATCCCTTACGGAGCATATTTATGGTAATCCCGTGTTTTTTAAATGTTTTTCACGGGACATAATAATGATTAGAGACAAGGATTGGATCAAGGGAAAGTCATGCTATCTAAAAAATGAAACTAATCCTAATTTTTTTTTCAAATGTTTTTATTTTATGAAAAAAACAGAAACAGAGTAGAATTTTCTACTTTGTAATTTTTGAGATGTAATGTAATAGTTAAGGCCAAATTCTCTAAAACTCTAAACCTGAAAAGATCCTCAATTTGAATTATTCATTTAATTCAAGATTATGTATTATTTTAGGACTAGGTCCTTATAGATGGTATCTGAGGCCAGTTTAGGCAACATTAAGAGTTGTAATATTGTTAAATTAATTTCTATAAATTATTTTTTGTTTAAGTAATGATTTAAATGGTATAGTATTTACAGATTACCATATTTCTTTTCCTAAGATATTTCTGTGTTTAGAATGGTTTTTTTGAAGATGAAATAGGGAAAATATGATGGGATGGAATCAGGAGGAAGACAACCCTCCAAATCAGCAACCTGAGAAAGTGGGAATCAGAACTGAATAGTTTGTTGCAATGATGACACAATTGACTCTGGCTATAAATGGTTGTGGTATCCTTGCACTAGATCAGCCATATCAACTACAGATGAACAGATCATGTGGAGAAACGAAGCTTGACGTACATGGACATTACATTACTTTTGCAGAATACTTAGTACATAACAAAAACACACACACGAGGACCGTAATATTTTAGTGTCTTTGGAAACTCAGAACGTAATCTTCTAATCATGGTGAAAGATATTCAAGATATCCCATAATTTTCTTCATTTTTTTCTTACCTAAAACCTTTCTTTATATCCTGGGGAAAAGAAAACATAAAAGGGTGAGCTCAAATGCTCAGTAAGGGTAAACAAAAGAAATATCAATCACATAATATTCATAAGAACATATCTTTTGGAAATCTTAACCTGCAAAAGAGATCAAAATTTCATAACATGGGATAAATCATAGTAGTGAAATGTATTCACAATAATCACAACTTAAAACATGAAAATTTGTTTCATATACACATAATCATAGAGAATCATATCTTATTAGTTAAAACTCATTGCCAATACTATCTTAGTGGACAAAGTCCCTTTCTGAACCGAGTTCATTCCTCGTTTCAGTCCTGTTTCACAGAACCGGTATAACCTACCGTTCTAGCCATGTCTATCTCATGAGATATAAAATCTTTACCCAATTCATTGGAGGGAGAAATAGGTCCCACCCATCTCATAATGATACCATTCTTATGTGTGCCAAAAATCATAAACCATACATCATAGCATAACCCATGAAATAAAAATGGGAATCTTAAATATCCTGACATCATAAATCAATTCATATAAGATAAAGGAATTCATAAAGATAATTCCATCACAACATAGTCAAATCAGTGTAATAATAGGGATAGAAACAGAACCCTTTATTATATTACATGGACAATAATTTTGATAAAACACTTGAACTCCATTTTTGAGGAAAAAATCATTTCTTCTTCAAAAACACTTTTCTATTCATAACATGTCATACAATTTTAAACTAAAAGAAGTTGATTAAAAATAAACATGATAACTTGTAAAGTAATATTCTTGGAAATAATGTTTTAAAAATCCATTCATGTCGTATAAGTTAAAACATAATTGTATTATTTATTTATCATTAATTTAAGGATACCATATTTATAAGGGATTTTATCCCAATTTACATTCCATTGAGACTTTATTGTCGTTATGAACCAATTCATATTTATATGATTTATATATTGTCCTTTGACATATTATATCATTAATAACATTATTCTCATGATATTATAAAGTTTTTATTAAATTTTATTCCTCAAATATTTATATTCAAGCATCTCTAATTTGGTTAACAACTCCTTAACTAAAAAATTGTTTTACGGATTCATTCTTCTAAATAATTCTCATTAATGTCCATGTTTTAAAAATAGTTCTAAGGATTTATTTATATGGACATTAATTATTTAAAATGTTAAATCCTTTAAAATCTTAAAATTGTATGAGACACATTGATTCAAAAATCTCTTTATTAAATGTTTTAAATGGTTTTCAAAATGGATTGATAAAAAATTTATTATATTATTATATTGAAATGATATATTTTGATTGCAATGTGGAAATGATATATTTCATGTATGATCAATTTATATTTTATGAATATGTTATGGTTACTGGGCATTGTTTTTGTATATGGAAGGTTCCATGATAAACACGGTGTGGGTGAGCCGAGACATAACTCCAATGCATTGGGTAACGTGATAGAGGTAAACGTTAATGGTTCTCCTAAGGGATTTAAGGAATATTTTGTGATTTATATTAAAAATGTAACTCCCTATGTATATGTGAATGCTACAATGTATGTTTGATATAGATTCCATTATTTACATTAACGATTTATGATTTCTTTTTTTTATTCATAAATTTTATAATTTCATGAGGTATGTTATGATTGAAAAGTATGGTTTCATTGATTTGTGTTTATTGATGGGTTAATTTTTCCTTTCCTTATTTTATAACCCTTATTTAGCTTTTTATTCTTATCCCATGTCGTGAAATGTTTTTCACAAGACTTAAAGATGAATAGGGTAAATAATGGGATCAAGAAAAATTCATGCTGTCTAAAACATGGATCTATAAATGATTCTTTTTTTCAAGAGTTTTTATTTGAAGATAAAAATAGAAACTGAGGGGAAGTGTCTTCTTTTTAATTTTTTGAGATGTAATGTAATATTTATGGCCTAATTCACAAAAAATATATAACTGAAAAGATCTAAAATGTAAATTATTAATTTAATTAATGATTATATAATGTTTTAAGGCTGGGTCCGATTTTTTTATTAGAGGTTGGTTTAGATAAATTTAGAGTTTAGGGTGTTATTTAAGCATAAGTGACATAAAAATAAGGGTTATCATATTATAAAGATCCATAGTTATTTTAGATTAATTGAATGATTTTAAGTTGACATGAATATGTCTATCTTAGTATTTTACCTCCTCATAAGATATTATATGATGATTTTACTGATATACTCGGACTGACCTTATTGGATTTAGTAATTGGCTCGATCTAGAAAGCAACAAAGTAACATTGGTTATAAATAAAACTCAGAAAAATTACTGAATGAGAAGCTGAATGAATTGGGAGATTGAATGAGAACTCTTGTGATTATTCTCAACCAACTATCTGGAGTCATAATTGACCACCTGAACTATGGTGATTTTTATAAGGAATCATATATGCAAGAAAAAATCCCTACAAAAGATTAATAAGCATTCATAATGGTAAGTATGTTAAAAAACCTATGTGTCAAGGATGTAGAAAGAAACACCTAGAAAAATGCTTCAAAGGAATAGGAAGATTCTATAGATGTGGGAATGGAAGTCATAAAGAAAGAACCTGCCAAAAAAAAGAAGCAATCAGTTGACTCTAGGAAAGGGAAAGATGTTATTTCTAAGGGAATAATTGAATTTTTTAATTGTGTTGGGCATGGACATTATTCAAAAAAATGTATTATGAAGATGTTTTTGGAATGGGATCACCAAGATCTTACAGGATTATATTTACCAATACCTATTGCAATTCTGATCAAGGATGAAGAAACTAACAATGAACAATGAAAAGTATGTATTATTTCTTAACATATTTTTTTTGATATTATTGAATCATAAGATATGAATCATGATTTTGTTTTTAGGAATGAAGTATTTCATAATATGTTGTTAAATAATAAATAATGTATCATGAAAATTTTTGAAACACTAAGAAGTCAACATATAATGTATTCAAAAGTTATGGTAGATTTTAAGATTATGAAATTCTTAAAAGTATTAAGGTGTTTTTAAGGATGGGATTACAATGGAATACTTTTTATATTATGTGTAAACCTGAAGTATGATATAAGAATATTTTATTCAGGGTAAAATTATATTTTATTTTCATGAGTAATAGTTGAATTTTATTTTGTAAGAATTTATGTCCATATGGTGATTTCAGTTATTTATGAAAATGATAAATTTATCAGAGGGAATATGTGATTTGGTTAATTAAACTTTAGTGTGAGACTTTACGAGTATTAGATTTTATTTAGAGATAAATGTTAAGATTTACTATGGAAGAGCATGTGATTAAATCATTTTTAGTTTTGGGTTACAATCTTATTTTGGGTAACATTGATGAATTTTATGGACATTTGTTTATTGAACGGTATTTTCTTAACAATGAGTATTTTTTGTCGATTTTTGGGGATTAAGAGTAGTATTTTATTTTATAATGAATAATTTATTTCGGGGATTATGTGGTCTTTTAAAAAATGTTTCGTTTTGGATGATGTCTATAGACATGTGAAATATATAGTTCTTTTTTGGTGGATTATAAGATAATCTAGAAGTTGATTCTAGAGCTTTTAATGTGACCAAGTCAGTTTTAATACCCATCATTTGGAGAAAAGATGAGTATGTGGTAGAAATTTAGTAAAGGATGAAAGTCAACCTGAAAATTATGTATGTTTAATTATGTTTTTAGTTAAGCTCATAAATAATTTCACCAACCTTATGAAAAAAACTTAAATAAAACATTGTTCTTTAGCTTTTCCTACTGGGGAACAAACGACAGTTTAACCCATCCAAGTTTTTTGATTTTCTTGTGGTTAACATTCTCCTAATCATGTTTTATACCACTCTCCATCAAAACTTGATGGATTTTTTCTCTTACATATCCATTTTTTCCAACATGGAATACTAGTTTGGGCTATCTTGGGTGACCTTTTTATTTTTTGTTCATTCTTTTAAGGTGATATTTTTATAGATTCTTTTTTGATGGTGGAATTTCAATGGTGTTTCAAGCCCAATTTTAAAATTGAGAGGACACAATTCCCAGAAGGGGGGAAGGATGTATCATCCCAGGTAAATAAAGAATATAACTTTTTTTATATTTATTCATATTTGTGAATTAAATATTAATTTTACTATAAAGGGGATGCTATGTTTGATGGCATACCTGATACGCAATAGTGGGTTTCATTTAAAACTTATGTTTCACACAACGTTGAGTTATACCAAAAAATAATATAATATTATTATTATTTTAAATAGTAGTTAATTCCTAGCCATTTTAATGGTTTCAATAAACAAAACTATCTAAAAAATGATTATACATGTTTTTATAAATGTTTTTACAATTATATAATAAATTTTAGATGCCTAAAATAAGAAAGAATATGATTTTAAGCAGAAATACTCGAATATTCATTAAAAGGTCGTTTTACCACCTTTTCATGGTGAAACCTTTTTAAATATAGTTTTTTTTTCATTTTTATATATTCTATTTGAAAAAAAAGTCTAACATAGAATCTGAACGTCAAAATTTAATTTGGGTACATTTTTTGTATTTTTCTAATAAAGAACATTTTTTAATTAAAAGTGAATAATACCATATTTTTATTAGAAGAATCCTTTTAATATAATTTATTTATATTCATAGGCTACCTATATAATTGGTTTTAATTTTAATTACATTATTTATTACAATTTAGTCATATTTTGATATTGGAATTAATTTCCCTTTGAAATTGGACATAAACAAGTGTCAATGTTTTGATAGTTATTATTTCTTAAAAACATGTTTTTTGTTTGGACAGTGGGAATTATTAAAAGGCCCCAGCCTTAAAAATTACTTAATCTTGTGTTATTTAATGAATTAACTTTGAGGATATTTTTAGGTTTAGTGTTTTAGAGAATTAGATCATAAATCATGCATTACATTCTACATTTAAACAACGTGGTTACATCAAAGACAATAATAATTTTTTCCTCCAATGGAATCATATTTAAAATAAAACATGGTTTCTTTCTTAACACCTCCTCGAAACTATCATCACATCATGTACTTTTACCTTGACCTGTGAAAAACATTTCAAAAACATGGGATGAGCATAAAAAGCTCAGTAAGGGATATAAAAATACAAAAAGAAAACATTAGTCAATGTATACATAAGAATCAGTGAAATCATACTTAGTCATAAAACATAAGAAATTTAACATACCTCATGAAATCATAAGATTTATGAATAACTAATAGAAATCATAAGACATAAAGGTTACTTGATGCATTCATAACAATATTATGTAGGAATTAATCCTTATGGTCACGTTTGGAATACCCATCACAGTATTTTCCTTAAATCTCTTCAGAGAAACCTCAGCGTTTAACTCCTTCGTGTTAGCCAATTCATTATAGAGATATCTTGAGATCACCCACCCTTAGTTTATCATGGAACCACCCGACTTCATAAACAATGCCCAAGAACCATAAAATAATCGTATCACATAAAACATGCATAAAGAAAACATAATGTTTCCATATTTCAATCACATGATACCAATACAACACATTGATATAATCAAAACATTATCAAAACCATTTTCAATACCAAAATAAAAGAAAAGTAAAACATTTTATTTATTTGTCATTTAAAAAGTTAAGTATTGTAGAGGAAGCCGAAACTCAAATAATGGTCACGGTGGTGGAGAAGTCGTCGTCGCCGCATACATAAGACAAAAACATTCCTTTTGTCGTTTAGTAAAACAGTTCATGTAAAAAAATTCCTTTTGAATGAAATTAAAAATCAAAAGGGTTTATTATACAACTAGTAAAATAAGGTCGTATATAAATTGAAGTATGCCTCAACAAAAGAAGATTGAGACGAAGTCCCTTACCTCAAGTCCGACCTGTTCTTGTTCGTTCATTATATTCCTGAATAATATACATAGGTAAATTTATAATTTCTTAAGAACTTAATTTAATTATTATTATTCAATTCATATCACATATTAATATGTTATAATAATTAGTTTATTATGTGAGTTCATGTCATATGTTTTGTCGATGTTCAGTATATGAGTCAAAAATGAACTTTTTTTAAAAGAATTGCCTATGTTGTTATAAGTACATCATCTACAGAATGGTGTTAATGATTTAAATATCATATATATCCAGTATATGTTCATTTTATACTATTAGATAATAATTTTAGATAAAACAATGAAATGCAATGTTCATGGAGATGGTAGGTCATACGTACGCATGAACGCTAGTTCATTTCTTTGTCATATTAAATAAATTATAACTAAATGAGACATATATATTATAATTCCAGTATAATATATATTTTATATTGGTAAAATAAGTTCATTAATTACATTCTTTATAAATCCCATGTTTTGCATGAACGGGTCACATCATTTGAGGGTGCGGTAGTCCACACTTCCTCATATGAAATTATAGAATTTTCACAACATGAAAAGCATAAAGGTATGTTTTAAATATAAAGTACAGAAGCATAGAGATGAAATAAATATAATATATATCATATATAAATATAGTTCCATCATAATGTCCACCACGAAAGGTGTTAAAATAAGATTGAACAATCATCATTTTGTGGGGCAGTAATTCGCCACACACAGAAACAGTGTGTTCTTTAACCATTTGACCGAGGTGTGTGTGAGTGTAGGTAGAATTATTATCATAACAACAAACTATTATATTTAGGATAATGGTGTTATTATGGGATCAAATAATATGAATATAGTGATGAGTGAAGAAGGAAAATAAAAGAAGGAAACTCGATAGAAGACATTACCTCTAAATCGGGTAACTCTTTTTGATTTGAGCCAAAGGTTTCCTTGGGAAGAATTATGCCCAATGTGAGGCTTCTAACAGTAAGAGAGGGATTTGGAGAGATAATATGAGAAGAGGTTGGATGATCCAAAGGCTTGAGAGGTGTGGGTAAGGGGTTAGAGGTGGGTGTCTTTTATAAGAGGGAGGAGGGTCAGTTTTGGAAAGTCTTGAAATGTTACTTTATTATAAAATGGTTTTCTGATTTTAAAGGACCAAAAATGATATATTTCGAGGATAAGGTGATAAGGGTTTGATATCCACCCATCCAATAGGGTTTAGACTAGTGTAAGTATTATATTTTACCTTTTATTTTTATTTTATTTAAATTGTTCATTAATGAGGTAATCACTTCATCATCATGGTGTCATAAATAAATTTTTTAATATAATGTCTAAAAATTATAATAAAATTACTATGATATATCTAATATTTTTATATTTCTAATTAATATTTATAGTCAAAAAGATACCTTATATAACCACATGTAAAAATTGTTTTAGTAAAATAATAAATTTTTGTGACATTTTTATTTTAACATTAAATAAAAAGTATTTAATGTCATTATCTTACCGAAGTGGCTTCATGGGGTTCCCAAATTGACCCATGGATTTTCTTGGTTGGACATGATGAATCCAATAAATTTAGGATAAGTGTAAAGGTAATTTTATATTAATATAACATTATTTTTACCTCAAATTACACTAATTACCTTTAATAGTGGTTAATAAAACTGAAAAGTTACTATTCACCAAAAATTGTTTTTATCCCATTGAACCTCATTTTTCTTACTAATGACAACCATGTATGTCGGATTTTTGAAATCCAATTCACAGAAGCATAAAAAATTCATTTAAACAAAATATCAGTTTTTAAACCACCACTTAGTGGTTTCACTATTCATAAAAAATTGACGTTTTTCAGAAAAATACCAAAAACATACCCTAAGCTATATTTGATACACCGAATTCAAAAATGATGTCTATATTACAAAATTCAAAACATATATGTTTTATTAATTTATTTTATAATTAATTCCTGTTTTCAAAACAAATAGCGTGTTTTTAGGAAACAATATCTATCAAAAGATTGACACTTGTTTATGTCAAATTTCAAAGTGAAATTAATTTCAATGACTACGATTGGATTAAATGGTAAAAATATATTCTAATTACTCTTTAAAATAAATTAAAAAGATAATCTAAACATATTAATAAATTAGATAAAAATGAGGTTTTGAATTAAAATTTAAACATTTTTCACTATTAATTAAAAAATGACCATTGTCAGAAAAATACCAAAAATTTATCCAAAGTAATTTTCAAGGTCCCAATTCTAAATAATAAATTATTTTGACAAAGAGAGATTATTAATTGGTAAACGGTTATATTTAAAATGTTTTTCCATCAAAAGGCGGTAAAACAATCTTTTATAAATTTTAGAGTATTATATGCTTAAGAATGGATTTATTCTCATTTTAAGCCACTAAAACATTGTTTAATTCATAAATATACATAGATATGAAAATATATTATTCTTTACTTAATTGTGATGTTACATCCTTCTCCTTTTAGGAAATTATGTCCCGGTAATTTATTTACTTATCGAATAAGTGGGGGTATTTATCCCTCATTGCATTTTCAGATTCCCATATTGCCTCTTCAATCATGTTGTTTTTCCACAAAACATTTACATGATGAATCACCATATTCTACAACACTTGCTCCCTGTAGTCAAGAATCTATACCGGTTGTTCCTCATAAGATAGATTCTTTTCCAGCTGAACTACCTCTAGACTCATAACATGAGACGGATCTAGCATGTACTTACTTAACATTGAAACATGAAAAACATTATGTACCAGAGATAAACATGGAGGTAAAGCCACTCGTTATGTAACTGATCCAACTCTCTCCAGAATTTCATATGATCCAATAAACCTTAGACTCATCTTTCATTTCATAAAAAATCTAATCACACTTTTCCATGGTGAAACTTTGAGGAAGACATGATCACCTACCTCAAAAGAGATATCCTTTCTCTTGTTGTTCGCATAACTTTTCTGCCTGCTCTGAGTTGTACTAATCTGTTTCATAATCAGATGAACTTTTTCTACCATACCTTCTACAAATTCCCATGAACTTCCTTTCAACTACTTTATCCCAAAAATATGGTGTTTGACACAGCTTCCCATATAATGCCTCAAATGGTGCCATCTATATACTGGAATGAAAACTGTTATTATAAGAAAACTGAACCAATGAAAGATGTTGGTCCCAAATTCCCGGATAAACAATCAAAGAAGCATGTAGCATATCCTCCAATCTATGAATTGTTTTTTCTGACTTCCCATCTAATTAAGGATGAAAAGTTGTACTAAAATGTAATTCAGTACCCAACGACTTCTGAAGGCCTTTCCAAAAGTTAGATGTGAACCTGATATCACAATCTGATACAATGGATAATATAACATCATGTAACCAGAATATCTCTCTAAGATACAATAGAGAAAGTTGATCTACATAAAAATTATCTTGTACAGCAAGGAAATGAGCATATTTAGTCAAGCGATCAAAAATAACCCTGATTGCATTATTACCTAGAGGTGTCATCTGTAATCCCACAATGAATTCCCTAGATTTATTCTCCCATTTCAAATCTGGCACTGGTAAAGGCTAAAGCATCCCTATCAGTAATGGCCACTCTTCTTTAAATTGTTGACAAGTCAAACACATCATTGTAAAATCAGCAATATCTCTTTTCATTCTATCCCACCATTAATACTCACAAAGATTTCTATACATATTAGTACTGCCATGATGAATTGAAATGGATAACAATGAGCTTCACATAACAACTCTCTCTTCAAATGTGAATCATAAGGAACACACAATCTCTTCCCAAATCTCAAAACACAATCAATTTCATTGTTGAATTCAGGTATCATACCCTTCTGAACCAGCTCTACCTTTTTTTGCAACTCTCTATCTTGCTTCTATGCTTTTTTAATTCTGTCTGATAGAGAATATTTCACTGATACCTGAAACAAAACAGAATAATTTTTCTACACCAATAACTTCGAAGCCATAATTTATCAAGTCCTTAACCAATTGATCTTGTTCCAAACATAACATGGTTAATGAAGCATTACATTTTTGACTGAAATCATCTGCCACTTTATTTTGATTTCCTTGGTGGTAATGAATCATCCAATCATAATCCTTGATTAATTCTAGACATCTCCTCTGTCTCATGTTCAATTCTTTCTGAGTGAATATATTCGGTAAACTTTTGCGATAAGTATATATTTTACACTTTACACCATACAAATGATTCCTACAAATTTTTAAATCAAAAACAACAATAGCAAATTCCAAATCATGTGTAGGGTAATTTATCTCATGAGTTTTCAATTTACGTGAAGCATAATAAATTACCTTATCATTATGTATTAGGATGCAACAGAGTCCTTTCATTGAAGCATCACTGTAGATAACAAACTCACCATTCCTAGAAGGTAGTGCCAATACTGGGGAATCCACCAATCTTCTTTACAATTCCTGAAAACAATCATCACATTATTTATTCCAGATAAACTTAACACCCTTCCGAGTTAGCTTAGTCAGTGGGCTGGAAAACTATTCAAAATATTTAACAAACATTCAGTAATAGCCTAACAAACCAAGAAAACTACGAATCTTGGTTATATTTGTGGGTATTGGCCATTCTATAACAACCCTTTTTTTGTAAGATCAACAATTATTCCATCTATAAAAACAATGTGACCATGAAATGAAATTTTTTGTAACCAAAACATACACTTTCTGAATTTACCATACAATTTATTTTCTATTAAGGTTTGAAAAATAACCCTTAAATGACATGGATTCGACTATTTACTTTTAGAAAACACCAAAATATCATCAATGTAAACAACCAAAAACATATCCAAGAACTCATGGAAAATTATTTTCATAAGGTCCATGAATACATCAGGTGCATTGGATAACCCAAAAAGCATAACTAAAAATTCATAATGGCCATATCTTGTATGAAACGTGGTCTTTGGAATATCTGCTTCTTTTATCTTCAACTGATGGTATCTCGATCTCATGTCAATCTTTGAAAAATAATGAGCTCCCTAGAGCTGATCAAACAAACCATCGATATGAGTCAAAGGATATTTGTTCTTAACCGTGATGCTATTCAAGGCTCTATAATCAATGCAAAGTCTCATTGAACAACATTTTTTTTTAAAAATAAGACAGGAGCACCCCATAGTGATGTGCTAGGTCGAATTAAAACTTTATCTAATAAATCATGCAATTGTTCCTTCAACTCTAAATGTTCAATTTGATCCATTAAATAAGGGGGGTTTGAAATTGGCTTAGCATCAGGAACTAAGTCAACAGTAAATTCAACTTCCCAATCTGGTATTATTCTTGGAAAATCATTCGAAAAAAATCAGGATACTCATTTACCACTGGCACATCATTAATCTAAATGGTTCCTTTGTTTTCAAAAATATGTGCAAGGTAATATTCATTTCTATCTTTTACATGTTTCTCAGCCACTTGATATGTTATCAACAGTAAGGGTTCATTCTTGTATATAAACTAAATGCCTTTCTAAAAATAAACTTATTTATCTCTACATTCAATCTTAGCATGGTAAACAGTGTTACAATCTATACCCCAGATAACATCAAACTCTAATAGAGGATAAAACAAGAAGGTTTTCAAGTAGATTCTTTCCACGAATAAGTATAGGAATATTCTTATAAATTATTTTTGCCTCAACATTTCTCCCAGGTATTTTTAACACAATTTCAGGAGTCATTTATTGAGATGAAATTCCCAATTTACTAGAATGTTTTTAATAGATGAAAGAATGTGTAGACCCCGAATCAAACAACACATTGGCATAATCTGAAAAAACAAACAATGTACCTGATTCCACTTCATTTGATGGCCCAACATCTGTTGAAATAGTTGCAATGGATTTCACCACACCATTCTATTTATAGTTTGACTTCTTCCCATCATTCGATCTCTTTGTCAAACACGTGTTTGCATAATGACCCATCTCATTGCACATGAATCATTTCACTAACTATAAATCAAATTTGGTCTTACCATTACACTGATCTTTTCTAGTTCAATCACGAGCCTTATATCCAATTTTACCACATCAGAAGCACATTCGAGAATTCAAAAGACATTCTCTATCATGCTTTTTACCACATTTATCACAAACTGAAAACATAGTTTTCTCACCATCAAACCTTTTTGAATGATTCTTTCCTATTCTCCTCGCACCTCGGTCTCATCTTCTGTTGGTTGTTATAGAACACTTGATCATTAGAAAACTGAATTTCCACCTTCTCGGCAGATTGAACAAAATTTTCATAACCTTTGAACTCACGAGAAGCTAATTCCGTTTGATATTTTTGCTTTAATCTTGAGTAAAAACAATTGATTTTACTATCAAGGTCTCCGATAAAATTTAGAGATTACATTTCCAATCAAGTGAACTTTTCTTCATAAGAAACCATTGAGTCATCCTCTTCCCTCAATTACTAGAATTTTTTTCCATCATATGTCGAACAGCCTTAGGAAAATATTTCTCAACAAACATACCTTTGAATTCATCCCAGTCAAGAGTATCAATCTCATCAGCGTCCCTGATATTTTTAACCATCAACCACCACTGATCTGATTCGCCCTCTAAATGTTAAACAACAAGACTAACCTTTCTATGGTCTGAACACCCCGTGACATCCAAAATCTTCTCTAGTTCTTTAATCCACCCTTCAGCTAGCATAGGGTCATATGATCGTCTAAATTATGGGAGATGTTGCCTCATGAAATGTTACACCACTGACATGTTCTTCTACGACTGATCTGGATGATCTCAGGTATGGATACCACCACCATTTATTGCCTGATTCAACTGCGTCATTACTGCAACAAACCATTTAGTTCGAATTTTCAGCATCTCAGGATGCTAATTTGGAAGGTCATATCCTTCTGTATTCCTTTCCTAGAACTACTTCCTTGTTTTCTCTACGGAAAACCATTCTGAACAAACATGTATTAGATGAAGCAACATGGTAATCTTCAAATGCTATATCCTTTCAATTTGACCATAATGTGTAAAAAATTATTTTTGGATAATCATTTAATAGATTTATAACTCCTAAAGATATCGAAACCGACCTTTGATACCAACTATATGGCCCCAGCCATAAACATCACTTAATATTGGGTTATTTCAAGAATTCACTTTGAGTATCTTTTTAGGTTTAGTGTTTTAGAGAATAAGATCATAAATTAAGCATTACATTCTACATTTAAACATGGTGGTTACATCAAATATATTATTCATTTTTTTCAACCAAAAGAAACATATTTAAAATAAAACATGGTTTCTTTCTTGAAACATCCTTGATTATATCATCACGTCATTCACATTTACCTTGACTTGTGAAAAACATTTCAAAAACTTGGGATGAGCATAAAATTATCACTAAGGTATATTAAAATACGGAAATAAAACATTACTACATGTATACATAAGAATCAATAAAATCATACATTACTAATAAAATATAAGCAATTTAACATACCTTATGAAATCCTAAGATTTATGATTAACTCATAGAAATCATAAGACATAATGTTAACTTGATGCATTCATATAATTCTTACATAGGGAGTAACCCTCATGGTTATGTTTGGAGTACCCATCACAGTATATTCTCTAAATATCTTCAGAGAAACCTTAGTATTTAACTCCTTCACGTTACCCAATACATTGGAGAGCTATCTCAGGCTCACCCACTCTTAGTTTATCATGGAGCCACCTGACTTCGTAAACAATTCCCAAGAACAATAATATAATCGTAACACATAAATCATTCATAATGGAAACATAACATTTCCATATTTCAATCACAAATAACAATACAACACTTTGATATAATCAAAACATTATCAAAACCATTTTCAATACCAAAATAAATGAAATGTAAAACACGGAATTTATTTTTCATTTAAAACGATATGTCTTGTAGAGGAAGCTGAAACTCAAATAATGGTCACGGTGGCAGAGAAGTCATTGTCGCCGCATACATAAGACTAAAATATTCCTTTTGATATTTAGTAAAATGATTCATGGAAAAATATTCCTTAATGAAATTAAAAGTAAAAAAGGTTTTATTATACAACTAATAAAATAAGGCAGTATATAAATTGATGTATGCCTGAACGAAAGTAGATTGAGAGGAAGTCCCTTACCTCAAGCCTGACTTGTTCTCGTTCATTCTTTATATTCCTGAATAATAAACATAGGTCAATTCATAATTCCTTAAGGAAATCCATTAATGTTTATTATTAAATTCATATCACATATTATCATGTTATAATAATTAGTTAATTATGTGATTTCATATCATACGTTTTGTCAATGTTCGGTACATTTGTCAAAAATGAAGTTGTTTGAAAATAATTGTCAATGTAGTTATAATTAAATCATCTCCAGAATGGTATTAATGATTTAAATATCATATATATCCATTATATATTCATTTTATACTATTCTATAACATTTTGAGATAAAAAATGAAATGCACCGTTCATGGGGACGGTATGTTGTACGTACGCATGAACGCTACTTTAATTTCCTTTTCATATTAAATGAATTACACTTAATGAGACATATATATATTATAATTCTAGTATAATATAAATTTTATATAGGTAACATATGTTCATTAATTACATTCTTTATACATTAAATTTTTGGCATGAACGAGTCACATCACTTGAGGGGGCGGTAGTCCACACTTCCTCATATGAAATTATCACATTTGCACAACATGCAAAGCATAAAGGTATGTATTAAATATAAAACAACATAAGAATAGAGAGGAAATACATATAATAAATATCATATATATATATATATATATATAGTTCCATCATAATGACCACCATGAAAGGTGTTAAAATATAATTGAACAACCATCGTTTCGTGAGGTAGTAATTCTCCACCAACGGAAAGAGTATGTTCTTTAACCATTAGATAGAGGTGTGTGTGAGTATTGGTAGAATAATTATCATAAAAAAATCCTACTATAGTGAGTATAATGGTGTTATTATGGTATCAAATAAAAAGAATATAGTGGTGAGTGAAAAAGGAAAATAAAAGAAGGAAACTCGAGAGAAGATATTACCTCTAAATCGGGTGGCTCTTTCTGATTTGAGCCAGAGGCTTACATGGGAATACTTCGTCCCAAAGTGAGGATTCTAGGAGTAAGAGAGGGACATGAAGAGATAATATGAGCAGATTTTGGACGATCCAATGGCTTGAGATGTCTGTGTAATTGGGTAGAGGTGGAGCCCTTTTATAAGAGGGAGGAGGGTCACTTTTGGAATGTCTTGAAATGTTACATTATTATAAAATGTTTTCCGGATTTTAATTGTCCCACAATGACATATTTAGAGGATAAGGTGATAAATGTTCTAAATACACCAATCCAATAGGGTTTTTACATGTTTATATCTTATATTTTTCCTTATTTATTCATTTTATTTAAATCGTTCATTAATGAGTTAATCGCCGCATCGTCATGCTGTCATAAATAAATTTATTTATTTAATGTACAAAATTAATAAAAAATTACTATTATATAGGAAATATTTTTATTCTTCTAATGAATAGTTATAGTAAAAAATATAACTTATATAACCCCGTGTAAAAATTGATTTGTTAAAACAATAAACGGTTGTGACAGTTTTTTTAACATTAAATAAAAAGCGTCTAATGTCATTTTCTTACCCATGTGGCTTCATGGGGACCCCAAATTGATCCATGGATCTTCATCGTCGGCCATGACTCATCCAATAAAGGTAGGACAAGTGTAATGGTAATTTCATAATATTATAACATTTGTTTTACCTTAAATTACACTAATTACCTTTAATCAGAGTTAATAAAACTCAAAAGTTATTATTCACCAAAAATTGTTTTCAACCCATTGAACCAAATTTTACTGAATAATGAAAACCATTAGTTTTTTATTTTTGAAATATGTTTCAAATATGTTGTAAAATTTCATTTAAATGAAAAATCAGTTTTTAAACCACCACTTAGTGGTTTCACTGTTCATTAAAAATTGATGTTTTTTAGAAAAATACCAAAAAATCACCCAAAGCTATATTTGATATTCCAAATTCAAAAATAATGTACATTTTACAAAATTAAAAACATATAGGTTTCATTAATTAATTTTATAATTAATTCCCATTGTCAAAATAAATAGCTTGTTTTTAAGAAATAATATCTATCAAAAGTTTGACTCTTTTTTATGTCCAATTTAAAAGTGAAATAAATTCCAATGAACACCACTGGATTAAATGGTAAAAATATATTCTAATTACACTTTAAAACCAATTAAAAAGATAATCTAACCATATAAACGAATTAGATTAATAGGAGGTTTTGATTTAAAATACATCATTTTTCATTATTCATTAAAAAATGAACATTGTCAGAAAAATACCAAAAATTTATCCAAAGTAAATTTTAATGTCCCAATTTTTAAGAATAAGTTTATTTTGACAAATAGTGCATATAAAATTATCAAAAGTTAGATTTAAAAATGGTTTTATATCAAAAGGCGGTAAAAAAATCTTTTAAAAATATTAGAGTATTATATGCTTAAGATTGGATTTATTCTCATTTTAATCCTCTAAAACACTATCTAATTCGTATATAGACATAGATATGAAAATATATTATTATTTACTTACTTGGGTTGTTACAATTAATTTTAAATTAATTTCATCCACTTCGGCGTTTTGAATATAAAAAAATGGAATTCATATATAGAATCAGGAGGTATAAATTCTGTAAATAGGAAACTTTTATTTTTATACATTATGAATATTTACATCAGTAAATATTTTTTTACCATAGTTAAATGGTAAACTTGGTAAATAAGGGTATAAAAATTTTATTATAATATTTTTACATTACCCTAAAATATGTCCTAATCATATTGGCTGATACATTTCCGACCATGGGAATCCTAGGGTCTATTTTAGGACCCCATGGAGCTACTTGGTAGTTAAAATGACACTTTATATTAATTAATTTAATGTAATGACAAAATTTACTTAAACATATATCTTATAGTAAATCAATTATTACATGGGGTTATATAAGTTATCTCTTTGAATATAAATATTAAATGGAATGCTCAAAATATTTCTTATATCACGAGATTTGTTTAAAATTTTTAGACTTTATATAAATAAAAATATTTATGACACAATAATTGTAACATCCCATGAAAATAAATAATATTACATTCTCATGTTTATCAATATTTGGGAATAAATTTTTAATATTACTTTAAAAGGAATGCTATGCTCGATGGCGTACCCAATATGCAACAACGAGTTTCTTTGAAATCTTGCGTTTAACACTAATAAAATAATAATATTATTTTAAATAGTTAATTCCTAGCCGTTGTAATGGAAAGAATGAATAGAACTAACTAAAAAATGATTTCATATGTTTGTTAAATATCATTACATTTATCCAATAAATGTTAGAGGCTTAAAATGCAAAGGAATCCAATTTTAAGAATAAATACTCTAATATTTTTTTAAAGATTGTTTTACCGCCCTTTGATGGAGAACCTTTTTAAAATATAAATTTTGAGAATTTTATAAGAACTATTTGTCAAAATAATCTTATTCTTAAAAATTGGGATGTTGAAATCTACTTTGGATAAATTTTTGGTTTTTTCTGACAATGTTCATTTTTTAATGAATAGTGAAAAATAATGCATTTTACTTGAAAACTAATTTTTTCATCTAATTTAATTATATGGTTCGATTATCTTTTTTAATAGAATTAAAGTGTAATTATAATATATTTTAACCATTTAATTCAATGGTGGTCATTATAATGAATATTACTTTGAAAATGGACATAAACAAATGTCAATCTTTTGATGGATAGTGTTCGCTAAAAACACGCTATTTGTTTTGACAGTAGGAATTAACTATATGATTTATTAAGGAAACATATATTTTTTTAATTTGTTAAAATGGACATCATTTATGAATTTTGAATATAAAATATAGCTTAGGGTTAATATTTGGAATTTTTTCTAATAATGTCTTTTTTTAATGAATAGTGAAAAATACAGTTTTTTAATTCAAAACTTCCTTTTCATACTATTTATTTATATATTTAGAATGAAATTTTAAATATTTTTAAATTATAATTGAATTATTTTTTTATTAATTAATACAATTTCGATCATTGGAAGTAATTTCACTTTTCAATTGGATGTAAAAACAAGTCAATCTTTTGATAAATTTTACGTCATAAAAACTTGTCTTTTGTTTTGACAACGAGATTTACATTTAAATTAATTACTTCAATTTATGTGTTTTGAATTTGATAAAATAGATTCCATATTTTGAATCAAAAGGCCCAAATTATTTAATTAATAATCTTTTGTCTTTGGACATTATGAATAGTAACGACGGTAATTATCTTTAATTATCGTGTTTAATTAGTAATCAAGTAATTAAGGGTATGAATATAATATCATAAAATTATTAAATGACCCCTAAATGTGTCCTAATACTATTTTTGGTGTCATTTACGACCATGTTATTCCTTTTACCATCCTTGGGACCCGATGGAATCACTTTAGGGTGATAGTGACCTTTTATCATTTTTTAAAGAAAGGAAAATGTAACCAAAGTGTGTAACACCTAATTAAAATATTTTTAATTTTGTCTACATATACTATCTCTTAGAATATAAAAATTCATTGGAAAGATGAAAATATTTCCTACATCATAGAATTTTTCTTATAACTTTTAGACATTATATAAATTAATTTATTTATGACACCATGACGATGCAACGATTATCTCATTAATGAACGATTTAAATAAAATGAAACGATAATGTAAAATCTAAGACTAACACTTGTCTAAAACCAAATGGATGAGTATATTTGAAACCTTTATCACCTTATCCTATAAATATATCAATATGGGACCTTTAAAATCTGAAACTCATTTTAATATAAAGTAACATTTCTTGACTTTCCAAGAGTGCCCCTCCTCCCTATTATAAAAGGCCCACACCACTACCTCCTAACCCACACCTCTCAAGCCATTGGATCGGCCAAAATCTACTCATTGTATCTCTAAAAATCCATCTCTTCATCATAGAAGCCTTACCATAGGCAGAAATCTCTTCAAGAAACCCTTTTGGTTCAAACCAAGGGGAGTTACCTGATTTAATGGTAAAGTATTCCCTAATGTTCTTTTATTTTATTTTGCTTCTCCAACCCACTAAACTCTTTTAATTCATTTATTTTCTAACAACACCAGTATCTTAAATATACTAGGATGTTTTTATGAGATGTATTATAGCTACACTTACACACACCTTCATTTAATGGTTAAAGAACATACTGTTTCTGTGGATTGCAAATTACTGCCTCACGAAACGATGATTGTTCTATCTTCTCCTACAACCTCTCATGGTGGACATTATGATGGTACTATATTTATTCATGATATATATTATATTTATTTTCTCTCTATGATTCTGTATTTTATATTTAATACATACCTTTATGCTTTGCATGTTGTGCAAATGCGATAATTTCATTTGGGGAAGTGTGGACTACCGCCCCCTCAAGTGATGTGACTCGTTCATGCAATAAATGGAATGTATAAATAATGAAATTAATGAAAATATTTGACCTATAAAACATATATATTATACTGTAATTATAATATATATATCTCTCATTTAGATTTAATTCCATTAAAAACGAAATAGAAATTAAAGTAGCGTTCATGCGTACGTACGACATACCGTCTCCATGAACGGTGCATTTCATTTCTTACCTTTAAAAGTTATGTAATATTATAAATGAAATTATATAATGGATATATATGATATATATGATATATAATAATGAATATAATTCTTGATATAATAGATATTTTACCACATGAACAACTTGTATTTATAACAAGTTTATTTTTGACTCATGTACCAATGATCGACAAAATGACTATTATTAACTTAAATAATTACATAATGTTCATAACATGGTAATAAGTGATAGAAAAGAAATAATTAACATGAAAATGGTTCTTAAGAAAGTATAAATTAACTCTAGTTTATTATTAAGGAATATAAATAAACGAATAAGTCAAGTCGGATTTGGAGTAAGGGATCCTACCTCTCTCTTTCTTTTTAAATACATTATTTTATGGCATTTCTTTTAAGATAATCTTTCTTATTTTTGGGGATGATCCTTTATATTACTAATTCTGTAATTTTTATGTTCATATTATGATAGACCCTATTTTATCTCATAAATCCATTTTTGGACGTTTTAAGTGGCGTCATTAGGCTACCGAGTTTTTGTAAGGATTTTTTATCTCACTTTTATTCCTATGAGATTTATGCTACATTTTCCACCATTTAGGTTGAGTGGTGTATGTACTGCCCATTACTCTAATATTTGTGTAATATAGTTTCGTTTATG
Organism: Viscum album; assembly: GCA_963277665.1. Classification (NCBI taxonomy): domain Eukaryota; kingdom Viridiplantae; phylum Streptophyta; class Magnoliopsida; order Santalales; family Viscaceae; genus Viscum; species Viscum album. The sequence continues at coordinate 115,131,066 of OY728137.1, forward strand.
AGTATTTAAATCAATGTTGTATAGTCTTTCTTTCATGGGGTGTACTTTACGAAAGTTACCCAAGTCAGTAAGGGAACCTTTCATCCTCCTATTTTTTTAAAGACTTAATTTTGTTTTGTCCTTTAAATTACATATTATTATGTTGGGATATGTTCTTATATATCCTTATTGTTGAAAATTTTATGTCCAAGTGATGAGATAACCTTTATCTCTCTCATCAACTATTTTTCTAAAGTTGATGTGACGTTGTTAGGCTATCGATTTTTTGCAAGGGAACTTCTTAACCAAATTTTGATTCTTTGGGTTAAACTTCTACTTCTTGATTATGTCATGCTATGAATATGTGTGGATGACCTCTGATTATTTTACACATAATTTCCAATTATATTTAGTGTATTTATATTTTTCACACATAATTATGTCATTTCTTTTTCCTTGCTCTAATGGCATGATCCTTGATTGGGATTACATCTCAATTTCTTCTCATTGAGACATTTCATAATGATATGCAATTTTACTCTTTTATAAAGTGTATATAAAACCAATTTGACTTTCCATATCCATATTATGGCTATAATAAAGTCATTTAAATGTTTTAAAAATGGTCTACTTTCATCTGGCTTATAATTTAAAAGTTCAAAATGGAAAAGGACAGTTTTATTAAAACATTATTTTAAATTGTTTTGAAGATTTATTCTTTTAAACATTTATCATCCATGTCCATGTTTTAAAAATTGTTTTAAGGATTTATTTATATGGACAAGAGTTTTTTAAAACCCATTCAAAATTTTTGAAGTGGTATGAAGCGAAAATGACTTCTCTGCTTCCATGACCATTATTTGAGCTTCGACTTCCTCTACAAGCCATAACTTTTTTTAAATGAAAAATAAATACCATGTTTTAATTTTCTTTTATTTTGGCATTAAAAATGGTTTTCATAATGTTTTTATTATATCAATGTGTTTTATTGATATATTGTGATTGAAATGTGGAATGTTTATGTCACATTTATGAATGTTTTATGTGATACGATTATGTTATGGTTCTTGGGAATTGATTATGAAGATGAGTGGTTTCGTGATAATCTAAGGGCGGGTGATCCCGATATATCTCTCCAATGCTTTGGGTAATGTGAAGGGGTTAAACTTTAAGGTTTCTCTGAAGAGATTTAGGGAATATACTGTGATGGGTATTCTAAACGTAACCATGAGGGTTACTCCCTACGTAAGAATGTTATGAATGCCTCAAGTTACCTTTATGTCTTATGATTTCTATGAGTTATTCATAAATCGTATGATTTCATAAGTTATGTTAACGTGTATATGTTTTAGGAGTAAAGTATGATTTCATTGATTCTTACGTATATGTGTACAAATGTTTTCATTCCATATTTTTATATCCCTTACTGAGATTTTTTTCCGTGTCCCAGGTTTTTGAAATGTTTTTCACCGGTCAAGGGAAAAGTACATGATATGATGATAGTGTCAAGGAAGTGTCAAGAAAGAATATATGTTTTATTTTAAATATGTTTCCGTTGATATGAAAAATGAATACTATCTTTTATGTAACCACTTAGTTTAAATGTGGAATGTAATGCATGATTTATGATCCAATTCTCTAAAACTCTAAACCTAAAAAGATCCTCAATGTGTATTCATGAAATATCTCAAGATTAAGTAATGATTAAAGATGGGGCCTTATAGTTGGTATCATAGGTAGGTTTAGATAACTTTAGAGGTTAGAGTGTTGTTTAAGCATAAGTGACAAGTTGTGTATAACCACAATGGTTATTATATGAAAAAGAGTCATTGTTAAATATGAAAGTTCGAATGAGTTTGATATAACTTGGATAATTATATCTTAGTGTTTACCATATTCTTTAGAACATGAAGATTCTTTTGATATACTCACAATGACCGTTTTTTAGTAAATGGATGGATCTAGCAGGCACCAAAGTTACAATGGGTTTGAATGAAACTGTTATGGTTCTCTGATTAAGAGACTAGTTGAAATGGGGGACTAAATGAGATATTTTGGGGTTTTTCTAAACCAACTATCAAGATTCATGATCTACCAATCGAACCTTGGTGAGTTATCTAATGCATAATGTATGATAGAACCAACTCTAAGTGGATGTTTAGGTAATTATTATAAAGGTAACCATTAGGGTTTATATGATCCTTACTTTTAAGGTAATTATGGGTTACTATATGAACAACATGAGATAAACTTGAAGATAAATAATGTTACGATTATTTTTAAGATTTTATCTCTTTTTGGGGAATGTTGTATGAATTATGTAGATTTGGAAAAAGGGAAACATGTAGACTGTGTGACAACTTGTTGTGTCGGACGAAGTTGCGGGAATCGAACCCACAACCAAAGTGCGATTGGTATTTATCACCTACCACTGGACTACGTGAAGTACCTAGTTAGTTTGACTAATCCTTTTTAGTTAGATGATATTATGAATCTAGAATATGTTGATTTTGGGTTATCTATGGAAATTATTAACCTATCATGGAGGATATGTGATTAGGTTAATTACTTTTCAGTATGATACTTTAAGAGTAACTGATGAGATAAATGGAAATGTTTATTTTGGAAGACTATGTGATTAAATCCTTTGAAGATTTGGGTTTCAATCTTAGTTTTGATTACTTTGAAGAATTTTATGGATGGATTTTTATTTAATGGACTTTGTTGAAATTTGGGTATTGTTTTCCAAATTATGGAGATTAAGAATAGATTTTTTATAAAGGATTATCCTTTTTGGGTATTATCTGATCTTGTACTAAACTTTTTTGTTTTGGTTTTGGTTAATGTCTAATGTCTTGGGAAATATATAGTTCTCCTTTGTGGATTAGGTGATTCTATATAAGTTGATTATAGTGCTCTTAATGTGATCAAGTCATCTTAAATACTCGTCTTTTGGAAAAAAAATATGAGTTTGTTTAAGAAATCTAGTAAAAGTAGAAAGTCAACTTGAGAAGTAAGTACATTTCCTTATGTTTTAGTTAAGCTCATAAATAAATTCCTCATTTAAAACTAACATAAAAAAATGTTGTTTGTTAATATTTCCTTCCGGAGAATCAAATACCGTTTAACCCATCACAAGTTTGTGATTTTCTTGTCGTTAACTTTCTCCTAAACATGTTTACTATCATTCTCCCTCAGAACACGACTCTTTGTTATTTCTTCCATATCCATGTTTTCCTACATGGAATCCTAGTATGTATTAACTTTGGTGACCTCTTTACTTCTCTTTCTTTCTATTAAAGTGATAGTTTTGCTGACTCTTTCTGATGTAGGGCTTTAAATGATGTTTCCATGCCCAATTTTAAAATTGTGAGGATGCAATTTCCATAAGGGGGGAAGGATGTAACATCCCAGGAAAATAAATAATATTAAATTCTCATGTTTATCTATATTTGTGAATAAACTGTTAATATTACTTTAAAGGGAATGATATGCTCGATGGCGTACCCAATACGCAATAACGAGTTTCTTTAAAATATTACGTTGCACACTAATAAAATAATAATATTATTTTAAATAGTTAATGCCTAGTGGCTGTAATGGAGGTAATTAATAAAACTAACTAAAAATGATTATATATGTTTGTTAAATATTTTTACATTTATCCAATAAATGTTAGAGGCTTAAAATGCAAAGGAATCCAATTTTAAGAATAAATACTCTAATATTTTTTAAAAGATTGTTTTACCGCCTTTTGATGGAGAACCCTTTTAAAATCTTACTTTTGAAACTTTTTATAATCTCTATTTGTAAAAATAAACATATTATTTATAATTGGGATGTTGAGATCTAATTTGGATAAATTTTTGGTTTTTTCAGACAATGTTCATTTTTTTAATGAATAGTGAAAAATACTGCATTTTATTTCAAAACTTCTTTTTCATATAATTTAATCATATGGTTATATTATCTTCATTAATTGTTTTAAATTTTAATTAGAATATATTTTAAAAATTTAATTCAATGGTGTTCATTATAATTAATTTTACTTTAAAAACGGACATAAACTAGTGTCAATCTATTGATAGATACTGTTTCTTAAAAACACGCGATATGTTTTGATAGTAGAAATTAACTATATGATTTATTAATGAAACATATGTGTTTTTAATTTGGTAAAATGGAAATTATTTATGAATTTGGAATATCAAATATATCTTAGGGTTAAATTTGGTTTTTTTCTGATAATGTCTTTTTTTAATGAATAGTTAAAAATACAGTTTTTTAATTCAAAACTGCCTTTTCATCCTATTTATTTATATATTTATATATTCATTTTAATTTTTTTAAGGTATAATTGAATTTTTTTTATAAATTAATAAAATGTTGTTCATTGGAAGTAATTTCACTTTTCAATTAGATGTAAAAACATGTCAATATTTTGATAAATTTTACTTCTTAAAAACCCGTCTTTTGTTTTGACAACGGGATTTACATTTAAATTAATTACTACAATTTATGTGTTTTGAATTTGATAAAATGGATTATATATTATTAATCAAAATGTCCAAATTATTTAATTAATACTCTTTTATTTGAACATTATCAATAGTAACGACGGTAACTATATTTAATTATCGTGTTTAATTAGTAATTGGGTAATTAAGGGTAAGCAAATAATATCATAAAAATATAAAATTATCCCAAAATGTGTCCTAATACTATTGGTGGTGTCATGGCCGACCATGGGATTCCTTGTGCCAACCTTAGGACCCCATTGAATCACTATAGTGTGATAGTGACCTTTTATCATTTTTTTAAAGAAAGGAAACTGTAACCAAAGTATGTAACACCTAAGTAAAATATTTTTAGTTTTCCCTCAATAAATGATATATTAGACTATAAATAGTAATTGTAAAGCTAAAAATATTTCCTACATAATTGTATTTTTCTTATAATTTTTAGACATTATATAATTTAATTTATTTATGTCACCATGATGATGCAGCAATTATCTCATTAATGAACGATTTAAATAAAATGAAAAGATAATGTAAAATATAAGACTTAAACTTGTCTAAAACCTATTGTATGAGTATATTTCGAACCCTATCACCTTATCCTATAAATATATCCATATTGGACCTCTTAAATCCGAAACTCATTTTAATATAAAGAAACATTTCTTGAAATTCCAAGAGTGCCCCTCCTCCCTCTTATAAAAGGCCCCCTCCACTACCTCCTTACCCACACCCCTCAAGCCATTTCCTCAGCCACAATCTACTCATTTTATCTCTCCACATACCTCTATTCATCATAGAATCCTTACCATAGGCAGAAAGCTCTTCAAGAAACCCTTTTGGTTCAAACCAAGGGGAGTTACCCGATTTAATGGTAATGTCTTCCCTAATGTTCTTTTGTTTTACTTTGCTTCTCCAACCCCCTAAAAAGATTTAATTACATTATTTTATAACAACACCAGTATCTTCAATATACTAGGATTCTATTACAAGAAGGATTCGAGCAACACATACACACACCTCTGTCTAATGGTTAAAGAAAATATTATTTCTGTGGATGGTGAATTACTGCCTCACGAAATGATGATTGTTCTATCATCTCCTACCACCTCTCATGGTGGCCATTATGATGGGACTATATTTATTTATGATATATATTATATTTATTTCCTCTCTATTCTTCTGTATTTCATATTTAATACATACCATTATGCTTTTCATGTTGTGCAAATTCGATAATTTCATTTGAGGAAGTGTGGACTACCGCCCCCTCAAGTGATGCGACTCATTCATGCAACACATGGAATGTATAAAGAATGAAATTAATGAACATATGTGACCTATAAAACATATATTTGATACTGGAATAATAATATATATATATATATATATATCATTTAGTTTTAATTATATTAAATATGAAATAGAAATGAAAGTAGCGTTCATGCGTACGTACAACTTACCTTCTCCATGAATGGTGCATTTCATTTCTTACCTTTAAATGTTATGTAATATTATAAATGAAAGTATATACTGGATATATATGATATTTATGATATCTAAATCATGAATATAACTCTATATATAGTGGATATTTTACCACATGAACAACTTGTAATTATAACAAGTATATTTTTTACTCAAGTACCAATGATCGACAAAATGACCGTTATTAACTTAAATAATTATATAATTTTCATAACATGGTAATAAGTGATATAAAATTAATAATGATCATGAAAAAGGTTCTTAATAAATTAGAAATTAACTATAGTTTATTATTCAGGAATATAAAGAAATGAACAAGACAAGTCGGACTTGAGGTAAGGGATCCTACCTCTCTTATTCTCTTTAAATACTCTCTTTTATGTCATTTCATTTAAGATCATATTATTATCTTTGGGGATGTTCCTTTATATTACCCTTTCTATATTATTTATTTTTATATTATGAGAGACCCAATTTTATCTCATAAATCCATTTTTGGATGTTTTAAGTGGTGTCGTTATGCTGCCGAATTTTCATAAGGATTTTTCATCTCACTTTTATTCCTTTGAGATTTATGCTACATTTTCCTCCATTTTCATTGAGTGGTTTATTTAATGCAAATTTTTTTACTCATTGTGTAATATAATTTTTTTATGAGTATTTACATCAATATTGTATAGTCTTTCTTTCATGGGGTGAACGTTTCAAAAGTTACCCAAGTCGGTAAGGGGACCTTTCACCCACCTATTTTTTAAAAGACTTATTTTTATTTTTTCCTTTAATTTACATCTTCTTATGTTGGGATATGTTCTTATATATCCTTATTGTTGTAAATTTTATGTCCATGTTATGAGATAACCTTTATCTCTCTCATCAACTATTTTTCTAAAATTTGACGTGACGCTGTTAGGCTATCGAATTTTTGCAAGGGAACTTCTTAACCAAATTTTGATTCTTTGGGTTAAACTTCTACTTCTTGATTATGTCATGCTATGAATATGTGTGGATGACCTCTGATTGTTTTACAATTAATATGCACTTATAGTTAGAGTATTTATATTTTTCACACATAATTATGCCATTTCTTTTTCCTTGCTCTAATGGCATGATCCTTGATTGGGATTACATCTCAATTTCTTCTCATTGAAACATTTTCTAATGATATGCAATTTTATTCTTTTATAAAGTGTATATACAACCAATTTGACTTTCCATATCTATATTATGGCTATAATAAAGTCATTTAAATGTTTTGAAAATGGTCTAATTTCATGTGGCTTATAATTTAAATGTTCAAAATGGAAAAGGACGTTTTATTAAAACACTGTTTTAAAAGGTTTTGAAGATTTATTATTTTAAACATTTATCATCCATGTCCATGTTTTAAAAATGTTTTTAAGAATTTATTTATATGGACATGAATTTTTTTAAAACCTTTCAAAAGTTTTGAAGTGGTATGGGACTTCGTCTCAATCTACTTTCAATGAAGAATATTTTGTTTTATACACAACCTTCATTTATACGGTGTATAAACCCCATTGACTTTTATTCTTATTCAAAAGGAATCTTTTTATATGAAGCGTTTTAATAAACGACAAAGGGGAATGGTTTTGTTGTACGTATGCAGCGACAATGATTTCTCCGCCGCCATGACCATTATTTGAGTTTAGACTTCCTCTACAAGCCATAACTTTTTTTAAATGAAAAAATACCATGTTTCACTTTTCTTTTATTTTGTCATTGAAACTGGTTTTCATTATGTTTTTATTATATCAATTTGTTGTATTGATATATTGTGATTGAAATGTGGAAATTTTATGTTTCCTTTATGCATGTTTTATGTGATACGATAATGTTATGGTTCTTGGTCATTGTTTATGAAGACGGGTGGTTCCTTGATAAACTAAGTGCGGGTGAGCCTGATATAGCTCTCCAATGCATTGGGTAACACTAAGGGGTTAAACGTTATGGTTTCTCTAAAGAGATTTAGGGAATATACTATGATGGGTATTCCAAACGTAACCATGAGGGTTACTCCCTAAGTAAGAATGTTATTAATGCCTCAATTTACCTTTATGTCTTATGATTTCTATGATTTATTCATAAATATTATGATTTCATGAGGTATGTTAACATGCTTATGTTTTATGAGTAAAGTATGATTTCGTTGATTCTTATGTATACATGTAAACATGTTTTCTTTTCTATATTTTTATATCCCTTATTGAAAATTTTATGCTCATCCCAAGTTTTTGAAATGTTTTTCATAGGTCAAGGGAAAGGTACATGATATGATGATAGTGTCCAGGAAGTGTCAAGAAAGAATCCATGTTTTATTTTAAATACATTTCCTTTGATGGGAAAAATGAATACTATCTTATATGTAACCACTTTGTTTAAATGTGGAATGTAATGCATGATTTATGATCTAATTCTCTAAAACACTAAACCTGAAAAGATCCTAAATGTGTATTCTTGAAATATCTCATGATTAAGTAATGTTTAAGGCCGGGGCCTTATAATAATGATGCAGTGTTTACCTCATTAATTAGTGATTAAAATAAGTAAGATTATAAAGATTAAAACAATATCCAAAACCTATCCAATTCTTATTGGATAATTTTATTTCGATCATGAGTAGTATTATCTACAAATTTAATAATTTTGGACATTTAAAAACCGAACATAATTACATAATAAAATAATAATTTTAAACATTCTTAAAGAGCCCCTCCTCCCCCTTGTAAAATTATCTCACTTATAACCCATTCCTCAAACACTTCAAGACCCTTGGATCGTCAGAACTCAGAAATAATAAGATCCCTACATCCCTATCCTCCTCTTATAATGATTCCCTTTGGGAAAAAGAAATTCAATTAAATGTTTTGGTTCAAAACAATGGGAGATACCTGATTTCAAGGTAACGTCTTCTCATAAGTGTTTTTCTTTTATTTATCTTATTTAATCCCCTAACCTCTTTTAATTCCTTTATTTTATAACATCACAAATATCATTCATATATTAGGTTTTTTATGATAAATATTAGAACTAAACTTACACACAACTCCACTTAATGGTTAAAGAACATACTATTTCTATTAACTACGAACTACTACCTCACGAAAGGATGATTGTTCAATTATCCCCAACCACCTCTCAGGGTGGCACTTATGATGGAACTATATTTATATGTCCTATATATTATATTTATATTTTTTTATGATTGTTTATTTTTCATTTATAAAATAACGTTATGGTTTCCATAATGGGTAAACGTGATAATTTGATTTGAGGAAGTGCAGACTACCGCTCCCTCAATGTGATATAAATCATTCATAACATTTGTGGAACATATAATGGATGGAGATAATTAAATAATATATGATATATATAATAATTATAATGTTTTTTATTTATCATTAAATTTTTATTCAATTATATATGAAAAAGAAATGAAAGTAGTGTTCATGCGTACGTACGACTTACCGTCTCCATGAACGGTGCATTTCATTTCGTATCTCCAAATGTTATGTACTATTATAAATACATATATAGAAAATATATATGGTATATATGATATATAAATCATGAATATTACTCATTAAATAATGTATGTTTGACTACATGGACAATTCATAATTATAACAAGTTCAATTTTGACTCATGTTCCGAACATCGACAGAATGTCCAATATGAACTCAAATAATTAACTAATTGTTATAGCAAGATAATAATTTATATAAAAGGAATAATAATGTTGAAAAAGGATCATAAAAAAGTATAAATTTACTTATGTTTATTATTTAGGAATAACAAGTAAAAAACATGTCAAGTTGGACACGAGGTAAGGGGTTTCTTATCTCACTTTTAATTCCTTGAGAGTTCCAGTGTTCGACACCTATTTATTGCATGTGGTGTATTTATTACTGCCATTTGATATATATTATCATGATTGTATTTATATACATGGTATTATTTGATTAATTTTTTGGTTATTAACTTTTGGTAATACAACTCGATTGATTACAACGTGGTAAGGGGTTTTCATCTCACTTTTTATTCTAGTGACATTCATGCTATATTATCCACTATTTCATTTTCTGTGGTGTATATACTCCCCATTATTGTATTATTTGTGTAATATAATTTAATTAATGGGTATTTACATCTTAATTTTATTTTCCTTCTTTTATGGGGGGTATTTTTTATATGTTACCAAATCGGTAAGGGAACCTTTCACCCTCCTCTTCTAATCAATGCATTATTTTATGTTATGAATTTAAAAAATCAATTCTAGAATATTTGGAAATGATCCTATGTAACTTTATTGCTTTAAATTATATATCCATGTGATGAGATACCCTTTTTATCTTATCAAATCAATTTCTGAATTTTAATGTGACGTCCTTAGGATATTGAATTTCGGTATCGGAACTTCTTCACTCAATTTCATTTATTTGGGTTAAACATCAACTTCTTGATTATGTCATGCTATGAATATTTCTAAATAACCTCTGATTGTTTTACAATTAATATCCAATCATATTGACTGTATTTATTTTTATCACACATAATTATATATTTTATTTTTCATTAATCTATGGATATTGTCTTTATAAGGGATTTCATCTTAATTTACATTCCATTGATACTTCATTGGTGTTATATGCAAATTAACTTTTATATGGTGTATATAATGTTCTTTGGATTATTATATCATTAATATATTTATTCTCATGATATTATAAAGTTTTTATTAAGTTCATTCCTCAATTATTTTTATTCAAGCATCTCTCATTTGGTTAATAACTCCTTAACTAAAATATTGTTTTTAGGATTTATTCTTCTAAATCATTCTCATTAATGTCTATGATTTAAAAATAATTTTAAGTATTTATTTATTTAGAAATTAATAGTTTAATATGTTAATTTATTTTAAGTCTTTAAAGTGGTATGGGATACATTGATTCAAAAATCTCATTATTAATTTTTTTAAATTGTTTTGAAAAATGTTTGATAAAGCATTGATTATGTAAATATATTGAAATAATTGGGATTGAAATGTGGAAATGTTATCTTTACATTATTATTCATTTATGTGTTATGAATTTGTTATTGTTATTGGATGTTTTTTACACATACAGGTTGTTCCTTGATAAACCTAGGCCGGATGAGCCCGAGATAGCTCTCCAATTCATTGGGTTACGTGACAGAGGTAAATGTTAATGTTTCTCCTAATATATTTACAGAATATACTATAATGGGTATTCCAAATGTAACTCCCTACATAGTTGTGAAAGCGACTATGTATGTTTGATATGGATGCGACAATTTACCTTTATGATTTATGATTTCTTCATGTTAGTCAGAAATCTTTTGATTAAATGAGGTATGTTATGATTGAAAAGTATGGTTTCATTGATTTTTATTTATTGATGTGTTAATGTTTCCTTTAATTATTTTATAACCTATACTAAGATTTTAATGCTCATCCCATGTTTTGAAAATTTTTCACATGAAATAAAGATGAATATGGTCAAGGATGGGATCACGGACAATTCATGATGTCTAAAACATGGTACTAGGCATGACTCTTATTTTCCAGATTTTTTATTTTATGAAAAAAATGGAAACTAAGTTGATGTTTCTACTTTGTAATTTTTTGAGATGTAATTTAATATTTAAGGCCTAATTCTCTAAATCACTAAACCTGAAAAAATCATCAATTTAAATTATTAATTATTTCAAGATTTTGTAATGTTTTAAGGCTGGGTCCATATAGGTATGATACATGATTTTGTATTTTTTGACATGATATATCTATTGTGATATATGGATATAATATTATTTGAATTTCACATAACTTATTTATTATGATATATCAAAAAGGTATATTATTGTATTTTTCCAGGAAATTGATTTAAAAACTATTAAAATATATCATAAGACATTTATTATAAATATGATAATTCTTGGATTATTTATTATATACATGATATAGAACACATTGGTGGTACCCTAATAAGCATGTTATATCACACCATACAGATCCCTTGAGGGGTAAGTAGACCTATTTACATATTTCAATTGAGGATAATGAAAAGTTTCATAGTATGATTGTGAGGTCTTATGTAAGATAGGTTTTGGTTTACTAGATAGAGATATGGTGAATTTTTTCTCATTTAGTCATATTAAGTTATCTGGTTTGGCTATTTATATATTTTTTCCTTTAATATTGGACATGCCTTTTTTATATTGTATTAATAAATTTTTAGGTATATCACTTTTATTTTTTATTTTATGTAATGACATAAAAAAATATATTCATTCTCATATTCACTATTTCTTTATATGCATTTTATTTATGACAAGTTTTCTACATTGGGTTATGTAAAATTGTTCCCTCAGTTTCTTATTGGTGTCTATGTGATAGATGATAAACCATGGGGATCCGTAATTCCTTTCAAGTACATGTGGACTTAGGTCGAGTTCCTGTTTGATAGGGTAATTGGTTTAGGTACCTCACATGAATATATATATTTTCCTAATCCAATTGTGATTTTCCATATAATTTTATGTATATCCATTCCCTTAGAAGTAATATTTTACTCACAATTGAAGTCACATACTGAAAAAATGATCAAAAAATGTCATATTATCATGATAAATTAGGATAACGATATTAGATTCATTTTTTATGTGAAGGAATCGAACACATTTCATTCAAACAAATGTTGTTTCCTATACAATCCAATATACCTGTTTTGATTTATAATGTTACATTTATATTCGAAATGAGTGTCAAATAATCAAAACTATAAAACGACAATAAAATTTTCTTGATATATTTATAATAATTTCTAATATTGATTTTTGACATTTATTAATTAACTTCACACCCATCTGACACATGGTGTTGTTGTTGTAACTAAAATTATGTGTTTTTATTTTAATGTGAAATGTTTGTTCCAAATTTGAATCTATAGTAAAAACTGAAAAAAACAATAGAATTTTTATTATACATTATTAGCATGTTAAAAAAAATTATTGTAAGTAAGAAAAAAATTATTGTAAATATAAAAAACTATGTGGATATAACAATTCTTTGTGCCTGTTTGTAGTATGAATGAGAAAAAATCATCACAACACACATCACATAATCATAACCATGAAATAATGCTTATATTTTATTGAAAATTGTTATAATTATCACTCGTTATTTTAGGATTTGGGGGAATCATCATCACATAATCATAACAGATGGTGTGTATGTTATGACCCAATGTTCATGTTATCATTTATTCATAAAATTTTAGACCCAAACACATATTATGTACACGTATCTAATCAAACAGAATCAAATTTTCAATTCAAACTATGATAATAATATACAATTAATTTATTATGTGTATAAATTAATTTAATCAAACTCTAAATTATTTTTATTGTTAGGACTAAATTTGGTTCTTTTTATTTGAAAGATACACTATAGGTCATAATAATTGTAATGTATATAAATCAAATATTGTAAGATCTAAATCTCTTGATACATTAGAAAACATTTGTAATTAATTTTTGAGACATTGGAATTAACCCCATGAAAATTCAGCATAAAGTCTCTCTATATGATATAATTTTTATGTTTCTTGATTAAAAGTGAAAATTTCAACATAAACAAGAATCACATGCTCAAAAGAATGAAAAATATTATATTATTATGTTGAATTTTTTTAATGTGATATGTGTATAAATGAAGGTCATTTGATTTTGACACATGGTACATATTATTTTCCCAAAAGTGTGACTTTATTTAAGGGTGATATAATTATCCAAAATGAACATCACATGTTTAAAATCATGAATGAATATATAAAATTAATAGACACATTTGTATAATAATCCATAATTAATTTTTAATGTGTAAAAACTAACATCATGTCAATTTGAAAATTGGTTTGCCTAGTATGACTAAAGTAAAATCACCTACTCAAAATAGAGACATCTAACAAAAAATTTTCTATTATATTGTAATATGGGTTTTTACAATATACTGTTGTTTTTTATTTATAATTAATTATCATTCGTGTTTTTTATTTTATATAAATTTTATTAAATCATTATTTTATAGTTGGAATATTTCCTATAATTCCTACTATTTCGTGGAATATTTTTTTTTAAATATTTTGTTTAATAGCTTGAAATAGACTTAACCTTCAGTTTAAATGTATTGTAATATATTACACCATTATAACCTATCCCTTAAAGTTATAATATAAATTTCAATAAATATATTTATAAAATATTTATAATTTTTATACCTATATTTAAATAATATGGTCTTTTCTTTTAATGAAATCATTATATTTTTAAAAAATATATATGTACATAAAAATGTTTTGGAATAATTTTTTAGTAAATAATATATTAAATATTTTTTTCATTATTAGAATTAATATTCAAATATAATGTCATTTTATACATAATATTTTTAAAATACTCATAGGTTGGATTATTTAAGAATTTAATAAATGACTAATGTTTTCTGAATAGATAAAATACTAATATTTATTAAAAATTATTATTTCAGTAGAGGAATTTAAAAAGATAAATACTATATTAAAATGTTTTTTAAAGTTAAAAATGTTATTATGTATTATTAATAATAAATTTATGTTTCATTATAATTTATTTTAATTCTGGTATAAAAAACATTATATAATGACGAAAATATTATTTTACAAAAAATTATTTTTCATTATGATTGTTGAAATTATATTAAATATAATTTATTTCACTTTTATATTTACAATTTTATAAAATATAAATCATTTTCAGAATCATAATTTATATATTTTTTAATTATATTACAAAAAACTTTTGTCATATGGAATATTAGAAATGTAAAAAAAATCACCACGGTTATTGTAAAAACAGGATTAATGGGGTTTAAAATGAGTTTAAATGGTGTTAAAAATATAAGAGTAATATTTCAAATTAACCCCAAAAAATCACATTTTATGCCAAATTTTGACCTTATATATTTCCATTTTATAATATTTATCCATCTAAAAAAATGTTTCTTCGAAATAAATTTATCATCTCTTATTCACTAAAAAAATGCTAATTGTGTCCTCTCCTCCACTTTTAAAAGGGAACCCACAATTTTCCATGTTTTCAGAACATTTGGCATATTTATTGACCAATAAATTCTAATAAATATTATAAAATTCCCTAGATACAAATTCTAGGTTTTTTTATTCATAAAAAATAATTCCAAGGGTCCTTAAGAAATGTTGTAATGGTGGCCAACCGAATGAGTTGAAATAATATGACATAGATTTTTTCAATTTAATTAATTGTATAACTTATATAAATATTATATAATAATATAATAAATTAGGTATTACCAATATTCTTATGTTTTATTATTGTTTTGAAAAGTCTAATATTCACCTATATTCGATAAAATGGGAAGTTAAACTATATCTTGTGTGTGTGTGGACTACCCCCCCCCCCATGTAGTAATACAATTCACCATCCATCTTCATAATTCATTGTTGGATATTATTATTTCATTAATGTTTATATATAAAATTTAATATTTCATTATTAAAATTTAATTATGATATAATTTATATCTTCTTAAATATTAATCCATTGCAAAATGATAGCGACGCTTCTGTTTACGTGTGGAATACCACGACCATAAAATAGTTTTACTGGGTTTTCGATTCCAACTCACTTATATGGTAATAAGGATATATTTATTTATTATAAAAAATATATGATATAATAATGAATCTATAAAAAATTATTACTTACTATTCATTTTTTTAATTCATTTTAAAAGTCAAAAAATGAACAAACATATGTACGCCTAACCATCTCCAGGAATAGAGTATTTAAAATTAATAATAATTATTTTTATTGATGAATCTAATAGTGTAAATAATTAATACATGTCATATTTAAATCATGAATATGAACTTTTATAAGATAGATCCATGATCATTTTACTTGTATACGATCCACTGGAAAGAAATGTTCAAAATGAACTAAACATTTAACACCCAATAATGATAATTTTAATAATTCATTAATAATAATTATGTGTAGAAATATTATAATGGGAACTTTAATGATATTATAATATAATAGTATTATTTTATTATACAATTACAATAATATTAGATGTATTATCAATGTGTTTTGAGTGATTTTGAAAAATGTGGAATTTTTTTATGGGATATATGTTACTATAAAATTGCTTATTGGTATTGATTTCGATAAAACATTCAATAATGATATTCCATGACCTTCCTCTCAATTAAATAATGAATATTATAATCCTATGATAATTTATTGACAAAAAAATTCCTTTTATTTTAATCACATTAATTAATATGGAGACCGAAGGAATGTTTTTTAATAAAATGACATCATTACACTGTTCAAGGAAAAATACTTTCTCTAATTTATCCATGTTTTTTAGAATTCATTTCATGAATGTTTTTACTTCACATGTTATTTTGAATATGTTTTTTAACAATGATTTATTTTTTATAAAATATTATAAAAGGAACCCACTTTTCTTTTAATGAAACATGGTATGTTTGAATTTTTACAAAAATGTGAATGGAATAATTTCTTAAACATAGAAAA
This sequence comes from Viscum album, assembly GCA_963277665.1. NCBI lineage: Eukaryota > Viridiplantae > Streptophyta > Magnoliopsida > Santalales > Viscaceae > Viscum > Viscum album. The sequence goes on from OY728137.1 coordinate 115,147,715, forward strand.
TAGGAAAAAAATTTCCTATGACCAATAACCATTCAGCACATTGAATATTCTTTTACATGTTTCCAAATATCATTTTAATGAAAAAATTTACCATATTATTTTAGTGTTTTTTATATTATAAATAAATGATTTCAATGTGAAAATGGAATATTAATAATGGAAATATATAATGGTCTTTTTAATATAATTTTTTTAACTATTATAACTTCCCTTGATGTTTCATATTATTTTATAAGGTAAGTATCCAATGATACCATCCAAATTTATTACATTTATAGGCTATGATTATGGTGTTAGAAGTTGCATTTCTATGAAACCTATTTCGTTTTAAATGGTTAATTTAGTTATGGATTTTTCTTATCATCCATTGGTTATACTATGACGAAATGATTCAATGTTTGTCAAACATGTTTCTTTCTCCTTGGTTATGATATGATGAATTATTTTTGACCTTTTAGAATTTTATGTATGATATTATTTATCATCTGGTTTGTTTTAAAATTATATATAACTCCAATTCATTATCTAAAAATAGATATTTCCTAAGATAAAAAAGACTATAATGGGAAGTGAAGGTAGTTATTTATGTTAATTTGACCTCTATTGTCATATTTGGAGTAGTCCTTGACTAATACGAAAGAATGGGGAGTGAACCAAGTCCACAATGATCATTTTGGCAGTTTTACATGACTATAATGTAAATTATATTCTACAAATGTGTTTCTGTAACACGTGTTTTTTATTCCAATTTTATGCTCTCATGAATCTAATTTTTTGTTTCCTTTAAGATTCATGTCATTTGAACATACAAGAATTATTTTGTGCTGAAAAATTATGGTAAATTCTATATAGAAATGGTTTTAAAATATATGGTGGTGTTTTTATACCTTAATACTCATGTTGATATTTTATGATTAGTTATATATATTATTAATACTTTTATTGTGATTTTGAGCTCACACATTATTAGGTTTCCTTTTACTATTATATGGATGATATTTTAATGTTTGGTATGTATAAAAAGGAGTGCGTTGTAAATTATTGTTTGGGATGTGTTTTCAATCATATATAAAAAAGGACTTCATGTATCCATATTTACCAATTAACAAGAACTATATGACTCTAGTATGGATCAATGTGTTATGTAATTAATATTTATTAAATAATATTTTATATTTATGTATGAAATTTATGGGTTGTATTATATTATATTAGAGAATTGTTAATAGAATATTTGGAAACTATGATGAGAAAACATGAGTCAATACCCATAAGAAAATCATACATTTAGTGTAATTTCCTATTTTATAGTAATCAATGGTCTATAATTTTAATATAAAAACATCCATATTATAATACTAGAAGAGGTTAAAATCTTAGAACCCATGATTCTAGGTTTAAATCCTATATAAATGGATATAGAAGTGTTTCTCGGCCATCATTCTAGTGTATGGTGACTGTCAAATTACAATGAACCTGACTCGACACTTACTTGTGATATTCATGGATTAATTCATATATTCATTTTAAACTATCATGAATCATTTGAATAGATAATTATCAAGGATGTACTAGTTTAAACCTAATGAATCATGTTTTAAAGGTAATTTAATTTAAAGAATGAATTTTCATAATTATGTGCTTTACCCCTATAATTATTATTCCTAACACTATGTTTTTCGGATTTAGTCAATGGATGGATACTAATTTATTATGTTAATGTTGAATGTAATAAAAAAATTAATGATTTCCCATATAAGAAACTAAATGATATGGTATATATAATGGAAAATAAGATACTATGATTACAAAACATTATTTAGTAATGAATCATGTAATTCTTCAGAATAGAAACATGTGGAAAAAACATTATGTTGATTTCATGGTGATGAAACATAAAAATTCTCTTAATGCATCTACGTATACGTTAGTTTTTTAGAAATGGATCAGTATAATGGAAAATATATTTTCCATTCTTCATTTCTTAAGAGATGACAAATCTATTTTAGGTTTTCTATCATTTGTATGGTCATGAATATTAATGGTGGACTATAATATTGAAAATAAAAAAACTATACTAAACATACAACCTATTGTGGGAATAGTTTAAGAGATCATTTTTTAATATGTAATATCCTCATATTCGTCTTACTCATTTATGGAATTAATGACTTGGGAAAAATAAGATGGATGATTATTCTATTATTATATATGAGGAATATTTTACAAGACTATTTAGATACTCTTCTGGTATTATCATTCAACATAAATTTAAGGTTAATGAATTATTTAGTGATTTAAAACTATTTCTCAATAAACAGTTTACCAAAATTTACTTCACTATATATATATATCTAAATCAATCGTTTCTCTATTTAAGATGAAATGGATAATGGTTGTACCATTAAATAAAAATGGTTTACAAAGAAAGTATATATAGAATTTAAGGAATTAATAAAACCCATGGGTATAATATGAAGATATCCGCCCTATGCTCGAATTGATGAAAGAAACAAATAGATACATTTCTAAAGATGGATTTTAAATGTCTCTTCTATAAAAAGGATGTCCATTTTGAAATAAAATATGATGGTGATGGGAAGAAGATAAAAATTATATGAATTGAGAGAGGGATCCACATAATACACCACCCATGTTCCAATGTTTCTAATATATTGTGTTTAGTAATTTGGTCAATATTTCATCAAATATTTAATTTAACAATGATGATCAATGATAGAAACCTCTTAATCATTTATTCAATGTGAAATATTATGATATCAATACTTATGATGAGGGTTACAATAATGATGTGCTGATGGGTACACATAACATCAACTCTAGAACAACTCGTGTCATATTTATTTCTAAATCTACCTACTCTTTTATATCTAAAATACTTATTATGAGCATTAAATTACCAACATAAATATTAGATATTGACTTTGAAGTGAAACCTCATATTGGTAGATATAATTTATTTTATGTATATTATTATTTTATAAATATTTATTGTGGGAATGTGTTTCGAATTAATCTAGCTATTATACCCTATATAAATTATATTTTTTCTTTATCATGGATTATATATTTTATAAAAATTATTCATCAATTAACGTTGAAGAAAATTCATGTATAATATTATGAAAGACACATGATTATTTGTTAGTGTTTTAATAAATATGAACATTTTTTTGGAAATTTCACCGATTATATTATTCTTGATTAACAATAAAAATTTGTTCTTATGTCAGATAGGTGTGGGAAATCGTAAATGTTATGATATTCCATTTGGGTGGTGGTTAATTTTTATCTTTCTGCAAGTGTTTCATTGTCTTCCAGAAAATTTTGATGTCGATTTTTCATTATAACTAAAAATTATTTGTACACCAATTTCAAAGACTCGTAATTGAATGGACATGAATGATTTAAAAGAAATAAAGAATAAACTCTGGGAAAATATTGATTGGGTATTCATTCGTAAATGTGTGTTACTATACAATTCACCTATTCTTTTTATAGAAAAGAATATTGATCAGTGAATCTTTATATTGATTATCAAGATATTATCATTATCACTATGAATAATAATAATTCAATAAAATGTACTGACAACTTGTTTGACCAACTGAATGGAGTATAATATTTTCCCAAAACTGAACTTCATTCTGGATATCATCAACTAAGATACGTAATGTGGGATATACCCATGATATCATTCCAGAAAAATTATGGATACTATTAATTCTTTGTGATTTCATTTAGTCTTATGAATTCCCCCTTTATCATCAAGCATTTAATAAATAGTGTCTTTAATGACAACCGTGAATAAATTTTGTCAAACTATATATAGGATATACATCTATATTCCAAGGGTAGGGAAAATCATGAAGTTCACTTGAGAATGGTTCTGATGATTTTAATAAAGGATTAGTTTTATTAAAAATTTAGTTATATAAAATTTGGGATTAAAAAATATTATTATTGGGTTATATAATATAAATAGAGGGTATATTTGTGGATCAATCAATGAAATATGTTATTGACTAAAGGCCGAATAAATCTATGGCAACTGAGATCTATATTTCCCTTGTTTATGATGGATATTAAATAAAAATTGTAGAGTTTTTAGAATGGTGGTCTATTTTCTCACTAACATCACATAGAAGGGAACTAAGTTTCATTAGATATAATAATAGTGGAAATTTAAATGGAACTAAATAGAAGATTATCCACCGCACTCATGCATAAATTAAACAACAATGGATAAAATTTTATGATCTACAACGATGCATTGATGAAGTTATACAGTGAAATCTTTAAGTATAACGATATTGTGAAATCATATGTCTCGTCAAAATTGAAGGATCTTGATTTAAATTTCCCATTATTGATTTTTTGACAGTTAAAAAATAATATTCATGAATTATGTAGTTCAATTATATGTGTAGAAATTTTTATATATATATTTTCATAATAAATGTATGAAGTATATATTCCCTAAAAAAGGCCTGAATATGCACCAGTGAACATGGTTGTCAGGGATTAATTTATATGAATTAGAAATACATAACCACTATTGTAAATAGATTGATATGGGTGATTCATTGAGTCTAAAGGATCATTTTATATTATATATTATAATGATCACCTATTAGATAATATTTTTATAATTAAAAATATTGTATAATGAAATATTAAAGGAAGGTAAAAAACATATATTTCTCAAATTATTTTTTAACCATCATTACTATTAATGACTATAGAGGAACACAAAAATATTTTCTACTGTATACTAGGGTTAAATATTTTCCAAAAATTAACCATCATTATAATGAAAATATATTGTTAATATACTATTAATTTGTTAAATCAACACTAGATATGAAGGTATTGTTGTATGGGGATCATGGTTCATTAAAATATATTAATACTAATAGTATGAATATTTATAGAAATCATAAAGATAATTTTAGCTGGGATAGTATGAATAGATATATTATACAATTTGTCTATTGGTACTGAGAATTTCAGCATGATAAGTAAAATATAATGATTTCTAATGGGCTGTTACAACCGTTACACATATTATAAATGACAAGGAAAATCATCACTATGGATTTTCATCTCTCCAACCAAAATGACTTTAGGGAATAATATTATTTATTTTATATTTGATCACTTTATGAAGTAAAAGACACATAATTTATATTAGGGAAAATTTCTATCTTTATCATATTTAAATGATATAAATTAATGAATTTGAATGGTTTCATGGAGTACAATATTCTACATTATTTGATCACGATTTGAGGATTAACTTAATGTTCGGGTGAATACATCAATAGTATATAAATATAGAGTTGATTTTCAGTACCACATATCATCCTCATATAGATATATATTAATATATATCCATTAAGAACACAATAGATACGTGGGGATCTTATTCAATGGATATTATAGTAATTTTTTATCACACCAACATCTAGATGAATTTTATTACCAAATTTTTTTTCACATAAGCATTCAAATAGTTTATTATGAAGCCATATAGAAAATAAGTAACATTTGAAAGGATGATTTTGAAAAAAATAAATATATTGGGACATTGTATATTGGAATAAATGGAAGTGAAATTGGGATCCATTTGACAGCACGTTAAGGTATCTTGGATTTTATATAATAATTAAGTTGATAATCATCAATGAAATATGTAATTCTAGGATGGTAAGAAGTTATTGCAAAAACATATCTATAGGGAAGAAGGTTATGATATCTTTAAATAATTCAAAGCTAAAATTGAAGGAATATTGGCCCCTTTGATATTCTTGATGATGTATGGAAGGTATCATATTGCTAAACACATCCAATAAACCTCTATCATGATCAATATTTATTACATGTATCTGGAATGATGAAGTACATACATGATCTCTAACATTTACTGAACATTGATTTCATTCCTCTTTTCCATGATCATTCTTTTTAAGAACAAATGGTATAAAGATTTTATTATATAAAAAATAATTTACATTATAAGAATACTCACAAGGCTGAAATTCAGTAGGGGGATATTAAATTTGAAGAAGAAACAGGGGAACCCAAGGATTTGTGGAAAAAGATAGATAATAATATTTTTATTGTTTTAGAATATGTTTAATGAAAAAAAATATTTTAATGGGGGTATAATATAGCACACATAGATTTTATGGCAGATTTTTTAAAATCAATTTCATCAATAGTGTCTGATTCACACAACCCCAAGCCTAGATGGACTATAATATAGTATACAATGATAAAATTTCAATTTAATTGATAGTGTGGATATAAATAAACACATTTAAGAAATTTATAAAGGATTTGGCCAAATAATATACATATATGCTACATTTTTAATAAATTCATTATACATTTTTAAAATTACATTTTACCGAAAAATATTTTATTCATTTTTTTAAAAACTAACATAATAATTATTTCTGATTAATAAAATTAATTAGAAAAAATGGACAAAATTTTATAAAATTAAAATTTCATAATTATCTAGTAAATTGTTCTAAATTTTCACAAATCATTAAATTTCATTTGGATAGTAAAAATTAGTGATTTTTATTAAAAAATTATATTTTGATTAAAGAATTTACATAGTAAAATTTTAATTTATAATTATTTTTGAAGTTAAATTGTTTAAATAATATTATGAATAATCCATTTCTGTTCCTTGTAATTATTCCTTTTAGAATTTTAGTACAAAAACATTGTATAATTTTGGAAAAAAAATTCATCAAAACCATTATTTGTCATATATTGAGATAGTATTTAAAATGTAATTAATTATACTTTGAGATATTTATTTTAGAATAATATATCCCATATTTTGATTCATCATATCAAATTTTTATTGTTATCCCACTATCATTTTTTCGATAATTAAATTTAAGAATAGTTAAACATTATCACATTGATTGTGAATAAAATGGTTTTACAGTGGGCACAAACAAAATGATATGGGTATGATTTGATATTAAAAACATTTAAATATTCATCATATCCATATTTATAAAAATTAATATAACAATTTATTGTCTCAATTCACTATTAATCATTTGGATTGAGAATGAATATTATATTTTATTCTACTACCGAATTCCAAGTGGATAATCATCCCCCACTTATAAATGTACAACACTCTTTTCTATTATTTAAAACACTATATTCCTTATTTAATTAAAAAACCTATAAAATTGCACTTATACACCCCTATCAATGAATTAAATGACGTGGGATTCATTAAAACCCATATTAAAGTTCATTAATACAGGATCTATCAGAGGACAACCAAAGGATGGGTAATTATCTTTTACAGTCATTTTCACATTATTCCTTCATGATACAATTATAAATATGTGGTAATAATTATTAAATACTATATTTATTTTCATATATATTAAAAATTTCTGCTATTATTAATATGGAACCAGTAATATTAACCTACATTCCATCAAGTGGGATGTAAATTTTTTGATTGTGCGTACTTATGGACTACCACCTCCACGGATTAATGTGATTATATTTTCAATTCTATATTAAAAGTATGGAAATAAGTATATATTTAATAAATATTTTTGATATATATTATATAATAAATTTTTATATTCATTAAATATGTTTTTCAAATATTTGTTTCTCCATCAAAAAGTGAAAATAGTGTCTACACATAATAATAGCTTAACATCTCCGTGAATATTTTAATTAGTTTTTCAAAATATTGCATTCTGGATCAATATAAATACTTATACAATGAATAAATAAGATATTTATATCTTGAATAATGTTCAAGATATTATAGAACCATGATTATTGTACATTAACCATAACTACCAAACTGAAATTCTTATAAAAATGAAATAGTTATCACATGAAAATGATGATTTTAATAAATAATAATTATTAAATTTGTGATAGATAGTTATAAAAGAGATATATATTATATTAAAATAATATACATTTTGATTTTTTATGTTTTAAATTATTATACATTTGTTTGTAATGTTATAATGAATATAGAACTTCATGAAAGGGGTTTATGTTCCTACCCAGTATTTGTCAAATATTATTTGTGATCATTCTCTAGATGATGAACGTCAAAATTAAATCATTCTAGAATAAAAAAAATATTTTTATATGGTTATTTCTAGATATTACAAGATGTGATATCTATTTAAACACTTTATGTACTCATTTTTCTATGCAATTGGTTTCAGAAAAAATGAATCTATTTCTCTCATCACACTAATATTCATTCTCTACAATGACCATGATTTTGTAAAATAATTTTCAATATTATTTTTAATTTTAAAAAAATTAATTTCTTTTTTACCAATGAGTTTATTTTAGGAAAAAACAGAAGGAATTTTTTTTCATTTCCCAAAATAAGGTACATTTTACTTATCACTGAAAATGTGAAATGAGTATTTGTTTTAATGAAAATTACATGAACATAATATTATAACATAATGAATAATCAATAAACTAAATAAGACATGATAGTTTTTCAATTTTATCATAAAAGAAAAGGGTTTCATTAGAATTTTGGAAATATATATTTTAAAAATGTAATTCCACCGTGAAATTGTAATTTTCCTCATAAAATGTTCCAGTGATCTTATAGATTGAATTTTTTAACAATGATAAAATGTGTTGATTATACATATGCATTTCTAGGGTTAATATCCAATGATACCATCCCCATTAAATTTTGAATGGATCACGATTATTGTTATATGAGGATAGATATGTAAAACCTATTTATTTTCTATAGGTTAACCGATTTGTGAATCATATATCATATCCATGGCAGAAGATATAATAAAATGATAAAATATCTATAATATCATTTATCTTTCACATGTTTTGATATGTTTAATGATTTATAATATGATGAACACATATCCACATTCATCAATTATTATGCGAGTTCATATAATTATGTTCACATCCAATGCATTGGGTGAAGAAGGATATCGCATGATATACATAGGGAATGAATGTTGATAAAACCTGTATTTGTAGTTGACTATATCAACTATATATCTACTAAGGGAGAAACATGACTAGTATGGTGGAATTTGTTGTGATCCAGATACACTATGATAATTTTGATAGTTATATGAGACTAATAATGAAATGTTTTTATATTATTATGTATATACTATAAATCTATGTCTTATGTCAATTTTATCCTTTAAATCCTCATGATCATTGATTCTTTTATAATTCATGTTTTATAAAATTCCAAGGTTTATTCCCAGATTGAAGATTATGAACTATGATATGTATGGAATTTTTTTGAAAATTTTAGTTTCATGATTTCATACCATTATACTTGTGTTATTCTATGTGATCATTGATATCTCCCCTATATAAAATTATACAGAAATGTACTTCACACTTTCTTATGTATCCAAGTGTCCATTGGAAAAAGAAATATACAATTATAGTAAAAATATTTATGATACGTAATGAATATTCATATCATAATAGATACTTTATATGAATGAAATATAATACTAACTATATGTCATAATTTATTTAAAAATTTATTAAAACATGAATTTATTTTTATTACATGTATTCTCATAATTTATTCATGCTATGGATTGTGTGTCTATAAATTGGAAGCATGATCGATCATTATGAGATGGGGGTCCCATGAATAGAAAAATTTGAGGCCAAATTCTTGTATGGATGTTAAATTATTTGTAGCCTTAATGAATAATGTAATCTTTGAAACAAATTGAACATATAAATACAATTATATTATAGAGAAATTTTTGATATTATAATTTTATAATTCATTTTATTTATCATATTTTAAATTTTCTTTAAATAATGTTGTTATGTATTGGAGGATTTTAGGTATTTTATAAGTGTTGAAATAAACTATTTCAATAGAATAATTTTATTAGTGTTATCTAAGAAGAATATAAAACTACATTTAAGGGAAAGATAATATGTCCTAATAAATTTCTTGTTTATAATTAATTTTTTCCAACTGAGGAAGCTATAATTTTTTAGTTTTCTGTATTTATATGACCTTTGGAAATTCACTATAAGTATGAATTCTTCTGTATTATGTACATGTTAATATGATTTTTATGGTGTGTAATAAAATTATAAGAGTTTTTTAACCTCAAACTACTATTTTTTATGGTGAATGACACTCAAGAAGCCTAATAGGGCTTCAATGTTCTTGAGAGATGCTGGGATGGTTACTGTTACTTAATATATTATAGAAAAAACAGCCATCACAGGGTATATTTCTATAGAAACCACAATTTCCTCTAGCGATCAGTTAACTGATAGAGATATTATGGAAAAGAATTATAAAACAACCATGTAATGAATTTATACGTGTGATGCCCCTTATCCTATTTTTATGGCCATTATAACCTTGTCGAATTATCTACTTTTACTTCCTTCTAATCATAATTTTGCATGGCTTTATGGTTATTTCTCGTGTTTTGTGATAACACATTACCTCTGATGATATCTTTTCCTCACATCCTCTTCTAATAAATAATTTTTCCAAGGTTGGATATTTTTCACAATTAAATCAATTCATGATACAATAATAAATATTCCTCGGGTTTTGGTATATCATAGAACGAGGGTGACCCATCAGAATGTTTGAGAACCTTTTCCTAGTGATTCATTTAAGGTATATTGTGACACCAATTTATTTATTTATTTTACAAAATCATATATATGATATTATATATTGTGTCAATGAAAAATTTTAAGTAATTTTTTGGGAGTGATATTTGGAGAATGGAATGGATCATTCACATCTATTTTAGGTATGTTTACTTCAACACAACCACTCAGTGGGTGTTTCAATTATTAAACTGAGTTGTATAATTTATAATTGATTTAAACATATCAATTAAATATTTTTTCCTTTTATTTTTTGTTAGTTACTATTGTTTGTACTTGAGGATTAGGTGGTGGATCAATCTTGGACAATGATTCAATGAAGATTAATGAACATAGAGAATATTATTAATCTGGAATTAAATGGATATCCAATATCATATAAGGTAGGTGTTTCTCGATATTCACCATAATGTTTGTTACATTTATATAGTGTTTTTGATTTTTAAACTCACAACCAATGGTTTCGTCATATATAATATAATTTCTTTAAATATTCATTATTTTTTTAATTAATTTGTGCTTCCTTGAATTTAACAAAGTCCTAATGGTCAAATTTGGGTTTTTCCATTGGGGTTATTCATCAGTTTTCAATTGTTGAGACCTAAACAATTAAAAACCCAAGAATGTGGATACCCTATAAAAGGGTATGAAATTATCAATAATAAAATTAATCTTAGATAGTGTCGATGGTTTAGGTTTTCATAAATTATCTATGATGATGAGAGAAATGATTTTGTACTAGTTGTGCCTAATACTTCATAACATTGTCATGGGATGGGTGAGTGATTTACTATGATAAAACAAGGAGTTTGGGATAGTTTTATTTCACCTATTTAGTTATATTCCTATAAGGTACATCCTAAACTAATTATGATTCCATTAATTCATTATGACTCAGGGAGAGATATTCTTCTCTTGGGTAATAATAATTTTATTAGGTATTATAAAATTTATTTAGAGGACCACAATTGGTGAATGTTATTTGGTTTGGATATTGATTGAAGGTGTAGGCATTTTGAGAACCCTTATTTTATTCTATATATTTAATTGTTTGTACAATTATCCTCCAGAAATATTTTTATTTTTATTTTTTCTATAAAAAATTAGATGCTTTGTAATATTTTAATTAAAAATCCTCCATTATCCAGTATTTTTTATCAGTTGAGAAAAATTTCATAAGAGAGGTATGTCGTTAATCTTCATGATAAAAATCATATATTAGAGGTATGTGACAATATTTGTGTGTAATCCATTTACTTAGAACTAGTTTCGATCTAGTATACTATGATAGAGCTTTCAAGGACCACCCCACTGGTCTTTATTACATATGTGTGTATGCCACTGGTAAAAAACTCTTATAATGGTGGTTCATGATACATATTCTATATTTTGGAGAGATATGGGTATGTTATTTTTGGTGGAATGGTTTTTGGAAAAAGCTCAGTGACACCTTCGCACTGGATGAAGTAGTTATGATTGATCAGGTTTATATAACTAAGGATTAACATTATTATGGTTTTAAATACATGGGTTGGGATGGTCCACGAGATGTTCTTAGAGATGTTTCTACATCAGGCCAAAGAAGTTATTATTGGTTGTCCATTTTTTTTATACATGAATTTTTTAATTCTGAGTGAGTCACGTGTACATAAAAAAACATAATGTAGCTAGTACATGATAACCTTGGTGAGATGATACTAATTTTTATACTCACAAAAAACATGGGAATCTTTTGAACATGGATTCCCAAGCTACTATCAAATGGTTATTATAGTAATAAATAAGGTTGTGGCTTGAGAGATGTGTAAGCATAGTAAAGAAGGGAATATTTGATGTGATTAGTTTCCCATTTTTTTTATATCTCAGAGTTCTAGTGTAGCCTATTTTTTTATTGTCCCAATGTAAGAAAGTTAACGTATGACTGTGTTCCATGCTACATATTGTTATTATTAGATGGTATGTAATTATATTTCTATGTACATTTATTTGTAACTGTTAATGATTTGTGGGTGATATTTTATTATTTTGAAATCTGATACTATGGTTACAACCTTCCCATGGTACCTCCATTGACAGAAGTTAGTATTCATCATACTCTTATTTTCAAGGGGACACTTTTGAGATATAATAGTGACCATCGGTTTGAGCACCAATCTATAGGCTAGTATACTGGGGATTAAAAATTATTATCATTTTTTTGACTTACTGTATTTTATATGGTAGATAGTGTATTTAAGAATGTTTTTCATATTTTAATGAAACATGTTTTGGTTCATCATGAACACTTTTCTATGGGGATTTTAATGTTAACAAGTGTATGGAATTGATGTTCTGTGATTGGGTTGTTGTGGATCTTTTTGATTGTCACCTAGTTTGATAGAAATTTGTTTTAGAATTTATAATTATTTATCTATTTAATTTTGTATCTTATAACATTAGTTGGAATAATGTTATATATTTTTTCTATTCTCAGGTAGAATTATAAGGCATCACATTCATTATATAAATACACTATGATTAACATGATATGTAGGCATTTAAGTGCGACTATTTCCATTTATAAATTAGTATTGGATATTTAACTATTCGAATAATCTTATTTAAAGCATTCCTATATAAGTACATGGTATAATTTTACAATCCTATATTGACTTATATACATGATTCCTTGAAATTGTATATCATTTGAATCTATAGTGATGAAATCAATGAGGAGGAAAAAATTTTAGTTATTTGGTGTAGATGAAAAAAATGACCCTTGAATGTTTGTATCATATTGTAAACCTAATGATGAACACATTGTGAGTCATTGTTATTTCCGTTTTTTTTACATTTGATGTAAATTTTTATATGTTGTTTTATCCCATATACTAAAATGGAATTCTATATAAATAATCCTGCATATTATTGTTTTCTTATATGAGTCATCTAGGATGTGTTGGTTATATGTATAGAGATACTATTTGAGGATATCATGATTTTTTAGGGACATTTCTATTTGAGGATGCTTAGTGAGAATCAATTCCAAAGTATGACCATGATTGGGAATAATGTTTTTTATTTATGTGTATACATGTGGAATTATATAGGGGGTTTTTTAGAATGATGTATTCTATGTAGATTTTTGGATATAGGTGTTGATAATGTATTGTGATCTATAACCCTTTTGACAAAATATAAATGTTGGGAATATTGGGAGACCATGGGACCTCTAGGAATGGCTTGTACCATTGTGTGTTTGTATTTTCTTCTCTAACAATGGAAGATCCAGGGAGGGATTAACCCAATGTTTATATTAATTATATGATGGAATACTGTATATGTGATTAAATTTGACATTGATGCATGGGTGGTTATGTTGAGTTTATAATGAGGGAATAGTTTTTCAAATAGTTTTTTTGAATCAATCTCCTTGGGGTCTAGTTATGTTCTATCAAGACTAGATTTGAAGGGTATCACTTTACGGATTTATTTCCTTGAGAATCATGGCCTTAAATATTCTCAATATTAAATTAATCCTTGAACCATATTTGGATGGTATCTTTTAAATATTTATATGTGGGAATATAATTTGTCAATAAAATTCACTATTACTTATGGTTTCATAGTATTTTGTAGTAGAATCCCTATGTTAAAATGACATTAAAAGATACCCATGTTTTTAAGGGTAACATAAGTGTAGATAAAAGTTATGTAAGAGTATATATGATATTCCATGCACTGTTTAATGGTCGATGTGTTTTTTCTAGAGTTTAATATGACTAACTACCAAGTTCATGTTTTTTTAGGTAGTTGGATTTTCAAATGGTACTACTGGGAATACACAACTCGATTATATATAAAAAATCATTGTGTTAGGGTAATTTTGACTCATGTTAGGGTATTATTTTAATTATAATGATTGTGTAAGGGTATCCCATAAATTAAAAATGTTATGTATCGGTAATGATATTATTGTGTAAGGGTGACTAGGATCTATGTAAGGGTAATGTGATATTGTGAAAGGTTATCCCTAAATGTGTAAAGGACACATAATAGAATCCTATGAGTTTTGTAATTTTATCCCTTAGATTCTAAAGGACACATAAGGGTAGGAAAAAATTTATATGTTTTCTACGGGTAAAATCATTAACCATAGGTAATTGTTTGGAGTCATGTAAGGGTAAAGCAATTTTACACATACATATTTTTATGAGGAAAATATACATTTTATGATTTCAACTTATTCATTCATAGATTGAACTCATAACACATTTCAATGATCTTAAATTAAATAAATATTGGGGTTAAATATTTTTTTTATTGTTTTCAATTTAGTCAAATATTTATGATCATTAAATAATCAATAGTTTTTAATTTCTTACAAAATTAAATTATGATGTTTAATTTATTTTAATATAAATACCTTGCCAATTCTTTTGGATTTAAAAATAATAATCCACCCTTTGGTCTTTATTTTTAGTTAACCATTTCATTTTTAGAAGTTTAAATATTATCTTATTATAGTTTAGTAAAACCCACTATAAACATATTTATCTTTTATTATGGTTTCCATGGGAAGTATTTTCTCACTCTATCTTTCACTCTTGGTTTTTCACTTTAGAGGGGAATCATTTTTCTCATTCACTTTATATTTTTTAGTATATTGACTTTTCGTATGACATGGAATTTTATAATGAATATACGATATGATAATGATTCATAATTAATTATTAAATAATAATATAGGATTATCAAATTGATGTTATAAAGAGGGATTGAGTTTTATCTCATGATGTTTTTAATTATTATTTGAGGAAGAATTGATATAAAATTCATTATGATAATAATATAAATTAAAAAAAATACCATAGATAGAATCCATTATCTATTAGGATATGTTATTTCTTTCTCAAATAAAATAGTTAAATAATGTTCTATGGATCCTAGGTGAGCATTTGTAGCCAATATATATATATATATATAAGTGTCTTTAGATAGGATTTTATGATGATCTTTGATATTGATGCCACTGAAAATTAGTTTTGATGTCACACACCTTTTTTTTGATCTCATTCACAGATTATTTATTTATATAATCCTTATATCTTCATTCCTTGGATGCCATGCATGACTATAACCACATGTGGGGTGTGTGTATAGCTTAGGAGACCCATTATGATATACTATTCCATGAGTATTTCTATAGTATCTAGATGTTCTATTTGATAATTATCACATGTTGTTATGTGATTATTTTATCTTCTCATGAATATATATTATTCCGTAATTTTTTCTCTACCATATGATATGTATTAAAATATCCTAAAAGGTTCATATTTTTAAATGAGATAGGTATACGATCATGTGGTATGCATCCATTATAGGATGAGTGTACATGGTTTTTAATGATGACAATGATAGTTACAATAATATGGTATGTGAATAAAGCTCTATGGGATTTTCCTATGGTATTGTGTTGGGGGAATGATAATATAGGGGCCTTACCTGGGGCATAGATGGGGTATGAAGGCCTCTAGGCCTTAACCATGAATATTTGTGATAATATAGTTGAGGGACTAGTCCAACGTTATTCCATGAGACCACTGATATATGTGAAATGAGACTACTGTATTGTTATTGCAAAAATTTGACAACCTATCATTATCCTATTCGAATTATGTTAGATCATGTATTGTTAAGGGGATTGGGAATATTTTTTTAGGGCATGAACAATTAGTATGTGTGATATGATAGTTATACTCACTATAAATCTGATATTATCATGTAATATAATTTTTATACTTTACAACAATTTTTAATGATGAAATTTTGAGTCTCATCGCGTTATTACTCAGAGCAAGAACATGATTTTTTTATTAAAATGAAGACTTCATTCATATGGATACAAGTAAGGGAAAGGGGACCAATGGCGAAGCATGAACTGAGAAGCATGGAAGTGGTAGATAAATTGGAAAACTATTATGGACCCTAATATTTTAATATATATTTAACTAATTATTTGATACTATGCTTTTTATTTCCACATTGAGTTCTCATTTATTACTTATATTAGAAGATTTATATCATTCAGTTACATCATGTTACATAGAATATAATTTTTTCTTACATTCCATATGAAGTGATACATAGGGTATAATCTCCCCACTTCCAATAGAGATCCTATCTACTATTTTTAGACTCTTTCATACAGATATAGGTGCATGAGATCTTGTGACATTGTGGCTCAGACCTGATGGTTTAGTTTGGGATTCTATGAAAAGGTAAAATATAATAATTTCACATTTTATGGACAAATCGATGAAATGGTAGAAACAAGTTATCTATGTGGCACTCTGGTGGTGGAGTTTCCGTCTTTATGTCTAGATCATGTGTGAGAACCATAGAGTTACATTACATATAATAGTTGTTAATTTTTTTTGATATTTTCGATGAATTCTTGTATAATGATTATGAATATATCATCACATTCTATACATATAATAATTTTCAAAAATCTTATTTTTTAATTTATTATAGGCCTTGAATTGTAATTTTTGATCATGACAGACTCTTTTTAATGATATATCTCTATTTGTGTTAACTAGTTGAACTGAACATACTGTTTTGATATACTATATATTTTATTATATTACAAACATGAAGGCATGATGCATGGAATAGTTCTAGGTGGATTATACTCTAGGGTTTTGGTAGACATCTAGGGAACCCTTTGAGTGATCCCTTTTAATAATTATGATATAATGGTTTATTTCCCAATTCTTACCATCATATTATAGAAAATTCCACCACATATATGAATAATGTGACCTCCATCTAATCTGAGTAAGCTATTTCCTGACACTCTTGTTAAACCACATACTATATAGGATGGTGTATTATAGCACATTTCTATAAATGCTGCAATGGTGCAAGCAGTAAGCCCACTCTATCCGATAGACCCTCCATTGATAACCATTATTTAATAATCAATGATGTTTTATTTCACACATCTTACAAAAAATATGGGAACAGGTGGAACAAAAGATGATAATGAATTTACATATATCATTATTGTTATCTCCTAACTCATCTATACATTAACTAATAAGATGGAAAATAATTCCTCATTCTTATTGGCGAGGCCCAATATGGTTTTTTAGGGATTCATGCGACAATAAAATACAAAACATAGTGTCTCTTAGGAGCCCTCCAAGTGTCTTTTACATGGGGTTATTTCAAAATATGTTTACTTTTGACTATGCTCAAAAGTTCATGCAGATACATTAGGGTTCCCATATAGTATCAACTCTCTCTACATGTGGTACCAAGATTCATCGTTTTTCCCCTATTCAAAATGTAAATGAGGCTCTAAATTATAGGAATATTGGTATCATAATATATCATATCATAAAAAAATTTGTTCTTTTATTTTACATAAATTTATTCCCATAAGATCTATTGATGGTTATAAACATCAAGAGGGTCATTATAGAGGGTATAAATATTGTTTTATTCTTATACTTCAGGGCCTTATCGGGTGGAAATCATAATTCATCCATTAGTACCACTTATTACATTAGAATGATGAATTAATGGGATTTGAAGAAGAGTGGTGGTATGTAGATATAATAGAGATCAAATTCATTGGTTCCCCTAGGAGGTGACTAACAATAATTCAATTATGGGATGATTGGACACTACTAAATGATCTTATTAGTACTAAATACAATATTTTCGAAGTATTTAATGATATTAAATCTTTGGAAGTTCTTTTAATAGGACATAAGGCCAATGATACTTTAAGAAGTGGCTAGAAGTTCTCTTGAGCCAAGGATCCATCTAGGTTCCTCGACATTGATCGTAGATCTCAGTAATAAGATATTCCATAAATATCGAGAATCATTCAAATTGGTTTTCATTTAAGACATCCTCATTCACTGGAAAACCCAAAGGTCTAATGATAGATATAATATGATTGTTCTAAATTTTATTCAAGAACATTAGATTTAAACCATGATTTCAACATGTCAATTGTAGATTTATTAGGGGATTTTAGGCATAATGGGTTGTCTATGATAGGAATATCCTCGATCCAAGTGAAAATGGATGTATTTGTATCCTTGAAATGTAATATAATGTTTTCAATATGATGAAAATTCCTTGAAAAGAATGTTATAATCAGTTATTTTTCAATCCCTTCTTGATTATCAAAATCAATGAATGTGTTGACGAAGAAGGGAGTGAATTTCCAGTTGTTGGACTAGAGTGATGAAACATTTCTCATGCTGAAGAATATGTTATCTACAGCTCCTATATCATCACTCCCTGATTCAGAGATTTAATGCTCCATATAATGCACTGTATCATGCATCAATTTTTCAGTGGTTTTAAAGTATAATGAGAATGCAGTACCTTATGGGATGTGTTATCTACATCCCAATAAGTGGAACTACCTTGGAATCATCTTAGATTTATTAGTTTTCATTCATGATCTGATGTGTTAGTGACACAATCTCATTATTGAGATATTTTAGTCTATAATTACCATAAGGGCCTCCATTATGACTTCACACAATGTGACATTAACTTGAAGAAGAGGATCTGAGTTGAGTATCTATAGTCATTTGAGAATGATATAGACAATGCACTTGGTTAGGATATCTTCATTATACACAATGTCAGCAATAAGATGCAAGTATAGTAGGATTGTGGTAACTGGCCTTCATATGAGTATTGTCTCGTGATTTTCCTATTAGATGACATGAGAATGTATATTTCTAAGGATCATTGACTGCACATTTTTTCAGCATGGTAACATATTCTATTTTAAATCATGTAATGGCATTACGTGAAATTGATCTATAGTGAGTTTTAATTATTCAATAGTTAATTGGTGGTTACTCGATACATATGTGGTAGTTGGGTTATAGTAATGTGATCCATGTTCATTGTAAATTAGTAGTCTATGATTCCATAAAATTGTATTATATATTGTATTTCAATACATCTAGGTGGATGGTTCATCCTGGTGTGATAAAGATTTACCATGACATTAAATGATAGTTGGGGGCCTTGAATGAAGAGGGACATCATTGGTTTTGTTTCTTGATGCCTTACCTACTATAGGGTGATGGATGAGAACCTATGTACTTAGGGTTTGCTCAATCCTCATTACTTTCCTATATAGAATAGGGATGACATCCTGTTGTGCTTTTAAATGGGTCCAAATAGGATCATAGGCTGTTTTGATACAATATAGGTGATTTTTGTTACACTGATAATGGATTCCTAGTTCTGATTGACATGAGAGACTGAATAGGTGGAGGATATTGAAATGTTGTATACATAAGAGATAATATGATTACTTAGAGTACCCATTAGTATCTTATCAGATAGAGACACACATCTCACATCAAGATTTTGGAAGCTATTTCAAGAATCCATAGTGACTTTAATGATATTGTTTTTAGTTTTCCATCCTCTGATAGAATGATAGTTTGAGTGATGGATATTTATATGAGATGATAATATTCATGAATTTTTTTGAGGTCAATATGGGTGGTCATGTATTCTTGAATAACTACCCAAGTATTTCACCTATTTATGGTGAAGAAAATAATGAAATCCCCCCGTTTTGTTGTATCATTTTGTGTCTCCAAATGGGTTAGAGTGGTGGAAAACCATCAAAAAAGTCCTTACTACCATGGAATGTATGAAATATTTAAGGATTAAAAAACCTAGAGGTACAAAGTCTATTATACACATGATGTCGACTGTAATGACATTGAGTTAGAGGAAAATGCATCCTATATGGAGTTCCTGGTGCATAATATAGGTTAGAAAAATAATTTCACTCAAGGTAAAATGGTACTACTATTATAAATTCACAAGTAGCATGGGACGATCCTAATGGATGCATGTGAGTGGGATTATAATGTTAAAGCTTAGTGTCCTAAGTTGTTCAATAATAATTTTTATATATGATTCTAGGAACCAGAAATTTAATAGAGGTGTAAAATCAAAATATTAAAATTTTAAATGTATCATTAAACAGATTTTTTTATAAAAAATTATAAGTATTTATATGTTAAATCTAAATATTCAACAAAAATAACCCTTATGTGTGTCTTAATGGTGTTTTATAAAGTAAATACTATATTTTTCAGCTTCGTAAATGTAATATAGATATTCTAGGGTTAAATAAGTCTAAAATGGACGATTTCTATTGGTAGAGAGGAATTTTTATATTTTACCTAAAGAAAATGGTTTTTCAAGGTGTTTTTATGGGTTATTTCGTAGATAAAAACTGCATAATGAAGGACCCCGGGACACCATGAGAGGGGAGGGGTGAATCAGGGTGACAAATTTTTCTTTTAATTTGATGGATCCTGTTCCCACATTGGTAGGAACTTGTTGAACCTGTATGATGAATATAATCAGAAAGAAAACAATTGCATGCATAGAGAAGACACAACAATTTTTACTTGGTTCACCAATAAGGGCTACGTCCAAGGAGCATACGCCAACAGGTTGTCGGTCGTACCTAATTCCACTAATCTTCACTAGTTGTGGATTACAGTTTTTCAGGAATAGTCACTCTATCCCAGGGTCACTGCCTTTACAAAAAGGTTCAGGTATACCACACTACGTCCCTCTGGTCACTCTCGTTGACTCCCCCTGGCTCACTGCCCTTGGTGAAGTCACGCTCAGTTTATAGACGTGAAGGTCTCATCATAATTGCATAAGAATGAATCCTATGTTGTATATAGATGATCTGTTGATGTCCAACACTCACCAGAAGATGATTCTCACTTTGCGCTGAGGGTACCGGGCGATCTTCCAGCTTTCGTGCAGCTTAAAAAGGACAGATGAACTTTAACAACCCCGGCGCGCTTATCCAAGCCCGGAACGTAAGTCACAATCCTGGCGCGCAAGTCACTTGCGTGGTACAATATCGACATGCAGGTGACACCAAAAAAACTTGCATGACACTGCCTCATTCAACACCAAACTTGTGCGAAGTTGCTCCTTTAACTCCCCAACTGCCTTGGTCACACAGCCAACAATTGGCGTGCAACCTCTACTTGCGCGACCCAACAACAACTTGTGCGACTCATCCACTTGCACGACGAGAGCTCAAAAAATCTCTATGTCTTGAAATTTGTTACAAATGAGGAAGGGTAGTTCTCTATTTATAGGCAAACTGGATTCCTTCTGCGGTGGCGCGCAAGTCTTCCCTCGGCGCGCAGGTTATGGCGTGCATCTCATCCTCCCTAGCCTCTGTCGCGCTAATCACTTGTGCGACCACACAAATACTTGCACGACCACACAAATATTTTCTCGACCTTCTTTCCTTTTCCATATTTTGAAGTTATAATCTAGAAAAACAATAGACGCGCAAGATTCCAATCCTCCTAGGCATCGGCGCACAAGTTTCTTCACGGCGTGGAGGTCACTTGCGCGACCAGCCCAAAACATGCGCGACTCGTATCCCTTTTCCATTTTCCCATGTTATGATCTTAAAAAATATATGGTGCACAAGTTTCCTCTCATTCATGTACACGGCACACAAGTCTCTTTTCAAATAACACTTTTCTCTATTTGTCGATTTTTAGGCCCAATAATTTGGCAAACACTGGGAAACGGCGCCACCTTCAATACTGTTTTCTGCTTGAACTGTATGATCTTTTTGCTGGTACACATTCTGAAATTTCACTGAGGATTGAAAACAAACACAAACCATACTCCAAACCATTCATATAAGACCATGGTTCCAACAATATCCCCCTTTGGGTTTGTTGGCAATCAGAAAATAAATTCAATAGATCTCCATCCATGTGCAAACCAAAAACACAAGATTCAATTCAGCCAACACTCGAAGTATACGTGAGCAATGCTTGGTGTAGAAAATAAGAGAGGAAGCTTGAATTGGGTTCTAGAGTTTTGGAATTCGCAATGATTCTCATCACAGAAGCATTTCTTCTAGTTTGTTCCTTCTCATTCTTCTCATCATAGATGCATTACTTCTAGTGTTTTCCTTCTCATTCTTCTCATCACAGATGCATTAATTTCTTGAATTTATTCCTTTGTCCCCCATTTACAAGAAATCCAAAGACCAGTAATTTGTTCAATGTTCAGATCAAACCATACTCCCCTAGATAGTATCTCCCCCATAAACCTACATCATAGCCATAAACATATAAAACAGTTATCACAAACGGGGAGAGGGGTAATGCGTAACCTCTTTAGGAACTAAGAGGTGGCTGAACACCGAGGTTCAACCGATGCCTCTCAAACACAGCCGCAGATAGTGGTTTGGTCAGGATATCAGCCACTTTCTCATCAGTTCCCACATGATCCATTCTAATAACCCCTTATTAAACTTTTTCTTTGATAAAGTGATACCTGATTTCAGTATGTTTCGTACGGGAATGCTGAACAGGATTCTTCATAAGATCAATTGCACTCTTGTTATCGCAGTAAATCACCATATGTTGCTTTACCTCATCACCAATATCTGTTAATTATTGCTTCATCCATAGAAGTTGAGTGCATGCCTTTGTGGAAGAGATATACTCAGCTTCAGCAGTACTAAGAGAAGTACTTTCTTGTTTCTTGCTCAACCAGCCAACACATTTCTGCGCAATATAGAAAGCTCCACCACTAGTAGAAATTCTGTATACTACATCACCAGCCCAGTCAGCATCAGAAAACAATGATAATTCATTTTCCATGCCTGTAGCAAAAAATAACCTGAAGTTATGTGTAGCTTGAATGTACCTCATGATTCTTTTTATGGCTGCCATATGTTCCTCCTTTGGATTACTCTCAAAGCGGGCCGCAAGGAATGTGGCAAAGAAAATATCTGGATCTATCGCTGTCAGGTATAGTAGGCTTCCAATGATCCTCCTATACATGGTGGGATCAACAGAGTCCCCATCCTCATGCTTTCTATGTTTATTTCCAACTGCAATCGGAGTTGACATTGATTTGGAGTCTTGCATATTAAACTTCTTCAACAGCTCTCTTGCATATTTTTCCTGAGAAATGAAAGTGTATTACTTCTTTTGAATCACCTGTAGCCCCAAGAAATATGTGAGCTCCCCAATCATAGACATTTCATATTCTGATTTTATGTGGTTGGAAAATTCGTCCATTGATTTCTGCCTGCTGCCACCAAATATGATATCATCAAAGTAGACTAGAACCAGGAATTGATCTTTTGGAGAATTCTTCACATAGAGATTGTGATCAACTCCCCCGCTTTTTGAATTCCATCTTCTTGAGGTATGAATCCAGCCGTGAGTACCATGCCCGTGGTTCCTACTTCAAACCATATAGAGCTTTCTTCAGTTTGCAGACCTTTGTTCATCAGTACCAAAAACAAATCCCCCTAATTGTTCATTGTAGACTTCTTCTTCGAGTACACCATTCAAGAATGCTGTCTTGACATCCAGTTGATATACCTTATATCCTCTTTGGAGTGTCATGGAAAAGAAAATTCGTGATTGACTCCAGTCTTGCCACTGGAGAAAAAGTCTCTTCAACATCAATGCCTTCAATCTGGGAGTATCCTTTACATACTTGTCATGACTTGTTTCTGATGACACTTCCATGCTTATAAAACTTATATTTGAAGATCCATTTCGTAAAAATCACATTGTGACCTTCGGGTCTCTGGACAAGATCCCATGTCTGATTCTTGTCAATCTGATCTAATTCATCATTCATGGCATTCACCGAAGATTAATCATTTGCAGCTTCTTCGAATGAGGATGGCTCTACAACTGATAGAAATGCAGATTGGGTGTTATTCCTCATCCTTCTTGTTTTAGTGCGTGCACTCCTGTCCACAATTATGTTGGATGGATCAATATCAGCTCTTCGATTTCTCCTGCGAGGTTCAGTAGCATTCTATTCAACCATAGTTTCTTCTTCAGATTCTTCTTCTGAGTCAACATCATGATGTGACTGCTGAGTGTTTTGAACAACTTCCCCTATTTCTACATTTGTATTTTCTTCACCTTCACTTACTTTTTTGACTTTCTATCACATCAGAATATGACGTCCTTGAAGCATTTGTTGTTTTCTCTTCAATTATCTTAACATCACTGCTTTCCACAATCCTTCCTAAACACTAGTTGAAACATTTGTAGGCTTCGCTATTCATTGAGTAACCGAAGAAAATTCCTTCATCTGCATTGTCGCCATATTTACCTTGATTTCCTTCTTTGTTCCTGATGAAGCATTTACTTCCAAAGACATGAAATTATTTTGAAGAAGGCTTCCATCCATGCCAAAATTCATATGGTGTCTTCATCTCACCCATATAAAGTCCTGTTGGATTCTGAATGTACACTGCAGCTTGAACAACCTCTTTCTAGTAATGTCGTGGAATATGACTCTCAATCAGCATAGTTCGTGCCATGTTGTTCACCTGTCGATTCCTATGTTCAACAACTCCATTTTGTTGTGGAGTTCTCATAGCAGCTGACTCATGTTGTATCCCATACCTCTCCAGATAATTTTCAAATTCAATGGTTGTGTATTCTCCTCCGTTGTCAAATCACAACACTTTGATTGTTCGTCCAGTATCATTTTCAGCGATTCGCCGATATGTTTTCATGCAGTCAAGGAATTGTCGTTTCCTATGAATGATCATAACACATGCCATTCTACTGTAATCATCTATGAAAAGGACAAAGTGCCTTTCTCCACGAGTTCCGACAACATTTATCGGCCCACGTACATCTGTATGAATCGGATCAAGAAGGTGAGATGCCCTTTTCTTCATTGGCCGATATGAACTGCAGACCAGCTTCCCACAAATGCAATCATCACAAGATTTTTCAGGCTCACGCTTAAGGTTGTGAATGTACATGAAAATTATCAATTTTGATATTTTCTCCATGTCTTATTGATTGATGTGTCGTAGTCTCCGATCCCACAAATTTTTTTCTTCTTCAAAAGTCATGTAACATACATTTTATTCACTATCACCCTGATACAAGTTGCCTTCTGTTATACATCCCTTCATAAGTGAATTGCCTGTCTTTCCCATGATAGTGCAGCCTTTCAGATTAAAAGTAACTATAAGCCCTGAGTCATAGAGTTGACTCATGCTGAGGAGATTATGACGTAGTCCATCTACGTAGAGGAAATTAGTCTTCTTTAGCTCTCCATTAGATAATTCGGTACTTCCACTCCCTTTGATTTTCAGAGCCCCATAATTACCAAATATTACAATTCCATCAACCTTTTTTATGATATTCATTAGCAGGCCAGCATTTCCTATCATATGAGATGAAAAAAGGCTATCCAGAATCCAGGTACTATTTTTCTTTATAGCTTTGAGGGCCACCTCTACAAGGTTGGATTTCTCAATATTCTTCCTTTCCTTCCATGAGACATTGGATTGAGAATATAGAACTGATGGCATTTCAATTATCTCTTCCGCGTACCCAGGTTCTTTATAGTTGAAATCTTATTTTAGAGGAGAAAAGCTGTTTGAAAGAGAAACATTGTCTTGCTGTTGAGACGTGACTTGTCTTGAACTCTGGTATGAGGTGTCCATGTCCCATATCTGCCTACAATTATCGGCCTTATGACCAAAGTTAGAACAACGATAACAATATCCATATAAATTGTTTCTTCTATAAGAATTAGGATATGAAATTTTTCTCCTTTTTTGAACTTCTATATCTTCTCCATTCAGATAGATTCTTTCCTCTTCGCAATAATACATGGTATGGCACATATAGCCACAGAACTGACACTTCATGAGAGGAAATGTCTTCTCACTTGAATTTCTCCTCATAACTTCTTCCTTGGGAGAATAGTTAGACTGTCTGTCATTTCTGAATGTTTGAGGACAATTTTCAGTTCTCATTTTAGTTTGGATTGAGGGTTCCCTTTTCAACACTTTAGGTAACGTTTCAACATGTTCAACTTTCATCTTATCTTTCTTTTGGATCATTTCACTTCCAGCAGTTGATGTCCTAGCCTCACATCCAATTCCACTCTTTCCAATGCAAGAAGGTCTTTGATCACTCAAGATTTTTCCAACCCCATCTAAACCACACATGGCTCTTGCTAGTAATTCTGCATCTGGGAATCTTCCAAACTGTATTTTCTTCCCCGATTCTTTTGGAATTGATTCAGTCTCCAGTTTACTCCTTAGAGTAACAACATCATCCACAAGAACCTCATCAGTCTTGGATTTTTCATCAAGTCTGGAGGTGAGGTCAATGATGACCTTTTCCTTCTCTTCAATTTTCAGCTTCAGATCTACTACATCATCATTGCATTAAATTATTTTAGACTTTACCATCACAAATTCTTCAAGTCGTTCAATTTTAGCTTCAAGTTGATCAACGCATTTTGTTGATTATTCTATAATTGATTTCCACTTTTTGAAACTCTTACATTTAATTTTAATCTTACTAACTGCATCCTGATGTTGCATCTCGGGATCTACACAAGTTCTCGGTTGTTTTTCTCCACCAGTATCTTCTGACTTTTCAACAGTGGCCATCATAGAAGCATGGTTCCCAGTTTTGAATTATGGTTCTTCTTCATCACAGAATTCATTATCATCTTCTTCCCTTCACAAACAAAACTCTTCTTTTGCATTTTCTTTCGAGATTTGAAGTCTCCCTTTTTGAAGAACCTTCTCCGAGGCTTCTTGAAGCATTCATCTTCACTATCTTCATCATTGATCTTTCTTAAGCACTGAGAGGCAATGTGCCCAACTTTTCCACAACGGAAACATGCGAGAGGTAACTTCCTTTTGAATTTCCCTTTCCCCTTATGGAACTTCTTTCCAATGAGAGAAAGAATTTCCTTTCTTAGTTTTCTTCACCATTAATATATTTTTTAGATTTTCATTTAATCCATGGATTTTAATGCCATTTCCTTGCTCACACGAGTCGTAGCATCTTCTGTTTTGACTCTAATTTCATATGCAACCAAGCTGCTCAGTTAATCATCTTGAGATAGTTTGGAAAGATCTATTTCCTCAAGAGCTGACACCTTTGCATTGTAAAAAGGTTGAAGTCTTATAAATATTTTCATTACAATATCAATGTCTTTGATTTCTTCTCCTAGACCCCGAATTGCTCTAACCACTTCAGTAATTCGATTGAAAAAAGAGTTTTCATTCTCGTCTGGATGCATCTTCAGATCATCAAACCGATTGTGTAGCACTTGCAGTTTCGCCTCCTTCACATTTCTATCTCCCTCATAAATATTCTCGAGTTTATCCCACATGGATTTTGCTGAGGTTTAATTCATCAGCTTTAGGTAGATCTGATCAGAAAGGGCTGTAGTGAGTGCATTTTTTGCTTTAGCATCTGCATCAAGAATTTTCATGTCTGTTTCAGTCATAGCCAGACCTGTTGGATCAGTGACTTGTATTCCTTGAATAGTAGAAAACAGAAAATCCATTCTAAGAGATCTTATATGTGATCTCATTCAGTTCTTCCAGATCTGGAAATTAATTCCATCGAAGTGAGGGACTCCCCTGACATTGACTGAATTCTCCATGATGATAAAGGACAGATTCAACACCAGCAACCTTTACGCTCTGATACCAATTGAAGGACCCCGGGACACCCTGAGAGGGGAGGGGTGAATTAGGGTGAAATTTTTTTATTTTAATGTGATGGATATTGTTCCCACGTTTGTAGGAACTTGTTGAATCTATATGATGAATATGATCAGAAATCAAACATTCACACACATAGAGAAGACACAACACTTTTTACATGGTTCACCACTAAGGGCTACGTCCAAGGATCATATGCCGATAGGTTTCCGATCATAACTAATTCCACTAATCTTCACTAGTAGTGGATTATAGTGCTTCAGGAACAGTCACTCTGTCCCAGGCTCACTGCCTTTACAAAAAGGTTCAGGGATAGCACACTGCGTCCCTCGGGTCACTCCCGTTGACTCCCCCTGGCTCACTACCGTTGGTGAAGTCACGCTCAATTTATAGATGTGAAGATCTCATCATCATTACATAAGAATGCATCCTCTGTCATATGTAGATACTCTGTTGATGTCCAACTCTACCCAGAAGTTGAATCTCACTTTGCACTGAGGGTACCGGGAAATCTTCCAGCTTTCGTGCAGCATCAAAAGGACAGATGAACTTTAACAACCCCAGCGCGCTTATCCAAGCCCGTTGCGTAAGTCACAATCCCGGTGCGCAAGTCCCTTTTGCGGTACAAAATATCCGCACAGGTGACACCAAAAAAACATGCACGACACTGCCTCCTTCAACACCAAACTTGCACGACGTTGCGTATTTAACTCCCCAACTTCCTTGGTCGCGCAGCCAATAATTGGAGCGCAAACTCTTCTTGTGCGACCCAACAACCACTTGCGTTACTCAACCACTTACATGACGAGAGCTCGAAAAATATCTAAGTCTTGAATTTATTATAAATGAGGTGGGGGAGTCCTCTATTTATAGGCAAACTGGACCCCCTGTGCAGTGGCACGCAAGTCTTCCCTCGGCACGCAGGTTCCGGCGTGCAGCATATCCTCCCCAGCCTCTGTCGTTCTAATCACTTGCATGACCACACAAATAATTGTGTGACATTCTTTCCTTTTCCATATTAATAATTTATAATCCAGAAAAACAAAAGATGTGCAAGATTCCAATCCTCCTAGGCATCGGCGCACAAGTCTCTTCACGACACGCAGGTTACTTGCGCGACCAGCCCAAAACTTGCGCGGCCATTCTCCCTTTCCAATTTTCCCATATTCTGATCTTGAAAACCATATGGTGCGCATGTTTCCTATACTTCAAGTACACGACGTACAAGTCTCTTTTCCAAAAACACTTTTCTCCATTTGTCGATTTTGAGGCCCAATAAATTGGCAAACACTTGGAAACTGCGCCACATTCAATACTGTTGTCTGCTTGAACTGTATGATCTCTTTTCTGGTACACATTCTGAACTTCCACTGAGGATTGACAACAAACACAAACCATAATCCAAATCATGCATAGAACACCATGGTTCCAACACATAAAGATCACCTGAGTAATTTAAGGGTACTATAAATTTTCTTCTACTCTTTTACCAGTACCAAAGAATTAAATATCTGTAAGTATTATGTGCATAAGTGTAATCCCCCATTTACATTGGATACATAAGAGAAACCTATGAGTCATAAATGTTGTGTAATAGCATCATTGGTGTTGTGTATAGCTTCCTATAAGATATGTAAAGGTTAGTATAATATATCTAATGTTGTCCCAAAATTTTTAATGGTTTTTTAGGGTAACATATGATCTACATAAGGTTACATCTTCAAAAATATAGTATATTAAAGGGTTGGGAGAATATCACCAACTGTGTAAGGGTAAACTCTTTTCTTTCACATACTAGAAAGGGCATACATTAGGGTAGGTCTATGATACCATTACACATATCATATTATTAATGAAAAACATGTTTTATACTAGTTTATACTTCTTCATCCACGAATCAACACTTTAACACTTCTCAATTCCTCTTAAATTTAAAACAATCATGGAAAAAATAACTATTATTTTTTTAATTAAATATGTTATTTATGTATAATAATATATCCTTAATTAGGAATCACATGAAAATAAAATAAAATGATAATATTAATTTTTTGGTTCAAATGTAGTAATCATATGGATGGTTTGGTTTTTCTAAATTAATTAAATCCTTGATTACAATATTTCTTGTTAATCCTATGAGTTTGAGCTAAAAAAAATTGATGTGTTCTAGTTTGGTGAATCCATCTATGAACAATGAAATCTTTTATTCTTGTTTACATTTGTATAAGTTTCTCTCTCTCCCTCTTCCACTATGGGTGTTGTGTTGTTGGTGGGAAATGTTCTATTATTCAATTTATGTTCATTAGGAAGAAAAATTATTTTAGTATTTTGGAAAAGGTGAATATTTGGTGAGATTATAATAACCAATAATATATAAAAGAATATTAATAATGGATTATCAAGTGAATATTAATCTAGAGTGATAAATTATTATCATATATGTTTTTATAATTATTCATTAATGAAGAATTACTAACTCACACATTATCATATTTGGTAATTCATAAAATTTCTATGAGTGACATTATCATAAAGAATATGATATTATTTATATTTTCAAATTTAAAAAGACTGATTTAGTTCATGTAATCCATTGATATTATTTATAGATGATAAATATGTGCACATGACTTGATAGAATATTCTTCAATGAACCATAATGAATCATTACAATGACATAGATGACATTAGGATAGGATGTTTTTTATCATTTGGGTCTCTCATTTAGACAATTTAATTGATATAATTCTCATGTTTTCATACCTCTGTTATCGTTCTTTATTGTAAACATCTGTAGGTGTGTGTGTATCTCATTAAATCCATTATCATATGATATTGAAGAAGTATTTCAATAGTTTCTTTTGAAATATTTGATTGTCATCACGTGTATATATATAGGTTTATATTATATTCTAATGATGAAAAATTATGCTTTCCATGTACAATATACCATGTGATGTATTTCAAATTTATTTTTATGACTTTATGATAATTTAGATAGTTGGATTTTCATGTGATATGAATCAATTAGTGGATGATTTCTCGATGAATGATATGATGTCCATAATGGACTAAAGAACAGGATTGGTCCCGAAGGAATAAGGGACTAACCCAAGGAATAATATTAGAGGCCTAATGGAAGTAGAGACTAAACTAAGACATATATGATTTATCATGGTGTGGAGGCCTAACCTATGATAGAGTTCAGATACAATGATTTGGGGGCCTGATCAAACTCAATTTTTTGAGACCACTGGGAGACATGTTGCAATAATAGTTTCTCATTTAAGCTAACTTTTTTAAACTATGATCATCCTACGAACATGAAGATAAAGTAGGTATGCCCAATGAAATTGGGCATCTTGGATATCACTATATCATGCTATATATGTGATAATTTTTTATAATAGTATCTCACATATTATTTTCATGGAATTCTCAAGTTATAATGAAGAACACATATACATGATACACTAGTGGTGTCTTTATAGGTTATTATTCACATGTGTATGGTCATATTCATTACTTGAGTAGGCATCAGGCATAAGAATATCAATATGTCATAGGGGACTAAGGTTGATTTATGAGAAGTGGAGCATGGAGCTATTAGCATACTGGAACTGACAATAGAGGACCCTAATTTTTTATTATTCTTATGACTACAAATTATTTACTCTAGATTGGATTCCAACCTTTGAAGACCATTTAATACTTTTATGAACCATTTTTATGACTAAAATTCTAGTATATAATTTTATTATTTATTATATTATTGTTTTATAAATTGTTTTAGGATATAATACTATGGTTATTGCCTCCCCCCAAATATACATAAACCCTCAATGCAAGTCAGAAGCATATTGCATATAGGGAGGTGTGAATGAGGTCATCTAGCACTCCAGCTCAGATCTAGTGGTTTGTGTTGTTATATAACATGTGTTCACATTATATTATGGTGAGATAATGGGTAAAGACTCCTAGATTTTCATAGAAACTAGTTGGAAATAATTAATTTGATAAATTGTAGCATAAGTGATGTCTCTACTATATTAAGGGTCACTTGGTTTGATGAGACTCACATGCATGAGAACCATTGTCATTGGAAAGAAGATTGAGACTAGTAAATGTGATGTATGAATTTGGGGACTATGCATTACATTGGGACATATTGTGTTACATGATCATACACCAGTTACATTTGAATTATATTGGGAAGCATTTTTTGGTTATTTGTGGGATCATTTTGTTGAGAATCTGTGAGTAATCCTGTCTGTGCTGATGATAGATGAACCTTAATGTTCATTTATGGGAATTGTAATATAATATTTTTTATGGAAATGGGTAGTTTCCTAAATGGTGTTGTATTTCATGTAAATGGATCAATATTAGTTGCATATTTTACCAAATAATCACTCATAATAATGTCTTTCATGAGAGGAAACATGCATTGATCAGGTTTAAAAATATTCATATGATGAGAATTGGGATAATTTTGATATAATAGAGGAGAGATACTGAGAATACATATTGTGTCAAGTGAAAAATCAATCATTAAAGGGAGAGAACATTGATATGTCTTCAATTTCAGTAGTGGTCATGGGATACATTATAGGATTTCGGGAACTGACGACATTTGATAGTTTATATCATCACTGAGGTGAGGTTGAGATGACCTATTGAAGTTATAATGTTTGTTAAATGAGTTAATATTATCTATGGTTTCATGTCTTTGATAAATATAATTTGCAATAATGGAACACCTATTGTGGGGATAATAATATCAATCAATGATGATATGACCATATGTCTGGGGATATTGATGATTGTAATAGTATTCATGGGATAATTAGTTGGATGAACTTTAGATTAATTGATGATTATGGATTAATGTATCTAAATGCATTTGGAATACTAATTAAAAGAAAACTATATATTCATATGTGATGTTATAATTTTTTTGATTGTTGACATTGGAATTGGGATAAATTTAGTCGATTTGGGAGGGCTTAAAATCATGTGTTCCTCAGTGCTCACCATTAAACAAGAAAAATCATTTTAGTTTGATGGGAATCTGATCGTGGTGTTCCACCAGAATTTGGGAATAATCTTATAGGGGATTGTTCATATGAATATACTGTTCCTATGGAATTTGTGGCATCATTGTTAGGTGACATAATAAAATGTTAGTGGTTGTAGTTGACAGCTTTCTTGACGTTTCATCGAGGGTAGTTTTGACTACTATTTTCAAAAATTCTTGGGTACAATTATTTAGAAACAACATATGGTATGTAATATGTGGTATAAAAATTGCATCATTTTGATAATAATAGTAATTGAAAAATAATCCAAATTTTCATGTTATTCGTTGGTAGTGAAGACATGATTTTTTGAAATGGTAATGGAGAGATTGTATGAGAATTAGATGGTTTGTTCAAATGTTATAGTGTTATGGTATTTGAAATGCATCAAGGGTTACATTGGGAATTCAAAATCATGTTCTGATAGGTAATTCAAATATTGGAGGGTTCCATAATATTAAATTAGACTCTTTTTGTTTATGATTTGTGATGGGTCCGACCACAGGTTTAGTGGATAATCATATTAATATGATACATGCATATATCAGATATAATGGCCTCAAATAAACACTATTATAAAGGCTCTGTGATGGTTATGATCCACATCTCATGATTTGGATTGATGAGTTCTGGTAATTGAGAATGAATGTGTGGGACTATATGCAACATATATTAATAGAACAAGGTCATTACAATTAGAATTGGTGACTGTGATAAGTTGGTATCGGTGGTTGATGTCCCCCAATATTTCATAGTTATTTGAACTGCTACAGTTGGGAGGTTGTAGTTCCCTGAGTTTGTATATGTTATGGAAATTCCTAATAATATAGAATTTTTTTGTTTAGTGTAGTGGTGGATTTCAGAATATGAATTTAAAATAAAGATACCAGATATTCAGAACATGAAAAGGGTTATTTTGGAAATAAATAATGCTCATGATGCTTCTCATTGGCTTAGTAAATCTAAAGATAGGACAATGTGGTTGATGGAATATAAGATGTTGTAAAACACCTGTATCCCAGTGTCATCTTCTAGTGGTAGAAACCAATTCTTATAAACAATGTCTATCTAGTTTTTTTTATAAGCATATAATTGTATTTCATACACATATCAATTATAGAATGATTATTAACCAATTTCCTTTTTTGGCGGTGTGAACTAGTGGTATTACTCCCATCTCCATTCTTCTCCCCTGATATATTTTTGTTCTTGTTATGGAGGTTTTTAGTGATTTGAAATATTTTGTTCCCACGTGTGATATATGATATTATGGTCCTCTAAATTTAATTTTCATTTATCCTAGGAATGTTTTTAGAGAATTATATTAAATGATTGTGGAATTATCATGAGCTTATAGTGGATTGGTTCTTCTAAAGATGAGGGAATACAAGGATGACATATGCACATCGAATCATTGTGAACAATTGAAGTTATTCGACATAGTCAACTTATTTATTGTGTTCAATAAAATAAAATAAATTTATTTATTTTTTCAATATAGATTGGATGTATTTTTTCCTAGGATGGTTTCGTGGTCATGGTTCAGACTGTATGGGTTCATTTAGAGCAATTTAGGTGATATGAGGCCACTCATTAGTCATTTCAGATATCAAACCGATTAATATAATTTATAATTAAATTCAAACATTTTATATTAATTAATTATCTCTTAAAATTAAATAATTTAATATTTTTTGGATTGGATTTAATTATTTTTAGTAGAATCAGGTTTGAAGGGGATCAAGAAAGAATGAAAATGTTTCTGGTAGTAATTAATTGCATATGGATTCTCATATGAGGTAATTGGACCTTGACACATTTCCAATTTAATAATACTCTGTTAATTTTTTTTATGATGTGTATTTTCACATATATGGGAATTGTGGAATATAAATTTTCTGGATTAATGGATAATTATTTGGTTAATTAATGTGAGATTTCAAGAAAAGAACAAAGTTCCAAGGCCACATTTGACCTTTTGAAATTTACTTGTTACCATGGGGGAGTTATTTTTCTTATATCATATGGTATATTTTATCAGAGGATCCATTTATTTTTAACTATATAATTACCTTTGGGTGGTATTTTTTATTGCATGAAAAACCCAAGTATACGAAGTCTATGTTACTATTTTCTATGAATACTCTTATAGGGTGGGACTGTTATATTACTTGATGGTATTCCATGGATATAGAGTGAGTTTTATTCTAGTATACTATTATGGAACTTTATAGGGGTATTAACAACAATGTTATTTCTTATGTTAATATTTATTTCCAAAGAATCCTTTAATTGGGGTGTTCTATATTATCTAATATATATACTGTGGAGACCCAATTATATTATAATATGGATAATTTAAATGTTTATATACTGACAGAAACCTAGTAACATGACAACGAATAAATGTTTTATCAAGGTCATAGATTTAAGGACCAAAAATGGTATCAGTTGTGGTAGATCGATTAGCATGATCCATGAAGCATGCTTTGAAAGAATAAAATAGTAGCAAAAAGTAAGAATTATTGGTTGTATTCTTGGTTTTTGTACTGTAGTTTATTTTTTTAGTATGATCATTTATCATGCACATATCATTATATATACTGGTTAGTATAGGGCCACATTTGAAGATCCCAACTGACTTTTTTACTCAAACACTGATAAGTCCACTATTACCCATGAGTATCGAGGAGATGTCACATGGTTATTGTAGGAGCAATTATTTCATAGGCCAAGGATCAAGATTAACATAGTCATTCAATACAATTATCATTATATAATGTGATTGGGATATGTTATAGCATATAACTTTTGTGGACTCAGAATTCGATATATTTAATTTATACTATGAATGTGACCATCCTAGTTGGATATAATTGATGTAATATTGTTCTATCAATGTAATTTAATAATTATTAGATGAAATGTCACATTATTGCTTCTTACTATAATGTTTATCTTTTTTATGGATGCTTCATTTAATTTGTGTTGTTGCATACTATGATACTTGGGGTATTACCTCCCACAATACCTCCATAGTTCGTTGAAACTAGTCTATATCATATATAATTATTGGAGGCATTCATGACGTATTATAGTGGCCATCAGTACAAACACCGATTAGTGGTTCAGGGCATAAGAAATTACAGTTATTTTAAACTATTTATTGCACTGATAAAATAACACAGATTTTAATGGTTAAAAAAACATATGGTATGTTAAAATTTATTATAGGAAAATTCAATCAATGATAAATGGGAGATCTATAGTATTTATGCCTTGTTATTTTTCAATTCCCTCCCTTGAAACCCAACACAACACCACGAATTCCATCTCCCTCTTATTAAATCTAACCCCACAACACATCACCTTGTCATCACCTTTCACCCACCCATTATACCCAATGCAACAGTCACTCAATACCCTTCATCACCATAATTCACTATTTATTACATACCTCCCTCCAAAACTAACCCATCAACACACATATCCCATCGTCTTCAATATCCTTCTAGACTCAATGATTCCCTAACACCAAAAAATAAAAATTATCACGTTGAATAGCGAGGTTACATATTCTTCACCAATCATATTGTATAAAAACTAGAATACCGTATAATTGAAGGGCAAATACCACCAATAATCCACCACCTCCTTTAATAGAATGGTGTAAGGTAAATCCCTTGATCATATATCTAGTTTTTTCCCAAAACTCCAACGGATTCACTGATAATAAACATATATTTTTAAAAAGTTTTGTTATTTTGGTAGATTCTTATTAATAGTTTATATCTCAAGGCATGCTATCTTTTTTGATATTCAATTTAAATTTCAAGATAATATTCATTTCATTTATCATTAACAAATTTTTTATACATTGTGTGAATTTATTTATATAGAATGTTTTTTATTTTTTTATTATGTATTTAGAATCCTAAAATTTATTTTCTCAAACTAATAATATAATTTATAAATCATCATGCCACAAAAAAAAATTAGGTTTCAAAATAAAATTAAATAATTATCTACCATCATTAATTTTACTTTTTAAAATCATAATTATTAATTATTAGTGTCATAATAATATTTTAAAAAAATCATATAATATTTATCATTTTTAATGTTTTTTATATATTAAGTGTTACGATTTATTCAAAATGAAACTCATGACCTTTAAAAATTTTATTTTATAATATTTACTTCAGTGATTACATACCACCATTAAAAGAAATACTTTTCTCTAATTATTGTAATTGTATAAAAAATGGTGTTAACAATACCACCAATATTGGCAAGGCATAGATATGTTTAAAAGTAATAATACTAAATTTCAAGAGATTAAAATTCCAGAAAAATGAATATATCTTATGATAGGAGTTTATATTATATGAAGGTAATTATAGAACAATATAATGGTTAATTTGAAGTGTATATGTTATTATTAATTAGAGTCGTTTAATGGTATTAGACATCAACATTGACTATAAATATTGAAAATTTTATTAGAATTAATCTATTAAATGATCAATGGGATCGTCCCATTATCTTGGCGCATTTTGGAAACATATGAAATAAAAAACATATTAAATAGTAGTAAAAGAAAATATATTGATTCGCATTTTAAATCATGATACCCATTTTTTATTTTTTGAATATTAATGGGATTTTTTATTTCGATATACATAAATAATGGCATAATGTTTTTTTTGAATTAAAATAAATTATGATGTCATGGTATTTAATAGTTAAGATAATAAAAATTTTAATGGTGTTTCCACAAAATATAGTGGTTGGATATTTTGTATTATTTATATTTTAACATGATATACATGTAAACACAATTTTTTTAACTCAAATTTTATTGATTAAAATTGGTATTAAAAGCTATCATTTTTTTTTTAACATATTTCCTTTCATTCATGTTTTGTTTTAGAATAAAAAGGAATATAGAAAATTTCTAATTAGGGTCATTAAAAAGTAAACAATTTATCAAAAATCCATATTTTATTATCCAAATGATACATTGCTGCAAAACATTAAACATTATTATAATTTTTTAAACAATATTTTTTTATGAGTAGATATTTTCTTGTTTTCAATTTAGAACATTTTTTAAATATAATTAATCATGGAAAATTATAAATCACAAAATTTTCAGGTCAAAAAATTGTTATTTTATTCTGTTAATTGATATAAGGCTAACAAGATATGCTATCAATAATAAACAATTATTATTTTCTTATATAATAAGATAGGTTTTCAATTTTTTTCCCACTAGGTGGAATTATAAATTTTCAATGATTTAATATGATTTAATGTGTATCTATGGTTTCAATAATTTGGATATTTATAATCCATATATTATAAATTGTCAATAAAAAAAAATAGAAGTTATGAGATTTAATTTTTAATTTTTTAGTTCATATGTAATATAACATACATAGTTTCAAGATAACCATCAATTTTATAATTATGAATTTTTTGAATCATTCAGCTGTTTCTATTGGACATAGTCAAAATTGAATATGAAATCATCAAAACCCTATCATAATATATCAAGAAAAAATATGATAAATAAATGAGTAAGTAAAATGTTCTATTTACAGTGCTTGTTGTCTTTTATCCTCATATCAGGTGAAATATGATATAATTTAGCTATAAATTTTTCAACCATGTTCTGATCATTTAAATAACTATATAATAAAATATAAACTATATCATCATTTATTATGTTTTTTCAAATTATTTTAATATTATTTTTATGAGAAAAAATTAAAGAGATTCATATCATACTACTCTAAATTAACCTATAAGATACAATTTAATTTTAATTAATTAATGCTTAATTGATTATTCTTGAAATTATTATTATTTTTACCATCTTTATTTTATCTATTTTATAATATATAAATTTTATAGAATGGGGATTGATTTTAAAAATTGTATTTTTTGGTATCAGGATTTTAAATCACAGTTTTGTATTAATTTAGATGTTTCCTAGGTTGATATGACATTGTATATGAAATTAATTATCATTAAATTATGAAATAATTAATGTAAGGGGATTTTTATTTTTTCAAATTTGTAAAATTATTTTTTATAATTATATTTACCATTATGTATTTTGAGTTATCAATTAACGTTGGAAAGAGTTTATCTAAAAAATAAAACAGTTATCTTCAATAAAAATATATTTATCTTTTAATATCATAATTGAATATTGATTCAGCGTTTTTATTCAGTAGATAATGATATTATCAAAATATTTTAGTAATTTATATTATTAAATATTATATTGACATCGATTTATTGGAATGGATGATGTAGAGGAAGAATAGATATATAGGGAATATTCAAATACTATTTCATTAAATGTTCATGGATAGTATACATTATATTATAATAGTCTGTCTTCTTATTCATTAAAATTGATCCATAAAAATTATTGATATATTTAGATAACCATTTTTAATAATTTACCTCATAAAATATATATTTATTTAGAATTATATTTTAAATTATATATTTGGTGTGATATTTCTGTTTAATTATATCCATATGTAGGACTGGGAAGAAATGAAAATGAAGATAATTGTGGATTTTGAATTCTAGGTAAATCATGAGAACGTAGTAATCTTATATATATTTATATTTATTCTATTTAGATTGCATATTTATTATATAATTTTTGTCATTTAGTGTTTAATTTATAACCAATATTTTTAACTATAATATGACTTTTTTAGGGAATATCCACTATTATTTTCTTATTTATTATATATTTACATTAAATAATTATATATAAATTCAATGAATTAGTCATAGAAATTGGGAGCTAGGTTTGGGATATTATAAAATTAAACAGTATAGAGACAATTAGTTAGACGAGTTTCTAATAATCCTATCAACGTCCACAACTAAGAGAGGAATCCTTGAAAAATATCATCAACTGACATATGGGATATTATAGCTTATGTGTTACATAGAATTTTTCCCATGTAGTCTTGGACAATCCATTCATTTATAGTTTATCTTATGTTACATGATATGGCCATGATATATTTGTTATACTTATTTTACATTCATTAATAAAACATCATAATGTACCTATAGATGTTTTCTATTAAAATTAAACAACTTAATAGGATACAAGTGACATCAGAATTGGAACAATAAAATTACACATTATCTCATCAAGAGTTTTCTAGAAATTCACTTCCCACTCAAATGTTATACCCTTTCATTTAATATTTCTACTTTAAGAAAAAATAATTAGAGAGTTATCATATTTAGTTTCTATTGTATGCTATTAATTTTAGAAATGTATTTTCAAAAATAGTTTTTTTATGGGCATTATAAATATTTTAATACTTTAATTTACCAATGTCAATTGGAATAACTTTCTAATAGATAAAACTTCCTAGTAACATCACCTCTTAAATCTGAAATATTTATTTGTTTAAATTTTCATTCATCCAATAAATTATCTGATTTTATAGAATAATGGGCATATAAATTCCATGATATTTCTCAATTTGAGATTAATTAAGAATATATCAAAACAATCCTTGATAAATGAGTCATTTTATTTAAGTAATACAGGAATAAAAAATGTTTCCATTCATATCTTGGAGTGAATTATATTTTATACAATGACAAATTTCGTGTAAAAATATTATATTTTTAAATTTAATTTATATTATGTAAATTGGTGTTCTAATTAGATATTAATGTATTTATGTGGAATAGGGAAAAATCAAACCCTTAGAGGGAAGTGAATTATTAAGTAAATTTTTGATCAAAAGTGAACATCGATGTTGTAACCATATTTTCCTGAACATGTTTTAGTTATTAATATAAATAAAATAATAAAAATATCCAAATAATGATATTACATGAGATTTTATTGGTGTTTTTACATCATTTATCAAAATTTTATAATCCAAGGACTATAGATATATGTTATACTGATATACCAAGTAAATAACTAAACACTATTGTTTTTCCATATGTTTGGATTTTTTACTCATATCAAGTGACAATTATACAAACATACCTCTAAGTAAAAATATATATGATATTGGGAAAAAATAATAATTGATTAATCTTCCACTCAGAAATAATATTAAAAGAAATTTCCATTATATTAAACATTAGTGTTCTTTTTGAACATCAATCTAATCCTTCTGCTTCATTTGTTTAATGTGATTCCCTAAAAGGTAATTATTCGTTCCAAAAAATCATTTATAAAAATAACATTTATATCCTTTGAATATTTCCATTATTTCACTCATTTGTCTCTAATATCCATATTTTTTATCCAAAAATATCGCTTATTGAAGGTTACATGTCACCCATTTAATTTTTATAAAAAAATTATAATATCAAAATACAAAAATCTATACAACAATTAATCGTTCTAATATTTGAGAAAAAGTACTATAAATTTATATGATTATCCAAAACGTAAAATTACAAGCTATATTAGAGTTGGGTTTCATTTAAAAACACAGTATGAAATAAAAATTATATTGCAATATAATTTCAAACCAAACTCATATCTTTAAATCTAAAATTAAATCGTATTGTTTAAAAATAATATTTCTGAATAACATACCAAATATACAAGTATCTTAACGTCATTATAACATAACTTATTTCCATATAGAGTAACATTTTATTTTTTGTATCACCATTAAAAATTAATATTAATCTATTATGGTATAATTATTCATCAATAATTCTTATCCATCATTTCAAAAACCCATATTTTTGAACAGGTTGTATTTTTCAATAGTAATTCCAATTAGACAGCTTCCCTAATGTGTGAAGTTAAATTCAACAAGTAAGACAAAAAAACTTATTTTCAATGTATTATGATATTGTATAACGAACTATTATTTTTTAATTGAATATATGTTGGAATAATTATTCTATAATTCCTTGTTTTGAATAAAAATTTCAACATATATCATCTTAAAAAATTATTAAATCACCCAAACTATTAAATTATGGTTCATTATTCCCTCATAACATTAAATTTCAATTTCCATAATCATTTCCCAAACATCTCAATGTTTTACCTATATTCATCATGAAACTAAAAACATTTTGTTTCTGAAAAAACAAAAAAAAACTTTTTTAAGAATCACTTTATTTTGTCAAATATTCGTAACTTAGATGACATATGTTCCAAAAATCATCATGATTAATAAAAATGGTCTGACCATTATAAACCATTGAGTTAATATTAAATTCTTTATAAATCTAAAAAAACTGAATATCTAGAAAGGAAAAATATTAATAAAATAGATTTCCAATAACATTAAGTAATATTGAGTGATGATAAATTTTGTAATAACATAACAAGTGAGGATTATTTGTTTCAATTCATACCTTTTGACTTCATATTATTCCTAATAACCCACTTATTAACTATAATATGTTACTGATAACTCACCTATCATCATTTAGTCCTCAATATTTCTCCAAATGGATTATACCCCCTTATTATCTTAATCAATTTAATCCCTTATAATAATATATTTCTCCCCATTATATAATTTAATTAATTCAAATGTTGATCTAGTTACACATTGATACAAAAAATTTGAGTTGTATTTAAATTTCACTAATTTTTTCCCATTGAAATTAAACTGAATGGGTGTGACATAGAATGAATTGAAAAACCATGATAATACATAAAAATGGTAAGGGTATAAGGTATTTTTCAAACAAACTCATGATATGTTTTCCTGTTTAATACAGTGATTAAAAGAATACCATAATGTTATTGTTTTGAAAATTGATTCTTGACTATAATTATCACATGTTGATTCATTTCATTATGATCCACCATGAAATCTCAATGTTTAATTTTATGCAAATAAAAAATTATAAGTATTTTTGGTGATTATTATTTTAAATCAATAACAATCATACCCATATTATTAATTCATTAAATAATCAACACATTTTTTTTCTTTTTTCATTAGGATTTTGAACAATTATATTAATTGAAGATTGAAGAACATTCCAAAAAATATATTTCTCATTAAACATTGTATATTAATATTGTTTTCATATTTCTTCAATAATTACACCACCTTTAATTCATGAAATTAAATATTATTTTCTTCAACCATATCACATAAATTATTGTAACTGATTCTATTATCTTATTATTCAGTATTTATCATGATGTAGAATATATCATATATTTTTATGAGAAACACCTTTATAATCCATTTCGTTCACTAAACTATTTATCCTGGATTGGATTGAATCTACTTACGTCAAAAAATATTTCAATAGTCTGCCATTTTTTCAGTTCTTTATTCATTATATAATAATCTACTTAATTTCACCGTCCCATTTTCCCATAAGATCAAAATATAAATCTATTTATTTTTCACTTTTTATTTTACATTTATCTTTCTTAAAAAATAATGATCATACCATCTGATGATTATAATTAAATTTTAATTTCAACTTCTTAAAAAATGACTCATAGTAATTGTTTCCATTACCGTACATGATTGTATACTAAATTCCCTCCTTAGATGAGTCTTGTAAATTTAATGATAATTTTGATGGAATCATCATTTACTATTTTTGTAACTATTACCCCTCTAAAAATATATATTACACATCCCTTTAAATATTTTAATATTTTTTCCACCATTTCTATCACAAAAAATGAAACTAATAGATTTTTCCCAAACCATCCTATATATCATTTTTTCCTAGATATATGTCAAATAAACTCATAACATATATTTTCTTAAATGTATTCATATTTATTGTAATTGAGTTTATATAATACAATTTCGGAAATATAAATTCAACAATACAATATCATGCATTCTAGATGCACACACATATTACATATAGTCATAAAACTATAGAAATCAGTGAGGTAGATCGCTATAAATCTGTATTTCCAAACAATAACACATTTTCATATGATAATGGGAAAAATGAACATAAAATTTTCTTCATTATCCCCACATCCATAACTAAATTCCCATTACAATGAATATATCCAAAAACATCAATTATTTGGTCGAAAACTATATTAACATTTTTAACTAGATACATTTTTTAATAATGAAATATATTATAAACCACTTGAAGTTAGGGTAATAGAAAAGTGGTAATTCCCCCGATAATACACAATCAATAAATGTTCAAAAAATGAACCCCCACCCCAATTTTTAGAAATTTTTAAATATTATCAAAGTGTAAGGGTAGAGGATGTAGAGTAGTTAAGGAACAGTAATATAGCATAAATAATATTACATAGGAAACAGATAGTGATTGGAACTTAAGATAGGTAGTGTGGTGTGTCACTGAGTGCAGAAATGCCTGATGGAAGACATTGGTATGATACAAGAATGATACATCCTAGAGTAGGAGCTCACATTATTGCAAGGAAGTCCATGACATATGAGGTTGTTTCATGTGTGATTCCTAG
This sequence comes from Viscum album, assembly GCA_963277665.1. NCBI lineage: Eukaryota > Viridiplantae > Streptophyta > Magnoliopsida > Santalales > Viscaceae > Viscum > Viscum album. The sequence goes on from OY728137.1 coordinate 115,192,575, forward strand.
GACATGTGGTGAAAATTTTGATAATAATACATAGTGATGTAGCCCGAATGTTAGTGATGTAGAAAATTACAAAATATTTTTTATATGTATAATCGGACATTAGAATTTTTTAAGGGTTCCCTATCAAGCTAATCAATTAACCATGGTAATTAATTTTTTATTACATTCTCCATTAACATTTTTCAATGATTAATTTTAGCTTATTATAAATTAGAAATTTCTATTATTCCAAATATAGAAACCATTTTTCAATATTCTATTCACCAATGGAAATTTTTAATTTAAAATTAATCTCATAGATGTGATGATAATGTTGGGTTTGAATGAGAAAACATACCAATTTTTAAAAAGTTATTATATAAAATTTAAATATGAAAATAATTCAAAAAATCATAAATAGATTGATTGATTTAAAATGTAACAAATTTTAAACTAAATATAACTCTTAATTATGTTTAAATATAATAAATCTTAAAATGAAATGATATTTTTCTATTAAATTTCATTATTTTTTACTATTCATAAAATATGATATATTTCCTAAAAACCATAAAAATTATCCCTAATATAATTTTTAAAAAATGTTTCCAAAATAATCATTATAGGTATAATTCAATTTTCTAATTTATTTCTTAAATAATTATAAATTATGTGTGAAAAGCGAGATTAAATTGTATTTTCGAAAAAAAAAATTAGAAAGAAATTATTTTTTGGTTAAATGATTATAATTTTATTCCTTATTAATATACATTCATAATTTTTATTATGTATTTATTATTATTCATACCATCGGATTTAATGGCAAGGTTATAGTTATAATATTGAATTATAATGTTTTTATAATATTTCTCTTTTTATTTAAAAATTTTGTTCTATGTAAAACATGCTAAATTGAGGGATGCATATATGGAAAGAAAAAAACATTTCATATACTGAGAAATATTGTTTAAATATGAATTTATATAAATATAAATATATCATAAATACTTAGGGTTTGAAATTTAATTTCAAACATGGTTTAGCATTCCACATACACAATCGAATACAATGTTATTTATTTTTTGATTTGTAAGTGTTACATTCTCTGCACAATAAATAACATGTGTCCTCTCAATTTAAAATTGATCTTAGTAAAGAAAGCGTTTTATATTTCAACATACAATTGTTTAAAATACCACATCAGAAAAAGGATAGTAATACTTCCACATAATAAGAGAGAAATTAAAGTATGAAGGTTATCTGAAATAATCACATATATAGGATTCCAAGTAGCCAAACATTATTGGAAAGAAAATATTTATACATGGATGAAAATCATAAACATTTACATTGATTGGTAGTGGTCATGTACCATAATAGCCAGATTTATCAATGGAACTTTAAGGGTCCAAAAACCCTAAATATTTGAACATTTAAATGACCATATGATTCGTCAGGTATAAATTTATTATGATATCATTTTTGATTCATTATCCCTTTATAAATTTTGTGTAATTAATTTTCTATCTATGAATATAAGGTAATATACATAATTGATATGTTTTTATTTAAGATGAATAATTTTATTATTTAGTTTTCCCATGATCAATTTAAAATTTAGTACTTGCACCAAGAAATGAATAACTGTGAAAGATTTTTTATGAAAGAATCATAAGAATTACCATTTTATAGATTGTTAGATCCATAAAAGAGGTAAAATTAATTATGTATTTCAAAAATTATTTTACAAAACTAATATGGTTATCACAATTTATTCAATATGATTAAATATTTATATGGTGAAGTAATAAAATGATCATTAAAACCCCATCCAACACTAATAATAATCCTTTTCATAAATGGTTAAACATAATTCCATTACAAATCATAATTATCAAAAAAATTACAAAGAATATCACTAAATATCTAAAATCAACTGACCATTAATCCACCCAAACACATGAATCATCTCATAACCACCACTGAAAAAACATGTTAATAACATCATGATTAGTTCTCTAATAACCTATTAATAACATGAATTACTATAATCCTTATTTAAAACTTTCATAATTCTTTAATCCTTAAATATAACATTTATTGTTAGATATATCACATAAATCAAAAAAATTTGTTAAATCCACTAATTATCGAATAAAACCCCTTTTAAAATATCATTAATCAGTTCGGAACTATCCAGTACCATCCATATAACATTATCCATAACAGTCACCATTATCACAACACTATAAACATATTAATGGTTATGTTTCAGTAAATAATTTATTTTCTATAAATATCATTGTGCCAATAAATGACTTTTCTTGTTCATTGGTATCTCTCAACATATTCCTTTATACATAGAATGAAAATGTACTTCATCAAAATCTTTAAATATTTCATAATTCTTTTAATGGGGATAAGATTGATAAAATAGTCCAATAGCATAATTATATAATCCAAACGAATGAAAATTAACCATTAATCATTTCATGTGGTATTATAATATTCTTTTCCATCATCCAGGAGATCCTTGTGAGATATGTTCCTTCGATACATGGGACATTGATTTTATTAGTTACCCATCACATTATAGTTTTATCATTGTATATTCAATACATTTTCCATACCTATCAATTGAAATAATTGTAGAATTTGTCATCACATATTAATAAGGCTCTAATTCAATTAAAAAAAGTTCTAGAGTCTTCCTTTCCACAATTAAAACATTTTCTAAGCACCTTCATTCCATTATTCCATTTATTTATACTTTTTTATTGTTATCCAATTCTTATATTTCACCCCCTTCAAGTCCATAAGAAATATCGAATTTTGTTTCTTGTTAGATGATGATAATTATCCCAATATGGTGATAATTATTGCGGGACTAATTACCTGAATAATATTTCTTAAAATCATTGAATAAAAAAATTCTTAGCCTTCAGATTATGTGAGATTATGTGGTTCCCAATCCTTCTGGTAGGCACAGTTCTTAAAATATGGCACCCAATATATTATATAATATCATTAAGATACAAAATGTATCATTTTAAAACCATTGAAATAAATAACATAATGTGAATAAATTAGTCATACCTAATTCCATAATCTTAAAGAAATTCATAAGGGATATATTTTTTTAAAAATAATTCATAATTCCATGTAAATAATATGTCAATTATCCTATGAATATCCTCTGTGAGTGTCAAACTTGGTACATAGTCTGGCTTATTTTCAGGCACCATGTTATGATTAGGTCATGAAAAATGTTATTTTTTAAAATTTATAACCCCAAGGTAAATATTTTCTAGAACAACATCAATATATAATATCTAGATAAAGATGTATTTTAAGGTATAAAAACCATAGAAAGTCTATCTTACGAAAACAATAGGATGTTCTTCTATACATATCCTCACTATCTATCTTAGGGATGTGATCCATAACATATGTCTTACAAAATATAATCTGAAAGGTCCCTTCTAAACATAACTCTAATAATCCGGACCCCAGTATCGTAGAGCTGAGATTTTATTATTATATTGGGATATGACACAAGGAATACTATCATGAATGGGTTAATATTTAAGTAGTATTGGTAAAATATTTACATATTTTATTCATTCATTAAATTTGAATATAAAAATTAAAACATAATATTTCCGGAAAAAATTATTTACTCTAGAATATCATTTTATAGTAGGCATAGTAAACATTAATATTTCATTGTGATTTGAATCAAAATTAGGGTGGTCTCAAATTCTCATTGAGATATTAGTAAATTGGAAGAAATAATGAATCAATAAGGATAAACAACATGAATGAATACATATATAAACTGAATGTAATTTAAGAAATAACATTATAATAATATAGTAGGAACAAATGATGATAATATAACGACTTATTAATGAACACATATTCTTGAAAAAATTTCCATTGATATTCTATCTAATAAAATAATCACATGAAATATTAATAATTGAATTTATAATGATGTAATTAATAATTAAAAAAATATAATAACTTGATATCTATCCTCAAGATATTTATTTTCATGATCTATACTCATGATAGTTACTGTCAAAATCTATCCTCAATTCAGTTTAAATAATTATTTTGAAACACATCTGATTTGGAAAACTGATTTGACTCATCATACCAATCAATGAATAACGGGGTTATAATAATTATATACCCATGATTTACATATTATTTCTATTGATTTATTTATAATAAGGGTAGAAACATAAACAACATAAATTTACTGAAAAACTATTTTATGAAATTTGAATAACTTCCTTAATCAATAAACATAAACAAACATCTTCTAGAGAAATATGTACCATGGTATCAAAATAGTACATCTACAATCGAACAAATGATATACTAATATAATAAATTATAAGTATAATATTAATGAATCATGGACTCATTGGATCATCAGTACAATAAATGGTGGATTCCATTGTTAGAAATAAAAATGACATAATAATATCAATAAAAAATTTCATGATGATAATATTCAATTTATTTTCAAAATAAGATTTTAAATTAATAAAAGAATTTATTTTCAAGATTAAAAAACATAAAAATATATAAAAGATTCTCTAGAACAATATAAGGTCATGGTGGAAAAAAATTATACACAAATCATAGACATTAAAAACAATATTCATTACAGAGTTTTGGAAAAATATGAAAAAGAATTTGTTTTAAAATATAAAAAGATTCATTCGAAAATATTTATTGAAAATTCTAAATGTGTAAACAGTCAGTTAAATAATCATTTATAAATGGTCAAATCGTTTTTAAATTTTTTTAATAAAACATGTTTTCAGAAGATAAAAAAACATCCGACTGAATCAATAAATAAAGTTAGATATTACTAAAAAAATGATATCAATTAATTTGACTAAAAAAGAGTGGTAAAATGGTAATATTACAAGAAAATTTCATGAATAACAGAATGATAATAAAATAAAAAATTGTTTATTTTGAAATTTTCAGTTAATTTCTATCAATAATAACTCATGAGTAAACAATATCGATTAAAATTATATTCTAAAATGAAACATTACAATGAATATAATATTGAAGATAAATTTAATCAAACAATAAATTATGTGTTTTAACTATAAAGAAACATAATTGTTTTTTAAATAGAACACATTTTTAAAAAATTAATTATGTGCATAATCTTATAATGGAATTATCCTAGAATTAGATTATTTTCCTAATGGATATAAATTGAATTAAGAGATTCCCTAAAAAATTCATCCTTTTGATTAATTAGGATTTATTCTCATGTATGATGTATTTAAAAATGTTTTTAATTTAACCATATAAATATTAACAATTATAAAATAAAATATTATCTTTTTATAAAATTTCATTACCTTTTCATTATTAATAATTCATTAGTTTTTTCAGGTGTTAATTTCTTTATTTTCTCGTGAAAGATTCATCATGAATGATCAGGTTCTTAGGCATATTACAAAATTATATCATCTATATAATAACAATCATGAAATGATAATCATATTTTTAAATCAATTATTATTATAAACCCATTATGTAAATAATGATGCAAGAAATTTTTGAATGTTACGATCACGTAGACCATAACTTGTACGTATGAATGAGAAACATTTACATTATACAATGATCATTAATGAAATGATATGACTAATATTTAAAAATTACATAATAATCATAATATAAAATATACTTTATAATTTCATTAAATTTAGTTATATATATATATCATCCATGTTGCGTGCTTATGAAAAGAGAGTCACATAGCTTTGTGAAGGTAGTAGTTGTAGAGACCCGAATCCTGACGTACATGGACATTACATTACTTTTGTGGAATACTTAGTACATAACAACAACACACAGACAAGGATCGTAATAGTTTAGTGTCTTTGGAAACTCGGAACGTAATCTTCTAATCGTGGTGAAAGATCTTCAATATCTCCCATAAAGATCTTCCTTTTTTTGACCTAAAACCTTTCTTTATATCCTGGGGAAAAGAAAACATAAAAGGGTGAGATTAAATGCTCAGTAAGGGTATACCAAAGAAAAATCAATCACATCATATTCATAAGAACATAACTTTTGGAAATCTTAACCTGCAAAAGAGAGCATAATTTCATAACATGGGATAAATCATAGTAGTGAAATGAAATACCAATAATAATAAAATAAAACATGAAACTTTGTGGCATACACACATAATCATAGAGAATCATTTCTTGTTAGTCAAGACTCATTGCAAGGACTATCTTAGTGGACAAAGTCCCTTTCTGAATCGAGTAACCCTCGTTTCAGTCCTGTTTCACTGAACCGGTATAACCTACCATTTCAGCGATGTCTATCTCATGAGATATAAAATCTTTACCCAATGCATTGGAGGGAGATATAAGTCCCACCCATCTTATAATGATACCATTCTTATGTGTGCCTCAAAATCATAAATCATAAATCATTGCATAACCCATGTAACAAAAATGGGATTCTTAAACAACATGACATCATAAAACAATTCATATAAGATAATGGAATTCATAAAAATATTTCCATCACAACATAATCAAATCCATGTAATAATAGGGATAGAAACAGAACCCTTTATTATCTTAGATGGAAAATAATTTTGATGAAACACTTGAAATCCATTCTTGAGGAAAATATCCTTTCTACTTCAAAAACACTTTTCCTTTCTTAACATGTCATAAAATTGTAAACTAAATAAGTTGATTAAAAATAAACTTGAATACAAGTAAAGGAATATTCTTGGAAATAATGTTTTAGAAATCCATTCATGTCATATAAGTTAAAAAAACATTCTTCTCGTACTTTTGTCGGAAAAGTCAAAAAAGTACCTCGTACGAAAAACGACAAAAGATTCCTTTCATATCTTTTACTAAAAACTCACCGAAGGGTAAAATTGGAATTAAAAAATTGTAGGTGGATGGAAATAATATTAAATATTGAGAAAATATGGATTTGGATGATAAAATACACCCCAGTAAATACTAACGTATAAACAATCTCGGATAAAAATGAGATTGTGATATTTCCCTTACCTTAGGTCTGATTTGCTTCGTATGAGTCCGAACCTCCTGTATAATGATTTAAATAATGTCATTGACTTATTAAAAAATCATATTCATTGTTATGATATCATATATGGTTCACTTATGACATTATATTACCCGTTATTTTTTAAATTCCATGTTAAAAAAGCGTTTTGGGTAAAATCGTTTCATTTATCGAAGGTGTTTTGACTTGTTGTTCTTGACATTATTATTACTTATATCATGATTTAATTACTTCCAGAATATAAAATATGATTTATATATCATATATATTCAGTATATATATATATAATAGATAGATAAATGAAATGAAAAACACCGTTCATGGAGACGGTAGTCCGTACGTACGCATGAACGCTGTTTTCCTTTCCTTATTGTCTTGAATGGAAGTAAGTAGATGACATACATATATATATATATACATAAATCCATTAGCTTTATAATTTCATATATTTCATTATTATTTCTTATATATACTTTATAATCATTCTTAAATGGTTAACATGGAGAATGAATCTCATCGCGTCGTGGAGACGGTAGTCCGTACGTACGTACGAGCGATGATATCATTTCCGTAATTATTGAATTGAATTGGAGTGGATTATACAATATATCAGAATCAATTTGATGTTATAATAACTATGTATAGTTATTCTTTACACCATTATACCCATCCATGTAAGGTGGTGGTGGAAAATAGATTACAGCACGGCATGGAGACGGTATTCCGTACGTACGCACGCGCGGTGATTTCTTTTTCCGTAGGATGGATAGATGGTGAAATAGGGTTGTTTCATACTTATAATAACATATCAGTATATGAGTGATACTGATGTTATTACTTCATAATGAAACAACCTAAGAAGAAGAAGTGGAAGAAGAAATAACGATGAAAGAATTGGTAACGGTAATTACCTCTTCTTTGAAGCGCCTCTTTGAGACCTCCTATTAGGGCACTAAATTTGGTCTTTGAGGAAGACCATAACCTCTAGGATGTTTCTAGGTAAGTGGAGAAGAGATTTTGGTATGGGTTGGCCGAGCTTGAGTGCTCAAATTGGTGTGAGGAGGAGGGGGAGGAGGTGTCCTTTTATAAGGGAGGAGAGGGGCACCTTAGGAATATCTCAAAATATTATTTTATATTAAAGTCAAAATCGGTATATAATGGTTCCAAAGGGTCTTATTTCTAAGATAAAGTGGGGATGGGTCGAAATCCTATCATCCAATAGGATTTAAACAATTTTAGGGTATTATTGTAACCTTATCAATTAGATTTAACTCTAAGTTAAATAATATAACTTTTACCGTGTCTTTTTGTTTTCTTTCACTATATGGTTAATACACTTACTATAACATGCCAAAAGAATTCCAAATTGTTTATTATTAATATATATATCATTATATAAGTCATTTGGCCGAACCTTAGATTTTTAGGAATAAAATAACAATTAATAATATAATATTTGATTTAAAAACTATTTTGTGTCAATTTTGACACTATTTGATATATGATTTTTTTGAAAGTCATATCAGAATTATATGTTCGAACCAAGTTGATTAAATCAACGCTAATATATCATAGTAACCTAGAAAATTAGTGGAATTCATTAAAAGTCTCAAATTACATTCATTTGAGCATTTATAACATCAATTATGTTAATATTTCCTTAAAAGGGTAATTACTGCATCATCGTTGTGTCATAAATAAATTAATTTATTTAAAGTTTAAAAATTATAAATAAAATATCATTATGTAGTAAATCTTTTTATATTTCTAATGAATATTTATAGTCGAATTTATCTTATGTATAACCCCATATTAAAAATGATTTAGTAAATAAACTTTGATTTTAACTATTTTAACTATTCATTAAATAAAATAATACTAAATGTCATAATCTAACCCAAGTGGACCTAAATGGTCATATTATATTCATAAGGTTGTTTTTGGTCGAATTACACTTATCCAATAGAATTAGGACATGTGTTAGGGTAATAGTAATATCATATTCACCCTTAATTACCATATTTACTATTAACCGTGGTAAAAAAAAGTAAAAAGTTACTATTCACCAAAAATTATTTTTATCTTATTGAACCACATTTTAGTCCTTGATATTAACCGTGTTTGCCGGATTTTCGAAATTCCATTCACAGAAGCGGTAAAATTAAGTTTTATGCAAAATTCAGTTTTTAACATACCACTTAGTGGTTTCACTATTCATCAAAAATTGAAAGTTTTCAGAAAAATCCCAAAAATTAGGCCTAAGATATATTTGATATTATGAACTCAAAAATGATGTCTATTTTACCAAATTCAAAACATATAATTTGCATTAACTAATTTAAAAATTAATTCCCGTCGTTAAAACAAATAGCGTGTTTTTAAGAGATAATAACTATCAAAAGATTGAAACTTGTTTATAAGTGGTTTAATTGTGAAATTACATCCAATGACAATTATTGTATTAAATTGTAAAAATATATTCTAAATATACTTTAAAACCACTAAAATTAATAATTTATCACTATTAATTATTTCGATTGAAAAAGTTATTTTTAATTAAAATTTAGTAATTTCCACTATTCATCAAAATATGAAAGTTATCCGAAAATTATCAAAATTTCACCCTAAGCTAATTTCGATATTCCGAATCCAAAAATGAAGTCAATTTTGAAAAATAAAATTTACAAAATTTCAAAAAGTGGTTATTACTATTCATAACGGCTACTTTTAATAATATTTTAATAGCATATCGTTGTTTAGTGAAACTCGGTACTGCGTACTAAACACTCTATCAAGGAAGGTCGTGATTGCGTGTAAGTCAAGGATGCGTGTTGTGAAAGATCCTTTTGGTGTAGCGTACAACACAAGACATTAATTAAATTAAAAAGAATATTTTTCATAAAATCTCGGGCTGTTACATTCTACCCCCCTTAAAATGAATTTCGCCCTCGAAATTCGTCGGGGTTATAAATGGTTTACTATTCGAAAGTTTCTTTAATAGAAACCCACTTCGTAAAAAGGAATACCAAAACATGGCTTTAAAAAATAATGTATGAAATGTAACGATTACCCAAATAAACTAATCACTGGGTTTCCACATAGGTGGAAATATTGATATGGATGAGAAATCTAACCATCATGTTCTGATGGAGAGTGGTAGAGAACATGGATATAGAAAATCCAGTAATCAGAAATCCATAAATTTGTGACGATCTAAGGTACCATCTGATTTATCAGGTATAAGATCACTAGGACAACATTTTTGGTTTTCAAGATCATTTCCCTAAAGTTGAAAATTTGAATTAGAATAAATACTTTCTTTATTTTGGTAAAATCTCACTGTTGTTCATGCCTTGAACAATTTCCACTTCATCTCTTAAATAAATGAAGTTGAATTTGTTATTCGTGAAGTGTTAGCAGATCATGTGATAGAATGACGGGTCATTCCATCTGTCTCAAACCAAATGTTAGCAAAAATTATATACATAAGTCGATCTATAGTGAGATAAAGCATATATGGTTCCTAAAATGGACTTATACTTCATATATCATACTGCTTAATATAATAAAACTAGTTTCTACTAAACAAGGACTTCCTGTAGGCCAGTGGTTGGCGATAAAGGCCAGTCGCACTTCGGTTGTGGGTTCGATTCCCACAGCCTTGTCCGACGCGATGGGTTGTCGCCCGTCCTGCAGGTTGTCCTTTTTCTAAAACTACATTACTATAACATCCCATCAATAATATCGAATAAAATAAAAAAAACTTCTATCCTTAAACAATACTCACTTATGTCCAACATAATCCATTTCAATCTTTAGGCTTATCCATAATACTGCAGTTCACTCTCATAACATAGTGAAAACGATTACCAGAGATTTAATACCATCGTTGATCCCCATACATCATAAGTTATGTTTTGTTGGTCACATTCCAAACATTCAAAGTCCTTAATCATGTATTCTCTTGAATACCATAGTGAAAACATGAATGCATTTTAAAGTTAACACTTTCCACATACCAAAATCCTCAAAATTCTATATACTCAAACCATGATATCACTTAGTCCTTATATCAATCATGAGCTCATGAATACTATTAAACATTTCATTTTCTCATTTTCCCTTCATCATGCGCATATCATCTTATTTCCAAAAAATATCTCAATCACATTGAATACCACATCAATAAATATTGCAATACTCAATGATACAACATTATTTTGGAATCCCATTACATAAACACTTAATCATTCCACCACATCGTTGTCATATTCAACATTGCCAATAGTGATCGCATGTGACTTCCCTTTGTCCTTTGCCTTCAGTGGTTGCTCATGTTGATCATCACTAACCCTTGGATTAGGGAATTTATTAGCATAATGCCCCATTTCCTTGCACTTGAAGCATTGAAGTGTTGGTGGTGCGTTCTCTGCAGTGTTTGCTTTATTCACATCATTAGAAACCCATTTTCCATTACTTCGACACTCAGCTGCTCGATGACCTTATTTTCCACACTTAAAACATTTTCTAGTCCCTTTAAGACAATCTCCACCATGCTTCTTTCCACACTTTGTGCATAAGGAAACATTCATATTCTTTTCACCATTATTCTGAGATTTCTCCTTGAACTCCATCTTTCGTTTCTTGTCAAAACCATGAGATGGATATGTAACACCAACTTCCATTTCTACCTTGATAGCACAACGCACAATTTCTTCATAGCTACTGAAGTCTCTTATAGCTAATGCCCTTCAAAGACTTGGTTTTAAGCCACTGAAAAATCGATCAACTTTACTTTCAGGTTGGATGATAATGCAAGATGCATACCTTGCAAGTCTTGTAAAATTCGCTTCGTATATACCAACAGATTCATCATCCTTTTGCTTTAGTTCAAGAAAATCCTTCTCCATCATTGTTCTAAGAATATGAGGGAAGTACTTATTGAAAAATAAGTTCTTGAACTCGTCCCATTCCATGGAATCAATTTCATCTCTTTGCCTTGTATTCTTGATAAGATTCCACCATTGGTCAGCATCACCTTCCAAACGATATAATGCTAAGATGACTTTATCATGTTCAGAACATTGAAGAACTGAAAATATCATTTCAGTGGTACTGATCCATTGTTCAGCAACAAGTGGATCAGAAGACCCACTGAAAGAAGGTGGACGTTGCCTCATGAAGGACTCAATAGAATATTGTTCCCTTCTATGCTCATTTGGAAGTCCAGAATAATTCATAGCTTGTGTAAGTATAGCAATAATATTTTTCACTCCATCTCCCATAACATTTGTTTGTTCAGGAGGACAATCATTGCATTGTCCATTGCATTGATCAACACGGTTCCTTCGGGTTCCAGCCATCGTCTAAAACCCAAAAAGAATAGTGTGAGAGGCAAAAATCATGCTAGGGAAAACAACATTATGAAGGGGGAGTATCCTCAATATCTAACTTCTTAGGTTAAATTCTAAGATCGTTACCGTAGTTATAGGACTGTATCCTATACGTATACTTATCCTTAGGGACATCCCTAGACAAACCTTATAAATATCTCTAGGGATCTCACTAAAGTTCTTGCATCCTAGTTTCTAAAGGTTGACTAAACCTTTCCTCTGATACCAACTGTAGATACCCGAAGCCTGACGTACATGGACATTACATTACTTTTGCAGAATACTTAGTACATAACAAAAACACACACACAAGGATCGTAATAGTTTAGTGTCTTTGAAAACTCGGAACGTAATCTTCTAATCGTGGTGAAAGATCGTCAATATCTCCCATAAAGATCTTCCTTTTTTTACCTAAAACCTTTCTTTATATCCTGGGGAAAAGAAAACATAAAAGGGTGAGCTCAAATGCTCAGTAAGGGTATACCAAAGAAAAATCAATCACATCATATTCATAAGAACATAACTTTTGGAAATCTTAACCTGCAAAAGAGAGCATAATTTCATAACATGGGATAAATCATAGTAGTGAAATGAAATCCCAATAATCATAACATAAAACATGAAACTTTGGGGCATACACACATAATCATAGAGAATCATTTCTTTTTAGTCAAGACTCATTGCCAAGACTATATTATGGACAATGTCCCTTTCTGAATCGAGTAACCCTCGTTTCAGTCCTGTTTCACTGAACCGGTATAACCTACCATTTCAGCCATGTCTATCTCATGAGATATAAAATCTTTACCCAATGCATTGGAGGGAGATATAGGTCCCACCCATCTTATAATGATACCATTCTTATGTGTGCCACAAAATCATAAATCATACATCATTTCATAACCCATGTAACAAAAATGGGATTCTTAAACAACATGACATAATAAAACAATTCATATAAGATAAAGGAATTCATAAAAATATTTCCAACACAACATAATCAAATCCATGTAATAATAGGGATAGAAACAGAACCCTTTATTATCTTAGATGGAAAATAATTTTGATAAAACACTTGAAATCCATTCTTGAGGAAAATATCCTTTCTACTTCAAAAACACTTTTCCTTTCTTAACATGTCATACAATTGTAAACTAAAAGAAGTTGATTAAAAATAAACTTGAATACATGTAAAGGAAGCTTCTTGGAAATAATGTTTTAGAAATCCATTCATGTCGTATAAGTTAAAAAAACATTCTTCTCGTACTTTTGTCGGAAAAGTCAAAAAAGTACCTCGTACGAAAAACCACAAACAATTCCTTTCATATCTTTTACTAAAAACTCACAGAAGGGTAAAATTGGATTTAAAAAATTGTAGGTGGATGGAAATAATATTACATATTGAGAAAATATGGATTTGGATGATAAAATACACCCCAGTAAATACTAACGTATAAACAATCTCAGATAAAAATGAGATTGTGATATTTCCCTTACCTTAGGTCTGATTTGCTTTATATGAGTCCGAACCTCCTGTATAATGATTTAAATAATGTCATTGACTTATTAATGAATCATATTCATTGTTATGATATCATATATGGTTCACTTATGATATTATATTACCCGTTATTTTGTAAATTCCATGTTAAAGAAGCGTTTTGGGTAAAATCGTTTCATTTATCGTATGTGTTTTGACTTTGTTGTTCTTGAAATTATTATTACTTATATCATGATTTACTTACTTCCAGAATATAAAATATGATTTATATATCATATATATTCAGTATATATATATATAATAGATAGATAAATGAAATGAAAAACACCGTTCATGGAGACGGTAGTCCGTACGTACGCATGAACACTGTTTTCCTTTCCTTATTGTCTTGAATGGAAGTAAGTAGATGACATACATATATATATATATACATAAATCCAGTAGCTTTATAATGTCATATATTTCATTATTATTTCTTATATATACTTTATAATCATTCTTAAATGGTTAACATGGAGAATGAATCTCATCACGTCGTGGAAACGGTAGTCTGTACGTACGTTCGAGCGATGATATAATTTCCGTAATTATTGAATTGAATTGGAGTGGATTATACAATATATCAGAATCAATCTGATGTTATAATAACTATTTATAGTTATTCTTTACACCATTATACCCATCAATGTAAGGTGGTGGTGGAAAATAGATTACACCACGGCGTGGAGACGGTATTCCGTACGTACGCACGCGCGGTGATTTCTTATTCCGTAGGATTGATAGAATGTGAAATAGGGTTGTTTAATACTTATAATAACATATCAGTATATGAGTGATACTGATGTTATTACTTCATAATGAAACAACCTAATAAGAATAAGTGGAAGAAGAAATAAAGATGAAAGAATTGGTAACGGTAATTACCTCTTCTTTGAAGCGCCTCTTTGAGACCTCCTCTTAGGGCACTAAAATTGGTCTTTGAGGAAGACCAGAACCTCTAGGATGTTTCTAGGGAAGTGGAGAAGAGATTTTGGCAGGGGTTGGCCGAGCTTGAGTGCTCAAATTGGTGTGAGGAGGAGGGGGAGGAGGTAAACTTTTATAAGGGAGGAGAGGGGCACCTTAGGAATATCTCAAAATATTATTTTATATTAAAGTCAAAATCGGTTTATAATGGTTCCAAAGGGTCTTATTTCAAAGCTAAAGTGGGGATGGGTAGAAATCCTATAATCCAATAGGATTTAGACAAGTTTAGGGTATTATTTTAACCTTATCAATTAGATTTAACTCTAAGTTAAATAATTTAACTTTTACCGTGTCTTTTTGTTTTCTTTCAGTATATGGTTAATACACTTACTATAACATGCCACACGAATCCCAAATTGTTTATTATTAATATATATATCATTATATAAGTCATTTGGCCGAACAATAGAATTTTAGGAATAAAATAAAAATTAATAATATAATATTTGATTTAAAAACTATTTTGTTTGAATTTTGACACTATTTGATATATGATTTTTTTGAAAGTCATAACAGAATTATATGTTCAAACCAAGTTGATTAAATCAACAATAATATATCATAGTAACCTAGAAAATTAGTGGAATTCATAAAAAGTCTCAAATTACATTCATTTGAGCATTTATAACATCAATTATGTTAATATTTCCTTAAAAGGGTAATTACTGCATCATCGTTGTGTCATAAATAAATTAAATTATTTAAAGGTTAAAAATTATAAATAAACTATCATTATGTAGGAAATATTTTTAGATTTCTAATTAATATTTATAGTCGAATTTATCTTATGTATAACCCCATATTAAAAATGTTTTAGTAAATAAACTTTGATTTTAACTATTTTAACTATTCATTAAATAAAATAATATTAAATGTCAAAATCTAATCCAAGTGGACCTAAATGGTCATATAATATTCATAAGGTTGTTTTTGGTCGAATTACACTTATCCAATAGAATTAGGACATGTGTTAGGGTACTAGTAATATCATATTTACCCTTAATTACCCTATTTACTATTAACCGTGGTAAAAAAAAGTAAAAAGTTACTATTCACCAAAAATTATTTTTATCTCATTGAACCACATTTTAGTCTTTGATATTAACCGTGTCTGTCGGATTTTTGAAATTCCATTCACAGAAGCGGTAAAATTAAGTTTTATGCAAAATTCAGTTTTTAACCTACCACTTAGTGGTTTCACTATTCATCAAAAATTGAAAGTTTTCAGAAAAATACCAAAAATTAGGCCTAAGCTATATTTGATATTATGAACTCAAAAATGATGTCTATTTTACCAAATTCAAAAGATATCAGTTGCATTAACTAATTTAAAAATTAATTCCCGTCGTTAAAACAAATAGCGTGTTTTTAAGAGATAATAACTATCAAAAGATTGAAACTTGTTTATAAGTGGTTTAAATGTGAAATTACATCCAATGACCATTATTGTATTAAATTGTAAAAATATATTCTAAATATACTTTAAAACCACTAAAATTAATAATTTATCACTATTAATTATTTCGATTGAAAAAGTTTTTTTAAATTAAAATTTAGTAATTTCCACTATTCATCAAAATATGAAAGTTATACAAAAATTACCAAAATTTCACCCTAAGCTAATTTCGATATTCCGAATCCATAAATGAAGTCAATTTTGAAAAATAAAATTTACAAAATTTCAAAAAGTGGTTATTACTATTCATAACGACTACTTTTAATAATATTTTAATAGCATATCGTTGTTTAGTGAAACTCGGTATTGCGTACTACACACGCTATCAAGGAAGGTCGTGATTGCGTGTAAGTCAAGGATGTGTGTTGTGAAAGATCCTTTTGGTGTAGCGTACAACAGAATACATTAATTAAATTAAAAAGAATATTTTTCATAAAATCTCGGGCTGTTACAGTAGTCCACACATAAATGAATGTTGTAATCATAAATAAATGACTGTAAAGGTCTGAAGAAATGATACATAGTATCATTAAAGAATTTTTAAATCATCATTAATAATATAAATATTTCATTTATATAATATATAATAATTTACATAACCTTATAACATTCTATGTAAACCATTATTATATGATGAATCACATCACTTCATGACGAAGTAGTCCACCGTACACATGAGCATCATTATCATATACCCTACAAAAAAGAATATATGTATATATATATATATGATATAATGACTACATATGTATAAAAATTATATATATATATATATATATATATATTATATATACTTTATATCTACCATCATACTAAATTTTGAAAGCTTATAATGGAAGAATCAATGACATTTATTAATGAAGAGGTAGTCTGTTGTACACAAAAATGATGATTTCGCTTCCCGTTTCAATAAAGTGTGGATGTATGTAGGTAATTAAAATATTATAAAAAAATATATTATATCGAATATACTTCTATTATTATATCATAAATTTTTAATAATAATAAATTGTGGGGAATATAATATTAAATGAAAATGCCCGTTGAGGAACATTACCTCTTCTACGAATATCATTATGATGTTTGCAAAAAACCATTTCATGATTGAATTCATTCCAAAAATACGGCATCAAGGATGAGGTGAGGGGTGTTGGTATGTGATGTTTTCAGGTCTTGTATGAACAAATGAATTATTAATGTGTGAATAATAAAGGAGATCCTGTAGACTTTTATATAATGGGTAAAGGACACATTTAAATTTTTTGAAATTAATTGGGTTCCTCCACATTATATCAAAGAAAACAAGAATAAAAAGGAAAATTACCTAACCAAAGCCGTATAATGGTAGAAATATTTTCACCCATATTTTTCAAAAAAAGTTTATATGTCATTTTTTACATTATTTTTTTAGTTTAACCACTGGTCAACAAATTTTTATCATAACCATAGTAACTAATTTTTATTACATTTAGTATGTATTATATTCAAAATATATATTGAAATTACAACAAATTAGAAATTATTTTTATAGAAGATATGGAATAAATTTTCAAATTTCAATTCATAGATGGGTAAAAATTGCATTTAAAATTAATCATGTAGATGTGGTGAGAAATATGGTTTTAAAGAGAAACTATCCACAAGAATAAAAAACTGTTCATTCAAAAATTCAATATGAAAATTATTCAAATGTACTATATAAGATTAATGGATATAAAATTTTGTTATAGTTTCTGTGAAACAAATTAAAAATATCATTTTATCTTAAAAATAATTTAAATGATAATCCAATTTTTTGATTAAAATTATGTATTTCAAATTATTAATAGAAAATGTAATATTTCAAAAAATTTCTAAAAAATTCAGTTTATTTTATGTTTTCTATTCTGGTATCAAAAATAAATTTTTAAATTTTCGTAATAAAATTTAAAAATATTTTTTCATCTCATGGAAAAAATTGTTTTTGAAAAAATATTTTTCTAGAAAACATTTTATTTATTTTTAGTTATTCTTATTTCATTTATAATCAATCTATAGCCATTATATTTGTAATTTAGTTTTTACTAATCTTCACATAAATTTAATGACAGGTTGATTAAGATTTTGATAAATATTAATATTTTAAAAATGATTTATAATTCATTATGGATTTGTGTTGCATGTAAAACACTCTAAATTGAATGTTGCATGTAAGAAAAGAAAAACTCATTGTTCCGTGTAATGTAATCTATTGAATAGATTTGATTCATTTAAAAAATCGTATGCTATCCAGATATTATATTTTATTCTAATATTATTATCACTTGTCATATACTCTATCAAACACAATGTTATTATTTTAGGAATTCAGGATTTTTCAATTAAATCATAAGAATAAGATGAATCATTATTACTGGAGAAATATCTTATACAAATGATATAGAGTAATATGTGTTCTAAAAATTTCATGGTTTAATTACTTGAAATGTAAAATGAATAACCATATACCATTGAAATATATTGGGAAAAAATTAGATAATAAACGTGGTCTATAGAGAATAATCATAAGAATATTACATAATTATGTGGAAAAATTAATATGTGACTATTGGACAAAACGAATAATACAAAATCATCACATAGTGGTTCTTGTATAATAATCCAGTTAACCATTTCACAGTGTCTCGCACATTACTTCATGTTGCCCAATTTGACTCGATCATTATAAACCACATCGTATTACTGACCCAAATATTGTAACCCTCTATAAAATAAATTTTTAATTATCACAACTATTTTTCCATTATTAACATAATTGTCACAACATTAGGTCCATTATTCAATAATATTCCAAAAATCAACACCTTTTATTGACATGAGAATCAAAACTTTTAACCCATTTCTATACCATTTGAAATAAAATAATAAATAATTAGTTATATGTTTATATAGTAACCCAACTAAGAATCATCCATACATATTTTTTCAATTTGAAAACTGTCATATATCAAATCTTAATGAACCCATCATATGAAAGTTGGGTATCGAAATATTTAATGATGGTTTCACAAAAATTTATGTCATGAAGATTGATTGATGATACCCGAAACTAGATCAACCAAAAATAGGTTCTTATACAAAAACTTTTGTGGAGACAATAATTTTTACTTATAAATATTCCAAATACATATAGAAATATTTTTAGAGCCAGAAGTTTAGAGGGCATGCCCTTCGATATCCCAATGATCCCAAAATTAATTTTATAAAATTATTAAAAAATATTATATATCAATCATTCATGATTTCGTAAGGAAAAATAAAAACATTTATATGGATTATTGGATTCTAAATTGGAGACCAGGATTGAATCTTAAATATGAGGATTCCCATTGGCACAACCCTAAATGTGTCAGATTGGGGCATTTGAGTAAAATATCCCATAACGAGTATGTTTAATTAAAATAAACAAATAATTTAATTTATTTAATTAAATAACTTATAACTGTTTACCTATTTATAATCAATGTTATCATGGATCCATAGTATTATATGTATAACCCGCAGATTATTGAGATGAGCTTTATCCACCAATAATTGGTGGATCAGAATCAGACGATGACGAGACTCCATATCAAGGAAGATGGAATTGTACTAAACCCAATGACTTCTGTTATTCATTGTATTGTGTGTTCTTCATTGAAGAATTGTCATATCTTAATGTAGTACTATTAAATTTTTGTGATATACCTAAATTTTATTAATTTATATATCATGATCATACTACTTCAATGAGCATCATTCAATTTGAACCACTACGTGAGATAAGAAATCATTCTAAATTGTTTATTCAATTTTTGTAATGTTATCTATCCCTGAACATCCTAATATGTAAATTTTTTCCATGAATTATAGAAAATATATAGTTTAACCTTTTTATTATTCTTATAGCACAATTATTTTTCAATATCAATGTTGATTGGCATATGGGGTCTGTTCTCAACATATCCCAGAGGGAAAAAGACTGAGTGGATGACCGGAATCCTAACAAATTAATAAGAGACAAAGGGAATAATAAATAATTGATAGATTTTGAGGATTTGACTGATGTGTATGATTCCACTATTTATAATAAAAATGGTCATGCGATGTGATAATAAAAGAGGCATGATGGTTTGATGTGGCATGTGCGCCTTCATGCAGATCAATGAAGAATCAATTTGATGGAAAATTTTAGAATGAGAATTGCGATCGAAACCATTCCCATTGATTTTAGGTCTTGTATAGGTGATATCCTAGGAGGTGAGTATGGATCTTGAATTGCATTATTATATCTAACATTATATGAAGAAACCCAACTACTTGACGTGTACCATGATGAACACTGGTCATGTAGCAACCTTAGAACTATGTCTCCAGGGTCATGAAAATAGTTCAGGATCACACTCTATGTGACTTTTTCACATCCACGTGACCCTCCCCTGGTATACAAGTCACGTGACATAGAATAAAGGTAGAACCCCATTAGAGATAACAAGTTTTTTACCCCAATACATTGACATAATAATGTAAACACAAATATGGATATTATCATGTGTATGACCCTAGGTGGCTAAATCAAGTCATGATGTCCACATAATGTTTATTTAAGGATACATTGGAAGTGATTCATTTACTCGTAGGGACACCACCAAGTGCTGGAGTAGGGTCACACACCTTGTGCATCCCTTACATGTTTTCTACCTCTTTATTATTTTCAAAGAAACATATACCTATAGTTTCTTTTTTCATTTGGACATAGATAATAACCCACGAGGAGCCTATAATAATTTTTTTTAATTTATAATTTGTTGGTATTCTAATTCATTACTTTAGAGATATGATTAGAGATGTTCTTGGAATATATCTTATTTAGGTGACCCTTGTTGATGGTGTGGGATAACAAGAGATATTAGAGTGTCACCATCCTACTAAGAATGGTTTGGGTTGTCTATCTTCTTATATTAGAACCCTATTTGTAGGTAGGGAATGATTATTCTAATTTTTATTCAATTGGAACCCTCATTCACTATCATAACATAGTTCCTTTTCCACTAGAGTTGCAACATCCTAACAGGAAGGGCTGTTATCCTCTACTATCTACATGAGTGTCAAACACCTCTTAAAAAAAGCCATGGGTCCTATATAAACTACTCTATAGAACAATTATGTTGAGTCAGGGCATGGTTCCTCAACCATCAAAGTGGAACCCTACTGTTGGGACAGAGAATTATCCCTCTATAGACTATTGAAATTCAACTCCTACGAAGTTAGGGCATGGGTCCTCGACCATAAGAGTTTCACTATCATGTTGTAACATTGATGGTGTCCTCTAAATACTATTGAGTGACACCCAAATATAGAGTTAGGGAATGTGTTCTCAACCATTAGATTAGAATCCTCTTTCAAGGAAAGGAATCGGTTCTTTAACTATCTAGGTAGTGGAACCAATCCTGCAATGTCATTATTTGTGCCACATATCCATTGAGTGACAAGGCCTGTTCTACAAAGTAATGGGTCCACATCCTCATGATTATTCATTTATTCTCTAAGGTATACTGAAAATTTTGGTGTTGTCTTGGATGTTTATTCTAGAGAGACACACATGATGAAGGCAATTATTGAAAAAATATTGGAATTGTTTTCACTCTTTCTTTAGTTGGGCGTTGAGGTAGAGGTCCCCTTTCTCCCATCATTGGGATATTTTCTATGACCATATATTTTTTATCAATAATGTTGAATTTTTTAACTCACTTTCTATGGTTTGAATTTGTAATCTTATTATGTATCTTACATCAATGCCCCCACTTTCAAGGGTGTCCTACTGGGTATGTATATAATCACCTGTGCCTGGGATTTTCCCACATGTTTTTTGTCTTGTGCAGAGATAGAAATTTCTATTGCAATTACAAAGGAGATAAAGGATACATAGTGCATTTGACCACGTACGGTGGTTGGGGCATGGATATCTGGAGTCAGGATCTCTCACTATTTTTCATTTCATGTTTTTTCCTGATGGGGAATCAATTTAGTTGGCTGTGTATTTTTTTAATTTTAATTTATATTTTCCACTATTTTAATCACTTTATTTCCTATTGGTATTTAATGTATGTTTAATACTCAATATTTGGAACATTTTTATTTAATTCCACTACAAAATTCTATTTCCTGGTCGGGTGTGTGTGTGTAGGTATATTAGTAAATGTCCTCTCATAATTGTATACCATGTGGCACTTAGCTCCCACCCATGGCATATGGAAATGGGCTTGGGGTAAGGGTCTATCAAGCCCCATTTGGTCATACCATGAAGGAGTAATATAAAAAGTGGTTTGGTCCTTTGAACATTTTCTTAGAGTAATTCCCTCATGAGTATTTTGTTGGGATATGGGAAAATAGTTTCTATATTTTTCAACTATAGCATTGAGGGTAGGGAATCCAGTTTTTGTGAAACGGATGATGTATCCATTTATATAAAATATGGCTTGATACATTTAAACACGTTATACTATGACACTGGTTTCAAGAAAAATTGGTACATGAATTATATAGTATTGACTCTTCGACATCTCTTCTAGAGTCTTATCCCTGTTGTATATATATTCTCATCTGACCTTGGTCTATCATGATTAATTTTTTTACGATGCCTCTGAAATGATATCTCATTTGGTTATCTAATCCTGATTTTTTCAGTGATCTAATTAGTGATGATGGCTCATTTCAGAATCAATACCACAAGATTATTCATCTTGGTGGACTGTCTAAAGAGCTCCCACCCATCAAGAATCACATCATACTATCATATCATGCTAACAATGTGTGTGTCTTTAATACACTCCCTGAGTTTTAGTGACAGATGCCACTGAGGATCCATTGTGAAATAGATCCCCATGAGGAGAAATATTGCCTATAGTAATTGATTGGTGTCCTCAAGATTATCAAGACAACAACTAACTAGGCTATTTCACTATATAATATGAGTGATAGTAGTGTCTTGTAACAAAAATTCATGATGAGTTGACAGTCTAATTTCATCACATAAATCTACGACTCAATGTGATGAACTCCCCCTCTTTTTTGTGCTCAATATAGATTCAAGAGATTATGGTTCCATATCTGAATAAGATTATAATGGATGAGTATATTTCATGGTTGAGATACATTATTTGGTACTCCATTGACATTATCCTTATAGACTCTTATCAGCATGGATGTTATAGTAGAGTCTCCATGCATATATACATTGAAATGTTGTAATATTGTGCATTGCAACATATGTTGGTGTATTGTAGATAACAGTTTTGGTGGAGTCATTCCTAACATAGGAACTCCATATATCTTGAGAATATAGTGTTATTTATAGATATGAGTTGAATATAATAGTTAGAAGACACTGGTCAATAGTATATCAATATTGGAGATCTTACTAGGATCAGGCTCTTCGACATTTTTAGAAGAATCAAAAAAGACCAGGGAATCCCAGAGAGGAGTGGTTCTATAAATGTGATTGTAAATTTAACATGGACAATGATTTCTTAACATAATTTTTTTGAGGATCCCATATATATCTCAAATGGTCCACCATAGTAGAGGAATCATCATGATCAAAGATCTCACATGGTTAGATGGGGTGGACCCAAGATAGGAAGAGTTTTTATGAAGACTTTTTGTTGCTCTAGTGGGAGGTTCTTTGGGTGGTGGAAGATGATATGATATCCTTCAACCATAACCACCCAGTAGAACATTTCATTTTCAAGGAGAAGACAATCGAGGTTGTGGAATGAAAACTTTTATTGAGGCTTATGACATAATGCCACATTATATGATTAATGGTGTGGTATGTTTTTATTTTAAACTTTCTTAATTATTAGTAGACACAGGTTCGAGTCATTATATCATATATATTCTTTCGGTGAAGGAGCTATATCTACTAGTTGAATGTTCATCCTAGTATATTTTTAATGAGCTTTCTATGGGGAACACTTAATCAATAAATTTTATCTTCCAGTAGTAATAGAAATTAATTCTTATGAGAGGTTCTCATGGAACCTTTTTTTCGTCATGATCTATCCCTATAAATTTATATGTCAATGAATCGTGTGTCCATAGTATGTTCCTAGATTCGCAGTCACTACCGATGAGTCTACTGCCTTCACACTGATAAGGCATGAATTACTTTTATTGGTGATAGAGATATCGGGGTTGGATGAGTGGGGTTTTCAAGTATGATGATACAACCCATCACCCATAAATGAAAGTCTGTATAATTATATTCTTCATGATATTTATTCATTTATATTTATTCATTCATGGAGGATTTTGTAGATATCATTTCAGTGTATTTTCCATGACATCCACCATGGAGGGAGATGGATTTTTGAATCGATATGCATGTTGGGATCATAATTATATCTTCCAGTTAAAGTCATATGGAACCTACTGAGTGCAAGGGGCTATTGATTTACATGGGGGACCATTGATAGTTTCTTTTATCAGGACTAATGTATCCCCATGATGAGCTCTATTGTTTTTCATAAAAAAATTCATATGGGATCTTGCGTCATTGTGTGGATTATCATTGCCTAAATCAACCCAAGATAAAGGAAAAAGTACCCCTTAATATAGATTTATGACCTCATTGATCAGTATTGAGGTTCAATATGGTTCATTAAAGATCAATATGAGGTATGAATACAACCATTTTAGAGTTTTGTGGCTTCTATTTTGAATTTGGAATTATTATGTCTCTACTATCACTATGAGTTATTTTTAATTTTTTATGTGTAATGAATTTGCCTACTATGTTTATGGATTTGACTAACTATATAATCCATGAAAACAAGGAAACATTTATTGTTATCCAAATTGAGGATAAATTAATATACTATACATTAGAGTTGGAGAATTTAGGGAACTTGTGGATGGTCTGAGCTTTTCATTAGGAGGGCCACCTTGTTGGTAATGTCTTGATGTGACAGTTCTTGATCCTTGATGTTCATTTTATGTGGAATTTAATTTCTGATGTTTTTTTATTTATATTCTACAAAAATATTAAAAAAAACTCACATTTAATAGCATAAAATTACTTCATTTTCATAGAATACTTATTACATTACACAAATAGACCCCAAATTACCTTCTTAGTCTATTTATTTTGTAAATATTTAAAATTAAACATTGGTACCCAAGTGTGTTGAATTTTATTGCACTAGATTTTTCATGACTATAACCCTACATAGAGACATCATACAAAATAGATAACTTCATTACTTGGGGAACAAAATCATAAAAATATGTGAGATCTAATTCTCAATAAGGGTAAACAGAGGATATGTGTAAGCATAAACATTAGTATAAGGGTATGATAAGGTGATCACGACAACAGATGATCATACCCTGCATAAAAAATATAGAAAACATGAATGAAAAAATATATATTGGTCTTTCTTAAGAAATTATTAATAAAGGAATCACAAAAATAAACTATGATTGCATAACATATGAATAATTCATGGAATTGTGTAAAACACATAAAAAATATAATTATTAAAATAAAAAATGGCATTACCAAATCATATTAAGGAACTTCATTGGAACTACACCCACTAGGCGGGACACACCACCTTCCCAAGTCATTGTCCTTTCCATGTATGGGATCGATTTTCCCCATCTTCCCAGAGTGTAGCTAGTTTCCCCATATTCTCTAAGTGAATTAGGTTTCCCCGTCACTACAGAGTGGATAAATCCCTTTGAATTGATTCCCAATATTATCTCATGAGATATAAATCATTACCTAATGTGGTGGTTTGAGACACAGCTCTCACCCATATCATAATTAAATAAACCATACATGTTCCACAAAATCATAAAAAATAATATGATACACCATGAAATGAATTGGGCTTCATAAGAATTTCATCATAAAATTACATATGAAAACGACATAGGTGTTATAGTCATTTCATCAATGAATAACCTATAAAAAGAATTGGGATTAAAAATTAGGTAATAGGTGGAAATGAATTGGTTTTTATAAGAACCATTCCATCAAAATATAAACCATTCATGAAAGAATATGAATGGTATTGTTTTATTATATAACTATTTGACAACAAACTAAAAAATTATGTTTTTTTACATGGAAAATAACATGAACGATGTTATAATAATATTTCTTGAGGAAAATATGATTTCTTCTATGAAAATTTTATTTTTAAAATATAAACCATTTGAAACACATTTTCGTTGAAAATAAAATGAAAACATATATTTGATCTTTGAAAATATTTTAAAAAAATACTCTTAAAAACTAATAAATGAGTCTTGAAAACATTTTTAGAACCATTTTGTTGAAAATACCTTAGAAAATAGCAAATTTTTTTGAAAACATTTATATAAATCTCTATGAAAATACTCTTATGAATACATACAAATTAATGGTTGAAAACAATAAAAAAATTTAAAATCCATTTTTCTTGATAATGGGAATAAAATATCATTTTAATATATCTTTTGAAAACTTTTTGAAAACTTTTTTTTAATAAATCTGATTTCTAAATGAAATGATATTTATAGTAATATTTTATTAAAAAAATCATAACATTTTTTAGTAATATAGAGTGAAAAATTGTACTAATACATGAATATATACTTAATTACCAGAGGATAATGAAATTAATGAGTGTTTTTTAGCATTGTGACTTAGGGTTTTATCAATGGAAAGATAATCCCAAACAATCCCAATAAATGATGAGATTGTTTCAATAAAACATACCACATGGTAACATTAAATCATAAAACCCTCTGAAATAAGGATAATAAAATGGGTATTTAAGTACCCATAAACATCAGTATAAGAATTATGGAATACATCAATTGGAGTCATAAACACCCTATATAATAATTATTTGGTGAACATGACTTGGGTCTCATGGAATAAAAAGTGAGATAAAGAAACCATTACCTTTAGCCTTGGATCACATGATAGTTGTTCAAAACTACTGTATAATTTTTTTTTTGAAATATACAATAATAGAATATTATAATATATAATTCCATATATTATTTTATTATGACTTTATATTACCTGTTTGTTGAAAAATACATGTTAGTGTATAATTTCAGGTAATAATACAATTCTTTTTATTTTGTGTTTTTGATTTGTTATATTTTTGGTCATTGTAATTATATCTGGATCTATAGAATATAAAACATGATATAAATATCACATATCTTTTTTATATATGTATTTATATTAGTCTATAAAATATATAAATATTTTATAAAATACATCGTTCATGGAGACTGTATGTACACATTAACACTGTTTCCGTTTCATTATCATATTGAAAGAAGTAAAGTAACAAACATATATGTATATACATATAATTCCATTATAGTATATTTATTATGTCATATATTACACATAAATTTATTAAATACACAATTAATAAATTACATGTAATGTGAGAAAGGATCACATCATTTTGAGGAGGCAATAGTCCACACATCCACAAAAAAAAGTAATCATATTTACATGAAATGGAAATAATGAACGTACGATTAATATAATAATGAAAAAATTAAATCATAAATATCACATCTATCATAAAAATTATTATTTGAATCATAATTTCCACCCATGATATGTGGTAAAATAAAAACAAACCACATCATTTTGTGAGGTACTAGTTCGCTATACAAAAGCACAGTAAGTTCATTGCCTATTAAATAGAGGTGTGTGCAAGTGTAGGTAAATACCCTATAATAAAAAAATAGCAATATTTTTTATAATTTAGTTATTTTATAACCATTAAATATTAATTTTTTTTGTGGATAGGGAAAAATAATATAAAGCAGTTTGAGGAAGGATATTACCTCTTCTTTGGGTAACTACATTTGATTTTCATCCAATGGCTTCCCTAGACAGATTTATGCCAAAATGGATTATTCTATGATATATTTATGTATTTTTCAGATTATTTGAGATGTTTTTAAAAAAAAGGTTTTATGGGTGTGAATAAGTGGTAGGATTGAGTTTCTTTTATAGTGGAGGAGGTGGGTCATTCCAGTAATATTTTGGAAGGGGAATTCCACCCATAATTTTCACATATCATTTAGATAAAATAGTGTTCCTAAAACAAGAAAATAGAATATAAGCTCTAAATATTAATATCCATTTTATTATAGACAAGTTATTAGGTTGTTTTTTCCCATACTTTTATATATTTTATTCCTTTGTTTCGCTCTTTTTTATCTTAATCATTGCAATTAATTTCAATCACATTCAATTTTAAAAAAAAACAATGTTTAAATTAATGGAAACTATAAATTATTATTATTAATAATTTAAAATAAATTTTTCCAAATTCTATTAATATAATTTTAATAAAGTAATTTAAAATTAATTTCATAGACCAGTCGCGATAAAAGGTTATTTAATAAAAATGATAAAAAGTTTATGATTTTTTTATATCCGATTTCAATGAAAAAATATTTAAAATTACATAAATTTGGAAAATTAATTTTCAATTGAAGTAATTTAACTTTAAAACCAAATAAAAATAAATTTTTTTTATATAATTAACTTATAAAAAACTGATTTAAATTAAAATTCCATTTTTTCAATATTCATCCAAACTTAATATTTTTTCGACAAAATCACAAAATTCAACCTATAATAATTTTGAAATTATTAATTAATAAATAATGTTTGTCTTATCATTTTTATTTCAAAAATATTCTGAAATTAATTTTATTATTTGTCACATAAGGTCATGAAAAAATGTTCATTTGATAAAATAGTTTTTTCAAACATATTTAGACTTTAAAAATATTACTTGTATTAATATCAATTTGTTTTATTTATAAAAAAATTTAAAAATTATTTAAAAATTATTTTTTTCTATTAATATTACTTAGATTAATAAATAGGTCATAACAATCTCATTTAAAGAATTAATATAATAAAATAATGTTTTTTATTCAAGACATAGTGTTTCATGTAACACAAGACAAGTCAATGTTGCATGTAGAACCTTCTTATCTTAGTGTGGTGTATAATTATTGGTCGACTTAATATAAAATGTAATGAACGACATTAATATAAAGAAATTTATTAAGAAAACTACAAAAACTCGAGATAATACATTATACCCCTTTGAAATGAATTCGACCCTATAAATTAACCATTTTATTAAAAAATGAGGATATTTATATTTAATAATATAATCATATTCCTGATTATCTTCCTCAAACATGAGATTTAATTAAAAAAACCTTGACATGGTGAGTGTAATTGTTTCGAAGTCATTTATCCGTACAATCTGGAATTTAAATTGGTTATTCCCCATATGAGAGACTATGATCCATCGGTATGACCTCTATGTTCAATACATGTGAAGGGTCGAGTATGCAGTTCCTTAGGATAGATATATATAACACATCCTGTACTTGACATATATTTTTAGGAAGTACCGAGAGATATGCCACCGTCTTGATATGATCAATAATTTCAAAAGGGCCTATATGCCTAAGCATATATTTCCCACAAAACTTAAGTCTCATGAACTTCTTCCAATGAGAGATTCATAGAAACACCTTCTCACCAACATCTAATTCTATATCACACAAATAGTTATCAACATAACTTTTTAATTTACTTTTTTCACCTATAACATGTTGTTGAATTATTTTAATCATTTCGGCATTTCATACGTTATATCAAGTCCAAATTGATTTCTTTATCCAACAGTATTCTATCATATGGGAGCTTTACATTTTTTATTATAGTGGGGTTCAAATGATCTATATGAATTATTTGTTGAAATATAAAGTTCTAATAAAACATAGCTTGAGGAAGGTGCTTATACCAACAACCTCTGAAATCCAAAAAACAAGATCTCAATATATCCTCTAGGGTTTGAATTCTTCATTAAGACTGGCTAATCATTAAGGATGATAAGAAATGATGAAAATAATTTTTTATCAAATAATTATTGAATACTTCACATTATCATTGAGGAAACCATCATACCCAAATAATATAAAATAGAATGTGGTACTCCTTACAACCTTACCACTTCAATAATGTATATATTGGAATGATGCTCTATAGAGATGTATTATCTAATTGAAATTAAGCCTCCTAACCTAGTAAGGTGATGTTCTACCACCAATATATAATTAAACACTTTACATGTTTGGGGCAGTCTGATGAAAAATCCAGAGTGATGTTATCCCATTTCCATACTGGTATAGGTAATGGATAGAACAACTCCACATACTTTTTCTTTCACCCCATACAAGAACAGATACTATGAAGCCCAATATAAACTATTTGATATACCATTTTATACCATCCCACCAAAAGTATTTCGTCAAATCATTAAACATCTTCATACATCTAAGATTAATATTAAAAGAATAATTATTTCCTTCCCTTAATATCTATGTCTTAATATCAGATATTAATGAAATAAATACATGGTATGTCGACCTTATCATTCCAAATAGATCATGGTTAAATTCAATGACATTTATAACATTATTTTTCATCTGTATGACTTCCATAATCACCTTTTTAATAATTACATGGACAATGGTATGGACATTAAATTGATAAAGATAACAACTTTCCCCATCCTTTAAGAATTCTATATCTATTCATTGAAAATCAAGAAATATTGGATATTTTTTATCCACATCATGAATACTCTAGCATGATCCTTTGTACATAAATCATCGACCTTTTTGTTTTCTTTCACAGGTTGGTAATGTATTCATCATTCATAATAAATTTTCATCTCTAACAATCATATCATATTCAAGTTCAACTACTTTTGTGTGAAGATATATTTCAAACTTTTATGATCGCTATATATATTACATATTTCTCCATAATGATAATTCCTCCATATCATTAATGAAAAAATTAATGCAGCTAACTCTAAATAATGCATTGAATAATTTTCCACATGAATCCTCAACTATCATAAGGACTATGTGATGAAAATTTTATTTTTAATAAAACCATTTCTCAAACCCTTAATAGAAGGATCACTTTAGATTAAAACACTTATCCAATATAGGGAAATGTGAGCATAGGTGTGTTGTCCATTCATCACTTATGTTCCCTAAATGTTATGTAACATAAATATTCCCAGAGGAACCTAGAACCCTTCCAAGTTTTCTTACATAGAATATTATATAGCCCTTAGAAATTATCCAAAAACCATTATTAATATCATGATAAACCATAAAATCTAGAGATATCAATCAAAATAATTTGTCTATGCCCATATTCAATATCCTATGTCATTAGTAGATCCAATACAATAAACTCTCCTAAGATTATATGAACAAAACTGAATCCTTTTTCTTCCAAAATATAGAATTTGAATATATTTCCAAGATTTCATCCTAGTAAGGGTCATTAGTAAAATAATAATTTGTTCTTCATACCCCTAATTTTCCTACGAATATATTAATAAATAAACAATATACAATACCACATAATGATCGAGGTAATCTCTAAAGACCATATTAATCAAATATATGTTGATAATAAGGGAAGTAGTAAAACCAAAATGTATCATAATATATTCCTAGTGTATATACCATGTATGTAATTTTAGCTTTCGTATGTCCTTTTTTGTGACTATCTAAGATGATATCAATAATGGAGGTCAATAATGGAAATGTATTTAGCTCAACTTACTTGATCAAACAAGGCATCAATATGGGGAATATGATACGTTTTTTTCATGTTGATCATGTTCAACTCTTGGTAATAAATGAAGAGTCACATTTATTCATATTTCAATTTCAAAAAGGTAACTACTACACCCCCTGGCTACAAACCTGCCCAAATGAATCCTTTATCATGGTTTTCATGGGTTTTTCTTCCAATTACAACATCTCAGGTGGGGATATCTATTGGTAGTCTTTGAAAGTGTTGTTGATCTAGGTTTGTGTTCGATTAATAATTCTACATAACACTTTGGTTGGAGGATAGAATTTTTTTTAACATATCCAAATATTCACAAATAATAGGTATATGATCGATTTCAAGATTATAACCAACCATTTGAGATAAACACGCCTTTTAAATGAGAATTAAGACCCATAAGGTGGATGTAATCTGAATATAATATTCATAATTGTTTTTATATTAATAGAGGATCATATTATGTTTTTATATATAAATGTTATCAAACATTCCATGAAAATTAATGTGGGATTTATGTAGATAAATCCAATCAAATACAATGATGAAATAAAATTTAACTTGAAAAATTATTGCAAGATTTAATGGACATACATTCCCAAAAATACTAGCTAGAGAATAATCATAGAATATATATGTAATAATAATAATTTTTTGTGTTTGAAATAGTAATTAAATATATAATAATTTTGGTGGAATCCTTATAAGCTTATAATATTATTCATATATGAAATATTGGGTAGATCTAGATTAAAATAAGGCATTTAAAGGTATATAGTGGATGATAAGTATACCATTAACAACATCTTTATCTAACCACTTGTCTAATGTAGTGATCACATGATATTTCCCCTAATACATTGATTTAATAGGTTTTTGATCCCTATCATCATCACCAACCGTAGGGTTTGGTAACTAGATAGCATAATTCCCATTATTCTTACACATAGAAGCACTGAAGTGTGGGAGATTAATTTTTTATAGATTTTCCTCCATCATAATTATTCACCAACATCTTCCCATAAGTACAGAAAAAAATTTACCAATGAACAACCCTTTAATAATATTTTTTTTGAAACCCCTTAATAATATAATTTCCATGCTTATTTCCAAAAATATAGCATAAATTAAGGCTCATATTATTTTCTTCTTGGTTTTTAAATTTTCTTTTAAACTATATCTTCTTTTTTTTGGAAAAATAATGAGAATGATACATAACTCCAACCTTAATTAACACTTTAATTTTAAAATTAAAAATATATTCACAGATAATAAACTATATTGTGGAAAATACCATACAATGAATTGTTTTTAAACACAGAAGAAAATATCAATATTACTTTCTGGTGGGATGATAATTCCAAAACAATACCTAGAAATGCATGTTAAATTATCCTCACAAGTAATGAAAGATTCTTCATACATTTTATTCAACACAAGGAAATCAGTTTAGATCATAGTATGAAGAAAATCATCAAATTAATAAGTATAGAACATGTTTTTTAACTCATCCCAATCGATAGATTAAATATTATTTTTCTTTATCATATTTTTTATAATAGTTACCACTACTCTACATCACCTTATAAATAATAAATATATTGAATAATTTTACATGTTATGAACACTCTAGATTATAAATTATCTTTATAGTGGTTCTAATATAGATCTCTGATATAATACGATTAGATTTCCAAGAAAAAAAGGGTGGATTTTCCTCATTTAGGAGTCAACAGAACATTGTTCCCACATTTTCCCATTTCGAATGTCGACTTAATTTTTAGCTGGAGAATGTTTTTGTGACCATATAAATTAGTTATTTCATTCCAAATCCCATATAATTCAGATTATAAGGATAACAATAAATGCATCTTCCACCATAATCAACATTAATGTTGGTCATTTCGGTTCCATCCATTGATTAAAACCAAAAATCATTATGTAAGAAAATGTTGTTATAGTGTGGATCAACATAATCCGGTAAACCCACATACAGTATGTGTATATTATGTCACCTTCCTTAATATATTACACTATACTTCTCTCTTTGGTTATTAATATCCATCTTATTTTTAAATCATTCATGACGGTTTTTTATGTTTTTTTGAATTCCTTAAGAATATCCACCTAGACTATCAAACAATAGGCACTATAATGCCCATTGTCATGTACCATGTTATACTCATGTAAGGCCGAACACACTTTTCCATAAAATATTCTCCTAGGTAAATCAGTACTAGAACCATGTCCACTGGTGGTATACATATTTGGATGTAACTCGATCAATCCCTTACTAAAATTTCAAGAAAGTTTCCTATACTTTTCATTATCCTTAGACATGGCTTTAGACAAGTCCTATGTGTTCTCACTATGGTTTTCTCATCCTAGTTTGGAAAATTCTTAAAAAACATTTCATTGATACTGACTATAATTACCCCCTCATTTCACACATTAACATTGCATCATTCTTTGGGAAGACCTTATACATTACACAAAATGATGGCCAAAGAAAATATTAGTCTAGTGCCATAAGAAACATTGAATCATAAAAAATAGTAAATAAGTGACCCACAATACCCCCTACTAGGATCTTCATTATTATCACCATACTAATACGAATCAATCATAATATATATCTTCATAACTTGGGAAAAAGAAAAAATTTAATTGGGTGAGGTCTAATGCTAAGTAAGGATGATCAATATAGATATATAAGAATAAACATGAGTATACGTCTATGATAATATGATCATGAAATTATAATATCATACCCTCTAAAAAATATCATAATCATTAATCATGGATTATATTTTTGAATTTCATAAGACATAAATCATAAGGTAATCAAAATTATAATCCCTGAAAGAATAACATATTAATAATATGAGGAATTATGGAAAGCAAATAAACATTTAA
This sequence comes from Viscum album, assembly GCA_963277665.1. Lineage (NCBI taxonomy): Eukaryota > Viridiplantae > Streptophyta > Magnoliopsida > Santalales > Viscaceae > Viscum > Viscum album. Next base: position 115,227,689 of record OY728137.1, read on the forward strand.
TATCATTACCTATATGTAAATGGCATTTACTAGAATATATCAAGGAAAATAATGCATAATGAACCCAATGTCGACACATATCACCATCCATAGTCTCATTCATTTCCTTGTAAGGGATTGATTATCCCCATCATCCCATAGTGGAGTGAGAATCCCCGTCATCCCATAGTGGAGCTAGTTTTCCCATCATCCCATAATGGATCATGTTTCCCAATCTTCTCATACTGTATTGGGTTTCCCCATCTTACCATAGTGTATCTAGCCTAAATAATGATTTCCATCATTATCTCGTGAGATATAGCTATGTACTAAATGAATCTGATGTAGATATAGGTCACACCCTTTTCATAATAAAATCATATATACTTGTTCTTAAAAATAATAAACAATAATATAAAATCCCATGAAATGATATTGCTATCATAATAATTTCTATATACCCTTACCTATGAAAATATATGGGTGTCATAATCATTTAATCAAATCACAACACATGAATGTAAGTGTCCTTCAAAAGCATATAACCTGTGGATGTGAGAAGTGTATGATTGGTATCATTCCATAAAATAATAAACCAAGAATGAATATGAATTTTATTGTTGAATCATATCCATAGTAGATAATAAACTATAACAATGTATGATTTTATAGATTTAATATACCATTGATGGTTCTTTTGAAAATGTTTCATGTGGAAAATATACTGTCTTCTTGGAAAAAATAATTTTTTTAACATTACACTTTTCAAATATTTTTTAATTTCAAAATGAAATTGTTAATTATAAAGGACTATAATAATATATTTTTGAAGTATTATTATTCAATAACTTATAAAATTATATTGGAAAAAAATTAGAACCATTTCATTGAAAATACAATGAAATGTTTTAAAAATGATTGAAAGGATTAAAATTATTCTCATTGCAAACACCCTTTTTAAACATAGAATAGATTCTCTATAAAATAGAAAACATGTTTCCAATCTCCTTTACATGAAAATGGGATTTAATTATAACTTAATAATAATTTTAAAAACCTTTCGAAACATGGTTTTTTGAATAAAATACATTATTGACCGAATAGATAAATAAGTTAAAATTTTGTTAAAAACATTTTATTAATGATCTTATGTACCAAAGAGTGAAAACATGGTACAAATATATAACGAAAAGTTTTATTAACCCTGTTAGAAATAAATTAATGTGTGTTCTTGAGTAATGGATAAAAATATTATCAGTGGAAGCATAATAATAAACGAACTTGATAAACGATGAGATTCTTTCAATAAGAACTTACCCATTAGTAACATTAAATCAAAAAACCCCATGAAATAGGCATCATGTAATGGGTATGTTAATTCCCACAATAAATTTTATAATAATTATATATTAAACCAATAGGAATTATAAAAACCTCATGTATTAAATAATAGGTTAACAAGACATGTGTCACACCAAAAATAAATGTGATATGGGAAAACCCATACCTTATATATGGACTCTCTTCATACTCATTCAATACTATTGTATAATAAATATATGTTTATCATATATCTAATATATAATAATATTATTATATATAATACCATATATAATTTTTTGGGACACTGTATTATTCTTTTATTAACATCTTTATTTTAGTGTTACATTTTCTGTAATAATCGGTTTGTTTTTATCGTGTCTCATTCTTTGTTATATTTTTGTCCTCATATTTTTATAAAGATATAAAAAATATGAAATAGAATATATATATATAATATTTATTATATAAGTATCTATAGTAATCTATAATATATACCAATAAAAAACAAAACACATTCTTTATGGAGATAGTCGGCCAAACATAAGAATGAACATTTTTTTCATTTTATTGTTTTATTGAATGAAGAAAGGTAAAGTAAATATATATATATTTATATATTAATATTAAAATATAATTACTATTTGATATATATCATGTATGTTTAGTTATCCTCTATTTGATACATTCCATGTAATGTGTGAACAAATTACATCTCTTTGAGGAAGTGATAGTCCACACATCTGCAAACAAAGTTATCATATTTACCCAAAACGTTATCAATGAAATAATCTTTCATATTATTAATAAAGAAAAATAAATACATCATAAATATCATATATGTTTTATATAAACATTATTTTTCATAATAATTCTCAATAATGAGTGGTGATAATGAAAAAATGAACATCATCGTTTCATGAGGTGGTATGTAACTGTACACAATAATTGTAAATTCATTGATACATAGATAATTTTTTTATAATTTTAAGTATAAAAATTTTAATTAAATTTTTTATTATATTTATCATAATGTGTTTATTATATATGAATGGAATAATAAAAGTTGAGTGGGGTGGAGAATGAAAATGAAACAACGGATCTTAAGGTAGGATGTTACTTCTTCATTGGGAGACACCTTTTGGATTACAGCAAACCGAATCCTTTGATGTATTTACGAATAAAGGGAGGATTCATGGATTAAGGGAGGGATGTTGGGATTTTATTTGATTATATTTTGGTTGATCCAATGGGCTTGATATGTATGAATAAGTATAACAGTAGGGGGATTTTTAAAGTGGAGGAGTTTCATTCTTATAAATTATTTGAATGAGAATACCAACCACATTTTCATAATGTTATGTGGATCAAATAATGGCCCAAATAAAATAAAAGTATGTATAGGGTTGAAATATGAGCCTCCAATTTATTTTGGAAAATTTTATAGTTTTATTTCAGAATTATGATTATGGAGGAGTCCCTTTTAAGAAAATGATTTCTCTTCTTTTATGTAATTATTTATAATTTAGTTCACTAAAATTGTTGTAAAAAATCATGGTTGAATTTATTAGAAGTTAGAAATTATATTTATAAGAAATAAATAGTCTGTTTTTCTAAATTATATTTATATAATTGGAATAAATAAATTTAAAATTAATCTCATTGATATGTCACAAAAGCAGTTTTTAGAATGATATATTTAATGTTTGGAATAATTTATATTAAATATCAATGTCAAATTTGTTAAAATGTCATAATAAATGTATGTAATTTGATAAGATTGACCACTTAGATGACCCAATTAGTTTTTTTCTTACTACATCGTCTTCAGGTAACATCTCTTCTATGTATTACATCATGTTTTCTACCATTGAGGCCAAACATGACTACTGAGTCTTGGATATATGGGTAAAAGAAGTCCCTATAAAAATCAAGATATGCCTTTAGAGAATCAGAAATAAGGTGCTACCTATGGATGAGAATGTGAAACATTCAGGTATTTAAACGGCCTCTTGTAGTAAGTGTTCCAGGGTCTCTAGGGAGAATAACTTGGTAGACATCTTCTTTAGAAGTGACTGGACATGCTAGGTGTGTCGGGCCTTCGAGGACATCATGGGGGTTTACATCAATGATTTTAGGGATCTTTCTTTCCTCAATCAGTGGTTTCATGTATTTTGGAATGGTTGTCCAGAGAATATTTCCTGCAATATTATTATTTCCACTGGATGCTTCATTATTTTAATGGCTTGATATAATTATATACATGTGGGGTTCAGTGCACTGGTAGGTACTTAGTGGATATAACAATGTTTCATCCCCTTGACATGGTTCTATCATGCAGAAAATGGTATGTATCCCCCTCCCTCAGATCACATTAGATATGATATCTTGATATTTTCACTACAATCATTAGCCATTGGTTTAGATGGATTCCTCATATGATTTGGATGACACTCAAAATTGATGGATCATGTTCTATTAATGACATGGAAGGTGGTGGTGTATTCAGAGATCCCATGTGGTACATCATCTTTTCTTTTATTGTTCACTTTGGTAGAAGTCACTCCCTCCTGGCTGAGGATATAGAAATGCTTGTGGGTCTCCATATTTATAGGCACCAGAGTATTAATCTTGTATCCATAGAGACAAAACCTATCACCCTTCCCTATTTCATGCACGTTAATTTTAACATACCATGGTCTTTAAATTATGTTCTAAAAAGGTGTAGGAATGTCATCATCGAGGGTACTATATTATTGCACACTTGGAGAGTGGGAAATATGGTTCCTGGTAATAATGCCTTTATAACGGTGTAGTGTATTAGTGTTTATCAACCAAAAGAAATTCAATTTTTTTCAATTGAATGTAATAACTTCATTAAAGGTGATTCTCTTGTTTTTCACCAATCTAGGACCCCATAATATTCCCTTTTATGTGGGCATCCCTTTCTTGTTTTTGACCTTCTTGTTTTGTGATCTTATTTGTTGAATGAATAAGTAAATAATGATACATATTATTATGTCATGTGAAAAAATGAACTAATTAAACATTGGAATGAAATTAAAATAAAATTTATCTTTTAAAATAAATCACATGGAAAAAAAATTAATTAATATTCTGTACTTATCACTATTCATCAATAAATGATTTTTTTCGAAAAATATAAAAAGAATTTCTCTTATATAAATTTAAAATTATTAACTTAGAATGAATTTTATTTTAACAAATTTGATTTCTAAAATTTTCTAAAATTTATTTCATTATTTTACACATAAGGACATAATAATTAGTTCATTTAAGAAATTATTATTTTAAAACATAAAAGGAATTTAACAATATTATATATTTTATTACCAATATGTTTTAATTAAATAAAACAATAATAATTAATATTAAATATTTAGTTATCACTATTAATATTACTATGTTTAATCGCTCGATTATAACAATCTCTTTTAAATAATTATGACAAACAAATGATATTTTTTATAACAATGTGTTCTATGAAATGAATTCCAAATTTGTGTTAAATGTAGTGCAACATTATCATGGTTTAACGTATAATAAAATTTTATTTTTGTAGCGTTTAGTGAAAAAAGAAAAAAAATTCATTTATTCAAAATAACATTCAAAAAAAATCATACTGTTACAGATATTGATGGGGGGATTGTTTGGGATCCAACCAAGAGACTTCCAGATGTGAGGAGTTTCATTGTCATGTATGGGTTATAAAAGGGATTATGTAAGGCTTCTCCAGTAATTTATCACCTTTTACCACCTGAAAAGAGAAAGGAAACTATTTTATAGGGACTAGTAAATGTTTTAGGCCCATCGAGGAGTTTCGATCAGGAGTGATGAGTGCTCCTTTTTTATACTTTTAGATGAAGGGGTGGAGAATGTAGTTTATTATGATCAATTATAACATATGATTTGTTGATTTTTGAAGAAGATAAAGGTATTTATCACATGTGGGTTGAGACATTTTGGACGCCTTGAGCATAACTATCCGACTAATGACCTATTGTTGGCAGTGATAATATCCACTCTGTAGATGTAGAGTCACTATCTTCTAGAAGGGTTAAATGTTGTGTATTAAAACTATTAGTGTCTCAGATATTTCATAATATAGAGAGGAATAAACCATATATAGAGACCATGGTTAGAGTTCGTATAGGATTTTGAATTTTAGATAGTCTATACTCTGGGGAAAGGAAACATGGTAGAATATTCCCTTAGACGATTGTCCCTAGATCTCTTGGTAGAGAAAAAACATGGGGTGTTATATTTCTTACATCTAACCCTAGTAAAGAAGGGAAGTATATATTTTCTTTATTCAATGATGTTTAATAATCCTCTCCATTAGCAAATTTGTGATTCATAGTTAGAGGCATCGACTATGAGGACTTACTTGTCCAAAAACACTCAAGAGATTCACCATATAGATTATCTAAACTAGGGAATCACATCTACCTTTTCCATGGAAGAAGTTTGGTGATAGTCATGATGTTGTAGGAGCTTATGAGAGATTTCTACAACTACCCTTTGGTTGTTTATCCCAGTCCATTAAATATTTACATAAAGCATCAATGACAGCTTGGGTGGTTCAGTTTGAGATGGAGAGTGGACTAGTTCTTCACTCTTTCATTCACCTATATGTAAGTGAATATTGAGAATTATCTTCCCAAAATTTGGATGCATCCCCTTGAGATCCTAAAGTCCAAAAGTTATGACCTATCCCTGGGCATTGTTTTGTACATTTCTTATACAATGAGAGGGAAAAATTCTATCTGATGATATTTGTCCAACTCACAATATAAGAAAAATTCCATTATGTTGGGATAAAATTTTATGGGAGAGTTTATAGTAGTTGTATGCACAAGTTATTGGATGATATAATTAGTTTCAAATAACTATTATGGTTTATCATGATGTGTGATTCACATCATGATATTTGAGGGGTTAGTAAAAGTAATTTGGGGTCGAGATGAATATAACTATGCCTTTCACCCCTATACAAATGGGTAGACCAAACACAATATCTAGGTGTGGGATGATATATTTAGGGAAAATGTGTCATACCATGAATATTTTGGGGAGGATAAATTTCCATTGGTATAGTTCAAGTAAGATAATATTTACCACTATTCATTTTTTTGTGGATTCATTTAATGCCTGGTTTTGGAGGACATGCAGGCCACAAATATCATGTACTGTGATATGTAAGGAATCTATTTTTTGTCCAAAGATGGTGTATGATACAATAGAAAATGTCCAGGTCATCCACATGTGGATGAGGAAATTTCACAGTAGGAATAAATCTTATATAAATCAATATTGTAGGCTCATGGAGTTTGAACTATGAGCCCCCATTTTCCTGAGAGCCTCCCCAGGATTAGGATTGTGAAAATTTGGACATAGAGACAAGTTTTCCCTAATTCTAATTAGTGTTTTTGAGTTCCTATAGATCATTTAAAATTTTTCTTACCACCTCTCCCTTCCTCAATAATTTGAGCGATTCACAACATCTTTCATGGTTTTCAAAAGAAGAAATACATTCATGACCATATGAACATTATTGAATGAGGTGATCTAGTCATAAAGGATGTAATAAAATTTATAGGGGCACCCAATGGTTATTGAGGATTAGTATCAAATAACCCAACAATGATAAACCATTCCACTAGTTCATGTGTTGTCGCATCATGGAATCATACACGAGAGCTCTTGGGAGAATTAGTTCCATATATGGTATTATTATCCCAAGATTTTTATTTTTTATTTTTGAATTTAAAGACAACAAGAATGTTTGTTCAATAATTTACAGACCATGTTTTTCTCTTTTAAGACATTGAATTATAACAAGGGGTATTTTCACAGAAAGTATATATGACATCATGCGATCTGGATGATCAGTGTTCTTGAAATTAATTTTATAAAAACCTTAAAATTATATTATATTATGCACATATGGTATCTAAAAGTTATTTATAACTCTTAAATGAATTATCAAATAAAATTTTGAACAGCATGATGAAATTAGGAACACATGTGTTTCCCTATGGACATCCTATAATATGTCAGTGTGGTGGATTCAGATAATACAACCATTATAGGTTACCTTTAAATATATTAAATAAATATGTTTGTATTTATTTAATTAAACTAGTTATATTACTCTATTTTTAATCCATGTTATAGAGGATCTTGATGGTTTAGTGTATAACTCTATGATCATTGATAGGATCTTCTTACACCTTTCATTAGAATATCCAAATTATATGATAATGAGATACTGAATATTAGTAGATCAATGTGTAGTGAATTCATTGACTTCTACATTTTCATTTGAATGTGGGATACTCATAAAATAAAAATAATATCTTGTGATAGGACTCATAAATTTGGGGATTATACCATAAATTATTAAATAAATTGATCATGATCATACAACATCTTCAATCTATATTCAAGTAGTTCCTTTGGATGGGGTCATGAATTGGTTAAAATGTTTTACTTAGTATGTCCTATGTTGTCCCAACCAATATATCAAAAAATTTATTCATTGGGTAAAAAATATTTTCCAATAATTGTATCACCCTTGTTCTTGTCAATTTATCCCAACCATTCTCCATGTTCATAACTAATTGGCCTATGAAGCCTCTATTTGGGATTTTCAAGTGGGACTGACCCCGAATGGACCCCTAAAAACATTAAGAATTCACGTGAGAAATATGGACTAACAAATCAAGGATAGATTCATACTAACATAGAGAAGAGGTGATTATACTAATTAAAGATATATTTTTCAGGTTACGAGAGGTTAATAGAGGAGTGAAGGTGATTTTTGAAATATTTGGATTTGTACGGAAAATTAGGAAATTAGTTTTACAACAAATAGACGATCAGAAATGAAAATCCATGGCTTCCAATTTGATTTTGGCTAGCCTTGAGGTGAGATCCAAATAGGAAAGGATTGATATGGAATAATGGAATAAGGTTTATCTTTCTATGAAAACATTACTATACAGAGTGCACTAGTATAAACACATTTCATGTAGTACCCCTATGGCTCATCGATTGGGTTTTGTAAAAAGATAAGGATCACACAGTGTGTGACTAGGTCACATGACATGTGACAATTCATGGGTAGACAAGAAGTGTGGAGAAGTGCATTGGTATAACCTTGTGCATGAAGACATATCATGAACCACAGTACATGTACACAGACAGGTCTACACAGACATGGTAGGATCGAGAATGGTCCCCAAGCAACTAAGGATGACATTGAATTCCCCACACACATAGTGTAGGGATACATGAGTATTGAGTCATGTGGTGGGGAACTTTCTAGGTGGAAGAGTGAGACAACTCACCCTGTGGGTCCCCTTAAATGTCTTGTACACCCTTTTTTCTTTTCTAGGATCCATTTACCTATCTTATATCCTTAATTTGGACTAATAGTTTTTACCGTGAGAACCCTATCCTAATTTTTTGTTTGTAGATTATTGTGGTATAAACCATGGTGGATTTGGAAATGTGATGTGAGTTTTTTCATTCATGATGATTATTTTCATAACCCTCGATGAAGGTAGTGATCAGGTTGGATTTCCGTAGATATTAGGGTGACACCCTCATACTATTTATGGAATTAGGTCATATTTCTACGATTATAGTGTCTCCCTCATACCTGGAACAGAAGCAGTTCTCTATATATACTAGGGTGTAACTCCCAATTATATCAGTTAATGGGTCCTAAACCATAAATTTGTAACCCTAATATCATACATTTAATGATAACTCAACCGATTACTAGAGTTTCACCCTCCTATAAGGATAAATAATGGGTATTATATACACTATTTAGTAGCAACCTATTTCAGATTCATGGCATGGGTACACAACCATCAGAGTGGAAAACATCTTTTGGGACATGGAATCTATCCTTTACTGACTATTAAGTAGAACTCCCCTATAGATTCAGGGCATGGTTCCTGAACCGTCTAAGTGGTACCCATCATCTACTACATTACTTGAGTCCACTAACTACTATTGTGGGTAACCCTCTTGTGTAGTTAGATAATGTGACCTAATTTATCATAGTGGCACCATTTTGCCTCTATATGGGATGGGTACTCATTCTGTCTACTGAGTGGAACCCTCCTACATTGTTAGGGTTTGGTTCCTCAATTTATTTAGTGGCACCCTTCTATAGTACCTAAGAATGGGTTATCTACCACGAGATTGTGACCCTCTATTGTGTGGCACAAAGATGAGGTGTGTCTTGATATAGATCATTCTTATTAATGAAAGTGACATATGTTGGGAATCATTGTTAGACTCTTGTAACCATTAGAAATCATTTTTAGGACTGGGATGTGATATGGATATCCCCTTTCTCTATCATTTATGTTTCTATTTTTCAGAATATATATATATATATATATATACATGTTGTTGGATTTTTTAACCATATGGATATTGGTTGAGATATTTATTCGTATCATCTATCTTACTAATTCCTACTTATATTTCAAGGTGTCCCACTGGGTATGTATTTACTCACCCCTACTAGGTATTTTCCATCACATGTAATTTCTTTTTTATATGGCAGATAGGTTTGTGGAAATTTATGTTTATTTTATGGATACATAGTGAATTAGACAACTTGTAGTGGTAGGGTCATGGATATATTGAGTCGGAATCCCTCATCATTTTAAATTTCAAGTTTCTTTAGGTTATAAAATCTTTCTGGTTGGGTATGTATTTTTTCTATTTTACAATACTATTTACATTGTCGTACTCGTTTTATTCGCTAGAGTATTTCATGCTTGATTATTACACTTATTGTTGCATCTTTTTATTTAATTCCCCTAAACTTCTACATTGATATATTCAAGTGACTGTGTCTATAGGTACATAAGTAAAAGGCATCTCATTATAGTTATCCCACTTAGTTCTTGTCTCTATCCCTTCACCTATGAAGGCGGGATTGGGGAACCTTCTTCTGGATCACCATTGGTTTGATTAATGACAATTTAGATGGTGGTTAAAAAAATACCCTCCAAGGAGATATGGCCTGGTTAATTAATGAGTAAAATGTTAGTGAAATAGTAAAATTCGTTTTAGAATAAAAACTTCACATTGATGTTTGTGATTTACTTACACATCACACCAATCAAATAATTTTAGAAGGAAAACTCATTAGAAATTGAGAGTATGAAAAAGTAAAAAAAGAAACATTTAGACTGTAATATCATTAAATTATTATTGAAAAATCTATAACTGTTTCAAATATATGATATGAAAACATCTTGGAATCATTAAATTTGAAAAAAACATCAAAATGGATCTTTATAATGACAGAGTGGTCCAAAATTTGATGTGAACAATTTCAAAAGTATTTTCATTTGGAAGGAAAAATAAACAAGATATCCAAAAAATTTATAAATTATCTCAAAGATAAATGTTTAGTGGATGATAAAAATATTATTTTAAAATGATAGAAAATAATTTTTAAAATATTTTGTAATACCTTTTTGAAAAACCACATCAAAAAATGTGTTAGAATGAATCATTTTAAAAAGATAAAATATAATTGTAAAGGTAACATGAATTAATTCATAATTAGTATTCCATTATTAAAAAATATAATTATAGGAAAACTAAATTTTAAATAATGATAGCTTAATATCATTACAGGGGATAATAAATTTAATCATCAATAGTATACATCTAGAGTACTAAATTGTTTAAGGAAAAATTGTTCAATTACAATATTTGTCTTATCAATGATGAAGAGAATTTACCTCAAAAAAGTTTTGTGTAATAGAAAAAAAAAGTAATAAATAATATTAAGAAAAAACAACATCACTCAATGATGTGATGTGAGTTAATAGAGACCATTAGAAACATGAAATCCTTTTAATAAAAAATAATTATATATGGATCATTCTATGGCTATTAAGACCATCTTAATTACAATAATATGGTTAAATAGTCATTATGAAATAACGAAACCATATCCAAAATTAAAGGATGAACAATAATAAATGTGGCTCAGGAAATCAAATTTGAGACAAATAACCCCATTCCATAATTCTTGAATTCCATTGAAAAACAATGATCCCATATATAATAAAAATAACTACCCATATAACATAGTTTTTAGAAAATTAATCTATATATATTCATTATAAAAAACATTTATAAATATAACAAATAATTAATTTTTGTAGATTCTTTTTATTTTCATTATCACATGTTAGTGATCTTGATAGTTTTGAACTAGTATCATAATAGTGTTGTTCTTATTCATTATTCCCCAAAACTAAACCATTCCATGATCTCCAAATAAACTTTAATTGATGTTTGAAAATTATTATTATTTTATTAATGTCATTTAATGTGATTTTTTATGATAATGAATGTTACAAATTAATATGACCATGCTTCAATGATTTTAAACCAATGGAAATTAGTATATTAAATAAAGTTTTTAATATTAATTTTACCATTATTGATAAAAAATAAAATAAAAATTTAATTTCTTTATCATAAATAATAATTATTTAATATCCCATTGTTATAAATGATATTACATAAAAGCATTACACAGTTAGCTGGTTAGGCTGATCGAAACATGAACATTACCTTTTTGATTGATATGTTTTTTATGAATGTTGTTAATTTTTTGATAATAACATTATCAAGATAAAAATATCTCCATATAACAACATTTCCATAAAATAATCATTATATATATTAATTAATCACAATACCCAACTAATAAAACATTGAGTCTCTTTATCAATAAGCAACACAAGTGGTTGTTTTTATGATACATGTGAATGTTTCAACATAAATGATCCACACTAGACTCATATTGATACTTCTCATATATTATACGCATATTTACTACCTATGTAATAGAAATATAATAATTGTTGGAGCGCAAAATCTTATTAAAGAGAAAATTAAAAATACATTTTATTATGGTATAAATAGTAATAATATGGGACAAAATGTTTTGGAGAGATATACATTACTAAAACATTGAATCATTCTTAAATATGTCATCCATATTTAATAAATTATTCATTATATAATAAGAAAACCTATAATTAATTTTTTTAACAATATTTATATAAGGAATTTCCATTATTGAATAAATGATTATAAGACATTGATAATAAATAAATCACCCCAACTTATTTTTTAATAATAAAATATAGATAGTATTTTCTAAATAATAAAATCCTTTTAAATATGTCATTATGAGAATATATGGATAATGGAAGTGATTTCATAAAATAGTTTTCATCAAATTCTTTTAACATTGATATAACGGATCATTTCAGGGGTCCATTATAAAAGATTTTTTTTTTTGGAATTTCCATATTTGAGAAATTGAAAATCAGTAGTTTTAAATAAATAAAAATTCAGAAATTAATATAAAAATTAATCCTTTAAAAAAACCTAATAATTCTTTAAAAAATTAGATACATCTTGAAAAAATTTACTTTTTAGAAATAATCATTGAAATAGGATCCATGAAAATTATTAATCACATCAAAAAGGTGAAGTGAAAAAATTTCTCAAAAAATTTCTTTTTGATTTAATATTTAAGAATATAACTTTTAAATGATAGAGTTGATTTAAAAATATAATGTGGAGTGGAAGATAGAATATTATAATTTTAAATGATGGAAATTGTATTTAATATTTTGAAACACCATTATTGAAAACTCACATCAAGAAAAGTGATATAAAGAATCCCATATAAAAGTGTTAATAGAACTTAATAGGGTCACATAATGAAAAATGTAATTATATTTTCAAAATATTAATGAAAATATATTTTGAAAATACTAAATTTGTTAATCAAAATAAAAAATTATTAAATGCATGATGTATTTCATTTAAAAAATGTATCACCTTTATTTAAATGAAATTTATCAAGAATGCGTCATTAAGATAAAAGAATCATTTTATTCATATATAAAAGAAGAAATGTATCGACCCAGCCTCAGCCGGACTCGACACGGTGACTGCTATCAATTAAATTTTCAAGATAAAAAGAAATTCATGCATTAAAGGACTGATCAGTTTAGTAGTCTTGGTATACTAGATGTATAAATGATAATTTCATTACAAATGAACACACAAATTACAATGTATTTTTTCCATCTAAAAAAATAAACATCATTGAAGACTACTCTAATCCATCAAGTATATTTTTAAATTTCATTCACAGTACATTTATTGGAATCAAGGGAAAAGCAATATAAAAAGGTTAATCTCAATTTATAAGTAAAGGAAAATTATAGTGGAGGCTATGATAAATCAATGAGAATAGTCAATATGTAAAAGTAAATAACTAAACACACATGCCATGAAATTAAATAACTAGAAGAAATTTCTCAAGAAATATGGAAAGGTAACAACTAGAAATACATTCTATTAAAATAAATAGATAAGGAAAAATATATATAGCAAGGTAATAGAATAAAATAAATACCATTTAAATAATTAATATTAAAATATATCCATATATATGTTAACGTAAAATCTCATGGAAGAATAATAAATAAAACAAAATGAGGAATATATTTTAATTATTTGATTCAATATTTCCCCTCGTATGTCGAACCAGTAACATCAAAAGATAGTTTACCCATACCAATTTTCACCACTAATTCACCCCATGAGATTATTGATTCATCTAGTGGATTTTTTTAACGGGTCCCCAACTTGTAGTGATTTCCTTAATCAGTCCCCAACTCGTGTATTGCATGCCGAAAACAATCCCCTTATATCAAATAAAAAATATTCCTTCTCAAATATCAATATTCAATAATGTATATAGACTTATAAATATTTCCCCAAATAATAAAAAAATATCAAAGTAGAAAATTTTTGTTAAATAGTATATGGTTTAGGCATTAGTAATATTCGTGATAAATGAAATGGATAATTTATGGGTAATTAAATATTTAATTTTCATATGAGATTGAATACTTCAAGGGGAATAAAAAATATATCAATTAATTAAATGTTAATACTATACATAAAAAAATAAATCATAAACCATCTACAGGAAGATAAAAGATGGTACCAATGAAACAAATCCCTTGTAGTTTAAAAATAGAGGGATATTTTTGTTGATGAAATAAAAGAATAACATTATAAATATTCTGGAGAAGAATATAGTTTTTTCTTGAAAAAAAATTTAATTTTTTTCTTGAAAATAACATTTTAAAAACATAGTGAATGAGGATTAATTGGAATAAAAGAAGATAAATATATAAATGTTGTCCAAGGTGAAAAGATTATTCCTTTTATACATAAAAAATGATATAAAATACCTATTTTGGAAAGAAATAAGAATATTTCATTGAAGAAATTGGCTAAATAAAATAGGGTAAATGTTTCATTACCAAATAATTTTGAAATTTCTCTTCAAATCCATCCAATATAACATCTATTTTGATATAAAACAGGTTCTCCTACTAAGGATATATATAAAGTCATGTTTTTCAAAAGAAAATATTTCTCAAAACATCATAGGATAAAAGTGTAAAATAATTTTACTAACAATAAAATGGTCACGAATAACCAGAAAAAAATGAAATATTTTGTTTTATAATGGTTATATAATTTGTTATAAAGGATTTTACATTGAAACATCATTAGGACTATTCTTGAAAATAATAATTATTAAACATTCCAAACTGTCCCATAGCACTTGAAATTAATATTAAATCATAATCTATATGAACAAAAATATTAATTGAAAGTATCGAATAACATGATATAAAATTAATTGATGATATGATATATGAAAATGCTGAGTAGATACACCACACAAAATATGTAAGTAGTGAACATGAAATTTATCTCACGAATATAAAAAGTGAGATAAAAGGCACATAATAATGTAGTAACAAACAGATTGGAAAACCCAAAGGTAATAACCCCTAAATAAAAACATTGATTACCAAGAAGATAATAAAATTCCTTATATTATATTCCTATGTGGTAGTATATAAATCATATTTAAGAAATTAGGTGCTCAATAATAATGTCTACCTCATGTAATGGCAATGAGACAAGTAACCCTTACATTATGTTTCCTTTCAAGTGAACATCATTTAACATCATTTAAAATAAACATGTGTTATTTTTAAAACATTATAATAATATTTTTCATGTTTATAATTAGTTTAATTTATCTTATTACCATTTTGTGTACACTACTTAAATAATTAAGTCTACGTTGGGTTTTTTTACCATATTCAGTTAATGTGTCAAAATAGCTATTTGTTGGTAAATTATGGTCAAAGGAGACATTATATAACATGTCAATAATAATATAAATTAATTACTTTTCATATTTTAACATCAATTATAATTTTAAAAACAAACATTAAATATGGTTATTAATATAAAAAAAAATCATTATCACGGAGACGGTTAGTCGTACGTACGCATGAGGAACATTCCCATTTTTAAGTGATCATTCCAAAAAAAATAGGTATGTAAGTAAATTAATTATAGTATGATCGTTATATAATAAATGTCACATTATATAATCATATAGAATTATATATAGATTTATTTTCTGTAAAAGGAATCACATCATGTCGAGGAGGCGGTAGTCCACATGTCCCTGAATGACGTTCTCTCTTTTAAAGTGTGTGAAGGGGTAATAAAGGAGATGAATAATATATATATATATTACATTTACAAACAGATAATTATTTCAAGAATATATTAATGATTTTTTTCAAATAATGTTTATTTAAGATCATTCATTTATACATTCCATGTTCCATGTGAACGAATCACATCGCTTTGAGGGGTGGTAGTCCACATTTCCTCAAACGAGATTATCATATTTACAAAACATGGAAAGCATAATGGTCAGTTATAAATAAAAAATAAAAATTTAAAACCATTATAAAAAAAATATATATCAAATATAAGAAAATTTTCCATCACAATGGCCAAAATAAGTGGCGGTAATGGAGAATTCAAGAATAATCGTTTCGTGAGGGATTAATTACTCATTCATAGAAATAGTATGTTCATTTCGCTTTAAATTGAGGTGTGTCTAATTTTAATTCTAAAAATTAGTATAAAACCATCGTAATATATTTATTATATTAGGTTTCTTAGGTAATCATTGTATAAGAAGAGTATATGGAGTGGATAACAGAAATGAAACTAAATAGCATGAAAGAATGTGTTACCTTTTAATAGGGTAACTTCATTTAGATTGAATCAAAAGGATTTTTTGGAAGTGTTTCATACCAAACGAATGATTATAGGTCATGGAGAGGAATTATGGGAGACTATTGTTTCAATTATTGGCCGAATATAACAAGATTGAGGTGTGTCAGTACTGGGTAGATGCGCTGGCCTTTTATAAGAAAAGACAAGGCCATATATGTTATTTTTGAAAATAAGTTATGTGTCCTCATGTTATAACCTAAAAAATGTTATAAAAAACAATAAAACAAACTAATTTAAGGTTAATGGCCGAAATAATTTCTTTTAATTAGTGTTTGACAAGTTTCTATGTTATTTGGTGCCTTATACTTATGGTTTTAATCCATATTTAATAAAAATTACACCTTAATCCCTGTAATTAATTTTAATCACATTTACTAGTCTTTTTTTCATATTTTGTGTTGAAATTATTAGTCCAAAAATATAATCATGATTAAAATTTTGTTTTTGGATTTTCAAAATTCAAATCACATAATTAGAAAAATTATGAGTAATGTTAATCATGCAGAAAGATGGATTAACTGGTTTTAGTATAAAAATGTTCAAAAGATTATTATTTTTTATATTAAATTTAAAAGTTCAATTGATTCTAATGAACTAAATTGTGTTAATAAATGAATAATTGATGAAATTTTATGTTTAAAAAATTTATAATATAATTTTACATAAAAAATTATTTAATATAAAAAGATGTTTTTAACTAAAACGTGGTATTTTTAACTAGTCACATAAAAATGATGTTTCTCATAAAAATCCAAAAACTTCATCCTAAGATAATTTTGAAATTATTAATTCTAAAATAATGATTATTTTATAAATTTAAACTGATAATTGTGTTAATATAAATATTTAAAATATTTCCTCCATTAATAGGCAGGAAAAATGCCCTAAAAATATAGAATTTGTTGACAATTATTAGGTTTGATTTTATCTTATGTTTAACAAATATATTCGATTAATATCAAATATAATTGATTGAATATGCTATATATATATATTAAAATAATTAAACTCACTGATTGAAATTTATTTAATCTATTAGGGTTAACAAGTTGTGTGAACATAAAAATAGTTTTCTATAAAAATATTATTTTTATATACAATTTTTACTTATATTCATTTATAATTAATTTTTAACCTATGATTTAATAATAAATTAATATAAACCATATAATTTCATAAGTTTGTTAATAATATTGATAAATTCTAATATAATGTCTAGGTTATATATTATTCTATTAAATAATAATGCTTTAATTACATATTGTTTCTTAGTAAGACTTGATATTATGTATATATAAAGACATCTAAGAATGTCTCTTTCTCATGTAACACAAGATATAAAGGTCTGTAACTCATGCATATAACGCAATCCAACATAATGAGGCTTACATTTAAATATATATAATCCATTATAAATAGTAAATATATTATAAATTAACCATATATTTTATTACATTACACGCTTATTGTCGTGTGTAAAACACGATATCCTATACAAGGATCATAGATTAGTTTTTTCAAGATGTCACATTATCCCCCACCTTATTCAAATTGGTTCCTAACAATTTGTAGATGGTCATGGTGAAATATTATTTGATATTTCATGTAATATAAATCCCACATCTTAATGAGGGTTTATAAGTTATACTATATAAAAGAGGGAATTAAAATTAAAAATGTCACATTGAATACCACATAACTTGGTCTCTATGTGAAAAAACATGCGTGAAAAGTTAAGATATGTTCATGTAGTAAAAATGTAAATATTTATAAGGATTGGATGAGGTCATCAATGAAAAGCATGTGAATAATAAAATATAATGTTGAGGGACTAAAATCCATAAATCATTGATGATTTAGAAAGCCACTGGTTTAACATATATATATATGTATTAAGAAAAAAAATTTATTTCTAATATATTTTCCTATTTTTGGGTAATTATTTTACTAACCATGAATATTATAATATATTCTTACTCTATAGGTTTCGATATCATATGATTAAGTAGAAATTTTGGTTGTTCTCCAATCAAATTATTATTTATCCCTTTACTCCCAATAATTGGTTTTCAACAATATTTTAGTATGTATAGAGAAGTAAAAGAAACTACTAGCAGGTTGTAAGGCCTAGAAAAAGTGAAAAGTCTTACTATTTTTCCTTAGTTATCTTGAAAAATAAATATGGTTTACAAATTAATTTCTAATATCAAAACCATTACGGTTGGTTCATAATTACTATATATTCGTTATATTATTTAACTAAAACCAATGAAAATTGAAAAGACATTTTGTAAGATAGTTTTTTTCATGAAACCCTTATATTACTTCAGTCATGTGTTCATGTCCCTCAACCTTGCCATATTTTTTTGTTTGTCACCGGGTTTACTAGTTTTCCTCTTCTAAAACCATATAAATATAACTTCTAGAAATAAATATTATAGACATCCATGATATACTGTTAATCTATAATATAATTTTTATTATGGTTTTAAATTCATACACAATTCCAAAACACTTCATTCATTTAATTTCCATACAGGTGTTTCCTTGATCTAGGGTTTCCCTATAAAATAATTAGTTTGATTTATAAATCATGACACCTTATCTTCAATATAAAATTCCATAGGTTTATCCTATGTTACATATTATGTGTCAAAATCATTCATAATAGTTTTGAATGTAAAAGTGGATTATCTTGTGCATATCCTCATATGTGGAAAACCTGGTGCATAGTAAGGTCTGTTGTCATGTACCAAGTTTTACCCTGAGTCAATCCCATAACACCTTGTGTCCTAGTTTCCACTCCTAGGTTTATTTATTCCAGAACCATGTAAAATTCTAGTATCCAGACATGGATACAATTTTAAAAATACCGTAAATAATCTATACTTTCCAAAAAATTGGTGGTTTTTCTTCTATACATTGTCAAATTATACCTGTAGTTTATCTTTTTAATCCATATTTTCCAAATTCCAATTCCCAAGGTTAATACTACACTTCTTTAGATGCCAACTATAGTGACCCAGCACCTAATATCCTAGAGTTGATGTCTAATATCAATTACATTAGCATGATTGTTTGGAATTCATTCCCTAAAGTAATGTTTAGTTTAGCAAGCTTGGTAAACCAGATACATTAATGAGTATTGCATTAAAAATGGATGCACTAATTACAACATTTTCCTCTTCTAAACAATAAAGCAGATTTAAGGATAACTCTAATCCATCTCATATTTTTATGAATATATTTCATAGTACACCTAATGGATTCATAGGTAAAATAATATAATAAGGGTGAGCTCAGATGTCCAATAAGGGAAAAGTATAGTGGGAAATCGAATTAATCAATGAGAATAGTCAATAAGGGATTGTAAATATCTGAACACACATTCTATGAAATCAATGATCAAAAAGATATAACATATGTAATTTGGTATGGGTATAACTAGAAATGAATTCCATTAAAATAACTACATAAGTAATAATAATAATGGAAATTTAATAAAATGTAATACTCACCATTTAAGTCATTGGAAATGAAATGTATCCATTGTATGTCGACACAAAATCTCATGGATAAAAAATAATCAAAATTAAATGAGGGCTAGTTATTAATTATTCCATGTCATGTTTCCCTTGGTACAATGAACAAGTACCGTAAAAAAATCTAGTATAACCATAAAGATTTTTACAACTAATTTTCCCTATAAGAATATTAATGCATCGAGGGGAATTAATTCACTAGTCACCAACCCGAATGGATTTCCTTAAATGGTCTCCAACCCTTGTATTGGATGTACAAATCATTTCTTGTATATCAAATAAATAACGTTCCTTATAAAATACCTATATTTAATAGAGTATATGTATTTCTCAATATTTCTCCAAATAATCAAATAAATAGCAAGGTGGACACCTTATGTAAAATTTTATATGGTTTAGGCTAAATTAATATCTGTGATAAATAAAATGGATGATTTCGATGAAATTAAATGTTCAATGTTCATAGAATATTGATTATTTCATGGGACTAACAAAAATGTCAAGGAATTGAATGTGAATACTATCTGTGGCCAAATTAATCATAAACCATCCAAAGAAATATTGTAGATGGTATCAATTCAAAAGATTCTATGTTGAGTAAAAATATAGGGTTATTGTTATTAATTAAATAAAAATATTCTTGATAAAAATATCCTTTTTTTAGAAAATATTTTGAAAATATTGTTTATTGAAAATATTTATTAAAAAACAATGACAATGAGGCTTCAAAGAAATGATGGAAGAAAAATTTGTACATATGGTATGAGGTGAAAATATTATTCCTTTATATGTCAAAATGATAGAAAATTCCACTTTAAAAACAAACATTAATATTACATTAAAAACATTATTAAATTATAAAAGGGTAAAAATTATTTTCCAAATAATTTTAAAAAAATTATTGAAAACCATTCAATAATTTTTTTAATGAAATAGATTCTCCAACTAAAGAGATTAATAATATCAGATTTTACAAATGAAACATTTTCTAAAAACAACATAGTACAAAAAAGTAGGAAATGGTATTAAAACATGAAATGGTCAAGAAAAACTATAAAATAATGAAAGGGTTTATTGTACAACATTTATGTAATTTCCTCAAATGTAAATTCCATTGAATTATAATTAGGATTATCCTTTTTGAAAATAATATTTAAACATTCCAAAGTGTCTTATACCATATTAAATCATGTTTCAACCATAAAACTCATTGAATGAATAATTTTAAATGAATGTATCAATTAAAATAAAGGAAAAGTAATTAATGATAAAATATAAAAAATGGTAGGTATAAACACTACACAAAAGATATATATAGTGAGAATGACGGTTTTCTCATGAATGTAAAAAATTGAGATAGAAATACCATAATAATGAAGTAAAAAATGGATTGGAAATACCAAAGGTAGTAATATTTTAAGAAAACATTAAAATACCATGAATATAATAAAACTCATGAAATTATATCTCAATGTTGTAGTAAGTACAACATATATAATAAATTAAGTGTACAATAATTATATAATCCACACATAATGAATATGTGAAAAAAAATGTACATTATGTTTCCTTTCTGGTGAAAATCCATTAAATTCATGTACAATAAACATATGTTAATTTTCAACTTGATTCAGAACCTTTTTCATCTTTATAATAAAATTTATTTCCTTTTTATGACATTGTGTAAATTATATAAAAAATTATGTTTCCATCAGGTGTTTTTTTACCAAATTGAGATTATGTGTCAAAACAACTATTGATGGTCATCTATGGACAAAGGGTTCGTTATATAACATATCCTGAAAAATATCCTTGAAATAATTATTATATTTCTACATCAATTCTACTTTTATAATAATTAATTAAATATGGTTATTAAAATTAGAATCGGCTGCAATCATGGGTATATTATGTCGTACATACACATGAGTAACATTCCCATTTTTAAATGATCATTTTGGAATGAAGCTGTGTAAATAAAATCATTAATGTATGATAATTATATTATAAATATCATATTATTTAATTTTATAAAATTATATATATAATTACTGGTCTAGAAAATCACATCATGTCGAGGAGGTGGTAGTCCACACGCCCATGAACGATGTTATCTCTATTAATGTGTGTGACCAGGTAATAAGAGAGATGATATATATATATATATATTAAATTTACTGAAATATAATTATGTCATTAATATATTATTTATGTTTTGTATGTAAATTATTTTTAACTATGACAATTCAATTATACATTCCATATATCATGCGAATGAATCACATCGCTTTTAGGGGTCGTAGTCCACACTTCCTCAAACTAGATTATAATATTTAACAACATTGAAATCATAAAGGAATGTAATAATTGAAAATTAAAAAAGATTAAACCATTATAAATATCATATATATCATATATAAATGGGTTTCACATCATAATTTCCACCAAAAGAAATGCTATTGGATCATTTAACAATCATCATTTCATGAGAAAATAATTCATCATTCATAGAAACATTATGTTCATTTCCCATTAGACTGAGGTGTGTGTATATATAAGACCAAAAATTATTATAAAAAATCCTACTATATATGGGTATGATTATTGTTATTCAATCATAGAATAAGAATAATATAGAGAGTGGATAATGGAAATGAAACTAAAAAAGAATGAGAGAAAGTGTTACCTTTGAATCGGGTAACTTCTTTTAATTTGAATGAAAATGATTTGTTGGATGGGTTTCGTCAAAAAAAATTCTTCTAGGAAGATGAAATTAATGATGGGAGAGTATTTGGGAATGTCTTGGACAAACATAATTGATTTGAGGAGAGTGAGGAATGGGTAGAGGTGGTGGGATTTTATAGGGAAAGAAAAGGACACAACTGGTATTTTTGAAAAGAAGTTAGGTTTTAACATTTCCATACATAAAAAAGACATATGAAATTAAAACTCATTTATTTAAGGTTATTGGTCTAAATATTTCCATTTAATTTGTTTCAGACAAGTGGCTATGTAATTTGGGGACATAAACATAGGGTTTTAGTTAATTTGTAAGCATAATTACACCTTAATGAATGTAAATAATTTTAATCACATTTACTAATAACATTTGTAGATAATTATTTTTTTCATATTATAACAAAAATATTATGTTCATAAATTTTTTTAATGATTTATTTTCAAAATTTGAATCACATAAAGATCAAAATTATGATTAATTCTAATCACACATATATACGGATTAACTTGTTTTAGTAAACAATGTTCACAAGATTGTTATTTTCTTATATTAAAATTATATGGTAAATTGATTCTAATAAAAATATTCTATTAATATATTAATAATTAATAAAATATTAATTTTAAACAAATTCTTAATATAATTTAACATTAATAATTATGTAACTAAAAATGTGGTTTTTAACTAAAATTTCATAGTTTGACTAGTCACAAAAATGTATCATTTCTCAGAAAAATCTGGAAAATTAATCCTAAGATAATTTGGAAATTATTAATTAAAAAATAAATATTATTTTGAAAAATTAAATTTAAAATAGAGTCAAAATTACGAGTAAAAATATGTTCTCTATTAGATGACGGTAAAAATGTCTTAATAAAAATAGAAGTTATTATGTAAAATATTGGGTTTTCTCTTATCCTATTTTGAACATATCTTATAGATTAATATAAAATTTAATTGGTTGAATATGTAATATATATATATATATATATATATATTACAACAATATCACTCACTAATTGTAATTAATTTAATCGATTAATGTAAAACAACATTGTGATCATAAAAATAGTTTTCCATAAATTTTTTTATTCAGTTGGTTCTTATATTCATTTATAATTAATATTTAATCATTGAATTAATCATATATTATAATAACCCATATATTTTCCTAATTTAGATAATACAATTCATATTTTCTATATATAAAATCATTGTTATATATTATTTTATTAAATAATGACACTTTAATTATAAATTTTTCTCAGTATGTCTCAATGTTTCGTGTAAAGAAATCCATCAAAGAAGGTCACTTTTGTGTGTAACACAAGATATATGGGATGTTTGTTCTTATGTGTAATGTAAGCCAACTCAGTTTTGTGTGCATTAAAATTTATAAAATCTATTTTAAATAGTGAATACATTATAAAGTAATCAGATATTAAATTACCTTAGGCACTTATCATCATGTGTCATACACGATATCCAATACAGGGTTCTTACTTTATTATTTTATTGCATCATAGGAAATACCATTACAAAATTGAAATTTAATAATTTATCATAATTATTATAATGATGACCAAGTATAATAATTTTACTCTATGAATGGAAATTTGAGTTTACCAAATCCCTTATGGATATCATATTTCATGAATAAAAAACCATGTGGAATGTGGTTTAAGTGGAAGAAATATAAGTATTAACAAATAAAAGATAAAATAAAACATAATAAAATCAAAAGTGAAAACAATCAATATATTTTAAATAAATTCATGAATTACACTCACTAATATATAAATGAGTATTAAATTTTCAAAAAGAACATTACATTAATTCTAACATAAGAATAAGAGGTTTACAAATAATTATAAGTTTAAATTTATTGAGATGAAATATTTCTATTATACCAAAAGATAATTTCCTAATTAATGAACTATATAAAATAAATGATAGTGCAATATATCTAACATGTATCATGAGTTTTAATATAAGACAAAGAAACCATTACTATACATCTAGGCTTCCATTGATGCAAATAAATCTTCTTTATAAAAAAATAACTATCCTAGTCTACAAATTTGAAAGAATATTGATAACTAAAAAATTTTATGAACATTATTTGTAATTGTGTAATTTATGTATATATGATAGTTATTATCAATTATTGATATCAGGAGTGGGAAATATTTGTTGTTTTGAAAATGTATAGTCATATAAGTGGTTTATATAATTGTTCTTGAAAGGGTTGTTTTAAGAAAATCATAAAATATACTATAATTTTTTATTTTTTATTATTTAAACTAATATAAATTGTTTCTGTTGATATTTTCTTACCACTGAATATTAAATAATGATAATAAAAATTTGATAATTTTTATAGAACTAAAAGAGTATCTTAATCTATCTATTTAATATTAATTGTAAATTACATAAAAAATAAAATCACTAGATAATTGTTAATATGAAATATAGTCACTATTAATGTGAATGACCCAGAAAATACTTAGAGGAGATGGATAAATCTTTTTTTCAAAATTTTCTTCAAAATTGTAGTATCTTGGTCCTATGTTTTTAGGAACTGATTCATCCTTTCTGATGGGATTGTACTTAAAATAAACATCCATCTTTAAAGAAGTCACATGATAATTTTACATTGTTCTCCACTAAAGTCTAGTCCATGGAAAATATTCTAGATGTTTTTTGGTCATAAATAAATAAACTAGTCATCAGTAGTTGTGGAATAAAAGAGTTCAGACACAATCAATTTGTTCCAGGCTCACTATCTTTAAACAATTTTAGGGATGACACACTATTCCACATGTAACACTTTTGTCAACACCCCCTATTTCAATATTTTTTGAGAGGACTAAATAATTTTACCAACATTATGTACACTTTAACAGAAATGAATTAATGTCTTTATACTTATAAATCATGATACTCTTCTGGAATCTGAGACCATATTTGATACACTTTGAAAGCTATATTCATTGGAAAACTCATATAAGACACTTCCTTTCATGATTTTCCATCATGAAGCTCACTACCTTCACAAAGCAATGTTCCTTCACAGAACAAACTCTGTTTGTAAATCCCGCTGAATAGACATGAAATATGGAATCATTATCATATACTATGTACTCTTAATAATTGGCATCCGTCAAGAATAAACCACTATTTTCATGATGGCTACGATCCCGTAGAATTCCAGATTCTCATAGTTCCCCTAGCATTATGAAATCAGATAAATTTTGGATTTCCATTGAATAATTTTGTAAAAAATTATGTGGGTAGCCTTTTATTTATAGGCTAATAATTCGTTAATCCCCACCATCTCTAGTTAATTTTTCTAACCCTCTAGACACATCATTGCATCGCTCCCCCTTTCGCAATGCTCCATTGAGATATGATTTTTTCATGATTTATTCCATCAAACCAACACATGCTCATGATGATCTAATTTTGGTAAACATGAATAAAAACATCACAGATTTTGATGATCCATTTCTTTTTGAAAATCAGCATAGTCTTCACCGAACTTATACCTTTACCATATTTTTGAAGATCTTCATCCACACACAAAACCCTTCATAATTTTTTCCATTATCCTAGATTATTGACCCAAACAATTTAGAAAATTCTAGGAAACGATGCCACATTAAACACTTTTCTCAGACTATTCTACAAGAACACTAATCATGAAAAATCATTGCTCTTCCATGTTATGGATTGATAAAAAACACAATATAAACTCATTTACAATCATGTAAAATCATTGGTTCCAAAAATATCCCCCATTTGGTTGGTAGGAAATGTATAGATGAATTCAATAAATCACCAGCCTCCATAAAAACTGAATACCCAATAAACAATTCATCGAATACTATTTGTCTACATTAGTGAAGCATGGTGTATAAAAAAATTGGGGATTCATGAATTGTGTTATCATGTTTTTGAATGATTTTATATTTCCAATCCAGGATCTAATCGTCTAAGCTCTTTTCATGTCATAGATAATTGCATTCCCTAAATTATATACCCTTAAGAGTTTCCTCATGACACTTGATTGACATCATATCTCATAATAATTACCTGGATTTTCAAAAACCATAAACTATATTCTCCCTTCTCAATTCTCTTACATCTTTAAATCGGTCAAATTATCATTATTTTATATTGTATCATTCATCCTCCGCCCATATACCATGTAATTTCATATACCATTTTTTCATTTTCCCCTATTATAAGTAAACCTAATGAACTATATTTTTACTAATATATATCATAAAAAAATACTCCCCATGGATCGTATCTCCCACCATAAGACTGCATCACTTCCAAAAACATATTAAAATGGTTAACATAACTAGGGAGAGGGAGTCATATTGTACTCCATCATTATAGAGACCCATATCTTGATGTAAATAGAAATTACATGACTTTTGAAGAATAATTAATACATAACAAAAAATGACACCCAAGGAAAGTAGTAGTTTAATGTCTTTGGAAACTCGGAACAGAATCATCTAATCATAGTTAAAGATCTTCAACAACTCCCATAATGATCTTCCACTTTTGTTTTCTTACCTAAAACCTTTCTTTATATCCTGGGGAAAATAAAACATATAAAGGATGAGCTCAAATGCTCAGTAAGGGAAACCGTGGGGATAATAAAACAAAACATATACATTTGAACATAAAAACATGAACATAATGTTTAAACATCAAGATCATTAGTACCAAAATAAATTGTGGAGTACATAAGGCATAGATCATAAAAGAACATTAATCATGATAAAATTGCATGGGAATAAAACATGTAATTATGAAAACTATTAATTACATGATATGATTTCCATAGTATCCAGGGCATTGCTTCCAAGACCATCGTAGTGGACAATGTCCCATACTAAATCGAGTTCAATCCTCGTTCTAGTCTAGTATCACTGATCCAGATTAACTTTCCATTCAATCCATGTCTATCTCATGAGATATAAATCTTTACCCAATGCATTAGAGGGAGATATAGGTCACACCCATCTCATATTGAAATCATTCATACGTGTGCCACAAAACAATCATATATCATTCATCATAACCCAAATAATAAAATGGGTTTCATAAACATCATCCCATATAAACATAATCCATATAAAACAAATGGATATCATTGCATCATAAGAAAAATCAAACAATGTAAATAAAAGAGACATTATACTTGAAACATAAAAATAATAAATAATTTCATCTTAGATGGAAAATAATTTTGATAAAACACTTGAAATGAATTCTTGATGAAAACATCATTTCTTCTTCCAAGATAATTTTATTTTCACAAAACACCGTTCAATTTTAAAAAAGAAGGATTTAGTTGAAAATAATCATGAAATCTTGTAGAGTAAGCTTCATGAAAATTAGGCATTATGAAACCATAAAAATCTGTCCACACTGTATATGTTAGAAAAACATTCTCCTCATACTTTTGATGGAAAAGTAAAATAGTTCCTCGTATGGTAAACCAAAGAAATATTACTTCCATAACATAATGTAAAAGTCAAAGAGGTGTAAAAATTAATTTAAAAATACATGAAATAATATTAAACAACTTATGAAAAACATTTTTATGGACATCGATGAAAAATATAACCCCAGTAATACTTAGGTATAAGCAATCACAGATAAAAATGAGATTTGCAAAATTATCCCTTACCTTATGTCCAATTTCATCTATATGTGTCCAAGACTTTTGTATGGTGGGTTTAAACAAATTAGTAACTTGTAAAAAACCATTATAATATTTATGATATCATATATGATTCACTTATGACTTTATATTACTCGTTTTTTGGTAAATTCCATGTTAAAGCAGCGTTTTGGGTAAAATCGTTTCATTTATCATATGTGTTTCAACTTGTTGTTCTTGAAATTATTACTTATATCATGATATTCATTATTCAAGAATGTAAAACATGATTTATATATAATATATTTTTGGAATATAAATATATATAATAGATCGATAAATGGAATGAAATACACCGTTCATAGAGACGGTAGGTCGTACGTACGCATGAACGATGTTTTCGTTTCCTTATTGAATTGAATGGAATTAAGTAAATGATACATATATGTACATAAATAAAGTTTCATTATTATTTAATATCCTTCATGAATAATTATTATATATACTTTATATTCATACTTGAGTGGTTAATCATGGAAAATGAATCTCATCGCATTCGTGGAGATGGTAGTCCGTACGTACACAGAAGAGACAATATCATTTTTTGATATTGAAATTGTATATAATTTGATGGTATATCATATATACAGAATCATAATAATGTTATATTTATTATTTATATTATTTATACTCATTATTATATCCATCCAAATAATGAACTGTTTGAATAACAAACTACACCATGATGTGGAGACGGTAAGCCGTACGTACGCACGTTTGGTGATTTTTTCATTCATAGGATGGATAAAATAAATGACTATTTAAATAAAAAGTCGGATTTAACCAATAA
Organism: Viscum album; assembly: GCA_963277665.1. Classification (NCBI taxonomy): domain Eukaryota; kingdom Viridiplantae; phylum Streptophyta; class Magnoliopsida; order Santalales; family Viscaceae; genus Viscum; species Viscum album. Next base: position 115,257,100 of record OY728137.1, read on the forward strand.
CTCAGGGTTTTAACTTTTCATCAAAAATTGAATGTCTTCCAAAAAATACCAAAAATTCACCCTAGGCTATTTTCGATATTCTTAATCCAAAAATGAAGTCCATTTTGAACGATAAAATTTATAAAATTTTTAAAAGTGGGTATTACTATCCATAATGGCTATTTCATAATAATATTTTAATAATATCTCATTTTGTGATACTCAGAATTGCGCAAAACACATTCTATTGAGGATGGTTTCTCTTGAATGCAACACAATCCGAGAATAGTTTTTGCATATTCTACAAGCTAATAAGGTGTTGCATATACCGCAAGTTAATATTGGTGTAGCGTACAACACTAGACATCAATGAATTAAAAAAACTATTTCTCATAAAATCTCGGCGTGATACATTCTACCCCCAATAAAATGAAATTCATCCTCGAAATTTGACGGCGTTATAAATGTTTTACTACTTGAAAGTTTCATTCATAGAAACCCACATAGTAAAAAGGAATACTAAAACTTAATTTTAAATAAACTAATGTATGAAACGTAAAGGTTACCCAAATTAACTCATCACAGGGTTTCCACATAGGTGAACATAGCTGAAAATATGGATTTGGAATAGAAATGCAACTGTCATATTTTAATAGTGAGTGGTAGAGGACATGGCTATTAAAAAGCCAACAGCCACAAAGCCATAAATTTTTGATGATATATGGTACCATATGATTCATCAGATATGAGGGCACTAGGACAACATTATTGGTTTTCAATATCAATTCCCAAATGTTGAAGAATGAAAGGAAATACTTACATGATATTGGTACAATATCACTGTTGTTTGTGCCATAAACAATTTCCACTTCATCTATTAATGAATTGAAGTTGAATTTTTCGTCTGTGAAGTGTTAGTTGATCATGCGAAAAAATGAAAGGTCATTCCATCTGTCTCAAACATAATGTTTGAAAAAGTTATATACATAAGTCCATATTATGGTGAGATTAACCGTATATGATTCCAAAAATGGAATTATACTTCAACTATCATACAGCTTAATAAAATAAAAGTAATTTCTACTAACCAGGGACTTCCTATAGGTCAGTAGTAGGCGATAAAGGCCTATCGCAGTTCGGTTGTGGGTTCAATTGCCACATCCTTGTCCAATGTGATGAGTTTTTTCATGTCCTACTGGTTTTCCTTTTTATAAAACTATATTATTATATCATTTTAGAAATAAAATAAAAAATATATAGACTTAAGAAATACTATCTGATGTCTAAATTAATCCACTCTAACCTTTAGGTTATCAAAAATACTTCTGTCCGATTACAAGAAATGTCATGTACTGAGCATTTGAATACCTTCATTTATCCCCCATATATCATAAGATAAATCTTGTTGTTGGTCACATTCCAAACATGTGAATACCTTAATCATTGATTCTCTTTAAAAATCAATACCCATTGATCCTTAGTGAAAACATGGATGCTGTCAAAAGTTGACACTTTCCATATACCAAAATCACCAAATTTATATATACTCAAACCATTATATCACTTTTTTCTTATATCAGTCATGAGCTCATTAATAGAATCAAACATATTATTTCCTCCTTATCCCTTCATTATGTGTATATCATCTTCTTTCCAAAAATATTTCAATCATTTTTCATGGTTACTGTTACCATATAATTATTGAAATCCACCACAAACCAATACATAGATATTCCAATATTCCACAACACTAAAGATGAGATTCCACAATACTATTATCGAATCCCCTTGCATAAAAACATAACCAATCCTCCTCTTCATTTCAATATTCAACACCGCCAATAGTGATCGCATGTTACATCCCTTTTTACATTGCCTTGAGAGGTTGTTGATGTCTATCATCATTAACCAATGGATTTGGGAATTGGTTAGCATAATGATCCATTTCCTTGCACATGATGCATTAAAGTGTTGGTGGTTCATTCTCTATAGACATTTCTCTATTCCGATAATTAGCTACATTTCTCCCATTACATCAACACTCAGTTGATCGATGACCTTATTTTCCATTCTTAAAACATTTCTTAGCCCCTTTAAGATAATCAACACCATGCTTCATTCCACACTTCGAGCATAACGAACCATTCATCTTCTTTTCACCATTATTTACAGATTTTTCCTTGAACTCCTTCTTTTGTTTCTTGTCAAAATCATGAGATGGATATGTTACACCATCCTCCAGTTCTACCTTGATAGCACAATGCACAATTTCTTCATAGATACTAAAGTATATTATAGCTAATTCCTAACGAATACATGGTTTTAATCCACTGAAGAATCTATCAACTTTACTTTTAGGTTGGACGATAAATCCAGATGCAAATCTTGCAAGCCTTGTAATATTCACTTCTTATATACCAACAGATTCATCATTGTTTAGATTAAGCTCAAGGAACTCCTTTTCCATCTTTGTTTGAAGAATACAAGGGAAGTACTTATTGAAAAAAAAGTTCTTGAACTCATCCCATTCCATGGATTCAATTTCTTATTGGAGCCTTGTATTTTTAATTAGAGTCCAAAACTGGCCTACTTCACCTTCTAAACGGTAGCAGCTAAAATGACTTTTTCATGTTATGAACACCGAAGTATGGAAAATATCTTTTAAATTGTACTGATCCATTGTTCAGCAACAAGTGGATCAGAAGACCCACTGAATAAAGGGGGGCGTTGCCTCATGAAGGACTCAAGAGAATATTGTTACCTTCTCGGTTTATTTGGATGTCCAGAATGATTCATAGATTTTGTAAGTATAGAAATAATATTTTTCACTCCATCTCCCATGAAATTGGTTTGTTAGAGAGGAAAATCATTGCATCATCCATTACATTGATCGACAAAGTTCCTTCAGGTTCTGGCCATCGTCTTATGTCCAAAAATAATAGTGTGAGAGGCAATAAAATTCATACTAGGAAATCAAAATAATCAAGGGGAGTACTTTAAATCTTTAACATCTTAGTTTTAATTCTATGATTGTTACCATAATTCTAGGACTATATCCTATACATATACATAACCTTAGAGACATCCCTAGACATACCTTATAAATATCTCTAGGGATTTCACTAATGTTTTCGCATCCTAGTTTCCAATGGTTAACTAAACCTTTCCACTGATACCAACTATAGAGACCCATATCTTGACGTACATGGACATTACATGTCCTTTTTTGAATACTTAATACATAACAATGAATGAAACCCAAGGACCGTAATAGTTTAGTGTCTTTGGAAACTCTAAACATAATCTTCTAATCATGGTGAAATATCTACAGTATCTCCCATAAAGATCCTCAAATTTTGTTTTCTTACATAAAACCTTTATTTATATCCTAGGGAAAAGAAAACATATAAAGGGTGAGTTCAAATTCTCAGTAAGGGTATGCATGGAGAAAATAAAATAAACCATATACATTTGAACATAAAATCATGAACATAGTGTTTAAACATCAATATCTTGAGTTGTGAAATAAATATTGGAGTACATAAAGCATAGATCATAAAGTAACATTAATCATGATAAAATATCATGGGAATAAAACATGTAATGGTGGAAACCATTAATCACATGATATAATTTCCATAGTATCCAAGGCATTGCTGCCAAGACCATGATAGCGGACAAATTCCCCACCTGAATCGAGTTCACTCCTCATTCCAGTCCTGTATCACTGCACTGAATTCACTTACTGTTCCATCCATGTAAATATAATGAGATATAAATCTTACCCAATGCATTTGAGGGAGATATAGGTCCCACCCATCTCATATTTAAATAATTCTTACATGTGCCACAAATCAATCATAAATCAATCATCATAACCCAAAGAATAATCTGGGTTTTATAATCATCATCCCATCTTAACATAATCCATATAAAACAAATGCATATCATTTCATCATAAGAAAAATTAGACAATGTAAATAATAGAGACATTATAATTGAAACATAAACATACAAAATAATGTCATCTTAGATGGAAAATAGTTTTCATAAAATAAACTTGAAATGAATTCATGAGGAAAACAACATTTCTTCATTAAAATCATTTTCTTTTCACAAAATGTCATTCAATTTTAAAAGAAAAGTATTTTGTATAAAATAATATTGAAATATTGTAGAATAACATTCATTTAAATTATGCATTATGAATCTAAAATTATCTTTAAACACTGTATAAGTTAAAAAACCATTATCGTCGTACTTTTTCCGGAAAAGTCAAAAAGTTCCTCGTATGGTAAACAAAAAGGAGATTCCTTCCATTACACAATATAAAAGTCAAAGAGGGGTAAAAATGACATTAAAAATACATGTAATAATATTAAACAATTTATGAAAAACATTTTTATGGATATGGATGAAAAATATAACCCTAGTAAATATTTACGTATAAGTAATCTCGGATAAAACTGAGATTTTCAAAATTATCCTTTACCTGATGTATAATTTCTTCTATATGTGTCTGAGACTCATGTATGGTGGGTTTAAAAAAATTATTAACTTTTAACATAACCATTTTAATATTTATGATAAGATATATGATTCACTTATGACTTTATATTACTCATTCTTTGGTAAATTCAATGTCATAGTAGCGTTTTGTGTAAAATCGTTTAATTTATCATACATGTTTCGACTTGTTTTTCTTGAAATTATTACTTATATACTGATTTAAATAATTCTAGAATTTAAAACATGATTTATATATTATATATTTTCATCATATAAATATATATGATAGATCGATAAATGGAATGAAATACACCGTTCATGGAGACGGTAGGCTGTACGTAAGCATGAACGTTGTTTTCGTTTCCTTATTGAATTGATTGGAATTAAGTAAATTAAATATATATGTACATAAATACAGTATCATTATTATGTAGTATACTTCATGATTATTTTTTATATATACATTATAATCATACTTGAATGGTTAATCATGGAAAATGAATCTCATCGCGTTCGTGGAGATGGTTGTACGTACGTACGCACGAGCACCAATATAATTCTATTGATATTAAAAGTGTATATAATTGGATGGTATATCATATATAAATAATTATAATAATGTTATATTTATTATTTATATCATTTATACGCATTATTATACCCATCCAAATGATGAAATGTTTGAATAACAAACTACAACATGACGTGGAGACGATAAGCCCTATGTACGCATGTGTGGTGATTTTTTCATTCATAGGATGGATAAAATAACTAATATGGTTGTAAAATTTTTATAACAACATCATAGTATATATAAGACACTGAAGTTATATTTTTAGAATGGAAGCAACAAATAAGGAAGAAGTGGAAGAAGAATGGAACTTGAAATTGGTTGTGAGATATTTACCTCTTTTTCAGGTTCTTCCTTTTGATTTGATCAAAATTGATCCTTAGGTTGGCATTATGACTAAAGGAATGCCTCTAAGATGAAGGAAGGACTTCCTAGTGGGTATTTTGGTAGTGGTTGTCCAAGAAAATGGGCTTTGGAGGTGTGAATTAGAGATAAGGGGGAGTGTACTTTAATAAAAGGGTTAACGATCACCTTAGAAAAAACATAAAATATTATTTTATAATAATTTCATATTCGGTTTATAATGGCTTAAAAGTGACTTATTTCGTAGATAGGGTTGGGATGGGTCTAAATCCTCTCATCCAATAGGTTTTAGACAGCTTTAGGTTATGATTTTTAATTTATCATTATGATTTACTCTATGTTAAATAATTTAACTTTTACCGTGTTTTCTTGTATTCTTACACTATATGGTTAATAAACATACTATAAACTGCCAATCGAATCCCAATTGGTTCATTAATGACATATATAAGATTATATAAGTCTTTTGGCTGAACCATAGATTTTTAGAAACAACATGTCAATTAATAATATAATATTTGTTTTAAACACTATTTTATGTCAATTTTGACACTATTTGGTATTTTGTATTTTCTAAATCATAACAGCATTGTTACTACGAAAAAAATTCATATATCCATCCCTAATATGTTATGTTAACCTATAAAATTAGTTTATTTCATAAAATGACTCAAATTATATTTATTTGGGTTTTTATAATATCATTTATATAAATTTTTCATTAATAAGGCAATTACTCTATCATCATTATGTTATAAATAAAATAAATTATTTAATTTAAAAAAATATAAATAAATTACTAATATATTGTAAATCATTTTGGATTTCAAATTAATGTTAATAGTAGAATTTATCTTATATATAACCCTATATTAAAAAAATTTTAGTTATTAAACATTGATTTTAACTATTTTGACTCTTCTTTAAATAAAACAATAATAAATGTCCTAATCTAATACAAGTGGAACTAAAGGGTAATATTTTATTCCTAAGGTTGTTCTTGGTCGAATTACACATATCAAATAGAATAAAAACATGTGTTAGGGTAATATTAATATCATTTTTACCCTTAATTACCGTATTTACTTTTAACCGTGGTAAATAAAAGTTAAAACTTACTATTCACCAAAAATTATTTTTATTTCATTGAACCAAGTTTTAATTACTAATATCAATCGTGTCTCTCAGATTTTTGAATTTCAACTCACAGAAGTGGTAAAATTAAGGTTTATATAAATTTGAAAATTTTCCTAGGAGGTGGGAAAAGACGGTAAAAAGTTCGATAAAATTTTTTATATCAAAAATTATTATAAAAAGACTCCAATGAATTAAATCAGACTTATATAGGTATTTTTCATTTATTTTTACATAAATTATATTTAAATAAAATAAATTAGTATTTAAATAAAAAGTCAGTTTTATCCAATAACTCAGTGTTTTCACTATTCATAAAAAAATTAACGTTTTCATAAAAATACTAAAAATTCACCCTAGGATAATTTCGATATTCTGAATCCATAAATGAAGTCCATTCTGAATTTTAAAATTTCTAAAATTTCAAAATGTGGGTATTAATATTCATAACGGCTAGTTCATAATAATATGATAATAATATCTCCTTTAGTGAAACTTGGTATTTCGTACAACACACGCTATCGAGGAAGGTTGCTCTGGCATGCAACCCAAGCCTAGAATAGTGTTTGTGTATACTGCAAGCTAGTATGGTGTTGCGTATAGAGCAAGATAATCTTGGTGTAACATACAACACAAGACAAAAATGCAATTAAAAAACTATTTCTCATAAAATCTCACCGTGTTACATTCTACCCCCCTTAAAATGAATTTCTACTTAGAAATTTGTCGGCTTTATAAATGGTTTACTACTTGAAAGTTTCATTCATTGAAATCCACATCGTAAAAAGGAATAATAAAACATAATTTTTAAAAAACTAATATATGAAACGTAACAGTTACCCAAATTAACTCATCATTGGGTTTCCACATAGAAGAACATAGTTGAAAATATGGATATGGAAGAGAAATATAACCTTCATGTTCTAATGAAGAGTGGTAGTGGACATGGCTATGAAAAATCCAACAACCACAAAGCCGAAAATTTGTAATGATCTAATGTACAATCTGATTCCTCAAATATGAGGGCAGTAGGACAACATTTTTTATTTTCAAGATCATCTCCCTAATGTTTAAGAATTAAAAGAAATACTTACTTGATTTTGGTACAATCTCATTATTGTTTGTGCCCTGAACTATTTCCACATCATCACTTTAATAAATGAAGTTAAATATTTCATCCATAAAGTGTTAGCAGATCATGTGATAGAATAATAGGTCATTAAATCTGTCTCAATCATATGGTTAGAAAAATTTATATACATATGTCCATGTTATGGTGAAATTAACTGTATATGATTACAAAAATGGACTTATACTTCAATTATCATACTGCTTAATAAGATAAAACTAATTCTTACTAACCTGGGACTTCCTGTAGGCTAGTAGTAGAAGATAAAGGCATGTCGCACTTCGGTTGTGGGTTCGATTCCTGCATCCATGTCTAATGTGACAAGTTTTTTCCCATCATACGGGTTGTCCTTTTTATAAAACATTATTATTATAAAATTTCAAAAATAAAATCAAAAAGTTATATCATAAAGAAATACTATCTGATGTCAAAATTAATCCATTCCAACCATTAGGCTTATCAAAAATACTTATGTATGACTACTAGAAATTCCATCTACCGAGCATGTGAATACATTCATTTATCCCCCATATATCATAAGATATATCTCGTTGTTGGTCACATTCCAAACATGTGAATACCTTAATCAATTATTCTCTTGAATAATAAATACCCATTGAACCTTAGTGAAAACATTAATGCATTAAAAAGTAAACTCTTTCCGCATACCAGAATCCAAAAATTTTGATATACTCAAACCATGATATCACTTTGTCCTTACTTCAGTCATGAGATCATTAATACTATCAAACATATTATTTCATCCTTATCCCTTCATTATGTGCATATCATCTTCTTTAAAAAAATATTTCAATCACTTTTCATGGTTACCGTTACTATATAATTATTGAAATCCACAAGAAACCAATACATAGATATTCCAATATTCCACGATACTAAAGATGAGATTCCACAACACTATTTTCGAATCTCATTACGTAAAAACATAATTATTCCACCTCTTCCATGCCATATTCAACATCACCAATATTGATCGCATGTTACTTCCCTTTGTCCATTACCTTGAGAGGTTGTTGATATCGATTATAATTAACCCTTAGATTAGGGAATTGGTTAGCATAATGCCTCATTTTCTTGCACTTGATGCATTGAAGTGTTGGTGGTTCATTCTCTAAAATATTTTCTCTATTCAGGTCATTAGCATCCTTTTTACCATTACTTAAACACTAATTTTCTCGATGACCATATTCTCCACACTGAAAACATTTTCTAGTCCCAATAAGACAATCTACAGCATGCTTCTTTCCACACTTTGAGCATAACAAAACATTCATATTTTTTTCACCATTGTTTAGATATTTTTCCTTGAACACCATCTTTCATATCTCATCAAAACCATGAGATGGATATGTTACACCAACTTCCAGTTCTACCATGACAGCACAATGCACAATTTCTTCATAGCTACTGAAGTCTCTTATAGCTAATGCCCTTCGAGGACTTTGTTTTAAGCCACTAAATAATCGATCAACTTTAATTTCAGGTTGGATGATAAACCCAGATGCATACCATGAAAGCCTTGTAAAATTCCCCTCATATATACCAACAGATTAATCATCCTTTTGTTTAAGCTCAAGGAACTCCTTTTCTATATATCTTCAATGAATACAAGGGAAGTACTTATTTAAAAACAAGTTATTGAACTTATCCCATTTAGTGGATTCAATTTCATCTTCGGGCCTTGTATTCTTAATTAGAGTTCACCACATGTTTTCTTCACCTTCTAAACAGTAAACAGCTAAAATAAATTCGCCATGCTCTGAAAAATAAAGTATAGAAAATATCTATTCAATGTCACTGATCCATTTTTCACCATCAAGTGGATCAGAATACCATCTAAAATTAGGGGGATGTTGTCTCATGAAGGACTCAATAGAATATTGTTCCCTTATATGCTTATTTGGAAGTCCAGAATGATTCATATATTGTGTAAGTATAGTAATAATATTTTTCACTCCATCTCCCATAACATTGGTTTGTTCAGGAGCACAATCATTACATCATCCATTACATTGATCAACATGGTTCCTTAGGGTTCCAGTTGTTGTCTTATGTCCAAAAAGATTAGTGTGAGAGGAAAATAAATTCATACTAGGAAAACAACATAATCATGGGGAGTACATTCAATCTCTAACATCATAGGTTTAATTCTATGATCTTCACCATAATTCTATGACTATAACCTATACTTATACATATCCATAGAGACATCCCTATACATACCTTAGATATATCTCTAGGAATTTCACTAAAGTTTTCGCATCCTAGTTTTCAAAGTTTAACTAAACCATTTCCCTGATAACAACTGTAGAGACCCATATCTTGACGTACATGGACATTACATGACTTTTTAGGAATACATAATACATAACAAAAAATGACACTCAAGGACCGTAATAGTATAGTGTCATTGGAAACTCAGAACATAATCTTCTAATCATGGTGAAAGATCTTCAATATCTCTCATAAAGATCTTCCATTTTTTTCTTACCTAAAACCTTTCTTTATATACTGTGGAAAAGAAAACATATAGAGCGTTAGCTCAAATTCTCAGTAAGGGAATGCATGGGGAAAATAAAATAATCCATATACATTTGAACATAAAAACATGAACATAATGTTTAAACATCAAGATATTGAGTTGTCAAATAAATCTTGGAGTAAATAAGGAATAGATCCTAAAGGAACATTAATCATGATAAAATATCATGGGAATAAAACATGTAATTGTGTAAACCATTACGCACATGATATGATTTTCATATTATCCAAGGCATTTCTTCCAAGACCATCATAGTGGACAAATTCCTTTACTAAATCGAGTTCACTCCTCATTCCAGTCCTGTATCACTGAACCAAATTAACTTGTCGTTCCATCCATGTCTATTTCATGAGATAAAAATCATTACCCAATTCATTGGAGGGAGATAAAGGTCCCACCTATCTCATATTGAAATCAATCTTACGTGTGCCTCAAAACAATCATAAATCAATCACTACAACCCAAAGAATAAAATGGGTTTCATAAACATCATCCCATCTTAACATAATCCATATAAAACAAATGGGTATCATTTCATCATAAGAAAAATAAAACAATGTAATTAATAGAGACATTATACATGAAACATAAACATACTAAATAGTGTCATCTTGTATGGAAAATAGTTTTTATAAAACACTTGAAATGAAATCTTGAGGAAAACAACTTTTCTTATTCAAAATCATTTTCTTTTCACAAAATGCCATTAAATTTTAAAAGAAAATTTTTTTGTTGAAAATAATTGTGGAATCATGTAGAGGAAGCATCATTTAAATTATGTTTTATGAAACTGTAACAATCATTTCACACCGTAAATGTAAAAAAACATTCTCCTCATACTTTTTCCAGAAAAGTAAAAAAGTTCTTTGTATGGTAAACAAAAGAATGATTCCCTCCATAACACAATCTAAAAGTCAAAGAGTGGTAAACATGACATTAAACATACATGGATAAATATTAAACAATTTATGAAAAACTTTTTTATGGACATGGATGAAAAATATAACCCCAATAAATATTTACTTACAAGAAATCTCGTATAAAAATGAGATTTGAAAAATTATGCCTTACCTTATGTCCAATTTCTTCTGTATATGTATGAGACTTCTGTATGGTGAGTTTATACAGATTATTAACTTGTAACATAACCATTATAATATTTATGATATTATATATGAATCACTTATAACTTTATATTACTTGTTATTTTGTAAATTCCAAGATAAAGCTTCGTTTTGGGTAAAATCGTTTCATTTATCGTACGTGTTTTGACTTGTGGTTTTTGAAATTATTACTTCTATCATGATTAAATTAATTCTAGAATGTAAAAATTTATTTATATATAATATATTTCCAGAATATAAATATATATGATAGATCGATAAATTGAATGAAGTACACCGTTAATGGAGACAGTAGGCAGTACGTATGCATGAACGCTGTTTTCGTTTCCTTATTGAATTGAATGGAATTAAGTAAATGAAACATATATGTACATAAATACAGTATCATTATTGTGTAATATACTTCATTATTATTTATTATATATACATTATAATCATAATTGAATGGTTAGTCATGGAAAATAAATCTCATCGCGTTCGTGGAGACGGTAGTCCGTACCTTCGCATTAGCGACAATATCATTCTATTGATATTAAAATCATATATAATTGGATTGTATATCATATAAAATGAATAATAATAATGTTATAATTATTATTTATATCATTTATAATCAATATTATACCCAACCAAATGATGGAATGTTTGAATAAAAAACTACACCACGACGTGGAGACGGTAAGCCGTCCGTATGCATGTGTGATGACTTTTTCATTCATAGGATGGATAAAATAAATAAAATGGTTGTAAAATTTTTTATATCAAAATTAAATTATATATAAGATACTTGAGTTCTTATTTTATAATGGAAACAACAAAGAAGGGGGAAGTGGAAGAAGAAAGGATCATGAAATAGGTGGTGAGATATTTACCTCTTCTTCGGGTTCTTCCTTTTGATTTGATAAAAAGGGATCCATAGATTGACATTAGGACTAAAGGAATGCCTCTATGATGAAGGGAAGATAGTTTATAGGGTATTTGGGAATGGGATGTCTGATCCAAATGGCTTTGGTGGTGTGAATTAGAGATAAGGGGGAGTGTCCTTTTATAAGAGGGGTGAGGGGAACCTTAGGAAAAAATTAAAATATTGTTTTATAATAAATTCATATTCGGTTTATAATAGCTCCAAAGTGACTTATTTAAAGTATAGGGTGGGAATGGGTCTAAATCCTATCATCCAATATGTTTTAGACAAGTTTAGTTTACAATTTCAAACTTGTAATTTAGATTTAACTCTAAGTTAAATAATTTAACGTTTATTGTGTCTTCTTGTATTCTTACACCATATGTTTAATAAACATACTATAAACCGCCAATAGAACCCCAATTGGTTAATTATAGTCATATATATTATTATATAAGTCATTCGTATGAACCATATATTTTTAGGACCATTATATTAATTAATTATATAATATTTGTTTTCAAAACTCTTTCATGACAATTTTGACACTATTTGGAATTTTGTTTTTTCTAAATTCATAACAGTATTATTACTTCGATAAGAATTCATCTAACAAACCCTAATATGTTTTTATAACCTATAAAATTTTTTTAATTCATAAAAAGTCTCAAATTACATTTATTCAAGTATTTATAATATCAATTATTTTAATATTTCATTAATAAGGTAATTACTGCATCATCATTCTGTTATAAATAAATTAAAATATTTAATGTATAAAAAATATTAATAAAATACAATTATGTAGGAAATAACTTTATATTTATATTTAAGATTTATAGTTGAATTTATCTTATGTATAAACCTATATTAAGAAAAATTAGTTATTAAACTTTGATTTTAACTATTTTAACTCTTTTTTAAATAAAATAATAATAAATGTCCCAATCTAATCCAAGTGGACCTAAAAAGAAATTTTTTATTCCTAAGTTTGTTTTTGGTAGAATTACACTTATCCAGTGGAATTAGGACATGTTTTAGGATAATAATAACATCATTTTTACCCTTAATTACCCTATTTACTTTTAACCATGGTAAATAAAAGTTAAAAGTTACATTTCACCAAAAATCATTTTCATCTCATTGAACCGCATTTTAATTTATGATATGAACTGTGTGACATTTATATTTTAAATTCAACTCATAGATGTGGTGAAATTATTTTTTATATAAATTTTCAAATTCTCCTAGGAGGTGGGTAAAATACGGTAATAAGTTTAATAAATTTTTTATCTATAATTATAATAAAATGACTGCAATGAATTAGAATGAACTTATATAGGTATTATGTTTCTAATTTGACCAAAAATAAATTTAAATAAAAAGACTGTTTTAACTAATAACTCAGTGATTTTAGTATTCATCGAAATTAGAATGTTTTCAGAAAAATACCAAAAATTCACCCTAGGATAATTTCTGTATTCTCAATAAAAAAATTAAGTCCATTTTGAAAGATAACATTTATAAAATTTTAATATGTCGGTATTACTATACATAACGGCTTGTTCATCATAATATTATAATAATATCTCGTTTAGTGAAACTCGATATTGCGTACAACACACGCTATTGAGAAAGGTTGCTCTAGCATTAAACCATATCCTAGAATATTGTTTGCATATACTGTAAGATAATACGGTGTTGTGTATAGCACAAGATAATATTGGTGTAGCGTACAACACAAGACATCAATGAAATTAAAAAAAATAATTCTCATAAAATATCAGGGTGTTACATTCTACCCCCCTTAAAATGAATTTTTTCCCTTGAAATTCGTCGTGGTTATAAATGGTTTACTAGTTGAATGTTTCATTCATATAAACCCTCATCGTAAAAAATAATACTAAAACAAAATTTTCAAAAACTAATGTATGAAATGTAACGGGTTCCCAAATTAACTCATCACTGGGTTTCCACATAGAAGAACATAGGTGAAAATATGGATATGGAAGAGAAATCTAACCGTCAAGTTCTAATGGAGAGTGGTAAAGGACATGGATATGAAAAAGCCAATAATCACAAATCCATAAATTTTTGATGATCTAAGGTACCATTTGATTCATCAGTTATGAGGGAAATTGGTCAACATTTATGGTATTAAAGATCATTTCCCTTAATGTTGAAGAATTAAATGAAATACATACTTGATATTGGTACAATCTCATTTTTGTTTGTGCCTTGAACAATTTACACTTCATCTCTTAATGAAATGAAGTTGAATTTGTCATCCGTGAAGTGTTAGCAGATCATGCGATAGAATGTGAGGTCAGTCCATCTGTCAAAAACATAAGGTTAGCAAAAGTTATATATATAAGTCCATCTTATGGTGAGATTAACCGTATATGATTACCAAAATGGACTTATACTTCAACTGTCATACTGCTTAATAAAATAAAACTAATTTCTTCTAACTAGAAACTTTCTGTAGGCTAGTAGTAGGCAATAATGGCATGTCGCACTTTGGTTGTGGGTTCGATTCCCACATCCTTGTCCGACACGATGGGGTTTTGCCCGTCCTATGAGTTGTCCTTTTTCAAAAACAATACTATTATATCATTTAATAAATAAAATTAAAATGTTATAGCCTTAGGAAATACAATCTGATTTATAAATTAATCCATTCTCTCATTTTGACTTATCGAAAATACTACTGTTTGATTACTAGAAATGTAATCTACTAAGCATGTGAATACCTTCATTTATCCTCCATATATCATAAGATATATCTTACTATTGGTAACATTCCAAACATGTGATTAACGTAATCATGTATTCTCTTAAAAAATTAATAACCATTGAACCTTAGTGAAAACATGAATGATGTCAAAGGTTAACTATTTCCACACACAAAAATCAAAAAATTTCTATATAGTGACTCCAAGATATCATTATTTCCTTATATCAATAATGAGCTCCTTAATACTATCAAACATATTATTTCCCCCTTATCCCTTCATTATGAGCATATAATCTTCTTTTCAAAAATATTTCAATCACTTTTCAAGGTTACCGGTACCATATAATTATTGGAATCCCCAAAAAACCAATACATAGATATTCCCATATTCCACAATACTAAAGATGATATTCCACAACACTATTTTGGAATCCCATTACATAAACACATAATCATTCCACCTCTTCGTTTCCATATTCAACATCACCAATAGTGATTTCATGTGGCTTCCCTTTGCCCATTTACATGAGTGTTTGTTGATGTAGATCATCATTAACCCTTGGATTAGGGCATTGGTTAGTATAATGACCCATTTTCTTGCACTTGATGCATTGAAGTGTTGGTGGTTCATTCTATGTAACCTTTTCTCTATTCTGATCATTAGCATCCTTTTTCCCATTAATTTTACACTTAGCTACTCAATGACCTTCTTTTACACACTTAAAAACATTTTCTAGTCCCTTTAAGACAATCTCCAACATGCTTCTTTCAACACATTGATCATAACGAAACATTCATATTATTTTCACCATTGTTTAGAGATTTTTCCTTGAAATCCATCTTTTGTTTCTTGTAAAAACTAGGAGATGGATATGTTACACTAATATAAAGTTCTACCTTGATATAAAAACACACAATTTCTTCATAGCTAGTGATGTCTTTTATAGCTAATGCCCTTCGAAGACTTGGTTTTAAGCCACCGAAGAATCGTTCAACATTACTTTCAGTTTGGATGATAAATCCAGATGCATACCTTGCAAGCCTTGTAAAATTCGCCTCTTATATACCCAAAAATTCATCATCATTTTGCTTAATCTCAAGGAACTCCTTTTCCAACTTTGTTCGAAGAATATGAGGGATGTACTTATTGAAAAACAACTTCTTGAACTCGTCCAATTCCATGGATTCAATTTCATCTTGGGGCCTTTTATTTTTAATTAGATTCCACCACTGGCATGCTTCACCTTCTAAATGGTAAATAGCTAAAATGACTTTTTCATGCTCTGAACAGTGATGTTTGGAGAATATATTTTCAATCGTACTGATCCATTGTTCAGCAATATGTGGATCAGAAGACCCACTGAAAGAAGGGGGATGTTTCCTCATGAAGGACTCAATAAAATATTATTCCCGTCTCGGATCATTTGGAAGTCCAAAATGATTCATAGCTTGTGTAAGTATATCAATAAGATTTTTTCACTCCATCTCCCATAACATTGGTTCTTTTAGGAGGACAATAAGTGCATCATCCATTACATTGATTTACATAGTTCTTTCGGGTTCCAGCCATCGTCGTATGTCCAAAAAGAATAGTGTGAGAGGCAAAAAAAATCCTACCGACAAAACAACATAATCACGGGGAGTACATTAAATGTCTAAAATATTAGGTTTAATTCTATGATCATTACCGTAATTCTAGGACAATAATCTATACTTATACATAACCTTAACATCCCTAGACATACCTTAGAAATATCTCTAGGGATTTCACTAAAGTTTTCACATCCTAGTTTCCAAAGAATAACTAAAACATTACTCTGATACCAACTGTATAGAGCCATATCATGAAGTACATGGACATTACATTCCTTTTTCAGAATACTAAATACATAACAAAAAATGACACCCAAGGACCATAATAGTTTAGTGTCTTTGGAAACTTGGAACATAATCTTCAAATCATGGAAAAAGATCATCATCATCTCCTATAAGGATCTTCCATTATTATTGTCTTACCTAAAACCTTTCTTTATATCCTGGGGAAAATAAAACATATAAATGGTGATCTCAAATGCTCAGTAAGGGTAAGCATGGAGAAAATAAAATAAACTAAATACATTTGAACATTAATTTTAAACATCATGATGTTGATTTTTGAAATAAATCATGGAGTACGTAAGGCATAGATCATAAAGGAACATTAGTCATGATAAAATAGAATGGGAATAAAACATGTAATTTTGGAAACCATTAAGCACATGATATTATTTCCATAAGATCCAAGGCATTGCTGCCAAAACCATCATAGTGGACAATTTCCCATACTGAATCGAGTTCACTTCTCATTCCTGTCCTGTATCACAGAACCAGATTAACTTGCAGTTCCATCCATGTCTATCTCAGGAGATATAAAGCATTACCCAATGAATTAGAGGGAGATATAGGTCTTACCCATCTCATATTTAAATCATTCTTACGTATTCCACAAAACTAAATAAATTTGAACATAAATTTTGAAAACATCCTTTCTTCTTCAAAATAATTTTCTTTTCAAAAAATGCCATTCAATTTTGAATGAAAACTATTTTGTTAAAATAATCATGAAATATTTTAGAGGAAGATTCATGAAATTTAGGGGTTCGGAAACCGTAAAAATCTATTCATGTCGTATAAGTTAAAAAAACATTCTCCACGTACTTTTTCCGAAAATGTCAAAAAGTTCCTCGTATGTTAAACAAAAGAAAGATTCCTTCCATAAAACAATGTAAAATTTAAAAAGGGGTAAACATGACTTTAAACATACATGGAAGAAAATTAAAAAATCTATGAAAAATCTATTTATGGAAATGGATGAAAAATATAACCCCAGTAAATACTAACGTAAATGAAATCTCGGATAAAAAGGAGATTTGAAAAATTATCTCTTACCATATGTCCAATTTCTTCCGTATGGGTTAAATACTCCTTTATAGTTGTTTTAAACATATAATTAACCTGTAACATAACAATAATAATATTTATGATATCATATATGATTCACTTATGACTTTATATTATTTGTTCTTTGGTAAATTCCATGTTAAAACAACGTTTTGGGTAAAATCGTTTCATTTATCATATGTGTTTCGACTTGTTGTTTTTAAAAGTATTAATTATATACATATTTACATAATTCCACAATGTAAAACATGATTTATATAAAATTTATTTTCAGCATATAAATATATATGATAGATCGATAAAATGGAATGAAATACACCGTTCATGGAGATGGTAGGCCGTATGTACGCATGGACGCTATTTTCGTTTCCTTATTGAATTGAATGGAATTAAGTAAATGAAACATATATATACATAAATATAGTATCATTATTTTTTAATATATTTATTTAATATTTATTATATATACTCTATAATCATACTTGAATGCTTAATCATGGAAAATGAATCTCATCGCGTTCATGGAGACGGTAGTCCGTACGTTCGCACATGGGACAATATAATTCTTTTGATATTAAAATCATATATAATGGGATGATATATCATATATAAAGAATAATAATAACATCATATTTATTATTTATATCCTTTATACTCATTATTATACCCATCCAAATGATTAAATGTTTTAATAAGAAACTACACCACGACATGGAGACGGTAAGTCGTACGTACACACGTGTGGTGACTTTTTCATTAATATGATGGATAAAATAACTAATATGGTTGTACAATTTTTATAACTACATCACAGTATATATAATATACAAGATTTATTATTTTAGAATGGAAACAACAAAGTAGGAAGTGGAAGAAGAAGGGGACATGAAATAGTTAGTGAGATATTTACCTCTTCTTTGGGTTCTTCCTTTTGATTTGATCAAAAGGGCTCCTTCGTTTGGCATTCTGACAAAAGTAATGACACTAGGATGAAGGGTGGATACTTTAGATGGTATTTGTGTATGGTTTGTCTAATACAACTGGATTTTGAGGTGTGAATTAGAGATAAGGGTGGTGTCCTTTTATAAGAGGTGTGAGAGACACCTTCGAAAAAACTTAAAATATTATATTATAATAAATTCGTATTCGGTTTATAATGGTTCCAAAGTGACTTATTTCGAGGCTAGGGTGGGGATGGGTCTAAATCCTATCAACCTATAGGTTTTAGACGAGTTTAGGTTACCATTTTAACCTTATCATTTAGATTTAACTCTATGTTATATAACCTAACATTTACCATGTCTTCCTGTATTCTTACACTATATGGTTAACAAACATATAATAATGTACAAATAGAACACCAATTGGTTCATTAATGTCATATATTTTATTATATAAGTCTTTTTGCCGATCCTTATATTTTTTGGACAGTTATAGAAATTAATAATATAATATTTGTTTTAAAAACTCTTTTATGTCAATTTTAACACTATTTGGTATTTTGCTTTTTCTAAATTCATAACAGCATTATTAATTCAAAAAAATTCATCTAAACAAACCTAACATGTTATGTTAACCTATAAAATTATATTAATTCATCAGAAGTCTCATGTTACATTTATTTGGGTATTTATAATTTCGATTTTGTTAATATTTCATTAATAAGCTAATTATTGCATCATCATTCTGTTATTAATAAATTAAATTATATAATTTCTAAAAAATATTAATAAAATACCATTATGTAGGAAATCTCTTTATATTTATAATTAATATTTATAGTCTAATTTATCTCATGTATAACTCTATATTAATAATGTTTTAATTATTAAACATTGATTTTAAATATTTTAACTCTTCTTTAAATAAAATAATAATAAATGTCCTAATCTAATTCAAGTGGACCTAAAATGTAATATTTTATTCATAATTTTTTTTGTTCAAATTAAACATATCTAATAGAGTTAGAGCATGTTTTAGGGTAATAATAATATCATTTTTACCCTTAATTGCCCTATTTACTTTTAACCGTGGTAAATAAAAGTTAAAAGTCACTATTCACCAAAAATTATTTTCATCTCATATAACAAAGTTTTACTTACTGATATCAACCATGTCTCTCAGATTTTTGAAATTCAACTCATAGAAGCGGTAAAATTATGTTTTATGTAAATTTGAAAATTCTCATAGGAGGTGGGAAAAAGAAGGTAAAAAGTTCAATAAAATTTTTATATATCTAAAATTATTATAAAATGACTCTAATGAATTAAAATGAACATATATAGGTATTATTTATCTATTTTGACATAAAATATATTTAAATAAAATAAATTATTATTTAAATAAAAATTCTGCTTTAACCAATAACTCAGTGTTTTCACTATTCATCAAAAATTGAATGTTTTCAGAAAAATACAAAAACATCCCCCTAGGCTAATTTCAATATTCCGAATCCAAAAATGAAGTCCATTTTGAATGATAAAATTTAAAAAATTCCAAAATGTGGGTATTACTATTCTTAACGGCTAGTTCATAATTAAATTATAATAATATATCGTTTAGTGAAACTCAGTATTGTGTACAACAAATTCTATCAAGGAAGGTTGTTCTGGCATGAAACACCAGACTAGAATAGTGTTTTCATATACAACAAGATTATACGGTGTTGCATATACCACAAGATAATCTTGGTGTAGCGTACAACACAAGACATCAATGAAATTAAAAAAATATTTCTCATAAAATCTATGGGTGTTACACTCTTGCACCGGGTGATGGTTGAAAACTGAGGTTCAACAGATGATTCTCAACCACATGTGCAATCAATGGCATGGTTAGTATGTCAACCCCATGATCATTGGTTCCTACATGATCTATTTTACTAATTTCATGCTCAAATTTATCCTTGATCAAGTGATATCAAATTTCAATATGTTTCACATCAGAATGAAGAACATGATTCTTCATATGATTGATCACAGTCTTGTTTTTATAGTGAATCATTATTCGTTGTTTCACCTCACTACCCCTATCAGTCAGATGTTTCATCATCCAAAATAGTTGTGTACATGCCATTGTAGTAGTGATATACTCTACATCTACATTACTAATATAAGTACATTATTATTTCCTATACAACCAGAACAAGAATTTCCTACCAATAAATAAAGCTCCACCACTTGTGGAAATCCTATCAACCACCTATCTATCCCATTCATAATCAAAAAAATATATGACAACTCATTATCTCATCTAGATGAAAAGTAAAAGTAAAAAAATAAGTGTACCTTGAATATACCTTATCATTTTTTAACTACTCACAAATGTTATTACATATCATTACATTGAAAAGGGCCGCTAAACATGTTGAAAATACAATGTATATACATTTTACTATCATGTATAAAAATCTTTTAATGATTCCCCTATAAATAGTGGGATCCATAAAAGTCCCAACCTCATGCATTCCAAATTTCATTCCAATTACTATTAGGGACAATATTGATTTGGAGTCATGCATATTAAATTTCATCAGAAATTATACTATATATTTTTCATGAGAAATGAAAGTGTAATCCTTATTCTTAATAAGCTGAATCCCAATTAAATATGTCATTTCACCAATCATAGAGCTTTAAATTTCTGATTTCCTATTATTTTGAAACTCATCCAATTATCTTTGCTTTCTTCATCCAAATATAATAACATACACGCACCCTTGCACCATAATTTGGTTTTAATTCCAGTGTTTCACATATAGAATATGGTGGAAACATCATATTTTAAATTCATTCTTCTTCAGATAAGTGTCTAGATTAAAATTCTATAGTCATGGTGTCTTTATTAGGCGTTAAATATAATTCATTAATATAAAAACCGTTTTTTATCATTTCCAATAAAAAAATCCATCATTTCTTCAATTTATTATTATTCATCAAGAAATCCATTTATGAAAATGTTTTTGACATCCATATGATAAAAATTATTTCCAATTAGTATATCCATTTAATGGAAAAGCATGATCGACTCAAATTTCACTATTGGATAAAATGCTTCTTCGACATCAATTCTAGTAATCATTGCCTAGCCTTTACATGCTACACATGCTTAATTTTTTATCACATTTCCATGCTCATAAAATTTTCTTTTGATGATCAATTTGGTTCCAATAACATTGTATTTTTCAGGTATATTAATTAGATCCCATGTCCCATTCTAGTCAATCTAATCATGTCATTCATTAATGTATTTATCCATGATTAATCTTTTACAGGTTCTTCAAATGTAGTTGGTTAAATGGTTATTAGGAAATAATATTTCTCATTGTTACACATTCTCCTTGTCTTTGTGGGTGATATCCAATCACTAATGATATTAAATTTATCTATTTCATATCATATGTTTCTCCTATGAGGTTATGATTAATTTTTAATAGACTTACTTTCATCATCCATTTCGTATTCTAATTCAACATTGTTATCTGACCAAAAAATGTTTTCCACTCCTTTCTGCACTTTTATATTTGATTCTATTCCATGCCCACTAACTTATTCATCATCTATAATATCACATAAGGGATTCTTGTGGAATTTGTCTTCATATATTAAAGGATATTAACATAACTAATTTCAATAATTCTCCTAAGATGATTTTTGAAACATTTGTAAGAATTTATCTACATTGAATAACCAAGGAATATTCTTTAATCTACCACATCACAATACATACCATGATTTCCATCTATATTTATGTTAAAATATTTACTTTTGAAAACATAAAAATACATTAATGTGGGATTCCTTTTATGAAAAAACTCACATGGTTTCTGGGTTTCTCCCATTTAAATACCTATTCTATTTTGATTATACACTATATCTTGAATGGCCTCTTCTATGTAATGGATGGAGATACGACTCTCAGTTAGCATTTTTTTGGATATTTTGTTCATATTTATATTCCTAAACATAACAACTCCATTTCTTTGCCATGTTAATGTAGCCGCCTTATGTTGTATTTGATGTTTCTCTATGAAATTATCATATTCAATGGATGTGTATTCCCCTATAAAGAAGATGGTGGGACTTTTATCATCTATCAAATACCATTATCTAATATTTATTGATAATTTTTTTCATTAAATAAATCTCTTGTTGTTTCTAGTGTATAATCATAAAAAAATCCATCATAGTATAATCATCAATGAAAATAATGAAACACATTTCTCCATTTGTTCGAGTAACATTTATCAGACCACATAAAACTTCATGGATGAGATAAATAATATTTAATGACTTTTTCTTCTTTGGCTGATATGAGATGTAAACCAACTTCCCTTTTATAAAATATTCACAAGTCCTTTCCCATTCATGTTTTATATTATAGAGATCCACTAATATCTTCAGAATAGATATCATTTTCATGTAATGTTGATTTATGTGACCCAACATTCGATGCTACATGTTTTTTTTCTTATTCAACTATAAGATATGATACTTTTTCTTTAATATTATGTTGATAAATTTTTTCATCTATTCTATAACTCTTCATGAGATAATTCCTTGTTTTTATTTTATAGTGTATAAATTTTGATTGAATGTCAGTATAAGTTTTAATACAAATAGTAGATTCAAATTAAAGAGATTGTGACACAACCCATCCACAAAAATAACATCATTTTTATTAATCCCATCACTTGATAGTTCTATTCTCCCACTACCTTTGATCTTCAATGAACCATCATTGCCAAACCTGACTATTCTGTCAACTCTTTTCTTTAAATTATTCAATAAATTTACATCTCCCATCAAATAGAATGGGCATTTACTATTAAGAATATAGGGGCTACTATTATCTGTAGATTTGAGAGAGACTTCTACAATGTTTTATTTCATGACATTCTTTGTTTCCTTACAAGAAATATTTTATTGAGTCAAAGATAAAAAATTTCATTCCAATCCCTTTTTGATGTTTTCTTCTTCATCACACTCTTATTATTATTTTATTGGAGAAACACAATTTTTAAGATAAACACATACTGGTTGGTGAGTATTGACTGGTCTCTAATTTATGTAGGTATAATTTAAAACATTACTCTACATGAAATGAATTTCATTATGACCAAAGTTAGATAAGTGAAATCAATGTCCACAAAATATATTACTTCTATAAGATGTAGGATATAAATTCAATATTCTGTGTTGACTTCCTATATCTTCCCCAATCATAAAACCTTTTTTATCTTCACATGATGACATGGTGTGACTCAGATAATAGTAAAAGTTTCATTTCATATGAGCATAAATAGTTTCACTTCCCTTCTTTCTCATGTATATTTCTTCAGAAATTTTCATGGATACTGATAATTTTTTGATACCTCATGATTGTTTTCATTCTCCTTTAAGTTTGATTTGAGTATTTCATTGTTATTAAATTAGGTGACATTGTGATATCTTTAAATTTTATAGTTTTTTTATTTTGGCTTATTTTGTTTCTTGCATTTGATCTTTTAGAATCACATCTATTACCACTTTTCCTTATTTATTTGAATATTTGATCATTAAATGAATTCTATACCCCTTTAAAACTATGTTTATCTCTCTATAGAAGCTCAGAATAAGATAATATTCCATTTATATTTTCATATATGATTCTTTTGAGTATGATTCACTTTCATGTTTACACCTACGAGTGATAACATATTCATCATGTCCCTAAACATTCATGGAAGTATCTTCCATTAAAGATGTAATTTCATTATAAACATTTATATTTCTTTAATTCAAGGAATAATTTATATAATATCTTTTGAGAATTGAAAAGAAGTTTAATTTTATTTTATTACATATTCCATTCAACTGATTTAATCTTCTATTCAATCAACACATTCAGATGACTCTTCCTCAATTCCTCTCTAATTTTTTTTTCACTTTCATTGGTTCTCAAGATCACTATGAGAACCTCATGTTTCATCTTTAGATCATCATTACAAATCGATTGATTATATGTAGATCTATCAATTGATGGATATGAATTTTAAACTATATCCATCATAGGTACTTGGGTTCTTGATTTAAACGTTGTTTCTTAATCCTCTAAAAAGTCATTTTTCGAAGGCTATTATAAGATTCCAACTTCACTTTATTCATTATAAAACATCCTTTAGAATTGATACACAATGTTCCCAAATCCACCAAAATTTAAACTTGCTTAGGGTATCTTTACTTGGAATATATAGTTTACCCCATTGAATTTTTTTGAAAAGATAGAATGGAGTTCATCTTCCCCATTACCATCATTTACACTATATCTTGAAATATCATGTTTTTTCCTTAAATACTAATACTATGTCCATAATAACATGATTTTTCGCATCCTACGGTTTGACTGTCATTTCATATGCTACCAGAATTCTTAGATGACCATACAAGGAATGTTTCAAAACATCCCTTTTCTAATGTGATGAAACTTTTGGACTGTGAAAAAGTGTAAGTCATAAAAATATTTTAATTAAAATTTCATTTCTTTAATTTGTTAACCAATCCCTTATATTGTTCCTACAAAATCAGTAATTAGATTGAAAGTAGGTATCTTCATTTTCACCAAGATGCATCTTCAGATCATATAGCCTATTATGAAAAACATGACGTTCTGTATCATTGACATCGTTATCACTTATATATATATATATATATCATAATTTTTAACATAGAATTTTGTAAGGTGATAACCATTAATGTTTGTTTATTTGACCAAACAGTTCTTTAGTAAGGTAATTCTATTCTTTGGTATCTGTATTAAGCATTTTACTATTTATTTCCATCATAGACATTCCTATTGCATCAGTTACTTGAATCCCTTGCACAATGTCAAATATTACATCCATTACAAGAGATATTATATTAGATATCGTCATATTCATAAATATGTGGATGTTTTCGACATCAATGATTGAAACTCCCATTAAATTTACTGAGTTCTCCATGAATGCAAAGGAGGAAAATTTTATCACTAGTAACGTGTACGCTTTAATACCATTTGAAGTACCCAGAAGCACTCCATGAGAGGAGGGGTGATCTAGAGTGCCAAATTCTTCTTCAAAACTGACAGATCTTGTTCCCACATTGGTAGGATCCAATTAATGACATATGAATAGATTTTTCAGAAAACCAACAACCGTATATAAATAGATCATATAATAATTTCTCTTGGTTCACCACTAATGGATAATTCATGGAGCATATAACGATAGTGTTTTGGTCAAACATAAATCCAGTAATGTTCATTCGTTGTGGAACTAAATTTTTCATACATAGTCATTGTGTTTCAGGAACACTACATTAACATGATTTTATGGATAGCACATAGTGTCACTTGGAACACATCTTCTAACTCCCCCTAGCTCACAACATTGAGAGAATTATAACTTAGTTTATCAACATGTAGGACAATTAAATGGATTGGAATTAATGTTTTTGTCCCTATATAGCATGAGGATCTTCTTGAATGGTAGAACAAATTTGATTCACTTTGAAACTCTTACTCACTAAAGAAAAAATATTCAAAACAACTTTTTGTGAGGCTCCTTAATGAAGCTCAGTACATTCACCAAGAACACATCTTTCGGGGAACAAAATACCTTTATAAATATCACTTAGTCAATGTGGAATAACCCATTCTCATGAATCACTATTTATTAAGAATAATTTACTTCAGTATAGACTAAACTAGTCTTTTTGCGATGTCCAAGATCATATAAACATCTAGACTGTTGGATCTCCCCTAGATTTGAGAAATCAGAGTGACTCAAGATTTCTTTGAATAATTTTAGTAAAAATGAATTGAGGGTAGGAATATATTTAATGTTTCTTCCATTTTTGATGCTACAAAACCTCCAAAATATTTTTCAAATTATTAAAAAACATCACCATGACACTCCTCCATACATGTTGCTCCATTGAGATTTGACGTTGTCACAAAGCATTCCATCAAATCATTGTACTCTTAGGATGCTCTAATTCTTATAATCGAGAATAACACAATCACCAATTCTTATTCTCTATATCCTCACAAAAATAATTCATTACTTTGTGAAACCCATGAATTTACAATATTTACGATTTGTTGATTCCACAAAAACCCCCTTCATATTGTTAGCCCATCCATTGAGTTTTTATCCCCAAAAATTTGGAAAACAATGGGAAACAACACCACCATAAATGTTATTTTCATCTTCTATTGTGAGATCAATTTCCATGAAATTTTTTTTATATTCAATGTTCATGATTGAAAAAAAACACGTACCATATTTCATTACCAGTAAATAATAGATGTGTTTCCATTATAAAGTTATAATTTACATCCATTATAATATTTTGATGAATTTTTCTACTATCTAGTTACTCTAATGTTAACTTTACCATATGATAACTAATGGATAATTATGAATATGAAATTAGTATTAAATTTAATAATATAAATATTAAATAAAAATATTGATAAATTATAAAAATTTCTATGATTTTGAATTTTTTTACCATATTATAATAATTAATAATGAACATGATAAAGAAGATATATGCTACTTCATGGAGGGGATAGTAAATACCGGAGCCTCAGTATCCATACATGACCCTTACTAATTCTTTTTAATTTTTTATATTTAAGAAACTTTAATAAATACATAGTATTAAATATTATTGGGGATCATTTACTGGCCTATGTTTTTGAGAATTAGATTCCAATAATACATTCATATATAAATTTAGAAATTATAATCAACATTAATCAAAGAAACATCACAACAACACTTCCGAATTAAAATTTAGCAAAGTGCATCCACTAAACCAAAACTATAATTTAAAATACACAGTGTGATCCACAAAATTCACAGTAAGGGGTTTTAGAAACATACCATTATTAAATAAATTTTCATTAAAAACATTTCTTTAAAGTATATGATTTAATACATTAAATTAATATTTCTCATAACATGTCTTCATAATTTTCATGATATATTCTAAAAAAACTTTAGTATAAATGCATGCTAAAAATTTAAAAACATATATAAGAGTTACATATTAAATTCATTAAAAAACATGCCAAGAAACGATCAAAAAGCACGAGAAACTATATATGAGTTAGACAATGGCCACACATAATTATCCATGACATACTAAGTGTCACGATATAAATATTAACATGATGTATTAATTTATTTTATTTTCACATAGAACAACATAAAAGCACATATACAAAAACCATGTGATGATAAATAAATTTGTAATCACCGTTTTATGGTTTGGAGACCAAATATTTATAATTTTTATTAATGAATTTCTATAGAAATATATACATAAATATAAAACAAAAATTTTGTGAACATGAAAATAAAAAGCAGATTTATAGTCGTTCATAATATAATGATCATTTACCATGGATAATCTATTACATGAATGATCACAAGGTATTTTTTTTAATATAAGTAATTAGGGAATTAAAAATGAAGGACATCATAAACATTATTTCAAGACCTCATGTTAAGATCATAAATAAACATTTTTTCAAGGACTTGTTCTAAGACCTTTTTTGTCTAATTAGACTTATCGATGCAGCGAGAGGCTATATCGGGCCTCACCGGTCACATAATAAGTCCATTGAATTTCTCATGTGTCAAATAAAAATTTTATTTTAAATAAAATTGTCCCATACCACTATGATTTATTTTAATTTTAATCATATGTGAAATAAATTCATTAAAAATACAATGTGTCCCATAACACCTTGAAATGTTTAGTTCTGAATCTATATATTATCATAAAATATTCATCTCATACTAGTTAATTTTCTTTTTTTGAAATTCATCAATAAAATGAAGAATTAAATAAATCCACATTTAATAAAAAATGCACATGTTGTTTTGTATTCAATAAATAAATATTTTTCACAACTGAAATGATAATTTAAGTCTCATACAGTTGTGTAAACCTGGTGTTTATATGAATTTTAAATCATAGGGATGGAGATTTAAAAATAACATTTAAAATTTATAAATAAATGAAGAAGAGAAACTATACATAAGTTATTTATACAAGAAATTCACATATATATATATATGATTTTGTGTGTGTGTGTGATTGTGTGTGTGTGTGTGTGTGTGTATAAATATATATATATGTGTGTGTGTATTTCTGTGTGTGGTTTTTAACCATTACATTCCTTCAAAATTTTAAAACAAGAACCCTCCAATATGAACTCACCAAAAGGATCATAAATATATGTAAATGTGTTACATTCAAGTAGAATAACACTTATCCTCACATACATGTATGTCATCCTTATAAAAATTAATTTTAAAAAGTATGTTAATACATACATCATTAGATGTAAGAATCATAGAAAAACCATTAACAAATGTATATATATATATATGAGGGTGTGTGTGTGTACAGTGAAACTATTATGTTGAATATGAGTTTATAAACATATATATACACATATATATACATTTTTGGTATAATATCACATTATGGTTGTAAAACTAAAAACATTAATTGATTAGAAATAAATCCCAAAAAATAGGGAATGCATATCTTATATACAATTCAGTTTAAAAAACAATCTTGGTTTTATACATGCATATAAAACTATGTATGTATATACATGATTACAATTTCAAATGAAAATAATAAAATCCCCCTACTTGTTTTAGATAATCATAGATGTTGGTTTGTGGAACCAAGAGGGAGATAGAGGGAGAGTGTAATGACCTGAAATTTTGAATAAATCTTGTTTCCTAATTTTATGTGTTATTTTATTTTATTTTTATACTCAAAAAAAATATTTCATTTGATAACATGAGTATAATTAAAATGATACCGTTGGTTTTTGACTGTTATATGACCATTGGTCAACATGACTGCTAGAAACTAAACGTTTTGATTATTGTCTCTAAATACAAGTAATCTTGGTTAATTAATATATAAAGAAGATTCGATGGCCACGCCCAGTAGTCTTGGACCGATCGAAGCCCATCTAACAGAACTTGGGAAGGAGGTAGCACCACTGGGCATTGCTCTGGACCAAACCCAAGCTGAACTTCATCGTGTGAAGCTAGAATGGGATCGCCTTCGTGAGAAGTTCAAACTGAGAGAAATTACTACTCATGCGATGTTGGCCGAGCCTCCCTCAGATTCTCTCACCTTAGCACACCTTACACTTAGGTCCTATGCTGGTGTGATAAGGGGCTATGTAAGGAGACCGTAACTGCCCTGTGTAATCCTTTGTTTTAAATAAAAATTGGGATTTCTTCTTATGATGAAGTTTATGAATTTTCAAATGACCGGATAAATATAGTATGCATATTTTTGATGAATTTTAGAAAATGGATATTTTAAAAATGGTTGTGTAAACCTTAAATAATTAAAAATGTGTAATGATTTTCGAAAAATGGTCTTCTTCAATTATGTTCAGTACGAAATTTAGAGTCTAATAAGATCAACTTAATTTTTTATTAATAGTAAATAATGAATAGTGATCTTATGATTAAGATTAGTAATGTGTCCAAATGGATTAGTAATCTCACTTAAAGAAAGTATTAATATAATCTAGGCACCTTGATTAAGTAATGTGATTCAATAAAATGGTTAAATAATGGTTTCATAAATTATTATTCAATTATTAGTTTTTTTGGGTGAAAATTGTTTTTTAAATAAAAATTTATTTAAAAATATTTAGAAAATTATTTTACTAAAACAGATTTCATTTTTGAACTCAGAGCACCGATATTATGCTATGGTAATTTTTGGGGTTTTTTCCGAATAAATGAATTTTCAGTGAATAGTGTTTTTATTTAAAAATTAAAATAAAAATATTTATAAAATTATTTTTATAAAATGGAGTTCATATTTGTAATCAGAGAGTTGATAATTGGTTAAGGTGAAATTTTGGGATTATTCTGAGAAAGTTGAATTTTCGATGAATAGTGAAAATACAGTTTTTAAGTTACGGCTATTTAATGACATCATTAAATGATGTATTAAGTTTGTAATCAATATGTTCGACTTATGAATAGTAAGATAAGGTATTAGGGGTCCCAAGTGGCAAATACCATGGGAAAATACCTTGGGCAAGCCCATGGTTTTGCCAAAACCACTAATGAGATGTCTATTTGCCATTAATGCATTGTCCCCTCACTTTCCCTATAAATACCAGGCCCTCCTCTCATCCATTCGACTCCCCACTCTTCGCCAACGACTTAAAGGTCTCATTACCTCCCAAGGAGTCCTCTCAAGGTGCCCCCAAGCCCTCTAGGTCCCAACCTTTGAGGTTTAAGAGTTACATTTTAAGGTAAGGGATCCGACCTCTCCCTTTAATTTCATGTAATCCCTTTTATGTCATTCCTTTTATGCTCCATGTTCTTATGTTGGAGGATGTTATTTTATACTCCTCTTACTGCCCTTTTCATGTTCATAAAATGATAGATCCCCTCTTGCTGTCATTATTTCGTTTTATGATGTTTTAAGTGGTGTCGTTATGCTGCCGAAATTTTTGTAACAGATTCTTTCTCGCTTCTCATTTTTCATGATCTATTTTCATGTAAAGTATTTAAAGTTCCTTTTTATTATGTTGGGGTATGATCTATAAATTTTTCATACTGATATTTTATGATCATATGATGAGAGACCCCATTTGATCTCTTCAATTCAGTATTTTGAAGTTTTAAGTGGCATCGTTAGGCTGCCGAATTTTTAAGTGGTTCTTCACCCATCTCATTTTGAAGTTCTACTTTCATGTCAATTATTTCAAGTTCCTTTGTGTTATGTTGGGGTATGATCTATATATCTATCATACTGGGCTTTTATGTTCATATGATGAGAGACCCCATTTGATCTCTTCAATTCAGTATTTTGATGTTTTAAGTGGCGTCGTTAGGCTGCCGAATTTTTAAGTGGTTCTTCACCCTTCTCATTTTGAAGTTCTACTTTCATGTCAATTATTTCAAGTTCCTTTTTGTTATGTTGCGGTATGATCTCTATATCTATCAAACTGGGCTCTTATGTTCGTATGATGAGAGACCCCATTTGATCTCTTCAATCCAGTATTTTGATGTTTTATGTGGCGCCGTTAGGCTGCCGAATTTTTAAGTGGTTCTTCACCCTTCTTGTTTTGAAGTTCTACTTTCATGTCAATTATTTAATGTTCCTTTTCTTATGTTGGGGTATGATATATATATCTATCATACTATGCTCTTATGTTCATATTATGATATACCCCATTTGATCTCTTCAATTCAGTATTTTGAAGTTTTAAGTGGCGCCGTTAGGCTGCCGAATTTTTAAGTGGTTCTTCACCCTTCTCGTTTTGAAGTTCTACTTTCATGTCAATTCTTTCAAGTTCCATTTTTTTATGTTGGGAAATTATCTCTATATCTATCATACTGAACTCTTATTTTCACATGATGAGAAACCCTATTTTATCTTTTCAAATCATTTTTGTTGAAGTTTAAGTAACGATGTTAGGCTGCCGAACTCTCATAAGAGAAATCTAATTTTTGTCTTCCTTCCATGTTTTTCATTTAAAATGGTATGTCCTTGAAATTTCATTACCATGATCATTTATCCTTCTTATTCTGTCCATATACTATTTTATGGGTCATTTATGAATTTTGACCCATTTTACCTCTCTTTTTAAGGTCTTCTAAAACCTCGTAACATAGCTGTTATGCTGCAGAATTTCCGTCTCAAAATGTCTCTCTCTTTTTCTAAAGATCGTTTATATTATTAAGTGAATACTCAAAGCTCTTTCTTCTAAAGGGGTATTAACATATATACCAAAATGTTCTATTTTAAATTCTTGTATTTACATACATGAGACCCACCTTCCTTTTCTGTGGGTTTTAAAGTGATGTAAAGATCATGTCGTTAAAGCAGTTTTTAGAACTTTATGATTATGAAATGAAACCCATTTATTTTATGATATATGGGTTATTTATGAAATGTTTGATGATGATATATGTGGCTCACGTGATAATAAAGGCAAATTTAAGGGTGCGCCCTGATAGCGCTCCAATGCATTGGGTAATGATGTAACCACTAGAGATTACAATTTTCACGATACCTTGGTGAATAACCTTGGTAATTTTCAAATGACACCTTGTGGATGGACCTTGGTGATATGTTCATGATTGTCTATGTTAAATGATGTAGCCACATCTTCAATTTATGAAAAATGTTATTTTTATTATGATATGCCTCATGGTTTCATTTTCATGCCATAAAGATCTTTTCATGACGTTATTAAAGTATCTCAAGCTCACATGTAAAATGTTTCTCTTTTTTCCCTTACTGGGCCTTCTGCTCACCCTTTCTTTTGATGTATGTCTCCAGGTTATGAGATGCAGTAATGAACCTATGATGAACATGAGGATAAGCCTTTCAAGTGTTTAAGAGAAATGTTTTATGTTTTCATGTTTTAAGTTCCTGGTTTCCAAGACACTAAACCTTAAAGATCCTCAGTTTTGTGTAATGTAATGAAAGATTATGTTATAAAAAGGCGGGATGCCATAGTTGGTATCAAATGATGGTTTAGTTATTTGTGGAAATTAGGATACGAAAACTCTAGGAAGAAGCCAATAGAAAAGTTTAAATATATGAAATCTTCCTAGTATTTTGGTGAGTATTGAGTAAGGGGTTTCCAAGAAAATACATCCTTGTCTGGATACGAGCAGGTAGAGCTGGCTCTGGCACAGATGTACATAGGGGTAAAACCTGAAAACACCGCTTTGAGCTAGACTCGAACGGGAACTGGTACACGACAACGGGCCTTGCTGCACTCTTGGATACAACACTCCTGGGGGATATGCTTTGGTAAATTCATAAGCATAGTATGAACCATTGTTAAAGAAACAAAGATAAAATAAAATAAAGGTTCACATAAGAATATATGATCATGGATAACCTAGATTGGAACCTAGGGGATCAAATGTTAGGGTATACTTTTCTTCTACAAGTTATCCTTATATGCTTTTAGTTTCTTTTCATGATTATTGGATATTTATTTAAGCCCCTAATTATAGATTCTTTTCTTAGTTAATGGCGGGAAATGGAAGAACATGTCCCAACGACCAATGTGATAGGAAAAGCTACGATTGCCTTATTAATACGACAGAAATGATTAGGGGATTAAAAGATGATTATTATTTTGGAAGACGTTCACTATTTTGAGGACCCTATATGATCAAGGTAAATAGATTACTACGGTATTTTCATTGATGAGTAAGGTTGACTTATATTTTGAAGAATCAATGAATTTAAGGTGGACTTATAGTAATTTAGGTTACTTATGGAAATGATTAACCTATCTTGGGTAAAATATGTTTTGGTTAGCTACTTTTGTTATAAGATGTTACGTGTGGTTGATGTTATTTGGAGATGAACAATGAAGTTTATTTTGGAAGACTATGTTATCAAATCCCTCTTGTATTTGGGTTTCAATCTTAGTTTGGTTTATTTGGAGGAATTTTAAGGACCATTATTTATGGGATGGTCTATGATGTACTTTGGGTAGTACCATGGAACTCTGAAGATTTAAAAATAGTTTCCCTTCCTATGGGATTCTTTCTTTTTGAAGAGTTGTTTTACCTTACACTTTCTGTTTTTTGGATAATGTTTAAAGATAGAAGAAATAGATAGTTAATCTTTTGTGGATTATGTGATTCTCTAGAAGATGATTCTTGTGTTTTGATGAGACCAAGTAGTTTTGAATTCTCATCTTTTGGAGAAGAGATTAGTTTTGGTAGAAACTCATTAAAGGATGAAACTCTACATGAAGGTAGGTATATTTGCTTATGTTTTTGTTCTGTGTAGTAAATGAATTCCTCAAAATTATGAAAAGGAACGTAAAACAAAAACTTTGTTCATTTACGTTTCCTACTAGGTAATCAATGACCGTTTACACACATCATAAGTTTGGGATTTTATTATGGTTAACTTTCTCCTAATCACTTTCTCTATCACTCTCCCTCAGAACGTGACCCTTTTTTCCTCCATGTCCATGTTTTCCTACATGGAATCCTAGTGTGGGATAACTCGGGTGACCTTCGTACTTCCCTTTATTTTTTTAAAAGTAATAGTTTTATGACTCCTTTTCCGATGTGGGACTTTCAATTAAATTTCAAAACCTAATTTTAAAAAAAATTGCGAGGATGCAATTTCTTAAGGGGGGAAGATTGTGATGACCTGAAATTTTGAATAAATCTTGTTTCCTAATTTTATGTGTTATTTTATTTTATTTTTATACTCAACAAAAATATTTCATTTGATAACATGAGTATAATTAAAATGATACCGTTGGTTTTTGACTGTTATATGATCATTGGTCAATATGAGCGCTGGAAACTAAACGTTTTGATTATTGTCTCTAAATACAAGTAATCTTGGTTAATTAATATAGAAAGAAGATTTGATGGCCTCACCCAGTAGTCTTGGACCGATCGAAGCCCATCTAACAGAACTTGGGACGGAGGTAGCACCCCTGGGCTTTTCTCTAGACCAAACCCAAGATGAACTTCATCGTGTGAAGCTAGAACGGGATCACCTTCGCAAGAAGTTCAAACTGATAAAGATTACTACTCATGCGATGTTGGCCGAGCCTCCCTCGGACTCTCTCACCTTAGCGCTCCTTACACTTAGGTCCTATGCTCGTGTGATAAGGGGCTATGTAAGGAGACCGTAACTGACTTGTGTAATCCTTTGTTTTAAATAAAAATTGGGATTTATTCTTATGATGAAGTTTATAAATTTTCAAATGACCAGATAAATATAGTATGCATATTTTTTATGAATTTTAGAAAATGGATATTTTAAAAATGGTTGTGTAAATCTTAAATAATTAAAAATGTGTAATGATTTTCGAAAAATGGTCTTCTACAATTATGTTCAGTACGAAATTTAGAGTCTAATAAGATCAACTTAATTTTTGATGAATAGTAAATTATGAATAGTGATTTTATGATTAGGATTAGTAATGTGTCCAAATGGATTAGTAATCTCACTTAAAGAAAGTATTAATATAATCTAGGCACCTTGATTATGTAATGTGATTCAATAAAATGGTTAAATAATGGTTTCATAAATTATTATTCAAGTATTAGTTTTTTCGGGTGAATAGTGTTTTTTAATTAAAAATTTATTTAAAAATATTTAGAAAATTATTTTTATAGAACAGATTTCATTTTTGAACTCAGAGCACCGATATTAAGCTATGGTAATTTTTGGGGTTTTTTCTGAAAAAATGAATTTTCGGTGAATGGTGTTTTTATTTAAAAATTAAATTAAAAATATTTAGAAAATTATTTTTATAAAATTGAGTTCATATTTGTAATCAGAGCATTGATAATTGGTTAAGGTGAAATTTTGGGATTATTCTGAGAAAGTTGAATTTTCGATGAATAGTGAAAATACAGTTTTTAAGTTACGGGTATTTAATGACATCATTAAATGATGTATTAAGTTTGTAATCAATATGTTAGACCTATGAATAGTAAGATAAGGTATAAGGTGTCCCATGTGGCCAATACCATGGGAAAATACCTTGGGAAAGCCCATGGTTTTTCCAAAACCACTAATGAGGTATCCCTTTGCCATTAATGCCTTGTCCCCTCACTTTCCCTATAAATACCAAGCCCTCCTATCATCCATTCGACTCCCCACTCTTCCCCAACGAAGTTATGGTCTCATTACCTCCCAAGGAGTCCTCTCAAGGTTCCCCCAAGCCCTCAAGGTCCCAACCTTTGAGGTTTAAGAGTTACATTTTAAGGTAAGGGATATGACCTCTCCCTTTAATTTCAAGTAATCCCTTCTATGTCATTCCTTTTATGCTCCATTTTCTTATGTTGGAGGATGTTATTTTATACTCCTCTTACTTCCCTTTTCATGTTCATATATTTAGAGATCCCCTCTTGCTCTCATTATTTCGTTTTATGATGTTTTAAGTGGCGCCGTTAGGCTGCCTAAATTTTTGTAACAGATTCGTTCTCCCTTCTCATTTTTCAAGATCTATTTTCATGTAAAGTATTTCAAGTTCCTTTTTATTATGTTGGGGTATGATCTCTAAATTTATCATACTGATATTTTATGATCATATGATGAGAGACCCCATTTTATCTCTTCAATTCAGTATTTTGAAGTTTTAAGTGGCGCCGTTAGGCTGCTGAATTTTTAAGTGGTTCTTCACCCTTCTCGTTTTGAAGTTCTACTTTCATGTCAATTATTTCAAGTTCTTTTTTGTTTTGTTGGGGTATGATCTCTATATCTGTCATACTGGGATCTTATGTTCATAGGATTAGAGACCCCATTTGATCTCTTCAATTCAGTATTTTGAAGTTTATGTGGTGCCGTTAGGCT
Organism: Viscum album; assembly: GCA_963277665.1. NCBI lineage: Eukaryota > Viridiplantae > Streptophyta > Magnoliopsida > Santalales > Viscaceae > Viscum > Viscum album. The sequence continues at coordinate 115,294,453 of OY728137.1, forward strand.
GCCGAATTTTTAAGTGGTTCTTCACCCTTCTCGTTTTGAAGTACTACTTTCATGTCAATTATTTCAAGTTCCTTTTTCTTATGTTGGGGTATGATCTCTATATCTATCATACTGGGCTCTTATGCTAATATGATGAGATACCCCATTAGATCTCTTCAATTCAATATTTTGAAGTTTTATGTGGCGTCGTTAGGCTGTCGAATTTTTAAGTGGTTCTTCACCCTTCTCGTTTTGAAGTTCTACTTTCATGTCAATTCTTTCAAGTTCCTTTTTTTATGTTGGTGTATGATCTATATATCTATCATACTGGGCTCTTATGTTCTTATGATTAGGGACCCCATTTGATCTCTTCAATTCAGTATTTTGAAGTTATAGGTGGCGTCGTTAGGATGCCGAATTTTTAAGTGGTTCTTCACCCTTCTCGTTTTGAAGGTCTACTTTCATGTCAATTCTTTCAAGTTCCTTTTTGTTATGATGGGGAATTATCTCTATATCTATCATACTAAACTCTTATGTTCACGTGATTAGAAACCCTATTTTATCTTTTCAAATCATTTTTCATGAAGTTTAAGTAACGCCGTTAGGCTACCGAACTCTCATAAGAGAAATCTAATTTTTGTCTTCCTTCCATGTTTTTCATTTCAAATGGTATTTCCTTGAAATTTCATTACCATGATCGTTTATCCTTCTTATTCTGTCCATCTACAATTTTATGGGTCATTTATGAATTTTTGACCCATTTTACCTCTCTTTTTAATGTCTTCTAAAACCTCGTAACATAGCTGTTATGCTGTAGAATTTCCGTCTCAAAATGTCTCTCTATTTTTCTAAAGTTCTATTATATTATTAAGTGAATACTCAAATCTCTTTCTTCTAAAGGGGTATTCACATATATACCAAAATGTTCTATTTTAAATTCTTGGATTTACATACATGAGACCCACCTTCCTTTTCTGTGGGTTTTAAAGTGATGTAAAGATCATGTCTTTAAAGCAGTTTTTAAAACGTTATGATTATGAAATGAAACCCATTTATTTTATTCTATATGGGTTATTTATGAGATGTTTGATGATGATATATGTGGCTCACATGATAATAAAGGCAAATTTAAGGTTGCGCCCTGATAGCGCTCCAATGCATTGGGTAATGATGTAACCACTAGAGATTACAATTTTCACAATACCTTGGTGAATAACCTTGGTAATATTCATATGACACCTTGGGGAATGACCTTGGTGATATGTTCATGATTGTCTATGTTAAATGATGTAGCCACATCTTCATGTTATGAAAAATTTTATTTTTATTATGATATGCCTCATGGTTTCATTTTCATGCCATAAAGTTCTTTTCATGACCTTATTGAAGTATCTCAAGTTCACATGTAAAATGTTTCTCTTTTTTCCCTTACTGGGCCTTCTGCTCACCCTTTCTTTTGATGTATGTCTCCAGGTTATGAGATGCAGTAATGAACATAGGATGAACATGAGGAGAAACCTTTCACGTGTTTAAGAAGAATTTTTTATGTTTTCATGTTTTAAGTTCCTGGTTTCCAAGACACTAAACCTTAATGATCCTCAGTTTTGTGTAATGTAATGAAAGTTTATGATATAAAAAGGCAGGATTCCATAGAGAGGCTTGGAAAAGATAATTTTCGAGTAGAAATTTGGGTTCAAAAAGAGGTTTTAAAAAAACAAATTTTTTATTTTTTGAATATAAAAGCCATAATCCAATTTAAGAAATTATGATTAGAACAAAATCAATGTGAAATATGGATAATTGAAACCCTAAATTATAAAATGATTTAATTAGAGGGATCAAATTCTGGGATTATAATTTTTTCCTAAAATAACAACACAATTATAAATAAAACAAAGGGACCTAGGCTAATGGAAATGAATCAACAAGAATAATGAAAAAGAGGGGATGGAGAGGGGATACTGAATACAAGGTTTGATGATGATATAAGTGGCTGCATTATGAAGAAGAAGAATGATGGAAATGGATGGCTCAAATATATTTGATTCGATCAAAGGGTTGGGATTAACCTAAAAAATTAAACAAGGGTTTTATGGGGCTAATCAATGGAAAGAAAGGATATATCTGTGGATTTGATCAGACTATATAGATTGATCCGATGTTTAAACAAATATTGGAAACTACGATTAAATCACAGATGAATCAGAGACCCCTGAGTGGTTGTGAGGTTTTTAAAAGGTTGAGTGGCCTAGATCTAATGTGGTTAGATCAAATGGTTGAGAAATATGTGGTGAAGAAATCACAGTTACGTGTGTTCGAACAGTGAACTGGTGTGGATGGTTGGGATCTCATGATGCTACATCATATGACATAGATCGCACACCATAGATAATCATGCACCCCACATTGAAACCTCACTAGTTTCAGGACTTCCATATAAGGATCGGTTTGTGGTGCCATATCTTGATGAAACAAACACACGTGCAGGAGTCCTTACAAATGGGACTCCACCAACATGTGCTTATCCCACCCCCTTATCACACCTGAAGAGGCCCTATACAAAGGCCAGTGGACAACCTTCATCCGATATGCTCATATGGGGTCTCCCTCTTGCTCGAGCCTCCTTGGGAGAGGGTAGAAGCCTTTTTTCTGGGGTTCACTAGGTCCCCCAGCATAGTTGAGGCATCGACATAGCGATGGTATGATTCCCAAATTTTTTAATGTCTAGTCGTTAAAATAAAAAATTTATATAGAACAAAATTTCTTGTTAAAAAAATATTTTGTTTAATTCCTACATCAACACCCCTTATTACCGTTTACTATTCTCAAGCTCTTTATTACTTAAAAACATCCTTGAAATAAAAATCGTAGACATCTTAGTTTTAATACCTAAAACAAACAACCATAATATTATTTCAAATTATTTTAACTCACTAATACAAATAAAATACTACCTCTTAATAACCATGTTATTAAAAATAATTTCAAACCCAAATTTCATTTAACCAATAGTATTATTTTAAATAATTTAAACATCCACAACGGCTATAAAACCAAACAACTATTTTAAAACCCCAATGTCTATTTATAATAGTCCCTAAAATATTTATAAATACCCGTTCAATGTATTCAAAGGATTATTTTCATTTCTTGTTTTATGTGGATGGGTTTCTACTTTCCTTTGAATCTATTAATTTTTTCTATTCTTAGAAATATTTTTTTTTATTTTATTGGATTCAAGTGAATAAGGCTACTTAATCATTCTTATTGTGAAGTAGGGTGATATTTTGTTTATTCTATAGGGTATTTCAACGAGTCTTATTGAGTTTTTTAATACTTTATATCATATTAATATTTCAATGTTGGAATAAAATTTTTCTCTTCATCCAAAATGTATTTGAAATAAAACACACAAATTATTATTAAAGAGAGAATAATAATGATATAAAATATAATTTTTATTATTACATTTATAATTACATTTAGGGTGTCGTATTCCCCCCCTTAACAAAATTATGCCCTCACAGTTCTATTGTACTCATAAACTCATGCCAAAAAAACATCATGAAATAATCCTTGATGTCCCTGCAAAATATGTTTTAGTAATTATTAATAAACTAACAAAATATGAAGGAAAAATATTTAATTTATAACTTTACCAGGTCGACCACTATAGATAATCGACTGATGACCAGTGGTGGATTGCCAAGGTAGTTTTTAGTTCCACAATATATTTGGCCCAGATATACCATTAGTAGTTAGGATCAAGCGTACACATAAAACACTCAAGTTTACAGACAGAGGCATGGGCTGTTTGGAGCTCCGTGATTTAAAAATTGACTCATTGCTTATAGATCTATTGAACTATATCATTCCTGAAAGTTATGATGTCATAGAGTCTTCTATACATAATAATACTCAGAACATGAAACAAATAGGATGAACAATGGCCACCCCCATTTTAGCTTCTCAGAGTTTTACTAAGGCTTTGTAATTATCAGATAGAGTAAAACATAGGAAGAGTCCTTCATGGTACTTTCCACTATGAATATATTACATAAGTTATGAATTTTCCATATGGTGATAGAAATAACTATCTTCATGGTATAAACAAAGTATATTTGGATTTTTTGACACAGTGTAGCGGTGATTATAGGATAGGAGTATGTTTTCAAAAGGCTGGTATTCTTTTGAACTTGTTTTTACAGTTATAGTCTCAAGAATCTCATTAGAAAGGGGAAAGTGCTTAGTTGGAGAACCCTCTACTTCCATCATAAAATGAAAGAAATGATTTTTATTTATGAAAAAAATATTAAATTATAAGTTTTATTCTAATTTTACAATATTCACTAGGAAATTACCCTAATACTTGCTATAAAGACACAAGCCTGAGAAAATGGAATCGGTACTTAAAAATATTGTATAATTTTTTTATTTAAGAAATGTGATTAAATAAATAGCATTAAATAAAATAGATGATGTTTTACTGGACCAGTCTCTGGAGAATTAGAATCCCATATTACATTCAAATATAAATGTATAGATTGTAATAGACATTATGCAATGTAAAATCAGAGCAATGTTTCCACATTAGAAATACATAAAATATCTTCCACTAAACCGAAAAGAATAATTTAAAATACAAGGGGGTGAGCATATTTATTCCTGGTAAGGGGTTTTAAAGTAATACCATTATGAAATAATTTTTCATTAAAAAAATTTCACTAAAATACATGATTTAAATAATGAAATTATCATTTCTCATAACATGACACCATCATTGCCTTTAGAGACATTGAAATAGTTTTTAGGGAAATTCATGCTCAAAAATGGTAAATTTATTTAATATTTTTAAATAAAATGCATTATGAAATGTGAATAAATATGAATAAAATATTTGTAACACCTTTTATGAGTAATACTATGGCCAAAAATAATTATCCATTATATACCATGTGTATGAGTATAAATTTTTACATGAAATATTACTTTTTTTAATTAAACATAGAATAAAATCAGAACACATTTATAAAACCGATGTAATGACTGAAAAATTTGTAACTTTTTTTATGTTATGAAAAATAAATATTATTATTTTTTTTAAATGATTTTATATAAAAATATATACTTAAATATAAAACATTGATTGTGTTCACATGAAAATATAAAGTTGATTAATACTGGTTCATAATAGAATCAGCCTTTACCATCGATATTCTACTAGTTGGATCATCATATTTTATTTAATTTACTAGAATAATTATGATGAAATGAATAATGTAGGACATCATTAACATTCAGTTAAGACCACATGTCACGACTATACATAACTATTTTGTCAATTACTCATGGTAGGTCATAGTTTGTCTCATGAGACCAACAGATGCATCAAGAGGCTATAGTGGGCCTCACCCATTTTATAATCAGTCCTACACATTCTGATGTTTCTAATTAAAATATGTCTTTAAATCATAGTGTATTATGCCTTATTTATTTATTTTAATCTTAATCACAGGTAAAATAAATTGATTAAACAATCTAATGTGTCACATACCACCTTTATAATTTTATATATTAATCCAAATATTATTATAAAAACATTTATCTCAAACATAAATTAATTGTCTTTATTTGAAAGTCATCAGTCAAATGAATAATTAAATAAATGAACATTTATTCAAAAATTGATATATTTTTTTCTCAATAAAAGAATAGGTTTCAGAAATTAAATGATAAGGTTTTCCTCTTGCTACTAAGTAAAAATAGTGTTTATAAAAATATTAAATTAGGGGATTGGAGATTGATTAATAAAATTTATAAATTTTAAATACAAAATTCGAACTACTATACTTAAGGTGTTTGTACAAAAATCCATATATATGTATATGAATATATATAATTGTATATGTACGCACTTATATTTGTATTTGTGTTTCTGTTTTGTAACCATTACATTCCTTCATAATTATATAAAATTAACCCTCCCATATTAACACATCGAAAATAATTATAAATATATGCAAATGTGTATACTTGAATGTAGGATTACACTTATACTCACAAACATGTATATCACCCTTATAAATATGTATTTTAAAAATTATGTTAATAAATAAGGCATTAGATGTAAGATTCATAGAATAGTAACCCTTAACATATTTATATATACTAAACATATAATGTTTTATATATTTATATATGCATGTATATACACACATATATACAATTTCATGGTGAAGATCACAATATTGAAGTAATGTTTAAAACATTAATTCATTAGAATTATATCCCTAAATATAGAGAATTCATATAATATATAGAATTTAGGAAAGAAAAGAGACATGGTTTTATACATATATATAAATATATATATATATATGATTATGATTTCAAATGAAAATAATAAAATTCCCTTACAGGTTTCAGATTAGCAGTGTTGTGGGTTTTCGGATCCAATAGAAATAATTGGTAGAGATAATATTTTAGTAGATTTTTTGGGGCATGGTGAGGTTATTAAAAAACCAATGTTTTATATTATTGATCTGAAAAGACTAAATCCAATTAAACAAAAAAATTTATTAGTGAAAAATCAATGTGAAACAGGGTTAATTAACACCATAAATTATAAAATAAAGCATTGAGAGGGATCTGAGTTAGGGATAATGATTTTTGGATAAAAATAAAACAAACATTATTGACAAAACAAAGCAACCAATACGAAGAGGATAATTATGAGAACTACCATGATAAAGAGGGGATGAATAGGGGTCTATGGCTATAGGGCCAGATGGGGACTAGTGTGGCTCCATTAGAAAGATGAAGCAAGACGGATATGGATGTCTTGTATAAATTTGATCTGATCCATGGATTAATATATATATCCTAAAAAATTTAATATGTGGGTCCATGTGGATGATCAAAGGATGGTTGGGAAGAATCTTCAGATCTGATTAGGCTATCTTGACTAATCTAGAATAAATAAAAAATTAAAAGCATCGATTAAATCATGGATGAGTTTGATAGCCCAGAGTGGTTGTGCAGTTGTTAATAAGTTGGGTAGCCTAAATCTAGCGCGTTTAGATCCGACAGTTGAGAAAAACATAGTGATGGGGGTTCTAATGGTAAATTGTTTTGGACGGTCCGGTTCTTGTATGGCATGATTGAACAACCTAGATTATGTACCATAGAGAATACCACATAACAAATTGGAACCTCACTAGTTTTGGGATGTCCATATAAGGATCAGTGTGCGGTGCAAACATCCGAGGAAACAATCACACATGTAGAATTCCTTACACATGTGACTCCACCCATGGTTGCTTATCCCACCCCCATGCTCGCACCTGACAAGGACATATATGATGCCCCGTGCATGGCTTGCCTCCACTATTCTTTCCTGGGTTTGCTAGCCTACTCGATCCTCCTTGGGAGTGGGTAGAAGCCTCCTTATTAGGGTTCACTGTGTCCCCATACATAGATGAGGTGTCCCCTTATCCTAGGGTTGGCTCCCCAATCCTTTAATGATTACACTTTAAAATAAAATTTTTTAGATTGAAAATTGTTTTTTACCCAAAATTATTTAATTTAATCCCCTCATCCACACCATTTCTTTCCCTTAACTATTCACATGCACTTCTTTACAATAAAACCCTCCATTAAATAAATATAATTGACATCTTAATTTTAAACAATAAAATCAAATAACCATAATATTATTTCCAAATATTTTAACTCCTAAATAAAATAAAAATATGAATGTTTAATACTGATTTTATTGAAAACCAATTTAAAACCATAATTTAATTTAACCAAAATTATTATTTTATGAATTTAAGCCCACCCAACTGCTATAACAACCTAGGTTTTTTAAACCCCAATGGAAATTTATATCATTCATACAAATTATGTAAATACACATTCACAGAATTCAAATGATCAAGTTCATTTCTTGTTTGAAGATGATGGATCTATACATTCCATTGATCCTAATAATATTTTCTACTATAATTAATATTTCATTATTTATTTTCATGGATTCAATTAATTAAGGATAGGTAATCTACCTTACTGTGAAGTTTTGTGGTATTATGTTAATACTATTGGATCTTGCAATGAGTTTCTTGAGTAGTTGTAATCCCTTATATCAATGTAATAAATCATTGTTTGAGTAAAATGGTTCTATTTTTCTTTAAAATCTATAAAATAAAACACACCAATTCACATTAAATAACGAATAATAATGATAAAAATTAAATTATTATTATTACATTTATAATTAGGTTCAGTGTGTTACTGATATTGTCCACAAATTGAATGATTGGAATTTTAATTTGTCAATGAATGATATAGAATTAAAATATATTATAATGTTTCACATAATAAAAATATTTTATTTATTTATATCACAATTATTCATCAATTAAATCATAAAATTATTTAGGTGGGGAGATATAAAAAAATAGAAGATTTGATTTTTTAGAGGTAGTATTCTATAAAATTGAACTAATGTCGGGTTAGTTCTTCTTAATATTAATAAAGGGATATGTGGATAATTTTTATAAAAAAAATTAAAAACATTTATACTATAAATTCTGATTCCATAATATAATAATTAGTAAAATAGATTTGAATGGGAAATATATAAAATAAGCACTCTTATGGAAAACCTATGACCTATGTTGGGATCATTGAGTTTCTCATCGGGGATTCCTAGCAAAGGGAGGACCTAAATTATTTTACTTAATATAAAGGAAGTGATATATGATTATTGGGGAATTATATAGTGTATATCCACTAAAAGAAACATAATTTTGGCATTATTCTTGAGAGTGTGGTATGATCCCATGTTTTTTAGCAATTAGAATGTCATTTTTTATAATTTTTCTATCTTAATTTTATCAGAGCACGTGTCTCACCAATCAAGAATAGTCAATAATTTATATTAATTGAGTTTAAATTTTTTGAGCTACATTTCACCGATTCCATTAAGAACATGTTCTAAAAATTTTAGAATTTTTTCTCTTATTTCGATAACACACTTTACCCTTTTGGTTTAAACCATGGAAAAAAGTTTATATATATATATAAGTAATTTTTTATTGAAATAAAAATTTAAAATATTAAATAAATCAAACTAAATGATTTAAAATATTTAATCTACATTATTATAAAAAATTTATATGTGTATGAAAATAAATGTTTACATTAGCTCTTCCAAAATGTAAAAAAACCATTTTTTGAAAATGTAATGTATTTTTAGACTAAATTTAACATGTAGGATATATTCATAAATTATAGTTTTTTAAATTAGATAAAATATTATAGTATAAAATAAATATATTTTTTGTGTCTCTAAAAATCAAACCAAAATTTAATGTTCTAAAAAGAAAATATAATTTAAGCATAGACGAAAAACAATTTCTTTTATTGATAAAATTTACTTATGTTAATAAATTTTTTATTATTGGATATTATTATTCTGAATGGTATTTTAGAATGTATAATAGTACTCTTTAGATAAATATTTTATCATAAAATTTTTTATATGAATATACGTTAAACCATCTTATGGATATCATCATGCATGATAATTCTTTAGTAATGACTTTAATTTCCACTATTCACTGCATATCAATTGTTTTATAGAAATTTTAAAAAAATTCTATGATAATATTTATATATTTATTTTAAAAAATATGTTCATTTATTAAAATTTAAATTTTACAAACCATTATTTCATCTTTTACATAAAAAAAATATAACAAAATACAATTTTTATAGTTATATACCTTATCTAATGATTATTTTTATAAACTACTCTTTCAAAAAAAATTACTAATATAAATAATTTTAATATTTTAGTTCATATATTGAAATTATTTATATTATCAAAAATATATTTTTATTATTATTTATTTAATAAATTTGTATAAAATACACAACACCATTAGAAAAATTGTAATTGAGACATAACTATGCTTTTTAATATCAAATAATATTAATTATTATACCTTTAATTTTAACAGATTTTAGTTACTTAATATAAAATTATATATGATAGGTTTTATTATGAAAATATATATTTAGTGATATGTATCTGTTATTTGAGGAATTTTTTTATTACGATGATTTTTTTAAAGGAATTGTTAAAATAATGTTAATTAGATGGTCAATAGGGATTTTAATTACACTATCAGTAACCCTGTACTTTGTCCGTCCATCTATGGGCCTTCACCCTAGTTATTGGGTTATTCATGTTTTGTTGGGGCATTCAATATCCCTAGGGTGTGAGATCTAGTGTTTTGATGATCTAAATCCTATTCGTTGAAAGGTAAAAGAGTCATCATGTGATTCCATGTGATCTACCTTAAGATATATTTTTCTATCAAATAATTTTAGTCTTTTATCACATGTGGATCCATGTATGGAGGCCAATGGACATTATCATTTTTCTAGTGAAGAATAAACTAGAACTCATGCTAAATAGAAGATATATTCCTATTATATTCAATCAATGTACTAATCTACCCTGGTTCCAAAGCCTAATGTATTTATTTCTAATGAGCTATTGTTTTCTTTAGAATGATAGAGGACTACATTTGTCGATAAATACTAATTTTATATTATCATGAAAATTTCATAAGATGGTTAACTTGGTTTATATCTTAGATACAAAGAATCATTAGTCATGATTCTGATATTTTCTTTTCAAGATTGGATTTCATCATTCCATGTATATAAATCATGAAAATCATCAAATGTGGATCCATTGGAATAGCTCTGCATGAGTTTTGAAATTCTCATCTTTTAAAAAAACTAAATATTTTTAATTCTTGATTCTATTTATACACCTACTTTGAATTTCTTTTATATGAAATATGTGACCTGAATGATAGGGTCATTCTCTAGAATGATCTGAGTGGTCCTATTATAGATCATGAGTTTTGGATCATCACTGGGAGTTTTAATTTAATTATTAATCCACCAAAAAGGAAATATAGATGTGCTTACCCATTGAGGGGTATGAAATTTTTTTCATGCTTCCTGGCTCAAATTGGGCTCTGTAGCATTGGTAACTCTTGAGAAAAGTATATGTAGTTTAATAAATATATGGGAAGTTTCCATATGTGAATCCTACACTCCCATTTCAAAGATAATTTAATTCTCATATTATCCTATACTATTTCCACTATGGAGGATTTGGTTTATGTGATCACAGATCACTCCCCTCTCCTACTCTGACTAACAGGAGAAATACAATTCATGATCATTTCATCTATTCTATATGTTGGGATGAAAACCACAGTTTTCCACACAACATGCACTCACCCTAGTAATGACTCATTGATGATAACTATTGGGTGGGATTTCGTAGTATATTTTGAATAATGAAGAAGGAACTAGACATGTGGGTGAATTCGAAGCCTTTTGGACAAGACATATTTTTACTCTATACATTCGGATGTTAAACCATGAATGAAATATGGAAACCCCTCATGATAGAATGAAATATTTGACTCCATCCCACACATGTCCTTTAATTATATCAATGGGGGAACCCCAAAATCTCAATAAGATCATGAGATTTTCAAGTAAATTTCTTCAATTAGCTTAGAATGTTCCCCCTAGACAAATAGATTTTCTGGATTTTTCATATCACCTCTTGGTACCTCATCAAAAAGGTATTGATGACTACATTTTGGACTACTTTATAGGGGAATTATAACTGAGTGTCATCTCCCAGAACATTATGTATCATCCCTATATTAAATAACTAGCCACATTAAAAAAAAATTGGCTGGTAAATATGTGTAATTTTCACTTCAACATTCATGATATTGTTATAAAAAAATGCTTATGATATACCTATGCAGGTTGGTAAATGTAATGGCCCGGACCTCTCTGGCCCATTCCTTTATCAAAAATAAGGTCACAAAGTGTTCTAGAGGGTAAAATAGACTTTTCCCACACTTTCCAGAATTTTGTAAGTACACGCCATGTAGTGTGAGTACATGTGGTGTACCTCCTCTCTAGGTATACCCCATTTTGGAAGCTGTGTCCTTTCTGTGTGAAATAAATGAGTGCACACCATGTATTGAATACTACATGCCGTGTAGTGTCTCCCCGTGTCTGCATTACCTTCAAATTGTTTGTTGAACAGTCATAGGTTTTCTTTCGTGTTGATGCCATGTCCTTGCCATGTGAAATAAATGAGTACACACCATGTAGTCAATACTACACATCGTTTAGTCAATACGAAATGCCCGGTAGTGTCTCCACGCGTACGCGTTACCTCAAACTGTGTGTTGACCAGTCAATGGCCACGTTCCACGTTGAAGGCCGTGTTGGATGCCGCGTGGTGACCGTGTGAAATAGCCGAGTACACGCCGTGTACAATAAAGTACATGCCTTGTACTTTAGTTTTTCTCACCACTAAAAGGAGGGGTCCCCTCCTCCTTTTAGACTCACTCATCTCCTCCCCTTTCCCTCGAGCAGAGCTCTCCCAAGAGACTCGAAGGCTCTTTTCCTCCATAACTTCTTCATCCGAGCTCCGATTTACGATCCGTCAACGGCCACGGGATACTAACGATGAGGCAGAACTTCTGAGCATGGATCGGTTTCTTTCCCTTCGACATTTCCTTCCCAGCATCCACCTGAGGAGGTTTTGTTGGGTTTTTTCAAGAAGCGGCGGACGCTGACAGACTTCGTCTAAAGTTGATCTGGGGGAGCATTGTGATCAGAACTTGTTGAGGAAGGGATCTTACCTTCGTCTCTCTAAATTTGTTCATCATGCGGGGTGGGTGTCCTCTTATTTACATGAAACAAATTTGAACCAGTTTAATAAAGACAATTATAGGATATTATAATGGGGTTGGGATGTTTGTGATTGCAGTTACATTATTTATACCCTGTTATATTGTGTTGTGAATTGAATAGGCTTATGCCTACTGAAAATCACTGTCATTGGAGGCCTTTTCTTGCCTAATTAAATGCCACCCTATCTTTCTAGACCTATATAGATGGAGACATTGAGGAATGTGGAAATTGGTTAATCACGTAAATTTTTCTGATTAAATGAAAATCTAGAACCTTTATGTGATCACCCAGGTAGAATAAAACTGAAATAATAAACATGTTAGTGCTGATTAGGGTTTATTTATGAAATTGGGTGTTTTGCGGGTTGTTGTGGATTGGATGGGCAGTGGGGCTCCGATAAATTGTATCAAGGGATGATGATGTACGCTGTGGTTGTGGTTATGGTGGTTGTCAGCAGGGCTGCAGGGATGGGTTTGAATGTGATCAAACTATGGGTTGTGAATAATAAATGAATGTGGAAGAGTTATTGAATGGTGGGGCATGGTAATGGAATGGGAATAATAATCAAAGGGATTTCTTTTTTAATAAGGACTTGGTTGTGTTGCTTGTGTTTTCCTAACATGATTTTTGGATGGCAGGAAAATGCTTTTTTACGAACGATTGATATGGTTGGTTGTGGATAGTTTCCCAGTAGTTAAGGAACTAATAAAGTGATTATATTGAAACATGAAAACCTAAATGGGGTTGAGGTTTTTTTGTATGCATGCTTCGTAATAGCTGTGTCGAGGCATGTACTCAATTCTCTATTTGGAAGCCATAGGTTGGGTTGAGTGTTTGGTATATATATATATCTTTGTGTTTAGTCGCACCCCACCCATGTTGAGAACTTAGTGTCGAACACTCCCATTCATGGGAGAGGGTGTTTTACCCATAGTTACTAGCTCCTTCCTTCTCCTTCTTCCATAGGCTGTGATGGCTTGAGGAGACCTTACACCCAAGACTCTTTGGGTAGGTTTCGATTTGGGTGGTTTTCTCCCAAGACTCTTCTAGTAGGCTTTACTATTTCCCAATAACCTTCGGGATGAGTCCTAGCTGTGGGAGGGCGGGATACGTGGTTGTGAGGCCCAGGTGTGTGTGGGAAGGAAGAGTGTGGTAGTGTCAGGACGTTCTCCATTAGGAAGAGCATCGTACTAGATGGAAATGTTGTGGGGTACCCAATACTCTTGTTCTTATATAATACTATTACCTGTTGATTGTGTTTTTGGTGAGCGTGGCTGGTGAGGTTGGGTGGATAGAATTCCTTGTTAGATTTTGTTTTCTTCTGTTGTTCTCACAGGACATTAAGATGTCTCCCCATTTGGGCACAAGAGATTTAGGTTTCCCTGCTGAGTATATTTTTATGCTCACCCTAGGATTACTTTCAAATTTCCAGGAGGACTACCGGGGCCGTGCAGGACCCTACTAGTCGGGACAGTTGGAGTTGTTGCAGTTTGATGTACTGTTGTTTCTTTAGTATTGTAGTTTTCGAGATTTCTTGTACTTGTACCTTGTTTCAGAACCATTTAAACATGCATATGGGATTGGTTTGGGATTATTTCTATACACTTGTTATTTTCCTTTTTGGTGGTTGATTGTCCTATTTCCCGATCCTAAATAAAAAAAGGGTAATGCCTCCCATATTTTTGAATACTCTTACCCTTGATGATAGTCGCCACCTCGGGGCCTACTGGAGGCGGGACTCTGGGGTCGTTATCCCCCTTTCACAATTTCCAGCTCGAGAGGGGCATCATTGGTGGGAGGGTTCATGACCGAATGATATCAAAGGAATGTTCAGAGATAGGATGATGTCTGGAGTTAGGAACAGTGAGGATTGCATGGGATGGTAGGGCGACAGTGTTGGATGATCTTGGTGCCTGACATAGGCCAGGGAAGACCAGCTAGGACATGAGATTTTAGGGGGCCCCATGATCTGATGCAAGGACTCTGAGCCTACCGAACGACCAAGTGTGACTACATTGATTGTAGGGTAGAGACCCAAGGGAAGGTATATGAATCATCCTGATTGTGTTTTACTTGATTTGGGTGTTCTGGGAATGAAATTGAAATAATGTGATAAAATAAACCTTGATAAATTTCTTTACTACTTGGTCTTAGGCGATCCTTGTTTATCGTATAGCTATGGCACCTGGACGTCATCCCTGAGTGACTCAGAAGGCCGAGCCCAAAAAATTCCGGCAGACGATCAGTTGAGGATTGACCGATAGTAGGATTATAGGCAGTGGCAAAAGACTCTCAATTCCTTCCAGCGGCAAACCCTCAAGAAGTACGAGGGTAGTACTTAGGATATGAAAATGGAGGGGTGTCTTGAGGATCTAGGGAATGCTTTTACATTGATCTGTGCTCCGAGGGAGTACCGGGTTCCCCTAGTAGTTAGTCACCTGAGTGGTGCGGCGCGACAGTGGTGGACACTCTACCTCAGAGAGAGGACAAAGGTAATGGTTTTGTGGGCTGACTTTGAGAAGGAATTTCGATAGGAATTCCTTACTTCCATGATCAAGGCAGAGAAGCGGCAAGAGTTACTCTCCCTCCAGTAGGGGATTATGTCAGTGAAAGAGTTGGGGATTAAGTTCAAGGATCTCCTACGCTTCGCATCAGACCTCTTTCCAGATGAGGAGTCTGGGGAGAGACGTTTGTAGGAGGGGCTTCATCCTTTTCTCTAGAATTCTGTCACCCCTTCAAACTTTCGATGTACTTGGCAGTACAGAAGAAGGCAGAGGTTTTAGAGAGGATGCACTCGTAGGGAGGTGCACCACGTGAGGGGATCCTGCCATGTTCGACAAAGGGGATGGCATTCAATAGTAGGTATCCTATAATGGGACCTTCCAGGTTCAGGCCAGTGGGGAGCATTCCCCAGCAGTTCCAGTTCAGATATTCAGGTCCTCGTCCCTTTTTCATGAGCCTACGACCGAAGTGTTTTTCTTGTGGAGGTTTCGGGCACATTCAGAGTCGGTGCTCGACCCAAGTTCAGTACGGTGGAGGTGGGCAGGTTCAGTGCCCACCTCAGCAGTAGCAGTTGTCGGCGAGGCCCTTCCAGCAGTAGTAGGACCATGCTTCTCCGAGGGCAGACATTGCAGGAGGAGGCCGACCTCAGGGTGCTCCTCAGAGACCTCGACCAGGGTGTGGTCGGGGAGGTGGATGACATCAGAGAGGTAGAGGAGATGGGTTTGGACAGTTGCATGCAGCAGAGTAGGTATCTCTAGTAGGACCAGAGGTGGTGCGAGGTACGATTTGTTTTTTCAACACTCTCGTTTCTGCCTTGTTCGATTCGGGAGCTTCACACTCTGTTGTTGCACCTGGTCTAGCCCATGCTTTGGGACTAGACATAGAGCGAATTTCCATACCACTGGTGTTGAGTACACTAGTATGAGGGCAGACCAACATATCTTGCATTTTCTGGGGATGTGGGCTGATGTTGGGACTGCATCATTCTAGTGGAGATCTTCTTTTTCTACAGATGCACCCGTACGATGTCATCCTAGGCATCGACTGGTTGTTTTCTGTTGGTGCTGTTATCAACTTCATCCAAATAAGAGTAATGTTCTCCGATGTGGATGACCATCGTGTATCATTTGTTGGCGAGAGGAGCGATTATGTATGAATTCGGCATGTGAAGCCTCTCCTTTCCTTGTAAGGCAGGTTATCAGTGGTATCAGCTGATACAGAGATGATGTATGTCCCATAAGTTGTTGGGTAATTCCTCGATGTTTTTCCTGAGGAGGTTGTGGCTCTACCCCCCCGGACATGATGTTGAGTTCGGGATAGAATTACAGCTTGGTTCCCATCCGATTTCGATGGCCCCCTATCGGATGGCACCTTCGGAGCTGCGGGTGTTTCGGATTCAGATTTACGATCTGATGGAGCTGGTTTTTGTTCGACCCAGCGTGTCACCATGGGGTGCTCCGGTTTTGTTCATGAAGAAGGAAGATCATGGTCTCAGTATATGCATAGAGTACTGAAGGTTGAATCAGGTAACGGTCAAGAACTGTTACCCCCTTCCAATGATAGATAATCTCTTCGACCAACTAAGGGGAGAAGGTTGGTTTTCTAAGATTGATCTATGATCGGGATATCATCATCTGAGGGTAAAGGATAGGGCCTTCTCGAAGACGGCTCTCAGGTGCAGTTATGGGAACTTCGAGTTTGTAGTGATGCCATTTGGAGTAACTAATGCACCAGCTGTGTTCATGAGACTTATGTACTTCATCTTCCGAGTGTTTCTGGACCGGTTCGTCGTTGTGTTTATCGATGAAATCCTAATCTACTCAATATCAGAGGAGGAGCACGTTGAGCATCTCAGGGAAGTCTTGGAAGTCCTTCGACGCCACCATCTTTATGGTAAATTGTCAAAGTGTTTGTTCTTGACATAAGAAGTAAACTTCCTTGGGCAAGTAGTGTCTCAGCATGCAATGTCAGTGGACCTGTCGAAGGTGGAGGCAGTTGTTTCTTGGGCAGCACCAAAGAGCGTGGCAGAAGTTCGTAGTTTCCTGGGGTTGGTAGGTTATTATCGGAGGTTCATTTCAGACTTCTCTCGAGTTGCTGCTCTATTGACAGCTTTGACTAGGAAGAACCAGGTCTTCTTATGGAGCGAGTAGTGCCAGAAAGCATTCGACTACCTGAAAGGAGAAGTTTTTCAGTCCACCAATACTCAAGTTGACAGAGGAAGGGTCGTTGTATGAGGTGTTTTTTGATGCTTCTGGCCTTGGATTGGGGTGTGTACGGATGCCAAAGATGGGTGTGATCGGTTATAGATCTAGGAAGTTGCGCCCTCATGAGTGAAACTATACCACCCATGACCTGGAGCTTGCCACAGTAGTGTTCGCATTGAAGTTGTGGCGACATTACCTCTTTGGGGAGCGCTTTTTGGTCATCTGAGATCACAAGAGCTTACATTATATCTTCTCACAATGTGACCTGAACATGCGACAACAGAGATGGGATGAGTTTCTCTAAGACTATGAATTTGAGATATCTTACATTGAAGAGATGGGAAACGTTGTGGCCGATGCCCTGAGTAAGAAGTCATATAAGGAATTGGTTCGGGAATCCACTGATGCGTGGAGAGCGATGGGTGAGTTGGCTGCCTTGCACATGGATGCAAGGGTAGAGTGTGCTAGAGGCTGTTTTTTTTCAGATGATGGTTCAGTCCTCCTTGTCGCAGTAGGTGGAACAGTCTCAGCGGGGGAACTCTGAGGTGGAAGTGATGAGGGATCGTGTCGATCAAGGAAACGCTCCATAAGGATGGTCAGAGGATAGCCGACACCAGATTCTTTTCAATGGAAGGTTTTATGGTATGGAGGTGATGCGTGAGGGAGTTCTCTGTGAGATACATAGCTCAGACTTGGAGGTACATCTGGGAGTTTCAAAAATGTACCAAGGCCTGAGGGAATTGTTTGTGTGGCCCTGGGTGAAACGGGAAGTGGTGAAGTTTGTGGCTAAGTGCCTAGTGTGTCGCCAAGTAAAGGCTGAACACCGTGTTCCCAGTGGTTTGTTACATCCATTAGATGCCCTCGAGTGGAAGTGGGATGACTTCTCGATGGACTTCATCACAGGACTACCCAGAGCTCAGGGTGGTTATGATGCTATCTGTGTGGTGGTGGATTGTCTGATGAAATCAGCTCATTTCTTTGCAATTAAGGAGTCTGGCCCGATGAGTACCATAGCACAATGGTACGTAGATTAGGTGGTGTGTTTGCATGGAGATACAAAGACTATCATCTCAGATCAGGATACTCAGTTTACCTCACGAGTTTGGAGAGGGTTACAACATGCTTTTGGCACCCAACTATGCCTTAGCACTGCTTTCCACCCCCAGACCGATGGGCAGACAGAGCGGACTATCCAGACATTGGAGGACATGCTGCGGGCATGCGTTCTAGATTTCGGAGGATCAGGGGTGTGACACTTGCCTTTAGTAGATTTTTCCTACAACAACAGCTTCCACTATACTATTGGCATGGCACCATTTGAGGATTTTTATGGAAGACCATGTCATTCACCCATTTTCTGTGCAGAGGTTGCTGAGAGAGGTGCTCTTGGGCCAGAGGTAGTATAGAACACCACATAGAAAGTCCAGCTTGTGCGTGAGAGGTTGAAAGAGGCTCAGGACAGAAATAAGAATTATGTTGATCGTCAAAGGAGGCCCTTGGAGTTTGAGGTGGGAGATCATGTGTTCTTGAAGGTTTCCCCTCGACATGGGTAGTGGAGGTTTGGGAAGGAGAATAAGCTCTCTGCTAGGTTCATCGGACCTTTTGAGGAGCTGAGGCGAGTCGGCGACGTGGCATATCAGCTGGCCCTACCAACTTAGTTGGAGAAGGTTTAGGACGTCTTCCACGTCTCCCAGCTTTATCGGTACTTACACGACGACTCTTACGTTATCGACTGGGGAGAGTTAGATATGGGAGATGACTTTACCTTCGAAGAATGAACAGTTATAATCGAGGATCGTAAAGAGAAGGTTCTTCGTGGATGAACCATCGCCTTGGTTTGTGTGTTGCGGAGGCATTGCTGCCTCGGGGAGAGAACTTGGGAGCGGTAGACCCAGATGCACGCTCAGTACCCGGAGTTGTTTTGACTTGTTTTTTTCCTTGTCCTTCTGATCTTTGTTTTGATGTTAGACTTTGTACCTTTGATATATGGAATGCGTGGCTTTATGGTTGTGAGACCTTCTGTTTCCTTGTTCTCTAGAAGTGTGTAACATGTACGGATGTGTGGGGAAGGGAAGAACCAATCCTTAATTGAGACGCATTAATGAGGATGCGGTTAAACCTGTGTAGGCGAGTCAGTGCCGCCTATAGCGATTAATATCTCGACATAGGAGAAGGAATTCGTAACACCTATAATTAGGGTTGTTGGTTGGGTTCATGTTATAACGATAACCCTAAGAGGTATCTTCTTGGGTTCCTCTAGGTTGGTTTTAAATTCTCCGGGACGAGAATGTTTTAAGTGGTATCTGATGTAATGGCTCGGACCTCTCCAGCCAATTCCTTTGTCAAGAAGAAGGTCACGAAGTGTTCTGGAGTGTAAACTGGACTTTTCCCACACTTTCCAGAATTTTATAAGTACACGCCGTATAGTGTGAGTACACGTTGTGTACCCCCTCACCGGGTATACCCCATGTTGGAAGCTGTGTCCTTGCTATGTGAGATAAATGAGTACACGCCATGTAGTAAATACAACACGTTGTGTAGTGTCTCCCCGCGTAGGCGTTACCTTCAAACCATGTGTTGACCAGTCAACGGATGTGTTCCGTATTGATGCTATGTCCTTACCGGGTGAAATAAATGGGTATACGCTATGTAGTCAATACTACACGCCGTGTGGTGTCTCCCTGCGTACGAGTTACCCTCAAACCATGTGTTGACCACTCAACGGCTAGGTTCTGCGTTGAAGGCCATGTTGGAAGCCGCGTGGTGACCATTTGAAATGGCCGAGTAAAAGTCGTGTACTATAATATACAAGCTGTGTACATTAGTTTTTCTCGCCTATAAAAGGAGGGGTCCCCTCCTCTTTTTCATCTCACTCCTCTCCTCCCCTTTCCTTAGAGCATAGATCTCCCAAGAGACTCGAAGGCTCTTTTCCTCCATAACTTCTTCGTTCGAGCTCCGATTTAAGATCTGTCAGCGGCCACAGGATCATAACGACGAGGAGGAACTTCTGAGCTTAAATCGGTTTCTTTCCCTTCGACCTTTCCTTCCTATCTTCCACCCAAAGATGTTTTTCCGAGTTTTTCCAAGAAACGAAAGACGCCGACGGACGTCTTCTAAAGTTGATCTGGGGGAGCGTTATGATTAGAACTTGTTGAAGTAGGGATCTTACCATCGTCTCTCTAAATTTTTGCATCATGTGAGGTGGGTGTCTTCTTGTTTACGTGAAACACATTTGAACTGGTTTAATAAAGATAATAACTGTCTATTATAATGGGGTTGGGGAGTTTCTGATTGTAGTTACATTATTTATATCCTATGATATTGTGTTCTGAATTGAATAGACATATGCCTACTGAAAATCATGGTCCTTCTGGGCCTTTTCTTGCGCAATTAAATTCTTCCCTATCTTTGTAGACCGATATGGATGGAGACTTTGTGGAATTTGGATGTTTTTTAATCACGTAATTTTGGATGATTAAATGAAAATATGGAACCCTTGTGTGATCACCCTTAGTTGAAAAAGACTACAATAATAAACATGTGGGTGCTGTTGGGGGTTTATTTATGAAAAGGAGTGTTTTGCGGGTTGTTGTGGATCAGATGGGCAGTGGGGATGTGATAAATTTTATCAATGGATGATGATGTATGGTGTGGTTGTGGTTATGATGGTTGGTAGCAGGGCTATAGGGATGGGTTTGAATGTGATCAAAATATGGGTTGTGAATAATAAATGAAAGTGTAAGAGTTAATTAATGGTGGGGCATGGTAATCGAATGAGAATAATAATCAATGGGGTTGGTTGATTAATAAGATGTACTTGGTTGTGTTGCTTGTGTTTTCCTAACTTGATTTGTGGATGACAGGAATATGTTTTTCTACAAACAATTTATGTAGTTGGTTGTGGATAGTTGCCCAGTAGTTAAGGAACTAATAAACTGATTCTCTTGAAACATGAAAACCTAAATGGTGTTGGGGTTGTTTGTTGTATGCATGCTTCGTAGTAGCAGTGCTGAGGCACATGCTCAGTTCTCTGTTTGGAAGCCATAGGTTGGGATGAGTGTTTGGTATATATATATGTATCTTTGTGTTTTGTCGCACCCCACCCATGTTGAGAACTTAGTGTTGAACACTCCCATTCATGGGAGAGGGTGTTTTCCCCATTTTTATTAGATCCTTCATGCTCCTTCTTCCATAGGATATGATGGATTGAGGCGACCTTACACCCAAGAATCTTCAGGTAGGTTTCGATTGGGGTGGTTTTATCCCAGGACTCTTCGGGCAGGCTTTACTATTTCCCAAGCACCTACGGGATGAGGCCTAGGTGTGTGCGGGTGGGATACGTGGTTGTGAAGCCCAGGTGTGTGCGGGAGGGATGTTTGGTTGTGTGGCCTAGGTGTGTGAGTGTGGGATGTGTGGTTGTGAGGCCCAAGTGTGTGTACGTGGGATCTGTGGTTCTTGAGGCCCAGTTGTGTGATGGAGGGATTAGCGTGGTAGCGTTAGGACATTTCCGTTAGGAAGAGCAGATAACTAGTGGGAAATGGTGCGGGGTACCCAATACTCTTGTTCTTATATACTACTATTACCCATTGATTCTATTTTTTTGTGAGCATGGATGGTGAGGATGGGCGGATAGAAATCCTTATTAGATTTTGGTTTCTTTTGTTGTTCTCACGGGATATTAGGATGTATCCCCACTTGTGCATGAGAGCTTTAGGTTTCCCTACTGAGTATACTTGTATGCTCACCATATGTTTGCTTTCAGGTTTCCAGGAGGACTACTATGGCCGTGCGGGACCCTACTAGTCGGGACAGTTGGAGTTGTTGAAGTTTGAAGTACTGTTGTTTCTTTGGTATTGTACTTTTTGAGCTTTCATGTACTTTTACCTTGTTTCATAACTATTTAAACATGCATACGGGATTGGTTTGTGTTTATTTCTATACACTTGTTCTTTTCCTTTTTGGTGGTTGACTTATCCTACTTCCCGATCCAAAATAAAAAAAGGGTAATGCCTCCCATATTTGTGAAAACTCATACCCATGGTGCTAGTCACCACCCCGGGGCCAACTGGAGGCGGGACTCAGAGGTCATTATCTCCCTTTGACCATTACTATCTCAGGAGGGGAATATTTGTTAGGAGGGGGTCGTGACAGTAAATGATAAAAACTGTTATTTTATTCATGAAATAACCACTCAAACCATCATTTAAATGTCTTGAGAAATTATAGGTCATATAAATAGGAAAGTCCCTAGTTCATGTATTTTTATAAATCACTATATGGAAAAAGCATATGATAGGGTGAAGTTGTGTTACATAATCATATTCCTAAGATGTATGGGTTTCTCGGAAAGGATGGTTGACATATTCTTTATACACATTGGTTCCTAGTGGTTTTACATTACTTTTATGGGGAAAAATTGTGCCATATTTAATTCGGTTTGTAGGTTGAGACAAGGGGACCATATCTCTAGTATTCTTTCATTTTGATACATAATGTGTTATGTTGATACCTAAATAAATGTGGTAGTGATGGCAGTGTAACACTCCAAGCTTCTACGATACGCTTCTCATTGAATAATGTGATAACATGTGTTTTACACAACATCGAGTTCTAACACACCACAACCAATCAAACTAGCCGTTATGAATAGTAATACCTACTTTTTGAAATTGTATATATTTTATATTTCAAAATGGACTTCATTTTTGAATTCGGAATATCAGTTATAGCTTAGGGGGAAATTTTGGCATTGTTCTGAAAAACATCAATTTTTTATGAATAGTGAAACTACTAAGTGGTAGTTAAAAAACTAAATTTTTCATAAAACATAATTTTACCGCTTCTGGGAATGGAATTTCAAAAATCCGAGAGACATGGTTAATATCAAGAAGCAAAATGTGGTTCAATGAGATAAAAATAATTTTTGGTGAATAGTAACTTTTTACTTTTATTTACCACGGTTAAAAGTAAATAGGTTAATTAAGGGTAAAAATGATATTAACATTACCCTAACACATGTCCTAATTCTATTGGACAAGTGTATCTCGACCAAAAACAACCTTAGGAAAAAAATATTATCATTTAGGTCCACTTGGAATAGATTAGGACATTTATTATTATTTAATTCAAAGAAGAGTTAAAAGAGTTAAAATCAAAGATTAATTACTAAAACATTTTTATTATAGGTTTATACATAAGATAAATTCTATTGTAAATATTCATTATAAATATAATAATATTTCCTAAATAATGATATTTTATTTATAATTTTTATACATTAAATAATTTTATTTATTTATGACACAATGATGATGTAGTAATTACCATAATAGTGAACAATTTAAATAATTGATATTATAAGTACTCAAATAAATATAATTTCAGACTTTTTATGAATTACACTAATTATCTAGGATAATATGACATGTTAGTATTGATTTAATTAACTTTTTTCGAAGTAATCATTCTATTATTATTTTTACAAAAATCAATTATTGAATGGTGTCAAAATTGACATAAAAGAGTTTTTAAAACTAATATTATATTATTAATTGATATTAAATTCTTAAAAATCTAAGGTTCGTCCAAGAGACTTATAAAATTATAGGTGTATCACTAAAGGATCACTTTAAGGTCGCTTGGATGTATATAGTAAGTTTATTAACTATATAATATAAAAATACAAAGTGACATGGTAAATGTCAAACTAATTAACTAAGAGTTAAAACTAAAATATAAAGTTAATATAATGACCCAAAACTGTATAAATTATATTGGTTGAATGGTTTTTGACGTATACCCACTGTAACCTTTAAATAATAAACTTTGGATCCATTAGAAAAATAATATTGATTTTTTATAAATTAATATTTCCAGCTTTTGCAAAGGTTCCCCTCACCCTTCTTATAAAAGGGCACTCCTCCTTCTCATTTCATCACACCTTCAAAGACTTTTGATTCTGCCAACCCCTGCCCAAATACTCTCTCAACTTCCCTAACTACAACCTAGAGGCATTCGTTTGATCAGAAAGCCATCTTAAGGAGCCCTTTTGATAAAATCAAAGGAAGAACCCGAAGAAGAGGTAATGTTTTCACCACCCCTTTTCAAGTTCCTTTCTTCTTCCACTTCTTCTTTCATCGTTATTACCATTCTAAAATAATAAATACAGTATCTTATATATACTGTGATGTTATTATGAATATGGTACAACCATATTCAGTATTCTATCCACCTTTTGAATAACATGTCACCATACGTGCGTACGTACGGCTTACCGTCTCCACGTCGTGGTGTAATTGTTATTCAATATATTATTATTTGGATGGGTATAATAATGATGTATAATTCATGTAAACAATAAATATAACATGATAATGATTTTTTTATATATAGTATACCATCCACGTATATATTATTTTAATATCAAAAGAATGATATTGTCGCTCGTGCGTACGTACGGACTACCGTCTCCACGAACGCGATGAGATTCATTCTCCATCATATCCATTCAAGTATAATTATCATTTGATGATTTAAAAATAATTTTTAAGAACTTGATAAAATTCTGGATATGAATAAGACACAACCTATCCATGAAAAAGATGGCTTACGTAACAAAAAATATAAATGCAAACGAGTAAGTTAACACCCGAAACGACGATAATACTAAGATATTATTAAAAAAGCAATGTTAAAAGATAATATATTATATCATATTAATATATATGATTATTGTATAATTTAATAACAATTATTTCACCATTATACATGAATTTAACCTACCCTCAACCAAGGAAAAGTACAAGGTAAGGGTTTATTTCGCAATCTCTCCATTATCTGAGGCTGTTTATACGTAATAATCTACTTGGATTTCTTTATCATCTACATCCATGTTTCATAAAAATGTATTTCAAAACATTTAAACTATTTAATAGAATATGAATTAAAGTCATTTATACCCTTTTTTACATTTATAAGTGGTTTATAAAGGAATATTTTCATCATTTTCCAAACAAGGTACTTTTTAACATTTTTGACAGAATTAAGGTAAGAATGTTTTTTTAACTTATACGGCAGGTGCAACTATTTTCCGCCATTATAAAATCTTCAAAGATTTCCTTACAAGCATATAATAATATTTTCAAAGAAAATGTTTTATTTTATAAATATATGACTCTTAAATTATTTCAAAATAAAAAGTGATATTTCTCTTAAAATAGGTTTGATTTCATCTATGTCAACATCCTTTGATTGATTTTACGCTTATTTGAAGTTGATTAATTATGATACAAAACTTCTATATTGTATTGAAGGTTTTGTGATATTTTTTAATGTGGATGTGTTATTTTTATACCATTCATAGTTTTTGGATGAAGTATTTACATTTCGTATGGCAGTTTTAATACGAATTTTTATGTTATGTTTAATCCTTTTCATATGGGAATGCATTGGACTTAATATGTGACAGGTGGAGCCCGATATAGCTCCTCGATGCATCAGTAGGTCTCATGAGACAAACTAGTGTCTTGGCACAAGGCCTTGAGAAAATCTTATTTGTAGTCATGGCACGAGGCCTTGGCTATGTGGTTATGATAGTCTGGAATTATGCATTCCATCATTATGAAAGTTGTTATTGATATTGCATGTGATTATTCGATTAGAAGAATATCCATGTGAATAAGTAAATGACATTATTTCATTTTATTTTTTCCATACTATGTTGAAGTTCATGTTTAAAAGGCTTTTGTTTTAGTTATACATTGCCTTAAATGTTTATTCTTATTTATGAATGTTTCTGCTATATTTTTATCCTTACCGGGCATTTGAGCTCACCCCTTTTCTATGTTTTCTTATTCCCACGGTATGAAGAAGAAAATTATGAATGAACTGCAGGGATAGTATGTGGGGATATGAGTGTGGAATATGAATAAAATATGTTGTTGTAGTTTTCATTTTTATGGTGTAATGTAAGACTTATGAATATATCTATTACTTCAAAGGTTACATAACCAATCTGTCATTCGAGATTTGATCCTTCTTGTGATCATGCCAATGTTATGTAATAATGCACCGACTATGGGTAACTGGGGTTAGGGAGTTACAGTTGGTATCAGAGGAAGTTTAGTACAAACCTTGGAAACTAGATTTAGATAGACTCTGATTATAGCACATTGATTTAAGATGGACTTTGAGGATTAGTATAGAAGAACTTTCTAGAATTTTGGTATTGTAAAGAATTTGTGAGTTTTCCTAGAAATACATCACTGTCTGGATACGAGCAGGTAGAGGCGGCTCTGGCACAGATGTAACTAGGGGTAAAACTCGAAAACACCGCTTTGAGCTAGACTCGAACGGGAACTGGTGCACGACAACGGGCCTTGCTGTACTCTTGGATACGACACTCCCAAGGTATATTCTTAGGAATACTCTCATTTTATATAAAAATCATTATGAAGGGTTTATGAGTATATACTTCCTCAAAGAAAAAATTATTATGATTATAGATTATATCCATAAATAGTTCAATTTATTTTAAGTGTTTTATATGTATGGGATTATGTATTTTGATTCATAAACTGATCTTGTTTATTCCATTGTTTATAAATGGCGCCAAGTGGAAGAAATGGAAACTGTATCAATGAATGCACTCCATTTAGGGATTTCCCTCCTGCTCAATATAATTATAGTGGAGCTGGTGATGCAACTGGTGTCGATCAGCTAATCACCATACTGGGACAACTCACTGAGGTTAGGAATAATAACTATACCCGTATGGAGAACCCTGATCCACATCGTGGTGGATCAATGTTAGATCTCTTAATGAGGCAACAACCACCAACATTAAATGGGAGTACAAATCCCTTAGTAGCTGAGCAATGGATAAATTCCCTAGAAAAATATTTCAGGCTTTGCACAGTAGTGAAAGGAAAAAAGTTATCATGGCAGTTTACCACCTCACTGGAAAAGATGATCAATGGTGGTCATTGATTCAAAATACAAAGGAAGATGATGAAGTATCAAATATGTAATGGAGGGAGTTCAAAGATCAATTTTTAGAAAAATACTTTCCTCGCGACCATCGAGCAGATATGGAAAGGCAATTTCTGAGTCTGAGACAAAAGGAGGATGAGAATGTCGCAAAGTGTGAGGATAACATTACAAGATTAGCATGTTATGCTGGAGATTATATACATAACCCAAGAAGTAAAATTGATCATTTCTTTGATGGGTTAAAACCATTTCTCCATCGATCATTAGTCTCAAAATCCTTTTCATCGTACGAAGACATTGTATCATGTGCTATCAAGACCGAAAAGGAATTCTCTATGTCTTATGAATTTAAAGCAAACCAAGAGAATTAGTGATCTGCTGATCAATTTGGGAATGGAAATAAGAAGAAGAAAGGATTGTTTGAATATCCATCCTGTGGTAAATGTGGGAAGAAACACCCCGGTACTTTCTTGAAGGGAACGAGAGTCTGTTACAAGTGTGGTGAAAAAGGCCACCAAGCTCGTGACTGCAAAGGGAAGAAGGAAGCTACCAATGTTCAGTGCTAAAATTGTAGGGAGATTAGACATTATGCAAATGAATGTCCTAAGCGTCAGGGGAACTTACCTCAGAAAATTCCAAGGGATCAAGTCCAAGATTATGTTATCACTATTGCTGAGATAGAAGCTCTGAAAGACGTGGTGGTAGGTAATTTAATGGTTGCCTCAAGTTTAGAAAATGCATTATTTGATTCTGGATCATCACATTGTTTCGTATCTTTCCAGTTTGGTATGAAAATTAGGTATTTTCAATTTGATTTAACAAGGGATTTGTCAGTTAAAACTCCTAAGGGAAGTATCATTGCAACAATGTTTTTTGAATAAGTCCCCATTAGAGCTCATAAATGTTTTTTATCTTCTGATCTCATCATCATACCTATGGTTGAGTTTGATATAATCCTCGGTATGGACTGGCTTTCAGACTATGATGCGAAGATTTATTGTTAGAAGAAATAGGTTACGATTCATGATGATGATGATAAGGAACACCTTATTTTTAGAGCAGAATCGTCACCACGTAATTATTATCTAGATCCACCCATATTAGCTCAACTAAATTCAATTATTGGGGTGGAAGAGAATGAAATAACTATGGTTGAGGAATGTAATGTTCAAATAGAGGATGTACCTATTGTGAAAGAATATGTAGATGTATTTCCGAAAGATTTACATGGACATCGTCCAGAATGAGAAGTTGAGTTTTCCATTGATTTAATTCCTGGATCAAGACCTATATCGAAGACCCCATATAGAATGTCCACTGTAGAATTAGTAGAACTAAAGAAACAACTAGAGTAATTGAGTAATATCGGATTTATTCGCCCTAGTGTTTCTCCATGGGGAGCCCCTGTTCTTTTTGTTAAAAAGAAAGATGGATCCATGAGGTTTTGTATTGACTATAGGAAGATCAATTCTATAAAAATAAAGAACAAGTATACCCTACCTCACATTGATGATTTATTTGACCAACTGCTTGGAGATCAATACTTTTCAAAGATTTACCTTCGATATGGATACCAGTAGTTGTGTGTGAAGAAGGAAGACATTCCGAAGACAGCATTTCGAACCAGGTACGGGCATTATGAGTTTACGGTAATGCCTTTTGGATTGACTAATGCACCCTCTGTATTCATGGATCTGTTGAATAGAGTTTTCAAGAAATATATCGATGAATTTGTGGTGGTATTTATTGATGATATCGGGGTATACTCCAAAAGCTACGAAGATCATGAAAATTACTTGCGCATTATCCTGAAGACTCTGAGAAGACATGAAATATATGGGATGTTTGGAAATGTGAATTCTAGCTTCAGGAGATTTCTTTTCTTGGCCATATTGTCTCTAAAGATGGAATCTCTGTTGATCCTTCTATGACCAAGGCAATCCAAGAATGACCCGCACCTATGAATATAACTGAGGTACGTAGTTTTGTTTGTTTAACAGGTTATTATTGACGTTTCGTCCAGAATTTTGCCCAATTGGCTAACCCATTAACGAAGCTCACACGTAAAGGGGTTAAATTTTTTTGGACAAAAGGGTGTGAATAATGTTTTGAAGAACTGAAGAGAAGATTAGTCAATGCTCCTATATTGACTCTACCATTGGGAAATGATGGGTTCGTTATTTATAGTGATTCATTGAAGAAAGGACTTGGTTGTGTCCTTATGCAGAATTATAGGGTTATTGCCTATGCATCACAGCAGTTGAAAATTCATTAAAAAAAATCCTACTCATGATCTTGAGTTAGCAGCTGTGATCATTGCTTTGAAGATATGGAGGCACTACCTCTATGGTGAAAATTGTGATATTTATACTGATCACAAGAGTTTGAAGTATATTTTCTCACAAAAAGAAATCAACATGAGGAAAAGGAGATGTCTTGAATTACTAAAGGATTATGATTGTACGATACACTACCACCCGGGGAAAGCAAACAAGGTGGCAGATGCTTTGAGCAGAAAAGGCCATGGAGTTTTGAACGTGATGAGAATTGAAATGGATCCAATTTTCAACGATATAGTGAAGATGGACATGGGAATAACCAGGGAAGTTGAAACATCAATGCTTTTTCAAATGGTTGCCAAACCATCCTTACTAGAAAGGATTAAGAGTTCTCAGACCGATGATGAAGAATTTCAAAAGAAGATTAAATCCGTGAATGATGGGAAATTGAGAGACTTTGTGTATGAAGATGGAATTTTGAAATTCGGGAAGAGACTTTGTGTTCCCGATATACCTGATCTAAAAAGGGAATTGCTAGATGATGCTCATAGTTCCAATTTCTCTATAAACCCTGGGAGCACCCAAATGTATAGAGATTTGAAGGAACATTTTTTGTGGGACAATATGAAGAGGGAGATTGCTGATTTGTGTCAAGATGTATGGTTTGTCAACAAGTGAATGCTGGAAGGCAACACCCTAGAGGAGTCATTCAACCTATTCCCATACCAGAGTAAAAATGGGACAATATTACGATGGACCTTTTCATGGGGCTACCAAATACTCCTAGAAGGAATGATGCAATATGGGTTATTGTTGATCGTCTTACCAAGTCATCACATTTTCTTACTATAAGAGAAGATCTACCACTGGAACGTCTAGAAAGACTATATATTAATGAAGTTGTGAGACTTCATGGAGTACCCCTATCGATTGTTTCTGATCGTGATCCCCGTTTTACTTCACGATTCTGGAAGAGTCTTCAGGAATCCCTGGATACTGAACTTCATTTGAGCACTGCCTACCACCCTCAGACAGACGAACAATTAGAATGGACTATTCAAACCTTAGAAGACATGTTGAGATCTTGCTCATTTGACTTTCAGGATATGTGGGATCAATATTTACCTCTGGTAGAATTTTCATATAACAATTTCTTCCATACGAGTATTCAGATGGAACCATATGAAGCGTTATATGGAAAGAGATGTCGCACACCAACCTGTTGGGATGACGTTGGTGAAAGAAAACTTGTAGGTCCAGAATTGGTAGAGGAAACGATGGAAAAGGTGAAGGTAATCAAAAATCACATCAAAGCAGCTCAAAGTAGGAAAAAGAGCTATGCCGATAATCGAAGGAAGGATTTGGAATTTCAAGTTGGTGATCATGTTTTCCTGAAGGTATCTCCCTAGAAAGGAGTCATATGTTTTGGTAAGAAAGGTAAATTGAGTCCTAGGTACATCGGACCTTTCGAAATTCTAGAACGAATTGGGGTTATAGCTTACCGATTGGCAATGCCGCCAAGCCTCTCCAAAGTTCACGATGTGTTCTGTAACGACCTGAAATTTTGAATAAATCTTGTTTCCTAATTTCATGTGTTATTTTATTTTTTTTATACTCAACAAAAATGTTTTATTGGATAACATGAGTATAATTAAAATGAGACAGTTGGGTTTAGACGGTTATATGACCATTGGTCAATATGACCACTAGAAACTAAACGTTTTGATTATTGTCTCTAAATACAAGTAATCTTGGTTATTTAATATAGAAAGAAGATTTAATGGCCTCACCCAGTAGTCTTGGACCGATCGAAGCCCATCTAACAGAACTTGGGAAGGAGGTAGCACCACTAGGCTTTGCTCTAGACCAAACCCAAGACGAACATCATAGTGTGAAGCTAGAACGGAATCACCTTTGCAAGAAGTTCAAACTAATAGAAATTACTACTTGTGCAATTTTGGCCGAGCCTCCCTCAGATTCCCTCACCTTAGCACACCTTACACTTAGGTCCCATGCTGGTGTGATAAGGGGCTATGTAAGGAGACCGTAACTGCCTTGTGTAAACCTTTGTTTTAAATAAGAATTGGGATTTCTTCTTATGATGATGTTTATGAATTTTCAAATGTCCAGATAAATATAGTATGCATATTTTTTGTGAATTTTAGAGAAAGGATATTTTAAAAAAATGTTTATGTAAACATTAAATAATTAAAAATGTGTAATGATTTTCAAAAAATGGTCTTCTACAATTATGTTCAGTATGAAATTTAGAGTCTAATAAGATCAACTTAATTTTTGATGAATAGTAAATTATGAATAGTAATTTTATGATTAGGATTAGTAATATGACCAAATGGATTAGTAATCTCACTTAACGAAAGTTTTAAAATAATCTAGGCACCTTGATTAAGTAATGTGATTCAATAAAATGGTTAAATAACGGTTTCATAAATTATTATTGAAGTATTCGTTTTTTCGGGTGAATAGTGTTTTTTAATTAAAAATTAAATTTAAAATATTTAGAAAATTATTTTTATAAAATGGATTTCATTTTTTAACTCAGAGCATCGATATTATGTTAAGGTAATTTTTGGGGTTTTTTCTGAAAAAAATGAATTTTCGGTGAATAGTGTATTTATTTAAAAATAAAATTAAAAATATTTAGAAAATTATTATTATAAAATGGAGTTCATTTTTGAAATCAGAGCATTGATATTTGGTTAGTGTGAAATTTTGGGATTTTTTTGAGAAAGTTGAATTTTTAGTGAATAGTAAAAATACAGTTTTAGGGTTTTGGTATGTTTAATGACATCATAACTATGTCATGGTGATGTCATGAGATATTTTAATGGATGGTCGACCAAAGGTGATGAATTATTGTATGGGGGGCCCATGTGGCCTAACATAATGGGAAATATCATGGGAGAGAACATGGTTTTGAGAAAATCTCATGTGAGGTGTCCCTTGGCCATTAATGCCTTGTCCCCTCACTTTCCCTATAAATACCAAGTCATCCTCTCATCCATTTCAACTCTCCACTCTCCCCCAACGAGGTTCTGGTCTCATTAACTCCCAAGGAGTCCTCCCAAGGTGCCCTCAAGCTCTCAAGGTCCCAACCATTGAGTTTTAAGAGTTACGTTTTAAGGTAAGGGATCCGACCTCTCTTTCTTTTCAAGTAATTTATTTTATGTCATTCCTTTTTTGCTCCATGTTCTTATGTTGGTGTATGTTATTTTATACTCCTCTTACTGCCATTTTTATGTTAATATAATGGGAAATCCCCTCTTACTATCATTATTTCGTTTTATGATTTTTTAAGTGGCGTCGTTAGGCTGCCAAAAGTTTTGTAACAGATTCTTTCTCCCTTCTCATTTTCAAGATCTATTTTATTGTAAAGTCTTTCAAGTTGCTTTTTATTATGTTGGGGTATGATCTCTAAATTTATCATACTGATCTTTTATGATCATATGATGAGAGACCCCATTTTATCTCTTCAATTCAGTATTTTGATGTTTTAAGTGGCGCCGTTAGGTTGCCGAATTTTTAAGTGGTTCTTCACCCTTCTCGTTTTGAAGTTATACTTTCATGTCAATTCTTTCAAGTTCCTTTTTTTATGTTGGGGTATGATATCTATATCTATCATACTGATCTTTTATGAACATATGATGAGAGACCCTATTTGATCTCTTCAATTCAGTATTTTAAAGTTTTAAGTGGCGCCGTTAGGCTGCCGAATTTTTAAGTGGTTCTTTCACCTTTCTCCTTTTTCAAAGTTGTAATTCCATGTCAAGTTTGAAAGTTCCTTTTTATTATGTTGGGGTATGATCTCTAAATCGATCATACTGATAATTTATTTTCATATGATGAGAGACCCTATTTAATCTCTTCAATTCAGTATTTTGACGTTTTAAGTGGCGCCGTTAGGCTTCCGAATTTTTAAGTGGTTCTTTCCCCTTTCTCCCTTTTCAAAGTTCTAATTCCATGTCAAGTCTTGCAAGTTCCTTTTTATTATTTTGGGGTATGATCTCTATATCTATCATACTTATATTTTATGTTCATATTATAATAGACCCTATTTGATCTCATCAATTCATTTTTTGGTTGAAGTTTATGTAACACCGTTAGGCTGCCGAATTTTCATAAGACAAATCTAATTTTTGTCTTCCTTTCCTGTTCTTCATTTCATATGGTATATTTTGAAATTTCATTACAATTTTCTTAAATCCCTTATATTCTGTCCCTCTACTATTTTATGGGTCATTTATGAATGTTTGACCCATGTCCCCTCTCTTTTCAATGTTTTCTTAAAACCTTGTAACACAGCCGTTATGCTGCAAAATTTTCGTCTCAAAATGTCTCTCTCTTTTTCTAAATATATTTTATTTTATTAAGTTAATACTCAAAGCTATACCTTTTATATGGGTATTCAAATATATACCAAAATGTTCTATTTTAAATTCTGGGATTTACATAAATGAAACCCTCTTTCCCTTTTTGTGGGTTTAAAGTTACATAAAGATCATGTCTTTAAAGCAGTTTTTAAAACATTATTATTATGAAATGAAACCCATTTCTTTTATTCTATATGGGTTTTTTATGAAATGATTGATGATGATATATGTGGCTAACATGATAATAAAGACATGTCAAGGTTTCACCCTGATAGTGCTCCAATGCATTGGGTAAAGACTTAATCTCTAGAGATGACCATTTTTTTAATGACGCCTTGGTGAATAACCTAGGAAATTTTTAACGACACCTTGGGGATGGACCTTGGTGAAACGAAACGATTGTCAATATTAAATGTTGTAGCCACATCTTCAAGTTATAAGAAATGTTATTTTTATTATGATATGCCTCATGATTTAATTCTCATGCCTTAAAGATCTTTTCATGACCTTATTGAAGTATCTCAAGTTCACATGTAAAATGTTTCTCTTGTTTCCCTTACCGGGCCTTCTGCTCACCCTTTCTTTTGATGTATGTCCGCAGGTTATGTGATGCAGTAATGAACCTAAGATAAACATTAGGAAAAGCCTTTCAAGTGTTTAAGAAGAATGTTTTATGTTTTCATGTTTTAAGTTCCTGGTTTCCAAGACACTAAACCTTAAAGATCATCTGTTTCGTAAAATGCAATGAATGTTTATGTGATAAAAAGGTGGGATGCTATATGTTCCACGTATCTCTATTGACGAAATACATGCATGACCCAACGCATGTACTCACCTATGAAGAGTTAGAACTGGAACCTGATCAGTCTTATTGTGAAGATCACGTCCGGATTATTGATATGAGAGAACAAGTATTGAGAAACTGGATGACTCGTCTGGTAAAAGTCCTGTGGAGAAACCATAAGATGGAAGAGGCAATGTCGGAACCCGAGGAACTTATGATGAAGAACCACCCGAGTCTTTTCATGCGGTAGTATTCAAGAAATTTTGAGGACAAAATTATTTGAAGGAGGGTAGAATGTAACACCCCAAGCTTCTACGGTATGCTTCTCTTTGAATAATGCGATAGCGTGTTCTGTACGCAACATCGAGTTCTAACACACCACAACCAATAAAACTAGCCGTTAGGAATAGTAATACCTAATGTTTGAAATTATATATATATTTTATTTCAAAATGGACTTCATTTTTTAATTCCTAATATCAATTATAGCTTAGGGTGAAATTTTGACATTGTTCTGAAAAACTTCAATTTTTGATAAATAGTGAAACTACTAAGTGGTAGTTAAAAAACTGAATTTTTCATAAAACATAATTTTACCACTTCTGTGAATGGAATTTCAAAAATCCGAGAGACAAGGTTAATATCATGAAGTAAAATGTGGTTCAATGAGATAAAAATTAATTTTTGGTGAATAGTAACTTTTTACTTTTATATATCACAGTTAAAAGTAAATAGGTAATTAAGGGTAAAAATGATATTAATATTACCCTAACACATGTCCTAATTCTATTGGACAAGTGTATCTCGACCAAGGGAAACCTTAGGAATAAAATATTATCATTTAGGTCCACTTGGATTAGACTAGCGCATTTATTATTATTTAATTCAATGAAGAGTTAAAAGAGTTAAAATCAATGTCTATTTACTAAAACATTTTTAATATAGGGTTATGCATAAGATAAATTTGATTATAAATATAAATTAAACGATAATAAAATTTCCAACATAATAATATTTTTTATATAATTTTTAAAAATTATATAATATAATTTAGTTATGACACAATGATGATGCAGTAACTACCATAATAGTGGAAAATTTAAATAATTGATATTATAAATACTCAAATAAATATATTTTCAGACTTTTTATGAATTAAAATATTTTTCTAGGATAATATGACATGTTAGGATAGATTTAATTAACTTTTTTAGAAGTAATCATTCTGTTATGATTTTTACAAAAATCAATTATTGAATAGTGTCAAAATTGACATAAAAGTGTTTTTCAAACAAATATTATATTATTAATTGATATTAAATCCTTAAAAATATATGGTCCGACAAAAAGACATATATCATTGTATATGTATCATTAATGGAACACTTGGGGGTATCTTGGATGTATATAGTAAGTTTATTAACTATATAATATAAAAATACAAAGTGACATGATAAATCTCAAACTAATTAACTAGGAATTAAAACTAAAAGATAAGGTTAATATAATGACCCAAACCGGTCTAAATTATATTGGTTGAATGGTTTTCAACGTATACCCACCTTAACCTTTAAATAATCAACTTTGGATCCATTAGAAACCGAAAATTGATTTTTTATAAATTAATATTTCCATCTTTTCCAAAGGTTCCCCTCACCCCTCTTATAAAAGGGCACTCCTATTTCTCATTTCTTCATAACATCAAAGCCTTTTGGATCGGCCAAACCCTGCCCAAATACTCTCTCAACTTCCCTCACTACAACCTAGAGGCATTAGTTTGATCAGAAAGCCATCTTAAGGAGCCCTTTTGATCAAATCAAAGGAAGACCCCGAAGAAGAGGTAATGTTTTCACCACCCCTTTCAAGTTCCTTTCTTCTTCCACTTCTTCTTTCTTTGTTATTACCATTATAAAATAATAAATACAGTATCTTATATATAATTTTATGTTATTATGAATATGGTACAACCATATTCATTATTCTATCCACCCTTTGAATAACATGTCACCATACGTGCGTACGTACGGCTTACCGTCTCCACGTCGTGGTGTAATTGTTATTCAATATATTATTATTTGGATGGGTATAATAATGATGTATAATTCATGTAAACTATAAATATAACATGATAATTATTTTTTATATATAATATACCATCCACGTATATATTATTTTAATATTAAAAGAATGATATTGTCGCTCGTGCGTTCGTACGGACTACTGTTTCCATGAACGCGATGAGATTCATTCTCCATCATATCCATTCAAGTATAATTATCATTTGATGATTTAAAAATAATGTTTAAGGACTTGATATGATTCTGGATATAAATAAGATACAACCTATCAATGACAAACCTACCTTACGTAACAAAACATATAAAAGAAAATGAGTAAGTTAACACCAGAAACGACGATAATACTAAGATATTATTAACAAAGCAATGTTAAAAGATAATATATGATATCATATTAATATATATGATTGTTGTATAACTTAATAACGATTATTTCACCATTATATAGGAGGTTAACCTACCCTCAACCAAGCAAAAGTTCAAGGTAAGGGTTTGTTTCGCAATCTCTCCATTATCCGAGGTTTTTTATATGTAATAATCTACTAGGATTTCTTTATCATCCACATCCATGTTTCTTAAAAACGTATTTCAAAACATTTTTACTATTTACTAGAATATGAGTTATAGTCATTTATACCCTTCCTGACTTTTATAAGTGGTTTATAAAGGAATCTTTCCGTCGTTTTCCAAACAAGGTACTTTTTAACCCTTTCGACAGAATTAAGGTAAGAATGTTTTTTTAACTTATACGGTAGGTGCAAATATTTTCCGCCATTATAAAATCTTCAATGTTTCCCTTACAAGATTATAAGAATATTTTCAATGAAATTGTTTTATTTTATAAATATATTACTGTTAAATGATTTCAAACTAAAAAGAGATATTTCTCTAAAAAGAGTTTTGATTTCATGTATGTCAAAATCATTTGATGGATTTTACGCTTATTTGAAGTTGATTTATTATGATACAAAACCTCTATATTGTATTGAAGGTTTTGTGATATGTTTGACAATGGATGTGTTATTTTTATACCATTAATAGTTTATGGATGATGTAGTTACATTTCGTATCCTAGTTTTAATACGAATGTTTATGTTATGTTTAAACCTTTTCATATGGGAATTCATTGGACTTAATATGTGACGGGTGGAGCCCGCTATAGCTCCTCGATGAATCGGTAGGTCTCAGGAGACAAACTAGTGTCTTGGAATAAGGCCTTGACAAAATTTCATTTGTAGTCTTGGTACGAGGCCGTGGCTCTGTGGTTATGATAGTCTGGCATTATGCATTCCATCATTATGAAAGTGGTTATTGATATTGCATGTGATTTTATGATTAGTAGAATATCCATGTGAATAAGTAAATGGCATTATTTCATTTTATTTTTTCCATACTATGTTGAAGTTCAAGTTTAAAAGGCTTTTGTTTTAGTTATACATTGCGTTAAATGTTTATTCTTATTTATGAATGTTTCTGCGATATTGTTATCCTTACTGGGCATTTGAGCTCACCACTTTTCTATGTTTTATTTTTCCCAGGGTATGAAGAAGTAATTTATGAATAACCTGCAGGGATAGTATGTGGGGATATGAGTGTGGAATATGAAGAAAAGTTGTTGTTTTAGTTTTCATTTTTATGATGTAATGTAAGACTTATGAATATATCTAGTGCTTCCAAGGCTACTAAACCAATCAGTTTTTCGAGAGTTGATCCTTCTTGTGATCATGACAATGTTATGTAATAAGGAACTGACTCTGGGTAACTAGGGTCGGGGCGTTACATGGCAGTTTATAACAATTCTAGAGAAAGAAGAAATTCCCCGACATTACCCACACATTATTGGAAGATAAACATATTTTTTCTCTACAGATGTAGCAGGAACATTCTAGATCATAACCCAATTTTTCATTTATATTGTAAATAGAGTGGTTATATTATCAATCATTGGCTGACTAATGTTTATATTTATTTTTTTTGATCAATAATAAGGGTTAATTTTATTGAATATAGGTTAGTGGTCACATAGTTACAATTTCTCGTCGATTATTTAGGGGAAATTATTTCCAAACGTAAGGTTGACATTCAGTATTTTGATCTCATTTGGGAGAGGATTTGTAAAATATATTTAAAATTTTAAAAGATGGTTTATATCCTTTGGAGTCAGAATTACCCTAGTTAATAGTGTGTAAACCTTTTTCTCATATGAGGTATTTATTTACACTATTTATCCCAATATGTGTTTTCAT
Source organism: Viscum album (assembly GCA_963277665.1). Lineage (NCBI taxonomy): Eukaryota > Viridiplantae > Streptophyta > Magnoliopsida > Santalales > Viscaceae > Viscum > Viscum album. The sequence continues at coordinate 115,333,722 of OY728137.1, forward strand.
ATAATTGAAAATATCCAGGTTATATTTTTTTGTGATGCACAGGTAGATGGTAGACATTGTTCCAACTCATGGAATGTAATGGCATAAGATGTTGAGGATGGTGGAATCAATATCAAGAGTGTTTTAGACACCAATTATTACATGAAGGTGAATATTTCATGTGATGTTTCGGATAGGTGGTCTTTATGGTCTGGTTTCCCCATACAGAAATATGGAACTTCATTTTACATTGCTAGTGGGGGATGCTCCAATCATTGGGATAATACTCACTTCCACAACATTCCTTCGAAAAAATATTAAAAAATTATTTTGTCAGAGAGACTGATCATCTTATTTAATGATAATTGGATTGTTTATACCATTTATTTTCTACAATTACTGATATCATATTTATCTTTCATGCATGCCACAACTTTTCTTTCCATTACCCATATAAGATCCCAGATTTATTCATAAGGTATGTTTTACATATGTTTCAGTATTGGCCAATTATTTTAGTTAATTATGTGCTTTACAATGTATTTATGGAGGTACATGGGTGTTTTGGGGTTTTGGGACATGAAAAATGGGAAAAGGGGTTTCCTGGTCTAGCCGCACGGTCTACAGATGGTTAGTGATAACCATGCGGGCAGCCCAGCTAAACCGTGTAGGAGGTGGATTTTTGGATAGTGGCATCTGCATGGTTTGTGAACAGGTTTGAAAATTGGGCATCCCAAAAAGCATTAGAAATTTAAAAAATTGCCACTCCATGATTTTATATCACACTTAGGATTTCCCCCTCTTACTCCCTTGCAAAACATGGAACGAACTAGAGGGACCAAGTGCTCCCTAGGGTCAATGTCCATCGATTTTTTTCCATTTGGGGTGTCGTTTTATGCGAATTAATGATCCGAGTGAGTATAGTCATCTTCCTCCCTCTCTTTTCCATTTTATGTCTTTTATTTTAGGAGATATCCACTAAAATATCTCAAACCATTCTTTTTCGATGAGTTTAGGGTAATGCTTCAAGGGATGGTGGAATTTAGATTTAAGGCTTTGGTTGGGAATGTGTTTTCCAATTGATTCAATGTAGATGGTATACAAATTATATCCCTTGGGGTTTGAGTAGCTTTTTACATTTAGGGTTTTTATTCATTCCCTCATCTGAAGTGTTCTTGGTGACATTGACATGATGTGATGTATTGGGGTCTAAATGTTTAATTGAACCCCTCTTTATCCCCATAGAATGCAATGAGGATGACATGACCAAATTAGGGCCACCAGAGGGGCATGCCGATATTACTCGAACATAGTTCTAGCTATGTAAGTGTAGACCATTGTGTGAGAATATAGATCCAATGATGAATATGTTAATCTGATAATGTGATGTGCGATTATTGTTTAGTAAAACTCCTAGGTTGTGTAATTACAGAAGAGGTTTTTTGGTTGGCATGAAAATGTGTTAAAAATATAAATGGGAAAATGCTAGGTATTATATTCACAATGGAATATGATTCGGGAGAGAGGCATGGAAATTGGTATTGGATAAAAGGTTGTAGGTAACATGAATAGTTAATGTGTTAATGGATTGATGGAAAATATATTTTCCCATTTATTGAGATTGTTGTGATGATGTAAATGTTGGTTTCTATGTTGTTGTGATATAGTGTTTTATGGTGAATGATAAATAATCATGTTCAAATGGATTGGTAGAGTGGGGTATTGACTTGAGGTTATATGCACATGGGTTGAGTTGGACCAAGGATCTAGCTCCTTCCCTAAATGCACAGATTAGTGAAGGGTACTGAGTTCAATTCCCCTAATGGTTTCATTCCACCCGGACTGAGGCATAGAGGTGAGGATATTGGGAATTATTTTCAAATGATGCCTAGTGAGATAAGACTTTTAATATTCCCACATGTTGAAAACGTTGAGCATTCATAATACATTGACCATATGAAAATAGTGACACAATAAATTAAATGTTTTATAATAAACATGGTTTAATTGGTAGATTGACATAATGAAACATAAATAAAGATTGTATGTTGAACTGTTTTCCATAACATGAATTTATTTATCATTTTTAGGCACTATCTACCTTGATAGATGTTTTTTAGACACCTTTGGTGGTGGCCTAATGAGTTGTACTGACACCATGCTCAGGCCACTATTGGGTACCCGAGCAGAATTCATGCTTGCAGGTCTGGACAAGGGCAAGGGACCTATGATAGGGAGATGAGTTGTACATGGGACATGCTTTGGTGAGGTTCAGGAATTAGAGTTGGCACCATTTTGGGGATTCTACTATATTCTTTCTTTTGGGTTTCATTCACTAGACATTGTAGCATGGCAAGTCATATTTATTGTTGTATATGGTTGTACCCAGTTTTTGGATTTGGTTATTTATGCATGTTATGGATTATTATCTTCTTTTTCTACTATTTAAATTATTATATGAATTGTATTACTCTGGTATTGAGGTTATAGACTCCCCATGTGATCTATTGGACCCTAGATGCTAGATGACAACCTATAGCGTATGGGTAGGTGCACTTGAAGTCATGTAACTACTCGTCTCAGAGCACTGGTTTAGTGGCTCCTCGATTTGGGATGTTACAATGTGGTATCATGTGGAGGTTAGTTTCTCATTATTACTATTCAGGGCTGGTAGAAAATAGATTAGAAATGTGCCGGACATTGGAAATGAGCTCGTTCTTGGGAGTAGTTAACCCATTTAGGGAGGGAATCCCGATGACACCCTGGGAGAGGATTGTTGTTCATGTTGTATGTAATTACTTTTGATGATATTTCACCATTTGGTGAGGAACTTGTGTGATTTAATTGTTTTGTGACATTTATCTCATGGAAGGAAAGGTATAAGTTTGTGCATTAATGAAACATTATAGAGGAATATTGAGGTCAGACGGAGGTGATTAATGTATGTAGGGGTGGGTACCATATATTATACCGACATTTGGAGCTCCACAGGATGTACTGATAGGTGGTGGATGGGGAACACCAGGTTGAGATCACCTTTACCAATAGAGTAGTGCATTGCAAGGTACTCAAGATGGAGCCCAGGGAAAAGGGGAAGATCATCTCCACGTAGTTCAGGCTACACTAGAAGGTGCCGAGGGAGGTTTGTTTACTTTGAGAGGTACGATTCTTATAGCTTACCCAATCTCTACGGATTTTTTTCATACAGGTGCTACACATTCCATTGTTTCTACTCTATTCATAGTTGTTTTTGGCTTAAATTTTTTGAATATGGGTGGTGTAATGTCTCTTGAAACTCTGCTAGGGGCATTAGTAAAGGACATAAGGATGTGTAAGAGTTATTCTATAGAGTTTGGTGGGTATCAATTCCCATGGGATCAGTTTTTTCAAGAGATGGCAGGTATTGACCTAATCATGGGGATGGATTGTTTGGTTTTATATCAACACCATATCGATATTATCGATGCCGGGTAGGATTCACTTATCTTGATGGGAGCCCTCATTTCCTTTGTGGTGAGTGGGATACTCGAACGGGCCTCGCAAGGAATTTATGTCGTCAGATGGGGGAGCTCACAACCCAAGTTCCATACCTTATGATAGATGACGGGGAGAAAGTACATGCAGTCTTCTTTATTGTTGTGGAAGAGTATCATGATGTGTTTCTGGGGGACTTCATGAATTTACCACCAAAGAGTGATGTTGGGTTTGTGATCAGATTATTGCCTAACATGGAGCCATTTTCTATTCCACATTACCTAATGGCATGAGAAAAGATCTGAGAACTGATGGTTCGGTGAGATGAATTAGAGCGTAAGGGGTTTATACATTCTAGTACATCACCTTTGGGATATAATGTGATGTATTCTATGAAGTATCATAGGTCACTGAGGCTATGTGTCTATTATAGAAAGCTGAACCAGATGACAGTTAAGAACTGATACCCTCTTCCTTGAATTGATGACATGTTTGATCAGCTCTTAGGTGCCACAATATTTTCCAAGACTGATTTGTGATCTGAATACCATATGTTGAGGGTGATAACTTCTTACACACCCCATACAAATTTCTGAAATAGGTACAGGTTTTATTAATTCATGTTAATACTGTTTGGATTGAAAAATGCACCGGCTGTCTTCATTGACTTGATGAACCAGATATTCCATATTCATCTATATCATTTTGTTGTTTTTTTTGGTTAGTTAAATATTGTTATACTCTAGAACTCATGATGATCGTTCCAAACTTCATAAAATTGTTTTTATTGCTCTAAGAGATCATAGGATTTACGTTGATCTATCAAAATGTTAGTTTTGGATTGATGTGGTACACTTTATAAGAAATTACATATCTGAGTAAGGCGTATTGGTGGATGCAGAAGAGGTACAGGATGTGGTGTCTTGGGAGAATCCCAAGAACAACTCTGATATTCATATTATCATCTGTTTCGCCAATTATATCCAAAGTTTTATTATAAATTTCTCTCATTTAGAAACACTACTCACAGGCCTAATGAAGAAGGGGGTTAAGGTCAATTGGTCAGAGTCTTATGAGAATGCTTTCTAGGATTTAATGAAGTGGTTGACCACCACACCAATTTTTATCTTATCCAATCTATGTAAGAGGTACAACGTGTTATTCAATGCATCTAGTGTTGTAATTGGGGAATTGTTGATATAGGATGATTAGGTTGTAGCTTCCGGTTTGAGGCCAGAGAGGCCACATGAAATTAATTATCTAACCTATGACCTAGACCTAGATGATGTCATTCATGCCTTAAAGTGTTTGAGGAATTATTTGTTGGTCGATCCATTTATGGTATTTACTGACCATAAAATTCTCAAATACATATTCTCTTAGCATGATTTAAATCTTCGATAGAAAATTTGGGTTGAGTACCTATATTAATATTTTTTAATTAGATTACACACTGGAAAATGGTAATTGTGTCGATGAATCTCTAAGCCAAGAGAATCAAAATCACGTAGTTCAAGAAACCAATGCATAGTTGGGGATGATTTCCATGTTTTCAAAGATGCACTGGGAGGTAGAAGTGGGGCACATAATGATTCTTCATGCATCTATAGTAGTTGAATCAGTGCTTTTTAGATGAGTTAAATAGAGTCAGTTGGTAGATCCCGAGTTTTTGGATATAAAATAATGTCAAAAAGGTGGGGACTCACCTTATGTTTATACCTTTGGAACTATGTAGTAGCTAATTTTCATCGTCATGTTGTGGTGCCACAAATGTACAGTAAAAGTTTATGCGCGAGTTCCATGAATCAATGTGCGCAGCGCATCCCGGATTATCTAAGATGCTTCACGACCTTCCTTAGTATTTTCAGTGGCTGGGAATGAAGAAGGATGTGGTGAGTTTTGTGGCATGATGCCTTACTTGTTAGAAGGTGAAGGTTAAACAACAGCGCCCTGGTGGGTTGTTGCAGGCATTGCCTGTTATAGAGTTGAAGTGGAAGGACGTCATGAAAGACTTCATAGTGGGTCTTCTGAGGAAACCTCAGAATAATGATTCCATTTTGGTTGTGGTAGATCAGCTAACCAAAGTGACCCATTTGTTTCCAATTCTAGAGACCCATATTTTTGACCAGTTGGGGGAGTTGTATGTTTCGGAATTAATACAATTGCATGGTGTGTTAAGAACCATAGTTTCATATCATGAATTACGTTTCACTCCACACTTATGGAAGGGATTACAGAAGGCACATGGTACTAAGGTGTTTCTTTGAATGGCTTACCACACATAGACTGATGGTCATTCAAAGTGTGCAATTCATGTATTTGAATACTTGTTGATTGAATGTATTAGAGGTTTTGGTGGTTTGAGGAAAATGCACTTGTCAATTTTTTTTTCTATTTTAATAGTTTTCAGGCTGTAGTTTATATGATAAAATTTGAGGAACTTTATGGGAGGCCATGTAGATCACCATTTTGTGGGTTAGAGGTCAGGGCGTTTGAGATTTTAGTGGTGGGTATTCTACAGGAGATGTCGGAGAAGGATCATTTTATTCAAAACCATATGGAAACAGCTCATAGTGAACATAATTCATATGAAGATCAGTTTTTAGACCAATTCAGTTCATGGGGGATGATATTGTGTTTCTTCGGGTGTCGCCAAGGTTGGGTCACCATCGAATTTGAAAACATTGAATATTGGAACCAAGATATGTGGGGCTGTTTGAGATTGTGGAGAGGATCAGACTGGTGGATTACCGATTGAATCATCCAAAATGGTATAATGTGATTCATTATGGGTTCCTTGTTTCAGAACACTGATAGTATCACCCTGACCCTTCTCATGTGATAAATGTCGAGGATATCGAGCATTAGGATAATGCGTCCTTTGAGGAGTACCCAGTTCGTATTATAGATCATAATGTGAAATTATTTTTGGGTATGGTCGTGCCCCTAGTTTGTGTTCAATGTCATCATGGAAACAGTTAAGAAGAATCATGGTTGTGAGAACTAGACATGCAGGTCCAGTGGCCTGATTACTTTTTTGTAGAAACACAATGATTCTCAAGAAGAGGGGCATAGCGACGAGCAGTTATAATGTGGCGTGGTTTTATGATCCCAGATTTCTTCATAGTATATTTTTTCACACCATTCAGTTTTGGATCTTTATTTTAGTTAATTAAGTGCTTTCTAAATTCCTTAGGGGGGGCTTGAGGGTGTTCTGTGGGTTTGGGACATAAAAAAGAGTGGAAATTGTATTTTATGGGATAGATGCATGGTCTGTGCATGGTTAGTGATAACCATGCGGGCACCCCAGGACAACTGTGAATGAGGTGGATTTTTTGATTGTTGCTTCTACGTGGTTTGCGCATGGTTTGGAAAACCGTGTGGCTAAACTGTGCGGCCAACGAACCTTTAAAAAATTACAATATCACCACTCTGAGATTTTATATCCCACTCTGGATTTTCTTCTTTTCCCTTTCAAACCTATGAACAAACCAAATGGACTAAGACCTCCCAAGGTTCAATCTCCTTCTATGTTTGGCCATTTGGAGTGCTGTTATATGCGAATCAGAGATCTTGGTGAGTCTAATCATCTTATTATATCTCTTTTCTAGTTTCTGTTTTGTATTTTGGCCGATCTCTATTCAAATCCCTCAAACCATTATTTTTCGGTGATTTTTATGGTAAATATTCAAGGGATTCTTGAATTGAGATTTAAGGCTTCGTTTGGGTGTCTGTTCGCCTACAGATTCAAGGTAGGTGGTCTAAAAGATATATCCCTTGCGTTTTGTGTAGAATATTGCATGTAGGGTTGTTATTATTTCCCTCTATTGATGTCTTATTGGTGCCCTTGACATGATGTGATATATTTGTGTTTAAATGGTTAATTGAACATCTATTTGTCCCCATGGTATTCAAGGAGAATGACTCAACAAAATTAGGGCCACCCGAGAGGCGGGGAAATATTCCATGAACATAGAGCTAGATATGTTAGTGTAGGACATCATGCAAGAAAATAAAGCTTATGAAGAATATGTTAATATGATTATGTGATGTTTTATTTGTGTTTAGTAAAATACTTATGTTGGGTCATTACCTGGTAGGTTTTTTGGTTAGAATGAAAAATTGTTAAATGGATAAATAGGAAAATACTAGGGATTAGCTTCATACTGGAATATTCTTAGTGAGATAGGTATGGAAAATGGGAATGGGGAAAATGGGGTAAGAAACATGAATACAGAACATGTTAACGAATTGAGGGAAATATTAATTTCCCATTTATTGAAATTATTGAGATGTTGTAAATGATGTTGGATATGTTATTGTGATATGGTGTTTTATGGTAAATGATAAATAAGAATGTGAACATGTCTTGGTTGAGTGGGGTATTGACTTGAGGTTCTACGCCCACACGATGAGTCGGACTGATGTTCTAACTCCTCCCCTAAGTTCATGGATTAGAGAAGGGGATAATGAGCTATTCCCATAATGGTTTCATTCCACCTAGACTGAGGCTTTGAGGTAAGGATATTGGAAATTGTTGTAAAATGATTCCTGGTGAGATATGTCTTTCTAAATTCCCACATGTTGAAAATGAGGATCGTGCATAATCTATTGAACACATTGAAAAGTTGACACAATAAATTAAATGTCTCTATAATAATCATTGTTTAGTTGGTATATTAACTTAATGAAACTTAAATAAATATAGCATATTAAACTGTTTACAATAATGTTCCATTATTTATCATTTTCTTGCATTGTCTGTCTTGTTGGATATTTCGTAGACACCATTGATGGTGGCCTACTGAGTTATACTCACACAATGCTTGGGCCGCCATTAGGTACCCATGAATATTTCATTCTTTCAGGACAGGACAATGGAAAGGGCCCTATACTAGGGAGATGAGTTCGACATGGGACATGTTTGGGTGAGGTTCCAGACTTAGAGACCAGACCATTTGGCGGATTCTACTATATTATTTAATTTTTGTTTTTTTACTTGAAATTTTATCATAGAATGACACATTTTTTGTTGTTTGTGGTTGTACCCAGTTTCAGGATTTGGTTATTTATTCATGTTACAAATTTTTTGATTTTGTTTCAACAATTTCAATAATTATCTGTTTTGGATTACTCTAGTTATAGGGTACATTCTCCCCACATGACTTATTAGACCCTCACTAATAGTTGGAAACCACTAGCATATAGGGAGGCACACTTGAGGTCGTTTAATTACCCATCTCAGAGCACGGGTTTTGTGTATCTTCGGTTGGGATGTTAAAACCCAAATAATTTTGAACCCCCAGTAATAAGAATCATTCAAAATAATAGTAATCACCAATGAAAAAGAAAAGTATCTATTCATATGTTCCCAAACATTAAATTTCTCATTGAAGTTTTATCATGGTGTTTTCTTGTAAATGATTGTTAGGGTACAAGGGGAGTAATTCTGTGGTACAACAACATAACATAAAAAACATATTTTTCTGGATCAATATTAATTTTTCAATTTCCATAGATTATGGGGTACATTGTAAGGGATATCTATTTTCTCAAAATTCTCTTACTATAATTTCCTAAAGGGGGAGGTGAAAAATCAACTATTATTCATATTTGAATGAAAATCCATCATTTTGAGTTTTATTTTCAACACCAAAAGGCAAGATATACATGTTCTATTAAGGGATTCCTTTCTTCACAAATGGTTGAACTGATTGGCGGACAACACACATGGGTATAAGTGGAGATCCTTGTGACTAGTGGTTGGTTACTGAAGAATATGGAGTGCATGAAATTGGACTAGACACAATGGGTTTCTTAGTTCAAGAATGGATATGTTGGTAATGGGTAGGTCCATGTACTTGGTGTTGTTGTTGTTTCTAGAAAAGGGGATCTCCCTCCTTCCAATTGAAAAAATATGTCTAGTGTAACGGCCCGAAATTTTGAATAAATCTTGTTCCCTAATTTCATGTGTTATTTTATTTTATTTTTATACTCAACAAAAAATGTTTTATTTGATAAACATGATTATAATTAAAATGAGACCAGTGGGTTTTGACTGTTATATGACCATCGGTCAATATGACCACTGTGAACAAAATGTTTTGATTATTGTCTCCAAATATAAGTAATCTTGGTTATCTATTATAGAAAGAAGATTTGATGGCCTAACCTAGTAGTCTTGGACCGATCGAAGCCCATCTAACAGAGCTTGGGAAGGCGGTAGCACCATTGGGATTTGCTCTGGACCAAATACAAGCTGAACTTCATCATGTGAAGCTAGAAGGGAATCGTCTTCGCGAGAAGTTCAAACTGATAGAAATTACTACTCGAGCAATGTTGACTGAGCCGCCCCAAGATTCTATCACCCTAGCACACCTTACTCTTAGGTCCTATGCTGGTATTATAAGGGGATATGTAATGAGACCATAACTGCCTTGTGTAATCCTTGTTTTAAATAAAAATTGGGATTTCTTATTATAATGATGTTTATGAATTTTCAAATGACTAGATAAAAATAGTATGCATATTTTTGATGGATTTTCAAAAGGATATTTAAAAAAAATGTTTGTGTAAACCTTAAATAATTTAAAATGTGTAATGATTCTCAAAAAATGGTCTTCTACAATTATGTCCAGTACGAAATTTAGAGTCTAATAAGATCAACTTGATTTTTGATGAATAGTAAATTATGAATATTGAATTTATGATTAGGATTAGTAATATGACCAAATGGATTAGTAATCTCACTTAAAGAAAGTTTTAAAATAATCTAGGCACCGTGATTAAGTAATGTGATTCAATAAAATGGTTAAATAACAGTTTCATAAATTATTATTCAAGTATTAGTTTTTTTCGGGTGAAATGTGTTTTTTAAATAAAAATTTAATTAAAAATAATTAGAAAATTTTTTTTATAAAAAGGACTTTATTTTTGAACTCAGAGCATCGATATTATGTTATGGTAATTTTTCGGGTTTTTTCTGAAAAAATGAATTTTCGGTGAATAGTGTTTTTATTTAAAAATAAATTTAAAAATATTTAGAAAATTATTTTTATAAAATGGGGTTCATTTTTGAAATCAGAGCATTGATATTTAGTTAAGGTGAAATTTTGGGATTTTTCTGAGAAAGATGAATTTTTCAGTGAATAGTAAAAATGCAGTTTTAGGGTTTCGGTATGTTTAATGACATCATAGCTGTGTCATGATGATGTCATGAGTTATTTTAAGGGTTGGCCGGCCAAGGGTGATTAAGTATTGTTGTGGGGGCCCCATGTGGCCTAACTCCATGGTAAATGCCAAGGGATAGCACATGGGTTTGAGAAAAGCACATGTGAGGTGTCCCTTGGCCATTAATGCCTTGTCCCCTCACTTTCCCTATAAATACCAAGCCCTTCTCTCATCAATTCGACTCCCCACTATTTCCCAACGAAGTTCTGGTCTCATTAACTCCCATGGAGTCCTCCCAAGGTGCCCCCAAGCCCTCAAGGTCCCAACCATTGAGGTTTAAGAGTTACATTTTAAGGTAAGGGATCCGACCTCTCTCTTTCCTTTCAAGTAATCTCTTTAATGTCATTCCTTTTATGGTACATTTTATTATGTTGGAGGATGTTCTTTTATACTCCTCTTACTGCCCTTTCTATTTTCATATAATGAGAGATCCTCTCTTACTCTCATTATTTCGTTTTATGAAGTTTTAAGTGGCGCCGTTAGGCTGGCGAAATTTTTGTAACGGATTCTTTCTCCCTTCTCATTTTTCAAGATCTATTTTCATGTAAAGTATTTCATGTTCCTTTTTATTATGTTGGTGTATGATCTCTAAATTTATAATACTGATATTTTATGATCATATGATGAGAGACCCCATTTGATCTCTTCAATTCAGTATTTTGATGTTTTAAGTGGCGTCGTTAGGCTGCCGAATTTTTAAGTGGTTCTTCACCCTTCTCGTTTTGAAGTTCTACTTTCATGTCAATTAGTTCAAGTTCCTTTTTGTTATGTTGGGGTATGATCTCTATATCTATCATACTGGACTCTTATGTTCATATGATGAGAGACCCCCTTTGATATCTTCAATTCAGTATTTTATTGAAGTTTAAGTGACGCCGTTAGGCTGCCGAATTCTCACAAGAGAAATCTCTTTTTTTTCTTCCTTTCATGTTCTTCATTTCATATGGTATATTTTCAAATTTCATTACCATGTTCTTAAATCCCTTATATTTTGTCCCTCTACATTTGTATGGGTCATTTATGAATGTCTGGCCCATGTCCCCTCTCTTCTCAATGTTTCTAAAACCTTGTAACATAGCCGTTATGCTGCAGAATTTTCGTCTCAAAATGCCTCTCTCTCTTTTCAAAAAATTATTTTATGTTATAAAGTGATTACTCAAAGCTCTTATTTCTACAGGGGTATTCATATATATATATCAAAATGTTCTATTTTAAATTCTGGGAATTACATAAATGAAACCCTCTTTCCCTTTCTGTGGGTTAAAGTGACGTAAAGATCATGTCTTTAAGCAGTTTTTAAAATGTTATGATTATGAAATGAAACCCATTTATTTTATGCTATATGGGTTATTTATGAAATTTTTGATGATGATATATGTGGCTCACATGATAATAAAGGGAAATTTAAGGGTGCGCCCTGATAGCGCTCCAATGCATTGGGTAAAGACTTAATCTCTAGAGATGACCATTTTAACGACGCCTTGGTGAATAACCTTGGTAATTTTAACGACACCTTGGGGATGGACCTTGGTGAAACGAAACGATTGTCAATATTAAATGTTGTAGCCACATCTTCAAGTTATAAAAAAATGTTATTTTTATTATGATGTATCTCATGATTTCATTCTCATGCCTTAATTTTATTTTCATGACCTTATTGAAGTATCTCAAGTTCACATGTAAAATGTTTCTCTGGTTTCTCTTACTGGGCCTTCTGCTCACCCTTTCTTTTGATGTATGTCCCCAGGTTATGAGATGCAGTAATGAACCTAGGATGAACTTGAAGAGAATCCTTTCAAGTGTTTAAGAAGAATGTTTTTTTTGTTTCATTTATTATGTTCCTGGTTTCCAAGACACTAAACTTTAAAGATCCTCGGTTTTGTAAAATGTAATGAAAGTTTATGTGATAAAAAGGCGGGATGCTATATTTGGTATCAAAGGATGGTTTAGTTATTTGTGGAAATTAGGATATGAAAACTTTAGGAAGAACCCTATAAAAAAGTTTAAATATAGGAAATCTTCCTAGTATTTTGGTGAGTATTGAGTAAAGGGTTTCCAAGAAAATACATCCCTGTCTGGATACGAGCAGGTAGAGGTGGATCTGGAATAGATGTACATAGGGGTAAAACCCGAAAACACTGCTTTGAGCTAGACTCGAACGGGAACTGGTACACGACAACGGGCCTTGCTGCACTCTTGGTTACGACACTCCCAGGGGATATGCTTTGGTAAATTCATAAGCTTAGTATGAACCATTGTTAAAGGAACAAAGATAAAATAAAATAAAGATTCACATAAGAATATATGATCATGGATAACCTAGAAGGGAACCTAGGGGATCACAAGTTAGGGTATACTTTACTTATACATGTTATCCTTAGATTCTTTAAGTTTCTTTTCATGATTATTGGCTAAGTATTTAAGCCCCTAACAATAGCTTCTTTTCTTAGTTAATGGCGGGAAATGGAAGAACATGTCCCAACAACCAATGTGATAGGAAATGCTATGATTGCCGTATTAATACGACAGAAATGATTAGGGGATTAAAAGATGATTATTATTTTGGAAGACGTTCACTATTTTGAGGACCATATATGATCAAGGTAAATAGATTACTACGGTGTATTCATTGAGGAGTAAGGTTGACTTATATTTTTAAGAATCAATGAATTTAAGGTGGCCTTATAGTAATCTAGGTTACTTACGGGAATGATTAACCTATCTTGGGTAAAATATGTTTAGGTTAGCTACTTTTGTTATAAGATGTTAGGAGTGGTTGATGTTGTTTGGAGATAAACAATGAAGTTTATTTTGGAAGACTATGTTATCAAGTCCTTCTTGTATTTGGGTTTCAATCTTAGTTTGGTGTATTTTAAGGAATCTTAAGGACCATTATATACGGAATGGTCTATGATGAACATTGGGTAGTACCATGGAACTTTGAAGATTTAAAAGTAGTTTCCATTTCTATGGGATTATTTTTGAAGATTTGTTTTACCTTACCCATTCTATTTTTGGGATAATGTTTAAAGATAGACGAAATAGACAGTTGATCTTTTGTGGATCATGTGATTCTCTAGATGATGATTCTTGTGTTTTGATGAGACCAAGTAGTTTTGAATGCTCATCGTTTGGAGAAAAGATTAGTTTTGGTAGAAACTTATTAATGTATGAAACTCTACATGAAGTTAGATATATTCCCTTATGTTTTTGTTCTATGTTGTAAATAAATTCCTCAAAGTTATTAAAAGGAACGTAAAACAAAAACGTTGTTGGTTTACGTTTCCTACTAGGTAATCAAAGACCGCTTACACACGTCATAATTTTGGGATTTTCTGGTGGTTAACTTCCCCCTAGTCATGTTTTCTATCACTCTCCTTTAAGAACGTTATCCTTTGTTTTCTCCTCCATGTCCATATTTCCTACATGGAATCCTAGTATGAGTAAACTCGGGTGGCCTTTGTACTTCATTTTCTTTCTTTTAAAGTAATGGTGTTACTGACTCTTTTTCCGATGTGGGACTTTAAATGAAATTTCAAAACCCAATTTTAAAAATTGCGAGGACGCAATTTCTTAAGGGGGGAAGATTGTAACTGCCCGAAATTTTGAATAAATCTTGTTCCCTAATTTCATGTGTTATTTTATTTTATTTTTATACTCAACAAAAATGTTTTATTTGATAAACATGATTATAATTAAAATGAGACCAGTGGGTTTTGACTGTTATATGACCATCGGTCAATATGACCACTGTGAACAAAATGTTTTGATTATTGTATCCAAATATAAGTAATCTCGGTTAACTATTATAGAAAGAAGATTTGATGGCCTCACCTAGTAGTCTTGGACCGATCGAAGCCCATCTAACAGAGCTTGGGAAGGAGGTAGCACCATTGGGCTTTGCTCTGGACCAAATCCAAGCTGAACTTCATCATGTGAAGCTAGAACGGAATCGTCTTCGCGAGAAGTTCAAACTGATAGAAATTACTACTCGGGCAATGTTGACTGAGCCGCCCCAAGATTCTATCACCCTAGCACACCTTACTCTTAGGTCCAATGCTGGTATTATAAGGGGCTATGTAATGAGACCATAACTGCCTTGTGTAATCCTTGTTTTAAATAAAAATTGGGATTTCTTATTATGATGATGTTTATGAGTTTTCAAATGACTAGATAACAATAGTATGCATATTTTTGATGAATTTTCAAAAGGATATTTTAAAAAAAATGTTTGTGTAAACCTTAAATAATTTAAAATGTGTAATGATTCTCAAAAAATGGTCTTCTACAATTATGTCCAGTACGAAATTTAGAGTCTAATAAGATCAACTTGATTTTTGATGAATAGTAAATTATGAATAGTGGTTTTATGTTTAGGATTAGTAATATGACCAAATGGATTAGTAATATCACTTAAAGAAAGTTTTAAAATAATCTAGGCACCTTGATTAAGTAATGTGATTCAATAAAATGGTTAAATAACGATTTCATACATTATTATTCAAGTATTAGTTTTTTTCGGGTGAATAGTGTTTTTTAATTAAAAATTTAATTAAAAATAATTAGAAAATAATTTTTATAAAAAGGACTTTATTTTTGAACTCAGAGCATCGATATTATGTTATGGTAATTTTTGGGGTTTTTTCTGAAAAAATGAATTTTCGGTGAATAGTGTTTTTATTTAAAAATAAATTTAAAAATATTTAGAAAATTATTTTTATAAAATGGAGTTCATTTTTGAAATCAGAGCATTGATATTTAGTTAAGGTGAAATTTTGGGATTTTTCTGAGAAAGATGAATTTTTCAGTGAATAGTAAAAATGCAGTTTTAGGGTTTCGGTATGTTTAATGACATCATAGTTGTGTCATGATGATGTCATGAGATATTTTAAGGGTTGGCCGCCCAAGGGTGATGAATTATTGTTGTGGGGGCCCCATGTGGCCTGAATCCATCGTAAATGCCAAGGGAGAGCACATGGGTTTGAGAAAAGCACATGTGAGGTGTCCTTTGGCCATTAATGCCTTGTCCCCTCACGTTCCCTATAAATACCAAGCCCTCCTCTCATCAATTCGACTCCCCACTCTTTCCCAACTAAGTTCTGGTCTCATTACCTCCCAAGGAGTCCTCCCAAGGTGCCCCCAAGCCCTCAAGGTCCCAACCATTGAGGTTTAAGAGTTACATTTTAAGGTAAGGGATCCGACCTCTCTCTTTCATTTCAAGTAATCTCTTTTATGTCATTCCATTTATGGTAAATGTTCTTATGTTGGAGGTTGTTCTTTTATACTCCTCTTAATGCCCTTTCTATGTTCATATAATGAGAGATCCCCTCTTACTCTCATTATTTCGTTTTATGAAGTTTTAAGTGGCGCCGTTAGGCTGCCGAAATTTTTGTAACGGATTCTTTCTCCCTTCTCATTTTTCAAGATCTATTTTCATGTAAAGTATTTCATGTTCCTTTTTATTATGTTGGGGTATGATCTCTAAAATTATCATACTGATCTTTTATGATCATATGATGAGAGACCCCATTTGATCTCTTCAATTCAGTATTTTGAATTTTTAAGTGGCCCCGTTAGGCTGCGAAATTTTTAAGTGGTTCTTCACCCTTCTCGTTTTGAAGTTCTACTTTCATGTCAATTAGTTCAAGTTCCTTTTTGTTATGTTTGGGTATGATCTATATATCTATCATACTGGACTCTTATTTTCATATGATGAGAGACCCCATTTGATCACTTCAATTCAGTATTTTGTTGAAGTTTAAGTGACGCCGTTAGGCTGCCGAATTCTCACAAGAGAAATCTTTTTTTTCTTCCTTTCATGTTCTTCATTTCATATGGTATATTTTCAAATTTCATTACCATGTTCTTAAATCCCTTATATTTTGTCCCTCTACAGTTTTATGGGTCATTTATGAATGTTTGACCCATGTCCCCTCTCTTCTCAATGTTTCTAAAACCTTGTAACATAGCCGTTATGCTGCAGAATTTTCGTCTCAAAATGCCTCTCTCTCTTTTCCAAAAATTATTTTATGTTATAAAGTGAATACTCAAAGCTCTTATTTCTACAGGGGTATTCACATATATATCAAAATGTTCTATTTTAAATTCTGGGAATTACATAAATGAAACCCTCTTTCCCTTTACGTGGGTTAAAGTGACGTAAAGATCATGTCTTTAAGCAGTTTTTAAAATGTTATGATTATGAAATGAAACCCATTTATTTTATGCTATATGGGTTATTTATGAAATGTTTGATGATAATATATGTGGCTCACATGATAATAAAGGAAAATTTAAGGGTGCGCCCTAATAGCGCTCCAATGCATTGGGTAAAGACTTAATCTCTAGAGATGACCATTTTAACGACGCCTTGGTGAATAACCTTGGTAATTTTAACGACACCTTGGGGATGGACCTTGGTGAAACAAAACGATTGTCAATATTAAATGTTGTAGCCACATAATCAAGTTATAAAAAAATTTTATTTTTATTATGTTGTATCTCATGATTTCATTCTCATGCCTTAATGTTATTTTCATGACCTTATTGAAGTATCTCATGTTCACATGTAAAATGTTTCTCTGGTTTCTCTTACTAGGCCTTCTGCTCACCCTTTCTTTTGATGTATGTCCCCAGGTTATGAGATGCAGTAATGAACCTAGGATGAACTTGAGGATAAGCCTTTCAAGTGTTTAAGATGAATGTTTTTTTTTTGTTTCATTTATTATGTTCCTGGTTTCCAAGACACTAAACTTTAAAGATCCTTGGTTTTGTAAAATGTAATGAATGTTTATGTGATAAAAAGGCGGGATGCTATATCTAGCAGGGGCATCAATATTTAGGTGGAAAGGGTGCCACATAATGGGATATGGGTGGACTTGAATCCTCTTGAATTAAGCATTAAATTAAAAATCAATGTCTCTTTTATAAATTATTTCATATGGGGTAGGGGAAATTCATAATTAGAAGGGATTTGTTGTTTTATCTTTTAGTGTGTGATTTTTATAAGGAGACTCTCTCCCAGGAGAGGGCACTAACATTCACAATGGTTTAAAATTATATCTCTACAATGGATTTAGGCGCCACCTAGTGGTAATTTATTTTAATATTGTCCACAATATAATACAAGGTCTTTCAAATACTCCTAGGACAATCACTTATCTAATTATCATCTATATGAGCCTTTATTTTTTTAACATCTCTCTTACACACACATAGAGAGAAGTAAACAAGGATTAAAATTCTTGGGCATCCTAGGATACGTTTGAAAACCATTTTATTATTTTTATTACTATTATTTATCTTCTTGTAAGTTTTCTAATCATTTATGGCATGTTTCTTTGAGTTTTAATTGATTTATACTCCAATGAATTGTTTCGGGTTTCAATAAAATTATTAAATTCGGATGGAGAGTTTATTTGACGGAAACATATATAATGAAATATTTTGGCATTTCATTAACCCATTAAATAAAATGCCTCATTCTTATTTTAACTATCACATACCAAAAAAATATTTATTTTATAGAATGATTATCATGAATCATGTTATAACATATAATAGATAAATATAATTTTATCATAGGGAAGACTAGGTAAATTATATTTTCCTATTTTATAGTTATAACTTAATATTTTCATCCGTTTCTTCCAAATAACCCACTATATCTAAATATTAGGTGTTTCATTAGACCTACCTTCTGTAAAATGATTTAAATGATCCCTTTTTAGGTACTAATATTAATATAAACTTGATTATAATTATATAAAATATATATAGAGTAAAAGAGAATATTAATATAAATGTTGAATTTAAATAAGTATTCTACAATGAAACCATCATTTTAAAATATGATAATTAAATTTATACAATTCCATACATGGATAATCATACAAATTTATTTGTTCAACTTATGTAATTTTTTTGTGTTATCTTATTCTTATTAAAATAATCCCTTCAATTAATTTTAGAATATATTTATCATACTGTATTGTAAGGAAAATTTTATTAACCAATGAAAATCATTTGAGAGTATCTATATTGGTTTTCAGTCTTATGAAAACTCATTATACACCAGAGTGAAGTCAGAGATGACTCTCAATATTAAATTTTTCAAGGTAAACACTCCAACTATTTTTTTTATTATTTGGGGATTAATTTTCTTATTTTTGGAATAGGATGATAGGGTATTAATGAAAACACAATGGATAAGTCTATGAGATAATTCTATGTATAGTATATCTTCCATGTAATTTTTGAAATATTTTGATTGGGTGGTTTTAGTATAAATTAAATTTCAATATATGTATAGGAAATTGGATGCAGTTGTGGAATAGATTCTCCTAGGGGTGGTCACTTTGAAGAGGCTGGTTATGTATCAACTCAATAATTTCGTCAGTTCACCATGAGTTGGAATCATACTATACACAATACTACACAATCCTAGAGGAAATTATTTGGTTAATCACATTATCATCAAAACACATTATAAATTATTTATTATCTAATTAATTTCAGTTCTAGAATATGAGAGTACCCAGTCTAAAGAAACCGATATTGAATATAGTGTGATTTCTATTGAACTGACAGTTATTGTAATATTTTCATAGAGTTTCATATTTCAAGGTTTAGTTTTTTTGGAATTACATTTTCATATTTATATTGTTCACTCATGATACAACCATTTAGTTTTATGAATGTTATGATATTGGGGAATAAATGTTAATAATGGAAATGATATATAATTCAGTAATTTACCTAATATGAAACCATGTGGCATAAAATATGATTCAGATAATGTTATGGTTATACTCACCCCAATATATATCATTCTGATTAATATTGCGAGTCTTTCGAGAAATTTGAACAGAAAAATAAAATAGGATGATGATATTTTATAAAATTTCAGGTCAAAAAGTTGATGAAGGAATACAGATTCAATTTTTGTCATATAAAATGTGTTGGTAGACACATCTATAACAATGTATTAAAAGAAATGGAAGTAGTTTTATCTATGACAATAAAGGGAATAAAAAAAAATACTAATGAAAATTTATGATTTCAATTAAGATGATGGAGAAAATTAATGATTATTGTATGTATTCACTATTAATTTTATGATTTAGTTGTGATGTAATTGGGAGATATAGAAACGAGTAAGATAATAGAATGTGTAAATAAGGTAAACAACACAAAAAACGACCTATGATTTTTTAAGAAGGATAATGCAAGTAAATTACAATTATTCATGATTAATTTGATAATTAAGTTGTCTTATGTGTTCCAAAATCTATATTTTTGGATTTATAATAACAAGTATTTTTTAAAACTAGTTTCAATTGAGTTATAATGAACATAATCCTCGTTGTATCATTGTCTTATCGATTATGTATGAATCTATGTCATTGTATATGATATTTTTCTACATTCACATAATAATAATTATCCCTTTAGATTATTTTCATTCATTGAATACACGACGTAATAAATAAAATAATATGGAAATGAAATTTAAAAAAAAGTCTATTATATATCTGTGAAAGGGTGAATATGATCTCCCTTGTAAAATAAATTATATTTTATGAGTCTTTATAACTAATAATGGGGGTTTTTTAACAAAAATATTTAAGATATTATCAATATAAAAAATTATCTTATTTGAGGAGAAAGATGTGTTCACTATGTATTTAAGGTTGATATATCTATTAATATTTTACGTAGATTCATGACTACCTTTTAGATACCCATATAAAACAATATGGATGAAAAATACTAAAATAAAAAAATGTATAGTAATAAAAATATTATAATAAATTAGGAAAATTCAACATTTGAAGGTTCAATAAATATTATGATTTAATATTAAAAAGGAATGATACTTTATTAATATATAGTTTAAATTATTGAAAAATTAAATAAAAAAATAAAAAAATCGTTTTAAAGAAAATTCATTATATTAATTTAATATATTAAATTATAAATATGTATGGAATAATACTAAGAACTGTAACTTTGATGAAATATGAATTTTCTATAAAATAATTTCCTCATTATATTCTATATTTTTATTTGAGAACATAATTAATTAATTTATCTGTTCCCATTAGATAAAATGAATATAATTGTTTAATTAATAAATAAAAAATTATGTTTTTATGTATTTTTCTATTTTTGGATGTAGTATATTTTTAGATAAATATTTTACTTTTAGTTTTTTTTAAAAAAATCTATCTTCTACGAAATTTTCATTATATGAACTATACATATATGTTTATAAATGTTTTTAGTTGATTAGATAGTTTTTTAGGAGTAAGATTATATATTTATAAATTCTATTTTATATTTATAAAACCATGGGTTGTAATTTTAAACATAAGCTATATAATCCAATAAAAGTGGCTATATTTTGTATTTTGTTCAAATTAAATATTATCTTGAAAATATGTTTTGTTATTGAATTTAAAACTACAGAAAATTAGTTTTTATATAATTAACTAATTTAATTAATTACTATTAATATAAATTAATATTTCTATCTTGCTCAAAAATTTCAATTTAACATTATACTTTTTCAAAAAAAATTATTTTTAAGCATTTCATGTGCTAAATCTATAATTTATTTTTATTACAGGAATCAATTTTTCTAGAAATATATATTAAATAAATTTAATAATTAGTTTCTAACTATATATTTCATGTAATTTTATTATGAGGAATAATAAATGAATTACTCAGGGAAAAAGAAGCTACCACGGTAAAAGCCTACATTTGTAAAGAGAGTTAACCAACATTTTAAAGGGATATACATGTTAAAACACATTTCTAATACATTAGTTGAGGTTTTTAAGAATAAACAATTATATACTTCATTAATATTTATTTTGGACTCTCCTATAATTTTGAAACATGTTCTCTCTTCATATGAAGATTAAATAATTAAATAAATACAATTCTAACACCCTATAATAGAGGCCTCCCACCAAACATTCAAGACCATTATTAAAATTAGGTTTCTGATTTAATATATTATCTTATTGAATCCCCTAAAATCAAAATTTGAATCATTATACCATTTTTATATTAGTTTCACCAAATTATTCCTTTTTATGGTAACAATTAATGAAAACTCGATGTTCTCGATAGATGTACTAAATTTCCCAAAATTTGTTTATATTCTATACACGTAATTAAATTAAATAAATCCAAATCATATATAATGATATAATTTTTATATTAGACTTAAATTTTCTAAACAATTATAATTATTATTCCCCACCATATAATTTTTCCTATATGAAAAATTAAATCATCATTTAAGTGTTTTGCAGACTATGGCCTCCATGAAGTAACATATCTATGTTTTTATCTATATTCATATTTTTATTATAAAATCTATTAAAATATTATTCAAAAATAGTAAAAATATATAAATAGTAACTTTATAATACAATAATAAATATATTATTTTAAAAATAAATTTTTCATAAATATATTAATTATTTGGTTCTTGTATTTCATGTTTAGATCTATCTAACCACATACTTGCAAAATTATATAAAATAAAATCATTGATGATCTTGATGAAATAACTTGTATTAATATTTGATATGAATATTTTAATAAATACTAAATTTTAGTTTTTTATTTTTGACATTAATATTTTAATTAATAATTTAGATTCCAACATAAACTCATTAAATATTTTAGAAACATTCTCCTCGTTGATTTAATATTTATGGATGGTAAAAAACACATATAATGAAATTATGAAACTTTTATTGAATATAAATAAAAAAATCTAGTAAAAAATATTATCTTATAATTATTATTATTTAGAATAAAATATAACTAAGAGATTGTTAAGTAACTAGTTCAAAACTATCTGAATTACTCACACCTCATAATGATATTAAATAATAACCAACTAATATGGATATGTTCAATATTAATAATTTTTAAGATGCTATATATATGAATGAGTTTTTTGAATATTTTATTATCATTTATGTTATTGTTATATAATATATTCAACCGCTTTAATTGATGTCCATAATTAATGAAATTGGATTGTTTATTTCTAATTTAATTAATAGATACATATTTTTCTATGCACCAAGACATCATTAATATGGTTTTCTACTCAA
This sequence comes from Viscum album, assembly GCA_963277665.1. Taxonomy (NCBI): domain Eukaryota; kingdom Viridiplantae; phylum Streptophyta; class Magnoliopsida; order Santalales; family Viscaceae; genus Viscum; species Viscum album. The sequence goes on from OY728137.1 coordinate 115,356,548, forward strand.
AAATGATTTTATTTTATTATATTGATTTACTTTATTTTGTTTTATCGTCTATATATTCTTATTTCTTAAAATTTCATTCATTGCAAGGGAATATAAAGTTTCAATTGTAATTTTTATCTCAAATCCTTTAATCAATTTCGAAGGAGTCTTAATAAAATTATTTTAACTTGGGATTCTTTAAATAACCCTTATATTTTAATTTTGAAGATATTATTTTCCTCTATATGGTGAATGAATATATAATATAGATATTTTACTATAAAAAAATATTCCTTATAGTGTATATAATAATATACATTAATCATTAGCACTATAATGATGGTTCCCTTTACTCATCTATATTTTCCATTTCCTCTAATTTTTTCCAATACAATTGGAATAAAAATTATGGTTTATCTCATGTACGCATCATAATTCCCTTACGAACATTTTAATATTATTTTTTGTAAATAATTTTAGGATTTTGGGTTTTTAAAAAATATATTGAATAGTAAAATGACTTTTTTTTATTTTTTTAAAATCATGAATTTTATCTCCCCCTTCACTTTTCTTTTTATTAATATTGTTATCTGTTAAATGATTTTTTATTGATGATTTAATTAAAATTAAATTATTTTCAATGTTCTCATATAACCAATTCAAATATACTATATCCCTTTCAAGTATCCTTTATTGATTTTTATTTTTAAATATTTAAAATTTCAAAAAATATTCACTTCGGAATTATAGAAAAATTTCATTTTTTATGACTCATTATTGAGACCAATTTTCAATTATTTATTTAGAATATTATTTTTATCCAATTTCAAAAAAGTGATTTTTTTAAAATAAATATTTATAGTGGTCATTAACATTGTAAATGATGTCAATGATAAAATATTTATCCACAGACTCTTATTATGATCCTACAAACAATTTTATGTTTATATAAAATGGAATTATTTCCATTTATTTTTTTTCTCCTGAATCTCATTCTGAATTTTCATATGAAGAAATATTATTTGTTGATTGAATGTTGGGTATCAAATGTATGCATTCTAGAGGAAATTTTTTTGTATACAATCCTAAAATGTTACTAATTACTTTTTTTTATTTTCAGGGGTTGTTTAGGATGGGATAAATGATTATTTTAAATTGATATATATGTGTATGGATGATTATTTTGATTTTGTATCTTATCTTCCCCAAGTTCATTAGATGAGGTTTTATATCTCATGAGATAAAATTGGTAAGTTTATTGTCACACTCGAGACAGTAATGGACATAAAGTTGTGATACTTGAGGCAACAATGGACCATGATTTATGTAAATCAGAAACAATTTTCCAATGATTCAGGGTTCTTAAGTCAGAATGGATCATTGGAATTAATTCATGATCCATTATATAATGGTTCATAGTATTATTATATCTAGATCATGATGTAGTTATTTCCTACGATTTTTTTTGTGTTATAGATTTTTATTATGTTTTCACAAAAAATAATATCTTTCACCTATTATTATGCCCCATGGATATCCTTTCTAAACTCATTATCCATCATATGTGTTTTTCATTTTAGATAACTAGTATTTTAAACAAGACCTATAAGAAACTCATTTGATTATTTTTTTTAATGAGATATTTCTCCTTTTTCTTGTATTTTCACGTGATTATAATAAAACACATGATTAAATGTTGATGAATTATTCTACTTACTGAGAATTTTGTGTCAAACCTTTCTAACATTTCCATTCCCCTTGTTATGAAGATGATTATAACCTATGAGAAGCCTAAAAGGTATTCTATCGAGGGTTTACGATGTATAAATGTTTATAAGGGTCGTAAAATAAATTATTTATGAATTTAATCATCATAGAAACAAAATAATAGTTCTCAAGTTTGTGTCCTTATTTTTGAGATGTAATTATTAAATTTCGGAGAGGATGTAAAATAATTATACTGCAATCTTTAGTGGGATGAACTGATTTTCTATTTACATTATTATTCTAAAATTTTGATATTTTAAACAACCTATTTTTTTTAATATAACGATAGTGTGGTTATCCAAGAAATTAAATCTTTTTCTAAAAATGGTTCAGTGGATATAGTCATGAAAAAGATGCACATAGGGATAATCACAATAAAAAGCAAGACGAGTTTCAAATCAATCGTTAATCTGGTAGATGATCAGAGGGACTGAGACTGCACATAAGGGTAGAAAATCCCTTGGGGTATTAATTGGTTAATCACATTCTATATTCAAACCATTTTTTAATGTTCAAATATTTTATTGAATTACCTTATGAAATATAAGATATCCCATTGTATAACATAAAATATTGAAACAAGAGCGGTGTTTTATAAACAGCAAGTTAATGCGATGTGTTAAAATAGTAACACATCTATGGGTTGATATTTTCATGTAATTATACTAAAATTCATTTCCTATTATTTTATTTTTTTTATCAGTTGTAATTAAAATATTTCGTTTTTATTAATAATTTTTTATATATGTTACCATGTAAATAATTTTAATAACAGTTACTGTCGTAATTTTCCTAATGGGAAACCAAAATGAATTATAGTGGGTGTTTAAAATAAAATTTTTATACTATTAAAACTATCCCCAGTAGTTATTATCTTCTGGTTTCTTTATGAACATTAGAACACAATAATTAAAAAATAGATACAGATTCATTGATGATCATGTGATAAATGTACTTCATGGATGATGATTGAACATACCTCATGCAAATAATGTCTTAATAACCACTTAAGTAAATATAAAAAATTATTATGAATGTGTTTCAATGATTTAAATATTGTCCATTAAAATACTGATTGTTGATCTTGTGTAAATAATACATTAAATGATATGGATTTGGAGAATGTGTAATACATAAAATTATAGGATTTTGGGAGTTATTGGAATTGATTGTCAAAAAGAATACTATTATGTATAATAAATATAAAAAACTTCTCAATACATCAGAAAAATTAAATCCTACACTATACCTACATCTAAAATTAGGAAATGAAAAATAGCGGTAAAATGTACACTCATTTACTCCTCTGTATTTATGGATATACAATTGGATCTAGTTCTATCCACCCTAGTAGGATTAGGATGTTTTATAAAAGTGTAAATTCAATAAAATAATTATTTGATATAATCAATAAAAATGATCAATTATTATTATATTCCAATTTGAGTTTTGTGGAATATGATTCATAAAGGTCTTATTACACTACCGATTGTTTTTTTGTAATGTATTCATTATATTCACATATAAGATCTGGTAATAGAAAAAATTAAGAAATAAAATTTCAAATTCCAAACAAGCAAATTATTATCTATCTGTATAGCAGTGACTATAATCCCCAATGGGAAAATTTTTCTATTATATGAGTTATGATAATTTATCATGAGGGATTCATACGTAAATTGATTGGAGAAAAATCAATATTATAATTGACATATTTTAAGGGAAAAAAATTATTTCTTATGTTTTCAAATATAAATCTATATATTATAGCACATTTCAAGTATATTTTTATAATTACCGCTTTACAGTTTAACATTTAAGTGCTAATTAAATTTTTAGGATGAAATTTATTCAATGGGAGATTATAGTGCCCATTTAATTTGGAATATATTTTTTCTAAATTAATTGTGTATTATATAAATTGTGTCACACACCAAACAAAACCAAAACATGTTGTGAAATAATTTTTCTTATATCACCCTAAACTAAATCACATTATACCAGATAAAGAGAAACATGACCTCTTATATACCTTCCCATACACAAGTGATTTTAGAGTAGTGAATATGTAACTAATGGTATAATATGGAGCCTATACAATAAACATTAATATCATTAGAATATTAATAAAAAAATATAAATAACCAAAAAAAGCTATGGAAATAAAAAATAATAACGATAATATTAGGTGGAATACCATACATCACTAAGCTATATAGAAAATATTCTAAGAAGAACTAATGTATAAGTTTATATTAGTTTATAAGAAAAATAGGTAAAAAAACAGACACTATAACATCACTATTGATATCATCATGATACCTTCTCAAAATAATAGTTTATGTCCTCTAATATTCATATCGTTGGGCTCTTTCCCTTTAAAATCTCTGTATGCATGCTCTCTCTCAGAAAATTATGATATTAATGTATTATTTGAGTATAAAACCTATAGGATGCCACTAGTTCATCCTTAATTTATGTTTTTAAGAATACTATGTATCATCCAATATAATAAAAAATATATTTTTCAAGATATAATTTCGTGTAAGAGGATTCCATTGGTTTGCATCACTTTAGAACGTCGTGGCAGTTTCTTTGTTTTATGGGAAGGTTTCCCAGATTTTTATAATAATAAAAAATCAATTATTGATCGATCGATCATGATAAAAAATCTTCCATGATCCCTGAATGTACATCAGTTGACCTTATATAGGAAGAATGATCATAGTGAATGTTCTAATTATGCGTCAACAAAATGGAAACCACATATATACCCAAGTAGCCACATGGACAAAAATGAATAGTTTAGGAAATATGGTAGTCAATCACTATATTTATAACATGTCACACTGTAAGGTATTCATTCGTCGTGTGTTTCATCAGTTAAAGAATAATGATAGTGCATCATGACACTAAAATGTGACATTCTCAAAGAATACTTTAGAAATAAGGATCCTTGGTTGCCATTACATGTGACAATTAATGGTCATGGATATCATGAAATCCACACACACACAATTGATCAGTTTCAAACATGAGTCTCATAAGCTACACATGCACACACAGGTGATCCATGTGAAACATTAATCTCATAGGATACACATATACACACATGTGATAATGATTAGGAAAATATAATTATACAAGGTATCTAAATTGTGGGGAAATTCCTACATCAAGGAATGTTGATGGAAAATATTAGTAACCACCAACAGTCATCACATTAATCATGCCCAAATTTAAATGATCCCTATAACCAATAATAATTCATCAAATAATATGATTCTCCATAGAAGATTCATGTTGATAAAAATGATTAGGGATTCAATACAATTAGTCTTACCAAACGATATTCTCTTCTAATGGTGGAACTATTTTTATTAAAGATATAGGGAGATATCCTCAATAAATTTGGTCACCAATACTTCATAAATCAAGGAATTATCCATTATTTTGGAGTTGGTGGTATAGAACCAACTACTTTGTACTTTATTCATTAAATAAAAAAACTTTATCACATCTTGATTGTTCTTATGCATGACATGTCCTGTGATAATGTCCTAAAGACTGCTGTTGCATTAAAGGGTCATAGAGAATCCCTACTATGATGAGAACCTGGAAGTGCCATAACATTGTTCTTGAATGTATGTTCTATGGCCGGATGATATTATTTTAGGGACACAAATAATACAGGTCATTAGGGGTGATGACTCATAAAACTTTGAGGCACCTTCTCATGGTGTGCGCCCATGGTAATATCTAGGAGGCTATTATGAGAACAAGACCCGCCAGTAGAAAATCCACATTTCATAGTGTCATTGGATGTTCCTATCTGCGGACATGTGTATTGATCCTTAGACTTTAATATTATTATTAATGGGTATTTCAACTCGTGCACTTAGATGTATTGACGAAAAATATGACGACACACTGTTCATAGCGAGGTAGAATACGTTGGGTGCCTCACAAGTAATATCACATTAATAGATAATGCGAGAAAGGATTTTTCCCTTCCATTCCATAATGGAAGTAGATATCTTGGGCCCTTTGATGGAATTGATATAGCCTAAATAAATCAATCGCCATGGTAAGGTATGTGCAAGTTCAATTTCGGGAAGTCAAAGAATGAATAATCAAGCACATGGGTTGATGGCACTAGCATGCAACCCGCTTGATCGGAGATATCGAGACATAGGGATTATATTACACTGTAAGCGTTCGTAGGAGGTGACACGTCATTGCGGCGTTAACTTCTTTCTCTATGGGTGCCTTGGCGTGTTGCTAGACGCTAAACATGGTCTTTAGTCCGGCTCAGCCTAATGCCACTAAGAAAGAGGCCTAGAGGGTCACACACTAAGTGTGTCTATGTATCTCAGTTAATTATTAATTTAACAAGTTAAATAAATATTATTCCCAACTATGGTTTAATAATTATTTAAGGATGTCTGATCGCATTTATTTTGACACTAGTTATTCGAGAAAATATATCGTGGACGAAATAATATATTTATTAGCGAGTAATGCAGTTATATTTATTTAAGAAATAAATAGTGATTACTCAACATCTAATAAATGTGGTGGAGAAAAATGGAAAATAGAAGTACACACCTTGTATATTAAATATACAAGCTGTGTAGTTTTATGGAAAACAAGCACACGCCGTGTATTATTTATTACATGTCGTGTCGTATTTCCAGTTGGGATTTTAAGGATTTAATATTATTTTATTAAATGATATTTATTATAATCAGAGTGGGTGCATGTCAAGGAATTAATAATTTGACATGGGGGTTTTCAATAAGAGTTAGTGAAATAAATAAAACGTTTAACGCATTTATTTATTTTCATAACTCCATTAACCTCAAACCTGATTATAAATATCCACACAACCCCATCATTTTGGAGAGCCATTGTTGTGCACAACGGAATTGGAAATACTTTCAAGCCAAGACAGAATTCCCTTTCCACAAAGAAGGCCCTCAAGTTACAAGAGCAAGATCCTCCACCGGATCAAGGCGGTCGAAGGCGGACATCGCAAGTGAAGGTTCTTCCGCGCTAGCACTCGGAGATCCCTTCGGCGACGTCCGGAGATACGTGAAACACGTGTGGATCACCGCTAGAGGAATCCTACACGTGGATTATACGACCCAACGACGGATCACCGAATCATGACCAGACACATCAATGAAGAAACAATTCCAACATGGTAATTCTTATGCATTAATTAAATTAATTATAATCAACAATTGATGATCCTGCTCAAGGGTTCCGGTTCTCTTCTATTATTTTCGTTCATCATTCTATTCCCAAGATTCGGCGTTCTATATCGTGACAGATCTCGGATTGAACGTTGTTTAATGTTAAAATTAAAGTTGGGATAACCCACCAACATGCTTCCGCTGTGCCTGGAACCTACAAGTGGTATCAGAGGGAGGTTATATCGTTGGTTATAATTATTTAGTTTTTCGTTGGTGATTTACGCATTTAATAATTTAGTTATTTAAATTCATGTTTAATCATTCTGGAAATCTGAATCTCGAGATTTGTTCCTCCTCCCTCGTTTCTTGTTCGCCTCACATAAACAGATTTTTCTATTAATTTTTATTAAAATAAAATAGAGGAACTCATCTGGAGGAGCAAAACGTTTCTGGCCGTATAACACCAGAATACACGTCATGTATTCATAAGTACATGCCGTGTAGTCTAGGTTCAATACACTGACTGATATGCCAAATCAGGCTGTGTATTGGATTCTTTCTAAGAATTTAAGACACTGTTTTTTGAACAGAAAAAGGTGGCACCTAGTTTTCGGAATACACGCCATGTGGTCCAATGAACACGGCGTGTAGTCCCTTCGGGTTAGGGATGGCTCATGTACTCCGTACACGGCCTGCCTGACTGGAAACTGTGTAACACGGTAACTACACGGCGTGTGTCCCACTGTACACACCATGTACTCCAAAAATTTCCGAAGTACATTAACACACCCTATCCCCAGGTGTGTACTTCGGATGGACGGGGAAGAAAAGTACACGCCGTGTAGTCAGAACTACATGCAATGTACTCACCCAAATTACTCAGATTTATTAAAATTTATTATTATATTATAAAAACCCTTGAGATGTGTACCATGGTGCAGGCGTAAAATGAGGCACAACATGTCATAGGTGTTTTATATATATGTGTTTAATTTAACATCTGCCTAATAAATGGGAATTCACCGGGTTGCCTCCAAGTTACAAGTTACATACATGGACGAATTTAAATGAATTTATTTGTTTAAAAATATGATGGATGAGAATCTCAAGTAAATTCAGAAAAGGGATTTTAGATAAAAGGATTGATTAATTAAAGATAATTAATTGATTTGAGTGTGATTTATCTTAAACAAGAACAATTAAAGAATTGAATGCTAGTTTTATTTATGCATAAATATCATTGCATGTATGGATGATCATGAGCTAGACCAAGACCATTGTGTGTGAATGGTTTATTTTAATTTATTTATTTAAATTAAAAAAATTTGGCTTGCGAGCCATCTCCTCATTAATATGTAGGGAATGCGCGCCCAAGTATTATTTTATGTAAAAACTCCTGTTACCCCTCACTTGCGTGTGAGATAAATGCATATGTAATGGATGGAGCTCCCATGATAGTGGTGGAAGCTCAAGTTAAGAGACAAAGTGAAACTAATCCAAGGAGATACAATGGTGGATAGGTGGAAAGCTGTAAACATGAACCTGAAAGGTTCAAGGTGGTTTCTCCTAGGTCTTGGGTTAGTTTATCAACTGCTAGATAAACTAACCAATAGAAAAGCTCATGATAATACCATTTATTTTATTTATATCAGTTTCATGGTTAATTTATTGTGGGTTTGTTTTCATGATCACACAATTAATGAATTAAATGAACATGCAAGATGGAACTAAAATAAAACTGGCTTATACGTAAATATTATCTTAGACATAGTTAATCACTTAAGTATATCCAACTTAATATTAACAAGCTTGTAATCAAATATAATAAAATGGAAATTTATGTATAAGGATAAAATCTCTCAAAATAAATATTATGTCGGCATAGACTTCCATAATCTTGGTTAGAATCGAACCATAGTTTAAAGTGCTTGACCAACCCTAGTTGGGGTGCTTTCAATTATAGGGGAATTCTAATTCAAGGTTTTGGGTTGACTTGACTTGGTTCGCATCCAGGGTTGACTACCAAAATAGGACATGGTGTGACTAAGAGGCAAAGGTTGAGGAAATCCAAAAGGATTTCAAGAGTGGGGAGTCCACTCAGCGGATCAAGGAGCTGTGAGTTAATGCAGTTAGAATTTGGAATGCCTACCTAAAACCTTTCAAGTTGCTTGTCCAACCCTAGTTGGGGTAATGCGAAGGGCGATATGGATCCTTGCCACTAGAATATTCACGCAACCGAATATTCCGAAATCAATGGTGAGGGCTATTGGATTTCAATAAAATAGTGGGAGACTAATAAGTATTAATTTATTTATTTGTCTCAATTTTTTGTAATAAATTACAAAACCTTTTCTCATCTTAATTTTTAGAAATGACAAGAAAATGACTTCAAACATATCATTGCGCACCATATATGAAAAGGAAAACCTTCTCACCGGCACCAATTTCCAAGAGTGGCAGAGGCGTTTACGTGTCGTCCTTCGCCACAAAAGGAAATTATATGTGCTAGAAGAGCCTCTTCCAGTTGCACCTGGGAAAGAGGCTAGTGATGAGGAATTATCTCTCTAGATGAAACACATGGATGATGCCATAGATGTCTAGTGTTTCATGCTATCGGCCATGTCTAATGATCTCTTGAAGAAACATGAAAACATGGATGCCTATAGCATGATGTCTCACCTTAAAGATCTCTACCTAGAGATCACGAGACAGGAGAGGTTTGAGATCTCTAATGCTTTGTTTACCACGAAGCACGGAGAGTCTGCACTAGTTGGGCCTCATGTAGTCAAGATTATTGGCTACATTGAATGCCCGAGCATCTTAGGGATTAAATTACCAGATGATTTGCATACCGATTTCACCCTATCATCACTACCCAAGACCTTCTCTAGCTTCATTGTCATCTATAACATGAGAGGCAATGAGAAGAGTCTATCAGAGCTTCTGACCTTGAATATCTAGGTAGATAAGGACATGGGGCATGACAAACCCATGGTCCTTATGGTGAACATGAAAAGGAAGGACAAGGCAAAGGGGAAAAAGACTTATAAATAGTCTGAAGCCCCCGAGCACCGTCCCTCCAAGAAGGGGAAGATCCAGAGGCATGGAAAGGAATGGGAGGCAGTGTTTTTTTCATGTGGCAACCAGGGCCACTGGAAGAGGAAATGCACCCAGAAACATGGGGACGCTAAAGGTGCATTTGTTATTGAGTGAAATCTTTCTATTTCTACACAATGGGTATTAGATACAGCATGTGGGGATCACATCTGTATTAAAATGCAGGAACAAAGTAGATTTAGAAAGATCGCCTGAAAAGAGGTGGATCTTCGAGATGCCAATGGCGAAAGGCTGGCTGCATTGGCTATTGGCGACTACCACCTCTCATTTCCGACTGGGATGATTTTGGTTTTACATAACTGTTATTATGTGCCTAGTGTTACCAAGAACATAATTTATATATCTTGTTTGGATATGGATGGATTTGTTTTCAAATTTGGAAATAAGGGTTGTCTCTTTTATAAGAACAACGTATGTTATGGTATGGACCACGTAAATAATGGTTTGTATGTATTGAATTACGAAAAACAAGTGTTGGCAATCGATAACGAAACAAACTCAAATGACTCATACATCACCCAGTTATGGAATCACCACCTTGGTCATGTGAACGAGAAACGTTTGACAAAGCTCTTCCAAGATGGCTATTTAGACTCTACTGAGCTAAAACCATTTGATAGATGTCACGCTTGTTTACAAGGAAAATTGACCAAGCCGTCTTTTCGTGGACAAGGTTAAAGGGCCACAGAGCATCTACGATTGGTACACACGGATGTTTGTGGACCATTTCTAGTAGAAGATAGAGGTGGATATTCTTACTTCATTACTTTTACTGATGATTTGATTAGATATGGCTATGTCAACTTAATGAGGTATAAGTCAGAGTCCTTAGAGAAATCTAAGGAATTCAGGAAAGAAGTAGAGAATCATATTGGTAAGAAGATAAATAAGCTTCGATCGGATTTAGGTGGAGAATATCTGAACCAAGAGTTCATCGATCTTCTACGGGGGTCTGGGATTCTATCTCAGCTCTCTCCTCCTTTTACACCATAGTGGAATGGTGTTAGCGAAAGGAGAAATCACACCTTGTTGGATATGATGAGGTCGATGATGAGTCATGCGGATCTTCCATTATCCTTTTGGGGATATGCATTACAAACTGTAGCATACACATTAAACCGAGTACCAACTAAGGTGAAAAATGGAATTCCATCCGAGTTATGGAATGAAAGGAAACCAACTTTGTCGCACACACGTGTATGGGAATGTGAGGCATTTGTTAAGGCCTTCTCAGACAGAAAACTAGCACCCCAGGGCACGAAGTGTAACTTTATAGGATATCCCAAGTAAACGAAAGGATATTACCTATATAACCCTCAAGACAAGAAAGTGATTATCGCCAAACATGTCGTCTTTCTTGAGAGGGATCACATCCTCAAGAAGGATAGTGGGAGCAAGATTGACTTCGAAGAAGTTGATGCTCAAGATACATAGGAGTTGGTACAGACCAAGTTCCACAGGTCCTTATGGAAGAGGTTCCAGAAACACAAGTACTGCGTAGGAGCTCTAGAGAGGTAAGTGAACAAGAGAGATTTGGTTTCCTAGATACCGAGGATGGTGAATCGTTATTGTTGGACAATGATGAACCTCTCTCCTACAAGGAAGTAGTAGAAAGCTCAGAAGCTGCAAGACAGCTAGAAGCTATGAATTCTGAGATGGATTCCATGTATCAGAACCAAGTTTGGGTTCTGGTCGATGAGCCAGTTGATGTAAAGCCGGTTTGATGCAAATGGGTATTCAAAAGAAAGTTGGACATGGAAGGTCTATTTAGCACCTATAAAGCAAGACTAGTGGCTAAAGGATTCAGACAACGTCAAAGAATTGAATATGATGAAACCTTCTCTCCAGTTTCCATGTTTAAATCCATAAGAATCATACTTTCCATAGTAGCTTACCATGACTATGAGATTTGGAAAATGGATGTCAAAACAGCATTCCTTAACGGGAACCTTCAGGAAGATGTCTATATGACACAACCAGAAGGGTTTGTGACACCATTTGAAGCCAAACGAGTTTAAAAGTTGCAGAAATCCGTTTAGGGATTGAAGCATGCATCCAGGTCATGGAACATTCGATTTGATGAAGCCATAAAGAAATTTGGTTTCATTAAGAATGAATGTGAGCCATGTGTTTATAAGCGGTTTAATGGGAATGTGGTCGTCATCCTAGTGGTATATGTTGATGATGTATTGCTTATTGGAAACGACGTACCAGCCTTATAGTCAGTTAAGAACTGGTTGAACAAGTGTTTGTCCATGAAGGACTTAGGAGAAGCAGCCTACATTCTAGGGATCATGATCATTCATGACAGATCCAAGAGGCTTCTTGGACTGAGTCAGGGTACATACATTGACCAGATACTAAAGAGATTTAGTATGGAAAAATCCAAGAGGGGATTGGATCCACTGTCACATGGCTTACATCTTTCTAAGAAAATGTGTCCCCAAACACGACAAGAGAAAGATAGGATGAGCAAGATCCCATATTCTTCAGCTATAGGATCCATCATGTATGCCATGTTATGTACCAGGCTTGATGTTGCCTATGCACTGAGCATGGTAGACAGATATCAAGCAGATCTAGGAGAACAACATTGGACTGATGTTAAGACTATCCTTATGTATCGGAGAAGAACTAAGGATATGTTCCTGGTTTATGGAGGAGACGAGGAGTTTTTCATCAAAGGGTATGCTGATGCTGGTTTTCAAACAGATCAGAATGATCTGAAGTTGCAATCTGGATATGTTTTCTGTCTCAGTGGAAGAGCTATGAGCTGGAAGAGTTTAAAGCTGCCAGTTGTCGCAGATTCTACAGCGGAGTCCGAGTATATAGCGGCGTCTGATGCAGCCAAGGAAGCCGTCTAGATTCGGAACTTTGTCCAGGAGCTTGATGTGGTGCCTAGCAGTAAAGATACCATTACATTTTATTGTGATAATACTGCAGCTGTGGCTCTTGCAAAAGAACCAAGGTTACATCAAAGGACAAAGCACATACTCCGGAAGTATCACCTCTTGATGGATTTATATCAAAGGGGTGAAGTTGCAGTGAGAAGAGTGTCCATGGAAGAGAACATGGAGGACACCATGACTAATGGCCTATCTCAGCAGAAGCATGAATATCATGTGAGAGCTAGCGGGATAAAGGTTGTTAGCAGTTGGCTCTATCCAAGTGGGAGTCTGTTGGAGTTGGTGGTCTAGAACCAACTACTTTGTACTTTATTCATTAAATAAATAACCTTATCACATCTTGATTGTTCTTCTGCATGACATGTCATGTGAAAATGTCCTAAGGATATCTATTGCATTAAATGGTCGTAGCGGATCCCTGCTATGATGAGAACTCAGAAGTGCCATAACACTGTTCTTGATTTTATGTTCTATGTCCGGATGATATTATTTGAGGGACACAAATAATACAGGTCATTAGGGGTGATGACTCATAAAACATTGAGGCACATTCTCATTGTGTGTTGCCTTGGTAATATCCAAGAGGATATTATGAGAACGAGACCCACCAGTAGGAAATCCACATTTCATAGTGTCATTGGATGTTCCTATCTGCGGACGTGTGTATTGATCCTTAGACTTTAAGATTATTATTAATGGGTATTACAACTCACGCACATAGATGTATTGAAGAAAACTATAATGACACATTGTTCGCAGTGAGGTAGGATACGTTGGGTGCATCACGAGTAATACCGAATTAATAGATAATGCGAGAAAGGATTTGTCCCTTCCGTCCCATAACAAAAGTAGATATCTTAGGCCCTTTGATGGAATTGATATAGCCTAAATAAATCCATGGACATGGTAAGGTATGGGAAAGTTCAATTATGGGATGTCAAAGAAAGAAAAATCAAGCACATGGGTTGATGGCACTAGTATGCAACCCGCTTGATCGGAGTTATCGAGACAAAGGGATTATATTACACGGTAAGCGTTCGTAGGAGGTGACATGTCATTTCAGCGTTAACTTCTTTGTCTATGGGTGCCTTGGCGTGTTACTAGATGCTAACCTTGGACTTTAGGCAGGATTAGCCTAATGCCACTGAGAAAGAGGCCTAGAGGGTCACACACTAAGTATGTCTATGTATCTCAGTTAAATATTAATTAAACAAGTTAAATAAATATTATTCCAAACTGTGGTTTGCTAATTATTTAAGGATGTTTGATCGCATTTATTTTGACACTAGTTATTCGAGAGAATATATCGTGGACGAAATAATATATTTATTAGCGTGTAATGCTGTTATATTTAGTTATGAAATAAATAGTCATTACTCATGGTCTAATAAATGTGGTGGAGAAAATTGGAAAATAAAAGTACACGCCGTGTATATTAAATATACATGCCGTGTAGTTATATGGAAAACAAGTACATGCCGTGTATTAATTATTACACGCCGTGTAGTTTTTCTAGTTTGTATTTTGAGGATTTAATATTGTTCTATTAAATGATATTTATTATAATCAGCGTGGGCGCATGTCAAGAAATTAATAATTCGACATGGGGGTTTTCAATATGAGTTAATGAAATAAACAAAACATGCAACGCGTTTATTTATTTTCATAACTCTATTAACCTCAAACCTGATTATAAATATCCTCGCAACCCCAACATTTGAGAGAGCCATTATTGTGCACAACGGATTTGGAAATACTCTCAAGCCAAGAGAGAATTACATTTCCACCAAAAACTCCATCAAGTTACGAGAGCAAGATCCTCCACCGGATCAAGGCGGTCGAAGGCGGACATCGCAAGTGAAAGTTCTTCCGCGCTAGCACTCGGAGATCCCTTCGGCGACGTCTGGAGATACGTGACACACGTGTGGATCACCGCTAGAGGAATCCTACACAGGGATTCTATGATGCAACGACGGATCACCGAATCGTGATCGGACACATCAACGAAGAAAGAATTCCAACAAGGTAATTCTTATGCATTAATTAAATTAATTATAATCAACATGTGATGATCCTCTTCAAGGGTTCCAGTACTCTTCTTTTCTTTTCATTCTTCGTTCTATTCCGAAGATTCAGCGTTTTATATCGTGATGGATCTCGAGTTGAACGTTGTTCAACGTTAAAATTAAAGTTGGGATAACCCACCAATGCGCTTCCGCTATGCCCGGAACCTACACATTATACCACATGGTAATCTATATATTCAATTGTATCATCCCTTATATATAAAATATCATAATATAAAGGGGAATGATCTTGAAGGATCACTATTAAAGAAGATAAATTATCTTATAACAAGGCCTGCAAATCCTATATAAATGTATTTTTATGGTATATGAATCAATAACCATGAAAACATGACTCTATTTGTTTGAGAACCCTATGAGTATATGGATGATTGATGATATTATAGTTTAGAACTCAATTTTTTGATAAATTAAATAAGAATCGATGGTTTAATAACATGGTTTGATAAACAATAAACTGACCATATTAGGATATATACAACATAAGGGAACCATCATAGTTTTACCTCACACAAACACACATAATCAATATTTTTGTATTTTATAATAACACTTTTGAGGGTTGAGCGTGAACCCTAACATAAGACCACCAGATTCAACCCATGCAGGAAATAAAACATCACAGTATAAGAAATAAAACATTACAGCCCACAACTCCTGCATTTAAGAACTGTTCCTGAAGATTTTCAAAATTCAAATTCAAATTCAAAGAAGTTGTCAAAATGGATTACGGACCACGAGCGGCTGTGCCACCCGAGAAACCAACCCTCAAACACTTAACCTCCATCATCATGTCACTAGCATCAGTTGTCAACGCTAGCCACCATCTACATCTCGCCGGATCCGAGCACAACGACGCCATCGACAGTCGATTATTCGTCACCGTCCACCTCTCAACAGCACCCATTCAGACTCACATCCCAAAGGCCCTTGAATACCACCGTGCAGCTCCACCATGGAGATAATGGTGGAATATGAATCCAGAGTAGAGAACAGAGAGGGAATACAAAGAGAAGGGTTATAGAATCATCAGAGATGATAGAAGAACATCGACCCACCGAAAAAACATCACCACTTTTCCGTCGTCGTCCATTCATCACCGCAACAGACACAAAATCACTGAAACCAAAAACACCAACCATCCGAACATTCCAAATGCAGACCATCGTCGTTTATGAGGATGAAATACCAAACGCCTCCAAAACCAGACCATCAAAAACCACATCACTATTGAGGGGGAACAACAGAGAAATATCACTGGGCTATAAATCGAACAAATCCTAAGAAAATGGAAAATACCAAACCAACACCCGAGCATCCAAAGATCCATACCAGCACGCCACCATCACCAACCCAAACAATCTAGGTCACCATAGTATTAGCCAAAGATGGGGGGTATAGTATGATGGTAAAAGCTGAACATGGAGAGGAGGATGAAGCAAGAAACTCTAGCCGCACGAGGGAAGATACAAAGACCGAACCGGGGTGAGGGAAACATGAGATAGTCGGAGGGAAGAATAATTCCTTCATCACGTATTCAGAGTCACATAGTTCTTATAGTAAGTAATTTGGTTTATTCAAGTTGTGTCCCATTAGTGCACCACTAAATGTCCCACTCAAACATGCCATACATTTTATAAGATAACCTAATAGTCATAAATGAAAATTCTAAAACATTTCACCAATAAAAATATTCTAGAACACAATAAAACATTTTTGAACACACTGTAGACATCACCCAATCAATGAATAACTCATAAAAATTAATGAAGGGTGTAAATAAAGGCATAAGGTACCTAAACAAATATAATCTTTAAAACAATATTTATGATAATTTAACAATAATAAAGTATCATGAAAACAAAAAAAGATCAATAAAAATATATGAACATGGA
Source organism: Viscum album (assembly GCA_963277665.1). NCBI lineage: Eukaryota > Viridiplantae > Streptophyta > Magnoliopsida > Santalales > Viscaceae > Viscum > Viscum album. The sequence goes on from OY728137.1 coordinate 115,373,497, forward strand.
AAATGTTTAATAACATATAAATAATTAAAAAGGGAATAAACAAATGAATTTATTTTTCCTGATATATAATAATTTCATGTAAAGGATAATATTTAAAACATTAAAATTTTATATTTCAAAAAAGAAATAAATTTTGGATTTTAACTTTTTAAAATTAGCTTGGGTGACCTTTTTTGAATTTTTTTAAATTGGTTTACTTTAACATAAATAGTGAAAATGTAAGTTTTTACAATAAATAATTCTTTTATGAATATATCAGTTTTTATATAAAATTTATAAAAATATAAAATACTATTTATTATTAATGAGGAATTTAATAATAATAATAATATATTTTGAAATTCTATTTTGAATTTATAAAACCTGTATTTATCATTTTATTAATATATGTAATATTATCCAATAAAAAAACTTTTTTTATTTTCTTATTATTATTAATTTTATTCAGAATTTTTTTTCTTAATTATAAGGATATATAAATTATATTGTTTTTAAAATAAAAAATTTTTATCATGAACATAGAAAATGACACATTTATCACAATATAAATTTTGATCATAAAATATTGTTTTCTAAAAAAATTGGTTACTATTGTTACATTTGATTAAAAATTAATTAATATTTATTGAACATTGAAATATTATTTAATAATATATTTATTTTTAATCTGTACAAAAAATTATTTGAAAAGGTCCATTATATTTTTATGCATGAAAAATGTATTACATTAGTAAACTCAACATTCTGTTGTAAATGCTAAAATGATAAAGTGGGTTATTCAAAAAGATAAAAACTCTAACATGTTAGAGAGTGTTTTATAATTGAGTATTTCATGATTCAATAAACAAAAACTTATCTAAAATCCATCATTGTAAATTTTGGATTCTCCTTGAATTATCGAACATAATCCCTTTTTATATTAGTATAGAATACATATATAAATGATATTCCCACTGATAATAAAACTGTATTATCACCCACTTCATTAACACTCAATAAATTAATTTTAATTTCAAAACTAGTCCCCCTATACATTCTCTATAATCTATATTCACTTATATTAATGTTGGGTAATAAAATATTTTCATAAGCCATCAAATTATATGGAATCCTCTAGTGGAAGATTAATATTCTCAGCATTAAGTACTTACATTTCCCTAAATATGTTTATTTTAATTTTTTTCAATTTCAAATATTTTTTAAAAATATAATATATAATAATAAATATTTATTGTAACAAAAATGTTTTATGTTTTTTTGAATAACCATTATCCACCCTTCCCCTTTTTCATTAACAAAAATAGAAAGGATAAATGTAAATTGTGTGGAATAATATCACCTTGAAGTAATGTATCTATTTATTAGTTTAGTTTCTTTCTTGTATGTTATAATTTCATAATATGTTATTGAAAAAAATTAATTTTTGTAAATATTATCATTATTTTTCTATAATATTTATATCATTTGAAAATAAGATTCATTCATATCCAAAAAACATCCATTAATTATAGTATGTTAAGGATTGTTTCAGTCTGACCACATATATGAAAATTCAATGAAATAATATCATTAATTAATTTGATAAAATAATTATTGATTGTATATTATAAAGATATGTGTATTTTTATTTTTTTGGTTTTGAAATGTTGACATTAATATTGAACACATTAATTAATAATTAAACATCACTTCCTCAAAAAAGTAACCACAAACATAATCATCACTAATTTAATTTAAATATTTGATCACAAAAAAATCATATAACTAAATTATGAAATAATTATTTGTTGTAAATAAATAATAATATTACCATTTATGATCTGGGATTGATGAAATATCCTATAATAAATTATAAGAACACCGAAATAGTGAAGCACTCTCAAGATTACTCACAAATGATATTGAAGATAGATGATAAATAAGTAACATAAATGTAGATAAATTATAAATTATTTTTACAAAATGATATATATATATATATATATATATGAATAAGGATTATACAATGTGTAATTCCAATAGCTATTATTTATATATTTTATTTAAGAACACTATAAAAATTGAGGAGTTAAAGAAAGGGTTTTTTGTATAATTTAAAATCCATGAGACATTCTTGATATTTTTCACACTCCACTAATTAATATGGTGTATTAACTTGTAAATTTAATTAATTAATAATTACTTTACTCCATGTACTGATATTTTATTGTCTAGTTCATGGTAACTAGATGTTTATGACATATCTAATACAATTATGGGTTTTGAAAAACTAATTTCCAAATAATTTTTTTTATTGCTCATATTGAGAATATCTCATATATATATATTGGGAAAATTCAATGATTTGGTTATTTTATGTTTTATTTTCTTTATTCTTACCAATTATTTACTTTTCAAACATATAAAACCCTCCTAAAAAATTTTGTTATTCATTTACTATGACATCCATAAAATATTTTTTTATCTAAAACATTTTTTCAATGAGTCAAATATTATTCCATGACAATCACTATTCTATTTTTGTTAAATAAATCTATTTCCCATTTTGTTAGATATTTACTCATGTATATATGTTCCTAGGGATGTTTTTATTCCAAAAATAATTCTCAGTGAATTTCATTCTGAAAAGGAAAAACGTTTTAATGAAAAATTTATTGTTTCTATTATTGGTTGGGATTATGCCATTTCCATGTTCATTATCCCAAAAATATATTCCTTTTATATATTGAAATCAAATATGTTCTTAGTCATGTGAAAATCCCATTTTCTTATTACATCATTTCAAAGGGATGTTTAATTAACTCTTTTTACGATGTGGATTTTCAAAAAAAAATCAATATATTGAAATAGTTTTGAATACATTAAAAATATATTTATCTTATATTGTACAGCCTCTTTATAAATTCATAATATGTTTTATGTTATATATTATTGAATATTTCTCTTATAAGTAATGGTTTTCTAAATTATTTCACTCCAACATTGAAATACCTTCATGATTGTATAAAAATTCAATAATGAACATTCTTAGGGAAAAGTTAAAATCATCACAATATTTTGAATTTATTATTTTTAATTAAGTATTTCATTTTCAGGGATCCACGATTTAATTTTTCCTAATATAAATGATTTCAAAAAAAAGATTCATCATTTCAAAAAAAAAATTCCATGGGAACATAACTTCACATTTTAAAGAAAAAATAAAATGATATTTTAAAAACACATTTATGATTTCACATCAATTTTCACATTATCCCTATAGAATTTATTTCCATAAAATATAATTTTCAAGGAACACCATATAAATTTTATTATTAAATACTCTTTTTGAGTGATGGAATTTTTGGTATCAACCAGTTACATTATTACAGTGAATTTGGGTGATACCATATAAAAATATAATGAACCTCATTTTTCATTATATGGGTATTTAATGTTGTGATGAATTATTACATTAAATATGTAGAAATATGTATTTATTGATAATTGTAGGGCTCCAATATCAAACTCTAATGTGTTAGTTATGGTTTTATATATTAGGGTAATATAATTATCCATGAGCTGTGTTATTTGAGTCACTAATGGACAATGATTTGTATTAATCATGTTAAAAATGGAACAAAAGTTCTAATAATAAGCTCAAAAATGTTCCATAAGTTATAATGTGTGTGCTAGAATATGTCACATTAAGTAATTATTTAACCTTTATGTAATGGGTCATATGATTTTAATACTTGAACCACTTTTTCATGATTCACTATTATAATTTTTTTCCATAGTTCATCATTTGGTTCTAACACAACTTTATATAATATGTATATTATTATAACCAATGAAACTACTTCCCTCCTCATCCTCATGTGATAACGAGGATTCCTACATTCTCCACCATCTCTGGTCTCTCCTCAACTAGTGGAGAACTAAACTAGATCTCACTCCAAATATCATGTCCTACATAAATCTTTTTATAATAATGGGGCCTTTATGCCTAGGAGAAAATCATGTCACCTTCAGATTTAATTTCACTTATATCATCTAGAAAACCCATAGACTAGGTGATCAGGATAAATATTATTTTCATTCTATTGAATTTCAATATAAAAAAGATTCTATTGTAGTAATCTTGGAACCCAAAAAGTCTTCGGCCAAAGTAAGAGAATTTAAAAGATAATTTAAGATGATGGGATTCATTCTTGATGACCCCTCTATCAACCACATCTGGATGTTATGGTACTCCCACACCAATATGGGATTCGTTAAATCCTCATAGAAATGTCTAAACAATAAAATATTTACTAAATCTCAATAGTAGATTCATTTATTCATGTTTTTTAGTTTGGATTCCTAGAGACGACAATCCTTATGCTAGGCACTTAATGCCTTTGATCCAGGGGATCTACCATGGCTATTTAGTGGAGATGTTAATGTCATTGTGGACCCCAATGAGAAGAAATGGAATGGTGTCTTTCCTCGGTAGGAATGTATGTACATTGTACTTGTTATTTATCATATGTGTACCCTTCACCTAGGGTTCACATGAGATTGGTGTACTTGGTGAATCATCCAATAAAGAACCTGACACAACTATTATTGACTTTACCATTTTCAGGAAAAGGTTCATGTAGTCTCATCTTTTCCCAATGCCAAGGTCACTAATCTCAATTTGCAGCCTATCTAATCACCATTTTTTATTTTTCTTCATTAATGCACTGCAATATCAATGCTACCAATGTAGTTTTTCTCAATCGTGGCACAACCTTCCCGAATACCACCAGGAAGTGCAGAACTCATGGTGCATGTCAACAAAGGTTTCAGTTAGATAGCCTTCAATTGTTAATTAAAAAAACTTCAGAGGAACCGTCTGGAATGGTTTAATAATTAGACTGACTTTATCTATGATCTATATTTTATCTCTACTAAAATTTTGTTTCTAGATATCATCCTGGAATTGAACTGGTACGACGAATTGTTTAGTGTGTTTTATTGAAAAAAAGTCATATTGGAGGTGTTGGTTCTAATAGAGAAATGGGTGGCACATGAGAAACCCCATGATAAATATATACCATAGGGAGATCGTAATTCAGCATCCTTCTACACTTGTATTAAATAAAAACACCCAGTTCAATAGACCTCATGTCCTCTTTGAGGATGTAATAATTATGGATTATTTAGAAAATCATGGTAGCATGGTTGAGGTCCACCACCATGATCTTCAAGCAGGTCCCAACCATCACCTATCAGTTTTGTATCATAGAGGTAATGAGGAGTTACTTCAGTTTGTCTCGTGCAACACTTCTATATGGTACAATGAGATCTTTGAATCAACCATGAATGACATGGTTCTCTACAAGGACATGATGACCCTCAACCTAGAGAGTTCCTTGGGGTTGGATGGCTTCTTAGGCACGATGTACAGATCCTCTTGGGATTTAGTGATGGGTGGAATGTTAGAGGAATTTTAGGATTTCATCAAGGTAGAGAGTTTTCCTTGTGCTTCTAGTGACACCATGTGGGTATTAATTCCAAGGATCAATGATCCCTACTCCATTCATCACATCAGACATATGAGTATGTGCAATGTTACTTATTTTATCCTTTCTTCTTCCATCAAAAGGTGTCTTGCTACCTACCTCCCCAAATGATTTCTGTGTAGAAACATAGTTTCTTGAGGGGGAGGTCAATTCAAGGAGTTTTGGCCATGTATTATGATGTTCTTGGTGATATCGACATGAAATATCATGGATATATTAAGGATCTTACAGTCTATAAGTATAAATTATACGACTAATTGTAATTTATCATTATCTTAAATGTTCTTTTATTCATAGGATTCTCCCCTTGGGCTTCTAACATGATCTCTTGGTGTATAATATCCTCTTGGATGGGTTTTAATTTCATGGAAAAGTGCCACAGTTTATTAAAGGTGATTCACATGATAAGACACGGGGGACCCATCTCTCCAAGTCTTTTTTATCGTTGCCTCAGGCATCCTCGCTCGGAATATCAACTCGATCATCTTAAGAGATATCATTTCCCTTTATCATTGTAGACAATTAACAATTGGTATTTACAAAATCAATCTTGAAAATTACATTATTATATTTTTCAATTCGATCAAGTGGTCCATTAGAGGAATCAACAATATCATGGAGGATTACATTTTCTAGAAGATCACTTTTTATTTAACCATAAGAAGCTCATATTCACAAAGAATATCCCTCTCTCGTTGCTGGAAAATGAATCGTTTAGATTTTTCCATGGATTTCATTGGTACCCATATCTTCTCTTTAATTATACTCATTCACCACATTGAACATATCATTTCCAAAATTATGGGCCATGTCACTAACTAGAAGTTATGGTTCCTCTCATTAGGTGACACTATTACATTAGTGAATAGAATCATCTTTTCCTTTCTAGTGTATTCTCTTTATTCTATTAATTTACCAAAAGGTGTGTTGGATACCATAAAAACATATTGGTTGCGTTTATATTGGATGCACACTTTGATGGGAAACACAATTGGGCCTCAAGGGGAAGGTTGTCCAGACCTGTTGAGAAGGAGGTAATTAGTGTTAGAAACCTCTCAAATAAATTTCATGGAATTCAATCAAATATTTCATTGGATATGATTTAACAAAAAATGTTGTGGGTAATATTCATATATTCTAAGTATCAGGATAATAGATTAAAACATGACATCCACTCTACCTCCATATAGCCCATGCCTTCTCCCCTTATCATGACCATCCATCCTTACTCCAGGATGATTGTAGTGAAGGGTGAGATTCAATTTATGTATAAAAACAAGGTAGGATCTAGTGTCGGGTTCCCTGGGGTTCCATACAACAACATCTCTTTCTATGAATCCAGTATGTACCCAGAGTTTATTGCAGTGGTACTGAACAATAGCCAGTGTGATATTCTGGATCTCATTGATCACTAATGATTTTGATTGTTGTTCCTTCACAGATTTGAACATAGGATCCTTTGCTATCAAGGGAATTCACAGGACCCTAGGCATATGGGCTAGTGCTATGAGTGGGGTCTCACCATATGGAGGTATAAAATTCTAACTATGTATAATTTTATTGTGTGGAGGCTCGGGAACTTTTCTCTATGAAATGATAATAACATTAAAAGTATGGGAATCCCAATGGATTTACGCTACCCATGTTATAAGGTGGAATTGAAAAAACATCTAATGATATGTTTTATAGGTGGGAGTTGTGTAAAGACGTGTGTTTGTTCTTTGGGTACATCACTGGCATGGATTCCATGGAGCAGTTGAACCTCCACTTCTTGGAGAAATGCTTTCATGGTAATGATGGGAAGGGCTCATAAAGGTTGGAATGAGCCTTGGTATTTCTGGAAGGATGTTCGTGTATATGAAAATCTTGAAATAGATCCTTCTATGAGGGTGTTGATAGAAAATAAATAGTTGTGGTTGCAAGGGTCATGTTCACTCTAAAAGACTTGTTTAGTCTGTGTAAGGGTTTGCAAGATTCCCCTACATAGGGGCTACTCATCAAAGGTGCCCAACCCTAACATGGTATAATTTCTTGCCCACTCCATTGGGTGAGATGGTTTCCTCTTCCCACAAGGCCCTATATTAACATGGAAGGTTTATGTGTCATGTAAAATATCAAGGTAGGTGGTGTGATTCTAGACTCGGAGGGATTGGTTTTGGTTGCTTTCACTACCTCCTTTGTATTGGGAACCTATTGTAGGTAGAGTCTTTGGAAATGATATCTAGACCCCATCTTTCTAGGAAAACAAAATCACCCTTGGTGTGGTAGAAACTGACTCTATCATCATATATGACTCACTAACAAGTAAGGGTTCCACACATTGGTCCATCACGTATATCATCTGGATGTATCAAAGCCTAAGAGATTCCCACATTAACGTCGTTCAATTTGGAGAGAGGAGAAGAAGTTGGATGATTATTTGGCTTCATTTTTAACCCATGGCTCAAATATAATCTGCTCATAGGACTTCATTTCTATATCTCTCAATGGGGAGGCCATATCTATAGGGGACTCCCACGAGTCACATTATTTTAGGCCCCAGTGATACTTTATTGTTTCTTGATATATTTTTTAATGTTTTCTATGGTTTCTTTATACATTTTTAAAAATTATAATATCATAATTTTTATAATTTTGTGAACTGTTTAGTATAAAATTTAAATGAATTAACTATTGGGAAAAAATAAGAAGCGAGATAATTAATGAAACATAGAAGAATGATGCTCATGACCTACAATCAGGGTATATAGTTATAAAAATACACTCATTAAAAAATTATTGTCAAATAAATTAATATGAATATATATTTACTTTATATTATTTCTTAATGATACATATAACATATCAAATATAACGCACATTCCCAAGAATAACATGTTTAGTGGATTTTATGTTCCACTACATAAGTGATTTTTTATGATACTTGAGTTTTTTCAAAAAAATTGAACCATACTAGAATATCTTATAGACTAATAATAGTTTGTTCTCACCTACATGACATTGATAATTGAATCATAATAAAAATTTTATCTCAAAATATATGTAATCATAAAACTAGATAACATGTTATCAAGGGATATATCATAAGTATATTTGAAAATATTAGTAAGGGAAAAATTATAATTAAAATAAAAAAGAACAATACCAGTTTTTTCATAAGTCATGATACAAGGAAATGTAATCCCAAAAAAATAATAGTCAATAATAAATGAGTGTGATCTAATAATCATTAGTCAATGTTAATAATGAAATTCATATAAAAATATGGAATAGAATTAAAACCTAGAATGATAAGGAATTGTGGAAAAACGAATATGAATATAAAACCAACTAAAGAAATATACCCAAATACCCATCAAGAACCAACATCCAAATAATTGTTACTAAATAAATTGACACTAAAATAAATATAGCAATTTTTCCTAGATAACATTCACTTAAAAAACGTGTGAACGCTACTTTTTAAAACACAATCACAAAACAATTCAACATTTTATATGATTTGAATCAATAACCAATACATTGGAGGGATGTATATACTTCAAAAATAATAAAAATAATATTACATATATATGTTTTCAATTATTACATGAAATAATTTTTATTTAAAACAAAACTTCATGAATCGAGGTAAATGAGATGGAATTCTTGAAAATAACATTCCTAGAAAATTTTGTGTAGAGTCCAAATAATGAAGATATATGGTGAAGTAAAAAATATCCCCAGTGTCACATATTTAACTCAAATATATGTTTACATTGATAAAAACACTATTCAGAGAATATTAGAAAAATAAATTTTAAAAATTGAAGACAAACCCATTTTGGGAATGAATGAATATTCTATAAAATGATTACTTTGAAGTGAAATAAAATGATATTAAATTTTATAAAAAAATATTATCCATTAAAACAAAAAAAATTAGAAAGAAAAATATTATTAAATAATTATCTTCAAAAAACTCTGAAAAATTATGTATTTATAAAAAAATCATTTAAACCCCTTATTAAAATACAAAATTATATTAAAAAGAAACACTGTAAATTCAAAATATTCATTAATATTTCAAATTTTTTATAAGAATTATTAATAATTATTTTCTAACCCATTTAAAATTATGCAAACCACCATTTATAAATAATACTAATAATATAATTAGAGAAATTATGAAACAATTTGTATAAATTTTTTACAAAACAAAAAAAAAGATGACGTTATGAGTTTCTTTCAAAAGTAAACATCCCAAAAGTGTATTAAAAATTCTGAATATATTTATGTTAAAACTTTATATTCAAAAAATGGATCCTTGAAATGTATATAATGGGAATCATAGGAATTTTGGAGTAGGAGATAAAAATTTTCAAGTTGAATTTATTGAACTTTTGTTTAATATGCCTACATACCATTCTTGAAATTCCAGATCGTAGAAAAGGATAAAACAAAATAATATTAAAATAAATATATATGAATTATAAAGATTAACTGGGAAAAAATAATTAAGATCCCAAATAAAATGTAGAGAATTGATGGGAAGGTACATATGGACACCCAATAAAAATCTTCATCATATAAAATGGGAATTTATTTTAATAATGTCATAGATGTTATCGAAGAGATTCAAAATGGAATGTCCAAAAAAATCAAAATTAATTTTTTAGAGAGTAAAAAAATTATAATAGAATATCAATTTATGTGTGAATTTCCCAATAATGGAAAAATTAAGTTCTATATGAAATACTGTAACTCAGAAAAAATAATTTTTGAGTTATCAATATCGACTATGGGTTAAGAAACCATTAATAAATGAAATAGAGGGACTAAAATTAAAATTAATGTACCATTATTAAAGGATAATTCATGATATAATATATTTAATAGTGAGTATTCAAACCATTGGTATGAAATTATTTCCATATGGAAAACGTGTCTTAATTAATGGAAATTTTGAAGAAACACTCTTACCATTAATCCCTCTTAGATGTGTGTGATCTAATGTAATATATACAAATATAAAAATATTAATCATCTATATAAACTATTTATTTTTAACTTTGTAATATTACTTTATAGTCATTTATTTTACAGGTATTTGTCATTTATGGTGTATTATCATCCCGGCGTGCTAGAAACTCAAATTTTACATTTCATGTGTGTTTTCAAAAAGGATTGTCAATTAATGTTTATTAAAAAAATCATCATTCACAAAATATACAACATATAAAATTCATGGTTTTTCATTGAATAAAAATATTTTATTAAAATTTTGTGATTGGTAAATGTATGATATGAAAAAATGTAAAAAGATAAGAAGTAGTTTCAATGTTCTTAACAATCGAAGCGTGATATATTAAAAAATATTATAAATATCAATAACACCATTGAAAAAATAATAATGACATAAAAATATTATTATTATATGATGTCATCATTATATTGGATTCCATAATCATTCAGAGTAAATATATTGTAAAATAATTAAAATATGTGGTAAAACTGCACTAAATAAGAGTGTGTTATAAGGATATAATGGGAAAAAAGTTGTATTTATTTAATGAATATATAACATTACCATAAGCATAAAAATTTCATAAATATCATATAACATCATAGAAATATTTCTTAGATTATTCCATGATTGTTGGTGATGAAAAATGATATTTTTTGTTCATGATGGTTGTAGTATGCATGTACATATTATTAACATAAAAAATCTCAATCAATGAGATGAAGTGATTGTATAAGGTAAATTAATATTTCATAATTGTTACATAGTCATCATATTCATACAATAAATCCATCCTTTTTACTAGTTCTAAAATACAAGGATGAATAACCAACGATATGGCTTCTTAGATGTGGTAGTAAGAGTATACGCATGATCAATGTAGTTTTAAATTATAGAGGATGGAAGTGATTGAATAATGGATGGAAATTTAATATTATAAAATTTATCTATGTTACTAATAATAATTTAATTCTGTTATAGAATCAATACATTCTTTTTGTTGATGATTCTGAATATGAGAATAATGTTCAATAAACACTAATGTTTAGAAACTCACATTTCCATTGAAAATAATATTTGAAAAATAATATTTTGATATATAATTGAGAAAAAAAGATATAAATATGTGATATGATTTGAGGAGGAAAATAATTATATATTTTAAGAGTAAATTCTATAGAATTTTCTATCATGAAGTGGTAGAAATAATCACCATTTCTATGCGAATAAAAGGGTAATGATGGATTTTCCCATTATATTTCAATAATGGTTAATCACTGTTCATTAGACAAAGGATAATTTTTTTTAAAATTATTCATTTTGGATTGATCTATGACCAATAAATACGATACCACTAATTTCCGACACATGTTTTTTTACATGTTCTATGTTTTTTACTATTGGATTAATTTAATCATTACCATTTCAGTTTGTATTTTAGTACTGAGTTTTTAACTATGTGTTTTTTATTTTATAAAAAATATAAGGTAATCCATTTAAATTTATTAAGTGACAAACCTAATTTTAATCCGTATATAATATAATTATTTTCATCGCATTAGAAAATAATATTTTATATTAAAATATTTGATATATATATTTACACAGTTATAGAAAATTATTTTTTTAGCTTATATATACTCTTAATTAATTTAGTATTTATTAATAATTGAATAAAAATAATATATTTGTGTAATTATAGTAAATTTATATAAAATTCCTTAAATTAAATAAAACATTTCAATTTCCTATATTAAAATTACTCAATAATAATAAAATTATTAATTGAAAATAACACATTCATCATTTTCATGGTCATTAACATTAAGCTTTGTAAAATAGTTTTATAAATAAAAGAGAAATTTTATTTAGTAAATAATTTTTAAATTATGATCTAAAATATGAAATCCAATTTTTGTACTTAATTTATATAATTTAAGAAAACATATATTTTAATTTAAGAGAATAAAATTAGTTTTTAAGTGTAAAATTGTAATTATTAAAAATATATAATGTAGGTTTATAGATTAAATATAATATTTATAAATGATTTTTAAATATTTTAAATATATTTTAATTAAAAATACTTCAAAAACATTGAATGGATTATTTTATAACATCATAAATGTGACGTAATTAGAAAAATTGATATTTTTAACAACTCATGTTAAGTAGTCATTTTTTTAAAAAAATCTCAAAAATTGATCCAAAGATAGTTCTGACATGATAAATTCAAAAATTATGTTATTTTTAAAAAATTAGAATTGAATATTTATAAATTTATATATTAAATGAAGATAAAATATATAAATAAAAATATTTTTAATTAGAATGTTCTATTTCAAAGCATTAATATTTCTTGATCGTATTTCATAAGAATTTATAGCAGTTTAAACTATTTTAATTAACTATTATATTTGGTAATTTTAAATTTTATTAACCATATTTATCTAGTATATCACATCTCAATTTTGATTGGGGAGGAATGAAAAGAAATTAATTGATAAAATATCAGTTTATTCCACTCTATATTAATGCTTGTTTTTAATGAGTGTGTATATCTTCTAGATTAAGGAGTATGGGTATGGGGAACCATGATTGGTACTACAGTAGGGCTAAAATATTTTTGTGGTTTACTGTAACTATTTTTTGTGTATAGGATGGGATATTTTTAATAAAAAACATTGGAAGATTTAAAATTAGGAAAAATATAAGATGAGAAAATTTCAATCAAACATAGATTAATGATTCTCTATCAGTAATATTTCATCTCTATGAAATTAAATTTGTGTTATAATATAAAAAAATGATGTAACAACATATGAAACAAGAATCATTTGGACATGTATTTTGGTTGGATATATGTAAATATAATGTAATTAAAGAGAAAATACCACATAATAATATCAATGAAAATATATTTAAAAACATATATAAAATTTGTTCATGAAAAAAATAATAACTCAATGAAAGATAAATGAGTTTTCCAAAAACACTTAGAGTTATAGTTACATAAATATTATAGGGTTACCAAGAAGTGGACATTAAAATATCATAAAATAAAATACATTCTTTATAAATGTGTGATATTGGGTATTGAATGCACCATATAAAATTATCAGATAAAATATAAAACATGTTGTATCATCCAACCCCTCATCATTGGCATCAAAAGAAGGAAATACCTTACATGGACTTAAGTGACATCCCCATGATGCGAAATTATAAAAATGAATAGAATGGGATTCATTTATAGTTGGGGGATGATTTTCCCGTTGAAAATAAAACAACCATCCAAAAATTCTATAAAAAAAATAAAGAAGTATAATATAATGATATCAATCAAATACAAATCAAAGAAAAGCATTTATATAATAAATGAACTTTACAAGAGTATAAAAGAGCGTGATTATAAAAAAAATCTTTATATAGTTTAATAGAATTCCATCAAAACACAAAGACAACCACAACTACAATTCTACAACTTTCTCCATGATCCACTTCACAAAACAACCCAAGTATCACTATGCACCACTAAAAAAGTTTGTTACATTACATTTTCCCATGTTTTTTTAAACAATATCTTAAAAATCCCAGAAGTTCCAAAGTAGTGGTGAGTAATGAAACTCATTAAATTTTCCAATATTACTTCCCTACTCATGCCAGTAGGATAGAACACTATAGTAAATTTTTTAAATCATTTTATATAAAATAACTTCTATATAGTTTATATCAATAAATAAAAACGTTCTCTAACCAAGTATATTTCACAGAAAATATCGAATTTTGATGAATAAAACCAACCAAGACATTAAAACCTTTCCAAATGTTCCATTTTAGAATAATACATTATATTCAACATATCCACACATCCAACCACACATGAAACCCATAGCTCCGTATACTCGTAAGTGGCGAGTCACCTTATCTATAGCCATCACATAATGAACCATTTTATTGAGGAGAACACTGACCCTTATCCATCCCAAAAATGATGGGGGAAATTCTTACAAATATCCATCCTGAAAGCACATTAACACACAAAACCATTATGAAAAAAAACAAATTCCAAAAAAACCATTTCATCTTTTTCAAAAAAACCATAATTTTATTGAAAACTATTTAAATGAACCATTTTAATAAAACCATACATTTCTTAAAATCACATCTCCATGAAACAAAACAAAGAAATCATTTTAAAATAATAATTTTAATATGATCTTTTAAATTTCACAATCCACAAAAGTGAAATTTTCTATAATTATATTAACTATCGACAAAGATATATTCCAACAATAAATTCTCTAGAATTTCACAATACAAAAATAATCAAAACAATCATTTTGAAACAAATACTCCATATTCTAAATGGAGGAGTTGATAGTGAACCCACCTACATCAAAATATTATGTGAAATGGGAAATGACATGGAAAACATGCATAAAATCAGGATGAAATTCCAAAAACCCACCTTGGATCTCATCCCTATAAAAATATGGCTTCAACTGACCAGGAGAAACCCTTAGATCACATACATATCCATGAGAAAATCCTATTTATACATTAAGAAGAATAAATTATGAGTTAGGATCAGTGTGTGTCCCTATCAGGGGGTTAAAAAATGATATCGACCTTGATGAAATTCAGTGGGTCTAGTTTTAAAACCATGCATGGTCTGTCACACAGTTAGGAAAACCATTTGCAAACTGTGATCCAACTTATGTCTCAGTCATGATTCTTACATAGGTGGATTTCACTATTTTCAAAATATGTTGCAGTAGTTCCAAAGACTATTGTATCAACATGCATGGTGTCTTCTAAGATGTCAAACATTCATGACCAGTCCTCGGGGCCTGTGTCGTGACTACCCCAAGCCCACCTTCCATTGGCCAAGGGCTGGTGACTAACACCAAAGGCGTAAATCCCGATAAAAGGGAAGGAATTGACTTTATATAAGTAAACAACAAAAAAGAGAACGCAATTTGAAGTAAACACTAGGTAAACTGAGTACAAAAGTAAGTGATGAATTGTAAATGGGCTAGATTATAAACTCAACTAAAATTACCGTACAACTGAAAAAAAAGTACAATAGCAGAAAAGTAAATCAGTAACCACCGAGTCATCCTTCGGCTATAACACATGAAGTGCGGGTACAGATGGTCTCCTCATCCCATCGGGTCTGGCCGTTTGCTCCGTGTACGTCGCACCTGATAGTCCACCTTCGTATACCATCCCTCTCCTCAAGCCTCAACCATGATCAACGTTGTCCGTCATCTGCAACCAACACCACGTAGTGCATGTATATCATGTGAAGGTGTGATTATACAAAACTCATTAGGGACCCCGAGACCCCCGAAGGTCTCCTAGAATCGAAAAGGATAACCAAAAAGGAAGGATACAAACACGAAGTATCAACCAATCATACTTAGGTATATGCCCAAACATATACCTAAGTCATCAATTCCAGTTTGTCTCCAACTCACGAGCCCAAGTACAACCCATTCCACAAAAGAAAGTACAACCCAATCCACACAGGAAAGCACAACCCAATACACACAGGAAATCAAGTCAATCATATCAATGACATTGATTTAAAGTCAAGACTCAGCTCACAAAGGTATACTACTCACGAAGAGGGGTGGAGATGATAGATGTAGCCTCTGAGTCATCCCCCCTACCGAACCCACGTAGGATCCAAGTACAGAAGTCGTCACTACCGAACCCATGTAGGATCTAGGTATAGTAACCATCACTGCCGAACCCATGGAGGATCAAAGTACAGTCTTCGTCACTGCCGAACCCACGGAGGATCCAATTACAGTCGTCCTCGCTACCGATCCCACGTACGATCCACGTACAGTCGTCATCGTCGTCACACTCGCAGCCAGCTATAGGATTCCCACACACAACACGCTCAATTCTGGAAGGGTCCGCTCCATGATCCAAGAGGTTCATTACATCAACTATCATAAAGTACAGATTTTATGTATCCTTATGTTCCTTCTCATCAATAGGAACTCAACGCGCTAGACGGTGCTTCAATCGGATGCTTGGTCTGAGAAATATTGCCTTTTCGGTCCTAGGGGCCCGGTTGGTTTTTAAGCTAAAACCAACCTGACCGTACTTCAGCCGTGTCCAAACCACAAGTTGAGTAATCCAAAAGAACCATCTCACCAAGTGGAATACATCGTATTTGACGGCACATCATTCGGTTGTCTGGTCCTTAAGTTATAATTGTTTCCGCTCTAAGGGCATGATTGGTTACGAGTTCGAACCAACCCGGCCAAACCCAAACTTCACCGAAACCTCGAGTGTAATATACCGGAATGACCGTATTAATCCATGTATCCCAATGGAACTATTTTTTCATCAGGCGGAGGTCAGTAGACCATGATATGAGCGTTTGAATGAACCTGGTCTGAAAAATAGGGGGTCTGGGCCCGGTCCGACCCGGCCCAACACCCCCAGGGTCGGCTCGAACTGGGTCGACCCGACCCGTGTCCGGGTCCAGACTGATTGGGCATGGCTCGGCCCAGCTGGCGTGGCCCGGCCCATGGCTGGGCGCGGTCCGGCCCGGTTGACGCGGCCTAGCACACGGCTGGGTGCAGCCTGGCCTGGCTATTGAGGCCAGCCCAGCACGTGCGGCCTACGGCCCAGCTCGGAAGCTGGTCGTGGCTTGGCGCTGGGTGAGCGGGGTGCGAGGGGTGCGCCCCCTTTTCCACGGAATGGTGGACCCACTGGGGTCTGCCCTTAATGTTGGACAGGGGGTTACACCCCCAGGTCTTCCTGGTAACAGCTGGCCATTTGTGAGCCACCGCGGGACACCTTCTATGTCCCACCTCCTGGAGGAGTCGGCGGCTGTTTGGCCGGCCACCCCTACCTTGTCCTCCATGGCCTAAGGTCGCGTCTCATCTCACCAGCACGGTGCAATGGAGCCGCACACCACCGCCGCGGCCCGCTCCTGGTCGTGGCCTCCTTCAGCGTCACCAGCGCGGCGCAACGGTGCCGCGCACCACCGCCACGACCCACTCCAGCCACAGTTCACTTCATCCCTACACGGTGCAATGACACCGCGCCGCCTTCGCCTCAAACGTCAACGATGAACAACAAGAAAAAGTGGAGGAGAATCGGCAGTGTTTTGTGCAGTCCAATATCCTCCCATTATGACGATATCAAGCGGCCAATACTTAAGCAACGAAGAAAGTTTATTAAAACATGAACAATAATAACACCTACCTCATGACATGATCTGTGGAGAGGTGGCATCGTTCGTTGTCGTCAGAAGGTGACGTCGAAGTGCACCCTAGGAGGAAGCGACATCTCCTCTTTTTATCATGGAGAGTAGAAAAGTATTGTGCATCGTTGATCATCGTGGATTCGGTGCTCTACGTCAAAGAGGTTTCATTCTTCGCAGAGAGGATGACGTTCTTCAACGATGGAGGAGCTTCCTTCTTCCTTCACACAAGCCTCTCTTCCCCAAATTCCCACACAACAAGCCAACAAAATTAAAATAAGTTCAACCCTTATTTAAATTGTTTATTCCATGCATTTCAAAATTGAAGAATTCAAAACAATCATTAACTAATTGAAGTGGTTCAATTAATTGTTGAATGTGTACTGGCAAGAGTTAAGAGGGAGGCAGAGGGAAGGTGAAATGGTAACACATTTAATTCTAAGGGGGTTGAGGGGTTATGGAAAGTGAAGAGGTTGGGGCTCATGAGGGCCCTATCTTACATTTATCCTCACATGGGTAGTTTGGATGCTAGTGGGTCCCACCCTAACTCCCCCATATAGGATAAATTCACCTTAGAATTAGAAATAAATTTGTACCACAAATTTATTCATTTTTCATTTAATCCACATTTTTTTAACATCTCCCCCCCCCCCCCGAGCAAAAACATCTTTGGTAAAGCTCCCCTTAAACAATTATCGACGCTGCGGTTTCATCGGTGCCCTCTGATTTCAATTCTGAGCACTGGTTCAAAAGATAGAAAAACCCACTAATTTTTTCACTGAACACACATGAGCTCAACTTCGGAAATTGATTCTGGGAACACCGGGCCATGGCATAAAGTGTTTTCAGAAACTCCGTACTTGTAAAATTTCAAAGAATTTAAGAAAAACTTTTCCATGAAATTTACAGGTCTTTACATTACTCACACCTCAGGGATTTACGTCCCCGTAAAGCTACAGCATAAACTAGGGAAACAAATGATGGTAATGTGCATGCATCTGAGCATCCTGCTCCCATTTCTCTTCTGGAGGTTCCCGTACTACCATCAGATGCACACCAGAGGAATCGACCATCCACGTAGGACCCGCTCTTGCCGATCATCGATCTCCACCGGGACCTCCACAAAAGTCTCCCCGTCATCAATTTCTAGCTCCCCATGATCAATGATATGCATTGGGTCGTGCACGTGTCTCCTCAACTAAGATATGTGGAAGATGTCGTGCACCCGGTGCAACTGATGTGGAAGAGCCAGGTGATAAGCCACCTCGCCTATCCTGCTGAGAACCTGAAAAGGTATGATGAAGCGTGGAGATAACTTTCCGCCCTGACCAAATCTTTGTAATCCACGTTGAGGTGAGACCCATAAGAAAATGTGGTCGCCATCCTCGAACTCCAGTGGTCTCCGCCTCCTATCATCATAGGACTTCTGTCAGCTCTGAGTAGTCCTCATCCACTCTTGGATGATCTGTACCTTCTATATTGTCTCCCGGACCATCTCTAGTCCTACGAGTGCTGACTCCCCAGGGTCAGTCCAACACAGAGGTGATCTGCAAGGTCCGCCGTACAATGCCTCGTATGGTGCCATCCCGATGGTGGAGTGGTAACTGTTGTTGTACGCAAACTCCACGAAAGGTAGGTGATCCTCCCAGCTGCGACCAAATTCAATGAAACATGCATAGAGCATATCCTCGAGAGTCTAAATGGTCCTCTCCGTCTGGCCATTTTTCTGCGGATGAAAGGTGGTGCTTAGGCGTAGCTACGTCCCAAATTCCTCCAGCAACCCCTTCCAATACTCATAAGTAAAGAGAGCATCTTGATCAGGGATGATAGACGATGGAACACCATGAAGCCTTACAATCATCTAAACTTAGAGGCGTCCCAACCTCTCCTTTGATCCATGCTCTCTAATAGGTAAGAAGTGGGCCGACTAGGTGAGTCGTTCGACTATCACCCAGATGGAGTTGTGACCATTGGAAGTACAAGGGAGACCCATCATGAAATCCATGGATATCCCGTCCCACTTCTACTCCAGGTTCTCTAAAGGCTGCACCAAGCCTGTGGGTACCTGGTGATCTGCCTTCACTTACTGGCAGGTGAGGTATCATAAAACAAACTCTACCACAACCTTCTTCATACACAGACACTAGTGCTATCGTCTGAGATCCTGGTACATCTTCACTACTCCTGGATGTACCTCCAATGGGGAAGTGTGAAAATCCCTCACCACCTCCTCCTATAATGAAACTGGTACAATGGGACATCTCTTGAAGAGGATGACGTTCTCTCATCCTATAGAAAAATCATCATGTTCATGTCCTGTAGAAATTTGAGCATGTCGCGTCTCACTGTCTACGTCCCCACGTTGTGCCTCTCTAACCCCATGAAGAAGTGGAGGAGTGACTGTGAGCGAATTTAGAAAGGCTGCTCCATCTGTATCCACGATAGATATCTACAAAGCAGCTAACTATTCTGTTGCCTCTCTAAGTAGCTGAATGCCCGTCCTCCTATTGAGAGCATCATCTACTACGTTCCCCTTCCCATGATTATTGACTATCTCAAGGTCGCAGTCCTAGAGGAACTTGAGCCATCGCCGCTATCTGAGGTTCATGTCCTTCTATGAGAATATGTACAAGAGACTCTAGTGGTCAAAGTAGACTGTAAAGTGCTCGCCCATAAGATAGTGTTGCCACATCATCAGGGAGAAGACCACTACTGCTAACTCCAGGTCATGGGTAGCGTAGTTCTGCTCGTGCTACCTCAATTGTCGTGAACCATAAGCGATCACTGCCTGATCCAGCATCAGTACACTCCTTAGTCTGTTCCCTGATGCATCACAGTAAACTACATACCGTACGTCCTCCTCCTGTAGCCTTAATATAGGTACACTGGTCAGTGTCTATCTCAGATCCTGGAAGCTCTACTGACAACTATCTGACTACATGAAGGGTTTCCCCTACATCTTCAAAGCTGAAAGTGGTGTTGCAACTCTGGAGAAGTCTGGCACAAATCATCGATAGTACCCATCCAGACCTAGGAAACTACACACCTCTGTCACGCTCCAGGGTGGCTCCTAAGCTAGTACTTCCTCGATCTTCATAGGATCCACTGCAACTCCCGCCTCAGAGATAACGTGCCCCAAGATGTGAACCACACAAATCCAGAACAAGATCTTCAAGAGTTTACTATAAAGCTGGGGCTCTCGGAGTGTATCTAGTACTACCCGCAAGTTGTAGGCATGCTCCTCCTCAGTAGTTGAGTAGTTCAATATGTCGTTGATGAAGACTATGAAAAAGCGATCCAGGTAAGGCTAGAAGATCCTATTCCTGAGACTCATGAACACTGATGGAGAGTTGGTTATGCTGAAAGACATAACCAAGAACTCATAGTGTCCATACCATCACTTGATGGCCCTCTTCTGCACAGCCTCGTCTCGAACTCTGAGCTGATGATAGCCAGACCCAAGGTCTATCATCCAGAACCATTATGTACCATTGAGATGATCGAAGAGGTCATCAATCCTCGGAAGTGGATACTTGTTCTTCATGGTCACCTTGTTCAGGTGACGGTAGTCGACACACAATCACAAGAACATCCGCCTTCTTGGCGAATAATATTGGAGAAGCCCAGGGTGAAACACTGGGTCAGATGAATCTCTTGCCCTGCAAGTTCTCCAACTGTACCAGTATCTCACGAAGCTCAACATGAGCCATCAGATATGCTGGTGTAGATATTGGGGTTGTCCCGGGGTCCAGGTCAATGTAGAAGTCTACCTCTCTGTGAGGAGGTAGTCCTGGAACATCGTTAGGGAAAATGTCTGCATAATGATCCACCACAATAGGAAAACTTGGACTCCGCACATCAACCACTCCGAGGATGAGACAAGCCAACTGATTTGTGATTAGCTTCCCTCTCTTCTGCATAAGTCTATCCTGCCCTGCAAAGGCTCCCTTCTCGCCAATAAAGGTGAACCTGCTCCCATTTGTGCGGACACACTGCACTTTGCACCTAAAATAGTCAATCTGGGCATGGACCGTAGATAAACAGTCCATACCTAAGATGACGTCGTAAGGCCTCAACGCCAATACAAGAAGATCCCAGTCTAAGCTCTCACCTCCAAGAGTATTCTCACACTGCCGTAACCAGTGTGTAATCATCAAGTCTGCTCCCATAAGATTCTCTAGTTGTAAGTATCGAGCCAACGACTCCATCGGATTCTCTGAGCTCCGAACAAGGGCAGCGTCAATGAAAGAATGACTCTCTCCTGTGTCTATAAGAACTACAGCAAGGGTGGAGTAGACACTGGTAGTACCTAGAATCATATCAGGTGCGCCGTGGTTGTATACCTCCACCTCCTGGAGCTGTGTCTGCCTCTTTCCGCCAGCTCCCTGTGGTTGGGGTGGACCTCCTAGTGGTGGTGGTAGAGCCTCGAAGCATCGTCCACCACCTGCTACTCGACCAGATCCTCTACCTCATCCGCCTAATCCCTGTGGATCGCCACGTTCGGACCTCTGCCTTTAATTGGGTCGACCCTCAACCGTCTGCTGCTCCTCTGCATGGCGGGTCAGGCAGTAATGAGCCATGTGGCCCTACCCACTGCATGCATAACACTGTCTGCCTCTCATATGTCTTGTTCTACTGTGTGTGCCCCACACATTCGAACCAGTATTTTGAAGTCACCCACCTAATGGCCTGGTCTGCTTGGACCTCTACGACATCTGTCTACTGCAGGATGCAGAAGACTCCACTACATGTCCCCCTGCGGTAGGCCTCATTGCTAGCGTAGGCTCAGAAAGGAATCTCTCCACAAGTAGGGCTCGTTATAGTACTCCTACCTGCATCGGAATGCTGAGGGAGATCATCGAAGCCCTGATCTCATGCCTCATTCTCTACTCGAAGGTTCAGGCCCGGAATAATGGGTATTGTACCATGTCCATGAAGTAGCACGAGAGGTCAGTAAATCTCACCGAGTACTAACTACTATCATGCTGCCCTGCCGCAGCTGTATTAACTCCTAGATGGGCACCGAACAGAGGGTGGGTGAAACAAACTCCGAGCGGAAGAGACTCTCGAAGTCCATCCATAGTAGAGATGCCTCGTCGTGCACCTAGAGCATCAAACTCCACCATCTATCTGCTGCTACGTGCAAGAAGACTCCGCGAAAGGATCACTATGAGGTCAACTGGTGTCCCTACTAATCTGAAGGCTCGGACAACAGCCTCCAGCCAATCCTCGACTTCCTGAGGGTCCGTCTCTCCGTGGAACCTAGGCGTCCTTTGTCGCTGAAACTCATGCAGCGCACTCATGCGGCGTTCACTCTCCGCTGTTGGGGCTTGTGGTATTGGGGGCCCAGTGGGTAGAGGTACCACTAGTGCCTCAGTTGTAATGGGGCCCTGCACCGAGGCCTCGTCGCTTAGTGGGCTTCCATCTCACACAAATCTCGGAACCCTAGCTGGCTGCCATCATGGGGACATCCTGAAAAGAATCAGGTGTGCCACTGTTAATACAATATATCTAGTGAGCTCACAAAAATTAATCACAATGAAATTTTTTGAGACACACATTAAATCAGTGTTTTCGAACACTGATTTGGAAATCAGAATTTAGGGTCCTAGTGTATGGATACATCGGCCGCCACACCAACACTGGACTCCCTTGACTGATAACCGCACTCAATATGCTTAACACTATTGATTCACAAAAAGAAATTATTAGAGACTTTTGTTTTACTGTAGAACCGACTCCTCTGATACCATTTTGTCACGACCCGTCCTCAGGGCTCGTGCCGTGACTACCCCAGGCCTTCCATCTAGAGGCCCGAGCTAGCAACTAGCACGAAAGGCATAAATCCTGATAAAAGGCTTGGCATTGCCTTTATATAAGTAAACAATACAACAAAGAACGCAAGTTGAATTAAACAGTAAGTAAAATGAGTACAAAAGTAAGTGTTGAATAGTAAATGGGCCTGAATGAAAACCCAACTGAAAGTACAGTACAACTGAAAATAAAGTACAGCAATAGTAAATTAAATCAGCAAACACTGAGTCGTCCTCCGGCTATCCCACCTGACAGGTTGGTATAGATGGTCTCCTCAGCTCCTCGGGTCCGACCGTCCGCTCTGAGTACGTCCTGCACGATAGTCCACCTCTGGATACCGTCCCACTCCTCAAGCCTCAACTACGATTAGTGTTGTCTGTCATCTTCTACAAACACCTCGTATTGTGTGTATAGACCGTGCAGGGGTGAGTATAAAATACTCAGTAGGGACCCCGAGACCCCTGAAGGTCTCCCAAAATCCACAAAGGATAACCACAAAGGAAAGATACAAACACAATGTGTCAACCAAATCTACATAGCTATATTCCCATACATATACCTAAGTAATCAATACCTTTTTGGCTCCAACTCATGATCCCAAGTACCACCCAGTCCACACAAGAAAGCACAACCCAATCTACACAGGAAAGCAGAACTCAATCCACACAGGAAAGCAAGTCAATCATATCGATGATATTGATTGAAAGTCAAGACTCATATCACACAGGTATACTACTCACGAAGAGGGGTGGAGATGATAGATGTTTCCTCTAAATAATCTCCATTTCCGAACCCACATAGGATCCAAGTACAGAAGTCATCACTGCCAAACCCAAGTAGGATTTATGTACAGTAACCATCGCTGCTGAATCCACGACGCATCCAAGTATAGTCTTCATCGCTGCCAAACCCATGGAGGATCCTACTACAGTCATCCTTGCAGCCGAACCCACGTAGGATCCAGGTACAGTCGTCATCGTCGTCGTAGTTGCAGCCGGCTCTAGGGTTCCCACACACTGCACGTTCGATTCTAGGAGGGTCCTCTCCACGAGCCAAGAAGTTCGATGCATAAACTGTCACAAAAGTCCAGAGTTGATGTATCCATATGTTATTTATCATCAATAGGAACTCAACGCGACAGACGGTGCGTCAATCGGATGCCCGATCTGAGAGATATTGGCTTTTCCGTCCTAGGGGACCAGTTGGTTTTTAAGCTAAAACCAACACGACTGTACTCCAGCCGTGTCCAAACCTCATGTGGAGTAATCCAAAAGAACCATCTCACCAAGAGTAATTCATCGTATTTGACGACACGTCATTCGTACATCCGGTCCTTAAGTTATAAGCGTTTCTTCTCCAAGGGCCCGGTTGGTTTCAGGTTCAAACCGACCCGGCCATACCCAAACATTGCCAAAACTTCAAGTATAATATACCTAAACAACCTTCTCGAACCAAGGATCCCTATACAACTGCCGATGCATCGATCAGAGGTCTAGAGCCCATGTTATGTGCGTTTTAACGAACCTGGTCTGTAAAATAGGGTGTCTGGGCCCGGTACGACCCGGACCAATACCCCCTGGGTCGGCCCGAACCGGGGCGACCCGACCCGGGTCCAGGTCCGTCCCGGCTGGCGCGGCTGGCCCGGCCTGTACGGCCTGTGTCCCGGCTCGAACGCCAGCTGTGGCTCGGTGCTGTCCGAGCGGGGCGCACCCCCTTTTCCTAGAAACGGCGGACCCAGTTGGGTCTTCCCAAAATTCTGTTCGTAAGGGGGGGGGGGGGGGGTCGCGGGACCCCTTCTGGAACCCGCCTCTTAGAGACACCGGTGGCCGGTTGGTCGGCCGCCCCTGCCTGGTCCGCCGCAGCCCGCTCTATGCCATGACCTCCTTCGGCCTCACCGGCGTGGCGTGACGGCACCGCCCACCCTCACCGTGGCCTGATTCGGCCGCGGTCCCCTTCGTCCCCTAAAAGTGTAACAACACCGCGCTGCCTTCAGCTCAAACTTCAACGATGATCAACAGGAAAAAGGGGAGGAGAATTGGCTGTGTTTGTGTGGTCAAATTTCCTCCAGTTATGATGATATCAAGTGGCCAATACTTCTGAAGTGAAGAACATTGATTAAAACTAGAACAATAATATCCTCAACCTCGTGACGTGATATGTGGAGAGGTGGCGTCGTTCGTTGTCATCAGAAGGTGACGTTGAAGTGCGCATGAGGAGGAAGCGATGTCTCCTCTTTTTGTCACAGAGACAATAAGAGGATTGCACATCGTTGATCTTCGTGGATTCGGTGCTCTATGTCAAAGAGGTGTCTTTCTTCACGGAAAGTATGATGTTCTTCTATGATGGAGAATCTTCCTTCTTCCTTCACAGAAGGCTTTCTTCCCCAAATTCCCACACAACAAGCCAACAAAAATAAAATAAGGTCACCCCTTGTTTTAATTTTTTATTCCATGCATTTAAAAATTTATGAATTCAAAACACTCATTAACTAATTGATGTGGTTCAATTAATTGTTGAATGTGTGTTGGAAAGAGTTAAGAGGTAGAGAGAGGGAAGGTGCACGGGTTACACATTTAATTCCAAGGTGGTTGTGGGGTTATGGAAAGTGAAGAGGTTGGGGCTCGTGGGGGCCCCACTTTATATTTATCCTCACATGGGTAGATAGGATGCTAGTGGGTCCCACCTTAACTCCCCCATGTAGGATAAATTCACCTTATAATTAGAAATAATTTTTTACCACAAATTTATTCATTTATCATTTAATCCACATTTTTGTAACATCTCCCCCCGAGAAAACACATCTTCGGTAAAGGACCTCTTAAACAATTACCGGTGCTGCGGTTTCATCGGTGCACTCAGATTTCAATTCTGAGCACCGGCTCAAAAGATAGAAAAACATGCACATTCGTTCACTGAACATACCCGAGCTAAACTTAAGAAATTGATTGCGGGCACACCGGGCCTCAAGATCAAGTGCCGTTAGAAACTGCGTACTCATAAAATCCCAATGAATTTATGAAAAAAAGTTCCTTTAAATTTACAGGTCTTTACATGAACAGTTTTGAAAAATAGAGTACCTCCCATGGCCATTTCACATAACCCCTCTCTCTCATTGTACATGGTCTCTAGTATATCTTGAATATTTTTCTCTAACCATGCAACAATATAAAATCTCTAGAAACAGTCCAAACCACATCCAAAGTAACAATAACATAACACAAACAATTTCTATACTTTAAAGGTATAAAAAAAATTATGTACTTCAAACCCTAGGTGATACAATCTCCCCAACATTAGCCTTTATGAAAATAGAATGTAGAAATTTGTTGCTATTATGTAAGATTTTTTCCATTCCTCTTTCACTTCTTTTATCTAATCCCATGTGTCATTTTGAATTTGACCATGTTTCCACAAAACCCATAATAGAACTATGTTTTTCCATACAAGAATTTATCGTTCTTGTCTTAAATCTGAAATGAGTTGTGCAACAAAGAAATAACCGTCTCTAGGTCAACATGATCAAATTGAATCACATTGATTGGATATGTTCGATACATTTTCAACTGAGATACATGAAAGAAATTATGCATTGCACTGAACCATTATGAAAATGAAAAAGGTCATTCCACATCACCAACCCCGTTCTAGTATCTCAAAAGGGATTATCTATCAAGGGGTCGAATTTTTCAACTTACCAAAACTATGATGTAAAATCTTTGAATATATTTTCAACAAAACATGATCTTTTAACTTGATTAAAAATTGACATCAACATTTATATCTTATAGATATCAGATGACTATAGTCTTTCTCTGTCATTTTTCTTATTTTCTTAGTATTTTACATAGTTCCATGGATAAGACGTGACCCAACTATTGATGTATCAACTGTTACCACCTAACAATGTTGAGACTGAAAAGGAAGCCCATACAATTCTTCAAAAGAGCCATATTTATTGATTCCTCAAAGATAATATTGTAGGATAACTACACTAAAGGCATGTTCTATTCCCATGAACCAACTAAAAACATTACATTGTCCTGCAACAAGTTCTCCAACTTTTGTATCGTCCTTTCATATTGTTCGTCCATCTAAGGAAGATATGTCACACTCATAGTAAGCTGAGTCTCAGGGGCATTCTGTATGGATTTCTAGAAAAGTGATGAAAACCTCAGATCTTTGTATGAAACAATTTAAATAGGTATTTCATTCCTCTTTACCACATCGCAAAAATATATTTTTCAAGACCTCCACTATATGAGACTCCCACATATGGATGAAATGGGCCAAATTTTTGTAGTGATCTACTATCACCCATATAGAATTGTGTTTTTGAACCATTCTTGGGAGATCGTTATAAAATCCATAATTATCTCTTCAAATTTCCAAACAAGAATAGGTAATGATAACCACATACATGTCATTTATTTTGGATCTACCTTCGATTAATGAAAAAGTAATAATCCTTAAACAAACATAGCTACCTTTCCTTTCATAACGACTCACCAAAACATTGTCTTCAACACCTTATTAATCTTCTATAATCGATGATCAACTACTCATATCAAATGGTTTTAATAATGAAAAATATTTTCCAGGCATTCCATAGGTTCAATTGACCAATTCTAGAACCATAATACTGAACTGCCTTCTAGTTTCAAGCCCTAAATGTTGTTCCCACCATTATGTTTTGACCTCACAACAACTAATTCAATATTAGATCCCTGTTCCTCCTTAACCAGCATCACAAAATTTGAAACAAACACAACTGGAAAGCAATCCACTACAACACTATCATCTTCTAAATCCAAATGCATGTCAGCTAGGACTGAATTTATCTTCCAATAATCGGATTCTTCTTTTTCAAATTAGTAATAATAAATTCTACTTAATGCATCTTCAACCATATTACATTTTTTGGTGTGTAATTCAATTTCAATTCAAATATTTGGAGATAATTTATCCATCATATTTTTCTCATATTCAAATCCTAATGTGAGAAAATATTAATCCATCTTTTTTATCCATGAACACATTAAATTTATCACTAATGAGATAAAGATGACATGCATTCAAATCATGAACTATGAATACTAACTCAAAATCAGGTGTTGGGACATAATTTTTATGAACTCATAAATACCTAGATCCATAGAAAACAACATTATATCCTTCCATGAGAATAAAACCCAACACACCTCTTCAAGAACTACAATTTAACACATAGCCCTATCCTGATTTGGGAAAATTAACTTTTGGTGCTAATGTAAGATGAACCCATAGGACTTGAAAGGACCACCGACATTCCCCATCCCATAGGAATTAAAAAATATACTTTGAAAAAAAATATCATAAGAAAATATAGTAATGATGTTTCATAGAATAAGCATTAGTAAAAACCATCTAGACCAATTAATTTATGTACCTCAATGAAATTATTGAGTGGTTTTGATGAGATTATGACCTCTATCATTTCCCATTCGAAAAAAACCTCAATCAAAAAATATATAGCCATGGAAACATACCACTTGTATTGAAAAACCAATCTTTTATAATTTGGTATACAAGAAAAGAAAACCTCAAGATTCCCAACACTATTGCCATGTGTTCTTCATGCTCAGCCCTTGTCCTCGAATACACTCATTTTCAATCCATGAACACCACCACCAAATAATCAAGATATTGCTAAATTCTCTGATTCATTAATGCAATACAGGTTTTTGGTGAATTTATAATACCGAAAGGCAATACAACATTATCATATTGGCCATATCTGCTACTGGAATGTTTTTTAACAATATCCTCTATCATCACACACAATTGGTGATATCCTAAACAATATTCAATCTTATAGAACAAATGAGATCCCCTAATAGATCAAAAAATTCATCCATATGTGGAAGTGGATACCTTCTCTTATTATTAATATGGTCATGATTATGATAATCAAAATATAAAAAAAGAGTTACATCCTCTTTGTTGAAAAATAAGACATGTGATTCCCACAGAGACATTCTCAGCTAAATAAACCCTGGGGTTTATAGATCCTTTAATTACACATTCAACTACCATATTTTTTTGCTTCCATTTGATATTACTAAAGGGAAATGGGACTGGTCCCCATAATTAGATCTTCCATAAACACAAGTTCTCTCATAGGTGGAAACCGTGATAAATTATTTGGAAACACATTCGGAAATTGATCAACCGATTCTAAGAAGTAGTTATTATTAACATAATCCATTGATGCCAATGACAACACTTATAATAGGAATGTGATCATTCACACTACTGGTTCTAACGAATATGTTGCACCTTCCATTAAATTCGGGTCTCCTCAAAACAGATACATGATGTCATCTTTAGTTGTAAAACTGACATTTCTCATATAAAATATGATGTTATCCTTGAATGATTTAAACCAATATATACCTAGGATTATATCATAGATATCCATTTCAATAACAGAGAATCTCAATTTCATCTTGAAACCATCAATAGTTATAGAACTTTTTATAGACACACATGCACTAAACATTCATTAACAAAGAGGAGTTTGAAGTTAAAACATATAAGGAAACTTATATGATTTCAATACCATATAATCATAAATAATATAGGAAACAAAGGAATAGTATACACCCATATCAAATAATCATATATAATAGTAAAATTCAAAATAATATTATCTGGCTTTTCAGATTTTATAGACTAATCATCCATAATAAATTTATCATATCCATATAATTTATTTCATTATAAGAATTGTTTTTTATTTCCTTATTGAGATTCAACTTTCTGAAAAATCATGGTATAGTAGTAATCCCCATTGATAGTTATTTTCAACGGATTAGAGGTATTCTGATTCCCTCGCCGTATGAAAGCATACGATGCCTGCGACACCAAATAAGTGTCATGAACATCAAACCTCATAGAAATATGATAATAGAACTATTGATTCCCTACCTGATTTCAATTATGACATGATATAGGTGGTGTCGATAATTTTC
Organism: Viscum album; assembly: GCA_963277665.1. Lineage (NCBI taxonomy): Eukaryota > Viridiplantae > Streptophyta > Magnoliopsida > Santalales > Viscaceae > Viscum > Viscum album. The sequence goes on from OY728137.1 coordinate 115,404,091, forward strand.
TCTTCGTGAAATCAAATGAGACACACTGAAAAAAATCCAAGATTCCTCTTTGGTTTTGGAGGTACATTCAACAATCCAACCACTTTATTTTGAGCCATACTCCCACCATGGAAATATGGGTTCTTCATCTTCTTGTTCCCATAATTAGAGTTTCCATTTTTTCAAATATTCATCAGCATTATTACTCTTACCATATCTTTTAAGATGTCTCGTTCATCCATTACCTCTCTATTTACAATCTTTGTATAATCTATTATAAATAACATATAAATCATATGGTGAATCTCTTACCTCATCCCTGCTTCAATTATTTGGGCCTTCAATGATGAAGGAGAAGAAATATCTAGTAAAAAGTGCACTAAATTCATAAATTTAGCCTCATACTCCATTATAGAATTACTTTCAATCATCAAGATAAAAAAGTACACTATTATTTGAATTCTATGTGCGTGTAGATATAATTATTTGTTAAAAATTTCTTCAAAATCTTCACATGTAAGGTTGTGGTCCAATTTATCATGAACTGCTAAATCCCACAAATGACGATTAAGATCTTCTAGTATATATGTCCTGATCTTGACTATTATCCCTACTAGTGTATCGATGAAAACAACGACACAATTCATCATATTAGTACACACCTCTTCCTATTATAGATTAGAATCACCCTAAATGATGGGTTGATTCCTCTTTTGGAACTGGATGGAATAATCCCCTTTCCATTGTTCATCTCTTTTTTTCCTGATGTAAATATATCAAAATGGTTTTCCAATACTATTTACCATCTGTTGGTTCACCTATGGCTCAAGGGGAACCACATTTTCAATAGCCTCTTCCTATTGGTTTCTACGACACTAAATGGGTACCATTTTCTTGAAACACAGAAATAATCCATAACTCTCATTCTCCATTAAATGAAGGATTATCATTTCTAATTCGGCCACATCAAAAAATCATAATAATTCTTACCAAAATCATTCTTTTCCACATTTGAACATTTTTAATGAAAATCACACCTTACCTTTGAAAATGAAACCATTTTTGAAATACCAAAATGATTCCCTTTTTTAAAATATTTCATTAGAAAATTATATTATTATTATTCAAAAATATTAATATATATATTAAAATAATAAATTATTTTAAATATTAAATTTAAATGTTATTGGGTTATCATTTCTACATTGCATGACAAGTTCATCGCATTGGCTAAACTACTTAAAAAGATATTCTAATACCTATAAGTGTCTCCAAAACATTCTTGTACCCAACTCCATGGTAACCTAAATATTATCATAATAATGTTATCTATGTGTTTCTATGATCTAAATATCATGTCTTGATAATCATATTCTTTCTCCCTATCTTAAATAATGAATAGACCATAATGAATTTCATCTCTAATACTGACAGAACTAAAAAACACATGTCCGGAAAATATTTTCAGCAGTAAATGATACAACTTGTATCATCCCACCCATCCTCATTTTATTGATAATGAGAAAAAATGTTAAATATACTTAAGATACATTCTTATGAAGTAATATTTTAGTAGATAAATTCCAAGGGCTTAAATAACTATTGGGGAATGATGTACCCTTTAAAAATTAAAAAACTATCTAAAAAGAGCATAAAAAAATAAACCATTACATGATGCATGATATCCCTGAATGATAAGTCAAGTCATACCATTTATACAAAATTCAATCTAAACGTGAGTACCCTAGTAGAATAATACAAAAAACCAAGTCTAGAGTGGAAGGAAACCCGATCAAAACTCAAATACCACCACAACATCGAAGCTCCAAACTACTCCATGGAATACATAACAAAACAACTCAATTATCACTAAGTACCACTAAAGAAGTGTTATACATTTCCTTTGACCATGTTCTAATAAATGATATCTAAAAAAGTAAAAAAGTTAAAAAGAACGACTGAGTAATGAAACTCAATAGATTTTCCCCAGTTTTTTCAATAATCTTGACACAAAGATAGAATATATTAGCACTTTTTTATAAAGTGTTTAATATAAAACAATTTATAAATAGTTTATAACAAAATATAAAAATATTTTATAACTAATTATTTTTCTCAAAAAAATATCATGTTCCATTGAAAGAAACAAAAAAATACATGAAATCCATTTCACTAGTTCCATTTTTTAATAATCTATTCCATTACACATATCAAAATATCCAACCCTACTTGAAACATGGAGATCATGATACATAAGAGTGGTGAGTCTTCATTTCATTCATCATTCACTTATTGAATAATTTTATGGGAGAGATTCTCGACTCTTATCCATCCCACTAATGATGGGGGTGTCACCTTACACTTATCCATCCTGAATTCACATGAAGAGACACAACCATAATGCCAAAAACCAACGCCAAAGAAACCATTTCAACTATTTAAATAAAATCATAATTTTATAGAAATAATTTCCAAAAAACTATTTAAAAATAAAAAATGTATATTGAAAACACTTTTCTAGGAAACAAAACCAAATTATCTATTTAAAATCATCATTTTTAGACAATTTACGAGTTTTACTTTCCAAAAAAGAGCAAAATTCCCACAATTCTATATATTTTTAGTAAATGGGGTTTCATAAAATAGATTAGAAGTTTTTTAATAAATAATTTGTTGGTCGGAGTGGACAGTCAAGAGGGGGGTGAATTGAGTTCCAATTAAAATTTCTGCTAAAAACAATTTGTATTAAAATCCCCCAAATTCAAAAACAGATTAAACTCTAGTGAATTTATACAGATTATAAAGGTTCAATTAGTTTCTCAAAGATTGATTAGTTCTCAGTTAACTTAATCTAATGATTAATTTAACTTTTGAAACTAACTTACTGGTTTACAATAAATATAAACACTTGCGAGTTTAACTATCAAAGTAGCTTTGAAGATAAATTATATTTCAAAGTAATAGCAGCGGAATATGAAATAAAAGTATTGTATGGATATAAACATTAACTAAAAACACAGAGGAGTTAACCAAGAGGTTCAGTCTCAAGCCGAGACTTATTCCTCTCAAAAGTTTTATATAAGGATGATCCACACCCTGGATCAGGGTTCAACAGTTTACAACTGTCCAGGTCCAAGACCTCTACCACTGTTAGTCGTGGGAAACAAAACAACAGCAACCAGCTGTCCAGGTCACACACGACCTCTACCACTATCCACAGTGGGAAAAGTATTGAAAAGATAATGAGTGAGGATTTACAAATCCTCCAGTTAAGGTTCAGGAGACAGTGTGTGTGTAAAATACAACAGATAACACACACTGCTCGTAATGTAAAAAGTAAATCACAGAGATAAAGATTTAGAGATTAGAAATGGATCTAGTGATCTTCGGGCAGCTCTTGACTTCTTTTGTTGATAAGAATTCCTTCTGAGTCTTCTTCTAGTTTTTGTCTGGAAAACAGAGTACCATCTGCTTCCTTGACTTCGAGGTTCAACTTGCTTATCGGCTCAAAGAATGATGAGTTTTGTGAGGTTCTTCCTTGGCATAGATTGCATGATGTATGCTCTATGTTCTGAAGGCTGGTAGTAGTAGTCTCGTCAGTGCGAGTTCTCCAGTTGATCTTGGCACGTTTTGAGCTTGATCGCCAATATGTTCTGTGTGCTTGATTTCTTCGAGTTCTACTTCATACCATGCTCCATCCCCGTTTTTGAAACATACACGATGTCCTCTTTATACCCTTTTTGTTTTTCTGATAAGAATGATTATACTTTTCGATCGTACTTGGTACGGTTTCCTGAAATGGCAACATAAATCTTTTAATAACCTTAAATGCATCAAAAGTAACAAATGTAACCGTTATTATAATAAAAAAATAGTGTCGAGGATATAGGATTTGACTCCACAGTTCATTATAGGTAGCTGTTTGTTTGTAGACGTGTACAATTGACTCGGTCTAGGAATCTTCCATCGGTAGCTCTTCAAATCGGTAGCTCTGTGTGCATCGGTAGCTCTGTGTGCATCGGTAGCTCTGCATGCATCGGTAGCTCTGGCTATCGGTAGATCTGGCTATCGGTAGCTCTGGCTATCGGTAGCTCTGGCTATCGGTAGCCCTGGCTATCGGTAGCTCTTATGCGAATCAAATCTGATTTGACTTAGAATTGTTTCAAAGCTAAATAGGGATAATCGAGATCAATATAAATCAGAGATTATTTAAACATTATTATGAACTTGATCAACGATTTGAAAGAATTAAAATGTAGATCACCAGTAATTGAGAGTATCATAATATATGAACACATAATTGGGATTATCAAAACATATAAATGCACTATTGGGATTATCAAACCAGGTGAGGTCAACAATCTCCCCCTTTTTGATAATCACAACTTATGATATGACATAAAGAAAAATGAGAATATAGTATAAGATAATATAGCATTTATATTCAAATTTATCAAAGAAAACAGTATCAGAGAAAATAGAGGAAATAGTAATAGATCAAATATTATCATAGTTAGTATGAAATACAATAGTATCAGAGATGAGCTTTGAAATAATTGGTACCAAGGAAATATAAGAAATAGTATCAAAAGCTCAAATATCTCCCCCTCTTTATATGTTCTCCCCCTTTATATGTAATTTCCCCCTTGATATGTAATTTCTCCCCCTTTGTGATAATCAAAAAGTGGGAAAGCAGACATAGAAAACTTAGAATCAGAGATAGTGTAAAGAAAAGTAGTTGTATTAGATCAGACAAAAATTACATGAACAGAATGACAGAAAAGAATGATTCCTATCAAACAGCCTGACCACTTCAGCAATCCAGATCTGCAACATGAGATTTGCCCTTTGGATCAGAAGTGGAGGTAGGTGGTGAGGAAGTGAGGGAGGGCTTTGGAATTCCAGAAATGATTACAGGAGGATGAGCTACTGATACATTTCCTGGCCTGTATTGGGAGGTTTGTTGAGTGATCATAGGTGTGAGGCGTCGAATGTCCTGAGCAGGAGTCATCTGGAGTGAAGACTCAGTAGAGGCAGAGGAATGAAAGGCAGGAGGGACAATAACAGGTCTGGCATCAACATGCAAGAAGGGTAGCAACAGATTTCTGAAATCCATAATGATTCCTCCTCCTCTTTCCATAGCATATATAAAATCATCTGTGTTCTCCATAAATTTTTCTAAGGCAGGAGTCATCTCCCTTAGCTTGCTCACTTGTTCTCGGAAGGCTTGAGTTACAGGGGTAATTTCATGTTTTCCAACATAAGCTTGAAATGATGTGTGATTTGTTTCTTGGTAAAAATCCTTTGGAAATAATAATCCACCTTGTTCTTGATTTCCTCCTGAGAGGCAGAGGCCTCTTTCATAGTGTCGGAGACGATTTTCATTATTTCCCTTACTGAATCTTTTGTAGAGAGCACTACCCGGCTGAGATCTGATGAGTCCATAGAGCCACTGGTTGAAATAGAACCAAGCTCCTCCTTCATCATAGCTCGTATTTGATTCAAATCAAATGCAGGTTTCGAAGCTAGAGGACCAACCGAGAAGGATACAGTTTCTTTGAAACTTTTGGTCAAGCCACTAATCAGAGTTTGCAGTTGAGAGTCCTGATTTTTAATGTGATCCTTTTTAGAAGATTTGAAATCTTCAAATACTGAGACCATTTGGCTTACAACACTTTTAACATAGGCTAAATCCTTATCAGCTTGAGGCTTTGAGCTCATGTGAGAATCTAAAGTAGAAACAGACTTCTGTAAGGCTTCAATATCTGCTTCTATTCTAGAAGATTGGGTCTGGCACTCTTTAATTGCTTCCATCAGCTCACCCATAAAAGTTGACAGATTGAAACCAAGAGAAAGCTCAAAAGATTGTTCCAACAACTTCATTTCTTCATGAAAACAGTGCTTTATCTTAGTAACTGAGGCAGTGAAGGATTCTTTCAGCTCATGCTTCAGGGATTCAAGATCAGACTTTGTAACAAAATAAGTAGGTGCAACTGTAGTAGATACTCGTGCAGAAGCTAAGCTGACTACTGAATCATTCATGACTGATTGAATTGAGAAAACTAAAAAAGATTCCACTGTCTTTACTTCTTCTACAAAACTGACTTTGAGATTTTCTTTCAGCACATCTAAATCATGTACTCGGACCACATCATCAGGCAATAACTCAGAATTGATGTCATAGCTGATCTTTGGTCTATTCAAAGATACTTCATTATCCGAATCAGGATAATCCAAACCACAGACTATAAAACCTGGGTCTTCTACCCAGTCTTCAATATCAACAGCCACTGTAACATTTCCAAGATTGGAATGATGCTCCCCCTCAATGGGTGCATTCCTATGTACAACAACTACATTTTCTGCTGGTCTTTCTTCATCAGAGTCTTCCACAACAGCTTCTATCTCAGCAGCAGTAAGGAGATTTTCTGAAACAGGTACAACTTCTTCTCTTCCTTTTTCTACTTCATCAGTAGGCACAACTGAGTTTTCAATCAATGGACTCAGACTCAACCTAGAAGAATCAGATGATTCAGATACATTCTCTTTTCCTACTTCTTGCTGAGGAACTGGCTGGTCCTCCTCATGAGTAGATAACACTTCCTCTACCTCTCCTTTTCTTGAGTATACAAACTCAGTAACAGGACTTGGAGGAAAGTCTGGATCTCCTCCAATATCCATAGGAGTTTCTTCCTCTTCTTTTTCTTCTTATTCTTCTCCTTCTGACTCATCATTGTACTCGGGTTCCTCTTCATCAGATCCTAAACCTGTATCTCTTTTATCCTTTGGCCTTGAAGGATAATCCACAGGATTAAACTTATCATACACCCTCTGGTCATCACTGACCCATTCCCCTTTCCATGGGTTCCAATTGATTTTCATGTACTTACAAACTGTAGTAGTAATACAGAAGTTATTCTTAACTACCACTGTCTCATCCTGAGACTCAGCTATCCCTTTCACTTTTATCATCACAGAGATCATTTTGGCAAAGAATAAAGCATCAGTCATTGATTTTGGCCTAATCAAATCTTCCATTTGATTCAACAGCAGTTTGCACAGATTAACTTTCACACCATGTCTTAACAGATGTTGAAGATAAATATCTTGATATATCAGATTAGAAAAGTCTTCTCTCCTCGGTATCAAAACATGTTGAACAAATTTGAAAAGAAGTCTGTTCTCTCCATCCAATTCAGTAGCAACCACTTGCCTTTGACTTCCATTACCCGTTAGCTCTTTTAAAGCTGTCTCATAGTCAATGTTGTCACTGGTAGGTGGAATGGCTCTTGTGACATACCCGGATACACCTTCATGTGGGACATTGAGACATTCTTCCCACTCTACTGAAGAAAACGACATTTCTTTTCCATTTACAAAAGAACTTACCCGATTCTCATTTTCAGACTTCTCGAAGCTTACGAATTCGTATAACTGTTTCACTAACTTCAGGTAGTAGGGACCATTGTTATTTGAAAAACAATCTACACATCTCTGATCTTCCAGAATAGCAAGCACCAGCGACTTGCTTGGTAGCAACCAGTCTACGCATAGTTCCTTTTCAATCACAATATCTCTATTCTGCAAATGAGGGTTTACTGGTCGCTTTCCCGACCTAGTTCTGACATTACTTCCACGAGCTTCTTGCTGCACTTTCTGCTTCTTTGTTTTAGGCTCTACATTGTCATCTCTGCTGACAGGAATCTTGATTTTTGCCATCGCGGATTTAGGGTTCTCAGTCGATTAGGGAGCTAGGATTCAAAGGTGAAAGGTTTTGGGTCTGGTGGAGTGAGAAGAGGTTTAGGCTTAGTTTTATCATGTAGGAATCACAAATAAACGAATAAAGTAAAATAAAAAAAAACAAAAAAAACGATTCATATTCTTGGCAGCAGACAGAAGTTTTAAAATATAGCATCGGTGAGAATTTTACATCGGTGAGAATTTTACATTGGTGAGAATTGATCATCGGTGAGAATTTCAACATCGGTGAGAATTTCAACATCAGTGAGAATTGATCATCGGTGAGAATTTCAACATCGGTGAGAATTTCAACATCGGTGAGAATTGATCATCGGTGAGAATTTCAACATCGGTGAGAATTTCAACATCGGTGAGAATTGATCATCGGTGAGAATTGATCATTGGTGATAATTTCAACATCAGTGAGAATTTCAACATCGGTGAGAATTTCAACATCGGTGAGAATTGATCATCCCCAGCTCGTGCCTAATGTAACATAACCTATCAGAGCTTAAATGTTTAGTGAAAATATCGGCCAATTGATGTTCAGTGCCAATAAATTCAAGAGTAATATCAACTTTTTGATAATGATCTCTCAGAAAATGATGTCTTACATCTATGTGTTTGGTTCTAGAATGAGATACATGGTTCATAGATATGTTTATTACACTAGTGTTGTCACGGTTGATTGAAACATGTTTAAACTCAAATCCATAGTCCAATAAAGTGTGTTTCATCCACAGAATCTGTGCACAGCAACTACCAGCAGCTATATACTCTGCTTCAGCAGTACACAATGCAACTGAGTTCTGTTTCTTACTACACCATGACACTAGGGATTTACCAAGTAAATGACATGTTCCAGATGTGCTCTTCCTTTCTAACTTACATCCAGCGAAGTCAGCATCTGAATAGCTAGTTAGGTAAAATAATTGTCCTTTTGGATAAAATAAACCTAAGTTTACAGTATGCTTAAGATATTTAAAAATCTTTTTAACAGCCAGTAAGTGTGATTATTTAGGATTAGCTTGAAATCTAGCACACATACATACACTGAACATAATTTCTGGTCAACTAGAAGTAAGATAAAGTAAACTACCAATCATACCTCTGTAATTGGTTTGATCCACTGGTTTCCCAGTTTCATCTGTATCCAATTTACAAATTGTACTCATAGGAGTTTCACTTTCCTTAATACTGTCCAAGCCAAAACGTTTTAAAAGATCTTTGGTATATTTACATTGATTTAAAATAATTCCATCTTTAGTTTGAAAAATTTGAAAACCAAGAAAATACTTAAGCTCTCCCATTAAGCTCATTTCAAATTCATTTTTCATACTTTTTGAAAAATCAGTACATAGAGAGTGTTTAGAAGATCCAAATATAATATCATCAACATAGATTTGTACAACTAAAACATCTTAAGAAATTCTTTTAATAAAAAGAGTTGGATCAGCGATCCCTTTAGTAAAACCTTTTGAAATAAGAAAATTGCTGATTCTATCATACCAAGCTCTTGGAGCTTGTTTTAAACTATATAAAGCTTTAGAAAGTTTAAGAACTTGGTTTGGAAAATGAGGGTTTGTAAATCCAGGTGGTTGTTCCACAAAAACATCTTCAATTATAAAACCATTTAGAAATGCACTTTTGACATCCATTTGATATAACTTGAAATTCAGATGTGATGCATATGCAAGTAAGATCCTAATAGCTTCCAGTCGAGCTACAGGTGCAAAAGTTTCTCCATAGTCTATACCCTCTTCATGACTATATCCCTGTGCAACTAGTCTAGCTTTGTTTCTAACTATGTTTCCTGATTCATCAACTTTATTTCTAAAAACCCATTTTGTGCCTATTGTCATGGTGTCCTTGGGTCTGTCAACTAATTCCAAGACTTTGTTTCTTTCAAATTGATTCAACTATTCTTGCATGGCTATTACCCAGAATTCATCATTGATAGCATCATTGATATTTTTGGGTTCTATCTATGACAGAAAAGCTTGATGTTCAACCTGGTTCCTTAGAGAAGATCTAGTTTGTGTTCCTCTATCAAGATTACCAACAACAGTATCTAAAGGATGATTCTTTAGAATCTTAGTCGATTTGGTAATGGTTGGACTAGAAACTTCAGGTTCATCTATAGGTTCGGGTTCAACAGAAGCAGATTCTGGAGAATGTCCAGAACTGGATGTTTTTATAACAGTTTCGTTAGATTTATCATTGAGGTCCATAATAGAAAAATCCTTTTCAACATTCTCAAGAGAGGTTTTAGGCTCATGTGGATCAGTTTCATCGAATTTGATGTGGACAGATTCTTCCACACATTTGGTTCTCTTATTGAAAACTCTATAAGCTTTACTTGAAATAGAATAGCCCAGAAAAATTCCTTCATCGCTTTTGGGAGCAAACATATCCAGATTATCTTTAGTATTATGTACAAAGACTTTGCAACCAAAAACTCTGAAGTAATTAACCTTAGGCTTTCTATTGTTCCATAATTCATATGGGGTTTTCTTAAGAATAGGTCTAATCAAGACTCTATTGATAACATAGCAAGCTGTATTAACAACTTCATCCCAAATGTAAATAGGCAGTTCATATTCATTGAGCATAGTTCTAGCTATTTCTTGAAGGGTTCGGTTTCTCCTTTCCACTACACCAATTTGTTGGGGTGTCCTAGGGGCAGAGAAATTGCGACTATAGCCATTGTGTGAGCAATAAGATTCAAACTCATGATTTTCAAACTCACGACCATGATCACTTCTCAGGGTCTTAATCTTAAGTCCACTAAGGTTCTCTACAGACTTGGAATATTTAATAAAGTAAGAAAAAGCTTCACTTTTGTGAGATAGAAAGTATACCCAAGTATATCTAGAAAAGTAATCTACAAGAACATAGACATAATGCTTCCCATTTAAACTAGAAACTCTTGATGGTCCAAACAAATCCATGTGAACCAACTCAAGTGTTTGAGAAGTTGATACTTCTTTCTTTGATTTAAAAGAAACTTTGTGTTGTTTTCCCTTTTGACAGGGATTACACACTTTGTCATTCGGGAATTCAAACATTGGTAAGTCTCTAACTAAGTTCTTCCTAGAAAGTTTTCTAAGTGAGTGAATGTTGTAGTGTCCTAATCTTCTGTGCCATAGCCACGACTCTTTATGAAAAGCATTTAAACAAGAAATATTTTGTTTAGCTAAAGAGTTTAAATCAACAGCATAAACATTTTCATTCCTTAGAGCAGAGAATACTAAATAATTTTTAGAGTTAAAAACATCACACGAGTTATTTTCAAACTTGACATTGAAACCATCATCACATAATTGAGATATACTAAGCAAGTTATATTTAAGTCCATCAATGAATAAAACTTTAGAAATCAATACTGAGTCAGTGTTACCAATCTGGCCTAGACCGATGATTTTTCCTTTAGAGTTGTCACCAAAGGTGACATGACCTCCATCAACCTTTATTAAGCTCTTGAAGCAAGAATAATCTCCAGTCATGTGTCTTGAGAACCCACTGTCTAAATACCATATCTTCTTGTGACAGCTCTTCAAGAAGGTCTCCTATAAAACAGATTTAAACAGGAAATGACTTTGGTACCCAGATTTTCTTGGGTCCAGATAGGTTAGCAATCAGGGCCTTAGGTACCCAAATTTGTTTTATGGGTCCCATACAATTAACAGAAGCAACAGATTGTGAAAGATAATCTTTATTTGGTCTATAACCATGTGAACAACCTGTTGAGGCATATGAATTTCCAAAACTGGAACTAACAGAATTTTTTCCAGACTTAGGAGTAAATCGGGTTCTAGTGAACTGTCTCTGTCCAGGTTGGTATCCCAAACCAGTAGCATATCTAGGTGCAACTTGCTTTCCTTTCATTTGAGTTAACGCATCCTTTCCATTTGTGAATTTTTCTAAGTCCTTTCTAAGTTGGTCATTTGACAGTTTTAGTTCTGTATTTTCCTTTAGTAGTTGATCATTATTTTCCTTTTATATATCAAGATCAGATTTATGCTTAACACTTAAAGCACGTTGTTTCTCTAAACCTTTGTATTTGTCTTTAAGCTCATTACAGGATTCTTCCAACATATCACAGTACTCAAATAGTTCAGATTTTGACATCTTTTTTGAATCAGAATCATCTCCAGAATAATATGAATTTAAAACAGGAGTGTCAGATATTACCTCAGAAGTATTTGTCATGAAACACATGTTGGCTCGATTACTTTCAGAGTCCAAAGATTCTACTTCACTAGTGCTGTCTTCTGAAGCACTCCAGGTAGCCTTCATGGCTGTCTTGTACTTCTTGTCTTTGTAATCATATTTCTTTTTGAACTTTAACTTTGGACAGTCTGCTTTGATATGTCCTTTTCTCTTGAATTCATAGCAGACAACTTCATCAGTCCTTTCAGCCTTCTTCCAATCCTTTTTCCATTTTCCTTGTTGATCATACTTTCCCTTGTAATTTGGTTTCCTAAATAATTTCTTTTTCCTATAAAACTTTTTGAATCTCCTGGCTATTTGAGCCATCTCGTCATCACTGTCAGATTCTGAATTTTCACTCATTGAACTCTCAGTCTCCATTTGTAGTTTATCCTTGTCTTTACTCTTAAAGGAAGTAGTTTTAAACGCTACAAATTTTCTTTTGGGTTCCTCATCTTCTTCTTTATTTACTTTAAGCTCTTCTTCATACATCATCAGCTTACCAATTAACTCCTTGACTGGTAGTGTTCCAATGTCACAGGATTCATTAATTGAAACGGATGTACCTCTCCATCTATCTGGTAAACATCTCAGTATTCTCATAATTTGTTCTTTTACAGGAACAATCTTTCCGAGTGAGCTCATTGTGTTCACTAGCTCATTGAACCTGAGATACATGTCAGAAATAGGTTCATCAGCCTTCATTTTGAAATTATCATATTTAATAGTATAAGTGTTTAATCTCATTTCTTTAACATTGGTTGTTCCTTCGTGAGAAACAGCCAAGGTATCCCAAATTTCAAAAGCAGTTATACATGCAGAAATTCTATTAAATTCTTCATCTCCTAGAGCACATTACAGAGTATTCATAGCTTTACAATTATTATTGTAAGCAGTCTTTGTAGGTTCATCCCAAGTAGATCTATCAGTAGTGGGAACTTTATATTCAGATTCAATAGCTGTCCAGATATCAAAACTCATGCTTTCTAGATGAATTTTCATTTTAAGTTTCCACTGAGCATAGTTATTTCCATTAAAGAAAGGTGGCCGGTTAGTAGCAGCACCCTCAAGTCTATTATCCATTGTAAACAAAATTTAAAGAGATAAAAATTTAGAAATAACAGAAATTTTAAAAACTTTAAAGTACAACTAAAATCACAGTTGAAAACAGAGTAATTTAGAAGATATTAATAAACCCTCTGATACCAAATGTTGGTCGGAGTGGACACTCAAGAGGGGGGTGAATTGAGTTCCAATTAAAATTTCTGCTAAAAAAAATTTGTATTAAAATCCCCCAATTTCAAAAACAGATTAAACTATAGTGAATTTATACAGATTATAAAGGTTCAATTAGTTTCTCAAAGATTGATTAGTTCTCAGTTAACTTAATCTAATGATTAATTTAACTTTTGAAACTAACTTACTGGTTTACAATAAATATAAACACTTGCGAGTTTAACTATCAAAGTAGCTTTGAAGATAAATTATATTTCAAATTAATAGCAGCGGAATATGAAATAAAAGTATTGTATGGATATAAACATTAACTAAAAACACAGAGGAGTTAACCAAGAGGTTCAGTCTCAAGCCGAGACTTAGTCCTCTCAAAAGTTTTATATAAGGATGATCCACACCCTGGATCAGGGTTCAACAGTTTACAACTGTCCAGGTCCAAGACCTCTACCACAGTTAGTCGTGGGAAACAAAACAACAGCAACCAGCTGTCCAGGTCACCCACGAACTCTACCACTATCCACAGTGGGAAAAGGAATGAAAAGATAATGAGTGAGGATTTACAAATCCTCCAGTTAAGGTTCAGGAGACAGTGTGTGTGTAAAGTACAACAGATAACAGACACTGCTCGTAATGTAAAAAGTAAATCACAGAGATAAAGATTTAGAGATTAGAAATGGCTCTAGTGATCTTCGTGCAGCTCTTGAATTCTTTTGTTGATAAGAATTCCTTCTAAGTCTTCTTCTGGTTTTTTTCTGGAAAATAGAGTACCATCTGCTTCCTTGACTTCAAGGTTCAGCTTGCTTATCGGCTCAAAGAATGATGAGTTTTGTGAGGTTCTTCCTTAGCAAAGATTTCTTGATGTATGCTCTATGTTCTGAAGGCTGGTAGTAGTAGTCTCGTGAGTGCGAGTTCTCTAGTTGATCTTGGCACATTTTGAGCTTGAACGCCAATATGTTCTGTGTGCTTGATTTCTTCGAGTTCTACTTCATACCATGCTCCATCCCCGTTTTTGAAACATACACGATGTCCTCTTTATACCCTTTTTGTTTTTATGATAATAATGATTATACTTTTCGATCGTACTTGGTACGGTTTCCTGAAATGGCAACATAAATCTTTTAATAACACTAAATGCATCAAAAGTAACAAAAGTAACCGTTAGTATAATAAACAAATAGTGTCGAGGATATAGGATTTGACTCCACAGTTCATTATAGGTAGCCGTTTGTTTGTAGACGTGTACAGTTGACTCGGTGTAGGAATCTTCCATCGGTAGCTCTTCAAATCGGTAGCTCCGTGTGCATCGGTAGCTCCGTGTGCATCAGTAGCTCTGCGTGCATCAGTAGCTCTGGTTATAGGTAGCTCTAGCTATCGGTAACTCTGGCTATCGGTAGCTCTGGCTATCGGTAGCTCTGGCTATCGGTAGCTCTGGCTCTCGGTAGCTCTGGCTATCGGTAGCTCTGGCTATCGGTAGCTCTGGATATCAGTAGCTCTGGCTATAGGTAGCTCTTATGCGAACCAAATCTGATTGACTTAGAATTGTTTCAAAGCTAAACAGGGATAATCGAGATCAACATAAATCAGAGATTATTTAAACATTATTATGAACTTGATCAACGATTTGAAAGAATTAAAATGTAGATCACCAGTAATTGAGAGTAGCATAATATATGAACACATAATTGGGATTATCAAAACATATAAATTCACTATTTGGATTATCAAACCAGGTGAGGTCAACATAATTAAATAAAAATAATCAATTTCAAATCATTCCTTCATAATCTAAATAGAATAGTAGATATTGAAGCCACCTACCTGGAATGATTTTGTGGTAACAAAAATTTTCACAAACAATATCTGTAGAATAATGTTAAATCTAAAAAACATCGACCTAGATCCCATACCCACATGAATATAGAATCAACACACAAATTGATTCCTTCATTACACCAATTAACCAATTGGGGAATCCTGCTTATCCATAGATTAGAATAAATCTGGAGTCAGGGTTACATTGAGGCCCAAATGTGGTGTTAAAACATGATCTCAACCTAGATCAAATTTGGTGGATATAGATTTTAAACCATGATGGTTTAGTCACATGGTTAGTAAAATAATGTGCTAATAAGAGTGCATGATTCTTTGTCATGTAGAATCCTCAAAAGTTTGTCTTGAACAGTTTCCAAACCATGCGCCACCTGTACCAAATCTCACTTTCTCGTGTTTTACAGTTTCTTCAGGGAAACAGTATGGTTTGGAAAAACCATGTTCCACCCTTGTTCCTTCCACGCAAAATCTCTCTCATTATTCATGTTTTACTATAGATGTGTCCTGGTTTTCCCAAACCTCTAACCAACCATGTACCCTTTGAAATGCCCCAAAAACAATCTGAACCTCTTGAACATTCATTAATACCTTACCCAAACAACATATATATGTAATAAAAAAGAAACAGTTACTCACTTGAAACCAGGGGATGATACACATGTCTCCTAGTTTTGAAATTTGAAAAAATAAACCATTACCTTAATATGTGACTTCCACTATGGGACATGAATATCCAATAAAGATCACATGAAACTTATTTAACAATCTCATGTATATAGAACATGATTTCTACTAAATTGATTGAATAATAATTACATATTTTGTAACATTATTCAAATCTATAAATTTATATAAACACCATATATAATTATTCTCTATATGTATATATGTTTTCTATCACATATTTTCGATGTTGGGTGTGGGGAATCATGATCATTTTGAACTAATTTCTTAATAGCTATTTTGTTAGTCGTTATTATTCAAATTAACACCATTTATATAACATAAAATAACAATAAATGATTCATTTTTATTTTTAATATTTGTTTATTTCATTATCTGGGATATTTGTTTAGAATTCCAACATATAAAATTAGTAATTATCATGTATCAATGATTTTTAATGAAATGATATTGGTATCTTAATTAATTGATTTATTGTAAATGTTTCTATTCCAGATTAAACATTAAAATAGTTATTTATTACATTGAATAAATATGAATAAGTTTATGAAATAGAAAATTGGGTTATTCATTTTTATATAGGTGATTCATGTTCATTAATGGATATCAGGATTTAAGAAAATGGTTTCGTTGCCTCTATTTCAAATCCATGAGGCATGTGTGATATTGTGAACAATTTATTTTTATATAGGGTTTTCTACATCCCATTTTGTCAAGTTAAAATAAAATAATTCATTTCATCTAATTTTAATATCTATATGAAGGTAACCCTCTTATTCTTACACATCCATTAGAGTAAGATAAACACTCTTGAATTTTAAGTTTGGTGATGGTTTAATTTTATACTTGTTATGGGATTTTAATGGAATTTTTTCATTCAGATTTATCATTATTTTCCAAGGGTCTCAGTTTATGGAATGATGTTTGACATGTAGGAAAATTATATTTTTTGTTTTATTCACTATTATTCTATAAACCCTCTATAACAACATGCAATTTCTATCATGGCCAGAAACCCTAAAACAATGGAGGTCTAGAAACATCCTGATGAGTCACACAGTATATTATTGAATAACAACAAGAACTTGTTCTGGGATATTTAGTCTATGGTAACATAACTTTTTGTGTATATAAACAACAAAAATATTTAGGACATGAAACATATGTTTAACATATTGATTTTTTAAAAGGTAACACTATGTTCGATATCATACATGATATGCCACATTTAGCTGAAATAAAAAACTTAATATTTTTATTTAATATGGTAGTTATCACATATCCATTAGAATGGGTTTAATGAAAAATAATATTGGAATTATAAAAATATGTTTTACAAAAGTGTATATAATTAACTATTTGGTGACCAATTAATGATAAATAAATAGAAATATTTTTTTGAAAAACATTTTAAATGTATAGAAGTGTGTATTGTACCAGAAAATTATTAAATAACTATTGTTATATTATATTAATAACATATATATATTCTGAATCTATCTTATGTTTTTTTATACAAGATTCAAGAACAAATCATATTTTAAGACAAAATGTAATATTAAAAAAAAGCAGTTTTGCAAACTTTTGACTGCGAACCCATTTCAAATATAGTTTTTGAAACTTTTATAAGATATATTTGACAAAATAATACTCTTCATTTTTACAATGAAATTAAAATTTACTTCATATAAATGATTGGTATTTATTGGAAACGTATCATTTTTAATGAATAGTTAATAATACTGCATTGCAGTTTACATCTATTTTTTTGAAATAATTATAACAATTTAAATATATTTTTAAAGTCAAATTAGATCAATAATACATTTATTAATAAAATTTAGTTCATTGGAATAATTTTTTATTTAAATTATATATATAAATATAATGATATTTTGAACGTCTCTTTTACCCTCCCACTCACCCCATATAATGGATTAGTGTTAAAAATAAGTTAGAATTGTCTTAGAATTGAAAGATGAAAACCATAAAAACATGGTTGTGAAATGTTTGATAATTTTTTTCTAATAGTATGTACTAAATTTTTGGTGAGTAGAAACTTTAGTATTTTATTTTCCACGGTTAATGATATATCTGGTAATTACTTGTTAAAAATAAATTGAAACAATATAAAATTTACCTAGCATTTGTCCTAATTTCATTAGATTAGTGGTTTTAGACACAAAATCCACATTCTAACAATATTATATCATTTTTCAATCTACTTGGGTTAGAATATGATATTTATTATATTTTATTTAATGACACATTAAAAATAGCATGCTCTAAATTATAACAAGTAAATAATTTTTAATATTGGGTTACATAAGAGATAAGTTATGCTATAAATTGTATTTTCAAATATAATATGATTATATAAATAATGATAATATATTTATAATTTTTATAAAACAGATAATTAAATTTAACTGTGACATAACGGTAAATCAGTAATTGGTTTGTTAAAGGAAGAATTGAATAGATGATAATAAAAATTTTAAAATAATGATAATTTTAAATGCTAGAGGCCATTCAAAATTTTTTTGGATGACATTGAAATTATATAGACTTGTTAATATAGTTATTTATAAGGAATCATGTTGTTATGTTTTTAATAAAATTCACGTATTAAATAGTATAAAAACTGACACAAATGAGTTTTTAAAATAAATAGTATTTTATTAAATGATATAAAATACATAACAATATATATATCAGAAAAATAACAAGGATAATGATATATATTTCATAAATGATCCTATTTTGGTTATTTTGGAATTTTATTGTAAATATATTAACCATATTGTGTAAAAAAGGCATGTAGTCATGGTAATAGTTAAACTGTTTGACAATGGGTTATTTCCAAATGATAAGGTTTATATTGTGACCTAAATATTTATAAAATTAATTGGTTGAGATTATTTGTACCCATAATCATCTTGAAATCTAAATAAATTAATTTGGTTATATTTTAAATCAACAATCAATTTATATTAAATTAATAGTTTTGGAGTTTTCTAAAGTACCCCTCCCATATCTTATAAACGAGTGCATATCTTTCTCTTTTATTCACACCTCTAAACCACTTTTTCTCAAACAAAATATTCCAATTTATTCTCAAAACTTCTATATATTCATTCTAGAAGCCTTACTTTGGGAATAAATTCATGTTATGAATTCCATTGGTGTAAATCAAAACGAAATACTCGATTAAGAGGAAATTGTTTTATCAATACAATTCAATTGATTTTCTCCTTCCACTTCATATTACTCTATTGTTTCCATAATAAATTGATTACTCTAGTATTATTTATATGAATAATTTTTTTTTATTCTTATGAGACAACCATATTATTTATTTTACCCATCCTATAAAAAACTGTATCACCAAGCATGTGTACGTACATATTTGTGTCTCCATGCTGTGGTATAATTTTTTTCTAATTAAATCATTGTTTGGATGGGTATAATGATTAATATAATGGATTTTAATAATAAATATTAAATTCTATTTATTATTTATAATTAAAATACCATACTTTTTCTAAATTATTTATTATTAACGGAATGATATCATTGCTCATGCGTGTGTACGGCCTGCCGTCTCCACAGCACTATGAGATTCATCTTCAAAGATATCCATTTAAAATGATTATAAAAATTTATATATTAATTATTTATGAAATATATTACATAATAATTCTACTGTAATTATATATATATATATATATTAATTTTCAATCTTCCATTAAATATGATTAGAAAACAGAAACAACATTCAAATGTATGTACGACCTACTGTCTTCTAGAACGGTGTATTGCATTCAATATTATAAATATATATATATGGCATACAAATCATGTTTTATATTATTTATGTAATTAAATCATGATATATGTAATATAACAAGTCAAAAATTCTATGATTAACAGAGTAGTTATTACCTAAAACATTTTATTAACTTGGAATTGTTGATAAAAGTGTAATAAAATGTCTTCAAAGAATCATATATGATATCATAAATATTATTATGAATATGTTACAATTTATAAAATTATTAAACCATTTAAAAACGTTTTTTGGACACGTATGGAGTGAATCTATTCATACATTAAGGGTTAATTTTTCAGTATCATTATTATCCAAGATTTTTTATATATAAGTTTTAATTCGGAAATATTTTATATACATGTACATGTTTGATTAAAAAATAAAAAAGAATTTTTTAATGGTTTAATGTATGGGAAACATAAATTAAAAAATCACTTTAAATGATTTAATGATTTATAATTAAAAATATTAATCATTAATTTCCATGTCTTCAAAAATATTTTTTTGTATTTATTGATATGGACGTGAACATTTTGAAATGATAAATCCTTTAAAGAGTTCAAATGTGGTACGTGAAACATTGATTCCACATTATGTTTTAATTATCATTTAAAAATTCATTGATTATTTCAATGACATGGTTTTTTTATCATATACATCATCAAATGAATTTTTAACTTTTACATCTCATTAATGTATTTATTGTTTCCCAAAAAGAGTAATTTTTTTTCAAACAAAGAGTTTTCATGTTTTAGTGTGAGTCATTGAAAAAATAAAAAATAATTTAAAAGTAGTAAAGTATTTATTCATTTATGTATGATTTTTGTGTTGTCCTTGTGTTTTGTTTCATTAGAATCATTTATGTATATAGTTGGTTCTATAATAAACAAGGGAATGTGTTCCTGTAATAGCTCTCCACTCCATTGGGTAATGAGACAGTGTTAAATGGTAGGTTTTCTCCTAAGAGACCTAGGGAATATCCTGTGGTGGGTATTCTAAATCAAAACATGAAGGTTTCACACTATGTAGTTATGAAATAAACAATATAAGAGTGTTATGGATTCCACAATTTAACTTTATGATTCATGTTGCTCATTGGATTTTATAGGAGACTTATGATTTCATGTGGTATGATAATAACGTTTTTGTCTTATCGGTGTAGAAATTAATTTTTTGAAATAAATTTCATGTGTTTTAAGTATTAATATACTAATAGATTCTTTACATATTATATGACCCTTACAACTCATTTTTTCTTATCCTAAGTATTAATTTTTTTCCCAAATATTAAGGATTGGTAAGGAATAAAAAAGTGTAATGATGAAGGTATTAAATAAATTATATGAACATAAGTCATTTTTTAAAAATGGTTTCCTTTGGTGAAAAAAATTATACTAAGTATATGTTTCCACTTGTAATTTCTAGGTTTAGTTTGAAATATTTTTTCCCAATAATATAAATATATAAATTGAAAATATTCTCTAAATATAATTCTACTTCCAAAACCCTAGAATAAATTATGTTTAATATATTGATATTAATGTTGTTATAAAAGGAAGGTTTAGACAAATTTAGAGATTAGTATGTCTTATTTATAGTTATGGATTTGATTAGGGGTTTATAAATTTCCAGTTTATTAGAATTTCAAGGAATATGAAAACCATGTAATATGATTTACGTTTATAAACATTTTGGTCACTAATTGTATTTTTGGAGACAATCACTATTGTGGTAATTATGGGTTGTTACATTTTGAGATGCAAAATGAATGACATTAGATAAAAATTTAGGTTAATACAAATTATGGTTATCTTAAATTATTTTATCATATTCTTAGGAATCTTTTATGAATTATATAGTTAGAGAAAATGGAAAAACAATAGACAATTTGACAACCAATCGTATCCGGCAAGGCTGTAAGAATCAAACCCTCAACCGAAGGGTGATAAGGATGCATCTTATTCCAATAGCCTATGTGAAGTCTCTAGATTGTATGACTTTTTCTTATAAATTAAATTAATTTATTGATTAAGAATAATTTTGTATTTTGAGAACCCATGTTTAATTTAATTAATTTCCTTGGGAGTAATAAATTATTGGGTGATTAAGTAGGTAATTTTATTTTGAATGGCATTCAATATTTTGGAGGCATTATATGATTAAGGTAAATAGAATACTAGAGGATTTTAATCGGAGATTAAATGTTTTTTAAATTTGTAAGAATATATGATTTTATTCTAAAATTATATTGATGCATTATATTTATGAAATAATTAACATATCATATATATTATATGCTTTAGGAAATTACACTTTTGGTATCATACATTAACAATGATTGATCTTATTTGGATATTGTTTATAAAATATATCATGAAATATTTTGTGATATAATCCTAATTATTTTTGGGTTTCAAGATTAGTCTTCAATATTTTTGTGGAATTTTAGGGATATTTATTTTTTAAAGGCCTGTGTTGAGCTTTGTGTATTGCTGTTTAAATTTGGAGAAAAATTTACTCTTTATTTATTGAAAGGATTTTTCTTATTGGGGAGTATTTTTATCTTATCCAATCCATAATGGTTTTGTTAAGTGTATTGAGAAAATAGATATTTGTAGTTAATCGTTTCTAGATTATGTTATACTCTATTATTTTATTATGTTCTGTTAGGCATGAAATATTCAACTTGAATACACATAATTTTGAGAGAAATATGAGTTTATGGTGGAAATTGACTAAATTATGAAACTCTTATTATCAAATAATTATGATTCTAAATGATCTTATTATTAGTAGTAATATACTTTCTCAAATATATAAAGAGGATCTTAAAACAAAAAAAATTATCCATTTACTTTTATCTCTAAAGAATGAATGACCTTTTATCTAATAAAAAATTTATGGTTTTGTGATTGTTAACATTCACATGAACATGTTTTCTATCACTCTCCATCATAATATGATGGTTATATTTGTTATCCATGTTTATGTTTTCCTACAAGGAATCACAGAATTTTTTATCCCAAGTAACCATTATAATTTCATTTTATTATTTTTATGTGGATGATTTATTGACCATTCTTCAGATGTGGTATTTCAATAATGGTTGTTTGAAATTTCAAACCATATTTTATTATCCAAGTTTCAACATGTGAGGGCTCAATTTATTAATGTGGCGTTATTGTAAGATCACATGTTTTTGAAAGGAAAGACAGTGTTCAATATCATAAATGATATGTCACATTTCCCTTAAAAGAAAAATGTATTGTTATTATTTAATATGGTAGTTAACACATTTGAGTTAGTATGGATGTAACAAACATGATTAGCTAAATTATGAAAATGATTTTTAGAAATGTGTATATAATTAATTCTTTGGTGACATGTTAATTATAAATTAAGTAAAATCGTTTCTGAAAAGCAATTAAAATGTGAAAAAGTTTGTTTTATACCAATATATTTATAAATTACAATTGTTGGATGATATTAATTATATATATATATATGTAATTTATTTTATAAAATTCATCTTATATGTTTTCAATACATGATTAAATAACGAAACCCATTTTATGAACAAAAGTAGTATTTTTTTAAAAATGAATTTTTGCCACCTTTTGACGGGGAACTGATTTTAAATACATTTTTTGGAACAGTTATAAGTTCTATTTTTAAAAAATAATTTTATGATTTGTAATTAATACAAAAAAACCATAATAATTTCTCCTCCCAAATATATTCAGTTAATCCTTTTTGTCATACATTAGACCAAAATCTATCACATAAAGTCATTTATTGAAAATCAAAAGGAGACACTCAAATACGAGTTAATTGATTTACCAATTCCATTCAATTAATTTTCATATAATACTTCTTCATAGAGTTTTGTTTCCATACAATTTTAATTATTAATTTATATTCTATATTTTGATATGTTATTATGTTTATCTTATAACCATATTCCTCCTTTTACCCATCCCACAAAAAATAGTATCACCATTTGTGTGTATCTTCGAATTACCGTCTCCACAATGTGGTGTAATTTTATTTTCATTATCACATACATTGGGTGGGTATAATGAAGACAATAATGTCTATAAATAATATATATGACATGATATTGATTCGTTATAATTAAAATACAAACCTTTTCATTACCCTATTACCATTTATGGAATGATATCATCACTCATGTGTACATACGACATTCCATCTCCCTGGCATAATTTGATTCATCTTCCAGGACACCGATTCATGAAATATTATGAAAAATTATATAATGAATAATCATGAATTATTTGACATAATAATTCTAATAGAATATATATATATATATATATTCCATTTACATTCTTCAATTCAATAAGATAAAGAAAAATGACATAATGTTCGTGCATATGTATGGTATACTATCTCCATGAATGGTATATTCAATTACATAATATATATATAATGAATATATATGATATATAAAACATTTATTATAATCGATATGTAATTAAATCATGATATATATACAATAAAAAGGCCAGACCCATACATTTGAAACATCAGTTAATACCCAATAAATTTTATTATGATGAAATTGTTAGTAACCTGGTTATATAATGTCAAAAATGAATTATATATGATATTATAAATATTATTATTAATATGGTATGAATTAGTAATATTTTGAAAACTATAATAAATGAGTTTTAGTCATGTACAAAGGTAATCAGACCTACGGTAAGGGTTCATTTTCTTATCTTATTATTATCCCCGATTATTTATACATAATTATATATTAGAACATATTTATCATCCATGTCCACTTTTAATTAAAATGGTTTCAAATGAAATATTTTTAATGTTTTATGTAAGCGACTATTTAACAAAAACATCATTTTAAAAGGTTTATAGATTTATTTTTCTAAATATTTCTAATTAATGTCCAGGTTTTCAAAATTGTTTTAAGGATTAATTTATATGCAAATAAAAGTTTTAATATGTTAATAACATTGAATGTTTTCAAATTTGAACTAGACACTTTGATTCAAATGCATTATTTAGAAAAATAATTTATGTTTTAAAAATTACAATGATTATTTTCATAATATGGAATATTTTTTAACAAATACATCATGAAACAAAATTCATGG
Organism: Viscum album; assembly: GCA_963277665.1. Taxonomy (NCBI): domain Eukaryota; kingdom Viridiplantae; phylum Streptophyta; class Magnoliopsida; order Santalales; family Viscaceae; genus Viscum; species Viscum album. The sequence goes on from OY728137.1 coordinate 115,428,745, forward strand.
TTTTCTGTCACATTAAGGTTTTGATATTTTCATTAAAAGTTTAAATTTTCATTTTAGATAGAGTGTTCTTTTTTGAGTGTGTGGCCTTGATAATTTAAATGTATATTCAATGTGGTAATGTTAATACTCAATTGTGCATGATTTTTGTGTTGTTCTTATGTTTTTTTATTGGGAAATTTTTATGTATATGGGTGGTTTTGTGATAAACTGAGGGCAGGTGAGCCTGTGGTAGTTTTATAATGCATTGGGTGATTTGATGGTGTTAAACGGTTGGTTTTCTCCTCCTAGATTTATTGAAATATATTGTGATGGGTAATTAATATGTAACAATTAAGGTTACTTCTTATGTATACATGGATGATACAATGTATGAATGTTATGGATTCCATAATTTTCAATTTTATTTTATTTTTATTATGGAATTTTTTTATGAATCTTTTCATTTCATGAGGTAAGTTAAATATTTCATGTCCTATGGGTGAAATGTATGAATTGTTGAAATTTTTTTCATGAGAATAATGTACTCATAGACTGTCAGTTTCATTACTTATTTTATGTCCCTTATTGAGACTTTTTCCACATACGATGATTTAAAATGTTTTGTCCTAGGACCTAATGACTGGTAAGTAAAAATAAGGTTTCATGATAAAATTTTGAAGACATGACAAAAAAATATGTCATGTTTTTTAAAAGAGTTTCCGTCGGTTGGAAAAATGGATACTGAGTATCAGTGTACACTTGTAATGTATTGGTGTATTATATAATATTTTTTCATATTTCACTAAAACTATACACTGGAACAATCCTTGAAATTGATGTCTAGTATTAAAACACTATAATAAGATATGTTTATGGTTGGGTTCACTCAATATATTATTTTTTAATGATATAATACTGAGATAATTAAAAAATTATAGAACCATTTTATGCTCACTCTTTGACTTAGGTCATTCCTATAGATCTCATGGGATCATTTTTGATAAATTTGGTCCCTTATTCATTCTATCAATAGTGATTGAGGTCTATATTGATCTATCAGCTTCCACAATTTATGATTCATCTGTTCAAACCCAATCATATTCCCCTTATGAAAATGGAAATAGATCAATGATATATAATCTAGATCAGTTGATCTAATAATGATAAAATGATGATTTATTAGTTTGTTGATTGATTGGAATTGGATATATATGTTTTTAAACCTTTACTTTGATCATATCATCATCAGCCATTGATAGTGTATTTCATTGGGGATTCCTTGCATTTGGTTGTGATATTTAAGGCCAAAAGGAGTGAGATGGGAATTATCAAATGACATATCTATTGTATTATAATCAACACACTTGAGGTAAGAAGTCCATTTCATATTATTCCATTATAAATAGTTTACTAATATACTTTATTTCATATATACCTTTATCCCATAATAGATATTGTGTTATATGATGTTCGTGGAATGTGTTTTTATCTAGGGTTAACATTTCAATATTTATGTGAATGTTTGCATGTTTGTTATCATTAGAACCATTACATTATATGTTATATTATTTCTTTTCTATTTTTTAAATTTGTGGATATTTCGTACTGTGAAAAAAAATTTCTTTTGCTATGAACATCATAAATTACTCAAGGGTATCTGGTTTTCTCCATAGATGGTGGGGCATGGATACTGGACTGCTGCCTGATGGAAGTTATATAGAATTATGGTGAATATTTGTATATAGAAAAAATTATAGATTGTGGTTTAACTTGAATAGAAGTGGATATACATGATTTAGAACATGGTACACAGTGATTTGATGATACTATTCAGGGTGTGATAATAAAGGAGTTGATGATTTGAGTTAGGGCGATATAATTGTTGAGCAGATGGTATGAGTCATAGATCAAATGTTTTTTCTTATTGAGTTTTTAAACTACTATATTAATCATTATTTTAAGATAAAAATATTTCCTAGTTGATATAATATTTATTTAGATGAAAAAAATGAAACAAAAGAAATATTCTTGAGTCAGGTGTGTGGTATGTAATGGTTATGGGTGGATAGTCTTTATGGGTGATGAGGATTGATATTTAAAGGTTGAATGGAGACAAAAAACTAATGTCTTAGTGTGTTGAACCATATGTGACATCATTGAATGATCTGGTTCATTTTATAACTAGTTATGACTACTATTATAGAATGAATCCAAATTAGCCATTATTGGCGTTCAAGGTAGGTTCGTTGGCACCCGAAGGCCTAACACATGACTAATTATTGTGTGCACATTTAATTATCATCATGGAATGCACCTTTATATACATGTGTTCTTTATTTCTAAGTAATAATTATTGGTATCATATTGGTTTTATACTCAAACATTAGTCAATAATGTCAGTTTACATATAGAAATCATGATTTTGGATCCAAGGAATGGGAAAGAATTGGTTTTATGAAGCTAAAGCGATAAAGTTTGGGGTTTTTAGGAAGTACAAGAATGGAATTTATATAGTCACATAATTTTCATTATTTTATTCATTTTTTTATTATATGCTAGAATGGAATTACATATAGTTTGACCTTGATTATTTCTATATTTCTAAACCATGTTGAAATTATTATAGAGTTATTATATACATTCCATTTATGGTTGTATTGTTGTATTATTTTATTTATATATTACTTATTCATGTGAATGTTTATTATTTTTGAGGGTATAGTCTCCCCATGAACATCTTTAGGACATCAATACAATTCATTATCCTCTTTCATATGAGGAGGTGTGCATGAGGTCATGTAGAACTTCTTCCTATAACTAACGATTTTTTTAGGTGTGCTATAAAATGGTATAACAAAACAAGGGTTTTCTTTTAATTTTCCAATTTTATATGATTTTGAACATGGTATAAAAGAGTAAGGAAGTCTTTATTTTATGTAGCTGAGTTCTGTTTGTTTTTACATGGGTACATATATGCATTATTACTAGGAACATATGGTCAAATTTATTATACTAATGCTTCACGATATACATGGTTATTAATTCAATTAATTTTAATGATCATTTCATTGTTTATTTGTCATATAAAGTGAGGATATTTTGATTATTTAATAGTGGAATAATTATTATTAAAATATAAATAGAACTATGACTAAAATTTAATTAAGGAAGACTATATGAAAACCATGGGAAATAGTAGGAGTGTTGTGACATATAATTGTGGGTTTCCTCATAAGATATATCATTATATGGAAATAACTTCGGGTTTCCTATTAGTTTCATCAGTTTATAGTTTAAGTAAACTATTATAAAAATTATAAGTGTATATTTAAAATTTATGAAACTACATCTAGCATATATATAATGTGAATTCCTATAAATATAATCCAAAATTATCCCACAAGAGACAACTCACCTATTCCACGTCTAAATATTTTGGAGTATTCAAATGACCAAGCTTATGTGATGTCTCCGTTGGATCATTCATCGTAACTCCTTCAACAATAGGACTACCACATACATCGTGATCAAGTAATATGAGTTCATTAGATAATGGTTGATAATTGATTGGACATCCAGAACTAGATTCCTCTATCCTTATAAATCACTAGAGGTCATAAGGATGATAACAACTATGTTGATATCATTTATGGGATGTTTTATATAGTCAATACTCTAAAAGGCTTATGGGTAAAGATGGTTGAATTCATACATTAGGGACACACTAGAAGATAATGGTTTATTATGAACATGGTGGGCCTGTGTGAGAGTCTTACATTGGTGAACATTATGGACATTTTCTTGGATAATTTTCTTCCTGTGCAAAGTATGTTGGATGATATATTTACATTTATAAAGCTTCAACAGGGGATGATGTTATTGTATTATTACTATCCTAATTTTATAGAATAGTATCACTTCCCTTCTCTCTTGATTGTGAATGATGAATAAATGGAAAATTGTTTTACAATAGAATTAATCCAGATTTTAGGTACTATATTAGTATTTTTTACTTGATGAAATATCATAAGTTTATATGAATGGACCCAATAGTCAAGAAGAATTTTGATATAAAAAAAATATTGGAATTATTTATTTCTTCACTGGATCAAGGATTGGGTTATATGGTGATGTTGTGGGACCCTTTTATGGGAGTATGATGAGAAAGGAAGAAGAGATGTTCCTGGGTGGTAGAAGGTAGGTGTAGTATAGTTGGGGATAATATATCACTGTGTTGAAGGGAACTTTATAGGATAATAAAATTTTATTTAGATTGGTACTCTCATTATATATTGTGGATTTTTATCAATAGAGTGTCACTAGTGTAGCCGCAAGTGTCATCTATAGTTTTACGTTTCAAAGTGTTGCATTCAAAATCCCTGAAGATGAGTTGAGGTATAGTCCTAGGTCTACTTTTTATACCGTAAACTCTAATGAGTTTGGTGATCCAATAGATTAATGTTTTATAATGTCATGGAAATGGGGTAGATAGAGAAAAACTATGTAATATAATCTAGGGTACATCCAATAGTTGTGATGTAACAACAACTATAAAAATTATGGTCTTGATTACCTATATGATTTATTCTTCATTGTTTTATACTGGATCTTACAATTCATTTATTTCTACTCACATTGTTATTGGAAATTTTTAATTCACATGTTATCTTCTGATATACTCTCTCTAAACACACTATTTTGGAATAATGTTGATTATATCAAAATATATTGATATTTTAATATTGTAATTAGGGAATATTAAAATATATGGGTTTTCATGCTTCATGGGATGAATAGCATTGATGGGAACTTTTGAAAGGATCGGTTTAGTAGTTATAATGATCTTAAAAATTTATATAGTATTCGAGATTTCTTTACTATGCCTATGGATTAGATGTTTGTTTTGAATGGTTAATGGTGTGTTGGATTCTATATAGTTGGACTAAATCTGATTCATATTATACCTATTATTAATTCAATTATTGGGAATTATTCCTATAGAGGATTTAGTAGTCATTCCAAATAAATCTCCTTGTATAGTGATCATATATTATGTTTTTCTGTCTATTGGATTTTCATAAATTTTTACTATATATATAATTGAATTTAGAATTAAATTATTTCATGGACCCAGTTGATAATAATTCCTCAAAATAATTTGGTTTCATCGGAGTTATGTTAGAGAGAGAGAGAGAGGAGTATTTTTAGGATTTAAATGTGTGGTTTTTTTCATACAGAGCACATATACAATGAGTTCTTCAATGATAATTCGAAATAAGGTTGGTAGTATTGGTTGGTTATGTGTGCACTATATTAAGATAAACTCTATTACTATGAATAATATAATCACACTTTAAAGAATATATGATTTCTTTTATTCGTTATGAGGAGCATGCAGGTTCTTTACGATTGATCTTTGATCAATATACAACCAACATTATGTTTTAGGATAGGATATTCCTATGATAGTGTTCTAGGGTTGATATAAATAGTACTCATAGAATATCGCACTGTTCATGATGAAAAATGGACCATTGGTTTTATTGTCTCTCATGCATTTGAGCTTTTATCGATATCCTGACTAATTCTTTATGGTGTATATTAATGATATCTTTATATACTAAAAATAAAGGAATGTACACCCTAAAAACCTAGATATTTTCTTAATTAAATTGAATATAATTAAATCTATCAATTTATATCAAATATTCACATTCAGGACCATGATACACATTTTTTGTGTGTGTAATATCTGAAATAGAAATTTATATGTACCTGGAGAAGGTGAAAGTTGTGATGTCTTGGGTACTCCCTAGAAATTTGTTCCAGATTGTGAGTTTTAATTGGCTATTAGGATATAACCAATTATTTATTTAAGAATTCTACCACATGGAATCATTAATCGATGTTATTACTAAATTGGGGGGATGATTTAATGACCATATTAGTGATCATATTAATTCTTTGAGAAATAGGTGATTTTTACGAAATCCTTAATGCTCATATTTCTAGACACTCATATTAGATATGTTGTTTACTATGATTAATCAAGTGTTTTTTTGGGAGAAATGATGATAAAAGATATCAGGTGGTATCTTTTGGGTCTATCCAAATATGAATCCCACGTGTAGAACTACCCAATTTATAACATGGAGTTATTATTTGTAGTCCACGATCAGAAGTGATAGTTTCAATATACCATAATTGAGAGATTTTTCATATACAGAAACTAAAAGATCTTGATTTACATCTTCTACAATGGATACATGAATATTTCACATAGTAGTTTGGTGGTTTATCTATATAAAATTTATTTCAAGATAGATTATACACTGAAAAGAGAAAATTTTATGGAAAATTATATTAGTAGGAAAACACAAGATTTTCAGATATATCTTTAAAGAAGGAATTTTGGTTGTTTATCTAGTTGGTTAAATGGTTATTGGAAGAATACAATGAAAGATTAAAGATTAATTATGATCTCTTTATTTTCAAAACAACATTTTTGGGGAGATTAATGTGGATATAAGAGTAAGATTCCAAAATTCTAATGATGTTGGAATCGTTTTTTGAGGTGACCCAGTTCCTGGATAGACTGTGGATCATGATTATATGATATATGTTAATTGGAGAGTAGTGATTATTGTTTCAATTGTGGATGAGCAAATGAATATCTCCCATGAATCTCAGTTGTATTTTTACCCTTGTTTGATGAACATGTATCTGGATATTTGGAACTGCATCCCGTGGTAAGAAATATAAGGGGATATTATTGTCTTCATCTAACATTTCCTTACAACATAGAGTATCTAGGATGAACATTAGTAATAGGTAGGATTTATTTTTCCACTCCACATTCATTTGTTGAATTTGAAATAGGGGATGAAAAATATTATGAGGGTTTTACCAATAACTGATATAAATATCGATGTTTTATGTCTGATAGTTATTTTGAATACGAATGTAGATTTTTTTAAATATAAGAGAATCACTCAATAGATAAGTCATGAAATCATTATTTATAGGTGAATATATGTATTCCCATATTTCCTTCCAATATCATATTTTATAGATAAATTTATTGTCATTCACATTTTTACATGTCTTATAGATGCCTTCCTAGGATCAGTTAATGGTATACATAATGTTTCATCAAAACAATGATGTACATTATAAGAGAATGATTGTGGTAATGGAGGCTTTAAATCATTAATTAATTAAATATTTGGAAGGATAATAGTATTATATATCGGACATGGTAGAGATCATGTTAAATAATAAATTGTTGGTTTTTATTAAGATGGAACCAATAAATAAACCTTCTGTTATTTTGTATGACTCGATATTATGATTGAATCAATAAAGATTGGTCATTATTGTTTGGATTATTATGATATAAGAAACCCATTACAGGGTGTAGATGATCTAAAAGTGGTTGGTTATCTCTTAGAAAAGTTATTAATCATATGTTTAGAGAAGGATATGGCCATTAGAGTTCACTATGGGTGACTGAGTTTTATTGTGGGGTTTACTTTAGTTGGGGGATTATCATTTATAGATGAATGGGGAGCTATCACCATGGTTTATGGAGTATTGTAAAATCATAATGTTATTTATAATATTGGAAAAAATTTGGATCTCCCACCATGGTATCAAGGTTTTAATACTATCTTCTATGTGTGTAATTATTGATGATATGATCGCGTCATCCCTATTTCAAGCCCAATATTAACATGGATTTAGTTATAAATGCATCATTTATAGGGAGACCAATATAAATTGTAAACCCTAGAATAAAGGAGGAAGAATATAACTCTTTTTTAGTTCAATGTTATCATGTCTATATCGAAGATGATAATTGATAGTTGGAATCTGTTGTCCTAACATAATGGCTAGAGTTGTTCAAGTATGACTGTAGAGATAATTATAAAGGATGATAAATCCTTACAGGGGATGATTTTAATTATTTAAGGTTGTCTATTGAATTGAATTTTAAATTTATTAATTCTAAGAGTTCTTTATAGGGTATTATATTTTGGATTAATCATGTGTTTTTTGGTTTCATGTATCAAGTCTAGATGCTAGACTACGAGAAAACCATTTCTACAAGTTATGTCAATGCAATGAATCTTTATGTCATGTCATAAAAATTGTTCCTAACCCTAAACTATTATATCTTACTATGAAACCCTAATGATTCATTTTTCAAAAAAATAAACTAATAATACATTCCAAGAATAGACAGACTATTCTTAAACAAATTTCAGGATTTCTAGTTGGATTTTCCTTTTACATTGGAGGACATAACTAGTTTTTTGATTCACAGTGTAAACACATTATCCGAAATGTAAATGATGTCATTTCTATATAATTTTTAAATTCCACCACAATTTTATGTTCCCTTTTTATCTTTTTCCCTTCCTCCCAAAGTCATGGTCTCCTATTTGTAATTTTTTCCCTCTTGTTCTCCTTTCTTTAGTGCTTTAATTCTAGATCGATATGTGATCTTATATGAAGAAATATTTGTTTTTTTATCCCAAATATTATTCCCCTTATAATGTTTATTATAGATCCAAATTATGGGGGATATATCTATGGATATAATAATGATATATCAATTAATTATTGGTTTATTGATAGATAGACATGTAATATAGTGTAATACAATATTAATCATATTTTAGATCTTGATCTTATACTGAATTAGCATTTCATTATGGATCCTTTGTGAATGGTTTTGATCTGATTGGTGAACTGAAATGATTTATGAATAAGATCATTATAATTCATGACAATATTCATGATATAGGATTTCTATTCCATATAGGTCCATTGTACATAATCTCCTAAAATGATTTGTTTGTGCATGTTGTCATATCATGTAAGATTTATTTTTTGATATAAAATGCATGGAAGGGATGTCTATATCATGATAAATATTTTTAATTGATGTTCAGGTGGCTTCATTTGTTTCTTTGGAAAACAATAAATGATAGTTTATTAATTTCTCATCACATTGTTATTTTTTATTGTACAATTTTATTTCAATGTGGATGTATTATGTATGTGTCAATATATCGAGTTTCCTATAATTATTTTGTTGATTCCTAATAGGGGTAACGAGAACATGACTGTAGGATGAAGACTCTGTGATGGTATTATGGTTATTTTCTATTTATATAATTACATAACGATAGTGGATGGTAATTTGAATATATATATATAAATAAATGGGTTTGATTGTGGTTCACATCAATCAAATTCTATGAGTTATGTTGTGATGATCATTGAGCTCAAGGTACGAGTTAGTGAGAGAATTGTGTTTAGCTGATGGTATGATTTGAAGATTGAAATTTATAGCCAATGGGGGATTTAACCGATTAAATCTTTATTGTTACTAAAATACGACTACATCATAGTAAACATACCATAATTTGGATATGAGAATCATATGACTCTTGATGGATGGATGAGAAATGAAACTAGTCCTTAAAGAAGTAGCATAGATAGTCCACAACGGGGGGATATGATTTTTCTATATAGATGTAATAAATAATGCATACTAAAATATCCATGTGTTGAGATGTATGTGAAATATTTTTTTTGACTGAAAAAATTTAACCACCTTTTATGACTACTCGATTGACATGAAGCTGATTTAGGTATTGTTGGGAATAGTGGAAGCCATGTGAGAACATTATGAATCGCTGATTGACATGTTTTCATGTGAATGTTTGCTTTATTATTGTAGTGTAATACATTATAAAACACTAAACTTATTTATGGATGCGTTGTTTGTGTCTTCATGTTTTTATATTCACACCCTACATGGGAATATGGGTCTACATACATTCTTCATGATACATGACACCTGAAAGGGTATGTGGATAATGGTAGGGAGTTCGTGGGATGGAGCATGGGGTTTAGAGATTCTACCAGGATAAACTATGAATATATGTATCAATGAAATTATTTATTTTCTATTTCTATTGGATATATTTTGGTATGAGAATTAATATATGAGTCCTTGTTAATTTATAAATTTTATGAAATTGATGAATATTTTTAAAAATTATGATAACATTTTCATTTACCATTTTAATATTGTGGTGTTTTATTTATTTATTTTGACTCTGATGTCTGTTTATTGATACAGATGTTATAATATCTTCATTAAATTCTCTATAACCATACTAAAATTGTTCAACCTCTTGTAAATGGGTAGGTTTTGTGAGCTAATGTAATTACCTACACCCAGTTCCCCAGAGTCGGTGCAATATTTTACTACATTTGAATGGTCACAAGATACCAAATCCCACAGGATAAATCATATTAGTAGCATTGGAAATACTAGATAAAAAAATATTTTTTTACATTACGTCTTGAAATGAAAACAAAATAGTGTATCCTTTGAAAACATTCATATCCCATAGATTATCCATCCAAGACATTCATAATATACACATTCGAACCCTAGGGAGAAATGGATCAAAAGAAATGGGTGATCTTGGATGCTCTATAAAGATAAACAATATAGAAAAACCTCTCATAAATAAGACTAAAAAATTTAAGGAATGGAATAATTATAAATCAAAATCCTTTTAAATGAAATATTCAACATAAAATGGATTGAATATATCAAATAATTCCATTCAAAAATTCACATAGATATTATTCTAGTTGAACAACCACATGTAAAATTAATCACACAACATAGATATGCATAATGTCAGACATCATAACAATACCATCATGGCATCGTGCCAAGACCCTAAACAACCATATCATCAAGGCCTCATTCCAAGAAACTAGTTTTTCTCAGTAGACAGACTAATGAATCAAGCGGCTGTAGGGGGAACCACTCATTAGTTACTAAGTGCAATGCATTTCTCATTTGAAAATGGTTAAACATAACATAAACATTCGTATTAAAAATTAATTAATAAATGTTAATACAATAATCATAAACCATGAATGGTATAAAAATAGAACATACATAATAAAATATATCATAAATAATTCAATAAAATATTGAATATTGTATCATAATAACCCATCCTTAATCAATCATAATATCCAACAAAGGATGTTTACATAAAAAATAATCTAATAAATTCATTAAAACTATTCGACAGAAATAACCAATTTTTTAATTTATTTAAAAGCCACACATTTATAAAAGGAAAAATTATTTATGAATATAACATTTTAATATTTCAAGGAGATAATAATAATTTTAAGCCATCATAACAACTGAAAATAGCGTTTCATTCCATATAAGATAGAAAACAATCATTAATTAAATTTTTCAAAATGGTCATAAATTGCATCGTTTGGAAAACGATAGAGATATTACTTTGAAAAAGTATTATAAAAAGTAGAACATGGGTAAAAAAGATTTTTTTAAATATTATTATGAAATAAATTTGGTAAAATATGGACATGTATGGTAATGAAGTTATAGTAGATACTTACATATAAATAATCAAATATAATAAAGAGATTGTAAAATTAACGCTTACCTTGTACATTCTTTATGTCGAAGATTATTTATCCGAATGTATAATGGTTACAACATGTTATTAAATTATACCTAGACTATATTATTCTTTTTAATTTCATATATTATCCTCTAATATAATTTTTTAATAGTATTTAGGTATTACCATTATTTATGTTGTTAACTACTTGGTTTTCTTAGTCCTATTTTTCTAGGTTAGTAATGTTTGTTATGAATATGATGTATTTTATTCACATAAATAATGATATTAATTTTATAATAATTATTTTTACTCATAAATATACATTTTATGATCATTCTTGGATGGTTAATGTGGAGAATGAATCTCACCGCATCGTGGAGATGGTAGGTCGTGCATACACACGAGCGACAGTATCATTCCCTTAATGGTTTGTTGGTATAAAATTGTATGATATATTAATTATAAAAAATCATTATCATGTTATATGAATTACTTATATTGAATATACACATCATTATACCCATCCGAATAATGAATATTTAATAAGAAATTACACCATGGCTTGGAGACGGTAATCCGTACACACACACACATAGTGATATTATTATCGTAGAATACATAAATGAAGAAATATGGTTAGTATATAATTATAATAATAGCTAGAAATATTTATTATACTGGATTTATTAGTTTTGTATATAGAAACCATAGGTAGGGGATGTAGATGAGGAAAGTAAATTAGTTTGGAATTGGTGAAACAATTACATCTTCATTGAGCGTCTCCTTTTTTGTTTTCACAAAAGAAATACATTGGATTGATTTCTACCCAAATTATGGCCTCTAGTATAAATTGAGGGATATTGGGGGGATAATTGATTAGGTAATGGCTATGGTAAATGGATTTAGAGGTGTGAATGAAAAAGAAGGATATGTACATATTTATAATATAGGGTAGGGACACTTTTAAAAACACAAAAAATATTTAATTATAATCAATTTATTTTTGATTCCAAATAGCTTTAATGTGAGTTATTTCGAGTCTATGATAATGACAGGTAAAATAAATTCAATCAATGATTTTTAGAAATGTTTAGGTCACAAAATTTGCCATATCTTTTTGGTTGAACCCTTAGATAAACAGTTTAACTCTTACAGTGTCTACTTGACTTTTTATAATATATAGCTAATATTGTTACTACAAAATTTTAAACAAACACAATTTGGATTATTTATGAAATATTTCACATTATCCTAGTAATTTTTATGAACCTTATATTATTATAAATTTTATATCAATTAATAAAATATTAATAATTTTAAATTATCATTTTTTTCAATTTGGATACTATTCAATATTATCATTTTTAAAAATATCAAAACAACATTATAACTTAGAAACGATGCTTGAAATATATAACTAACATCAGTAGGATTTAAATAAAATTCTTTTATGCCATTACATATGAAAGATTATATTAATTTTAATATTTTCTATATAATTTAATTGATTCATTCTTTAATAATTCAATTACTGCATCATTATTGTGTCGCTGTTTAATTTAATTGTTTATTTAAAAAAATTATAAAAAATTATTATTATTTATATAACAATTTTATCTTTAAAAATACTATTTATAGTCAACTGTATCACTTATATATCATCATATTAAAAATGGAATATTTATATAAATTTGAAGGTGACATCTTTAACTATTCATTAAATAAAATATAATTAATACCCTAATGTGACAGAAGTAGCCTAAAAATTATAATATTTGACTTAATATTTACTTTCGTTAAAAAACAATTATCCAATAAATTTTGGGAAAGTTTTTGGGTGATATTATATTATTGTAATATTATTTTTACCTTTAATTACACTATTTACCTTTATCTATGGTAAATATAATTCAAAAGTGGTTATTAAAAAAAATTATTTTGGTCCTATTAGACAACATATTTCATACTGATTACAACCATATATATAAATTATTCAAAAAAATTTCACAGAAGTAATAAAATTGCGTTTAATGCTAATCTGTAGATGTGGTTAGTAGGCGAGTGAAAGAGACATTCAGAAGATTAATAATATTTTTATATATAATTTTATTATAAAAATTAGTCATATGTAATATATTGTAGTAATATATTTATTATATATATATTATTACTTTAAAAATATACTTAATTTAAAAAAATATTTAAATAAAAATGTCATTTTTTAATAATAATTCAGTACTTTTAACTATTCATAAAAAAATGGTACTTTTCATAAAAATACCAAAAATTAACCATAAGATAGTTTTCATATACCGAATACATACATAAAGTCTATTTTCAAAAATAAAATTTATAAATTTCATTATTATGTAATAGTATTCATAACTTCTTTTTAAACGAATTTTTTGATAGGTCATGGGGTGCTCGAACTCGATGTTACGTGTGACAAAAGCTTTTGAATTGTTTTAAAGGAAGCAAACAATGTAAGCCTGATGGGTTACATTCTTCCCTCAATCAAATAATTTCATCATCTAAATTTCTATAATAAAAATTTATTAAAAGATTCAGGTGGTTCTTCATTATAATTTCCTCGGTTTCCCATGTCACTGCTTCCATTTTATGGTTTCTCTAAAAAACATTTACGATACTAGTCATCCAATTTCTCAACACTCGTTATCTAGTGTCAAGAATCATGATAAGAACTTCATAGTATGATATATTGGGTTCCAATTCTATTTTTTCATCGGTCTATACATGAATTGGGTTTGGCACGTATTTCCTCAATAATGATATGTGGAACACATCGCGAACATTGGATTGATTTAGAAGCTTTTCCAAACGATAATCTATATCTCTGATTTGTTCAATAATTTCAAAATGTATGATGTAATTAGGAATTAATTTACCCTTATTAATGAATCAAATGATTCCCTTCCACAGAGATACGTTCAAAAAAAAACATTACCTCTCACATGAAATTCCAAATCCATCCTACGTTTATCGGTATGGATCCTTTACCTACTATAAGTTGTTTTGATACTAGTTTGAATGGTCATTGTATTTTCTACCATTTCCTCTACATGTATTCGGCCTAAATGTTTTCATTCACCAACATCATTCCAAAATGTTGGTGTATGACATTTCTTTTTATATAATGCTTTATATGGTTCCATATGAATACCTGAGTTGTTGGAATAGTTATATGAAAAATATACTCGAGGTAAATATTGATCTCGCATACCGTTAACATCATGTGATAAAGAAATCAACATGTCTTTTAAGGTTTCAATAGTCCTTTTTGACCATCCATCAGTTTGATAGTGGTAGGTTATGCTCAAATGAAGCTCTATATCTAGGGCCTTCTGAAGACTTTCCCATATTTATGATGTAAAACAAGGATCAAAATCAAAAAGAAATTTATAGGTTACACCATAAATATTTCAACTTCATTAATATATAATATTGTTAATTTTTCATGTGGAAAATCGTTCTTATAGTATGAAAATGTTCTTATTTGGTAAGATTATAGACCATAACCCATATCGCATCATTTTCTCTGTGAGTCATGGTAGCCCCATGAAAAATTCCATCTTAATATCACCCCATTTCCCCAAAGGTATAGTAAGAGGTTTCATGACTCCTCTAGGATGTTGAATTCTTGCCTTCACCTATTGAAAACCCAAACATCTAAACACATAATAAGTAACATCACTCTTTATTTTGTCCCATATAAAATGTTCCTTCAAATTTATTTTGCATCTTAGTGCCACCAGGGTGTACATAACAATTGGATCTATAGACATCATCCAATAATTCCCCTTTCAGCTCGGGTATAGAGGTAGCACAATGAAAATCCCCAAATTTTTAAAACCATTATCATAAATGATCAATCTCCAATTAATAACTACATTAATTTTATTTTGAAAATCCTCTTCATCACACTATGAACTATTTATCGTTTCCAGTAAATATGTTTTAGAAACCATTTTAAAAAGTAGTGTTGTTTCACCTTCTATGAAAATTACCATATCCATATTTCACCAAATAGTTAGTGAATCCATATCATCATGGAAAATATTATTTTTGTTAACTCGAGATCATGATATGGGTAGTTTTTCTAAAGGATTTATAATTTCCACTTTGCATGAAAATTACACTATCATTATTCACAAGGACAAAACTAAATCTTTTCCATGATGCATCACTATAAATCACAAAACCATCATTCATATATGGTCATTTCTTAATATGATCATGAATAATATTTATAAAAGTTATTCAAGAAATTATTCACACTCTTTTGTCCAAATGAATTTAATAAATTTACTTCTGATCTCAGTTAATGAGTTTTCCAATTAATAAAAATTAAGGACAAAAATCCAAAAATGACCGTCTTAACCAATAAATCTACATACCTTGATTATACTCATTAGTTCTGGCCCATCATGGATTTCCATTGTCATTGAAATATCAGTAGGGATTCCATCCTTAGTCACAATATAGATAAAAAAATTCCTATATCAATAATTTACATATGATATACATCCCATATAGTTCATTTCTTATAAGAGTCATCAAAAAAATACATAAGTGGTTTGGATGGTCTTCATATATTTTATTGTATAACAATATATCATAAATAAATACCATGAGAAAATTATCATGGTATACCTTGAACTGTATCTTCATTATATCCATGAAAATAGAAGGTGTATTAGTCAGTCTGAATAATATTACTGTAAACTCATAATGCCCATTCCGTATTTGGAATGTTGTCTTAAAAAGATATTCCATTTTTATACACAGTTTATGATATCCATAATTAACTTTAATCTTCGAAAAACATTCTGCTCCATGAAGTTTATAAAAAAACTCCTCAATTCATGGAATATGATTCTTGTCCTTTATTGTAATGAAATTGATTTCCTTATAGTCAATGTGTAGCCTCATTGATCCATATTTCAGGATAACAAAATGAATAGGGGATACCCATAGAGAAACCCAAGGGATATTAAATCCCTTATTACTAAACTCCGCTAGTTATTTCTTCATCACCACGAATTCCAAAGAGGGTATTCTAAATGATTTTTTTTATATTGGTCGTGCATCAATGATTAAATCAATAGTAAACTCAACTTCCCACTCTAAAGGATGTCTAGGTAAATCTTGGTAAAATTCATCAATATATTTTCATACAATAGGTACATAATCAATATGAATATTTATGATATTATTTACTCTTCCTACCCAATAATATCATTCAATAAATCAACTGAGGGTGGGTTTTGATAAGAATTATGTGATAAATTTTATGCTCTAAAGATAATGGACTCTATATTTTCATCAAAAATCGAAACATCCTTTTTCATGAAAATAATATTAGAATATTATTTTAAATGAAAATGAAGGTCTATTATTATTCCATATTGAAACATATGTATGATGATAATGTCAGTAGATAAAAAATGTTTATATCCCATAATGAGAATAGCCTAACACATCTTTATAGAAATGAGAATTCTGCTATGGTTTTTTTAAAGATAACCCAATTTTTAAATTGAATTAGAAATATGTAATAATTTAAGAGAAATGGGAAGATATATATGAAGGTGATAATAAATGAATAAAATAAATCTTTTCCAAAATTAGATATAATTTTTAATGTACCTTCCAACACATCATTACAAACTTCAACCTCAAATGTTGTGATTGTAAAAGATTATCCCTTCTCTATGGCCATTTCTCGGGCATGTTTCCTTGACACATATTTCAATCATTTCACTAATGTACCACTTATGTACAATTTTATCACTAAACATTGATTGTTACTTTCTTCCTCTTATTATCTTGATATTTATAGCCTTTTTATCTACATTTAAAACAAACTGTAATTCTTATTAGGCAGGCATTGAGGAGTTTCTTCCAATGATTTCTATATGATGTAAAGTCATGTTTTCACTTATTCATATTATTCTCATTTATAGAGTGTTTAGTGGCCCTATTCATATATTTAATTTTTCTTTAAGTACATCAGATTTAGATAATTTCTTTTCTATCTTGATATATCCTGAGACAATATCTTCATGTGATAAGATATATTGTGAGACCAAAACCCGTTGGTGGGATGTTTTTAACCAACCCAAGAATAAATCAATCATATTTATTGGGATTTTATGTAGTATCCATCATTCCTTGATACCCTTGTAAAGTTAGCATCATACTTTTCAAAATTATCATCCACATTATACCTCGGACATAGAGATTCTCTCTCGATATCCACTCGTAGATCAGATGGAAAATATTTTTCTCAGAAGAGTTATTTAAATTCCATCTAATACATTTTTTCTACATCTTCATATACCTTCATATTTTGAATTAATGACTACCATTGATCTACATCTCTTGATAGATGATAGACAATAATAAAAAAATTTCCCTTTCATTACTCTAAAACAAAGAAATATTTTCTTTAAAGAACTTGTCCATTTCTCAGATACAAATGGATTTGTAGTCCCATTTAATGTTTTATATTTTTATCTCATGATGTGATCTTACATTCAACTTACACATTGTTGATTAGGGTGCTCTCTATGGGTAAGGTTATTATTCATTACCTAAGTCAGTTGTCTTAGTGTAGTTATATATTTTTCGGTACCAATTGTATCACCATCTCCATAATAATTATATTTCATAGGAGGTAAATCCCTATATTGATTTTGTGGGATGATACAAATTACATTACATCAACTTGGAATTATTTATAAACATATTAATATAGTATATTAGGTAATGAATCATAATGAAAAATCTAAAATTAGTAAAATACTTAACATAATTTGAAAATTTTATACATATGTAATCCATATTCAATAAAATAGTTCGTTGGGGACTTATTTTCTCAAAAATAATTCATAATGGACTTTGAATAAAATGTGAATATTACTAGGAATATCTTCTGGGAGTGTCATACTAGGCATGTAATAAGGCCTTTTTAAATGTAGTAGGTTACCCCGAGTCAAGCCCGGAACACCATGTTAGAGTTGTTACTCCTAGGTACATCTATTCCAAAATCACATCCACATGTAGTATCTAGAAAGGTATTTAAGTTATAGAAATACTAATATAATATCTACGTTACTAAAATATTAGGATTTTAATATATAATTATCCACAAATTCTATCTTAGTTTTGTGTCCCATATTTAATGTCTTTTCAAAATATAGTTTCTTGTGATTTTAATAAACATAATCTTATACCATATATAATGCGCCAACCCCTTTTTCTAAGAGTTAGTGCATTATTTTATTAAATTTTGATTATCATAATATATTAATTCAATAAGAACCAATAAATTTAGTTGCATTTGAAATACTCGATACAAACATAAGTTTTTCATTACATCTTGAAATGAAAAAACTGTAGTGTCTCTTTTGAAAATAGTCATTTCCCTTAGATTATCTATGTATGTCAGTGGTAATATACTTATTCAAATAATCAAGAAAAAAATGAAACATAATAAGTTTTGATCTCAGATAATTAGTACGAATAAACAATATATCATAATCTATCATAAATAAGAACAAAATATTTAAGGCAATAAATAAAAATGAAATACAATAATTTTAAACATAATATTCACCATAATATTGCTAGATTAAATCAATTAATGACATTTAAATGTTCATATGGATAATATTCTTGTTAAATAATCACATGAAATATTAATCACATAATGAGGAAATGAAAAATGATAAACATCATAACAAAATATTTAAGGAATCATTACAAGACCATAATAAACCATACCATCAAAGACTAATTCCATGGAAATATTTTACCTCATGAGATATATGGATGCATCGAGAGGCTATAGAGGGCCCTTCCTGTCACTTACTAAATCCAATTAGTTCCTCATATGAAAAAGGTGACACATAAAAAAACATTCGTATTAAATCTAGCATAAGAAATGTTAATACTTTAACCCAAAAAATGAATACTATTGAAATACTTCATCCACAATATAACATAAAATAAAACCTTCAATAAAATAGGTACTATTGAATCATAATAAATAAAACTTAATAAATAATAATATCCAATAAATTTTATTGACAGGGATGAAAATAATCTAATTAATTCATTAAAATTCATTGAGAGAAATATTTATTTTATCATTTATATAAATTCCTTAAAACTATAAAAGAAAAAAATTTCATATAAAAATAAAATTGTAACATTGTATGTAATGATTCAAAATATAAGGTGTTATAATGGTGAAAATTATCCACTCATGCTCTATAAGTTAAAATAACATTATTTCATAATTTAGTCAAAAATGTCATAAAGTACCTTGTTTCGAAAAAAAAAGAAATAATAGTTTCAAAATTTTATATAAAAACTAAAACATGGGTAAAAATTAATTATAAAAAAATGCTGATAATACTTTGAAATAAATTTTATGAAACATTTAAATGGATGATATTGGTTTCCATGTAGATACATATAAACAATCTCATATAATAATGAGATTGTGAAATTAACCCTTACTATTACACTCCTTTAGTTGAGGGTAAGTTCAAATTATTTATAACTGTTAAATAAGTATATTAAAAAATATCAGTATTATATCAATATTTATGATATAATATATGACCCTCTTATGTCATTTTGTTAATAGTATTTCAGTATTAAAATTATTTTGGTTGTTAACTACTTCGTTTTACGATTCCTATTTTTCCATCTATGTAATTTTTGTTTTGAATAGGATGTATTTTTTTAATAGACTAAGTGATATTATGTTCATAATTATAATTTTTTCTAATAATATAAATTTTATAATAAATCATCAATGGTTAACAGGGATAATGAATCTCTTCGTGTGGTGGAGATGGTAGGTTGTCTATACGCACGAGCGACAATATCTTTCCTTTATTGGTAAAATTGTATGGAATTGGATTAATATATAAATTATAAAAAATCTATATCATGATATATTAATTATTTATATTCATTATACTTATCATTATACCCTACCAAATAATGTAATGTTGAATAAAAAATCACACCACAGCTTGGAGAAGATAATTCGTATGTACGCACGCTTGGTTATATTGTTATTAATAGCATGGATAAGTAATATGGTTGTTCCAAAATTATAATAACATATCAAAATGTATATAATATTTGAAAAATTAGTTTGTTATGTATAAAACATTGGAAGACTATGTGGAAGAGTAAAATGAATTGAATGGAATTGGCAAGACTATTACCAGTTATTTGCGCGTCTCCTTTTGATTTACATAAAAGGAATCCATAGGATGGATTTATTTCCAATGTATGGAAACTAGGATGATGTTGGGGAAGTTGTTAGGAGAATTTTTCAGGTTTTTTCTAAGACAAATGCCTTTATTGGTGTGAATATAAGATAATGATAGCTTCTATTTTATAATAGAGTGGAGACACACCTTTGGAAACTCCAAAACTATCAAAGTATTATAAATTTATTTTCAGATTCAAATATCACAATGTGAGTTATTTCATGAATAATATTAATATGGGTCTAAATCCTCTCAAATAATTAAAATTTGGAAATTTTGGGTCAAAAATTTAACTTTATCTTTTGGATTTAAACATTAGTTAAAATTATTAACTCTTATAGTTTCAACATGTCTTTTTATACTATAGGGTTAATTTAATTACTATAATATTTTAAACGAACCCCAATTGGATACTTAATAAAATATTTTACATTATAGTAGTTATATTGATGAACTGTTTTTTTTATAAATTTTATATCATTTAATTAAATATTATTTATTTTATGTAATCATTTATGTAAATTTTAAAACTATTCATAATTTTAATTCTTAAAAATATCAATCCAACATGGTAACTTCAAACCAATACATCCAGTAGTTCACTAAAATGAATATTATATCTATAAAATTCTTTGATATCAATAAATAATTTTATTAATATTTATTTTAATACTGCTAATATCATTTAATTGATTCATTCTTTAATAATTCAATTAATGTATTATTATTCTGTGACAATTTAATTTTATTTTGTATTTACTAAAATTATAAATAAATTACATTTATGTAGATAATATTTTTAACTTAATATATACTAATTATAGTTTACTATATCACTTATATATCTTCAAATTAAAATTGATATATTTATTAATATCTAAAAGTGACATTGTTAACTCTTCCTTGAAAAAAGTATAATAATTGTAATAATTTAACAATGTTACTTAAAATGGATAATATTTTATAAATATGGTTTATGTTTTTCAAAAAATATTTATCAAATGAATTTTGGACATGGTTTTGTGTAATATTATAATATTATAACATTATTTGTATATTAAAATACGTTATTTACCTTTAATAGTGGAAAATAAAATTCAAATGTTACTATTCACCAAAAAAGTACTTAGATCATATTAGAAAGAAATTTCATAATGATTAAAAGTATGTATGTCCATTTATTCAAATTCAATTTTCAAAAGTGCTAAAATAATGGTTAATGCTAATTCGCAGATGTGGGTAGAAGGTGGGTAAAAGAGACATAAAATAGTTTAATAAGATTTTAATACCTTATTCAATTATAAAAATTATTCTTATGACCTACATTGAAATAATATATTTATTATTTATTTATTTTTTTACTTTAAAATAAATTTAATGTAAATTAATTATTCAAATAAAAATTTGGGTTTTTTACTATAATATAGTATTTTTCACTATTCATCAAAAACTGAATCTTTTCAAAAAGAAAACCAAATATTCACCAGAAGATAATTTTGATCTTCTAAATTCAAAAATTCTATTTATTTAAAAAAAATAATTTCACTATTTCATTATTTTTCAATTTTATTCATAAATTCTTTTTAAATGGCTTATTCTTTATGTCATGGTGTGCTTGAACTCGATTTTTCGTGCAATGTAAGCTATTGAATTATATAAAAGGAAGTGTAATATGGAAGCGTGGGGTGTTAAAGTTCAAGTAAAAATTCACCTTAGACCCAAGGATTCATCTTGGTGTGTTACCATAATGAATTTTGAAAATATCAATTTCAATTTTCTGAGTAATGATTTTATTAATGAAATTATTATATTTATATTAGAAACAATCTAAAAATTATTTTATTAAGTATTCTTATCTAATTCCTTAATGAGGAAATTATTTTTTATTAGATATTACCTATTCTGAATGTTTATATATTGAATAATGATGGCATCTATATGGTATTTTTCTAAATAAAATCTCCATTTTTTGAGTGAAAATATTTTCCCATGGGAATTATTCTTCAATCTATGATAAATTCATAAATATCTTATTTTATAAAATATTTTATATTTTATATGTGGATAAATTTCTGTTTTCAACTGAAATATCCTTTCATGATGATTTTATTTCTAAAAAAATATTATTATATTTTTAAATTGTTTTTTATTCTTTTAATGATTATTTCCATCCATTTTTGTGTTCATTATTCCAAAAAAATTTCATTTTTATTTTGACCCCAAATATTATTTTGGTCAAATTACCTCCTTATTTTACATTAAATTTTCCCAATTTCATGTTTTAAAATATCATTTTATAATGTTTTTTTTTCAATAACATAATTTTCAATTATTAAAAAAAAAATTGCATAAAAAATAAGATTATATATATTCCACTCTACATTGTCTTTATAAAAATTTTATTTATATGAAATTATCTATTTTTTACATTATTTCTATAAAATAAGTCATTTCAAAATATATTAAACTATCCATTCTTAAACCATTATAAATTTTCAGGGATATTATTTAGGAAGAAATATGAAAAATAAAATCATTACACTTTTTTTACTTCACCATTTCAAAAATAGAATTTCAATGTTACTGTAATTTCATTTTTTACACCACTCATAAAATAATTTTTTGACAATCCAATTATCTTTTTAGTTCACTTTTTTTTCATTTCCACTGAATAGATTGTTTGGTTAAAAAAATATGTTTCATAAATCCCTTACTAAATAAACTTATGAAATAATCCTTCTTAGTGACTAGATTTTTCTAACAATCTATTTAAATTATTGAGCTCAATTTTGTTGATACCATATGTAAATATCTTAAAATGAATTTTACTCCAAAAGGGTTCTTTATGTTTCCATCAATTATCACTTACCCATTTCATAATTTATACACTTCTTCATGGCATGGATGTGGAGACAAAAAAAATGGGGGATCTCAGAAGCTATGTCTGGGTAAAAATAATATAGACAAAGAAATGATTAAATGGTATTAAAAGATTGTTATATTGGTATACCAAAATTGATAATAAATTTTTCACCAAAAATGATATATCATGAATAAATATTCACGACATAAGGAATGGAAATATATAAAACAAAAATAATGTGTCCAAATATTTGACCATAAACTAGAGCCAAGATTGAATAACATAATAATCTAAAAACATTTCATTGTGGAAACATTATAAAAACAATTATAACCATGAAAAATAATCCTAGAATATATTAAATTAAATTATTCTAATTTGTAACCTTCATATCATAGATTAACCAAAATTATACCCACATAGAGTCTTTATAACATATCTTATCTATAATTATACTAATATAATGTATTTTAAACATAGTTTAAAAGATAGTATACCAATGCCCAACCTTGTAAAATATATTGACCAAAGTTTTACCACACAAAATATTGTTAAAATTGAAAAAAAATTATAAAAATTAAAAACCTTGGGATGATTCCTTAACATCAATTATACCAATGCCAAACCATGTGATAATAACATAACCATAATTATATTATTCAGTAAAATTTTGATAATTGATCTATCAAAATAACTCCAACACTTAATATAATTAAACCATGGGAAATAAATAGTAACCAATGAATTGGAGGGGCATATATGACCTCAAAAATCAACAATAAAAACACTTTATTATATATAATATAAATCATTTAATTTATAAAAATAAATCTATGGAGTGAAAAATTAATTTCATACTTTTCCATATAGAATTTGAATTTTTTTCCACAATAACACAAATGGTTGATAACTAAAATTAAATCACCCACAAATATTATTTTATAGGGAAAATTTTGAGATTAGTTTATGAAAAAAATAACAGTTGAACATAAAATATATGGTGATAATGAAGAAAATAATATTGGATTAATAAAAGATATTTTAAAAAAAATTCTTTTGAATAATAAATGATGTTACTAGTCACTTTGATATTCCATTTTTGGGAAGGTTATTTTTGATAAATTGAAAATAAGGAATATTCAGAATAATTATTTTGAATAAAATCCAAATAACTTTTACAAATAAACAATCATATCAAAAAAGATATTTCAAAGCATTCAGAACAAATTTTATTTTTAAAAATAATCATCAAAAATAGTTTTTTAAATAAACCTAAATGTTTCAAAAAGAAGAAATGATATTGTGGTAAAATATTTTTTTAAATATAAACATTAATAAGAGATCCTTCATAAAAAGAAAATGTTATAGAATGTAATATGTAAATGAAGATGTAAAATTCATTTCCTAAACAAATTTAAAACACCTTTTTAAATATTATATAGTACCATTTTTGAAAATAAGAATCGCTAAGATTGTATATAAAAATCCATTTATAAAAGGATAAGATAAATATGGTTGTCACATAAGAGATTACATAATTATGTTTCCAATTACATTTGAAGAATATGTAGGGAATAAAAAATAATACATGGTGTTAAAATAATTTTTAATTGTGATGTAAATTGTTCTATTCCTTAAAATAAGTTTTTTGAAGGAATTTTTTCATGGTAAACACATTGAATTACCAATTTGATCTACTGAGTTTGGAAGAGAATGTTCCCTAAAATAATATCATAGGATGTAAGAATCAAATAATTGGTCAAATCAATTCATGAATAAGACCACTATCTCAAAGAATATTTTTGAGTAATTTATATCCCTATTATTGAATTTTATTAGATATGGAATATTTTATGTTTATGGGAATGAAATAAATATGTTGTTGTAAAGCTAGTATTGAGGGTGAGAATTTGTATTTCCATTTGTAGGATTTGTTAGAATGGATGGAAATAGGAAAAAATATTTTTAACTGAAGCTATTCTAATTGAATTATTATCTTATTTAGATAAATAAGGAATGATATTTTGAAGTAAACATAAATTTCATAGTTTTTATAAAATAGGTCTTGAAAGGACCCTTTTTTGTGTGATGGGAAAGATTTATTTAATTATATAATTTTAATATAAAGTGGTTAAAATTTTTACATGTTAAGAAGTGTCTAAAATGAAAAATAATAGAGGGGTTATATTATTTGATTCATACACACCTAAACCAATGAAATTAGAATCATATTATTAACATTTTGGATTTTTAAACCTTTTGTTTAACCTTTTTACCAAATTTATTTTCACCATAGTAATAGAAATATTCATATATAATTCAATATTTATACCTAATAATAAAATGTTTCTTTTTAAAAAATGGTCATTATAATTCAAAATTTAGATTATCTTTCAATAATAGAAAAAATTACTATTAAAACAGTATATGTATAATGTATGAAAAAAATTATTAGGGAAATATTACTTATGAACTAAAATGAAAAATATGGATTTTTAAATTAAATATAATGTTATTTAATATATAAGTTCACTAATAAAACATATAATTTAACACATAAAAGGTTTCATATGTTATATGTTATTCAAATATCATAGTGATGTCATAAACGAAATCGTATTTATAAAAAAATAATTTTTTTACAATTCACCTAAAATTAAATCTTTTCATATAATTCATTAAATAATACCAAAAGTGAATATTGATATTATATATATATAATTATGTTAATTATCCCAAATAATGATAATAAATTTTTAGAAGTTAACTTTTACCCCAAAATATAGTAAAAATTGTTTTCATAGAATATTACTTTTTAATGTGTAATAGTAATTCTTCCATTTCATACAAATAAAAAATTATATTACTATTAATATATTATTCACATATTAAAACTAAATAATGTAGAATATATTTAAATTCTAAACATTATTCAAATAAAAATTTGTTTCTTCAATTCACGTATTTATGTGTAAAAATTTATTTTTCTTTGATGAATCTATTAATAAATAAATTTTTCCTTTCCATAAAAGTACAAAATGTTAAATGTACAATATAAGTGTTATAAATAAATTATTATGCTAAAAATTAAATATTAATATCATCATAATTTCTATTATTTATCCTCATATGATCTTTATGTATGATCTAAGTATAATTTATGCCTTGCTGTCCATTATGGGAGAGGATTCAACAACTATGGGTCTCATTGTAATTTTAATAAACATGAACATCACTCACATAATATTTCCCTCCTATCGTATTTTTTTATTTAATATTGGGAATGGTCTTGAAAACCACCTATGGATGATACACCCATACCGAACCTGTTTAAATGATCCTTATAAGGATGACTTATGCTACTTTATACCATTACTATGTTATCCAGTATTTTGTAATGTGGTTACTCCAATTTAAATTTTCTAATTTAATAAATATATTATAACTTTATGAATTTAAAATTTTATTTTTAATTATCATAGTTTTTTACTTTGTTATTTTGTGTACTGTCCCTAATCAAATAATATATCTAATAAAGAAATTAATACTAAAATATAGGGGTATTGCACTAACCCACATTAAATAATAATTTTCGTTGAAATTTTATTTATCACATAAAAATAACAATTCCAATGTCTATATGAAAGATAACAATGAATCATGATAAAATTTATATATAGATACAAATCAATATATCTTATTAAATACTATGTGACGTATAAATCTACTCCCAATAGTTATAGACTATAATTTCCAACATTTTATTCCACATAATAATTTTCATGACCCAAACTAATGGGGATTGAGATGCGACTCCCCAAGACTTCCTCCATAGTCCATGTGATGGTGTCTAGCAATGAGTAGGCTATCACACACTTGGTAGGCCTTATCATATGATATTTGTATGCAGACAGAAATATAGACCTCCATCAAATAGTGAAGATATATATAATAATAATATAAATATATGTGTAAATATATCATATACAAGAATTTAATAGATGTATAAAAGGGAAAGTAATGCATACCCATCAAAAGAATAATATACATTTATCCAACCTACTCAGAAGGAGGGGACCTCTTTTATATTTATAAATTTAAAATATCTTCTTCCAAGATCTAGTAAACACCCCATAAGATCAGGCTCCCTAAGTTCCTCCTACTCCAGGTCCTCTTGTAATTCTGTCAAAAGGCTTGTGGTCTACATAAGACACATCTCATGTGGGAATATAACATACATGGGTGTGTATAAAGATTCTTATAATTCAACGTAAACTCCAAAAGATAAGAGAGAAACAAGAAGGAAAAATCCTTCTTTCCCTAGCTAGTGGGAACCCAAACAAGAGACACTCCATCTCTAGACTATCTTTGACTATACATGGCTAGCCAACTCATTCCACTTAGTGTGTCACCAAATATGTGAGAAAACCTCATAGAATCCTAGAAACACACTTATATAAACCCATTTCGGACCCCAATTTTCATGAGGTTTTGACCTTGTATCTAGTGAAAGGATGCTACTCAAGGTACTAAATAAACCCTTGACCCGAAGCACACAGTCAACCGGGAGCATAGACTTGATCATTTTTATCCTATATGACTGTTGTTTGAGAGATACACTACATCAGGTACAACCCATGATTCCTTGATTTTACATCTGATAGATACCACTCAATCATGTATCACTAAGAGCATAACCAAACTCCTCCATTGTGAAGAGAATGCATTCATGTAAACACGCTCATAGGATCTCTCTACAAAGATCATCATTATAGAAGATAGAGAATCTCAAAAAATGGATATAGGATATCACACTTCATGAATAGGGGATTATACCAAACCTACTAAAAACACTAAGGCCTCAAACCTCATAAATGGGATCCCTACCTAGTTCCACTGGGGGATACCATAGCGTCATTATGAAAAATAGGCAACCAAATATCCTCAAAAAGGGATCACTCCTAGGGTTCCCAAGGGCATACAAAAAACAAAACTGGTAACCTAAGATCTCTCAGAGATGGGATCACAACCAGGCTCTGCTGGGGGAAACCACAACGCCATTAGACATCCCAGAGATCATATATCATAGATAGTGGATTATTTATTATGTATCCTGGTCATAAAAATTCGACAAAACCTATATTGTATATCTCACATTGTAGGGGGATCATACGCTAAATGATTCGCAAAACCATAAAATTTATTTTCAGTATGGGATCACATATCTGACCTTGCCTTAACCCTAATAAAACTTCTAGTTTCATAAGGGATTGTGCTCCAAACAATATGAAAAACCATACAAGTCTATCTAACTATATAGGGGATCGCCACCCATGTAATGTTCATCAAGGAGATTCAGAGAACCTGATTTATTCAAATGAATACTCATTAGGATCCCACCCTGACCATTTTAGGGGGACAAAAAAACACTAACAATATGATGAAGGATCTACAAAGAATCTATAGAGTGATACTACATCTATATCCATGATCTTCATATTAAGAAAATTATAATACTATACCTATGACATAATTCCACAAAATCTCTTGTAGGGACAAAACAAGGGGTCTGACTAAACTATTTTCGATCCATAGTCAAATGAAACCAAACCATTCTTCTAACCTTGTATTCCCTTCACATATTTCTTCCTGCCATGCTAACCACATGACATGTACCCCCTAGTACATGGAATGTCTTAGCTACCGGGAACCTTTGTCATGTCTCTTTCATGTTTCACCCACATGGGTTCTATGGCCATGCCCTCAGTCCATACATCATGGGGTCACTGAACGAAGTGTAACCATTGGTACATAATCTGTAGTCTAAAAAACAAATCATCCCAATCAAGAAGAACACATGGCTTGTCCTTATAGTATATATGTTATGTATAGAATAAAATCTATTAAAAATTCAATTGAAATTAACCCAGTTCAACCTTATTCACCCAAAAAAAATAGATCGACCCTTGAGGTTTTCATACAAAGCATATAAGGGGTATAAAACTAGAAAAAAGTTTAAAAATCAGATCGGGACATAAAACTAAAACGACCTTCCTCATTGGAAAAAAAGTGATGAAATGTGGTAAAATCGATGCTTAGAAGATTTTGATTAAAGATCAGGGAGAAATCGCTATCAAGATCAATGATTGATGATTCTTTATTTCCATGATTTCATCATCTGGTCGTCCCTTTACAATGGGGAGGATAGGGCCATTAGCTCCTTCTATGTGTATACCAAAGGGTTAGGGGTTAGTTTGTTGTTTAAATTTTCATGAAAATAATACTCTTATTTAACTACTCATCAAATCATTCTCAACTAAACACCCATCAATGAAGAAGTATAAAAAACATCAAAGGTAAATGCAATGATCTAAACCCAATCGTGGTCTCATAATTCGGATCAAAGACTGTACTAGGGAAATAATTCATCTCCCTAGGGAAGCTGCATGCGCATGATAAAAAGTATTTAATTTTTTAAAACAACATGTAAAGGATCATTGGGCCTCGAAATCACATGCCAACTCAGCGTCTATATTTGGAAATATTATTACGATTATTCAAAATTATTACAAGACACAACCATAGTTATTAAATCCTCCACAACTTAATGATTTTTTCCTTGAAAAGAGATATCCAAGGAACATAGTATGAAATATCTCTCAACTAGGACTACCATTTTAGCATGCTCACCAAGACCACTACGATGTCACTAATGGTTTTCATTCTACCTAAAAACACACACTTAAGGGATCCATAAGGGATACAGAACCCAAGTTCATCTCAAAGAGGTCGACATCGTGCAACATACTGGGCAGATGACTCCTTCAATTCGACACACGGAAAAACATGATGCACCGAGTCCATATACCATAATAGGGTCACATAGAATACACCCCCTACTAACATGACTTAGAAACCAATGAATACATAATTTGAACAGACAATTAAAAGGAACTCATTAGCCACACATCAATAATATATACTTTTGGTTGATCTACCTCTCCCACAATGTTTTCATTGTATCACAAGGTTCAATATCAGTGGGGAAAGTAGCCCTCATCCTCGTGAGTTCAAAGGCACATCAAACCAAACTATCCCCCCAATGAACCTCTCATACAAGATGACTCCAAATCACACAATACGGTCTTACTAGGCCCATCATGAAAAAACTCGGACACACATCCTAGCCCTAAACACACAAGTTAAAGGGACTCGACGACCTCACATCGGCACTATCAACATAGGGTGGATCTAACTAACCCATTCCATTGTATATCGCATCACAAATACAAATCTTGATGGAGGAACGATTAAAATTCCTCTATATTTAAATATTAATTGAACAACACCAACATAGGGACTTATTAATTGCCCATGAAACCCTAAAAAATCTTTAAGAAGAATCAATAATGAAATAGTACCTTGCAGTAGTGGTAGTCAACACTACTGCAGAAAGTATAAAGGACATAGAGCATACCTTTATCCACCAGATCTATTATGTCAAAGGCCTCTACGTCATTCATATTTCCTCTCCCATATCCTATTGATCCCTAGTCCTGTCATGGATCACCTATGGGTGGTCATGGAAACTTGTTCCATCTGCCACCACCCTCTGCTGCACCTACTCCATAGGCATGTATAATAACCGGTGGTCCTCCAAGCACAAAATAATGCCACTACGAATGTGGTATGTTGACCAGATCCCTCTAAAGAGCACATTAGTTCACAAAATCTCTAGCAAGATGTCCCCATCCATCACATGAATAACACAACCTCTCATTCGGCTGACCAAAACTGACTTGAATGAACTAAGACTCTGCTCCTCCACTAGTGACCAGCTCCTGAAGCATCTTGAGTTCCTAGATCACTTAGCCTCTTTTCGAATAACTACTTATAAACTAAATAATATGGTATCATATCCCACATGATGAATACTAATAGTCCGAGTATGATCTTCAAAAATGATCCCAAACTCCAGGGCATAGTCCATTACTTGAACATTGGTGGGAATGCACAGCATAACAACTGATGTCCTGATAACATTTTAAAGTCCCTGCTCAATGGTTTTTTCTAATGGATCCTAAACCATATCAATGGTCTAAAATTATATGTATGTGATCCTCTCTAAGTATATCCCAGTAGTTATTTTACGCCACCGATGCTATAGAAGATCCTAGATACACATCGACTTCAACACGGCCAGATAGAACTCCACCACGAATATCCAATCATAATCAGCCCATTTGGGTGTCACATTATCATGGTCATGCATCACA
This sequence comes from Viscum album, assembly GCA_963277665.1. Taxonomy (NCBI): domain Eukaryota; kingdom Viridiplantae; phylum Streptophyta; class Magnoliopsida; order Santalales; family Viscaceae; genus Viscum; species Viscum album. Next base: position 115,460,663 of record OY728137.1, read on the forward strand.
AGACACCAACTCCCCCTAGACGAACCATGAAAAAGACTCTCCTTGAGGACCACCATCTAATCAGGATTCTTCCAACAAGGTGAAAACACACATGATTTCCTTGTGCATTTCATCACTGAACAATGGGTCTGGATCATCCTAAACCACATAGGTAACTACCTCGAGAACTCATAAGGTGAACTTATCCTACGTGCCTCCTCGGTCGTCACATCAGGAACAACCTATTTCTCAATGTGTGGTAGTTCTTCTATCGGGACACCTTGAGGTCCAACCACATAACTAGTTCAATGTAATGAAGCCCCATATCAGGGAGGATCGTCACCACAAACCCACCATGGAAGCATGTATGGCTATCGTTGTGTAGGAATAATAAAATAAAATCAAGACACAATGTAGTAAAAGAGTATATCTGGTAAGGTGAATCATGAAGGACAGGAAAAAAATTCAAAACCAAGTCAAATATGATGCTTGTACCATTTATACCTCTACAACTAGTTCAATAATGTACCATGTCAAAAATATGGTTAATAGAGTCCTAGGGAATGGATACATCGGCCGCCACATTACAATTGGTACATATGGATTTATATATAAAATTGAAACACTCAAACACTTTTTTAATGCTACCCAACCCATTCTCATGGATCTTGAGTCCCAAAGTAGAACCTACATTGATGTGACTTTTTTAGGACCCGACCCAACGTTGCTCTAGCAAGGACTCCATTCACATTATTTAATATGATAGGGTCCTGTGTCTGGCCTCGAGTATGATATCACACGAATGGGAGGAATTATCCTATGATTCATGTACACTTGTAACCACATACTCCTCCATCCAATAGTGTATAGATATATAAACTGAAAACTGGTGCATGCATAAATCAATCCCAAATCATAGTACCACAGAAGTACAAAAGAGAAAAATTCATTGCAAAAAAAGAGAGATGTAAAAGCATCCAAAAATAATATATGGAGTGGATCCATGTCAAATGAACCCACCAGAATGATCTCAATCCATGATAAAGTAAATACCTCAGTCAATCTTTCCCACTAAGCTATGCTTTTTCTGGGCCATCCTACGACTCCATCAAAAGAACTTTGGTCTACACAAGACACATCATGTGTAGAAAAATACCATGCATGGGTGAGTATAATGATACACATTAGGCACCCCAAAAACCCAAAATAGATATGAATAGCGAAATGGAAATAGGCATCTCAACCCATCTATATGGAACCCAAATAAGAGGTAAACTCCATCTTGAGACCAACATTTGCAATATAAGATGATTCATATCATAACACAGTGTGTGTCACCCAAGATGCGTATACACCACAAGAAAAACAAGGAATATAACCAAATATAATCATACCATAATCCACATACCATGATGTTCCGACGACATAACTAGTGATAGGTTCAAACTAGTGGCTCTAAAAAACAATTTACTATGAGAACACACTTAACTAGGACTACACACTCAATCCCAGTCATCGTAGATGGCTCTAATCTAAAGGATACACTCCATTAGGTAAAACCCAACCATCCCTAATGAAAAATATGAGTGATACCACACAAATGTGTGTCACAAATCCAATGGTCCAACTCCATCATCACGAAGGGTATGCATCCAAGAGAACTTTCTCACCGGATCTTGCCATTAACAACGTCATGATGGAACACAACATATTTCAATACCTAGACAAGGGATCTCAACCATATTGGATGGGGGATTCTACAAACCCCATTAGAACCACCAGGGTCTCAAAAATCAAAAAGAGAATCACTCTTAGGATCATCTTGAGGTAACCATTAACCTAGTCTAGAAAATCATAAACCACATTTCCATAAAAGGGGATACCTCTTTGGGTATTCATGGGGATACAAAAAACTAAACTAGTAACCGAAGATCACATATACAGGGGTCACACCCAAGATCCACTTGGGGACACCACAACCCATTCTGAAAACATAGATATCATCGCATGTGTAGTTTTTCATAGGATGGTTCTAAAAACCTTATCTAGTATATTTTACACAGTATGAGATCACACACATTATAATGGATAGAACTCGACATAAACTATATTCTTTGAAGGGGATCATTTATCTGACAATTACACAACCATACTAAGACTTCCTGCAATGTATGGGACCATGACATTGGTTATAAAACAAACCCTACTAGTCTATCCAACTAGATGGGGGATCACCGCCCATATAATATTAGTCAAGAAAACTATAAGAAACCAATCTAGGGAAATGATTACACTACAAGATCCCACTAGTCCTTTTGGAGGGACAGAAAAACTCTAAAAATATGGTAGAGGATCCATCCACGACCTCTCTAGATGTATAATACAACACTATTAATTATCAACATATCTAGGGGATTGCAATCTTGTACTGTGGATATAATAACACACAAAACCTTATAGTTATTAATCATGGGAGTTCACTTAATCAATTCTATTCCAAACATAACTAACTCAAGTTATCCACAACATCACCACACCTACCATCTTCAAGGCCCAAACTATTGGCATAATTGCATTCTACATTTAAAATTACTCTGTATGAGATAATCTTAATACAGAATCTGAACCTGAATGAAGGAGATAATTCGGGTTGGAACTACTCTAAACGGAGACTACATGGAATGTAAGTTGGACTAAATGTCATACGACCTGCCTAAATAAATGACTATGTCCTCTAATATCACAAATTGGATGGCCATGAAGGAGAACATGGTGGCTTCCCAAGGTACACAACCTGTGTCACCTCACCAGACTCCAGGATGTTTATTCACATTACACGGCTTTGTCAGCCATGTTATCCACAAGACATATACATCTGGTACACAACATGCTCCAACTACATGACCCCCTGGGTGTGTCATTTGGCCATTCTAACTACATGGTTTCCATGTCCTTGTCCTCAGGCCACTTGACTTGGGGTCACATGATGGTATGTATTCCTCAATAAAAAGTGTATAGTACCCAAATTTCATCTTCCCTGAATGATAAGTACACACGACATGTCCCTCTTTTCTACAAACCATGTTAATAGGAAAATACACCATAAATTCATTCAAATAACCTAGATCACACCCATTCACCCAAAAACACATAGATCATAACTCAGGGGGTCCCTAGAAAGCATCTAAAGAACTAAAACCTTAAATTCATTCTATAGAAGGGCATGTGGACTTAAAACTCAAACATCCAACCTCATGGGTGAAATTACAATGCTTTAGGGTTGAATTGATACTCTGATGCAGTTTTTGAACGATCTGGGAGATATTAATGTTAATATCATAGATCGACCACATTTTTATTCCTTAATTTGGTCCTTGGGTTATCCATTGCTAGATGGGGAGGGGATGTGCTTTGAAACCTCTTGAATGCACAATAATGGGGGAAGGGGAGATGTTATTACTTAAATTTTTATCAAAAACATTACTCCTATTTAAATACCCAACATCACACGCTCTGCCAACTCCCCTTCAACTAAACACCCAATTCCAATAATGTTTATATCATGTTAAGGGTAACCATGATGTTCTAAATAAAACCATATTCCCAAAAACTAGATCCCAGACTCCACTCCTTAGTAATTCTATATATTAAGAGAAACAACGAATTAATGGTAGGATATATTTATTATTAAAAAAACACCATAATGAAGTTGTCTCTCCCATGGAACCACACAACAACTCATCAACTTGCTTTGAAAATACTCATTAGAATATTTCAATTTCTTAGATGTAAAACCAAATTCACTACAAGCATATATTTTCTAAGTACTATGAATCTGTGGGGACACAACTTCCACAAATTCATTTTCATGATATGGATGGTATCCAAATACTAAAACAAAATAAACAAAATAAATATTATAATATTAGATTAAATTATCATAGTAATATGTAAACTCACTGATTATGTGTATTGTCCAATGAAACCATTGTCTAAACCCATGAAACATTATTTTTAATTATGATACACACAAATCAACCTATAACACAAAGTTCATCAATAATAATTTTATATTTGTTACTTTATCAAAAACGTATTTAATCCCATAATAAATGTTCGTTAATAAAATTATAATTATCCATTTTATATCAACTAGAAGTGACTATCATAGTGAATATTCTAAGTCCCACTCATTCTACACCATAGAGAGCATTGATTTAGTACACATCCAAAAAAAATTTATGATTAAACCAACATGCAATAATTTCATGATTGATTCATGTTTTTAGTATCCATAAATAGAAAAATTGTTTTGTTAACCACAAACTCAAAACATTACCAATAATATATGTTGTTATCCTATAATTAGAATTATATCTAGTTTTTCATTATTGTAATTTCATTCTAAAACATAAAAATTACTATACAAAAACTCAAAAATAATTTTACCACATGATAATAGAAACTATAGTTACCCAAGATCAATGTATCATTATGTTACAATATTGTCATTTTGAAATCATTAAATTTTATAATAATCACACAATCCAAAGAATATATGTTATATTATCTTTTATAATAATATATCTAAGAAAATCAGTTTATTTTATTTGTGAATGATTTGTTATAATTTAATTAAAAAATAATACCGTCTATAATTCTCACATGTAATAATCATCTTCAAAACATATGAGATGAGAATATAATAAAGGGTAGAGAATAAATTCTATGTTACTGTAATCAAAAGTGATAAAAATTATAAATTATTTGTGTGTATAAGATTAATATATGGGTATAATAATTATACATAATAAAATAATTACCATTAAATTAAATATGATAAATCAAAAGTTGTGGATGTTGGATTGGTATAGTAGAAAAAAAGAATAAATTCAATTTGAATAATTTCTAATTAACATGAGTCACGACAGAATAACATATTAATAGGAACACATATCATTGTAAATATATATTAACAACATTTAGGTCCCAAAACATTCATTTGAGAATATATTAAATAAAAATATACCCAGGCATAGTCAAGTAAAAATATAATAACTATAAATATACCCATTCATACTCTTCTGATCATAAAATACACACAATTGTTTTGACACACAGTCTTACTATAATAACATAACTACACTTATAACTACAACGAAAATTATTATCATATAATATATGAATTTACTTCCAGCCACAAGCAGTATATGTGTAGTAAAATTACACCATTAAAAACCATGTTGGAATAGATTTAAAAATATTATACCAATAAATATCTCTTTCATTGGATTTATATCAATTATACGTATAAAAATCATTCTGATTATTTTTAAACATATCTATAAATGTGAACAAATCATTGACATGTGATATCTAAAAACATAAAAAAATTCATTGGAGATACATATGAGTTTTAGTTAAAATCAATCATTTTTTATATAATAAATAACCCATGTAACCAAAAATATATTTAATAAAATGTTATGATGTATCTCAAAAATACCCTCAATCATGTAAATGGTTGATGCCCAAAATTCTATCAACACAAAATATGTTTTGTTGGATAAAATTGTGTGGGTGGCTCATTAAATGTGACATCTAAGGAAACAAATCCTATTTAGATAAATATGAAAATTATAGTGAAGTGATAAAAGAGTTTTCATGTAATATTTTTAACAATGGAAGAAGTGATTTAGTTAAGGAATTCATTTAATAGAGATTTTCGGAGTGTTATATTTCAAGGAATTAAAAAAAAATTTTAAATTATTATCTATAATTAAATATAAAAAATGAATCCATGAAAAAATTATTATTTTTTTAAAAATCATAAAATAAAACATTTAATAATATATTAAACATATAATAATAATAATAAAGGGTCTTTGAAAAATACATAGTGTATTAAAATAGGTGATGTGAAATATTGGGGAAACATTTACCTTAGAAAAGAAGCTTCTACAAGAGATCCTTCAAAATACAGAAATATTAATAAAATTGTGTGGATTAAACAATAAATTGACATTAAATGAATGAAGACCCCATAATTTAATATTTTTTATACCTTTTTGACACATCACATCATATAAAGAGTAAAAATCCGTAATATGAAAAATAGAAGGAACAAATATGGAGGTCACATGAGATAACACATAATGGGTTTTCCAATAATAAAGGATTGTATTTGATATAATTGAAATTATAGAATATGAGGGGAAACCATTTTTTAATATGAATAATATTATTCTCAACAATGATATAAAATTTGAGTATGAAATTAATCAAGGTAAAATCAATGAGTTAACAATTAATTCTTAACACATAGGATATAAGAGCACCATGAAATAAAATATTAATATGGAAGATACTTATGTTTAATGATGTATATTAAAAAATATGTATCATAACTCAATTATGGGGTTTGAGTTAATAAATAATTATACAACCATGGTATCCATTGGATTGAAATACATTTAATGCAATAAAATTATATTTCTCTTAAAATTAATTTAATTACATGAATATGGTAAAAATATTATTTTGAAACCATGGTATGAGGTATTACATTGTTTATGATTTTAATGTTTTGTTTTCTGATTTCTATTTTATAATCTAGAAGTGTTTAGTGGATAAAAGGAGAAGAATATTTAGTTTTTCACTTGACATTTATATAATGAACATTTACATCATTAATATCATTTTTTCAATGAGTTATTGTGTTTTTTATGACTTCGTCTAAGACAGTTAATTATGTAACTCATGTTTATGAATTGATATTAGGTTTTCCAAAAAATTTAATGGGGAATATGTTTTTTTCAATATTCTCATACATCGATATATTGGGTACATGAATCATAAATTCACTTCCGGAATACTTCATATTCATTGACTAATAATCCATTATGAAACATAAATGTTGTAACATGGGTTCTCTTCCTTCAGAAAAACTTCTAGGGAACCATTATGTTATTTTTAGTCATTTTGATGATTAAAATCATTTTCCAAATTTTATTTTATCATTATTTTCTAGAAAGAAAATGTTAGGGAGTTTTTATTTCTTATCATCTTAGATATCCTTGGGTTTTTTAAAATGAAACCATTGATATGTACCAATGCCATATATATGGTATTTTTTGGAGTTCTTAAGATTTATTCATTGGTTTTATTATAGTTATTGTAGGAAGTATAAAGATTCGCGGTTTCAACATAAATATTATGTTCCAATCAAAGGAACATGAAGTATGTGGCTTCTCTCAAACATTTTTATTTTAGAAAAGTTTGAATTATAGTTATTGAATAGTTTTTCTTATAATATAATTGGTAATGATTTTTAATTAATGAAGAAAAAAATGTGTTTTTTTCATAGGAATATTTGTCTTCATATGAAAACTATTTTTTGAATATCATTTTAAATGTATTTTTTTACAATCTTAAAAGGGGTTGGAAAATGTAAATTATTTGATAAAGTTCTAAAAAATATAATTTTTTCATAAATAATATCATTTAAATAGGAATAATTTTAGCATTGTGTGTTCCAATAGGATGGGTTTGGCTTCATGTTCCATAATCAAAGTTCAAAAAATATGTTTATGGAGTAACAAAAATCAAAGGAAACAAAAATAATTAATTTATGGATAACTCTGCATGGATGAGCGAACATGAGATTGATTTTGTGGATCATTGAAAATAATAATAAGTTTTTTTGGGTTTTCATAGGAGGTTTTAACTTATGGAATATTATAAACTATTTAAATGGTTTCCAATTCTTATATATAGAATGTTATAACCTATTCAGCCAATATAGTTCGTATTGTGATGCCTTTGTAGAAGTCATACTGAATGTATTTTCAGTCTTTCATGATATCATTATTTCATTTTTAGATATAATTTATCTAGATATATGGATCTGAATGGTATAATATTTTAATCATGATCATTCATGACACATTGGGCAAGGAAATTGGATATAGAGCTATGATCTATTATGGAGTACTTTAGATCCCATCTCTTTGTGTCTTTTGGTTCTATTGCCTTCTGGATTTTTATAAATATATTATATTGTCATTATGATATTGTTATTCAATATATTATATTTATCTATTTTATTAAATTTATTTGGGTTTAATTTAATATTTTTATATTATAAATTGTATTTTATGTATTCTTTTCATTTAGGGTAAAATTTTCCCCTAATGATCTTTTAGGCCCTTAGAATTTATTTTCATCCTTTGAAATCTTGATGATGAAACTAAATTTTATGGTAATATAGTCTCTTCTCAAGAAAATTATATGTGGTGGGATGTACGAAATAATATCATTCTTGTTCATTACAAAATTATATTAGGATTGATCCATAAAAATATTAATTTTGGAAGTTGAATTGTATTGATTAAAAACATGTTTCTAAGATTTCTATATTGAACTTCATGTTATGAGGGGTTGAAAGATGTACTAAGATACATCTATATTTTTTATCGTTTAATTTGAAATTATTTAGTTGATATTTGAAACATATCAAGGATTATTATGATACATACTACAAGGACTAAATTATTCATCGACGTTTAAATGATTTTGAAAAATATTTAAAATTGCATATTTTAGAATGAATGGTTATTTATTCTTTCCAACAATAATTTCAAATTATTTTTAGCCATTAGTTTATATAGAGTGTAAAATAAATGTATTTATTTTCATGTTACAGAAAATAGAATTAGGTAGATGTTGTATACATTATATGGAAGGAGCTTCAAATATTGTGGTCCTACCAAATCCACATGTGAACAAGAAACTTCTGAAGATGATCTTATGTGAAATTCAGAATATCAAAAAAGTAAATATAACTGATGAATCAGGGAAATCATATAATTTGGAAAATTTTATAATACATAATCCATATATTTTTAGGGGATTTTAGACAGAAAAAATTGGACGTGTAGCTCCACTGAATGAAGTGAATTATTTATATTATTTGGTACGTTGGATTTGTTAAAACATACGATAAAAACATACATGTGGGAGGATCTTTCATGAGAGTGGTAGTATATAGTTCTAGAAGATAAATATGAATAATGAATAGTGTGGTAATAATATTTGTAAATTTACAACATAGTATTATATACCCACTTATTGTGGATAGAAATCATGCTCACAATTTTCCTCTAATTGGGACTATCATTCTGTGACAAGATATACATATTATTTTATAAACCTATTTGACTTTTCAATGGATATTTCCACAAGTTAATCATTTAAAGAACCTAACATTGAATATGTATTGGGAACATATATTCTCTGACCAATATATATTAATTTTATTACATACTACAATGAAATTGTTTTTAGATAGATGATAGATGAAGTAAATATTTCTATAAATTGGGTTTGAGGAAGTAGACTTGTCACCATGATTATTGATGGGAACTCAAATGGTGGGAGTAATATGATGGGGGATACTCACATATTGAGTAGTTTGGATTATTATATTCAAACTCATAGATCAATTCACATTCCTTCATGACCCAGTATAAGTCATATATATTTCCTATATGGGTCTACTTACTATATCAAGAGAGAATATATAACACCACCTCCATCATTTAAAAATACTAATTAAAAGAGATATATTTGATTTTATATTCATAATGATCAATTTTTTTGATCAATCAAATTTTTATTATAAATAATTTTCTTTCATAGGATGATATCTCTAGAATAATAATCATCCATAAAAATACATGAGATGTGGTGATTCTAGAAACACTATTAAACATTAGGTTATGAAATATAATCAAGATAAAATATATAATGGGGTAAAAAGTAAGAAGAATTATCATACGTTATATATAATCAGGGATAATAAATATGTTCCTTTGATGGTGTATGTTATTATTCTTCAAAAAATTTCCGTTATAAAATATATTACTCATATTGGTGCATCTCAATCTTTAGTTGGTTCTCATGTTGTTTATCATATAGTAAAACAAGATGAGATAATATTATAACACCTGATGATTTTAAAATAATAAAATTATATTTGATAGTATAACTAACCATCAAAACTGACATGTAATTCATTACATGAAACAATGAGTATCTTTAATAGCTTATGTTACATGAAATACTTAGTTTTACTAAACACAAACAACCCAGTATATATATTACCATTACAAATTAGATGTTAAATTAAAATGATTGAATATTGTTAAAAACATTATCAAATATTTAAAACTCTTATTCAATATTAGTTATTGAATTTTTTAAATACTCAATCAGAATTTATTGATGTTGTTTTATTCTAGAAAAATATTTTCTCTTAAAAAATTATTTTTAAAAATTTTCATGAAAAAAATATTGTAATTAATTTTTGAAACTTCGAAATGTTTTTTTATAAAAATTTCATCTTTTTGGAATAAGAATATCAAAACTTACTTAGCTGAAAAATTGAATTTTTTTCAGAGAGTATTGGTTTTTTTGGTGAATACCAAAAAATTCTATTTAATGTGTAAAAATGAAATCTTTTAAACAAAGTAATTAATTAAATAGAAGTAATATGGTTTTATTTTTTTCAATTAAACTGTTTTTTATATATTCTAGTTAATTACTTTTAATAAAAATTATAATTGATTTTTTGTAAAATATTGTCATATCTAGAAACTATTTTACAATGCATATTGTCTTTCCATTTAAATTATTTAAAATAATACATAATGGGGAATGTTTTAATATAAATTTATAGAAAATATATAATTAAATATTAATTTATTTATATAAAATTATTATAAATAGTAATAAATTAAATAAATATTTTTCTTTTCCTAAAAAACATGTCTTTAAAAAACTATATGTCTCTCCACATCAATAGGTGTAGTGTGAAATTAAATTTTTACACTTATATGAATTTTATTTGGAAAATTGGATAAAATATTTAGAATAATAATAATTTATAATTTATAATATTTTTAACATAAATTTTCACTAAATTGAATGTTTAATGAAGTAATGATTAATTACCATGAGTTTTATAAAAATTGATTTACATGGGGTTAAACATGAATTATAATAGCGGAACTAAACAACAAAATTATCATTATTTTACAGAATGCTTTTAATCCAAACCATTTCTATAATATTCAATGAAATATGTTATTTAATTTCCACATTCTATTGAATAAGTCACATATAATATGTTAAGTATAGAAAAAGAAAAAAAAGATAATTTTCCATTTTAGTTTCTAAAATGGTTTGGGATATTAGAAAAACAACATTGGTTCAGTTAAGTATATATATATATATGTGTAAATATAAAATATTTTTTATCATAATAATTTATCTTTAATCTTTTCAAATGAAATATTTGAATATAATTTTATTTAAATTACAATGTATTAATTTTTTAGTGATCAATAAAACAATATAAATGAAACCAAAAACATTAAAAGTGATGTAAAATGAATAAATTATTAAGTTAAATTTCTTTTATAGATCTATATATCATTTTTATCATGTTTCATAATTATATATTAGAATTACATCATTGAAATTATATGTTCTAAATTCATATTATATGGAAAATGTCAAAATTGACAATAAATTAACATTATAATAAAGTATATTTTATTAAATAATTTAAATTACTGAAAATTCTACATTCTACAAAATATTATTTTATAAATAGAATTTAAAATATGATAACCTAATGAAATGATTGTTCTTTTATAATAACAATGAATACCCCAAATTAATATAGACATAGTTATTACAGTTATGGTGAAAATAGTTTTTTTCCTTGATCATGCTCTTTAGTAAACAAATTTATCAAAACAAATGGGATTTTTATTATAGAATTTATATTTCATATTTATATATATTGGGTCTAATTTATCTAAAAATATTCACTTTAATTTAGTCTTCACAAATAAATAACATAGGTTAGAATACTTGTTACCATTGTAATAAAACAAAAATGAAAAAAATATGGTAACTAAATTGTTTGGGAACAAAATGTTTAAAACATGTGTTTTATTAGGAAGAGGACGTGTTTATAGAACATGTAATCCCTCTAACTCTTTTATTGAAAATATTTTTTCCATTTGAGGATATATTGACCTCCCCCTAGTGAATGCCTTTGGGAATTTTCAAGAATTCCACTCATCCTAAACAACACAATTGATTTAAGTCCCATTACATATTCGCACCTATCAAGTCATTTTAATAATCACAATCATTCACAAATAATTTCCAAATTCTTCTCCCTATATATCATAATCCTCAATTTTTGCGTAAATCCAACTTTTCAAGGCATTAGTTCAATGATAATTAAGATACCCGAATAAGAGATAGTTTTCATAAATTACCATATTTATTTTACTTCTTTATCAAACTTATTCAATTCTTATTGTATAATTATGAAATAATAAACTCATTATATTCAATATAATTTGTTTTAATGTAATTTTTGTGAACTAAAACAACACACATAATTTAAATGAGTTAATAAAGCACTATTTGTGTTTAAGGTCAACTACCACCTCACAAAACAATGCCATTCGTTTTTATATTACCACCACTCCCAGGTGGGTAAGATAATTATTCCCATTTTAATATATGTTAATTATAAAATAATTATACATATAGAGGAATTATTTCATATATATAAATGTTCATATTCTATTCTATAATCTATACAATTATGTTATTCATTTGTAAGATGGACTACCACCATGCAAAGCGATGTGATTCATTTTTCACTAACATGATTCATGGACGATAATAAGGATAATGATAATATGTATGTGTTAAAAATGAGATACATTAGATATTCATAACATGATTTTCATTCTGTACATATTATATTTATGATTTTATTTTCAATATTCAATAACTAAAAAAATATAAAGTCACTCATGGATGTGTTGACTACTACCTCCTCGAAGTAATGTGATGCCTTTTTTATCACCACATCATAATAATAATATATACAAGTATAATAAATTAAAAAAAATTATTTTTGCTATTATTTTCATTCTATAATGTTACATGTTACTGAACTTTTACTCACATGATCCTACATCTAGGTGATGGTCTCCCTCCCCCATAATGCACTCATCTTGTCGAGTCACCTGATTCCAGACTGGGTGGGCTACATAAGGTGAAACCCACATATTCGAATGGATTTCTATGTTGAACCCTCAACAATTGGGTTTTAACCATCCAAGATTCTTGACCTTCTTAGATGGAAATAGATGAATCCTAAATGGGGATCTCTCTGGAGATATCTTTTCAGGGGGAGGGGGTTCCCATGTGCGGTGGGTTCAAAAATTCCACACCTAAGGATTCCCTTCCAGAAAAAAATTAAATGTCACTCTTGTATATATATGGCCTACCACCTCAATGATTATAATGTTTGTTAATTTTTTCTAACCATATTAAATTATTGGTTACAAAGAAATAATTAATGTGAAAATAGGATAACTAGGTGAAGATTATTTTTTGATATATTGAAATAATGTTCCCTTTGACAATATTCAACCGACCAATATAACTTCTGATTGATATGTCTAATAAGATAAAAACATTCCAATTTTAACTAATTTATTATGTAATTATCTATGGCATGATATTATGCGAAATTAAACCACTAATAAACTTTAAAAATGACCTCAGTAATATTAATAATCAACATATGTTTATTATTCATTTATATGAAGACACAGACGATGTGTTTGAATTTATGTATGGGGTTTTGTCATCTCATTTTATTTTTTGTATGATATATATCATACTCACAACTTATTTTATTTAATAATGTATATACTTCCCATGAATGTATTTTTTTTATTATTATAATTAAATTTATATAGAATTACATTTCCATTTTAGGAAATCCATTTATTGTGTTTTACAGTTTCGAATTTTCCAAAGCAGTAATATTTTTTGGTCTAAATGTTCATTCCTTGAAACGTATGTTATGTTATACACCAATCTTATTTCATGTGGTGTATATACATATATTTTTACATGTTATATCAGGAATATAATTATTTTAGTGATATTTTAATGTTAATTGATGTTTATTATTTGATGGGGATTACGATTCATTGTTACCATTGTTGTAATAGAATTTACTTACATTCTATTAGTTTATCGAAATTGTTTATGAATATATTTCCAATAATGAGACCTTATGATCCATGTCTTAATAATCTCATTAATTTTGTTATCTTTTATACATTCATGATATTTACATATAATAATAACATTTATAAACTCTCGAGTACATATATATTTTGAGACATGGTTTTTATGAAAATTTGTTATTACATGACTTTTTTATTGGAAACCTATTTTCATCCAAAAAATGTTTTCTAATATTAAATAAAAATTGTTTTTATCCTTTTTTATAATTATTTTTATGTAATTTTGTTTCTGTTTTTTTATTTTTAATAACTTTATTCAAATTAATATTCTTCTCCATATCCAAACAAGGTGGTTTTCTATACTTTTTACCCAATAAAATTTCTTTATAGAATGTACGGAATTACCCTCGAAATAACCATCAATCATTTGAATATTCCATTGAAATTTTATGAGGATATTTATAAATAATTTTATCTTATTATTCTTAAAATAATGGATTATAATTTTTATTTTCAATGAAATTTATTTTTAAATGTATTTTAACGTTTATTTCCAAAAATGATATTTTAAGAATGAATTTTTTTATTTAATTTTAATTTAACATAAATTCATCAATTAAAAAACCATTATTTATACTCCAATGTATATTTTCTTATTGATACCATCCGCATTATTATTCTGGATTGATTGTTGTTGCTTTAAAGATATTGTTATGAAACCTCTTTTTTTCCAAGGGGAAATTATATTTCAAATACATTTTTATAGAACTTATTTCTTTTCCATAGGATAATTAGGAATCGAGGATATTATTATAGATTTTATTTATTTTCCATGGTTCAATAATTTTTAAATATTCTGAACTAAAATTAATTTCCCCTCTACAGATATATCAATTTATGAAATATTAATTATTTTTTAAGAGTTTTATGATGAAATGAAAGCTATATGTACTGTGTTCTTGTTCTTGTTCCTGGAGATTATATATGATGGGTTCAACCATATGAAATTAGGTTTTATAATTATAGCTTATATGATGGGTTCCCTAAGATAGTTCTCAAATTCATTAGGTAATAATTATTTTCCTTAGAGATTTATATTTAATTTCGGTTTTATATTCATTCCAATTATTGTGGGTTTTTATGCATTATTTACGGGTTCTATAATATGATACTTCAAGACACCAATATTTTATATCTATTCCTTATATGTGTAAATAATTTTTCGTATGTTAAATATTTATGTAAAATATCTCATGGATATTGAATATATTAATTTATTATTTTTCTATGATTTCATATTTGATGATCTATATATTAATGGGTATGAGTTTTTTTTCTCCCCTTCATTGTGATTGTTTCAGTATACACTTGTTCACATGTTATACTTATTGAGGAAATTAAATTTATAATTCTTATACCTACCCTTTTTGACAATTTGATCTCTTTTTAATTAGGTTAAAAATTACTAAGGATTAAAATAATGCGGTTGAATGAATTCTGTTTAAAAGATCTTTTATAATGATGATGATGGTTACTTAATTTTAAATAAAATACTGAGGTTATATGGGAGAAATGAACATATTATGATTGGGTATTGTTTATGTATTACTTTTTCTTCATTATATAAAACATTAAGCCCTTAATGTCCTCGATAATGTATGTGAACCAATTTTCTTCTTTTGATGTTGTATGGTATATATGATGAAAATAGATCACAATTGTCTCCATTAAATCTAGAATGGTAATGTTTACAGTTTCATCACTGCATCTGAGAGTGTGAGTCATGGGAAGTTATAGAGGGTTCAGGAGATAAGTTTAGATACATTTTTGGGATATGATGTTTTCATGACCGGTTATCTTTAGAGTTATGTATACCATCAATGTTCTATAATATTTATTTTAATTATTAGTTCAGAGGGATATATAGACAATTATTGGGTTTATGTAGTAAAGCTTTATAACTTTTATATAATGATATTGTAAAGTGATTACTAAAATTTTTTGATACGTTTTAATAGAATAAAATATTCCTCAACCTATGTTATAAAATTAATAATTAATATAATTTTTTAATCAATGAGATTTAAGGAATTTATAACCTTTTGGGTTTATATGATATTCGATGCTGAGAAAAGAAGTTTTTTTATAGATAACCATAGGATTGTAAATTTATTTTAACTATGTTATTAATTAAACATCAATATAAAGTCAACATTTTTTTGTCTTGAAATATTAATGATATAAAATAACCATTGAGATTAAAACACTATTAATATTTTAAGTTGTAGATTTTATTTTAGATATAATGTTATAGAATAATTTAAATTCAACATTTGATATTATTGATTATTTTTGAAGATTATTATATCAAATAAATGATTATTAATATTTAGAATTATCTAACATGTAATAAAAATTGTTGGTATTATTTATTTATTAAAGATAGTGGAAAATATATTTATCCCTTTTATGGTTATCTGTTATTTGAAACTTGCTTTTTGTTCTTCATGCATGGAAAATCCATCTTGAATACCAATCATTTTGATAAAAAGATTGTATTCCAGTTAAAATAGGATAATGGATGAAATTATAATTTATAACAGTTATTATTTCCCAATTTTTTAGTCTGTATTGTGTAATAATTTTTAAACATTGGGAAAACTATTTTGACATAAATGCATTATCCTATTTTCATCATATCAGCTTCATTATACGGACATTTAGATTATCACGGATATTTGGTTTTAAGGTTTTTAATATTCTTTTGATCATTCACTGTTTTATGACCAGTGACCTCAATCACTCTATATGGTTATTTAATTTGTTCCTCCATTTAAACATCTATTCGCCTATTTGGAAATCTACTTATGTTTTTTTTGATATGTCCATTTTACATACATTTCTCTACTACTAATAGTTTATTTTTTTTATCCAATTTTTAATAATGTGGGTTTACAATAAAATCATTTTCCAATGACAATACAGTGATTACCTAGATAATGTTCATATTACGATAATGAAATTTCATAAGGGTGGAGGATGTAACAACACAATATATTAAAATAATAAAATTATATTATATAGTTTAAAGGATACACCACACTAACTTAGCAATCATTCTGCACATTAACCTATTTATTTGATATCATGTGTTTCACGGAAAACATAGTTTTATCAAAAATAAATGGCCGATGATATTATTTACTATTATGACCAAGTTGTTATATTATATGGCATGAATAATAATAAATATATTACCTAGTATATAAATATGTAAATATTTATCTATATAAATATATATCATCGATAAAATAATATAAAATAATAAATCAATTTTTGTAAATTGATTTTAGTCTTCAAAAAATATTTTTATTTAATTTCCAGAAATAATTGGAACAACTTGATATTTTGTTAAAAAAATTCAAATTAATCTAATCCTTACCAAATTTCATACAAAATAGAATATTTTTTTTATATAAAAGCATCAACTTTGGATTTCATTATATAAAAAACCATGTCACTTTTTTACTACATGAAATACATATATAATCTTTTGTTACCCTAAAAAATATGTTTATCCTATATCATAGAAAATGCAACTTCCCTTTGATAACTTCTCTCACACGTAAGACTACGTTTTACAGAACTATAATAAACCATTAATATTTTATTATAATTAAAACATAGTAATTAGAATTAATTACATAAATTATCTTGAATATATTATTAATCTATATTTTTCACATGTATATAATATGAATAATTTAGTTATCAAATAGTTTGTAAGAAATTATGATGTTTTTGAAAATAAAGAAACCCCTTTTCTAATTGAAATATTTTAAATTGTACAAACACCATTTTATCTCAATAAATTAGAGAATCCACGGAAGGTAATTTTTTTTAAAATTTATACATTATACACTCAATAAAAAAATTTCACATTCATACAAAGGGTTCGATACGAATTAGAAAACAAAATGTCCGACCTTATGAATAAAAGGATATATTTTTTTCTAAAAGATAATTTTACCACCTTTTAATTATGAATCCATTTTAATATTAATATTTTTTATAATTAGATGATTTTTATATGAAATAAATAATCTTAATTATTTAAATCATAATTTAAAACATTACATCGATTAATTTTTTTGATTTTTTTGGAGAAATTTCATTTTTTGATTAATAGATAAAAATAAATAAATTTAACATGAAAAAAAATTCATCTAATGTTTTTATATTTTAATATTTTGATTTAATTTTTTTCCATATAAAATTATATCTATTATACATAATTTAATCTAATTCATGTCATTGGGAACGAATTATACATTGAAATCTGATATAAAAACAATTCAATCTATTAGACTTTTTTAAATTAAAAACTTGTCGTCTCATCCCATCTCCAGGATTACTTTTAAAATAAAATCTTACACTTCTGTGATTATAATTTCAAAAATATTATTACATATTTTAAATAATAATATTTTACAATATCTTATAAAGTATACATTATTTTTGACCAAAATTATTAGTGAATTTAACTGAAATTAATTACAGTGATTATTGTAAAAATGAACATAATTAATTACTAAACAAATAATATATGTTGTAAAAATAAACCAAAACATATATAGAATTTATATTTTGGAACTATTTATATAATTAAACTCAAAAATTTCAATTTTTTTATATCATTAGACTTTTTGGGGAAATTATAATGGGTGGAGAGCTCTAATATTTTCATGAATTCCCAAGAGGTCAATTTCCCCACTTCTAAAATGCCATTAATCATTTACCACTAATCACACCTATAATTCCATATTATATATTACAACCATCCAAAATAATCTCCCAAATCTCTAAATTCATCTATGAATCCCCCCATTGGTCATAAATTCACCCAAGAAAGCCATTTGGTGAAATCCAAAAGGATTTACCAATATAAGAGGTAACATCCTTCAACAAATAATTTTTTTCTACTTAATTATCCACCCCGTATAATATTATTCTTCCATTAGCTCGTAATATAAGCATTATCCAGAAAATAATATGTTTTTTTTATTATGGTATTTTACTACATTAACACACACCTCCATCAAATGGGATATGTAATCATTATTCATGCCCACGGTAGACTACAACCTCAAGAACTAATGTTGTTCATTCATCTATTTCCACATTTCATTGTTGGGAATAATGATTTAATTTGACTTATATTATATTTATGTTGAATTTAGTCTTATTTAATTGATATAGAATGCATACGTTCATGAAATCCATTTCTAAGTAAATACAATAACTTCATTTTTTGATGTGTGGACTACAGCCTCCTCAAAGAGATGTGATATTCTTAGACGTTGAACGGAATTAACTATGGTTAGGTTTAGTGAACTTATATTTTATATAAAGAATAATAATTATTCTGTAATTTTTATGTATATATATCATTTAAAATTTTTATTCAATACAATAGAAAAATAGAAACGTCATTTATGTGTACGTACGACCAACAATCTCAATGAACAGTGTACTTAATTTTTTATTTATATATTTTATTGATTGTAATAAAAAAAATATATACAAAATAAATATTATAATTATATCATGTTCATAATTGTGTATATTATTAAACCATGTTAATAGTAATAAAACTAAATATATAAGAAATCAAAACACATGCGATAGAAAAAGAGGTTATTACCGAAAATATAAATTTAACATGTAATTGTAAATTAATGGGTAATATAAGATACTAAGAAATTAATATATTGTATTATATAATTGAATATGGTTCTCTAATAGTGGTTTAATAAACATATAATTACCATAGAGGTGGTCAGAATGACTATAAAGAGAGTGAGGACATAAGGTAATGCAATTTCATCTATGTTTTTTTGCATCCATGTGGAACAATACATATTCACCAGTCACATATTTTGTGTTGATTATATAAATCACAATTAAATGTTATATCATGGATTTAATTTATTCCAAAATAGATTTTTTTCATTTAGGATATTATTTCGTGGTGATCATGTTTCAAAAGTTACTGATGTAGTAAAGGAATTTTTAGTTCTACTTTTATTTCTATGAGACTTCTCTAATATTCAATACTTGTTTTTGTGTGTGTCTAATATACTACCCATTAATGTAATAAATTATCAGTATACATAATTTTATGGTTATTTACATATCAATTTTATGATCTCTCTTTCATGGGGATTATTTTTCCAAAGATACGAAATCGGTAAGGCTTTTTTTTCAATTTTTTTGAGACTCGTGTTTTGTTATACAACTATACAGTTTTATGAGGTGCATATAATATGAATTTGTAATGTTATATCATTATTATTACTATTTTACTGATATAATAATTTTCGTTTAATTTTATTATCTTATGTGTACTATGATTTAATGTTACCAAAGTAGGAAGAGTTTTTGTCTATGATTACATTACTTATCGAGATTGTTTTTTCTTATAACCACATTGATAAAATCTTAAGATCCATATCTCATGAAATATCATAAACATTATTATCAAATGTTTATTCATAAAATCTTCATGTATTGGTACCATTTTAAAAACAATTTTTTAACTTTTATCATTATGAATATTTCATTAAGAAAACTCAGCCTTATTTATTTCTTTAGTCAGAAATCCATTTTATTAAAAAAACATTGTCTTCTAACAATGATTTCAAAAATGTATTTATGTGAAATTTTGAAATTATTTTCCTTGAATTTTTTTCATAGTTTTAAATTTTTTTAATATAATTATTCAAACTTATCTTCATATAAAGTGTTTATAAAAATATTTCCAAGCTTTTTTTTAAATGTTCAATGTGTTTTCAATGAAAATGGCATCCCAGTTGATTTTAAGAATCAATTATAAGTTTAAATAATATTTTAAAAGAAATTATTTTATATATGTTTTTCCAAAAAAAATTTATATGTATTAAATGATGTAAAAAAAATTTAATACCATTTTCATTGTTTATTTAGAAGTTATCTGAGTGTTTTGAAAGAAAATTTTTCAGATATTTTTAATATTTCTTTATATGTTTCAAATTTTCATTCAAATAAAAAAGTTTTCTAATTTTGATATATTTTTACAAACTCAAGGATAACATTATAATTTAATCATGAATTTTTTAAAATTAAATTTCAAATATTTTTTTATAACAAATAGATTTTTGAAATGGTTTTGTGAAAGGGATTTTCAGTGAAAAGATTTTTACCTTATGATAGACTCCAAATTGATCTTTAAAAATACTTTTCCATATATTATGAAATATTTTGATATATTTTATCAATTATTGGGAAACTAACCCAAGGAAATTATTCTTATTCTTTTTATGAATGGGTAGTTTTTTCATGACCTTTATTTATGAAACCCGTTCATCTTATATGGGTTATACTGTGATAAAAATATTACGAAACCCACATCCTTACACAATTTATTCAATGATGAAAGGATTTTTAAATCCATTCTCTTTAAAATATGTTATAATGTGATGACACATTTATGAAGCCCATTTCAATACATTGGTTATGATACGATGTTTATAAAAACCATCTCTTTTTATAGTTCATGATATGATGAATGTCATAAGATATTGTGGCACACATATATATGATTTCTTAGGAGATTTGTGGGACCAATATATCCCTATAATGTATTGGGTAAATGTTTATATCTTATTATGTAATAATGGGAAACATGTCAACAAGATTAATCTAATATGGGAAGAAGGGGAAGACCGATCCATTATGGGATGATGAGGAAACAAGATCACTTATAAATATATGACTACAACTAGGGATGGTGGTGTGTCCTTCCTTGTAGGTGAAGTACACATGAAGTTTGTATATATGTTTTTAAAATGTTCCTTAACTTATCAGGAAGGATATTATAAGTTTCTGTGACTGCCAAAATTCTATGTCTTATTACTATTTTATGCATTCATGGATTATGCTCTTGATTCCATCACAATTCACATCTTCAGAACTGTAAATATTTATTACATGAATCATGAATATGATAATTTATATGTATATAATGAACACATAATGTTAAAATCATGTTCACATGCACTTATTTTCAGGATTATTGTTATGTATCAATTTTTTTTACCATTATTAAGCATCAGATCTCGTCCCTTTCTTATGTTCTCATTTCCCATGCTACGATTGAATGTTTTAAATAGGACTAGTAATTGAGAGAATTTTTATGGCTGATTTTAAAGATTTTTACAAATTTAGAATAATTTTTCCATGTTTCCAAATACACTAAACTCTTATGGTCCTCAAGAATATTCTTTTATAATGTGCCTAATATTCATCTATGATAATCTAATATCCATGTATGTAGATCCTAGTTTACTAAAAATATATTAAAATATATTTCTCAAACTTTTGGAAAATTTATTTGATAATATATAGATTTTTTTGGATTTAGAAGGTAAAAATTTAATTAGGATGATATTATAGATTTTTTTCTCAGAAAATAACGATTTTCTATGAATAATGGAGGGTAATATTTTTTTGCAAAATTATAATTATATATATTTTTTTATTGAAAAGAAATTATGTGTTATTAATATTATATATGTTAAAATATTTTACATTTAAACCAATTTAATATTTTTAATCAATATTTTATATTTCTTTTGTACATGTTTTTTTAGTTTATTAAATTGTTTTTTCGTAAAACTACTATAAAATGAATAAAAATTCGACATTTTAAATAATAAAAATAATACCTAATAGGGAATTTTTTAAATGATATTTATAGTATATATATCAATATATAATAATTTGGTATCCTAAAAATATTATCCTTAATCTTAAATTTAATATAGAAACATCTTTTTCTATAAAAATAATCTTCTTAAAATACATTGTCTTGTTATGTCAATGGGGTTAATGTGAAATTAAATTTTTACAATTATGTGAATTTAATTCAGGAAATGTTTTGAAATATTTTGAATAAAACTAATTTTTCATGTTTAATAGGTTCAAAATGAGTTTTTACCAAAATGAATAATAAAGGAAGTAAACAATAATTATTGTGGTAAAGGTAAAAATTGATTTATTTAGGTGGTTAAACTAGAATGATGGGTATTTAAATGAAATTAAATATAATATTAATTTTATTTAATTAGATTTTAGGGACCTTAGATTTAAATTTATCTGAAATATGGTAATTCATTTCAACATTCCTTTTAATATAACCCATATAACAAGTAAAGAAAAATATATACACATTTTAAATTTAATTAATATAAATCTATACAATATTGAAAACAATAACATAAGATCAGTTAAAAATATTATAAATAAATCTATACAATATTGAAAACAGTAATTGAGAAATTGTTCTTTTATAATGACTATAGTAACCTTTAAATACTAAAAAACATGGTTAGCACAGTTATGGTTAAATTAGTGTTTCTTCATGATCAAGTGCATGAGTTAAAATAAATTATAAAAACACAGAGGATTATTTTATGATTATTAGGATTTCATGTTTAAATTTATTGGGTATAATTATTTTTATAATGTTAACCTTAATTTTTTCCTCATGGTAAATAATTTAGATCAGAAAACTAGTTAGCATAACGGAAAACCAAAATGAAAAAATATTAAGAAACATGATATTTATGGAGTAAAATGATTAAAACATGTGTTATTTTGTTTTGTGGGGGGTTTTAAACAACAATATAATCCATAAGAAATATTATTAATTAGTCATGGACACACTAGATATATTATTGTCTTCCAAATAGTGAATAATTAGGGGTATTTTCAAGAATGCCACTCTTCCACAACTATAAAAGGGGACTCACTCCTCTCACTTATTTACACCTTTCCACCAATTTTAATCATAAAATGACAACCCATATTATATATCAAATCACATAATATCAAACTATAAGTGTTATTTTTTTTATAAATCTAATCTTTCATGGATTTGGTGAAAACCTATGAAGGAAACCTAAAGAAGAGGTAATGATTATTAATGACTGTATTTATTGGGCTTCTTTATCCACCTCATTCAATTCAATATATAGCATGATGATATTATATAAATATTATATTATATATACATAGATGTTTTTAGGATATGGGTGTGTCCTAAAACCACACACACTTTTATCAAATGGGTTATAAATCATAATTCAGGTGTATGACAGTCAACCACCTCATTAAACGATAAGACTTATTTTCCATTAACAACTCAAATGATTGGGTATGATAATGGAGATAATGATTATAAAATATATTTATAACATAATTATACATATTTATTCATTATATATTATATATCCTTTTAAATTAAATTATGTAAGGGATATGATAATGTGGACTTTGTTTACAAAGGATTACAACCTCACAAAGTTATGTGATTCTTCTTTCACTAACATGTTAGATTAAATGTAATAAGGGTATAGATAATAAATAAATGTTACATATGTGAAATAATTATTATATTAATGAATGTTTTTTTTATTTTACAAATACTATATACATTAATTTACATATAACTTTTCACATTGTCAAAAAATGATAATTTTGTTCACGGATGTGTGGACTACGACCTCCATTAATGGATGTGATTCCTTTAATCATCAAAAAAATCACAAGAATGAAAACTATAACTATATATAATGAAATAATATGTTTTTTATATATTATTATCATTATTAAAATAAAAAAATCGTATCTTATTTCTATAATGATCATTGATAAATAGAAATACTAGTTATGTGTACATACAACCTATAATCACCACGATCATGAAGATAATTCATTTTTCATAACCATAAATCATGATTGGTTTTGAAATAAACATATTTGTATAAATATAATAATTATTTAATTATTATTAATCAATATATTTTTAAATAATGTACATAATGACCATAGTCAACTTACAAAATTCACCTTTGTCACATAGGCTGAGTTTGTCTAAACATCCTCCTAAAAGATAATTTATGAATTAATTCTATATAATATGATAATAAGTTAAATAAATTTAATATAAACAATGAAAAACTTATTCAAAAATTTAAATAATTCACATAATTTTATTATTCAGGAAGATAAAGACACATGAAAAAATTCAGTATCAATGTAAGTGTTTTTCTTTTCACAGATTAATTTATGTGAGATATATGCCATATTCAAAAAAATATTTTGATGTTTGGTTAATATTTTTACAATTAATCTATTTTTTATATTATATATTTATAATTATGGGGGTTTACATATCCATAATTGTATCTCCAATTCATGGTTTTTTCTGTTTAAATGTTTCCAATGTTGTAAGAGATTTTTGTCTCAATTTGTCTTCTTTGAGACATATGTTACCTTATACAACTATATTTTTTATGAGTTGTGTATACTATTCCATTAATATGTTATATCTTGAATATATATAAACTAGTTATATAATAGTTTTCATTTAATGTTACTCTTTAATGGGGATTATGATTCAATGTTACCAAAATTGTAAGAGTCTTTGTCATAATCTCTTAATTTTTTGAGATTGTTTATGATTTTACTTCCAATAAGATGACCTTAAAAAGAGTATGTTAATAAAACATAGATTTTTTTTCCAATTTATATTCATTATATATAAAATTAATATTAAAACTCTACAGTTTTGGTAATTAATAATGTGAAGAAAATATTATTATGGAAAATAATCTTTATTTCTCTCTTATGTTAGAAATTGGTGTTTATCAAAAAAAGAACATTTCCAAAAATGATTTAAAAATTTATTTTAACATTATTAGAATGAGATATTATATATATTTGTATATATGTATATTTTATAAATTAAAAATATTATTATTCAATATTTTAATAAGGAATTCTTCTAACATTCCTACCATGGAAAAGGATTGTTATTTACAAGATGTATAGAATTACCCATCGACATGACTATATTTTCATTAAAGCTTAATTTAAATGTTAATAAGTTTATTTTAAAATTAATTTTTTCATAATATTATGTAAATTGATTTTTGTTAAGAATAAAATTCATGAAACATTACTTTAAAAATGATTTATGTTTTACAAGATAATTTTCTAAAAGAAAAGTATATTTTCTTCACAAATGTTTGTAAATATATTTTAATGTAACTTGGATTAATCATAACCATAAAAAACACATTATCATTACACTAATGTGTATATATTGTATTTATACCATCATTCTTCTTTATCTGGATTGATTGAGATTTTTTCAATGAGAATATTATGGAACCCACTCCTTTATCCATGGATTGATATTATATTAAAGAGATTATTTTTTGACCTATTTATTTTCCATGGGTTAATCATGATTCAAAAAGATTTTTATAGAATCCACTTATTTTTTTGGTTTTAATAATTTTTCAAATATATTTACATGAAACCCAATTTCATTATTTAGTTTAACCATTTTATGAAATTATAATTATAGTTTCTATGAATTTTATGATGAAATGAAAGTTTTATGCACATTGTTTGTGATGTGATTTTAAGAAATAATATATTATAGGTGCTTCTAGGTAGCACATGTTGTTTGGTCATATATTATATGATTGGAGAACTCTAATTGATTTGTTATTCATTTTTTAATGATTATATTTTATTTATAATTAAAATTGATGTTTTATTTATGGGTTTTCCAATTTATAAGTTTCTATAAGGGTCCTGCATCGGTTTTAGGAGATGCTATTCTAGGTTAAAAATATTTTTTATCTATGCTTTATTTTGGTTTATAATGTTTATTTTGATAAAAATTGATATAAAATAGATCATGACTATTGATTCTAATGAATATTTCCATTACAATATTTTCATATTTTTTGACCCTAGTATTGATCAATATGAGTTATTTTATGTTTTTCTTGGGTATAATGATGGTTTTATCATACCCTTATGAACTAATTATACTCATTGATTATATTAAATTTATAATCCTTATGTTTAGCCTTAATTATAATTTGATCTCACATTTTTTATATTTCCTTCTACCTAGGTTATAATGAATTAGTAAGAAACAATTATATTTTAAAGGGATTTTATATTTATAATAACAAAGAATTAATGTTAAATATAAATATTTATGTTATGTGGGAGAAATTCTCATTTTAAGACATGGGTATTGTTTATGTATGAGTTTTAACTATCTCTATGAATCTCTAGACCACTATATTTATTTATAATATATTTGATCCAATTTTTCCTCTTAATATGGAATTTTCTATATAAAAAATATGTGTAATGATTATCGGTATCAATTCCGTTAATTTAAATTTTATGTTTTCATCACTAGATCTAGGAGTTACTGTAATAAATGCTTTTTATTTACAAACTAAAAATAGCTATTGGACAATTGTAGTGTAGATCATTTAAGGATGCATCATGTTCTATAACAATAATTTATAATATGTTTTTGTGGGATTTATATTTGTTTTATATTTATATTTATAGACAAATCTTGATGATGGATTGGTTGACATCGTTCAAGTACTATGTTGACTATTATTCTATGAATTTCTGTTTCACAAATTATGATAACGTTATGTATCTTTTTAATAAATATTTGGATGAGAAAGAAAGCAGATAATGTCTTTTTTTATAGAAAAATTGGATTGTATCTTATCATTTGGCAGATGTTAATTTGGATTGTTTGGAAAAAATGGTTAATATAGATTTTCCAAAAAACATTAACCAATTATTGGATTGTATTATTGAAAAAATTAAAAGGTTTTTACCCCAAAATATATTTTTTATTTTATATTTATTCCCCACAAGAGAGTAGTGTTACATAACATCTATAATATAGGATGGACCAACAAGAACTAAGTGAATTGAGTGTCTGAATGTATGTGTTGGATGGAGAAGGGTTTATTGAACGATGCATATATTTATGTGTAGTACATGTTCTTTGTATAAATAAGTTAGGTGGAACTCTTAGTCATTGTGTGGATTATCGTAACATGAACTTAGTTATGAAAAATTACAGGTATCATATTTCACCAATTAATGTATTTTCTGATCAAATGAAGGGTTAAAATGGTTCTTTGTGATTGATTTACAGTCATTCAACCAATAACTACGAGTTCAAAATGAGTATATTATATATACATCCTTCAAGTGACGATATAAACATTATGAAAATGATTTTATACCCTTTTTTCTAATTAATTTTATTTTTGAGTTCATTTTATTTATTAAAATGATTAATTAATAGGTTTCAATGTTTCTTTATAGTGTAGTTTTTTCTATCCTACCATATTCATGGACCAAAATGAACATGTGAAACACTTTCCTATATTGTTTACTATCATGAATGATCCATGCCATTGCAAAATGATTTCAATGTATGATTTCATGATACATGAGGCATATATTATTGGATATTTCATTTAAAAAGGGTATTAATGGTATATCAAAAATATTTTGAATCTATCATCTATTGGAAACCACTGAAGAATTTTATTGTATATGACATTTTCTAGGCTTATTATGATATTACAAATGTTCTCTTATTGAATTTTCACAACATGAATCAGTAATGAAAACTTTTACAAGGATATGTGTTCATTAACAATAGAAATATGTGTTCTATAACTCTATCTTATAGTGTAAGGTTCCACTAGATTTATTATATATTCTTTCAATTCTAGAGTTATTACATGGTTGTGTGGCTTACTATGATGCATCAAAATTATTGGTTGGTTGTGGTCACATACATGGATATCATATTTTTTCGTATGTATCATATAATTTATGGGTGAATCGGTGTATGAGATAAGGGAAAAAATGGGATGTAATTATCTATATTAAATAATTCCACAAATTCATGGAATTAATATTTTTATAAAATTAATGTCTTAAAGGATCATAAGATCCTACAACACATACTCTCATTGATGGATTATAATGTATGTTAATTTAGAATAATATAATTTTTATTGTTTTTAATCATTGAATTAATGTATATAATATGAAATGGAAATTAAAATGTGTATGTATTGAGTATGATGTCTCATAACAAGTTGTAAAAAAATAGGCATCCAATCAATGGAAGCTAATTTCGGTTGTATCTGACCTGAATCTGAATTGTATTGGGAATGGTGATGTAATGTTTTTCTTATAAATTTCTATTTTTATTGACTTGATTGAGTATTTTAGGTATTCTTAGGCATTTGATCATGACTTTCGAGATATGAGATCTATGATCAATATCGAGTAGAACATTTTGGGATGGAATAAAATATGAGTTCATTTTTTGTATATATAGATCGAATAGTGGTAAATGTGTTTTTTCAGGAACATATTATTTCTAATTATAACGATTCATGAATGGAAGTTTATCCTAGAATAAATTTTATGTAATAATAATAAGATAATAAATTTATTTTGTTGACCTGAAGAGGTAGGTGAAAGATTTTGATTCTTTATGCCTCACATTTTTGTAGTCCATGGTAGAACACTAATGACCCGCAAATTCATTTCATTATGTGCGAACAACCATGTAAAAATGGGACCATATATCTAGAAATTTTTTCACAAACTGACTGATAATGTTTACAAAACATGATTCCATGTGGATTATTCTGGATAATCTAATGAATTTGTCTCACATTAAACCTATTCAGGAATCCAATACGATGGAAGATTATACCAACATCTAAATTCAATATGTTCTAATGGTGGATGGAATTCCCATTTCAATTATATCAATGTAGCACCCAGTTTTACATATTTATTTTGCAAATAAATGGAGAAATCACTCATAATGAAATTTACCATGAAGAAATATCATCATCCCCAAAAAGATGGACAACCAAAATTGGTGAACAAAACATTGGAAGAAATTTTCAAAAAATGTGTGAACGATTTTTTAGCCTCATTGGTGTAGTATATACCATTAGTGGACTAATTATACTATAAAAGATATAAATATTAAATACATGTTTGTTGTTATAATTTTTGTATGAATTTATGTCTTTCTCAACATTATGGTGTGGAAATTGTTCATGACTTTTATGACCTAGACATGTGCAAGAGAAAAAACAATATTCAAATAACCAGAATTTGGATAGTGGAAATATATATTTTTTTAAAATAACTTCTTGATAATCATCGATGACTATTATAATTTGAGGTGAGAGATCATGTTTTCTTGGGAATATCTCTAATAATCATTTCTCATAATTTTTCAATTAAATGCATGTTTTATCACTAATATGTTTTACCTTTTTCTATACTGGAATGAGTGGGGGAATTGGGTTATCACTTTTTTTCCAACTAAATTCTATTTCTATCCTTAATATGTTTCCAGTATCTAAATTTTAGAATCACCAAACTAATCCTAAACATATGATTCAAGGGACCATATTGATCTAGAATTTTATGTCACATTTCTTCATTTTCTTTTATATATTTTGGATATGAGCGAAAATATATTGTGTGGGAAAAGCATCAGTTTTATGGGGATTTAATAATAGAATGCTCTGATTCTAGAAGAGATGTGGGAGCATGAAAAGGAAATATAGTATAAATGAACAAATATCATTAAAATTAACAATAAATTTCTAATTTTTGAGGATGAAAATACCAATTGTGGGGATATTATAACACCCTTATTTTGAGTATCCACACTTGTTCATACTTATTCCTTTTTTTCAAGTTGTTCATTTGATGTTCTAGAAGTTTTTAATGTATAAAAATAAGAATAACCTATATTATTTCATTGGATTTTTATAATTGAAAATTTGTATTTTGAATTTTGGTTTTATTATAATAATTTTCTTGGGTCATGAGACATGAATAAATTTTAAAGCATCAATGATTTTAATCATATATTCAGTTAACATAATTCATAAAAAATGAAATTCCTATCACAAATTGAGTTTTTTTAATAAAATAATAGATGTATTGGGTTTTTTTGTGTTTGTGACAACTTCATGATTTAGGATGTGAATTAATAATTTGCATCCTAAATCCTTCAAATTTAGTGAGTTTTATTCCCTTGTGAACATGAGAAACACTTACATGGTTTCTCTTTAATTAAATTAAATTTTATAGATCCCTTTATTAATTTTCAATGATATTTTTTACCAAGACAAATTCTCTAATGGATCGTTGAGCTTGTGTTTTTGGAAATAAATATTTTGGGTCTCATTATTTCTTATCATCATTGTTTTCATTGGGATTAATTGAAAAAATCAATAGACCAGTATTCGTATCTGATCTATGTTATGTAGATGACTTTCTAGGATATCAACAATGGTATTGTTATAAAAATTGATGGAATACAGTATATTAGTGTTTTATCTTAATTCATATATTCCAAACCAATTAATTCATGTTATGTGGAATATTTATCAATATACATTTCTAAAATATGAAGTCTTAGATTATTGAATAGTTTTTTTGGGACTATCATGGGAATAAATAAGTGATTTCATGAAGGGAAGTAATTTGTTCATCTCTTTTGGAAATACTGAGGCTTTTACAAACCCCTTATTGGATATGATTTTAAAAGGATGGTATTAAAATTGTGAAATTTTATTGGAACATGAAAATTATATGATAAAAAAAAGTATGGAAGAATTTTTTTGGGAATATAAATTATAATAATTATGTTAGTGTGTGTTCAAATGGGCTGGGGTTGGTCAATATGCCACCATCAGGGTTAGACAGGATATTTTCATGGAATACAACATTCAATGGTAACACCAATATTTAGTGTATGGATAAGTGTGTATGAGTGGGGGAACATGGGAATGAAAACATAAAACATGTTGATTGAAATGATCTAATTTTGGTTTTATCTTGAATTTTTCACTTTTAGATTATTATAAATAGATTATATTTTTTCAATTTTTTATTTAAAATGTCCTGTATTTTTATGTCCTTATTGTCTATGTCCGGAAGTATCTTAATAATTGATATTGAGATTAATATCACCACCTTGTTGTGAAATTTTTTATGATTGATGATTTAATACATTGAGTTACAAATAATGGTATATAATAATCTTTACATAGTGTCGTGCCCTCATTCCATTGGAATGGAAGGTGGTGTTGGAGTTTGAATTAGATTACAGTATATGGGAGCATGTTTATTGTTGACAGGATATGGTCATGGAATACCACATTCAATGGTAACACCAATATTTAGTGTATGGATAAGTGTGTATGAGTGGGGGAACATGGGAATGAAAACATAAAACATGGTGATTGAAATGATCCAATTTTGGTTTTATCTTGAATTTTTCACTTTTAGATTATTATAAATAGATTATATTTTTTCAATTTTTTATATAAAATGTCATGTCTTATTATATCTTTATTGTGTATGTCCGGAAGTATCTTCATAATTGATATTGAGATTAATATCACCACCTTGTTGTGAAATATTTTATGATTGATTATTTAATACATTGAGTTATAAATAATGGTATATAATAATCTTTACATAGTGTCGTGCCCTCATTCCATTGGAATGGCAGGCGGTGTTGGAGTTTGAGTTAGATTAGAGTACATGGGAGCATGTTTATTGTTGAATTTTAAACATGTTGTCTTCTAGATTATAATATCTAATTTTTATTGACACTATAATTTTAGTAATACATCAATTATTATTTTTAGTTAGTATTACTCTATTATTGTGTCATTTAAAGGATTGGATTCTATTTTATGTCCTTCTAGGTTGTTTAATATTTTAAGGTCATGTCATCCCCCAACAAACATCCAATTAGTTGGCATTTATTTCTGGTCATTTATGTCTTATAAATTCCACATAATGTTTTTGGACCTTCATCAATTCACAATTCAGTGATTCAGGATAAGATGTTACAAAATATTTGTGCATTAATCATACCATATAAATTATTTCATTTTTCTAAATAACAATATATGACTCCAAAAAATTAAATTTGAGAAAAATAACCCCTTACCTAAATTCCAGAAATATACTAGGGAACATAAATATCTTGTATGAAAAAATTAACAATCATATTCACATATTTGAAAATATTATTAATATCTATTAAATTTTATGAATTTCAATTAACATTACGTTAAATTGGATTATTTTTTAATTATTATATATTATTAATATCGTGAGAGCAATCATGATCAGCATGAACATGTTTTGGAAGCGATATTTTGTTCTTATTTCTTCTACCAAATATCTTCATTCCTAGATAATATATGGGAGATTAATTATTTCACTAAGTATATATTTTTATAATTTAAATCTATGGGAGTCTATGTTGGGATCACTAATGATCAAATCATTAGTGAGTATGTTTTGGTGATTATTGATGAACATATGTTGGTATATTAATTATTGAGATTAATGTTAATGTTATAATATCAAAACCATTCTTTCAGGCGACGCTCGATGAAGGAACCCTAGTTCATGCTTGATGAAGAATTTCCCCCCCTTCCTGGCGGTGGGAAGGGGGTGGATGTTTCGAATTTCTCACCGCGGAAGCCCCGAATTCCATTTGTTCCCTTCTCCAACACTAATTTCCTCCCAGATTTCTCCATGATTGCTTTAAGCCCGAAGGTTCCTGAAATTCATTTCGGTAATCCCCAGCTTCCGCTTACAGTTTCGGAGTTCTCTGATGCGTCGAGTCACCTTGGCCTAACTCTGGTGGCTCGTTTCATCCATCGAAGACCATCTGTTGATGAGTTCGACAGATTTGTGTTTGGAAAATGGGATCTGAATGATCGTGCAATCGTTATCCTTTTTGATAGTCATTAATTCATCATTCTATTTGCCTCCAAGGAAGACATGGTATGCGCGTGGTCCAGTGCTCCCAGACGATGCAACGGTTGCAGATTCTTCCTCCTTCGGTGGACTTTTGATCTCTGCATGAACTGTGATCCATCCACCGCCCTGATTTGGGTAAGCCTTCTGCATCTGCCTTTACCTTTTCAAAATCCTACGGTTATACATATGATTGGGAATATACTAGGAATCTTTTTGTGTACTGATGCTTTCACCTCTTCTGTGAGTCATCCTATAAATCCTCAGATATTTGTTGAAGTGAAAGTTGCGAAACCGCCGGTGGAATGGGTCTAGATTTCGGTGGGTGAGGAGTTTAGATGGAAGCAGGCTGTGGTTTATGAGACCTGGACTGACTTCTGCACAGCTTGTAACTGTTTGGGGCATTCGGATTCCAGGTGTCGGATTGGGGGCACGCTTAAGAGGTCTGCAGCTATGGGGCAGGGCATTGGTAAGGCCCCTTAGAGGGAGAGGACACCAGCTGTTGATGTTGGTACTGGCTCTGGTATTGCACCTGTTATGGAGTCCCGGGGTGATTCAGTTAGGATTAATTTGTTAGGGGCTCATGTGAACCCCTTGGTTTCTCATGTGATGAACAAGATGAGGCATGACTTGTGTAGGGGGGATGGTGCCTCGGGTCCTGCTTCACAGACTGCTCCTGCTGTTCGTGATTTGGCTTCAGGTGAAACTGCAGACGCGGGAAAAAGCCAGAAGGATATTGTGGTCTCTGTTGTATCGGAGAGGGCAGGACAGGTCCTTCTCAACCAGCCAGATACCGGTGTGGTGAATCATTGCCAGGGAAGTTGCAGTGAGGATTTGGCTATGAGTATGCGGGGGCCTGATGCTATGGCAGAATAGGATAATGGGCATGGGTCTGCTTCATCTGGGAAGAAAGGGAAATCTGCTGGTCGCAGAGATAGAAGATTTTTGGGGCATGGTGGAAATTTCAGGGCCAGAATACTGCTGATAAGGGTGTGCTGGACACTGTAACTATGGAGAATCGGTTCCAAGAATTGAGCAGGTTAACTGGGGATGAGATGCCACCCTTAGGTGGTAGAGTTAATTTGCAGGGAAGTTGCAGTGAGGATTTGGCAATGAGTATACGGGGGCCTGATGCTATGGAAGAATCGGATAAAGGGCATGGGTCTGCTTCATCTAGGATGAAATGAAAATTTGTTGGTCGGAATGATAGAAGATTTTTGGGGCATGGTGGAAATTGCAGTGGCCAGAATACTGCTGATAAGGGCGTGCTGGACACTGTAACTATGGAGAATCGGTTCCAAGAATTGAGCAGGTTAATTGGGGATGAGATGCCACCCTTAGGTGGCAGAGTTGATTTGAAGAATGTGGGACAAGAGTCTGGTGCTTTTGATGCTGAATATACATTGGTGGAGCTGCCTCAATGCTTGGCCATTGTTGACACGAACAATCAGTTTCAGCAGAACCAGCTTGTGAGATACCCAGAGGTGCAGTACCATGGGAAGTGGGGGGACCTCGATTACAGTGACAAGGAGAATTGTGAGAGCACTATATGGTTGTCTTATAGTGAGATTTCTCATGTGGGGAACAAGGTGCTGTTGGTGGCCCAAGACAAGGTGATTGCCCCTCCTCGCGGGAGGATGAGAAAGGACATCTCTCACTTGCCGAAGCCGATGCCGACCAGATCTGCTGTCAGATGTATGTAGTCTCCTAATGAGTTTCTTGAGCTGGAGAATCAAAATCTGAGGTGGAAGTATGCCAAAGTCCTGAAGCATTATGAGAGTTCAGTGTGGGAAATAGCGACGGAGGAAGAGTCGGTCTATCATGGTGACGGTAAGGGGTGTGATTTTGAGGATTTGATGTGACTTTGTTGGGACTGTTTTGCTTGTTACTGTCTTTTCCTTTAGTTTAATAAATGTCCAGGGGCTCTACCTATGGCTACACTATCCTGTTATAATTTCCAAACCAAAATAACATCAATATTAACTTATTTATATAATATAATATAAACATTTATATTCTCATATTCATCGATGATAATATCATGATTCATTATTCAACTTGTTTCTTAGAACAACATAGACATGAACATACCTTAATTAATGGAAAAGTGTGGTTTTGAAATTGATTTAGTTTGAAATAATATTATTAGTATTAAAGAATAATGATATTTTATAGATATGTTTTATATTTTTAATCTTATAATAAGAGTGTAAAAAATTAACAATATAGATGAAAAATGAGATACATTACAGCATGGAGGTGGTAGTCTGCATAATCTCATGAATGATGTTTTCATTTTTTTGAATAGAAATGCGGATATGTGGTCATCAATTACTAACAAAATAAAAAATTTAATTATATTATAAACACATTATTAATAATTAGTATTTTTAAATATTTATTTAGAATATAAATATACATAAGACACAGTCTGAGTAAAATGTAAAATATTATATTAAGAATATTGAGTTTCCTTGGTGGATCACTTGTAAATTAAGAAAATTGGAAAAAATAATGTGACCTAAATCATTAAAAAGTTTATTAGTATTATAGGGGAACTAAATATGGATTATTTTCAATAAAACTCTGTAAATATGTAGTGGTTTTAAATGGGTTGTGTGAGGCCCATTTTATATGTTGTTAAAATGAAATTTTGGGTAATTTGTTTATCTTAATATAAAGAGGGCCTATGTTTAACATGTCAAGAAGAATAAAAAATAAAAAATAATGGTGTATAGATATTTAATGGAAATGAAAAACTTTATGAACCCATTTGGAATAATTTTCTAACAAGATTGAACTTTTATCCTTCCCGTTAACCCTTTTTTACCATTTTGACTTTTACCACAGTATGTAGTTTTTTCAAAAAGATAATGATTTGAAATAATAGAAATAAAATGTACTTTATCGAAGAATTTGGACCTTATAAATAAAATATAAAAATTTTATTTTATTTCATTCACTTTATAAAAGTGATAAATATTAATTTTGACATAATAAATGCATATAGTACCAGAAAGTATTATTGAGAATAATATAACTTAATTTCAAAAATTATTAATATAGGTTTGTAAATTAATTAAATATTTTAATATATAATATTTTACTTATAATAATTATATTCATAAATAATGGGGTTCATAACTATTAGTTTATATTTATATCCTATTTTTTAATAAAATTCCTTGTAACTATTTGAAATAGAATTTTTCACTATTCATAATAAATAAAACATTTGAAAAACATCAAGAATATTTTTCATTCGATGATATTTTAATTATAAATAGAAAACTAAATTTTATTTTTTCGAATTGATATTCTATATAATGATAATGTATCTTTTAAATAAAATTATAATGAAAAACAATTGTATAAAAATAACATTTCAAAAATTTCACATTTATTATTGTTATTTCTTAGTAAAGTATAATTTAATTTATATTAGTAAATTATTCTTTTAAAAATATACCATAAAAATTATATAATTAGTTTCATTAAATACGGAACCAAAAATATAATTTTATTAAAAAATTATGTGTAAAATGATCTTGTTTAAATTATAATGTGTTAGTAAATAGACATTTATATTTATTTAAAGTAAAAAATTTACAAACATATAAAAAAAATTTAATAGGAAATGATTTATTTATGAGGGAAAAATATACATTAAAAATAATATTATCATCTTAGAAATTATTATTTCACATTTTAATAACATGTGAAATATTCTATACTAAAAAAACTAATTTTGATAATGTAGATTAGATAGATCAAAACGTATGTCCAGTTCATTTTTATTCTTTTTATAGTTATAAACATGTGAAGTATGTTCTCCCTATATGTTGTATCGATGACTAATAGGTGGATATAAGTCACATGTTGAATTATAGTCTATAAAATAAAACATACATTATTCGATGACCACATTAAGTAAATTTATAAGCAAAAAAATTAAACCAAACATATGATTATAAATTAGATGGACAAATTTTTAAAATATTAGTGTTTATAAATTTATAGAATATTTAATATTTTTCAATAAAATAACATAGGGGAATGTATAAATTTTAGAAACAAGAAAAATATGGTATTAAAATGTTGTAAATAAAACTTATAGAACATTATAAATGATTAATCAACCCTATAACCTTTTCCTTTTAAGGAATTCAATAACCCAAAATTTAAGTATTCAATATTTTAACCAACTATGGATGTCTATTTTCAACATTTAAAGAAACCCTTGATAAATAGATCAAGGAGATTTGTTTCCTTAGCCATTGGAACCCTCGATCAACAAGAAAAAACAAGGCATCGTCTTCCTATCCTTGGTATCGATAAATAAATCTTTATCAGATTGATGATTATGAAAATGGATAAATTTACAAATAATCTGTAAGAACTCAGATCTTTGTTTTAGGTATGTTTTTCCATTTCATGTCATTTTTGTGGATAATGGAAAAATCTTGAAATTTTCCAAGTACACACCATGTACATTATGAGTACATATTGTGTACTTTTCTCCCACGCGAGGCCATGTGCTGGCTGTGTCTGGAACACACACATGGTGTGTAGTAGTGATGTGGAGGCCTCATAATGCGGTGAAAGTTAAGGGAGAGTGCACGTCATGTACTCATGAAATACACATCGTGTACTTTTCTTTCTATTTCATTAATCGGACTGGGGTCGTGCTTTAACCCTATTTTCGTCTTCTTCTCCACCTAATTCCACCCAGAGTGTCCGAGGAGGCAGAATCTTCACTAAGCCACTGAACCGTCACAGCCTATCTGAATAGAACACCGTAGGATTCAATAGAATCACAATAGTGAGTTCTTGGGTCTTAGTTGTCCTCGTTTCATGATTCTTCCTCTCACGTGAGTTATATAAGGTTGAACATCTCAGAGGTTTTTGATGATCTAATCCGTTCTAGGCCGATTCACAGGCTGAGGTTCATGTATATCAATTTACAAGGATCGTGGTAGGTGGTTTGATTCCCTAGGTTGAATGTCCTTGATTTTTTGAGAAAAAAGTACCAGATATGCATGTATCGGGTATCTCGGGTTAGGGTTCTGATCATGTTTTGTTATCTGCCTTATATATCATTTATGCTTCAGGTTTATAGATGATTAATAATTTCTTGTTAACATGTTTGAGGATCACCCCATGGATGTTTCCCTTGTTTTGTTTTTTTATCACCAGTTGGCTTAGGTTTCCTTTGAGGAGACCTTGTTGCTTTTCTTGCTTTCCTTGATATAGTTTATTGCATGTATTGCCTACTATTTATATGCTTTTTATGATTTTTTCTATTATCCATGTAATTTCAGAACATAAATGGGGCTGATACAAATCGTTTATGTGTGATTGCTTTTACTCAGGGCTGCGGGAACCTGGTGTAGTTAGACCATAGGGGGAATTGACGTTGAGTGCTTCCTCAGAGGTCCTGTTTAATTATTACCATTATGAGACCATAATGGGGTTGAATTTCTTCTCTCTCAGAGGGTGCGATTATAATCCAATCGAGCCTAAAGGGGGAATTAGACATAAGTGCTTCCTCAAAGAGCATGTAGTATCGATGCAAGACCATAGGGGGAATTTACGTTGAGTGCTTCCTCAGAGTTTCTTTGCCTTTGTTCAAATTCATTCCCTTAAGGACCTTCCCACGTGAGCCACCCTGAGGGTCAGTGTAATAAATATTGTTGGTTGGTTGTGACGAGTCCACTAAGACAAATAACAAGCTTGGGTTTTTACATCTTGTAGTTTAGGTAGTCTATTGAGATACTTGTTGTGTTAGTTGCAATGATTTTAGAATATAAATCCATGTGATAGATTCTTTGGTTGGTGATTTAATGATTAAATTAAATTAATAAATATTTGTGAATGGAGAATTGTAGGATTGTTTACTTTAGTGAACCCTGTTTCTCTGCTGCATTTATTTCCATTACATTTGCTATATTTATCACTGAAAGTAGGGCACATATCTTTTGGTTGTTTCCTACTGGGATTAGTCTCACACCCTGTTTGGGTCCTTCCTTCGGTCCAAAAAGGTTATATGGTTTCATTTGTGGACAGAGATTGTGGCCCTTTTACCTCAGGTGCTTGATAGCTGGTTAGAGCTGGAAAGAATGGGACCAAGCTTAGGCTTGCGGTGCTACTAGAGTTTACTGTTTACTTTTTCTACTTGGGATTCAGTTTTATTTCAGCATGTTGTTTTTTACTACTTTCTATAGAAGCATATTCCATTCTGCATCATTATAATATTATACATTTCTTCCACTGTTTAGTTTCAGATGTCGTGTGTTGTTTATTAATTCTGCTTTTGTTTATGTTATTTCATTCCACTGTATACTTACCAAATGAGGGCATAGTTTCCCCACTGACTCAACAATGCCCTTGCTACTAGTGGGAAGCCTCTGGGATTTGGGAAATGCACTTGAGGGCATGTGGTGAATCGGGTACGGGGTTCCAGTTGAGTGGCTCTGGATTCAGGTCGTTACAAAGTGGTATCAGAGGGCGGTTTTGATCTTCCAAACTGTGGGTTATGGGACCATGACCTCTGGGTTTGTAAGAACCTGAATCTTCGTTTCAGGAATGTTTTTCCTTTTTTAGTCGTTTTTTAGGAAAAGGGGAAAATCTGGAAACTTTCTATGTACACGCCGTGTACTTTATGAGTACACGCCATGTACTTTTCTCCCACACGAGGCCGTGTGCTGGCCCTATCTAGGCCACACACACGGTGATGTAGAGCCCACTTAATGTGGTGTACGGAAAGGGTGAGTATAAGCTGTGTGCTCATGAAGTACACGCCAGGTACTTTTCTTTTTGTTTCATTAATCGGACCTAGGTCGTTCCTTAACTATGTTTTCATCTTCTTCTCTGAATAATTCTTCCTAGAGCGCCCAAGGAGGCTGAATCTTCTCCGAGCCACCTATCTGTCACCGACTATCTGAATTGAACACCGTATGTTGCAAAAGAATCGCAACGGTGAGTTCTTGGTTCTGCTTTGGCCTCGTTTCCTGATTCATCCTCTCACATGAGTTATCAGAGGATTAACTTTTTAGACGTTTTTGCAGATCTACTCTGTTCTCTTCTGATTCACAGGTTGAGGCTCAAGTATATAAATCTACAAGGATCAAGGTAGGTGGTTTGATGCAATACAATGAATGTCCTTGAGTTTGGTGCAAAAGTACCAGATATCCATGTATCTGGTATCTCAGGTTATGGTTCTGAAACAATTTTCTTATATTCCTTATATTTCATGTATGCTTGAGGTTATTAGATGATTAATAATTGCATGTTATCATGTTTTAGGATCACCTCATGGGTGCTTCCCAAGTTTTGGATGTTTATTGCCATTTGGCTTAGGTTGTCTATGAGGTAGACCATGTTGCTTTGCTTGCTTGCCTTGATATAGTTGATTACATGTATTTCCAACTGTTTGTATGATTTTGATGGTTTTTAGCTATTAGACAAGTAATTTGATGAACATACATAGGGCTGCTACAAATCGTTTACGTACGATTTCTTTTACTCAGGGCTACGGGAACCTAGTGTAGTTAGATCAGAGGGGGAATTGATGTTGAGTTCTTTCTTAGAGGGCCTGTTTAAATATTAATGTTATAAGACCAAAAGGGGGGTTAACTTTGTGCTCTCTCAGAGGGTTTGATAATTATCGAATCAAAACTAAAGTGTGAATAGACGTAAGTGCTTCCTCATAGAGTCTATAGTATCACTGCAAGACCATAGGGGGAATTGACTTTGAGTGCTTCCTGAGAGTGGTTTTACTTTGTTCAAATGCTTCACCATAAGGGCCTGCCCACGTGAGCCACCCAGAGGGT
The DNA here is from genome assembly GCA_963277665.1 of Viscum album. Lineage (NCBI taxonomy): Eukaryota > Viridiplantae > Streptophyta > Magnoliopsida > Santalales > Viscaceae > Viscum > Viscum album. The sequence continues at coordinate 115,502,406 of OY728137.1, forward strand.
CAGTGTAATTTTTTTTTGTTGGTTGTGACGAGACCACCAAGACAATGAACAAGCTTAGGTTTGTACTGCTTGTAGTTTAGGTAGTCTTTTGAGATACTTGTTGTGTTACTTGCTTTGCTTTTGAACTATAGATCTATTTTCTAGAATCATTGGTTGGTGACTAAATGATTGAATTAAATTAATAAATAAATGTGAATGGATAATTGTAGGATTGTTTACTTTAGTGTACCCCATTTCTCTTCTGCATTTAGTTCCATTACTTTTTCTATATTGCTGACTGACAGTAGGGCACAGATATTTTGGTTGATTCCTACAGGGATTAGTCTCACATCCTGGTTGGATCCATCTTTTCATCCCAAACAGGTTATATGGTTACAGGCGTCGATAGAGATTGTGGCCCTTCCACCTGAGGTGCTTGATTGATGGTTACATCTAGAGATCATGGGACAGATCATAGGCTTGTGATACTACTGGAGTTTACTATATACATTTCCTACTTTGGTTTCATTTGTATTTCAGCATGTCTTTCTGTTTACTTCTTTCGATAGAAACATATTCCATGCTGCATCATTATTATATTATACATTGCTTCTGCTGTTTAGTTTCAGTTGTCATTTGATGTTTACTGCTTCCACTATTGTTTATGTTATTTCCTTCCACTGCAAACTTTACCAAATGAGGGAATATTTTCCCCACTGACTACACAAGGACCTCACTTCTAGTTGACAGCCTCTGGCATTTGGGGAAATGCACTTGAGGTCATGTGGCGAACCAGGTACGGGGGGCCAATTGAGTGGCTCTGGATCCGAGTCATTACAAAGTTGTATCAGAGGAGTTTTCTTTCTTTTTTATTTCCTTATTGTTTGGTGACAATAGACAAGGATATAAAGGAATGGGTAGTTGGTACTTAACTGTGCCCAGGAGTAATTAACCCGTGAATAGGGAAAAGCTATACTACCTCATAATTGCACATTTTAGTTTTTTCAAGTATTACAGTTGATTATATTTCACTATTTGGTGATGCACTTGTTTTGTGATGTTACAGTTTATATGATTGTGGTTCTATTTTGTTGCAACCCGATGAGATGAGGGTATGCCATCTCATGCATCATACGTGCACTGGTTAGAAAATCACATGTCATGAATTTTACCATGCCATCTAGGTTGCATTATAAATTTCATGATGTTGTGATAAATTATGCATGATGTTGTGATAGTTGCTATGATAGAGATACATGCTATGCTAATAGGGTAGTGTTTATTTTATAGCTTATTTAGCATGGATGCCAAGCATTGATCTTAGAGATGTTATGGGCCCTCAAGGGTTGGAATTCGAGGATCATGGGATTATCATAATGTTTACATGTTATATGCATTGTTATCATATCAAACTTTGATTCGTGGGGAGTATGGGCCCCCACAGATCAGAATTTGGCACATAGGTGCTAGTTTTCAGTGGTTTTTAGTGGTTTTGTAAAGTTTTGTATCCGTACTGCCCAGAAACCTAGACAACACAGCATATGCCATTTTGAACACATTCCATGTGTTCTTGTATTCGGGAAGAACTACTTTTCAAGGTTACACGCCATGTACATTGAAGTACACGCCATATACTTTTCTTCTGTGTGACCCAACCGTGTAGTTGAATACATGGGATGGAAAATCATATGGTCAACACGTCGTGTAAGTTGTCCACAGGCCGTGTAGTTTTGGTCTGGATACCATTCCGTGTGATTAATGACACAGAAAAGGGAATAACGTTAAAGGCATGTCGTGTAGTGGATAGACACGCTGTGTAGTCCTTGGCAGGGACAGTTCCTGTAACTTAGCTGTGTAGGGGTAACCAAGAAGGAAGAAAAAGGATGGTACATGCCGTGTCTATGTAAGAACATGCCGTGTAGTTTGGGTTTACATAGCCATACCGGCCAGTGTACATACCCAAGTAAAATCAATATGTCACACGCCGTGTATAGGGAATACTTTCCATGTAACCATGTTTTTCCAGTTGTAATAGTTTTTCCTTTTCTGTTCCATTTTCACCCTCTTAAGTTGAAACTTTTCTTTTTGTTAATAAAGGTGTTCTTTAGACCTTGCAGAGTCATGCCGCCAAGACGTCCTCCCATTGAAGGTTAGGGATCTTACGATGATCGTATGCCGGATATGGCACATGTAGTTCTCTAGGATACTGGTGCAGATGCTATGTTCCTTGAGGGATACATAAAGTTCATACAGACCATTCAGTGAGCTCAGCAACCTGCCTAGACTATGACAGAGCTTACGCGAGACTTCTAGCAGCAGCATCCACCCACATTCTCAGGGGATGGAGGACCTCAGGCTACTGAATCCTGGATCGAAGCTATGTTTTCTATCTTTGATCATTTCGAGACACCCCAAGGCAAAAGGGTGAAGCTCGCACCATACATGCTGCGAGATTCCGCAAAGAGATGGTGGGATGTAGTTTCTCTGGCAGGGTGTCAGCAGATAGTTGCTTGGGATGAGTTCCAGCGTATCTTCTATGACTACTTCTACCTAGAAACACTAACGGCTGATAGAGCCACAGAGTTCATGAACCTGCAGTAAGGTACCCTATCAGTTATGGAGTATTCCTCCGATTTCACTGAGTTACAACATTTCAATCTAGTTCCAGAAAATGACGAGGTGTTTTTAGGAAGAATGTTTGAGGAGGTCCTCAGAACAGAGATCAAATCACAGGTAAACAACTTCCAGTTGACTTATATTTCTTTTACTTTCAACTATCCACTGTTCTTGGAGAGGAATCTGAGGGATACTAGAGTAGTGATCCAGGGCGGTTCTGCATCCACAGTCAGTACTCCTTTTGTTGATAGCAAAAAGCGCCACCGAGAGTCTACATGAGGTGACATGAGGAAGAGACATGTTCCTTCATGTAGCATGGTTGTGTGCTACCAGTTTGGTAAGGATGGGTATAAGAAGACACAGTCCCTGAGGGACCCAGTAGAGTGCTGATCTTACGGCACACTAGGTCATTTTCCGCAGTTTTCCAAGGTTCTTCTTCCAGCAGCTAGCGAAGGAGGATCAGTTCTGACTCCGCGTACAGGAGAAGGTTTACCAATTCTGTAGTAGACTGGGGGATGATGTTCTGTAGGTCATTTAGGTCAGGGTAGAGGCCATGGACGTGGTGGTCAGGCTCAAGGAGGATCATCTCAGGGATCTCAGGCTGCTACACAGTGTCGTGGTACTGGCCAGATGTTTACGGTGGAGCAGATTCATCAGGAGTAGGATATGGGACCTTCCATAGGGCAAGGTACGATCTTAGTAGCCTTAGTTTTATCTTATGAACTTTTGATATAGGATCTTCTCATAGTTTTATTTTTTTGCACACTTTGGAGAGCCTTAGACTTAATATCTTTACTTCTGAGGATATGATAACACTAGAAACTCCCTTGGGACTTAGAAATGCTATTGTGTGTCAGTGCAAGGAGTTCCCCCTTGAGGTTGGTGGGTGTCACTTCTTGTGGGATCTTAATGTCCTAGAGATGACAGGTTATGATTTCATTATCGGAATGGACTGGATAGTTCCTTTTCAGGCCCTTTTCATTTGCTATCACCACAAGGTGAGTTTCATTTCACCAGAGTGCAGATCTTTTCATCACAAGGGAAAATGGTATGTCCAGGCAAGAAGAGATAGGCCAAAGCATCATGGGTTGGGTGATGTTACAACATAGTTTTGTAGTTTATATCTGGATGATCAGGGTGCTTATTATATGGATTATCCTCTAGTGGTTGACCATTTTCTAGATGCCTTTAAAGAAGACTTTTCAGGGTTTCCTCCGAAGCGTGAGGTAGACTTCTTTACTGACCTTGTGCCAGGAGCATCACAGGTATTCATACCTCCTTATAGGATGACTATGCCTGAGTTGCAAGAGATCAAGAAGCAGTTGGAGGAGTTACAGGAAAATGATTTTATCTGACCCTGTATTTCCCCTTGGGGTTCTCCTGTTTTTTTTGTGAAGAAGGCAGATGGTACTTTACGACATTGTGTGGATTATCGGATGCTGAACTAGTTAACAATCAAGAACTGGTATCCCTTACCGAGGATTGATTATCTTTTTGATCAGATTTGAGGAGCATGGGTGTTGTCGAAGCACGACTTGAGATCTAGCAATCATGAGTTGCATTTCAAACCATCAGATATACCTCTTACAGCTTTATGGAGTAGGTATGGTTTGTACGAGTATTTTTTTATGCCGATCGGTCTCACGAATGCACCAGTAGTCTTCATGGCACAGATGAACAGATATTTCCATCCTTACTTGGATTCCATCGTGGTGGTTTTCATGGATGATATCTTGGTGTTCTCCCACACTCTACATGACCATGCTACCCATCTTGAGATTGTATTGAGTACAATGAGAGAGCATCAGTTATATGTTTTTCTCTCTAAGTTCCACTTCTGGATGGATGAGATTCACATCCTAGGTCATGTTATCTCTATGACAGGAGTATCAGTTGACCCAAAGAAGGTGAGAGCGGTAGTTACCTGGGAGCATCCAATGAATGTCTTCCCGGTACGGAGTTTCTTAGGACTGGCTTGTTACTACAAGTAGTTTATTCAGGACTTCTCATGCTTGAAAGCACCGTTTATGGTCTTGACTAAGAAGGGTGTGAAGTACATTTGGTCAGAATCCTTGGATTCACCATTTCAGGAGATGAAGGGGAGATTGACTTCCGCATCGACTCTAGTTATGCCAGAACTGGGCAAGAGTTAAACTATTTTTTGTGATGCATATTTCATCGGGCTTGGAGCAGTGATAACGCAGGACGATCATGTTGTTGCATATGGATCTCGACAGTTGAGGTCACATGAGAAGAACTATCCTACACATGACCTGGAGTCGGATACTGTTGTTCATTCTTTGCATTGTTGGAGAAACTATCTTATGGGATAAAATTTTTTGGTATCTACTGACCACAAGAGCCTCAAATATATCATCACACAATGTGACTTAAATCGGAGATAGCGGAGGTGGTTCGAGTACATACAATCTTTCGACTTCTAGCATGCTTATACTCCTAGGAAGGGCAATGTTTTGGTAGATGCACTGAGCAGGAGAACTCAGTTACAGGAAATTCAGGGAGCGAGAAACGAGTGGCTGTTTATGGCTCTGTTCTCTGAGATGCATTTGGAGGTGCTTGACAGACAGGGACAGACGATTGTTTCTTCTATAGTTGTTACCTCCAATCTTCTGGATCGGGTTCGAATGAGGTAGCTATCATACCCTGAAGGCCTAGTCCAATGGGAGGGTGTATTAGATGGAGACCATACTCCATGGTGGACAATGGGCGATGATGAGGTGTTACGTTTTCATGGCCGCATATGGGTTTTAGCAGACATGTGTGGGGATCTGATGCGGGAGTTTCAGGCCTCATCTTGGGATGTTTATAATGATGTCACAAAGATGTATCGAGGCTTACATCATCTGTATTGGTGGCCAGGTATGAAGAAGTATGTGGCTGGTTTTGTTATGCGGTGCTCCACATGTCAGCAGGTGAAAGTAGAGCATCGGCGACCAGGAGGGCTTCTACAGTTGTTACCCATTCTTGAGTTGAAATGGAATGATGTAGTGATGGAATTCCTGATAGGGATACTAAGATCACCTCAAGGGAATGATGTGGTTTGGGTTGTAGTTGATATGCTCAAAAAGGTTTCTCATTTCTTAACAATCATGGAGACCTTCTGTGAGGATGAGCTTGGGAGGTTATACATCCAGGATATTGTACCCTTTCATGCGGTTCGGAGTTTTATATTTTTTGATAGGGATGCCCGCATTACTTCGCATCTCTTGCAGGGGCTATAGAGGGCTTTGGGTGTACAGGTACTTCTGAGTAGATCTTACCATCCCCAGACAGATGGCTAGTCGGAGTGCACGATTCAGGTGCTGGAGGACATGATATGAGCATGCGTTCTTGATTTTGGAGGTTCTTGTGAGAAACATATAGACTTAGTGGTGTTTTTCCTATAATAATAGTTTTCAAGCAACTATTCAGATGACACCTTAAGAGGCTTTGTATGGTAGGCCGTGATGATCACCCATGTGTTCGATGGAGGCGGGAGAGGCTACTGTAATGGGACCTCATCTTGTTCAGGAGACCACCGAGCAGGTGGATTTTATTCGGAAGAGGATGGATACTGCACAATCTCGGTAGACATATTATACTAATCAGTAGAGATGACTTTTAGAGTTCAATGTCGGAGATCTGGTTTTCTTGCGTGTTACCCCGAGCATGGGACATAAGAGGATCAAGAGACAGAGAAAGCTTTCATCAAGATACGTCAGGCCGTTTGAGGTCCTAGAGAGAGTTGTACTGGTTGATTACAGGTTGCGGTTACACTAGAGGTATTAGGCTATGCACGACGTCTTCCATGTTTCTCAGCTTCAGTGGTATTTCTCAGACACATCTCAGGTTTTTCAACCCGAGGAGGTTGAGCTGGAGCAAGATACATCATTCGAGGAGAATCCAATTAGGATTGTTTATTGTAGTTAAAAGGTACTCGGTGGCTGGTCTATCCCTCTGGTACGGGTGCTATGGCAGCACGACCATGTATAGGACGAGGCTTCAGAAAGGGAAGCAGAAATGCAATCATAGTGGCTGGAGTTTTTCAAGGATTATTATTTTACGCCTCGTTAGGGAAATTTAGGGATGAATTTCAGTAAGGGGAGAACTTTGTACAAGTGAAGATCTTCGTTTTAGGTATGTTTTTCCGTTTCTGGTTGTTTTTGAGGAAAATGGGAAAATCTGGAAATTTTCTAGGTACCCGTCGTGTACATTATGAGTACACACCGTGTACTTTTCTACCATGTGAGTCTGTGTGCTTGCCGTGTTCGGGCCACACACACGGTGTGTAGCGGTAATGTGGAGGTTGATTAATGCGGTGTACGGAAAGGGTGAGTACACGCCATGTACTCATGAAGTATAAACCATGTACATTTCTTTTTTTCATTAATTAGACAGGGGTCGCGCCCTAACCATGTTTTCGTCTTCTTCTCTGGCTAATTCTACCTAGAGCATCCGAGGAGGTCGAATCTTCTCTGAGACACTGATTCGTCACCGGCTATCCGAATCAAACACTGTCGGTTGCAATAGAATCGAAGTGGTGAGTTCTTGGATATTCTTTGGCCTCGTTTCTTGATTATTCCTCTTGTGTGAGTTATCTCAGGATCAACATTTAAACATTTTTGCAAATGTACTCCATTCTAGGCCAATTCATAGGCTGAGGTTCAAGTATATCAATCTGTGAGGATCGAGGTAGGTGGTTTGATTCCCTACGTTGAATTTCCTTGAGTTTTGTGCAAAAGTACCAGATATCCATGTATCGGGTATCTCGGGTTAGGGTTCTGATCCTGTTTTTTTTTACCTGCCTTAGATTTCATGTATGCTTGAGGTTATTAGATGATTAATAATTTCATTTTAGCATGTTGGAGGATCACCCAATGGGATTTCCCTTGTTTTGGTTGTTTATCATCGTTTGGATTCGGTTGCCTGTGAGGTAGACCTTATTGATTTGATTTCTTTCCTTGATATAGTTGATTTCATGTATTTACTACTATTTATATTCTTTTGATTCTTTGTAAATATTAGCCAAATAATTTACTGAACATACTAAGGGCTACTACGAATCGTTTACGTACAATTGGTTTTACTCATGGCTGCGGGAACCTAGTATAGTTAGACGATAGGGTGAATTGATGTTGAGTGCTTCCATAGAGGGCATGTTTAATTATTACTGTTACAAGACCATAAAGGGTATTTACTTTGTGCTCTCTCAGATGGTCAGATAATTATCGAATCGAGACTAATTGGGGAATTAGATGCAAGTGCTTCCTCAGAGAGTTTGTAGTATCACTTCAAGACCATATGGGGAATTGACGTTCAGTGCTTCCTCAGAGTGTCTCTGCCTTTGTTCAAATTCTTGACCATAAGGTCCTTCCCACGTGAGCCACCCAGAGGGTCAGTGTAATAAATTTGTTGGTTGGTTGTGATGAGTCCACCAGGCCAAAGAACAAGCTTGGGTGTGTACTGCTTGTAGTTTGGGTAGTCTGTTGAGATACCTGTTGTGTTACTTGCTATGCTTTTGCACTATAGAGCTATTTAATCGATTCCTTGGTTGGTGATTAAATGATAGAATTAAATTAAATAAAAAATTTGAATAAAAAATTTTAGGATTGTTTACTTTAGTGTACCATGTTTCTCTGCTACTTTTATTTCCATTACTTTTTCTATATTGCTCACTCACAGTAGGGCACAGATCTTTTAATGGTTGCCTACTGGGATTAGTCTCAGACCATGTTTGGGTTCTACTTTTCGGCCCAAATAGGTTATATGGTTGTAGTTGTGGACATGTATTGTGGCCCTTTTACCTCTAGTTCCTGATTACTGGTTAGAGCTGGAGAGAATGGGACTGAGCTTAGGCTTGTGATGCTTCTGGAGTTTACTGTTTACTTTATCTACTTGGGTTTCAGTTTTATTTCAGTATGTTGTTTTGTTTACTGATTTCCATAGAAACATATCCCATGCTGCATCATTATTATATTATACATTTCTTCTGCTGTTTAGTTTCTGTTGTCGGGTGTTGTTTAATGCTTCCACTATTGTTTTTTTTATTTTTTATTTTGAAAGTGACATGGATTGGTTTCCCAATCCATGCTAAATGGAATTTATTAAAAGAAAAGTTTACAGTGAATACACGTGGTGTAGTGAAACTAAACCAACCGAAACAGATATGATAGCCAAATCAAATGCATCTTTAAAGAACCTGGCAATCAATCTTCTAATAGGCTCAAGATTGGTGCAGAGAGATCTCAAAGCCTTGGGTGTAGAAGCTTGAGCTTGAAATGCGCACCAGTAGCAAGCTATTCTGAATAAACCAAAGTCAGCCAGATGCAAACTATCCCATAGTAGGGACAACCTCATATTCCAGAGCAGGATAATAACACAAATTGTCCTAATATTACGTTCGTAAAAGCATCTCATCATCCAGGCAGTGCAGCAACTGAACAATAGGTCTTCCATCATCCACCAGAGAAGATCATCCAAATTTCATAGCATGTCAAAGATAAGACAGGTCTAGAATCTCAGGATTCCAGAAAAATAAGCCATCCCTCCATAAAGACCTCACTATAATCCTCAACAATACATAAGTTCCAATATAAACACATATAAAAGTGCCAGTACATAATCACAAACCAGGAAAGAAAATCAGATAGAAGGCCATACCACTATAGAGTTAAAGAACTGAAATCTGCAGATCAGGCCAGCCAAAAACCAGATAAATTTCCCCAAGTAAAAGTCAATCAAAGATCTATAAAGTAGTCATGGAAGAGTACCACAATAGATTTTCGATCTAGCATCAAGATTCTAAAAAAATATAATCAAACAGAACAATTCAGTTCCGGATACAAACCCTCATGATTTCAGAAATAAAAACCCTAATAAAACTGCACAGTAGGATGCATCCAACTCAAAAACAACAAAACTGGAAAGCACCAGCAATTTAACTTCCTCACAAACAGAATCATCCAAAAGATTTTAGATTCCTTTTTAGTTTCTCATTGAAAATAAATCTCTTAACTTCTAGATATTGGTCAGCATTGATTATTCCCCGTTGTAGCTCCTGATGAGCAATTTCTTGTTGCTTTCCCATATGAGAAATCCACTCTTGAATATATTATTCTGTGAAAAGTTGTGAGAAATAATATAAGGGAGTTATGGATTCCTAAAATGATGGTTTTTCAAGCTATTTTTCAGGAGAAATTTTTTTATTGACATCTGTCAACCTAGTAGAAATGGTTCTCTCTGCTTGTGAGTAGTCCTTACATCTTCTAGTTTTCTTTGGATTCGAGATAGTGAAGCCATCAGCATCTACCATTGGTTTTTTCCTTTTTTATCCATGGATTTCAAATAAGCTTCTTCTATTTGTCCAGAAATATCATCCTTCTCATCCGATGATCTACTATAATCAGGGTCATCTTTCTGGTCCCTTTCTCCATCTTCTCGATCTACATTAACAAATACAGTAGGACAATCTTTACATGCATCATTTTATGGTTTAACATCAAGATGTAAGTGGTGATCTTCCTTGGTATTTTGGACAGAAACCTTGACATTAACAGAATCATGTTGAGTGATCATATTTTCCACATTAGTTTGTTCTGTAGCATCAAGAAGAACCTTGAAAAAATCTCCAATTTGATTCTCAGAGTTGTGAGATACAATGGTAGCAACCCTAACCTCTAGACTAGGGTCAGTAATCTTTTCAACCACTTGAATAGACTCTATAGATGTACTTGGAATAATATAAGAGTTAGAGAATTTAGAAGGGGTTGAGATCTTGCCATCAACAGTTAAATGGTTCTGAGAATTAGAAATTTCCTTGAGAACTTTTTCCACCCATAATGACTTTATCTTTTTTGGAGGGGTAGCTTCCTGTTTTCCACATTTATTATAAACATGTCTAGTTTTAATGGATTTATTACAAAACTCTGGTAGGTTTTCAAAAACCACATTCTGCACAAATCCCTTATCACCATTTTAGATCCAAAAGTATCTTGGAAGGTCTTTGGACAGATTAATCTCGGTGCATACCCTTGCAACCAAGGGACTTGTTAGATTTTCAGAAGCATGATCTAGCTTGATTGGGGTTCAAAAGAGATTATAAATAGAAAATAATGTTTTCTTTTTAAACATATGGATCGGAAAATCTTGGAAAGCAATCAAAATTGGAGCGATGGGGGATTCAAAACCAGCAAGATAATCAAACGACCATTTAAGCACGTTCTTGTGGGATCTCCCAATGTTCTGAAAACCACGTACCCAAAATCTATAATAATCTGAATCTGATGAGAATAAAAAAAGAACATTCCATGAGTTTAAGAAACTGATTATGAAATCAGAGAATCCAATATTTTCAAGAGTATTTCTTAGGAACAAGAGCGATGGGCGTTGTTTTGAGGATTTACATATCAAGACGAAATGTAAATCTGAGGCAAGATTGTTTACCTCCTCCTTCGAGAATGATATGGCATTTAATCCTCAGTGTCTGTAAGTTTTCAGAGAAAAAAACTCTTCCTTCATCAAGTCAGTGGAGGAATCAGAACCCACTAAAACTTCTCCAAAGGACCTTGCATCGCGAATCCCTCCCCTAGGGTTTTCTTCACCATCACCCGCACCAGGCAGTGCCCTTGCTCCCACTCTCGTCGGAAACTTCATACGAATTAATTATTCAATAATTCTTCACTTCCGCTATTGTTTATGTTATTTCCTTCCTCTACATACTTTACCAAATGATGTAATAGTTTCCCCACTTACTCACCAAGGACCTCGCTGCTAGTCGGAAGCCTCTGGTGATTGGGGAAATGCACTTGACGTCATGTGGTGAACTGGGTACGGGGAACCAGTTGAGTGGCTCCGGATCCGGGTCGTTACAAGGGACTGAAAAGGAACTACCCAGTCCACCTAGAGGGTCAGTGTAATAAATATTGTTGGTTGGTTTTAACGAGTCCGCCAAGCCAAAGAACAAGCTTGGGTCTGTACTTATTGTAGTTTAGGTAGTCTGTTGAGATACCTATTGTGTTACTTGCTATACTTTTGGACTATAGATCTATTTTCTAGATTCTTTGGTTTGTGATGAAATGATTGAATTAAATTAATAAATAAATCTTAATTGAGAATTTTTGGATTGTTTAGTTTAGTTATCCTCATTTCTCTACTACATTTATTAAAATTACTTTTTCTATATTTCTCACTGAAAGTAGGGAATAGATCTTTTTGTGGTTGCCTACTGGGATTAGTCTCACACCATTTTTGGGTCATGATATTCGTCCCATTCAGGTTATATGGTTGTAGGTGTTGATAGAGATTGTGAACCTTCTACCTTAGGTGCTTGATTTCTGGTTAGAGCTGGAGAGCATGGAACTGAGCGTAGGCTTGGGATGCTGCTGGAGTATACTGTTTACTTTTTCTACTTGGGTTTCATTTGTTTTTCAGCATGTTGTTTTTTACTACTTTCCATAGAAACATATGACATATTGCATCATTATTATATTATACATTGCTTCCACTGTTTATTTTCAGTAGTCGTGTTGTTTACTGCTTATGCTATTGTTTATGTAATTTCCTTCCGCTGCATACATTACCAAATGAGGGAATTTTTTCCCCACTGACTCACCAAGGTACTCCCTACTAGTCGGTAGCCTCTTGAGTTTGGGGAAATGCGCTAGAGGTCATGTGGAAAACCGGGTACGGGGTGCCAGTTGAGTGGCTCTGGATCCCGATCGTTAAAAAGTGATATTAGAGGTAGTAGAGGCAACTGTGCTGACACCTCGTCTTGTTCAGGAGACCACAGATTAGGTGGAGTTGATTTGGAAGAGGATGGCTATTGCACAATCTCAGTAGATATCTTATGCTGATCAGTGGAGACGACCTTTAGAGTTCAAGATCGGAGATCAGTTTTTCTTGCGTGTTACACCGAGTATGGGACATAAGAGGATCATGAGAGAGGGAAAGCTTTCACCGAGATATTTCGGGCCGTTTGAGGTCCTGTAGAGTGTCAGACTGGTTGCTTACAGGTTGCAGTTACCTTAGAGGTATAAGTCTATGCACGACGTCTTCCATATTTCTCAGGATCGGTGGTATTTCTCAGACCTGTATCATGTTTTTCAACCCAAGGAGGTTGAGCTAGAGAATGATGCATCGTTCAAGGATTATCCTATCAGGATTTTTGATCGTAGTTCAAAGGTACTTTGTGGATGGTATATCCCTCTAGTACGGGTGATATGTAAGCACGGCCGTGTACAGGACGAGAATTGGGAAAGGGAGGCCGACATGTGATCACAGTGGATGAAGTTTTATGAGGATTCTTCTTCAACGACACGTTAGGGAAATTCAGGGACGAATTTTTTTAAGGGGGGAAGTTTGTAAGAACTCGGATCTTCGTTTCAGGTATGTTTTTTCGTTTCTGGTTGTTTTTTAAGATAAAGAGAAAATCTTAAAATTTTCTAAGTACATGTCGTGTACATTATGAGTACATGTTGTGTACTTTTCTTCTGCATGAGGACGTTTTCTGGCCGTGTTCGGGCCACAGACACTGTGTGTAGCGGTGATGTGGAGGACCATCATGTGGTGTACAGAAAGGGCACGTACACGCCCTGTACTCATGAAGTACACGCCGTGTACTTTTCTTTTGATTTCATTAATTGGACCGAGGTCACGCCTTAACCCTTTTTTCATCTTCTTCTCTGCCTAATTCTGCCTAGAGCGCCTGAGGAGGCCGAATCTTCTCCGAGCCACCGATCCGTCAATGGCTATCCGAATCCAACATTGTCGGTTGTAATAGAATCATAGTGGTGAGTTCATGGTTCTTCTTTGTCCTCATTTCCTAATTATTCCTCTCACGCGAGTTATATGAGGTTGAACTTTTTTGACGTTTTTGTATATCTACTCTCTTCTAGCCCGTTTCATAGGCCGAGGTTCAATTATATCAATATAGGAGGATCGAGGTAGGTGGTTTGATTCCATACGCTGAATGTCCTTGAGTTTTTGGGCAAAAGTATGGGATATCCATGTACCGGGTATCTCGGGATAGGGTTCTGATCCTGTTTTGTTATCTTTCATAGATTGCATGTATGCTTGAGGTTATTAGATGATTAATAATTTCATGTTATCATTTTTTAGGATCACCCCATGGGTTCTTCCCTTATTTTGGCTATTTATCATCATTTGTCTTAGGTTGCCTATGAGGCAGACCTTGTTTCTTTTCTTGCATGCCTTTATATAGTTGATTGAATGTATTGCATATTTTTTATATGCTTTTGGTGAATTGAATCTATTAACCAATTAGTTGCTGAACATACTTAGGGCTGGTATGAATCATTTATGTATGATTACTTTTAATCCCGGATGCGGGAACCTTGTGCAGTTAATCTAAAGGGGGAATTGACATTGGGTTCTTCCTCAGAGGGCCTGTTTAATTATTATCGTTACAAGAACATAAGAGGAAATGACATTGAATAATTCTTCAGAGGGCCTGTTTAATTAATACCGTTATGAGACCATAAGTGGGATTGAATTTTCTCTCTCTTAGAGGGTCTTATTATTATCGATTCGAGACTAAAGGGTGAATTAGATGTAAGTGCTTCCTTAGAGAGTATGTAGTATCACTGTAAGACCATAAGGGGAATTGACGTTGAGTGCTTCCTCAGAGTGACTTTGCCTTTGTTCCAATTCTTGACCATAAGGGCCTTCCCGCGTGATCCACCCCGAGGGTCAGTGTAACTAATTTGATAGATCGTTGTGACGAGTCCACCAGGCCAAAGAACAATCTTGGGTTTGTACTTCTTGTTGTTTAGGTAGTCTGGTGAGATACCTGTTGTGTTACTTGCTATGCTTTTCCACTATAGAGCTATTTGATATATTATTTGGTTGGTGATTAAATGAATGAATTAAATTAAAAAATAAATTTTAATGGAGAATTGTAGGATTGTTTACTTTAGTGTACCCCATTTCTCTATTGCATTTATTTCCATTACTTTTTCTATATTTCTCAATGACAGTAGGGCATAAATCTTTTGGTGGTTGCCTACTGGGATTATTCTCACAACCTCTCTGGGTCCTTCTTTTCGGCCCAACCAGGTTATATGGTTGCAGGTGTGGACATGGATTGTGGACCTTCTACCTCAGGTGCTTGATTGCTGGTTAGAGTTAGAGAGTATGTGGCCGAGCTTAGGCTTGCGATGTTGTTGGAGTTTACTGTTTACTTTTTCTACATGGGTTTCAGTTGTATTTCAGCATGTTGTTTTGTTTTCTTCATTACATAGAAATGTATGCCATGCTACATCATTATTTTATTATACATTGCTTCCGCTTTTTAGTTTCAGTTGTCATGTGTTGTTTACTACTTCCGCTATTGTTTATGTTATTTCCTTCCGCTGCATACTTTACCAACTAAGGGCATAGTTTCCCCACCGACTCACCAAGGCCCTCGTTGCTAGTCAGTAGCCTCTGGCATTTGAGAAGCCATGCTTGTGGAGAACCGGGTATTGGGCGCTAATTGAGTGGCTCTAGATCTGGATCGCTCTCACTTTCTCTGGGTCTACTGTTACTCATGTCTCTGAGATGACAAGACCCTGGAAGTGAATCTCGTCCATCCAGATGTGGCACTTAGAGAGCATAGAATATAAGTGATGCTCTCTCAGTGTACTAAATACGATCTCAAGAAAAGTAGCATGGTCATGTCGAGTGTGAGAGTACACCAAGATATCTTCCACGAAAAACAACAAGAAGTAAATTCTGATGTCGTTCTCGGAATGGACTGGCTAGTTCCTTTTCAGACCAGTTTGTAACAAACCGAATCCGGATCCACTCAATTGGTGCCCCGTACCCAGTTCACCACATGACCTCAAGCACGTTACCCCAAACACCATAGGTTTCTGACTAGAAGGAAGGGCCTTGGTGAGTCAGTGGGGACACTATGCCCTCATTTCGTATAGTATGCAGTGGAAGGAAATAACATAAACAATAGCAGAAGTAGTAAACAGCACACGACAACTGAAACTAAACAGAGGAAGAAATGTATAATATAATAATGATGCAGCATGGGATATGATTCTATGGAAAGTAGTAAGAAAGAAAACAAGTTGAAATACAACTGAAACCCATGTTGAAAAATTAAACAGTAAACTCCAGTAGTATTTCAAGCCTAAGCTCGGTCCCATGCTCTCCAGCTCTAACCAAAATCTAGTACATGAGGAAAAAGGGCCACAATCCCTATCCACAACTGCAACCATATGACCTATTTGGGCCAAAAATAAGGACCCAAACACGTTGTGAGACTAATCCCAGTAGGCAACCACCAAATGATCTGTTCCCTACTATTAGTGAGGAATATAGGAAAAGTAATGGAAATAAATGCACAAGTGAAACGGGGTACACTAAAGTAAACAATCCTACAACTATCCATTCAAATTTATTTATTTATTTAATTCAATCACCCAATCACCAACCAACGATTCTAGCAAATAGCTCTATAGTCCAAAAGCATAGCATGTAACACAACAGGTATCTCAACAGACTACCTAAACTACAAACAGTACAAACCCAAGCTTGTTCTTTGGCTTGGTGGGCTCGTCACAACCAACCAACAATATTTATTACACTAACCCTCTGGGTGGATAATGTGGGAAGACTATTATGGTCAAGAATTCGAACAAAGGAAAATAAACTCTAAGGAAACAATCAACGTCAAATCCCCTTATGGTCTTTCAGTGATACTACAGACTCTCTGAGGAAGAACTTACATATAATTCAACCAATAGTCTCGATTCGATAATAATCAGACCCTCTAATAGAGAACAAAGTCAATCCCACTTATGGTCTCATGACGATAATAATTAAACAGTCCCTCTGATGAAGCACTCAACGTCAATTCCCACTATGGTCTAACTACACCAGGTTCCTGTAGCACTGAGTAAAAGCAGTCATACATAAATGATTCGTAGTAACCCTAAGTATGTTAAGCAAATAATTGGCTAATAGCTACAAAGAATCAAAAGCATATAAACAGTAGGAAATAAATGCAATCAACTATATAAACGCATACAAGAAAAGCAACAAGGTCTGCCTCACAGGCAACCTAAGCCAAACGGTGATAAAAACCCAAAAAAGGGAAACTCCCATGGGGTGATCCTCAAACCTGCTAACAAGAAATTATTAATCATCTAATAACCTCAAGCAATAATAAAATCTAAGGAAGATAACAAAACAAGATTAGATCCCAAACTCAAGATACCTGATACATGGATATCTGGTACTTTTTCATAAAAACGCAAGGGCATTCAACATTGGTCATCAGACCTCCTACCACAATCCTCGTAAATTGAAATTCTTGAACGTAGGCCTATTAATTGGCCTAGAACAATGTATATCTTCAAAAATGTCTAAAATGTTCAACCTCAGATAACTCATGCGAGAGGACAAATCAGAAAACGAGCCAAAGAAGAACCAAGAAATCACTGATGTGATTCTATTGCAACTGATGATGTTAGATTCAGATATCCGATGACAGTTTGGTGGATTGGAGATGATTCGTCCTCCTTAGATGCTCTGGACAAAATTAGGCAGAGAAGAAGTTGAAAACAGGGTTAAGGCGTGACCCCGGTCCGATTAATGAAATAAAAAGAAAAGTTCACGGCATGTACTTCAGGAGTACACGGCGTGTACTCGCCCTTTCCGTACACCGCATTAAGCGGCCTCCACATCACCACTACACACCGTGTGTGTGGCCCGGACACGACTAGCATAGGGCCTCGTGTGGGAGAAAAGTACATGGCACGTACTCATAAAGTACCTGACCTGTACTTATAAAATTTCTAGGTTTTCACCTTTTCCTAAAAAACGACGTGAAATGGAAAAACATACCTGAAATGAAGATATGAGTTCTTACAAACTTCCCTCCTTAAAGAAATTTATCCCTGAATATCCATAATGAGGCATAGAAGAAGAATCCTTGAAAAACTCTGGCCACTGTGATCACATGTCAGCCTCCCTTTCCCAATTCTCATCCTGTACACGGCCGTGATGCCATAAAACCCATACCAGAGGGACAAACCAGCCACGGACTACCTTTGAACTATGATCATCAATTCTGATACAATTCTCCTCGATCGATGCATCCTACTCCATCTCAGACTCCATAGGTTGAAAAACCTGAGATGAGTCTGAGAAATACTGCCGAAGTTGAGAAACATGGAAGACGTCATGCAGAACCTGATACCTCTAAGGTAACTGTAAACTATAAGCAACCAGCCCGAATCTATCCAGGACCACAAACAGCGTGACGTATCTTGGTGAAATCTTTCCCTGTCTTCCGATCCTCTTATGTCCTATCCTCAGGGTAACATACAAGAAAACATGATCTTCGACCTTGAACTCTAAAGGTCGTCTCCGCTGATCTGCATAAGATTTTTTCCCAGACTATGCAGTAGCCATCCTCTTCTGAATCAACTCCACCTGCTTCGTGGTCTCCTGAACAAGAAGAGGTCCTAGAAATGCTGCCTCTCCTGCCTCCAGCCAACACAAGGGTGATTGGAACGACCTACCGTACAAAGGCTCATAAGGTTCCATCTGAATAGTTGCATGAAAACTATTATTATAGGAAAACTCTACTAGAGGTATGTGTTTCTCCCAAGAACCTCCAAAATCAAGTATGCATGGTCATAGCATTTCCTCCAGCACGTGAAGAAGAAGGGCCACAATCCCTATCCACACCTGCAACCTTATAACCTGTTTGGGCCGAAAAGCAGGACCCAAACAGGGTGTGAGACTAATCCCAGTAGGCAACCAACAAAAGATCTATGCCCTACTGTCAGTAATCAATATAGAAAATGTAATGGAAATAAATGCCTCAGAGAAATGGGGTACACTAAAATAAAAAATCCTATAATTCTCCATTCACATTTATTTATTAATTTAATTCAATCATTTAATCACCAACCAATGAATCTAGAAAATTGCTCTATAGTCCAAAAGCATACCAAGTTACACAACATGTATCTCAACAGACTACCTAAACTACAAGAAGTACAAACCCAAGCTTGTTCTTTGGCTTGGTGGACTCCTCACAACCAACCCCCAATACTTATTACACAGACACTCTATGTGGTTCATGTGGGTAGGCCCTTATGGTCAAGAATTCGAACAAAGGCAAAGACACTCTAAGGATGCACTCAACTTCAATTCCCCCAATGGTCTTGTAGTGATACTACAGACTCTCTGAGGAAGCACTTACGTCTAATTCCCACTTTAGTATCGATTCAATAATAATCTGACCATCTGAGAGAGCGAAAATTCAATCCCCCTTATGTTCTGGTAATGGTTAGATAGGCCCTCTAAGGAAGCAGTCAACGTCAATTCCCCCTATAGTCTAACTACACCAGTTTCCCTCATCCCAGAGTAAAAGCAATCATACATAAAAAATTCTTAGTAGTCCTATGTATGTTCATCGACAACGTCGATAATAGCTTCAAAGAATCAAAAGCATATAAATAGTAGGCAAAACATGCAATCAACTATATCAAGTAAAAAAATCACAGAAACATGGTCTGCCTCACAGGAAACCTAATCCAAACGGTGATAAACAACCAAAACAAGGGAAACACCAATCGGGTGATCTCAAACCTTCTAAAAATAAATTATTAATCATCTAATAACCTCAAGAATACATGAAATATAAGGAAGAAAACAAAACAGGATTAGAACCCTAACCCGATATACCTGATACATGGATATCTGGTACTTTTGCAAAAAAAAAACTCAAGGAAATTCAACATAGGGCATCAAACCACATACCTCGATCCTCGTAGATTCATATACTTGAACCACGGCCTGTGAATCAACCTATAATGGAGTAGATCATCAAAAAATACTAAAAAATTCAACCTCAGGTAACTCACCCAAGAGGAAGAATCAGGAAATGAGGCCAAAGAAGAACCATGAACTCACCGCTACGATTCTATTGCAACTGACGGTGTTTGATTCTAATAGCCGGTGAAAGATCGGTGGCTCGGAGATGATTCAGCCTCCTCGGACACTTTGGGTGGAATTAGGCGGAGAAGAAGACAAAAACAGGGTTATGGTGTGACCCCAGTCCTGTTAATGAAATAAAAAGAAAAGTACATGGCGTGTACTTAATGATTACATGGTGTGTACTCACCCTTTCCATACACCGCATTAAGTGGACTCCAGATAACAACTACACACCGTGTGTGTGGCCTAGACACGACCAACACAGGGCCTCACGCGGGAGAAAAGTACACGGAACTTACTCATAAAGTACACGGAGGGTACTCATAAAGTTCATAGCGTGTACTTAGAAAATTTCTAGATTTTATCCTTTTCCAAAAAAAGATGATCAGAAATTGAAAAACATACCTAAAACAAAGATCTGAGTTCTTACAATGGAGACAATAGATAGGGATAGGAAGGAATGGGTAGTTGGTACTTAATTGTGCCTGGGAGTAATTAACCTGTGTATAGGGAAATGCTATACTACCTCATAATTGAACTTTTTATTTTTTGCAAGTATTACAGTTGAATATATTTCACTGGTGGGTGATGCACTTTTTTGTGCTGTTACAGTTTATATGATTTTGGTTCTATTATATTTCACCCCGATGAGATGAGGGTATTCCATCTCAAGAATCATATATGCACTGGTTAGAAAATCATCTGTCATACATTTTACCATGCCATCTAGGGTGAATTAGAAATTGCATGATGTTTTGATAGATGTCATGATAGATTATGCATGATGTTGTGATAGTTTATGTGATAGAGATACCTACTATGCTGAATGGGTATTGTTTATATTACAGCTTATTTAGCATGGATGCCAAGGTTTGATCTTCGAGGTGTTATGTGCCCTCGAGGGTCATAATTTTTCTGGTCATGGGATTATCATAATATTTTATTGTTATACGAATTTTTATGATGTCAAGCATTGATTCGTGGGAAGTATGGGCCCCCATGGATCGGAATTTGGCACATTTGTGCTGGTTTTCAGGGTTTTTCCATGGTTTTAGGGTGTTTTGTATGCCTACGTCCTAGAAACCCAGACAACATGGCATGCGGCCTTATGAACACACACCATGTGTTTTTCTGCTCGGGAAGAACTACTTTTCTCGATTACAGGCCGTGTACATTGAAGTACACACTGTGTACATTTCTTCCGTGTGACCCAGCTGTGTAGTTGAATACATGGGATAGAAAATCTTAGGGACAACATGCCGTGTATGTTGTCGACACGCCCTGTAGTTTTGGTCTGTGTACCAGTCTGTGTGACTAACGACACGGACAGGGGAGGAATCTTAAAGAAACGTTGTGTTGTGGATAGAAACGCCATGTAGTCCTTGGCTGGGATAGTTCATGGGACTTAGTCATGTAGGAGTAACCGGGATGGAAGCAAAATGATGGTACATGTCATGTATATGTAAGAACACGCCGTGTAGTTTATGTTTACACAGCCAGCTTATCTAGTGTACACGCCCAAGTAAATTCCTTATGGAACAAACCATTTTTTCAGTTTTAAGAGTTTTTCCTTTTCTATTCTTTTTTCGCCCTCTAAAGTTGAAATTGTGCTCGTTGTTAATAAAGGTGTGCTTTTGACCTTACAGAGTCATGCCGCCAAGACGTCCTCCATTTTCATGTCGGGGATCTGACGATGATCATACAATAGATATGGCATAGGCATTTATCCCCGATACTGGTGCAAACACACAGTTCCTTGAGGGATTCATGAGGTTTATACAGACCTTTGAGGGAGCTCAACAACCTGCCTAGACTATGGCAGAGCTTACGCGAGTCATCCAAGAGCAGCATTCTCCCACCTTCTCAATGGATGGAGGACCTTAGGCTGCTAAATCCTGGTTCAATGCTATGGTTTCTATCTTTGAACATCTTGATTCACCCCCAGATAGAAGGGTGAATCTCGCGACTTACATGATTTAATATTCCTCTAAGATATGGTGTGACATAGTTTCTCAGGCAGGGCATCACCAGATAGTTTCATGGGATGAGTTTCAGTGTACGTTCTATGAATACTTCTACCTAGAAACACAGAGGGATGAGAAAGCCAGAGAGTTCATGAACCTTTAGTATGGTACTCTATCAGTTATGGAGTATTCCTCCCATTTCACTGAGTTACTGCGTTTCACTCCAGTTCTAGGAAAAGACTAGTTGTTTTTAGCAAGGAACATTTAGGAGGGAATCAGACCAGAGATTAGATCATAGGTAAGCGTCTTCCAGTAGACTTAAATTTTTTAATAGTCAACCAGGCGTTCATAATTTAGAGGAATCCAAGGGATACTGGAGCAGTGATCCAGGGCAGTTCAGCATCTACACGAGGTGACTCGAGGAACCGAGATGTTCCTTCAGGTGGAAAGGTTGTGTGCTACCAGTGTGGGAAGTATGGGCATATTAAGACACAGTTCTTGAGGGACCCAGTAGAGTACCGATCTTGCAGTAAGATGGGTTATCTTCAGTAGTTTCGCAAGGTTCTTCTTCTAGCAGCTAGTGAGAGAGGATCAATTTTCACTCCGCATACAGGAGAAGGTTTACCAGTTCCATAGCAGACATGGGGTTGGAGTTCTACAGGTCGTTTAGGTCAGGGTAGAGGCCATGGACGCGGTGGTTAGGCTAATGTAGGATCAGCTCCGGGAACTCAGGATACTACATAGGGGTGTGGTTCTGACCAGACATTTTCTATAGAGCTGATTCATCAGGAGCAGGATCCTGGAACTTCCACAGTGCAAGGTACGATCTTAGTAGCCTCAGTTTTATCTTCTGCACTTTTCAATTCAGGATCTTCTCTTAGCATTATTTCTGTGCACACTGTTGGAAGCCTTAAACTTACTATCTTTACTTCTGAGGATATGATGACACTAGAGGCTCCCTTGGGACATAGAACTGCTAGTGTGTGTCGGCGCAAGGAGTGCACCCTTAAGGTTGGTGGGTGTGACTTCTTGTGGGATCTTTATGTCCTAGAGATAACAGGTTATGATTTTATTCTTGGAATGCACTAGCTAGTTCCTTTTCAGGCCCTTGTCGATTTCTATCACCACAGGGTGAGTTTCACGTCACCAGAGGGCAGATCTTTACGTCACAAGGGAGAATGGGATGTCCATGCAAGTAGAGATGGACCAGAGCATCCTGGGTTGGGCAGTGTTATAGCCCAGATTACTAGATTATATCTAGATGATCAGGGGACTTCTTAGATGTATTATCTTCCAGTGGTTGATCGTTTTCTGTATTTCTTTCAAGAAGACTTTTCCGGGTTGCCTCCTAATCGTGAGATAGAATTCTCTATTGAGCTTGTGCCAGGAGAAGCACTGGTATCCATACCGTCTTATAGGATGGAAATTCCTGAGTTTCAAGAGCTCAAGAATCAGTTGGAGGAGATGCAGGAAAAGGGTTTTATCCAACCCAGTACTTCTCCTTGGGGTTCGCCTATTTTTTTTACGAAGAAGGTGGATGGCACTTTATGGCTTTGTGTGGATTATCGGAAGACGAACCAGTTAACGGTCAAGAACTGGAATCCCTTACCTAGGATTCATAATCTTTTTTTTCAGCTTCAAGGAGCAAGGGTGTTCTCGAAGATCGACTTAAGATCCGACTGTCATTAGTTGCGTGTCAGACCATCAGATATACCTCTTACAGCTTTCCGGAGCAGGTATGGTCTGTACGAGTATTTGGTTATGCCGTTCAGTCTCACGAATGTTCCAATAGTCTTCACGGAACTGATGAAAAATGTTTTCCATCCTTACTTGGATTCATTCATTGTGGTTTTCCTGGACGATATCTTGGTGTACTCTCACACTCAACACGAACATGCTACCCATCTTGAGATCGTATTGAGTACACTGAGAGAGCATCAGTTATATGATAAGCCCTCTAAGTTTCACTTCTAGATGGATGAGATTCACTTCCTGGGTCATGTAATCTCAGAGACAGGAGTATCTGTAGTCCCAGCGAAGGTGATTGTGGTAGTTACCTAGGAGAAACCGAAGAATGTCTTTGAGGTACGATGTTTCTTAGGACTTGCTGGTTACTACATGCAGTTTATTCAGGACTTCTCACGCTTGGAAGCGCCTTTTATTATAAGGCCCCAGTCTTAAACCTTACTTAATCTTGATTTATTACAATATTACACATTGAGGATCTTTTCAGGTTTATAGTTTTAGAGAATTAGATCATGAAACTTTCATTACTTTCCACATTTAAACAAAGTGGTTACATAAAAGACAGTATTTATTCTTCCCATCATCGGAAACATATTTAAAATAAAACATGGATTCTTTCTTGACACATCCTTGACACTATAATCAAATCATGTACCTTTCCCTTGACCTGTGAAAAACATTTCAAAAAATTGGGATGAGCATAAAAAGCTCAGTAAGGGTTATAAAAATATGGAGAGGAAATAGGAGTTCATATATACATAAGAATGAAATCATACTTTACCCATAAAACATAGGCACTTTAACATACCTCATCAAATCATGAATAAATCGAAGAAATCATAAGACATAGAAGGTAACATGAGGCATTCATAACATTCTTATGTAGGGAGTAACCCTCTTGGTTATTTTTGGAATACCCATCATAGTATATTCCCTAAATCTCTTCGGAGAAACCTTAACGTTTCACTCCTTCGTGTTACCCAATGCATTGGAGAGCTATATCGGGCTCACCCGCCCTTAGATTATCACGAAACCACCAGTTTGAAAAACAATTCCCAAGAACCATAACATAAATGTATCATATAAAACATGCATAAAGGAAATATAACATTTCCACATTTCTATCACAATAAAACATTTTAGGATATTAAAATAATGAATCCATTAAAAAAACCATTTTCAAAACCATTTAAAACATTTAATAAAGAGATTTTTGAATCAAAGTGTCCCAGACCACCTTGATGCTTTTAAGGTTTTAAAATATTTATACCCATATAAATAAATCCTTAAACCCATTTTGTAAACATGGATATTAATAAGAACAAATCATTAAAACATTTAAAGCAATATTTTGGTTAAAGGATTTTTACCAAAATTAGAGACACTTTAATACAATAATTGAGGAATAACATTTAATCAGAACTTTATAATATCATGAGAATAAATGGATTCATGATATAATATTACAAAGGATAGTATATACACCATATAAGAGTGAATTGGTTCATAAACACAATGAAGTCTCAATAGAGATGTAAAATGTGATGAAATCCCTTATAAAGAAGGTATCCTTAAATTAAGGATAAATCAATCTCAAAATTATGTGTGCCAAATATAAATACACCCAATATAATTGGATATTAAGTGTAACACAATAAAATATCATTCACATATATTCAAAGGATGACATATTCAATAACTACATATTGAACCCAAAGGAATCGTAATTGGGTTAAAAAGTTCCCTTGGTAAAATTTGACAGCCTAACGGCGTCATTTAAAAAATTCCGAAAATGAGTTGATGAGAGATAAAAAGGGAATCTCATCACTTGGACATAAAATTTACCTAAACCAGGATATATAAGAACATATCCCAACATAATAGTATGTGAATTAAAAGACATAACAAACGATGTCTTTTAAAAATAGGAGGGTGAAAGGTTCCCTTACCGACTTGGGTAACTTTCGAAAAGTACACCCCATTGAAGAAGTGTCATACAATGAATATTTAAATAAAAATAAATGGAATTATATTACAAAAGGAATGTAATAATGGGAAGTACATAAACCACTCAAAGGAAATTGTGGCAAATGTAGCATAAATCTCACGAGAATAAAAGTGAGATGAAAAATCTCTTACGAAAACTCGGCAGCCTAACAGCGCCACTCAAAACATCCAAAATGGATTGATGAGAGAGAATAGGGTCTCTCATCATATGTACATAAAAATTACAGTAAGAGTAATATAAAATAACATCCCAATCACAAGAAATATGAGCTTAAAAGGAATGACATAAAAGAGTGTACTTAAAAGGAAAGAGGGGAGTAGGATCCCTAACCTCGGGTCCGACTTGACTGGATCATTATTTAATTTCCTGAATAATAACCTTGAGTTAATTTAAACTTCCTTAAGAACCTTTTTAAATTTCATTATTCATTTTATATCACTTATTACCATGTCATAAACATTATGTAATCATTTAAGTCAATAATGTTTGTTTTGTCGATATTTGTTTCTTAAGTCGAAAGTGGACTTCTTACAATTACAAGTTGTCCGTGTGGTCAAAGGTTCATTATATCCAGAATATTATTCATGATGTATATATCATATATATCATATATATCCAGTATATTCATGCATTTATAATATTACATAACATTTAGAGTTAAGAAATGAAATGCACCGTTCATGGAGACAGTAAGCCATACGTACGCATGAACGCTACTTCCATTTCTATTTCATATTTAATGAAATTAAAACATATTGATACATAGTATTATTTTTATTCCAGTATGGTATCATATATAATATCATTAAATATATCCTTTATACGTACCACATATGGTATTAACGAATCAAATCACTTTGAGGGGGCGGTAGTCCGCACTTCCTTAAATGAAGATATCGCGTTTACCCATAATGGAAACCATAAAGGTATGCAATAAATGAAAAATAAAGAAGCTTAAGTAAAACATAAACATATTAGATATCATATATAAATACATTTTCATCTTAATTTCCACCTTTGACGGTGTTAGAAGAAAGTTGAACAATCATCATTTTAGGAGGCAGAAATTCGCTATCCATGGAAACAATATGTTCTTTAACCATTAGATGTAGGTGTGTGTAAGTGTTGCTCGAATAATTCTTATAAAAACATACTAGTATATTTAAGATACCGGATTTGTTACAAAATAAATTAATAAAAAGAGTTTAGGGGGTTGGAGAAGCAAAATAAAACAAAAGGACACAAGTGAAGACATTACCTTTAAATCAGGTAACTTCCTTTGATTTGAATTCAAAGGCTTCCTTGGAAAGGATTCTTCCCAAAGTGAGGCTTCAAGGAGTTATATAGGGATGTGTAGAGATGAAATGTGCAGGGGTTGGACGATCCAAAGGCTTTGGAAGTGTGGGTAAGGAGGTAGAGGTGGGGGCCTTTTATAAGAGGAGAGGAGGGGCACTTTTGGAAAGGTATAAAATGTAACTTTATTTTCAAATGAGTTTCTGATTTTAATGGTCCCACATTGATGTGTTTCTATGATAAGGTGATAAGGGTTCGAAATCCACCCATCCAATAGGTTTTGGACATGTTTAGTTCTTATAGTTTACATTATCTTTCCATTTTATTTAAATCGTTAAATAATGAGGTCATCGCTGCATCATGATGATGTCACAAATAATTTAATTTATTTAATGTCTAAAAATTATATAAAAACTACTATGATGTAGGGAATATATTTAGCTTTCCAATGAATATTTATAGTCTAAAAATCATTTATTTAGACAAAATTAAAATTATTTTACTTAGGTGATACATTCATTGTTACATTTAACATTCTTTAAAAAAATAAAAAGATAAAAAGTCACTTTCTCACAAAAGTGATTCCTTGGGGCCCCCAAGATTGGCACAAGGCATCCCATGGTCGGCCATGAGACAACCAGTAGCCTTAGGACACATTTTGTAGTAATTTGTCTATTATTATGACATTATCGTATTATCTTTAACAACTTGATTGCTCATTAATCAAGATAATTAAAGATAATTACCATCGTTACTATTCATAATGTCCAAAAATAAAAGAGTCTTAATTACATAATTTCTACCTTTTGATTCCAAATATTTATTCCATTTTACCAAATTCCAAACACATAAATTGCAATAATTGATTTAAAAATAATTCCAATTGTCAAAACAAATAACAATATCTTTGAAAAGTTTGGCATTAGTTTACGACCAATTCCAAAGTGAAATTAATCCTAATGACCACCATTGGATTAAATGGTAAAAATATATTCTAATTACACTTTAAAAAAATAAAAAATATAAGATAACCATATAATTAAATTATATGAAAAAGTATTTTTGATGTAAAATGCAGTATTTTTCACTATTCATTGAAAAATGAACATTGTCAGAAAAATACCAAAAATTAACCCAAAGCGAATTTCAATGTCCCAATCATAAATAATATGATTATTTTGAAAAATAGAGCTTATAAAATTATCAAAAAGTGGTTTTAAAAGGGGTTCTCCATCAAAAGGCGGTTAATCATCCATTTAAAGAATATTAGAATGTTTACGCTTAAAAACTGGATTCATTTGCAGTTTTTATCCTCTAACATTTATTGTAAAGAGTAAAAATATTTTACAAACATATATAATCATTTTTTAGTTAGTTCGGTTTATTCACGCCATTACAACGGCTAGGCGTTATCTACCATTTAAAATAATATTATTTTGTTATTAGAGTGCAACGTAAGATTCTCAAGAAACTCGTTGTTGCGAATTGGGTACGCCATCGAGCATAGCATCCCCTTTAAAGTAATATTAATATTTTATTCACAAATATGGATAAATATAAAGATTTCATATTCATTATTTACCTGGGGTGTTACATCCTTCCCCCCTTTTCGGAATTGCGTCCTCGCAATTTTAAAATTGAGCTTGGAAATATCCTTGAACGTCTTACATCGGGACAAGGGTCGGTAAAACATTCACATTAAAATAAAGAAAGATACGTACAAAGTTCACCCGAGTTAACCCATACTATGATTACATGTAGAAAAATATGGACATGGAGGAGAAAACATAGGGTCATGTTCTGATGGAGAGTGATAGAAAACATGTTTAGGAGAAAGTTAACCACAAGAAAATCACAAACTTGTGATGGGTTAAACGGTATTCGATTCCCCAGTAGGAAAAGTTAATAGACAACATTTTTGTTTTAAGATAATTTTTATTAAGGAATGTATTAAAAAGGAAACATAATCACTTATCATGTTGACTTTAAACTTTTATTAGATTACTTACAAAAACTCATATTTTCTCCAAAGGACGAGTATTTAGGAAGACTTGTTCACATTAAGAGTACTATAATCAACTTCTAGAGAATCACCTAATCCAAAAAAGAGGACTATATACTTCCCATGTCTTTAGACTTTAACCAAAACCAAAACCAAAAAGGATAGTACAAGATCAGATAATCCAGAAAAGGATAACCCTTTATAAAAAGAAAATCTATTCTTAATCTCCAAAATTTGTCCAACAAAACCCAAAGTTCAACGAGGACAATTCGATAAACAATTTTTCCATAAAATACCTCAATGTAAACCAAACTAAGATTGAAACCAAAATATTTGAAGGATTTATTCACATAGTCTTCCAAGTTAAATCGTATCATTTACCTCCAAACAACATCAGTTGCTCTTAATGTCTCATATTTAAAAGTAATTTCCCTAATCGCATATCCTCCATGATAGGTTAATACATTTCCATAGATAACCCAAAAATCAACTTACTCTTAATTCATAAAATCATATAACTAAAACGAATCAGTAAATATAACCAGGGACTTCACGTAGTCCAGTGGTAGGAAATAAATACCAGTTGCACTTTGGTTGTGGGTTCGATTCCCGCAGCTTTGTCCGACGCGACGGGTTGTCACACGGTCTGCGTGTTGTCCTTTTTCCAAAACTATATAATTCTTAAAAAATTCCCCAAAACAAGATAAAATCTTAAAAGATTATCATAACATATTTTATCCTCAAGTTTATCTCTTACCTTTCATTTTCCATCATAACATATAATAACCCATAATTACCCCAAAAGTAAGGATCATATAAACTCTAATGGTTACCTTTATAATTATTACCTAAACATCCACATCGATTGGTCATCTCGTACATGATGCATTACAGATCATACCAAGGTTCAAGTGGATGATCATGACTCCTTGACAGTTGGTTTATAACAAACACGAGTTTCCTCATTGAATACCCCATTTCATCCAGTCTCTTAATCAGAGAACCACCATAGTATCCTTCAAACCAATTGTCACTTTGGTGCCTTCTAGATCCATCCATTCACTAAAAAAAGTAATGTCAGTGTGAGTATATTAACAGAACCATCATGTACTAATGAGGAAGATAACCACTAAGATATACTTACTTATTCACTTTATCTAAAACTAGGACTCTTTCTGAAATCCTAACCATTATGGTAATGTCACTTGTGCTTAGAGAATACCCTAACCTCTAAAGTTATCTAAACCGACCTTTGATACCAAATATAAGGTCCAAGCCTTAAACCTTACCTAATCTTGAGTTATTACAAGATTACACATTGAGTATCTTTTCAGGTTTAGAGTTTTAGAGAATTAGATCATGAAACATGCATTACATTCCACATTTAAACAAAGTGGTTACATAAAAGACAGTATTCATTCTTCCCATCAACAGAAACATATTTAAAATAAAACATGGATTCTTTTTTGACACATCCTTGACACTATCATCACATCATGTACCTTTCCCTTGACCTGTGAAAAACATTTCAAAAACTTGGGATGAGCATAAAAAGCTCAGTAAGGGTTATAAAAATATGGAAAGGAAACATGAGTTCATATATACATAAGAATGAAATCATACTTTACCCATAAAACATAGGCACTTTAACATATATCATTAAATCATGAATAAATCAAAGAAATCATAAGACATAGAAGGTAACTTGAGGCATTCATAACATTCTTATGTAGGGAGTAACCCTCTTGGTTACGTTTGGAATACCCATCACAGAATATTCCCTAAATCTCTTCAGAGAAACCTTAACGTTTCACTCCTTCGCGTTACCCAATGCATTGGAGAGCTATATTGGGCTCACCCGCCCTTTGTTTATCATGGAACCACCCATGTTCATAACAATTCCCAAGAACCATAACAAAAATGTATCACATAAACCATGCATAAAGGAAATACAACATTTCCACATTTCAATCACAATAAAACATTTTAGGATATTGAAATAATGAATCCATTAAAAACCCATTTTCAAACCCATTTAAAACATTTAATAAAGAGATTTTTGAATCAAAGTGTCACATACCACCTTGAAGCTTTTAACGTTTTAAACCATTTATATCCATATAAATAAATCCTTAAAACCATTTTGAAAACATGGATATTAATACGAACAAATCATTAAAACATTTAAAGTGATATTTTGGTTAAAGGGTTTTTACCAAAATTAGAGACACTTGAATACAATAATTTAGGAATAACATATAATCAGAACATTATAATATCATGAGAATAAATGGATTCATGATATAATATTAAAAAGGATAGTATATAAACCATATAAGAGTGAATTGGTGTATAACAACAATGAAGTCTCAATAGAGATGTAAAATTGGATGAAATCCCTTATAAAGAAGGTATCCTTAAATTAAGGATAAATCAATCTCAAAATTATGTGTGATAAATATAAATACACCCAATATAATTGGATATTAATTGTAACACAATAAAAGTCCATTCACACATATTCAAAGGACGTCATATTAAATAACTACATGTTGAACCTGAAGGAATCGAAATTGGGTTAAAAAGTTCCCTTGGTAAAATTCGACAGCCTAACGACGTCACTTCAAAAATTTAGAAAATGAGTTGATGAGAGATAAAAAGGGAATCTAATCACTTTTACATAAAATTTACATAAATCAGGATATATAATAACATATCCCAACGTAATATTATATGAATTAAAAGACATAACAAACGAAGTCTTTTAAAAATAGGAGGGTGAAAGGTTCCCTTACCGACTTGGGTAACTTTCAAAAAGTACACCCCATTGAAGAAGTGTCATACAATGAATATTTAAATACAAATAAATGGAATTATATTACAAGAGGAGTGTAATAATGGGTAGTACATAAACCACTCAAAGGAAATTGTGGCAAATGTAGCATAAATCTCACGGGAATAAAAGTGAGATGAAAAATCTCTTATGAAAACTCGGCAGCCTAACAGCGCCACTCAAAACTTCCAAAATGGATTGATGAGAGAGAATAGGTTCTCTCTTCATATGTACATAAAAATTAAAGTAAGAGTAATATAAAATAACATCCCAATCACAAGAAATATGAGCTTAAAAGGAATGACATAAAAGAGTGTACTTAAAAAGAAAGAGGGGAGTAGGATCCCTTACCTCGGGTCCGACTTGACTCGATCGTTCATTAATATCCGGAATAATAAACTTGAGTTAATTTATACTTCCTTAAGAACCTTTTTCAAGTTAATTATTAATTTTATATCACTTATTACCATGTCATAAACATTATGTAATCATTTAAGTCAATAATGTTTGTTTTGTCGATATTTGGTTCTTAAGTCGAAAGTGGACTTCTTACAATTACATGTTGTTCGTGTGGTCAAAGGTTCATTGTATCCTGAATTGTATTCATGATGTATATATCATATATATCATATATATCCAGTATATTCATTCATTTATAATATTACATAACATATAGAGTTAAGAAATGAAATGCACCGTTCATGGAGACGGTAAGCCGTACGTACGCACGAACGCTACTTCCATTTCTATTTCATATTTAATGGAATTAAAACATAATGATACATAATAGTATTTCAATTGCAGTATGGTATCATATATAATATTATTTAATATATCCTTTATACGTACCACATATGGTATTAACGAATCAAATCACTTTCAGGGGGCGGTAGTCTGCACTTCCTTAAATGAAGATATCCCGTTTACCCATAATGGAAACCATAAAGGTATGACATAAATGAAAAATACAGAAGTTTAAGTAAAACATAAACATATTAGATATCATATATATATATATTGTCATATTAGTGGACACCTTTGAAGGTGTTAGAAGAATTTTGAACAATCATCGTTTCGAGAGGCACAAATTCGCCATCCACGGAAATAGTATGTTCTTTAACCATTAGATGTAGGTGTGTGTAAGTGTAGCTCGAATAATTCTTATAAAAACATCCTAGTATATTAAATATACTGGATTTGTTACAAAATAAATGAATAAAAAGAGTTTAGGTAGTTGGAGAAGCAAAATAAAACAAAAGGACTCAAGTGAGGACATTACCTTTAAATCGGGTAACTTCATTTGATTTGAGCTCAAAGGCTTCCTTGGAAAGGATTATGACCAATGTGAGGATTCAAGGAGTTAGATAGGGATGTGGAGAGATGAAATGGGCAGGGTTTGGGTGAGCCAAAGGCTTTGGAAGTGTGGGTAAGGAGGTAGAGGTGGGGGCCTTTTATAAGAGGAGAGGAGGGGCACTTTTGGAAAGGTATAAAATGTAACTTTATTTTCAAATGAGTTTCGGATTTTAATGGTCCCACATTGATGTGTTTCGAGGATAAAGTGATAAGGGTCGAAAATCCACCCATC
Organism: Viscum album; assembly: GCA_963277665.1. NCBI lineage: Eukaryota > Viridiplantae > Streptophyta > Magnoliopsida > Santalales > Viscaceae > Viscum > Viscum album. Next base: position 115,535,394 of record OY728137.1, read on the forward strand.
CAATAGGTTTTGGACATGTGTAGTTCTTAGATTTTACATTATCTTTCCATTTTATTTAAATCGTTAAATAATGAGGTCATCGCTGCGTCATCATGATGTCACAAATAATTTAATTTATTTAATATCTAAAAACTATAAAAAAAACTACTATGATGTAAGGAATATATTTATCTTTCAAATGAATATTTATAGTCCAAAATATCATTTATGTAGACAAAATTAAAATTATTTTACTTAGGTGATACATTCTTTGTTACATTTAACATTCTTTAAAAAATAACAAGATAAAAAGTCACTTTTTCACAAAAGTGATTCCATGGGGCCCCAAAGATTGGCACAAGGCATCCCATGGTAGGCCATGAGACAACCAGTAGACTTAGGACACATGTTTTAGTCATTTTTCTATTATTATGACATTATCATATTATCTTTAACAACTCGATTACTCATTTATCAAGATAATTAAAGATAATTACCGTCGTTACTATTCATAATGTCCAAAAATAAAAGATTATAAATTACATAATTTGGACCTTATGATTCCAAATATGTAATCCATTTTAACAAATTACAAACACATAAATTGCAATAATTTATTTAAAAATAATTCTTGTTGTCAAAACAAATAACAATATCTTTGAAAATTTTGGCATTCGTTTATGACCAATTCTAAAGTGAAATTAATCCTAATGACCACCATTTGATTAAATGGTAAAAATATATTCTAATTAAAATTTAAAAAAATTAAAAATATAAGATAACCATATAATTAAATTATATGAAAAAAGCTGCTTTGATGTAAAATGCAGTAATTTTAACTATTCATTGAAAAATGAACATTGTTAGAAAATTACCAAAAATTATCCCAAGGTGAATTTCAATGTACCAATCATAAATAATATGTTTATTTTGAAAAATAGAGCTTATAAAATTGTCAAAAAGTGTATTTTAAAGGGGTTCACCATCAAAAGGCGGTTAATCGACCTTTTAAAGAATATTAGAATGTTTATGCTTAAAAACTGGATTCATTTGCATTTTTTATCCTCTAACATTTATTGTAAAGAGTAAAAATATTTTCAAAACATATATAATAATTTTTTAGTTAGTTCTGTTCATTCCCGCCATTACAACGGCTAGGCGTTAACTACCATTTAAAATAATATTATTTTGTTATTAGAGTGCAACGTAAGATTCCCAAGAAACTCGTTGTTGCGTATTGGGTACGCCTTCGAGAATAGCATCCCCAATAATGTAATATTAATATTTTATTCACAAATATGGATAAATATAAAGATGTCATATTCATTATTTACCTGGGGTGTTACATTTATGGGATTGACTAAGAAGGGTGTGAAGTACATTTGGTCAAAATCATTTGATTCAGCCTTTCAGGATCTGAAGGAGAGATTGACTTCAGCACCGATTCTGGTTCTTCAAGAACCAGGAAAGAGTTATACGGTTTCCACTGATGCATATGGCATCGGTCTTGGAGCAGTGCTTATGCAGGATGATCATGTTGTTGAATATGGATCTCGGCAGTTGAGGCCACATGAGAAGAACTATCCTACGCATGACCAAAAGTTGGCTACTGTTGTTTATGCATGGTGTTTTTAGAGAAAAAATCTCATGGGAGATCATTTTTTGGTATATACGGTGCAGAAGAGCCTCAAGTATATCTTCACGCAGCGTGGAATAAATCTAAGACTGTGGAGGTGGGTCGAGTACCTACTATCTTTCAACATCGAGCTTGCTTATACTCCTAGGAAAGGCAATGATGTGGCTGACACACTGAGTAGGAGAACTCAGTTACAGGTAGTTCGGGAGGCCAGCAGCGAGTGGCAGCTTATGGTTCTATTCTCTGAGATGCATTTGGAGGTGTATGATAGACAGGGAGAGACCGTTATTTCTTCTATAGCTGTTACCACAACTCTTCTTGATCAGGTTTGAATGAGGCATCTATCAGACCTGGAAGGCCTAGTCCTACAGGAGGGTGTGTCAGATAGAGACCCTACTCTAGGGTGGACAGTGGGTGATGATGAGTTATTACCTTTTCATGGCCACATATGGGTTTCAGAATACATACATGAAGAGATTATGTGGGAGTTTCATGAATCAACTTGGGCATTTCATCCCGGTGTCACAAAGTTTCTCGAGACTTACATCGTCAGTATTGGTGGCTAGGTATGAAGAAGGATGTGGCTGATTTTGTTATGTGGCGTTCCACCAGATAGAAGGTGGAGGTAGAGCATCAGGGACCAGTAGGTCTTCAACAGCTGTTACCCAATCCTATGTGGATATGGAATGATGTCGCGATGGAATTCATTACAGGTTTGTCGAGATTGCCTCAAGGGAATGATGTTATTTGGGTTGTGGTTTACAGGATCACGAAGGTTGCTCATTTCTTATCAATCAAGGAGACCATCAGTGTGGATGAGCTTGTGAGGTTGTATATCCTAGATATTGTACGCATTCATGGGGTTTTGAGTTCTACTGTTTCTGATAGGGATGCCTGCTTTACTTAACCTTTCTAGTAGGGGATATAGTGGGATTTGAGTACACAGGTACATCTAAGTACAACTTACCATCCCCAGATAGATGGCCAGTCAAAGGGCATGATTGAGGTGCTGGAGGAAATACTATGAGCATTTGTCCATGATTTTGGTGGTTCATGGGAGAAACACATACCTATAGTGGAGTTATCCTATAATAATAGATTTCAAGAAACAATTCAGATGGAACCTTACGAGGCTTTGAACGGTAGGTCTTGCTGATCACCCTTATGTTGGATGGAGGCAGGAGAGGTAGCTGTGTTGGGACCTCGTCTTGTTCAGGAGACCACAGAGTAGGTGGAGTTGAATCAGAAGAGGATGGATACTGCATAGTCTCGGCAGAAATCTTATGCTGATTAGCAGAGATGACCTTTAGAGCTCATGGTCGGAGATCCGGTTTTCTTGGATGTTACCTCGAGGTTGGGACATAAGAGGATCAGGAGACTGGGAAAGCTTTCACTAAGATACGTCGAGACGTTTGAGGTCCTAGAGAGAGTCGGGCTGGTTGCTTACAGGTTTCAGTCATCTCAGAGGTATCCGGCTACGCAAGACGTCTTCCATGTTTCTCAGCTTCGATAGTATTTCTCAGACCCGTCTCATGTTTTTCAATCTGAGGAGGTTGAATTAGAGCAAGATGCATCATTCTAGGAGCATCCTATAAGGATAGTTGATCATAGTTCAAAGGAACATCATGGCTGGTCTATCCCTCTGGTACGGGTGTTATTGCAGCACGACCGTGTACATGATGACACTTGGGAAAGGGAGGCCGAGATGCGATCACAGTGGCCAGAGTTGTTCTAGGATTCCTCTTCTACACCTTGTTAGGGAAAATCGGGGGGAAATTTCTTTAAGGGGGGAAGTTTGTAAGAACTCGGAGCTTCGTTTCAGAAATTTTATTATGTTTCTGGTAATTTAGAGGACAACAAGAAAATATGGAAATTTTCTAAGTACACGTTGTGAACTTTATGTGTACATGACATGTATTTTTCTCACGCACGAGGCCATCTGCTGGCCGTTTCTCGGCCACACACATAGTTTTTAGCGGTGATGTGGAGTCTGCTTAATGCAGCGTACAGAAAGGGTGAGTACACATCATGTACTCATGGAGTAGACGTTGTGTACTTTTTCTTTTGATTTCATCAATCAGACTGGGGTCACGCCTTAACCCTTTTTTCATCTTCTTCCCCACCAGATTCTGCCTAGAGGGTCAGAGGAGGCCAAATCTTCTCCAACCCACCGATCCATCACCAGCTATCTGAAGCAAACACCGTCAGTTGCAAACGAATCACAGTGGTGAGTCCTTGATTCTCCTTTGGACTCGTTTCCCGATTCTTCCTCTCGAGAGAGTTATCTAAGTTTGAAAGTTTTAGACATTTTTGAAGATATACTCCATTCTAGGCTGATTCACCGGCCGAGTATCTAGTATATCAATCTAAGAGGATCAAGGTAGGTGTTTTTATGCCCTATGTTTATTTTCCTTGAGTATTTGAGAAAAAGTATCAGATATCCATGTATCACGTATCTCGGGTTTGGGTTCTGATCCTGTTTTGTTATCTGCCTTAGACTGCATGTATGCTTGAGGTTTTAGATGATTAATAATTTCTTGTTAGCATGTTTGAGGATCACCCCATGGGTGTTTCACTTGTTTTGGCTGTTTATCGCCGTTTGTATTAGGTTTCATTTGAGACAGACCATGTTTCTTTGCTTTCTTTCCTTTATATAGTTGATTGCATGTATTGCCTACTGTTTATATGCTTTTGATGCTTTGTAGCTATTAGCCAAGTAGTTTCTGAATATACTTAGGGCTGATATGAATAATTTACATATAATTTATTTTACTCAGGGCTGCGTGAACCTGGAGTAGTTAGACCATAGGGTGAATTGATGTTTAGTTCTTCCTCAGAGGGACTACTTAATTATTACCATTACGAGACCATAAGCGATATTGAATTTGTGCTCTCTTAGAGGGTCTGATTATTATCGAATCAAGACTAAAGCAAGAATTAGATGTAAGTGCTTCCTCAGAGAGTCTGTAGTATCGCTATAAGACCATATGGGGAATTGACGTTGAGTGCTTCCTTAGAGTGTCATTGCCTTTTTTAAAATGTTTGGTCATAAGGGACTGCCCACATGAGGCACCCAATGGGTCAGTTTAATATATATTGTTTGTTGTTTGTGACGAGTCCACCAAGCCAAAGAACAAGCTTGGGTTTGTTCTTCTTGTATTTTAGGTAGTCTGTTGATATACCTGTTGTGTTACTTGCTATACTTTTGTACTATATAGCTATTTTCTAGATTATTTTGTTGGTGATTAAATGATTGAATTAAATTAATAAATAAATGTGAATGGAGAATTGTAGTATTGTTTACTTTAGTGTACCCGGTTTCTCTGATGCATTTATTTCCATTACTTTTGCTATATTTCTCACTAATAGTAGGGCACAGATTTTTTGGTGGTTTCCTACTGGGATTAGTCTCACACCCTATTTGGGTCCTACTTTTCGGCCTAAATTGGTTATATGGTTGCATGTGTGGACAGAGAATGTGGCCCTTCTACCTCGGGTTCTTGATTGCTGGTTAGAGCTGGAGAGCATGAGACCGAGCTTAGGCTTGCGATACTGCTGGAGTTTACTGTTTACTTTTTCAACTTGGGTTTGAGTTGTATTTTAGCATGTCGTTTTGTTTAATTCATTCCATAGAAACATATTCCATGCTGCATCATTATTATATTATATATTTCTCTCATTGTTTAGTTTTAGTTGTCATGTGTTGTTTACTGCTTCAGCTATTGTTTATGTTATTTCCTTCTACTGTATACTTTACCAAATGAGGGAATAGTTTCTCCACTAACTCACCAGGGACCTCGCTGCAAGTTGGCAGCCTCTAGTATTTGGGGAAATGTGCTTGAGGTCATGTGGTGAACTGGGTACGGGGTTCCAGTTGAGGGGCTCTAGATTCGGCTCGTTACATAATCCTCCAATTATTTCCTTATGTTAAAAACTCACAAAAATTTATAATGATGTTATCAAAATGTAATAATTTGTTACATGCACATTAAAACTACTCTTTATTGTCTATGAGGTTAAATCTTCCTTCTCCCTGATCATTAATCCTATTGATTGTAAAATTTCAAGCCTTCATATTCCATTAATCTTATAGTTTGTTGAAACAACCTTATACCAAACTCCTTCGTGACAACTCAACATGTTCATATTGTACTCATTAGATTATACACAATCTCCTTATAAAATTATTTCCTACAGTGGAATGATTTTGTTCTATTGAAGAAATTATATATAATTTTCTTTAAAATTTAATTAACAGCCCATTTGAAATATCAATGATTCTTTTTTCTAAAAAATATTAGTAAAATGTTATTTAAATAACCTCATTAGTTGTTGTAGAGTTATATTCCAATTTCATCATTATTTAAAATCATTGTATCGAAATATGGATAATATTTATAAATTTAGAACATTTTTCTGAAAATAAAATTATTTGTTATATTTAATAAATTGATATTCCTCTCATTGAAGAAATACATTTTTTAGAAAAAAATACATAAAAGTAGGAAAGTATAAAAGCGGGTATAACATATACATTAATTCCCCTTCATCATTTGTTCTTCTTAATGATTTTTATATGTTTTCTCATTCAATTACATTTCATCTTCTTTATCTAACCTAGAATTTATTTCTTTTAGATTTTTATTTGTATTATTTATCGTAATATCGATAAACATTTCATCTGACCTTATCTTTGGTTTATTTTTTTCGACATTTTAGGGGACCTATCCACATCATTATTATTATCTAAAATAGAATTGGGAAGCTCTATTCATTTTTCTAATGAAAAAATATATAGATTTTCAATATATGGATCTTTAGAAGATTCATTCATCAACTTCATATTCAAAATAGAATCTTTAATAATAAATGATATCTTATCTCTCATAGTAGTTTAAAAATATTTTATATTTATAAAAATTCATAAATTTTTATCAAATATATTTTATATAATTTCCATATAATATAGAAACATATATTTTAATGAACATACATTCACAACATTAATCATATTGAAAAAAAAACATTGCTAAATTAAATTTCCACATGTTGTAATGGAAATGCAGATCATTTAAATATTATACATTCAATGTGCCCCTATTAACATTCCTAGGGGTTTAAATGTTTTGAATACAAATATCTATAATCTAATTTATTGTATTTAGATGAAAAACCATAAAAAAATCCATTCAATGATAACAGATATGATTCACCCTTCTCCTTCTCAGATGATCCTAACATGTTTGGAAACTTATATGTAACACATTTCACGCCACCATCTAAATGAATTGATACAATGTAATAGCCTAACCCTAGAATACCTAGATCTAGTGTCTTAAAACATGATGTTCAATTTTTATACAAAAAATCATGCACTAATATATTACGCATCATGCCCCATCCAAATAATCTTTACGGTTCAGGTTCTGGGACACTAGCCACTTATACGATGCTTCTTCGGCTAAAAATTGATACCTGGAAAATAATATTAAAAAACATAGGGTGAGCATATTAATTCTCAATAAGGGGTTTTAAAATAATATAATGTACCATTTATAACTTTTGAAAACATTATTTTGAAATTTCTCATTAAACATTTTATTAAGGAAAGATGAAACCTATGTATTATAACATAGAATTTAGTCTAAGAATTATAAGGGAACATTTCATTGAATACTAACATAGTTATAAGGACGCACAATTCAATTATAAGTGGACACATTCGGAGTAATAGGTAAAATATAATCTAAATAATTAAAACATGTGAACATGGAAGTGAAACGTAAATAATTTAGAGTAATACATAATCTGAGTTGTGCTTAATGGTAATAAATTCAATTTCATCCTTTACTAATGTGATACGTACACTAGCTAATAAATCATTGAGTGATGAATAAATGTCATGCCAAAAGCATTTATTTCTTCATATACTCATAAGTACTGGATCTTAACCATGGATATTCTACTAGTCCAATATCCACTTGGTTAATTAATTAAAATAAACATAATGAGGGAATGTATAATGTGGGACAATATAACCATAATGTCATGGCCTTGTTGAAAGACAATAAATAATAATTTTTTCAAGGCCTTGGGAAATGACCGTAGAATTTCTTATGAGACCTACTGAGGCACCGAGGGGCTATAGCGGGCCCCACCCGACGCTTACTATGTCTAATACATTCCTCATATGCCATGTATGGTTGTATGTTCAATGTGTCCCTTACCACTTTGAACATTTAATTTCTAATTTCATATTATTCAATGAGTCCCATACAATCTTGAATAATTTAATTCACAATTCCACAAAAGGTCATAAGAGTTTTAATTACAATATTGAGAATTTACATATATTTAGTGTATCAAGCATATAAGTCGTAATTAAAAAACTAAATATACATGGTTATGTCATTGAATGGTATGTATGATAAATTTTTTTTGGCATATGTGATGACAACATATGCACTATAATAAATACATGTCTCTTCACATAAAATAATAACATTCAATTATAAAACCTTATTAATCAAATACATATTGGAATTTTATTTGGATTAATAATTATGTAAATGATAATCCCAATATTTCATATTGTGTGTTAATCTCAGAGATGCCCGAACATTTATTATTGATAAAATTTTGTATAACACATCATAGGGGTATACATAATATTAAAAATGGAAATCATGAAATTCCACCACAACAAATTACATTTAATATATATGCAAATAAGTGATTCATACATATGTATGTAAGGGTAGAAAACCCCAAATATTATAATCATGAATTCTCTATAAATTCTAAATGCATCAAAAGTATAATATTTAGAATACCCATAATTAAGGTTTATTGTTCTATAAATCTCTTTATACACAAGGGTGTATATAACGAGTTGTATATAAAAACCACTCATACTCTGAACACACCATGTTTTATTCCTTCTATGAAATCCATGGAAATTTATAAATAAAAATGAGGATCTAATTTTATATTTATAAACATATATTTTCATAACTGAATATACATTATGAATTAAAGGGGTCAAACCAAAAATCTAATGACACCCATATGACTATATTGGTCACATCAATCAACAAGAGATCATGAATTTTAAATCATAATGTAATATTTAAAATTTTTGTTTATTAAAAAAATTTATATACATATGTTTATGTGAATATATATAACTTACATGTATAACCGAGTATAAATAATTTTCTTACAAAAAAATTAATTGACACATATATGTTTATCAAATACATAAATTAATAATTGATGTTCATTTATGAAAGTCTAAAACTTGGTCCAGAATGTGAGTTAAATATAAAATATAATTATATTTGACCATGAATACTATACATATATATATATAGATAAGTTTTGTACAAAATATAATTTCTTATGTTTTAAAATACTACTTCAACTTTTCTACTCAATGTTTATAGGTCTTAAAATCGAAAAAATAAAGGATTATTTAAAACAATATGGTTATCAATATATGTAAATATATAACAAAATATAAAATGTATATAAACATTTTTTTCATGAGAAAAATTATCCATCGTGTTTAAAAATACTATTTAAACCCAAAATCTAGATGTCCTAGAATCGAGTATAATAGTATTTTTATACAAACACCAGGATATATATATATATTAGTATATATATATATATATATGTAAATGTATATAATTTCAACACTACAAAATATGGAATCATAAATCCCTTACCTGGATTGAGGAGGTGGAGAGGCTTGGGAAAGGCTCAAACAAGGCTTGAGAAGATCATGAGGAATATGAACACCCGTAGGGTTCAAATGAAATATAAGATATATTATATAAACTATATATATATTATATGTTTAATACACCTTCTATGGAAAACATAGACATACTATGTTTATAATATAATCGGTGGAGTATTTGTGGATAACGAGAAACAAATTGAGGCAACTAACATCACAAGCGTGGAAGAAATGAAAAGGAAGAGGAGTAGGAGGATACTGGTTCAGTGCATGTGAATGATAAAGAGTGTTATAGGAAAAAAACCAGAAAAATAATGAATGGATGAGATCAACTAAGAAAAGATCCTATGGTGGAGGCGAGTATTCATATTATAAAAGAAATGGATAGTTTAGATCTAAGGGGGATATGATTGTATGGCTACAGGAGACACACAAATTTTAAAATTACTCGGATGATTACGATTTGATCACGATAGATATGACAGTTGTGGTAAGAAAAAATGATTTAAAAGAATCGAACTAATGAAATTTCATCCATCGAGATCAGACGGTGTACAAAAACATGGAGGATATCCGCGGTTGTCGAGGATTGATGACTGAACCGAATCAGATATCCTAGACCATACGCGGTGAGATGTTACATCCCAGATCTGATCCCGATTGATTTTCACCATCCCACAACGAATTGGAGGGACTCTCGTGGATTTTTTATAAGCCTGGAGCTCTGTGAAAAGGCTCATATTACTCCTTTACCCTACCGATACCTCCCTGTACAAAGTTCTTCTATGAGGGAACTTTCCGCCCACCAGCACCGATATACCGCCCCACATGGTGGCGCACACAGGTCCCTTGTGTGTGCTTCAAGCACGCGTTCACACCCCCACTGGTCGGCCTGTGCTGATACTGAAGGGTTGGCTCGGCCGCCTAGTGCAGGCTGCCACCTTCGGCCCAACTAGAGGGATGGCCATTGTGGGTAATATTATTAATAAATTAACATTAAAAATAAAATCATAGAAAAGAAAAATAATCAATTTCATCTTTCATAAAAGGTGATTTATTTTTAACTTGGGGAAATTAAACTACACATTTACGTAAAACACTCATGATGCCTTTATACCAAATTTACTTGTAAGATAATTTTTTATATGATTACAAAAGAATGTTAAATATAACCTTATAAAGTTGATTTAAAAAATCATATAATTTTAATTTACAATATCAAATATCATAATACAATATTTAAAACGTTTGAAAATTTTAAAATGTACATTAAATTCCTAACATTGTTTTGGAATCATGCTATGTTTTATAAAGTATTCTCTTCAATTTTAAACCATGATGTTAAATATGATACTTAAGATATGTTAAATGCATCAAAATGGTTATTATTTTTATGTTGTATATTTTTATAATAATTTATACAATGTTTCTTTAAAATTTATAGTTAAATTTCATTTGGTTTGTCATGTTACTAATGGTCACTTTATTTTAAATTCAAGCTACCCTAAAAGGAAAAAAAAGACATAAGCATCTCCAATAGTCACCTACAGAGGTAAAAGTCACGTTGAGGATCTTATAAATAAATAGTTTTTGGTGTTTAAAATTCAATACAACTTGGTATAGATGGTGCACATCATTCCATTGATTCTTAGTGTGTCCATAGTAGCTTTGTCCATACTGATGATTATTGTGATAGATCTGAAGGACCTTTACTATCTCATTGGTGTTCTTGTTGAACTAGGTGATCTCCCTGTAATTTTATAGGTTTTTTAAAAGAATTACTTGGTTAGTATTGTTTTCCATTGATCTTGATGTAATTTAAACACTATGGTGTTTAATTAAATAAAATTCCTTATGTTTATTTTTTAAATTTTGTTCATATATCATGAAAATTAAACTAAATAAAACCATAATATTATTATTACAATAGAAATTAGTTTTTGTGTGTCACATTATTCCCCCTACAATGAATTTAATTCTCGCAGTTCATTTCATATATCCATGTTTGGAAACATTCTATGACTTTATTCACAACATCCCCCATTGTAGAGGATCCTCAGGTGCGGTCAGCTGAAAACCCGAATTTGTTTTCAATTCTTCTGTTTCCCTGGCCTAGACACACCTCTAACATTAAGGGTTAAACTCATTCATTACACACTTAGGATTCTTGAGGGAGACTTGAATGGTAGAAAATCAGAGATGACAGAATGTAAAAACTTTCTAAGAGCTGGTCAGACTGTCTCTTGTCCGATAATGTTAATGTTGTAGACGTGGTCATAAATACTGAAGCTTAGGATCCGGTGCATGTAGGCTACAAGAAGGTTCCCTTCCAAGGATACCATTTGAAATAATTCCCCAACTTTGATGTTTTAAGATAGAGTGAATCATTGTAAAAGACCTTCAGGGTACATTCCCTATCTCCTATACTTAGAAAATTAAACAATGGTTATGTTATGGTAGATAGTGTAATTCCTTTAGCAGGAGCGGAGAATGTCTATAATTTTTTATACTTCCAAAAGATGTTTACATGTCTTTCGCAGGTTTTTGAAGGGACTATATTTTTATGCACATGTTATGACCATAATTGCCTCTAGTACCTCAGTGAGAAGAGATAAGATTTGGGTTTTTCCTTCCATCTGTAAATTTTTTTTCATGAATTTCCGATCAGTGAAACTCATATTAATGAACAAACACTAAAAAGTTATGAGGAAGAAGAAACAAAAATTTGTATTTTCATAAAAAAATTGGTACACAATAACTAGGACTAATGGTTTCCCTAGTTTTCAATTAAATTATTCCCAAATATAAATTTCAATTCTCTCGATCTCCCTGAACCAAATACCACCCGAGTAGTCTAGTTCAATCTCATGGGTATACAGACGGTGTCTCAAGAGTGAGACATGAGGGCTGTAAAGCCAAGAGGCATCCGAATGTACATTATGTCTGTACAAAGATAAATGTCCTCAATTTCAAGGATTTCATAGTCCATTACTTGACCATAATGTCCATAAGACATGATTTGGAACATATATGTTGAGCGGAGGTAACCTACTACTATAACTTCTTGGAAAGCAATTATGAATGAGATTCCTTATGATTCGGTGAAGCAACCAAAAAGACCCTTGAATTACATTCCTTGATGTTCATAGGATTTAAATTTGATTTGAATCATAAAGAGGTAATCTAAAACAGCTCATCTGTGGAGTTGAAGTACACAGGGAGAGTTTGACATGTTGTAGAAGTGTTTGCATGTCATACAAATGTGTGAATAGTTTTCAATGTTTTCATGGAGGGATATGGAAACTATGGATTCTAGATCCTCAATAGAAAGCGTCAAAATATTGGTATTTTTTCAATCTAAAAATTAAGAAAACAACATGCATAGTAGTGAATAATTTGTTTTGTTCAGTTCGAGTTTTTCAATGTTATCTAAATAGAACGCATGATACCAACTATAACATCATGAATCCGTAATACCCAGAGATATTTCCTTAAAAAAATGATGTGTAATTTTTTTACAAAAAATCATGCACTGATATTTTACACATCATGTCCTAAATAGAAAATCATTACTGTTCAGGTTCTGGAAAACCAGCCACTTCTTCTATGTTTATTTGGCTAAAAACTGATAAATGAAAATATGTATTAATTAAAGTAGGGGGAGCATACAAATGCCCAGTAATGGGATTTAAAATAACATAACGTACCAAATATATCTTTTTAAAACATTATTTCAAAATTTCAAATAAAACATTTTCTTAAGGAATGCTGAAACACATGTATCATAACATAGAATTTAGTCTAATTATTATAAGGGAACATTTCATGGAATGCAGACAGAGTTATAAGGAAGCACAATTCAATTATTAGAAGGCCCATTCAGAGTAATAAGTAATAGATTTTCTAAATATGTATGACATGTGAACATGCAAGTGAAAAATTAAGAACATAGAGTAATATATTATCAGTGTTGTTCATTAAGGTAATAACTTCAATTTTATCTTTTACTACTATGAAACATACACTGGCTAATAAACCACTGAGTGCGGAATAAACATCATTCCATAAAAATTTACTTCTTCTGATACTCATAAGTACTGGTTATTAACCATGGATATTATACTTTTCGAATATCCACTTGGTTAATTAGTTATCATAAACATAATAAGGGAATGTATAATGTGGGACAATATAACCATAACTTCAGGGCTATATGCCATGATGATAAATAATAATATTGTCAAAGTCTTGTTCCAAGACCATAGATTGTCTCATGAGACCTACCAATTCACTGAGGTACTGTAACGGGCCCCACCTGGTACTAACTATGTCCAATACATTCCCCATATTCCAAGTATGGTCGTATGTTTAAAGTGTCCCATAATACTTTGAACATTTAAATTCTCATTTCTTATTATTCAAAGTTCCATATACCTCAATGAATAATTAAATTTATCACTCCATAAAAGGTCCTAAGAGTTTTAATCACATTCTTTAGCAAATAGATATATTTAATGAATAAGGAATGTAAGTGTTAATTAAAAAACTATCAACTCCCTGGCTATGTCATTGAATTGTATGATTGATAAGAAGATTATACAATATGTGAAGAAAACTAATGCACTAAAATAAATACATGTTTTGTTACATAAAATGATACCCTTAAAATCTAAAACCTTAGTAATAAAATACATATTAGAATTTCATCTGGATACATAATTAATTAAAAGATAAAAAAAATATTTCAGGTGGGGTATTAAACACACATATGCCCAAACATTTATTACAGATATGATTTTGTATAACACGTCTCAAGGGTATACAAAATGTTAAAAATGGAAGGCATGAAATTCAACCACAAAAAAATTCTATTTAATATATATGAAAATAAGTGATTCATACATATGAATTTATGAGTAGATTACCCCAAATATTATACTCATGAATTCTCCATTAATACTAAACGCAACAATATTATAATATTTGGAATATCCAAAATTATGGTTTATTGTTGGGTAAATTTGTTTATAAACAAGGGTGTATATTACTAGTTTTTTATAAAAACCACTCATATTTCGAAAACAACATGTTTTATTATTTCTTAGAAATCCATGGAAAATTATAAATAAAAATGAGGATAAAAATTCATATGTATACACAAATATTCTCATTATAGAATATACATTATGTATTAAAGGTTTTAAACTAAAAATCTAATGACACCCACATGACTATATTGGTCACATCAATTAACAAGTCTCCTTAAATTTTAAATCATAATGTAAAATTTCAAAGGATTATTTATTGAATAAACTCATATAAATATGTTTATGTGATCATATATAACATACATGTATAACTGAGTATACATAAGGGTCTTACAGAAAAATTAATTGACACATATATGTTTATCAAAAACATAAATTAATCAACGAAGTTCAATGTTGAATGTCGTAAAACTGGTCCAAAAGTTGAGTTAAATAAAATATTTACTCATATATGACCATGTATTATATATATATATATATATAATTTTTGTAAAAAATAAAATTCCTTAAGTTTTAAAATTCAACTTTAACTTTGAAACTCAATTTTTAGAGGTCCTAAAACTGAACATAATAGTGGTTTATTTAAAACATTGTGGTTATCTATATATGTACATATATAACTGAATATAAAAGATATATAAGCAAGTTTTTCATCGGGAAAAATTATCCCTCATGTGTAAAAATACTACATAAACCCTAAATCTTGATGTCCTAGAATCGGGCATAAGAGGGTATTATCCAAACTACAAGGATGTATATATATATATATTCATATATATATATATATATATATGAGTATATATATATATATATAAATATATATACATTCAACATAAAAAAAGAAGACAGTATAAATCCTTTACCTATTTTGAGGAGGAGGAGAGGCTCAGGAAAGGCTTAAAATGGATTGAGAGGATATTGAAAAATATTAACACCTGTAGGTTTCATATGAAAAACAAGATATATTATATAAACTATATATATTATAGGTTTAATAAATCTTGACAGTAAATCTGAGATATAATTGGTTTTTAATATGACCAGGGGGAGTCATTGTGAAAAAATGAGTAATAAACATAGGCCACTAGCGTCACGGGCATGTAAGAAATGAATCCGAAGAGGGGTAAGAGGATACTGGTTATACATAGGTGGAGAAAGAATAAGGAGATGAGAATGAAAAATCAGAAAACCATTTAATGGTTGAGATCAACTGAGACAAGATCCTACGGTGGAGGTGAGTCGGGGGATTTTCAAAGAGATGGATGGTTGAGATTTGAGGGGGAGATGATAGAATGACTATGAAAGACACAATGATTCTAAAATAACTCAGTTGGTTGCGATTAGATCATGACAAATCCAATGGTTGTTTTAAGAAGTGGTGATTTAAAAAACTCAGACGACCATGATTAGATCCATCAGGATTGGATGGCACACAAAAACGCAGAGGATATCTGCGGATGCCTAGGATTAAGGATCTAAGAGAATCAGATGGCCCAAATCACATGTGGCATGATCTGATGGCCCAGATCCAATTCCGGTTGATTTTCACCATACCACATCGAATCAGAGGGACTTCCAAGGGTTTTTATGATCCTGGATCTCCAAGAAAAGGCACATGTTATTCCTTCCCCCTCCATGTATTTCCCCATGTTGGGTTCCTCTATAGCCGCCCTCCTACTCCCACCCATGCGGTTGTGCCACCCCGCACAGTGGCGCACTCTGGTAACATGAGAATTATTATAGCGCGTGCACACACGCCCACTAGTCGGCCTATGCTGAGCCTGAAGGCTAGGCTCGGCCACCTAGCGTGTGTTGCCTCCTTCGGCCTGGCTAGAGGGTTGTCCCTTGTGGGGTATATTTTTAATAAATTAACTGGCATAATAAAATCATATTAAAGAAAAATAATCAATAACAATGTTCATAAAACATGATTTCTATTTATCTTGGGAAAATTAAATACACATTTACATAAAACACTCATGATACCTTTATACCAAAATGACATGTAAGATAAATTTTAATATATTCTTACAAAAATAATTTTAACATAACCTAAGAAAGTTTATTTATAAAATCGTATACACATAATTTACAATATCTAATGTATAATCATACAATATTTAAAAGGATTGAAGCATTTACAAATTATATTTTAATTCCTGCCTTAGTTTTGGAATCATGCTATGTTTTTTAATGTATGATATTCAATTTAAAACTGTGATGTTAATGATGATACTTAATATCTGTTAAATCATAAAAATTATGAAGTCTCTGAAATTTCACGGATTATTTTTCATAAATACTTTAGAATTTTACGAGTCTATGGCTTCTGACAGCACATGATTCCAAAGCCCGGTGTGCCTGGGATCAATTTCGGAATTTTAGCTCTGGTACGTTCAATGAACGAATTAGCAGGTTTTTATATCTTTTGAACCAGTGCATGGAATTGAAATCCAAGGGCACTGATGAACTCGCAGTGCCAGTATTTTCATAAGTGGACCTTTACAGCAGTTGTCTTTAATGCTGGTTGAATTTTAATATTTGGGTTAAATTAAGAATTTAAATAAAATTGATAGGACAATTTTATTTATATATTTGGATGTTAATTTCTCCCATGGGAAGTTATTGTTGGGGCCCACACCCCCCCCAACTTCCCATGTGTGGATAATGGAGTGGTGGAGAGGTGGGCCCCACCCGAGCCCAACCTTTCACCTCACATTACTCTTTTCAAACCCCCCTTTAAACTCCCATGTTTAATTCATGACAACCCCCTTATTTATGAGGATCCCTTCCTCATCCTCTCTCCCTCTTAATTGATTTCTAACACACCCTAATTAATTAATTCAACCGGTTCACTTAATTAATTAAGTGATTTGAATTTTGAATTTAAAAATTTCATGTGATAATAAAGTAATAGCTTAGGCTTATTATTTTATATTTGGGGGAAATCGTTGTGTTAAAGAGAGTGGGGGAGAGGGATTTTGAGAAGGGAGAAAGGTATTCCTCTCCTCAACGAATAATGGTGCTCCTCTCCGACAAAGAACTCTAACCTTCAACAGAGAACGACTCAGCGAAGAACACTCCACGTTTCTTCAATCCATTTCTTCCTATGCATCAAGGGAGGATACATCGATATGGAGAACTCACCAACAAGGACTGTTCTTTCTCCGATGTTGACGAAGCAACATCGCTTTCCGCATCTATAATAAACAAACCATATTCGAGGCAGGGGGAATATGTTAAATTTTAGTGGATTAAAATTGTGTTCGTTCGTCGTTGAATATCTTGGATTGTTCTCGGTTTATTGTTATCGCAAAACGCAGAGGGTGCGGCCTAAACGAACATGGCCCGATGAACCTCTACTGGATCATGTATATTTTTTTGGAGTTGACGACTGGAGCCAGAACATGGAAGAGGTTGGCGGCGCAAGGGCCGCTATTGCACACGTAAAGAAAATCCACAGCCAAGCGGGACGCGGAGGAGGAATCATGGTGTCGTCTCTCCAGGACAGGGACGCGGAGCTGCGGCTAGGGCAGGTCGTGGCAGAGGAAGCCGGTGCCATCGTGCCAGCTGTGCGGAAGGAACCACAGTCTGCTTCACGGGCCGATTCGGCGGAAGAACCGGTCGGCCCATCGGTCGGATGGGCGGAGGAGAGTCGCGACTCCAGACAAACCACAGCTTGGCCATCTGGGCCGATTGTGCCAGGAGGTCGGCCAGCTTTAGCCGGCCGGTTAGGGAGGGTAGCACCACTTGGCGCCGCCGGTTTGGGCGGCCGGGGGGCCGCCCCTCCTCGAACAGCTCGACATTCGGGCCGAGGCAGCCTGGTCGCGCTCAGCCGGGCTGCATCGGGACGGGTCGGGCCACTCCCCTCAATCCTGGTCGCGCATTTCATATGGCCGGTCTGACCCTTCTATCTGTTTGGACCCGCTAAAACAGGATTGCCCCGACCTGTCAGCCCACCGAGCTTAATCGGTCGGGTTCGTTTCCACTTACAAGTGAACAACATAAAGACCGCGCATCCGATCGACATGCCGCCTGCGGTACTAGGACCCTCGTAATGAGGCGGTAATTTTTCAATACTCTAAATGAGTTTTGGATGACTTTGGAAAATGTTCAGCTTTGGAATGATCATATTTCCAACTAGGCCTCTGTAACGAAAAAGAAAATATCTCTCAGAACGAGCATCCAATTGACACGCCGTCTGTCGAGTTGTGTTCCTTTTTACAAGTCATATCTTTGGGATACATAACTCTATAATTCATGACATATAATGTATCAAACCCTTTACTCGAGGAGCAGACCCTCCCAGAATCGTGTACGCTATGTGCGAGAACCTTTAAGCTGGCTGCGACTACGATGACTACCGTGCAGGGATCCTCCATGGGTTCGACGATGATGAAGACTGTACTTGGATCCTCTGTGGGTTCGGCAACGAGGACGATTGTACATGGATGCTCCGTGGGTTCGGAAGCAATAACGATTGTACTTGGATCCAACATGGTTTCGGCAGCAATGGTTATTGTAATTGGATCTTACATGGGTTCTTCAGCAACAACTTCTATACTAGGATCCTACGTGGGTTTGGAAGAGGAGATGATTCAGAGGCTACATCTAACCATATTCATCCCTCTTCAAAATTAGTATGCATGTGTGAGCTGAGTCTTGTCATTCAATCATTAACATTGATGCAATTGACTTCATTCCTATGTGGACCAGATTGGGCTTGGACTATGAAGTTGGAGCCAAACTGAGATTGATGACTTAGATATATGTATGGGCATATACCAATGTAGAGTTGGTTAATACTTCGTGTTTGAATCTTTCTTTTTTGTTTTATACATCATGGATTCTAGGAGACCTTCATGGGTCTCGGGGTCCCTACTAAGTTCTGTTATACTCACCCCTGCATGGGCAATTCCCGCACTATGTTTTGTTGGTTACAGATGACGGACATCACTGATCGTGGTTGAGGCTTGTGGAACTGGATAGTATCTGGAGGTGGACCACCTGGCGGGATGTACATGGAGCGGACGGACGGACTAAGGTACCGACAAGACTATATGTACTCACCCTTCAGGTGGGATTCCTGGAGGATGACTCAGTGGTTACGAATTTACTTTACAACTATTGTACTTTCTTTCTCAGTTGTACTGTACTTTTAGTTGGTTAGTATACCGCCCCATTTTATTTCCAGCACTTACTTTTTTACTCAGTTTTACTTAGTGCTTACTTCACTTGCGTACTCTGTTGTGTTTGTTTACTTTTATAAAGGAAATTCCTTCCCTTTTACTGGAATTTACTCATTTGGTGCTAGTGACCAGCCCCTGGCCTGTAGAATGCAGGATTGGGGTAGTCACGACACGGGACCTGAGGATGGGTCGTGACAAATTGGTATCAGAGGAGTCGGTTCTACCATAGAACTCATGACTCTGATAATTTTTTTTCTGTGAAGCAATAGTGTTTAGAGTATTGAGTGTGGATATAAGTCCAGGGTGTGTTGTATTGGTGCGGTGGCCGACGTATCCATACACCAGGACCCTGACTTTCGATTTCTAACTCAGTGCACAAAAACATTGATTTCATGTGTGTTTCAAAAGTTTTCATTGTGATTACTTTGTGTCAGCTCACTAGGTAAACTTTTTGACCGTGGAAAACCTGTTTCTTTTCAAGATGGCCCCACGAAGGTAGCCAGCCAAGGTTCCCTGTTATGTGAAAGATGGAAGCTCACCGAGCGACGAGGCCTCGGTGTAGGGCTCCATTACAGCAGAGGCACTCGCGGTACCACTACTCATTGGGCCACCGATACAAACAGCCCCAGTAGTAGAGAGTGCACACAGCTTGAGTGCGCTGCACGAGTTCCAGCGATAGAGGCCGCCAAGGTTCTGTGTCGAGATGGACCCTCAGGCAGTCGAGGATTGGATGGATGCTATTTTCAAGGTCTTCAGATTAGTAGGGACACTAGCTTAACTTATGGTGATCGTTTTCGTGAGTCTACTACACAGAGAAGTAGGTAGGTGGTGGAGCCTGATGCTTCAGGTGCACGGCGAGGCATCTCTACTTTGGACAGACTTCGAGAGTCTCATTCGCTCAGAGTTTTTCCCAGCCACCCTTCATGCGGTGTGGATCCATGGGTAACATCATCTTCGGCAAGGCAGTATAACAGTAGCTCAGTACTCGGCAAGATTTAATGACCTCTCGGGCTACTCCACGGACATGGTACGAGACCCATTCTTCCAGGCTCGGACCTTCGATCAGGGACTGAGGAATTAGATCATGGCTTTAATGATCTCCATCAGCATTCCGACGCAAGTGGGAGTATTGGAGCAAGCCCTTATTGTAGAGAACATTCATATTGAGCTGACACCAGCAGCAAGACACACCGCAGGGGGACACGTAACAGAGTCTTCTGTAGCCGAAAATAGACAGATGTCGTAGAGGTCCAAGAGGACCATGCCATCCGGTGGGAAACCTCAGGATACTGGTCCGGATGTGCGGGGCACACGAAGAAGAGCCATCCATTCAAGGTGCCGGCAGTGCTTTGCAAGCGGGGGTAGGGCCACATGGCTCTTGACTACATGACCCTCCATGGAGATGAGAAGTATACAGTAGAGGGACCACCTGGGTAGAGGTAGAGGTTCAACCATAGTCGTCCATAGGGAGTAGGCAGATGTGGTAGAGGGTCTAGTCGGGCAGTGGGTGGTGGACGACGCTTCTACACTCTACAACCACCACCACTTGGAGGACCACCCCGACCACTAGGAGCTGGCGGACAAGGACATTCTCTTCTCCAGAAAGTTGAGGCCTATGACCACGACACACCTGCGATTATTTGAGGTACTATCTGTGTCTACTCCACCCTTGTTGTAGTTTGTATAGACATAGAAGAGAGTCATTCATTTATTGTCACTGCACTTGTTCGGAGCTTGGAGATTCCAGCATAGCCATTGGCGCGATCTTTATGACTAGAGACTCTTACGAGATCAGACTCAAAAATTACACACTGGTGCTGGCAATGTGAGCTTACTCTAGGAGGTGAGAGCATCAACTGTGATATTCTTGTAGAGGCGTCGAGGCCTCATGACGTCGTCTTGGGTATGGACTCGTTATTTGCAGTCCAAGACCATATCGACTGTATTAGGAACACAGTGTAGTCTATGGGCATAGATGGGAGCAGGTTCACCTTCACGAGTAGGAAGGGAGCCTTGGCAGTGTAAGATGGAATTACGTTGAGAAGAGGGCATCCAATCACCCATCAGTTAGCTAGTCTCATCCTAGGAGTGATTAATGTGCCGAGTCCGAGTTTACCTCTTGTGGTGGATCAGTATGCAGATGTTTTTCCTGACGATGTTCTATGACTACCTCCTTGCAGAGAGGTAGACTTCTACATTGACCAATACCTCGAGACATAACTGATATCTACTCCAGCATATCGGATGGCTCCTGCCATGTTTTGTGAGATGTGGGTACAGTTGGAAGACTTACAGGGAAAGGGATTCATCGGACCCAGGTTTTCACCCTGGGCTTCTCTGATTTTATTCACCAGGAATGCAGATGGGAGCTTACGACTATGTGTTGACTACCGTCGCTTGAATCAGGTGACCGTAAAGAACAAGTACCCACTCTTGAGGATTGAAGACCTCTTTGATCTGCTCAAGGGAGAATGATGGTTCTCAAAGATAGACCTCAGGTCACGCTATCATCAGCTCAGTTTTCGAGATGAGGATGTGCATAAGACGTCCTTTAGGTGTCGGTGTGGCCACTACGAGTTCCTGGTTATGACCTTCGACATAAACAACACTCCAGCGATGTTCATGAGTCTCATGAACATGATCTTTTAGCCTTACCTCGATCGTTTTTCGTAGTCTTCAGCGACGACATACTGGTTTACTCGACTACAGAGGAGGAGCACGCCAACCACTTGTAGGTTGTACTGGACACACTCCGAGAGCACCAGATTTATTGTAATCTTCAAAGTGAAAGTTATGGATTCGAGAGGTTCATTTCTTAGGGCACATCATCTCAGATGTTGGGGTTGCAGTGGACCCACCGAAGATCAATGCGGTACATGCTTGGGATCCACCCAGGTGCGTGACAGAGGTGCAGAGTTTCTTAGGTCTGGCTGGGTACTATCATAGATTTGTGCCAGAATTCTCCAGAGTTGCAACACTGCTTTCAGCTTTGACAAAGAATGGGTAACCCTTTGTGTGGTACGATAGATTCCATCATAGCTTTCAGGAGCTGAGACATAGATTGAACAGTGCGCCCATTTCAGGCTACCAGAGGAGGGCCTTGGGTACGTGGTTTACTGCAACACGTCGGGGACCGGACTCGGGTGTGTCCTAATGCAAGAATAGGTAGTGATCGCTTATGGTTCATGGATGTTGAGGTAGAACGAGCAGAACAACACTACCCATGACATGGAGTTAGCAGTAGTGGTCTTCTCCCTGAAGATGTGGTGGGACTATTTATTGGGCATGCACTTTACAGTTTACTATGACCACCAGAGTCTCAGATACATTTTCTCACATAAGGACCTGAACTTGAGACAGTGGCTATGGCTCTAGTTCCTCCAACACTATGACTTTGAGATAGTCTATAGTCCTGGGAAGAAGAACGTATTAGCTAATGCTCTCAGCATGAGATCGGGCATACAACTGCTAATGGAGGCGACATAGCAGCTAGCCGTGTTGCAGATATCCTTCATGGATAGAGATGGGGAAGCCATTCTATAGTCTCTCACTGTCACTCCTCGACTACTTCAGCGGGTCATAGAGGCACAATGTGGGGACTTTGACTGTGAGACGCAATGTGCTCATATTTCCAAAGGGTAGGTGCCTGATGTATTTTCTGAAGGAGGAGAGCACGTCATCCTCTTCAGGGAATGTTCCATGGTACCAGTTGCACTGCGGGAGGAAGTTCTGAGGGAGTTTCACACTTTTCCTCTAGCGGTACATCCAGGAGTGGTGAATATGTACCAGGACCTCAGACAGAAACACTGGTGGCCGGGTATGATGAAGGCTGTAGTAGATTTCGTTTCATGATGCCTCACTTGCCAGCAGGTGAATGGGAGCACTAGGTACCCGTAGGCTTGGTACATCCATTAGAGGGTCTGGAGTAGATGTGGGATGGGATATCCATAGATTTCGTGATGGGGATTCCACATACATCCAGTGGACACGACTCCATCTAGTTGATCGTAGAACGACTCACCACGTCGGCCCACTTACTACCGATCAGAGAGCAAGGCTCAGTAAAGATATCGGGATGCCTCGACATTCAGAAGATTATATAGATTCATCGTGTGCCATCATCTACTGTCTCTAATCGAGATGCTCACTTTACATCCCAGCATTGTAAGGGGTTGCAGGAGGCATTTGGGATGCAACTATGTCTAAGAACTCCCCTTCATCCTCAGACGGATGGCCAGACGGAGAGAACCATTTAGACTATCGAGGACATGCTCCGTGCATGTGTCCTTGACATTGGATGCTGCTGGGAGGATCCCCTACCCTTGGTGGAGTTTTTGTACAACAACAGCTACCACTCCACCATCGGGATGACACCTTATGAGGCACTATACGACCGACCATGAAGATCACCTCAATGCAGGACTGAACCTGGGGAGTTAGCACTTGTAGGAACAGAGATGGTTCAGGCTACAACGGAGAAGGTGCAGATCAACCAGGAGCTGATAAAGACGACACAAAGCAGATAGAAGTCCTATACTGATAGGAGACAGAGAACACTGTATTTTTTGGATGGTGACCATGTTTTATTATGGGTCTCATCTCGATGTGGACTACATATATTTGGTCGGGGCAACAAGTTATCTCCGTACTTCATCGGACCATTCCAGGTCCTCAGCAGGGTAGACGATGTGGCTTACCGCCTGGACCTTCCACCCCAGTTGCACCGGGTGCATGATGTCTTCCACGTATCTCAGCTAAGGAGATACATGCACGACCCGTCACAAATCATTGATCATAGGGAGATGGACATCGATGACGGGGTGACATTTGTGGTGGTCCTAGTGGGGATCGAGGATCAACAGGAGAGGGTCCTACATGGATGGTCGATTCCTCTGGTGCACATTCGTTGGCAGCAAGGGAACCTCCAGGAGAGCACATTGGAGCGGGAGGCTCAGATGTGTGCTCAGTACCCTCATTTTTTTTCTAGTTTATGTTGTAGCTTTACATGGATGTAAAGTCCCAAGGTGGGACTAATGTAAAGACCCCTATATATCAAGGAAATTTTTTTCATAAATACTTTGGAATTTTATGAGTCTGTGGCTTCTGACGACACATGATTCCGAGGCCCGGTGTTCCCGGAATCAATTTCCAAAGTTTAGCTCGGGTACGTTCAGTGAACGTACGAGCGGGTTTTCTATCTTTTGAACCAGTGCTCGGAATTGAAATCCGAGGGAACTGATGAACTCGCAGCGCCAGTAATTGCTTAAGGGGGCCTTTACTATAGTTGTGATTTATGTGGGTTGAATGTTAAAATTGGGTTTAAATTAAGAAGATAAATAAAATTTCTAGAACAATTTTATTTATATCTTGGGAAGTTAATTTCTCCCATGGGAAGTTATTGGTGGGGCCCACACCCACCCAACTTCCCATTTGTGGATAATGGATAGGTGGACAGGTGGGGCCCACACAAGCCCAACCTTTCACCTCCCATAACTCTTTTCAAACCCCCTTTAAACATGCATGTTTAATTCATGACAACCCCCCTTATTTATGAAGATCCCTTCCAATTCCCCACTCCATCTTAATTTATTTCTAATACACCCTAATTAATAAATTCAACCTATTCACTTAATTAATTATGTGATTTGAATTTTGAATTTCAAAATTGCATGTGTTAATAAAATAATATCATAGGCTTATTATTTTATTTTTAGGGGCAATCGTTGTATTAAGGAGAGTTGGGAGAGAGAATTTCAGAAGGGAGAAAGGTATTCCTATCCTTAAAGAAGAACGATAGTCTTCTTCGATGAAGAACTCTCACCTTCAATGGAGAATGACTCTGCAAAGAATGCTCCACATTTCTTCAATCCTTTTCTTCCACCTCATCATGGAAGGAGACACCGTCGCGGAGAACTCGCCAATGACAACGGTTCTTTCTCTGATGTTGACGAAGCAACATCGCTTTCTGCGTCTACAACGAACAAACCATATTCGAGGTAGGGAGAATATGTTTAATTTTAATGGATTAAAATTGTGTTCATTCGTCGTTGAATATCTTTGATTGTTTCCAGCCTATTTCTATCGCCTAATGCAGAGGGCATGGGCCGAACGAACACAGCCCGAAGACCCTTCGCTCGATCATTTATATATTTTTTCGAATCGGCGACCGGCGGTGGAACATAGAAGAGGTTGGTGGGTCAAGGGCCGCCATTGTGCACGCAAAGAAGAGCCGCGGCCAAGCGGGCTATGGCGGAGGAAGCACGGTGCTGTCGCACCCTGACGGGGACACAGAACCATGGCGGAGGAAGCCAGCACCGTCGTGTCAGCTGTGTAGAAGGAATCGTGGACCTCTTCGCGGGCCAATTCGGTGGAAAAACCAGTCGTCTCGTTGGCCGGCCAGGCAGAGGAGAGGCATAATACTGGACGAACCGCGACCCAACCGTGTGGGCCTCTTCTGCTAGGAGGCCGACCAGCTTCAGTCGGCCAGTTAGGGAGGGCATTGTCGCTTGGAACTGCCCGTTCAGGTATCCCCCCCTGAACAGCTCAGCCAGCCGGGTCGCTCCCCCTCGAGCCGGGCCGCACGTTTCAGCGGGCCGGTCTGACCCTCCTGTCAGGTCGGTCCTGCCAAAACAGGATTGACCCGACCTGCCAGCCCACTGGGCTTAACAAGTCGAGCCCGTTTCCACTTTAAGGTGAATAACATAAAGGCCACATGTCTCATCGAAGCACCGTCTTTGGAACTAGGACGCTCACGTCAAGGCGGTCCATTTTATATTATTTATGTGTGTTTTTCATGACTTCGAAAAACGGCCGGGATTTGAATGATCATATTTCCAACCAGGCCCCTAGAACGAAAAGGTCAATATCCCTCAGAATGGGCGTCCGATTGATGCACCTTCTGTCAAGTTGAGTTCCTTTTGATGAGATGGAACTTTAGGATGCATCAACATTGGACATCATGACATTTAATGTATCGGCCCCTTTAATCGAGGAGAGGACCCTCCCAGAATCGAGTACGCTGTGTGCGGGAACCTTAGAGTTGGCTGCGACATCGATGACGACCGTGCTGGGATCCTCTGTGGGTTCGACGACGATGAAGACTATACTTGGATCCTCCGTTTGTTCGGCAGTGAGGAAGACTATACTTGGATCCTTCATGGGTTCGGCAACGATGACGATTGTACATGTATCCTCTGTGTGTTTGGCAGCGATGGTTACTGTACTTTGATCCTACGTGGGTTCGGCAGTGACGACTTCTGTACTAAGATCCTACGTGGGTTCGACAGAGGAGATGATTCAGTGGCTATATCTAATCATCTCTATCCCTCTTCGAAAGTATTATACATGTGTGAGCTGAGTCTTGTCTTTCAATCATTAACATTGATGTGATTGACTTCTTTCATGTGTGGACCGGATTGTGCTTGGGCTCAGAAGTTGGAGCCAAACTGAGATTGATGACTTAGGAATATGTATAGTAATATACCTAAGTAGAGTTGGTTGACACATCGTGTTTGTATCTTTCCTTTGTGGTTTATCCTTCCAGGATTCTGGGAGGCCTACGGGGGTCTCAGGTTCCCTACTGAGTATCATTATACTCAACCCTGCACGGGCAATGCCCGCACTACGTTGTGTTGGTTGCAGACGATAGACATTAGTGATCACGGTTGAGGCTTGTGGAGCTGGATAACATCCAGAGGTGGACCACTTGGTTGGATGTACACGGAGCGGATGGAAGTACTGTGGTATTGAGGAGACTATCTGTACCAGCCCTTCAGGTGGGATTCCCGGTGGACGACTCAGTGGTTACTGCTTTACTTTACAGCTATTGTACTTTCTTTCTCAGTTGTACTGTACTTCCAATTGGGTTTGTATACTGGCCCATTTACTTTCCATCAATTACTTTTGAACTCTGTTTTACTTAGTGCTTACTTCACTTGCGTACTTTTTTGTGTTTGTTTACTTTTATAGAGGCAATGCAATCCCTTTTACCATGATTTACGTCTTTGTTGCTAGTCATCAGCCCCTGGCCTATGGAAGTTGGGCTTGGGGTAGTCATGGTATGGGCCCTGGGGAGGGGTTGTGACAATAATAGATATTATTATTATGTTTTATAGATTTAAGAAAATTTATACTATGTGTCATTAAATTTTTTAATTAAACATATTTTTTTTTTCAAGTTACTAACAGTCACTTTATTTTAAATTCATGCTAACCTAAACAAAAAACAACGGTCATAAGCATCTCCAACGGCCACCTAAAGGGG
Source organism: Viscum album (assembly GCA_963277665.1). Lineage (NCBI taxonomy): Eukaryota > Viridiplantae > Streptophyta > Magnoliopsida > Santalales > Viscaceae > Viscum > Viscum album. The sequence continues at coordinate 115,563,253 of OY728137.1, forward strand.
TAACGGTTGGATGAAGGCCCTTATAAATACATGTATTAGGGTGTTCCAAATTCAATAAAACATGGTGAAGATAGTGTGCATCATTAAATTGATTCTTAGTGCATCTTTAGTAGCTCTAGCTATGCTGATGTTTATTGTGACGGATCTGAAGGACACATACTATCTCCTTGGGGTTATTGTTTTATTGGGTCGTCTCCATGTAATTCTAATAGATTTTATAATAGGTATTTTTAGGTAGTATGGTTGTCCTTTTATCTTTATGTATTGTAAAAACATAGGTGTTTTATTAAATAAAATTCAATGTGTTTATTTTGTATGTTTTTTTCTTATATCATGAAAATTAAACAAAAAAACCATAAAATTATTATTACAAGATAAATATGTCTTGGGTCGTCACATACTAACTCAACAATCTTCTTCATATTATGATTTTAATGATTTCTAAATATATATAATGTTTCAAAATTTATTCCACCATATTCAAAAAAATAAAATGATGAATACAAATTCGTTATCAACTCTAGATATTGAAACTCAAACACTACTTTCTAACCACATAAATAATCCCTGCCTTATATAATAACAAATCACATCAGTACAGAATCATACTTATCAAACCATAACTTTTTGATCATTCTCTCTTTCCTGGAATATGGATATAATTATCTCCTGATGACGAAATTAATTTGGACAAATTACTAGATGAAGAACAAATGATTGAATATAGAATAATCATATAGTAGATAGAAGTTTCTAAAAATAAGTGGACAGGGATAGAATTTTACCGAATCCCATATATATATATATATTCCATGGAAAAAGTCAGATCAACATCCCTAATTCGAATGGTTGAGATGAAAAGACTTATTTTGATCAAATTCTCAAATACTTTTATATAGATTTTATTTCTGAACTCTTGTTTTTATTATATTCGATATATATGTTTTATTACACAAATAGTTTGGATGATTAAAAATAATGATTTAAAAAGAATTCAAATATGTGTAAAAACATAAAAATTTTAAATAGTTAAATATTTATATATAATATCATGAAATTTTCTTTCTAGAGACAAATTTAGAAAATTTTTATCAAAAACATATTTTTGAATATTGACTTTATTGAGTGGAAAAACATAATAACTATGTATGATTTTAGAAATTTAATATTAACATAAAATAGTTTTCACAACAAATTCACTTTTAAAAACATATTTCAAAAATTTTATATCAGAAATTATGTAATGAAAATTGTCTAAATATAGTTCTGTAAGACTATTTTTTAATGAAAATATTTAAATGTATTTTTATGGAAAATTTTTATAATCCATCACCCTGTAAATAAGAAATTCCTAAAAAATAATTTGAAAAAAATATTTTGTAGGTATAATTTTTTATTAAAAAATTATATAAATAATATTAATGAATTTTTTGGGATAAAAAATTTGTACAAAATATTATCCTTTTAAAAAAATATTTTTAAATTTACTGTAATCATGATTGTCTGAAATTATTTCATAACAACAAAAATTAACTAAAATAACTGAAATATTTAAAACATGTAGTACCCCATTTTATAATGACATCATTAGTTTATGGTGATGGTTTAAATATAAATTACATACTATTTGTCATTTTATATTGATCATCCATATATTCTTTTAAAAAGTTTTTAAATCAGTCAATATTAAGGGGTTTTGTAAAATATCATCATGTTGTTATTACAATAAAATAAATTCTATAATGGTATCTCCTTTTTATTTGTGATCCCAAATAAAATGTTGAATTATGTTTATGTCATTGGATCATTATTTATGTGATGGGTTTTTACATAATTTAATTTCACTTCTGTTCATATAAAAAATTGAGTTTTACTACCAATGATGTTGTAATCAATGACTGTTTGTTGCATTAAAAACCCATCAAAACAACAAAATCCTACTACCGCATATTAAACATTAGTAGTGGAATGTGATATGTAATATTATTTCTTACAAGACCAATGAAAAAAATATTCTCTTTTGAAATAACAAGTTCTGAATATATTTTTTTATCAAATTTATATCATACAATTCAGTTTCTATAAAGTATTTTCGATTAATTTATTTTTCAGAGGAATAAAATATTCCATGAGTTATATTTTCAATAAGATAAAAAGAAATTAAATTTACATTTTTGGACTGGTTTTTTGGATTATGATGATATAATTTAGACAAGCATATAAAATACATAAAATATTGATGACTATCAGTAATCTAAGGTAAACTACCAATCATTAATTTAGATGTATTTTGGTCAACTAGTTCCCATATTAATCAATATCTAATCTATTTTGGATTTCTATAAGATTATTTATACTTTTTTTAGTATCCAAATTTATTATTAAATATTTTATACACTTATGTTGATATAAAAATGTTTGTTCTGGTTTTTGTAAAACATGAAAAACTATAATGAATATACGTTCACCCATCATTCTCATCTCAATAAAAAATATCATATAATCTACAAAGGAATATATAATATATCTACGAGTTAAAAAAGATATATTTCAGTCAACATGTATTTCAATGGTTATTGTGTTATTATAAACTATTATAATAAAAATTATTTTATCTATTTCTCCAATATCAAATTCTTTTTTTAAAGTACATTTAATCTATCGTACTATTCTCTACGGGATTTATGAAGTCCCTAAAATACTTTATTTTGAATAAATACATTAATAATATAATTTTTTAAAAAACGATGTGTTTTTTCAATACCAAATTCGTCTTACACATATCCATTAAGAGGATCACACTCCACATCTATTTAAAAATATGATAAATTTAAAAATGTTTCACCAGTATAAAGAATATTGACAACATCAAGTTTAGGTAAAAGGGAATAATATTCATCATTTTAAATACCTTATTCTTTATGATCACCCTTTCAAACAATTCATTGTTTATTTATAACTATGACCCCATTTTCATTAATGGTTTTCACAAAAATCAACCACACACCTTTTATTGGTGATTATTTTGGCCTTTTATACAATGTAGAAACATGATTAATTTTAAATTCAATGAATTAATATTACATAAATTTTATCAAATCATTATCACCTAAATCCTCATTAAGAGTCTTCGGTTCTATTTTAGATGAAAAATGTTCACATTCAATTCATAAGGAAATTCTTGTTCAAACGGGTTAATCAATATTACCTATTATATTATCTTTAGGATAATTTAAAATAATTAACTAACTTATTTTGTTTCCAAAATAAATTATTCAACTATTGGATTAATTTTTTCATGAGGTATAAATTGTTAAAATTTAACCACAAGTTTATCTCTAATAATAATAATATTCAAAAATTGGTTGAAAATCAGTTTTTGAAATAACATCTCAAGATGTGGGTGGAGGTTGTTTGAAAACAAAAGTATCAGTTTAATAAAATTTAATATGTAATGTTTCTATTATAGAAATTTTATTTATATTTAAACTAAAGATTATTTATCAATTGTAGAACATCTTGAAAAAATATTCATCAAATTTTGAAGAATCATTATTTAGATTATCTTAAGAATTTATAATGAGTACATTGCGTCCCAAAAAATTAAAGTTATAATGTTTTGGTTTCTTCGTATCCAAAATTAATAATGAATTTTACTAATAAAATTTCACTATAATACATGATTTATAGTATATAATGAAAAAATTGAATTTTCATAAAAAAAATGAATCACAATTGAATATTCACTATTGATGATTCTTAGAAATTCATGAAGAATGTCATTTCTACATTCATCTAAACTAATTTTTATGGATTTCTATGTAATGATATGTTATGTATTATACCTATTTACTATAAAATATTTTAAATTCATAAATAAAAATTTATCCACCATGTGCACATTGAATATTTACCAAGAATATATTTTTCTCATTTTCAACATAGGCTACAAATGTTTTAAAATCGTATAATGTTTATAACCTTCTAATTTAAAATACAGTAGTGTATACCTGGTATAGTCATCAACTAAAACATATAACATATATTTTCGTTGAATTATTGTAGTTTTTGTAAGAAACAATAAATCCATTTGAACCAATAATAATTAATAAGATATTGAGACATCACATGGTGGATTAAAACATAATTTATTAAACTGTCCAAATTAACAATGATTAAAAAATTTAGAATAAATAATCTTAATTTATAGTAGATCTATAACTAGTCCATTCATAGTTACTTTGTACAGTTTTATAATGATATATATCGTTATCCTTATATTCCATAAACAATATTGATCATTCATTTCAATAAGTAAACGTACATTGTAGCTCCTAAGGTCTTCTATGTTATCTGTGAACTCATTCTCATACCTATTTGAAAACAAATAATTTGATCATCGGTTCTATGAAAAGTAAACATATTATCTATGAAGTCAATAGGATCACCGAAATCACATTTTAATTAGGTCAATAATGTTGTGATTGATTCCTTCTATAGATATAATATTTCAGTAATATCTATACCTAGATGTAAAATATTAAAAATTCTGATAAATTATCCTTGATCATTATGACCAAAATTTACCTTTTCTATGTTCATTTTAGCAGCTTTCTTGATGAAATCCTTCTTCATAGTCATATTCATAGAACATCCACTATCTATGTAACAAATATTACTATGGTTGGAATACTTATTCTTTTTCCATAAAGATATATGATTACTATTTTGGATCTCAAGCATGCTTATGTCCATCATTTTTAGAAAATATTATTTTCATAATCCATATTTATCCATCATTATTATGCTAAACATTTATGAGTTCATTAGAAAACTATTATTTGTGAAAGACCAATGATTGAATTTATTTAAGGAATTTAAATTTTCCAAATTTCCTCCACATTAAAATTTAATTAAAAACTTGGAACTCTTTGAAACAAATTAATTGTTATAAATTTTTTTAAGTATGATGAAAACCAATTATAGATACATTCCTATAAGGTTTTAGTTTTCTTTTTGTTTTATAAAAAATAACAAATAATTTTGGATAATGACTTTTTCAGACATTAGCTTTTAGCATATAGTTTCATAACTAAAATTTATATTCATTAGATATGGCATGATAATAATGTTTTTCTTATTAGGTTAAAAATTTATCAACATTATATATATAAAATTCTTTTGAATGAATATAAATTTCATTAATGGGTTTATAAATTCTATCATATTCATAAAAAATATTTACCAACACATCATTTGATTTTTTTAGAAACATTGTTGATTTTATTTTATAAAAATGTTCATTACCATGAAAATTCTTCGAAACAATGTAATGTAATATACACTTATGATGAAGTAGATTCATTATCATAAGATATATAATAGTTCTCTATTTCAATATCAGGATAAATTTCATTTATTGTAATGTAGGTCATGTTTTCAATAATTACTTTAGTTATTCTAAAATTTTTACACTTTTAATTTCTACAAAAGAACTAAAATTTCTTTGATATTCAGTATCATAACTATAAAAAATTTCATATGAACTATCACCTCTACCTGAAATCCATGTTTCTGATGATTTTATAAATTTCATGCTGTTATTCCTATATAAATTATTATAATTCTGAACAGAATCTATATCCTTTTATAATGCTCGAGAAAGTCTGTTCTTACAAGACAATGATTATAAAAGTAATAACATATCATTTCATAAGAATACTTCTTCTCATTTATTACATTAAACTTCTATTATACTTGTATCCAAATTTGTTCATCATTATAATCATATCATTATTTTGGAATCAATATTTAACTCAATTTGAGACTTTTAAAAATTTTTACACTCAATTTCAAATTTAAAATTATTTATATTTGAAAAACATGGAACATTTTTTTTCATATCTCACTTTCATAGAAACAAAAAATTTTAATGAAAAAGTATCTCAATTTTACATTTACATTTTCTCATTAAATATCTTCAATCTACCCTCATACTACATGAGAGTTACAATTCTATCATCTATGTCTAATTTATAAATCTTATTTTGTATCCTCGATTTCTATTATAAAAGTTTCTCACTCTCCAAGTAAAATATAAATTACCTATTTCAAGAAAATATCACTTTTATGTTCATTGTATCTAACATACAGAATTATATTTAAAATAATCAGAAATTTATGGTTAATTTTTAAAAAATATTTTCTAGCAATAAAAAAAGCTTGACAGTATACCCACATCATTACTTATTTAGTTTTTATGACATTACATGTACCAAAATGAGTAATCAAAAAATTCATCATGATATAGTTTGTAGCATCACAAGACCATATCATCTTGAATAAATTTTTTAACATATAATGTAGTAAAGTGTTCTATACCTAACAATGATTTTAATATTCATGTTTATATTGATTTATATAACATTAAACAAATTTTTTATGTATTTTATATCTTCCAGAAAGAAAAAAGAATTTTTCTAAAACAGTTTAGATACAAAAATATTATGGTCTCTCAAGTATTTATATTTATCCCCCAAAAAAATTCATTGTCTACTAGGATTAATATTGTCAAGATTTCTAATATTCTAACCTTTTATAATTATAAATAATAAATTACTCATTCTAAAAATATGTCGTAGAATGTAAATAGTTTATAATAAAAGATTTAATAAATAAAATTTGTAAACACAGAAAACTTATCGAATATTAATGTTGTAGTTATGATAAAAGGAAGAAAATTAAATTAGTAGAACCATATCTTATTACAAATGTAGCATCGAAGAGTAATAAAATGTATACAAGAAGGTGTGAATTATAAATTATAAAATCAAAAATAAAATATTTACTAAAAATTTTAATTAATATTAACAGGGAGAAATTTTTTCAAAACAATATGTTATAAATAAATCAAAAACTCATCAAAATATCAGAGTTTATAAATTTAGAGACGATGCTCAAAATTTATACATCATTACATAGATAAAAATATAACATATAGAAATAAGTAATGTTTAACATTGTCAATTTTTAATGAAATGATATAGAACTTTATAAAACATTAAACTGTGTGTTATAATATTGAATTAAGGATGTAAATAGCCCATACATTGCATGAATCTATAGTTTTAATAAAATTATAAAATGTTCCATTCCTTTAGAATGAAAACCATCAAGAAAAATATCATACAACTTTATTCCCAAGCATTGAGATCCCCAATCAGAAAGATCATACTAACATATTTCTTTTTATCCCTTCTATCCATAGTTCAAACCCAAAAAAACATAATATTAAAAACAATAATTTTTTTAAGGAATTTACATATAATCCTCTCATAAATTACATAAAAAAAGACTCTAAAAATTGTACAAAAAATTTCTATCAGTGTAACAATATGTTACAAACTATTTATAGAAACTATTGATAGTCTATTTTTCAAAATAATCCTCCTCATTTATCACTCATCTTTTTTGTAACATCTCTAATGGTTGTATTTAATGTATAGTTTTGGAGTTACAATAGACTTAGAACTCCTTCTTGAGAGCTCAACATGTTCATCAAATGCTCATTAAATTATAAACTCTCACAGAGTAACATAATTCAATATAGATGAATGAATTTGTTCAGCAGGAAGTATTTTAAATCACAGTATAGAATATTTAAAGAATATTTAATTCGAAATAAAATTATTCCATTTGGAAAATGTTTTTCCAAATGTACCATTATTACTTCATAAATTAATCCTTTTTCATATTTTGACTTCTGAATATTTATAAATATTCATCTTGAACTATATTGAATTTTTCATGTAATATTTAGTTAAAAATCATCATAACACATTAATTTTTTATCTCTACTAAATTGATATTCCTCTGTCTAAAAAAACATATTATCATGAAAACATACATAAGAAATATGGATGTCATCTTTTTAGAAGAACATATACATTGATGAATGTAGTTTCACTTTCTAAATCTGGTTATAAATATTTTAAATACATTTAAACTCAAAAATATTTATATTGTCTTAAAATATTTATAAAACTTTCATCCTAAAAACAAAAAAAAGTGGACTCTCACCACCCCTTCAAGACCCCTCCCATATTTTTGTTTATTATTAAGCTTTTGAATTTCATAATCATATAAAATCCTATATCACATTCATATGCTTCAATTCATAGGACATTTCCAAAAAAATCCCTCTATTCCATTGAATCCTCTAGGAGAATATCAATTTTATAACATATGTACTATATTTTCCATAAAAATGATTTATTTGTATAGTTCCATATGAAATTTATTTTTAAAATTCATATATTATGAATTATTTATTTATATTGTATTTAATGTTTTTATAATATGGTAATAAATATAACTAACATTCCTCCATTTCCATTAATGAAATGAAAATATCATTCAAGTTTTTTGTGGACTACAACCTCTATGATGTAATGTATCCCATTTTCATTGATTATCTATATTATTTATTATGTATATTAAAATATGATTCACCACTATAAAATATATAAATATTATCATTGTTATTATGTAAAAATTAATTTATTCTAAAATAAACCTATTTCATAACCATACTATTCCATTAATAAGGGTATGTTCGTGTTTGGGTATGTCTAACAACCTATGTGAATAATTATATAAAATAATATCATATATGTTTATGATATAATAATTCATTATAATATATGATATATAAATGTAAATAAATATTTTACATATTTTATTAAATTAGTAACAACATCATTAAAGTCATTAATTAAAATACCAATGTCTAATTGTTAAAAATAACTTGAATATACCCATGACAAATTTTTTATTTAATAAGCATAATAAAAATTCCCATTAGATAAAATTAGAAATAATTAAGTAAATTTGAAATAATAAATTCTAGAATCATTTATTATCAATGAACAATTAAATTTTCCCAAAAGATGAACTAGATAACAACTATTATAGAACATGTTCAAAATGACTAAGAATACACACACTCAACATTGAAAAATGATGATAGAAAAATCATATAAATATAGTGAAAATTTATAAATTAATATTATATAAGGTTATATATAGAAATATAGTTCAAAAATAGGTGACTAATATAGTTATTTTGGTAGCATATGAGATTATAGAGCTTTAGTAGACATTATGAATTATGATGAGGGGTTCTTCGGTTAAAATATATTTCTTAATAATTATTACATATTGTGCATCATGATATCTTTGAGATTTTTTGACTATTTTTTAATGTATTTATTTTACCAAATTATTTTAATCAATTTTAATAGAATATCCAACTTTTGTTCATTATTAAACTTCTGTTAAAAAAATGATTCAACATATGTAATATGTTTTTTTAACTCATCTCCATTTATTAAGTTATGATGCTTCTTCTTGATGGTATTTTATAAAAGATTTAATATATCCAATTCAGTATTTTATCACAGTGTATATTATAATCCACTCTGGACTAAATGATATTTTAATTCATATATTTTACTTTGATAAAAAAATTTCCATAAAAAATATAATAATGTTGAGAATTATTCACATTAACTTCATCAATGGTTTCCATTCCTTGTCCATATTTTCTATTCCGTCCAATGTTCTCATTTATTAGTGAAGTCATATTTTATTTTTATCTCATTCAAAATTCATATATTCATTATAAACATTTCAAAATGAATATTTATTATATTATATGGGTTTTCATCAAATATATACATACATACAAAACAAATTTCTTACATCATTTAAAATTCAAATGTTTTTTCTTTCATTATACATTTTTTATGACCGTTATGTATTTTCACAAATCAATAATTTTTTTTTATTAATTGAAATTTATTTCCATTATTTTTTGTCCGACTATTTGAATCCATTATGTCTTTTTTTGTAGATCCATTATTAATTATTCAATTTAGATGTTATTGTTTTTAAATGATTATCACATAACATTTAGGAATCCATTATGAATCCTTTATGTAATTTTAATTTCGATAATATTTATAATTAATTTAAATTTAAAAATTTAAAAATATTGGAACATTAATTTTTTGAAATAATTTTTATACTCCATAATTAGATATTATTATAAAAAATAAAAGATTTTAAAATGTATTCACTTTATATTTTTTATACCATAATTTTATTTTAGTCTCAATTATTGATAAATTTTTTAAAATTAAATAGTGTAAGGAAAATTTATTTTAACATATTGAGGAACATATGTTTTTATGAAATCTCAGTTATTGATATTTTGTTACAAATAGTGAATCTAAAATTGTATAATTTTAAATTTCTAAAATGTGAACTTTCTAAAATTTAATTCTTAAAATGATAATAAACATCATCACTAATACCAAAGTACAATTATAATAAAAAAAATATTTCTATACCAATTCAACCATTATCTCTAAAGGTCGTATTTCCTTGGATGTTATATTGCATGATCCACCGTATTATTGTTCTTATGTAATTGTCTTTCTGGGTGATTGAATTTTCTATGTTTAACATTTACATTCATGAGGTCAAATTTAAATATACAATTTAGAAAAATTATGAAACCCATTTTTCCCCAATGGGTTCGTAATGATATGATCAATTATTATTTTATACTAGATAAAATTCATATCGATAGATGACTTCTGTTTTTTTATATAACTCTATAATGTAATTTTATATTTTATACATCATGATAAAATGATTCTGAGTGTGATCCTACTATGAGTTATCTAGGAGCACAATATTTATTTTGAAAGTTTTATGGTTTATGAAGTTTAAATTGATAAAGGATGATCCCAATATATGTTAGCTAGTTTAAAATGATTGTGGATGAAAAATATGTGGGATAACTATGTTCACATGATTGAACATGAATTTTATCTATGTTAGTTGTGGTAATAAGATCGATCATGAACCTAATATAGTTTAATTCTATTTTTAAGATTAATCATGAAACATATGTGTACCAGGTGGGTTCAAAAGATTGAGTGTGAAAAAAAATATATTATCTATATTTACTATATTGATCTTGGAACAAATGTTGTTGGATCAGTTCCTGATGTTATCGTTTCATTTTCTTTTTCTTATTCAAAATTTCAATGTCATATGTTGATGATTATACTCATTGAATCAGGTTTATTAACTCATAATTTGAACTATATTTCCACAATATTTGTTTCTAATTTTTAGATTTCATGACCTTTTATCATGATTTATCAACAACATTGATTATTTCCTAAATACTTAATATGGTATTTATCCTCTACATAGGTGTCATCGTATAATTATAATCAGATCCTTGATGAAAAATTATGAAACATTTCTTGGTAATGAGTTCTTAATATCACCAAATTCATATAGTTATATTGAAAATGTTACACATATTAGTATAACTTCTAATAAATATAAATGGTTGTCTTCTATACCTCCACTATTGAGAAATTATTATAATTATAATATTGCTGGATTCTTATAAAACTTTTACTCAAACATACTAAAATATCCATTCTTAGAATTGTGTGATAAACTTTTACATTTAACATTTAAGTTATACAGATGATATAGAATAAAGATATATTTAGTATGGGCTATTATATTTTGTAACTGAAAGTTGTTTATTTATTTTATATGATTAGTTTAGGTATTTTAGATATTATAAAAAGATATAACTACTAAAAAAATTTGGGACTATATTAATGTAAAATTCTATGTGTGCAACATAATGGTTGAACCCTTCATACCCATTACATAGAAGAAATCATGGTTAGTGGGTGTCTTTGGGAGGTTTTGATGTTGTTAGAGGTTGAGAGGATATTGCATTAAAAATCATTTGAGTGGATATATAGGGAATAGAGGATTGGGATTCACTATAGAGGTGATTAATTGTAGTGTAGGGAGTTTGGAAATTGATTATCTAGTAAAAAATGGATGAATTTTCTTACCCTGAAATTTTTAGATTGGATGTGTCCTGGAGAAATGTTGTAACATATTCTATTTCACAACATTTGAGTACTATATGTTAAATAAAAGTCTACAATCAATATCATTTAGAATATTTTTGGGGATTATAATGTTTTTATATATATATATATATATCATGGGATGACAACGGTGTGGTGTTCGGTAGATGAGTTTTTTGTCGTTTAACTATTTTAATGGTGGTTATGTTATAGAATTGGGATGCTTCGTATCCTCTTCATGTTAGGTTTGATCTATACAGCATTGTGTTTCCTTCAACGCCATATTCTCTTTCCTAGTTTTTCATATCTTTAAAATAAAACTTACAATGCTTCTCAAACAAAACTTTTTCGAGCCACTTTATATCGTTTTTACGGTCCTATTATATTGTTTTTCAATTTTTTATCTATTTTTGTGGTGTGGTGAAGTTATTTATTCCATGGTGTTCTATTTTCAGTGTTGGGTATAAAATTTTAAATCTAGTTGAACCAAATAATCTCCCATAATTTTAATCATATATTTGAAGGCCCAAATTCATCCCTGTCATTTCCTTTATTCCTTAATCATTAGATTTAAACCCTGACATTATAGAGTGATTATTGGTGCTTTATAAAAAAATTTCTTTCTTTCGTCAAATTTAATTCTTATTTATCATATGTATAATTCTATTTTCTGTGTATATTAATGTTTTTGGTGGAGTTTTGGTATTTGTATGATATATGATATTATTTATTAGGTTTTTTTTGGTTTTAACCTTATTGTGGTGCTTATAGGGAATCTCCTTCTCGTTCCAACCTTTGGCAGCGGTTCAGAAATTTATTTTAGGTAATAGATCATTAATATTCCTTTTAGTTATATATATGGTAGGGATACATCATTTATTTATATTTTATTGGATATTACACACCATTCTACATGAGATAATTCATTTCTTTAACTATAAATTTTAGTCAAAGTGGAATGAATCACATATCGTACCACATTTGATGCTATTACTATTGAGACAATCCATTATTGATTTAGCACAAGAATTCAATGATGTTTGAAGCTTTATTTCATTAAAAATTGATTTTTTAATAAAACCATGTTCTCTATGTTTTATTGATATCACCATAATTAAAATGGGATAACCACATATTTCAATCTAATAATATTGTTGGAAATTCAAATTTTAGTTTCTTATGGGAATTTCGTTTAGAATAAATGTAAAATGTGATGATAATCCATTTATAAATAAAACAAAGTCATGTTAAAATTAGATGTTCAGTTATGATATATTGTGTGGATGTTTGGTTATGGTGTTTCAGTCAAATGTGATGAAACGTTTGTGTGGTATGTGGTGGTAGTGATTAGGAATATGGATGTGATTAGGGTGATGGAAATGTTGGTGTATGTTTAATTGAGGAAGATAGGTTACTATGGTGTGATGTGTTTGGTTTTTTTACCAGGTAGTAAAAAAATTAATTGTCAAGGATGAAATATAATAGAATGGGTTTAAATGGTTTAATAATTCTTAAACAATTATTGGATTTTTTGGTAAAGAGGTTATTTATTTGATAGGATATAAATGGCATTAATAATTGTGATTGGTTGGTAATGGGGAAATCTAGAAATCATATTAACTTGGAAATAATGTTTGAAAATGGATTTTGTATTATGGATTTCCTTTATGATATTATGAATTTAATTTTTATGGTAAAATAAGATAATTTTTTGATTCATGGTGTGGATGTTGTCAGTTGTTCAGCAATATTGTTCTGAACCCATGTATTGGTCTTCTATGAGGATATATTTTTATGTATATTGTATTTTCGTTGTTATTTTTATATGCACCCAACCTGAATTGTGAACCATGTGATGACAACCAAATACATTGGTGTGTTGTTTCCCAAATCTATGTGGTGAGTATGGATGGTGGTCAAACCCTCTTTCCCACTCTTTCATTCATGAGAATTCATTATACACCAGCTATGATTGAAGGAAGTAAAAAATTCACAAGTTGTAATTTTTTATGAGATGATGATATGTTTATGATGGGAATTTTGGATGGTATGTGATTGTAATGATTTTTACTCTCATTATGTTCTTGTTTCCTAAATGATATGGTTCCAGTTGTAGATGTGAAGTAATAAACCATGTGTCTTTATGGGATTTGTGATGTGAAAACAAGGGTGACTTCAACAAAGAGTTAATATGATATCCAGTTTCACAGGGGTTACTTGGAAATATTTTACATCCCAAGTATATTTAACAAGGAATTATATATAGAAGATATTTGAGATATATGATGTACTACATAGGGGTGTGAGAGGGGGAAACTATTTGAAAATTTTTTCTGGGTACCCATTTGTAAGTATTCATCTTATTAAGTTATTATACACATATATATTTTTTCGTGAGTGGGAAATCATTATTATGGTTTTTGATAGTTGAACAACATGTGTACAGGTGGTTATGTGTTTCCATATAAGTGAATTAGTATACTCATTTTTAACATGTCCCTTAGTGTCTTTGGGTATGATTCAACTATATATACTTGTTTCTCAACCAAAAAATTTGAAACATGGTTTTCACGTTTCAAGGAGGACTAGATGGACCATACATAATGTTACTAGAAATTTCCATTTATTTATCCCATATCACTACCATAGGATATTTTTATTGGTTATTTTTTTAAGAATCCTATTATTTTTAATTTGTAAATTAATTATGGGATATTTTTTGGTATCCTTAAATTTATTTTATATTAGTGGATTGGCCATTAATATAAATTCATATAATATTATTATATATAGTTTAATGCCTCCAAAATTTGAACTTATTATACTCTCAATGCCACTCTCCAACTTGAGGCCTAAGGTAGGTGGGTATCATGTGTCATTTACCTTCTTCCTTCGTTTTCTACCATAGAGGAAAACCATTAGAAAGGATGTTTTGTGACTTATGATACCATCCAAATTTATTTTTAATTTTTTGAGTATAATATCAATCTTCACCCTAATTCACAAAAATTTTCTATACATCTCTACCCATGGATAAAAAATCCAAAGGTATATTATTTTCTTGATGTATACTCTTTATGAACCATTGTAATGTATTTAAAAATTATTTATGATATGGGTAGAGAATATAAAAGTAAAATTGCTCTAGAAAGCCTATTATAAACTAAAGAAGTTATATAATGATCCAAATATTTTATAGTTTAATTAAAAGTATCATTGGTTCATATGAATTTGATAACAAAGATTAAATATTTTTTTTGATTTATTATATTCATATGATCAAATTTAAAATTTTATGAATTCTTATCAAAATTAATTTGGTTTTTTTATTTGGTTTAAAATTAATTATTTTAAATTAATATTATAAATGAAATTTCCTAGAAACTATTATAATCAAATAAATAATCACATTTGGTGAAATGAATTATGATATCGGAAATAATCACAATATATTCCATTTTTGGAAATGAGAAGTCTCCAAATATCTATGATTGTGAGTCCAATATCCATGTACGAAAATATATGTTGAGTTTATTGTGATAATTTATCTTGTTTCATTATTAATTAATATTTAAAATTGTTATGATGTAATTTATTTAAGTGTGATAATGTAACTCCCCATTTTTTGGAATATATTTTTCCTCTAAATTTACATAGTGTTTTATAGTTCGAATAAAACACAACAACAAACTAAAATGATAAACAACATATTTTTGGTCAAAAAATATATGAATCTAAAAATATCAATAAAATAAAAATATTTAAATTAGTTATAAATTCCATAATAACATTTATGCACATAATGTTTTAAAAATGGATGTTTTCAAAAAAAGTGTTTTTTATATATATATATTTTTTACATTTAAAAGATAACATTAGAAATTTGTAATTTTATTTCATTAAATGAACTTAGTTTTTTAACTCATCGTGTATAAAATAATGTTCAATAAATTATTGAGGATTTTCTAAAATAAATGATTTTTTGGTGAACCATGAAAATTGTAATTTTTATTAAAATCAATGATTATATTACTATATGAAGACATATGAGATTTATAAAAACATAAAAAACATTTCTTGTGACAAAATATGTATTTCATGTGTAAAAATATTAATTTTGATATAATTTTATAAATTTATAAAAAAATATTATTAACATTTTACAAACAAAAGAAAATCTTTTGAGAAAAATAATATATTTTTGTCCGTATTTTTTTTAAATTATTTTTTGGAAAAATCTGTTTTGATATTTATTTGAATGGAATAAAAGCATTATTTTATATAATAATAATTTTTAAATTTTTTAAATTAATTCCATCTATAATTTTTCCCTTCAAATAAATTTTAATTTTAAAAAATACATTTTTTATAAAAAAGTCTCTTATGCATTATGTGTGCTAATGTTCATATTCATATTACATAAACATAAAAATATAATATATTTAGTATGGAATTATATACATATGATATTATAAATATTATTATGTAATAAATTACATATTATTTTGGTCTCAGTTAATGATATAATTTTGAAGAAGAAACAATTACAACACCACCATTACAGATCTATTTAAAGTTGATCAACGTTACTCATAGTTTATATTAAAAATGTAAAATAAGTAATTAATATACACATAAAAAATAATTGTAAATTATTTTTATAAAAGGATACTGATAGGATTTTTCTCTTTACATAGGTTATTAAGATATCTATTTTTTATACAAGAGAGTCAAGGCCTTAGTAGAAGTCTGGAATTAAGGTGGGGGTTCTTCATCAGAAATTAAATTTCCTGTAAAATATTTCATATTATGAAGCATGATATATTTTTTATTTTTCGATTAAATCATAATTAATGTATATTACTATATATTTTTTAGTACATGGTATTGGGAGATATATATGATTTATTGAATTAAATTTATTCTCATTCAATAGATACAAAATATTTAAGTGTTATTGTTAACATAATTCCTATTATTGACTTTCAATGATTCTTATACATCATATTTATTACATGATTAGATTATTCCACCTAAATAATTTATTTCATGAATATTTATCATCATATCTATATATAATGAATTTGTATTTCAATGATTTTACCTTGAATATTTTCTTCCTAAAAAAGTATATATTTTTTTGATAATTATTATCATATTCTTTAACATAGGTTTCCCCTCCTTATTCATATTTTCATTACCCACTTATTTTTTTAATATTTCTCAGACTAATTATGGGTTATATCACTTGAACATTATATTAATCCTTTTTAAAAAAGGATTATTTGTTACAGATATCATGTTTTGTGTCTTAAACAAATGCATTTCATAATAATAAAAAATTCCATTATTTAGAAAAAAATGTTTTATCTTCGACTATACATTTAATTTTTATAACAATTATTTATTTTAAATAATCCATTACTAATAATTATTTTCATATTTAAATATATTAAAAATACTATGTGAAATTTTATAAATAGTATTCTTTTTTCAGAGTTCATTATTTATGATTCATTTAAAAGAAAATTTATTCAAAATTTATTCACTTCATCTTTTTAAACCAAAATATATTTTATAGTCCTCTATTATTGAATATTGTATTTAAAACTTTAGTTTTCAAAATGTTTATATTTTATATTTTTGAAGCCTTTATTTATTTTAATGTTCTGAATTATTAATTAGTTTCTTAATATTTAAATGTGATACAAAAATTTGACATCATTATTGTGATTCCTTTATCACATTTTCAATAATACTTTATTGATAATTATGTAAAAGTTAAAAAAACAATCTACTTTGCATTTTAAAAAATATTATTTGATTTTCTAGGATCCATTGTTATATATTTATTTTCAATGAAAATTTTCACAAATATAAGTCCCATTTCTTCTTTGAAACCAATAAATATTTTTTAAGACTCTATTTCTGAATATACTATTCAAAAGTAAAAGTTTCTAATATATATATATATTCTCATTTTTGAAATATTTATGAAATTTCCAAGGATTTATTAATGATATTTAATTATATAAACTTATTTTGAATATTTATGAATTTTATTTTCTCAAAAATAAACATTGAGAATTTTAAAATTCAATGCGACCCAAAACATCATAACCTAGACTACTGTTAAAATTAATTTCTTTATGAACATTTACACTTTCACTAAAATATTCTTCTTTACGTTCAAATTCCATATATCCTAAGATATTATTTTTCATAAACAAGGTAATTAATGATCATAAGATAAAATATTTTGGTTTTATTGAGTTTTGGTTATCAACCATTTATATTTATCAGGATAATTTCATTGATGATATCATGAATTTATTTAGAAACCCATTTTACTTTCAATGAGTATTTTATGATGCGATGAATGATTATATTCAATTATAACACATATTTATTGAGGATTAAAAAGCGAGACCGAATATCCACCACATATTAATTGGATATGGTTTTATATATTATGAGATAATAATGTTAATCATGAACCTGACCAAGGTTAGATATGTTTACAGGAAGGATCATGAACCATATGTGTGTTACCAAGGTAAAAATGATCTAGCACGAACCTGATGCAAGATACCCATTTTCACATAAACGAACACAAACTTAATGTGGGTTATCTTTTTTAACAAGATTCATGAACATGATGCTGGTGAGATAGGTTCAAAAAATTGATCATGAACCTAATGTGGGTTTTGTTGGTTCGAAATATTGGGCGTGAACCCAATGTGGGTAATATAGATTTATAAGAATGTGTGAAAACCTATTATAGGTTAAAAAGGTTCACATGATAAATTTTGTACCCAATGTAGATTATCAAGCATTATAAGAATGAATTTAGACCTGTTGTCGATAGATAGGCTCACATTGTTATGGTTCCCTATAATTATATCATTTTAACAAGTCTATAGTTTATGCTTTTGATTATGATCCATGGATCCTATTTATTGTATCATAATTTAAAACTCTTTTTAAATGGTATTTAATTTTTAATTAGAAAAATATAGTATTCCAATCGTGACTTATAGGGAACTGTCATTGTCATGTTATCTTTAAATAACATATTTCTCCCATGATCATTTTTTTTATTTTCTAATTATCAATAATGGGATGACCTATTGATGATATTTTCCATTTAATGTGTGTTTTATCTCACACTTGTAAAGACCCGTAAAATTCAGGGGAAATTTTTTCTTAATTTTCTTTGGAATTTTACAAGAACGCGGTTTTTGACGGCTCCTGATTCTGATGCCCGGTGTGCCCGAAATCAATTTCCGAAGTTTGGCGCGGGTACGTTCAGTGAACGAACAAGCGGGTTTTTCTAAATTTTGAACCGGTGCCCGGAATCGAATTCCGAGGGCACCGATGATGTCGCAGTGCCGATATTCGCTTAAGGAAACCTTTTCTGAGGTTTCGTTTTATGTGGTTTGAGAGTTAGTTTTGGGGGAATTAAAAAGAAGTTAAATAAAATGTGGAAACACATTTTATTTTATCCATGTTGGTTTTATCCTCCCAAAGGGAGTTAGAGGAGGTACCCAAGTCCACATAACCTCCCTTGAGAGGATTAAGTGTGGTGGGGCCCACACAAACCTATCTCCTCCTCTCCCCTTTAAACTCCCAATAACTCCTCTCTAATTAATCTTGACAACTTGGGTTATTAATTGAGGAGAGTTATCTAAATTTCAAACTTTTGAAATTCTTTCCAACACTTTGCATTTAATTAATTAAACCAACATAATTAATTATTTTGAGTGTTTGATTTCTTTTGAAATCATTTTTCCAACATTAAAATGAGAGATTCTATTCTTCTCTTTGGGTTAGCATAAACATTGTGGGGAGAACTAAGGAGAGGAGAAGAACTTTTGGAAGACCTTCAACCTCTCGAAGAAGAACATTCCACGTCTCCGAAGAACGTGAAGCAACACCTTCTACCTTCTTCAACCGGAGCAAGGAAGGGAAGCACCGCCGCCCAAAAAGTATTCTGAGAGTGTCGACTCGACTCGACTCGACTTCACTGAGCGCTTCTTCCTCCAACGTCAACGGAATGGACGTTTGATTCCCGCGACGCCCGACCTCTGCGACGCTTGTCTTCCGCAGCTTGTTGATGTGCTCCGCACTTGAAACTGAGGTAGGGGTTTAATGTTATTTGATTCCGTTCTTGATTCTGGCATGTCGAATCTTGTGGTTTTCGACTTTTTATTATCGAATAATGCGATGGGGCAGGACCGCACAAACACTTCCGACCCTCCTCCTTATTTCATAATTGTTTTCTTTGTGGTTGGTATGAAGGAGCGTGGTGTCGTCGCACCACGCGGTTCATGCGGAACATACGCATGGCGCCGTCACGCCGCACCGTGGAAAGAGATTCAAGAACGCGACGCCGTCGCATCACGTCGAAGAAAGTCAAAGACACCGCGGCCGGAGTGGGGCCGCGGCGGAAGGGCGCACCGCCGTCACACCGCGCCGAACGACAAGGGTCGCGGCCGGTTCCGGGCCGCGCTGGAGCAAGATGACCAGCGGCCGACACCGGGCCGCCAGTGTCGGCGAAGGAAGGACGGGCCGTCGCCGGTCCTTGCTGGCGGAACCGGCCGGCCTGTGCGGGCCGGCCGGGCAGTGGAGACCGGGGGGAAAAATTCCCCCGGCCGGGTCTTCAAGCGGCCACAATTAAGGGGTCGCGGTTTCACAAAAGGGGGGCACCCCCCCCCCCCCCGTTCTCAATCAGCTCGGCCGAAGGCCGAGGTTGCAGCGCGCCCAGCGCGCTGCCTTGTGCCGAACCGGCACGCCGGGCCGGGCCGGGACGTGCCGGTCCGGGTCGACCCTGTCCGGGCCAGGTCGACCCTGTCCGGGGCGGGTCGACCCGGTTCGGGCCAACCGGGGGGTCTCGGGCCGGGACGACCCGGGCCCGAAACCACCATTACTGAGCAGTTTGGATTCAAATGCCCATAACTCGTGCTACGGACCTCCAAACGACGCGACGTCAGCGGCGATGCGATCCTTGGATCGAGACGGTCGTTTTGGTATATCACACTCAAGGTTTCGGAATACATTGCGTTCGGCCAGGTTTGTTCGTACACGAAACCAACCGGGCCCTCGGAGCGGAAACACTCATATCTTGAGCAAAGGACGTCTGAATGATGTGCCGTCAGCTTTGTTAAGTTCCTCTTGGTGAGACGGATCTTTTGGCATACTTCGCCCGAGGTTTGGACGCAGGTGGAGTACGGTCGGGCTGGTTTTTCCTTAAAAACCAACTGGGCCCCCGGAACGAGAAAGCCAATAACTTCCAGACCGGGCGTCTGATTGACGCGCCGTCTATTGCGTTGCGTTCCTGTTGATGATAAAAAACTTTTGGCATCCTCCGCCTGAGTTTTGGATGCAGATGGATAGTGGCCGGGTTGGATCGCACCGAAATCCAACCAGGCCCCTGGAACGGAAAAGCTGATACCTTCCTAACAGAACGTATGTTTGACGAACCGTTAGCGGTGTTGGTGATCTCGTTGAGAAACGGTCCCTATGAGTATACCCTATGAGAGTTCGGGGTACAGTTGAGATACGGCCGGGTTTGGTTCGCTCACGAAACCAACCGGGCCCCTAGGACGAAAAGGCTAATAACTCACAGACCGGGCGTCCGATTGACGCGCCGTCTATTGCCTTGAGACCCCTATGATGAGGCGGTCCTTTGAGATACTTCTTCGTGGGACTTGAGATATTTGGAGTATCGACTTGTAGCTCGTGGAGAGGACCCTCCTGGAGACGAGCGTACGGTGTACGGAAACCGAGTAGCTGGCAGAGACCTGAAGACTGCTTGTCCGATTCGATTCGGAGTGACTTACGTAGCCCAGTGGGGAGCACTACTTTGGGAGGTGGCAGACCCATAGTGGAGGAGCACTACTGTGTGAGGTGGCAGACCCGCGGTACTCGACAGGAGGAGTACCTCTGTAGGCTATGAGGGGGGAGCACTACTGTGTTGGGTGCCAGACCCCGCTGGGAAGCACTACTGTGTGAGGTGGCAGGCCCACGGTACTCGACAGGAGGAGTACCTCCGCAGTCTTAGGTTAGCGAGCAGTACCTCGGAGTCATGACAGGACCACTGTACACTCCAGAGACTGAGCTCTTCAGCAGTTACAGTTTCGATAATGAAAATCCTGGTTTGAGCTGAGACTGTTGACCTTTGTGTTTCCTCATGATTTAGATGGGTCACTTGATAACTTAGGTATATGTATGGGCATATACCTAGGTAGTGGTTATCCGTTGATTTCACAATCCTTGTGTTTCCTCATGATTGGGATGGGTTACTTGATAACTTAGATATATGTATGAGCATATATCTAAGTAGAGGTTACCTGTTGAGAACTTATTGTGGTTATCCTTGTTGGTTTTAGTTAGACCTTGAGGGTCTCGGGGTCCCTACTAAGTATCTTTATACTCACCCCTGCACGGGATATGCCCGCACAACGTTGTGTTGGTTGCAGACGACGGACAGTGTTGATCGTGGTTGAGGCTTGCAGAGCAGGACGGTACCTGGAGGTAGACCACTGGGCGGGACGTGGTCAGAGCGGACGGCGAGACCCGAGGAGCAGTTGAGCTATCTGTACCCACCCTTCAGGTGGGATTTCCAGTGGACAGCTCGATGTAGAGGCTTTTACTTTACAGTTGTTGTTTTCCCTTTCGAGTTGTACTTTACTTTCAGTTTGGGTTTGTATTCTGGCCATTTACTTTTCCGCACTTCATTTGTACTCTGTTTTTACTTAGTGTTTACTTTCCCGCTTACATACTCTGTGGTTCTTGTTTACTTTACAAAGGCAACGCATTCCCTTTTTTCCGGGATTTACGCCTTGGTGCTAGTCGCTAGCCCCTGGCCTATGGAAGGCGGGCTTGGGGTAGTCACGACACGGGCCCCGAGGACGGGTCGTGACAACACCTTTCTTCTTTTTCTGTTACCAAAGTAGTAAATTGTTGTATAAAATATGTGATATATATAATTTAATATATTATTCAGCATTTGTAGATGATGTAGTAATTTTCCATGTCAGGAAACATTTGGAATTGATGATGGTGTAAAAAAATTTATATTTTTTCTCCCACAAATATCTTGAGTAATGATTAATAAATTGAGTCATTCCAAACATCTTAACACACCAATAATGGTACGTTTAATGTTTTATTAATGACTAATAGAAAATTTTGTTGGAGAAACTAATACTAGGAATCCTACATGTCAAGAATGTGTGATGAAACACTAAAAAATGTCTCAATGTAATATGAACATTTTTCATTCAAAGATGTATTATTTATCGAGCCCGAGATTTTCTAAGTTAATTAAAGAGGTCATCTAATATAATGTAATTTAATAGAATCCCAACTAAACTATCCAAACATTAACATGTAAAATACAATTATTGTTGGAATTAAAGAAATTTATAATCAAATCCAAGAAATAATGTGGTTTTTTGGTTTCCAAAACATCATAAAACTGGAGAATAATGGAATTAATATCTATTAAATTATCTGGATGTGTATCATAATAATTAAGAAATTTTTATCGTATAATATATATTTTGGAATGAATAATTATATTATTTAACATGCTATCTAATAGAATTTTAATTTGAATTAAATTACCACCATGAGGAATTTTTTATCAAATAATATTTATTGTTTTATTATATCCCATGCTAATTTTTATTGGAATGTTTTTTTAAAAGTTTTGTTAACTATTCTTTGTATTAATTTACTGTGTTTTTTGGAAATCAATTAGGCTACTATAAATACTTGAAATATTATTTTTAACAATGAAATCACATTTCAGGTCAAAATATTGTTTCCAATCAGTGAATGGAAGATTATGAACACCCTTAAGAATATTCTTATATAATACAAAACTTGATAAAAAATAATGATAAACTCATGGCTCAAATGGTTAGAGAAATTTTTTAATTTAAATATAATAATAATATATTAAAAAATATGTTTTCTATGTATGTAATAATTATATGTCAGTAAGAAGTATATATTATGTCACATCAATATTTTAAATACCCAATAATTTTTTAATTAGTAAATAAATATTAAAATTTAAGAAATATAATTTATTTGAGGAGGGAGAATATAAAATCATTATATTTTGTTGCATATATTTATATTAAATAAACATAATGAGTTTGATAACCTTGTCCACATGAAAAAATAACATAAAAGACACAACATATTAGATCAATATTACTAGGTTAATTATATGAATAATAAAACCTCTATTAAATTAAATGTTATTAACCAATTAAATATTATTATATTTTGAGGATATATATTTAATAATATTTTTTTCTTAAACTATTTTTCATTGTCAAATAACAATTTAGAGGTTTAATAAATTGCGTCATCAAATATTAATTATTATTATGATATTATATAATCTTTAAATTATCTAATATATTAAAATTAATAAAATTTGAAATTAGAATCAGAGATAATTAATAACACATATTTTTTTAGAAGGATATTTCTCAATAAATTTTTTTATCAACATATTTTGAATTTTCATGTAAAATAAAAATTTAAACATTTTATAATTATTTTAAAAAATTAACATTATTTTGGAATAAAAAATATCAATAATACCCTAAGGAGATTTTTTATGTGTTGATTAAATAATTTTTTTGGAGAAACTGAAAAAAGCTGCATTTAAAAAATAATGAAGTTTATGTCTATAAAAAATGTTCCATTAACATATTAATGAGACATTTTTTAGAAAAAATTATGTATTATGTATTTAAAATATATAATTCTAAACACTATTATGAATTTATAAAACCAATGTTTTCCAAAAAAAGTATATTTTCAAATAAAATAAAATATTTGTTCTATTAGATGAATATTATTTTTCGATTCAGTTTATAAACGATTTTAATGATAAATATTTTATTCTGTATTAAACCATTTAATATCATAATCATAAAATAATTTGGTACTATTATTATATAGATAAATTTCAAGCTTAAAAATACTCTTTATCACTAATAGAGTTATTATATGTTACATGTGGAAATGTTAAAGAAATTACATGTTGAACTTTTTTATGATAAATTATACATAATACATTTTATCAATACATTAATATTTTTTAAGAGGGTCCAATTTACTTTTATGAATTAAATTTACATTACATATGCAATAATTTGTTTATAGTGTAAAACCATAAATGGTAAAATTGAAAATCATAAGACTAACGGACTTAAAAACATGAATATAAAAAGTTCAAGTTTATTTCTTAGGGATTTTAGACTTTATCTCATCCCACAATCCATTATTTTATATCTTATTCTCTTCTTAAAATGTTAAAAATGTGCTTAATTCATATTAATAATAAATAATTACAAATATTTCATTCTCACCACTTATAAAGGGGGTCCTTATCCACACCTTGAAGACCTCTCCCATATGTTTTTATTACTCTTGAAATTATATCCTTTTCCTTCCCCAATAATCTTATATCACTTATGTTATCTTTTTATCTCTAGAAGTTAGCCTAATCCCTCCATTTTCAAGGTGATACTGATGTCCTCTACATTATTAATCATTTAATTCCTTAAATTCATTTATTTTCATTCATAATTCCCAAATATAATATTCTCATTTAAATATACTAAAATATTTATCATATCATCTATTATTTATTAAAAAATATTAACCACCACCCATACATTACATTATGAATAAATAAATCGGTATTCATTATTTGTGCAGACTATTGCCTCCATGAAATGATGTCTTCCATTTTTTACCACCACATATCCCTACTAGTTATAAAAATTTCATTTGAGCATAAATTATACATACATACATACATAAATATTTATATATAAATTATTTTTTGTTGTTATTATTATTATTATCCATATTATTTTCCACTTAATAGATCAGAAATGACAATGTTATTTGTGTTTTGTGAGGAAAATATATTCAATGATGTAACATATCACATTTTTTATCTATATTAATTGTAATTTATTAAAATATTTTAATATATGATTAAAAAATTATGAATATCCAAATGATATAATTATTACACTTTAATAATTATATTATTCCAAAAGAAGTCATATTTACTATCATAGTCATCAATTTATTGAGGTATGTTAATTTTTCAGACGGACTAACCTCTTCCCTCCACAAATACTATAATGTCATATTATGTAATCTTTTGAGAACCTTATTTCTGATTACATATGACAAAAAATCCAAAAAATGATTTAATTTTGGCTCTATAATAGTATCATTAATACTAAAATTTTAATTAATGTACCAACTTCGATTCATTAAAAATAATTGCAACATGAACATATTCTATATTATCATTATGAATCATATCCCAAAATCCCATAGATTTAAATATAAAATTTTAAATAAATAAGAAATATATATTTCAATACATTCTATAATATAAGAATGATTAAAATTTTTGAGAATGAATAAAATATCACAAGTATGAATCTCATTCAAAATAATCATGATTACTCACAATCAATTTTGAAAATAGACAGACCATAAATATTATACATTTAGTTAATAAATATAAATGACATTTATAAAAGGTTATAGATGCTCAAATTGATCGAAAATATGTTAATATTTTTTTTATGGATTTGTGTGCACTAGTGGTTTTCATAAATTAAGATATGTGATTTTGTTCTCATATTTAATTTTATGATACATATTTCTTATTTTTCACCATTATATCATATGTATGGTTCGATTAATTCAAAATGAGTTTATTCTATGTTATTCATTTAATTTTTATGGTTGTAAGGGGCATATGATGTTAATTATCTAAAATTATATGGATTTAGAGGATATCTTTTGTATAATAATTTTTAATCACTATTTTCAATTCTATGAGATATTATTGATATTTTCCACCATTATTTATCTTACATGGTAAAATTATCACCCTATGTTCCTTAGAAAATCGTTTCATAATATTTTCAATGTGTATCACCAACATTGAACCCGAATATATAAATGTTTGAAACCCAAAAAAAGAATCCCAGTGTATTATTTCATAAGAACATTTATAGGTTGATTAATGAAAAATATTATACAATGAAATAAAGAAACTTTAGAAAAAATGGTACTGAAAGCATAAAAGGGTTTTTAGATAACACACATTAGTTTAAGAGATGAAGCTATGAGTAATTTTCAATGTTCATTTTTAGAGATGTTACATTTGATTAATTGAAAATATTTCATTTTGAAAATCAATATTTTGTAATAAATCAAAAAAAAATAGTCCATTAAAATGATATATACATTTTAAAAATTTAATGTTATTATATTTACAAAAACTTACTTTTAAAAGAAACCTTTAATAGTAGTTTTAAAAAATGTTCTAAAAATGTTCTCTGATTCTTTAAAAAAAATTTAGATAAACAATATTCATCAATAATTATGTGTTGAAGAGGTGGTACGTTTTTCAAAAAGCTAAATTTAAAAAAAATTAAAAAAATTAAATTCTTAAAAAATATCCTTAATATTGGATCATTGAAAATAAATTTAAATTTATAAATGGTAATGTAAAAACAATTTAAAACATTTACATTTAAAAATACGATTTATTAATAAATCCTTGAATATTCATAAACATTATCAAAATTAAATTTTTAGTGGAATATAAATCATTACATTAAAAATGAATCAAAAACACTTTTTTAAAATATTTAGAACACATTTGTTAAAAAAATTGGTACAAGATTAAGTAATTATTATTTTTATTAGATGATAAAGAGAAAATGATGTTCATTATAGATTAAACGCCACCTGGTTTTCAATATTAATATAGAACATTGGTGGCATTGTAAAATTGAAATAGGTCTTGGATTTTTTTTAGAGTATGAAAAGTATTCTCAACAATGGAATATTTTTTCATGAAGAATCTCAAAAAGGTAAACTACATGAATTAGATTAATTATCTATAGATAAGAATAAATTTTTAATTAAAATAAAATTTTATATTGTGGATAACTAATCATTTAATATATATATATATATATTCAATTATATGTATTATAACTCCGTGAAAGGGAGTTTAGTTATACACTTACATTATTTGATTCCATTCAATCAAAATGTATTTAAATAAGGAACATAAATTATCAAACACCATGAATTAAATGCAAATAGAAAAATTCTTTAATTATTTAATAATCACACCATATTAATGATAGAAATGTTTGTAATGATGAATTTACATCCTGAATGTAAATCTGAGAAAAGGACCACATTTCATTAATTTCATTTATCCACTAGAATGCTTGATTCTATTGCATAAAACAATTACCTACCAAATCACTTAATTGAGATCCATATAAATAATTATAACTTTTTATAAACATCATTTTTATTATTATTTATATTTATAATTTTTCATTGTTAATTTTAAATATTGTGCATGAGTAATCTTGACCATTCTGAACATGTTTTGTAAAAATGATGTTGTTATTAGTTTTTCTCATAAAGATCATCATTACTGGATATTGAAAGAAAAATTATTTTATTATTAATATTTATATATATATAATTTCATTTATTGTAATTATGGTTATAACCCATAATGATAAAATTTCTTACGATCATGAATTGGTTATATTTAATGAACCAACATTTGTTTCTAAATTAATGATTTTAAAATTTATGTTACCATTATAAACCAAAATTAATTAATTTTTTATTATTTATATGATATATTGCAAGAAATTATGTTCTCGTAGGCATCTCTGAAAACATTTTATATCCTTATTTAATTAAGTGGATATACTATCTGAAAGATGAACATGCTGTTTTTAATGGGTGGGTATGATTTTCAATGTGTGATATTTTGTAAAAAATCATTATTATAGAAAAATAATTATATTAATAATATATTTTTATTGTTATAAATCATTTATTTATATTTTAATAAATAATAAATAATAACTAATAATAATGTGATATGTTACTTCTTGGAGAAGATATTGTGTTCACAATGGAAGAAAGACAATTTCATTTGTCGGAGTTGAAAATGAGAAATGTATTTAATGGATACTCTAAATTTTAACGATGTTTATTATACTATAAATACAAGATTCATCATATAATATTAAAGAAAATAAATTATAAATTAAATGTTATAAAAGACACAGTATCAGGGAAAAGTTACTATATACATTATGAACTTTTTGCTTTCACTATGACAATTCCTTGATAAGGGAGGACTTAGGCCAAAAACATGTGTCCTGAATCTAAATATAGTGAAATATCATTATTGTTTAATGTAATATGGAATATTTTCTAGAATAAAAATAAATTTTTTATTGTTCATGAATGGGTGGTAAGAAGACCCTTTTATAAGTGGTGAGAATAACATTTTTGTTAATATTTTAACTTAAAAAAACGGAGAACATGTTTTAAAATATTGATTACTACATAGTTTTTATATACTAATTAAATATATAAAATAAATTATATCGAATTTAATTTCTACAAATATGAACGATTAATAAATCATTAACACATTTAATGTGTAAAAACCAAATTTTTAAATATGTGTATTTGAAAGACAGAACATTAAAAGTATAATAAAAATAACAATGTTTATTACTTTGATGATTTTAATTCTTTTATTATAAATATGTAAATTTTATGTGTATTTAAAATCATAAAAAACCCAATATTGTACAAAATAAAATTTATTTAAATGAAATTTTGAAATCAATATCTATCGATAAAGAATAATATTAAAATTAAAAATTCATTAATATTGGTTCAATAAATTTATAATATTATTTAGAAAAATATATTTTTATCATTAAATTAGTATTTTATCAATTAAAAATATACTAGATTTTATATTATAATTACACTTATATAACAATAATTTATACTATTTTACAAAAAACTGTATTTTTCACTATTCAATAAAAGAATTTCATCAAAAAAATCTTAAAATCTATAAATTTATCCATGAAATACAAATACATTATAAAAAATGATATATTAGAAAAAAAATACGAAACAATAAATATTATAAATCATATTTGGGTTTTATTTCTAATTTATTGAAATATTTTTTATTAGGGTTGTTTAACTTTTCCACAAATATTCTTAATAATAAATATGATGCACCTCATCTTAGTTTGGTTTTATTCATAGGTAAATCTATCAAACATATCATCAATTTAGAAATAATAATTTCCCAAAATCATAGGAAATTATATTCTCACACCTAAAATAAATTGTCCCCTAAAATGTTTTATTATCTCATTATAGTGAATCTATTAATGTTTATCTAAGTGATATAAATTATTCAAAATGGGATTTAGAGAGTGATATTTGAAAACTATGTGATACATGATTTTCCACTGAATAGGAGAAACTAATCATTCAATTTTCCTCCAATAATTTGAGGTAAAAGGCCATCATGATTAGGTCTCATAACTCTGAAAGTATAATATGTTTCCAATGAGTGTTCCTACTGATCCTTAATGTTATATGAGATAATAGTTTGGATTAAAATAGGTAGTTTCATTATTATATTTAGTTGATTACTAAATATTCTACTAGGATATAGACACGGTATTCCCAAAATAAAATTGAATTCACCAAAAGGAGGGATATATATTCCAAAAACCTTATATTTGGATACAATAATAATTTATTTTTTTCATTGATAATATCAAATCTTTAGGATGTTCAATTGAATCTCTTAGAAAACATCAGATATATACTAGGGTGGCTAGTGGAAAATTTAAAATTGATATTAACAAATATATTATAGAGGATGAGTTTATATTGTACATTGCATTTTAATGTCTGATATTCATTATTAGGGATAGTATAGGATTTACCTTATTTCTCTGGTTTAGATGGATTTTGTTGTTTATAATCCTATTTAGTAGCTGGATTAAGGAATTAGTTTTTATAATTCCCAATCACGTAAAATTTTAGGCTTTTTACATTATTCGCCTCTATTTAATTTATTTCATTCTTCTATATATCTCAATAATCATGATCTTGATGGAAAATCCTCTTAAAATTGAAACAACTTCTTGTTCCTTAAAAAAATTACCTTGGGTGATTATTAATATAATTTTGACATGTAAGAAGTTCAATTTGTATTCCATTAGCATCCTTATCACCAGGTCAATAAAGAAACATCGTAATTATTTTATTTATACATATAAGATGTTTTTTGAGACTCATGTTTTCAATCGTAACATGATATTGTTGGGTGGTAATAAGAACCCTGTTTTCAACAACATATTCTATACCATTTGGTTTATCAATTAAAAAATTATTGCATTTTACATCACAATGAATATCAACCTCGATCCTTAGAGCTCTAACTAATAATAGTTCCAAAAGAGGACAAATGTGAGTGTTGATTATTAAAAACTATAAAATTTTTATTGTAATATAGTTATTTGATAAATTCATGATCAAAGTATTTTAATATTTTAAATAAGTAAATTATTTATCATTACATCTGTAGTAACTCTTGGTTCGATAAATTTTTATTTTATTTTGGATTATTTCTTAGAATGTAAAGAAATTCCATGACATAATAAGTAATTTTTGGTTTCTTGGTGATCAACTAATATGTATCCTCTATGAAATTACATCCATGTGTAAAGAGAACCAATAATTTTGAACTGATGTATAGATTTAGTTGATAATAAGCCGGGTTTTATTAGGGTGATTACTCTTAGGTGCATCTGTTCCACTACCACATCCACTTTCTAGCTTCCAAATTGGGATGAATTTTTTACGATAACAACATAATATATAGTTTAACAAACATAAATGTAATTACTATAGTTATAAATATCCATTAAATATATCACTAAGGATGTTAAAAAGGTTATATTATCATAATACCCAAAATAACTACACAAATAAAGAAAAATAAATAATCCTTTATCTAATACCAACTAAATCACCGAAGAACCTCCCTGTCATATTTTTTGTTTAAACATATTCATTAAAAAAACAATTTGTAAAAAGTTATATGTGATTATCTTTATATTTTTTTGTTTCTATATTATAATCATTTACTAATATAAATAATACACAGTTCAAAGAATAGAACGTTTACTATATATGATAGTTAACTAAATATTAGACTTGTCTTACAAGTCATGCGAATATTTCTTGATATTCAAAACACACTATAATACCTTTTAAACCCTTCATATGTTATAATAATCATTATAACGTTGGAAAATGAATCATTTTAAACGGTTGATTTTAACTTCTTAGTAAGGAAAAAATAATTAGTATGTCTTCAAAGGATATATCCTATGATTATGAAAATGCATGAACATGGGAGAAATATCATACTAAATGTATATAGAATAATAATTTTTTTCCATGAACCATTATATAATGTTCAGTGACCTTAAATGAATAAACATGTACCCTTGAGTAATAAAATTACATGATAAAAAAGATCCATGTATAATTATCATGTGATATAAAAAAGGAATAATCACAAGCATTAAATATCATAATATTATGAAATTTTTTGAGAATAATCATTTCTAGGAATATTCATGTGAATAAAATAAAAACTTATTCATGTGCATGAGAAATTATGTGGAAAAATATATACAAAATAATTCTCATGAAACATCATTTGAAAAAATAAACATTTGATCATTTATATACACTATCATATGAAAAAATATACTTACAATCATGTTCATTAACATTGTTATTATCAAATGATATATAAAATAAATCTTTAAACAATGATTTGGAGAAATATATAGAACTGAATCCACTAGTTATCAATACATATGTGGGAAAATTGGAAATAAGAAGTTGTCAAATCATAAACACCAAATGGAAAGGCAAACATCATAATATTTTAGGATTTTTTTTACCAAAATTGACGTTATAAATTTTATTGTTCATAAATAAAATTCAATCATCCAATTGAGTATTTCATAAGAACATTTATATGATGAATCATTGAAAATAAATTATATGTAAAAAGACCATCAGATATAAATAACAAATTGGTAGGTAAATCATAAATGAGTTTTCAAATAAAACATTAACTATCACATATGTGATAAAATTGTGGGTCACTTTGAGATTTTAGTTTCAAATAACTATATTTTTGAAGAAAGAAATTAATTCATTTAGAAAATCATTATTTGTAACAAAAATTAGAAAGGGGTTCTTAAAAAGTACATAATTGGCTAAAAATGATTAATTAAAAACATTTTTAAAGATTTAAGTTTTTAAAATTATTATTTAATAATGTAAAATTAAAATAGATGAAATGGTTTCAAAAAGGTGATGTGATAATATTTTGAACAAATTTACATTATAAATATAATTTTCCAAAATGTGGACTATAAAAAAATATCAGGTTATCAAAAATGTGATATGTAAACATTATAAAAAGTTAAACTGTAGAAATAAACATCAATAATAGATAATTGAAAGCCAATAATGATCATAAAAAAGAACTGTTGAGTCTAAGATAATATATTTTAACTCAGAATGATGGAAATCCATTTATTAAATATTTTAAATTGCATATTTTAAAAACACTCATCATAAAATGTATAAAAACATATTTTAAACAATAGAATAATAGAAATATGATTTTCTCATGAGATAAAACATAATAATGTTTCCAATTATAATTCATATCATTATAGGGAATGAAAATAATTGACTAAAAGGGGATTCCCCCATTAAATAATGTGGTAATTATTCAAAAAATATATATTTGTTTTTCAAATATGCTCACCATGGTAAAATAATTGAATTAAAAATTCATTCACCTAATATTTGATGAGAATGTACAATGAAATAAATATAATGCTTGAACCAATGATTCTTGGAATTAAAAAATTCAATAAGAATCATTATAACTCAATGAAAAGTGGTGAGTTAACAATGAACCTTACTACTTTGGTTTCTTATGAATTGAAATCCATTTCACACAAAAAAAATTTCTGGCACATAATACCCAAAAAGACATGAATATTAATGAATAATTTCATATAATAGAAATAGAACCATATTAATAAAACCCTGGTTCGTAATAAAAAAATGTATCATGAAATTTAATTTGAGATAAATAACCAATTTATATAATTATTAAAAACCCATATAATGAAAGAACCCTAGGTATAATAAGATAAATCTCTAAATGAAAGTTTTTATAACCTTATTCATATTTTAAAAATTTTATAAATATCATTTATTCTTATTATTATTTTAATATTTATTTGATATAATCTATTTATATAAATTGGGTGTGAGAAATATTGATCATTTTAAACTATTTTCATAATTTAAATGTCATTACTCATTATTCTCATAAGCATCATCATGCCTAGATTATGAAATGAAATGGTAATTATTATTTTTAATTAATTATAATGGTTAAGTTTCACTCTATGGGGCTTGTTTTACAATCATTAAAAATAAAATTAGAAATTAAGAATGTTTTAGAGGTTTTTATATAACAAACATTGGTATCTTAATTGATCAATTTAGTGTTAAGGTTACCCTTACCTTAAAAAATAAAATATTTAATTACTTATATTAGAAATATATTATCAATAACTATTTTTTTTAATCATACATTATAATATTTTATAGGATTATTCAAATATGTGGTTACACTGATAGGAACACTAACCTTCCATGATAAATTTATTAGTATGATTATGAAAGCTGTTTATTTTGAAATAGTATCATTATTACAAAATCATGATGAAATTATTTAGGTTATTTTATAATGATAAGTCATATTTTAATATATATTTATTAGATAATAAATTTAAAAAATGAAAAATGAGATATGTTACATCTAGGAGGTGGTTATATGTCCAGATGCATGAATGATTCTTTTATTTCATATAATACAAAATGGGATAGGTGGTTAATGGTTTTCAATAAAATATTTCTACATTAATTATAATATAAATTTATAAATTTTTATATCATTTCATGAAGATATACAATAAATTTAATGGTGGAAAAGAAATAAATTTTGGGAAATGACAATACTTAAATAATGAACATTGAGTTTTCCCATGGAAGATTCAGAGAAATTTGACGAATTAGAAAATATTGTGGTGGTAAAAATAATAATAAATTGATATTTCAATTTAGGATAACGGAGAAGTAATGGTTTTATATAGGAAGAAAATGTTTTCAAGTTGTCTATAAGGGGCTGTAATATGCCCCCTTTTAAGTTGTGGGAATATATTTTTTAGAATTATTTCAAATTACTAAAAGAGAGTTTATCTTTCAAATGTAATAATGAATCCATTTTTAAAATAATTGAGAGGAATTTTTTAGAGATTCCACAACCACTCAATTATAATGATATTTTTAACATTTTTAGCATTATAACACTTTGGTAAACATATTTTTTCCATTTTAGAATTTCCTATAGTTAGTGGTTTTTAAAAAAATTATTTAATTTTATTTTCTTAATAAAATATTCCTTGTTAAATAATTTTAACTAGTGATTTATAATATTAAATTCATTTTAGTAAATAAAAATTATTTTTCCATGAAATATTAATTAAAACATTAAGGTTGTTTATGTGTAAAACAATGTTTTTAAAATAAAAATATTTTGGACATAAAATTTATATGTAGGAATAAATTATAATTTTTTCTTTCATTTAATGATAAATTATTTTATATTAAAAAAATAAATCTATTTTACTTTAAATTAAATCAAAATAATATCATGAAAATAATATTTAATTAAAATGAAGGATGAGAATCAATTTCTACTATTGGAAAATATTACATAAATTCATAAATTGTTAAACAGTAGTTTTCTTTAGCTTCAATATATTATTTTAAATTGAATAGATTTAATATTTATATAAAAATACAATCATTTAAAATTATGTATCATTGATTTTATACATAATTCATGATATATTCATAATTACAATTTTTTTATAAAAAATTTATTGTTTACTGTTCATCAAAAATTAAATATATTATAAAATTCCCAAAATTTCATCCTCTGATAATTTTTAAAATAATATTTAAAATTTAAAATTCATTTTGAATAATTAAATTTATAAATTTTATGAATTTATTATTTAAATAAATTACACTAATAATGAAAATTCTTTTTATTGGAAAATGAAATGTACAATAATATGTTACATGATCCTTTGGGTTTTTTATAAATTTTTTTCATCATATTAACGAAAATAACTACATAAATTATAAAAAATAACTTAATTATAATATTACACTAATTTAGGCACTCTAAACCAACACTCTGGGATTTTATAAAAACATTTTTCTTAAAAAATTGGGTTATATAAAGAGTAATATAAAGATATGATTATTTTATTATATTTCTATTAGTTAAACATTAAAAATTATAAATTCACAAAAGAAAAGAATAAAAGTTTTAGAGACTTTGACAATTAGTTGTATAAGCCCCTTATTTTGAAATAAATGTAAATATTTCTCATTATGCCAACTGAATAGAACTCCATTTTAGACTATTTATATATTATGCACATCATCATAACCGAGAAAAGGAAAGCATAAAACAATAGTGACAATGAATCCATAGTAATGGGAAATATCAACATTACAAAGACGACTAGATCATTACAATTTTTGAAAAAATTAATATGTGAGAAAAATATTATTAAAAAGTTCATGGGACATTAAGAGTTTTCCATAATTCATGAACGAAATAAATTTAATCTCAAAAGAGTATACATATATAATTTAATTATAGTGATGAAATGTCCTACAATTTAAATGATCAATATGGATAAATCATAGGAATATGACATAATGATTTGTCAAAAAAAGAAGAAATAAGAAAAAATATAATCATTAGAAATCACTACATAGTAGTTCAAGTGTCAAGATCTTGTGTATCATTACATTATCTATTATATGTTATATAATGAAACCTGTTATAACTCATGCATCATAAATTTTAAACAATAATGACTCTAGTATCATATCTTTTAGTACAATATTAACTCAATTAACCTAACTTTTTGTTCAATATTTTTTCTAGTACATATAAACCAGGTCTATTAATGACTAAAGTTTCACATCACATGATGCATTACTAAATCTATTATCATAACTGCAAACACATATTTTTCTCATGAGATATAAAACTGTAACACATGAATTGGATATTGATATATTTTCCCAACCATCAATCATACATACATTTTTATGTTAATTGGTAGTATTACTTCATCACAATGTAATGAACACATTGAAAACAAAATGGGTTTTACAAAATATCATGAGGGTGACCTAAAAATTGGCCGCATGAAATAAATTTTTTTTCACCAAATATTAAATCTTCCAATGTGATTATTTCATATGAAAATGTTTAGTGGAAATGATGAAAAATAATTTCCTATGAAGCCGATTAATTATAGGTAATGAAAAATTTGTAATCATGACCATAAAATAGTTTTAAGAAAGTTGTTTTATATTATATGAAAAATATGTGTTTATGGTCACTCCAAAATTCCATTATTAGGTGGTGTTGTGAAAACACTTGAAATAATTTACATTAAAATAAAATTAAGTAGTTTATCCTTCACAACATCATAAATATTTCGAATGGTTTATGTAATTATATATTAAAAACATTAAAATTTTAAAAACACTTTTTAATAATAGATCCGTGAAATTGAAAAAACATGTTCCAGAAGGACGAAAAACCAATTTCCAATAATACTTATTACAAAAATATATATATTAATAATAAAAATATATTACATTTTCAGCCACCCGCATAAATAAATTTTACACTCCCAATTTTAATTTTCCCACCCTAATGAAAGATGTTAAGAGACACATATAAATTCAAGATATATTTTCTTACATAGTTATATTCCTTATAGTATTACAATTTATGAGGCCCATAATTTCAAGTATAATGGGAATTTGTTTATATCTATATTTTATATAAAAAAATTTATAGATTACACTTCCATATATGGACATAATACATTCCAAGGATATACCTCTCCTACTATTATATTTATTAATTGATTCCTAACAAACACTATAACAATGATTGTTACGATAATATCCATTTAAATCATAATAAATAATTTTATAAATACTAAAAAAGTAAAAATATTTCATATTCAATTTAACATTCATTTCTACCTATGATACATTTAGTTCAGTAATTTTATAATTGATAAAAAATATCACCCCGTAAATTTGATCTAGGTTTCAATTGGTCATTTTTTCAAATAGTATTTATAACCAAACTCATTATTACAATCCCATATTTTTAAATATATTATATTGGTTTTTGAATATTATTTTATTTAATAAATAATATCTTGTGGCAGTTACTACATTGTTGTGCATTCTTATGCCCAAACATCAGGAACCAAACTGAATATTGATTTGACAGTCAACCATACTTTTTTATGGTCATTACCCATTTATAAATGTCTTTGACATCCCTGTGAAATTTTTGTATAATGATATTTATGTAATTTATTGGAGAAATAATTATATCTACTTTACAAAATCATTGGTACATTATTTTATAATTTTGTTTCATAATCATATCCATAGGGTTTTCGAAAAAAAATGACAGTATTATAATATATGAAAAATAACTAAACCAATTATCATGAATGACTATAATTATGATTTCATAAAAATTGTGGAACACTAGACCCATACTCCAGGGATCAGTGATAAATACACATTCTATAAACACTATCTTTGAAAAAATTATATGAATATATATTTATTGGGAACATTTACATAAAATAATAATTATAACTAATAAATAATTTCAAAATCCCCAGAATGGAATGTTTAATGACTCTGAGTACTAGTTATATATGATACTTATTTTACATAACAGGTGAACATTTATCCCAAATTCATCTTTGTTACACTATTTTCCTTGATATTGTATTAATTATACTCATCTTCATAAAAATGGGAATAGAAACAAATTAAATTGTTGATCATTAATGCTAAATTATGGAAAAAATCTCAAAAGTACATAAAATGTGAGATCAAAATAAATGATGAAATGTTGATAATGATAAAAATATATTAACAAAATAATGTTGGAAATTTTGAGTTGTACATATGTTATGATATAAAGACATGTAATATCAAATAAAAAAACTATATTATAAGAGTGTGAGATAACAAATATGAACCAAGTAGAATAATAAAAATAACAACATATTAATATGTTTCAAGTCATAAATTGTTATATGGTACACAAAAATCATATTATATCATTATATACTTATTTAGTTTTTAGGAACTTATGACCCATTACATAGTGTCTCAGGAATTACATCCTTTCATCCATTTGAACTCGATAAATATAACTCATGGACAATTATTAACTCATGTATTATAAATTAGAATCCAATACTCATGAATCCTAACTCAAAATAAATTATTGATTCCTTTATTATATCTCAAGGTCCATTATTGACTCAATTATACCCAAAAAAAATCTATTTTTACTTATGTATCACCACGTGTGGTCCATTATTATCTCATGTGATATAAATCTATAATGAATTCATTTATGGGTTATATAGGACCCCATAAATAATTTATATGTACATTTACCAATTTAAAATAATCTTTCATGAAAACAGAAAAAACCCAGGGAATGATAAATGGGTTTCACAACTTTTTCATATGGTATCAACAAAATTTACCTCAATAATGTAAAAATTTGACAACAAAAATTCATTAACACTAAAGTGTATTTAATGATAATATTTATAGGAAGATTGATTAAATATAAATATATTCTAAATAAATCTATTATATATATTGTAAAAAATGTAATTTAAATAAAAATAGGTTTTTAGAAAATTATTTTCTTTTTGGCATAAAATACCAAGATACAGTAATATCAAAATTCCATTTTTTCATAGGGGGAGTATAAGAACATTAAATTTTATTTCCTTTGGAATGAAATTTCAATAGTGGAAATGGTAACAATTGATAATAATTACATGAATTTTAACCAAAAATAATATTAAAACAATTACTTTTAAATGGAATATAAAATAATAGATAATTAAAAAGAAATAATGGGTATATAAAAAATTAGTAACGGATGTTAAAAGATTTCATGACATGTCTCGTAGGGCCCAGGCCATGATGTATCCCAAGACCACTTCCCTAAGGCTAGTGGTTGGTGACTAGCGCCAATGGTGTCCACCTGTAAGTGGGAGGCATTTTCTTGAGTACCTGTATGCACACACACTCCCAAACACATCCCAAATACTGAGAGGGGTAGACAAGTATAAAAAAATTAGTGATGAGTACTTTTATATCTAAAAACAATTTTTCCAAAATACAAACCCGTCAAAATTCAACTGAAAACTAAAATTTACAGTAAAAAACTGTGAACAGGTTGGTTGCTGAGAACCCCACCTGATTGACAGAGTAGGGTAGCTACTAGAAGATGTTGGAGTACACCCTGTGTGCCTAAACTCATGGGGCCCAGCTTGGTCCTTAGACACCATGTCCACCATAGAAACGTCTATATTCTACAAAGGACACATCATTTGTGGGAAAATACCATGTAGGGGTGAGTAGCACATTACTCATAATGGGACACCAGTCAACTAATGAGATATAAAACAAAGAAACCACAAAGAAAAGCCATTATGTATGGTCATAAAGTAAGACCCCAATGTAAGACCAAAATTTTTGGAATTCTCACACCAGGTATAATCTAAATTATCGGAAGAAGGTTTATCAACTATAACGATGAACATTTCGTACTTTTGAGGGACTCATCACAGATGAATCACTGCTCGTCCATAGGGACACTAAGGACCCACATGGCTACTGCTCATCTTTCAGGGCCACTAAGGATCCACACAGCTACTGCTCATCTGTTAGGACACTAAGGATCCACATGGATGCTATCGTATGTTGGGCCACTAAGGATCCACACGGCTCTTCTTGCTTGTTGGGCCACTAAGAATCCACATGGATTCTGCTTGAGCCATCGTTCATAACTCATCCTCAACAATGTTTCACATAGAATAACCCTGACGATTGTCCCATTTTAAGGGTACCAATGCAACAGAAGGCACGTCGAACAAATTCATGGTCTGTAGATATGGGCATTGTTGTAAAAAGGGCGTGGTTGGATTCGAGTCTGATTAAACAAAAACTTACACCAACCACCAGTGAAATGGGGATGGTTGGTTCTTCGTCCAGTCTAACCCGATCAAACCGACCCAACCTGATTCCACTCCAGCATGGGTCTATCCCAACCAGCCCGTTGGGCCCATGAGTCCGATCTAAGGGGGTGGCCCATGCCATGCCCTGTCTGCTAGGGGTGGAACCATTTATACACCTGGTCAGGATGTGGTTGGATGCCGCATCCATCCTTCTGCTACACTACATGGCACTTTATGTCCCCTTCTCTACCACAGTCAAATGACCATGGCCTGGTTCTTATGCTGCCAACTAAGCTGGCTGGCCAAAATTCCCACACACGGCCAAATGCCACTAGTCGTCGGCTTGCCTAAACGGCCCGGATGCCGACCTCTCCTCCATGCGATGTCGGTCGTCACAACATCTCCATGTCTTTGTGGATAGTCATCCATTTCCTTCTTCTTCCCATATGCACTAACGAACACACTATCTCCATCTGCCTACAGCCACCACCGGTACTGGCATGCTGATGGTTTTTTTGTGGGCCACCAGAGTCTCTCTGGTGGCCTGTTTTTTGATCTAAATGTTCTTATGGACCTCTTAGGTCACCGCCATCCCTGACATGGCCAAAATTCATCATGTCACTGATTTTAGGATATTTCCTCGAAGAACAGTAAATTCATCAAACAAAAATCAATCACCTACCTCATTGACATTTGTTGCCGCAACGCTTAGTCCTTGAGGGTCATAGTGGTTGACAAAGTTCGTTGTTCTTGGAGGTATGTCGAAGTCAATGACGTCCTACCAAAGTTAATCATTATTTTGGGGGGAGGAAAATATTTTGGAGGATTATCATAGAATCCTCACAGTTAAATTCTCATTCCACCAACTCTTCAAACTATTAAAAAGATAACACATCACATCATTTATGCTATGTTGCGACATCGTGTCATTACAGTATTTCATTTATAAAATAGTGTCATTGTTGTGCATCAATAAATAATCATTACACTATAGTTTAGTTATCCATTAATGATATCCATTAATGTGCCCCGTTTCTTCATCATCATTTCACCACAACATCATGGTGTCATCGCTCATTGCTGATAAAAGAAATAAAAAAACTTTTTATGTTATTTTAATTTTGTTCGTAGAAATGATCAAAATTAACATTTCTGTTCGACCCTTGCAGGCTGAAGTTATGTCTTCTCAAGGTGAATCCCAGAATTCAGAGTTCAATAGTGCCATAATATTTTCAATATGATCCACATTTCAATAATTAGAAAAACATGCTCGCATGATTACTAAATGTACGATTAAAAATGTTCAAAAATTCACCCCGAGCACACCGAGCCTCAAAATTATGTGCCTTCAAGGCTTGTGGTCTTGAAATAATTCAATATAATTTTAAAAATAAATATATGGAAATTATAGGAAACTAATTTCTCTTATCCGTTGTTCTTTATGTCCCTAAATTCCAATGTAAGGGATAATGAAACAAATGGGAGTACTGAGCACAAATCTGAGCCGCCTGCTCCAATGTGCTCTCCAAGAGGTTCTCATGCTTCCCCTAAATGATCACTAGAATAATAAATCATCCATGAATGAACCTCTCTTATTGATCCACTATCTTTATTGGAAAATCCAAAAACATCACCTGGTCGTGAATGTGCATCTCACCCTAGTTGATGACATGCAATGGATCATTCACGTAACTCCTCTACTGCGACACCTGAAAACTATCATGCACCCGATGCATCTGTGGTGTAATATCTAGTTGTTACACCACCACGACAAATCTACTATGAATATGGGAATGTCTAATGAACCTCAGAGATAGCTGGCATCCCCATTCGAATCTGCACAATCCCCATCGGGACCATACCCGAATGAAAACAATGTCTCCCTTCTCAAACTTCAAAGGTATATGTCTCCTGTCGGCATAAGACTTATGCCTACTATGTGAAATGCTCATAAACTCCTAGATTATCTGTACCTTCTCAGTGGTATCTCATACGATCTTGGGACCAATAAGTTCTTACTGCCCTTGGTCTGTCCAGCATAGTTGAGATCTCCAAGGCCGCATGTAGAAGGCCTCTAATGGTTCCATGCCAATGGTGGAGTGATAGATTTTGTTGTATACAAACATCACCAGTGGAAGATGGTCCTCCAAAAAATGAAAAAAATCTGGAACGTAAGAACAAATCATGTTCTCTAATGTCTGTATAGTCCGCTCTGTCTGAGCATCCATATGGGGATGAAGAAGTGTTCTCAAGTGCAGCTTCGTCCCGATCGTCTCTTATAATCCCTTCCACAACAGGTATATAATGAGTGCATCATATTCTGATATGATTTTTGAAGGCATTTTGTGGAGCCTCACTATATCATAGACGTATAAGCATCCCAATCCCTCTATCAGTCCCTATTCCTAGATGTGTAGGATGTGGGAAGACATTGTGAGTTAGTCAAAAATAACACAGATAGAATCATGTCCTCTAGATGTATGTGGTATCCCCATCAAAAATTCA
Organism: Viscum album; assembly: GCA_963277665.1. Taxonomy (NCBI): domain Eukaryota; kingdom Viridiplantae; phylum Streptophyta; class Magnoliopsida; order Santalales; family Viscaceae; genus Viscum; species Viscum album. Next base: position 115,606,979 of record OY728137.1, read on the forward strand.
ATCGATATACAATCCCATTTTTACTATGGTACCTCATGAGGTTGAGCCAATCTATCTAAAATCTTATTCATAGCCTTCACTTGCTAATAAGTGAGGCATCATGAGACGAACATAGACACCGATTTCTTTATTCTTGGCCACCAGTACTAACGTCGGAGGCCCTCGTACATCTTTTCCACTCTAGTATGTACCACCAAAGGGGATGTGTATAACTCCCTCAACACCTCCTCCCGCAATGTCACTGTTACTATGGTGCGACCTCTGAAGAGGATGACACTCTCTCCACCTATCAAAAATCTATCAACAGCTTGTCCTAAGGATATCTGAGCATGTCGGGCCTCACAGTCACCATTAGAAAGTTGTGCCTCCCAGACTAGCTATAAGAGTGGGCTAGTAAGTGTCATCGACTGAAGGCAAGTAGCTTCATCATTATCCATGAATGATATCTGCATCTCAGAAAGATGCTATATAGCCTAACTTAGCATCTCCAAACCTATCGTCATGTTAAGTGTTTCTGCTACCACGTTTTACATCCTAGGAGTAAAAACCTTATCAAAATGGATAAAGTGTTAACCAATTAATATCAATATTGAACATCTTATTTTGAATGTTATTGATAGGATTATCTAAATCTAGAATATAGAAACAATTAACCAAATTATGGATTCCATAAAAAATTTCATTATTATATATAGATAAACTCTTATTCCTAATAATGAATGGAGATACATTCTTATCCAAAAAAGATAAAGAAATAAAATTTATGTTTATAGAGGGGACATAATTTTACCTCCCTATTTTTATAAATAATATATTGGATAGTCTTCGATCATAATTTCCAACTTCCAATGTAAAAAATTTTTTTCTATTATTCACACAAAAATCTACTTCACTATTTTTTAATTCCATTTTATCTATGATTTTGTGTTTATATGAAAAAATATTGGATGCACAACCAATATCTAATACCCATGAGTTAGAGTTGGATAAATTTATCTCTATAACATTCACATACAGATTCTCAGATTGATTCTCTTTGAGAACACATCTGAACCTTAAATACCAATCTAGAATTGTTTTATAGGTGTGATGATGCCATATATTTTCAATTTTTTTTCTAGAAATTATTTATCAAAATCACAATTGATTGCCATTAATTTAAAATAAATTGTTTAAATATGGTAATAATGTGAATCTGGAATTAGAATTTTAAAGGGATCAAATATTGATTTTAAGTTGTTTTATTGATTTTCTATTTAATTGGGATAATCATACAATGATTTCTACATTTTCTGTTTAAACTCTTAAAAATATTTTATATATGATTCTTAATATAATAAATCAATTTTGGATTAACTTGAATAAATCCTACACTAAGTTTACGTTTTAATGGGTGAAAGATTTGAGGCTGAAAATGATAAAGGGTTAAATATTTTGTAAGGATTACTTGGTTCATGTTAGACATTGGATGGCCCATATATAAGAATTATGAGAATACATGATATTATTTTTCCCATAATGTCATATTAATTTTCCTAGAAACATGTAAGATTTATGAAACATATAACTTCAAACTATGGGTGTTGTATGAATTCAACTTGCATTGTAAGACTTACAAGTCAGTATGTCTGACTTTACTAGCCATGACTTATGAATTTAAATGCTTTTAATACTTTTCTCTACATTGTATGATTTTAGTTACCATAATACTTCCTAGGAGCCTAATAAGACTTACAATTCATACAAAATAATATTCCTACTTCATGTATGGCTTTGGGACTTTTCTAAATTTTGAACCTGGGGAAGTAAAATATGAAAATTTCAAAATAAGTAGGGAATGAAATAAAATTCATTTCTATTACTATAGCCAGTAAAAATAAAGAAATACATCACCCAATATTCTACACGGTGATCATACAATTAGTTGAAGAAGAGGAATAAGATGGTGTAAAAGAATTGCAAAGATGGAAGATTTGAGAGGGAACATCCTGAAGAGAATCAGAACCTCAACTGAGACACATGGAGGCTGTTAGTGGAAATAAAATATAGGAACTGAAATGATGGATGATTATAAAGGTACTATAATCAATATAGAGAGAGGTGGTCCATGCTACTCACATGGGAGATGAATCTATTGAAGCATATAAAGGATCCCAATATAATGTAGCTACCTTTATAAAGAGGATACCTGTTCACTGAGATGATGGGGTTGTTAATGGAGAGAGGAACTACAAGCACAAATAGAGTTTATTTTATTTCTTACATTACCAAAATTAGTCTCTAGTGATGGCACAATAGACCATTAATGGCTGATCTAAGGAGCATCATTCCCACTCTTGTTAATGAATTTGGATTTTAATCAATTAATTCTCACCCATTTTATTTCAATAAGAGTATTGATTATTTCGATAATAAGATGTTTTCATTGATCTTGTATTTAAATTATTGTTCCCTTATTCTTGTTTTTTACACACATTTCACTTGGACCTAATTCATATCTTCTATAGTGGAGTGAACCGAGTCCGTGTTTTGGAGTGATCAATGATATTAGACCACTAAGATAGGAAATAATAGAAAATGAAATAATTATTAAATTTATATGTTTAATCTACAAATAAAAATTGGGGGTTATCAGTTGAGATTTCATTTAATTAGTGAGAGAGATCCAAACAGTTAAATTGAATTATGATTTTATAGGTAAATGAGGTGATTATCTGAGGTTAAACCAATATGTTTTTAAAACCGAGTTCAAAAACTAGTTTAATTATCTTCTCAAAATGCTATGACTACAAATTTCAACACACAAAAAACCCACATTTCCATACTCTTTAGAGTAGACTGTAAAATGCTCACCCATCAAGTAGTGCTACCACATATTCAAAGAAAAGACCACTACTGCAAACTATAAGTCGTGGTTCATGTAGATTTTCTCTTAATGACTGAAAGTCCATGATCCGGGGGTGATCACTACTTTCTCCTTCAAAAGGACAAAATCCAGTCTGGTCCCTAATGCACCACAAAAAACAACATTCCAAAATTTGTCCTCATGTACTCTAAAGATGGGGGAACTTGTCATTCTCTACCTTAGCTGCTAGATAATCTACTAGCATATATCCATCCATATGAAGGACTTACCCTTCTATGTCAATGAATAAAACTGTGATGCTAATCTAGAAATTTTTGGCAAAAACCTTCGATAGTACCCAGCCAACCCAAGAAAACACCACATATCAGTCACATTCTTGGGTGGATCCCAAGCTAGCGCTGGCTCTATCTTTACCGGGTCAACTGCAACTCCAGCCTCTAAAATGTTGTATCCTAGAAACTGGACCACCCATTCCTAGAACTGATACTTTGAGAGGTTACCATGAACTCAATTATCTCTGAGAGTATAAAGGAAATTCCATAGGTGTGTGGCGTTCTCCTCCACACATGATAATAAAAATAAGATGTCATCAACAAGGACCACCATGAAATGATTTATGAAAGGATATAATATCTAGTTCATGAGTCCCATGAAAATGGATGTGGTGTTGGTCAAGCGAAAATTCATCACCAGGAACTCATAGTGGCCATAGCAGTACCTAAAGGTCATCATAGGTATATCCTCATCACATACCCGAAGATGATTATAGCCTAATCTGAGGTCTATCTTGGAAAACCCCCTGTGCTCCCTTCAGTTGATAGAAGATTTCATCAATCATCTATAGTGGATATTTTATCTTCATGGCCATCTAGTCGAGGTGCCAATGGTCCATGAATAACCTCAAACACCCATTATCCTACATGGAAAAAATACTAGGGCTATCCTCGGTGAAATTTTGAGCCTCATCAAGCCCTTATCTTGCAAGTCCCTTAGTTGTACCCGCAATTCTCAACAATTCATAGGATCCATTAGATATGCTATTGTGGATAGCAGCTTCGTCCTATGGTGCAGATCAAAGAAGAAGTTCATCTATGAATAGATAGGTAAAAATGGAACATATTAAAGGGATACATACTTATACTCTATAGTCACAAATGAACTTGAATATTTTTAACATTCAATTCACTATGTTTTGAACAATCCAACTGAATTAGAATTAGATACACCCAACTCTACCTGAGTCTATCAAGAGATGGAAGGATTTCACCTCAACTAATAATGGGAAATATAGTTCTATCTCTTCAGATGACCCACATCCTTTTACTAATGTAGTAAATAATGGAATGAGTGGTACTAGTCCATACCATGAATGACATTATAGGGCCTTGACGGTACAACCAAGAGATCCCAACAGATACTCATTCCAATAAGAGTAAGGTCACACTGTCAGAACCTATGTGTGGTCATTAGGTCTCCTCCAGTAGAAGTCTATATTCATGTGGGTCAATTAAATGGTCTTAATCAGGACCTCTAGTTATCAAACAAGAATATGTGGTAGGAAAGGTAAATCATTGTTACATGTTTCTATCAATTATGAATCTAATTTATAAATACATCCATCATACCTTGATTCATCCCTGGATTCCTGGGGTCACAAGCCTCAATAGACTTCAACTATCTCCTCTCATTCCCTACATCGTGAATGGTGGGACAATCATGCACAATATGTACCTTTTTCACAACAAACATATAAAATCACGACCTTCTGAAAACAAGAATGTTCCATATTATTATCCCTATATTTCCTCAACATAAATTTCACACCTGTAATCTATAGGTCTTACTGACCCTGCATCTTGGGAGATTGTTGCCTTGGAATCCCCAAACAAACATTCGAACCTTCTTCCACATTGCTAAGTGGAAAAATATTCACCACTGACTCAGTCAAGAATGTTGAATTCACCTAAACCACTATAGGTGGGAATGGTGTATGATCAATGGGTGGTGGTAACACTGGTATACCAACTGGTGGGGCCATCTCTAGAACAAGTCCCTGAACAAATTCCTCGTCTCTAGATGTATTGTCCTCATGACCACATATCAGGAACTGAACAAGCTATCTATGTGGAGGCATCCAAAAATAGATCAAGATGGACCACAATCAACAAGTTCTACCTAGTGAGATGACCCTTATACAAAAGAACACAAATAGATTCTTATAGAACCATTGTTTTCATGTTAAAAGCTGAAAAATATAATTCAAGGTCCTAGTGCAAGGATATGTTGGCCACCAGACCAACATTGGGCTCCCCAGATCCAAAAGATTAACTTGTGACACTCAACACTATTTTCAAAAAACAAAACAAAAGAATCCAAGTATTTGAGGTAGAATCAACTACCTTTGATACCACATTGTCATGAAAATTCCCTCGGGGCATGTGCCATGAAATATCTAAAGCCCGTCTCATGATGGCCAGGGGTTGGGGACTAGTGTTGAAGGCTTCAACATACCAATGGGAAGGATTTTCCTTAGTACCTAAAAGCACACACATTCCCAAACAACTCCAACAAACTAAAATGGGGAAAAAGTATACTGAAGAATGTGATGAGTAAAAGTACAAATAAAAACACATGGGCCAGAATAAAAACCCAACAAAAGTCAACAAAAAACTGAAGAGTACATGTAAAAAACTTTGAACTAGCTGGCTGCTGAGAACCCCTCCTGATGGTAAGAGTAGGGTAGCTACAAGATGTTGTGGGTGTATCCCTTGACTTTTTTATCTCAGTAGGCCCTGCCTAGTCTTAGGCGACCAATTCCATTGTCAAAACAGCCTTCATGTGAACAAGACACAACATGTGTGGGCGAAGCACATGAAGGGGTGAGTAACACAATACACAGAAGGGCACCCTCATCTACTATGGAGAAATACTACAATGAAACCACAATGAATATTCTCTAAGAAATGCCACAATGTAAGACCATAATGTAAGACCACAATGTATAGAAAACTAACACCATTTATAATCTATAGCATATGAATAATGTTCATTGGATATAGTTATGAACATTTCGTACTATTGATGGACTCATCCTAAACAAATCACTAGTCATCTCCTAGGACACTAAGGATCCACATGACTGCTAGTCATCATTTGGGCTAACAAGGATCCACACGGCTTCTTCTCAATTCATCAATCATACCTCAAACAAAAAAAAAGTACAGTATAGAATAATCAAAAGGATCGTCTCATTAAAAGGGATCCAAAGTAATAGACAGCGCGTCGAATAGACGTACGGTATGAAAGATAAAGACATTTTAGTAAAAAGGACTTAGTTGGATTCAAGTTTGTTCTAGCCCAACCATTTTCGGACCCCCTCCAAAACAACCATAGAGAATCTAAAATAGACCACCTCATCATAAGGGTCCTTGTGTCATAGATGGTGCATCAATAAAATATTTGGTTTGTGAGTGATTAATGTTTTAGTGAAATTGGTGTCCCTTTGGTCCATGTTTGGTCCGACACTGTTGGATCGACCCACCCGGGGTATAGTCTGGCAAGGGTTTGGCCCAGTCAGCCCTGTAGGGAGGGCCAGGCCTAGTAGCATGGGTCTAGCCTGTTAGCATAGGTCTGGCCCGGTAGCGGAGGTCCGGCCAAATAGCGCAGTTCCGATCAAAGGGGGTGAAATATACCCTACCTAGTCCGCCATGGGTGCACCACCTCATCCAGATCACAGATATGTGGTCGGATGCTATGTACAGCCTCATGCTTCCCATCAAGTTGTAGTGGGGCCCCTTCTCTGTCATGGTCAAACGACCTCAGCCTGGTGCTGTTGCTGTCAGCAAAGCAGGCCACCTAAAATTCCCACACACTGTAGGACTCTATAAGCCATTGGCTTGCCTAAGTGGTCTAATGTGGGCCTCTATTTCACACTGTTTTTGACATTGGCGCACCGACAGTCCCTTCTGCTGGCCACCAGAGTTTTTCCGGTGGTCCGTTTCTTAATTCAACTCCTCATACTGGCCTCTTGGGTCACTATCATCCCTACCTTGGCCCTATATTTTTTTGTCATGGATTTTAGGATACAACCGTGAACAAAACATATATATAGGGACCTTGTACTTGTTCATGTCGTCTCACGCCTTACACATTTGATGTTTAAAACCAGGGAAGGTCTAAGGATTATAATTCTACCCACAATAAAATTAATCCCAAAAATAAAACCCCAGAACGACGCCCTCCCCTAGGAACATAGAATCTGTAGATTAACCTATTCATGGGTTAATCCACATTTTTCATTTAGAATAAGAATGGGTAATTCATTAACAAAATCAAACCCTAACCTCGTTTATGTTCATTATCGTAGCGCTTTTCCCTTGTGGGTATAAGAGGTCAATGGTGTTCGTCGTTCTTCGAGGTACGTCGAAGCCGATGACGTCCCAATGGCATTCATCATTCTTCGTTGGAGAGGAAAATCCATTTGCGTTTAATCATATGAATCCTCGTAGGTTCATCCATGTTACACCAATGCGTCAAACCATTAAAAAGAAAACAGTTTGTAGTGTTTCTTTTACGTTGTGACATGACATCGTTATGCTATTTCATTTGTAAAAAAACATCATTATTAGAAGCCAATAAAAAACATTATGTTGTTTGTTAATGATCCATTAATGTTCTCTGTTAATGCATCTTTTTTCTTTCTCATTACTAAACAACAGCGTCATCGTGACATCATTCATTGGCAATAAAAGAAATAAAATAAATTTTTATGTTATTTTATTAGTATTCTCCAAAAGTCCAAAAATTTACTTTTTTCGTTCATCCCTTGTCAACTATGGTTATGTCCTCTCTAGGAAATTCCCAGCATTCTGATTTCAATGGAGCCCACTACTTTTCGATTCGAGCATGAGTTCAATAGTATTAATAACATGCTCTTACGTGTACTAAACATACCATAAAAAATTTCAAAATTCTGCCTCGGGCTCATGAAGCCTCGGAATCATGTGTCTTCAGAGCTTGTAGTATATAAATAATTCCATGTAATTTAAAAAATATATATGGAAATTATAAGAGACCACAATACATATGATATTTAATATATGAAAAAGGACATAATTATTTTGAAAAAACATTATAGAACCCCCACAAAATAGAAATATCAACTAAATCATCCCACTGAAAATTTGAAATGGAAAATACGAATGTCACATGACAATACACATATTTTAACATCAAAAAAATAATGTGATTTTTTAAATAATTTACATGTATATTGAGTAAACACAATAATTTTTAGTGGTGTGATGTTTTTCTAAAAAAAATTTCAAAATTTTTTTCAATGAAATTTAGTGTGAAATAATATTTGATTTAAAAAATTCCAACCTAAAAAATTAATTAAATATCTTTCTAAATATTCTATAAATGTATTTATCAATCATATATTAATGACACTAAATAAATAATACTATAACTATATATATGTAAATCTGAGTTAAAAGAATCCCTTACAGATGTAACAATTCACAAATCATAAAAATTTAATGAATGGTTTATGTTGTAAATATGTAAATTCTATGTATGAAAATATAGAATAAAACATAATAAAATAAAATAAAAAACATTCCCAACTTATATAATTTAATATAATGAAAGAAAATAATAACTCAAAAAATAAGAATTAATTTTTCAAAAAACACATATGGTGGTTGTAACATAATAATAAAGAGGTTACCATGAAATGGAAAATCAGATATAATAAAATTTAGTGATATTAATTATACTTGAATGAAGTGCGTTACTATTTACACCATATAAAATAAAGGACTGTGTGAAATATAAAAAATTTTTTCATGGATTTTAATATGACATTAATAAACCCTTATGACAATAGAAACATTATAATCAAAACCCCTTAAAGATTATAACTTCCAATTGCATATTTAATACTATAAATAATGATAATAGAATGAAATAAATTAATAATTGTTGTAATATACATCATAAAATGGAAATAACTTTTTAAAATAATAAATATGTCCCAAAAAATAAAATTTGAGACAAATAACTCAATTGCATAGTCCCCAACGTCGACTAATGTGATTGAATTGCAAGTATAATAAAAATAACTATCCAGATAAAATATTTATGAAACTTATTCATATCTATATAAATTATTTATAATTATTTCTAACATTCTCATTAGTTAGTTATTATCAATTCTTAATATTGGGCTTAGTTACTCATGATCCTATTGAAATATAATTGTAATAGTTGATATGTTCTATATTATTCACCAAAAGATCATCATTTCCATATAAAAAATAGTAATGAAATTTATGTTTCATAATACTTTTTAATGTTATAATTTATTTATATGAGTGTTTTATTAATTGTTCTTATAAAGAAAATTAATCATTAATATATTCTATTTTTCTATAATAGTACACAATAGAATCCTAACTAATATATTTAATATTAATTTTATCATTAAATAATCAAAATAAAATAGTAACAATCATATATATATCATATATAACCAATAACTATTTCTACATAGTCCTTAATTTTATTATTGTATAAAATTGTATAAATATGTTATTAGATAGAACCAAACATGAGCATACCATAATTAATTAATTATTATTACTATAAATGTATTTTTATTTTAATAATATAATTATTATTGAAACATACTGAAATTATTTAGGTATTTATAATGTTTTGAATGAAGTTTTAATATATTTTAATAAATAATAAACACTTCAGATTATAAAATAGATATGTAACATTTTCCAAGATGTATTCCACACATTAAATATGATATTTTAATTTTTCTTATTGAAGAATTAATAAATGTGGGGATATTTTTCTAACAGAATAATAATATTTTGTATGAAAATAAAAAAAATCATTATATATTAATTAAAATTTTATTTTTAGAATATTATGATATAATGAAAAAGAACTTATGGAATTACTATTACACATGATGAGAACATGAGAATTTCTTTAGAGGACTTCATGGAAATGGAGTTCATATTCTATATTATTTTGAGCATATTCTAAATTCATTGAAAATTTTTTCAATGTGGAGTAATGATGGTATTTTTTTATAACTAGTGAGAATTTGATTTTGGTAAATATTTTATGATAATACAATGTGATCAAATGTATCACAGAAAAATAATTCTATAATGTAAAAAATAAGTAATCTTTTGATGATATAAGGTCGATAATTCAAAAAAAAAATTCATTTTTACAATTATTTTTCGCATTTTTTATGTCTTTACACTTATATTGTTCTATTTTAAAAATTTTGGTTTTTTCAAGGTAACTAATGAATAATTATGTAATTAGCTTTTAATAAATAAAAATTGGACAATATTAAATAATTTATTAATAATAATGTGATATATTACATCCATTTTTATTGATAGATATTTTTGACTAATAAAAAACAATTCTAACATCATCATACGTATCCCATAAAAAACCATTTTTTATATAAAGTGTATTTTTAATATTAATGTTTCCTTGAAATATATTACCAATATAATTTATTTTAATCATACAAATTGGTTTATTGAAAAAAAAATAATTTTAAAGTTTGTTTAAATTAAATCCAATAATAGTTATAAAAAAATTAATTAAATTAAAAAGACAAACATAGTAACTTTTAATGGAATTTTTTTTGTTATTAAACCTATATTGTATAAATTCACAATAGTATCATTAAATAAATTTTTTTTACTCCAGAATAAATTAAGGTTCATAAAAAACTTTTTCTATGATTTTTAGATACGTATACATTTTTATATAGACATAAATGAAATGACATTTGTCAAAAAATTATTATTTATTATTTAAATACAAATTTATGATTATAAAAATATATTAAATATAATAAATAGTATAATATAGATATCTTTAATTCTTAAATGAATAATTTTTTTAATATTAATATTCAAAATTTTATTAATTTATCATTCAAATTAAAACTCAAAATATTTTTGGAAGATTTTTTATATTGAAAAAGTGTATTTTTAAAAATTATGGGTTCTTAATATCATTTTGCATAAATTTATAATGTAATAAATTTGAACAAGTTATTTCACATACCTAAATATCATATATTAAAAGTATAATCATTTATAAATGATTGATTCAATTTATTTACATGGTATTTTGTTATTAGATAAAAAAATTAATCAAACCAATTATTTTCACCCTAAAGATAAAAAATGTTCATTTATTAGTATGTTTTTAATATATAGTGGATTTAATATTTTTCATCATGTCGTTTTTAGCTCACTCCAATTCTATATTGTGTTTGATTAATTATATTGAAAAAATAATTTAGTAAAACTAATATATTCCTAAATAATCGACAGTTGAATTCATAAAATATTTTCATATATAATTACTTTAAGGTTGGATAAATTGTTGAATTTTTATTTCACTTTGAATGTTCTCATTTTAGATCATTACTTTTTATAAATTGAAAAATATAACATTAAAAATCAATATTTTGAAAAAAAAATATAAATTTATAATCCTTGAAAAATAATAATGGTTTTAAAATATCTGATGCTTAATGTACACCATTGGTCCTAATAATAAAAATATGAAATAGAAATAAGCAATAATTATATTAAGCCATGACATTGTGGGAAAAAATTCTTCTTGTGTCCAAACACAATAATGTAAAACCATATATACATTACCATTTTCATTCCCCATCAATTGAATAAATCCAAATGTAATCATGTACATGAATAGTCATGTGACTAAAGTTATCCATAATCATTTACATGATCAATCATGTGAAGAAAACCTTTATATGGTCATGTTTTTGAACAATCACGAGAAAAAATTTATATTCAATCAAGTATATACACAATCAAGTGAAAAAATATATATATGAAAACATTCACAAACAATCATGTAAGAAAAGAAATTAGTGAACAAATCCTTGAATAATAATTTGAAAAATGATATAAACTCCTAAAAAATTAATTGGAGGAATATATGAGGCCCCACTCTTTTACTGTCCATAAATATTCTCCCTCCATAGAATTAATTATTAAAAATATAAAAAGGATCAAATTTAATTAATAATTGTGTTCACTACATTAATAGATGGTGTGAGTAAAATTGACTTCGAGAATGTAAATGGATAATAAACATAATTCAATCACCGAAATGATTATTTCATAAGGAAAAATATATCTGAGCATATGAAAAATATATTCCAATAAAAATTTTCATTTAGGGATAAAGAAAAAAATGCCATCTAATTCGTAATTTCTTTTGTAAAAAATGATTCTAACATTGGAATATTTAATGAATTCACATGTTATATTTATAAGACTTTTCATAAAATTTTACATTTTTTAATTTGAATATATGGAGTTTAAAAATTAAAAATTTGAAAGGAAATATTAATTTTTAATCAATTAAAAAGGCTAAATTATTTCAAAAACGATGAACTAGATACACGTAACAACTTAGCATGGGAGGTACTAAATGTTTCCTCGAGCTGGTGTGTCACATGGCCACATGTGTTCCTCCTTGAATTCCATATGATGCTAACTAGTAGTGGGGGAATATGGTTTTTCTGTGGGAAAATTATTCCCTCATGTTAGATCTTACCTCAATTGAAATAACAAAAACAAACAAATTGTGGAATATGATAAAATATTTGTCAACCGATAAAAAAATCAAAAATACGATAATAAAAAATAGCCAAATTAAATAATATATAATATGACAGTCATTTCATGTCTATATTAAACATGTAATGAAATATATAGAATCAATAAACCAGTATAACACATGTATCATAATAAAAAATTCATAGAATTATCTCTCTATGAATACCATTAAGAGACAAGATCGATCTTGTTCTTCCCTACTCTTAAGAATATATAAATCAGAAATAATACATTAGGAGAATTCTCCTATCCCCATCAGCAACCATGAGGTCTATCCTGGTAACCAACTATGGCCCCAACAGGATGTGAGATAGAACTCCGTAGGAAAACACAAACAGAGTCTATAACATGTCTAGTCTGTGTTATATAAAAAGAATCAGTGTTCAATATATTAAAGTTATATAAGTAATTAAATAAATGTTCCAAAAGTATAAGTGGTCATGAACATCCAAATATGGACCCCTTTTAACAATAATAACGAAACATAAATCAGGGGTTACTACAAAGCATAGATAGGAAGGCATGATTATGTCTAGTCTGCCAACTCTAATCTAATAACCATCACAGCTATATGAAAATCATAACAAAATATCCACATAGACCATGTGGAAAAATAAAATTCATAACATCTACAATGGCTACAAAATGTATTCTTGTATAAAACCCTGATGGTTTTTATCCAATGTACAAGGGAACAAGGTATCCTCATCTGTCCTTAAGAGAATACCCAAGGAAACTCATTATATACTTTTGTGTAGTCCAATTATCATGTCAACAGAGCTTGTCCAAAGTGAGTCCTGAAATGTATGGTCTAAGGAGAAGAAAATAATTTAGACTCATATGGAATTAGTATCGAATGTATAAACTAGTAATGCATCCACTATTATAGTAAATATTTGTATATTACAAATTTCCTCAATATCTAATGGAATCATTATCCAAGGATATCATCAAATAAATTCACCACCATTATCAAAATTCCAGTAATTTCATTGATCATTCATAATAGACTGTTTTTTTCCAATCCATTAAGCATTTCCCATTTAATTTTTTTACACATTATAATAATACACCACAACCTGATAATTATGCAACATCCTTCACCTTTAAATTCATATTATTAAATTCCATTCATTTAGAAACGAATAGGATAAACATTGTGCTCATACCCTTGAAAAATTATAGAAATTATGACTAAGACTCCAACTAAATTTTACTTCCTCACATGAACCCAACTCAGTGGTACAATATGGGGAATATATAAAGACACATCACATGGGTGGTCTAGTTTTATGTGAACAACATCCAACCATACATGGCTACTATGCGGCAACCCTAATAGGTTCTATTTTGTTCAATTACAGGATTAATTTATTTTTATGGGTAACACCCAAATTTATACCATGCGACATAATTTTGATGAGAAATAAAACAACTATCTTATATGTTAATGTGTATAAACAATCTATAATGTGTGTATTGTATAACACATTCGTAGACTAAACCTCTAATTCAGTTGAGGTCACAATAAAAATGAAGAATGGAAAAAATCATGGAAACATTTCATATTAGCTTGAACCTAAATAAATATATCGATATAATAAACAATTAATAAGAACAAAATATGATTGAATAAATTATTTTAATCAATCTAATGGGAAAAAACAATGTTCCAATCTATGTATGGATGATGGATTTTGAGAAAATTCCACCATTTTTTTAAATATCTCAATAATTTTAAGGGTGTTTTCTTATTGAATCAGGGGGGAAATAAGAATATATATTAATAAAAAATTAATAAATAGTCATTTCACTTATTTAAACTGGGTTTCATGGTTTAGAAGATTGGTTGGCCAATTTAAGGGTGAACTATGCACCCTTCTCTACTTTAACGCGGACCTTTCATGGTTTATGTGCAATGTTAGAGAAATAATTCATAAACTGTTCTTTTTTCCACTACTAAATATTAATGATCCCCAATACATGCATTAATCCTGGATTCCATGGATTATTCAAATAATGTGGCCACTTACTACCTTTTTTCAACCACATAATAGTCACTCATATCCATGAAAACTAGGTTGCATGGTTTCTACTAACAATGAGACTGAAAATAATTTTAACAAAATGGAAAACTTGGATTTGAACAATCCATAAACTGCCATAAATATCTACTGAACTCATTGAAAAATCACATTATGTTAAAACCAGGTAGTTAAACTAAAGATAAAAAGATTTTTACCTCATAAGAAAACCTAAAATATTATAATAATCATCCCTTGACAAAATATTTCCCAAAACTTCTAATCCAAGGGTTTTCAAGAATAACCTTAGAATAAATCCTACCATTGACCATGTATGTTTTCCTCCCACTATAAAGCCTCATCGTATAAATTAATTTTATTCCATAGCACACATACTAGAGTAATTGACCATAAATGTAGAGCCTTCATTCCTTTGTCAACAATATGAATATGACACTCCTCAAAGGTTGCATCTACCAGTAGCTCAACCTCTACCAGCTGTAGAATTGGATTTGGGTCCAAGTGATAATGTAAAAATAAATATATAAGGAAGAAATCATACTTGGCTCAGTACCTATGTTGTAACTATAACCTATAGGCTACTGAAAAAAATCTCTCTAGAATCAGGAATGGCCTGACATATCATTTGGATAGATTTCCATGCCTCATAATCTATTTGTCTTTTAGAATAAGTGAGTTATTAAAAAGGCCCAAAACATGAACTGTAATTATAGAGGTTATTGACCATGATCTTCATAAGATAAGTTTCAAGACCATCTATAATCCCTTCATTTATAAACAATCTGATCAAACTCCATAAACTCTTCATGATACATTGTCTAAGAAATGCTTCCTCTCTAGAATATAACCAATATATGAGTGATTGACATGGCCTTAAATGAATATCCACATAAGGTACTATTTGTATAATATCCATATATCTAATGTTGTATGTAAAATCAACTATTAGTATATGACACTCTAAAGAGCCCTCTAAATCATGGGAACAAGCTCTAGGAATGTCCTATATTACCTGAATTTCGCACCCTAAGGGTCCATCAAACATGTGGTAGTATGTTGTGTTATGAATCACCTATGTACCCATTTCCATCTATAAACTCTACCAAAATCAAAATGTATAAAAGCATCCATAAACTATAAAACAGTCAAATGTACCCTATATAGGTGAAAAATCATGCAGATATATAATATATATAACAACTGTACACTTTATAACACAGTTGAAAATGATTTATTAAATAAAAATGAACTTAACACAACTATGAGGGTCGAGATTTCTAGTGTCTTTTTAAATTAGGAACATTACATAACAACATAGAACATAACACACATCATATTTATAGAAAACATCTTTCACATGACCACATAATTCATTCGTACTTAGAATTGCATGGGATAACCAGAGGACATATATAAGAAAAGGGATGGCTATAAAGCCTAGTAAGGGATTAAAAATGGCATAAAATGAAGAATTTATTACAAGTTAGGAAATAGGTGTATCAAAGTTTCACAAGAGAAACATGAACAAAAAGTCACGATATAGCCTAACAATCATAACATGGAAATGAGGAAACAACATTTAACATAATGTTAGCATGATCCAAGGCTCATTGCATGAGGAGCATGAGTAAACCCTCATTTAACTTTAGTTAGCATGAGTAAAACCTTTATACACTTGACATATCATGGTAGTAATCTTTACCCAGTGAATTGGAGCACTATCAGGTCAAACCCTTTTTAATCAGTCCATTCAATACAAAAGTGTGCATCATGGATCATACAACAAGAATTAATTAAAATTCATAATTTATTCCAGAAACAAGATATTTTTAATACATAAATTTAGTTCATAAATCAACATGTAGATGTGCTTATTACTGAATAGCCTTTAAAGATAAATGGTTATGGTGTACACTTACACGATGATTTTGGAATGGGATATTTTGGTGTAACTTCAAAATCATAACGACGTCAAATAGAAATTGAAATATAGGTTGATGAGGGAGAAAGTTTCCAATAATCATTTATACATGAAATTTACTGTAATGGGTTCATGGAACATAATATCCTAACACATGTACTATAATTTATATGCATAATATAAAAGAGTTACCTGAATGTAAATGAAGAGTGAGAAAATCCTTACGGAATTAATGCATGGTAGAATGTGTACATGGGAGGCATTAATGAGAGATAAAGGGGTATATCATCATAAAAAAATATGCAAGGACATATGGGGTAGGTTTTAATTCATTACAAAACCTTTTAAATTGAAAATAAAATGGTATAACAACATAACGAAATTGAGACAAAAATGAGAAAGGAAGAAATCACGTACATGGAATATGATCCCAATGTCTTGGTAGAGGCTTGAGAGTGGATTATATGAAGCTTAGGGATCCTTGGAAATATTCTATAGAGAAGATGATCGGGATGATCATGCTCCAAATGTTTTTAGTGAAGAGAAGTGTGAACTTTTGTGGGTTTATATAGTAAGAGGGAGGGAATTAAATATTATTTAGGTTTTTGACACCTTACATTAAACTAATCAAAACCACTAACAAACCCTTTGTTTTTCCATGTTTTTTTTCCAAAGGGGAGTAAAAATATTATTTTATAAGGCCAATGGCAGAAATTATTAAAATATTATGTTTTTTATGTGGAGGTGATTCAGAGTCTCAATGAAATCACTTTAAATGGTTAAATGTTTTATATGTCATATAGGGTCCACTAAGGCACCAAAAATTAATAAAATAAATCTAAAATCACACTATTTTAATATAAAACCTATATTGGATGAAAAATGATTTTATAGTATTTTATTACATCACTATTGGATGATTATGATGTCATAAACCACCTTATATATTTTAACGTTATTTAATTTTTACCAAAATATTCGACTGTCTTCGAAGATTATGAAAAATTAACCAATAGATAATTTCGACATCCTGAATCCAAAAATGATATTCATTTAATCTAAATATTTTTATAAACATTTGAATCTCCATTTCTAAAATATAAACTTTCATTTAATGTAAATTCATGGGTTTTGACAAAAAAAAATTTCAAAACATAATAAAAATTACAATTGTATTCTTGAAAAATTATACAATCATTTATATTTAATAAAATTAGATTTCATAATAATATTTTACTAAAATATTATTTATTTCAAAAATACCTTAACACAACAAAATATATTTCTTATTTGAATATTAAATAAAAAAATAATATTTTTCTCTCAATGTAATATTAATAAAATGAATTTATATTCTTTATTATCAACGAAAAATATTGAATATACTCATAGTGCTAGTGTCTTGTTACATAACCCGTTATAACACCCACATAAGACCCATGGGTAATGTTTGTGATGGTGAATGACTCTTGGGGTGGCTCTAATAACATCGCTACTGAGGTAATATCTATTAGCTTCCACTTCTCCCGTATGCGGTTCTGTTAAATATTATCATGTTGAAACTCATTTTTGGCGGTCAAAAGTGAAGCCTTGGGATGCCAACTTCGTTCCAAAATCTGAAAAATGGGCTTCATACATAGAAATTCTATAGGATTAGTCCATCACTTCCTTTGTCTTAGTAAATTGGATTTGTTAAAGCCCTATATTTGTATTAATCATTTGATAACTCTTAAACGACTATATTACAAACGGCAACAAGTATTAATGGTATTATAAAATCGAAAAACATAAAACCAAGGAAGTTACTATGTTTTATATAACCATTTCTCATAATAATTAATTTAATTAGACTTAGAGGAATTTTCATTAATAAAATTTTCGATCATTACAATATTCCCCCATTAATAAATTTCACCATTGATATTTGTTCTTACCACTCTAAAAAGATGAGGATATCTCTACTTCATCACTTCCTCTAATTACCATGTTTTCTATTAAAACATGTGGTTTCAACAAAACACCTTGATGATGGGAATTTTCATATTTTGAAAAAAAATTTCCCAATTATATAAGATCATCCCCAACTTCTCTTTAGAATAGAGGTCATTCTCCAATGGAACCACCTCTTTATCATGTACATGTGACATATCTAGTGTGTACATCCTAAAAAGTGATACACGGAATACATCATGTACATGAGATAGGTTCGGTGGGAGTGTTATTCGATGGGACACTTCTCTAAAGTGATCAAGGATCTCAATATGGATGATGTACCATGGACTAAGCATTTTTTTCTTCCCAAATCACATAAATATCTTCTACGGTGATATGCGGAGGAATAAGATGTCCCCAACATCGATTTCTAAGACTCGTCGATGATTATTATCATAGCTCATTTGACAACTATGAGTAGCAATAATGTGTTGTCAGATGTTCTAAACCATCTCCACCATTTATTAGACTATTTCTGAACCACAGAGTTTTCACTCCAAAACATAATTCTAATATTTCTTTGTTATTCACCTCTTCCATTAAAGCACATCATAAGAATCCATTTGGATGCTTGGGTGGAAACTGTTATTATAAGTGAACTCAACCAGAAGATGATGTTTATCCCATCCGCCTTTGATGTTTATTGAGAATTCTCTCATCATGTCCTCAATTGATTGTATAACCCTCTCATGTTTTCCATAAGTTTGGGGATGATAATCCATATTGTTGTTTATCTCAGTATCCAGATCATGTTATGGAATCTTCCAAAACATAGATGTTAATCCTAGATCTTGATCGGATACAAAAAAATATGTTACTGCATGCAGCCTTACCATTTCTCTGATGTATATCTACTTCAATTGAACAATCAAGAAATCCTCCAAAATTGCAATGCAGTGTGCAACCTTTGTATGTTGATCCAAACCAAACTAGATAGTATTGTTTGCTTTGTATTTCTTCTAATGTCTGGTGACAATGTCTATAGTTATGTTCTACCACTTTCAAATTGGAATGGGTAATGGTTTCATCATCCCCTTATACTTTTGTCTCTCATCCTTCGTTTGCTGATATACCTAACACATTGATCTACACCCGGAGATTTACTTGTTCATGTTATCCCATCAATAATGGTCTCAGGGATCTCATTAAATCATTTTGTTTACTAGGTGAATGGTGAAATTTGAACAATGTTCATCATCTAAATGTTATTTCTTTAGCTCTGGGTTTGACAGAACACATATTCATGACCCAAATCTAAAAATTCTTTCTTCATTAACATTGAACTCCAAGGATTTTTCTTTTCCAATAGTTTCCTCTTTTTAATGAATTCACAAATCATCCATTTGAGCATTCTATATCAATTCTAAAAGAGATGGTTGAGAAATCACTTGTGAAAGGATCAATGATGTGTTCTTCTTTACTATTCCCATGTCCATCTTCATAAAATCTAAGAAGATTAGATCCTTTTAAATTATCATAAATGATAGAATTGATGGATCCTTTCTTCACAGATAATAATAAACCTTTTTCTCTTACCCAATGTGGTAATGGATAGAGAAGTCATAGTCATTGATCAGCTCTTACTATCATCGATGGGGTATATCCAGCTCTTTCTATGTGAATATATTCTATATGATTTTTTTATCTGTATTTATTTCACACTTCTCACCATTGATATAATGTATCCATATTTTCAATGAGAATATTACTGGAGCAAACTCCAGATCATGTTTTGGATAGTTTTTCTCATGAATGTTCAATTTCCTTATATCATAGGCAATGACATTTTCATTTTTCATCAACACACATCCCATGCCTTTCTTTAAAGCATCACTAAATACCACCAAATGTTATCCAATTGTAGGTAGTGTTATCATGGGAATAGTGACAAAACTATTTTTCAAATTGTATAATCTTTCATTGCATTTATCACTCCAAGAAAACTTGACTCCCTTTTGAGTTAGCAAGGTAATAGGGTTTTACAATCAGGAAAAATTTCTCACAAGTTGGCAATAATATCTATCTAACCCTAGGAAGCTTTGGATATCCGTCACTGAGGATGGACTTGAACATAGCCCAATTGCAACTATCATGGTGGAATCTATATATATATATCCTATTTCATGTAATGATATAACCCAATAATGATACATCCTTCAACCATAACTCACAGTTGTTATACCTTTCATAGAGCTTCTCCTTTCGATACATCTCTAGTACAGTTCTTATATTCTCCTCCAAATCCTCCTTAGTATTGGAGAATATTATTATATCACCTATAAAGACTAGAAATGTTTTTTGATGTATTATCTAATGACACTATTCATCAAGTCCATGATGATTTCTGGAGAATTTGTGAGTCTGAAAGTCATTACTATGAATTCATAGTGCCTGAACCTTATACTCAAAGTAGTTTTGTGGATATCCTTCTTTTTCACCATTACATGGTAATATCCTGACCACAAATAAAGCAAGAAGATTTATTGTGCTCCATGTAACTGATTGAAAAATTCATCAATTTGTGGAAGATGATACATGTTCTTTATCAAAATTATTTTATCTCAATATAATCAAGTAAAAGGTTAATTGACCCATCCTTCTTCTTGATGAAGGGGACTAGTACACCCCATGATGAAGCACATGGGTGTATAAGCACTTAATCTAGATTCTCATGTAGTTGTTTCATCATATCCTCAAGATCCACAATATCTATTCTATATGGAGTATTGGTTATTGAAAACACCCCAGGAATAAGATTAATTGATAATGCAACATATCTTATTGCAGGAAGACGAGGCAATTCCTAAGGAAACACATTAGCAAATTCCCTCACAATAGGCATTTCATCAAGGATGGTTTCTTCTATAGACTCAATCATATGGGAAATATATATGTTCTAAAAGTGAAATAATATCCATGCTTGAGATAATGGTTATAAATAAGACTCATCCTCCTCCTTTCCATTGTACAAAATCGAGGTTGATTCTCTATATGGAGAGTGAATTCCATCTCATGGTAATTTATGTTTCATCTATAGAAAGAAAGCGAATCCATTCCATGAATTGCATAAAATTCTACCAGTGGGAGTATAAAGGGGTTATCTATGAAGTTCATACAAAAAATTTTAATAGGGGAGGAGTTATATCCATAGGTTGCATTTATTTCCACAATTTCTGTTCTCACTAACACCTCTACTTCCAGGATTTGTGGTGGTGGTGGGATTGTTCTGTAAAACCTTTGGGATATAAGAGAATGAGTAGAACCTTAATAAAAAAGTATTCATGATATTATTAAGTAAATAACATGCGTACCTAACACCACTTCACTATCAAGGTTCACATCGGTGGTAGTGATGGAAAAATATAAGCCTTGCTTCCTTGGAGGTGGTTGGATTCTTTTGAAAACCCTTGGCTTAGGGAACTGGTTTGCAATGTTCCATGTTTTTTTGTTGTTTAATAAATAAAAAATGTGTTTAGGTTTGAATGGAGAGTTCTTCTCCTTTATCACAACATCAAGATTTCTTTGTCAACATTTGATGGCCATGTTCCCTTCACTTCCACACCTAATGATTTTCCTTGTCCTCTTCATGTGATTTCTAGGGTGATTTTTTCCGTACCTTTGGCAAGTGGGGTGATAGAATTTCATAGAAATGTTGGATTTATCCATAGGGCCTCGATAATTAATTTCCACTTTCTTCTTCTTATCCCCAAGATATCCTTGATATTCTCTAATCTCTATTTTGACTTTTTGGGCACATCAAACAATTTCCTCAAACCTATTGAATTCATGGATGGTCAGTGCTTTCCGTAGGCTTTGTTTTATCCCACCAAAGATGAGGTCAACTATGAATTCGGGGTTATCAACAATTCCAGAGGCATATTGTGCAAGACTTGTGATGTTTTCCTCATATGATTTGATGGATTATTCTGCATTTTTTCCTAAGGGAATGGATGTCCCTTTACATATTATGTCAGAGGGTCAGAGGAAATTATTTATCGAAAATAATTTTCTAGAAATATGTCCATTCCAACACCTCAATATTGTCCTCATGCTTTGTATTTTTATCAATGACTACCATTGATCATCTTCACCCTCCATATGATAAACACATAGAAGAACCTTCCCTTGTTCAGAACATTTCCGGATGGAGGAGAGATTTTCAATGGAGATAATCCATTGTTCAAAAATTGAGGTATCTAATGATCCATTTAAAGTAGGTGGCCTTTGTCTCATGTAGAGATCGATTATAGCTTGTTATTTCTTAGGGGTGTATAATGTTCCTCGTAACCCATGTTTCTATTCAAAACATGGGTCAACTGAGAGAGTATCATGACAATGTTTGGGATTACCTCTCCCATCTAATTGGGCATCTCATTAGAACAATCATCACGTTGATCATCAAACCAGTTGTTAACATGAGTCCTCCTATTAACGACCATTGGCTAGAATAAAATGAATGATAGGGGTAACACATAAAGGGGAACCCAAAGACAATAATGGATTAATTATTAATGACAGTTATTTATTCTATGAATTCATATGCTTAAATCTGTTTTATCTACGATCTACTACCCATCATATATTCTTAGGAATTTTTTTAGAATCCCTTAATAATGGTTTATACAAAGAATATGAATTTACCAAAGAATATCCCTCTTGAGTTTCATAACAATGAGGGATTATGTCTCGTTATCATGCACCAGTTCCGGTTTGAGTCTAGCTCAAATCTGTTTTTTCTAGTTTTACCCCTAGAAATAGTTGGGCTAGAGCCCCCTCTACCTGCTCATATCTAGATAGGGATGTATTTTTTTTATAAAACACATACTAAATACTCACCAATATATAATATGTTTTTATTATACTTGGTCTTATCCTTATGTCTTTCACTATGGGTTTCTAATCCTAATCCCAAAAATATATAAACCCATCCTCTGATACCAACTAAGAAAACCCTCATATTTATTACACACATAAACATGATTTATTACATAAAAATGCTCTTAAGACAACTCTACGGATTGAAAATTCCAGTTTCAAGGGAAATTAAGAACATTACATAACAACTTAGAACATAAAACACAATATCTGTATTGAAAACTTCTTTTACATTAGTAGAACATTCTTTTGTATTTAGCATTGCATGGGATAACCAGAGGACATGAATAAGAAAAGGGTGAGCAATAAAGCCTATTAAGGGAGTAAACAATTAATAACATGAAAAATATAGTACATGTTGTGATATATGCATATCAAAGGAGAAGAAGGGAATCTTGAACATAAAATCATGTTATAGCATGACTATCATAACATGGAAATGTGGTAATAACATTTAACATGATATTAGCATGAGCCAAGGATAATTGAAAATGGAGCATGAGTAATACCTCATTTCACCTGAGTTATCATGATTAAACCCTCACTGAAGATAATTTATCATGATAATATTCTTTACCAAATGAATTGAAGTTCTATCAGGGGACACCATTCTTAATCGTTTCATTTTTTTATAAGTGTGCCACATGGATCGTAAAACATGAATTCAATAAGATTCATAATTTATTCCACAAACAATAAATGCTGAATAAATAAAATTAATTACTCAGTAAACAAGTATATGTTAATAAAGGTAAAACGCTTTGATAGATAAATGGGTATGTTATTCACTTACAGAAAGATTTCTGCAATGTAAATTTTGGCGTAAATTTGGTAGCATAACAACATCAAATAGAAATCGTAAAATGGGTTGATGAGAGAGAAAGTTGTCTCTAATCATTAATATATGAAATGGAATGTATGTGAGTCATGTAACATAATATCTCACCATAAGTATTTAAATTTAAGTGCATAATATAAAATAGTTTGTTAAAAGTAAAGCGGGGAGAGGGAAATTCATTATGAAATTTTGGCATGGTAACAGGTGTACATGGGAGGAATTAATGAGAGAGAAAGAGGTCACTCGTCATTCAAAAATAAGGAGGGTACTATAGGGGAGGTGTAAATCTTAAAAAAAAATTAATTCAAAATAAAAGTATATAACAATATAAATAAATTGAGACAAAAATGAGAAAGGAAGAAATCTCGTACTTGGAGGTGTGATCTTGAAGGCTTGGGAGAGTCATTAGAGAGGCGTATATGGAAATTGTGGAACCTTGTATGTATTATAGAGATATTTGGGAAGGGGTTGATCTAGCTGAAATTATTTTTATTGAAGAGAAGTGGAAGCATTGGTGGGTTTATATAGGAAATGGGCGGTAATTCTTTATTATTTAGGTTTTGAACACCATACATTAAAAAAATCAAAACCACAAACTATCCAATGGTTTTTTTCCATAGGGCAGTAGAATAAATATTTTTAAAATTAAAATGTCTTAAATTATTAAAATATTAGGCTTTATTATGTTTGGTGAGTCACACTCTCGTGGAAATCATTTTAAAATTTAAAATGTTTTATATAAATCTTGGTGGGTCCACTAATGCACCATAAAGTTAACAAAACAAATCTAAAATCACATCATTTTAAATTTTAAACATATATTTGTAGATAATAGCTTTTTATAGAATTTTATTATATCACTATTGGGTAATTATGATGTTATCAAACCCCTTATTTATTTTAACAATATTTAATTTTTACCCAATAATTCAAGTTTCCTCGAAAATTATTATAAATTCACCATTAGATAATTTTGAATTCCGGAATCCAAAAATTATATTTATTTTATCTGAATAATTTTATAAATATGTGAATTTAATATTTTTTAAATAAAAACTGACATTTATTGAAGATTCATGGGTTTTGACAAAAATAGTTTTCAAACCATAATAAAAATTATAATTGTATTCATACGGAATTATATGATTGTTTATATTTGATAAAAAGTGATTTAGAAATAATATATTATTAAAATATTATTTAAATCGAATACCCACTAATTCATCAAAATATATATTTTTTTATTTAATATTAACTTAAAAATACAATTTGTTTTCAATGTAATAATAATAAAATGATTGTATATTCTTTATTTTATATAAAAAAATAATGCACATAATCATAGTGTTAGGGTAGTTTTACATAACCCCTTATAACATCTGTATAAGACCTACGGGTAAGGTGTGTGATGGTGAAAGTCTCTTGTGATGGCTTAGATAACATCGATCGGGTGGTAATCTCTATTAACTTCCACTTCTCCCATTGTTAGTTCCTTTCAAGATTAACATGTTGAATCTTGGATTGGGCATGGTCAAGGGCGAAGACCAGTGACACCACCTCCTTTATGAGCTCTGATATATGGGCTTCGTAGGGAGAAATTCTAATGGATGAGGCCATCACATACTTTATTCAACTAAATTGGATTTGTAAAAGCCCTATATTTATAATAATCATGTGATCACTGTTCAAAAACTATATTAGTAATGGTAACAATTATTAACTGTATTTTGAAATCCAAAAACATACAAAAATTAAGTGCATATGTAATATATAACCATTTTCATAATAAGAAATTTAGTTAGATCAAGTGTAAATTTCATTAATAAAATTCGGGGTCGTTACAATCTACCCAACTCATCTATTGATATGGTCTCATTGATCAACATGAAATGAGAAACCATAATCTTCTTATCTACAAAGACTCACAGAACATCACTACCTTGAGGTGACCCCAACAACCTGATCATGAAATCCATTGCAACTTCTTCCCATTTAAAATCACAAATGGGAAATTGATGTACAATTTCAGATAATCATGGGATCTCTTCTTTCACCTAATTCCTTGTGGAACACATCATGGTAAAACAAGAAACATCATATTTGATCCCCAACCTCGATCTTGATGTTGGTGGTCAGAATACATATTCATAACAACATGATATACTTCCCTATTTTATTCATGAGAAACTTACATCAGCTCCTAATGTTTTTATACTGGAACCCAAATTCATCAATGTGTATGTATAATTTCATCCACCCCCTTAGTCAAACCATGGGTGGTTAATAACCTTCCAAACACTGTCCTAGGATGAGGCCCTCAGTATCTTATCACTATCTAATGCTCACTATATCTGGTAGATTGGATGTTACTATGAAGGATTGATGAAAAATATGCATTTAGAAATCTTACACCTCAAAGTGCATATCAGTGAAAAAGTCCATAAGTTATCAGTCACAACTAGTCTCCAACAATACCTTTATCTGATTTCTACTACATAGTGCATCACTAACTATATTTTAAATACTAGGTATGTAGTTAATCATGATGTCAAAAGATTTTTTTATTTCATACAACCATTATTGACTCGTATTCAATTCATTCATTATAGATATGTTCATAACGCATTCGTGGTATGTCTACACCAGAAAATGAACTCCCAATAATTAGTACCTCCAATAGTTCATGTCATGGACAACAATAGCTAGCTTGAGATCATGAGATATGTAGTTCATCTCATGTGGCCTAAATTGAAGATACTCCAATTCCACCACTCTCCCCACCTGAATCATAAATACTCCTATAATGATAGCTGATGCATCAAAATATATTTGTATAGAATCTACCCTATTGCTAAAGAATCATGACCGGTGCTGATGTCAGTATCCCATTCAACTCTTGAAATGCAATCTCACATGTATCTGACCATACAATCTTTACACCCTTCACATTCATGGCTGTAATAGGTGTTTCTAAGTGTGATAATTCCTATAATAAATTCATGTAATAATGAGATATCCCCAAGAAACTATTATGTAAAATAAAATCATAGGATAATCCTATGAAACTATATATCTGACCTTCTCTACATCAAAGGATACTCTTATACCAGGTATAATACATCCTAGTAAGTGAATTTTATCCATCCAGAGGTGGAACTATATGTTATTTTCATATAATTGGTGCTCTATAATTCTATCAAAAACAATATCATTATGTTTCGCATGGGATTACTGATGATAAAAAAACAACATGATATCATCCACAAATACCACTACAAACAAATCTTGATAAATATAAAAAAATATCTTCTCCAATGAATCAAAATTAGCTAGTGCATTCATGAGATTGAATAGCATAACAATATATTCATATAGACCATACCGATTAAATTTTTTTGTATGAGGTATGTATCAACATTGAAATCATACGTAGTGGTAACCAGACACCAAATCAATCATCAACAAAACCTATGGTCCATGAAGATATTGGAAGAGGTCATATATCCATGGCATGAAATGTCTGTTCTTAAACATTAATTTGTTCAATTTCTATTAATCCACTAATAACCTATGGGTTTTGTTTGACTATTTCAAATAAATGAATGAAAAACCTCAGGATGTATCCAAGCCTCTCCACAATAGGTATAAATATGGAAAGCTGAGATTCTCCTATATCGAAAAGAGAAGATACATAATTAGTGACTAGTTATATTTTACCTCTCACCGTATATGGCATAGAGCACTTCTTATTAGGTGTAAGATGTGAAGAATATATTTCACATGAACAATAGACCAATAAAACAACTGCACTACATGCAGTAGGTCCACCCTGGTGTCTAAAATGTATTTGTGCCTAAATTTCCAGACCACAACAAAAACCATTTCCTGAATGACATGAACAACTCCAACTACCAGCCTAATGTTCAACTACGAATTCTGCTCCAAATTCTGGAGTCAGAGATAATCCCATTTGACTAGCATTTTGATAGAAGGTCATATAAGATCTTTTTTACTAGGCCCATCTTACCACATTGTTGGGACTCGATTGGTACTCAATCACCTTAGAGTGACACATGACCCCATTACCACAAATGTTAATAGAAGATAAAAATACATATGCTAACATCTTGACTGGTACTACCCAAAGAATAATCATTAAAATGGGGATACCTTCCACTAGAAGCTAAACCACTAGGTCGAGAGGTTTCAATACCCATTATTTTTTCCCTTGCATCACCCATAATATTACTATTAATAAGTTACTAATTTATTATCTATTTAGTATTGGTAAAATAATACATGTTGACCTATGATTTAATCACATTCATGATACCTTCCTTGATTCATCTCCCTCTTGATGGATCATCTACAAGGTAAATCGGCAGAAAATGTTGAAGCTTTGTGAATCATGTTGAAAACTAGGAAATGGTCTTCACACCCTTCTTAGAGAACAATAAATCCCTAAACCTATTATATCTCAAGGTCACAAGATTGATGTAATCATAAACCCTGTATTGGAAATTCCTCAATAAAATTTCTCAAAGTGTTTAATCTCAGTTGAAAACATCCCTCCAATGCTTCAATACTCCTCATGACATATATTTCATGTGAATTAGTCTCCTCTCAAGATGTGTATCTCGATTCTAGAAGATTGAAATATAGTCTCAATACCTAGATAAATAGTATGTGTTCCACCATCCCTAGATAACATGGGACTATGCACCTTCTAGAATAGGAATGTTAGATCTTTTATAGACGAGGTAGGTTGTGGTGCTCCCTAAATATCCATCATGAAATTCATAAAAATATCTTAGAATTGGTAATCATCACCCACATTAAGAATGATAGGTAGTGTAATTAGTGGATATTTATTAGGTTTAAATAGTGCCTCAGGTCCCACCACCACTGGATTATAGCCATCGCAACCCTCCAAGTGCATGACTGAAGGTCATCGTGGTTTCATGTCTCTACAATAGAAAACAAAAAATTAGAAAAAAAGAATATATCAAGGAAAAATTCATAAAATGAAAATAATAGGATGGGTCAATAACCTCTTCTAAAAATACCAAACCCCTCTTCCGACTCCATAACCTAGGACTAGGTAACAGGAACAACCATAAAAGCACCAAAGGCACAATCTTTTACCCACAATAAAGCATGGTCAAGGTTATGATATGTATTACACCATTTCAATTTCACCTAAATTAATATCTATATTTCAAATTTATTTACCTTTTTGAAATAAATGGGTCCCCACTTATTATTCATTAGGTCCCCATCAACCCTTAAAATAAATTGCAGTATCCACTTAATTTAAACCATAACACATTCCAGTACATGAGAAAAATGATTCATGACTCAAAATGTCTTAACTATCTATATTTTGTGTTTTTTGACACCTATAAAGGAAAATAGTGTTTATGTTATGATTGAAACTCTAGTAACTAAACATTTTTCCAAATTACCATCACATACCCTTTATCAGAAAAAAGTATATCACTAAGAACACATAATAATATCATCAATTAAAGAAAAAAAATCTAATATGGCATGGTATAATTAATGAAATGTGAATATTTTAAGGTTCCTATATTGATGAATGAGACGGAATGCCCTTGTATCATCAGTAAAATTATAAAATTATATAATCTCACAAAACATCTCATATCAAATGCATCTCCCAATGGTGGAATCCAATCATATCAAATAATAATATTCCAAATGAAAATTCACATTCTAGGAAATTTAATTTTTTCCTTATATGTGGGTCAAATACTCCCAGAAATAGCTCATTGAAAAATTCCAATTCTTTTTAATCACCATTATATTATATAAATATAGTAATTACATTAAATGAAACACTATATTACCACTTTGTAACATCCTAAATGGGATCCCTTAAATGGTTCCTTGAGTTAGTAAGTCACATGGAATCAAGTACACCTCTAGGAACTCTAGAGGCTACAAACTAATAGTGAGGTTATAGGGTGTGTATTTGGGGATACAATTAACTCATGTAATATTATATAATAGTTGTAATAAAAAAACGAAAAATTAAGGAAGTGGATAATGATTGTAAACAAACACAAGAAAAACATCAACAAAATAATAATAAATAAAAAATGGTATTTATATACAATATGACCATCAAGTGATGTCTATATAAAAATTATCATCAAGTACATAGAATTATTAGTCTTGTACAATACATTTATCATGATTAAAAAATATAAAATGAAGTATCTAATTATTAAATAATGAGCTTATTTTGGTCATATACTGACATTTTCTTAAGAATATAACAATAAAGTAGTGTACAGTGTGAGATTTATCTGATCCCTACCTTCATCCATGATGTTTTTATGGGTACAAAATAGAGTCTCGAATAGGGTTTGAGATGAGACTCAATAGGAAACCATCAATACTATCTATAAAAACATCAATATGTGTAATATAAATATAAGTAGTGTGAAATATATCATTATTAAAAAACTAAAGGAAGAAATGATTCAAAGGAATAAATAATGATTTACAGCTAAACATGTCACTCTATGAAAAATATTCATGAAACCAAAATCATGGGATACAATAAAGAATAAATAATAAGGCGTAATAATTCTTGGTACTTCATGGAGAATTAGCATGAAGACATATTATAATAATACCCAGGCACTCGGGTAAATTATCTTCAATGGATATTGTTTTAGGAGATTGGTTTCAATCAACTCTAGATTGTATTTGAAAAATCTGTAGTTTCTTTTGGTGTTTAAACTGGTAAGTTGTGAGGGTTCTCACTTTCCCTTGAAAATTGTATGAAAATAAAAATATTATGATGGATTCAGTGAGAATTCTTGATAATTTCCATTATAATTACTATAATATGATACCCATACTAGGGATATCTGTAAAGGATTGAAAAATAACCACACTATCCATTCCATAAAATCTTGTTTTTAACACCAACTATGACAACACCATATAATCCAATGTCAGAATATGAATGGATAGAAACATTGTATAGAAGAATAATGAATTCCCATTAAGTAGCAATATTATCTCAATAGAAACTCAATAAAAACATTGGTGGTGTCCAATGGGTAGGTCAATAGATCATTTTTTAAGTGAGTTTAATAAATTCATATCAATGGGGAATAAAGTCCCTTTGTATGCTATGAAATCATGATACAATATATCAATGACTAATTTATCGACTACCATATTAAATATCTGTGGAGTTGGTATTTCCATGAATATAGTGTATTCAGGATCCAAGTATCTCATCCATGGAATCCACTACCATTATCAATTTACCACTCATTAAATTATTCATTCACAATCTGTATAGTTCTTCCATACTAATTGTAATTTTTCATATAAATCATTTTACCCATTTTAATCCCATTATATAACATAAAATAGAGGAATCATCTGTCTATTATCAATTAAATTTAATCAATTCCTTTAATTTATAAATGAACAGGTAAAAAAAGTTACTCACTACCTTAAAATTTTCTTGAAATTATCATTAGGGATCTAATTAAAATTAGAGATCCCACATGCATCCAACAGGTTTCTACAACATGGATTAGATACAATAACATAACATATGTATGTTTAGTGTTGATGAAAAATGTAATGTGTCCATGAAAACATACTATTTAGACTCTCTAAAAGGCTTTACGTCATTTAATTAAGTCAATCACTTAATTTTAGGGGAAATATTGGAATTTTGGATATGTGACACAAGTTTTACGAGCTATAAAACTACCAATCCATGAGAAAAAAAGGAATATAACACATAATATATGTTTTGTGGAAGAACAGTCCCCCTGTATCAACATTTGATTCAATATATATCAGAAAAAAATAAAGAATGGAAGAAATCATTGAAATATGGAATATTATATTTTACTTAAATAAATCTGTCGATATAAATATAATAAAGAACAACATATGATGATTGATAAACATACCAGTCAGAAATCAATGATAAAAATTGTGTCTAAATATGAGTATGGAAAATTTAATGGGGGACAAGATAATTATATTCATTCAAAGGAAATTCATAATGTGGGGAGTGTTATCTATTGTAATGATGAGAAAGAAAATTAGTTCTTAAATAAATTAAGCACGAAATGGTCATTTCAACCATTTTAACTTGGTCTCCTTGTTCGGTCGCATGATTGGACACTACGTACACTAAACGTGAACCCTTCTCAACCTCAAGGTGGATCTCAAAGGGTTTATGAACATGATTCTATGATAAGCATGTGAGAAAACATTCAATTAACCAACTATAAAAACTACAGATCCCCTAAAAGGGAATGATTTGCTGATTTCTGCGTTTCATAAGACCATGTGACCTCTTACTTCCCTCTATCCAACCCTGCATTGTTACTCTTATCCATGCGGCTGGGTTGCATGGTTTCTACTAACCATGCATCCTAGAATCCATTTCAAAGACTAGTCTTCCATTTTGGAATAATCCCTAAACTGCACCAAACTCTCATGATATCAGTATACCCTCACATTTTTTTCAACAAATGAGTTAATCTGTAAACAAAAATACCCACACCTAGTGTTACCCCATATATTACAAAAAAAATTAAAACTTGTTCTTTTAAAGGGAATATTCTATAATAGATCCATAAATGGAAAAATAATTTCGAAAATATGAATTTAAAGATTTATAAAATAGTACCTTTTGAAAAATAATCATCCAGAATAGATCCTTGAAATGATATAATTTTTATGAATTGAAATGTGGTGTTATAAGAAAAATATTTTATTTTCAAATTATGGAAAACCATTATAATATTTTTTAATATTATATGAAAAATTTCTATATTGTATCACTAAGATTAGAATAAAAAAATACGTATCAACTATCATTCCATACACTTGAATTCTCCCACAAAATAGACTGAAGGGAGTTCTCGTTCCGAACTTGATAGAAAAATATGATATGGAATCATGGAGAACATTTGGGATTTGTTTTCTCATAAAAGGATGTAATTAAAACAATCACTCTATGAGATAAGTAGATTCTAATAAATATAATTGAATGTTGGAATATGAAAATACAATAGTGATCACAATCTTTTAATAATGTACAAAATAGCAGTTCTACTCAGTACAATCAATCGACATGTAACACCTAGGTCACACACCACACATGAAACCACTAATATCCTATATCTCATTAGCGTGAAAAATAAAATCCCGAGAGAAAATTCATTTTGTAACCCAGAACAAGGAAATTATTTTCAATAAATAACCATTGGAATATGTAGTTTGTTATCAAATGAATCCCAATATGATCTCCAAGCATTCAATAATCATTCCATTTCATGAAAATTCCCAATATAAATAAAATCATGGGAAAATATTTTTTCATAATTTATAATAAAGCATTAATATTGATAATTTCATAGGAATTTTATAATGAATCCATTAATATTTTTTGGCATTGTGAGAAATTATAATATTCTACAATGATTGTGATGGTAAATGAGTTCTTAAGTGGCATGATTAAGGGTCAATTGTAATAACTTCAGCCCCAATATCTTTTATCTAGTGTATACTTTATTAAATTATAACTATATAAATGTGATCACATCCCCATGGACTGGATAGTTCAGTATAATAGAAAAACTAGACAGAAACATGATTATCATGTTATATTTTAATACATGAATTATAATATAATTTTTTGAGAATATCAATAATCCCTCTAGAAATACTTGCATAGTATATTTTGTATACATCCTGGATTTTTGGGAAAGGAAAAAAATAATGGTTAGATGAAATGCTTAGTAAGGATTAATTACATTAAACTGTCATAAATCAATAAGAATGGTCAATGTTCGACATTAAATAAATGAACACACATTCCATTTATATAATTTCACAACCATTATTAGATATCAAATAATAAATATAGAAAGGTTAATGGAAAGCTCACATTCCAATTAATAAACATGTATATCATGAATTTATATGAAATAAAACATATAGAAGCATAAATAATTGGACACACATATCAATTGAATAATATGAAAATAATGATAAGATAACTCATAATAAATAAAGAAAGGTAAATAACATAACACATAAACTATTTAATAATCAAAATCTCAAGTAAAATAAAGAATCTTAAATTCAATTTAATCCATAATATGAGGATGATATTCATTTATATATAATATTATTATAAACCCCTCATTGATAATAATAACAAATTAATTATAAGAGTAAAATGATTAATTGTTGGATGTCGTAATCTCATGAATAATGATACCTCTACAATTAATAATTTTTGAAAAAATCATAAAACTATCTATAATGAACCATTTAAGGATGTCTTATAGATTTTTATCATGATACTATTCATGTATTGAGTGGCTATGTAAATATACTCCCCACAAATCACTTCCTTTTAAAATAATTCTTCATATACCGATAATCAATTTAATTAATGAATAATGTGTCTTATCATAAAATTTATATATTGAGTTAATAATTCAGATTTATCAATACTTCACTAGATAGACAACTAAAATTAAATGTAAAATAATATATATATTTATATATCATATATTGAGTAAGAAATAAAAATATCAATGATCATTAATATGGATATTTAGACGAAATATAAAGTTCAATGATCACCAATAGGTGAATATTTCATGGAAAAGTTAATGACTATAAATATGAATAATGACTGATAATTTCATATCATTCATTATTAAAACATATCATAAAAAATCTTTATAAAGAATAAGGATTGTATGAATAAAACATATTCCTTGTCGAGTATATTTAAAATAATTATTTTTTCATTTATAAATTGAAATACTATAAACATATATCATTAACAATATTGCGGGGTAAAATAACCTTTTTATTTTATAAATCACCATTCGAAATTGAATGTATACAAAAAATATGAAAATAAAATAATTTTGAAAAAAAAATTTAAATGTATATTTATATAATTAAATTATTGAGTGGTTATATTTTTTAGAAATTCAATACTTGTCGTAAAAATTAATATAATTATTTATTTCACATCACCAAAAAAATACAAATAGATCTTGTTTAAAAAATCGTATTATCATTCAATTGAAAACATCTTTAGAAATAAATTTTGGGAAATATTTCTTTAAATAATAATTCTTATAATAGTAAAATAATTTTTGATTTCATTTTCAAAACATGGTTTTTAAAGAAAATTTATTTTATATTGAAGTGAAAAATGATGTCTGATTTTCATAAAATAATTTATAAGAAATTCTAAGTATCAATGTGTGGTAAAATAGTAATATTACTTGAAAAAAACTAGTTATAACTATATTATATTAAAATAAAAGTGTTTTATAATACAATGGTCATATAATTTCCATTATTTTAAATTCAATTTTAAATAATCTAAGTTAAAATGAGATTATGAAATAAACCCTCACAAAAATAGTAATGATAATGTGAGAATTAATTAAAACAATTGATTATGGGTATGATAAATTAATATATGAAAAACATATATAAATACAACAAAATTTATTCATAATTAATTATATTTATAATAATAGAATATCAATGCCAATGAAGAAGTAATACGAACCCATGAAAGGTAACATAGTTATTAAATATTTTACCCCGTAGTAATTTTGAAGTTAATTCCCCATGGATGAAATTATTCAAATTTAAATATAAAATATTTTGTTTTATTATTAAATGATGATATTACATATAAAATTGGATATATATGTTCCATATCAATGAAATTAATTTTATAATATAACAATATGCCTCATGGAATGGAAATTGAGAAAAATATCCTTAAATCAGACCTCATGTTAGAATAAAATGATTTAACAACATATACAAGGGTATTAATCATGTTAATAATTTATAAAAGAACCATGATAATATTTTTAATATCATATGTGATCAAATTTTAATATATTATCACCACTTCATTAATAATAATTCATAATTATCACTATTTCATGTTTTAATTTTCTTATAATCTAATCTAATTTTTGTCATGAATGTTACATTTAATGAACATATTAAATAGTTCATTAATCACTAAAATGATATTAATTTAATAAATATCATTTTTATCATTATATAAATTTCAATAAGAATCATTAAATGGTGTATAGGTTAAATGAATACCATCGCATTGGGGATGTGGTAGGTCCTACATAAGCACGAGTGACAATATCATTCACTTATCCAGTAAATAGGTATAGAAGAGGATAATATATTAATTTTAAAGAATAAATTTCTTTTAATACATATCATATATATTTAATAAATTAATACTTATTAAATTATATGTAATTTCTACGTGAATAATGAATCACATTACTTCATGTGACGGTAGTCTACTGTAAACACGAGAAATCATATCGTATATCAAAAAAAACATAGACGATTTTGTATCCCATTTGATGGAAGAGGAGATTGATATACATTATGAAGTTAACATAATAACATCCATTTCGATGGGATATTATATTTTTATTACATACAAATGATTTAATATAATTTTTTGGTGGTGGATGAGGAAATAAAATAAATACACAAGTTTTTGAATATTTCCTCTTATTCGAATGACCTCTATAGGTTTAAAAAAAATCCTTCCCATTATAGATTTATGAAAAATATTGTATTCTATTATGAGTGGATAGTAGTAGGGAAGTGATTTTTTAGGTCATGGAAAATCTAATTGTAATTTCTATTGTGAATAAGAGGCAATAGGGG
Organism: Viscum album; assembly: GCA_963277665.1. NCBI lineage: Eukaryota > Viridiplantae > Streptophyta > Magnoliopsida > Santalales > Viscaceae > Viscum > Viscum album. The sequence goes on from OY728137.1 coordinate 115,644,003, forward strand.
AAGCCTTTTATAATTGAGAGAGAGGATATACAAGTAATTAATGAAATAAATCAAATAAAATAAATTTTTAATCAAGACTAAATCCTAAAGATGGTTTATTATTGTCCCCTAAAAATTATATGTTCAAAATATTACCATAAAATGGGTTTTTTAGATGTTATTAGGTCATTTAAACCCTTATCATTTTAGTTCAATCACCAAAAATAAATTTTTAACTACACCACGATAAGTAATTTTTAATTATTTTACAATTAAATATGGTTATAAAATAATTTTTAATTTTATATAATATAAATTATTTTATTCTAAAAATAGATTCTATTTTTAGAAATTAAATTAACAATATTTATTGAATCTAATTTATAATTATATCCAGATACATTTCAAAGGAGGGTTTTTGAAGAGAAAATTCTCTTATGTATAGAATATAATTATATAAAAATCTAATTAAATATTTATATTAATGACCTAAATTGGATAAATTTTAAATTAACTGAACTATTTTTACATTCAACCCAATTTAACATATAAATTATCCTTGTAACTTATTTTGATGAAAAGCCATTAGTCAATCAAAATTACTATTTTACACATTTCAATGTAAAATGAAACTTTTCTTTAAAAAACCAAAAAGTCACACTAAAATAATTTTGATGTGATGATTTAATAAAATTAAATCAATTTTTTAAATAATTTTTATATTATTTGTTGAATTTTTTTAAATATGTGCACAAATCTTGACAAAAATGTTTTCCTAGAAAATCAGTTTTCTGGAATACATATCTTTTTATTTAAGTTGATTTAAATTTTATTTATAATAAAATTATATCCATAATGTTTATAATTTAATTATTATTATTAATTATCCAATAATGTAGTATCTAGGTTATAATTATTAATAATATTTTGGTCCATTTAAGATTGGGGTTGTGTGTTCCAGAAGCTATCGAAGAGATTAAATATAAAGAAATATTTCTCAATTTTTGTTTTGGAGCAGTGTGGAATGTCAAATATGATATGAAATATAATGTTCTTATTTTAAATTAATGATTTGTTAGAATATCCACACCTATAATAAATATTACCCTCACAACATAAATGTGATCTCAAAATTCAACAGTTTCACATTTTAAAATATGATTGTTAAAAAATACACTTCGTAAAAGGGTTAATAAAAATTATTATTGAAAAGTGAGAAATGGAAATATAAATTTTATCCATAATAAAACATATCTAGGTTTACATATAGGATAAAAACTATTTCATCTTAATATATTTAAATTGAAGAAATGCATAAATAATTAGAGAGAGTCCCACAGGCCATTGATCAAAAGAATGAGATTGATAAATTGAATTTTAAGGATCTCAAAACCCTAACTCTTTGATGAGTTAAACTACCATTTTATTCATCAAATATGAAGGTAATTGAATAATATTTTTTCAAGATCACATTTTATAATAATGGATATTTCCTTCACTATCTCGACTATCAATGTGGGGAAATATACTTACATGATATATTTTTTGTTTCACATGCACATTTTCATCCTTCGGTTGTGCCTCGATCAATTTCCAATTCATCACTTACTCCTTGAAATGAATATAAAAAATCAAATTTTTATATTTTATTTACTAAAATTGATATCCAATAATTTTTATGATCTATGAAAGAGTGAGTATTATTCCTTCTATCTCTACCTAATTTCCAAAACTAATTTGATTAGAAAAAGTTATCCATAATTATAAATTAATATTTTAATATCAATAGTAACACTACTAGTTTTTCATTTATATATAAACATAAGATCATTTCTGTTAAAAACGATATATTCAATAGGAAATTGGTAGGTGAAGCACAATTATCTTTATTATGTTATCAGTTTTATCACTATAGCCTTTCCAGATACGATGAGTTTCCACTCAGTATGGGGGTCATCCTTTTTCAAAAACCATATTAATATAATAACTAAAAAATTATTAAAGTGTAAAAACCCATAATTACCTCAACATAAATGTTAACATAATCTCTAATGTATTCCAATATCATTAAAATTATTAAAAAAATTATTTACATTCTTCCTTTATTTTTTCTTACTAAAACATATATTGAACCAATAGGTTAGTACTGTAAAAAATATTTCCCGCAAATATCCTTAATCATGGTATAATATTGTCACATAAGATATAGAAAAGAGTTTTAAGACTATTAATGAACGATCAATCAAAAAGTATTAATCTTATGATAGTATCCATTACCCTTACATTAATTAATACATATAAGCATCCAAAATTAACATAGTACTCATATGTTTCATGATTCTTAAAACCTAAATAAGATTGATAAAAATAATTCTAAAATCTAATAATGGATTCCCATTTTATACTTAAAATCTACTATTTCAATATAGGTCTGTTATAGTACATAGGGTAAACCTTTAAATTAGGGCATTGACTTGTATAATTCACAGGAGAAAGTTCCCAGTATAGATGATTGTATCACTTATAGGGGGGGTGGTGAATTTGGAATGTATTTTTATTTTATATTTCCTTGAAACAATATTGGACCCTTGTTAAACATTTCATTCACTAATAAAAAAACTAAACATAGATCAAAAATAAAAAAAAGTAATTACAAGCTTCACTATTTATTATAAATAGCTGCAACTATGTTATAGTTTGTAAATGATCTAATACCACACAATCAACTAGAAATAAATATTTGAAATATAATAAGTTGGGTATACCCTTTAAATCATGTATCACATTGAGGAAAAATTGAGTGTGCATTTAAAAAATTAATGAACTAATAGGGTAGAACTATGATTGTACAATAACTCATGTTACCTGGCTTCATTTAAACATTAACCAATGTATTATTGGGAAAACAGTTCTTTAATTTCTTACATATAATATGAGAATAACCTCATTGAATTTGATATATAATTTCGGTATGATTTTCAAGTTGACCATATCACTCAAATTATAAAAATGTGATTGACAAATATGATATTACCACTCTGATCATAAAATATGATATCCCAATATGATGTATTTAGAACTATAAAAATAAAATTGAGTTAATAAAAAATTCCTTCTTCAAAATTCTAGAAAACCCAATATAGAAATGTAGATCTAATCATCCATCCTCAAGTGATGACAAACCAAATAAGATGGAAAATAAAATCTGATACACATGTAAATGAAATAATCACTAAATACGTTGATCATTATAATAAAAAGTTGTGATCTTATCACTTATCTTTCACTTATATATATAAATACATCATCAACAAAGTATTAATAAGGAAAACATATTCTCTCCCTTTATATTAAAAGATTATCTCTCATCATGTAAAATGTAAATCCGCCAAGAAAAGTTAAAATTATGTTTTCCTTTTAAAAGTGACCGATGAAAATTTTGTAGAGAATCCCAAAAACAATCCCTCTTAACCAAATGCACCCAAATCATGATTTCCCTAAAATTTTGAGTGCATTAATGACATTATCAACTCTTCTCGAATATGATTTAATCATTATCTCTTCATCAGATTTTATTTTTCAATCACCCCAATAGATCTGATTTTTCAATCTGATTTAAATTTTAAATTATGATTGGCCCAATCCAACTTTTTCAATATTATTATTATATGCTAAATAAAATGAAAAATTAATTGAATTTCAGGCTCCCAACCCCGACAACACATATATCAATTTTATTCATTTCATCTCTTGATACACATGGATTTCAAAATAAATAAATTCAACCCATTTTATTTGTTTGAATAAATTATTGATCATATTCAATTATTTTCTTTTCATTCATCTTCATTAATAAATTCTTCCTATTATTACGGTGTCTCTTGACCTAATAGAAGAATGAAAAAAAATTCATAGACATTATTGGCCATTATGAATCTTATAATACTATTGTTATTGCTTCACCAAAATTCTTATTTGAAGATTATTCCACTAAATAAGTTGACAATTGAAAAAAACAGTACCTGTATTTGTTTTAGTAGAATCTTTGAGTCCAACAGAAACTAAAAAATATCATTCTGAATACAATCTCTAGAACTATTTTTCATTCTCATTTAGATCAGATCAATTTGAATATGAGTGAAAGCTTTCATTCCACTACCCCTTTCTTTCATCATGCTTTCCTCACATGTTTTACCAAAAAATCATGATTTATATGAAATATAAGAATAGAAAATCATGATAAAATTTTATATATTTTAGTCACCTAGCTTCTGATTATACCAATATGATAAAATCATCCATACCAGATTCAGGGTTAATTTGATGTACATTTAATTCCATCATGATTCTTCCTCAATACAATCGAACTTTTCATTACAAATTAATTGTTAGTCTAATGAGACTATTCTTATAGAAAAAAAATTCCTAAATATGATTAAACTTCTCATATATTGTGAGTCTGATTCTTCCAAATATGATGGTCAAACCGAAATTCACCAAAAAACAAATTGAAATGAATTTCCTTTCATCCTGAACATCCATGAAAATTATAGAAAATACCTTCAATATGATTAACTTGGTGTAAAAAATAGCCCTCATTGGATTTTTTTTCATCGATGTTTCATAAATAAATGAACATTGTATCATCATTCAATGGATCACTTGTCAACAATTTTAAGCCTATGTCAGCTAAATTATTTTTAGGATGCAATAATTATTATAAGAAAAAAGATGTTTTCCAAAAGAAGTGATTATGAAAACATCCTCAAAATTTCTCATTTTAATTATTATCTTTTTTACATTTCCTAGAATAAATAATAATTTATTTCCTGTAACCACTTTAGAAAATTGTTAGAACCGTTCACACATTACAAAATTATAAATTCACAACTAACACCCAACTCCCATGATTTACATTACTTTGAGGATTGATTTATAAAACATGTCAAATATCTCCGTTGAAAACATTTCCCAAAGGTAATATAAGAGAGGGGGGAAAATACCTCAACCATGATGATAAATATATCAGATTCCCATAGTTAACCTTAATTTAGAATTGTATTCTTTTGGTAAAGGTTTTTTTTAATATGTTAGTAACTTGTTCTGATGTTGGAACATACTATAAATTAAATTAACACTTTTACACATCTACTTTCATAAAATAATATTTTATATCAATATTTTTTGAATAAAAATATTGAACTGGATTCTAGGTGAGATTTATTATACATTGACTACCACAATTAAAGCAATTGGGTAACTTCACTTCAACATGTAAATATTCTAACTTGTTTTTTATCCACAAAGGTTGCATAGTACATTGAATGGTAGAAACATAATTATCTTTAGCTGTGTTGAGAGTTGTTTAATTCTATTTATTTGAATTCCAACTAACACTACTATTTACTATAAGTAATATACTATCATATATGAATCTTCTATAATCATCATTTCATCCCAAATTAGTATCTTAATACCAAAAAAATTAATACAATCTATGTTTTCATACTTGAATTTGAAATTTGTTGTTTCATAGATGTATCTCAGAATTATGTTTCTAGTATGTAAATGGGATTATTTGAAATCACTCTGAAATCTTTCATATAAGGTAACATCATAATCATTTTCAATTCCTGAGGAAGTCAAATAAAATAAATATCCAATTAGCTTCCAAAATTCATTCGGAACAGCTTCTTTCTCCTTCTCCATTTCTTGTCAACATTTTTTTCACAGAAATTTGTGTGGGAATAGGTACTGTGTTTTCCATGTTGAACCTCTTCAGGAAGATATTTAACATAATTTTTTTCAGATAGAAATATGCATTTATTCTTTTTTTATAATTTGAATCCCAAGAAATTATTTCATTTTCTCCTCTATGGACATTTCAAAATTCATTCTAATTTCATCATAAAATATTTCCAAACATCATTCATCATTCACAGTGAGGATAGTGTCATAAAAACCGATTTTATGGGGGAATACTCTTAAAATTATATGACATGAATATTTATGTCAATTGTTACCTTATTGAAACTCATCATCCTTAAAAAGTATCAAATAAAATACCATTTTCTATGAGCTTGTTTTATTCATACAATAGCTTCTTTAATCATCATACATTACAATATTCATTCCCTAGAACAAATCTACATGTTTTTCAATGTAATCTTCCTCATATAGATCACCATTCGAGAATGTGGATTTTTAATTAATTGGAATAATCATGTAACAAAATTTTGTTATAATATAAATAAAATTTACATTTTTTTATAATCTTCCCACTGAATAAAAATTCTCATCAAAATTAATACATTCAATTTTTGAATACCATTTTCATAAGAAAATTTTTTCCTTATCACTTCACCTTCTTTATTTAGCTTATTCAGAATGACCTACATTGTAAAAACAATTTTTTTATAGATTGGGTATGAGTTCCAATATATGATTTTTTATCCAATTATTCATTCATCACATGAACCCATTCTGGATACTCAAAATCTTCATTCAAAATCATTCAACTCCACTTATAAATACATAGAAATGTGTGTAATAGCTATTGTTTTTATTCTTATTTGACCCGTATCATGTGGATATCCAATTGTATTCTAATATTCCACCTAATTTCTTAGTCGATGATGAGATATTAAATTATATTATTCATCACTTGAAATAACTATGTCTGGTTCTTCCACCTGAGGAAAATTACAATTTTTTTATCCTTACTAGAATTGACTTCAAAACATTCATAATCCCATTAAACATCATTGTCTACCCAAACAAACAATCTTACATATATATATTTCAATTAAATTCACATAAAAATAATATATAATTATTCATGTTTCTCTATTGAAACATATATATTGTCTTCCTTCTATATAATATCCATGAAAAATTCCATCATCACCTTTCTACTCAAACATTCCATAGTTTCTACCTTTCTTCTTTATAATAAATGTAATCTTGACAAGTTTAATGTTTTTCAAGCTTGATTTTTTCCCACAAAACAATTAACACATATTCATACCTTATATTTTGTTATAGAAACATCATTTTTGATTATTAATATATGTACTCATGGATTGACTCTTATAGTAATGAGAAAGTCCATGTTCATGTTACATAATTCTCCACTTTTACACCAAATATATATTCCTTCGTTCAACAACTTAGTTTGTTGAGAAGTGTATGGTGAACTATACTCATGGTGTATTCCTTGATTCTATACATAAAATTCAAACTCGACACCTCTATATTCTCCTAAATTGTCATTTCTCATCTTCTTCACTATATACTCACATTCCTTTTCATCTTTTCTTCAAAAACATTTAAACATTTTCAAAGAAACCGATTTAGTATACATTTAGATAACACACGTAATGAGAGTAAAATAATCAAAGAATGTGATGACGTACATATCTACATTTGTTGATTGTTTTCTCTTTATCCCATATATATTGAAATGAATATTATCTAAGGGGTTTTTGAAAAAATCCTATATTTCTTGTGCATAATATTTGTAATCTTCCATTCTAGTAAATAAAAACTCCAATATATTATTAATTGAAAATCACTAATATCTAAAATTATTTATCGCATTTTCAATTTTATAATGTTTCTTGGAAACATGTGTCCCATCCTTTTTTCCATAATCAATTATCTTCCACCAATCTCATGTAATGAGACTTTTCAATTTCAACGACCGAAAATAAATTCTCTTTTGTATGTTGGACTCATATAAGAATTTTTCCATCATCATTACTTTTCACAACGTTTCCTTATGTTATGAATATCAAAGAGTTACCCTTATCACAAAATTTTGAAACAAATAGTAAATTTTTTTATCCAATTAACAACAAAGCTTTCTTCAATTTCAACTTTTCTTTTCCAATGATGATTGATCCAACACCTTTCATTATCAGGGGTTATTCATTATTAAATGTCATTATTCCTTACATAAATTAATTCATGTTTGATAAAAATTAAAAATCTTATTTCATATAAAAAGAACACACACTATCGAGAATCAATAGCCATTTTCGTTTTTTAGATTTCAATGTAGTTTTAACAACAAGAGGTTTGTCTTCTTCTTTTAATTTCTTTACTATCAGTTTTTTATGGTTAACAAGATTTTATAAATCTAGTAAAAAAACAATACATTCAATTAAATGATATGCTGGTAATTCACATCATTCAAAAATATTTTCTAGTGGTTGATATCGATTTTCAACATTCACACTAAACTTCTATGGTTTCTTTAAAACAACCTTTTCAAAATTCATTCTCTGATGAGATTGAATCCCCTTCAAATATTTCCTTCCATAAGTGTGAAATAATAGTAAGGATTTTTGTTAAAACAAAACATATTATCCATGTGTATAAATCCCCCACAATACTAGAAGAATCAATAGAATGATTATTTTCCTCTAGAACTTCCATTTTAACTGAAAGTGCAGTATTGTTCCTCAACAACCATATTGTGTTTAATTTCTAACCCACTAGTTTTTATGTATTCAATTACAATATTAATATTCATTTTAGTTTTATTTGAAACTAAAGTATTGAGAAAATATATGGATTTAGAATGTATGTATGAATTCTTTTTAGAAACTAATGAATACACAAAATTTTTTCTTTTGGATACATACATAACATTCCAAGCAATATTCTCTTCCAAAACAATTCAGTATTTCTTCTCAATATTTGAGGGTAAATTTTTTTAATACTAATCAGGTTTTTATTTTTTATAAATCACACCAAAATCAAAGAAATTTTTTTTGAAAATTGTATTTCACTTTTCAGATTGGGAAGGCTTTTGTTGGATATGTTCCAACAGTTCATTATTTTCCATTAGGTTTACAACGACAAACTCATTATGATTCTTTTATTCCTCAAGATATTACTTCAAAACATCAATTTCATTTGTCATCATTATATTTTCAATTGAAAAACATTCTTTATTGCTTGTTATGGATAATTCATCTTCAAACATTTTGTTTTTATTTTTATGCCTTCTCATCTTTCTCAGACATTTTTTCATCTCTTCATTAAAATAAAATACAATTTTAGAATATTATTCTTCGAAACTATTTATTTTGAATTCTCAAGCATTAATTATTGCAATAAAATAATACATAATACTATACCAAAAAAAATTATTAGATTCATTATAAATAAAATCATCTTCGTCTTCACTGGATAAAAATATTATTCATTTGAAATTGAATAATATTCTATCATTACCTATAGAATATTATATTCCTTTGTCTATATTTTATTCTATTGTCATTATATCATTATTTAGTCTTCATAAATATCCTCTTTCTTCATTCATTGAATACAATTATCCTCAAAATGAGCGATGTATCCAAATTCAAAAAATTCCCAAGGAAGTTTTCATTTGTATTTCACTATAACTATTTTCAAATTTTTTAAAAAAGGGATAATATTTCATTGAAATATTTACATAACGGATTTTAAGAATTAGAATCCCTGAATTTATATTCAATTGGATTTTTCTTTGACTTTTGTTTCTTGGAATACATGAAATTCATTTCTCTATCATATCTAGTCTTTTTTTCATATTTTTATCTCTTTACATTTTTGATGTAATGAGAGATCCTTGAAAATAATATATAGATAATGTTATAGTATCTTTGTCTTATATTGAATAAACTATTTCATTACAATTGATAGGAATAAATCTAAAAATATTTTCAACAACTATAGAATCATCTGGCTTTTCACTACGAAATATGATAGTGTTGAAAGTGTTATTTTCCTAAGAGAATAAGTCCTTAATAAATTCATATTCATGCTTCTTTAAATCGTTATACTCAAATATAAAAAAATTTAATTCTTCATTATTAATTGTTGTATTTTATATTTATATGTTTTTCAACTTATCCCATGACCCTTTGTATATGGATGTTCCTTTCACAGTTATGAATTCACATTCAAAAAGTGATCTACATGGTGCATTCTAGGCCCTTCCATCAATCATCACATTCTTCCTATAAAAATATTTAAGAGAAACCTTGTAATAATTTGGAGGATACCCATATATTTCGACATCAATAACATCATATACAATATACATAATATAATGAAAAAATTATATTTTTCTAGATATGAGAATTTTTTCCATTGAGAACCAGAATACCGAAATTATTCAACCAATTCAAATTATCCCTCAACAACGAAAGTGTGAACGAATCATATGCTTAGATACCACTTGAATGTGCACATTCATGATGATTATATTCCTGAGAGGGGGAGGGTGAATTCATGATACATTTTTCTTATATTTTTTCTTGAAACAACCTTTTCCACCTGTTAATGATTTCATTAACTTACAGAATACAAACCAAACACACATCTAAGAGAACACAAGTATTTACGAGGTTTACTATTCAATAAGAATATCAATTTCTATTGTATGGTTTGGAAATTATCTTATACCACACATTTTAATAGACATCAATTATTATAATATAATGAGTAGGATATACCATTTCCCTCATGTAGCACATAGAAGACAATTTGAATTTGTGTGTGCACCCTTATAGGAAAAAATAGCGTAAAACAATGATTGTGTAACAAATCATGTTAGCTATGACTGTTTTCAAATTTCAGAAGTGTATTATTAGGAAAAAATCAGCAATTTCTTATCAATAGGATGATGAGAACCTCAAATAAGTTGATATATTATTCATGTATGATTTTCTTGTATGATATGTTCACTCTGATTCTCCAGATCTAATTAACCAATATGATCTGCCCAATCAGATATTCAAACAGGAGCTCCCAATATGATAAATATATCTCTAATAGAGTAAAATTGAGAAAATAAAGAATTCCTACTTCCTCAGTCTAGAAATCACAATAAATAAATGTAGATACGACTATCTAGTGTGATATGATGACCAACTGAATATAACGATGAGTAGAATCTAATAGAAAATTGAATATGACAATAATTGAATATGAAGATCAAGTGAATAAACCATATCAATATTTTATCTCATCCTTTCACTTATCTCCATTTAATATTCTTCAACAAATGATTAATATCGAAAACATATTCTCTCACTAGAATGTTAGAGTTTCTCTCTCTTCATGTGAATAGTTCATCAATACAAAAAAGTAGAATGTAGTTTGGCCTATTATGGGTTACCCATGAGAGGTTTTAGCGGGAATCCCCAAAACATTAAATGTCATCCAAATTCACCCAAATGTAGATTCCCCATTAATTTAGACAATATTTATGACATAATCAACTCTTCTAAAATCTTCTCGAATCTTTATATGATCATTATATTTTATTTTATCACTAGTTTGGATTCAATTTCCCAATCTGATATCAATTGATGATTCTGATTAGCACAATAAAATTTCTTCAATACTATTTATCTATGATAGTCTAAAAGAAATATCCTTTGATTTTCAATCTCACCCTTAACAACAGATCATTCGATTTTTTTATCACTTATCCTGATTCACTTGTGGTATAAACCAAAGTAATTCAACCCCTTTTAAAAGAATTACTACATTATTTATCAATTTCATTTTTTTATTTCAATTCATTAGTTTGATGAAACTCTTACTCTGATTACAGTGTCTCCAGACCCAATTGAAGACTCTACCCATTATGTCGTAAATATTCTTTTCCATTATAAATATGACTATCCAATTATGATGGATTTTCCAATAATTATATTTAAATCTCATGCCTCTAAATTTGTTGATAATCAGATTCTAAAGTGACAATCTCTATTTTCAAAACATCCTTCTTTACATACCTGTATAAATACGATCTCTAGAACTCATTACTTTTTCCATTCAGATCCGATCAATTTGAATATGATTGAAATATACTATATCAGTCACCCATTATTTTATAAATATTAATTCACATGTTTTACCATAAACTCATAATTTATGATAAAACCAATATCATCATAGCATCATCTCATCTGATTTACCAAAGTCATATAGACATAGATTCCACCAATTTGATCTAATATTATATACAAGATTCATAGTGAATTTCAGGACCATTTAATTCTAGAAATATTATTCATTAATAATATTGAAATTCTCATTCTAATTTTGGGAAAAAGAATATGAGACTATTTTTATATCTTTCTTACCTGAATATGATAAACCATTACAAGAATTCTGATTCTGATTCTTCCAAATACAATGGTTAATCCTAAATTCACTAAAATTCAATGTGATGTTATTTTCATTTCTACATAATCTTCCATGACAAAAAAATACCATGAATACAGTCAAATTTTTCCTAAAAATAGGTTCCCAGTAATTATGGGAGAGAACTATAAATGGATCCCTATGATGAAATTTATTTCCTCTATCATACCCCTTATTTTCCCAAAAAAATTATCACTTTATCCCTTATTTTCAACACATAAAACATTTAGACATTCCTTTGTGGGGAATTCCTAGTTTACACTTTCAAAAAAACATACATGAATGAAACCGAGTGCTCTTATCATTATGGTATCCACCACTTGATATCTTAATGATCTTCATAATTATCATATTTTTTTTGAGACTTAGAGTTTGTTCGGGTATTGGGTTTCAATCATATTTATGTTTAATTGAATAGGAATAATCATTATTTGTTTCACTAAATTATTCACCCCATTTGGATTCTCAAATTCACCACATTTTCCATCATATTCACTCTTAACACAATTCCTTCATGTTCCCTCCACTTAGTAAAGCCAAAAATCAATATGTGAGTAAAAATATTGACTGAGGAAAACCCAAATATTCATTTATATTATGTCTAAATTATAAAATCATCATTTCATTATTATAATCCTTTTATTTAAAATAGATAACTAATTCCCATTATCAATTCAAATCCATCAAAATGGGATGTAATAGAAATATAAATTATTCAACGCATATCCCCAAGGAGTGTCCAACCAAGTATGTATTAAATCCCATTGTCATGTACATGGAAATTCATGAGTGAATCTTGGAAGACTTATTTTGAGTTATTACCACTATGTATATATATTTCAGAACATTTTCTGTATTTAGTATTTAGATCACGATGTATTACATTGAAAAACAACATAACATTTACATTACCAAAAAATTATGTTGTTAATAAATAAATTTCATCAAATTTATCATATGTTTATGTTCATTAATCTATTTCTTCCAACACATATTTCCATTAGATTGCTTTTATCATCTTATAATGCTTACTATAATGATGCTTCCCCCAATAACCTGGATTTAGTGTCTAGTTAATTACATCGACACAAGATACAGGTAATCACTTCTTGAAAGACCAAATAGTTTAAGAGTTTTTGTAAACTAGATACATACTTTATTTCCATATTACATTCAAATATTCTTATGGAAAAAATATTTTTATAATATCAGTTCTCCCACTAGAAAACTTTTTCATAACATTTTTAGTACACATAAAGGATTCATGGAAAAAAATAAGAGTGACCTCCAATTATTAGTAGGGTTTACTTAAAATGGATTTTATCATGAATTAATAAACATTTTCAAAAGAAAATTTCAACAAAAAACACACATTACATTAATGTAATATTTCTATCATGATTAGATATGGAATAATCAATGTGTAATGGTAATGAAAAAACACACATACAATTTAAATTACATAACGATCATAAATAAATAAGGCATACCTAATATGGAAAGGTAAATAACTAAAAAACATTCCATTTAAATAACATGAATACCATGATTACATAATGAATAATCAATAAAGAATGGTATCTGACTAAAGACACATTCCATTTAATCTATAATATTACTATAAGGAGTACATAAGGCATAATCAGTATGGAATGATTAATAAATGAGACCGCATTCCATTTAATAAATAGTATAATAATAGAGTGAATCTATATATAAAATCATTACTAAGATCCCAGGGATAATAAAAATAAATAAATTAGTAGTGAATGAAATTTTTAATTGTAGGACATCATAATGATAGGCTTCATGACACCTTTACTCTCAATACATTTCATTGGAATGTTTAAAAAATGGGTATAACACCATTTAAGGATATATTATTGATGCTAATTATGATACATCTAAATAATCAAGCATAAAATTAATTTTAGGACACACCAATCACTATACTGTAAAATCATTCATCATATATCAAAAAATATATTTAATTCGAGAATGATGTTCCATTTATTAAAATATTCTAATTTGGGTAATGAATATAGATTTATCAGCATTTACCTACTTAAAAATTTAACTTAAAATATAAATCTGATTAGGTTGAAATGATATATAGTTTAAGAAAAAATCCTACCCATGCAAAATAATGTGTATATTTTGGTAATTTTAATGTCCAATTGTCATATAAGGGTTATTATTTCAATGGAATGTTAATAAGTATCAAAATAAACCAAGAAATTGAATGTTTATACTTTGAGTGGCCAAAATTATCATAAACCATTTAGAAATAATAATCATTTTATCTATAATACTTATTCCCAGAGTAGTGAAAGTAAAATAATGGTTTTTTTCATTCATGAGTAGAAATATCATATAAAGATATTTAAAAACATTTTTTTAGGAAAATATCATTTTCATATTTAAAATCTACTTTTAAAACTAATAGTTAATAAAATATTCAGAAAACTTTTATTTTAACAATCCTTCAAACATATTAATGGGTTTTTTATAACACTTATAGGTCATGATAGTAGGAAATTTAATGCATGCTCACTTGTAAAACAAATATCCCTTTTATGTTTTTTGGTAATTTCAAAATGGGAATTATTTAGAAAACAAAAGGAAGATTCCATTCAAATCACTTTTTAAAAATTCATAACATGGAAAATATTTCTTAAATATATCATTTAGACCATGTAAATGTTTTTTTAAAAAAAATTAAAAGATATGGGTTTAGAAGATAATAGATTTTCATACCATTGAGGGAAATGATGTTGTATTTCATTAAAATTATTTTGTCAAAAATTTATGTACTAATGATTGAAAAAATTGGTAGTATTAATTTATAATTTTATGATTTACAAGGGTAGAATTATATTAGAAAAATTTATTATCAAATAATCAAATAGTTTCATTTTATATAAATTAATGAGTAAACATTCATAATCAAAATGAGACTATGAAATAAACCATAACAACGATCATTACCTTAACGTGAGAAATAATCACTGAATTATTGAGAAAGTGTTGTTTTCAACAACACTCTATTGTATTAAGTGGAGATTGTTGAATACAATAATCTATCTCATTATGATGATTTTGATGTTCACAAATAGCCTTATTTGTTACTCTAATGATTTTAATTTGAGTATATTTTAGTAAATTAATATTCATTATTTCTCTATTTTAGAATAATATTAAAGCTTTTAATCTACGTGGAATATTTTATAAAGTGTTCGAAAATCATTTTAGTATGTTCAAGAATCACTGTTTATGCCTTGTGTGTTCTAAAATCTCTTTCGCGTGTTTGGGAAACACTGTTCATACCCAATGTTTTGGAGAGTAGCGTAAGGATTGAATTCATCATTTACTTTACGACATTTCAGAAAAGTTTTTTTATCAACAATATGTTATAGAAAAAGTATGGATGAAGAACCCTATGTTTGGAAGGAACCTTATGTTAGCGATATCAAAAAATTATAGATAAAGAACCATATGTTATTAGAAAACGTTATGTTTGTTTCTTAAAATAATTGTTCATCAACCTTACTTTTCAAAAAAAACCTTACGTTTTGTCAAAATGAATGGATCAAATACCTTACATTTAGATGCTGATAAATTTATAGATCATCAACCGTACTTTTAAAATGAACTTTACGGATCATGTATCATTTGTTATTCAAAAAAGAAAAGGAAGGATATTGTATCGTATGTTTGAGAGATGAAGAGAAAATTATGGTTTATCAACCTTATGTCGAGAACCTTACGTTATCAACCGTACATTATGAACCTTACATTGAGAGAAATAATTCCATTCAGTTCAACCCTACGTTTGGCGTTGGAAATTTAAATTACGACTTTATTGAGCAATAGTCTTTATGCTTATTATTAGGCTAATTTAAAGAGAAATTAAAATCATCATATTAAATCGCATCTTGACTGATTCAAATCCGATTATTTTGTGATTCAATTGATCGATTTAAGAGGATAATTTCATTCCAAATATTCAGGGGAGTTGTGACTGCTCTGTTATTAAAAAATTTGAATATCGTGATTCTAAAGGTGAATTTTGTGGATCTAAATTTTTAAGGAAAATGCTCATAATTATTCTATATATTTCTGTGACATTTTTATTAAAATAAATGGGTGAATCATAAAGAAAATATATATCAAACTCTTGAGTTCTTCATGACTATAGTTTTTCAAATTCAATCGAGATTTATATATCTACTGCTATCAAGATCTGTCAAGCTCTATTTTTTTGAAGAAGAAAAAACTCATGGATGATTCATTGTTTCAACATCAAATATCATTCGTGAGTCCATTAATGATGGAGTTGATGAATTTATTTCTTTATTTATTGCAACTAGATCAACTTAGTTATGCCCTTATCTTAAAAACATCATTTTTTGAAGATGATGATCTATCTACTGTTAGTTTCAAGTTATTTCAGCTGTGAAGATCAACTTGAAAATATTTCAAGATTAATACACTTTTTATTTTGAGTAACCGGATTTTCGTACTAAGTTGTGCATTCAGTTCTGTGTATAAACCAGAAGGATAAGTTTTTATCCTTAACATCTAAAGGTGTCAACAACCTGCACTCAGTTGTGGAAGGTCTATTGATAGGAGGATTTGATAGTGAAAATCACATCCTCGTAGAGAAGAGCGTTGGTGGAGTGGACTAGAGCCTTATGTTCCCCGTAACTCTATACATCCTTGTGTCCTTTAACTGTTTATTTTCTGCTACAAAAATAATATGATAATGAGAAAAGGATAGAATCAGTCATCATATTCATTCGTGATGAATTTTTAAAAGTCACAATTCATCACCACCACCCCTTGTGCATATTTGGTATAACCCGATCCAACAATTGGTATCGTAGGAGGATTTTTTTCTATAACAAGATGAATGTTTTTAGATTATACATAGAATAATGGCTTATAAACAAAAGGGCATGTCAATGGTTTTAGCTCTGTAATTCAATACTTAATGTTATGGATAGTGGAAATCAAGGATGATCATTTACTTAATGAAACTTGGATACAACGTCTACTCGAAAATTCTATCTCCCTATGTGATTCCTGAGAAACCAAAATTATGGACTACTGATACAAAATAAGAGTAATATATAAACATGAAATCTATGACTGCTATCATATGTGCTCTTGGACCAGATGAATTCAACATAGTATATCAGTGATCGACAGGTTATAAAATGTTGCAGACAATTGATGTTACTTATGAAGGAACTAAAAATGTCATAATAATGAGGTATGCCACATCTAAATTTAACTTCATCACATTTATAATTTTTGAAGGATAAATCATCACCCAGATGAATGGAAGGCTTACATAAACTTTGTATAACATCACTACCTTGGGGGACCCTATCAAACAAGAAGATCAATCCAGAGAGTACTACGAGTACTACCACCTAGATAGAATGAGATATCTGTGGCTATTAGATAATCATTACTATCCAAAGATCTTACAATGATAGAGTTAATTGTAACTCCTATAAAGAATTAAGCTGAGATGAAAGATGAGGAAAAATATCATAATGTTTTGGTCAATGGAAAAAATACTTCTTTAAAATTAACATCAAAAAAGATGATAACAATGATGAAGAAGAAAATCGAAATAAAATCAAAGAGTTCTGATTTATCTTATTCAAATATGGAAATGGCCCACCTAGCTAGAAAATTTTTCAAATTATATAGAAAGATGAAGGGATTCGAAAAATCCTTCAAAAAGGATGAAAAAAACTATGGGAAATCAAATGTTATGAACGCCGAAAGACAGGTCACATTAGACCTAACTTTCCTTAATTAAAAGAAGAAAAGAAAAAGGAATTCTTCAAAAACAATTATTATGAGAAGAAAAATAAAAAGAGCAATGAAAGGTTCTTGGAATGTTTCTAAAGACTGTAGATGCTCATCAATGTCTGACTCAGAAAAAGAAGAATCAAATCTAAAAGCAAATATGTGTTTTATGGATGAAGCTGATGAGGTACAGTCTTATTACTCATATGATTCTGATTATAATTCTAATTGCTCAAATATTTAAACTTGAAGCCTACTACAACATGATTGAACAAAAAATATGATTCCTTATTTGAGAAAAATGAATCATAGGAAAATATTCATACTGATATTTTAGGATAAAGAGACACTCTGTTAAAACAACATCAAGAGATAATTGAAAAATATAATGAATCAAACACAAAATTCTATGATAATGAGACTAAAATAAAAACACTACAAACACAAGTTGAAACATAAAAAAGTGAAACTATTATTTTTACAAATGGATAAAATACACTAAATAATTTTTTTAATGAATGTGATTAAAAAGAAATGATATGGAATAGGCAGTAAAGGTGAGAAACCCAAACTATATAAGAACTATTTTGTTCTATGTAAAAAAGGTAAAATTTGAAACCAATGTGGATAAAAAGGTCACATATCTAAAAATAGTTAATTAAGGAAACCGCATATAAGTGGGAATAAGAAATCCATTTTTGAATTCATTTTATAATATTTTATTAATCAAACAAAAAACAGTTATGGATTCCCATGTCATTGCTGTATAACATTGCTGGACCCAACATAATATGGGTACCAAAACAATTTTTTGTTTAAATTCCATCGTAGTATGCAAGTCAAAGATGCTGAACTTAAATATGGTATATAGACAGTGGCTGCACCAGGCATATGAGTGGGAATTCCGCAAATTTTAAAACATTAACTCAAAATTATGGAGTATTAGTCGCATTTGTTGACAATGCCAAAGGTAAAATTATTAGCATTAGAAATATTGGAGATCCAGAAGTTGTCTCAATTAATAAAGTACTCTTTGTACAATGATTGAAACACAACCTCATAAGTATGCCTCAACTCTATGATGACTGTTATTTTGTGGATTTCTATAATAATTGTTATTCTGTTTTTAAAGATAAATTGCTTAAATTTAGAGCATCCAAAAATAATAACGTTTATACTCTATACATAAATTGCTTATGTAAACAAAAAGTAATCTACATAACTAATAAGGCAAATGAATCATGTATCTATCTAATAAGACTTAGACATTGAAATGTATATAATTTACATAAGTTATCTATGGAATTTTTGGACCTTCAATAATAGAAACAATGGCTTGTAAATTATTTTTATATGTTTTAGTTGATTATTATTCTATATTTACATGGATTTATTTTCCAAAATATTAAAATGAAGCTTTTACTATATTTGATTTTTTTTTTCAAATCTATCCAAAATGGAAAACGTTTTAAAATAATTTCATTATGAAGTGATTATGGTGGTAATTTTGAGAATATGGAATTTAATTCCTTTTTCTCAAATATGGGTTTTAAAAACACCTTCTCTACATAAAGAACACCACAAAAAATGTAATTGTTGAATGAAGAAACAGTACTATACATGAAATGGCTAGGACTATTCTAAATGATTATTGTCTTGCAACATATTTCTGGGAAGAATCTCTAAGTAGATCCTGCTATATAAGGAATAGAGTTTTAATCAGAACAATTTTTAAAAATAATTCCTATGAAAAATAGAATAATAAAAAATCTAAAGTAAATTACTTTAATGTTTTTGGATGCAAGGTTTACACCTTAATAACCAAGGACAATCTTGGTACATTTGATCCCAAATTTGATGAAGGAATTTTTTTATGATATTCTACTTCTTCCAGAGCTTATATATTTTTTAATAAAAAGTACAGGATTATTGAAAAATCATTTCTTGTGAAATTTGATGAATATAATCCCATTGAGAAAAGGAACATCCAAATTGATAAATCTGAATCTAATGATAACATGATATTTTAGAACATAAACGATGATTTTGAAAAATATTTAAATTAAATTCAGTCTAGTTCAGATGAACATGATAATGAAAAACGTAATATTGTGCTACATAGATGGTCTAGAACACTATGGAATCACACATTAGAAACTATTATAGGAAAAATAGACAATGGAATAAAATCTAGATGAAATGTAGGAAATCTTATTGAATTATCTACCTTTATATCCCAATTTGAACCTAAGACATTAAACTAAGACTTAGTTGATTAATGTTGGATGTTAGCAATGCAAGAAGAACTAAACCAGTTCAAGAAAAATAAATTTTGGAATTTAGTGGAAACCACTCAGAACTATCCAGTTATAGAAACAAAATGGGTCTTTAGAAATAAATAATATGATCATGGAATAATAACTAGTAATAATGAAATACTAGTAGCTAAATGATATAATCAGGAAGAATTTATAGATTATGATGATACCTTTGAACCCGTAGCAATATTAGAATCTATTAGAATATTTATAGCCTATGAATCTCATATGAATTTTAAATTATTTTTTATGGATGTTATGTTTTCCTATTTAAATGTTTACTTATTAGAGGAATTTTATGTTGAGGAACCTTTTGGTTTTAAAAATTCACAAAAAGAATTTTTTTTCATTAAACATACTAAATCACTTTATTGCCTAAAAAAACCACCTAGAGCATGGTATGATATATTAAGATCTTTTATTTTGAAAAATTATTTTACTGTTGGGATGGAAGATCCAACATTATTTAAAAAACTCTTAACTATAATATGTTATTGGTTCAAATTTATGGTGATGATGTAATTTCTGGTTCAACAAACAAAAAAAATTATCCAATGTTTTCATAGTTAATGAAAAAAATAATTTGAAATGAGTATTATGGGAGAATAAAATTTCATTTTAGGAGATCAAATTTATCAAAAGGGTTTTGGAAATGTTTTAAATCAAAAATAAATATATTACATATTTACTAAAATAATTTGGATATGAAAACAGAAAGGCATACACAACTCCTATGTTTACTAATATAAAACATGATTTGGAAGAAACTAGAAAATCAATTTACAACAGGTTACATAGAGGTATGTTTGGATGATTATTATATCTTACTACTAGTGAGCTAGATATAATGCATTCAGAATATCATTGTGCTAGATTTCAATCTGATCCTAAAGAATCTCACATCAGTGTTATTAAAAGAATTTTAAGATATTTAAAAGGAACTATTTTTCAATATTTTATCTACCCAAAAACTTCTACTTTTAATTTAATTTCACATTCAGATGCTGACTTTGGAAGTTCAGATTTTATAGAAAAAACACTTCATGGACTTGTAACTTTTTATGAAAATCATTACAGTCATTGTCTAATAAGAAACAACACTCAGTTTCCCTGTCAACAGCCAAGGCAGAATATGTATTTGCAGACAGTTATTGTGGAAAAATTTTGTGGATTAATTAAACTCTTATGGATATTGGACTAAATTTTAATAACACACCTATTTTATGTGATAATAAAAGTGCTATAAATATTTCAAAAACCCCTATTAATAATTCTATAACTAAGCATATTAAAGCAGACATCATTTTCTAAGAGATCAAGTTCATAAAAAAGGATATATTCTTAGAATTTTTATGTAGTAAAATTAAATTAGTTCATCTATTTACCAAACCACTTCCCATAGTGATGTTTGATTTTATTAAGGGGGAGCTAGGTTTATTTATTTTTAAATTAAATTTTAATTTTAATTTTTACACTTTTTTATTATCTTCAGTGTTTAAAATAATTAAATTATTTGTATTTTGTATAATTTACAATATCATTTATATTATTTTACATATACTTTTTATTTTATTTTATAATGTAAGTATTATTATGTAATTAAATAAAAACCAAATCAAGGATGTCAGAAATAGATTCAAATACTAAACCGGTTCATTTTCTCAAAACCTTTCAAAACACCAAAAACCCTTACGGCCTTCGTCTACCCTTGGCTAAACCATCGAAACCCTAATCCACAGAGTCTTTATATATTTGAAACAAAAATGCCCAAGACACAGATAACCTAGGAAGGAGAAGCTGGTAATGCCAAGAATCAGCACACTGTAGGAAGAATGATTATACAGGGAAAAATAATCGACCTGGAATGGTTCTACCAAACGGATCTCATGTTCTGGAAAGTCGTCACTTTTCAGAATCTAGATAAATATTTAAGTGGAAAAAATATAGAGAATTTATATGAGGTAGTTCTTAGTCACTTTTTCAAAATCGTTTAGTTCAGTCTTGGTGATACAAGGGACACCATAGATGTGAAAATTGAGGATCAGGATTTTTCAATTTTATCAAAAGATTTATCTAGAATCTTAAACTACCCTCAAGAGAGAGTTTTTCATTTCATCTAAAATTAAATTGGATATGATAAAAATAAGTCAGGTGAAATTGGGTCATTTTTATTTGGATATAAGAGTATACGAAAAATGTTCGTCAAGAATCTAGAACCTGATCAGATGATTATTTCTATGTTTGTGAAAACACGGATTGTACCTACGATGTAAGAGATGGAGAATATTTAGTTTTCTAACATGTATATAATGTTTTTTCATATTATTGCAATTATGTTGAAATTTCTAATATATATGGTAAGATATATCAACTAATCCAATCAACCAGAGGCTATAATGAACTTCTATACCTATGGAACGTTCCTTTCAAAATTACTATTTATGTCTGATATGGTAAGATTAATAGACGCTAGAGTAAGATGCCATCACAACAATATTTTAAATGCTTGAAATATAAATAATATTGTCTTTTTTGGAGTACTGTGAAACGAAATATTATTCCAATTAGAGTAGAGGAATACCAATACACTACTTAGGGGGAGAAACCTGGTAAGTCTAATGAATGGAAGTCCTAATCAATAGAATGTGGAACCTCATAAATACTAATATTTGAAGTAGTTAATCTATTAGCTGATGAGGAAAGCCAAGAGTTACTTCATAGGAAAAGACATCAAATGGCTCCAACTACCAAGGAGATTTTTCATGCAATTGCTACTGCAACTAAACCACATTGGAGTTTCATATTTATTGGATGACCTGCATACAGAAAATTGAACATCCAATAGTTTCCCAGATTGAGGCGACTCCTCGAGTTGAAAAAGAAATTGTGCCTAAAACTATTGAAAACCATGGAGAATATGAAGTGGATGGACCTGAGATTGTTTATGAATAATTAGCTCAATAATCACCTATTGTAGAGGATCCCGTTTTGGAGGAAGTCAATGAAGAAGATACTTAGGAAGTGAAACTCCCTACTAATGTGAATTTTGAAGAAAATTATTCTAAGATTAATATTTATGTTCATAATGAGGATTTGTCTGTGGATGGGTGAGGGATGGAATTGAAGGAAAATTTAGTTTAGAATCCTGTACAAAGAGTAGATGAAGAGAAATAAGATTCTGAATCTCTACCTTTAGTGTTGTAAAATCCAGTGGAGGATAATGTTGAGAATCAATCACAGGGTTCCACTTATTCTATGATTGAAGAAGTTGAGGAACTGTATAGAAACTAACCAAAGTTGAATAAAAAAAAGGATGATTTCAGAAGATCATTAGAAAAGAAAAATCAGAGATTTTATAAATTGAAATTTGCTTCTATTTTAAAATAAGAAGTTTATTTTTTTAAGAAGGATGAGTTGGAAAATGTTCAAATTTTGAACACTGAGATGGTAATGAAGTCTTATTTGGAATATTTTAATCTTTTAATGGAGGAACAGTTTGCAACTATCAGGGACACTCAATTAGGTACCTCAGGTACTTCACTTGATCTAATAAAGAGATTTCATTCCATTATAATAGTAATGGGAAATATGAATTATATATTTTTGTACTTACAGTGTAAAAGTACTCCATTATCTATTTAGATGGATAATAAAAATCATCTCATTGACTAGCATACCTCAGATAAACAAGGGATTAGAGTTCTGTTGAATAGATTAATACGGAATAAAAATCAATTTATAGAGAAGGAAGAGAGGTTACATGAGTTTTTTATAGTCAATTGGATTGAGGATATACATCTTACTCGGGAAGGAAGGGATCTAATAGTCCACTTAAGTGATGGACTCATGAAAAGGTTGTGACTTCAGATATCAGATCTCAAGGAATTCATTCAGAGGCACTAAAATATGTTTCCCAATCCCTTTTAGGCCAACCTTGATTGTCATTTTCATTTCTGTACATGTAATTATATTTTCAATAAAATATACTTTCATTTCATTTTTATATCTTTTATTTTTTTTACTGAACTATCTATGTTTATATTCTAGTAATCAAGTTTCAAATATAGACAAAAATTTTATGACAACATTTACATAAGATCAGTGCTACATTAAAATGTGTTATATTCTTTATTCTATCATTATTTTTTGATTTAATAAAAAGGATGAGAAATGTGGATAAACATAGAAAAAAAATTAGGGAGAAATACAAATAAAAAAACAATTTTTTTATTTTTTATAAATATTTTACACAGAGGTAGAAATTAAAACTTTTCATTTTAATGGAAGAAATTTCTTAAGGTTTTTAAGAGGAATTTTTTTTGTATGAACACAAAATTTATTTTTTATTTCATATAGGAGGAGATATTATGTTACATAAAAATGGGGAAGAAAATGTTAAAATTAAGAAATAATTTTGTTAGAAAAAAATATTGGTTTTATCATTGAAAAATTATAAACTATGTACAATTGATTTTGTAAGATAATTTCATTGGTAATTTCATGGGTTATGTGATCATCAAAAATGGTTAGCTTTTGAGCATGTGTTCTTTTTAATAACACTCTATTTTATTAAGGGGGGATATTTGAAGATAATAATCTATCTCTTTATAATGATTTTTATGTTCACAAATTTTCTTATCTGTTATTCTAATTGTTTTACTTTTAGTATATCTGAAGAAATTAATATTAAATATTTCTCTTTTTTGGAATAATATTTAGGTGATTAATTTGCATGGAATATTTGACAATGTTTTCGGAAATCATTTTAGCATGTTCTTCAAACACTGTTTATGCTCTACATGTTTGGAAATCACATCCACATGTTCTGGAAATATTGTTCATAACCTATGTAGAGGATCGTAGTGCAAGGATGAAATTCTTCAATTACATTACAGAATATCAAAAAATTATAGTAAAGAAACCATACGTTATTGAAAAAAAAATAAATAATAACCCTACATTTGGAAGGAACCATACATTTGGGATATCAGAGAAGTATAGAATAAGAACCCTACATTAGTATTTAACGTTATGTTTGTTTCTTAAAAATATGGTTCATTAACCTTACTTTTGAAAACAACCATATGTATTATCAAAAGTATGCATTATATACCTTAAGTTGAGAAGCTGATAAAAGTATTGATCATCAAACATACATTTAAAACAAACCATACGGATCATATATCTTATGTTTTGATAAAATAGAAAGTATATATATTGTATTGTACATTTGAGAGACAAGAAAAAACTATGGTTTATCAACCATACACTGTGAACCTTACGTTATCAACCTTACATTGTGATCTTTAAGTTCAGGGAAAGAATTCCTCACAGTTCAATACTACGTTTGGCATCAGAGATTTAAATTACGACTGTATTAATCAAGGGTCATTAAGTATATTATTAAGCTGATTTCAAGATAAATCCATTAACCAATTTTAAAGAATGTGTTTCACTGATTCAAATCTGTTTATTTTTTGATTTAAAGGATAGATTTAAGAGGATCTTTTCATGCTGAATATTCAAGGGATATATGACTTCTGTTATATTCAAACATTTAATTTCACGATTCTAAAGGCAACTTTTTTGGCTCTATATTTTCAAGGAAAACGCCCATTGTTATTCTATATATGTATGTGATATTTTTTATTAAAAAAATAAGTGTGAATCATCAAAAAAATATTAAATTTTTTTTGAGTTATTCATGATAATAGTTTTATAGATTCATTCGAGATTTACAGATCTGCTGCTATCCGGACCTATCAAACTCTATTTTTCTAAAGAATAAGAAAAAAAATGAAGATTCATGGTTTCTAGATTGAATATATTTCAAGAATACAATTCTGTTGGAGTTTCTAAATTTATTTCCATATCTATTAAAACTAGATCGACTCAAAAATTCCCTTATCTGAAGAATATCTTTTTTAGAGACGACGATCTATCTACTATCAGTTGCATGTTGTTACAACTATAAAGATCAACTAGAAATTATTTCAACACAAATACTATTTTTTGTTGTGATTAACCGGATTTCTGGTACTATGATTTGTATTTGGTTCTATGTTTGACCCCAAAGTCCATGATTTTGGCTTTAATATGTAATGGTTTCAACTACCTGCCCTTAGTTGTGGACGGTTTATTGATAAGAGGACCAAATTGTGAATGTCACCAATCTCATCGAGTAGAGTGTTGGTGGAGTGGACTAGGGGCTTTTTGTACGCCGAACCACTATACGTCATTGTGTCCTTTAACTTTTTAATTTCCTCTGCATAAAAAATCTGATAATGATAAAAGGACAGACTCAGTCATCATTTTCATTCGTGTAAAATTAGTAAAATACGATATTCACCCCCCCCCCCCTCTAGTGCGTATCTGGTATAACCCGATCCAAAATTAATGATTATATGAATCAAATTTAAATCCACAAAAAATATGTTTTAAAACAACATAGTTAATAAAAATCATTGAACACATAATAAAATAATATCAATTAAAATTTAAAATTAATATTACCCAATAAAAAAATTATTATAAAATTTATCACCCCAAGATAATTTTCATGTCAAACACCATACGGTGAATTAATTAAAATTGATTCCTTAAATACCATGAGATATTAAGGAATCATGATAAAAAATATAAAAGGGTTTGTATATATGTAACATACCAGACATTTAATTTTTTATATCATTATAATAAATGATTCAAATAAATGAGACTTAAAAACAATGTGAAGATCATTTTATTCAAAATAATACATTTAATTAATTATAATATAGTAGTCTATAACAAGTTACCTAAAAATGTAACAAGAAATATCAATATAAGATGATTTGATCCAGTAAACCTAAAAATACTTGATTATATCCCAACTAGTTACGGCCATCCATGAGTAAGAAAACACCAACGAGGAAGAGGGAATTAAATAATAGAAAAAAATGGTAGATAAGAACCATCCTTGCTCTCAAGAATATTAGAATGTATAGAATATAGTTTATTAAAATATATCATTACTGTGGGTTTTTATTTTATTATCATTATGATCATTAAGAAACAGTTATTTCAATCTTTTAAAAGTAATAAATAACATTTATTAACATTTTCATAATAACCATGAAAATCAATTTATATTAATTATATGTTTTATTTGAATTGAAATTTTACATTTATAGAAATTTTTGATTAATTAATACAAATTATTATTAAAAAAATTATGATAATAAAAAACATAGTTTTCGAAAATATTAAACTAAATACATTATATATTTTTTTTAAATAAAAAAAATGGTTGTAACAAATTATCTAACAACTAGGATAACCATGGGAACCCTAAACAAATATTTTGGACCCTAATGTGTCAAAAACGTCGAGAGATTAATCCTATAAAACCTACATGGTAGTAAGGAGGTACAATTGATAATTGTTCCATATATAAGCACATGAGATTTGGAATAGTTCCAACAGAGAATTTTTGTAGGTCTGCATGGATTCCTAGTGCATAATATGGAACTGACCGTGTGAGGGAGTATATGAGGTTTTCTAGGTACTTATCCTCCTACCAGATAAAGAATTAAGTTGGATTTATTGAAATATTAATTATCACTTGAAACAAATTATGTTGTGGATATATTGGTTGCAACATTGTTCACCTGCATTGATAACTTCCTTTAAAAATGTGTATCATGATTTATTCAATGAGGGATATCCGATCATTTCATGTATTATTTTCTTCCTCCCTTTTAAATTCTTAAACCCTCTACATCATAGTGTTTTCATATTTCTTCTATAGTTGACATTTGTATTATCTTCAACCATGAGTGCACGATCATACTAGACATCAATCCATTATTGTTGTCCTCTGGTGAGAGACACATTAATCCTTAGTCTCTAAAATAGTGGTAATGAACTAGGAAAATTTATCATCCAACACATTGATAAATAAATTTGATATATTAGATTATATCATTATTCTAATAGATTTTCTATGTTCAATATACATATAAGAGAATATTTTGGAAAAGATCTAAATGAGTTACAATATATATATATATTTACAAATTGTTAATCAACTCATTAAAAAATAAATGTGTTGCAGATGGATTTAATTCATCCATTTATATTACATTTCACATGATATGTCAATATTTCTTGTAAGAGAGATATATATATATACCACCCTTGAAAACATATGTGGTGATGACATGACTAAACAATGTTTCTTCAATATCGTTTTAATTAGAAAACATGTCATATATTTATCTTATTTTACTTTTTAGTAACTCGGATCTTTTAGTTAATTTAATTTTTCGTTATTTCACCCATGATTTTAAGAACATGGAATAGATCTAATATAATAAAATTATATAAATCAGTCAGGCATATCATAAAAAATAAAAATAAATTAATAACGAATGAAAATAGTCTTTTTATGACTGGTCAGTATGATCCCTTTAATTCTCTTTAAATGTATCTATATAACTCACAGAAATCAATCTATGTTCTTACAGACAATATCTATTTATAGTATTTTCATTACTTCATTAATATGAATCATCAATTCTTATTACAATCAGACAATACCACAAAATCGTGGAGTTCATGAGGCAATGAATTATTTTTTTATAAATTATATGATTTTATGTTCCATGTAAATGAGTTATGTTTATAAAATTTATATTAATATTAAAATATATTTTTTTATTAAATTCCCATTTCTGAAATCATAATTATGAAATAGGATTATTATTGTTATTATCATTATTTACACTCTAAGATGTATTTCAAGGATGTTAATGGTGTTTTGTACTGTTAAAACTATCACTTTATGTGACAAATGCCTTTTTAAATATAGGGATGTTTCACACATATGTAGGTATGGACATACACTATATTTATCAACAAATACCATCGATATTTATCAATTTTTAATTATAAATTTTATTATTATGGTATTTAATGGAACTATATTAAATAAATATATTTCTTTGAAAATATAGATTCTTACTGGTTTCATTTAAAAACACTATAAAAAATACAGTTAATTAAAAGCATCATAGACCTAAATATATTTTCCACCATAAAAATAACTAAAATATTTTTTAATGGTTGTAATGGAATTTATATATTAATGTAATATATATTTTAATTTTTTTTCTAAAATAAAACCTGAAACATTGGTATCGAATTATTTGAAGAAGAATGGGGTGATCATATGGCCTCAACAAGACTATTCCTTTACAATGATTGTGCTATTGACCTGAAGGATTCGTTATTGTATGCTAAATATCATTTAATCTAGAAAATTAATTGTTTTCAATGTAATTTTAAATTATAAATACAAATTTAATTATAGGCACATGTTTTAAAAATTTATTTTTTTAGAACAATGTTTTTTTGATAATTTTATACCGTACCTAATATTATATATTTGATAAGATATGATTTAGAAAAGTTTTTAAATTTGTATTTATAAAATTACATATCACTGGTTTAAAAACCCCTTACATGGAAATTTTATGCTCACTTTATGTTTTTAAAATATTTATCATGGGATACTTAAATTAATCAATGTTGTTCGGGTTAAATTAAGTAAATAATGAGAGAAAATAAAATAAGGTATTTTTTAAATAATTTTTAAACACTAATATTATATAATTTATTTTTATAATCCTCTAAAACCAAAACATGGCGAGATCCTTGGATCTGTAATGCTTAGTGGATTTTTGAATTTTCATTTATAAAAATAAAAACAGATTGCATATTATTTTTTACCAAATCTGGAATGTGGGTTTCGACTATCAAAATTTTATCCAAAGAAGGTTTAGTCAGCCTTAGATATTTTCATATTTTTATATGATAATAATTAATTTGTTTTTGTAAGCCCATAATTGTAAAATATTTTATATTAGACACATATGAATGGAAGAATAATGAAGAAAAAATTTTAAATCTCTTCAAGATGAGCTTCTTATTGAAAATATTCATCTATATATTTCATTGATACATTTTCAAATATTCATTGTTGTCGTAAACACATATACATAATTTCAAATACTTGTTATTTTTTATTTCAAGGATTATGGTTAGTCAACGACTAAATCATAAATTATCAACATTCTTAATAGTCTATACATGAAAAATACTATCATTTTATTTTCAAACTCTTTATCATATCTCAAAAAAAATAAGCACTGGTTGATCTTGAATAATAAACAGAAGATGTTCACCATAAAACAACCTGTACTGTCAACTATTAAATATTATTCTTCTTATAGGAATCATATATAATTATAAAACCATTGAAGATGAATATGTTAATATTTTTTTTTATAAAAATGAAGTTCATTAACAAGTCTTCAAATTATATACTAATAGTTATATCTTTCATCATATTTACCTATGTATACATCTTCTTAAAAAAACATTGTGATTTTCAATTTGGTAGATCAAATATTATATTATTGTAATACAATAAATTATTATAATCCTCCCCAGTCCATTCGCGAGAGATGTCAGAATTTGGGACTTCAATATATGTAAGAATTATTAAAATATAATATATTAATTAAAAACTCATTAATTAATAGCCAAAATTGTGTAATTATATTAGAAACATATACATTCAAGATTACAGTGTGGAAGAGTAATAATATATGTATATGTACAAAATAATTTTCATGGAAAATTTCTTTCAATGACATAATGTGACATCCCCTAATTTTGATAAGTTATGTATTTTGAATAGATTTTGAAATTAAATTTGCCTTCAAACAAATAATTAAATCATTTTATTATAGATAATAGACTGCCTTCATTACAACACATGAGTCTACAATTAGTTAAAATAAATTATCACAACCCCCATTAATATTATAGGATTATATCTAATAAATATAATAAGACTATGACTATAACCCACCTTGTTAGGGTTACCCATGAGTAGAAAAACATGAAAGAAGAGGGAAATAATAAAGAGAAAAATATGTATGATAATAATCATAATTTATTTTTGAAAAATTATAACATGAAGAATTATTTTTATTTATATATCTTTGTTTGGGAATGTATAGTATTTTTATTATGACCATTAAAAATTTTCCACTAGGATCTTTTAAAATTGATAAATAGTAATAATTAATTTTTTAATAATTAAAATGAAACTAAATTTTAAAAAATTATATACATAAATTGTAATTTTACATTTTAAAAAACATATATGTACTTATGAATAATAATTATTTTATAAAATCATGATAAAAACACCATAAATTTACAAATAATAATCCGAATACATCATATTGTTTATTAATTTTTTTTAAAAGTAAAAATGTTGTATAAAAAATATATCACTACTAGGATTACAAAGGGACCCCTCAATACATTTTTGTGACTTTACTAGTTCAACCAGATGGAGTTACAAACCCTATCTATCCCACATGGTAGTAGGTTAGGATTGTTGAGCACTTAGAAATGTATAAGACAATAAGTTTGGGTATAGTGCCCACCGATTTCGCTCGTTGGCATGCATAGATGCATGGTGGGCCATGTGATATAGCATATGTGAGGAAGTGTGAGATGTGGTGATAGTTATAAACCTACTATCGTCTCATGATTTAAGTGACATGGATTAAATAATTAATCTCCACTCGAATGCAAAAAACTAAGATGTGTGATGTGTTGGATAAAACACAATTCACTCAAAATGAAAATATTTGTTTCAAAGGAAGCTTCTCGATTGAATATATGAGAGCTATCTGATCATTATTCATATTTTCCTATTCCCCCTACGTAAATTTTAAAACCCCCAACATCATAGTATACTTCTTCATTTATCTCCATCTGGAGTTTCTATCAAACTCAATCCTGAGTGCACGGTCCAACTTTATATCAACCCACTAATGACATCATGTCTGGACATTACCCTAAATCCCCTCACCATAAAAATTTGTAAATGATACCTACTAATATATCAACCTATAAAGTGATAATTAAAATTTTTATATTGGAATAAATCACGATTACCATAGTTCTATCATGTTTAACATAATTTATAATGAAGATTTTGGAATTGATCTAAAAGAGTTTGAAAATATATATACTTTTACACATCAGTAACCATATCATTAGTGATGTTAACTAGGTTGTGGGTGAATTTGACTCATCCAAATATATATTGATCTATAATATATTATAATATCACTAAAATACACATATATCGATATATATATATATACACACTCAATCCATGAAAACATCATCGATGGCAACATGATAAAACAATGTATTTTCACCATCATTTTAACAAGAAAATTCATTTTATATTTCTTATATTTATTTTTTGAAACACTAGAAATTATATTTATATACATTTATACGTCATTTCATCCTCAATTTATTAATCTAGGGTCCAATCATATTTGGTCAAATCATATAAACCGGACATGAACATCAAGAATAACATTCATAAAAATAATAATTCAATAAAATTATCTATTTAGGAATTGTCTGTACAACCCTTTCATTTGTATTTAATGACTTGTATTTAAATAAAAAACAATCTCAGTTCCAATATATTATCTATAATTCCATGTCTGTTTTTTATTTCATCAATATCAAACATCACAACTAAATAAAAACTGAAAATATATCCAAAGTTAGAAATTCTGATTAAAGGGATTATTTTTAAAAAAATTAATATATAGTTATATGTTATATATAAATGAGTTATAATTAAAAATATATATTTCTGAAATCATGTGTTTTTTAAAATTACCTATTGTAAAAAAATAATTATGTAAGGGGTTACTGTTATTATTTAGTCTCTAATATGTTTTTAAGGAATTTAATGTTGTTTATTAATGCTAAAACTAAAATTTATTATAAGAAATGTATTTTATAATATTTTTATGTTCCCCATATATGTATCTATGGTCAAGAGCTATGTATTTCAATATTATATGAGAATATTTTCTAAGCATTTATGGTAAATCTAATAATCATTTTTTAACGTAAATTTTTAATATTTTTATTTCATTTAAATTATGGATTTTTTTAACACGATTTATATATATTTATCTTAGAAAAATATCATTTATTAAAAACATAGTAGTTATATGATTTGTTTTAGTCCATAAAAATAATTTTTTTTCAATGCTTTTAATTAATTTTAATGAGAGGAAAATATATCACTTAAAAAGAAGTAAATAAAACATTAAAAATGGGAATCAAATGAGTTTCTGAAGAATGGGTTTATCCCACGATGTCAATAGGGATATGTCTTTATAAGATACTTCTTGTGTTATAATGGATTTTTTGTGGTTTGGAAAATATTTTTTTAGTTCATATAAGTTTTTATTTTCAACTGATTTGTAAAGAATAAATCAAAAATTATTGAAAATAATTTCTGTTGAAAATTAATGTTTTTGGGATGTGTTACTATATATTGAAAATAATAGAATTTATTTTGAAAATTAGTTACTATATAAAATATATTATACATGATATGAAATGGTTTACCATAGTTTTTAATATTAATTTATAAACTTATTTTTTAGTTGTTTTAAAACCCCTTACTGGGATATTTTATTTTCTCCATATGTCTTTAATATGATATTAAAAGAATATATAGATAAATCAGAGGTTTCTATATTCAATTAAGAAGGAGCCATGAGCTCATAATATTAGTTAGTTCATAATAGTCTTTAAATACTAATATTATCTATGTTGTATTCCAAACTCTTCAATACCTAGACCGACAAGGATCCTTGGTTGTGTAGTGGTTCGAATATTTTTTCAGTTATCTTTAAAAAAAATACACAACATATTTTTTGAGTTACAACCACAATTGAGTGATTGTACTATCAAAATATGCACCATGTATACTAAATAAGTTTCATAACATTATAATATTCGTCAATGAAGGGAAATTAAGACGAAGTCCCTTACCTCAAGATTCCTTTTAGAAGTATTTTCTATAAAAGAATGAATATTTATTTTAAGAACATCATTATTCTATAAAATACCATATCAATAATTATAATACCATATATTTAATCTTTAACAACATCTCACCTATTAGTTAAAAAATCCATTATTTTCATTGATTTGTGTGTTAATTGACTTGTTTATATTTGCGTTTCTTCATTAAAGTTCCAACTTATACAAATATTTTATAGTTAAGGCATCTTCAGAATTATATTATTTTTAAAAATATCATATTTATCATTACATATATTTTATAATCATTTTAAATGTTGGGAATGTAATATTAATGGAATCACTACGTGAATATGGTTGGATATACGTATGAATGAGCGATGATACCATTCACATAATGAGAAAAGTTATCGTATTTTAAAATGAAAATAAAGTAGGATGGAATGTGTAATATAATAATTATATATGTGTAATTATGTTAAAAATTTATAATACATAAATACTCTATCATTATATCCAGACATGATATGTGGTGATAGGAAAAAAATTACTTTGATTCGTGATATGGTAGTTCAACGCACACATGACTGATAGTTTCGTTTCCCATTTGATGGAATAAGGTATTGATATATACATTGAAGTTAATATAATCAATTATATGTGTATATATAATTCTCATGATATTATATAATCATAATTTAATACTATTTGAAGAAGGTGGATGGAAAAAAATAAAAAACAATAATTTATTAATGCTACCAATTCTTCAAATAACATTTAAGGGATTACACCAAAATACATCACATGATATATTTATGATCAAAACAGTTATTACAATATGATTTTACATAGGTATGGATGTAAATTTTATAGTTATTTTCCAAACCAATTTGTTTTTGATTTTTTAATAGGAGAACATGTGGGTGGACTTTTATATTTAGAGGAGTGGAAAAACAAGGAATTTTGGAAGAAAATCAATAACAACCACACTTTTATCCATTCACAAGCCTAGAAATTGTTTTTCATCAACCCTTATAGGTGGAAAGGAGTATATATGTCTATTAAATGGCTTTTGGAGAAGTTGATATGATAATTTAAACCTAATCTTCTTAATTTAACCCTAGGTATATTAGTTTTTTCGAAAAGATAAATATTTAATGTTTATTCTTTTTAATTTTCATAATATTCAAAAATTATTTTAAACATATTGAATAAAATAATTAATATTATTCCAAATATGGAACACATAGTTCAAAATTCAAATAATATTAGTGGTAGAATCAAATTTTAAATTATACCCTTAGACGTGATGAAAATTCCATTTTATAAAGAAAAACATCTCATATGTATAGAAGGATTTAGAAACAAAATTCAACATTATATTAATATAAAAGGCCTAAATTATTTAGATTATACTATTATTTAAGTAATTATACTTTAAATTATAATTAAAATTTTCATTAACCCTGAATGTTTTTAATTTAAGACACTATTTTAGTAAAAAACAGTTCTCACCCTATTAATCAAAAAATGAAACAATACAGAGAAAACCAAAAAACTCACAATCCGATAATTTCAATATTTTAATTTCAAAAATCAATTTTATTTTTCCAAATAATTTTTTTAATTTGTTAATATTTTATTTTAAATTATGTGTGCATGACCTGACTAAACCATTTCTTAGAGAAATACAGTTCTTCAAAAATCATTTCTTTTTCTTTTAAAATTATTCTTATATTATTATTAATCAGTGGAGAACCATAATTTTCAAAAAAAAATATTATTCACACACCATAGTTTAAATTCTATGTTATCACAATATACCATATGGTGGTCTATTTTGGATCATGGTTGTGTGTTCTGTATTCTGTCGACGATATTAAATTTAAATAAATATATTTCATAGGTTTTTTTATCTCAAAGTCCTGTTTCACATATTATAACTAATAAAATATTCTTATTTTAAAATATTTGGTCAGTAAGTCAAGATACATTACACTCTCAATGATCCATTGTTATCTATTCTTGCATTACACATGGAAAACATGCATAGGGGGTATGATTCTACACATAACTATGACTTCCTACATCATCAATTTAGAGTTATTATTAAAATTCCCATTTCCATTTATATATAGAGACAAACATAATTAGGGTTCTAGTCCTGAACTACCCACCTAAGTACCCATGATCTAGTGGGATTCATCTCAAAATGTATCCAAGGAAAATTATTTCCCCAGAAATACATTTAAACACATATCAGACATGTAAACCCAATTCTATGATCAAAAATATTCCATGAAAATTTAATTTAACAGTCAATATTAACAAACTATCATTAAAATAAATATTTTAATTGAAAAAAACAATTCATCAAACTGGATAATCTATTTTTCAGAAAAAATTAATAATGTTTCATAATTCATCATGACACTTGACAACTATTTTCCCTGAGACCATAAATCTGGATTTAAAATATTATAGAAGAAAATTAGAACATGTGAAATTATTAAATATACCATTTGATAAGGAAAACATATGAATCAACCTACCTTTACAATCATAACTTAAAAAACTAAGAGTGATCCACGTATAAGGAAAATCAGAAAGAAAGAGAGAGAAAGGTAGATTCCTAAAAATATTAGTCTCAAATTATAAAGTGAATATAATAAAATCCAAATGGTAAAATATATATTAGGAAGGATAAACTAATCATATAATGAAATACATAACCAAAATATAGCCAAATGTACCAAAAGAGTACCGGAACATGGATTCAGACTTCAACTCACCAAGGATGATGTAGATGATTCCAAATTCATCCCAATAGAATTCATAAATTTATGTCGCGTTTAGGTCATAGGATTATGATGAAGTAATAAAAATGGGGATTCATTGTAAAATAAAAAAAATAAATACTAAATATGACCCCATTGCAATCATCATATTTCTTGTGGATCACCAATTGCATTGATTTTTCCTAGTCAGTCCATTGGATGGATGCTACCTTAAATATCTTTTGAACCTCATGTATCTTTTCTAGATATGGTCTCAGGTCCAAAAACTAAACCAATACTCCAACATACTCCCAACCACTCAAAAAAAATAAAAAATATATTACTATAATATAAAGTAATAAAAAATAAATATGTGGTTATGCCTGAAAAAACCAATGGGTGGGACAATTCTCTTGATGGTACTTCTCTCAGCCCCATGATTTTCTTGTTGAAGAAGGATGACCTACAATAAGATGTGTTCATTTCTCCTTCAACTGATTTTCCTCACATATCATGAGAGTCAGATTCCAACATCCAAAAAACTCTAAATTATGGAATAACCTTCTTATATAGACCCTTCAGTTGAGTGTTATGTATCATAATTTTCTCATTGTTAACTAAAACTCGAGTTCCTATATAATGGTCATCATAATTCATAATATTAAATGGTATGGGGTTATACTATCAAGATATGATATGTAATAAAAGTTTTTGATTGATGTAAACGTTGTAAGAAAATAATATTAGTATTACACTCTTCTAGCCTTCTAATTGATCTCAAATGGTCTCATATAAATCAGGTCCAAGATTATTTTACTTCTTATAAATTGGTGGAATATAAATAGAATGATTTTATGAAATCTATGATCGCTAATCAGAAATTCCATGGGATATTGCTGGTGATATTTATATCATTTTTACCGTCATTAAGTCATATTAAAATGCTGAAAAATTATTTGGAACATCACCACTGATTCAAAAACCATGATCAGTCATATCTATTAATATTCACTAAACAATGGCTAATATGGAGTTTTGTAACAATTTTTTTCACACATGTATTTAAAGGGTTCTGTATTGATGGATGATTTTTATAAATTATTACAAGTAAACACAACCAATTCCAAATGATACATATGATTTCTACAATGTAGACACAAATCATATCCTCAGGAATATGAATTAACTATTTTATTTTCCATACCATGTAAGGATTCTATGTCCTTATCAGCTTTACCATTATTCTAAATTCATCAGGAAGCCATTTTTAGCACCAATATATGAATCATGTAACCTTATATATGATAATCACATATGGTGTCCCATGAAATATCATGATGTCACTCCCTAAACTTATTTTCCATTTTATGTTATCTATTTCATGGTTCTTGGACTTATCGTTGATTTTTTGGATGAGTATTAGGATGATTTTTTGGTGTATCTCTTTTTTGGAAGTAATGGTGGTGGTACACGGTTGGGACATAGTTAAGGGAAATATGAACTATCTCCATAAAACCATGATTCTTATAATGAATTTATGGGTGGCTCACATAGTTAGGTGAACATGTATACAAACACCTCTATATGACTGTGCAGCCTCATTTCATATTGGAAAGAGGACACTACATAGTTGGCATAGGTTGTAGAAGGCTATGGGTCAAAAAAATTATAGACATCCCATATTTAAAAAATGAATAAAAAATAAAAGAATTAAATCCTAAAATAACTATGACATCTCTCTATTGTACAATGAACTCCCTTCCACATTCCATATTTGTGTAATGCTCTTTTTTTGTTGATAGATCTCAATCAGAATGCCTCTCCTTGTCTTTACACCTCTGTTATTGGATTATTTTCCACCTGATTTTGTTTGTGATCTTCCCAGGCTAGCTTCTACTATAATCATATTATTTAATATATCAAGTATTGTTTTTTTAATTTCTCATTCTTGAGATTCAGACATCATGGTCATACCCTAACACATCTTGGGGAATCTTTTAGATAAATTATTGAGTTATAATACTTTTTTAGTATATGTGAGTGTCGTTATAGCCACATTTATTAAATATGATGAATTCTACACTAGTTCAAGGTTGGGTTTCATCCACTATTTAACATTAGACAACAGTTATTTGTTGATATTTTGGTACTTAACATATTCTTAATTTACTAGGGCATTCAATACCTCCATGATGCGGATTTGAGTCATTTTGTTACGAGGTTACTAGGCTTATAGTAGGTTTCACTATTCCCAAAATCATTTTCAAGTTTCCTAAAGCCCCTATATTTTTTTCTAATCCAATAATAAGGGGTATGTGAATTATACACATGTAAATGTATAGATACATATATAGGTTCCAAAACTTTACAACTTTTCTCACACATATAGGAAAACATACATCATGATAAGGGTTAATAAAACACAAACACACACAAAAACAAACATGTATATATATATATATAATGTTTTGTATGGATTTTGAGTCTATGTTTAGGTCAAATAGTAATTGTACTGTTGTGTCTGGAGTTTTTTTGCAATCTTTTGTCGTTGAGGTAAGTGTTACATTTTATCTCATTTCTAAAACATACCTTATTATTAATGAAGATTATTATATTGATTTTAAATATTCAAATCATGCATGTGGCATTTTATTATATTTTTGGGTGGCTTTATATATTGGCATTAATATTAAAATGGATTTTCATTTGATATACTAGGATATTCCTATATTTATATATTTTTAAGGTGTTATATATAATTAAATGTTTAACTTAAAAAGGATTTGGGTAATTTGAAGTGACGTTTGGATTTGATTGAGATTTGGGAATATATATTTGCATGTATAATTTTTCTTTGTGGGGGCTTTTATACTATGTTATGTTTTTGTTATAATGTGAGAAATCATGTTCTTTGGTGTGGCACACATGGTTCAAAATATAAATCACCATTTATTATTTAAAAATACATTTTGGTAATCACATCGACTTATATTTACATATCATTTTAAATATTATACTCTCTATGTTAATGGGTTGTATGGATAGAGGAAATCACTCATATAATTGGTGTATTATATTGAATTCCCATTTTATAAAAACAATTTTTCATGAAATATTTTTCTAAAAAATTAAAATTTTTTCAAATGTATTTTTGGTTCCCAAATGTTCTCTAATGAGGTATCAAAGTATGTTTCTTTAATAGTATCCCATTTGTAATTTTTTATGAGTTATTTGATAATAAGTTGAATTTATATGCCTCTTTAGGAATAATGGGAGTTGTGTTTGGAAGATCATCTGGGTTTTTGAAATTGTTTTGTAATGAAAGGTGCTTTCCTAGAAAAAAGGTTTTTCTTTTAAAATGTTATGACATGACTCCTACATTGAGATTTTATAAAAATAATATTTTATAACTATCATGGTGTTTAGGCTTAGTTGTATATTTGTAAGTGCATCATGTGAAATGGGAATCCCTATGATTTCCCTACTTTTGAGATGGTATCTTCAAAGACGGTGTCGAATGATGGGTAAGTAAAGCATGTTTGTATCTATATATTATTTTTTATTCTAGGAATGTGATGACCTCATCGATTACACTGGAACTATTTTCATGGTATTACCATATTTCATCTAGATGTTCATGTCATAGTTTCCATCTACTCTCTATTTTGTATATAATATTCCCATGGATAGTAATTCCACGTGGGTTGTGCAATTGGTGAGGCTAAATAATGTATTGAGGGTGGTTTTTGACTATAGGGAACATCATATGTTAACCAGTTGGTTTGAAATAGTGTACATACAAGGCCTTATCTAGGCATTCCTTAGAAATTACGATTATTATATATATGTACGTGACTAAGCTGTCCTATAATATTTGGTATGTTATTCTATTTTTGTATGCCTAATTCAACCAATGATTCCCCCATCTATTTTTAGAATTAATTATATATTCATTAAGGTCTATTCATTAATTTAATTTTTATTCATCTTATGAAATTACTTGGTATTGCTCACTCTTGAACATTGGTTATAATATTAGTATTTTGAAATTTAAAATATTTTATTAATAGATTCTATATTTTTTAATGTTCATTTATGGTGAAACCTATGTTAGGTCCTTAATAAGTAAAAATTTAATTGTATATCAGCATTGTAAAACTAGTTCCTATTAACTATATTTTGAAATTAAATTTTTGTATTATAGGGTTCTTATATACTAATCTATTTTCCTATCAAATCTATCTTATTCCACATGGTGTTTGTATAGACATGTTATTTTTTAAGATAAGGTTCTTTCTTAGGTTCTTCTTCAGATTTCCCTTTGGAGTGGGTTAGTTTTGTGGATGGCGTTGACAAAGGGGTCACATAGAGGTATTTCCAATTTTATTTTCATTTTAATCTATTATTTCATTAATTCTATTTGATCAAATTTACATGATTTCCATATATGGGATAAATCTCTCTAAATTATTGGTCGATGATACTCATAATCTTTTTGTCACCTTATGGGGTTATGGATTCCCTTTATTCATATTTATGGGATGGTTATATTGAATGGATCATGTGTAACACATGATAATTTGTGGAAAATGTATATTAGATATGTCCTTATGATTTTGGATGTTTTGTTTAATGTAGATATGTCTATTGGGACTAATGATGTAGGTCATATATTAGTGCCTGGTCACTACTGCATTTGGTCAGACATGGGTCACTAGTGGTAATTGGGCTATGGGTATTTCATTTTCATTTTTATTTCATGTTTTTAGTGACATATTGGCTTAATGAGCTTATTCAGGTTAAGGGATAATATGTTATGTGAGCTTGTGTCACACTAGGATAATACATGGTGCACAGAACAATGTGGATCTTGTGTGTCCAGTTAAATATTCTTCTTGTAATTTGTGAATTAATAGAATATGGTCTGTGAAACCATGTGTTTATGTCAATAATTTCCTTTAGATCATCATTTGGTAGGTTTTGTTGTGAGTGATTATATTGGTCTAATTTTATCATTTTGTGATTTGATATTGAATTTGAAATAATTTTTTAAAAATGTGGTTAGTGCTGAAAAAAATCATTTTTAAATTTTAAAATCATTAAAAATGAATTTCTTTTATTGTATTTTTTAGTTTCAAAGGGATAATAGGGATGGTGTTTGGGAATACAAGTGGATGTTCTCAAAAAAAATTCAGAATGAAATGAATGGAGAATTTTTATTTACAAATTGCATTTGGTATTTGAAAATTGGTCTTGGGGTATAATTGCTTTGAATTTTGAATGTAAATGGTGTTATCCTAAAAGTAGGGTTTTGATTTGTTTATTGGTGTTGTCTTTTGGTTTGTGAGCTATGGTATTTTTATTGATAATTTTTTGGTTGTTATTTGAATCAATGAAAATTTGGTTTTCTATTTTATGTTTTTAAAGTACGCCTCCATGAATAGTTCTAAGGGTTCCCCATCTAGTCAATGGTGTGAACCATAGTAACTTGTTCACGGGAAGACACCTTTCTATATTCATAAGTATAATTTATCATAACAATCAGTTTTTTATTCTATTTTGGTCATATTTAGAATTCTAATCCAATTAGTATGAATCCTCCATAATCTATTCATTGGTGTGACCAATTGTAAATCTTGGATAGGTTATTTATGTTTCACAACAGAATGATGAAGTCTCTATTGAGGAATATCAAATCCTAACTATGGGGAAGTAGGTGTTTCAAGTTATCATGGATCTAGTGATGGTTTTATAGTATGGTTCTTTACATAGTGGGGTCATACACATTTGGTAAAGTACTGATCCGAATTATTTGCCAAATGTAGAAAACATCAGAATAAGAATGTTGTATTTTATCTCATTCTTGTGTTTTCACATTTTTATAACTTTTTCCTGCATTCATTTTGGTGGTGTCATATATTTTGTGATATTTTTCTGATTATAAAGATTAATTCATTTTTGGGTTCATATATAGTGGTATATTGTCTTATGGAAATTTTGAATTGTGTCTTGTTTGGCGATCTGCTGCTATTTTCATTGTTTTATTCTTCTTTAATTAAAGGTATTTCATCATGTTTTTTCATTCTTTTAATGGTGGGGATACCCATGATGGATCTGCTCAATGTAGTTTCTCCTTAACTTTGTTTAGGTATGACTTGTGAAGTTAATAATTCACACTAGTTTTTTTTCATTCATTTATTATTATTCGAGTTTTGGTTTTTCTTGGAGGATTAATTTCATAAGTTCTTCATGAAG
This sequence comes from Viscum album, assembly GCA_963277665.1. Classification (NCBI taxonomy): domain Eukaryota; kingdom Viridiplantae; phylum Streptophyta; class Magnoliopsida; order Santalales; family Viscaceae; genus Viscum; species Viscum album. Next base: position 115,687,306 of record OY728137.1, read on the forward strand.
GTAGATATTTCAGGCATTTCTTTTTAATTTTAGATTTGTGGCATTCTAGTATATGAATGTTTTAATGAATGGGGAGAAATATCACACCACAACTTCAATTTTTTAATTTATTTCCTTTCTCTTCTCCTTGATATTAGTTATAAAATTTATTTTTAAGTGGATATTCTGTGATTTTTAGGTTTCTAGGTGGCGTTGGGGGTGGCACACGGTAGGCCCATGGTTAGGGGAAACCAAGAACCATTACCCTGCTAATATTTTCATGTAGTAAAAAGCACTCGGTGTCCCACATAGTTATGCACATGATAATGGGTCCATCATAGGAGGTCCTGTAACTTCCTACCGGCATAGTAAATAGACATTGCGTGGTTTTCATGTGGCCAAAAAGGAAGTGAGACCAAAACTTAATTAAAATATTGAAGAATATATTAAATTAAAACTTAATATAAATCGTCCTTCAACATATTATTCAATGAAATTCTCCTAATCATTCCCAATTAAAGTTCCAAATAAGTATCCACAGAGATATACCAAGCCACATTCTGTTCTTCCTCCATCTCCCTCGAAACAGTGCTAATTCCCCACCTAATTTTTGGTCTTATCATCCCATGTCAGGATCTTCTCTTGTCTTCTTCCAACTATTCCCAATTTTGTTTTATTATTTATATTCTATGTCGTGTGAAATACCAATCCAAACACTAATATAATTTTGTTATTCTTGTTTCAAATTATTATTTTTAGGGATGATGAGGTTCATGTGAGAGTCATTCTTCACCATAGTTATAGACGACGATGTATTATCCATAGGTCTCGAGAAAAGATTCCCCCTTTTTTCAACAATAATAAAATTTAATTAGATTTCATTTTATTTTTCTTCCGATTATTTTTCAAGGTAATCATTGAACTCTATGAGGTGCATTGGATCCATCGTTGAATGGGAAAACTCATCTCAAGGTTAGATTCCCAACTACCAAAATCATGATTAGGTTTCCTAAACATCTTTTGGGTGTCATATTATCATTTGGTGAAGCAAATGTGCCTTATCCAGATATTCATATATAGATACGTACATTGGATCCCACATTTAAATCTTCTCATATAGAGACAGAAACAAATACAATGGGATAATAGTTATTTACATATATTTGGGTCTATATTTATTTTGGTTGTATGGTTTCATCATTGGTTTCTCCTCATGTCATGCTTGGATTAGTGTTTCATTGGAAAGGTATTGAGGTCAGTCATTTAATCCTTTTCATGTATAGAACATTATATATGCTGCATGAGATTTCCAAAATTAATTTTATATATTCTATTACTGTTTGTGAATTGTTTCAATAAATTTATAGTCATTTCCTTGTTCATGGTTAGACAAAATGTATTTTCAATTGATTTACATCATTATCCCTATATGTATGTATATGTATATTGTTTGATAAATTTTCATGTGTCCTATAAAACGGATCTAAGTTATTTGGAATGGTGTTTGGCATTTAATTTTCTTTGGTAAAATTTAGTAATAGGTGGAAGTGTGATTTTTTTTGGTTTCGGTGATTATTAATGGTTCTGTGGTCATTTAATAAATATTTTACTTTGATGTGGTTCTATTGGGTTGTATTATGATGCTTCTTATGTTATTTAAATTAGTTGAAGGAATTCACATCTACATCCATTTATATTCCATGTGAAATGTATAACTCCATATGTGCATGGGGTGTTCATACAGTGGCCCACATGAATATAAATAGTATATTTTATTAAATGACTATTTTCAAAAACTCCTTTTTATTTATCTAGTATTCTAAAACTATAAATGTTTTCCAAAATAATTTTTTTCCAAAATGACTCCAAATTATGTTCCTAATCATGTTTGTCAAATAATAGCATTTTTTAATACATATTAATGATCATATAACTAAATTACTTTAATGGTATTTTTCGTACATTGGAAGCTTAGTTTGGAATACCATCATGGTTTTAGAAATTGTTTTAGATAGAAAGGTGTTTTCATTGAAATGATTTTGGTTTTATATTTAATATCTCATTTGGTACATTGAGATGTTTTGGAAAGATGATATTAAATTCTAATTATATATAGGCCTTATTGTAACTTTGTAATTATTTGTTGAGTGTCGAACACCCATATGGTAGTATTCCTATTGAAAATTCCTCCATATATGGGAATTTAGGTGGTTGGAATGGAATACACATTTGAATCTATGGATTTTTTTAATATTTGGCCTATGATAAACCATGAACTTCCAATTTTAAAATTACCATGGGTATCATGGATGTTATCTAGAGGTTCAACTGACTAATTTTATCTAATCATTCTTAGAAAAATTAGATTCTCGTGGATTGTTAGGCTATGTGTATTGTGCCACTAGTGTGTCTAGATAGAGTGTACATGTTGTTTATACACTATTTTACATATCAAATTCTAGTATGTGGGTTTGATACTGAGTACATATAGAATATTCTCTAGAGAGTTTTGTTACATTCCCATGATTAAATATATGTATTTTCATATATTATCCACTTGAAAAAATGTTATTCTATTTATGTATTCCTACTTCCACCAATGAGTTAACATTATTATTAGATTTACATCGATATTCACTATAGTATATTGTTTTTTTGTACTCACTTATTGGAATGCATTAACTAGGTTTTGATACCACTTGGAGGTTGATTTTAACATTGATATTTCGTAATGAAAATTTTTTTATTAATGAGATGTCATGATACTTTTAGGGTAAAGATTTTGGGGAACCCAATGTTTTTTATTTATAATTTTAATACCTTATTTTATATTGTTATATTAAAAATAGTTTTTATGGATGTTTCATAAAAGGGAATTTATGGATACTATGGTGTTTATCTACTTATTTGTTTTATGCTCAGACCCAAAAAGTTACTCTTATTATCGAAAGATCGAAGCTATTTTTTATATTCATATTCCTCATCGTGTTCTCAATTATGATCTTCCATAGATTCAATTTGTTTTGTTAATGGTGCTGAACAATTAATCTTATCGAGTTTCGCAAAATTTTACATCATCTTAATGTCATTGTTTATTTTATTCTTCTAGTTTATTTTTATTTGACTATTATCTATAGGATAAATATTCCAAAATGATTCATTTCTGACATCTATAAACCTCTCTTCAGCCCATGGTGATTAGGTATATTCATCAATCCTTTTCATATATTGGTTTTGATATTCATTTCAGGGTTGACCAAGGTTAGATTTCGACACATGATCTTCACAAAATACATCATTCCCACACAATTTACCATCTTGGTATAGTGAATCTAAATTATATAATTTTATTTGGTTAATCAATCAATCCATTCCGTATATAATTATTCTCTTGGGATATTTCATGCTAAACTAACAATAGAAACCCATGATATTTCATCCCATTTCCATATTTCCATTGGGGTGGATGATGTAATACTGGAGGTTTTGTTGCTCAAATTTAATGTTTCTATATGTAATTCATTGAGACAAAAAAATATAATTCCTATTTTATGTATAGCCACCAAATATGACATTTAATATAATAAAACATTTTTCTACCAACTATATTCATGAAACACTAAGAATAAGGGAAATATCCCATTATATACATTTACGTGTATAAGGAAACGAAAAATCAATTTCTGAATAAAATATAGCCTCTATGGAAGGAGACGAGTCACTGATTATCTCCCAATCACTGACGATCTACCAGGAATATATATTGTATAGCCCTTCTCAACTTATGAAAGATTCATGATCAAATAGGAGTTCAACCAGTGCTTTAACATCTCAAAGGATGCCAAAAAAACTTTATTCCCTCATTAAATTCACCCCCATATGGGAATGAGTGCTCAATAGACAAACAAGATTATGTAAGCCCTTAAAAACCATCAATAATACCCCATCCATCCAAATAGACTTTAAATCCCAATAGTTTTATGTGGATCCTCCCATAAGATGGTCACATACACATTTTTTTTGTTATCTTAGATTCCCTGTTCTAAAACCAGATGCCCCAAATATTTCACATCTCCGATCCAAAATTGCAATATTTATAATCTGCAAATTATGTGATGCACTTTCAATATCATCAGAAAAATTCTCAAGTGAATTGAATGACCTTCCTCGTTTCTCAAGTATAGCATATTGTCACCAAAAATACAACAACGAAAGATTTAATGTACTGGTAAAATATTATGTTCATCTAAGCCATAATAACTACCAGATTATTATTCAAGAATAATAACATTATAAGGAACTCAAAATGGAAATACCATCCCATGAAGTTAATATTATGAAAATAAAACCTCATGATTACAAATTGGTGGTATCCAAACCGTATGTTTCTCTTTAAAAACAACATTTCCATGTTAAATTAATCAAATAAATAATTGATGTAGTGGAGGTAGTACTTATTCTAAATTGAATCCTTGTTCTGTTTCTATTCATTCACACAAAAATGCATGGTTTCTTCACCATTCGTGAAAAAAAGAAAAGTGGATTTCCATGGGGACAATCTCATCTTATTTAATCCATTGATCATGAAGTCATCCAGCTGAAATATTAACTCATTAAACTCTACTAGAGTTATACGATATGATGTTATAGATAATGGATTATTATTAATCATAAAATCAATCAAAAACAATATTTCCCTCTCATGTGGTTGACAAGAAAAGGAATATAGAAATTCATATTATAGTTCATCGACCACTAGATGATGTTCTCCATTAAAGGATAATGGTTCCAATTTAATTTTCACTAAGGACATCATTATACCATGATTCAGAAATAAGGTCTGTTTTAGGCTACACCTGGAGTCCCATTCACCTAGGAACACAGTGAGTATTCTTTTCAAAGATGTAAATGGAACCCACTAATGAATCAAATTGATATATAAATTATTAAAATCAAAGCAATCTATTCGGAAAATGGAATCAAATATATTCATTCCAATGTATTTAAAATCATATACTGGTATTATTTTTATAAAAACAAATCATAGTAGGGGAATCATTGACCCTACTCTATCTCTATTCCAATAGGTTTTCTAACTCTATAACATAGGTAAGGTGTTTATTGGAATATTTTAAAAGATTCACATATTAGGATAATATGAAAGAGTGCGAGGCACATGAATTATAAATTAAAATCACAAAGGATGAGTTAAGGAAAATTTCCCGTAGTCAAATGTCCCACGTCACCCTTTATTAAATATCAATCTACCTTTTATCATATAATTAATCTCAGAATTCATCTTCTATTTACCACCACCCAGGGGCCTTCCACCATCAGATCTCCTCATACGTGGAGTTTTTCATGCCTTAAAATATTTTAGCTAAACTATCTAATTCAAGAACATACATCTAATCTAAAAACCTCTGCATTCAAAAGTTATTATGGGAATCTATAGATTGGAAAAGACATGAAAATATCTTTTCAAATTACTATAAAAACTAGAAAATTTTAAATTGTACAGTTCTTATATGAAAATATGATTCAAGTTCCATGTCATTCCTCAATAGAAATAGGTCAATGTGGCACTACTAATTTCTAATAATGTTTTGAAATAATATGGTAATGTGTGGAACCCCGGCCATTTCTACCGAGAGACTCATTCTAGATTCTTTCTACATTATATGAACTATTGAAACTACCTGGGTGGTAAAAAAGACCACTATTATTCTTAACATTATAGCCAGGTAAATCAATTTGATTAAAAACAGATCCACCACCTTAATATGTGTGGAAGGTTTCGTTACAAAAACTATAGATCATATAGGTCAAAAAATACCAATTTGAAACATTTTTTATTTTAACATCTCAATTCACCCATCATCAGGTAGAAATTGGGAAGGCGTAGAAATGTGATTAGTATAATACATCATATTTTGTACCAAATTCTAAAAGATTTGGAACTCCATTGTATTTTAATTGGTCATATAATCCGAGTAAGATTATTGGGTAAATATTTATTTTGACTCTTTCCACTCCATGAAAAATTATTCTTTGTTAAAACTAGTAAATATCATCACCTACTTCTTAAGACAACATGTTCAAGTACAACACACTACACATTATTGGAATCTAATAACCTTTTGTTCCTTTTAATCAAGTCATCTACTTCCTAAGAATTTTTTCTCTCTATGAAGGATAGTAGTTTTTTTGAGAAATTATTAGGATTAATTCTTATCACATTCATGTAAAGAATCTACCTCTCTTGCCTGATTAGGATCAAATGGTTCACCATGTTCCATGTTTTGGAAAACATGGACTACATACATTATGAAGTTATAGTCAAAAAAAGGGTTACCTTTATTTGTTTTTCAACAACTCCCTTATGTAGTATATTCATATGTATTTTTGATGCATGGAACTACACCACATAAAGAGAGTAATTATAACAACATTATAAATGAATGTACCTAATTTTTATTCCATGAAAAGGGTAAAATAAACACGAATAAAATAAAAAAAATCATTTATGAAAATCATTTTCTACCCACTTATGATAACAAACGACTCTCTATGATTAGAGATGACTAAGTAGTACCTCACAACCTACACCATATGTCCCAAAAGGAACATATCATATCTACAATGTCATGCCAAATTAATATACCAAAAACTAAAACAAACTAAAACAACCTCTGACTCTATATCTCTATGGAAAATCCAAAGTGTTCATTCCTTAAATGTAATTATGGTGGCCCACAACACTTCATGTAGGGAGTTCCCGATCCACATTATAAAGAGACAAGAACATGGGATGAAGAAAAACCAATGAGAGTAGTATTTCTTGAGTAATATATATATATATATATATATATATATTAATTATTCTACAAGATAAATAGAGCCACACACAAATAAGATATAGCCAGAGTATAATGTCATAATAATTTTCATAATCCAATGGAAATTGGTATGTCAATTAGTGAAACCAATATAAATCTTTCACCCTATGACACATAGGTCACACACCACACATTCCACTTCTAGAAAAAAACATATAATTAGAGAAAACCCCATAGACATAATGTGGTAACATTTCATTATATGTAAATAGAAAAACAAGAGTCTATATATGCATAAGGTTATATACATGGTTTGAGGAAAATAATTCCAATAGGATCCCAAAAATAATTACATAATCATTCTATATCAAACAAACCAAATATGATTAATTTAATTAAAATCAATGAATTGTGATCATTTTTATAATTTATAAAAAAAATCGATCTTTGCTAATAAATTATATAAAGAATGTAGAGTATACATTTTTTAATAAAAATGAGAGTAACGAAAAAATCAACAACTAGAAATTTGGTTAATGAGAACATGATTGTTTTGGTCTATTATAAAGGATTATAACTCTCTCAGTGATCCATAGTTTTTGGTTCATAGATTAAAAAAGAATAATTGACCTGGGGAAAATATTCCAAATCTAGAGGTGGCTTAATACATCTTCAATGTTCAGTTAGTGTTATAATTTTTATTTCCATATATATGTGGAGAAGAACATTCCCAGTGTGATTTTATTGGACTAAACCAATATATAATCAATATTCTAAGGAAAAAATTAAAAAATATCACCACAAGATATTATTAAACTCAAATATGTTTTCACATATATCACACAGGTACCCTAAATTTAAAGATCATACAAATATTTATCATGTTAATTAAATAATCAATGCCATTGTCTGTTCATTAAAACCAATATCTTAAATTGAAAACACACTATTTACCAAATTCATGAACATTTTTTTAGAAACATTATTAAACAAGGTTTTATCACTCATTATTACTTCTAAAAACTGCTTTTCAAGATATTAAAAATATTTTTTCTAAATATCATAGAAAAAAATTCAATCACATGCATGAAATAGTGGTTTCAACTAATTAAGAAAACTTATAAAGACACCTTCTTCAACACTAAGATCACCAATAATGTGATGAGATCTAAATATAAAAAATTAATGGGTGGAAAAAGATATCAATGGAGTGTCTAAAAACCATAATTCTCAAATCCAAATAGAGAATCCCAAAATACATTGGAAAATATAGAACTCGGGAAATGGAAACAAAAATAAAAAATGAAACCCCTAAAAAATGGAGATTTCTTTCCCCAAATTGTATCATAACATTGATCAGAACAATGATATTTCACTGAGGAAGTAGATAATTCCAAATCCATTTCAAAAGAGCCCTTTAATTTTATAGGATCAATTATTTTTGATGTAGGAGGAAGAATAAATAAATTAGGGGTTTTAGTGATAAATTACACAATTAAACATACTAAACTCAGCCAAAGTCGTTCGAAAAAATAGCTACAATATTCAACTAGTTGTCTATTGGCATCACCAATAACTGATGGGGACCATTGACCAACTTGTGGTTTTATGTAGTAATTTTTTCTTCATAGGTTAGTAGGTTGATGGTGAGCTGATTTCTGATTGACCTCTCATATCCTAGTTTTTTCTGATTCATTCCACCATCTAGCTAGTACCTCTCAGCAGCTAGTCATTAGAACAATTTTTTCCTTTTTTAATAATCGCTTATGGTCAAAACCTAGAAAAAAATTCAAATATACCCAAATCCACAATAAATCTAAAATGTACAATACTATAATGGTAAAAGAGAAAATAAAATATATTAGAATATATAACTAAAATGAACAGAGTGTGTGATAAAATTTATCTTGAAAATGTAGACAGTTGATAATTAAAATTCATTCCCACAACATTTTATTTCATAAAATCATTAAAATACATTTCCCTAAAAATAATTTCTAATAAAATAATACCATTATATATAAAGACGAAATGGTAGGGAAATCATAAATTAGTTTATTAGAAATCACATTTACCACTGAAATAAAATTTGAAGTTGTAGTCATGTCAAAAATATTACAGAAATATGCCATTCTGATAAATTCAAGAGAATTCATTTTGGTAAATTTGAAACAAGGTGGTTCTCCTAGAAATAAAATACCTATCTAGGTACTATAAAATTCATGAGACTTTATAATAGATACACCTAGGGGTGAACACCATTAAAAAGGCACATTGAGTACCAAATCAATCATAACTCTAGTGTATGCTAAGTGGGCATATGATATCACACCTATAATGACTCTCTTTATATTTATTAATTAATTGATCATATTATTTGTACTAATCATTATGAAATATTCTACTATATATATGGAGGGTTAGAGAACATAAGACGAAAATGACCATAGAACAATTATGTTAAGTTGAAGGGTTAATATGATTATATAATTATATACTATTTTTAAATTATTGTATAATATGATGAAAATAATTACTTATGGAATACATGTTTGGATTAATATTTAGTATTCATATGGTAATTTATTATTATTTTATTGAATATTATCATAACCATTTTAGTTGTAGTTTTTATATTAAAGAAATTCTAGAAAATTATTTTTTATAAAATATGATGGTATGGGCACCTGGAATAGGTCAAAAGTTGTTTGGATGTGTCTCATAGAAGGAATGTATGTTTTATAACATAGATAAATGTTGGGATACTATATCCTAATGGTTTCTTCTGGTGGGAGAAAACAAATTCTGGCATTACTATTTGGTTGTATCTCATAATAGTATCTTTTGATGTAGATCCTAATAGATGATCCTAATAGTATCTCAATATATTTAATATTGGATGTATCTATAAAGGGTAGAAAAAATAGTTTTTTCATATATTTTGGAATTAGATTTTCTTATTTTCATTGAACAGATGCTTCAAATGGTATCTTCTGTTGGTAGAATTTGGACGTAGAAGAATTTTTCTAGTGGTAGATTCTTGTAATAGCTTTTCATAGTAGATCTTGAAGGTTACTTGGGATGGTAACTCATGAAGGTATCTTTGAGAGGTATCTCATTATGGTATCTACTTATATTATATCCTTGTAGTTTCATGTTCCAATTTTTCTAGAATTTATTTTTTTCCCTATTTACATTATTCTAACCAATTTTTTTTTTAAATCCACAATAAGTGAAATTGAGAGACTTTTCAAAATATGATATTTATATCAGCCCTTTCATAATATCCATGATCTTTTCAGAGGGTCCTCCATTGGGTATTTAATTAAATATTGATCAATGTCAATTAAAATAAGATCTGTGATCAAATGTCCTTATTGATTCATATATATTAATTTTTAAACAAATATCATTCCTTTTTCCATTACTTCTTTCATCTCAATATTAGTGGTATAAATCCCATCCATTGGAGTCACAAAACCATGTTATTATTAGGTTACAATTTTCCTATATGTTGATGTGTTATTTATGCGTGACCCTAATTTTTAGAATACTTAAATATTTGATTCCATTAACTTATATGTAAAGGATCTATTGTTTTTAATATTTATTTATTATGAAGTATGGGTAATTTAGTTTTTATTATTTTGGAAGATAGTTTGATTAACATAATTAAAGGTAATTAATTGGTTAATTAAAACTAATATCTAAATGGGTTATTTTCCCTTCTCTTATAAAACTAATATTATATAGATATTGTGATTTTACATTTGTGATGACTTATCAAAAATCACGGATGTTGATATTCTTTGTTTATTATATTGTTGTGGTATTCAAGATCTCGTATCTTTTTCATTGTTTGTTATCACCTGAAATATAATTTCATAATCACATATATCTGGTTAATGAAATGGTTTCCCAAGGTAAATTATACATATGTGAGAATACCATTAAATGTAATTTAGAACATTATTAATGAACCTTGACTGAATTTAAATAATTATGTGTGTCTTAATGTGTAATTTATTGTGATGTGTCAATGTGTGTTGTTTTTTTGGTCATGTTATTAGGTGATTGTGATTAAATGGGGTGATGATATAGTGGTTGGGATGAGTATGTGGTTTGTCTATGATAGTGGAAGTGTGGGATTATTTTCATGAGGATGAGGAATTTTATTTTGATGTGAGATACTATGTTATGGTTATTTTCTATGTAGTAATGGAATTTAATATATAATAAAATTTAAATATAAAAAAATAGGTTAGTTTTGAATTTGGTTATAAATGATTATTGAAACATAAAGGGAAGTGCCTATGTAATTTAAATAGATAATGTTTATATAGGAAATATGTGGGATGTAAAAATAAAATAAATGGGTTGTTTAAATAAATTTTAAAAATGGACTTAATTGAAAAATCAAATGAAATGTGACTTATTTTTTGGGGGGTTTTGTTATAAATAATGGTTTGGAAGTGAAATTTTAAAAGGATATGTGTAAATGGGGGGCTTTTTAGAGTATGGATTGGGTAAATTGGGTGAACACATTGTTTTAGATTATGTTATATTAAATTAAATATATAAATAGTATTTCTGTGGGATTTTTTATATGTTCCCCATCGATTTTGAGTATCTAGTACTGAAAACCAGTAATTTTTGGTTTTTTACAAACAAATCAGAGTTGAGGATTTATGGATTGTAAATTAATCTTAACTAATCCCTCTATCACGTGATAATTACTTTCACAAACTCTGTTTTCTAGAATTTATGATTTCACCATTAGGATGTTGTTGAGTTGGTGGCCTAGGATTTTTCAGGTAGATTGTGATGTGATGAACTAGTTGTTTTTGGTGAGATGATGATATGGATTATGTTAAGGTTCATGTATGGTAGGTTGAGGGAATGTGGAAAATTTCATTCATTGTCATGATACCCTACATTACTTTTAATGGTTGTAATGTGATGTGATAGCGCCAGCGTCTGAGGGCATGTTTTGATTTGATGGGATGTTATAAAGAATAGGTGGGAGCACCATGACCTATATCATTTTGGTGTGGTAGTGTCTAATCAGTTGGAAGGTGGTGTGGGTTACCCTATATTCATATTTTATATATTTTATAATTATATTTGGATATGTTGTTTTCTGATCAAGCCTTGTTGGATTTTTCATTATATTGTCAACTTGTTTCGATGTTTTTGGTTCTAATAGTTTATCATGGGTGAGATAGTTTTATTCTTTCACATGAGACTGATATACATTTTATTTACTAGAGAGCCTACTTTTATGATTATTCTATATGTATTTAATTTTTTATTGGTTTCTAGGATTATTAATAAATCTATGGTAGATATTATCATCTTAGAATGTAGGACTGTTCTTGTGTCATTTTTTTAGCTTTAACTATTAGATTTTTATATTGGACACTTTTATCTGTTTCTTTTTTATTTATACATGAATTTTGTGGTGGTGGTTAGTTTTATTTTTCAATTATGTCATTGATATTATTATGGTAGATTAATCCTCACTCCTGATCATATATTATTGAATATGGTAATGCCTCTCCTTTATGAGATTTTTATACATTTTCTGCATGTATTGAACCTAGGTCCTACTAGAGGCAGGACTCATAGGGTCATTATTTCACTCCCTTAACTATGTTTTGTTTGGTGGGAAGGGTTATGATATAGGTTTTTTAGAGGATAAATGTTGATATATAGGATTCAGTTCTATGTTTGGAATAATTACCATTGAATGGTCTTTTACGGAAATAGTTCTGATTGTCCATGGTATAGGACATAGGCCTAAGAGACCTTCTAGAAAATTGGATTCTAGGGCCCCCACTATCATCCAGTGCATTAAATCTATGATTATTTAACATATGAGTGATGTTGAACAATTTTTATGGTATAGTCCTTGGAAAGGTACATATATCATGATTAATTGTTTTCAGGTTTTAATTCTGTTGTTTCGGTTTTGGGAAATTTCAAATAACTTGAAATGAAATAAATAAATAATTATAGTGTTCGATAATACTATGATTTGTAACTCTTGTTCCCATTCCGAAATAGATAATTGTTATCTTTTACTTCATGATCATGCAGTGAATGTTCATCATATTGATATACTTTATTTACATTAGGTAAAATAATTTGAAGAGGAGGTTTATTTGTAGACGGAGTTTCATGATTTTTAGTGACATTCATAAGAGGAATTACAAGTGAATTTTTTCTAATATATAGATAGATATATTTTTTTTGGAGGAGAAAAAAAACACCATTAGATCGATTTGATCCCCAACAAAGTACTAGTTACCATTGGTAGTTAGTGAACTGTGAGGGGATACATGACAGTTGTTGATATTGTATCGTAGTGAGAAGAATATATCTGATGTTTTGTGGGTAAAATAACCAAAATAGATTATAGAAAGAGTTTCTTTCATCGACCATGAATTTAGTAAAGGGGAATTAGTCTCTCTCTCTGCTAGGGGAGGAATTCAGCATGAGATGTTCTGATCATATTACAGTATCTGTTTAACATTTCAGTTTAATTTTTTCTAGATGAGGAGTCCTAAGAGAGTCTTCTTGATGAGGCACTCTATCCTTATTTACATTATACAGTAACTCCCATTACATTTTAAATGTACCAAGAGATTCAAAAAAGGTGTAAGTGATCAATAAGATGATATTGTGAGGTGGTTTACTATAACCGGGATCTAGTAGGGTTACATAAATATTAGATTTTCAGTTGTATATTCCTTTTGTTGGTTCATTCGAGGTGTCTAAAAGAAGGGAGTCAACCTCACTAGCTTCCCTTAGGATCATTTGGGAAGTGGTTTATATAATTTTATATGGGATTGGATCCACTTTTTTCATCTATATTGTTCATGATCATCAAAAAGAACATTTAACATTTCTCGTGGGATCACAATTTGATTTTGGTGGATAGTTTCAGTGTCATCCTTAGTAGAATTATTTAGTGAGGTGGTTTTAGTAGTTGGGGTAGTAGGCTTATACTACTTCGAGAGGGGATCGAGATGGTATAGGAAAACCCTTGGTTGTTGCTTATGGTTGGGGAACTAAAAATATTAACGATAATGGTGGTGGTATTCAGTAGAGAGGTAGAGGATCTGGTCATGCTATTTTTCATGAAGTGGGGGACATGGTTCATTGGAGGAATGTATAATTCGAGGTATGTTCAACTTGTGGGATAGACTTGTTTTTGAATTGTTTGATTTAGGAGAATCACACTCTTTTTTATTAATCTATCCCTTAATTTGTGAATATATGTAGAGATAATTAATTTTCCTCTGATGTGGACCATTCCATGAGGAGGCTAGACTGACATTTTTATTTTTTTGAGGTCATAGACTAATGATGGGCCCACATCTGTCCCTTGTGGATCTATTCCTACATCATATTTATATATACAATTTCAACCATGGAAATAACAATTTTTATTTTTTGTGTGATATTATCAATTACATCTGAAAGAGAGTCATTTATAAAATTTTCATGTCTACTATATAGTTTCATTAGTGAGGAATATTTCTAAGGGGAAATAGATGCATGAACAACATTCATTACTTGATTGATGATTTATCTATGTAATTAGTAAACTCTATGGTCAAGGATTCTCTTGGGATTGCCAATAATTTTCAATATGATTTACAGAAGGGGATTTGAACCTACCTAATTGATGCGATATTGATATTGAAATAGTTATATAGCTTGGTGCTTCTCTGATATTGATGACTCCATAATGGATGGATCCTTCTGAGTTATAAGAGCTAAGGATTCAGATAGATTCTCTGATGTTTAAATATCTCATCTATCCATTTTGTTCATTATTGGTTACACTTGTGTTATTATATAAAATTGATAAATGTAGTTATAGGATGCACATAGGCTACCATAGGGTTAACCCGGTGATGATCATGAATCTCTATCTTCATATGAGGATCGATGTTATTTCCCACTAGTTGAGGGGAGCTAGTGGGATTTCCATGATAAATCTATAGTGTGTATATCACCAATTGTGGTGAAGAGATTCAATATCCAGAATACTTCAATTATATATTGACATGGTTACATTATATGTGGGGTCTTGTCATACAGTGTCATGAATGCATCAATGATGTTCTTAGATATCAAGAAATAAAATTCCATGAATTCAAAGACAATTTCATTATTGTTTTCATCAAAACATATTTATCTTCTTGAAATTATTGGAGGAGAATATTGATCATATTAGGGTCATATTATAGGTTCTTTGATGCCACCACATAAATTGATATTTTCCCATTTCCATGTTCAAGACATGATAGGTAAACTTAATTGTCCATGTAGTGTCTTATAAGGGCGGGGTAATAAAAGTGTTGATGTTCAGGGTGGTTGATTATTTGAATGTATCCTATAATGTGGGGTAGGGTCATAGCTTCCACGACCATTAATGATATTACTGTATGATAATATATATATATATATATTCCTAGGGATTTTGGAACCATTGATACCCTAAATAAGGAACCATCATACATTTATCTGGAATGATTAATATCTGAAAGTGTTCACTTGTTTAAATGGAAATGGTCGGTTTCCTGGGTAATAAGTTTCAAGAGGATGGTGTGTCTCTTGATTTAATTTCTAGTGATTACCAAATATAATTATAATGTATCTTGATTCATTATGAGTAAGTAAAATATTTTGGGTCTTGGATGTTACACCCCCATGAGCATATCTATTCCACCCATGATCTATAATTTGAAATTGTTATTTTGGTGTTGAAGTTATTTCAACCTTACATTATTTGGGAGCACATTGTGGTCTTCACATGTCATAAGAGTGTGAGGTAAGACTTTTCTCATCTTGATTTGAATTTTTGGAACTGGAGTTGGATAGAGAATCTTTAGTATAATGTATTTAGTTATCATACACCTCAAAAAAGGGGAATATTTTTTTCAACTGTTGATGTGTATTTCATGGAAGGATACGGGTGGTGAGTTTGAGATGAATGGAGAGACACAAAGGTGTTTAAATCCCAACACATGGATATAAGGGTGGTTGATAGTGATAATTTAAAATTCTATATTATAGTGTAGTTTTCTATGATGTGGTGGCTGGATGACCCTTTGTGAAGAGACTTAGAGGCAGAGGTGATGTGAAATAGTTTTTTTTCATATTGATTCTCATGAGTGATGGTCATATGATGGTAATCCTAATATATTGTTTCAATGGAGGATATTTTTTCACGTATTTATGCATGAGGGGTCCTTCATCAGTATAATAGATCACCTTTGGTAACACTGATAGTGATTTTAATGATTTACCATGTGTTTGTGATGTATTTTTGTGGGCCCGAGATTAAATTGGATGTGGCAGTGTGTGTCTCTTAGTGTCTATTATTCTTGTATGTAAAGGATGAGAAGGATCCTGTTTATAAATTGGATGAAATCTAAATGTTCTTTGGAATAGTTTTATCATAATCTTAGTGATATTTTGAGGTTATCTAGGAAATAATTGATCAGTTGATGAAATCAGCTCCATTTATTTCAATAAAGGGGTCGAGCACCATCGATTTTTAGGTGAGGATGTATGTGAATAGGTTACTGAGATTATGTAGGTCCCTATGATACATTTTACTATATAAACATTATCATTTTACCCCACAATAATTTAGTGGATTGAAGCATGCATTTGTAACTCAGTTTTTCCTCAGCACCACTTTCCACCATCTTACAGAAAATTATACACATCAGACAGTATATAATGTTCAGGATATGTTGTAAGAATTCATATTGGAATATAGTAGATATTTTGAAAATAAATTTATTGTTTTGGATTTTCATATAATAACTATTATTTCTCATCTATCTGTGTTGCCCCATTTAAGGATTTTTTTGGGAGAAAATGTATACTTATGTTGTGTTAGGATGATATTACATATTTTCTAGTTTAAAATCCTGATGTGAGGACGATCATGATATACAGTGTTCGGTAAATTCATGATATGTTGAACGTATCACATGACTTGAATAATTAATATTACAATTACAAGAGAATACCCATATAGTTTGAGGTTAGATACAATATTTTTCTTGAAGTTATCTCCTCAACATCGGAAGTAAGGGTTTGGTAGGTGTAGGAAGAACATACATAAGTTTATTGTGCCTCTAATAGTGTTTGGGTATCTCACCAAGGAGGATTACTGGTTGGAACTTGATCCGTGATTTGACCAAATTCATATAATATTTCACATCTCTCATATGTATTGGTATATTGGTTATTACTCCGAGGACATTGACTAGGGGATGTTGGATATCAAAGATGATGTGACATTTATGGTGTATCCAATGGAGATCCGGGACCCTCAAAATAATATTCTATGAGGATAATCCCTTTATTTTTTCTAATGTGGATTCATGGTTTCATGGAGGATAAAACATAGGATAATTAGGATCAAATTCATTCCAAATTCTCTAGGGGGTATAGTCCTATTTTTTATTTTATTTCTGAAAATTTGGTTTTTTGACCATGTTGTTTTGTATGAGATGTAATTCATAATTTTTAATATTATGTGTCCTAAAATCCTCAATACATATGAAGAGTGGAAAACATAATCCTTAACTGATATGCATTATAACTTAATTTAATGAAAACCATGTGGGTGAGTCAGTTCAAACAAAATTTATTATTATATTTAAATGGATAATAAAATCCATTTATCTTCAAACATGATGATTTTATATGTGTTGGTTGATGCATTTTTTTCTTATGTATTTTTGGGGGTTCAATGAGTTGTGAACATGGTTGTGTGGAAGAGAGTTGGCTTGTCACTGTATGGGTTTTTTTACATTTTCTTTTAGTTGGTGTGATGGATTAGTGGAAGGGTTATATATATAATTATATCCTTGATAAGTGTATAGAGGTATGTTTTTATAACTTTTCCTTCTTCCCTTATTGGTTGGATTTGATTCATGAGTGTGAGAATCATTTGAAAGGGTTATGATATAACATTATGGGAAATATGACCCATTTCGTATTTGTAATCTTGTTGTAGAGATGAATTTGAGAGGTACTAAAGAGATTGGAGTTGTTTAAAAGGAAATGAAGTTATTTTTTGGGACAAAATTTAGTTCCTAATCATGGATCCTATCGGTATCTTACTGAAGTATAAAATTTTTTCTGGTGAAATCTTATAGTGGTAGATATTGATTGTATCTACTTTTGGTTGATTCTAAATATATATCCTTGTGGTAAAAAACATTTTATGGTTACATATTCATCAGTTATATTTTAATGGTAGCTTATGCTTGTAGCTTATAATGGTAGCTTATAATGGTATAATCTAGTTGTAGGAGGCTTATTTTAGTGGTGGATCCTAATATTTCCTATTAGTGATAACTTCTAATGATATATCTAGAGAGTAGCTTCTAATTGTAAATCCTTATGGTAGATTCTGATAGTAGATCATAAAAGTAACACCTGGCCGTATCACACTCTAGTTTTTCAATAATTTACATATTCTCAATTTTTAGGTGGTATTTGACATACAATAGTTTTTAAGAATTATCTAAATAAATTATGATCTATTTGGAAAGAGTATCTCTATATCCATTATTTCATAATATTATAGAGCTTTTAAAATTTTCTACATTTTGAAAATTAATTAGATACGAAATTATTGTCAATTGAAATCATATCTATGACATAAAATTTCTATCAATTCATATCTATTAATTATATATCAATGATATTTAATTCGATCGTTAAATTTTTTTTAATACTAGAGGTTCATAAATCATTCCCTTCTTGTCGTGGAACCCTATATACATTGGAAGATGTTCTACCTATAAGTTTTTATGTCCTATGTGTATGAACACTATTTTTTTTGTAGTGAATAATGTGACACCTTACTTTTCTAGGTAGGGGATCCATCATTTCACATCATTTTTTTCATGTAATAGGGGTTAAAAATGATATAATTTATAAAGATTGATGTATATACTTAATTAATGTTAAAGAATAGGTTAATTGATATTTATGATTAACGAGATTATTTATCATCAATGTACTACATTTATATTATAATGATATTGTGAGTATATGGGATTTATGAATTTCTATAAAATGATGAATTTTGGGAGCTTCTGTTTTCTTTATTTCTATGGTGTTAGGGACCCCCAGTATTTTCATGATTATTTGATATCACCCTAAATAAAATAGGTTAGTCACTTATATCTAGTTAATGAAATGATTTCTGTTACAAAATTTTGATTGTGTAATAATACCATAAAACATAAAGTGGAACATGATGGTATCCCAATTAATTAATTTTAAAATTAAGTAGGTTGCTATGAAAATTGGTTCGATTTTTTAATGTGTTTTGTGTTGTGGGGTTGTGATATGGGGAGATTATGATGTAAAGAGGTTTCGGTGTCTAGTTGTATTGATGTGGTGATTATTTTTGTACTGTTGGTTGTGTGGGATTGTTGGAATGATGACGGTGGACTATTTTTTGTTTATACAAAAAAATTTATGGTAGTTTCTTGAGTACTAATTGAATTTACTAAATAATAGTATTGAAATAAAAATGGTATTGTATGGTTTGGAATATTGGTTTAAATAAATAATGTCTCGTGAAGAGAGGTGGGATGTTTTATTTAAATGATTAATTTTCATTCTATATTTAATTAGGAATGAAATGAAAAAAAATGTTGTTTAAAAAATTATGGACAAATGGATATAACGGAGAAAGAAGATGAAATGTGCCTTGGGTATTGTGGGGTAGTGTTATGAATTTAGTATAGTTAGACATAGTGGAAGAGTTTATGTAGTGAGGTGGTGTTCTTATGATTCTTGATGATTTTCTTATTGTGAAAAAATAGGTTGGGATTCAGTTCTATTAAATTATATATATATATATTATCTTTCCTTGATTTTTTCTATATGTGCCCCATCCATGTACAACACCTAATGTTGACAACAAAAAGTGTTTAGTGAATTTATCCATTATAATGTTGGTTAGGATGGATAGATTTTATCTTACTCGTACATACACCCAATTTTATGATACAATGACATGAATAAGTTATAATTTAGAAAAGACAAGAGTGCGCGATTGAGATATGATGTGATGTGGTGGATTAGAATTATTCAGGTAGGGTGTGATTAGTTGAACTATGTGTTTTCTGGTGAGATTATGAGATTGATTAGGGTGGTAATCGTGTATAGTAGGATGATGAAATGTATTATATTTCCTTCATGTTATTAATAACCTGTTATTTTGGTTATGGTTTTGAATTTATGAGATGAAATAGGTCTGTCTAGGATTGTTTTTATGTGATGAGATGAAAATTTATACGCAATAGGTTGGATCTCAATGACATATGAATTTAGGGTGTGTGAGATTCTAATCAGTGGGAATGTAGTTTTGGGTAACCATTTTAGATTTTCATTATATTTTTTTATTATACTTGGATGTATTATTTAGTCATAAGTCCTTCGTGAGGTTTGGGTTTGATAGTTGAGTTGATTATGGGATGTTGGTTCTACTATTTTCTCATAATTGCATTACGATATATCATTAACATGTTCATGAGAGGGTTTAGTTTTCTTGATGTTTATACATCAATTATCACATTTGAATATAATTATTTTATATGAGGAATATAAAGAATTTGGTGGATATTACTATCTCAGAACCGTGTATGATTACACCGTCACTACATTAGATTTTACATTTGGTTATTTACATTGATGTTTTTATTTGTACAAGTTTTACATATACATGAATTATGTGGTGAATTTATATTTATTATATTATTTCATTGTTTTTCATGTGACTGATTCATCATGTCCTTAAATTAGATATTTATATAGAGGTTAATCTCTCTTATTTATGATATTTCTATACTAACAGTCCTAATTTTCTACCCCGAGCATACTAAAGATTGGATTAGGTGCCATTATCTCTCTCCCTTATTTGTGGTATCATTTGTGGGGGGGTGGGGGGCATGTAAATATTATTTATTTGGAAACAAGACCCTCAAAATGAGGTTTTGAAATAAATTTCTATATAAACTCATATAACAAAAGAGGAAATCATTTTTCATTTCAATTTCTGAGATAAATAAAAAACTCAATTCTTTCATAATATTCTAAAAATTAATTGTATCCTAGTATATATGATAATGAGGTAGATATATATAATTACAAAATATATCATGAATTATTTTTATTTTAGATAGCATCTTCCTTTTTAAAATTATAGATAAAAGTGTGAGGATTCAATTTAATTAATGGTGGGAGAATGTATGGATGTGAAATTTCAATTTTTAATTAAATTTAAAAAATATTTTTTTAACATATTTTTTTTCATTAAAATTAATTTAAATTTAAATTAATCTCATTTTTTGTTAATAAATACAAAAATAATAAATTATATTCCAAATAAAAAAATTTCATATCAATTAATGTTAATACAAAATATGATTACCAATTGATGGATGTTTTAAAGGGGAATATTTCAATGAAATCAGTTGTTATCTATTTGAAATTTACATAAATGATATATTTATATATTTAATAATTTTGAGTTTGTAAAAAAGTCATATTTTTAAAATTTATCATGTGAAAATTACATTAGGATGTTTTTTTTGTATTTTCTAAAATAAATTTGTTTTGGCCAATAGTGAAAAATATAATTTCTTCGAAAACAATAATTTTAATGAATCTATAGGAAATTATGTATAAATTAAAAATTTATATATATTTATTTATGATAAAATATATATCTAAGGTGTAAAACTATTCATATTTATCTAATATTATGAATCTAAAAAATGATGTACCATTTTATGATATTAAGTAATATTGTCCTATTAAAGAAACTATTTTGTGGTTTTTTTAATAAATTATTATTTTGATAAATTTAGTTTTTTGATATATCTTAAAAATATATATTTTAATTTTTATATGAACGAATAATTTATTCAGTTAAAATAAAAATATATCAATAATTTTATCCGGAAAATAAATAATTATCTTTAAAAGTCACAATTTCTAGATACGGGTTTTTAAGCTTTACATGTGAAAATTTTAAAATTTATATTTTATACATCTAGGAATTTAATATGATAAAATATATTTCATATTTCTATTTAGTAGTAATATATTATATTATCAAGTGTATTCAATTTTTATTCATTGAAAATGAATTAGTTGAGAAAAAAAGATACTACGGTAAACATCAAATAGGTAAAACGAGTAAAAACATTAAAAAACTCATAACACGTTAAAAATATATTTAATTAAGTGGTTATAGTTTTTATAGAAAAAACATATTTCTACTTATTTACTGTCGAATTTTGAGTATTTTGAGATGATAAATAGGTTTTCTCATTAAATTAAGATGATATATTTAAAAAAATAGCATTTTCACCGCTATACAAGGGGTCTCTAATGACACATTTCTAACCACTATATACTTTTGGTTTACTCTTTTAAATCATCACTATTTTATTTCCCAAGGATAATTTTTATCCTTCATAGGCTTCTAGAAATAATAGCTTGGGATAATCCTTCAATTTAAAATTTATTCACCCAGGGAAGCTCCTTTTACTCAATATGTATAAACATTTCCATAAAATTATTTGTTTTCCATATCCATCATTAAAATATATTTTACACAATATTATATTATTAAATCAATATAAATGTAAACTACTACATGTGTTGTCGTATTACAGTCTCAATGAAGTAAATTTTCCCAATTTTCATCTATTTTCAATATTATTTACAAAAATATGATCAAATAATATTCAATACTAAAATAATATATAAGTAATATCAATATGATTTCTATTAAAAATATTATACCAAAAAACTACTCTTATAACTATACCCATTCATTAATTTTGGTATCATAATATTTTGGTTGGCTTAGAGACCAATCTAAACACTGCAAAAAAATAATATTATCGATGAATTTAACATCATATTTAAAAACAAAATAATACATAAATGTGAAAATAATTATTTTATTTTGGTTATGGAATGGAAATATTTTTATTAAAATCATTAATTAAGATACCATTGTATTTTTATTAACGATCACTGGTACATTCTCATCCTTGATTTCATCTTTGTGGTTTGTAATCGAAACACCCATATAATGAAGTTATGTAATTATAATTCATCAGAAATAATAAATTTTTATACCTTTAAAGTTCATTTAATGATGAAACTTTGGACAATAATTTTGAACAGCATCACTGTTATGATCTTATTTAAAATTATCAAGATTTGCAACCATAACATAGGAAATAGATAATAAATTACTAAGAGACATGATAGGAATATTATGAAATAAGATGAAAAGGGTTAAAAATATTAATAAGGTTTTGAAATAATTAACAAATAAAGTAATTTTTTTGTAAAACTGTTTCAAAAATAATAGTGTAGGTCAGAAATTAATATATCAGTTTTTTTGTCTCTTTTAAAAAACGATAAATCATGTTTGATGTTACAAACGATAATTAATTTTAATTATGTTTTCACATCCCCATTTCAATTGTATATTATGAATATATTTAATTTCATTATTACTTATATTTAATTTTTTGCTAAATGTATTTTTTTATGTTACAATTACAATATGGTTTTTTGGAAACATTATTCAATTTCATTAATTTATGATTATTCTTATTGAACTTATTTTATATTTTTTAGATGCATTCTAAAATTTGGAATTATAATGTAGTGTTTAATATGTCTGTCATGTAACACCCCAAGATTTCATAGTATGTTATTTCTTCAAAATAATTCAATAACTTGCACTACACGCAACACCGAGTTCAATCACACCATGACTTACAAAAAAAAAGCCATTCAAAAGAGGTTATGAATAGTATTATCTAAATTTTAAACTTTATATAATCCTTATAATTTTAGAATCCATATTATGAGTTTCTTAGATATAATGCAAGAACAAATTCATTTTCAGTATTGCACTTTTATCAACTTTTAACAGTGAACCCTTTTTAAATACAATATTTTAAACTTTTTGACTAAATGGTGACATCAAAAAAATTTAAAATGAAACATCCCAAGCTTCCACGGTACACTTTCCTTTGAATAATACAGTAGCGTGTGTTGTACGCAACCTCGAGTTCTAACACACACCACAACTAATTAAACTAGCCGTTGTGAATAGTAATACCTACTTTTTGAAATCATATATATTCAATATTTCAAAATGGACTTCATTTTTAGATTCAGAATATCAAAATTAGCCTAGGGTGAAATTTTGGTACATTTCGGATAACTTTCATATTTTGATGAATAGTGAAAATTACTAAATTTTAATTAAAAACAACTTTTTTAATCAAAATAATTAATAGTGATAAATTATGAATTTGAGTGGTTTTAAAGTATATTTAGAATATATTTTTACCATTTAATATAATGTTGGTCATTGGACATAATTTTACAATTAAACCGAACATAAACAAGTGTCAATCTTTTGATAGTTATTACCTCTTAAAAACACGCTTTTTGTTTTGACAGCGGGAATTAATTTTAAATTAATTTCTGCCACTTCTGTGTTTTGAATTTAGGAAAATGGATTCCATATTTGGAATCAGTATGTTCAAATTTTGTAAATAGGTAACTTTTATTTTTAGACATTTTGAATAGTTACTGTGGTAAATATTTTATTTACCATGGTTAAAGGGTAAATCCGGTAAATAAGGGTTAAAAAAATAATATTATAATAATACTAAATTACCCTAAAACGTGTCTTAACCCTATTGGTTGATACATGGTCGACCATGGGAATCTTTGGGTCTATTTTGGGACCCCATGGATCCACTTGTAAGTGATAATGACACATTATATTAATAAAGTTAAAATAAAAATAAAAATGGCATAAGCTTACATCTTTTAGAAGAACAATTTTTACATAGGGTTATACATGTTGGATTTTCGATTATAAATATTCATTAGAAATCTAAAACGATTTCCTACATAATGATATTTTATTTATAATTTTTAGACATTAAATAATTTATTTTATTTATGACACAATGATGATGCAGTAATTACTAAAATAGTGAAAAATTAAAATAATTGATCTTATAAATACCCAAATAATTATAATATGAAACTTTTAATGAATTAAACTAATTTTATATGATAATATGATATATTAGGATTGATTTAATTGACTTTTTTCGAAGTAATCAATCTGTTAGGAGTTTCACAAAAATCAACTATTGAATAGTGTCAAAATTGACATAAAAGAGTTCTTAAAACAAATATTATATTATTAATTGATATTAAATTCCTAAAAATCTAAGGTTCGGCCAAGAGACTTATATTATGATAGGTTCCTCATTAATGGACCACTTGGGGGTCTCTTGGATGTATATAGTAAGTTTATTAACCATATTATATAAAAATACAAAGAGACATTGTAAAAGTGAAACTAATTAACTTAGAGTTAATACTTAAAGATAAGGTTAATATAAGTACCCAAACCTGTATAAATTCTATTGGTTGAGTGGTTTTCGACCTATCCCCACCTTAACCTTTGAATAGTCAACTTTGGAGCCATTAGAAAGCGAATATGAATTTATTATAAATTAATATTTCTAGCTTTTCCAAAGGTGCCCCTCACCCCTCTTATAAAAGGGCACTCCTCCTTCTCATTTCTTCACATCTCTCAAGCCACTTGGCTCGTCCAAACTCTGCCCAACTAATCTCCCCACATCCCTCTCCTCCTCCTTGAAGCTTCCCCTTTGGCAGAAATCATTTCAAGAAGTCCTTTGGTTCCAACCAAAGTGAGTTACCTAAATCAAAGGTAACGATTTCTCTTAAATTATTTTCATTTATTTTGCTTCTCCAACCTCAAAAATCTTTTTATTTCCTTTCTTTTGTAACAACACCAGTATCCTCAATATACTAGGATGTTGTTATAAGAAGGATTAAAACTACACATACACACAACTACATCTAATGGATGATGAACATAATGTTTCTGTGGATGGAAAACTAACGCCTCACGAAACGATGATTGTTCAAATACATCTTACCGCCTCTCATGGTGTCCATTATGATGGCACTGTAATTAAATATGATATTAATAATATATATTTTATATATAAGCTTCTGTAATTCCATTTTATTTCATACCATTATTCGTTTCATGTTGTATATACATATGATAATTTCATTTGAGGAAGTGCGGACTACCGCCCCCTTAAAATGATATGACTCGTTCATACCACACATGGAACGTATAAAGGATGGTGTTAATGAACTTAAGTAACATGTATAAAATATTATATTATACTGGAATAGTAATATACCTATGTATCATCTGTATTTGATTCTTTTAAAATAAAAATTAAATGGAAGTAGCGTTCGTGCGTACGTACGGACTACCGTCTCCACGAACGCGATAAGATTCATTCTCCATCATATCCATTCAAGTATTATTCTCATTTTAGGGTTAAAAATAATGTTAATATCATTCTGATTATGAATAAGATATAATCTATCCATTACAAACATGTCTTACGTAACCAAACATTTAAGAAGAACGAATCGATTATCACCCGAAACGACGATAATACTAAGATATTATTAATAAAGAAATGTTAAAAGATCATATATGATATCATATTAATGTATATGATTCTTGTATAATTTAATAACAATTATTTCACCATTATACAGGAGGTTAACCTACCCCAACAAAGGAAAAGTACAAGGTAAGGGGTTTTCATCTCACTCCTTATTCCCGTGAGATTCATGTCATATTGCCACCATCACCTTTTGTGTGGTGTATGTACTACCCATAATTATATTCTTTGTGTAATACACTCTAATTTATGTGTATTTACATATTCATTGTATGATACCTCTTTCATGGGTTGTATGTTTCATAAGTTACCAAATTGGTAAGGGTTATTTCACAATCTCTTCATTATCCGAGGTTGTTTATACGTAATAATCTACTAGGATTTCTTTATCATCCACATCCATGTTTCTTCGAAATGTATTTCAAAACATATTTATTATTTAAAAGAATATGGGTTAAATTCATTTATACCCTTGTTTGACTTTTTGTAAGAGGTTTATAAAGGAATCTTTCCGTCGTTTTCAAAACAAGGTCCTTTTTAACCTTTTCGACAGAATTAAGATAAGAATGTTTTTTTTACTTATACGGCGGGTGCGGTTATTTTCCGCCGTTATAAAATCGTCAAAGCTTTCCTTACAAGCTTACAAGAATATTTTCAAGAAAATGTTTTATTTTATATGGCTCTTAAATGATTTCAAAAATAGAAAGAGATATTTCTCTAAAAAGTGTTTTGATTTCATCTATGTCAACATCCTTTAATGGATTTTACGCTTATTTGAAGTTGATTTATTATAATACAAAACTTATATATTGTATTGAAGGTTTTGTGATATGTTTGACTGTGGATGTGCTATTTTATACCATTCATAGTTTATGGTGAAACTATTGACATTTCGTATGCTAGTTTTAATCCGAATGTTTATGTTATATTTCAATCTTTTCTTCAGATGAATGTGCTAAACAAGTATGTTCCGGGTTGGGGACCGGTAAAAGTAAGCCCTCCAGGTTGGGGACTGGTTAAAGTAAGCCCTCCAGGTTAGGGACTGGTAAAAGTATGCCCTCCGGGTTGGTGTCCGGTTATTAGAGGCACTCCGGGTTGGTGTCCGGTTATTAGAGGCACTCCGGGTTGGTGTCCGGTTATTAGAGGCACTCCGGGTTGGGTTCCGGTTAGAAGTAACCCCTAGGTCTTGGGATGAGGCCTAGACAAAGAAATTAACGTTTAGCATTATGCATTCCAACATTATGAAAGTGGTTATTGATTTTTGCATGTGATTATTCGATTAGTAGAATATCCATGTGAATAAGTAAATGGAATTATTTCATTTTATTTATGCCATACCATGTTGAATGTTCATGTTTAAAAGGCTTTTGTTTTAGTTATACATTGCCTTAAATGTTTATTCTTATTTATGAAAGTTTCCGCTATATTGTTATCCTTACTGGGCATTTGAGCTCACCCCTTTTCTATGTTTTATTTTTCCCAGGTAGTGAAGAAGTAAATTATGAATGACTTTCAGGGATATTATGAGGGGTTAATAGTGTGGATTGTGGAAACATTATGTTGTTGTATTAGTTTTTCATTTTGAAATGTAATGTAAAACTTATGAATATATCTAGTGTTTCCAAGGCTACTAAACCAATCGGTCTTTCGAGATTTGATCTTTCTTGTGATCATGCCAATGTTACAAAGTAATGCACCGACTCTGGGTAGCTGGGGTCGGGGCGTTACAGTTGGTATCAGAGGAAGTTTAGTACAAACCTTGGAAGCTAGATTTAGATAAACTCTGATTAGAGCACGTAGACCTAAGATGAACTTTGAGGATTAGTATAGAAGAACTTCCTAGAATTTTGGTATTGTAGAGATTTTGTGAGTTTTCCGAGCAATACATCTCTGTCTGGATACGAGCTGGTAGAGGCGGCTCTGGCACAGATGTACCTAGGGGTAAAACCCGAAAACACCGCTTTGAGCTAGACTCGAACGGGAACTGGTGCACGACAACGGGCCTTGCTGCACTCTTGGTTACGACACTCCCGGGGGATATGCTTAGGATAACTCTCATTTTCTTTACAAATCATTATAAAGGGTTTATGAGTATATACTTCCTCAAAGAAAACATTTTTATGATTATGGATTATATCCATAAATAGTTAAATTTATGTTAAGTGTTTTATAAGTATGGGATTATGTATTTTGATTCATAAACTGATCTAGTTTATGCCATTGTTTAGAAATGGCGCCCAGTAGAAGGAATGAGAACTCCAGAAATACACATGATTCAAAGAGAAGGAAGGATCATATCTTTCATGGTCTTAAGCTAGAATTTATAAGAGAAATAGTCTCCCATGTATTATCATCATATGAAGAAATAATATCATGTGTTGATAAGATAAGTAAAGAGTTTACTGAGTCCTATGGCTTTGAAGGGAATCAAGAGAAGAAAAGGATTGAAGAGAGAAAGATGGATAAAGGGAAAAGGGAAAAGAAGAATTTTCCCATATGTGGTAACTGTGGAAAGAAACACCCTGGAACTTGCCTGAAAGGAATGGGAGTTTGTTGCAAGTGTGGAGGAAAAGGGCACAAAGTACGTGACTACAAGGGTAAGAAAATGGTTTTAAATGTACAATGCTTCATTTGCAAGGATTTTGGACACTACGCGAACCTATGTCCCAGTCATCAGACTATGCCGCAAATGATGCTATTGGATAATAATCAAGTTATGATACTACCACAGATGAAGAGGAATGATTATAGTTCTTATGTTGATTATGTCAGTTGAGTGTTGTATCAACAATGTACTTGTTACAATAATCATGGAGTATATAAGGATTGTACTGCAGTACTATTTCATTAAGGACTTGAGATAGTGTGGAACAATGAAAAGTGACTCAATATAAGGATAAATTTTTGGAAAATATATGGTTGAGAGAATGATAAATCATAATATAGTTCTGATACTGAGGTAGTGATTTTGGAATAATATGTGATTGTTTTGGAAAAATTATATTGGATATTCTTGACTACCTTGGAACTGATTAATGATTTGTATATTCCATCATTGTTGGGGTTTAAAACATTTTTGGATTAATGAAGTATATCCAGCTTTCTATATGGAATAAGGGAGCATGAATGTAATCAATAAGGAATATGGTCATTCAGGATGTTTCGGTGTATTAAAAGAATACATGATGAAGGTATTCATATGCTATTACGGGGTAAAAAGGTTCTACATTATGTTTACCTTACTTATAAATGTTGGACTGTGAGTTTGGATAGAAGTATTTTGGATAGTTCTAGTTTGAATTATTTTGGATAGCCATAAAAGGACAACCCGGAGGCCGGGCGGCAACCCATCGCGTCCGGCAAGGCTGCGAGACTTGAACCCGCAACCGAAGGGCGACAAGGGTGTATCACCTACCACTATCCCACGAGATGTCCGAATTAAATAATGTAGTTTTTTTTTAAAAAAAAAGATCTGGTAGATGAATTATAAATTCATTTATTTTGGAACCCTGTACGAATAGTATAAATAGAAAAAAAAAATTACGTTCTATTATCTTTTAGAGTGAAAGATGAGTTTGTGGTAGAAATTTATTAATGGGTAAAATTCTAATTATAAAGCAAGTATATCTCCTTATTATCTTAGCCAATGTCATAAATAAATTCCTCAACATTAATAACAGAAACTTAGAACAAAAATGTTGTCCTAGATGGTACCTTAAATCATCACAAATTTATGGCTTTGGGATTGTTGGCCTTTTCATAGCCATGTTCTCTACCACTCTCCATCAGATAATTGATGGTTAGATTTTTCTTCCATATCCATATTTTCCTACATGGAACCCTAGTATGTGTTATTTTCGGTAATCTTCATACTTTCGACTCTTTATTTTAAATAGAGGCCTCATTAATTCATTTTTCGATGTGGGATTTCAACTAGGATATTTCGAAACGTCAAAAATGTGTTATCCTAATACCCTATGTTTTGTTGAACCGATGGTATTTCAAATCATCATAGATTGATGAATTTAAGGACCTCAATTTTATACTTGTTTGTGATTGATGACCTCAATCACTACCTATAAATATTTACGTTTTTCCTCCAATTATATGTCTCTAAATGCCACCAATGTTCTCCTAATCGAGATCATAATTTGGTGGTGACCCTTTAATTTCTCTTTTCCTCATATTAAGACTAAATTTTAGTAACCCAATTTCCGATGTGGGTTTTCCCACAAATATATTTTCTATTTTCAACCTTTTATTTTTGAAGAACAATTTAAAATTGCGAGGACGCAATTTATTGAAGGAGGGGAGAATGTAACACCCCAAGATTTCATAGTATGTTATTTCTTCAAAATAATTCAATAACTTGCACTACACGCAACACCGAGTTCAATCACACCATGACTTACAAAAAAAAGCCATTCAAAAGAGGTTATGAATAGTATTATCTAAATTTTAAACTTTATATAATCCTTATAATTTTAGAATCCATATTATGAGTTTCTTAGATATAATGCAAGAACAAATTCATTTTCAGTATTGCACTTTTATCAACTTTTAACAGTGAACCCTTTTTAAATACAATATTTTAAACTTTTTGACTAAATGGTGACATCAAAAAAATTTAAAATGAAACATCCCAAGCTTCCACGGTACACTTTCCTTTGAATAATACAGTAGCGTGTGTTGTACGCAACCTCGAGTTCTAACACACACCACAACTAATTAAACTAGCCGTTGTGAATAGTAATACCTACTTTTTGAAATCATATATATTCAATATTTCAAAATGGACTTCATATTTAGATTCAGAATATCAAAATTAGCCTAGGGTGAAATTTTGGTACATTTCGGATAACTTTCATATTTTGATGAATAGTGAAAATTACTAAATTTTAATTAAAAACAACTTTTTTAATCAAAATAATTAATAGTGATAAATTATGAATTTGAGTGGTTTTAAAGTATATTTAGAATATATTTTTACCATTTAATATAATGTTGGTCATTGGACATAATTTTACAATTAAACCGAACATAAACAAGTGTCAATCTTTTGATAGTTATTACCTCTTAAAAACACGCTTTTTGTTTTGACAGCGGGAATTAATTTTAAATTAATTTCTGCCACTTCTGTGTTTTGAATTTAGGAAAATGGATTCCATATTTGGAATCAGTATGTTCAAATTGTGTAAATAGGTAACTTTTATTTTTAGACATTTTGAATAGTTACTGTGGTAAATATTTTATTTACCATGGTTAAAGGGTAAATCCGGTAAATAAGGGTTAAAAAAATAATATTATAATAATACTAAATTACCCTAAAACGTGTCTTAACCCTATTGGTCGATACATGGTCGACCATGGGAATCTTTGGGTCTATTTTGGGACCCCATGGATCCACTTGTAAGTGATAATGACACATTATATTAATAAAGTTAAAATAAAAATAAAAATGGCATAAGCTTACATCTTTTAGAAGAACAATTTTTACATAGGGTTATACATGTTGGATTTTCGATTATAAATATTCATTAGAAATATAAAAATATTTCCTACATAATGATATTTTATTTATAATTTTTAGACATTAAATAATTTATTTTATTTATGACACAATGATGATGCAGTAATTACTAAAATAGTGAAAAATTAAAATAATTGATCTTATAAATACCCAAATAATTATAATATGAAACTTTTAATGAATTAAACTAATTTTATATGATAATATGATATATTAGGATTGATTTAATTGACTTTTTTCGAAGTAATCAATCTGTTAGGAGTTTCACAAAAATCAACTATTGAATAGTGTCAAAATTGACATAAAAGAGTTCTTAAAACAAATATTATATTATTAATTGATATTAAATTCCTAAAAATCTAAGGTTCGGCCAAGAGACTTATATTATGATAGGTTCCTCATTAATGGACCACTTGGGGGTCGCTTGGATGTATATAGTAAGTTTATTAACCATATTATATAAAAATACAAAGAGACATTGTAAAAGTGAAACTAATTAACTTAGAGTTAATACTTAAAGATAAGGTTAATATAAGTACCCAAACCTGTCTAAATTCTATTGGTTGAGTGGTTTCCGACCTATCCCCACCTTAACCTTTGAATAGTCAACTTTGGAGCCATTAGAAACCGAATATGAATTTATTATAAATTAATATTTCTAGCTTTTCCAAAGGTGCCCCTCACCCCTCTTATAAAAGGGCACTCCTCCTTCTCATTTCTTCACATCTCTCAAGCCACTTGGCTCGTCCAAACTCTGCCCACCTAAGCTCCCCACATCCCTCTCCTCCTCCTTGAAGCTTCCCCTTAGGCAGAAATCATTTCAAGAAGTCCTTTGGTTCCAACCAAAGTGAGTTACCTAAATCAAAGGTAACGATTTCTCTTAAATTATTTTCATTTATTTTGCTTCTCCAACCTCAAAACACTTTTTATTTCCTTTCTTTTGTAACAACACTAGTATCCTCAATATACTAGGATGTTGTTATAAGAAGTATTCAAACTACACATACACACAACTACATCTAATGGATGATGAACATAATGTTTCTGTGGATGGGAAACTAACGCCTCACGAAACGATGATTGTTCAAATACATCTTACCGCCTCTCATGGTGGCCATTATGATGGCACTGTAATTAAATATGATATTAATAATATATATTTTATATATAAGCTTCTGTAATTCCATTTTATTTCATACCATTATTCGTTTCATGTTGTATATACATATGATAATTTCATTTGAGGAAGTGCGGACTACCGCCCCCTTAAAATGATATGACTCGTTCATACCACACATGGAACGTATAAAGGATGGTGTTAATGAACTTAAGTAACATGTATAAAATATTATATTATACTGGAATAGTAATATACCTATGTATCATCTGTATTTGATTCTTTTAAAATAAAAATTAAATGGAAGTAGCGTTCGTGCGTACGTACGGACTACCGTCTCCATGAACGCGATAAGATTCATTCTACATCATATCCATTCAAGTATTATTCTCATTTTAGGGTTAAAAATAATGTTAATATCATTCTGATTATGAATAAGATATAATCTATCCATTACAAACATGTCTTACGTAACCAAACATTTAAGAAGAACGAATCGATTATCACCCGAAACGACGATAATACTAAGATATTATTAATAAAGCAATGTTAAAAGATCATATATGATATCATATTAATGTATATGATTCTTGTATAATTTAATAACAATTATTTCACCATTATAAAGGAGGTTAACCTACCCCAACAAAGGAAAAGTACAAGGTAAGGGGTTTTCATCTCACTCCTTATTCCCGTGAGATTCATGTCATATTGCCACCATCACCTTTTGTGTGGTGTATGTACTACCCATAATTATATTCTTTGTGTAATACACTCTAATTTATGTGTATTTACATATTCATTGTATGATACCTCTTTCATGGGTTGTATGTTTCATAAGTTACCAAATTGGTAAGGGTTATTTCACAATCTCTTCATTATCCGAGGTTGTTTATACGTAATAATCTACTGGGATTTCTTTATCATCCACATCCATGTTTCTTCGAAATGTATTTCAAAACATATTTATTATTTACAAGAATATGGGTTAAATTCATTTATACCCTTGTTTGACTTTTTGTAAGAGGTTTATAAAGGAATCATTCCGTCGTTTTCAAAACAAGGTCCTTTTTAACCTTTTCGACAGAATTAAGATAAGAATGTTTTTTTTACTTATACGGCGGGTGCGGTTATTTTCCGCCGTTATAAAATCGTCAAAGCTTTCCTTACAAGCTTACAAGAATATTTTCAAGAAAATGTTTTATTTTATATGGCTCTTAAATGATTTCAAAAATAGAAAGAGATATTTCTCTAAAAAGTGTTTTGATTTCATCTATGTCAACATCCTTTAATGGATTTTACGCTTATTTGAAGTTGATTTATTATAATACAAAACTTATATATTGTATTGAAGGTTTTGTGATATGTTTGACTGTGGATGTGCTATTTTATACCATTCATAGTTTATGGTGAAACTATTGACATTTCGTATGCTAGTTTTAATCCGAATGTTTATGTTATATTTCAAACTTTTCTTCAGATGAATGTGCTAAACAAGTATGTTCCGGGTTGGGGACCGGTAAAAGTAAGCCCTCCAGGTTGGGGACTGGTTAAAGTAAGCCCTCCAGGTTAGGGACTGGTAAAAGTATGCCCTCCGGGTTGGTGTCCGGTTATTAGAGGCACTCCGGGTTGGTGTCCGGTTATTAGAGGCACTCCGGGTTGGTGTCCGGTTATTAGAGGCACTCCGGGTTGGGTTCCGGTTAGAAGTAACCCCTAAGTCTTGGGATGAGGCCTAGACAAAGAAATTAACGTTTAGAATTATGCATTCCAACATTATGAAAGTGGTTATTGATTTTTGCATGTGATTATTCGATTAGTAGAATATCCATGTGAATAAGTAAATGGAATTATTTCATTTTATTTATGCCATACCATGTTGAATGTTCATGTTTAAAAGGCTTTTGTTTTAGTTATACATTGCCTTAAATGTTTATTCTTATTTATGAAAGTTTCCGCTATATTGTTATCCTTACTGGGCATTTGAGCTCACCCCTTTTCTATGTTTTATTTTTCCCAGGTAGTGAAGAAGTAAATTATGAATGACTTTCAGGGATATTATGAGGGGTTAATAGTGTGGATTGTGGAAACATTATGTTGTTGTATTAGTTTTTCATTTTGAAATGTAATGTAAAACTTATGAATATATCTAGTGTTTCCAAGGCTACTAAACCAATCGGTCTTTCGAGATTTGATCTTTCTTGTGATCATGCCAATGTTACGAAGTAATGCACCGACTCTGGGTAGCTGGGGTCGGGGCGTTACATGTCAAATGGATATTTATTTCTATCACATAAAAACATTTTCAATTTTATATATAATAATTAATTATGAAATCCATAATGGATTTGGATAACACAACTTTACCTTATGTTAAAATATTATTCCTTGAGCTTCATTTTGAAATTTTTTATAAAATATGATATTTTTTATTTCAAAAGATATTAATTATTTTCTCTTAGGGTAAAATGGTATTCTCAACTAAAATATGTTTTCTCAACAAATTATTATCACATAAAGTGTAATTTTTTATGAAAAAATATATCACGCTTTAATCATAGTTTTTCCACTATTTCTATATTCCTTATTCAGAATGAATTCCCCCATTAAAAAAATTAAATAAAATTTAATTTTTAATCATTTAAACTATATATTTTCCAAAATCACTATTTAAAGGGATTTAATAATAGGACATTTTATTATGGGGGTCTTCATCAATGTTATTTCTAAATATATAAAAAGTGTCCATTCAAAATCATATTTTTTATTTTCAACTATACATTCTCATTATAAATCCTATAATTTATTCTTTATGTTTAAAATTGAATATTATTTTTAAATATGGATGGTTTTAGTAATATCTCTCTTCATATTTTTCAATCCATTATGTATTTTTTAAAGATTTATTAAGGATGATTTATTTAAGAAAGTAATAAATTTAAAAATTTGTTCAATATATATTATTAAAATATCTTTTTTATAATTATAGACTATTGAAATTTATTTTTAATTAAATGATTAAGATATCCTTAACATAACATATTAAAATTTTATTTTCCCACTATTCATAATTTAAATCATTATGTCAATGATAAAAGCATTTTATAAAATTACTATAGTCAATAATGGGATTTTAGAAATGAATATCCGTTGAATAAAGGGCTACAATATATGATTCTAAAAATATTAAAATGCCATAGGATGAAATTTATATGAATCCATGTAATGGGTTGTAGGGTTTTCATACCTTAACCATAATGTAATTATATTATATAATTGTGTTTTTTAAGTATTTAATTAATATGTTTTTACATGTATTTATCTGATTTTATTATGATTATTTCCCATGGATTTTATTTATTATCTTACGTTTTTTCACTATTATTCCATTGTATATTTTTTCATCATAATATTACATACCATTCAAAAATGAACTATGGAAAAATAATTTCTTTTCATGTTATAATGAAAAGATATTTTTACCCTTCTCCTTTTAAAAAATTATTCATCACATAAAACCCTTGATGACATGTTGATGAGTTTTATCACATACAAATCATTTAATATCATCCCTCTTTAAGGTTTCCCATAATTGAGTGATGACGATGATCATAATTTTTGGGATGTATATGAGAGAGTATTTTGAAATTGGAGTATAAATAAATGATCACATGTATCATAAAATAATTTTCCCATGTAGTAAATCATCAATGACATTAAACCTCACGTTCTTATAATTGTGTGAATATTGTGAGACGTGTTATCAAAATTATTGAAATATTCTAAAATAAGGAAATAAAAAATTTGACTTAGAATATTGATTCTTACATTATAATATTTTAAGTCAATGTAACGAAACATTAGTTCACCATATTCATTTTAGATGTCTTTTTTAATTAATCAAGCTACATTAAGAAATGGTTTTATTTTTTAGAATTGAAACTCACTGATAAAAAGTTGAAAATATCAAATAATAAACTAAAATAGAAAACATTTCATGACTTTTTGGATATATGACCATGAATATAATTCAAAACTCAATAAATTAAAATGGAGTTTTAAAAAAAAACACATACATTCATGCTAATGTAATAAAAATTAGGTTACCAAGAAATAGACATTCAAATAACATGAAATTAATGATATTCATTATAAGATAATGAAATGCGGATGGAATAAAACATATTAAACAATGTATGGTTTATGATATAAATCATATCTCATGGATTTTAAATTGAGGAAAAGAAACTATTACAATGATTATCAACTACCACTAATGTGCTTGAATCTCATTGGAAATGTGGAGCTTACCTTGGAAGATTACATGTCAACAGAATACATAGGCCAAACTATTGTGACTATTTAGTAATGTAATTTAATTATGATTATATGTTAATTAAGGAGGGTATTTTTTAATGATAAAACATATTTTTTGAGTGGTCTTAATTGAGTGCTGAGAGTATCCATTAATAAGTGGTTGTAATTTCAATTTTATGATTAATTTATCTCCATATAAAAATAGATCATGTTTAACATTTTAATATGATTCCAAATTCAAAAATAATATATTTTTGATATTTTTTGTTAATTCCAATTATAAACAAATCAATTATTTTTTTTATAACACGTTTTTCCTTTTACCATATTGGTTAAGCCTTTTTACACTTTTGGATTTTTCTATGGTAAATAGTATTTTGGTTAAGTATTTCATTTTAATACTTGAAAATAT
Organism: Viscum album; assembly: GCA_963277665.1. Lineage (NCBI taxonomy): Eukaryota > Viridiplantae > Streptophyta > Magnoliopsida > Santalales > Viscaceae > Viscum > Viscum album. The sequence goes on from OY728137.1 coordinate 115,725,137, forward strand.
AACCTCCATTAATATGTAATTTAGATAATTGTATTAAAATTATTGAAACATTTTTTCGTATAAAATTATAATGTTTAATAAATATTAATTTTTTAAATTATCACATGCAATATGTAAAATTACATTTTTAGAAAAAAAGTATTTTTCTTCCAAACATTTATGTGTAAGTTGAATTTATCAATATATTTTATTTTTAATATTTAAATAGTTTAATTTTAAATAAATAAATTTTATGTTACTTTTTATGAAATACAAAACCTAATTTTACCAAATTAAAATTATATTGCAAAGAAAACATAAAAACAATATTTTCTTAAATTCTAGGATATAACTTCTCTTCATAAAATATAAAAAATTGATTTTATAAATTCATAATAATATATTAAAAATATATATTCTTTCCCATAAAATAAATATTTATATAATTAAAATGTTTTTTAAATTTCTAGGAAGCCTTTATATATTTATATTTTCATAAAATTTATACATTTGGAAAAATCATTATTTTTCACTATTCTTATAAAAAATTTCCATTTCAGAAAAATAATTAAGATTTAACAAAAGTTATTATTGTTATTACAAATCAATGAAAAGTTATATTTTTTTCAATTAAAATTTTATAATTGAATATATTTTTTTCAATTGAAATATAATGAAAATAAATTTCATTTAAAAATAACTTTTAAAATTTTTAACAACTCCTATTAATATTTTTTATTTATTATTAATTAGATTAGGGTTAACAAATTATTAATTTAAAAATATATTTTCACTATTATGTATTTATTTTGATATAATAATGTTCATAAAAATTACAATTTATTGGAATAATTTTTATGAATAAAATGATACTTTAAATTTTATCATTTGGTTACTAAATAAACATTCTATTTATTTAAATTTCATAATATGTTTTTAATAAAAAAAATGATAAATAAATCGTTAATGTTATCATTTAATTTTTATGTAAACAAAATTTATAGATATATAACCCCATAGTATCTCTATTAAATATTAATTCATAAGGTAAGCCATAATGGTCGTTGAGGGTGGTAATTTATTCTAGCATGGATATGGTGGTGATTTCCATGATCTTTAACTTCTCTTGCATTTAATTTTTTTATATCATAATGCTTATATTTTGGATTGGAATTGTGAATGGTATAACGATAGTGATAAAACCTCCTTTCAACATCCTTAAAAATGATATCTATAAGAAATAATTTTTTTATCTAATGACATTTCATTTCTATTAAATTGTACATATCATAATATGATAGCATTAATAACCAATAATTTAACTGATATATTATAATGAAATTTTTTATTTTTAATATACTATATTTTTTTACATCATTGATAGAAGTAGTAAAAATTATTTTAATAATATTATTAAAAAAATACACAGTTAATTTTTTTCAGTGTATCCTCGCCGGATAAATAAATCATTTCCTCGCAAATTGTATTATTCATAACTAATAAAATTGTTAATGGTGTCCATAACATATCCCTGAATCCATATTTAATTTCTAATCATGCTTCTTCATCAATCTCTTTATAATGAATAGTGAACTTATAATTTCACTTAAAATATGAATATATTTAGATTCTCAAAAATATATTTCCAATAGTAAATAATTACATCACATAAATATTTCATATTATAAATAATGGATGGTTTAGTGTATCTATGGAAAAACTACTTAAGATACTTATTTCATGATAATTTTAAATGTTCACCTCTTATATACCCATATTAGTATCCCTTCTAAACACTTCATAGTTTATACTCATCTTCACAGCCTATGAAAAATAAATATAGGTCAGGGTTAAGCTCAAATAGTTAGTAAGGGAAAAAGAAATCAAGAATTCGTCAAGGGTTTAAAAATTAGTATATAGTAAATTATGAATTATAAAGAAGTATGTTATTTAATTGGATTTAGAAAAACATTTGTTTCCTGTGTGTCATGTAATAATTACATGTAATCATAAATGAATAAAAATATAAAATGGAAAATAAATGTGGAAGCATTATATGATAAACATGTACGTTGGGGCATAATAATAAAAATATGAGATAAATATGTGGAAAACATAATAATGAACTGCAGAATAAAAATATCATAATATATCTGTATATGTTGGTCTATGTATCACATATTATGACTCATTATATGGTTCTTCTGGCATTACTTCCTACAACCCATACTGACTTCATTATCATAAATCACATCTAATTCCCAACTTGATTATCATAACTAATGGCCCATTATTGAGTCTATTATCACAACACATGGTCATTTTATAGCTGGATTATCACAAATAAATGTCTATTAATTACTTGATTATCACATTTATTAATCCATTATTACATTAGTAGATAAAAACCCATATAAAATGCATCGGAGGGTGATATAAGACCATGAAACCATATATTTTTCATCTGGTATTACATCCAATAACCCATATTGACATAATCATCATAACTAATTTCTAATTATTTACATTATTATTATAACTCGTTTCAAATTATTGAATTGATTATCACAACTAGTAGTCCTTTATTGACTCGATTATCACAATATATGGTCCATTAATGAATTCATTGTAACAACATGAAAACCATTATTACATAATGTGATAAAAAATCATAAGAAACGTATCATAGGGTGATATATAATGATTCCAACTAATATTCAATACATATGATTTCAAAATGAAAATAATTATTAATTATTATATAAAAAACAATATAAATTAAAAAAGGTTTTACAAAATTTCAAAATTTAATCACTAAAATTTACAACAATATTCTAAAATATTGACACCATAAGATCTATAACATTAAATGCATATTTAAAAAAAATTATTGGTTATCTCTAAAAATAATTTTATAGTATCTAAATCCTTTAGTAATAAAATAAAAATTTTAATAGATATTGTAGAATAGTTTTTTAGAAAAAAGTACCTAAAAAACATATTGTAACTTTGAAATTTTATTCTTGAAAAATGTAATGTGTAAATATTTCAGGTTATATAATTTAAAAATAACTTTCAATAGTGTATCCTTGAAAACTATATATATATTTCAAAGAATTTAATTGATAAAATTGAGATAAAAATTATTTTAAAAACATCAATAAGGTGTCCATGAAAAAAACAGTAAAATGTAATCTTAATATTTTTTAAAAATATATAAAAAATAATAATCTTCCATAATAATGAACATAAATTAAATAAATAAATTATAAAGAGAATTTGGACTTGGAAAAAAATAGAAGGATGGAAACACTTTTTTTTAAATGTCCTTTTTGAAATCCCTCATCCAAATAAGAGACAACAAAATATCCTTGTAAAATTAATTAATTAAAAAATGGGATGTGAATAGATTAAAAAGTTAAATTTCCAAATAATAATGGGAAATTTCTTTTGGATTAATAAAATTGATATGGGGGGAAACCCTAATGTATTCTAGGTGATATTATTTCATTAACATATAGCACCATTATGTGAATGAACTTCACTAAGAGAGAATTCTTGGTTAAAACATATATTTTCCCATATAAAAAATTCTAAATATCTTATGAAATATAGAATATGAGAATTTTTCAAACATATGATAATGATTCTATAGTAATAATATTTAACTCAAAGAAAAGAAATTTTAGTTTCTCAAATCCTTTATATATATATATCTTAATTCATAATTCATGAAACATTTCGGAAGGGTTTTATCTCTTTAAAATGTATGTACATATTAATAAATGTCTAAATAACTCATAATAAAATAAAATATTATAATGTTCTAAATATATATATGATGCAATTTCAAGAATAAAAATCATTACATAATGAATGAAAAAATGATTTTTCCAATAAATATTATGGAAATTGTAATGTAAGTATAATACAGGTATAATGAAATGAGAATTTAAATATCATTAAATGAAATATATTTGTTAATATGTAAAAATATTTTATGTTATATATTTGAATTTATGGTTTGAAAAATCAAAGATATCTCATGTATTTTTAAATGATCCAAACAAATATTTACCTAGAATCATGACTTCATCTAATGCACTATAATATCATGTTTAACAAAATAACTGTCATAATAACATATTTTATAACTATATTCATATATATAACATTTATCATATTTTATTATAGTTATTATGTATATCAATATTATATAATTATTATCTATTTTCATTTTAGGGGTGATTAATCTTGATCATTTTGATCTAGTTTCATAATAAAATGGTTTTTCTTCATTCATACCCATAATTTCATCATTCCTTGATTTTATATGGTATTAGAATTCATAAATTATTATTATTTATAATGGAATAATTATATTTTATGGGATTTTTGGTAATGTTCCATAAATATTAAATCAATTATGATCTTGTATCTATGTTTTTTAACAAAAAGATTGTTGTATCTTATTTAAGGAAAATAATATTAATTTTGTCATTTCAATATAGAATCCAAATACATTAAAATTTTTCTTTCATTATTGTAAAAATACTTCACCCATAAATACAATATATGGTCAATTTTACTACTATCATGGGGGAGTGGACTCATATGTAAATCACGGTAAACAAAATTGCACAATATTTTTAAAAAACTCTAAATAATGCCTATAACTAACTTAGGTACTCTAAGACAGAATAATTTAAAATTTAAAAAATAGATAGATAAAATGGTGATCTTGAATTCCCAGTAAGGGTACAATCATTATAAAGAATCATGACATGTGAGACAAGGGTCATAACATGTTATCGTTAAAATATAATTTTCACAATCATAGAAATATGAAAGAATAAAATAATATTATAAAATCATGGAATAAAAATATGTGACATCATTAAAAAAATTTAGAATAATAATAGGTCTCTATTCCCTCCCATAAACAACACTAAAAAGACGATAGTGTTTTATAGTGAATTAGGATCACTTCATAATCTCATATATAACATCCCATTTGATATATATCTTTACTCAATGTGTTTCTATAAAATTTCTGATCCCACCTTTCATGTAATCTAATGTGCTTAAAATTACAACTCATGAACAATATGAGGTATCTTATATGATGAAAATATGAAACACTGTAATGTAGGTCTATATAATTATGGACCCACCTATTTCATAACATAGTGTTCTTAATCTATTCATTAATGCACCATGCATAGTATCTCATTATATAAAAGCATTACACAATTAAGTGGAGGGATAGTTATTTTCTATCTAATACCTAACAACTTAATAATTATATAAATATATTTCAAAAATTCTTTTTTATATATTTTTTTCATTTTATGCAACACTAAATATAGTATAAATTATATTAAATCACCAATTCATTCTTTCCTTGTAAATTACACCATATTAAAATTGCATTATATGATAACCCAATATAATTTTTTCTAGATGAACAACCTACATTTCTTTGCTACACGCATCCCTGACTTGGTATATGTTACACAAAACACTAAGATATTACAAAAAATCATTTTATTATTATAATAATTTTTGCAAGATATTTATAACATACACATAAAATTTAGTAATTTTAATTGTGAAAAGTACTTATCAAATATAATTTATAATGGTGATAATGAAAATTGTAATTTTTTGTAAATTCTTAATATGTTGAAAAATTTTATTTTCTCAAAAGAACTACTTTTAATATATTCTATTGAAAATTAATAAAATAGATCTTAGAAATTGTTTTTAATTTAATTTGGTAAAAGAAATATCAATTATAAATTCAGTATGTAATAAATATCTTATAGTGATATTGTTCTATTTTTCTAGGAAACATCATTTTTGGATGAATAGTGTTAATTATAATATATTAGTTAAAAAATTTATTTTTTGTTTAAAAACTTATTAATATATTCAATACATAAATTATAAAAATATTAAACCAGTTTATTTCATTGTAAATATTTTACATTGATATTGGTAATAAAAACATATTGATCTTTTAAACGTTTTTTATTTTAAACCCTGATTTCTCACTATATCATGGGGATTAGTGTTAAAATTAATCATGCCACTTGTGTAATTTGAATTTATAAATATTGAAATACATGGTTATAATTACTGTTATATTTTTATTCCTAAAATATCAACGTAATTGTTTACTAAAAACATTAGTGAGTTTGATTAAAATTAATCAATGTGATTAATGTAAAATCAATTGTAATTAGGCACTAAACCATAAATATAGGGTCCAAATGAAATAAAACCTGTATAAAATCCTTTTAGTGACCATTGGTTTACTATATCCCTTCATTGTTTAAATTTTATGAGTTAGTGGGATCATAATAAAAAAATCCATATTTCAATAGTTATGTAAGGAAAAAATACAAAAGATATCTTTCAAAAACATTATCAATTACAAAATTTTGAGATATTGAAAAGACAATATATTTTTTATTATAAATAACTTTTGGAAATTTTAATGGGCTACTTTTAACGTACTTACTAGTAAATATTTTTTATAAATTTTTTTTCAAAAAATTATTTAGAAATAGTAATATAGAAATTATTTAGTAAATAATTATCTAAAATAAATGATACTATAAATATTAAACATGAATTAAATTTCTTGAATTATTGTCCTAAATTATTTACCAACATGAATATATTATTTTAAAAAACATTTATCTCAATACAATTCGATTCCATTTTTTTAAATTTATTCAATTAATCTTAAATAAATAGTGTCAAAATTGACATCAATGTTATTATACAAAAAATAATATTTTATCAAACGATTTAAAATTATTAATTATTTGTCCTTCTTATATGTTATATTTATTTTTTGATAAATTTAAAAAAAATCATTATTGTACAAATTTATATTTTATAATTAACATATTGACTTGTAGATAGTAAGATAATTATTTGTGCGGTCCCAGTTAATGTAGATTTTTTTCATGTTAAATGATCTTTTTTTAAAATTAATTTCCAAAACACAAGGTATTTTAATTTTAAAATTAGATCTAAAAATTATAATTCAATGGGTATATTTTTTCTATAAAACCTCACTTTTATTTTTTTTAATGGGTTAATTACTTATAAGAGAATAATATATAGTTTAGTAAAAACCAAGATGAAAAATATGGGTAGTCATGGTAGTTACGGAACAAAATTATAGAAATTCCCTATTTTTGAGTGGTGTATCTTATTATCAACTACTATTCACTGTCATAACATTAATTTTCGATTTTTTATGAAAATTAAGTAAAATAGACATCGCATTATTGTTTTAAATTTGGTAATTGCAAGAGTTCCACTCCTCCTCCTCTATAAAAGGGCTCATCTCCCCTCAATTCCTAAATTATTTAAGTCCACATTGGCTTTACCATGTTATTCAAAAATAGCTCATAAAACCCCTCCACATCCTAGGATCCCCCACTTTGGAATAAACAAATCTAGTTAATCCCTTTAGTACAAACCAAAATGATTTTTCCAAAGAAGGGGTAACATCTTTCCTCAAGCTCTTTACATTTATTTTCATTCTCCAATGCCTAAAGTCTTCTTATTCAGTGGTTTAACAAAACAGTGTCCTCAATATATTGCGATTTTTTATTTTAATGGTTACAAATACTTTGACACACACAACCATCTAATGTGTAATTAACAAACTACTTCTGTGTACTGAAAACTACCACCTCACAAAATGATGATTGTTCTTTTTCCTTTACCACCATTGTTAGTAGAGTATTATGATAGAAAAACAAATTATATATGATATATAATTTATTATTTATTTTTCAATGATACATTAATTCTTTTATAACACATAAATTTATAAATTATATCTTTTAGAAAAACAATAACATCGTTTGTGGACGTGTTGATTGCTGCCTCCTCAAAGCGATGTGTGATTCATTCACGCATTACATGGAATGTGATAAGTATGTTTTAGATAAAATATTTGAAATATATAACATAATAATTTTAATATTTTGATATTTTATAAATATAAACTTATAGGTCTTTTAATTACTTTCTTTGAAAATGAAAACAAAATGAAAACATCATTCAAGTGTACGTATGACCTACTGTCTCAATACATAATGTTTCCCATTTCATCATAATATATTTTATTGATTATTATAAATACATATATAATGATTATATATATTATATATATATAATTTTTAACTATTTTTAAGTAATTAAATCTTAATATATGTAAGACAATATTGAATAATGAGTTAAATCATCTATGAAGAACATTGTTTATATTACCTGAAGTGAAACCATAACATGGAAGTTTTTAAAAGCAGGTTATAAAAGGCATAATAAAAACATATATGGTATTAAATATATGAATATTGTTCTATAAAAGAGGTATTCATAACTTATATTTAATATTTAATAGTTTTTTATGAGTACGGTGAGAGTCAAGACATAAGGTATTGGATTTTAATCTCATTTTTCATTTATGCACGATACATTCCATATTCACCATTTTCAGCTATTTTGATGGGTATATTATAAGGACACATCCTTAAACATTACATAATCTTGAATTAATTGTATAATTAACATTGAGGATCTTTTCACTTTTATAGTTTTAGATAATTAGGTCATAACATTTAAATAACAACATGAATATTACATATAGACAATTCTACTAAGTATCCATTTATTCATAATATAAAATAAACTCTTGAAAAAAAGAGTCATGTCTTGTTCCATATTTTAGATAGCATGATTTTTCCATGATCCCATCCTTGACCCTTATTCGTCATTAAGTCATGTGGAAAACATTTCAAAAACATGGTATGAGAATAAAAATCTCAGTAATGGATATAAAATAAGGATTGAAAACATTAACCAATCAATAAATACAAAACAATGAAACCATACTTTTCAATTATAACATACCTCATTAAATCATAAGATTTATGAATAACACAAAGAAATCATAAATCATAAAGGTAACTTGTATAATCCATATCCAACATAAATTTTATCTATCACAACAACATAGGGAGTCACATTTGGAATACCCTTCATAGTATATTTCCTAAATCTCTTAGGAGAAACATTCGCTTTTACCTCCGTCATGTTACCCAATGCATTGAAGAGCTATCTCAAGCTCACCCACCCTAGGTTTACCACAGAACCACCCGTATAAGTAAAAAATTCCCAATATCCATAACATATTCATATCCCATAAAAAAAATTATGGAAATATAAAATTTCCACATTGTAATAACAATGTATCATTTCAAAATATTGACAAAATTAATTCTTTTATCAAACCATTTTCAAAATCATTTAAAATATTAAATAAAGAGATTTTTGAATGAAAGTATCACATACCACATTTAAGATTTTGAAAGAAATTTTAATTTCAAAACATTCATTTCAATAGGAATAATTCCTTAAAACCATTTTTAAAACATGGACATAGAGGTGAATGATTTAGAATAATAATCCTTTAAAACATTTAAAACGATATTTTAGTTAAAGTGTTTTTAACAAAATGAGAGATCCTAGAATAAAAATAATTGAGGAATAACATTTAATAAGAACATAATAATATCCTAAAAATAATGACATTCATGATATAATATGCCAGAGGATAGTATATACACCACATAATAGTTAATTGGTGCATATCAACAGTGAATTCTCAATGAAAATTTAAATTAAGATGAAATCCCTTATAAAGAAGGTATCTGTAGATTGAGGATAAATAAATTACATACTTATGTGTGAAAAATATAAATAAACCCAATAAAAGTGGATATTAGGTTTAAAAAACTAAGTGGTTATTCACTCATATTCATAGAACGACATGATCAAGAAGTAGATGTTTAACCCCAAAATTGAAATTGGGTTAAGAAGTTTTCTTACAGAAATTCGACAGCCTAACGACATAACATTAAAATTCATAAAATATATTGATGAGATATCAAAGGATATATCATAAATTGGTCATAAATTTTACACCAATAAGTATATTGAGGAGCATATATGAACATAATAATATGTATATTAAAATATATAACAAAAAAGAATTCTTTTAAAAAGAAGAGGGTGAAAGGTCCCCTTACTTTATTGGTAACTTACGAAACATACACCCCATGAAATAAATATCACAAAATGAATATGTAAATACCCATAAATTAAATTATATTATAGAAATTATACAATCATGGGTAGTACATCCACCACACAAAAGGAAATAGGGGCTAATATCAAATGAATCTCACGGGAATAAAAAGTGAGATGAAAAACTCCATCCATGTTGTAATCAATTGAGTCATATGAGAAAAAGTTAATAACCACCAAAGGAATCACATAATACCAAAAATATAAATAGATTCATGATAATATATATCAAATGGTAGTACCCAATACCCCACATGAAATAAATAAGTGGTGAATAATGGAAATCTCACAAAATTAAAAGTGAGATAAGAAATCCCTTACCTAGTGTCCAACTTGACTTGTATGTTCCTTGTTATTGTTGAATAACAAAACTATGTTAATTTATTCGTGATTCATAACATTGTTAATGTTTATTATTACATTCATATCAGACAGTTTGTCGATATTCAGAATTTTAGTTAAAATGAACTACTTATAATTACAATTTTCCCATGTGGTAAAAAACCCATTATCTATAGAATTATATTAATAATTCAGATATCATATACATCATATATATCCAGTATATATTTATATATATTTATAATAGCACATAACATTTTTAGATAATAAATGATATGCACCATTCATGGAGACGGTAAGCCGTACGTACGCTTGAACACTACTTCCATTTCTATTTCTTATTTTAATGGAATTAAAACATAATTATACATAGTTTTGTTATAATTAAATTATAATATAATATTTAATATCATTTAATCCATCCTTTATACATCCAACATACGGAATTAATGAGTCACATCAATTTGAGGGGGTGGTAGTCCGCATTTCCTAAAATGAAATTATAATGTTTACCCATTTTAGAAAGCATAAAGGTATGATATAAATGAAAAATATAGAAGCATAAAGAAAACATAAAGAAAATATATATCTTACATAAATATATTTCCATCATAATATCTACCATGTGAGGTGGAAGAAGTTAATTGAACAATCGTCGTTTCATGAGACGTTAGTTTTCCATCCACAGAAACACTATCTTCTTTACCCATTAGATGGAAGTGTGTGTAAGTGTAGTTTGGATACTGCCCATACAAATATCCCAGTTTCTTGATGATATAGGTGTTGTTATAATATAAATAAATAAAAATAGTGTATTTGTTGGAGAAGTAAAATAAAACAAATTAACTTAAGAGAAGGTGTGCCTTTAAATCCGGAAACTCCCATTGGTTTGAACCAAAAGGGTTTCTTGCGGTTCTTTATACATAAGTTAAGGATTCTAAGATGAAGATAAGAATATTGGGAGATTATTGGTGTTGTTTTTTTATGATCCAAATGCATGAGATGTGTGAGAAATGGGTAGGAATTGAGGCATTTTTTAAGGGAGAGGAGGGTCTCTTTAGGAAAATTTGAAACAATTATTTTATTATAAACTCATTTTCAGTTTCAAAAGGTCAAAAAATCATTAAAGTCGAGGTTAAGATGACTTTTAATAGAAATAAAACCATCCAATATTAATTGGATAGGTTTTGGATATTGTTTTAATATTTATAATTTTATTTATTTAAATCATTTATTAATGAGGTAAACATTACTTCATTATTGCGTCATAAATAATTTAATATATATGATGTCCAAAAATTATAAAAAAATACCATGATGTAGGAAATATTTTTTAAATTTCCAAAGAATATTTATAGTCTATAGGATAACTTATATAACCCCAAGTAAAAATTGATTTACTAAAAGATAATTTTTTTTGTCATTTTTGTCTTCACTTTAAATAAAATAATATAATGTGTCATTATTACTCCTATGTGGATCTATGGGGTCCCAAATTCATCCCAAGGAATCCAATAGTCGGATATGTATCATAAAATAGGATCAAGTTACATGTAAGGGTAATTTAATATTATTATAATTTTATATTTTAACCTTATTTATTATATTTACCGTTTAATCCTGGTAAATAAAATTTTTACTGAAAAAAATATTTAAAATGTATAAAGATAAAAGTTACATATTTACACAATTTGGACCTACTAATTCCAAATATGGAATCCATTTTTCCAAATTCTAAACATAGAAGTGACAGAAATTAATTTAAAATTAATTTCCACTGTCAAAACAAAAAGCGTCTTTTTAAGAAATAATAACTATGAAAATATTTACACTTGTTTATGTCCAATTTCAAAGTGAAATTAATTACAATTTACAAAATTGGATTAATTGGTAAAAATTTATTCTAATTAATCTTTATAATAATTACAATAGATAATCTAACAATATAAATAAATTATATTTAAAGTCACTTTTCAATTAAAATACAGTATTTTTCACTATTCATTAAAAATGAACATTAAAAAATACCAAAATTTCATCCAAAGTATATTTTTTTCCCCGATTCTAAAAAAGAGTTTTATTTTTTCAAATAGAACATATTAATGAAAAATAAATTATATTTAATGAGGGTTTACCATTAAATGCGTTTAAATCATCCTTTTAGTGAATATTAGAGTATTTTTGCTTAAAATCAGATTCTTTACTTATTTTAAACCTCTAGATTTTATTGGATAAAAGTAAAAAAGGTCAAAAAAACATGTATAACCATATTGAAGTTAGTTCTATTCATTCCATTCAATACAATGGCTCGGCGTTGACTACCATTTAAAATAATAATATTATATTATTAGTGTGCAACATAAGATTCCAAAGAAACCCATTGATGCGTATTGGGTACGCCATCAAACAAAGAGCCCCATTAAAGTAGAATTAATATTTAATTCACAAATATTAATAAATATGGATAATTTCATGTTATTTATTTACCAGGGATGTTACATCCTTCCCCCATTTGGAAAATTTTTCCTCGCAATTTTAAAGTTGGGCTCGGAAACTTAAATGAAAGTCCCACATCAGAAAAAGAGTCAACATAACTATCTCTTTAAAATAAAGGAAGAGAGGTACACTGGTTACCTAAGATAAAATATACTAGGATTCCATGAAAACGTGGATATGGAGGAGAAAAAAACCATCATGTTCTGATGGAGAGTGATAGAAAACATTATTAGGAGAATGTTAACCACTAGAAAATCACAAACTTGTGATGGGTTAAACAGTCCCTGATTCCCCGGTAGGAAAAGTTAACAGAAAACCTTTTTGTTTTATGTTACTTGTTATTGAGCAATTTATTTACGAGATTAACTAAAAACATAAGGAAACATACTTACTTGTCAAATAGTCGTTCATATATTACTAAATTCTACCACAAACTCATTTTTTCTACAAACAATGAGTATTCAAACTGACTTAGTCACATTAAAATCACTAGAATCAACTTTTAGAAAATCACATAATCAAAAAAAGATTAAGTATATATTTCTCATGAAATTAGACATCAACCAATTCAAAAATGGTTATCGTGAGATAAGACAATACCCATAAAGGGTAATCCATTATAAAAACAATTACTACTCTTAATCTCTAAAATTCAACAAAAAGTACCCCATGTTCATGAATGACCATTCAATATATAGTTTTCCATAAAATTCATGAAAATAATCCAATCTAATATTGAAAACCAAAACTCAGAAGTATTTAATCCCATAATCTTCCACACTAAATCTTAACATTTATCTCCAAATAGCATCGATTACTCTTAAAGTATAATACTGAATGTAATGACCTAGAATTCCCATGGAATTTTTTTATATACATGGGAATATTATGAGTCCGCAGTTTCTAACGGTGCCTGATTCTGAGGCCCAGTGTGCACAGAATCAATTTCTAATTTTTGTTAAGCTTTAATTAATGTGCCTAAGCAGTTTTCCTAAAAAAGTGGAATAACTCGTAAACGGTTACTCGGATCAGAAATCTGAGGGAACCGCTGTGCTCAGGAAGGCAGGTTAACCCTAGGCATGACTTAATTTTAGTCGGCGCGGGAATCTTGTGAAAAATCCCAAAAATGGAATAATAGTAAATAAATTATTTAAATAAATTATTTTATTTTTCAAATTTTTATAACTCATAAAGGGTAGCTTGGATTAAAAATCCGAGACCACTGCTGAACTCATGATGGCATGGTTTGTTTAATCAAATAAAAACATTGGCCGGTATAGGCTACCAGAAAATGTTAGTTTTTGGCTGCAAATAAAATAATTTAGTGAAAATTATTTTATTATAAAATTCATAACTTCTAAACGGTGAGTCGGATGAGAAATTTTTGAGTAAGGTTGGGTTTGTTTGGGCGTTTTTCACCTAGGAAAAGCCTAACCTTGATTGGTGTGAGTCGAGGGTGACTGATAATAATTTTCCAAACTTTTTTGGGTACGTTCAGTAAACGTACGTTCGGGGTTTTATATCTTTTGGACTGGTGCTCGAAATTGAAATATGAGGGCACCGTTGAACTTGCAGCATCAGTGATTGCTTAGCAAGACCTTCACCACAGTTGTGTTCTGATGAGTTTGGAAGTTATTATTTGGGTTTTTATTAAATAAAATAATAATAAAAAATGTACAACATTTTATTTTATTTTTAAGCTTCCATGTGTTTTAATTTAGAACCTCCCTTTGGGGGTTGGTGGTGGGACCGCCAGACCCTAAACTCCCATGAGATGATGATTGGGGTGGGGACCACCCGAGAAGCATAACCTCCTGTGAGAGGTTATGACGTGGGGTCCACAAGGGGCTTAACCCCCCATTTAATGGGGAAGAATAGAAAACCTCACAACCCTCTCAATTAATGTTGTGTGTCAAAATAAAATTAATTACTGTCAATTAATTTTAGGTGTCAAAGTGAAATTAAATACTATGTGTCAACATAAAATTAAATCTATCAATTAATTTTATGTGTCAGAATAAAATTAATTGCTGTCAATTTTTTTTCCAATGCTTTTTATTTCTCTTGACCCCCCCCCCCTTTTAAATATATGTAATTGCATCGTTGGAATTTAGGAAGGTTCCTAATAAATGAAACATCATAAATATTATGATGGTTACATAGCTCTCCCCCTCTCCTATATATAGGGAGCTTGGGAAGAGGATTTGAGATGGCTTCACCAAGCGACGAAGCACTGGTTAAGTGACACGACACCCAACACTTGGAGGATTACGCTTCTTCCGACGAAGAACGTGAAGACACCGGTGATGAAACATTCTTCCACAGATTCTTCCTCGGAACCCCCCTTCCAATGTGGGATCTATTCGAAGACCCTTCTTCCTTACTCTTCACCATCGAAGAACTGACGCACGAGCTCGGAAGTGGAAGCATACGACGAATGACGACAACATCGTCTTCCTCCGAGACAAACCAATGCTAATTAATTAAAAAAGTATGGGTGTATTTTAAGTTGTTTAACGGTAAATTTACTCTCATTAAATCATCTTCTTGAGTATCTTGCTATCATTATATCGTGGAGGGTTTGGGCCGCACGAACATGGCCCAACCCCACCGCAACCTTTATGGTTTCAAAACCTTGGATCGACGATGACGTAACAGTGGTATGCCAATGTGGAGATGACGATGAAGATGGAGAATAAAGGTTTCACTTCCTGCAACATCCATGAACCTCACCGCTGGTCAGGCGGTGCCCGACTAACCTACCCGTGCGCTGAACGGCGCGTGCCCCGGCCAAAACCACGGCTAGCCCGGCCACTGGCACCCTGCCCGCGCGCCCTACGCCTGCCCGATGCCTGCTCGGAGCCCCATGGAGACTAGGCCTCCTTCTCGGCGCCCTCTAGGCGCCTGCCTTGCGCCCCCCCCCCCCCCACCCCCGGCGCCCAGGCCGCCCTCTCGCTACTTGGCTCCCAGGCCTCCTTCCTCGCACCCAGGCGGCCGGCCTGACGACCCTTAGTGCCCAGACCGCCGGCACGACGCCCCCCCCCCCCACTGACACCCGCTCAGTGCCAAGGGTCATCTTCCCGGCGCCCGGCTGTCTTCCTAGTACGCCCTGCGCCCTTCCCGGCATGCCCGTGCCCCGCACGGCCCGCTTTTGTCCACTCAGGTCGAGCCGTCCACGTCGGGCCAATTTCATATGGGTACGAAAACAAACCATTGTTTAAATGCCTTTGTAGGAAGTATGTCACAGAAGAAGAAAATATTTATGGTACATGGATAGTGGTTCTTCCATTAATATTAAATGTAACTTATCAAATATTAAATTCATAACTCAAAATGATGGTGGTTTAGTCACCTTTGGTTACAATGCCAAAGGAAAAATCATTGGTATTGGAACTTTTGGAGATCTAGAATCTTTTTCAATCAATAAAGTACTTTATGTACAAGGGTTGAAAGATAACCAGATATGTAATTCTCAACTTTTTGATGATGGTTTTTGTGTTGAATTTTGTTATAACTGTTGTTCTATTTTTAAAGATAAAGTTCTTAAATTTAGAGCACCCAGAACTAACAATTTTTATACCCTTGACATAAATTCATTATGTAAATTAAACATAAATTATTTAACTGCTAAAATAAAGGAATCTTGGATCTGTAATAGAATACTTGGAAATATCAATGTTTATGCTTTACAAACGTTGTCTAAGACAGAAATAGTTTCTGATTTACCTAGTCTTAAATTTGATAGTGAATGATTCTGGAATGCTTGTGAAATTGGAATGAAACATAAATCATCCATCAAATCAATTAAAACAATTGCTACATCTAACCCTTTAAAACTTATCCATATGGAACTATTTGGACCTTCAGGAGTAGCAAGTTTGGATAGTAAATTATATATATATGTTTTTGTTGATGACTATTCTAGATTTACATGATGTATTTTTTAAAATATAAATATAATGGTTTTACTATATTTGAATGGTTTTTAATGTTGTTAAAAATGAAAAATACTTTAAAATTCTTTCATTAAGAAGTGATCATGGTATAGTATTTGATAATAATTAATTCAATTCCTTTTTCCCAAATTTAGTAATTAAAATACACCTTCTTTTCACCAAGCACCCCTCAACAAAATGAAATTATTTAATTAAGAAATATAACTATTCCATAAATGTAAAGAACTATGAAAAAGGAATACAATGTTCCTACATATTAATGGTAAGAAGAAGTATGCACTGCGTAATATATAATGAATAGATTTTTAATCAAATCAATTTTCAAAAATACACCATATGAAATTTGAAATAATAGAAAACCTAAAGTAAATTGCGTTAATGTTTTCGGATTCATGGTGTATGTCATAATCACTAAGGATGATCTTGGTATGTTTGTTCTAATATATGATGAAGGCATTTCATAGGATATTCTGCTTCCACCAATCCTTATGGACTTTTTTTAAAACATCAAGGATTATTGATGAATCTATTCAGGTGAAATATGATGAATATGAACCTTTTGAAAAAAGTAAAGTTCAAATTGATAAATTTGACCGTAATAATAACATGACATTTGAAAACCTAAAATATGATTTTCAAAATGATATAAACAAAATTAAGTCCAGTTTAAATGTACATGACACTGATGAACATAATAGTGGTTTTCGAAGACAATCTGGAACTCTAAAGAATCACCCTTTAGAAATAGTTATAGGAGACCTATTCAGGGGAATAAAACTATAATTAATATAGGAAATCTAGTGAGTTTTCCAGATTTCTATCCAATTAGAACATAATTCAATAGAAGAAGCCTTAGTTAATGAAAATTGGATGATATAAATGCATGAAGAACAAAACCAATTAAAATGAAATGACGTTTAGAAATTAGTTTAAAGACTAAATAAAAATCCAGTTATTGGAACTAAATGGGTCATTAAAAATAAACAAGTTTGACAAGGACATATAACTAGAAATAAATAAATAATAGTAGCTAAAGGATATAATAAAAAAGATGGTGTATATTATGGTGAATCATTTTCACCTGTAGCAAGATTAGAATCCATAAGAATATTTTCATCCAATGCATCTCATATGAACATTGAATTATTTCAAATGGATGTTAATTATTCCATTTTAAATGGTTATTTAATAAAGGGTGTCTATATAGATAAACCTCCTAGTTTGGAAAATTCCCAAAAACAAGATTTTGTTTTTAAGATAATAAATCACATTATGGTCTTAAACCAGAACCTAGATATTGGTGTGAAGGATTACATTCATTTGGATTGAAAAAATATTTTACTGTGGGTATGGAAGTTCAAATACTTTTTATGAAAACTATAAATTCTAATATTATATTGGTTCAAATTTATGTTGATGATTTAATTTTTGGATCAATAAATAAAATACAATTTCATGAGTTTTCAAACATATTGAGAAAGAAATTTAAATGAGTATGATGGGAAAAATAAACTTTTTTAGGACTTCAAATCTATCCAAATGATTTTGGAAATGTTTCAAATAAAATAAAATACATTTATGATTTACTAAATGAATTTTAACTTGAAAACTACAAGACATATACAACTCCTATGTGTACTAATACAAAACATGATTTTTATGAAACTTGAAAACCAATAAAAAATATGTTATATAGAGGTATGATTGAATGTTTATTATATATTACTGGTTGTTTTCTAGATATTATGTACTCATTATGCCTTTTTAGAATATTTCAATCAAATCCAAAGGAATCACATTATACTTCTATCAAAATAATATTTAGATATTTAAAATGAAATATTTTTTAATATATCTTTTTTTTCGAAAACAACTGATTTTAATTTAATTTAATACTCAAATTCTGTTTATTGAAGTTATAGATTAGATTGAAAAAGCAGAGAAAGAACCCATCACTTTTTAGGAAAACTCTTAGTGTCAAGGTCTTGTATGAAACAGCACTGAGTTTCTTTTTCAACAGCCAAGTAAATATATGTATCTATATGCAGTTGTTGTGAACAAGTTTTGTGGATGAAAAAAACTATTATGGACTTTGGACTAAATTTTGTTTAAACACATATTTTATGTGATAATAAATGTGCTATAAATATTTCAAAAAATCAAAAAATTCATTCAAAAACTAAGAATATTGATATCAGACATCGTTTTCATAGAGATCATGTTCTAAAAGAGGATTCATTTTTATAATTTTTAATTATATTACTTAATTTAGTTGAGATTTTTACTAAACCACTTCCCAATTCATGTTTTGATTTTATTAAAGGGGAGTTAGGATTATTTAATTTTAAATATATTTTATTTAATTTTAATAATAAATTTATTTGATCATATTATTTTTAATTTAATTTTTTAAATATGTAAAATAATTTAGTTGCTTATCTTTTAAATAAGTGACACTTTTATTTTTATTCTGTAATAAAAGTTAAATATTATACATACATTTTAATTTATTTTAAATTCTGTATTGATTATTATGTATGTAATGAAATTGGAATCAAGTTTGTGTTAGATCCCCTTCCATATTCCAAACCCCCTCATTTCCTCAAAACCTTTCGAGCTACCGAGTCCCTTCACCTTTTTATTCTTCCTTTACTCTCACCTATAAAACCCTGGAACCTCCAAACATCAATGATTTTCGATGAAAATGGAAAAAACAAAGAGAGTCAAGAAGGAAAACACAATGACGTGACGATTTAGCATTCAACTGGATGGAAAATACTTCAGTGAAAAGTCACTGATCTAGAATGGTTGTATCAGACTAACCTGATGTTGAAGAAAGCGTT
Source organism: Viscum album (assembly GCA_963277665.1). Taxonomy (NCBI): domain Eukaryota; kingdom Viridiplantae; phylum Streptophyta; class Magnoliopsida; order Santalales; family Viscaceae; genus Viscum; species Viscum album. The sequence continues at coordinate 115,744,932 of OY728137.1, forward strand.
ATCAATTCATGGTATTGAAACGACATTTAGTGAGGACTACAGTAAATTTTTTTATGATGTTGAGTTGAGAATTTTCTTTAAAACTGTTCAATTTAGTTTGGGATATACAGAAGATTATATTATTGTGAAGATCAAATATATGGAGTTATTGATCTCTTCTATTGAAATAGAAAAGATCATGAACGTCCCTCATGAGGGAGTTTTTTATTTTTATCTAAAGTCAATTGGGGATAACAATCATAAATATGAGGATATTATATCATTTCTATTTGGTTATACTAACATAAAGAAAATGATAGTAAAATTTTTAGAACCAGATCAGATAATTTTGGTTATCTTTATTCAGGCAGGGATAACCCCAAGGATGTCTGAGATAGAGAAGATTATTTTTCTAGATATGTATATAATGTTTTAGTTATTAAGATACATAATGGTAATTTTTCCAATATACATGATTTGATATTTGAATTACTCTTTTTAACCTTTGGCTTGAATTAATTTCTATCTTTATGGAATATTTATTTCAATTTTGTTGTTTTAGAATGATATGGTAAGACTAATTGATGTGAGTGTTATATTACATCCTAGTAATGTGTTGAATGTTGGAACATTTAGAAATCGAGAATTTTTCCTAAGCATTGTAAATGATAACATCATTCCTATTGGAGATGAAGAGGATCGGGAATTTTCTCAGGGGGAGAAACCTAAAAAATCTAAAGAAAGTCTGGCTGAATACAGAACATGAGATGTTTCAAAGACATCAGGAAGAATCATATTATAAATAGAATATAAACCTCTTGATGAAGAATGTCATGGAAAAATTCATTGTTCAAGAAAGATAATAGTTTGTTGAGAACCTTCTGAATAGAAAATTATTGTAACAAATGATAGTTTATGTTCTAAGTTATTGCGAAAATATTTTCATTAAGAATGTCAAGAAGAAGCTCCTTCTCAAGAAGAAGTGGATGTTTTGCCTCAGGTTGAGGTAGAGAGAAAAACATATGAGGTACCTCAGATTGAAAAATCCCATGAAATAGAAATTATAGATCAATCCGTAGATCAGATTGACTCTATACATATGATTCAAGAAAATATTCCCTAAACAATTTCTCTGGATAAGAACCTTTCTTCGAACGTTGAGTTTGAATATTAACCTATTTAATAAAATTTCTCTGAAATTCATACAGAAGATCGGAATGAATCATTCTCAATTGAGATTTTTTGGGGAAAATTAGTTGAGAAACCAGTGGAGCAGAATGAAAAAGTGAAATTAGATTCTCAATCCTTTCTACTGATCATGGTAAAACATTTTGTGAACCAAGCACATGGTGCATCTGATTCTACGTCCGATCATGTTTTGAAACATGTGAGAAAACATTAACAGAGCCAAATAAGATAATGATGCTTTAATAAAAGAGTTAGAGAAACAAAAAAAAAACTTCAAAATTTGAATTATAGTTCTATTTCCACGAAAGAGGTTGATGTTTCTAAAATTGAATTATTGGTTGAAGTTTCAAAATTAAAATCTAATGTTATATTGAGTTCGGATTTTTCAAAACTGAAATGCTTTATGGAGTAAAAGATTGAAACTATCAAAGAAATTAAAACATGCACATCAGGTACTTTTCATGATTTGATGAAAAGATTACAAGACATTACAAATTTAACGAGCAACATTAATGATAGGTTACATTATTTACAGTGTAATAACACTCATTTTTCTATTCTTCTGGACAATGAAAAAATTCTTTTTGATCCTCTTTCCTCAAGTGAATCCGGTATTAGAGAATTACTGATCAGATTCACTGAGAAACTCAATTAATTTATGTATAAGGAAGAGATATTCCATGAATTTTTCAGAGTGAATCTCACTGATGATATTCATTTGACTCATGAGGGAATAGGTCTAATCATTTATCTGGGAGATGGTGTAATGAATATATTAATGTTACAGTTGTCATAGTAGAACGATGAAATTTAGAATTGCTGAGATACCCTTTCTGATTCCATTTATCCCAACAACCTTGATTCCAGATCATTCATGTACTTGTATATTGTTTTATAAATGCAATTTATTATTTCTCATATATTATGTTTTTTATGTCAATGTTAAACTATTTAAAAAAATCTAGATTGTTGAATAAATTTTCTCATAACATTTTCTTACAAGTTTAGTGCTACATTAAATGGTGTTATAATTATCATTCTATAATTCTTCTTCACACAACAAAAGGGGGAGAAATTTGGATAAACACAACGTTCTCTAAAAAGAGAATTGTTAATAAAAATGGAAAATTTTCTTTTAAATGGACTTATTAAAACAATTTTTTTATAGAGAACCTTTCTAAATAAATATGGATAAACTGGTATTGTATATTTTCAAAGACACCTTTGTTAGTAAAAATTAAATACTGTTTTTATCCTTGAAAAATTCTAAATTATATGTAAATAAATTTTTGGATTTTTTTATCATAAAAAATTGGGAGATTGTGGAGCGTGTTGTTTCAAGAGTCAACTATATTACTATGATGCTTTTGTTGGTCACAAATACCCTTAATTGTTATTATAATGATTTTACTATAAGTATATTTTAGGCAACTAATATTCTTTATATTCCCAATATTGGAAAAATATTAAATCGTATGATTTGTCTGAAATATTTGTGAGAGTGTTTGAAAAGCTATTCTGTATCTTCTGGAATCACTTTTCATATCATACATTTGAGATCGTAGCACAAAGATTATATCCTATGTTTATTTTAAGAGAGCTTAGAAAAGTCTGCTTAATCAACCTTATGTTGATAGAAAATTAGGGTAAATGAACCGTACAATTGGAAGGAACTGTATAGTTATTATATAAGAAAATTATGTTTGGAGAACCTTATGTAAGTATGGAACCTTATGTTTGCTTCAAAAAAGTATAGATCATCAACCCTAATTTTCTAATGACCATTATGTTTTACCAAAAAGTATTGATCATATACCTTATATTCTGAAGAAAATAAAAATTATGGATCATATACAATTCATTTAGAAGTTGATTAAAAAATTATGGATCATCAACCTTATGCTTTTAATCAACCTTACATTTGGAACCTCAAATTTGACCTATTTAATCATTTGGGAATTGAAGATTTGACATTATCGTACATCAGTCTTTTGCAGAATATCAAGCAGATTTCAACCTCGATTTAAAGATTGTTTCTAAAAAACATCATTGAATGATTTATATTTGTATATAAGTAATTCATCAGATCATTTTAAGATGAGGGTTTCATGTTGGTTATTAATGGATGTTGTGACCACTCTGTTATTCAACATTTGAATGTTGAGATCTATCAGATGAATATTGTGGATCTGAATTAATGAAAAAGGTGATGTTCTTTATTCATTATATTCTATGTATCTAAATATTGTATAATACACGGGTGACATAAAATCTCTTTAATTTAGGATGATTACAAAATTAGAACTTGGAGATAGTCAAGTTTCACAGAAATAGAGATTCATTGATCCTTTAAAAAATCATTTACAGATCTGTTGCTACAATGAACAACCAGATTCTGTTTTATATCAGAAAGAGAAATGGTGATGTTTTATGGGCTCTACATTGGAGATTTATCATGAATCTACTTCTCATTTTTTGGATGAATATATTTCAATATCAATTTCAACCAAATCAATTCAGAATTGCTCTTATATGAAGAACAATCTTTCTGATGATGATAATCTATTTACTGTCAGTTTCGTACTTCTACAACTATGAAGATCAATCAGAAAGTATTTTTCAAAATAATACAATTTTATGTTGATTACCTATTTCTCCTACTAAGTTGTTTGACGGGTTTTGTGCTTAAAACTATAAGGCTATGGTTTTTTCATTAGACTGTAAATCAGTCAACAACCTGAAATTAGTTTTGGATGGTCTCGTGAAAAGAAGATCGACTAGTGAAAATCACCAAGCTAATGGAGAAGAGTGTTGGTAGAGTTGACTTGGGGACCATTGTGCCATGAACAAATATAAATTATTAGGTCTAGATATTTTTTATTTCCACTACATAAACAATCTGATAATTATTAAAGAACAGAATTGATTATCATCATGATATCTCGATATCTTTTGAAAGACATAATTTACCCCGTGTTTATATTCCGTACAACATGATCGAAAAACTCAAAGATATCTTGTTTCCAATAACAAACCTCTATAATCCCCATCGAGGTGAGACCCAAAAGAAAACATAATATCCCTCCCCAAACTCCATGGGTCTCCATTTCTATCAGTATATGACTTTTTCCTACTCTGTGTAGTCCTCAACCGCTCCAAGATGATCTACACCTTCTCGGTGGTTTCTCGTACAAAATTCAGACCCATGATTGCATACTCCCCTCGGTCTATCCAACTTATGGGTGATCTATAAGGCCTCACATACAAGACCTAAAATGGTGTCATGCCGATGGTGGAGTGATAGATGTTGTATTATGAAAACTCCACCAAAGGCAAGTGGTATTCCCAACAACGATCATAGTCATTTACACAATCATGAAGCATGTCCTCAAGGGTTTGAATGGTCCAATCTGTCTAAACATCCATTTGGGGATGAAAAGTTGTGTTAAAACGTAGTTGGGTCCAAATGCGTCATCTAATCCCTTCCAAAATCGGGATGTAAAGCGGGTGTCACGATTTATGATGATCGTCAAAGGCACCCCATAAAGCCACAATATCTCTTGGATATAGAGTCCTCCCAATCCCTCTACCAATACCTACACCCAGACGGGTAGTAAGTCAACCGACTTATTGAGTCGGTCAACGATCACCCAGATAGAATCATGTCCTCTAGAAATATGTGCTAACCCTGTCACAAATTCCATGGAGATACCATCCTACATCCACTCAGGTACCTCAAGTGGTTGGGCTAAGCCTGTATGAACATGATTCTTGGCCTTTACTTGCTGACAAGTGAGGCAACGTGAATTAAACTCGTCCACCAATTTATTCAACCTTGGCCACCAGTACTAACGTCGGAGGTCATGGTACATCTTTTCCACTCTAGGATGCACCTCTAAGGGAGATGTATAAAACTCAGTCAACACCTCCCCTCTCAATTTCTCTGGTAAAATGGTGAACCCTCTAAAAAGGATGATGTGATTTCCACCAATCAAAAATCCATCATCAGTATGTCCTGAGGATAACTGAGCACGCTGGAGCTAGCAGTTTGCAACCACCAACCATGCCTCCCTAACTCGCTATAAGAGTGGGGGATTAATATTAAGGGATTGTATGTCAACTCCTCCCTCATCATCCTAAAAGGATATTTACATCACGACTAACTGCTATACTGCATCACCCTGCATATACAAACTGGTCCTCCCACTCAGTGTGTCTGCCACCATGTTCCCCATTCCTGGAATATGGAATATCACAATTTCATAGTCCTGGAGAATATCTAGCCATTACAGCTCCCTCAAGTTCAGTTCCTTCAATGAGAAGATATACCTAAGATTCTTGTGGATCGAATAAATTGTAACCTTTCACCCATCAAGTAATGCTACCACATATTCAGGGGAAATACCACTAATGCTAACTCTAAGTCTTGGGCTATGTGGATCTGCTCATGTTGACTCAAATATCATGAGATGTATGTGATCACACTCACTTTTATATTAGGACATAATGATGCATGTTCCCTGATGTGTCATAGTAAACTACATACCTGACGCCCTACTCTAGTAGTCTCAAGATTGGAGTAACTAGTAAGTCTCTATCACAGCTCCATGAGTCTCTTTTAGAATTTTTCCCTTCACATGAAGGGTTTCCCTTTCTATGTCAGTTCCGATAAGGGTTCTGATACACTGGAAATTTCGGGTACGAACCATTTATAGAAACCAGCCTACCCCAATAATCCCCTCACCTCAGTCATTCTCTTGTATGGCTCCCAAGCATGAACTCCCTCTATCTTCTATGCATCCATAGAAACTCTATCCTCTGATATGACGTGTTCTAGTAAGTGGACTTCTTGAATCCAAAATTGACACTTTGAGATATAACCATAAAGTTGGTTCTCTTATAGTATATCTTGGACTATCCAATGGATTGTAGAATTATCCTCCTCTTATGTTGAGTACATGAACATTTAATCAATGAATACAATGAAGAACTGGTCATGGTAACGCTATAAGTCCCTACTCATGTTGCCCATAAACACTACTGGGGAATTGGTCACATCGAAATACATCACCTGGAATTCATAGTGTTTGTACAGTAATTTTAAGTCTGGTGATATCCTATTATAAGGTATATCTTTGTGAACCACTTCTCCCCCTTTATCTCATCGAAGAGATCATCAATTATCAGTAGTGGATACATGTTCTTCACGGTCGCCTGGTTTAGAAACAAGAAGTCCACACACCTACTCAATCTCCCATATTACTTCTTGGAAGAAATCATTGGGGCTTCCCATGGTGAAACGATGGGCCTTACGAACCCCTTCTCTTTCAAGTCCTCCAACTGCACTCTCAGCTCGCAGAGCTCTACAGGAGCCATACGATATACCTGTGTGGAAATCAGTGTTGTCTTAGGGTATAGGTCGATGCCAAATTCTGCCTCCCTATGAGGAGGTGGTCTCAAAACATCCTCAGGAAAAACATCCTCATACTCATCCACCACTAAAAGGATGAATGTACTCCCCTATTACACTAAAACTAGAGTGAGGCTAGCCAACTGGTGGGTGATCGGTTGGACCATCCTTCGAGAGAGTCTTTCCTACGTAATAATGGTTTCCTTATCACAGGGGATGGAAAACCATGGCCAATCTCCAATGAAACACATCTCTATACACCCTAAATAGTCGATATGGGTATTGAATGTAGATAATCTATCCATACCTAAGATGGCGACATAAGGCCTCGATGTCGCTACTAGGAGATCCCAGCAGAAGCTCTCACCTCCTTGAGCAAGATGACACAATTGGAACCGTTGTATAATCATAGAATCTATTCCTTGAGAAGTATCTAGTTATAAATATTGAGCCAACTACTCTATCAGAATCTCCAAGATCTGAACCAGATCCCTGGTAAAGAAGAAGTGACTAGCCCAAAGGACTATAAGTATATTAGATAGGGCAGAGAAGACATAGATCATACCATAGATCATCTTTAGAGCATTGTGGTCATAACACTACACATACTAATGTTGTTCTTTCCCCTATCTGCCTTCTCCCTGAGGTCGGGGTGGACCACTTGGGGTTGGTGTCTATAACACCTCAAACCACATCCCACTTTCGGCTGCTCAACTTGCAATTCCCACCACGTCTGCTACCCTACAGACCTCCTTGCTTGAACTGTTTCTCCTATCTTGGCGGCCCATCGACTGTCTTATGGTCCTCTGTTAGGAGGGTTGGGCTGTCATTATCCATGTTTCCATGCCTACTATGGGTGTATGAAAGCCTGGATCCTGTAAGAGTTGTTTTATTCTAGGATCCTCGTACTACCGAAGAATCTACCTCATGGGGTCTGTTGGTGGATCTATCTATTTTCTTCAACTCCACCAAAATTCTATATACTAGAAGGGATCCCTCCAATACCCCGAAAAAAGAAAGTTTCTTGTACCTTATCTATGGAGTAGAAAGATATCTCAGTGAACCTCAAAGAGTACTCATCCATATACATACTACAATGTTGTAGATGTATCAGCTCTAAAATTCACACAGAGTACAAGGTTATGGGGAAAAACTCCACGCAAAAAAGCTGATCAATACCCACTCAGGTAAGGGTCTCCTTGTTGTGCATCTGGATGGTCAAGATCCACCATCTACCTATCAATACCTACAAAAAACTCTCTTCAATGATCGCAATCCGGTCAGGTGGTGTCCTTATTAAGTAGAATACCCACATCACAGCCTCTAGCCAGTCTACAGTGACAAGAGGATCTGTCTCTCCTTTGATCCTATGAAGCCTATGTCTCTGAAACTCATGTATGGAACTGAGCCTATGGTTGTCCTATTCTATAACCACTGATAGTAGATGCTGACCATTGGGTGGTAGTAGCACTGGTGCACCACCCGGTGGGGCCATCTCTAGAATTGTTACCCAAATGGACTCCTCATCACTAGGCATGCTATCCTCACGACCTCGTATTGGGATCCTGCCTAGTTAATCATGTGGATGAATCCTGAGATACATCAAGATGTACCATGGTCAAAAGGTTATACCAGGTGAGCTGAATTTTATTCAAATGAACATAAAGAGACACTTATGCAACCAATGTTTTCAGGTATTGATCCATGTAGAAGAATTCAAGGTCCTGGTGTATGGATACATTGGCCACCGCACCAATACTAGACTCCCTGAATTTTAATGTTAAACATGAAACACATAATATTGTTTCCCCAAAAAAACACACACTCCAGGTATTTGTGGTAGGATTGACTGTCATCGAATACCACTTTATCATGACCCAACCCTTGAGGCCCATGTCCTGACAACCCCAAGCCCGCCTCTTGAATGCCATGGACTGGTGACTTGCACTAAAGGTGTCAACCTTCAAGTGGGAGGCATTTGACTAAGTAGCTGTATGCACACACACACCCAACCACATCCCAACACACTAAATTGGGGAAACAAGTACAACTAAACAAGGATGAGTGCATGTATAATTGAAAGTAAGTGGGTTAGAATAGAACACAACCAAGAATTGAAAACAAAAAGTACAAAAAAGAAACTATGATTGCCATCAGTAGAAAACCACACCTGATCGTGAGAGTAGTGAAGCTGCTGGAAGATGAAGTATTATGTCTGGCGTGCCTGGTCTTACTAGGCCTTTCTTGGTCTAAATCCACCAAGTCAACTGTCTTAGCATCCATTAGTCACATCTCCATAAGAACCCCTGTCAAAACGTCGATCGTTTTCACAGGATACAATATGTGCGAGTGAAGCTTGTGAATGGGTGAGTAACACAGTACTTAGTAGGGACCCAAAAAAATGAAATACTACACAGAAATCCTTCATGTAAAGCATGATAAGAAATACAACACACACCATGTAAAAATTAAAATTGTAACAGTGGAATCATCAGTCACATCATCAAACACCTCGGTTTCTGAAAAAACTCATCCTCTAACGATTATACTGGGCCTTCCAAATCAAAAAAAATTCTTCCCATTAACCTTGGATTGCTTATGTATACCTCCCCATTTCATACTACGGGCCTACAATTCCACAAAGTAGTCTTTCCCACTCATCGTGGCCAACTGAGGTACTCCACCTCATCACGTACCGTGGGCCTGCAAAGTCATAGAGAAGTGCTTCCCACTTTGGGCCTCCAAATTCAATGAAATTTTCTTGGAACTAGTCCATGGTCGAGTCATACAAAGTCAAAATTCAGCTATCCTCATATCATAGTGAAGTTGTAGGGTTCCGTACGTATCCCACATGGGAGAAACGATCCTCAATCTGTTGTCACATCTCAACTTCCATGAAAGTAATAAAATATCATGAAAAAATATATGCCTCTTCGAGAGGGTCCGAACATTGCTAACAGCTCGTCAATCATATGTGATGTTTGAATGATATGAGCCATCTAGTAACCCACGGGCCAGTTGCAACGGGGCCTGGTCTGACCCAACCATCCTGACCTTGGGGTCCCACATACACTGGTTTAAGATCGATAGAATAGAGCTAACATAGTTTGGTTATAGGTTGGTCTTGTCCTGTCTGGAAAATGGGCTAGGCCCAATGTGCCTCACTGGACCCGACCCAATTTGGAAAATGGTCCAGCCCGCCGGGTCGCCTGGTGATCTGGCCTAGTATTACTGGGCCAAAAGGACACGAGTCCTACATGCTAGGTGTGACTCCGGCCCAACAGCATGGGTCCTGCCCGAAAGTCCATTGGTGTGGCCCACCCTCCAAAGCCTTTTCAGCCAGGGGTCGGACCAGCGGTGTGTCGCTCGGCTGGGATGATGCTTCCATGCAGCATCTAGCCCCAACAATTCTAGCAGGCACGGGGTTCATTCTGCCACATTCAAAATACTGAGACACACACAACCCCATGTGGCCAGAAAATGGGCCACCCTACTCTATGTTGCACCCACCTGGTGTCATGATTCCCGCCGATGTATCCTCTTTCCACCACGGAGTGCCCGAAACGCTGCCAGACTCAAGTGTGGTCGGCGAGGGTTGGCCTCCTCTTCTACTGTTGTGGAACCATGTGGTGCCTCTCCCTTCACAATGATGACATGGTCCAACCTCCCCCCCCAGTTTTCAGTGCCACCACGCTAGAGGTTTCGTGCCGGAGTCACCTTTCATGGGCCACCGGAGTTGCTCTGGTGGTCCGTTTTCTAATCTGTTTGTGCCTTCAGGCCTCTCAGTTCTCCCTCATCCCTTCTCAAGACTCAGAATCCAATTAATCCCACTTTCAGAATGAGGACCACAAGAATGCACGAGAGGAGGTGGTTGGGCCGTGTTCGTGTCAGCTCGGGACCTCTGCGTTAAAGGTTAAAATCAACGGGGAGGCTTGACGATTGTAGTTCCACTATTTCAAGCATGTTTTAGATCCCGAATAATGATTCCCCCAAAAAAAATACACCCTCCCTCATAATGAAAAAATCATCGGTAAACATGGTCATTGGTTGATCTGCATTCGTCATGTTTAGAAATGAACTGGAAAAAACATATATACAAAACAACTGCTACATCTTTGACATTCGATTCCAAAGAATTCATCCTGGAGAGTTCAAGGTGGTGATGTCGTCAGATCCAACTCCATTCTTTGAAGTTAATCGAATTCAGTGAAGTCTCATCGGCATTCTTCTTCATTTATCATTGGAGGGTAATTTCTATTATAAATGTGTCTGAGAGTCTCAAAGGTTTAATTCCATCATCTCCAACATGAAAAAATAATTAACGGAAAATAAATTTTATCATAATTGCATCATTTTATGATTCTAATTAAATGGGAAACATTTAATGAGCCAAATTTAATGTGTCACTATAAAAACTACATCACAATTTCAAACAAGCCATTAATTCTTATCCATTAATGTGTCTCTTCACCACCTCATCGCTACACCACAACATCGTCATCCTCCACCCAATGGTTTGAATGAAATAAAACAATTACTTTAAAATATATTATTATATTTCTCAAAAAATATAAAAAATAACTTTTCTGATCAGCCCTTGCTGGATGAAGTTATGTAATTTCTTAGAGAAACCCGACATTTCTAATTCACATAGCACTCATATTTTTTATCCATGTAGTGTTTCAAAAGATAGAAACTCTCACTCATATGTTTATTGAACATATCTTAAAAAAGTATAAAATTCCATTCTGGGCTATATGGACCTCAAAATCACATGCTGTGTAATTTTAGGTTCTCAAAATAGTTCTATGTATTTAAAAAAATTACACAGAAATTCTGAGATGTTACATATACATATGAAGATAAATATACTGTAAATGAAATGTGAATTGTATCTGATGTTCATTGATTGTTTTTTAAAATAATCATAGAAATCATGAATATATTAAGGTTTACGAACCTTAAAACATGATACATATTTCATTTGACATGTAACAGGTATTAAGGAATATGTTTATAAATCCTGATTAATTATTTAAGAATACTTTTGGATGAATAAATTATTTCTATTTTAGAATTAGAATATTATTTTATATGAATCATGAAATATATATGAATTTTCATTGTAAATTTTCTTCCCAGATTGAAAATGAAATTTTTAATGGTGATTAAGTCATAGAAAAATGATATCAGGGAAATGTGATATTTTTATTAGGGGCAGGTAACCCATAATTAATTCCTAATGTGGAGATAATGATATTTGGATAAAGATATGTTGGATATGAACAAGTTAATTGGATGGTATGGATTACCTATGAACTAATTATTGAAAAAGAGAACTATTTCATCCAAGACGATGTTTATTACTTATTTGATTTAAATAATTTATCTAGTAATCATAGGAATAAAGAATAATTCATGTTTTCCGAAATTATTTATGGTAAATCATTTTATTACCATATTTAAATGAAATTAATGATGAGGTTATTCCCATGATTAGAATGTTACAACCAAGTGGTAGATTGGGATATATGGGGGATAAATGTATACCTAATTTCATTAATTTCTTTCTATAAATTTTAATATTATTTTTTAGAAAGTGTAATAGGGTCAATAATTTGTATAAATTTTAATTTAAACATTAGATGAAGTTGTTAAGGTTAAAGTGTAATCTCATCATATGAGGATTTATGTATATTGAAGAGTTTATTCGTACTATCTGGTGTTTCTGGAAACTGTAGATAAATGTGATCTATTTTCATGGATCACATTATCTATTAAATCTTCAAAAATAACAATTTTACCATCACTTCTTGATGTGAATTATGAAATCAACTGAGGAACAACAAAGTGGTGAGACTGCTCTTATGAAGAGGAATGAAATCTTATATGTGTATTTCCATATGTTCCTAGATAGTTAAATATATCTGCATATCATGGAAATGGTAGTTGAAAAATATTTATCCTAAAACAATCATTTGAAATGAATAAAATCACTCCATATATAATCAAAATTTTATTTCATTGTGACTGTTAACTTTCTCCTGACTATGTTCTCTATCACTCCCGATCAGAACATGATGGTCAAATTTTTCTTCCATGTCTAGGTTTTCAAATTACACTAATGTTCGCCCATGTGGAAACCTAGTTTGGAGTTACTATGGGAATATTTCATGTTTCCAACATACATTTTTAAAACATGTTTAATTATTCATTATTATAATATTGTTTTATATGAAAGGTGATATAAAGTACTAAAAATTTATAACTGTGATGATTGTTTGGGAGAAATTCATTTTTAAGGGGGTATAACATAACTCCTTGAGATTTTGTGAAATATTTATATATAATTAATTGATTTAGAAAATTTTCATTTATCTAAATTCTAAATATATATTCTGTTATATAAATGCAACAATTTATTATTTCCTTTTAATCTATATATTGTTAATAATTAATTAAATGATTCCTTAAGATAATTTTTCACTACACAAAACACTTCCCTAACTGGTAGAACATGAAACACCCACTTGGTTTTCACTATATGCCTCACCGACTTGATGTGTGTTACATGAAAAATTGAGATTATACAAAAAATATTTTTATATTCTAATTGTTGGAACCATGGCTGTTCTATGCAGGAATTGGAGTTTGGTTTGTGTTTATTGTCAATCCTTAGTGGAAGTTCCGAATGTGTGCTAGTAAAGTGATCATACAGTTCAAGCAGACAATAGTATTGAAGGTGGCACTGTTTCCCAGTGTTTGCCAATTTTTTGGGCCCCAAAATGGAAAAATGAAGACATGGATTGTCTGCAAAAGTATGTTTTCACAAAAAGGAAGTGGTGCGCGAAATATAAGTCTTGCGCGCAATACTTAAGTTGGGCACGGAAAACAGCGGGATGCATGAAATATGGGATCGAGGTTTTTCGCGCCAATAGTGTTTCAAAATCAGATTGCTGAAAAATGGCAAAGGCATGGGCTGCACGGAAAATAAGGGTTGTGCGCGAAATACTTGAGTTGGGTGCGAAAAACAGCGTGGTGCGCGAAATAGAGGAGCAATGTTTTTCGCGCAAATATTGTTTCGGAATCACACCGTCGAAAAATGGAAAAGGCATGGGTTGCGCGAAATATCTGGAGAGGTGCGTGGAAAATGTTACCTGTGCGAAATCTTACGCGCCAGATGAGAGGTTTTCAGCGCTGAAGGAGATTTTGCGCGCGGGGGTCTCAATCGCCTATAAATATGAGGAGACCCCCTTCATTCGTGTGAGTGGAAGACTTAGAAAATATCTGAGGACTGTTGCGCGAAAAAGGATAGTGTAAAGGGGCTTGCACGAAATGTTCAGAGTTGCGCGAAAATGGGATTTTTGCGCGAAATATTTTTTCCGCGCGAAAAGTAAATTTTGCGCGCAATGGTATGGTTTTGCGCGCAAAGGGTTGGTGTTGCGCGCAATTGTCAGTAAGGTTTGTCTGCATGTTCTGGTGATCCGGTTCAGTGGTTCTGTGCGTTCTAGTGCATATTTTTCAGACTTCGATGCAAGCCGAGTCTCATGCTGAGTAGAGGCAAAGACTTCAATGAAAATCTATTGAAAAGACCTTCGCAACTATAAACTGAGTGACACATCACCAATGGCAGTGATCCGGGGGGAGTCAACAGGAGTGACCTGAGGGAAGCAACGAGCTATCCATGAACCTTTTCAAAGGTAGTGAGCCTTAGACAAAGTGGTTGTGCCCGAACAATTGTAATCCACAACTTGTAAAGATTAGTGGATTTTGGTACGACCGGAAACTTGTCGGCGTATGATCCTTGGACGTAGCCCTTAATGGTGAACCAATTAAAAAGTGTTGTGTCCTATCTGTCCATGTGAATGTTTTCTTTCTAATCATAGTCATCTTACAGGTTCAACAAGTTCCTACCAACGTGGGAACAAGATCCACCACTTTAAAAGAAACATTTGTCACCCTGATTCACCCCTCCCCTCTCAGGGTGTCTCGGGGTCCTTCAAGTGGTATCAGAGCGTAAAGGTTGTTGGCATTGAATATGTCCTTTGTCACCATGGAGAATGCAGTCAATGCTAGGGGAATCCCTCTCTTCGATGGAAGTAATTTTCAGATCTGGAAGAACAGGATGAGATCTCATCTAAGATCTCTTGGAATGGAAGTTTTGTTTTCTATTGTGCAAGGAATACAAGTCACTGATCCAACAGGCCTGGCTATGACCGACACAGACAGGAAAATTCTTGATGCAGATGCTAAAGCACAAAATGCACTCACCACATCTCTTTCTGATCATATCTATCTAAAGGTGATGAGTTTCACTTCATAAAAGTCTATATGGGATAAACTTGAAAACATTTATGTAGGAGATAGCAAGGTAAAGGAGGCCAAACTTCAGGTTTTACACAATAGGTTTGACAATCTAAAGATGCATCCTAATGAGAATGAAAATTCATTTTTAATAGAATTACTGAAGTAGTGGGAGCAATTCGAGGTCTTGGAGAAGAAATAAAAGACATTGATATCGTAAAGAAAATATTGAGAAGACTTCGTCCCATGTACAATGCAAAGGTTTCAGCACTTGAAGAAAGAGATCTATCTAAACTATCTCTGGATGATTTGTTAAGTAGTTTAGTGGCATATGAGATGAGAGTAAAACCCGAAGATCCCACGACTCGCGTGAGCAAGGAAATGGAATTCAAATCCATGGACAAATTGAATATGTCAGAAGACAGTGGTGATGAAGATGATGAAGAAAAAGAAATTCATTCTCTCATCGCCAAGAAGTTGAAAAAGGGAAAAGGTGAATTTAGATGTAAGTTACCTCTTCCATGTTTTCGTTGTGGAAGAGTTGGGCACATTTCCTCTCAGTGCCAAAGAACGTTAGATGTTGATGAGAGAGAAGATGAAGACATTGAGAATCCTCGGAAAAGGTTTTTTAAAAATGTAACTTCAAATCTGGAAAGAAAATGCAAAGGAAGAGTTTTGTCTGTGAGGAAGATGATGATGATATTGAATTTTGTGAGGAAGAAGAACCAGAATTTAAAACCGGAAACCATGATGCCATGATGGCTACCACTGAAATATCAAAATCCTCAATCCATGAAGGCGGAGATAATCAGATTACTGCTATTGGTAATCCAAATATTCAAATTAAGGATGCCTTCTCCAATCTTGAGAGTAAATGTAAGATATGTAATAAGTAGAAGAAAATGGTGGAAGAATCATCAGAATATGTTGATGAACATGAAGCTGAAATTGAACGTCTGGAAGAATTTGTGCAAGTTCAGTCTAAAACCCTTGAAAGCAATGATGATGTAGTGGATCTAAAGCTGAGAATTGAAGAGTAGGGAAAGGTCATCAATGACCTCACATCAAGACTGGAAGAAAAGTCCCAGACTGCTAAGGGTCTTGAGGAGGAAGTTTTTACTCTTAGGAGTAAACGTGATACTAAATCATGTTCAAAAGAATCAAGGAAGAAAATACGGATTGGAAGATTCTCAGATGCAGAATTACTAGAAAG
Organism: Viscum album; assembly: GCA_963277665.1. NCBI lineage: Eukaryota > Viridiplantae > Streptophyta > Magnoliopsida > Santalales > Viscaceae > Viscum > Viscum album. The sequence continues at coordinate 115,761,026 of OY728137.1, forward strand.
ATCCATGTGTGGTTCAGATGGGGTTGGAAAAATCTAGAGTGATGAAAGACCCGCTTGCATGGGAAAGAGTGGAATTGGCTGTGAGGCTGAGACATCAACAGCTGGAAGTGAAAAGATCCAAAAGAAAGATAAGATGAAAGTTGAACATGTTGAAACGTTACCTAGAGTGCCAAAAAAGGGACCCTCAATCCAAACTAAAAGGAGACGTGAAAATTATCCTCAAACATTCAGAATTGAAAGACAGTCTTACTATTCTCCCAAGGAAGAAGGTATGAGGAGAAATTCAAGTGAGAAGACATGTCCTCTCATGAAGTGTCAGTTCTGTGGCTATCTGGGCCATACCATGTCTTATTGTGAAGAGGCAAGAAGCTATCTGAATGGAGAAGATATAGAAGCTCAACAAAGGAGAACAATTTCATATCCTAATTCTTATAGAAATAATAATTTCTATGGATATTGTTTTTGTTGTTCTAACATTGGTCATAAGGCCGCTAATTGCAGGCAGAGAAGGGACATGGACACCTCATACCGAAGTTCAAGACAAGTCAAGTCTCGTCAGCAAGATAGTGTTTCTCTTTCAAACAGGTTTTCACCTCTCAAAGAAGACTTTGACTATGAAGAACCTGGGTATGCGGAATAAATAATTGAAAGGCCATCAGTTCTTTATACTCGATCTAATGTGTCATGGAAGGAAATGAAGAAGATTGAGAAATCCAACCTTGCAGAGGTGGCCCTAAAAGCTACAAAGAACAACAGTACCAAGATTCTGGATAGCGGTTGTTCATCTCATATGACAGGTAATGCCGGCCTACTAACGAATATCATAATGAATGACTATGTTATAGTAAGATTTGGTAATGATGGGGCTCTGAAAATCAAAGGGAGTGGAAGTACCGAATTAGCTAATGGAGAACTAAAGAAGACTGAAGTCCTTTACGTAGATGGCCTACGTCATAATCTCCTCAGCGTGAGTCAACTCTGTGACTCAGCACTTATAGTTACGTTTAATCAGAAAGGCTGCACTATTAAGGGAATGAATGGCAATTCACTTATGAAGGGATGCAGAACAGAAGGCAACTTGTATCAAGTTGATAGTGAAGAAAATGTATGTTACATGACTATTGAAGAAGAAAACAATTTGTGGCATCGGAGACTGGGACACATCAATCAACAAGACATGGAGAAAATATCAAAATTGAAAATTGTCATGGACATTCCCAACCTGAAGCGTGAGCGTGAAAAATCTTGTGATGCTTGTATTCGTGGGAAGCTAGTCTGCAGTTCATATCGGCCAAAGAAGAAAAGGGCGTATCACCTTCTTGATCTGATTCATACAGATGTTTTTGGACCAATAAATGTTGTCGGAACTCATGGAGAAATGTACTTTGTCCTTTTCATAGATGATTACAGTAGAATGGCATGTGTGATGGTCATTCACAGGAAACGACAAGTCCTTGACTGCATGAAAACATATCAGCGGATCGCCGAAAATGATACTAGACGAACAATCAAAGTGTTGCGATCTAACAATGGAGGAGAATACACATCCATTGAATTTGAGAATAGTATGGAGAAACATGGGATGCAGCATGAGGTAGCTGTTGTGAGAACTCCACAACAAAATGGAGTTGTTGAACGTAGGAATCGACAAGTGAACAACATGGAACGAACTATGCTGATTGAGAGTCGTATTCCATGACATTACTGGAAAGAGGTTGTGCAAGTTGCAGTGTACATTCAGAATCAAACAGGACTTTATATGGGTGAGACGATAACACCATATGAATTGTGGCATGGACGGAAGCCTTCTCTAAAATACTTTAGTGTCTTTGGAATTAAATGCTTCATCAGGAACAAAGAAGGAAATCAAGGGAAATATGGCGACAATGCAGATGAAGGAACTTTCCTCGGTTACTCAATGAACAGAAAAGCCTACAAATGTTTCAACAAGCATTTTGAAAGGATTGTGGAATGCAGTGATGTTAAGATAATTGAAGATAAAATCAAAATTGATTCAAGTACGTCATATGCTGATGTGATAGAAAGTCAGGAAGAATGTGAACGTGAAGAAAATACAAATGCAGAAATAGAGGAAGTTGTTCAAAACACTCAATAGTCACATCATGATGTTGACTCAGACGATGAATCTGAAGAAGAAACTGTGGCTGAAGAGAATGCTACTGAACCTCGCAGGAGAAATGGAAGAGCTGAGATTGATCCATCCAACATAATTGGGGACTAGAGTGCACCCACTCAAACAAGGAGGATGATGAATAACACGCAATCTGCATTTCTATCAGTTGTAGAGCCATCCTCATTCGAAGAAGCTGCAAATGAACAATCTTGGGTGAAATCCATGAATAATGAATTAGATCAAATTGACAAGAATCAAACATGGGATCTTGTCCAGTGACCCGAAGGTCATAATGTGATTGGTACCAAATGGATCTACAAAAATAAGTTTGATGAGCATGGAAGTGTCGTCAAAAAGAAGGCACGATTGGTATGTAAAGGATACTCCCAGATTGAAGGCATTGATGTTGAAGAAACCTTTTCCCCAGTGGATAGACTGGAGTCAATCATGATTTTCCATTCCATGGCACTCCAAAGAGGATATAAATTTTATCAAATGGATGTTAAGACAGCATTCTTGAATAGTGTACTCGAAGAAGAAGTCTACATTGAACAACCAGTGGGCTTTGTTTTGGGTACTGATGAAACAAAGGTCTGTAAACTGAAGAAAGCTCTGTATGGTTTGAAGCAGGCACCATGAGTGTGGTTTTCACGGCTGGATTCATATCTCAAGAAGTTGGAATTCAAAAAAGGAGGAGTTGATCACAATCTCTATGTGATGTATTCTCCAAAAGATCAATTCATGGTTCTTGTCTACGTTAATGATATCATTTTTGGTGGTAGTAGGCAGAAATCAGTGGATGAATTTGCCAACCACATGAAATCAGAATTTGAAATGTCTATGATTGGGGAGCTCACATATTTCTTGGGGCTGCAGATGATTCAAAAGAAGGAATAAACTTTCATTTCTCAGGAAAAATATGCAAGAGAGTTACTGAAAAAGTTCAATATGCAAGACTCCAAACCAATGTCAACTCCGATTTCAGTAGGAACTAAACTTGGAAAGCATGAGGAAGGGGACTCTGTTGATCCCACCATGTACAGGAGGATCATTGGAAGCCTATTGTACCTGACAGCGACAAGGCCAGATATTGTCTTTTCCACATGCATTGTGGCCCGCTTTCAGAGTAATCCAAAAGAGGAACATATGGCGGCAGTAAAAATAATCATGAGATACATTCAAGGTACACATAACTTCGGGTTATTTTTTTCTGCAGGCCGGAACAATGAATTATCCGCATTTTCTGATGATGACTGGGCATGTGATGTGGTAGACAGAAAGTCCACTAGTGGTGGAGCTTTCTATATTAGGCAGAAATGTGTTGGCTGGTTGAGCAAGAAACAATAAAGTACTTCTCTTAGTACTGCTGAAGCTGAGTATATCTCTGCCACAAAGGCATGCACTCAACTTCTTTGGATGAAGCATCAACTAACAGATATTGGTGATATGGTGCAGCAACCAATGGTGATTTACTGTGATAAAAAAAGAGCAATTGATCTTACGAAGAATCCGGTTCAACATTCTCGTACCAAACATATTGAAATACGGTATCATTTTATAAAAGAAAAGGTCGAACAAGGTGTGATTAGAATGGACTATGTTGGAACTGATGAACAAGTGGCTGATATCCTGACCAAGCCACTGTCTTCGGCTGTGTTTGAGAAGCATCAGTTGAACCTCGGTGTTCCACCACCTCCTACTGCATAAGGAGGCTCCGGAAAACCCCTCTCCCTGATTATAGTAATACTTTCTATCTGTTTATGGTTGTGATGCAGGTTTATGGGGGAGATACTATCCAGGGGGAGTATGGTTTGAGCTGAACATTGATTAATTTACCGGCCTTTGGGTTTATTGTCAATGGGGGAGAAAGGAAAGGAATAAATTCAGGAATTCAGGATTGTCTGTGGACATGTAATGATTCTATGACATGATGAGAATTCTGTGTAAGACAATTTCTTGCGTCTTTGAGCATTCCAAAACATGGGAACCCAATTCAAGCTTCCTCTCTTGTTTTCTACACCGATCATTGCTCACGTAGACTTAGAGTGTTGGCTGAGTTGATCCTTGCACTTTTGGTATGCATGTGGATGGTGATATATTGAATTTATTTGGTGATTGCCAACAAAACCAAAGGGGGAGATTGTTGGAACCATGGCTGTTCTATGCAGGAATTGGAGTTTGGTTTGTGTTTGTTGTCAATCCTCAGAGGAAGTTCCGAATGTGTTCTAGCAAAGTGATCATACAGTTCAAGAAGACAACAATATTGTCTGCAAAAGTAAGTCCGCACAAAAAGGAAGTGGTGCGCAAAATATAAGAGGCTTTCATGAAACACTTAAGTTGGGAACGGAAAACAGCGGGATGCAGGAAATAAGGGATCGAGGTTTTTCGCGCAAATAGTGTTTCGAAATCAGATTGCTGAAAAATGGAAAAGGCATGGGCTGTGCGGAAAATAAGGGCTATGCGCGAAATACTTGAGCTTGGCGCGACAAATAGCGTGGTGCGCGAAATAGTGGAGCAATGTTTTTTGCGCAAATAGTGTTTCAGAATCACACCTTCGAAAAATGGCAAAGTTAGGGGTTGCGTGAAATATCTGGAGAGGTGTGCGGAAAACGATACCTGCGCGAAATCTTACGCACCAGATGAGAGGTTTTCTGCACTGAAGGAGATTTTGCGCGTGGGGGTTTCAATCGCCTATAAATATGAGGTGACCCCCTTCATACGTGTGAGTGGAAGACTTAGAAAATATCTGAGGTCTGATGCATGAAAAAAAGGATAGTGTAAAAGGGCTTGCACGAAATGTTCGGAGTTGCGCAAAATTGGGATTTTTGCGCGAAATATTTTTTCCGCGCGAAAAGTAAAATTTTAATGTAATGGTAAGGTTTTTCACGCAAAGGGTTGGTGTTGCGCGCAATTGTCAGTAAGATTTGTCTTCACGTTCTGGTTATCCGGTTCAGTGGTTCCATGCGTTCTAGTGCATCTTTTTTAGACTTCGATGCAAGCAGAGTCTCGTGCTGAGTAGAGGCAAAGACTTCAATGCAAATCTATTGAAGAGACCTTCACGTCTATAAACTGAGTGACACATCACCAACGACAGTGAGCCAGGGGGAATCTACGGGAGTGACACGAGGGAAGTAGCGAGCTATCCCTGAACCTTTGTAAAGGCAGTGAGCCTGGGACAGAGTGGTTGTGCCCGAACAATTGTAATCCACAACATGTGAATATTAGTGGATTTTGGTATGACCGGAAACTTGTCGGCGTATGCTCCTTAGACGTATCCCTTAGTGGTGAACCAAGTAAAAAATGTTGTGTCCTCTCTGTCCATGTGAATGTTTTCTTTCTAATCATAATCATTATACAGGTTCATCATGTTCCTACCAACGTGGGAACAAGATCCACCACTTTAAAAGAAAAATTTGTCACCCGGATTCACCCCTCCCCTCTCAGGGTGTCCCGGGGTCCTTCAAGTGGTATCAGAGCGTAAATGTTGTTGGCGTTGAACCTTTCCTTTGTCACCATGGAGAATTCAGTCAATGCTAGGGGAATCCCTCTATTCGATGGAAGTAATTTTCAGATCTGGAAGAACAGGATGATATCTCATCTAAGATCTCTTGTAATGGAAGTTTTGTTTTCTATTGTGAAAGGAATACAAGTCACTGATCCAACATGCCTGGCTATTACCGACACAGACAGGAAAATTCTTGATGCAGATGCTAAAGCACAAAATACACTAACCGCAGCTCTTTCTGTTCATATCTATCTAAAGGTGATGAGTTGCACTTCAGCAATGTCTATGTGGGATAAACATGAAAACATTTATGAAAGAGATAGCAAGGTAAAGGAGGCCAAACTTCAGGTTTTACACAACAGGTTTGACGATCTAAAGATGCATCCTAATGAGAATGCAGATTCATTTTTTAATCGAATTACTGAAGTAGTGGGAGCAATTCGAGGTCTTGGAGAAGAAATCAAAGACATTGATATCGTAAAGAAAATCTTGAGAAGACTTCCTCCCATGTACAATGCAATGGTGTCAGCCCTTGAAGAAAGAGATCTATCTAAACTATCTCTGGACGATTTTTTAAGTAGTTTAGTGGCATTTGAGATGAGAGTAAAACCCGAAGATTCCACGACTCGCGTGAGCAAGGAAATAGAATTCAAAGCCATGGACAAATTGAAAATGTCAGAAGACAGTGGTGATGAAGATGACGAAGAAAAATAAATTATTTCTCTCATCGCCAAGATGTTGAAAAAGGGAAAAGGTAAATTTAGAGGTAAGTTACCTCTTGCATGTTTCCGTTGTGGAAGAGTTGGGAACATTGCCTCCTAGTGCCAAAGAAAGTTAGATGATGATGAGAGTGAAGATGAAGACATTGAGAAGCCTCAAAAATGGTTTTTCAAAAAGGGTGACTTCAAATCTGGAAAGAAAATGGAGAGGAAGAGTTTTTTCTGTGAAGAAGAAGATGATGATATTGAATTTTGTAAGGAAGAAGAACCAGAATTTAAAACCGGAAACCATGCTTCCATGATGGCTACCACTGAAATATCAAAATCCTCAATCAATGAAGGAAGATATAATTAGATTACTTCTATTGGTAAACCAAATATTCATATTAAGGATTCCTTCTCCAAGCTTGAGAGTAAATGTAAGAGTTGTAATAAGTGGAAGAAAATGGTTGAAGAATCATCAGAATATGTTGATGAACATGAAGCTGAAATTGAACGTCTGGAGGATTTTGTGAAAGTTCAGTCTAAAATCCTTGAAAGCAATGATGATGTAGTGGATCTAAAGCTGAGAATTGAAGAGTAGGGAAAGGTCATCAATGACCTCACATCAAGACTGGAAGAAAACTCCAAGACTACTGAGGGTCTTGAGGAGGAATTTGTTACTCTTAGGAGTAAACTTGATACTGAATCATGTTCAAAAGAATCAAGGAAGAAAATACAGTTTGAAAGATTCTCAGATGCAGAATTACTAGAAAGATCCATGTGTGGTTCAGATGGGGTTGGAAAAATCTTGAGTGATAAAAGACCCGCTTGCATGGGAAAGAGTGGAATTGCTTGTGAGGCTGAGACATCAACAAATGGAAGTGAAAAGATCCAAAAGAAATATAAGATGAAAGTTTAACATGTTAAAAAGTTACCTAGGGTGCCGAAAAAGGGACCCTCAATCCAAACTAAAAGGAGACCTGAAAATTATCCTTAAACATTCAGAAATGACAGACAGTCTTACTATTCTGCCAAGGAAGAAGGTATGAGGATAAATTCAAGTGAGAAGACATTTCCTCTCATGAAGTGTCAGTTCTATGGCTATCTGGGCAATACCATGTCTTATTGTGAAGAGGAAAGAAGCTATCTGAATGGAGAAGATATAGAATCTCAACAAAGGAGAAAAAATTTATATCCTAATTCTTATAGAAGAAATAATTTCTATGGATATTGTTTTTGTTGTTTTAACTTTGGTCATAAGGCCGCTAATTGCAGGCAGAGAAGGGACATGGACACCTCATACCGAAGTTCAAGAAAAGTCAAGTCTCGTCAGCAAGGCAGTGATGCTCTTTCAAACAGGTTTTCACCTCTCAAAGAAGACTTTGACTATGAAGAACCTGGGTATGCGGAAGAAATAATTGAAAGGCCATCAGTTCTTTATACTCAATCTAATGTCTCATGGAAGGAAAGGAAGAATATTGAGAAATCCAACCTTGTAGAGGTGGCCCTCAAAGCTACAAATAACAACATTACCTAGATTCTGGATAGCGGTTGTTCATCTCATATGACAGGTAATGCAGACCTACTAATGAATATCATAAGGAATGTCGATGGTACAGAAAGATTTGGTAATGATGGGGCTCTGAAAATCAAATGGAGTGGATGTAACGAATTAGCTAATTGAGAACTAAAGAAGACTGAAGTCCTTTACGTAGATGGCCTACGTCATAATCTCCTCAGCGTGAGTCAACTCTGTGACTCAGGACTTATAGTTACGTTTAATCAGAAAGGTTTCACTATCAAGGGAATGAATGGAAATACACATATGAAGGGATGCAGAACAGAAGGCAACTAGTATCAGGTTGATAGTGAAGAATATGTATGTTACATGACTGTTGAAGAAGAAAACAATTTGTGGCATCGGAGACTGGGACACATCAATCAACAAGAAATGGAGAAAATATCAAAATTGATAATTTTCATGGACATTCCCAACATGAAGCGTGAGCGTGAAAAATATTGTGATGCTTGTATTCGTGGGAAGCTATTCTGCAGTTCATATCGGCCAATGAAGAAAAGGGTGTCTCACCTTCTTGATCTGATTCATACAAATGTTTGTGGACCAATAAATGTTACCGGAACTCATAGAGAAAGGTACTTTGTTCTTTTCATAGATGATTATAGTAGAATGGAATGTGTGATGGTCATTCATAGGAAACGACAAGTCCTTTACTGCATGAAAACATATCGGTGGATCACCGAGAATGATACTGGACGAACAATCAAAGTGTTGCGATTTGACAATGGAGGAGAATACACATCCAATGAATTTGAGAATTGTCTAGAGAACCATGGGATACAGCATTAGGTAGCTGCTGTGAGAACTCCACAACAAAATGGAGTTGTTGAACGTAGGAATCGACAGGTGAACAACATGGAACAGACAATGCTGATTGAGAGTCGTATTCCACGACATTACTGGAAAGAGGCTGTGCAAGCTGCAGTGTACATTCAGAATCGAACAGGACATTATATGGGTGAGACGAAGACACCATATGAATTGTGGCATGTATAGAAGCCTTTTCTAAAATACTTTCGTGTCTTTGGAAGTAAATTCTTCATCCGGAACAAATAAGGAAATCAAGGGAAATATGGCGACAATGCAGATGATGGAATTTTCCTCGGTTACTCAATGAATAGTAAAGCCTACAAATGTTTAAAAAAGCGTTTGAGAAGGATTGTGGAAAGCAATGATGTTAAGATAATTGAAGATAAAACCACAAATGCTTCAAGGACGTCATATGCTGATGTGATAGAAAGTCAGGAAGAATGTGAACGTGAAAAAAATACAAATGCAGAAATAGAGGAAGTTGTTCAAAACACTCAGCAGTCACATCATGATGTTGACTCAGACGAAGAATCTGAAGAAGAAACTATGGCTGAAGAGAATGCTACTGAACCTCGCAGGAGAAATCGAAGAGATGAGATTGATCAATCCAACATTATTGGGGACAGGAGTGCACCCACTCAAACAAGGAGTATGAGGAATAACACGCAATCTGCATTTCTATCAGTTGTAGATCCATCCTCATTCGAAGAAGCTGCAAATGATCAATCTTGGGTGAAAGCCATGAATGATGAATTAGATCAGATTGATAAGAATCAAACATGGGATCTTGTCCAGCGACCCGAAGGACATAATGTGATTGTTACCAAATGGATCTTCAAAAATAAGTTTGATGAGCATTAATGTGTCGTCAAAAACAAGGCACGACTGGTATGTAAAGGATACTCCCAGATTGAAGGCATTGATGTTCAAGAAACCATTGCTCCAGTGGCTAGACTGGAGTCAATCAGGCTTTTCCTTGCCATGGAACTCCAAAGAGGATATAAAGTATTTCAAATGGATGTTAAGACAACATTCTTAAATGGTGTACTCAAAGTAGAAGTCTACATTGAACAACCAGTGGGCTTTGTTTTGGGTACTGATGAAAAAAAGTTCTGTAAACTGAAGAAAGATCTGTATGGTTTGAAGCAGGCACCACAAGCGTGGTATTCACGGCTGGATTCATATCTCAAGAAGTTGGAATTCAAAAGATGAGGATTTGATCACAATCTCTATGTGAATAATTCTCCAAAAGATCAATTCATGGTTCTTGTCTACGTTGATGATATCATTTTTGGTGGCAGCAGGCAGAAATCAGTGGATGAATTTGCCAATCACATGAAATCAGAATTTGAAATGTCTATGATTGGGGAGCTCACATATTTCTTGGGGCTGCAGGTGATTCAAAAGAAGGAATACAATTTCGTTTCTCAAGAAAAATATGCAAGAGAGTTGCTGAAAAAGTTCAATATGCAAGACTCCAAACCAATGTCAACTCTGATTGCAGTTGGAACTAAACTTAGAAAGCATGAGGAAGGGGACTCCATTGATCCCACCATGTACAGAAGGATCATTGGAAGCCTACTGTACCTGACAGCGACAGGGCCAGATATTGTCTTTGCCACATGCCTTGCGGCCCACTTTCAGAGTAATCCAAAAGAGGAACATACGGTGGCAGTAAAAAGAATCATGAGGTACATTCAAGGTACACATAACTTCGAGTTATTTTTTGCTACATGAGGGAATAGTGAATTATCCGCATTTTCGGATGTTGACTGGGCTGGTGATGTGGTAGACAGAAAGTCCACTAGTGGTGGAGCTTTCTATATTGGGATGAAATGTGTTGGCTGGTTGAGCAAGAAATAAGAAAGTACTTCTCTTAGTACTTCTGAAGATGAGTATATCTCTTCCACAAAGGCATGCACTCAACTACTTTGGATGAAGCAACAACTAATAGATATTGGTGATACGGTGCAGCAACCAATGGTGATTTACTGTGATAACAAAAGTGCAATTGATATTACGAAGAATCCGGTTCAGCATTCTCGTACAAAACATATTGAAATACGATATCATTTTATAAAAGAAGAGGTCGAACAAGGCGTGATTAGAATGGACCATGTTGGAACTGTTGAACAAGTGGTTGATATCCTGACCAAGCCACTGTCTGCGGCTGTGTTTGAGAACCATCGGTTGAACCTCGGTGTTCAACCACCTCCTACTGCATAAGGAGGCTCTGGAAAACCCCTATCCCCGATTATGGTAATAAATTCTATCTGTTTATGGCTGTGATGCAGGTTTATGGGGCAGATACTATCCAAGGGGAGTATAGTTTGAGCTGAACATTGATTAATTTACCGGCCTTTGGGTTTATTGTCAATGGGGGAGAAAGGAGAGGAATAAATTCAGGAATTCAGGATTGTATATGGACATGTAATGCTTCTATGATATGATGAGAATTCTGTGTAAGACAATTTCTTGCATCTTTGAGCATTCCAAAACATGGGAACCCAATTCAAGCTTCCTCTCTTGTTTTCTACACCGAGCATTTCTCACGTAGACTTAGAGTGTTGGCTGAGTTGATCCTTGCACTTTTGGTATGCAAAAGGAAGTTCGCACAAAAAGGAAGTGGTGTGCGAAATATAAGAGGCTTGCGCTCGATACTTAAGATGGGCGTGGAAAACAGCGGGATGCGCGAAATATGGGATCAAGGTTTTTCGCGCAAATAGTGTTTCAAAATCAGATTGCTGAAAAATGGAAAAGGCATGGGTTGCACGGAAAATTAGGGTTGTGCGCGAAATACTTGAGCTGGGCGCGAAAAATATCATGGTGCGCGAAATAGTGGAGCAAAGTTTTTCACGCAAATAGTGTTTCAGAATCACACCGTCGAAAAATGGCAAAGGCATGGGTTGCGTGAAATATCTGGAGAGGTGCACGGAAAACGATACCTGCGCGAAATCTTACGCGCCAGATGAGAGGTTTTCTGCGCTGAAGGGATTTTTGCGCGTGAGGGTCTCAATCACCTATAAATATGAGGTGACCCCCTTCGTTCGTGTGAGTGGAAGACTTAGAAAAGATCTGAGGTCTGATGCGCGAAAAAGAATAGTGTAAAGGGGCTTGCACGAAATGTTCGGAGTTGCGCGAAAATGGGATTTTTGGGCGAAATATTTTTTCCGCGCGAAAAGTAAATTTTGCACGCAATTGTAAGGTTTTGTGCAAAAAGGGTTGGTGTTGCGCGCAATTGTCAGTAAGGTTTTTCTGCACATTCTCGATATCCTGTTCAGTGGTTCTGTGCGTTCTAGTGCATCTTTATCAGACTTCGATGCAGGCAGAGCCTCGTGCTGAGTAGAGGCAAAGACTTCAATGCAAATCTATTGAAGAGACCTTCACGTCTATAAACTGAGGGACACATCACCAATAGCAGTGAGCCATGGGGAGTCAACGGGAGTGACCTGAGGGAAGCAGCGAACTATCCCTGAACCTTTGTAAAGGCAGTGAGCCTGGGACAGAGTGGATGTGCCTAAACAATTGTAATCCACAACTTGTGAAGATTAATGGATTTTGGTACGACCAGCAACTTGTCGACATATGCTCCTTGGACGTAGCCCTTAGTGGTGAACCAAGTAAAAAAGTGTTTTTTCCTCTCTGTCCATGTGAATGTTTGGTTTTTATCATAATCATCATACAGGTTCAACAAGTTCCTACCAACGTGGGAACAAGATCCACCACTTTAAGGGAAACATTTGTCACCCTGATTCACCCCTCCCCTCTCAGGGTGTCCCGCGGTCCTTCACTAATTGGTTTAAAAAATATAATTGTAACACAGATTTTAAATTTATTATTATTTACTTAAATAACTACATTTCAAATATTATTCATAATGGTGATAATGTTAAATATAATTTTTGGTAAAGTCTTTATATGTTTAAATATTCTATTTTATCCAAAGAGATTTATTTTAGATATCATTGTGATCAATAAAAAATTATTATTGACACCTATATACAAATAATTTTAAAAAATAACTATCATATTTGGATTTATAATTTAGAAATTATCTTATGGGGAATTTTTTGAATTTTTCGGTGAGAAACCATTTTATGATGAATATTTAGAAATATTGATTTTAGCTCAAAACTTTTCATTAAAATAATTATTTCTATAAATATTATATTTTGATATTATTTTCACTGTCAAAATAGATCAATTATACATATATTAAACCAATTTAAGTTATTTTAATATTTTTTATATTGAAATTTGTAAAAAACATATTGAAATTATGAATGTTTTTTAAATGAAAAAATCACTTTATCACCATGTCTACAGGATTATCATTAAGTATAATTTATAAAATTATATGATTTGAGTGTGAATAAATTGAAATAAGTTGGAATAAATGGTTATAATAATTATGATATATTTTGTCTCAAAATATCAAAATATTTTTGGATGAAAATGAGTTGGGAAAGTAATTACAGTTAATCACAATGATTAAAGAAAAATTATGCTAAATACGGAACTAATCCTTAATATTAAGAGATAAATTGATCTATGAACATGTAAAAAATCCATTGGCTACTCATAAGTAGACATTATCCCCTAATTGTTCAAACATTATGTGTATTTATTAAAGGATTTAAAATTAAAAAAACACTACATTTTGTATTGTTTTTTTAACTGTTAAAAAATATATAATAATGTTAATTATATAACCAATTTATCTTTTATAATTAAATTTCCCATAAATATATATTTAAAAATATTGTTACCTTGATCCCGATTAATGTAGTGTTTTTGTGTGTTAAATGCACTTGTTTTAAAATTAATTTCCAACACATGTGGAATTTTTATTTTGTAAGTTATATATAATAATTTCAAATAAATTGGTATTTTTTAAGATAAATTTCAATTTAATTTATTCTATACTTCAAATTTTATTGATATAGAATACTAAAAACTTTTATAAAATCCACAATGATAAAATTAGGAAACCAAAAAAATTAAATATTTTTTTTACAAAAAAATATACTATTTTTTGTAATAATGATAATTTCAAAAATTATTATACTTAAATACAATATTTTTCTATTTTCTATGCACATTATTTACGAAATAACTCCCATTATTTTATAACTTTTGGTATTTAAAAAACTCCCACTCCTCCACCACTATAAAAATGTCTCCTCGGCTCCCACTTCCTCACAACTCTCATGTCACTTTGGCATGACAATGATCCTTCAAAATATATCATAAAAAACCCTAACCTCTTAATAATATCCTCCCATTGGGTATAAATTCTTCCATGTAATACCATTAGTGAAAACCAAAAGGTGTTTACCAAAGAAAAGGTAACATCTTTTGTCACGATATTTATTTTATTTCCATGTGCCCACAAAAATCTCATTATTCCATGTTTATAAACCAACAATAGTATTATCTTTTCAATATGATGTATTTATTCAAATTTTTGTAACTAAAATTATATATTAATCCTTCTAATGGGTAAATAACATATTTGTTATGTGTTGGGAGAACTACCGCATAACAAAATAATTATTATTCCTTTTTTCCTTTACCAACTTTCATGGTAAAGAATTATGATAGAAATTAAGTATATATATATTATATATTATATTTTTTATTTATTTATGATTATTTAGTTATTTTATAAAACATACCATTATACTTTTCATCTTCTTTAATTATGATAAAATCGTGTGTGTATTCATGGACAACCGCCTACTAAAGCGATGTGATTCATACAGAAATTAAATGAAATGTGTTAAAGATGGTTTTAGTGATAACATTATATATATATATATATAATTATAATTTACTGATATTATATAAATATATACTTATATTTTATTTAAATTCTTTATTTCAGTATGACAACTAAATAGAAATAGTGTTCATGTGTACATACAACCAATCTTCTCCATGAACGGTGTATTCCATTTAATTGTTATATATTTTATACATTGAAATAAATAAATATATATTAAAAGTATATGATATTCATATAATTTTTTTTCATTTTGGACGTTTTTAAATAATTTTATGAATAATACGATCAAGAATAATGAGTCAATACATGTAAAAAGAACAAAAAAGACAATATCTAAAGTCATACCTTAACATGGATTTGTTATTAAAAGGAAAATATAACTTTATAATAAAATAACATATGGTATTAGATATAAGAATATTTTTCTAAAAATTATGTATAATTAACTTATATTTAATAAATATTATGTTTTTATGATTATGGAGAGGTTCATCACACATTTCATGGTAATGTTTTATAACTTTTACTTTCTCTGAGATATATGTTATATTCCCCATGGTCTTATATTTTATAGGGTATATAAATCCCTATGAATTTTTATAGAATTAAATTTCATTATTTAATGATATTAAAATCTATAAATTTATTTTATTCATTTATGTGGATCATGATTCTAAAAATACCCAAGTTGTAAGGAATTCATCATCTCACATCTATTTTTCATGAGACACAATCCATGTTCACATCGTATTTTATATATGTGGTGTGTATTCTACACATAAATGTATTCTATGATTAAAATATTTAAATTAATGTTTAATTAGATATTTATTTTATGATCATTCTATCATGTGGTTTTTATATAAAAAGTTAACAAACTGGTAATGTAATTTTTTTTATTTTCATTTTTTGAGACAAATTTCATGTTTTTCCCCTATATTTTTCTATGAGAAAAATGTAATACACATAACATGATAAATATTGAATTTCATTTTTACATTAATTTTTTAGATTCATGTAATTTCATTTTCTTATATGGAAAGTATCGTTCAATGTTACCATGTGGTGACATTCTGTTGAAACAATCTCATCGTTTATCGAGATTATTTATGATTAGGCTTCCATTGATGATATATTTTGATCCACCTCTCAATAAAACTGATGAATTTTATTTTCTTATATATATTCATTATATATTCATCTATTTGTACCATTTTTCTAAACTTTTCTATATAATATTATTAAGAATGTGTTTTTATGAATGACTTAATTTACAAAGATCTTCAGTCGAAAATATAGTCATTCAAAAGCATGTTTTATAAAAAAATTCAGATTTTCATCCATATTTATTTCAAAATAATATTAATATTTCAAAGTAAATGGTCTTAATAACATTTTAAATATTTCATTATATATTTTTAATTTATTTAAAATAATAATGCTTATAATATATTAAATCAGATTTGATAAATTTTCATGTAAAATGGTTTTTGTAAGGTTTTCAAGATTTATTAATATGATTTCAAGGAAATGGTTTTTCAAAATTATATCAGAACATAATTTTATATTTGCATAGTATTTTCAATGAAAATGGATTTCAAAGGTTTTTATGTTTTAAAAATATTTTTTCCAATGAAGAAGGGATATTTTTTTGATGTAACATTTTTAAATGGATATTTCAAAATTATTTCACAACTAAGATTTACTCAATTTCTGTTACTCTTGATTTTTGGGGATTATCCAAATTTCCAATTCAAATTATTTCATTTAATTTTTTACATCTTACTGATTGATTTTTATGAAAATTGATTCTCCCTTATAGTTTATATGGTTATGAAATGTGTTTCTCATTCACGAGTTAAATTTTTATGAAATTGATTAATATTTAATTGATTATATGCTTATTAAATATGCTTCTTTTCGTGGATTATAATTTTTTTTAAAAATGAGGAATCGTTTTTCTTTTACAATGGTTATAATTTTATTTCGTGTTTATGATACACATTTCATTTCATGTGTCATGAAATGATTTTTTAGGATCTTGTGACACATTTATGCTTGATTTTATTATGAGATAGGTTGGAACTATATCACCCTCCAATAATGTGGGTAAATATTTATATCTCATGAGATTGACTAATATGGTCTTGGGAGTGAACCTTGGATACTATGATCACCATGTGAGAGAACCATGACTACCAAGATGGTATAGGGAGTGTACTCATACTTCTAAGATGCCCATGAGAATGAACCATGACTACCAAGATGGTAGGGGGAGTTAACCCATGCTACTAATATATCCCTAGATGTGTTTCATTGACTACTATGGAAATCATTTTATTTTCTTATATGCCTTCTAAAATTACATGTATTATTCCCATATAATTATTTCAAGGATTATATTATTTAATTTATTATGATTAATGTCTTATAATCTAATTATAATAATTCCATGATTTATTTTTGTTATTTTGTGATATGAAGGGTACAATCTTATAATGTTATGATCACATTCTCATACCCCTATGCCCATTTTTATGGTTATATGTCTCTCTTTTTTACCCATACTGAGCATCTAACCACACAACTTTTTATGTTTCCTTCCCCATTTTATAAAAATATGTATTATGTATGATGTGTCTAAGAAGGGTGATATTAAAGAACAACAAAGTGGCAGATATTTTAGTACACATAAGTACTAGTGTTTATTTCTCCATGTTTCCGAGTGATGTAAACTAATACAATATTTTGGTGTATATTTTTGTACAATATTCTGTATTCCGCAAAAATGACGTATTGAATTTATGTGAATGTAATGGGTATTTATACAATCGATCATATAAAAATGTGTTATTGGTCTCACTTCAGCTGCCCCATATGGGGTATCTCATGAGATAAATAAATAACCCGGTTCATTTTTGTTCTATATAATTATATGTACACACATCACAAATCATAGTTTTATTCAGTGAACTGCACTTGCATAATTCAAAGAATAAAATAATATACAATATTTAATCAGTACATTGGATAAAAATCCTGGTTAACCCTTCACATGTCAATCGTTATATACGAAACATCAATCAATGTTCTTAAGAAATTATAATTTCCGCCCATGAATATTAAATGTGGGTGTCAAACATTATTGTACCTAATAAATAAATGAATTTTTAATCTATATGGATGCCCAAAATAATATAAGAGTTTGTCATTAACATCATGAATACATTTCATTAAAATTCATGGAATTTTTTTATTAAAATTATTAGTAAACAATGGGGATTATGGAATTAATTTAATATTAAAAAAATGTAGTTTCTTATCAATAAAGATCAGTAGGACCATAAAGGTTCTATTTTGATCACAAGGATGCATACATGGGATTTAAAATATTTACCACCTAAAATTATGGCATTTAAAATTAGGTAGTGGTTATACAAACATAAAAACCATATAATGTGAATTCTACAATGATGATGATGAGAGAGAAGGGTATTATCTCATCAATAGGGAAGAATTAAGGGACTAAAATATTAATTAGTAACATGTAGAAGAATATTAATATGTGAATAATTTTTTTTCTAATGTAAGATCTTGAATTGAAATTATGAGTGAGAGAATGAAAGAGTGATTTCAGTAGTATGGAATCTATATAAATTTTATTATGAAATGATATTAATGATATAGAATTTTAGTGTCTAATTAATATATCATAATTTTTATAATATTGTATTGAATAAAAAATGTAAATATAATTAATTTTTTTAAAAACATTGTATCCAAAATGTATTACATGAATTAAAAGGTGTTAGAGAATAACCCTTACCTTTCTGAGTAGAATATTAAAGATTGGAAGGACACGTTGGAATCATAGGAACACATTAGTTGTGTATGAAAAAGTTATATAGAAGGGAATGTTAGGATAAATTATGTTTTTTAGAGAGGGTTGTGAGACGTGTGGGGTGATATTTTTTATAGGTGAAAATGAGGGAAATTTTTATTGAAAATAATGTTATATAAGGGGTAAGAATGGAATTTTCAGAGACATAGGTGGGGTTAGTCAGTTATGTAAGTTAGGGGAAGAAATATTCATGATACATGTACGTATGAATCTCTAACTAAACAATTTTTTTCCAAAATTTCTATTTTAAAATTGAATTTTTAAATTATGAGCCACATTAAATTAGAACTTTTAACACATATTAATCTTGATTTATTATTAAAAATATAAATTCTATTATTAAAAAAATATAATATAATACTTAATTACAAATTGATAAATTAGGAATACTAATTAATTCTTCATTATATCTTATTTAGTTTCTATATATGATTAAATCTATATTTAAATAAAAATATATCATGTATAGAAAAACCATTTTTTCAAGAAAATATGTTTTTAATTTATAACTAATCATAAAAATATTAAAAACTAAATGAGTGTTAATTTCTACTTATATGTGTATAATAATTATATTATATAATTAATATAAAATATATCCATTAAATTATAAATATATAGTTTATTTATTAAAGTATCATTAATTGAAAAAATATGAACTTTACCAAGGTAAACAATATTTTCCATGGTAACATATTTTTATGCAAAGAAATGAATTTATGTAATAAAATAATTTTAAAATTAAGAATAAAAATAAAAATAGAAATTTATTTGATAATATATCTTATTGTGACAAAAAATCAAATTTAATATTAGCACACGTAACACCTATAAATCCATTTTTAGTTGATTTTTTTTTATGATTACAAAATTCATGTAAGATATAGTATACCATTTATTGGATTTTCATGATTTAAATTAGTTTATAATAAATAGGAATAAATCATGTGGTTTTAGAATAATGACAATTACTTATTTTCATAGAATTATTTTTAGTTAAATGAATTCTAAAAAAATTATTTTTATTGGAAAAATATTGCTTACTTTTATAAAATATTAAATATATGCGATATAAATTTGGAATATTATTTTTAAAATTTATAATTTTAATCCTTAGGCAGATATATAACGAAATAAGGATTTATAAATATTAAATTTTTTTCAAATGATTCAATTTTGTTTAAAAAATCAGTAATTTCACTATTCACTTATAACCCAACTTTTTCAGAAAAAAATAATATTTCACAATCATTTTTCAAAAAGTGAATCAACAAATAATAATATTTTTATTATATTCAACTTACATGATTAATAAATATTAGTTTTAGGTACATTTTAATAAAATTTAATAACAAAATTGTTTGAAAATAAATTTTAAATCATAATATATATATATATATGTTACTATACCAGAAGATATATTAATATCCAAAAGGTAATATTAAATATAAGGTGATATTGGATTTTATTATCTATATTTTGTAATTCTTTCCACATTAATGGAATGAAGATAAATTTATAAATATAAATTTCAATGTTTTGGCATCTATAAAAAATCATAAGAGTATTTAATTAATTATATAATATATTATTATTAAGTATATTCTCATAGTCATCCCTAATGTTATTAAATAGAATTTTTCACGAAGCAGGTTATACCAACCCATTTATGAAATTATTATAATTAATGGATGGGTATGGTTTTTGATGTCATTTTTTTGGCATATTATCATTATTTTTGAACCATAACTATATTATTTTGATATTTTAGACATTTAGAATAATATTTTAAGATATATAAATAAATAAATAATAAATTAGATGATGAATGATATATGTTTCTTCATGAAGGTGGTAGTCCATGCAACACATGAATAACATATTTGTTTCTTAATGGAAATGGTTAATATTTTTAATGGTTATTACCAAAATGTAAAAAAAATTAATATATGATAAATAATTAATTAATAATATAATTTTGGAAGAAATTGTTATGAAAGGGAATTATTTAAAAGAAACAACATTGTAGAAAATTTTGTTGTAATGTTGATAACTTTGGGTTTACCTTTGGATGATTCCATGTAAAAGGAGGGCATAAAACAAACTACATTGTCAAGAAGATTATGGAAGATACATATGATTCTATGGGATGGAAATAGGGAAGATATTCAAATGGAAACTGTGATTTTGTTGCGCCATTTATGTTGTGTTTAGGGGCCCTTTTTATATGGTGTGAGAATTTCATTTTCTAAATATATTATCTCAGTATAAAAAGGGTATATGTTTCACATTTCAAAAAGACATCAAATTGTAAAATGATTTTGTAAAGATAATTTTTTTTGATATGATCATCAACCTCCATATTAGAAACATATTTGTAACATATTATCCTATTTAATCCTTTGGTTAAACATTTTTACCCTTTTCTGACTTTTACAACGGTAATAAATTTCTAAAAAAGTTATTCAGTTTTTTTCACGATAAAAAAATTATCCTATTTAAATAATTTTTGACAGTTGATTCCGAATATGATATCAATTTTATTAGATAAAATTTTCTTCTTTATCAATGGTTAGTGTCTATAATGCATAAAAAATAATTTTTTAGAAAAAAACGTGTAATTGTAATCATAAAATTTATTTTTATATTAAAAATATCATTTTATTATATGTTAATGATATAAATTGTTTCTTATAAAAAATAAGAGTTATTTGTTTTTCATACAAAGAAAAAACTAAAATTTACTAAAATAAAATTTTTTAAATGAAAAGAAAAAATAATTATTTAAATAAATAACTATTTCAATAAATCAAACATTTTGTTTTATAAACTCATAGAAAGTGGTTTAAAATATATTATTTTATTTATTTTATTAAAATTTGATCATGAATAATGTTTTAAATTTTTTAATTCATACATTTTTCGTGATTTAGTCATAAGCATTAGGATTATAGTAAAAACTATACTAATCACATAAAATAATTTATTGTTGAAAATTTATTAAAAATTAGCATATTATATTTTTTTCAAGTGGAAATAAAATTTCATTTCATTTCAAAATTATATTTTTTAATTTAAAAATTTATCATTTAAATAATAATAAAATATAATGAAATATTCTTCTATAAAGTTTAGTTTTTAAAATTTCTAATTTTTCTTAATCATAATTTTTTTATGAATTCTAAATATATATAAATAATTTAATATAAAATATGATTTTAATATTATCACATTTTGGTAATATTATATTTATTTAATTTTTAGTTTGATGTTTCATGTGGAGAAAGCAGTTATAAAAATATATAATTTTGAAAAAAATATTCTTATGTCTCGGGGAATAATAATATCCCCACTGGAATAAATTTATGCCATTTAATATTAATTTTCACTTACTATTGAAAATAAATTATGTTATCTTAAATATATAAATGGACCTATATATTATTAATATAGTCATATAAAAAAAATATTTGAAATATGTATTTTTCACTCAAAATATGTCAATACAAATATGGAGGCTTTCTATGTTTATTCGATTTCCCATTTTTGTTGAAACTATGGATTTTGAGTAAATAATAACATCATTATGTTTGGATGGTGTAGATATTGTGTGGTTCTATTAGAAAATAAATCCCATTATGGATATTTGAAAGTGGATGCAGCTATTGAATAGATTTACTTAGGAGTCACCCTAAAATAGTATAGTTATGTATTGACTCATTCATCACTATAGAGGATGATGAGTGGGCCTATGACTAAGAACCTCGATAAAGACTATCAGAAGGTTTTCATTTGTTAATCACTTTATCCTTTCATGAAAGTAGGATGAAATTATTGTTTCGTGTAATAATGTTTTAGAATATTAGAGATCCTAACCATGTGAAACGTAGAGTGAATATTGAGTGATATAATTTGAACTAAAATTATCCTATTATTAAATTTTTATAGTAGATAAATTCATTAGAGGGAATATTATAAATTTTAAATTTTCTTTACTCTGATTCAATTAAGATATTACTATTCACTCGTCATTATTTATTTGAGTTTTATTTAATGATATGAGATAATAGTTATCTAATTACATTTTAATAAGATGTTATATGTTCATTTCATATAATATTTAATTGTAAAATATATTTTAGATATATTGAAAATTAGGATGTTAGAATACCTCACATGACTGTTATATTCCCCTGAGGTTATTTAATTGAAATCATTGATGAAAAATATAGTTTTTGTGATCTTACTACATTTTATAGAATTTAGCACATAATAATGTTCCCTTACAAAATATAAAATTATGGAATAATATTGGTGTGGGACATTAATAAATTATAAATATATTTTAAAGACACAAAATTATCATATTTCTCAATTTGGGATATTAAATATGGGACTTTACTAATTATTTATAATATAAAAAACAAGAAGAGTTCTTACCATCATTAATAAATATACGAAGAAGGTGATCTTGGGGGATAATTTATCTATCTTATTTAACAAATTATAGGATGTATTAAATAGTTATACCGAAAATAATGTATTTAACCATACAACTCAGACCATGTAAGAATGTTTTATGGGAAACAAGTCCACAATATCTTTTAAAATCTATATGTTCAATATTCACAACAACATTAAACTAGTTTTTTATTCTTGTACTCATATCTAAAATTATGTCACCTATGTTCTTGGTAAAATTAATTTAGACAATTTATAAACCTTATGATGCACTAAATTTACTCAATAAAGTGGCCTAATTCATGATTGATCATCAAAAAATATAAAAAACACATTATAGGGAAATATTCAGTTTTAAATTTAATTTCCCTAGAAATCCATATTACTCAAATACATATAAGGAATAATATTTCGTTTTAATGGTTGAAAATAATAATATATTCCCAAAATATTGGAATCCATGTGTTTTATAATCATACCTAAAATATTAATATAGAAAAAAAAAATCAAATAATATCGTGGTTTATGTTTAAATTTTGATATCCTTAACTAATTTACATAGAATGTGATAACTAAATTTAATAATGAATTTATTTTTATGGGGTGGGGGATGTAACACCTTAATATTTTCGAATATATTCCATTAAATAATTTATTTGTTAACAACATTCTCAACACACAACAGTAATCTAAATTGATGCACATCATATTAAATGAATATAATATAGAAACTTATCATAATAAAAAACCTATAGTAAATAAAAATATAATAAAAATAAAATGTAATTTCATTTATAGGATATATAGTTAATATGATTCAATATTTAGTAAGATTTCATAGTCTCATATAATTTTTTAATGTGTTAATAAATTAGCTCAATCTATTTTGTAAGATTATTATATTACTATATGATATTAATAAATCACAACTAACATATTAACTATAAATCTTCTGTAAATTGATTTATAATAATATTGAGAACAATTACTATTCAAAACAACATTTTCCAATAAATGAAAATTTCGTTTATATTTTTACTTTACCATTAAAAATTAATTTAATAAATTATATAATTTTAATACTATAAAGGTAAATTCACTATTTAATTTCATATATAAAAATTTTCCTACGTTTAATTTCTAAAATTTGAATGAAATAATTTATTTTTTAGTGAAAAACAGAATACACTTTTAAATATAATCAAATTGATTAATCTTATATGAAGAATTTTTTAAAACATTAAAACCTATAAGAAAAATTCTTGATCTAATATTCATTAAATAGTTAGACTATTCATTTAAAATTTCTTTTTTGAATTTATAAAACATATGTTAAAAAAAGTTTGAATTATTTCCCAATAAAAGAAATGAAATTTTGATTAAATATTTTATATATAAAATTATGTATTTCATGATTTTAAATCAATGTAACATTTATTTATAACAACCCAATTGATATCTTAAAAAACTATTTTGAAATGTTTAACTTATATTAAAATTGTTTTTCTAAAAAATACTGTTTTTTTAAAACAGGTTTTTTGTTTTACAGGCATTAATTTTAAAACATAATTTTCTAATACATTAAAAATTTATATAATAAAATAAGTTTCACATTTGGAATAAATATATCAATTTTATTCAACAATTCACATATAATTTTTATATATTATTTGTGAATTACATTGCTTACAATTAGTTTCCAAAGTACAATAAAAAATCGTAAAAGCTAAAATTATTTAAGTAAGGAAGATAAAAAATGATTAATGATTATGTGAACATTTATGATATGAGGGATTTTAGATCATATATATTCCCTCTATATTATATTTCCCATCTTGTATTCTTCTTAAAATTTCCACCATGTAATCACTTTATATTAAGAATAAATGTAAACAAATATGTCATTCTCACAGCAATTAATGGGGTCTCTCGCAACCACCTAAATATATGTCCCAAATAATGGGCTCCACTTTATAACCCACCACATTTCCATTACCTAGAATCATTTTCACATCCCATATATGATAGATAAAAAATTCTATCCAAATCCTCTAAATTATAAGGAGTCCCCAAAAAGAAAAACTAAATTCATTGGCTTAGGTACTAGTTTTCAATAAATAATTTTTCTATCTATCATTCCCAAATATAATTTTCTCATTGATAAATAATAAATTATTATTATTATTACACTAAATTTTTTAATACCAATTAAATTGATATTAACAAACATTTCCCATTACATTAATAAAAATGAAAACATAGATTATGTTTATGAGGACTACCACCTCAACAAAGTAACTCACCACATTTTTCATCCAGAACCATCCATATATTTTTTTATTATATATGATTTAAAAACATATACATATATATATTTATATAATATCATTATACATTTTTAATAATGGTACTATTAAAAAATAAACCAATTTCATAATCATAATTATTGATTAATTATGGTATATTCATGTCTGGATTGATCTAACCACCATCTAGAACAATTCTATATAGTAATATCATGGAAGACTAATAGAATTATATTATAAAATATATATTACAAAAATAATTAAATAATTGTTTTGTTTTATTATTTAGTTGTACTATTAATATTAAACACATTAACAAATATTTCATCATTTATTTGTTTATGATCTCTTGATCATGCTTTTCGCCAATTCATTCTATAAGAAACATGACTAAAACTCTAATAGAATGAAATGATAACTTGAAGAATTTATTATGAAACATAAATTAAAATACAATCTATTATTTCAAATTGATGATAATTAGGAGAAGAATGGACAACATTTTTTTATATCATGAAACTAATTCAAAATGATAAATGATAGGTAAACCTGATGGTGAAAAATATAATAATAAATTTTTTAATAGTTGGGGCTGAAGCTTCGTTTTTATTATTAAAGAATAATAATGATTAAATATATATGTATTGAGAATACTTTTAAATAAACATAATAGATATGAATATATTTCAAAATAATGTGATTATGATAGTTATTTATGTATTAATTAAGTTTCAATTTTATTAGTGGAACATTGGAATTGGGGTAAGGGGTTCATTGTCTAAAATTGGATATCATGAGACATATTTTATATTATAAGAAATGATATATTCCAGATAGTGTGATTAATTTCTTGTGGGTGAATTTTAACATATTTATGTAATTAATGGTATTTAGATATCCATATATTGTTATTTAATTAAATAGAAATTTATTCAATAGATACTAATGTTGTATGAGTTTTTGTTAAATCAACTCTCTTCATTGAGGTATAATGATTCTTCATGATCTTAATTCTTCCAGGATTGGTTCCTACCATCCTATGATTTTCTTTCTGGGAATTTTTGTTTTCTCTATCAGTAAAATGATAATATTTATTTAAATATTCTTGTATTATTAATTTATTCCTCAAAAATATGATCCATTGTTGAGGAAAATTTTTGCCCTCTTTAATGATAGTTTTTCTCATTGTTTATATTTTCTCGTCCCTCTAATTTTCTCATTAATATTTAGAATCTCTATTGTGAGTTATCTCATGTAATATTTATATTTCTCTTCTTATGTTTTAAAAATGAATTTTAATACTCTTTTAACAATGTGGGTTTTCAAAAAAGTTCATTAATATTATTTTTTCAGCATCTAATAATAAAATAATGTATCTTCCTCTTCACATTTCTAATCACAGTCACTATATCATTTGAAGGACCAATTATCAAAGTCTATTTTTTATAATTAAGTATTTCATAACATATTCACTTATGATTTTGGTGCTTCACTTCCTTTTCACGAATTATTTATTGAATAATATTTATTAATATTTATATATTAGAAAATTAATGTATATCATTTTGTAAAAAAATGTTCTTTTCCCGGGATTTTTTTAAAAAAAATATTTTTAAAAATAAAATGCATTATAAAGAGCCCTCCACTATTTTAAAACTATTTTCTCTTTTAATGGATTCATTAAAGACTATTAGTTAGAAATATTTATTTTAATTTTTTTTATTTTCATGTTCTCTAATGTGACATTTTCAAAAACGACTTCCCAATGAGCCTATAAATTTACAATTTACCCCAAAGATAATAGAATATCCAAAAAACTATTCTTTTAGTTTTCTATAATATCATTTTTACCTCTAAATTATTTATATTCGTATAAGTTATTTTTTCTGAATAATACTATTAATTTTTATATATAGTACACTTTAAGTTAATTAGGCTTTGTGTATCAATTTTTTATACTATTGGGGAAAATTGCGATGACATAATCTAGAAATGTTTTGAATCCCAATTTACATTCCATGGGTTATTTACTATTTTATTAATGAATACCATATTATCCAATGTATTTTCATGAATATTTGAATTATTTATATCTTATAGAAAAAAATTAATGGGATTTCAATATATGGTTGTTTGGAACTATATATCTCCTTGATGCATTAGGTAAATCTTTACATCTCCTAAGGTAATGGGAGATGAGTTGTAATCTCTCAATCCTCCTAGTAAAATTAGTGACTGAATCACGATCTACCATGGGTAACATCGGAGTGAATCATGATCCATAATGAGAATTAATTGAGTGAAGACTGATCGACTATGTGATATAGGTGAGTGAACCCTAGGACATCATAAGAAGCATGTAACTAAGGTCTAATTCCTTGTGATAAATAGTATATATGTCCATGAAACTTTGTTTTTATTCACATAATTATATTATGTGACACATTACTATGTTTTCTAATTAATTTATATTATTAATTATAATGAATAATAATCCATGTTTGATCTGATTGTGTCTTCCTAATGTTATATTTTGGTATCATGATTAGGATTTAAACCCTAAAAGATTATTTTTTACTCACTTGTGACCATCATTGGTTATCTATTATGTTTCCCCCACTAAGAATCAAATCCCACCCAATTCGTATGTATCTCTTCTATAGAATATAATAAATATAATTACATTCGATAAATCATAAAGGGTGTCTTTTTTAGCTCAATTGTAGATAAATACTACCATGTATTTAAAAAAACATTCACATATATGTGATCCTCATTAGCACAATTCTTTTATTATTTGGAATGTTTAATTATTTGTGAGTTTTAAGGATCAAATTATGGAAATGTATCAAAATAATGATAGGTTCATATCATATTTTATCAAATAAGTTTTTAATGAAAGTGTTTTTAATATTGTACCCATGGGTGATGGATAATTAAAATTGTAAAGATTTAATTTATTTATGGGGAGAGTAACTGCTAAACACTTCACTATACATTTAACTTAAGTAAATATTATCTATCCCAAATCAAATTCTATCTAAAACGATTTAAAAAAAATGAACAACAATGCTTAATCAAAAAAAAGATCAATCCACTAGTAATAAAATATATTTTAATAAATTATAAAAACGAATTACTATATGATAAATAATAAATATATTTTAATTTTCAAAATACATATCATTTTTGGGAATATTTATATAACATTTTAATAAATTAAATAAATCTATTTTAAAGAATTATAATTATAATATTTTATAATAAAATATAATAATTAATATATGAATATTCTATAAAATTAAAATTTGTAATGAATAATAGAAAAAATTAATGTTACAGAAATATATTTATCAAGAAAAGATTATTTCCTTATATTTTTTATCTAAAAACTAAATTTTAATATAGTATAATTTCAATGAGAGAAAGTAAAAATAATTTTTGAATCAATAATTTCAAAATTATATTATTATAAATTTCGGTGGTTTTTCTAGTATAGTTTATTTTTAGATAAATAGTAAAAATATTGTATTTACCAAAACTAAAACATTTTTTAATTTATTGTTTAATGAAAATGAGTTAGATATTTATAAAATATTCTAATTGATCAGTTATTTCTAAATTTTTAGAATTACAAATTTTAAATTACTTTATTAAATTTTAAAAACTAGGTTTAACAATTTATGGACAGAAATGATATTTTCCAATTAAAGAATATATTTTCAGTCATTAATTGGAAATATATTTTATTTTATAAAAATTCATTTTTATATGATTTGAAATCTAGATCAGATTTACCTGTTTTATAATAAATCATTGTTGATCATGAAAATAAAATAAATTGATGATTTTATTATAAAAATGAATTTTAATATTTAAAACATTTTTTTTATAAAATGGGTGGTCCCATGCTACATGCACTAATATGAGTATTTTATTTTTGTAAGATGAAAAATGTATCTAATAAAATTTATTTAATATTTTTAATTTTTAATTTCAAATTATTTAATAAGTTATGTTTTGTTTTTAATAAAAAAAATTAATTGCTCTGGTGAAAACTTGTTACCGCGGTAAAATCAAAAAAAGGCTAAAATGGGTTACGCACTTGGGTAATTTGGAAAAAATGTTTGAAGCTAGTATCTTGTTTTTGGTTTGAGGTTTTTCAAGGACAAAAATACATAAACTTCATTATTGTTCATTTTGGATTTTTATTGACATATAAAACATTATCTCCCTTTATATAACGATAAAACAATTAAAATAATACCATTCACACCACCTATACAAGTTTCCTCTCACTAGACCTTCAAGACCACACCCAATATTATTTTTACTATTTAAATTAAACACTATTTCATTCATAATTATTTATATTTCACTAAATTTATTTTATAGAAAAAAAATATCATGGGTCCTCCATTCCCGAAAAATTCATTATGGGAAACTCAATTCTTTCAATCATATTCAAGGGACTTTGTGGGTTTTATAAATTAATATAAAAGGTTTTTTGCCTCAATTATAATTTTATAAGAAATATATATTATTATAAACAATGTTATAATTTTTATGTTGTATCTTCCTAAATTTAATGTTTTTTATCATTATCCTTTTATTATTCATAGTATTTAATGTTATATTTTAAATTTTATTCTTCAAGGATTTTTTATCTGAAAATTCTAATGTTATAAGGGTTTTATTGTCTCATTTTCAAATCTGTGACTCAATATTGATATTTCACAAAATAATTTCCTTGTTATGTTCTATTTGCAACCCTATTTTTTCAATTATAATTAATATCATTAATTTAATCATATTTTACTATCCATTTCTTGGTTATCCTATTATTCATACTATACCATTACAATACGTTTTTTAAATTAATTCTCCTTCACTCAGTTATGATTATTCTTATATGACATTTTAATATATTTTGGGAATATTAATTTTTTTGCACATTGTTGTAATCAATTGTCTTTTTTCATAAAAGGGATTTAAATATCTACTATATAAACCAATTTCCATATATTTATTTATTAATCAATCATGGCATTTCTAGGGGATTATGATCACAAAAACATTATTTACTTGAGTAAAAATTTTACATCTTGAGAATAGTATTTCTAGTTTTATAAATTATTGTATATGATATTTTAGATGACATTTCTTCTTTTATAAAACATTAAAATAGGGTTTTGAATAAAAATATAAATTCTAATTGAATTTATAAATCATATTACTAAGAAATTGTAAAAAAAAAATATTAGTATTTTAATAATTTATTTAAATTTTTTTCCATTTTCATTATTCTAAAAAAATGATCTCATTTATTATTTTGAAAAAAAATATGTTTTTACTTGTGTTATCTTCTTATTTACTATTAAAACCATTCAAAGGGAATATTTTCTATCCCATTTTATGATGTGGCTTTTCATGAAATTTTTTACTAAATGTTGAAATGGATTTCCAACCATTAAAAATAAAATAATTTATAACCAAATCTGAATTATCCTTAGAAATCATTTATTTCTTTTAGAATACGCATTATTGATGATTATTTTTAAAATAGACTATTTTTAAGATTTTTTCACCTTATATTTTTTAATTCATTTTGTGTTTTACATGTTTCCTCTTTTGTAATTTATATTTTATATAAATGATTTCAATATTTTTTACATATACTTTTAAAAAATTGAAATTCTAATATATAATAATATAATCTTTTATGACAGAGAAAATATAATTTTTGAAAAATCCATTTATGATTATGGATCCTTCTGTTTTCTTCATTACCTCAATCGGACTAATCTACCTAGAAGATATATTTAATGAATTACCCTAAAACTGCTATTTTGAAATACATATTTAGGGTGATTGAGTATTGGGTGTCAATATTTTATATTCCTGTCGTATCATTTGGTGATAACATCAAGAAAGTTAGATGAACCCATTTTTTACATGGGATCCATATGTTTTTGATGAATTAATGATTCCAATTGAAGCACATATATATGGAATATTTATGGGTGAGTTCTAATACAATCCCCTATTTCATTGGAAGTGGTTTAATGTCTCATGAGATAATAATGGTTCATGAATAAAAATAATCGAGTGAATTTTGGACTATCTGTTGTGATAATAAATTCTATAATAGACCATGAGTTTTGAAATTGGATTCAATAATGGATTTTCAGTTCAGATACTCTGGTCACTAAACGATAGAATGTTATAATGCTCGAGTTAGAATGGGTACCAATAATTAATTGTCTATCAACCATCAAAGAGTTTCCAAATTTGTATACCAAAACAAATGTGTGATGATTTACATTTATTGTGTTTGTTCGATAGTTCCTTGTTATCTTTTTTCCAAATAATTATGTCATTATACTATAATTATTTCAAATGGATCATTTTTATTATCTCATGTTTTTATTTTCTCCTATCATGATATGTTTTTATTCATTTTATTCTACATGTCCTCCAATTATTGGGTATTGATACTCAAATTCTTATGTGTTATTTTTAATATGATATATTTCCTATACACGTGTTTTCTCATTATTTTATGATATAACACTTTATGAAATATCGATGAGTTTTTCCGTATTATTTGATCTCGTCACATTATTATGTTTTCATTAACTCGGTTATGAAGTGGATTACAACCTATGGGTAGTGTTGAAGAGAGTATAGTGTGGTTTGATTATATTGAAATATTTAAATTTTCTAAAAATTATTACACTTTTATAGATGATCAAAAAAGACACTAAAACATAAAATCATTGAATTTTTTATTTATATGAATTATTAATGAATAATTTTTTTTGAAATTTTGTAAATTATTGATATTCTTTTTCAAACAAAATTTATTAAAAACCTTAGTATCCTTTTAGTCGAATTACATTTAAAAAAATAACATGACTTTTCTCTTCAATAACCATGAAGATAGTTAATTTGGTGATTGATATTCGTTAGTATGTAATCAAATTATATCAATGATTTCATGGTGCATAATATGAAATCTATGTCGGGAAATTATATTTGAGAATAAAGTTGCATAAAATAATTGAAACTTAAAAAAACGTTTTAACAAGAAATGGACCTTGATATATAATGAAATGAAATATTTTAATTATACTTGAATTAATGGGTGTTTGAATACACCATATAAAAGAAATAACGGTGAAAAAATCAATTATTTCTCATTGATTTGAAAGTAAGTCATAGAAACTCATACATTAATTCCATAATTCCACTAAAACCCTTAAATGTAATATAAAAAATAACATTATTAGAAACTTATTTTATAAGATTAATAATTTTTTAAATTTTTTATAAACACTATTTAAAAATATTCTATATATGTATATTATATCATTATTGTCAATTATAAATATTGAGTGTGGGTAATGATGATATATTTGCACTAGTTTCATAATAGAAATGTTTATCAATTTTATTATCATAATTTTCATCATTATTACATCATAAAAGGAATAAGAAATTATTATTTTTAATTATTTATAATTTTATAATTTTACTTTATCTGATTCTTATTTATTATCCTTGGTGTTGAATTTAAAAGTGATCATGTTTTTCTTATTTTTAACAAATGGAAGTTGATATCATAATTAATGAGTTTAATATTAACATTACCAGTATTGAACGAAGGTAAAATATTTATTTAATAACTTATTATAATTATTAATTTATTTTAGTTTTATTATCCATCCATTATAATGATGTATAAAATTGTTCATGTAGGTTCGTAACTCACCAAAACCTGAAAATAAAATAAATAACAGATTACTTTGGTTACAAAATGGTTTCTTTTGGAAAAATTTCATTATTAAAATATAATAATTTATATTATTTACATATTTAATTGTCTTTATTCATACAGGAATATATTTAATAATAAAAATGAACCTATATAAAAAAATTAGGGACGTTACTTCGGGGATGTGATAGTTCACACAAATTCATGATTAATGTTTTCACTTCTCAAATAATGAGAGAGAATGATGATGGAATAGAATATAATGGTTTATAGTAATAATTGTATTATATTTATATCTATATCTATATATACATATATGTATTTTTTAATCAATTTTATCCTTGAAACAAATTACTATTGACAGTGTTGAAAATGGAAGACATCACTTCGTATAGGTTGTAGTCTGCACAAATTAAAAAGAAATTCCATTTTCATTTATATAAATGGAATATAAGAGAGAATGATAATTTTTATTCATATATTATAATAAAAACCTTATATTATGAAAATTTAATCCTTAATATAATATTAGGGAAATATTTTTTATATGGAAGATATAAAGGAATAAATTTTTTGGTAATTTTATTTACGTACAATGGGATCTTTGTGTTTCTCATCGAGGACTCCGTAGAATGGGAGGAGATATGTAAAAATATTATAATAGAATGTTTAATGAATAGTTTCCCATAATTTATACCCCTACGAGGCTATAAGTGGGAGAAGAGAGATAAGGACTCCTTACTCCTAACTCATTTAGGCCTCATGTTTGAGACTAGCACCGAGTGTTTGACAAACATGCAGATGGGAGGAATTACCCACTAAGTGACAACTTGTGGAAGAGAGAGATAAGATAGACACCATAAAACTTTTTATTAGACTCCAATGTATAATAATACAAAATTGAACATATATAATGTAATGAAATAACTAATAAAACTAAAATTACACTTCATATACTAAGAGAAAGTAAAGACGGTCGCGACCATGAATCCCAAAAAAACTCCTGCAAACCCCCCAGCTAGTAATAACACACCTAATCTCTATACATATCAAACTAAATTGAAAAATGTGTAACTATATATAGGGTGAGTTTAATAGTATACTCATAAAGATCCTCCTAAGAACGTCTCATACAAAAGGTAAATGAATAATTTTAAATAACAATGAACAACAACTGAAAATAACTCATCACCTAAACATGTATACTATGTTCTCAGCATCACCATAGATATTATCACCATGTATCAGATAAAAAGAAATATAATAAATAATATCACGGGTACCCCGCTACCACTTCCCCAATAGTTTCCCACTTTTCCCTAACATTTCATGTTCTAAGCATCTTTATCCAAAAAGGATATCCCACAGACACTTGGGCGAAGCACCAAAACATACACCTCATGCATCACACCACACAATATATATAACCAACTATAACTAGATATTTTTAGTGATCCACCACATCCAACATAACATTTATCATATATCAAGTATCAAAACTCAATCCATCACACCTCATACACCGAGTAAGGATCCTGAAGCCATCAAATACTATAAATTTTATACATATTGTAGTTAGTAGGGAACTATATCTATAATTAATGTGTTTGAAGTCACCACACGTAATTAAATCATTATAAACATAGTTGTGGAGAAAACTAACCACTATTAATACCATCACAATAAACTATCAAGAGAGGATAGTGGGGATAAAGGTGGTAGTAAGCCATCCATCCACCCATCGAGATGTCGTGGAAAACAAACCTCCTATGAATTAGAATCCAAGGGGTCTCAGTTGTCCTAACTGAAAGAGTGGATTAGCATCTAAAAAAATTTACATGATATAATATATCTCCCAACAGAACTATGGTAATATCATAGGCTTAGACTCAACTACATGTAACAACTCTCAGACTATATTTTGACACTACTATGACCAGAAACACTATAAGCTCACAACCATTTAAAGAGATAAATTAAATTCCATTATTCATAATAATCAGTTTGACATAATGTTAATTAAATCATTAACCATTAAGTAACAATTATCAATTTCCACAACTCATTTCATTATCATCACATTAATTGTAATATTCCCTCCGCACATAATCAAAGAGAGTCCATAGATTCTCCGAATTATAACCTCATCATTTCATACCATCAATATCGAACCCCATGGGTAAAACATTTATTCATTTTTTAAATACATTAAATTTCATACTACCAAGTATTCTAGGAAAACAATGTAAGAAACCAAACACAACGGGTTCAACATGGTGAGTATATACACTTTCTGTTATGTCATCACTACCTATAGCAGGGTCGTAGAATCATCAAAAAATAAGAACCTAATCCTGAAAATCATGTGGAATAACCCACACCTCATTAGCTCTCTATGATAGAGGGTAACTAAACGCATCTACCTAAAGTAGTGGGGAAATTAAATAATATAAACAACAACATGTTCATCATCTAAGTAACTAAATCAAATAGGCATCCGGATTTAATAAAAATGGGTAAGACCACCTTCAAATGGTTCCATCATTTATGGGGTACCCCAATACACCAAATTAATATCTTGATGCATCTCTCCACTCCAGGTGTCAACTACTACCTCAACAACCAGGCGCTCTCACCCCTTATACTATAATAGAACTCCAGGATCGGCCATCCCAGGCTTACAAAACATCTGGGCCTCCTATCCCCCCATAACACAACAACCCTCCAGGCTCAGCCATCCTAGGATCACATACATTAGGGCCTCTTCAACCCACTTTCAACAATATCCCTCTAGGATCATTCGTCCTAGGGTCACATCATATATAATAGGAAACAAACAAAGAAAATGTTATCTTGGCCCAAAATAAAGATTTCCATCCTTCACACACAATGATATGTCATGGCACCAAAGCACATAGAATATTGTATTTATAAGAAAATTGGTATCTTGAGACCTATAAAAGAGTTATATTTTTCACCCAACCATTATTGATTATATATTAAATTAACTGATTCATTATTCATATGTTCCAACTACGGGAAACCTCTGCAATAAGATAACCCATGTTATCACAAATTAATTAAACAATTAATTTTACATTCCTCAAATTCCTCTATCAACAAGAATCATCATGATTCATGTTCATTAAAAAAATACTACAAAACATTCACACATGCATCAATTTTATTATCATCAAAGTTCAAAAAAACAACTACAACTAGAATCATGAAACATGCCTCTTTAATTCCGTTAACCTATTAATTAACCATTATTTTCAGATTTAAATTCATTTCAAATTTTTATAAATAAAATCATGAATATGAAAGAAATCTATATATATCACACTATCTAGAAAGTCAAGTACCAAATCATTATTACTGTACAATGTAGAAACATCACTATACGATGTACACTAATTCTTTATTCCAGTTCAAAAAATTATTAGGTTATATTCATTCTGATTCGAGGGGATAAATCATGATAAATATATTATTTCAACTAAATAAAAAGAAAATAAAATAATCTCATTCATAAAATTGGACATAAATGTTCTTTGTACGGGAACAAAGCACTCAATAGATCTTCGATCACTCCTCCCTCAAGAACTGCATCCATCTAAGGATGTCATGGCACAACCAAAAAAATCTAAGTGAAACCCCATGATAATTATGGGTATGAAAACTCCATAGCACAATGAGAAGATACAATTAGAAAAAATTTCAAATTGGAAAATATCTCTAGAAGAAAAAGTAAGAACACATCATCGATCACCATAGATCGAGCACATAAGACCATTGATCGATCCCCTTAGTATGGATCAAAAACGATGAAAAATAGATCTTTTATATGACAAGGAAGAAGAGTGCCACTATATCTATAGGGTTTGTGAAAAACATGGGAGGATGAAAAATGTAAAAAAAATACCACATTAGTGGATTACATGACATGTAATCCCCTTTCACATCATGTAATCCATGAAATTGTTTTCACCAAATAATGCATAAACTCTTAACTTTATTTGTTTTCCATCCCCCAACATATTAAATTATGTGAAACCCAGATTCACATCATTAAACTCTTCATGATGTGAAGCCCTCCCACATTCTAGCTTCTAGAAACCGAACTCTTCTAGAATTCCTCTAACCATCCTCCAGCACATGAGTCTTCAAAAATGATAAATGGGTGATCCATGTAGATTCGTGCATTTACATTATATAAAAATCAAAAAAAAAATTAATCCTATAGAATACAAAACCAACCCCTAAAATATATTGAA
The DNA here is from genome assembly GCA_963277665.1 of Viscum album. NCBI lineage: Eukaryota > Viridiplantae > Streptophyta > Magnoliopsida > Santalales > Viscaceae > Viscum > Viscum album. The sequence goes on from OY728137.1 coordinate 115,798,265, forward strand.
AATTTGTATCTGAACAACCACCCTACATGATACCTCTCAAGGCTCTCATCTTTAGAATATCTCAACCACAAAACTATGAGACCAATGAAAACACACACATAAAACCACACCTATATCCTTAACAAATCTCCTGGGGTAAATAACACCAAAAAAATGGCAATCCACAACAAGAAACAAGAGAAAACATCTAATAAAATAGAACGAGTCTACGACCACAAAATTAACATAGTTGTAAGAGATTTTTTAAAGGCCAAATATCTTAGGGGTACTATGTGTTTATCTATGAATCACATTCCCAAATAATCTCTTTCATGCAACTATGCATCCACGATACTTGATCCTAGGGGATAGAATTCCCATGCAACACCTCCTCGTGGATATCCTGGAACTCTACAGGCTGCTCCATGAAGGTTTCAAATTTTCAAAATCGATATCACCTATGAGAGTTATCACAATGTTAATGATAAAGTTGTGATATGTGAAAAAAATTATGTGTCTGGCTCATCTACCGGGGAAGCGATACCCTATACACCACTGCTCCAAAATGGGTCAACACCTCAGAAGGCCAATCAAATCATTGATAAAATTTACTCCCATAACCAAACATTAATTACCCATGATGGGGAGTCAACTACAGGAACACATGATCCCTAACATTGAACTACATAAGTCTCCTACTGTGGTAGACATAATATTTCTGACAATCATGCACTATATTAATCCTCTCACAAATCACATGAACCATGTCTATTGTGTTCTGTACCAGTTTCATCCTGATAATTTATGACTCTCTATCCCCATTCCATCACAATAGTTGATTTAAATTTTAGACATATCATGCTTCAAATAGTTCTATACCAAAATAGGAGTAAAAAATATTGTTACAAGTGACCTCTAACATGGTTAGGTTCTCCATCCATGAACCTCCAAAATCTATGATAGAAGAGTGCAACATGTCTTCATAATTCACGATGGTCCGCTCATTCTGACCATCAATATATCGATGAAAAACCATGTTAAGTCATAACTGATAAACAAAATCAGGTTGGAGACCTCTCCACACCCTAGTGTTAAATCATGTATCTCGATTAGAAATGACCATTCTCGAGACTCGGTGGAGTGTCGCCACCTCCTCTAGTAACCACATAGACAAAACATTGACTAAACATTACTCCTTGACCACTATAAACCATGTATATTTCATTAATAAATATTCTACCAACCATATCGCATCATAAACTCCCTAATATCAAGGTAAACTAGTGATAATGTTCATCATTTTTGTCCTCCCACATCCATTGGGGGACATCTAATGGATAGAGAAGCCAACTGGGATCACAATGCTCAACCATTATCTTCTTCTAGACCAAACATCAAGACACAAACTCTACAACTAAAAACATCAACCTAGGCCCCCAAAAATATCCTCTCAATGTTCGATACATCATTAACAAACCAGAATGTACCAGCTAAGGAATATTATATAACACATTAAGAACCATCTCAAAAACTGAAAGTGGAACAACAAACCTTCCCTAAAACAACACATGATTTGTTCAACCTCATACGAACTATCAGGAGCCTGACCATTATCATCTCGGTCTTTCTAGACTTATACCTCAGGATCCCACAAGAGGGTCTCCTACCCCTACTACACCAGAGAGGGATACCCCATCATCTAATGAACACAACCATTTCCCATGAATTCTCTAATATCTGGGTGTAAGGATAAATTTTCTTACATCACCCTACATTAATCACATGGTTATTACACCACATTACAACACAATTTCCTACTCATCACATCAGCTACAATGTTCACATTCCCAAGTGTATACAAAATCTCAAAGTCATAATCATGTAAGAAACCCTTCCACAGATGATATCACAAATTCTTATCACCTTATTAGAAAACATACCTTAGGCTTTAATGATCAGTGAAGACCACTATAATCTCACATATAAGGTAATGTATCCAAAACATTAAAGAAAACACCACCCAAAACAAATTGGGATCATGGTTGGAATAGTTACACTAATGGGGATACAACTGCTCAGACTCATAAGATATAGTTGATCTTTGATACATCAGAAAAGAGCCCAACCCAAGATGTGAAGCATCACAAAAGACTTGAATCTAAAATATTTCTTCTATAAGATAAATAATTGGAGAATTGAATAAATTCTCCATTAGATACTCTAAATCTGCTTTCCATTGATCAGTCTACAACAATGCTTAGTCATTTCTGGTCCATGATGTCATAGGAGTACCAATTCTAGAAAAATGAGCTTCAAACCTAATGTAATAGCATATAAGACAAAAGAAACAATGCACCTTTTTACTATATTTGGGGCTACCCAGGAAAAAACTACATCCATCATTTATAGATATATATATACTCTCTATTGGGATACAATAGGCCCTAAGAGACATACTCTTTTATCCCAAACCCAAACATTAGAAATATCCCAAATAACTTCTCACTGTGTAGAACTTAGAAAAATAAAACCAATATTCTATACTGGGTTATCCTTGAACATGAATTACATAAGGATTTAATCAAAAAAACCACCATGATCTTATCTAGGAACTCACAGAACAAATAATACATCATCCCCTGAACACATTTGGAGAATTCATCACACTGAAAACATCAGAACAAACATGTAATGCCCATGATTACAACGAAATACAATCTTCAGTGTATCATCATCCTTAACACACATCTAATGATATAATATCCACAAATCGATCTCCAACGACCAACATGATCCATTTAGTTGATGGAATTAATCATCAATATTTGGATAAGGATACTGGTTCTTTATTGTCACTTGGTTCAAGTGATGATAATCGATACACAACAACAAACTTTGGCGATCCTTCATGCTGAAATAACATGTTCACCCCAAAGTGACACAATAGAATGAACAAAACCAATTTGCAATAGACCATTGAGATTTATAAGTAGATATTACATCACAAAATGCACCATCATATACATAGACATCGATATTTGAGACACAAATGTATATATATTGATCCTGAACTTGATCACTTGTTGAGGGGGTAATGCTACAACATCCTCTGGAAACACAATAGGGTAATCTTCTATAACCCTAGTAAATGATGTCTCTTGAAATTATAAAACACTTATAATTAGCTCAGTTATCAAGGATGACAAGGACATAACACACATATGACCCATCCAAGGGTTTCACTCACCAACATACACAACTATCTCTCTAGAATCAATAAATAAGACAACCAGCCTCTTAATGAAATCCATGATATCCTAAATCGAATACAACATATTCTTGATGATGATGATTTCATAATATTATATCCACAAACATATGAAATCATTCCAAGATCGGTTCTTCCACAGTACTAGCTCATAGTTTTTCCATACTTAAAACAATTCACCTTGACCTCAAACTAGTTTAGTCAATGCCAAGGTCGCTGGAAGTCTCTCTACCTCATAGACAAAATAATGGACAAGGGGAGGTGATATAAAAGAGTTTATCTATCCTGGATAAAACAAGTCATGCACCCTTGTATAAAATAAAAAAGGGTACCTCTAATGATTTATACCTTGCATGGAACTAGAAATGCTAAGGCATGTAGCTGACCACAACCTAAACCATGTCTTATCTAACCATACAAATTCCCACATCCATGAACACAGTCTTCTCTATGAGGACAAGGGGGATCCCATTGTTATATTTTTTCATCCCCAAATACTCTCTTTTGATCCCAAATAGGGGAAACATCTGGTTGACACCTTGGATAAAACTACCACAATGGAGAAATGCGATGTAGAACAACCGGTGCACACTGATTTCTTATAATGTTTTATAACTCTTACTACTGATGTTTTTAGCCTCCAAAAAAACATGTGAATTATACCTTAGCATAGAACTATGTGATGCCTCCCTTAGAGAAATGAGAAATTGGGGGATGGGTCCTAACCCTGGCTAATTGAAGATATTCTGTTCTAAAAACTAGGAATCACAGACAAGAACACTACTTCAAGAAGAATCCTAACGGCTCCCATCATTTGACCTTCTAGTTCTGGATAATGTTCTCTTAATGACCTCAACACTTTCCATCACCTCGTGATATGTCTTTAGCATAAATGAGGTCACATAGCACTATATATCTATCTAAAAAGTAAAAAAACCCTTGTAATAATAAAATAATTCATTTTCAATTATTAATTATATTGTATTTAAAATATACACTACATTCAATAATGTATATTATAAATTCTGTTTTAGGGTTGAAAACATTATTTTCCTAAACAATAGTTTTACCAACATTTCATGGTGAACTAGTTTTAAATATATTTTTTACGCTTTTATATTTCTAATTTGAAATATAATCCTCTTATTGGAAATAGAGGTGTCAAAATTTACTTTTTTTTAAATTTTTCTATTTTTTTATGAAATCCATATTATATTTTACTGTGATAAAATACTGAATTTTAATTCGATAAGTATTTTTCTTCTAATTTATTTATAATTTTATAATATTATTTTAGTTGGAATTAAATTATAATGAGAATATTTTTTATTATATATTCCAATGTACGTCATTGGAATTAATTTCACATTGAAATTGTATATAAAACCTAATGAACTTTTGAATGTTTTACTTTAAAAACTAATTTTATTATTCCCTCAAAGGGATTATTTTTCAATTATTTTCTAAAAACTATTTGTTATAAATTTGGGAAAATGGATTCCATATTTGGAATCATAAGGTTAAAATATTATAAATGGACCCTTTTAGTTTTTTGACATTATGAATAGTATCTTCAGTTCTAATTTTAGTTAACTTCATTAAGGGAAAATTAGGTAATTGAAGGTGAAAATTACATTATAAAATTATAAAATTACACTAAAACTATTCATAGTTTAATTGGATGACTAAGTTTCTACTTGTATAATTCTGGGTTTATTTTAAGACCTCTTGGAGCCACTTTGATTACTTTTATGGATTTATAATATTATTTTCAACGAGAAGTCATTATTGTTACACTTCTGTTTTTAAGAAGTATATTATTTCTAATATAGGGTTATAGTGGGGATGTCAGAAACAATTAATATAATTTTAAAATAAAAAATCATTACCTACATCCAGGTAATTTATTTATAATTTTTAGGGAATAAATAATCAAGTGAAACAGTGAAAAAATGATGATGTAGTAATTTCCTAATTAATAATTGAAAAAATAAATAATATTATAAATGTTAAATTAAATATAAATTGACATTATTGATTCCATCCATAATTTTTTTGAACCAATTTGACATGATATTTATTTTTTCAGAAATAAAACTTCATTATAACATGAAGTTGTGATAATAGAAAAAAATGATTCAATAAATAGTTTCAAAATTGAAAGTAATGGTATTTGAAAATATAAATCATTTTATTAAAATAAATAAAATTTATAAAAATAAAAGATAAACATAAATAGTATTAATAAGTCAGAAAATTTCATAAATGACACTTTTATTTGTCGTTTGGCATGTTATTTCATGTATATTTACCCTCAAAATGAATATTACTTAATAAAATGGTAAGTGTTAAAAGGGTTAAAACATAACGACGTGGATTAAAAAACATAACAAACAAGTCAAATTTTAATTAGATAATTATATTTAGACCCATAGGTATCATATCATTGAAATTAATCACTTTTTACTCTTTTTGAATAAGATATTGACTTATATTAATTTCATATTTTGAATAATACCCAGAGTGCCCCTCTCTTCTGTTACAAAAGGGCACTACAACCTATCATTTATTCACACTTCAAATCCATTTTTTATCATTCATGATCTACAAAAATACCTTCCTATAATCATTCCCCACATTATTGTGGCCATATTTTAGTCATAAAACCCTCTTTATATGTATTAAGTAGTTTATCAATGCATATCATCTGAAGAAGATGTATCATTTTTATTTAAGTGATTCGATTTTTTTCTTCCACTTCTGTGAAATATTCTTTAACAATGATGATGTAATAACTCTAGTATCCTCACTATACTTATATTTTATTACGTTAATATCATCACTTATGTTCATCTTCACATCCATCAAATTGGAAAATAATTAATCATTCATCTGTACGTGTGAATTATCTTATCCACCAAGCGATACAATTAATTTCAATAAATATCTCTCAAGACATGTTTTAGTGTTGTAATAACAGTTTATATGTGATATAAATGAAATAAATATTATTAAAATAAAATAATATATCAATTATGTTCTTAATTTCCATGCACATAAAAATGATAATGATGTTTGTACGAAAGTATGAACTATCACCTCCACGAAGCGATGTGAATCATTTTTAATAACCAAATTACTTTGATAATATATAAAATTTTATTTAAATTATTACAATGATATTAATGAATTAATTATAATTCTAAAATGTTAAAACAATACTTAAATTCTTTATATAATGATCAATGAAAAATAAAAAATATTACTCATTTGTACGTACAACTTACCATCTCAATGATTATAACATAGATCATTTTTCATATCCATATGTAATGGATTAATTTAAAATTATAATTAATGTATAAAATTTATTATTATGTCATGAATATTATTCTTGATATGCTGTTCTGATGACCATTTTTCTTATAGACATTACACTATGTAATTTTCAACTCTTATATCGAATATCATCAAAACATATGATGTGAACATAAATAATTAAGTAATTGTTATGATATAGTGAAAGAGATATAAAAGGAATATTAAACTTAATAAAGGTTCAAAATAATGTAAATAATTAACTTCATGTTAATATTTAATATGATTAATAATATACATGATGAATCAATATGGAGGTAAGCAACATTATATCAATATTTTTTCATTGATACATATTTTTATTTTATGCACCACCTTCAATTAAGAGGTTTATAAACATCCCCATTGACATTTAATTTAATTAAAAGGTTTTGAAATAGAATATTTTGATATGAATTGTTTTTCAGTTCTTATAAATTAAAATGGGATTTTTTAAATTATACAACAACGATGGCCTCTTCACTACTGTGTATGTTATTTGATATTTGGATTCCTCAAAAACCCTTATTTTTTTAAAAAAGAAATCACTTATTCCTTTTTTTGAGTATTTTTGTATTTATATTTGTTTTTAAAATGGAATACTAATTTCAATATGTTGAAATTATTTCTTTCGATTAAAAATGAAATATTATCTCTGAAATACTGAAAATTTAAAAAAATTGTGTGTTATGATCATATAATGGTACATGAAAGTTTTTTTTTGGTGGATATGTGATTAAAAAAGGATGGATGGTTATGGAATAAACCAATGATGAGTGATTATATTACAACATCCAATTCATTGGGTATGGAGGTTGACATTATGGTTATTCCAATTTCTAAGAGTGACATGAAAGGACGTTAGATGCATGATTATTCCATATAAGTAGAATTATGTCCCATGTTAACTTTATGTGTTATGCATGATTTTATGGGGTTTATAAAAATATTATGATTAAAAAAATATAATAATGATCTTATTATCAAAATAATGTATTTACTACTTCTTAAGGGTGAAATGTATTACATTATGATAAAGTATTCATGTCTTACAAGCTATCGCAAGACTAAAAGTTTTCCTTATTTGATTATCCTTTGCTAAGCTTTTTTGATAATCAAAAGATATAAAATGTTTCCCAATAGATTTATGGGATAATAGTTATAAGGGTTGAATTAACAGAAAAAATGTTACAATTGAACATGAAAAGAAACAGTGTTTCATTTTAAAAGGTTTTTTTGTAAAAAAATAAATAAAAAGTGTATATTAGTGATTACATTGAAATATTTGAGTTGTTATGTATGAATTATGGCCTAATAATATAAAACTATAAAACTGTAAATATCCCCAATGTTATTAATGATAAATTCTTGAATGTACTCAATATTATGTGTTTTTTAAGGATGGGTCCTTAAAGTTTGTATAAAAGGTCTATTTATACAACATTAAAGGATAGGGTATTATTAATAACATATTTTTTTAGATTTTAAGTTATGTTCAATTTAAAAAGTTATAGAATTTAATGATGACCATTTTTGTTCATTTAAAATATAGATTTTTAGAATAGTTTTCTATAGAAGAAATAACCTATATTTTCAGGGATAGAATCAAGAGGAAAAAATCCGTCCAAATCGTCATCTTAATATGGATAGGAGTGGAACTTATCAATTTTGTAGTAAATTATTCGAAGGATCATATAACCTTGTGCTACTAGAAGTATGGATTAAATCACTAAAAATAACTTTTATAACATGGTTTTTTCAAATAACCAAAAGGTAGGTGTTTCAAATTATTTTTTTAAAGGTGAATTTGATCTGTATTGGTTATTGGTTAAAAATATCATAGGAATTCAAGTGATTGAATCAATTGAATGGGACGAATTTATGAATATCATCCTTGATAAATATTTTCCTAAATCTTATAAACATATAATGGAAATAATATTCTTTGAATTGAGAAAAAATGAAGTGGATTTGCATGAAGTAAATTTCACTGGTTTGGAATGGTACATCCCAAATTATATTCAGGATCTTGATAGTATGACAAATATGTTTTACTTAGGAATGAATTTGTTATATTTAAGGCAATTACCTTTTCGTGAGTTGAAAATCTGTTAAAAACGTATTTGATTTTCTGAGAATATAGAAATATATTTTTATAATGGTCAAGTGTTCTATTAGGGAAACAAAAAAAATACTTCTACCTCGTAGAAATTTGAAATCATTCAATAATGAATATTGGATGTAAAAAAACCAAATTTTCATCTTGTGATAATTGTGGTAAAAATAATCCCAAAGAATTAATTTCAATGCCCATGAATTGATATGATGTGGTAAGACTGTTCATATTGCTCGTGATGGTATGTGAGATGATCTGGAATGAAATATAAAACTAGAAATAGGTTGTTTTTGGTGCAATGTGATATGTAATTATGCCAATGTGTGTCCAAAGTTGATTACCCATGGAGGAAACTAGAATTATTAGAAGTAAAAGGGTGTGAAAAATCATTTAATACTACTACGGTTGATGTAGAATCATTAAATAATTTATTAATAGGTATCTGAAATGTTTTTTCAAAATATTACAATATTCTTTATGAATTTAGATATTCAAATTCACTCATTTATGATAGGTTTTAATGTAAATTGGAAGTATTTCCTCATAAATGTGATATAGAACTTTCGGGAAAAAACTCCAAGTGGATGTATTGGAGATACCAAAAATTTTCAGAATCATTATATTTTCATTGATGGGATGGTGTTTCTTGAAAATATTGTTGATCCTTCCCTTGTGGTGTTTCATATCATTTTGGGTATGGATTAGATTTTAATACATCATGGTAAGTTGTATTGAAAGGTAAAAAATGTTTTATTCGATGATTTTATACCATTTATAACATAACAAGAATATGATAAATTAATTAAATATGGTAGATAATGTTATCTATCACTTGTTTCTGAAAAGAATGAAAATGTTGTGTTTTGTGAAATTCTAGTAGTGAATGAATTTATATATTTTTTTCCTGTAGAATTACTTGGTGTTTTTCATGATTAAGATGTCGAATTTACTATTTAATTAGTTCCTGATTCTAAGAATATTTATAATCCCACTTATTGAATGGATCAAGTGTAAATAGTTGAATTGAAAAATAAAGTTTCAATACTTTCTTGATAAGGGTTTTTTTCAATCTAGATCTTCACAATGAGGTGATCTTGTTTTATTTACTAAAATGAATGATGGTTACATGAAGATTTGTATTCACTATAGAGCCTTGAATAACATCACTATTAAAAACAAATATCATTTTCCTAATATTGATTTTTTATCAGATCTACGGAGCTCTGTATTTTTTGAAGATTGATTTTAGGTCCGGGTACCATCAGATGATTGTGAAAGAGGGCAACTATACAAAGAATGCATTTTGATCATGATATGGTAATTATGTGTTTGTTTTTATTCCCTTTGGGTTATCTATTACACATAATTTATTAATAAAATCTCATGAATGGAGTCTTTCATCCTCTTTTGGACCAGTTTTTAGATGTGTTTATAGATGATATTTTGGTATTTTCTAATATCACGGAAGAACATTAATGTCGATAATAGATTTTTTAAAACCCTAAAAGAAAAAAACTATTTATAATGATTAATAATAGTTAATTTTGGTTGGAAAAATTTATATTTCTTGTTCATTTTGTTTCTAAAGATGGCATAATTGTTGACCCTTTTAAAAAAATAGTTTTATATTTGTGGCTAAGACCTACCAATGTCATATAGATTCATTTTTTCTCAGATTACTATGATATTACTGATGGGTTGTTGATATTTTTTCTCATTTATCTATCCCACTAACTAAGTTAACACATAAAAGTGTAAATTTCACCTGGATAAATGAATTTTATTGTTGTTTTGAGGAACTAAATTGACTATTAGAGAATGTTATATCTTTGGCCCTACCTTCAAGAAAATTTTTAATTTTTTTTCTTCAGTAATGCTTCATTGAAAGTAAATGGTTGTGCACTGATAAAAAATGATCAATTAATTTTTTATGATTCATCTCAGTTGAAACATCGTGAGTTAAATTAGGTTACACATGATTTATAATTAGCTGATGTTTTTTATTCATAAAAAATTTCAAGGCGTTATTTGTATGTTGTAATGTGTGAAATAAATAACGATAAGAAGGTTGTTTGTTTATATTAACCTATAATTAATTGAACACGATATAGGTAATTTGGATGGAACTAATCATGGATTGTGATTGCATGAATCAATACCATCCCCAAAATTTTTTTTATTTGATGCATTGGGATGAAAAAATAATGCAATAAAAACTATGTTTCATTTTTATTGTGACCCTTTGGTTAATTAATTGATTAATTTTGGATTTGATGTTTTCGATTCTTTATATTCCATTATTATTTAGGGGTCGGTATAATCATATATATTAGATAGAATTAAGAAAGTTAAAAGGGAAGACCATGAGATTTAGAAAATAGTAGAATTTGTTAAAAATGGTATGTTCCCTAAACATATCACTGATAAAAATTATGTTTTCATATATGTAAAGATATTATGTTTGCCTTGTGATTTAAATTTTATGAAAGATTTCTTATATGAAGCTCAAAGTTTTCTATTTTCATTTCATCTGGGAATCACTAATATGTAGAGAGACATTCAAGGTTATTATTTGTGGGATAGAATGAAATGTGACAATACAAAATTTAGACAAAGATACATTACTTCTCTACTAGTTAAGGTGTTGTAGCAGTTACAGAAAGGGATGATTCATCCTTTTACATTTCCTAGTTTGAAATGGGATATATATTTATGGACATCATAGTGTGATTACCAAATACTACTCGAGGTAACAGTGTACTCTGGGTTTTTTTGGTCGATTTAAAAAATCTACTCATTTTATTCCTATTCCAAACACTATAACTCTTGATAAACATTCTCAGTTTTATATTAAAAATATTTTCTGGTTACAGGGATTTACCATCACTATTGTATTTTATCATGACCCCATGTTCACTTATATAATTTGAAAATTCCAATACAATTCTTTGGGTACTAGATTAAATATCAGCAAATATATTCCTCCTTAATCATATGGGAATCCAGAACAAACAATTCATACATTGGTGGATATACTATGTTCTTGTTCATTGGATTACCAGGGATTTTGGGAGGAAAAATTTATTTGGTCAAGTTATTTTTTATTATAGTAATTATTATTCTTTTATGTAGATGGAAATTTTTCAAGAATTTTATGGAAACTGGTTTCGAACTTCTGTATTTGGTAATTATGTAGTTGGATAAAAGTTGAAGGGAACAAAATTTTTAGAAGAAGTAGTTGAGAAATATTATTTTATTCAGTAACTCCTGAGGACAACCCAAAGAAGGTATAAAAGTTATGTGGATAACTGGATGAAGGATCCTATTTTTAACGAAGGCGATCATGTATTTCCAAAATATTCTCCACTGAAAAGTGAGATGTGTTTTTACAGTTAGGGGTTGTTGAGTCTATAGTTCATTAGGGCCTATGAAATCCAAGAGAAATTTGGATCAGTTTCCTAATGATTGTATTTACTCTGATTTTATCCAAGGTACAAAATTTATTTCATGATTTAATGTGCCTAAATTTTATACCAAATCCATCTCATGTTTTGAGTCCAAAATTACATCAATTGGAAGAGAATATTTCTCATAAGGAATAAAAAGAACAAGTTCGTTAATGCTAAGAGATTGTATTGTGGAATAATTTTATTCTTCAGGTTATGGATTTGTGGAAAAACAATTTGGTTTAAAAGGAAACACTAGAATCTGAAAATCCAATGACGGAAAATACACACACATGTTTGATAAGTGAATAAAATTGAAAGGATTGAATTTTTCAAAGGGGGAATAATTTAAAAACATAGTTAATGACAAAAAAATATGTTTTCATTTTTAATTATTTTTTAATTAAAATAGACACCACGTTAAATAATGTATATGAAGCATATATTATTATGGTTAAAACCATTGTTTTTATATAAAATTAGTTTACCAACTATTAATAGAGAACGCATTTTAAATTGAGTTGTTGACACTTTTATAATTTCAATTTGAAAAAATAAATATATTTTTTTTGAATAGGGACATCAAAATTAGATTGGTTATTTTTTTTGTAATTATTCAAATAAATTTCATATTTTATTCGATAGTGAAAAATAATGTTTTTTAATTCAAAAATTATTTTTCTTCTATTTTATTTATATAGTTATATTATTCACTTAATTAGAAATAAACTGTAACTAGAAAATATTTTTTTTATCAGTTATTCCAATTTACCTCATTGGAATCAATTTTACATTGATGTTGGACATAAAACCTATGTAAACTATTGTACGCTTTACATTAAAACCACATTCCCTTATTCCATCATTGGGATTAATTTTTATTTAATTTCAACCAATTCTGTGTCTTGGATTTAAAAATATTACTTCTATATTTTTAATCATGAGGTTCAAATTATGCATGTTTATTCCTTTTATTTCTAGAAATCATGAATAGTAATTATAGTAATAATTTTGTTAATGTGGTCAAGAGTAAATCTAGTAATTATATTAAAAATATTTAATAACCCTAAAATATTTCCAAATTTAATTGGATTATTTTGTTCCAACAAGAAATTATTTTTGAGCATTTTAGGACAACATGGAGTCACACCGATGACTTTAATGAAATTATAATATTATATTCAATGAAAAGTCATTTTTGTTATAGTTTTGATTTTAACATGTTAAATTATTTTTAATATGGGGTTATATAGAGGATATCTTCATTTATAAATAGTACATAGAAATATAAAATTATTAAATATATCAAGTAAACTGATTTATAATTTATAAAAAATAATTTATTTAATTAAATGGTGACATAATAATGATGTATTAATTTCATAATTAATGATGAAATCGATTAAATGATATTATAAATTTTAAAATAAAATTAATTTTATTTTATTTTGGTATAAAAAGATTTTATAGATTACATGGACATGATAGTGATTTTTAAAAGATTTGATTTTACTATATCAGGATGTTATGATATGTTCAAAAAATACCCGAAATGAATAGTGTCAAAGTGGACACTAATGTTATTTTAATATAGAAAATATTTTATTAAATGATAATAAATTTTCAAAAAACCTATATTTTACCATCACAATGGTATAAGTCTAAAAATTTCATAAATTAATCTTTTAATTGCCTTTTGATATGTAATTGTATTTATATTGACCGCTAATGTGTAAATTACTTAAAAATACTCTGTAATAATAGTGTTAAAACAAAAATATAAATATTAATAAAATAATCCAAAAATGTCTAATTTTAAATGGACGATTATATATAATCCGATAATTATATTATCTTCGAAATAAATTACTTTTTATTCTTTTTTAATAGAAAATTAATTTATATTAATTTAATATTTTGAAGAATCCCAAGAGTGTCCCTCCACTCTTTTATAAAAGTGCACTACTTACAATAATTTTTTCACACTTAAAACCCTTTTTTCCAATATATACTAAAATACCTTCTTATAATCCCCCCCAAAATTATTGAGTCCTTATTTAGGCATAAAAACCTCCTTATAAATATTATTTTTTTAATCAAAAGTGGTCATCTGAACATGATGTATGATTTTTATTTATGTGTTTCTATTTTATTTATTCTTCAACATCCTTGAAGTAATCTATATACATGTTAAAAAATAACCACTATATAATAAATATAATTTTATGATATTATATTAATATCACAACCAATATACATCCCCACCACTAAAAAATGTAAAAAGAGATAATTGTTCTTTCATGCGTGTGAACTATCAGCTCCACGACGCAAAATAATTTGTTTTCGATAAACATCTCTCCATACTAGTTATAATGATAGAATTAATGATTATATTTGATATAAATGACATATTTATCATTAAATTATAATTATATATAAATTTAATTATTAATTTCCATGCGCATAAAAATGATATTGATATTTTTGCGAACCAGTGAACAACCACCTCCATGAAGCGATGTGATTCATTTTTAATCACCAAATCAGATGGATAATATATAAAAGAATATTTAAATTATTAATATGATATTAATTATATTATTATAATTTTCTAAATAAAAATAAATACATACATTTTATCTATAATAATCAATGAATAATGGAAAATGTTACCCAAGCGTATGTATGGCTTACCATCTCTACGATTTTAACAAAGTTTTTTTTAAATATCTATATATGATGGATGGATTTAAAATTATAATTCTTTAATAAATGTTATCTTTATGTCATGAATATTATTCTGGATATGGTGTTCTAATGACCACTATTGAATATAGACATCATAACTAGTCATTTGGAACCCATGAACCAAATATCATCAAAACATCCAACGTGAACATAAATAATTAGGTAATTATTTTTATATGGTGAAAATTGATATAAAATAAATTATAAAAACCAAATATATTATTATAAAATTAAATTTCTTACTTTATATTTTATTCATTAAGATAGAGGACATACATTATGAATCTGACTTGATGTAGGGGACATTGTCTCAATCGTCATTTATTGAGACAAATTTCGATATTATACACCACCTTGTTTTATGTGGTGTATAAACAACCCCATTGACTTCTAATTTCATTAAAAGTTTTCGAAAAGGATTATTTATATATTGAGTGTTATAATTTCTTTACAAATAACAATAGAGATGTTTTTTTAACGTATGTGGTGACAATGACCTCCCCACCTCTATGACCATTATTTGATATTTGACATCCTCTAAAAGACTTATTTTTTTAAATGAAAAAGAAATATATTATTACATTTTATGGTTATTTTTGTATTGAAAATGGAATTGAAAATGGAATGATTATCTCTATATATTTAAATGGTTTTTTTGATTGAAAATGATATTTTATGAGTGTGATACTTAAAATCGCAATCTTTTATGTCTTATGATTACATGGGAATTTGATGGGTTGTTAAATTATAAGGCATGGATGGTTGTTACATAATAAACCATGGATGTTCGGTTATGTTATAACCACCTATTTGTTCGTTATATAACTCTACCATATGGTTATTCCATTTTGTAAGTGTGACATTTATGGATGTCAACTATATGGTTGTTACATTTAATAATAATTATGTCCCAAGATATATATGTGTGTTATCTTTGATTTTATGAGGATTATGATAATATTATTATTAAAAAAGGATAATAAATTATATTATTATGAATGTACGGTATTTACTACTTCATAAGGGTGAAAATTATTACATGATGAAAAAGTATTCATGGTTTACATGTTTGAGCATTATTACCAGTTTTCCACCTTTGTGTATACCATAATGAACTTTTAATGATCATCCCTTGTTTTAAAATGTTTTCCACAGGATTTAAGGGAGAATAAGAACAAGGATGGGGTTGAGGAAAAATTTGGGACCAATGACCATGAAAATAAACCATGTTTCATTTATATGTTCTTGTTTTGTGGAAAAAATTGATATTTATTGTAAGTGTCTACATTGAATTGTTTGAGTAGTTATGTATGAATTGTTGGATAATTATCTTAAACATTAAACCTAAAAAAGATTCTTAGGGGGAGTAATGTGAATTTTTTTCCAAAAACAATAATATGTAATTTTTTAAGGCTAGGGAATTATAAAAAGCCTCCCAGAAATTCCTCTCTAAGGCCCCCTCATTTGGAAACAGCTTTAAAGAACATCACAGAAGTTTACTGAATTGGATTCCAAACTCTTGCATACTAGATCTATCTTAATGAATGGTAATCAACTCATGGTGAATGGTTACCTTTATAGTCAATGAGTGAAACATAGCTCTGATGTGGTCTAAAAAATCGTCCCACATGATTGTTGACTCCTCGCAATCTATGAGGAACAAGAACCACCACTTCCTCACTTCCCTACACAACATCTTCACAACCAATGATACCCAGTTCCCCTTCTAAGAAAATATAAAACTAAAGTATATCTCAACCTCTTCCAATCCTTCTTCTATGACATCATTTGAAATAGATCCCTTGCACATATTCAACTCTGGTGGTGAAACACTCGGAGTGTACTTCTCTATGTGTCATAATTGAAAACCTATATTCTATGGTGATATGTTGGCACATCATTCTGCTGATATTCTATGTGTACATGATGAGGATGTTGACCTGGACCGATTCCCACAAAATAAAAAAGAAACAAATATCCTTAACCTAGAACATAGAACACTTTAACATTATTTTTTTATTCAATTTAGATTGGCGTCTCTCAAAGTCTTATCTGTCAAAAAAAGGTTCAAAGAACAATGTTTCATGATCCTTTCTTATATATCTACCCTATAACCTATATCACTACATTTAGTAGTCTTTGTATGCTTAATGGTCTATGTATCATAAAACTGGGGACCCTAAATACATGTGTCTCAACTAACCTCCCATGTTTATAATTCCAGTTAAACTTAGATGAATCCATTTCCCTACTAACCCCTAAAAAATAACTTCTTTCTAACTCCAAACATCGTCTTATCCCTCATCTTTACCTCTTATAAAACTCTATCCTGACCCCAACCCCACAAGGTGTACCTCTCATGGGACAAAAATGGGAGAAGATGGATAGTGACCCTTGAGTCCATTATCCAGTAGGCCCCGTGTTGTATATTATCACTGATGATATAAAAAACATGTATATGGAAGGAATTTCCCTCTAAGAGAAATCTTGTAGAATAGAGAGATAAGATAAACAGTAACCAATTATATATTAGACTCTGATATAGAGAAAAACAAATGTTAACAAATTTAATGTCCTGAACTAACTACTACTAATTGAAAGAATATGAATGTACCAATGTAAAGTATAGAAAATAGGGACCAGAAATCCCAAATAGCTTCTACAAGACCACCAATACAGTAGTCACTAGCTTGATATCAAACCTAGTCCAATAGACCTGAAATTTTTTATATTTTTGTACTGTTAGTATAAAAGCATACTCAGTAGGATCCACCCCAGAGCCTTTAATAAAAAATATTAATAAAACATGCTAAAGCACAGTTAACAACAAGTGAAACTAATTCATCACCTAATCAAATATACTATGTTCTCATCCTCACCATTATTACTCTTAATAATTATCCCATACAAGGGAATATAAAAAAGAATATCAAAGGTACTGTTCTACCACATCCCTGCGAGTTTTCCACCTTGCCAAATTGTCCCATGTTCTACAAATCTATCTCTAAAAGGGTTATCTTGTAGAAACCTAGGTTAAGAACCATAACATTAACCTTATTCATCACTCCCCCACATCCACACAACCAAATTTAACTTGGTAGTTTCCAAGATCCAACATAGTCTGTGTCATGTCTATTATTAATCAAGTATTATATCCCAGACATCACATCACATACACCAAGTAAGAATTCTTAAGTCATCACATCATATGCATGTTACACTGATACTAGTCTATATGAATCTATATCTAGAATACATGTGTTTCAAATAACAAGAATCTAGTGCATACCTCTACATAAAAATATGGGGAAAACTAACTAACATGCATACCATCACAAGTAACAATAAAAAGAAGAGAGTGGGACTATGGCGGGTACTTAGCCATCTATCCTCCCACTGGGATGTTGGAGAAAACACCCTAAATGCTTAGAATCCCCGAGGTGTCATTTTCCCTGACCGACATGGTGGAGTAGTGTGTATATACACAAAAATACATGATATAATATATCTTATAACCACAGTATGGGAATATCTTATTATTAGACTAAATTTCAACTAATGTCTCTCTAAAACCTAGTTGCTACTGCTAAGACGAGATATCCCATAAGCACAACCCCATTTATAGAGATACAAAAAATTACATTATTTATATTAATTACTTTCACATTAAGTTAATTAATTCCTTAATGACAAATTAACTATTCACATTTTCCACATTACATTTCACTAGAATCACAACAATGTTCTACGCCCTCCAGGAATAGGCGAACAAAGTCTTTAGATTCATAGAATTACAACCTCATCATTGTATCGTAGAAATCTCCAACCCCATTGGTTAACCATTTATTCCATTATTATAAATTTTAATTTCTATATTTACAAGTATTGATGAAAATGGTTATATGTTACCAAACACCAGTCTATCAAACCGATAAGTAGATGAACTTATCATTAAGTATTCATCACCTACTATATGAGCATAAACTCATCAAAACATGATAATATAAACAAAGAAAGCATGTGGAATACCCTATGCATCTTTACCTCTCTCAGAAGAAGAGTAACCAAAAATATCTTCCTCATCTAGTAGGAATAGGAATGAAGATAAACAAAAATATGGTCATCATCCAAGGAACTGATTGAAACAGGCATCCAACTTTCATAAAAATGGGTAAGACCTGCTTCAACATGTCTCATTATATTTGATGTCCTTCCCGAAATGACATGTATATCTTGACGCATCTCTCTACTCTAGATGTGAACTACTACCTAAAAAACAAGGGCTCCCCACCCATTATAAAAATACATCCTTATAGGATCACATGTCATTAGATCACAACACTTTCGGGCCTCCCCACACAACATACTCCATCATCCTTCCATGATCATCCATCCCAGGCTCACAAAACATCAGGGCCTCCCTACCACACAGATGGAAAATCCCCTACAAGAACATACATACTAGGATTCCATCACAAGTAGTAGAAAAAAACAATGCAACTATGCTCTTATCCCTAGAGAATGGTGCCAATACATCACACCTAACAATATCTCACAACTCCAAACAACATGGCACATGTCCTTTACAAGAAAACAGAAAATTTCGACCCCATAAGGGCATTATCTTTTATATCAGAACTGCATTTTATTCTATCATGAATTAACTGATTCATTATTCACAGTTTCCATCTATGGAAAACCTAAGTAACAAATTATCCCAAGATATCACAAATTAATTAATCCATTTATTTAATAATAATTTGATTATTTTATCATCAATTATCATCATGATTTGGATTCAATAACCAACTCAATAAAACATTTACACTTTCATCAATTTGATTATCATTCAATGAGAAGAGGAACTACAACTAGATTCAACAAACATGACTCATTAATTTCATTATCCAATTAATTACAATTTAACTCCATATTTTTGTTCTCAATAAATTTCCATCAAGAAAAACATGTTAATATAAACAAGGTGTAGATAAAACACTATCTTAAAAATCCAGAGGAAAATTATTATCAAGGTACAAATTTGAAACATCACTATGTGGTGGATACAAATTCTTTAATCTTGTTCAAATAATTATTAGATCTAGTTCATTATGATCAATGAGGAAAAAGTCATGCTAATTTTTTTATTTCATGTAAATAAATATAAATGAAATAACTCCCCTAACTCAAAATGGTCGTTGATATTCTTCGCATAAGAATGGACCATGGAGCGGATCTTCTATCACTCCTCCCACTAGAACTACAACTATCCAAGAATGTAGAGGAACAACTGCACAAGAAAAAACTATGAGAAACCCCATTAGTACCATTTGTATGAAAACTTCATAGTATACCTAGAAGATATGAGTGTAAATGAGATAAAATGGGGAGAAACCGCTAGAAAATTAAGTAAGAATGCACCATGTTTAACCATAAATCAAAGAGGATCAACGACACATTTCCAATGATCAATCCACTTGAAGGGAATTCAAATTAATGATGAAGAGGGATTTAATAATCCTTCAATGTGGGAGACTATCATTGTATACAGATGGTTTGTGAAAAACCTGGGATTTTGACACATGTAAAAACATTCTATATTGATTGGGGAATTATATAACATGTAATCCCCTTTCCGTCATGTAATCCTTGGAATTAGTTTCACTAAAAAATAAGTCTCATCTTCTATTTGATAATTTTTCAAACCCTTATCTATTACATGGAATGAAATCCTCCCTAATTCCATATTCTAGAAACTGAACTCCTCTATACTTCCTCCGAGCCACTCGATCATTAGAAATAAAAAAAGGATCAGTCCTTGTAGATATGGGCCCTTATATAAAGCTAAAAAATTTGAAAGATGATTTTTTGTGAAAGAAAGAGGGAATAATTCCAAGTCGAAAGTGGATTGAAACTTTTTATTGATGGAGTAGTGATTTTCCCATTTTCTATTTAAATAAATAATTTTCTCATAAAACTAGATTATAACAATCTAGTTCGTTATTATAAGATGACCAGTTCATAAAATTTATGATTTTAGTGAAAATAGTATTTTTTATTTTTTATTGGCAAATCTACTAATTTATAAAAATAACATGTATTTATCAAAAGTTAAAATTTTTATTCTATATCCAATAATGATACTAATTTGTTTAAAATAAATTATATAATTTAATAATATAAATTTTAAATAAAAATATAATGAATTACATTTTTTTGAAAATAACATTTTGAAATTTAAACTATTCTTATTTTTATTTCATATCAATTACTAATTACATTGGTGTATACAAAATTTTCATATTAAAAATATATATAAGCTATTATATTTTAATTTTATAAAAATAAATCAAATAAAAATTAAATTTTAAATAAATATATTTCTAAGACTAACATGTTCTTGTTAATTTCATCAATGCATTGGTTAAAAACAATAATTTTCATTATTTTTTTGCGAATTTATAAAATAAAAGTGATTAATAACATATTAAATTATTAATTGTATATTTATATATTCCTAAATTCAATTTACATAACTCCTCACAATATTTTTTCAATATCTAGGCATTGTAATGGTTGTTGTGGTAGTTGAGGGTTGTGATTATACATGCATGGATTTTGTTGAGATTTTTATATCCTTATACTTCTATCACATTTATTTCCAATCATATTTAAAAATTAGAGTTTGGATTGGGATTGGTTCATGTAAAACCCAAGTGAAGCAAAATCATTTTAATGTTTGGAAAATTGATCTTAATAATGGATATATCTACTACCTAAAGTCATTTCATGCCTTTTCCGTCATATATTTTGAAATATTGTTGTATCTTTTTAACCTCACTTGTTTAGAAATAATATTACAATGATAAAATATTAATTTAAAGTGTCATATTTTTTCTTAAAACTAATTTTTTGTGGAGAAAAATCTATTAAGATAATATTTATTTAAGAAAATTATATAGTTATCTATCAAGTCATTGAATTATATCTACTTAAATCAATTATGACTATAATTTTTTTATTATTAATAATTATGTAAATAGATAATGGTTTTTCATAATATATAAATTACTCTATAAAGAATTCATAATAAGGATACATCCTCACTATCAGTTGTATGAAATTTAATATCACAGTTTCACTTATAATACTAATATATTCAAACTCATAATTTATTTACTAAAAATATTCCACAAAAGAAAACTATTTTTAGTTTTAAAGTGACATATAATCGAACGAATCATTTTTAAAATCACATTTCTAAAAAATTATTCAAAATATATATGTTGAAAATTTTTAATAGAAAGAGAAAAAATGATCATATGGTAATCAAATCTCAATATTAATATGAATTTTCAAATGACACATTTTTTTCAAAAAATTATACATTAATTTACACTATTTAATATTTTTTTCATCCAATACATATTATGGTATAATGCAGGGTACATTTTGTTTTTTCTATCATGCTTCTTAACCTAATCCTATAATGAATATATGAAATTCATCTTGCATAATAGTTGTTAATGAAAAAATGATTACCCAAAGAAACCCCCGCTTGAGTTTATATCTTGTTGTGCAGTATTAAACCCACTCATCATGCACTGGAGTGAAATTTATAATTATAAATATTATTATTTGTAAATTAATTTGTTGAAATTTTATTGTTTAGAAATTTCTATGAAATTATATTAAAAACACTTCATGTTAAAAAAGGTTAGATTTTAAATAAGTTTTATTTCCTTTTTGTATTTTTTCTATTTTAAATATGTTTTTAAACATTAAAATTGTAATTTCATAATAGTAACTTCATCTTATTTTTCAACATGTCAATATTACCTAACAGTTTTCATTTTATGGATTTTTATAAAATAATTAATTTTTAGGTTAATAGTGAAAAATTCAGATTTTTATAATACTCTCACATTAATGACATTAATATAAAAATAATAATTTAATAAAATAAATTGAAATAAATAAAAAAAATATATTTATAAATTAAAATTTGTAATTTAAAATAGAGGGAAAATTTTATACGACATATTTTTCATTCTCTTAAACTTAGGTAATTTTTTACTCTAAAAATTGATTATTCAATTATATTAAAATATATTTCCCATAATTTGTTGAAAATAAATATAAGAAATAATATTTCATATATTAGATATATATTTTAGTATTATTTAATATTTATAATATTATATTGAGGCATAAAATTTTGATTACTATGATTAAATTTAATAATGAAGGTAATGATGAAAATATTTTATTGAAATAATATTTCATTAACAATTTGAAATATTTACCTAATGCAATATATTATTATCTTCTTAAATTCAAATTAATATATTTTTTAAAAATATATTTATTTATTTTGTCAATCATTCAATTTTTAATGAATACTAATAATTATTACAAACACTAAATAGTGAAACAAATATTTGTCTATATAAGAATTTTTCTATATTTCAATATTTTTATTTTGAAAGATAATTCTCAATTATTTATAAACATTCATTGGGTATATTGGACTTATGTTTATTTTATTCAAACCAAAATAAATTATGAGTTTTTATTTTAGATTTTTTAGTGATTCATCATTTGTTAACTTAAAAACATGTTACCAAGGTAAAAACCAAAATCGTAAAATGTAAAAAAAAATTCTAAAAGGATTGAAACATATATGGAAATTTATTAAATGCTGTGGTAGAGGATTTATAGGAAATTTATCAAAACACTCATTATTGTTTAAGGAGTTTTGGACCATTGAACCATGAATAGTGTTATTCCATTATTGAAAAATACTGGGTGTTCACAAAAGTGTCTTTTTCATCACATATAAAACGTGACCACTTATACCCTACTAATGTTACAAAAAACATTGAAAATGAAATTTAAACCCTAAAAATTGGTCATCTAATATAGAAAATATCATGAACTAAATATCCCTTTTATTGTAATTTATCGTAATCTATTCATTTCCCAAGTTACAATAAAGAGAATGTTCAACGTCCCAAAGTGAGTATTTCTCAATCCTTTTCCTTTTCATAAAAAACATTTCTCTCAAAAAACATACCATAACCATAGTAATTTATTAAATAATTATAATTATTTTAATAATTTATTATTATACTATTCCACTTTATTATGTCTCATTTATTTGGAAATGATAACATTAACCATGTGTTGTCTGGACTATAACCTCTACGTGTTCGTGTCTCTTAATTTTCATCTATTATATTTCTTATTTACTAAAATATATTAAAATATGATTTTAAACCTTATAAATATCTAAATAATATTTTTTTATTAAATACACTATTACAAAAACAACAAGATTCATAACAATAATCACACATTATTTATATTATACATATATTTGGGTCAATTTGACCACTAACAAGAATAATGCTATAAAACAAAATCATCAAAGACTATTGAAACTAAAATAATAATATAATTATATTTTAATATTTATATATGCATTGGTTTATGATTCACTAATGTTTATACTATGTTTTTAACTTGTTATTAAAATATCATCATTGATCGCTAAAATTACAAAAACAAGTCCAACTAGATTCCATATTCACAAAACATATATCAAACAATAATGGAATGAGATCATATATTTGTAATAAATTTTTGTTACCTATTTTAGTACCATAACTAATAATTTAATTATGTTGTTGATATCAAAAAATAGGTAATAAAATTGACAGCATATTTTATGTGAAAAACCAATAAATTTATTGAGAGATGCTGGTAAAAGTATTCGATAACTAACTCATATTTCTATAATAAATTAATTTAAATTAGGTATATAAATATTAATTCATATATAATTGTTCTAAAATAAAATATTAAAAAAATTATTTTTGATTCATTAGAGGATATAGTGGATTTAATTACATAATGATGAAAGTTTGTGGAATCTTTGACTGAAATTTCTATTCCTTGATACATGAATATGTTATACACTATGTTTTACAATTTATAGTTTAATTATTTCCATTTTGATAATTTCTATAATGATTATCTAATTATTCGTTGTATTTAATGAACTATTTTATATTATAAAATTCATGGGTTTTCATTTGAATGTTTCTAAAGTCATAATCTTTATTTGTGTCAATATTCAATTATATTTGACATGATAGATATTATGAACTAAATATTATTTTATAGGGTGTATTTAATACCATAATATATTCAATTATAATTAATACCTTCCATTTAATTGTGTTTAAATGACTATTTATCCCTCTCAGGTTCTTTTTAATCTTACATTTACATTACCGTACGGGGGTTTTTTTTTCAATTTATCATCCTTGAGATATAGTTCGTATTATCAACTTGTTCCCAAATTTGGTCGTATATATTGGTCATTGATATCCTTATAAAAACTATTATAATATTTTACATGGAAATAATTTATCATGGAATCTCCAATACTACTCTTTTCTATGATAACCATCCATTGTGTATAGTAATGATTATTTTTATAATATATTTTCTCAGTGAATAACCTATTTTACATGTCATTATTTGAAGGTAATTCACCAAGATACCCATACATTCTAAGATTCTATAATATTATTTACATAACCATATACCCATTACAATATACGGTGTTAGTTTGTAGGTTACATATATAGAAATCTATTATAATTTTTAATTGGGGAAATTGTTGACTAAATATTATATCTATTTATCTATATGATTTCAATAACATTTGATTCATTTAGTTGTTTCCATCTAGATATTTATTTAGTATCATTGGATAACCATTTATATTCCACAAGTTTTTCTTGTTTATTTATGTAATAATGAATATTTTTTTAAATGATTCCATTTTAAAGGGATAGGGAACCCATTTTATTTCCTTGCGTTATTTATGTTATTATTAATTTCATATAGAACACATATGAATAGATGATTATGGGTGTGTTCCTATGTCTCCATACAATGGAATTACAATGTTTGATAGCTCTTGAGATGGGCATAGAAATAATATGTTTTTTTCAAAAGGGATTTAGAATCATGATTTTTCCCATATTTTTAAGAATGATTATATTGAGAATGTTCATATAGGAGTGGGAATATTGGGTTTTCTAACATTTTTTTCTTTTCTTATGATTATTACATCTATATAATATGACTTTATTTTCATGTTGTGTTAAATTTCTAGGTTTATCCCACTTTATATTTACATTCAATAGTTTTATGTAATTATATGACATGTGTAATGATTTAAGATCTATGGTTTGTTGTTTATTAAATTTTATATATCATGATTATACATGTATAGATATATTATAAACATTTATTACATATTATTTTTCACTTATAATTACCTGTTCATAGAATTTTTATCACCCATTTCTTATTTTTTAATTTCCTTTGGTAATGATGATGAACATAATGCATATTTATTATATAAATGAGTCTAGTGTGAATCAATTAAGAAAAAATGGACACATGGGTTATTAAATAAATTTTTGGTGTATTTGGTTCTTAAAAATAGTAAAATGAAAAATCATTATATTCCTGGTCATTTTTTGAGATATATTGTTTAACAAAACAAAATATTGTAAAATAACGATATGTTTATCTTGGGAAGTTATATTTTTTATTATAGTAGTGTTTAGTTATTTTTATGACTAATTTAGGTATTTCTAAGATTAATATAAGAGGAAATTAGTCAATCCAATATGGAAAATTATGATATATAAGATAATTAAAATATAACATCTTTAAGTTTATTATAGTAGATATTGTGTGGTTCTCCACGAAATTACATCCATATATTAATGCAAGAATATGGATAAAATTTTAGTATTGATAAACTAAGGGGTATTCACCACAAAAACCATTCCTTAGTTTTATCACTGTCTTTCATATGGATCATGATTAGTGGTGCTATGATTATACCCTAATCTAGATGCTCTTAGGGGATTGGATTTTGTTAAATCGCATTCTATTTTTCAATAATTATGATGGATTTGAAACTATTCAGTATAGAAATCATGAAAGTAAATTATTTTGGGTGACATTGATTAAATTGTATATATTTATGTTTTAAAGTACACATTAACTACATGTGCTTATATGGAAAAAGGGTATTTTGAATATTTAGATCATTGGTTTCTATTATATTTTGTTATGAAATATTATAATAATGTTCATGATAATTTTTGGATAACTATTTTTATAATTTCTCTAAGATGTACAAGAAAACCTAGCATAATGAAATGTATACTTAATTAAAATAACAAAATGATGTGGTGAATGTTTCCTTAGATACTACGTCACAAAATTTCTTTTTCATTTTTATATGATCATTTACTCTCATTGTACTGATTTTCATTCTTTTAGTATTTGGTGAAAACTAGGTCACAAAAATTAATCCAAGAAATGTATTTATCTAGAAACTTATATGCCTTATAACTAAATAAGGCAGTATAAATAACTTGTTTGGAAAAATTATATATTCTAATTATAATGGAAAAATAGGGCTTCATTGCCCTTACTAGGGTACTATGATTTATATCATTATTAAAATTAAATTTTAATATTCTATGTTATTTTTAAAATCAAACGAAATTTAATGATGATATTTTTTTATATTCTAAATGTTGTAATGATTATGTAAATTATTTATGGATTTCTCTTCATTATTATTTCTTTCAATTTTTTGAAACAAATGTTAAATGACATAAATAATATTAAAAAGTTATTTAAATAATTTGTTATATTTGAATTATCATTAATAATATTGGATTTAAATTTCAATCCATGTGATGCTATAATAAATTTTTAGTACTTTTGGAGGTTATTGGTGTTTAAAAATTGGGTTAATGGGTGTTTATGGTAAACCAGGGGTTAGAAACTAGAATTTTGTAGGATTTGTCTTATACTTGTAACCCACCAGTGATAAATAGGCTGATCAGAATTCCCATTGTTGGGAATGGCCTTAGGAATGTAGCAGTATGATTCCACTCTTGATTCATAATAATAGTGGCCTCACCTTTCCTAGTATAGTTCATAGTGTATAAAAAAAGGTACATATTTTCCTATACACCATAGGTTTGTGTCATAGTGGATCTCTTGGTCATAGCGTGATTGAGGCGACCACAAGCATGGTGCGCATCATGATGCAGTGGGGATGTTTGTTTCCAAAATTCAAATGGATAAATCATCCACTTAACTTTGACAGTTTCTTAAATATTATGGGAGATAATATGTGTTATATTTCATAATGGATGTTTAATTTCATTTCACCCAGTTCTTCCCTTTTTTAATCGAATATTCCATCTCCGATTGTATTTTCTTAGACCTAGATTTATTAAATTAACCTAGGGTGACAAATTGGATAACATTCTTTTTCTGACTAGAGGTTATGGGTGATTCTTTTCATTAGGGCCTTGTTCGTGTGTATGTAGGACTATAGTGGTCACCATATCTTCTATATTAATAGTTCTATTTGTGATGGGTTTTATCCCATCAACATAACCTTAAAAAAATTGATTGAGGTTTTATTTGGGTAAGTGATATGTATCTCCAATATTTACTTTATCCCCTTCTTGAATATAATTATAGAACTCTTTTTATGTTGGGTTGGAATTAGTTATGCGCACACTTGTCATGTAGGCATGATCTTGTATGTTTTTAGGTGAGATTAATGATTTGACTAATAGAAAATTGTGTTGTTGGCATTAGCCTATATGAGGTTGGGTGTTCCTTAATGTATATATGCTTTTAAAAATACGTTTGGAATGATATTAAGTTATGTTTTTATTTGTATTGGGAACTAGGTTTGATATATATCTCATGTCTATGCATGTATATCTTGTGGGCCCATATATTTTGTTGATCGGGTTTGTATGTGGCTTCTGATACTCATAAAAGATATTATATCTTATTTCTACATTTTAAATTCACTATTATGTGTGATGTATAGCCTTTAAAATATTTTATTCTACAATTAAATTTTAGGTAGACCATTGTTCCATCGATAACTATTAGAGTGGGAGTTTGTTCAACATGCGGTGATGACGATGATTAAGAAAATATAGGGTAGTATAGTGACGAACATGTGATCTGACTAGTGGTAGTGTTGGGATATGATGACTATATGTCCATGACCAATTAAATTATAAAATATATCATCCATATGTCCTAACATTATACATAAATAAAAGTATGATGACAATACGTCCTGAGCCTTGATTGATATGGGGATTGATAGCCTTACGGTCCAACCTGAGACATGATGCCACTATTAATGCTTAATGATATGTGAGGTGGGTTTCTATTTGACAGATGGTTATTAATCTATTTATTAACACTCATCTAATCTATATTTGAATTAGGTACAACCAAATTTCATGGTGGCATGGTTACAGAACAATCACCCAACATATAGTTGATTGTTGTTTTCTTGCAAATTTATCTATAACCGTAGAATACAACTCTTATGTTTTTGATCAATTTTTATGTATTCATTGGTGGTTTCTTACTGATTTTATACTCAACTAATATATGAGTATATGAATTCCCATGTAGACTACATGGTCAGAGATTCCTGTATTGGAAAGGGGAAGTAACATGGTGCTGAGAAGATGGGTTATCGGGTTCAGTGATGCTGCTATGACAGACCAAAGAGTGTTTTCACAATTTCTTATTTATAAATTCTAAATTTTTAATATACTATGGTTTGAACATACACATTTTAGTGTTCTTGATTTATTACATGAATGAATAGATGTAAAAAACATTCCACTAAATATTAAATTGTTATTTTCCAACCTGTAATGTGTACTTTTTATATATATTATCGTGATAAATTAATTATATAACATTGGTATAATGGGGATGTTTAATCCACAATAAATATGGCCAAACACATAATTTTATTCAATGACCTCTATTATATAGGAATTAATGCATGAGGTCATGTGGAATTTCATCATTAACTTGGTGATTCGGGTGGGGAATTACAATGTGGTATCAGAGGAGTGTTTTCATTTCGTTTCTTCTAGAATATGGTTACATAAATAATGAAAAGAAATAATAAATGTGGAACCTAGGTAAGAGACTACTGTAACTGTCTAGTCCACTCTTATATGAAAGACATATGATATTCTTGTGTTGTAACAACAATTATAGTTGGGGTTTTATGATTTTCAATAGATCTTATGTTTGTTTTGATCTTACAGTTTACGAGATTGGTCTACCTTAATGCATCACAACTATGCGAATAGAATCCCATATCATATATATTCATATTTAAATATTTACAATGTAGTTTAATTAATCATATTTAATGATTAATTCTTTTAAATTTTGAGTTATAAAGTACATTCATTTAAATAATCATAATCTGAGCATACATGTGGATATTTTTATATGACATTGTGAAATTTAATGCTATGGAGAAATAGGGTTTTGATATTGTTAGTAGTGACATGGTTAATCCTTCTTGTTATGGTTAAACACCTAGGATTTATTTTCTATAAAAATCTATTATGTTTTCCTATGAGATACATAGTTTGTTATATAAAGTACGATATTTTATTTATTATAAAAATATGTTTTCTATTAGACAAACATTCAACTAGAAGTCATCGTTTGGGACCACTGGTGGAAGCATGTCAAAATTCTCCCACTAGGGAGGATGTTTTTATTCTATCATTGTAGGGATAAGGGATAAAAATATGTATTCCCTTATAAATAGTCCAATGGTTATGGATAAAAAATTACTCTATACAAGGATCTTATATATTTTTCTTTCTTAGGGTATTGGAGTTACCAGGACAATTGCTCATTATGATTAGTAATCCAAGAGCTAGAATCTTCCAAAATTATAAGTAATAAAAGTCCCTTGAGATGTTCATGAATGGATTTTCATCATTAAAATTATCCTCAATCTAGTGGATAACTTATAGAATTTGTCGGTAATGTTTTCTTAATTCATGATTTATGAACCTAGCCAGAGGTGGTGGATTGTCATGAACTATGAAATAATACACGAGGGCCTTACATTGAGACAATAAAAATTCCCAACTTTATTGTTCTCTTTAAGGGTAATATAATTATAAATTTTTCATATGTTTTTTTTGATGCATTGTAGAAAATTAGGATAGTGAATTATTTCACTTTTCACTTCAACTAGTTTCATTGCTTCAAACATATTTTGGATAGGGATGATTCAAAAAAGGTACAGAAGTTTGATATTAGACTCTGCCCATGGTTGGGGAATTCAATATTGATTTTTGAACTGAAAAAATATTCTTCATAAGGATTTGTTTATTGATATTTTTTTTGACAAACAAAAATTTCACAGTTTCCATTCATCCTTCATTTTACTGATAAGTGGTTACTCTAGTGATGCATTCAATTCCTCTTCTTGTAATATAAATAAATAATTTGTTGAGTTTAGTATGAAAGAGGAAGGAAATTATTGAATATTATAGATTCATCATCTCCATCTATGGGTTTTTAAGTCATTATTGTTTCAAATATGGACAGAGTGGTAATTATTAAATAAATTTCTGAAGACATCAAATACAGTCTCTTTGATATAATAAGATGGTACATATTCACCTATTATATTAAAGGGAATTGTGTACATGCTCTTAGAGTAGTATAATAAAATGTTATACATTGACCTAGGTATTTATTTTAGATTCTTAATAATAGAGTCATACCATAATGAATTTGGTGACCAATGTGACTTAGGTGTCTTAAGGGAAGGCCCATGTAGCTAATGTGGGAAGAGTTTATGTAGTGGACCAGGTTACAGCTATTAGTGATGAGGGGCTATCAACTATCCATGATATATTATTGATCATTTCTTTGTTCCCTTATTCATTTCGGGGTATGATATATTCCCTTTCATTTTTATCATATAAATATTTTCCACCCATGAATTATTGGTTAAGTTGTCTTATGTGATTATTTCACTTGATACACCCTTGGAGAGGAAAGTATATACTAATAATTGATGTCTATAATTTCTTATAGTAGTTTCCATCTATTAAAATTTTAATGACATTCTGATCATATAGATGACAATATTTAATGTGATATTTATCATGGACTAGCAAACTAGTTCTCAAGTGATAGTTAATTGATAAAAGAGGCAATTGTTCTTTACTACACAAATGGGGAAGAGTTTTAAGAAGATTTTTTAATGTGGTAATAATTAGAAAGAGTCAAACTATTAAGGATCTATATTTGATCTATTACAACATAAGTAACAAGCAGGGAGACTATGGTGGTGCCAGCTGTAGTCCCTTCATTCTATTTTCCACTGGTGGTGGACTTGTATTGGGATATATTCCTAGATAACTTCTTATGGCCCCCTCTTAATATAGTAATTTACTTAGATATTTAACTCATTATAAGAGTGAATCCTATTTCACTACATTATTATCACATTGTTCTAGTAGAGTTGAAATATTTCATGACAAAACTTGTGAACCTAGGGGTGAATAGTTTTATCAGACTGAACACATTTCATAGGGGTTCTCTACTATTGGTCATGAAAGAGGTGGATGAAAATTTTTATATTTATTTGGACCAAATAAAGATTAACTAATTGAAAATGAGTATTTTGTACATGTTTTATATGATTTATGACTTATATGATTAGTAAAAGGGACCATGTAGGTTCATCAAGATTAACCCATGATCAGGATAAAATTATCTTTCGGTGAGAGAAGACTATATTATTAAAACCATGTTCATGTGTACATATGAAATTATGAGTATATCTTCAAGCCTTTTAGGTTGAATAAATCACCAACAGGTTTCATGTATTTTATGAATTGGAACTTCTATATATATCACAATTCCATTTTTTGAAGTATTTTTTAATGATTTCCTCATTTACAAAGAAACGGAATAGATGAATACTACACACATGATGATTGTGTTTTATTCACATAAATTACATTTACACTATTAAACTCTCTTAATGTTATACTTCCAGATCTAGGAGGTACAATTCCATAGTAATGAGAAATCTAAGTCAAGTATTTTTGTTGACCCATAGAAGTCTGAGGACGGGATCTCTTGGTAATTTCAAATAAATGTGTTTGATATCCATAGCTTCCAAGGGTTTGGGCGATACTGTGAAAGTTTCATATGTGACTTATCCCATGTAGAAGTGCCTATGTAAATGATTAACAATAAGGGGTGATGTTTGGGTGGTGGAAAAAAATTATACTATACCCTCAAAAAGAGATAGTTAAAATTTAACATGGACCTGATTATAACATTTCTAGATCCTAGGATTATATATGTGATCTACCATGATGCCTCTGGTGTTGGGTTGGTAGATATTCTAATGTATAAAGACAAGATAATATATTAAGGGTCAAATTCATAGTAAGGGTAAAATTCATCAAAATTATATCAAGGGTTATATAAAAATAATATTATAATACACTACTAGGAGTGAAGAATCATATTATAAGTTACATAGAACAATATGAGTTTTCCAAAAGTCATGGTAGAAGTAAATATAAACTCAAATTTGAAATCATATGCCATAGAAAATGAATGCGGAAACATGATACAATAAAAATGTTCCATTTTTCATAATCATATATATATGTAATAAAGATATTTAAAAATTTATAAGTAACTATATCAAAAAAATTGTAGTAAATTATTACATAGTGGTTAAGATTTCAAAATCATGTGACCCATTACATAAGGGCTCATACATTATATCCTACAACCAATTACAACTCATAAGTTAAAACTCACATCCCATTATTAATCTAGGTATCCCAAAATGTGTTTTATTATTCACTTTATTTTTATAAATCATGATCTATTAATTAATTGAGTATCACAACATCTATTTTTCTATTGAATCGAGTTCTAAAACATAGTATCCATTATTTTATAAATTATCACAACTCATGGTACATTATTGACTCGAGTTTCATAACAAGTGGCCTAATTCTATATCATGATATATAAATCCAAAAAAAACCCATTATATAAAGATATAGGAACAAAAAACCAATCATCAAAGCATATTTTTTCTAATTTAAAATATGCATCTATCATAACATAATGAACCCAGGGAAGGAGACATGTTATTCACAAAACTCCCGAATGGTATCACCAAAATATACCTCAATAATATTGAGGGTTGATATGAAAAAATTAGTCACCCTAAAAAATTTATTCCTTATATTTTTAGAGGCTTATTCATCAAAATAATCCATGAATATAAATACTATACATATAAATGGAAAAAATGGAAGAAAACATGTAAATTTGTTTTCATAAAAAAATATTATATTTTGAATAAAAAATCAATTATTTATAACCATTATAAGGCCCCGGCCTTAAACCTTACTTAATATTGAATTAAATGAATAATTCACATCGAGGATCTTTCCGGGTTTAGAGTTTTAGAGAATTAGGACATAACTATTACATCTCAAAAGATTACAAAGTAGTCATATATACTAAATTTCAATAAAATAAAAACTCTTAAAAAGAAACATGTCTAGTTCCATGTTTTATATAGGATGACTTTCCCTTGATCCCATCCTTGACCCTATTCCATATTACGTCCTGTGAAAAACATTTCAAAAAAACATGGGGTGGGCATAAAAAGCTCAGTAAGGGATACACAAAGAATGAAAAATGTTAGTTTTTAAAAACAACAAGTAAACCATGTATACTTTATCAAAGTAATACCATTCACCTTTAGGAAGTAGTAAAAACTCTTCACTAAATAAAATATCATTACTTACCCTTTTGTAACCAAAAGATTACCATAAAACCCATATGATGAACACATAACATATAAAGGTATCTTGGGACATAAACATACCTAAATGGAATAACCATACGGTCAACTTCCACAGATATCACTTAATGGAAAAGCCATACGGCCGACTTCCATACCCAATGCATTGGAGGTTATAACGTAACCACCCGTCCTCGTATTCATGGCACCACACGTCATATGGTTTATCACGTAACCACCCATTAAATTTCCAAGTACCATCAATACACATAAAATATTGAAAATATAAACATTTCAATAACAACATTTCACTTTCAATCATAATAAGTAATTCCAAGATATTGAATTAATCAATCCATTTTCAGAAACAATTTAAAAGATATTTTTGAATCAAAGTGTCCCATACCACTTTGAATATTTTAATGGAATTATAATTTTAAAAAATTAATTTCCATATAAATAAATACTGAAAACCATTTTGAAAACATGGACATTAAAGATAGGGATTTAGAATAATG
This sequence comes from Viscum album, assembly GCA_963277665.1. Taxonomy (NCBI): domain Eukaryota; kingdom Viridiplantae; phylum Streptophyta; class Magnoliopsida; order Santalales; family Viscaceae; genus Viscum; species Viscum album. Next base: position 115,833,480 of record OY728137.1, read on the forward strand.
AAGCATTAACACATTTAAAACGATATTTTTGTTAAAGATTTTTTAACAAAATTAGAGAATCTTGAATACAAATAATTATGGAATAACATTTAATCCGAACTTTATAATATCATGAGAGTAAATTGATTCATGATATAATATGTCAAAGGACAGTTTACACACCATATAAGAGATAATTGGTGCATAGCAACAATGAAGTCTCAATGGAAATGTAAATTGAGATGAAATCCATTATAAAGATGGTATCCTTAAATTAAGGAAAAATCAATCACATAATTATGTGTGAGAAATATAAATAAACCCAATATATGTTGATATTAAGTGTGAAACTATCAGAGGCCATTCACACATAATCTTGGAAAAATAAAACCAATGACATAGATATTTAACTCAATGAAATGAGATTGAGTTATGATTTCCCATACAAGTTCGTATGAATTTATCAATGAGATGATTATGTGTAGAAATAGTATATCTACACAACGTTTTGTGGAAATTAAAATATAGATATTCCAAACATAATCTTGGCATAATAAAATAAATAATTAGAGGTTTAACCCAAAGAATTGAATGTGGGTTAAGAAGTTCCCTTACAGAAATCCGACAGCCTAACGGTGTCACATTAAAATTAATAAAATGAGTTGATGAGAGAGAAAATGGTATCTCATAACTTGGACATAAAATTTACATAAATAAGGATATATAAGAACATATCCCAACATAATAGTATGTGAATTAAAATACATAACAAAAGAATTACTTTTAAAAAGAGGCGGGTGAAAGGTCCCCTTACTTAGTTGGGTAACTTTCAAAACGTGCACCCCATGGAAGAAGGGTTATACAATGAAGATGTAAATACCCATAAATGAAATTATACTACACAAAGTGTATAATAATGGTAATTACATACACCACTCAATGGAAATAGTGTCAAACGTAGCATAAATGTCACATGAATAAAAGTGAGATGAAAAATCCCTTACGAAAACTTGGCAGCCTAAAGGTGCCACTTTAAACATCCAAAAATGGATTTAGGAGATCAAATAGGGTCTCTCATAATATTAACAAAAAAATTACAGTATGATAAATATAAAAGAACATCCCCAAACATAATAATGATGAGATTATAAGAAATGGCATAAAAGAGAGTACTTAAAAAGAATGAGAGATGTTGGATCCCTTACCCCGTGTCCGACATGACTCGATCGTTCATTAATCTCCTGAATAATAAAATTTGGTGAATTTATAATTTCTTAAGCACCTACTTTAAATATTATTATTCAGTTAATATCACATATTATAATGTTATAATAATTGGGTAATAATGTGAGTTCATATCAGACGCTTTTGTCGATATTTGGTTCTTCAGTCAAAAGTGGACTTCAAACAATTACATGTTGTTCGTGTGGTCAAAGGTTCATTATATCCAGAATGATATTCATGATTTTAATATCATATATATCATATATATCCAGAATATACATGTATTTATAATATTACATAATCATTTATAGGTAAGAAATGAAATGCACCGTTCATGGAGACGGTAAGCCGTACGTACGCATGAACGCTACTTTCATTTCTATGTCATATTAATGTAATTAAAACTAAATGAGATATGTATTTTTTAATTCCAGAATTATATTAATCATTTAGATGTAATATACATCATATATATCCATTATATATATGTACTTATAATAGTACATTACATTTGGGGATAAGAAATGAAATGCACCGTTCTTGGAGACGGTAAGTCGTACGTACGCATGAACACTACTTTCATTTCTATATCATACTTTAATGGAAATAAATAATAATGATATAAAGGTATATTCTAATTCCAGTATAACATCATATATAATAACTTTAAATCCATCCTTTATATGTCCCACATATGGCATTAACGAATCAAATCACTTTGAGGGGCGGTAGTCCGCACTTCCTAAAATGAAGATATCGCGTATACCCATAATGGAAGACATAAAGGTATTCAATAAATGAAAAATACAGAATCTTAAGGAAAACATAAACATATTATATATCATATATAAATATAGTGACATCTTAATGGCCACCTTTGAAGGTGTGAGAAAAATATCGAACAATTATCGTTTAGTGAGGCAGAAATTCGCCATCCACAGAAACATTATGTTCTTTAACCACTAGATATAGGTGTGTGTAAGTTTATGTCGAATTATTCCTATACAAACATCCTAGTATATTTAAGATACTGTATTGGTTACAAAATAAATGATAAAAATGTGTTTAGGGGGTTGGAGAAGAAAAATAAAACAAAATAACACAAGTGAAGACATTACGTTAAAATCGGGTAACTCTCTTTGATTTGAGCTAAAAGGATTCCTTGGGAAGAATTATGCCCAAAGTGAGGATTCTAGGAGTAAGAGAGTGATTTGGGGAGACAAAAAGGGAAGATATTGTCTGAACCAAAGGTTTGAGTGGTGTGGGTAAGGAGGTAGAGGTGGGGGCCTTTTACAAGAGGAGAGGAGGGGCACTCTTGGAATGTTAAGAAGAGATACTTTATTATAAAATGATTTTCGGATAAAAAGGGTCCCAAAAATATATATTTAGAGGATAAGGTGATAAGGGTTAGAAATCCACCCATATACTAGGTTTTTGACATGTTTAGGTATTATATTTTACATTATCTTTCCATTTTATTTAAATCGCTAAATAATGAGGTAATCACTGCATCATCATGGGGTCATAAAAAATTTACTTTATTTAATGTCTAAAAATTATAAAAAAAATATCATGACGTATGAAATCTTTTTATATTTCTAATGAATATATATAGTCAAAAATATTACTTTTATAAACCCATTTAATAATTGTTTTAGTAAAACAACTCATGTTTGTGACATATTTATTTAAACTTTATATAAAAACTTATTAATGTCATTTTCCAACCAAAGTGGCTTCATGGGGTCCCCAAGTTGACCCATGGATTTTCTTGGTCGTCCATGACACATAAAATAAGGGTAGGACATGTTTCTAGGTAATTTTATATTATTAAAACATTATTTGTACCTTAAACTACATTAATTACCTCTAATCGTGATTAAGACCATAAAAGTTACTATTCACCAAAAAATTATTTTAATCCCATTGAACCAAATTTTACTTCCTAATTACAACCATGTATGTTGTATTTTTTGATATTCAAAACACAAAGGTGGTAAATTTTCTTTTAAAGGAAAAATCAGTTTTTTAAGTACCACTTAGTGGTTTCACTATTCATCAAAAACTGATGTTTTCCAGAAAAATACCAAAAATCACCCTACGAAAAATTTGATATTCCAAATTCAAAAATGATGTCTATTTTAAAAAATTCAAAACATATAAGTTACATTAATTAATTTAATAATTAATTCCCTCTGTCAGAGCAAATCGCGTGTTTTTATGAAACAATAAGTATCAAAAGATTGACACTAGTTTATGTCCAATTTCAAGATGAAATTAATTCCAAAGACCACTATTGGATTAAATGGTAAAAATATATTCTAATTTCACTTTAAAAACAATTCAAAATATAATCTAATCATATAAATAAAATAGATTAAAAAGTGGTTTTGAATTAAAATACAACATTTTTCACTATTCATTAAAAAATGAACTTTATTGGAAAAATACAAAAAATTTACACAAAGTAAATTTTGATGTCCCAATTATAAAGAAGAATTTTATTTTGTCAAATATAACACAAAAAATTGTCAGAAATTGGATTTAAAAGAGGTTCGTCATCAAAAGGCGGTTAATCGACCTTTTAAAGAATATTAGAATGTTTACGCTTAAAATTGGATTCATTCGCATTTTTAATCCTCTAACATTTATTGTAAAAAGTAAAAATATTTGGAAAATATATTTAGTCATTTTTTAGTTAGTTCTGTTCATTCCCGCCATTACAACGGCAAGGTGTTAACTACAATTTAAAATAATATATTTTTATTATTAGAGTGCAACGTAAGATTCCTAAGAAACTCGTTGTTGCGTATTGGGTACGCCATCGAGCATAGCGTTCCCTTTAAAGTTATATTAATATTTTATTCAAAAATAGGGATAAATATAAAAATTTCATATTCTTTATTTACCTGGGGTGTTACATCCTTCCCCCGCTTTGGGAATTGTGTCCTTGCAATTTTAAAATTGGGCTCGGAAACATCCTTTAAAGTCCCACATCGGAACCAGAGTCGGTAAAACAATCACTTTAAAATAAAGAAAGAGAAGTACAGAGGTCACCCTAGTTAACCCATACTTGGATTCCTTGTAAGAAAACATGGACATGGAGGAGAAAACATAGGTTCAGGTTCTGATGGAGTGTGATAGAAAACATGTTTAGGAGAAAGTTAACCACAAGAAAATCAAAAACTTGTGATGTGTTAAACGGTATTCGATTCCCCAGTAGGAATAGTTAATATAATACATTTTTTTTTTATGTTACTTTTTATTGAAAAATTTATTCATAAGGAAACATAATTACTTATCATGTTGACTTTAAAATTTCATTAGATTCCTTAATCAAACTCATATTTTCTCCAAAAGATGAGTTTTTAGGAAGACTTGTTCGCATTAAGAGTACTATAATCAACTTCTTGGGAATCACCTAATCCATAAAAGAGAACTATATACTTCCCATGTCTTTATACTTTAACCAAACCAAAACCAAAAAGGATCTTAGAAGATCAGATAATCCAGAAAAGGATAACCCTTTATAAAAAGAAAATCTATTCTTAATCTCCATAATTTTCCCAACAAAACCCAAAGTTCAATGAGGACCATTTGATAAACAATTTGTCCATAAAATTTTTCAAAGTAAACCAAACTAATATTGAAACCCAAATATTTAATGTATTTAGTCACATAGTCTTCCAAGTTAAATCGTAAAATTTATCTCCAAACAACATCAGTTTCTCTTAAAGTATCATATTGATAAGTAATTAACCAAATCACATATCCTCCATGATAGGTTAATAAATTTCCATAAATAACCCAAAATCAACTTACTCTAAATTCATAAAATCATCTAACTAAAAAGAATCAGTCAAACTAACCAGGGACTTCACGTAGTCTAGTGGTAGGAGATAAATACCAGTTGCACTTTGGTTGTGGGTTCGATTCCCGCAGCTTTGTCTGACGTGGCGGGTTGTCACACGGTCTGTCTGTTGTCATTTTTCCTAAACTATATAATTCTTAAAACATTCCCCAACAACGAGATAAAATCTTCAAAAATAACCATAACATAATTGAACCTCAATTTTATCTCATGCCTTTCACTTTCCATTATAACATACAATAACCCATAATTACCTCAAAAGTAAGGATCATATAAACCCTAATGGTTAACATTATAATTATTACCTGAACTTCCACATCGATTGGTCATCTCGTACATGATTCATTACATAACCTAGAAAGGTACAATTGGTTGATCATGACTCCTTGATAGTTGGTTTAGAACAACCATGAGTTTCCTCATTGAATCCCCCATTTCATACAGTCTCATAATCAGAGAACCACTACAGCTTCCTTCAAACCTATTGTCACTTTGGTGCCTGGTTGATCCATCCATTTACGAAAAACAAAAATGTCAGTGTGAGTTTATCAATAGAACCATCATGTACTAATGTGGAAGATAAACACTAAGATATACTTACTCATTCAGTTTATCTAAAACTAGGACTCTTTCTGAAATCCTAACCATTATGGTAATGTCACTTATGCCTAGAGAATACCCTAACATCTAAAGATATGTAAACCGACCTCTGATACCAACTATAAGGCCTCGGCCTTAAACCATACTTAATATTGAATTTAATGAATAATTCACATTGAGGATATTTTCAGGTTTAGAGTTTTAGATAATTAGGACCTAACTATTACATCTCAAAAGATTAGAAAGTAGTCACTTCTACTAAATTTCCATAAAATAAAAACCCTTAAAAAGAAACATGTCTAGTTCCATATTTTAAATAGCATGACTTTCCCTTGATCCCATCCATGACCCTATTCCACATTAATTCTTATGAAAAACATTTCAAAAAAAACTTGGGGTGAGCAAAAAAAGCTCAGTAATGGATACACAAATAATGAAAACTGTTAGTTTTTCAAAACAACAAGTAAACCATTTATACTTTATCAAAGTAATACATTTCACCTTTAGGAAGTAGTAAAAACTCTTCACTGAATAAAATATCATTACTTACACTTTTTTAACCAAAATATTACCATAAAACCCATATAATGAACACATAACATATAAAGGTAACTTTGGACATAAACATACTTAAATGGAATAACCATACGGCCGACTTCCACACATATCACTTAATGGAATAGCCATACAGCCGACTTCCATACCCAATGCATTGGAGGTTATAACGTAACCACCCGTCCTGGTATTCACAGCACCACCCGTCATATGGTTTACCACGTAACCACCCGTAAAATTTCAAAGTACCATCATTACACATAAAATATTGAAAATATAAACATTTCAATAACAAAATTTCATTTGCAATCACAATAAGTAATTACAAGATATTGGATTAATCAATCCATTTTAAAAAACCATTTAAAAGATATTCTTGAATCAAAGTATCCAATATCACTTTGAATATTTTAATGGAATTATAATTTTATAACATTAATGTACATATAAATAAATAATGAAATCCATTTTGAAAACATGGACATTAAAGATAAAGATTTAGAATAATGAATCTTTAAAACATTTAAAATGATATTTTTGTTAAAGATTTTTTTAACACAATGAGATACTCTTGAGTAAAAATAATTTCGGATTAACATTTAATCAGAACTTTATAATATCATGAGAATAAAGGGATTCATGATATAATATGTCAAAGGATAGTATACACACTATATAAGAGTGAATTGGTGCATAGCAACAATGAAGTCTCAATGGAAATGTAAATTGAGATGAAATCCATTATAAAGATGGTATCCTTAAATTAAGGATAAATCTATCACATAATTATGTTTGAGAAATATAAATACACCCAATATAAGTTGATATTAAGTGTGAAACAATCATATGTCATTCACACATAATCTTGGAAAAACAAAACCAGTGACATAGATATTTAACGCAATGAAATGAGATTGAGTTATGATTTCCCATACAAGTTCCTAATAATTTATCAATGAGATGATTATGTGTAGAAATATTATATCCACACAAAGGTTTTTGGAAATTACAACATAGATATTCCACACATAATCTGGGAATAAGAAAATCAATAAGTAGAGTTTTAACCCAAAGAATTGAAAGTGGGTTATGAAGTTCCCTTACAGAAATCTGACAGCCTAACGTCGTCACTTTAAAATTAAGAAAATGAGTTGATGAGAGAGAAAATGGTATCTCATCAGTTGGACATAAAATTTACATAAATAAGGATATAGAAGAACATATCCCAACATAATATTATGTGAATTAAAATACATAACAAAAGAAGTCTTCTTAAAAAGTGGAGGGTGAAAGGTCCCCTTACCGAGTTGGGTAACTTTCGAAACATACACCCCATGGAAGAAGGGTCATAAAATGAAGATGTAAATACCCATAAATGAAATTATACTAAAAAAAGTGTATAATAATGGGCATTATACACACCAATCAAAGGAAATAGTTTCAAACGTAGCAAAAATGTCACGAGAATAAAAGTGAGATGAAAAATCCCTTACGAAAACTCAGCAGCCTAACAGTGCCACTTAGAACTTCCAAAAATGGATTTATGAGATCAAATAGGGTCTCTCATAATATGAACAAAAAACTAACAGTACGATGAATATAAAATAACATCCCCAAACATAAGAATGATGAGCTTATAAGAAATGACATAAAAGATAGTACTTAAAAAGAACGAGAGAGGTTGGATCTCTTACCTCGTGTTCGGCATGACTCGATTGTTCTTTAATCTCCTGAATAATAAAATTTGGAAATTTTATAATTTCTTATGGACCTAATTTAAATATTATTATTCAGTTAACATAACATATTATAATGTTATAATAATTGGTTAATAAAGTGAGTTCATATCAGACGTTTTTGTCGATATTTGGTTCTTAAGTCGAAAGTGGACTTCTTACAATTACATGTTGTTCGTGTGGTCAAAGGTTCATTATATCCAGAATTATATTCATGATTCAGATATCATATATATCATATATATCCAGCATATACATGTATTTATAATATTACATAATCATTTTGAGGTATGAAATGAAATGCACAGTTCTTGGAGACGGTAAGTCGTACGTATGCATGATCGCTACTTTCATTTCTATGTCATATTAATGGAATTAAAATTAAATGAGATGTGTATATTTTAATTCCAAAATTATATTAATCATTTATATGTAACATATATCATATATATCCATTATATATATGTACTTATAAAAGTACATTGCATTTGGGGATAAGAAATGAAACGCATCGTTCATGGAGACGGTAAGCCATACGTACGCATGAATGCTACCTTCATTTCTATCTCATAATTTAATGGAAATAAATAATAATGATATAAAGGTATATTATAATTCTAGTATAACATCATATATAGTAACTTTAAATACGTCCTTTATACGTCCCACATATGGCATTAACGAATCAAATCACTTTGAGGGGCGGTAGTATGCACTTCCTAAAATGAAGATATCGCGTATACCCATAATGGAATCCATAAAGGTATGCCATAAATGAAAAATACAGAATCTTAAGGAAAACATAAACATATTATATATCATATATAAATATAGTGACATATTAATGGCCACCTTTTAAGGTGTTATAAAAATATTGAACAATCATCGTTTCGTGAGTCAGAAATTTTCCATCCACAGAAACAGTATGTTCTTTAACCATTAGATGTAGGTGTGTGTAAGTGTACCTCTAATGTTTCTTATAAAAAAAATCATAGTATATTGAAGATACTGTCGTTGTTACAAAATAAATGAATAAAAAGAGTTTAGGGGGTTGGAGAAGCAAAATAAAACAAAAGAACACAAGTGAAGACATTACCTTAAAATTGGGTAACTCTCTTTGATTTGAGCTCAAAGGCTTCCTTGGGAAGACTTCTGCCCAAAGTGAGGCTTCTTGGAGTAAGATAGGGTTGTGTAGAGACAAAAAGTGCAGATATTGTCCAAACCAAATGCTTTAGTGGTGTGGGTAATGAGGTGGATGTGGGGGCCTTTTATAAGAGTAGAGGAGGGGCACTCATGGAAAGTTAAGAAAAGATACTTTATTATAAAATTATTTTCGGATAAAAATGGTTCCACAATTATATATTTAGAGGATAAGATGATAAGGGTTCGAAATACTCCCATCCAATAGGTTTGTGAAATGTGTTGGTCTTAGATGTTACATTATATTTTCATTTTACTTAAATCATTAAATAATGAGGTAATCGTTGCATCATCATGGTGTCATAAATAATTTAATTTATTTAATGTCTAAAAATTATAAAAAAAATATCATGATGTATGAAATCATTTTATATTTCTAATTAATATTTATAATCAAAAATATGACTTGTATAACCCCATTTAAAAATTGTTTTGGTAAAACAACTCATCTTTGTGACATTTTTATTTTAACTTTAATCAAAAAGTTATTAATGTCATTTTCCAACCAAAGTAGCTTCATGGGGTCCCCAAGTTGACCCATGGATTTTCTTGGTCAGACATGACACATCCAATAAGGGTATGACATGTGTCTATGTGATTTCATTTTATTAAAACATTATTTATACCTTAAACTACATTAATTACCTCTAATCGTGATTAAGAACATAAAAGTTACTATTCACCAAAAAATTATTTTAATCCCATTGAACCACATTTTACATTATAATGACAACCATGTATGTCGGATTTTTTAAATTCAAAACACAGAGGTGGTAAAAAAAAATTTAAACAAAAAATCAGTTTTTTAAGTACCACTTAGTAGTTTCACTATTCATCAAAATCTGAAATTTTCCATAAAAATACCAAAAATTCACCCTAAGTAATATTTAGTATTCCGAATTCAAAAAAGATTTATATTTTACAAAATTCAAAATATATAAGTTACATTAATTAATTTAATAAATAATTCCCACTGTCAGAGCAAATAGCGTGTTTTTATGAAACAATAAGTATAAATAGTTTGACAGTAGTTTAAGTCCAATTTAAAGATGAAATTAATTACAACTACCAATATTAGATTAAATGATTAAAATATATTCTAATTTCACTTTAAAACCAATTCAAAAGATAATATAATCATATAAATAAATTATATTAAAAAGCGGATTGGAATTAAAATACAACGTTTTTCACTATTCATTAAAAATGAACTTTATTGGAAAAATACCAAAAATTTACACAAAGTAAATTTTGATTTCCGAATTCTAAATAAGAATTTTATTTTGTCAAATATTATACATAAAATTGTCAAAAAGTGGATTTAAAACAGGTTCGTCATCAAAAGGCGGTTAATCGACCTTTTAAAAAATATTAGAATGTTTATCCTTAAAATTGGATTCATTCGCATTTTTAATCCTCTAACATTTATTGTAAAAACTAAAAATATTTGAAAAAAATATATAATCATTTTGTATTTAGTTCTGTTCATTCCCGCCATTACAACGACATGGTGTTAACTACAATTTAAAATAATATTATTTTATTATTAGAGTGCAACGTAAGATTCCCAAGAAACTCGTTGTTGCGTATTGGGTATTCCATCAAGCATAGAGTCCACTTTAATGTTACTTTTATATTTTATTCACAAATAGGGATAAATATAAAAATTTCATATTCTTTATTTACCTGGGGTGTTACATCCATAAAATAAAATACTTTAAGCGGTGAAGTGAAAAAAATTGAAACATATATATTATAAATAATATTCAACAGGGGATCCAAAAAAAATATAAAAATATTAAAAATAATATAGAAAAATAATCTTCAAAATTGTAACATTATTAAAAAAACTCATCAGTAATTAATCCTTGAAAATGATGAAAATGCTTCAAATAGCAGAATAAAATCACATAACAAATATAAATGTAAATAGGATGGCCACATGATATTGTTCATATTTATATTTTAAAACAAAAAATGAAAATAGTTTTGGAAATAATAATTACGTAAATATAAGAATATTTATCTTAAAGTTGGGTGGGAGTTTTCCTTAAAATTGATTCACCATTATGAGAATGAAATTCATATAAAAATAATATTTGTGTTAAAAACACAATTTTAAACATAGTTAAAAGAATAAATAACATAAAAAATACAATATATTATAAATTATAAAAAAATTTATTAGTGATTTTCATTGAATTCTACTATAAATCTATGAAACCAGATTTTAGTTAACCAAATCCGTCATGGCTATCATTATTAATGAATCACAAAAAATTTGGAAATAATTTTATTTTTCACAAATTCAAATCTCTATTGAAAATTGTGAAAATATGAAATAATATAATAAAAAAAGATGTAACCTTTTATATATGAAATATGTTCATGATGAACAATAATAACTTAATGAATGAGAATTGACTTTTCTGAAAACATTGATAAGTATTTATAAGATAGGAATAAGAAGGTTAAAATAAAATATACCTTAAAATATATTTAAATTAAAGATATTCATTATACATTTTGAAAATAGGGTAGTAAATATTTAATATAAAATTGATTACAGTAGAAAATATCAAACAGGCCTTTAATATTTTGAAAATGAAACAAAGAAACCCTTACCATGATTCCTGACTTACATGAGAGTGATTATATCTATATTATAAAAAATAAGAATATAAATGAAATATTTAATAAAATTATTCATATCTATAAACATTTTTATTCTTCATATTTAATTATTCTCAACATGGTTAGTAGTTAGTTGTTATCTGTTTTGAATATGGTATCTGAGTAAACAAGTTCATTTTTAATTAGTTTCATAGATACAATGTTCATCTTTATTATAATCTAATATTTAATCAAAATAAGATAATATATATGAATGTAATTTATTTTTTATATTCATTTTTTATAACATCATTCTACCTGAATTTATGTTACAACCATTAAGGATGACATCAGAAATGAGCATGTTTTCGTGATATTTTAACGAATAAAATTAGTTCCCTAATTAATTAGTTTAATATTAATGTTACCATAACCAATAAAAAATAAAATATTTATTTTCTTTTTTATATAATTTATTTTCATTAATTATGTTTTCATATTAATCCATTATATTATTTTATACTATTTTTTCAGTATGTGGTTAGACTTACCCAAACATGCGCAGACCATAAATATTGGATCAGTCTGGTTGTGGTAGTGGTTTCATTTAAAACTATATCATTATTAAAAAATATTGATATAATTAATTTTTTTAATAATATTTTAATATAGTTTTTAAATAATATATATGATATATGAAAATGTATATATGTTTCTTCATGGAGGTGATAGTCTGCACAAATTCACAAATTATATTTTTGTTATTCATATTATAAAATGATAATTGTGGTTGATGGTTATTCCAATAAACTCTTTCTATAATATATATAAAGAATATATCATCTAATATTGGTTTTAATAAATTTTAATGGTAATTGTTAAAATGATACGATATTGGGAAAATGTTTTTACTTGTGTTAAGTACATGAGTTTTTCCTTAGAGGACTCCATGGAAATTGAGGGATTTAGATAAATTCTTATTAACATAAGTTAAATTAATTGAAATAGAATTATAAATTAAATCATAGGACCTATTATCAAGAGGATATTAAAATTATGTATTGTTCATGAAGGGGTGGTGAGAGGACACTTTAATAATTAATGAGAATGGATTTTTTGTAAATATTGAAAGTAAATATAAAGGGTGCACATATTTGAAACATAAAGAAGACACTAAAATATAAAATAATTAGTTTTATATGTTTTTTGATTGAAGAAGTCCTTAAACAATCAATTTTAAACATATATATATAATTTTAATTCATTTACTCTAATGTTTTACCATTTATACATTTTTGGGTTTTAATGTTGTTACTAGTTTATATATAAGTAATTCAATTTTCTCCCGAAAAATAAACTTTTTCATATAAAATGATGTGTATATAACAATAAAAAATATCAAATCCATTTTATTATATAATATTTCTATTTCTAATAAAATTAAATTTTAATATTACGGTATAAAACATGTAAAAACCCCTTTTTTTAAAGGAGTATTTTAAATTTAAAACCAATGTGTAGATAAATTTATCAATTTGATTGATTTCATTGAATTCATTGAATTTGTAAATTTTTATCATAAAAAATTGGATTTTATTTAGAATTAAAATAATAAAAAATTGTTAAGTTACTAAAATAATATTTAATTAAATGAATAGACCAAAAAGAGTTTCATTTATTGTAAAATATTATTTATACCCATAACATGTTAAACCTATTTATTTTAAATATCAAATAGTAAAAAATATATATATTATTACTCGTTATAAAAATATTTCATTAACTGAAAGGTTTTATAAAATTTAGATCATTTTTCAATGAAAATAAATTCCTAACAATTTCAATTATCGTAAAACAATTAATTTTCACTATTCAAAAAAAAAAATTTAATGATCCAAAAAATTCATAGAGACCTATTTAAAAATTCTATATAATTGTTTTAACATGTTTATTTTGTTATAAATATATCAATTATAAATTTTTTTTAAAATTAAAAATAACAACTATAATGGGAAACATATTTTATAGAAGATTTTTCATTTCTGAAATTTATGTTTTATTGGTATTATTCAATAATAATGTCTATCTTTAAGATGGTTAATATGTTATTTTATATATTTTCATAAAATATAATATCCTAATAATCATTTAATAGTATCTTATTTTATTTATTATCACTTTAAACACTAATTTGAGAGAAAATGTATTTAATGTTTTTGGAAATGACCGCATTTTTCACTTTCATATTAAAAAATTATCTTATTAAGAATATTTGGAGAAATTTTGAAATAAATTATTTTTCTAAAATAGTTCAGAATACAATTTTTACATAAATCATAACATTTAAGACACCATCAAGAAGAGTTTATAACATAAAACTCTTAAAAACCAATTCATGATCGAAGAAGTATCTAAATCATAAAACTATATATTTTAAAATACCATTATAGATTTATAAAAACTATTTATAGAATTTTATGAATAACTTTATTATATTCTATTTAAAAAAAATTATTTAATTTTACTTTAACTAAATATTATTTCTGTAAAATTATGATTTGGATTTATTTAAAATACCCATAATATTTATTTGTATTACATTAATCCATTTCAGATCATTAATATCAATGTCATTGGTAATTTTATCTTACATAAAAAACACTTTTCATAAAAGAAGGTTTTTTTAGTTACATGCGCTAATGTAGAAAAAATATTGCATATAAAAATTTTATCTAATAAAATGGATTTTTTTTAATATATAATCCCATGTTATTTGAGAAGGGATATTTTAGATTTAGGCCTGAATATTTGTATTAATTTGGTAAAAACTAGTGAACCTGGTAAAATAGAAAACGGGTAAAAAGGGTTAACAAAATGGGTAATCAACCAAACATGTTGAGAAGAACATTATAATTTAGTGGTAGAGGTGTGACTTAAAATAAACATATCTCTACTCCATTATTTTTTATTCTAGAGTCTTCTTGATAAATTAAACATGTGGTATGTTTTTATTAAGATGAAATAATTTCATAAATAGCATTCATTCCACTTATAAAATGTCCTCTAACAATCCTTTCATGTCCACTCATAAAAATATGTTTTTTATGAAACAGTACACTCATTATCCCTAGAAATTCACTCCTATTTCCAGCACTGTAATCACTTTTTTTAATTCCTAAATTTGGGAAAAATTTGAGATGAACCAAACATTATTTTACAATATTACCATATAATTGAAATTACAACAAATTAATAATCATATAATCATATGAAAGGAATAATTAGTTCCTTTTAAAAACATTTACGTAGGAAACAAATTTTACCATACATGTTGATATTTCCCCACAATCAAACTGTTGGTCAGAGTGGACACTCAAGAGGGGGGTAAATTGAGTTCCGATTAAAATTTATGTTAAAATATTGTCTAGTTAAAATCCCCCGATTTATAAAATAAGTTAAACTGTAGTGAATTTATACAGATTGTAAATGTTCACTCAGCTTCTTAGTGATTGATTAGGTCTCAGTTAATTTAACCACAATATCAAACTAACTTGTGAAGCTAACCTATTGATTTACAATAATTGTAAACACTTGCTAATTTAACTATCAAAGTAACTTCAAAATAGTTTTTTATTTCAATGTAATAGCTGCGGAATAAATAAGATATATGTAGTATACTTTAAAATTAAATAAAAGATGCACAAAAGATATAAAAAGAGGTTTAGTCTCAAGCTGAGACTTGGTCCTCTTAAATATATATAAATTTGATCCACACCCTAGATCGGGGTTAACAACAGTTTTACAAAACTGTCCAGGCCACGCAGGGACCTCTACAACTGTTCTTCGTGGGAAAAAAACAAAGACCAGGTCACACAAGGACCTCTTCCACATTTGACATGTGTAAATATAAGTAAAGATAATTTGAGTGTGGATTTTGATATCCTCCAGTTCAGTGCAGGAGACAGTGTGTGTAAATATATACAGAGTACACCACACTCCTCAAAAGTTAATAAATAAATCACGTAGAGAAGATAGATGAGAGTTTAGAAAGCTCTAGTGATTATCAATATATCTCTGGACTTGTTGGATTCAGCAGGAATCCTTTTGAGTCCTTCTCTTTTTTTTCTGTTGAAAAACAGAGTGTCGTAGTTCAGCTTGTCTTCTTCAGGAGTGAGAAAGATATCTTGATTCGTCATGGGTTCATCAGTAATATTGGATTGCACTCATTGAGAGTTATCTGAATGACTTGTAATCTCCTTCTTGTTCATGATTGTTCTTCTTGTTCAGCATAGTTCACTTGGGTGTATGTAAGTTCTTCTTGTTATTTATTGTTGCTTATTACTAGTTCCACGTGTACTGCATCTCAGTATTTCTTATATTCCACGAGTTCATGCAGTAGGAATGATTCCCTTTTCTTAGGTATGAGATACAGTTTCTTGACATGCCAACAACTATCATAAATAACATTAATTGTATTAAAAACAAAAAATATGACCGTTAGCATTATTTAAAAAATATTGACAAAAACATAAGAAACGGTGTCACAATGATTATGGAAATGGTGTCTTCTTCACGGTATATGGTTCACAGTATGAGCTTCACAGTGTGAGCTTCACGGTGTCTGATCACGGTGTCTGGTCACGGTGAGTCCTTCACGATCTCTGGTCACGGTGTCTGGTTCACGGTGAGTCCTTCACGGTATCTGGTCACGTTGTCTGGTTCACGGTGAGTCCTTCACGGTGTCTGGTCATGGTGTCTAGTTCACTGTGAGTCCTTCATGGTGTCTGGTCATAGTGAGTCTTTCACGGTGTCTGCATACTTGGACAAATATCTATATTTGAACTAAGACAGTGATATGCAGAATATGGATTAAGGTTAATCATTAGAGAGTAAGAGAATGTGAATCATAAATATAAAGGTGTGATAATATATGTGAGAATTGTGATCATGCATAAGACTTGTAAATAATAAAGAGAGTAATTAACTTCCATAAGCTTTGTTATTATAAAAATATGATGTGTAGCTATTATTGATATTGAAGTGCATTAGCAAGATGTGCAATGAAGATCGAGATTAATTAACAGTAAAGAGATTTGTGATCATTAAAACATGATTAACACATGAGGAGTCTAACAATCTCCCCCTTTTGATGATCAAAAATCATATATTGGTATAATATAAATGGTATATAAAATTACAGAAAGTAGCATAGAAAAAAATTATAGTACTGATACTTGTAGTTTTTCTCCCCCATTTATACTATTATAGAACTGATACTTGTAGTTGTTCTCCCCCTTTTGGGATTATCAAAAAGTAGAGATAATGAAATGAAACAATTCATTTGGTATTAAACAAAGAGTTCAGAATTCAATAAAACATGAAACTACAAAAGACATCCCATAAAAAAAACAGTCCTCGAACTCTTCAGGGATCCATCTTGTCTTTTCCTTTATCAGCAGCTGGAGCTGGTGCTGAATTAGAAGAAGGAATACATGTGGTAGACCACGAGGGTAAGGGTAGACCTTCAAAACAGATGGAGCCAAAGTAGGAGCAGTAGAAGATCTATGCTGTGGTTGGTCAATAATGACTGGCCGGATCTGAGAGAGAACTTGACTAACTGTCATGGCAGTTGAGGCTAAGGCAGGTAGTCCAGGTCTATGGGGTGCAGTAGTTGGAGCAACTATAGCAGTACTCTTCACATGAAGATATGACGTCAAAAGATTGATGAAATCAGTAATGATTTCACCACCATACTGCATAGCCTTTTCAAAATCATCCTTATTCTCTAGAAATCTGTCCAACAATCTGGTGAACTCTGAAAGTTTCTGAACTTGTGCATTAAAAGCTTGAGTTACTAGAGGGATTCTCAAATTTTCCCCAAGATATATAAAGTGATATGTCATATCACTTTTAGAGAAAATCTAGGAAAGATACAAATCTATTTTCTTGGAGATCTCTTGTTGAGCAACATTGGCTATTTTAGAATGATTCCTAACCAAGTACAATTCTCTATCAGTGTTCTTAATCACTTCTGACAAAGAAGATAGATCCAAGCCACTAAATGCATTCTGAAATTCTTCCATTATTATGGATCTCAGCATAGAATCATCAAAAGAAGGTGTGGAGGTCTGACCAGAAGCAGGTGAAGCCTTGACAGCTTCGGTTAGAATATTGAGCTATTTTAGAACTTTTTGAAGACATCTAGTGTATTCGTCTATAAGATTATTCAGATTTTACACAAGCTCTCTCATGTGTTCCAACATCTTGGTGTTCCTTTTCCAATCTTTTCATCAAAAGATAGAAGGTATGGATGAACATGAGACACAATCTCCCTAGCAAGGAGGGAATCAGAAGACTCAGGAGAAACAGCAACAGGTGCAGGAGCAGAAACAGGAGCAGGCTCTGATCTCAAAGATAACTCATTCTGTAGACTTGCTACCATACTTTTCAGATTTTCAACATCAGCACTCTGCAACTTATTCTCTACTATGACTTCTTGAATTTCTTGGATCTTCCTTGGTTGAATATGCAAGATAATATTTTCTAGGAGAATTGATGCGTCTTCTTGACTTAGCTGAGTAACTGGGTGAGGTTGAGTGGAGATAATTTTCTCAACTCCACCTAACAAAGTCTCTCCAAAAACATTAAGATCATCTTTGGTCACAAAGGAGTGATGATCGGGTAAGGATGTAGGTAAAGGTAAATGTTCAGATTCTGGTTGAGTTTCAGAGTCATCTTCAGACTTAGATTCTAATTTGGATTGAGGTTGGGGCTCTGGTTGTGGTTCTGGTTGAGGATGAGCTAAGGACTTCATTTCAAACATAGAAGAAAGATCCATTCTAGTTGCAGTCACTTGCTGTGACTCATTCACATCATAAAATCTTGGGGAATCATACCGAGAGTGCACATAAAAATTGATAGAAGGTTGAGAAGATTCAGCAGATCCAGCTTCCACAATATCAAGGTTTTGAGGTTCCTCCCCCTCAACTTGTGCTTCCCTTCCAGATTCTTGAGGTTTAGGAACATGGACAAGATCCACAGGATCATCCCTAATATCTTCAGCAAACTCTTGCCTTGCCAACTGAAAGGCAATTTCCATTCTTTCTTCAGCAGATGGAATAAACTCAGGAACTGATTGTTCCACTGGATAAGCTTCCAGACGTGCTTCTTTCTCAACAGAAAGAGTCTCTTCAACAAGATTTGCCTCTAAGGTTGCTTGTTTTTCTGAAATAGAAAAAACCAACTTCCTTGCAGCATTGGGATGAGCTTGTTCCTGATGAAGAACAACTGAAGGATACTTAGTACTTTCCTTTTCAACAACAACTTCCTCTCCTTGAGGTATTTCAGCAGGGATAACAGTAGGGACAACAGCCCTTTCCACTTCAACTGGAACTGTTTCCATTGGAGGTATTACATGATCTTCTCTAGGTGGTACTTCAGCTGTTACTTCATCTTTTTCTTCTTCTTCTGAATACTCATCCACTTCATCTGGTTCCAAACCAGGATCAACTAGGTTCTTAGGCCTTCTTGGATAGTCAACATGATTAAACTTTTTATACAGTTGATCACTATCCTCAACCCATTGCTTCTTCCAGGGATTCCTACTTATCTTCATCCTTCTGATGATAGGCATGGATAGGCATAAATCAAGGTCCAATAACTTTTCTTCATTCATTCTAACCATCCTTTTTGCAACTAATATAGCTGAAATCATCCTTGAGTAAAACATGGAGGTCGATTTGGATGTTACTTTGATCATCTCACAGATATGGTTGATAACATACTTACACAGGTTGATTTTATGGCCATTTTTCAACAGGTGAATTAGGAACACATCCTGATACATCATCACAGAAAAATCCCCTTTTCTTGGACTTACCAAATTCTAAACAAACTTAAACAGAAGTCTTGTCTCCCCATCTAGTTCTGCAGTTATGGCCCTTCTGTTGGTTCCATTTCCAGTTAGACTTTCCAAAGAATTCTCCAGGTCAAAGATGTCGGTTGTTGGAGGAGGGTCTCTTTGGTAATCTTCACAAATTCCTTCATGTGTAATTCTTAGGCATGAAGCCCACATCCTTTAAGAGAAAGAGCACTTCTGACCATCGATCCAGTTGGTCACCAAAAAATCTTTCTCCAAACTCAAAGGACAACTTCACATACGGATAAAATTACGATACAAGCCTTGGGTAAATCGGTCTATTCTGTCCAGTGTACCATTCAAGCCATCCTTTTTCTCTTAAAACATTCAAAACTAAAGATCTGCTAGACAGCAGCCATTCAGGGAAAACCTATTTTTCAGGTACAAATGTACGACATACCAGGTTTGGGTTTAGAGGTCCTTTTGGAGCTATCCTTGGTATCCACTTTTGTTTCTTAGAGCGGCGCTTCTCAGAAGAGGGTGAAGATGGACGCTTCATTCTTGGAATTCCCTAAAGGTTCATGCGAGAGGGAGGAGAAGGTTCAATAGAGAGTTCGGGTAAGGAATCGAATAAAACCCTTAAGTTTTAACATTTGTGAATGTCAAACGTCATAAAAACAAACACGCGGGAAATCAAATATCGGTGAAATAAAAATTACTGCTATATAGGTTAAAATAAAAATAAACATAATTCTCACAGTGAGACCATGAGTAGGAATTACGTTGAGACAGAAAACTAGTCATCATGGTGAGACAGTTTGTAGTCATCACGGTGAGATAGTGAGAATTTTAAATAGTCATGGTGAGACAGTGAGTTGCCAGACCGTGAGCATAAAACAGTAACTTAGAAACAGTAAGTATGAAACCGTAAAGTAAAGTACAGTAAAGTATTAAACATTAAAATCAGTAAGATATTCATTTATGATTAATCATACCAAGATCATGTATGATGTAGTCTAATCATTCAGAATTTAATGGTTTAGTGAATATATCAGGAAGTTGATATTTAGTACCAATGAATTCCAAAGTGATATCACCTTTTTGATAATGATCCCTCAAAAAGTAATGTCTTACATCAATATGATTTGTCCTAGAATGAGAAATAGGATTCTTAGAAATATTAATAGAACTTGTGTTGTAACATTTTATTGATACATGTCTGAATTGATATCCATAGTCTAGTAATGTGTGTTTCATCCACAAAATTTGTGCACAACAACTTCCAGCAACTATGTATTTAGCTTATGTAGTTGATAATGCAACAGAATTTTGTTTCTTACTACACCATGATACTAATGACTTGCCTAAAAGGTGACATGTTCCAGAGCTTCTTTTTCTATCTAGCTTACATCTAGCAAAGTCAGCATCAGAATAATTAACTAGTTCAAATGATTGTTCTTTGGGATAGAATAGTCCTAAATTGGGAGTATTCTTGAGGTATTTGAAAATTCTCTTTACATCATTTAAATGTGACTCTTTAGGGTTTTCTTGAAAATGAGCATACATACACACACTAAACATAATATCAGGATGACTAGCAGTTAGGTAGATTAGACTTCCAATCATTCCTCTATAAGTGGTTTGATCAACAGATTTACCATTTTCATCAAGATCCATCTTACAGGTGGTACTAATGGGAGTGTCACTAATTTTTGTGCTCTCTAATCCAAAACGTTTTAAAAGATCTCTAGTATATTTACTTTGAGTTAAAATAATTCCATCATCATTTTTAACGATTTGAAAACCAATAATAAATTTATGTTCACCCATTAAACTCATTTCAAATTCATTTTGCTTCATTTTACAAAAATCAGTACATAATGTAGTTTTTGAATATCTAAAAATAATATCATCTACATAAATTTGTACAACTAAAACATCTTTAGAAATTTGTTTTATAAATAGATTAGGATCATCTATTCCTTTTGTAAAACCAGTAGAAATTAGAAAAGTACTTAATCCATCATACCAAGCTCGTGGAGCTTGAATTAAACCATATAAAGCTTTTGATAGTTTGAAAATATGATTTGGAAAATGAGGGTTTGAAAATCCAGGTGTTTGTTCAACAGAAACTTCCTCAGCAATATAACCATTTAAGAATTCACTCTTGACATCCATTTAATATAGTTTGAAATTTAGATGTGCAGCACAAGCAAGTAAAATCCTAATAGCTTCTAATCTGGCTACTGGAGCAAAAGTCTCCTCATATTCAATACCTTCTTCTTGACTATAGCCTTGTGCAACTAGCCTAGATTTATTTCTAACTATCTTTCCGGATTCATCTACTTTATTTCTAAACACACATTTTGTGCCTATTATGAAAGTGTCCTTAGGACTTTCCACAAGATTACAAACTTTATTTCTTTCAAACATATTGAGTTATTATTGCATAGAAATTTCCCAAAATTCATCATTAATAGCATCATCAATGTTTTTAGGTTCAAGCTGTGACAAGAAGGCTTGATGTTCAACCTGATTTCTAAGAGAAGCTCTAGTCTGTTTCCCACTATCAATATTTCCTACAACATCATCTAAAGGATGATTCTTTAGAATTATAGTTGTTCTAGTAAAGGTAGGACTAGATACTTCAGGTTCACCAACAGGTTGGGAATCAACAAAAGCCGGATCTGGAAAATTTCCTGAACTGGTTGTCTTTATAGCAGGTTCATTTGATTTATCATTAAGGCCTGAAACAGATAAATCTTCTTCATGATTTTCAAGAGAGGTTTTAGGCTCATGTGGATCAGTTTCATCAAACATGATGTGAACAGATTCTTCCACACACTTCGTTCTTTATTTGAAAACTCTATAGGCTTTACTAGAAATAGAGTAACCTGGAAAATTCCTTCATCACTCTTGGATGCAAACTTGTCAAGATTATCTTTGGTATTATGAATAAAGACTTTGCAGCCAAAGACTCTGAAGTAGTTAACTTTATGTTTCCTATGGTTCCACAACTCATAAGGGGACTTCATAAGAACAGGTCTGATCAAGACTATATTGATAATACAATAAGCTATATTTACAGCTTCAGCCTAAAAATAAATAGGCAGGTCATATTCATTAAGCATAGTTCTGTCAATTTCTTACAGGGTTGTATTCCTCCTTTCTAATACACCATTTTGCTGAGGTGTCCTAGGGGCAGAAAATTTATGACTATAGCCATTTTGTGAGCAATAGGATTCAAATTCATGATTCTCAAACTCACGGCCATGATCACTTCGTAGAGATTTATTCTTAAGTCCACTAATGTTCTCTATAGATTTGGAGTATTTGTAAAAGTAAGAACAAACTTCACTTTTGTGAGCTAAGAAGTATACCCAAGTATATCTAGAAATGTCATCTATTAGGACATAGACATAGTGCTTCCCATTTAAGCTAGAAACTCTTGATGGTCCAAACAAATCCATGTGAACCAACTCGAGAGGTTGAGAAGTTGATACTTCTTTCTTTGGTTTGAATGAGATTTTTTGTTGCTTTCCCTTTTCACTGGGATTACAAACTTTTTCATTTGGAAACTCATGTTTGGGTAGGTCTCTCACTAAGTTCTTCCTAGTAAGTTTTCTAAGTGACTGTATATTGCAGTGTCCAAATCTTCTGTGCCAAAGACAAGACTCTTTATGAAAAGTATTTAAACAAGTAACATATTGCATGCCTAAAGAATTTAAATCAATTAAATAAACATTTTCATTTCACAGGACAGAAAATACTAAAGCGTTTTTAGAATTAAAAACATTTTAATAATCATTTTCAAATTTAACATTAAAACCATCATCACATAACTGAGAAATACTTAAAAGATTATATTTAAGTCCATCAACGAATAAAACTTTAGAAATTAATACTGAGTCAGTGTTACCAATCTGGCCTAGGACGATGATTTTTCCTTTAGAATTCTCACCAAAGGTGACAAAGCCTCCATAAACCTTTATTAAACTCTTGAAGCATGAGTAATCCCCCAGACATATTTCTTGAACATCCACTATCCAAATACCATGTATTCTTGTGGGAACTCTTCAAGTATGTTTCCTACAAAACAAATTTAGATAGTAAATGATTATGGTACCCAGATCTTCTTGGGTCTAGACAGGTTAGCAATCAACGCTTTTGGTAACCAAATTTTTCTTATGGGTCTCATATAATTTACAGAATCAAAAGATTGTGAAAGATAAACCCTATTTGATTTATAACTATGTGAATAACTAGTTGAAGCATACGAATGTCCAGAACTAGAACAAGCAGTATTCTGTCTAGATTTAGGATTAAATATATTCATAGTAATCTGTCTCTGTCCAAGTTTGTAGCCTATTCAATTCGTGTATTTTGGTGAAACTTGCTTTCCTAGCATTTGAGTTAGTGTATCCTTTCCATTTGTGAATTTCTTTAAATCCATTTTGAGTTTCTCATTAGACATTTCTAGTTCAGTGTTCTCTTTGAGAAACTAAGCATTCTATTCCATTTCTAGGTCAAGATCAGATTTTTGTTTAACAGTTAAAGCATATCGTTTCTTTAAACCATTGTATTTGTATTTCAGTTCATTACAGGTTTCTTCCAACATATCATAGTATTCAAACAGTTCAGATTTTGACATGTTTTCAGAATCAGAATCATCTCCAGAATAATATGAATTTAAAACGGGAGTATCTAAGGTTACCTCAGATGTGTTTTTCATGAAACAGATGTTGGCATGATTCTTTTCAGAATCAGACATTTCAGATTCACTTGTGCTGTCCTCAGAAGCACTCTAGGTAGACTTCATAGTTTTTTTGTACTTAATATCCTTGTAATCATATTTTTTCTTGAATTTGAGCTTTGTGGAGTCTGCTTTAATGTGTCCTTTTCTTTTTCACTCATAACAGACAACTTTGTCACTTTTATCTGGCTTTTTCCAATCCTTCTTCCATTGTCCCTTATTGTCATACTGTCCTTTGTAATTTGATTTTCTGAAGATTTTCTTCTTCCTATAAAATTTCTTAAACCTTCTGGTTATCTGAGCCATTTCAACATGACTATCAGAGTCTGAATTATCACTAGTTGAACTGTAATTAGGAAGTTGAGCTTTATATTTGTCCTTGCTCTTTGAATCAGTAGTCTTGAAACCCACTGATTTCCTCTTAGGTTCGTTATATTCCTCTTTATTCACCTTGAGTTCTTCCCCATACATCATAATCTTACCAATGAGTTCTTTGATAGGTAGAGCAGGAATGTCACATGACTCTCTGATTGAAACAGATGTGCCTCTCCATCGGTCTGGTAAACATCTCAAGATTCTCATAATTTGTTCCTTTGCTGGAACAACCTTTCCAATTGAATTCATTGTATTTTCTATCTCATTAAACCTGAGATACATATCAGAAATGGGTTCATCAGTCTTCATTTTAAAATTATCATATTTAATAGTACAAGTATTTAATCTCATTTCTTTAACATTGGTTGTTCCTTCATGAGAAACACCCAAAGTATCCCAAATTTCAAAAGTAGTTTTACATGAAGAAATTATGTTAAACTCTTCATCTCCTAAATCACAGTACATGGAATTCATGGCTTTACAATTATTATTGTAAGCAGTCTTTGTAGGTTCATCCCAAGTAAATCTAGCAGTAGTGGGAAGCTTATATTCTGATTCTATGGTAGTCCAAATATCAAAACCTATGCTTTCTAAATGAATTCTCATTTTAAGTTTACACTGAGAATAGTTTGTACCGTTGAAGAAAGGTGTCATGTTAGTAGCGCCACCCTCTAGTATATTATCCATAACTAGATTTGAGAAATATAATTCAAAGAGATAAAAATTTAGAACTAATAGAAATTTAAGATCTTTAAAGATGCAACTAAAATCATAGTTGAAAAAACAAAGTATTTCAAAATCTTTGAAAAAAAACTAAACATCTGATACTAAATGTTGGTCGGAGTGGACACTCAAGAGGGGGGTAAAATGAGTTCCAATTAAAATTTCTGTTAAAATAATGTCCAGTTAAAATCCCCCAATTTATAAAATAAGTTAAACTATAGTGAATTTATACAGATTGTAAATGTTCACTTAGATTCTCAATGATTGATTAGGTCTCAGTTAATTTAACGACAAGATCAAACTAACTTTTGAAGCTAACCTATTGATTTACAATAAGTGTAAACACTTTATAATTAAGCTATCAAAGTAGCTTCAAAATAGTTTTGTATTTCAAAGTAATAGCAACAGAATAAATAATAAATATGTAGTATACTTTAAACTTAAAAATAAAAGATGCACAACAGATATAACAAGAGGTTAAGTCTCAAGCCGAGACTTAGTCCTCTTAAATATATATAAATTTGATCCACACCCTGGTTCGGGGCTAACAACAGTTTTACCAAACTATCCAGGCCACACAGGGACCATTACCACTGTTCTTCGTGGGAAACAAAACAAAGACCAGGTCACACAAGGACCTCTTCCATAGTTGACGTGGGTAAACAGAAGTAAAGTGAATTTGAGTTAGGATTTTGATATCCTCCAGTTCAGTGCAGGAGACAGTGTGTGTAAATATATACAGAGTACACCACACTGCTTGAACAATGAAGACTTGATATATTAAAATGATAAAGTGGGTGATTTGGAGAAAACGAATTTTTGAAAAAAAAACATAAATAATATATCCTTGAAATAAAATAAATTTTTAAAAATAAATTTGTAGTTTCAGATAAAAAAATTATTTTTTAAATGATGGAAAAACATGTTAATATTTTTAAATACATTTATTAAAAATACACTTTTTATAAATAAAAACAATTTTTTTTAAATGATGATAGTGTAAAATGGTTGTCACATCAAATAACACATAATTGGTGTTCCATATATAATCTACAATATTTTTGGTAAAGAAATTATTGAAAATGTGTGGAAATAGTTTTTATAGAGTCAAAGAATTATTCTAAAGAAAAATATTCTTTTTACTTGGGAGAAATTCATAAAGAGGGAATATTTGAATCTAATGTATCATTTTCCATATATATAATGTGAGTATTTCATTAAATAAAATATTTGGATATATGAAAAAAATATTTGAATAAATATATTAAATCATAATCAGTATAAATAATTTAAAAAAGTTTACTTAAAACCCCTTAAAACATTGGTATCTTGTAATTTATAAACACTTTAAAAATAGAAAATGATATTGATATTCAGGCCCCATAAATTACATGAATATAGTGAAATTTATCCCATAGGTATTAATCCTAAAAACATGATGATATCAGTTTTAATAATATTAAATATTTTTTAAAGAATAATATATGAGATAGATAAACCTATAACATAAAACCTAACTTCCACTAAAGTGATTTAATCTCATGAATAGTAGAAATACATATTTTAATAACCAATTTAATTACCTTATTTGTATATATATCATTCATTTATAAATGGTATCTATAGGTTTAATAGATATTTATATATATTTTCAATATCAGGTATCAAAAATCATTATAGTTTAGAACTAGTACCATAATAAAAGTGTTTTTCTTCATTATTCTACAAAATTCATCATTAATTGATCATTTAAGGAACTTGAATTTATGTTTAATGATATTTCATATTCATATACATTCTTATGTGATATTTTTACTAAATGTTAATTTAAATAAAAAAATTTATGTAATACCATATTATTATTTTCAAGAATTACTAAACCTCTGTTTTTATCATGCTCTGGTTGGGTTTTTTTTAGGGATGTTTCTAGTGAAAATTTTGGAATCTTTGAATGTATCTTAGATTTTCACAATGGATGTATCCTTTTTCCAAACCATTCCTCCAACTTGTAAAAATCAAAAAAACCCATAGAGTGAGGGTTTTCATGTTTCAAACACAATTTAACAAATATGTTTCCAACTATGAAAAATCGTGAAACCCCATTAGAGGGGTCTCATGGTTCGGGTGAACAAATTCACTACCCTTGAAAACATACATAGGATACCATTCATTGGTTTTAATTAATATAAAAATATTTTTTAAAATTCATGAAACCTTGTTTTTATTTTCCTAATAGACTTAACTAGACCCCATATAGTTTCTTCTTTAATAAAGTATCGCAATAGGTGATTTTTAACCCTATACACCCTCCAAAAAAGATCAAAACTATGATAACACTATTCAGTCTCTACTTGATAGGTTTCATATTTTTCTTCTCTTTCCCCCATTATCGATTCTTTTCACCCTAGGGTTTCATAGATCACCATGTCATTGTAGGATCTCATATCTAATTATTTAGTTCTTGGACATTGGGATGATTATCAGATCTTCATTTTCTCGATTCTACATTGGATATTCTAGGGTGGGGTTTCGCATTTCGTGATGTTGTGATCTTGAGGCAGGTGGTTATATCATGATGTCCAAATGTTATTGTCACTAAATTATTTTCAACAAAAAAAATTTTTATATTTTTGAAATTATCAAAATGTAATTTCCTCTAGTTGTTTTATGAAAAAACTAGTTCCATTGAATTGGGATTTGAAATTGGTTTTAGCATTAAATAGGTAAAAAACCCAAATCCATAAAATTGTGTTGTTTTTTTGAAGTAATTTGAAATTTTGAGATGTAAATTGTTTAATTAATATTTTTTAAATTTATATGATGAAATTAATTTAAATGGCATGTTTTAGAGAATTGTCTTAACGTGATTTTGATAGAATCCCATTGGTTTTATCTTGAAAAAATAATTATTTCATTAAAGACACATATATGGGGTTTTAAATAGAAATTGGGATATGAAAATGGTAAATTTGATGATGTTTATTTTAAAATGATTTAAAATAAATTTTACAATATTGATTGTGTTAGGGCACATGAAAACCATTGTATTTACTAATTTATTAGGAAAAAATCACGGGTTTCGAATTACCCTTAAAACTAATTAAACTTTTGAAAAACTAAAAAAAATTATTAGAACATCTTATTCATTAGTAGAATGCATATGAGTCATCTCTATCTAGAGTTGAGGGACATGTTTAAACAATTTCATTATTAAAATTTTAGTGTGAGATGAAACCCTGTCCTAGAACAATCATACCTATTGGAAGATGACTATGTTTCTCTTTCATATATGAA
Source organism: Viscum album (assembly GCA_963277665.1). Classification (NCBI taxonomy): domain Eukaryota; kingdom Viridiplantae; phylum Streptophyta; class Magnoliopsida; order Santalales; family Viscaceae; genus Viscum; species Viscum album. Next base: position 115,862,261 of record OY728137.1, read on the forward strand.
ACACATTTCAGTGTTTATAACTATTTCAAAATAAAATATATATTTATATAAATTGTTTTATATTAAAAAATTTATTAAACCATTTGTTAATTTATTTCCATTCATTTTAATATAAATAATTATATGTTTACAAATTCTATTGAACATCCTTGATTGACTATTTAAAATTAAGTCCTAATTTTTCTAACTAAATTCTAACATTGTATTACAAAATAATTGGTTAGACCCTACTGGTATTTTATCTTACACCCTACCATTTCTTTAAATTGTTTGTAGATTATCTTTTACCACGTTTGAAGAAGGGTAAGGCACAATTTAGAGGTGGCTATAATTTCTTATCCTTGGGATTGGAGAGTAGTATTCATTGGGACACTAGATTTTTTCATTTTTCTCATTGTAGTTGTTGTTGAATTTTTGTTTTTATACCATTTTGATTTCTATTACACTTCTACCTATGGTGTTTTTCATGTATGCAAACTTACTTTTTTTCTCTCCTCTATTATGTCTATGGAAAATTAATTCCCACAAAAATATTGTTTTTGTCACACATGGTTTTTTTGTCTCTGTATTGATCCGGTCCATTGTAAATCCTAATCCTTTTCATGGGTATTTGGTGAGATGAATCCAGAGTTTTTAAGTTTCATATATTTCTAACCACCCTAATTTGGGATCCCCGTTTTTTGTTTAGTATTTGTTGAAGAAAGGGTGGTTACTTCATGAATTGGGGCAACCGTGAGCCCATTCCCAGTATTGAAAAGTGAATTTGTTTCTTTTATAACTCTTTTGTTTTTCATTATTTTTCACCCATTAAACTTCCCAATTGTCTTATACTAATATATTAAAACTTATTTATCCTTTTGGACCCATTAAAAATTCATAAACAGGGTGAATTTCGGTTACTTATTTATGTATTGGGCCAACCCATGGGCCCATTTCCTGTTTGAAAAAAATAATTCATTTCATTTATATCTTTTTATTTTATTAATATTTATCAGTGATTCTACCTCCCCTTAAAATCCGATAACCCTCTACTAACCCTAATAATTGATTTGACATCTTTGGATCTCATATGGGTTTCGAATTAGGGAGAAAGTTCTCAGCATACCTCAAATCGTCCAGAATTGACAAGGTAAATTGTATCATTCATAAATCAATCAATTAGTACTATTTTGTCCACCAATATTCTTTCCCAGGTTCTTCCAGGCCTTATGAGTCTCTCCAAGATTATTCAGGACATTCCCTTTTCTCTAGGGTTGCAGATCTAATGTAAGATGATGAGTTTTCTAGGGTGAAAGGTGAGATTCCTTCTCCTTTCTCTTTCCTCATCCCCCTCCTTTCATTATTTCATTGATTTATATTGTCCCCTAGAATTGATCGACATGGGGTTTTGTTAAAAAATGTTTTTTATGGGGTTTCTGTTTGTTTAGGTCTGGTCTTTATAGTTTTAGGGTTTATAAACCCGCGGCGGGTGATTTCAAGTGTGCGTTTCAATTACGCCAAATATTTCAGGTAGGATATCCCTTGCACATACCTTTATCATTCAAGTTTCATCATATTAATATTTTCATAAACTTATATAAATGTTTATTATTGTTTTTAACCCTTTCAATAATTTTCTTGGTGTTCAAAGTGGTTGTTTAATCATTATTTTGTGAAAGGTGGTGTTGTTTTGTCATGAAAGTGCTCAACACGTGTTTGTTTAAATGATTCGTTATCTTTTGCAAATATTTTGTGATGTTTATAATCTGTTTTATGGAATTTTTAACATGTTACAATATCTTGAATGAAAATATGGCATTCAATTTGTGTTTTATTCATTTTCATGTACTTAAAATAAATTGTTTTGTTTAAAAAGGGCATGTCATGTGTTCGGTAAATTGCCCGGTTGGATTTTATGTGTGATGTGTGATTTAAAAGTTATTTGTTTGGATTTATAAAGGAATTGGAAGAATGATAAATGGTATTTTTTGGTACTTATATGGATTTCTAATTTGGATTTGTTTTTACAAACAAGTGGGTTTTGATTTACAACATATTTTGACCCGAGTTGCCCAAAAATGGACCGTTTCACATCTTTATGAAAATGGTTGTGTTTTGAATATGTAAAATGAGTATTATAAGAGATTTATGAATGTGTTTTTATGCTATAAATGGTGTTTATACATATCCTTAATAAAATTAAAATGCATAACTTCGTCAAAAGTTAGTTTTGAGAAAAAGTTTAAAGGCCTGTTTGGCATTTCCTAGAAATGAAGGAGTGTTTTACTTGTATATCACAAATTGTGCAATTCGAATTGTTTTATAGTCCATTAAATGATTTTATTAAATGTTTATTGTGCTGAAAAATATGATTTTGTTTGGTTTTGATGTGTTTTTATAATTTAAAGAGTGTTTTTGAACGAGTTTTATGTGCAAAGCCTCAATACACTTCATGGAATTATTTTACGAAATATTTATTAGTTTGTTGATTAGTGTAAGAAATGTGAAGAAAGATTATGGGCTGTTTGTGTTTTTATTGTTTTGGAATGGAATGTGGATGTGAAATGTGTATTTGATAATATGTGTAACTTGATTGAGAACTAAAGTGAATCGCGGGTATCTAGGTGGGTGGACGTGTACTAGTATGCTGGTGATTCTGTGGGGGTTGGCCTCTATTTGACGTAGCAAGTTTGACGATGACAAAACTAACTAAACTATGATGATGATGATTATTTGGGACCACTAGTTTATGGGTATTTTCTCTACTAGTGGATCGTGTATGAGAACGGATATTTAGTATGGTTACTTTCACTAAGATACGAGGTACCTGGGGCTCACAACTAACTAGTGCCTAGGGCTATTCCCGTGACTAGTGCTCATTGGCTATTTTGTACTCATCGTTGGCATATGTTGTGTTTAGGTGGTAAATTCAGTAGTATGTGTTATTTATTTAAAACATAAAATTCTTTATAAAGTAGCCCTCTTGAAAACTATTTTCCTTTTGATGTTTCACCTCTTCAAAAAAAATTGTTACTTTCATTTTTGTTTATTAAACATGAATGTTTTTGTCTGATAATTATTATAGCATGGGACCTCATTTGAAAACCATACTTTCATATCTTGAATTTAAATCTATAAATTTATGTTTGTATTATTTTAAAGTAATGTGCATTTGGAATAGAATATTGGGCTAACCTACTGAGTTTTAATAATCACGCCTATAGTCTTCTTCTTTTTTTATCCTTGGTGCAGGTTTCGCCTTTAGTTCAATCACCTTGGGAGACATTTACTCATTGTGTTGGCGAGTGACCAGAAGTGTCACATAGATTTATTTGGTCATCAGCATTGTTCAGTTGAGTTGTTGGTTTTTTTCTACTTTATTTTTCTTGTACAAATAATATATTGTTTAATTTTTATATAAATTCATTTTGGGTTGTCCATTTATTTCCGCTGTTTGTTTGATTGTTTATATAAGGGAGAAATCATTCCCTTGTGTACTCTATTGATTCCCTTGGTGCTTGTCACTATCCTGGGAGGATCGGGAATGCCTCTTGGGACAGTTCATGGGCTGCCTGGGTGACCGGTTCAGGGTCGACTCGGGCTGGTTCGTGACAAAATGGTATCAGAGGAGCTCAGCTCTTAGCAGACCTTTATTTTTAGAGCGCCCTTGTTATTTTGGGGATGCCAAGGTAGATGGATTAGGATTGTTGGGACTTTATGGGTATGATCCAGAAGAGCGTCGTGAACTCTTTCTTGTTCTAATCCTCAGGATTCCATGGGAAGTCCGGTTTTATTAGTGTCCTTTGTTCTGGTTGATTTTTTGGTGTTGGGATATGACAAGGGGAGTCTGACTAATGGCCTATGTGAGCTCGCATGGCCTGGAAAGCCATGTGGTGCTAGGTAATGGTCTTAATAAGTCTCTCTGTGTTATTGTTGGGTTTGGAATATGGCCGCCAACCATATTGAAAAGTCACCCACTGACACTAGTTCCTTTTTTTGGGTCTCTTGAACCTTTCTTGAATTCTAATTTTTTTTTGAAAAAAATACTTGTGTGAGAATTGTGGAAATGTGTTTTAAGGTATGGATTAGATTTTGAAAGGTGATAAATTTGGTTTTCAAAAATTAAATATAGGAATGGTTTTGGAAGGTTGCGTTTTTGTAAAAAAAATGGAGGGAAGTGAAAATGATTTAAATGGATTGGGATATCCATAATCTAAACTTGTGGTTTGTTGAAATAAAATCTTTTGAAATTGTGAATCATTTTAAGGTGATTCTGGATCATTGTTTTAAATGGGGTATTTTGGGATGTTAAAAAGTTTTTTAATCGGATAAATTAGTTTTGGAAATTGGTTATGATCGGTTGGTGTTTTACTAGAAACGGTATTGGTCTCAATGGACCTCGGATTATGAAAATATACATTGCTGATTTTTTTTTAAAAATAACGGAAAGGGGTTGTTTAGAGTGGCTAGGTTATTTAGAAAAAAATTGAAAAATGAAAAGGGGTAGGTTTTTAAGAAAATGGTTCTTAATTAATTGTGGTTTTATTTGTGAAATATGGTATTGTTTTTTTGACTTGGTGGTTGGTGTTCCTTATGAAGGTAATTTTTTTTGAATGATGTTGTTTTGTTTTAGCCTTTGGTGTTTTCATGGGTGATCACATGCATGGTTTTATTTATATCTAGAAGTATGGACTATATGGTATGGGGTTTGGGTGCCTTGGGTGGCATGGAAATGTTCATGTGGGTGAGACTTGATGAAACACCATTGGTGAATGTGGAAACCCACCAAGTTAGTTTGCTTTAAAAAAATTGTTTTGAGCTGAAAATTATTGCCTTTTTTTAAACCAATTTTAACGTGGCTTGATTTTTCTATGTCTTAGAACACTTGTTTATTTGGTTATCTTCCATGTGATCTGGAATTCATACTCTTGTTCTATCTAGAGATGAGATCTTGTTGGTGGCTCGGTTTTGGAGAAATTTTCATTGGGTTTCTAAAGAAGTTTTTGATGTTGTGATGTGGCCATGGATAGTTCACTGTTTGAAATATTTCTTGCTGATCAACCTAAGGATTCATTTAAAATTTTAAATCCACCTCTTTTTATGAATCCTCAACCTGTTTTTTGGAATAGAGAGCTATTTTGGATCTATTAAAAGTTCTTCTTGTTTGTGATAATTCTTTTGGACAGAGCAGTTGTGTTCGGTGATGTTGATGTCTTTCGTCGTATTCGTTGTCCATTCTGCCCCTCGTTTGAAGTGAGATCGAATTTTGATTTGTATCTATGAGTTCATATTTAGATGAAGGTTTTTTTGGTGATCATGTGAGTTTTTTTTGAGTGTTGTGATCCTTATCACTTGAATGCGGTGCAGTAAATGCTTCATGAATCAGGGCTCGAGCCATTGGCCTCGGAGTGAAGCTTTTCACGTAGTCAGGAAATCGACAGAGATGTGGAGTGCTCGATTAGGATCCTCACTCCTCTGTTTTGGTATGTTAGTTTCTATTTCAATGTTTTGGTTCCTCATTTCTGTTAATTTCCCTTTGTCACAACAAGCGTGGTAGACTTAACCCCTCACACAGTTTTTATGGTTATTCCTTCACGGATGTGGGTTTTCAATCAATGTCCTTGTGTGGACTGCCTATAAAAATCAGGTGTAGTCTTGGTGTTACCTATTCATAGGTGGGGATTTTTGGGTAGTTCATTTTTTTCTTCTGTGGTTTCAGTGGCCAAATTATTGGGACACCTTCCCTCCCATCCCCAAGTGGCGGGGGTCCAGAACTGTGCTGAATGTGTTGGCCAAGTTCTTGTCCCATCCATTCGGGAGTGGGTGGATTATATGTTCATGTTGTAACTCAATTAACTTGGTATAGTAGGTTTTTGTAGGAGGGTTTTTTTGGACTTGTGTGAGTGAGTCCCAATTCTAGCTCATGTTGAATTATTGTCTATTCGTTGCTAGTTGGTTTCTAATGGTGGGGAGACTTGCCATGGGTCTCCTGGATTTTCATCCCAAGAACATTTCTAGTGCAAGTTGATTCTTAATGATGGGGAGTCCATTCTGGACTCCCATGGAATATTTGGTTTTTGTAAGTTATCTTTGGTTTGGGTGATAGTTGGGTTCATTGAGAGAAGGCCCGACAATTGGGTTCTTGGCTTGGTTGTGGAGGTGGTGGCTTCATCTTTCTGTTGATTCCCCAGATGTGGGTTTGAGTTGTGTTTTGTCTAGGAAAGAGTATTAAGATGAATTGTTGGTAATTGATATTTACTTATCTTTAGACCCTGGATTATGTTGTTATGGAATCCTAAGGTGTTGTTTTTTTTCATTCGGAAAGTTTTATGGCTTTCCGGGGGAGGAAAGCTTTAATGGTGGGGAGAATTGTCACTGATAGTTTTTTTTGTCTTTGTATTGATCTGGTCCATTGGAAATCATGATCCTTTTCATGGGTATTTGGTGAGATGAATCCTGAGTTTTGAATTTTCATATTTGTCTAACCACCCTAATTTGGGATCCCCATTGTTTGTTTAGTAGTTTTTGAATAAAGGTTGGTTACTTCATGATTTGGGTCAACCATGAGCCCATTCCCAGTATTAAAAACCGAATTTTCTCTTTTATAACTCTTTTGTTTTTAATAATTTTTCACCCATTCAACTTCCCAATTGTCCTATACTAATATATTAAAACGTAGTTATCCTTTCGGACCCATTAGAAATTCATAAACAAGGTGAATTTTGGTTACTTATTTAGGTATTGGGCCAGCCCATGGGCCCATTTCCTGTTTAAAAAAAATCATTTCATTTATACCATTTTCTTTTTTTTTAATATTTTTCTGTGATTCCACCTCACCCTCGAATCCCGTAACCATATCCTAACCCTCATAATCTATTTTACCTCTTTGGAGCTCATATGGGTCTCGTATTAGGGCGACAATTCTCAGTATACCTCAAATCGCCCAGAATTGAAAATGTAAATTGTATCATTTATAAAACAATCAATTGTTACTATTTTGGCCACCAATCTTCTTACCCTAGTTCGTCCGGACCATAGGAGTCTCTACAAGAATTTTCAAGTCATTACCTTCTCTCTAGGTTTGCAGATCTAATGGAAGACGAAGTGTTTTCTAGGGTGAAAGGTGATATTCCTTCTCCTTTCTCCTTCCTCTTCCCCCTCTTTTCATTATTTCTTTGATTTATATTGTCCCCTAGTATTGATCGAACTATTTTTTTGTTATAAAATGTTTTTTTGATGGGGTTTTTGTTTATTTAGGTATGTTCTTTATAGTTTTATGGTTTATAAACCCGTGGCGGGTGATTTCTGGTGTGCGTTTCAATTACGCCAAAGATTTGAGGTAGGATATTCCTTGAACATGCCTTTATCATTTATGTTTCATCATTTTAATATTTTAATAAACTGATATAAATGTTTATTATTGTTTTTATGCCTTTGGATAATTTTCTTGGTGTGCAAAGTGGTTGTTTAATCATTGTTTTGTGAAAGGTAGTGTTTTTTTGTCATGAAAGTGCTCAACAAGTGTTTGTTTAAATGTTAAATTATCTTTTGAAAATACATTGTGAGGTTTATAATCTAGTTTATGGTATTTTTTACATGTTATTGTATCTTGAATGAAAATATGGTAGTCAGTTGGTGTTTTATTCTTTTTCATCTACTTAAAAAATGGTTTGTTTAAAAAGGGCATGTCATGTGTTCGGTAAATTTCCCGGTTCGCTTTTATGTGTGATGTGTGATTTAAAAGTTATTTGTTTGGATTTATAAAGGAATTTGAAGAATGATAAGTGTTATTGTTGGGTACTTATATGTCTTTCAAATTTGGATTTGTTTTTACAAACTAGTGGGTTTTTATTTACAACATATTTTGGCCCGAGTTTCCCAAAAATGGACCGTTTCACATCCTTATGAAAATGGTTGTGTTTTGAATATGTAACCTAAGTATTATAAGAGATTTATGAATGTTATTTTCTATATTAAATGGTGTTTATATGGATCCTTAATAAAACTAAAATGCAAACCTTCGTCAAAGGTTAGTTTTGAGAAAATGTTTAAAGGCTCGTTTGGCATTTCCTAGAAATGAAGGAGTGTTTTACTTGTATATAACAAGTTGTGTAATTGGGATTGTTTTATGGTCCATTAAATGATTTTATTTAATGTTTATTGGGATGAAAAATATGATTTGGTTTGGTTTTGATGTGTTTTTATAATTGAAAGAGTGTTTTTGAAAGAGTTTTATGTGAAAAGCCTCAATACACTTCATGAAATTGTTTTACCAAAATATTTAGTGGTTTGTTGATTAGTGTAAGAAATGTGAAGAAAGATTATGGTCTGTTTTTGTTTTTATGGTTTTGTAATGGAATGTGGATGTGAAATGTTTATTTTATAATATGTGTAACTTGATTGAGCACTAAAGGGAATCCCGGGTATCTAGGTGGGTGGACGTGTACTAGTGTGCTAGTGATTCTGTGGGGGTTGGCCTCTGTTTCACGTAGCATGTTTGACGATGAAAACACTAACTAAACTATGATGATGATGATGATTGGGGACCACTAGGATATGGGTATGTTCCCTACTAGTGGCTCGTGCATGATAATGGTTATTTATTATGGTTACTTTCTCCGAGATACGAGGTACCTGGGGCTCACAACTAACTAGTGCCAAGGGGTATTCCCGTGACTAGTGCTCATTGGCTATTTTGTACTCACCGTAGGGATATGGTGTGTTTGGTTGTTAAATTCAGTAGTATGTGTTATTTACTTATATGTTAAAATTCTTTAAAACAGACCTCTTGAAAACTATTTTCATTTTTAAGTTTCACCTCTTTGAAAAAAAATTGTTACTTGCATTTTTATTTACTAAACATGCATGTTTTTGTCTGATAATTATTATAGCATGGAACCTCATTTCAAAACCATAAATTCAAATCATGAATTTAAAACTATAAATTTATTTTCCGTTTATTTTAAAGGAATGTGCATTGGGAATAGAATATCGGCTAACCTACTGAGTTTTAATACTCACGCCTATAGTCTTCTTCTTTTTTTAGCCCTTGTGCAGGTTTCATCTTTAGTTCGATCACCTTGGGTGACATTTGATCATTGTGTTGGAGAGTGACCAGAAGATTTACATGGATTTAGGTGGTCATCGGGATTGTTCAGTTGAGTTGTTGGTTTTTTTTCTAATTTTAGTTTCTTAAAAAAATAATACTGAGTTTTATTTTTATATAAATTCATTTTGGGCTATCCGTTTATTTCCTCTGTTTGTTTTATTGTTTATATATGGGCGAAATCATTCCCTTGTGTACTCTATTGATGCCCTTGGTGCTTGTCACCATCCCGGGAGGATCAGGATCGCCTCTCGGGACTTGTTGCGGGCTGTCCTGGGTGACCGGTTCAGGGTCGACTCGGGCTGGTTCGTGACAGTTTTATGCTAGGTTTTGGTTATTATCCAATTGGGATTGATAACTCCCTTTAGGACGTGTCAGTGCTAGATGGTTTTTTGGGTTTCCACAATACCCAGGCGGATTCATGACAAAGTGGTATTAGAGGCAGGTTTTTCATTTTTCCTTGATGTTTGTATGTCATTGTGTGATTATTTTCAAGAAAGAATAGGTATTTGTTATTGAGTTCATTGATAGATCACTCCATAATGATCCTTAATTCACCATGGGTGGTTTTGGGAATGTTTTCATGAGGATTATTTCTAGTATCTTGCATAATTTTAATTTCGATAAAATGACATCCACATTTTTTCCAATTTGATGGGATTAATTCTCCCTTGTTTCTATGTTTTTGTAGTGTTCTGAGGTCCTCAATTTATTTTTTTGATCATGTGTGGAATCATGATTCTAGAATATGTGTGAATCAAATCTAGGAAGACGTTATTGTTCAACAACAATAAGAAAATCGTCTTGTCTAAATGAGTCTGTATGAGATGATTATGGGTATTTTCCATGCTCTGGGACATTCTCCACCACCAATTCCCATAAAATCCCTAGTTGGGGAACCTCATAGAGATGTTCTTAAAAATCATACACAATATTTCCTTCTATATATGAAATTAGTGTCTAAAGTCTCAATTGATAATCATGAGGTTGATGAATTAATAAGAATGATTGAACATCTATATCATCCCTTGGAGACTCCTGAAGAAAAAATGGTGATGTTTTCCACCTTCATGTTATATTGGGTGTGTGGGAGATGGTGGTAGATGATGTAGATGGATAAGAAGTAAGAAAAATTATAGTATAAATACATAAAGATGTTTTTAAAAAACATGTACTATCACGACTAAATGGTTTTGGATAAAGACATAAGGTTTCTCAAGCATGATAATGATGATACAAAAATGAAATAATATAAAAATCATATTGTTGATCTACATATTTTTGTTCCTAATATAGTATTTAATAAGAAGATAAAGACTCGATTATGTTAGCTTTGGACTCTGATCAAAAATTCTCACTCCAGTTTTCAAGCAAAGTATTACTTCTAATGATGATGTGTTGGATAGAGTGTTGGTGGTTGATATGGACCTAGCTAGAATGTTGGGGTTTTTGGGAGATTCATTACCTCCTAGTGTAATAGTGTGTTCATTTAATATAAATATAATGTCTGATTATTTTCATGGTGGTTCTCGACAATAGGGTTTTTCTAGACATCCTACAATACCAAGTAGACTCTTTTTTATTTTTATCAGCATGGAAAGATTTGGAATTCAAGAATTATTTTCACTGAGACACCCCATATCTGTGGTTAATGAAAATATCCAAGTCACTTTCAGAAGTTCCTCCATGTATATTCTATTTTCCATAGTTTCATGGGATCATTAGCACTCTCTAAAATAAGTGTACATTCAGATGCTTCATGTACAAAATAGATCAATCCCCAAGAATCTAGAATGAAGCTTCTTCAAAAAGTGTAATAGTGTAAAGATGAAGAAGATATGGGTCCAATAAATATGAGATGTACCATCACAATGGATTCATTATTAGTGATTCATTATTTGGTACAGGTTCATCTCATTCTTTTATTTTAACCCATACAGTAAATATGATAAATCATTCTCTGGAGATTTTATCATAGGTGATTAATATTACTACACCCATTGAAATAAAGAGAGAATATTTTCTATATAGTCCCACTGGTGATTTCTCTTTATCACATATTAAAATTTCAAGGGATATTATGGTTCTCAACTTATAGGCTCTTAACATAAAATTCAAGATGTATTGGATCGATGATAATAAACCCTAAAATTATTATTTTATTCGATGAGTCTCCTTTAGTGCACATGATGTGGTATTTGGTATCTTTTAAGTAGAACATAGACCCATCTCAAGAAGTGCTAGTCCTTATTATCCAGACATTGAAACAGTAATAGCAGTGTCTTCTTTTGATCTATAGTGTAAATCTATAATATGTGATCTCTTCGCATTTTCATCATGTTTCCCAAATCTTTCCTAATAATTTCTCTATCTTACCACTGGTAAGATAGGTAGAGTTATCTATCGATTGTTTAATTCGTAAATAACAATTTTTTATCCCCTCTTACTACATGGAACTTGCTAAAATGAAAGATGTTAAGTCTCAGTAGGATTATCATTTAGAGAAATGATTTATTTTCCCATGTGTGTCAACATTGGGGGTGTATATTTTTATCACTAAGAATGCCAATGATTCACTTCGCATTTATGCCAATTTCTAAAAACTCAATCTAATTATGGTATAGAACTAGAATCTATTTCAATAGAATGATTTTATTTTTTATTAGTTTAATAGGGGATTTGGTTTTCAAAGATTGACCTTTCATTTTTCTACCATCTATTTTGAATAAAAGGATCTGGCATTCATAAAATTGAATTTTGGAGAGGTTGTGGACATTATGAGTACCTTGTCATGCCCTTTGATTTAACCGATGCTATTTAATTTTTTTTTGATGAAGAGGATTTTCCATTATCACTTTTATACTATTGTCATGGTATTTTGGGATAACATCATGTTTTACTATATATATGAAGAGGATCATGTGCGTCAATTCAGAGAAGTTTTAGAATTGTTATGAAATCACAGAATTTATTCCATGCTATCAAAATGTGACTTCTATATTCATGAAGTGATGCTTTGGGGGAATTTTGAGTTGAAAAATTATATTTCATTATATATTAAAAAGTTAATGGTTATTTTGAAATGGTAACAACCAAAAAATGTTTTTTTGAATCAATGATTCTGGGATTTATCTTGGTATTATAACAAGTTCATTAAGGACTTATCAAAGTTATCTTCTCAGATGACTACTCTAACATGGAAGGGATTAAATTTTTATGGGGATTAATAATGTATGAATTCATTCATTGAGATAAAATTTATTTTTACTCTAATACTGGTGTTGACTCTTCTTGAGGTAAGTATGGGATATTTGGAATTTTTTGACGCATCAGTATCATGTTTTCGATTTGTTCTTTTGAAAGGTGATCTTATTGATTCAAATGCCTCTTCTCAGAATAGATCATATGAGATGAAAATCATTACCAATTACATAGATCTCATATATGTGTTGCACGCACTTAGGAGTTGGATGTATTAAATTTTCAAAGAATGGAATACAATGTTTTAAGAGAAAAATATCTTGACATATATCATCTCTAAAAAATATTAGAATAGCAACAACAGGTATTTGGTTGAATACCTATAATCATTCGGCTTTGACATCACCTATACCTTAGGGAAATAGAATATCATCACATTTCCCTTGATTATTAAAATTTTAATTCATAAAGATATAGAATATTTTGAATAGTGGAACATAACTTATATCTTTTCACAGTTGCATATCAAATTATCTGAGTCAGGAATAAGATTTATTTATCTTGTGTTTAGTTTATATCTATATTTCTCAAGATGATTCTTTAGGAACACCGTCTTCATGATGAGTTCTACAGCACTAGATTTTCTCTTTATGCTGGGAAGAATGTACCAGTCAGATCATTCTCCGCCAATGGAATTATATGTAATCTGAATACCTTTTTTATTATGTTAGTGATATGATATGCTATAATGGTTGTTTTCAAGGATTCTTTGGGGAAAATGCACCCTGTATCCATGAATATTTTCCGTGAGATGCAGTGTAGATTCCTGTGCTAGACATGAGATGGGGAGTTGCTGATATTTTCTATTGGTGTTTTATAGGACAACATGTCAAAATCGATCACCACAATACATTGAGATTTATTCATAAATATCCAAATTAATCATGTACGTGAGATGATATTTCTTCAAACATTATATTTAAATTTTTATATACCAAGATAATGAATAATTAGGTATGGGTTTTGATTGAGAGACAGACCAAATCAACTAATTTTATACACATTTGTTATACAACTAATAATTAAAGGTTTAAAATATTTATGTGAAAGAGACCATCTAACTTCATGGATTTTCATATCCTATAGTATTTTTTAGGGATCCTTTTTATATTTCTATCTTCTCGAGTGTCCTTTAAAAGGAACTGGGATCTTAGGTCAGTTTGAGTATGGAAGATCATCTGCAGTTGTACGGACATATATAAAGAGATATTATTAATCTTGAGGATATTATATATGACTTTATTCTTGACATTAGTGGGATTTAGATGACCATATTGGGTTAGTTGATTATTATTATGACAATAGTTACTTTTTTGTGATTAGAATGGTGCCCTTTGAGGCATTGTTTGGATGACATTATATATCTATGTTCTGTTGGTTGGATATTGGTGAATGTTCCTTGGTAGGATGAAGCACGGTTCGGGAGATGCTACAAAGATTCTATTTATTCAATATAGAATGTAGAAATCTCATAGATGGTATAAATATTCTATTAATCATTATAATATACCTTTTGTGTTTTAATTTGAGGACTATTTTTTCTTACATTTTTCAACCAATTTGGGTCATTGATGGATTTGGAGGCAAGGGAAACATGCACCACATTTTTTCATCACATTTAATGTTTTTGTTTAGGTGGGATATGTTACTTGTCATCAAGAACATAGACAACAACTAAAATCAATAAATAACATATTATATGTATCATAGTTGTGAAATTAGCTACTTGATCCATCTCATTTTCTTAGTTGGACAGATCTTGTGGTTAAACCAATTTCATCCATAACTCATTACCCATTCAAGATAGTCGACATTGATACCATGGTACATTGTGGGAGTATACTAAATTTGGTTTAATTTATATGGAATGATGGTACTAATTATCATATGACATGGGATATGGGGCACTGATGAGAGAGCAGTGGTCGCATCTTTTTTACATGGGATATTTATTGTAGGGTTTCCAGGGATAGAATGTTTCTATTGTGGTATGTTTGTGACATCCTATTACTATTTTAAGGTATCTTAAACCACTATTTTGATTATTCCATGGTTGGGATTAATGTGGGATTGTTTTGGGTAAAAATTTTGGAAACCTTGAATGTGTCTGGGTTGTGTACGGTTGGTGCATGGTTTTCCCAAATTTTGTGCCTTGTAAGCAAAACTCATTCAAACGCAGACAGTGAGAGTTTGAATGGTTATAACATAGTTTTCAATCTATATTCCCCCAAGGAGAGATAGTGAAACTCCATTAAAAGGGTGGAACAATTAGGGTGCATGGTTTTTCTAAACATGTGTCCCTATCTAGAAAACAATCCATGGGCTTTAAATAATCCAAAAATCATTTTTTAAATACCCAAAATCGTTTTTGAGCTTCCTAATGGACCTTACTCGACCAAAAATAGTTTATTCTTCCCCAAAGGCTCCCAGGAAGTGATTTTCCACACTAAACCCCTATATAATATGAACAAAGCTAGTAAAACAACATTTGATCTCTACATTGTAGGATTCCTCTTCTTATTCACTTTCTCTCATTCTACCTTATTTTCTCCCTATGGTTTTATTGATCTCCCAATTGCTAGAGGATAAAATATCCACTACATTTCTTCTATGATATTCGGTAGATTATGATATCTTCATTTCTAGTGTTAATCATTGTATTTTCCCAGTTAGGGTTTAGTGTTTCGAGAACTTGTTGTCTGGGTGTAGGTGGTTCTTTCATGGTGTATAATTTTGATTAACCCTAAATTACTTATTTCAAAGTCAATTTTTTTATTAGAATTTAATTAAAAGATGCAAACAAAATTTCATTTGATTTATTTATGGGAAACCTATTTCCATTTAACAATGATTTGATCATGGATATGGCATTAAATTGGTAGAAACCCCCCAATTCCATTGAATTAGGGTGTGTTTGTGAGATTTATTGAAATTGAGAGATTTAAATTTTTGAATTTCAAATTTGGAAATTTATTTGATGAAATTAATTTCAAATTTTTGTTTGAAAAAAATGGAATAAAGTGGTTTGGATAAAATCCCATATAATTTATCATGTAGAAGATAATTATTTGAATAAAACCCCATGTATTCTTTTTTAAATAAAGATAGAATTATGGAAATGGTAAATGTGTTCAATTGTATTATTAACATTTTTAAATTTAATTGAACATCATTCATTACATTAGATAACATGGTATCCTAGATTTTAAATGAGTTATTAGATAAAAAATCATTATATTGGAATTTCCCTAGAAACATATTGATGCTTTACAACACTAAAAAATGTTATCAACACTTCTAATTAATCATTATTATGTAGATGATTCCTCTCTAGCCATTATTGAGGTATGTGTGTAAACATTTCAGTTATTATCATATGATTTTGTGAGGATCTCAAAACCCATTACTATTACACCACATATAATATGGCCATGTTCGTCATTTGTATTTGAAATATATTCCAATATTTGTAACTATTTTTGAACTCCTTCAAAATCTTGATAAACTATTTTTGATAAAGTGTCTATTAAGACATTTTTAATGAGTTTCTATCCATTAAAATGTAAAGCATGATTTTTTTAAATATGATAATTAATTGCCGGGTCTATTTATTTAAAATTGAAAAAATTATTTTTTTAATTAAATTGTTTGAATCATAATATCGAATTATTTATGAGACCCTAATATGACTTTAGATCGCACCATAGCAATGAATTTAGGTGTTTTTACATAATATTATTCTTTGTTTGAGCATGTGTACTACTTCACCTGGTGGTTTTATAAGTTGTTGATAATTGGGATTGTAGAGTTGTGTGTGTAGGGATTTTGGATTTTATCCTATTTTTATGATACTTGTTGTTGAAAATTAGGTTTTCCAACCTATTTGAATTATGGTACAGTTATCCTTATGGAGTTTTATTTGAATGAAAAATTACTTTTTAATCATTCTAATGTTTCTCTTATGGAAAATTTATTCCCACATTCTTTTTTTGATGTTATGTGCTAGTCGTTAACCCATGGGGATCAGTAACACCCTTCAGGCTTGTCAGTTATGGATCAGTTATTGAGTTTCTACGGTACCCGGGATGGTTCATGATATTTTAAGAACATGTTTTGATGATCCTTAAAAAACAAATTGTTGTATCCTAATTTATGATTTTAATATTTATTTTACCATTATAAATCCTAAATCAAATTATTAATTACCAATTTATGTAATGTATTATTTATAATTAAGTTTCCATTTCATCCATTATATTATATTATACCATTATTCAAGTAGGTGGTTAGACCGACCCAAACATCAACTTATCATAACTAATGTATGATTATGATTATGAAAGAGGGTATCTATTTTCAATAAAACAATTTTACATAAACCTAATTTAAAAAATTACAAATTTTTGGATCATAATTTTATATATTTCAATAAATAAAACATAATCTATATGAAAATAATGTGATATGCTAGTATAGAATCTCGGCCCTGAGCCACTTGGTCTATGATAAATTTCCACATAACCTCATGTTCACATCCCTATAATAAAGAGGTTTCCTACTAGTAGAGATGGACTAATGATTTTATGGTCAAACCATGATATCAGTAATCATATTTTTAAACTAGATAACACTATAGTAATTAACCAACTAACATCATAGTGGAAAATAATATAAATTAGATGTTATAAAAAAATTATTTAATTTCATACAATATTAAAATAATGGACCCAATGTGAAAGTTCAACAAGTATAAAAATTTAAATAATAAATAAATAATAAAATATGTTGTGGCAGTTGTCTGGATTTTTTCCTAGTACCACCTCTATCCATTAATTTCATGATTCTCAGTAACCTAGTGAAAAAACCCATACTTTCAGTGGATTCATAATCATTAAGTCTACATGTGCACTGAGATATATATGCATGTTGTGACTATTAACCATGCAGAACACCATCAATGTATCCTTAACATACGTTCATGTGTATAGATTAGAATATTCTATAATAAAAAGTAAAATGTGCATTCATGCATACAAAAATTTTTATATTGAGCCATTATTCACAAACCTGGTTACCATAGATCTAAACAATACCTATTTTAGTGCCATGATTGAAGAATAACTTATGTAGTCACCAGATTGATTAGATACTAAAATTTTACAATATTTCACCCTTGATTACATTATATACACATGACTCATGGAAAACTAATATTCTCTGATGGTCCACACACTTCAAAAGCCATAATAAATGGAACTCTACATAGACACAAAGATGTTCTCCATCAACATATCATATCGGTATACAAACCCTATTTGAATAGTGTGTATTTTTTAACCACATGGGATAACACAAACTCAGAGATAAAATTATCCATCATGTATCTAGATCCACAATTAATGTTTCATGTCATCCAATCTCCCCATCTAATGGTGAGATAAATCTATCAAGCCCACTTGTTAACCTAATCACTAATATGAGGTTACATTGTTTACATATAAATCCACATGTAACACATAATATATAAAAAATAAGTATATCATAATAAAAATATATATAAATTGTGAAATATTACTCAATTAATGAACAATGTATCAAGGGAAAATGGGGCATATAAAATATTACAAAAGCTATGAAATAGCCATCTATAATGTGTAGTATAGAAATTAAAACACAATCCATAATAAGAAAATATCTCTTAGGAAACCCATTCATGAAAAAAGTACCTTATCATGGAATTTTAACTGCACTAGGAATATACCAACAACCCCTATATACAAAAATTACTTTGCAAAAGGGCCTAATGTGGAAAGAACTTCCTTTATTTAGACTGTTGATTCCAATTTCCAGGATCCACTGAGAGATGATATCTGGATTATTATGTGAAGTAATGATAACTAGATAAAGACACAATCTATGATTATACACTCAATAGAATTGGACTTCAAAGAATATATTCTATTAATAGATGAAATAAACATCATCTTATTAAAATAGAGAAATTTACAAGGGGTGATCTATTATCGATCAAAAAGAGGCCACCCATTATTATAATATAACATCGATTTATTAGTCAAACATGAATCCTTTAACAGATCCTGTTATAGAATTATATATCATGATAAAATGGATTATTTCTATTATCAATTCCACATATGAATGGGAATTATTCCTAAAACTGACATATCATACAATGATTGATGTCTATGGATTGATCTAGACGTCAAAAACTCAATAAGAGAGGGAGAGGGAGCATCAAACACCATATGAGATATATTTAGAAGTATACAATTATAATGGGGTTTCATTAGGTATATTATTAGAATAATAAAAAAAATTAATAAAAATTGACAAAATGATATTAATGGATTTTTTATCTTTTCCCCACGGACTAGCTGATAGAAACACCTATGGGTTAGTGGAATCTATAGAACTGAAGATCACTCTTCCAGAACCACAAGCTCGCTAGTATACCTCACTATTTTGTTGATGGATTTTCATCCAATTTTCAAACAAATAATTCCTCAATACTATTTATTTTTAAATATTAAACCACTTATCAATAAGAAACAACCCTATAAAAAGAAAAAAAATGAAATGAGGTATATCGATTCCTAAAAACAATGTGATCCCTTAAACAAAAAGATATCTAAATTTTACCCTCTAATTAATTTTTATCCTGGGAAATTGTCCCTGTCAATTTTAATATAATATCCAAGACCAATGAACATTAGGATAAGATTAATGGTTCTAATTCTACCATACATCAAACCATTCAACCATAGTACACTAAAAAAAGGCACAAACAACCCCCTTAACACTTTCTCTCTTGTCTAAAATCTATATTGGGAACTCAAAAAATGATGTGTTTGGATCCATCTCTACACCGTTGCAGTCAATCACATGTGCTTGATTAGGAATTTACAGCCAATGATAATATATATTAAAAAAACATGTATACCTTGATTCCATGGAGGAATATCCAAATTGAAGGTAATTGTATCAATATTCTTCGTAATCTTTAATTGTCTAACAGAAATTTGGGGTAACATCCCTTTCTTCCATAATTTTTTATGACCATATTAAGGAGTCACTCACATGAAATATTCACCACTCATAATGAAAGAAAAGGTAATATCATACAATGGAAATATGAAAATTTTCTTGTTTGATTAATGATTGACCGACTCCAGGTCAGTTTCACTCTCTTGAATATGACATATACCATACTAAACCACACATACTTTTCCTCACTAGAAACATGATAACAAGGTGGTGAGATACATTTTTAAACATAAATATTCTCTAAAGGCTCAATCAGAATTAAAGAGTATAGTTTTTTCTTATATTAAAACTCAACCAAGGCAAGGTGATCAAATCAATCTCCAACCTAGTGTAATAAGAATGAAAATATAATATTCTCAAATATCTTGATCATCTTATATCACTATCCATTAGTCTACAGCTGATATGTTGTACTTAGTTTCTACTCGGTACTTAAATCATTTGATATGAATTGAAAAAATCATGATGTGATGTAAAAGTGATGTTTTATATGATTCTAAATGTAACAACATTTCATCATACAATCACCAATGTATATAGATTTCATGACACATCAATAGCAAGGGTCTATTAAATCAAAAACAAATGGGTCACTTTCATCATCAAATAAACATTCTCTAAAATATAATATCAACTCCCAGTGACCTGGGTAAACCCATCACAAAGTCCACCATCACATCATCCCACTTCCACATATATGCATAAATAGATGTAATCAAACCACTAAGATATTTACTATTTCTCTTAACTCTCTTGAAGGAATGGAATAAAAAAACTACTATTGTCACCCTTCAAACACGGACATTGAAACTGAGGTTGGATGTCATGGTACATCTATATAAACCCTGGATGAACTACACATTTCTATGAATGCCTTTATTTCACCAAATACACCCTTATAAAAGATAGAACTAAAAAAATATCATTAATATAAATCAAAACAATATCGCCTAATAAAAATATTGAAACTAGGCCACACCCTTCCAATCATTTTTACATAACCACAAACATATGATCTAACTCTTTGATAATGTTCACTCAATCTACAATTAAAGATATGATTACTAAAATAAAAAATTTCATTACTCCTTGATATTTAGATTAATCTACTATCCACTAATCCCTCAAACTCACCTAAATAATTCCTTTTGTGAAGATTTATCTCTATATTCCTAATTCTTTAACGTTTTCATACTGAGTGTATCTACAATGACATTATCATTTTCTATATCACAGTCCATCTTAAAGTAGAACATTTATAAATACTCCACCCAAAGCCTTTGTCTATTATATTGATCCCAATGACAGAAGATGTATCACAAAATATTATTGCCTATGTGTATTAAAAAACTCTCATCAATTATATATTGTCACCAATACACTAGATCATAGACCAAAACATCCCTATCCACGTCATGTGTTAGGAAGTTCAACAAATAGTTTCATAGTTGGGGTGACCTATAAGAGATTACTTGATCCCTCTGAATTAACATAGTTCCAAACCTAACACATGATGCATCACAATACACTTCATGTTAAATACTAAGTTATTTATGATTCAAAAATAGAATTTTCTTCAATATCCTATAAATATTTTTGAAGTCATCCTCAAAGTAATCTACCCGTGAAAAAGTCGCCCAATTTTGTAATCTTTATAATCAATGCCTCCAAATGGGATATGTGTTTTATGAAATATTATCATAAAACTAAAACCCAAAGTAAAATATTGATCTCAAACACAATAATTCACATCCTCAATATTCATAGGGTCCACTAATATCACCGAATTACAAAATAAATTCAATAGGAAGCACAAATACTTAATCTAAAAGTGTATCTTTGATAGATAGGAATAAATATGATCTATTCTTAGTGAAATAAATTCAATATTAAGGATTCTAGCATTCATGTATCATGTAATATAAAATATAACCATATACACCCTAAATAAAATGACAAACATGTTAATATATGGATGTAAAAAACGTTCATGGAAACCATGGACACTGATGGAGAATTTATCCAACTAAAAGGGATGATATTATACTCATAAAGTATATATCCACTCATAAACATTTTATTTGGAATATCCTCCTCTATAACCCACATACAATGGTATCCTAAATCAAAATAAATCTTGGAAAACGATTAGGCTCCCCAAAACTAATCGAATAGATCAGAAATCTTAGGTAATGGGAACCTTTTCTTAACCCTTACCTGATTCAGATATCTATAGTAGTCACAGTTTCATAGAATACAATCTACCTTGTAAAAAATCAATAGATTACCCCAAAAAGATGTTCCTAGTCTAATAAATCCCTTCAGATACTTATCATATGACATTACCCACAACTCTCTCGACATAGATGATGTAATGTAATAAGAAGGAATCGATATCAGTTATTCCCTAGGAATGAGATCAATCTCCAAATCAACACATATATCAATAATAGGAAACATCATGTAATTAGGGAAAACATAATGATAACAATCGGCCACTAGAGGGAATATATAAGGGGTTAATACTGATTCAGCTACAAGATCTAACCCCACAACTTCCACCATGGTAGCTGTAATCTATATTACTTCTAGTCATATCCTACATGCTACTAGTTTCCATTCACTAGTCTACATGAACCTCTCTCATATAATAATTTTAATTGGTACTCATATCAAATATTAATTAATTTATTCATAGTAACTACTCAACCAATCAATTCCAAATATCATATCAATTCAAATCATCTATAGACGCATGAAATCGCACACATGCTTATAGCTACCATATACTATGAAATAATCTATGAAATTTTAGATTTGATCCACTATCATTCCAAAATAGGTATCAATATAAAATAATATATAAGAGAATTTAACCAGAAATAGAACTTATAAAAATTGGAATATGATGAACGAATGAGAAGATATTTTTTTAGAAAAAGATAGTATCGATATAATATAAACTATAACGCAATAAATAAAGGGTCATTATCCATAATTGGTTGGAACCAATCAAATATATAAATTATGTATGTGTTATCATAGAAAACTCTGTTAGGAGGCTCAAGGGACACCTGATTCGTAGACCACTATATATTTTCACCATCTAATATATCTCCCTAATGAAATATTGGTGGTTCCTTAATAATCCCAAATAGAAATCCTTCATACAAAAATACTATAGATATTATTGTTTCTCTAATAAATTATAATTTTTGGAGGTATAATATCAAACTAAAAACAATTCCCCATTTATCAATAATGGTTGTACCAAGAAGAATGATCTCCCTCAAAGGGATATGAACTACCTTTACACTCATTTGAATATATTCATTTTCTACGTGCATGACCCATGACTTCCATTTTATATTAGCCAAAAATAAAACGTGGTTAGTACTAGAAAATATATTATTTTTCCAACTTGAATTTTAAAGTATTCATGTTGCTTTATTTTCCACTGACCATGTCCCAATAGTAAGAGATGGATGAAGAACATCATTATAATTCATCAACTAAAAATTCGTGAGTTAAGTCAATAAATCAAGTCAAAGGACAAAATATAACTTCCTAGAAATATTTTTATATCTCTTAGATTACGAGGGTAAAATATCATGTATCTTGTAAAATCATGTTGAATAAAAAGATGCTGCCATTTTCCCCTACCGATGCTCCTTGAACACTTGAGCAGGATCCAGACACAGCACATCAGAAAAAGATTCCTTCAAAAATATTTATACGATTGATAGCCATTTCCATCCATATTATCTTCCATCATAATTAATAATGCTTCATCTCCACTTCACAAGTCCCGAATTAATAAAAGAATCACGTTTCAGCTTATAATTATATGGTGTTTCCACCATGCCAAATATATTCTCAATTATTTTTATCTAGTCATCATCATCTAGGGGAACTCTAGTACCCTAGAAGGCTAGGGGATGGATTAAAAAATCATGATTCTAATTAACAAATGAACATTGATCTCTTTATCCTAGAGTATGAAATATCCATAAGATTTTGGGTTGGATCAATTTTATTTTCAATACAACGGATGTAGCAATAGGAGCATGCCCAGTGGTACTCTCTGGTATAATAGGTGGTAAAATGTGGGAATTATACATAGTATGTGTATTCTAGTTTTCATCACAAGGGGTGACCATAAAAAACTATAGTGGGTAATTACATAAAATCCCAAAAAAAAATTGAACACCTATCAAAACTCTCTAATAGTAACAACATAATAAAATCATAGACACAATAGGGGCATTGTACAACATACTTTTCCAAGTATAATACCCACAAGAACAATGTACATCCCACTTAGTTAAGCTCCATAAAATATTTATGTTTCTAGTTTAGACACATTATCAAAACCGTATACACACAAAATGTATAGATTTATCGTGATCAGATAATTAAATGTATGTAATAACATACAAATAGTGAATAAATCCCAATTATAATAGGAATTAATTTAATCGAACCCTTTCTTATGCAAGAAAAAAATCATGTTATATATAAACAAATATGCCTAATAATTATGTAACAACACCCCGACAACCCATAATCCATAATTACAATATCATGTGGATCACATGTGAATAAAAATCTTGTAATAATGCACAAGAGAAATATCAATCCCACTATAAAAAAAACTCAGAGGTTCATGGTACAGTGTTGGTCATGCACTGACATAATTCCACTTCCTAAGTCCTAACCCTCAAATCACTTATCTACCATTCCCAATATCATGAAAAAAACGTAAAAAACATAGGGATCTGATACTTATTTCTAGAAAACTGGTGGGAATTATCGATTCTGATTTGAAGTGCCATAAGACCACATGTGTACCTCCACATACACAGTAGGCTACCAACTAGAATCGAGAATCTGATGTTTTTGCTTAGAGACTATACAATCAATAATAACATAAATAATTTATAGTAATAAAACATATACAAAATACAACTAATGAGATAGTGGAAAATAACATAATTTATTTCCTATAACATATTTCATGTAAGGTTATACAATATAATAACAATTAAACCCCTAATGTGGTAGGTTAAAAAGTATAAGTATTGAAACTATAAATAAATAAATAAATGATTATACCATATCTATATAGAGTCTCCCTATCTCCACTTCCACCCCCAAACTCCAAGATCCTCAGAAACATTATGTTTGGACCTTTCCCTTCTATAGACACTGACCATTATATTTTCATGTGCATCAGAATTTCTATGAAGGGTGTGAGTATTAAATTATTTAAATACCTACAATGATTCTATAACATAAATGAATGTTTATATATAGTTTTATATCATTATGGATTAATAAAATTGTATAAAATCATTTAACAAATTATTTAATGACTAATATTTCACTAACCATGTCTTCAAAACCCTGGGATATACCTACAGCAATATTGTTCTAAAAAAATATCATAAGTACCCACCCCAGGAGTTAGATGATGAAATATGTTCCTATCCCAAAATTTATAGATAATACACACATAGGACCCTTGGATACCCACCCTTCCATGATTGTATTCACACTTGGAAGGCTTTTATTAAAAAAATAACCCACATATATAAGGATGTTCAAAATCAGCACTTTATATATAGAGAGAGTCCCTCTTCAAATTGATTATTGACTTCTCCACTAGGGTCAAATTCATTCAAAAATTTGGAAGTATCAATATTATATCTAGCACCACATTTCATTACAAATATCATCCAATCTCTCCCAATATGTTTTTTCTTAGCCTGGAAGGACCACTTGTCAGCCTTATCAATGAAAAGATGTTCCACATGAAATATTGTAATTCCCATGTAAAAAATAACTTATCAAGGAGAAATACATAACAATAAGAATTCCAAATGAAATGACATAGCAAATAATTATGTTATAAAATAGTAATAAATTAATATTTCATGTCAAATATTACAATAGATATGAAAAAACCACATATAAGGTTTGATTTATCGTGGAACAGACAAGGCATAATAATAAATGTTGTCACGGGATATCCACGTAGGAAAAATATACCATATCATGTAAGGGTTTTCATAGTAGGAACATACATACCATCCAAGCATGCCAATGAACTTTACACAAGGTTCATTGATAGTAATGACGTCCTACCATTATTTTGATGATGCTTATTTATAAGATATTCCAAGGTATGATTCCCATGTAATTTCCACTCACTAAAATTCACTATAAATATACCAAATAAATAATAATAGAGTTTATAGAATTGTGATTTAAATAATTGATCATTCAAAAAGATGAATTCCACTTAAACATGTTAAAATAAATTTGTTTCCAGAGGATGTTCTAAGTTTGTTAAAGGAGTTATCACTTATTCTAATAATCCAACATCGATCAATTCAACATGCATAGATTCTACATTATATATTGGTGTAGATTTATGGATCTACCTAAAATGAAACTGATATTTTTTAAATTGTATATATATAAGGTAGAATTATGTGTATAGTGGATATGTCTTGTGTTGGGTCGGAGGTGATGGCAAGAGGGGGGGTGAATTGCCTTTTTAAAAATAATTAACAATTTAAAACAAATTTAAATGCAGCGGAAAGTAAAATGGCAAGACACAATTGATAACGGAGTTCGGCTTTAAACTCAAGCCTACGTCTCCGCTCCCAACTCAACCGTTGGGAGATTTATACGACCGCTTTCTTTTTAATGGCTATAGCAAGAAACCCACTAGCCATTTTAAGGTAGGCTAGATCACCTTCTTACAGCTTGCTTTTTTATTATGGTTGTAGCAAGAAACCCAAGTTGAAAGAAGGAAGAAAAAGGGTGGTTTGTTTTAATACAAACCCAATTAAGAACTAAACAAATGAAGTAAATAATTTAGAACAAACTAGAGGAAGCCTTGAGCGCCAAGAGGTGAGTGTAGTTGATGTAGAGGCAGCCCAAGCTTCAAGGATGGCAATTGGATCTCAAGTGGCCTTTGAGAATTGTCGTAGGAGCCTCAAATGATCAAAATAGCTTTGGTATGCTTCGGTATATGATCGGTAGTCTTCCCGGCATCCATGGACGTCTATTTATAGGAGAAATACTCCCAAATACTTCAATATAGCCGTTGGAGGGCTTTCGGAGCCGTTGGGGATCAAGTGGGCCAGCCTGGTCAAAGCCTAACGGCTAGTTTGACTGAGCATACCGGCTGGCCGGTGCTGATCCACCGGCTGGCCGGTGCATTGGAAGGTGGAGAGTGCTTCTGCCCAGGAGCCACCGGCTGGCCGGTGGGAAGGACACCGGCTGGCCGGTGGTGAGACAGTAGGTCTCACTATTCCAAGGAGTTCCACCGGCTGGCCGGTGAGGAGTCCACCGGCGGGCCGGTGGTCGAGACAGAATGTATGCCATTCTGTCTGGACCCACCGGTCGGCCGGTGGCCAGACACCGGCTGACCGGTGTCACCTGGCAGAGGGCAGGGCCTTCTGCCTGGTCCACCGGCTGGCCGATGGGCTGGATCCGGCTGGCCGGTGCCCTTACCGGCTGGCCGGTGGTCTCACACCGGCTGGCCGGTGGACTTGAAAACAGTCCACTCTTCCTCCTTTGAATTCTTCTTGGGCCAGCTTCTAGGAACCCTATTTCCTATCATCAAAAACACTTGAAACAATATTAGATCACGATGAGAGTGATTGTGATCATTAAAATCCAAGAGAGTGGGGTACAACAATCTCCCCCTATTTTGATGATCACAATCACAAAAAAAGAAATCTTTAAAAGAGGGTATGAAAGCTTTTTAAAAAAGGTATGTCAATTGAAAACTTAAATAAACAATTTGAACTTGGAAAACGTAGAGACGTGCCAAATATAATGATCTTGAAAGTATTGAAATACTGAGAAATGGTCATTTTTTTAAATTGCAACCAAATGCCATTTTTTAAAGAATTCAATTGAAAACAATAACTTAACCATTTAAAACAGATTTTGATGACATCAATAACTTAAAATGAAACTTGTAAAAAGAGCATTTTAATAAATAACTATGTAATAGAGAGGGAGGTTTTCTCCCCCTTTGGGATTATCAAAATAGGAGAAAAATTATGAAAGAAAAATACTAAGAAGTAATGACAAAAAGGATGGATAGATAAGATAACTGAATTCCATAAAAGATGAAACGATACAAAGGAAGTTCAAAAAACAAATACAAATACAAATACAAGCCAAAAAACAGGAACGGCTCTATTCACTCCTAGAGGGCCGAGAGTGACGGCGGTGCCTGAAGGTCTGAGGAGCCGGAGGAGCCTGGACCGCCTCAAAGTGACGATCTAGAGAATCAATCTGTGAGTGAAGCTGATCAAACTGGGAGCTGAAGTAAGAGAACTGAAGATCGAGCCGGGTCTCAATCTGATCCTGAAAGCGTAGGAACTGATCAGCCGTCACCGACAAGCCACCAGCATCAGCAGGAGGGGGCACAGCCTCAGCAGGCTCAGGTGCATCATCACCCTCTCCAGCCTCCTCATCAGCAGCAGCATCAGCCTCACCTTCTCTGTCATCACTTCCTTCCTCTTCATCATCATCACTATCCTCAGTGTCTGAAAGAGGATAGGCAGCGGCTATAGCAGGAGGCATGGCATTGGCAGGAGGATGGGAATGAGTTTGAGGAGAGTAGGCCTTGAGAAGACCGTCCTTGTCCACAATCCATTCCTGACGCCAAGGGTGCCAACGGATGTGCATTCGTTGCACCATCATAAAATTCACTATGCTATCCTTCGTTGGTTGCTCGAGGGAAGTAGCATGAAGAGGCACATCAAGAAAGGAAAAGATTTTAGTCAAGAAACGTCCGTAGGGTAGAGTTTTGGACCGGCGCGGGTGCTCAGCCACATAAGTCATGGCCCGGAACAGAAACCGGACCAAATTGAAATGTATGCCTCGGGTGATAAATGAGAGAAGATAAATGTCAATGAATTTGACATTGTCATGATCCCCGATACGGGGCGCAAGAGAAGTTTGAATGAGGCGCTCAATAATACGATGATTAGGAGAGAGCTGGGAGAGCTTGACAATGGGATTTGTGGGTTGCCCTGTGAGATGCTCAAGGGCTTCGGCTATATCAAACTCACGGTCCCGTGGAAACTCCCCCTGAGCAAAAGCATGGGGTCCAACATGAGGAACCCCGAGCATCCGGGCAATCTCCAACGAAGTGATAGTGATGGGTTGCCCAAGAGCAGTGGAGGAGATGGTATCAATGTCATCAGAAACGGACCACGTCAAATGAGCATAGAACTCTTTGACTAGAAGAGGATAAATGACATCCTTTTCAGGGGGTTCAAAGAAAGAATGCCAATGTTGATACTCAATAATCGAGAAAAGCTCAAGACGAGCAGTAGACAACCAAGGATAGTCAATAACTCTACCCGGCAGAATGACTTTGTCATGCCAAATGTCCGGGAGTTGAGGGATGGAAGGAGGAGGAGGAGCTTCTTGAGCGATTCCCTTGCCTTTGCGAGTAGATCGAGGTCCCATGATGGAAAAAGGAGCAAAAAGAGAGAGATTGAGAGAAGAAAGGAGGTTTGAGAGGTCAAAAACCAAGAAGGGAGGCTAGGGTTTGGAGGACCTACGGTTTTTAGGAGGAGCTGCCCGAGAGAGAAGAGAGAAAACAGGGAGGAAGGGTTTTAAAATTTATTTTAACCCTTCCTCGGGTCGGCCCAAAAAGCAAAACCCGACACCACCGGTTAACCGGTGGTGTACCACCGGTTGACCGGTGGTACCAAAGGTCATAAAAAATATAAAAAACAGAATTAAAAAAAAAAGTTTAAAAAAAAAATTCTAATAAAAATAAAATATAGGCAAGCCAAGAAAGTCAAATATTTAATAGTGCTCATTGACGAATCATTCCTAACTCCCCTTTAATAAAATCAAAACGGTCAACTGGGAGTGGTTTGGTAAAGATATCAGCTAATTGGAAATCAGTAGGAATGAAGTCCAAAGTGATATCTCCTTTTTGAAAATGGTCACGAAGAAAATGATGTCTTAGGTCTATGTGCTTTGTCCTAGAATGTTGTATTGGATTCTTAGAGATACTAATGGCACTAGTGTTGTCACACCGAATAGGGACATGATCATAGGAAAGACCATAATCCAAGAGAGTGTGTTGCATCCAAATAATTTGGGCACAACAATTGCCAGCGGCTACATACTCGGCCTCGGCAGTAGAAAGAGCAACACAATTTTGCTTCTTGCTACTCCACGAAACAAGGGACTTGCCTAGCAGATGACAGGTTCCACTAGTACTCTTACGATCTAATTGACATCCGCCAAAATCAGCATCCGAATAAGAAGATAGTTCAAAAGAAGTATTTGAGGGATAAAATAAACCAAGATTTTTGGATCCTTTTAAATACTTAAAAATTCTTTTGACCGATTTGAGATGGGATTCTTTAGGATTGGCTTGAAAACGAGAACAAAGGCAAACACTAAACATGATGTCAGGACGGGTCGCAGTTAGGTAAAGTAGACTCCCGATCATACTCCTATAAAGCTTGTTATCCACCAGTTTCCCGGCTTCGTCTAACGTAAGCTTACATGAAGTACTCATGGGTGTACTAATTTCCTTTACTTGATCCATACCAAAACGACTTAGAAGCTCGTTTGTGTATTTGCTTTGGCTTAGAGAAATACCTTTTGAATTTTGAAAGATTTGAAAACCAAGAAAAAATTTCAATTCTCCCATAAAACTCATTTCAAATTCTTTTCTCATTAAATCTGAAAAATCAGTACAAAGAGATTCTTTGGTAGAACCAAAGATAACATCATCAACATAAATTTGGACTATTAAAAGATCTTTTGAAGTGTGTTTTAAAAAGAGGGTACAATCGGCTTGACCCATTTTAAAATCATTTTCTAAAAGAAATTTTGTTAACCGCTCGTACCAGGCTCGAGGGGCTTGCTTTAAGCCATAAAGAGCCTTGGTTAACTTAAAAACATGATTTGGAAATTTTGGATCTTCAAAACCGGGAGGTTGTTCAACAAAGATTTTTTCAGAAATAAAACCATTTAAAAAAGCACTTTTAACATCCATTTGAAAAAGCTTAAAATTTAAGTGGGCGGCGAATGCCAACAAGATCCTAATGGATTCTAACCTAGCAACGGGGGCAAAGGTTTCACCATAATCGATTCCTTCTTCTTGATTATAGCCCTTAGCTACTAGGCGAGCCTTGTTCCGGGTTATGTTTCCTTGATCATCAAGTTTGTTCCTAAAAACCCATTTAGTGCCAATAATTGGATGATCATTGGGTCTTTCAACAAGAGTCCAAACATCATTTCTAGAGAATTGATTTAGTTCCTCTTGCATTGCAAGAACCCAATTCTCATCATTAATGGCATCATTAACGGTTTGAGGTTCTAGGTGAGAAATGAAGGCTTGATGTTCAACTTCATTGAGGATAGATCTTCTAGTTCGAGTACCGGCTTGAAGGTCACCTATGACATTTTCTAAAGGATGGTCTCTAGAAGGTTTCCAAACCTTAGGCAAGGTGGAAGGCGAAGTAGGTGAAGAGGGTTCTTGATGGTCATCCTCCTTGGGAGGAGAAGAGGAATCATCCAAATGAAGCTTATCAAACTTATCTTCAACATCCTCAATGACCGGGTGAGGTTTTGGAAGAGTTTCATCAAATTTGACGTGAGATGATTCTTCGATGGTTTTAGAACGTTTATTGAAGACACGATAGGCTTTGCTTGAGTTGGAGTACCCAAGAAAAATACCTTCATCGGATTTGGCATCAAATTTCCCTAGGTTATCTTTTGTGTTAAGGATAAAGCATTTACACCCAAACACTTTAAAATAACCAACTTTGGGCAATTTGCCTTTCCAAAGTTCATAGGGGGTTTTCTTAAGAAGGGGTCTTACAAGGACTCTATTAATAGTATAACAAGAAGTGTTTACCGCCTCGGCCCAAAAATATTGAGGGAGGTCGAATTCACTAAGGAGGGTTCGAGCGATTTCTTGGAGAGTTTGGTTTCTCCTTTCAACCACTCCATTTTGTTGAGGAGTCCTAGGGGCTGAGAAAGTGTGATTGTATCCTTGAGAGGAACACAATTCATCGAATTCTTTGTTCTCGAATTCACCACCATGATCTCTACGAAAAGATATGATTTTATATCCTTTTTCGTTTTCTACTTTCCTAGAGAATTTCAAAAAGGTTTTACAAGCATCATTCTTATGGACTAAAAAGAAAACCCAAGTAAAACGAGAAAAGTCATCAACAATAACTAAGGTATAGGATTTTCCACCTAAGCATGCTACGGGAGTAGGACCAAAAAGATCAAGATGAAGGAGTTCAAGAGATTTTGAGGTGGACACTTCCTTCTTAGATTTGAAAGAAGACTTGTGTTGCTTACCAAGTTGGCATGGCTCACAAATCAAATCTTTCTTAAATTTATGTTTAGGAAGGTCACGAATGAGCTTGTTCTTATTAAGCTTTAGAAGTGAATGAGAGCTACAATGCCCCAATCTTCTATGCCAAAGCCAAGACTCATTGTCAAGAGCACTTAAACATTTAACATTTTGGCTAGCTAGAGATTTTAAATCAATAATGTAAACATTTTGAAAACGGGAAGCAGAAAATATCAACTTGTTTTGAAAATCTAACACATTGCATAAATCATTTTGAAAATTGACTGAAAAACCACTATCACAAAGTTGACTAATGCTAATTAAATTATGCTTTAAACCTTTAACTAATAAAACATCTTTAATAAAAGAGGAGCTACCAAAACCAATGGTACCTATTCCGACGATCTTGCTTTTTGAGTTATCACCAAAGGTGACATATCCTCCATCGAATTCTTCAAGTGAGTTGAACTCGGAGGGGTCGCCACACATGTGCCTTGAGCAACCGCTGTCAAGATACCATGAGCCTTTAGAGGTCCTACTCTTTTGGCGTTTATCCTACAAAATCAAGAAAGAAGAGATTTTGGTACCCATATAAGTTTGGGTCCGGAAAGATTAGCAAAAAGAGACTTTTGAACCCATAATGTTCTAGAGGGATTCCTTCTATGATACTCATCCGAGTAGGTAATGGATTTGGGTCTTCCATACCTAGCATTTTTACAATCACATTCATAAATCATGTGACCGGTCTTTTTACAATAATTACAAAATTTGTATTGAGAGCTCCCCCTTACAAAAGTAGTGGGTGCCCTAGAAAAAGTGGATTGCTTGTTATAGCCAAGTCCATGTGTGGTTCTAGCCGAACGCTGAGAACCTAGTAATTTAGTTAAGTTTTGTTCACCTTGGGTGAACTTGGCAAGAGATTCCTTCAAATCCTTAATGGTAGAATTTAAAGAATCTACATTTGGAATATTTTTGACTTTAAGGGAAAGCTCCTCATTCTCTTTGAGAAGTTTGTCTTTTTCGGAAATAAGAGTTTTGTTTTTCTTTTTCAAGGTCAAAAATTTAGAGGTAAGTTCGTGAAAACCTTCCTCTAATTGATCTCTTGCATTTTGGAGTTCTTCATAAAACATATTATTATCAAAAGAAGAAGATGAGGAAGAAGAGTGAGAAGAAGAGTGAGAAGAGGATACCTCATCAAATGCCATTAGGCATTATCCATCTTCATCGCTTGAGTCGCTTGAAGACATGGAGTCATCACTTGCACTACATGTTGATGCTTTGAAGGCCTTCTTGTTTTTCTTTTCTTTTAACCTTTTCTTGAAAATGGGCCACTCCGGTTTGATGTGGCCTTTCTTTCCACATTCAAAGCAAGTGATTTCTTTCTCCGCCTTTGGCTCTTCCTTTCGTGCCTTTTGAAATTTCTTCTTTTTCTTCATGAACTTGCTCATTTTCCTTGCTAGTTGAGCCATCTCGGATTCACTATCATCGGAGGAGCTTTCTTCCTTTGCCTTGAAAGCTATGTTATTTTTCTCCTTGAAGATCTTTCCTTCTTTATCGGCTTGCCTCTTCATGGTAATCTCATAAGTCATGAGTGACCCTATGAGTTCTTCAACCGGCATCTTCTTGACATCTTTCGCTTCTTGGATTGCCGTCACCTTTGGTGCCCAAGAGCTTGGTAGGACCCAAAGAATTTTCTTCACCATTGTTTCTGCTGAAACATCATCACCAAGGGACTTTCTCCCATTGCAAACATCAGTAAAACGAGTAAACATTTCAGTGATTGACTCGTGTGGGTGCATTGTGAAACTCTCAAAGTTTTGACGATACATATCTAACCTAGTGTCTTTGACTTTGTTAGTGCCCTCATGGGTCACTTCCAAAAGTTTCCAAATTTCGTGTGAGGTGGTGCAAGTAGAAATACGATTAAACTCATTACGGTCTAACCCACAATGAAGAGCATTCATGGCTTTTCCATCAAGCTCAAAATTGGCAATGTCTTCGGGGGTCCAATTAGATTCATCCTTACTAGAAAGAGTGTAGCCTTGCATAACAATTCTATATATAGGATAGCCAATACTCCTAAGAAAAGTAATCATTCGTGTTTTCCAATATGTGTAATCGGTTCCATCGAAGTATGGAGCCCGAGTCATGGAATACCCTTCGGGTGCTTGTGAGGAAGAAGCCATCACTATGGATTTTTCGTTTGTAACCGGTTAAGGTATTACACAAACGCTCCCTCTGATACCAAATGTTGGGTCGGAGGTGATGGCAAGAGGGGGGGTGAATTGCCTTTTTAAAAATAATTAACAATTTAAAACAAATTTAAATGCAGCGGAAAGTAAAATGGCAAGACACAATTGATAACGGAGTTCGGCTTTAAACTCAAGCCTACGTCTCCGCTCCCAACTCAACCGTTGGGAGATTTATACGACCGCTTGCTTTTTAATGGATATAGCAAGAAACCCACTAGCCGTTTTAAGGTAGGCTAGATCACCTTCTTACAGCTTGCTTTTTTATTATGGTTGTAGCAAGAAACCCAAGTTGAAAGAAGGAAGAAAAAGGGTGGTTTGTTTTAATACAAACCCAATTAAGAACTAAACAAATGAAGTAAATAATTTAGAACAAACTAGAGGAAGCCTTGAGCGCCAAGAGGTGAGTGTAGTTGATGTAGAGGCAGCCCAAGCTTCAAGGATGGCAATTGGATCTAAAGTGGCCTTTGAGAATTGTCGTAGGAGCCTCAAATGATCAAAATAGCTTTGGTATGCTTCGGTATATGATCGGTAGTCTTCCCGGCATCCATGGACGTCTATTTATAGGAGAAATACTCCCAAATACTTCAATATAGCCGTTGGAGGGCTTTCGGAGCCGTTGGGGATCAAGTGGGCCAGCCTGGTCAAAGCCTAACGGCTAGTTTGACTGAGTATACCGGCTGGCCGGTGCTGATCCACCGGCTGGCCGGTGCATTGGAAGGTGGAGAGTGCTTCTGCCCAGGAGCCACCGGCTGGCCGGTGGGAAGGCCACCGGCTGGCCGGTGGTGAGACAGTAGGTCTCACTATTCCAAGGAGTTCCACCGGCTGGCCGGTGAGGAGTCCACCGGCTGGCCGGTGGTCGAGACAGAATGTATGCCATTCTGTCTGGACCCACCGGTCGGCCGGTGGCCAGACACCGGCTGACCGGTGTCACCTGGCAGAGGGCAGGTCCTTCTGCCTGGTCCACCGGCTGGCCGATGGGCTGGATCCGGCTGGCCGGTGCCCTTACCGGCTGGCCGGTGGTCTCACACCGGCTGGCCGGTGGACTTGAAAACAGTCCACTCTTCCTCCTTTGAATTCTTCTTGGGCCAGCTTCTAGGCACCCTATTTCCTATCATCAAAAACACTTGAAACAATATTAGATCACGATGAGAGTGATTGTGATCATTAAAATCCAAGAGAGTGGGGTACAACATCTTGCTTTTTATAAATGCCAACAAATTGAACCACAATTTAGTTACCCAAAAGGATATGTATATGGTGTCTATAACACCATGGGATAAATTTAAATGATTTTCATGTTAATTTTGGGTCTTATTAATGATAGGGACAGTCTAATAATAATATTATAGAAAATTTCCAATATTTCATTAATGGAATTTTCTTCTTGGTGCCACCGGCTAGACAATGTAACTATAAATAATTAAAAAATTCATTCTTAGCCACTGATAGACTTGTGGTATTTGAGTAACTACAAATACCTCTTCATCCACCACTATAAATCAACTGTAACTATCCAAATAGTCGGTGGATTTGTTTCAACCACCATAAAGCACACAGATTCTTCAATCCAAAAAAATATGACTTTTAAACCACATACACATAATACAATCGTGTATGGAAATAAAAAATGAAACAATATACATTGATACATAAAGAAATATACCCTGAATGTTGAACATATTACAGTTACTTTTTTGATTTAGTAGTATACACATGAACAATGTATTTTTTTATAGAATATGGGACGTGCGGTTATTATTTATTACCTTAGAATAATAACATTATGAAAATAAAATTATTTATATCATTTGATAGGTATTATTAAATTATATAAGGGAATTTATGATATAATATAATAAATTTTAGTAAATTTTTTTTACTCACATTGATGAATTGACTTTTCCATTCTACGAATACTTTGAAAACGAGGAATTAGGATGAATTGTTATAAAAATATTCTATTGGAATTGAAATATAATTATAGGGGATGTAAATATGTTATATTTTCAAGGTGAAATAGTAAGGATCTGAATCCCCATTTTGGCTACAGATCTTTGTTTCAGGTTGTTTTATGGAAAAAGGAAGAAATGGTATATTTTCTAAGTACAGTCTATGTACTTTTGAGTACGTGACATTTTCTCAGTTTTCGTGGGTAGCCGTGTACTAGTCGTGTAGTGGTCGAGCACATGGCAATTTAGTTAACTAGGGAGACTGCCTAAAGGGAGGGTTAGTTGAGGATAGTACACGGTGTGTGCATTAAACGAACACACGGTGTAATTTTCTTTTTAATTTATTAATCGTAGTAGGGTCGTGTCTTATCCCCAGAACTGTATTCTTTTTCCCATGTTTCATATAGAATATTGAAAACACATCTGACCATCTGATCCCTGATTGAGACACTATCTGGGGTGTTGGATTCCCATAGGTGATATCTCTCTTACCCTATAGAATCCCTTACGGATTTCTCCTCTCTCTTGAGTTGTCCATGGTTGAATTATTTTGACTTTTTTATATATCGACATTGTTCTAGGATGATTAAAGGATCGATGTTCATGATTTTTCATCGTACAACATCAAGGTGGGGGGGGGGGGTTGTGACTATCTTTGATTTTATTTGGATTGTAAGTGCTTAAATTGCTGAATACTCATGTTTACAGTATTGTATATTTTTTAATTTAACCCTATTTAAAACCTATTACTGTTTGTATGATTGATAAAGACTGTTTTCTTAGGCATAATTTTTAATACTTAGATTATGTGTCTGTTTTTCGATATTTCATTAACTATGGATGATTGGTCTAGAATGCCTATTTGGCATTATTTATTTTCCATTCCTCATTTTGTTAGGATGGAGTTACTATTTTATTAAGATTCATCTGATTCACATAATGAATGTATGACAAATGTGGATTTTAATGTGAGATCTTCACGAGCTATGGTCATTTATGTATAATTTTTTATTATGTTGACCCAATGGAATTGAATGTGAGAGGTAACAGGTGGTCATTGATTAAAGGGATAAGACTATGAGAGCTACATAGAGGGTCGTTATTAAATGAATGTTAGACCATATGGCATTGACTATGAGAGCTGCTAATTGTCATACTTTTTATTGCTATGAAAACCAAGAGGGTATTGATTGTGAGAGTTACCCAAGTGGTTTTTTGTAAATTATTAGTGCTATGTGGGGACAAGGGGTTAGACTATGTGAGCTTCTAAGAGGGTCATTATTTATTGAATGGATAATTTGTTAAACCAGAGGGGTTAGACTGGGAGATCATTCCCATAGGGTTCCTTATGGATGAATTATTGATTGCGACGAGTCTACCAAGACAAATCCCAAGCTTGTACTTAGTATTACATGATTTTGTCGATGGTTTTCTGAGATTTGTGTTTGTTATATTATATAGGGGATACAAATCTAAGTCTATATCACAAGATTTTATTATTCAACGGATTAAATAATTAATGAAGTTAAATGAATTTAATTGAAAACTATAGGATTCTTTACTTTTGTGTACTTTTTAGTTTATTGATTCTTTGATTTCTTATTTAATGCAATATATATTCTAAGACATTTAGGCACATATATTTTGGGTTTCCCTACTAGGATTCATATCACACCCTATTTGGGACATTATGTTGGCCCAAAAAAATTATATGGTTTCAGTTATATATAAGGGTAAGCACCCTTCTTGATTAGGTACTTGATTGTTGTGTGTGATGGAGAGCATGAGACCAAGCTGAGGCATTTGATGCTATTGGAGTTTACTTCTTTATAAAATTGTGTCTTAGAATTGTATCTCCATCATTGTGACTTGATTGGATTATTTCCTAGATACATGTGACATGCATCATTTATTTATATATAATGATGCACTTGATTTATACTATTAGTCTTCAACTATTTACTTCTGTTGTATAGTATTACTTCTTCAACTACTATTTATTATTTTTTATTACACTGTGTATACTCTACCAGTGAGGGCATAGTTTCTCCATTATCACATTTCGGCCATCACTACTAGTTGTAAACCTATAGAGTTTAGGGAAATGTGCTTGAGGTCGTGTGACCAACTGGGTTTGAGGCACATTTGGTCGGTCCTCAAAACTGAGACATTACAAAGTACTATCAGAGGGGGATTATTTTCTGCATTGTATTACTATTTGGAGCCTATCGACAGGGATATGAAAGAATGGGTAGTTGGAAATAAAATGTGCCTAGTAGAATGTAACCTGTCTATTGGTAAAATCTGCATTACCTAGAATATTTCAATTTTTCTAGATTTTCATGGGCTACAGTTGGTTTGATTTCACCATTGGGTGATTTTCTTATTTTTTGTTATTCTCCTTGATATTTTTAATGTTCTATTTATATTTCAACCTTATGAGATGTGGGTATTTCATCTCATGAATCGTATAGGCACCTGATAGATATCACATGTCATGAATTATTATCATGCCACTTAGGGTGCATTACTAATTGCATGATTCTATGAGATATGTTTTCCCAGACATGCGTGTTGTTGTGATAGATGAAGTGATAGAATAACTATTATTTTTATAGGGTATTGGAAAATTTAATTTTTCATTTGGATGGATTTAAAAATGTTGTCCCTGAGGTGTAATGGGCCTCTTGGATCAGAATTTGGTGGATCATGATTGATCATTAAATGAATTTTGTCATGTTAAGAGATTAAAAAGGATGTAAAACATTGATTCATGGGAGTATGGGCTCTCACTGATCAGAATTTGTCATTACTTGGACAAACATTTATGTTTTTAAGGGTTATAGAGATGTTTCAGAGGTTTAATTTTCTGAATCCCAGAGAACATAGTGTGTGGTGTTACGAAGACATGCCTTGTGTTCTTATGTTCTAGAAGAAACATCTTCTCATAAGTACACATCGGGTACTAGGGGTACACACAGTGTAGTACTTGACCGTGTGAATGAATGTGTGAGAAAAGTCATGAGTTGATAAAATCATGGAAGAATACACTCTATAATAGGATTAAATGTTGTGTTTCAAGAGACAATGTATCTGGCCATGTGACTAACGACAAACATGGACAAAATTTGGAAGGTTCATTTTGTGTCTATTTTGTACACATATTTTGGTAAATGACAGTGTATCTGGATATGTGATTAATGACACATGTGGAGGGAACCTAGTTAGTAAAAATATTTTTCTTCGGTGAATATGTTGTGTAGTGTTACCAATGGGAGAACTGTATAGGTCTAGACCAATAGAAATACTTTGGAAGGAGGGATGATTCATGTACACATCATGTGTCAAGAGGATAACGATGTGTGTATGGGTGTTACACGACCAAGTTTGGAAGAGGTATAAGTCATGTTAAAAGAATAATGGAACACATCATATAGGGGTTATACATGTTGTTTAGCCCTATTTTGTAAAGATTAAATGCTTCTTCTACTGTTCATTTCTTTCACTTCTAAGTTGTTGTCCTTAATAATCATGAACTGTGGTGTGAGCTTGACCTTGAAAATTTATTCCACCATGACAACCTCTGGTTGTATGCCAGATACGGGGAAATGACCAGACATTAGAAATGGTGGATCAGGGACTACCCACAAAACCTCCTGTCGTGCCTGTTTTGGCATGAAATGGTTATACCGGACACATATGAGGATTCATAGTTCGGGGATGGATTTTTTAGGATGTTATGGACATTACAAGGAGAATCCCTTCTTTCCCCATATATGGTAGATTTGGAGATAAACACTCCTTTGGGGATTAGGAAGTCAAGTGTACATTAGTGTAAGGAGTTCCCTCTTGATGTTGGTGGGTGACACTTCATATGGGATCTATATGTATTAGAGGGGAATGGTTTTGATATCATTATCGGTACAGAATGGTCAGTCTCCCTCCAGGATTTTTTTGACTTCTATCACTGCAGAGTGAGTTTCACATCCCAAGGTGGGGGGTCTTTTCTACAAAAGGGAGAATAGGTTGTCCTGGATAACAGATCTGACCCAATTATCATGTTTTGGAAGGATTTATAGCCCCGATTTCTTGTTTATATCTAGAATATCAGGGTACATCATAGATGGAATTTCCTCCAATTATGGATTATTTCTGATATGTCTTTACAGAAGTCTTTTCGTGATTACTTCAAGAGCAAGAGGTGGATTTCTCTATAAAGCATATGCCAGGAGTGGCATCAGTTTCCATTCCTCCATATAATATGGCTACACGAGAGTTACATGAGCTTAGGAAGTACTTAGATGAGTTTATGAAAAGGGTTTCATTTGACTTGGTACTTCTCCATGGGGTTCTCCTGTCCATTTTTGTGAAGATGTAGGACAATACCCTCAGACCTTTTGTGGATTTTCGGAATCTAAACCAGTTGATGGTTACGAACCGATATCCCTTTTTTAGGATTGATGATCTCTTTGATCAACATCGTGGTTCCCAGGTGTTCTCGAAGATTGTCTTGAGATCTGGTTATAATCAGTTGTGCGTTAGACCATCAGATATACCTCTTATATCCCTTCGGAGGAGTTTTAGTCTATATGAGTATTTGGTTATTTTGTTCTTCCTTAGGAATGCACCGATAGTTTTTATAGAACAGATGAACCAAGTGTTCCATCCATACATGATTTATTTTGTGGTGGTTTTCATGGAAGAAATCCCGGTGTACTCTCACACTCAACACGACCATCCAACCCATCTTGAGATCATTTTGAGTACACTGAGAGAGAATGCGTTATATGCTATGCTATAAAAATGAAACTTTTGGATGAACCAGATTCACTTCATGGGTTATGTTATCTCAGATACATGATTATTAGTAGACCCAGAGAAGGTGAGAGTCGTAGTTTCCTAGAAGAATCCAAAAAATGTTATTGAGGTATAGAGGTCACTAGGGATAGTTGGTTACTACAGAAGCTTTATTCTGGTCTTTTTACGCTTATTAGTGCCACTGACAGGCCCATCTAAGAAGGATGTGATATAATTATTGACAGATTCATGTGATTCATCCATTTAAGAGTTGAAAGGGAGATTGACTTCAGCACCGAAAATTATTTTTACAGATCTAGGCAAGAGTTACCCCATTTACAATGACGCATCAGGTGTCCAGTTGGGAGTAGTTCTTAAGTAGGGGGATGAGACATTGTGTACTAGTCTCGGTTGTTGAGGCCACATGAGAGAAACTACCCCGAAACACGATATAGAGTGAGTTATAGTTGTGCATGCATTACGCTGTTAGAGACATTTACTTTGGGGAAAAAAAAAATTTGTGTAAATTGACCACAAAAGACTCAAGTATATATTTACTCAGCATGATCTAAATTTGATACAGTGATGGTGGGTTAAGTATCATTTATATTTTGAAATTGGTTAGGCCTACATGCATGGGAATGGTTACACAGTGGCTGATGCATTGAGCAGGAGGAATCATATAAACGGAGTTCATGAGGATAGCAATGAGTGGAAACTTATGGATTCATACCCTGAGACACATTTGGATTTGAAAGACTGATAGGGGCATATGTTTCTTTCTTCTATAGGTGTTACCATTACACTATTGGTGTTGGAACCACGGTTGTTATTTGCATTATTTGGAATATGGTTTGTGTTTTTTGTCAATCCTCAGTGGAAGTTGAGAATGTGTGCCAGTAAAGTGATCATACAGTTCAAGCAGGTAACAATATTGAATGTGGTTCCATTTGCTAGTGTTTGCCAAATTGTTGGGCCTAAGAATCTGAAAATGAAGACATAGGTTGTTTTCAGGAGGAGGGGTGTGCAAAACAGAAGTGGTGCGTGAAATAAAGGAGGTCTGCATGAAAAACTGTGGGTTTGCACGAAAAACAGCGTGGTGCATGAAGTTGTGGAGAGAGGTTTTTCGCGCAATTGGTGATTTTGATTCATAATTTCAACAAATAGAAATTTCATGCACTTTAAAAAAATCTGGAGATGTGCGCAAAAAATGATACCCGCGTGAAATATTACGTTCCAAATTACAGTTTTTCACGCCACAGGGGGTTTTTGTGTGCGGAGGTCTGAGACGCCTATAAATAAGAGGTGACCCCCCTCATTCTGTATGGTTTAAGACTTAGAGAAGATCCAGGTTCTGATGCATGTAAAAGGATCGCGTAAAGGGTGTTGTGCGAAAAAGTACGAGTTGCATGAAAAGGGGTCAGTTGCACGAAAACACAGACATTCTGCAAAAAAATTGAGGTTGCACAAAAAACACTGAGCTGTGTGAAAAAGGTGTGGTGCGTAAAGATACGTGTAAAGGAGGTTGTAGAGTGAAATATTTTCAATTCCAAAATCAATTATTTCATACCAACGTCATATATTTCGTGTAAAGGGTCTAAATTGTGCGAAGTCTTCAGTATAACCTGTTTGGTCATTCCTGATTATCTGGTTTAGTTGTTCAGTGCATTCAAGTGCATCATTTCTGGACTTTGATGCAAGTAGAGTCTTGTACTAAGTAGAGGAAAATACTTCAATGCGAATCTACTGAATAAACCTTCACATCTATAAAAAAATTGGGACTTCACCAAAGGTAGTGAGCTAGGGGCAGTCAATGGGAGTGACCCGAGGGACGCTTTGAGCTATCCATGAATAGTTGTAAAGGAAGTGATCCTGGGACAAAGTTACTATTCCCAAAACATTGTAATCCACAACTAGTGAAGAATAGTGGAATTTGGTACCACTGAAAACCTATCGGCATATGCTCCATGGACCTAGACCTTAGTGGTGAACCAAGTAAAAAGTGTTGTGTTTTCTCTTTGCATGTGAATGTTTTATTGCTTCTCATATCCATCATATAGGTTAAACTACTTCCTACCAACGTGGGAAAAAGATCCATTAGTTTAAAAGAAAAATTTGACACCCTAATTCACCCCTCCCCTCTCAGGGTGTCCCAGGGTCCTACAAGTGGTATCAGAGGGAGGTTACTAGGGATTGATCTGTAGTTTTTCATCATGGAGAATGCTATCAATGTTAGGGTAATCCCTCTCTTCGGAAGAAGTAATATTCAGATTTGGAAGAACAGAATGAGATCCCATTTAATATATCTAGGAATGGAAGTCCTCTTTTCTACTGTGCATGGAATACATGTTACTGATCCAACAGGTCTGGCTAGGACTGATATAGATAAAAAATTTCTTAATGTAGATGCTAATGCTCCGAATGATATAACTGTGGCTTTTTCTGATCATGTTTATCTAAAGGTGATGAGTTTCACCTCAGCAAAGTCTATGTTGGATAAACTTGAAAATATCTATGAAGGAGACAAAAAAGTGAAGGAGGAAAAACGTCAATTCATGCACAACAGGTTTGATGATCTCAAGATGCATCCTGACGAGAACAAAGATTCATTCTTCAATCGAATCACTTAAATAGTTGGAGAAATTCGAGGGATTAGAGAGGAAATAAAAGACATTTATATCATAAATAAAATCATGCAAATACTTCCTCCTATTTACAATGCAATGGTGTCATCCCTTGAAAAAGAGATGTATCTAAACTATCACTGGATGATTTTCTATGTACTCTAGTGGCATATGGGATGAGTGTCAAACCCGAAGAAGCTACGACTCGTGTTGGTAAAGAAATGGAATTCAAATCCATGGAAAAACTAAAAATTTAATAACATAGTAGTGGTGAAGGTGATGAGGAAAAAGAAATTATTTCTCCCATTTCCAAGAATATGAAGAAGGGAAAAGGTAAGTTACCTATCACATGTTTTCGTTGTGGAAGAGTTGGGCACATTTCCTCTCAGTGCCAAAGAAAGTTTGATGATGACAAGAGTGAAGCATAATACATCGAGAAGCCTAGGAAAAGGTTTTTCAAAAATAGAGACTTCAAATTTGGAAAGAAAATACAGCAGAAATGTTTTTTCTATGAAGAGGACGATGATGATATTGAATTTTGTGAAGAAGAAGAACCATAATTTAAAACGGGAAACCATGCGTCCATGATGGCTACCATAGAAAAGTCCAAACCCTTGATCAATAAAAGCAGAGATAATCAGATTACTACTAATGGTGATCCAAAGATTTAAATTAAAAATTCCTTTTCCATGATAGAGAATAAATGTAAGATATATAATAAGAGTAAATAAATGGTGGAAGAATCAAAATAATATGTTGATGAGCTTGAAGAAGATATTGAATGACTATAAGAACTAGTGAGAGTTCAGTCTTCAATCCATGAAGGCACAAATGACATTGCAGAACTAAAGCGTAGAATTGAAGAACATGCAATGTTCATAAATGACCTTTCATCTAGACTGGAATAGAAGTCCAATACTGTTTAGGGTCTTGAGGAAAAGTTGTTACTCTTAAGAGTAAATTTAGATGTAAATCAGCCACATGTGAGGGTAAGAAGAAAATTCATTTTGGAAGATTCTCAGATGAATAATTACTGGAAAGAGCCAAGTGTGGTTCAGATGGGGTTGGAAAATTTTTGAGGGATCAAAGACCTGCTTGCATGGGAATGAGTGGAATTGGCTGTGATACTTAGACATCAATAGCTGGAAGTGAAGAGAGCCAGAAGAAAGACAAGATGAAAGATGGACATGTTGAAATGTTGACTATCCAAACAAAAATAATAACTCAAAATTATCCTCAAACATTTCAAAATAACAGGCAGTCCAA
This sequence comes from Viscum album, assembly GCA_963277665.1. Lineage (NCBI taxonomy): Eukaryota > Viridiplantae > Streptophyta > Magnoliopsida > Santalales > Viscaceae > Viscum > Viscum album. The sequence continues at coordinate 115,906,936 of OY728137.1, forward strand.
CTATTCTCCCAAGGAAGAAGGCATGAAGAGATATTTAAGTGAGAAGAAATTTCCCCTCATGAAGTGTCAGTTCTGTGGCTATCTAGGTCATACCATGTCATATTGCAAAGAGGCAAGGAGCTACTTGAATGGGGAAGATTTGGGAAGTCAAAACAGGAGACCAATTTCATATCCTCCATCTTATTGAAGAAATAGCATCTATGTATATTGTTCACATTTTTCTAACTTTGGCCATAAAGCTATGTATTGAAGGTAGAGGTACAATAGGAGAAATTCATATAGCCCTTAGAGACGGGTCAGTATTCACCCACCGAATGGTGTTGTTCTAACAAATAGTTTTTCTCTTCTAAAAGAAGATTATGGTTATAAAGAATCTAATTATGTGGAGGAAATTATTATAAGGCCATCAGTATCCTATACTCAATCAAATATCTCATGGAATGAAAAGAAGAAGATCAATAAATCATATCTTATTGAAGTGTCCATAAAAGCTACAAAGAGTAGCAGCACCTAGATTCTTGATAGTGGATGCTCTTACCATATTATGGGAAATGATGACCTTTTAATGAACATTAAAAATAAGGTTGATGGAACAAATGCATTTGGAAATGATGTTGATTTTAATATTAAATGCAGTCGGAATACTGCTCTAGCAAATAGAGAGCTAAAGAAGACTGAAGTTCTTTATGTGGACGGTCTACGTCACGATCTCTTTTGTGTTAGTCAACATTGTGACTTAGGGATCATAGTAACATTCAATCAAAAAGGATGGACTATAAAGGAAAAAACAGGGAATTCTCTTATGAAAGGATGTAGAACATATGGAAACTTATATCAGGTTGACAACAAAGTGAACTCCGGCTATTTGTCTATTGAAGAAGAAAACAATTTGTGGCATCCAAGGCTAGGGCACATTAACCAAAATTAAATGAAAAAGATGCATAAGCTAAATATAGTCATGGATATCCCCATTCTGAAATGTGAATGGGAACAGTCTTTGATGCTTGCATTCATGGGAAGCTGGTCTGCAGTTCATATCAGCCAAAGAAGAAAAGGGCATCGCATCTTCTTAATCTCATTCATACAGATGTATGTGGCCCGATAAATGTTGCTGGAACTCATGGAGAAAGGTACATCGTCCTTTTCATAGATGATTATAGTAGAATGTCATGTGTAATGGTTATACATAGGAAATGAAAAGTTCTTGACTGCATGAAAATGTATTGTCGAATCGCTGAGAATGATATTTGACGAACAATCAATGTGTTGTGATTAGATAATGGAGGGGAATACATGTCCATTGAATTTGAAAACTACCTAGAGAAACATGGGATACAACATGAGGTAGATTCTGTGAAAACTCTATAGAAAAATGGAGTTGTTGAATGTAGGAATCGACAGGTGAACAACATGGAACGAACTATACTGATTGAGATTTGTATCCCATGACATTACTGGAAAGAGCATGTTCAAGCTACGGTTTATATTCAAAATCAAACAAGACATTATATGGGTGAGATGAAGACACCATATGAATTGTGGCATGGAAGGAAGCCCTCTTTGAAATATTTTCATGTTTCTGGAAGTATATGCTTTATCAGGAACAAAGAAGGAAATCCAGGGAAATATGGTGATAATACAGATGAAGGAATTTTCCATCGATACTAAAATAATAGCAAAGCCTATATGTGTTTCAACAAGTGATTAGGAAGGATTGTGGAAAGCAGTGATGTTAAGATCGTTGATGAGAAAACCAAAAATGCTTCATGGATTTCATATAATTATGTGATAGAAAGTGAGGAAGAAAGTCAACATGGAGAAAATAGAAATATAGAAATAGATGAAGGTGTAGAAAACACTCAGCAGTCACATCATGATGTTGACTTAGAAGAAGAATCTGAAGAAGAAACCTTGGCTGGGGAGAATGAAATTGAACCGCACATGAGAAATCAAAGAGCTGAGATTTATCCATCTAACATAATTGGAAATAATAGTGCACCTACACAAACAAGGAGGATGATGAATAATAGACAATCTTCATTTTTTCAGTTGTGTAGCCATCCTCCTTTGAAAAATCCGCAAAGGAATAATCTTGGGTGAACGACATGAATGAAGAGCTAGATCAAATTGATAAGAATCATAAAAGGGATCTTGTCTAGAAACCCAACTGTCACAATGTGATTTGTACAAAACGGATCTTCAAGAACAGGTTTTATAAGAAAGGAAGTGTTATTAGAAAAAAATCATGACTGGTATGTAAAGGATACTCCCAGATTGAAGGTGTTGATGTTGAAGAAACCTTTGCTCCAGTTTCTAGACTAGAGTTAATCAGGCTTCTCCATGCCATGGAACTCCAAAGAGTATATAAAGTATATCAAATGGATTTCAAGATAGCATTATTGAATGTTGTACTCGAAGAAGAAGTCTACATTGAACAACCAGTGGGTTTTCTTATTGGTACTGATGAAACAACAGTTTTCAAACTAAAGAAAACACTATATGGTTTGAAGCAGGAACCACGAGCATGGTATTACCAACTGGACACTTGTCTCAATAAGATGGAATTCAAAAGAGGAGGAGTGGATCATAATCTATATGTGAAGAATCCTCCGAAAGATTAGTTCATGGTTCTAGTTTACGTTGATGACATTATATTTGGTGAAAGCAGGCAAAAATCAATAGAGTAATTTTACAATCACATGAAATCAGAATTTGAAATGTCAATGATTGGAAAGCTCAGATATTTCATGGGGCTGCAGGTGACTGAAAAGAAAGATTACACTTTCATATCTCAGGAAAAGTACACAAGAGAACTGTCAAAGAAATATAATATGCATGAATCCAAAACAATTTCAACTCTGATTATAGTTGGAACAAAAATTGGAATCAATGATAATGGGTCCTCTGTAGATCCCACTATATATAGGAGGGTCATTGGGTCCCTAATGTACCTGATAGCGACGCGTCTAGATATTCTATTTGCAACATGTCTAGCAGCCCGCTTTCAGAGTAATCCAAACAAGGTATGTATGGCGGCAGTAAAAATAATCATGAGGTACATTCAAGGTACTCGTAACATTGGGTTATACATTTTTACAGGAAGGGAAAGTGAATTATCAGCATTTTCGTATGCTAACTATGATAGAGATATAGTGGAAAGAAAGTACACAAGTGGTGGAGCATTATATATTGGGAATAATTGTGTTGGCTGGTTGAGCAGGATACAAGAAAGTACTTCTCTTAGTACTGCTGATGCTGAGTATATCTCTTCCACAAAGGCATGCACTCAAATGCTATGGATAAAGCAACAACTAACATATATTAGTGATGAGGTGAATCGACCATTGGTGATTTACTATTATAACAGGAGTTAAACTGATCTTAAGGAGAATAATGTTCATCATTCTCATACAAAACATATTTAAATCAAATATCACTTTGTCAAAGAAACATTTAAATAAGGAATCATTAAAATGGATCATTTGGGAACTGATGAGGATGTTGATGATATCCTTACCAAGCCACTGTCAGCAGTAGTGTTTGAGAAACATCGGTTGAACCTCAGTGTTCAGCCACGTCCCAGTGCATTAGGAGTTTACGCAATATCCCTCTCCCCTGTTATGTTAACTAGTTTTAATCTTTTTGTGGATATTATGCAGGTTTGTGGGGGAGATACTATCCAGGGGTGTATTGAGATGTTCAATTAGAAAATACTGATCTTTGGGTTTATTGCCACTGGGGGAGAATGAATAAATTCAGGACTTTTTTGTTTTCACGATGAGATTTCAGTCATAGGATAAGAAGTAATACATTAAACATGTAACGCTTTTGGGAAATTTTAAGAGAATTTCTTGGGCGTCATTGAGAACTCTAGAACATGGGATCCCAATTCACACTTCCCCTCCTTTTTTCTACACCGAGCATTGCTCACCTACACTTAGAGTTTTGGTTGAGTTGATTCTTGCATTTTTGGTTTACATGTTGCTGGCGCTCTAATAAATTTACCTTTTGATTGCCAACAAACACAAATGGGGATATTTTTGGAACCATGGTTGTTCTTTTCATTAGTTGGAATATGGTTTGTGTTTGTTGTCAATCCTCAGTGGATGTTCAGAATGTGTCCTAGTAAAGTGATCATACTGTTCACGAAGACAATAGTATTAACGGTGGCGTCGTTTCCCAGTGTTTTCCAAATTTTTGGGCCTGAGAATTTGAAAATGAAGACATAGGTTTTTGTCAAGAGGAGGTGCGCTAAAAAAAAGTGGTGCACGAAATAAAGGTGGCCTGGTAAAAAAACTACGGGTTTTCACGAAAAATAGTGTGGTGTGAGAAATTGTGGAGCGAGTTTTTTCACGCAATTGGTGTTTTGGAATCATAATGTTGAAAAATATCAATGGCATGGGCATCAAAAAAAATCTTGAGATGTGCGCAAAAAAATACCTGTGCAAAATATTACGCGCCAAATTAGAGTTTTTCGAACCATAAGGGGTTTTTGCGCGCGGAGGTCTGAGATGCCTATAAATAATAGGTGACCCCACTCATTCCGTATGGTTGAATACTTAGAGAATATCCTTGTTCTGATGTGCAGAAAAGGTTCACATAAAGGCTGTTTCTTGAAAAATATCGAGTTGCACGAAAAGGGTTCAGCAGTGCAAAAATGCATACATTGTGCAAAAAATGCGAGGTTGTCTGAACAAACCCCAAGCTGCACGAAAAAGGTGTGGCACATAAAGCTACATGTAAATGAGGTTGTAGCATGAAATATTTTACATGCCAAAATAAAGTATTTCACACCAAAGTCAGATATGTCGCACAAAGGGTGGGAGTTGCGCAAAATCACCAGTATAACCTGTTTGCACATTTCTAATTATCTGGTTCAGTGGTTCTGTGCATTCAAGTGCATCATTTCCAGAATTTGATGCAAGAAGACTCTCATCTTAACGAGAGGCAAAGACATCAATGCAAATCTACTGAAGAGACCTTCACGCCTATAAACTAATTGGTACTTCACCAAAGGTAGTAAGCTAGGGGAGTCAACGGGAGTGACCTAAGGGACGCTGTGGGCTATCCCTGAACAGTTGTAAAGGCAGTGAGCCTAGGATAGAGTGACTATTCCCAAACCTTTGTAATCCACAACTAGTGAAGAATAGTATAATTGGGTACGACCGACAACCTGTTGGCATATGCTCCTTGGATATAGTGCTTAGTGGTGAACCAAGTAAAAAGTGTCCGGTTTTCTCTCTACATGTGAATGTTTGATTGCATCTCTTATCCATTATACTAGTTAATCTAGTTCCTAACAACTTGGAAACAAGATCCATCAGTTTAAAATAAAATTTTGACACCCCAATTCAACCCTCCCCTCTCAGGGTGTCTCGGGGTCCTAAAATTGGATCGAGTGTGAATTAGGAAGTTGTTAGTTTCTGACATCCTATTCCTACGAGAGAGTGTTTCTTGAGGGGAACCTATTCCTGGGTGGATCATAGGCATTGATGATATCTTTCATTTTCCTTGATATTTATCGGTTTTAACTGAAAAATGTGAGGAGTTGATGTGATATTTTCATTCCTCAGTTTTTGAATTTCATCCTGGTGTCACAAAGATGTATCGAGATCTACAATGGTAGTATTGGTGGATAGGTATGAAGAAGAATTTAGCTGGTTTTGTTATGAGATGTCTCACCTTTTATTAGGTGAATGAGGAGAATCAGTTACCAACAGGGCATTTACAGTAGTTACCCATTCTTGTTTGGAAGTGGAATGATGTCACGGTGGATTATGTTATGTGTGTAACGAGGTCTCCTCAAGTAAATGAATTGATTTGTGTTGTTTTTAAAAGACTCATGAAGGTTGAAAACTTATTACAGAATGAAGAAACCTTTAGTGTTGATGAGATTAAAATAATTAATATCCATGAGATTGTATTTTTTCATGGGGTTCTGAAATCTATTGTTTTAGATAGGGACACCTGGTTAAATTCCTCGTGTATGGAAGGGACTTCATAGGGCTTTGGGTACATAGGTACTTTTGAGTAAATCTTACCATCCCCAGAAAGATGGAAATTCCCAGCATAAGATTCAGGTTTTGGAGGAAAATCTATGAGCATTCATCCTATATTTTAGGGGCTCTTGGGAGAGGCACATATCCCTATTTGAATTTTCCTACATTAATAATTTTCAAGCGACAATTTATATGGAACCTTATGAGTATTTATACAATAGACCATGCTGATCACCCCTATGTTTGCTGGATGAAGGAGGGGAAGCTATATTGGGACCTCTTCTTGTCAAGAAGACCACTAAGTAGGTGGATTTGATTCGGAATAATATAGACATCGTACTTTCTCTCAAGAAATATTATGATGATCGATAGAGACAACCTCTAGAGTTGGAGGATGAAGATCAGGTTTTCTAACATGTCACACTGAGGTTGGGACACCGAATTATTAAGAGATATGGGAAACATTATCTGAGATATGTCAGACCTTTTGAGATTTTGGAGAGAGTTAGTTCAGTTTCCTAAAAGTTTCAGTTACCTCATAGGTACCGGTCTATGCACAATGCTTTTCATCTTTATCAGGTATGATGTTAATTTTTAGACTCGTCTCTGATTTATAACTGGTGGAGGTTGATTTAGAGGTGGATGCATCCTTTGAGGGGAACCCTATATAGATTGTGGATTGTATGGGGAAGGTTCTTCATGACCAGTCTATTTCTCTAGTATGGGTTCCATGGTAACAAATGAGACTATAAGACGAGACATGGGAGAGGGAGGCAGATATATGATCACATTGGCCGGAGTTGTTTGAATTATCTTCTTCATTACCATTGGAAGGGAAATTTGTGGATGAATTTCTTTAAGGCGGGAATTTTGTAAGAACTCAGATCTTAATTTTAGGTATGGATCTTTTATTCAAGTTTTTTTGAGGAAAAAGAGAAAAAATGGGAACTTTTCCATGTACACACAATATACTTTTGTGTACACATTTTGTAACTAGTTTCTGTAGGTAGCCGTATACTATTCATGTAACTACCGAGTACATGGTTTTGTGGGTGACCTGGTAGACCACATAATGTGAGGTCCAGTTGAGGTTAGTACACGACATGTACATTAAATGAACATTCTATTTTATTTACTTTTTAATTTATTAATCGGAGTGGGGTTGCTTCTCATCCCCATAACATTCTTCTTCATCCCATGTTTTATATAACAGAATGATGATATGGAAAATAACTTTAAACTACTATCGATTCTCCTTTTGAGCCCCAATTGATACATCTTTGGGTGCGTTGGATTCCGGACAGTGATTTCTATCTTTCCAATGGTCCTCTCTTCCTGATTTTTCCTTTCTATTGAGTTATCCATGCTTGAACAATTTTATCCTTTTTGTAGATCTATGTCATTATTGGAATATTCTAGTGAAAACATTCAATTTTTTTCATCGCACAACATCACGTTAGGTGTTTTGTGCCTTTGTTTGACTATATTCTTTTTATATATGATTAAGGTTCCAAGTACCCATGTTTGGGGTATTGCATATTTTGGAAGTTAACATTGTTTCATACTTTCAACGGTTATTGTGATTGGGAAATGGTTATTGCTTAAGAAAAAGGTGTAATACATTTATTATGGTTGTGTTATTAAATGTTAGATTTATTATGGTCATTCAGTCTGGAATTAATATTTGGATTTCTTTTTTTTAATGCCTCTAGTTGTTAGGGTAGAGTTACTTTTAATTTAATATGCATGTGATCCAAATCGTGAAAGTATAACCAAGGTGAATTTGAATGTGAGATATTCCCGAGGTTGGGACATTTATGTATAATTTGTTGTTATGTTGACCAAGAGGTATTTACTGTGAGAGCTTTCGAGTGGTCGTTGACCAGATGGTTTAGACTGTGAGAGCTACCCAGAGGGTTATTATTAAATGAATGTTAGACCATAGGGAATTTATTGTGAGAGCTACCAGGGGTCATTATATTTTGTTATTTCTATGCATACCATGGGGTATTGACCGTGAGAGCTAGCTAAGTGGTCGTTCGAAAATGATTAGTCATATGTGGGACCAAAGGGGATAGATTGTGTGAGCTTCCCAAATGGCCATTTTTTATTAAATTGATGATATGTTAAACCATATGGAGTAGACTGTGAGAATTTTTCTGAGGGTTTCTTATAAATGATTGATTGATTGGGATGACTCTTCCAAGCCAAAACACAACCTTGGACTTATTTTTACTTGATTTTTTAGATGGTCTTTAGAGACATTGGTTTGTTATATTATACATGGGATAGCGAGAATAGGCTAGATCTTGATATTTCATTATTTAGTTGAATTAGTAATTAACGAATGTAAATGAATGTAATTGAAAACTATAGGATTGTTTACTTTTGACTACTCCATTGTTTATTGCTTCATTTTTTATTATTACATTCTATATATATTCAATGATAGATAGGCACAAGTATTTTGGTGATTTCCTACTACGATTCTTCTCACACCCTGTTTGGGTCATTCTTTTGCACCCAAACAGATTTTATGGTTGCAGGCATAGATAAGGGATTGTTTCATTACTTATTAGGTAATTGATTGTTGTTGGAGCTGGAAAGCATGGGACGAAGCTAAGGCTTGCAATGCTATTGGAGTTTAGTGCTATCTGTAATATGGTTTCAGTATTGTATTTCCATTATTTTTACTTATTGGGATAATGTCCTAGATACATGTGAAATTTATCATTTATTTATATATAATACTACACTTGTTTTATACTATTAGTCTTCTATTGTTTACTTCTTTTGTATAGAATTACTCATTCCACTACAGTTTACTATTTTATATTCATGTGTGTATACTCTTCTAATGAGGGAATTGTTTCCCCATTATCATACCTTTATCCTCAATAATAATTTATAGCCTCTAATGTTTGGAGAAATGTGATTGTGTTTCTGTGACCAACCATGTTCAAGGAACCTTTGGTAAGCACCCAGAACCAGAGCGTTACAAAAAATAAATTTGGGAGTGTTCTATAAGGGGTGGTGAGGGGAACATTTTATAAGTAGTTTGAATTCCATTTCTAAGTATTTAATCTTCTTATAATGTAAAAACACATTTAACCTATTAATAAGACCCCATAATAGAAAATTATGGACTTAGGGATTTTATAAGGTGTAAAATCGTTCATCCATTCAGTTTAACTCTTCATTAACATGCATTTAAATCCTTTACTCTTAAAATTATCACTTTAATCATTTTTGGTTTTACTATGGTAACTAATTTTTACTAAAGGCATTTACTATTAATTCCAAAAAATAAAATGCCCCACCAAAATTAATTTTTACAGAATAATTCCAAAAATGATATCTATTTTATCATATTAAATTTTTTATGTGTATTAAAAATAAATTTTAACATTATCACATATGAAATGTAAAAAAACTATTATTAAAAAATATTATTTTTTAGCTTAATCTTTTGATATTGGATGAATTTTTCAATGTATTTTAATTTCATGATATAAACATGTTTATTATAAAATAAATAAATTTTATATGAATTTAAAGAATCCAAAACTGAAATGTAAAATTTTAATTTTTGAATAAAATAAAAGACAATAGTAATATCTTTTATTGGAATATATTACTTATTTTGTAAAACCTGGGTTTTATAAATATATAATAATATATTGAAATGTATATTTTTACTACTTAATAGATCATTGATGATGAAATTTTTTTATAAGTTTTTATGTTACACATACACATTGATATATTCATAAACACTATGATTTTTTAAATGACTATATTTTTCATTATTCACATAAAAATAATTTATTTCAATGAAAGTATCAAAAATTTACTGAAGGTAAATATTTATAAGTGGAAATAAAAATATTTTTTATTCTCATAAAATTAAAATTATAAAATATATAAATATATATTTTAAATGAAAATTTAAAATATAAAAGAAAATATCATTTATCGAGAAAAAAAGTTTTTTAAACAATAAGTTTTTTTAACATTATTTCAAATAAATATATAATTTAAAAAATTCTAATGAATTAGTTTACATTTTTTAATAGCATATATTATCATAATATTCATTTAAAAGTGCTTAATTATATATAGTAATATGTTAGGTGTCAATTTGAGAAAGAAAAAAAATAAATATTATGTTTTATTTATACTCTCAATGTAAGATATATTAATTGATTAATAATTTTTAATTTATATTTTAGTATTAGTATAATTTTTTGATAGTGTTTATCTAAAATGTCAGGACAATTTTTGGTTCGTTGTTTCATATATATAAATTTATTGAATAAATTATCTATGTAAATAAATAATGAACTAAATTGAGCCAAAACATATTATAAGTATGTAAAAAACAATTATAAGAATAATAAAACCTCATGTAAATAAAACTATTCTATGCAATTATAATTTCATACATAAAGAGGATACATAATTAACAAGATTTAATATTTTAAATGATTATTCATTCTCTAATAAATATTTAAAGTATTAAAAAAATAAATTATCTAATTTTAAGTGATTATTATGATAATATCTAATATTTCAATATATTGACTAATATATTGATGCCTATATGTTTTTTTGGAAGGAATGAATAGAACTAACTACATTATTATTATACTTTTTTTAATATTTTATACTTATCCAATAAAAGTAAAAGGCAGAAAATGTGAATTAATCTGATTTTAAGCATAAATGCTCTAATATTCATTAAAGGCTGATTTTCTTCCTTTTGTTGAAGAACCCTCCTTAAATATAGTTTTGGTAACTTTTATATATTCTATTTGAAAAAATATAATTCTTCTTTAGAATCGTGACCTCCAAATTTTATTTAGTAAATTTTTTATTTATTTTTCTTATAAGCTTCATTTCATAATGAATACGGAAATATATTTGTATTTTAATTCAAAAAATAATTTTAATTTAATTTATTTATATGGTTATATTACGATTTTAATTGATTTTAAAGTGATAGTATATTATATTTTTACCATGTAATCCAATGTTTTCCATTGGATGTAATTATATATTTGAAATTGGAAAAAAATAAGTGTCAATCATTTGATAGATATTGTTTTTTGGAAACATGATTTTTTTTGACAATGTAAATTATTATTAAATTAATTAATGCAACTTCTATGTTATGAATTTGGTAAAATAGAAATCAGTTTTGATTTCATAATCTCAAATATAGTTTAGGATGAATTTTTTGTATTTTTCTTAAAACATTTAATTTTTAATGAACTGTGAAAACACTGAGTAATAGTTAAAAACCCAACATTACCATTTAAATGAAATTTTACCACTTATGTAAATTGAATTTTGAAAGTTCATCATACATGGTTGTTATTATTAAGTAAAATGTGATTCAATAAGATGAAAATAATTTTTGGTAAATATTATCTTTTGACTTTTATTTACCGCAGTTAAAGGATAACAGGGTAATTTAACCCAAAAAATAATATTATAATAATATTAAATTACCCTAACATGTGTCTTAATACTATTTGATGAAACATTTCCAACCATAGGAATCCTTGGGTTGATTTTTTGACCCCAAAGAGCCACTTAAAAGTGGTTATGACACTTTATATAAATTAATATAAAGTAATGAAAATAATGACATAAAAATATATCTTTTAGTATGTCAATTCTTACATGAGGTAAAATAAGTTTTCTCTTACACTATAAATTTTCATTTTAAAAATTAAAATATTTTTTATATCATGGTATTTTTTTATAATTTTTAGACATCAAATAAATAAAATTATTTATGAAACAATAATGATGCATTGTTTACCTCATTATGGAATGATTTTAATAAATATGATTATAAAGATTAAGACAATATTAAAAACCTATATAATTCTTAGTGGATAATTTTATTCCTAAAAAGAGTCATCTTATCATCTACATTGATTTTTTTTCGACCTTTAAAACCCAAAAATAATTATATAATAAAATAATATTTTCAATCATTCCTAGAGAGCCCCTCCTCCCCCTTATAAAAATCCCTCTCCTCTAACCCATTAAATACACCACTCAAGCCCCTTGGATAGTCCATAAACTATCAAAATAAGCTACCAAGATCCTTATCTTCCACCTAGAATCCTCCCCTTAGGAATAAGGAACATCAAGAAATCCATTTGTTTCAAACCAAATGGTGTTACCCGATTTAAAGGTAATGTATTCTCTTAATTTCATTTGTGTCATTTTCCTTTTCCAACCCCCTAAATTATTATTAATTCATTCTTTTATAACAACACTAGTATGCTCATTATACTAGGTGTTTTCTATGAGAATGATTCGAACTACATTTACACACTCCTCTATTTAATGGGTAAAGAACCTACTGTTTCTGTCGATGAGGAACTATTTCCCCACGAAATGATGATTGTTCAATATTCTCCTACAACCTATTATGGTGGACATTATGATGACACGTTATTTTTATGTGATATATATTAGATTTATATTTTTTCTTTGCTTTTGTGTTTATCATTTATATCATTCATTTATGGTTTTCATAATGGGAAAATGTGATAATTTTATTTGAGGAAGTTTGGACTACCGCCCCCTCAAAGTGATATGACTCGTTCATGTCATACATGGAACGTATAAAGGATGGAGTTACTGAATTTATATATGGTATTATACTGGAATTACAATATTCCTATCTATCGTTAATTTTTTATTCCATTAAATATGAAATATAAATTAATGTAGCGTTCATGTGTACATATAGATTACCATCTCCATGGACGGTGCATTTCATTTATTATCTCCAAATGTATGTACTATTATAAATACATATATATATATATACTGAATATATATGATATATATGATACCTAAATCATGAATATCATTTTTTAGATAATTTATTTTTTACCACATGAACAACTTGTAATTATAAGATGTTCTTTTTTGACTCAAGTACCAAATATCGATAAAAAATCGTTATTAACTTAAATGATTGAATAATGTTTATAACATGGTTATATGTCATATAAAAATAATAATAAACATGAAAAGTTACTTATGAATGTAGAAATTAAATGCAGTTTATTATTCACGAGATTAAAGAATGAACGGGTCAAGTCAGACACGAGGCAAGGTACTTCGCCTCAATCTCATTTCATTGAGGCATATTTTGTTTTAGACTCGACTTTATTTTGTATGGTGTATAAACATCTTTGACTTTTAATTTAATTCAAAATTAATATTATTCTAAAAGGAGTTTTACAAAACAACAAAAAATAGTGTTTCTTTTTAACATAATGGGTGACAATGACCTTTTTTCCAGTGTGAGTATTATTTGATCTATGGCTTCCTTAACAAGCCATAATATTTTCAAAAAGGAAAATAAATACCATATATATATTTTTACATATTTTGGAATTGAAATTTTTTTTGATAACAGATTTTTTATGTAAATATCTTTGAATGATATATTATGATTGAAATGTGGAAATGTTATCCTTCTTTTATGTTTGTTTTGTGTGTTATGAATATGTTGTGGTTCTTGGGAATTGTTTACATATACATGTGGTTCCATGATAATCCTCGAGTGCATGAGACCAAGATATATCTCCAATGCATTGGGTAATGTAATGGAGGTAAACATGAATGATTCTCTTAAGAGATTTAGGGAATATATTGTCATAGGTATTCCAAATGTAACTCCCTACCTAGCTGTGAAAGATACAATGTAAGTATGTTATGGATTATACAAGTTACCATTAGTATTTATGTTTTCTATATGTTATTCATAAATATTATTATTTCATGAGGTATATTAAAGAGATTATTTTATGTATGTATTAATGAACTAATGTTTTCTTTCTATGTTTTATAACCCTTACTGAGTTTTTTACGCTCATCCTATGTTTTGAATTTTTTTTCATAGAACATAATGATGAATAGGGTCAAGGATGGGATCACGGAAAAGTCAATATGTCTAAAACATGTTACTAGAAATGAATTTGTCTTCAACAGTTTTATTTTATTAAAGAAATGGAAACTGATTAGAAGAATCTACTTTGTAATTTTTTAGATGTAATGTAACAGTTATGCCCTAACTCTCTAAAACACTAAACCTGAAAGGATTATTTTTGTGAATTATTCATTTAATACAAGATTTTGTAATGATTAAGGAAAATTCCTTATAATAGGGTTTGGATCATATTCTCATTTTGACCAAGTCTTACCTAGTGGGTGAAGAACATGCCTTAAGATATGCTCATATTCCAATTGTAAAATTCCATTGAAAACAATAATGGCATAGGACTAGAATCATATACCTATTCCAATGAGGCTTGTCTGGAAAATATCGAAATAACCAAAATACATGATCATATACCTTATAGTGAATCCACTCTGCATATTCTAGCTACTCCAGGATTTCGGCCTCAAATTCCTACCTCTATAGATGATTAACTACACCAAAATCCATAAATTCATTTATAAAAGGAGGATTGTATACCATAAATATTTCCATATTTATTTAGGAATATTATTATGGAGATTGAATATATGAACGATACATGTAACCACTCTTCTACTTGGGTTGACGGAAATATTCTAGAAACCACCTATAAGAAGGCACATATCCCATCCAATAATATTAAAGGTCACTTGAATACTCAATGTGCTTCACATCAGTAGGCTTATAATATCATAGATACATATGGTAATCAACATATTTCAGTATTAGTCATGTAGATAGATACTATCTCTACTCAACCAAAAATACCTTGTCAGCATAATCTAGCTATGATTTTTAATGGAGATCATATCAATATTTTTTCCAATGTAGGTTTCCATGAGTTTGTTTAACACATATCTGCAACACCTAAATATTTCATCAACTATTTAGGAAAAGTAGAAGGTGATCATTACATCTATATTCCTTATCATTGTATTTCTGAGATTGATTACATGGACTCTACTCCAAAAATACATTGTGGTCAAACTTTCTTGGTTGATTTCTCTCCCAGATAAGGAAATACTCCCCTTACCTAGAAAAATCCATAGGGAGATATTTAAAAAGAATATACACCTTGATGTAGATAGGTTCATGAAATATTAATGTTAACCCAATATTATTCCCCCTCATCTATCATCTGCACTTCACTGAGGTTAGCAGGTGACCCAGAGAAGAAATATCAATAGTCTGACCACTTTGAGGAATACATATCTGATGAATAGGTTACCAACATTAATATATGTAGGGAGGTTCCCAGAATCAACATCCCAATAATATTATTACCATTCAAAACATCCAATTATGACTTCCTATATGACATATAATAGGAGTTAAAGCCTTACCAACATCTAAATTTTTGGAAAACTCATCAGTGGTTGAATGTTGCACACCTCCCACATCAGAGATATGAGGGTCAAAATTAGACTATAAATATACTTTTTTTTAGTTAGACATGGTTGCATTCTATGTAGCCAGAATCATTTGGATGGATGGTCAAGAAAAATTCCAATATAGTGATTGTCTCTATATAAAAAAAACTCAATGTTAACTGATATTCAAATATCTGTAAGGATTAAATATATTAGGATGGGGAAAATATGAAGCATTATGCTTCAATATTTCCCCAAAAGAGAATATTTCTCAAGATACATCGTCCAGTAATGTTGTGGCTATATGAGAAATTAAGGGACCAGGTAATGCACATAGTAGTTGTTCAATATGATGAAATGCGCCGAATTTATAGATTCAAAGATGTCAGTAATGGAGGGATAGAATATCCAATACACATCTATGACGGGACATTCAAAAAAATAGGAACTCATTTCAGACACGGATGAAAAATTAGTGGCTTACCCAACCACTTTCTATAAGAAATGACTACAATTAGGGGATTTCATTACACACATTTCATACATAAGTACAGTTAAACCAAATAAAAATGATCGCAGTAGATGATTCCATATAATAAACCCATGAATAAACCAACCCTATTGGGTTGGGGGTATTTTACCAGTACCTCTACCCATCGGGTCATCAATCCCTATGATGATCCAGGAAATATCACCAGTAGCTGCAAACTAACTAGAGTCCATACATGTAACATCCCTCCAACTCAAATTTTTTGGAGTGGGAAATAAGACGTTACAAGGATTAAGAAACATCATTATGATGCCAAATACTTGTAATAAATGTTTAAGGTCTTCAATACATGTGGTGGAAAATTTCCCATTTAAGAATAAAGAAACTAACCAAATAAATCCAATCCAAAAAAACTACTATATGATGCATGATAATACTGAAATAAAACTCAAAATTTCATTTATAAAACCATACTAAAATAATGCACCACATAAGAAGACTACAATACCAAAGAAAATATATGAAGACTTTATAACAAGACTCCAAGACAATTAAAAGACTCCATACTCTATAAGCTTCATGATCTAACATCAAAAAATAGCACATGTATCATAATGTAGTGAGAACGACGTTTGATACATTACCTTTACACATGTCTTGGTATATTACATCTAAAAAAGAACAAAATTGGCAAAAAGTTGTGGGTAATAAATCTCTTTAGAATTTCCCTCATTGATTTCTGTACTCACGCCAGTAGGATAGAATGGTTAACAACATTTATATAAAATCGTTTATATAAAACAATTTATGAAAAAAATTATAAAAAATAAATTCAAATTCATAAATGGTTTATACCCAAATTTAAACAACAAATAAATTAATTTATAAAAATATAAAAAAGTTCCATAACAATAAATTTTATAGAAAAATCTATTTTCATTGAAATAACCAAACAATGTCTTAAAACCATTTAACAAGATTCCTTTGGCATAACCATTTCATTTAACATATCCAGACCACCAACAATGCTTGTATCGGTGTGAAATTTACACACTCATGAGAAGTCACTCGTTGATCTACCAAGTCTCCATAAGGTAATTATATACCATGTTCTATTAAACCTTTGGCACTGAGCACAATGTCATATTTCAACCATGCCCCATAAATACAATATGAACACCCGTATTATGTTTTCCTAAAACGAATGCCAATAAAAAAATATGAAACTAATTTCATTAAAACATCCATTATATTATGTAACATTTTCGATAAAACCATTTCAAAAATCCATCAATGGAAAATTTTAATATAACCATTAATAATCAAGAATCTAAATCACTTTTCAAAACATTTCACCAAAATTCTAAAATTTCACCGAAACCCATAAATCATCAATAAATAGTATTTATATCATTCATACAACATGATTTAACAATAAATTTCAATAAATAAATCAATTTAAAAATAATCTAGTCATTTATAGAAATAGGATATTATAGTGAAGCCACATTCTATTAGTGTTTTAGTGAAAATGATAAATAGTAGGAAAAACATCACAAAAATTTGTTGAATCTCCATTAACATTCTTTAGATGACTTCCCTTATCATGACCGAAGAAAAATATAATCATACATGTAGTCCACTAACTTAGATCTACCCATAGAGCGCATAGATCTATGAAACTGATAGGAAGGGAGAAGTAGATATATGAAAGTGAAACAATAACTATGAAGAACAAAGACTTTCCATGAGAAATCAACATCAAATCCCCAATTGAAGACTTTCTATTTCCTTCAGATCAAGGAATGAACCCTCCTTGAACTTTGAGAGAAAAATATCCAAAGATAGGGCTGCAAAAAAGAAAAAACGAATGGGTTAAAAGGAAAACTAAGTGAGATACACTTTCTATGGAGGTGGTTTCGACCCACCCATGGTTTCGTAACACAGTTTATTAAAAAATGTTATAACTATGATCTTATATATGTATTAAGAAAAACCTCACACTATTGGTTCACATGGACTCAAAACTCTGTGCAGAATCGGGAAAATCTCTCAGTCCATCATTTTAAGCACACTGCACAGTTTCTCATAAGCTTTCTCATGGTTTTGAAAACACTTGTGTTTCTCGTGCACCACCCCTTTATCCTAGGTCCCACTATACATAGTTTCATGCAACTATTGCATAGTTTTAACAGACCATGCAACACCAATTCACCTATACATAATCCCCAAAAACTCTATGCTTCACCCTTATACATTATATATTAAATAATCATAAATAAAGGGTTACATACCTGAAACCGAGGGTGTAATATTCTCTCCACAATTGGACCTTCCATCCTCAAAAAGTAGAAGACCATCATTTCACCTAAATAGTTCTGGACATTGCTATTTCATTTCATTCTTGTATTCCCATGTATCTTCCTAAATCCGACCATGATTCAAACAAACCCTCACTAGGATGATGTTTTTTTCCATGAAAGACATTCTCTTTATTATTCACAATCATCAACGGGATATATACCAACAAATTATCTGGCTCTTCAAAAACTTGATCTCATCGGATCACATGGTTAGGATTAGGCTGATTCTTTTTTAACTGAGAGATACAAAACACTCTATGCACCACACTGAACAATTGTGGAAATTAAGACCGTTATTCCTCCTCCCAAACTCATTCCATTATCTCAAATAGAACTATGTATCAAGTATATTACATTCTTATCTTCCCAAAACATTAATGTCCATGTATTTTATAGATCATCAAGAACCCAATATCTCTCACCACAAATGACAATCAAAATTAATGATGATCGACATATGATTTTGATGACTCTGTGGTGTCTTTATTCAATTCATGATGAACTGAATATTCTCTGTTTCTTATTGGACATGGCTTGGTCTAACTAGTGAAGTCTCACCTATTTCCACCAAACATATTAGAGAACAACATATATTCTAATAACATGCTTCAAAAGAAGCCATATGCATCAAGGATTGATATATTTTATTATAAAGTAAAACCACCAATGACACATACTCTTCCCAAGATCCACCAAAATCCACTACACAAGCTTGAAACATGTCATCAAACATCGATATATTCCTTTCGTATTTTCTATCCATCTGAGGATGATACACCATACTCTTATTCAACTACGTCCCATGATATTTCTATATGGATTTCCAGAAACCAGACATAAACCTTATGTCTATATCTGATATGATCAATACTGGTATTCCATGTCTCTTTCCACTTCTAGGATATATATTTTGGACATATCCTCCATGGTATGTTTTCATTAATATGTATAAAGTGGTCCGACTTTGTGAGTCAATGAACTATCACCCATATAGAATAATGTTTTTTAAGCTATTCTTGGGATACCTATTACAAAATCCTTGGATATCTACGCTAATTTACACATTATAATTGGTAAGGACTGCTATATACCTTATAGTCATCGATGCTCTTCTATAACTTGTTGAAAACATAACCACCTCGAAAAAAAACTCTATCACTTTCCATTGTATTCCACTCCACCAAAATTGCCCCTAAAACACTTTATACATCTTATTTATTCCCAAATGAATAACCGATAATGAATGATGATAGTTATAAAGATGTTTTTTATAAAAATACATATTAAAAATCATTATATTTATGAACCAAAACACTGAAGTCCCTTCTAACTTCCATCCCACAATGTTCTCCCCACCATTTAGTTTTAAACTCATATCCAAACATTCTTCATTGTATGGTTGTCCATCTCTAGCTATCTTTACCAAATCCAAAACCATGGAATCTTAAAGGAAAACTATAACATCACATCGTTGTTCACATTCCACGTGAATTTCATCTAGGACCGACATCAACATCCATTTATTTGAAGCTTCTTTTTCCAACTAAGCATATTAATTTATCCTTAATGTATTATCCACCAAATTTCCATTACCCAATGTATACATTAAGTCGATGTTGAACATCTGGAGGTAATCCAACCATATTATTTGTCTCAGAATCATATCCCTTTTTGAGAAAATTTTCTTTATGATCTTATGATATGTGAAAATAGTGATTTTCTCACATATGAGATAATGATGCAATGTCTTCAAAGAATGGATGACATTAGGTAACTTAAAATAATGTGTTGGATAGTTCTTATCATACTCCCATAATTATCATGATCCATAAGCTATAATATAGTCTTATCTCTTGAAAAGACACCCCAACCCATATACAGAAGAATCACAGTACACCACATACACTAGTCCTGATTCTAGTAAAATCAAGACCGGTGTAGATGTAAGGTGAACATTCAACTCTTGAAAAGTTTTATGTAATTTCTCAGTTCATTAAAATAGATCATTATTCTTTTTCAAATATTTCATTGGAAAATCTAGTCATTAAAAGTCATGACCATATCATCAGAAATTACAATTGTGACTAAGTAAACAACATATCTCAAAGTCTTTATTCAGAAGTTGCTAAAAAATATTATCTTTTATCTACATTGGATAAATAGAAACAACTTTTTCAGAAATAACATGACCAATAAAGTGTACCTCATGAATCCAAAAATCAGACTCTTATTTGTTGGCATACCAAATATGGTGTATCACGATTTCCAACACATTGTCCAAGTGTTTCTCCTTATCTATCATTGTCCTTGAATAAACCAAAATATCATCAAAAAACACCACTACAAAAGAATCAAGATATCGGTGAAATGTCTGACTTATTAATTACATAAAAACCACTGGTGCATTCATAAGACCGAAAGGTATTACCACATATTCATAATGTCCATATATGCTTCTATAGGCTATCTTGGGAGTATCCTCCTTCCAAACTCACCATTGGTGACATACTTATTGAATGCCAATTTTGTAAAACCACTGAGCTCCACTCAAATGAATAAACCTATCATCAATGCATGAAAGTGGATACCTTTTCTTTATTGTAGCATGGTTAATCTTATGATAATCCACACATAGACTTAGGGTTCCATAAGCATTGTTAATGAACAAGACTAGTACTTCCTAAGGAGATGTTCTTGGAAAAAACACTTTATTTATAGTTCTTCTAATGACATCATTAGTTACATTAATTCTGTTGGTTCAATTTGATAAGATGAAAGATATATATTGGAGTTCCTTTAGAGTATATCAACCCTAAACTCTACATCACTTATTGGCGGTTACCCTGATAAATTTTTGGGAAACATGTTAGAAAACTGATCCACCATAGGTTCTTGATGTTTTCCATAGATGACAATGTTATTTCTACCAACTAGTAGGATATAAATCCAAATATGGGTACTAATAAGCTTGTTTCACCTTTCTTTACAACCTTTTCTCCTCTGAAGATATTCTCTACACCATCCTCAATCACAAAACTAAAATTTATAATATAAAATTAAATGTATTCCTAGAAAATTGTCAACCAATCCAAACCCATGATTACATTGTAAAATCCATGTCCAACACAGATACATCCCATCTCCTCTTAGTAGCATCAATATTTTTTGAACATTCCCATTAGGGGAAGGATCGACATTCTATTTCCCCAAGAAGAGTTTTATGATTTATGATAGGGCATCATATCAAGTTTTAAACATAGAAAATAAATAGTACATGAAGAAATAAAATAATTTGATTCACCATTATTAAATATCACTTGTCGAAGTGTAGAATTCAATTGAATCGTACCTATTACTACAGATGGTCTAACCTGATCATCCACAATCACCTGATCGGATCTATATTACTGCTTCGTCACTGATCTTTTACATTGGGTTTTTATTGATATTGTATTTCCTGAGGAGTTATGGTATTCCTATAATCCTCGTGGATAACACTATTCTCTTGACGATATTAAATGTACTAACCTCTCCATGTCAATGAATATGATTCTTAGGACACATGATATGTGTCCTGAGAACCTGTCCTCGGAGCACTATGACAATAGTTCTTAAGATATCCCTAATTATTGAATTTATGTAATTTTATTGGTGGTGTTGTACAGTCCCTCTTCATGTGGTTGAGGGATCCACATAGGAAATATCCCGCTTTTTTCTTGGGTCTCAGAGGATGATATTCCAATCCAGTCATCTGATTCTGATTCATGCTCCCACGATGGATGTATGATTCCCTCTTCCTATCACCCCAACATTAGTGTTCCCACAAATTCACATGTGTATCTCCATAAATACACCTCTCAAATCTCTTGAGATATCCATTTCATACATAATTTCTCTATTTACCATCTCTGTATAATCAGTAATAAATAGAATGGAAATATTTGAGCGAATCGCCTTCTATATCCCCAATTTAAATATGTGTTCCTTAAAGGATCCACTATATTCTACTACGGGTGAAAAGAAAAATAAATTTATGAATTTAGATGAAAAATCAGTGACAGATAGATTTTACAACTTCACGATGAATAAGTTTGTCATTCATTAGATCTTGAATGTGTGAGGATAGAATTATTTGATAAACAATTATTCAAAATCCTCCCATATAAGGCCTTGATCCAATTTATACTGCACTGCTAGATCCCACCATTATAATGTGATATTTTTTATAATATATGCATCCAGTTCTACTTTAATACCTGCTGGTGTATTGATGAAATCCAAGATATGATTCATCATGTTCAAAAATTCCTCTTATATTTCTAGATTTGAATCAACATGAAAGAAGGGTGGTTTCTATTTCTATAACTACATTAAATGTTCCACTTGCCTTATATCATCTCTCTAATTCCCTATGTCAATAGATTGATATGCATTGATGATACTCTGAATCATTTTTGGTTCACCTATGGTTCTGGTGAAACCATATTCTTTATACCTTCTTTAGGATGGTTTCAATGATGCCTATCTTTTTCTGATTTCTATATGAACAAAAAAACCATGTCACGACCCATCCTCGGGGCCTGTGCCATGACTACCCGAAGCCCGCCTTCCATAGGCCAGGGGCTGGCGACTAGCACCATGGCATAAATCCTGGTAAAAGGGAAGGCATTGCCTTTGTAAAGTAAACAAGCACCATAGAGTAAGCAAGTGGAAAAAGTAAACACTAAGAAAAAGTTGGTACAACAGTAAGTGCGGAAAAGTAACGGCGGCCGAAAATACAAGCCCAACTGTAAAGTACAACTGAAAGGTAAAAAACAGCAACTGAAAGAAAAATCCGCAGCATCGAGCCATCCTCTAGAAGCCCCACCTGAAGGGTGGGTACATATAGCCTCCACAGCTCCTCGGTCCAGCCGTCCGATCCGAGTACACCCCGCCCAGTGGTCCACCTCCAGGTACCGTCCTGCTCCGAAAGCTTCCACCACGATCAGCGATGTCCGTCGTCTGTAACCAACACAACGTAGTGTGGGCATAGCCCGTGTAGGGGTGAGTATAAGCTACTCAGTAGGGACCCCGAGACCCCCTAAGGTCTCCCAGAATCCACAAAGGATAAACCAAAAAGGAAAGATACAATCACGAAGTAACATCCGACACGGCTTAGGTATATCCCATACATATACCTAAGTCATCAATTCTCGCTCGGCTCCAACATCCGAGCTCATGTACAACCCAGTCCACACAGGAAAGAAAAACGTAAATCCACACAGGATAGCACAACACAATCAACAAAGGAAAGAAAAACGTAAATCCACACAGGATAGCACAACACAGTCCACAAAGTAACGAAAAACAGGGTTTCAGCTCACACAGGTATACTTCTTTGAATGACGATAGGGATGATCAATTATCCATATAAGTCGTCGGACCCACAATGGATCGATAGGTACTAACCCCTGCAATGACCCACAAAGGATCTGACCCACAAAGGATAGATAGGTAACTAACCCATGCAAAGAACCACAGAGGATCGGGCCCACACAGGACCTGTAGGTGCTGGCCCACACAGGACCGCTGAGCGCTGACCCACACAGGATCGGACCCACACAGGATCGGCAGCACTGACCCACAAAGGATCGCTGAGTGCTGTAGTCATCGCCGTCGAATCCACTGAGGATCTCTGTACAGTCGTCGTCGTCACAGTAGCAGTCGCATCTAGCTCAAGGGTTCTCGCACACACCAAGCTCGTTCGGGAGGGTCCGCTCCACGAGCCGAGAGGCTGATACATCAACTGACACATAGTCCAGGGTTGATGTATCCAAGAGTTCCGTATCGTCAACAGGAACTCAAAATCGCAGAGGGCGCGTCAATCGGACGCTCGGTCTGAGAGTTATTGGTTTTTTCGTCCCAGGGGCCCGGTTGGGTTTTAAGGAAAAACCAACCCGAACGTCCTCCACCTACATCCAAACCTCGGCATAGTAAGCCAAAAGATCCTTCTCACTTAGAGGAATTCAACAAAGTCGACGACACGTCAATCGGACGTCTGAAACTCAAGATATGAGCATTTCTACTCCGAGGGCCCTGTTGGTTTCGTGTACGAACCAAAACGGCCGAACTCAAAGTAATCTGGTACCTTGAGTGTGATATACCAAAACGACCGTCTCGATCCAAGGATCGCATCTCCGCTGACGGTGCGTCGTTCGGAGGCCCATAGCTCAAGTTATGAGAAAAAGGCCGAATATGTTCAGAAACAGGGGGTCTGGGCCCGGACCGACCCGGCCCAACCCCCCTGGGTCGCCCCGAACCACGTCGACCCGACCCGGGTTCGGGTCCAACCCGACCCGGCCCGGCCCGGCCCGGGCGCGACCCGGCCTGGCTCGGCTCGGCCGAGCGGCTGAGGGAGGGGAAGCCGTGGGGGGCTTGCTGCCCCCACGTGAAGAAACATCGCGGCCCCGGCTGGGGCCGCCTCGCCAGCGGACGCGGCGGCCGAGCCGCATCCCTCCTCCCGATTCCGCACGGCCGCAGAACAGGCTCACCGCCGCGGCTGAAGTCGCGGCGGGTTTTGCCGGCGACGCGCAGGCGGGAGCCTCCGCGGGCCACCGGACGTGCTCCGGTGGTCCGTTTTGCGTGCGGTCTTCGCCAGTAGTCCTCCTGGGACCCGATCTTCACTGCCAGGCCCTCGAATCTCCCTTGCGGCCCCGTTTGTTGTCATCTGCCATTTCGCGCACCAATAACGAAAAAGTTCAGTGGGTTCGGACTTGTTCGTTAGTCATCACCCACCGCGTTAGCCGTCTTAAAGATATTCACCCAACAATATTTAAACGATCGAGTATTTAATCACAAAGATTTAAAGAATCAAACCCCTACCTCATCGTACGTGCGTTCTTCGCGGAATTGATTGTCACGGAAGAAAAGAATCATCGCGTCGCGGAAGTGTGTCACTGTCACACGGTACATGGTGTCGCGTCGATGAACTTCGAGGATCAAAAACATAGAGATTTAATTAATAATAATTAAATCTATGTTGTTGTTATAAACCACAAAGAATTAAAAAAGGGTCCGCAATCTCTTTCCTCAACGGATGATCAAAGATCTATCGCGGATGAAGGAACGTTGTAGAAGAACGTCGCTGGAGAAGAATCGTCGGCGTCGCGGTACTTGGCGTCGCGTCGTCGATCTCCGAGGGCTCGGCGTTCTTCGTCACATTTCGTCGAAGGCCGGTGTTCTTCACGTTCTTCGCGTTCTTCACGTTCTTCGTGTTCTTCGCGAAGGAGGATGAAGGACCAAAGGTTTCTATCAAATCCTTTCAATGAACAACACTCAAGAAGAATAATTTTGGTCTTATTTTATTAAATGCCAACAAACGAAAAAAAAACTAAGTAACGACCCATTAATTCATAGAATTAATCTCAACGAATAAACCGCCCAATTAATAGGAGCATTTAATTGTTTAAGAAAACGTCCCAGTTGACTTTTATTTAATGGGGGTTTTCGCGAGTGCGTTACTTAGAGGAAAAGAAACGGCGGGGCTCGTGCGGGCCCCACCTCACAAATATCCTACCAAGAGGGTATCATATTTTGGATTTCACCCTATCCACTTCAACTTAGTTTAATTGGATTTAAGTGGCTTTTTAAGTGGCTTTAAGTGAAATAAAAATAAAGTTGTCGCACCACTTTATTTTATTTCTTAACTTAACCCCAAAATTTAAAAACCACACCCGAGAAAACGCAACTTCGGAAGAGGCGTTTCTAAGAAAATACCGGTGCTGCGATTCCATCGGTGCCCTCGGAATTCGATTTCGAGCACCGGTTTAAAAGTTAGAAAAACCCACCCATTCGTTCACTAAACATACCCGAGCTAAGCTTTGGAAAATGATTCCGGGAACACTGGGCCTCGGAATTAGGTGCCGTCAGAAACAGCATTCTTGTAAAATTCCAAAGAAAATTGAGAAAAAAATTTCATTGAAATTTACGGGACTTTACATCACTTCCACCTCAGAGCTTTACGTCCCTGTAAAGATACATCATAAGCTAGGGAAACAAATGTGGGTACTGAGCACGCATCTGAGCCTCTCACTCCCAAGTGCTCTCCTGGAGGTTCCCGTGCTGCCATCTGATGCACACTAGAGGAATCGATCATCCATGTATGACTCGCTTCTATCGATCCTCGATCTCCACCGGGACCTCCGCAAAAGTTGCCCCATCATCAACGTCTAGCTCCCCATGGTCAATGATGTGTGTCAGGTCGTGCACGTATCTCCTCAGCTAGGATACATGGAAGACGTCGTGCAACCGGTGCAACTGAGGTGGTAGAGCCTGGCGATAAGCCACCTCACCAATGGTGCTGAGGACCTTGAAGGGTCCGATGAATCATGGAGACAACTTGCCGCCACGGCAAAATCTTCGTAATCCACGTCGAGGTGAGACATGCAAGAAGACGTGGTCGCCATCCTCGAACTCTACTGGCCTCTGCATCCTGTCAGCAAAAGACTTCTGCTAGCTCTGAGCAGTCCTCATCCGCTCCTGGATGACCTGGACCTTCTCTGCCATGGCCCGGACCATCTCTGGTCCCACAAGTGCTGACTCCCCAGGATCTGTCCAGCACAAAGGAGATCTGCATGGTCTGCCATACAACGCCTCGTATGGTGCCATCCTGATGGCGGAGTGGTAGGTGTTGTTGTACGCAAACTCCACCAAGGGTAGGTGGTCCTCCCAGCTTTGACCAAAGTCGAGGACACATGCGCGGATCATGTCCTCGAGAGTCTGAATGGTCCTCTCCGTCTGACCATCCGTCTGAGGGTGAAAGGCGAGGATCAGACGTAGTTGTGTCCTGAATGCCTCCTGCAACCCCTTCCAAAGCCGGGAAGTAAAGCGAGCATCACGATCGGAGATGATAGATGATGGCACACTGTGAAGCCATACAATCTCTTGAACGTAGAGACGCCCCAAGCTCTCCACTGAGCCCTGCTCTCTGATGGGTAAGAAGTGAGCCGACTTGGTGAGTCAGTCGACAATCACCCAGATGGAGTCGTGAGCTCTGGAAGTGCGTGGATGTCCAGTCACGAAGTCCATAGATATCCCATCCCACTTCCACTCCGAGACCTCCAAGAGTTGTACCAAGCCTGCCGGTACCTGATGCTCTACCTTCACCTGTTGGCAGTTGAGGCATCGAGAAACATACTCTGCCACAGCCTTCTTCATGCCTGGCCACCAGTGCTGTCGTCTGATATCCTGGTACATCTTTGCCACTCCAGGATATACTGCCAAAGGAGAAGTTTGAAACTCTCTCAGCACTTCCTCCCGTAAAGTGACTGGTACTATGGTACATCCTCTGAAAAGGATGTCGTGCTTTTCTCCAAAGTAGAAGCCATCAGGTGCATGTCCTGAGGATAACTGTGCTTGCCGCGTCTCACAGTCGGCGTCCCCATGTTGTGCCTCTCTAACCCGCTACCGTAGTGGAGGAGTGACTATGAGAGACTGAAGGAAGGCTTCTCCATCTCTATCCACGAAGGATATCTTCAAAGAGGCTAGCTGCTCTGTCGCCTCCTCAAGTAGCTGAATGCACGTCCTCCTCCTGAGAGCATCGGCTACCACGTTCCCCTTCGCAGGAGTATAGACTATCTCAATGTCATAGTCCTGGAGGAACTCGACCCATCGCCCCTGTCCCAGGTTCAGGTCCTTCTGCGAGAAGATGTACCTGAGAATCTGATGGTCTGAAAAGACTGTAAAGCGCTTGCCCATCAGATAGTGTCGCCATGTCTTTAGAGAGAAGACCACTGCTGCTAACTCTAGTTCATGGGTAGCGTAGTTCTGCTCATGCGGCCTCAACTGACATGATCTATAGGCGATCACTGCCCTCTCTTGCATCAGGACACACACGAGTCTGATCCCTGATGCATCGCAGTAGACTACATTCCCTACTCCCTCCTCAAGAAACCTCAAGATAGGTGCGCTGGTAAATCTCTGTCTCAGCTCCTGGAAGCTCTGCTGCATCTATTTGACCACACAAAGGGTTTCCCCTTCTTTGTCAAATCTGAGAGTGGTGCCACAACTCTGGAAAATTCTGGCACAAATCTTCGATAGTATTCAGCTAGTCCCAAGAAACTCCGCACCTCCGTCATGCTCCTGGGGGGCTCCCAAGTTAGAACTGCCTCTATCTTCGTAGGATCCACTGTATCTCCCACCTTAGAGAAGACGTGTCCCAAGAAGTGGACCTCACGTATCAAGAACTGACACTTTGAGAGCTTTCCATAAAGTCGGTGCTCTCAGAGTGTGTCTAATACAACTTGTAAGTGGTAGGCGTGCTCCTCCTCAGTCGTCGAGTATATCAAAATGTCGTTGATTAAGACCATGACAAATCGATCGAGGTACGGCTGAAAGATCATGTTCATGAGGCACATGAAAACTGCTGGAAGATTGTATACGCCGAATGGCATAACCTAGAACTCATAGTGGCCATACCGACATCTGAAGGTCGTCTTCTACACGTCCTTGTCTCAAACTCTGAGCTGATGATAGCCTGACCTGAGGTCTATCTTCGAGAACCACCGTGCTCCCTTGAGCTGATCGAAGAGGTCATCAATCCTTAGTAGTGGATACTTGTTTCTCACTGTCACCTGGTTTCGGAGATGATAGTCGACACAAAGTCGCAAGCTCTCGTCCGCCTTCTTGGCGAAAAATATCGGGGAAGCCCAAGGTGAAACGCTGGGTCGGATGAATCCCTTGCCCTACAAGTCCTCCAACTGTACCTGTAGCTCTCGAAGCTCAGTGGGGGACATCCGATATGCTTGAGTCGATATCGGGGCTGTCCCGGGGTACAAGTTGATATGAAAGTATACCTCTCTGCGAGGAGGTAGCCCTGGAACGTCGTCGGGAAAGACGTCCACGTACTGATCCACCACTGGAGGAAAACTAGGACTCCACACGTCAACTGCTCCTAGGATGAGGCTAGACAACAGATTAGTGATGGGCTTTCCTCTCCTCTGCAGAAGTCCATCCTGTGCTGCGAAGGCTCCCTTCTCGCCGGTGAAGGTGAACCTGCTCCCGTCGGTGCGTACAAATCGCACCTTGCGCTTAATACAGTCAATCTGTGCATGGACTGTAGATAAACAATCCATGCCCAAGATGATGTCGTAAGGCCTCGACGCCACTATAAGAAGATACCAGCTGAAGCTCTCGCCTCCTAGATTAAGCTCACACTGCCGGCAGCAGTGCGTAAACGTCGAGTCTGCTCCCGTAGGAGTCTCTAACCGTAATGATCGAGCCAACGGCTCTATCGGAATCTCCGAGCTCGGAACAAGGGCAGCAGCTATGAAAGAGTGACTCGCTCATGTGTTTATAAGAACTGCAGCAAGGGTGGAATAGACACAAAAAGTACCTCGGATCATCTCGGGCGTGCCGTGGTCGTAGGCCTCCGCTGCCTGGAGCTGTGCCTGTCTCTGCCCGCCATCTCCCTGTGGTCGGGGTGGACCTCATGGTGGTGGTGGTGGTAGAGACTCAAAGCGTCGACCACCACCTACTGCTCGGCTAGCTCCTCTGCCTCGTCTGCCTCCTCCCTATGGACCGCCACAGTCAACCCTCTGCCTCTGCCTAGGAGGCCCCTCAACCGTCTGCTGCTTCTCAGCACGGTGGGTCGGGCAGTCACAAGCCATGTGACCTTGTCCGCCCAATGTGTAGCATTGCCTGCCTCTCGGAAGACTGGCTCCGCGCTGTGTGCCCCACACTGCTGAGCCAGTGTCCTAAGGTCGTCTACATGAGGGTCTGGTTTGCCTGGACCCATGAGTCATCCGTCGACTGCCTGCCGCAGAAAACTCTGCTACGTACCGCCCCGCGATAGGTCTCGTCGCTGGAGAAGCCTCAGCAAGAAAACTCTCGATCAAAAGGGCTCACTCCAGTACTCCTACCTGATTCGGAATGTTGAGGGAGATCAGCGATGCCCTGATCTCGTGTCTCAATCCCTGCTCAATGTTCTAGGCCCAGAAGAATGGGTCCCGTACCATGTCGATCGAGTAGCGCGAGAGATCGGTAAATCTCGCCGAGTACTGGGTGACCATCAAGCTGCCCTACCGCAGCTGAAGATGCTCCTGGATGCGCACCGCACGGAGGGTGGCCGAGACGAACTCTAAGCGGAAGAGTCCCTCAAAGTCTGCCCAGAGGAGAGATGCCTCATCGTGCACATGGAGCATCAAGCTCCACCATCGGCCCGCTGCTACGTGAAGTAGGCTCGCTGCGAGGATCACCATGAGGTCTGCTGGTGTCCTCACTAGCCTGAAAACTCGTACAACTGCCTCCAGCCAGTCCTCGCCTTCCTGGGGGTCCGTCTCCCCACGGAACCTGGGAGGTCGCTGGCGCTGGAACTCATGAAGTGCACTGAGGTGACGTGCATCGTCAGCAGCTGGGGCTGGAAGCATTGGTTGCTCGGCAGGTAGAGGTACCGCTGGTGCCACAGCTGTCAAAGGGCCCTGTACCGAGGCCTCGTCCCTCGGTGGACTGTCGTCACACTCAACTCTCGGATCCCTAGCTGGCTGCCGTCGTGGGGCCATCCAGAAAATAAACAGGTGTGCCACGGTCAGAACAGTATACCTGGTGAGCTGATACAAAGTAATCACAAAGAAAACATGAAACACACATGCAATCAATGTTTTCGTGCATTAAGTCGGAAATCAGAAGTCAGGGTCATGGTGTACGGATACGTCGGCCGCCACACCAACACTGGACTCCCTGGACTGATAACCACACTTAATACCCTCAACACTATTGCTTCACATAGAAAAGAGATCAGAGTCTGCGGTAGAACCGAACTCCTCTAATACCAATTTGTCACAACCCGTCCTCGGGGCCCGTGCCGTGACTACCCCAAGCCCGTCTTCCATAGGCCAGGGGCTGGCGACTTGCACCAAGGCGTAAGTCCCGGTAAAAGAGAAGGAATTGCCTTTGTAAAGTAATCAAGCACCACAGAGTAAGCAAGCGGAAAAAGTAGACACTAAGAAAAAGCTGGTACAATAGTAAGTGCGGAAAAGTAAAGGCGGCCGAAAATACAAGCCCAACTGTAAAGTACAACATAAAGGGGAAAAAGAGCAACTGAAAGAAAAATCCGCAGTGTCGAGCCATCCTCTGGAAGCCCCCCCTGAAGGGTGGGTACAGAGAGCCTCCACAACTCCTCAGTACAGCCGTCCGCTCCGAGTACACCCCGCCCGGTGGTCGACCTCCATGTATCGTCCTGCTCCGCAAGCTTCCACCATGATCTGTGATGTCCGTCGTCTTCAACCAACACAACGTAGTGCGGGCATAGCCCGTGCATGGGTGAGTATAAGCTACTCATTAGGGACCCCGAGACCCCCAAATCTCTCCCAGAATCCACAAAGGATAAACCACAAAGGAAAGATATAATCACGAAGTAACATTTTACACGGCTTAGGTATATGCCCATACATATACCTAAGTCATCAATTCTCGCTCGGATCCAACATCCGAGCTCAAGTACAACCCAGTCCACATAGGAAAGCAATATGTAAATCGACACAGTATAGCACAACACAATCCACAAAGGAAAGAAAAACGTAAATCCACACAGGATAGCACAACACAATCCACAAAGGAATGCAAAACAGGGTTTCATCTCACACAGGTATACTTCTTTGAATGATGATAGGGATGATCACTGATCCATCTAAGTTGTCAGACCCACAAAGGATCGATAGATACTAACCCCCACAATGACCCACAAAGGATCTATCCCACAAAGGATCGATAGGTAACTAACCACCGCAAAGACCCAAACAGGATCGGGCCCACACAGGACATGTAGGCACTGGCCCACACAGGACCGCTGAGCGCTGAGCCACACAGGATCGGACCCACACAGGATCTGTAGCACTGACCCACAAAGGATCGCTGAGTGTTGTAGTCGTCGCCGTCAAATCCACTGAGGATCTTTGTACAGTCGTCATCGTCACAGTAGCAGTCGCAGCCAGCTCTAGGGTTCCCGCACACAGCAAGCTCGTTTGGGAGGGTCCGCTCCACGAGCCGAGAGGATGATACATCAACTGACACATAGTATGGGGTTGATGTATCCAAAAGTTCTGTACTGTCAACAGGAACTCAACATCGTAGACGGCGCGTCAATCGGACGCCCGGTCTGAGAGTTATTGGCTTTTTCGTCCTAGGGGCCCAGTTGGTTTTTAAGGAAAAACCATCCCGACCATACTCCATCTGCGTCCAATCCTCGTGTGGATTAAGCCAAAAGATCTGTCTCACTTAAGGGAATTCAACAAAGTCGACGGCATGTCAATCGGACATCTGAAGCTCAAGATATGAGCGTTTCCGCTCCGAAGGCCCGGTTGGTTTCGTGTACGAACCAACCCGGACGAACTCAAAGTAATCCAAAACCGTGAGTGTGTTATACTGAAATGACCGCCTCGATCCATGGATCGCATCGCCGCTGACGGCGCATCATTCGAAGGCCTATTGCTCATGTTATGAGCAAAAGGCCGAATATGTTCGGAAACGGGGGGTCTGGGCCTGGACCGACCCTGCCCAACCCCCCCTGGGTCGGCCTGAACCAGGTCGACCCGACCCGGGTCCGGGTCTGACCCGACCTGGCCTGGCCCGGCCCGACCAGAGTGGCCCGGCCCGGCAGGTCTGCCTGGCTTGGCTCGGCCGGATGGCTGAGCGAGGGGAAGCCGCGGGGGGCTTGCTTCCACCACGTGAAGAAACATCCCCGAGTGGGGCCGCCTCGCCAGCAGACGCAGCGACCGTGCCGCGTCCCCCCTCCCGGTTCCGCGCGGCCACAGAACCAGCTCGCCACCGCGGCTTTAGAAGTGGCGGGTTTTTCCAACGGCGTGCCGGGCGCCGCCACCGCCTGGCGGCCGGCCGCTGTCGGCCACAACCTCCGGCCACCGGCGCCGCCGCCTCCGGCTGCCGGCCCCGCCGTGCCGGCGGGAGCATCCGCGGGCCACCGGACACGCTCCGGTGGTCCGTTTTGCATGCGGTCTTCGCCCGTGGTCCTCCCGGGACCCGATCGTCACTGTCAGGCCCTCGAATCGCCCTTGCTGCCCCGTTTGTCGTAGTATGTCGTTTCGCGCACCAAGAACGAAAAAGTGCGGTGGGTTCAGACTTGTTCGTTAGTCCGCTCCCACCGCGTTAGAGGTTTTAAATATATTCACCCAACAATATTTAAACGACCATGGATTTAATCACAAAGATTTAAAGAATCAAACCCCTACCTCGTCATACGTGCGTTCTTCGCGGAATTGATCGTCGCGGAATAAAAGAATCGTCGCGTTGCAGAAGAGCGTCGCTGTCGCGCGATACTTGGCGTCGCATCGACAAACTCCGAGGATCAAAAACATACAGATTTAATTAATAATAATTAAATCTTTGTTGTTGCTATAAACCACAAAGAATTAAAAAAGGGTATGGAATCTCTTACCTCAACGGATGATCGAAGATCTGTCACGGATGAAGGAACGTCGTAGAAGAACGTCGCGGGAGAAGAATCATTGGTGTCACAGTACTTGGCATCACGTCACCGATCTCTGAGGGCTCGGCGTTCTTCGTTGCCTTTTGTCGAAGGTCGGCATTCTTCGCGTTCTTCACATTTTTCGCGTTCTTCGTGTTCTTCGCGAAGGAGGATGAAGGACCAATGGTTTTTGTCAAATCCTCTCAACGAACAACACTCAAGAAGAATAATGTTGGTCTTATTTTATTACATGCCAACAAACGAAAAAAAAAACTAAGTAACGACCCATTAATTGATAGAATTAATCTCAACGCATAAACCACCCAATTAATAGGGGCGTTTAATTGTTTAAGAAAATGCCCCAGTTGACTTTTATTTAATTGGGGTTTTCGCGGGTGCGTTACTTAGCGGAAAAGAAACGGCGGGGCCCGTGCGGGCCCCACCTCACAAATATCCTACCAAGAGGGTAGGATATTTTGGATTTCACCCTATCTGCTTCAACTTAGTTTAAGTGGCTTTTTAAGTGGCATTAAGTGAAATAAAAATAAAGTTGTCGCACCACTTTATTTTATTTCTTAACTTAACCCCAAAATTTAAAAACCACAACCGAGCAAACGCAACTCCGGAAGAGGCGTTTCTAAGAAAATATCGGCGATGTGATTTCATCGGTGCCCTCGGAATTCGATTCTGAGCACCGGTTTAAAAGTTAGAAAAACTCGCCCGTTCGTTCACTGAACGTACCCTAGCCAAACTTCGGAAAATGATTCCGGGCACACCGGGCCTCGGAATCAGGTGCCGTCAAAAACTGCATTCTTGTAAAATACCAAATAAAATTAAGAACAAATTTCCCTGAAATTTACGGGTCTTTTCACACCATAAGTCTCACTCTCTAGAAATTGGAGGCCTAGAAATATGAAATTATACCACGTAAACAACAAAAACAGTGGATTCCAAATTCAATTGTTTCCATGACAAAGCATATTTTTAGAAAATATTCACATGATTTGGAAAATCTATCCATTTTCAAAATACATTATTCATTCTCTTTTCTAAATCATTCACACATTTATCAATAATCAACATATTTCCCCAAATCATATATTATTACTTAAAATGAATTATGTAATCTTACTGGGAATTCGCTCCCCTAATACATGGCATTCTTGTATCATTAGCTAAACCCATGATGATTAAATTATAAAATCAGATAAGTTTCTCAAAAACACATATGTACCCAACTTCTTGGTAAAATGGATTTCAGCATAAAAAGGTTTGGTACGTGTTTTTTGGATCTACATTTCATGTCCCAAAAAACCAACTCATTTATATGATCCCAACCTATGTAATAGAATTTAATGAATTAAACTACCAAAAAAATAAAAATGATAACTATATGTTCCAAAAGGAAATGAAAAAAAGATAATACCATTATCGAAAACAAGATTTTGGACTGAACAACACTAATAACATTTGTAACACTAATCCTATTCTCATGGTCTTGAGAGGACGGTGAGATATTACTAGGACTTACAGAACATACCCAAGATGAAGTGGATGGAAATAAATGAAAAAGGGATTCAATTCATGAGGATAAAACATTTCCCTTTAATAATAAATCAACTTTACAAATATATCCAAATAAAAGAAACCACTATTTGATGCATGACAACTATGAAAGAAAACTCAACATTTCATTTTTTTCAAACAATACTAAAATCAAGTACCACATCAAAAGACTACAATACCAAAGTAAACAATATATGAAAAGCTAAAAGGGCCATAATAAAAACACAAGACTCCATGCTCCAAATGATCCATGGTATAACTTCATCGAACATCTGATGTACCACAAAGTAATTTTAAGGACGTGTGATCGGTTTTTTTTACCCATGTCTCAGCAGATGACATATTAAAAAACAAATGTTCCAAAGAATGGGTTAGTAAAAAAAAATATTAGTTTTTCCCAATGACATACCTACTCACTCCACTAGGATAGATGTGTTAGAAACAATTATATAAAACAATTTGTATAAATATTTATTACCAAATATAAACAACCTCTAAAACATATCATAAAAAAATATAAAAAACTATAGTATATATTATAACCAAATAAAAATATATTCTATTTCAACTAATTTTAAAGGAAAATATACGTTCAAGAAAACTACCAATCAATTTTAGAAAACTGTTTCATAAGTTGTCTTTGGAATAACCATTTTATTTTACAAACCCACACCACCAACCATGAATATATTGTTACGACAGATCCATACTCATAAGCAGTATCTAGTTGATATACCAAATCATTATAAGGTAATTATATCCCATGAGCTATTACACCTTTGGCACTAATCATAGGGTCATATTTCAACCAATCCTTACAAACACAATATAAACACACACACCATGTATTCTAAAAAATCATGCTAATATGAAAATTCAAAACTCATTTCAATAAACCACACATTCTATTGAAACCTTTTTCCCAAAAAACCATTGCAAAATTCTTGCACAATGATATTTTAAAACTATCCTTTAAAAATCAACAAACTAAATCACATTACACAACAATACACTGAAATTCAATAAATTCACCAAAATCATATAAATAATCACTATAGAAGGATTTATATCAGGATTACACTCATATTTCATAATCAATTTTAATTATTTATATAAATTTAAAACTAATAATATTAATTCTATTAAGAGTAGTCAGTATTGAATCCATTTACCTAGAGAGTTGTGGAGAAAATGATAAATGAATAGAAAAATGAAAAGAAATGGGTTGAATCTCCACAAAACTGTGTTAGATACCATCCTGTAAAATCACGGGTAAATAAAGAATAAGACACTATCATATTTATTAATATTTTTGAATTAAATATTATGTTAACTTTAAATTGTATTATTTTTTCGATAGTGTAGTTGATACGCAACAATGGGTTTTTTGAAATCTTATGTTTCACACAATGTTGAGTCATACTAAAAAATAATAATATAACATTATTTTAAATTGTAGTTAATTCCTATCCATTTTATTGGTGAGAATAAATAAAACTAATTAAAATATGATTAAATTTTTTTGTCAAATGTTTTTACGTTTATCCAATAAATGTTAGAGGCTTAAAATGTGAATGAATTTGATTTTAAGCATAGATACTCTAATATTCATTAAAGGGTAAATTTACTACCTTTTGATGGAGAACCCTATTTAAATATAGTTTTGGTCACTTTTATATGTTCCATTTTACAAAATAAAATTATTCTTTAGAATCAGGACATCAAAATTTACTTCGGGTGTATTTTTGGTATTATTCTGAAAAAATACATTTTTAATGAATTGTGAAAAATACTGTATTTTAATTTCCAAATGCATTTTAATATAATTTATTTATATGGATAGAATATATTCATAATTTTTTTAATGTTTAATTAGATTATATTTTTACCATGTAATCCATTTTTGGTTATTGGAAATAATTTAACTTTGAAATTGGACATAAACAAGTGTCAATCTTTTAATAGTTATTATTTCTTAAAAACATGCTTTTCTATTTTGACAATAAGAATTAATTTTAGATTAATTAAGAAAACTTATATGTTTTTAATTTGGTAAAATTTATATCATTTTTGAATTCGTAATATGAAATATATCTTAGGAGTAATTTGTGGTTTTTTTTCTGGAACCCATCAATTTTTGAGGAATAGTGAAAACACTTAGTAGTAGTTAATAAATAGACTTCTCCATTTAAATGATATCTTAAAACTTCTGTAATTGAATTTTGAAAATATGACATACATGGTTGTTTTTATTCAGTCAAAATTTGTTCAATAAGATGAAAATAATTTTTCATGAATTGTAACTTCTGGCTTTTATTTACCGTGGTTAAAGGTAAATAGTGTAATTCAGGGTAAACATAATATTATAATAATATTAAATTATCCTAAAATGTGTCTTAATTGTATTGGTTGATACATATCCGACAATGGCCATCCTTGGGTTGATTTTGGGACCACATAGAGCCACATAAGTGTGATAATGACACTTTATATTAATTAATTTAAAGTAATGACAAAAATTACATAAACATATATCTTTAAGTAAATCAATTCATACATGGTGTTATATAAGTTAACTATTCCACTATAAATATAAATTTTAAATCTAAAAGTATTTCATACATCATGGTATTTTTTTTAATTTTAGACATCAAATAAATAAAATTATTTATGACACAATAATGATGTTGTGTTTACCTCATTAATGATTAATTTAAATAAACACGATTATAAAGATTAAAACAATATATAAAACCTATCCAATTTTATTGGATGATTTTATTTAAAACAAGATTCTTCTTATCTACTACTTTAATATGTTTGGGGACATTAGAAACTGAAAATCATTATATAATAAAATAATATTTTCAAACGTTTCAAAAGAGCCCCTCGTCCCCCTTATAAAAATCCCTCACCTCTAATCCATTACTCACACCACTCAAGCCCCTTGTCTCTTCTAAAATCTATCCAAATTCTCTCTAATGATCCCTCTCTTCCACTTAGAAATATCTCCTTATGTAGAAGTCACTTCAAGAAATCTTTTTGTTTCAAACCAATGGGAGTTACCCGATTTAAATGTAACATCTTCTCCTATGTTATTTTGATTTATTTTCCTCCTCCAACCCCTTAAATTAAAATTATTTATTTATTTTTTAACAAATCCAGTATATTCAATATACTAGGATTTTTTTATTATAAGTATTAATACTACACTTACAAACACCTCCATCTAATGTGTAATGAACATATTGTTTCTGTGGATGGGGAACTATTACCTCAAGAAACTATGATTGTTCAATATTCTCTTACCACCTCTTATACTGGACATTATGATGGACATGTATATATATGTGATATATATTATATTTTTATTGTCTCTATTCTTCTTTATTTTTCATTTATATCATATTTTTATGTTTTCTATAATGTGTAATTGAGATAATTTCATTTGAGGAAATACAAACTACCGCCCACAAAAAAGTGATATGACTCGTTCATTCCATACATGGAACTTATAAAGGATAGAGTTTCTAAAATTATATATTATATTATACTGTAAATATAATATAACTAAGTAACATTAATTTTTCATTGCATTGAATACGAAATCAAAATGAAAGCAGCCTTCATGCATACTTACGGCAAGCAGTTTCTATGAACGGTGCATTTCATTCCTTATCTCCAAATGTATGTACTATTATAAATACCTATATAAACTGGATATAGATGATATATATGATATCTAAATCATTAAAACCATTCTAGAGATAATATACTTTTGACCACAAGAACAACTTGTAATTATAAGAAGTTCATTTTTCACTCAAATACCAAATATCAACAAAAAGACCGTTGTTAACTTAAATGATTACAAAATGTTTATAACATGGAAATGAGTTATATAAGAAGAATAATAAACATGAAAAAGGTTCTTAAGAAAGTATAAATTAAATTTATTTCATTATTCATGAGATTTAATAACGAATGGTTCAAGTCAGACATGAGGTAAGGGACTTCGTCTCAATCTCCTTCCATTGAGGAATATTTACATTTAATCATGACTTTATTATATACGGTGTATAAAAACTTTTAAATTTTCATTCCATTCAAAAGGAATATTTTTCTATGAGTTTATTTACTAAATGACAAAAAATAATGTTTCTTTTTAACGTAAGTGATGACAATGACCTTTCGGCCACTTTGAGTATTATTTCATCTGTGGATTCCATAACAAGCTGTAATGTTTTCAAAATGGAAAATAAATACCATATAACCTTTTACATATTTTTTATTGAAAAGGGTTTTGATGATGTATATGTTATGTCAATATATTTAAATGATATATTTTGATTTAAATATGGAAATTTTATGTTTTATTTATGTATGTTTAATGTGTTATTAAAATTTTATTATTCTTGGGAATTGTTTACGTATACTGGTGGTTCTATGATAAACCTATGGTGGGTGATCCTGGGATTTCTCTCCAATTAATTGGGTAATGTGACCGAGGTAAACATTAATGTTTCTCCTAATATATTTCTAAAATATACTATGATGGGTATTCCCAATGTTACTCCCAATGTAGCTGTGAAATATACAACGTAAGTATGATATAAATGCCACAAGATACCATTATGATTTATGTTTTCTAGGAGTTATTCAAAAATATTATGATTTCATGAGTTATTATAAACATATTATGTTATATATTTATTGATGAAGCAGTGTGTCCTTTATTTTATAACCCTTAGTCAGCTTTTTATGCACATCCAATGTTTTGAAAAAATTTTCATGGGAATTATAAGTGAATAGGGTCATCGATAGATTCAAGGAAAAGTCATACTGTATAAAACATGGAACTAGCATGAATTTTTTTTTCAAGAGTATTTATTTTTAAAAAAAATGGAATCTGATTAGAAGTGTCTATATTGTAATTTTTTAAATGTAATGTAATAGTTATGGCATTACTCTCTAAAACACTAAACCTGAAAAGATCATCAATTTTAGTAATTCATTTAATTCATGAATTTGTAATGTTTAATGCGGGGTCCTTATAGTTAGTATCTAATGTAGGTTTAGACAACTTTTGAAGTTGGGATATTATTAAATTAATTCCCATAAATTAATTTATAGTAATAGTGATATGATATAGAATTTATAGATTACCATGTTGCTTCTTGTAAGATATTTTTCTCTTTAGAATAGTTTTTCTATAGAGGAAACATGGAAACTATGATGAGAAATAATCTGTAGGATGACAACCATCCAAATCAGCAACCTAATATGGTCAAAATCAGAACTGAATAGTGTGTTGCAGTGATGGAACAATTGACTCAGGATATAAATGGTAGTGGTATCCATGCACGAGATCATCTAGATCAACCATAGAGGAAAATTTCAGTAGTGAATCATTTCAGGGGGCCACATCCCCCAACATTCAGATGATCATCTGACCTTGTTCTAAATGAATGGTGGATTAAACCACAGGAAAGTATTTTTGATGTCATGGGTTTTTCAAAACATCAAACATTTAGACTCACTATTTACCATTTTGAAGGTGAAGTCGATCGGTGGTGTTTGATGGTGAAAAATATCAGGGATTCTGACTAGATTGATTATCTTGATTATGAAGAATTAAAATGTATGCTTTATGAGAAATATTTTCCTAAAGTGGTTCAACATAGGATGGAAAACCAATTCCTAGAATTGAGGTAGGAGGATGACTTAGTGGCTTCTTATGAAGTAAAATTCACTTGACTATTAAGATGTGCTTCAAATTTTATTTGAGATCTTGATAGTAAATTAAATTGTTTTTACGAAATATTAAAGCCAAATTATCGAAGGGATTTAACATCCCATGGGTTCAAATGTTATGAAAAACTTTTTCAATGTGCAGAGAATGTGGAAATTGAGATTTTTGATTAATAGTTGTTGTTTAAAAAACAACAGAATAAGAGGTCAAGGTGGAAGATGAAAGGGAATAAGACTTCAAAAAAGTCTGATGGTAAGAAACAAAAGTTTACTATTTGTGAAAATTTTGGTAAAAATAATCCTGGGGAATTTCATTTGAATTACGGTAAGTGAAACCAATGTGGTAAAATGGTACATAAGGCACGTAATTGAACTGAAAATTTTCAGGGTAATGGTAAGAAAAATCTGATTTACAATCAGTAAAATGATTTATATGAAATGGAATGGGTCATTATGAAAATGAGTGTCCAAAGAAGAACTAAACTGAGGGAGTTCATTTAGACTACAAGTAGAAAGGAGTGGTCAAATCATTTTCAACTACTTCAGTTGATGTTGGTCCATCAAATGAAGACGTATCATGAAAAATATTCGTTGGTTCAAATTATGCCAATGTGTTGTTTGATTCAGGGTCTACTCATTCTTTTATTTCTGATAAGTATTGAAGTAAATTGGGAATTCCATATCAAGATATGAGTCTCGAACATATGGTAAAAAAACTGGGGAGAAATATTGAGAAAAAAATTATAAGAAACATTTTTTCCTTGTGTGAGGAAAGAATCTACCAGAAAACCTTATTGTTTTTCTTCTAGAAGAGTATGATGAATTTTTGGGTATTTAATGTATTTATTTTTATCATTATAATATTGACTATAGAGCTAAATAGGTTTCTTTTCAGAATGACTTTCATTTTTGGACAAGAATGAACCGTTCCTTTTGATTACATATCAGGAAACTGAGAAACTAGTAAAACATGGAAATAAATCATACCTTGCCAATATTGTTGAAAATAAAAGAACAATTTAGTATAATAATGTTCCCAAGGTAAATTAGAACCTTGATGTTTTTTCTGATGAGTTTCGTGTTATAATACATGATCTGGAAGTTTAATTTACAATTGACAAAGTTCTTGATGCTAAGCCAATTTCAAAACCCCCTTAACATTGTCTCAAATTGATATTTTAGAGTTAAAGAAGAAATTTATGAGTTATTAGATAAAGGATTCATTAAACATATAACATCACCATGGGGTTCTCTTGTCTTGTTTGTTAAAATTAAATATGGTTCAATGAGACTTTTCATTGATTGCGAAGAATTAAATAACATAACTGCTGAGAGTCAGTATCCTTTTCCTTATATCGATGATCTGTTTTATCAGCTCTAGGGAGCTGAGTATTTTTTATATATTGACTTGAGGTCAAGGTACCATCATTTGAAATTAAGAGAAGTAGACATTACGAAGACCACATTTCATAATATATATGGCCATTATGAATTTGTAGTTATTCTTTTTGGGTTAACCAATGAACCTTCTTTATTCATGGATCTTATGAATATAATTTTTCATGAGATCTTGGATATGTTTGTGGTTATGATCATTAATGAAATTTTT
Organism: Viscum album; assembly: GCA_963277665.1. NCBI lineage: Eukaryota > Viridiplantae > Streptophyta > Magnoliopsida > Santalales > Viscaceae > Viscum > Viscum album. The sequence goes on from OY728137.1 coordinate 115,949,555, forward strand.
TTATTATAAAGGTAAATAGGACCATGAATTTCATTTAATGGTTGTCTTGCAAACCGTAAAAGAAAAAAAAAATATTAGGGAAATTTAGAAAGTGTGAGTTTTGGTATCAAAAAATTTCATTCCTTGGTCACATTATTTAAAAAATTGGAATAATTCTTGGTCATACTAAAACAATGGTTTTTGAAGAATGGCCTAGTCCCCCAATTATAACTGAGATCCATATCATTCTTGGTTTGGCAGGTTATTACCGTAGGTTTGTTGATAATATTTCACGGTTATCTATCCCACTGACTAAGTTAATTCTAAAAGTTGTTAAGTTCATTTGGACAAAAGAATGTTTTAATTGTTTTCTAGAATTGAAAAGAATTTTTTTGAATGCTCCGTTTTTGGAATTAGCTTCCAAAAATGGTGAGTTTTTATCTATAGTGATTCTTCATTGAAAGGACTTGGCAGTGTCCTTATGCAGAATGATTGAGTAATTACTTATTCTCCATGTTAGTTGAAACAACATGAGTTTAATTACCATACACATGATTTAAAATTAGCGGTTGTTTTTTTCTTTAAAAATTTGAAGGAATCATTTATATGGAGAAAAGTGTGAAATATATACTGATTACAAAAGTTTTAAGTATATATATTCACTCATAAAAAATAGAACATGAGATAGAGGAGATGGATGGAATTAATCAAGTATTATGATTGCACATTTCATTACCATCCAAGAAAGGAAAATAAAGTAGCTGATGCATTGAGTCAAAAAAGTAATGCTACATTAAACATGTAACGTTCGGAACAATATCCTTTTATTAAAAACTTGATGAAATTCTCAAATATAATTTGTTAGTGTAGGAAATTCCAATGATTTGTTTTAGGGGTCAGGGAAGTCATGTTTATCAGATAGAATTAAGCAAGCACAAAAGGAAAGTAGTATGTTACATAAAAAGGTAGATTTGGTTCAGAAGGGTAATTTTCCTTAATTTAACATTGCTAATGTTTTTATTTTTATATTTGGGAAGATATTATGTGTTCCTTGTGATTAAATGTTGAAGAATGAGTTATTATTTGAATCTCATAGTTCTTTGTTTTATGTTCATCCTGGCATTACAAAGATGTACAATGATCTTTGAGAATATTACTAATGGGAAGGAATGAAAAAATTTATTGCTGACATTACTGTGAAGTGCTATACATGTCAACATGTTAAAGTAGAGTGACAATTACTGAAAGGGATTATTCAGTATTTACCGGTGCTAGAGTGGAAATGGGAAAATATATCCATGTACTTTGTTGTGGGATTACCAAATAAATCTTGAGATAATAATGAAATCTGGGTTATGTTGATCGATTGACTAAATCTACTCATTACATTTCTATTCAAGATACATTTCCACTATATCAACATTCTTAGTTTAATTTTAAAGAGATAGTTAGGTTTCATAGAGTTCCTTTCTCCATTGTATTTGATCGTGATCCAAGGTTAACTTATAACTTTTGGAAAGGCCTTCAGAAGTTTTTGGGTAATGAATTAAATTTTAGAACATATTTTCATCCCCAATCACATGGGAAATCAGAATGAAGAATTCAGACTTTGGATGATATGCTACATGATTGTTCATAGGATTACAAGGGATGTTGGTACCAACATCATTCATTGGTTGAATTTTCATATAATAATAGTTTTCAATCCTGTATACATATGGATCCATTTGAGGAATTATATGGGAAGTGGTGTCTAACTCTATATTTTTTGTTGAAGAAGATGAAATGAAGTATATGGGACTAAAATTGGTAGAAGAGATGGCAGAAAAGGTTCAGTTTATTCAGAAGCACATGAGAACAGCTCTGAGCAGGCAGAAAAGTTATGCGAATAATTGGAGGAAAGATCTTTAATTTGAGGTTGGTGATGTTTTCTTTCTCATTTTTTCTCCATTGAAAAGTGTGAAGCATTTTGGACAAAATGGAAAGATGAGTCTGAGGTTTATTGGACATTTTTAAATCCTGGAGAAAGTTGAATCAGTTTCCTACATAGTGGCTTTTCTTACAAGTTTATCCTAGGTACCACTACTAGAGATTTAACCTATAGCCACAGACATATATCCACAGTTTTGTAGGTACATGGATATAGGTTGTCTATATCCATGCATTAATTAAACATTTGTGGCTAATATTTTCTAAAATTAAGCATTTATTTTTTTCTATTTCGTCGACCTCTCCTCTCCTCCTCCCCAGATCCATGACCCTACTCTCTGAACCATCTACATCTCTCACCACAACACCCTCCTCCTGACGTTCCCAATCACCTCACCCTCTCACTCAGCCGTCGACCTCTCTCATCGCGACCTTCCACTCCAAACTTTTGACCTATCTCACAAACTCTCTCAAAATTTGCACAGCGACCCTTTAAAAGTATGAATCCACTGGCTCTTCTTCTTGAAATTTCTATGTACTTTATGAATCTCCCTCCTTCTATTTCCCTCCCACTATAAACCTCTTATGTTTTGTCGATCGAAGCATCCTCCTCTGATGAACGGAGTTATATGTTTTTATTTCCATTATGGAATGATAATCACATTATTCGTATGACTATGAAGATTTGGGGGAGGAAGACAGAGAGGATTCGGTTTTTTACTTCCTATACATATGAGAATTTATGATCATCGTTTCAATTTATTTAGTCATTGGTAGTTTATTTTAGTTTTTGTTTGTTCAATTAAATTTTAACTGCTTGGGTTGGGTTTTTTGGATTCATGTGGTAGTAAAATCGATGGCTTGTTTGTAATTTCCACGCACCATCGGATTTTCCCTATTGATTTGTTTCGTGTTAGGTGAAGTTACTTGCTGGAAGTAGTTTGGTTAATTTGTATTTGATTTTCCTTTTATATCCCAAGCTTATTACATTTATCACTTTCTTTCTTCTTTCCCAGAGAACCGACTCGTGAATAGTGCATTAAATGAATGACCCATTTTCCTTGTGTTTCATGTAATTGGGTAGGTGAGTTTTTATTTATCCTCGTATGATTTTCTCCATTTATTTTCTTAAATTTTACTTTTTTCATTGATAAGCTTGTTAGCCTGTCTTGTGGATCACATTTGAAGGAGTTCAAAATTATCTATATGTGGTTGCTGATTTTTTTAATTGAGTTTGCATGCGGTGTTTTCCTGAAGAAAACTGATGGTAGCTGCTTCTATGTCTTTGTTAACAACATTGAAAACCTTTGATTCTGTAGTGCCATACCGATCTGATTTGAACACGCAGTTGAAAAGTTATCATGGGAGGAACTAAAAACGATACCAATGTGAAGGATTTTTGCATTAGTAATTATATTTTTAAACCCAGATCCATGGTTAGAAATGCTTCCCACTCACCAACCTATCCTATTTTGGTGTTCATCAACCCCAAAAGTGGTGGTCATCTTGTAAGTGAACTCCTTAAAACATATTATGATGTTCTCAAGAAGAACCATGTATTTTTGGTTTTAACCCCTAAAATTTCACTCGTGTATTTTCTCTAATGGTTGGAATTTATATGTTTATAGGATTATAGGTGGTTTAAAATATCAAATGATGGATTGAAAACCAAATACATTTTTTTATCAAAATCAGGTGAGTTCAGGTGTTACAGTGGCATTTGGAGTACGATGGATACGTATTGGGTATCATTTGGATTTGTCTTTGGGGGAATGGTTCAGTGGTAATCCCTCAAGTTGGTGGATCTTTTGGGGGGTTTTCTTTATGTTTTCATGTAAAACTCTCAATATAGGGAATTTTGGTGATTTCTAGGTGATTTGATTGTGTATTTTTATTAGGAAGTTCCTTGTTGGATCAGTTAAGGGGGTGAAGGGTTTCTTATTATTAGGGGAGAATGTGTGGGGTTCGGATGTTATCCTTGGTGTGTAAAAGAGTGACCCATAGATTATTATGATAAACATAGGGTTTTCTGTTTTGGAAATGATTCTTTGTTATGAAGTAAGGATTAAAGGCAATTTCAGGATTTTGTGGTAATAATGCATACTTAGGATTATGGCGCGATTGGTTTATAATTACTAATGTTGTTATTATGAGATGATGTTGAGTCAAAATTCATCAAAAAATCATCTAATTAGGATGGTATTGTGTTCTCATGGGAAATATTCTCAAGTGGTTGTTTCCCTCATATTATGTTTCAACTACTTTGATCCATTGACCAAGGCCTTTGAAAAGGAAAAGAAATCATTTTCTAAGTTATCCATGAGTTTCTAGGAGTATCAGTATCTAACGTCTATTAGTGACATGGGATTGTAGGAGGATTAGAATATGTTGAAGAAATTTTAGTTCTTATTTGAAATGATTGGAACTATAGAGGATATGTGGGTGAAACAAGAAGATTCTAAATTCAATGGAGACGAATCAGAATGGATAAATACATTTGATCATAAAAGAATGAATGAGGAGGTTTTATGTATCGAGATTAATTCCCTCTTCTATGAGAAGCTATGGTAGATTTAAAAAATAATAGCATGTTTTGGGGATTCATGAAGCTATATTATTATGGGAATTAGTAATTGAGTATGCAACTAAATTTGAAAGTTTTATTCATTTCATGCCATCTTTCAAATAATATTTATTCATAATGGAATTCAATTTTTTAAATCTTCTTATGTACTCATTATGGGAATGAGTAGATTCCTTTTATCTGGACGCATACTAGGAGATATTTAAGAAATAATGAGCTATCTATGTATATACATCCATTGCATTGGACGGTGCATGGACAAGGATGAAAACTGGGTAGGAATTAATGTTGGTTGGTGAGCCTTAGTATGAGGGTGATAGAGTAAATTGAATGAGTAATATCTCAGCACAATATTAGAAAAAAATGAACCCCAGTCTATTTCACATGTATTAAGAATTTGCATGCATTCCCTTAGTATTGGGATGGGAAAAATAGGTTTCATGTATGTGTCAAGATGTGGGTTTCTATATTATTTTATTGGGATAATCCATCCTAGGTGAAGGGACTTTTTTTACAATACTTATTGAGGTACTCCTAATGTTATTATTTTTTTCTATAATTTGGATTTCTCTATCTAATATGTTTTATTGTATTATTTTTGTTGGATATAATGTGTGTTTAAAATATGATAGTTTTATAATGAAGAAATTTTGTCGAGATTATTTGGCTAGGATCTTATATAGTGATCATAATTTTATATAAGGCACTAGACATGTGTATGTAGGATTGATGATGGTATCGATAATATTATAGTAGGGAGATTCATAATCGTCCCTTTTGAGTGAAATCCATATTAAGGGATGGTGATTATTATCAAGGTTGTAAAATGTATGAACTTAGATAGTAAATGGATGAATTTAGTGTCTGGAGATGAATGTTGGATAAACCATATTTGGTTCCATGTCCACCCCAAAATTAATGATTTAACTATAGTGGTTGGTATAGTCAGTGTGTTCTGTTAATTCTGAGGAGTTTATATTAGTAAATATTGTATTTAGAGATTCTGTATTTGTAAGATGTCATCCAGATCAATGTGTTGGATTAAGTATCAATATTTGATATTGTAGTGGGCTAGTTCTTGACAATTCTAGTGTGGAGTTTGAAAGGGAGCCTAAAAAGGGTACTCTAAAGGTTGTTTGAAGTGTGTGTTGAATGGAAACCAAGTATTCCAAATTGTTAATAATTAATGACATAGATTCCATAACAATAATAATTGATGAAAGATAAAAGGAAGGCACCAATTATCTAATTTTAGGAAATAGTTTCTACAAAGAAGGAATATACAATCAAGACGAAGGAAGATCATACACCAAAATATTGTCTAATAATATTATCAAACTGGATTTGAAAAATCCAAGCAGATTGAGTAAGAATAAAAGAAAGAAAATTCTCTACTTTATAAAATTGATAAACCTATATAAACTAAGAATAAAGGTGAAATCCATAAGAATAACATGCTAAAAATGAGTTTTCAATCTAGAAAATTAAGAAAAATATATGAATGAAGAGTTTTAGGTATTTTATTCATTCAAGGAATTGATTTTCTAGGATATGAACAATGTTTAATCCATATATCTCTCTTTTAAGTGCTGATAGAAGTTTACATTATTCCCATATTTTGTTGATTTTTCATTTTTGAATAGGCAATTGAAGTTGATGTTAGAAAAATAAAGAGCTTTATTAATGATCATGTTATTTAGAATTGGGATCTACATATGAATTTAAATATTATTTTTTCATTATTGTTTATGGATTCATGTATCATTTATCATGTACAGTTGACACACTGATCAGATATATATAAGAAGTCATTATATCTCATTTCTTTTCCCACTATTTTCTTATAGGCGGATTCTTATGATAAGACTGGTTCTATACGCCACCATCAAAGAAAATGATTTCATTATTTGGGTAAGGTTTATTTCATTTTTATTCTTTGGACCAATTTTAATTAGATATTTTTTGATTTTTGGGTTCTTTCTATTTTTGTAGTGTGTTTTGGATTTCTTTGAGGTGGATTCAAGTCGCCGTTGACAAAGGCTTACATGTGTATGCATAGGTAAACATATGCATATATATGTTCCCCCTTTATATATATTCACTCATGGAAGTATGAATATATATATTGTGGATGTGTGTGCTTATATATATATATGAAAAATGCATACGTGTGTAAGTGTAAAGGTGGATATACAAGTACAAACATATATCTATGGACCCCCTTGTGCGTATTTGGCCATGAAAATATGTACATAGGGGCTAGGTGTCCTTATATATATGTTATGTCGCCTATGCGTGCATGTGAAAAAAAGGAAGATTCACGTTGTCGTCGTCAAAAGAAAACATGCCTTGAGGTTGAGGTAGGGTCCCTATCCTAACCTATTTAATTCAAGAATGTTTTAAATCGCATTCAATTGACTTCTTAATTTCACATGTTCGTATTAAATTGAAACACTTGAATAATTGTTATTTAATATAACTGTTTATTCTGATAAATAAGTCATGGTTTCGTAATAAAACCCCTCCAACGGAGGTGCGCTGTCTGCAAAAACTCACAGTGGTATACCTTGCATAAAATTATTGCTTTGATGTTTTCCTTATACTTGATGATGTTTTTAGTCATAAATCACACATAGTAATTGACCCTTTTTATATCCCTGTTAAGGGTTTCCCTCTTTTTTTTAAAACTGTAGTTTGAACCAAGACACTCTTTATGTGTCGTTAGACTTTTAAGATAGAATAGCCCATAATGACCAAGTCACCACTAAGTGAATAACAAGATTTGGATGGAATGTCTTGTACATGGGTTTAGTATGGTTTTTGTACGGTCAAACATATTCATTTAATTGACATAAATTATCTTAATATTTCTCCACAAAGATATTTTGGAATCTTTTACTCATTGTTATTCCTATGACTATGGACATCAAAATGATCATGATTACACCATTTTATAAATCATTTAATTGAAACATTACATCCATATGTTTTACCATGACATCGTGAAAAAATACTATCAATTTTCTATCCACTATGCCATTAGACTTTTAAGGTGTAATTTCCCATAATGACCAAGTCACCACAATGTGAATAACATGATTTGGATGGAATGTCTTTTTCATGGTTTTAGTATGGTTTTAGTCTGGTGAAACATATTCCTTTAATTCACATAAATTCTTTAAATATTTCTCCACAAAGATATTTAGGAATCTTCTATTCATTGTTATTCCTTTGACAATGGACTACAAAATGATCATGATTCCACTATTTTATAAATCATTTAAATTAAACATTACATCCATAAGTTTTACCATGACATGGTGAAAAAATACCATCCAGTTTCTATCCAATATAAGAATGGTCCATATCCTCCATGGGGTGGTCTTCCTATCTTTGTTTAAACTATATTTATGAGTCCCACATTTGACTTTAGTTATTAAATCCTTTATTTCATCACTCAATATGATACATATAACACCTTTGATGTCCTTTGTTACTATCCTATAACAAAACCATTAGTTCTTGAATACTACATGGTTCCACCTCGCACTTGGTTCTAAATTCCTCATCACAAAACCACTTTGTACTATCTCAATGTTCTTGTTAGTCACGTACCACATGAAATATAGTCTTATGTCACTTTTTTTATCTTTAATTATGGTTTAAAAACGATGAAACGTTCAAATATAGATTTTAAACCTCTTCAACTTTTAATCAGGTTCTACTTCAACTTTTCTTCATTATTCCGGAAAGCAACTCCAGATTTGGATTTGGAAATTTAATGTGGTTGTTTAAAACATCTTATTTAGTTAGATAGAACATTAAACCATTTTTTTGATCCTTATAACAAATTATAATTTTTGTAATGGCCTATTACTAATTATGATTAGTAATATATCTGCATCATCTTGTTAAAGGTATCACTTTTAGATCACCCACATTGTTTTCCAACATCAAATATATGTTTTTTATTATATTATCACCATGAATCCATATATTTTGAATGTATATAGCCCATGTATTATACCTCCACATTAATCTTGAACCATTTCCAATATATATTTGACTAATTTATTACATGGGCGTAGGGGGAGTGGGGAGGGGGCAGGTCTGCCAGGTAGGGGTTTGGTCTACAGTGTGGTCTACAGGGCAGGGAAAGGGGGGAGGGGGGAGGTCTGCATGGGGTAGGGGGATGGGTACCATGTTGTGTGACTATGTCACATGTCATGTGTTATTTAAATCTAACCAAAATCTCAGTTCCACAGCCCATGGTTCCCACAGTACCAGTAATTTCAAATTACATGTTATGTAATTGGTGGTTTTCTTGATCCCATGGGGTATTCCACTATGTAATCCTACACATTTCTTGATCTCCAAACCTTGCTGAATTAGGTATATCTATTTTCATCCAAACCATTAGTCATCACATATTAGCATTCGTTTCTTAAAATCTTCTGAGAAAACATCCTCTCATGCCATCAATATCATCCTATTTGAAACTAAGTTGAAAAGAGACTCCAATTCCATTCTAATACACCTCCAATTTTCCATCGCTATCTTTTCACCTAAAAAACACCATAGATCAGGAATTTCACCAATGGTATCGATTCGTAGAACTGATGATTGGTCACCCAATGATCATATCCCAGGTATTCCTCAATCCACATAACATAAGAAATGACTGTGATATACATGAAAATAGTGGGTATAGAAAAACGTAATCCATAATATTTTTATGAATTGACCCCAATAATATTTCATTTACCCTTGATTCATTATTGTCAAAAAATGTGATGGAAGAGGAATAAAAAAACACAAAAATAGTACTCCATCATTTTAAATATACTGATGATGCACATTTCATCTTTGTTTTTTGAAATGGTCCACATTCTTCAGAAGGTTCTGAGGTTGAATTTATATAGGGTCGAAACCTTTTAATGAACTCAAAACAGCATACAACACATTATAAAGTGTGTAGGATTCCCTTCATTTCAGTCATGAAAGACAAAACCTCATCAGGAACATATTGAGACATGTCTAATTGCACAATAACACTAAGATCATTGAACTCAGACATGGTAGTATAAACATGAGGTTAGTCTTAACTAGTGTTATCTAATGCATTGAAAAAGGATGCCAGATGGAGTAGTAGAAGATCCAAGAATGGAGGAAGATGAATATTTGTGGGAGTAAGAACCCTTGAATATCCATAGTAATCTAGGATCTTCAACATTGTCTATAGGGCAGGGGGTAGGGGGAGGGTGGAGGGGGAAGGGGGCATGGGGCATGGGGGAGGGATCGGGGGGACGGGGGCAGGGGGCATGGAGCAGGGGGAGGGTGGTGGGGGACAGGGGGCAGGGCATAGGGGGCATGGGGCATGGGGGAGGGGTGGGTGGAGGGGGCAGGGGAAGGGTGGAGGGGGGATGGGGGTAGGGGCAGGGGGCAGGGGCAGGGGCAGGTGTAGGGGCAGGGGCAGAGGGGCAAGGGAAGGGTGCAGGGGGGAAGGGGCAGGGGGAAGGGGGGAGGGTTGAGGGGTCAGGGGCAGGGGGTAGGGGGAGGTCTGCAAGGTAGGGGGTAGGGGGACGGGGGACAAGGGACGGAGGAAAGGGTAGGGGTAGGGAGTAGGGGCAAGGGGCAGGTGTAACAGCCCGAGATTTTATGAAAAATATTCTTTTTATTTCACTAATGTCTTGTGTTGTACGCTACACCAAAAGAAGCTTGCACAACACGCATCCTTGACTTGCCTTGCATTACACGCAATCGCGACCTTCCTCGATAGCGTGTGTAATACACAATACCGAGTTTCACTAAACAACGATATTCTATTAAAATATTATTAAAACTAGCCGTTATGAATAGTAATAACCACTTTTTGAAATTTTGTAAATTGTATTTTTTAAAATGGATTTCATTTTTGGATTCGGAGTATCGAATTTAGCCTAAGGTGCAATTTTGGTACATTTTGGATAACTTTAATATTCTGATGAATAGTGAAAATTACTAAATTTTAATTAAAAACAACTTTTTTAATCGAAATAATTAATAGTGATAAAATATTAATTTGAGTTGTTTTAAAGTATATTTAGAATATATTTTTACAATTTAATACAATGTTGGTCATTGGTTGAAATTTCACATTTAAACTAGACATAATCAAGTGTCAATCTTTTGATAGATACTGTTTTTCTTAAAAACACGCTATTTGTTTTAACAGCGGGATTTAATTATAAAAATAAATAATGAAACTTCTATGTTATGAATTTGGTAAATTAGACTTTATTTTTGAATTCGGAATATGAAATATAGTTTAGGATGAAATTTTGGCATTGTTCTGAAAAACATCAATTTTTGATGAATAGTGAAACTACTAAGTGGTACTTAAAAAAAACTGAATTTTTCATAAAATGTAATTTTACCACTTCTGTGAATGGAATTTCAAAAATCCGAGAGACACAGTTGATTTCAGTAAGTAAAATGTGGTTCAATGAGATGAAAATAATTTTTGGTGAATAGTAACTTTTTACTTTTTTTTCCCGCGGTTAATAGTAAATAGGGTAACTAAGGGTAAATATGATATTACTATTACCCTAACACATGTCTTAATTCTATTTGATAAGTTTAATTCGACCAAAAACAACCTTATGAATAAAATATGACCATTTAGGCCCACTTGGATTAGATTAGGACATTTATTATTAATTTATTTAAAGAAGGGTTAAAATAGTTAAAATCAAAGTTTAATAAGTAAATCATTTTTTATATGTGGTTATACAGAATATGAATTAGACTATAAATATTCATTAGAAATATAAAAAGATTTCCTACATAATGGTATTTTATTTGTAATTTTTAGACATTAAATAATTTAATTTATTTATGACACAATGATGATGCAGTAATTATCTTATTTATGAAATATTGACATAATTGATGTTATAAACACCAAAATAAATGTAATTTGAGACTTTTTATGAATTACGCTAATTTTCTAGGTTACTATGATATATTAGTGTTGATTTAATCAACTTGGTTCGAACATATAATTCTGTTATGACTTTCACAAAAATCATATATCAAATAGTGTCAAAATTGACACCAAATAGTTTTTAAATCAAATATTATATTATTAATTGTTATTTTATTCCTAAAAATCTATGTTTCGGCCAAATTACATAGATAAGGATATATGTATTAGTAATAAACAATTTGGGGTTCGTTTGGCATGTTATAGTAAGTGTATTAACCATATAGTGAAAGAAAACAAAAAGACACGGTAAAAGTTAAATTATTTAACTTAGAGTTAAATCTAATTGATAAGGTTAAAATAATATCATAAACTTGTCTAAATCCTATTGGTCGATAGGATTTCGACCCATACCCACTTTAGCTTCGAAATAATACCCTTTGGAACCATTATAAACCGATTTTGACTTTAATATAAAATAATATTTTGAGATATTCCTAAGGTGCCCCTCTCCTCCCTTATAAAAGGACACCTCCTCCCCCTTCCTCCTCACACCAATTTGAGCACTCAAGCTCGTCCAACCTCTGCAAAAATCCCTTCTCCACTTCCCTAGAATAATCCTAGAGGTCCTGATCTTCTTCAAAGACCAATCTTAGTTCCCTAAGTGGAGGATTCAAAGAGGCGTTTCAAAGAAGAGGTAATAACCATTACCGATCTTTTCAATTTCTTTCTTCTTCAACTTCTTCTTCTTTTGTTGTTTCATAACAAAGTAATAACATCAGTATTACTTACATACTGATATGTTATTATAAATATGAAACAACCCTAATTCATCTACTATCCATCCTACGGAAAAAATGAAATCACCGTGCGTGCGTACGTACAGAATACCATCTCCACGCTGTGGTGTAATCTATTTTCCACCACCACCTTACAAGGATGGGTATAATGGTTTAATGAGTAACTATATATGATTATTATAAAGTTATATTGATACTGAAATAGTATAAATACACTTCAATGCAATTCCACGACCATGGGAACGATATCATTGCTCGTGCGTACGTACGGACTACCGTCTCCACGACGCGTTGAGATTCTTTCTCAATGATTAACCATTAATGAATGATTATAAAGTATATATAATAAGTACTAATTAAATATATTACCTAATAATGATACTGTAATTATTTATATTTATATTTATGTCATCTACTTAATTCCATTCAATTCAATAAGGAAACGAAAACAGCGTTCATGCGTACGTACGGACTACCGTCTCCATGAACGGTGTATTTATTTCCATTTACTGATTTATTATATATGTATATTCTGAATATATATATATAAATAATTTTTTATATTCTGGAATTAAGTAATCATGATCTATGTAATCATATGAATAATTACAAGTTAAAAACACAAACGACAAATGAGACGATTTTACCCAAAACGCTACTTTAACATGAATTTACAAAAGAACAGGTAATATAAAGTCATAAGTGGACCATATATGATATAATAACAATGAATATGATTCTGGAATAAGTCAATAACATGATTTAAATCATTATACTGGAGGTTCGGACACTTACGGAGAAAATCGGACCTAAGGTAAGGGAAAATATCACAATCTCATTTTTATCCGAGATTGTTTATTCGTAAGTATTTATTGGGGTGTATTTTATCATCCACATCCATATTCCCACAATATGTAATATTGTTTCCATACACTTAAAATAGTTTAAATCCAATTTTACCCTTCGATGAGTTTTTAGTAATATGTATGAAAGGAATCTTTTGTCGTTTTTCGTACGAGGTACTTTTTGACTTTTCCGACAAAAGTACGAAGAATGTTTTTTTAACTTATACGGCATGAATGGATTTTTAAAAAATTATTTCCAAGAAACTTCCTTTACAAGTTTTCAAGTTTATTTTTAATCAACATCTTTTATTTTAAAGTCGTATGACATGTTATGAAAGGAAAAATGTTTTTGAAGTAGAAAGGATATTTTCCTCAAAAATGGAGTTCAAGTATTTTATCAAAATTATTTTCCATCTAAGATAATAAAAGGGTTCTGTTTTTATCCCTATTATTACATGGATTTGATTATGTTGTGGTGGAAACATTTTTATGAATTCCTTTATCTTATATGAATTGTTTTATGATGTCATGTTGTTTAAGAATCCAATTTTTATTACATGGGTTATGCGATGATGTATGATTTATGATTATGTGGCACACATAAGAAAGGATTCATTATAAGATGGGTGGGACCTATATCTCCCTCAAATGAATTGGGTAAAGATTTTATATCTCATGAGATAGACAGGGCTGGAACGGTAGGTTATACCGGTTCAGTGAAACAGGACTGAAACGAGGGTTACTCGATTCAGAAAGGGACTTTGTCCACTAAGATAGTCTTGGCAATGAGTCTTTACTAACAAGAAATGATTCTCTATGATTATGTGAGAATGCCACAAAGTTTCATGTTTTAGGTTATGATTATTGTGATTACATTTCACTGCCATGATTTACCCCATGTTATGAAATTATGATCTCTTTTGCAGGTTAAGATTTCCAAAAGTTATGTGCTTATGTATATGATGTGATTGATATTTCTTTTGTTTACCCTTAATGAGCATTTGAGCTCACCCTTTTATGTTTTCTTTTCCCCAGGATATAAAGAAAGGTTTTAGGTTAAAAAAGGAAGATCTTTATTAGAGATTTTGAAGATCTTTCACCACGATTAGAAGATTATATTCCGAGTTTCCAAAGACACTAAACTATTACGATCCTTGTGTGTGTGTTTTTGTTATGTACAAAGTATTTCGCAAAAGTAATATAATGTCCATGTACGACAAGCTACGGGTCTCTACAGTTGGTATCAGAGGCAATGGAGGTAGGAATGTATCCGATCCTTGTGAACTCTCACATGTGAGCGTTGGACGAAGCATGGCTCTCTGCCCAAGGGCTTCATGAGGAAATGGCTTCCACTAGGGATGGTGGTGTGTCCCGCCCAGGGGGTGTAGCCGCCCATGGAGTGCCCTGATAGGTATCAATTATAGTCCACTGGAAGTAATTCCAGACCATTACAGTTGGTATCAGAGGAAAGGTATAGTCAACCTTTGGAAACTAGGATGCGAAAACGTTAGTGAGATCCCTAGAGATATTTCTACGGTATGTCTAGGGATGTCCCTAAGGTTAAGTATACGTATAAGTTATAGTACTAGAACCACGTTAACGATCATAGAATTAAACCTAAGATGTTAGATATTGAAGGTACTCCCCCTTTATTATGTTGTTTTCCCTAGCATGATTTTTTCCTCTCACACTATTCTTTTTGGGTTTTAGACGATGGCTGGAACCCGAAGGAACCATGTTGATCAATGCAATGGACAATGAAATGATTGTCCTCCTGAACAAACAAATGTTATGGGAGATGGAGTGCAAAATCTTATTGCTATACTTACACAAGCTATGAATCATTCTGGACTTCCAAATGAGCAGAGAAGGGAACAATATTCTATTGAATCCTTCATGAGGCAACGCCCACCTTCTTTTAGTGGGTCTTCTGATCCACTTGTTGATGAACAATGGATCAGTACCACTGAAAAGATATTTTCAGTTCTTCAATGTTCTGAACATGATAAATTCATCTTATTAATATATCGTTTGGAAGGTGAAGCTGATCAATGGTGGAATCTTATCAAGAATACAAGGCAAAGAGATGAAATTGAGTCCATGGAATGGGACGAGTTCAAGAATTTATTTTTCAATAAGTACATCCCTCGTATTCTTCGAACAAAGATGGAGAAGGAGTTTCTTGAACTAAAGCAAAAGGATGATGAATCTGTTGGTATATACAAAGCTAATTTCACAAGACTTGCAAGGTATGCATCTGGCATTATCATCCAACCTGAAAGTAAAGTTGATCGATTTTTCAGTGGCTTAAAACCAAGTCTTCGAAGGGCATTAGCTATAAGAGACTTCAGTAGCTAAGAAGAAATTGTGTGTTGTGCTATCAAGGTAGAAATGGATGTTGGTGTTACATATCCATCTCATGGTTTTGACAAAAAACGAAAGATGGAGTTCAAGGAGAAATCTCAGAATAATGGTGAAAAGAAGATGAATGTTTCCTTATGCACAAAGTGTGGAAAGAAGCATGGTGGAGATTGTCTTAAAGGGACTAGAAAATTTTTTAAGTGTGGAAAAGAAGGTCATCGATCAGCTGAGTGTCGAAGTAATGGAAAAAGGGTTTTTAATGACGTGAATAAATCAAACACTACAGAGAACGCACCACCAACACTTCAATGCTTCAAGTGCAAGGAAATGTGGCATTATGCTAATAAATGCCCTAATCCAAGGGTTAGTGATGATCAACATGAGCAACCACTGAAGGCAAAGGACAAAGGGAAGTCACATGCGATCACTATTGGTAATGTTGAATATGACAACGATGTGGTGGAATGATTAAGTGTTTATTTAATGGGATTTCGAAATAATGTTGTATCATTGAGTATTGCAATATTTATTGATGTGGTATTCAAAGTGATTGATATATTTTGGAAATAAGATGATATGCGCATAATGAAGGGAAAACGAGAAAATGAAATGTTTAATAGTATTCATGAGCTCATGATTAATATAAGGACTAAGTGATATAATGGTTTGAGTATATACAATTTTGAGGATTTTGGTATGTGGAAGGTGTTAACTTTTAACTACATTCATGTTTTCACTATGGTTCAATGGGTATTCAAGAGAAATCATGATTAAGGCCTTTGAATGTTTGGAATGTGACCAACAAGACATATATATGAGGATTAACGATAGTATTAAATCTCTGGTAATCGTTTTCACTGTATTATGAGAGTGGATTGCAATATTATGGATAAGCCTAAAGATTAGAATGGATTATGTTGGACATAAGTTAGTATTGATTAAGGATAGAAGTTTTTTCGATATTATTGATGGGATGTTATAGTAATATAGTTTTACAAAAAGGACAACCTTCAGGACGGGCGACAGCCCATCGCGTCGGACAAGGCTGTGGGAATCGAACCCACAACCGAAGTGCGACTGGCCTTTATCGCCTAACACTGGCCTACAGGAAGTCCCTGTTTAGTAGAAACTAGTTTTATTATATTAAGAAGTATGATATATGAAGTATAAGTCCATTTTAGGAACCATATATGATTAATATCACTATAGACCGACTTATGTATATAATTTTTTCTAACCTTTTGTTTGAGACAGATGGAATGACCCGTCATTCTATCACATAATCTGCTAACACTTCACGAATAACAAATTCAACTTCATTTATTTAAGAGATGAAGTGGAAATTGTTCAAGGCACGAACAACAGTGAGATTGTACCAAAATAAAGTAAGTATTTATTCTAATTCAAATTTTCAACTTTACGGAAATGATCTTGAAAACCAAAAATGTTGTCCTAGTGATCTTATACCTGATGAATCAGATGGTACCTTATATCATCACAAATCTATGGATTTGTGATTACTGGCTTTTCCATAGCCATGTTCTCTACCACTCTCCATCAGAACATGATGGTTAGATTTCTCTTCCATATCCATATTTTTACCTATGTGGAAACCCAGCGATTAGTTTATTTGGGTAATCGTTACATTTCATACTTTAGTTTTTAAAGCCAAGTTTTGGTATTCCTTTTTACGATGTGGGATTCTATTAAAGAAACTTTCTAATAGTAAACCATTTATAACCCCGACGAATTTCGAGGGCGAAATTCATTTTAAGGGGGGTAGAATGTAACAGCCCGAGATTTTATGAAAAATATTCTTTTTTATTTCACTAATGTCTTGTGTTGTACACTACACCAAAAGGAGCTTGCACAACACGCATCCTTGACTTGCCTTGCATTACACGCAATCACGACCTTCCTCGATAGCGTGTGTAATACACAATACCGAGTTTCACTAAACAACGATATGCTATTAAAATATTATTAAGACTAGCCGTTATGAATAGTAATAACCACTTTTTGAAATTTTGTAAATTTTATTTTTCAAAATGGATTTCATTTTTGGATTCGGAGTATCGAATTTAGCCTAAGGTGAAATTTTGGTACATTTCGGATAACTTTCATATTATGATGAATAGTGAAAATTACTAAATTTTAACTAAAAACAACTTTTTTAATCGAAATAATTAATAGTGATAAATTATTAATTTGAGTGGTTTTAAAGTATATTTAGAATATATTTTTACAATTTAATACAATGTTTTTCATTGGTTGTAATTTCACATTTAAACCAGACATAATCAAGTGTCAATCTTTTGATAGATATTGTTTCTTAAAAACACACTATTTGTTTTAACAGCGGGATTTAATTATAAAAATAATTAATGAAACTTCTATGTTATGAATTTGGTAAAATAGTCTTTATTTTTGAATTCGGAATATGAAATATAGTTTAGGATGAAATTTTGGCATTGTTCTGAAAAACATCAATTTTTGATGAATAGTGAAACTACTAAGTGGTAGTTAAAAAAACTGAATTTTTCATAAAAATTAATTTTACCACTTCTGTGAATGGAATTTCAAAAATCCGAGAGACACGGTTGATTTCAGTAAGTAAAATGTGGTTCAATGAGATGAAAATAATTTTTGGTGAATAGTAAATTTTTACTTTTTTTCACCGCGGTTATTAGTAAATAGGGTAACTAAGGGTAAATATGATATTACTATTACCCTAACACATGTCCTAATTCTATTGGATAAGTGTAATTCGACCAAAAACAACCTTATGAATAAAATATGACCATTTAGGCCCACTTGGATTAGATTAGGACATTTATTATAAATTTTTTTAAAGAAGGGTTAAAATAGTTAAAATCAAAGTTTAATAGGTAAATCATTTTTTATATGGGGTTATACATAAGATAAATTCGACTATAAATATTCATTAGAAAGTTAAAAAGATTTACCACATAATGGTATTTTATTTGTAATTTTTAGACATTAAATAATTTAATTTATTTATGACACAATGATGATGCAGTAATTATCTTATTTATGAAATATTGACATAATTGATGTTATAAACACCAAAATAAATGTAATTTGAGACTTTTTATGAATTCCACTAATTTTCTAGGTTACTATGATATATTAGTGTTGATTTAATTAACATGGTTCGAACATATAATTCTGTTATGACTTTCAAAAAAATCATATATCAAATAGTGTCAAAATTGACACAAAATAGTTTTTAAATCAAATATTATATTATTAATTGTTATTTTATTCCTAAAAATCTAAGGTTAGGCCAAATGACTTATGATAATGATATATGTATTAGTAATAAACAATTTGGGGTTAGTTTGGCATGTTATAGTAAGTGTATTAACCATATAGTGAAAGAAAACAAAAAGACACGGTAAAAGATAAATTATTTAACTTATAGTTAAATCTAATTGATAAGGTTAAAATAATATCATAAACTTGTCTAAATCCTATTGGTTGATAGGATTTCGACCCATAACCACTTTAGCTTCGAAATAAGACCCTTTGGAACCATTATAAACCGATTTTGACTTTAATATAAAATAATATTTTGAGATATTCATAAGGTGCCCCTCTCCTCCCTTATAAAAGGACACCTCCTCCCCCTTCCTCCTCACACCAATTTGAGCACTCACGCTCGGCCAAACTCTGCCAAAATCCCTTCTCCACTTCCCTAGAATAATCCTAGAGGTCCTGGCCTTCTTCAAAGACCAATCATAGTTCCCTAAGTGGAGGATTCAAAGAGGTGTTTCGAAGAAGAGGTAATAACCATTACCGATCTTTTCAATTTCTTTCTTCTTCAACTTCATCTTATTTAGTTGTTTCATAACAAAGTAATAACATCAGTATTACTTAAATACTGATATGTTATTATAAATATGAAACAACCCTAATTCACCTTCTATCCATCCTACGGAAAAAATGATATCACCACGCGTGCGTACGTACGGAATACCGTCTCCACGCCGTGGTGTAATCTATTTTACACCAAAACCTTACAAGGATGGGTATAATGGTTTAATGAGTACCTAAATATGATTATTATAACGTGATATTGATACTGAAATTGTATAAATACACTTCAACGCAATTCCACGACCATGGGAACGATATCATCGCCCGTGCGTACGTACGGACTACCGTCTCCACGACGCGATGAGATTCATTATCAATGATTAAACATTAATGAATGATTATAAAGTATATATAATAAGTACTAATGAAATATATTACCTAATAATTATACTGTAATTATTTATATTTATACGTATGTCATCTACTTAATTCCATTCAATTCAATAAGGAAACGAAAATAGCGTTCATGCGTACGTACGGACTACCGTCTCCATTAACGGTGTATTTCTTTCCATTTACTGATTTATTATATATGTATATTCTGAATATATATATATAAATCATGTTTTATATTCTGGAATTAATTAATCATGATCTAAGTAATCATATGAATAATTACAAGTTAAAAACACAAACGACAAATGAGACGATTTTACCCAAAACACTACTTTAACATGAATTTACAAAAGAACGGGTAATATAAAGTCATAAGTGGACCATATATGATATAATAACAATGAATATGATTCTGGAATAAGTCAATAATGTGATTTAAATCATTATACAGGAGGTTCAGACACTTACGAAGCAAATCGGACCTAAGGTAAGGGAAAATATCACAATCTCCTTTTTATCCGAGATTGTTTATTCGTAAGTATTTATTGGGGTGTATTTTATCATCCACATCCATATTCCCTCAATATGTAATATTGTTTCCATCCACTTAAAATATTTTAAATCCAATTTTACCCTTCGGTGAGTTTTTAGTAATATGTATGAAAGGAATCTTTTGTCGTTTTTCGTACGAGGTACTTTTTGACTTTTCCGACAAAAGTACGAAGAATGTTTTTTTAACTTATACGGCATGAATGGATTTTTAAAACATTATTTCCAAGAAACATCCTTTACAAGTTTTCAAGTTTATTTTTAATCAACTTCTTTTATTTTAAAGTCGTATGACATGTTATGAAAGGAAAAATGTTTTTGAAGTAGAAAGGATATTTTCCTCAAGAATGGAGTTCAAGTATTTTATCAAAATTATTTTCCATCTAAGATAATAAAAGGGTTCTGTTTTTATCCCTATTATTACATGGATTTGATTATGTTGTGATGGAAACATTTTTATGAATTCCTTTATCTTATATGAATTGTTTTATGATGTCATGTTGTTTAAGAATCCCATTTTTATTACATGGGTTATGCGATGATGTATGATTTATGATTATGGGGCACACATAAGAAAGGATTCATTATAAGATGGGTGGGACCTATATCTCCCTCCAATGCATTGGGTAAAGATTTTATATCTCATGAGATTGACAGGGCTGGAACGGTAGGTTATACCGGTTCAGTGAAACATGACTGAAACGAGGGTTACTCGATTCAGAAAGGGACTTTGTCCACTAAGATAGTCTTGGAAATGAGTCTTGACTAACAAGAAATAATTCTCTATGATTATGTGTGAATGCCAAAAAGTTTCATGTTTTAGGTTATGATTATTGTGATTACATTTCACTGCCATGATTTACCCCATGTTATGAAATTATGATCTCTTTTGCAAGTTAAGATTTCCAAAAGTTATGTGCTTATGTATATGATGTGATTGATATTTCTTTTGTTTACCCTTACTGAGCATTTGAGCTCACCCTTTTATGTTTTCTTTTCCCCAGGATATAAAGAAAGGTTTTAGGTAAAAAAAGGAATATCTTTATGGGAGATTTTGAAGATCTTTCACCACGATTATAAGATTATATTCCGAGTTTCCAAAGACACTAAACTATTACGATCCTTGTGTGTGTGTTTTTGTTATGTACTAAGTATTTAGCAAAAGTAATATAATGTCCATGTAAGATAAGCTTCGGGTCTCTACAGTAGGGGTTGGAGGAAGGGGTAGGGGGAAGGTCTGCAGGGTAGGGGGCATAGGGTGGTAAGCCGGGGGGTCTGCAGGGCAGGGGGTGGGGGAGGGTGAAAGGGGTTTGGGAAGTGGGTTAGTAGGCCAGTGGGGCAAGGAGGTAGGGAAAGGGGTATAGTTAGTCTCTATATGTTTCTTTAATCTTAGGTAAGGTTGAATAACCATTACAATTCATCTCTAACTCCCCCATTTCTTGATGATTAAGTTTCTACAAATATGCCCACCTATTTACAATAGATTGATTTCACTAAATCATGGCTTGATATTAGTTACAACAAATCAGATTTTGAGTGATACCACTAGTTGTTATTGGCAAGGATTTAACAACTTTTTTGTTAAAAATCTAGGACATCATGTCCACTATTTTTAAATTATAGCTTATAAAGATATATTTGGATCCTACTATCTACCCTCCTTTTTTTGTGCTTTCTTATTTCTCACATTCTAATCATTTATGTTGAGGAAACATGGTTTTCTCTTCTTTCACATGTTTATTATTGTTTGAAAATTTCATATTCACTCAAGCAATTAGAGAACTCTCAATGTTTTTTGTTTTTTTGATTATCCTTTTTTAACTCATTAGACTATTTGATCAAACATTATTTCTTATCATGTTCTTCCTTCTTTATAGTTGTGGATCCATTATTTGTTATGATATATTATATTTGATTATAAATTGTTTCCTCTAGTAAACTTATATTATCATGTGGGATAAAAACATTTATTGAACAAAACTAAATTAAGCTGAAACTCGAGCAAAATAAGTATATATCATTAACAGGAAGAATAATTGTTAATTAATAAGAATATACTATTTGATACTATCATTTTAAAACATGGATCTATTATCCCATTTCTCGCAGGAACATGATTTGACCCATGGGTAATTTTGGGGCATACAGGTTGGGTGGTGATGTGTATAGTCACAGTAAACAGGTATGTTTTAGTTTAATTTTTATTATATTTTCATTATCACATTGGCTACTTAGGTCTTTTACTTCTTTCTATGGAAAAGGGTAATTATACTCTGTGAAGGGGGGGAAATGAGCTTCAGATTGATTCAGTCTGCCAGCTTTGATCTGAGGTAATATTACATGATTACTACTTTTCTCACACATCATATATTTGGGGATTTCAGTGTTTCTGACTCCATATTATGTTTTCAGTAGGGTGTTGGATCATTTTGTATTGGTTCTGGTGGTTTTGGTTCTCCCAATCTAGGTAAGGCTTTAATGTCGTTGGTTGGTTTCTCACTGGTTATGTAGCATACTTTATGTCTTTTAATGTTCCTAATATCCCTTGTGTATTGTGTTGATCCCTTCTTGTAGGTTTCGAGTAGCCAAGTTAAGGGAGACTCACCTGTGTGTGCATAGGTAAGAAAGTATATGTATGTGGGTTCCCCTGTTATGTGTTTATTAAACCATGGCAGTGATTATGCACACATGGGTCTATGTGTGACCTTATATATATATACATATATATATAAATTCCTACACATGTGAGTAGAGAATGGTATATGCATATAATCATATGCGCAAGGATCTACATGCACATGCTAATGGAAATGCGGGTGTGTACATAGGGGCTAGGTGTCCTTGCATGTGTGTGATGTTTTGTATACCCAGTGGGGGAGGAAAACATTTTAGTTAGAATACTCCAAGATCCGAAGTGGATGGTTTGGTTCCACCTTTAGGTAGGGTCCCTCTTCTAGCCTCTTTAATTCATGAATGTTGTAAATTGAATTTAGCTTCTTTCTTAATTATTCTTAATTATACTGTATTGAATATCTTGAATAAGTGTTCTTTAATATAATTGTTTCATTTGATAAATAAAGTCATGTTTTTATGATAAACCGCCTCCAACGGAGGTACGCTATCTGCGAAAACTCACAGTGATAGTTCTGTTGATCTGGTTGCTTAAATTATTGCATTTTATTTGTGATGAATGAGTTTTAGAATAAATATTAAATATAATTAAATGAATTGGGTGATAATGAAATGCAATGATTTTATAATAAATCCCCTCCAATGGAGGTGTGCTGTCTTCTAAACCAAACAATAGTGATAGTTATTTGTATCATGTTTAGATATTGTTTGAGTCTTTCATATGCCTCTTTTAGGTGTTTGTTTTGTGGCTTGTTGGTTTTTGTTTTCATTGAATAATATAAATTGTCTTATCATACTCGTTTAACTCAAATGACATTACCCGAGTAGGCATATGCCTTGAGCATTACACATTCCTTTTCACACTTTGAATATTATAAATAAAATTTCCATGTTTAGGCTATGTGAATGAATTTATGAATTGTCTATGTAGGATGTATGATTCTTTTTCATCATTTTGTTGCCCTTCAGACGTTGTGTCATTATACCACTCGCTACATCCTTCTCTGGTGATCCCTTGTTATAACATATTAAATAGTTGATTTGTTCTATCATTTGTTGGTGGGGCGACGGTCGAAATATTTCCCAACCTCCTCCTGCTCCCTTCGCTCCTAGCTGGAAGATGCTACACTGTGGATGTCACTGTACCGGGCCAACACACCATGGTCACAACACGGTCAGGCCGCGGTCACACCGTGGTTTGGTCTTGCTCTAGGACGACAGCTCGCGTCGATTTTGCAGTGATAGTATGATATAAGTGTTGTGATCAATGTTGAGACTCACTAATCACAATTTCTACCGGTCGGACGACGACCTGAATGTTTCCCCACCTCCTCCCGCTCCCTTTGCTCCTGGCCGTAAGATGTTTCCCCACAGATGTCATTGGACAAGACCAACATGCCACGGTCACTCCATGGTCATGCCTCGTTCACGCTATTATTTGGCCTTGCTCTAAGACGACACCCCATGGCTGTTCACAATGATAGTATTCCATGAGTCCTGTGATCAATGTTGAGACTGACTAATCAAAATTTCTGCCAGCAGGGCAATGACCGGAATGTTTCCCCACCACCTCCCACTCCCATCGCTCTTTCCCAAAAGATGATGCCATGTAGATGTCGCTGGACCGCGCCAGCACACCGCAGTCACGCCATGGTAATGCTGTTATTTGGACCTGCTCCAGGACAACACCCCATTGTGGCTCACAATGATAGTATTCCATGAGCCTTGTAATCAATGTTGAGACTGACTGATCACAATTTTTTCCCGTGGGGCGATAGCCGGAATGTTGCCCCGCCTCCTCCCGCTCCCTTCTATCCTTTACAGAAGATGCTACCCTACAGATGTCTCTAGACCGGGCCAACACGCTGCGGTCACGCCGCGGTCACATCACGGTCACGCTGACGTAATTCCATTATTTAGCCCTGCTCCATCCACATACAGCTCACCCTATCCCCCTTCTACCTTGATTTCAGCCTGCTGCCACCAGCATTCCAGCCCGCAACTACCCCCCTGCCACCTTCGAATCATCCTGCACCATCCCCCACCCCCACCCGCAACTAAAACCATCCCCCTTCCACCACCATTACTGCCCCCTTCCACCTGCATTCGAGCTCACACCAGCCCCCAACCACCTACAATCCAGCCCGCACCATCCACCACAGCAGCCACCACTCCCAGCCTCCTGCAAAACACTAATTCTAGCCCTCTTCCACCTGCAAAATAGCCCCCTCCACCAGTTCCTTCCCTCATCAACCCCTGAACTCCTACATCCCTGCCCGCACTAACACCTGCCACATTCCTAACATCCCCCTGCCACCTGCAATACATCCTACACCAGCCCGATGCCCCCTATTCCAGCCCACACTAGCCCCTGCCATCCCACTGTCGCATGCCTTCCCACCCGCACCAGCCACTCCTGCCCACACCAACCACTGCACCATCCCCCAACTTGCTGCATTCTAGGATGTGTGAGAAAAAGTCTATGAAAATCACAAAATGGAAAGGCAAAATCGGATACCTTTTCATGAGCCATCTTTTCCCTAAAAAGTATCAACGTAAACTTCCATTAATGTTCACCGAGAACATTAGGGTAGAGACACAACTTTTAACACAACATGAGAAACTAGACAGAAATCCGAGCAGATCCAAAGCATCCCATAAAAATTCCCACCTGACCGAATCAAAAGACTTGAATAAATCAATCTTGAAGGAACACCTCGGAACCCAAGAATCAAGATGGTTTCCCCAAAATAATTCTTGGGTAACAAGATTCATAGGATGAATTGGTTTTGTTACTGAAGGTTGAGGATATTTTTATCCAGCTTTAGATTTATGAGTCTCTTAATGTAATTTTTGTAACCATCCTACTAGAGGGTCTGAGTTATCAGTACTGGAAGTCTATTATTCAGACTATGGCAGACAAAGACTATTAATCACCAACAATAAATTTTCTGGAAGCTTGTGGATATTCTCAAATTTACTTGAGATAAATCCTTATATTAATCACCACCAACAACATATTCAAACCATCACTTCCATGTGAATGGATCTTCAAACATATGCTACTTGAGCACCTACTTTATCTCATCAAAAAATATCTAATAAATTATGCACATCATCTCCTAGAAACTTCCTCATTCTTTTCCATAACAACTCACATCACCAATCATCATTCTCATCATGTGAGTCTAATGGAAACCCTTCCTTCTTTTGTTCGTTTCTTGGTGGCATAATCAGTGGTGATAGTTTACATCACTTCAAAGCTTCAGGATAATTATTCAAGCCTCATATAAGATTCACATACTAACACCTTTTCTTGGGAACATCATATTCCTTCCCAACAAGCTTGGGAACTTCCAACTCCCTTCTAAGTTGTCCAACTCCTAATTATCTAATCAATATGCTTGGGTAATACAAATAACTTTCAATACATTTATCATCTGCGTATTAGAATGAAACAAATTTTCTTCCTCGTTGAAAACAACTATGATACAAACACAATGTGGATTTAACAATCTTTCCCTTTGTGTTTATTGTCAATACCAATCTAGAAAATTGTATGTCAAGACGTTCTTTAATTTTCTTCTCTACTCTTTATCTCATTGACTTCTCTCATTTTTGTTTCTCCCCTTATTGAAAATAAATACAATGTTCATGAAAGAGGATGGAATCACTTCATTCTTAAACAATGTGACATCATTCGTTCTATTCAAAGTCTATGAGATCCATGTTTGGTGTAGAAAATACGAGGGTTTGATTTAGAAAAAAAGTTGTCTGATTAACAAAATGAACATGATAACAACTGATTCTAATTCCTAGGACTCATTTAGGGGCTGTTCAGATTTACTCAAATTGAATCCAAATGATTCCAATTTAAATCTTCATTCTTTTTGGAATTACAACCTGATATCTTGCACTCATCTCAATACACATGTTGAAAACAATCAAGTTCATGTAGCGGGTATTAGAAATTAGCCTTGAGATCTCAAATTTCCTCAACTTCTTATCATTTATTAAATAAATTTCTACCCCTTAATATCAGACTGTATTCGGTCATTAATAGGCATGAGAGAAATTAATACCTCATCAATGATTTTTTCAAGAACATTCTAGAAATTCCATATTTGAATGGAATAAATAAGTCTGGCAGCTTCTCAATGGCCTTCTCTACTCATCTCCCCATCAAAGAGGCATGCTATATTCAATCCATCAAGTTAGATCTTTCCTTCTGATATTCTTTGGAATACCATTTGATAAATCATAACAAGATGGTGACTTTTTTCAGATCAGGAATAGTTATTCCATCTTACTTCCCTTCATTTTCTCTCATCTTGAGAACTAGTTTCACCTTTAATTCCATACAGTGTAAGGCACACTAATAAAACTAAACTAATAAATAATTAGGGATTAAGGTGTATGTCCTTGGTGATCAATGTGAGCTGTTGGGTTGAGAAAATATTCTCAACCAATTTTCCCTTTCCAATTTAGCTCCAATTCTGGATGGACTCTCCATGCATGCACTTTTGTCCAGGGGGTGCAAAGGCTACCTAGGGGGTCCAAGGGGGCTGGCCCAGGGGGGGTGTGTAAGGTGGGGTGGGGGTGTGCAGGGGGGTCTACACGGGGGGGGGGGGGGGGCTATTGGGAGGGGGGTACTACAGGAGTGGGGATGGGGGCAAGGGGGATGTCTAGGGGGTCTGCACCAGGGGGGGACTGCAAGGAGGGGGTGGTGTGGTGGGATACTGTAGGAGTGGGGGAAAGGGGGTTGTCTAGGTTTGTACAAGGGGGATGTACAGGATGTGAAAGGAGGCTGTCCAGGGGGTTGTAAGTGTTGTCCAGGGGGGTGAAAGGGCTGTACAGGGGGGTGGAAGGGTTGTCGAGGGGGTGTAATGGGGCTGTCCAGGGGGGGCATGGGGGTGCAGGGGGGCTATCTAGGGGGGTGCAAGGGCTCTCCAGGGGGTGCAAGGGGTTGTCTAGGGCGGTGCAAGGGGGTTGTCTGGGGGGAGCAAGGGGGCTATCTAGGGGGGCATGGGGTGCAGGGGGGTGTAAGGGGGCTACCTAGGGGTGTAGGGGGCTGTTCTGGGGGGGGGGTCAGTTTTTTATGAAATGTGAAGCCCTAGATCCATGGTTTCGAACTGTGGTTATAGGCCTAAATCCGTGATTTTAAACATTCGATAAAGCTATATAGCCATGGTTTTGAACCACGACTATAGGCTTTGTGCGTCTTAATGTTCTTACATGGATTCAAACCATGGTAAAACCCAATAGCCATGGGTTTAAACCGTGACTATAGGTCTTTCCCTATAGCCATGCCATTACCAGCCATGTTTTTTAGACTTATATCCATGGTTTGAAACCGTGGCTATAGCCTAAATTTCCAGTAGTATACACAATATTTTTCATGTTTTAATATTGAGAAAGTATATGATAGATCCATCTCTTGTTTTGAGCCCAGAGGTTGTTCAGTTGGAATAGAATCTCTCTTAAGTGGAATAACCTATCCATATTCTTGTCTAAAGAGATCATGTGTTTCAAAATAAGGTAATTCATCATGTAAAGGTTTTGTGGAAAAGTCATATGGTTAAAGAGGCAATGTCAGAATCTAAAAATTTACAATGGATAAATACCCCCACTTATTTGATATGTGAATAAAATTGCAGGGATGCAATTTTCAAAACGAGGGAAGGATGTAACTTCCCAGGTAAATAAAGACTGATATATTTTCATGTTTTTTAATATTTGTGAATTAAATATTAATTTTACTTTAAAGGGGTTTCAAGGTGTTATGGCGTACCTAATATGAAACAAAAGGTTTCTTTTAATTATTATGTGGCACATAATGCTGAGTCATACTGAAAAATAATAATATAATATTATTTTAAATTTTAGTTAATTAATAGTTGTTTTATTAGAGGTAATAAATAGAACTAAATAAAATATCATTATACATGTTATTTAAATATTTTTACATTTATCCAATAAAGGTTAGAGGCTTCAAATGTAAATGAATCTGATTTTAAGCATATGTACTCTAATATTCATTAATGGTGCAGTAGACTAGCTTATCAATCAACTATCCTCCTAGAAAGAAAAATCGCTCTCCATGGCTTCTAGGAATGGTTTGGATAAGTCTATGATTGTCTGCAAATTGGTCTACTCACTGATGGTCTATAAATAGCATATCGGTCTTCTTAAGAAAATTAATCTTTAAATCAAAAACTATGTTTGGAATAGCATCATTCTTGAAAGGAAGCTTCTTACCATACCCAGGTCTAATAGTTTCAAACCTTCTATGTAAGGTGGTCTTGGAAATAAAAATCTAACACTCTTTATTGAGGCTTTACAATCCAGAATCACTTGGAGAATATTTCATAATAACTCTAATTCCATTTATTTTCCCAATGAAAGATTTTTCGTGAAGCTCGAGATGGGTAATTTGAGGTATGTGATCTTTTCCATAAGGCCATTAATTAGGAAATAATTTTCCAAAATTATGAATAACTCTAAATGGATGGTTCGCTCAGATTCCTCCATGAAATTTTGGATGGATAACTAGATTGGCACTACCCTTTTATCCATGCTCCCTCCCAACTCCCATTCAGAAAAGTTCAATTTTACTGTAATGTTTTTGATTAAATTTGGAAATTTCAATTTCATTAATAACATTATGCATGTTGTTGATAATTATCCTTTCTCTAATACCGGATATTTTCTTATTTGAATGCCTACCCACAACAGTGTTCTTGATTCAAAAAGTTTTTTCTACCATAATTTCAAAAATACAGAATCTATCTTTCGTTGTGCGAAACCTTTTGATAAACCCTGGATAAAACCCTCATGAATCAATCGTGATTGGCACATTTCAAACAACCGTATCCTAACTGAGGTTTGTCTTTAATAATTTGGTATCCAACTGTACTCTAAATGCCACTTCTGTAACCATCATAGAGAGGAAATTAACCTTATTTTTTTGTCATGTGTTATATCTTCATCTCACTGGAGTTATATTACTGACATGTTATATTCCATATGGTTATTACGTGACTCTATTTCCATGAAATTAAAATGTTGTGTGGAGCTTGAAACATAAAAACATATCTAGAACACCTTCTTAGCTGTCGTTGCTGAGATCCTGTACGTGATCTGGTATGATAGAAATGACATTATTCAAAAAAAACTTCTCATTTAATATTAATGCAGGTCAGATGTAGACTCTTATCTCCATTAAAGTTGCAACCTCGATTTAGAAAGCCCATTTTGACAACAATATTTAGAGACTATGTGATCCTACATCAACATAGGATTGATGGTATTTACAGACCACCGAGGCACACCTTTGAGGTGTTCTGGAAAGTCCTTCTCGCAGGGTGGAACAAAATTAATTTTGATGGAGATTTTAATGAAAACACGGGACCTGTGGGATGTGGATCCATATTTATAGAGTTCCTTTTTCATTTTCAATGTTTATTTTTCAGCAGTTCCAATGTCGTCTCTTCTTTAAAAGTAGAAATGATTGTTGTGATCCCTACGATCGAATTTTTCAATCAAAGGGGTTGGAACAACATTTGGATTAAAAGTGACTCAATCACTATAGTTCATTCCATCTAGAATGGAAATACGCACCATTTTTTTCCTCTCACTACCCACTGAATAAGCTTCCTTGCTTCGCTTCTGGAGATGAGATACATTGCCACTCATGCCTTCCATGAAGCGATCATGGTTGCTGACGGTCTTTTCAATAAGGGAATCAACCAGGGCATCACTTGGATAGATGATCTGCTGGTTGATCTTATCCCTCTTAATGAGAAATATTGTATTAAAATACCCTCCTTCAAGCTTATTTAATTGTTCTTTTTTATTGAATAAATTGTGTATTGGTCCTTGGCCAAGAAACCACCTTTAAACAAATGACATAAACATATATCTTTTAGTAAATCAATTCATACATGGGGTTATATATGTTATCTATTAGACGATAAATATTCATTTGAATGATAAAAATATTTAATTCATCATGTAATTTTATTATAATTTTTAGGCATAAAATAAATAAAATTATTTATGACACAATAATGATGCAGTGTTTACCTCATTAATGTGTGATTTAAATTAATATGATTATAAAGATTAAAATAATATCCAAACCCTTTATAAGTATTATTGGATGATTTTATTT
This sequence comes from Viscum album, assembly GCA_963277665.1. NCBI lineage: Eukaryota > Viridiplantae > Streptophyta > Magnoliopsida > Santalales > Viscaceae > Viscum > Viscum album. Next base: position 115,980,606 of record OY728137.1, read on the forward strand.
CCAAAAAGAGTCATCTTACCATCAACATTTATTAGTTTTGGACCCTTAGAAACTGAGAATCATTATATAATAAAAAAATATTTTCAATCATTCCTAAAGATCCTCTACTACCCCTTACAAAAATCCCACACCTCTAACCCATTACTCACACCTATAAATCCATTTGGCTCATCCATAATCTATCCAAATAATCTCTCATGATTTATCTCTTTCACATAGAAGCCTCCCCTTAGGTAGAAGGAACTTTAAGAAATCCTTTTTGTTAAAACCAAAGGGAGTTACCCGATTTAAAGGCAACGTCTTCTCTTAAGGTCATTTATTTTATTTTCCTTCCCCATGCCCATAAATTATATTTATTTCTTTCATTTATAATAACACCAGTATATTTAATATAATAGGATGTTTTTATGAGAAGTATTTTAACTACACTTACACACACTTCAATCTAATTGGTGAAGAACATATTGTTTCTATGGATGGAGAACTACAACCTCACAAAATGATGATTGTTCAGTCTTCTCATACCACCTCTTATGGTAGAAATTATGATGGAACTATATTTTTATGTGATATATATTGTATTTATACAGTATATATGGTTCTATATTTTTTATTTATGTCATAAATTTATGTTTTCCATAATGGGAAAGGGCAATAATTTCATTTCAGGAAATGCGGACAACCACCCCCTCATTGTGATATGACTCATTCTTGCCATACGTGGAACATATAAAAGATGGTGTTAGTGAAATTATATATTATATTATACTAGAATTATAATATACCTATGTATCATTAAATTTTTAGTCCATTAAATATGAAATATAAATGAAAGTAGCATTCATGCGTACATACGACTTACCATCTCCTTGAACCGTGCATTTTACTTCTTATCTCCAACTGTATGTACTATTATAAATACATATATATACTTGATATATATGATATATATGATATTTAAATCATTAATATAATTCTATAGATAATATACTTTTGACCACATGATCAACATGTAATTATAAGAAGTTCATTTTTGACTCCAATACCAAATATCAAGAAAACGACCATTATTAACATAAATGATTACATAATGTTTATAACATGGTTATAAGGGATATAAAAAGAACAATAATATTCAAAAAGGTTCCTAATAAATTAGAAATTAACTTTATTTTATTATTCAAGAGATTAAATAATGAATGGGTCAAGTCAGACATGAGGTAAGGGACTTCATCTCAATCTCCCTTCATTGAGGCATATTTTGGTTTATACACGACATTCATTTATATGGTGTATAAAAAACTTTGAATTTTCATTTCATTAAAAAGGATTCTTTTACTATGAGAATTTTTACTAAATGACAATAAATAATGATTCTTTTTATCATAAGCGGTGACAACAACCATTCCACTGCCGTGAGTATTATTTGATCTATGGATTCCTTAACAATCTGTAATGTTTTTAAAAGGGTAATAAATACCATATACACTTCTTACGTATTTTGTTATTGAAAATTGTTTTGATAATGGATTTTTTATGTCAATATATTTAAATGATATATTGTGATTGAAATGTGGAAATGTTATCTTTCCTTTATATTTATTTTGTGTGTTGTGAATATGTTATGGTTCTTGGGCATTATTTATGTATACATGTGGTTCTGTGTTAAACCTAGGGAGGGTGAGTCTAAGATAGCTTTCCATTGATTTAGGTAACATGATGGAGGTAAACATGAATGTTTATCCAAAGAGATTTAGGGAATATACTATGATTTGTATTCCAAAGGTAACTCCATACGTAGCTGGGAAATCTATAATGTAAGTACATTATGGATGCCACAAGTTACAATTAAGATTTATGTTTTCTATGTGTTATTGATAAATCTTATGATTTCATGAGATTTGTTAAAGAGAATATGTTATGTATGTATTTATAAACTACTATTTTCGTTTTTGTTTTAAAATCCTTATTTAGATTTTTATGCTCATACCACATTTTGAAATGTTTTTCACAGGACTTAAAGATGAATAAATAAAATGATGGGATCAAGGAAAAGTCAAGCTTTCTAAAATATGTAACGAGACAAGACTTTTTTCAAGTGTTTTTATTTTATGAAAAAAGGGAAATTTAGTAGAAGTGTCTACTTTGTAATTTTTGAGATGTAATGTAATAGTTACGTCCTAACTCTCTAAAACTATAACCTGAAAAGATCCTCAATGAGATTTATTCATCTAATTCAATATTATATAATGTTTATGGCTTTGACTTTATACATCCCCTATAATGATCCAATCCAAATATAATCATATTTTGAATTCACTGTCATAGATCTAACCATAGGAGGCATAGATCTAAGAAACAATTATAAAGGGAGAATTAGATCAAAAAAATGAAAAAAAATAATTAAGAATGAAATATTTTCACGTGAAATCATCTTCAAAATTCCAAGAGAAGCCTTTGGATCACAACTGGATTGATGGAAGCTCTTTACCTAACCATTGAGAGAGAAAAACCATGAGTTAGGGCCACATATGTGGAAAAAATAATCGTTTAAATGGAAAACCAGGTGGGACCCTATTTTTAAGGAGGTTGTTTTAACTCATGCAATGTTTAGTAGCACGGGTAGATAAAAGGTATTCTAACTATTCTCCTACTTATATATTAAAAAATACCTCACACTATTGGTTTTCACTATTCCAAACCATTCACTTGCATTTAAAAATTTATATATCCATCATTTTCTCCACACTGATCTATTTCCCTTATGATTTTACATGGTTTGGAAAATCCATGTGCAGCGATTGTGCCTACCCTTTATCCATTTCCACACCATGCATAATTTCCTACAACTGTTTCATGGTTTTCACAACCCATGCACCCACTGTGATTTTATATAAGATCTTAAAAACTCTCAAAAAATTCTGCAACATCTCCCAATCATCACACTTATACATTATATACTTACAAATCACAATAAAAGTGTTACATACTAGAAAGGGGGTGTAACACCCCAAGCTTCCTCGGTATGTTTCCTTTCGAATAATGCAATGACGTGCATTGTACGCAACTTCGAGATTTTAACACACCACAACCAATCAAACTAGCCGTTATGAATAGTATTACCTACTTTTTTGAAATTATATATATTTTATATTTCAAAATGGACTTCATTTTTGGATTCGGAATATCAAATTTAGCCTAAGGTGAAATTTTTGTACTTTTCGGATAACTTTCATATTTTGATGAATAGTGAAAATTACTAAATTTTAATTAAAAACAACTTTTTTAATCAAAATAATTAATAGTGATAAATTGTGAATTTGAGTGGTTTTAAAGTATATTTAGAATATATTTTTACCATTTAATATAATGTTTGTCATTGGACATAATTTTACAATTAAACCGAACATAAACAAGTGTCAATCTTTTGATAGTTATTATCTCTTAAAAACACGCTTTTTGTTTTGACAGCGGGAATTAATTTTAAATTAATTTCTGCCACTTCTGTGTTTTGAATTTAGAAAAATGGATTCCATATTTGGAATCAGGATGTCCAAATTGTGTAAATAGGTAACTTTTATTTTTAGACATTTTGAATAATTACTGCGGTAAATATTTTATTTACCATGGTTAAGGGTAAATCCGGTAAATAAGGGTTAAAAAAATAATATTATAATAATACTAAATTACCCTAAAATGTGTCTTAACCCTATTGGTTGATACATGGTCGACCATGGGAATCTTTGGGTCAATTTTGGGACCCCATGGATCCACTTGTAAGTGATAATGACACTTTATATTAATTAAGTTAAAATGAATACAAAAATGACACAAGCATATATCTTTTAGCAAAACAATTGTTACATAGGGTTATACATGTTGGATTTTAGATTATAAATATTCATTAGGAAGATAGAAAGATTTCCTACATAATGATATTTTATTTATACTTTTTAGACATCATATAATGTAAAATATTAATGACACAATGATGATGCAGTAATTACTATAATAGTGAAAAATTAAAATAATTGATTTTATAAATACCCAAATAAATATAATATGACACTTTTAATGAATTAAACTATTTTTCTAGGATAATATGATATATTAGGATTGATTTAATTGACTTTGTTCGAAATAATCAATCTGTTATGAGTTTCACAAAAATCAACTAATGAATAGTGTCAAAATTGACATAAAAGAGTTCTTAAAACAAATATTATATTATTAATTGATATTAAATTCCTAAAAATCTAAGGTTCGGCCAAGAGACTTATATAATGATAGGTTAATCATTAATGGACCACTTGGGGGTCGCTTGGATGTATATAGTAAGTTTATTAACCATATTATATAAAAATACAAAGAGACATTGTAAAAGTGAAACTAATTAACTTAGAGTTAATACTTAAAGATAAGGTTAATATAAGTACCCAAACCTGTCTAAATTCTATTGGATGAGTTGTTTTCGACCTATCCCCACCTCATCCTTTGAATATTCAACTTTGGTGCCTTTGGAAACCGAATATGAATTTATTATAAATTAATATTTCTAGCTTTTCCAAAGGTGCCCCTCACCCCTCTTATAAAAGGGCACTCCTCCTTCTCTTTTCCTCACACCTCTCAAGCCACTTGGCTCGTCCAAACTCTGCCCAACTAAGCTCCCCACATCCCTCTCCTCCTCCTTGAAGCTTCCCCTTAGGCAGAAAGCATTTCAACAAGTCCTTTGGTTCCAACCAAAGTGAGTTACCTAAATTAAAGGTAACGATTTCTCTTAAATTATTTTCATTTATTTTGCTTCTTCAACCCCCAAACTCTTTTTATTTCCCTTCTTTTGTAACAACACCAGTTTCCTCAATATACTAGGATGTTGTTATAAGAAGTATTCAAACTACACATACACACAACTCCATCTAATGGATGATGAACATAATGTTTCTGTGGATGGCAAACTAACGCCTCACGAAACGATGATTGTTCAAAAACATCTTACCGCCTCTCATGGTGGCCATTATGATGGAACTGTAATTAAATATGATATTAATGATATATATTTTATATATAAGCTTCTGTAATTCCATTTTATTTCATACCATTATTCGTTTCATGTTGTATATACATACGATAATTTCATTTGAGGAAGTGCGGACTACCGCCCCCTTAAAATGATATGACTCGTTCATACCACACATGGAACGTATAAAGGATGGTGTTAATGAACTTAAGTAACATATATAAAATATTATATTATACTGGAATAGTAATATACCTATATATCATTTGGATTCGATTCTTTTAAAATAAAAAATTAAATGGAAGTAGCGTTCGTGCGTACGTACGGACTACCGTCTCCACGAACGCGATGAGATTCATTCTCCATCGTATCCATTCAAGTATAATTATCATTTAATGATTTAAAAATGATGTTTAAGGACTTGATATCATTCTGGATATGAATAAGATACAACAAACATGACTTATGTAACAAAACATATAAAAGAAAATGAGTAAGTTAACACCCGAAACGGCATTAATACTAAGATATTATTAACAAATCAATGTTAAAAGATCATATATGATATCATATTAAAGTAAATGATTCTTGTATTATTCAATAACAATTATTTCACCATTATACAGGAGGTAAACCTACCATCGACCAAGGAAAAAGTACAAAGTAAGGGATTCTCTTATCTCACTTTCAATTCCGTGAGATTTCCATTGTTCGCTAATAAATTATTGAAAGTGGTGTATTGTGTACTTCCATTTGATATATATTATCATGATTCACTTTATATTCATTTTATTCTGTAAATCATTTGGTGGTTATTAACTTTTGGCCATGTGACTCAGTTGATTAACGTGGTAAGGGGTTTCTAATCTCACTTTTAATTTCGTGAGAATTCCATTGTTCACCACTTAATTATTGCATGTGGTGTATGTGTACTGCCCATGATTGAATTCATTGTGTAATATACTTTAATTTATGGGTATTTACATCATCATGGTATGATACTTCTTTCATGGGTGTATGTTTCGAAAGTTACCTAATCGATAAGGGAATTTGAAATTTCAATTTCCACTCATTTGGCTTTACGCATATTTCATTGATTATATTACCCCAAGATTATGTGTGAAATCACTATTCATTTGATTATGTCATAATTTCCACTCCCCTTCCTGTGGATATAAGTTTGATACACATAATCACTCCATTGATAATTCTCAAGTCATTGATATGAATTTGATAAGAGTAATTTTAACTCATTCACCATTTGTTGAGTTAAACATCCAATTCGTTGGTGTTGTTTTTACAAGAATATGTGTGAATATCCTTTGATTGTTTTACACTGAATATCCAATCATATTTAGTGTATTTATATTTTTCACACATAATTAAGTCGTTGATTTATCCTTAACCTAAGGATACGGCCTTTATGAGAGATTTCATCTCAATTTACATTCCATTGAGACTTCTTTGTTGATATACACCAAATCACTTTTATGTGGTGTATATAATGTACTTTGACATAGTATATCATGAATCCCTTTATTCTCATGATATTACAAAGTTTTGATTACCTCAATTATTTGTATTCAAGTGTCTCTTTTGGTTATAATCTCTAACTAAAATACCATTTTTAAATGTTTTAAAGACTTATTCTTCTAAATCTTGCTCATTAATGTCCATGTTTTAAAAATGGTTTTAAGGATTTATTTATATGGACATTAAAGTTTAGAAATCAAAACTCCTTTTAAAAAGTTTCAAAGTGGTATGGGACACTTTGATTCAAAAATCTATTTTTAAATGGCTTTTGACAAATAGTGTGACTTTTAAATGATTTCAAGAAAAGGGGGATATTTCTCTCAAATAGTTTTGATGATTATTTTCATCTATGTCAACATCCTTCATTATTCTTGATTGAGGTTAATGTGATACAATACAATCTTCCATATTGTATCGAATGAGTTATGTTTGACTGTGGATGTGCTATTTTTATACCACTCAAGGTTTGTGGTAAAAGTATTGACATTTCGTATGCTAGTTTCAATACGAATGTTTATTTTATGCTTAAACCTATTCATATGAGGAATGCATTGGACTTAATAAGTGACGGGTGGAGCCCGCTATAGCTCCTCGATGCATCGGTAGGTCTCATGAGACAAACTAGTGTCTTGGCACAAGGCCTTGGCAAAATCTTATTTGTAGTCTTGGCAAGAGGCCTTGGCTATGTGGTTATGATAGTCTGGCATTATGCATTCCATCATTATGAAAGTGGTTATTGATGTTGCATGTGATCATTCGACTAGTAGAATATCCATGTGAGTAAGTAAATGGCATTATTTCATTTTACCTTTGCCATTTTATGCTGAAGTTTAAATTTAAAAGGCTTTTGTTTTAGTTATAAATTGCCTTAAGTGTTTATGCTTAATTATGAAAGCTTCTTCTATAATGTTATCCTTACTGAGCATCTGAGCTCACCCCTTTCAATGTTTTATTTTTCCCAGGATTATGAAGAAGTAATTTATGAATGACCTGCAGGGATAGTATGAGGGGATATGAAGACAAGATGTTTTTTTTATGATGTAATGTAAAAAAATTTATGAATGTATCTAGTTATTCCAAGGCTACTAAACTAATCGGTCTTTCGAGACTTGATCTTTCTCATGATCATGCCAATGTTATGTAATAATGCACCGACTCTAGGTAATTAGGGTCGGGGCGTTACAGTTGGTATCAGAGGAAGTTTAGTACAAACCTTGGTAGCTAGATTTAGATAAACTCTGATTAGAGCACGTAGACCTAAGATGAACTTTGAGGATTAGTATAAAAGAACTTCCTAGAATTTTGGTATTGTCGGGATTTTGTGAGTTTTCCGAGCAATACATCCCTGTCTGGATACGAGCAGGTAGAGGCGGCTCTGGCACAGATGTACCTAGGGTTAAAACCCGAAAACACCGCTTTGAGCTAGACTCGAACGGGAACTGGTGCACGACAACGGGCCTTGCTGCACTCTTGGTTACGACACTCCCGGGGGATATGCTTAGGATAATTTACATTTTCTTTACAAACCAATTTAAGTAATATATATATAAGATGAGAGTAAATGACCTTGGTTAATCCTAATATGTTTCAAATTGAGAATATGGTGACATTTTAATCTCTAAATGATTTTACGACTACTATTACTCACACAATGCTTTATGGTTTTAGTCAATGGCTGGATTCCAAGGAAGTCATAGTGACTTTGAGAATGATGTACAAGATGGGAACGGTGGTGGAAATGAGCAACAAAATGGAATGTTGATAGGCATAAAAGATATCGTCTTTATGCCAAATCAGTTTTCCAAAAATATGATCAACAACATATATATTAACCAACTCCCAGACTCAACAAGGAAGAGAAAGGTGATAAATGATAAGAGCTCCAGCAATGGAGACCATGGAGAAAAGAACCCTCAATTTTCATCATGAAGGAAATGTGGAAAGAGACACCCAGGAAAGTGTCTCAATGGGACAACGAAATGTTTTATGTGCGGGAAGGAAGGACATAAAGTAAACAATTGCCGAAGAAAAATGAAGAGTACTATGGAAGAAGATAAAAATGGTCCCAAGAGTCCATTTACAGTCATTTTCCGTAAATGTAGGGGACCTGGCCATTACCCGAGTGAATGTCCTATTCTATAGGATATTTTTTTGGTCAAAGAAGAAGCTATGTGGGAATAAATGGTTGGAGAAATGTTTAAAAAGTATTAGCACTCCTTGTTGATGGGTTTACTATGGAATAATTTTCTCTTGTATTTGTAACCCCGCAGTTTGCCATGTGAGAATGATATTTGAGGAAGAATTGTCTCTTCTCTTGTGGATATGGGTATAAATAACCATTTGGATTTATATGATCATTGGGGTTTGAGAGAATTATAAGTTATTCTAATTTGGGATGAAGATTTAAGGTATGATATAACATTTGTGGGTAAATTTATGATATAGTATTTTGAGGAATTTATCTCATTTTGGCAATATTATAAAATATAGTTTTTGAAAAAGGACAACACGTAGACCGTGTGACAACCCGTCGCGTCGGACAAAGCTATGGGAATCGAACCCACAACCAAAGTGCGATTGGGATTTATCACCTACCACTGGACTACGTGAAGTCCCTGGTTAGTGTGATTTTTTTTTAGTTAAATGATTTTATTGATCAATAATAAGTTGATTTGGGTTCTTATTTCATATCAAAAGAATACCCTTGGTATAGGAAAATGATTTGGTGATTAAGTGATAAATGTTATTTTGGAAGATGTTCGCTTTGTTGGGAACACTATATGCCCAAGGAAAATAGAATACTACGGGGTTTCATTTGTGGAGTAATGATAGATTTTTATCTACGTTTTTATTGTGGATTTATAGTGATTTGGGTTATTTATGGAAATGATTAAACTATAATAGAGAATATGTGATTAGGTTAATTACCTTTGAGTATGTAACTTTAAGAGTATCTGATGTCATTTGGAGATACAATTTAACATGGGAGACTACCTAATCATATTCTTCTATGTTTTGGGTTTCAATATTAGTTTGGAATATATTAAAGGATTTTAAGGACAATTGGTTATTGAATGGTATCTATTTAACTTTGGGGTATTGTTGGTTTAATTTTAGAAATTAAGATTAGTGCATATTTATCTCAATGAATATCCTTTTGGGGGATCATTAGATCATTCACTGACCATTTTGGTTTTGATTAATCTTCAAAGACAATTTAAATATATGGTTTATCCTTCATGGATCATGTGATTCTATAGAAGTTTATTCTATCTCTTCCAGTGTGACCAAGTCTTCTTGAATACTGATCGTTTAAAAAAAATGAGATAGTGGTGGAAATTTATTAAAGAATGAAAATATACTTAAAATGTAAGTATATCTCATAATGTTCTTAGTCAATATCATAAATGAATTCCTCTTCCTTATGTAATGTAACTTAAAAAAAATGGTGTCCGTTTACTTTCCTACTAGAAGACTAATGGTCGTTTGTCCCAACACAAGTTTGTGGTTTTCTCATTGTTAACTTTCTCCTGATCATGATTTCTATCCCTCTCCATCAGAACTTGACACTTAGTTTATCATCCATATCCATGTTTTCTTACATGGAATCCAAGTATGGGTTATCTTGGATGACCCTTATACCTCTCTTTCTTTCTTTTAAAGTGATAGTTTTATTGACTCTTTTTCCGATGTGGGACTTTCCATTATATTCCCAAGCAAAATTTTAAAAATTGCGAGGACGCAATTTATTGAAGGAGGGGAGAATGTAACACCCCAAGCTTCCTCGGTATGTTTCCTTTCGAATAATGCATTGACGTGCATTGTACGCAACTTCGAGATTTTAACACACCACAACCAATCAAACTAGCCGTTATGAATAGTATTACCTACTTTTTGAAATTATATATATTTTATATTTCAAAATGGACTTCATTTTTGGATTCGGAATATCGAATTTAGCCTAAGGTGAAATTTTTGTACTTTTCGGATAACTTTCATATTTTGATGAATAGTGAAAATTACTAAATTTTAATTAAAAACAACTTTTTTAATCAAAATAATTAATAGTGATAAATTGTGAATTTGAGTGGTTTTAAAGTATATTTAGAATATATTTTTACCATTTAATATAATGTTGGTCATTGGACATAATTTTACAATTAAACCGAACATAAACAAGTGTCAATCTTTTGATAGTTATTATCTCTTAAAAACACGCTTTTTGTTTTGACAGCGGGAATTAATTTTAAATTAATTTCTGCCACTTCTGTGTTTTGAATTTAGAAAAATGGATTCCATATTTGGAATCAGGATGTCCAAATTGTGTAAATAGGTAACTTTTATTTTTAGACATTTTGAATAATTACTGCGGTAAATATTTTATTTACCATGGTTAAGGGTAAATCCGGTAAATAAGGGTTAAAAAATAATATTATAATAATACTAAATTACCCTAAAATGTGTCTTAACCCTATTGGTTGATACATGGTCGACCATGGGAATCTTTGGGTCAATTTTGGGACCCCATGGATCCACTTGTAAGTGATAATGACACTTTATATTAATTAAGTTAAAATGAATACAAAAATGACACAAGCATATATCTTTTAGCAAAACAATTGTTACATAGGGTTATACATGTTGGATTTTAGATTATAAATATTCATTAGGAAGATAGAAAGATTTCCTACATAATGATATTTTATTTATACTTTTTAGACATCAAATAATGTAAAATATTAATGACACAATGATGATGCAGTAATTACTATAATAGTGAAAAATTAAAATAATTGATTTTATAAATACCCAAATAAATATAATATGACACTTTTAATGAATTAAACTATTTTTCTAGGATAATATGATATATTAGGATTGATTTAATTGACTTTTTTCGAAATAATCAATCTGTTATGAGTTTCACAAAAATCAACTAATGAATAGTGTCAAAATTGACATAAAAGAGTTCTTAAAACAAATATTATATTATTAATTGATATTAAATTCCTAAAAATCTAAGGTTCGGCCAAGAGACTTATATCATGATAGGTTAATCATTAATGGACCACTTGGGGGTCGCTTGGATGTATATAGTAAGTTTATTAACCATATTATATAAAAATACAAAGAGACATTGTAAAAGTGAAACTAATTAACTTAGAGTTAATACTTAAAGATAAGGTTAATATAAGTACCCAAACCTGTCTAAATTCTATTGGAGGAGTTGTTTTCGACCTATCCCCACCTCATCCTTTGAATAGTCAACTTTGGTGCCTTTGGAAACCGAATATGAATTTATTATAAATTAATATTTCTTGCTTTTCCAAAGGTGCCCCTCACCCCTCTTATAAAAGGGCACTCCTCCTTCTCTTTTCCTCACACCTCTCAAGCCACTTGGCTCGTCCAAACTCTTCCCAACTAAGCTCCACACATCCCTCTCCTCCTCCTTGAAGCTTCCCCTTAGGCAGAAAGCATTTCAACAAGTCCTTTGGTTCCAACCAAAGTGAGTTACCTAAATTAAAGGTAACGATTTCTCTTAAATTATTTTCATTTATTTTGCTTCTTCAACCCCCAAACTCTTTTTATTTCCCTTCTTTTGTAACAACACCAGTATCCTCAATATACTAGGATGTTGTTATAAGAAGTATTCAAACTACACATACACACAACTCCATCTAATGGATGATGAACATAATGTTTCTGTGGATGGCAAACTAACGCCTCACGAAACGATGATTGTTCAAAAACATTTTACCGCCTCTCATGGTGGCCATTATGATGGAACTGTAATTAAATATGATATTAATGATATATATTTTATATATAAGCTTCTGTAATTCCATTTTATTTCATACCATTATTCGTTTCATGTTGTATATACATACGATAATTTCATTTGAGGAAGTGCGGACTACCGCCCCCTTAAAATGATATGACTCGTTCATACCACACATGGAACGTATAAAGGATGGTGTTAATGAACTTAAGTAACATATATAAAATATTATATTATACTGGAATAGTAATATACCTATATATCATTTGGATTCGATTCTTTTAAAATAAAAAATTAAATGGAAGTAGCGTTCGTGCGTACGTACGGACTACCGTCTCCACGAACGCGATGAGATTCATTCTCCATCGTATCCATTCAAGTATAATTATCATTTAATGATTTAAAAATGATGTTTAAGGACTTCATATCATTCTGGATATGAATAAGATACAACAAACATGACTTATGTAACAAAACATATAAAAGAAAATGAGTAAGTTAACACCCAAAACGGCATTAATACTAAGACATTATTAACAAATCAATGTTAAAAGATCATATATGATATCATATTAAAGTAAATGATTCTTGTATTATTCAATAACAATTATTTCACCATTATACAGGAGGTAAACCTACCATCGACCAAGGAAAAAGTACAAAGTAATGGATTCTCTTATCTCACTTTCAATTCCGTGAGATTTCCATTGTTCGCTACTAAATTATTGAAAGTGGTGTATTTTGTACTTCCATTTGATATATATTATCATGATTCACTTTATATTCATGTTATTCTGTAAATCATTTGGTGGTTATTAACTTTTGGCCATGTGACTCAGTTGATTAACGTGGTAAGGGGTTTCTAATCTCACTTTTAATTTCGTGAGAATTCCATTGTTCACCACTTAATTATTGCATGTGGTGTATGTGTACTGCCCATGATTGAATTCATTGTGTAATATACTTTAATTTATGGGTATTTACATCATCATGGTATGATACTTCTTTCATGGGTGTATGTTTCGAAAGTTACCTAATCGATAAGGGAATTTGAAATTTCAATTTCCACTCATTTGGATTTACGAATATTTCATTGATTATATTACCCCAAGATTATGTGTGAAATCACTATTCATATGATTATGTCATAATTTCCACTCCCCTTCCTGTGGATATAAGTTTGATACACATAATCACTCCATTGATAATTCTCAAGTCATTGATATGAATTTGATAAGAGTAATTTTAACTCATTCACCATTTGTTGAGTTAAACATCCAATTCGTTGGTGTTGTTTTTACAAGAATATGTGTGAATATCCTTTGATTGTTTTACACTGAATATCCAATCATATTTAGTGTATTTATATTTTTCGCACATAATTAAGTCGTTGATTTATCCTTAACCTAAGGATACGGCCTTTATGAGAGATTTCATCTCAATTTACATTCCATTGAGACTTCTTTGTTGATATACACCAAATCACTTTTATGTGGTGTATATAATGTACTTTGACATAGTATATCATGAATCCCTTTATTCTCATGATATTACAAAGTTTTGATTACCTCAATTATTTGTATTCAAGTGTCTCTTTTGTTTATAATCTCTAACTAAAATACCATTTTTAAATGTTTTAAAGACTTATTCTTCTAAATCTTGCTCATTAATGTCCATGTTTTAAAAATGGTTTTAAGGATTTATTTATATGGACATTAAAGTTTAGAAATCAAAACTCCTTTTAAAAAGTTTCAAAGTGGTATGGGACACTTTGATTCAAAAATCTATTTTTAAATGGCTTTTGACAAATAGTGTGACTTTTAAATGATTTCAAGAAAAGGGGGATATTTCTCTCAAATAGTTTTGATGATTATTTTCATCTATGTCAACATCCTTCATTATTCTTGATTGAGGTTAATGTGATACAATACAATCTTCCATATTGTATCGAATGAGTTATGTTTGACTGTGGATGTACTATTTTCATACCACTCAAGGTTTGTGGTAAAAGTATTGACATTTCGTATGCTAGTTTCAATACGAATGTTTATTTTATGCTTAAACCTATTCATATGAGGAATGCATTGGACTTAATAAGTGACGGGTGGAGCCCGCTATAGCTCCTCGATGCATCGGTAGGTCTCATGAGACAAACTAGTGTCTTGGCACAAGGCCTTGGCAAAATCTTATTTGTAGTCTTGGCAAGAGGCCTTGGCTATGTGGTTATGATAGTCTGGCATTATGCATTCCATCATTATGAAAGTGGTTATTGATATTGCATGTGATCATTCGACTAGTAGAATATCCATGTGAGTAAGTAAATGGCATTATTTCATTTTACCTTTGCCATTTTATGCTGAAGTTTAAATTTAAAAGGCTTTTGTTTTAGTTATAAATTGCCTTAAGTGTTTATGCTTAATTATGAAAGCTTCTGCTATAATGTTATCCTTACTGAGCATCTGAGCTCACCCCTTTCAATGTTTTATTTTTCCCAGGATTATGAAGAAGTAATTTATGAATGACCTGCAGGGATAGTATGAGGGGATATGAAGACAAGATGTTTTTTTTATGATGTAATGTAAAAAAATTTATGAATGTATCTAGTTATTCCAAGGCTACTAAACTAATCGGTCTTTCGAGACTTGATCTTTCTCATGATCATGCCAATGTTATGTAATAATGCACCGACTCTAGGTAATTAGGGTCGGGGCGTTACAGGGGGGGGGGTTCTATAATAAGGATGGGGAATTTTTGTCTCAATCACCATCACCAGGATTATCATACCCTAAGAGGGTGCATGATAAATAAGCAATGTTTCCAAGTCTACCCCATCCCATATTTTTTGGTGAATTTATATCTCCGTTTTTTCATTAGAAGACATTAAATAATTCCCTAGAGTCATTAAATCATAAACAACTGGATGAGATAATCAAAATAGA
This sequence comes from Viscum album, assembly GCA_963277665.1. Taxonomy (NCBI): domain Eukaryota; kingdom Viridiplantae; phylum Streptophyta; class Magnoliopsida; order Santalales; family Viscaceae; genus Viscum; species Viscum album. The sequence continues at coordinate 115,995,874 of OY728137.1, forward strand.
AACCTAAATCATACTCATAATGTATGGATGTGGGAGTTTTGGAAAATATCATTACCCTAGAATAAATTATTACTCTCTAGGTTTTGAGGTAAATATCGATTATTGATATCCCATCTGTTCCTCTCACTACAAGACAAAACATTGCTATTCTGGTCAATTTCAACAAATAGAACAAAAAATCCATCAATTTCACTATTCACTTCCCAATATAGAAGGAATTCTAAGAGTATTAAATCCACCCCATTAAGGGTCGAAAGACATAACAATCTAATAAGTCCAGTGATCAAAGAAATGATAATGATTAAACCCTCAAAGGAAGTTTTTATGGTGGGGAATATCTATATTGTATTTAGAGTAATGGGACAACTACCATTTCCTGATAAAACCCAATGAATTTTGTCACTATAAACATAATATATTATTTGGATCATGATGAAAACATTGATGAATTCAATGAATAATTTTTTTTAGAGGTGGGTGATCTGAATCCACTAACTAATGCATCACATACGTGAAATTAGCGGATTATTAAAAACATGGATCATACGAATAATGAATTTCTACCACTACAATAGAACTCTAAAAATGAAAAAAATAAAGGATGTTTCTATGTCCCACCCACCACCTAAAAGATCCAAATTTCATTATGCGGAGGAACATCAAGAATAATATGAGAATGATATATAAAATCTTATACAACTCAATGAGGAGATAATTAGGGGAAATAACCCCACTAGGTATTATTTTCATATGAAGATAAATTTCCCTCCTCCCCCATATCCAGAGAGATATAATCTTCCTATAAGATCTATATCTATATGTCAGGTTGTCTCTTGATCCCAAAAACTGATCTACAGAAATAAGAAATCTGAAGATGATAATAACTTCTATCTATTACAACGATAGCATCTCCTTACTCATAAATATAATTTAGTACTAGAATAGATTCATAACCAATATGATATGACCATAAGTCCACCTCATCAAACCGAGCCCACTCCCTATAGTTAGGAATTGATCTATATAGTGGTACCTCCGGAACAACTCAATGGAAATGAAATGTAGAAGTTCAAATAGGATTTATGGAAGGGGGAAGCCACTTATGTGTCCCAAGAAGAATAAATCCTGAATGGGTACATGACACATTACACCAACCCAATTTTATAAATCCAACCTTAGAAACTCTTGATGGTATGAGAGATATAAAACAATATCTCACACACTTCGTTTCTAAGGTAGTCAGATGAAGGAAATCATGATCAGGTGGAGGTGACAAATATGAGATTTTTTTACACACTTTGATATGGTCTTCTTTTATTGGGTACAATAGCCTCCCATAAGGATATTTTTAATTATGGGAAAACCATTTCCAAAGAAAATACATTGTCATTTCAACTCTACAATGATGGAAATTACAATTTTTGACTTCAAAAATTGAAAACAATGCAAAAATGATAGTGTTTCATACATCATTTCTAGACGGAAAAGACTAAACTATTTTCCTGAACCCCAATCTTGAAAGAGAAATTTATAGAACTATTTACTAAAGACCTATGAGTTGATATGAAAACTCATAAAATTATGGCGATATATCTAGGATAATTATAAGTTTATTAATAAATGGGTCAATACCAAGAAGATTCCACAGATTTGTTAAAAGATAAATTGTATACCATTCCCTTTCCATAGTGAAATTATTTTAGAAGGGAGGTACCATCTAATATTACTCCCAAGCTAGTATTATTACCTATACAATCACCCATAAATTCATATAATTTCTTAGAACTACCCTTCATGTGGAAACAAAATAGAAATTTCTTCTTATCTTATGGTTTCCCCTTCATTATGTCTCATTTTCATCATGTATCTTTTCTCCCTACTATAGAATTTGATCTCAATGTTTCTATTGGATTTTTTCTGTCTTTTTGGTTTAGTTATGTGATCAAATCATAGGATGGATTCATTTATTGTGGGATAGGTGATCGATTATCCACACTATGGTTTATTCTTGTTCAAATAATTCTTATAGTTTCTTAGGGAGGGGATTCCTTGATTCTATTTTATTTATGTGAAATTTTAAATTAATCCTGATTTATCCATTTTGATGGAAATGAAATTAAACTAATAATTATTAAACAAAATTAGGAAATTTGATTTCGATCACATGCTAATTTTTTTTCTATATACTATGATTTCAGTTTCCCTATTATTTTTACAGAAAGTGTGATATATATGTTTTACTCTTTGTTAGAATGTTTTCATGTTTATAGTAGAATATTGAAGTCAATATATAGCATAAATATAGAATTAATTGACATTTATTTTTCCGGAATAATTAATGAAGAGGAATGTTTCAAATCTAGTGTTTATTGTAATTTGACTTTAATCAAATTGATGCAATATGAATATTTAATTGAAATTGATCATCAATATGATTAATGGAATTGATATATAATTTGAAACATGGTTATTAATATTGATAATAATAAAAAGGATTTATTTATGAAAATGGTTGGATTTCTGGAATCATATTTATAGTGACCCAATCCTTTTACACATGTTATTTGAGGATATTCAGAATAATTATAAACGAAACAAAAAGAATGGATTCCAAATTATGGTGTCTTTGTAAGATTGGGTATATAATTAGAAACATGAAACTAGAATGAATCATCATTTTATTAATCTCCATAAGGATATCCTAACTCTCTTTTAGCTCCAATGACTGCGTATGATATTCTGGAGAATACATCGACCGAAGGGATGAGCTAAAAATCAATGTAATGGAATAAACATGGGAAAAATGATTAGAACGTGAGATAGATGGAATAACATGATTAGATAAAATTCATTGATTGTGAATAAACATTTGGAAGAATAAAATATAAAACATGGAATCATATAACAATGGAATCATAGGAATGTTGCTGAAACATATATCATGTCAAAAAAATTAGTCTAGGCTAACTGCCAAGACTATATCACATGGCTGATAAAGTACCACAAAGGATTATGTTTTCTTTATAATCAAATACATGGACTCTCATGAGAAAACGATTACGCAATATAGTGGAGTACTATCAGGGTGCACTCATCATAACATGTTTAAGCATATTTGTTTGGAATAAGGAATCAAATATAAGGAAGAAACATAAGGGTTTCTATTGAAATGAAATGGGTATTATCATCTTATCATAAGGCATAACTAAAGTGTATATAACAATTATATCCATGAAAGAAAAAATTTAAATATTTATTGTTCATTAGTAAATGAATAATGATAAGTGATAAAGGATAATTATTTCCAATTGAATTGAAATGAAAAAATAGTGTGACTAGGTAAATTTAGAAATGTGCCACTTAAGTGAGGTTTTGGGGAAAAGAATATAAAGTCTCTTAAATGGATAAATAAATATTTATTTCCATACGAAAAGAAATGAATCAAAATTATTTTTCAAGAAAACTTTAGTCATTTTATAAAAATAAAATTTGGATTAAACCATTTTGTGGATTATAGATGAAAATGTTTATGAAATGGAGAAGTTCCATTTAATTGGATTCTCATATCGAGATTAATTGAGAATGGAACCTTATAAAACATTTATTTCCCAACAAAATAAAGATTAATTGAGAAGTGTACACGTTTTTGAACATATACACAAAATATATGAGATTTATCTAAGAATAATGAATAAATAAATTGGGGTAAAGGGAGAGAAATCATAACCTAATGGAAAATATGGAGGTTCTGATAGATCCAATACCTTATGTATGAATGTGTTTTGAAAATGAAATTTATTTAATAGATAATCAAATAATTTTCATTAATTAATTATCTCCGGACCTCTTCAATATTTTTTTACTTGTTATAATTTAATTAAGTTCATTTATGTCCATTCCCATGCATATTAATGTTTAATTTCACTGTCTTGAGAGCATTCATATCCATGTTTTCATGGTTGTTAAACTTGTCTATAATTGTTGAGGTTATTTTAAAATGGGAATAGCATTACATAAAAGAAATTTTATGTTATCTATAAACATATATATGTTTAAATGGGCCAATATATATTTTTATTCCAATATTATGATTATTTATTTGATAAAATGATAATGATAAATGATCAGTTTAATTTAAATGTTTTAAGATCGTCATGAACTAGTATCATATTATTAAATATTATATATATTAAATAAATAACATGAAAAAGTAATAATATAAATATTAATATATGAATTAACCAAAATAATTGTATTATAAAAAGCATTGATGGAAATAATGAAATACGAAAACTCAACATCCTTGAAGGTGACCAACCAATTTATCAGAGACGAATTTTTCATTTTTTATAATAAATGGATATGAGAAGATATTTGTTGATGAATAATCCATTTAAAAATTAAATATACACCATATATATATAATATTGTTTTTATCATTCACATGTGGATAGGTTATTTGAGGATATGATAAGAAAATATAAGAAATTAAAAGATAAGGATTAAGGATATTACCTCTATAATGTTGACTCTTTGAAAATCTACTTATGTAACATATGTTTGGTTTTTTGTTGAGACAGGACAATCAAAGAAATGGGGAATAGTCTTGGTAAGAGAACTAAGAATAATTTGGGCAAGCTACAAGGAATATAATGTGTGAGGCGATGGGGTAGGGAGAGTTGGTATTTATTAGGGAGGTGCGGGTTGTATTGATTATTTTATTCATTAGTTCACTATTTTGGATCAATACTATCAATAGTATTGATTCCTATGACTCAATAATATAAATAGTTCAATATTTTTCAAACCAATGCATTATTACATCATAATTACACTAACCATGACTCAATCATTCATGTATATATCTTATAATGTTAAATACCAAAAATAAAAAAATTTCACCATTCCCAAAAAATTGAACTATTTGAGAAGAGTCCAAAAAAATTCAAAATAATGATATTTTAAATTATATATTTCAAAAATGAAATCAATTTTATGAAAAATTAATTAATAAATATGATAAATTTAATTTTTAAATAAAATCATAATTTATTCTATAAAATTATTTTAATATTAATGTCGAATATATAAACCTTTCATAAATTTATTATGATCTCCTAAACATATGTTAGAATTATAATAAACCATAATATTAACTTCTGAATCAATTTTTTGAAAATAAATTTCTTTTTAATTCATTATGTTTATTATAAAATTGTAATTAAACTATACATTTAAAAAAATTTCCAAAAGAAATTTTATCATTTACAAAAAATTAATTTAAAAATATCATTATATAAATATTTCTTTTTTCCTATTTATATGATACCTCAATTTTATATTTTAACTTCATAGGTGAGATTAATATTCTAATGGATAAATTAATATTCCTAATGGTTTAATTTCTACTCCAATGGCCATGTTACAATTCAAATGGTATATGTTAATTAATTTAATTAAATAACACTTATTTCATTATTTATTAATTAAATTATATTTTCTCATATGGTTATATATATATACCGTAATCTTAAAAATTAATACTATATTTTTTACATTACGTTTTGTTTATATATCTTTGTACACAATTTTGGTCATTCTAGCGGATCAAGAATATCAAAATTTTCAAATTCATATTAAAATATTTTATATTTATTGTCCTCATGTAATATTTGGCTTTCTTATTGGTTTATTTTTTTTCCAAAATACAATTCTTCGTTTTTGTGAATAATTTTCTGGTTTGGTATCTACGGTGTGTATGTATTTTTTGATATAAGAAGGGAAATTCCATTGATAAAATTTTGGTTGGTTACATTCTTCCCCACTTTTGAAATTTCTCATTCGAAATTTTATTTTTCATACTAAGAAGAAAACATGTTAGAATATTTCAACATCATCACTTCCTCTAGTTCCCATGTTGCATCTTTACACATACCGTTTCTCCATAGTATGATGACCTGATGAGTAGTCTTTTTCCATAGAAACGTATCTATATTGTCCAAAATCATCACTCGCTACACCTCAAAAAAGAGATCATTTCTCAATTGTACCACCATTGAGTTTAGTAGTTGTGAGGATCTAGAATGTACTTCTTCAAGAGGGATACATAGAATACATCATTTACATGAGACATGTATGGTGGATATTCATGTCTAAATGTCATATCTCTAACATGATCAAGAATATTGAAGAAGATTCTATACTTGGGAAATAGAATTCTATTGTTCCCAAATATCATGAATCTATTCCATGAATATATATAAAGTAATACCATGTCTCCAACCTTTATCTCAATTTCCTTTCATCGATTATCAACATATCACTTTTTTCCCTTTGGGAATCCTAGAAATTATGCATAATGGCCTTTACCTTTTCTTCTATTTCATAGGCAATTTTATGTTACAGAAACTTATGATCAACAATCCTTATAGCATGGAAGCATTCTATATCGTTTCTCAAAAAGGGGTTCATAGGGATCAATTTAAATGCTTGATCGGAAAACCTTATTGTAAGATAACTCATCCTATGGAAGATGTTGATCTGACCCTTCGTTTAAGTCCATTGAGCATGCTCTAAAAATCATCCAATGTCTAAATAATCCACTTAGAATAACCATCTGTTTGAGGTAGGTAAGATGTACTAATGCTTAATTTAGTATTTATAGAATCATTGGTACTCTTATAGAAAATAGATGTATGTATTGGATCATTATTAGATATAATTGTTAATTTTACTAAATAATACTGCTCTAATTCACTAATTATTATCTGGGAATATTGGTCATGTGGCAAGACCTCTTGAATCACAACAAATTAAGATGCCTTTGCAAGATGGTCCAAAACCACCCATATAAAAATATTTCAAATATATTTCTTCATATGTCTAGTGACAAATTCCATAGTGATGTTATTCCATTTCCATGTTGGTATGGGTAAGGGTAACATCATCCCTTTAGAATTTTTCCTTTCTGACATAACCTACTAACTTACTTGACATTTTGGTGTATATTCCTTAATCTCCTTTTTCATACATTGCCACCAATATTCATCTTGGGGATCCCAATATCATCTTTTTCTCCATGGATTAATTGAAATGGTTGAGATATTTTCATCTCCTCGGACATATTTTGTTATCATCAGGTTGGATGGTACACATATTTGTGACCCAAATCCTATGAATCCATCCTCGTCAACATTAAACTTTATAGATTTCGACTTATATATAGCTTCCACATTATCCTAAATTTTCCAATCATTTATTTGATCATCATATATTATCTACAAAAGGTATGTTTTATCGATAATTTGAGTAAGTAATCATGATTTACTTTCCTTTACGATTCCCATACCCATCCATTAAAATTTCAAAAAAATGGATCCTTATCAGTTATCATTTTTGATAATGCTACATGATCCTTTTCTTATAGAATATTCAACATTATGTTCCTTACCAATATGGTAGTGGATTGAGAATTCATAATCCTTAATGACCTCTAACCATTTTCATAGGCTTATATTATGCTCCTTCTATTTGAATATATATTTGACACTATTATGATCATTATATATCTCACACTTCTCCACATAAAGATAATCGATCAAAATTTTTAACGAGAGGATCATAGCCTCCAAATCTAGATCATGTGTGGGATAGATTTTCCAATGATCTTTTAACATCTTTGAGTCAAAGGATATTAAATTATAGTTTTGAATTTGTACACAGTATGATTCATTCATTGAAGAGTTTATGAATATCATACAGATATCCCCACTTTTCAGTAGTGTACGTACGAGTGCATTGATAACCTAATATTTATAACACATTAAATTTTTACTCACATTCATTAGTATATAAAATCATTACTCACATTTCAGTCAGCTTGGTTATTTGGTTTGATTATTGGGAGAAGTTCCTCACAATTTTTCTGTAATACCCAGCTAGACCAAGGAAACTATAGATTTACATTATAGATTCTACTCTCTGACACTCCTCATTTCATATTGTTTTAAAAGGGTCTAAATATGTTACTTTACTAGGGATAACATCGCCCATTAATAATACTTTCCCTACAATGAAATCACATTTAATGTACTTTTCCTTTTTTTCATTCAAAAAGACATTAGAAAATTATTCAAATTATTCCCTTGTTACACAAAATGATGGGAGTATATTTGAATATCATATATAGAGACTATAAAAAAATTCGTGGTAATCTTTAAAGACTCTATGAATTATGTCCATGAAACATTATGGATCATTGGTGATTATGATGGCAGTGTCCATGAAATCACAATTTTCATGCCACATTCAAATAGTAGTATTGAGAATATCTACCATTCTCACCATTAATTATTGATATCCTGACCAAAGGTACACCTTATAGAAATTATTGGCCCAACATAGCTAAGAGAATAAATCATTGTTTTTATTTTAGTTGGTAATTTTTATTTATCATTATTTTGTTTAGAAAATGACAAGTAATGCAACTACACATTGATATATCCTTCTTATTGATGAAGAGAACTAGAGCACCCCATGGTGAAACACTCAGGCATATAAAAACATTGTTCGTATTTCCTTCTAATGTATTTTGTTTTCTTCTAACTCAATATTGTTCATCCTTTAAGGTGACTTATATATAGGAAAAGATCCTAATATAAGATCAATTGTGATCCCAACCTCTCCATTAGGAGGAGGATTGGAAAATTAATCAAGTAAAAATCTAATGTTGTCTCTAACAAAGGTAACAGATTCGAGCATTTTCATCAACATTTACTCAATCATTTTACCTAGATATGATTTATCATAAGGTAATAATATCCAAAATTGAGACATTAATTCTAAATGAGATTCAGTATTCTCCTAACACTTGTACAAAATTAGAAGATGTCTCTCTATGTGGAGGGTGATATCCATTTCTTGAAATATGATGTTTGATTTGTATAAAGATAGTTATTTCATGACCAACAAAGCATTAAACTCCACCAAATGAATTAATATGAGATTTTCTAGGAGGATCATCCCACAAAAATTAACCGAGTATGAGTTATATACATTAGATTCAATAGTTTCTCTGTTAGTTCTCACAAACAACTAAAGATTCATATTTTAAGTTGGTGTCATAATAGTTCTACTAGACATGGTAGATATGAATGAATGAGTTTTACTAGAATAAAATAATATATTTTCTATTCTTGAATAAATTTCCAACAAACATGTCCCCAAATGATTTTTGGGATCTACAACGTCAATAATGATAGCATATTCCCTTCATTTCATCCTTTGAGGTTGTTGTTGTTGATTTCCCCAGATACCCCTTTTCATAGGGAATTTTCAATCATTATTACCATTTTTAATACAGTTGAACTCTAGGTTGAGTATTGATATGGGGATTTATTTCTTATTCTATGTTTGTGGGCTTCTTCAAATCCCTTTATAAATAATTGGCATGATTCCCATCTCTTCCACATTTAAAACAACACATAGTTCCCTTTTGATTGTTCTTAATATACATCTTCCGACACGTTTAACCTATAGGATGTTGGGGTTTATTTACATCATTTGACTTATCTTTTAATCCTCTCATATTAAAATCCACATTCATATTTTTATATTTGAGACTATGATACCATTGTGATTCTCCAATATCTATCTCAACCTCTAGGGAACGTCGAACAATATCCTCATATAAATGAATGTCCTGAATCTCCATGTATTTTTATTGACTCTATTATAATCCACTATTGAATCAATCCTCCAACATTTCAGTGTTCATGAAATCGTCAGTGGAATGTCAGGTAAGACTTCTAATTTTTTCTTCACACACCCTGATAAAATCGTATTCTTTTTTACTTCAGTATGAGGAACTCCATCTCCATCTTGACATGGAGAGTTTCAGAAAAATATTAATAAATGAATATTCTTGGGAATCCTTCCCAATCCATGGAATCAATTTCCACCGTAGAATTTTTTTAGATCAGTTTATACTACTTATAAAATGACAATAAAAAAGGTAGAATAGCAGTATGAATTTCTATTATTCTGAGCATCTAATGACATAGAATGTATTTTCAGTCGAGCTAATCCATTGATCCATGACGATGTTATCGTAATATCCACTAAATATATGAGGTAATTGTCTCATAAAGGATTCATCCCCAACATTATCATTATTAGAATAAGGAGTGTGTTCCACATGAATCAAGTTATTATTAAAAACATGATACAATTGATCTAGTACTTGTCACAATGTTATGGGGTCCATTCCCATCATGTTTGGCATCTCATTTGGTCAATATTCAAATTTAAAATCACATTTTCTGTTGGAATGGGTTCTACTATTTCCTTATATTAACTAAGAAAAATAAATTGAATAAAATTATGGAGTTGAATACTTATATAATGATCATATAAAATTTCAACTATGAACATATATGTAATAACATATAGATGAAAATTATATCCTAACTGATGATTCCCAAAGCTTCAATCTTGTTTATCCATGGTGAGCGAATTATTAATAGGGTTCTAACTACACTTTTTTGTCCTAATATAGAAAAATAAATTGGTCTTCCTATGAAACCAAGTATTGTAACCAAATCCTTTTACACATATTATTACAATATTTTAAGCTTATTTATCCATGAAACAAAAACCAATGATTGAAAATTCTAGTTTATCTGGAAGATTAGGTGAAAAATTTGAAGACAAGGAACTAAAATAAAAATAATTTTATTATTATCCATAATGAGATTATAACTCTTTTGATCACCTATAACATCATAGGATAACATAAGGAATACATATAAAATTAAGTTATCTAAAAATTCCATTAACGGAATAAACATGTGAATAAATCAGATAATTTGATTTAAAATGAATAATATCATAATAGAAAAGTCATAGAGAATGAATAAATATATGGAATCATAACATATAGAACAAGGAATCGTATGATCAAGGTAACATTTTAATTTAAATTCAACGTATAATATTAAACAAACATGAATCATGTCTAACTAGTTTGACTGTTTTACATAGTGTATAAATGGCCAATAATGGATTATGTTTACTCCATAATCCCATACATTACATCTCATGAGACTAAACAAAAACCAATTTATTAGAGTTATATTTAGTTCCACCCATCATAACCTATTCATTCATATATTTTCCGCATAAATAATAAAACATAATGAATAAACCTAAGGGTTTCCAATGAAAGGAAAGGGTAACCGTAATCATATTATAAGGAATAACCAAAGTTTCTATGAAAATGGTATCCATGTTATAATTTATTTAAATAATTATTGAGAATTAATAAAAATATAGGTCATCAATAATGATTTCTAACAAAATTTAATGAAATACAAATAGTATCTACGTAACTTTAGATATGTTCTACATAAGTGTGGTTTTAAGGGAAAAAATAATGAGTCTTTAAAGTAGATAAAGAATATATAATTACATAGAACTATAACTGAACTATATTATATTTTCATGATAAATTTAGTGATATGATAAAAAGAAATTAGGAATAAAAAAATTAATGTGTGAATAAATATGGGTATGAAATTGATAGTTTCCCTTTAATTGGGGTTTTTATAAGGAGAAATTTATAAGGGAACATTATAAAAATGTATTTACCCATAAAAGAATGTTTAATTGAGATATATGAACATTTTATGAACATATAAAAATAATTTAGTATAATGATATAGTAATAATGGAGAAATATTTGGGGTCAAATAGGGATAAATTATAACCTAATGGAAACAATTGTGGTTTGGAGAGATCCCTTACATTATGTTGGAATGCATTCTATAATTTCACTTAATGTCATGGATAATAAAATTATATTGATTAATTAGTCCATTAATAATATATTATATAAGTAATTGATTTATTATAATTTTATTTAGTTCATTCAAGGCCACTTTTATCTATTATAATTTTCAGTTTTGTCATTTTTGAAGTAATCATTTTTTTGTTTCCTTTTTTGTTTACTTGTGTATAATAATGGAAGTTCTTTTCAAATTGGAATCGTATTATTGTGGTGAAATAATATGATAATTATACACTTAAATATGTTTATATAGTTCCATATAACATTTTATTATTATATGATTATAGTTCATCAGATAAAATTTTAATGATATTTTTTTAGTTAATTTTGGATTTTTTGATCATCCCGAACAAGTTTTGTTTTTTTTTAATAGTTTTACTATATATTAGTTTTAGAACAAGAAAAATATATAATATAAATATTTTAATATATTTTAATCATAATAATAGTTTTAGTACTAGTCTATAAGGTGGAAATGGAAAATGAAAACACATCAACCATGAAGGAGATGAACTGACATATCACCGGTGATGTTTTCTTTTATATAATAAATGGAGAAGAGAAGAGATTTGATTATGAATATTACATTAACACAATAAATTATATATTATATATATATATATGACATTTTAGCTATAATTATGCTTAGGATAAGGTATTTTTGGAGAGGATATGAAAAATGAAATGAATTAGAAGAGAAGTATTGAGGATTTTACCTCTTGATTGTTGTCTCTTTTGCCTTAATAGCCAAAATGCCTTATATTTTATTGATTTTTGATAACCCATTTTTCAAGGGAATAAGGGTAACCCTTTTAAGGAATATAGGATTAGAGATTACATTACCCAAATTCTTAGAGACATTACTGGACCCATAGGTATTAAGGAAATCATACAGACTATGACTACATCAAACTGCCCCTCCCCAGCTTCTACATTGTGATCATCTGTCCAAATTTTCATGGATGTTTGGATAGATGCATTGTGTATTGATGTACATGCCTGATACCGATGTCAATACCATGCCCTCTCATTCTTTTAAATTCATTATCCCTGCTCTGGTGAATGCGCTCTGCTCTTGAATCCTCCTCTGGAGATGGTTCCTTATAGAATCTATCTCGGCATCTATATATCAGGTTGACCTGAAGGCCTTGAATTGGACTGAAGGCCTTGAGGTGGCCTGAAGTAGTTAAAGGTGACCTGGAATCCTTACTAACCCAAAGGCATGGGTGGACTAAATACCATAAGGACTCCAATCCCAAACCAGTGGCCCAAGGTGAATAGTTATGACTGCTACAACACATGCTAAAGTACATATTACAGTAAGTGATATAGTACCTACTATAGTACCCACACAGTTCTGTTACAGTACCTGCTACAGTAACTTTCCAACTATAGGACTGCTACAGTGTCTTCTACAGTACCCTCGAATTATGCATCCGCCTGGTTTTGAACCGGGGTCTCGTGGATGCACATAGAGAGACCTCACCAACTGGGATTAGGATCATGTGATAATTGTTGTCTCTTTGAGATCCTACTTAAGGAACTTGTGTTTGGTATGTTGTTTAGAAAAATAGATCACATATATGTAGAAGAACCCTAAGATGGAAATTGGTAAGAATATTGGCATGACACATGGCATAGAAGGTGTCAGGAGAAGGGGTGGTGAGGGGTGGTATTTATAGGGGAGTAGAGGGGTGTTTTATTATTATATTAATTATTTATTTATTTTTTCTCAATGTTATCAATATAAATGAATCGATTGATGAAATACAGTAAAAATTTAATGACCGTACTAACCAATTTGGGTTTACATCATGATAACAATATTCATAACTCAAAAATTCATGTATTTACCTTATAATGTTAAATATAAAAAATTATTGAATTATAGTATTCCCCTAAAATTAAATTATATAAGAAAATTCCCAGAAACTAACCATAAGAATTTTTCTATATGTGTATTTCAAAAATGTAATCCATTTAATAAAAATAATTTTCTAAATTTGAAGATATAATTTATAAATATAATCATCATTTACAAGAAAAATACATATTTTAATATTATAATAGTTTTCTGGAATGCATGAAAATTTATTTAAAGTCTCATAGAATTATATTATAATTAAAATAAAAAATAATATTTATAGAGGAATCTATTTTATGAAATAAAGTTTTCTTTAAATCATTATATTAGTTATTTAATTAAAATTAAATATTTATGTTTTAAAACAATTCTAACACCTCATTTATGATTTTTAAAACATTTATTTTCTTATAAAATGATATAAATATATCATTTTTTATTTAAAATATACCTAAATGTTTTTATAGTTTCATAGGTATTTCTATGGTTCAAATATAAAGATTACTATTTCTAATTGTTAGATTTTAATTCCAACAGCTAGGTTACTATTTCAATTGTATAGGTTCAATAATTTATATAAATACTAATTATTTCATCCATTATTCATTTAACTATACATTCTATTAAGATTATATATATATATATACATTTATCTTCCCAAATAATATTATATTATTAACATTATATTTTATTTGTATAGAATTTTTCATGAGTGTGGTCATTCTGGTTGATCGCACATATCCATCTTTTCACATTCTTATATTCTGATTTTAAACTTATAGGCCAACTATAATATTTGGAATTTTTATTGGTATATTTTATAACTAAAATAAATTTTTTTATTAATGATAATAATATTTTCATTGGATTTCCATGTGATATATATGTTTTATAACACAAAAAGTGATATTATATCTATAAAATTTCGGGTCATTACATTATTTCACCCTTATGAAATTTCACCCCCCAAATTTTCATTTTACATACTGAAGTGAAAACTAGTGAGGGTATTTTTCCTTCATCACATCATGTAGTTACCATGTTTCTTCTTAATACTTATAGTTTCTACACAGTTCCATGACCAGGGGAGTGGATTTTCTTCCTAGAACATTGCCTCCATGGTCAAAAATCTTCACTGAATTCTCATCATAAGAGTGGTCCTTTTCTAGGTGTACCACCTCTCAGTTTAGTACATTTGATGGATATTTTATGTACTTCATCAAGATGGATGCTTGGAATACATCATGTAATTGAGATATGGTTGGAGAAAGTTCTAGTATATAGGAAACATCTCTAATGAGATCATGAATCTTGAAGGGGATCATTTACATGTGACTTAGCTTTCCCTTATTCCCAAATATCATGATTTGATTTAATAAAGATATGTTGATAAATACCATTTAGCCATCCTAAAAAAATTAGTGTCCATGATAATTATCTCTGTAACTCTTCTATCAACTATGGAAATCATAGATATTATAGTGGATGGTATTCACATTTTTTCGGTTTCCTTGACCACATTAGGGACCACTAGTGTACATTCATCATCTTCATCCCATCGTGCAGGTGTTCTAATTAATTTCCCACAAAGGGATTCATATTGATCCATTTTAATGCATAAGTGGAGAGTATTATTGTATGTTTCCTCGTCTAGTGAAAGATTTTGATCCCATATTCCATTGAATTTCATTGATAATGCTCTCAACAAATATTCAAATGTCAAAAAAGATTTATAAGACTAACCATTTGTATGAGGGTGATAAGAAATAATAATGGTCAAAGAAATATTTAGATCATATAGGTGGCTTCTCTAGAACATGGAGGTAAATATTGAATCATTACCATATATAATAAATAATGATACTCCATGTAGCCTCACTAATTATTTGATATATAACCATGAATTTTGTATTGAGTGAGAAGTCTTCATGAAATTTAATAATGTGATTAGTCTTTGTAAGATGATCCAAACAAATACATATAGCATTATTTCCTCTATATTTCTATAGAATTCTTTTGAAAAAGTAAATAATCATGTTTTCCAATTTCCTTTTAGGTATAAGAAATGGTTGCATCATTCCCTTAGATATTTTACTTTTTTCCTCAATTAATGACATACAAGAAACTTTTATATATATCTAAATACCCCTTTCTTCCAATTGTCCCACCAAGAGTGGTCTTGGAGATCTGGATGAAAAGATGTATTTCTTGAGTGAATGGAGAAGTTTGAGATTTCTATTTCATTAAAAACTATTTATTTATCTCTATATTGGATGGTAAAAATAGTCATTACTCAAATTTTATGACTCATTCCTCGTTATTTTGAACTTTGAGGATTCCCACATTCTAATAGCTTCCACATTAATCTGATTTTACATATCATTTCATTGAGCATCCCTTATTTTTTCCATAATAGATGGATGATTAGTCAGTTATGAATTTAATGATTATATACATTCATTTATGGATCCCAAGTCTATTCTTTTCATGTAAATAAACATTGGATCCATCTAAATTCTAATCATTGATAATTTTATTGGGTCCTTTCAATGTAGAGAATCTTCCACTTTATTTTACATTTGAGGATAGTGGGGGATTTAGTAGTAATAGTCATTGATCATATATAACCATCTTGTCTAGAACATATTAATAGTATTCTATGTGAATATATATTTTGTGCTCTTTTGATCAGTATATATCTGACACCTCTCACCATAGTGATAATGTCTCCAATTTTTCAATGTAATAATCACATCATACTATAGTAAATCATTTGTGTGACATTTTTTCACAGGAAAAATTAATTTCTTTTATGCATAGGCCATTATATTATTATTTTTCATAAATAAACAATATATTCCCTTCATTGAAACATCATTTTATACCATAAATAGTTCTTCACTTTTCATTAGTATAAGTACTAATATAGTAAAAATATTCTTTTTCAACTTTTTATGCTGTCTTTATATTCACTGGTCCAAATAAATTTAATGCCTTCTGTGTCATCTTGGTTACTGGGTTTTAAAATCAAGATAACTTCCACAAAAATTTCATATAAAACCTCAAATGTCCATGGAAACTACGTATATGTGTTAAATATGTTTTTATATTCCACTCCTCAATTTCCTTCAATTTAGAAGTGTCTATAGATATTCCTTTTCTGGTGATACAATCTCCCAAGAATGATACCTATACCATACATAACTCACATTTATTATTCTATACATATAGTTTCCCCCTTTCCAATATATCATTCACATTATTAAAATGGTCTCATGGTATTCTTTGTATGTGTACTATATCATAATATCATATTTAAATAATGGAAGAAAATTAAGGTTGTTACTAAAGACTCTATTAATAAAACCATAATTTTTCTTTTTCGTGGCTATATTGATGTCACTGTATTCAATGAATTGGTGAATAAATCATTGATTATTCTAGACAATGAGAATTGTATCACCCCACAGAGAATCACTGGAGTGTATAAAACCCTTTTTCAAGTTCTCTTGTATCTGTATCGTCAGTTTCTTAAACACAATGGTGGTCATCCTGTAATGAGTCTTTGATATAGGATGGTCAATTGAAATGACATCCTCTCGATGAAAAGGAAGATCAATAATTTCATTAGTTAACACATCAGTGTGGTCCATCATTATGGTAATGTCTTCAAGAATGGTCCTCTCATTTCTATCAGTCAATTATACAAGATATGATATCTCATAAGGTAATAATAACAAAAGCTAAAATCGTAATTTTGAAGAAGATTTATCCTCAATCATCCACTTTTACTAAATTTGAGGATGCCTTGTGATGTGGAGAGTCATATACCTATCCCCATAGTTGATTTTGACCTTTTATAAATATATAAAAAACATTCCCAATATATCATCAAACTCCACCAAAGGAAGTAAGACAAAATATTCTGGGATGTTCCGTCCACAAACATTAACCGATGAGGAGGTATAGAATTTTGATTTAATAATTTACCCATTCAAGGTTCTCACAGATAACTAAACCATCATTTTTTGAGGTGGTTTTTAAATAGTTGTACGAAACATGCAAGATAAGAAATAATGTGTAGATCTAGAATCAAATTGTATATTCACTATTCTTGAATTAGTAATTATTGTACGTATAACCACATCATTTTCAGGATCCCCCACAATAGTAGTGATAAAATATTCCCTTCCTTGATTCTTTGTCTATTGTAGTTTTTTATTTATCATATAACAATATTCATAAGGAATTGGTTATGATATTCCAATGTTATTTATTATTGAATCGTTTCTCTATAATTTTAGTTTTGAGTTGATACTTCCTTTTTTTCTTCAAAATTAGTAGTCTTCATAAAATCCCTTCAGAAATACTTTTCTAGATAACCCTCTCTTCCACATTTGATGTAACTTTTATTTCCCTTCAGATAGATCCAAACATGCTTCTTTCCACACTTTTGACATGTGGTATGTTGGGTCTACATTCCTTCAATGGATCTGTTAGTTTATACTCACATATAATACTTCATTTTCAAATTTCTATTCATAATCCAATGAGACCACTACGAGTCTCCAATCTATATCACAACCCTTAGGTCACATAAAATAATATTATCATAGTTACCATTTTATCTAACTCCAATGACTTTTATTGAATAATGTTTAATCCACTATTTATGATCCACCTTTATTTCAGTATTCATGAATGATTTGGAGAAATGTCATTAATTCCTTATAAATGTTACCTCAGACACCCCAATGGACTCATCTTCCTTTGTATTCATTTTGAGGAACTCAATCTACACATTATGATAGAGTTTTCAGGGAATATATTTTTTGGGAAATGTATTCGTGTATCCTCCCAAATCCATGGAATCAAATTTCACTATAGAATTTGATATTTGGATTAGTTCCCACCATTAATCAAGTTACCCATAAAAATGATAGATGTAAAGTATTAATTTCTCTATATATGTGAATTGAAGTATATATAAACTCTTTTTAGTTTAGTTAATCCATTGTTACATGATGAGGAGATTAGAATTTCAAGTAAATAAACGAGGGATGTGTCATTAAAATTGATATATCGAAATATTATCTATCTTATGAGAAGGATAGTGTTTCACATGATTCAATTTATTATTCATAACTTGATCCAGGTGATCTGGTATTGTCAATTAGTTCTAGGATCTGGTTCACATCTGGTTTGGCATTTTATTAAGAAAATCACCACATTTCCTATCATATTGATTGTATCAAGGGGTTATTATATTTTTTTCCTTTATCTAAGAATAAGATTAAATATACGATTAGAGGGAATTAATACATAGCTAATGATAATATAAATTGGGAATTATGAACATATAAGGAATAAAATATAAATGAAAATTATCTCATAACATATGATTCTATAAGTTTCAATATAGTTTATCCATAGTGATCGAATTATCCCTATGATTCTTACTAATGTTTTTTAGTAAAAAACTCCATAAATAACTAAATCATGCCTCTGATACCAACTATAGTAACCCAATCATTTTATGCATATTATCACATTATTTTATTCATTTGTATCCATGAAACACAAATTAAAGATAAAAATGTCTAATGTCTTTGGAACACTACGTACATAATAAAAAACATGAAATTATAAAAGGTTAATTTTATTATTCTCTATATTTATATCCTAACTCCCTATGAGATTTTATAATTGAATTGAATAACATAGAGAATAAATAGAAAAAATGGATGACCTAAAAATCTCAATAAGGGAATAAACATGGGAATAAGTCATGACACATGATTTAGAAGGAATAACATGATAATATAAAATATATATCATGAATAAACATATGGATGAATAATATTTAAAACATTCAATCATATGATCATGTAACATAAGAATATGGTGGCAATATAAAATGTGATCCAAATAAGAATCAAGGAGGACTTCCAAGACTATACTATGTGGTGGACAATATAACATAATGGATTTTTATTATTCCCTAATTTTATACAATACATCTTGTGAGAGTAAAAAATTCCCTATATATTAGAGAACTATTTGGAAACACCGATGATAAAATTTTTCTGCATATTTCTTCCATATAAAGAATCAATCCTTAGGAATAAACATAAGGTATACCAATAAAAAGAAATGGGCATCATAATCATGTCATAAGGGATAAATAAAGGGAATATAAAAATGGTATCCCTAATATAATAGATTTAAATAATATTTTTATATTAATAAATGAATATTAATAATATATTTTGAATTTTTATGTCCAACTGAATTAAAAATATAGTGTCTAGGTAACATTATAAATGTGCTGCTTTAGTGTGGTTTTAGAGAACATAATTAAGACTCTTTAATGATGAAAAAGACATATTTATTTTAAAAAAAATGAATGATATATAAATGTATTCCATGATAAATTTATTTATTTTATAATTTTATTGGAGGCATACAATAGTTCAGGGAGTGTACATGAAATTTGTTCAGAAATGGATAAGTTCCATTTAATTGTGTTCACTAATTGAGAGAAATTGAGAGAGGAACCTTATAATTCATATATTCCCCCATTAATAAAATGTCAATTGTTATATATAGATAGCTATGGAACATATTCACAAAATTTTGGATAATTATCAATGAATAATGAATAAATACATTGGGGAACATGGAGAGAAAATATAACCTATTTTAAAAAATTACTTGTCTAAGAGATTTCTTACCTTATGTCCAAAGGCATTCTAAAAATTTATTTACTGTTATAGGTAATGAAATTATTTTAAATAATTAATTTATATGTGATAACTTATAAATGTTTTTTATTTATTTTAATTTTTTTAGAACATTTTTTTCAATTTTGATGAGTTCTAATGATTATTTTCATAATTCGGGGAGCATTCGTTTTCATAGTTTTGTGGTCAGTTTACTTTTGTATAATTATGTATGTTCTAGTGAAATGGTAATATTACTCTAGAAGTGAAATTATATGGTATTAATAAACATATATAATTTTAAAATCTCCCATATATCTTTTTTTATATGAGGATGATTCATTTGATAAAATATTAATGATAAATCGTTTTTTCATTTTGGTGGTTTTTTTATCATCACAAACTAGATTAATTTCATATAATAGCTTGTCCATAAATGAGTAATAGAAAATAAAAAAAGGAATGATATATATATATTAAATTTTTATTTATCCATAATAATTGATTTATAATCATCATTGAAATAGTTAGTTGAAAAAAAACCCATTGGCCACAAAGGCGATGAACACACATATCACAGATGATGTTTTCATTTTTGCAATAAATGAGAATGTATGAAATTTTATAATTGTTATTCCATTACCATAATAAAAGTATACAATATATATGATACTCAATTTATCATGTATCTCTTGATAAGGGAGGTAAGGAGAATATAAGAAAATGAAATAATTGGGGAGAGAAGGATTTAGGATTTTACCTCCTGAATGTCGTCTCCTTGAGATCCTTCTTAAGGTATATGGGCTTGGTCTTTTGTTGAGACTAGTAGAACACAGATACAAGAATGGGTAATTGGAAATTAATTAAGTATAATATTTACAAGATACATGTCTTAGATTTTGTAAAAATAAGGGGTGGTATTTACTATGGGATGAGAGGGATGTTTTTTAAAATTATTTTCATTAGTATAATATTTTACCTCCAGTATATAAAATGAATTTATTTCTAATAATTAATATATTAAATTTATTACTATTGTTCAGACCAATAACTTCTAAAATTTTCCTTGACTTTAAAAATTTATTTTTTAATAATTTAATTTCAAAAAATGAAAATTATCATATTTCACTAATCTACAAAATTCAATTATTTTAGGAAAATATAAAAAATTTCTACCAACCATTTTTAGATGTGTAGATTTTGAAAATTGAATTACTTTTATGAGAATAATTATCTAAAAATATTAATTTTAATTTTTAAATGAAATCATCATTAATTTAACAAATAATTATTTAAAAAGTATAGTTGAATTCATAACCCTTTGAAAATACAATTGAGGTATCATTACATTATATTATAATTATAATACAACAAAAAATGAACATATTAATTTAATTTATGATTTTGTTTTTAAAATTTTATATTATTTTTAAAATTTTAATTAAACATTTATGTTTTAAAAATATTTCAACTCATAATTTATCATTTTTAAAAATTTTATTTAAAGTGATAATTATATAAATATAAAATTTTTTATTTATATGATACGTAAAATTTACATTATATGTTTAAAGGTTAGGTAACTTTTCTAATGGAAATATTGATATTCTTAATCTTCATATTATCATTCCAATGACTAGTTTACCATTCCATTGACATTGGTTCTTGAATTACTATAAATATGACTATTTAATTGATTATTCATTTATGTATACATTACCATAATGTTATATATATATATATTCAACATAAAACATAATATTATATTATTAGTATTATTTTTTATTTCTAGAGCTTTGTTCATGATTTTGGTCATTCATGTGGATCATGCGTGTCTAAATTTTCCCATTCTTATTATCATATTTTCTATTTTTTCCCCATAATAATATTTGGCATTATTAATTGTTTACATGAAGAATAAAATTTCATTATTAATTTGTGAGAATAATTTTTATATTGGATTCTCTATTTGTGGAATTTTTTTATGAAAAATAAAGGCAAATTCCATTAGTAAAATTCATGTATGTTATAATGATTAAATTAATATTCAATTAATTTAGTATCTTATTTTAGAATCATCACTTGAGTATCCAGTCATTACAACCTGATGATAAATGAACATGTTAATTAAAGATTGAATATGAATTGGTTGTGTGGAAAATATTATTATCTTATACCCTGTGTTTATCATTGGTTGAGAAGGTTGAGTTCTTTGTTTTGGAGCTGTGAGAGCTCCTTTGCATGAAAAGGATGAATTCCTTGTTTGGAGAACCCAATACCCCAATTTATTTTTTGTTTATTATTATTTTATGTTCTCAAGATACGAGTCTTGTAAAATAATATTATTATGGATAATAATATTAAGAATGATGTGATATGGAATGGGGATGCCTAGATGAGATGTGAACCTAGGATGGTTGATCCTAGGATGTCTATTGTTATATAGGGCATGTAGGCATGAATGATATTGCAGTATAAAATGCCTATGATGGAGAGATGCATCATTATATGAATGTGGGTGTGGGGAAGGAACTTGAAGTAATTTAAGGTGGTTAAGCATTGTATTACCCATTTATGAGATATTTAGAGCCAATGTTATTACTTGAATTTGTTTAATGGAGGATGGTCAGGTTGGTTGTTTTTATCTACATTCCATTCCCCACTACATGAGGCAGATAGTTGTGCTTGGCTACATGTTTCCACCTTACGGTAGATTAGAATGGTTTTCCTCGAGTACTTGGATATGGAATTATGCCCTTAAATATTTAATTTTTAAACCATTTGGTTGGTTTAGGATGGAATTAAAAACCTAAAAATATGTTAATCTTGATCAACCATAGATTTTATTGTATTATTCTAGGAGAGAATGGGATTAAATTTGATGTTTAATGTAGAATATTTCTGTAAAATGTAATATAAGATAATTATAATAGAAAATTAATGTGTAATGAATTAATTAACTGTAATAATTATTATGAAAATAATGTTAGTAATTTATGTAGCTATTTTATATGGTTCTGAGTTTATAGGAAACCTGGTCTTACTAGTGGAATTAAAAAGTATGAGAGACTTTAACTACAGTTCAGTTGATGTCTATGATATTCCCATAGTGTGGTTGTGAGGATTATTATATCATGTATATTATGTGATTTCATACGTTGTCCAACACATTTTTGTAGGGAGAATTAAACATGGTAAAATCAGGGAGGGGGTTTTCCCCAACATCCTGATGGGAGGATTGATGGCTAACTGCCCCCTATGGCCTCATTATCTTCTCTTGATATTTATGTGAAATGTTATGCATGAAAAACATTTTTCCCATATATGTGTGTAGATTGATGTGATGGATTTTTTTTATTTCAAACACAAGTAACACTAGAAATAGTATCCAAAAAAATATTATAGGTATGATGGGTATATGTTTTGATGGATTGAGTTACTTTGTGTATTTTTTTCATGGATTTAGGTATAATACTCAACATTTTATGCATGTCATATAGGTTTTGGTGGATAGCATAAAACTACATGGTTACAATATATTGATATGTGGATGGGATGATGTTGTTATATGACTCATTAGGTGCATGGGGTGGAACCTTTCCTAGTTGTTTTTGGGACAACATAATTTTGGAGGGATATGTTCCGACCATGTCACGTTGGTGATGAGTGAAAAAACTAGTGGGGTAGTGGGATTTGGGTAACCTTGATGTTTTTTATGATATTATATTCTCTCTTTCATGATATAGTTTTTGGGAGTTATCCATGGTGAGGTTGGAAACATATTATACCTCTTTAGGTGATGAGTTAGTGTCGCCATTTTTCATTTTAATTTAATAATCTTTCTTTAACCATTTCAATAGAGGATTCATAGAGGATCCTACATATTATACTATTGTAATCACCCAAGGTATATATAAACTATTTTTAGGTCATTTGGAGCAGTTTGGAGATCGTGATAGTTTTCACTTTAATATGATTTTTCATGAGCTATTTGGGATTCGTTGTCACTACCATATTTACCTTTATGGAACATATATTTTCCCTATATGTTTTTTTAGTGTTGTTGGACATTGAAATGTTGTACTTGTGTTTTCTTTATATATATATTGATGCCTTGTTTTTTTTCATTTAATTCTTCTTATGTATCTATTATTCATGTTCCCATAGAGTTTAATGCCTCCCATATTCATGTTTATTATACCCTTGGTTATAGTCTCTAATATGGGGCCCACTATTTGCAGGACATGGGCAGTCACCATATCCCACCTCTCATTATGGAATTTCAATGTGGAGGGGGTCATAAAATAACA
The DNA here is from genome assembly GCA_963277665.1 of Viscum album. Lineage (NCBI taxonomy): Eukaryota > Viridiplantae > Streptophyta > Magnoliopsida > Santalales > Viscaceae > Viscum > Viscum album. The sequence goes on from OY728137.1 coordinate 116,020,615, forward strand.
TGTATCACAAATTGAGACCCATTGTTTGTCATTGTGTATAAAACCATAAATTATTAATTGGAATATGATATACAACCGCGCTGTAAGAACCTTGTTTTTCACTCAGGTATGGATCCTTTAATATTCAGTATAAATATTTAATTTGGAAATAAAATTGATACCTAATGAGTTAGTAAAGGTTCCAAGGGTTCTTGAGGCCTTTTCAGAACCTGGAACCAATCTTTTGGGAGAAAATAGACTATGTGCACGTTTTAAAGTAAATCTTGTGGATGGTGTTTTTTCGAACAAGTCCACCTCGCATGCTTGGCGCATGGTCATGCGGCCTAACCATGTGAGTGCCACATTTTACCAAGGACCCATGTGTGGGTTGCACAATGTTTGAAAATCGATGTGGACCAATCCATTTGGGAAGAGTCGTCCTGCATGGTTTTCACATGGTTTGACAGACTGTGTCAACAAACTGTGCACAAGCTAATTTTCTGGGTAAATTTCCTATTTCACCATTAATGATATATTAATCCCCCTATTTTTTACCAACTCGTAAAACAATAGGATTTTCCTCTATTTCACCCATTTGTAGAATTCTGATGGCCAAACTAGGGATTAAGATATCTCTTTAGTCTGACATCTGATCGAGCATTCGTTCATCGTATTAAATGAACAATTGTATGTACTTGAGTCCTCTTCAGCAATTCTTCTTCTCTTTTGCTCTAAAAATAGTACTCATCATATGATCATTTTTACCTTTTCTTAGATCTAATATGATTTGAGGCAAATCAATGTCTGATACCAGAGGGGAAAGATTGTACAACCCTAAGGTGGGTGGTCTATAACTCATCCCAAATGATCATTATTTTTGGAATGTTCGAGTGGGTTCCACTGGTTTTTTTGAAGATGTTTCTTAAATTTTCATGCAATAAATATACTTGGTAGAATCATGTAGTTATTCTCTTTGAAAATATTTGATTAGTTATTAGTGGTTACAAATACAACTTAATCTGCCACATGACGAAGTTTATGAAATAATTGGGTTTTTAGTGTTTTTGACACTTTTAAGCCATTTTTGGGTGTGCTTTTTCTTGACATTCCTAAATTTGAGTCTTTCCATAATAAATAATTTTTTATTAATGAGATTATTGTAATGGAATGTACCATGACTTCATACCACTTGACCCACCTAAGGTGAGTGCTTTCAAATAGATTTTTTAAATGTGAAATGTAGAATGGAATGTATACAATGTATATATCATCACCTTGAAAATTGATTTTGAATTAATATTACATGTCTATAGAACCCCTTTCCAGGTAAATGGATGGTAGCAGAGTGAAAATAACAAATTTATATGCATTATTGGTTAATTAAGACTTGATTAAATGGTTGCAATGCTACATGGCCTATCCACACTAATGGAAGACAAGGCTTGGACCAATAAGTAAATGATTTCAACTCTAGTTGACATATCCACACTAATGGAAAGAAAGACATGAACCAAATGATTCACTACATGATTACAATATCAAATATGAATAGACTGACTTGAGCTCTCTTGGATTCTAAGAGTAAAATACATTGGGTCTCCAGAACCCCATTCTGATTCAAGGATATAGTTTTCCTACGTTGATACCCACATAGACTCTAGTTCTTGTCTATTCCTTAGATTCTTGGTATACAACCATAGGGTCATTTTCATTATTACAGGATTCCTCGAATACACTCCATTGATCCAACGTTAGCTAGTAGGTATCATGGAAAAATCCCATAGGGCTCTATCTTTCCATATCCATGATTTTTCTTGGTGAATCACCTTGGACAGATTAAGATCCTTATTGTGGAATTCCATTGATTACGCTCCATGGATTACACACTTACCCCATATCTAGACTCAGATACTAATGAGTTATAATTATGTGATATTTCAGTTACCTTGTTTATTACCCTGGAACACCCACACTGGATATCATTTTTAGGTTTCCTTGTCATGTCTTGGGACACTCACTACATATACTATCATGAGGTGATGTCATTGCAGGATATTCCTTACGTGTCCTATTAAAATAAATTGACAATTACTTAATTAATGAACTGGTTACATGTTCAGACACCAGACGAGGGCTGAAGAAGGTACTAGGTATTTAGTATTTGTTTTTCTTACATTACATTACATATCCATTCCTACACAATGTTATATTCCATTACACAAGCTAGATGTTATATACACCATTAGTGGTGGAGCACTAATATTTATCTCACACCCTCTCTGGAAACCGTTTGGTACCCGGAGTAGATTACATGGTTGAAGGTATTTACCAAGGGATGTATACAACTTCAAACACTTTATTGTGTGCTGATAGGATGAAGCATGATAGTAGATAACCAAGTAAGATCCTAGAATGCTTGGAGTAATCTTTGTATTCATTTACTATATGGAACTGTTATTCCTATTTTCATGTATCCATGTTTTCTAATATTCTAGTGACATTATATTGCATAATCATTATTCCAGTTGATAAAATTATTAATTATCTCATTTACCTGATGACTCAGTTTACTTCCATTGTTTGATATTATTATTTATATGGATTCTGTTGTTTACTATTCCTTTTTATTCCTTACGTTATTCTATAATTTTCTAATGATATCATAGTCTTCCCATGGACACACCCTAGGACCTTTATTCTAGTTGGTATCCTTTATCATTCATGAAGATGCACTTGTTTCCGTGTGGCCCACCGAGCTCAGGGCACCCATTAAGTGGCATATGGGTCTGAGACATCAAAATGTGGTATAAAAGGTGGTTAACTTTCTTGGTTTCATATTTGTTGACAATATAGTTGAGAATATGAACCCTTGGGACTTGTACATAATCTTTTCTTGGGCATCACAAACCCATGATTGGGGTAAAATCCAAATTTCATAAAATGAAATTGTTTTTCAATTTTGTATTTTTCAGTTCTTAAAATTTCACCATTGGTTGATGCACATGTTGTGTCATGTGGTTGATTACTACTTTGTTTAGTGGTTTCTTTCTTCTTTATCCTGATGATATAATGGCAGGTTTCATTATTACACATATCATTATAGGTACCATAAATTCACATTTCATGTATATTGTCATGCAATATAGGTGCATCTCACTACATTGAATTGCTTGATATGCCTGGGATTGTTGAATGATGTAGTGATTGTTTGATTGTACTTGTATTACTTTGGATGTGATTGAGAGATTTACTATCTCAATTCATCTGGTGTATGGGCTCTCGTGGGTTGGGATTATTAATTCACATATCCAGGACATTATACAATATGAAAATGTGTATCGTTTTTAGTGATAGGTTTATGGGAACTGATTCCTCATAAATGGATAGCCATTATAAAGTTAATCTTTCAATCTAAAATAATTTTTTTGACATCCTTATCTCACCTTGTCATGTTTATGAATGGTAAAAGAGTGATACAAAAAATTAACTGAAAAATGACAGGAAACTTATACATGAGCACTTACCAATACCTAGCTGACTAGGCAGATAGTATGCCTTAGATAGTGAATTTTCTTATAGTCAACCTTCTACTACTAAATATATATCCTTGACTATATTCATATACTAAGGTGTGTGCTTGGAATTTGTAGACCAATTCCATCGCGTCATCCTCATGTCGTTCACCAGGAGGGTGGTGATGACCATGCTCCAGACATGGAGGAACCTGAGCCACTAGTCTTACTTCCATGAGTGCCAATTGAGGAACCGCTTGCATTACCTGATCTGGTCACATATTCCCAAGTCACTAATATTTTCATAATTCTGATGTAGTCCATACAATGAGCTCTATGAGTTTCACCTACGATGGATGATCTGAGCCACGAGTTCTAGTAGCAGCATCCTCCTACTTTTTTAGGGGATAGTGGTTCTCAAGCTATTATGTCTTGGGTAGAGGCCGTGCAGTCTATCCTTGAGAATCTAGAAACACATCTACTATGGAGCATCAATCTTGATATTTACATTCTTCGATATTTGGAAAAGAATTGGTGGGAAGTGGTTACCCAGGAAAGTCGTTATCAGTGTTGTTATGGGTTGACTTACAGACATCCTTCTACGATCAGTTCTTTCCTTAGGCAATAAGATATGATAGTGCTAGAGAGTTCATGCTTATTGAATAGGATTCTATGTCAGTTTTGGTATATTCTAGAAATTTTCACTGATTTACGATGTTTTTCACCGCTTCTAAAATGTAATGAGCTTTCACGTGCTATACTTTTATAGTATGGGATCCAGTACGCCATCTGAACTCATGTGAATTTATTTATACATCCTACCTTTTCTGAAATAGTTTATAAGGACCTTATCACTAATCATAACATGTGGCACAGAGTGAGTACCGGGTTTAAAATATTAGTGCAACGTCAGGCTAGTAGTTCTTCTGGAGGTAGGAAATGTTCATTTTAGGTATCTCTTCAGGTAATTGGAAGCTAGAGTTTCCAGTTGGATGGATTTGGGGAGTGTCATTAGTGTGGATGAATAGGGAATAAAAATATTGAATTATATAGAGACACTTTAGAGTTTAGATCCTGCGCCCATTTCGGTCATCTTCAGCGCTATTGTAGGACCTTTTCACTAGCTATGAGTGGAAAAGAATAAATTTTAGATCCACTTTCAGGAGCGAGTTGTTTTGTGCCACATTAGACAGGGAGTTGGAGTCGCACTAGAAGGTCTAGCCCTGGAGAAATTCATGGCTGTTGTAGTATATTCTATAATCACTTGCAGTGCCAGCAGACCAGTCATGATCATGGGATTCAATCTATTTAAAAGGTTTGTAGATCAGGTCAGTTTCATGCTTTATAGAAGATACCCAAGGATCAGTATACGATACCACCTATAGTATGTGGTACAAGTCTAGTATCCTCTATGATTTTATCTTCTTTTTTTATATAAGAGGCTTCAAAAGTTTTAATTTTAGTATCAATCATAAAATTTCTTGGACTATAAATATAGTATCACTATGGTGTAATAACCCTTGATACACCATTGAGAATATAGATGGGGTGCATACGCCAGTGTAGGGATTGTCCCCTTTAGAATGTAAATTACCCTTTCTTTTGTAATTTATTTTCTCTCATTATGATTGGATTATATTTCATTCCAGGGATGGACTAGTTATACCACTATCATTCCTTTATAGACTAATATTGTTGTGGGGTCTCTTTTATATCACCAGAGGGTAGAAGTGATCTTTTCAAAGCTGAGTGGGATTTTTAGGTTAGGATAGTTGGACTGAAGCATCATGGGCTAGGTGGAGTGACCACCCAAATTGAAAATATTTTCATGGAGGATAATGGTTTTCTTCAAACCAATTTACCTCCAGTAGTTGATCATTTTAGGGAAGTATTTAATAATGAATTATGTGTCTTACCTCCTAATTGAGAGGTAGAGTTTACAATTGAGCTTCTTTTAGGAGAATTCTTAGTGTCCATTTCTCCATACATGATGGAACCTACTGAGAATTATAAGATCACGCGGTATATAGAGGACTTTGAGGCCAAAGGATTTATATGGAACAATGCATTCTCTTGGTATTCACCCATAATTGTTTCTATGAATTTGGATATGAATCTACATTTAGGTATCAATTAAAGAAGGTTGAACCTGCTAAAGGTCAAGAATCGTTATCCACATCCATGAATAGATGATCACTTTGACTAACTCCAAGTAGTAAAGTTGTTCTTTAAGATTGACCTATGATCGGGTTATCATCAGGTATCAGTCACACCATCAAGAATACCTATTACAACTTTCCGTAGTAGCTATGGTCTATATGGGTATCTTTTTATGTTATTCGGTCTTACAAATTCACATGAAAATTTCATGGATTTGATGAATAGGATATTCCACCCATATTTGGAATATTTTGTCATTGTCTTTTTGGATGTCATCTTGGTGAATTCTCGCACTCGTAATGACCATACCCAACGTCTTAAGATCATTCTGAGTACACTAAGATATCATTAGTTTTATTCCAGGCTTGCTAAGTGTGAGTTCTGGAACTACAGGTTCAACATCTAGGGTGATATTATTTTAGAATCAGCACTTTATATAGACCTTGTAAAGGATAGTGTTGTAGTTTCTTGGGAGCAACCCAAAAATGTGTTTGACATCAATAGTTTCATAGGTCTCGTGGGATATTACAAGTGGTTCCTATAAGATTTTCTATGTATTTAGTCACCTCTTATTAGACTTACAATGTAGGGTGTCATATTTTTGTGGTCGAAAGAATGTGAGAAATCTATTTAAGAGAAGAAAGGGAGGCTTGTCTCGGCACCTATATAGATTCTTCCAAAACCTAGAAGAGGTTATATCATCTTCTATGATGCATCAATAATTATCCTTGGAGAAGTGTTGATGCATGAACATAAATACATTTCATATGGATCCTAGAATTTGAGTCCTCATGAGAGAAATTACCCGACACATGACCTCAAGCTAGCAACAGTTATCCATGCCTTACATTATAGGATACATTATCTGTTGGGTGAGATCATTGTGGTGTATAGAAACCACAAGAGCCCCATGTTTATCTTTTCATAATGTGACTTTAACCTCAAACAGTAGATATGGGTCAAATATCTACAATCCATTGATTTTGAGCTTGCTTATATGCCAGGAAAGGTCAATGTTTCCACTGATGCATTGAGTCAGAAAACTAAAATGCAGGCCGTATAGGAAGACAGTTACGAAGGGATGTTAATGGATAACTTTTCTGGAGATCATAGAGTGTTTCATGATAGTCACAATAAGTCATAACTCTCATTATTAATAGTTACCTCTTCACTCTTTGAGTAGGAGAAGAATAGGATGTTCTGAAATCCTGATGTTTTTGTTCTCCATGAGAGTATATCAGGAGATAAACCACCTCCGGATTAGTCTAAGGATAGAGACAACATCATGTGTTTACCATGATGTATTTAGGTTCTTGTATATATAAAGGAAAAGTAGATGAAAGGGTCACATGATTCTCAATGGTCTATTCCTCCAATCATCTCAACGATCTATTGAGATATGCGACATCAGTATTAGTGTCCTGGAATAAAATGTAAGATTGTAGGCATCATCACTATGTGTTGCACCAATTAGTATTTGAAGGTAGAGTACCATAGATCTGTAGACTTTTTACAACCACTTCAAGCCCCATAATGAAAAGGGAAAGATGTTGCTATGTATTTGGTAGTCGAATTACCTTGATCTCTGAGGGGTAGTAATTCTATTTGTGTATTCATTAACCAACTAATGAAATCATCCAACTTCATTATTATTTGGGAGACATTCTTAGTTAATGAGCTAGGAAGAATATATGTCTATGAAAACATATGACTACACGACGTTACACATACTATGATTTTATATGGGGATGCTCGTTTCACATCACAGTTCTAGAAGGGGTTTCAGAAATCTATGGGGATACAGGTACTTCTAAGAATATATTTTCACACTCCAACCGATGGGAAATCAGAATAGATGTTACCAGTTCTAGAGGATATGCTCTGAGCATGTTTCCTTGAATTCAGAGGTTCTTGGGAGAATAATATTCCTCTCTTTGATTTTTCTTATTATAACAGTTTTTAAGTGACAATTAAGATGGATCCATTTGTGGCCTTATTTGGTAGGTGATTCTGTTCACCATTTTTCTATCTAGAGGTAGGTGAGGCAGCCCTAATAGGCCCTCGTCTTGTTTAGGAGACTTCATAACAAGTCCAACTAATTAGGAAGCATATGAATACTTCTCATTCAAGACAAAAATCTTATGTCGATCGGCATAGATGACCTCTTGAGTTCACGGTTGGGGATTGTGGTTTTTTTTGGGTATCACCCAGGTTAGTACATAGATGGTTAAGAATGTAGGGAATGTTTTTACCTCATTATGTCAATCTTTTAAAAATGATATATGTAGGATCGAAATATGATGTAGATACTCAAAATACAGGAGGGGAGAGTGAATTTTATACTTTAAAAATTATTTTGGAACTTGAAAAGAAGGTATAAAACATTATATTGATTAACAATGTTAACATGGTAAATTCAGAAAGCCACATAGTTCTACAAAAATTCAAGATTCTGAAAATGTGGTTCCAGAAATGTTATTTAAGAGAAGTTTACAAGGACAAATATTCTACCATAATGCATATAGAATATTACTAATTAGAGTATACAAGTGTGAGAAAGTATAAGATAGTTATACATTCTTTAATAATCAAAATGAAGAAAAAAACAAACTTGTAAAATTACAAGTAACAAGTATGGAATCTTTTAACCCAAAGAGTATGGTATCCAACAACCATGGATAAAGGTCCAACGATTTATAATTCATGAATGTTTATCTCCCCCACACCAGGGTAAGCCCTCGATATGAAAATCAGAGTCTATCTTTCTATCCCCACATGACCTCGAACTTCAAGGTAGTCGGCACCTATGTCTTCTTTATTAAAGAAGTCCTCGAACATTAAGGTAGTTGGCACGTCTGTCTTCTATCCCTAGAAGCCCTTGATTGTACACAAGAAAAAATCGAAGTCGCATGAAGCAAGTTGAACAAGATGTTTAGTACGATCAAGGCATGAGAGTCTCTCTGTCTAGAAATCACATTAGTAGTATGTAATCTCTAGTGTTGTAGAACAGTCATCAAAATTTTCCAGCTCATTCAAATGATATCTTATTTATAGGCATTTTTCCAACGGTCGGCTCCCCCTCCAGCAGTCATATTTTTCCTTGAATCTCTGAGGGACTTGTACACATGCCCCTCAAATAACGATTGGTTAGAAACAGAATGTACAAAATTGTTTTATAATTTCCACTGGGATAAGCAAAAATATGGGTTCTCTATCAAATCTAGTTTTTGGAGTCTAAGGAAAAATAAGTTTAGGGTCTAAGAGTAAAAAATTAAGAGTCTATATTACATAGATATTCAGATTCTATTTTCTAATGAATTCGGAATCAGAGTTTTTTAGAATTCGGAATCTGAATTGTGAGGAATTCAGAATCAGAATTCTTAGGAATTCAAGGGTTGAATTCTAAGAAATTCGGAGTCTGAATTCTAAGTAATTCATAGTCCGAATTATAATGATTCCAATGTCTTAATTCTAAGGAATTTGGATTCATAATTATAAGGAATTTGGAGTCTAAATTCTATGTAATTCTATGTATGAATTATAAGGAATTTAGAGTCTATATTCTTAGGAATTCTGAATCTAAATTCAGAAGAATTCAGAGTCTAAATTTAGAGGAATTAGGAGTCTGAATATAAGAGAGCTCGGAGTCTGAATTAAGAACCTAAAAATAGAATACTTTTTATCTAAGTATCTATAGGATTTCGAGGTTTTAAATATGGAACCGATTTTTACACATTAGAAATAAAAATATTTAGAAACTAAATCCTGAACAATGAAATCAATGGTAAAAAGAAAACATTCCCTGAGGAAGGAAACAATTCCTTATATAAAAAAACATATTTTCAAAAAAATAAAATTTAACATAAGATAGATTATTTCTGATTTGAAAAAAAAATTAAAGTCATAAGGACACCTTATTGACTCAACAATATGACCCTTTTGGGAAAGCACAATCATTCTTATTAAAAATAATATATGGACCTAGAAATTATATAAACATGAAAATAAAAACTTATCTCCCATTACTTATGAATCAAGGTGATTAAAACTAACTCCTCATTATGCATTGGAATCACTAAGAATCTCATTCTATATTTCTTGAATGATATTTTTTATTTTCATGCATTCGAAAATCATCATTGATAAGAGCATTTCCCTAGACAAACTCCTACTTAGAGAAATTTTTTCATTACAAAGTATTATTATTTTGACATTCTTCTCTCCCGTTTTGTGATTTTCAAAAAGGAATAAAGGGAATGGAATAGAAAATATGGTACCTAAAATATTAGTACTAAAAAACTAATAATATGAAGTGCAACAATAATTTCATTATGATTTGAAATAATTTGTACAATAGGGAAATACAATAAAAGAACGAATTTTAATGAAATTACCTCTCTTTCTTTTTCGGCATCAGCTTCTTCCCAATAGTCTTCATATTATTGAGTTTATTTTGATCATCTTCCACATGCTTGAGTGGCTGATCTTGATCTTCACTTTTCTTTTCTAAAGCTTTAATTTTTTTTCTTTCTAAGCCTTAATCATATTATCATGATCCTTCAAGGATTATTCTTGTTTATCATTTTTCCCTCATGTTCAATTCTATGATCCCTTTCCCTCTTCAATCTATGAGCAAATAAATACAATTTCCCTTTCAGATCATCCACTTCTTTCTTCTGAGTAGTTTTTTCAAGAGATATCTTTTCTTCAAAATAATTTCTGAGTTCATTGAACTTACCATCTTTAGTTTCGAAAGCATCTTTCACATTAACATGATGATCATTGAGAATTCTCATCTCTTCAATATTTTTTAATGACCAACTAGTCATCTTCTTACAAGATCGTTTATGGGATTCATAATTAATGAAAAATGTTTTGAAATTGGCCTCAATTTTGACACACTTATCCATCACTATAGATACGGAATCTGACTTCTGATTTAAGGAATGATGAAGCATTTGGCATCTAGAGTTTATTCCTAGAAATAACAGAATATTACCCACCATCTTCTTCAAAGACTGAACAACAAATTCATGTCCAAGAGATGAAGAATCTAAATTCAAATTCGTTTTTGATGAGGATTCCTTTTCAAGAACATCATCTTTTATCATTGATGAAGCACCCACATCTTTCTTACTGACCAAAGACTTGGTATGAGTATTAACCATCACATGCATTCCCATATCTTTTCCCGAAATGATTTCTACTTATTTAGGTGATTCATGTTCACTATATGATAGATGAACAATCTTATCTTCATCTATTTCTTCTATATCAGCTCCTACCTCCACATCCTCTGGCCTTATAAAATCATGATTACTACTTTATTACTCAGAAAATTTATTTACTTCTTCATGACCCTTCCCATCCTTTCATGGGGTTGCAATTTTTGGAGACTTGTCCTCAGATATTTATATTGATAACTTCTAAGAAGCACTCTCCTTCTCATGATTACATTCTATTTGCTTTATCATATTCTCGGTTTCACCAGTACCTTATTCCTCTTCTTCAACTACTTATTCTTCTTGATCTTGTTCTGGAATCACCAACTTCTTTCCTGAAGCCTTTGTAATTTATTCAATTAAAAAATATTCTGGTACCGAAATTTTCACAGAAGCTTTCTCAGCATCCTTAAGAAGAGATTTTACTATCTCAGCCTCAGACATCTTCTTCTTTTTCTTCTTATATTTTCATTGCTTCTCAAGATCTTAAGCATCCTTTTTTATGATTTTTCCTCACTAGGGTCGAAGCCTAACTTAGGCTCCCCTTCTTTATCTTCTTTAAATTCACCAATAAATCCAAAACATAGAAGTCATTCTTTATCAATGTATCTTTATCTCCTTTCCACGAAATGACAAAGCCTTGAACCCAAAGTTCTAGAATCAAGAAATTTGATGAAAGATGAAGAATCATCCGAGTCTTAACTCCAACCTAACCATGACACTGTATGGAATTTTCCTTATCAAAACATCCTATAACATCGGGTAACTTATGCGAAAAAATCCAACTTCTCCTTCATAAGGAATTCCAATCAGACTTCCTGCCTTAGAATAAGAAAGATAATAAGTCTTATTATAACTCTTGAAAGAAACTTTCTCTTTTCATCCATGATTGAGGAATGATACATATTAATAGAACTCCACTAGAAACAACAGAATCAACAGATCCTCTATCTTGTGTTTAGATACATCTATACTCTCCCAGCCATATAACTTGATGTTCTTTGAGATGATTGAATAATATATGTTAAAGAAGACTAGGTCTACCATCCTTTCATGATAAATATTACATTCAGAGATTTCCTTTCCTGTTGACATTTCCTTTTGAGGAGAGGATTTTTTAGACATACAGAAATAAGGAAATATTAAAGATCTGTAACAGCCTTAAAAATAGAGACAATGCTTCAGCATGCGAAGGCTTGAGAAATGATGTGGTACAAGCATCGTGGAAGCTTTATATAGGATATTAAGTTGATGATTCATCTTCCGAACATAATCCAACTGTTGAAAACCATCTGATCAAATTTGACGGTTGATATGATAACTGAAGAAGGATTTTGATATGTATTGATATTTTGAGGTTTTTTACGATATACATTCGGATTTAACAAAAAGTGAATTCCAAAAAGTTTCTTAAATAAGTTAAAAACAAAAATAAGTAATAAGATGATTAAAAAAACATCAGAAAGAAAACATACCATTCATATTTCTAAAAATATTATTCGTAATGAGGGAAACAATTCTTGAAAACATTAGATTCGGAAAATTTGGATTGCCAAAATAAATGTAGAAATAAAATTTGATTAAAAAAATTGACTACGGAAAAATTTTATTACAAAAATATTTGACTCTGGAAAAAAATTATTATGAAAAATTAATTTTGACTAAATAGAAAATGTATTCCCCCTATGAAAAAGAGATTCTTTCTATAGGGAGATAGTTTTCAACAAGAAGTTAACATGAAATATTACCATATGGTTATCATTACTAACTTCTATTTAATTTAGTAAAATTTATCAGAAGGTAATTATTTTGGGAACATATCAACAAGTTAATATTGTGATTTGATAAATTAAAGAATGATGTCTCCTTTTTGTGTGAGATCCTTAAGAAAGTGATGCCTTATATATATGTGTTTTTCGAAAGAGTGATGTGCACAGTTTTTAGATAAGGTAATGGAACAAGTATTATCACACAATATTTTTGTTTTCGTAAAACTCATACCATAGTATGTGAGTGTGTGTTCCATCCACAATATATGAGCACAAAAACATCTAACTACTACATATTCAGCTTTAGCAGTGGAAAGTGTTACTGAGTATTGCTTTTTGCATGACCCAGAAACTAATGAGTCTCCAAAGAAATGACATGTTGTAGATGTATTTTTCCTTTCCATTCTACATCCAATAAGTTAAGCATCAGAAAATTTTTTTACAACAAAATCATTTCCAGATGTATAAAAGAGACCTAAATCCAGGGTTCCCTTTAAGTAGTGAAAATTATTTTTCACTGCCTTTAAATTAGATTCCTTAGGATTGGATGGATATCTTTTTGCAAAATCATGTTGAAATCATTATGTCTGGATGACTAGTTGTCAATTAATGTAGACTTCATATCATACATCTAAACGATGTTTGATCTGCAGGTTTCCCAGCTTCATCAAGATCAAGTGAATTGAAGATATAAATGAGAGTACTTATACTCTTAGTGTATTCAAATATATACTTTTTAAGAAAATATTTAATATACTTATGTTGGGATATATATATTCCTTCTGGTTTTTGAGAAATCATAAAACCAAGAAAAAATGTTAACTCACCAATCATACTCATTTCAAACTCATATTTCATTAGATCCGAGAAGTAATCAGCTATAGATTGCTGAGTCGAACCGAATATAATGTCATCAACATAAATTTTAACAATCAAAAAATTTTCTATATCTTATTTTATAAAAAGGTTTGGATCAGCATTTTTCCTAAAAAAATTCTTTTGCAAAAAATACCTTGTAAGTCTATCATACCAAGAACTAGGGGCTTGTTTAATTCCATATAATGATTTAGAATGTTTGAAAATATGTTCAAGATGTTTTGAATCTTCAAAACCATGAGCATGTTCAACAAAAACTTCCTCTTGAACATAACCATTAAAGAAAGCACATTTAACATCAATTTGAAAAATTTTGATGTTGAAGAATACTGTAAAGGAAAGAATAATACGAATGGATTTAAGTCTAGATACTGGAGCACATGTTTCTTCATAGTATATTCCTTCTTTTTTATTATAGACTTTAGCAACCAATCTAGCTTTATTTCTTACTATGATTCAATTTTCATCACACTTATTTTTAAATCCCAGTTTACTCCAATAACAGAAATTTATTTATGTCTTTCAACCAAATTCCAGACATAATTCCATTCAAATTTATTTATCTCATATTACATTGCTTTTATCCAATCATCATTACCTAAAGCTTCATGAGTGTATTTTGGTTCTAATTGGTAATGGAATGTTAGATGTTCTACATCATTTCTTAAGGAACTTCTAGTCCTTATAGGTTTATTTACATCACTAGTGATACTATCACTAAAATGATTCTTAATAATAAACTGATTTGTGTTTTTCAAACCCTGTTCATCAGCATATGGTATGATATATTATGGGGTATGTTATTAAGAAAAGTTTTCTTGGACATTTTTCTAATCAGAATGATCTTTTATCAAGGGATGATAATCAATTTTTGAAAACACATCTGAAGATGTAGGTTGAGGTTATTTAAAAACAAAAGGATCAGTTTCATCAAATTTAACATGAAATGTTTATTCAATAGTATAATTATTTTTATTGAAAACTCTATAATCCATAGAAGTTGTGGAGTAGCCCAAAAAATTCTTTCATTATATTTTGGTGCGAATTTTTGTAGATAATATTTAGTATTTAGAATGAATACCTTGCAACCAAAAACCTGGATGAAGGCAAGTCTAGGTTTTCTACCATTCCACAACACATAAGGAGTTTTATGAAGAAAATTTCTATTCAAAATACGATTTATAGTATAACAGGCATTACTTACAGCTTCAACCCAAAAATGCTTGGTTGCCTAATATTCACTCAACATGGTTCTTGTTATTTATTGAATAATTTAGTTTCTTCTTTCAATAACATCATTTTTTAGGATTTGTCGATGCTCAGATGTTTTGATTAATTCCTTTTTTACTAAAAAAGTATAAAAATCCAACTTTTGAAATTCTCCTTCATGATAACTATGAATAGTTATCAAAGGAATTTTTTTTCTTATTTTTAACTTGGGCCCTAAAACTTTTGAAATAAAAAAAAAGAATTAGATTTCTTTTCTAGAAAATATACCAATGTAAATCTAGTGTAATCAACAACTAAAACAAATACATAATATTTTCCTCAAATGATTCCAGTTTGTATTGAACCAAAAATATTCATATCCACCAACTGTAATCCATCTATGGTTGAGAATTCACTGACTAATTTAAAACATGATTTATGTTTCTTTCTATATTGACAGGGATCACAGACATTTTAAGAATAAAATCTAAGCTCTAGTAGATCATTAACTAGTCTTTTTTAGAGATTTCACATAGTTACTAATGTTACACTGTCTTATCCTTTTATTCCATAACCATGAATGATCTTCTATTGCACTATGACAAGGTAGATCTTATCTCCTAAGGTCTTCTATGTTTAGAGTGTAAACATACTCTTGCATATGGGAAGAAAGAAAAAAATATGTCATGGAATTGTTTAATAAACACTTATCATTCCTAAAATTCACAAGGTAACCTTCATCGAATAATTAACATATACTAATAAGGTTGTGCCTAAGACCTTTATCCAATAAATAATTTGATATCAAACTTTTTCCAAGGAAAATAATATTACCTCTACCAATAATTTCTCACTGAGCATTATCTCCAAAAGTTACTTTTCCTCCATTAGTTTTATAATCTTTTCAAAGAAGTCTTTCTTACCAGTCATGTGCCAGGAAGATCCACTATCCATGTACCATGTATTGTTGATGTTGTTATCATCAAATTCCTGAAAATAAGAGTGTTATAATCTCAAAACCCAAATTAATTGGATCAAAAAACATCATAAAGTAAAATTTTAGGATTCCACATTTTGTTTGAAAAATAAACATTATGAAAACCTAAAGACTGAGTTTTGTTTGAGTAAAAATTATTTCCCTAATGCCCACCACACTGCCACATAGTTCATAATGGAGCACTTTTAGGTACAAAATAGTTGTTACTAAAAATCTATTTTGAATGAGTATAACCAAATCCAAAATTATTCCCTATTAGTAGAATTTGGGAATACATCTTATCAAAATGTTCCTTACTTGAGGTAAAGTCTGAAAAACACTTTCTTAAGGAAAATATTTCTGAATTTATTCTAATAACAATGTTTTATAAAAAAGCATTATTTTTATCACAACACATAGTCTTTAATTCGTTTTTCTTAGAAATTACTTTTTGTAGATCCTTATAATTTTTTTCCTTCTAAGAATTACCTTACTCAAGTGTTTTTGAAATAATACAAAAATCATAAATTTTCTTATCATGATATTTATAATGATCTAATACTTCTTTAGTAAGAATTTAAATTCAATAATTTTCTTTATCAAGATTTTTATTGACTTAAAAATTTTCATTCTAAAGGAACATAGGAAACCTAGACACTTCTTCATAAGTAGGTAACGTATTATCTTCATTAGAAGAAGATTATTCATCCAAGGATTCATAATATTTACTATCACTATAATTATTGTTCAAGGATACATTGGTTATTGATTCATTATTGTGTACCTTGGATATTAAACAATGATATTAAATAGGTAACTTTTTAAGTAAACCAAGATTTTTCTAACCAGAAAATTCAAACCGTGTGGATTCATCAAAAGAGTCTCCAAACTGGCACTCCAGGTGTCATTATATTTAAAAACATTATTAGATTTATATTTTTAGTACTTCATTCAATTCCTCTCAGATTTCTTTTCCTTTCTATCATTTCCATTAAGCACAGGACAATCTGGCCTTACATGCCTTTCTCTTTTTCACAAATGACAAGTGACATATGAGTCTTTCATGCCCTTTATTTTTTTCTTCTTATATATATAATGAATGTACTTTTCCCCAACTATCATGTTCATTATTCGAGGAACAGTAGATGGTTCATTCTCATAATGTTCACTTTCACTTGATTCAATGAGACAATGACCTTCATTGACTTGGATCGTGTAAGACATTCAAGAGACTTGGATTTTATATGATTCGAAGTAGTTATAAAGGAAAAACTTCTATTTCCATTCTTCTTCTTTTTTAGAGCAGAATCTCTTTTCATTCATGTCTCATGTTGAAGAGGATTTCTAAAAATCTCATCAAGAGTAGTCTGTGCGACTTTCCTATTCTCATCAATAGCTATTCTCTTTGATTCCCACTCATTAGGCATGATATCTATAATCTTTTCTACAAGTGCCTCATCATCTAAACCTTTTTCATCCATTTATTCTAAACTATAAACAATAGGAATAAACCACTTTTGCACCTTTCACACTGGTTCTCCATAAGGAAATATAATTCCATGAGATTCTACTCTAAGAATATCTCTTCTAGTTTCGATAAATTTGGAAGTTCCAAAATGAGTAACCTCCAATTTATTCCAAATACAATTTACATCATCACAAGAAGAAATATGGATATATTAATATATATATATTCCTGGTCACGGAACACATCAAATTAGGGTGTACCTTGTAGTTTTAGTTGATATTCTAACTTTTCTTGATTAGTAAATGTTCTCGCTTTCTTATCATGAATCTTGTAATCTACAGTAAGCATATTAAAGTTTTCGACACTAGTGTTAGTTACAAAAGTCTTCATAAGATCTCTCCAATATTTATAATCATTCACATAATATTTAGGTGGTATACTAGGATTAAGATTGTCTATCAAACCAACATTCTTTCCTTCCATCTAAAAGAAAATATCCTTCCACAAAATATTGTTAGTAAAAAGAGTTTGTAAACAAGGATAAAAATCCTACGTACAGAAAAATAGAACAAAGGAATCATGAGAAAGGAAACCTATATTTGAATATAAGTATCTCAAAGACATCTTCTGATAATAATTGTAGGATTTAAATATGATGTAGATTATCAAAATAGATGAATGTGTGAATTATATACTTTAAAAATTAATTTGGAACTTTTAATGATGGTATAAAACATTCTATTGTTTAACAATGTTAAACATGGTAAATTTAAAAGACCTCCTAGTTCTAAAAACTTACTAGATTCTGGAAATATGGTTCCAGAAGTGAATTTTAGTTGATGATTATAAGGATAAATATTCAACCTTAAAGAATATAGAATCTTACTAATGAGAGTATAAAGGTATGAGAAAGTATAAGATAGTTATAATTTTCTTTAATAATCAAAATGAAGTGGAAAAAAATATGTAACAATACAGGTAACAAGTATGAAATATTTTAACCCAAAGATTAGGGTATCCAACAACCTTGGATATTGTACCCTTGATTTATACATTTAAGAAAGTATCTCTTTCCCACACCAGGGTAAGCCCTCAATAAGAATATCTGAATCTATCTTGCTATCCCCGCAAGCCATTGAAGATCAAGGTAGTTGGAACCTATGTATTCTTTATTAAGGAAGTCCTAGATATTTAAGGTAGTTGGAACATATGTCTTCTTATCCCCACAAGCCCTCGATTGTACACATCAACAATCAGAGTCACACAAAGCAAGCTGAACAAGATTTTCAGTACGCACAAGGAATGAGAGTCTCTCTATCAAGAATTTACTTTAGTAGTATGTAATCTCAAGATTTTTAGAACAATATTCAAAAGTTGTGATCTCTTTCAAATGGTCTTCTATTTAGAGGATTTTTCCTTATGATCAGCTCCCTCCTCCAATGGTTAAATTTTTCCTTGAATCTCAGAGGGACTTGCACACGTGTCACTCAAACAAAAGTTGGTTAGAAAGAAAATGTACAACATCATTTTATAATTTTCACAGGGATAAGAAAAAATATGGTTTCTTTATCAAATATATTTTTCAGAGTCTAAGGAAAAATAATGTTTGGACTCTAAGAGGAAAACATTTTGAGTATATATTAGATGGATATTCAAATTCTATTTTCCAAGGAATTTGGATTCAGAATTCTAGAGACATCAGAGTATGAATTCATAGGAATTAAGATCATAAATTCTATAGAATTTGGAGTCTGAATTCTAAGGAAATCTAAGTTGAAATTCTTAGTAATTTGGACTCTGAATACTGGGAAATTCGGTGTCTAAATTATAAGGAATTTAGTGTATGAATTCTAAAGAATTCAGAATCTGAATTCTAAGGAATTCAGAATCTGAATTATGAGGAATTTGAAGTCTGAATTCTAAGGAATTTAGATTCTTAATTATAAGTTATTCGCAGACTGTGTTCTATGGAATTTGGAATCTGAATTTAGAGGAATTCATAATATAAATTTATAGGAATTCAGAATATGAATTCATAGTAATTTGGAGTCCGAATTTCAGAGAATTCTGAGTCCGAATTTTAGAGAATTCGGAGTTTGAATTCAAAACCTAAAAATAGAATACTTATATATCATATTATGAGGTTTTAGATATGAAAATGATTTTACACTTTAGAAATAAAATGTTTTAGAAACTAAATCATGAACAACGAAAAAAAAGTTAAGGAGAAAATTTCCCTTTAGGAAGAAAAAATTTCCTTATATAAAAAAATATTTTTAGGGAAATAAAATTAGCCTTAAGATAGAGTCTTTGCGATTTTAAAAATATAAAGGAATGGAAATTTCATAAGTAATCCTTCTTGACTCAAAACTAGAGTGATCCTGGATTATATCATATTGGTTGCTACTACCTTAGAGGTACATATCCATGAACGATGTCTTCCATGTCTCACAACATCACCAATATCATTCTCACTGATATCATACTTTTTATCCCATAGATGTTGGGATAGATGTTGATGATACCTTTTGGTGAGTATCCAGTACACCTCATTTACCAAATAACAAGGGCTCTTGAAAAATGTTTGTCCTTATCGTACGGGTGTTATGGCAACCTGACCGAGTACAAGATAAGACTTGGGATAGGGAAGTCGATTTATGTGCCTAGTGGACAGAGTTCTTCTTAGAGAGTGTTTCTTTTCACTAGGAATCAGATCTTTGGGGGAGTTCTTTTATGTGGGTATGATTGTACAAACATGGTTTTCACTCAGGTATAGATCCTTTAATTTTCATTCTAAATCATTAATTCAGACCTATAATTTATGCCTAATGACTTAGTAAAAGATTAAACAGTATTTGGGTCTTGTTTAGATCCCAAAACCCATATTTTTATGGAAAATAGGTTGTGTGCATGATTTCAACTAAACCGTGTGGAATTCCACATGGTTTAGAGTAAATTGTGGTGCTGTTGTTTTTTCATATAGAGACATCTTGCCTTGTTAGTGCACAACCGTATGACCAAACCGTGCGAGTGCCCCTTTTTCCCAAGTACCTGTGCATGGGGTTAACAATATTTCATAAAACATGCA
Organism: Viscum album; assembly: GCA_963277665.1. Classification (NCBI taxonomy): domain Eukaryota; kingdom Viridiplantae; phylum Streptophyta; class Magnoliopsida; order Santalales; family Viscaceae; genus Viscum; species Viscum album. The sequence goes on from OY728137.1 coordinate 116,040,874, forward strand.
TACCAAACAATTTGGGCAGAGCCGTCACACACAATTTGCATATAGTTTTACAAACCATGCCGACAAACCATGAGAAGGCTAATTATCAAGGTAAATTTCTTATCTCTCCCATAATGATCTATTAATCCCCTCCTTCATCCCAACTCCTAAACCAGTGGGATTTTCCTCTATTTTCACCCATTTGGAGGTTTTTGTAGGCCAAATTTAGGCATCTAAAGATCTCCATAGTCTGACATCCGATCTTTCTTCCGTTTATCATGATAGATGTGCAACGATAAGTACTCGAGTCCTCTTTAATCATTCTTCTTCTCTTTTAATCTTGACCTAGTAATCATAATATGAGTGTTTTTCACCATTTCATAGATCTACTCTGATCTAAGGAAAATCAAGGGCTGATACCAGAGTGGAAGTATCATACGAACCAAAGGTTGGTGGTCTACAAATCATCCATAAATTTCATTATTTTTGAAATGTTTGTGTGGGGACCACCAGTTTTGTTAGTAGTTATTTCTTAAAATATCATTACATGATTATAATTGATATAATAATATGGTTATTTTATTTCCAAATATGTGATTAGTTTTAGCTGTCACACATACAACATAATACTCATCATGTTGAAGTTATGCCATAATTGGATTTTTACTGTTTTTGACACGTTTGAGCCACTGTTCAGGTGTACATTTTTTTATCCTCCATAAAGGTGATTCATTCATTTTTAAATGAATTTTTATTTATTAGAATCACATAATAGAATGTACAATGTATACTCACCACTCTACCTACCTATGGTAAGTGATTTCAAATTGGTTAATAAATGTGAAATGAGGAATAGAAAGTATACTAGGAATATATATCGCCCTTAAAAATGAGTTGTAGTTAAGGTTACATGTTCATACCACCCCTTTCCATATTAATGTAAGAAAGAGGAGTGAACCTATCTCATTGATATGCCTTAATGGTTAATTAAGACTTGATTAAATGGATGCAATGTTACCTGGCCTATCTAAATTAAAGGATGACATGGCGTGTACCAATAAGTAAAAGGTTTCAACTCTACATGACCTATCGGAACTAATGGAATGGAATACTTGAACCAAATTAATTACTACATGACTACAATAACATATAGGAATGGAATGAATCGAGCTCACTTAGAATCTGAGAGAAGAGTAACCTCAGTCTCGGGAACCCCAATCCGATTCGAGGATGCTATTTTCTTAGTTTGATACCCACCAAGACTATGGTTCTTGTCTATTCCTTGGATTCCTATTATACAACTGTAGGGTCCTTTTCATTATTACAAGATACATCGGTTACACTCCTTGAATCCATCATTAGCTAGTAAGTTCCATATTGAAAGACCATAGGGCCTTGTCTTTTCATTGAACTATTTTACCTAGGTCGATCACCTTATACTTTGTATGATTATTACTGTGGAATTCCTTGGATTACGCTCCTTGGATTACAATCTTATGCATTAGCTAGAATCAGATACTACTAAGTTAGCATTCCACTAGATTTACGTTACCCATGTTATTACCCGATAACTCCCTCACTGGATATCAATTTCATATTTCCTTCTCATGTCTTGGGACCTTCAATACTTATACTATCATGAGGTGGTGTTAGTGCTAGATATGCCTCACGTGACCTATTAACATCAAATGTAAATGAATTTATTAATGAATAGTTTACATGTTAGGACACCACTTGAGGGTTGAAGGATGTACTAAGTATTTATTTATTGTTCTTATTGTTATAATTTATATATTCATTCCTTCACACTGCTATATTCCATCACACATGCCTTATGTTATCATCACCGTTGGTGGTGGCCTGCTATGATTTATCTCACACCCGATCTGGCCGCCATTTGGTACCCAGATTATATTACATGGTTACAGGTATTTACAAAGGGAAGCGTACAACGTCCAATAATTGGCTGCGTGTTGCTGGGATAGATCTTGATAGCAGATTACTAAGTTGGACCCCAGGATTCTTGGAGTAGTCTTTTTTTATTTTACTATCTCAAACTATTATGAATATTATCAGGTATCCATGTTTTCCATTTTTATAGTGGCATGGCATTAAATCATTATTGTTCTAGTTGATACTGTTATTATTTATATCATTTATTTACAAAATCAGTTTGCTTCAATTTCTTATTATTGCCATTTTATTTCATCATCTGTTTATTGTTCCTTAAATTCTTTCTATTTTTTATACACTTGTAATGAGGGAATAGTCTTCCAATATACACACCATAGACTCTCACTGCTTGTCGGCATCCTCTAGAATTCAGGAAGGTGTGCATGATGCCATGTGGCCCACCGAGCTCAGGGCACCGATTATGTGGCATCTGGTTCTGGGATGTAACACTCACCTTTAATCATTCATACCTATATATGATAATCTAATAGAATCATTGATAACAATATAAAAAATACAGGGAATGAAAATAGGGTTTCACAAATTTCCTAGATGGTATCACAGAAAATGAACTATTAAATATTGAAGGTGTATTCCAAAAATTTAATCGTCATAAAATAGTATTTCTTAATAAAATTTAGATAGTGATTCATGAAAAATAATTTCCTAGGTAAAAAATCATAATATATTTATCGAAAAATAGAAGCAAAATCGTAAATTATTTTTTAAAAATTGATTTTTTCATTGTCGTATAATATTATGTTACAGTCAAATTATAATTACTTTTTTGAATATATAAAGTGAAACATTAGATATAATATTAATAACATAGAATATTCAATAGTATATCTGATAAAAATATATTATGAATTTGAAAATAAGAATTGTGAAATTATTGAAAAAAATTCACTAAAAATATTATAAATAATTTATCCTCAAAAATGACATAAAGGATTCAAAATGGTGATATGAGCACATTTTGATGATGTTATATTTAAAAATTATTATCAATAATATATCAATAAATGATATAATGGATTTATAAATATGATGTGGAGTGTCTAATAAAACATTTTATATAGAATGGATTGGGACTCTAAAATATTTTTAGATACATTTTTTCAAAACCAACATCATATAAAGAGTTTCTAAAATACCCCATTGAAAAATGGAAATGGAAAAATATAAGTCATATTGATTAAACCAATACTTTTATTTCGCAATAATAATAGAAAATAATTATTGTAATTAGGAACATGGAAGAGGAGGAATAACTATCATTAAAGGTGTAAAAATATATCACATAAAAAATTATCCTTTATGAAAAAAATATATAATATCATATTAAATAGGAATAGAAATAATTTAAAAAAATAAAAAATTATTCTCAAGTTTTAATATTTTAACTCAATGAAATGAAAATGGAGATACCCAAATCCATTATTTATGGAAAAATTCATTATTCAAGAATCATTTAGAAATATTTTATATGGAAAAAACGTAAATCTGCTATATAAATAGATAAAATGACACATAATAAAATAATTGAAAATAATGTGCTTAACAAATTTGAAACTACTGCAAGGAGAACACCGATAAATGAATGAATGTGAATTGAGTATAAAAAGAAAATCATATGGTAGTGTAAATATATTAAAGAAAGTTATAATGAAATGGAAAATAAATTATACTAGAAAGAAATATATTAATTATACTTGATAGAATTGGGTAATTGAACATATAGACCCATAATTCTTATTGATTATTGTCACATCCCAAAATATAAATATTCAATAAATAATATAACGATCCATTCTATAATCCTATAGGACTAGTATCTTTGTGAACATGGAAATATAAATAACTCATTAATAATATCCATTTATTATTATCTTCTTAAAGAGAACCCTTATTAGATATATCATTACAAAACCCTTTAATCATAATGTATAGAAAGAAAACATTAGAAAGGGTGATCTAGGATGCTCAATATGGGTAATGAAGGGAGATATCCAAAATCACATGAGCATGAAATGATTATAAGGTCTTGAGAACATGTCCTTAAAAATTTTAACACTATATCATATATATCATATTTCATAATAATGATTCATAGTATAAATCATGGATTTCTGAATGGCATAAATAAAATTTAAATACAATAATATCTTCCATGAGAGCATAAAATCTTCCTAAGACATTGAATTATGAAATTCACATAATCATAGAAAATAATATCCTTAGTATTAATGTCTACTACCAAGACTGTCATAGTGTATTGTGTTTACTCAGAAAACCAACTTCATAGTCGAGGTTAACTCCCTATGCTATCATAGTAAATAGTGTCTCATACTAAACATGGCTTAAACCCCATTACATTAATTTTTATATCTTAAGATATTAATCCTCACCCAATTAATTGGAAGGAGTTATATGTTCTAGATATCACAGAATTAAAAGAATACAGATTTTTTCCACACGATCATAAATAATTCAGTATTTTAGAACCCATTAAAAAAAATGGGTTTCATAAACATTTCAGCCTAGCACAACCCATATAAAAGGAATGGGTTCTATGAACATCATTTCTTGTCACGACCCGCCTTCACCAAAAGGAGGGAAGGGTCAGCAGATTGCCAGGCCCTTCCTTCTTTAAGTTGAAGGAGATATAATGACCCCCGAAACCCGCCTTCAATAGGTCCCGGAGTGGCGACTAGCACCAAGAGTATAGAAAAATCTCGCAAATGGAAGGCATTACCCTTTTTATTTTGTAGGATCGAAAGATAAGGAGAAGAAAACCCAACAACACCAAGGTGGAAAGAAAAGTAAAGACAAAAGTAAACCATTCCCACATGCATGTTTCAAAAGGGAAAGCCACAAAGTGCAAAAAGGTGACTACAAGGTAAGTACCAAGAAGAAAAAGAAAAACAACTGCAACTGCTCCAAAAGTCCGAGCTAGTAAGGTCCTGCGTGATCCCCGAAGTCCTCCTGGAAACCTGAAAGCAGTTTTATATACATAGGGTGAGTATACAAGTACACTCAGTAGGGAAAACCAAGACTCTCGTGCACAAGTGGGGGAACGTACTAAAGTCCCGTGAGAAAAGGAGTAAACCAAACACCTAACAAGGCAAACTATCCATCCCAGGACTCACCAAGGATCACTCCCCAAATAACACAAGTCAAGTAATATATATAATAAGAGAACATCGAGGTTTGGGTACCCCGCGCCACTTTCCCACTGGTTATTGAGACATCCTACGCATCGGACGAATCCCGCCGTTCTTACCGCAGTCTCACTGCCACACCCGCCCGCACACACCTGGGCCACAACCACACGCAGTCCCACTACCGAAACCCTGCCCGCACACACCTGGGCCTCAACCACACGCAGTCCCACTGCCGAATCCTGCCCGCACACACCTGGGCCACAACTGCATGTAGTCCCACTGCTGAATCCCGCCCGCACACACCTGGGCCTCAACTGTCACATGTAACCATGCCTGCAAACACCTAGTCCAGAACAACCACCGCCACGCCCGAAGACACCTGGGCCTCATCCCGAAGACACTTGGGAAACCACCTGCCGTACACACCTGGCCAACCACCACAACACCCCGCCCGATGGTTCTTGGGCTAATAATGGACTTCAGGCCATCACAGCCTGCCCGAAGGTACTTGGGCTATCCGGGAAAGGGATCAGAAAAGAAGCTAATAACCATCCACAAAGGATAGTGTTGGAAAAAACACCCTTCCCCCATAAATGGGGGTGTTCGTCACTGAGTGCTCAACTTGGGTGGGGCGCGAATAAGAAACACAAAGCTTCAAGTATAGATATAGGTAACAAACACTCACCCAAAGCTTAGGTTTTCCTAGCCAACCTACAGAACACAACACCACTGCGTCCGAGTCACAGTTCACGACCCTTTCCCACAAAACCATTTGTCCCATTCTTGTTTCACGTTCAGTTAAAATGTTCAATTAATTTTAAGCACTACTGGGCAACTACCATAAGCATAACCAAGGAAAGCGTCCAAAGCAAGGATCAACCAAAACACTCACACCCGGTTCTGTCAACAGAGGATCTCTCCCCAATTTGTGATATCAACAAGTAACCACTCGGGTTTAAAACTCACAACCACCGAATCCATACCAACAGGAGATCCCATCCCCAAATTCACACAATCACCGAGAGTATAAAAGATCATGGGATCCCATCCCCTCCCACATTTCCAGCAATCGGCCCGAAAGGAAAACAACCAACCACCACTACCAACACAAGTCAGGGATTTTCAGATTTAAACGACATAACACACTCCATGATTTCAAATTCCATGTGTTCTAACCGGGAGTTATCACAAAAGGGCTGATCCTGGCACCTTCAATTATTCAGTCGGATATACGTGATTAACCAATTTCACAGCAGGAGTTCACAATTTCAGCAACCCATTTAAAACATCACGAGGGGGAATTCATCAGTGCACATACAACGACCACCAACAGCCTCAATTTTCAGAAACATAAACCAGCACAACAAAAAGGGATGATCACAAGATAAAGCATAAACAACGATCACAACCCCCTTCCCCTTCTTTCTTTAGAACTTCGTTTATTATCTTCATTAAGGTTCGGTTCAACCAATTCCATAAGAACAAAAATAACACCCACCCCGCATGATACACAAAAGTGAGAGACGAAAGAAATTCCCTACTTGTTGATAGATGATCGACTTTTAGGCCGGGCACGTGGAACTTTACGGATAACGATGCGGCAGTCCCGATGCACCAGAAGAGCCACAATCGAAGAAGGGGGAAACCACAGCCTAACCCTTAATTTATAAGAGCCGGGGATGGTTGAGAGAAATACGCTGAACCGCGTAAGACGTGGAAGTCGTGGGTTGACCACGCGGCTTGACTCATCATTAAAGGTGCTGAGTGGTTTAAACCGACTCATGAGCCGATTCAGTATTTAATTAAACTTTTGTGTGTGTTACTGGAACAACTTGGCAAGGCCGGGTGATGTCGGCCGGTTCCGCCGATCGGTCGCACCGATCGGTCTCACCGATCGGTCGCACCGATCGGTCTCACCGATCCGTCTCACCGATCCGTCTCACCGATCGGTCTCACCGATCCGTCTCACCGATCCGTCTCACCGATCGGTCTCACCGATCGGTCTCACCAATCCGTCTCACCGATCGGTACCCCTTAAGGATCCGGATTTTGGAAAAGGGACCAAGGGGGGTCTGGGTCATCACATCAGATACCTCTTAAATGATTCTCGTCCTCGAGAATCACAACAAACCAGAAGGAAAGAGAGGGTCCGAACAACCATCTTCGAAAGATACCTCTTAGGAGTGAACCTCTGCTAACTAAAAACACTCTCTTGTCAAGAACCAAGCAACATACCATGCCAAACAGCCCGGTCATGTGGGTTTGGGGAGTTTCCCTCCCCCATGTCAAGATATTATCCGCTTTGGGAAGCACTGACTCGCCCGCACGAGTTCAATCGCACCCACCTTAATGCGTCTTGTTTAGGGGTCGGGTTCCCTCTTTCCTTTAGCTGGTGCTTTTCATACACAACAGAGGAAAATAAACCAGTACATTTCATAGCCAAAAGTCAAATGTTCTACCACAACAGGTACAAAAGGAACAAAGCTCAAAACAACTCGGGGTATTGGGCACGCATCTGTGCTTCCCTCTCCCACGTACTCTCTTCGAGCCCGCCATGCCTCCACAACACACGAACCAAGGGAATAGCTCGCCCATGAAGCACCTTCTCCTTGCGATCCTCGATCATTACTGGTTTTTCCACAAAGGTTACGTCATCCTCAATTTCCAGTTCACCCCAATCAAGGACGTGTGAATCATCGTGCAGATAACGACGGAGCTGGGATACATGAAAGACATCATGTATCCTTAGCGGCGGAGGTAACGCTAGCTGATAAGCCACTTCGCCGACCCGCCGTAACACTTCGAAGGGTCCAACGAATCTGGGGGAAAGCTTACCCCCCTTGCCGAACCTCCATTGCCCACGCCGTGGGGAGACCATCAAGAACACGTGGTCCCCAACCTTAAACTCCAAGGGCCTTCTCCTGGTATCAGCATAAGACTTCTGTCGATCCTGGGCCGCCTTCATCCTTTCCCCTATGAGCTGAATCTTCTCTGTCGTCTTCGGAACTACCTCCAGGCCAAGGATGCCTGCCTCTCCTACTTCGGTGCAACACACAGGTGAACGGCATGGCCTCCCGTACAAAGCCTCAAACGGGGCCATACCGATGGTAGAGTGGTAGCTATTATTGTAGTAAAACACTACTAGAGGCAAGTATCGTACCCATGACTCCCCTGAGTCCAGAACACATGCCCGTAGCATATCCTCCAAGGTCTGGATGGTTCGCTCTGTTTGTCCATCTGTCTGGGGATGGAAAGAAGTGCTAAGGCGTAACTGGGTGCCAAACGCATGCTGCAATACTCTCAAGATTCGCGAGGTAAACCGTGCATCCCTATCCGAGACTATAGACCTCGGAACTCCGTGCAAGCGCACCACCTCATTTACGTACTTTCGTGCCAAAGCATCCACAGTACTTGACTCCCTGATTGCCAGAAAGTGAGCCGATTTTGTCAACCTGTCCACCACCACCCAGATGGCGTCGCACCCTTCTTGGACCTTGGGTAGTCCCGTGACGAAAACCATTGAGATGTCGTACCACTTCCACTCGGGAACAGCTAAAGGCTGCAGTAGGCCGCCCGGAACCCGGTGTTCAGCCTTCACTTGCTGACATACTAAGCATTTAGCCACAAATTCTGCCACCGCTCGCTTGACTCCGGGCCACCAGAACTGCCTTTTCAGCCCCTGGTACATCTTGGTAACTCCTGGGTGCACCGCTAGGGGTGAGTTGTGGAACTCACTGAGAACCTTGCCACGCATTACTATTGGAACAAACAACCTTTTCTGGAAAAGCATCTGGTGCTGACCGTCCTCTGTCCATTCTCTCGGAGCATCGCCCTGGTCAACCCGATCACGCATCACTTCGCACTCGGGGTCTCCCCACTGAGACTCTACCACTTGTCGAAACAGAGATGACTGCACTACCATCTGATATAGGCAGCCTCTGCCACTATCCATCTTCGCATCCAGGTGTAAGTCAGCCAACTCCTCCATTTCCTTCAAGGCATTTTCTGACTCTCGGACCGCATCCTTCTGCGTCCTCCTGCTCAAGGCATCGGCCACCACATTTCCCTTGCCCTCAGTATAAGAGATTTCAAAGTCATAGTCCTGGAGGAACTCCACCCATCTCCGCTGTCGCAAGTTCAAGTCCCACTGAGAGAAGATATACTTCAAGCTTTTGTGATCTGTGAAGACCACAAAGCATTCCCCGATGAGGTAGTGTCGCCATAACCTTAGCGCAAAAACGACCGCTGCAAGCTCCAGGTCATGGGTGGCGTAGTTACGCTCCTGGGGGCGTAGCTGGCTGGAAGCATAAGAGATCACCCCTTGTTGCTGCATCAACACGCATCCCAGGCCTTGTCCTGAAGCATCACAAAATACCTCATAGGCCATCCCTTCTTCTGGTAATCTCAACACTGGGGCACTAACCAGCCTTTCTTTTAGGTAGCTGAAGGACGACTCGCATTGCTCGCTCCACACGAAAACCTGGTCCTTCTTGGTCAAAGCCGTCAAAGGGGCTGCTACTCGGGAGAAGTTGGGTACGAATCTCCGGTAGTAACCTGCAAGTCCGAGGAAACTCCGGACTTCTGCCACATTCTTGGGTGCTGCCCAAGAAACAACTGCCTCAACCTTTGATGGGTCGACTGATACCCCCTGCTCAGACACTACGTGCCCGAGGAAGTGTACTTCTCGTGCCCAGAACTTGCACTTTGACAACTTCCCGTAGAGCTGGTGCTGTCGGAGGACTTCCAAATCTGTCCTTAGGTGCTATGCATGGTCCTTTTCTGACCTTGAATAGATCAGAATATTGTCGATGAATACCACCACAAACCGATCAAGGTACTCCTGAAAGATGGAGTTCATAAGCCCCATGAACACGGCCGGGGCGTTCGTAACACCAAAGGGCATGATCACGAACTCGAAGTGCCCATACCTGCACCTGAACACTGTCTTCGGGATGTCATTCTCTTTCACCCTCAGCTGGTGGTACCCAGACCGCTGGTCGATCTTCGAGAACCATCCTGCCCCTTTTAGCTGGTCAAAAAGATCATCTATCCTCGGGAGAGGGTAGCGATTCTTGATCGTCACCTGATTCAACCTCCTGTAGTCGATGCACAACCTAAGGCCACCATCCGCCTTCCTTGCGAAAAAGACTGGAGCGCCCCACGGTGACGCACTTGGACGAACATAACCCCTCTTCATCAGATCGTCAATCTGTATCCGGAACTCCCGTAGCTCCGAAGGTGCCATCGGGTAAGGAGCCATCGAGATTGGTCGAGAGCCGGGCTGCAGGTCTATCCCGAACTCGATATCACGTAGAGGGGGTAGAGTCGTCACCTCCTCCGGAAAGACATCCATAAACTCACGGACAATCTCTGGTAATTCCACCATTTCCGCATCTACTGATTCTACCATCAGTTCGGTCAACAAGGAGAGGAGAGGTTCTTCCCTCCTGTTTCCCTTCGGACAACTCCGCTCGCCGGTGAAAGTAACACGCTGGCCGTCCAAACCGGAGAACACCACCCTTCTTTGGAAACAGTCGATGACGGCGCACAATGAAAATAGCCAGTAGATGCCTAGGATGACATCGTATGGATGAATCTGTAGCAGAAGGAGATCCCTAACTGACTGATGTGGCCCTAACATCAGTCTACATTCCCGACAAACGAACAGAAAGTCGGTCTGACCTCCAACTGGTGTACTCAACACCAGGGGCACTGGAAGTCTCTCGGCATCTAGACCCAAGCCACAGGCTAGACTGGGTGCAACAAAGGAGTGTGAAGCTCGGGTATCGAACAAAGCATAAGCAAGAGTGCTAAACACATTGATCATACCTCGAACAACCTCTGGCCCTGTTGGAACTGTTGCCTCTGCGGCGTCTAACTGTCCACGCCCAGCTCCCCTGCCCCTCGGTTGTCGGCCACCTCCCCGACCACGCCCTAGTCGAGGTCCCTGGGGAGTGCCCTGAGGTTGGTCTCCTCCTCCTATGTCTGCCTGTGGAGGAGCGGGAGCTCGCTGTCCCTGCTGCTGCTGTCGGAAGGGTCTGGCTGGAAACTGCTGCTACGGTGGATGCTGGGGATGACTGCCACTGTTGTACTGCACCCGATCGGGGCACTGACTCCGGATATGTCCAGGGCTCCTGCAGATGATGCACCGTGGTCCCGATCCTGAAGGGAATGAACGTGGGCCAGGGGATCGAAACTGAAACTGCTGCGGTCTGCTCCCTGTGGGTCGGAACCTGGAGGGTCCCGATGCTGGAGGCCTGGTGCTGACGGCCTTCCCCTTCGATGGTCCCAGCTGGATCCCTTCCCGTGACACTCCGCCCAGAGTATGCATCCTGGTCGGAGCGCCTCCTCCAAACGTCTTGCCCGAGACTCCTCATCGGGAAAGAGGTCCGGAGCAAAACGTAGGAGGTCCTTGAACTTGATTCCATGTTCCCTCACGGACATGCTCCCCTGCTGGAGGGAGAGTAGCTCCTGCCTCTTCTCCGCCTTCATTGTCGAGGAGAGGAACTCCGCCCGGAACCCCTTCTCGAAATCCGCCCAAGCAACCTCAGACTCTTTCCTATTCCCCAGGTGAAGAATCCACCACTGACGTGCCGCTCCTCGCATCTGGCTAACAGCCAAAGGAACCCAGTACTCGGTCGGGGCCCGAATCAGGCCGAAGGCTATAACCAGCTCCTCTAGCCAGCCTTCCGTATTCATAACGGAGGTGTTGCCCTCATACTTCTTGAGGGCCTGTCACTGGAAGGCTCTAAGAGTCTTCTTCCACTGGTCGTCCTCTTCCTCTCGATCAGCTCTCTGCCGATTGGCCAAAGTAGTCTCAGGGGCCTCGATCGCCTGTACCACACGTGGTCGCCTTCCAGGTGCCATAGCTGCAAGGTAAACAAGGAATGCCTAAGCCCAAGTAGTGCAGAATATCGTTCTTAAAACTTCTTAAGATTTAATTTATTCTTAATTCCCAAGACATCCCAGAAACACAAGAACACAAGTCATTATGATGCATGTACCTTTCCTAGGGTCTCTACCCTGCAATCAGTGTGGCCCCACTTGGTCGTTTGGTAGGTCCAGAGTCCTTGCATCAGATCACGGGGGGCCCTAAAATCCCGTGTCCTAGCCAGTCTTCCATGTCCTAATTCACGCTCCAAGGTCACCCAACACTGTTGCCTTACCATCCCATGCAATCCTCACTGTGCCTAACTCCAGACTCCGTCCTATCTCTCAACCATCACCTCTGATACCATTCTGTCACGACCCGCCTTCACCAAAAGGAGGGAAGGGTCAGCAGATTTCCAGGCCCTTCCTTCTTTAAGTTGAAGGAGAGATAATGACCCCCGAAACCCGCCTTCAATAGGTCCCGGAGTGGCGACTAGTACCAAGATTATAGAAAAATCTCGCAAATGGAAGGCATTACCCTTTTTATTTTGTAGGATCGAAAGATAAGGAGAAGAAAACCCAACAACACCAAGGTGGAACGAAAAGTAAATCCAAAAGTAAACCTTTTTCACATGCATGTTTCAAAAGGGAAAGCCACAAAGTGCAAAAAGGGGACTACAAGGTAAGTACCAAGAAGAAAAAGAAAAACAACTGCAACTGCTCCAAAAGTCCGAGCTAGTAAGGTCCTGCGTGATCCCCGAAGTCCTCCTGGAAACCTGAAAGCAGTTTTATATGCGTAGGGTGAGTATACAAGTACACTCAGTAGGGAAAACCAAGACTCTCGTGCACAAGTGGGGGAACGTACTAAAGTCCCGTGAGAAAAGGAGTAAACCAAACACCTAACAAGGCAAACTATCCATCCCAGGCCTCACCAAGGCTCACTCCCCAAATAACGCAAGTCAAGTAATATATATAATAAGAGCACATCGATGATTGGGTACCCCGCGCCACTTTCCCACTGGTTATTGAGACATCCTACGCATCAGACCAATCCCGCCATTCTTACCGCAGTCCCACTGCCACACCCGCCCGCACACACCTGGGCCACAACCACACGCAGTCCCACTGCCGAAACCCCACCCGCACACACCTGGGCCTCAACCTCACGCAGTCCCATTGCCGAATCCTACCCGCACACACTTGGGCCACAACTGCACGCAGTCCCACTGCTGAATCCCGCCCGCACACACCTGGGCCTCAACTATCACATGTAACCATGCCTGCAAACACCTAGGCCAGAACAACCACCGCCACGCCCGAAGACACCTGGGCCTCATCCCGAAGACACTTGGGAAACCACCTGCCGCACACACCTGGTCAACCACCACAACACCCCGCCCGATGGTTCTTGGTCTAATAATGGACTTCAGGCCATCACAGCCTGCCCGAAGGTACTTGGGCTATCCGGGAAAGGGAGCAGAAAAAGAGAAAATAACCAGCCACAATGGATAGTGTTGGGAAAAACACCCTTCCCCCATAAATGGGGGTGTTCGGCACTGAGTGCTCAACTTGGGTGGGGCGCGAATAAGAAACACAAAGCTACAAGTATAGATATAGGTAACAAACACTCACCCAAAGCTTAGGTTTTCCTAGCCAACCCACAGAACACAACACCACTGCATCCGAGTCACAGTTCACGACCCATTCCCACAAAACCATTTGTCCCATTCTTGTTTCACGTTCAGTTAAAATGTTCAATTAATTTTAAGCACTACTGGGAAACTACCATAAGCATAACCAAGGAAAGCATCAAAAGCAAGGATCAACCAAAACACTCACACCCGGTTCTGTCAACAGAGGATCTCTCCCCAATTTGTGATATCAATAAGTAACCACTCGGGTTTTAAACTCACAACCATCGAATCCATACCAACATGAGATCCCATCCCCAAATTCACACAATCACCGAGAGTATAAAAGATCAGGGTCTCCCATCCCCTCCCACATTTCCAGCAATCGGCCCAGAAGGAAAACAACCAACCACCACTACCAACACAAGTCAGGGATTTTCATATTTAAACGACTTAACACACTCCATGATTTCAAATTCTGTGTGTTCTAACCGGGAGTTATCACAAAAGGGCTGATCCTGGCACATTCAATTATTCAGCCGGATATACGTGATTAACCAATTTCACAACAGGAGTTCACAATTTCAGCAACCCATTTAAAACATCACGAGGGAGAATTCATCAGTGCACATACAACGACCACCAACGACCTCAATTTTCAGAAACATAAACCAGCACAACAAAAAGGGATGATCACAAGATAAAGCATAAACAACGATCACAACCCCCTTCCCCTTCTTTCTTTAGAACTTATTTATTATCTTCATTAAGGTTTGGTTCAACCAATTCCATAAGAACAAAAATAACGCCCACCCCGCATGATACACAAAAGTGAGAGACGAAAGAAATTCCCTACTTGTTGATAGATGATCGACGTTTAGGCCGGGGGCGCGGAACTTTATGGATAACGATGTGGCGGTCCCGATGCACCAGAAGATCCACGATTGAAGAAGGGGGAAACCACGGCCTAACCCTTAATTTATAAGAGCCGGGGACGGTTGAGATAAAAACGCTGAACCGCGTAAGACGTGGAAGTCATGGGTTGACCACGCGGCTTGACTCATCATTAAAGGTGCTGAGTGGTTTAAACCGACTCATGACCCGATTCAGTATTTAATTAAACTTTTGTGCGCGTTACTGGAACAACTTGGCAAGGCCGGGTGACGTCGGCCGGTTCCGCCGATCGGTCACACCGACCGGTCTCACCGATCGGTCGCACCGATCGGTCTCACCGATCGGTCTCACCGATCCGTCTCACCGATCCGTCTCACCGATCCGTCTCACCGATCGGTCTCACCAATCGGTCTCACCGATCGGTCTCACCGATCAGTCGCACCGATCCGTCTCACTGATCCGTCTCACCGATCGGTCCTACCGATCTGTCTCACCGATCCGTACCCCTTAAGGATCCGGATTTTGGCAAAGGAAGGGACCAAGGGGGGTCTGGGTCATCACATTTCTTAAATAAAATCAACCATAATGATAAATAATACTAATAGTATCCCTAGATAATATCCCTAGTAATTCAAAACTATAATCAATGGTTTTGTTTCATTGATGAATATAAATAACAATAACAGATCATTAAAAATTTCCTAAGAAAAATAACATTTCTATTATAAATTCACATCTTTATAATATAATAATTTCCAAAAAAAATTTGAAAAACATTTCATTGAGAATAAAATATAGTAAATTTTATAGTAACATCAAATAATTTATTGTTAATTATGGTGGGAACTTCTAATAATTCTATATAATTTAAATGAAGATGTTGTTTCATGTGTCTACCAAAATGTCAAAAATTTACTCATTCAGAAAATGAAAAGAACATTCATTTCAAACAAAATTCTAAAAAATTCAAATGAGTATAAAACACAACAAAAAATTAATATTAAAAACATTTTTTAAAAATAACATGAAAACATGAATAGATAATAGAAAGAAATTTTAGCCAAAGAGAAAAATATATTCTTTTTTCTAAAATCATTCCTTATGTCTCATGAATACTTATAATGGGGAAAATTTTAGGAAATAATGTATTCTCAAAAAATAAACATAATAGATTAAATGTAATTATATTATAGAAATTTAGATCATAATAATTCATCATTTAAACACTAACAAATAACATTACCGCTAATAAAATAATATAGTGACATAAAACCCATACACTCAGGTCTGACCTCCCACGTATGTGTTTGAACCTACTATTCTTTGAAAAAAATAATTTGTATCTCCTCTTATGTTCCATATGGTTGGTATTTTTGGGGGACTAGAACCTCTATAATATAGATAATGATTTTTATGTGGGGATTCTAGTTTGGAATGGAAGAGCTAGAATAGCCAAAGTGGTTAAAGGAATAGATGGGATGGGTTTACTTTTATCATTTAGGGGAGGGGAAATCTTGGAATTTCATAAAATAATGAATTAATAAAAATACGTTTTTATATATAAATGGATCCAAAATTATAATATTCAATTCTAAAGTGAATATGGGTCAACATAATCTCAAACAATAAAATTTTGAAAAATTGGGACCAATTTTTACCCTAACCAGTTTGGTTTAACCCATTCTTATCCCTTTAGACAGTTTCAATAATATCAACATATTCTACCCTCTAAATGGTCATTAATGTTGTTATAAAGTTTAAAATAGCCCATAAGTAGACTAAAGTTTATTTTCAAGGCCATTTCACATTAATTTGGTTGAATAAAATATTTTTATTAATATTATTTCATTTAATCAATATTTTTTACTATAAAATATCATTAAGGTCATGTTTGGCATTATTTATATAATTTAATAGTAAATATGTCAATACAAATGGGGAAATAAAATGTGTTTCTTTTAAAACACTCGATTATTTTATATATATGATTAAAAATCATGGGACTCATTAACTATCACAAATATACCACTTTTAATATTTTGAAAATGATATATTTTATATTAATGTTAATTGAATAAATACTCTATTAGTGTTGTACAACTATTTTTGGTAAATATATAGTCGATAAAAAGTATAAATATGTTTCTATTATGAAAATAATTTTATTTAGATACATATTCACATTTACATTCATTTAGTAGACTATTTTTTATGTGGTCACATAATAATATTTTAAAACTAATATCGTGACGTTATCTAACATTCTTGGGTTTAAATATTATATAGGTAATTTTGAAGGGGAAGAATATATTAAACAATTGAATTTTTATCCCCATTTTATAATGGCTCAATTAACATAATCCAAAAAATATTTACTATGATAAATCATTGCCTTATAATTTATTTTTATCCATGATTAAACTAATGTATCCTTTACATAGGAGATAAATTTTACAAAAGTTAATATCCGTATTGAACGAAGATAAAAAAATAATATATACAAAAATTGACCTACCTATTTTAAAATAAGTAATAAATTTTAATAAATATAATTTATACGTTATTCATTAATTTATTTTAAAATAATCACATGACATGCAACGAAAACTGATATTTTTCAAAATATACATTTTATGTAAAAAACTATGTTTATTCAAGTCTATTTCATAGAAAACATATTAAATGAATATGAATTTTTTTATTGAATATTTAATTTCTACATTTCATTAAAATTATTCAATATTAGTGATTAATTTTATTTTTATGATTAAAATATATTGGCTGCATAAAAATATTTTTTTTAGAAAAAATTCATAATTTTAATCAAATGAATTTTGTTTACATTTACAACCAATTGATAACTAAAGAATCAATTATATATATATATGTGGCCATATATTTTTCATAATATAGATTTATGTATTCAAATATTCAAATCTAATGTCTAGGAGATATTAAATAATAGTATATCATTGTTTATTTATACTATGTATTACATGTAAAAAATCTATTGAAAAAACTAAATTTATTTTAAAAAATCATCAGGAAATATCAAGGTGTTGCCTTATTTCCCATAAAATAAATTTCTACCATATAATGTTTCTCAGTAATCAATGGTTTATTATTTTAAAATTCCATCTTCAAAACAGACATTGTACAAAAGAATAATAAAACATCTATAAAAATGGAATTAAAAAAAAAAGTTCCATTAAATAACATAAAATTTGGTTCCTTTATTTGAAAAAAAATGTGTGAAGATAAAATATAGACATAGAAGTGAAAAATTACTATAAATTATTGACATAGAGTTGTATATAAGATTTTCATAAGAATTTTATCAACCACAAAACTATAAATTGGTGAGCTGTTAAAATATCGTCAATTCATTAAAATTGAAGGTTATAGAAAACAATTTCAGCCCTAAGAACCATTTCCATGTGTTGATGAATTTTTAAACCTTTTATAATGATATAATTAATAAATATAAATACTTAAAATGTATAATTTCATTCATTAATTAACTTCAACCATAATCTAATACATTTATGTTAGGTCCACTAGGTCAAATACCCATAGAGGGGGGGGTGAATCATGGTATAAAAGATTACAAATTTTTACTGTTTGGATCATGTTTTTTGTTAGAAAAAACTCAATTCTATCTTCATACCATAAAAATAAATGAAAAGATATAAAATAATGCACAAGAAACAACTATTTTTACTTGGTTTACCCTTACTCGGCTACATTCAATGGGCATACAATGACAATGTTCCGATGTACCAAATTCACTAAGGCTATCTATTAATAATTCGTAGAATGCTTCGGCTAGATATTTTATACCCTAGCTCACTGCCTTTAAAAGATTTAGGGTCTTCTCACTACATTCTAAAGGGTCAATCCCAATGCCTTTTTCTCAGGATCACTGCTGGTGGAAAGGGTCACTGGCTTCCTCTTCCTTCAACCACTAATCTTAGAATGGAATCCAATCACATTTTATCGAATTGTTGGTCTAACACAGTTTATGGATATGTAGGTCAAACAAAGTTTATGAACATGTATGTCCCTTCATTTTCAAGATTTCTGATATCCTCAACTATAGGTAGATGCTCTGTTGATGTTCCTTTTTCACTCGCAGATGAAGTCCACCTTCCCAAGTACTGTTGGGAACCAGAAAATACGTTCACAAACTAAATTGAAGCTCTCACAAGATTCCTTGTTCAAATCACAATCCAATTTTCTATCTCGTATACTAAATACCGTTTTTGGTAAGAAAATTTCCTTCTCTATCACGTACAGCTACCACGTACAGACTTCACAAACCTCCTCTCTGAAACCCCTCTTGTCTTTGAACTCTTCATTGTTCGTGGACTTCCTTCACTTCTGTGTACCATAGTCACCCTCCACACTCTAGTCGTGGAACTCACCCTCTCACATATAGAAGATTCCTCCTCTGCGTACCGAGACAACTCCTTCAGTGTACAGGACTACCCTATCTGTGTACTTGAATTCTATTGCAGGTTTAGAAACCCTGCAAAACCCTTCAGCAGAATTCCTTCAACACGAACCAATTCATCCATCGTGATTCTCCTTTCATGAACTACCTTTGGTCTTCACCGAATTCCTGGAGAAAAATATTCTTTCTAAAGATGTTCTAACTTCATAGTAAATGGTGGGATCAGAAATTCTTATATAAGCAACGACAACTGCTTAATCCACTGAATTGATATTTTCTAAATCATTGAACCACCATCCACTGTAAACAAATTTGTTAGCCGCCACGAACCACATGTTGTCCACGAACCATTTTACTATGCACTCTGTGTATGGAATTTTCCCGTACATGGTATATTTCCTCTACTAACAACAATCCATCCACATAACGCATCACCTCAATGCCACGAACCATTTTTGTTTATGCGAACCACACCCAAATATCGTTCCTGCTGCCTAGTACGTGGCTGCATACTCTTCTTGGACATGGTACGCGTTCCCTATCCAAGGATCCCCATTCCTCCTTTTTAGCTGATTTTATTCGCTATTATTTATAGAAATTCATGATTTTGAGGTCTTAAATTTGGGAAAACACTAGAAAACTGTGACACATTAAATGTATGTATTCATCAAACAGCAACCATATTCATATGTAGCTATCTGAATTAGTCAAAAAACACAACCAAACCCAAGACATAACGAGAGGATGTATTGAGGGATTTTTTTCAAACAATTTCACCATATGATTTGTATTAGTGGTGAATCTTTCATAGATGAATTACTAATATCAACATGAAACAATCAAAAAAATACATATCATGTAATTTATCATGTAATTAGGATTTAAACAATACCAAAAATGGCATGAAAAATATAATTCTCAAAATAAATAGACCATATATGAATAAATACAATATTAATATTCAATGAAATAATTTTCTCAATAACCTCAACATTATAAAATTATATAATATCAAAGGTTACACCCTTCAGATTTAATATTTAAAAATTTAATTTAATTCTTCATAAATAATATTTTTTGTCCAACCTTATGTTGAAAATAAGTCTTATGTTCACCAAAAGCCAAGAAAACATATCAAAAATATTAATAATTACTATGATAATCCCTTAAATATTATTGTGATGTAGTGAACATCACCATAATATCATGAAAATATTTAGATACAAACTTAGAAGGAAATACTTAACATGAAAATAAGTATCTCTGAAAATATCATGTTCTCAATGAATGTACTTTTAACCATAAATATTATCTATATCGTGCCGTATAGTAGTCCATAATTATATAAACATGAAACCATATGCATATCCTAATGTTCATATGAATCTCAATAAAGTATTATTCATATAACTAAGTAAAAGTGTAACAAAAAAATCAATCAATTAAAATTAAATGGGGGTGTTTATAGACATGAAATTATGATAAACCATGAACATATAAACCCATGTTGTTACCTATAAATTTTATATTAACCATACATGAAAACTCATATTATTACAAATATTAACATAATTCTTATTCCAAAAATAATTTCATAAGCTATTGAATATATTCAAAAAATCAAAAAATGTAATACATTTCATCAAATATTATCTAAATCTATTTTTCTTCAAATTACTATAAAATTATGAGATTTCTGATACTGTCAACCTAAATAATCTCTTTACCCCAAATAAACATTTTTAATTAAACATCATACACATAATAAGGATTATTATTCTCTAATTCATCTGTTCTCCAAAAATATTATGTTACCGCAACATCACTTTTCTTGGTTATTATTACCATTAAAAATAAGATTTAAAATACATAATGAAAATATTTAGTGGAACAATCCATAGAATTTTCATCACATTTTATAACTATAATATCATTATTTTAACACTTATACAACAAAATTATTGATTCCAAATACATAAACACTTCAATCATTCCACCTCCTTATTAAACCATTAATTGAGCATCATCATCTTATTCCCAAATACCTTTTTACTATAATATATATTATGAATCATGAGTTAATATTCATTAATCTATTTTATCTTATTATTCATACTTCTAACAGGAGATATACTATTAAAATTTTAAATATCATTCATATGTCATTATTAGTCTCCTCAATGTCATTATTAATGTCATTACTCATTCAACATTGATGATTCTCTTTTTTCGTATTCCCTATAGGATAATAATTTTCTTAATTCCCCTACATTCCACATTCAAAACAATCAATCATTGATGATACCCCAGGGAGACCATTATTTTCATCTACTAAGTTAACTAGAATTCTCATTTTTCGAGGATAATTACGTATGTTATGTTCATTATTATCACACTCAAAACATATTCTCATTCTTATAAGATATTTACTTGATTTCCTTTCCCATCATTATAGTGATGTTGGAATCTGAATCATTATTAATCCATAGTATTTATGGAGTTCCTTTTTTCTCTTATTATGTCTGTATAGAATGCCCCTACAGTTTATAATGATATTCAAATTATGATATATCTAGTTACACATAAATACAGGGTTTCATATTCTATCTATTAATTATCTTGTTTTATTATGAGGAAAATTTATCCAATTAACATCACATTCAATACAAACAAAATTCAATTGGTTTCCATCCATTATCTAAAATAAAACATTATAGTGTGAGTCACAAAAATTATTTTGGGAGGCATCATTATCATAAAAAATAATTTATCTTATATCAAAATAAAGTAACCATTATCTGTGAAACATTTGGTTTAACATAATTCATTCATGATCGTTAATAAAACATTAAGATTTTATCCTATAATTTTACATATCCCTTGATTTCTCAATAATTTTTCCCATCATAGTTTCCATATTATAACTTAACCTTTCTCCGAATCCCACTATAACGATCCATAAATTTCATACATTGATATCCCGACTTAATAGATGAATGTTATTACATAAAAAACATTACACACCAAAATCATACATTTATATTATCTTATGAACCCTATATATATATATATTATTTCTTTGTAAGGTTATCCAATTATGTTTTTCATAACTATCATTTTTCTAAGGCATACCATTCCTAAAACCATTATTGTTAACATGGGGAACAGAGACATATGGAAGGGTGATCTCAGATTCCCATTAATGGTAAACAATAGTGTTTTCGATGATCACAAGATTTTAAGTGTATATTACCATTATCTTAACTTTTTAAATACATACAAAACATATCATAGGTCAAAATCATGACTAATGGAATAATTCTTGCTGTTCATAAGAATTGAATAAAAACTGATTTGGTGAACAAGATCTATGAGATCATAACACATCCAAAAGACATGGGATTTTTCATACATATAAGAATAAAAAATTAGTAGTGGATTCTCACATCAATGTTAACAATAGTCTGTTGGTTATACTACCCAAAAAATCATAGTAGTCATGGATGACTCCTAATAGTATCATAGTAGACAGATTCTCTTACTGAACTAGGTTCAATCCCCATTTATTTTTTGATTTTATCATGAAATATCAAACATTACCAAATGTGTTTGGGGATATATAGGTCACTCCCATCACATAATAAAAATAAAATGTATTTTTTGAAAAAGATCATCAGGAATTCGTAATATCTGAACCCATGAAAAATCTAGGAATCATAAACATTTTCTTTTAGAAAACCCCAATAAAAAATAATATGTTCCAAAAAAATGATGTAATAATAAACATAAAACATCTAGGGAAATAATAATCATGGTATCCCAAGATCATATACTTACAAAATCTAGTGATAAATCATGATTTTTTGTATTTGATTAATAGAAATTCCATTAATAGATCATTAGAACCTTCTTGAAAAAATAACCTTTCAATTTTAAAATCCCATATTTAATATAAAAAAATTTAAAAAATATTATAAAAGTTATTTTCATCCAATATAAACATTGAAGCATGTAAATGAATATTTTAATAATTGATTGGTCATGGCAGTGGTAAATTTGGATCGTGTCGTATAGGTTAAAATAAAATATTCTCTTCTAATATGTTTATAAAAAGTTAACATGTGTGTTATTTTTGGAAAATGATATGAATATTCCTTCTAAAACATTTTGTAAAAAAAATAATATAATGGTAAAATGATTTTAAAAAGTCATAAACTACTAGAAAAACATTTTTGAAATCATTTAAAGAAAACACACACACACATTGATATATATATATTTATATGGGATAAATAAATTTTATCCAAATAGTGAAATAATGTTAGTTTACTTAAAACATTCTTCAGGGATCACAACCATATAAGGTGAAGAGAATTAAAGGAAAAATGTATTCTGTAAAAATAACAATAGGATATGATAATTCATGATATTCATGAATAATATAACATAATATTTCATTATAAATAACATAATCATAAATATTCTCAAAATAAAAATGAGATTTTCACATAAAACACTTACATTGGGTATTATCTCTATCGTATGTTTTGAAACCTCCCGTTATTTCAAAAGATTCATTTGGATATCCAATTAAGGATCACAAGGTTACTATTTTGGGGGAAGAAACCTCTAAATTTTGTCTAGTAGAGTTTAAGATCTATTTTCGTAATGTATGTTCAAGATAGATTTCTCAATGTTTTCAAAGAAATATAATGAAGAGATTCCCATTTCTAATTGACGCGAGAAGCACTGTGGAAATTTTTTAAAAAATTAAATTAATATAAGTAAATTTTGATGTAAAAGTGGATCCAAATTGATTTTCTTGTATTTTAGATGAGGATGAGCCTAAATCCTCTCATCATATAAAATTGGGACATGTTTCAATCAAATTTTTACGCTTGTAATTTTTTATCCATTCGTTAACCCTTTTGAGAATTACAATGATATTAATATTTTATACTCTTTAGGTGTTAATAATGATACTTTAAAATTTTATACAACCCATTAATAGACCATGTTTTATGTTTATAAAAAATATCCAACTCATTTGAAAAAATTTAATATTTTTATGAGTTTTATATCATTTAATTAAATTAAATTTATTGTAAAATTCCATTAATGTCATTTTTAACACTATTAATTTAACATGAAATTGAATACATCAAGAATAATAAGGAATAATAAAATAATTTTTTAAAACCTCTATAATATCTCACATTTATCAATAAAGTTAATGGAACACATTAACTCAATCATATATATCAATTTCAATATTTTATAAATTATTATGTTTTATTTTTTATTAACTAAATTAATTTTTTATTTGTGTTTCCCTAACATTTTTGGTCATTATATATTTTATAAGAACAAAAAATAAATTTTTATCCAATAAATAATTATATTAAGATAAAAATTAATTATTATATTCAATCATAACATAATTTTTCATATATATGGAGAAACAAGATATATTTAAAATTAATAGAGTTTCCTTTCAGAACATTTTGTTCATTAAATATGATTTTCATCACTTTGATGAAATATTGTCCATTAAACCAATAAATTTATATCATAAGGTGATAAGGATATAATTACCATCAAAACTTAATAATTCATTTGAAAAATTATTTAATGATCACTTATTTTTAACCTATATTTTTTGAACTTACAATTTACAGAGGTCATAAATATTACGATATTTAATATTCATATTCACCAAAAAATAAAAGGGCCATATTTACTAAATTTCAATCCCATACTTCCAATAATTAAAAACAACTTATCAAATTTCATTTTTTAAAGTTTTTGAAATTAATTATAATATAAGCATGCATTACATGATGAAAACCGCTTTTAAAAAAAATCATTTTTAAAAATAAAACAACTTTTATTATGATCTAATGATTAAAAAAAGTAATAACTACTTATTTAAAAAAATATTAAATATATAATTATTAAATTTAATTAAAATAATACATTAATAGATATTAATTAAATTTATAATGATAACAACATTATGTATATTAACATTGTTTTGTCAATAAAATATTAACTTTTCTTTCAAATGATTTTTATTATAATTTATAATCAACTAACAACCAGAAAATTAATTTTATGAATATGAAACAATAATTTTTTCAATATTTAATTATTAAAAATAATTCCATCAATAAAATGGCTATGTAATTTTAAATTATTGTGTATTTTTATTCATTTATGCTCTCAGATGTGTGTAACCTAATCTATCGAATAAATTTAAATTATTTGGAAAAATAATTTCATAAAATATCATGGTCCCATAGTGAAGAAACTATATAAACTAATTTATGATTCATAATATAAAACAAATATCATGTATTTTAAAATGATACAGTGAATATATTATCGTAATTCTTGACTTTGTCTAAAGTGCTTGAATATTATGTATAAAATTATAAATACCTCAATAAATGAATTCATAACCTTATTCATACATATAAAATTTTAAATGCATCATTTAAAATTATTTTCTATATTTATATTATATAGTTATTATAAAATTTCAACATCAGGTTTGAGTTGAAATAGTTTCATAATAGTGATGTTGTACTTCATTCTTCCCTCAATGTTTATATAGCTCGTGATCCATACTTTGGGATCCAATGGTAAAAAAACATTTCATAAACACTTTCTTCGCTAGAAACTATTGAATCCTAAGAGTTTTATTTCATCAATTACATGAATTTAATAAAATACATCATTATATACATTCATATGACCTATTACGTTTAGTGTTTTTGATAACTAGGAAAATAATTAATTAGAATAAACGATTTTTTTCAACCAATGAACCATTTTCCCTAAATATAAAAACTAAAAATTCAATTACAAGACATAAAAATCTCTCAATATTTATATATATAATATACTCTTGTAAAAATTTAATACTTTTGTTAGATTCATAAACTGTAGAAATATAAATATAATAATGTTGCGAGTTTAGATAGTTATTTAAGGGTAAACATAGGCTATAACAATAAAATATCAATAATGATTATAATAAGAGCATATGTGTATAACCATGGTATATAAGAAAATTTTAACCAACCATGCATAGATCTGAAATAGTAAAAACCATAAAATAATACATGAATCAAAAGAGAGTTGAATCATTATTCAATAATCATTATCCATGAGGGCATCAAATATTTATGAGTATACATAAAAATATGAAATATACCTCAATATATGTAATAATGTATTTCGTGAGACACACCATCAGTTCCAACACTAATGGTAACTAAAATTTATTCATGAATACTTATATCATGATATATAACTCTTTAAAAAATGCATTGGAGGGTGATATGGGATCCTCCCTATCATCATAAAAACATATGTGTGCCACTTAAAAATCATCCACTTATCATAAAATAATGAACCCATGGTATGAAAAATGTATTTCATTACTCACATCACAAATTAATTATTTAATGAAAATGGGTTTCATTAATCATAAATTAATGAATCCATGTAAATAAACTATGTTATTTTAATATTACAAGTTGATTCATATAAGGAAACATTCAAAATTCTATCTACAACCATAACACTTTATACCAATGGAAAATAAAAAATATCCAAATTATTCATCAACATTTTATGTATATAATATTAAATTAAACGAATAAATCATACGGTATTTACACCATATAGGTAATGAGAATAGAGTTATGTTATAAATTTCCTCAATCAATTGATGAATGGAATTTGGGTGAACAACCTAAACTAGAATAAATAAAAATAATTGGTTATTCACAAATAAAATTCAAATGAATAAATATTATTAATATTCATGGTGGATTGTTAGGAAATAGAGAGGATGTGAAGAATAATATCATTGATGGAAAATAAAATTATATAATCCATCGTGATAAAGATTGTGAATGGTAAAATTTGAATAATATTCTTGATCAAGAGAAATATATGTTTAGGGACAATGAAATTAATGAAAAAAATACATTTTTGGTGTTTTGAAAAAAATATCATTAGAAATAAGAAATAACCATGATCTTTTGTAATTATTTTAAAATATATATTGTAAAAATATAGGATAAAAAAAATTTCATTTAGAAAACACTAAAAAATAGAGATAATGTATCATATAAAATAATAAAGGAAAAGGAAATAAGATCTCATGTGAAAGAAAACATAAAAAGAGTATTTAGAAAATATTTTCAACTTTTTAATAAGAATAAGAAGTTATAGCTCACATTAATGAAGTTATTTTTAATAAGGTGAACTAAAAAAGATAAAAACACATAATTTTCAAAAAATAGATTCATTGATATATACATGAAAATTAATAAAGGTTATCAGAAAAAATTTACGGTTGGAGAAAAAATATTTTATTTTTATAGGATGAAACACCATTTTATTACTTTGAAATATATTTATTAAAAACCCACATCATAAATAGATTATTAAAAATTCACATTATATTTATGATGAAGGAAATATATAGTTTATGTGATATGACCCAAATATATGGTCCCAATTATAATTTATAACATAGGTGGTAATGGTAAATATAGATAATGTAGGGAACCCATCATTATATACTGTTAAAAATATTCCCTACAATGTTATAATTTTGGAATAAATTTTTATCAATTTAAGAAATTTTAAATGTATGGTAATTTTCCAATATATATAAAGATAATGTGACTCTAAATTAAATAATAGTGTGGATTAAACCAATATTAGAAAAATAGAGTACAGAAGAATCATTTTAACACAATTAATGTAGTTGAGTTAGCAAAAACAATTTTGATAATGGTAACATTGGAACCATACGAACTTGAGAGATATATACTATTAAAAGACATTCAAATATAATGAGATTAAATATATTAATAATCATTCCATGAAAAAATATTGTTAATTTGATATTAAAATATTTAATTTTGTATAATATCAATCATTTCTCATGAAAATTAATTATGAGATGAGAAACCATTTATAAACATAGAATCCTTTTATTGGAAACCACTGGAATAATATGACTTATAATGAAACATTAATAATAATTAATAAGGGTAGGGTCAAAATAAAAAATATACAATAGGCTTTATATACAATATTAAATTGAAAAAATGTATTATAATAATAAATTTCATCATTGGTTGAATCTTTGAGACAAGAAAACCTTACTTATTTTCCTAAATGGTTGAATACACTATAACATCATATAAAAACCATAACTATCATAATATTTTATTGGGATATAATAAATATATATATATATATATGATTATATAAATATAATTTTTAATTTTTTCAGCATGTATATTACATCGTTATTATCTATTTTCAATAATCGTAGTGAGTCATCTTGAGTGTTCTGAACTCATTTTATTAAAGTGGTTATGTTTTTAATTATTATCCAAATTTTCATCATTACCATATCATATAAGGTAATACAATTTATTCATCATAATTAATTATATCATTATATTTTTGTTTTATGGGTGATCTAGTTATGGTTCTTTTTTAGAGGTAATCTTTTTATAGTGATTTATAAAAAACTAACTATGGTTTCTTAATTAATGAGTTATATATTAATATTATAATTCTAGAACCTAAATAAAAAAATTATTTTATTATTTATATTATATATTGTCAATAATTATTTTATTATATTCATCTAATATATTATTTTATATCATTGTTTATATAGTTGGTTAGAATGACCCAAACAAGAATATACCATAATTAATAAATTATTGTGTTTATATAAGTAGTTTATTTTTTGGAATAATATTATTATTAAATAAATATAATTATATTATTTTGATAATACTAATTTTTTAGTAATATTTTATGGTATTTTAATAAATAATAAATCATCTAGATGAAAAATGATATATTTTATGTCATAGAGGTGGTAGTTCACACAATGTAGAGTTTATGTTTTCATTAAATGAAGATTGAGAGGAAAAGGGGTTTATTATTAATTTCCCTTTAATATTAACAATATTTCAATTTTTTATTAAATTTTCCCTTATCATTTAATAAGGTAAGGGTTGAACGATATTGAACTCATCATGTTGTGTAGTTGGTAGTCTGTATTACGCATAAATAGAGGTTTTTTTTTCTTAATATAAAAGTGGATATGTGGTTAAAATTAATTCATGTATTTCAATTACATTATATGTAACCAATATGAATTTATTTATATATTAATTACAAAATTTTATTTATGAATTCACTATTGAATCAAATTAAGGATATAAGTAATCAAATTGTGGGCATGGTCATTCCATTGGATGACACCTTCGAAATAGAGGGATTGGCCCAGTATGTTGTGACTAGATGATCACACCATGGTAGTGGATTATATGGGAATTAAAAAATGTGAATTGTTTAGAAGAAAACTAATTTTCTTTATAAAATGGGTGGTGATATATCCATTTTATTACTGTTGAGAATAGAATTTTTGTAAATATTTCATCTTAAAATAATTAGAGAACATGTCACGTATTCCGAGAACACTCTAAAATGAATAATAATTGATTTTTTGATGACATAGTATCTATAATAATTCACCCATTTAATCATGTTTATATATATGTTACATTTATAATTTTCACTTTTACCATTTTTAGGTTCACCTTGATATCTAATTTTTACATATGTAATTTACATTTAACGGGTAAAAATAAAAAAATCATAGTAAATTATTTAATTTTTTTTATTCCAAATAGGAAATACATTTTATTAGATAAAAATTATATTTTAAGGGAATATAAATTTTACCATGTGTTCATGTAAGGCATAAAAACTAATTTTTTGGAAAAAAAATGTATTTTTAAGTATAATATTTTTTAGGGTAAAATTATCAATGTATTTGATTACCATGATATAAATTAGTTTCCTATGAAAATTAAAAGTTATGTTTCATTCAAATAAATAAAAAATATATATTTTTACCCAAATTTTATTGAATTAAAAATAAAAGAAAATTTTTTTTATAATAAAATATTAGAAAAGTTCTTAAAAATTGGGTTTTTAACATGTTCAGAGTATTTTGAAATGTATAATTTTTCTCTATAAAAAATGTTTTCTCATGAAAAATGATATATACATTTTCATGTTTTACATAACTCTTGATATATTCATAATTGATAAGTGTTTTATAAATAATGTGACTTTCACTATTCAATTAAAAATCAATTATTTCTAAGATATATCAGAAATTAAACATAATATAATTTACACATTATAAATTAAAAAGTGAGTTTATTTTAATAAAATTACAATTATAATTTTTATATATTTAGATATGTTGTTAATAATACAAAATATAATGAAAAAATATTATTATAAAAAATAAATTTTTAGTATTCACGTGTGGATAATTACATTTCATATAAATTTTTAAATAATTATTCCGAGCATAAAAATTTATTAATCTAATTATAACATAATATAATAATTATTTAATTATGAATAAATGAATATATAAATTTGAAATATGATTCCCCATTTTTAAAATGGTTCTTCAAAAGGAATCATTTCTTAAAATATCATTCAAATAAAATAATAATTCTTTATGGTTTTTACTAGTTATTACCTTTTTTTAAAAGAATGACCATATTCTTCATGGTATTATAATATGATGTGGTTTATTTTAGTCAATAATTTCTTTAGTTAATTGTTATGCATAAAAAAACTGTTGATTATTATTTTAATTAAAAGGATCCCAAATCTATGTTTGTTAAATTCTATTCCCTGAAAAAAATTATTTCCTTGTAATTTTAATTATTACTCCCAGATGAATATTGGATTGGGTATTCATTACATATTTTTCATTCATGAACTAAATTCTATTATATAATCTACCTTATTCTCATAAAATATATGATGTTATTTATTTTAATGACCCGTTATGATTTTCTAGTACTCCATACTTTGTGCCTTGTTAATATTCCTCATTTTGTTGTGTTTTTGTGATTCTCAATAACAAAGAGAATTTTCAAGGTAAAATGACATAATGATTAGGGATGTTTTTTATTATAATTATTGGAGTTGGGGTATAATGGTGTTAATTCTATTTAGGGGTTCTCCCCATGATCAATGAACATCCCATGTGATTTTTTGTTTTTCTATTAGGGGCTTGGATTATCCTCTCTACCAAGAGATTAGAAAATGTGTAATGAGATTACACACCATATAATGATAACTGGTAAAATTCCCTCAAATAGGTTAAGGGTATGGAAATTTTACACTCCATGTAATGTGTTCACATTATTTAATGAAAAATATGAGTGTTTAAATAAAAAGATTATGCAATTTTTAAAAACAACAACCTTCATGAAATGCATAATGCCTACTGTGAATATAAAACAAATAAATATCACGGTTTTTTAGTTTTAGCAGCTAGTATGATGAATTATTTTAATTCCTCCAGCAACTATCTCTCCCTCAAACTAGATCTCACCCGAGGTTATTTTGGGTTATTCCATCCAATTAAAATCATTCCATTTAGAGATCAATCATTAGGGTCGTTATGGTGAACCTCTCAGTGTATGATTTCATTCCTATTCCTTTTTTTCTTGGGTCTATTTTATATGTTGTAGTTTGGTTTATTGTTCTTGATATGAGGATATATTCTATCGATACATTGATTTCTCCTTACATGCCTTTTGTTTCGAAGGATGATCCCTTAGTTTCCTGAAACTATTGTTGATGGGGGTTATGTTAATGCTATTGTCAAATATTTCAATATAATTTAAAATTTTGATAAATTTTTTATCACTAATGATAAATTATATTTGGTAATCCCTTGATTTTAATTTTTATGTTGTACCAATGGATTTATTATAAAGAAAACTATTTTTAGATGTATTTGGCTTTGAAAATGGAATTTTTTTATTTGGATATGGGTTTTCAAACATATAAGCAAGCTTCCACATATTTGAAAATATTTTATTAAATTTTGAGCATTGTTTTAAAATATATGTTGAGAATTTTGGAACATTAGAACCTTGAGTGAGTAGTAAAACAGAAAAGAGTTGTTTTAGTTTGTTTGGAACCACTAGGAGGTAAAATTTTGGATATCAATGGAATTTGGGAGGACTCAATATTGGATCCAAAGTTATTGAAGTTTTGGAAAGTTTTATTTCTAATACTTATATTCAGATATTCTATAACCAAAATGATAGCGTGATTGATCATTTACAAATTTTTATTGCATGATGGTTTTTTTCATGGATTATTGCTCATAGGTTTTTATATGTGATTGTATCTAATGACATCATGTGATGGTATTTATGAAATATGTGTTTATTTCATTACCATATAACGTATGGATATTATTTCCCACTAAATCATTTCTACTAATCATATTTTTTTTAATAATATGACATGCTTATATCAAAACGAAGGGGGAAATGATTTACAATTGGATTTAATATTTATGAAAATGATTTGAAAATTTGTTTTTGTTAAAAAATCTAGAACTATTCCATTCTTGATACTAGACCCTGTATAGACACTATGGTTGAATACTACTAGGATTTCTACTCACAACCTTCTTTTCCTTTGGGTGGTTAGAGAATTTTTTATAGGATTCAAGTAATGAGAATGATATATTATAGCATTTTGGATTCTATTTTTGTTGATGTACGCATTTTTCATTAGTTTGGAGGTTACTATGGGTCATATAGAGAATTTTTTAGATTTTATTTATTTATACATTTAGGTTTAGCCAGTTCAGATTGGATTATATAGATCTAGTTGTTTCTTTTTCTTATTTATAGTAATCTGGTTGTATGTCCTGCTTCATTATATTCAATACATGTTCTTTTTTTCTTCTTTCACCTCACCATGTGATGGCTGGATCGAGTATACTATTTTATTTACCTGGGCTAATCTATTACAATTTAATATCAGAGGGAATTCTCAGTAAGATTTGTGTTAACAATTCTGTAGTTTGATTTAATGTCTTGTTTAGAATGCAAATATGACCATCCAAATTTGAATATAAATTTATAATAAGTGGAGTAGAAATATCACTTCCATTGATGAACTTGATTTACCATTGGTGGTCGGGGACATTTACCATGTGTGAGGCGTGGCGTTCGGGGTTATTTTAGTGAACTTTATGGGATGTTTATTTAAATTTACCTATTATTTTTTTCATAATGTCTTTTGTTGATAGAATTCTTAATTTCAATAATTATTTTTTGTTTTAATGAAATGTTTTGAATTATGAGAATTGTATTAATATTTTGGAATGTGTTTATATTCTAATTGGTTATTTTTTTGGATTATTATTCAATTCCTTCTTGAAGATATCTTCTCAATAAAAGATAAAAAGTTATGGGAGAAGTATCTCAAAAAAATCCTCTAATGGACCCTTATTTTGTTGAAGTTAGAATCCACATTATTCAGAATATGTGTCAAGTTGGTATAGGTATCCTTGGCCATGTGGTGAATCACGGATCTATTTTTACTAAAAATTGATTACCCATCATTCATGGTGGAAAAGTAACACAAGACACAGAGTAGTGTCTTCAAAAAATTAAGAGGATCTTCAACTTCTCTAATACTTTTAAACATAAATCTTGGTATTATAAGTACGTTTTCAAGGGACCAAGAAGGTGTTGGTGAGAATATATTATGAAAGCTACGTTTCATGGGGAGGATAGGTAATATTCATTAAAAAATTCATTAGTCAACACTTTTACAGTAAGACATTGTATCTGTTAATGATTGTGGATTTTCTAACCTTAGTGTAGGGGGGATGTATTGTTCTAGAGAGTTCTGCCATTTTTGTGATTTAGTGAATATCCCACTAGGTCATTTAACTAATTATCACGTAATGGATAAAAAATTTAATTATTAATGAGGCCAACTATTAGATTGATGTTGATTCTCAGTTTCCTTCCAAACATCATAGGGGTAGATGACAAAGCAACAATGGTTACGGCAGACATAACTACGAATACATGTTTGGGTGTAGTTTAATTTATTGGGGTTTTTAACCAATGTGTATCTTCTAATGTGAAAAGTAAGTGCAATGGTATAAAGGTTTCTTTATGTCTAGTTCTAGGGACTTCGTTAGGATCATTGTTAATTTTTTTTCAGTTTCGGTTGTCTGCACACATGAATCTAAATTTTGTGGAGTCTCCCAGGAATTATCATATTTATATATGATGTATGCATATGAAATTATTTTTTGATAAGATATACTAAACTAGTAAGACATAATCCACTTTGAATAAGGTCTCAATAGATTATGAAAATATATCCAATAGTGGTGGGTCATATACTCTTGCTAAGGGGGTGGAAATGGGGATAATAAATATCACGGATGAGTTGAGATGGGATATCCCTATGTAGTTCATTATGCACCAAAATAATCTAATGTAGGTCTATCTATAGTTAGATTTGAGGTATTTATTTCGTCTTATACGGTGCATGATTTGTTTGAAACAAGTTATACTCATTATTTCATATCGTCAAAGTTAGTTGAAATGTTGGGTTTATGTTTGAATATTATGTCGTACTTGTTGGATTTTTCCATACCATTGGGAAAAAGGTATGAACAAGTTTTTATATGACCCAAATGTTGGATTATGACTGTCGAATTCAAGGTGGTATGGTACATTGTAGTTCTTGATGATGAAATCGTATCATTGATTATCTGCATGGATTCAATTATAAATGATAAGTCCAATATATATTGTTATTGTAATTCAATTCAGTTATTATCTTATGATGGGGAGACTCATGTTTTTAGGGTTAGTGGGACTCTAGATAAGTAAGGGAATAACATGTTGGTCCCTATGTTTCTGTAATATTATGCAAGTTTTCAGAGATGTTTCTTGATATAGTGGACCCCTTTGGGTAGTCATCTTCCAACAGTGGTGTGTGCATTCCCTAATTCCTGTCCATATTATTTTTATGGTTTAATAGCATGTAAATATGTTAATTTTAACACTAACCATCTTCATCATATGGTTTCTATTGATATGACATCTGATCAATTGGAGCATGTTCAGTTGGTGGAACTACATGACTAACTTGTGGACATAATGTCAAAATGATTTATTCAACCATGTGTGTCATGGTGGGATTTTTCTATCCTCTTTACTATGATAGAGGATGGAGGCCTTAGACATGGTATTTACTATCAGAAATTGAATCTAGTGACTGTAAAGAACAAATATATGTTTCCTAAGATTGATAATATATTGGGCCTTCTTAGAGGAGAATGTTGGTTTTCATTGATTGACATGTACTTATGGTACCACCAAATGAGGGTCCGAGAAGAGGGAAAACCTATGACAACATTCAATATATCGTATGGACAATGTGAGTTTCTAGTTACTCAATTCTGTCCAATAAATAGTCTTACAGTGTATATGGATTTGATGAATCGAATATTTCATTAGTTATTGGACTCTATTGTTACTATGTTTCTGGATTATATTTTGGTGTACTCCATGATTTTTGGAGTTATTTCCCTAGGACCAACTATTTTTACTTGGATTACATAATTAATTTATATATTTAATATTAATGAAATATCTCATTACATTTTTTTATCTACATGGCACTAATGTAATAATATCCCTGAGTATTCATCCCATTGATACATTCATAGTAATTCCCATACTATGATGAGAACATTGATGTGCGATGAATGTATCCTTAAAAAATGATTTCTGTTGGGATGACTTATTATGATGGGACACATAGTACGTATACTTTCAGGTCCAATTACATGAATCTAGATGAGGGTTATTCCCATGAAGTTCCCACTTGGTAATCTCCAAATGATATATTATGATAAAAAACCCACTACTATGAATTCTGCACTTTTTACAATCATTTAATAGTCCAATATATGAGTTTGGGTGATGTTCCTTATACTTTAGATTATTATTAATACATGTCACAACTCTTGTACTTGGATTTATTTTGTAAAACATGAAGATACCAGTTCATGGTGAAGTTGGATATGTTGGGTGCATCATGAGTGAAGAGTCATTAATGAATAAGTTTTGGAAGAATGTGTCCCTCCATATTTCGGTAAATTGATAACTAGGACCTATGATTGGAATAGAACCATCCCAAAAAATTCTATTTCAATGGTGTAAATATGTGTTTATTTAAGAAATTCAAAGAAATACATATCGAGCATATCAGTTGGGGACACATATGTGCATCCTTTATGATGAGATATTATGACAGATGGGTTATATTACACCGTGACCATTCGTATGTGGTCATCAACATTGAAACAATAAATTAGATATCATTGGATTCTTGAAACATTGCATAATAGTAATCATGGACATAATGAAAGCCTACCTAATTCCAAGTGGATATAAACCTTGAGCGTTACACACTAAGTGTGTCTATTGAACTCGATTAAATTCTATTTCAGTTAAATTAGTGGAAAAAATATTATTCTCAAGTCAAAGAAATAATTTCATTCTATTTATATTGATCTCTAAAATAGATATTCATTCTAAAAATGTGAATAATATATTTGTTTAATTAATTTAATATTTTAATAAAAAATAATATTATAGATTGTGATTAAAATAATTAATTATGAATAAAAAATATATTATTTTTCAACAAATTATAAAATAGTTTGAATCGAACAAAACTAAAATCTGTTAAATAATATTAATTAACAAGACTGTTACCTAAAATTTGTTATTGTGCAAGTTTGTGTGTTCAAATAATAATAATAATAATAATATAATTATAACTATGCAGCATGAGATTTATTGATGGTAATAAATGTTATTTAATAGCCAGTATGAAATTTAATAATGTTTTAACTTAAATATAAACTCTATAAATATGTGTCAATGTCTATTACGTAGATAATACAAATATTGGGAATAGAGAATTTTTTCACACGATGATTTCTCTCTTAACTCCTCATAATCTCTCTATCTTAAGAACAAGATTTGAAAGATAGATTTCATTAAGACTGAATAATGTGTGATCATGAACGAACAATGCAAGACATTTGAATCGTCGTGCTAGCACACAAAGATCGAGTGGTTTCCTACAGATATCATTGGAGCACATGTGGATCACCGCTAGAGGGATTCTATCCTTGGATCCTAATGGTGAAATGAATGTAATCTGAATGGGTCTTTTCTAATGACCAACATTCACCAACAAAGAATGTTCAAATCCCAATTATTTATTTCTTCATATATAAAATAAATTAATTTTAAATTTGATGTGAAATATACCCACTCTTGGTTTAATGAAATTATTATTGAATGAAAAATTAAGATATATCCCACCACTATAGACTTTCACAATGCCTGAAACCTACAAGTGGTATTAGAGTTGTCAGGTTTTAATTTATAATTATTTATTTGATATTTTATCTATATGAAATTATGATTAGATATTATTTTCATATTATTAATTTATTAATCCCTTATGAATTAACTTGTTGTCAAAAATTTTATCATGTTCATAAAATGTTTCATTTTTATAATGTTTTAATAACTAATGATGAATGACCATAGATGCCATCCGGAAGTGACACATCATCATCCAGTAAAACATTGTTACGTGGTATGCGGTCGTATCACACATTTTATTCCCATGCATATTGTATCAATATTCATTGAGAAATTAATTACATATGGATCTATTATTGCACACCCTTTTTTGACTGGGATAACCTCGGACGTAGAAAGAAGATTCTGGGTGTGTAGTTGGCGTGTAAACACCATGTAGTCTATCCAAGTTAACATGCTAAAGCCCCAGGTCTATAACATGGATATATGTCAACCATGGTACATGGTTTCTAACATATTGTACATGTTGTGTAGTAACCCATTAATGTAAAAAAAAATTTAATTTGAAAGTTTCATCATTAAAATAATATTTAATTTATTGGAACACCATTTTGCGTTTGAAAATTTAAAAACGGTCTTAAAGAATTTTAAATTCTTAATGAATTTATTATAATTAATAATTCATTATTGGTTCTCCCATTTATTTTCCATGAATTCCATAATTAATGGGAATCACTAAATAATATCGATTGATCACTAAAATGAAATGGAATTAATTAATTAATTAATTAGTGCAATCACATTTTTTTAAAATAATAAAAGAACTACTACAAAAATTAATTCCATCCAATTAATTTTGCAAACTCATTTCATGAATTCCCATTAATGAAGTTGAAAAAGATATGTGTATGTGTTGGATATTTTAATTTAATTTATGGCATAATTTTAAAATTATTTAGTATTCAATTTAATTATGTATTTTGTTTCATCCCATCCCATGCCCCCAACTATAATTATGTAAGACCAATGTGCCTAAGGATATTTATGAAACCCCTTTATCCAATCATTTTATTCCCCTCACCTGTGTCTGAGTAATAAATATTTGTAATTAATAAAGAATCTCGATTCACATGGAGGTGGTTCAACATGGATCCATAATGATTTCAGAAGTTGGTGATACACTAGAGGATATGTGGGATGTTAAGACTCATGCAAGGACTACAAAAAGTCATTATTTCCCCTAGTTCAAAGGATGATTTAATTCCCACTCATTAAATGAACCATTAGATAAAGCTCATGAATGGTTCATTTAATTAATTAATTATTTATTTCTATGAAATTATTTATTTAATAGAGGATTGGACTCAATCTCATTAATAAATGAATTAATTTGAAAATATGGAAAATAAATAAATATATTTTACATAAATGATTTAGCCAAATATGGTTAATTAATTATGTTACATCCACATAATATTAAAAATATCTGTAGAGGATAAAAAAAGATAAAATTTATACATAATAAATTTATATCCATAAATTAAATATTAATTATGTCTAAACCATCCATTACATTATTGGTAATGGAACTGTATATCTATATTTAGAATGTGGAAAATTTCTGGACACATAGATTAATCGGGGAGTTCTCATGGGAGTTTTGGGTTGACTAAAAAAATTGTATTAAGTTTAACTGCCAAAATATGTTCAATACAAATTATGAGAAAATTCTAACATATCATTATCTTGATAGGGTGTGGTTTTTTCTTATCTCTAAGCTGCTATATTGGAAAGGACTTATAGATGTTTGTTTCTGGATTTTTCTGTAGAGAATAGTTGAATTACTGGTCATGTAATTATGTTACACAATGTGCAATGGTTACTGTGTTTATTTCCTAATAAGGTTCTATGACATGAAAGGTTACACAATGTGATGACCTTTTACACATCGTTAGTTAATTAATGATTAGATTTTAATCTGAGGAGATGGTTTTTTCAGTGTATTTGGTCATATCATTATACACGACATGTAAACCTATTACGATTGTTGTAATTTCCCAAGAAGAGATTTTGAGTGCGTAGTATGGGGTTTTATTCCGATTTTGATGATGGTTATCCATTAATCATGTCTTAGGGTCCCTATCAAATGATTTTTGGAGACATCATTCCTTCCTGATCAATTTGTTCGGCATTCAACCTTCATTGTTGTTGTCGTTCATCTCTATGAATCTATTATGGGATCTCATTCCAAAGTCTATTCCTTTGTTTGTTGTGGTATGTGCATCGACCGTATTTCTCAATTGGATAAATTATGATATGTTTAGATTGGGTTATATGGAATTCATCAATGTCATTGACTTTTCATTGCTTTAGTGTTTCATTGTAGGTTTTTGCAACCCAAGTGTCGGGTTAGGTTGTTCTATCTCTAGGATATGTTGATGAACCTTATTCTGGTTTTGTAAACTAATTTATAAATATAATTGAAATGAATTTTTTGTTTGTATTGAAAAGGGTTGTTAATGAAAAATCATTTTTCCTTGGTTATTGAAATAGGGAAAAATGGGGTATTTTAACTGCATTGAAATGGTTTAGTTAAATTGATTAATGAAATGGCTTTCAATGAATTAGAATGAATCATGAAAATGAGCACATGGGCTTTCTTGGGGAAATTGGTGGAAGGTTTATCTTGATGTCATCATTTATATTTTTTCTAATTATTGGGCGGTTTTATCATGGGTATTTTCTCTATTTCATAGGCTTTTTGTTCTAGGGGCTGATATTTACATTATTAGGGGGCTTTACTCTTGGGGTAAAATTCTACTTCATAGATATATGTTCTAGGAACCGAATTGTTAACATGATTGATTTTGGTAGGGGTAGTATGCTAATATGACCTATAATGATCTATAGTTTTCATACATATGCTTATAATTTGTCTTGAGGGCCCTGTTGTTTTATTCTTGACCTGGATGTTTATGGTTATGGAAGACGATATAGATAATGATCTTTGAAAATGATAAACATACTTTTATTTTTGAACTGTGAAAAAGGGAAATTTTTATCGTGTTTTTTTAATATTTTATTGGTTATCATGCCATGTTTTATTAGAACTGAGCATACATGAATTGTTATATAGAGAGTTGTTATGGAACACCTGAATGGGATCATATTGATAATGTTAGGTCATGTCTTGTGAACACCTTCAGTGGTGTGTATAACTATGTATGTCTTCGCATGAAAATAAAGGTAAGGTACCATAGTGAGGTGGTGAGGTTTCATGTTAGTTTAGTTGGGTATCTAGTGGTGAGATGGTGGGATTTTTTCTACTCCATCACATGTAGTAGCAATTGGGTTTCGGTCCTTTACATTTGGAATTGTCTATTGCGTATTTTTTTCAAATTTTAAAGTTATTTTTAAATTGTCTTATTATTATTATGGAATATATTTATTAGGGTTCTTGTGTTCCTTTAGGCTCCCTATATATATTCCATGTATTTTTTCAGGTTGGGTGAAATTTTTCTCTTTGGACTTATTTTCGATGCTCGGGTTCTTGTTGCCATCCCATTCTGGATGGGAACACCCTTCAGGTATGTGAAAAAATGAATTAGGTTCCAGTTTTGTGTGTAACTCAGGTGGGTCCATTACCCAATTGTATCAAAGGGATGGTTGAGGGTTTTCCCCTAGCGTCCTTGTCTTTGTACATCTGTAAGACTAGAGATAGTATTTTTCAGACATGAGAGGTATTTTGAAATAACTCTACAGACAACTCTTATTATGAAGAGAATAAGGTTTCCCTGGGAAGATGGGATATGTGTCTCTAGGGTTGGGTTTTATTAATTTGGGTTTTTATTGGTGGGTTTTAAGGTTTTAACTAAAATTAATTCAATATTCAACACATTTTTTGTCTCGGTTTGTAGCAGTACGCCTACGACACATCTTCCATGTGGGAACCCCTGATTCTCCTCAAGGGAATACACATATATATCAGAATCTCATCAAGGCTATAGTACAAGTAGTTTTTTATTACTTATCAGAACATACCACAAGTTCAGAATTCAATTTTTTTAAGTACAGCCAGAAGCTATATGAGAGAGAGAGATTGATCATGGGAGTTATAGCATGAGAATCTAATTCCCTCTAAATTAATGAATGAATCTCAAGAGAAATTAAAATGTCTGGATAGTATTGATGAAATCATTTACTTTTTGGAAGTACTTGAGAATATCATGGTGATGTGCGCAACATTCTGGATTAAGGGTTCTATTAAGAAAGAGTGGGATTCCGTACTCTTGGTAGACATAAACGTTGACTTGGATTTCATGGGGTATAAGAATTTTTCAATTCATCATTTATTCTAGAGTTCTGGATTCTAGAAAATCCTCTCGAGTTACTATCATTGTAGAATGGGATATTATTCATCATCAGCGTATAGGAGATATTTTTCATAACTTGTACTTCTTTCCTTTAAATGTGTTAAAGAATGACTTTTTAAATGCTCGGATGTACTTGATGGGTTTGCAACAAGATATCCAATCGTAGGTATTTATGTTAAATATTTCTAACTTTGTAGATATGGTTTAATTACGTAAATATAAATATATTAATATTGTAGGAAAGGTTGGATTTTCCACTTCATATCTTCTATCCAGTGGTTGTTTTAGTGGAAAACATGTGAATTACTATAACTGTAAAGATCATTTCTTTATTTGTGGAGGTCTTTCTCAACAATGATCCTCTTATACACCATCTTTTATAGCTAGAAATGTGCATTTGACTTGAAATCAGTGTGGAATGTTTAAACTCATAGGAAATTATTTTCATATTCCCATAAAGACATG
The DNA here is from genome assembly GCA_963277665.1 of Viscum album. NCBI lineage: Eukaryota > Viridiplantae > Streptophyta > Magnoliopsida > Santalales > Viscaceae > Viscum > Viscum album. Next base: position 116,082,991 of record OY728137.1, read on the forward strand.
GAATAATTATGGACACATTGGAAACCTACAATGCATTTGTTAGGATATGAATATGACTCATTATGATCAGGGTATGGTGGGTCCAACGAATTTTACGTGGAATATAGGTATATTAAAGACTAAAGGGATATAGCCACAATCCTCTGTAGTGATGAAATTTCACGCAATAGATGATTTAATAGTAGGGGTTGATATAGGTCAATAAATATCGAGAGGTATTATATTTGATATTGGTTCCTCCCAGTCAATTATATCTTCACAAGTTTTAAGTTATTAAACATACAATGGACCATATTCCATTTAAATGGAGCTAGAGAAACCTATTTGTAATAGGAATGAGTAGAGGTTTTATTGCCTTTATTATTCAATAACGATACATGATACAAATTTTCACAGGGATTTTCTCATTCTTGATCAGGATATATTTGATGTCTTCATCATTATGGATGTGATTTTTACTAATCAAGTTGTGGATGATTTTTTTCCTTGGTGTGATTTTTTCTTGCTGCAGATGGGAGATCTTGTGTGTTTTATGGGGTGTGGTACCCAAGATCTAATCATGAAAGACCATCCAGTCTAGATATTAAGAGTATTATGTCTTCTATTAAAATCTATCCCGATGACATTTTGTATATTTTTGATCATCCAATTGTTGTTTGGGACCATTAAAATGATTTCCTATAACACTTCTTCAGTATTACTCTAGAGAGAGGGATAGAGTGTATGATTTATTTGGTTCTAGGTTTACTGATGAAAAGAAACCTTCTTATCATATAGACTAATCTGATATTAAATAGTGAAATATTCAGTTGGAAAACCTTTTTGAAAACATTTTTGTTTCCATAGTGATTCACCGTGGGATTCCCCTATGCCCTCTTCCAAGAAAGAATGTGGTTAATTTAAATTATTTGTGGACTATCAGATGAAGAAACGAGTAACAATTATTATCAATTATCATTTTCCTTATTTGAAGGATTTGATTGATTAGTTAAAGGGGGGAAGTGGTTTACAGTAATTGATCTTCATTGGGTTTATTATCAACTCATATTTCTAGATTATTGTACTCTAAATATTGATTTCAGGAGTAGGTATTTCAATTATGAATATACTGTGATGCATTTTGGTCTAACTAAGGCTCTAGTGGTTTTTAATGATGTAATGAATCATAAATTCTATAAATTTATTGACACTTTTTGGTAGTTTTATTGGATGATATTTTGGTTTATTCAAAATTCAAGCATCAGTATGAGCATCATCTGAGTTTGGTTTTGAAATTTTTAAGAAGTCACCATTTGTATTAAAGGATTTAAAAATTCAGTTTATGGATTCAGAAAGTGTAGTTTTTATGCACAAAATTTATGTGTGCGGATTATCAGTTGATCTTGATATGGTGGAGGTTTTCTAGTCCAGGAAGGATCCACAAAATGTGTTTGAGAAACAGAGATCATATGGTCTTGTTGGATAATACTGATGGTTTTTTATGTATTTCTCTATGATTAAATCACCTTTGGCTTCTTGTTCCATGAAATTTGTGAAATTGATAGGGGGTTATATGTCTCAGTCCTCTTTCAATGACCTGATTCAACTTCTATCCTTGGAAATTAATCTTATCTTACCTGACCCTGGTACGGGGTACATAGTGTTTTTCGATGCTTATGGTGATGGTTTGGGGTATATATTTTTGAAATATGACCACATGTTATCTTATGGCTCTCATTATGTTTGACCTTAGTATAATAATTACCCCCACTCAGAATTTATATCTTGTTGTTTTTATTGGTAGACTTAAATATTTGTGACACTATCCATTTTGGGAAATGATGATAGTATTTTATGATAATAAGAATTTGAGTTATATATTTGTTTAGAAAGACTTGAATCTCATCAAAGAATATGTGTATAATATCTTTATACATTTGAATTATATATCACCGACACCCCGTGGAAGGTAAATTTCATTGTATATGATTTTAGAAGGAATTTATAATCATAATCTATTCTGGAATTGAAGGAGTGGAAGCTTAAGGTTATTTTCACATTAGTGCACCTAGATGTTCGGGATGGTGTTTCAGGATTAGTTCTGACTAGTGCTAAATTATAAAAATCTGTCCTATAGTCAATTTTTTAGGTTTAGTAGAATGATGATGAGTTTAATGAAATTTGATAAATCTGTTATGCTGGGGACACCATTTATGGTTGGTCTCTCGCTTCCAAGGGTATTCTCTACTTTGGGATGAGGGTGGTCTTCACATCATCTATGAGGAGTTTTGTTTTGTTTAATAATCATATATATATTTGGATTGTCCATCCATAAACTATGAATATATATTATGACATGAAGTGATGATTCTGGTGGCCAGGTATGAAGCATGATATTGTAGATTATGTGTCACGAAGTTAAATATTCCAATGGACAATGTCATAGAATGTGAACCCCTATTGTTTTCACAGGCCTCTTTTGGTGCTATTTTTGGAAAAGCTATGATTTAAAAATTGATTGTGTTTTTAGATAACCATTGACTCTCTAATGGAGTAATGCCGTTTTGGTAGTTGTTGATATATTGAGGAAGTCTGGTCATTTCATTCTCACCAAAGATACCACTAAGGTTGAAAAATTAGGTATACTGTATGCGTAAGTTATCCTGAAGTTACATGGGAGTCTTTATTCTGCTATTTCAAATAGGGATCTTAGGGATACATAGAGATTCTTGAAGAGTCTCTATGACAATCTGGGAACTCATTTCATGATGATCACAACTTACAATCCATAGGCAGATGGTCAAACAGAGAGTTTGATTCATATCCAGGAAGATATGCTTCGTGCATGTGCCTTGGATTTTGGAGGATAATGGTATGACTATCTATGTCTGTTTTGGTTTGTTTATAACATAATTTAGCAGACCTCAATCACAATGGAAACGTTTGAGGCATTGTATGGTTGCCTATATTGGTCACCTCTATATTTTGATGAGGTGGGAGAAGTGTCTTTGGTTAGACCATTACTGGTCCAAGAGACATTAGTAGTGATTCAGAATGTAAATCAACATCTGGTTACAGCCAAGAGTTGACAGAAATTGTATATGGATTAGTGGCATCATCTCTTGGAGTCTTCTATTAATGACTAGGTTTTTCTGAAATTTTCTTCATGATTGGGTCATTGTTTGTTTGAAAAATATGTAAATCTAGATCTTAGAAATTCTAGACCATTTGAGGTCATTGAATGGAATCAGAAGGTAACATATCAGTTATTATTTGGGGTTTTGATGATAGGTATTCAGGATGTTTTCTACATATCTCAACTCAGGAAGTACCATCTTGATCCCTCTCACAATCTGAGTTTGGATAAATTGAGATAAAGGAATCTGTTTCAATTTTGGAGAAACTAGTAAAGATCATTAAATCTCAAATGAACGTCTTATGTGGTATGTCAACTCCATTGGTTGGAGATTTATGTCAACAAAGATTTTATCCACATGTGACTTGGGAATGTAAGTCATTTATGAGGGAGTAGTGGCCTAATCATTTTCTAGGCGATAAATCTTCAACATTAATTCCTATATATAGAAAGTATTTATGGGGGATGTTTGACATCATGTTACCTTAATTTGGTATGTTTTTTCCTTTCTCTATGTTCCATTTTTGGAATGGAGTTTTAGATTTTAGTTTCCCCAATTTTTTAAAGGTTGTAGGATATTTACACACTGTGTGACAATGTTACACGACATTTAATGGTTGCTTGGAAAATGCCATCTGAAGAGTTCACAACATGAATGGTTTCATGATATGAAAATATTATACACAGTGAGATCAAAATAAAATAAAAGACGATGGGTTTTTATCATTTTCGACATCATGGAGTTTATGAAATCTAAATATATTACACATTTTGTAATTTCCTAAGGAGTGATTATTAAAGGGTTGTTCGCGGTTTCAGTGCCCATTTGGTTTTTGGTTCTCCAATTTTCATGACTGAGGGTACCTCTCTTGTGATTTTTTGATACACAATTCCTTCCGGATCAATCCATACAACATTCGGCCTTTGTTATGGTTGTGGTGTGCCTCTCAATCTCTATTGTGGGATCTCATTCCAATGTTAGGTCATTTGTTGGTTTTGGTGTGGAGAGTGTTTATTCTAGAGGTATCTGGTGATTCCTATTCTCTTAAAACCACGTTTCCCAATTAAATTTATTGTGAGATGACAAGAGTGGGTTCTTGGGCCTTCATTGATATCATTGATTTTTCTTTGTTGGTGGATCTCATTGTGGGTGTGTACAACCTGAGTTTCAAGGTGGGTGGTTTCATCTCTAGCATATGTTGATGATCTATATTACTTATATTTTATAAATTTATTTATACATGGAATTGGAATTATTTTTTTCTATGTGTTGAAAAGTGTTTTTAAATTAAAAATGGTTTCCCCCTATCTATAGACAAATGTAATGAAAATGGATATTTTAAAACCATTTAAATGGAGTGGTGAAATTTTTTTGAAATGGTTTACAAATCATTGGAATGATTCATGAAAACGAGAACATGGGTTACATTTGGTACGTAGGTGGAAGTTCTTGAACGATGCCATTTTCCATTTTTTGTGATTATCAAGACGTTTGCTCATGGGGGAATTTTCAGTTTCTAATTTTGTTTTCTAGTGGAATGATATTGAAAATTTGGGTTGAGGTTTACTCAGGGGGATTTCCTCTTATTCCTAGATAACTATTCTAGTAATTGTATTGTGCACTTGAATGATTTTGGTATGATTTTTCGGTTAGTCTGGACTATAGTGAACCTTTCTATGGACATTAATGATTCTATATTATGTTTCATAGATTTTTTTATTAAGACTTGACATGAATGTTTATGATTTTTAAAAGGATATGGAAAATGTTATTTGAAATTTATAAACCGTATTTTTTTAAACTATAAAAAAGGGAAATGTTTTCACTGATTTTGATAAAAACATCTTTACAACTTATCATTCCACATTATACATGAAATGAGACAACAATAATTCTTATAAAGAGACTTGTTATGGAATACCTAGTTGGGATCCTATTGAGACCATTAGCTCGCACCTTATTCACCCCATCAGTGGTGTGCAGGACAATGTATTTCTTCCAATGCATGTAATGTCAAGGTTCCATTGTGTGGTTGTGAGGTTTCATAAGAGTTGAGTTTGGTAGATAGTGGGGATAAAGTGGAAGTTCGTCCACACCATCACATAGAGTAGCTATTGGGTTTTGGTCCTTTTCAGTTGGACTTGTTTCTTTGAGAATTTGGCCACTTTTATAGTTTTTTTTGTTTCTATTATCTTCTTATAGTTATGAAATATATCTATTATATTTCCAATGTTACTTCCCACTCTTTTTATATATATTGTGTGTTTGATAAGGTTGGAAGAAATCATTCCCTTTGGTTTTTTTTGATTCACATGTGCTTGTCTCCAAACCGTGGGGATCAGGAATTCCCATCAACTATGTGACATAATGGGTTGGGTGTAAGGCTTGAGGGAAACGTAGGTCAGTTCCTTAAAGGATGTGTTGATTAAATCCATGTTAGGATTCCAATATAGGGGAATACACTCAACATATTGAGGATTCTCATGTCCGTATTCATTAATACCACATACCTAATTACCTTATTTATGGTTTTCATGGAAAAAGTCTGGATCATTAATAAAAATAATGGGGATATTTTACCCTATAATGTTAAAGGATCTTAACATTCTGAGTTTTTTAGTGAGGGGTATTTTTACTTCATAAAATATATGGAGATTTAATAAATAAATAAATAAAAACTTAATTTATTGTATATCTATTATTTTATAATCAAGAAAAGTACTAATAATCTACTCTTTTTAATTGTTTTATAAAATGTCATGTTCATCACCCCCACATCCCTATGATCAACATTGGATATAGATAAGATCATAATAGGAGGTAACTTACATGAGTTATTTTGAAACCTTTAGTTTGTATTATGCCATTAATGGAAATCATAAGTGATAGAATAATCAATTCCAGATCCACCTACTAAAGAGGTTAGTGATGATATGTTACTTATCAATGAAAAAAATTTAAGCGATGTGGTTGATGTTCAATTTTTATTCATTCATTTACTTCAACTAAACTAATGAAGTCTCACCAAAACATTTATTTTTATAGGATGCTTGAGAATCTATAGGGTATTTACCATGGGAGAGATATACATTAACAATTTGTGATTTCAAAGGCTATCATTCTGTGGATGGTTTGATAGGATACCCCTGAAATCCCTCATGTACACAAGATCATTTGCAATGTTGAGCACTTAGAGGTTCTGGGTTTTAATATCCCTGAAGAACTGGGCACTAAACTCACTACAGAATCAATCCCTTAGATATTCCTTATATTTTTTTTAATTTTAATATGAACAACATTGATAAGTCCCTTCTGGATCTTCTTACACTACTTTTCCTTGTAAAAAATGGATATGAATAATGAAAAACCATCCATTCTTATAGTTAAAAAATGGAAAGGGAATGCATTGAGATATAATCTCAATGATTCTTCACACCCTTCCAAGAAGATGAAGAACATGGGGCATGAAATGGAATAGGATGTTGACTATTTACCATATGGAAGGATTTGGCATATAAAGAAAAAGAGACCTATCCAAATAAGAAAGGGGAATCTTCACGTGCAATCATTATCGATTTTAATTTATATTTTTCTAAAAATTGCATATTATATTCATCTTGGGTGCTCACATATGAATTCAACTACAGGATCCAAGTGGATTTAAAATGATTGACTGAGGATAGGTAGATCTTCAAGCATCTATTGAAGCAAAACCTGATGTTGTAGCAATCCAGGTCTACCACATCAGGTTTCCATCACTAATGATCTTGGTTTTAAAGGGTTGTTGTCATGTGAATTAATTTATCAAAAACATAATTTTTGTATCTAGATATGATACAAATGGATTTAATTTTTTAAATTTGGAATAAATTTTGATTCTATTATAAATGTTTCATTTGTTATTGCATGGAACATTTAAATAACGATCATTATGTGTTGGATTACACAGACCAAATAATGGGAATAAATAACAACACAACTTCACATATCACATACCACACCCAACATTAGAATCAACGATTAGGCCATGTAAATGAAATGTTCTAGATTATATTACATCAATATGAATATTTAGATTCTTCTGAAATAAAACTACATGGTGTATTTCACGTACGTTTTTAAGGAAAAATGATCAATGCACCATTTAGCAGAGAAGGTGATAGGGAAAAAGAGATTCTTGAATTAATTTATACAGATGTGTGTAGACCATATCATATTTAAGAAACAGGAGGATACTCATACATCATAACCTTTACTGATGATTATTATATATATAAATATGTCTACAAAATGAGGTATAATCTGGATTCTTTTGATAAATTCTAGAAATACAATTCTAATATTGAAAACCATCATGTAATAGTGAGTATGATACTTTTTTCGGACCATGGTACAAAATATCTTAATCAAGACATCATTGATTATCTACATGAGCTTGGTATTTTATCCAAGATCACTTCTCCTTAAACACCTGCCTGGAATGGTGTATATGAAAGTAAGAACTGCACCTCCTTGGACATGGTGAGATCAATGATGAGTAATGTGATTCTTCCATTATATGTTTGGGGATACGCATTAAAAACAATAGTTTACATACTGAACTCAGTCCCAACTAATGTAACATATTGTATATCATACCAATAATGGAATGGAAAAAAATTGTTATCTTACATACATATGTGTGGTTGTGAAAAACTTTTCAAGGCCTCATTACGTAAAAAGCCTTCACCCAAATGCACAATGTGTATATTTATAGGATATACCAAGGAATCAAAGAGATACTGACTATAATATAATTAATACAAAAATGTTTTGGTTTAAATACAAACCACATTTTTAGGAGGATCTTGTCTCTAAAAAATATAGTCGGAGATAGATAGACTTTGATGAACTCTATGATAAAGATACATAAGTGTTTGCGGGTAGAAACTCCCATGAAGTCCCATGGAAGAAGAAATTGTTATGGATGCACGATTACTGTGTAGGTGTACTATAGAGGTTAGAGAACATGAAAACTGTGGTTCCCTAGTCATCGAGGAATGTGTCTCATTATTAGTTGATAATAATGACCCTCTAACCTGTAAGGAAGATGTATGTGGAATAGGTGTATCTAAGTGAAAATAATCCATGAATTCTATAATGGATTCCATGTACAAAAACAAATATTATATTTTGGTAGACCCCACCCCCTATAGATGTACATAATAATGGTTGAAAATGGGTATTCAAGAGAAAACTTGGTATAGAAGGAAAATCCAGTACCTAAAAGGCATAAATTTTTGAAAAAGGGTTTAAACAATGTCGATGCATTGACTATAATGAAACCATTTCACCTATCGAAATAATTAAATCTATCAAAATAATACTTTCCATTGCAGCTTTCAATGATTATGAGATTTGGAAAATTGATGTCAAAAAACCCTTCCTTAATCGGAACCTTCAAGAAGAAGTCTATGGAAGAAAAATCAAAGGGATTGTTACTCAAAAGGATTCAAATAATTTAGTAAAGTTGAAAATATAAATTTATAGATTAAACCAAGAATCCAGGACATGGAAAATTTGTTTTGATGAGGACGTGAAAGATTTTTTTTATAAAATAACGAATTTGAGATGCGGGTATATAAATGGTTTTGTGGGAATCCAGTAATTTTCCTAGTAGTATATATTTCTGACACATTAATCATTGGAAATAAAATACCATTCATACAGTCTATTAAGATGTTGTTGAATAAATTCTCTCTTTGAAGGACTTGGGTGAGGAATCATATATTCACGGGATTAAGATCCATTTTGATAAATCCAAGAGGTTTATAAGATTAAGTTAAAGTACATACATTCACAATATACCAAATAGATTTAATATGGAACAATCCCAGAGGATATTATTTCAAGAATAACATGGAATTCATCTTTCTAGTAAAAAAAATTCTTCAAACACTTGAGGAAATAATCATTATGATAAGGATTTTGTACGCATCAGTGATTATGTCAGTCGTGTATGTCATGATATGTACTAGGTTAGATATATCTTACACAATATATGAGGTAGAAAGATATCATGTTGATCTAGGTGACATCCATTGTATGGAAGTGAAGACTATACATAAGTATCTAAGTCATACTAAGGATATGTTACTAGTTTATGGAGGAGATGAAAAAGTAGTCATCAGAGGATAGGAAGATGATAATTCACAAACTGATCAAGATGATATGAAGTCACAAATGGGATACATATTCAATTTTAATGGAGTTTTTTTGAGCTGGAAGAGCTCAAATCTGGATATATTTATAGATTATATAGTAGATTCTGAGTATATTGCAACTTCTATGGTATCTAAATAAGTTGTATGGACATGCAACGCTATCCAAGAGAATTATATGGTACCTAGAAGTAAACATCCTATCAAAAAATATTGTTATATCACTACATAGGTGGCTCTTAAAAAATATCAAATGTTACATCACCAAATTAAACACATACATCAGATGTACAATCTCTTTAGAAGTTTTCTTAGAGTGTTAATGTAATCGTGAGTTGTATTTCCTTGGAAGAAACATGGTAAACCCATGAATAAATACATGACTCACCAGAAATATCACTATTATGTGAGGTCTAGTAGACTGAATGTATTATCTGTTTGTCTCTAGTCCATGGGGGGTCTTATAGAAGTTGGTGTCCTAGAACCAACTGTTTTTACTTTGATTACAAAATTGTTTGACCTACCAAAAATTTACAAAACATCTTAGTAGATATTTTTTATTGTTCGACATGAAACTAATGTAATTAAATCCTTGAGTGTGCATTATATTGATAATGTCATAATAGTTCCCCTCTATGATGAGAACCATGTTGTTCCATGATGATATTCTCAAATAATTTTCTGTGATTAGACAACAAACTAGGATAGGACACATTATACTTATATTGTAATGTGCAAGTACTCATAATTGGATGATGCTTCTTCTCATGAAGTTCAAACATGATAATCTCAATGATGAGAGATAATGAGAACAGACCCACCATTAGAAATTCTGAATGTTTTGGTGTCATCTGATATTCCTATATACGAGTATTTTTTATGGTCCATAGATGTTAAATTTTTTATTAATTCTTATCACAACTCATGTCCATAGATGTATTTCGTAAACCATGATGGTAATAGTTCATGGAAAATATAGATATGTTGTGTGTTTTATGATTAACATGTCATTAATGAATAAGACATACAAGGATTCATCTCTTCCATATTTCATGAAGATGATATCTAATCTCTTTTATAGTAAAATAATCATCACATTAAATTCCCTATCCATGGGGTAATAACTTCTTTATTTCATATAGTTAATGAAAGACATATCAAGCATATAAGTTATTGACAAGGATGTGAAACGTGATTGAGAATATAGTTTGATAAAGGTATTATATTAATCATTGATCATTCATATCTGGTTATCGACAATGTAAAATTATGTTCTTTATCAAGGGTTCCTCGACCTATTTCTAGACAGTAATCGTGGACATTAGGAAATTCATCCTATTTCCAATGAGAATGATTAATAAAGGGTCCCACACTAAGTGTTTCACTTAATCACGATTAAATTATATTATATTTTAATTAATGGAAAAAATATTATCCTAAAGTCTGAGGAATAATTTTATTCAAGTTATATTGATTCCATATATTAAATAAATAAATATTTATCGGCATGTGAAAAAAATATTTGTGTTATTTATTGAAAATTTTAACAAATATTTATTCAAATGAGTGGTAAGAAAATATTTATTTATGAATCAAACATTTATTTGGTTTTTCAATAAATTATATATGATTTTGAACTGATCAAGACAGTTTTTTTGGAAAATAATAATTAATAAGACAATTATATAATATTTTTTATTTTATAGGATGGTGCATGAAAAAAATAAAAATTATATAATTATTGTTGTGAGGCATGGAATTTATTGAATGTAATAAATGTTATTTAATAGAAGGTATGAAGTTAGTAATATTTTTAAATTAATACCATCTATATAAAAAAACTATGTCTATTATGTTGAGCATCCAATAATTGGGAATAAAGAATTGTTGCACACAATAAATTATATCTCAACTCTTCATACTGTCTCCATCTGAAGAATAATAAATGAAAGAGTGATTTCTTTAAGGCCCAAGAATCAATGATGTATAAATAAAAATGAAATAAATTTGAATCACCATGCTAGCACCGAGAGACCGAGTGGTGTTTCTTTGGTATTATAGGAGCATAATTGGATCACCACTGGAGGGATTCTATCATTAGACCATCACATCACAATGAAGGTAATATAAAAGGATTTTTTAGGAGATCAACATTCACAAATGAATAATTCTCCAAATCTAAATAATTCATTTCATTAGATATTAAATAAATAAATTTGAAATTTGACCTGCAAGATCATCACACTTGGATTCGTGCAACAATTATGAAATAAAATTTTAATATATCGCCCACCTATGCCCACTACCACTGTGACCAGAACCAACCAAGATTGTAAAGGAACATAAGAAATCAATTTTGATAATATTTATTGAACCATAAAATAACATCTTTTACAAGTTAAGGTTTCTAAATTTTAATTTTGGATACGAGAAGTGATGATTTTGGCACAACTAATACTTGAGAGGGGTAACATAGTGGATCTTGAAAAGATACCTGATGTTATGTCTTGGGATTATCCCAGGATTGTTTTCAGATCCAAATAATCCTAGGTTTTGGTGGTTACAACAGATGGTAAATTTATGATTTCATCAAGATCACATATTTAATGACTTATTTAGCCAGCAATGGTGAATGATTTAATGAACTGAATTTTGTGGAGATATTTTGAGGAGATAATGGCGATGTTGAATTCACAATAATTTTTTATTCTAATGAAACTAGTTTTTGGTTCTTATGTATTCAATGATGCATCTAAAATAGGTTTGGGATGTGTATTTATTAATGGTAATCATGTGGGGACAAGAAGATCACTCTAGTTGTACCCTCATGAGAAGAAGTACCCTACCCATGATCTAAATTAGGAAGTGTTTTTTATGATCTTAAAATGTTGCGACACTGCATCTTTGTGGATAATTTTACTATATATCATGATCATTAGATCCTGAATTATATTTTTTATCATAAGTATCTAAAATATCAATTGACATGTTGGATTGAGTACCTTCAATCATTTGATTTTGATCATTTTTACACCTTAGGGATGGGAAATTTTTTTGTTGGTGTATTGATCGAAATATTACTAACACAAGCTATTAAAGATTTTGGTAAGGATTGGTCCTAATGAGTTCTTTGGTTGATATAATATTTTGGGTATAAGAGGGTTGTGGATATGATTTATTATATTTTATGAAATATAACTCATGTTTGAATGATTGATTTCATCTCAAGTAAGTGACATAAATCGACTTCCAAAAAATTAATGAATAAATGTATCTTTGGGAGTCCTCTTGTTAGTGGTCGTAGTATATCTATGGTGATCTGAGTTTCTGTGATAGGTTGGATTTTCTATTTTCCCTGAGTTGGGAGTTAATAGATAGTGGACACTAGTCTTCTTCATATTTGAACACTGATGATACTGTGACATATCATGACATGAGATGTCAAAAAAAAATTTCGGACATGAGATGATCTATTGAAGATTATGTATTATGATTTATTGTTATAGAAAAAAGAAAGAACACCAATGAAATTCTAGTTTGTCAAATCCCTTGAACTTCTTGGTATTTAAGTGGGAAATTATTTTAATTATTTCATCATTTGTTTTTATGGAATAGTAGTGGAGAGGATGAGATTTTGGTGATCATTGATCAAATCATGAAATTGGTTCATTTCCACCCTATCAAGGTGATGAAAAAGGTGGAACAACTTCTTGAATTATTTGTCCAATAGATTTTCATACATCAAAGGGTCTTATCTATGGTTTCATCTGACATGGACTTCAGTTTCACATCCAAGTTATAGAATTGTTTACATGAGGTGATGTTTTCCCAAATTAGACTGACCATGGCTTACCATCCATAGACGGATGGCTAGTCAAATATAAAAATTCGAGTTATCAGGCATATTATTTAGGCTTCTGTGATTTATTTTGGTGGATCATGGGAGAAGAAGTTTTTTTCTAGACAATTTTTCATAAAAAATAGTTATGAGACCTCATTGATGATGGAACACATTGACTATATTTATGGGTGTCCGGGTAGATCTCCATTGTGCTAGGTAGAGTTCAGAATGTGTTCCATGGTTGGGTCGATTATTTTTCAAGAGAATATAGAGATACCATAGTAGATCTATAGGAGACTAATCACAAAAATATTTTTACAAAAAACATATATGAACCATCATCATCTGCCAGTATAATTTTAGGTTGTTGGTCATATTTTTCTTATAATTTCATCTATAATTTAATTTCCGTAGTTGGTTTAGCGTGATAAGTTATCACTGAGGTTTTTAGGACCCTTTGATATCCTTGAACAACTGGTAAATGAGGCATATTAGTTTGACAATCGATATAGTTAGAAATCTATCAAGGATGCGATTTATGTTTCTTAACTGAGGAGTTATGTGCGTGATCCTTCTCTTGTGATTGGATTTGAGAATTTTGATCTTGAAACTAGCACCACTTTGGTTGAGAAAAAATTCCATATTATGGATCTCTGAGATAAGTTTATACATTGTAAAATGATTCCTCTAGTCTGTGTACTCTGGTAGTGGATATGGGATATACACACGATATTGGATAGGTAATTTTTTATGAGGTATTGGTAGAATTAAATTTTTATTATTCTAGGAATATGACTGATTTATAGAGGTAGAAAATGTTTTTTATGGGGATATTATAACATAGAATTATCCTTTTCTAGTACTCCCTTGTTTATGCATTTTTATCGTCTTTGTGTTGGGGTGTTTCAAGGATTCTTGGGGATAGAGAGATGTTTCTAGGGAACAAACATAATTTTTGTGGATGTATTTTTATTTGAAAAATTGAATTCATGGTATAAATGAGTTAGTGACTTTGAGGGGTTCTTCATTTTTTTAGAGAAAATCCCATGTGATTCGGGGTTTCTATCTTGATGTGTCAGCTATTTTTATATTGGATATGGAACATTATGTAAAAGGAATACATGGTGTGTAATTTTCAGTAGGAGAATATCATGTAATAGTTTTAGGGAATTAATGGTTAACACATTGTGTACTAGGTTAACATCATTTAATAGAAGGAATCTGGTTTCAAATAAAAATTTGACATGTTATTGGGTGATTGCATCCTTCATAGAACACATATTGTTTAATGTGATTACACACCATGTAAATATAGTGGCCTATTTTTTTTAGTAATAGGTTTGATAAGTTATTTTCTATTCCACCTAGAGTCTTCTCTCCTGACCAAGAGATCACTATAAGCGATTTTGGCTGATTCCCTCCCTTCAAGATCACATCTTTCAACAATCAATCATCAGGGCCGTTATAGTGAGCCTCTATAGGAAATTTTTCCACTGGGTAAGTCATTACATATTCCATGTATATTCCATTATCAATTGAAGTATTTGATATTTATAATCGAATAGTGTTTTATATTTATCCTTTATATTTTCTTATCATGCCTTTTCTTTCAATGGTCGATCTCTTGGTATCTTATACTAACTGCCAAAGGTAGCAATGTTTATACCAATGTGATGTAAGTGTTTATATAAAATGAGTTAATTTGATGAATTTCATATCATTATTAATAAATTCCTATTGTTTATTCATTTATTTCATGTGATATGTGGTTTTAAAGGATATTTTGGAAAGTAAATTTTTTGTAAAGGGGGTTTTCTTTGAAAATATATTCTCTTGATTTGAAAATCGGTTTTCAAACACTGAAGATGATTGGCTTGGTTTTGAAAAAAAATTAAATTTTTTTTGTGTGTTTGAACTTTGTTTTGAAATTTTTTGAACATTGGTAACTTTGGGTACATCATGAAAAATTCATGGTTAACCATAATATGTGTGGCACCTCTTGGTGGTATACATTGGTATATCGATGGGAATTTGTAAGACATTATATTGGTTGGATACAAAATTATTCGTGTTTATGTTATTTTTATGCAGATTCTGTATTATCCCATATTAAAGATCCAAAAATATTTTTTTCTTCTTCATTTATATGATTTTATTACATGATGGTTCCAATCATGGAGTGTTTCTCATAGGTTTCTATATGTGGTTGTATCACATGAATTCTTCTCATGGTATTTCACCAAAATGTATTTACTTTGTAATCTTATAATACATTGATATGATTTCTCTTTTATCAATTATAATTTTCATATTTCTCATATTGAGAATATGAATGTCATATATGAAAACAAAAGGGGGAATTAATTAAAATTTAAATAATTATTTATGAAAAATGTTTGAAATTTTTTATTTCTTTAAAAATCTATAACTATTTCATTCTTGATATTAGACCATGTATAGAATCAATGGTGGTATCTTATAATTCATTGTTCTCACACCATACATTTTCTTTGGGGATGTTGTATAAGTTATATTATATGATTTAGTAAAAGAAAAGGGAATCTTTTATCATTTTGAATTCTCTTGTTTCCACTACTTTTTGTTTTGGTTGGTTAGAAGGTTTATAAGGGTCACATGGAGACTTGTTGGTCATGATTTATTCATAATTTATGGATTATCAGTATTGAATTGAATTTTATGGATCTATTTGTATGTTTTCCTACTACATAGTAATCTAGTTGTATGTCTTATTTCAATATATTTAATAATTATTCTATTTTATTGCTTCACCTAATCATGTGATAGAAAAACGTGAGTGTATGGTTTGGTAGACTCGAGTTAGTTTATTACACTTATTATTGAAAAAAAAATTAATAATTCACAAAACCATATAATAAAGAATTAATATACCCTTATAATATATTCTTCATGGTATAAGTTTCACAAAACCATTAAAATCTCTAAGACATTAAACTATAGTAAAATAATATATATGTAAGATCCTGGCTTTTCTGGAGTCATCTATGTCACATTTTATGCACATTTTGTGGTTTTTGAGTACCTTTGTTTTGGATTAATGATTTCGGTTGAGTTTGGGTGAAATTTTATGATAAGCTAATGGAAAGTGGGATTTCCATGGTTTGCAAATGGTTTGACAAACTGTGTGACAAAATAATGCCAAGTGTCCAAACATAGACCGACTATTCTGGATAGCTTGCACATGGTTTGAAAAACTGTGCAATGAAACTGTGCCAATCCTGAAAACCTGAACAGAGAGGTCTACATGGTTGTCACAAGGATTTTACAAACCATGCAATGCCTCCTAGGAAATTGGGTTCAGGAGATTAATTATCCTAAAATCTATTTTAAACCCACCTGAACCCCCAAGACTCACATATTTCGACCTTAGATCAGGGGTGAAAAATTCTATGGGATCCCAGAACCTTCTAGAGGGATTCCAAGGTGATTATAACATCGTTCTTCATGATCAAATGTCTATATTGAAGATCCACTTTCATCTCAGTAAGTGTATTTCATCCCGATACTTCCCTCATTCATTTATCTATCAATCATTGATTTTTTTCATGGAATAATTCCACTATTTCCAGGGATCCAACCAAATAGATGAAATCTAGATCTAGGATTTTGGATCTAGTTCTACATTTTCAATATTTTGATATCATTGATCTTAATTTTTTGTTTAGGGATTTAGATCCAGATCATGATCGACAACGTTGTACTGCTTAGATTTTGGGGATTTCTGTTAGGGTATCATCCATAAATAAACCAAGTTAGGTGGTCAGAATTAAACTCCAATAGTTGTTGATTTGATATGTGTATGAGAGTTTGTGGATTTTCTAGATTCCCTTGTTAATTTATTTCTTGAATTTGAATAATTATGAATGTGGAGTTGACTTGTGATTTCCTTGTAAATTGATTGATATTTGAATCAAAGAACAAATGAAGGGGGTATCCCAAGTAGATTTTTGTTTTGGTGATTTTTTATGGGTGGAGATATTATATTGGTTCTGTTACGATAAATAATTGGGACATATTAATTGGGAATTGATGTTTGTATATTTAAGATAATAAATTGTGAGAATTAAGTATATGACATGATGTTGGTCGAAGATAATTAACTGTGAGAATTAATTATGACAAGATGATATTTTATATGGTTTATTAATTGCGAAGAATTAATTATGGAATGGGAATTGTGTTGATTGATTAATTATTTGAAGAATTAATTAATGGGTTATGTGCTTAGTTAATTATTTAGTTAACTAATGGACTTTGAAATGTTTAACATCTTGTTGGATTACAAATGGTATTATGGGGATAATTCTTGTGAATTATATAATTAATAAATGGTTGAGATTCTTGTGGTGTTATACATAGAGTTCTAGACTGATTAGTAGTTGGGACATGGATATGGAATTACTCCCCAAAATTTTTCCAATCTTGAGATATTGGGGTGCTAGGACTGATAACCTATAATGAATGAGATATGGAGTATTAGGCCTCGAAACTAACACTAAATGAGATTTGGGGTGCTTGACATTATGTTCAACACCAAATGAATGATAATAATAAATGATGATTCAAATTGATAACATGAGTTGAAACAAGAACTAATGTGATTATTAAGTGTTAAATGACAATGTGATAACTGTTTAATTATGAATTTTATTTATTTACTCATAAAACTACATATACTATCTCTTGACTGGACAAGTTTTAGACACTGTTTGTAGTGGCCTACTAAGTTGTACTCACACCTTATTCATGCCGCCTAATAGGAACCCTAGTAGAATTTTTTTTTGTTGTAGTACAAGATAATGTAAAGGACTTGGGATAGGTTTATGTTTAGGATTGGATCATGGGAGAGGGATCCAGGCATGGTTTGGGACCGGGTTGGGAGATGTTGTGTCTTTACATTTAGTTGAATTGTATACACCTAACATTATCATTATCATAGAATTTTTTTTCTTTTTGTTGAGTATTATAATTTCTTATTTTCATTATCATATTACATGATATTTATCTGGTTATTAATATGATTTTCCACTAGGTTATTGTTATTTTCTTCAGTAGGTATTTTATTTTGATAAAAGAGGGTATAGTCTCTCCTAGACCGACATACCTGGCCCTCGCTACTAGTCGGCACCCTCTAGCGTATGAAGAGGTGTGCTTGAGGGCATGTGTCCAACTAACTCAAGGCACCATTTAGTGGAACATAGGTCAGGACCTCATAATCTGGGTCACCATAAGATAAAGAGGCAAGGCATGTTGGCTCCCCTATTTGTAAGAACTTTTAAGGTGTTTGAGAGAATCAGGCCAGTGGTGTACCGATTATCCTTCTACATAAATTCAGCACTATGCCTGATGTTTTCCACATGTCACAACTATGGCAGTATCACCCCGACCTATCTCATTTGATTGTTGTTTAAGAGGATGACCTCAAGAAGTATTTTTCTTTTGAAGAGCATGTGATATATTTGGTGGGTTGCAGAGAGAAATTGTTGCAAGGGAAAACAATATCGTTAGTTCGTGTGTTATTGAATCATAGAAGTGTTCAAGATGAAACATGGGAATGAGAAGAAAAAATGAGGGCTCAATGGACAAATCTTATTGGATTTGATTATTAGAGATGTTGGGAGTGCAGCCCGAGGATGAGCTGTTATATGGTAGGGAGATTGTAAGATCCGAACCTTTTCTATAGTCATAATGGGCGTACTTTCAGGTATATTTTGATGTTTTAAGTAAATTTTTGGGAATAATTACTTATGGTGAATTTGGGTGAATATTTATCAAAATAAATACAGAAAGTGGGGTGTGCATGTTTTTCTCACGGTTTGACATATTATGCGACTAAATCGTGCAAAACCTGGACAAAGATATATGCATGGTTTGAGAATGGTTTGAAAACCCATGTTAATAAACCGCTCCAACCATGAAAACCTTTACATAATGGTCTACATGGTTGGAAAAAAAATTTCCCTAACCGTGCATGCCTTCTTACGAAAACCATGCGTGTGGGATTAATTATCTAAAAATCTATTTTAAAACCACACAAACCCCCAATACTACCATATTTTGACCATGTCGTGGCCTATAAAAAATCTTGGGGATCCCAAATCATACTAGAAGGATTCCATGGTGATTCAAACATCATTGTTCAACATCCAAATCCTTGATTGAAGATCTACATTCTTCCGGGTACGTGGATTTCATAACGTTATTTCTCTAATTCTTTTCTCTATCTATCCTTGATCATTTCAAGGATTATCTCCACCCATTACATGAATCTAAACCTATGAGTTGACATATGAATCTATGATTGTGGATCTAGATATAGAATTGAAAAAACTTGATACCTTTGATCTTAATTTTGGGTTTTGGGTTTTTGATCCATAGCTAGATCGACGATGTTGTGCTGCTTAGAATTTGGGTAGTTTTAGTAAACCATCTATCAATAAACTAAGGTAGGTGGTCTAAATAGAACTCCAATTGTCGTGGATTCGATATGTGTAAGGTATTTTATGTATTTTCAAGCTTCATTGATAATTTATTCCCTAAATTAGATTAATTAAGAATGTGGAATATATTTTTGATTTCCATAGTGATTAAATGATAATTGAATCACCAAACTACAATGGGGGGGGGTCCTAAATAGACATTTTTTTTGGAGATTATTTATGGGTTGAGATATGGTAATTGATATATTTAATTGTTAGTGTTAATAAAATTAATTGTGGATATTACTTATGAAATTATGTTTGGTTATGTAAGATAAATAATTTTGAGAATTAATTTTGTTCCATGATGTTTATCAAAGATATAAAATTATGAGAATTAAGTGTGACAAGTTGAGATTTGATATGGATAATTATTTGTGATTAATTTATAATTGAATGATATTTCTGTTGATGAATGGATTATTTTTTGAATTAGATAATGGGTCATTTTCTTAGATAATTATGGAGTTATATAATGGTCTTTGAAATTTTTAACTAATCATTGGATTTGTAATTGAACAATGTGGCTAATTATTTTCAATTAAATATTGATTAAATGGATGATATTTTATGGTGTTAGAAATGGCGTTTTTGAATGATTAGAAGTATGAATTTGATATGGTGTTATTACCCAATAGTTTTTGAAGCTTGGTATGTTGGGGTGCTAGGAATGGCGACCACCACCAAAAGATATATGGACTGTAAGGCATGGCCACCTAAACTGAATGAGATTTTGGGTGCTTTAAATGATGTTCAACACCAAATTAATGATAATAATGAATGACGATTCAAATGGAAAACATGAGTTGATAATGGTCCTAATATTATGATTAAAGATTAAATGATAATGTCATAACTGTTTAATTATGAATTGTTTTTATTGCTTCATAAAACTCCATACAATATCTCTTGACTAGACATGTTTTAGATTCCATGGGTGGTGGTCTACTTATTTGTACTCACAACATACTAGGTCCTCCTGGTCACCACCTGAGTAGACTTTGTTGTTGCAGGACGAGATAAGGGAAAGGCCCTCAGATAGGTTTTTGTTTCTGATGGGAGCATGGGATATGGAACCAGTTATGGTTTAGGACCCACATGGGACTCGTTTTGTTTTTACTCTTTGTTTCATTGTAGACACTCTATATTCTCATTATCATAGCAAGTTTTACCTTTTAGTTCAGTATTTTATTTTCTTGTTTTGGGTATCATATGACATGGTGTTGTTCTAGTTATTTATACATTTCTACACTTGGTTATTGTTGTTTTCTACTTTTGGGGTTTTATTCGCATAAAAAGGGTATAGTCTCCCCAAGACTGACTTACCATAACCTTGTTGTTAGTCGGAACCCTCTGAAGTATGGGGAGGCATGCTTGAGGGCATGTGGCCAACTGCATTAAGGCACTATTTAGTGGCACCTGGGTTGGGATGTCACAATATACTTCTGTAAATTAACATTATTATTGATACTAAAATAATATTAATCTCGAGGTAATAAAATCGCACAAAATAAAATATATACTTATATCCCAAAAATATGAAGAAAGTCACCAAAAATAACATTAATCAATTAATATTCCAAAGGTTATCAATCAATCCTTTATTATTTCAACATTAAGTTTATATTAAATTTATGAGTTTTCTACCCCTCAATAATGTTTTCATCACATGTTATCTACAAAAATATAACCTTCTCAAAAAACTGTGATTCAATGATATTGAAACAATTTAATATATGTTTTAAACATTTAAATAAATAATTAATAATCACAATACTTATATTTTTTATAGGATCCTGATAAATGTTAGAATATACCCGTATATTATTGATAAATATCACCCACTAATGAAAATATAATATAGTATCATGATATATTTACAAGTATTATGTTAGCCACAAAACCTTAGGAAAAAATATGAAACTCAAATTTTCAATTATAATATACATATACTAAAATTATAAACTATTAAGGTTTTCTATTTTTTCCATTTATAAGACATATAGGCTTCTACATACATACCTTTCCAGGCTTCATTTACATGATCAAATTTCAAAAAACGTGGATACAAAAATTTTTATGATAATATCCAGAATAATAATTTGTAATCATCATTCTAGAGATGTCTTCTCTGATGAAACCATCATTTCAACCTTTCATACAATCATTTCAACTATACCACAAAATTTTCATCCAATAACTCTCTTTTTTCAACCTATGTTTCTTTAATTTGTTTTATCTCATAATTATTAACCAAACACCTTAATGTAATTAGGAAATAAATTGCTCAAAATGTATTGTTAATAAATTGTGATTATCCAAAATATACCTCTTGGGAGTGTTTGTCCATGTGTGTAGTTTCATGACCACTCATCATTCACCAATGTCAAGTATGAGTAAATTCCCAACCTATTTTTGTGTTGTTTAACCTAGATGAATATGTTCTACAACTGAATCCAATTTCTAGTATCCTAATAGGGATGAATTTTTCTAGATAACATTAATATATTTAATTTAAAAAACATTTTGATGTTATTCTATTCATATAGTTATCCCTTATACATATCCATATTGTTCTAAATAATGTTACATTATCCATATCTTAATAATAATAAACATAAACTTGATTAAGATAATGGTTTGTCTATACCTTTTAAATTATTATCAATCTTAACTTCTAAAAATTTGATAAAATGTATAATCCCAAAATCATCTTTAATAGTCAAAATCCAAATATCTATAGTTATCACCCCCCCCCTTATAGATTCCCAGACCCCAACTATTATATGTTGTGCTACAACACTTTCCCCAAACACATTATTTAGTACTAACATCAAAATACCCCAAATATGACTATCTTAATTACATTACAATAATAAAGTATTTAATTACATACATTCCCAATAGGTTATAAATTTATATTTTTAGATTATTAAGGAAAATAATTAAGTAACATCACCCATTAATTTTTCAACCAATGAACATTCATACCAATATATATAAATATATTAATAGATAGCATGACATCATCATATCCCACTAATTCGGAATAAAATATACTCTTCTAGATACATATTACATTTCTATTATTCAAAACTCGAGGAACTGGAAACATAATATAGGTGTGAGATAATATTCTCATTAAGGGTTGCTATAAATGATAATTATCAAATGTCACAAGGTGATCCTTAGATGGTTATATGAATGTAATCACGATATATAAGAAACTTATACCCAAAAAAATTGATAGTGTTTAATACGTCTAGGAATAAAATAATATATGAATAAAAATATTTTGGAAACATGAGTTAATAAACATTATATATGGGTCATTACATTATAATTATAATAACTATAATCAATGTCACAAAAACTAGTATAGGTAAAACATACTTTAATGATAAAGAGAGTTAGTGTCCATGGCTACAAGAAATTAAAATGTACTAAAAAATACTTATCATGTGATATATAAATCCTTAAACATTATATTTTAGGGTGATGTTAGACCACATATATCATAATCCATGCAAGTGAGTAAAACATGAAAACTATTTACATATCACATCCTAGAGAAACCACTAAGAAAATAGATTTAATTACTCACATCAAAATAATCCCATTAAAATAAAATGGTTTTAGTGCATCACATCATAAAGAACTAGTGGAAATTAAATTGGTTTTGTATCCTTTGAAAATAGAATCATATGTAAAAAATATTCATAATTCCATCAATAATAATAACATGAGACACCCATGGAAAATAAATATGTATCCAAACATATTACAAAATATATTTTTAAATACCATTCAATCAAGATAATTGATATTATTATATTACCTCTATATAGATAATGGTTACATAGTTAAGATATGAATTTCCCCAATAACCTGATTTAAGGAATATACCCAGATACTTATCAATAAAAAAATATATAAAATAAGTTACTCACAATGAAAAGGGGTCTACAAATGAATATACATACCTATAGGGTATGGATATGAAATAAATAATCAATTAATGGATCATATAATTGAAAAAATGGTATTGCACATAATCTATACATTGAAAAAATTTGGATGGTTATATTTAGATAATATTCTTTGTTAGGAATAAAAAGTGTCAAATGACATTAATATAGATGAAAAAAATTCTTTTTCGTTGTTTGATAAAAAATAACATCATAAATAATATATATCCTTCATATTTTGAAATATTTTATCAAAGAAAATAGTTTTTGAATATATAATTTATAATTTTTTGAAATAAATATCTTCTTTTATAAACCATGAAAATTTAGAGGTATTGTTTCAAATCAAATAGAAATGATTGCGATAAGAGTTTTTCTCATGGAATAAAAAAAATATTCAAAAAAATTAATACAATCCAATAAATAAAAAGTTATAGATCACATTAAAAATTATTAATGTATGATAATAAATTAGAATTTATAATTTTGGAAGACCAAGAAAATATTTTAAAACATCTTTATTAAAAACCCATATTATAAAAAGAGTAAAAAAATATAATTCTTAAAAGTAAATAATTGACATATGAAGGTCATATATGGTAAATCGTAATTATTTTCCAATTATAATGGAAAACATTAGTTTGAAAGGAAAATAAGGAGAAAGTGGAGAAAGATTCTTTCTAAAAGATGAAAATTATTCTCAATAGTGAAATAATTTTGAGAATGAAATTTAAACATGGTAAGAGAATAATTAAAAAGTCCATTTCCACTATAGAGGAATATAATTTACAATAAAATAAAATATTAAGTTGTAGGAAACCAATATTGTATGATATAAGTTCAAGAAGAATATTTTTTAATCAATAAAAGGAGTTGAGTTAACAGAATCTTCATAGTATTGGTCACATAAGAATCCAAAGTAAATTAGAGAGAAAAATACATTAAAAGGACATTAAAATACCATGAGATAAAATATATTCATTATACATTATGTTATTAGGATATATAGTACACTATAAATACAAATTACATTCTCTGATATGAAATATGTGTCAATAAATTTAAATTTGGGACAAAGAACCTCTTAAAACATTATAAATGTTCAAGTTAAAACACCATGAAGGATGTTATTTCATATGGGGAATTTAATAAAATGAATCATTACATCATCAAGAAAAAAATATTAATGAATTTTTAGATACAATATTCAATATATAAAAAATATTATAATTCGAAATATGTCCCAACAGGAGAAAATTTGGGACAAGAAACAATTACCTTGTTTACCCGCATAGTAGAATGTGTTCTAACCTATTTTATGAATATAATAAATTTATTAATATTCTTATTAAAAACATTACTAACATATATATACTAATAAACATTATTTTTAATTAATAATTACTTTTATATGAGTTATTTATTATCAATTTTCATTATTAGTTTTGAGTGAATTTGATATTTGTTTCAGTAGAGAGATTTATTTAACTCTAAGGATGTTGCCTCTTCGTTATAGGAATTTTCCCTATATCATCATGGTGACCTAGATTATGCATTGGAGGCACTCTCTATGGAAGCACGGTAATGTCTTGAGTGGGAAGACCCTTGGTGGGACTAACCGCTGGTGTCTTGGCAGCTCTTATGGAAAACATAGGTGACAAGATGCAGGGAGGGGGTGATATTGGTCAGTGATAGGTCATCCTGGATGGATTGATGGAATCAAGAAATTTGTTGGCGGGATCTTGGATGCAGATATGTGGGGTGGTTGGAATATTCCTAGCCGACAATGAGAAGTCTTAGATGAGGGAGATCATGCCCTCATATTTTTCTAAGATTCAATAATGATTTTTCTAATCTTGCCAAAGATCTATAGATCTATCCATTTGGTGTAAAACATTGATTGTGGTGATAGCGTGGAATAGTGCATTTTTTAGTGGGTTTTAGTGAGTGGATATGAGAGGCAATGGTGTCTAATGTCTCATGTGGAAGGTGTTTGAGGTGGTTCAAATGAAGAAATTGGTTTCATTTGGTAGTAACAAGCAACATTAGGTTTCCATCGGAGATAATTATGTGTGTTTTGGTGGTGTGTGTCTATCGACATTAGAAGGAGATGGTGTGAGGATTGGGTTTTAGAAGTTATAATTTTGTGTGGTATTTTCTGAAGTAAAATAGGCCTTTAGTCTTGTCAGTTTTGATAAATTTTAATGGTTTTACTAGTAATGGACTCTGTATCGATCGGCTTTGGGCCGCTTAATCTACGGTAGAATGCCAATGGAACTTTTGGGTAGTAACTGGTTCTCAGATAACCCAAATCGAAATGGATTTCTCATAGTTTTTTTACTTTTTAATAATGATGATGGTCCCCAACCAATTCCAATGTCATATGTGACTAATCTTGATAGTTTTAAACTAGTTTTGTATTTAGTTTTTTTTCATTGTTATGAAAAATTTACTCATTAAAATAAAATAAAATGTCCAATAATTTATAATTTATAAATATTTAAATTTTTAATATTTCATTCTATGTTATTTTTGGTTATGGTTCATGTTGTGGACAATGGAAATAAGCATGTTTTGGTGATTTATAACAAATTGTTGGTGGCATCTTTATTAAGGATTATAATATTAATCGTAAAATTAAAAAAATCATTTTAATTTTTATATAATATATTATCATTAATTATTTTCTTATAGTCATATGTGAAATCATTTTATATAAATTTTCAAGTGGATAGTTAGACTGACCCAAACATGAACGTACAGTGATTTATGGTTGATTATGACTATGAAAGTGACTTATTTTGGAATAATATCATTATAGAATAATATTAATGTTATTACATGTATTATATTATGTTTTTAATCATATTTGAAGAGATTTTAATAAATATAAAATAAACTATACGAAAAATGGGATATGTTACTTCATGGAGGCAATAGTCCATACGACATATGAATAACATTTCTATTTCATGACTAATTATAGGGAAATAAGGAGAATTATTATTTTTTTCTTCATATGCATAATAATATTATATATTTCACATTTATTCATTAATTTCACCATCATAATAAATTAATAGATGTTTTGATGAAAATACAGAAGTCATCTCTTCTTCGCGAGAGCAGTCATAACAACGCAGGGAAGAAATTTCATTTATATTACTATAATATGGGAATGTGGTTAATTGTTTTTTCCATTATAATAATATCATTACTCATAAAAAAAATATTGATGTCATTTTATAGGAATACGACAACTATATTTAGGAATGTATGAAGGAAAAAAATTATTAAGAATAATTACTCACATTGAGGACGTTGGATTTCCCTTAGATGATTCCATAGAAATCGCGGGATTGTGAAAACATATTGTGAATTTAGGGTCAAAGAAAAGGTATAATATTTTATGGGATGTAAAATGGTATTTTTTTTATAAGGAAGTTGAGTTTTTGGGTGTGGAAATGATGAGGTGGTGAGAGGCCGCTATTACAAGTGGTGATAATGGGATTTTTGTAAATATTTCTTCTTAATATATAGAGAGAATTTATTCTACATGTTAATGGGACATGAATAAGTAGTACAATGTAATGAGTTATGGTATAATAGTGGTCATATCCTAAATATGCATTTGAAAATGTGTTTTAATCATTTTTCTATGTCCCTCACTCTGAGTATTTTCAATTTTTTGTTTTTTATCATGGTGGCTAATTTTTAGCTAAAAAATTTACTATTAAATAATAAAAATGAAATGTCTGATGTTAATAGTTTTTAAATAATTATTAAATATATTAATTCAATTTAATCATTCAAAAAATATATTTTTAGGAAGAATCAATTTTGACATTAAATCTTGTATAGCGAAAAAACAAATTTCAAGAAAAAGAACATTTTTAGGATTCGAATTTATTTGTTGTATAAGATTATAAATTTATTGGATTTCCATATTATACATTATTTTTTAGTATAAAAATAATTTTTATATCTTCCTTTAATAGAAATTTAAAATGGAATTTTTCTAAAATAGTATTGAATTAAAAAAATCCCAAAATATGTTTTTTAAAATATTAGTAAATTTATTAAACATATGATTCTAAGTTTAATAATTGTATTATTAAATGTTTTGTTTTATTATATAATTGTGGACTTATCATAAAAAAAATTTATATGTCTTTATGTTATGCACGCTTCCAAATATTTTCATAAATGATTACATTTTAGTAAAAAAATTATATTTAACAATTCACCACAGTTGAAATTATTTCATAAAAGTCAAAAAAATAACTATAATATAATTTTAAAATTATAAATTCAAAAATAATTGTCTTTTTACCAAATTTAAATAAAAAATTTATAAATTCGTATATTTAAATAAGAAAAATTTAAAAAAATTGTTTATAAATGATGTTTTAAACACCTACTCTCTATAATTTTATTTTATATAAATTTTTAAATATTTTTTTTTGAAATTATATTTATAATTCTAAAAATTACCTATTATATTAAACTTTTAACTTTGATTAAATTAATTTACTAATTGTAAGATAAACCCCCTTTTGAAATAATTTTTCTGAAGGAGTCATTTATTAAATATGAATCAAAGAAAAATAATTATATCTGTTTATTTTGAGTTATGCTTATTTTTTTTACTAATTTTTATTTTTTCACATAATATTAATATTTATTGGTTTTGTTGTCTGATGTTTAGTTACGTTGATGACTTGTATGACATAAGAAATTAAATATAGTATTAATTTAAATGATCCAAAATCCCAGGTCATTACAAATTTCATTATTCCGAATTCTAAATGGTACTATAATTGATTCTTTATAATTATTTATATATTTATAATTCTATTATATGGGTGTTTTTGTTATAATCCTTGAATATGAAATTGGTTCTGAGTATGTTTTGATGTTTTTTAATGAAAGGATATTAGTGTCTTAATTAATGATATTAATATTAATGTTATAGTTACATATCCAAAATAAAATAAATATAAAAATATTTATATATTAAATTATCATTTTTATTTTTATAATATATAATATTATTTATAGCATTTTTAGTGGGTGGTCAGACTGACCAATACACAAACATACAATCATTATTTAATGAGTATGAATATGAATGTGGATTCGTTTGTTATTATATAATTAAAAAATAAATATAATGATATTATTTATATATTAAACATGTGTTGAATCATATTTAAAATCAGTTAAAAAATAGGTAAGCCTCTATATGTAGAATGATATATATTTTTTCATGGTAGTTGTAATCTGTTTAACACATTAATGTTGTTTTCATTTTTCCTTATATAAAAATTGATTATATCGTTGATAGTTATTTACATAATGTAAAAAATTTATTTTACTATAAATTCTAAAATAATCAAATATCAATAGGAAAAACATTTAATATAAAAGATATAAAAGAACAAACATTCAAGAAATCTTAGTACTTAAATTGAGAAATTTGAGATTCCCATACAGGATTCCTTAGAATAGGAGGGCATAGGACAAAATCTTGTGTCCAAAATCTAATGTTTGTATAATAGGTTTAGAGGGGATTGTAAATGGATAGGTATTCAATAGAAACCAAATTTTTTGAGTAGTCTTCACGGGGTGGTGAGAGACACCATTTATAAGTGGTGAGAAATGATTTTTTGTGATTATCTCATCATAATAACCGATGGCACTTCATCCACATTCCAAAGAGACTAAAAATGACAAATAATTAATTGAACACAAGTATTATCCAATACAATCCTCATGAAATCAATTATAATACTTTTTTATATTTAATTTCCCTTACCCCAATGGTTAACCCATTTTACCATTTTTGGCATTTACTACGGTCAAAAATATTTTCCAAAGTAATTAATTTTTTATTAATTAAAATATAATGGGACATATTACATAATTTAGACATAAATATTAAAAATTTAAAAAAAATTACCTTAAATCAAATTTCTTCATTTTGAAAATATTAGTTCATGTAATATTTAGAACCACGTTTTTAGAAAAATGTATATTTAAGAATAAAAATTCATCATCGGATAAAATAATATATTTTATGATATAAATTTATTTATTATAAAAATATAAATGTGGATTTGAATAAGGGCCATAATAAAATTTTATGAAAGTAATTATTTACTATAATAAAATATAAAACTAATGCCTCTTGTTATAAAATATTACCTAAGATAACAAAATGATTAAAATGGGTTTCATAAATTCAAAATAATATTTCAAAATTTATAGTTTTACTCCAAAAAGATATATTTCATTATAAAAACTTATTATATATTTTTAGTCTATACTTATATTTTGGTGTTTTTATAAATACTACAATATTGTAAAAAAAAATTATATTCACCACAAAATAAATTGTTTCAAAAAAATTAAAAAAATCCAACTGAACATAATTTAAACATTAAGAATTCAAAAATAATTTTCTTTTTACAAAATTCATGTTTTTTAAATTACAAATTCTTTCATTAAAGGAAATGAGAAAATAAATATGACTATTAATTAAATATTTTAATTGAGTGGTTGAGGTTGGAATTACCAAACCTTAGAATCACTCCATTATTATCTATATTGAAGTATTCATGACAAGGGAAATACATTCTCTTAATACGTTAAGTTGAAATAGTTACACAAATTCGATTCCAACCAGTTATAAAATTTTTACCTCACCACCCCTTTAAGAATTTTATGTCAACTATATTAATCCATGATAAACCTACATTTATTTTACATCGTTTCTAAAAGTCAATAATAAAATATCATTGATGATCACATGATTTAAAAAAAGGTAAATTTTAGTGTCTTTGAGTAACAACTATATAAACGACTTCTTTTCTGGCAATTTTGAACATTTATCATTAATCAACCACACTATACATCCTTATAAACTCATAAGATGTTATTTTACTATTCATTAATATGGGAAGGGAAACATAAATATGGGGTGAGATTAAAAGGTTTTTAATAGGGAAAACTCACCAACAAATCATTAGTGTATTAATTATAATAGTTTGATAAATCCTGGGAATTGAAGAAATAACTTATTAAAAATCAAATGCGACAATATATTTTTTTATAATTCATGGTAGAAGGACATGTAATATAAAATGAAATAATATATACTATGAAAAATAATTGAATAGACATGATATTATAAACATGATCCATGGGGAATAATTTTCATAATATGAAAAAAATCTGTAAAATTATAATAATGAACTATCGATGAAACACAATCATAACAAATCATTAAATAGTGGTTTAGGTAAAAAAATACTATGAATCCTTACATAGTGGATCATGCGTTACATTATACAATCTATTCTGCTCTAAACATCATAACTCATAATGCATTATTAACTTGAGTATCATAACTCACAACCCTTTATGGACTACTATATCTCAAGTCTATGTCTATTATAGGCTCGATTATCAAAAATTAGGTTCCATTATTTACTCGAGTATCACAACTCATGGTCCATTATTATCTCATGATATATAAAACCATAACTAATCCATTGGATGGTTATATTGGACCACTCAAGTCAATAATCCATAAAAAATATATCAAATTGAAAATAATCATTCATCACAACATGGAAACCCCCATAGAAGAAAAAATGGTTTTGATAAAAATTTAAAATTTTATAAGTATATTTGATCTCAAGAATGTAACTGGTTAAAAATGAGAATCCAATCATCCCAAAAGTGTAATTTATAATAATATTTATAGGGTAGTTTATAGAAAATCGCATCCAATGAAATAAGGTCACTATAGATAAATATTAAAATGGTATAAAATTTGTATAATATTTTTATAAACATCTTTTTACAATAACATTCTGGGTGATGTTTTAGATCACGTTCAAAAGTAACTTTTAGACTGTCCACTTTTGAGAAATTATAATGAATGAATATTGTAAATCAATATTTTGAAAGGGATATCAATAATTAAGCCTTGTAATATACATAAACATTTCAAAAAGATTATTTTAAGAAATTTTTTATAAATTTATTTTTAAAATAAACTTTATAAAATGGTCATTTAAAATACAGAAATATTTCTCAAAGGAAAACTACAAACATTTAAAAATTCCTTCTATATAGAAACATTAATAAGAAATCCTAGAAAAGATAAAAAGGTCATCAAAATTTTTAATTTAATACATTTTGATAATAGTATTCACTAATAGGGCCTCGAAAATGCACAATTGGTTTATAAAGATAATTCAGACAATAATATAAAATATTTCATTTTAAATGGATTTAATACAATCTTAAAAATTTGAAATATATGTTTTGAAGACCCAAAATGAAGCATGAGATTATAAAACTACCCTTTAGAATGTAATAAGTGTAATGATCCATAATTTCCATGTAATTTTTTTTAAATTTAATGATAATTTTACGAGTCCATGAAAATTGACGGCGTGTGATTCTGAGGCCCATACTACTCGGAATGAATTTCTGAACATTTTTTTAGGTACGTTCAGTAAACGTGCAAGAGGTTTTTTCTATCTTTTGAACAAGTGCTCAAAATTTAAATCCAAATGAACCATTGAAATCGTAGCATCGATATTCACTTATGAAGACCTTCACCTCGATTGTAGTAGGTCGAGGGTGAAAGATAGAATTTTGGGTTTTTCGTGGAAAAAGAAATAAAATAAAACAATCTTTTCTTTTATTTTCTTTTTCTGGAAACCTCCAATGTGGATGGTTTAAGAGGTGGGGACCACCAGAACTAAACCTCCCACAAGAGTTTATGGTGGTGGGACTACCAGAACTAAACCTCCCATGAGAGGTTATGATGGTAGGGACCACCCGAGATTAAAACCCCCCTTGAACTCCCTCATAAATGTGGGGATTCCTTTTAAACTCCCCCCCCCTTTAATGGTGACACCCCTTTAATTTATTATACCATCTCAATTAATTAATTAAACTAATTTAAAATTATGTCAAATTATTCTATAATGTTGGATAATTCATTTTTGGGTGGATTCGGGGAAGGTTTTTGGCAAAGGAGATGGAGAGAGATTTTTGGGAGAATTACACTTCTCCAACGAATAACTTCTTCCACGAAGAATGATACACCAATGAAGAATGTTGACACATGACTATGAATTCTTCGTCGGGACATCCTTTAACGTGGTATGTCTTCAATCGACGACCATCCATCCCTCCTCATCGATATCAACAAACGAATGAGGTAGGGGTATGTTTTAATTTGATCAATGTTAAATTCCCTCTCCCATTGAATCGTCTTCCTTGAGTTGTATGCTACCTCCCTAACGCAGAGGGTATGCGCCAGAAAAACATGGAATGACCCCTACAAAAATCTTGTGGATCTTTTGTGTGATCTTCGCGATGGTGTTCGTGACCAGTGTCGGTGGTTGGAACTGGTGGAACTCGAGAACTGCGATGAAAGCGGCGATTGAATGGTGGTCGGTCAAGTTGGCCACCGACAAAGGAATGGTTCCCAGCCACCCCCATGGCCTCCTCACCCCTGGAAGATCCACTGCCCACGACCTCCACTGCTCCCCCATGTAGCCTCACGCTTCCCTCGTGGCCACTGCGGTGCTCCGCCACCTGCGAACTCCGCCGCCCCACGGCCTCCGCACCCCACGGTGTTCTGCATCCCGCAGCCCCCCGCGGCCATGTGCTACCCTCAGGGCCCCACAGCCTCACTCAACACTCACGGCCCGATGGCCTTTTCTCTTCCCTCATGGTCCCCGTGGACCCGCGCCGCCTGCGGCCGCCGTGGCCTCTAGCAGCTCCTCACGACCCCTGCGGCCCTTCGCGGCCCCTCGCGGACCTCGTGGCCTGTCGGACCCCCCAACGGGCCAAGCCAAACCCAGCAGGCCGAGCCAGACCCAGTGGGCCGGGCGACCTAAACCGGGTCAGGCGGCCCAGGCTGTGTCGGGCTGGGTACGTCTGACCGGGTCGGGCCGGACCTGAACCAACTACATGCTTTTCGCTCAAACGACTATAACTTTGGCACCATGCATCCGTTTGAAAAAATGTTAACGGTACTATAAACCATGGAGCGAGGCGGTCCCGTTGGTATACCCCCAATGGAGTTTTTGAAAATATTGAGGCACAGTCGGGTTGGATCAGGCGCGAATCCAACCGGGCCCCCGGGACTAAAATGCTAATAACACATAGACCGGACGTCTGATTGACGCATCATCTGTTGCGTTGAGACCCCTATGACATGGAGGTCCTTTGATATACTTCCTCATGAGACTTTGTGGAAGATGGAGTATTGACCAGTGGATTGTGGGGTGGACCCTTCTAAAGACAAGTGAGAGTTGTGCGGGAACCCTGTAGTTGGTTGTGACATGAAAAACGAATAGAGATATGGTGTGGGTCAGTACCAAGGAATCCTATGTGGGTCAGCACCTAGTGATCCTGTGTGGGTCAGCACTGAGCAATTCACTGTGGGTCATCACCAAGCAATCCTTTGTGGGTTAGCACCGTGCGATCATGTGTGGGTCAGCACCGAGAAATCCTTTGTTGGTCACCAGTAGAGCCTCATAACAGAGTAATATGATTCAGTAGTTAAATCTAATCATCTATACTACTATACCTAAGTTATACCTGGTGTGAGATGAGTATGAACCTGTGTTGTACTTTCCTTCATGGTAATGCCTTGGTGGTTTTCAAGACCCATCCTCGGGGCCCGTGTCGTGACTACCCCAAGCCCGCCTTCCATAGGCCAGGGGCGGGCGACTAGCACCAAAGGCGTAAATCCCGATAAAAGGGAAGGAATTTCCTTTATATAAGTAAACAAACACAACAGAGTACACAAGATGAAGTAATACTAAGTAAACTGAGTACAAAAGTAAGTGATGGAAAGTAAATGGGACAGAATACAAACCCAACTGAAAGTACAGTACAACAGAAAATAAATAAAAGCTGTAGTAAAGTAAACCAAAAACCACTGAGTCGTCCTCCGGATATCCCACCTGAAGGGTGGGTACAAATGGTCTCCTCAGCTCCTCTGGTCCGGCCGTCTACTCCGTGAACGTCCCGCCAAGTGGTCCACCTCCAGGTACCTTCCCGCTCCACAAGACTACACCTCGATAAGTGCTTTATGTCATCTGCATCCAACACAATGTAGTGCGGGCATAGCCTGTGCAGGGTTGAGTATACGATACTCAGTAGGGACCACGAGACCCCCGAAGGTCTCCCAAAATCCACAAAGGATAAACCACAAAGGAAATATATAAACATGAAGTATCAACCAAATCAACTTAGGTATATTCCCATACATATACATAAGTCATCAATTCTAGTTTGGCTCCAATTCACGAGCCCATGAACAACCCAATCCACACAGGAAAGCACAACCCAATCCACATAGGAGAGCAAGTCAATCCCATCGATGATAATGACTGAAAGTCAAGACTCAGCTCACACAGGTATACTATTCGCGAAGATGGGTGGAGATGATAGATGTAGCCTCTGAATCATCTTCTCTGCCGAACCCACTTAGGATCCAAGTACAGAAGTCGTTGCTGCCGAACCCACATAGGATCCAAGTACAATAACCATCACTACCAGACCCACGTAGGATCTAAGTACAGTCGTCATTGTTGCCGAACCCATGTAGGATAAAAGTACATTCGTCCTCGCTGCCGAACCCACGTAGGATCCAAGTACAGTTGTCATCGTTGTCGCAGTCGCAGCCATCTATAGGGTTCCCACACACAGCATGCTCGATTCCGGGAGGATCTGCTCCACAAACCAAGGGGTTCGATACATCAACTGTCACAAGGTCTAGATTTGATGTATCCCAATGTTTTGTCTCGTCAATTGGAACTCAACGCAACAGGCGGTGCGTTAATCGGATGCCCAGTCTGAGAGATATTGCCTTTTCCATTCAAGGGGCCCGGTTAGAAATACACTCATTTCTAACTCTGTTGATATCTTTAGTCACCCATAAATCACTTAGAGTATCGCAAAAGGACTGTTTCATCGAAATCGTCCAAGTGACGTAGAAGGCGCGTCAATCAGACGCGCGGTCTTTAAGTTATTCTCGTTTATGTGATCAAAGGCCCAGCCCATTTAGCCTAAGGGGCTGATGGGTCGGGTTGACCCAATTTGACGGGTCCAACCCAGCAGGGGCGTTGGACCAGTCCGAAGAAAATACTCAACACGACCTGAAGGGATGCGGCCCGTTTCGAAGTGGCATGGCCCGGACCAGCGGGGCGCGGCCTGGCGTGGCGCGGCTCGACGCAGCCCGGCTCGGCCCGGTTTGGCATGGCCCAGATGGCTTGGCCGACGCCAAGCGGGTTCCACGGGGGGGGGGGGGCTAGTTTTCTATTCCGGCGGTGCCGCCCTTTCCCAAACCGGATCACTAGACCAGCCGGTCTTCTTCACACACAGCTCGTATGGGTGGGCTGCCAGTCTTCCATCGCAGTGCCCACCTGGCGCAGCAGTCCAGCTCTGCTCGGCCGGCCGACGAGCCGGCCAGTCCTCTAGCGTGGTGCCCTCCTGGTTCCACGACTCCTCTTTTCCCAGCTAGCCAATGGGTTGACCAGTTCTTCCTCTGAATCGGCCCCTGTAGTGGGCCGTGGTTCATCCCGCACAACCAGTGCGACGACATCGGCCTCCTTTGTCGTGTACCCGGCACCGCGCGACGGTGTCATTCCTCCTCTGCCTTTGATTGCCGATTCTAGAATAATAAATGTGAACAACATAGGGTTGTCGGGCCATGTTCGTTCAGCTCGCACACTCAGTGTAAAAAATGATAAAATCGGCCATATTTAAAAAACATTTTCTAACGAGTAAGGGGTTCGTAATCATCCACTTTTAAGAGTAAACCCCTACCTCGATAATCTTTGTCGAACGTCACTGTCGCGGTTGACAGCGTCACGAGATAAGGATTCGTATATGTCAATGGAGAGTGTCTGAGGAGGAAGCGGTGTCTCCCCTTTTTATCCCAGAGATAAGGAAACAAGGTGTGACGTCGTTGGTGAGTTCCCGTGTCGGTGTCTCCCCTCATGTCATGAAGGAAGAATAGGATGGAGAATTCAGGATCCCCATGTGGTAGTTCTTCATCTGAGAGTTGGCGTTCTTCATCAATGGAGATGAAGCGTTCTTCAAAACTCTAAAGTTATCTCCCTAAAATCTCAACACAACATGCCAACCAAAAATAAAATAAGGCTTCTCCTTATTTTATTAAATCATTCCATGAATTCAAAATTACAAAATTCAAATTCTAATTCACTTAATTAATTAAACCATGAGTTGTCTAATTAATTAGGTGATAGGTTTGAAAGTTCTAATAAGGGAGAGAGGGGAGAGGAAGATTTACACAAATAAATTCAAGGGGGTTGTCAACATTAAACAAAGGAGATTAATGGGATGTTTAAGGGGTTTAGGGAATGGGAATGGTTGGGGCTCGTGTGGGCCCCACCTAAAAATTATCTTCACATGGGTAGTTAGGAGCTTGTGGGTCCCATCCCAACTCCCCCGTGTAGGATATTACCACTTAAGATAAAGAATAAAAATTGTTCCAAATTTTTATTCACTTCTTATTTAATCCAAAAATTTTAACTTCTCCTCCCGAGAAAACGCATCTACGGTAAAAGCCCTCTTAAGAAATTACTGGTGCTATGAGTTCATCAGTGCCCTCGGATTTCAATTTCAAGCACTGGTTCAAAAGATAGAAAAACCCACTCATTCGTTCACTGAACATACCCGAGCTAAACTTTAGAAATTGATTCCGGGCACACCAGGCCTCAGAATCAAGTGCCGTTAGAAGCCACAGACTTGTAAAATTCTGAAGTATTAAAGGAAAAAAAATTTCCTTGAAATTTCCAGGTCTTTACATTACTCCCACCTCAAGAATTTACGTCCCCATAAAGCGACCTCATAAACTAGGGAAACAAATGAGGGTATTGTGCATGCATCTAAGCCTCCCGCTCCCATGTGCTCTCCTGGAGGTTCCCATGCTACCAAAGAATGCACACCAGAGGAATCAACCATCTACGAAGGACCCGCTCCTGTAGATCCTCGATCTCCACCGGGACCTCCACAAATGTCATCTCTTCATCGATGTCCAGCTCCCCGTGATCAGTGATATGCATCGGGTTGGGCACGTATCTCCTCAGCTGAGATACGTGGAAGACGTCATGCACCTGGTGCAAATGAGGTGGAAGGGTCAGGCGATAAGCCACCTCACCTAACCTGCTGAGAACCCGGAATGGTCTGATTAAGCCTGGAGAAAACTTTCCGCCTCAGCCAATTCTCTGTAATCCTCGTCGAGGTGAGACCTGTAAGAAAACGTGGTCACTATCCTCAAACTCCAGTGGTCTACGCCTCCTATCAGCATAGGATTTATGTCTTCTCTGTGCAGTCCTCATCCACTCATGGATGATCTGCACCGTCTCTGTCGTAGCCTGAACCATCTCGGGAACTACGAGTGTTGACTCCCCAGGGTCAGTCCAGCACAGAGGTGATCTGCAAGGTCATCCATACAATGTCTTGTATAGTTCCATCCTAATGGTGGAGTGGTAGCTGTTTTTGTACACAAACTCCAACAAGGGTAGGTGATCTTCCCAGTTACGACCAAAGTCAAGAACACATGCACGAAGCATGTCATCGAGTGTCTGAATGGTCCTCTCCGTCTGGCCATCTGTCTGAGGATGAAAGGCGGTGCTCAGGTATAGCTGCTTCCCAAAAGCCTCCTTAAACCCCTTCCAAAGCTGGGAAGTAATGCGAGTGTCTCGATCAGATATGATAGATGATGGAACACCATGAAGTCGTACGACCTCCTGATCATAGAGGCATCCAAATCTCTCCACTTATCCCTACTCTTTGATAGGTAGGATGTGGGCCGACATGGTGAGTCGGTCTACAATCACCCAGATGGAGTCGTGTCCTCTGGAAGTACGAGGAAGCCACTTCACGAAATCCATATATATCTCATCCCACTTCCACTCCGGGTCCTCTAAGGGTTGCACCATGCCTTCCGGTACCAGGTGCTCTGCCTTCACCTGCAGGCAGGTGAGGAATCGTGAAACGAACTCTTCCACAGCCTTCTTCATACCCAGCCACCAGTGGTGTCATCTGAGATCCTGGTACATCTTCGCTACTCCTGGATGTACCGCCAAAGGGGATGTGTAAAACTACCTCAACACCTCCTCATGTAACGAAACTGGTACCAGGGTACGTCCCCTTAATAGGACGACATACTCTCCTCTTACAGAAAATCCATTAGGTGCATGTACTATGGATATCTAAGCACATCACGTCTCACAGTCAACGTCCCCACACTTTGCCTCTCTGACCCACTGATGTAGTGGAGGGGTGACTGTTACTGATTGTAGAAAAGCTACTCCATCTCTATCCATGAAGGATATCTGTAATGTGGCTAGTTGCTCGGTCGCCTCTCCAAGTAGTTGAATGGCTGATCTTCTACTGAGAGCATCAGATACCGCTTTCCCCTTCCCAGGAGTATAAACTATCTCAAATTCATAGTCCTGGAGAAAATCAAGCCATCACCACTGTCGCAGGTTCAGGTCCTTCTGTGAGAAGATGTACCTGAGACTCTGGTGGTCAGAGTAGACTATAAAGCGTTCCCCATAAGATAGTGCTGCCACATCTTCAAGGCGAAGACCACTGCTACTAACTCCAGGTCATGGGTAGCGTAGTTATAATAATTCTACCTCAACTGTTGTAAATCATAAGTGATCACTGCCCGCCCTTGCATCAGAACACACCCGAGTCTGGTCCTTGATGCATCGCAGTAAACTACGTACCCTACGCCCTCCTTCGGTAGCCTCAAGATGGGTGGATTTTTCAATCTCTGTCTCAGCTCCTGGAAGCTCTACTGATATCTATCTGACCAAACGAAGGGTTTCCCCTTATTTGTCAAAGATAAAAGTGGTGATGCAACTCCGGAGATGTCTGGCACAAATCTCTGGTAGTACCCAGCCAGACCTAGGAAACTACGCACCTCCGTCACACTCTTGGGTGGCTCCCAAGCAAGTAATGCCTCGATCTTCACTGGATCCACTGCAAATCCCACCTCAAAGATGATGTGCCCCAAGAATTAGACCTCCCAAACCCAGAACTGACACTTCAAGAGCTTACCATAAAGCTAGTTCTCCCAGATTGTGTCGAGTACAACCCGCAAGTGGTAGGAGTGTTCCTCCTTAGTAGTCGAGTAAATCAATATGTCGTCAATGAAGGCTACGAAAAATCGATCGAGTTAAGGCTAGAAGATCTTGTTCATGAGACTCATGAACACTGTTTGAGCCTTGGTTATGCCGAAAGGCATAACCAAGAACTCATATTGGCCATACCGACACCTGAAGGTTGTCTTCTGCACATCCTCGTCTCGAACTCGGAGATGATGATAGCCTAACCTGAGGTCTATCTTCTAGAACCATCATTCTACCTTGGGCTTCTCAAAGAGATCGTCAATCCTTGGGAGTGGATACTTGTTTTTTACGGTCACCTAATTTAGGTGACGGTAGTTGACACATAGTCGTAAGCTCTCATCTGCCTTCATGGCAAATAAAATCGGAGAATCACAGGGTGAAACACTGGGTCGGATGAAAACCTTGCCCTGCAAGTCCTCCAGTTGTACCCGTATCTCTCGAAGCTCAGCGGGAGCCTTCCAATATGCTGGAGTAGATATCGGGGTTGTCCTGGTGTATGGGTCAATATAGAAGTCTACCTCTATGTGAAGAGGTAGTCCTGGAAAGTCATCAATAAAAACGTTCGCATAATGATCCACTACAACAGGAAAACTCCGACTCCGCACATCAAATGCTCCTAGGATGAGACTAGCCAACTGATGGGTAATAGACTGCCCTCTCCTCCGTGTAAGTCCATCCTGTACTGCAAAGGCTCCCTTCTCGCTGGTGAAGGCGAACCTGCTCCCATCTATGCAGACACACCGCACTTTGTTCCTAATACAGTCACTCTGGGCATGGACTGTAAATAACCAGTCCATACCCAAGATGACGTCGTAAGGCCTCGACGCAACTACTAGAAGATCCCTGAAGAAGCACTTGCCTCATAGAGCTAACTCACAATGCTGGATCTAGTGTGTAATCGTCGAGTCTGCTCCCGTAGGAGTCTCTAGCTGTAAGTATCGAGTCAACGGCTCTGTCGGAATCTCTGATCTCCGAACAAGGGCAGCAGCAATAAAAGAATGACATGATTTTGTGTCTATAAGAACTGTAATAAGGGTGGAGTAGACACAGATAGTACCTCAAATCATCTCTGGTGCGCTGTGGTTGTAAGCCTCCACTGACTAAAGCTGAGACGACATCTATCCACCAGCTCTCTATGGTCAGAGTGGACCTCCTGGTGGTGGTGGTGGTAGAGCCTCAATGCATCGCCCACCACCTGCTGCGCAGCCAGCTCCTCTGCCTCGTCCACCTGCTCCCTACGGACAGCCACAGTCGAACCTCTACCTCTACCTGGGAGGTCCCTCAACCTTCTATGGCTTCTATGCATGGAGGGTCGGGTAGTCACGAGCCATGTGGCCTTGCCCGCCCCATGCATAGCACTACCTGCCTCTCGTATGACTGGCCCTGCTTCGTGTTCCCCGCACCTCCATACCAGTATCATGAGGTCACCCACCTGATGGCCTGGCCCACTTGGACCTCTACAACATCTGTCTACTACCGGCTGTAGAAGACTCCGCTATGTGTCGCCCTACTGTAGGCCTCACTTCTCGCGTAGGCTCAGCAAGGAAGCTCTCCACGAGAAGGGCTCGCTCCAGTACTCCTGCCTGCATCGGAATGTTGAGGGAGATCATCGAATCCCTGATCTCATGCCTCAGTCCCTGCTCAAAGGTACACACCCAGAAGAATGGGGCCCATACCATGTCTGTGGAGTAGCGCGAGAGGTTGGTAAACCATGCCGAGTAATGGGATACTGTCATGCTGTGCTGCCGCAGCTGTAGTAACTCTTGGATGTGCACCGCACAGAGGGTGGCTGGAATGAACTCTAAGCAGAAGAGGCTCCCGAAGTCCGTCCAAAGTATAGATGCCTCGTCGTCCACTGGGAGCATCAGGCTCCACCATCTACCTTCTACTGCGTGTAGGAGACTCATGGCAAGGATCACCATAAGATCTGATGGTGTCTGATTAGTCACTGAATGTGGCTAATATTAATTGTTAATATCTTTATATTCATTTTTCCAAAGTCCATAAACATTGTTTTTAGTGCATTACATAAATATAACTTCATTTCTCATCAAAAATGCAATTCATGTTTAAAATGCAAATTTGGGCCCAATCATTCATTTGTTTGTTGACAATATTATATTCATTTTATGAATTTGAAATTTTGGGATATGACTGATCACTTTTTTTGGAACACTTTATCTTTTAGGTCCAATGGATGAATCCCAAATGAAGATGGAGAATTTTGCGCCTGAATGCAGAAACATGCTGGAAAAATCATAATGGACCTAAGGCCCATCAAATAAATGTGGGGCCCAGAAACCAAGCCCAATGAAGCTCAACTCTATACAGTAGAAAGAAAAAAAATATGAGGATCATTTTATTCAACTGTGGCCAGAGCTAATTCTGATGTTTTCATGATGATAAAGGGATCTAAAGTTGAGATTTAAACAGTGGACTCGTCATTAATGCACAGAAATTCGTCCCACCATTTCGACCATAACATTCAAACGGCTGACCCAAATGTCCTAAACTTTTGAGATATTCTAGAAGACACATGGAAGAAGATATTATATATTTAAGACACCTTCGGATTCGGCCATATGAAGTGTCAAACGCACACGTCAAAATGGAGGATGAATCTGGACAGTTTTCCGGGTCCAATTCAAAACATCAATTTCCTTTTGATTATTCACCCTCCATTTGATTCTATTAATTGTTGGGGGGTGAATTAATTGTTGGGGGGGTGAATTAATTTTTGGGGGATGTACATAAGGCTCCTAATATGCCTATATAAGGAGCTGGTGGTGAAGGGAATTATCATCTACCATTTTTCCTTGAATCTAACATTTTTATTTGAATCCATGTTTTTCTTTCATCCATTGTATTTCATTCAATTTTAATTTCTTGTTTTCAATTTTTAATTGCATCACCAAGTTTTCCCATGTAAGTTTTTCTTTCACGTTTATTATTTTAATAAATTTTCTTCTTCTTATTCACTTTTTATTTTCCTTTTCTTCACACATTGATACCGTTGAATCATGGTGTGAAATTATTCACACAACCACTTGTGATTTCAATCACACAACGGTGGAGTGTTCGTTCTTTTAATAATTTTCTTCTTCTTCAATTCCACACCCATAAGTCTACATCCCGCTTCCATTGATATAATAGCATCAATGGAGGGCTAACCTCTTAAGGTTTGATCCAAGGGAGTAGCAATGTCATGGATTGAATGTTATTTCAGGTTCTTAATATTTAAATCTATTCGTTATTTTAGGATTTCCATTTGATGAGTTACATTCTTTCTCATATTTTCCAACTTTAACGATGACACATTTTGAGTGGTAGTACGATCTATTTCCTTTGAGTGCTCATTAAAGTGATCCTCAAAGTGAATTAGTGATTGGATTTGGAATTGTGTAGGGATTAAATTGGTGAATGATTTGGAAGAATTATCTCATTGTTTGGATATGTCTTGAATTAATGACATGAAATTTTCTATGAAAAGAAATTTATCCAATCCACCCCAAGAAAAACCCTAAGATCAACCCACCATCAATAATTGTTTAGTCCACATCATTTTTTATTATATCTTATTTAAATTATATCTTTAGTTCTCCAATTAAAATCTACCTCAAAGTTGGCCACTTCATAACCAATCCATCAATAAATCATAGCATCTCAAGGTTACTTCTTTGGACCCTGTGGATTCGATCCCTACTTGTACTTCAACGACCGCTTTTACCAGTAGGGTAAATTTGGGCGCAACCAAATTTTGGCGCCGTTGCCGGGGACCCAAGTAAGTTTTCTTGGACACCCACCTTCTATTCTCACCTAACTTCTCTTTTCTCACCTCTATTTCTCTTTTCTTTTCCCCTTTCTGTTTTTCCAAAAAAACTAATCCAAATCCAAATTTCATTAAACTAAAATGGAGTATCATCAACAATTTCCTTTCATAAAATCGGGCTGGAATCGAATAGAAAATCAACATTGGAAATCCCCTCACATAGGAAATTACTTTGATCAACCTTTAAATGAATACCCCACACCCGATAACATGAACGATCAATGGGATGCTGATTTTTTAAAGGACCAATTTCCATACCTCTCAAAGATGATTGAAGATATCAAACTTAAGGAAGTTCATGATGTCCATACATCTATCAATCCTAATTCTGAAAAAATTCTTGAACATTTGTGTGAAAAAATGGATAAAATGAATTCAGAGGATTCATCTTTAAGAGTAGAAATAAAAAACATTGAGACTTATGAAGAACCCA
This sequence comes from Viscum album, assembly GCA_963277665.1. Classification (NCBI taxonomy): domain Eukaryota; kingdom Viridiplantae; phylum Streptophyta; class Magnoliopsida; order Santalales; family Viscaceae; genus Viscum; species Viscum album. The sequence continues at coordinate 116,127,107 of OY728137.1, forward strand.
TTCCCACTCAGGATATCCTTTCCACATCACTTATAGAAGAATCTTGTTTCCCACACAACTCATGTGAATTTAGTAAAGAACCCACTTTAAAATCTTGGAATACAGAGTTGGATAATGAAGAGATTTGGTCAGGTAATGTTGAAATTCAAGATAAAGAACAGGAAGGAATTGTTAATGAGTATTTAAATCAGGATGAAATTGATTTCATGAATTCACAAGAGGGAAATTATTATTCAAGGATTGAATGTCCAGAATATTCCACCAAAAATGATTTTTTAGAATCACCAATCATTGAACCATTGAGAGAGTTAACAAATATTGAGTCCATACCCACTCCCGACATTCAAAAGGAAAATTTTTGGGAGGAATCAAAATTTCAAAAGAAACCAATTATTTCTAAATTTCATGGAGAAGAAACTGTTTTTTATTCAAATTTCCATTCTTATTTTGGAAATTTTTATCAACCTGAACTCAAAATTTTTCTCCTTTCTTCCTCACTCTTAAATGTGGATAACCAATACCATGAAATTTCAATTTATTATCCTCTTGAAACTAAAAAATTGGGAATGCTTATTGATGTCTTAGGCAATACTAGATATTCAATTCAATCAACCATTTCTGATATTACATGGATTTTACCGCTCATTATAGAACAAAGGATTTCACATGAAACATATTTCAAAAAAATAATCAATCTCAATCTTGTTGAAGTGGAGAAAGATGGGTTAATTAAAATTTTTAAAGTTGGAATTGGATAAGTTGGGGGGTTCATGTCGAGCTAACGACGTTAAACAAAAGCGCTGCATGGGAAGCAACCCATGGTTTTCTTGTTTCTAATCATTTTGAATCATTTTATTTTTAATATAATAAATTACCATAAGATGTTGACCTATTCTTCTTTTATGAGTAAGGATGGGTATGAAAAGGGAGCACCGTATTCATCTGTGTCACGTGGTGTGATCCCTGAGTAATACCTTACCCAGAAATTTAATGAAGACAATGTATCATCAGTTTATTTTATTTATGTTTTTGTAGGTTAAAAAAATTAGAATCTTGACCTGTTCTTCTTTTATGAGTATGGATGGGTATGAAAGGGGAGCACTGTATTCATCCGTGTCACGCGGTGTGATCCTTGAGTAATACCTTACCCAGAAATTTAAAAGAAGACAATGTATCATTAGTTTGATTTAAAAAAAACATGAAAATGATGGTACTTGGAATTAAATAAATCATTGTGTTGTTTGTTTTGTCTACTTTGTCCTTCTTTTTATGGTTCAGAAACTATTTTGGGTGATACATGTTCAATCAAGGAGGTACCTACATCCCCAAAGAGATCAAAGGAGTAATTTGGAGCATCATGAACCTCAACTTTAAAAACCAGTTGAATTTGTTCCATGTTTATCATTCTCAATTTCATCTTTGAACTCCTCTCCTACCCACTTCTAACTTTTATTTTCTTTAAACACTGGGGACAGTGTCATTCTAAGTTGGGGGGGGATAAAAAATTATTATTTTTGAATAAAAAGATGCATGAAAAGAAAAATTCCATTAACCTTGAACATGATAACACACATTGAAAAATCTAAAATTGGATATCACATAAATTTTTCATGCCTTGATTCTGATTTTAATGCAAGTTTAAGTTCATGAGCATAGTTTTTGGAAAGTGCGGTTGTCCGATGTGATTTTTCAATGTTTACATTTTCATCCTCTTAATAAAAATGCCACAATGCACGTCTACTGGATTGTGGGTGTAAATTTGAGTTCTTGGGTCCCTTTCATTATAGCATAGGGTTCTGGGGTCACTTTTAGTTTAATTTGAGTATCCAAAAAAACAAAACCAAAAAAAAAAAATTGACCACATAGAGCAATGTTTTGTCCAAATGCGTGGCGTCTGACACTTGGGGATCGTGACTCCATAGTTGTCTTGCCCAGAGTTAGGCCTTATATCACTATTGTAGAGCATGAAATTGACAATATGTGTGGCGTCCGGCACTTGGGGATCGTGACTCCATAGTTGTCTTGCCCAGAGTTAGTCTTTTCATATCTATTAAGGTTAAAAAAAATCAAAAAAAAGGATACTCATCTTAAGGTTTAATGTGATTCCCACCTAGCGCTTCCATTTTTTCCCCTTGAACAATAAAATGGGCCCCATATCTTTTATGATGCACAACACTTTATCATTCTTAATTGGAATTGGATAAAATGTGGCGATAAATTTGAACAAAGGAATGAGCTTGGGCTTGTGATATGCTTATGGACATAGCTTGTTTTTAATTATTTTGATGGGTTTTCGTAATTTTTTTTGGTATTAGATATTTGGATGAGCAATGTGTATTAAAATGTATTTGGAAAAGGGGATTTTAATTTCATATTTGTAATTTATTTTGCTCGGGACTAGCAAAACTCAAGATGGGGGTGTGATTAGTCACTGAAAGTGGCTAATATTAATTGTTAATATCTTTATATTCATTTTTCCAAAGTCCATAAACATTGTTTTCAGTGAATTACATAAATAGAACATCATTTCTCATCAAAAATGCAATTCATGTTTAAAATGAAAATTTGGGCCCAATAATTCATTTGTTTGTTGAGAATATTATATTCATTTTATGAATTTGAAATTTCGGGATATTATTTATCACTTTGTTTGGAACATTTTATCTTTTAGGTCCAATGGATGAATCCCAAATGAAGATGGAGAATTTTTCGCCTGAATGCAGAAACATGCTGGAAAAAGAATAATGGGCCTAAGGCCCATCAAACAAATGTGGGGCCCAGAAACCAATCCCAATGAAGCTCAAATATATACAGTAGAAAGACAAAAATACGAGGATCATTTTATTCAACTGTGTCTGGAGCTAATTCTGATGTTTTCATGATGATAAAGGGATCTAAAGTTGAGATTTAAACGGTGGACTCGTCATTAATGCACAGAAATTCGTCCCACCATTTCGACCATAACATTCAAACGGCTAAGCCAAATGTCCTAAAATGTTGAGAGATTCTAGAAGACACATGGACTAAGATATTTTATATTTAAGACACCTTCGGATTCGGCCATATGAAGTGTCAAACGCACATGTCAAAATGTAGGACGAATCTGGACAGTTTTCCGGGTCAAATTCAAAACATCAATTTCCTTTTGATTATTCACCCTCCATTTGACTCTATAAATTGTTGGGGGTGAATTAATTGTTGGGGGATGTACATAAGGCTCCTAATATGCCTGTATAAGGACCTGGTGGTGAAGGGAATTATCATCTAACATTTTTCCTTGAATCTAACATTTTTCTTTGAATCCATGTTTTTCTTTCATCCATTGTATTTCTTTCGATTGTAATTTCTTGCTTTCAATTTGTAATTGCATCGTCAAGTTTTCCAATGTAAGTTTCTCTTTCACGTTTATTATTTTAATAGCATTTCTTCTTCATCTTCACGTTTTATTTTCCTTTTTTTCACACATTGATACCGTTGAATCATGGTGTGAAATTATTCACACAAACACTTGTGATTTCAATCACACAACGGTGGAGTGTTCGTTCTTTTAATAATTTTCTTCTTCTTCAATTCCACCCCCATAAGTCTACATCCCGCTTCCATTGGTAGAATAACATCAATGGAGGGCTAACCTCTTAAGGGTTGATCCAAGGGAGTAGCAATGTCATGGATTGAATGTTATTTCATGTACTTAATATTTAAATCTATTCGTTATTTTAGGATTTCCATTTGATAAGTTACATTCTTTCTCATCATTGCCAACTTTAACGATGACACATTTTGAGTGCTAGTACGATCTATTTCCTTTGAGTTCTCATTAAAGTGATCCTCAAAGTGAATTAGTGATTGGCCTTGGAATTGTGTAGGGATTAAATTGGTGAATGATTTGGAAGAATTATCTCATTGTTTGGATATGTCTTGAATTAATGACATGAAATTTTCTAAGAAAATAAATTCATCCAATCCACCACAAGAAAAACCCTAAGATCAACCCACCATCAATAATTGTTTAGTCCACATCATTTTTTATTATATCTTATTTAAATTATATCTTTAGTTCTCCAATTAAAATCTACCTCAAAATTGGCCACTTCATAGACAATACATCAATAAATCATAGCGTCTCAAGGTTACTTCTTCGGTCCCTGTGGATTCGATCCCTACTTGTACTTAAACGACCGATTTTACCAGTAGGGTAAATTTGGGCGCAACCAGTGTCCCTACCAATCTGAAGACTTGAACAATAGCCTCCATCCAATCCTCAGCTGCCTGAGGGTACGTCTCTCTAAAGAACCTGGGAGGCCTCTATCATTGAAACTCGTGCATGCATCTATCACGCAGGGGAGGACGTGCGCCTTGTTTCCCCGCATTCCTGCTTTCTAAAGGCAGGACGCATCCGTTCCTTGTTTAGGGACGTCTACTCCTTGATCGAAACCGGGATGATGGGAATTTAGTTCATCCTTCCATGGATTTCTCCTCGGAGCTCGTCACCTATTCCGGGTCTCCCTCATAGATTTAATACATATTCATGAACCTCTTTCCCGGTGCTATATATTCATGGACACCAGTTAATTACGCTGCTTCCGTCGAGACGCTACAAGGGGTCTTGTCAGGGCAGCAACCTTCAGTGAGAAAAATGGTCACGCTGGGGTGTCTTTGGCATGCCTTGATGATGGGGAATTGGAATGTCAGTCTTATGTCCCTTATTATAAGGATTCTCAATGGCATGAAAGCCCGAGGAATCCCACATAGAACGCGGGGAATTGTGTTACATCTGAGGTTTTCCTAAGCTTCCCATGTTTAACACGGGGTATGTCGCGAGTTTAACATCTTGCAGAGACGGATCAGACTGATCAGAGCACTGAGATTGGATCAGATGAAAGAACCCCCTGAAGGGAACTCCGATATTGGGGCCAACACATGGGTGGCTTCCCGGATACTATGGAGTGGAATGAGGTGGCATGATCCCACCGGGATGTGGAGGCCCGGGTAGGAATTCAGATTGGTAATGGAATGATGGGATTCAACCTCATAAAGGATTCCTACATACCATGCGTTAACACGGATCAAATTCCACGTAGTTCAGGGCATACAGTTTAACATCATGCGGGATGAGCATACAGTTTAACGTCATGCGGGATGGGGTCATTCAGTTTAACGTCATGCGGGACGCGCATACAGTTTAACATCATGAGGGATGAGCATAGAGTTTAAGGTCATGCAGGACAAGCATACAGTTTAATGTCATGCGGGACGAGAATACAGTTTAACGTCATACGGGATGAGCATCGGATGCTTATGCTCTGAGGCAGCCCATAATGTTTGCGAACCATCGTGAAGAGGTCAGAACGACCGGGTGGTGGGCTTGAACCTCATGGAGGCTTCCTACGTACCATGAGTTAGCACAGATCAAAGTCCCCGTAGTTTGCTGGGATGGGGCTTATGCTCTGAGGTGTCCCATAAGAGGATGTCATGGTTGATGCTCACTCTAAGCCAACGTGATTCATTCTTAGTGTGAGAAGCAATAGGCAGCAGGGGCCAGACAATCACGTCCCGAAGGGTGTGTCTTTGAGAAGTAGAGAGGGGGTTACACATTGAGTGGCCCTTGGTGACAGGACTTACTCCAGGTTGGAGGCCCGTGGTGCGACAAAGCGCAGTGGGAATGTACGAAGGTGCATGGGTGCAACCTTCCACAAGAGAGGCTAGGGGTTTACACTATGAGGCAGCCCTTCCCCCATGGACAAACACCACTACAAGAGAAGGATCTCATTCCCTGTGAGGAAGATTCCATTCCCCTGGAGATGAGTGGCGTAAAGAATGTCCGAGCCGGGGGGGACCCTCCGTGCGAGGCACGTGGTCAAGTCATAGTTTAACGTCATGCGTTGAGGACGAGGTGTTTGGCAGTTTAATGTCTTGCGGCTTGGACGAGGTGGGTTCTCTCCACACCCCTAGGGCTTACATGCCCAACGCCCTCTACACCTTGTGGGAGGGAAGGCATCGGCAAAGCCGTAGTGAAGGGGGGCTGTAGAGCAAACCATCGAGGGGTCCACATTAGCGTGGCTATGTGAAGAAGTAATAGCTGTTAGAGTGCCTATGAAAAAAAAGCATGACGCAAAGAAACACAATGGGAAACACCACCCAAGGGACCATGAGGTTACCTCGTACGAGCCTGGAAGGCCGTACGGGAAAACAACGCATGGCGTGCATGCCCTGCATGGAAGACATCAGGCACCGACGCAGAGAGGCACCGAAGGGGCATTAAGGTGAGGGGTTCTGTGTTTTGCATGCAAAGAGAAGGTTTGCGCGAAAAATATTGGGATGGCGTAGAATTGGGGAAGAAGGATAGTGCATAGCTAGGGGACTTGCGTTCAAAGAGCTTGGATTGGGCTCAAGGGAAGAAGGATTGCGCGCAAAGGAAGAAACCGGAGGAGTTGGAAAACTTACTTAAGCCAGTGGGGTTGCGCGCAAAGGAGAACCCTAGGGCAAGGTTGCGAAAAAGGGGAATTACCTAGAAGTCATATTGTGCGTGCAGGAGCCCGAATTGCACGCATGGGAGATGATCTCTATTCTTCAACCCCGAAACGGTTGGGGTCGCCTTCTATTTATAGGCATTTGCCAGCGCGGAATCCAGGCTGCGTGTGAAATCATCCGTTCTAGGACCAGTCGGTGCGCAAGGCCTCACCGAACGGAACCAGGCATGAAAATTTGGGCGACATGCCGGTTCTTTTTTGCGAAACGCGGGAGTACATCGCGCGGGCATCATTTTTCGTGCCCCTTCTCCTTAATTTCTCACACCATTCCTCGGGCCTCCGGATCGGGCCTCTAAGTCTGAATTTGACATCGATTCGTCAATTCAAAACATCTTCTAGGAGTTATAGACCTTTTTTCGATGTCTATAAATTCCCCCCCATCATAATTGGATCAGCAAGAGGTTTCAATGGTCGGATTCCGAGGAAAATGCCGAAATTCCAAAGTGGTGGGTCTCCTGTGTACTTTGCATGCAAAAATCCAACGGGGCGCACAAAACACCGGATTGGCGCAGAATTCTCTTTCCACGCGGCATGGAAACATGGCCTTCCCTATAAAAAGGGGTGATGGGTCCCAAGTTCCATACTCAATCTTTTCCTCCTGATAGGCTCAATGCTCTCGTGCACGAAATTGCTTCCGCGGCTGCGTGTGAAATCACTCTGGGATCACGTAATTCCTTCTGAATTTCGGCCGCATTTGTGTGCAAACTCAGGGAATTGCTTGCCAATAGTTCTGATTGCATGCCCGACTCCTGGATTTCAGGCAAGCCTCTCTGATTCCGTGCGCCACATCCTGATTCTGCGCACCACTCAAAATTTTTGAGATGGCCGCAAACCAAGTCAATGGGGGGAAGCCACCGCTCGTAGAGCTGAAATTGCAGCGAATGAGGAGTTTTATGGAACCAAGGTGGTCGTTTCCAACAATCTCACCTTGTTCAACCTACGGACCCCCGCTCAAAAGGGGTATCCCTTATCTGACAACCTACCGCTCTGGAACTTCAGCATCCTAGAGGAGGTTCCCCTGTAGGGCTTTAAGATGGACACACCACGGTCATGGTTGACCCGGGAGGATGAGCTTCCCCGCTACAACATTACCAACAATGACCATCTGGCCAAGGAAACCAGACACATGGATGTATATGTCCTGAACCCGAGGACCAGGACCGTTACCGAGGATGAGTCTATCGCAGAGAATTATCCATCCCTCTACACAAGCACGTTCCGTCAGAGCATCACCGATGACACTAAGGGCTGGCTGAAATATTGGGACCTACGGTCCGGTGGCAACATTACCAGTGAGTGGGCATGGGCGTTCTAGGTTCTCTATACCTGCGACCAATTTGGGGCTGAGCTGTGGAATATTGGCCTATTCAACGTGGTATGGACATCACAGTTCCACTTTCACCGTCAACCTGAGCTCGGGCCAGAGCTATTCACCCGATGGTCCCTTGATACCAACACATTCCACCTTTACTATGGGGAGGTTGGCATCAGCCTATGAGATGTTTACTGCATCAGAGGTATCCCAGAGGAGGGATACCATTACGAAGAGTTCGTTCCTCCAATGAACACTTGGGAAGACAGGTCACGAAACCCCAAGCTGATGTGGCACCAGTTGGAGCTGGCCATAGAGAGGTTGGGGGTCAAGGACTTCCTAAAGGACATTGCCTACAAGGGCTGGTTCACCCAGTTCCTAGAGAAGGACCCGACAATCAAGTTGTCAGCACGGGGAAAACGGTGCCCAAACACGTCCCAGAGGAGCAAGGATGGGTCATACTGGAGGGTCCTAGAGGCAGGGCACTACCAATCATGGGGATACCGCGTCATCGAGGGCCGGGACCTGAACATCTGGTACGCCGGGTTTCTTGTCGCCTTCCTGAGCGGGTGGCTCTTACCGATGCGGGATGGGAGGATGGGTGTCCGCCCAGCAACAATAGTGATGGCAGGCGCCATGGCTGCCAAAAAAAGATTCAACATAGGGGTCCCTGTACTGGCCAAGTTGTATACCATTATGGGATGCATCTCACGAGGGAGGTCGCCACGGAGGGTATGTGGCCCCTTCCAGTTCTTCCATGGTTGGGTGGCTGCTCATCTCGACGGGTATACATTCCCGAATTCCACCCATCCTCCAGGTAATATCCTGAAACCATCATTACTAAACATCATCGGGGTGGAACTGATGACGCACAATGAGGAGGACATGAGAATTCGCATCGGTAACCACACCATCTTCAACTTCAGCTCGTTCCCCACCCCGGTTGTCCAGATGGTGGACAATGGGAGAGGCTCAATGGAATAGCATGAGTATTTTTAGAGTATCCAGGGTGGGGTACTTGTGGCTCGTATCAACAGGAAGGTCACCTGCGAGCCTTACGTGTAGTCCCGATTCGCCAGGCAATTCGGGTGCCTCCAACGAATGCCGAAGAAGGTATTTACAGCTGCCTGGGAGGAGAAGAATCCCTACGTCATGCGCCAAATGTTGTTGATGTTCACCACTTTTGGTTCTGGCAATGTTATCACCCTTCCTCCTACCGGGGTTGACGCTATCCTATCAACTGAGAATGCCGAGCATTGGACCATTGCTTACCGTGAGGGGATTTTACGCAAGTGAGTCCAGGACCTCGAGACCACCTGGGTGGAAACCAGGCGACGAGGGAGAAGAAAAGGTGCTACTGGAAGGGGGGAACTAGGGGCGCGATAGGCTGCGAGGCCTACACAGGTCGGGACTTCAGCAGCAGGGAAATCACAAGGTGTTGTCGCGACCTCGTTGCCCATAGGGGGTCACATGAGGAGTCCAAGGAGCTGCCCAGGAAGAAGATAAGATACCTTATCGAACCTTCCCATGATGAAATTTTCCCGGCATTGTGGTCAGCCGGGATGACTCTATGGAAATCACTGAGCGTTGAAGCCATCTGGCTGATGATAATGCATGACGGGATCTAGCTGCCAGAGGTTGGGCTCATTTGAGTTACTGACAGAGTAAACTTCCATCGGCAGCATGCATATCTGATGGCCATGGACACATACGCGTGCAAAAGGGGGCAACGTGCTGATCCACCTTTCTTGGTGAAAGTGATGCCCGTCCAAGAGAATGATCCAGAAGTGATGCCGACGAGAAAAGGTGATAGTGATGACGAGTCGGGGGGAGAGGAGGAGACCGGAGAAGATGAAGGTGAAGGAGAAGGTGAAGGAGAAGGATAGCCCGATGTTGAGGGGTCGCAGGAGGCGGTCCACCAAAGGAACATGAGGGAGAGCGGTGAGATTTTTGGCTCCGACATGGAGATAAAAGAACTGCTCGAGGTCTTTCTCTATCCTTATTCATCCTCCTTCTTTGTCCATTCTCTTCTATAATATCTAACCAATATCTCTATCTAACTCAGGAGCACCTAAGTGATGATCAGGCATCCCCAACAGAGGAGGGAGGAGAGGAACCAATAGGATGGGATGGGGCTCCGACACCCATCATTGAACTAACAAGCGTTGAGGGGTCTCCTGTCACGACAGCTCCTGTAGCATCCAGAACACTAGAGGCCAACGTCCTGGGTTCCTGTAAGTCTCATGCTTCACTACTGGTGCTTGTTATCAAATATCCCAACAAATCAAGGTGCAAATTGCGCACTTATATCGACATTGGAGGCTCGTTGGGTTGTTGATCCCGGGCTGTCTATAAGCGAACCATCAGAGGGCATACCACCTCGTCTTGAACATACTCCCCGCACTAAGTCGGCCCCAGTAGTTAGTGAGCAGGGTGCGGCGGGCATCAGTGGCGTTGTCACTGGAGTGGGGTCGGAGGAAGACGGAGGTGCCGTTGCTATTGGGGCGAGAGAGGAAGGTCGCCCGGGCGTCGAGGATCCTATTCCTCATGAAGACATCCCCGAGGCAGACCCTGCTGTTGACATGATGGTTGCCTTCCCTACGTATCGGACCGCTGATCTCGAGGAAATAGAAGATTCAGATTCAAAAGTTGTTGAAGATAGTCGGATGGCATGGCGCAAAGGGTGGAAGTGTGTCTAACTCTTTCTCAGAAAACCCCACTCAGATTGGCCAAGGTGGATGGGATCACTCAAGACCTGGTTGTGCTTCCTGTGCGCCGAAGGGGCCAACGTTGAACGCCTTCATTTTATGGTCCGTGATTTCATGGACGAGAAGATACGTGAGAGCAGCCGGCGCACCGATGTTTCCCAGTGTCAGGAATGATCGGCGAGCAACCAATAATTTCTGAGGGCGGGGCAGGAAGTCTGGCGCCTCGAAGGGCAGGTGGAAAAGAAGGAGGTCTTCATCGCAATGCTCTCTAAGCTTGTGGAGCAATTGACGACCCAGCTGGCTGACGCGCAGGAACAACTGATGGATGCGAGTCACCAGATGACCGAACTTCAAACCGAGCGGGTGCAGGCACAAGCTAGGGTTGGCCAGCTGCGCTCTGTGGCAGCTGATTAGGGGAGAGTCTTCAAGGAGCGAGAAGCTGCCCTGGAGGCTACCAGCCAAAGTTTAGTGGCATTGGAAAGATCGATCCAGCACGCTAATCCCTAAGGGATTTGTTTTGGCCATATCATGAACTTTTTGCTTGTATTGCTCATTATTTCAATCCAGTAAATGGAAAAAACCATTTATTGGTACCTTTGGTTTAATATTGTCAACCATAATATATCACTTCATGGGAGCATCATCCAAGATTCAGGAATCCGAAATCTGGCCTGGATTTCTGAGGATAGGACCTCAGACCGATCGATATATCACCATCTCAATGTGTTCTGACACACGAGCGGGGCAATACCATGGGCATTGAAATCCATCCAAACACATGGAGATGAAAAAGGTGAATCATGTTACCCAAATTCGGAACACGATAGGGGTACGATGATGGAGGATAACTATTAACCGTGGTAGAAACGCAACATCTATATCGCATTGGCCTGAAATGGGGACAACAAATGAGGGCTGACCGGTGACCATGTTCACCCAACGGGGCTTAACTCAAATATCGTCGATCAGTCTTGCGGAACGTTGGCCTAGGAAAGCAGGCAGATCGAGGACTATCATCCATACTGTTACAATAGGTGGGCCAAAGGTATATCATCCATATTTTTATATCAGGCAGACCATGGTCTATCATCCATACTATTAGGGGGTCCCATCAAACATGACTAGTCTTCAGAAACGTTGGCCAAGGATAGCAGGCCGATCTTAGGTCAATCATTCATACTGTTAGGGGGTCCCATCAAACATGAATGAGGATGAGGATCTGAATAAAGGGTCATGTGAATCATGGAAAGTGGAGTGGTGGTTTGTTTGAACAGAGTCAAACACTCCCAAAATTGTGCCACCGTGGGTGAGGTACATTAGGTGGATGTACTAATCTGGACACAGATCGTCTCAATTATTGGACAGGACCTCTCTGGAGAGAGAACTATCACTTCCCACCATCACTATGGGGAATCCCGAACTAATTCAGGGTAGGTGTCACAATTACACCACTCCCCAAGGAGTCAGGCCGAGGGGCCGACAGAAAGTAGGGATGAGATATGGTAATCACTAGGGCTGGACCTAAGACGAAATGTCTAGGCAGTCTGAAGTATCTCATTAGGATGAGAATCAAGACGCACGTTGTTCTTGAAGCACAGTTTAACGTCATGTAGGACGAAAGGATGAGAAAGCTAATTCTTAGAACGGGGTGCATGGGGTGCAGTCCTTGCAAACCCAAAGTGAATGAGGACATAACCCTGCACTACGCCACACAGTCCCGTGGTTGGGGTCCCAAAGGTGGGACCGAAGAGATGAACTAGCTGAACTCGAGCTGGACCGAAATACAAGAGGTATGGGCATTCCTATGTATACCATTATAATGGGAATCAAGCCAGACCTAGTTCTTAGGAGATGTTAGTTTATGGTCTTAGAGCTCGGGTCAAAGGAGCCCAGTAAGAAGGGCAGGAGACGCACAGTAAAGTGACAGGAGAAACCCTTGGTGAATGAGGACGTGGTCCTGCTTAACATGCATTCCTTGGAAAAGTGTTTAGGCTGAGGGATCGAACACGAATGTTAGGTTGGGCCTGCGGGGAAGTACCCAGGCGCTCCTACGTATCTCATAAGGATGAGAATGAAGCCATATGTAGTTCTTGATGGAGCGACATGACACGGTGCCCACGCAAAGGATGAGAAAGGTGTGTGGGTCTAGCCCTCGCACCAAAAGAATCAGCACTTGATACATCTTGTTTGTCCTTGAAGTTGAATGGTTTTTCTTTTGTGGAGTGACCGGCCTAGGGCAGGGATTCTTGGCGTCGCCACAGTAATGAAGCCGTAACATGCGTTGACAAATGGTATGGCAGTTGACCAATACTCAACGTGATGTTCCCTATGGGGAGGTCACCACAATGTAGTGCCGTTTTTCATCGCGTGGCCAGGACGATATCATCACAGTTTATGGTCATGTAGTGGGACCAAACAGCACAGTATAAGGTCGTATGGCTCGGACCTGGGGGAATACGCACGACAAGATGAGGAACACCCAATTTGGATGAGGGTATATCCTAGTAGCGTCACCACGAGTGATTCTGGGAGAGGGGTCTCGTTCCAAGGGCCCTATGAGGGTCCAACAATATGGTGGGGGGGAGGCAGGAGATGCTAGCTCCCAGCTAAGATGGGACCGAAAAGCAATGTTTGGGTGACTCCTCATTTCCCATAGTTATGAGGGTCAAGTTGTGCATGGTCCTAAGAGAAAACCCAAGCACATACTCTAGCACTCAGATCGTGGGAGCCCCGAGAGACGCTGTGACACATCTTTGTCAGTCTGACATGTGGGGGTGCACTTAGGGTTAGTGCGAGGACTGTCGAGATTCCTCCTTGACAAGATGAGGTGGGACATAATGCGAATCATGCAACCAACATTTAGGGCTCGAAGGAGCCGGTGTGATGACTAAGGATTACTGCTGACCATGTTCGCAACATAGCATCTCGTCGTGTTAGCCTAAAGACAGGGGAAAACAACTGAGCATCAACTGCTGACCATATTCATAGTGCAGGATTTGTATCATTTTGTTTCCCGAAACTCTTGAGGGCGTTGTCCCATGACGGTAGGATAACCCTTAGGCGTTGTATCCAGGCCGTTCCTGGGGGTCCCTCTGGTTGTGAAGGACAATGGGGGCCCGAATGAAGGGGAGCACGAAGCCTGACAAGTGGACAAAAACTTGCCCATGTCGAATCTGACTCTCCAGGTCCTAGACCAGAGTACCCTGAACACATTAGTAGACCACTGGAAAGGGTCGAAGGGATCATTCGGAGAGTGGCCAAAAGATGTCGGATTCCCGAGAGAAGGGGGCATATTGCCAAAAACCCTGTACCATGCCTATACATCCCTCGTGGGGAGGGACAGTCCAAAAGACCAAGGCGACTGGGAGATCATGGGATCTCTTAAGAAATGGGGTTGGACCTGAAATCTAGGTGTTCAGGCGGTCCTACGTATCCCATAAGGATGGGAATCAAGCTTCACATAGTTCTAGAAGAACAGTTTAACGTCATGTAGGATGATAAGGGACATTTCTTATAGGGAGTGTGTACGGTGTGACGGATAGCCCATCGCGAATGAAGACATAATCCTACACCACATCGCAGGATCTAGGTGAAGGATAGGGCTGAGAGGCCCAAGAGGGCCAAGGGGCCTGAGGCTGGGCCTGAGTCCGGGACGCCTAACTAGCTTGTGGTTTAACATCTTCCAATGAGGACGGGCATGCAGTTTAAGGTCATTCTAGACCATAAGGATCCTAGTTTTAGGTCTTAGAACTCGGACCAGGGGGGGCCAGATGTAGGGAAAAAATGCAGTTTAAGGTCATGTAAGACCGGGTGCAGTTTATGTTCATGAGGGACCGTGTAAGGATCTTAGTATTAGGTCTTAGAACTCGGACCTGGGGTTCAGGAAAAATACTATTTTAGGAACCTGGCGTTGGTAGGAGGAGTGACATGCTCACCATCCATAGTCTCCAGGGAATACGCGCCATTGGGATAGACCTTATGGACTATGAAAGGCCCCTCACTTTTGGGCTCCAATTTGGGTGGTTTCCTGCTGGGAATCATTGGCACTCTGAGAGCCAGTACTAGGTCCCCTTGCAAGAAAGAGAAGAGATGAACCTTCTTGTTGAAAGCTCGATCCATCCTGATCTAATTCCTTTCCAGGTTATGTAATGTGCGAAGCCTATTCTCGTCCAGCGCTTCCAACTCAAATAGAAGTATTTCGGTAACTCTATCCGGCTCTCAGTGCTTGTAGACCGCCATGCGCAATGAGGGAAAATGAATCTCGATGGGGAGGAAAACCTCAGTTCCGTACACCAGGGAATATAGAGACACCTGGGTGGAATTACGGGTCGTCATTCGATAAGACCAAAGGGAGTTGGGAAGCTTGTCCAGCTAACTTTTCTTATTATGACCAACCATTTTTTTCAGAATATTAGAGAGGGTTTTATTAAACGCCTAAACCTATCCATTCACCCACGCATGATAGCAGGAGGTATAGTTAGAGTGAATGTTGTACTTGGCGTACAATTTCATCAGCTCGGCTGCTCGGAAGTTGGATCTGTTATCCGTGAGGATAGCGTGAGGTACTCCAAATCGATAGATGATGTTGGAGCACATGAAGTCATCGATTGAACAGGCTTTTACTTCCTTGATCGGAATTGCCTCCGACCACTTGGAAAAGAAATCCATTGCGGTCAGAATGAACTGGCTCTGGTGGGCCGTTGCCAGCGGGTAAGGTCCTATGACATCCAGCCCCCAGACTGCAAAGGTCCAAGAATACTTGGTAGTATGGAGAGGCTCTGGCGGCCGATCCAAAAAGTTAGTGTGAACTTGGAATGCATGACACCTCATGGAAAACTCGATGCAGTCATAAATCATGGAGGGCCAGATGTACCCCAATCTCCGAATCTGGTGGGACAACTTCGACCCAGTCTGGTGGGAACCACAAGAACCATTATAAAATTCTTGCATGACCTGTGGGGTATCGACTCCTTGAAGGCAAAGGAGGAGAACACCATCAAATCTGCGCCTATAAAGGACCTACTCAAGGCTAGGACTGCTCTGAAGGGTAAACTGCAGTGCGCAGTGTCAGATTCACTCGTGCTCGGCTCGGTCCGATGGAAGATTGTCGTGCTGAATATATTCAACCAAGGGCGTCCTCTAATCAAGGACCATTTCGATTACCGCATCTGAAGGCCCCAGGGATCCTGACGTAGGGGAACCAGCTGTGAGATGGTTCACCCATGGGCCACAATCATCCTCCAGGATGATGAGAGCAATGACTCTCTGGTGTGCTACATGGATAATCAGGTCTTATTTTTCGGGCTCCGCAAGTGATGTCGCCAGGCTGGCAAAGAATATTCTTGACTATTCTACGATCAAGTAATATGAATGACCTCTGGCTGAGAAGGGAACATAGCCATTAGATGGAGGGTACACTCCAGCAATGGTACAAGTTCTAGCTTTCTAACAACATTGTCACCATTGACCTACTTGATGACTAGCTCGGATTCCCCTTTCACATGCAGATGGGGCATGTCAATCTCGAGATTCAGTTTGAGGCTAGTGATGAGGGAATGATATTCTTCCACATTGTTGGTGAAGCCTTCTGAAAAAAAGAATTAATACGACAAAAAGGCTTGCTCCGAGGTGATGAAGAGGACACCCAGGCCCACTCGGTTGAGCCTAGGATCGTTGAGCCTCTTACCAGTGGGGCTCCAGGAGGCACCATTAAAGTTCATCTTCCAGCATGGGATGACATGATTGACTGATATTATTACCTCATCAGGAAAGCCTAGATCTAGTGGCTGATCTATGGAGGTTGGATGACCAGCTAAGAAGTCTGCCAATTCCTATCCCTTGATAGCCTTCTGAGGTACAAAACTAATTTTGAACTGCTAGAGGCTCACTTCCCAGCATGCCAGTCGGCCGTCCAACATAGGTCAGTTCAGAATGTATTTCAACGGGTCAACCCGAGAGACCAGCTGTACTTAATGGTGCTGCAAGTAGTACTATAATTTCTGTATAGAAAATACGAGCTCCAGTAATCTATTCTCAATGGGAGAATATCGGACATCCGTATCGAGGAGCATGCAGCTAGGGAAGTAGAGGTTGTTCTGTGTTCCCTCGTTGTTCTATTGGGCGAGAACTGCACCGAGGGATCGTTCCAAGGCGGCCACGTAAAGGACCAGTGGCTTTCCAGAAACGGGCGGCCCCAAGACCGGAGGTTGGAGCAGATACTGCTTGATTTCCTCAAAGTCGGTCTGACACTCTTCATCCCACTCGTAGGTGGTTCCTTTTTTCATGAGACGGGAAAAGGGATTATAGTTGCCATCCAGATTTTCAATGATTCGGCACATTAAGGTTAAGTGTCCTTGGAGACCTCTGAGCTCCCAAATGATACTCGGTGGAGGCATCTAGCTGATGGCGTTGTTCTTCTCCAGGTCGATCTCGATGCCTCGATATATGACAACGAATCCATGAAACTTCCGAGAGGTGACCCCGAAGGTGAACTTCAGTGGGTTCATCTTCAGGTGGAGAGAACATGGGAAATAGAACACTTTCTCAAGGTCTTTGAGATGGTCCTGGTGCTGGAGAGATTTATCCACCAGGTCATCCACATAGTATTCCACCAGCTTGCCAAGGATTGGCTTGAATATGCGATTCATGGCCCGTTTATAGGTGGCACCCGCATTACTCAGGCTGAATGGCATAACCTGGTAACAGAAAGTACCTTAGGGGGCCCGGAAGGCAGTGAACTTTTCATCCTCGGGGGCCATTCGGATCTGATTGTACTTGGAATACACATCCATGAAGAAGAGGTCTTGGAACCCGGTCCTCGCATCGATCAATAACTCTATCACTGGAAGGGGAAAATCATCCTTCGGACAGTTGCGATCGAGTACGCAGAAGTCGATACAGACCCTGATCTTCCCGTTCTTCTTCCTGACTGCCACAATGTTGGCTAGCTACCTGGGGTACTGAACATCTTTGATGAAGTTGTCTTTGATGAGCTTATCAACTTTGGCCTCAACCAGGGCACCATGAGAGGGGTGAATCTTTCTGGGAGGCTGTTTGAACCCGCGATGGTTCGCCGCAAGGCCAAGGTGTTGGACGGCTACCTGAGGATCTAATCCTGGAATCTCATAATACCTCCAAGAAAATACATCATAGTGCTATCTAAGGAAGTATATGTACTGTTGTCGTTCCTCAGGGGGCACTACGGCACTGACCAATGTAAGTCTTGGGTCCGCCTTGCTACCGAGGTTCACCTGCACTAACTCATAGACTGTGGTGGAGACACCATCCCCAAAGGCGGGAGGTGCATCATCCATGTCCTCCTCTATACTTGTGGAGGGATCATCCATGGGGGGAGTTGTTTCGGGGCTGCCAAGACCTGATGGGAAGCTGGTGCCAGATTGGGCGGTAGTGGTCGTCACGTAAGGGGATTTCTATAACACAGAGACCATGGCGCTAAAGACGGTTGATCCAATACCATCTGGTCTTCATCCCAGGAGACCGCGCTTGACGGCATCAAAGAAGCAGTGGCGCGTCGGCCTTAGTCGGTCGATCCCAGCCCAGCGAAAGAGACATGTATGACGTACCACCATTGCCATGGGCCTGACATCCCGGTATCGTACAGGGGTAGGAGGTTCAGGAATAACTTGAGCCTGGTTGGTGTAGGAGTATGAGGTGATTTTTTGTCATCGCCTGGACCCAGAAATATGCCTTCCTCTAGTACCCAAAACAACAAAGCACTGCCCCATGTCGAGGGTTGTGGCCTCCAACTGATGGATTGGGAAGACATAAGCTTCATCCAATCCTACCCAGAGATGACTTGTGACAGTGGCGGGCTCAACCTCACCTACTAGGATATGATTTTCCATGCTCTTATAATAGTTGACGTCCAGATAACAAGATTACCAAGAGGCAAAAGGAGATGCATCTCCTTGGAGTATGCCTACTCGAAAATTAAGGGAGTATTTGAGGCATTAGTGATACTATGAGGGGACCGTTGCGTGAAGGTGGAGCCACGGACTTCCCATCAACGTGATGTTGGCAGTGTCCTGAGAGACAACCATGAAGTCGGTGCTGGAAATTAGGCCGCTGAACTGGGTCTTCCAGTGAATCTTGCTGACTGGAGTTTTCTCTGTCCTGTCATACCCATGGATCCTGAGGTTAGAGGGAGTTAAATCATCCTCAGACAACCCCAACTTTTGTAGTGTCTGATTCGGGATTAGTTTAATTATAGAACCTGTGTCAACAAGATAGCATTGGACTTCCACTCCATTAAACTGGCCGGTGATGTATAGTGGGAGAATGTGCCCCTGTATGGGAGGGTCTTCATCTTCACCAGAGAACAAGAAAACTGCTTGAAATTTGGCATCCTCAATCACCTCGGCGTGTAAGGAATCTACAGCCGCTACCTCCATCTCAAACTGGAGGGGGCTCCTTAGGGCCTCGGCAAGTGCCTCATGCATTTTAGACAATAAGAGAAGTGCCTCAAGGATAGAAAGCCTTTCCGGAATGCCGGCTAGGTGCTTCAGGACATCATACTTTCGGGCCAAACGCGAGCTTCTACTTACAGGAGGCCACTCTGCGATTGGAGGCATGAAGGGCTCCGCCGGCTGGACAGGTGACTGACTGGTACTAGGTAAATCTCGGTGTTCACTAGTCGACGTCCGGAGATTAGAACCAGAAGGCTGGGCTCGGATGGAGGTAGGGCAGAGCTGGTCACTGCACGACCGAGGTGGTTCTGCCAGATCCAGCAACACAATCGTTGGTAGAGGAAAACATGTCGACACCGGGTGAAGGGGCCTCCTGCGCTGAGCCCTGTATTGGGCATGCTACCTGGTCTCAATGGCATTCATGGACTGGCTAGAGGTTCCAACTACTGTGCCCTAGCGATTCATGTGTCTACAACTCCACCGACGTTAGCGACGGTTGGGGACATTGGGAAGGTCCACCCGGCGTTCCTCATCATCGGGAGTCAAAAAGGGATTTACCAACTCTATGATGTTAACCAAAGAGTACCCCGGATTATCACTCAGGGATTCATCCATTATCAGACAGAGTCTCAAAGGGATCCCCATTTCTGGGGGCATAAAATTTCCAAGAGTGCGGGATGTTGATAGCATTGTCTGGGCGCGTTCTTTCTTCTTGCGTTGCCGCTTGCTCTATTGGGAAGAGGTAGGCTGGGACGATGATACCGAGGTAGAGCTCAAAGATTCTGAGGGCTCTGGATGATTCAGGGGGCATGGATGATGTCATGGGCATGGGCGACCGTCTTGCAAGCTATCCAGTCACTATACATCCGGGACCCACGGTCGGAAACCTGATGCCACTTATCCTCGTCGCCACTACTACCATATGATATCACAAAGACACCTGCCACTTGTGCCAGGGTTGGGCCCAAACTGACTATGTTATTGTCAATATGGTCTTGGAGCCAGTCCTTGAACACATAGCATCGCTGGATGGTGTGCCTCAGGGTCCGGTGATAAGGGGAGTAGTTGGGGTGATCAGTGAGATGCGCCTCTTCTGGCTTCTGGCTCTCAGGCAGCCGCACAATCCTCTGCTCCACGGCACTATGGAAATAAACGGGGACCTGAGCCTCGCCAAATGAGTAGGTCCGATTACTTATGTTTGGAAAGGATGCTCTTGGAGGCTGGTCCTAACGAGGGGCTGGAGGAGCATGTAGAGGAGACAGAACCTGATTATCATTCCTAGGTGGCGGTGGTGCATTATGCGGAGGCGCCTACTGATTTTGAGGCGGTCGCTGCTGAGCTGGAGGCTGCACCCGTGGGGGTGGACCCCTATGGAGCTGTCGAGATGGAATCACTGGTAGCAACTCTAGCTACAAGGGGACCTCTATTTGGGCCACAACGGCGGGCTCGGCTCTGGCAGGTCTCCTTGCAGGGATTACGGGAGGCAGCGGGCATGCCTTACTAGCCTGTTGCAGGGCTTCTTCAAGGCACTAAACCTTGTCTGAGAAGTATCGAAACCCTCCAGGGTAATTATAAGTTATCAAGGAAGGAACCAGCTCAGCCTTGACGTTCCCTACACACATTGTCATTAATTTCTCCTGATTTAGTGGCATGTCATGGGATTATGTGAGCCCCTTCCACCGGGTGACGAAGTCCGCGACTCGCTCATCGGGCCTTTGTTTGCACCTAAAGAGGTCTGTGATATTCGTATTCCGGGTTGTGGAACGGAATTGGTATAGGAATTTCCTACGAAGGTCCTCCTAGCTAGTCATAGATCCGATGGGGAGCTAGTTGTACCAGATGAATGTCGGTCCTTCTAGTGTCAGAATGAAGCAACGAAGCTTGGCGGCCTCCCACTGCACCGGAGATCCTAACATATGCCCACACCTCGAGTTGAAGTGGTCCAGATGTTGTGGAAGGTCTTCAGTCCAGTTAAAGGGGAAAAAAGTGGGGTTCCCAAATCTCGGCGGGGATAGAATATCATCCACCCATGCTGGGTATGGCTTACCGTCTGGTGGGATTTCCACCTGCCGAGTTTCCTGAGCCTCTAAGCGGGTGATGAGTGCTTCTATTGGATCATCTGGATGTGGGTTCCTGTCCTGAAGGGCATCCCTAACCACAAGCGTATTGTCGGGCTCATCAATCTAGTAGTCAAGCTGAGTAACTCGTGGGGCGGCTGGCGGAGAATCTCTCAGGGCAGTGGGAGGGAACCGACCGGGGTCCCTCGGGTGATCACGATGCGCAGGAGGGTTCAGCTAAACGTATCACACCCTCTTCCATGGGCTCCGACCTCTCCTCTGTCGGTGAATGTGGCATTATCATGGTTGCTCGGGAGAATCTCGTTAAGGGGTAGTTGCTCTTTCCCCTACTGTCCTGGCCTATAATCACCATAGCCAAGCTGCCGCTCTGCAATGCGCTAGGCTAGGAGCTCATCAACCTACCTCTTTTTCTCGACAAGCTGTTGGTGTAGCGCGGCCTTCTCGGGATCTTCCTTTGCCTTCTATACCGAGATAGATGGGTCGGCGAGCTTGGCATCCCCAACATTCTCTTTACCCTTGCTAATGTTTCGGCTCAGTGTTAATGCCTCAGTTGGTGTTGGGAGACCCAGGAGGTTCGTCTGTTGGTGAGTAATCCTCCCATAGGGGTCTAGCGGAAGCTTGTCCTCAGAGGGTGAGTCTTTTTCGAGGAGTTCTACACAGTTTCCCTCTCCAGAAAAATCGGCCATGTTGACCACCACTACCCTTGGCGACATTCCCTTAAAGTCGCCCAGCGAGTCGGGTTGTCAGCGAATCTTACTGAAAATAAGGGTAGCATACTACCCCCATCCACATACATGCACGTGGGGAGTGGCTTCCTCGATAACTTTGCGGAGTACCTGAAAACTCTGAACGCATTGTTGTTGGAAGGACCTATGGTGGCCAAGTGACTCAGGGTGGCGAACTGTGGGGAGCACGACCAGGTCAACTCGACTACATTTCTCACTGATATCCTCGAGGTGTGCTTAAATCCCGATATAAGGTGGTCGCTGATGGAGAAGCTAGGAGTGACTCACTCAGAGAGTCCGGCAGAAACATTCAAACTCTCCCAGGGTGAGCGATTCTGGTATATCAAAATCTGATCATGTGGCAGGCCAAAACTTCTCGGGGAAGTGGCCTGCTGCGTGGACGGTCCAGAAGCACCACAACTCTAGTTTGGGATCCGGACCTTGCTTCCCCTGCTCATCAACCAAGAATGGCTGGGGAACTGGCAACGATGCTGAGGTGGGCCGCTGGGCCGGTGGGCTGGTTGGCGGAGAACACGGCGAGCAGGCCGATTGGCCGTCGAATCCTAAGTCGTCCTCAGAGGGTTGTAGTTCCCTGGATGCCACGTCATGATAGGTTGGTCTAGAAAGGGGCCTCCTTTCACAGTGTTGGTGCTTTACGAGGGAGTTTCACGTAGCGAATCTTCCCTCGGTCCCTAGAAAAGTTCTCCCCCCTCTCTGACAGAGGTGGAAGGTTCTTCCGGAGAGGCCAGTGGTAACTGCAATCTTGATCTCTGGGGGTATGTCGGGTCCTCGTCCTCATGTATATACCTACAAAGGGGGGAATGGATCATACGGATCTCGCATTCGGGGAGTAAAAGGCTGACGCGCCACATCCCCATCCCGTCCATTGATTTATAAGACCGGGGGGAGGGCTCTGTCGCCGAGTCGTACTCCGCCTTAGAGTCCGAGAAACTGACTGGTTTGATTTCTGCCCGGAATTCCCTAACATATCTCTTACGGCGATTACCTCTCACCTTCATGGCCCTGGTTGGCTCCTCGGGGTAGGGCTGATCTCCATAATTAGGTCCTTTGGCCGCAATAGTGCTGGGACAGAGGGGACTGAAGGCCGGGGTACGGGAAGCACTGGGACAGATGTCGAAAGGGACATGGGGAGGACCTCCATGCGGGTGAGTGGCTGGAAATGAAATGGCTCTATGCTTGCAGCCAGTGGCAGGGGGAGTGACCCCATACCTAGTGTAGTGAGCATTGGAAAAGGCCATGCCATGAGCATAGCTGTCATGGGGAAGCCTTCTGCTTTTCAGATCGGTGGCACGGAGTACGCCTTCATGCTAGATGGCGCTACCACAAATTGGACCGCGGTGGCTATTTCCTGTGACAGCGACCAAGAGAGTCGGCCCTACCTGCCTCTGGGGCGTTTGGGGCCTCGTTCTGAGTCAGGCATTTAACCGCCCCTGCTCAACGTGTACGGGGGTCTGATAAAAGGGGTCAGCAGTGGCTCGGGCCATAGTGGCTGCTGACGTTGGTGCCCCAGAGTAGGCATTCTCTTTTGCTCACGCCCGACGCTGGCGTCAGGTCAGATGGATTGGAGCCAGTGGAGTGGGCATAGAGATTGCCTACTCCTCTGCCCGAGGAGTCGGGCGGTGGCGTCGACGCATCCTACATGGGGACCTTATCATGGCCCCTTGAAACGGGTCTCTGATTGGGAGAACCTGGACATCCCCCACCTCATCAGTGTAGTGAAGGGAGGTTTCAAGGCGCTCCGAGGATAATATCCCGAAATGGTTGAACTTCGGAGTGGGGATTGGTGGCTCACTGCATGGCCCTCAGGGGCGGCGATGACGGTGAGGCACAAGTACCTCTAGATCTAAACGGGCCATGCCCCTAGTGGGGATGATCCCTTCCTCTACGTACCTACGAACCAGGTCGTTGATCACCATTTGTTGGATGATTTCTGACCGAGAGGGGGGGCGTGAGCGCCCGACAATTACGATGTTCGGAGTTGGAGCAGCTGTGGAAAAGGTGGGACCGCGTGGGGTGGCCGCGTTAGTACTGCCCCTGCACCTGTGCCATTGGGTAGGTGGCGATCGAGCTTCGGATGCAACAATCTAATTCCTGGATATAGGGAGATGAAACCATTAGTGCTATAGAAAATGAAATCGACTTCAATAGACCCGCGTCATTCCGTATTCCGTGGTTGGTAAGAGGGATCCACGCTGACGATGTCATAGAATGGAGTGCTCAACGTCCTGACTAGCTCAACCCCTAGCGGGTTTCACGTCCTAGTGCTAGGTGCCCGGACATGGTGACGTGATAATCTTTCGACACCCCGAACGCTACCAGTCTCTATATTGAGGATAACGGGTTCTCGTCGGTTTCACCATTTTCTGTTTCCGACGCTTTCACCGGGGGGCGCACACATCCATCACGCAGGGGAGGACGCGCGGCGTGTTGCCCCGCATTCCCACTTTCCAAAGGAGGGGGCATCTGTTCTTTGACCAGGGACGTCTGCTCCTGGATCGAAACTGGGATGATGGGATGTCAGTTCGTCCTTCCGTGGATTCCTCCTCGGAGCTCATCACCTAGTCCGAGTCTCCCTCATAGATTTAAGACGTATTCGTGTACCTCGTTCCCAGTTCCATATTTTCTAGGACACAGGTTAATTACGCTGCTTCTGTCGAGACACTCCAACGGGTCTTGTCGGGGAAGCAACCTTCGGTGAGGAGAATGGTCATGCTGCGGTGTCATTGGTGCGCCTTGATGCTAGGGAATTTCCATGTCAGTATTGTATCCCTTATTATAGGTCTTATCAAGGGTGCGGAAGCCTGAGGTATCCCACATCGAACGTAGGGAATTGTGTGCCGTATGAGGTTCTCCTCAGCTTCCCATTTTTAATATGGGGTATGCCGTGAGTTTAACATCTTGCGTAGACGTATCAGACTGATCAGAGCACTGGGAGTGGATCAGATGAAAGAACCCCCTGAAGGGAACTCCGATATTGCAGCCAGCACATGGGTGGCTTCCCAGATACTGTGGAGTGGAATGAGGTTGCATGATCCCACTGGGATGTGGGGGAGCCCGGTAGGAATCAGGATGGGTAATGGAATGACGGGCTTGAACCTCATAGAGGCTTCCTACGTACCATGTGTTAGCATGGATCAATGTCCACGTAGTTTAGGGCATACAGTTTAACGTCTTGCGAGACGAGCATACAGTTTAAAGTCATGTGGGATGGGGGAATATGGTTTAATGTCATGTGGGATGCGCATACAGTTTAATGTCATGCGGGACGAGCATACAGTTTAATTTCATGCAGGACGAGCATACAGTTTAAGGTCATGCGGGACGATCATACAATTTAACGTCATGCGGGACGAGCATATAGTTTAACATCATGCGGGACGAGCATCAGGTGCTTATGCTCTGAGGCTGTTCATAATGTTGGCGAACCGATGTGAAGAGGTCAGAACGACTGGGTGGTGGGCTTGAACCTCATGGAGGCTTCTTAAATACCATGCATTAGCACGGATCAAAGTCGCAGTAGTTCGCTGGGATGGGGCTTACATTCTGAGGCGGCCAATAAGAGGATGTCATGGTCGATGCTCACTCTAAGTCCACGTGAGTCAAGATTAGTGTGAGAAACAAGAAGCAGTAGGAACCAGACGATCACGTCGTGAAGGGTGCGTCCGTGAGAAATGGAGAGGGGCTTATGCGTTGAGAGTCCCTTGGTACTGGGACTTACTCCAGGGTGGAGGCCCGTGGTGCGACAAAGCGCAGTGGGGATGTACAGAGGTGCATGGGTGCAACCTTTTGCAAGAGAGGCTAGGGGCTTACGCTCTGAGGCAGCCCTTCCCCCATGGTTAAACGCCACTCCAAGAGGTGGATCTCATTCCATGTGAGAAAGATTCCATTCATGTAGAGATGAGTGGCGTAAAGAATGTCCGAGCCGGGGGGACCCTGCGTGCGAGGCACGGGGTCAAGTCACATATTAACGTCATGTGTTGAGGATGAGGTTCTTGGCAGTTTAACGTCCTGTAGATCAGATGAGATGGGTTTAATCCACACCCCTAGGTATTACATGCCCAACGACGTCTACCCCTTGCGGGATTGAAGGCATCAGTATGGCCGTAGTGAAGGGGGGTCATAAGGAGAACCATCGAGGGGTCCACGTTAGATGGCTATGCGAAGAAACAATAGACGTTAGTGTGCATATGATAAGAAGCATGAGGCAAAGAAATGCAATGGGAAACACCTCCCAAGGGACCTTGAGGTTACCTCATATGATACTGGAAGGATGTACGGGGAAACAATGCATGGCGTGCATGCCCGGCATGGAAGACATCGGGCGCCGCCACAGAGAGGCACCGAAGGGGCGTCAATGTGAGTGGTTTTGGGTTTTGTGCGCAAAATACCGGGATGGCGCGCAATTGGGGCAGAAGGATAGCACGCAGCTAGGGGACTTGCGCACAAAGAGATTGGATTGCGTGCAAGGGAAGAAGGATTGCGCACAAATGAAGAAACTAGAGGAGTTGGAAATTTTACTTAAGCCAGTGGGGTTGCATGCAATGGTGAACCCCTGGGCAAGGTTGCGCAAAAAGGGAAATTTCTTGGAAGTCATATTGTGCGCACGAGATTCTGAATTGTGCGCACGAGAGATGATCTGAATTCCTCAACCCTGAAACAGTTGGGGTCACCTTCTATTTATAGGCTTTTGCTGGCGCCTAATCCAGGCGTCGAGCGAAATCTTCGGCACCAGGACCATTTGGCCCACAAGGCCTCACCGTGAAGAACCGGGCGCCCATATTTGTGCGCCACGCTGGTTGTTTTTTGCGAAATCCGAGAGTACTTCACAGGAGAATCATTTTTCACACCACTACTCCTTAATTTCATGCACCATTCCGGGCCTCCAGACCGGGCCTCTGAATCCGAATATGACTTCGCTTCATCAATTCAAAACATCCTCTAAGATTTACGGACCTTTTTTTGGTGTCTACAGTACCAGTGTCTCTTCGAGAGGAAGTGATTAAGGAGTTCCACAAATCCTCTCTAGAAATACATCCAATAGTGGGGAAGATATATCGAGATCTCTGATGACAGCACTGGTGACCGAGAATGAAGAATGTTGTAGTAGAGTTCGTCTCTCAGTGCCTCACTTTCCACCAAGTAAAGGCAGAGCATCACATACCAGCAGGCTTGGTTCAGCCTCTAGAGGTCCTAGAGTGGAAGTGGGATGGGATATCCATGGAGTAAGTGATAGGGAATCTACGTACATCCAGGTTTCATGACATGATTTGGTTGATCGTCGAACAAATCACCAAGTCGGCCAACTTACTACTGATTAGAGAGAAGGGTTAAGATAAAATCTTGGGATGCCTCTATGTGATTAAGACTATGTGGCTACATGGAGTACCCGTGACGATTGTCTCCAATCGTGATGCATGTTTTACTTCCTGAATATCGAAGGGGTCGAAGAAGGATTTCAAGAGGCATCTTCCTTTGAGCACTACCTTCCATCCATAGATTGATGGTTAGACTGTGAGGACTATTCATACCCTTGAGGACATGCTGTGTGCTAGAATCCTCGACTTCGGTCACATTTGGGAGGATCACATGGCTTTGGTGGAGTTTTCATACAACACAAACTATCACTCGCCCATTGGGATGGAACCTTTTGAGGCATTGTACGGGTGACCTTGCAGATCCACTTTGTGTTGGACTGACCCAGGGGAGTCATCACTCGTGGGACCAAAGATGGTACAGGCTACCACAGAGAAGGTTCATATCATCTCGAAGCGGATGCAGACTATACAGAGTAGGCAGAATTCGTATTCTCATAGGGGACAGAGACCTCTAGAGTTCGAGGATAGCGATCACGTCTTTCTTTGGGTCTCATCTCGATGAGGTTTGCAGAGATTTCACCGAGGTGGAAAGTTATCTATGAGGTTCATTGAACTCTTTCTGGTCCTTAGCAGAGTTGGTGAGGTGGCCTACCGCATAGATCTTCAACATCAGTTGCACGAGGTGAATGACATTTTCCACGTATCCCAACAGATGAGATACATGAATAACACTTATCACATCATTAACCATAGAGAGCTAGACGTCGACGATGGGGTATCTTTTACAAAGGTTCTAGTTGATATTGAGGATCAACATGAGGGTGTTTATCATGGATGTTCAATACCTCTGGTGGGAATTCGTTGGCAGCACGAAAACCTCTAGGAGAGGACATGGGAGTGGGAGGATGATATACGTGCTCAGTACCTCCAGTTGTTTCCTTAGTTTGAGTTCTAGCTTATGGGGATGAAAAACCCTATGGTGGGGAGAATGTAATGACCAAGAATTTCATGAATGTTTTTTTATATTAAATGGTAATTTTACGCATCCTCGAAAATTGATGGCACGTGATTACGAGGCCCATAGTGCCAAGAATGAATTTCTGAACTTTTTTTCGAGTACTTTCAATAAACGTGGGATCAGGTTTTTCTATCTTTTGAACCGCTGCTCAGAATTTAATTATGAGGGCACCATTGAATTCGCAACAACGGTATTCACTTAAGGAGACCATCTTCTTGACCGGTGAAAGATAGAATTTTGGGTTTTTCATGGAAATAATAAATAAAATAAAACAAAAATTTGTTTTCTTTTAATTTTGTTGAAACCTCCCATGTGGAAGGTTTAAGATGAGGGGATGACCAGAACTAAACCTCCCATGAGAGGTTATGAAGGTGGGGACCACCATAACTAAGCCTCCGATGAGTGGTTCTGGTGGTAGGGACCACCTGAGACTAAAACCACATGAACTCCCTTTTAAATGTGGTGAAGCCTCTTAAACTCCACCAACATTAATGGTGCCACACCCTTTAATTAATTATACAAAATTTAAATTATTCCAACATATTCTATAATGTTGGCTAATTCGTTTTTGGGTGGATTGGGGGAAGGATTTTTTCAATGGATAAAGAGAGATCTTTTGGGAGAATTAAACTTCTCCAACAAGGAAATTCATCCACAATGAATGCTCCTCCAACGAAGAATGATCCTCCAACAAAGAACGCTGATTCACAACTTCGACTTCTTCATTGCGACATCCTCCAACATGGCACGTCTTCAATCGATGACCGTCATTCCCTCCTCATTGACATCAACAAACAAAAGAGGTAGGGGTGTGTTTTAATTAGATAAATGTTAAATTCCATCTCACATTGAATCATCTTCCTTGAGCTGTATGCTACCGACCTAATGCAGAGGGTACAGTCCAAACAGACATGGACCGACCCCTCTGCAAATATTGTGGATCTTTTGTGTGATCTTCATGATGGTTTCCGTGACTGGTGACAGCAGTTGGTGCCAGTAGAACTCGAGACCTGCGAAGAAGGCATTATAAACCTTGGAGAGAGATGGTCCCTTTTGTATACCCCCACTGGAGTTTTGGGTAATGTTGAGGTATGGTCGGGTTGGATCGAGCACACATCCAACCGGGCCTCTAGGACTAAAAGGCTTATAAATCACAAATCGGGCATCCGATTAGTGCACTGTCTGTTTCGTTGAGACCCCTATGATGTAGAGGTACTTTGATATACTTCTTCATGAGGCTTCTTGGAAGTTAGAGTATCGACCAGTGGCTTGTGGAGCGAACCCTCCTGGAGACAGGAAAGCGTAGTGCGGGAAACCTGTAACTGGCTGTGACGTGAAGAATGAATAGCAATCCTGTGTGGGTCAGAACTGAGAGATCCTATGTGGGTCAGCACCTAGGGATCATGTGCGGGTTAGCATCGAGTGATCCTATGTGGGTCAGCACTAGCGATCCTCTGTGGGTCAGCACCGAGTGATCCTATGTGGGTTAGCACTGAGCAATCTTGTGTGGGTCAGCAGAAGAGCCTCTTAACAAGGTAAGATGATTCCATAGTTACATATAATCATCTCTACTACTATACCTATGTTATACCTAGTGTGAGTTGAGTCTGTACCAGTGTTGTAAATTACTTCATGGTAATACCTTGGTGGTATTCTACTGTGTGGCGTAACTATATGGTACTTGCATTTGTGGTATTTCTTCCCTATGGAACAGTTGAGCTTGGGTTTTTTGAGATAGACTTTGTGTTTTCCTCATGATTGAGATGGGTTTACATGATAACTTAGTTATATTTATAGGAATATACCTAAGTAGTGTTATCAGTTGTTTCCTTTATTTGTGCTTTATACTTTGTGGATTTTTGGAGATGTTGAGGGTCTCGGGGTCCCTACTGAGTATCGTTATACTCACCCCTACATAGGATATGCCCACAATTTGTTATGTTTGGTGCAGAAAACAGATATCACATACTAAGGACGAGGGTACCAGGACTAGAGGTAGCTCGGAGTGGACATTAAACGAGTAAAACCGCAAAGACGGTCGTTCGTGAGGTGTACATACCCTTCAGGTATGATCCGTGGTGGACGATCCAGGAGCTTCTTTCCACCTATCAGTTGTATTTTACTTTCTAGTTTTCCTTGTACTTTCTAGTTGGTCTTGTATTCTATCCCCCTTTTACTTACTGTACTCACTCTGTTTACTATTCAGTTTACTTGAGTTATTATATTGTTCTATGTTTGGTTGT
This sequence comes from Viscum album, assembly GCA_963277665.1. Classification (NCBI taxonomy): domain Eukaryota; kingdom Viridiplantae; phylum Streptophyta; class Magnoliopsida; order Santalales; family Viscaceae; genus Viscum; species Viscum album. The sequence continues at coordinate 116,157,483 of OY728137.1, forward strand.
GTGTGTTATAGGTTATAAAGGAAATGTCTTCCCAGTTTTAGGGAATACACCTTTGGTGCTAGTAGCCAGCCCTTGGCCTATGGAAGGCGGGCTTGGGGTAGTCACGACACGGGCCCTAGGGGATTGGTCATTCCAGTATGTGAAAATAGAAAGGTTACATGATTAAACACAAATTTTCCATTCAAAATAATAATGTGAAAACTATTAACAATTAACGTGGATATGGATAGAAAAACAAATTAAATAAGGTGGGACTTTTTACTAGGAAATGTTTCACATTTATGGTGGAAATAATTGAAAAAATAATCTTTCAAATAAAATATCATTTTACAAATATAAAAAAATGAAATATCTTATGAAATTTGATGTTGAATAATTTATCAAATATAGAATAATGATGCCCATGTTGTGATATTTTGAATCATAGAAAGGAAAATTTGAGTAAACCAAATCCAAAGTGGATTTCATAATTCCTGAAACAAGAAGAATTCCAAAAATGGGATTATATTATAGAAATAAAATCCTTATTATTAAAATAGAAAATAAGATATTATAAAAACAATGAGAAGAATGTGATGAACCTATATTAAATATGTCCCAAAATAAAATAATAAATCGATGAATCATAATTGAGTCTTCCAAAACCCCTTGATAGAAATCGTAACATAAGAATAATAAGGATACCATAAATTTGAGATTATAATATCATGAAATGAATGATATTAATTATTTAAGATTGAAGTTGGTCCATGAATGAACAATATAATTTAAATTATGGTGACACATATGAAACATGTCTCATGGATTTGAAAATGAGTCTGAGAAACACATACTATATTTCCTAACATACACTAAATACCGACAACCATTTATATAAAATAATGTCATAATAACCAATTTAAAAAAAATAATTCATATCTATAATATTTTTATAAAATTAATTTATAATTATTTTCTATATGCATATTAGTTAGTCATAAAAACTTTTCAATATCAAGTGTGTGTAATCTTGATTGTTTTAAATAAGGTTTTTAATACTAGTGTTATTTTTTAGTCTTATCACTATATGAATAATTATGAAATCATACTAGGTTTTGGAATTAAGTATTTATAATTATTTATCATTTTACAATATCATTCTGTTGGACTTCTGGTTATGATGCATAAAGATGAAATCAATAATGAGCATGTTTTGGTGATTTTCATAATGAACAGATATTTCTATCATAATTAATGAGTTAAATTTTAATGTTACTATTCCCAACAAAAAATCAAATCATTTTTAATTATTTATTTCATATATTATCTGTATGTAAGTTCTTATTTTCATCCATAATATAACTATGTAACATTATTACTATTAGATATTAGACAGAACCAAACATGAACTTACCAAAATTAAAATATGAGTATAGTGATAAAATTTGTTTATATTTGAATAATATCATTATTAAATGAGAATAATGATATTATTTAGATATTGTTAATGTTTTATGTTTTGTAAAATTGCACATTTTTTCAATGATGTCTCAATATCTGTTGAGTGATTTGATATCTTGTAATAATGGTTGGAGAATTATAATAGATTCATTTTATTGAATTGGATGTCATGATTGAACAATTATCATGATAAATGTGAGATATTGAGTGAAGAAGAAGTGATGATTAATGTATAATTAGTAGGGATCCATTCAATGATATTCTATGTCATGCATGACCAATTATAATTGTAAATATGATGATTATTAAACCAGCATTAATTCTAATGGAATTATGTTTATATTTTTTGATTTATGATCATTTTCCACTTAAATAAAAATGAATATGATCCATTCAATGGTGTTTTTAATTGGATTAAATTTGAGGACTTTAAATGAAGTCTATGCAATATTAAAATTATTTCATTGGGATATTATAATTGAATAAGGATATTCCAACTTCCATTGTATTAAATAAATTTTTTAGATGTTACTTCCATGATAATATAGTTATCCAAAAAAAAATATTGTCACATATTTTTATGGATAAATTAAATTTAATTAAGAATATTATAGGAATATGATATTTTTAATTTTATTTTATAATATATTTAAATTATATTCATTACACAGAATTATTATTGGTGGGATCTTATAAAAACATTGGGGAAAAATAACAAGTCCATAGGGCATCTAATTAAACTCGCTATGTGATAAATTGTAAAAATTTAAGGACATAAAACTAGTGGGATTATCCATGGTGGCATGGGGGAAGTTTAGTTCCTTCATAGGTACACAAGAGTGTTCGGTGCTGCATAGTTCCCACATGGTGTGCATGGGTGTTGTGTAAAGGGGTGAATGGGTCCACCCACCACATATGTGTGTGTTATGTGTTGTATCAGCCACATAAAGATTCTATTTTGAGGGTGAAGAAGCCTGAGTGTTCTTATAATAAAAATCACAGCAAAATAGAGGCCTTAATTGCGACATAAGTGGAACCAGAAATTTTAGCTTCATCATTTAATGATATGGATAGAACATGTGTCATATTATCTCTTCAATCTGTATTATATGTTATCTTTCTCCAAATGAGTTTTCATAATCTCTTAATATTTCAAGTATTTTTCATCAACAAACCTACAAGCATGATCATAAGACAATCATCTATCTCTAGTGATCACCCTAACGGGATGATACAACTTGATCGAACCTATGAAATACTTCAAATCAATGTATCCCATTCTTCCATTGTATCCTAAAATATTTTATAATAGTTAAAAGCATAATCTATTGCATAAGGGAATCTTTTTCACATAAATGAATCACATTATGTTCTATGTATCATGGATCATAAGAAAATAATCAATGGTGGAATATGGAAAATCACTAGTGAGGAAACATCATATTGTGGCATCTTGTGATATCTATAGAATACAAACTGCAGCCATGTGATGATATTATGATGTCCTGGGAAATATAATTTTACTTCCACAAGATGTATCCTTCATCATTTATAGCTTATATCATATGCATATTTCAGTGCTTCTCTATCGGTTTTCCACAATTACATGCATGAATAACAACATGATCCAGAAACGAACCAAGGGGATATAAGATCATGTGATGCTATCATCTGATTAAATGATCTCCTCATTCTCGAATTATAACATCAAGAGCATAGGTATTTTAAAATTAATTATATTTGATGATCATTGAGTGTCAAAATGAACTTTGATTCCCCATAAAAGGAATAGTAGAGGTGGTGTATCAACTTATATAAAAACATAAGGTAGGTTTGATGATGTAGTAGGCTATTATTTGATATATCAATAGAGATATCTCATTTCGGTAAGATACTGTCTATATGTGAAATCTTCACATAAAGGATAATAATATCTTGGGTGATTCATTAAAGGTTGATTCCATCATTGGATAAACAAGATATCGGATGTACTGTTGACATTGTAATGATAGAAACAAAAGTCTCCATGGTTACAAGAAGGTAAGGGAATAATCCCATGTATAACCATTTTTAAGTGAAGGGACACTAATATTGTTCCCATTATTCAGTCACTTGAATTCCATATATAAAAATATATATTGTGAAATATGGATTTTGATCCTAAAAAAAGTGGGTTACATAAAGCGAATGAGATACTATGGGACGACAATGTCATTCAATGTTAAAGAAGAGACCCATGGGCATCAGTTCACTTGAAGGAAAACAAGAAGGATACTTCAGTACCATGAATGAAATTTCTTCCCTTAATAATATGGATAAACACAATATTTTACTAATAATATTTTCAAGAAATAAATTTATTCCACGCACCCTAAATTTAAATATTTAAATACATAGATAACATAAAATTAGAATCCAAATATAATAATACATGGATATTGGGACATTTTGAGATTAATGATTTGAATTGAGATGGTACATAAAATATTTATAATTATCATTGGTTATGTGCAATGTTCATTCATTGTGCATAATTTCATGAATGAAAGAATTATGTTGAGAAATTGAAGATATAACATTCTGAATTTTAAACATAATATCTTGAATAAAATATAATTGAATAAGTCATTTTTAATTCTTGAACACATTTGATTTTATTTGGCAGTTCATTGGACATAAGCAAGAATCGTTCCATATCATTTGGATCAACTAAAGATTTTTTATCAAACAATAAATATCATAATCTTAAGAGACTGAATCCACAATATACATAAAGGATAATTTTGTTTGGTCTGAGAATTTAGAAAACTATGAATAACCAATTCATTAAAGATATATAATGAATTTCTTTCAAAAATAAAGGAATTTTTCATAAATAGGTTTCTGATATTAAAAATATACACTAATGAAACAAATATAGTATGATTATGGAAAAATATATTTTTCATGTTGTGAAAATGAACCCATGGGAAGATAGAGAACAAACTATCTGTGGATCAATACATTGAAAATATTAGGGGGTTCTAAACTGGTGTGTCTATCTAGTAACTTGAGACACATTATTTTTGGGTTTCAATCTAGTCTACAAGAGGTAATATAAAATAAATTTTGGTATTATAACCAACCATGATTGATTATTTGGTTTCAGGGGAGTAGTACTAGAATCAACTACAAGATCAATTACTAGGAAATATAACTAGTTGTTTAATTATCTCTTATAAATATTTATTATATTAAGCTAGGTAATACATGTTGGGGAGAATTACCAACATGGATACGAGTATATATTTATAATTAATATTGTAAATATTATGTGTTTTGCTCCCTTTTTTTATTTATATCTAGAAAGTGATATTTTGAGATATCAATTAGTTGATTATGAACATTAACAAGTTCAAAAGGTTGAATTAAAAATAAATAATTTATAAAAATTAATCCAAAAATTCACCCCCACTCAGTGTTAAATAACGTTTATTATTCTACATGTAAAATAATATTTAATTATATTTTAATAAATTAAAATAATCTACATGTACAATTATGTGTATTACTTAAGAGAGGATATAGTTCATAGAAATCAATTATTCATGTTTTTGTTTCTTAATAAAAAAGAGATAATGATGAATGATTATAATTTTCCTTTTAATAATATTATTATTATCATTTTTATAACTTTTATTCATCAATTAAATCCTTAAATTCATTTATGAGAAGTAGTGGTGATAAAAGGAATACATTGCATCATGAAGTTGGTAATCTCCACAAATGTACAAATATTATTTTTATTTTATGTAATGAACTAAAGGGAGTGCTAGTTAACGGTTATTCTAAAAGAAACTCAATACTACATATACTACAAATAAATAATTCATTACATAATTTTTTGAATAATATATTTTTATTTAAATGATATAAAAGAAAAAACATTAGGAAAAAGTCAATACTTACATTGAAAGCTTTTAGTTTCCCTTGGAAGATTTCTTATAATGGGAGGACATTGGGAAAATGAATTTTTCCACAAGATAATATAGGTGAATTAAAAATATAGGATAAAGAAGAAGGGATGAGGATTTCATGTAAACCAAATTTTAGGAGTCTTATTGAGGGGTGATGAGAGGCCCCCATTATGAGTGGTGAGAATGTATATTTTTTATTTCTTTCATATTAATATAAAGAATGAACATTAATCACAAATAAAAAAGTTTAAAAAATGAAAAAAATTGGACTGTATATACTTTTTTTTTTCGATACACACCTCGAGAACTGATTTAGAAAAAAATTAACATGTTTGGCTTCATACACCTTTGCTGGTCCTTTATATCCTTTTGGATTTTACAGTTGTAATTATTTTTTTACCTATGTAATTCATTTTTTAAACTTAAAAAAATGAAGATGTAAATAAAGTTGGTTGTAAGTGGGTATTCAAGAGAACATAAATGCTATGGTTTTCTAGTCACTGAGGATTATAAAACATAATTATTTAGTAATAATGACCCTCGAATCTATAATGAAGAAGTGTGTGGGAGAGGCCAATCCAGGTGGAAAGAATATATGAATTCTATAATGTATTCCATTTAAGAAACCATCTATGGATTTTGGTATACCCTCCGGCAGATGTATATAATGTTGGTTCTAAATGGTTATTCAAGAGAAAACTATATATAGAAGGAAAATTCAGTAACTAAAAGGAATAAATTATTGAAAGAGGGTTCAAACAACAATGATGCATTGACTATAATGAAACCTTTTCACCTATTGAAATGCTAAAATCTATCAAAATTATACTTTCCATTGCAGCTTTTTATGATTACAACATTTGGAAAATTGATGAAAAAAATACTTCTTTAATGGGAACCTTTAAGAAGAAGTCTGTGACACAACACAAAGGTATTGTGACTCCAAATGATGCCAATAATGTATGCAAGTTCCAAATATCCATTTATAGATTAAAGCAAGAATCCAGTTCATTGAACATATGTTTTTGATGAGTATATAATGGGATTTGGTTTAAAAATAGAATGAATTTCAGATGTGGTTCTATAAAAGGTTTTGTGGTAGTCCAGGCTCTTTCTTAATAGTATATGTTTATAACAGATTAATCATTGGAAATGACATACCATTCATAAAACCTATTAATATGTGGTTGAATAAATTATTCTCTATGAATGACTTAGGTGAGGCAGTACATATTCATGGGATCTAGATCCATTTTGATAAATCCAAGAGAATGATTAGTTTAAGTCAAAGTACATACATTCGCAATATACTGATGAGATTTATTATGGAACAATTCAAGAGAGTATTATTTCTAGAATCACATGGAATTCCTTTTTCCTGTAAAATGTTTTCTCAAACACATGAGGAAGGAAAAAATGATAAGGATTCCATATGCATCAGTAACTGGGTCAGTCATGTATGTCATGATATGTACAAGGTTAGATGTCTCCTACACATTTACGATGTAGTAAGATATGATGTTGATCTAGGTGACTTCCATTGGATGAATGTCAATACTATACATAAGTATATAATGCATACTAAGGATATGTTTCTATTTTATATAGGATATTTTGAAATAGTCCTCAGAGGATATGAAGACACTTTTTTCCAAACTGATCAAGATGACATGATGTAACAAATGAGATGCATATTTAATTTTAATAGAGTTTTGTGGGTTGGAAGACCTCAAATTAGGATATATTTAATTATTCTACAATATATTCTGAGTATTTTGAAACATCTACGGTATCTAAAAAAATATGGATGTGCAACACCATCCAATAGCATTATATTATACCTAGAAATAAATATCATATCAAACAATATTGTTATATTACTGCAGTAGTGGCTCTTGGAAATGATCAAATGTTACATCATCAAATAAAACACATACTTTAGAAGTACCATCTCTATAGAGATTTTTATAGGTGTCAAGTTATAGTGATTAGTATTTACATGGAATAAATACCGTGAACCACTTTACTAAAGCCTTAAATCAGTAGAAACATCACTATCATGTGAGGTCTAGCAGATAGAAAGTCTTCAGTAGTTGGCTCTAGTCCATAGCCGGACATATAGGAGTTGGTGTCCTAGAACCAACTATTTTTACTTTTATGACATAATTATTAGACTTACTAAATATTTACAAAATATCTTATTATATATTTTTTATTGTTCTACATGTCTCCAATGTAATGAAATCTTTGAGTATGCATTGTATTGATAAGGTCATAATAGGTTCCCTCTATGATGAGAACCATGATGTGATATGATTATATACTGAAATGATTTCTAGTGATTAGATATAAACTATGATAGGACACAATATACTTATATATTAAGGTCTAAGTACTCATAATAAGATGGGTATTCTTCTCATGAAGTTCAAACATGATAATATCAATGATGAGAGAAAAAGAGAAAAAACCCGCCATTATAAATTCACCATGTTTTGTTTCCATCAGATACCTCTCTCTACGAGTGTTTTTTATGGTCCATAGATTTTTTTCATTAATGCATGTTACAACTCATGTACATAGATGTATTTCATAAACTATGATGATAATGTTCATGGAAAATCTAGATATGTTGTGTGTGTCACAAGTAACATTTCATTAATGAATAAGATGTAGAAGGATCTTCCCATTCAATCATTCTAGAAGATTATATTTCATCCCTTTTATAGGAAAATAATAATCTTATTAAAATATCTTTCCATGGGGTAACAATGTTTCAATTTCATATAGTCAATGAATGACATATAAAGCATTTCATTTGGTGACACGAATGTGCAACCTGCGAGATGAGATAATGAGATAAATGTATTATATTAAACATTGGGTATTCGTATGTGGTTATCAACAATGTGAAATTATGTTCTCTCTCATTGGTCCTTTGACCCGTTGCTAGATAGTAATCTCAAACATTCGGAAATCCATCCTAATCCCAACGAGTATAAATAATTTAGGGTCACTCACTAAGTGTTTTTGTTGATCTCAATTAAATTCTATTTGAGTTTTATTAATGGAAAAAATATTATTCTCAATTCTGAGGAATAATTTTATTCATGTTATATTTCTTTCATATATTATATAAATATATATTTTTTGGCATGTTAATAAAATACTTATTGTATTTATTGAATATTTTCATAAATATTTAATAACAAGATTGGGAATAAAGTATTTATTTATGAATAAAACATTTTTTTGGTTGTTCAATAAATTATATTAGAGTTTTAACATATCAAAATGGAGTTTTTTGAAAAATACAAATTAACAATACAATTATATAATATTTTTTATTTCATAGGTTCGCACATGACATAAAATAATATTTATATAATTATTATTATGTGGAATGAGATTTATTGAAGGTAGTAAATGTTATTTAATGGAAGGTATGAAATTAAAAATATTTTAACAGAAATCCCAAATCTATAAAAATACATTTGTGCCTATTGTGTAGAGCATCCAATAATTGGGTGTAGATAATTTTTGTCAATAAATAATTATCTCTCAACTCCTCATACTCTCTCAATCTCAAGAACAAGAACTGAAAGGAGGATTTCATCAAAACTCAAAAATCAATGATATAGAAATAAAAATTCCAGAAATTTTAATTTACATGCTAGAACATAGAGAGTGAGTGGTGTTTCTTTAGGATCGTAGGAACACATGTGGATCACCACTAAAGAGATTCTATCATCATACCATCACATTTCAATGAAGAAAATTCAGAAGTATAATTTTGGGAGATCACTATTCACTATTGATGAATGTACCAAATCTGAGGAATTTATTTCCTCAGATAATAAATAAATAATTTTTTTTTATGTGAAATATATTAACTTTTGGATTCGCGCAACAGTTATGAAATGAAAATTTAATATATCTCTAACCTCTGAACACTTCCGCTGGACCTAGAACCAACCAAGATATTTAAGGAAAACCGAAATCATGTGGATAATATTCATTAAACCATGAAATAACATTGTTTACAAGTTATGGTTTCCAATTTTTAGTTGTGGATACAAGAGGTGGTGTTTTGGGGGAATGAGATATCTGAGAGGGGTGACATAGTGGATCCTGAAAAGATACCTGATGTTATGTCCTGGGATCATCCCAAGAATTTTTTAGAGATCTAGAGAATCTTAGGTTTGGGTGGTTACTACAAATGGTAAATTTTTGAATTCATCATGATCGAATCTTTAATGACTTCTTTAACCCATTATGGAAAATGTTTTAATGAAATGAACTTTGTGGAGATAGTTTGAGGAGATGATGGTGATGTTGAATTCAGAACAATTTATTGTTATTATGATACTCAGTTTGGGTTCTGATGTATTCGACGATTCCTCTAGATTTTTTTTTTGATGTGTCTTTTTTAATGGAAAAAATGTGGTGGCCAATTGATCACTCTAGTTTTACCCTCACCAGAAGAACTCTCCTACACATGATCATAATTTGAATGTTTTTTTATAATCTCAAAATGTTGGGACACTACCTCTTTTTTGATCATTTTACTGTATATTATCATCATCAGATCATGAATTATATTTTTACTGAGAAGGATCTAAACTATCAATTGAGATGTTGGATGGAGTACCTTACAAAATTTAACTTTTATCATTCTTACACCCTAGGGATTGAAAATGTGTGTTCTGATGTGTTGATTGAAAAATTACTAACACAAGTCATTAAATAATCTACTAAGGATTGGTCCTGATGAGTTTTTTAGATGATATTCTAGGTATGAGAGGTTCATAGACAAGATTTCCTATATTTGATGAAATATAACTCATGTCTACATGATTTATTTCAGCTCAATCATGTGACATACATTGACTTCCTACACTTTAATTAATACATTTATGTTGGGGAGACCTTTTGTTAGTGGTCTCAATATCTCTATGGTGCTTTGTGTTTTTGCGAAAGGGTGGTTGTTATATATTTTTTTGACTAGGCAGTTGATGGATAATGGAAAGTGGTCTTCTTCTTATGTGAACAGTGAGGATATCATGATGTTTCGTGACTTCAGACATCAGTTTATGTGGTCAAGGATAAGATATTAAATTGATGATATTGTATTGTGATTTCTTGTTAAGGAATAAAGAAAGAACACACAAGACTTATCGGTCCGTTGAATCCCTTAACAATTTTACTATAGAAGTGGGATGGTATTTTAATGAATTGATCATCGGTTGTCTATGGATTACTAGTGGGGAGGATGATATTTGGGAGACCATTGATCAAATCATGAAATAGGTCCATTTCCACTCTATCAAGGTGATGAAAAAGGTGGAACAACTTGGTGAATTATATTTTCAAGATATTTTGATATATCAAAGGGTCCCATCTATGGTTTTATTTGATAGGGACCTAAGTTTCACATATAGATTCTAGAATGGATTACCTGAGTCAATGTTTCCCAAAATATATTCACTATGGAATATCATCCATAGATGGATGGATAGGCAGATACAGAAATTTGGGTTCTCAAGCATATTCTTTAAGCTTGTCTGATTTATTTTGCTCGATCATGGGAAAATAAGTTTCCTCTAGAATTTTTTTTTATAAAAATAGTTTTGAGGCTTCATTTATGATGGAAAGATTTGGAAATTTTTATCAGTGTTTTGGCTGATCTTCATTGTGCTGGGTAGAGTTTATAAAGTGTTCTTTGGCTAGGTTGGGTATTTTTTATGAGACTATGTAGATGCTACAATTGATCTAGAAGAAAATAATCACAACACTAATTTTACAGAAAACACATATGAACCATCATCATCAGCTACTATAATTATAGTTTGGTGGTCATTTTATTCATAGACATCCATATATCATTTGATTTCAGAAGTTTGTTAATCAGGATAAGTTATCATCAATATTTTTGGGGCCCTTTGATATCGTTGGACAGGTGGGAAATGAGGCATATTAGATAGAAATTCTATATAGTTTGAAATCTATCCATGATTTGTTTCAAGTTTCCTTATTTAGGAGTTTGGTATGTGATCATTCTCATGTGATTGTATGGGAGAATGTTTATCTTGAGAGTAGCACCTATTTTGTTAAGCAAGAAGTCCATATTACGGGTCTTTGAGAGATGTTTCTACATAGTAAAATGATTCCTCTACTTTGGGTACTATGGTAGTGGATATAGGGTTTACACATGATGTTAGATATTTAATTTTTGATGAGGTAGTGGTGGTATTAAATTTTTTTAATTCCAAGAATATGTGTGATTTCTGGGGATAGAAAATGTTGTTGATGGGTAGATTATAACAACACATTATGCTTTTCTAGTACTCCGTTGTTTATGATTTTTTATCATCGTTGTTTGGGCGTGTTTCATTGATTATTGGGGATACATATATGTTTCGGGAGAAAAAAACTAATTTTAAAGGATATATGTTTATATGAATTATTGAACTGAGGGTATAAATGTGTTAGTGTTATTGAGGAGTTCTAAATTTTTTAGTGAAAATACTAGGTGATTTGGGGTTTCTATTCTGAGGAATCAGCTATTTGTTTTTTGATTGCATATTGTACATTGTGTAAAGGGAATACATGGTGTATAATGGTCAATATGAAGATGTCATGTAATGGTTTTATGGAATGAATGGATTACACATTATTTTATAGGTTAAAATTATTTAACGGAAGGAATTAGGTTTCAAATAAAAAAGTTACATGTTATTAGGTGATTGCACCATTCATGAAATACGTGATGTTTAATTTTGGTACACACCATTTAAAGTTAGTGGTCTATTATTTTCGGAATAGTTTGGATGGTTTAATTTTTATTCCAACTCGAGTCTTCTCTAGTGACCTAAAGATCAATCTAAGAGATTTTGGGTGATTCCCTTCCTTTAAGATCACATCATTCAATGATAAATCATCAGGGTAGTTATGGTGTGTCTATATAAGAATGTTTTACTTCTGGTTAATCATTAAATTTTCCATGTATAATTCATTATATATTTATGGATTTTATATTAGTAATCTAATAGTGTTTTATATTTATGCCCTATAGTTTCTTATGATGCATTTTCATTCAAAAGTTGATCTTTTGGTTTTCTATACCCATTTCAAATGGTATATATGTTTATTCCACTTTTCGGTAAGTATTTATATATAATGGGTTAATTTGATTAATTTAGAATCATTATTAATAACATATTTTTGTTTTTTCTATGATTTTTAGTGATATTTGGTTTTAAAGGATATATTGGAAATGAATTTTTCGTAAAGGGGGTTTTCATTGAAAGTAGATTCTCTTGATTTGAAAATGGGTTTTCAAACACTAAATTTGATTGTCTTGTTTTTGAAAATTATTTATAAATTTTTTTGTCATGGTTTTTAAATTTGTTTTGAAATATATGGAACTTTGGAACTTTTGGTACAACATGAAAAAGTCACGGTCAACCTAAATTTGTGTGGCACCACTAGGTGGTATCCATTGTTATATCATTGGACTTTGGTATGAATTTATATAGGTTGAATCCAACAATATTCTTGATTATGTTATTTTTATGTATAGTCTAAATTATCCCAAATTCGAGATCCCAAATGATTATGGTCTTGGTCATTTATATACTTTTAACACATGATATTTTTAATCATAGAGTGTTGCTCATAAATTTCTACATGTGGTTTTATCACATGACATCTCCTCATTATTTTTCGTCAAAATGTGTTTACATTATAACCATATAATACATTGATATGATTTCATTTTTATCACTTATAATTTTCATATTTCTCATATTAAGAATATTAATGTCTTTTATTCAACCCATAGTGAAATTTAATTACTATCAAATTTAAAAAATACGAAAAATATTTGATGTTTTTTTTTATTTTTTAAAATCTAGTTCTATTTCATTCTTGATAATAGACCTCATATATACTCTATGGTGTTATTCTGGAGGGTCTTTTTCTCACACCATACATTTTATTTTGGGATGTTGTATATGATATATTATATGATATAGGTAAAGTGAAGGGAATCTTGTAGCATTTCGGATCCTCTTGTTGTCACTGCTTTTTTGTTTGGGTTGGATTGAAGGTTAGTAATGGCCACATTGAGACTTATTGTTCATGATCTATTCATAATTTATGGTTTAGATGTATTTAATTGGATTTTATAGATCTAGTGTTATGTATTTCTACTGAATTGTACTCTTGTTGTATGTATTATTTTAATATATTCAATAATTATTCTATTTTATTGCTATAGAAAATCATGTGACGGATAGCCTAGGTGTATGGTTTTGTATACTTGAGTAGGTTGGTTACACATATTATTGATCAAAAAATATTAATAATTCCTAAAACCGTATAAAAAATTATGAATATACCCTTATAATATATACTTTATGGTATAGTTTTCGAAAAAACATTTAAATATCCATGAAAATAGACTATAGTGAAATAATGTATATGTAAGATCCCGACCATTTCTGGAGTCATCTAGAGCACATTTTACGCACATTTTTGACGTTTTTATATAACTTTGTTTTGGATTAATTTCATGGGGTGTGTTTGGGTGAGTTTTTATAAAACATTAACAGATAGTGGGATGTGCACGGTAAGCCAACTATTTGAAAATCTATGTGACTAAAATATGACAAATGCTCAAACCTGGTCAGAGAGGTCTGCACAATATGTGTATGGTTTGAAAAAACATGAAACTAAAGTACACCAATCATGCAAACCTAAACAGAGAGGTCCACATGGTTAGCCCTGAGTTTTCCCTAACCATGTGCCCCCTCCCAAGGAATTTTGTGCATCGCATTAATTATCCTAAAATCTTTTTTAAAACCACCCTAACCACCATGACTACGATATTTCAACCTTGTGTTGAGGTTGAGAAATTTTGGGTGATCCTAGAGCCTTCCATAGGGATTTCAAGGGCATGTGAACAACATTCTTTGAGATCGAAAGCCTGGATTGAAGATCTACATTCATCTCGGTAAGTGTATTTCATCCCGTTACATTTCTCAATCTTTTCTATATCTATCCTTCATATTTTGATGGAATATTTCCACTGTTACCATGGATCTAAACCCATTATATGAGATCTAAATCTAGGATTTTCAATATAGTTCTATTTTTCTAAATCTTGATAATGTTGATTTTAATTTTGTGTTTAGGGATTTACATCCAGGTCTTGATCGACAAAGTTGTGCCGCTCAAATTTTGGGGATTTCTATTGGTATACCATCCATTAATAAAACAAGGTTGGTGGTCCAAATAAAACACCCATAGTTATGGATTTGATATGTGTATGTGAGTTTTTGGATTTTCTAGCTTCCCTAAATTATTGATATCCTAAATTGAAGTAATTAGGAATATAGAATTGACTTGTGATTTCCTTGGTGATTAATTGATAAATGAATCATAGAACAAATGAAGGGGGGGGGGAGTTCACAAATAGATATTTGTTTTAGATATTTGTCATGGGTCGTGATATACAAATTGAGATATTGAATTGGTTGTGTTAAGATACTTTTTTTGGGAAAATTAATTATGAAATTATGTTTTTCTATTAAGATAATTAATTATAAGAATTAATTATGTGCCATGATGTTGATCAGAGAAGATTATTTTTCAGAATTAATTATGACAAGATGATATTTGATATGGATCAATTATTGTGAATAATTAAATAGGGAATGATAATTGTATTGATTGATTAATTAATGGATGAATTAATTAATTTTTTAAGTTCTTAGTTAATTTTTGAGTTAACTAATGGAATTCGAAATGTTTAACTAATCATTGGATTAATAATAGAATAATTTGGATAATTATTTTGAATTAAATAATGATTAAATGGTTGAGATTATTGTGGTGCTAGAAATGGTGTTCTAGACCGATTATAATTTTGGACTTGGATATGAAATTCCTCCTTAAAAGTTATCCATTATTGAGATGTTAGGGTCCTAGGCATGACGAACTACACCGAATGAGACATGGAGTGTTTGATAATGAATCCTACACTAAATGAAGATTGGGGTGCTTGACATGATGTTCAACACCAAATGAATGATAATAATGAATGATGATTCAAATAAAAAACCTGAGTTAAAACTAGACCTAATGTGATGATTAATTATTAAATCACAATGCAAAAACTATTAAATTATTCATTTTATTTATTTCCACATAAAACATCTTAAACTTTATAATGACTGGACATGTTTTAGACACGGTTGGTGGTGGCCTACTGAGTTTTACTCACACCCTATTCAAGCTACTTGATAGGAACCTGAGTAGATTTTTTTTTGTTGTACAGGATAATGGAAAGGCCCTGGGATAGGTTTCTGTTTAGAATTGGAGCATGGGAGAAATATCTGGGCGTGGTTTGGATCTACTTGGGAGTCGTTGTGTCTTTAATTTTAGTTTCATTGTAGACACTCAACATTCTCATTTTCAAAGAATGTTTTATCTTTCGGTTGAGTATTATATTTTCTTGTTTTGGATATCATATGGCATGGTATTGTTCTGGTTATTTATATTC
The DNA here is from genome assembly GCA_963277665.1 of Viscum album. Lineage (NCBI taxonomy): Eukaryota > Viridiplantae > Streptophyta > Magnoliopsida > Santalales > Viscaceae > Viscum > Viscum album. The sequence goes on from OY728137.1 coordinate 116,173,446, forward strand.
TTTTCCACTTGGTTATTTCTATTTTCTTATGTTGGTATTTTATTTTTATTAAAGAGGGTATAGTCTCCCCGAGACTAGCTTACCAGACCCTCGCTGTTTGTCGGAACCCTCTAGAGTCTGGGGATGTGTAAATGAGGAAATGTGCCCAACTGGCTTGGGGAACTATTTAGTGTTACCCATTTCGGGATGTCACAATGTGGGTCACCATAGGATATAGAGGAAGGTTATGTTGGAGCCCCGGTTTGTAGGACCCTTTGAGGTGTTGGAGAGAATCAGGACAGTGGTGTATCGATAATCCCTTATACAAAAATTCATCACTATTCATGATGTTTTCAAAGTGTCACAACTATGGTGGTATCACTCCTACCCATCTCATGTGATTGATGGGGAAGATGTTGACCTTGAGATATATGTATCTTTTGAGGAGAATCTAATACATGTGGTGGGATGTAAAGAGAATGTGTTGTGGGAGAAGACCATACCATTAGTTCGTGTATTATGGAAACATAGAAGTGTTAAAAAGGAAACATTAAAATTTGAATCAGACATGAGGGATCAATGGAAAAATATTTTTGTCTTGGAATCTTAGATAAGTTAGGAGTGATGCCCAAGGGTGAGCTGTTATAAGGTAGAGAGATTGAAAGATCCCAGCCTTTTCTAAAGTCATCTCTAGTGTGTTTTCATCTATTTTTTTTCTTTTAAGTACATTTGTTTTGGATTAATTAATTGGGGTGAGTTTGGGTGAATTATTATGAAAAAATAGTGGATAGTGGGTTGTTCATTGTTTTTGCATGGTTTGACAAATTGTGTGACTAAATCATAAAAATCTGGATAGAGAGGTCTGTATAGTTTGAGCATGGTTTGAAAAACCATGTGATTAAACTGTTCCAACCATGAAAACATAGACATAGAGGGTGGCATGGTTGGCACATGATTTTCCCTAACTATGTGCCCATTCTTATAAAACCAAGAGTGTTGAATTAATTATCCAAAAATCTATTTTAAAACCACCCGAACCCCCTAGACTACCATATTTCGGCCTTGGATTGGGATTAAAAAATTCTAGATAATCCCAGAACCTTATTTAGGGATTCCATGGTGATCCAAACATTGTTCTTCAAGATCTGAATCCTACATTGAAGATCCACTTTCATCCCGGTAAGCGGATTTCGTCCCGTTACTTCTCTCATTCTTTTCTCTATATATTCTTGATCTTTTCATGAGATATATCATTGTTTAAGTGGATTTAAACCTTTAAGTTGAGATCTAGACCTCGGATTGTGGATCTAGATCTAGATTTAAAAACCCATGATACATCTGATCTTAATTTTGGGATTAGTTATTTATATCTAGAGCTATATTGACGATGTTGTTCCGCTCAAATTTTGGGGATTTTTTTGGGGAAGACATCCATCAATAAACCGAGGTAGGTGGTCTAAATCGATCTCCCAGAAATGTGTATTTGATATGTGTAAGTGCTTTTATGGATTTTTTAGCTTCCCATGTTAATTGATTTCCAAAATTAGAGTAATTAAGAATGTGGAATTGACTTATGAATTCCTTGGTGATTAATTGAAAATTGAATGACAGAACAAACGAAGGGGGGTTTCCTGAATAAATTTTTGTTTTGGAAATTTCTTATGGGTTGAGATATTTTAATTGAGATATTGAATTGGTTGTTTTAATAAAATTAATTGGTGGTATTAATTATGATTTTTTTGGCTATGTTAGATAATTAATTATGAGAATTAATAATTTTCCATGATGTTGATGAAATATAATTAATTATGAGAATTATGTATGGAAAGTTGAGATTTTATTTGGATAACTAATTTTGAATAATTAATTATTGAATTATAATTGTGTTTATTGATGAATTAATTATGGAATTAATTAATGAGTTTCGTTTTTAATTAATTATTGAGTTATCTAATGTCCTTGGAAATTTTTAACTAATCATTGGATTTGTAATGGAATGATGTGGCTAATAGTTTTTAATTAAATAATGATTAGATTTATGTAATTTTTTAGGTGTTAGAAATGGCGTTCAAGAATTTTTATTTGTAGGGACTTGGACATGGCATTCTGCCACAATAGTTTTCCATGCATGAGATGTTGGGGTATTGGGCATGATAACCACCACTGAAAATGATATGGATTGTTTGGAATGGAGACCTATAATGAATGAGATTTTTGGTACTTTACATGAAATTCAACACCAAATGAATGATAATAACGAATAGTGATTCAAAGGGAAAACCTGAGTTGAAAATGGGCCTATTATGATTATTAAATATTATATGACAATGTGATAACTTTTTAATTGTGAATTGTATTTATTGATTCATAAAACTACATACAATATCTCTTGACTAGACCTTTTATAGATACCATTTGTGGTAGCCTATTGAGTACTAATCACACCATATTTGGGCCTCCTGGTCAGCACCCAAGAAGACATTGTTGTTGCAGGACAAGATAAGGGTAAGGCCTTGGGTTAGGTTTTTTTGGGATTGGAGCATGGGAGATGGAAGCAATCTTGCTTTGGGATCCACATGGGAGACATTTTGTCTTTACATTTAGTTTCATTATAGACACTCTGCATTCCCATTGTCATAGCATGTTTTTCCTTTTATTTTTGTATTTTATTTTCTTATTTAGGATATCAAATGACATAGTATTATTCTGGTTATTTATACGCTTCTGCACTTGGTTATTGTTGTTTGCCTCTGTTGGTGTCTTATTCTGATAAAAGAGGGTATACTCTCCCCATTACTAACATACCAGGCCCTCGCTACTAGTCAGCACCCTCTGGCGTATGGGGAGGCATGCTTAAGGGAATGTGTCCAACTAGCTCGAGGAACCGTTTAGTGGAACCCAGTTTGGGATGTCACAATATACTTATGTAAATTGACATTTTTTATCACATTCAAATACTATTAATCTCTTATTCATAAATTCTATACAATTCAATATATACTTATATCCCAAAATATGAAGAACTTCATCGAATATATCAATAATAAATTAATATTCCAAAGTTTATCAAATAATCCATTATTATGGCCACATTAAGCTTATATTAAATCTATGAGTTATCCACCCCTCAATCATGTTTTAATCATTTGTTATCTACAAAAATACACCCTTCTAAAAAAATGGGATTCATGGATATTGAAACCATTTAATATATGTTTAAAACATTTAAATAAAAAAAGTAACACAACTCTTATTTTTTTATAGGATCCTCATAAATTCTAGAATATACACCGATATTATTTATAAATATCACTCACTTATGAAAATATCAAATAGTATCATGATATATTTTCATGTATGATGTTAACCACACTACCATAGGAAGTAATATTAATGTAAAATTTTCTATTATAATATTTATATACTAAGATTATAAACTATTAAATTATTATCCTTTTTCATTAATAAGACTTATAGGATTTAATATAAAAACCTTTCCAAGCTTCATTTTCATGATCACATTTCAAAAAATGTAAAGACAAAAATGGTTATGAAAATATCCAGAATAATAATATGTAATCATCTTTCTATTGATGTCTTCTCTGATGACACCTTCATTTCAACTTATGATACTCTCATTTCTACTATGTTTCACATGGTTCATCCAATAACTCTCTTGGTTCAACCTGGGTTTCTTTATGTTTTTTCTCTCATACATATTTACCTAACACCTAATTGTAATTAGGAAGTAAATCATTCATAATGTATTGTAAATATAGTTTAATTATCCAAAATGTATCCCATGAGAGTGTATGTCCATGTGTATAGTGTTATGACCACTCATAATTCACTAAAATGAAGATCGAATAAATGCTCATCCAGCCTTTGTGGTCGCTTACCTAGATAAATATGTGCTATAACTGCCTCCAATTTCTAGTATACTAACTATGATGAATTTTCCAAGATAACATCCAAATATATACCGTATAAACACTTTTCTATTTATTCTATCCATATAATTATCCCTTATACTTATCTTTGTTGTTATCAATAATTTTACATTATCCTTATCCCAAAAATAATAAACAGAAACATGATTAACATAAATGTTTATCTATACCTTTCAAATTATTTTCAAACATAACTTATAGAATTATGATAAAATTTATAATCCCTAAATTGTCATTAATAGTCAAAATCCAAATCTCTAAAGTTATTTTACCCCCACCCCCCCCCCCCCCACACCATAATAAAATCTATAGATCCCTAGACCCACAATATTGGATATTGTGCTAAAACACATTCCCCAAACACTTGATTTAATACTAACTAAAAAATCCATCAAATTTGACTAACTTAATTACATTACAATAATAATGTTTATAATTACAAACATTCCCAAAGGATTTAAATTTTTATTTTTATATTATTAATGAAAACAACTAACTAACATAACCAATGAATTTTCATCCAATGAAAATTCATACAAACATATTTGAATTTCTTAATAGATTGAATGACTTCAACATATCACACTAATTCTAAATAAAATATACTCTTCCAGATACGTATTAATTTTATATTATTAATAACTAGAGGGAATATAAACATAATATATGGGTGAGATAATATGATCATTAAGGGTAACAATAAATGATAATAATTAAATATAAAAAAGTGATCCTGACATGGATATATGAATGTAATCATGATATCTAAGTAACTTATACCTAATAAAATAAATATTATTGAATTAGAATATGAATAACATAAGATATGAATCAAAATATTTTGAAAAAACGAGTCAATAAACATTATATATGGGTTTATAACACTATCATTATAATAACTATAAATCATTAGAACAAACACTAGTATAGGGAAAACAAACATTCATTATCAACAGAGCTAGTATCCATGGACACAAGAAAATAAAATGTTCTAAATAATATTTATCTTGTGATATATAAATCCTTAAAATTAGATTTGAGGGTGATGTTAGGCCACAAAAATAATAATCCATGAAGCTAAGTGAAATATGGAAACTATTTACTAATCATGTCATAGAGATCCCATTGGAAAAATCTATTTAATTACTCACATAAAAATAATCCCATAAAAATAAAATAGGTTTAATTCATCACACCATAAAGAACCAATGGAAATAAAATGGGTTTTATATCCTTTTCAAATAAAATCTTATGTCAAAAGTATTCATAATTCCATCAAATAATCATACCATCAGACACCCATGGAAAATTAATATGTATCCAAAAATATTAATAAAAATATTGTTAAATTACTTTTAATCAAGATAATATTGATTAATATATTACCACCATACAGATAATGGTTATATAGTTAAGATAACAATTTACATAATCAACTGATTCATGGAATATATTCAAACACTCATTATTAATAAATATATAAATTATGTTATTCTTAATGAGAAGGGGTTTCCAAGTCACTATACCTACTTATAGGGTATTGATATGAAATAAAAATCAATTAATGAATCATATGATTGACTAAACGTAATATTACATAATCTTTACATAGAAAGAATTTGGATGGTTATATTTAGATAATATCCACTATTAGGCATAAAATGTGTCAAATGACATTGATATAAATGAAAAGAATCATTTTCTTATGTTTGATAAAAAATATCATTGTAAATAATATATATCATTGATCTTTTGAGATACTTTTTAAAAAAAAATTAAATAGATATTTTATAATTTTTTTTAAAAAAAATTTAAAAACCATGAAAATTTAAAGGTATTGTTTCAAATAAAATAGAAATGTTTGCGATAAGAGTTTTTCACATGAAAAAAAAAACAAATCTTCGTAAAAAATAATACAATCCTATAAATAATAATTTATTGGTCACATTCTAAATTAATTTTAAAACTATATATAAAAACAATGAAAAATTTTACATTAAGACAATATAATTCAATTATATATCATTGATAAAGTATCACGCTTATCAACTGAATTTTTAGGGGATGATAATAAATATGATGTTGACATTTTGGAAAACAATTCAAATAGTTAAAAATATCATTATTGGAAACCCACATTATAAAAAGTGTAACAAAACATAATTCTTATAAGTGGATAATTGATATATAATGGAAACTTGTGTTAACATGTAATTATTTTCCAATTATAATGGAAGCATTAGCTTTAATGGAAAATAAGGAGAATGTGGAGAAAGTTTCTTTATAGAAAATAGAAATTAGTCTCAATAGCGATATAATTTTGAGAAATAAATTTAAACATGGTAAAAAAATATGAATTAAAAGGACCATTTCCACTATAGAGGAATATAATGGATAATTAAATAAAATTTTAGGTTGGTGGAAACCAATCATGTATTATATAAGTTCAAGAAGAATCATTTTCAATTAATATATGGATATGAGTTAACAAAAACACTCATAGTAATGGTAACATAAGAATCCAAAGTAAATTACAGAGAATAGTCGATAATATGACATTAAAATATCATGAGATTAATTATATTCATTATACATCAAGTTAATAGTATATGTAAAACACTATAAATATAAATTATGTTCTATGATATGAAACATGTGTCAATAAATTTAAATTTCACACAAAGAACCTCTTAAAACAATATAAAAATTGATGTTAAAACACCTTGAAGGATGTTATTTCAAATGGGAAATTTAATAAAATGAACAATGACTTGATCATGGAAAAAACATTAAAGGTTTTTTAGATATAACATTCCAAATAAAATATATATAATTATAAATATGTCCATACGGGAGAAAAGATTGGACAAGAACCCCTTACTATGCTTCCCCACTTAGTAGAATGTGCTCTAACCTCTTATATGAATATAATAACTATATTAATATTCTTTTTAAAAAAATTATTAATATATATATACTAATGAACATTATTTTTAATTAATAATTACATGTATATGAGTTATTTATTTTGAATTTTTATGATTAATTTTTAGTGATTTGGATCTTTTTTTCGACAGAGAGCTTTCTAGACCTCTTAGGACATTTCCTCTTCATTATAGGAATTTTACATACAGCTTCAGTGTGACCTCGATGCTGCTTTGGTGTTCTTTTCTAGGGCACTAAAGTAGTGTCTCATGTGGGAAGACCCATGGTGGGATGAGATGCTGGTGTCTTGGAATATCCAATGGACAACAGTGGCAACAAAATGCATGGAGGGGGTGATATTGGTTTGTGATAGGCCTTCTTGGTTTGAATGATGGAATCAAGGAATTTCGTGACTGGATATTGGATGCAGATCTGTGTGGCGGTTGGAACTTGCCTAAATAACGACGAGAAGTCTTGGATGAGGGAGTTCATGCCCTCATATTTATTTTAGATTTATAATTTGTTTTCTTAATTGGCTCCAGATCCCTGGATCTAGCCTTTTGGTGGGACTTGTCGATGATGGTAATAGCGTGTAACAATGATTTTTATATAGGGTTTTAGTGAGTGGATATCAAAGGAAATGATGTTATATGACTCTAGCGAAATGTGTTTAAGGTGGGTCGAACGAGGAACTTGGTTGCATCTAGATGTGACATGTAGCATCATGTTTTCATGTGAGGTTATTCTGTTTGTTTGGTGGAGTGTGTCCATAGACTTTGGATGGAGATGATGTGATGATGGTAGTGTTAGCAATTGGTGTTTTTGTGGTGTTTTCGGAAGTAAAATTGGCCTCTTGTCTCGTCAGTTTGGATAATTTATAATGGTTTTAATTGTAATGGAATTTGTATCAATTGTCTTTTGGGCCACTCAATCTAACGTTGCATTCCACTAGACCATTAGGGTGGTAATTGGTTCTCCCTTAACCCAGTCCAAAAGTTATTTCTATTATTTTTATTTTTAATAATGGTGATGGTCCTCAAACAATTTCAATGTCATATGTGAGTAATATTGTTAATTTTGAACTATTTTTTAAAAAAAAGCATTATTATCCCAACTTACAATATTCAGAGATCATCAAATGTTCAATAATTCAAAATTTATAATTATTTTTATTTTTAATAATTTATTTAATGTTAGTTTCGGTTATGGTTCATGTTGTCAAAAATGGCCATAAACATGTTTTGGTGATTTATATCAAATGATTGGTGGTATCTTTATTAATCATTATAATATTAATGTAAAAATTAAAAAAAATTAAATATTTATTTTAATGTTTTTTATAATAAATTATTCTTAATTATCTTCTTACAATCATCTATGAAATCATTTTATATAAATTTTCAAATAGATGGTTAGATCAAATCAAACATGAACATACCATGATTACTGGTTGATTATAACTATGAAAGTGACTTATTTTGTAATAATATCATTATAACATAAGATTAATGATATTACATGGATAATATTATGTTTCTAATTATATTTGAATAAATTTTAATAAATTTAAAATAAACTATATGAAAAAATTGATATATTACATCACTGAGGTAGTAGTCCATACAACGAAGGAATAACATTTTCATTTCCATAATAATTAGAGGAAAATAAGGTGAATTATTATTTTTCTCTTCATATGCATCATAATATTTTATATTTCACATTTATTCATTAATTTCACCTTCAAAATCATTGATTAGATTTTTTGATGAATGAAATGGATGTAATCTCTTTATGGTGAGAGGAGTCCATACAATACGGGGATGGAATTTTACTTATATTACTATAAAAGGGGAATGAGGTTACTAGTTTTTTCTATTATAATCATATCATTCCATATAAAAAATATTTATGTTATTATATAAGAATCAGAAAACTATATTTGGGAATGTATGAAGGAAAAGAAAATCATTAAGAATAATTACTCACATTGAGGACGTTGGATTTTCCATTGGTGAGTCCATGGAAATTGTGGGATTATGAAAATATATTATGAATTTAAGGTCAAATAAAAGTGTATAAAAATATTTTGGGAATTAAAATGGTATTTTTTTAATGAGGAAACATAGTTTTTCTTTGTGGAAATGATGAGGTGGTGAGAGGTCGCTATTACAAGTGGTTATAATGATATTTTTATAAATATTTCAACTGAGTATATAGAGAGCATGTATTCCACAGGTTAATAAGACCCAAAATAAGTAAAATAATGTATTTATTTATGATATAATAGCGGTCTTTTCTCAAATACACATTTGAAAAAAGTTTTAAACATGTTTTTATGTTCTTTACTCTGAGTATTTTCACTTTCTTTATTTTTTTTGTTTTATCTAGGGGAATAATTTTTAGCTAAAAAGTTTACTATTAAATAATAAAAATTAAATTTCCCATGTTAATAATTTTTAAATAATTTTTAAATATATTAATTCAATTTAATCATTAAAAAATATATTTCTAAGAATAATCACTTTTACATTCGATCTTATCATGCGTAAAAACAAATTTGAAGATAAAGAACATTTTTAAGGTTAGAATATATTTGTTGAATATGACTATAAATTTCTTGAGTTTTCATATTATTGATTAGTTTTTAATGAATAAATATATATGTCACTTTAAAATAAATATAAAATTTAATTCTACCAAAATATTTTTAAATTAAAAAAATTCCCAAAATAGGTTTTATTAGAAAATATTAGTAACTTTATTAAACATATAATTATTAATTTTATAATAGTATTACTAAATGTTTTGTTTTATTATATAATTTTGATATTATTGTTAATAAAATTTTAAAGGTATTTAAGTTATGCTTACTTCAAAATATTTTAATAAGTGATTATATTTTAATAAAAACATTACATTTAAATATTCAACTAAAATTAAATTATTTCAGAGAAATCAAAAAAAATGTAATATAATTATAAAATTATAAATTCCGAAAAAATCACTTTTATCATATTTTTATTAATTTTTTTTTAAATTTGTATATTTAAATAAAAACAATTTAGAAAATTGTTTTTAATTTTTTTTTTAAATATCCACTCTCTATAATATTTTTTAATATAAATTTTTAAATAATTTATTTTTGACATTATATTTATAAATATAAATATTACCTGTTATAATAGACTTTTTACATTAATTAAATAAATTCATTAATGTAATATGAAACCCCCTTCTTTAAATAATTTTTTTGAAGGGATCATTTTTTAAATACGAATTGAAGAATAATAATTATATGTGTTTATTTTAATTTATTTTTATATTTTTTATTTACTAATTGTTATTTTTTCATGTAATATTAAGATTTCTTGGTTTTATTTTCTGATGATTAGTTACTTTGATGATTTGTATGACACAAGAAATTGAATATAGTATTAATTTAATTGATCTAAAATCCTAGGTCATTACAAATTTCATTATTCCTAATTCAAAAAGGTACTATAATTGATTCTTTACAATTATTTATCATTTTATAATTCCATTTAATGTGTTTTTTTGTTATAATCCTTGAATATGAAATTAGTGTTAAGTATATTTATATGTTTTTTAATGAAAGGAAATTAGTTTCTTAATTAATTATATTAATATTATTGTTATATTTATAGATCCAAAATAAATCAATATATAAATATTTATATATTATATTATCATTTTTATTTTTATTTTCTTTATCAATAATATTATTTATAGTATTTTAGGTAGGTGGTCAGATCGACCAATACACAGACATACAATAATTAATAAATGACTATGGATATGAAAGTGGATTCTTTTGTTATAATATTACTAAAAAATGAACATAGTGGTATTATTTAGATATTAAACATGTGTTAAATCGTATTTAAATTCAATTAAATAAATAGGTAAGATTCTATATGTAGAATGATATATTTTTCTTCATGGGTGCTATAATTTATATAACACATTAATGTTGTTTTCATTTTTATTAATATAAAAATTGATTATATGGTTGATTTTTCATCACAAAATATAAAAACTTTATTATAATATAAGTACTGAATTAATCATATAATAATATGAAAAAAATTTAATATAAAATATATAAACGAAACAACACTATGGAAATGTTAGTACTTAGATTGGGAAATTTGAGTTTCTCGTGCAAGATTCCGTGGAATAGGAGGGAATAAGACAAAATATTGTGTCCAAAATATTATGGAAGTAAAATAGAATTATAGGGTAATTAAATTGGATAGTTATTCAATAATAACCAAAATATTATGAGTGTTCTCCAAGGGGTGGTGATAGACACCTTTTATAAGTGGTGAGAATTGAATTTTTTTGATTATCTCATCATAGTAATAGATTTCACTTGATTTAAATTCCAATGAGACAAGAAAACAAATAATAATAAATTCTATACAAGTATTATCCAATCCAATCATCATATACTAAATTATAATAGTTTTTATATTTAATTTCCCTTACCCTAATGGTTATCATGTTTTACAATTTTTGTCTTTTATTATGGTCAATAGTATTTTACTATGTAATCAATTATTTAATCATTAATATATAATGGGACTTATTACATAATTGGGAAATAAATATTCCAATTTTTTAAACTATTCCATGAAATTAAATATTCTCAATTGGGTGGATGAGGTGTGGCGACCAGAGTTTCGTATCACTCAATTATTGTCCATATTGATGTATTCCAGACATGTGAAACACATTCTCTCAATGCGTTAAGTTAAAATAGTTAAAAAATTCCATTTCAATCAGTTATAAATTTTTTCTCTCACCACCTCTTTAAGAATTTTATGTCAACTATAAAAATCCATGATAAACATATATTTATTTTCCATCATTTATATAAGTCAATAATAAAATATCATTTTTAATCACATGATTCTAAATGGGTAAATTGTATTGTATTTGAGGATCATTTGTATAATCTATGTGTTTTCTGATAATTTTGAACATTTATCCATAATCAAACGACACTATACCTCCATATAAACTAATACGATGTTATTTTCTTATTCCATATTTGGGGAAGGGAAACATTGGGATGGGGTGAGATTAGATGATTTTTAACAGGGAAAACACATCAACATATCATCAATGTATTGATTATAATAATTTAAAAAATCTTGGGAATTGGAGAAATATCTTATTAAAAGTCAAATGGAACTATATTTTTTTTTCTAATTCATGGTATAAGGACATGTACTATAAAAATAAATAGTATATACTATTAAAAATGATTGTAGAAATATGTGATTATAAAGACTATTAATGAGGAACAATTTTAATATTATGAAAAAAATCCTAAAAAATGTAATAATGAAATGTCGAAAAAACAGAATCATAAGAAAACATTAAATAGTGGTTAAGGTAAAAACTATTATGAATCATTACATAGTAGATCATGAATTACATTATACAATCTATTCTGATCCGACCATCATAACTCATAACCCATTATTTATTTGAGTGTCATAACTCACAACCCTTTATTAACTACGACATCTCATGTATATGTCCATTATAGACTCGAGTATCAATAATTAGGTTCCATTATTTACTCGAGTATCACAACTCAGGGCCCATTATTATCTCATGACATATAAAACCATAACTAATTCTTCTGATCCCCCATGTCAATAATCCATTCTAATGTTATCAAATTGATAATATTCATTCATCACAACATGAAAAACCCCATAGAATAAAAAATGATTTCTAAAAAAAATTGTAAATTATATTAGTAAATTTGATCTCAATAATGTAAATTCTAAATACTGATAATCCATTTTCCCAAAAGAGTATTTTATAATAAGATTTATAAGGTAGTTTTTGGAATATAACATTAAATAAAGTAAGGTCACTATAGATAAAGTGTAAAATTTTATAAAAGTTGTAAAATATTTTTATAAATCACATTTTACATTATCATTCCTGGTGATGTTTTGGGTCAGTTTCTATAGTCATTTTTAGACTGTCCACTTTTGAGATAATAGAAATAAAGAATATTAGAAATAAATATTTTAAAATAGATATAAATAATTAATCCTTGAAATATATATAAATATTTCAAAAATATTATATGAATACATTTGTAAGAAAAATATTTTTAAAATAATCGTTCCAGAATGATTATTTAAAAGATATCAATATTTACAAAATGAAAAATAAAAAACATTGAAAAAATTCCTGCTAAATAGAAACATCGATAAGAAATCCTGGTAAAGACAAAAAGGATATCAAAAATATTAAGTGAATGAATTTTGAAAATATTCTTCATTAATAGGGGTTCCAAAATACATAAAGGATTTATAAAGATAATTCAAAATATTAGATAAAATATTTCTTTTTAAATGGATTGAATACATTTTTAATAATTTGAAAACTATTTTTAGAAGACACAAATCGCATCATGAGATAATAAAACTACTCTTCGGAATGTTTTATGAGAAAATAGAAACGTCACAAGATTAAACACTAATTTTTCATTCAAAATAATAATTGAAAATTTTTTAATAATGAACATAGATATGGATGGAAAATAATATTTAAAAGAGGTGAGACTTTTTACGTGGAAATAATTCACCCTTGTGAGAAAAATCATTGAGAATGAATCTTTGAGTTAAAAATATCATTTTATGAATATATAATATATTAAATATCTCATGAAATTTGATTTTGAATAATATATCAAACATAGAGTAATGATTCCCATATAGTGATGTTTTATGTCACAGAAAGGAAATTTGAGTTAACCAAATCCCTAATGGATGTCATAATTCATGAATCAAGAAGAATTATGAAATTATACTATATTTTAGAAATTAAATCCTTAATATTTAAATAGAAAATAATGTATAATAAAAACAATCAGAAGAATGTGACTATCTTATATTATATAAGTGCAAAAATAAGATCATAAATCAATGAATGATAATTGGGTTTACCAAAACCCCTTGATATAAATCATAACATAAGAATAAGGATACCATAAAATAGAGAATAAAATATCATTAAATGAATGATATTAACTATATAAGATGGATGTGGGTTCATGAATAAAAAATATTATTCAAATTGCAGTGTCACATATAAAACATGTCTCTTTTATTTGAAAATGAGACTAATAAATTCTTACTATATTTCTTGACTGGCACTAAATATATTTAACCTCCTATATAAATAACTATCATAAACATAAATTAACAAAAATTATTCATATCACAATTTATTTTATAAAAATACTTTCTAATTATTTTATAAATGTATTTTATTTAGTTATACTTAATTTTCAATATTATGTGTGTGTAATCTTGATCGTTTTTAACATGTTTCTAAATACTAGTGTTATTATTTGTTCTCCTCACTATGTCCATCATTATGAATTTATAAAAGGTATGGGAATTAATTATATATAATTTTTATCATTTTACAATATCATTCCTTTGTAATTTTTGTTACGATGCATAATGATGAAATCAACAATGAACATGTTTTGGTGATTTTCTTAATGAAAAGATGTTTCTATCATAAATGATTAGCTAATTTTTAATGTTACAAATCCCAAAACCAAATACAATAATTTTTAATTATTATATCACATACTATCAGTATGTAAGTTCTTATTTTCATCCATAATATAAATTTATAACATTATTCCTATTATATATTATACTGAACCTAATATTAACATACCAAAACTAAAATATGAGTATTGTGATGAAAGTTGTATATTTTTGAATAATATCATTACTTAATAATAATAAAAATATTATATATAGATATATATATTTATATATATTTAATGTTTTACGTTGAGTATAATTTCTCATTTTTTTATTGATGTCTCAATATGTGTTGAGTGATTTTATATCAATTAATGATGGTTGGAGAATTATGATCGATTCATTTTATTGAATTGGATGCCATGATTGAAAAATTATCATGATAAATGTAAGATATTGAGTGAATAAGAAGTGATGATTCTTGTAAAATTAATAAGGATTTATTCAGTGATATTTGATCTCATGAATGATCAATTGTAATAGTAAATATGATGATTATGGAAACATTAATAATTCTAAAGTACTGATGTTTTTAGTATTCATTGTAAGAATATTTTTCACATCAATAAAAATGAATATGATCCATCCAATGGTGTTTTTAAATGGAATAAATTTGAGGAAGTTAAATGAAGTCTATGCAATATTAAAATTATTTCGTTAGGATATTTTCATTGAATAAGGAAATTCCAACATCCATAGTATAAAAACATTAAGATTTTAATTCCATGGTAATATAGTTATCCACACAAAAATATTGTCACATATTTTTATGGATAAAGGAAATTTAATGATAAATATTATAGGAATATGATATTTTAAATTGTATTATCGAATGGATGAAAATTATAATCATTCCATTGAATTATTATTAGTGGGATTTTATAAATACATTGGGAAAATAACAACAAATCACAAAGGCCATATAATTGAACTTGCTATGTGAGAAAGTATAAAAAATGAGGAACATCCAACTATTGGGATTATCCATGGTGGCATGGTTGAAGATGAGTTCCTTCATAGGTAGGAAGGACAGTTGGATGCTGCATTATTCTCACATGGTGTGCGTGGGTGTTGTGTAAATGGGTGAATGGGTCTTCCAACCATATATTTGTTTTTGAAGTGCTTCATTAGCCAAAAAATGATTCAATTTTGATGGTGATGAATCCCTAGAGTTATTATTAATAATATCACAGCAAAATGGAGGCCTTATTTGGGAAACAAGTGGAACCATATATTTTAGCTTCATCATTTAAAGATATAGATAGAACATGTGTCATCTAATCTCACCAATATAGGTTGTATGATATCCTGTACCACATGAGTTTTCATAATATCTTTATATTTCATTTATTTTACATCGAAAAACCTACATGCATGATCTTAAGATAGTTAGTTATCTCTTGTGATCCCCCTAAAGGGATGAAACCACTTGATCGAACCTATGAAATGCATAAAATCAATGTCTTCCATTATTCTGTTATTACATAAAATATATTTTATCAGTTAGAATAATAATCTATTATATAAAGGAATATTTTTCACACAAATCCATCGTATTATGTTTTGTAGATCATGGGATCATAAGAAAAAAAACGACGGAATATAGAGAATAACTAGTTGTGCAAAATCATGTTGTGGAATCAAGTGATATATTCAGAATACATATTGCAATAATGTGATGATATAATGAAATTTTGGGAAGAATAATTTTACATCCACAACATGTATCATACATAATTTATAGCTTATATCACAAGGATATTTCTATGTTTCTCCATTAGTTATCCCCAAATACATGCAAGAAGAACCACATGATCCAGAAAAACACCAAGTGGTTACATGATCATGTGATGTAATCATCTAATTTACTAATTAGTTCAGTGTCGAATTATAATGTCAATAGATTATGTATTTTAAAATGAATTATATTTTATGATCATTGGGTGTCCAAATGAGCATTTATTCCCCATTAAATAAAGAGTAGATGTGGTGTATCATATTCTATAAAAAACTTGATGTAGGTATGAGGATGTACTAGGATATATTTAATATATCAATAGAGATATTTCATTTTAGTAAAAAAAGATATACAAGTGAACTCTTCTCATAAATTAGAATAATATATCTAGTGATTCATTCATGGTTGATTGATTTATTTGATAAATAGGATCTGTGAATATTGTTCAGCCAGTAAAGATAGATACGAAAACCTCCATGGTTACAAGAAGGAAGGTGATGAATCCAATGGATAAACATTTTCAATTAAAGGGACACTAATAATTTTCACAATATTCAATCACTTGAATCCCATATATGAAAATACTTCTTGTCAAACACTACATCTGAACCTGAAAAAAATTGGGTTACATAAAGGTAATTAGATATCATGGGATAACAATTTCATTAAATGTAGAAGAACATAACCATGTGCATCTGTTCACGTGAAGGAAAAAAATGGTAGGCTACATCAGTACCATAAAGGAAATTACATCCCTTAATCAAAGGGATAAACACACAAGTAAACCTGTAAGATTTTTGTGAAATAAATTCATTCCATGTAGCCTACATGTAAATATTTACATACCTATATAAAATGAAAGTAGAATCCAAAGATAATATTAAAGGGATATTGGGACATTTTGAGATTAATGATTTTAATTTAGAAGGTACATAAAATATTGATAATTATCAATGGTTATGTGCAATGTTCTTTCATTTTTCATCATTTCATAAATGCATTAATTATGTTGAGAACTTGATAATAAAACCTACTTAGTTATAAACATAACTTATTGAATAAAATATAATTGTATAAGTCATTTTCAATACATGAACACATTTGATTGAGGTTGGGAGTCCATTGGATAGAATAAATAATCTTTCCTTATAATTTATATCAACTAAGGAATATTTGATCAACCACTGAAGATCAGATTCTTAAGTGACTGAATCCACAATATACGTACATGAGAATTTTTTTGGGTCTGAGAATTCAGTAAACTAAGAGGAACCAATTCATTCAAGTTGTAGTGTGAATGAGTTTAAAGAATAAAGTTATTTTTCATGAACATGTTGGTGATATTTAAGATATACAATAAAGAAAAAATATAGTATGCTTATAGAAAAAATATCTTTTTCATGTTGTGAAAAAGAATACATGGGTAGACGGATATCATACTATCTGTCGATCAACACATCAAAAATATTTGGGGGATCTAAACTATTGTGTCTTTCTATTTACTGAAGAGACTTTATTTGGGGTCTCAATCTAGTCTAGAATAGGTAAAATAAAAGGAATTTTTGGATTCTATTCTACCATGTTTGATGATTTTTTTTCCAGTGAGTAGTTCTAGAATCAATCGTAGGATTGACTACTAGGGAATATAACTAGTAGTTATATTGTCTCTTACAAAAATTTATAATATTATGTTGGAGAGTACATGTTGGAGAGAATTACCAACATTGAAAGGAGTAGATATTTATAATAAACCTTGTAAATATTATGTGTTGTTCTCCCTTTTCTTCTTTATATATACAATGTGATACTGTGAGATATCAATGAGTAGATTTAGAACTGTGACAAGTTTAAGGGGTTGAATTCAAAAGAAATAATTTATAAAAAATAAATCAAATATTCACCCCCCACTCAGTGTTAAATCAAGTATATGATTCTACTTGTAAAATAATATTTAATTATATTTTAATAAATCAACATAAACTACATGTAAAATTATGTGTATTAATTCATAGAAGTTTTAGTCAACATAAGGCATGATTAATATGTTTGCTTCTTAATAAGAGAGAGAGAGATGATGGAATATAATTTTTATTTTTAATATTCATTTTATTTTTATTTTTATAACATTTATTCACTAATTTAATCCTTAAATCCAGTTATGAGAAGTAGTGGTGAAAAAAGGAATACATCTCATCATGGAGGTAGTATTTTGCAAAACAGCAAAAATATTCTTTTCACTTTTCTTATTGAACTGAGGGGTGTACTATTTAATAATTATTCTAAAAGAAAATCAATATTAGGTATACTATAAATAAATAGTTCATCACATAATTTTAGGAAAAATATATTTTAATTCAAGTGATATAAATGAAACAACATTATGTAAAACCAATTCTTACGTTGCGAGCTTTGAGTTTCCCTTGGAAGATCTCTTATAATGGGAGGACATAGGAGAAATGATTTTGTCTAGAAGAGAATATATATTAAGGGGTGATGAGAGGCCCCCATTATTACTGGTGAGAAGGGAATTTTTGTTATTTTTCATATTAATATAAAGAGATAACATTCATCATAAGTCAAAAAATTTCCAAAACAGAAAATAATGGAGTGTATAATTTTTTTTTCGATACACACCTCAAAAATTGAATTAGAAAAAAAAATTAACATGTTAGGCTTCATACACCTTTAGTTAATTCTTTTTATCCTTTTGGATTTTACAGTTGTAAATAGTTTTTTACCTATGTAATTTTTTTTTAAACTTTAAAAATTGACGATTATTAAAAAAAATTAATTTCATACAAAAATATGAAATCCATTTTATCATATAGAATTTGAATATGTATGAAAATTTATTTCAGATATATCTCATGTAACATGTAGAAACATATTTTTAGAAAAAATAATAATATTATGTTAAAAATATATTTTTATCATAAAAAATCATAAATATTAATTTTAATTATAAAATATGGTTTAATATAATTCACATAAAATTTATGTGGATTTAAAATCAATAAAAAAATATGATTTTCCCAAAATAATATTTATTTAAAACAAAAGTCCATAAATATATTCTTTTGTTGGTAGATACTATATATATTTATATATTGTTAAGAATATGTATTAGTTATTCTAATTTGAATAATAAAAAAATAATTTAATCCATATATTAATATTTTATCACAAAAAAATTATATATTTACAAAGTCATTACGGGATTATTAAATTTTATTATTTTCACTACTCCCTATAAATAAATATTTTTTGGAAAATTTAAAAAAAAAAATTCATAAAAATTACATATTTGAAAATAATGAAAAATGATATTTTTTTAAATTAAAACTATATTGTTTGCCAATTTACATTTTAAACTAAAATAAAAAATATAAAAGAAATATGGCATTGAAAAATGACCTCTTAAAACAATAAAGGTTATTATTAATATTTCTTACTAATTACTCATATAAATAATGTTAATATATTATTTTAAATATTAAAATAATATATAATATCAAAATTATATTTTAAAAGTTAATGATATAAAATATTAGGTTAAAATACTTACCTTATTTAGAAAAATAATTATTTGATAAAGAATTGTCCTTTTTAATATGAAATATTATTTATTATTTAGTGTGTCAATGAAAAAAAACTTTCATATAATATACTTTCATTAATTATAGGTTTAGTTTATTTATATATTATATACATAAAAAACTTATTTTACAATACTATGATCCTTTCCCCATTGTCTCACCATACTAGACCCTCTTTTACAGATAACATATGCTATAAAAAATTTTATAACCTTGGGAATAGAAATATAAAAAAATGGGGACGGTAAATTCTTAGTATGCATATATATGTGAGAAAAAAAATCAAATATCATAACTGAGGATAATATAAACTACTATGTATAGGAAGAAAACAAACATAAATAAAAAAACATTATGAAATCATACATAATAAAACAATGATATCGAATCATGATTCATGACATAATGATTCTGGTATACAACTTTTCTGGAAATTGAAAAAAATTACAAAATACATTTAAGGGTTGATAGAGAACCAAGACATATGTATAACTTTAGACATCATATGAAACCACTATTTTACAGATAAATTTAGGAAAATTTGTTATATTATCCTTGTATAAGATCCATTCAATTGAAAATTCATTACTCTCTAGTTCATCAATAACTGCTTCATCAAAGATGCTTTCCATTTTGTCTCAATCATGAAGGTAAAAATATGTATTGATATTCCATTTATTGAAACACCATATAAGGATTTGGAATTTAGAATCCATAAATGATAATTTTTTATCATTGAGATGTACGTGAATTATTCTTCCATACAATTTTAGATGGTCATCCACTATATCTTTAACTTTAGAAATATATGCCTACATCTTTCTATGAACAAGTGGATGAAGTTTAGTTGTCAACACCAAGGTATATTTCATACCATAATCACCTCATTTTTAATCTTGAGTATTATCATTACTTGTAAAATAATATGAACTGCTATGGGAAATTTCATTAGAACCCTCAATTTTTTGGGTTTTCTATCTAAGGTTATCTTCCCTCTGTATCATTACAAAAATTACCTAATCATTTTTTGGGTGGTGTCTCATCACTATGATTTCATCATTAATTATTTGCTAAATCTATATCCATTTGATTGGGTATAGAGTAGTAATCCTTTTTTCTTTTAATTTACATTCCCTTGCTGATCAGGTAGTCTCCCAAATTGAGTCCACCCATATTAACACTTCTTTAGACCTGCTCATAAAATATATCAAATTTTAGATTTATATTCACACTTAAAAGAGACTCTACAATATTCTGATGATTGTAGAGCCTCAAAAATAGTTCCCTTAAAGTGTTTCTTCTCAATATATGCATAGAATATCCTTGGATCCTAACCCTATACAGATTTATGTTTTTTAATCTTTTTGGGTTTTGGTTTCACCCACCCAAAATCATTATCATTAACCAATCTTTTGAAATTCTAAATACTATAACCTCTTTTGAGCATAAACTCTTTACAATCATTCTGTACTGCGAAAATTTAAAGGGTTTTTTTATAACCCTTCAACATTTTATGAAATAAACCCATCACAATATTATCTATAATGACCTAAAACTATTCAACCAGTACCCTAGACATAAACAACCTCACCAAAAGTTGCACCCATTTCTAGATATGGGTACTATGATTGATGAACCACTTCATCAACCTAAATTTAAACCACTAAGTTGTTGGTTAAATCTATTTCATGCACTTTTATACCCTTAAATTATTCTTGATTTTTTCTAGGAACAACTTTTTTTAAAGGGGATATTTCTATCCCTGTGTATCCTTTACTAGAATCAATGAGGTTATATGGAATTGATGGGGCATATGTGATCCCATAATATAATGAAATAAGTCCAATACACCTTACATTATAATTTTTTTTAAGAGTAAATATTTCAGGTAGATTTTTATTTTCCCTTAATTCTAACATTAAAGACATATAAAGTTGACTCTTATTAATTAAAATTAATAGAAAACTCACATTGGAGGTTTTCTAAGTGAGATCTAGTAAAATAGTATTTGAACAAGAACAATAACAACACTGTCTACTTACAACTATATTCTTCACCCATGTCCATCCATAGTACATCTGTAGTTAGATGGGATACATAGATATTTATACAAATACAGGGGTGATAGGCTGTGTAACGACCCAAACTTTTATTAATGAAAAATCTTCTTGATCCAATTTAATGTCTTATCATGTAAAATAGTTATATAAAACATTGAAACATCATTGGTTTTTTATAATTTTAAAATATCATCATGAATTGTGATCATTGCTGATGTAGCCATTAAACATTGGTCGTATGATTAGTATAAATATATGGCTTAAACAAATCCAATTTACTCAGAAAAATGAAGTGATGGCCTCATCCAGTAGAATTTCTCCATACGAATCACATTTGTTAGAGATCAGAAAGGATGCGGCATCATTGGGATTCACTCTTGACCAAGCCCAAGTCGAGCTTCAACATGTTAGCTCGAACAGAACCGCCTACAAAAGATGAATATGTTGATAGAGATTACCACCAGAGTGATGTAATCTAAGACACCCCAATATTATATCACCATCGCACAACTTACACTTCAGTCTTATGTATGTTTTATAAGGGGTTATGTAATAGAACCTTAGTAATATGATTATGTATATTATTTTTGTATATTATAAATAGTATATATTCATTTTACTATTGTTAATTTGTAAATAGTTCTTTAAGAACAAATATTATTTTCAGTAAATATTTAATGAAGAAATTTATTTTTATGAGTTAATGGATTTTTTTAATTAAATATTATTTTAATAAAATATTATTACAAAATTAATTTTTATTAAATATGGATGATAATATAATTTTTATGAATTCAATTGTAAATTTTGTTAGGGTTTGAAATCTATTTTTGGAAAAACCAAAGAATTTTTGATAAATGACACTTTTAAATTTAAAAGTAAAAAATTAACATATATAAAAAATTATTTAGATAGAGTAAATATTATTTTTGGAATCAGGATTTTAAAATTTTCTAACGGTGAATTGTTTATAATTTTCTAAGATAGTTGAATTTTTGGGAAAAAATTAAATAATGTTTAACTATATAATGTGTTTATGACATCATAATGACCCTATAGAAAAGTAATAAAATAATATAAATGATTTATTTGTATAATATAAATTTTACGATTAATATAATGTGATTTTAGATTTCTTCTATTTATTTTACAAGGAATTAGTGGAACCTCCAAGACTTACAAAAAAATTTCACTTTTAAAATTGATTTTCTTGAGAGTGTGACTCACCAACACAAAAGAAATCCTAATATTTTAAGATTTTAGGCCATTGGCCTTATAAAATCATTCTCTACACTCCACTTTGGAAAAAAACATGGGCAAAAACAATGGGTTGCTTTGTTGTTTTGATTAGTTTAATTGTGGTGCCCAAAACCTAAATAATAATGAATTCCATCTCCTTTCCTATATAAAACCACCCAAGATCCCACTTCCTCACCCCTGAAAACCATTCTAGTTCATCCAAAATCTGACCTACTCTCTCTATAATTCCCCAAAGGCCCCCATGCTCCCATTAAGCCTCTCTCAAGCCTCTCCAAAGCCTTTGTGATCACACCTTTGTGTAAGATCTTTTTTCCATTCTCATTTTATCCATAATAAATAATATTGATATTTCATTTTATTTTAAATTTTAAATGTTAGGTTATGGTTATTCACCTCCCCCATACTTACCTATTTAGGTTTGAATGATGAGATACCCCCTTCTCTCTCATTAATGCCTCCCATTTACACCCGTTACCATGCCGAAATTCCGTAAGGAATTTCTCTCATCTCATTCCATCCAAGCAATTATTTTTTATTATGAAACTAAAATACTGTTACTTATGTTGTAAATTTATGTATATTATCCCCCCTAAAATATATTTCATGTACATATGATGATACACCCCTTTCTCTCTCATCAATTGTTTTTTATGAACTCTTATTTCACGCCGTTATGTTACCGAAATTGCACCACAATTTTACAAGCCAAAGTCATTGAGTCCTGAATAGAAGGCCCAGTTCTTTATCAAGCGTATTCAGATTTTTGAACATTTACTTATTGATTATAGAGATTCATGTAAGAAGTCAACATTTATTTATTGTGAAATAAACGATGATCTTTAATGATTCCATGTTGTATGATCCATGTGGCACACTTATGAATGAAATGAAATGTTTAAGAAGGGTGCACCCTAATAGATCTCTAATGAATTGGGTAAAGATTAGTATCACTATAATTTAATTTAAATGAGGTTTTACACAGTATAATTCAAGTTCAATGGGGTTTTACTCATTCTCCATGTGCAATGAGCCTTGGATCATGCTAATACCATGTTAAGTGTTGTTTCCACATTTCCATGTTATGATAATCATGATGTATCGTACCTCTAAGATCATGTTTATTTAATACTCTGTTGATATGTGTATTTTATAACATGTATTTAATTCTTATTTTTATTCCTTATTTACTCCATTACTGGGCTTTATAGCTCACCCTTTTCTAATTCATTTCTTTTGGTTACCCCATGCAATTCTAACTATGTGCGAATATAGTTGTTATGGATATTTTTCTATAAAGATGTTGTGTTTCATGTTTTAAATCATTATTTAATGTTACAAACCCCCAATGATACTATACCTCTAGGTCTTTCTGGTTGTATCATGTGAATATTATATGTAATAAATCATGATTAAGTGATTAATAAAAATCAGGGTTTTTATAGTTGGTATCAGAGGATATGTTTTGTTATTTTTGGTATTAGGAATAGAAAACCCTAGAGAACGCCTTCAGGATAAGACTAAGTATAATAAAACAATACCTAAATTTGGGTGAGTATTGATTAAATTATTTATCAATAAAATACATCTCTATCTAGATAATAGTAGGTAGATGTCGCTCTGTCACAAATGTACCTAGGAGTGAAAACTCTGACAAAACGTTTTGGGCTTGACCTGGGGTGTCCAGACACACAACAACAGGCCCTGATGCACACTTCATTATAAAACTTCTAGGTGATATTATTTGGTAAATAAACAAGCTTAGTATGAACTATTTTTAAGTAAAAAAATTCCCCTAAGAATAATTATTGGGAATTAGATCATGGAAAACATAGATTGAAGCCTATAGATTAATAAGTTGAAGAAATAAAAGTAATTTATAAGTCATATATTTTTTTATTGGGATTAACCTTTTTGTTTTGTCCCTATCTTTTCTTTATTCCAGCCACTGGTCGATAATATGAGGATGCAGGCTAACAACTGATGCAATTATTAATGTGACGACTGTTCTAGTGATATTCCCAATCTGATGGGGGCAGGAATCACAAACATTGTCACGATACTTTCTTAGTTAACTAAGTATTTGAATATAAACATGGGTTAATAGGGAATTTCAACCCCCATTAAGAAATAACAAGTAATAATCTAGAGCTTCATGAGACAAAGGCCTACTACTTTTAATTGTTCATCTCATCCTTCTGTTGTCGAACAATGGATCATCTTCATTGAAAAGAACTTCTCCATCCTTCAATGTTTCGAACAAGATAAGGTTCTTTTGGTTTCTTGTCATATGGAGGGTGAAGCAGATCAATGGTGGACATTGATCAAAAATAAGTAGCATGAGGAGGAGATTGAGGCGTTATAATTTAAGGATGTATATAAAAGTTTTTTGAAAAATATTTTCCTCACACCATCCGACTTAAGATGGAAAAGGCAATTCCTTTCCCTCAAGAAATAAGATAAAAAAACCATCTAAGAATATGAGGATAATATCATAAGTCTTGGAAGAAACTCCTCCAGCTTCATCGTTACCCCCAAATTCAATTTTAACCACTTCATTGTGGGATAAAACCTATCCTATAGAAATCTATAGTTATCAGTGACATTGATAGCTATGAAGAAATTGTATAATGTGACCTCAAAGTTGAAATGGAGATCAGAAAATTTCAGGGATATCATGGGGATAAGAAGCATAAGGTGGATATAAATTCTAGTAGTCTGATGGATAAATCCAATGGTGCTACAAAAATCAAGCACCCAACTTGCCAAATGTGCAGAATTAAGACCCCCAGAAATTACCTGGAGGGGACCAGGAAAAGAATTAGGTGTGAAAGAGAGGGGAACCTAGCCCATAACTGATGAAAAGAATAACATGAGGCCATGATAAAGAAGAGGTATTCTCTATCTGAGTCTTAATTTATTTTTAATTTCTTAAATTACAAAGAACCAGGGAATTGTGCATTCTAGTGCCCTATGACAAGGGTTTTCAAGGGCAACAAATCACCTCAAAGGAAGAAAGGGTGATGTTTTTTCATAACTACCACTGAAGTGAATCCCAACAACAAAGTGGTGAAAGGTATTCTTGTAATTCATTCAGTAATAGTGAACATTCATTTTTATTCTGGTTCTATGCATTGTTTTATTTCCCAAAATTTTAGTAGAACAATATCAACACCACCATAAATCATGGAAGTAAAGATATCGGTGTGTACAAAAAATGGGGAAATCATGGAATCCTATGAATATAATATTCCCGATGTCATAATTTGTGGATTGAACATCCCGGTTAACCTCTTCATGCTCCCTATGGTGGAATTTGATGTAATTCTCAAAATTGATTGGAATTTCTTATATAGAGACAAATGAAATGGCCATGAGAGGGGAATCACTCTCTATATTGAGAATCAACCGCCGATTCTAAACTAGTGTAATTAAGAAGATTAATCTTTTTTAGCACCATCATCTCAGGCATGGATATTAGTACCCTATTAGCATGTGTATCTAGCTCACATGATTGATTCTATGGAAAAAAACATCCAAAAAGACATGTATATTGTGAGGGAATTCATAGAAGTGTTTCCCGAGGAATATCATAGTCTTCCTCATAGAAGAGATGTTCAATTCTCAATTGATCTTATACCTGGGGAATTTCCAATATCCAAGACCCTATTCAGAATGGCTATTGTGGAGCTTGACGGTCTGAAGAAAAAACTACAGAAGAATCTGAATAAAGGGTATATAAGCCCAAGTTATTCACCATGGGGTGCACCAATCCTATTTGTCCAAAAGAAGGATGGGTCAATTCACCTTTACATTGATTTTCATGAGCTCAAAAAATCACAATAAAGAAAAACTATCATCTGCCCCAAATTTATGAGTTGTTCGATCAGTAATGTGGAGAACAATACATCTATACAGTAGATTTGTGGTCGAGATATTACCATGTAATGGTAAAGAAGGAGGATATCCCCAAGAATTATTTTCTAACAAGGTATGGGAACTATGAATTCATAGTATTTCCTTTCGGACTCAATAATGCTCTTTAAATATTCATGGACTTGATTAATAGAGTATTTAAAGATTACGTCGACAAATTTATGGTAGTAATTATAGAATATATTCTAATATACCTTTAAACCAATGAGGATCATGAAGAGCATCTAAGAAGTATACTAGATACCTTGTGAAAGGAGAATCTCTATGAAAAGTACAGTATGTGTGAGTTCTCGTTGAAGGAGTTATCATTCGTTGGTCATATCATCACAAACAATGGGATATCTGTGGATCCCTCCCAGATAGCTGCAATTGAGGGATGCTTGAGGCCAACATCATTAATAGATATCCATATCTTCTTTGGGATATTTGGATATAATTGTCGATTGGTGTGAAATTTATCATTATATTCATATCCTCTTATAACGCTATCTTCAAAGGGAGTAATGTTTTCCTAGAGTGATGAATGCGAAGAAATCATCAAGGAGTTGAAAAAGAGGATTATCACTGTGCTCATGGTCACATTACCCAAAATTAGAGATCTTTTTTTATTGATTCTTTGAAGAAAGGAATTGTATGTTTTTTGATGGAAAATGAAAAATTCATTTCCCATGCATCAATGAAATTGAAATTTCTTGAGAAAAACTATCCAACAAATGAGCTGGAGATGGCTTCAGTGATCTTCGATTTCAAAATTTGGTTTCATTACCTATTTTTGGAGATGTGTGAAATATATACGGACCACAAATGACACAAGTATATATTCGCATAGAAAGTGTTAAATATGTACCAATGAAGATGGTAAGAGATAATCAAAGACTATAACTTCTCAATCCATTACCACCCTAGGAAAGAGAACATGGTGGAAGATTCTCTAAGTAGGAAGGACCCAATGATTTTATAATTTATGAGAATTGAAAAGGATCTACTCTTCATTGATTTGATGAAGATGGACATGGGAATCATAAAAAAAGGGACATCATCAATCCTTTCACAAATTATTTCTCAACCATATCTTTTGAAAATGTAAATGGATGCTCAAAAGAATGATGTAGGAAGTAAAAATAATGTGGAAACTATCAGAAAAGGGAAAACCTCATAGGTTAATGTTAATGAAGAATTTTTTGTGAGATTTGGCTAAATACTATGAGTTCTATTGAATCTGGAGTTAAAGAAGGAACTTTTGGATGATCCACATAGTTAAAATTTCTCCATTAACCATGGAAACACAAAGATATATCGAGATCTCTGAGAGCATTATTGGTGGGATAACATGAAGAAGGAGATCACTGAGTATACATCAAAGTGCATGGTATGTCATCAAGTGAAGGCTGAGATATAAATGTCTAAAAGTATGATGAAACCACTACCCATAGCATCATATAAAAGGGAGAACATCACCATTGACATTTTCACTATACTTCCGAAGAAATGGAAAGAAAACAATGCTTTCAGAGTTATTGTGTATTGTCTTACAAATAATACATACTTTATTGCAATTCGAGAGGATTTATTATGGAATCAACTGGCATGAATATATATTAGAGATGTGGTAAGGTTGCATAGAGTACCACTATCTATTATATTCGATAGGGATCCAAGATTCACCTCCATGTTCTGGAAGAGTCTTCAACATGATCTGAATACAAGGATTAACTTTAGTATGACTAATCATACTTAAAATGATGTACAATATGACTGAACATACCAAAAACATGAGGAAATTTTTAGATAATACATTATAGACTTTAAAAGATTATGGGATCAACGTCTTCCTCTAGTTGAGTTCTCTTAGAAGAAAATTTTCCACTCACACATCCAAATTGATCTTTATGATGCCCTATATGGGAAGAGGTGAAGAACACTAGCATGTTGTGATGATGTTGGGGAGAAAAAACTCATAGTGCTGGAAATTTTCAACGAAATTGTGGAGAAGTTTAAGACCATCTATAAACACATTATTTCTACTTAGAGTCGAAAAAAGAGCTATGTTGACAATTGTTGAAGATACCTAGAGTTTATTGCCAGAGACACGGTATTCCTCCACATTTCACCTTGGAAAAGAGTTACGTTATTTTTGATGAAGTGAAAGATTTTTCCAAGGTACATCAGCACTTTTGAGATCCTTGATCGCATTGATGTGGTGGATTATCGACTCGCACTCCCACCGAACTGATCTCAAGTACATGATTTAATCCATGTAACACTCTTGAGGATGTAGTTTCCAGACCCATCACATATACTCAATCCAAAGGTGGTACCATTGTGGAATGACCTCTCATATGAAGGGAAGCCTGTGAAGATTAAAAATAGTAGGAAAAATGTTCTATAAAATAAGAGAATTCCCCTTGTCATGGTTTTGTGGTGAAACCACGAGTTTGAGGACACAACGTAGGAATCATAGGATGTGAAGAAGTAGAGTTACAAAGATCTATTTTAGGGTGGGAAAAGAAAATTTCGAGGGTGAAATTTCTTAAGGGGGAAGATTGAAATGACCCAATGTTTTATTAATTAAAATTAATCTTGATCAAATGAAATTTATTATTATGTAAAATGGTTTTATAAAACATATTCACTTCATTGGTTTTATGTTTTTGGATATAAATACCTTCAATAATTGTGAATGTTTCTAATATAGATATTAAACTATGATAACATGATTAGTATAAATATAGTGCTTTAAAAAAATCCAATTTACATAGACAAAGGATGTGATGGTCGCATCCAGTAGAATAGCTTCATACGATTCCCATTTTTCAGAGCTCGGAAAGGAGGTGGCATCATTGGGCTTCGCTCTTGACCAAGCCCAAGATGAGCTTTAACCCATTAAGCTCAAACAAAACCACCTACATGAGAAGCTGATGTTTGTAGAGATTACCACTCGAGTGATGTTATATGATCCACCCCAAGAATCTTTCACCATTACACCCCTTACCTTTCAATATTATGTGGGTGTTATAATTTTTTATGTAACGAGACCCTAGTACTATGATTATGTACATTATTTTTGTATAGAATAAATATTATACATTCATTTTACTTATGTTACTTTGTAAATAGTTATTAAATCACAAAGAGTATTTTTAGTTAATATTAAATTTAAAAAATTATTATAATGAATTAATAGATTTTTTAATTAAATAATATTTTTTAAAAATATTATTATTAAATTAATTTCTATTAAATATGGATGACCGCAAAATATTTATGAGTACAATTATAATTTTTTTAGGGTTTTAAAGGTATTTTTGTCCAAACCCATGTGTTTTTTTATAAATGTCAGTTTTTATTTTAAAATTAGAAAATCAAATATTTAGAAAATTATTTAGATATAATAAATATTATTTTTGTAATCATGATGTCAAAATTATCCAACGGTGAATTTTTAATAATTGTCTAAGAAACTCAAATTTTTGGGTAAAAATTAAAAATCGTTTAATTATATAATTTGTCTTACGACATCATAATGACACAATAGTGATGTAATAAAATACTATAAATGATATTTTCGGACAATATATCATTTACCTTTAAAATAATGTGAGTTTAGGCTTGTTGGATTTATTTTAGAAAGCTTTAGTGGACCCTACAAGACTTATAAAACATTTTAACTTTTTAAATAGATTTCCTTGAGAGTGTGACTCATCTCCACATAAGCAATCCTAATATTTTAAGAATTTTGGAAATTAGACTTATAAAATAAATTTATTCCACTCCTTTTTTAAGAAAATAATGGGAAAATCCATGTCCTAGTTTTTGGTTTTTGTTAAATTAATGTGTAGTGCCAAAAACCTAAATAAAAATGAATTCCCTCTTGTTTACTATATAAACACCCCCAAGCTACCACATCCTCTTCACTCAATGACTTTGAAATTCACCCAACCTCTGCCCTACTATATCTATAATCCCCCAAGGCACCCAAAGCTCCAAAGAATCCTCTCTCAAGCCTCTCCCATGCCATTGGGATAATATATCCAAGCAAGGGGTTCCTTCCTTTCTAATTGTATCCAAGTTTCATAATATTTTTTTGTCTATTTATTTTAAATTGTAAATTTTCGGGTATGGTTTTTAACCTCCCCCATAATTCCCTATTTATTTTTTATTGATGAGATACACCTTTCTCTTTCATTAATGACTCTCATTTACACATGTTACCATGCCAAAATTCCATAAGGAATTTCTCTCTTCTCATTTACATCCAAGAAATTATTTTGTATTATGAAACTAAAATTCCATTACTTGTTTTGGGACATGTATATATATTATCACCATTACTATAAATTCCATTTACATATTATGGAACACCTCTTTCTATATAATCATCCATTTTTATGAATTCTTATTTCACCACATTAGGTTGCTGAAATTGCACAGCGATTTCCCAAGCCAAAGTCATTGAGTCATAAAAACCATGACCATTTCCCTATCAAGGGTATTAACATTTATTAAATTTTATATATTTATTATAGAGATTCATGTATGAATTTATAATTCCTTTATTGTGGAATAAATTATTATCTTTAATGATTCCATGTTGTATGATCCATGAGCCACACATATGCATGAAATAAAATTTTTAAGAAGGGTGTGCTCTGATAGGGCTCTAATGCATTTGGAAAAGATTAGAATCATGATAATTCAAGTGAAATAGGGGTTTACTAATTATAACTGCATTACAATGAGGGTTTACTCATGATCCATGTGCAATGATCCTTGGCTCATGCTAATACCGTGTTAAGTATTGTTGACGCATTTTTTTGTTATTTTGTTCATGTGTCTTTTATGCTTCGTTAATATGCCTATTTACTAACATGTATTGTATTATTATTATTATTAATTTTCAATCCCTTAATATTATTTATAGGTCACCATTTTCTTATGCATGTCCTCAGGTTACCACATGAAATCATACGTACGAGGGAATGTTGTGGTCATATAAAGGATGCTTTCAATAAAGATGTTTTGTTTCATGTTTTAAGTTGTTATATAATGTTACTAAGACCCAAAGACCCTATACCTCTAAATATTCCATGTTGTATGAAGTGAAGAGTTTGTGTAATAAATCATGTTTATGTGTGTAATAAAAATAAGGATTGTTGTCGGGTGGCACAATGATCTCAAGTGATAATCATTGTCGACAAATCCTGAAACAATATTTCCCAGCAAGAAGCTAATAGATATATTTTTTAATGGGAGTCATAATCCATGGAGAGTAACTAAAATTATAAATAATTGGGGATCCATAATATAGTTCAAGTAATAGTCCCATCTTGATAGGTAGGGCCGAATGACATTGCATGAATGATGAGGCTTAGACCAAGATAAGAAGAGACTGACTACTCTAGATAAGTGGATATGAAAATGGTGTGGATCTACTAACCCATTGATGAAACTATCCTAAAATGATAAATATTTATTGTATAATCAATATAAGTGATCATTTGAAGAAAACTACCGTATAAAATGACCCATTAGGGGTAATCTATGGGGAGATGATGCCTCTAAAAATTGTTGGAAGGAATGAGGAATTTGTAAGGCCCCTTAGTGAAATAAACGGGACCTTATAGAAAATATGGATGTGGTGAAATACAGTAGAATAATAGAGATGTTATAAGGGGAGAATACTAGTGATACTGTGGCCCCTCATAGATGTATGGGGATGGGCAGAATGACTATCTCCATAAGCCTCTAGCATTCACTTCCACTCATAAGAGGATGCCCGAAGGGGGGAATTAAGGATCACATTAGTGTAACATAATAAATATTATATAGGAGTGTGTAAACATTAGTTGATAATCATGACATTATCTTATTTTAGGGAATATAAATTTTCTATATACATAATAATATAAATCATAATGTATGTAAATGTTAAACATCAAGACATTCATATCATAATGGACTAACCTAGCCCTCTTCCCATAACAAAATAGACATGGAAAAAACTCTAGTACCACATAATATTTTTTAAAGGGTATAGACATATATCCCCAAAAACATTTTGAACTAGGTATAAAGAACCATGCCCCATAACCTTTTGAAATTGAAATGACCCCCAGTGCTCGAGAACAATTTCAACATTGGCTCACCACTCATGTTAGTTACTAATATAATGAGATATAAAACATTACACAATTGATTGTAGGACTATATCAGAAATGCCTATCATGTGATGTTAAACCATACATTTTCTTCCATATTAAAATTAAAAAAAAATTCATCATATAATAATTAAAATGTGAGGAATAAATGGGTTTTGTTATGATTTCAACAAAACATGATTATAATACACCCAGATTAAGGAGTATGGTGTCATTTGTGAATATCACTAATGATCAACAATAAACATTAATTAATGATGAATTATATGAAAAAAAATTATAATATCATTAGAAAATTAATTTATAAATTACGAAGAAACATATATTATATTAGGTGACATAATTTTTAAATAAAATAATTTATATACAATGGGAATATTTTTTTTTGGGAATCCATAATAAATAAAATAAATATTCATAAATAAATCATAATAGGGTTTTGTGAGAATCATTTCATTTTTAATATGTTCAAAAATTATTTCATGAACATTATTGAAATGAAAGTCGAAGATAGTAAAAGGCACCCAAGAGGAAAATGTTAAAAATGATTCCTTTCATTAATATTTAATACAATAAAGTACAATAGTGGGTGAGCTTAAAAAATGGTTTTTATGTATATATAAATCCATTTAAATGTAATGAATTTGAATATGTATGAGAGGGATTATTTCCAAAAAAAATGATATGATTGCCTCCCCTTACTAACAACCATTCAGTCGAATTATAAACTAGAGGGGGTAAAATTGTAAGAATTTATGTAAAAAACAAAAGTTACTAAAGAATAAATAAAACAGGAGGAGTCATAGTGAAAAAACATATCATTTACTCTAATTGAAATATAGTCATAAACAATCCCAATTTCAAGGTGAGAATTGAAAAGAGTACCTGAAATCATTGGTATCATTTGAATTAAAGCACAATGAAAGTTAATCTCAAGGATAGAATTATAAAAAAAGATTACAGAAAATATTTTATAAAAAAATTCATGGTGTAGTATATACCAAAAAAATAAGTGCTAAATATGGGGAATGACATAGTGAATTTAAATTGATATGTGAAACCCCTACCATTAGTTATTAATACAACAAAATCACGTAAACATGTTTATTATAACCATATCCATGAAAATCACTTATTTCAAAAACTTAATCATATCTATGAAATTTTATTATCCTCAATTCTTATCATTAATTTCACATATATTTTTTTATTTTCTATTATCATCATTTGATAATTGTAGTTTTGTTTATTTCAAAAAAATTTCATAAATGGTGTTGTTGATCCTCATTCTTTGATTCCAAGTTTATCATTTAATGATTAATGATGTACTACAATTATTTTTTTTCATTGATTTATTTATTTACATATTAATTTGAGGTAATATATAGGTTTGGTTACCTATAATGGAATCCATGATAAGCATATTTCAAGTAATTTTCCTACAGAAATAAGCAACTTTATAGTGACCATTCATTTTCATGTCATACTGTGGTACTATATTTATAACATAAATTAATTCATAAAAAATTATATTTGTAATATAAATGTCTTGATACTTTTTTTGATGAAAATTGAAGAACTAGTGTAATTTTTTTCCTATAGGTGTTTCATCTTATCCGGACAAGAACTTATTATACTAATGAAGGATTAAGTGTTTACATTTATATAATGTTATATAGTTATAATCAAATTATAATTATTTTAATAAAAAATTATGAGATAATATAATGATATTTATAATGATTTAATATGATAAGATAACTGAAATAGATAACAAAGAAATATAAGCTTACATTTTTATCCCACTCCACAAAACGGGTTCCTTTTGGAATAAATGATTTAGGCCTCCATATTGGGACCAAAAGTCACAGAATTTCTAATAAGTATATTGTAGAAGAAAATGTGTAGTTAATAAAATTACATTTTTAGTAAAATATTATTTTGGGGGAGTTTGAGTAGGGGCTATTATAGGTGTGATTGAGTGAAATGTTCACAAATTAACAATCCTTAATATATAATGTTAAAATTTTAATGGGGATAGTCGGAACAATGGAAAAACAATATATAATCTATGATGGTATTTCAAATCATTCATGGATAATAATTTTTTAGTTCATTATCCCTTAATTTAACACGTTTTCCTTTTCAATGGTAACTATATTTTTACCATGGTAACATTGTTTAGAGTAAAAATAAAATTTACCATATAAACTATTTTTGAAATGCTGATAAATTATTTGGAATCCATGTAACATAATTCTATTTATAAATATTATAAATATAACTGATAAATGAATACATAATATATAAATATATACATTATTTTCAAAGGCAATTTACATTCAAATCATTAAATGATATTAATCATATGTCATATAAATTACTAATTAAATTAGTTGTACTATATTTGTTTATAGATTGATACATTACATTAGAATAATCATTAAAATGTGATCAATTATATTATTTAATATAAAAAGAGGGAATATAAAATTAAATGTTTTAAAAAAATATCCCTCTTATAAATAATTTAATTTAACCGCATCCAATTAAAATTAATTAATTAGTTTCTAAAAATTATGTTTTACATTATGTTAATATTGTGAAATATATTTCAATCAAATCAATTTAAAAGTAATAATAATTTGAAAGAATATTAATATATATATATTTGTTTATTTATAATAATGTATTTCAATAAATTTCTGTCTTTCTAATTACTAGTGGTGTAATTTATTTTATTGTATTATTATTGAGATTCCATATTTGATTATTATTATTATTTAATGTTTACCATATATTGTTATAAATTATAATTTTGTTTGATTTAGACCAATGGTGCCTGTATTTTAAGATATTAGAAAGACAATATATATTAATATATATATATATATAGTAAAAATACATAGTGTTACAGCTGTGGTAAACTATAAGTTCTAGATAGTTAAGTTGTATTAGCATGATCATGGACATGGGGTAGTGGGTCTGTCTAAAATGGGTAACTCCTTTATTAGTGTAGGTGACCCCTATAATACAACACCATATACATGTTTATTCATGACTGTTAATTTCTGATTTGGGTTCAAATTTATATAATTTAAAGAGGGATGAATTCTGATGAAAATTAATCTCATACCCTCTCAAATCGGAACCCTCCTTATACCATCACATACCCGAAGGGTGTCCTGATCCCCATGGGATAGGGACTAGCCCCATGAATCAACATGACATATATATATTAATATATTCAAATAACCTGAGACGAAATAATAGTTGATTAACAAGAAATACATGTAATATCAAAAAATAAATATCTTAAGTCATACAAATAAAAAGTAGCTAAATAGTCTTCAAGGTACAATTCTAACGACAAATGATATCTAGATCTAAAATAGTTATCTACATGATTGAATTAGAAAACTCCCACTATATCACCACAATCTACCAAGGGAAAACTAATAGAATCCTCACCTATTAAATGGATCCCCATTCTATTACCTTGAATGGAAGACATAAAAATTCTTATTTACTTCCAAATGAGTGTATAAGATGTTATCTAAATAGAATTTGTAGGATCTCGCCCTGGTTTTATTTTTCATATCAATGTAAAAGAATCCAAACAAGCTCATCTAGATATAAGAAAAGGTGTCATAATCTCTTCAATAATTTTTATACTAATATTAGGGAAATACACTCCCCTTTATCAATATTTCAAAATAAACTAGTTAAAACTATTTCAAAGTATATCACATGCATAAAAGATGTTCCAAATTAAGCTTGTATCACATAGCATCTGAATCCGTACAGACCAAAGCACATGTAACATCATTCCAAGGATCATTATAGGTCGCTCAAACTAGAACAGTTGTACCCAAACATAGATAGTTATTGTTTTCATGACTATAGAATTATTGAACAAAAAAAGAGAGTAGAGGACATACTTATATGTGAACCTTCAAACACCTCTATCAATTCCCTAGAACAAATGGCCTATGAGAAAATGTAACACTCCATAAGTAAACCCCCTAATAGTATCAACAGATGAGACTTATTTCAATACCTTACATCTAAGTACCCAAGGCTTACCTTGTGACACATTATCCAAACCATTTCATCAATAAAATGATTTGAAAACCATTTTATAAATCCATTTCATAATGTCTTGAAAATACTATTCTATTTACCAAATGGAGGTTAAAACAATCATTTCTCACAGATCAATTTCCACACACACAATTAAATTTTTCAATCATTCCATTTTATTTATAACGAAATTTATCAAAACTATATAAATAAAAAATTATCCAGCATTGGATACAGAATAAAACACCTAACTAAAATGTGGGGAAAAATTCCCACAATGTGATAAAACATCATGAAAGAATGAAAAATAAAAAAAGAGGCCCTAGAATAATTCCTTACATAACAGAATTAATTGAATAGGTAAAATGGTCGGTAGAGTAGATAACACCAAATGTACCTCAAGAAAATCTCACTCCACAAAAAACTAACACAAAGGTCATCCTCTAGAGAAATTTTACAAAAAATATCTATAATTCTTCTATAGAATCAACACCACAAGAACCATGGATCTGAAAATATAGTGAAACGACACTACTGTAACTAATGTGAATGTCGAAACTGATAGATCACATACCTATATAGATGATTAATAACCCCAATAGACATCAATCATTATGAAAACGATCTGGAAATATAATAGTTTCCCAAAATCACTAAGGATTTATAATTTTTTTTAATAGAGTAGGCTACAACTAGATGAAAATAATATCTGATGTGAAGAAAATAAAAACCTAAAAGCTAGAAACATTACACGACGTGAATCCCATGTTCATGATGTGAAATCCATGAAATCTATATCTAAAAAAAACTTACACCTTTGTTATAGAAACAATGATCAAAATATTCCTAATGTGAAGTGGTATAACTATGTGGAAAAAATTAACTCTCTGAACTAGTTAAAAATATCAACACGACGACATATGCCCATCGTATATCCCTTTCATGATATGAAATCATTCAGTAAAAAAATTTGAAAAACTTTGAAATATATAATGTGTCTTCCTCGACCAAAAATAATCATATCGACAATTTCCCCCATTTATACATAAACTACATTAATTTTAATAGAAATGCATCACTAAACATTATTTCAATTTTAACCAAAGAAATATCTCATTCCTCAGGAGTCCCAAAATGCACAAAAATAAATATGGAAATTAAAATATAGATGATAAATACCTAAAGTAAGGTTATGGGATGTAAAAAATTCCCCACTATAATACATTATGTTCCCATGATGTCATTGGGAAGAATGGTGTCCAGAAATAGGTTATGACATAACTCCCTCAATAACAAATCGTACTCCAAATTCTCATTAGAATCTTCTTTTTTTATATAATAATACAACTAATATAATCAATGTCCAACATTATTATTTTACCTAATATTTATTCATCTCTAATATATTCTCTATAATAAACCATCTAGGTCTAACTAAATATCTTCCCAATCGAAAATGATAGAGGGATTAGGAAGGAACCTCCAAATATAGTATATGCAGCAAAACATCCTAAATACCTTCTAACTGAACTATAAATTACCACTAATAATTTAATACTATTAACCCATTTATTAAACTGAAGTGGTATACTATATATTTGTGACAGTATTCCCAATTTTCCAAGATGATGGTGACCTAACTAGGGATAAACATTCAAGAAAACTCAGTGATAAATTGAGTACTCCAAAGTAAGAAGCTTAAGATATGTATATGATTTATATTGTCATATATCTATAATAGGAACCGACATATTTCTAGAATCATTATTGATGTCTTCTAAATGATACATTGTCATATAAGAGAGGCCACACCCACCTCTTCCCAGCATCGAGGTGACTTACAAGGGTGACCATAAAAATTCTATAATGGATCCATTATTCTCGAGGATTGATAATAATTTTTATAAGAAAAATCAACCAATTCAAGCTGGTTATCCCATGGTCTTGAAAAATCCATGATGATGGAAAATATAATTTCCTATAGGATATGAATAGATTTATTCTACTTAATATCTATATAATTTCTTATATCGATGATAAGTTGTGCACAGCCTCACTTGAGTCCCATTTGGATCCTAGATAATCTTCCAAAACTTTTAGGTAAAGATACAATATATGTCCACAACTAGGGATGAGGGAGCTCTAGGAAACCTCACAACCACTTTCACATATAAGTTACCCTTATCATAAACTTTAGTCGTGTCCCTAATCAAAATGAAGTAAGATGAACTTTTACACCTATCAATCACCACCAAGATAGATATCCCCCCACTAGAAGTCCATGGAAATACATCAATAAATTCAATGGACACCTCTTCCCATATCAAAAAATGGTACATGAAGATTATAGATAAACATATAATCTTCAAATTATATTCCTTTATCATTTGGAAGGTGTTATAGTGGGACATAAAATGTACAATGTCAGGGTTATTATCCATCCACTATAATTGTCATCCCAAGACATAATACAACTTCTTATTTCCCAGATTAACATCCCATGCAGATATATGATATCCAAACATAACTGAGAAGTTCATAAGTGTTAGGATGAGAAAAAAAATATCCCAATACATACAATACCATCTGATGGGAGTGGCCATCCAGAAAAGGACTCCCCTCCATACAGGTTTTGTCGAATAACTAAAAACCCATCATAATTATACTAATCCTACAAAGTAGACTCAAGGACAGATGTTGATAAATAAATACTAGTTCAATCCATACCAAAAATACACTGAGGAGAATCTAGGTGAAACTGATAAAATAACCCCATAAGGTTCCACTACTCATTAGATTCCATAAATGGCAGTGATTGTACTATCCTATTGAGATTATTAGCATTGGAATTTCCATTCCTTCGGGTCTAGAATATGTGTAATTAAAACAAATAAAAGTATTTTACCAACCATCCCTATCTAATATTGAACACATTTGGGAAAATATATATCTTGGAGTCCTTTTTTGATAAAAGTCTATGAACCTATCCAAAATAATATATTTCAGCCAAAAAATAAGTGCATGAATAGACTTGTCAAACTATAAATCCTTTATAGGTAAATTCTTCTCCTAAATTTGAAGATAGTGGGAGTCGTAAACAGCCGCATGATCATCCTGTATAAGAAAAGGACCTAGACCATCACTAAAAACATCACAGAAGACCATATACCCCTTATTAGGCCTAAATACGATTATAATATTAGTTGATTTCTAAATTAATTTTAGATCATTGAAGGAATACTGACACTATATGTCTGATAATAATTTAACCACTTTTCTGGTATGTGATATCAGAGGTTATTCCAATTTTGATACATCCATAACAAATATTCGTGGACTTTTTGGTGGCTCTTCCCATGAAAATAAACAATTTTACGTATTAGGATCAACTAATAAGCCACACTAAGAACTCACATTGACCAAGAACATCACCTCATGGATCTAACATATGAATTTTGAAATCATTCCATAAAGACAATTATTCCTTTGTATTTCCAAGATAAAAATCTAATTGTTCTTGTTCTCATTCTTGGATCTCAAATAATCCAAAATATCATCCACGAACACTACAATTTGTTTGAGATACTCATGGAATAACCACATTATAAAATCTATAAAAATAGTCAGAGAATTAGTTAAAACAAAAGGAATCATAATTTATTCATAATGGCTATACCTACTCATGAAAGACTTCTTTGGTATATATGACATCCCAAACTCTAAGTTGATGAAAACCCAAATGTTGATCGATCTTTAAAAACCAATTACCCCCATACTATTAAAACAAATCATCAACATGTGGAAAATGATAATTATTATTAAAAATTACTTGTATCTACATCTGACAGTGCACACAAAATTAGAGTGAGACATATTATTTTTTGGAAAAGAGAATATGGGATTCCAAAGGTGAACAAATAGGGTGAACAAAAACATTCCCCATCACATCCCCCAACTCAATCTTGATCCCTTTCATCTCAGAAATATCAATAATATAAGAGGGTATCAAAATCATCTACATACATAGCACTATATAAGTCATAAAGTCTACCTCCCTCTTTAAAGGGTGAAATATGTAATCATCTTTGAAAAAATAGATAAAATACCTAAAAATAAGAGAATATTACCGAAAAAAGAAACGTTATCAAGATCCACTATAATAAAATACAAAAAAAAATATGGGAGATCTGGTTAGGATAGTCTAGAATAACCTAACCTTCGATTTCATTCACCCTATAACACTAAATATCTCACATCACATTCAAGAAACAAGACATTATAATAATAATAATTTACCTCGCCATAATGAGTGATAAGAAAATTTTTCTTGATGATGAATTCAAAAAGGTCCAGATCAAGAATGAGGAAGTTCTAGAATAACACTACATCATCTATTGACAGTGAATAAGAATTCATATTAAACCAATTATCTTTCATCTCCCTAAGATGTTTTGATAAATCCATAATAAATTACTTGATCACCCTTGTAAATTTATGAATATCCACATATTGGGTAGTAATAAATGAGTTATTGGATCCTATATAAAATAATGCATACACTACTATATATGAATTAAGGATGGTACCTCTCACTGTCATCGGACACCCATCTACCACCATTGGAAACTCATCCCATACATGAAGTTGATTAAATCCTAGGGTATTTAAATAGAGCCTTGATGTCTTCAAAGAATATTACTATTCCACAGTAGCCTTTGGAGCTAATGATCTTTGTCTATAATGAGGTATTGGCATAATCTAACAGAAACATTATAGATGGCCATAGCATCCACAAATGTGAAACATATTTTTAAGTGTATAACATTAACTCTATATGTTTCCAACCATGCCAAACATATATAAATATAGAGATACACTAATAGATTTATGTAAAGGTGCAGAGGACATCCACTACTGAGAATCACCCCTAACAAACTTATAATAATCATTCCATATACACTATCTCAACTTCACACCACTAAATATACCCTGGGTTGTAAGTTAATGGGATGAATAAAAATCATTTGCTACTATATCCACCTCTATCATAATTTCCATATATATTTTGTACACATTGTTAGAAAGATTTATAATAAATACCAGTGATATTGTATTTGGTTTGCAACCGTGTAGGTACTTTTATTCCATTACCTGATAATTTTTCACTACACATGGAGTAAAATTAATCTTCTCTATGAACAGACTTGTATACCCAGACATCGAACTCTCTCCTTACTTCAAAGATAAAATCTCCAAAGGCTTCATCATTAGTAGGGAATCTAGATAAAACTACTGAAATATTCGAGTGTTGAAAACCTTAGAGAGTCCAATAATGCATTTTTATCCTCCTCTTCCTTGGAACCCCAATAGCATTTGTTGGCACCATCGAGTATGAACATAATTCACTTCACCTTGGTATTATATAGTATATTCAAGAAGAGAATGATATGATCAATCTTGTCTAACCAGTCCTTCACCTCTTTAGGATCATTCAAACAGTTGATAAATGGGTTCTTATTTCATAATTACTCCAATGGTCAATCCCATTATCCAATAACTTTTGGATATGCCTCAAAAATGTATTTGGGACTTTCATTACATTTTGGTTGAAA
The DNA here is from genome assembly GCA_963277665.1 of Viscum album. NCBI lineage: Eukaryota > Viridiplantae > Streptophyta > Magnoliopsida > Santalales > Viscaceae > Viscum > Viscum album. Next base: position 116,216,359 of record OY728137.1, read on the forward strand.
ACACAAACTACCCACATGACATCCTTGATATAATTATGATCTAGAGTATGATTACCATGAGGATTCTCCGCTACACCCACCTAAGGAACCTATGGAAGACACCTCAGAGTCATAATATTTCACAATGAAATAGAAACAACAATAAAATGATTGTAAAAACTCAGTTCAAGCCATATAATCATATCCAAAAACTGTGGTTAACATCATGATAAAAAAACATGAAATGAACATCCTAACATCAATTGGAAACATGACTATCATCATGGATAGATATAGTTAGAAACTCCCTAAAAACTACGTATAAAGTCCTAAAAATCATATAATTGGTATACCAATTTCCACCCACTGAGTATAAAAACCTCTGTATGATACCAAATTCCGAAAAAAAATTTAACCCATACACCATCTCAAACTAGTACCTGACCCAACCATTACATACCCAAAGGTAATTCTGGATCCCTACGGGCTAGTTTCTAGCACCATAGAATAAAAAACTACAGGTAATTATTTAGACCAACCAAAATTAGAAAACATAACAAGTATATACATACAAGGTTGGAAGAAACATTGGAAGAGTAATCAAGAAAAATATATTATATCAAAAAAGAAATATTTTATGTGATACGACTCAAAAGTAGTTAAAAATATCTAAGGTATATGCCAAACATAAAATTATAGTTAAAAAAATTAATCAAGTGATATCATGGGAAAACTCTCACCATCTCCCAACCAGCTACCCAGACACAGCCGATATAAACCTTACCACCTCATTGAAGGCCCTTTTCATTCTCTATATGAAAAGATATAACAAGGTCTAAGAACCACTGATTGGCTGTGCAGGGTGTGAACTAAATAGGCTCAGTACAATCCCACACAAGTGTTACATATTGATTCTCTATAAAATAATCCAATCATGCTCATCTTTAAGGAAAAAAAGGCATGACAATCTCTTAAAAAGTCTTTATATCAAAATCCTAGAAAACAATTCCCATTTTCAAAATTTCCAATCAATCTAGGTAAATTTGTTTCCTAGAAATTCACATATATAAAATAAGTTCAAACTAAAGAAAATATCACATACAATAAAAAATAGTTAAAAACAAAAAATAGGTAACTTTATTCTATTGGTCATCTTATGTTAGGATAGCTATAACACTAAAACCCAAACAAAGAAAATTGTGTTCTTCATGTCTATATATATATTCATCAAAAAAAGTGTGATGGGGGAACCACCTGAAGTGAAACTACAAATAGGATTAATAAGTTCATATATAAATGGGCCCTAAGAGTCGAGGAATTTCCCATAAGGGAACCACCTGACAGTATCAACCGATGATGCCTATTACTAAACCTTCCACATAAGTACCCATGGCATCCCTTGTTATATATTTCAAAACCATTTCATAAAACCCATCCTATGAAATAAAGTTTATAAATATATTTCACAATTCTATAAAAATACTTTCCCATTTACAATTACTCGTGGAAAACAATCATTTTTCAAAAACTAGTGTCCACAAACCTGATTCAATCAATCAATCAAGACATTTTATCTATAGAAATGATTAATCCTAACCAATGCAATAAAATAAATCCAACATATTCTTGAGATGGAACCACCTAAACCAAATTTGGATCACACAATCCAAAAATAGGATCCAAGAAACTGAAATAATGAAATGATAATATCAAAGACCATTGAGTAAATCGTTACATATCATAATCATTTCATCAAAACAAACTATTGGTAGAGAATATAACACAACATGTACTTCAAGAAAATTGAATTCCCCACCAAAAGAAACACAAATTCCATCCTCCATATGAATATTACACAACAGATCTAGAAGGTATCAATAAAGTAAATCCCATAAGATCAATGAATCTAAACCTGTAGTGCAATAGTGTTGTTGTATCAGACGAAAATGAAGAAGGAAAAATAACTCATACTAATAAATAAAAAACAACCAAAATGAAGATAATTAACTAAAAAATGATCTAGAAGGAGAATAGGTCCCAAAAATATCATAGAAGAGCACCATGATTTCGACATAGGAGGGTATGGAGTAATGAAAATATTATTAGTCATGAAGTCTATAAAAAAACTATATTCCATGAACATTATAAGATGTAAATACTGAGTTCACAAAGTAAAATCCAGGAAATTTATATATAAAAAATGCATCTCAATGGTTAAAAAGGATAGATTGTATTTTTCATGATGTTAACCACTGTTACAACTTCTAAACATGTTATTCCGTGAACTAGTTAATGGAATCAACTTGGAAACTTATCCATGTCATGTAACCCTTTTCCAATCTAAAGTTGTTTTTAGGAAGATTTTGTAGAAACACATAGAAAATCCCCCGATCCAACTTGAACTCCAAAAGACATCCTATGAACCTCTTTCCACATTTTTACCTATACTCTATTAGTTAAAACAAATATATATCCCCAAAAATTATGAAAATTTCCTCAGTAAATCCTATACATCCTCAGGAGTCCCAAAATGTACCCAAATAAATAGGGAAATGAATAGAGAGATGAGAAATACCTGAAATAAGGTAACATGATGTTACATAGAGGGTACCTAATGTAGAGAAATTTGTCTTATTAGTTCCTACTAGTAATTGAGTGACTGTTTTATTTTTTAGTGGGTGAATTGAGATAACCCTTGGGGACTTTAAGGACAAGTCTCAAGGATTTTTATATGGGGTAAAAGGGGCATAGGATGGGTCCTTAGGATAATGATTTATTTGTTCATCTTAGGTTTTTTTCCTTGGAAATTTATGGTTTCTAGGTTGCTGATAGTCTTAGAGGGTGGTATATAATTTTTTTCATCTTTTGAGTTCATTGGAAGACCCTATATACTATTATTGTATAAAACCCCTTGTTTTTTACACATTTTCATTTCTTAATCTATATGTATATAATTTATTTATTTTAATATTATTTTAAAATATTTTATCTCTATAATGGAGTAATTAATATAGTATATCAGTCTAAACCGATTTTATTTACCCAGAAGAGTGGATTGCAACAAAATTTCATGAATTAAAGTTTTGAATATTAGGTATTATTACATAACAAAAATGATTACATCCCATAAATTTCAATAAATCAAAATAGTGTAATTAAAAAATTAAATTATCGTTAAAACAATAAAAATACCTTGGACAATCTTCACTCTTGAGAATCACCATTAGTGGAGTAAAACCTATAATGAAGAAAACATTGTGAAATGGAAAATTATGTTGATAATATAAAATAGAAACTATATGAATGATAATGGTGTATTATGAATATGGAATTGGATAAATTTTTAGGATATAATATGGGTAACATATCCATTAAAAATCCATTATTAAAGGGGTATATAGTCTTGGGTTATAGACTAGTAACCATGCTATATGTTTGGAATACTCAATATATAGTTAATATATATATAGTTTAATTTGATATTAATTTTCAAGATAATTAATTTAATTGAAATAAAATAAATAATTGTTTAATGTAAATAAAGGATAAAAATCAGTTTTAAAAATAAATTTTATTTTATTTTGTAATTTTTTTATAAAATATAAATTTTTATTAAACATATTATTTTTAATGAATGGTTTCAATAAACTAGATTGATATAAATGAATGATTATAAATTACAATAAATAACTTCTAATAACTAATAATGTAACAATAAATAATACTAATCTAATAATTCATAACCGGAAAAAAATATTTATAAAAACATAATATCAATAAATTATATTTCTTACTCAGATTTTTATTTTTAAAAAAGTTATTTATATATAAATTAAAAAACAATAATCATTTTTAAATTAATTATAAATTGTTGACAGGTGAATATGAAATCATTTAGTTTTAAAATGGAGGTTTTTAAAAGATTTTTTTAGGTGTAGTGATTGTTTACCATAACAATTTGATTTTATCCTTATAAAATTATGAAAATAAGGTAATGATTATTTATATAAAAAATAGATTTTCACTCACTTAAATAGAAATTAAAATGAAGTTAGGTTGATAGCACCGAAATTTTTAAAAGTCATTTTTCTATAAAACCATTTTTTATTATATTTATTTTTTTTCACATAAAAACTATTTAATAATATTTATAAATTTAATTAAATTAAATGGAGTCCAAATTTGTAAATTAAATTTCAAAATTTTGTGACAGATTTCATATAACATTTCTCTAAAAATATTGTTCATCAGGGAAAATATATACTCTAGGATAATGTTGGTAAAAATGGTAATCTTCCTTGACTTTATTTTTGATAAATTATGTTTATATATAGACATAATATAATATTTTTTATTTTTTAAATTGATTCCTTAATTTCTCACTAACATTTATTTTCATAAATCCCCCAACTCTTAAGAGAATCTATATTTACCATTTACGTAACTCTAGTTTCAAATGATATGTTCCTCATTTTAACCTATAAATGGATCTCACATACACTCACATAAAACTACTATATTTCATTGAATTTTTACTATATATTTTACCATTTTAATTATTCTATAATACTTTTCCACGTTTAGAATACCCTATTCACAAAAATAAGACATTTTTTCTTCATTTTAAGGGAAGCCATTATTATATGTAATGATTTCTCCAAAGTAGCTAACAATATCATTTAAATTTAAATTAATGTATTTACCATATATTCCTAAACCACATTATCCATTTTAATAAAGTTCTATTAAAATCATTATGATTCATATAATTTTATATTATAATTGTATATCTTCATACGCTTCTCCATTCATTTGTATAACATTTTCTTATATATTTCAGTTTAATAACCTACAAGAAAGATGTTATATTATCTTTAATTACTCAATCATAAATGATTACAAAGATTTTAATATTATTAAAATTTGAAATTAAATTATAATTTTTTTATTCATATTGTTCTATATTTTTATCAATAAAAATTAATTGTCAAAATAATGTGTCTTCTTATTATCTATAAGTTAGTAAAAAAAATTCCATAGATTCAATTCTCACTATGATTACCCATAGTTTCCATTTAATAAACTTGTAAGTTTATAAATAATTGATCAAGATTATTTAAATGACATCATTTATCTAGTAATGATGAACAATGAATCAAATAATGGGGACGATCACCTTAATTATGAAACATGTACACAATAATAAAAATTAATATTATTTGATGATGAAAATAGTCATTAACTATCAAACATATGTTTAAAAAATTATTATAATTAAATAAATAAAGTGGATGTAGTTATAATAATGTTAATGAATGTTTTTATTATGAATTTTATTTTTAGTAAAAATTTAGTTAAATCACTTCGGTTTATTTTATGGGTAAAGGTAATGGGTTTTAATCTCAATTTCTATTCATTGAGACATGTTTTTTATTATAAAACTACATTAATTTTTATGGTGTATAAACCCAATATTTGAAATATTTTGTAATGATTTCCTTTATAATCATTTTATTTGACGATTTATTCCACATTCTCTCTTTTAATAGTTTTTATTTAAAAAAACTCAAAGATGTAAGGTTTTTCCCATATTAATTTATTTTAATTGAAATACACTCCATATTCACCATTTTTTGTGTGTTGTATATAAATTCCATGGATTTATTTAAATACTATTTTTTTAAAAATAATGTTTTTTAAAAATACATTTATTTTTATCATTTCCAATGGAATTTTTTCAAATGTTACAAAAGTTGTAGATTATTTATTTACAATCTCACTTTAAATTCAGGATTTTTATGAAAAAAATATCTCTAAGGAAATTTTATGATCTATTTCTCTAAAACTGTATATATTTTATTAACCTATTTTTCTTCATTATTTTTATATTTCTTCGTACCATGTCACATCTCTATTGGTTTATAATATACCTTATTTTATTCTTGTAAGTTTAGTCAACCCAACCTCTCGTTTTCAGTTAGGAATCTTTGTCTTCCATATCCATATTTTTTATTTTAATTTATGTATATAATTATCTCTATGTCTATTATTTTTAACTATATTTTTCAATGGAATATAGTTTCTTAAACCATGAATATTTTTTTTTGTTTTTGGTATGGTGGACTACTGTTAACTTTTACCTTTTTTAAAAATGGGGAAAGGAATATTTTTTAAGAATTATTCACTCTAACACATTTTCCTACAGTCGATGTTGGTTTAAATTAATGAAATTATGATTTATGTTTTCATTTTTATGCATTTAAATTTAGGTTCTCTGTTATTTTTAAGAAATTTTTTTCTAATAATAAATGGTATGAAAAATGAATTGGGTATTTTTATTTATTAAAAATAGTTTTATTGTTTTCTTAGAAATTTTTTTTCTATATCAAGACCCTTTATGTTTCTTATCCTTCACTGAGAATATGATACAATGGTTCCCATTAAAATAATTTCTCTTGATAGATTATGATAATGTCTTATGAATTTTTTCATGGAACCCATCTATTTACAATGAGTTAATTAATGTATAATGGAATTAATAATGATTTCATGTGACACACATACGTATTATTTTTACTATGTGTTTGACATGTTAATAATTACATATCCTTATAATGTATTAGTTAATATATATCTCATAAGATGAATAGAAATGAGGAGTGGACCGAAAAACATAAGGGACTCAGTTTACTATGTGATTGGTGGTCCTAAAATTATGCATTAATCCATTACATTGGGTAATGATTTATATCACATTTTCTAATAGGTCAGTGATTGGAGAGAAAAATCAATCCGTTGTGGGACTATGCATAATATTTTATGATGATATTGGAAGTGATCCATGACAAAAATAATGATTTTATCTTCATATATATATATACCATACTCTAGTGTATATATTATTTTTTCATAGATCATGATTATTTACTCATGATTCCACAATTTTATTTCACATATCTTATGTTATGAAAAAAATAATTATACAATTATCCATTATTTAAGATCTATTATTGACTAGGTTTGATTCTATTATGTTATGTTCATTAACTTTCATTATGTTCTCAAACCCACAGATTTATCATATGCTCATTTATGGATATCAATAGATATATCATATGTTTTCCCTTATTGAGCATCTGAACTGACACTTTCACATGTTTACATTCTCTTCGTAATGAATAAGTGTATTTTTATGATATTTCTAAATGGGTATCTTTGGAGAATAACATTTATGGCATGAGTTAAGGTTTTTGTAAAATATGATGGTGATGTATCTAGTTTAGGATGAAATAAAACCCTTTTTTCTTAATATTGTGTTAATTTGTGAGAAAAATTGAATAAATTATCAGAAGGATTTGAAACATGTGCCTATTATCATTTTTTTATCTTTGTGTGTATCAAATTTAGTGTGTAATAATATTTTTTAGCTATAGGACCTAGAGCATGGGTCAAGTGAACCTTAGTTGGTATTAATGTGGGGTTTATTTATTATTGAATGTTATGACTTGAAAACACCAGTGAAATGAGAAGTATAATCCTAATTATACTAAATAAACATAAAATATTTGAATTGTATATAGTATGTAGTTTCATTGAATTTGAATCCTTATCTATGTCCACATAATTTCCTATAGACTCTAATTGACATGCAATTATGTTTAATGACACATAACAGGTTTGGTTGGGTATTAAATCATTATTAACATAGGGAACACAAAATTAACCTAAAAAGGACACATTATAATACTCTTAGGGGATATTTTTTGGATGGATTATATATTTTTTATGAACCAGTATGAATAATACTTAGATATAGGATAAAAAATTCAATGAAAATACAAAAGTGATGTAGAATAAACCATCAATGTCAAAGGTTGATCTTCTGGTTTCATAAGAAAAGTTTTATTAGTACTGACTTCTCTTCTGCACATAATATATTACTCTTATATTATTAAATAATTTCATAAATTTTTTTGTTTTATTATTTTTTGTATAAATGTTCTGGAAAATAGAGATATAAAAGGTGTATCTACAGTAACTCTTGAAAGAGAATATTTAAAATCAAAATTTTTATAGTCATGTATAAGATAGTAAGGTTTACATTATATCATGACTATTTTCTATCGTTTGGATTCCTTTATATGTTTTAATTACTCAGTGAAAAAATATAAAGGGATAAATTTATTTAATGTGAGAGAATACAACACCCATTGTTTGAGGGATCATTTTTTATATAATCTATATTTTTATCATTCATTTTATTTTCCATCAAAGTAAAATATTTGATCGTTAATAATAAATAAGTAAAATAATAATCTAATTAACAACATTTTATAAACTTTTAGAGGCGAATTAAAACAAACTTACATGGGTAATAATAGTATATTCACTAGATTATTACATAGTAGGGATGATTAAATTACATAAAAGGTCATAAATTAAAAGGAAAAGATAAAAATCAATGAAAAATAATTTTAAAACTAGTAAATCCACTGGAATATCATCAATCTTGAGAAAATAAATTAGTAAAATAATACTGATAATGAAAAAACCCATTATGAAAGAATAAATCATATTGAAATTTTAAAATCATGACTATAAGAATGAGAAATTTTATTTGTGATGATGGAATAGAATAAATTTATTGAGTTTAATTTGGAAAATATAGCAGGAATATAACAATTATAGAAGCTGTGTATAGTAATTGTCTATATTAACAATACACATGTTATTTTTCTAAAATTAAATTTATATAGGTCATATACATAGTTTAGATTTACATATGAATTTTAAATATAAAAAATGCTTTTGGAATAAAATAAATGATTTTGTAATCAATATAAGAGAGTCCGATCTATTTATGAAAATAAAATTCATGTTAAAGAAATTGATTTTTTAAAATACTAATCATTATTAAACATGAAACTTTTATAAAACAATTTTGATAATATTCATTAAATAATAAATAAATTTTTTTAATATAAATTAATAACATCTATGAAATAATTAACTATAATAAATATCAATTTAATTATTCATAGCTAAAAAAATTATTATTTAAAAAACATGTTTTTATATATTATATTATATTCTCTACTTCCTTCGAGACTGTTACATTGCTGGTTTTGGTTGTTGGGGGTGTTTGAGGAAAGTTCTTGAAGTTTTTAGTGGAATCTAGAGCTACAACACAACTCCAGCAAGAATTACACATCACGTAAGTGTATTACATGACATCAAAGTGGGTTTCATGTCTTGGCCATGGATGCTTCCTGATGTGTCAATTTTAAGGTTTAAAAATAAAAAGATGATTCACATCTCAATGGGTCATAGAATCCTAGGATTAAACAATAAGAAAGTGTATTCCACGTCATTTAATTCCTCGATGTTGTACAGTTTTAAAGGTTTCATCAACTCAAGTGATTTCTCAAACCCTATGGTAGTAAATCTTCTCTTGTTCTAGGCATCTGATGACATTTTCTTTATGCATTTGGAGACTATTATCAATGGGGATCGATCCTAGGGCTCACATCTTCAATAAATGGTGATATATCTTCTCATTCTCATAAATTTCTTCCAATATTGTTCATGGTTCTACTATGGTAGTGTTTATTTAGTATTCGATGTGTCTGTGTCATGTGTGTTTGCCATCTTTTGGTGCATTTTAGGTTAAACCATGGGATTCTTTTGCAACAGTGGTTTTTGGGTGGACTTTTCTTTCACCCTATGATGAAAAGAAAGTTGGAAAAACATATTTGAAGTACATATTCCCTCATTTCTCTTTATTTTGTGTCATATGGGGGGTTATTTTGAATTCCTTTGGATTATGTTTGTTCTACATTAATGAAGGTTAAATAATTTTTTGATTTGAAATTGTAGGGTAAAGTGGTTTGTTTCGCATTTTTTATAGATTTGATATTTTTTTCATATTGTGGATCATACGGGCCTGATGCCTCATTGAATAATTTTGTTCTTGTAGGTTTTTTTGGGTGGGAGATATGTGATGTAATTTCTTCTTTCATTGTGATTGTTGAGATGTCACCTTAAAAATGGAAATTGTTTAACCACTTATATTTATTTAATAACATGCTTTCCCTAGGATTATGACATAGTTGAGGACATCCAAAAAATATAGTGGAATGTGATAAAATACCATTTGTAAATATGTTAAAGAATCTTGATGTGTTTTGACGTGTTGTTGGGACATGTGGGGTTGATGGTTTGTTCATCGTGCTTTTAGGGTGGTGATGTGATGGTTTGTATGTTGTGTTTTTGGGTGGTATTATGGTGGTTTGCATGTCATTCTTTTGGGGTGGTGAGGTGATAGTTTGTGGGACATTATTTTGGGATAGAAATTGAGGTTCTTGTGGATGATAGGATGTATGCGTTATGTGTTTATGTTGTTCTATATTCTTGAGTGGTGGTGGCATAAATGAACAATTAATAATGTTTGAAATGTTGTGGGTTGGTTTGGTTAATTGGATGGAAATCTGTTAGTGAAAAATTAAATGATGGGTTGATTTTTTAAATATGGTTGATGATAAATAATAAACTTAATGGGGTGATTAAATGATTTTTTTTAAAAATTTAAAGTTGGTTTTTTGGTTCTATATGTGGCGTTGTGCATTTAGAGGTGGAAGAAAAGGTGACAGTGTTGTTATTTGGTTTGTTTTTAATAACATAGGTTGGGCATGTATTATTTTCTATATATATAGACACACACACACTACATATTCAATTTATTTCTATATTCACCACCCTGATGTTGAGAATTATATTTCGAACACCCACATCGCCACTAAGGGGTATCCTTCCCAACATCCCAGTGGGAGGATGGATGGCTGGCCACCCATCCTTCCCTGCTCCTTCTTCCTGTCGGTGATAGCCCAAGCTTCATCAGGTATGATGTGATGAGAAGTGGTATCCCAAGATTATTCAGGATGGGTTTTCATGTAGTTTCCCATGTGTGATTAAGATGAGTTGTGATATGATTTCCTGGTGTCTTTGCTATTATATTGGATGTGTTTTGAGGTCTTAGGGTGTGCGGGTAGAATGTGTTGTGAGGCCTAGTTGTGTGCGGACAGGATGCGATGTGGTATATTATCAAGAGGTGGTATAACTATGATGTTTTTTGGGGGGTTGAGAGTGGGTAATCTTTAGAAAAGTGGTTTGGGGTACCCAATCATCAATTTTCGTTACATTATATTATTCTTCATGATACACATTACATGGTGAGTGTTCCTTGGTGAGTTTGGGAGGGCTAGTTTGTCTATTTTTAATGTTATTTAGTTCTTATTCATTCTCATAGATGAATTAGCATAACTCAGTCACATGTGCATGAGAGAAATTGGGTTTCCTACTGAGTATACTTGTATCCTCATTTTATGTATATGAAAAAGTGTTTAGGTTTCCAGCAGTATTTCATGGACCGTGCTAGACCATACTAGCTCAGATACTTGATATTAGTTGTGTCACTTCATTATATTTATTTTTGGATTTTTACATGAGAGATTTTTATTATATCAGATATATTTATACATTCATGTGGGATGCTTTGGGTTTCTATGGAATATTATGTCATTGAGTTTTTGTTTTTGATTTACCCTATCTCCCAATATTGTTTTCTTATAAAAGTTAATTCCCCCATATTGTGACATTTGTACACCCTTTGTGCTAGTCTCTAACTCAGGGCCTACTGTAGGTGGTACTTATGGGGTCATTATCTCTCTCTCCTCATGATAGTGACCTTAGTGGGAGAGGGTCAGGAAAGGGTGCTGTCATGGATGATGGTTGAGATATGGAGTGGTGTTTGGAGTTCATCATAGTATGGAATTCATGGGTTGGTATGAAAATACTATCAGTTGACCTTGGTACATAACATAGGATAGGGAGACTAGCTATGACATGGGAGTTTTGGGCCTCTGTGATCCAATTCTTGGACTATATTCTTACTTAAATACAGAGTGTGATAGGACTACTGGATGTTTAGAGACCTAGGGAAGTAAATGCATCATAATTTACTATGTTCCAATTTGAATTGGGTTGTTTTAGGAATGTTAAAATGTATTAATTAAACAAAATAACTAAATTCAATATTAATAAAACTACACAATATCGGTATTAGGAAATCACTATTTTCATTTCAGATATGGCTCATGTTCATCATGCCATGTGGATCATGTAGTTGATGTTTAGATGGCTAATCTGATTGATCATTTTTGGGTTCATCAAATTGAGGAGGATGATTATTGTTAGTGGAAGTTATGTAATTTCTAGATGATGTATTTCGGGAAGTAAGAGGGTAGTGTTTCAAATTTTGAAATAGGGTGCTGGATAGAGGAACTTGAGATATATATTAGTTTATTTCATGCCCTAAAGGAGTGGTGGTTCCCTTTGTAAGTCATTAAAATGCGATTAATTGTGTGTTAGTTGTGGATGTTGTATCCGGGAGAGTGGAAGGAGGTAGATGTTTTTAGGGTTGACTTCTAGAAGGATCTTTGGGTGTAGTTCCTCTCTTCGACCATGATTTAATTAAAGTGATAGGATCTTATTTATCGTTGAAATGGGGCATGTCATTGCAGGTGTTGGTAATTAGTGTCAAGTAGATTTTACATTTTTTCAGGATATTTTTTTTCTGATGCATAGTCTTATGTGTGACATCTTGATGAGGAACTCTGTCCTTTTATCTAGTATGCAGTAAATCCTTTTACCCTACCAACATACATGGAGGTTCATATGAAGTAAGAGGGAATTGAGATAATGCAGTCACGATGAGGTTTTCCAGAAGAAGGGTACCATTTGGGTTCCCCTGGGAGAAAAGTTATCAGTGGAAGGTATTAGGCACTAGGACCATTGTGGTTTCAACCATCCCAAATTCAACCTCAGAAGCTTCCCTTTCATCATTATTGTTTTCATTCCATTATTTTGGGGTTGGGTCCAATGTGTTTCTTTTATAATGTTCATGTACATCTTCAAGACTATTATCGAGTGACCACTCGAGCTCAGTTTTCCAAGGTAGATAGGTTTAGTGTCATCCTCAGTTGTAGTTACCTGTGAGGTTGTTTTAGTAGTTGGTGTTGAAGGCTTATTCTCCTCTGAGGGGAGATGGTGTAGGTAGAGGCCAACTTTCAAGAGTTTCTAGGGTTTAGGTATCATGGCCCAAGCATGGCTGTGGAGTTAGTTGTCATTAGAGAGGCATAGGATTTAAATGTAGTTAGTTATAGGTAGTGGATGCAACAGTTTCAGATGGTCCATATATCTTGAGATGTATGATCTATTTGTTTAGTAGTCTTGTTTGTGCCTTTTTTGATTCTATATGTTTACACTCCTCTGTTTCACCTGCTCTATTCCATGCTCTGGGACTAGATGGATGGAGGCTTCATGTACCCCAGCTGTTGACTACACCAGTTATAGGATAGAACATCATGATTGATGTGTGCTGAGTGTTTAGACTGATGATGGGGCTTCATTATTCCCATTTGTTTATTTTCTTGCAACACATAAAACTATACAATGTCATCCTTTTATTTTACTAATTAAATTTCATACATGTTGTTAACCACTGAACTCAATGAAGATCCATGTTTTTGGATGTTTATAACCAGCATATTGTTTCAGTTGGTGATCAGAGATGTCATGTGGGTAGAAGACATGTGGATCCCCTCATTTCCTCATTTGTTGAGTTGTTATTGGAATTAGTGGAATCTGTTACAATGATGGTTCCTAGAGTCATTGGGTATTAATTATATGTTTTCCCCAAGTAGGTTTCGACTCTACCCCCTTGACGTGATGTTGAGTTTAGTATTGGCTTGGATCCTAGTGAATCTTTAATTTTTATGCCTCCTTATCAGATAAAAATTTATCAGTTGCAGGAGTTTAGGGTTCATGTGGACGATCTCATGCAAAAGTTTTTTTTTCATCCTTGTTTATCACTCTAGGGTGCTTAAGTATTGTTTCCAAGGACGCTGATCATAGTCTGAGGATTTTCATTGACTGCCAATGGTTCAATCATGTGATGGTTAAAATCTATTATGGTCATCTGAAGATATATGTTCATTTTGGGAAGTCAGGAGAGGAGAGTTCGTTTCCTATAATTTTTCTAGGATTTGGGTATCACCAGTTGAGGGTAAAGTTGGGTGACATCTTTAACACTACCTTTAAGAGCAGTTATCAGCCCATCGATCTTGTATTCATTCCATTCGTTGTTATGAAATCACGAGACATGTTAATGGGGATAATAAATACCATGTTCTGTTAGTTCTTATATTGGTTATACATTGTATTCATCGATGATATCTTCATCTACATGAATTCATAGTGGGAACATGTCGAGAATCTCAAAGATTTATTTCATATTTTTGACACCAATATCTTTATTGAATGTTTCCCAAGTGTATTTTTTGGAAATGAGAGGTCCAATTCAACGTGAATGTGGTGTATCAGCAAGGTGTGGAAATAGATTCATCAAAGGATGAAGTAGTTTTTTCATTTGAAGCACCCAAGAACATGGTAGAGGTTTGTATTTTTCATGGTCCCAATGGATATTGTCAAAGGATTGGGCCTGATTTCACTCAAGTTACTACCCCATTGACATCTATGACCAGGAAATACAAATATTTTTTTTTTTTATCAGTGGAAGGAACCATTTGGGCCCTAAAATGGATGTTGGTTAGTGCTCTGGTTTCTTGAAGGACGAGTGATATTCGAGGTGTTTTCTGATTCTTACTATCTTGGTTTGGAAAGTGTTCTAATGTAGCTATGGGAAGTTATATCTTATGGGTCTTGGAAGTTATTTCCTCAATATATTAACTATTCCACCCATAATCTGAAGATAGAATTTTTTGTGTTTGCTCCAAATTTGTAGTGAAATTACCTAATTGGGGAGAACTTTTTGTTCTTTATGGATCAAAAGAGCTTGAGATATGTCTTTTCCCTACATGATCTAAACCTGAAATAGTGAAGATTGATATATTTTCTTCACATTTTCGATTTTTAGATCTCTTCAACCTCTGTAAAAAGGAATTTCATTGCCAATTATTTTTCAGGATGTCATGGAAGGGTTTTGATCAAGAGTCTGGGGATTCTTGGAGAGTAATGGAGGAGCTGGCATCCCTGCACAAAGATGAATGAGTTTATGGTGGGGGAGGATATTTGTTTCATATGATTTTTCAATATTCTCTGATGCATCAACTGGAGGAGTCTTACAGGGGAGACTCAGAGGAAAAGGAGATGCATGATCATGTTTTCCATGGTGATTCTACAAGGGGGTGGTCTGAGGATATTCAGAACTAGATGTTGTTTCAATGAAGGATATTCTTTTGTTTCCATGAGTAAGGGAGTAATTTGTGTGTTCCATATATCAATCCATAGTTGTACACCCTATAAATTTCTAAGATGTACCATGGCATGAGGCTTCGATTTTGGTTGTTCGGGATGATGTGGGTAGTGGTGGAGTTTGTGGAAAGGTGATTGGTTTTCTAGTAGGTAAAGGTGGATTATAATTTTACGGGTTGGTTTTTCAAACCCCTAGATGTCCTAGAGTGGAAGAGGGATCAAATAATTATTGATTTATTAATAGGTTTATCCATAGCTCAAGGGGTTTTTAATGTTATTTGGGTGATAGTGTATTGGTTGAAAAACAAGAAAACTTCATAAAGGTCAAGTAGTTGGGCATGGTGGATGCCTTGGTTGTGTGGTACATGGATGAAGTGGTGAGGTTTCATGGAATTATGAGTTCCATTGTCTCATTTTGGTATGCATGGATTATATCACAAGTCTGGAGGAGATTGAATCAAGCTTTTAAAACTCAGTTACACCTTAGTACTACTTTCCACCCATAATAGACTGGAAAATGGAATAGACTATCCGGGTATTGGAGGATATGTTTTCAACATGAATCTTGAAATTGGTTGATCGTTGGGGAAACACCTATCTTGTTAGAGTTTTATAATAATAATATCTATCAATCATCCATTTCCATGACTCCATTGGAAGATTTCTATGAGAGACCTTGTCATTCTCTATTGTTCTAGATAGTGGTTGGGGAGGATATCATTCTTTGTCTCAATATAGTTAAAATAATGCTAGATAATGTTCATCATGTTCATGAGAGGAATAAGGTAGTGTAGGACCCAAATAAGTCTTATGTTGATCACATAATGCGGCACTTGGAGTTCGAGGTTAGAGGCCATTTGTTCTTGAAGGTTTCATCATGACATGGGAAGTGGAGATTTGGAAGAGGGATAAATATTTCTCCCATGTTTTTTTTATCCCTTTGGTTTGTTGGGGAGAGTTGGTGAAGTGGTGTACCAGTTGGAATTTACACCCTATATGGATAGGATACACAGTTCCTTTTATATCTCTCAACTTCATTGGAATCTTCTTGATGACTCCCATGTCCTTGACTCGGTAGAGTTAGATATCATGGATAATGCAAAATTGACGGAGCATCTTGGGGAAATCCAAGATCTTCATGAGAAGGTGATGTATGAACAAGTCGTTTCTTAAGTTCATGTTTTGTGGAGGCATTGTGGTTTAGAGGAAAGTACTTGGGAACGAGAAACTTATATGCATGTCTAATACCCGGAGTTGTTTTGATATTTTCTTTGCTCGGTTATTCTTTGTAATGTGATGGTTTAAATTTGTTTTATCATATGATAAGGATTCCTTAGTTTTTGATGTGTTTTGTTGGATGTGTGATAATTTACTAACACATGAAATGTGGAATTCCTAATTTTTAATCGAGATGCATTAAATACAATGTGATTGAACCTATGCGAGTGAGTCAGTGCTTCAAAAAAAGGATTGTATCTTAAAATGGATGATAGAATTATTTTATTCATGTGTTTAGGATGGTTTTATTCATTGGTCGTAGCATTTTTTGGTTCATTCTGTGTGGAGGTTTAGATGGGTGTGCAGTGATTTTTTTGGAAGTGTGGTTGTTTGAGATTATGTGGTTTGAGGTAGTGCAGGATGTTTGTGGTCATTTGGTTTGGAATGTTTGGTTGTTGGTGGTATTTAATGTATGAAGGCATTTCTAAGAGGTATCTCACGGAGTGGTTGTTCAAACCCCTTTACTTCTATCCTAGGTATTGGATTCTCGAGTGTGATAATTATTTCATATGTATCTAATATAATAACCTGTTCCCTCTTGGTCTGTTAATTTAACATTTTTTGTTATTGGAGGTGTTTGGGAATGTTTCTAGTAGTTTTAAGTGGAAGTT
The DNA here is from genome assembly GCA_963277665.1 of Viscum album. Classification (NCBI taxonomy): domain Eukaryota; kingdom Viridiplantae; phylum Streptophyta; class Magnoliopsida; order Santalales; family Viscaceae; genus Viscum; species Viscum album. The sequence continues at coordinate 116,233,557 of OY728137.1, forward strand.
GGAGGTGTAGTAGAACTGTTTTATTAATTATACGTCTTTTAAGGGTATTATTAGATGTGAATGTCGATTTCACTACTTTTCTGGGGACGAGACATGAACAGTAGATTTTTGGTGTTAAATAATAAAATGAAGACGCATTTTTTTGGAGAAACCTGGAATCTCTATATTACATGACATGAAATGGTATTACACGCCATGTAATTCCACGATGTTGTACATTTTTAATGATTTTATACACTCAGAAGATTTATCAATCACTAAAAATTCATATTTTTCTGATTCTACAAATATGAAGACATTCTCCTTCAACTTTTGGAGATTCCTTTCAATGGGGATCAATCCTTGGTCTCTCATCATTGATCAGTGTTGAGTTCTCATCTCTTTATTATCTATTTCATTTTGTTCTTCTCTAATGTTCCACTATGGTGGTGTTTCTTTAGTATGGGGTGTTTTTGGGTAGAATTTATTGACAACCCATTGGTGTAGTGTAGGTTGATCCGTATGTTTCTAGTTTAATGGTGGTTTCTAGTAATTTTTTCACCACCTTCTGATACACAACGAGATGCCAAAATATTATTTGAACTAGGGATTCCCTTGTTTCACTTTATTGTGTATCATGTGGGAGGGGTTTTCTTATTACATATGAATTATGGTTGTTCTACCTTAATTAATTATAAATAATTTATTTATTTAAAATTGAATTGTAAAGGGGGTTGTTTGGCATACTTTCACAGTTTTGATATTATTGTCATATTGTGGCTTGTTTGGGCCTAATGAACAACTAAACATAATAAAAGTTGGGGGATTTTTTTCTCATCTAATATGTGATGTGATTGTGGCTTTTCTATGACTTTTGCGATATCACCCAAAAAATGGGAATTGGCTAACAACTTATATTTGGTTAATAAATTAGTTTCCCCAAGATTATGATTTGTGCGATAAGATCCCAACCATATATTGGAGTTTGATAAATTCCCATTTTTAAACCTTTGAAATAATCATGATGTATTGTGATGTGTGATTGGGGAATGTGGTGTCGATGGTTTGTGTGCCTTTCTTTTGGGGAAGTGAGGTGATCGTTATTCTACAATGATTTTGGGGTGCTAAAGTGATGGGTTGTATTCTGTTTTTTTGGAGTGATGCGATGATTGTTTGTGGGTCCTGATTTTACGGTGGTACGGTTTGGTTTTTGAGGATGAAATATTTCTTGTGATGCATGGTTATATTGTACTAGGTTTTGAATTGGTGATGGAATAAATGAATGTTTAATAATATTTGAAATGGAATGGTTTGGTTTATTTAATAGGATGTCAATTTCAAAATGAAAAATAAAATCTGAAGTTGTGTGGTTAAATGGGGTTTACGCTAAATAATATGATAAATGGGGTGATTAAATGATGTTTTTTAGAAATGTGATTTTGGTTTTGTGCCTTGATGTGCAGTGTTATGCATTTAGAGTTGGAAACAAATGTGACTGTGTTTTGAGTTTTTTTAGTTTGTTTTTAAACCCAAGGGTTGGGAATGTTATCTTTTATATTTAAGTATCTATACACTATATATTCATGTGATTTATGTATGCACCCCAACAATGTTGATAAGTATTTGTCGAACACATGCATTGTCACACATGGGGTGTCTTTCCCAATATCCTGTTGGAGGATGGATGGACAACCACCCACTATTCCCTGCTCCCTCTTCCAGGAAGTGACAGTCCAAGCTTCTTCATGTATGATATTATGATACTTGGTATCCCATGTGTCTAAGGGATGAGTTGTAGTGTTTTTTCCTTGGTGTCTTCAGTATGAATTGTGATGTTCTTTTAGAAGTGTCTTTGAGATGAGATGTGATGTTTTGTGAGGCCTTGGTGTGTGCGCACTGGATGTGTTGTGAGGGTGAGTTGTGGGTGGGTGGGATGTGTTATGAGTCACATGTTAGAATATGGGGGATGTGGTTTGGAATATTCTTAATATTTAGGAGATCCATCGCCTTTTTTTGTTGGGGTGTGGGATAGGATAATCTGCGGGAAACTGGATTAGGGTTCCCCATCATTAGTGTGCATTACATCTTATTATATTACTTAAAATGTGTTACTTGGTGAACGTGCCTCAGTGAGGTTGGAATGGTTAGTATTATTGTTTTGGTGTTTTTTGGTTCTATTGTTTTCTAATAGGTTTATTAGCATTATAAATTCAAATGTAAATTAGTAACATTGGTTACTGATTTAATCGTATTCTCATTCTATGTATATAAAACTATTTTCCAACTTCCAAGAGTATTTTCTAGGCAGTTTTGGACCATAAATTAATGGATCGTTGATATTTACTAGGTCACTACTTTATCATTATTTTGGGAATATACACTAGATACTTTTATCTGTATCAGTTATATTTATTCAGGCAAGTTGGATGGGTTGGGTTTTTGTATTATAATATCTCTCCAAGTTGTTATGGATGATATTTTCTATCTCTTGATCATGTTTTCTTATAAAGTGTAATTCCACCAATGTTTTTACATTTTTATATTGTTTTCATAGTTCCTAACTCGGTGCCCACTATAGGTGGGGCTCGAGGGGGCATTAACCCTCTCCCCTCATCACAATGTCTTTCAGAGAGGGGTTGTGACATATATATTTTTAAAATAATTACTATTAAATTAAATATTTTATTAATACAAAAAAATGAATAATAATTCATACATTTATTTATAATTGGTTAGAAATAATGATAAAATAATTTAATATTACATAATAATGTCATTTCAAGGAATTGTTTTTTAAGGCGTCATGTAATCAGATGGCTCAAGAGGTAGCAAAGTGAACTCTTAAGAAATTTTATTAGAGAAATATAGTAGAATGAATGACCATAAAAGGATGATTTGCATTGATGGGTATGAAAAACACCACATGCATCCTCTTCAACCAAAACAAAACAAAAAATAGAGATTATAAATGACTAAATAAATATAGTATCGATAATTGCTCTCTCATAAAGATAATCAATAACTAGATTAGCCTCTTTGTATACATGTGAAACATCAAAATAGATATTATCTGCAAGAAGAAAGAAATAAATTCATCATGAAAACATTTTCTAGGGGACATTCTTTGATGAATCTCTGAAAATTTGTACTACCACACTTTAGTCATATTCCAGCCATAGAGTTCCCTATCCATCACAGATAGCATACCATAACAATTTTATAATGGCCCGCAATTTAGCTTCAACTACATAGACATTCCCAAAAAAGAGATAAAAAATACCTTAACCAAACACTGAGGAGTCTGAAAGACACCAACATGAACTGAGGGTCTCGGAGCACCTAAAGTTGCACCATAAAAATTATCATTCAAACACCCAATGAATGGGGGTATCTATTTGATGAATTTTGACATCAATGGATTACTAAACCTACCACATATGCCAACTATCCTCAAAATAACAAGGCTCAAAAATTCATTTCTCATTGAGCCTGTTTAAATTTGGGATTCAAATATTATTCCCCTATGAATTGAAGTGATACCTCCATGAAAAGAGGTAACCTGATCATTGAATTCCATTCCATTACATTCCCTCCTTTTGTAGGAGATAATATCTGATTTATTTTCCAAGAGGAAAAAATTTATCATCTCAGTTTATATTAAACTGCATATGGATACCAATACGTAATCCATTCTCCCAACATCCAGAGTACATCCAAATAGCTCATGCACGTAGACCTAAAACCAATTTCTGTAAAAGCGTCTAAAAAATGCAAAAATCTAACTCTTTAGAATGAATACAAAAATTAAATAAAGGGGATAGGTATATCCATACACAATGAATAAAAATAAGGCAGAATCTATATCCGAATCCTCTATATTAAATAAAATTCCGTGGTATAATCAAAGGCTTCATAAATCCTGAAAACTACAGAGGAAAATTGATTGAACCATCAAAATTGTACATGTATAATTCCCTGGAGCTGAAGCAAATATCAAGATATAGATTCAATATTATAATTTGTAGATCTATATATTCATTACATAGATGCTCCACACTGAGCTAAGGAGGCAGTATCTCAGGCATTTCAAAATGAGACTACATGTCAGCAATGGAATCGTTTTTCAGTTGAGTAGTAATAAAAAAATCATCCATGATAAGACTTGAAAGCCACAAAGTACTCTAGAAATTTAAATTTGACATCTAACAAACTATTCATTTCGAGAATTGCATTAAATAATTATATTCCTACTTAATAGATTTTCAAATTGACGAAAGAACGTACATAGAGAGACCATTATGAAATTTGTTAATAAACCGTGTTGAAAAGAACTCCAATGACTTATCAGTGGAGGGAATATGGTTCCTGGTGATTATTTTGAGAAATATTTCATTGAAAATATTATGATATTTGACCCCTAATCCCCCCATATCAACTAGCTTTACACATTCCTTTCAAGAAACCATGACCATTTTCTCATTCATGAATGGAACCAATCCATATAAAATTTCTAATCATGCTCTAAAACTCATAAATGAGAATTATATGCCATCTATTTAACCAGAATGAATATATTAACATAGAAGTAATCACTGAATTTTCCAAACAAATACTACCAACCTAAGACATAGTTTTCCCTTTCATTGTTTCCATCTGATTGATAATTCTCAAATTAATATTCTCCATGTAACACTATTCACTTTACCCTAAAAAAGATGAATCTTGTGGTCGATAGCTATACGGGACCCACTCTTAAACCTAATACCCTTAGACACTCTGTTTTGTTTAGATATAGCTACACCTTTCCCAAATATCATAGAGAATTTTCTCCCACTGAAACAATAATTAGCATCTTCTTTGTAATGACTAAAAATAGATTTGATATAAGAAATAATGAAACTTTCAGCTTTCCCAAAGAAAATAATGAAATGGGTATAAAAAAGATGTTCGGTTGAAAAAATTATCATCAAACACTCATTTAATTATACCACCCTACATTGACAAGAACATTCAAATAGTATCTCAAATAATCTACAATGATAGAAAAGAGAAGCCTACATAAAGGATCCCCCACCTAACCCCTATGTATCACATGAAAAATCCCCTCAAGGACCCAATAACAAAAATAGAGAGCCAATAATTATTTAGGATCATTTTTATTAAATTGATAATAGTACAAGAAAACCCATGAATTATAGGAATATTAAAAATAAAATCCAATTTTATAGTATCAAAATCATTGTAAATATCATGTTTCAAGTCCATATTACCATCCTTAACTTTTTCCTTCATAATGTTAACGCATTCTAATGTGGAATAAATAAAATTATTGAAATTTATACAATAAAAAACCCAAACTAATTTTATATAATAAATCCCTTGGAAATCACACTAAGATGAAGTGTAAATATTTTACTAATCACCTTTGGAATAGAGTTACCAATTTCAATATGTCTAAAATCTCTAATACCCAAAGAAATTTTGTTTTTTGGAATTAATGTAATGAAATTAAAATTTAATCCATAAGTCATAGATGCATGAATAAGAAATAATGTCAATTCATTGATAATAAAAAAATAATCAATCTCCCAGTTGAACATGATTAATTTATTATTGACACCATCAGGTCCTACTGAACTTTCTGTATTCTAATATAATAGATCTTCCTTAATTTCATTTTCATTCAGTTCCTTAGCAAGCCTCTTGTTCTGGAGGTCATCATCATTAGGATAAATGAATACTGTCTTTTTATGAGTAGTTTACTCCACTTTTTATTCAGTGAAATTCTAAAAATAACATGTCACAACATTAGTATTTTTATTTTCAAAACTAATTAAGAATCCATATATTTTTATGGTATTAAGTTATTTTCATTCCTTTTCCTCTCTATGCATGTAGTGAAAATGTCTTGATTTTCTATCCCCCTCTTTAATCCACATGATACTGAATTGATTTTATGAATTAATATGATTCGGGATAAAAATATCACCATGTTTGAAAAGGGCTTGAAACTCCTCCCCATATGGGACATCATGGTTTTACTAATTTTCTAGCTATTGGATAACCAATTTTGAACAACCGTGATATCAAGATCATTTTTATAGAAGGGGATTATTCTCTACTCCATAAGGATTTCTTTTAAATTCTTCAATTTAGTAGCCATGATATGCAATGTACTACAAAAGAAAACAACCTTACAAGCCTTTATAAATATTTCTCTAAAACCATGCACAACAATCCAATCATTATAAATCATGAAATATAATGGGGATGACTTAGAATAATTTATATAAAAAAAATCCAAAAATCGATTCTATTTATAGTGAATATTTGGAATATTATGACAAAATAAATCAATATCATAATTCCTATCATCGACATTCAGAAAGCATTTATACAATTTTTTATCCTACCATCCATTGAAGTAGACCTACTCCATGTAAAATCATTTCCAGGCTTGGGGACCCCAACCAATACACATTTATAAATGAAAGAAAATAATTTATAAGCTGGTGGATTATAGAAAATACTTACAATTAATTCATTAGGACTTAGCACAATAATATATTAACCGGTTAAAATCCACTTCTTACACATTCTGTAAGAAATGTTTTCTCGATTTCTCCAAATATCTCTTATTCTATATAGATTTATAGCATAAAACCAATAAATATAAAAATATATATCATTCATTTCAATGGATATTGTTATGTATTTGTTATCCACATAGCATGAATTAATAGTTATACTATCATGATATAGAACCCATAAAGACACCATAGTTGTTTCAAACAGATTATGCGAAACAAAGGAATAACCTGGTGAACTATATTTAAAAGTGTTTTAATTATCAAATCTCATTCATGGTTTCTCCTGACCAATCATCATGGGTTTTTGTCATAGTAAAATTCATTATGGCTGTGACCATGAGATAATTACCTATCCCTTGGGAATTCCAAAAAAAAGTATTCATTGGGATTTAGATTTGGTGTTAGAACCCCATTTGCATCCCCCTACCCGTTTCCTATCGGATTTTGGTGGTCTCAAAACATTCCTTTTGGAAGAAATATCACATTATATGAGATTTTTATGTCACTGTATTTACTCACAACCTCTCAAGACACAATATGAATAATGTCATCATCATAACCCCTTAGATATGGAAATACTGATGGGCCAACATTAGTGTTATCCTCAAAAGACATGGGTCCAATATCAGGCCAGAACCAAAGTTAACCATGATATTCATATTAACTACATTAATAAGAAGGTTTCCCTAAATCTCACAAGGATTATTTGAGTAATCCACTAAAATAAACCTCAACATTAATTAGAAACTCATTCATAGGATTAACAACCCAAATATCAAAAATAGATTTTCCGTACAACATGATAACCATTTCTCTAATTTCCATAGACATATCCAGAGGGAAATAAATTTCATCCAGCTTTCTCTACATTATGTAAAAAAAATTAAAAGTTTTCTTTTGATATGTCGATGATTAGAGATTGTTTAGCCATACATTCCACTCTATTCACATCAGTGTCCCAATAACCCAATATATCAAGTGAACATTCCATATTAGGAGGCTTGAATCATTCCTCTGATTCCTCCATAATATTAGATAATAATTTACCAAAGTGAGGAAATGAGGATGAAAGACATGTATACTGACCAGTTTTCTCCACTTCCATGAGAACCTCCTCCTTCTCAACAACACCCTTATTTTCCAGTTTCAATTAACTTGCTTCATGTCCCTACCATTATGAACCTCTTTTAACATAATTTTTATCACTCTGTAAATGTTAAAAAAATGAAACTCAATCTTGTATAGGTCGAAAAAGGGTGGAACACACTCATATTACAAATTGATGTAAATCTTGTTATAATTATCAAGAAGAGTAATAAAATCTGGCCTCTTCACTTGAATATCAATATCCACCAAGATTCAAGAAATGACTTCAAGATCAACATCCAGAGTATGTTGATCCATCATAATAGGGGTTCCAAATCATGAATAACTATCATTCTGAATTTTGGGGTTCCAATATACCCATCTTTGACCATAAGAATGACCCATACCTACGTATTTGACTGTTTCTAAATGAGAGGAATAATGTTAAAATTACATTATGATAACATAAAAACTCATAGTCTATGTTGTAGAATGCACATATTCCATGCATAATTGGGATCCTTTCTAGAATGAAAGGTAATATTAAAAAAAATCCTTTCCTAGTGGAATGATTTTCTGATCTTGATTACTCCAACAATAATAAATCTTCTTCTTGATATCAATATAAGACCAAGCCCTATCACCGTTCATTTAAATGAAACAAACAAGAAGATAGAACTTACATAGAGTAAAAATATTATATAATGATTCAGTATCTTCAATAATATAAAAATTCTCTGTTATATAATTTTTAGATAGCGGAAGATCCAGACACAACCACCCTTTCTATATCATAGAATCCAAATATAGCCTATGTGATGAAAACCCATTTCTTGTCCACATGAGGGAGATCAACCGAATCAACATTATTTTTCAAAAATTTTAATAAAGATCGAGATTCATTATTGAAGGAAAATCCAAAATCTGGATGAAATTATTCCATCTGTGATGATCAATCATATATCTAGATCCCGAACCTTTTACATTAGCAGGTTTAAAATCTCCTTTACTAATTCCCATCATTTTTCTTCTCAATGTCTCATGTACTATTGTTTTAAAAAATTGAATTCATTAATTTTAAATAATGAATATAATTTAATGATTAGGTATGTAAAAAATATTATAACTCATATAATTAGTAATTTAAAGGAAAATATATTAAGTACACTAATTATTTTAAATAGGAGTTATTCTATAAAAAAATATTTTAATAGAAAATTTAATTTAATTTAAATGTTAGTTTTCTCATATATATAAAATAAATATAAATCAATGGAGTTATAATAAGTAATCACAATGAATAAATTTTTTATATGGTTGGTATTCAATTTTTTTTTTTTAAAATAATTACAATGTTGAATACATAATATTGGTTAATAGATATTAAAGGGTTCACCTTCCAAAGATCAAATTTTGATAAATAAAATTAAAGAAAACAGTATAGAATTTATTTTTTAGTTTTTATACTTAAGATAAACTATCGCATAAAAATTGATTACCTAACTCACCAAACACTCATGTGATTCCATATTTCACTAAAAAATAAAAGGTCATAAATGGATATTTTATTTCAACTAGTGGTTTTTTAAACTGTCACCTAATTATACAGTGGTGGTTAATAATGCAGTTGCATATTGGATGGTCCCTAGTTTTTAAGAAAGGGTTTTGTTTATTTCACGGATGTTTTCTTATGTATCATTTTTTCACATTTAATGTTGATTTTATGTTTACTTAGCGGTGGTACATTTATTAATTAAAAACTATAATATATAAATAAAATGAAAATAATCATCATTAAACATTTGATTAGTAGTTTTTTTTATAAAATGTTTCATTTAACTACCACTGAAACACAATTTATTTATTATATTTATAGAAAATTACTAAAACCCACAAAAAAATTAATTTTCTTTTAATATTTGTTAACAAACTGACATAAAATAAAATAAAATTAGAATATATGATAAACCCATTATATATATGTCAAACTTCCAAATTTATATATAAAAACATCCCTAATAATCATGAACTCAATCCTAACCAACTTATACATATGTCAACCAATACCTCGGTCATCAATATATATATATAAAATGTTTCCAAAACCTACTGATGGAAAATATACATTCATGTCACAACCTCTACTGCATTTTTTTGACTCCACATAATCTCAAAAACTAAACTGACCAGATCATCACATACAATTCAAAAAAGAAAACAAAAATTAAATCTAAAAATAATAATTCAGAATTAAAGTAGATAACTAGAAGAATTTCATTGATTGGAATTGTCAAAATCATGCTTACTTTCAGCATATTCTACCAATATTAAAAATTAAAACTTTTAAGAAATGAAATCTAAAATAAAAAATACACATAATATATTCTGAATGCTAAAAATAAAATTGGTCATTTTGTTAATATTTCAAAATAAATTTAAATAGAAAAAAATAATATGTAATGAAGAACACATTGACAACATAGAATTTACTGTTAATGAAAACATTCAACACTTAAAATAGAAAATAGATGAGTAAATATTCTAATTCAATTTTAAATCAGAATGCAGTGTTCTTAAACATGACTTAATAAACAAATTTTAAAGGCTTTGATATTACAGCATGTCCTCTAATTTAAAAATAACTCAGTGGTATTCGTCCAATGATTTTACATCGATATATGGTATTTTATTATAGTTTTCACTATTCCATGCATGGTTAAGAGTTTTAAAATATAAAAAATGAGTTTACAGTCATCAATGGAAAACCATAATTCGAAATGATGTGTTGTCAGTTCATAAAGTATTATAACAATCATAATGTGTTTACCCAATTATGATTAGGTCATTTATTCTTATTTCTAAAATTATTGTCAGGGTTAAATAAAAACAAACAATTGGAGACATAGTGGGAATATCGTGAGTTGGATTCACGTGAGGTATATTCCTACACATCAAAAATTATATATGGACCGTTTTCCTAATCTATCAAAGCAACATGAATTCATCACCTCGGTTTTGAGTAGGTAATTTATCATTTTTCCTAAACATGATGCCAAAATTAAATAAAATATGTATTCATAGTCAGAATGGTCACACCATTCATTGGATTGAGATGTATTATATTCTTACATGTATCTAATCACATATAGATCATTTTCCTAAAGTATCAAAACAATCTGAATTCGTTTTCCCGATTCTGAGTATTTCACTTGTGATTTTTGTTAAATTTTCTGTTCAAACTAGAAACACAAACATTGTATTATACCAATAACATCCATTATCAGTTATATATTAGAGAAATTAATACACATCATAATGACATATGAATCGGTGTCCAAACTTATCATAAAAATCCGATATTTTTTCTCGGTTTTTAGTGAGTCACACTTTTTAAACTAAAAGTGAAATTTTAAACTTATAACTGACAAATTAAGTCATACTAGGGACATCATGTATCATATTGAGGTGAAATTTATTAAAACATGTTGTAAATGGATTATGGTTCATTTTTCTAATGTATGAAAACAATCTCAATGAATATTATTTGTTTTGAGTTGGTCATTTTTCCTTTTTACTAAAATCAATGTCAATTTTAAATAAAAATACATAATTTTAGTCAAATCTGTCACACCATGCCTCATATTTTTGTGTGAATATTTTCTACACATACCAAATGAGTTATAGATCATTTTCCAAATGTATCAAAAAAATAATAACATGTTTTCTCGATTTTCATTATACCACTTGTCCTTTTTACTAAATAATGACTTTAAATTGGAAGCACAAACTTTGTCTTCTATGGATCACATCGTGTATCTATTATATGTGACATCTATTCCTAGACATAAAAAATTACATATAAATTGATTTTCATAATTATCAAAAAAATGTGAGTTTTTTTTTTCAGTGAGTGACACTTTTTGAACTAAAATTTCAATTTTAAACTGATAATGGACACATTGTGTCATAGTGGGAACATCATGTTTCTAATAGAAGTTTGGTTTATTTATACACAAAAAAATGACATATGGATTGTTTTTATAAATTATCAAAATAATCCAATTGTTTTTCCTTTATTTTTATAAGGCTATTTTTCTTTTTTACTAAAATTATAGTCATTTTTAAATAAAAATACACAATCTGAAAGCATTTTATCAATTTTTAGTGTGTAAATTTTCTTTTTTAAAAAATTATTTTAAACTAGAAGCCTGCACATTGAATCATATCGATCACATCCTGTATTAAATCGATGTGATACTAATTATTACACGTGAAAAATGGATTAAAAATATATTTCCAAAATTATCACCAATATATGACAATGATGTAACTTTTTTTAGTAAATGACACTTTTTGAAATGAAAATTTGATTTTAAAATTATAACAGACACATTGAGTCATATCAGGCACATCTTTTATCAGATTGAGTTGTAGTTGATTCTTACATGTCAGAAATGACTTATGGATTGTTTTCTTAAAATGTTAAATCAATGTGATGGTGTTTTTTTATGTTTGACTAGGTCATATTATCCATATTACATAAATTAATGACAATTTTAAAGAAAAAGACACACTGGGAGTTGTATCGGTCACATCATGGGTTTTAATGAGGATAAAATGATTCATATATGTTTAAAATAAATTATCATTCATTATTATAAAGGGTCAAAACAAACTGAATGTGTTTCCTTAGTTTTCAGTACATCACATGTATATTTTACTAAATTGTCATTTTAAAATTGAACCACACACTATGACTCATACTAATGACATAGTGTATCAGTTGAATGTGAGACCGAATCCTAATCATCACAGATGACTTATGAATATAACTCAATAATTATCAACAATATCATATCAAATTTTCTTAGTTTTCAGTGAGTGAGACTTTTTAAACTATAGTATCGATTTTAAAATGATAACGGATACATTGAGTCATACTATGAACATCATGTATTAGATTGAGGTGTTATTGATTGATAAAACTCACAAATGAAAAATAGATCTTTTATAAAGTATCAAATCAATCTAATACTATTTTCTTAGTTTTTAGAATGAATTTGTTCAATTTTATTAAAATTATTGTCATTTTTTAAAAGAAAGACACACTTTGAATGATATCAGTCAAACCGTGCATTGGATTGAGGTGTTGATAATTCCTACACAACTCAAATGAAATAGATATCATTTTAGTAATGTATATAATTAATAAGATAAATTCATTTTTTGATTATTTCACCTTCCTATTTTACTAAATTTTTATTTTAAACTACAAACAAATACATTGACTCATACCGATCACATCATGTATCCACTCGATGTGAGAAAAATTCCTACATGTCACAAATGAATTGTGAATTGATTTCCTAAATTCTCAATAAAATATGATCATGTTTTCTTGGTTTTCAATGAGTAATAATTATGGAACTAAAATTTAGATTTTAAACTGATAACAGACACATTAAGTCATACCAGGAACATCGTGCATCAGAATGATATTTGGTTTATTATAACACATCAAAAATTCTTTATGAATAATTTTCTTAATGTATAAAAATAATATGAATGTGTCTTAATAGTTTATAGTATGTCATTTTTTCTTTTTACTAAAATTATTATCCTTTTTAAATAGAAAGACGTAATTGGAGTCATACCGGTCACACCAAGCATCGAATTGAGATGTGTATGATTCATACACGTCTCAAACCACTTATGGATCATTTTATATATAAATTTGTTTTCTTGGATTTTAGTACATCACTTTCCTTTTTCTTAAACCTTAATTTAAAACTGTAAACACCCATTTTGACTCAAACCAATCACATCGTGTATTGGTTTGATGTGAGACTAATTCCTACACATCACAAATGACACATGAATATATTTCCAAAATTATTAAGAAAATGCAAGTCTATTTTCTCAATTTTCAATATGTGAAACTTTTTGAACTAAAATGTAAATTTTAAACTGATAACAGACATATCGTGTCATACTAGGGACATCGTGTATTAGATTGAAGGGATATTTAATACTACATGTCACAAATGACTTTTAAGTTGTTTTCTTAATGTATAAAATCTATATTAAATATTTTTCTCAGTTTTGAGTACGTCATGTTTCTTTTTTATAGAAATTTATGTCAATTTTATATAAAAATAATCACATGAAGCCATACCAGTCAAATCGTGTGTGAGATTGAGATGCGGCTGATTCCAACATGTCCCAATGTTTCAAAAAAATCTTACTATGAATTTTATCATGATTTACAATTTCTTTCATTATTTAACTCACAACATGGCATATTGACTCAATGTTATTATCTAAAAAACCTTTCACATTGTTAAAAGAGAAAAGTGCATAAAGTGATCATGTGCCTATTATATCATGAGAAGTTAACATTATGGGAACAAGATCTTCCTCTACACTTTTTACTTGAAACACTAACAAATTGTTTTCGGCTAATAACATCAATTCGACATGCAATGTTGGTTGTTCAGCAATAAAAAGGAAATAAAATAGAAATTCTGGTAACATTGGCAGGATAAAAACATTTTATATCTTTTGTGCCTTATCGTAGATAGTTGAATAAAAAATTTACTTCTCAAATGATCAATGAAAAAAATACATTTGATAAAAAGGATAATGAAATTAACATTAAAAAAACTTATATAATGATGAAAAAATTATTTAAATAAGTAGTAGGAATTCACCTTTTTATGATGGTTTTATGCAAATTTTTATATTTACATGTTACTATAATCTATGTTACAGACTTGATGTCTAACCTCTCATGAGAATGAGTATCTTCAGACAAAACACCCCAACATAATCAAAATAATCCACTTATATGAATAATGTTTTACTAAACATATAAAGTAACCCCTCTATCAAAGTTTTTGTTTGTTTATCATTCTTTTTTTTAAAATTTAATGTAATGAAATTTATTAACCGTGCAAAACCAATATTTATAATGAATCATTTTTTATACTGTAAAACTATTTTCTTCAAAGATAATATTTTTTCAATTAATTGTTTTAATATTTAAATATATTTTTACTAATAAAATATTCAGTAATGTAATCATATATGTTTTAAAAAATCAATATAATTTCATCATTTCAAATAGTTCAATCTATATTATTAGTTAAATTTTACAAAACAATAATACAATAATTATTTAAACAATTTTTTTTAATTATCATTGTAATCAAAATTAATCATAGTAATCATACACTTATTACAAAAAAAGACACAAGAATTATTACATAATACGATAATATTGATAAAAAATAAAATGTAAATTTTATGTGTACGATATCAATAGGTCAAGAAATATTAATTTTTTAATTTTTTTAACTAAATTAGTATTTAGAATAAAATATTACTTATTTTTGAAAAATTGTATAAATTTGTTATATGAATACAATAAATTATATTTTATTAATATATATATATTGATAATATAAAAAGGATTCAAAAAATTTAACCCATTCTCCCATTACAGTAACTAGTATGTCCCCTATGAAATTACATGATATTAATTTTATTTTTAAATGTGTTTGGTATGAATTAATAAAAGTAAATGGATAAATTGTAAACATGCAATGATAAAATTATTTTAAAGAATAAATAGTATACATGTAATGAAACTACGAGAGGAGTATGTTAACAATCCTTAATGAGTATATCATTGCATTTCCAAAGATCGAAGAATAATGAAACCATATAGTTAAATATATGTAAGGACATTCAAACTAATTACTTCAATGAAACATTTCAATAATTAATGATGATCTTGGATTTCAAAATCATATACAAAATATATTCTCGAAATTAAACACAAACAATTCAAATACAATTTCATTTGAATGTGAAAAAACATATACAAAAATTTAAATCTCCCCAGGGAAGTAATAATAAGAACCCACCAGATTCCTTTAGAAATATGAATTTGGTTTTCAATTATACATTAACATAGAATTATAAAATAGGAAAGATGAATGAATATGTCTTTCTAGGCCCTATATCTACAGTTCCAACATCCTATATCTTAATCCCAAAAAAACATTAAACAAATGTAATAGTCACTCAAAAATGAATGTTTCATATCAATAAAAAAGTAACCAAGTAAATATGAAACGTATTAAGGAATGATATATATACAAATATAATAACTAAAATATTTTTTTCATAATGATTTAAATAAAAATGATAATAATTTTTTTATTATTAAGAAAAGTTATAATTATGGTATTTTGAATATTTTTATTACATCACAATATTTTTATCTCGAGGTAAAGTGATGAAAATTTTAAATTGTAAACATACATCATTGTAAACTAGACATGGTTGAAAGAAAAAAAATTAACTCAAATGGTAAAAAATAAATCCATGACATGCCCAGGGGTCATTATCATCTTATAAATTAAACATTCAAATGTTATTTGAATATATAGTGGATGTATAATTGATTCTCAATTATAGAATTTTATGTTTATACTAAACAATAAAACATGGTACTAAAAAGAATAAATTGTTATAACTATGCAACACACCTCACAAACCACCTTTGGGACCACATATATTTGATGAACCATTGTGGTGTTTTTTAAAAATGTTTTGTATCTGTTGAAAACTATACCTATTTGTAAAGGAATGTCTTTTTTATATATATAAGAACCAAATTCATTGTATTTAGTTCATCAGATCCCAATGAACATGATGTATAATTTTTTGTTTTTTTTCATTCTATCATTGTTGTAATCACAGAAATAATGAAGTTTCTAAGGATTTTTGAACGATGATTATGAAGTCTAAAGTTAGAAAGTTTTCATACTTTCTAAAAAATAAACTTATTATTTGATGATCAAGAAGTTATCAAAAATCACGATGACATTCATGATAAAATCATTTGAATAAATTTTTGATATGTTTGAATGAATTAAAATATATAGAGTGAAGAATTATGTCATAATAATAATTTCATTATAATGAGAATAACATCGTAATAGGAATTTAATTATAATGAGAATTCCATCGAAATAGGGATTTTATCATAATTTTTATTTCTTCATAAAGAAGTTGGGAATAAAAATCTAAGAATGAAAAATATGTTTCGAAGATAAGAATGAAAAATATTGTAATGATATGGGAAAGAAAAATATGAGAATGGGAAATATCTTAATGTGTTGAGAAAGAAAAATCTATGAAAGGAAAAGATCATAATGAGACGAGAAGGAAAACTATTGTAATGATATAAGAACAGTATAATAGATTAATGTGCTCAAACATGAATATCTATTTTGTGTAAATCTCATAGAAATCTAAGGAGGTTTATATAATTAAAATTTTATGTTGTATATACAAGAGATTATTGGATATTTTAATATTTGAGGATATGGAAAATGTTTCCATGTTCCTTGATGTTAATTTTTGAGTCACCTATAAATATTTTCATAGATCATTCATCCATTCGTATCCTTCACACAATCTTAAAAGGAAGATCACTGGAGAATTTAAAAGTGAAATCTCCCATATGATTGAAGAAGAATTGAACTGAGAATTCAAGTAGAGTTTTAGTTTTGGAGATTGATACCTGATTCATTTCATTGAATTATCATACTCATAATATCTGATCCAGAAACATCACATTTCAAGATTCATACTAAGATCCTGTATTATATTATTTAGAGAATCATATCTAGAATCCATAATCAATTTATTTAAATAATTGTATCCAAGATCCATCATTATCATATTTATAGAATCGTATCCAGAATCTAGAATTATCATATTCAATAAATTGGATCATACGTCATTATTTTGAGAGAATCAAATACAACATCATTTTATTTAGAAAATAGGATGAAGAATATATCATCATTCTAATGGTAAAAAATTGTATCAATCCAAATCAAACTGAGTATTCTGACTGAGAAGTTGTGGAGAATATTTAATAAAGTATTTATTCTTTAATTTGGATCAATTCTTTTATAAGAAAATGTTATAATGTGATGGGATTCAATATAATCATTCTTATTGGGAGGTATAAGGTTTCTAATGGGAGTTCTCATATGTTTAATTCACTTATTCTTATTATTGTATTTCTATATTCCAATATGAGTATCTATAGAAAAGATATAATTTCTCATTCTGAGGATGAACCTTTTAAATCTTCTGTGATTTAATTACATTACTAATATTTCATAAATAATTATTTTCTAAAATTTGATATGGATATAAATCTTAATAGGTTATAGGGGTTATGTTTTTAAATGTTTTGAAACTTAAAAAAAGTGAACATCTCATACAACCCCCCTTCTTAGTTGTTATTCAATCATTTCCAACTTCAATTTGTAGCATATTGAAGGTCCCCTTGATAAATCATTATCATGGATAATATCCATTCTTTAAACAATAGAAAAATTACTACATTTTATGGAAAAAATTATAATGTATGGAAAATAATATGATTCTTTATCTCCTATCTCTTAGGCTTTAAGTTATTGATGTTGCTACTATTCATTTTCCACCAACTAAGAAAGATGTTCCTATGAAATTTTTTGAGAAGAAAAATATATATTTTGATATAATGTCTCAAAATAAAATTTTTATTTCCTTATTTGATAAGTTTTATAAAAAGTTTATGGGTATCAAAACTACAAATAGTATGTGGGATAAGTAGGGGAGTGTTTTTGAAGGCAAAAAAAATTTTAAGGAAGAAAAAATAAAAATATGGTGTATTATGTATGAATAAATATGGATGAGTGATGAAGAAACAACATAGGAATACTTCACCAAAGAAAATGAAATTATTTTGAACATCATAGTATTCAAAGATTTTTGGGATGATTCTACGATCGTGAAGAAACTTATTAGAAACTTTCTAGATAGGTTTGATTCTAAAATTTACTTTGTAGATGATAAAGATGATCTATCACTTTCTGAATATCAGGAAATTATTATTTCTTATTTATTGAGGAATTCTCAAATGTTTAAAATAAATATGGAAGATGAAAAGAGTTTTGAAGTTATGAGAAAGTTGTAAATTCTTGAAGTTGATGATGTTGATCCTTGTGACTCCAAATATAAAAACGATGATGTGTTGAATGAAAAAAAATCATATCTATCATATCCTAGAACTATAAAAGAGGAATATATAATAATGGAGATAAGGATCCTCAAAAATGTATTGAGTGAAATTGAATCAGGCAATTTTCATTGAATTTCCTCATGAACAAAGTTGTAGGATATTAAGATGATTCAAATGGAAAACCTTAATCAAAGAAGTGGAACACAAATGATAAAGAAGAAAAGTATTCCATTATATACAAGGAGATGTTTAGTGGAAATACAATAACTATGTTGAGTAATAAATTTGAATCAATATCAATTGGAAATGATTCTAATGAATTTTTTAGTTTAGAATAATTAATAACATTCATTGAAAAAGTTGAGAAAACAGAAGATTCCTCATGGAGTGAAGACGGTGGTGAAGAATCTTATAGAGAGTAGTATCTCAAAACTGAACTTGTTGCATATATTGAGAAAAATAAAACTCTCAAGAAAGAAATTATAGTAATTAATAATGGTTTTCAATAAGTTTATTATGGATGAAATTATGTTATCTTGTTTGAAATAAATACATCAAGGAGATTTTAAGTTACAGACTTCAAATTGCGGAACATGGAGAAATGATTGAAGATATTAGTATGAAACTAGAAAATAAAAAATAATAAGTAAATATGTCTTTTTCAAAGATTATTGAGTTTTAATGAACCCCAATTAAGTGTAATGTAATCTTTAACAAAGCCCTGGAAGTAAAATATAAGACTTATAATGTTATTGAGAAGGCTAAATATAAGAATCAGGTGAAATATTATCTTACCAAAAATAATGTTTCATCTGGTAATTTTATTATTTCGTGTTCTAGAAAATTTTTCAGATAGAAATAGTAGGAAAAGGATTTAAGAAACCTACCAAATATTTTTTTTTTTAAAACACTCAAGATAAATGATACTCCATATCCTGAGTATGATAAAGCTGGTAGAAGTTGTCAACCACAACAATGTTCTATTAGAGAAAGATCTTATTTCAATATAAAATAAAGCTTTTATGGTTATTTATGGTGTTGTAGAATATATGGGCACATGGTTTATAATTTTTGGGACAACCTAGCCTTACATAGAGAAATTATTGGGAAAGGTGGAATAAATAGTGAAAGTGGAATGAGAAACTTTCTTAACTTATAGAATGTTGAAAATTTTAATTCTCAAGATGTTATAAACATTCCAACAAAAAATTGATTTGAATATCTAGAATTGTTTTTTGGAATATGTGATAATTCTATTCATAATAATGAAAAAGTTATGACACTCCTTGCAGAATAAGTTTCTTATGATATAAAAGAAAAAAGATGTAAATAAGAAGGTTTATGATAGATCATGTGTTGTTGACATATATTTTAAAGAAATTAAGGGTATAAAACCTTTGATTATTGATAGTGATTTTTCATCCAATATTATAGGAGATATAAAAATCTTTAAACATTTACAATGTCATGATATAGGAGTAGTTAATTTTTGGAAGTGATAGTTCCTTTAGAATCAGAGGAATTGAAACACTCAGTATTAGAGGAGATAAGCCATACTTGTTGATGGGATAAAACATAACATACTTAGTGTAAGTCAAACATATGATGATGGAAAATAAGTAATCATCCAAAAAGATTCTTTTATCATCAAAAGTGTGAAATATGGAAAAGCCATTACAAAAATAGAAAGACCCAATGGGAATCCCATTCAAATAGGTGAGTTTGATAATTCTTTTAACATGAGTGTTGAATATGAAACAAATTGTGGAAAAAAATACATAGGAACATTGGGCCTTAAAAAATGAATAAACCTTCTAAAATTGATGATGTCTATAATTTTATAGAATTTAAAATAATAGATGAAGATATTTTTGTTACATCCTATAATGAAAGGTTGACTAAAAAAGTCATGAAAGTATTTATATTCAGTCTACTAGACCACTTGAGATTGTTCCTTCAAATTTATGTGTACATATGGGACATCAATAAAAAAATAGACTTTTAAATTTTTACTTTTATTGATGATTTCACTCGGATGACAAACATCATGTTCATGAAGCACACATTAGAGGCTATTGAAATATTCAAATTCTTCAGAAAAGATATTGAGAATAAATTTGGGGTTTCCATAAAGAAGCTGACAATAAATAATGTTACCGATTTCACAAACAATATATTTGAGGCTTATCTGAGAAAACATGGTATCTAAAAGTATTATAGTTCTCCCTATACTCCGTAACAAAATGAATGAGAAGAAAAAAGAATCAAATGTTTGTGGAAATAGGAAGATTTATGATAGCAGAATAAAAAATTCCAAAATTCTTTCATAGGGAAGCTGTTAGTACTACAGTAAATTTCCAAAATATATGCATGTTGAGAAATGAAACCAGCATGACTCCTTATGAAATTTTGTATAACAAAAAACCTTCATTTAAATACATTAATTTTTGCGATGTCTATTTTTTGTCAAAATAAAAAATCCAGATTTAGTAATATTTGATGAGAAAGATATGGAACAAACATTCATGGGTTAATCACCAAATAAAAGATATTTCAAATGCAGGTACAAAAATTAACCAAACCTGGTGGGATCATATGATTTAAAGGAAATATGAAATAAATGTTCCTTAAAAAGTTATTTAGAATGCTGAGGTGGATACATTGAAGAATTCCAATAATTGAGAATGTTATGAAAAACATCATCATCAAGATTTAGATGTTTCAAGAGGAGAGGAAATTGATGTTGAGAAAGAATCCATGTAATTTCCTACATTAGAAAAACATGTTGAATCCAAAAACAATATAAGGAATTAGTCAGCTCCCGTTAAAACTAGAATGATGTTGATATTAGAAAATTAGACTAAAATTATCTCAAAAGTCGAACTACAATCCGTTTAGGGGCTATTCAATATAAAGAATGGGTAGATGCAATGAATGAATAGATGGATAAGAATGAAAATAATGAAACATGTTAACATATTCCAAGGCCAACAAATAAATTTTTTATCATAATCGATTGATTATATATATTAAAATAAATGGGCATGGATAACTTGTATGATACAACGAAAGTCTTAATTTTAAAGGATATGAATAGTTGGAAGGTGTGTATTTTGATGAAACTTTTTCTCCCATTAAAATAATTTAAATATTTAGAATGTTTCTCTCAATGTCCTCACTTTGGAAATAAAAATTTTATCAAATGTATGTAAAGATATCTTTTTTAAATGGTTATATTGTGGAAGATGTTTACATTAAATTACCTTGTGGGTTTCTCCTAGATGGGGATGAAAAAAAGATTATAAATTGAAGAGAGAATTCAATGTGCTAAAATAATCATCACATTCATGGTATTTTAAGCTTGAAAATACTTTGAGAATGTTGAGGATTTCTAATGTAAAAGTTGATGGAAATTTATATATGACATATTTTGATATCATAACTCTCATTGTCAATGTTTATGTGCATGATATAATTTTTTTAAGGGATATAGAATATTATTTTATAAGAATTGGTGACACAATGAAGATGAATTTTTAAATGTCTATGTTGGGAGAACATACATTCTTCCTTAGCTTATAATTTTCAAAAAAGGAAAAATACATTTTCTTGTCGTCGAAGAAGTGTTCTATGTTATTATTAAAAAATATTTGGGATTGTAGATTACAAAGAAGTTTCAAATCCTATTTCAGTGAGCATAAAGTTGAGTGAAGATGAACTTGTAACAAGTGTAAATGATAATGAATTTTAGAAGTTATAGGATTTCTTCATTATCATATATCATTAAGTCCAAATATTATTTATTTTGCGACTTTGTGTGCTCGGTATCAAATTAATCCAATGGAATCATATATGTTGGCATAAAAAATAATTCCGAGATATGTCAAATGAACAACATAACATGGGTTTTTATACAATATAAATTGTGAGAACAGCTTTCTTGGATATACTAATACTGATTGGGATAAATATTTTAATGATATAATGTCAACATTAGGAAGATCATTTTTTCTAGGTGAATGTTTTATGATTTTCCATAGTATGAAACAAATTTTAGTAACATGGAGAACAACTAAATTTGAATATGTTTCAGCTACTCATGATTGTACTCAAATGACGTGGATGAATGTTTAGCTAGAAGACTTGAATATAATTGTTTCTAAATAATTGAAGATACGTTGTGATAATCCGATTAAAATTGATCTTTCTAGGAATCTTGTCTAACGTTTAATATCAAAAATACATTGATATAAAAAATTTCAGTTTAAAAGAGAAATTTTCTACTGGAGAGTTTTTTTAGAATACATTTCAAAATGTATCAGATTACTAATATATTTACTAAATAAATTCCAAGATAATGGTTTGTAGAAGTGAGGCAACAACTTCATGTTCAACCTCCTCCCATGTCTTCATAAAGCCTCATAAAGAAAACCCCCATTGCGCTTTGGATTATATTGACAAAGGGGTAGATAAAGTAACAAATTTTTTCTTTTTTAGTAGTTTTTTACAAATCATTATTTCATGAATATAAATTTGTGGTTATTATATAATGGGGGAGAGAAAAATAAAAGTGAGTAGAGTTTATATTTTCATGTCCATTAAATTCTATCACCACCAAGTGAATGAATTTCTTCAAAAATGGTAATTTATCCTGTAGTGCGGTTTCAGGAAACTCTATTTAGAGGAAGGATATGTTTTGATAAATGCAGAAAAAGTTGAGTCGTGGAAAAATTAGAGAGTTTTAAAAGTTGTAAACAAGAGTTTTCAAAAAATAAAAAGAGGGATATTTAAGAACATTTATGGTGTTTTTTTATGTTGTTAATTTGATGAAAACAAAATCTCATTCTAAAATAATTTTTTTTATTTTAGGAATCAGATCCATCTTCATTATATTCAATTCATTGGATCCCAAATAATTTGAGGCTTTCTTTACTATTTTTAGGTAGTCTATCTTGGTTGTAATCAGAGAAAGAATGAATTTACAAATGAGGTTTGAATTAATAATGTGAAATCAAGAGTAAGATAGTTTTCAATATTTTAAAAAACAAAATCATATGATGCTTTTTTGATCAAGATGGTCTCAAAAATCATGAAGACATTCATTGTAAAATCCATTTAGTAAATTAGGAAATGGTTTGAGGGAAATCAAATATGTATAGTGAAGAATTCAATCGTAATGGGAATTTCATCATAATGAGAATCCCATCTTAATGTGAATTTAATCACAATGAGAATTAACTATTAGTAAACATTTTATCATAATGTTTATTTCATCATAATGATGATTTGAATTAAATTATAAGGAAAAGATGTTTTCTTTCTTAAGAAATGAAATGATTATAATGAGCTATGAAAAAAATATCATAATGAGCTGAGAAATTAGAAGATCATAATGACCTGGGAATATTATATTGAATTAATATGGTCCAACATGACTGTAGATTTTTCTTATATATTTAATAAATTTAAAGAGGTTTGATGAAGTCAAAGTTAAGTTTTAAATGTAAGTGATTCTTAAATATTTTACAATTTGAGGAATGAGTGGATGTTTCCAATATTTCTACATTTTTATTCCGAGTATCTTATAAATACATCCTCAGATCATTCATATGTTCTTAACATTCACCAACATGAAAAAGTCATAGTAATGGAGAATTAAAAAGAGAAATTTCTCGTATAATTGAAAAATAATTGAATTTAGAATTTGATCAGTGTCTGGGTTTTGGAGATTGAGACTGAATTCTTTGAATTGAATTATCATACTCATAAAATCAGATCTAGAATAATCATGTTTAGATAGTAATGTCTAGGATCCATCATTAACATATTTATATAATTGTATACTGAATCAAGATTAATTTTATTAAAGGATTCATATACAGGATCCAACATTATCATATCTATAAAATCATATATAGAATCCAAGATAATCAAATTCTAAAAATCAGATCCAGCATCATTGTATCGAGAGAATAGGATCCATCATCCTTGTATTGAGATAATTGGATCCAGAATCCAACATCATTGTATTGAGTGTAAATTGGATCCATCCAAATAAGAGCATGGTTTAGGATTGAGAAATTGTGGAGTGAATTCAAAAATGTATATTATTTTTTGGCTCATTGTTTTTATAATAAAACATTGTAATCTAATGGGAGTCAGTAATTTTAACATATCGTGAGGTAGATTGTGACTAATGTGAGTTGGAAAAAGTTTTATTCACTTCTTCTTCTGAGTGGATTTCCTTAGACCCATGGGAGTGGCTATGCAAAGGATGTAGTTTCTCACATGGAGGACGAACCTTGTAAATCTTGTGTGATTTACATACATTCCTACTATTTCATGCATGAGTATTTACTAAAATTTGATAAGGATATCAATCTTAATAGTTTTTAATGGTTAATTTTCTAAATGTTTTGAAACATATAAAAATTGAACAACTAATTCAACCCCCACCCATGCATTTTTAGTTGTTATTCGATCATTTAGAACTTCAATATTATCTATGGGTCATGTTGAAGGATAAACTTGGTAAATTATTTTCATTTGGGTGGTGAGAATAAAATAGATATGGACATCAAATGATGGACCTAAAGGGTTTAATTATTTTTATTTTAAGAATATGTGACCAATTAAACATAATCTTCATCTTATAGGAATGATGATAATTAGAGTGAATCATGAGTTTCCTAAGTGAAAAATTTTCATCTTGGGTAATAATATAAGTGATGTGAATCGATTTTACATAGTTGGATAACCTATTATTTATTTCATAAATATCATTTTTTATTCAACATATAGGTTTCATACACTCTCATGGAAAATACACATAATCAACAAATAAAATATAGAGAGATTATAAAAAATTATATTAATTGTAAATTTAAGAATATAAAAGTAAAATATGGTGTGATTAGACAATATATAAATCATAAAGTAAAAACATCTAACTTCATTAAACATTCATCAAATATGTGTCTATGTACTTAATTATTTCTAAATTAATAATACATAGTGATTAGGCAATAACAATAATGGGATCAAACTCAAATAAATAAATTTTAAATAATTTATAATTAAATGAAAAATAGAAACTACATAATCCAATGTATGATATAGAGTTATTAAAAATAAATATTATTTAACATATATTAATAGTTCATTAATCATTCATGGAATTAATTTTACTAATTAATAAAGTTTAATATGATACCTTGTATACATAAAAATCAGAACTGTTGATCTAAATTTTATAAGAATTATTACTTTAAGCAATAATATATTTAGGGGGATTATAGAGAGTATGATGCAACCTTTTAGGTGGGATGGGTATGAATTGAAACCTAAGAGGGGATCCATGTTAGGAAGAGGGAGTTCAAAGGGGGGGTTTATGTCACCACTGAGGAGGGGAACTGAGCTGGGGAGAGGGAGGTTAGAGGGGGGGTTTACATCACTGAAAATCCATCCAGAGAGAAGTTTGGAGGTTGGGGGTGCTAAGGGTTGAGGTTGGAGGAGTTCTTATGGGGTTGGGTGTCACAGGATTAGGTTCACCACTAAGGGGAGGAGAGGAGGAGGGGTAGGAGTAAATGGGATCATGATCATGGGGTCATCGTTAGGGAGAGGAGAGGAAGAGCTTGGTGTAGGTGGGTGGGGGGAGGGGTGGGGTCACAAAGAGTGAATTTGGGAGGGTAGAAATTAGAGTTTTTCTGAAAAAATAAATGTGGATTAATGGAAACTGAACTTATTGAAAAAAATAAACAAAATATTATGCTGGTATATGAAACAACTGATATATTGTATTTTTTTAAATAGATTTTTTTGGATGCACTTACTAGAACCACTTTGAATAAACAACCACTAAGAATCTATTTTCTTATAGTGATTACTCATGTCCAAAATCTATTTTCTAGGGAGTTTCCATCATTTTCACTTGTAAAAGGACCTCACATCCACCAATATAAAACAAATAAATTAAAAAAATATGTAACTATACCTACCCATTTAACCTAAAATAGAATCCCCTACAATATTTTTAATCCCCTGATCACAAAAGGAGGGCACAATTACTTTATTTTAAGAGAAGTCATCATGAGGAGGAGGGATTTTCTCAAATTACATAACATGTTATTATTTATTATTTTCCTTTACTTCATTTTTATAAATGATTAATAAATAAAATTATTTATATTATTTATGTAATATTAACAAAATTATTCTTCTTATAATTTGATTATGCTAGTATAAAGCATTATAGTCTTTCTCATTCTGTAATTTAACATGTTATTGTATGTGTCTGTCTAACCACACACATTAATGATGATATATTGTATTCACCACCACTATCATAAATCATCATAATTAGCATAATAAAAGTAATAAGAAGTTGAATTTTTTTTACAAATAATGTTCTATAATGGTAATAAAAAGAAATTAATTTTAAAAACATGTAACATGTTGTTTTAAAAAATAACTCAAAACATTCTCATCATGGATTCCATTCTTGGAAACCATGACCAAAATTTCCATAAAATGAACAAATAAACTCATAAATTATAATGAATCAATGATTTAAATACATTAACTAATATTATAATTTTGGGATTTATATCAAATAATGTGAACCAACCTTGGAAATATGAAACATATAAAAATTAATAAAAATTCATAACTTCTAGTGAAGAAAATAAAAATTAACTAACAAATATATCCATAGTGAATTATTAGAATAAAATAATATAAAAGGTAATAAATATGGATATGGTCCTTAAATATTTTATTAAAGAATTTGTTTTCATTCTAAATGGGCTTGAATCTCTCCACTAGATGTCATAATTAATGTTAAGGGTTTCTCGACCAAATTTTCATTCTTTATAACATGTTGTGTATTATATTAATATTTTTATTTATATAGTTTATATGAAACCTCATTAACATATTATGTAATGATTCTATTTATATTTAATTTATTTTATGTTCTATTTAATTCTATCCATTTCAACTATTTTTAATTTTAATGCCAGCAAAGCTGAAAGGGATTTGTCATCTATAGTAACCATCATTTAGATAAAATGCATATTCACCACTGTTTGATTTTATATGGTGTATATATATTATAGGGATATTTTTATCATGATTTTGATGAGCATAAAAGGATTTATAATTACAAAAACTCTTTGAATTCAATTAATTCAAAATTTACGATTTTCATAGTTGTTTTCTTCATAATATCACATTGAAGTTGACATTTCTATATTGAATAATTAATTTTGGGGATTTTTTTCCATCATCTCTAAAAAAACTATTTTATTTTCCTTTGTTTTATAATCAGTTTTATAATTATCCATACCATTCCACTTCCCCATTATTTATAATTTACTTAATGTAACGCTTGTAAGAAAAAATGACCATACAACATCATTTCAGTTTGGAATATTTCTCTTCTATGTTTATATTAATTATAGACTTTTATAGATGTCCTTACATCTACATTTATGATTTATTAAGTTGTTTTTATATGAAATTTACTTTCTTAAGGAATTTAATCTTCATTTGTGAGTTTTTTACACTTTTTCCTCCATTGTTGACCATTCTTAAATGTTTTTATGGAATTAACTTTTTATGAATTTTCTAAAATAACATATTTCCCTACCATTTTTATCAATTTTATATAAGAAATATCCTCTTCAATTATAGATGGTTTCCAAAAAAATATATTTCTCTTTTTTTATAAATACATTTTTTAGATGGAAATGTTACAAAATATAAAGGGTGTTTCTTATTCATTATGAATGTAATTTTTTTTATTTATAAAAAAAATTCATCATTTTTTATATCCATTAATATTCTTTTACATCACTAATAAAATGTTCTTGTGACAACACAAAAATTATTTTCCTCTTTGGCTTATGATAAATTTTTATGGATGTTTTCAGGGAACTCATTTCAATCTAATAGTTTACATATGATATAATGGAATTAAGAATTATTTCATGTGGCATGCATTTGTATAGTTATCAGTAAATTACGGTTGGGTTCATTGTTATTTTCTCATACAATGAATTCAGTAAATAATATTCTAATAAAATGATTTGGAATGGGGAATCGAACCAAACCCTTAATGGTATCTATCAATTATGTGATGTGTTTCGCTAGAATTATACATCTCTATAATGAATTTTATAAATAATTATATCTATAAAATTGATATACCATGGATTAAAGAAAAAACGCTGTCCACTATGGGCCGACATCCACTATGTGATGATGGTATTAGTTATGATATTTGATAGAATTAATCAATTTATATGCTTATGTATATTATGTGTTCTTATGCCTATGTTATAGGTCGTTATTATTAACTCGTGTATCCATGGTAATATTGATCATCTATTTTTATGTGCCAACATCATTATGACATGAACCATGATTTATATCATATAAATTATATTATATGATTCTATTATTAAATTACTATACATCTTGATTATACTCTCAAACCAATATGTTTATCTTATTCTCACATATGATCTTCGATTGATCTATTCTATATTTACACTTATAGAGCATAAGAGCTCACTAATTCATAGGTTTCCATTTCCCAAGTTATAAATAGTAGTATTATGTATAATATGTTTAAATTTTTATAATGTTAGAATAATATTTTTTTTATATGTTAAAAATGATTTAAAATAATTTTATTTTGGATTTGTTCTCCAAATACACCAAACCTTTAGTTTTGGGAATGTGTGGATTTTTAAGGTGAAATGTATAAATTATAGAAATGATTTAAAATATCTATGTGGTGTGATCTTTTTTTCTTAGGTTGTATCAAATAATTTTTGTGAGAATATGTTTTAGCACTAGATTGGGAGTTTGGATTTGTGACATCAAATTTTTTCTTAAAAAAAATCAAATAAATTTAATCTCGTTAGTATGATAGAATATACGCTACATCGAGTCTAGATGAATGGTAACATATTATATTGATATAACTTATCCATTAAATTTGTGAGTATGAATAATAAAAAATAACATATGAAAAAATTAAAGTTTATATATGTATAAAATGAATTATTTTTTAACAATTAAATAAAATGAATTAAAAAAACAAAAAATAAATGAGTTGTTTTATAGGAAAAAAATGGTTTTATACGTGTAACATGTGTTTATCTTCGTAAAACAAATTTATCACTATAAGTGAATTATTTTAATTCAATTGATATATTATATATAACATAAAATATTTTATAATTCATATAATAATTTTTCTTGATATTGGATGAGAATAAACCTAGTTTTATTCTTTATAATTATTCTTCTAAAAATAAATTTTTCAGCTTTTACAAACTTATTTTAGAGTAAATTTTTTCTACTAATAAAAAATATTTATTATAAAACTAAATTAATTATCAAAATTAACATAATGAAATGTCTATGATAATATTTTGGAAAATTTTCTAAAAAGATTAATTTTTATTAATAATTAAAAATACATATTTTTATTAAAAAATGTCTTTATATATAAAGAATTTAAGATGATAAATTTTAATTTCAAATGGTTTTAAAATAATAATTAGATAAAAAATAATATAATTAATCAAATTTTGGTCATTTGAATCACTATTTTATTTTATTTGTCTATAAAAAAATATTATACTTAGGAAAATAATAGATTTGGAAAATGGAATTTGATATTGTTTTTTATTTTAATTTCAAAATAAATTCCTCAATGTATGTCAATTTAATTAATTAAAAAAATTAGATAATATTCATAAAAATAAGTAATATTAGATAATAACTTTTCCTTAATTATTTCATAATTAAAATTAAAGATATTAAAATTATGTAACCACTATTAAGATTAAAATAGGTTTAATGGGGGTTAAATTAAAAAATTCTTGGTCAAAATGATATAAAAATTGATTTAACCCTATTTGTTGGTTGTATTTTTAACATACCTTGATCCCCTTTTGATATGATTAATATATGAGACATTACCCAACAAAGTGACTTGACATTATGTTAACACATTGATAAAATTACAAGTTTCACCTCTTCACATTTATAAGAGGAAACCACCTCTCCTATTATATAAAAACTTCAATAAGCATTTTGGTTTGGATAATATGATTCAAAATCCCATACATATATCTATATTCATTAACTAGAGTACACTTTTTCTTAGGATTCCATCCTGGTAAGGATATATAATTAACTCTATAGAAGTTTTTTGAGGAATAACTATAGTTCATAACAATGTGTTTTTATTTTCATTATTCTTATACAACTTTCAAACCTTATTCAACTATGATGAAATTATAACACCATCACCAACAATATATTTATATTATATTAAATTAATTTAATAATCTATATCAATCTATTCATTCATCAAGCATGAAATTAAATTATCGATCATGTGTATGGTGGACTACTACCTCACAAAAAGTTGTAATACTTTTTCCATCATCGCCACTCATGGCTAGACATAATGATGGATTTAATATATATATATATATATATATGATATTTATTACATAATTATACTTATGGAATAATAATATCATGTCTACTTTTTTAACTATAAATACTTTGTAAAATGATAATGATGCTCGTTAATACGTGTGGACTACCGCCTCTATAAAGTAACGTGACTTGTTTTTAATTTAAATTTTATATTGATGGTAATAAGGATGGATTTTTTGAATATGTATCATGTGTATGATATGATAATATTTTTTAATTGTTTATTATTATTTACATATTTTTGTTACATCTATTAAACAATGAAAACTGTGTTCATGTGAACATACGGCCTACCATCTCCATATATGGTGAAAGTCATGTTTATATCTATAAAAATATATGGATTACTACATATATAGTTAATATATATTATATTTATATAATGAGTAAAAATGTTGATATAATTTGGATCTGATCAAAGTAGAAGTACTAAGACTATATAATCAAAACACGAATGAAAAATAAAAAAGTTATCACAAAAAACAATGGTTTAAATAACATATTTTTAATAAACTGGTGATAATATTTCATAAGTAAATAAAAAATGGTCTGATAGTTTCGAAAATTTTAATTTAATACATTTATAATAAGCATATATTTTTAATATAGGAGTTTCAAAAGTATATTAATAATGTATAGGCATGAGAAAATGGATTTACAATTCAATCGAATTTTATTCAGGATGGTTTATGATTGAGATTCCATTAAGGAAATTATATGATACTTATCTGATAATAAACTTTAATTTTTCTTACTATATGGTTATTTCTAGAGTATAAATTTTTTCCATTTGATTCCTATCTTTAATATCTGAAAATAATAAATGATTTTTTAAAATAAAATATAATTTATTTCTCTCTTTGGTCAAAAATAAATTTCTTCAATCATCTTTTTTTTAAAAAGGTTTCGAATATTTCTTTTACTATTATATAACTATTTTCGAAAGTCCATTTTACTTTGGTTTTAATATGTAAAAAAGGTTTTAAAATAAATCTCATTTTCTTTTTCTAAAGGAATTTATTTTTATAAATTTCATAAAAATTTAAAGAAATTTTTTCATTTAACTTATCTAGAATGATCGAATTTCATACTATTATAACCACTCATAATTTTTCAGATTTATTAAAATATTCTAAATTTATTTTCAAGTAAACTTTTTTATATAATATTTTTGGATTTTTCAGATATTAAAGAATTAATTTTTTAATAGAATGGTTATTTTGTTCTAAATTTTTTTAATGATTTTGTTATGGTATTTCAATTCAAAAACCAAAAGTACATTTATTTTTTTATGTTTAATGGGGGAAATTATCTAATGGTGTAATCCATATTCTTTATTTGAATTTTTTTTATTAGGATGATGACATGTTTATAAAAACCATTTATTTTTCATGGATTATGCTATGATGGATTGATGAAATGCTTATTAAACTAGTTTCCTTTTCACAGGTTATGATATGACGATATGATGAATGCAAAATGATATTATGGAACATATATGAATTCTTTTTATTATTTAATTGGTCTTCATGGAATTATATATCCATCTAATGAATTGGATAATTATTTCTATCTCATGATATAATCATGGGATGCATGTCGATGTGTTTGATCCACTATGGGAAACAAGTCAATGTG
The DNA here is from genome assembly GCA_963277665.1 of Viscum album. Lineage (NCBI taxonomy): Eukaryota > Viridiplantae > Streptophyta > Magnoliopsida > Santalales > Viscaceae > Viscum > Viscum album. The sequence continues at coordinate 116,266,467 of OY728137.1, forward strand.
CATGATCCACTATGGGATGAAGGTGGGGAAGCATGATCCATTATGATATGGGAAACAAGTAGGATTCCATAAACCGCTAAGTTTTTATACTATTTTTAGTTAACCTTGACATATGAACTCGTCTCTATACCTATTATGGTTCCAAACTTTTAGGACAATAACTTATGATTTATGATTGATTTATAATGATTTCCCACTCTTAGGATTCATTTCTTTTGAAATGATAAAATTTTATTCCCTAAATCATGTTTCTGATCCATGATAGATTGGGTATAAACTCTGAAATTTATATTCATGATCTCATACCCTTATACTTATTTTATTATTATATATGATGATCTACATCTACCTTCCATGTTTTCCTTACTAGGAATTTCAGCCCAACCATTCTTATGTTTCATTTCCCCGGGTTATAAAAAAAGGTTTAAGTAGGGTATTTCAATGAAGAGTAATATAGTATATTATCATAATGGGATATGTTTAAGATAATTCATGGAATAATTATAATTTTTATCTAGTATCCAATCACACTAAACCCTTATAGCCTATGAGTGTGTATTTTTTAAATGTATAGAATATTAATTGAAAAAAATATTATATTTATGTATAAAAAGACAAGAATTTTGTAAATGGTATCAGGGGAGGGTTTAGTCGATCTTTGGATATTAGGGTCTGAGATATTTTGTCTAAATACTATGAATAAGTAAAATTATAGGATAACATCATAATTTATTTTTAAGAATTATATTATGTTTTTCCTTATAATACATACCTGAATGGATACTAAGAGTTAATGTGGTTTTAAAATATATTAATATAAGTGGTAAAACGGACAAATTAATTGGTTGAGTGTATCTCATTTATCATTATAGTTCATGGTGATTATTCCATTATTGTGCACCTGGTTTCTCACTCTTATGAGATATGATTTGGTCAATTCCCATTTTCTTTCTAAACTATTATGATGGATTTGATGAAATGTTGACCAAGGATGAATTAGATCAAACTTGATGTGTCATGGGATTAAAATATGGAGTCATGATTTATAAATACAATAAATTTTTTGGGATTATATATTTTCCTAGTATAAGTATTTTCTCACACGATTTTTTGTTGTAGTTAATTTTTGGAACAATAAGACATTATTCTAACACTGAATATGAATGATAATGAATTTATTTTCCACCTATGTAAATAAGTATTGAGAGAGATAAAATATAGAATTGTATTTCTATTCTGATGCAACATTCTCATAAAATAAATCATATTATGATTTCAAATAATTATAGGAGGGAATAAGATATTTTTTTGTCTATCACAATGAAAAACACACTTTATATTATTCTGTTATATGGTATACTAGTAGTTGAGTGATGGGTTTGTACCATTAAGAAGATTTTTTCTATTCTTTATTTATTTGAACATGAAAACTATTTCTAAGCCATTTATCAGTGGAAATGTGAAGTAGATCAGTTTTGGATAGTTATTAATAATATTAGACAAGAGAAATAAATTAAATCCATGTAAGTGTTATGAGTTTAAGAATATATTTTTCAGATCTAACTTCCCCAGTATTATGTATACATCAATGGAGAAAAAATTACTTGGCCTTCTGAAAAAAGTAATATGAATCCATTAGTACTTATGAGGAAAATTTTACAAGACTTAAAAATTTATTCATATTGATTAATTATTATCCCTAATGAAATTTGATCGATTCATTAGTGGCATCAAACCGAGCCTCTAGAAGAAATTAGTTGTTAAATAAATCCATTGATATGAAAGAATAATTTGATCTGAACTCATAGTAGAAATGAAAAAAATAGAGATTCCCAATATTCCAATGGGTTTGATAAGAAATGGAAGATTCACTTTCATGAAAACTCAAAATTAATCAGATTGTGGAAAAAAGTTACACCCTTCTAAATGCTATAAATATTATAAGAAGCATTAAGAGATTTTCTTTAATGGAATTGTGAGGTGATTTAGATTTTCAATGGTGGGTCACGAACCCTATTAAATTAAAAAGTATATGAATGGTTTAGTAAATAAAATAGAAGATAATATGTTTCCAACCAATGCACTACCCACACTCTAATGATTAAAATGAGAATTATATGGTAATTATTCCATCAAATGCATGAATCTTATGTTTTGCGATGATAATATATATCATCGACTTCTTATGATATAAGAAATAGGTAATCCGCATGTGATCTTGACTACTGAAGCTGGTTATGAGAATGAGGTAGTGAGGGGTCAACTTACTATCAACTCTATAATAGAAAATATAATTTTTTATGTTTTCTCTACCCACTTTTTTTTATTTCATAAATTTGAAAAGTGTTTTTAATTACTAGAAAAATTACTAGATAAATATAGTGGTGAAAATACTAATGGTATGGTGGTTTTATCTCAAATCTATTTCTACTCTCATATTTAATTATGTGGGAATGTTATTTCAGAATATTTTTTGATTCCAACTTTAGTTGAATATTTTTTTATTCTATGAGTGGATTTTATTTCATTTTATAAATCCCATATCAATTTTTGAGGAATTTGATTCACATTTTGAATCCAAATGAACCCATTCCCTGCAACATATTCATTTTTTAGCAGTGGGTTTTTATCGTGATTTACTAAACTGCTTCTAAAAATTTATCTTATTTATTGGTGCTTTATAAAAACTCGTAGCTAACTTATTTGTCTTTATTAAAAAATGCACATTTCTAAACTTCAATATTATTTATCCCCCAACCCTTCTCTCACAGATCTCTCCTTCCCACCAACCCTGAACTCTAACACAATGATCCCCACCATTGCACCCCTCCTTCTCCCCTAATCCCTCCTCAGCGGCCCACCTTCTTCCCCAATCACCCATTCCCCTAGACCAAAACCTATAGCCCTATGTCACCCCAACCATATCCATACAAGAAACCCACTTGATCCTTCCATTCTCATTACTTCTTGGGGCCTTTTCATGAACTATAATCATTGGTTCCTTTCCCCTAATCCCTTGAGGATATTGTGGTCACAACACCCCACCCTTTCCATCACCCGAGTCGTCAGCCTCACCCAACTTATCTCCTTGTTATTTTCTTTATTCAATATTGCACCAAAGGTGACTTCATATAGATTTAATTTCTCTATTTATCAGGAATCTGATATTATGTCATTATATTTCTAGACATATGTAGTGTATTGCTGACAACTGATTTTGGTATTATTATTTTCTATTGTGTTTTTTTATTTTCTATCAAGAAAAATATTTATTCATTATATTATTATGGGTTTTCTATGCATTTTTGGATCATATATGAGGTTAAATTTTATTACGATGATATTATAAACCCTATGAATTATTTTTTAACTTTTGGTGCATGGGGGGTGCACTTATGGTTGGTTTCATTAATGTTTATCCCAATAAATGGGTTAGGTTCGAGATGATATTCATGAAGGTATCATGTTTCTGGATTGGAAATGAATATTATAAAAGGTGTTGATAACCACTTTAAACAAAACATCAATTTATTAGGGTGTTCTATGTTTTAAATTTCTTTCTAATAACATTTAATGATATTTCCATTTCATTGTCATGGGTTTATCTAATGAGAGTTGACTATCATGCCTTAATATGGTGACGTCCCACTAGGATTCCAACATTCTTTGGATTTTTATATTTCATACGAATTTTTAATTAATGAATTTTGTTTTAAAATTTATAGAACTACTTGTAGATAAAACTATTAGTTTTTAATGAATAGTTTCATAGAAATTGTAAATAAAATTTATGATGTCTGCTAAATCATGCTTGAATTGTGTTTTCTTTATCCCTTACATGTGATTTATGGATTACTGGAACATGAATATAGTGTTTAATTGGAAGATAAACTAATTGTGTATTTTATTGGATGTAACAAAATAACTATTAATAATAATCCAATCTATTTTTAAAAATGTTATGAATTTTTGAATGGTACTCAAAATCATAATTACATGCTTACTACATTAATTTTTTAATTATAGTTGTCATATATATATTTTAGAGGTCCCATTAAATTGAGATAATATGTTTTTCCATCTTCTCATTGACAGTTTTCATTACATTCCACTCCTTTAATTAAATTACAATATTTATAATTATAGTTTATAATTAATATAATTATATAAAAAAAATTCTAAAAGGTAAATTTTTTTATTTTGTATAAATTTAAAACATAATAGAGAATTCTGTTTTTTATTCCAATTTATGTACATAATCAAAAAATTGAGTATCATGTAATGATTATTATAGAAAATAAAATATAAAAATGTTCTAATACACCATTGGGATTAATTTTTATGATATTTTATATTATCCCAATTGTTTGATTTTTGTCCATGCGGTCATGTTGAAATATAGAATAACATTTTTTTCATTTTTAATTCATGGATTAATTTAGAATGATTATTTGAAATAGAAATATTTTTGGAATGATGTTTAAGCCCAGAAAATATTCACGTTGAATTTGAATGGATATGATATGTCAAGTTAATATCTCCCAGGTTGAAAATAATTAATGTTGATACATATTTAATTAAAACACGAAGAAATTATTCTATGTATAAAACTAGTTTATTGATATGTTTTGTTGATGAATTTAAAACCAGTACATGTATTTGAAATGATCAGTGAAAATATTCAATTATTTTTTATTGTTTGTTTCATTTTTTACTAATGTTTATGTGATCAACTTTGAGTATCTATATTTTTTTGATAATGCAGTATTTAAATTTAATAATATCATTAGATTGTTTTTAAAATTTTATCTCGATTTCAAATAAGTTTTACATAATTTTTTTCATGGATTTTTTATAATATACCCCTGGTATTTATACATGATTAAATATTAAATGAGTTCACTTTTAATGGTCCATGGGAGAAATAATTTCAAAAAGTAATATTTTGATTGATTTTAAAAATAATATTTTATAGTTTTTAGTATGTTTTTTATAATGGTGATATTTTTTAATACCTGTTTTAATGGGATGTTAAAAACATATTATCCTAAATGTTTTATAGGTGTTAAATATGATTGATTTAAAATATTATTTTTAGTATTTTTTATGTATTATTACTTTGTGTTTATGAATAGATAGATCAAGGACTGTTTTAATCTTTAAATTATTTTTCTATGGATTTTTTTACAAAAAAAAATATACAGTAAATGGTTAAAAAAAAATTTACTATTGTTTTTTAGCACCAATTACCATATTTCTAAATTCTAGGAAACTAATCACTAACCAATACCCCTTTGTATTCACATCAATTATCAATTCATTCAATGAATATGTATTTTATTTAATAATTGAATCTATTTAGTTACATCTAATTTTAAATTACCAGATTTTACAATTATCACTTTTCCTATGTAATAATAGTAATGTGTCTTAATTTTTTTAATAATATGTAGGTAAATTGTGATATAAATGGATAAAACATGTATCACATTACCGAGGAACACACCTCAGTATGCTAAAGGTTTGGAAGAGTTTTCATATTTTTTAATTGTTAATCGATCTATCGTAGGGATAATAAGATTTATATATGCTCAATGTAAATTTAGATAATGGTTGAAGAGATGCCGTGTTTAGGAACACATTGTATTGAATAAATTCCCTTCTCAATATTTGGGTTTGATTTGTCATGGAGAATTGAATGTCACAGAAACATTGATCACTGATGTCAATTGATAGAATTATCTCCCAACTTTATCAAAAATTGAGAATGAAATAAAAAAAACCTTATAAATGATGCATTCATAAATGAAAGACACCGAAATCAATAGAAAAACTTGTGATAACAACAAATTGAGGGTTATACAATTGATAACATGAAAATTGATGTTTTTATGACTATAAGGAAATCATACCATGATTCTAACATATCATTGGTTCCTCCTCTTCATTATATGAAGAATAATGTAAGAGATAACTTCATTGAGAAGATAGATGTATTTCATGGTTTACATAATGATGGAAAACAAGAGTTGTATAGTGTATTTTTGAAATAATCAAAACAATATTTTCTTCGGATGTTTTACCAAATCAAATCCATATGTGGAATTACAAATAAGGTGATGTCCATGATATTGGAATTGTTGTATGATTCATTTCATACTGTACTTATACTTGATTATTTTTATGGTATGAAAAAATTTCATAATAAAATTGTTCTTAATTATACAAACATACATGTGTTCCCCAATGATTGTATTCTTTATTGGGGAGAGGATTCAAGTATGCAAGATTGTAAAAATATGTTCTTTTTATTGATAGTAGTTAAAGAGTGGTGTTTTTAGTCTTAATCAACATACAACTATGAATAATAAGAGATGTAACAAAACTACAAAGGTTTTCATTACTTTCCTTTAAATCCTCGATTGTAATGATTATTCATGTCATCAAAAATCACCGATCACATGAATAGGATTTCAATATACAATTTCAATTATGTGTTAATGTGACATCCAAGAGATTCAAAATTATAGAATACATTTGATTAATTACATTTTTATTTATCATCTGGCTCTAAGAATATTCTATTGGGATTCATAAAAGATGGATTCAACTAATTTTGGACATTGAGAACTAGTTATATCATTTTGTTGTGTTTTCCATCCCTTAAATTCTACTTATGTCGATGTGTATGAAAAAAACATATTTTATCGATTTGATGATTATTTCTAGAACCAAATTCCACTAAATGGTATTAACGTATATTTCCAAACACTGATTGAAGAATTAAAGAATTTATGTATCAACAGTGTTGTGGCATATGATGAATCTTCTAGAACTTTGTCCAAATTGAAAGCTACTCTAATGTGAAACATTAGTGACTTACCTAGACATGATAATTTAGCTTGTTGGAACACATACAGGGGTTTGGGTTGTCTTATATGTAAATTTTATTTGAGAATTACTGACTACCTCAGAATAAAAAATCAATGTTCTTGTGTCATAAAATATTTCAATATGTATCTCATAGATTTCAGTTGATCAATGAAGAATTGAATGTTTCTATTGATCATAGATACCCTCCTATTTCCACCTGCACTATCTCCCACACCCTCTATTAGTGTCCCATCAGTAGCTCTGTCGACATCTCCCAATCCAGTAGCCTTAGCAGTAAGGGAGCTGGTCCCCACCCCTTGTTCTTCATGGGGATATTTGAGGGTGATGGTTATATGTACAATTTTAAATATGAATAATGTTATTGAATAATTTTATACTACAAACTATTTTTCATAAAATATGGAAACTATTCTACTACAATGAGAAATATGAAATGTTTTTATGTTTGAAATTTGAATGGAATGAAGATAGTTATACCATTTGATTTTTACGGGGTCTATATGTAACACCCTGCGATTTTATGAGAAATATTTTTTTAATTTCATTGATGTCTTGTGTTGTAAGATACAAAAAGATTATCTTGTGCAATACACAACACCGTATTAGCTTACAATATATGCAAACACTATTCTAGGATTGTGTTGCATGCCAGAGAAACCCTCCTCGATAGCGGTTGATGTACGCAATACCGAGTTTCACTAAACGAGATATTATTATAATATTATTATGAAATAGCTGTTATATATAGTAATACCCACTTTTTGAAATTTTATAAATTTTATCTTTCAAAATGGACTTCATTTTTGGATTCGGAATATCGAAATTAACATAGGGTGAATTTTTGGTAATTTTCTAAAAACTCTCAATTTTTGATTAATAGTGAAAACACTAAGTTATTGGTTAAAACCGAATTTTTATTTAAATAATAAATTATTTTATTTAAATTTATTTTAGGTCATAAAAGATACATAATACATATATAAGTTCAATGTAATTAATTGGAGCTATTTTATAATAATTTTAGATATATAAAAATTTTATTGAACTATTTACCGTCTTTTACCCACCTCCTAGAAAAATTTGAAAATTTATATAAAAGTTAATTTTACCTCTTTTGTGAGTTGAATTTCAAAAATATGAGAGACACGGTTGGTATCAGTAAGTAAAATGTGGTTCAATGAGATGAAATTAATTCTTGGTGAATAGTAACTTTTAACTTTTATTTACCACGGTTAAAAGTAAATAGGGTAATTAAGGGTAAAATTATATTATTATTACCATAACACATGTAAAAATTATATTGGATAAGTTTAATTCGACCAAAAACAACCTTAAGAATAAAATATTACCCTTTAGGTCCACTTGGATTAGATTAGGACATTTATTTTTATTTTATTTAAAGAAGTGTTAAAATAGTTAAAATCAATGTTTAATAAATAAAACATTTTTAATATAGGGTTATACATAAGCTGAATTAGAGAATAAATATTAATTAAAATGATAAAAATATTTCATAAATAATGGAATTTTATTTATATTTTTTAGACATTAAATAATTTAATTTATTTATGGCACAATGATGATGCAGTAATTACCTTATTAATGAAATATTAACATAATTGATATTATTAATACCCAAATAAATGTAATTTGAGACTTTTTATGAACTAAACTAATTTTATTGGTTAATATAACATATTAGGGTTATTTAGATGAATTTTATTTGATGTAATAAGGCTGCTATGAATTTATAAAAAACAAAATACCAAATAGTGTCAAAATTGACATAAAAGAGTTTTTAAAACAAATATTATATTATTAAATGATATAATGGTCCTAAATTATAAGTTTCATAAAAAAGGATTATATAATAATATATATGACATTAATAAACCAATTGGGGTTCTATTGGTAGTTTATAGTATGTTTATTAACCATATTGTGTAAGAATACAAGAAGACGTGGTAAAAGTTAAATTATTTAACATAGAGTTAAATTTAATGATAAGGTTAAAATGGTAATCTAATCATGTCTAAAACTTATTTCTTGAGAGGTTTCAGAACCATCCTTACCATAGCATCTAAATAAGTTAATTTTGAGGCATTATAAACCTAATATGAATTTATTATATAATAATATTTTAATTTTTTCCTAAGGTTCCCCTCACCCCTCTTATAAAAGGACCCTCCACATTATCTCTAATTAACACCTCCAAATCCCTTTGGCTCTGCCAAAAACTACCCAAATACCCTCTCAACTGTCCTCCCTTAATCCTAGATTCCTTCTATTAGTCGGAATGCCTATCTATTGAGACCTTTTGATTAAATCAAAAGGATGAACCCAAAGAAGAGGTAAATATCTCACCACCTATTTCATGTTCCTTTCTTCTTCCACTTCCTCCTTCTTTTTTGTTTCCATTTTAAAATAATAACTCCAGTATATTCTATATAATTACATTTTATTATAAAAAGTTTACAAAAATTTTAGTTATTCTAACCATCCTATTAATGAAAAGTCACCACACGTTTGTACGTACAGCTTACCGTCTCCACAACGTGCTGTTGTTTGTTATTCAAACATTTCTTCATTAGGATGGGTATAATAGTATAAATGATATCAATAATAAATATAACATTATTATTATTCTTTATATATGATATACCACCCATTATATACAATTTTAATATCAAAATAATGATATTGTCGCTCGTGCATAGGTACGGACTACCGTCTCCACGAATGCGATGAGATTCATTTTCCATAATTAACCATTTAAGTATGATTATAAAGTACATTTAATAACTAATCATGAATTATATTACATAATAATGATACTGTATTTATGTACATATATGCTTCATTTACTGAATTCCATTCAATTCAATAAGGAAACGAAGACAGCGTTCATGCGTATGTATGGCCTCCCATCTCCATGAACAGTGTATTTCATTCCATTTATAGATCTATCATATATATTTATATACTGATTATATATTATATATAAATAATTTTTTACATTATGAAATTAATTAAATCAGTATATAAGTAATAATTTCAAGAACAACAAGTCGAAACATTTATGAAAAATGAAACGATTTTACCCAAAACGCTACTTTACCATGGAATTTACAAAAGAACGAGTAATATTATGTCATATGTGAATCATATATGACATCATAAATATTATTATTCTTATGTTCCAAGTTAATAATATGTTTAAACCCACTATACAGGATTCTTAGACACATACAGAAGAAATTGGACATAAGTTAAGGGATAATTTTTCAAATCTCATTTTTATCTGAGATTTCTTGTACGTAAGTATTTAATGGGGTTATATTTTTCATCCATGTCCATAAAAATGTTTTTCATGAAATGTTTAATATTATTCCATGTATTTTTAAATTCCTTTTTACCCATATTTGTCTTTTACATTGTGTTATGGAAGGAATATTTCTTTTGTTTACCATAGGAGGAACGTTTTGACTTTTCCAGAAAAAGTACGAGGAGGATGCTTTTTTAACTTATACAACATGAATGGGTTTTTACGATTTCATAAAGCCTTATTTTCATGAAGATTACTCTACAAAATTTCATGATTATTTTCAAAAAATATCCTTTTCTTTCAAAATTGAATGGCATTTTTTGAAAAGAAAATTATTTTGAAGAAGAAAGGATATTTTCTTCAAGAATTCATTTCAAGTGTTTTATCAAAACTATTTTCCATCTAAGATATAATTATTTAGTTTGGTTATGTTTCAAATATAATGTATCTATTTTTTACATTGTTTGATTTTTATTATGATTAAATGATATACATTTGTTTTATTAAGTTGGGTTGATGTTTATAAAAACCATTTTATTCATTGGGTTATGATGAATGATTTATGACTGTTTTGTGGCACACGTTAGAATGATTTCAAAATGAGATGGGTGGGATCTATATCACCCTCCAATGCATTGGGTAAAGATTTAAATATCATGAGATAGACATGGATGTAATGGAAAGTTAATCTGGTTCAGTGACACAGGACTAGAACGAGCAGTGAACTCAATTCCGTAAGGGACTTTGTCCACAATGATGGTCTATGCAGGAATTCCTTGGCTACTATGGAAATCATATCATGTGATTAATGGTTTACAAAATTACATGTTTTATTCCTATGCTATTTGATCATGATTAATATTCCTTTATGACATATGACTTATGTACTCCATGATTTATTTCACAACTCTAGATCTTGATGTTTAAACTTTATGTTCATGTTTTTATGTTCAAATGTATATGGTTTGTTTTATTTTCTCCATGCATACCCTTACTAAGCATTTGAGCTCACCCATTATGTGTTTTCTTTTCCCAAGGATATAAATAAAGGTTATAGGTAAGAAAACAAAAGAGGAAGATCTTTATGGGAGATGTTGAAGATCTTTCACCATGATTAGAAGATTATGTTCCGAGTTTCCAAAGACACAAAATTATTACAGTCATTGGGTTCCATTTTTTGTTATGTATTAAGTATTCTGCAAAAGTCATGTAATGTCCATATACATCAAGCTATGGGTCTCTATTTTTGGTATTAGAGGAAAGGATTAGTTAGCCTTTGGAAAATATGATGCAAAAACATTACAGAAATACCTAGAGATATTTCAAAGGTATGTCTAGGGTTGTCTCTAAGGATATGTATATGTATAGGTTATAGTCTTAGAATTACGGTAATGATATTAGAATTAAACTTAAGAGGTTAGAGATTGAATTTAATGCCCTTGATTATGTGGTTTTCCTAGTATGATTTTTTTACCTCTCACAATATTTGTTTTGGATTTTAGACGATGGATGGAACTAAAAGGAACCATTTTGACCAATGTAATGGATGATGCAATGATTTTCCTCTTGAAAAATACCAATGTTATGGTATATGGAGTGAAAAATCTTATTGCTATACTTACATAGGCTATGAAACATTCTAGACTTCCAAATGAGGAGATAAGGGAACAATATTCTATTGAGTCCTTCATGAGGAAACGTCCCCCTTTTTTCATGGGTCTTCTGATCCACTTGTTGGTGAACAATGGATCCGTACCATTGAAAAGATATTTTCCATAATTTGCTTTTCAGAGCATGAAAAAGTTTTTTTAGATGTTTACCGTTTAGAAGGTGAAGCAGGCCAGTGGTGGACTCTAATGAAGAATACAAGTCCCCAAGATGAAATTGAATCCATGGAATGGGACGAGTTCAATAACCTCTTTTTCAATAAGTAATTACCTCTTATTCTTTAAAAAAGACGGAAAAGGAGTTCTTTGAGCTTACACAAAAGGATTATGAATCTGTTGGTATATACGAGGTGAATTTTACAAGGCATGGAAGGTATTAATATAGCTTTATCATCCAACCTATATGTAAAGTTGATCTATTCTTTAGTGGCTTAAAACCAAGTCTTCGAGGGGCATTATCTATAATAGACTTTAGTAGCTGTGATGAAATTGTGAATTATGAAATCAAGGTATAACTAGATGTTGGTGTAACATATCCACCTCATGGTTTTGACAAGAAATGAAAGATGGAGTTCAAGGGAAAATCTCTAAATAATGGTGAAAAGAAGATGAATGTTTCATTAAGCTCAAAGTGTGGAAAGAAGCATGATGGATATTGTCTTAAAGGGTCTAGAAAACGTTTTAAGTGACAAAAAGAAGATCATCGAGCAGCTGAGTGTCGAAGTAATGTGAAAAATGTAGCTAATGATGAGAATAAAGAAAAGACTACAGAGAATGCACCACCAACACTTCAAATCGTCAAGTTCAAGGAAATGGGGCATTATTATAACAAATTCCATAATCCAAGGATTAATGATGATCGTCATCAACAACCTCTCAAGTCAGAGGACAAAGGAAATTCACATGAGATCACTATTGGTGATGTTGAATATCAAAACAAAGTGGTGGAATGATTAAGTGTTTTTGTAATGGGATTCCAAAATAGTGTTGTGGAATCTCATTTTTAGTATCATGGAATATTGGAATATCTATGTATTGGTTTGTTATGGTTTTCAATAATTATATGGAATCGATAACCATGAAAAGTGATTGAAATATTTTTGGAAAGAAGAAAATATGCGCATAATGAATGGGTAAGGAGGAAATAATATGTTTGATATTATTAATGAGGTCATGACTGATAAAAGGAAAAACCGATATCATGGTTTGAGTATATAGAAATTTTTGGATTTTGGTATGTGGAAAGAGTGAACTTTTAATAGAATTCATGTTTTAACTAAGGTTCAATGTGTATTCATTTTTCAAGAGAATACATGATTAAGGTATTCACATGTTTGGAATGTGACCAGCTACAAGATACATCTTATGATATATGGGGGACAAATTAAGGTATTCACATGATCGGTAGATGAGATTTCTAGTAATCGGACAGAAGTATTTTTTATAAGCCTAAAGGTTGCAATGGATTAATTTAGACATCAGATAGTATTTCATAAGGCTATAACTTTTTGATTTTATTTCTTAAATGTTATAATAATATAGTTTTAGAAAAATGACAACATGTAGGATGGGTGACAACCTGTCGTGTCAGAAAAGGTTGCAGGAATCAAAACCACAACCGAAGTGCGACATGCCTTTATCACCTACCAATGGCCTACAAGAAGTCCATGGTTAGTAAAAATTAGTTTTATTTTATTAATAAGTATTATATTTGAAGTTTAAGTCCATTTTTGGAATCATATATGTTAATCTCACCATAATATAGACTTATGTATATAACTTTTTCTAACCTTGTGTTTGAGACAGATGGAATGACCTATCATTCTATCGCATGATCTGCTAACAATTAAAGGAAGAAAAATTCAACTTCATTTCTTTAAGAGATGAATTGGAAATTGTTCAAGGCCCAAACAACAGTGATATTGTACCAAAATCATGTAAGTATTTCTTTTAATTCATCATCATTAGGGAAAAGATCTTGAAAAACAAAAATGTTGTCATGGTGCCCTCATATTTGATAAATCATATGGTACATTATATCATCACAAATGTGTGGTTTTGTGATTTTTGGATTTGTCGTAGCCATGTCCTCAACCACTCTCCATCATAACGTGACAGTTAGATTTCTCTTCCATATCAAAATTTTCACTTATGTTCTTCTATGTGGAAACCCAGTGATGAGTTAATTTGGTTAACCGTTACGTTTCATAAATTAGTTTTTTAAAATTAAGTTTTAGTATTCCTTTTTACAATGTGGGTTTCTAGGAATGAAACATTCATGTAGTAAACCATTTATAACCCTGACAAATTTGGAGGGTGAAATTCATTTTAAGGGGGAAGAATGTAACACCTTGAGATCATTGATGTCTTGTGTTGTACGCTACACAAAGATTATCTTGCGCTATACGCAACACCGTGTTAGCTTGAAGAATATGCAAACACTATTTTAGGCTTGTGTTGCACGTCGGCGCAACCTTCCTCGATAGCGCGTGTTGTACGCAATACTGAGTTTCACTAAACGAGATATTATTATGATATTATTATGAACTAGCTGGTATGAATAGTAATAACCACTTTTTGAAATTTTATAAATTTTATCTTTCTTAATGGTCTTCATTTTTGTATTCGGAATATTGAAATTATCCTTGGGTGAATTTTTGGTATCTTTCTGAAAACTTTCAATTTTTGTTGAATAGTCAAAACACAAAGTTATTAGTTAAAACCGACTTTTTATTTAAATAATAATTTATTTTATTTAAATTTATTTTAGTTCAAAATAGATACATAATACCCATATAAGTTTAATGTAATTTATTGGAGTAATTTTATAATAATTTTAGATATATAAAAATTTTATTGAACTTGTTACCGTCTTTTGCCAACCTCATAGAATAATTTTCAAATTTACATAAAACATAATATTACCTCTTCTGTGAGTTGAATTTATAAAATCCAAGAGACACCGTTGATATCAGTAAGTAAAATTTTGTTCAATGAAATGAAAATAATTTTTTGTAAATAGTAGCTTTTAACTTTTATTTCCCACGGTTAAAAGTAAATAGGGTAATTAAGGGTAAAAATGATATAATTATTACCATAAAACATGTCCTAATTCTATTTCATAAGTGTAGTTCGACCAAAATCTACCTTAAGAATAAAATATTACCCTTTAGGTCTACTTGGATTAGATTAGGATATTTATTATTCTTTTATTTAAAGAAGAGTTAAAATAGTTAAAATGAATGTTAAATAACTAAAACATTTTTAATATAGGGTTATACATAAGATAAATTAGACTATAAATATTCATTAAGAATGTAAAAATATTTCCTAAATAATTTTTTATTATATTATTTAGACATTAAATAATTTAATTTATTTATGACACAATGATGATTTAGTAATTATTTTATTAATGAAATGTTAACATAATTGATATTATAAATACCCAAATAAATGTAATTTGAGACTTTTAATGAATTACACTAATTTTATAGGTTAATATAACATATTAGGGTTAGTTAGATAAATAGTTTTCTAAGTAATAAAGCTGTTATAAATTTATAGAAAACAAAATACCAAATAGTGTCAAAATTGAAATAATTTTTTTTAAAAAATATTATATTCTTAATTGATATAATGATCCTAAATATCTACAGTTCATCCAAAAGACTTATATAATAATATATATTACATTAATGAACCAATTGGGGTTCTATTGGAAGTTTATAGTATGTTTATTAATCATATAGTGTAAGAATACAATAAGACATGGTAAAAGTTAAATTATATAACTTAGAGTTAAATCTAAATGATAAGGTTAAAATGGAAACCTAAACATATCTGAAACCTATTGGTTGAGTGGAGGTAGACCCATACCCACCCTATACTTTAAATAAGTCACTTTGGAGCCATTATGAAATGAATATGAATTTATTATAAAATAATATTTTATGTTTTTCCTAAGTTGCCTCTCACGCCTCTTATAAAAGGACACTCCCCCTTCTCTCTAATTCACATCTCCAAAGACTTTTGGCTAGGCCAAACCCTACCCAGATACCCTCTCAACTATCCTCACTTCATCCTAGAGGCTTAATTTAGTCATAATGCAATCCAAGAGAGCCATTTTGATCAAATCAAAAGGAAGAACCTGAAGAAGAGGTAAAAATCTCACCACCCATTTCAAGTTCTGTTTTTATTCCACTTCCTTTTTCTTTGTTTTTTCCATTATAAAATAATAACTCTAGTATACTATATATACTGTGATGTTATTATAAAATTTTTACAACCATATTAGTTATTTTATCCATCATATGAATGAAAAAGTCACCACACGTGCGTACGTACGGCTTACCGTCTCCATGTCGTGGTGTAGTTTGTTATTCAAAAATTTCATCACTTGGATGGGTATAATAATTATTATAAATGATATAAGTAATAAATAAAACATTATTATGATTCTGTATATATGATATACCATTCAATTATATATGATTTTAATATCCAAAGAATGATATTGTCGCTCGTGCGTAAATACGGACTACCGTCTCCATGAACACGATGAGATTCATTTTCCAAAATTAACCCTTCAAGTATGATTATAAAGTATATATAATAAATAATCATGAAAGATATTACATAATAATGATACTTTATTTATGTACATATATGTTTCATTTACTTAATTCCATTCAATTCAATAAGGAAACGAAAACAGCATTCTTGCATACATACGGCCTACTGTCTCCATGAACAGTGTATTTCATTCCATTTATCGATCTATCATATATATTTATATGATAAAAATATATTATATATAAATCATGTTTTACATTCTGGAATTATTTAAATCAGGATATATGTAATAATTTCATGAACAACAAGTCTAAACATGTAAGATAAATGAAACGATTTTACCCAAAACATTGCTTTAACGTGAAATTTACAAAAGAACGGGTAATATAGTCATAAATGAATCATATATGATATAATAAATATTATTATGGTTATTTTACAAGTCAATAATATGTTTAAACCCACAATAAAGTAGTCTTGGACACATACAGAAGAAATTGTATATTAGGTAAGGGAAAATTTCACAAATCTCATTTTTATCCGAGATTTCTTATACATAAGTATTTACTTGGGATATATTTTTCATCCATGTCCATAAAAATGATTTTAAGAAATTGTTTAATATTCCTCCATGTATGTTAAAATTCATGTTTACCCCTCTTTTACTTTTACATTGTGTTTTGGATGGAATCTTTCTTTTGTTTACCATATGTGGAATTTTTTACTTTTCTGGCAAAAGTACGAGGAGAATGTTTTTTTAAATTATATGGCATTAACAGATTTTTACGATTTAATAATGCTTTATTTTCATGAATATTCCTCTACAAGATTTCATGATTATTTTCATCAAAGTCCTTTTCTTTTAAAATTTAATGGAATTTTGTGAAAAGAAAAGGATTTTGAAGAAGAAAGGATATTTTCCTCAAGAATTATTTTCAAGTGTTTTATCAAAACTATTTTCCATCTAAGATGAAGTTATTTAGTCTGTTTATGTTTCAATTATAATGTATATATTATTTACATTATTTTATTTTTCTTATTATGAAATGATATCTACTTTTTTATTAAGATGTGATGATGTTTATAAAACCCATTTTATTCTTTGGGTTATGATGAATGGTTTATGATTGTTTTGTGGCACACGTAAGAATGATTTTAATATGAGATGGGTGGGACCTA
Source organism: Viscum album (assembly GCA_963277665.1). Taxonomy (NCBI): domain Eukaryota; kingdom Viridiplantae; phylum Streptophyta; class Magnoliopsida; order Santalales; family Viscaceae; genus Viscum; species Viscum album. The sequence continues at coordinate 116,284,107 of OY728137.1, forward strand.
TATCTCCCTCAAATGATTTGGGTAAAGATTTATATCTCACGAGATAGACATGGTTAGAATGGAAAGTTTATTTGGTTCAGTGATACAGGACTGAAATGAAGAGTGAACTCGATTCAGAATGGGGATTTCTCCACTATGATAGTCTTGGAAAAAATGTCTTGGCTAATCTGGAAATCATATCATGTGATTAATGGTTTCCACAATTACATGTTTTATTCCCATGCTATTTTACCATGATTATTGTTCCTTATTATCTATGCCTTACATTCTCCATGATTTATTTCACAACTCAAGATCTTGATGTTTAGACTTTATGTTCATGTTTTTATGTTCAAATGTATAAGGTTTGTTTTATTTTCTCCATGCTTACCCTTACTGAGCATTTGAGCTCACCCTTTATATGTTTTATTTTCCCTAGGATATAAAGAAATGTTTTAGGTAAGAAAACAAATGTGGAAGATCTGTATGGGAGATGTTGAAGATCATTCAACGTGATTCGAATATTATGTTTCGAGTTTCCAAAGACACTAAAGTATTACAGTCCTTGGGAATCATTTTTGTTATGTATTAAGTATTCCTCAAATTTCATGGAATGTCCATATACGTCAATCGATGGGTCTTTACACCATATGAGTGACACCATATATTATTCTTCCAGATTCTAGGCCAGCTTGTGGCAGAGCTAGTTACCCTTCCTCTTAACTATGATGATTTGAGGAATATGCCTTCATATTTGAAAAATGAAGTTTTTTATTCATAGATAAAGTTAATTTTAATACATTATGGTGTAATTTAATATAATTATGTTAATAAATTCTAATATTTTCAAAATTAGTCTCTTTGTATAGATTTTTTTCCACTATCATATTGCTAATCATAGAGAAAGAATGGGGACATTGAAATTTTTGGGTAAGAAATTGTTGTTATTTTAAATGGATATCACGGAATGAATTCAACAATAATTAATTCGTCATCCAACAACTATATTATAAGCTTCCCAATGCAATTCCTATAAAAAAAGTGGAAGTTTTTTCTGATATCCATCATCATGATAATCATGTGGTATTTAAATATATATTATTATATTAATATCCTTAAATAGTTATACGTGCATATGAAAATAATATAGAATTTCGTAAATTTATATTAAATTTTGTATTATTTATTTTATAATTATTCAATGAATAATGCATCATGTCAATCTAGGAACAAAATCTCTCACAGTACCGAGTGAATGAGTTTTTCTTTAAAATTATAGAATATGATAATATTTTATTTAATTTAAATATTTATAAGAAAATATTTTATATTTAATTTATTAATTTTTGGATATTTCATCATTTAATGGAGTCTCAGAATTTCAGTCACCAAGTATCCAGAATAGAACTCTAGTTGGATGTTCATAAAAAACCTGATGGGAGTTATGTTAATGAGCCTTCCAAAAAAGATGTTGTAAGAATTCATTTTTCATTATAAAAACTATTGACCTCACCTATTTTAATAATCCCAATTATGATTTAATACACTTCGGTTATCCCAATATTGTTTATGTTTATAAAAATTAGCCTTTAAACCAATGAATTTATATTATTAAGTTGATAAAATATCCAAATTATCAGTAGAATTTTTTAATCAAAGGTTATCTGTGTTTATACTTTTTTATAAATGTTACTGAATAAATATGGATATGTTTTAAATAAAATAGATAAGTATTAAGTGTTGAGCCATTGATACAGACCTACCGAGAGTGTAAGTTCACTAGTATGCATATGTCCACTGGAATGCACAAGCTACCGATACAAACAGACAGAGAGACAGCTACCGATATGAAGTTCACCGATAAAAATACAAGTCCACTGATACAAACAGCCACCGATACAAAGTTCACTGATATACACAGCTACCGATGTGGATGAGGTCACCGGTATATAGACAGTTACCATTATACCAATGCTACCAATAGAATAAGTCTACTGGTATACACAAGTCAACTGATACAGAATAATCGCTACCATTATGAAGTCCACCGTTATAAGCACGCTTGTATGGGTCACTGATACTTACGTTCACCGATACAGAAAGGTCACCAATATGCATAAAACCTACCGATAGAAGGAGCTACTGATAGAAATAGCTACTGATAGAAAGATATACCGATAGAAAGACCTACCAATACAGAAGAGCTACTGATTCAAGCTCACTGATACTTATAGCTACTGATACTTATCGTTGTTTCTCTAAACTCTTAATATTTACTTATTTAGCAATGGTCATAATTTATGTTTTTAATGCACCAGCTATTAATTAATGATATTGGTTGGAATTTCAGTAAACGAACCTCATACATGTAAAAAGGTAATCATATCTATTTCAAGAGCTAAAGCTACAAAAAGAAAACCTCAAACTACTAAAGACAGGTGGTGATAAATCACTTTTTTTGTGAACATAAGAGACAATCCTCTGGAGATACATAAGGACTCAAATACATAGAAGAATAAGGAGGAACACATACTGAATCTATAGAACCTGATCACTCAAGGAGTAAAGAGCTTCAACGAGTTCAACCGCACTCAACCTAATTAAACTGGGACCTGGAAGTCAAATACAAAAATGACACTCTGTTTCTTGACCGAAACCAGAGAAGGACTCAAAGCTTTATCTGCATCAATCCATGGAGTCCAGAGCTTCACTCAAAACACATTGAGCATTCTAAACTCATATCTATCTATTTAGCTCTATTGTGTTTCATATATTTACATTTTGAGAAGTGTGTGTTCTGTATTTTTAGACACACACTATCTCTTGTACTGAACTAGAGGATGTGTAAATCCTCACTCAATCTTCCCTTATACTCTTATATCCGACTGTGGATAGTGGTAGAGGTCAAGTGTGACCTGGATAGCTTGTGTGCTATTGTTTTGTTTTTCCCACAATGAACTGTGGTAAAGGTATTAGTACCTGGACAATCTATGTACTATTGTAAAACCCCGATCCGGGATGCGGATCATAGTTTATCCAAACTGTTTGAGAGGACTAAGTCTCGGCATGAGACTAAACCTCTTGGTTTTATCTACTGGAATTGTTTATTTTCTTTTAAACTGTATTTTATATTCCACTACTAAGTTCTTTAAATATAAATCTATTTTAAAATAACTCTGATAGTTAAAATAAAAAGTGTTTATAACTTTTGTTAAGTAGTAAGTTAGTTTCAAAAGTTAACAAATCTTCAAATTGAGTTAACTGGGAAATAATCAATCTCTTGAGAAACTAATTGAAAACTTACAATATTTATAAATTCACTATAGTTTACTTTTTTATTAATTTGGGGGAATTTAATCATAATGTTTATAGTAGAAAAATTAATTGGAACTCAATTCACCCCCCCCCCCTCTTGAGTGTCCCCTCTAACCAACATTTGGTATCAGAGGATTGTTTTTGTATAAAGTAGTTCCAAATACTCTATTTTTCAAAAGTGATTTTGGTTGTATCTTAAGTATTTTAAATTTATGTTAGTTCTAAATTTTATCTCTTTAAATATATTTGCTAAAATCTAATTATGGAAAATAGACTAGAAGGTAATGCTACCAATAAGACACCCTTATTTAATGGTGTTAATTATTCCCAATAGAAACTGAAAATGAAAATTCATTTAGAAAGTATGGGTTTTGATATATGGACTGCTATAGAGACTCAGTATAAGATTCCAAAAACTGAAATAACTACTTGGGATAAACCTACTAAAATAGCTTATAATAATAATTGTAATTCCATGAATTCCATGTATTGTGCTTTAGAAGATGATGAATTTAATCAAATATATGCTTGTATTAATTATTTTCAAATTTGGGATACCTTAGATATTTCCGATGAGGGAACAACTAATGTTAAAGAATTGAGATTGAATACCTATACTATTAAACATGATAATTTTAGAATGAAGCTTGTTGAACCTATTTCTGACATGTATCTCAAGTTCAAAAAAATTGTAAATATAATAAACTCACTTGGGAAAGTTGTTCTTGCAAAAGAAAAAAATCACGAGGATAGTTAGATGTCTGCTAGAAAGTTGGAGAGGCACATCAGTTTCAATAAGAGAATAATGTGATATAAGTTCACTCCCTATTAAAGAGATTATTGGTATGTTAATGATGTATGAATAAGAACCTAAAGTGAATAAGGAAGAAGATTATGAACCAAGCAAGAAGTCTGTAGCCTACAAGACATATGCTTCAAAGAGTAAGGACAAAGAGAATGTTCAAACTGCAAGTGATAGTTCAAGCTATGATGAGAGTGCATCTGACAGTGGTGCAGAGATGGCTCAAATAGCTAGGAGATTCAAGAAATTCTACAGGAAGAATAAATTATTCAGAAAATCAAACTACAAAATAAAATATGACAACAAAGGCCTTTGGAATAAGGATTGGAAAAAGTCTGATATGAGTTATGAAATTTTTTGCTATGAATTCAAAAGGAAAGGACATGTAAAATGAGACTGTCCAAAGTTAAAATTCAAGAAGAAACATGACTACAAGTATAATAAGTACAATAAATCTACGAAATCAACATAAAGTTATTCAAAAGACAACACAAGCGAGTCTGAGATTTCTGATTCTAGAAAGAGTTATGCCAATATGTGTTTCATAAAAAAAATATGAGGTAACATTGGATACTCCTCCTTTAAATTCATATTATTATCTAGTTGATTCTGATTCTGAATCTAAAAATATATCTAGTGAAGAATTGTTTGAATATTGTAATATGATAGAAAAAACCTGTAATGAATTGAAGGAAAAGTATAAGACCATGAAGAAACATCATGATTTAACCATCTCTGTTAAATCTATAGTGGATATAGAATAGGGAAAAATGATCAATTACTTAAGGAAAATACTGAACCGAAATTGTCTAATGATCAATTAAGGAAGGACATAGAGAAATTCACAAATGGAAAAGATACACTTGCACAATTGTTAGGTAAACAAGTGGAAACAAAATATACCACTAGAATAGGCTATCATCCTAGAAAGAGACAACTTGTTAAGAATAAATTTATTCCTAAATCTGGAAAGTATGCTGCTAGTTCTAGTATTGGAAACTCTTATGTCTCAACCATCTATTCACATAGTTATAGATAAAACTTACTTTATCTTTCAAAATCATTTGAATCTACTGATTTTATGAAACCCATTAGACAAATCGGGGCATCAAAATTATTGCTTGTTAACCTGTCTGGACCCAAGAAAATCTGGGTGCCAAAATCATTTTTTGTTTAAACTTGTTTTGCAGGAAATATGCTTAAAGAGTTCCCATAAAAAGATATGGTACTTGGACAGTGGATGTTCAAGACACATGATAGAAGGATACTCATGTTTCAAAAGGTTAATCAATGCTGATGGAGGACATGTCACCTTTGGTGATAATTCAAAATGAAAAATCATCGGCCTAGGCCAGATTGGTAACACTGATTCACTTTTAATTTCTAAATTATTATTTGTTGATGGATTAAAATACAACCTGTTAAGTATTTCTCAGTTGTGTGATGATGGTTTCAATGTTAAATTTAAAAATGATGCTTCTAATGTTTTTAATTCTAATTTTTTTTGGTATTTACTGCCTTAAGAAATAAAAATGTTTATGTTGTGGATTTAAATTCTATATCCAAGAAAAATATTACTTTTTTAAATGCATTTCATAGATATTCTTGGATTTGGAATAGAAGATTAGGACACTGCAATGTTTACTCACTTAAGAAAATGACTAATAATATTTCAGTTAGTGACCTACCTCAACTAAAATTCCCATCAGAGAATGTTTGTACTCCCTGTCAAAAGGGACTGCAATATAAGGTTTCATTCAAATTAAAGAAAGATGTTTCAACTTCTTGACCTCTCAAGTTGGTTCACATGGACTTGTTTGGACCTTTAAGAGTTTCTTGTTTAAATGGAAAGCACTATGTATATGTCTTAGTAGATGACTTTTCTAGATACAGTTGGGTATACTTTCTTGCTCACAAAGGAGAACCTTGTTCTTTCTTTATAAAAAAAACCATGTCTGTAGAGAACCATAGAGGACTTATGATTAAGACCCTGAGAAGTGATCATGGTCATGAGGTTGAAAATCATGATTTTGAATCTTAATGCTCACATAATGGATATAGTCACAACTTCTCTTCCCCTAGGACACCTCAACAGAATGGTGTAGTTGAAAGAAGGAATAGAACTCTTCAAGAAATTGCAATAACTATGCTTAATGAGTATGACCAACCTATTTACTTCTGGGTTAAAGCTGTGAATTCAGCTTTTTATATTATAAATAGTCTTTATTAGACCTATTCTAAAAAAGACCCCTTATGAACTCTGGAATAATAGGAAGCCTAAATTGAGTTACTTCATTGTTTTTGTTTGCAGAGTCTTTATTCTTAATACTAAGGATAATCTTGACAAGTTTGCTTCTAAATGTTGTGAGGGAATCTTTCTAGGTTACTCTAAACCTAGTAAATCTTGTAGAGTATTCAATAATAGAACCAAATGTGTGGAAGAATCCATTCATATCAAGTTTGATGAAACTGATCCACATGAACCTAAGTCTTCTCTTTAAAATCTTGAGGAAGATCTATCTATTTTGGACCATAATGATAAAATCAGTGAACCTATTGTAAAGACAACCAGTTATGAAAATGTTCCAGAATCAGCTTCTAGTGAACCCAAGCATAGAGAAGAATCTGAAATTTCTTGTCCTACCTTTACTAGATCAACTAGGATTCTAAATAATCGTCCTTTAGATGTTTTTGTTGGTAATCCTGATAGAGGGACAAAGACTAGACGTTCTCTTAGAAATCATGTGGAACATCAAGCCTTTCCTTCACAATTAAAACTTATAAATATCAATGATGCTATCAATGATGAATTTTGGGTAATGGCTATGCAAGAAGAAATAAATCAATTTGAAAGAAACAATGTCTGGGAATTAGTTGACAAACTTATGGACACTTTGACCATATGCACAAAATGGGTTTTTAGGGATAAATTAGATGAATCAAGAAACATCATTTCAAACAAATCAAGGCTAGTTTCACAAGGGTATAGTCAAGAGGAAGGAATATACTATGAGGAATCCCTTTAACATATAGCTATATTAGATGCCACTGGTATTTTATTTTCCTATGTTGCTCATCTGAATTTCATGTTATAACAAATGGGTGTTAAAAGTGCTTTTCTAAATGGTTTTATAAATGAAGATGTTTTTGTTGAACAACTACCTGGATTTACTAATCCCCACATTCCAAATCATGTTTTTAAGCTTTCTAAAGCATTATATGGTTTGAAACAAGCCCCACAAGCTTGGTATGATAGACTTATCAATTTTATTTTTTCAAAAGGTTTTTCTAACGATTTTGTTGATCCAACTCTCTTTATTAAAAGAATTTCCAAAGATGTTTTGATAGTACAAATCTATGTTGATGATATTATATTTGGATCCTCTAAAAATACTTTGTGTATTGATTTTCCAAAGATTGTACAAAATTAATTTGAAATGAGTTTAATGGGAGAACTCAAATATTTTCGTGGATTTGAAGTTTTTCAAAATTAAAATGGTATTATTATAAATCAAAGTAAATATAAAAAGGATACTTTAAACAATTTTGGTTTAGATAGTAATAAGGAAAGTGGTACACCTATGAGTACTAATTGTAAGCCGGATGCAGATGAAACAGGGAAACCAGTGGATCAAACCAACCATAGAGGTAGGATTGGGAGCTTAATATACCTTAGTTCTTGCCGACCTGATATTATGTTTAGTGTGTGTATGTGTGCAAGATTTCAAGATAATTCTAAAGAATCCCATTTTCTTGTTGTTAAAAGAATATTCAAATATCTTAAACATACTACTAACATAGGATTATTTTATCCAGAAAAACAATCATTCGATTTAATAAGTTATTCAGATGCTGACTTTGCTGGTTGAAAGTTAGATAGAAAGAGAACTTCTGGAACATGTCATATTCGAGGTAAGTCCTTAGTATCATGGGGTAGTAAAAAAGCATAACTCTGTTGCATTGTCTACTGCTGAAGCGGAATATATTGCTACTGGTAGTTACTATGCACAAATTATGTGGATGAAACATACATTATTGGACTATGGATATCAATTTAGACATGTATCTACAAACTGTGATAACACCAGTGTGATTAACATCTCTAAGAATCACGTGTCTCGCTCTAGGACCAAACGCATTGATGTAAGTCGCCAATTTTTGAGAGAGAATTACCAAAAAAGTGATATTACTCTTGAATTTATAGGAACTGAACATCAATTAGCTGACATATTCACCAATCATTTATGTTCAGATATGTTAAGCTACATTAGACATGAGTTAGGAATGATACGCTTTTTAAGTTAAAAACCTCACCGTTAGAAACCTCACCATTAGAAACCTCACCATTAGAAACCTCACAATTAGAAAACTCACCATTATAAACCTCACCGTTAGTAACCTCACCGTTATAAACATCACCATTAGAAACCTCACCATTAGAAACCACACCGTTAGAAACCTCACCGTTAGAAACATCACCGTTAGCCAAACCTCACTGTTAGACAAACCTCACCGTCAGCCAAACCTCAATGTTAGTGAACCTCACTCTTATACCTCACCAGTATCAACCTCACTGTTATAAACCTCACCGCTATGCCTCACTATTAGTGGACCTCACCATTATGCCTCACCGAGAAGGATCCTCACCGGTATACCTTACCGTTGGGATTGCGCTGTTTTTAAACTTCGAATATTTAGCTGTCAGAATCTATATCGTATGCACTATACTTATTATGTTTAATTTATTTATTTTGTGATTCCTAAATGATAAAGAAAAAGTCTTGACCCCTTTAAATACACGTCATCTATTTACATTCAAGCCTTAGCTTCTAAACCTTCGTTTCTCTCAAACCCTAAGCCTCACGATTCACAGAATGGAAAGAGTGTATAGACCTTCAGTCAGCGAAAAGGATGATGAGCCGAATACCAAAAGACTCAAAAGAGAGTCTAGTAGTGGCAGTGAAGTGAAGAAACCTATAAATATGAACCTCGTTCAAAGGGAGATAGTAGTTGAGAAAGATCTATGCACGGACTGGTTGATGACCAGTAAGTCATTAGTTCTGGAATTACTGGAAGATCAAAAATGGGTAGAATGCTTCTCGGAAAACAATGGTCCTTATTATCTGAAGTTGGTAAAATAATTTTATAATTTTTTTATTTTGAGAAATAAGAAGCTAAGAATAGGATGATATCATTTGTGAATGGCAGAAAAATATCTGTTTCCTCTATTGAGTGGGATGACTGCCTGAAAGTTCCACATGAAATAGAGTTTGGGTATTTCTCTAAATCAGTACCTCCTACAAGTTACATCTTTCAATATGAAGTGGCTTTTGAAGAATTTACAAATGATGGTACACCAATAAAATTGGTTGCTGTAAAAATGGATGTAGAGAATCAGTTACTGTTCAAGTACATCCAACATGTGCTAAGTCCAAGAAGAGGGGACTTTGAAAATCTGAAATACCAAGATATTTATTTACTAAATCTGTTATGACATGGTGTTAAGGTGAACTTATGTATACTTTTAGTGACTTAGATTAAGTATACGACCAGGCCCAAATCAAATTCCAATTCATTATTATTTGGAAAGTTAATTTCTGTTATGATCAATGTGAAGGGAGTATCTGAGTCTCAAGATGAGACAATAGTGGTAAGGATCAATTTTTTCATCACAAGCACTATTCTTAAATACATGAAGATCAATTGAAACCCATGGAGAGGAAAATGGGTCAGTGATAATGAGAATCTGTAGGATAAGTTTAATCATGTGGATTATCCTTCTAGGCCTAAGGATGTGAGGGATCTAGGTCTAGTACCTGATGAGGAGGAACCTCAGTATAGTGATGATTCTGATGAGGAACATACTTCTATAGCTAATGGAAGGGATCTGGACTTGCCTCCAAGTCCTGTTTATGAAATTTTATCATCTGGAAAGGAAACAGTCTTGGAAGAGAGAAATGAAGAAGCACCTGTAAATAAGGAAGACCAAACTTCTCTAGAGAATGAGGAAGAATAAGAATCTAAAACTGAAGCACCTGCTTCTGCCACATAGATTTTGATTCCATTCATTAGAAGTACTGCTATGCTAGAGGTTGTTCTTGTTGAAGTAGATAGACCTAAAACTTTACCTGAGGAGCCTCCTGCTGTTACAGATATGGAGATGGTTGTGGAAGACTCTTCTGAGGAAGTCCCAGCTGCTGAGGGTTCTATTTATATACAGTAGAATGCACAGATTGAGGGGTAGAATCCCACTAGACTAGGTAATGTTTCAGTATCTGATGGAATTAAAGACTGGGTAGAAGACCTAGGTTTTTTTGTTTGTGGGTGGGACTATCTAGATTATGAAGATGAGACACTCATGAATAGGCCACAAGTTGACTATGATATATTTTCTGAGCTTTTACTTGAGGATGTGGTAAGGAAAGCTGATCTAGACCAGTTGAAGTCTGATCTTAAGACCTCCTTTGTAGAAGAGATATGAAGAATGGATTACTCTTTGATTTCATCTATTCAATCTATTATGAATGACTCTGTGGCTAGCATTTTGATAGAACGAGCACTTGTAGTTGTGCCTGACAATCTAGTTACTAAGTCCGATCTTGAGTCTTCAAAGTCTAAGCTGAAGGAGACTAGGACTGCAACAGTTGCAGACTTAAAGATCTATTTGGCTGAAGAGCTGATCAAAATGGAAAAATCATTTGAACTCTCTCTTGGGTGTACAGTTTCAACCACTATGATAGAGATGATGAATGTGATAAGAGTATGTCTTACTCAGGTTGAGAACTGGACATGAACTGTTGTTTCCTTGAAGCAGTATGTTCCTTCTTTAATTACCTTGAGTAGTTCTTAAGCTCAAATGAGTGCTGATATCAATTAAATTAACAGGGTAGTAAGGAAATTTGTGGATGTCTTTGAATCTTTTAAGAATTCTATAATAGAGCATGTGAGCACTCAGGATTTGGTTGTCCAGAAGTTGATATGAAACTTGACCGAATCTTTCAAGGAGACTGTAGCTTTCAATGTTAAACCTCTTGCTTAATCTAGTGCTTCTGTAGTTGTTGATCAAATTCAAATAGTGATGAGAGAAGAGATTGGATAGTCTTCTACCAGTGGATCTATAGACTCTTCTACCTTGTCCCAAGTGGTGACTACCACTAGGGATATAATGAAAATTGTTCAGGATTTTATGAGAGAGGCCACTACTTCTCAAAAAGAAGTAATGGACAAGGTATATTACTACTTCCAGAGGTTCTATACTAAAAATCAATTGAACAATCATTTCAAGCTTATGATAGAAAACATGAAACTATCTCTAGTCACTCCAGATTTAAGATAACAAGTGAGCAAGCTTAGGGAGTTGACTATTGCTCTAGACAAGTTTATAGAGAACAAAGATGACTTTATCTCTGCTATGGAGAGAGGGGGAGGAATCATTATGGACTATAGGAATCTGTTGATGCCATTTTTACATGTAGACAGTACTCCTATCATTGCACCTCCTGCTCTATATTCCTCTTCTCAATCAGCCTTCATTCCTCAGATGACTCTAGTCCGAGAAATTCAGAGCCTTACTCCTATGATTACACATAGATCTACCCACTACAGGCCATAATTAGTCTCTGTTGCCCAACCCCCAGTTGTGATTTTTTGAATTCACAAGACTTCTACAGAAGCTACCCAGTCTAAGTCTACCTATGAACCCAAAGACAAATCCAATGTCGACATTTTAGGAGGTGGATTGAATAGTGGCTCATCCCTTTGACAAGAATCACTTGTACTCTTTTTTTTCAATTATGTAATTCTCTGTATTTTTCCCCAAGGCATATATATGCTCTTATATTATTTTACCTTCTGGTCCTTCTCTCATTATTTGTTTCCCACTTTTTTCTAATCACAAAGGGGGATAAATATGAGAAAGGTGAGCATAACTTTTATATGAGATTAAAAAATTCTACCTCTGATACAATTTTTTTTAATACTATATCCTCTAATACATTTAAAACATCACATTTGAAAATTTCATGACTTACACTGAGAAATAAAAACCATTGAATTTTATGCTGGTACATTAATGATTATTTTGGATTACAATACCATAAGTTGTGATTAACAAAAAGGGAGAGATTGTTAACCTCACCTATTTTAATAATCCCAATTAAACTTTAATATGATTTGGTAATCCCAAATTTTTTTTATCTTTATAATAATTAGTAATTCAATCTATGAAGTCATATTATTAAGTTGATAAAATATCAAAATGATCATTGGAATCTGTTAACCAATGGTTTTCTGTGTTTATACTTGTTCAGAAATGTTACTGACTCAATCTGTATATGTTTTTCATATAACAGATAAGTATTAAGTGTTGAGTCACTCATACAGACCTACCGAAAGTGTATGTTCACTAGTATGCATAAGTCCACTGTTATTCACAATCTACTGATACAAACAGATAGACAAATAGCTACCAATATAAAGTTCACCGATACAAATACAAAGTCCACTGATACAAACATCTACTGATACAAAGGCCACTGATATACACAACTACAGATATGGATAAGGTCACTGGTATACAGACAGTTATCGTTATACCTAAGCTATCGATAGAATAAGAATACCAGTTTGCATAAGTCAACTGATACAGAATGGTCTCTACCATTATGAAGTCCACCGTTATAAGCACACTGGTATGGTTCACTGATACACACATTCACCGATATAGAAATATCACCGATATGCAAAATAGCTACCGATAAAAGGAGATACCGATAGAAAGATCTACCAATAGAAACACCTACTCATACAGAAGAGCTACTGATACAAGATCATTGATACTAAGAGCTATCGATACAAGCTCATAGTTTCTCTAAACTCTTTCTATTTGCCTATTTAGAAACAGTCATATTTTATGTTTTTAATGCACCTGCTATGAATTAATGATAGTTGTTGGAATTTTAGGAATTGTACCTCGTACATGTAAAAAAGTAATAATACCTATTTCCAGAGCTAAATATATAAAAGGAATGCTCAAACAACTAAAGACGGGATGTGATCAGTCGGTTTTTCATGCACATATGAGACAATCCTCTAAAGATACACAAGGACTCACATACATAGAAGAAGAAGGAAGAACACATACTGAATCTATAGAACCTGATCACTCAAGGAGTAAAGAGATTCAACGAGTTCACCCGCACTCAACCTGATCAAACCGGGACATGGAATTCAAATACAAAAAAACACTCTATTTATTGACAAAAACTAGAGATGGACTCAAAGGTTCATCTGCATCAATACAAGGAGTCCAAAGCTTCACTCAAAACACATAGAGAATTCTAAGATCATTTCTATATGTTTACCTATATTGTGTTTCATATATTTATATTTTGAGTAGTGTGTGTGTTCTGTATTTTTAGACACACACTGTCTCCTGTACAGAATTGGAGGATTTCTAAATCCTCCATCAATCTTCCCTTATACTCTTATATCCCACTGTGGATAGTGGTAGAGGATAGGTGTGACCTAGATATCTTGTGTGCTATTGTTTTGTTTTTCCCACGAAGAACTGTGGTAGAGGTCTTAGTACTTGGAAAGTATGTGTACTATTGTAAAACCCCGATCCAGGGTGTGGATCATAGTTTATACAAACTGTTTGAGAGGACTAAGTCTTGGCTTGAGACTGAACCTCTTGGTTTTATCTGTTGTGCTAGTTTAATTTGTTTAAAACAATATTTTATATTCCACTACTATGTACATTAAATATAAATCTTTTATAAGGTAACTCTAATAGTTAAACTAAAAAGTGTTTATAAATTTTGTTAGCTGGTATGTTAGTTTCAAAAGTTAAGCAATCTTCATATTGAGTTAACTGAGAAATAATCAATCTCTTGAGAAAGTAATTGAAAACTTACAATATTTATAAATTAACTATAGTTTTTTTTAATTTGGGGGATTTTCATCATAGTGCTTATAACATAAATTTTAATTAGAACACAATTCACCCCCTCTTGAGTGTCCACTCATACCAACAAAAACATATTATCATTAGTCACTATGTTAATATCTATTTATTCAAATATGAATGATATTTGATTTATGAGTAATAATTAATGAACTGTGGGATATTAATCCCGAGTAGTCCTTCTTGGTCTCCTAGGATGACCTAGTTGGTAAAGTCCTTGGAACTGAGCATCCTAGACAAGTGCAAGATATGGGTTTGGGACCATTACCATCTGAGGACATTATCATTCCATTAGGTATTTCATCTATATCTACTCCTTGTAGCAGTCAACCCTTCCCCAAGATGTTCAGAGAGAGTTTGTTTATATGTTAATCACAATTCGGGAAAAGGCGGCACAAATAACTTTTTTGCAGAATTAATTGGTTAATTTATATCCAATGATGACTAGATCTATCCCCAATAATATTACATTGATGATGGGTGGTGATTAGGTAAATCACACAACATCAAAATCATTTAGTTCACAAAATTTTAATGGTTTTAAGATTAAATATAAACATACAACATTGTTTAATTTTCAGCATAATTGTCTTCCAGGTGCCGGTAGCATGAAGTAGAGATGGGGATGGAGAGGGTGACAAGAATAGTTCATCATTGGATAGTTATTAGGGGTCACTTTGAGAGGACTAAGTCTTGGATTGAGACTGAACCTATTGGTTTTATCTGTTGTTCTTGTTTAATTTGTTTAAAACAATATTTTATATTCCACTACTATGTACATTAAATATAAATCTTTTATAAGGTAACTCTAATAGTTAAACTAGAAAGTGTTTATAAATTTTGTTAGCCGGTAAGTTAGTTTCAAAAGTTAAGCAATCTTCATATTGATTTAACTGAGAAATAATCAATATCTTGAGAAAGTAATTGAAAACTTACAATATTTATAAATTAACTATAGTTTTTTTTTAAGTTGGGGGATTTTCATCATAGTGCTTATAACATAAATTTTAATTAGAACACAATTCACCCCCCTCTTGAGTGTCCACTCATACCAACAAAAACATATTATCATTAGTCACTATGTTAATATCTATTTATTCAAATATGAATGTTATTTGATTTATGAGTAATAATTAATGAACTGTGGGATGTTAATCCCGAGTAGTCCTTCTTGGTCTCCTAGGATGACCTAGTTGGTAAAGTCCTTGGAACTGAGCATCCTAGACAAGTGCATGATATGGGTTTGGGACCATTACCATCTGAGGACTTTATCATTCCATTAGGTATTTCATCTATATCTACTCCTTGTAGCAGTCAACCCTTCCCCAAGATGTTCAGAGAGAGTTTGTTTATATGTTAATCACAATTCGGGAAAAGGGGGCACAAATATCCTTTTTGCATAATTAATTGGTTAATTTATATCCAATGATGACCAGATCTATCCCCAATAATATTACATCGATGATGGGTGGTGATTTGGTAAATCACACAACATCAAAATCATTTAGTTCACAAAATTTTAATGGTTTTAAGATTAAATATAAACATACAACATTGTTTAATTTTCAGCATAATTGTCTTCCAGGTGCCGGTAGCATGAAGTAGAGACGGGGATGGAGAGGGTGACAAGAATAGTTCATCATTGGATAGTTATTAGGGGTCACTTTGATTTCATGTAACAATATTTAAATATTGGTTTTGATCATTTAATATTTGTGGCATAGAGTATTCACATGAAATATTAATGATTTCCAAATTTTGAAGAGACTAGAACCATTTATATCGTGTTTTTTGGTGTAATAGTGCGGTGGAATGTTCTATACATTGCATGTTAGTATTTTTTTTAGGATTATTATGGGGATATATATTTTGTATCTATGACATGATATAGCTATTCAAGAGTGTGGATGAGCATGGACAAGGAATAACAAAACATTGAGAGGGATTAATAACATTTTGAAGTTGGTGGTCCGTACAATATAAATTAATATACATGTTTTTATATCATAACATTCATTAATTCATGATCCAGGGGAGAATGTAGATGAATATGGTGTAATAACTATAAAGAAATATGAAAGATTTTTTTCGGCCTCTTATGCTCAAAATAAGTTCTCTTTATAACTATATGCAAATAGAATATTATTGGGATCATTTCACTATGGTTAGACGGTACTATGTAAGTTAAAAAAGATATGTCATGTGGTATATGGATATGATGCCTAATGTGGGTATCCTTGGTTGGTTTCTGTAAGGATAGTCTGATATGTATAAGAGGATTATAACCAGTGACAAAATGGGTGAGACAACCATATTGATCGAGATTATTGAAAAACATGATAATAATTGTGGGTTGATACTTAATGAGTACTATGAGTCGGATTAGTCGTTTGGGATTATATCATGTGTGATAGAGAAGGGTTTTAACTAGGTGGAAGGAATAAATATCTTCCTTATGATATGGGAAATGGATCCCAGGTGCCGGTCATTGGAGTTTTTCAATACACGAAACCATGATTCCAAGGTGTATATATCATGATTGGTTAAGAAGATACATGGAAAGTATAAATAAGAGATATAAATGATTTTTTATAGTTGGACTAGGACATGAGATTTGGGTTAGGGGAGATTATGGGTAGTGGTGTGACTGATAGGTGATAGGCATGAGATCACATCAATGGTCATGTGTATCTATGATGTGTTTTATTTTTTATGGGATTATGTTATTGATTTATGAGTAATATGATTATTGGATTTCCACATTTTTTTTACTAGGGATGATATAATGATTCAAATTAGGTATTCTTTTTTCTATAAAACATCATGTAGTAGTGGTTTAAACTGCTGCTAAATATACCATTTATATTTTTGGGCTATTCAAATTGCCAATATATAATTATGTTCTTTTGGGTGGAAGTTAAATACCCTATTATATATGGAATACAGATATTTATATATGGTTTTCTTTGGTTTAGCGATGGTTATTAATTAAAAAATTGTTTGATATAGTGGTTGATTTAACCGCTGCAAAATATCCAACAATTTTTTCATGAAAAGCACCACTAAAATGAAGAAACCCAACACTAAATATAAATTCTACTATTATTGTTATAAATATCCTATATATGGAAGGAACCACCATGTGTTGGATGTCAACGCCAACTTTAGCAGAGGTTTTTTGAAACTGTAGTAGAAACATTTGGTGGAGGTATAAACCAGGACCAAAACAAAATAAAACCTCCTCAAACATGATATTTTATTGTAGTTATTATCATTTATTTCTATTAATATGAATAAATATTTCTAGTGAAAATTAATTATTTCTTGTAGATATTAATTACTCTCCATAAAAGTAATTTATCTCAATCAATTGGTAGAAAGTCAACTTTGAAGGTCCACCTTCTGTTCGAGAGTTTTTTCTGTGTCTTTAAAAAAAATTCTTGTCTTTCTCTGAGTTGTGAAATTGATATTATAATAGAAATAATATATGGAGATATAAAAATTTAAATTAATCCTTCTTTAATATACCCAATTTAATTTATATATTTAAACAAGACACTCCAAGAGAATATCTATAAGGGGATAATTCCCTATGTGTATCACCATAGTGCTCTATTAATTTTTTAAAATAAAATGGATCACTGCTCCACTTCATTTATTTTCAAGAACTTAACAAGATCAATATCAAGGAAATTCATCCTCTACCACAAATTGATGATTATTCTAATCAATTATGATCAGATGAATACTTTTCCCAAATTTATATTCAATATAGTTACTATTATTTCATGTTCAAAATTGAATACATACCCAAGAAAAGCTTTCATAAAAGGAATGGAAGCTATGAATTTTTAGTGATCCCATTTAGTATTAGAAATCAACATGATATGTTCATCAACATAATGAATGTTGACTTTAGAGGTTTTATTGATCATTTTTTGTTGGTCTTTATCGATGATATTATTATATATTCAATGAGAAATTAATATCACGAAGATAACATGAGAATTTATTGAATTCTTATTTGAAATATAATTTGTGTGAAAAATTTATTATGTGTGGATTTGGGATTTTGAATGTTTTATTCATGGGTTATATAATCTCATTTGAGGGTATTTTGGGGGGTCCCTCAATGGTAGAGATTATTTAGAAATATCCCAAACCAACCAGGCAGATAAGATCCATATTTTTCTTATATTTGATGGATATTATTGAGTCATGGAAGATAATTTCACACATATTTACAATCCAAACATAATATTAAATATGAAAGGAGACATGTTCATTTAGAAAAATGAATGTGCATAAAATTTCGAGAAAATAAAGAGAAGCATAGTCAGCACACCTATGCATTAATTAACCAGTTGAATGGAATGGTTTTTAATAAATAATTATGCATAAAAATAATGGACTATTATATGTTCTCATGAGTAACGATATTTTTATAGCTTATGCATCACATATATTGAGGTTTTATTAAACAAATTACACTAATAATTATTTCTTGTTTAATTTGGAAAATTTTTCATTAAATATTTGTATTCTTTATATTTATGGATAAATGTGTGATTTATATACTAACCATATAACCTTAAACTATATATTCACTCAAATATAGATAAATATGAACTAGATAATATGGTTAGAGATGAATAATTACTATGTCTACTTAATATGTTTCCAACCTAGGAATGTAAAAATTTGTCTATTCTTTGATCAAAAAGGATCATTAAATCATATCTATGATGACAATGATGAAAGATAAAATTTTTCTAGACTTATAAAGGTTGTATATTTAAATATTTATGGAAGAGGATAAATATTATATTTCTAATATTAAAGTTCAACCATCTTTACATGTAAGGATTAATTATGCATAGATGGTTGATTTAGATTTTTAAATGAATGTGAGAAATGTTCCAGAGTTTAATGCTGATTATTATAGAATTATAAGGTTCAGGAACCGTATATGTTTTCTTTTAATTCCATTATTGATGAATTATCTCTTGGATAAATATTGTAGTTTAAAATTCTCTATTCGTCATTGAAGTATTATGATGTAGAGTGTTTTGAAAGAGTGTTTTTTGTAGGACCACATTAAAGAGGATATTTCAAAATTTCTATGTTTTTTCATTGTATTATAGTATGTGATGGACGATATAAAAAATTATAAGAAAATTTATATCCACTACCCCTAAAAATGAAATTGTTAAAACATCACCATGTATTTTTTCATTGAACTCACAAAAACATATTATGGGGATAATCCTATTTTGGTTATAGACAATCAACTTTTGAAGTTAGAAAATTTTATTTATATTATAGCTGAATTATCACATTATCATATTTAATGGATATATATTAAAGAATTGGTATGTTTTTAGGGATTACCACGTTCAGTTGTATTATATTGGGACTCAAGGATTACCTTGTTGTTATTTTGAATTATACATAATGCTCTGGATATAGAGTTATGATTCAGCATTGCAAACCATCTTCAGAGAGATTTTAAATTTGAGAGAATGATTTAAAACCTAGAGGATATATTGAGATCATATTTTATGTATTTCAATGTTGTTTGGGATCAACACCTTACTTTAAACATTTTTTCATACAATGATAAATTTTACTCAAGCATTCATATATATCCTTATGAATCCCTACATCGAAAGAAGAATTGAACTAAAATGTGTTTGAGTGAATTTAGAGATGGAAATCTATTGGGACATGATCTATATGAATAAATTACGATATGTATGAATTAATTCAGAGACACATAAATCCATTACAGTGTTGACTAAGATTTATGTTGGAAATCGTCAATTAGATATGAGGTTAAATGATGGTTAAGAGGTGATTCTATGAGTTTTTCAAAAGAATAGTATTTCTGATTGGGGAATAATGTCAAAATTAGGTCTAACTTTATTTTTCAATTTGATATTATTAATCAAGTCGAGAGAGTAGGTTTTTTGTGGGTGATTCCACCAAACCACTCTCAGGATCATGTTGTGTTCCATGTATCTTTCTTATAGATTTACACTCCAAATCCTTTTTATAAAATAAACGCATAAGTCATACCCTAGGATAAACCGCATTCTCCAATGGAATTACTGGTGGAGATTTTCGATCATAAAGAGAAAATTCAATTAAAAATACCTCACTAGGTTAATGTTTTGTGGTAAAAAAATGGAAAAAGGTACATGGGAACATGAGGATTGGATTGGGAAATGTATCCTTAGTTTTTTATTATTAGTTTTGAATTTAATGGTGTAATTCTTTTTGTGAAGGGTAGAATGTTTCACCATGAGATTTTATGAATTGTTTTAAATAAATTTATTTTCACTGAATGTTTATGATACAACCAACCCTAAGACAAAATAAAATCTAATATTTTATATTATTATAATTTATTTTTCAATTTGGATTGTGTAAAATTGAATAACAAAATTATTAAAACTTTTGGTTTTGGTATAAAAAAATTCATTATTTGGATATCAATTAATTAGAAAGGAAAATGAAAAATATTTTTTAATAAATTCGATGTCATTCCGAAAAATTGTCTATATATGCCCAATTTCTTTTCATCTTAATAAATTAAATTTACCACTACCAGTAACTTATTTTAATTTAATTAATATATTATATATTATATCAATTTTTTAATCACTATTCAATATTTATTTCTAGATATGGGATAGAAATATATTCATTTGTATGCTTTATAACTATATTTTTATAAATAGTTGTTTCATCATATTTTGCACAAATAATTTGAAATTAATTTTTTCCACTTACATAAATTTAGTTTTAAAAAATATTTTAATTTATAATATGAACATGTATAAATTATCTTTGATTAAATTTTTGAGAATTTTGAAAAACGATTATTTTTTCAATGAATACTGAAATACGGATTTAAAAAACCCCATTTTAGTTTAAATAATTTAAAAGGATGAATTTTATATTAAAATGGTCTTAAAAGGAAAAAAAATATTTTTTAATATAGTTAACTAATTTTTGGTCATTTTACCCTATTTAATTTTCAATTTTGGTATTAAATTAAATTATACTTATGATATATTTTATTTTGAAAACAACTTATCATATTTTTGTGGGATTAATTTAAGTCAAATTCATCCAATTATATGATTTTAATTTAGTATAATGGGTTAATTTTTATTATTCACTGCAAGTAATTTTTTTAATGATTTTACCTTATTTTATTACATAATGAATTGTAAAAACTATATGAATCTTCTACCACGGATAAAGTTTAAACTCATCTACTAGGGGAATAAACAAAAAAAATATGTGTTAAAAGGCGATTAACTATTCATGAAACCCAATTGGTTTATTTTATTTAAAAAATACTCTTATAATATTATGGTGTAATCAATTTTTTATAAATTCATCCATGAATGTGACTTTAAATTATTTTAGAACATTAAAAAATTACAAGTTTATCACTCACATCAATTTTAAAAGAACAACCCCTCTCATCTCATCTCTATAATTCCAGATCCTTTTAGCCAATATATATACCAGTCATTCAATACATCCCTCATCATGACCTAGAATCACTTTTGTGATCCATAAATAATTCTAGCAATGATTTATTTATAAAACTAAAGATTTTATCTGATGAAGAGCTATAGTTCTTAACCATTCATTTTTTAATTTATTATTATACCTTATTCAATCCATTTTATAACATTATTAAATGATAAAATCTATATATTCCTTATAAAAGATGTTTTAATATTAATTTAATAACATATATCTATAACCACTTCCATGAAATTGGAAATGAAATAGTCAATCACGTGTACGGTGGGCTACTACCTCGTGAACTGATGTAATTTTTTTTCATTGTCTCAACTCATGTATAGATATAATTATGGATTTAATATATATATATATATATATATATTGTTAATTAAATAATTATACTTATGTAAATTTAAAATCTTATCTACCTGTCTACCTTCTAATTCTTGAGAAAATGATAATGTTGCTCGTGTGTACACGTGGACTACCACCTCTATGAAGCGATGTGATTCATTTTTCATTTTCATTTTACATAGATGATAATAATGATCTATTTGATAAATATAAATGATTTATATATTATATTAATGATTATTTGAATATGAATTATTATTTAAAATTATTTGGTTCCATCCGTCAAAAAATGAAAATAGTGTTCTTGTGTTCGTACGCCATGTTGTATCAATGAAAGATGTAATTGATTTCTCTATCTACAAACACATGGATAAATTAATATATATATATAATTAATAAATATTATATTTATATCATGAATTAAATTTTATATTTTATGTATCCCAAATCAAATTAGAAGGATCGGGACTCTTGGATCGAAACGTGAATGAAAAATAAAGGATTTATCACCTAGAATAGTGGTTTTTAAAACAAATTATTGAGAAATAGGTGAAAAGATGAAATATTTAAAAAATTTATAATATGATTGATAAGTTAATGGTAATATAATAAATTTATAGTTGGCCTATATTTATTATATAGGATTTTTGAACATGTATGAATAATTTTGATAGTTGAAGTAAGGGATTTGTGTTTCAATTTTATTTCTATTAGGACTATTTATGCTTGAATTTATGTTGAAAAAAGTATATTATAAATATATAATAAATACCATTAATTTTTCTTCACCTTTGGATATTTTGGTATATTATATTTTTTCCTTCAATTTTACTCTCTTTATTAGATCCAAATACAAATATATTTTATTATATGTTAAATATATATTATTTATATGTTAAGTAGAAGATCCATTTTTTTATATCTCCATGTTTTCTAAAAATGTTTTTTAGAATTTTTTATATCATCTATTTATTTTTAAATGTATTTATCCCAATGATTTACTTTTTAAAAATTGGTTTAAAAGTAATCATATTTCAATTTTTTTGAACAAGGTTATTTTTTGACATTTTTAAAAAAATTGAAAGGATGTTTTTTTCTAACTTATATAGGATTAATGAAATTTCCCAAATTCAATAATAATCAATAATTTAATCCTCCCTTAAATATTTCAATTTTTTTTCTAATATAAAATTATCTATAATATTTTTGGAACTTTATATTTTAACGAATTTACATAAATATGGAAATGTAATTTTCCCCATGAATGTTTTTAATGATCGTCTTATTGTAATACGATTGAATAATGAAAAAACCATGGATGATTATTGTGTTTTATAGGGTATATGGTCCAATTGTACCATAATTCTTCTTTCTATGGATGGTTTATAATTATGACGATGATATGTTTATGATGCCCATTTATTTTCCATGAATTAAGGTATGATGGATTGAATAAATGTTTATGAAAACAATTTTATTTGAATGGGTTATGTTATGCTGATATGAGAAATATTTTAGGATATTATGGAACATATATTTATTTAATTTATTATGTAATAGGTGAGTGTAGAATTATATATATAAGTTCATGTCCTTAAACATTATATAATCTTGAATTTTTGTAAATCAAGATACTTTATCCCGCATTTGGGTTATTTTTAGGTTTAGAGTTTATAGAATTGGACCATATCTATTAAATGACAACTAAAATATTATACTGTAGAAACATCTACACAATATCCATTTTTCCTAAAAAAACATTTTAAAATAAAACATGATTTATTTTATATGAAAAACCTTCATAACAGTCATCTTGAACTACTCCTATGACTTTCCCATCATTAGACCTTGATAAAAATATAAAAACCTTATATTAGCGCAAAAAGCTCAGTAAGGGACATAAAAATAACAAAATAAATCATTATTCTGTTAATAATTTTATCCCACTAAAACATTTCCAAAATGTAATAATTTTCACACATAAAACAGAATATCTTTATATTAACTCATGAAATCATTATATTATTATAAAATTCCATTGAAAACATAAATCAGAAAGGTAAATTAAGGCATAAATTCTATATCAATCATAATCTACCTTTCACAGAAACATTGGGATTGACCTAAATTGTTACATTTGTAATACCCACCACATTATATTCCCATTATATCTAAGGAGAAACCATACCAACAAACTCTATCTCATTACCCAATTCATTATAGAGATATGATGTTCTCACCCACTCCTAGTTTATCACAGAACCACCTATAATCATAATCAATTCCCATGCACCATAATTTAAAAATAAAACAAAAAACAGCATAATGGAAAGTAAAAGTTTCACTATGAAATCACATTTCATTTTTTCAAAGTTGCACACTCAAAAATGGAAACACATTATTTGAAAATAAAATTTTAATCTTTTTAAGGATACACAAAAAATTAATGTGTCCAGAAATTGATAAATATTTTTCATGATGTTTTTGTTAAAAACATTCCTTCTGGTTTTTTAAAAAATAGTGTAAATAGTAACTTTAAATGTGGGTTTTAAAATAAAGTCTCTCACCTTGATTCAGACTCATAATGTACATTTTTTATTATATTGGATAATAAAATTAGGTGCATTATTTAATTTATATGAAACATTTTAAAACTTTTTCACTCCTTTTATATTTATTATTATCATTTTATAACAATTACATGTATTTTTTAGTTCACATTGATCATTTTATTGATTTTTGGTACATGAGTCCAAAATGAATTGTATATAATGTCAATTGTCAAAGTCGTCATAAGTCTATCATATCCAGAATAAAATTACTAAAATAATAATAACTTTTATATATCAATTATATTCTTATATCAAAACATTTATTTATTGTTATAAAAAATGAACAATATTATAATCCAGGAGATGGTAAGTCGTATGTACGCTCGATTAACGTTTCCATATTTCAATTATCATTATAGAAATAATGTATGTAAAATTTTATATGTACAAAATCAACATAAGATCATTAATATAACTTTATAAATTTAAATATTCTTATTTATATTATTCATGTGATGTGGTGATTAAAAATGGATCACATCACTTCGTGGGGGTGATATTTCATAAAGACGCATTAACGATGTTATCATTTTTATATCCACCTAAAGTAAGAACATAATTGATATATTAATATCTTATAAGGATTCATATATTGTGAATATAATATATAAACATTAATCCAATTATTAATATGAGTCTGGAGTGATTGTAATGGAAAATGAATCATATCAGTTCATGGAGGTAGTAGATCACACGTATGCAAAAATGATTAATTCTTTTCCCATTTTACAGAAGTGGAGATATATTTAGGTGGGGATATTAACATAATAACATATTAGTATATTATTTATACTGGATTTATTAATTCAACATGGTTTAATAATATTTTAAGGCATTGAAATAATAAATAAAATAGAAACACTTAAATAAAAATGATACCTCTTCTTCGGACGATTTCCTTTGATTATCATCTTAACAACCATATGAGGGTTTTATAACTAAAATAAGAGTTCTATAATGTGTTTAGGGATTTCAATAAGTGATATGGTTAGATATTGTTTCAATAAAATAGGTTTGGAGGTGTGAAGAAATGATAGGAATTTGTTCCCTTTTATAAGAGAGGGGAGGGGCACTCTTGGGATTCTTCAAAGTAATAAATTACTTTTCAATTAAAATTGGATCCAAATTTAGTTATATCAAAGATATTGTGAGTATGAACACAAATAAATTCATCAAATTAAAATTATAATGGTTTTTATTTTATTATAATCCTTATATATTTGTCTTAACCCTTACATTGCCCATTTATCTCTTACCATGTTATCAGGTAATTTAAAATCCGATCACTAATATAACTACCATAACATGAAAAAATAATAATAAATGGGTAATTTATGAAATTGTAGG
This sequence comes from Viscum album, assembly GCA_963277665.1. Lineage (NCBI taxonomy): Eukaryota > Viridiplantae > Streptophyta > Magnoliopsida > Santalales > Viscaceae > Viscum > Viscum album. Next base: position 116,310,028 of record OY728137.1, read on the forward strand.
ACATATAATTTTTTTTATAATGGTTATATTTTTTAAAAAAATCATATGATTTAATAAAATATTATTTATTTTCAAATATCAATAATATTAATTTTTACATTATTCATTACTTATCCTTTAAAAATATCATGACAACATTATATAAAAAAATCCTTTATATCATCACTGAAATGTAAAATTTATCAAAAAATAGTGTATGAAATCAATTATATCATATCATTTTTATTTTTATATTTTTAACATAATCTTTTTGAGTCTTCCATTAATGAATCTTATTACTCCGTCATTATTGTGCGACCATTTTATTTAGTTAGTTATATCCTAAAAATTATAAACAAAATTAAATGATGTTGGTAAACATTTTATATTTATAAATACCATTTATAGTAAAACATATCCCTTATATAACCCCATATGAAATATATTTTACTTGTTAAAAAAATGTGAGAAAATATACTTTTTTTGAATTAAATAATATAAAAGGGTTAAAGTCTTCCAAGGGGATCCATGTTGACATATAATAGCGACAATTAATATTATGGATAGTAATAACTCATTCAATGAAATTTGGAAATGTTTTAGTTTAATTTTTTTATTATTTTATAATATTGTTTTTACACTTCATTACCAGATTTATCTTAAACCGTGTAAATTAAAAAGTACTAAAGATATCATTCCAGAGGTCCAAAAATAAAAGGGACCTAATTACATAATTTAGACCATTTTATTCCAAATATGGAATCCATTTTAAAAAATTAAAAACACCAAAATTTTATAAATTAATTGAAAATAATTCTTTTTGGTAGAAAGCGAAAATGGGTTTCTAAGGTAAAAACCCTCAAAAGAATAAAATGTTTTCTATCTTCAATTTCAAGGTAAAATTTATTCAAATGAGCTAAAATGGATTAAATGATAAAATAAATGATATCATTATACTTTCAAACCAATTAAAATCATAATTTAACTTTATAAATAATTTGTATGAAGAATTAGTTTTGATGTAATATTTTCTATTATTCACTATTCATTAAAAAAACTAAGCTTTCAGAAAAACCCAATAATTCACCAAAAGTAAGTTTTGATATTTTACTTTTAAAAATAGAGTTTATTTGTTCACATAAAAATTATAACTATTTAAAAAACTAAATTTTAGATAAGCTCTCCATCAAATGCTGGTAAAACTACCATTTCAAAATATTATACCTTATTATGCTTAAAATTAGATTTATTCTAATTTTAATCCTTTAAATTTTATTGGATTAATATAAAAACTTTTCCTAAGAATTTTTAAACATAATATAGTTATTTTTATTCATTATCATTGATAAAATGGTTATGTGATAATTCCCACTAAAATAATAATATTAAAATAATATAATTTTTCTATATAACTCAGTCTTGCGTGCAACATAAGACATTAGAGAAACTTCAGGTTTAATGTTAGGTATGCTATCTGAAAAATAATCCCACTTAAAGTATAATTAATAACTAAATCATAAATATTAATAAATATTAAAAAGATAATTTTTATAACTACCATCGATGTTACATCCTTCCTCTTTTTTAGAAATTGTATATATGCAACTCTATTCACTTATCATTTAATTGGGGGTATTTTTCCCTCATATCCATTCCAGATTTTCATATATCCACTTCAGCCATGTTATTTTCCCCAAAAACCTTAACCCGATGAATTACATTATTCCAAAACACATACTTCTATATACTAAAAATAATGAACTGGTTGTTCCTTATAATAAATATGGTTTTCGAGATGAATACATTATGGACTCAAAACATGAGATGGATCCAGAAAATAATTTATTATAATTGAAACATGAAAACAATTGTGTACCTGGGTCAAAATTTGAGGCAAAGACACTCAGTATGAAAGTGATCCCACTTTATCTATGATTTAATTGGGTAAAACGAATCATGGACTCTACTTACCCTTCTCACCGAAATGTTGCACACATTTCCATAGAGAAACATTGGGAAAAACATGATCACATGCCGTGAAATAATGATCCTTCCTCTATTTATCTGCATGAATATTCCACCTTCTCTTGGGTATCCTCATATGTCACCGAATCAATCGCACTTTATCTACCTTTTCCTCCACCAATTTTTCTCTCAACAACTTCATTTCCCCAAAATAATCCCAAAAAAACTAGAGTTTGACACCTCCTTAAATATATTTCCTCAAATGGTTTCATCTGTATAATGGAATAAATTTTTTATTATAATAAAAATAAACCAAAGATTGATTTTGATCACAAATTCCATAGAAAACCATTGAAAAAGCATGTAGAATAGCCTATAAGGTTTGAATTATTAATTCTTACTACATATCTTATTGATGATGAAAAGTTGTTGTAAAATATTATTTAGTACCCAATGAATTCTAAAGTACTTTCCAACAGTTATAAGTGAACCTGGGATAAAGAACAGATATGATGCATAGAGTAATACTATGTAACCTCACTATCTCTTTCAAATACATTTGAGAACGTTGATCTAGAGATATAGTGCCTCTAATGTGAATAAAATGAGCATATTTAGTAAACCGTTTAACAATAACATATATCACATTATTACCTTGAGAATTATTTTTCAATCCCACTATGAAGTCTGTATATATATATTTCTATTTCCACTCTTGCACTAGAAAAGGCCGAAGCATTCCATTCATTAATTTTTATTCTTATTTAACCAATTAACAATTGAAAATTTTAGGGTATAGTTAGAAATATCTTTTTTCATTCCATACCACCAGTAATCCTATTGAAGGTCAAAGTATATCTTATTGCTTCCTTGATGAACCAAAGATGGAGTACTTTGAGCTTCACATAACAACTCTTTCTTCATCTTGGAATCATAAGGCACACATAATCTATTTTGAATTCTCAAAACACAATATTTATCAACATTAAATTCAGGTAAAATACCCTTTTGAAACAATTATACATTTTTTAACTCATGTTCATCCTTATGTTATTTCTTAATTCCCTCTAATTGAGAGGATTTCACTGACACATAAAAAAATAGTGAAATTTTATTCACTAATAATATCCAAACCAAAATACATCAGATCAATAATCAAAAGGCTAATATTCCATACGTTTGATATTTAATGTATCGTTACATTTGAACTCAATACATCATCCTCATTGGTTACTTGTCTAGGATGGTAAAAAATTCTGCAATCATAATCCTTGATTAAATTCATCTATCTTCATTTTATCATGTTTCATTCATTGTGGATGAATATTTACATTCAAATTTTTTGATCTATATATATTTCAAATTTTAATCAATATAAATGATACATCAAAATTTTTAATGAAATAAACTATAATAGTTAATTCTAATCATCTGTAGGGTAACTTAACTCATGAGGTTTCAACTAGCATAAAGAAAAAGCAATTACCTAATCATTCTACATTAGGACCCAGCTAGTCTATTTAAATGAATACTTGTTGTAGATGAAAAATATATCAATTTTGAATGTAATTTCTAGTATTAGATAATTCTCAATTATTATTTAAAATTATTGAAAACAATCATCCCATTATTTCTTCTAGATAAACATAACAACTTTTAGAGATTACATTGTTTGTGGGATAGATAACCATGCAATGTTTTCAACAATCCTCCCACAATGGAAATATAAACTGAGAAAACTATGAATCTTCTTAACATTCATGGGTCTTTTTCATTCTTCAACATCTTTGATTTTATATTGATAAACATTTATGACATATTTAGAAACAATGTGACCAAGGAAATAAATTTATCGCATCCAAAATTCACAATTACTGATTTTCCAATATAATTTATTCACTTTTAATGTTTGAAATAAAACCCTTAGATGCATTTCATGCTCCACATTACATTAATAGTATAAAAAAATTTCAATATTAAATTCAGGAACAAAAATATCCACTAACTCTTGAAAAATTATATTCATAAGATCCTTGAATAAAATAGGTGTATTAGTTATACAAAATGGCAGAACTACAAATTCATAATTCTCATATCTAGAGAGAAATATAGTCATTGAAATGTCAACATCCTTTCATTTCAATTGATAGTGCCCTAACCTTAGATAAACCTTCAAAAAATATTGTTCTTCATAGATCTGATCAAACAAATCATCGTTATGAGAAATAGATACTAATTCTCAATAGTGATGTTATTCAAGGCTCTATAATCAATGAATAGTATCATTGAACCTTATTTATTTTTAACAAACAAGATAATATTACCCCATGGAAGTGTTCAAGGTCAGATGAAGCCTTTATCTATCAAATCCTATAAATGATTTTTGAAATCTAAAATTTCCACTTGATCTATTCAAAAAGGGGGTTTTCAAATTGGGTTAGAATTAATAATTAAGACAAAAGTAAAATCAACTTCACTAAATTATATTATATCATGAAACCTATCAGTAAAAACATACAGATACTCATTTACCACCAATAAATCATTAATCTGAATATTCCCTTTTTTTCAAAAATATGTGAATGATATCATTTGTTTCCATATTTTAACAGTTTTTCAGCTTCTTGATATTTTATCAATGGCATGGGTTAATTCTTGTATAAAAAATAAAACACTTTCTGAAAAGAAGCTTCTTACGATCTAAATTTTATCATAGCATGATAAACATAAATCCAATACATACCTATAATAACATCTAACTATTATATAGTAATAAAACAAGGCTTGTAGGCGAATTCAGTCCATAGAAAAGGATATAAATATTCTTATAATTTATTTTTCCTTTAATTTTTCCCCCATGTGTTTTTACTATAAGTTCCATATTCATTTCTTGTAGTGGAATTTCCAATTTACAAGTAACTTTATTTGAAATGAATTAATGTGTAGACCCTAAATCAAAAAAAATTGGCAAAATCTGAATGAATTAGAAATAAACCTAATACCACCTCATTGGATGGAAAAACATCAACTAATGTAGTTGTAAGGTATTTGACCGCACATTTTTTCTTATAGTATAGCTACATTCTTTCATTTGGGTTCCTCACCAGACATTCATTTGAATAATGACCCGTCTCATTACATTTAAATCATTTTTCTGAATGTTTATTATATTTTATCTTACCACTTCCATGATATTTTTCATTTCAATTAGAACCTTATGCATCATTTTAAAACATCAGAATCACCTACAATAATTCAAAAGGAATTACCCATTGTGTTTTTAGAATAAGTATAATGAAATTTAAACTTAATTTTCGTATCATTGTACTTATTCAGTGAATAATGACCTTTATCCTTCCATATCATCCCTTTTTTCTTAAATTTTTCAAAGAACACAAGATCATCATTATACTCCATTTCCACCTTCATTGCACATCAAACCAGTTTTTCATAACATTTGAATTCACATGAATCAAATGCCCTTCGATTTTTTTATTTAATCCAAAGTAAAATTGATGTATTTTAATATCAATATCCCATATGAAATATAGAGTGTATATTTCCAACTGAGTGAATTTTATTTCGTATGCAGTTATTGAAACCTCCCACTACCACAATTATAGGAATTCATTTTCTATCCTACATTGAACCACCTGAGGGAAAAAAATTCAAGAAAAATATTTATGAATTCATTCCTCTCTAGAGAATCATTATCCTCACTGTAACTAGCATTCCTACCCATCAACCACCACTGATTGACATTACCTCCAAAATGGTAAATATAAAGACCAAAATTTGGTTTTTATGAACACCCCATGACATATTAAATATATTCTAGGGATTTAATCCACCATTTAGCTTCAATTGGGGCAAAAGATCAACTAAAATATGAAGGATCTTGCCTCAATAAATGATCCACTACTGAAATATTTTTTGGGGGTTGATCTCAGGAATGGATGCCACAACCATTTATAGCCTATTTCAATTGATCCATTAAAGAAACAAACTATTCAGTTCTGATTTTGACTATCTTAGGATACTGATTTAGAAGGATGTTTTCCTCTCAATGCCTTCCCACCACAGATTCCTTGTTTCCACATTAGAAAATCATTTTGAACATATATATATATACTAGTAAAAGAAACACGGTATCTTTAAATTCTATATCTTTTCAACTTATCCATAAATTAAAATTTATTTATATATTTTCTATTAAAAAATATCATAACCCCTAGTGTTATATAAACTAACCATTGGTACAAACTATAATTCTCCAACCATAAATATTACATAATATTGAATTTCTATCAATATAATTACTTTCTTACACATTTCGGATCCTTTCATGTTTAGAGATTTATATAACTGGGCAATAACTATTTCATAATAACTCAAATATTACAATGTAGACAGTTATACTCAATATTTATTTTTTCACAAATTGTAACTTTTTAAAATAAAAAATGATTTCTTTTTCATGAAAAAACCTCATAATATTCATGATGGATTTTTCCACTATATTACGAATCATTGTACCTTAGGAAAAAAATTAAAAGCATGGGATGAGAAAATAATGATGAGTAAGATATATAAAAATTAAGGAAAGAATCTGGTATTCCATGAATTCATTAACCCCATGAAAACATTTCCATAATGTTATACGTTACATCAATAAAAAATAATTTATTTATATTACCGCATAAAATATCATGATTCTTGTAAAAATAAATCTAAAACTTATATCATAAAGGTAACATGTGGAATCAATTCCATATCACTCTTGCAGTATATTTCATAGCTACATAGATGGTAACTGTCATAGTAACAATTAGAATACCCACCATAGTATACTCCCTTAAAATCTTAGGATATTCCCTATCGATTGACTATGTCTCATTAATCAATTAATTACAAAGATACCATGGGTTCACCTACTCTCATATTTTCATGGAACCTACCATACTCATAAACAATGACCATGAACTATAATGTAATCATAACACATAAAACACGTATAAATGAAAATATAACATTTTCCCTTTGATATCACATTTATTTTTTACAAAGTCACACACTCATAATTAAAAACACTTTATTTGAACTTAAAATTTAGAAATTGTAAAAAAGACATAAAAACCTCAAAGTAACATGAAATTGGAAAATTACATTCCTAACATTTATGTTAAAAAAATTCCTTTGATTTTTATAAAAATATTTGAAAGATTAATTTTAAAAGTTTTTTTTATGGTAGTGTAAGAAGAAATATAATAGAAACACGTAAATAAAAATCATACCTCTAATTCGGACGATTTCCTTTGATTATCACCTTAACACATATAAAGGGGGATTTATGCCTATAATAATAGCTCTATAATTTCGGGATAGATTCTAAGAATGAATTTTGGAAGGAAATATCTAAAAAATAGGTTTTTATGTCTAAATAAATGATAAGAATTAGTGCACTTTAATAGGAGATGGGAGTGACACTCTTGGAATTCTTCAAAGTATTAAATTAATATAAATTATTTTTCTACTAAAATTGACTCCAAATTGAGTTTCGTAGAACATAGGATGAGCATGGTTCTAAATAAATTCATCAAATGAATATTCAGTTGTTTTTTTTATTATTTTAAATCCTTATCATTTTGATTTAACTATTATTTGACCTTCTAAACTCATGACATGTTTTCATGTAATTTACATTTTGAGGGATAATATAATTTATATTATAGGAAAAATGACTAATAAATGAGTAATTTTTTAATTTTTTGATTCATACGAATTATTTTCCTATGTACTTATTTTTTATAAATATTATATAATTTAATAAAATGTTATTTATTTTCAAATATCAAAAATGTCAATTTTGGAAGAACTCGTTACTTGACTTTTTAGAAATATCATAAAAACATGTTATCTTTTAAAAAACAGTATTCACATATCCAAAAAATACAAAATTCATCTATAAATTTTTTTTATGTTGTCAAATGTATCAAATTGTATTTATTTTAATATTTTTAATATCATTTATTTGATTCTTCCTATAATGAAGAAATTACTGCATCATCATTGTGCCGCTATTTAAATTAATTATCTCTATCCAAAAAATTATAAATAAATTACCATGATTTAGGTAACAGTTTTATATTTCTAAATAATATTTATAGTCAATCATGTCCCTTATATAACCCCCATATTAAAAATATTTTACTTGTAAAAAACAAAACTATGAGAAAATTGACTTTTCTTTGAATAAAATACTATAAGGGGGTTGAAGTCCTCCACGTGAATCCATGTAGACATAATGTTGTCCCAATGAATATTTTTGTCGAATTTATCTCAACTATTGAATTTTGAATAATTTTTAGGGTAGTATTTTAGTAATTTATATAATTATATTTACCCATAATTACATTATTTACCCGAAACCCATGTTAATAAAAATTTGCTAAATCTAATTTTCATAATGTACAAAAATAAAAGGAGACTATTTAATTAATTTGTAGTATATTTTTCATAATACAGAATAAAATTTTCAAAATTAAAAACTCTAAAATTTTAGAAATTAATTAAAAAATTAATTTTTTTATAGAACGAGAAAACAAGTTTTTAATGTAAAAACATTCAAAATATTGAAATGTTTTAATATCCAACATCAATGGGAAATTGAATAAAATGACATATATTGGATTAACTAGTGAAAAATTGAATAATAATACTTTAATACTAATTAAATAAATAATTTCACTATAAAAATAAATTTGATGAAAAAATAGTTTTGAACTAACGTTTTATATTATTCACTATTCATAAATATATGAATGTTCTCCAAAAAATTATAAAAATTCACCAAATGTAAATTTTTATATTTAGATATAAAAATGAATTTTAATTTTTTATAAAAAAATTATAATGTTCTAGAAAATATTATTTAAAATGGGTTCTCCATAAAATTGTAGTAAAACATCCTTTTAAAAATATTAGACTTTTTTTCTTAAAATCAGAATTTTTCTTATTTTGAGGTAATAATTATTTTTGGATGAATGTAAAAAGATTTAATAAAGATACATAATAATAATATAGTAAGTTCTATTCATTATTGCTGCTACAATGGCTATGTGGTAACTACCATATAAAATAATATGATTAAAAATAAATTGTTTTTTGATATTACCTATTCTTGCATACAACGTAAGATTTTAGAAAAACTCATTATTGAGTGTACTGTATGATATTGTGAATATCCTCCCCTTTAACTTATAGTTAAAATCTAATTCATAAATTTTAATAAAAAGGAAAAATTATTTTTCTATAACAATCGTGGATGTTATAATATAGAACTCTAATTAATAGGGTATAAAATTATATCTCATGATATAATTATAAAATGCGTGTCGATGTGATTGATACACTATACGAAAATAAGTAGATTTTGTTAATCCACTATAGGATTTAGGTAGTGATTCATGATCCATTATGATATGGTATATAGGTTGGAATTCATGAACCACTATGATTTTCTGGTCTTGATAGTGAACATTTACATATACACAGTTTCTATGGATATGATGTAGCCATGATTTCTTTCTATGAACTTATAGTTCGTTACTATTTTGGGATGTTTTACAACTCTTAGGATACTTTTTTAGAGTTAAAAAGTTTTACTCCCTGAATCTTATTTATGATCCATGATATATTAGTTATGAAGTTTTTAAGAAATATTCATGATTTTATAATCTTATTATTATCTTATGATTTCATATTATAGAGACCCTAGCTTTTCATACATATATGTTACACCTTTTTATGTTAATATTCAATACATTAAAAAAACACACTGTTAAGAACTATATTAGTTTTTTTATTTGGATACTAGGTATTCAATCATCTAATTTTTTGAATGATCTTCAATATCACCCACAAAGATATTCTCACATTGTACTCCTCATAGCATAAAATACCTAAACAATTATTCAAAACCTGGGTAAGTAAACATAAGAAAGGGTGACCTCATATAATCATTAATGGTAAACATAAGATATGTCAATATATGATAATATGAAATTATAATATAGGCATACGTGTATGTGATCATGAATATAACATAAGAAGCTTATACCCAACCTGTAATAGATCATAAACATGATTTATGGAATAAAACAGTAGAATTTCTGAAAACATGGCCCATAAGAGTGTTAAATCACAACAAATCAATTATAAAAGATAATATAATATTATAAAAGTGTTTCACCAGTATAAATATTAAAATATTTTTGATATTTCAAGGTTAAATCCCATGATCGTTAGTATAGTGGATCAGGAATCACCACATGTTTCACAAAATGGAACAGGACACACTTGTTTCCTATAATGGATCAAGATAAACCTATGGATCAAGACATGACTTTTTAACAAAGATGATCCATGCCATCTACATTTATCCCATCATTTTCTTATTAGATAAAAAAACTTACCCAACACATTAGATGGAGATATAGAGCTCACCCATTACATTTTGAAATTAATATTAATCTATGCCAAAATATCATAAACAATTCAGCATATCATAACCCATGAAATATAATGGGTTACATAAAAATTTCATAACATCATAACCTTTTAAAGAGAGACCGGTTTCATCATATTTTCATCATTTCAGTAGAGCATAACCCCAGAAAAATGAAGCAGGTTTCTTGTAAATTTTATCATGGTACAACCTATGGAAGATAAATGGTTTCATAAACATAATATAAACACATGTAATGTTTCATGACCAATATAAGTATTGAAAATTATTTTTTAAAACTGAAAAATCAAAATTTAATTTTGAAAACATTTTCTATGATAATTATATCTTTTAAAATAACCATGAAATATTATAATGGAATCAATAAAAGTTATTTGAAATATTTCTTGAATAAAATATCCTTTCCTCTTTAAAAAACATTTCTAAAACATTTTAACAAATTGTATTATTTAAAAAATGAAATCATTTATTTAATATATATAAATTTCCAAAAATTATAATGAAAACATTATATTTAAAAGTAACTTGAAAATTCTAATGGAAGCATGAAATCATTGATCAGTCGGGAGTGTGGTAAATTCTGTTCATGTTTTGCATGTTAAGAAATTAAGGTTTATTTTCGTATTTTTGTTAAAATAAAAGGATTCCTTATTTTGGAAATGACATGGGAACACCTTAAAATTTAAAAAATATATTTTGGTAAATATTTATTTAATAAAATATTTTGTAAATTTCTTAAACATGATTGGAACATTTTCAAAAAAATGGAATAAAATGGATTTTCGATCAAAGGAGAAAAGAAGTCCAATTTTTATAAAAAGATATTCTCTCTATTATTTTATATTAGAAAATTAGATAAATGATAATGTAACATTAAAATATCATTAAATAATATATTAAAAGAAAATTAATTAGATTTTTTGAGAGATTTATCATAATAATTCATCATCAAAACAACAACAACAATCAATCGTGATAAACAATGAGATAGTATCATAGAACCCTTACCGCTTTGATAACATTAAATCACAAGCCTAATGAAAGGATAAAGTAATAATACCTAAAATAAAATTAGTATAGATACATTAAGTATATTACACTTCAATAGGGCTGTATATACATCTCATTTAAGAATATTGGTCTACAACATAACATACATCTCAAGAAAGGTAAATTGAGACAAAAATTGCTTACCAATTAGGTAAATATTGAAATATAAACCCCATGAAACGTATACACTAAAATGGATATGTAAATTCCAATAATTTTGAGGATAATAATAATAAAACACATTCAATATAAGTATATACACCACATAAAAATAAACATGTGGTGAATATGGAATTTTCCTCACAAAAAATAAAATTGAGATGAAAATCCATTACCTTGAGTATTGACTTCCATAGTCCACATTAAATTATCCTATATAATAAATATAATAATATAATAAATATATTATATAAAAATATTTATATATATCATACCATATATTATATTTTTAGGACCTTTTTTACTTGTTTATTAACAATCCCATGTCAATGTTACATTTAGGGTCATAACCATTTTGTTTTTTTATATGATTGTATATATTATTTTTTCCTTCTTAATTTAATTGTAATATAATAATATAATTTTTTTAACAATGATATAAAGATAATATATATTCATTATATATTTATTAATATCATTACATCAAATTTAGTGACAGAAAATAAAATACATTGTTCATGGAGATGGTAGGTCGTACATGCACATGAACGTTTTCCCTATTTTCTTTTCAGGATGAAAGAATTAAATTTAATTGATATGATAAGATTTAGTAATCATTTTTATGTAATTTATATCACTTATTTTCATTAAATTCATTTTTAATAAATTACATTTAAAGCGTGAATGAAACATGCCACTTCATGAGGCAGTAGTCCACTGTACACATGAATGATGACATCATATTCCAAAAAATGGAAATTATGAAATTATGGGTGAGGTAATAATTAATGAAATATAATAATATAATAAATATAAAATATAAACATTTATTTCGTCATTTTAACCATCTTTTATAGGTGGAAATTGAAAACTCAATGACATCGGTTCGCATGGCGGTAGTCAACCGTACACACAAATGATGATTTCGTAACCAATTTTATGGAAATATAAATGGATATATCTTATCTAAAAGACATAATAACATCTAATTATATATCATATACTATTATTATTATATTTTAATTGAAAATTGATTGTTTAAAGATTAAAATAAGCAATAAATAAGGATCCTATTTAAGACAATTACCATCATATTGAAGAACCTCTTTGGATCTCTTATAAAAGACCCTATTGTTGGACGTCTTGGAGGAAAATAATATCCCAAACATGGATATGGATGTTGGGGATGTATTTTGAATTTTTTTAATAACTACATGGCTTTATATGTGTGAATAATTTAGTGGTGGTGGTGTCCTTTTATATGTGGGAAGAGGATCCCAAGTGGAAACAATATGAAAATTTCCAAAAAGAATCCAAAATTATAAAGAAATTTATGGTCTAAAGGAATCCAAATGGAACTGTATTATAAATTTAGAAGCATAAGGTTGAAATATGTTCATAAAATATAATTTAGAAATCACTTGTCTCATTTTTAACCCCTAATATTTTTTATTTTACCCTTAGTAACCCTAATTCAAACCTTAACCGCTTTAATTAATTTATTTATTTGTCACAATTTATTTTGGTCAAAAATTAAGTAGAAAATATTATGAAGTAAAAATGATTCTAATTCCAAATTTTGAATAAATTTTTTAAATGCCTATTCACATAATTTGAATGAAAAAAATTTAAAATTAATCCCTCAAACACGACGATATAGCGAGTTTTAAAAGAAAAAAGGTTTAAAATTTTATATTTCTTTTATATTCAAATTCAATATGAAATTTAATTCTGGGACCTAAATTGGATTTATAGACATATAATTAAAATAATTTTTTTAAAATAAATTTAAAATATAATTCAACATCATAAAAAATTTAAAAGAAAATACACTTTTCAGTTAAAATTAAGTATTATCACTACTCTTCAAAAAACTAATATTTTTTAAAAAATTTAAAAAAACAACACAAAAATAATTTTGATATGATGATTTCAAAAGTTATTTTTATTTTTTAAAATTAATTATATAAAAGATTGAAAAATTAATTTTATTATTTTCACCACATTCCTATGAGAAAATTGTATTTTTTTAACATATATGAATTTATCAAAACATTATTTACCTTTCTCAATATTTTTTATTTATACAAATCCAATATAATTTAATAGTTAAAAATTACTTTTTACTATTTATGATGCAAATTTTAATTAATATGTTATAATAATCATTTTTTAATAACTACATTAATAATGTGTTATGGTTTTAATAAAACTCATTGTTGTGTGTAATTAAACATATCACATTGTTGCATGTGGCACAAGATTAACATCATTTGAAGTGAAAATCAAGATATCCAATATATTTAATTTATTAGAAAAAAATTATTAATTAAAACTCAACATGTTACATTCTACCCAAACTAAAATTAATTTCCCCGTTAAATTCTTCATTCTGATACAAAAAATGGAGATGATTTCACCTCATCATTTCCTCATGTTCCGAGACGTATTATTTAGACTAGTGGTTTCATTAAAAAATAGTGACTATATGGGTGGATTTTTTCAAAAAACATTATATGTATAATCAAGAATCTCTACCGGTTGTTCCTAATATGAAATATCATTCCCATGGGGTATGATCTATGAGTTCATTACATCTGATGGATCAAGTATGTACTTACTCATGAGAGATACATTGAACATATCATGAACCTGAGAGATTTTTTGGGAAATCTCCAAGTGATAATCTATAGTCCCATTATATTAAATAATTTCAAAGTGACAGATACACCTAGGGATTAGTTTTTACTTTTTCTTCCATAGATATATTTACAATAACACTTTCTGACCAATATAAAATTATAAATCATGGTGAAGATTATATGCATAACATTTTTTTTAACATTTATTGTATGTGTTTCTGAATGGATCTAACATGATATTCAATTTCATTTGCTAGCATAGGTCCTAATAGCTTGTTCCATGTATCTTCATTCCAATACATTGGATTTATACACTTATTTACATAATGGTATTCAAAAATATCCTTTTGAATGGTAGAGTAAATTCTATTATAGTAAGAAAACTCAACATGAGGACAGTATTGATCCCAACCACATTTTATATCCATATAACAATATCTTATACTATCCTCAAGGACTTCAACTATTGTTGCAATGGCGAAACTCAACTCTATATCAAGATATTTTTAAATACCTCTCCAAAATATCAAGGTAATCTTGTTATGAAAATAAAATACTATTTAATGTAGTACTCCATCCCACATTTCCACCTCATTAATTTATACTTTGGAAAATAGATCCAAATTGAAGTCTTCCCTATGAATAATGAATTTTATTGACTTTGTAATGTGATAGACTATAACACGTGATTATCTCAACCTTAAAGAGATAATAAACCCTAATGGTTACCAATATGTTTAAACATATGTTTATAAAAATGAATTCCTTCTCAAAACTAGAGGGATGTTTTTCCATAAATGACACCTAAAATACCGTTAATCTTGGTAGAATATCATCCCATAAAACCTCATGAGGTGTGTATAATACATTGAAAATACGATCAACCCAAAAAATATAAACCCATGATGGAATACATTACTCTTCTACAAATATTACATGAAGACATGTATTCATCCAAAAAATAGCAGAATCCTTTGATATTTTATGATTCTTATAACCCAAATACCAATGGGAATGTAAATATAAAAAATAATTCTAAAATCCAAATACATATATACTTTAATCCTTCTAGTTTAATTGTTGACATGTCATATTTCCTACCTTGGACAATGAGTTATTTATTGTGTTATGGAATTTTGTTGGATAATTCCCATGTTCCTGAAATATAGGACATTGAACAACTCAGACTTTTCTCAATCTATGGCCTAATTTTCCACATAGATAACTTCTTCCCATGAAATTGAAATATCCATCTAGGTTCCTCCAAAATTCTTTTCATATAAAAAGATTAATCTTCTTTCCTCTGTTTTCATTACTAAATTAACGTTCAAAAAATTTCATCTTTCTCTTATTTTAACCTTAATAATTTCAATGAATTTAATGTGGTTAATTATATATTATGGTAGATAATTTGGTATACTCACAATAACAATCTCTACAGTCATCATCAAATTAAGTTTCTTATAGTCACCAAATTTTCCATCAAATTCAATTTTCTCATGATTATTTTTGGTTACATCCTATTAATAAAACCAAAAATATATTGTGAGAAACACTAATCAAAGTGGAAAAAATATAATCCGGGATAATCACTTATAGGATGTCTAAATAAGTATACCAACTTTTTAATATATGAAAGCATAGGTTTATCCTAAGATATTAAATGTTTTCATCTATTTAAATCCTTCATGATTTTTCATAAAGATATTATGAATTTCCAAATCACATCCCCACGGAGTGTCAAAACAAGTGTGCAGTAGGGCCTTTTATTGAGAACCATGTAATGATTGAGTCCATATAATTTCACCCTTTTCAGCTCTATTAATAATAGGTACCTCTATACTAGATCCACGCCCACTTATAGTATCTGGACTAGAATTTAATCACATAGAAACCACTACTCTATACCTTAGCAAAATTCCTGGATTTGAATCTATACTTTTCATCATCCTTAAACATAACCATGAGACATCCCTAAATATATATATCATTACAAATATCAGTAGGGATATCAATAATGTTTTTTAATCCTATATTCCAAACTCTTCCTAAATATTTCCTCTGATGATAAATATAGAGTAGGATTTTCCGACATAGATGTGACATCTTTTTAGATGAATATTCAATACATTACACAAATACACGCCTGAAGGCAATAATGGTTTAGACGTCTTTGGAGACTAGGTATACAATATTCAAATTTGGTGAATGATATTAAACACCCCCACATTTATCTTATCACATTTTAATCCTCTAAAGAATACCCTACCAAAACAATTCTTCATAACATATAGAAGGAAACATGTTATTGGGTGACCTCAGATTCTTTGTAAGGGTAAAAAAGTGAGATATCAATCAATGGTCATAAAAATTCATTAGATAATCATAACTTTATGTGATCATTAACACAATATATAATATTCATACCCAGTATTTCATAGATTATAAACATGATACATGAAATAAAACATTATCATTTCCTAAAACATGGCCGAAAAGGGTGGTAAATCATTATAAATCAATCATAAACCATAGGGTCATTTAATAAAAATGTTTTACTATCATAAATATTGAATCCCATTTCATATATAAAGACTAACTACCAATACCATCAATATTGTGGACCAAGGGTTATCGAATATTACTCATTATGGACCAGGAGACACTTATTTCCCATAGTTGATCAAGACATGCCTACTTCTCATAATGGATCGAGACACACCTATTTTCCATAACATGTCATTCCCATAAACATATTTTCTATTTTTTTCTAATATTTTATACAACATTACCGAATCCATTTGATGGAGATAAGGGTCCCACTAATCACATTATAAAAATCATATATATGTGTTCTACAATATAATAAAAAATTCATCATATCATAAAATATAAAATGAAATGGATTTCATTAATTTTTGATTAAAAAATAACCAATGTAAACAAACATGTTTTGTAATAAATTCATTATTTCATCATAGTATCACCCATAGAAAGTGTAGCATTTCACATATGAATATTTTTATGGTATAACCTCTTGAATAGAAATGAATTTTATAAATATCATTTCATCATAAACATAAACAATTCAAATAAAAATTAAGAATGTTATCCTTGTATTAAATCCCCATTAAAAAATAATTATCCTCAAAATAAATCATATTTGGTAGATAATTTTTTTAATGATAAATTGCATGGAACGTTTCATTAGGAATATAACATTTGAAAATCACTTTTAAAAAATAAAAAATCATAAAATATTTTAAAAATACATATCATTGAGAATATATTTTAAAACATATAATGTATTCTTTAAAAATCATTGAAAACATTTCTTGATAAAAATATCCATTCCATTTTCCAAAACAAATCTTTTAAATAAAATATTAATATATTTTTCCAAAAACATTAAAATAATTTTTATAAAATATAAAAATTTCCCAAATGTTAGTGAAAAGGTAATATTTTAAAATACCCTTAAAAATTATAATATAATCTTGAAATCCTCAGTGGGTCATGATAGTCTGAAATATTATTCATTTAGAGCCTCCTAAAAAATAAATATTTTTTTCACATATCTGGTAAAATCCAAACATTGATTGTTTTGAAAATGAAATAAATATTACCATAAAAATATTTTAAAAATAACAATTAGATAATTTTTTTAGTAAATAATTTACGAATAATTAAGAACATTTTTTAAAACCAGTTAAAAATATAATTATAGAGGAAAAATAGTTTTTGATTGAAGGGATAAATATGGTCCACTTTTAATAAAAACATTTTCTCAATTATTTTAAGACGAAAATTGTGGATAAATTTTACTATTACATGAAAATGTCATCAATAATAATATTTTAAAATCTTATTGATAATTTATGAGATTTTTATCATAATATTTCATCATCATAAATATACCCACAAACAATCCTGATAAACGATGAGATTGTGACATAAAACCCTTACCACTTTGAGAAAATTGAATCATAAACCTCATACAAAATATAATAAAATTTAACATAATATATATTAAGAATAAATTTTTTTTAATAATTTAAATTTAAAATTGGTGATATATAAACCTCACAAAATATAATAGGCCAATAACATAACATACAACTAAAAAAAGGAAAATTGTTCCAAAAATATATTTTTGAATTTGTAAGATTTCATCCATAAATACCATGAAATAGAAACACTAAAATTGATATTTAAATTAAAATATATTTAATAAAATACTCATAAAAACATTTTTGGTCATTATATACACCACATAAACGAAACATGTTGTGAATATGGCATTTTTCTCACATAAGAATAAAAGTGAGGAAAAAATACCTTACTTTAAGTCTGGAATTCCATCATACATGTACAAACCTATCATATAGAAAATATAAGTTTGTTATAAATATATTAAATAAAAATATTTACATTTATCATATGATATATTATTTTCTTATGATCATTTGATTCCAATTTATTAACAATTTCGGGTTAAAGTTATGTTTTGAGTAATAACTATTTTGTTTTTTGTGTATGTATTGATTTCTTATTTCATTATCATATTAATTTTTATCATAATTTAATAATATTAATAATAATAATAATTCGATAAATATTATATATATTAATTATATATGTATTTATATTACTCTATAAAAGATGGTTATAGAAAATGAAATACATCCTTAATGGTTACGGTAGGTCGTATGTACGCTTGAACGTCATTTCAATTTCATGTCAAACTAAAATAAATAAATTTAAATGACATATTACACTTTATAAATAATTTTAATTAATTTATATTATTTTTTTTTCATTAAAAACATCCTTAATATCATCCATGTAAATCGTGAATGAATCACATCGCTTCAGGCAGTGGTGGTCCTCCGTATACACAACCAACATTATTATATCCCAAAAAATGGAATATATTAAAGTATGTATTATTTAATCATTACATACGTTTTATAATATCATATAAAAATATTTAATGAATCAGTATAACCAACTGTGATAGTAGTTAATGGAATAATGAATGCCATCTGTTCGTGAGGCGTTAGTTCTTCATATGTACATATATTGACTGTGTCACCCATTTGATGAAGGTCGAGATGGATATAGGTTATTACAATGACATAATAACATCTAATTAAATAAAATATATGTATTTACTATATACTTTATGTTTTAATAAATAATTTATGGTGGAAATAAGATATAAAAATAATAAATTTTTTAATGACAATTACCTTACTTAGAAGAACCACCTTGTGATCTCTAATTACGGACCCAAGAGTTTGTTTTTTAGGATAACCTAAAGATATAAAACATGTATAAAGATTATATATATATATATTTACATTGTTTTAAAAAACTATATGTCTTGATATGTGCTAACAAGATATGTTAGGTGGAGTCCTTTTATTAGTGGAAGAAAAGAACCCACATGGAAACTACTTGAAAATTTTCAAAAAGAATTCAAAATGATTTGATCATTTTAATTAAATAAGAATTAAAATGAACCTATATTATATATTGTGAATTATAATATGGAAATATTTTTATAAAATATGATTAATATATTTTTTAAGATAGTTATAACTCTTATCTTCTTAGTTTAACCTGTTGGTAAGCTCATTTTTAACTTCACTGTGATAATTAATTGATATGATTGTCACTATTCATTATGGTAAAAAATTAATTTGACATTATTATATATTTAACTTATTGTGATACAAAATATGGAATCCATTTTTTTAAATTTAATTTTCATAATGGTAAAATTTTTCCATGAAATTAATCTTGGAGATGCGATAAGAAAGTGAGTTTTCAAAGAGAAAAAGTCTTAAAGTTTACAAGGTTTTTATATAAAACAGAAATTTCAAATTTATTTAAATGAAATAAATTAGATTAATAGAATTATAATTAAATTATTTTTTCTTTAAACACAATTTAAAATATAATTTTACTTTATATATAATTTTAATAATAAAAAATTTTCATTTAAAATTAAGTATTTTTCAGTTTTAATCAAAAAATAATTTTTTTACACTTTAAAAAATTATCCATTGGATAATTTAAACATTCTAATTTGAAATATAAATTTTATATTATAAAATTATTTTATATATGATTCAGAAATGAAATTTAATGTTATTCAAAAAATAAAAACAACAATAGTTTCTGAAAATTTAGTATTTTCAAAACATATAATGACTATAAAAAAAATTAAGTTTCATTTTTTCAAAAAAATTTCTAAAAACATAAAAATTAATCATTATGATTTATTTATTACTATTCATATAACAATGTTTAAATTATTTGTTATTATTTTCATGTTTGGATAACTATATTAAAAATATATCTTGTTTTTGTTAAAACTCGGTGTTGTTTGTAACGTAAGATAACAATGTATTGTGTTTAGTGAAAAAAATATGGTTTTGTGTGTAATTCAATTTATCAAAAAAATAATTTATTAGAAAAACGTATTTCACTAAATCTTTGGGTGTTACATATGTTATCATTGAGTGTTATGTCTAGTGTTTACACTTATATTGCATCAGAGCTCACCCATTCTTATATTTTCATTCCATATGTAATAAAGAAATATTTCTGTTGGGTATATATATAAATAGTATTAAATGGGAAGATATTTATGGGATATGTTTAATATGTCTCAAATAATATGAATATTATGTACCTAGAATCCAAATACACTAAACCTTTACAGTCCTTGGGTGTATATTTTTGAATTATATTGAATATTAATCTAAAAAAATATAGTATTAAAGTATTAAAATCCTTTTTTATGGGGCCTAGTATCCTCATTGTGAGATACATAGTTTTTTAAAATTTGTTGTTATATGTTATGGATCATGGTATACTGTGATAAATATGGGAATTACTTACTATATTGGAGTGTCTGAATGGTCATTCTGGTGATTATGTACATGGTTGTTGAGTTTATTTTTATCTATTTTTAATAAGGTATTAATTTGACGGTGAAATTGATTTTTTGGATGTGTAGTTTTGAGTTACAGTAACCAATTATTTCTCCCCATATGAGTTTTATTTTACACCAATGATAATATTGGTATGGAGCTCAAGATTTCATAGGGAACATGATAACATTTATGGTCTGACTGGTATAGAGTATGAAATTCTATTAGACATTTTCATGTATGAATAAATATGATTCCCTATGGCACTTATTAGAACCTATGATCAGTCTAAATGAGATCATGTGATATAATTTTCTAATTATAATCTAAAGGTAGGTGAGTAGAGAATCTAGAAAATCATATGATATATTTTTACTATGGTTAGATGGACTGATATCTCAAGTTTTCATATAGAATTTATTATCTATAGTAAGACTGATAGAGGGTATGAAATTCTATATAATAATAAATTCCTCCAGATAGACTGATCGAGATCTTCAGGTACTATATGGAATTTAGCATCTACAGTTATAACAATAAATAGTTTGTGTTATACTGTAAAATTTGATTCATATGGTCAGATCAATCCAGATCCTAAGATATTATTTGTATTTTGGAACCTATGTTCACACTAATAGATAGTTTGGGGAACCATATGGGACAAATTCCCATAGTATGTCTAATCACTTGTTTAGAAACCATTTTTATATTTTTAGAATATATTTTAAGACTATAAGTTTTGTGAGATTCCAAACACCATCCTCATTTTCATGGTAGTATCAAGGGAATTTTTTAATATAAAATATCTTACCAGTTATGCTCTAATATCATAGTGTCCTTGTTAGTAACGTTAACCTAACATACATGCCTATAATTTTTATGATCATTTTATTTATATTCTCATGAATATATAATTATATAATGGTTTATACTAAGGGAACATGGTGACACTTTATTATGATGTACGTGTCACACCCTAAATGGGAACATTGGTTGGCATATTTTCTTCATGTATCTGAAGCAATTGTAATATTAGGTTTCACACTATACTTTTTTAGAGTAGCTCAATAGGGATTTCAAGATTTGGATGGGATGAGGCTCAGTGTTGGTAGTCGAAACTATTGTATATTTTATGAATATTTTTATATGTGAGTATCCTAGTGGTAGATCCTTATGATGTATGTCTGTATAAATTTCATTTACACTTATTATAGAATTATTTATGATTATTTTTTTGGTTTTCTTAGATAAAATCATATATATGAACAATATTATTTAATGGTGTAGTTTATTTTTTGTTTTTTATTTACTATTAATGGTAATGATATAAATAGTCTAGTCACCCTAACATTGATCATAGACTCTCACATCTATTTAGTGGCATATGGAATATGGGGAAGCATGATAGAGGTTATACGGTGTCCCCATTTAGGAATCTATTCAGTTGATTATGGATGATAAATTAAAAATGGTATTAAATAATTTATTCTATTTTTACTATTTAGTAAATTGGGATATATATATATATAGGAATGTGTCTGGTCATTGGATAGTTCTCAAGATAGTGATTCATGATGACTTGTCTGGTGAGATTTCTAAGATATCAGGGTTATATGATATATTTTTTCTTATTAATGCTTAAATATTAATTATACCATGATGTCTTAATATCATTTAATTATTTATGGTTAATAAGATTATACGTGATAGGATTTTGGAATGTGTACATGAATAATACAATGGACAAAAGATTCACATGTCATTCACCTTTTTGCGTGTAACTATTGATTACGATATGATACAAGGTTAAAATATTTTATGTCTTAAAAGAAACTTGTACAATGTCTTCCTATATAACTTCTTTGTGGAATTCATCTTATTTTTTTGATTTATTTTTTTTATGAAATGTTATATGGATCTTATTGGGGAATTTCATTTGATTATTATTATGAAGTTTATGTGTGTACATGGTTTTTGGATACCCTTAATAGGTATCATAGGTAATTAATACATTATTAATTGTTGGATACTAGAATATCATGTCTGTTATGTGGTGTGGAATATGAATATATTTTATTTATTAGTTTGATACCAATAATATGGTATAGAAAAGGATATGTAATGTCTTATATTTGTTTGATGTATCAGTTTTAAAGTAAATTTGGGTATCATTGTAATGTGTAATAGGTAAGATCAATTAGATCTTTATCCAGGATTTGTTCTTGTATAAATCTCTTTAGGGTAGTGAATAATGATCCAAGATAGTAAAATAAGTTTTACTATATAATAGAAGGTGTCCCATATTTTTTTATGAGGATACATCAAATATTTTTTAGATAATTTTGGTATATTTGGTCCGAGCATGGAAACTCGTAGTGGTTTTCAAGGATTAGATGGGCATCAATTGGGAGAAGTAACATGTGAGGGATGTCAGATACTATTTAGAATTATACATGATAAATTGTTTAAGAGACTTCATGTATTGATGAGAGAAAAAATGGATGATTTAGGGTGTTATCAAAATTTATAAAGAATATTTGTGAACATATAGGTTGGTTTTTCTAGTAATCCTAAATTGGGAGATGATCGGGGTATCTAGTTAGAAAACAGGTAAGATCATTTCGGGCATTCCCGGTTATTTCCATAAATAATGGATAGGGAATGTTTCATTATGATTATTTATTTTATTCAATAAGATGATAATAATAAAATAAATATTTTTGGGAGCATCATATCGATAGTTTCTTGTTTGATTATATGTTGATTATGATCGTAGTCTGAAATAGATTGTGTAGGTGGGTATTTTTTATGCATATTTAAGTACCTTTGTGGAGTTAGTTGAATCCAATTAGGTTCCTTGGTAGACACTATAATTTTAATTCAAATATAGTGTTATTGTAAAGTTAATTCTTAAGGAGGTGGTCTCTGGTAGACATCAATGTCTTCCCAAGAGGAATTTTGATTGATGGTGCATCAGTTATCACAGATATGGAATTATGATATATAGGTTATGATGAGGATTGAATTATAATATTTTACAGAGTGTTTGGTTTAGACAATGCCTATTTAGTATTTTGTGAAATTAATATAGAATTTTAGGCACTATGGTTAGTTTGAGGTGGTTACATGATGCTATAAGATGATATATATATTCAAAAGGCATAGAGGGGTAGAGGAATGACTTGTGTTTTCTTGTGTAATTGAATACGATGATGATTAAATAGCATCATAATATATATCTAAGTTGTTTTTTTTTTGATTTTATGGTGATTGGGAAATTTATTTTCTACGAAATATCAGTGCATCTCAACTTAGTGAATGGGTGTCTGAGAAATTACCAATTTAGTTCAACGTCAGGATTATAGAGTGGTACTAGATTTTGATTAATAGAATATAATTCAATAGATTATTTTAGGTTATTCTTAGGTGAAAAATCAATATGGTGAATATTTTTTATTCATCTATGTCTTTACGGGTCAGTACATTAATAATACATTATAATTTGCATTCCTGGTGGAGGGGTGTGTTGAGAAATGTGTTTCATATTAAAATTTCCTGAGTTTAGACACTTTAAGGTTGTATTTATACAAGTTTTTTGGGTGTTTTGGTGGAAGATTATAGTGTTAAGAAAACATTGAAGGATCATATTTGGGATTTGGGATGCTTATTTGGTTTCATGTGGATGGAAAATCAATAATAAATGGTATTTTTTGGAATGAGGATGAACCGAACATTGAGTTGAGAAAGGGTAATCCTATTCTTGGGTTGAATACTATAATAATAATGTATTTTATTATAGATTAATAGTCACAAAAAACCCAAAATTTTCATTAAATATGGTTGCATATGGGAGATGACCATGATAACGGATAGAAGTTCTAATAAGTTTCATATTTAAGGGGGCATAGTAGGATTTCCCTATACAGTGGTGTTTCACCTTGATCCACCACATATTATTTTTATGGTTACTACTCTGGAGTGTAATTGTGTTGTGGAGGCTTGTTCCATTATTAAATGGTTGGTTATTGGATTTTTGGAGCTATTATTAGGGTTGAAATCGTGATGTGACCTATTGGGTCAAACTAAAATGATACACTAGCGGTGGTTTGTTGAATCATGACCATTTTACCCATTCCACAATGGACCCATTATCTTTTCTTTAAACGAAGGGAAGAAATGGTTTTTCTAGGATGATACCCTTTGATTTTCAGCCAAATGGTAATGTGGTCAAAAACATTTTTAGCCAGCTCATCCCCACTTATTTCTTTACAATTTCCCTTTTATGAGGGTTATTATAGATAGACATTTCCTGAAATTTTTGTGGTATGACCTATGAATTTTCTCTCAATTCATCTTCTTCATGGTTATTCATTAATAGGAAACAATGTTTTTTACGATTTTGTTGATGATTCAAACAGAACCTGATTTCATCATCCTTAATGATTGGGATTTTTCATATAGTGGGTAGAGGATTTCATAGAGTGATAAAAACATTTTATCCTTAACCATTTTAGAAGATTTTTTTCATTTGATAGATATATATATTGTTTTTTATTAATATGGATTTAATTTTTAATGACTAGGTGTTTCTTTATAGTTATTTTATCATATTTTGGTCTGGAATGGAACATAGACTATTTTTGTGTGATTATTTGTGAATTCAATGTCTCGGCACCAATATGTGGAATTCATTGCATTATTCCATTTTTATTCAAAATATTCAAATAATTGTAATTTTGTATAATTATTTGTGTGAGTCTTATTACATGAATTATGGGATTGGGAGTTGTAATGCTTAATAATGGGATTAACTGATTCTTGGTGGGAACATCTAAAATAGGATAATTATGGTTTTAAGGAATAAGTTTATTATCACACATAACTATAGTCTTGTTGATGAATGATTTTTCAATATTTCAAGGTGTTTGGGTTTATGAAATTTGAAGATGGACAAATAGTTACACATCTGGTGGAGTTTTTTGGATTAATACATCTTAATAAAGTAGCGGGAGAACCAATGTGTATCAGATGAATAGATATCTCCCTAAAATACTCCACCACTAAGATAATAGGATTCGAGTATGGTGCATGAGGGTCCTGAGATAGATCTCTAACACTGGGATTCTTTTTTGATATCCTAGGTCAGTTTCCTTAGGATCGTATGAAAATATTTTTTGGGGTAGGACTAGAGTATTGGGTAGATATTCATTCAAATTGTAGTTGGTTTGGAGGACCCTTGGGAGGGTCAGTGAAATTCATGGTGTTCACAGTCAGGGTGATATGTCTTATGATGCATGGTGTAGTGCAATGAAGATATTTTCCTCTGAATAGCTAGATTGACATCAATTTTATTTATTTTATGAATGGGGATCTAGTTATAAGACATGTGATATGGATTTTTAGGCCCTTGAGAATAATCATGACAGTGGCATGAGGGATTTTTTTTCCATGGTCCATGAGTACCATGACGGAAATGGTTCAATAAGAATTTTAAAAATGGATATTAAAAATTCTTATAGCTTGGGTTCTATATAGACTATAAGGTATGATATCACCATGGTCTTAAAGATTTTATTTGTAATTAATATCCCATACTATATTTCGGATGATGTGTTGCATAGTTTCCTCTATGAGTTATATAGTAACATGAATAGGTATTATCAAGCCTTGTAAGATAGGGCTTGGAATATATGGTTTACACATGGAATCTAGGATGGTTCTAAGATACAACATTGGTAGTAAGGTTTATTAATTTATGATTAACACCCATGTTTTGTGTCATGATAGTTATGGAAACCAATATGTGGGGTTTTAGATAGTAGGGTTGTTAGAATTTCGATTCCATGTTTTGTATGTTAATTAGAATATATTGGTGTAGGTGTTGTACTGATGGGGACATGGATCCATGGAATGGGGAGTGTTTGGTTTCATATCTGAGGTTCTTATTTTCATATATGGATTCTAGTGACCACTTACCAGTTAGAATGATAGAGAGTTGGGGATGTTATCTGACATTTGGTGCTTATGGTGGGATCGGTTGAGAGCTTAGGATACTATATAGTACCTATTAGAGAATATCATAATGTAGAAAGTGAGATCAATTTTCTACATGGTATTCATCATATATGGATAGTTTTGTAGATATAACCTTTAAAAATATGAAATTTGATGTATATGGTTAGACAAGTTGAGATACAAGAATTCTATAAGGAATTTATAATATACTTTCAAGCTAAAAGGGATTATGAGACACCATATGACAGTTTATGCATATTTTCCAACAAACCAAGATCCCACTAAAACATATTGAATTTATCATTTATGGTTCAACCATGATACATTCTAATATTCCATATTACATTTATTACCTATGGTCAGAAAGGACAAGAGCCACAATGTTTTTTTTTCAATTGTCACACAGGAAGAGATTTTGAAATTACATATAACATTTATTCCCACAGTCAAACTATTCATGTTTCAGGACACCATATACATCATGTTAGTGTTTATGGTTAGACCAATGTTAGTCTTGGGTTCTATATCACATCCTCATTTTCATGACACTATGATTATTATGGTTCAAAAAATGTGATCAGACATGGTATGATTGGGTGTCGTGGTGGCCTAATTTGTTCATGATGACCTGATGTGCATGATTGTATATCATATGTTTAGTTTATTAATTTATTGATGAAAAATCATGTATATGATTTTGTATATCTAGGTACATTTGGATGATTATAGTGATGTTTCTTTATCAACCTCTATATGGGTTCCCAGATGAATTTACAGTCCCCATGTCCATAAAGCAGAGCAAGTTACATGTTTCATAATGAATCATAATGGAGAATTTCAATAGGTATTTATCGATGGGGTTAAGGTGATGCTCATGGTTTTTATTGAATACTTATATGTAATTATCTATTTTATTATTTTGTTTTTTTCCAAATTTTTGATTCGTGGGCTTATAATTGTATGGCATGCAACTATATTTGTTATAATATGGTGTATATTTATTTATTATGATTTCCATTTACTATAATACCTTACTTATGTACTCTGATATTTATATTTAAATTATTTTTATTTATATGTTTATTATTTATGGATATTATACATATTTTATAGTCCTCCGAACATTGATCATAGACCCTCAATACCGGTTGATATCAATTAGCATATGAGGAGAAGTGTATTGAAGGTTCAAAGGTAAAGAGGAAGCATCATTTGGAGTCCAAATTATGGTTTTCTTCAGCATCAATAGATTGTATCTGAAGGACTCTATGAATGCACCCTGAAATATCTAGAGAGGAAATTTATAATTTAATGTGTATTAAATTTAAATATGCATTACTTCATTTATGGTAATCCTCATGATCGATTTGTTTACTCTTTTTGTGTTATCATTACAGTATGGAATCATACCTAGGACCCCATTATATATACTCACTTTTGCACCAAGAATATATAGTCTGATTTTTTGTATTTTGGGTGCTATCATGGAGAAACAAAGTGATCTACATAATTTATCATATATCATAATAATATCTATTATTCTCTCATGTTCACGAGAGGAAGGAAGGGAGGAAGAGTCTTTCTAGTGAATGTGATATTTCTATAGGAGTCTATGTTGTGTAGAACACATCAAACATATAAAATGATATATTTTAGAATATATACTATGAGTTAGAGAATAGTAATCACATAAAGGACCTTATATATTACTTGATCTATGTTATTTACAATATTAAATAGTAGTAGTAATAATAATTGTAGTAATAATATATCCAATGGAATGATTCTATATTGATATCTCTTCATTAAATAATAATATATTTATTTATTTAAATGATATTATATATATATATATATCATTTCCATTAAGCCATTGAATTTTCTAATTTATCCTTTTATAGAATTTACCATACCATGAAAAACAAAATATTAATTCATGCAACATAATTTTTTATAATTCAACATATATTTATATATTTTTTTTATTAAACTAGTAAATAAACATATATTTTAGTGTTCATATAAATTAAATAAATATTTATTATATTATATTCACTAAAATAATTAATAAATATTTACTTATTTATTACATTGTGAAAAAATAAATAAGGGAATAATTGAACTTGCTATTTCTAAACTCCAATATCTCATGAATGAATTCTTACTATAAATAATAATTCAATAATTATTCAATATGTCCATAATAATAACTATTATTAATACTGAATTAAAATTTTATTAATTATATTTTGGATACACTTAGTATGTTTCCTTTTTCCCACTTTCTCAATGAATATAGGTGATCATATCGAATTTTCAATATCATTATCCCGAAACACATCAAACAACCTATAAGGAAAAAATTTCATATGGAAACTACAAAAAAATCATTATAAATTATATTCTATAAATTAATATCGTCATCATGATAACTCATTATGTAGGATGTATAATAATTTCATCACCCTATATGCTCTATTTATCATTTTATGAATTTTAAAAATGATTTCAATAGAAAGATACCATGGTCATGAATTTCATAAAAAAATTATAAATCAATAATTGGGAATGTGATATGTACTTATATAAACCTAGAAAAAATGAAAACTACTCTTGACTTTGTCAATTGATCACATATCACTTATGATGAACATAATGTATTATTACCCATTTTATGTATATTACATCATGGTTTTCATACATACAACAAATTATGTTATTATATATATATATATATATATATATATATATATGTATATGTATATTTAAATACTGTAGATAAATAAACATATTCATTACTTTAAATATCTAATGTCATATAAAACATGTTTAATTCTTAATTGAGTGTAATTCCTTATGACCTCCCTTCTACAGATCACCAAGTTCGAACATCGTACATAGAAGTCTCAATTCCTTTTAAGTCTGCATCACCTGATAGTCTAACAATATATGCATCCTCTCATATAGATGTTATTTATACTATAAAATATATATTTAAGAATATTTTCAAAGAATATATTTTTTATCAATATAGAGTTAAATTATTATAACACATTTATGTGACAATTAATCTAATGATGTTATCATGTTTATATTACAGTGAATAATAATAATATGATAAGATATTTTTCAATATTTTTATTATAAACTGTAGAATTCCTAGTAGTTAATGGGAAAAATTCTTATTGAATCCCACTTTTTCTAAAAAAAACTAATAATAAATTTCAATTCGATAGAACACACATTATATTCATACTTCGACATAGATAACTCTTTAGTTTATAGGTCTACCACAATCTCCTCTATGGGTAATTTTATTACTATAATACGAAATCATTGATAAAATTACAACAATAGAAGATACTTCGTAACTATATGTTTCGTCCATTGATGTGACATGGGTTCCATTGTAGGAACTATTTTTATAATACTACCATAAGAGAAAATAATGGTATTTGTACTACTAATAACAATACCAAGAACATAAATAATGTTTTGTATCCACGCTATATATTTAGCCACAATCAAATGAATAATATACATGGACTCTACTATATAATTGTTGAATATGGGGTTCATAAAACTCTTCTTGTCCACATCTCATCTATTTAGGAAAAGAACATATACCAACAATAATTTCATATAATTCTAGTATATTTGGAAATTAGTGACTATGTTCCTTTAAAAAATAGTTAATATGATCATCAATAAACTATGAACATATCCATTATACACCTCATGTACTTAATGATATTCATTACAAAAAATAATGTTCCCCTCCTAGATATTCATGATATCTTCCCACCATGCTCAAGGTGCCAATAAAATTAATCATGATAAATATCTTGACATACATAATAGATCCAATCATATAGATATAAACAATTATAATAATCGTTTCTCACTCTTCTTATGACTGATAAAATATTTTCGTAGAGAGATGCATATGATATAAAATATTTAATAATAATATATTAGATTGTACCAGTTTATATATTTTCAATAAAATTTCAAATAATTAAACTTATCATATTGTAATAAGACTCCTAGATTTGTCTCAATCGATCATAATCTGTATAATGTCGGTTGTTTAACCATTTTCATTCATGGAGAATCATTTATTCAACAATATATTTAATGATTGTAAGGCTTTTATCTCATTTCTAATAAATACTATATAATCAACATATATTATTAAGAAATTAATTCCATTACCACTAATCCTTTTATTGTGTTTTCTTGTTACAATAGTTACCTATCTACGATTATAATGGCTCTATTTGAGGACTTCTTGGCTGACTTTACAGATCTTTGTTTTTTTGTTCGTAGATTGTTTAAAGTTCTATGGTTGGATCGAGTATTGTTCAAGAGACGACAAGAACGATTAATTTGACTCATCAGGGAATGTGGATGGCATAGAACTGGTATAATTCTTATGTTTATCATCAACATGGACCATTGTGATTCTCAGTTAGGGATCAGGTGTTCTTAAAAGTTTCACCTTGGTTGGGTCATCGATGTCTTGGGAGGAATGTGAGGGGATTTTTTTTCCAATATTGTTGGAACGTTTGAGGTTGTTGTGTATGTGGGGAATGTTTCTTACCTTATAAAACTTCCAATGTAGTTGAATTCAATACATTATGTGTTCCCTCTATCTCATCTATTAATGTATCTATCTGATACATCTCATGTTCTGAGTTGGAGTGATCTTGACGTTGAACGTCATTTATTACTAACTGAATGGAAAGTTATCTTAATTCATTTTGAAAAAAAGTAAATTATGGGAAGGATATTCCTTTTGGTTCATGTGTTATGGAAACATTGTTCTAATTCTCACGAGACATAAGAGAGTGAGGCACTAATGAGAGAGTAGTGGACTCACCTTTTTTATGGAAGCATCTTGACAGGAATTCTGGGAACATAAATATTTAATGGTGGAGAGTATGTAACATCATGTTACCTTATTTAATTTGGTATATGTTAAACCTTTTCATGGTTTTATTTTTTTTATCTGTGTAAGGATGAGAAGGAATTATGGGGATACATATAATGGTGAAGTCGTAGATTTTTTGGGATTTCAATATAATGTCTTGGGGTTCTCTATCCTTCTAGAGATTTAAACACCATGTAATATGGTTACATGATTTGTTTATTCTAAAATAATAATAACTCCATTTAAAATGACATGTGATGGGTTTTTCAGTGATTTTTTTGATTTTTCAATTACACAACGTGTAATTGGGTTACAAATCACTTAATGTACCAAGTGACGTTTTTAAATATGAAGACTAGAAAAAAAAATTCAATTTCCTCCTCTTTACACTTACTTTAAATCAACCCAAGATCCTTCCTTTTATCTTTTGGATCCCTAAATTTCTTCTAGGTCATTTTATTCAATGATTGAGCATTGTTCCAATTACTGTGTGTCTTTCTGTGAATGTATTTTTCATGTATCTTTGTCTTTTTCCCTTTCCCTCCTGGGTTTTTTACAGAACATATAAGAATTGATGTGTCTAAACCCCATTTTGTTGAATCTTTTTTTTGTTGAGTTAGGTGATCTTATGTGCCTTATTTATTATTAGTTGGTTTCATTAAGGGATTTTATTTTTCATGATAAATGTAGGTGGTTCTTCTATGATGGCCAAATTTGATTATCCCTAAATTTCAGGATTTAAATTAAAGATTTTGATTTAAATTCAATTTCATGAAATTGTTTTAAATTGGTTTATTAGTAACCAAATTCCATTGAATTAGATAATATGGATTTGATTTAACATGAAATTGGGAAAACCCCCTAATTCAATTTAATTGGGGCGTGTTTGTGAAAATGATGTAAAATTGTGGAATTTAAACTGTTGAATTTAAATTATAAAATTGGGTTGTTGAAATCAATTTCAAATTATTATTTGTTAAAATGAATTGAAATTGTTTGGATATAAACCCAATGTTTTTATCTTGGAAAAGGAATGTTTTGAATAAAAATCCATGTGTTTGTTTTTCAATGAAAATTGTAATATTTGAAATGTGGGATGGAATTAATCTTAATTTAAATAGTTTTAAAAATAATTCAATCATAGTTTGTTACTATATCACATGAAAGCATAATTAGTTAGTGATTTATTTTGAAAACTCTCATATTGACACTTTAAAAATGAAACAAAGCCATGTGAAATTGGTCACATCTCTGATGGGATAGTGGCAAGTCACTTTTGGCCAGTATCAAATAGAGGTGTGTATACTGTTGGACTCACATATTTTGATAATCCCAAATCATGTTTAAATACTGATCATGATATATTAAGTCATTTTCCAATCCTTTTTAATCTGTATTTATATTATTTACCCTGAACAATTTATATTTTTAGTCTCATGACTTTGTTGCATCAGCTTACAGTTTACATTTATCTAAATATAATTTCACTGTTAAAGGCTACTAGTAAGAGCCTTCTATTCAAGCCGTCTGTTCAATGGTACAGTTATAGCTCACTGTCACTCAGGGTCACTATTGCTAAAAGGTCACCATTGAACATTTACTATCACTGTTATAAGCTACTCATACAAGGTCACTATTACAAGTCTACCGTTTCTCTACTTATCAAGGCTTACAGACAAAGAGTCACCATTACATGGTCACTACTATGACAAGGCTTCTGTTAGAAGTCCACTATCAGACTCTTTCTTAAGTCTTCTGTTGAGAGCTTCATAGTTCAATTCTACCATTAGACATGTCTACCGTTAGTAGAAGGATACCACTAGACAACTCCTACTATCGATATAGTCTAATTTTGTTCAGAGACTACTATTACTAGAAGTCTGTTGATAGACAAACTCCATCGTTGATGAAGTTACCTATTGAGATAGTCTACCGTAGATCAAAAGGGCACTGTTGAAGTAGTCTGATGTTATAGAGCTTACTGATGAAGTCCACAGTTGAAGAGCCTACCGATGAAGTCCACAGTTGAAGAGACTACCGTTGAAGTCTACCGTGTGACATACATCTACTACCAGTCTAACGATAACCTCTTCTTTACATTACCAATTTTATTTATACTATCTTAACGATCATGTCTTGAAAAATTAATGCACCTGACATTATTTAATGATATTTGCAGGCATATCAGGAGATAGTTCGAGGTACGAGGAAGACCACACAATGATAAAATGTTTCTCTTGTCGGTCCCTGGTGAAACAAATGCAATAAAGCTGAGCTGGAATAGTATATATATATATATATATATATATATATATATATATATGAGTAGATACATACATAAATACATGAAGGATATTGAATTTACACACATAAGAGAGACACATACAACTCCTGAAATACAAGGTTGAAGAAGAACACTTGATCACTCATTCTCAAGAACACACAACTACACAAAGATCTACTGGAAGAACTTTTTAAAGCTGTGGTGGTGTGCTAAAAAGAGCTTCAGACCCAAGAAGTTGATTATCTCTTCATCTGGAAGTCAAAACTTGGATTTTGTGACACTCTGTTTTGGAGTCAAATGCAGAGGACTAAGACTTCATTTCCTTAATTTCAATAATTCTAGAGCTGAACTACCAACACATAGATCATTCTATACTTATTCCTACTATCTTTAGCTCTACTGTGTTTAAGTATTTTACATTTTTGAGCAGTGTGTCTGTCTTACACACACTGAGTCTTGTGCTGAAAGTGAGGGATACTGAAAATCCCCATATCAAACTATCTTTTCATTTGTTTCCCATGCATAACTGTGGAATAAGCCTAGTGTGGCTTGGTAGTTTATTTTCCCATGTATATTTATAGTAGAGGTTCCCAAACCTGGACAGTTTGAAAACTGTTGTAAAGCCTAATATAGGCTATGTATCATTCTTATATATAACAGCTTGGTGGTAGGTGATCACCATGTGGATAGGATTAGGTCTTGGCTTAAGACTTAACCTCTTGTTTAAATTATTGTGTTCATCTCTCAATTTCTCTGTTTTACATTTATTCACTGCTTATATTTTCAAAGACAAAAATCTATTTTTACATTCACTCTGATTGTTAGTTTGGGTTAGTGTGTATATGTGATTCATTAAGTAAACTTGTTTCAAAATTTGATTTTGTAATAATACTACTTCATCTGTGGAGTAATCAACCTTTGAGAAACTTGTTGAATAATAAATCACTTATATCTCTACTGCCTTAATTAACTAGGCCGTTTTTATTTGTGGGATTTTATTCCTATAAGTTTTTAACATAAATTTTAATTGGAACTCAATTCATCCCCCTCTTGAGTATCCACTCCAAATACTATTTGGTATCAGAGGTAGGTTTTCTTTATTAATACCATCAAACTAGTTTTTTGAATTTTAAATTTATTTTCAACTGTGATTTTAGTTGTATCTTAATGATCAAAAAATATTTGTTATATCTAACTTTTCAGTTATTTAAACTCTTAATTTTCTATGGGAAACCAAGTTGAGGGTGCTGCTACTAACAGACCACCTTTCATTAATGGAAATAATTATGGTCAATGGAAATTGAAAATAAAAATGTTTCTTGAAAGCTTAGGACCTGAAATATGGGACACAATTTAAGAACAACATGTATTATATTCTAATGCTAGGGAAACATGGTCTCAAGTAACTAAAACTACTTATAACAATAATTGTAAAGAAATGAATGCTTTATATTGTGCTTTGGGTGATAAAGAATTCAATAGAATATCTACCTGTAAGACTGCTAATGAAATTTGGGATACATTGGTTGTTTCTCATGAAGGGGAAACCAATGTTAATGAAATGATATTAAATACCTATACTATTAAATATGATAATTTTAAGATGAAGCATGATGAATCTATCTCTGAAATGTATCTCAGGTTCAATGAGATAGTAAACACCGTGAATCTATTTGGGAAACCAATGGCCAGCAAAGACCAAATCATGAGGCTGCTTAGATGTCTACCTGACATATGGAGAGGCACTTCTATATTAATCTGAGAATCATGTGACATCAGCAAGCTACCTGTAAATGAGCTCATTGGAAAACTGATTATTTATGAAAAAGAGCTTAAGGTGAATCAATAAATAGAAGAAGAACCGAGAAATAAGTTAGTATCATTCATGACTTCAGCTTCAAAAAGAAAAGACAAAGAAAAATTTCAAGAACCCGTAGAAAGTTCCACAATTAAAGAGTCAAACTCAGATAGTGATGAGGAGATGGAACAACTTTCCAAAGGAATCAAAAGATTCTGGAGAAAGAAGAAATTCTTTAGAAAGTCAAACATAAAATGAAAATATGATCATAAAGGATAATGGAAGAAAGATAGAAAGTGGAATGAGAACACAAGTGAAATAGAATGCTATGAATGTAAACGAAAAGGGCATGTGAAAGAAGACTACCCCAAGTTGAAATTCAAGAGAAAATATGATGATGAAGGAAAAAGTTATAAAAAGTATATGAAAACAACATGGAGTTCTACAAAAGATAGTTCGAGTGAATCTGAGGCTTCAGACTCAGAACAGAACAAACATGCCAATCTATGTTTTATGACAGCGACATTTGAGGTAACAATTAATTCCCCTGTGCATAATACTTATTATAATAGTGACTCTCATAAAGATGAAGATATGACTAAAGAAGAATTATTTGAATATTGAGAAATGCATGAGGATAATTTTAATGAACTCAAGGACAAATATATGTACTTAAAAAGACAGCATGCTTTAAATGCAAACTACAAATCAAATCTGGATATGGTGAAAGAGAAATTTGAAAAACTACTAAAGTAAAATACAGAGTTAAAATTATCTAATGAACAATTAACAAAGGATATTGAGAAGTTCATTGTTTTTAGGGATACCTGGACTCGGTTTCTAGGAAATCACGTTGATCCTAAATATACAATTGGTCTAGGATATCAGCCCAGACATAAACAAATTAGTAAAACCAAATTTGTTCAAAAAACTGGACAGTTTGCTGCTAGTTCTAGTTCTGGACAATCTTTTGAGGAGAAATTTTCTAAAATACCTAACAAAGTATTTATGTCTCAAAATATGTTTTTTGATTTTTGAAAAACTATAAAACAAATATGGGTTCCCAAAGTTTTACTGGCTAACCTTCTTGGACCCAAGAAGATCTGGAAACAAAAATTACCCCATGTTTAATCTTTTTTGCAGGGATGTTGTTTAAAGAGTTCCTATAAGACCTGTCACGACCCCCTCCCAACAAAGATGCCCCTCTTGAGCTGGCAAGGGTGAAAGGGAGATAATGACCCCCAATTCCCGCCTCCAGTAGGCCTCGGGGTGGCGACTAGCACCAAGGGTATGAGTTTTCACAAATATGGGAGGCATTACCCTTTTTATTATTTAAGATCGGGAAATAGGACAAGTCAACCAGCAAAAAGGAAAACAACAAGTGTATATAAATAAACCCAAACCAATCCCACATGCATGTTTAAATAGATCTAAAACAAGGTAAAAGTACAAGAAATCTCAAAAAGTACAATACCTAAATAAACAAGAGCACAACAAACTCCAACTGTCCTGACTAGTAGGGTCTCGCACATAACTGGTAGTCCTCTTGGAAACCTGAAAGCAAACATAGGGTGAGCATATAAGTATACTCATTAGGGAAACCTAAAGCTCTCGTGCACATGTGGGGTGACATTCTAATGTTCCGTGAGAACAACAGAATAAACCAAAACCTGTCATGGAATTCTATCCACCCAACCTCACCGGCCACGCTCACCAAAACAGAAAACGATAGGTAGTCATAGTATATAAGAACAAGAGTATTGGGTACCCCGCACCATTTCACACTAGTTAGTTGATCTTCCTAACGGCGAATGTCCTGACGCTACCACACTCTTCCCGCCCACACAAACTTGGGCCTCAAGAACCACATATCCCACCCGCACACGCCTAGGACTCACAACCACGTAACCCGCCCACACACACCTGGGCCTCATCCTGAAGATTCTTGAGAAACAGTAAACCTTCCTAAAGTTCCTTGGGCCACAACCACCCCAAACGAAACCTACCCGAGAGTCTTGGGTGTAAGCTCAACTCAAGCCATCACAACCTATGGAAGAAGGATTAGGAAGGATCTAGTAACTAACGGGAAAACACCCTCTCCCCTGAAATGGTAGTGTTTGGCACTGAGTTCTCATCATTGGTGGGGTGCGATAAAATACAAAGATACAGATATATATATGTATACCAAACACACCACCCAACCTATGGCTTCTAAATAGAGAAACTGAGCACGTGCCTCGACACTGCTATGTCGAAGCATGCATACAACAATCAACCCCAACCACATATAGGTTTTCATGTTTCAGCAGAATTTGTTTATTAGTTCCTTAACTACTGGGCACAACCAACCAAACTGGATCAAGCATTCATAAAACATATCCTTGTCATCCACAAATCAAGTTAGGAAAACACAAGCAACACAAACAAGTCCCTTCTTATTAACCAACCAACTCCATTGATTATTATTCTTGTTCTATTACCAAGCCCCACCATTCATTAATTCTTCCACATTTTATTTATTATTCACAACCCCTAGTTCATTCACATTCATACCCATCCCTGTAGCCCCACTATGAACCACCATAACTACAAACACACCGATACTAGTACATCATCACCCCTTGATACCATTTATCGCAGCCCCGCTGCCCATCACTAACAAGCATTCACACCAACCCACAACCAAGCCAATCGTAGCCCTGCTTCTCAGTCAACCCACAACAACCCACAAAACACCCCCTTTCACATAAACAAACCCTAACTAGCACCCACCAGTTTATTATTTCATTTTTTTCAACCGAGGTGATCACACAAGGTTTCCAGGTATTTAATCAGCCAACTTTACATGACTAACAAATTTCCACATTCAATAACATTTCCATCCATAAGAATATCCAAAAAGAGAGGGAAACATTTAATTTCGTAAGCAAAGGCCCCCAACGACGATGATTTTCAGTAGTCAGAAGCTCATTCAATTCATAACAAAATATCACAGGATATAAATAATATAAATTTATTCACAAACATCCCATCCCCATTATATAATACAGTTATTATCTTTATTAAACTAGTTCAAATGTGTTTCACGTAAACAAGAGGATACCCACCCCGTATGATGCACAATCTAGAGAGAATAAGGTAAGATCCCTACCTCAACAGGTTCCGATGTCCTTCTACGGACATGACCACCACGATCACAAGGCTTTGCCCAGAACGACTGCACCCACCAAGGACGTCGCGGCACCACCGAATCAACAACACAAGAAACACCCTCGACATGGAGATCACATGTCGTAGCATGGAAAGAAAATGGGAGAAGTTGGATTGGAAAGAGAATACAAGAACAGTGGTTTAACATACCTTTTAGAGTCGTTCGTCAAAGACAGTCGTTCCTGTCAATTATCAGCAGTCTCCTCAATTGGAAACTCTGGAGGGGGAGTCAATGAAGAGGGAACAAAATAGGGTGTATGATTTTCTCCTCGCTAACACAATCCCAAAGATACTGACGAATCAACGATTAGAGTCTGGATGAAGATGTTAGGAGGATGACTTCTCAGTCGTCTAGGAGTGTCGTCGTGTGGAGAAGAAGTGTTCGCAAATAATATGTTTCCCTCTCAAACATAGGAAAAGGAAATGAAAACCGTGTTTAGTGTGAATTAATAAATATGCGGCGTAATCGTACAACAATCACGCTACTTGACTGGACAACACACGACACTTCACGCGATTTCCACGTGTTTTAATAATAATGAAAGGAATAAATTAATATTAGGAATTTATTTGACTCGAGGAAAAATTCATAAAAATATATTCATCATTGGTCTTAAAATTATTGTCTTAATTTTTGGGTTACGCTGCCGCTGACGGATCGTCAATCCGATACCGTATGAGGGGGATACGTTGGATACAAGATCCTGTAATAATAATGATATTGTTATTATTGGGTGTTTCATGGACCCAAGCAACGAATCATAATTTAATATCCAATATTAGACTTGAATCGACCGTATTAACGGCAGGCTCACATCGCCACTGATGGCAAGTCATTCGGACGTCGTACGCTGGAGTTATGACAGGTCAAAGATTTAATAATAATATTAATTCTATTATTTTCTGAGTGCTTCGGGTACCTGATCCAAAAACCAAATAAGTACATCCAATATTGGACTCATAATTTCCGTCTCATAGTCAGGTTCCCACTGCCACTGACAGTTCATGAAACCGAGGTCACACGAAGAAGTTATGGACGAAACACGGTTTTCCTAACCAAATTAATAATTACATTATTATATTATTATTATTTTATTTAACCATTTTATTCTTCAATTCCAATTCCCACGCAAAATATTTTCTCAAGTTGGTGCGCATTAGCCCCATGGTTGACTTCTCTTTTTTACTTAAATATTTTATTGCTTTAAATTTTAAATCTTTATTTCATTTAAACCCTTTCTCTCTCCAATCTAATTCTTTCTGTAAAATATTATTTTTATTTTTATTTTTATTTTTACTTAATAAAAAATAAATATTTTTATTTTAAATAATATCAAATATTTGTGATCATTTTATTTCATTTTAGAATAATTTTTCATTTGAGAATTACATTATATTTAATTTTAAACTAAAAATTATAAAAAAATCATTGAATAAAATTGTATCCAATGTCAACATATCAAATTTCAATATATAGAACAACCTTATATTCGGTGGTTGTATATATAAGGATCATATTATATTTTTATATATATCCTCACTTCGCTAAAATCATTCATCCTATTAACTAATTTATTATTTATGATGTTTATTTTACTTATAACATTTAAAATTCTTCCTACAGCAATCATTAGTTTTATGATCATCATGGAAGATCATAATGAGAATAGTTTCATACTCATAGTATTTTTATATACATGTGGAATCATTCCTTTTGTAATTTTATTTCTTATATTTTATTTATTTTTCTCATAATGTATTCTATTTTTTATTGTACTTATAATATATAATGATATAAGTCATAGTAAATTATAGTTTGGTATTACATATATCAGAATCTATTGAGAGCATTATTCATTTAAATATAAATATATTATGTTGTATTACATTATACCCCCATTAAAAAATCTATCTCATGAAATTTCATTACACTAATTAATAAAATGAGGTTATTTTTGACTTGTCACATTTTCAGGTCCACATATAGATTCCTCCAACATATGATTTAAGTACAAAACATTTAAATGATTTTTAGTTTTCATTCACAACAATTTATCTCAATGATCCAATATCTCCACCAGTTGGTCCACATAAGATATTTCATGTTCCAATTCCATTGATTTTGAGTTTAACTCATGTGATAGATTTATAATGTATATACATAATAATGATATATGGAACACATCACGAAACTTGAGAGAGGTTTGGTGGGATCTGTAATGGATAATTTATAGTAACTAAATATCAAGTATATCTATGCTAAAAATATATCTATGGAATATCATTCCATTCTTTTGGAATCTCACAGCCCTCTTCCAAAGATATATATACAGGAACAACCTTTCACCAACTTAAAACTATAAGTCACATCATCAGTAATGAAAAATGATCTTCTATGAACATTATGATACATTGATATGTCTGGGAATAGTTTTAACCATCTCTATCATGTCATAAACATGATCGGGTCCCAACACATTCATATATGTAACTGCATTTTCACATAGAAGAGTTACACATATCTTCCCACATAGAGCCTAAATTTGTTTCATTAGAATGCTATAGAGGAAATGTCTTTTATATGATAACTCAATCATGTGAACATGTTACATCCAACATCCTTTTAAATCCATTCACAAAGATCAAAATATATCATTCAATTTATTAATTTTACCTTCATAATAACCATCGGTTTGAGGATGATATGTCATGTAAAATTTTAGCTTGATGTCAAATGGTTATTATAGGCTTTCCAATACCAATTATTTGAACCATGGGTCTCAATTTGACAATATTGAAAGTGGTATTCCAGGTAGATTTACCACTTGTTTAATATATAACTTGGCAGGTTGATCGAGTTTGAAATCTTCTCAAGTTTAAATTAAATAGTTTGATATAATAATAATAGAAACATTAATCCAAAGAGAACTATTTCATTTTCAATCCTTGCGATGACCAATGGTGATATCCAAATTGATATTATCTCATTTCTATATAGTTATAGATTATGGTTTCATAATCCTATTAGAATTGTGATGTTAATCATTTATTTGTGGCATACAATGCATCAAGATATATACTCTACAATATTTATCTTTATATTATCCCACATGAACTATGGCAAAACATTTCTATAAAACTTTTTTCAACATAAATCAATAGAGAGGGATTAGATTTGTGCATAATTAAAAATTTTCATTTCAATCTATAGTATGGATGGGATCTTTATCTGAGTTTTAAATCATATACATCCATTTTTCTCATCTTTGAACTCAAAAAAATCACATTCTTTAGTATATAAATTCCATATTTCTTATCCTATTTATAAGCATAAAGATTTATAATTGACAAATAATTTAGGAATTGTAGTATTTCATTTCATCCTTTATAAATACCATATAAATCCTTCAAATATCAATAAATATTTTTTCTTTTTCAATTATCATCAATGATAAGTTATAATGATACATTATACATAGAGAATCATCCACCTTTTCCTTCTAATGGTTGTAATGTATTAAGTAGTAATAATCATTACTAACTCCAATCATGTTCATTTGATAATGTCCAACACCTTTAGTGAAAATATATAAAATATTTTTTAGTAGTATGTATATATACCACACATTTTACAATAGTGATAATTCCTTCAAATTGTTAATGGAAAAATAGTACCGCCAACTCTATATTATGTGATGAGAAATTTTTGACAGGGTATATTAATCGATGTGAGGCATAAGATATCACTGTGTCA
Organism: Viscum album; assembly: GCA_963277665.1. NCBI lineage: Eukaryota > Viridiplantae > Streptophyta > Magnoliopsida > Santalales > Viscaceae > Viscum > Viscum album. Next base: position 116,353,288 of record OY728137.1, read on the forward strand.
TATTTCATAATGAAACATCATAATTCCTTCATTAAATAATAACTATATATCACAAACATGTATCCACTTTATTTTAGTGTAAGTATATTTATGGTGACAAACTGCTTATAAAGCTCCTTGAAGCTATCATGGAATGATTATGTTAAGAGGGACTTCAACCCCTTCCATGTTAACAAGATTACTATACTTGACAATAAAAAAATTTTCCCATAGAACATAAATAGTAAATGGATAATCCATGGAAAATATAGATATCAACCACAGTGGATGGTCTAGGTTACTCTCAAATCTCATATGTCTTTGAAGGATCCATAAATATAACAATACTCATTAATAAATTTCACTTAAGGGATAATTTTTGTAAAAAGCATTTAAACTTTATAAATATGACATACAGTTCATCCCTTTATATGGTCAATATCATGATCCTAAAATGATTTTTATGTCCATCTGTTTTCTAAAAATATATTAGAATATCATTAATAAAAAATAGTAAAAAATTACAAAGATAATTTATATTTATTCTGTTCATAATATCTATGAATATAGTAATGGATATTTTATGTTTAAATATAATCACTAAGAATTATTAGTGTCCATATTTTATGCAAAAGGGTGTCTTGGGTATAACATCTCTCTTTAACAAAAGTTGATGGTATCTATATCATCCTTCATGAATTTTTAATCCCCTATAATTTTATTAGACATGTCATCATTATAGGGTAAAGGAAACTAGTTCATGATCGTGATCTTATTAAGTTCATAATAATCCATAAAAACACTCACTGACCCATCATTCTTTCTAACATAGAGAATAGGTGAACAAATATGGTGAAGAAATTTGGAAAGTAAGAACCTTTTCAATAAACACTTGTATAAAATTCTTCAATAATTTTAATGGAATATAGTTTATTATATATGACTCTTTTATATTGTTCTAGTACTGGGTATGAGTTCAAAGGAAAATTTTACCTTGTGTTATAGGGGAATAACTGATAGTTCTTTGATAAATATATTAATATATTCATGTATAATGGGCATGTATTCAATGTTGAGTTACAATAAAACCATTTGATATATTTATACTTAATTATTGTGTATCATGACCATTATTAATGAATTTGTTTCCAAAGGGAGTTAATAATCAAGCATGCATTGATATTTGATGATTTGGTTATTTGGGTTACAAAATAATATTTCACTATCCCAAAATTTTCTATCAGATATATGTAGGGGGGAAAATCCTTCAACAATATCACATCAAACTATGCTAATATAATAATAACTAAATTTGAAAGAATTGTCTCCTCATAGACCATGATTGGAGAATAGTAACATACCCTGGATGAAATCTCTGAGCCACCATATATTTTCACCAATAATTTAATATCTTATATTTTAGGAGGAAAATAAACATTCCGGTAAAATTTTATTATATTAATTATTTAAAAAAACAAGAATAATAAAATGATTCGCATACCTAGATTGAATAAAAAATATACCCTTACCCACTTCATTTTTCATATCCACATTTGTTTTAGTGATTCCATAATATCTCCATTTCTACGTGGGTCATGGAGGTCACTAATGGCCATTATCATTGTTATCCATTTTATTAGGGATTTGATATTCATAATTTACAAACTACTTTCATTTGAATAATTAATGTATAGGTGGTTCATTAGGTGGAAATTTATTCCCCTTAAATTTATTTTTCATCCTCTTCCTATTTATTGAAAAATAATGATCTCAATGATAAACCAATCCTCACATGAAATATCTTCCTATTATACTTTTTAAAATTTTCAATTTCTCCCACTAACATTTCTGGAATATAAGTGGGTAAATTTTCATACATTTATGTGATTAATCATTCAATTTTCCATGAAAATCCATATTCTTTTTTTATCTCAAAATTTTTGTGAGTATCATAGTTATATTTCCCTATTATGTGAACATATAACAATTTCTATATATCTAAAAATGTCTCTTATGGAAAATTCCTTTCAAATAATTGGTTTTAGGATACTATTGAAGCAATAGATCTCCATTTTAGAGTAAATAATAATACAGGAGGTGTTTCGTGTGATTGTTGTGATGTTTTCATAATAGGTAGCAATTAATTAATTATCCTTTTGTTTTATCCTAAGGAATTATCACTTCAAGTAATGGTGAAAATCTTGATGAAAAATGTTTATGAAGAATATTTTCTTAAACTCCTCCTATTTATTAGATTCAAATTCTTCCTTTTCCATCTTTACATTATCAATGTCCACCAATGGTCTACCAAAACATCTTGCTAATGAAAAACTAAGAATAACATTTCAAATTCTAAGAATGGGTAAATTGAAAATATCTTTCATTCATATTAATCCATTGCCCTTCAATTTGTCAATCAGAGGATCCACTATAGGATGGTGGTTGGGGACTCATGAAGGAATCAATATCATGTTTATCCTTATTTATTCTATTTGATTTCTCAACATGGTTTATGTTATTGATAATAAATAGTGATATAATTTCCATAAAGATATCCTCTCCATATCCCATACCATTTGTTTTTTCATTAGGACAATCACCACATTATTTCTCACACTCATTGTTAACTCAATTCTTCTAGGTTCCATCCATTTATTAAAAATGGGAAAACATAAATTATAAAAAACAATATCTTTATAAAATTAGAGTGGTCAAACATATTAATTTGAATAATCAAAGCTACAATGTATTACTTGTTAACACCTTAATTTTGTCCTATTATACTTTCGAATCATATTAGGTGACATTATGTTGGGATCTCAATTATTTCTAAAAATAATCCTAATAAAATAAATAAAAGATGAACTAATACCAACTATGAATACCAGAGAGTTACACAAATATATATTACATCATTTTTACAAGAATATTTGTTACTTAGTAAAAAATAACAAGGCATTGGAACCCATAGGTTTAGATTCCAAAAATATTAGATATATGACATTCTTATTAAAAATTATTTCATCAATATGACCCAAAAACATTCTACAGAAATGAATTCCTCAAAAACATATTACATCATTTAATTGTTGAGAAAATTGGGAAACATAAAGGGTGAGCTAAAATTCTTGGTTAGGAAAAAACATATCAATGAGTCACAAAGGGATAGATCATAACCGTGTGATAAAAAAAGAACATGGAAGAAATACCAAATTAAAATTAAAATTATATCATAAGATTTGTATATATGGTATAATATAAAGAAATATATCCTCAAAAGGATTATCATGAAAGAATAAGATATACTGTGGAATAAAAATGTGGAAGCACAGAATAATAACCATGATCCATGTGGCATAACATACACATGTTTCTTAGAAATAAACCTTTGAAATCCTTACATTGTGAACATATGTAACTGTAATCATGTCCACTAAATAGGTTTTGAACATAAGTAATAATAATAATGTTTATTCACATAGTTGTAAACATAGCTTACTGTAATCATGTCCTCACATAGATTTTTGAACATATCTAACCACAATAATTTCAACAAACAATTTTGTGAACATAGTTGACCACAATCATTTCCACATATAGAATTGTGAACATAGCTAACTACAATCAAGTGTATACACATAGTTTTCAAAATATCAAACCAAAATAATTAATATGAATGATTTTTTGAACATATTTAAGAAAAATGAAATCCATTTATATATTTGTGAACATTGATTACAAAAATTGTGTCCACTCATAAAGTTGTAAACATACATAACCACAAAAATGTCAACACACGGAGTTGTGAATATACTAACTCGAATCATGTCAACCCTCAGAGTATTGAATATAGCTATAGACAATCATATATATAAGGTCTTATCCTAAATCATTACATAATCTTTAGTTAAGACAAGAATTTACACACTCTTACATTGAGATATTTATCAGGTTTATATTTTTAGAGAATTAGTTCAAAAATCATACATAACATTACATATTCATACAAAGTGGACACTATTAAAGCATTATCGATTTCATTCAAAATATAAAACATTTTAAATAAGACATTATTTCTTTATCATGATTAAAATATTCATAAAATTCATCTCCAATTCCTTATTTTTCTTACCCATCCATATACAATGTGAAAAAACATTTTAAAACTTGTAACGAGCACAAAAACATAGTAAGGGGCATAAAATAAAGAAAGAAACTTTTAGTCGGTGAATATTTTAAACTCAAGAAAACATTTTCACAAAATCATTCTTTTCAAAAGTAAAACCTAAACTATTTATCTTACTTCTTAAAATAAAAAGATTTATATACAAATCCTTAGAAATAATAAATCATAATGATAACTATTATGATCTATATCATTCATAAATTGTATATTTATTGTAAACATAGTGAGTAAACTTCATTGTTACATTTGTAATATCCACCATAGTATATTCCCTAAATCTCGTACGAGAAATCAAACTGTTTAACTCTGTATCATTACCCAATTCATTAGAGAGAATTCACAGGCTCTCCCACCATCATTTTACCATATAACCACCCATATTATTATGTTTTTCCCATGTTCTATAACATATTCCTGACACATAAAACAAGAATAAAAGAAAAACAATGTTTCCACTTTGAAATCACATTTTATTTTTACAACGCCACACACTCTTAAATAAAAACAAATTATTTCAAAATAAAATGGGAAATTTTAAAGGAATAATAAAAAAATTAAATCAGCAAAAAATTGATAAATTATTTCCCTGAAATATATGTTAAAAAATTCATTTTGAATTTGTAAAAATAGTTTAAAGGGTATATTTAAAAAATATTTTTAAATGAAAGTACCTTAAGTTCAGTTCGACTCATCACATACAATATATATCTTCATAAATAGTAAATGTTTGTTAATTAATTAATTTCTTGAGAATGTTTTTAATTTTTATTATTCATTTTATATTAATTTTTATCATTTTCCAAAAATTACTTAATTATTTATTTTCACATCGGTCGTTTTGTCGATATTTGGTACTCGAGTCCAAAATTACTTTGAAATGGTGTTTATAGTCAAAATGGTCACAATTATATCTTCTCAAAAATAATATTCCTGAAATATTAATCACTTTTTTATATCATTTATACTTTTAAATCAAATCTTTTATGTATTTATATGAAAAATGAGCAATGTTATAATCATGGAGACGGTAGGCAGTATATACGTATGAGTAATGTTTCCACTTTCCAATGATCATTATAAAAACAAGGTAATAATTATATTATCCTTAAATAATGATCATAATATCATAAATATCATATTAATAATTTAAATATATATTTGTATATATTTAACATACATGTGATGTGGTGAAAAAATGAATCACATCGCTTTGTGGAGGTGATAGTTCCCACGTACGCACGAACGACATAATCATTTTTATATACATGGAAGGTAATAAATCAATTGATATATTATTCAATTATAATTATAAATATGTAATGAATATAATATATTAACATTAATTACATCGTTGTCACCATTATTTAGAAAAGGTAAGGGAAAATGAATTATATCGATTTTTGTAGGTGATAGTTCACAGGAACACATAAACCATTATCATTTCACATTTGATGAAATTGTAGATGGATTTAGGTGATGAGATTAAAAAATTAATATATAATTATATTTATGATCCTATAGTTATTACTTAATCATGGATGATGAATATTTTAAGGAAGTGGAAGAAGAAATAAAACAAAAAAACATAAAAATGATATATTTCCTTTAGAAAAACACCTTTGATTAACTCCTTAACACCTCTAAGGAGGGATTCATGCCTAATATATGGAATCCAGTATATGGGGAGGGATTAGAGTATTGAATTTGAGAATATATTGAATTATCTAGACTGTTTTTGAGGTGTGAATAATAGTGAATAATGGATTCCCTTTTATAGGAGAGGGGAGAGGAACTCATTGATATATTTAAAAAATTAAAATAATAAAAATTAATTTTATATTATAAATGTGTCAAAATTGATTTATTTCAAATAAATGATGTGTTTATGTTGAATACTCTTCATCCAAGGAAAATTATAAATGCTTTTTTTTAATCCTTAATTTTTTTTGTTTTAATCCTTAATTTACTATTTTAACTCTTAGCATGATGTCATGTAAGTTACACATTGAGGGTAATTATAATTACTATAACATGATAAAAGACTATAAAATGAGTAATTAGTGACGTGAAAATATTTAAACCAACTAGTTTGTTTATTCATATATTTTAGTAAATTATTCATCATTTAATACAAGAGTTTATATTTTAAAATATCATTACTGTCAATTTTGACACTATTTAGTATTGACTTTTTCAAAATACCATAACAATTTGATATCCTCAAAAAACATTCATTAAAACATATCTAACATGAAAAATTATTCACGAACAATATTTCATGGCATAAATTATATCAAATATATTTATTTTAACATTTTGTATATAATTTATTTGATTCTTCCATTAATGATGCAATTACTCCATCACTTTTGTGTCGAACTTTAATTTTATTATTTATACCCTAATAATTGTAAATAAATTTCGATGATGTAGGTAATATTTTTATCATTATAAATTTTATTTATATTGTACTATATCCTCTGTATAACCCTATATTAAAAATACTTTATTTATTAAAAACAAGGGTGCGACAAAAAATATCTTCTCATTTGAAATAATATTATTAATGACTTTATCACAACCATGTCGTATAAAAATAGTATAACATAGGCATAAGGATTATTTTGGATTATACACACGCATCTAATGAAAATAGGTCATGTGTTAGTGTTATTTTATATTATTTATAGTATTATTTTTACCCTTAAATACCCTATTTACCCTTCATTGTGGAAAACAAAATAATTCCTAAAGTCACTGTTAATAATGTTTGAAATAATTTTGATTAAATTAGATCATAAATTTATTAATTATTACTACCTTATAATCCAGTTTTTTTATTTAAAATGCATAATTGGATAAAATTAATTAAAAAGTATTCTTGTTGAAGGAATCAGATCACGATTTATAAATTAAAACATTCCAAAGTTCACACAGTTTTTATATCCTATTTCAACATAAAACATTTTCCAATTATCTAAATTGGATTAAATTATAATAAAATAAATATATTTATACTTTAAAAATAATTAAATGGATAATATAACAATATAAATAAAACATACAAAAAAAAATATTTTTGAATTAAAATGCAGTATTTTCCATTATTCATTAAAATATGAAATTTATCAGAAAACTACCAAAAATTAATCACAAGTAATTTTGATATTAAATTTTAAAATAATATTATTATTTATTAAAAAATAATTTATAAAAGTTAAAAAAACAATATTTAAATCATGTGGACCATCAAAAGGCGGTAAAATTTCTTAATAGAAAAATAATGTTTTTATCCATAATACTAGTTTTATCATATACATCATTGAACATATTATCTATTTAAATTAATATATAGTTAATAAATATTAATAAATATGAAAAATTATTTTTCTGTACTTGACTAGGTTGTTACATTCTTCACCCCATTTTGAAATTAGTTCCTCATAATTTTATTAACTTATTAAATAAGGGGGGATATATTCCTCTCATAAAATTATTATATTTCCATATTGCCTCTTCAATTATATGTTTTTCCCATAAAACATTATCCTCAAGAGTAACTATATTCCACAACACCTGCTCTCAGAGGTCATGAACCTTAGCCAGTTATTCCTCATAAGAATGATTCCCCTCCAACTAAACTACTTCTAGACTCAAAACATGTTATGGATATGGAATATTCTTTCATAACATTGAAACAAAAAAATAATTTTGTATCTATAATAAACATAGAGGAAAATCAAATTGGTAATAAATTGAACCAACTTTATGTAAGATTTCATAAGGTCCAATTAATCATGGAATCAGCTTCATCTTCTTACAAAAATGCATCACATTATTTCCTAGAGAATCTTTGATAAAGACATGATCACCTACCTCAAAAAAATATTCGTCCATAGGTTATTAGTCTTACATTTCTTTATGCTCTAAGATGTTCTCATGTTTTTCTGAATCAAATAAACTTTCATTATAGTTTCTTCTACCAAATTTGGCCTCGTCAACTTTATTTCACTGACATAATCCAAAAAATCTAGGGTTTGACACTGCTTTCCATATTATTACTAAAATAGTACCATTTTTATACTAGAATAAAAAATTATATTATAATAAAACTCATTTAAAGAAATATTTTGATACAAAATTCATTTGTAATCCATTCATCAAGCATGTATTATTTCCTCAAAGGTATGAATTGTCCATTCTGAATGCCTATATGTTTTAGGATCAATAGTTATACAGAAATGCAATTCAGTTCCCAAATACTTCTAAAGGCCCTTCCAAATATTGGAAGTGAACCTAGGATCACAGTCAGATTCAATGAATAGAGTAACTCTGTGTATCTTTATTATCTCTTTAAGATAAAACTGAGAATGATTGTCTAGAGATATAGTGTCTTGAATATGCATAAATGAGTAGATTTAGTCAATTGATCAACAATAACATTAATCACATTTTTACCTAGATAATTATTCATTAATCCCACTATGAAGTCCATGTATATGTTTTCCCATTTCAACTCCATCACTAGAAAAGTATGAATCATCCCTTTCGATAACATTCACTATAATTTAACCTATTGAAAAGTCAAACAAATCACCATTATGTTTCCAATATCTCTTTCCATTACATCCCACGAGTAATATTCTTGATGGTATCATTATATCTTAGTGTGGATGGGATGAATTAAAAATGAAGAACTATGAGCTTCACATAACAACTATTTCTTCAACTGTTAATCAAAAAGAACACATAAACTCTTACCAAATCTCCAAACACAATCTTCACCAATGTTAAATTCAATAAACTTATCCTTTTGAACAAATTCTATATTTTTCTTCAAATTATGGTCTTCCTTAAATGATTACTTCATTATATCTGATAGTGATGATTTCACGAACTCCTAAACAAATAATGAAATTTCCTACACCACAACATCCAATCCAAAATTCATCCAATTATTTACCAAATTTCCATGTTCCAAATGTTGCATGGTTTATTTTTCATTACTCATCTGACTCAAAGAATAATTCACTTTATTTATTTTTCTAGGATGATAATGAATTGGGAAATCATAATCCTTGATTAGTTCGAGCCATCTTCTTTGTCTCATGATAAATTATTTATGGGTGAATATGCACATAAAATTATTGTATTCTTTATATATATCACATTTTACTCATTAAAAATTATTCCCCAAAATTTTTAATGAAAAAATAACATCATATAATTCCAAATCATGTGTATGGTAATTTAACTCATGAGGTTTCAACTAATGTGAAGCATATCAAATTACCTAATCATTTTGAATTAACATGCTACAAAAATCCATTAAAATAATCATCACTATAGATAAAAAATTCACCATTTCTAGAATAAATTTCCTTAACTTGATCATTCAACAATATTATTTTGAACTTTAGAAAACAATCCTCAAATTATTTTTTCTATATGAACTTAACTCTTTTTCAACTTTACATGGTCAATGGGCTATATTATTGTGTAATTTTTTCACCAAACCTCTAGTAATGCCCTAATAAACCAAGAAAACTATTAATATTAGGTATATTTGTGGTTCTTGGATATTATTCAAAAACTTTTGTTTTATTAAGATCAATAGTTATTACATATTTAGAAAAAATATGTCCATGGAATGAAATTGGTTGCAACCAAAATTCTTACATTTTTAATTTCCCATAAACATTCTATTTTAAGGGTTTTAAATGAACCCTTATATATTGTGTATATTCTTCAATATGTTTTGAATATACCAAAATTTTATCAATAAACACAACCACAAACTTATCTAATAACTTGTGAAATATTCTATTCATAAGGCCCATTAATATAGAAGGTGCATTAGTAAACCCAAACAACATAACTACATATTCATAATCCCATATCAAGTCTAAAATGTAGTCTTTAAAACATATAGTTCATCTATTTTCAACTATAGTTACACCATACTCAGATCAACCATCAAAAAATATTATGCTCTCTAAGGCTAATCAAGCATAATAATTGATATGAGTTAAAGGATATTTTTTCATAATATTGATTTTAAACAGGCCTCTATAATCAATGAAAAGTCACATCGAATGATATTTTTTTAACAAACAAAATTGGGTTACCTCACGATGATGTTCTAGGTCAGATAAAACCTTTATCTAACAACTCATGAAATTGATTATTCAACTCTAAAAGTTATATTTGATCCATTCAATAAGGGGGATTATAAATTGACTTAGCATATAATAATAATCCAATGTTAAATTCAAGTTCCTGATCAGCTATAATACTAGGAATCTCATTAGGAAAACCCGTAAGAAACTCATTAACCATTATCACACCATTAATCTGAATAGTTCCTCTTTTCAATAATATGTGTAAGATGACATTCATTTCCATATTTTAAAATATTCTTGGCTTCCTGATATATTATAATGGAATGGTTCATTATTTTATAAAAACTACAAATCTTTCTAAAAATCAAATTATTTAGCCTTCTAATCTATCTTAGCATGTTAAACAGAAATCCAATCCATACCCATAACAACATCAAACACTACTATTGGAAAAACAACAGCATTTTCAAGTAAATTATTTCAATAGATAATGATAAGAGTATTATTAAAATTTATTTTTTCCTTAATATTTCCTCTATTTTTTCTATAAGTTCTTTATTCATTTATTGAGGTGGATTTTCTAATTTACCAAAAAAAATTCTTAAAAATGAAATAATGTGAAGAACTTTAATCAAAAAACACATTTTAATAATTTGGATAAACAAAAAATGTAATTTATACCATATCATTTGATATACCAATGTCTATTGAAGTAGTTGCAAAATATTTCACCACACCTTTCTGTCTATAGTATAGATTCATCCCATTATCTATGTTCATCTTTGGACACTTGTTTTCATAATGACCCATCTAATTAAACTGAAAAAAATTTACTAATTGTACATCAAATTTTTAATTACCACTAAAATTATATTTTTAATAATAGTTATGATTTTTATGTCCCATTTTACCACATCAAATGCACTTACAAGAATTCAGATGGAATTCTCTAATGTTTTTTTACAAACTGTAAACATGATTTTCATACCATTAGAATTTTTTGTTGAATTCTTCCCTTTCAGCTTCCACCTCAACCACTCTTTTTATTGGTTTTGAAAGAACATATGATCATAAATAAACTCAGTTTCCACCCTCTTTTCTTATCTCACAAGTTTTTCATACTTGTTAACTCATGAGAATCCAATTCCCTTTGATACATTGCATTTAATCCTAAATAAATACTTTTTATTTTTCTATCAAGATCCTGGATGAAATTCTGAGTATTCCTTGTTACTCAAGTGAATTTTTTTTTGAATTAACCACTTAATCCTCAACTTTTCTCAATTCCACAAATTTTTTTCATCCTAAGTTGAACCACCATAGAAATATATTTCTAAAGAAAAGTAATATTTTATTCATCCCACTGAAGAGAATAAATCTCTTTACTACCTTTGATATTATTAATCATTGATCAGCACTGATCAGCTTCACCTTAAAAAAATAAACAGAGGGATAACCCTTTTTATTTTCAGAAAACCCCATGACATTGAAAATATTATCTAGGGATTTTTTCCACCCTTCAACTAGAATGGGGTTAGATGGTCATCTGAATGATGGAAGATATTGTTGTATGAAATGCTTGACTACAAAAATGTTCCGTTGTGTTTGATCTAACTGATCTCATTCATGTATACCATAGACATTTATATAATTATCCAACATTGATATCACTTCAAAAAAAACTATTCAGTTTTGATTTCAACCATCTTCAGTTGTTGATTCGGAAGGTTGTTTTCCACTATATGTCATCCCAGTACAGTTGTCCTGATTCCTCTGTGGAAAAAAATTCAGAATATACATATCATAGACAAAAAAATATGGTAATCATAAAATTATATATCATTTCAACTTATTCATAAAGTAAAAAAATCATTTATGGATATCCTAACCACTAAAGTTCTCTAAACCGCCTTATAATTCCGACTATAAAGAACCAACCACAATCATTACAAAATCATGAGTTCAGTCAAGAATATAAATTCTTTACATTAAGATTGTTTTTAGTTTTTTATTTTTTATATATTAATTCATAAATCATACATAAAATTCCACATTCAGACAAATTATATACTATAAAAACATTATCCATTTGTCAGAAAATATAAAACATTAAAATTAAAACATGATTTCCTTTTCTTGATAAAAATTTTAATAAAATTGATCTCCACATCCACCTTTCTCTTACCCATCCTTATACCTAGTGGAAAAAAATTAAAACTAGGGATGAACTAAAAAACTCATTAATGGACATACAATAAGAAAAAACTATTAGTCCATGATTATTTTAAACTCATTGAAACATTTTCAAAAGATCATACTTTTCACCCATAAAACATAAACACTTTAGCTTACCTCATGAAATAAAAAGATTCATCTAAACCAATAGAGTAATCATAATCCATAAAGGAAACATTTATAGTCCATATAGTTCTTACATTTTATCTTTCAATGTAACATAGGGAGTAATCATCATGGATACATTAAGAATACATGTCGCGGTATATTCCCAAAATCTATTGGGAGAAACCCTATTGTTTAACTCGATATCATTGACCAAAGAATTGGAGAGATATAATGGGATCACCCCCCGTGAGTTTACCTTTAAAAGAACCTTATTCCTAAGTTATTCCAGAGTTCTATAACATAATCAAGACACATATAACAAGAATAATGGAAAACAACATTTCCACTTTGAAATCACTTTTAATTTTTAAAATAAAGTTCACACATAATTGAGAACACATTTATTAAAATTAAAAAGGGAAAATTATAAACTAATTTATAAAAAATTAAATCATAAAGAATTTTTAAAATTCCATTTATTATTTATATTTTAAAAATTCATTTTTTATTTTATAAAAATAGGTAAAAGAGTACCTCCAAAAATACGTTAAAAAGAAAGTCTATTACCATGAGTTTATCTCAGCATGTAAAATCTTTATCTTATGAAATAATAAAGAATCAGATATTTATTTTCTTAAATTAGAAACTTTTAAATTTTTATTATTCTTTTTATATGACTTATTAATATTTTATAACAATTACTTAAATTATTAATGTTCACATCAGTCCTCTTGTCGATATTCGGTACTTGAGTCCAAAATGACATTAAGATGGTGTTCATAGTAAAAATGGTCACAATTATATCATCTAAAAACCAATATTAATGACATAATAATCACTTTTTTACTTAATTTACTCTATTAAATCACACTATTTATGTATGGTTATGACAAATTAACAATTTTAAAATCATGGAGATGATTGGTCGTATGTACGAATGAGTAATGTTTCGACTATTCAATGATCACAATAGAATAAAGATAATTGTTATTTTATATTTTTAAAATGATAATAATATTGTAAATATTATATTAATAAATTGTATATACTTATTTATATCATACATGTGATTTGGTGAAGCAAAATGAATCACATCACTTCTTGGAGGTCATAGATCACGCATCTGGATGAATAATGTTTTATTTTTTATGGGCATGGAAGGTAAATTAATTTATTTATTATTATCCGATAATGATAAATATTTCATGAATATCATATATAAAAATTAGTTCCATAATTATGACCAATATTGATAGACAGTAACGGAGAAATAATTATATCATTTCATTGAGGTGACAGTTCACACAAACACACAATTGATTAATTCCTTTCCCGTTTGATGGAAGTAGATATGTAATTAGTTAATGAGATTATTATAATAAAATATCAATATATTTATGATATTTAACGTATTATTTCATCAGGATTCAATAATAGTTTTAGTAAGTGGAAGAAGAAATAAAAAAAACACTTAAAACAATGATATCATTTCTTTAGACAATATCCTTTGATTAACACCTTAACACCTCTGTGGAGGGTGTTCTACCAAATGTAGAACCCCCAAAATGTGGGTTGGGATTCTATAAATTTAATTTTTTAGAGTTTCTATCATCCAAATTGGTTTTGATTATTGAATATTAGAGAATAATAGGTTCCCTTTTATAGAATAAGGGAGGGTCACTTATAAATATCATTAAAATATTAAATTGATATAAATTTATTTTATTTTTTAAATGGGACTATATTAATTTATTTAGAATATAAGACAATGTTTTTTCAAGTCACTATCTTCCAAATTAAATTATACAAGTTTTTTTTAATTCCTTATCATTTTCTATTAATCCTTAATTAACCCTTTGAACTCTTAACATGATATCATGTATCAGTCACTTTGAGAGTACGTATAATTTCTATAACATGCCAAACAATGAAATAAAAGAGTCATTTGTGACATTAAAAGAATTATAGAAAATATTTTTTTGAATATTTTATTTTTTTTATAAATTCTGTATCATTTAATAACTGATTTTATATTTCAAAATATCATTATTGTTAATTTTGAGACTATTCATTTCATCACTTTTTAAAAATATCAGAAAAAACATTCTATATTTAAAAAGAACCACTAAAACATCTCTATCATGTAAAATTATTCAATAAAATTGTTTTATTGAATTAATTACACCAAATTATATATATTTTAACATTTTTAATATCATTTATTGGATTAAACCATTATTGAATCAATTATTGCATCATTACCATGTCACAATTTAATTTAAATACTTATTCCCTAAAATTTATAAATAAATAACCTTTATGTAGGTAATATTTTTATATTTTATAATAATAATTATATTTGAATAGATCCCATGCATCACCACACATTAGAAATACATTACTTATAACAAACAAGGGTGTGAGAATGTTTGTGTTCTCTTTGAATATAATATTATAAATCTATTTCTCACACCCATATGGCTTCCAAAGGGTATAAAATTGACCCAGATATGATTTTGGTCTAAACACGCACATATAATGAAATCATTACATGTTGTAGGGAAATTTATATTATTTATAATATTATTTTTAACCATTAATTACCTGGTTTACCCTTAACCATGGTAATAGAAGAAAAATTATTAGAGTTACTGTTCATAATATCACACCAAAATAATTTTGATCTTATTAGATCAAAAATTTAATAATAATTTAAACCGTGTATGTATTTATTTTAATATAAATAATATAGATGTGGAAAAAATTAATTTCAAATTATTATCTTTGACGGAAAGACAAAACAAATTTTCAAAGTAAAACGTTAAAATTTTCACATAGTATTTGTATCAAATTTTAATGTGAAATTGATTCAAATTACCTAAATTAAATTTTATTCCATATAATTAATCTAATGAAACATTAAAACCATTTAAAAGGATAATATTACTATATAAATAAATTATATGAAAAATAGATTTGAATAAAAATGTAGTATTTGTTTACTATTCATTAAAATAATAAATTTCTCTGAAAAATGCCAAAAACATAACAAAAGTAAATATTTAAATTACTATTTCAAACAATATGTTCACTTTTTTCCAATATAAGTTATAAAACTTAAAAAACTATATTTAAATCACGTTTCTTACCAAAATGAGGTAAAATATCTTTCAGGAAAAAAAAATTTAACCATAAAACTAGTTTTACCAGGTGCATTATTAAACATATTGTCTCTCTTAATAAATATTAAGTTAAAAAATATTATTAAATATAATAAATAATTATTACATCATTACCCAGTTTGTTACAATATCAATGAATTGTATTTTGAATAGATATATTCACACCGAGTTTTGAACATCGCTGACTACACAAATGTTCGTGAACAAGTTTATGAGCATAGCTAACTGTAATCTTGTACAAACAAACCCTTGTGATATCTTGAGATATAACATTTTACAAAATTAATTATAGGTAAATATCCTAACCATTTATCCTATAATGTTAAACTATAAATATTAGTTTCATATAAAATCCATCATACATCTTATAAGGAAAAACACATGTTAATAAAATTGTTTTCTTTCCATTTTTAAATGGTATAGATTAAAATTAAATAATTAATTATATTAGTTGACACAGAAAATTCAATCTAGAATTTAATTATATCATAATATAATTTAGAGGGTTATTCATGAAACATAACTCCATATGAGATAAATCATTTATATATATAGAGAAAAATTTAAGTGAAATAGTAAAAAGAATTTTCCTATATCGTTGAAAATGATGTCATAAAATTGAAGTTACAAGTCCCATTAAAAAATATATTCCAAATAGTAAAAAAATAAATTTAAAAAACAATTAAAAATAATATCACAAAATTTAACTTCAGAAAAATAGATCAAAATTTTATGAAATGTGGAGTTAATGATAAAAAAATATCGTGGTGGAACAAAATGCCTTTAGTTATTTTAATGCAGTTCTAAAGAAAACCCATGCCGTTTAATGAATTATAAAATATATTCCTGAGCATATATAAAGAAAAATATGAATTTTATAAAGGATAATACATATTTATCTTCCAAAATTTTCATAAAAAACATTATGGTAATAATGTATATGGACTTGTTGGAGAAAATGCTAAGAGAGGGTTTGATAATTATTTGTAGCTGAACCATTTTTATGAAGAAATAAATGCATAAAAGAATATATTTTTATATAGATATGTAACGTTTAGATATATATATATATAACATTTTAAATATAAAAATGATATAATATATTGTAATTAAAATAATATACTCATAGTTGATGCTTTAAGTCCAAATGAAATGATAATTGATTCAACAAAAACGGTTACCTAGAATACCTAATCGGTCGAACATTCTATAACTTCTTATATGATAAATTTATTTTTATTATTAATCGTTATCAGAACCATATTAATATTTATTTTAATTTATATAAATTATTTATAATTTCATATTTACAATTTATAAATCATTCTTTATCAAAATTAATTTTCAAGTGCTAATTGTCATCTCTATTAAATGATAGCATAATTATGGAAGTTCCCATACATGACAATTGATCATGTTTTAATCTCTATTAGGATTCAATTATAGGTAACATATTTGGGTTTCATATAATTATGATTTCTAATGGTCATTTTATGGATGTTATGGTGATAGATTTTAATGAGTGTTCAAAATCTCATTTTTTGAGAATTTAAATTCAATAAAATAAATTGATTTTATTAATTAATATACATATATATATTACTATTAATTAATTATAATAACATATTAAATTCAAAATTATTACATTATATTATTATTATTTTGTATTTCATAATCATTCTTGACAAGGAAAGTATAGAATTGTTCATGTTGGTGGAAATACCGACCCAAACCAAAATGTGATATAACTAATAGATGAGTAATAATTTTGTGTTACATTATTATAACATAATTTTTATATATAAAGTTTATATTACACAATTAGATCCCATAATAATATTTTGGACGATTTTATTTTATAAAATAAATGAATGTAATAAAGAATAACTCATTAATTATTATGGAAGAGTAACTATTTCTCATAATGTCCCCCTTTCAAAAGAATGACTTGTTCCTCCTTCTTGGGAAAAAAGGATACAAAATGTTTAATTATACATTATGAAAGTTAACTTGGGTTGTAAATCTAGATAAAACTGAAAAATATTATCATTTTACAGTGGATGGTGGATATCTTTTTTTCTAGTTGAATATGTGGTCATTTATTTGGAAACATGTGTTTTCTGAATGGTAAAGTTATAATAACATGGGATTTAGGTGAGTTGGGTAAAGGCCATTTAATAATAATTATAAGGTTGAATATCGAACCTATAGAAAATTTTCCTGAAAATTTCTTTCTATATTTTATTCATATCAGTAAAATTATAAAAATTTTATTCATATCATTTTTACCGATTTTTACTTTGTTTCAAAATTTGCAATGGAAATTATTTTTTACTAAATAAAATATCCCTCTAACCTGATTTGGATGTTAGAATTCCAATTTATAAATATAAAAATTAATACAATTCAATTTAAATAAAAGAAATGTATCTTTAAAAAATCATAAGATATATATATATATAGTATTTTTATAGAAAAAAATATATATTTTTACCATTAAGTGTTATTAATGTTATTAAATGTAAATTAATAATTATATAAATGTTATTATATCTTTTATGAATAGAACTAATAAATTATATAATAATTATCCTCTAAAAGTGATCAATTTAATTTATTAATAAAAATACCCAATATTTAGAAAAAATATTCTTAAAAAATATCGTATAAAAGTAAATGATTTTAACTAAATTCAATAAAATTTAATTATTTATCTTCTAATAATTCATTTTTATTAATCAATTCATATTGGAATGTTTCCATTAATTTAATGAAAACATAAAATTATTACGGAAGAAATATTACTAATTATAATATAAAGCCAAAAATAAACTTTTTTATAATAAAAAAATTTAATTATTTATTAACTCATTATTTCATTACAGAATTATTTATTATGTAAGAATTAAAAAAAATTTAATTTATCGTTAAGAAAAAAAATTAATGTATCTATTGGATAAAATTATATCGAATAAGCATGTATTCAATGGTTATAAATCCAATGACAATATATCAAAAAAATTTAAATATAAATCAGTATTCATATTCAATCAATTTTTTCAATATTTGTATCATATATCTAATTATATTTAATCATTATATGGCTATCATTGGGGGTGTGATCTTTCTATATGATCATGTTGATATGAATTTCAATCAGGTAGCATTTTTATTTACTTCTATATTAATTGATTTATTTATTTTAAAAATAAATTCATTTAGTTGGATTATTATATTTCAATTATATATTGATTATTCTATCATAATTAAAAAATTATAATTTATTTCATTTAACTATTTTATATGTCACAATCTATCAAACATAATATTTATTTAATGATAAATAAATACTAAAATATTGGGTTGTTATAATGGGCCACACAAACTATGTTGTATTTAAGAGAAGGACATTGTGCACAATATCCACTCAATTGGTGGAACATGCGAAAGGAGAAGCAAGATTATACTTGTCTGTGAGAGTTTTTATTAATATTATATAACATTTGTAATGACTTTTATTTTCAATGTATTAATTGTTAAATATTATATAGATTAATTTTGAAACCAGGCATAGAGACGTCATGCGATTCCAAGGACTAGTGTTCCAGTGATAAATGTTTGAAATATATTAAAATATTAAATAGCACGCATGCACAGTTTTGCTGAAAAAGTGGAATAACTTTTACTTGGTTCCTGGATCAGAAATATGAAGGACATTTCATGTTCAAATACTGTCTTTGCCCTAGGTCATACTTAACATTGTTCGGCGCAGGTAGATTTTGGAAATTCATCACTAGCATTTTAAATAAATAAATAAAAATTGGGAAAAAATTATCTTATATTATTTTGTCGACGCAGGGACACAACATGAGTTTTTTCTTAAAATAAACTGTTTTTTATAAATTCATGGCTAGTCTCGTAACCCTAGAATTATGTGGAGATAGTGGGAGTAATCCTATAGATAACCCCCTCAAGAAACTGATAATAGAACTTTGGATCAAAGATCAATGAACAATTATCTTGGTAGATCTCACCAATGATGACGACCGATCGACCATTCTTTGCCAGTGAGCAATCTAAATCCATGTAGAATGTTTTATTTTGATTCTTATTTTCTATTCTTGAAATCCTGCAAATAACACACACTAATCCATGAACAACTTATCCAATAGACTGGTCATAATTGAAAGATCTTTCATTTGTGGGATTTATCTAGATTTCATTATAGATATTTTTTTTGATACATTTACTTTTCTAACACTGAAAAACTAATATCTATATAAACATCTATTGAGGTTATAACCTCTTAACTATTGTTATTTTATCCCTCTATTTCTTGCGTTCATGGTGTGTTTTCTTTGTTCATCTATTGGGATTGAACAGTTGATCATTTCACCATCGATTCTTTGTTCAACGGTCTGAAACTAGAGATCTGACATTAGAACGACTTGATGGAGGTGCGACGGAGATGATGGTGCATAGATCAATGTGATTTGGGGGTAAACATTCTTCGGTCAAGTTGTTTTAGTAAGGATGAAATCATTTTTTCAAGCTGATTGATGGCATGAAACCCATTAATATGTTGTTATGGTGGTGAGATGACCTTGTATCTAGAGTTTGAGGCAAACAAACCATTAGAAAAATATCCATAAGATTAGCTGAGGCATGTAGAGAAAGAATGTATGATTCTCGAAAACCTGACACAATATACTTGTAGTCCATACTACAATGCATGTGTTTATCATTGGATGAATTGTAATTTACATAGTAATTACATGAACATGCGGTGGAGTACACAGGATGTGTATATAGTGTGTTCTCCCCCCACATGGTATGGCCTTAACTGGTTACATGGACTACCCCATGTACTAGTACATAGGTAGGGATATATGGGCTAAAGGAGTGTATTGGAACACAACCGAAGTCCCCAAGAAAAGCTCAGATTGAAGCACACGGTGTGTATCCCTTACTTCACATTATGTACCAATATTCTATATGACATAGTTTAGGATGAAATGGACCACTGTACAGCTATAATACCAAGGGTCAAGGGACACGGTGTGTGACCCCACGATATAATATGTATCCCTTTCTACAAGGCTTCACCTTTTTTATTTTGTATATTGGACAAGTTTCATTAGGTTTTTCCATTCATTGTTCTCTTGAAGGTTTGTATGAGTAATTTACTACTCCTAGGAATATGATATCTTTAGTCGGGCTTCCTTGTTAGAGTTTTTGGTATATACCCATGACCCTATATAAGGCCCCAGCCTTAAACCTTACTTAATCTTGAGTTATTACAAGATTACACATTGAGGATCTTTTTAGGTTTAGAGTTTTAGAGAATTAGAACATAAAACTTTCTTTACATTCAACATTTAAACAAAGTGGTTACATAAAAGATAGTATTCATTTTTTCCCATTAACGGAAACATATTTAAAAAAAATAAAGCATGGATTATTTCCTGACACTTCCTTGACACTATCATCAAATCATGTACCTTTCCCTTGACCTGTGAAAAACATTTCAAAAAAACATGGGATGAGCATAAAAAGCTTAGTAAGGGTTATAAAAAAATATGGAAAGGAAACCTGAGTTCATATATACATAAGAATGAAATCATACTTTACCCATAAAATATAGGCACATTAACATACCTCATCAAATCATGAATAAATTATTGAAATCATAAGACATAAAAGGTAACTTGAGGAATTCATAACATTCTTACGTAGGGAGTAACCCTCTTGGTTACGTTTGAATACCCACTAAAGTATATTCCCAAAATCTCTTCGGTGAAACCTTAACGTTTCACTCCTTCACGTTACCCAATGCATTGGAGAGCTATATCGGGCTCACCCGCCCTTAGTTTATCACGGAACCACCCGTTTTCATAACAATTCCAAAGAACCATAACATAAACGTATCACATAAAACATGCAAAAAAGGAAACATAACATTTCCAAATTTCAATCACAATATAACATTTTTGTATATTGAAATAATGAATCCATTCAAAAAGAAACCATTTAAAACATTTAATAAAGAGATTTTTGAATCAAAGTGCCTCATACCACCTTGAATCTTTTAAAATTTTAAACCACTAATATCCATATAAATAAATCCAAAAAACCATTTTGAAAACATCGACATTAAAGATAAATATTTAGAATAATAATACTTTAAAACATTTAAAATGATATTTTTGTTAAATAGTTTTTAACAAAATGAGAGACTCTTGAATAAAAATAATAGTAGAATAACATTAAATCTGAACTTTATAATATCATGAGAATAAAGGGATTCATGATATAATATGTCAAGGACAGTATACACACCATATAAGATTGAATTGGTGCATAACAACAGTGAAGTCTCAAATGAAATGTAAAATGAGATGAAATCCATTATAAAGAAAGTATCCTTAAATTAAGGATAAATCAATCTCATAATTATGTGTGACAAATATAAATACACCCAATATAAGTGTATATTAATTTTAAAACAATCAAAGGTTATTCACACATATTCAAAGGATGACATATTCAATAACTACAAGTTGAACCCAAACAAATCGAAATTGGGTTAAGAAGTTCCCTTGGTAAAATTCGGCAGCCTAACGGCGTCACATATAATTTTACAAAAAGGTTTGATGAGAAAGATAAAGGGGATCTCTTCACTTGGACAAAAAATTTACATAAATATGTATATAGAAGAACATATCCCAACATAATAGTATGTGAATTAAAATACATAACCAAAGAAGTCTTTTTAAAAAAAAGGAGGGTGAAAGGTCCCCTTACCGAGTTGGGTAACGTTTGAAACGTACACCCCATGGAAGAAGGGTCATAAAATGTGGATGTGAATACCCATTAATGAAATTATACTACACAAATTGTATAATAATGGGCAGTACATACACCACTCAAAGGAAATTGTGGCAAATGTAGCATAAATCTCACGGGAATAAAAGTGAGATGAAAAACCCCATACAAAAACTTGGCAGCCTAACCGTGCCACATAAAACTTTCAAAAATGTATTGATGAGATCAAATAGGGTCTCTAATCATATTAACATAAATTTTACCGAAAGAGGAATATAAAAGGACATCCCCCAACATAACAAATAGGAGCATCAAAGAAGTCACATAAAGGAGAGTACTTAAAAAAAGAGAGAGGTTAGATCTCTTACAAAAATTCGGCAGCCTAACGGCGCCACTCAAAACGTCCAAAATGGATTGATGAGAAAGAATAGGGTATCTCATCATATGAACATAAAAATTACAGTAATATTAATATAAAATAACATCCCAATAACAAGAAAGATGAGCTTTATAAGTAATGACATAAAAGAGTGTACTTATAAAGAAAGAGAGGAGTAAGATCCCTTTCCTCGGGTCCGACATGACTCGATCGTTCTTTAATATCCTAAATAATAAACTTGAGTTAATTTTTACTTCCATAAGAACCTTTTTGAAGTTAATTATTCCTTTTATATCACTTATTACCATGTCATAAACATTATGTAATCATTTAAGTTAATAATGTTTGTTTTGTCGATATTTGGTTCTTAAGTCGAAAGTGGACTTCTTATAATTACATGTTGTTCGTGTGGTCAAAAGTTCATTATATCCAGAATTGTATTCATGATGTATATATCATATATATAATATATATCCAGTATATTAATGCATTTATAATATTACATAACATTTAGAGTTAAGAAATGAAATACACTGTTCATGGAGACGGTAAGCCGTACGTACGCATGAACGCTACTTCCATTTCTATTTCATATTTAATGGAATTAAAACATAATGATACATAATAGTATTTTAATTACACTATGTTATCATATATAATATCATTAAATATATCCTTTATACGTACCACATATTTTATTAACGAATCAAATCACTTTGAGGGGGCCGTAGTCCGCACTTCCTTAAATGAAGATATCGTGTTTACCCATAATGGAAACCATAAAGGTATGCCATAAATGAAAAATGCAGAAGATTAAGTAAAACATAAACATATTAGATATCATATATAAATATAGTGTCATCTTAATGGCCACCTTTGAAGATGTTAGAAGAATGTTGAACAATCATCGTTTCGGGAGGCAGAAATTCGCCATCCACGGAAACAGTATGTTCTTTAACCATTAGATGTAGGTGTGTGTAATTGTAGCTCGAATACTTCTTATAAAAACATAGTAGTATATTTAAGATACTGTATTTTTTACAAAATAAATGAATAAAAAGAGTTTAGGGGGTTGGAGAAGCAAAATAAAACAAAAGGACACAAGTGAAGACATTACCTTTAAATCGGGTAACTTCCTTTGATTTGAGCTCAAAGGCTTCCTTGGAAAAGATTATGCCCAAAGTGAGGCTTCAAGGAGTTATAGAGGGATGTGTAGAGACGAAATGGGCAGGGGTTGGCAGAGCCAAAGGCTTTGGAAGTGTGTGTAAAGAGGTAGAGGTGGGGGCCTTTTATAAGAGGAGAGGAGGGGCACTCTTGGAAAGGTATAAAATGTAACTTTATTTTCAAATGAGTTTCGGATTTTAATGGTCCCACATTGATGTGTTTCAGGGATAAGGTGATAAGGGTTTGATATCCACCCATACAATAGGTTTTGGACATGTGTAGGTCTTATATTTTTCATTATATTTCCATTTTATTTAAATCGTTAAATAATGAGGTCATCACTCCATCATCATGATGTCATAAATAATTTAATTTATTTTATGTCTAAAAATTATAAAAAAATACTATGATGTAGGAAATATATTTATATTTATAATGAATATTTATAGTCCAAAAGATCATTTATGTAGACAAAATTAAAAATATTTTACTTAGGTGATACATTCTTTGTTACATTTAACATTCTTTAAAAATAAAAAGATAAAAAGTCACTTTCTAACAAAAGTGATTCCACGGGGCCCCCAAGTTTGGCACAAAGCATTCCATGGTCGGCCATGAGATAACCAGTAGCCTTAGAACACATTTTGTTGTCATTTATTATTATTATGATATTATCTTATTATCTTTAACTACCTGATTACTCATTAATCCAGATAATTAAAGATAATTATCGTCGTTACTATTCATAATGTCCAAAAACAAGAGTCTTAATTACATAATTTTTACCTTCTGATTCCAAATATTTAATCCATTTTACCAAATTACAAACACATAAATTGCAACAATTAATTTAAAAAAACTTCCTGTTTTCAAAACAAATAGTGGGTTTTTTAGAAACAATATTTATGAAAAGTTTGGCACTTGTTTATGCCTAATTCCAAAGTGAAATTAATCCCAATGACCGTCATTGAATTACATGGTAAAAATATATTCTAATTACACTATAAAAAAATTAAAAATATAATATAACCATATAATTAAATTATATGAAAAAGTAGTTTTGATGTAAAATGCAGTATTTTCACTATTCATTGAAAAATGAACATTGTCAGAAAAATACCAAAAATTAACCCAAGGTAAATTTCAATGTCCCAATCATAAATAATATGTTTATTTTGAAAAATAGATCTTATAAAATTTTCAAAAAGTGGATTTAAAAGGGGTTCTCCATCAAAAGGCGGTTAATCGACCTTTTAAAGAATATTAGAATGTTTACGCTTAAAAGATGGATTCATTGGCATTTTTAATCCTCTAACATTTATTGTAAAGAGTAAAAATATTTTAAAAACATATATAATCATTTTGTAGTTAGTTCTGTTCATTCCCTCCATTACAATGGCTAGGCGTTAACTACCATTTAAAATAATATTATTTTATTATTAGAGTGCAACGTAAGATTCCCAAGAAACTTGTTGTTGCGTATTGGGTACACCATCGAGCATAGAATCCCATTTAAAGTAATATTAATATTTTATTCACAAATATGGATAAATATAAATATGTCATATTCTTTATTTGCCTAGGGTGTTACACCCTATATAGGATCCTCATTTATTGTATTATACCTCTTTTTACATATATCAGTGTATCTCTCTCAATACTGTATTAGATGAGAAGTACCTCTCAGATGGGGGTCATTAGTGCTATCAGACTCATGAGAGTGTTCTCTCAGATTAGTGTTTCATGAAATCTTAGAGATTTTAGTAGGGTTTGTATGCAATGGTCGTGAGATAACTCTAGACCATGCATCTTGGTTGCCTGTATCTCGATATTCTTGTTATATGTTCTATATAAATATACTTATGCACCGATGAATGTACTTTACACTATTATATAGCTTTTTGTTTTTGTAGTTTTGTAAATAGTATTGCTATACTCACCCCTACACTGTCTTTCCCACATGTGTTGTGTCTTCTACCAACAATTGACCTTTTGACAGAGTCCTAGGCGGGCCAAGAACATATAGTGATTTGTGAGACTGGAAATAATTGTGTGTGTTCTTATAGAATCTAGATACTAGCCCCAATACCTTTTTCTTACAGGTTCTACTTTTGGTTACAGACACATTTTAGTGGGATAATATTATATCCATGTTTACTTTACTTTAATTTATCTCATACTTTGGTTGTGATATATAGTGGTATTCCTGCATTTTTTATATAGTGGTGTTTTATATTTCGTAATTTTGTGATATTGGATATGTGTAAGTGCATACAGGTTTATAATAAATCCCACCCATGTTAGTTATTTGGATACTCAGTGCTAGTCACAATTTCTGACCGATTGGAGGCAGGTTTAGGGAGTCGTGATCTGGGCCACATTGGAATAGAATGTCACAGGGTGGTACCAGAGGTTGTCTGTTTTAATTTTGTACTAGGATTCTATGATCTTGTTTTGTGGTGATAGTGTTAAGTTTTTAGAGCTTATATTTCAGGATAGGGACTCAAGTGTTAGTGCAGTGATCTACATATCCATACAATATGACTATAATAACCTTATATTTGACTCAGTAGATGAAAGTAATGGTTACAAGGAAAATAATGGTACATGTATCATATGGAATGAGTTTTAGTTTCCATATCCTTGTTGAGTCATATCTCTAGATATACTCATTAACTATGGTATATATTTTTTTTTCAATATTCCTCTTCACATATACCAACTATGATTCAGTAGCTTTATCATGAGGATAACCCCCTAAATGATGAGGCTTCGATACCGGGACCAATTACCTAGATGTTAACTCTATGTGGTGCACCATCTGTACCGTCACCATTAGAAAAACACATGGTACTTGTAGTAATAGTTGATGAGAAGAACATTTTGAGAACACTTCATTAGTTTCACCAACAGATACCCCTCTATTTTTTTACGCAAGTCCAAACCACATTTGGCTGAGGACTGACTTGAGGTGGTGACCTGATTTTTCCATCTAGTCAAAAAACCATCAGATTGATGGTTTTCATGGCAGTGATCCTTATACATAGCTTTGTGGGTTGATATTTTAGGCTACTCATCTAGACTGAGGATGAGATGAATCTTTCAGGGAAATATTTCAAAAACCTCCTCGTAGAGGTATTATCACCAGTTATGCTGAGATCTATATATATTCAAGAGCTTGTAGATCTCCATCATGGAAACATGTCGGTGGATGATTATTCATCAAGATTCACCAACCATTCCATTTAATCAATGAATATGGTTCAATATTAGTAAATAAGGGTTCAAACCATCGAGAGCGGTCTACATAAAGACATCTGAGCCAGTGTTATACCACTTTTCATTCAGACATATGTTGCAGTGCTTGAGTGATATTTGGTGGTCAAAATCTTCTTGTAAGAGCAGATACATTTGGTGATAGTTAGTAGTGTGCAAGAAAAATAACATACCTCGACAGTAAGGAGATGACGTTAGTCTCAAGGACCTGCACATGGGAGTAATTTCATGAGGAGGTCCCAAGATAGTGGATCTACAGTTTAGGGCTCACTGGGTGGGTCCAGTAATCCTAGAGAGAGGTGTTTCTATTCATAGTATGGCAAGGGACATATCACCCATGATTATCTAACCTATCGTACTAGTGATAGGAAGAATGTGGATGGTCCAATGATGTAGAGACAGTGATAGTATAAGGAAGATATGTTGGGTAGAAGATGTGGAAAAGTACGATGGAGAGCATTAAGAGGTGGTTGACATTTTGAGATGTTACCACCTCCACCCCCAAGTGGTTTGTTCCAGGCTTAGTGTGATGGGGGTTAGGGTTGGGGATAGCTTCACGTGGCAGAGGCATATGACCAAGTGGTCCAAGAATGATTTGAGGTATGATTTACTTACTTTCTAATTTATTTACAGTACTGATAGACATAGATTATATTCATTAGTTTATCACCACATATATTTTTACAGAACTAAGAGGTTCCAGTTGAACAACTGACTCAATGATTACACTTGGAGACACCTACTGGGGGAGACTCAATGATCACACACATTTTCCAATAGTGTGACCTGATCATTTTTGGTGATTTTTATAGTTAGAGCCTCTTGGTAGTGGTGTCGAGGCCTTATATTGTAATTATTGGTTTTGGTTGTTTATCTATAATTCCATCCCATATTGAATATTTTAGGATAAGGGTGTGTTGTGTTTTCAGTGATGGAATGAGGTTTACCTTTTTTGGTGAAAAAGAACCCATGAAGCATAGGATGCACTCATACATAAGAGGGTGTGTCCAATTACTCATCAATTGACTAGCTTGACCCTTGGTGTAGTGGATATTATGAGTTTCTAGTTCCCTACAGTGGTGCTGGAGTTTGAGGAATTCATTCCTAATGATGTTGTAGGAATACCTCCCCACAGATTGATAAACTTTTACATTGATCTACTCCTTGGGATGAAACTGATATATGTTCCATTATATTGAATGTCTCTCGTAAGGGTTCTCGAGTTGAGGGTAAAATTAGAGGACTTGTAAGGGAATATAATTTTGAGAACTAGTGTTTCACCCTAGGCATCCCCAATTTTGTTTTCCAAAAAAGTTATTTATGAGGTTCAGAGCATCATAGGGCTAGCAGGATATTACTAGAGATTGAAACTTAATATCTCTAGGATATCAGGACATGTTATGGCTTTTACTCAAAATATGAATCACTTTTTATGGATGAAGAATTTCCTACAGACATTTCAATTGTTGGGGTTTTCATTGACGAGTGGTCTGATCATGAGAATTTTGGATGAGTGTGTTGATTACAAAGTGTTCTACAATGCATCATGATCCAGGAATGGTTGTGTTCTGATCTAGAGGCAAGCATGGATTTCCTATGGTTCATTTGTTTTGAGGTCGCATGAGCTGAACTATGTGACCCATCATCTTGTGTTAGCATTGGTAGTCTTCGCATTGAAGATTTGGTTACACTGCCTGATGCATGACTAATTTTTCATCTACTTTGATCACAACAGTCTCAAGTATATCTTCTCTCATATGTATCTAAACATGAGATAGGGGTGGATAGAGTTCCTCTAGAACTATGACTTTGTGATTATCTATACTCTTGTGAAGGGGAACGTAGTACCAGATAATCTGAGCAGGACATCTAGTTCATAGTTTCAGAATGAGGCTTCTGAGAAGTTGGCCACATTAAAGTTATCCTTTGTGGATGGAAATAGAGAAGCTTACCTACAGTCGATGGTTGTTACCCCTCTACTATTATAGTTAGTCATCGATTCACAACATTGAGATACCTACTGTGAGACTTTACATGCCCAAATATACATAGGGTATACTCCTAATAAATATTCAATAGGTGGGGATTTTGATGTTCTTTTCAAAAGGGAATATATTAGTACCAGTGTAGTTGTGAGATGAGGTTCCAAGAGAGTTTCATACATCACCTTTGGTGGTACAAACAGTTGTTTAAATATGTACCAGGACCTTCGATGTCAGTTTTGGTGTACAGGGATAAAGAAATGAGTTTCAAAGTTTATTTCTTGATGCCTTAATTTTCAGAAATTGAAAATTGGGAATTAGGTTCCTGTATGTTTATCTAAACTTCTTGATTATCCATAATGAAATGGTATTGGATATCAATGGAATTTGTGATGGTCTTACCATGTTCATCCAGCAGACACAATGTCATCTAGGTGATCATTGACCAAATCACCAAGTCAAAACACTTCATATTTATATGAGAGTAGTGTTTATTAGATAGCATGGGATGCATCTACATGCATGATATTGTTTGAATTCAGTGAGTTCCATCAATTAATTTTTCAAATAATGATGCTCATTTTACATACAGGTTGTAGAAGGGATTACAAGAGGAGTTTGGGACCAAGTTATAATTGAGCACAACATTTCACCCACAGATGGCCATCCAAAGTGAGAAGACCATTCAGGTTGTAGGGGACATGTAGTAGGCATTCATCTTAGATTTCAACCATAGTTGGGAGGATCACCTACCACCGATTGAATTTTCAGAAAAGAATATCTATCATTCCACCATTGGTGTGGCACTATTCGAGTCTTCGTATGGGAGATCCTATAGGTCACCACATTATTAGATTAATCATTGAGATTCAGCACTCATGGGTCCAGAATTGGTTCGAGAGACTATTTATAAGGTACTAATCATCCTAGAGAAAATGAGGACTGTACTGAGCTATCAGAAGTCTTATGCTGATAGCTTGTAGGGGAATTTCGAGTTTGATAAAGGAGACCATGTGTTCCTATGGGTTTCACTTCACCGTGGATTATGATTATTTATACAAGGAAGTAAGTTATCTCTAGGTTTTATTTGATGATTTTAGATACTACATAGACATAGGGAGGTGGAATACCACTTGTCTCTACTCATATAATTACACCGGGTACGTGACTTCATCCACATGTCACAGTTGAGGAGGTACGTGTATGACCCATAACAAGTCATAAACTATGGAGATCTGGACATTGAGGATGAGGAAACTATTGTTGAGTACATGGAGGAGATATAGTATCGTTAGGAGAGGATCCTTTATGGGAGATCAATTCCCTTGGTGAGTGTCTGTTGGTATTATGGTAATCTCTCAGAGATAAATTGGGAGGAAGAGGGTCAGTTTCATACTCAGTACCCTCATCATTTTTAGAAGCCTTTGTTTCGGATTTTTAGGGATGTTAATCACCATGGTTGGGAGAATGTAATGACAAATATTTTCTATATATTATTTTTTAGATATTATATTGATTTCTTTTGAGACCAAGAACTGAGACAGCATGCAATTCTGAGGCCCAGTGTTCCCAAAATAAATGTATGAAAAATATTAAAATATTAAATAGCATACACATGTAGTTTTTCCAAAAAAAATTGGAATAAATTCCAAATGGGTGTTTGGATTAGAAATAATAGGTCACAATTGAGTTCATATTAGTGGATTTACCCTAGTCAAGACATAAAATTGGTCGGTGTGGTTCAATTGGGGAAATTCATTATGGGCATTTTAAATGAATAAAATTAATTGGGAAATTTTTATTTGGTTTTGTTTCATCGATGTAGCGACATAGTGAAATTTTTTTCCTTCAACAATCCCTTTTTTATAAAATCAGGGTTAGTCACATAGCATTGGAAGTCTCTAGAGATGCTTGGAGGAATCCTCTAGAGAACCCTCTCGAGCAGGCACTGATGGAAACTCGGATCAAAGATCGACAAACATCGATCACGGTTGATATCACTAACAATAATGATATGGTGACCATTATTCATTAGTGATTGATCTGTGTATATGTAAAGTGCATTGTTTCAATTATTTTTTCCCTTTCTTGAAATCATATGATGAACAAGAACTAATACAAGAACATATTAGCCCGCAGAATGATCGATGTTGTGAGGTGGATTATTTACAGGACTTATTTAGAGTTGATAATAGATAATTGTTTTGATTTGTTTATCGTTATAGTGGTGATGAAACAAGATTGACATGAACAACAATAGAGGTTAAACCCCTCTTAATTTTTGTTCTTTTCTCCCTAAATGTTATTTATTCCTGGTGTGAATTATTCGTTCTTACATAACCTTTGAACAATTGATTGTTACACCTTCGATTCATAGTGAAATGATCCAGAACAAGAGATCTGACATTGGAATGACTCGATGGAGGTGTGACAGTGACATCGTCAGATTGACCAAAGCGGTTCAAGAGAAACTTTTCTTTAGGTGAGTTATGTTAGTATGGATGAAATCACATTTCCTATCTAATTAAATGCATTAATCCCATAAATTTTGTATTAAGGTGGCTTAAAGACCTTAGACATATAGTTCTATGGAAAACAAATCACCAGAATGAGATCTGGAAGATCTTCTGTGGCATGGAGAAGAGGAAGACAGGATTCTCAAAAACCTAATACACATGTTGTGTAGTCCTGAATACACATCATGAGTTCAGCGTTGGACGACATGGCTTATATATTATAAGTACATGGACAAGAGGTGGAGTACATGGGCTGCCTACGTGATGTGTACTCCCCCCACACGACATAGCCTCAACATGTTACATGCACTACCCCATGTATTGGTCCATGGGAGTGGATACATGGGCTAACACCATGTACTAGCTCATGGACGAAGTAATCAAGCTAACACCAAATATAAGGGCATGGAGTGTTACCCTTACTACACATTGTGTATGCACATTATATAGGACACAGTTATGGATGACACTGACTGTTATACACGGGCAGTACTCACAGTCAAGGGACACGACTTGTGACCCTACTACATGTTGTGTACCCCTTTCTACATTTCTTGAAATTCGTTCCATCTATATATTAGACTAGTTTTGTTAGTTTCTATTCCCTTCATTATTCACCTAAAGGTTTCTACGAATCATTACTTACTCCTAGTACTATGATCTCTTCAGCATGATGTCCTAGATAGTGTTTCTAGTATCACCCTATGGCCCTGGCTTAGATGCTCATCTATTTTATCAAATCTTTATTCAAATATATATATGTATATCTCTTATGATAGTACCCTAGGATCAGTACCTCTCGGATGGACATCCGAAGTGCTATTGGACTCTAAAGTGGGTTATCTCCGATGTGTACTTTCTGTAATATTCAATATTTTTCTTTGTTTGGTATGCAGTCATTGGGACATATATCTAGACTGTACATCTTGGTTGAGTATATCTGGGTAAGGTTATCATATATTATGTAGACATGTACAAGTGTATATGTGAATGTACATTGCATTTTTATATAGATTTTTTGATTTTGGGTGTCCTATGAAGTATTCTTGTTCTCACCTCTTCATGGTATTCTCCCACAAGTGGCGTGTCTTGTGCCGACGATCAACCCTTTGATGGAGTCCTAGGTTGATCAGGACCATAGAGTCCTTTGAGGGACCATACAGACTATGTTGTGTTCCTGGGACATTCAGATAGTATTCCTAATACATTTTTCTTACAAGTTGGACTTGTGGTTACAAACTCTTCTTGGTGGGCTTGTATTCTAGCCCTTTTTTCATTAAATTACTTTTTTTCGTTCTATGGTTGTGAAATATAGTAGTATTCATGCATTGTTTTCTTAGTGGTTTTATACATTTCAACATTTTTTGGGCTTGGTGATGTGTGTGTGAATACATGTATATAAGAAATTCCTCCAATTTTAGTCATATTCTGACATGGTGCTAGTCACAAAACACTATCCAGTTGGAGGCGAGCATGGGGAGTCACGGTGCGATCCCTAGTGGGATGGGTCGTAACACCATTTTTGTTTTTTTGTACTTATAGGAGTTAATGAATATATTCTTTCTCAATATTCCAATTAGTATTTTTGTAATAGGATTCTAATGTGGATAGTTGTATAATAACTATTCTATACCACAGATATAGTAACATGTTAACATGAATATTTCAAACTTTTAATATTTTTTGTTTGTGTGATTTACTTTCTTACCCTCTTTATCTCTTATCATCAACATCACCAGCATTCCTATGTTACCAATGATATCCAAGCATAAATTGATATGAATAAAAAGATCTTTTAAAAAGGTAACATTAGTGAAAAAAATCATATTAAACATAAATTATTAATTCTCCCACCTCCCATTGGTTTTATATCTTTTATCACGTACCTAAAATCTCTTTGGAAATAAGAAATACTAGGTTCATTGATTACCAACAAAAAATTATTATGATTTACAATATTCAATTAAAAATAATCATCAAAATATTTCCCTCACTCACCCTCAAATAGTGATATACTGTGAGATAATCCAATTATAAAATACATAAAGTTAATATATTATTTCAAATTTATTCATTACTAATCATAAATAAAATACAATACTAGAACCCAATGAATTATAATCACTAGATATTTTCTATATAACCATCTAATTACAAAATAGTGTTTAAACATCTCTATGAAATTCTACACACATGATTTCTAGTTAGACCGATTCTAGAATATAATTTCCTATAGAATTAAGAAACATCTTCAAAGAGTGATCATAAAATATTCAAAAAGGAAACAATATATCAATGATTTAGATAAAAAACACCCTTATATCATAATCATCTGATAATTAAAAAACTGAGGAGAAATATTTTATTAATGTAATAAGTTCTTGGAATCAAAGGAAGTGATCATGAGGCATGATAACATAAAACATGATCAATATAAAATAACATAGGACCAAAAAATTATCATCATAAAAACATATCATGTCCCATAAGAAAATAATCTAAAATACTAAGAGTCCCCATGACCCATGCTAACATAACATTTGAATGTGTCAATGAATCTGAATAAAAAATATTATCGTATGTCAAGGTTAACCACTAATAAATTCAAATCCTAGAGTTCTTGAATTTAAACCAATTTCCTATAATATAATTTTTTGGGCTAACCACTAATTCCACATAACATAGTGGCCTGTTTCTGGCCACTCATGTCTCTTAACAAAGTGGACTATATCTGACTACCTGTGTCCCATAGCAATCTCAATAAAAATAAATATTTTACCATTTTATTAGACAGATATGTAATTCTAGTCCCACATTTCTCATTATTATAAACCATAAAAAATTTGTTTAAATGAGATAAATCATAAATCATGTCTTTAAAAACACCATTAAAATAAAATAGGTTACAAAATATCATTTTAAGGTATCACATAATGTCAAAATAAGAATAAAATTTGATGACACAAAAAAATCAATCACAAAAAGATACATAAAATTATAAAATTCATGGAGGGGTACATGAAAGATATAAATTAGTCTACGTTGATTTATATTCTATGTTTAAAAATTAAATTTTATGATAAATAATTAAAAAAATTGTTCTTAAAATTTTAAAGGCATTCTTATAAAAAATGTCAAAATTTTCATTCTAAATTCATTTTAAAAATTGAAAATAATATTTTAAAACAATATTTAAATAATAGATGTCACAATAATGGCTAATTAAAAATAAATAATACTAGATTATAATAAATGTGGAGTAAAATATGTATAATAGTATGATGGTTGGAATATATAATTTTTTCACGGGTTTTTAATAGTTTTATGTAAACAATAATGATAGAATTTATGTGAAATTTATTTATAATATAGATAAAAAGTAATACGATATATTATGAAGAAAAGAAATATTTTATTTTCAAAATAATAAATATAGAGACTTGTGGTAAGAAATAATATAGACCTGGAATAAAAATATTGATTTTTGTATGTAGAAGTCTTCCATTATAAAAATATATTTTATAAAGTAAAAACCTAATAAAAATATTAGTTTCTTAAGAAATTGAAATTTATATATAAATAAAGGCAAAATAACATATCACATAGATAATTTTAAGATTATATCAATAATATAAGATATTAGTCAACAATGAAAGAGTGTGAATCAATGAAAAAAAGATTAACTAAAGAAAAAACATTATAAAATGAATAATGTATGAATCAAAATTCAATGAATGAGAGATTGTGACATGGAATAATAAATCAAAAGAATAAAAAATTATTATAAAATTATTTTAATGGGATCATATAAACTCAATATAAATGAAATTTTTTTCATGATATAATGCATGAATCAAATAAAATAATCTAAGTAGAGGTACCCTTATCTTGGATTCTCGCATTGTCAGAAATGACTTATCTTATTATATAATAAAAATAGAATTATTAATTAAAATATGAAGGGCTTTTGTAATATTTATTATATTTTAGACTAATTAGTTATATCCATTTTTACATTTACTATAGTTAGTCATAGATTATTTTTTTCATGGGATTTTTTGTAATTTTGATTGTTTCAAACTGGTTTTGGCATAGATATTTCGGACATAATTCTATAATATTAATTTAAAAACATAAAGATAAATCAAGTTATTTTAATAATAATTTTTTTAATAATTTATACGCTTCCATTACTATTTAATGAAATATACTTGTATATATTTTAAGAATGTATTTTACAATGCGAATATATGGGGTGAAATCACTAATAATAAAGTGATATTTTATAATAAATAATAATTTCTTTTTTGAAACCCATCCAAAACCATAATCAAAATATTAATTAATAATTAACATAATATATTATCTTTTTTTAATTTTATACTAATCCATGATGTAAATGATGAAGGTAAGATAACATCATTCATGTCAGTGGTTGAACTGGCCCAAATAAGAACACCTTATACTAATGAACAGGAAAGAGTGTGAGTTTATATAGTTATAGTATATTTTTATTGAATAATAATGATGTTAGAAACAAAAAGTAATGTTTTTCATAGGATTTTGTAAGGTATTATATGATATTATTAATGAAAGGTATGATAAAAAAACATTATTTTTTGATAGAATCCCACCATCTTGCAACAACACACATTGAAAATAAGGAATTCAACCATCTGTTGTGACAAAAACAAACTAAATTTGATTAGGGAATTTAGAAGAATAAATTTAGGCTTAGATAAAAGCATAAACTAAAGTATAGAATTTTTATAGGATATATCTTTTAAATTGGGGAAATGACGGATATTTTATGGGAAAATGAGTTAGGCGAGGGGTGAACATTGAATCTAATAGGAGTTAGGTGAGTTATGAGTGGAAATATTGATTAAAATTGTTTTATTCACTACCATACCTAAAAAAGTTCTTATATAAAGTGGATATATCAACATAACTAATTGAAATTCATTGCATGTAATTTTAACACTTTTACCACATTTTATGTGATTTAATTATTTACTCCAGAAATTGTTTTACCAAAAATATAATATATAGATCCTATTACATAATTCGTACTTGTTGAATCCAAATGTGGAATCAATTTTACCAAATTCAAAAAATATATATGGAACATTTTATTTTTAAAATCAGAAATTGAAATTTATAATCATCTATGTTTTGAAACCAATATCATTTTAAAAAATTACAAAAATTTATTCTTATTTTTTAGATATTGAAATAAATATATGAATATTAATTATATAAATACATATATAATATGATTTATATAAAAACATGTTGTCATAGTGATATATTTATTAAGATGAAAATATAAAAATCAAGGACTAACAAATCTCATGAAAAATATATTATTCTCCATTAAATGTTTTTATTTCTATTTTGTTGAAATTATTTTTTACATACCACTAATTTTATATTTTAAATATATTTATATTAATGTCATTCATTTAATTTTACACTTAATTAAAATCATTCTTTAGAATTAATATATTCATTTTAAATACATATTTCATAAGAACAATTTTCTTTCAATTCTTATTTTTTTATTTTATTCCAAAGATATATATATTTGGTAAACTGAATTATTTAAACTATATATCTATATTTATCATCCAAATAATGTTTTTATACATATTAAAAATTCAATAAAAAATAATGCATTTGTATGTATATCATCCAATGGTCACTAAAATATAATTAGGCTTCCGCGTCAGTTTAAAAAACCACCAAAATTATATTTAAATGAATTTAGCAGCTCTTTATTAAAAACTTCCACTAAATATATATTTTTTAAACATCCCTGAAACTTCTCTTCAGAACCCCCCGCCCCGACCCTTTGAAGCGCTGCCTTTCGCGACACTCACCACCGCTGGTCTAGACCCTCCCACCCCTCGTTGCGCTTCATCAAAGCTCGCTGCCCCTCACTACCTCTAACTACCCCCCCCCCCCACTCCGACCCCCACCTAGACCCCTCAAATCCCTAGGATTACTGATGCTCACCAACCTTGCTGTCGGTCCCAACCAGGGCCGCCTTTCAGCACTGAGCCAACCCCTCACCACCCACCCCTACCTTTTCAGTATGATTTCAACAATTCAGTTATATTCGGTTATGTTTGGATTGTTTTGATTTTGTTCAATTTATTACAATTTAGTTTTTTTATATAGTTTTGGTTAGTATAGGGAGGCTCCATTCAGAAAAGTTAACACTACTTTAGTTTGGTTAGGTAACATTAATTCCACTCAATTTAGATAAGTTAAATTTGGGTTCATTCTATTTGGTTTTCTTCTAGATTTGTTGGGCTATATAAGTTTGAGTTAAGTTATGTCAGTGGATTTGATTTGGATCTAGTTGGTAAAGAGACATTCTATTCATTTATGATTGTTTGTAGTTTTTTTACATTGGTATATTTTTGTTAAGTATAAATAGGTTTGAATCGATTCAGTTTTGTTTCATTTCATTTGGTTTAATTGTTTATAATTTTTTTTTCAGAAGTGATATTATTTTTTTCAAATCATTTTATTTTTCATATATCTAGTTATTTGGGATTTTCTTGGTTATGTTCCATTCATTTATGTAATCTTTACTTAATGTTTTTTCAGTTTGGCTCTATTTTGTTTGTATAATGTATTTTTTGATCATGTCTAGTTTGGATAAGTCGGTTTAAGAAGGAAAAACTTATTTAATTCATGTGGTATTTTAATAGTTTATTTTTATATTATTTTGATTTATATATTTTCATAATGGAAAAGTTTGGTTCTGTTTTTTTATTTCAACTGGAATATATTCATATCAGTTTTTTCTTAGTCTTGTTGGTTGTATTAAATTTATATAAATTTGAGTCGGCTTGGTCTTATTTGATTTTATTTGATTTTATTAAGGACATCTCATGATTGGTATATTAGGATTGGTTATTTTTTATTTAGTTCATATTTTTGTGATTTGGTTTAGTTAATGTTATTTTTATATTTTTTAGTTTAGATTAGTTTAGTTTATTTTGTTTCAGGTTTGATTATATT
This sequence comes from Viscum album, assembly GCA_963277665.1. NCBI lineage: Eukaryota > Viridiplantae > Streptophyta > Magnoliopsida > Santalales > Viscaceae > Viscum > Viscum album. The sequence goes on from OY728137.1 coordinate 116,392,277, forward strand.
TTAGTTAGGATGATTTAGTTATGAAATTTTCTCTTTGTTTTGTTTTGGTTATATTTTATATGGTATTGAATAGATTAGTTGGGTATAGTTGGATGGGATTTGATCTATTTTTTAGTATGTTTATTTTATGTTTCTCATCTACAAAACAAAATCAATATTCTTATCCAACTACTATAAAAGATTCATAGACCAAAAAAAGGTTTCAAATAAGATATAAATATTAATGGGTCGTGGATATTATAAGGTAATATCCCTGTTTTCTGTGTCCCAAATATTTTCCATTGAACATATATTATTTTTTAATTTGACTAATATTGATCAAAGTAGTAGTGAATCTCTTAACAAGGATACATGGGAAAATTTAAATACAAAAAATAATATTTTCATACGATAAAGTGGGATTTAATTAAAATGTAAATTTTGGAAATGTATGGAAATATGGTAAAATGAGAAGGTATGAATAAACTAAATTGTTTGACTTAAAATGTAATTAAAGGTGTGTTGAGTGATGGATAAATGATTGTGTTGTCATAGTTTGATGATTAACTATTTGATTCTATAATGAGTATTGTGTTGAAATTAAAGTGGGGAATTTATGGTAATGGGATATGATCATATTGTTTTGAAATGTATATATTTTACCTTATTGTTGTATGGGAAATCTTTGAATTAGTCTATGATTTTACCATATGATTGGTTGTGGTGCGGGTTACACCTTATGATATAGAATATTGAGATTTTTTTGGGAGTTCGACAAAGTAGGATTAGGCCATGGGTTTTGCTATTCCATTGGATTGATAACTGGAGTATTTTTTCTTCTACTTGGCATAACTATTATTTTTAACCACTTCATAATAAATATCCTCACCATTCCCTAATTAAGTGAATCTATAGAACGCCCATTTCAATCAAATACTTGAATGTAAAAGAATAATCCCATTTTATATATGTGATCTAAAATTTAAAAAAAAATTGCAACACTATAGAATTAATATACATGTTATGAATTCATAAATTTAGTATAAAACGTAAGAATGTGATAATAAGTATCTTTAAAAAGGAATATCAACTAGATATTCTAAATACAAATGTTATAAAGTTGATCCAAGAACACATCTACTTAAATGCATTCCCTTACAACTGATAACATGTTTAGCATCATTATTGCTAAAACAAGTTTGATAGGCTTTCCTAGAAATTATGAAATTAAATATACAACTTCAATATTGAATAAATGAATTGTTATACTGAAAAACTAAATTCCACCTATAAAATTAATATAAGATCAATTTTGATAGGATTGGTTTTATATATTTTTTTTATTATTGTGCTTCTGTTGTCATTTTAATTATTATTACTATATAAAATTTTTAAAATATATGTTCTGAAAATAATTTTATTTGATTAAACAATATGAATTCCAAAGAGGAAGTTCTTTACTATTTCATTAAACATAGAAATAGATGATGGTCCATATTTCTCTCTCCCTAATGTATTTAAGGCAACATCTTTTTACCCCCTCCACTATCTCCCCATGCACCAAGTCAAACACACTATATGAGCATCCCTTTAGTAGCTTAGTCGTCGTCTTCCCCTTTAGGAGCCTCAGTTGTGAGGGAGTGGAGTGCCGCATATACTTCTTCGTGAGGATACTAGAGGGTTCATTTTATTGGTACAAATATTAATATGAATAAATTTATTGAATTTTTTTATACTAATTGTTTCTTCAAAAAATTTGGAAACAATGTACTTATAGAGAAAAATATGAAAATTTTATATGTATAGAATTTGACCGGAGAGAATATTATTTTCCCATATGATTCATATGGGGTCCCTTTGAATAATTTCATAATATTACTTGTCCATATTCAATGCCAACTAGCCGCAGAGCCGGGTTCCCTTCTTATTATGTATGATGGTTGGAGGAATATTCCTTCAACTCGAAAAATTGATGTTTTCGATTCCAAAAAAAAGTGATTTAAATAAATTATGGGTTAATTGAAATTAATTATCTAATTAAATTATAATATTTTCAAAATAATTTTTTTTTTGTTTTGATCTTTTTCCACTTTACAGCTGCTAATATGCTAGCACGAAAGTGGATATTGAAAAATCTGGGAAGTTAATGGAAATACATTAAATAGAGATTGTGAAGTGATGACAACAATATTTTATTGACTACCCAATATATGTATGAAAAGCTACCTGATTGGGTGCCCAAAGAGAAATGGAATGTTTTTATAGATAGACATCGTGATCAGAAGTAGATGGTATTTAAATATATATTATTATATTAATCTCATTTTATATTTATTCATGTATATAAAGAGGATTTGACATTGAATTCATTAATATAAAATTTAATTTAATTTATTTCAAGCTCTTTCATGGAAGAATGAAACAAGGCAGGCTAAAGAAGTCATACCTCATACTGCGGGGTCAAAGAGTTTCTCTAGAAGCCCATCAACAAAGGTATTATTTTTAAAATTTTAAATATTTATAAGAAAATATTATCAGTTTAATATATTAAACTATTTATTTATTATTTTTTAATGCATTAATATAGTATAGGGCACCAATAATCCCTAACAGAAGTGTGGTTGGATGTTCACAAAAAATATAATGGATGTTATGTTCATGAGCCTGCCAAAGCAGCTGGGGTATTAACTCAATTTTCATTATAATAAATTATAATCAGTTGTCACTATGTTAATATATATTTTTTATAATATGACAAATATTTGATTTATAGGTAAAAATTAATGAACATGGGATAGAAATCCTACGCAGTTCTACTCAGTCTCCCATGATGTCTGAGTTGCTAAATCCCTTAGGAAAGATCATCCTGGTAAATTTTGTGGGACGAGTTTGGGAATCGTACCAGCTTAAGTCTTTGGCAAGCCACCGGGGATTTCATCTGCATCTACTCCTAGTTGTAGTCATTTTATACCTCGAGATGCTAAGAGAGATATTATTTCTCTACAAAACATAGTTCATGAATAAGGGACTCAAATATCCTCTTTACAGAAATCATTTATTGAATTATATTAGAAGATGACCGGATCTATCCTTGGTGGTGTTGCATTAACTGGTGGTAAGTATGTAAATCAAAAAAATAAAAATCAATTAGTTTTTAAACATTTATTGGATTTTAGTTTAAATATAATTTTATAATATTATTTCATTTTCAATATAATGATCTTATAGGTGCTGGTATATGGATGTATGGGTGGAGGTGGACAGGGTGACAAGTTTTGTTCATCATCTAATAGTGATTATTGGTATTGTTGATCTATTGGAAAAATATGGTAACAGTCGATTTGTATATGTATCATGTGTGGTACTCTGTTGTCACTAAACATTTTCATGACCTAACATTTTCTTGATTTCTTAGGTTTCCTTTTATGTATTAGGAATCCAGTCTTCCAAGGATACTAGAAATTTATGATCGTTATGTTTTATTAGTAGATATTTATATTTATGAATCTTATAATAATGAGTAAAAATTTCTAGGTTTTTATATCTATGGTGTTGAGGATCAGGAGGAGGTTTTTGGTGATATTTCTAAAATCATCATAGGTTTACCATAGAGATAATAGCTTCAACATAGTGTCTACTGGTGGAGTTTTTAGTGGTTATACTTTATTAGGAATAGTTTCACCATGGAGAAAGGATGTGAACTACTCTCTTCTTGGTGAATGTTTTCTATGGCATGGACCTTCCCACTGCATTATAGTCCATTCTCCTGTTTTTTCATATCTAAGATGTAAAAATAACTATGTTTCTCAGACCCAACTTTGACCATCGAGGTTGTACCATGTTCTCTCACCTTTACGTCATAGTCATCACTTTTTTAGTAGTTATGTGGCATGGTGAAGGGGGTGCATTGTGGTCTTATGTTTTACATATGACCTTCAAATCCCAAAACCCCCCCAAAACCCCTATTTATCCTAACTTTTTTATTAGTTCTTAAAAAACCCAATTTTATCCTAAGAAGGTATTTGATCCCCCTTTTAGTGGATTTCAACCCCATCCTTGGGAGATTGAACATTAGTGGTTTTTGGTGCCCCCCCCACTTTTCTTCTCCCTTTTTCCCAAATTATTTCTCCATAAGAGGTTACTGTCATCAGGGACTTGTTGTTTTAATGATGTTTTTGTAATAATATGTTTTGGGAGTTGTGTTTAGGGTGATCCATGTGATCTCTTTCAATAAGGTTCTTTATGGTGTTCTCCCTCCTATTCTAACATTGCATAGCATATCAAAAAGCTTTTATTGAGGTAGGAGATCCATCATCTCTCTTTTACTTATTTCATACAAGATGGTTTATGCTATTAATATATTTTGTGTCTTCAAAAATAAATATATAAGCTTATATTATTTGGAATTCATTCTTATTCTACAGTAATCAATTCTTTTTTTTTTGTTCTATTTTATCTAGCAGGTTGGATTCCCTAAAGTGGGTTTAAGTATGGTTTTCTGGGTATGATATTTGTTAATATGGTCCGATAATTCTTTTATAGGTTCACATTGTTATGCAGTTGTTGTTTTCCACCAAATTTAGAAATTTTACAAGATTGAGGTTGGTGGTTCCATGATTTATCATTATTAAATGAGTTTTCTATACTATTTTTCTCCTTAAATGTGTTCTATAGATTCTATTAAATGTATGAATTTTTATGTCTAAAGGGTTTAAGGTGTGTATATGCTGAAATATGGATTTCATAATTAAATTGGATATGTTTCATGTGTGATTCCTTGTGGTGCTACATAAATATTTTCTATAAATGGGAAAAATGATTAAAAAAATTTCCAAATTTAATAAGTGTGTGTGTGGATTTGAAAGTTCTTTTTCCTATAAAGGTATTTCTTCCTTGTATTCTTTTGGATATATGATGTATGTGCATGTGATCGATGTGATCTATGTGGTATGAGATATGAAATAGATCCCAAAGGGAATAAAACCCAACATAGTCTGTTCAAATGGGCTTGTTAGCATGAGAATTTTTGGTTGTTGTTGTGGTTGTGTGATGTGGTGCTACATTCCTATCAGTGATGAAATATTTTGTTTATAAGGAAATTGGAATGGATTTTGTTGGGTATTGGTATTGGGGTAGTAGAATCATCATCATTTTTTTTATTTTTAAATCTAACATTAGAAAGTTTTAAACTGCCTCTATGTAAATGGACCACACACAGTAGTGGTTTAAACCGCCTCTATAATTAGGTATCTTACTATCAAAGGCGACTAAAACTGCCACTAAATACATGAATTGTATAATTTAGTGGCAGTTTTTTTTTTCTTTACCAGTTATTGTTGTGAAAAAATGGGGTTTTTCTTAGTGGTGGTATGAACGACCACTAGATATTTCTCATTTTCTGTTATCATTTCCTGATGGTTCGTTTGGTTTTTATAGTGTTTTAATCAAGAAAAATTTCATTAGAACCCCAATAACTGCGACTAAATTAAATAAACCCCCACGTATTTTATTCAAACAACCAATTTAGTATAGGTTTTATGTAACCGCTAATATATTTATAAAACCATTGTGTATTGTACGCCGACACCCAATTTAGCATCGGTTTTTTGAAAACACCATAGAAGCATATGGAGGTGGTTTAAACCACCTCCATAGCCAAAAAAATTATTCTATGCAGTGATTTTCTTGTAGCGGGTTATATATACCATAGTTGTATATAAAATAAACACATTTCCCTTTTCTATTCTTATGTAATTCATTAAATATATACCTAAATTTATTCATCTTATTCCCACATTTCATTCTAATAATTTTTATCTGATTTTTAATGATTTTAATTATATTTAATGATTTAAATGGTGGTATGAATGTTATGAGTGATCATAATGAATAATATTTAAATTTTGTAATATTTTTATTTACTTTTGGTCTTATTACTTTTATAATTTTACTAGTTATGTATCATTTATTTTTCCTCAAATTTTTCACATTCTATTTTTTAATATTAAAATTTAATATAATAAAGAATTTTTCATTTTAATTTAGTAATCCATGTAAGAAAATATATTTGAAAACAAACAAGAAGAATTGATTCAGTTTGATATGATTGTGAAATTAATGTTAGTGATTATCCTCATGTTTCATGTCGTGTTGATTAACCAGTATAATTACATTTTAAACAGTGTGGGTTCTTTAGACTTGACACTCATTCTAGATTATGGACTTACTCATATGGTCAACAGTCTCTATAAGGATACTCTAAAACAACCCTTGATCTTGTAACCCAAAGGCAATGGTTACATTTTTACACTTGCATGGATATAAGGTACTTAATCTTAATAGAATGATCTATTTATTGGTCATGTAGAAGTATATACTTTCATGATACCCATTTTACATAGGGAATAGAATTTTAAAAATGACGAAAAAATATCAATGTCCTTCAAACTAAGTAAACGAATCCATCATCATATCATGTGTGAAGGAAAAATAGTAAGGATGAGATAAAATTATTAATGAGTGTTACATAGTTTGATATCTATCTTGAGTAACTAAGAATAATCAATATGGAAAGGTAAATAACTGAAAACACATTATATGTAATCAATAAATTGAGCACGAAATGAATCCAAGGATAACATCAATGAAAATATCTCATGGATGATAATAAATATATTATGAATGAAGGAAATTATTGATGTTGGGTGTTATGATCTAAGAAATCATTATATCTATACCATCAATACCTTTTACCAAGATTGTTTAATTGATGGGTACGTATATAGTAAAAAACCATAAACGCAACCTTACTGATTTGTCTCGTTTAACGTGTTGATGCATTGAGGGGATATATAATTAATGTCCCCACATATTAGTTTATGTTTAAATAATTCCACATGTGTGGGATTATTTATCTAATTCATGAATAATATTCCTCATTAATATCTATATACATTGAATAATGAATACAGAATATCAATATTTTTCTAGTTAAATAAATAATTTTTACAGTAAATCACTATATGTTTAATATATAATGAGTTCACAAAATAATAGAAACCATTATAAATAATATGGATATGTTAGGGAAATGTAATGTCCAATGATCTTTGAAATTTTATTATTTTCTAGGAAATTTAATGAATTCAAAATTAATCAAAAAAGTGAGAGTCAAAACATTCCTAGGTCAAACTGATCATAAAAAACTATAAAAATATTAAGTATGTTGTCATTACAACATTTTACCTTTTGAGTACATGTAAAATATAGTGTTTTTGTTTTTTATTTATATAAATACAATTAAATTATAATTAAAAAATTCCTAAGGAAAATAAACATTTCACTTTAAAAAGCATAATTAGAAACAAAATTTTTCAAAAAATATTTGGTAAAAAAATTATTTTAAATAATCCACGTAAACTTTTGAAGGTATATTCAAATAGTTGAGTTGTCATGTAGTTGGTAAAGTTATGTTCATGTTGAGTACATTAAAAAATATATTCCATTCACATTTTTGTAAGAATAGTCAAAAAGTATCTTATTTTGAAAACATAAAGATGATTCCCTTTAAAAAAATTGTAAAAGTATAATAATGTCTAAAAAATAATTAAAAAATAATTTGATAAAATGTAAATCATTTTTCAAAACATTTTTAGAAAACATGAATTTAGAATAAAAAATTCCAGAAGAGAAATATAATGTTGTATTTTCTTAATAAAACATCTTAATCATTTCAAGTACCTATGAGAGAAAAATGGTAATTTTACCTAAAATTTTCTTGAATTACCATATTAGAATAAAATAAATAAAATTCTTAAGAAATGGTCAAATAATTTATCTAAATGGATATTCAAGCATAAACAATAACAATTAAAGTTATACTGAAATCCGAATTTCTTACAACATTTGTAACATTATAATTGTAAGCCCCTTTAATGAAATAATTTCAAATTAAAAAATAAATAACAATAATATAAATATATTCATTATATAATATTTCCATGGGGCACTATATAAGACTCAAAAGAAAAATAGTTGTATAACATAATATATGTCCAAAAGATTACAATTCAAGATGGGAAACCCTTATAATGATCAAAAATGTTGAAGTGATAATTAATCAATGAATTGATTGGGTTTAGAAAATATAAATCCAAAAAATGGAAAATAAATATAATATAATAAAAATTAAATACACACAAAATCTTATAATGTAAAATATAATTAAAAATTGATATAACCTAATGAAAAGAAATTGAGTTTTGAAACCCCTTTGGCCTTAGTAAATTTAAAGTAAAAATTAAATGGATGAAATATTTAAACATTAATCTTTAAAATAACATGATGTATGAATTATTAGTGATATTAAATTTAATAGGTAAGTATATACACCATAAAAATGTAATTTAGTTCATAAAATTAAAATATACCTCAATGAAAGGAATCATCGATGTAATCTCTTACCACACACTTCCCTTTGGATGAATGAACATTAACCTCATATATATTGGTTTTTATATTTTTACTAATATATAAAAAAATTATATTCATATTTATAATATCATATATGATCCAATTAGAAAATCTTATTAGCTATTTGTAAATAATATTGCATTATTACAATCATTTGGGTGTTAATTTCTTTGTTTTCTCATGCATATTTTATTACAAAATATCATCTAATAATGAATAGGGTATAGAACAATCAACCAAAAAGGATATTAATTTTTTAAATATTAATTTTTTATTAGATACATTTTTATAATCATTCCTTAATGTTTTACTTGTAAAATTAATCACATCGTTTCGTTGAGATGGTAGGTCGTACGTACACATGAGAAACAATATCATTCCCTTTAATAAGTTAAGAATAAGGAATTTGATGATATATTAATTTTATAGAATTAATCAAATTTCATATTTACCATATATATTCATTTTTTCAATCATTTTGACTATCTATGTGTTTCGATGATGGAAAAAAATTTCAATAATTTGTGAGGCGGTTGTTCGTCATACATATGAGTGATGGATTTGTTTCCCATTTAATGGAGGAGATGGGTAAATATTATAAAATATAAATTCTAACATATAATTATATTTTAGTTTCTATTTTGATTATATTTTAATTTTAAATACATAATTTATGGTGTTAAAATAAAAATTAAAAAAATAAATACCTTAGTGAAGATGATTAACTACCCTTAGAGAACCCTCTATTGGATCCCTTGTTAATGACCCAATTATTAGTCTTTTGGTTAGACCAAAACCTAAATAATGTGGATATGTATTTTATGGAGACATATTTTTAGGTTTTGGTTGAGCTATAAGACCTGGTAGAAATGATGAAAAGGTAGGATGATATGTCCTTTTAAAAGTGAGGGAGTGGACCTTCTCAGAAAGGACTTCAAAAATTCAAAAAAAAAAAAAAATTCATTGAAAAAAACATAAAAAAAGAATTTTGGAAACTATAAAGTTGACATATATCCATGTAATATTATTTTTACAAGTTTAGTTAATAAATTACCCTTATCATTTTGTTTAAACTCCCTGGAAAACCCATATTAATATAAATCACTGTAATTATTTATTAGTGTTATTATTATTAATTATGAAATAAAATTAATTATAAATTATTACATAAATTTATTTATTTTTATTTTTATTGTTATAAATATGTAACCTATTTTATTAAATTCAATTCATAGATCTATTATACTTTATTTTAAAATTAAACACGCAAATGCAACGAAAAACGGTTTTACAAATAATGTTTTTCTTACGTATATAACATTTTTGTATCAAAATTAAATATAATATTTATTCCAATGAACTAAACTAGATTAATTTTAATATAAATGAAATAATTATACTTTTGAAACAATTTTAAAACAAAAAGAAACTTTGAAAATGTTATAAACATTACGATGGTTTTCAATAAATATTAGTGTTTTTCACTATTCTTCAAAACACCAATCGTTTTATAAATTAATCAAAAAATTAACACTAATGTAATTTTAATATTATAATTTGAAAATTTTACTTCATTGTTTAAAATAAATTTTCATGAAGTGTAAAAAATTAATTTTAAAATATTTTTGGGAAATGAGATTATAATGCTTTCTTAAAAAATGTAATTTATAACTATAAAAATAGATTTATTCTTAACTAATGTATAAAAAAATTATTTGAATTATAAATAATTTTATTCAACATATAATATATAAATTTCATTAAAATCATTTACCAATACTGATTAACTTAATTCATTGGGTTGAAGAGCACATTTTGCGAATTGGAAATGTTTTTCAAAGAAAAAATTATTTATTTTACCTGAAAATGATTTCTATTTTCATTTCTAATAAATTGATAAAATTAAATTTATTTTATACATGTCTAAAAGTTATACATTTAGAAAAAATTAATTCATATTCATACCCTCCAATTTAAAAAATAGGTTATAATAGTTATAGTTAAATAAAAAATTTTGAATTTCATTTTTGATTTGTGCTTCATTTCGTATACCTTATCAAACATAATATTCCTATTTTAAAACCACAGGGTGACACATTATCCCCACCATCAATAATCATTATCCTCATAATTTTAACATGTTCTCAGAAAATAAGGTATATCCATCTGAAATTTTTTTTATTTAAATTTAACATCGTAAAATTGGTAAATAATTCTCCATCTCTATAAGAGAGGAAGGGAAGTAAAATGGAAATCTGGAATAACACAAAACTAGGTTTCCAAAATATGAGAATATTGTGGGTAATTGAAGATATGGACATTGAAGAAAATAGAACCAATATAAGGATGGAGAGTGACAGATATCATATGCCACTATAATGTTAATGAACATGAGAAATCCAAGGAAAAATTTTTAAACCAAATAGGTATAAAAAAGAATATATATTTCATTAGAAATGATGATAATAGGAAAAAAATGATCTTCAAGTGCTTTTTATGGAAAATAAAAATTACTCATATATCTAGATTAATAACATAAAAAAATATATTTTCAATATATTTTTTTATTTCAAAATAATAATTTCATTCTTTGGTTGTGGTTTGATAAATTTACAATTCATTTCATACGACAAGAAATGAATATCAAAGATTAATTTTTTTAAAATTAATCATGAAAATTAAAATTTATTGGATAAAAAGACACATAAAATAATAATATGTTATTACAATTATAATTGAATATTAATAAAAATTTATGTGGTTACCAGGATGTAAGATAAATTAATTATTAAGATTCAAATAAAAAAAGGTATACATCACGCCAGAATTTCCACCAATAATTAAACATTGATTATTGCATAAATAAATTAACCTACATCCCAATTAACATAAATTTAATCAATAATAATGAATATTTTCACCTCAAATGTAATATAATGACATTTAACATGCATTCCCAAAGAAATTAATTATATTGTTCTAGAATAATCCCTCATGGTAAACCTAATTGTATTTTTATACCACAACCCAATTAAACATCTCAAAAAATATTATTAGTCACCAAAAATTCATAAAAATTCTAAAAAATGATCTCATAAGATTATTTCTATAAAAAAACTCAATATTGATCAATTATAGTGTTTATGTAAAATGGATTTCATAATAACCAATAAATCACATGGTATAGTAGTATGAACTAAAAAATTATCACCCTTTAGTTGGGGGTTAAATCCCCATAGCTTTGATGGATACGATGGGTTGTCACAATGTATGTATATTATCATTTTTATATAAATTTATTAATACAATTCCAACAGATTTCAGAAATTTTAATAACCGATAATTACCTTAACCTAAAAGATAAGATAATCCTTAAATGTTACCAATACCTCTCAACTCATATCCTCAAAATTTAAATGAATTATAATTTAAATCATGTTTTTCCTAAAACATATAATAACCTAATAGTTGGTATTTCTATATGTGTATATCAAAATATACTTAATATAGAAAAATAACATCACATTCAGTATAAAAAACCTTCCTCTCTATTTTACCCATTTAATAAATCCAAAAAACACATTCTAAGAAATTGTGAATTAACTCTATAATATCCCCTAGGATTTTCAATCTTGGTGTTCAGTGAGGACCATTTTCATTCAGCAAGTGACAATCAACTCAAACATCAATGCACCCTTCATTGAGTTATTACCCCTATGTATAACATTTCTATAACCATATCTAATTTTAGTATCTAGATTGGAATTTATTTGTAGAGACCCGAAGCCTGACGTACATGAACATTACATTACTTTTGCGGAATACTTAGTACATAACAAAAACACACACACAAGTACCGTAATAGTTTAGTGTCTTTGGAAACTCGGAATATAATCTTCTAATAGTGGTGAAATATCATCAACATCTCCCATAAAGATCTTCTTTTTATTCGAAACCCAAATCCTTTCTTTATGTCCTGGGGAAAAGAAAACATAAAAGGGTGAGCTCAAATGCTTAGTAAGGGTAAACAAAAGAAATATGAATCACGTCATATTCATAAGAACATATCTTTTGGAAATCTTAACCTGCAAAAGAGATCATAATTTCATAACATGGGATAAATCATAGTAGTGAAATGTAATCCCAATAATCATAACATAAAACATGAAACTTTTTGTCATACACACATAATCATAGAGAATCATATATTATTAGTAAAGACTCATTGCCAAGACTATCTTAGTGGACAAAGTCCATTTCTGAACCGAGTCACCCTCGTTTCAGTCATGTTTCACTAAACCGGTATAACCTACCGTTCTAGCCATGTCTATCTCATGAGATATAAAATATTTACCCAATGCATTGGAGGGAGATATAGGTCCCACCCATCTCATAATGATACCATTCTTATGTGTGCCACAAAATCATAAACCATACATCATAGCATAACCCATGTAATAAAAATGGGATTCTTAAACATTGTGACATCATAAAACAATTCATATAAGATAAAGGAATTAATAAAAATAATTCCATCACAACATAATCAAATAAATGTAATAATAGGTATAAAAACAGAACCCTTTATTATCTTAGATGGAAAATAATTTCGATAAAACACTTGAACTCCATTCTTGAGGAAAATATCCTTTCTACTTCAAAAACACTTTTCATTTCTTAACATGTCATTAAATTATAACTAAAAGAATTTTATTACAAATAAACTTGAAAACTTATAAGGGAAGCTTCTTGGAAATAATGTTTTAAAAATATTACATTTTGGGGAAACATGGATGTGGATGATAAAATACATCCCAGTAAATACCAAAGTATAAACAATCTCGAATAAAAATGAGATTGTGATATTTCCCTTACCTTAAGCCCGATTTGCTTCATAAGTGTCTGAACCTCTTTTATAATGATTTAAATAATGTCATTAACTTATTAAGGAATCATATTCATTGTTATGATATCATATATGCTTCACTTATGTCTTTATATTACCCGTTCTTTTGTAAATTCCATGTTAAAGAAGCGTTTTGGGTAAAATTGTTTCATTTATTGTAGGTGTTTGGACTTGTTGTTCTTGACATTATTATTACTTATATCATGATTTACTAACTTCCAGAATATAAAACATTATTTATATATCATATATATTCAGTATATATATATATATAATAGATAGATAAATGAAATGAAACACACCGTTCCTGTAGACGGTAGTCCGTACGTACGCATGAACGTTGTTTTCCTTTCATTATTGTCTTGAATGGAAGTAAGTAGATGACATACATATATACATAAATACAGTAGCTTTATAATGACATATATTTCATTATTATTTCATATATATACTTTATAATCATTCTTAAATGGTTAACATGGAGAATGAATCTCATCGCGTCATGGAGACGGTAGTCCGTACGTACGCACGAGCGATGATATCGTTCTCATGATAGTGAACTTGTGTTGAAGTATAGGTATACTACTTCAGTATCAATATAAATTTATAATAATCATATATAGTTACTCATTACACCATTATACCCATCCAATTAAGGTGGTGGTGGAAAATAGATTACACCACGGCGTGGAGACGGTATTCCGTACGTACGCACGCGCGGTGATTTCATTTTTCCGTAGGATGGATAAAAGGTTAATTAGAGTTGTTTCATATTTATAATAACATATCAGTATATAAGAAATAATGATCTTATTACTTTATCATGAAACAACTAAAGAAGAATAAGTTTAAGAAGAAAGAAATTGAAAAAGATCGGTAATGGATATTACCTCTTTTTGACGCGCCTTTTCTTAACCTCCACTTAAAGAACTAAGGATGGTCTTTGAAGAAGACCAGGACCTCTAGGATGATACTAGGGAAGTGGAGAAGAGATTTTTTCAGGGGTTTTCCGAGCTTGAATGCTAAAATTGGTGTGAGGATGAGAGGGAGGAGGTGCCCTTTTAAAACGGAGGAGAGGGGCACATTTGGAATAACAAAAAATATTATTTTATTATAAAGTAAAATTCGGTTTTTAATAGCTCCAAATTGATATATTTAGAAGATAAGGTGGGTAGGGGTCTAAAGCTTCTCATAAAATAGAATTTAGACAAGTTTAGGTATCAATTTTAACCTTATCATTTAGATTTAACTTTAAGTTAGATAATTTAACTTTTACCGTGTCTTCTTGTTTTATTATACTATAAGGTTAATAAACTTACTATATCAAGCCTAAAGAACCCCAAGTTGTTTATTATTAATATATATAACCTTATCTAAGTCATTTGGCAGAACCTTAGATTTTTAGGAATAAAATAACAATTAATAATATAATATTTGTTTAAAAAACTATTTTATGTCAGTTTTGACACTATTTAGTAATTGATTTTTGTGAAAATAATAACAGAATGATTAGTTCGAACCAAGTTAATTAAATAAATAATAACATGTCATATTAACCTAGAAAATTATTTTAATTAATAAAAAGTCTCATATTACATTTATTTGGGTATTTATAACATCAATTATGTCAATATTTCATTAATAAGATAATTATTGCATCATCGTTGTGTCACAAATAAATTAAATTAAATAATGTCCAAAAATTAGAAATAAAATATCATTATGTAGGAAATATTTTTATATTTCTAATTAATATTTATAGTCGAATTTATCTTATGTATAAACTTATATTAAAAATGATATACTTATTAAACATTGATTTTAACTATTTTAACCCTTCTTTAAATAAATTAATAATAAATGTCCTAATCTTATCCAAGTTGGTCTAAATGGTCATTTTTTATTCCTAAGGTTGTTTTTGGTCGAATTAAACTTATCCAACAGAATTAGAACATGTGTTAGGGTAAAAATAATATCAATTTTACCTTTAATTACCCTATTTACTTTTAACTGTGGTAAAAAAAGTAAAAAGTTACTATTCACAAAAAATTATTTTCATCTCATTGAACCACATTTTACTTACTGACATTAACCATGTCTCTCGGATTTTTGAAATTCCACTTACAGAAGTGGTAAAATTATGTTTTATGAAAAATTCCTTTTTCTGAACTACCACTTAGTGGTTTCACTATTCATCAAAAAATGAAAGTTTCCAAAAAAATAACAAAAATTAGGCCTAAGATATATTTGATATTATGAACTCCAAAATGATTTCTATTTTACCAAATTCAAAACATATCAGTTGCATTAATTAATTTAAAAATTAATTCCCATCGTCAAAACAAATAGCGTGTTCTTAAGAGATAATAACTATTAAAAGATTGACACTTGTTTATGTCTGGTTTAAATTTTAAATTACATCCAATGAACAACATTGTATTAAATTGTAAAAATATATTCTAAATATACATTAAAACCACTCAAATTAATAATTTATCACTATTAATTATTTCGATTAAAAAGGTTGTTTTTAATTAAAATTTCATAATTTTCACTATTCATCAGAAAATGAAAGTTATCCGAAAAGTACCAAAATTTTACCCTAAGATAATTTCGATATTATGAATCCAAAAATGAATTCCATTTTGAAAAAAAAAATTAAAAAATTTCAAAAAGTGGTTATTACTATTCATAATGGCTAGTTTTAATAATATTTTAATAGCATATTGTTGTTTAGTGAAACTCGTTATTGCGTACTACACACGCTATCGAGGAAGGTCGTGATTGCGTGTAAGGCAAGTCAAGGATGCGTTTTGTGCAAGATCCTTTTGGTGTAGCGTACAACACAAGACATTAATGAAATTAAAAAGAATATTTTTCATAAAATCTCAGGGTGTTACATTCTACCCCCCTTAAAATGAATTTCGCCCTCGAAATTCGTCAGGGTTATAAATGGTTTACTACTATAAAGTTTGTTTAATAGAAACCCACATCGTAAAAAGGAATACCAAAATATGGCTTTAAAAACTAATGTATTAAATGTAATGGTTACCCAAATTAACTCATCACTGGGATTCCACGTAGGAGAACATAGGTGAAAATATGGATATGGAAGAAAAATCTAACCATCAAGTTCTGATGAAGAGTGGTAGAGAACATGGCTATGGAAAAGCCAGTAATCACAAAGCCATAAATTTGTGACGATCTAAGGTATCATCTGATTAATCGGATATAAGGGAACTAGGACAACATTTTTGGTTTTCAACATCATTTCCCTAAAGTTGAAGAATTTGAATTAGAATAAATACTTACTTTATTTTGGTACAATCTCACTGTTGTTCGTACTTTGAACAATTTCCACTTCATATCTTAAAGAAATGAAGTTGAATTTGTTATTCATGAAGTGTTAATTGATCATGTGATAGAATGATGGGTCATTCCATCTGTTTCAGACAAAAGGATAACAAAAGTTATAAGTCCATCTTATAGTTAGATTAATCGTATATGGTTTGAAAAATGAACTTATACATCATATATCATAACGCTTAATAAAATAAAACTAGTTTCTACTAACCATGGTCTTTCTGTAGGCCAGTGGTAGGCGATAAAGGCCAGTCGCACTTCGGTTGTGAGTTCAATTCCCACAGCCTTATCCGACACGATGGGTTGTCGCCCGTTCTGCAGGTTGTCTTTTTTCTAAAACTATATTACTATAACATCCCATCAATAATATCGAAAAAACTTCTATCCTTAAACAATACTAACTTATGTCCAACATAATCCATTCCAATCATTAGGCATATCCATAATACTACAATCCACTCTCATAATATACTAAAAACTATTACCAGAGATTTAATACCATCATTGATCCCCATATATCCTAAGATATGTCTTGTTGGTCACATTCCAAACATTCGAAGGCCTTAATCATGTATTCTCTTGAAAAATTAATACCCATTGATCCTTAGTGAAAACATAAATGCAGTTAAAAGTTAACACATTCCACATACCAAAATCCTCAAAATCCTATATACTCAAACCATGATATCACTTGGTCCTTATATCAATCATGACCTCATGAATACTGTCAAACATTTAATTTTCTCCTTATACCTTCATTATGCGCATATCATCTAGATTCCAAAAATATATGAATAACCTTTCATGGATACTGGTACCATTAATCATACACTTTCAAAACTCAAGGAAAGGCAATAGTGTAACAATCCTTAGATGTCTCTTTATTCCATAGTACCATGAGATTACTTATACAACATTACACATGATAAATATGTAATCGTTCCACTACATTCCTAAACCATTGACCGAGCTTCAACAATTCTTTCATCTCACATATCATTTGTAGCCTCTTAATCATCATCAACATAAATACTACCCATACGACCATACTGATTCTCTTCATGAGACTTTCCCTTAGGGCATTGGTTTGCATAATGCTCGTACATTCCACATTTAAAACATTTAACCATTGTTGATGTCATAGCAATACCATTATCCTCATCCCTGGTGTTAACTGAACCTTTTCCTTTGCACTTACTGGCTTTGTGTCCCTCTTTTCCACACCCAAAGCATCTTCCAGTTCCTTTGAAACATTCTCCTTGATGCCTCTTCCCACATGATTTACATAGGGGAAATTGAACTTTCTTTCCTCTATGATCATCATGAAACTCCATCTTTCTCTTATTAGCCGAGTCAGGAAACTTACCAAATTTTAATTTATTAATCATATTATGAGATTGCTGATTCGTCATAATAATGATGTTTGGACTTCCAAATCCCATTTCATTTGGTTTCTCATGAAGAATATCGTTCCATTGTCCATCATATCCTCCATTATCGTGAATCATCTTGTTTCTAGCCATTTTCTAAAACCCAAAAAGAATAGTGTGAGAGGAAAAAATCATAATAAAGGGGGAGTAAATTCAATATCTAACATCTTTGGTTTAGTATAATATGGTTAACATAGTTCTAGAACTATATCCTATACGTATACTTATCCTTAAGGACATCCCTAGACATACCTTAGAAATATCTCTAGGGATCTCACTAACGTTCACGCATCCTAGTTTCCAAAGGTTGACTAAACCTTTCCTCTGATACCAACTGTAGCGGTCTGGAATTACTTCTAGTGGACTATAATTGATACCTATCAGGGCACTCCATGGGTGGCTACACCCCCTGGGCGGGACACACCACCATCCCCAGTGGCATCCATTTCCTCATGGAACCCTTGGGCGGAGAGCCATGCTTCGTCCAAAAACACTTTTCATTTCATAACATGTCATTAAATTATCACTAAAAGAAGTTGATTAAAAATAAACTTGAAAACTTATAAGGGAATCTTCTTGGAAATAATGTTTTAAAATTCCATTCATGTCGTATATGTTAAAAGAAAACATTCTTCTTGTGCTTTTGTCGGAAAAGTCAAAAAATACCTCGTACGAAAAATGACAAAAGATTCCTTTCATATCTTTTACTAAAAACTCACCAAAGGGTAAAATTTGATATAAACTATTGTAGAAGGATATAAATATTACATATTGGGGAAACATGGATGTGTATGATAAAATACACCCCAGTAAATACCAAAGTATAAACAATCTCGGATAAAAATGAGATTGTGATATTTCCCTTACCTTAAGTCGGATTTGCTTCATAAGTGTTTGAACCTCCTGTATAATGATTTAAATAATTTCATTAACTTATTACAGAATCATTTTCATTGTTATGATATCATATATGGTTCACATATGACTTTATATTACCCGTTCTTTTGTAAATTCCATGTTAAAGAAGGGTTTTGGGTAAAATCGTTTCATTTGTCGTAGGAGTTTGGACTTGTTGTTCGTGACATTATTATTACTTATATCATGATTTACATACTTCCAGAATATAAAAAATGATTTATATATCATATATATTCAGTATATATATATATATAATATATAGAAAAATGAAATGAAACACACCGTTCATGGAGACGGTAGTCCGTAAGTACGCATGAACGCTGTTTTCCTTTCCTTATTGTCTTGAATTAAAGTAAGTAGATAAAACATATATATACATAAATCCAGTAGCTTTATAATGTCATATATTTCATTATTATTTCTTATATATACTTTATAATCATTCTTAAATGGTTAACATGGAGAATGAATCTCATCACGTCGTGGAGACGGTAGTCCTTACGTACGCACGAGCGATGATATCATTCTAATGATCATGAACTTGTGTTGAAGTGTATGTATACCATTTCAGTATCATTATCACTTTATAATAATCATATATAGTTACTCATTACACCATTATACCCATCCAATTAAGGTGGTGTCATAAAATAGATTACACCATGGCGTGGAGACGGTATTCCGTAAGTATGCACACGCGGTGATTTCCTTTTTCCATAGGGTGGATAGAAGGTTAATTAGAGTTGTTTAATATTTATAATTACATATAAGTATATAAGAAATACTGATGTTATTACTTTATCATGAAACAACTAAAGAAGAAGAAGTTGAAGAAGAAAGAATTTGAAAAAGATCGGTAATGGATATTACCTTTTTTTGACGCGCCTTTTCTTAACCTCCACTTAATGAACTAAGGATGGTCTTTGAAGAAGACCAGGACCTCTAGGATGATACTATGGAAGTGGAGAAGAGATTTTGGTAGGGGTTGGCCGAGCTTGAATGCTCAAATTTGTGTGAGGAGGAGAGGGAGGAGGTTCCTTTTTATAAGGGAGGAGAGGGGCACCTTTGAAATAACTAACAATATTATTTTATTATAAAGTCAAATTCGGTTTCAAATAGCTCCAAATTGATATATTTATAAGATAAGGTGGGTAGGGGTCTAAATACTCTCATCCAATAGAATTTACACAAGTTTAGGTATCATGTTTGACCTTATCATTTAGATTTCACTTTAAGTTAGATAATTTAACTTTTACTGTGTCTTCTTGTTTTCTTATACTATAAGGTTAATAAAATAACTATATCAAGCCAAACGAACCCCAAGTTGTTTATTATTAATATATATAACCTTATCTAAGTCATTGGGCCTAACCTTATATGTTTAGGAATAAAATAACAATTAATAATATAATATTTGTTTTAAAAACTATTTTATGTCAATTTTGACACTATTTAGTAATTGATTTTTGTGAAAATCATAACAGAATGATTAGTTCGAAAAACGTTAATTAAATCAATACTAACATGTCATATTAACCTATAAAATTAGTGTAATTCATAAAAAGTCTCAAATTACATTTATTTGGATATTTATAACATCACTTATGTCAATATTTCATTAATAAGATAATTACAGCATCGTCGTTGTGTCACAAATAAATTAAATTATTTAATGTCTAAAATTTACAAATAAAATATCATTATGTAGGAAATCTTTTTAGATTTCTAATGAATATTTATAGTCGAATTTATCTTATATATAACCCTGTATTAAAAATGATATACTTATTAAACATTGATTGTAAATATTTTAACCCTTCTTTAAATAAATTAATAATAAATGTCCTAATCTAATCCAAGTGGGCCTAAATGGTCATATTTTATTACTAAGGTTGTTTTTGGTCGAATTAAACTTATCCAATAGAATTTGGACATGTGTTAGGGTAATAATAATATCATTTTTACCCTTAATTACCCTATTTACTTTTAACCGTGGTAAAAAAAGTAAAAACATACTATTCACCAAAAATTATTTTCATCTCATTGAACCACATTTTACTTACTGACATTAACCGTGTCCCTCGGATTTTTGAAATTCCACTCACAGAAGCGGTAAAATTAAGTTTTATGAAAAATTTATTTTTCTTAACTACCACTTAGTGGTTTCACTATTGATCAAAAAATGAAAGTTTCCAGAAAAATACCAAAAATTAGGCCTAAGCTATATTTAATATTATGAACTCAAAAATGATGTCTATTTTACCAAATTCAAAACTTATCAGTTGCATTAATTAATTTAAAAATTAATTTTTCATCATCAAAACAAATAGCGTGTTCTTAAGAGATAATAACTATCAAAAGATTGACACTTGTTCATGTCTGGTTTAAATGTGAAATTACATCCAATGAACAACATTTTATTAAATTGTAAAAATATATTCTAAATATAATTTAACACCACTCAAATTAATAATTTATCACTATTAATTATTTCAATTAAAAAGGTTGTTTTTAATTAAAATTTCATAATTTTCACTATTCATCAGAAAATGAAAGTTATCCGAAAAGTACCAAAATTTCACCCTAAACTAATTTCGATATTACGAATCCAAAAATGAATTCCATTTTGAAAAATAAAATTTACAAAATATCAAAAAAGTGGTTATTACTATTCATAATGGCTAGTTTTAATAATATTTTAATAGCATATTGTTGTTTAGTGAAACTCGTTATTGCATACTACACACGCTATCGAGGAAGGTCGCGATTGCGTGTAAGGAAAGTCAAGGATGCGTGTTGTGCAAGATTCTTTTTGTGTAGCATACAACAGAAGACATTAATGAAATTAAAAAGAATATTTTTCATAAAATCTCGGGGTGTTACATTATTACTATTTAAACCAAATAATTTATACCATGTGAATACTTTTAGATGTTATTATATAATTATAATTACCATCAAAGTCATTTGTATGTCTATGTTTGTAATTTATGTTTTCGAAAACCTAGTATCCAATGTATATACTAGAATTTCTCTGATTCAAAAATTAATGAACCCAACTCCAATAATATAGATTTAGTGGTTACTTATTTACATTGACATAGATACAGGAAATCTAATAATAAATTACTGATTAGTTTAGTAGTATTGGAGAAATAGATATGTACATGATACCCCATTTATATTGGGAAGAGAAAATAAAACATAACAAAAGAAAATGCTCATTATCCATAAAACTCATTAAGATAATCTATCCTCATTTTAAAAGTAAACGTAAAAAAATAAAGGTGATATCAAATTCTCAGTAAGGGTTGATTAAAATGTAAGAAATCCCGAGTAAATAAAACATATTCAATATGGAAAGGTAAATAAAATAAATCACAATCCACTTAATCAATAAATTTATCACAAAAATTTTATTTTCATAATATCAATGTTAATATATCATAGATAGTAATAATTGAATAAATAATTATGGAAATTTATAATATTAGACATGAACTCAGAAATCATAATACCTATACTCTCAAAATATTGGGAAAATTTAGTTTAATCAATGGGTGGGTATACACCAGAAACCCATTTAATGTTATGTTGCTAATTTTTTTGAGGATACTTATAAATAAATCAAGGGGATATATAATTCCCAGACCCATCCATCAATGCCAATCCAAATAATTTCATATATATGATATAATTTAATTAATTCATGAACAATATACCTCATTAATAGATGTCTTTATTAAATAAATAATGTGGAATGTCAATATTTTCCCAGTCAATCAAATAACTTTCAAACATAAACACCTTATATATAAATGATATATTATATAACAATAAAGTATATCCATGATAAATAATATGTATATTTATGGGAAACATAAAGTATAAAGATCATAAGAAACAAAATGTTTTAAGGGAAAGTTAATCAATACAAAATTAATCATGAGACTAGCCTTTAATACTTTCCCAAGTAAAATTGATCATGATCCATAGAGAGAAAAAATTAAAATGGAAACATTAAAAGATGTCCCTGATATGGTATATATAAAATATTGGGGTTTGGTTATTTTTTAGTAGAAATAAAATAAAAAAAATCATTCAATCATTCATGATAAAATGAATTTATTTTTAAAATAACTTTTAAAAAACAAAAAAAATCCAAAATGTGAGGAAAACAATTATTTGAAATGATCCATGTAAAATTTTAATGAATTATTCAATAAAAATGAGTAGTAATTATGGTGATAATTTTTTGTATATTCTGACACTGTTAAAATAGTGGTTCCATTCACATTTTTTTATAAAAATTCACTAGGGAAACTAGTTTGAAAAACAACAGGTTAATTCATTTTCAAATATTTTGTATAAAATAAATCATATGTAAAAATTAATTTAACCAATCATTGAAGAACATAAAAAATGTTCTTGATAGTTTTTTTTACATAATATCGACTTGGGAGAAAATTATTTTCCACTAAAGAGAAAAATAAACTCTATTTTTCCAAATATCATTTTCTCAATCATTTGAAGTACCTAAGAGAGTAAAATTGTATTATTACATAAAAATTTTATGAATAGAAAAATGATAAATAAAAATTAAAGGGTTTTATTAGACAATGTTCAAAAGATTTTCTCCAATTTAAATTCAAGAAAGAAATAATCCTGATTAAAATGATATTAAAACAAAAAAAAGTATTACAACATTCGTAAATTTTTAATCATAATCTCCATAAAATAATAATTTCAAAAAGGAAATTAAATATCATGAATTTAAAGAGATTCATTCTATAATATATAAAATTATCATTAGATATATCTCATAAAATAAGATAGGTGAATAAAATAACATATGTCTCAAAGAAGAATATTTGATGTGAGAAACCTTTAAAATTATCATAACATTGATGAAAAAATTAGTTGATTAATGTATTATGTGTATAAAATGCAAATACACATAAAACGTGTTAAAATAGAATATAATATATCCAAAATTAATTACACACATAATCAAATAATATCAAATACAATGAATAATTAATATAAAATAATAAATAAAATTGAGTAATGAATTCCCTTAACACATAGTTACTTTCATGTAAATCTCATTGGATTAAATGAATTAAATTGAAACATTAAAATACCATGAATTATTAATGAATCATGATATTACATGTAAAATGTGTATTATATTCACCATAAAAAATGGGTGAACAACATTAAAATGTGCCTCAATGAATGAAAATTTAGATAGAATATTATACCACACAATCCCCTTTAGTTGAATGCACTTTAACCAAATATCATATTTGATTATTTTTTAACATCTTACATCTTTTTCATTAATAAAATATCATTTTTAACATTATTTGAGTGCTAACTACTTAATTTCATCATGCATGTTTTGTCGCTGATGTTTTAGTTCTTATGTATTGGATATAGATACATCACTTCAAAAATGATATTAATGTTATACATATTATATTTTTTCATTAGATGAATTTTTAAATTTATTCATGAATATTTTACATAGAAAATGAATCATATTTATTTATGGAGATGGTCAATCATACGTACACATGAGTGACTGTATCATTCCCTTAATAGATGGAAGGGAAAAGAACTTGATGATATATTAATTTCTAGATTTAATATCTTCTCATATTTATAAAAAATATTCATTATTCCCATTATTATTATTATCCATGTGGATTTATTATGGAAAACATTACATCGGTTCGCAAGGTGATACTCTTCGTTCACATGAGAAAGGCTTTATTGCCAATTTGATGGTGAAAGAGATGTATAAATATTATATCATAAACATAATAACATATAAGTATATTGTAGATATTAGTGTTATTATATTTTAATTTTTAAGTCATAGTTTAATGTGATAAAAGAATAAGTAAAAAAATAATTATCATGGTGAAGGATATTACCTTTTCATAGAGAAACCTACTTTGGATCTATTATTTAGGACTCAAGGGTTGGTATTTTTGGTAGAATAGAACCTTAGGAATGTGGATATGGATTATTGGGAAATATTTTTGAAGGTTTATTTCAAGATAAAATCTCTTTATATTTTAATAGGATGGGAGATGAGATATCCTTTTATAAGTGAGGGAGGTAACCTTCTTGTAAATGACTAGAAAATTTCACAAAACAATACAAAATGATAAAGTCATTCTCAAGATATATACTTCAAAATAGACATATATTCTATGATTTGATAGGATATGGTCAAGTTGTAGCTATCAAATAGGATTTTGAAATCATTATTTGGAAACATTTCACATAACATCTAGTGTAACATCCTTGTTAAACCTATTTTAACCTTAACCGTAGCAATTAATTTTTAATGATTTCACTATTCATGAAAAAATACTAATACGAACTTATATAATAATATTAATTACCATTATCAAAAATATGGAATAAATTTTACCAAATTCAGTTCAAATAAGTGTAATTATTTAATTTAAAATTAAACACATCAAAACAAATTTCCAAAAAAAATTCTCAAATATAAGCATTTTTTATAAAAAAAATAAAAATAAATTATTTCAATGACCTAAATTGTATTAATTATAAAATTATTGAACAAATATTACTTTAAAACCAATTTAATAAAATTAATATTTATAAATGTTTTAAATGAAAATGATGTTTTCAATAATAATCAGTATTTTTCACTTTTAATTGAAAGATTTATCTCTCTAAAAAATTATCATATAGTAACTAAAAGGAAATTTTGAAAAATTGATATCAAAAATTATTTTCATTATTCAAATACATTTTATGTAGGTATAAAAAATTAATTTTAAAATATTTTTGTAAAACATTATGAAACCATGTTTTATAAAAATATAGTTTTTAGGCTTAAAACATGATTTAATCTTAATCCATTCCTATAAAAATATTATATTTATGATAAAATATTTTGTTGGATATATAATATAAATATATCATTTAGCTAATTCAAATATACTGATTCGTTTAATTTATAATGAAAAAACAACAACTTCTGTGCATAAAAACTATTTTCCATAAAATCATTTCATTTTTTTACTTTCAAATTATTTTTCTTTTTATTTATAACCAATTAATAAATAATGAATTTGTTTTATATACATGTGAACAATAATAATTTCATAATATTATTTTTCTTATTCATACCCTTTAACAAAATGGATAGTTCATGATAGTCGTATTTAAATTATATATTTCATAGGAAGTTTAATTTTGGTGTAGTGTGTCATATATTATATCGAACCTAATGCTTCTATTTTAAAATATAACGGGGTTACATACACTTTTCTATCATGAATAATTACTATGTTATATTTTCTATGATTTTTATTCCATTAAATACGTAAGAATACAATCCCTTAGGATGTAGTGATCATTGATTAACTACATTATTTGATATTCAAAACTCATTATTCACCCTCTCACTCAAATAATTTATCTAATGGGAAACCATTTATATTCATTAATATAAAATCAAAAATAAGATAAAATATTGGTTATAAATGAAATATATCACAATATTCACCAAATCATCCATAATCTATAAGATTTTGTACAGGTCAAACATTGTAATATAATGAAGAATAGAAAATAGAAAACATATCACCCACATTAGTGATGTTCAGTATTAGTTTCAATAGTGAGCCACAGTCATTGTCTCTATTAACAATATAAATTAAGTAGAGTTAATGGTTGATTTTATATTTGGAAATAGTGTGGAAATGTGGATGGAGTAAAATTAATTAGGTAGAATGATATTTCATCAATGGTTTATGGAAAATTATGGTTTTTTGTTGGAGAGATATAATTCAGTATACAGTAGAAGGGTTGATTGAATTGAGTAAGTTACTATATAATATTGGTGAATTACTTGTTTCCCATTTTACTCCACCTTCATGAGACTTCACAGAAATATAACTATGTCCATATTTTCTGCAAGGTTATGTTATCTTCTTTATCTTTTTTGTTTTCAATCAAAATATTTATTAGGAAATAACTTCACATTTTCACACATTGATGGGATTACATGTGTATTATTCACAAACAAGTTACTAATTTGGGATAACAAGAATTTATGAATATTATTAATGTTTTCATATTTACCACATGTTTTTGTTATTGTATTAATGGATCTTATTTCAGGTCAAGATTCGCCACTATATTTGAGTTAATATCCTAATTTGAGAGATTTTCGATGTTTATCTCAATAAAATTTCTATGTTTGAGATTTAAATTTATTGTTAGTATATTTTTCAAATATCCCTAAGAAAACAAAATAAGATTTTTTAATCTTTATTTTATGTTGAGGAAATCATTACAACCTATAAATTCTAAATTTGAGTTCTGATGTATCCTCAGGCATGATGTCTCTCATGTTATACTAGAAATTCATCCTCGATTTTCCTCATTTTGAATTTATTCTATATAAATAATTATAAAGATTATTTTTTTCCTTAATATTATATTTTTCTTTGATCCCCTAATCTATGGTCAGACTTGAATGAATCCTCTATTGGATTACACGGGATAGTGTTGGAAGTGATAGATTTTTTGTGATTCCTCTACAATAAGTTATTATTATCATAGTTCTGGTATGTTGGCCCAAAATATATTGATTCATATATGGAAAATAGATGTTAATATATTGGGACTACATTATACCACCATCATACACTCGATATTTAATATAAATCCTTACTACTTATAACTTTTTCTCATTGTTTTCCAAGACACTAATTTACTACGTTTATATCATCTTATGATAAGTTGTAATATTAAATTTGTTGGGGATGTAGGCATAAGGTTACTAGAATAATATGTGGTTTACCCCAATGATGTATCAAAATTTTGAAATGAATTAAAATTTATATTAATCTTTAATTAATTATATCATCAAAATCCATCCCCCTTGTATCCACACAACTAAATTTTATTACCACTTCCATGAACTGTTAGTTCAAAATAATATATTCATCAAAAAACACATTTTCATTGGGTTAAATATTATGAATGTTGTAAAATAAATTTCCATTTAAAAAATAAAAAAAATATAAAATATATACAACTAATAAAAAATAACACCAAAAATAACATAATATATGTATATATAAAATATTTAATTATTAATGAAAAAATTTTATACTTTGTCTCATTACGTCCTCATATTAACTTGTTTATATTCCAGAATTGTGATTTCTCTATATATCATTATCCATATAAATAGTATTGTTTTATAACAATTTATCTCAGTGTTCAATGATCTTTACCATCATTTTCTCATAAGAATTATCATTTTCTAGTTACACGACCTCTGAGATTAGTACATGTCAATGATCTGGTGTATAATTCCTCAAGAAAAATACACGGAAGACATCATATACTCAGGATAGGTTTTGAAATTTATTCACTAAAATCCCTACAGGATCATGATGAGAGATGACCAAAAATACATATATATTACATCCTTCTTCATGAGTATCCATTACAATAAACAATAAATTACACCCCTCAATCATATATGTCTAGTGTCTTTAGAGACTATATACATACCCATATTATTTTTAAATAATTATTTAATAAGATTAATTATAAATTCTACACTCATTATTCCATTCTAGATATTTCAAACATAGTTTTCTTCTTCATTTCATGAGAATAGAAATAAAATAAATAGGTGAATAGAGAAGCTCAATATGAGTTAATGAATATGTGATATCAATCAGCCATCACAAGTGATTATAAGGTGAACATGATATTTTTAAACCATATTCAATCTATGTGAATATAAAATAATTAAATAATATCCAATAGAACATAAATAATAAATATTAATATAGCATAATATTTTTTTAATAACTTATAAATATAGAAAATGAATATTGAAACATGATATAATAATCAAGTGTCATGGAAAAAAACACAATAATGCCAATTGACATTTAAATATGGTAAAAACATAAGTATAGAAAGTTATATTTTATGTAAAGTACCACTAACATGATTATAATCACATAGTATATGGAGTCTCGTAAATTAATGGATTGGGTTCACTCCCCATTCTCATAAAAAGATTGTTTGGATTTTTTCATTAGACCCTAACATAACATATAATGAGATATAATCCCTTACCCAATGAATTCAATATATATAAAATTATACTTCCACAAATAATATAATAATAACCACACATATGTGTGCCATATAAACATGAAAACATTCATAAATTCACCATATCGTAAATAACAAGTGAGAAAGAAATATGTGTCATTAAAATTTTTACTATAAATAAATATAATCCCTTGAGATAAAAATGATGATGGTGTCATAAAAAATACCTAGTGAGTCATGATGTATTATGAATTATTATAAAAGTATAATGACAAAAAACATATATATTATGATAAAAAATTGTTTGATGATTAAAAAATAACACTTTTGATTTTTGTCAACTTTCCATTCAATAAAAATTTTATTAGAATATGGTTTATAAAGATAAATGAAAGATATAATTTTTAAAAATATTTATATCTATGAAAATATTAAATGGAATAGTCATAAAGAATATAGAAGTAGTTATTTAAATAATGTAAATGTGTGGATATTATAAAAAATATTTTTTGAAATATTTTTTTTGCTTTTTTAAAAAATATGAAAGTCAATAGAATGTGATATTGATAAATAATTTATGTAGGGATAATTAAATCAAAAAATAAATATAAACACATAGATGTAGATGAGAAATATTCATGACCAAAATTAATAAATAAGGTTTATTTCACTGACAAGCATGGTTTTAGTTAAATTGTAAACCAATAAGAGATTAATTGGTCAGATGACATGTAAACCATAAAAATAACTATATGAGAAGAATAATTTTTTTAGAGTTAACAAACCTGAAATTTCCCCAAATACAAATTTAGCCATAGACGATCACGATTTCAAAGTGTGATTGGAAAAAAACTTATCTTAACTCTTTACATCAAATAAAGTGTTTTAAACACTTTTATAAGAAATATATCCATCTCTATTGTTTTGAAAGCTCATTAATATCTATTACATGTGGCATTTTTTAATTTATTTAATTTATTTCATATATGTTATTTAGTTATATTTTATTTTCATCATCTAAAGTTAGTAGTTTTTAATGTCTTGTATAAGTTCTCTTATTGCAATGTGGGTAATAATTCTAAAATCATGTTTTATAAGTAATGATGTATTAATACTCATTCATAGTAATATCATATTCACAGAACCATAATGATGATAATATTACAACATTAAAGTGAATAATAATTTTTATAAATAGTTTAGATGATAAATTAATTGAAAAATATAGATAAGACCTATATATTTGCTTATATGGACTCACCCCTTCTATTAATGTGTTCTTTCAGAATGAAGGATTTAAGCCTCCTTCATGAAACAAAAAGATACCTAAACTTTTGGAACACATTATGAGAATTAAATTGAGAAATAATTTAATAGAAAATGTATTTTTTCTTGATTTTGTAAACGAGAAATACTTTTTAGGTAAAAATTAGGGACATTTTATCAGAAACATATGTTAGATGAAGGGTAAAGATGAAATAACATTTGAGTTAGGTGATTTAGGTTATGAAATGTTGTTAAAATTTTCTATATTGACTCCCACAACTAAAAATTGACTTTTATAATATCTAATTAAAAAATTTAATTACATTAAACATGACTTATGTTAATATTCACCCTTTTTATCACTTTTTAATTCATTTAATTATTTATCATGGTAAGTATTTTTTCCAAAAAAATACAATATCACCCTTATTACCTTGTTTTTGTGTGATGATTAAAAATTTTTCCATTATTAAACATAATTCCATGTCTTAATATCATATATTTAACATTTAAATAAAAATATATGTTATAAAGAAAAAAAATATTTTTTTAAACATTTAATTTTCTTATTTTTTATATTTATTAATTTATAATCTTCATATGTGTATGAAATATTTTTCTATATATATATAAATGAAATATTTAATTTTAAAAATTCATTTAAATTAAAAAATTAAATGTATCTATAAAAAATAAATAATAAATACATAGAAAACTATTTGAAGAGAAATTATTTCAACCATTAAATAGACTTATTCATATTTTTATTTGTTAAAAAAAATTTTATACATTACAAATCCATTTGTATTAAAGTAATTCATTTAATTTTATTAATACTGTAAATTTAAATATATCATAAAATATTTTAAAATATATATAACTTAAAAAATACACATTTTTATTTTTTAAATTATTTTCACCAATATTTTATTTTCATTTTATTTCATTAAATATTTAATTATTATATATGAATTATATAATTTAAAATATTTTCCTAAATTTTATCATTGATTAATATATCATTTAGATATTTTTATATCAAAGAGTCATTTATCCAATTTCCAAATAACCAATAACCATGTAGCCATTGGTTACATAACCAATAGACATATTAAATTCTTATATATAGACATATATAATTATGTAAAATCATTCATCTTATTCTATAAATTATTTCTCAATATTTTTATCATGTTTAATATGATTTTTAATATTTCTATAGTTATCATACATTTTACTATGTTTTTGTAAGTACATGATAATTTCAATGTAAACCTTGTAATATTTTTTATTTTTTTATAATGTCATTCCATTTTTAATATTCTTAATTATGTGTATTTTAGTTTTCATGTATGGTATCTAATTCCCTATTGAAATATTTTCGCTCAATAAAATTTTTCATGATTCATTTTACATTGGGGTAGAATGTAAAATAGGTAATTCAAAAAATTAAATGAATTCAAATGAAGGGTGTTACATTCTTCCCCAAATTAAATAATAATTTATATTTAAATTTTATCACATTAATGAATATATATTAGGGAAATGTTTTCCCATTTCACCTCTAGGTCCCCAAATCGCTTCCTCAAACATAAGATTTATAAAAAGAACTCAAAAAAGGTGAATAGACTTATTCCATAGTACTTTATCACTAATATCCTACCTCTCAACCAATTATTCCACATAATAGAGATAGTTTTTTAGTTGTAAACCCTCTATGTTTATTATATATGATATATATTAAATTTACTTACTCATAAGTGATACATGGAAAACATTATGCATTGATGGGAGGTTTGTTATAAGGGTAACATGATAAGATATAATCATAAAGTCATCATGAATATAAAAGGGAATAATATATATGGAGTTTAATTTAACCTTATTCAAATATCTCATAACCCTCAACCATGGTCATATTTGAAGTATAACTAATCTCTAACAAAAAACTATAAATATTAGTTAAGATTATCATTAAATATCTTTAGTGGAATTTGTGTTTTTATGATATATCATTAAATGATTTGATTCTTCAATAACATTTCTTGAGAACTATCAGTTCCAAATAACTACCTCTTTCCAAATTCATCTCAATGTGAAATTTTTTTTATCTCTTTTTGTATATAGCCTTATATGATTCTACATGGATGCTAAAGTGGAAACAATTATTGTATGAGAACTCTACGAGAGGTATATTTTTATCCGAACATACTTTGAAATAAATCAAGAAAACCCATATTATATATTCTAGTTTTTGGAATGTTCCTCTTAGAATTAATATTAGTTGGAGGATGATTTGTTTTGATAAAGCTCAACTCTGTGTGGAATGCTTGATAAAGACTCCCCAGGAACATAGATTTGAACATCAGATATTCATTAAAAATAATAAAACATCTAATCTATGATTCCTTACCAGTTCCTTTATGTATATCATATAAATTTTATCAAGTGATAAATAATGTCAAATATAAATGAAATACATAGATATTAAAATGTAATGTGCCAAAACCGAATTGAAATTTATGCCTTTATGATTTTTTAAAAGACCTATAATGAAATGTGTAGTGATGTTTTCCCATTTCAGTATGATTATATGTAATATTTTCACAATACATTTATACTTAGAACATTTAGAATTAATTTTTTTGGAACCTAGTATCTATATATATAAATTTAAATATCTCTCTTTCTATTTTCCTCAATGAAATATTCCTTGATATCCATATACGACATCATTCTTCCAGGAAAAATAAAGAATTAAAAGGTATGTAAATCACCCAAAAACCATGAATTCTATACCAAATTTTGTGGTTAAGAATTTCATTTATAGAATATTATAGTTCCATAATATTTATGTTTGAAATATATATTATTCATTACCTTCTATTATATATAAATTTCCTACATTTTCACCACCTTGATCAGTAAATGGATGATCTTTTGAGCAATAACTTTAAAGAGATTGGAATTCTCCCCACAACCTTGGGTTGTCCAGTCCGTCCGTTGAAAACATCTGAGTATGGAATCTATTTTAGTTCTCACTATAGAAATATTGAATTATATTGCATGATTATAGAATATTTTTACTTTATCATCTTCATATGGTGTAAATGTATTGAATAATCATAGTCCTTAATCAACTCCAACCATCTCCTTTGGTGATTATTCAACTATCCCTATATAAATTTATACATTAATCTCTTATGATCTATAAAAATATATTAATTTTAACAAAAATGATACCACATTCATATATTTAATAAAAATTTAAATGTTTTTATTACCAAATAATGTGTTGGGTAATTATTATCATTAAACGTTAATTAAATTTATTCATAATCTAGAGCCTTGTTTTTTTATATAAGAAAACACATCAATACCTTCCTCGATTCATCATTGTATGTTTAAATCCCTTCTAAACTATATGGTTTTATCATTATAGTTGCATTGACCAAACATAACATAAGTTCTAAGAAAAAATCTTCACATGAATGTTTCTATATGAACAAGACTCCATTCGATTTATTTAGTTTGACTGATTTTTTAATCATGAGAAATTTTCTACAAAGTGTATATATATTCTAGTTAATTTAAGAAAATGATTAATATTTTTAAGAGTGGTTGGTATATTCCATCATTCAGTCACCCCTATCTTTGAAGGATCCATATATACACCCCCACTTTATATTTCATGACCAGTGAATAAAAAAATTATTAAGGAAAATAGATTTAAATTTTTTTATAGATTTTGAAGGTGTTATCAAGAAATTGGCTGGGATGTAATAATGTTTTCTTAAGTGTTTTATCTTATTTTGAAACACAAATCTCATAATTTTGTTTCATTTATTAAAATATGATTCAATGGATTCCAACGGACCGATACTAATGAATAGAGTTTTGTTGATCATTATAACTTGATGGAGTGAGTTACTAAATTTTTTTCAATTTATTCTCAAAGACTATAACACATAAATATGTTAAAAAAATAATATTACATGTTGTTTTACCTATAGTATCTAAAATTATTAGTACTAAAATTTATCATGATTGAATATTGAGTACAAAGGAGGAGTTTTAAGTTCATTTACATGAATTTCAGGTTACATAATATTATAAAAGTTTTCCAAAATAATGTTACTAGTCAAAGATATAGATGTAAAAAAGTTCATGTCATGAAATAATAATGTTTTGGGTTTCTAATTTTGTGTTTTTTGAAGCTATATAGTAGTTTCATCAAAAAAAATTCAAATAAAAACATAATAAATTCACTGAACAATGATTGATTGAATACGTATCGAATATATAACTCTTGGTAATGTCCTCAGAGAGA
The DNA here is from genome assembly GCA_963277665.1 of Viscum album. NCBI lineage: Eukaryota > Viridiplantae > Streptophyta > Magnoliopsida > Santalales > Viscaceae > Viscum > Viscum album. The sequence goes on from OY728137.1 coordinate 116,427,081, forward strand.
GTCCGCCAGATGGAGTTTTACAAATTCATCAAGGTGAATTCATTGGATAAAATGTTATTTGAAGATTCATTGGATAAATTAAATGATTTTATTCCTCAAAATAATCATTTTTAGAGCCATAGGATAATGTTCTATGAGGATGTTCATTGGTCAGAGGTTTCTAGTAAAGGAAAACTGTCAAAATTTTGTGAATCAGGTCATCAGATAGAGGAAGTTTCTTATGAAATATTAATGAATTATTTCAATGATGTTTTTAAGAAGTAAAATATGAATTTTAACTATAAAAAATATGTTATTTAAGGTTTTACCATAAAAAATAAGATCTATGAAGTTTTTCTGAATAGAATAGGTTTCAGAAATTTTTACATGAAGGAATGTTTGAAGGTAATTATGAATATTTATTAATATCATTCATTGTGATGATGTTAAGATAGTTTTCCACATTCCAACAATCACATAGAATGGTTCTTCATTATAAAATAGTTTTTTTGGATGTTATAACATTTATTTTTATGCAAGGATGTAAGAAAATTTCTTGACTTTTTAGATGTTTGAAGGTAGTAGAGCATGGGAATATTGAGTGGGCTTCCCCAAAATTAGGCAGACTTGTTTTTATATTTTAATTTTTAGAAGATGGTGTTTTCAACTATTTTTTTAGGATTTATTACTATATAAAGGGGTGAAGAAACTATAAAAATGTAACACATTTATTATCAATAATAAAGTAAATCTATTGGAGGTTTTTTCATACATGTTTCCAATGATAGAATCTATAGATTGAGGCATAAGTACTAGTCAAAAATTTCTATCAGTTCATATCAGACCAAGGGTGTTTAGATTTATCATATGAATAGAGTTATGCAATATCATATGAATATCAAGTAAAGGAATTGAATCAACAGTGTGGAGAAGTAATCAGGTGAACTGCTTATTAATTGATACTAAACTGGCGATCAGTTTTATGACATAATTAGAATAAAAATATTAGATAGTGTTTCATTGGATGCAGAGAACCGTACAATAACAGGATCAAAGAGATAGTTTCATATAATTTTCTAAAAATTGGTGTGTATTCCCAATATTTTTACAATGATATAAGAAATAAGAACTTATTAGAATGTTAATTTTGAATAATGTTTATACAGCCCAATGAAAACTTATAAAATATTATTGGAGGGGGTTATTATAGTTATTAAAGACCATTATTATATTTATTATCTACTTTAGGATCATAAGAACTTTTGGGATGACTTTTCTGTTATTAAAGTGAAATCTCATTACATGATTAAACCGCCAAAAGGTGTATTCTCCACTAGTCTGAGTGGTCCTATATTACTTCCAAACAATGCCAAGGACAATATACTATTATTGAGTAGTTACCCATATAAAAAATTGTTTTCCTGTGGTTTTGATTGGTTGTTCATTTTTCAAAAGTATAATTTCTCACTAAACAAAGGTGAAGCTTATTTATAAAATAATAAAACATAAAAAGAAAATATCATTGATTCACTATAAGTGATTTCAAAGATCATGATTGTTCTTACCATGTGTTTTAAGAGCCATGTTCCCTTTTTGACTCTTTACTAATTGTGGATGAAAGTGAAGGCTAAAAGAGATGATTTGAAAATTCTTAACAATAAGGGAATTCCATTATTTTGGGGGAAAATATCATATATGCATGGCTATAATGTTAAATTACCATATAACTATTGGATGTGAAGTAATTAATGTTGAGATTGTATGTGGAGTATGATATACTCTATAATACCAAATGTAGGATTGAAATAATATAGATATTGAATGAAGTATCTAATAATTCTCAAAATACAAGAGGGGTTGTATACTTTAAAAATTTATTTGAAATTTTGAATATAAAGATGTTTAATAAGGTTAAACAAATTAATTCACAAACCTATAGTTCTACACAATTGCTAGATTCTGGAAATATGGTTTTGAGAAAGCAATTCTGGAAAAGTTAATCTGGAGATGAAACTTATCACAAGTTTAAAAATATAAAGATTATACCTTAAAGTATATTGAATCTTACTAAATCAGAGTGTACAAGTGTAAGGAAGTATAATATAGTTATACTTTCCTCAATAATCAAAATATCGCAGAAAACTTGAAACAAACAAGTAACAAGTAGTAAGTCTTTTAACCCAAACCTAAGGGTATCCAACAACCTTTGATAAAGGTCCCTTGATTTATAGTTTCAAGAATGTCTGTCTTACCCACACCGGGGTAAGCTCTCGATTCGAAGCTCGAATTCTGTATTACTATTCCCGCAAGACCTCAACATCTAGGTAGGAAAAACCTCTGTCTTCCTCAGTAAGGAATTACATGAACATTAAGGTAGTTGGCACCCCTGTCTTCCTATCCCCGGAAGCCCTCGAATGTACTGAGAAAAATTCAGAATCGAACGAAGCAATTCTAAAAAAGGTGTTTAGTACGCACGAAGTAGTAAAGTTTCTCTCTCCAGAAATCACTTCAGCAGCATGTAATCTCTAGATTGATCAACTTGTTGTGAGCTGTTTCAAATGATCTCTTATTTATAGGCACAACTCCAACGGTCATCTCCCTCCTCAAATGGTCATATTTTTCCTTGAATTTCGAAGGGACTTGTACATGTGTCACTCAAACAATGGTTAGTTAGAATCTAAATGTATGACATCGTTTTATAACAAAAAAAAGTTTTAGAAAAAATATGGTTACATAACCAAAATCAAATATTTGGAATGTAAGAAAGTATATGTTTGGAAAAAATGTATTCAGTGACTATAATATAAGGATATTCAGAATATATTTTCTATGTAATTCAGAACATAAACTTTATAGAATTTCAGAGTCTGAAATTTCATGGACATTCAGAATCTGGATTCACAAGAATTCGGAACCTGAACTTAAAAATTTCAGAGTCAGATTTCATGAAAACTCGGAGTCAAAACTAACAAATTTCGGAGTCTAGTTTCATTAGAATTCAGAGTCAGAACTCAGAAGAGTTTAGAGTATGAATTCAGATAACTTAGAGTCCGAACTCAGAAGATTTCGGAGTCCGAATTCAGATAACTTCGAGCCAGAACTCAGAAGAGTTCAGAGTCTGAATTCAGAAAACTCAGAGTCAGAATTCATATCCTGAAAACAAAATGCCCTTTATCTAATTATTATACGATTCTTAGGTTTTATATATAAAACTGGATTTTACACTTAGACATGATAATCAATAATAAAAAAACATGGTAAGGAAAATTTTTCTTTGGGGAGGGAAAATTTTCCTTATACAAGTAAATCATAGGGTAGAATGGAATTTTCCTTGAGATAAGGTGTTTGTGATTTTCAAAAAATGAGGATTGGTAAATTCATAATGAAACCTTATTAACTCAACAATCTCCCCAAACGTGAAGGAATGTAAAATTAATAAGGAACCCTTATTGACTCAACAATTAAATCTCTTATAAATGGTTTCCATCATCCTTATAATGGGGTTCCTTTAATAACTATAGTTAATAATAATCTAGAGAATGAATGGAAACCCAAAAAATCTATACTTTACTCTCTCTTTAAAATTGAATTTTTAATTGGTTATAGTTAGGGAACATCTAAAGGAATCTACACCAAAATAAAAAAAAATTAGGAGTGGAATTCTAATGTGAAAAAAGTCAAAGTTACATTTCTATTCAATGAAGTATGAATATAATAAAATGGGTAATGATTGATATGTCTGTGACTTATTTGTTGGATTTAATGACATTTCTAGAAACAAAATGTGTTTTGGTGAGAAATTAGAAGATTATAATTTTTAAAAAGAATTAAAGAATTATTCTAGAAATGTTTTTATACAAAGTTATCATATTTATAAGGGAGAGATCCTAAAACCCTATCTCAAAAAGATCTTCATAGAATTTTCATCATATAAAAAATGAGAATAGATGAGGTTATGAAGTAAAAAAAGGAAATATTTATCTGGAAATTTTTGTTCAATACTACAAAGAAAATAAAATTAAAGAATTTTATCAATAAATATATTTAAGGCTCTAACAATAAATATGATTTTGGTAAAAAAATATTTTATGTTATTGTATTCTAAAAAATGAGAAAATTATTATAATAACGTACAAAGGTTTGTTATGGTTTAATTAGTTTGGATACAGAGCTATCATAAATTTTTCTTCTATTTATACAAGTCTAAAAAAAGATAATGAAAGAGTTGAAGAGGGTGGAAAGTTGAGAAGAACTCAAAAAGAGAAGGTAGACATATCATATTCCTTTTCAAAACTAAATTGAAAGTAGTTCTCTAAATATAAAAAGAGAAACTTCCTATCTAAAAGCTAAGAAGATGATTATAGTGAATTTGAAGATGAAAATACCAGTGAATTTGTTGCTAATAATTCATTTATTTAAAACTTGAATGACAAAAAATTCATTAATGGTGAAAGAAATATATCTAAATGAGAAGTGTAGACTCTATTGGAGTTTACTCTCAAAATCAAATTGAAAAAAAGTTTTGAACGTTTTTTTTAATTTTAAAATAGAATATGAAGTTGAACAAATTCTCTCTTACAAAAAAAATAATTAATTTTTTCTTGTAGAAAAAACTATGTTTCTAAATGATATTTATGATCTGAATATGTTACCCAATTAAGATAAATTCCTCAACATCAGGATAGAATAAAATATGAAGGTGAAGTAGAAGAAAAGTTTCCTTTGTAAGTGGAATCTTATTGAATTTGAGAGAGGAATAAAAAACTCCAAAAATCTAATTTTAGACGTATTGTAAATTTAAAGAAATTTATACACTAAAAGGATATAAAAGAGAATCATTAATATATTCAGAATTTTTTTAATATTTCTAGAAGAAAAACCATGTTAATAATGCCATGTTAGTAGAAAAAACAAGTGGAGTTGAAAAACCTGAATTGTATAAGGATTAATGTTTAAAATAGAAGCTTATGTTGCAGTAAATTTTATTAATGCTGAAAAGAAATAAATATTGATGAATAATATTTCAAAAGGCTTCCAAAATATCAATACACAATAAAATTAAAAGTTGGATGGTAAGAATGATGATGGAAATCTAATATAAGATTCCGAAAATAATATAAGTTATAGAAGAAAATGTGTTTTATATGATTATTGTTATTATTTTGGTAGATTTTGGGATACGTTGAATATGTGATATTTTTATCGTCAATACTATATTTAATACAATAAAAACTAGAAGTTGTGTTTTAGGGGGACTCATACCAAAAAAACTACCTAAAAAAGATATTTTGATGATTAAACATGGATTCCAACCTCTAAAATCTATCTTTGAGAAAAGAGATAGAAATATAAATATTGATAATATTGTATTTGGATGTTATTGACACTAATATGTACATAAATATCTTAAAAATCAACATTTGAAGTAAGAAAGAGGAAATAATAATGCCATATTTATTGAAATTGTTCCCTAAGATACTAAAGGAGAATGATCATGGATACTTGAATGTGGGTGATATTAAAATATGACAATATATATGATGTTTTTATTTAATGTGAATGGTCCAAAAACAGATATTGAATTTTTTAAAGGATGATTCCCTCATGATTAATGTTTTTCAACTAGAAATCATAGGACATGAAATGTAAAAATCCAAATTGGGTCAATTTTTTGATGGACTAAAAACTACTATTAAAGTGTTTTACAACTTTTTACTCAAATAAATGAATTTTTTTAAAATATATGGTTTTATTATCAAATTTCATGATAATCATAATTTTTTTTCAAGAGGAAATTGAACCAATGGAAAATTTATTCATGTTAGTGATGTACATAGTTCATGTTATCTTAGCATGATGAATAAAAATATAATACAGAAAAACAGGTTTCGATATATATCCCAGCGTATTATTAGAATTATGAAATATAAATAAAGTAAAAATAATATTCCTAACATGATGTGAAAAAGATATTAGTGTTTTCTCTTATTAAAAAAATGAAATATGTCAAAACACAGTGCATAAGAATTTTGAGATATATTCAACTCATCCCTTTTAGATGATAGATTATGAAATATTTGGGACCAAGATAATGACGTTAGAAAATGATTATATTGACTTTATTTACATTATTCAATAATTAACGCATATTAAGTGTATTTTTTTATTGAAAAACAAATTAGAAGTTCTCAAAATGTTCAAGTGTTTCATGATAAGTCAAGAAAAAGAATGTGGATATTCTGTAAAGAAGATTAATATAGATAAATATTCCAAATAAAAAAACAATAATCTTATTAAGTATATTAAAAAGAATATAATTACAGATGAATAAAGTGAACCATATACACCACAAAAAATTGGTATTGCATAAATTATAAATATATATTTTGTGTAGATGGCATAAACATTATTAGTTGAACATGATACATAAAGATTATTTTAGTGGAAAGATATTAGCGATGTAATTCGTATTCATAATCACCATTTCTATATGCCAAACACTGATATGAATCTTTATGAGATGTATTATAATTAATCCAAATGTTTTAAATAACTAAGTTTCTCTGGAAGTCTCTATGTTATCCAAGTCAAGGGTGCAAATATTCAGAAGTTTGATCAAATACATGTTGATCAAATATTTCATGGATACCCTTCTAATTGTAGAGGTTACAGGTTCTATAATAAGAAAGTAGAAAATGTTTTTGAATCTAAATATGTTAAATTTCTGGGACATTATAATATAAAATTCTCATAATTAGCTACAAATATACAATAATGTGATGATGAAGTTGTAATTTTTCAAAAAAATAAAAAAGTTTTTAGGATAGTTATTGTTATGGAATCTCTTTAAGATAAAGACTCATACCCATCTATTTCAATTGATGAGGGAAAATATTTTTCATCTAATTATAGGATTTGGGAAACTATTATATATCCATAACATCATAGGTGTTAAATTATATTATGTTCAAACTAAAATAACTTCAAGGTTAGTTTCACATAATTCCTTCAATTCATAGGTTTATCCAAGATATGTTGAATAATATTGTTAGAATCAAGAGAGTGTTTATTAAATTAATTAATAAAAAGGTGATATTGAGAATAATTATACACGGAAATGTTTACCCAAACCATAGGATAAAAATATAATTGGGAAAAAGTGGGTGTTCCAAAAAAAGTTGAAGAGATATGAAACAAATCATGTTGTGTTTCTAAAGGATATTTTTTGGTAGAAGGAATTAATTTACGAACCATATCTCTAATAGTGAGACATCAAACCATGAAAATATTTCTTATTATTTATTCATAATTAATATAAATTATATTTCAAATATATTTTATGTTATTTTTTTAATTGGGATATAAAATATGATTCTTATATAAAGAAAAAATTTATTTATTATGTAATAAAGAAATAAATATGATTTTAGAATTTAAATTATGATTTTTAGGGATTTAAATCAGTTTTATGTTCTTGGTTCTCTAAGATGGATACATGCTTTAAGAAATTAAAGATTAATATATGATGATTTGATAGAATTATCTATAAAATAGATAATCAAGTGGGTTCCATCATTTTGATAATTTATGTTGTTGACATTATATTTAAAGGAAATGATGAAAAAATTCTTAATATGTTTTTTGATGAGATTATTAAGTAAATTGATATGTTCACTATATGATAAATTAAATACTATATTGATATAAAAATATCTCAAAAGAAAAATTTCTTATGAACTTTATTGAAGTATGATAAGTCAGTTTAAAATAATTTTAGAATAAAATATTCAAAGATAGTTTCCAAACCCATTTTAGTGGGGGATGTTATCAAAAGATGGGAAAGGAAATGAGGTTGATCCTAAAGAACATATAAATATGATTTGAAAGATTTTATATCTTGCAACCTCATGTCCAAATATAGAGTAATTTGTTACTCTTTATTATTAGTATCAAGGTTCACTAAATATATTTCATTTTATTTAAGGAAAAAATACTTTGATACACAAAAGAAAAAACTGATTTAAAAATAAAATATGACAGTATATGAAATATTCTTTACTTGGTTTCACTAGTGTAGATTTGAAAGGTGTGGTTGATGGTAGAAGATCCACTTCTGGATGATTTTTCTTATTAGGTGAAAGAATATTTAGTTTTCATTCAATGAAAGAAAATTAAATATATATCAGAATAAATGGATCTAAATATAATTCACCACTAAAGAATATATATAGTTTAGTTGGATGAAGACACGGCTACAAGATTTTGTTTATTAATGTAATGTTTCCCATTTTATTGGGTTTTGATACTCTATATACAAAAAATATCAACAATAATCTTATAAAAATTAATTATTAAAGAACATTGATATAAACTATCACTTTATCAAAGAGAACATGTAATGAAATGGCCTAAATCATGTGTTTTCTCTTATAATATAGTGAGTTGCTGATATATTCACAAAAATTTCTCCAAAGGGAACATTTTGGAAACTATGGTTTATCATTGGTGTACAACCTCTCTCTCTTCAAGGATAATGTATCTAATATCCATCCCCACATTTATATTTTCTTTGTATAGTGTTGTCAAAGGGGTAAAATAAATAAAATGGAAATAAATCCATTGTTATGGGCTTTAATTTTTGATGTATATAATATATTTATGGGAATTTTAATTTGGGGTAAGATGTGATTTTAGCATGTGAGATATTTTAAAAGATCATTTAAGTTTTTGAAAGAAAATTTTATTACGGTTTAATATTTTTTTTCATATAATTTAAAATCATTGTGAAAAAATACGGCTGAAAAGTTTTTAAAAACGTTTCATTAGAGAATTTTTTATAGAAGACATGGTCTTTTTATCAATTATTCATGTTTCCAACACTAATTTTACTCGTATAGAATTAAAATTATTGGATAATTGATCAATTTCTTTTGTTACATGGTTTAAGGTTTTTATGTTCTTTGTTTTCCCAAAAAATCTCAGGGTTTTTTAATCCCACTGGTTTTGAAAAGTTTTTTAAAATATAGACATTTTAAGAAGAAACATTTTTTGAAGTAAGAAGGTTTTGTTATTTTTTGTCATTGGGTGAAAAAAATAAATTACATAACATTGTATAATTCCTTACAGAAGTGACTATATGGATTTCCAGATACTAATTCTAGTTGACAGAGTCATTTGGATCAATATAATCGTATGGATTGAGGGATTGAAGTTTTATCCTATTATTAGAACAAGTTATACGACATGGAGATGTTAGTTAATGAAAAATTGATGATTATTTTATGTTTCTTATGTACCAAACATCATGATTACTAAATTTTATCATGGTACAATTTTATGTGAAATGGTTTATTTTTAGGTTCATTTATACAATGCTTGTGATACAAATTATTGTTAACATTCACCAACCCAGTGTTATCATTCAATGTTATCTTTGGGAAAAGATTAAGTCATGAAGTAATGTAGTTCCATTGTTTGGAGATTAAGGGTTATAATTATATGGAATTTTAGTAGTATAAAGTGTAATATATTAGAAATTTATTAAATTTGATGATCATATGAAGTAGGAAGAAGTACAAAACATAAGGCTTTTGGTAATTTCCTCAGATGGAGCACCTCAGGTGGACGTTCAAAAATTCATTGGGTCAAATTTATTAGATAAAATGTTATGTTTATTATATTTAGTCTTAGTAAATTTTGTGAGTCCACTAAATGAACGTTTTCAGGGTTATCAATAATATTTATCAAATGAACTTCATCAATCATAGGTTTCCAAACAATAGAAATGGATGAAGGATGGTGAAGTATGTCATCAGACATAGTAAGTGTGTTGTGAAATATTATTTAATTGATTATATATAGTTGTGAAGTGTAACTAGATAAGGTTTCAATAGATTAATTATGTGATATGATATTTTACCATAGGAACGATTTGTTGGGAGGTTTTTCCAACAAAATTTGTTCTATGATGTTTTATCAAATAAAATATTTGAAGGTATTTTTGTAGTTTCCATAAATTATATTAATATCATACATATAATTGTTTCCTAAAATATTGTAATAAAACTTAACAATATTCTAGGATCAAGAATATGAGACTAATTTCGAATTCATAGCATGAGCTTTTCCCTAGGTGTGACATAACCATTTTCTGCATCGGATGTGTGGTTAAAAAGTGCTCATGTGTTAAATTTTAAATTAATCAAATAATTAATATAATTATCTAGTATAAGATCTTTATATTTATTTTTTATTATAGAGAATAATTATGGTTGGCCACATGACCATAGGGATTGAGAGGAGAGTGTGGAGTATCATTGGAAGATAGAGGGATCATAGGTCATTGATCTAAGTACCATATTGATTGCCAATGATGATAGAGTTTTCCGATATTTCTAATGTTGAAAAAATGAATTTATTATTCATAATTGATTTATAAAAACAATTGGTTGGATGTTGTTTTGTGACTTTTATCCCCATTTTTTCCATAATGAACAAAGATCAATTCTACAAACTGTTTGATTTTTATATTAGAAATTCATTGTAGGTATTGATTTTATCTACGTCAAAATAGTAATTTGAGCATGTATTGTTTCATCCACATTGTTTTTCAATTATACTACAATTGATCGAGGTTTTAATGTACAATGGATAATTTTATTTCTCCACATGATTATTTTATGGTTTTTTCAAGCCTTCTTTGTTCATTCATCATCAGCATTCGATTTGGTATATGATTCAAAATATACCTTCTAGATGATCATTGTTCAATTGATATGTGACATAATGGATCATTATCGTCGGTTGAGGATAGAGATTCTATGGTGTGGTTATGGTGTGAGGCAATGAAAATGGATCCATTATCAATTTCGAATTCCTGAAGTATAGATTTGGTTTCATGGTGAGATTTTTTGGAGGATTCTTCCCCAATTAGATTGGATTGTTGGGATTCGGCCATTGATGAAGATAAGGTTCAGCTGGTTATAGATCTAGGATTTACCGTGAGATTGGTGGTGGATTGAGTGGTGGTGGAATCATGGGTGAACTAATAGATTGAACTGATATTTTGTGAAAAACATGAAAACACAACATCTAGTTCAAATAAAACATTACATTTGGGGTCCTTGGATGTGGTAGCTATGGTTTTCGAAAAGATAAGGATCACACATCATGTGAAAATTTCCATGCACTTTGTGGCCAGAGGGTGATGAATTGGTATCTACCTATAGGGTGAATGGATATATACACATATATGAATATAGGATGTTACATAGTAACCGGATGGAACACATACACGGCCATGAACATTCCCTGGAACACATGATGGTATACATGAATAGCCATGCACATGGGAATGTACTTGATCATGGCCAAGAGTACAAGATAATAGGAAAGTGACATGGGTAATTACATTGTAGAGACCCACACTTGATGTACATGGAAATTACATGAATTTTGCAGAATACTTAATACATAAAAAACATGACACCTGAGGACCTTAATAGTTTAGTATCTTGGAAAACACATAACATAATCATCTAATCGTGATCTCAAATTCTTCCACTTTTGTTTTCTTACCTAAAGTATTTCTTTATATCCTAGGGAAAAGAAAACATAAAAATGGTGATCTCAAATTCTCATTAAGGGTAAGCATGGAGAAAATAAAACAAACCATATACATTTGAACATAAAAAGATGAACATAAAGTATAAACATCAAGATCTTGAGTTGTGAAATAAATCTTGGAGTACGTAAGGGATAGATCAAAAAGGAACATTAATCATGATAAAATAGCATGGGAATAAAACATGTTATTGTGGAAACCATTATGCAAATGATATGATTTAAATAGTAGGCAAGGAATTACTGCCATGACCATCATTGTGGACAAAGTCCCTTACTGAATCGAGTTCACTCCTCATTCCAGTCCTATATCACCGAACCGGATTAACCTTCCATTACAGTTATGCCTATCTCATGAGATATAAATCTTTACCCAATCAAATAGAGGGATATATAGGACCCACCCATCCCATATTAAAATCATTCTTACGTGTGACACAAAGAAATCCTAAATCATTCATCATAACCCAAATAATAAAATTGGATTCATAAACATCATCCCATATTACCATAATCCATATAAAACAAATGGATATCAGTTCATCATAAGAAAATTAAAAAAATGTAAATAATAGAGACAATATAATTGAAAAATAAACATACTAAATAATTTCATGTTACATGAAAAATAGTTTTGATAAAACAGTTGAAATGAATTCTTGAGAAAATACCCTTTCTTCTTCAAAATTATTTTATTTTCACAAAATACCATTAAATTTTAAAAGAAAAGGATTTTGTTTGAAAATAATCATAAAATATTGTAGAATAATATTCATTAAAATTAGGATTTATATAACCATAAAAATCCTTTCATGTGGTACAAGTTAAAAAAACATTCTCCACATACTTTTGCCGGAAAAGTCAAAAAGTTCCTCGTATAGTAAACAAAAAAAATATTTCTTCCATAACACAATGTAAAAGTAAAAGAGGGGTAAAAATGAATTTAAACATACATATAATAATATTAATAAATTTCTGAAAAACATTTTTATGGACATGGATGAAAAATATAACCCCAGTAAATATTTACGTATAAGCAATCTCAGATAAAAATGAGACTTGCAAAATTATCCCTTACCTTATGTCAAATTTCTTCTATATGTGTCTAAGACTCACGTATAGTGAGTTTAAAAATATTATTAACTTGTAAAATAACCATAATAATATTTATTATATCAAATATTATTCACATATGACATTATATTACTCGTTCTTTTGTAAATTCCATGTTAAAGCAGCATTTTGGGTAAAATCATTTCATTTATCATACGTGTTTCGACATGTTGTTCATGATATTATTTCTTATATCCTGATTTAATTAATTCTATAATTTAAAACATTATTTATATATAATATATTTTCAGAATATAAATATATATGGAAGATCGATAAATGGAAGGAAATGCACCATTCATGGAGACGGTAGGTCGTACGTACGCATGAACACTATTTTCATTTCCATATTGAATTGAAAAGATTAAGTAAATGAAACATATATGTACATAAATCCAGTCTAATTATTATGTAATATTTTTTTTATTATATATACTTTATAATCATATTTGAATGGTTAATTATGAAAAATGAATCTCATCGCGTTCATGGAGACGGTAGTCCTTACGTATGCACGAGCGACAATATCATTATTTTGATATTAAAATAGTATATAATTGGATTTTATTTCATATATAAAGAATCATTATAATGTTATATTTATTATTTATATCATTTACACTCATTATTATACCCATCCAAATGATGAAATGTTTGAATAACAAACTACACAACGACGTGGAGATGGTAAGACATATGTACGCACGTGTGGTGACTTTTTCATTTATAGGATAGATTAAATAACTATTATGGTTGTAAAAATTTTATAATAACATCATATTATATAGAATATACTGGAGTTATTATTTAATAATGGAAACTACAAAGAAGGAGGAAGTGGAAGAAGAAAGGAACTTGAAATATGTGGTGAGATATTTACCTATTCTTCGGGTTCTTCCTTTTGATTTGATCAAAAGGGCGCCTTAGGTTGGAATTATGATGAAAGGAAGGCATCTAGGATGAAGGTAAGGCCGTTCATAGGTTATTTGGGCAGGTTTTGGACGATCCAAATGGTTTTGGAGGTGTGAATTAGAGAGAAAGGGGAGTGTCCTTTTATAAGATGGGTGAGGGACACCTTCAGAAAAACATAAAATATTATTTTATAATAAATTCATATTCAGTTTATAAGGGTTCAAAATTGACTTATTATGAGTATAGGGTGGGTATGAGTAAAAATACTCTCAACCAATAGGTTTTAGACTGGTTTATTTTACCATTGTAACCTTATCATTTAGATTTAAATCTATGTTAAATAATTTATCTTTTACCATGTCTTCTGGTATTCTTACACTATATGGTTAATAAACTTACCATAAACTTCCAGTAAAACCCCAATTGGTTCATTAATGTCATATATATTATTATATAAGTCTTTTGGCAGAAACTTATATTTCTAGGACCATTATATCACTTAATAATATAATATTTGTTTTAAAAACTCTTTTATGTCAATTTGGACACTATATGGTATTTTTTTTTCTAAATTCAGAACAGCATTATTACTTCGAAAAAAATTCTTATAACTAACAATAATATGTAATATTAACCTCTAAAATTATTTTAATTCATTAAAAGTCTCAAATTACATTTATTTTGGTATTTATAATATCAAATATGTTAATATTTCATTAATAACGTAATTACTGAATCATCATTGTGTCATAAATAAATTAAATTATATAATATCCAAAAAATATAAATAAAATGTAATTATGTAGGAAATATTTTTATCTTTTTAATAATTATTTAGAGTTGAATTTATCTTATTTATAACCCTATATTAAAAATGTTTTAGTTGTTAAACTTTGATTTTAACTAGTTTAACTCTTCTTTAAATAAAATAATAATAAATGTCCTAATCTAATCCAGGTGGACCTAAAGGGTAATATTTTATTCATAAGGTTGTTTTTGGTCTAATTATACTTATCCAATAGAATTAGGACATGTTTTAGGGTAATAATAATATCATTTTTACCCTTAATTGCCCGTTTACTTTTATCTGTGGTTAATAAATGATAAAAGTTACAATTCACCCAAAAAAATATTTTCATCTTATTGAACCAAATTTTACTTACTTATATCAACTGTGTCTCTATAATTTTTTTTAATTCAAATCACAGACAGGTAAAATTTTGTTTTATGTAAATTTGCAAACGCTCCTAGGAGGTGGGTAAAAGACGACAAAAAGTTCAATAAATTTTTTATATATTTAATATTATTAGAAAATGTCTCTAGTGAATTACATTAAACATATATAGGTATCATGTATCTATTTTTACCAAAAATAAATTTAATTAAAATTAATTATTATTTAAATAAAAAGTCATTTTTAACCAATAACTCAATGTTTTCACTATTCATCACAAATTGAAAGTTTTCAGAAAAATACCAAAAATTCACCCTAGGATAATTTCTATATTCCAAATCCAAAAATAAAGTCCATTTTGAAAGATAAAATTTATAAAATTTCAAAAAGTGGGTATTACTATTCATAATGACTAGTTTATATAATATTTTAATAACATATCGTTGTTTACTGAAACTCGGAATTGCGTACAACACAAGCTATTGAGGAAGGTTGATCTTGCGTGTAACACAAACCAAGAATAATGTTGCATATACTACAAGCTAATACTGTGTTTCGCATAGCGCAAGATAATCTTGTTGTAGCGTACAACACAAGACATCAAATAAATTAATAATTTTTCTCATAAAATCTCAGGGTGTTACATTCTACCCCCCTTAAAATGAATTTAGCCCTCAAAATTCGTCGGGGTTATAAATGGTTTACAATATGAAAGTATCATTCATAGAAAGTCACATCATAAAATGGAATACTAAAACTTAATTTTAAAAAACTAATGTTTGAAACGTAACGGTTACCCATATTAACTCTTCACTGGGATTCCACATAGGAAAACATAGGTGAAAATATGGATATAGAAGACAAATCTAACCATCATGTTCTGATGGATAGTGGTAGATAACATAGCTATGACAAATTCAACAATCATAAAGACATAAACTTTTGATGATCTAAGGTACAATCTGATTCATCGAATATGAGGGTTCCAGGACAGCATTTTTGGTTTTCAAGACCATTTCCCTAATGTTGAAGAATTAAAATAAACACATACTTGATTTTGGTAAAATCTCACTGTTGTTTGTGACTTGAACAATTTCCACTTCATCTCTTAAAGAAATGAAGTTGAATTTGTCTTCTGTGAAGCCTTAGTAGATCTTGCAATAGAATGATAGGTGATTCCATCTATCTCAAACATAAGGTTAGCAAATATTATATACATAAGTCCATCTTAGGGTGAAATTAACTGTATATGATTCCCAAAATGGACTTATACTTCAACTATCATATTTCTTAATAAAATAAAACTAATTTCTAATAACCCTGGACTTCATGTAGGCCAGTAGTAGGCGATAAAGGCCCGTTGCACTTCGGTTGTGGGTTCGATTCCTGCATCCTTGTCTGACGCGACGGGTTGTCATCCGTCCTACGGGTTGTCCATTTTCTAAAACTATATTATTATAACATTTCAGAAATAAAATAAAAAATTTATAGCCTTAATAAATACTATCCGATGTATAAATGAATCCATTCCAACCTTTAGTCTTATTGAAAACACTTCTGTCTGATTACTAGAAATGTCATCTACCGAGCATGTGAATACCTCCATTTATCCCCTATATATCGGAAGATGTATCTTGTTGTTGGTCACATTCCAAACATGTGAATACCGTAATCATGTATTCTCTTGAAAAATTAATACCCATTGAACCTTAGTTAAAACATGAATGTTGTCAAAAATTAACTCTTTCCACATTCCAAAATCCCAAAATTTCTATATACTCAAACCATGATATCACTTTTTCCTTATATCAGTCATGAGCTCATTAATACTATCAAACATATTATTTCCTCCTTATCCCTTTTTTATGTGCATATCATCTTCTTTTAGAAAATATTTGAATCACTTTTCATGGTTATTGGTACCATATAATTATTGAAAACCACAACAAACCAATACATAGATATTCCAATATTCCACGATACTAAAAATGTGATTCCACAACACTATTTTGGAATCCCGTTACATAAACACATAATCATTCCACCACTTCGTTACCATATTCAACATCGCCTATAGTGATCTCATGTGACTTCCCTTTTTCCTTTTCCTTGAGAGGTTGTTGATTTCGATCATCATTAACCCTTGGATTAAATCATTGGTTAGAATAATGCTTCATTTCCTTGCACTTGAAGCATTGAAGGGTTGGTGGTGTGTTCTATGTAGTCTTTTCTATATTCCCATAATTAGCTACCTTTTCCCATTACTTCGATACTCAGCTACTTGATGACCTTCTTTTCCAAACATAAAACATTTTCTAGTCCCATTAAGACAATCTCCACCATTCTTCTTTCCACACATTGAGCATGACGAAACATTCAACTTCTTTTCACCATTGTTTAGAGATTTTTCCTTAAACTCCATCTTTCATTTCTTTTCAAAAAAAAGAAATGGATATGTTCCACCAACTTAGAATTCTACATTGATAGCACAATGCACAATTTCTTCATAGCTACTGAAGTCTCTTATAGCTAATGCTCTTCAAAGACTTGGTTTTAAGCTACTGAAGAATCAATAATCTTTTCTTTATGGTTGGATAATAAATCCAAATGCATACCTTGAAAGCCTTGTAAAATTTGCCTCGTATATAACAACAGATCCATCATCCTTTTGATTAAGCTCAAGGAACTCCGTTTCCATCCTTTTTTGAAGAATATGAGGGAAGTAATTATTGAAAATCAAGTCCTTGAACTCATCCCATTCAATGGATTCAATTTCAACTTAGGGCCTTGTATTCTTACTTAGAGTCCACCACTAATCTGCTTCACCTTCTAAATGGTAAAAAGTTAAAATGACTTTTTCATGCTCTGAATAGCAAAGAATGGAAAATATCTTTTCAATGGTACTGATCAATTGTTCAGAAATAAGTGGATCATAAGACTCACTGAATGAAGGGGGCATTGCCTCATGAAGGACTCAATAGAATATTGTTCCCTTCTATGCTCATTTGGAAGTCCAGAATGATTCATAGCTTGTGTAAGTATAGCAATAGGATTTTCACTCCATCTCCCATAAAATTTGTTTGTTCATGAGGAAAATCATTACATCGTCCATTACATTGATCAACACGGTTCCTTCAGGTTCCATTCATAGTCAAAAACCCAAAAAGAATAGTGTGAGAGGAAAAAACTCATACTAGAAAAACAACATAATCAAGTGGAGTACATTCAATCTCTAACATCTTAGGTTTAATTCTATGATCATTACCGTAATTCTATGACTATAACCTATACATATATATAACCTTAGAGACATCTTTAGACATACCTTAGAAATATCTCTAGGGATTTCACTAAATTTTTTTCATCCTATTTTACAATGGTTAACAAAACCTTTCCTTTGATACCAACTATAGAGGCCCACACTTGACGTACAAGGAAATTACATGAATTTTGTGGAATACTTAATACATAACAAAAAATGACACACATGTCCCGTAATAGTTTAGTGTCTTTGGAAACTCGGATCATAATCTTCTAATCCTGGCGAAAGATCTTCAACATATCCCATAAAGATCTTCCACTTTTTTAATTACCTAAAACCTTTCTTTAAGTCCTAGGGAAAAGAAAAAATATAAAAGGTGAGCTAAAATGCTCTGTAAGGGTAAGCATGGAGAAAATAAAACAAACCAAATACATTTGAACATAAAAACATGAACATAAAGTTTAAACATCAAGATCTTGAGTTGTGAAATAAATCATGAAGTATGTAAGGCATAGATCATAATGCAACATTAATCATAATAAAATAACATGGGAATAAAACATGTAATTGTGGAAACCATTAATCACCTGATATTATTTCTATAGTATCCAGGGCGTTGCTGCCAAGACCATCAGAGTGGACAAAGTCCCTTACTGAATCGAGTTCAATCCTCGTTCCAGTCCTGTATCACTGAACCAGATTAACTTGTCATTCTCACCATGTGTATATCATGAGATATAAATATTTACCCAATGAATTTGAGGAAGATATAGGTCCCACCCACCTCATATTTAAATCATTATTACATTTTCCACACAAAAAAAATCATAAATCATTCATCATAACCCAATGAATAAAATGGGTTTCATAAACATCATCCCATATTAACATAATCCATATAAACCAAATGGATATCATTTCATCATAAAAAAAATCAAACAACGTAAATAATAGAGACATTATACTTGAAACATAAACATACTAAATAATTTCATCTTAGATGGAAAATAGTTTTTATAAAACACTTGAAATGAATTCTTGAGGAAAATATCCTTTCTTCTTCAAAATCATTTTCTTTTCACAAAATGCCATCTAATTTTAAAAAAAAGGATTTTGTTGAAAATAATCATGAAATATTGTTTATTAATATTCTTGAAAATTAGGCGTTATGAAACTGCAAAAATCTGTTCATGCCGTATAAGTTAAAAAAACATTCTCCTCATACTTTTGCCGGAAAAGTTAAAAAGTTCATCGTATGGTAAAAAACAAAAATTACTTCCATAACACAATGTAAAGGTAAAATAGGGGAAAAATTACTTTAAGCATACATGAAAGAATATTAAACAATTTATGAAAAACATTTTTATGGACATGGATGAAAAACATAACCCCAGTAAATACTTACGTATAAGCAATCACAGATAAAATTGAGATTTGAAAAATTATCCCTTACCTTATTACAATTTATTTCGTATGTGTCCGAGAATCCTATATAGTGGGTTTAAACATATTATTAACTTCAAAAATAGACATAATAATATTTATGATATCATATATGATTCACTTAAGACTTTATATTACTCGTTCTTTTGTAAATTTCATGTTAAAGCAGCATTTTTGGTAAAATTGTTTCATTTATCGTACGTGTTTTGACTTGTTGTTCTTGATATTATTACTTATATCATGATTTACATAATTATAGAATGTAAAAAATGATTTATATATAATATATTTTCATCATATAAATATATATGATAGATCGATAAATGGAATGAAATACACCATTCAAGGAGATGGTAGGTCGTACGTACGCATGAACACTGTTTTTATTTCCTGATTGAATTGAATGGAATTAACTAAATGAAACATATATGTAAATAAATCCAGTATCATTATTATGTAATATCGTTCATGATTATTTGTTATATATAATTTATAATCATACTTGAATGGTTAATTACGGAAAATGAATCTCTTCGCGTTCGTGGAGACTGTAGACCGTACGTACGCACGAGTGACAATATCATTCTTTTGGTATTAAAATCATATAAAATTGGATGTTATATCATATATAAAGAATAAAAATAATGTTTTATTTATTATTTATATCATTTATACTCATTATTATACCCATCCAAATGATTAAATGTTTGAATAACAAACTACACCACGACGTGGAGACAGTAAGTCGTACGTACGAACGTGTGGTGACTTTTTCATTCATAGGATAGATAAAATAACTAATATGGTTGAAAATTTTTATTATAACATCATAGTATAAAGAAGATACTAGAGTTATTATTTTAGAATGTAAACAACAAAGAAGAAGGAAGTGGAAGAAGAAAGGAACTTGAAATAGGTGGTGAGATATTTACCTCTTCTTCGGGTTCTTCCTTTTGATTTGTTAAAAAAGGCTTCATAGGTTGTAATTATGACTAAAGGAAGTCCTCTAGGATTAAGGTAGGATAGTTGTGAGGTTATTTGGGCTGGGGTTGGCCTATCCAAATGGATTTTGAGGTGTGGAATAGAGAGACGGGGGAGTGTACTTTTATAAGAGGGGTGAGGGGCACCTTAGGACAAACTTAAAATATTATTTTATAATAAATTTATATTCGGTTTATAAATGGTTTCAAAGTGACTCATTTAAAGGCTAGGTGGGGATGGGTCGCAATCTTCTCTTACAATTGGTTTTAGACAATTTTAGGTTACCATTTTAACGTTATCATTTAGATTTAACTCTAAGTTAAATAATTTAACTTTTACTATGTCTTCTTGTATTCTTACACTATATAGTTAATAAACATACTAAAAACTACCAATATAACCCCAATTGGTTCATTAATGTCATATATATTATTATATAAGTCTTTTTTCTAAACAATAGATTTTTAGGACCATTATATCAATTAATAATATAATATTTGTTTTCAAAACACTTTTATGTCTATTTTAACATTATTTGGTATCTTGTTTGTTTATAAATTTATAAAAGCATTATTACTTCAAATACAATTCATCAAACCAACCCTAATATGTTATATTAACCTATAAAATTAGTGTAATTTATAAAAAGTCTCAAATTCCATTTATTTGGGTCCTTATAATATTAATTATGTTAATATTTCATTAATATGTTTGTTACTGCATCATCATTCTTTCATAAGTAAATTAAATTATTTAATGTCTAAAAAATACAAATAAAATACCATTATGTGGGAAATATTTTTATCTTTCTAATGAATATTTATAGTCAAATTTATCTTATGTATAACCCTATATTAAAAAATTTTAGTTATTAAACATTGAGTTTAACTATTTTAACTTTTCTTTAAATAAAATAATAATAAATGTCCTAATCTAATCCAAGAGGACCTAAAGGGTAGAATTTTATTCCTAAGTTTTTTTTGGATGAATTATACTTATCAAATAGAATTAGGACATGTGTTAGGGTAATAATAATATCTTTTTTACCCTTAATTACCTTGTTTACCTTTAACCGTGGTAAATAAAAGTTAAAAGTTATTATTCACCAAAAATTATTTTCATCTCATTGAACCACATTTTACTTACTGATATCAACCATTTCTCTTGGATTTCTGAAATTCAACTCACATAAGTGATAAAATTAACTTTTACCTAAATTTTCAAAAGCTCCTATGAGGTGGGTAAAATACGGTATAATGTTCAATAAAATTTTTATATATCTAAAATTATTATAAAATGTCTCCAATGAGTTATATTGAACTTGTATAGGTATTATGTATCTATTTTGACCTAAAATAAATTTAAATAAAATAAATTATTATTTAAATAAAAAGTCGGTTTTAACCAGTAACTCAGTGTTTTCTCTATTCATCAATAATTGAAAGTTTTTAGAAAAATACCAAAAACTCACCCTAGGATAATTTCAATATTCCAAATCAAAAAATGAAGTCCGTTTTGAAAGATAAAATTTATAAAATTTCCAAAATTGGGAATTACTATTCATAATGGGTTGTGTATATAATATTTTAATAACATATCATTATTTAATGAAACTCGGTATTGCGTACAATTCAAGCTATCGAGGAAGGTTGCTCTTGCATATAACACAAGACAAGAATAGTGTTGCATATACTAAAAGCTAATACGATGTTGCGTATACTACAAGATAATCTGGGTGTAGCGTACAACACAATACATCAAAGAAATTAATAATATTTCTCATAAAATTTCAAGGTGTTACATACACAACTTTTTCTCACATTCAGGATATATTTCATGTACCACCAATACACATCATGAATATATTTTGGGTTAATGTGAGGATCTTTACCTCTTCTTTATATATGAGCTTCAGTTGGATGCATTACCTTTTTAGTGTTTTTTTAGTGTGCTCCCTCTCTCTCGTACCAGTGTGGATGAGTTCCCTTGCTCTGGAATGAGTTTAGTCTAAGTCCATGCCCACAAAGTTTTATTATGGAATTTATTTTAATGTATAATACTTTAAACCCATTTTTAAATTAGATAATGTATCCCTCTAAGTGGCCCAGAGTGATCTACATTCCCTTTGTCCCTCATATGTATGGTTGTTGAATTTTTGTGGCCAAAACTATATAGTTGGTTGTCCCATATGTAACAGGAAAAATATTGCTGGTTCAAGAATCTCCCTTGAGCCCTTTGTTTGATCCCCTATCTTTGTATATATATCCCTTCATTCGGATGTGCTAGTTTGATCAAGTATGTATCTCAAATGAATCTTCTCAGTTTCCTTCATTATTCATTATGGATAGACCTAACGAGCATTACCTATCAATTGAGATCAATCAGTATAGTGGGAATGGCTGAGCATGACCACTCTGTCATGGGTCATTGGTGATAGCAAGGATCATGGAATTACTTCTCATGGATGAGTGTTCCCATGAAGCCTCTAGAAGAATCCTAGGATGGAATTATAGTTGTGACCCTATCCTGTGACATAATGTTTATAAAAAATATATATCCTGGTTATTCTTGTTTATCATTATACCTCATATCTTCATTGCATTATCTATGCCAAGATGAGATGACTACTCAAGTTCCATTATTCTTATTGATTTAGGGGTTTTCTATTTGGTTTTTTTACACTCAACAATGAATGTGGTCAACCCACACATGTCATGTCTTATAAAAATGGAAACAAAATTATGAAGTTCTTGGTAGATCGAGAGAAAGTGGAACATAGTTTAGGATATATAGATATAGGTTTATATTAATGTTTCATATGACAGTAGTCCACATTGTAACATCATGACCCAGAATCCCCCAAAAAAATCCAAAACAATTTTTCAACATGGAATTACGCACACCTCCCTATATATTTTTGGTTTTTGACTTCTTGTGAAGGCATATGGTGTGTCTATGGTGATACTATGACCTCACGTCAGACTAGAGAAAGGCAGAATAACATACATATACCAAACAATGGAAGAATAAATTATAATATGAAGAAAAATAAGTAATTTATCCAAACATGATATTAATAAATGAAAGGTAAATCACAATATCCATGTTATATATATAATTATAATAACATGATACTATAAAAAAACTAGAAGAATTAAGATATCAATACATGATATACAAAAATACAAAAAATACCAAAAGGGATAAGATAGAACTGCATCCCAATCCTATTATATGTCATCTTATACCATAAGTTATCTGTTTTTAGATCATACAAACAATGTAATACCATTTCCATTTTCCCAACCTATAATCGTGAAATCTATCTGGGCACTCTTCGATGACTTAAACAAGATGTCAGTAAAACCCATTAATCCACCACCAATGGTTTCCTTAAGAAATAAAGACTATGAGTATAATTATAGTAGTGTATAGGTAAAGTAATTACCATTTTAAAGGAAATTAAAATAATAACCACATAGATCATGGGTTCCTCAAATAAATATCGGCTGAGCATACGTATTTTGGACTTAGTTGGGTGTCTATAAATAGGCAACCTATAAATGTTCAGGGTTGAGGAAATCATAAGTCTAACCATGTAAAAATAACAATAATGGAGAAACCAATGTTAAAATGATGCATCCTTCACCATATATGGTCAGTATAGCTCATTGTAATAACCAAGAAGCCTAGATAAAGGGTTTATTTATAATATGTGGGATATACCTCTAGAATTCCATTGGTGAAATATCTCTATATAAATCCTCCGATTATATCCTAGGTAAATATTAGGTTAAGCATTACTAGACCCCAGGACAATGATCCAATGAATCACGTGTTCAAATAAAAAAACCCAAATCCAATGCGATAATCCATGGAATTCTTATTTTCATATATAAATCGAACAAATCAACATAACTATGTTGAGTCATTCATGCATTAAGACAAATACTACATTCTAAGGTGGGTATCTCCCATGGAAATTGACTCAATGAATTGGGGTTTCATCCTCTATGTGGTCAAGGAATTACCTTTTTAATCCAAGTCTAACTCAAGTATCACAATTCCATTAATAAAAAAATGGTCCATAATCAATTGGAACTTTTCAATAAATAATCATAAGCCACATATTAATTTATTCCACATGACCTTCAAATTTAATACAAAAATTACCTTTTCATTTATAAATAACAAAGGTTTAAATATGGTGTCATAAAATTAAACACTTTATTCATATTTAATAATACTATTGAACATTTTTTCTATATCACAAATCAATTGTTCTTCCATTTAAATTAATTAAATTATTTAAAGTATGTCAGACTTAACACAACAATATGTGTTTTGGTTAATTTTATATTATAAAGGCCTATAAGAATATAAATGGTTCACCCAAAGGGCGGATCATGTTGAGGTCCTTGAACTCTCCTAACAACTAAAGAATTATTAGCTAACTTTGGTGTCAAATAATGTAACCAATTTAAGGAATGATATTTTTATAATCACAGTGTAGGTAAAATCGATGTACAACACAATGACGAAATTTATATGGAGAAATACATTGAGATAAATTTAATATACCACCTATATTATAGTGGTAGAAGAACACCCCTCTAGTATTGGCCCCATAATGATGCCAGAAGGAGATAAAATAGGGAAATTGATGAATACCCTAAATATAATACATATTATCTTTCTTGAGGATTGCACAACAGATGGAGAAATAAGCATTAAAAACGGAAATAGATTGAATATCTTACAGAGCAAAATCCATTGAGATGAACAAAAGTCTAATTAAAGTACACACTATGAGGATAGATCAAATCCTATGTTAAAGTACAATGGATACCTCTCTTAGTGGGTATTCTATGTGTGTATATAAGATAAAATGTGGTTTATAGTTAATAATAAATGATGGTGAAAATGAAATTTCATCAACATTAAGAATATACAAATTTTGGATTCATTGTTATCCAAAAATGGTGTCAACCATGATCTAAAACTCTCCATGGAATACACCCCCCCCCCACCCCCCACATAGTTTTCCTTAATGGATTCTCCAAACCATGTGCCAAATGTGTGGGGTTACTGTCTAAGTGGAACTACACATGCATCTAGACACACAATTTTTGAAACCAGGTGCATTATCATTTGGTTCCCCTCTAGAGTTTCTCTATATCATTTCACATAGCCTTTTTCCCTACCTTTAATTTTTTACAAACCATGATCCTCCTCTTACATGGATTCATGTTTGATTCGTACAGTTACTATTAACCATGCACCAACTGTGTGCCTCTCTCTCTTTCTCCAAAAAAGGATCATCGATCTTTAAACCAGTAATGAATGCTCTTGAACCCATCCATAACCCTTTTATAAATCTGACATGGATAAAAATAAATATTAAAACTAAAATTTAGTGGGTTCTCACCTCAAGATACATATTGAGATCTTATAATCTATCCTCCTTAAAAACCTCATCCCCTAGTTTCCCTTTTAAGTGTTATAAAATTCTATCTTAGAAAAGAACCATCCACTAGGCATGTACATTGGCCTCTCACATTTAGTTATTATCTTATATTAAATTTTCCATCCATATTACCCAGACTAATGTAACTAACCTACCTTGTAAAACATTCATTCGAGGGTCAATGATTCACATAGTATATTACTCAATGTAAGAATCGTCTCCCAATCCAACATCCTGATAATATAAAATATGAAACAGGCCTGAATATAAAGGTTAAAGATTATATATGTGGAATATGAGATTCCTAGTATTTTTATTAAATGTAATGGCTATCTATTAAGAAAATGACCCAAATCTCTTAATATATTGAAAACCCTGGCAAAATATGGTAGAAACATACTCTTTCTAAGAATCCATTAACGCGCTAGCTGAGGTAAAACTAACATGAAGACCAAATACCTGACCATGAACCCTAGAAGTAATTCATGAAGATAACTGTAAGAATTATCTCAAGACTAGTTTGTATCTATAAAGACCAAGAATTATCATGGAAATGTTTTTCTTAAATACATGGGAATCTTACGAGTCCATGAAAATTGATGGTGCATGATTCTGAGGCCCAGTGTGCTCGGAATCAATTTCTGGAGTTTTGTTTGGGTACGTTCAGCAAATATAAAAATGAGTTTTTATAACTTTTGAACCGGTTCTTGGAAATAAAGTCTGAGGGCACCGTTGAACTCGCAACGCCGATATTCTCTTAAGAATACATTCACCTCGATGGCATTTGGTCGGAAACAAAAGATAGTTTTTGTGTTTTTAATGAATTAAATAAAAATAAGGTTGTGTAAAATTTATTTTTATTAGTGGGTTAAAACCACCATGTGGAGGTTGGAGGTGTGTACCGCCACTCCTTAACCTCCCATTAGAGGTTATGGTGATGGGGTCCACTCGAACCTAACCTCCTATGTGAGGATTATTTTGTTGGGGGCCACCTGAGGTTATAAACTCTTGAACTCCCCATTAAGTGGGGAGAAACATCTTAAGCTCCCAACTTAATGGAACCACCACCCTTCACATTAATTGTGCCAACCATGTGTTTTGGAATTCTTTTTGAATTTCTTCCCAATGAAATAATAGATAAGATAATCTATTATTTAGAACATCTATTCACTACGGTGATTTGAGTGGAGGATTATTGGGACAAAGCTCTCAATGAAGAATGGCCATTGAAGAACAAATAACGCTTCATCCGCAGACGACGTGCATCTTCTTCTTTGATCTCCAACCAGAACAAGGGAGGAAGCGTCGTCCTTGAATAACGACGATGACATCATCCTCGACTTCTTCATATTCTCTTCCAACGACAATGAATCTGAGGTAAGGGTGTGTTTTGATTTGAGAAAATTTGATTCTTCCTTCAATGATTGTTTCTCTTGACCCACTTGCTACCAAACTAACATGGAAGGACCGGGCCAAACGAAAACAGCCCAATCCCTCTACCATTCTTGTGAATGTTTGGTGTGTTCATCGCGTTCTTCATGGGTGATGAAAAATGGATCGTTGTGAGTTTTTTGTGTGATGAAACAATCCCAAATCAAAAACCCAACGTCACGATGAACTAGCGGAGTTGCGGCAACAATAGCGGGTGACGGATCGGACCGGAACAGGAAGGATCGTTCCCCGACCATTCTTCGAGCTGGTGAATCAAATCATGTTTTCAAAGCCGATCGGAGGCCCGAAAACACTGGAGATGACTACGGGACATTGGGGAGACCTATTTTCTGATGTTCCATGATGAACGGACGTCAGAACAATGAATGGACTTCACGGGAGGCGTCCTGGATGGAGGTGTCGTTTCTGGAAAATTCCAGAATACACGGCGTGTACTTATGAAAAACACACTATGTAGTACGTGCATTTTGTTTCTTGAGATTCAGACGTTAGACAAGTAACACATGGAGTGTGACATCATTCACATGTCTTGTATTCTCTATGCAGAATGACAGAAGCGGCTTTGTGAGACATGGCGTGTTTTCTGTGAAATACACAGACATGGGCATAATTACATGGCCAAGAGGCACGACGTGTACTCTCTATGCATATTGGTGGCATCGTGAGGCTCGGCGTTTATCTCAGGGATACACAGACACATGGTGGAGTACATAGGCATGTACTCCACCACACATCCAAAAAAGGGAAGTGACATGGGCTACCCCGTGTATCAGTTACACGGGTTAGAAAACATGGGTTAAGGCCATGTATGGGCACATGGAACGCGTAAACTGAGCCGACACCAGTTTCATAGACACATCGTGTAACCATAAAACACGCCATATACTTACTTTTCTATATGATCAATCTTACGACACGGGACATTGCACTGGGGCAGTACCCGAGGTTTGTAGACACAGCGTGTAACCATACCACACTTCATGTACTTACTTTTCTACACTACTAGCCTTTCGACATGGACCGTTGCACACAGGCAGTACCCGAGGTCTGACTGCACAGCATGTACCTTGTTCCAACACGCCATGTACTTTTTGGTAAATGGCTTGGACATATCATCCTCTATGTCTTAGACATGAAATTTTTTGTTTTTCC
The DNA here is from genome assembly GCA_963277665.1 of Viscum album. Lineage (NCBI taxonomy): Eukaryota > Viridiplantae > Streptophyta > Magnoliopsida > Santalales > Viscaceae > Viscum > Viscum album. The sequence continues at coordinate 116,455,638 of OY728137.1, forward strand.
CTCTATGATGTGGTAGGACCTTTGAGTTACTCCTTCTTGGGACTTCGTGGAAGTTGATGTATCGACACCTAGCTTGAAGAGCGGACCCTCCCAGAATTAAGCATGCTTTGTGTTGAACCCTATGGCTGGTAGTGCACTGACAACTGTTCCTGGATCCTGTGTGGGTTTGATAGCACTGGAGACTTTCCGTGGATCCCATTAATGTTCGACAGCTCTGACAACTATTCCTAGATCATATGTGAGTTCAACAGTTCGTAATTCAGTTCCGGGATATTGTGTGGGTTTGACAGTTCTGACTTTTGTTCCTGGGTCCTTTGTGGGTTTGATAGAATAACTTATCCTGGATCATGTGTGGGTTCGACAGTTTTGATTTCTGTTCTTGGATCCTGAGTGGGTTCAACAGAATACATGATTCAGTGGATACATTTGATCATATCTATCTCTCTTCAAAAGTTGTAACATGTGTGAGCTGAGTCTTAAAATTTTTGATTACCTCATGATTGAGATGGATTACTTGATATCATAGGTATATGTATGGGAATATACCTAAGTGGGGTTATTTGTTCATTTCATACTCTATGGATTGTCCTTGGTGGATTTTGAGATACCTTGAGGGTCTCGGGGTCCCTACTGAGTATTTTTATACTCACCCTTGCACGGGATATTCCCAAAGCTCATTATATTGGATAGAGATGACAAACAGCGCTGACCAAGGCGAAGTGTACAAGGATTGGATGGTACCTGGAGGTGGACCTCACGATGAGTCAGTACCCGGAGGGGACTAACGGACGTGGAGTGCTGAGGAGGCTATCTTTACCTTCCCTTCAGGTAGAATCCGTGGTGGACTATTTAGGAGCTTCTTCTCACCTTTCATCAGTTTTTTCCTTTTTAGTTGTACTTTTACTTTGTAGTTGGGCTTGTATTTTTGGCCCCCTTTACTTTTCAGCACTCTCTTGTTATATAGTTTTACATAGTATTTTGTATCCAGTTGTGTGCTCTGTTGGTTTTGTTTATAGTTATTAAGGCAATGAATTCACAGTTTTGGGATTTACGCCTTTGGTGCTAGTCACCAACCCCTGACCTATGGAAGGTGGGCTTGGGGAAGTCACGGAATGGGACCCGGGGGATGGGTCGTGAAAAATTGGTATCAGAGGAGTTGGTTCTACCACATATCATAGGACTCTGTTCTTTTCTATGAAGAAATAGTGTTAAGGGTATTGATTGTGGTTTTTAGTTCAGGGAGTCCAGTGGTGGTGCAGCGGTCAACGTATCCATACACCAAGACCCTGACTTCTAATTTCTAACTTAGTGCATGAAAACAATGATTGTGTGTGTGTTTATAGAGTTTTCTTTGTGATCTATTTGAGTCAACTCACCAGGTATAACTTTTTGACCATGGATAACCTGTTACTTTATAGGATGCATCCACGCAGACAGCCATCCGGGTTTCCAGACATTGTACAAGATGGCAGCCCACCGAGTGATGTGGCCTCGGTGCATGGCCCTATCACAGCGGAGGCACCAGTGATACAACTACCCATTGGGCCAACGATTCGACCAACCATATCAGCAGATGATGAATTTCTCTTGAGCGCATTGCACGAGTTCCAGTGCCAGAGGCTGCCCAGGTTCAGGGGTGAGAAAGACCTACAGGCAATTGAGGATTGGATGGAGGCTGTAGTGAGAGTCTTCACACTTATAGGGACACCAGCCGACCTTATGCTGATACTTCTCACGAGTCTCCTTCAAGAAACAATAGTTACATGGTGGAACCTGATTCTTTAGGTGCATGACGAGGTGACACTACTCTGGGAAGACTTCGAGAGCCTGTTTCAGGTGGAGTTTGTCCTAGCCACCCTACGTGTGGTGCGGATACAGAAGCTACTACATCTACAGAAGGGTAGAATGATAGTGGCACATTACTCAACGAGGTTCACTGACCTCTCGTGCTACTCCACAAATATGGTGCGGGACCCATTCTTCAGGGCTCGGACCTTTGAGAAGGGGATCAGGCGAGAGATCATGGCTTTGATGATCTCCCTCAACATCCCGACAAAAGTGGGGGTGTTGGAGAAAGAACTCTTAGTGGAGAGTTTTTTTTTTCTGAGCAGTCAACTGTAGTGAGACCTGCCACTGGGCGTCACGTAGTGGAGTCTTCTGGAGATGGTAGTAGATAGATTTCTTAGAGGTCCAAGCGGACCAAGACATATGGTGGATGACCTTAGGACTCAGGTTCAGTTGTGCGAGGCACATGAAATAGATCTAGTCATTCGAGTATTAGGCAGTGTTTCACAAGTGGCGGGCAAGGTCACATGGATCCTAAATGTCTGTCCCGCAGTTCGAATGATCAATAGATGGTTGAAGGACCACCCTGTAAGATAAAAGGATTCGATCAAGGTGGTCTGCAGGGAGGAGACGGACGTGGCAGAGGAGCAGGTTGAGCAATTGGTAGTGGGAAATGTTTCGAGGTGTTACCACCACCACCACAAGGATATCCACCTTGACTACAAGGAGAAAGTGGACATGGGAGAGCTCAGACTCAAGTAATTGAGGCTTGTGATCACAGCACTCCGGAGTTGATTCGAGGTACCATCTATTTCTATTCCTCCATAGCTGCAGTTCTAATAGACACTGGTTCCGGTCACTCTTTTATTTCCACTTCCCTCATTCAGAGCACTGAGATTCTGACAGAGACAATGGCTCAATATTTATGTCTAGAGACTCCTACGTGAGCAGAATCGATGATCACGCAATGGTGCTAGCAGTGTGAGCTTAGTGTAGAAGGTGGGAACTTCGGCTGGGATCTCCTTGTAGCGGCGTCGAGGCCTTATGACCTCATCTTGGGTATGGAATGGTTATCTACTATCCACGCTCATATCAACTGTATTAGGTGCAAAGTGTCGTGTGTCTACACGGATGGGATCAGTTTTACCTTCACTGGTGATAAGGGAGCCTTTACAGCATAGGACAGACTTACTCAGAGGAGGGTGCAGCCAATCACTCATCAGTTGGCTTGCCTTACCCTCATAGTAGTTAATGTGGAGAGTCCGACTTATCATGTAGTGGTAGACCAGTACACGGATGGTTTCCCTAATGATGTCCTAGGATTACCTCCTCGCAGAGAGGTAGACTTATACATTGACTTATACCCTGGTATCACACCGATATCTACACCATAATATCGGATGGCTCTCGTTGAGTTTCATAAAATGCGGGTTCAGCTAGAGGACTTGTAGGGGAAGGGATTCATCAAGACCAATGTTTCTCCATGGGTGGCCTAGATTCTGTTCGCCAAGAAGGCGTATGCGAGCTCGAGGCTTTTTTTGACTACCGTCACCTGAACCAGGTGGCCGTGAAGAACAAGTACCCACTCCCAAGGATTTAAGACCACTTTGATTAGCTGAACAGAGCACGGTGGTTCTGGAAGATAGACCTTGGATCAGACTATCACCATCTCAGAGTTTGAGATGAGTATGTGCAGTAGACGACCTTCAGATGTCGGTACGGCCACTATGAGTTCTTGGTTATTCCATTTGGCATAACCAATGCTCCAGCAGTTTTCATGGGAGGAATGAAAAATATTTTATATCCTTACCTCGATCTATTTGTCATAGTCTTCATCGACGACATTCTGATCTACTCGACTACTGGGAAGGAGCATGCCTACCATTTTCAGGTAGTACTGGACACACTCCGAGAGAATCATCTTTATGGTATGCTCTCAAAGTGCCAGTTCTAGATCCAAGAGGTTCACTTTTTGGGACATGTCATCTCAGAGGCTGGATTTGTAGTAGATCCAGCAAAGATTGAGGCAGTACTTGCTTGGGAACCACCCTAGAGTGTGACGAAGGTTTGGAGTTTCTTGGGTTTGGATGGATATTATCGGAGGTTCGTACCAGACTACTCTACAGTTGTAGAACCACTATCAGCCTTGAAAAAGAAGGGGAAACCCTTTATGTGGTCGGAGAGATTCCAGCAATGATTTTACGATCTGAGGCAGAGACTGACTAGTGCCCCCATATTGATGCTTCCAGAAGAAGTCATAGGGTACATAGTCTACTGTGTCACATCAGGGACCAAACACAGGTGGTTCCTGATGCAGGAGTGAGCAGTGATCATGTATGGTTCTTAGTAGCTAAGACAACATGAGCAGAACTATGCTACCCATGACCTGGAGTTAGTAGTAGTGATCTTCGCCTTGAAGATGTGGAGGCACTATCTGATTGGGGAATGTTTTACTGGGTACTCTGATCACAATATTCTTAGGTATATCTTCTCCCAGAAGGACCTGAACCTGAGATAGTGGTGATGTCTTGAGTTCCTTCAAGCCTATGATTTTGAGATAGTCTATACTCCTAGGAAGGTGAACGTTGTTGCAGATTCACTCAGCAGAAGATCTGGTATACAGCTGCTTGGAGAGTCGACAGAGCATTTGGCTGCCTTATAGATATCCTTTGTGGATAGAGATGGATCAGCCTTCCTTCAGTCTCTTAAAGTCACTCCCCCACTTCTTCAGTGAGTTAGGGAGGTACAGTGTGGAGATGTTGACTGCGAGACACAACGTGCTCAGATATCCACAAGGTAGGCACCTAATGAATTTTTTAAAGGTGGGGAGAACATCATAATATTTAGAGGAAGTACCTTGGTACCAGTGTCACTTCAGGAAGAATTTTTGTGGGAGCTCCACACTTCCCCTATAGTTGTACATCTAGGAGTGGTGAAGATGTACCAGGACCTCAGATGATAGCACTGGTGTCCAGGGATGAAGAAGGCAGTAGCAGAGTTTGTCTCTCGATGCCTCACTTGTCAGTAAGTGAAGGCGGAGCATCAGGTACCAGCAGGATTGGTTCAGCCTTTAGAGGTCCCAGAGTGGATTGGGATTGGATATCCATGGACATCGTGACATGACTTCCATGTACATCTAGGGGTCATGACTCGATTTGGGTGATCGTCGACCGACTCACCAAGTCAGCCCACTTCCTACCGATTAGAGAGCAGGGTTCAGTGTAGAGTTTGGGATGCCTTTATGAGAAGGATATTGTGTGGATACATGGAGTAACTTCTTAAATTTTCTCCAATAGTGATGCACAATTTACTTCTAGGCTATCTAAGGGGTTGAATGAGGCTTTTAGGAAACAACTTCATCTGAGCACCGCCATCCATCCTCAGACGGATGGTCAGACTGTGTGGACCATTTAGACCCTCGAGGACATGCTCCATGCATGTGTTCTCAACTTTGGTCACAGCTCAGAGGACCACATACCTTTGGTGGAGTTTTCCTATAACAACAGCTATCACTCCACTATTGGAATGTCACATTTTGAGGCGTTATACGGGAAACCTTGCAGATCACCTTTGTGTTGGATAGACCCAGAAGAGTCAGCACTTGTGGGACCAGAGATGGTATAAGCTACCACAGAGAAGGTGCAGATCATACAGGGGTGGATGAAGACTATGTAGAGAAACCAAAAGTCTTATGCTGACAGGATACAGAGACCTCTAGAGTTTGAGGATGGCGACCACGTCTTTCTATGGGTCTCACCCTGACGAGGTTTACTGATATTTTGCTGAGGTGGCAAGTTATCTCTAAGGTTAATCAGACCTTTCCAGGTTCTCAATAGAGTATACAAGGTGGCTTAATGCTTAGCTCTTACAATTCAATTACATTGGGATCATGACATCTTCTATGTATCCCAAATGAGGAGAAACGTGCAGGACCCTTCTCACATCATGGACCATGGGGAGTTGGACGTCGACAATGGGGAGACTTTTGTGGAGGTTCCAGTGGAGATTGAGTATAGACAGGATCAAGTCATTCGTGGACAATTGATACCTCGGGTGTGTGTCTATTGGCAGCATAGGAACCTCTAGGAGAGCCCATGAGAGCGGGAGGCTCAGATCGATGCTCAGTACCCCCATTTATTCTGTTAGTTCAAGTTGTAGCTTATGGGGATGTAAATCCCTGAGGTGGGGAGAATTTAAAGACCCATAATTTCCATGTAAAATGTTTTCATAAATACATGGGAATTTTACGAGTCTTTAAAAACTAACGGCGCATGATTCTGAGGCCCGGTCTGCCCGGAATCAATTTCTGAAGTTTTTTTCGGGTATATTCAGTAAATGTACGAATGGGATTTTATATATTTTGAACCAGTGCTCGAAATTGAATTTTGAGGGCACCGTTGAACTCACAGTGCCGGTATTAACTTAAGAATACTTTCACCTCGATGGTAGTTGGTCAGAAAAAATGTTAGTTTTGGGGGTTTTAGTGAATTAAAGAAAAATAAGGTTTTGTAAACTTTATTTTCATTAGTTGGTTAAAACCTCCATGTGGAGGTTGGAGTTTGGGACCGCCACAACATAACCTGCCATGAGAGGTTATGGTTGTGGGGCCCACCTGAACTCAACCTCCAATGTGAGTATTATATCGGCGGGTACCACTTGAAATTATTACCATTTGAATTCCCCATTAAGTAGGGAGAAACCTATTGAGCTCCCCACATAATGGTGCCACCACCCTTTACATTAATTCATCTAACCAAGTGTTTAGGAATTCTTTTTGAATTTCATGCCAATGAAATAATAGATAAGATAATCTACTATTTGGCATGTCTATTCACTTTTGTGATTTTAGTGGAGGATTATTGGGAGAATGCTCCCAAAAAAGAACGAATAACGCTTCCTCCGCCAACGATGGACATCTTCTTCTTTGATCTCCAAGGGGAACAAGGGAGGAATCGCCATCCTTGAAGAACGCCGATGACATTGTCCCCGACTTCTTCATTTTTTTTCTAGAAACAACAAATCCGTGTTAGGTATGTATTTTGATTTGAAAAAAGTTGATTCTTCCTTCCATGATTGTTTCTCCAGACCTGCTTTCTACCAAACTAACGTGGCTGGACCGGAAGAAATGAACACGGCCCAATCCCTCCATCATTCTTGTGAATGTTTGGTGTGTTCTTCGTGTTCTTCATGGGTGATGAACAATGAATCATTGCGATTTTGTCGTGTGACGCAAAGATCCCAAATCAAAGACCCAACTTCATGATGACATAGAGGAGGTGCGATGACAATAGCGGGCAACGGATTGGACCGGAATGGGAAGGATCGTTCCTTGACCGTTCTGCTAGTGGGTGAATCAAATCATGTTTTCGGAGGCCCAAAATCACTAAAGGTGACTGTGGGAAATCGGGGAGACTTATTGTCTGATGTTTCGTGATGAACGGACCATCAGAACAAATAATAGACATCACAGGAGGTGCGCTAGCCGGAGGTGCCATTTCTGGAAAATTCCAAAATACACGGTGTGTACTTATGACGAACATGTCATGTTGTACGGGCATTCTGCAACTTGATATTCAAACGTTAGAAAAGTAACACATGGCATGTGAACCTAGTCACATGACATGTATTATCTACGCATAATGGTAGAAGTGGATTCACGAGACATTGCATCTATTTTGGGAAATACACGGACAAGGTCAGAATTACATGGCCAAGATGCACGGCGTGTACTCTCTATGTCGATTGGTGGCTTTGCAAGACTCAGCATGTATCTCAGGGATACAAAGACATGGGGTGGAGTACATGGGCATGTACTCCACCACACAGCCATGCAAGTACAATGACATGGGCTACCCCGTGTATCATTTACATGGGTTTGAAAACACGGGTTGAGGCCATGTACGGGCACATGTCCAACGTACACGGAGCTGACACCTGTTTCGCACACACGACATGTAACCATACCACACACCGTGTACTTACTTTTCTACATGATCAGCATTACGACATAGTCCATTGCACATAGGCATTACCCGAAGTCTGTAGACATGACGTGTAACCATACCACATTTCGTGTACTTACTTTTCTACACGACCATCCTTTCGACACAGTCTGTTGCACATGGGAAGAACCCAAGGTCTGACTACACGGTGTGTACCTTATTCCAACACGCCGTGTACTTTTTGGTAAATGTATTGGTCATCTCTTCTTCTATGTCTTGGACATGAAATATTTGGTTTTTCCCTCTATGACGTGGCAGGACCATTGAGTTACTCCTTCTTGGGACTTTCTGGAAGTTGATGTATCGCCACTTGTCTTGATGAGTGGACACTCCTAGATTTGAGCATAATTTATGCGAAACCCTTTGGCTGGTTGTCAACTAAAGACTGTTCCTGGATCCTGTGTGGGTTCAACATCACTGACGATTGTTCTTGGATCTCATACGTGTTCGACAACTCTGACTATTATTCCTAGGTTCTGTGTGGGGTCGATAGTTCTGACTTCTGTTCCTAGATCATCTGTGGGTTCGACAGTTCTGACATCTGTTCCAGGATCCTGTGTGGGTTTGACAGAATAATTGTTCCTAGATCCTATGTGGGTTCGATAGTTCTAATTTCTATTCATTGATCCTGCGTGGGTTCGACAAAATAGATGATTCAGTGGCAGCATTTGATCATCTCTATCTATCTTCAAAATTTGTATACCCGTGTGATCTGAGCCAGTATCTTTGTGATTACCTCATGATTGAGATGGATTACTTGATAACTTAGGTATATGTATGGGTATATACCTAAGTGGGGATATCTGTTGATTTTATACTCTGTGGATTATCTATTGTGGATTTTGAGAGACCGTCAGGGTCACTTGGGGTCCCGACTGAGTATTGTTATACTCACCCCTGCACGAGCTATGCACGCACCTCGTTGTGTTGGATGTTGATGACGGACAACGCTGACTGAGGCAGAGTGTACGAGGACTAGACAACACCTGGAGTTGTACCTCACGATGAGTCGGTACCAAGAGGAGACTGATGAACGTAGAGTGCCGAGGAGGCTATCTATACCTACCCTTCAGGTAGGATCTATGCTAGACTATCCAGGAGATTCTTTTCACCTTTCAGTTGTTTTTTCCTTTTCAGATGTACTAGTACCTTGCATTTGGGATTGTATTTTCGGCCCCCTTTACTTTTTAGAACTCTCTTGTTATACATTTTTACTTAGTGTTTTATATCTAGCTGTGTGCTCTGTTGTGTGTGTTTACATTTATAAAGGCAATGCCTTCCCAGTTTAGGGATTTACGCCATTGGTGCTAGTCACCAGCCCCTGGCCTATGAAAAGAAGGCTTGGGGTAGTCACAACACAGGCCCTAGGGGACAGGTCGTGATAGTTTACATATGCTTTTGAATCATATGTACTTACTCTAGTGACTCTTGAAAAATATGATGTACCAATAAAATTTCCTCTCTGTCATCTAACTAGTATAAGCATGAATGGCATGGCCTACCTTATAAGGCCTCATAATGATCAATCTATATTATTAGATGAAATATGTTAATAAAATAAAAATCATCTATAGGTATGTGACTTTCCTAATAATCTATTAAATTGAGAACACATTCTCTAATCATTTCCTCTAAGTATAGTATCATATGTTCACACTACACATAAGTTTGAGAGTCATATGTCGTACTCAAAATTACATGTGTACCTAACTCCTTCTAGAACCCTTTTTAGAACATAGAATTAAAATGATCATCTGTGTATGATAAAATATTATTTGGAACTCCATAAATTCATATTATCTACCAAACATAGATCATTCTAATCTTATCAACTGAAAACGTCTCCTTGATTGATAAGAATTCAGTGACCATTATTAGCTTGTTGACGATCACCCATATTGCATCACTATCTTGAGAGGATCTCATTAATAAATTCACAAAAATTTATGGGGACTCGATTCCACGTCAAATCCAAAATGGTAAATATCTACAAAAGTCCCCTTTGTCTCTGGTGTTCCATCATCACCTACAGACATGGGGAACACCAAGAAATAAAACCCTCTATTTTCATTTTCATCACTATCCACCAACACTGGTGAAGAAATTCATGATATATATTGATAACACCATTATGTACTACCCAAATTATGGAATGAGACACACACACTAACTCCTATTATATTTCATTGAGAACCTAGATTCATCTATGAATGCGTAGTACCTCATCACCATAATTCACTCATCTTAGAGGCATGTCCTCGCCTATAAAACTCTCCATTAGGACTAAGATCATGGGTTTAGAAAGTTTTGTAATATTCACTCTCTCTAAAATTGAATATCTCACTACTAAATATGTAAGGATAGGATATATGTGATGCTCATGGAGCAATATGTGCATCTCATAAAAAAGGGCCATCAACTGCCACTCACCACGAGCCTTTTGAACGTCCTATGTCTCAGTACATCAGCTTAATGCACCAAACGAAACATTACCCTTTTTAGTCATGTATGAATGCTAAAAATCAAAGTACATAATTTATTAAACCCACCACAACTATCTAATATTTACATCTTGCTATGTATATAGGTTTTTAACACTCTTTTGGTATGTAAACACCGAAAACACCTCTCGAATAAAATAATTCCTCCAGAAACTCCAAGCATGAACAATAGATTCTAGCTTGAGATCATGCATTGGTTAATTAATCTATTTTTTTCCTTAATTGATGTGACCCATATGCCATGACATTATATTTCTACATCATAAATACTTCTAGAACAAGCGTTAATGCCTCATAACAAACTACATTTCTTCGTTATAGATTTGGTAGAATTAGGATCAGTGCTAAACTCATTCACAATTTTAGCTCATGAGAGGATATATAACAATCTTTAGACCATATAAATATGGTTCCCTTCATATTCAATAATTTTACTGGTGCTACAAAAGATGAAAAAAACCTAATAAAGAACCTATGATATCCAGTCATCACCTAGAAAATGTGGATTTCAAAAATGTTCATGGGAATGTCTTGGGTAAATACCTCCCTCATCTTCTCTAGGTCAAAAAAATATTTGCCCATTGAGATTACATGACCCATGAAGTGAAATTTGTTGATCCAAAATTGGAAATTAGTAATATTCGAAAGAAAGTTGATGTTCTCCCATTATATTCATCATGATCTGAACATGTTTGTAATGGTCATGTTAGGTATGATAACACAATAAAATTTCATTCATAAAGACCAACATAAATGAATCTAGATATTTTTGGAATACTAATTTCATCAAATCCATGAAAATGGCATGCACGTCATAAAATTTAATAGTATAGTAAGATAATAAAAAATATGATACATATTATGAAAAGTTGTATAAGGTATGTCTGAAGGTCTAGCTCATAGTGGATGGTATTTGGACCTCATGTCAATCTTATAGAAAATAGTAACTCCTTATATTTGGTCAAATATGTTTTCAATAAGTGGTAGTGAAAAAAATTTCTTAACTGTATCCTAGTTTAACAAACGGTAATCTTTGAAAATATTAAGGTTATCATACTCATTGGAAATATGGATGGGTGAACACTTAGATGATGTATTGGTCCATTTGATACCCTTAACTTCCAATTCCTCTAGCAACCTCTTGATCTCATAAAACTTAGTAAAATCCATCATGTAAGGAGGAATGGATACTGGTGGTACTTGTGAATTTAGATCAATAGTATACTCTTCATATTTTGTAGGGGATAGTCCAGAAAAATATTCGGAAAATAAATACCTAAAATTTTGTATTTTAAAAGGAAAATAGTCCTTACATGTTCCATGGTCTTCCGTATATAGGTTAGAGAAATGGTATAAAACTCTACCTAGTCCATAATAATCTAGCCCATATCTATATTCCTAAACATCTCATTCACCCTTTTGAATTCAACTACTACCCTCTTGTAATTTGAAGGTTACCCTACAGTGATAACAATTCATATAACCATGATAGGGGACTATGATATTCATTTTGAAAATTATGAAAAATCATTTCATCTCATGAATGAAGAGGTCCCATAAGAAATGAGAATTTCAAACCTCAAAGGGGTATTCGTTCAATTGTCCTACACTTTTTGATATAATTACCAATAGAGAATCAAGTGTTATCACACCACAAAAAATAGAACACTAAGACTAAGGATTTTGATTGTAAAAATAAAGATATAATAGTGTGAATTTACTTTATCAAATAAAGTAGATACGAATGTAGAGGCTCTAATGATTATACCTATCACTGTAGAAGGTCTGGCACCCATTACCATAAGTGTAGGCTATACAAAAGTTTTCTGGAATGAACCCCAACCTAGATCCACAACCTAAATACTATGAGCTAGTATAACCTATAGGTGATATGCATCCGGATTCTAGCCTCCCCGACCACATCCACCTCCTTAGTCTATATGGATGATGGTACTGCTTCTCCACCTTCTTGTAGTGCAATCATTCTAACTCCAAAAGGTGGAGTTGGTAAAGATCTCCTCCAACAAGGAATTTATGGGAAGGATTGATAGAATATCTTAAGATGTCACATTATATCATAGGATCTTCACACCACTATCTTATGGTCTCATTGATCCTTTAGGTGTCCCTCTCTCCCACACTGATGTCATATATTCTAACTTCTAGTTTGAATACTCTGTCTTCCACAGCTCTGTTGAGAAGACTCCAGTCGATGCTTCCAACTTCTAGATGAACTACCCAAACTCAGAACAAAACCATCCTACCATGTTCCCTTAACTTCCCTCAGGACTTTTTTGTTATTAGGTAATAGCATTGTATATCTAAAATAGTATTCATTCCAATTATATTTACCTATGATCATATGGAATGAATGATCCCATCCTTAAAACCTATTTCTTTAGATAATATTCACCAGCAATAGTGTCTTGAGAAGATATTAATCATAGATGTTGGATTGTAAATCACCCAAAAGAATACCCTGGTGCTGATTAGACTAGTTTTGTCTATACCATCATCACCCAGTAGATCCACATAGCATAAAAGATGTCAGTTTGTCCCTTCTTTATACTGTCATATTTATATTCTCAAGAATATATAAGATGGAATCTAGGCAGCATTCAGTATTTTGAGGAAAACCCTCCCCAGAAATAGTAGGTGGGAGTTTATGCTATAATTCCCTTGTCATCTCTGAAATATCTTGTGTGTATTGGGAAGATCACTCCATAGACCACACTAGGCATAGAAAGACTTCATGAAATTAAATATCATTTTCTATTCTATGAGTAATAGCTACTATAACTAGAGGTACCTCTTGTTACACTACTTCCAGGTTAGATCCCACCACCTCTGGAGTTTGATCATCAACACCTTCCTAATACTCAGCCTAAGTCCATCATGGAGGAATATATCAATAATTTCTAAGAACATGCCTCAAAAAAAGATAAAATAATAACTGTTTTATCAAAAAATAAAAATAATCATATGTGTATACTACCCATAACCTATAAACCCAATTACCCAAGTTCTAATGTCAATGTATTTGTCATGTTCCATTTCTTAATTATAGGGGTTCCATAAAATGAATAGTCAATTAAAGGTTATAGTTGAAAACTCCCTTAAAGTTGTAATTTTCATCCCCATTTTATAGAAACCAGTTATATTTATACATAGAACTCAACTATTAACATGTATGTTTATAAGTATATTTTAAATTTTTATGTGTATATTTATCATGGTCCAGTTAAATGCATCTAATATTCCCAAATTATAAGCTCATGTGATTTATAAGTTTAAAATCGTACAACATGTAACAAAACTAGGATTTTTGATGTTTTAATCAAATGTATTTTTATCCACAATTTATAGAGACACAAACTCTTTAAATCGCAATTGGCATTCATGTAATTGTAACCAACAAATGTTTCATCTCATGATACCAATGGTTTAAAGCTCAAATTGACTATAATTGACAAATTAATGTTCCACCATCAATATATAAAAGAAAAAATCAATTAGGTTGATGAAAAAACTTTAATTACTCCACTTATTCTTCCCCTATAAGGAATATTTCTTTCATAATATAAAGAGAAGTCATGTCACTACACATGTTACAAGTATTGTACGCAATAGTATAAATATAGAATGGGATATGCATAGAATTTTAATCCTCAAGTGCCTATGATATTTCATGATATCCTCTCAATATTATTCTAATAAGAGAGATAAAATTTATAACGATAATAAATACCAAAAAACATGAGAATCACCATATGGTAAAATAAGTAAAATTATAAGAGGTACATTCTATAAAATCAAATCTCATACAAGAAAAATTATATTTTTTCCCATACATAGGTTATCTACTTTCAGACATAGGATCATTACAAAATTCCAACAACTTCCCTGTCTCCTATCTAATACCCAAATAGAAATATGTAGAAGAAATGAAACTCATTGATACAACTTTGTGATGTCCCAACCCAAAAGCTACTTAATAGTGCTCCAATCTAGTTGGAAACATGGATTCAAGTGCATATCCCCATGTTACAAAGGTCTTCAAAATGTATTGAGGGACTATGGTGTATTTTATGGGAGCCTATATAACCATGTCAATGTTTAGAGTAGTGGAATAATATACAGATATCCAATAGTGACTGAATTCAAAATAATATGAATGAATGAGACTAAATAATCATATCATGATATAAATAAAAAAATAGACCCACAATATCTAGGCCATGTAAATATGATGATGATGAAATGATACTATAGAAAAATTGTAAACATAAAGACATCAACACATGCTATACAAAAATACAAATAAAGCCCAAAAATAATAAACATTAAAAGCATCCCAATCCAATTCTCGATCCTCAAATACCATAAATAATCTTATAAATGGGATCAAACATACAATTTGATACCCTTTATCTTATTTAAACCTTTAATCATGAAGTCTATTCAGCTAGTAATCGGTGGCCTTAGAAGGGTGTCTGTAAAAATTAGTATGTTACCTCCAACCATGTATATTAAAAATCTTTTGCATGAGTATAAATATAGAAGTGTGTAAGTAATGTAATAACTAGTATATATGAAACACAAATAATAATATTTTGGGGGTCACTTTATTTATGAAAATATCACCTGACCAATTGTTCTGTGACCTCAACTATATTTCTCAAAGTAGGTAACTTATAAATGGCCAGGTATGAGAATATAAAAATAGTAATCTTGTAAAAAAAATAATGATAGAAGACCCAAGATGAAGCGTAATCATTTTTTACTTTAGAAGGTTAGGCTATCACACAGTAAAAACCATACATCCAATCTAAATGGTACATGTGTATTGTAATGGATACACCATTGGCATTTTGAGGAAGAAATATCTCTAAAAGAGTCCTTGAAGTATATACAGTGTATATATGCTCTAAGAATGAAGGGATCATAAGGTGATGATCCATGGGGTCATCTATCCAAAGAAAAAAAATTGAATCCAAGGAAATATTTCAAGGTAATCTAAGTATATAAATTGAAGGAATCATTTGTACTACGTCAAGGAATTCATGTACTAAGGAAAAGACTAAATTCTAAGGTGGTTAACTCCCTTGGTAACTAGATCAATGAATTGGGTTTGTGTCTGTTGAGTTCTCAAGGAATTGCCTCAAGAATATATGGCTATATCATGTCAGAAAACTCCTTTAATAGTAAAAAGGTTCCATAATCAATTCGTACCATTTCATAAATAATAATAGGAAATGTATTAATTAATGAATGTTTAGCTTCTGATTTAATAAAAACATTCCCATTTTTCTTATAAATGAAAAAGATGTAAATATGGGGTGATAAAATTAAATATTTTATTTATATTTAATAAACCAATTGAACCTTCTTTCTATATCATAATGAAATATTTTTTCCATACAAATTAATTACTTTTGATGAAATCTGTCAAACCAAACACCCAAATGTTTTTTTTGTTAATATTATTTAAATAAGTAATTTTGGGAATTTAGAGGAACCAATTTATAGAATATAGTCATGTAGACCCATATCTATGGTTAATACTGGGTTTTTATTATAGTGTTTTAGTATTAAATTACGAAACCAATTTAAGGTATATTAATTCAAGAAAAAATCATGGGTAATCCCGACACGTGGTAAAATGATGAAATTTATAATGATTGAGAATTTGAGATAAATAGTATAGACCACATACTTTTTGATGGTAGAGGAACACTAATATTTTATTGTTCACAGATCTAGGTTGGAATGAAAAATAATTTTGAAATATAAGAATATGCTAAAATAGGGTATATTATCTTACTTGAAGATCACAAAATAGATTGAAAGATAAATAGAGAAAATAGGGAAGAAAATAAAATATCTTACAGAAAGGAATTCAATTAGATGAACGATGGTATATTATGAGTCTATAGGATTTTTCTAGATCAAAGACTAGGTTGGAAGACCATGGATAACTCTCATAGTGGTTCTTCAATTCATGGAGTGGATAGAAAATGTGGTGGAAGTTAATATGAAAAGAGGAGGAAATGGAATTCCACTCAACTTTAAAGAGGTTCATTTTTTGGCCACACAGTTTGGAAAACCATGCACGAACTTTCTGTTTGAACTATCCAAGGAAGAAACCCCCTCACACTATTAGGTTTCATGATTTTTTCAAACTATGTTCCAACCATGTAGGGTTACTGCCTATGTGGAACTACTCATGCAACATAGCACACTATCTATCTAACTGTACATAAACTGAGGGGGTCCCCTCTATAACTCCTCTATATTTTATCACTTTATTATGTGGACGCCCTTACACATTTTACAAATTATGAACCTCCTCTTATTGATCTGAAAGGTTGATCTTCAAGGATGTGACTAATTGTGAGCCAACCATGTGCCTCTTTTTATTCCTCCTAAAACCAATGTTTTTTTATTAGAACAAGCCTCAAATTATCATGAAATATTTCTCAAAACAATATGTTTTCCAACATGGATAAAAAAGGATTAAAAACAAAATTTCAATGGTTTTTATGTGAAGTTAAAAAGAAGTCTTTTGCACCCTCATTCTGAGCACATCAAACATTATTACTAATTCTGATGGGCTTGTATTTGGCCCCTTTAATTTCATTCCAGAATTTATGTCACACTCTGATGTGGGATAGATTTGTTTCATTCATATATAGTATTTTTTTTCATAGTATTGTATGCGCTTCAAAATTTGTTTTTTGGTATAATTAATTTAGTCTAATGCCTCTTATTTTTGTTATATTCCTACTTAGTGTTGGTCACCATCTTATGGCCTATTAGTGGAAAGCATGTGGTAGTCACACTCAAAACATCGCCATCCAGGTGGGGCCTAGTGGTTCAGGTCATTAAAGAGTTGTATTAAAAGATTTTTATCCAAGGATTGGAGTTTGTTATTTTTTCTACATGTGAGGATTTGACTGGAATTTATGGAAATAGTTTTAAATTGTGTCAAGACCAATTTTCAAGAGAAGGTGTTGAGTGTTGTTGTAGAAGATAACATATATAATTACCTGGACTCTAATCAACGTCTTTTTGACATTGTACATGTTGGCAATGGTTTTAGGGAAATCATTAGTACTTTAATCATATAGGAATGCGTTGCGTTTTCAATTCCCTTGATGATTAATCTCTCCAAATATACTCTTTTACATTTATACAACCTTATGATTTTCTATATTCCTCTTAAATGATATCCAGTTAGGATTTTCATATAGTGCCATGATGGAGAACATTTGACCGATGAGGCATTAGGTCAGGGACTCTTTCATGAAGTTTTCCTTCCATGTGGGCATAGTTTAATACCATCGCATATTGAGAGGTTCTTATCATTTCATGGGTTTATTTGATTATCAATGACATACTGGGATATTGATGGCACCTACAGGTCAAGGTGATGATTTATGTATCCTTAGTGCATTAGGCATGATCCAGTGATGGATTTCACTAAGGTTTTATGGTGATATATATCCATAGGAAGTGGTGGTCTGGCTTGAGGTGTTAGTTTGGGTTTTTCAGCTTACGCAGACCCTGACCAATCGAATAGAGGTACAGGAAGACAACCTTTAGGGTTAGTAGTTGGTCCCAATGATATTGGTAAAAGATGCACCAATTTTGAGTCAATTCACGTGTCCTAGAGAGAGATATCACCCATGAATCATGGTGAGCTAAATCCCCTTCTCAATTGGTGAAGGACCGATATGAACCTGTAGTGAAAAATTTCTCCTTGAATAGTACTACAGTTAATGGTGGTATTCATTTTGAGAATACTATAGAGAAATATGGTTCATTATTTGATCCCTATATTGGTGATGTTTGACATGAATTTGAAAACATAAGTATGAGGGACAATTCCCCCCACTAAGACATGTTCTTTTGATGTGATCCAAAATCATTCAGTGTAGTTTGTGTCTATCAAATCTCATAGTGTTGAGGTGTGGTGGATGAGTTCCTTTGACTTATATCTTTGAGGTTATTCAGATGTACTACAGTTACATATCAAGGCCTAGTATACAAGAATAGGTGGGAAAGGGAAATGTTGCTTCATGTTGTATGGGTTTTTGAACCATAGGCTTCGGGTGTGTATTGAGGTATGGTAAGAGTCTTCACTACTCTAGCTATAGTTTAAATACACAATCACGTGCCACATTTCCTGAAACACAACACCTATTCAATAAAAATAATTAATAATGGGTAATTTTATCTCAAACCTTATGTTGGATGATCCACTATAAAGGATTAGTGGTCACACGCTTCTATCGATAGTGTAACCTAACTCTAGGAGGAGAGAGAGCCTCACATGGAATATTTCTATAGAAAAAGTGAGACCCTATAAATTTATTACTTGTATGTACTATTTTCTTACTTTTCATCCCCACGTGAAATTTAATAGTGAGGGTTGGAATGTTTCCTTGTTGTGGGATGTATTTATCCTCTTTAGTGTGAAGGAAGCACAAGTTGAGATGGATGAGCTCATGTATAGGAGGATATATCCAATTTTCTATTAGATGGATTGTATAACACATAGAATAATAGATGAATTGATAATCCTGTTTCTTAATGTGTTGGATTAGTATGAGGATGTATTCCCCAAGGATGTTTCTGAAATACCTCTCCATAATTTTTTTTTCATCCTATAATTTCATTCTGAACTTTTAGATATATACAATAGCATATAAAATAACCATGTATATCTTTTGGAGGTGATGGTGTAGTTCGTGGATCTATAGATATTGAGCTACGTACGACCCATTGTGTTTTCATGGGAAGCTCATTTTTTCTCTTATTAGGTAAATGAGAGCTTGAGGTTAGGTCTGTATTGACATTATATGAACTAGGTGATAGTTAATGAGGAAGATCCAACCCTGAGAATTGAGGACTTCTTCTCTCAAGGGTTAGGGAAAAAGTGGTTCACATTCTTTAACCTTTGTACATGTAATCACCACCTCCATGTCAGATATAGATTTCAAAATATTCTATGGTAGCTTTGAGCTTATTATGATGCCTTTTGGCATGTTGGAAACCCCAACAGTGGTTGTGAGACTTATGAATCTTATCCTTCAAACCTACATGGATTGGTTTATGATATTCTTATCCATTGGTACCCTAATGTACTCAAAATCCAGGATAGATAACATGATACACTTGAGGATTAATCAGAAGACATTACAAGAGTATAAGATTTATGGGAAGCTCTCATACATTTTGTTCTAGATTCATGAGGCCCACTTCCTAGGTCATATCTTTTCAAAATTGGGAGTGATTTTAGAACCAGTAATGGTTGAAGTAGTATTAACTAGACAACCACCCATGTGAATATATGTAGTAATATATACTCATAACCATGTTTTAATCCACTATTGTTGAGTGAGGACACAAAAAAGTTGACATACTTAAAAAATTTTCTTCAAGATGAGGATATCGAGGGTGAGTTTTTGCTTGACCAAATATCTAGTGGACATGTTCAAAATATATTTTTTGAAGGTGGTAAGTATGTCATAATTCCTAAGATATATGATGTAACCACTCATTATAAGATAATCAGTTTATAGACGTTTTATTTCTGCTATAAATAAATTCAGATGTCGTGAGGATGTTTTATAATCCTTACGACTCAATTCAGTGTCCAATGATGATGTTTGCCTATTTTTTAGATTAAACTCTTCTTGGATTACCGACCTATTAGTGGAGACTGAGGTTCTTGGGTGTAAGTATACATAGAATTTATTCTTCATGGTTTTTATTGTGGAGCATCCATGATCATTTTAAGGTAATGATGAAATATGAGTGATCATAAACTGACTCACCAAGTGGTCCACATTAAAACCATCTAAGAGCACATTTTTATTAAGAGTTTTGGGTGAATGTGCATGTAGGTGATTTCCCTTTTTGTAATTCCATCAATGATCATTATAGGAAATGATTGTCACTTCACAACATGATTAGGGAGTGAATTTTGGAGGCTTTTCGACAAATTTTTTGTTGAGTATGGTTTCTCTACACTAAACTATTGGTGAATTATACCATAACATTCAGGTTGGAGAGAAAATGATATGGGATTTAATAATATATTTATCCCATATATGGGAGTATCACTTACCATTGGTGGAGTTTTTTTAATAGCTACCACTCCACCATTGGTGTAGCACCATTTGCGTCTATTTATGGTAGACACAATTGGTCACTGATATATTGATCTGATCTAGTTGGTGATAATGCATGTGGTGTTAGAGTAGGTTATAGTGATGGATTTAAAGGGATATAGTTCATAAAAAGGTGGATGAGAACTGCCCTAAAATTTTATCCTTTATTTATGTATCAATGAAATCAACCATTGGTTTTGATGATGAGATCATGTAATCCATGGCATCGTCCCTAATTAAGGATTGTGGTTATTTTTTCAGTGTTGAAAAATATCTTTGAAGTTTATAAACCCTTCCTCCAATTACTTTGTTAGGTTAGGGAGGTATCATTCAACTAGAACATGGGAGCAAATTAGAGACATGTGCATGACTAGTTTCAGGATGTAGACCAGGATGACCTGGACATAAAGTTTAAGGTAACCATTTCATTGAGATTGACAAGCATGGTTGTGTTTGAGTACCATCCATAGAATACACTTCCAGGAAAAAAAAATTCCTTGTGTGAATGTTTTTTTATAGCATGATTACTCTCTGAATTTCTCAAGTGGGAGGGAAACTCAAAATAAATCTCAGTATCATCTCTTTTGGAGTAGGATTTTTTAAAGAAAAAAATACCTATGTTTGGGAGAATATAGAATCCCATTTTTTGAACTCATTATAATATTTCAAAGAATATTTTTAGATCCAAGCGATGAGTTTGTGCATGATTTGGAGGCCTAGTGAGCCTAGTATTGATATTGGAAAAATACTAAAAATATTAACATCAGCCGCATGGAGTTTTCTAAAAAATAGTGGGATAACTCCAAAATGGTCTCTAATTGGAAATATGATAACTCTATTAAGTTTAGAGCATGGTTTTTACCCAAGGTGCTACATAAACATTTTCAGTTCCTAACGTTTGGAAGAAAAGTGATCATGGTCAGAATTGTAAATTAATTAATTAATTAATTAATTAAAATATATGAGACCTACCTCCCACTATCTAAGGACTATTATGTATAATCCCTAGGGTTCACTACATGACCCTAGGGATTTATAGGAGAGTTTAGAGTATCATTGGAAGATGGTGGGATCATGGATCAATGATTAGAGTACCATAGAGATTGAAAACAAAATCAACGTTTTTGGATCTTGCCTATGATGACAACATAAATTTTTTGTTCCTTAGATATTGAACTAAACACGGGGTATGATTTTATTGTGTTGATTTTATCCTCGTTTTACTTATTAAATTATAAATACATATCAATTATACAAATAGTTAGATTTATGGATCAATTTTGTATTTTGGGAATGGACATTATCTTCCTATAAATATGAATTTGATTTTGTGTTGTCTAATCTTCTCTATTCATCAATTATACAACTACATATTGTGGAAAAAATAATCAAGGTCAAGGATCATTCTATACATGATTTTTTGATAATTTTATATTAGAGTTATTTGAGAATTCAACATCATTATTTTATTTTTCTTGTTGTTTGAAAATACCTAGTGGACAATTCTTGTGCAATAAATATTTGGTCAAATAAATCATCACCATGTGTTTGGGATGGAAATTAAATGAAATTGATGTGAAGAATAATAATGGTGATGGAGCCCTAATTATTTTTGAGAACTCGGTGTATGGATTTGGAATCTCAATATGGTAGTACATGGTGGATTATTCCCTGATCATATTTGATGGTCAGAATCTAGCCATCGATAGATGAAATGCTCAGGCAGCCTTATATATAGGATCTATTGTGGGATATGAAGTGGATCAAGCAAAGGTGCTCGTGTGGGGGAAAATATAGATATAATAGATTTTTCTATGAAATAAATGAACATATGGTGTGCGGACTGATGAAAAAAACCCATGTATGGGACCTCACTATAGTGGATAGGGTATCATAGATTATTAGGATCACCTGTTATATAGAAAGTGTCACACGTTGTGCGGTGTAAGGTTGATAGATCGACATGTAACCCAGGGGTTCATGGCCATGTACAAGTAAAAGAACATAAGACTTTACACTTGCTTATACTTGCAGACATACATGTCTATGTACTCTCTTAGGAACAAGAAAAGGAAAACAAAAACACCCATGTACACGTGAATGCATAAGTGAATGTCTAGAAGTAAATCGTCAAGGGTTGTTCACAAAGGGAAGGATATTGTTGGGTGACAAATTCATGGGACATGATGTGTACACCCATTACATTCCACATACTACTAATAGAAAAATGTGAGTATTGTTACCTCATCATTATAGATGATCTTCAGTCTGGTGAAATCCCTTTTTAGTATTGATTGTGTGTGTTCCCACTTTCTCAGACAATTGTGGGGGAGTTTCATTGTTTAATAGTGATTTTAGACTCTTTCCACCCTCATGAGGGCTTAATATGGTACCTGGTCTTGAGTAATATTCTTTAATCCCCCCAATGGATTAGAGTAGATATCCTTCTGAGAGGCCCAAAGCGATCCATGTAACCTTTTTTCTCCCTAGTTTGTGTCTTTGAAATTTTTTTGACCAACGTTCAACATATGGTGATCCCATATTAAGAATGATAAATCAATTAGGTTCCAGAGACCCCATGAGCCATCATTTTGATCCACTATCTGTGTATCGATATCAATTCTTTCCATTTAGGTGGTCTAATCGATTTTGAATCTTTGATGAGTCTTCTAATTTTCCTTTTTTTTATTATTTACGGATAGACCCAATAAACATGACCTATCAGATGAGATCCACTAGTATAGTGAGTCCATATAGGCATGGACTCTTATTATAGAGTCATTAGTGATTGAATATATCTTGGAGTGAGTTCTCACAGACAATCATTCCGTTAAATCCTCAACCAGAATCCTAGGATAGATTAAAGGTTTTAACCATAACCTAAGACATATAATCCATCATGAGTATATATGGGTAATTATTTTTTATCATTATGTATTATACCATTATTGGCATGCTTGTGTATTGATGTGCTGACCACTCATGATTCTTTAATCTTGGTGATTTTGGGATATATTATTAGGTATAGTTATACTCATCCCTATATGGTCTCTTCCCTCACATGTCATGTCTTATGTAGACAACTAACATTATATGGATCCCTTTGTATACTAGAAGAATCTGGAACATAGTTGGGGCTAAATAGATTGATTTGTATACCAGTGTTTCGTTTGAAAGAATTATCCTCCTTCTGAGTAGGTCAACCATTGTTAAATGTTTTGGTGGGATTGTATTTCAACCTTTTTAATAATTTACTATACATATGTCATACTTTGATTTGGGATAGAAATTTTTTCTCGATTCATTGATTCATTGACTTTTTTACAATCACGTCAATGTATGGGCTTGGAGATGTTTTTTTGTGGATAATTTTTGGTAATATCTCTCATATGTGTTATATGACTACTCATTGTTGGTCTCCCACCACATGTCTATTGTATAAGGGATTGATATAGCCACACTCAGCTCATTTTTTTCTTGGTGGGCCCTAGTGGGTCTGGTGATGAAAAATGGATTATTATTAAGAATTTATGAGCTCCTCATAGGTGACCAAAAAATTCATCAATATGGGATTCTATTTTGACCAATTTCATTATTTCTGTAACTCAAGAGGTCGATGAATTGAGTTCATTAATTTCATCAATACAAATTATAACTTTTCAAGCATCCCTCTTTATTTAATTTTCCCCTCTCTTTTCTCTCCTTTTAATTACCTAAGATACAAAAATAAATAAAAATAATAGTTTTGGGAATAATGGGTTTTCATATTGGTTCAATGTTTTCAGGAGCCATCCTCAACACAACTCCACCATCACCCAATGAAGGTATAATGATTTTTATATAGAACTCATTCACTAAGATTTCATTATTGAGATTAAGTAACTAACACTTAGTTTTTTAGAAATTATAAAAATAATTTTTTACATTGAACATTATCAAAATGATTTTACAAGGCCTCACACATTTCATGATATAATAAGTGTATACACCAGAAATTTTAATGGTTTTATATTTTAAATTCCAATTAATTGGACACATTTGTCTTCATAAATTGATAGATAATGATGTTGGTTATGTATGTTGTTGAAGTTCCTAGTAGATATATGGAAAACATTGATTTCGTTATATTCAAAGGATAATTTTTTAATTAAATAATTTCAACCATATGTCCAATGAATATTTTTCAAATGAATATTTTCAAATGATTTCACCAAAACAGAGACATAGGATCTTTTTCGTGTTAATTTATAATTACATCAAAACATCATAAGAAATATTAACTGGCTCTTGAAATCTTTCCTTTTTGATGGTGCTAATGAATTGACCATGATCAGAGTATTTTCATTGCATCGTGAGGACCCAAATCAGAGCCCATATAGTGGTGAACCACATGTGTTCCATAGATATTCAAAAAACACTTACGAAACTCATGGTACTAGCGCGGCTAATTGATCATCTTGTTCTATTCAGCTTGATTTCATCACATTCCTTTGATCTTGAATGAATATCTCTTTTTCTTATCGATCTTGGTAGGATGTGATAAAGTGGAGGGAAATGAGATGAATGTTGTGTGAAATGATTGTCATATTCCAAAATTAACTAATATTATATTTTTTATCTATGATTAGGTTTATACATTTAATTAATTTTATCATGTCCCTTAATAAATTTTAAATCCCAATGGAACCACTTTACATGAAAAATTATTTTATTATTATTTTAACTCATGGAGCATGCAGACCTGTGAAACAATAATTATTATGTTGTAGTTTGGAACATAAATATTTATATATAGAAAAAATATAGTTTGTATTTTCTCCTCAAAATTTAATAAATTATTAAATATTATTAATTATATAAATAAATAAATAATTATTTTCTTTATAGTCTAGCCAACAAATGTTTAATTAATAATTTGTCAATAGATTAAATTATTTATTGAATAAATATTTTTTTATGAAATTGTAAATAAATAGAGTTAAATAAATATTAAATATTCATATAATTAAATAGTTTATTTAATAATAAATATTTGATTAAAATTTGAGATTGTTTAATGAATATTTAAAAAATATTAATTCTCGATCTCAATAATAATATTTATTCCAACTGGTATATTTAAACAATATTTCACAATGATCAATGAGAAAACATTGTTTTTGGTACTATAGGCCTCTACTACAGTGGAATTGGGTAGGATTTCCTAAAATATTAGATTTTAGTCTATCAATGGGTTAAGACCCCCCTGATAAGGGAAGAATATATTATACAATGAAAATATCTATATAAAAATTATAACTAAGTAATATAATCCCTTTGTCATAATATCTAATAATGCAGGTTTCACACCCATGTCATCAACCTATATGTTATAAGAATAATTCTTCTACTATCTAAAATAAACTTTTCCAAACTCTATGACTATGAAATTTAATTTTATTGTTTCATTTAAATTAATTTTCTATGATATCAACTTCCAAAAATAAGGAATGGAAAAAAATCCTTCATTTACTTATTCATTAATAACATATCATTTGTGACACACCCAATACACCCAACTTCATCATGAAAGAATTACTTCATGGTTTATATAAATAAATAAATGTTTTTTCGTCATGATATGAATTAATAAAATCATTAATATAAGTAACATTACAAGCACTCATGGATAGGAATAACCAATAACATGCAAATATGTGGAATTCATAATGGAAGGTCTTTTCTCATAATCTCCGAACTTGGATTTTAGAAATTAAAAACCTCATCAGATTATGTCCAATTAATTAAATGTACTCACACCTTATATTAAGAATACTATTTTGTCCCATCCTATAGTTTTATCTAACTGTAGAATAATATTTAAGAACACCATCATATTTTTTAAAGTCTCTTATCATAGTAGGGATTTTCAATGTCCTTTTCATTGTGATAAATACACTAGGAAATAATCATATTAAAGACAAATATAACAATGAATGACATGTGATAAAATATTTTATTTTTATTAAATTATTTTAATATATATGAAATTTAAATTAAAAAATGTTGGTTCCTGAAAACATACTCTAGAAGATGCCTAAATGGAATAGAATCTAATACTTATGACTTTTAGTTCACCATATATCTCATGATTATCATGTTTCTTATGAATAAAGATTTATGTTAAGGGGTTTGAAATGTTTTCTTCAATGAAAAATATTATTAGTATGACATACCTCTTAACGAAAAATATCTCAAGAGATGATATTTCTAGAGTGTATGATTCTTCTTCTGATGTGAACATATCTTATTTTCAAGAACTTTTGTATCATCATAATCGTAGTATAATGTAATAGGTTATTTAATTATCAATATCACGTCAATATATTTCATAATTTTTCAAATTCACATCATTTATTTAGATACTTTAGAAGGTGTAATGTACTCAGACTTGAGTATAGAATCGAAAACCCTAGTTTTAATTGTGTTTTTCATGATCATAGAACCTTCATTTCATGTTATGATATACCCCAACTATGATTTTAGATCACCAAGATCTAGTTGGAAATTATCATATACACATCAATTTATTACAATCTTTTGATATTCTCTATAGACTAAAAACATATCCTTAATAGAATCTGACACTTAATGATACTTTTTACATCCATCTAATGATAGTAATCGAGGTTATCATGATATATTCCTACCATGATTATGGAGTAGGTGAAATATAGCATAGTAAATAGCATATCATACAAGAATAACCCAATAACTAATGTGTATGGAATACATTACATCCTCTCTCTCTCACATCATGTGTTAGAGGAAACTTTTTATTCAAAATAATAATTCCATGTGACAATGCAAACAATACCATATTGGATTGTTCCATAGTGACTCTCTTCAGTATCATGTAAATATATATTCCATGACTATGTCCAATTAGCAAATTGGATCTATCAAGTTGGATCATCATCCCAATAATATACATTGAATTATTGAATCCCTTCATGGATATGAAAGTGTCTAACTAGGTTTTATTAGACTATAAGGCAAGTGTTTCATTTCTAATAAGTAATATGTCGTTAATATAGACTATGAAAAAAAGAATACACCATTAAAAATGATTTATAGATATAAGGATTATAATCCTTATTTAGACTAATAAATTCTATTATGGATACAACAAATTGATTTTTTGAGGACCTGGATGCTTGGTTTAATAAATAAGAAGACTTCTACAAATTTCATACCTTATTTTTATCTTTTGGATCCACAAACCCTTTTTGTTGTCTCATATTGAAATCTTCCTCAATGTTCATAATAAAGAATGTTTTTATAATATATATTAAATCTCATAATCAAGTTATTCTAGTTTTTAATGTATTATTTTGATCAATTTTTTAATAGAAACTTGTCAGAATTACTCATTATAGTCTACAACATAAGGTTATTTGAATCTTTTTACAACTATTTAAGCCTAATAAGTACTTTATTTACCATATTATCTAGTTTAGTACTAAATTACCAAGGGAATCCAATGGACTTTACATACACTAGAGGATATATCAAAACAGAAACATTATTTTGGTATATGGAATCTAATTCATAATTACATGATTAAAGAGACTTGTTAGATTGTGTGCCACATAGAGCATCATTTTCAGTTACATGATAATTATTATCTACTAATAATTATACACTATCTATTGTGACTAGAAACCCAAATTTTCATGTTTTTTAACACCTTTTGTACTCTTACGCACAACTCGTATCTCTAAAACATCCCCTTTTATGAGAATTGTTTTAATAAATTCATGTCTTAACTCTAATATATGATCAGTGATGGCTTTGTGAAATTATTTATCACTCCCACTACCTCTTTTAGAGATATAATCCATATCAAGGTATGTGGGAAATTTTCCACCCATAAAAATATTATCTCAGGGGTCGTATAGGTAAAATATCTTTATTTTAAATGGTTATCATTTAATGATACACATAGTGAATCAAGGTGAAATTTTATTATGAGAAATAGACTTAAAAATACTTATTAAACCCATTCACTTTTATGTGATGAATTGGGTTTATTTCCATAACAAATAAAATATTAGATATTAATTTATATTGTATTTATAAAACTATTTAGAATTTGTGATGGTGTATGCAATGATTATCCCGAAAAATAAAATTGAATAATCTAATGTCTCTTAACTGATCACGCCATTTACGTCAAAGTATGGTTCCTAAATTCAATTACACCGTTACATTTTGGAAAATAAGTAATGGTGAGTTGAGATAGAATCAAAAACACTCATAAATAATTAATGAATCGGTGATTAAGATATTATCCACAATAGTTTGAATGTATCTTAATAATATTCTTACCATTCTAGTCCTCAACATTATTAAGATTTAATTCAAAATTAAAATGTAATTAGACTTATATATACTTTTGTAGACATCACCTTATCTTTAAAATTCATCCATAAAAGATATAAAGTCTGAGTACCCACCCCTAAATTCAACATGAAATGGGCCTCACACATCAGTATAAACCAACTCTAGAAGCTCTGTGGACCCATCACCTTTTCCACAAAACGAGTATTTTTATTCTTTTGCATTACAAACATTATTAACATACAAAAAAAATTCTGTTAAACTAACTCAAAATATAAATCATGGTGTAATATGGTAAAATATTCTTTATTTACATGTCCTAGATGGTGATTCCAAAGTTGGGTTTGGTATGATTCATGTTAACTATTTTCCTTATCATTTTTCATTACATGGTTATGAAAATCAAAAAAATCGATTAACATAAAAAATACTTTATTTCTAAAAGAAGAAATACATATTCCAAAATTTAAAAACTAATCCATTTGTATCTATTCATGATAGAGAAATAAATTATTTGGAAATAAAAATCATGTTATAACAATATTTTAAAACAAATTTGGTTACAGCTAGCAACATGATGTGGTAGTCCCCAAAAACCATTGTAGAATGTCTAGATCCACTGGATGCTAATAGATCCACATAACCATAAGAAATCTTCTAAAAACTACATTGTTCTTAAATTTTAACAAAAATTTTATAACCATATTTTGTATATAATACACAATATATAGTAGCAAATATATTTCACTAGATAAAAAATGCACTTAAAGATTCCCCATGCTTCTTGGATAGGGTGTAGTTTTTTATCTAGGGGCCCTTCAAGACACATTTGAAAAAGATAATATTATTTTCAAAATTTCCATATATAATCTGATTCTATGAAGGGAATTGTTAATAAAATATATCCATTGGGATAATCATAGATCCATTTTTCTGTATAATTATATTATTCACCTTAATTACGAAAGGTTGTTCATTAGTTGTATCCTTGTGAACTTGGAAAAGTAGGGTTAGGTGATTTTGGAAGACATACAAGTGTTTTTCATATTCAAATTCTCAAAAAAATGAGAACCTTTGAGGGAGTGATGATCTAATTAGATATATGTGCAATTATTCTGGTATTATAAGCCCCATAACCTCTAAGTACTCTATTTAGTTCAAATAATTAACTATGTGATGCCGAGATGGAGAGCCTTCTCTATGTTTCATATGAATATATCCTTAGAGACCTCATATAATTCCAAACTAGATATATGCTCATAAAGATCATAGAGATGTTGTATCATTTTATTGGAACAAATGTTCACATGTGAACTAAATAGTGGGATATACATACATGATTGAATTAAGAATTGAACATCACGAGCATCACTTAGGGAATGATGATTCTAAAAAGTAAGACTTCTTTTCATGGTGTATCAAAATTTGTATGTTTTATAACCATTTCTAGATGTTAAATCCCTTTAATAGATTATCTTTCTCTATAATTGATAGCATGGATAATGTGTTATATTGAATTTTTATTATTCTATAAAAAACATAATATTAGTATTAGCATGTTCCTTTATTACAAATTATCTAAGACGTAAGTATTATTTAAATATTTCCATGTCTCATTTACTTTTATAATGTATCTATGTACCTCCCCATTATAATCTGAATTTATTTTCATGTCGAAATTCTAGTGGAGAGGATTCATATTTCCCTTATTATAATCTGGATATAATCCTTGAAATATAAAAAAGTATTAAAGTAGGTGGTATTTCTAGATGAATAATAGGATGCTCCTTGATCTATTTAATACATTCCCTATTCCCAAAATCCTAACTCTATTGTACTCGAAACATGTCTCCAACTTTTTGTTCGAAATAATAACGATATTACACCCAATATAGAATTGATTATGTCAACCCACTATCATAGTAAATATTTCAAGATAATTAAATATACCCACAAAAAATGTCGAACCAACACTTTAACTATAAGAATAACTTATTTTCGATGAGGGAAGGCTCTATCTTACATTCTATTTTTTTGCGGGATTTTATACAATTTATTATGAATAAATTTTTATTATTTAATATTTTATCTATTTTTTAATTTTAAATTTATTTTACTTAAGTGATTAAACATATTATTTTAATTTTTTTATTCATAATCCTTTTATTTTAATTCCACAATAGTATATTAATCCATTTATTTATGTGATCCTAGACTTTTTTCTATAAAATAAATCATGCATGTGATATAAATAAAACATTGAATTATCATGAGATTGACGTAGAAGGTCTTTACAGATCTGATAACAAACAAACCATTTTTACATGAAAAAAACTCCTTGAACCTGTATGATATCAAGTTCTATAACTCCACCTCTATCTTATGCAAATCATAGGTTTGGTTTCACCTTATCCCCATCTTGAACTGACTCTATTTTCCTAGAATATCTGTTAAGAAAATATTTTCTTCACATGTAGGTTAAGGAAACTAAAAGGTTGATTATGTAAAAGAAATCATGGGCACTAATTCACATACATAATAAGGTGGGAGGGATGATTCCCATGAAATCAATTATATTTATTAAAAAAATTACAGAAATCCATGTAATTATAAAATTAATTAAAACCACACAAAAACATAGGTTTTTCAAAGAACATGATAATCTACTTGTGCATTGAATACACATTGAAAATAACTAACTTGTTCCCATTTCAATTTATACATTTATTACAACAAAACACAAGAAATGTAGGGTAGTTAATTATATAATTAATCAGTTAATTATTTTTATTTTCATATTCATCTAATATATAATTAAAATACCCATATTCTATGATTTTTAAAAAATTAATAGATTTCTATTATTTTAAATTTAAGAAATAAGTACTTAACATTAACTTGGAAGAAACATGGAATGTACATGTTTAATCTTCTCAACGTATATTGAGATTGAATAATGTTTACTAATGTGAAATATAAAATACACATTGTATCATGTAATATTATGGAATGTATGATCCAATTAATGACACATGTAAATATGTTAATTAACAAATCATGTACTAATTGTAATGCATGTGGAGTAGATGATGTATTATGACTATACACAATATTTACTTCCAAATATTAAACATAAATTTATTAAGCAATTTATATCATCTAAAACCAATCATATTGAATGAATGAGTAAATAAATAACACATTAAATACATAATTATGAGTATTATAGAAAGATAATTTAATTTTTAAATTTCTATGTAAAAAAATTTGGTTCATGATGTTTACATAATGTTTTACTCTATATATTTAACTCACCATATGTTCATGATACGAGTCATATGATAGGTTGTGTTTCTCTACATAGACATTTTTGAGGTACTCAATTTGTATATGTAGTATACATTATGTAACCTAATGTTACATGTTTGTATGACTTTATAATTCATGTAATAAATATTCTATTATTATTTGAAAATTTCTTTTCCACCATGTAAAATTGTGGACTAAATTGTGGGAATCCAAGTTACAAAGAAAGTAGTCTTATATTCCATGAGTTAGCCTATTTTGGTCAATATGAATTGTGTAATTAATACATATTGGTGAAATTTTTGCATGATGATCAGTATAAACCCTTGTTCATCCTGGCAAAATACACTCGCATACATTGAATGTACATTTTGGATACACAACATACAGTCATATATCATCCGACCAAAATCTCCAACACCTTCATAAGGGTCCCTCAATTTTTATTTTTTAAAATTTATATAGATATTGGTTATATGATCAAGAGATAAATATAATAATAAAATATCATTGTATAAATATTGAAATTATGAATTTATTAAAATTGAAACTAAATTTTAAAAACCTAAAATATCAAAATAATTATAATTGTAAATATAAAATCGCCACTCTAATGCCACGTATGGGTTCTAAATTCAATAGAAGTACCTATTGGGACTATGGAAACATGGATTTTACCATATTAAAAGGAACATTCATAATTTATATGATATAAATTCCATGACTAGTGAAAAAAATTCTAAGAATATTGATTAAAGGATTCACCAGAATAAAGAGAATGCATTTTTTTCAAATTACATTTTAATTAATTTAACATATAAGAAAAGATATTACCTCGGATATGAGATATTTTTTCATTGTTAGTGTTGATCATCGGTGCCTCATCTTAATATTATCATTGCTTCATAGGGATCTAAATAAGATCCTCATTACTGGTCATCCACATGTACTCCTTCAATCTCTAAACAATGTTAAAGATACTCTTTGTGATAGAATAGCCGATTGATTATATTGTGTTGTTCATCATGATCACTTCACATTCCTTCAAGAATGACGTAACCTATCATGTTCTTCTATATCTTTAGAGGACGATCTGGGGAGGAGGAAATTGAGGGGAATGTTGTGTATAGTGATTAACCTCTTCCAAAAGGACATAACATTCTATTTATAGACCAATTATTAGGGTTTAATATTTAAATAATTTAATAAATTCATTTAATAATATATTTAACTCAAATAAAACGTCATTACATATTAAATAATATTGTTATTATTTTATCTCATGTCACACATAAACCCTCATAATGATAGATATTATTTTAGAGTCGCGTAAATAAGTATTTATGACCAGAAAAAATCTGGTAAGTATTTCCTCATCAAAATTTATTGAAATCTCTTATAAATATTTAAATAAAAGTCTTTCATTCAATAAGTAAAAAAATAAATATTATTTTCAGAGTTTGATGAAAAAATATTTAATTTATATCCACGTAACTAAATATTTTATTTATTTAATAAATATTTTTGTATTACCTTTAAAACAACGAGATATCAATAAATACATATATTCACACAACTAAAGAGTTTCCTTTAAAATAAATATTTATTTAATATTTTTGATCAATTAATAAATCATGAATAAATATTACCTCTCTTTATGAAGAAAAATATGTATTCCAATTTTTTAGTAAAAATTGTTTAAATAAGATCAATGGAAATACATTTTGAGTGACACTCCCAGCCTCTTCCTGAGTGTAATTTGGAAGGGCTGCCTAATGTCCAAGATTTCTATATATCAACTGTTCAATAAACCCAAAGAGGAAGAGTATATGTCAAAAAAAATGAAACCACATACAAACACTCACCATGTAATATAATACCTCTATTATGATATCTCTTAAAGCATGTTGGACACATGTGTCATTAAACAATATGTTTGATACATATTTATTTGACTATTTGAAATGAACTTGTCTATACCCCATATACGTAGAATATAATCTGACTATTTCATTCCGGTCAATGTTCCAGGATATCAACATCTATAAAGATATAAGGTAAAATACATCCTATTATTTTATTTTCATAATATATCATTCATAACGCACCCAACATAAGAAAAATTTCCATGAACATATGGCATCATGGTTTACATCCAAATATCTATGTTTTCGAGTGATGGATTCATTAATAGGAATTTAAAACTCTAATTATTATTACACATGCTCATATAAAAGAATATTCAATGACACACAAAAATGTGGTATTCTTAGGTTCTATTCCAAAAATATTTTATCATAGAGATTCCCTTGTAAGTAAATCATGAGATAAATTCTCACTCAACTATGAGTACTATCAGCAGATATGAAACATACTATGTGCCCCATCATATAATATTATCTGACCATAGATAATATTTATGAATATCATCACGGGATTTCAATTTTTTTATCATAGTGGGGAACCATTATGAATTTTTCAATGTGATAGGAACACTATGATATTATTAAATTAATATATATGTATGAATAATATTTAATATGATATTTTATTTATATTTACTTCATCAAATATACATTTAATTTAATGTACATATTTTTCTCTCAAACAAAAACTCCAACATGTGAATCTTCTTTAGATAAAACATATGTCACTAATGTCATGATTTGAAAATTACATTTAATCATATGTTGATATCTAAGGTAGAACACAAAAATAATAACATTATATCTATCTTATCCTTCTCTCTCTTCAGCCATTTAGTAAATAAAACGAAAATACCATAATTTCTTGAATAATCATTAAAATTTACATAATAATATTTTTCATATATTTCATCTAATTTGAAATATTACCATTATATTTCTTATTTATTTTCATTATATTAAGACAAAACATATATATAATATTCCTAAATTAATTAATTGAAAATATCTCGTGGCCTTCTCCTTGAAATTGGTTATTTTTATAAGTGTCACACTTTATTCTTCAAAAAATAATAGCTCGTAAATACAAGGTCAAACTACTGCCAATATTATTACCTTATATAAAATAACTACTCTAGAGTTTACATATGTTCTCCTTTAAAATAAAAACTAAAATTAATCCATGAGAATCTATAAAATTTAAACACTAATTCATATAAAACATTTCCTCTAATAAGGATATCATGTTTATCATGATCAAATAATATGAAATAAATATAAATATTAATATAATTCATATGTTTTTCCCTATAATAAGAAAAATATTTATGTCAATACATTGGATATTTTACTTTTATGAATTT
The DNA here is from genome assembly GCA_963277665.1 of Viscum album. NCBI lineage: Eukaryota > Viridiplantae > Streptophyta > Magnoliopsida > Santalales > Viscaceae > Viscum > Viscum album. The sequence continues at coordinate 116,491,081 of OY728137.1, forward strand.
TTAAGACATAATTTTTTATATGTAAACTTATCTAAATGATTACATTTCTCATCTATACATAACATACCATCCTTTTTCACCTTGTGAGGGGGAAATTATTATAATTTCTGAATATTTAATATAAATATCACTGTATTTGAGATTATTCCTTTGTGAAATATACAAAATTGTATGTGTTTAACAAAAATCATAGGATATGCAATATATCGTACACAAAAATAATTTTAAACATAAAATAATTTGTCTATTTCTTTTTTGATATGTATGAAATTCTCTATTGTATATAATATTTTTTACTTTTAAACATTTATCAATATAAATTTTAATAAACCCTGAATAATACTTCTATATAGAGAAACATTATATGTGTAATATCCCTTACTGATCTATCAGGTTCTTCTTTCACCTTGTCATGGTTTTCTTTTATCTTTGTATGTATATGGTGGATAACGAATTGGGAAGATACCAATAATGGTGAATTCGAAGATTTGTTAGACACTTAGAATTTATTGGATTTTTTACATGTTGTAGGAGGATTTCGCACCTTGTAAACAAGTTACACGACCTGTAAGAGTCGATATATGAATGACATGAAAGCCTTTATCTAGTGAAATTTTACACAATGTGAAGAGATGTTTCATGGTGTTAATGTTTTAAATAACAGATTTTAATTTGAGATAATGTTTTTTTCCGGTGTATATGGTACTTAGATAGATACATGTCATGTAACTATGTTACACACTGCGTAATGGCCCACGTATAGTTTTTTAAAATAGGTGGGTGACTGTTTTGTTTCGGTTACTTCTCCAAACTCTCTTACAATTGTCCTAGGGAAATTCCTAGAAAATTTTGGGAGACTATATTACATTTAGATCTATCTATTCAATATTTTATCTTTGGTATGATTACATTGATTCTCTCCATGTAAGTAATCTTTTTGATTCTTCATTTCCACTAATCATAGTAGCAACTTTGGGTTGTGTTATCCAGTTTATTGATCAAAGATAGTGTTTCTATTGTCTGGTACTAAGTTTCATTTTTTGATTTCATTCTAGAGACATTCCTTTGTCAGTTATGGTGCGGTGGGAATTCATTATTGTGGTATGTGGGTTTACCCATTTTCAAAAACCCCATATTATTTAAATTTAATCAATCTTGTGATGTGTTTTGGATTTTAGTGTCCTTTTAGATGTCGTCGGGTTTTCATTGTTGGCATATCCCATTACAGGACTCTGTGACCCAAGTTTCAAGGTAGTTGTTTCCATATCTAGTATATATTGATGAACTTTACTTTTCCTGATTTATAAATGGATTTATACAAGGAATTAACATGAATAATATTTCTTTGAAAATAGTTTTTAATGAAAAATGGTTTTTCCATAATTGTTGATAAACGGAAAGAAAACAGTTATTTTTAAATCGTTGAAAATTGATTTTTGAAGTGGTTTTTAAATGGTTTTTGAAAAGTTTAATGGATTTTAAAAATGAGAACATGGGTTACCTTGGGTACTAGGTTGAAGGATTAGCTTGCGGATATTATCAATTGTGGGAGTTCAATTTATGGGGTGTTTCTCTTATACTAGAATGTAGATATTTGGAACTAGGTATGTATATGATGTTTGTGTTTCACATTCTAGGGTGTCTCTCTATTCCTTGAGTTTAGATCCTTGGATTCAAGATCCATAAGGCTATTTTCATATATTAATGGGTACGAGTACTCTGATGCTAGACCTTTTTTATTCCTTGGTATTATGATTCCTCTACTACTATTGTAGTTTTTTCCATGGAATTGTACTTTTTTAGCCTTGACATGAATTTCAATGCTTGTAAAGGATGATATGGAAAATGTGATTTGAAATTGATATACTTGCTTTGTTTAAGAACTGTGAAAAAAGGGAAATGATTACCATATTTTCTATAAAACGGTTTTACTTCTTATTATTCCATGTTATATTTAAAAAGAGAATACATAAATTTTTATATAGAGACTGGTTATAGAAAACCTGAGTGGGATACTATTGAGTCTATTATATCACTCTATGTGGACCTCTTTAGTGTTGTGTGGACCTTTGTATGTTTTCTAATGGAGGGAAAGGTAAGGCTTCATAGTGAGGCGGTGAGGTTTTAATTTCAACTTGGTTTGGTAGTTTGGGGTGAGATGGTGACCATCACATAGAGTACTATTTGGTTCTTTTCATTTGTAGTCGGACATGTATTTTGGAGATTTAGTTACTTTTTTAGTTTTTTTGTTTCCTCTGTCTTCTCACAATTATGGCATATACATTCATGTCTTGCATGATCTATTTATTTTATGTGTGTATATATATTCCATGTGTTTTTATAGGTTGAGTGAAATAATTCACTATGGTTTTTTGATCAATTCCCTGTTCTTTTCACTAGCCCATGGGGATCGGGAAATCCCTTCGGGTATGTTATGGATCGGGTCTTGTGCTAGTTTTGAGGATAACCCAGGTCTGTTAATTACAAAATGGTATAAGGGCCCGGTATTTATCTTGAAAATTTCTACATAGGAGGAGATGGTGGAAATTTCTATAATAGAATAGATAGATATGAAAGGAAATGTTGGTTTTCCCAACACTTCTCTTCCCTCTAGTGTCAACATCAGGGGTGTTTCTGGGAAGAAGTGGAAGTGGTAGGATCATTGCAAAAGTGTTGGTGGTGGGTCTTAGCAGCGATCCTCCGCTGCACCATCTTATATATCTAACAATGTGCATCAAATTTTATATCAGTGTATTTGGGTTGGACACAGCTGAAATTCTTGTCCCAGACCCCTGAAGACAAGATACAGATTTGGATGTGTTGGTCATATAAAACGCTTCTGTCATGTTATGACTATGACTCATTATGTTCTTGTTTCGTTATCTCTAAAGGCTTCTACAATGAAATCAGAGGTTTCAAGGACTATAGGTCTCTAGAAATAGGCTTCATGAGTGAAGAACATTGATTGAGTTGATGAATTTATAGTATAAGTCAATGCAGGTTAGGATATAGTGTGAGGTACTATCCTTATTTCATCTTTTTTAGTTTTTTATTTATTTGATATTTCTTCCATGCACTTGTTTATATCTTCATGTTTTGATGATATACTTAAAAATTCAATGGAACTTATGCCTTTATTAATGGACTTAGCAAAACCTCTTGGAAAAAAGAGAGATCATGTGTTTCTTTTTCATTCTTGTTCATTAATAGTATTTGATATGGGTTTGGTCTAGTATTTTCTCACTCTTGATTTGGATCTATTTGATTTCATCATTAGTATGGATTGGTTTGTGGTCCATTAAGATAAGGTTGATTTTTATCATCGGTCCATCTCGTTTATGGATTCCAATTAGAGATCTCATTTTTTCAAGGGGAGTGGGACCTAAAATCAAAATGAGCATGACCTTGCAACCCAGATCTCGGGAGTTTGTTTTCTTCTTTTTCATTTGATCCTGATGATGTTTCTCCTTTCCTTGATCTTTTTGTTGTTGTTCAATACTATCCTAGTGTTTTCCCTAATTACTTCTCTGGTATTCCTCTAAAGATAGATGTTGATTTTACACTTGATATGGTTCCAGGTATATAGCCAATATCGATACCTTTTTATCATATGGAACCACTGGAGAAGAAAGAAAACAAAATTAAGTTAGATGTCCTAGTGGGAAAAGGTTTCATTCACCATAGTTTTTCACCTTGGGTAGCCCCTATTCTCTTTTCCAAGAAATCAGATGGTTCACTTTGGTTGTGTGTATAATAACGGAAGTTTAACTAGGTAACAATTATTAAAAAATATCATTCATCTCATGTTGATAATTTGTTTGATGAGCTAAAGGGAAACAAATTCTTGAAGATTGATCTTTGGTTGGGTTATCATCAACTCAGAGTTATAGAATCCCATATACTAAAGACTGATTTCAGGAAAATTGTGTTCATTATGAATATCTTTTGATTCCTTTTGGCCTAAAAAACACTTATATAGTTTTAATTGGTTTGATGAATGATATATTGCATCAATATATTGACACTTTTTTCATAGTTTTTGTGGATGATATTCTAGTTTATTAAAAATATGAGTGTGAGCATGAGAACCATATATGTTTGGTTCTGTAAACTCTTAAAATTAACCGTTTCTATGGAAAACATTCGAAATGTAATTTATGGATTCAAAAAGTGAAGTTATTTGGGAACAAAATTCCTAAACATGGATTATTAATTGATCTAGGGATGGTGAAGGTTGTTTTTTCGGGGAAACAACAACAGATATTTTTTCCAATTATGAGATTCTTTGGTCTTGCTCAATATTATCAAAGGATTGTAAAGGGTTTCTCCAAAATGGTGTCACTTTTGACTTCTCTTTCCCAAAAAGTGGTGAAATTTGAGTGGGATGTGATGTTTAAGCCTTATTTTGTTGAACGAAAATGGCTTCTAACATTGGATCCTATTCTCATCATACCTCATCTGAGAATGGGTTATGTGGTTTTTTGTGAAGCTTATGGTGCTAGTTTAGGATGCATGCTTATGAAGGATGAACAAGTGGTAGCTTATGGATCTCATAATATTTGGTTTCATGAGAAAACATACTCCACTCGTGATTTAGATATTACTTCAGTTATGTATGTGCTTTAGTGTTGGTGTGACTATCTATTTGGTGGGAGGTTCAAAGTCTTCATTGATCATAAAAGTTTGAGTTATATCTTTTCTAAGATATACATAAATCTAAAATAGAGGTGATGGGTATAATACCTTCAAACTTATGATATCAATATCACCTACACTATGGGAAAATAGAATGTCATTGTTGATTCTCTTAGTATGAATGTACTATCGTAATATATTTTAGAATTGAAGGAGGAGTGAAACTTTTTTGGATTTTATCTTAGTTGTACATAAGTGCTCAAGAGGGTGTTTCCTGTATGGCTCTGACTAGTGTTATGTTATCATCATTGCTCCTAGTGTCTGTCTTGAACATTCATCATCTAGATGTTTAGTTAAGTAAACTTCGAGAAAGACATTATGATGGGGAGACCATTTCTGGTCGATCTCCCTCTTCAGATGGAATATTTCACTTTGGGAAGGGGTTATCATCCAAAAATACCTGAGGTTTTTAGTCTTTTTTAGTTGTCATAGATCTTCAGGGTTCATTCATATATACACATCATGAATTACTATGACATGAGATGATGATTTGGTGGCCGGATATGAAGTGTGCCTTTGCAGATTGTGTGTATCACTATTAAACCTCATAATAGATAAAGGAAGAACACTAAAATCCCTCCAACTTTCTTCAGCATCTTCCAATGTCGGTATAAAGATAGAATTAGGTATACTTGGTTTTTGTTTTTGGATTACCCTGGAATCCCTGGGGGGAATTATATCTGGGTTTATATTGATCTGTTGATGAGGCATTTGCGTTTCATTCAAATCAAGGATTCTATTAGGGTTAAAGATATGAGAATGATGTATGGGTCAGTTATTGTGAGGTTACATGGGATTCCCTCTGTAATTGATTTGGATATGGATCCTAGGTTTACCTAAAGGTCAGGAGGAGTCCCCAAGATGCAATGGAAACTCAGGTCAAGTTAAGCACAGCTTACCATCCATACACAAACGGTCAGACAGAGGGTGTGATTCATATCTTGGAGGATATGTTTTGTTAATGTATCTTGGATTTTTACGGATAATGGGATTGTCATATGGTATTGGTTGAGTTTTTTTGCAACAAAATTTATCAATCATTTATAATATTAGCACCATTTGATTCATTTCATTATCCCTCGTGTTGATCAACCCTTTATTGGGTGGAGGTGGGTGATGTAGCATTGGTTGGACCATGTTTTGTCCATGAAACATTGAAAAATGTTCAAGAGGTACATAAAAATCTGGTTACATCCCAAAGTCGACAAAAAGTTATGGATATTAGAGGTGGTTTTATTTGGTGGTTTCCATTAGTGACTTGGTTTTCATGTAAGTTTCTCCTCGGTTGGGTTACTACCGACTTGGAAAACTGGGGAAGTTGGATCTGAGATATGTTGCACCATTTGAAGTCATTGATCAGCCTAGACAGGTTACATATTGGTTAGGATATCTAGTTCAATTGAATGTTATTCATGATGTTTTCCACATATCTCAAATCATGAAGTACCATCCTGATCCCGCTCACATTTCGAGTAGGGAAGAAATTGATTTTGAGCCAGAAATTTCTATTTTGGAGAAGTGAGTAAAGATCATTGACTCTAATGTGAAATTATTGCATGGAAAGTTGATCCCATTGGTCAAAGTACTATAGAAACACGGACTAGATTTTCATGAGACTTGGGAACCCAAGTCGATGATGGGGGAACATTGGATATATCTTTTTCCTGGGATTACATCTTTCACATGAAATCCTAGTGTTGGAAAGTCTTTATGTTGGGAGTTTGCAACATCCTATCATAGATCTAGAAGGTATGTATTTCACCACTTCAGGGTTTTCCTTTTTTCATTGTCTATATAGGTCTAAGAAACTATCGGTAGGATAGATATAAAAGTGAATTCATATATTATTTGGACTCTTATCTTTATCGAGAATTTTTTACTAGCTGTAGCAGGATTTCACGTCGTGTAATTAGGTTACACGGCGTGTAAGAGTTGCTGGATACAAGTTGTGAAAGGCTTGATGATAAGAAATGTTACATGGAATTAATATATCCTTCACAATGTGAATGTTTTTAATAACAAATTTTAATATAGGGTGATGGGTTTTCTGGTATATAATGGATTTCGATGGTTAGATGTCATGTAACAGGGTTTCATGTTGTGTAACAGCCCACATACCATATTTATAAATGGGAATGTGAATGTTCTATTTCGATTCTTTCTCCAGCCTCACTTAATTTCGACACAAGGAAATTCCTATGAAATTTTGGGAGACTCTATTCCTTCTAGATCGATCTTTTCGGTGTTCGATCTTTATTTCGATTGCAGTGCATCTCTCTTGGTAAGTGATATTTTTGATTCATCATTTCCATTGATCACAATAGAGCCTTTTGGTTACATTATAATATCCCATGATCTATGTTTCTATTTTTCTCAACTTCATCCAAGATTTATTGGCGATATCATTTAAGAGGCCATTTCATTTTCATTCATGGTGTGGTGGACATTTGTTCTTGTGGTATGTCAGTTTCATCCTTTCTAATGACCCCCTGTTTTCTAAATTGGACAAATATTACGATGTGTACTAAAATATAGGGCCTTCATAGATGTCTTTAGGTTTTTCTTCTTGGTAGATCACGTTAGTCATCTGTGTAACCTATGTTTCAATGTAGTTGTTTCTATCTTAAGCCTATGATGATGAACATTTTTTCCCCTACATTGTACATAGCTTTATACAAGGAATTTTGATGATTTATTTGTTTGTGTTGAAAATTGGGTTTTAAAAAATGGGTTTTCCTTGATTTTTTATAAATGGGAAGAAAAAGGGTGTTTTAAATGTATTTAAAAAGGTTTTGTAAAATGGTTTTGAAATGATAATCTAAATATTGAAATGATTGTAAAAATTATCACATGGGTTACCTTGGGAACTAGGTAAAGGTTTATATTGAGTCCATATTCTATTGTGGGGGTTCACTTTATGGGGTGTTACTCTAGTCCTAGAGTGAATATTATTGGATTAAAGTATATATATGATGTTTGGATTTCACTTCCTAGGGTGTCTCTGAGATCCTGGAGTGTACATCATTAGCTTCAGGTACAATAATACACTATTCATAGATTAATGGGTACAATTAGTTTGTTGCCTAGAATTTTGTATTCCCTGGTATTGTGGTGTATGTGCTGCTATTGCTATTTTTTATTGCATGAATTTATAATTATTTTCCCTTAACAAGTATTTTTATACTTCTAAGAGATTATATGGAAAAATTTTCTTTGAAATTTATATACCTTCTTTGTTTTAAAACTCTAATAAAAGTGAAATGATTTATATTTCTTCAATAGAACTGCTTTACTTCTTATCATTCCATGTTATATTTAAAAATAAAATATAGGAATTGTTATTCAGATATTGGTTATGGAACCCCTAGGTGGGATCCTATTGCTAATTTGTTTCTCACATCATGCGCACTGCTTTCGGTAGTGCATAAACCATTGTATGTCTTCAAATGTAGGGAAAGGCAAGGCGCTACAATGAGGCGATGAGGTTTCATGTCAGCTAGGTTTGGTAGCTGGAGGGGAGATGGTAATATTTTGTCCACACAATCACATGCAGTAGCTATTTAGTTCATTTAATATTCATTTTCACATTTATTTTGGTGTTTCGGCTACTTTTATAGTTATTTTGTTTTTACTTCCTTCTCACAATTGGGGAAAATGTTTATAAATATTCTATTGTCTCCTTATTTTCTATTTCAATATATATACCATGATTTTTTATAGTTTGAGAGAAATCATTCTTTACGGTTTTATATTGATGCAAGGGTGCTTGTCTATAGCCTGTGGGGATTGGGAATGCCCTTGGGTATGTTATAGATAGGGTTGGGTGCCATTTTTCAAGGTTAACCAAGTCAGTTCGTTACAATATACAATTACTAAAAAACCTAAAATTTTAATGAAAGTAAAATCCTTAGTAAAATTATCATAGGATTTTATGACCCTCAAAACATAGTATTTATATATAAATATATATATATTGGATGAGTACAATTTTACAAAAATATCCCTCCTTCTAATGGTCAAAAAACCCATAAAGTTCAAATATTAAATTTCATTGATTAATAAATTATCATAATGAATAAATATGATGAAAAATATAAAATTTTATATTTCCCTTTAATATATTATTCTACACCATTTTATCATATCAAAAATGAAAATTAAGGATAGTGTAAAACAGAGTTATTTTTTAACGATTAAATTAAAATTATTCAAATATAGAATTGAATATAAAAATATTGGGGAAGTGAATTTTATTATGATAAAAAAACTAAAATTCATAGGTTAATGGTATAGATAATCTTAAGATAGAAAAAAATAAATTACATATCCTGGGAATACTATTTTTGAAAAAAAAGGTTAATAGAATTAATTTTAATGTCTTTTTCCTCATAAAAATAAATACTAGGATGGGTAAAATGTTGTATTGCCGATGACTGTGAACTATATTGGTTTCCTAAAGATACCATTCCATTAGTTATACATAAATCCCTGCTTATTTTATTCAAAAAAATTGTATGTTTTCAGGACTTTTGCTAAATTCTCGGTGATGTGTATCGTACATCTAAAAACCAAATATTTTGATATGAAGTACGATTAAATCTTAAAATAGGATTTCATGTTGTTTGAGTCGTGACTAGTAAGTCATCCTGAGGTTTTGGATGGACTCTTTATTCTATCATATTTTTTCACCACTAATAATAAATATCACCCATTTTCATTTCATTATATAACATTTCTTCTCCTAAAACCATTGCAACTGAGATTTGGATGAAGCTAGTATTTTAAGTGGAAGTACTCTATATTTCATACATGTAAGCTCGTATAAATATTAAAAAAATTCTATAATCATGATATGATTTCATCTATGATATATCCAATCTCATTTTCATATCCTTTAATCATAATTTTACCACAAGACTTATTTATTAATATTATATATTCTCTCAAATAATTGTTAATATAAAACTGATCAAGAGTTTATTCCCATCAATTTTTATTCTTCTCCATAATTTCATATAAACTCTTCACAGATTGGTGATAAATTTTTTTGATTAATTTTGTTATATATTTTTTATTGAATATGATTATTTTAAAATTATTCAATTCTTTTGATGATCTTGAATAACTTTCTAACAATTACTTCAACATAGTCAATGTTTTATAAGATAATTCTGGTGTGACAAATATGGTTATATTGGACATATAGTCTTTTTAAATAATAATATTATTACCTTTTATAGATACATATTCCATTCCTGATTTATATAATTTTGTTTCTTCTTTATAAGAATCGGACTCTAAAGAATATAATTCTTGAATATTTTCCAGATTTAGTTTTTGTCTCTCTACTAAAAATTTAAATTTTTTAATTCATGGACGTTTTGATTCCATTTAAATACTATTTATTTATTATAACTCGACATGATATTTTTATAATATATCATTAAAATATTAAATATTTCTTTCAATATATATTTCATGATCATTCTAGAAAATTTTTACCACCTTTAATTCCTTAGGATTTTGTTCATGTTTATGATTATCTTCACTGAGAAGTTTTATAAACGCAGTTATACCAACCATGATCAGTAATGAATTTTTAGATACGATTTATTAGGTTCTTACTTATTGCAATTTAGAAAGTAATAATTTCATAAAATAATAAAAATTTTCTAAAGTGTAAGAATCAACATTATAGTATGAAATCTTCTAATTCAAAATTCCCTTGTGAAATTTTCAATTTCAAGTACCAAAATAACATTAGAATATATAATATCATCTGAAATATAATGAGGAATGTTTATATGAGAATATTTTCTATCCTAAACAAAATTTACAAAATATTTTAATATATCCTGAATGTCATTTTTTTATATCATCCTAGGAAATTTTAGAAAGACTTATTTATTTCAGTAATTTAGATTGAGATCACATATTTTCTCTATGATCATTTATTAATTATTATTTTATTAATATATAATAATTTGAGTATTCTTCATCATTTCTGTTTTATAATTCAAAATCTATTTCAACTCATAAAAATATATTTTGTAGATCATATTATATTTCATGTATTCCGTGTTATATTATAAAATATAATCAAATTTCCATTTTTTCAACTCATTTATGGATTATTTAAACCAAAATTTTAAATCTATAATTTCCTCATATAGTTGATGAAATTTAGATAATATACTAGTACAAAATTGATGTAAATTTTCATCATATAAATAGACATATTCTTCATTATCTTTTTAAAATATCATTTTCTAAAACGAATTTATTTATTCTAAAAAATTAAATATTCTTTGGAACATAAATAGTTTCAACTTCGTCATCCTCTCGATTTTTATTCCATTTAAAAACAACATTAAATTTAAGAATGAAACATCTTTATACGTTTTTTATTCATTAAATTCTTAAAAAATATTCTCCAATTTTTTAATTTTTAATGTGAGTATCAACAAATATATTAATTACCATTAATATCATATCCAACCATATCTATTTATTCTACATTAAACTAAATTCTAGTATCTGATTCTAAAGAAAAATATATTTATAGTTTTAGTTTCAAAATTTAATTAAGTCTCTTATTTCTAATATTCAGTTGAAATATCACAATCTCTTAACTCCTTAACAAATAATTCCACCGGAGTAGCAATTAATTGTTTGTAAAAAATTTACAACTGAGATTCTTTTATATTAATATGATACTCTCCCTCCAAAATACTATGTTATTATTCATTCTCTTCTAGTTCATGTTTAATTTTCACCAATACACAATATTCTATAACGTTAACCAATATTTTCATGTAAACATTCTAAAGGTATCTAAATTTTATTAGAACTTTATATTATTTTTAATTTTTTTAATATAACATAATGGTTCTATATCATTTAAATAATCATCATTCTTCTCAAACAATATAGTTAGAATTCTTTTATTTGGAAAAAAATCAATTACATTCTTCTATAGATATAATTGTATATGTACATTAGCAAGTACCTTTTCTAATTGATATTATTTTTATTTAACATTAGATAAAAAATATATCTTGAAAAATAACTTTCTCAAACTATCCTTCCCTTTAGGATATTCTAGTATAAAAAAACTTATAATAATTTAATTTTTTATATCGGAATATATTGAAAATTTATTCTAAAAATTAATTTTTCTGAAAAATAAATCATATGTTTTTTGTAATACTGATTTTATAATCACTAACCAAGGTATAAATGACAATTAAATTTCCTTCATGAGTATAGTGGAATATTTATACAATTTAAGTATAAATAAATTAAATAATCTTCACATTAAAATTTGACATTATCAAATCTTCTATCAATAAAAAACATGAATTTTACATTAAAGTTGAACTATATGAATTATTTATTAAAAAATTACAGTCATTTTTATCATTAAACACATACACCCCTTCACAAAAGCTCAAAACACTCTTAAGAAACATATTCATTCAATTGATACAAGAGAAATTAGTATCTTTTCCAAGATGAAATCTTAACTTTTAATAATTTATTTAAGCAATTTATCTTAGTTTCCAAGATATTGTTTGAGTTCCCTTTAAATTTACCATGATCTAGATAAGTTTGAGATATTCGATTTTGAATTTAGACCCGTTAGATAAATTCCATGGTGTCCAATTGAATTTAGTTACTCCTATGACAAACGATTAAATGTTTAACCCAAATATAAAAATAAAAAATCCACTCATCACTTAAAAGTATATTGAACTATAATAATATAGGTAATACAATCCATAGATAAAATAATTATGAAACTCAAAAATTATATTATATATCATGATGTAATTATTTGGATTCAAAATATAAATATCATGTACTATGATATTTATGTTATATATAAAAAAATTATATTTCCATTTAGAAAATATAGTACGTATTATGTTATAATTATCAAGATAAAATGTAACAAAAATATACTAATATATAATATAAAAATTTTAATTAAAAAATAAAATATAATAAACACTACAAAATATAATTCAACTCATTTAAATTATAATAAAAAAACTCACACTTAATAAAATTAAAATTTTCAGAATAAAGTAACTTACTCAATATTTCTACAAATTGTTATAAGTACCAACATACTAAAGAGATATATCTCATTATTTATAAATTTTTTCTCAAGAAATTATAAATTATATCCATGTGTGTTATCCGAGTGAACTGGCGCAGGATCGGGTCACACCAGGCCCGAACACTGTTCGTATTATGAACAGAAAAATTCAAAGCTATTTCTTAGTTGGGGAAAATGGTGTGCACTTGGGATGGTGGGGCCCCCACTGGGAGTCGGTGTTAGAAACACACACTTTTCCCATGGGGTGTTAGTCTAGTGGTACCCTCTAGTTGTACCCCTTGTTCTCCATGGGAACTGGCGCAAGATTGAGTCCCACCAAGCTCGAACACTATTCGTATTAGGAACAGGGCTATTCAAAGCCATTTCATAGTTGGATAATGTGGCGCACACATGGGATGGTGGGGCCCCCTCTGGGATTCGGTTTTAGCAACACACATTTTTATTCCCATTGGGTGTTAACTAAGTGGTACCTACTAGATGTACCCCTCGCTCTCCATGGGAACTGGTGCAGTATCGAGCCCCACTAGGCTCAAACAATATTCTTATTATGAAGAGGGTAATTCAAATCCATTTCTTAGATTGGGAATGTGGCATGCACTTGGGCTGGTGGGGTCCCCCTCTGGGAGTCGGTGTCATCAACACATGTTTTTCACAAGAGCCTCAGCCCAGTTGGTGAGGTATCCCTAAGTTCATCCACAAGACCTAGGTTCAAAACTAGGTAGAGGCGTATGTCTGAGTACTATAGCTGGTACTATAGTAGGTATTGTTGCAGTACTGTACCAATTCGGTACATTGTAGTAGTACTGTACACTATATAGGTACTATAGATGACTATACATTGTGTGGTACTTTAGCAGGCATTGTAGCAGTTATTATAGCAGGTACTGTTCTGTACTGTAGTAGATGGAACTATTCACCTTGGGCCACTAGTTTGGGCTTGGAGTCCTTAAGGGTTTCGTTCCACACTGGACATCAAGTTAGTAGGGCTTTCAGGCCACCTCAAGGCCTTTGGGCCACATGCAGTTGCCCCGGACAGACTTCAAAAAATGAGCATCCCTAGAAGAGGATTCAGAGTAGGTACGCTTACCAGAGCAAAACCAAATGGATTTGTCAAAATAAGAGGGTATGGATGTAGAGACTCTAAGCATGGTGTACATAGACATTACATTACTTTTTTGGAATACATAATATATAACAAAAACAGACACACATGGACCGTAATAGTTTAGTGTCTTTGGAAACATGGAACGTAATCTTCTAATCGTGGTGAAAGATCTTCAACATCTCCCATAAAGATCTTCCACTTTTTGTTTCCTTACCTAAAAAATTTCTTTTAATCCTGGGGGAAAATAAAACATAAAAAAAGGTGAGCTCAAATGCTCAGTAATGGTAAGCATGGATAAAATAAAATATACCATATACATTTGAACTTAAAAACATGAACATGATGTTTAAGAATCAAAATCTTGAGCAACGACTTAAAACATGGAAGTACATAAGGCATAGATCATAATAGAACATAAATCATGATTACATAGCATGGTAATAAAACATATAATTGTGGCAACCATTAAGAACATGATACGATTTCTATATTAGCCAAGGCATTGCTGCCAAGACCATCTTAGTGGACAAAGTCCCTTTCTGAATCGAGTTCACTCCTCGTTTCAGTCCTGTAACACTAAACCGGATTAACTTACCATTCCAACCATGTCTATCTCATGACATATAAATCTTTACCCAATGCATTGGAGGGAGATATAGGTCCCACCCATCTCATAATCAAATCATTATTACTTGTGCTACAAAATAAACTTATAACATTCATCATAACCCAACGAATAAAATGGGTTTCATAAACATCATCCCATCATTTCATAATGCATATAAAACAAATAGACATTTTATCATAAGAAAAGTGAACCATGTAAATGATAGAGACATTAAACTTGAAACATACAAATATTAAATAATGTCATCTTATATGGAAAATGGTTTTGATAAAACATTTTAAATGAATTCCTGAGGAAAATATCCTTTCTTCGTCAAAATCATTTTCTTTTGGAAAATTTCCATGAAAATTTAAAATAAAAGTGATTTGTTGAAAATAGTCATAAAATCATGTAGAGTAAGCTTCATGAAAATGAGGCGTTATGAAACCATAAAAATCCATTCACGCCGTATAAGTTAAAAATAGCATTCTCCTCGTACTTTTGTCAGAAAAGTCAAAAAAGTACCTCGTAACGTAAACAAAAGAAAGATTCCTTACATACCATGTAGTAAAAGTCAAAAATGGGTAAAAATGAATTTAAAAATACATGAAAACACTTTTATAAGACATAGACATGGATGATATAAATAACCACAGTAAATACTTACGAATAAGAATTCTCGGATAAAAATGAGATTTGCAAAATTATCCCTTACCTTAGGTCTGGTATGCTTCGTACGTATCCGAACCTCCTCTTCTTTGAAGCACCTCTTTGAGACCTCCTCTTAGGGAACTAAAATTGGTATTTGAAGAAGACCAAGACCTCTTGTATGTTTCTCGGGATGTGGAGAAGAGAATTTGGAAGGGGTTGGATGAGCATGAAAGCTCAAAGTGGTGTGAGGGGGAGAGGGAGGAGGTGCCCTTTTATAAGGTAGGTGAGGGGTACCTTTGAAATTCTTAAAAATATTAATTTGTAATAAATCTAACCCCACTTAAAAACCTCTAAAAATGACTCATATCCGAATATTAGATGAGATAGGGTTGTAATCTCATCAACCAATCAAATTTAGACATGTTAGGAATTTATATTAAACATTATCAACTTGATTTAACCTAATTTAATCAATTTAATTTAATTTGTGTTAATAACATTCTAAAATTTAAATTATAAAAAATAATTATTTATTTGTTTTGAATTGTCCATAATTGGATACTTTATAAAATTTTCTACCATATAAATTTAAATTTATAATTTTTAAATATATTTGTGATTTTTAAACAATTTTATAATATATTATTTTTCTAAAATAACAAGAGTGTCAATTTTGACACTATTCATTTATTTGACTATGAATAAAATATATACAGATTATATGTTCGAAATAAAAGCATTAATAGAATCATAAAAGGTAATATGTATCTAGAAAATTAGTGTAGCACATTAAATATTTCATATAATATTTATTTTATTATTTTTAAAACCATTTATTTGGTTTTTCTCTTAATAAAATAATTACTACAACATTTTTGTAGAATTATTTAATATACTTATGTGTTGCATAAAAATTTAAAAAAAAATCTATGATGAAGATAAATCTATTACCTTTTATAATAATACTTTTACTCTAATTTATCATCTTAAAATAACAATATTTAAATTTTTATATTTATTAAATTATGAAGGTGACAACTTTGGCATCATTTAAAATAAAATAATATAAGTGTCATAATAACTTTTATAAGACTCCAAACGGTTATATATTAAGTAATTGGATGATTATGGTATTTATATACACTACCAAGAAGTTTTGGTCAGGTTTTTGGGCTTTTTAATGGGTATTATTATTTCAATAAAAACTATATTACTGATTTTTCACTTAATAAATAATTTCTGCATCATTAATGTATCACCATTAATGACAATTATTTAATCCCTAAAAATTCTAAATAAATTATCTTGATGTATATAATTCTATTATATTTCTGGATACTATTTATGTTCTATGTTTTAGGATGTTTATCACTAAATTAAAATTATTATACTTATAAGATTTAAGAGAGTGACATGTTGTCACTTTCTTTGGTTTTAATAATAATTAAGTTATTTTCATGGAAAAAAGTCCATTAAATGATTATAATCCGACCCTTAAGTGATATGGGTCTTCATTTAGTCATCCAATAGGATTTTGGCAGGTGTTAGGGTAATTTTATAATCTAATATTTTCCCTTAATTACCCGATTTACCTTTAACTAAGGTAAATAAAATTTACCGTAGTTACTATTCATAATGCCCAAAAATAAAAAGTAGTCTATTAATATAATTTGGACCCACTGATTCAAAATATGGAATCCATTTTTCCAAATTCAATACACAGAAGTTACAGAAATTAAATTAAAATTAATCCCGGTGTCGAAAGAAAATGGGTTTTTGTTTAAAACAGTACAAAAGATTGAATTGGTTTAACCTACGAATTCAAAGTAAAATCAATGCTAAATACATACATTATATTAAATGGTAAAAATATATTCTATTTATACTTTAATACCATTAAATATAATAATTTAACAACATAAATTATTATGATGAAAAAAAATGTTTTTAATTAAAATATAGAGTGTTTTTACTATTCATTAAAATATGAAAGTTATAAGAATAACATGAAAATTTTATATCCTTATTACAAAAAATAATTATATTTTGTAAAATTTAACTTATAAACTTGTCAAAAACTATTTTTAATGTGGGTGTGCCATCAAAAGGCGGCAAAACTGCATTTTTTTTAAAAAATACTTATTTTACCCGAATAATATCTTTTGTTCAAATAAAATGTTTTAAAAAATTTATAAGATGAATAATAATGTTATAAAATTCAAATTTTAGTTAATACTATTCATAAAGGCTAGTTCATAATAATATTATAATAATATATCGTTGTTTAGTAAAACTCGGTATTGCGTACAACACACGCTATCGAGGAAGGTCCCGATTGTGTGTAATGCAAGCCAAGTCAGGGTTCCGTGTTGTGCAAGAATCCTTCGTTGTTTCATATAACAGAATCCAACCATATTTTATTTATACATTGAATATATATATATATAAACACACTCAATGTTGCGTAGAATGACTATTATAAAATGAACTTGAAATTGTGTGTAACACGATCCAAGAATAGTGTTGTGTATACTGCAAGCTAATACGGTGTTGCATATAGTACAAGATAAACTTGGTGTGGTGTATAATAGAAGACATCAATGAAATTAAAAGAATATTTGTCATTAAATCTCGGGGTGTTACAATGGATATTCCATTGGGACCAGCCTGTGCTTGCACGAGAAGCCTAGCAAGATGGTCATGCGAATGTGGAGAGCTACTATCATGATGCCGATGCCTGGGAGGGGTAGTTCCTTATAGATATTCTGGTTGAATTTCTTAAGACCTTTTGGTCATGTATTCTGGTTGAATTTCTTAAGACCATTCGGGTTGTATCACTCAAATGGATTATTATGTTTTTTAAAAATTTTTATAACACTTGAGTTATAAAATTTGATTTAAACCTACTGAAAATTAATAACAAAATCCATTAGATCATGTTTAATATATTAAACTTGTGAAAAAATATTACTAACTACAACTAACTCTTATTGAGTAGAAGAAAAGATAAAAAAACTATTTTTACTAGACTATGAAGTTAATGATCTTACCAAAATATGAAATGTTCTTGGGGGACTCTTCTTATAAAGTTTATATACTGAAGAATTAGCATCAAAATATTAAATTAAATCAAGATATAGGTTTTATGAAATAAATAAGTGATAAAAAATAAATATTATTTATATCTTCAACTCCTTTTGTATTCTTTTAAAATAGATTCCATGGTATTCTCCAAAAATCTGTAACATAGAAGTATCAAAAACATGATGTATAGTATAAAAACACTTGGATATAAAAAGATTCAAATTATTCATCTATATATATATATATCCACTGGTTTCCCAGATTCATCCACATCATATTTTATATTACAACTCTTAGGATCTTAATATTCCATATTATTTCCAAATCAAAAAAAATTCTCTAATTCTGGTATAATGTTTATTAGATTTTGGAAATTTTGAACAACTTTCTTAATTTTTTATAATCTAAGAAAAAAATTTAAATAATGCATCATTCTCATTTAATCTCTTGTTACATGTGTTTATAAAATTCATTACATAAACTATGTTTTATTCAACTAAAAAATAATCTACATACATTACAACAATGATATTATTTTTAGTTGAATATTTTTTAAAAATATAGGATCTATTAAGCCTTTACAAACAATTTGATAAAAGAAAATAACAAAGAATCTTATACAATGATCTAGTTCCTATTGATGACCATATAATTACTTACTTTTTCTAAAAAAATGAAAAAAGGGGACTCGAAAAACCATGATTTTTTCATGATAATATCACTATAAAAAGAAATCTATTTAAAAAATGATATTTAAAATCCATTTAAAAAAATTAATCTTCATTTGTGAAGACTAGGATAATATAATTCTTCTGGATTTTAATCTAGTTGTATGTGTGTTGGTCCCTTGATAATATATACCTTCTTATTGATTAAAACCTTAAGTCTCTAATCTATATTTATCTCTAGTGACCACTCTTTAATAATAATTTTTATTCTTGTAATCTAATTATGTACCGATAATATGAAAATTTGATGGTCCATCATATAATTACATTAACATCTCTCTCTTAAAATGTTTTAAAACTTATAACATGACTAAATCCCAATACTCATCACTTGAGGATTCTTATATGGTTTTACGTTAATTTTTTAAAATAAAAGAAAAAACATAAAAATATATTTCAAAAATTCATATAGTTCTAACACCTTTTCATAAGTGACCAATAATAGCTTTAAATGGATTATAAATTAACGTTCAATCCAATTTTGGTTTCTTATTCTTGATTTCTCCAGTTTATATCTTTTAACACATGATTTGTATATATAATTTTTCCTTATATCTATCTTATTTAGGGTTGATATATGTATACAGTATTATGTTTTTTATTCAATCATTAAGTTCATCAATATGGTTTTTCTTGTCAAAAAATGGGTTTTAGTCATCATATATCACATGAATTGATTCTTTAATTATTCTTATCATTTTATTGAAAACCAGAAAATAATTTGAAGTATTTGAATATCCAAGAAGGATCCCATCATCATAAATTAGAAAATATTTACCAAGGTTATCCATAGTAATTATTATATACACCTTTGATCAAAAAATAATTAGTGTATCCATTATTCAGTTTTCAATTATTCCATAAATCGTAGGGTGTTGTCTTTAAAATATGTTTATTATAGTTTTATTAAGAATATAGAATATTGTGTTAGTATCTACACCCCAAAAAATTAGTAGTAAAACTATATTCACATAACAGAATCCTATAAATGTATTCTCAAGAAAAATTTCTCTTTTAAATGGCACCATCATATTGGGGTACTCGGGCAAAAGATAATTTATGTTTAATAAATCGATTTAAGAAAAATCGGATAAACTCATTTCAATAAAATTCTCCTCCTTGGACACTATCCAAGGGAAAAAAATTTAAATCCGTTTTATTTCGAACAATTTTCTATAAATTCATGATGTTATATTGAGATTAAATTTTAAGCCTCAAAAAAATTAACACAAGAAAATATTGAAAATCATTAACAAAAAACAAAATAAAAGGCTATCATCCATGGTATTGTATTCTAGATGGTCTAAAAATCCATGAGGATAAGATCCAAAGACTTAAAGTAGAATCCTAATGGATTGATTTTGAATAAGATTTTTAATTTCATGCACATTTTACATGCCTCAAATAATGGATTTTCATCAAACATTAGATTATCAAAATCCAAAAATAAGTGTTCTTAAACAACTCCCTCTAAAAATAATCATTAAAATTTCAAATTATTCTATAAAAGAATTACAATATTCATTACTTTCTGAATTTCAATAGTTTATATTTTATTTACACAATTAATCAAGATACAAAGTGTATAAATCATTAGTAATGTGTTCATTTAATATAATTGTTTATACTTACAAATACAATAATAATTATTAGAAAAATAAACTTAATTACAATTATCATAATGTTGATAAATACTTATCATGTTCTTCTTTTAAAAATTAACATATAATAATTTATTAATGAGTACATATTATGTATTTAAAAGATATAAAACTCAAAAAATCCATCTTATAGTATTATACCTATGTGTAACATGGCCTCCATCATTTTTGGATAAAGAATATAATTTTGAGACATATTTATCCATAGGTTTTGAGAAACAACTATCTATATTTCATCTATCAATGAATTTTGGTGAATCCTTCCATAAAAAATATGAAACAAATAGAAATTTTTTACCCATAATCTATTACGTCTAGTGTTAGAAATTGAATACTTTTTTAAACAATTATATTTTTAATTAGTGTAAATTCAGACATTAACATTTGAAAATTTTTTGACAATTTTTGAACTCTAAAGAGAGAATAGTTATCATACATTCCTCTAATACGATATCAAAAATAATAAATGGTTTTGTGATTTTTTAATTTTAACCTAGAATAAAACACCTTAATAATTCATTGTAGTTTGACCATCAATTCTTAATCCTTGATTTTCTATAGTATACCACTGAATTAGAATTATTTGATTGATGATATTCCACTCTGACAAAACTTACTAGAAGTAAATTTCAATGTATCAATATCAGATAAAAATAATTAATGTTATAACCGTGCATGGAATAATATTTTTTGACATTATAAAATTTTAATAATAATTACATAACATAATTAGACATAATAACCTTTTCATTTTTAATTGAATTTTAGAAATATAAATATATTTATTATTTTTCTTAAAAGTTTCATATTTATCTTCAATCATTGAATAATGATAAATTTAATTATAAAAGGAATATTTTTTAGAACAAAAAATATGGGATAATAATGACTACCCCTATTCAGTTGGATCCATAAAGAACATGATTGTTTCTTGGTTGGGGGCCATGTTTTAAAATTCGATTCATTAATGAAATTTTCAAAATCACTACAAGTAGACCTCATATATCCATTTTTTTCTTAAAAATTAATATTTTTACATAATTATTTTTAGTTATCTTATTATATTTGAGTGGAGGATACTCAGTCATGATTTATTCATTCTTCTTTTATTCATTGTATCTTACTTCCATTTTATTTCCATCGTTCTTTTTTGCATATGTTAAAGGATTTTCAAAATCAATTTCACTAGTTGTAAAACTATATTAATATTCTTTCAATTTGATAAATGTTATATCTCGAATTAAAACTACTGGATCCTTTTTCATCATGTGAGTAAAAACATTTATTTAAAATTTTATCTCCCATTAATGAAATGGAATTGAAAGAAGAAAAATTCTTATTGGACAACTTCTTAGGATCAATGTCACCCTTTATTTTTTTCTTCTTAAATCATGACTATTTAAATTAAATCTTTAATTTGTTATATTTTTTTACTTGTGTATACTATATAGTTTTGGTATAGATATTACTCCATGTAATAGGTAATACAGTTATAACTTTCAGTGGTGGGTAAGGTTCTAGGCTTGTAACAATCAAATTATTAACATTTTTTAATATCATATTTAATATTCCATTAAATTGAGTAATATTTTCCCCATAAAACATTATAATAGTGATAAAAGTTAATTTAGATTTATTCTATATCAATTATTTCACATTTTTATTAACATTAAAAGAATCAATAATTGTCTCACACATACCATAAGAGGTAGCACATTCAAAAACCAAAATAAACTCATCATGTCTTAATGCATATATGATAACATTAATTTCATTTGAATTTAAAACATAACGTCCCTCTTAATTAGAAAATTATAATTCATTTAAACCAATTAATAATTTTTATGATTAACCATCTTCATGTAGGATTCCAAAACAATATTTTTCATATATATAATCATTCTTATTTTCCAATAGCCATAATTCTCATAATTAAAATAATGTTTTCTTTCTATTGGCTTTCCATATCATGGAATGAAAAATTAAGTGACAAAATTCAGTTATGTAATTTATATAAAAAATATATAAAATTAAAAAACTATGCTATAATACTATGTGTTTTTTAATATTTTTTTGAATAATGATTCAATAGGGGTGAATTATTTTCTTCAATTTCTCCAATTCAGACTCTATCATTTCAAAAATTATCTTATAATCAATATTTCTCATTCTATAAATATTATTTTAATTCTCTATATTGTTTAAATATTAGAAAATAAAAGAGAATAACACATTATATTTTAATAGGGTTTCATGGTTTTCAAACAACTTGCACTACTCCACTTCGTCATCACCCAATATATCAATGCTATTTTTTATTTATATTCTATGGTTAAGGATCACACATATGAGTGAAATTATTTTAAACATGATTTTTTAAAAATAAAAAGAAGATAATTTTTTAGGATATTTCTAAAAATTATTTTATAAGGACACCCTCCCACATTTAGTAAACCAATTGTGTACTTATGAGATTTGAAAAGATATAGAATTAAATTTATATATGATAACTCATAGTTTTCTTCAAAACTAGAAGATGATGAGTTTTATTTAGTGGAAAAATATGTATCCATGTTTATGCCTAAAAATTATCTTTAATATTATATTGATATTCAAGTTATAATATAGTGGTAGAAGTAGTATTTATAGATTTTTTGTCTTCTTACATTTCAATCATAATATAAATGAAACTAGTATAGCATAATTTATAGAATAATAAAATTAAAACATGAAAAATTTCTTATATTTTGTCTCTTTTATCATTTTATCATTACATTTATTATGTACCATAGTTTTATTAGGATAAAATATATATATAATGTCTCAAAAGTAATTGGGTTAAAATAATCACTGATCTTCTCAATAGATTAAAATGAATTTTCATAGTTGTTACTCTTCTTTATTATAAAATTAATTGCATGAATATTCATAGTGAATATCTTAACAAGAGTCCTATCTTCATCAAAAACTACATTAGACATGAAAAATGTAATTCTTTAATTGATCAATTGAAAAGTACCCATGAGAATCTATAAATTTTAAATATTACTTCATACATAACAATTTCTCTAGTATAGATATCATATCTATCATATTTAAATAATATATAAGAAATATTAAACCTTAATATAAGGTGTAAGATTACTAATCTAATATGTAAAATATATTCATCTGTTCATAAGATATTATAGTAAATAAATTATAAATTATAAGGATAATAGTCAGCCCAACTAAAAAAAATATAGTTTCTTATCCAAATGCAGTATCTTATAATTTATTGACTTCTATTATGGAATAATAAATATAAATATTTTTGGATGTGAATGATAAATATATTTATAAGCGAGATTTTACCATTTTTAATTTTCCAATATATCTTATTTTATATAATTCACTAGATATGAAAGATCATATAATTTGAAATAATTCTAAATAGAATAGAAATGTCAACTGATTTTTTGAATATGAAATAAATACTCTTCTATACATAACATGAATTACTTGTAAACATTTGTCATCATTAAAAATATTTATCTTATTATAGTAATTCTACTTTAGGAATAATAATAAATAAGTTTAATTAGATTTAATTTAAAATAAGTAGTCAAACAAATAAGGTATTTTCAACATGAAAACTTTTAATATATGAGAGTAAAAGGTAAATTATTCTTTTTGTTGATCATAGTCATGTTATGTTCATGATAGTCAATATAGATATTCATCGATCCATCCTTATTCATAAAAAGTAGTAATTGTTCACCCAAAGGTGAAACACATGGGTATATAAAACCCATATCTAGATTCTACGTGAGTTTCTTCTTCAATTACTAAAATTCAATTTGGTCTATTCAATAAGGATTCTTTGATATTGGAATAACACATGGTGTGAGGTCAATTGAAAAATAAACCTTTCTATCTTTGTGAAGACTATAAAAATATCTAATAAATATTTTGAAATACTCATTTTCAATTTTAATATATTCAATATTTATTTCCCTAGAAAATGGGGAAACCTACCCCTCATGATTGGCTATTAGGACCTGTATAACGGATTTAATTTTCAAAGGTATTTCATAGTCACCCATGCACCGATGGATGATTGTAGGTTAATTTGGGACATGAAATCATATTTACCCATCTATTTAAATGATATCAACTCTATGTAGATATATCCAACCCATTCCCACAATCAAATAAAATTTCAATAAAGCATTAATAAAAATATTTATAAAAATCATATCCCCCAAACCTTAATCAGATATCAGTTATATAACAGGGATAAAATTATCACACCACTATTATTATTCATTTATAATTCAGTATCTAGTCATTAGGGTGGTGAAGTTATAATTTTAACATAAATTCAATATATAAATAATTCATATAACTATGAAAAAATTACAAATTTGATGTTCATTAATAGATAATTTGTATACCCATATTTATTTGAATCTAGTTATAATCATTTACTAAAACCAAAATGGGTTAGTTTATGTGTTAAACAACAATAACCAGAGTAATAAATCATGTGTTATTGATAATAAATCCAAATATATCATAACCTATGGAACATTAATAATTACTTATGAAATTCCAAGATAAAACTATATGATTTGTCCTCACACAGAAGGACCCGACCTCATCTTACAATTTTCCAAGTATTCCACCCCTTTTCTTTATCTAATATGACAAGGGATGGTGATTAGTATTGATTGGGAATATCACACATGGTGATGGAAAAAATATTTATGAACCTATACATAAACACACATATCCACATAGTATATATTCATTAAAGTTATAAAATGAAACCAATTGTAATGTATTTATATAGTGCATGTGACAAATGTTCTGATTCATATATTGAATAAATCCATAAACCATAAATTAGTGGGTAAAAATACATTCCAAATAGAAATAAATAAAAAAACAACCTAAATGAACTAATTTTACGTTTTCTATGCAATGAATGGTCACAAAATATGAATATCATCTACTACTATCACTGCCCAGAACCACTAAGCTACCCCTCTACCAACACTATTTCTTCAAAAGTCCCCATTTAATTGTTATTCATATGTATAATACAATAAATATATTGGAGAAATGATAATTTAGTGGTGAGTATATACATACTTAATAGGACACCCCAAAAACCAAAAAATAAATGAAAATGGCCAATGTCAAAAGGAAACCACAATAGAAAAGGATTATTCCCCAATTAAATAATTATAATTAATGGGAAACCTTGATATGCTTAAATTTTGGTGAACTATAGACATTGAGTTCTACATATCAATAGAAGAACTTCTTGATAAAATTTTTCACCTCAAGTAGCCCAAGAATCCACACTACCAAGAAAAACCCCCCATTTTGTCTCACTAGTTATGGTTGGGTAAACACACCTATCAAACATAAGTATTAGTTGATGGATTAATGAACCCTTAATGGATTACCAAAACCTCATCAAACAAGTTCATTGAATATAGGACTAATTTACCTCAGAAAAAAATCCTTATACATCAATGATTCCTATAACACTACTTAGAGGATTAACGCACACTGTTGACCTATTGGAGAGACCATGAATTGTATGGTACAATTTAATACCATATCCATTTATGAAATATAAATTACCTACACATCATGATTATGGTATATTACTGAACTCAAATATACTATATGTAGTTTTTCAATTCCATTTGTTGGGAACCAAGGGAGTATCAAACCCTAGAGAGAACTCTACCCATAATGTTTGATCCTATTTTTATCCATAATGATCTAAGGATACAAAATAACCTGAATCACCAAAAATATAATGATTAATTCTAGAGAGGGTTATAATAAAAAATTATTTGGGAGAAAATTCTCAACATAGGGTATCTACTCATTCCAATCAATCATATCCATGAAAGAGTATTTGATCACCATGAAGGGATCATGGTAAATCATTCCTTCTAGGGATCATCATAGTATTGACATGAGATACCCTTCCACATCACATCTTCTGAAACTCTAATTTCACACTATAATAAAAAAATCATCACTACACAACCAATATTGTAGACTCTTTCTCCAAAACAAAAACAAAATGTGCTCATTCCACTAGTATAACTTCTATTATGTAACAAACATTTTCATTCCACAAAAAAATTGATAATATTAACTCAAAAAACATAGAATCTACATATAGTTTTATTCAAGGACTTTCATAATTAGAAATGGTTGGTCCCCATGTAATTTACCGTTTTGTGTTGTGATCTTTCTTATCAAAGGATATAGTATTTGTAATACCCTTGATTCATGGTTTGAAAACAATTTTCATGTCCAATGGGAATCCACATAGAACAGTCTCATTTTTATCATTATTTTTAACCAACCATTTTTTTATTCCATTCTTGGGTTTCCTATCACCAAAAAGGTAACCAATCATCATAAGGACTGGTGGATTCAACTTATTCAACCAATTATAAGAAAAAAGGAATTTAGGGAATAATTTGGAAATAAAAAATTCCACCATTCTATAGAGGTATATATCCTATTAATTTAGGTCAATCTCACTTTTATTTATCTTTACAGATATTTGAATGGGGTTTTAGGGGTATTCAGAGCATTTTAGATACTCAGGAGGCAGATAGAGCATACATCCAAGGGACTACAGTGCCACCTGTAAGACATTTGTAGACCACCATCCAGCCAGTGGCTATTAAGTATCTCTAAATAGCTACCGGAGGCCCACTTTCTAGCCTATGAGACCCACTTGCTAGATTGTGGGTCCATTTTTTGTTTTATTATTGGGGTATTTGGGTTATTTATAACACTCTATTCATAAATATCATTGCACAAATTTTTCTTCAATAACATAAAAAAACCCTTATAATGGAGCATCACATTCATCCCTTATCTTCTAAAATCATATATATATGATCCTTTGTGTTTTGATCTTTTGGTTTGTATGAAAATATCATATTGTTAAGTTTATTACTTTTTTTTCATGCTTTCTTGTTCTCCTTTACTTCATTTTGAAGTTTGATATCATTAAGTTTTCAAGTGAGATTTTTCACGGTATTTCCCAACTAATTTGATTTCTATCATTCTTGGTTAAATTGTAGACTGATATTGTAAATGAATCATTTTTTATACCTATGTATGGTTATTGATATGTCTCCTATATAGCTACACTCTTTTTCATTTGGTATCTACATTTTTTTATGTTTTTTATCCATGCATCACATCTAAATTTAAAACTAAGATTAAAGTGTGGCTTCAACATGAAAAATTACCCATTAACAATTTTTTAAAACATTGGAAATGTGTATTCCAATGGTAAACATATTCTAATGTAATATTAATGATTTTTTTTATTTTTAAAATTTAAATTTTTTATTTTGTACATAATTTGTGATCCTTGGAATACACCATATATATGGTGGTTTTGATAACTATAATAAACATGATATATGGTGGCTTGTGATAAACAAAATACACATGATATGTGGTGTTTGTGATAATTATATTAAACATTATGTGGTGTTTTATGATAACTGGAATACACAAGACATATGGTGAGTTGAGATGACTGGAATACACCTGATGTGGGGTTTTATGATCACTGAAATACATACTATATGTAATTATTTACAGTAACTAATAATATGCCTGATCGGTTGTGGTTTTTCATAACATTTTTGTTCTTATATTTTCTTGGTCCTCACAAAATACTCAAAGTCAACTGGTACTAGTTGAAGAAGTTAGGTCCATCCTTGGGTGATATAGTGGAGCCCAGGTTTTGATATTTATTTATTTATTTATTTATTTATTTATTATCTTTAATAAATATTTACTATTTTAATTTCTAAACATCAAATGCATAATATATTGGATAGATTTATAAAAGTAAGATGTTAGTGGTGGCATACTAATTTATACTCACACCCTAGTCAAACCGCCATTTGATGTCGGAGTAGATTTCATTGTTATGGGACCATACAATGAAATTTCCCAATGAAAAATGACTGTATTAATTTTGGATGGAAATATGAGTTAGAATCTTTGATAGAGAATGGGGCCTTTGAATTATTTTTATCATTTATTTGGTTTTTCTCTTTTGGAACACTATTTTTCTATATTTATATTATATACCTAAAGTATGACTCTAGCTTTGTATAAATCTATCCCCCTAGACATTGTTTTGGTTTTTTAGTGAATTTATTATATCTTTTAGTTCTATAGTGATATTATTTGATGTATATTACTTTTATTATTTCTTATGTTTTTATCTTTATTATAAACTAGCCTGGATAACCATATACCCTAATACCCGAGCTAGCTCTGAAATATCCCAATGGGCGTTCCCAATTCCCATGGGTTTACGACTAGAACCTATAATAATACAAGATCAAAGAAGGAATGTTTCCTCAAAAAAATATTGAAAGATAAAATATACAATTCCACATGATAAACACTAAAAAGGTGGAGAAGTACTTGAATAAAATGTTATTATAAAATAGAAATTATTACATTATCAAAGTAAATGGTATCTAACAAGAAAAAAAAACTCAAACATACGGTAAAACAAGTGTATAGAATCTTCACTAATCACCCTCAAGACATTATATCTAATACATTAAAAACATCAAACACCTATAAGTTTTAGATTCCATTTTTCTCAAATATATAAAAATATAATCTTCAAATTCATAAAGTTAATGGTTGGGTGTGAGCTGTAAATCCCAGTAGAGTCTCAAAATGTCTTCCATAATTAATACCATAACAATTTACAATTTATGTTATATGTTAAAAAATAATACATGGGATTACATTTTCCAATTTTAAAATAGAAATATGATTTCATAATAAAATGATGGTAGATATAACAAAAATATATTTCAAACATGATTAAATTAACATTTTATAAATAAATAATTATATAAATCCGTGGGAATGAAGAAAATTGATCAATAAATCAATGCCATGCATATCAAAACAAATAACTCATGTCACCATGGTCAAACTCCTTTCAGTACATTAGTTACTTGTTATAGGATCCTCACACATCACATCAATGATCATGGCTCATAAAAAGTGTTTAAATACAATCAAAACCCTAATATGGGAACCCATTCCAGGAAATAAATTTTCTCCCCAATAAAGAAACTCGTCTTGAGAATTTGAAACCGAATTATTTTAGATTGTGTTATCATTATAAAGCCAGTGCAAGAGGATCAAGCTCCTAGTGTGCCTGTATCGACCACATACTAACTACATAGGATACCGTGAGCTCTAATCAATCATAAAAATCAATCAAATTTATAGTCAATAATTTTAAATCATTTAAAAATATAATTTCCCAATCTCAAATTTTCTAATGCATCTCTCTATTCCAAAAAAAATCATATGTTTTCATCATTTCGTTCCATTTGAAATGATCTTTAAATTTAACCCATTTAATCAAGATCAACATCAAATTATTTCATAAAAATTCTTTCATAATAAAACCCCCATTTTTTAAAAACTCACCCCACAATTTCAATACCATTAGAATTGGGGTTTCTCTCAAATCTCATGACCATTTCAAATAAATTATAAAATCATAAAAAATACATGTTTCTAAATCAATTAATAACTCATTTTAATTTTATATATAAATTAAAGGTTTCAATTGTTGGAAAAATAATTATGTAACCACCTACCTTTAAATCATGGGATCACAACTCCCAACACCAGCAACGAGTAATTCCAATGAAGAGCAAAGGAGAGAAAGATCATGTAACACAACCTAAAATCAAGATCAAATAAAAGGTATTTTATATCCAGCCATTACATGATGTTCTATCAAACATTAAAGAAGATATAATGATATAGTAAAAGAAACAAAATGAAAGAAGATCCACTTACCTAGAGGAGATCTAATGAGATCTACACCACATAGATCTTCCATGGAAATGGTTTGGAGGAGTCAAATTCACATCTTGAAAAACTCTAAGATCCACAAAATCTTGTTAGGCACGAATGGGGGGTGATAGTCCTATTAAACTGGTGGATTTTATTTTTAAATAAATTGTGGAGGAATTAAACCCCTCATTCATGGTTTTATGGGGAGGGATGCATGATTTGGTAAATTATGTGCCCAAACTATGCAACCCTACTGGTCCTCTGTTTGGGGTACATAGTATTGCAACATGGTTAAACTAACCATGAACCAACCTTTTATTCCACAAATTCCATGGGGTTTATGGTTTGGAGGGGTGTCCATGTGGTTTTTAAAACCAACATCCCCTATTCCTGGGGATCTCAATAGGTTTCACGGTTTTCTAGTACAGACCATATGATTTTCCATAATCATACTCCAACCATGAAGAAACCCTTTTTCTTCTAAAATTCTCCAAATTTTTCCTAAAACACCCTAAAACAATACCCAATGAAAGGGTGATAAATTAAGGTTCAAAGAATCCTTAAATAATGTACCAAGTTGTTACAACCACGCCACCATTAAAACATTTTTCCCATAGAAGTCCTATCACGAAGCTTCCATATCATAAGGATGAGGCCACTACTCCCTCATTAGTGTCTCACACTCTAATATATCATGAGAAATAGAAACATGATTCCCTAGCACACATACCAAAAGTATATTCCTACAATGAAGTATATTTTCATCAGAATAATCTATCCTAAAAAGATTATCTTCCATTTATAAATCAACCTCAACATCAAGATCAATCTACCTCAAAACATGATATGGTTCAGGAAGATAATTTTGAAGATTTGATACATGGAATGAATTATTCCACAACATCCAAATTAGTGAGAGTTCTAAAGGGTAAGAAACTTTATAAACATGCTCAACATCCTCAAAATCCCAAAAAATAGTGTTGCAGCTTTCCCTTGTTTCATAAACATTTGATTATCCAAATATGGTAAAGCTCTAAAAAACATATGTCCACCAACTAAAAACTAAAAAGGTCTCTTATGATGGTCCAAATAATATTTTTACTAGAACTATTTTTTAAAAAAAAAATTGAAAAATTAATTGAATCTATTTTGTCAACTCATGAACCAAACTCAATCCAACATTGCAGGATTCACCAATTTTCAACCAACATAATAATGATACACAAGGCCTACCATACATGGCCTCAAAATCAGTCATCTGAATTTCATATTGGTTACTATTATTATATGAAAACTAAAACATCCCTAAATGGACTTCCCAAACTCTACTAAATTAAAGAACACAAGCTCAAAACATATCTTATTGAATTTGTATATCCCTTTTCGTGTCTCCATACACCTATGGATGGTATGTAGTACTCAATTGTACATGATCTCCTAGTGCCTCCTGAAGTCCTTTCCAAAAATGAGAGGTAAAATGTGGATCTCTATCTGATAAAATATAAGATCAAACTCCATAACAATGACTAATATCCTGAACATAATGATTTCCCCATAGCTAAATAATTATTCTACCATGAATAGGTATAATGTGAGATTATTTCATCAGCCTATCAATCAAAACCAATATCACATTCTTCTTTCAAGGGTTGTGTGGAAACCCAACCATAATGGACATAGAAACATCATCTCACTTACATTGTAGAACTAGAAGGGTTAGAAGTAAACCTGAAGGTGTCTAGTTCTCAGACTTGATTATTTTGAAAGTATAATAATGAGAAACAAATTGAAATGTACCTCTTCATACATCGACACTATAATCCTCATTGTATTTCATAAAACATCTTTATGGTTATAGGGTTCATTACCCCTTGGGAATTATGGAAATCCCCCAACACGACTTTTCTCTTAGACAATGTTACAATGAAATGATTCGTAGAACATGGGATTCCCCTAGAAGAGAATTTGTTCTCACCAATGGTCACCCACTATAAAGATATCCTTTAATTATAAAGAATACATCATCTAGATACTACTCTGGAAGAGAATTCTCAAGAATAGTAGATGTTACCTAATCCTTTTCAAAAATAAACTTTTCCTCTTCTTCCTAAACACCCAAATGAAATAGTGAAAAAAGAGACATCAAGTTCCACTCATTTAATGAATCTTTCATGCCATGGGTCATATGTTTTCTACTGATGGATTCTACAAGGACATTCATATTTCTCAGTGTATAAAAAAATTTAAATAAAATGACTCTAGGTACTCTACCCAATTCCTATACCTACTGTTCAAACCATTTTTAGAGAATATACAACTTAGGATATTATAGCTGCAAAACAAAGTAAACCTTTCTTCAAAAAAGTAATTAAAATAACTCTTAATAAAAAGCATCATAGTTTTGAGTTCTGGGTCATGGGATAGATAATTATTCTCTTATGTCTTATGATGTCTAGATCTATAGGCTTCAATTTGATCACTTTGTATAATAACACAAACCAAACCTGAACTCGATTCATCATAAAAGTACAAAAAACCCTAAACATCCTCTAGAAGATTCAAAACCATAAAAAAAGTCAAAATACATTTCATATTAACAAAATGACAATGATATTTTTCATCCCAAGTGTACTTCATGCCTACCCAAGTGAGAGTTGTCATCCTAGAAGCAAAATTTGATAAATACTTTACAAACTGGTAAAAATATACTCTTAAACCCAAGAATATATGAATATAAAAAAATTATTTGGTTGTTCCCATGTAGTAACAACTTTTTCCATCTCAGGATAAACTGAAATACCTTGTTATGAGATCATGTGTCCCAAAAAACTAACTTCTTAAATCCATAAATTATATTATGATAGCTTGGAATAGAGTCAGTAATTTCAAAAAATTTCTAAAACTTATCTCAAATATTGCACATGATACTCCTTGAACTACGAGTAAAGAAGTATTTCATACAAAAATACCACCATGAATATATCAACATACTTATGGAATATTTTTTTGATAAATATCATAAATACTATAGGAGCATTGGTTTTATTGAATGGAATGAAAAGATAATAATAATATGCATACCTACTTTGGAAGGCAACCTTATGAATGTTAGATTCTTCTCAATTATTGATAAATACATCAAAGATCAATCTTCGAGAACCAATTATCCCCTTTCAAATAATAAAATATATTATCAATATAGGTTAATGAATACTTTTTCGTTAACGTAACCCAATTGAGTTTTCATTAGTCCACACAGAGTAAAATTGTTCTATCATCTTTCTTACCAGAGATAACATGCACCACCCAAGGTGACACACTCAATCAATATAAATACTTCCTCTAAAATGTTATCTAACTAAGTCATATTCTTTTTAAATTCAGTTAGGTTTAGGCAGTAAGAATGAATAGACACCGTTAAGTTATAGGTACTAAATCACTAACAAACTCTACCAATCTTAATTGTGTAAAACCAAAGGAATCAGAAGGAAACATATCATAAAAATAGATGATGGCTAGACTAAGGTTATAACTCAAGGATTCCTAGTTCAGATCAAAATAAAACACTGATATTACTTTCCTCATATCTAAATAATATGTTCCAGATCTCCTAGACCGTGGGTTCCATTCTCCGTCAAAGAGATGACAAACCCCGTATAGTGAAATATAGGAGGCCTGTGAAAGGTAATAGCCAATTAAGGACTTATTAATAATGATAAAACCTATCTTAAGAATGAAATCAATAGGTTTCATTTTGTGAACTAGAAAAATCCTAAAAATGTTAAACTTTGATAGAGAGAAAGAAAAATCAAGACAATGGAGATCATTCTCTCTCTTGGTTATGGGGTGTTGTAATATCAATCATATACGATAAAATATACATAGTAATATTTAGTAGGTTCACAATAAAAGTCGATATAAATGAGTTTTATGCAATAGTTTCAAAAATATAAGTCTCTAACAATGAATCTTTAGTGATAGTACCTCTCATGGTTGATGGACCTATATGAGCTACATCTGGAAACTCTTACACTATATGAAGTAGATTTATTTCGAATGTGTATGTCTAAACCCCCATTTTTTCAAAAAATATTATTTCACCATAATATATTTAGTTGCTGATGATATTTTTCAATCGTGAGGAGAATTAAATAAATAGTATATTTTCAGAAGGTTTCTTGTGAAACCATAAGAACTATAAATATTTGGAAGCTTAGAACAAACACATCTCGAATTCCCAACCCTACCACATTTAAAGTGACTAATATGTCATATCCCATGAACATCATACAGTTTTCAATACATATTCTATCGATAAACACCTTGAGAGTCATCATGAATCATCTTTCCTTTAAATGAACTCAATGAATTCTATTGGGAGAAGACTGAACACTCTTCCACCCTAACCTGCCAGCCTATTGAAGATCAATAATCAACACCCTATCTAGTATTTTGTTATACGAAGTGATCATAAATATTAGAAAATGTGAATGGATATCAGTTGTGAGACCTATCTTGAACCATCAAGCCTTCATCTTCTCATTCAATAAAATCTTAGATGAAAACTACACATGTTTGGTAAAGATATTTTCATACTTTTCAGGGTCTAGATAGCCTTTTGGATGTTGAAAACTCTATATCCTTTTCCATTACCATATATTCTGAATATAAATGACCAATGAAAATAAATCCCAAGTCAAATGCATTCGCTAGTACCACATTAGGGACAACTAATGAAGAAGGAAGGCATGAAAGATCATATAACACAACCTAGAATCCATAT
Organism: Viscum album; assembly: GCA_963277665.1. Taxonomy (NCBI): domain Eukaryota; kingdom Viridiplantae; phylum Streptophyta; class Magnoliopsida; order Santalales; family Viscaceae; genus Viscum; species Viscum album. The sequence continues at coordinate 116,526,414 of OY728137.1, forward strand.
CCAATAAAAAGTAGATTAGATCCATCCATTATGTGATGATATATAAAAATCTAAAGACAAGAGAATGAGATATTAGAATAAATGACATGATAGAAGATCCATATAACCTTGGGGATTGAAGAAGATCAAAATCACTTGGATATTCCTAATAAAGAGTTTGGAGGAGTCGATTTCGCATATTAAGAGCATTTAAGATCCAAAAAAATCATGTTTGGTTTGAATCGGGGGGATCAGAATCTTAAATAAAGGGTTTGATATTTTTAGTTAAATTTAAGGGAAATTAAAAATAGTTTCCATGGTTTTCTGGGGTGGGCTGACCAGTTAAACAAACTACGCACCCTAACTATGCACCCCCTACTAGACTTATGTTTAGGGTATGTGGTTTGTATGCATAGTTAAACATATTGTGGGCCAAACATGCATTCCCCACTATCCATGGGGTTTATGATTTTGAGGGTTGGACCACAGTTTGGATAAACCATGCACCCCCTTCCAGTGGATCTCAATAGGAAACATGGTTTGTTGTCCCAAAACATATTTTTTTTCTTAACCATGAACATACTGTGAAGATCCCCTTGGGATTCCGAAATTCACCAATTTTTTCATAAAACTCCCTAAAAAAGTCTTAACAAAAAATAGGTCAAAACAAGGGTCATGGAATAACTGAAATATTTAATGGGATGTCCCACACTCTAAATCATAGTTCATAGTATCTCCTATATTTACATAAACCCTCTTCACTATTTGTAAACATCCTACTTGTTCGGTGGAATTGTTGAAGTATGTGGTGACTCCTAGTCTTGGAACTGTATAGTAGCTCAGAGTAGTACAAAATTGCAAAGTGGTACTATATGTGTTTTTGTATTACTATTTGAGTTGTTATACTGAAGACTAGGAACATATTGGATCTTGGTAATGAATTATTCCTTCTGTAATCTATCCCATTTATGGGAAAATTAAACTCTCTAGTTATGTGATTGTAGATATTATTTTTATTTTTATTGTTGATGGATTTCTACCTTGATTGGTGGACTTTATTTTCACTATTATTGGATCTTCATGGTATTATCTATTAGTCTAGTACAAAAATGCGTGTGTGGTTGTGTGTTCATGAATCATGTAGGCATATAGGTTGTTTCTAATATTACATGTTGTTGGTTATTAATTTTTATATTTGGAAATCTACATGCATATTGATAACAGTATGAGAACATTTAATTTGTAAGAATCAAATTATATGGTGATTTCCCATATAAATGTATGGTCACATATTACTTGGGAAACTAATTGAGTATATATTTATTAATTAAACTTATATGAATTATTTTTACAAGATGAAATTGGATAAAAAGTGTTTTAAAGTAACCTTAATGGTTTTCCCTCATATATTGTGAATGGCACTCTATGTAGTCAAATACTAGAAATATAAACATTGAAATGTGGGAAAATCTGTGTGACAAATATTATTTGAAATTTAAATATGGAATTAATAAAGGAATGATTGATATGCTAGGTTTAGTGAAAGAAGATATGATTTTTTTCTTTTATTAGTAGATAGGGTTCGATGGTGCAATTAGTTTTATTAGTTTTATCCATTGAGTACACAAAGTATTTGAATGTTGTGTCTATAATGTTTTATTTTCATTTTCATAGTTTTCATTTTATGTTGGTATATGATTTTGTGTTTTTTGTTGTAGTAATATCTTGTCTCACAGGTCCAGGGTCCCACATCAAGACTGCTAGAGTAAGAATTCCCCAATGGTAGGTGTACCGAAGCCTCCTCTTGTTCATAGTCTATCTACGAGAACCTATAGTGAGAGGGTCTTCTAAACTTGGTTATGATGATTGGAGGGATTCTCCTCATGTTTCACCTTCGATGTCTAATCCTATACATGAGATTTAGAAGAATCATCCACCATTTTTTTCGAGTGAGGGTGAATCATAGCCAGTAGAGTGGCATGCAGATTCTAAATTTGAATCCATATTATAAAATTAAACTCATATTCTAAAATTGGTAATGTTAAACATTAAAATAAAAACACCTAATGATTAAAAAATTTATAAAAAATATATTTTCCAATCATTAAGTATATTTATTTTTATTCCTTTTTATTAAAAATATTGAATGAATATTATTCTATTTATATATATATATATATATATTATTTCATAAAAAATAATTCTTTAATGTTGATAAATTTAATAAGATAAAAATATATAACACATGTAAAAATACTTCATTTAAAAAATATATTTTTAACATTAAATAATTTCAATCTTATTTAATTAAAATTATGTATTTAGAAACCACTAATTTAATTTTATCGATCCATTTATATTCAAATCATTCAAATAATTACACAATTAATTATAATCATTATTCAGAAGTAATTTATAATGATGATTTATATATAATTAATATATAAATAATCCTTAACTATATGTCAATAATTATAAACCATTATTATGTTTATGGTTATATCATCCAATGATTATATATACAATGACCATATATCCAACGACCAAAATTCCCCTTTTAATTCCAATATTTTGATATAAATAATTCACTAATATCAGTAATCCTATTAACTCATTTGTTTCTAAAAAATATTATCCTATTTATAATTATTTTCAATCTTTTCATAGCTTTCATCTATGGTATGGTATTTTTGGGTGATTATGATACTGAATATTTCAATCTTATTTTAAATTTCATTACTTGTGGTTTTATTCCATCTATATCATATTCTTATTTTTATCAATATTATTCTTTAATTGAATAATTAATTTATCATTTTAATTTCTTTTTCATTTAAAAGAATCTAGAAAAAATACACACTTTATTTAAGGGTAATTATTCACCAAACATTTTGTGTGTTTCATTAAATTATAAAAACAACTTATCTCCCTTTAGTAGATCACATATACCATTGATATGGGGTATATGGTACATATAATTCATTTTCTATTAGGTGTATGGTAATTTATTCATAAAAAAAAACTATATATACCCTTTTTTGAAAATAATATGGTTACCACCCAGGGTAAAACACTTTGCATGATAAATACATTCTCCAAGAAATATTATAAATAAATATCATACTATCATGGATCCTAATGTTCTAGTTGGTAGAAAGGAAATGATACCGTTATTTTTCCAAAAAAAGAGAATGTGGAACTTCAGTACTCTTTCAAGGGATATTATGTATAATTATTTAGGAATCACATCCAATATGTATTTTGTCACTAACTTTAACAGAAATTGTTTTTCTAATTCTACTCATTTAAGAACCAGTCTATCTTACTAGTATAGTATACCCCCAAACCCTTCAAAATCATATCCTTATTAACTTGAATGGATGCCTTACTCCCTATAAAGAGTAAAAACACTCCCTAATTGTAAAATAATCTCAAATTTTAATCTATATAAATCAATGATAACCTTGAACATCGTTATCCAATTTATTCTAATTATGAGGTCATTTATGTTCATCAAGATTCCAATTCTCCCAAACAAATTTTTTTTTATCCCTCATATTAAGGAAAATATAATTTATTCTTTTAATAACAATTATATCAACTTTTTCATTGTTTTCTTATTCACCACCATAATATAAGTTATTAAATCTAGAAAAATATCCTTATATCAGATCATAGGGTAAATTTCCACATGAGAACTTAATTCCATTATATTTTCATTATTTATCATCCTAGGTGAAAACAAATGTCAATAAAATGAGTTTAGTGTGGTTACAACATCGTGATCCATACCTCTAACTCTATGATATCTTAAGTACCCAATATCATAAATTTCGATGGGTAGAATTGTTAATTTTGCATCTTCAAGAATTTAATCCACATTGGATCCACATGTATCTTATCTTCCCAAACCATCTCTCACCACTTATAACCTATTAAAATGATTAATTAAGTAAAAAAATACACCATTGATATCAAAAAAACGTATTAAATACCTAAAATATTTTTTTTGACCCTATCTAACCAATCCACATCCTCATGTACAGTAGAATTGTACCAAATGATAGGATGATTCTACCTCAGTAATTCCAGGTCTTAACACATTTTCTTATATCACTCTTTATACACATCCTTTATAAGTGAATAGATAACTTAGCCAAATAAAATAAATACTTCAACAAGGATCTTCCCTTAAAAATAAAATATTTATGAAAAAGAATTTGTTTCAATATAATAAAAATAAACATCTAATCAGTCACTATATAGAATTTTCCTCTAAATATGTATCAAATGTTATAAAACTCTAAATCCATTCTTTCAATTCAATTTATAACAACCTAAATTCATCTTATAGTGATTCATTACTTTCATAATTGATTTTTCAAGTAAGGAATCATACTTAATTTAATTTAAAATATCATTAAACATAAATTTTTATGAAAAATATGAGAAATAAATATAAAAAATCATAATATGTGATGAAATAAAAAAATTACAAATGGGTATGAATATAATATCTATACCAGGATTCATGAATTCACTACCCATAAAAACTCACTATGAGTATAGAATCCAACTAAGAAAAAATTACTAACATCCTAGAGGGGATCTTATGATCACATTCCATACCTAAACTCCAAACTAAATCGCATTTCAGTATAAGGAGGATAGTTACTCCTCTTCAGGGGTAGCTATTTAACCTTAACCATATATACCTCCAAAACTACCATAATGACCACTGGATGAATTTAAAACCAAGATATGATATCATTTAAAAAAAACTTTCCGGGGGAGTGCCCCTTTGGGCCCAATCTAGATTCCCATATGGCATCAAGAATTTTTTTCGATCACCATATGCTAGAATTTAGTGTCTAATGATAAAATATAATCATTGGGAAATAATTTTTCATCACAACAAGGGAAAAACACAAGAAAATATAAATACTATTTTTAAATTATTTTCAAAATCATTGGTTTAAATTAACTATTATAATTTAATTATCAAACAAAACATTGTATATTAAAATGAGACACATGACCAACACAACATAGCAAACAAAAAAATGATTCATATCCAGTGCAATCAATATAGGATATACAATGACATATGTAAAATCCTCAACATGTTAAACTCAAATAAAACTATAAATATAATTTTCATATAAGCTTAAAATCCTCTCCCATTTCTTCATATTGAAAAATTAAATGTGTGTGTACATTGAGATACCTGAGTATTTTTGGGTACATGAATGACCAGTAGTATTTTCTAAAATAAACCCATGTTTTCTCATATAATATCTCTTTTAAACCATGTAATAAATACCATTTAACTTTGTTCAATATATTTTTTTTAAAAATATTTTACCATTTAATTCAAGAGGATTCGAAGATCGATTATTAAAAAACTCACATCATTTTTTTCCCATGATAAATTTAACCATTCATTCATTACTATAAACATAAAACCTATTATTAGATATATTAATTCAACAATACTTGATTAGTGTGGAAAATTTATTCAAATATAGTATCATTTAAAAATAAAATACACATATTGTGGATCTTTATAAACCTATGTATTAGCCAAATCATAATCCCTTCATATGTACATTATAAACTATTCATGATACTATTGATAAATTTCCAAACCCTTCTATCAATTCTAGACACTTCCTATTCATTATTCATACTCATATTTATTTAGTTTCCAAAATCATTATTCTTTAAAAAATAGTATTTTAAAAAAATCATTGAAAACAAATATCTTAAATTAAAAATAACTTAAGATAAAAAATCTTCTTTTTATAAAAAACACCCTAGTTAGGAAAAAATAACATATTTATTCAATATTTCCCAAAATCATGGTTTAAAAATCCATAAGACACTGATTTTCCCCCTCTTATTCAATTAATTTATGAAAATTATTTTATAAAATTCTATAATATATAAAAAGTTATGAAGAACCTCAACCAAAATATGAGAAATAATAATCAAATATGGAATTAATAGAACAACATTCCTCATATAATGAATACTCAATTATCTATGAAACCCTAGATATTGCATCAATGATCGTGATACATCCCATTAAACGGAATTTTAAGAACACATGATAATGATTCTTTAATTTATGCTTCAAGATCTTTAATTCTATCACTAAAAATCCTTTCTATCAAGAAAAATATATCTAAATATAATGATAAGGATAGATAAATATATAGATCAAAAAACTAATGAGATCAAATATTTCTAACTATTTGTTCAGTATCAATTAATTTTATCCTAGAGATTATCACAACATTAACCAATGGAAAAGTACCCAATCACCCCTAAAGAACCGTTATTTCCTTAAAATACATTATACTGTGTTAATGGGGATTTTGTGTATCTAAAATAAGTTTTAAAATATAAATAGCACAAGATTTACCTTAATTCACTATTGGGCATTATGGTCTAGGGAATTGTGTGTCTAATATTTCAGACGTCTATGCCATGAAAACCCATAACATTCATTGAGGATTCATATCACCTCTAAGTATGCACCCACCTATTTGAATATCCTTGTCTACCACACCATTCCTAACATATTTTGTCCCATGTTGAGGGGATTTGTGTGCCTAATTATTTACTTTTAATTACGATATGAAAACATAAAATATCTATCCAAAAAACCAACAATACACATAAAGAAATCACATATTGGGTTCGTCATATTAAATCAAGGACCAAAATATAGGAATTAAAAATATTAAGATCATGTTAAGATCCCATATCATATAATTCATGTCATTCTTCAAGGGTATTGTATTTATAAACAATATAAGAAACATCAGGCATTATATTTTTCAACAAATATATCACTATAATGGTGAGTCAAGAAGAGGATGAATTGAAATTTTAATTTAAAATATATATTTATAGTACGAAATGAAACTATGTTTATAATTTTATAGATCAACATGACTTAAATCCACTCTTTATACCCTCTCTAACACCACATGATGTGTGGATATAAATTAAGGGATGAAAAATTTTATATGTGATTTACAACTCTCTATAACCATCCTTTGGTTATTAGGGGCACAAACAAAATATGAACTTTCCTTTTTTAAGGAATCAATACTAAAGTACATAAAAAATTTATGGGGGAACAAAGTTATAAGAAACAAATTTATTTTGGTGATGGAAAACATAGAATTAATATAAATAAAAATAATGGATATGAATGATAAAATATATGATTACAAAAATATATTAAATATATTTTTTAGAATGTTCAATATATTAATCAAAGAATAATATGGATCAAAATCCATAGTATTATCTTCTTTTAACTTAAATTTTTATAATCTTAATATATTGATATAAAATATTTTAATTCCTCCAATATTCATCTCATTGATCATTATTTATTTAAATTTTCTTATCTTTTACATCTGAATAAAATCTTCCCATATTTAATAATTTCCCTAAAATTGTTATTTGAGCAACTTGATTCTCATGTTTCGACATGTACTGTGTTATTAATATTTCTTTATCTTTGTTGATATTTTTATATATTATCATGATCATTACATTGAATGAATATTATTCTTTAAAAATGTCTTCAACGTATCATATGTGCCTCATTAGTTTGACAAGAGTTCCAATATTGGTTCTACCATTACTTAACCATTGTTTTAGAGAATGATCAAGGTATTGTTTTTTCTTAAACATTATCATGTTTTATAAATAAATGTTTTTCAAACTCCTTGGACATAGATTTATCTCTCTATTACCTAGCTGATAAAAATAATTATGAAATGATGTGTCCTTAAAACTTACTTTTCTCTAGCAATATTATACCACTACAAATAAAATGTGTATAGTTTTATTGGATTAACTATATATTTAAATCTATACAATACAATATGAATATATAACCATCATTTATATAAATTTTATAAAATAAAATAATAATTTAAAGAAATATTTTCAGAGTTAAGATTTCATTATTTTTTATAGGAAAATGGGTCATTGTGACATAAATATGTTTTAAAAAACTACATTTTTATAGTATAATATGAAATAAATAATCCGGTGACAAGAATTAATGATATAATATTATTTAAACAAAAACATAATTTAAAATAAATTCAATCATTTTAATGATAAATAAATCAAGCATGGTGTTTCTCTTTTTAATACAATGGTTAATTAGATCATAGATCAAAAAATATCACACATTTGATAAGGAAATATAAATAAATTAAATAAATGGGATTAAAAACAATAAAAATTAATATCTAAACACCATTTAAATATTTTCATAATATCAAAACATAGTAAAATTCATAGAAGAATAATATATAATACCATCATATAAGAATAATTCCCCCTATAATCGATGAATAATTCCCCCATATTTTGTTTTTCAAAAAATAGACCTTATGTATCAAATCAGAAATGAAAATTTTAGAATCTCATTTATTAATTTTTAATTTTATAAAATATATATTATAATAATAATAAGTTAAAAATAAATATATAATAAAACAAACAAATCATTAGTGTTAGTTTATATATACATCAAAAAAATAATTTTTTTTCTTTTTTCCATTATTGATGATTTTTCAATGTTTTACAACCGCCATTAATTTCTAAATTTGTTAAATATTCATTAAAAACTCATCTGTTTAAGAATAATTCCAATTACATTGAATTGGTTGGGGTATATAAAATGATTAATGAGGAAGAGTGATAAAAATTACTTTAGGAGAAGTCATATTTATTTTTATATCCTCTGTAGAAAATATTTCCCTGGGTAATGAGACATTCATTCCCATAATTATATCTTCTTAATCATTGTAAATTATCAATGACATTATTATTTTTTGTATCACACCTATAACTTAAATAAATGATATCTTATCTCTTCAACATAAATTTTCAATATAGGTTGTCTCATGATAGTTTCTTTTTTATATAAATATTCAAAAAATTATATTTCTCTTTCTCTACTCAATCTTTCATATACATAGTAATTTTTTTACATATTCTATGATTTTTAATATCTCTTTTTTATAGAATATATTTCATTCCCTTTTAATAATTCAATTGGTTTGAGTGGAGTGTATGTAATGGTCTTCATCACCTTATTAATAAAAGAAATTAATATAATGTTATATTAATAAATACTAAAATTCTCATTTATAAAGGATTAAATAATTTTAACAATATATTTATTATATATAATTTCATAAATCATGATTCCATTTTAAATCAATATTTTATTTACTGTTATATATTATTATTATTTTCACCTTTTGAAACATATGAATTCCTTAATTTCCTATTGTGAAAGTAAATTCCATTAAATATTATCTCATTTAATTCTATTTTTCTTCGTGTTAATTTTTCACTACCAAAAATTTTTTATAAAAAAAATATTTTAATTAAAATTGAGTTCTTCTTAAATATGTTTATTTTTCTTCTTGGATGATCCCTGTTTGAAATGTATAGTGAGTAAAATGTTTAATCGTTATTACTCTAAACGGAATGATTAGTCCTTTTATATACGAGGGAAGAGATTTATGATAAATTAGGCAATAATTTATAGACATGTTTTTCATGTCTTTTTATACCTTAATACAATGATATAACAAGATATAAATTATACCAATATAACCTTCACAAATACAATCTTCAACTTTTTAAAATTTAATTTTTTTTTAATATATAAAATTTTATTGTTCAAATAATACATAAATTTTACTATCTATATATTAAAATTTTATTTTTAATCCTTTTCACTAAATCATGGAACAATGACACTATAATCCTTTACCTATGAAACAATAATTTTCTATTATGCAATATATATTTCATTACGTACACATTAAGGATTTTAATGTTATCAAAATCTGAAAATAGATGAAATTTATATCAATATATAATATTCTTAATATATTTGTGTTGAGTATATGGTAAAAATTATTAATATCATATATTAAGACTAAACATCAAAAAAAATTAAAACACTCCTCTAGTTACAATTTATTTTAATTGTGATAAAATAAATTTAAAATTCTATAATTACACGTGTCCACTTTTTCAGAAATATAATATATTTCAATCAATAAGATATTTATAATATTAAAATTAAATTTTTCTGTGAATAATTTATGATCATATAGTATTATAATTTTTAAAACAAGATGAAACTCATAATCTATAATTCAAAAAGGCATTCCATATCAACAATTTATGACTAGTTTTGAATATGTAAAAATGCATCAAAACAACATCACTATAATTAGTCTATTCAAAGTTTAAAATTTTATGATAAATAATTCTTATATTAGGCCACATTTCATTACTTTTCTATAAATTAGTGTCTAGTGGTATATTTATAATATGAATATAATAATAACCTCTAACTCTTAAGGGTATAACGCAACATCTTATCTTTCCCTTTTCTTATATTTTATAGGAAGATGAATTTATGGGGTATTTGATGGATCTTTATTAACTATTTAATCCTTCCTAATATGGGATATCTAAAAATAATAACTAAAAATATAATAAAGAATTATATAAAATGATTTATCTAATTTTCAAAAATGTTTTTAAAATCCCCTTTAGTGAATAAAATTTACTTTGTAAATGTAATCTTTTAATAGATTAAGATAATAAAAAATAAAATATGAATTATGATTTAGGGAATTGGATATTGAACTTAATTTATATAAACCCAATTAAATTTTATAAATTTAATAGGTAAAATGAAATAATAATATGATTCACTTTAAAAATTCAAAAATAGTCCTTTCTAATGATGTTTTAAATTTCATGTATGTTCATGAATATAAAAAACTAACCATTAAGATCCTAATATTTTAATCACATCCAGTGATGTGGCCTTAGAATATCCAATTACTTTATTGATAACTACTTTTTATACTATTAATGTTATTATTCATCCCTCTTTATTCACCAATTTGATGTCATAGATATAACACTCCTTTTTTGATCATATACATTATGATTCTTTTTATATATTGATTATTTTCTCTTAGAAGACTATACTTGTTATAAAAAATAAATTGAATATTAAAAATTATTAAATTATTGCATGTTTATTATTTATAGCATAAAACATTTTAAATTCTAATATATTCAAAATTTACTATCTAATTATCACTCAATAGGAAAAAAACGTGTGGAAGAAACCCCCATTTTCACATGATTTCTTACGAATGAATAGTTGAATACATATATTTTCTCCATTACTATTGTAAATGGTTTTTTGTGACTGATATAACAAAATTTATATAATTTTTAATTTAAATTTATCAAAAATAATACCAAATTCATTGGTTTTATATTTAACAAAATGATTCTTTGAGAATAAAACTCATTTTAACCGTATATTTACACACTTGTAAGGATACAAAAAGTGATTATTTTTTATTAAATATTCAAAGGTATGATATTTTTCAACATAAATTATACCTGACACTTTTTCTAGTCTACAATATTACACACACCAAAGATAATTCATATCAATTTTCCAATTTATGGGTTTTACTTCATGAATTAAACAATATAATATCTATATGTCCTTTTACATATATAATTATAATTTTTAATCCTTCATATGGTTTTATTTTAGAATATACTAAGACCTTGTTTATATATAGAAACTAAACATTAGGTTTGATCTACTTTTAGTGATAAATATAAGGTTTCAGATCATATTATTTTAATTCTTTTTCTAAATTCCCTATAATATCCTCTATGTAATTATAACAATAAAACATGTGAGTTTTCATACACTAAATAGATCTTAATACAAGTCTCCTATAATGATCTCTTTAATACATATATTTATTAATGTATGTACAATAGTTTCTTTGACAAACTCTAAATTCATGGGATAATTTTATTTCCAACATAAGACTTATTTTAAATTAATTAGCCATAATGTTTGAAAAATCATTATAGTGGGTTTCATTTGTAGATCCAAATATAATTTCTTCAAAATTTATTTTTAAAAGAAACATATATCTTAATTTCATTTTTATAAATGAAATGAGATATGAAATTATATTTGGGAAATTATTTTGAATATGAAAGTAAGATATCCATTCATACCATTCCTGTGGTGTTTTTAGATCCCTATAAAACCTTTTTAAATTTAAATATGTGAATTAAATGTTTTTCATACTCAAAAATATTGATATATATAGTATAATATTTTCCATTTAATACTTTTTAAAAAAAAACAATTTATCTAAAACAATTCACTTGAGTTTTATAATCCAGTATAATTAGAATATTTATATCCAAGGAAAAGGTGTCATAATGTCACCAAAATATATACCATTCTTTTTTCTATATCCATCTTATACTAGTATAGATTTTATTTCTTTATAATATGATTACATTCATCTAGTTTATTTCTAAATATAATCTTCATTTTTTGTATTTGATGATATTATAGTTAATTTATAATATCCAAAACTTTAATCCTAAAAATATTTTTTTATTCCTTATACATAAAAATATATCATCCTTTATAATTTAATTCATCTTCTTTGTTCGTTTTACCAATCTAAGAAATTAAATTTGTACAATCACATATTTTTGTACAGAATTTATTATTTGAATTTCGGTATACATATATTTGAATACCTTATTAATTGATTTATATTTCAGTATTTAATAATCCCTATGGAAGTATCTGTATTTCCCTAACAAAAATGATCATCATTTACATTTTCAATTTCATCAAAAAAATGAAATCTAAAAAAATTTGGTTCCTTAAATCATCAGTAATCTATTATATGCAAGTGAGTTTCTCAAATAATTTTTCTAATATATAAAGTATAAGAACTATTTACCAACAAATATTTTCTATTACAATCTATGTATTCTTTATTATGCATTCAGTATCTAATAACACACACTTATATTTCATGAAATTAATTTTTTCAAATACATTATTTAGTATTGAAGATATATATATCAGTCATCCAAACACAATGAAATAAAAAAACTTTTCTTTTTTCCTTTGAATAATTCATAATTTATTTTCTTAAAAATTTGTCAAGACAATATCCAATTAATTATAAGGAATGTTTTTTTCATTGATTATGAAAAATAGAAAATATAAATATTATATTCATTTAGTATAGTCTGAGATATTTCTTGAATAATTTTTTTTTATTTCAACCAATTCATTCCGTTATTTAGTTCTAAGAGAAAGAATAACTGTGGAAGCATAAAAATTCACTACATATTTTTTTCAAACTCAGGATTTTTAAATTACAACACATGATTACTTGTATTTGATAGAATCTTGAAACCATTTACATTCTATACTGTAGGTATACAATTTTGAAAAATTGTTATACCTAAGTGATCATATATAAGCACAAATATATCTGGTATAGTCAAACAAATAAAATAGGTCAAATTTTATAAGCTATATTGGTCAATATATTCTAACATCATTTATAAAATTATGATACTAAAAATATTGTTTTAATTTAAAAAAAGATAACAAAATACATCTTTTTATACTTTATAATTATAATGTTAAATTATATTCTAATGTTTTTCAATTCAAGTTAACAGTCCCAAGAAACTATGACCCAAAAACTCAACTAGGGATAACAACCATTATTCAACAAAATAATACTTTTAATGATTTTTCTATAATACTAATCTAAATTAATTGGGTAAAATATTATACATTATTAAATTAAATAATATAAAGATACTGTCATTATGACAATACATTTATCATTATTTTATTTTTTTATAAATCAACCTTCGTATTGTTGAGATATATGATTTAAATTATAATTAATTAAATCAAAAAATATACTTTCTGCTTATTTTTTTTAAATTTAAACTCTATAACTCATGAAATTCATTGAATTCTCCCTTAAAATTTCCTCTAATGGTAACATAAACTCAATATAATTTTTCAATGGTTAATAAATTTGATTTGAATTCTATCATGTTCCTTTAATAACCATTAACCATATACAAAAATTCATAATTAAAAATTCTATAAATTATCAAAAAAATTGTCTTGGGAAAGCCTGTATAAATGATTCCAACTATATTAGAATTAGAACAATACAAAATAAAATAGAATTAATAATTTAAATGTTTGGTTTTTTCAATAAATATATTCCAAAATAAAATACCTTTTTTCCTAAAGATTAAAATAATTTGACATAGGAAAGCATTGTATTCTTCATCATCACCTTGGAAAATTATAACGTCCTAACCTGGGTGACACATGATGGTTCCATAATTTGGTTCACTTTGTGACCTCAAACATGCCTACCCATAAGCCAGAGGCTACTAACTAGAAGCTAGGAAAAAATATATAACAATGGGAAACAATACCCTCCTTATATGCTGAAATAAATAAAAAATAACCCAATTTTATTACCATTAAATAGAATAATACTATCACCAATATATATGAGTTTCATATGATAATCCAAAATAGGGGAAAATATCAAATTTAAAGGATTAGATATTTCATTTTATTTACGTACATTTTGTTAATATGAAAAAACCAAAATAAATACATAGTTAAAACTCTCATGTTGGACCCAACACCAATTTTGGTTCCCCCATTGAAGATCCATCCCAAATCAACCATATAACATAGGGATCTTACCCTTATCATGTCATGAAAACATGAGTTTCATTCGGGTACTGATCAGGAAGCCCGAGTAAGGTGTGAATACAACTTAGTAGGCCACCACAAATGACTTCTAAAGAAATATTTAGTCTATAAATGTGTATGAAGTTGTATAACGAATAATTTAAGAAAAAATAATTAAATAGTATTCACACTTCATTATAACATGGGACTCCATTATATATTTTATTTTTGAATTCATATCATAGATACACGAAACCATAGTACAATAAAAATATTATTGTGCATTGAAAACAATTTTTAGCACCATTTGGGAATTTGAAACATCATTCCCAATACCGAAGCACATTATTACAATGTATGGTATTTTTAATCCTCGGTCTCTTTAAAACACTCGTAGTTATCACATATGGGATTTTGAAGAATTATTCCATGTCCCACACTCTCCATCAATTATATCACATACATCACAAAATGAAAAATAAAAAATCATCAAATATATTAGATTCATAAAGTTTAATCTCTATTAACCTTCTTATAAATTATGCACAATAATGGTTCACTACATTAATTTAACCAAAAAATCATGTTTCATCACTTTCATCACATGGAAATTATATAAACATTTCATTCTTATTCCATTTAAGAAAATTAAATCATATTTACCATTAACCCTTAAAGGAGAATCCTACCATCTATTAATTCCCACTACAAATCACTTCATAATCCCCTTAATTGTCTAATTTTACAAATTCAATAACTCATTAATTAAATAATCCCAATATCCCACCAATTTCATAATTTAATTAATTGATTAAACAATTAATTATTAGAAATAGTGATTATGTTTCCAAATGGTTCCTTTTAAATTACCTAATTACATACACATAATTTATAATTCATGACTCTGTGAATTGACATATATACCACCAACCTCAAAGTTTTTGATGAGTGTTCGCCAAATGGAAATCCCCAAATTTAATAAGAATGATCAATTTCACAATGTAGATTGAGATCTAGAACCAAATCCTTGATCAATATAGAAAGTATAAAGATTTATAAAATCCTGTATCTAAACCCACCACTTATGGAGTATTAAACATTCCTCTTCATCCAGAACGAGTGACGGGAGAGAGATAAAACCACATGGGAATTTATCATATACTAGAATAGGTGGATATCCTTTAATTAGATCATTAATTCATCAATAATAAAGCTTCAAATTCCCAGGAATCTTTTTTAGACCTCCCAAAAATAAAGGCAACACATTATGGTTGATCCAAGTCAAATTGGGGTTAATACTAAGGGGTTCAAGAATTTTAAAATAATTTTTTAAGTAAATAAAAACCATGTGAAAGGTTATCTATACTAGGTTCATGGTTTAGAAAAAAAAGGTCCCTATCAATGCACCTATTATTAGGGTTTCACAGTTTATACATTGAGGGGAATCGTTTGAAAAGACATGTTCGAATGGTGTGATTCCCCTCTATTTTGGAATTCTGGGTTTTGATAGGGAAAGGCTCATAGTTTGGGAAAAAATGGTCAAATATTGAACTATTTAAACCCCCAACAAAGAACATAAATAATTTTAAAAAATTTCTTAAAAACATGAAAAAACACCCAACCAATTTATTCCAACAAAAAAAATGTAAAATAGTGCTTTAAAATGAATAGGATTCTTCCCTATAAAAGTTCAAGATCATAAAATCTCACCTCATTATAATATATAATCCTTGGGTTGTAGGCCCAAGAATCTCTAGTATTTCAAAGTAAAAAGATTCAGCCATTGTGCCTACATATCTTCTTCTATCTCCTATGTTTCCTCCTCAACACAACCTTGTTTTCTCAATACTCGAACTATTAGTATAATCTTTCCCCACAACACATTGTCACTATGATCCACAACATGTATCGGATGCTACCCAAAGGATTCATTAGTATCAATCTCTAATGTATCCACATCATTCAAATGTGAACGGTCGATGTGATACCTCCAAATTTGTGACAATTGAAAATGTCATTAATAGAATTATACCACTATATAAGTTCTAATCATTACATCGTTGTCCCAATTTTCTCCATAATCAAAGAAGGTCTAACAAACCTAGTTTCCAAAATCCCCTACCTCTAAATTCAATGGTGACCTGATCTTGGTGACTCCTGAAGGAGAACATGATCACCCACCATAAACTCGATGGTTCATAAATATTGATAGAAATATGAATTCTTCCTTCTTTGAGCCATAACCATAAGTTTCTGAATCAACTAAAACTGATCTGACATCTCCTACATGAGACACTGTCCCAACTGCTCTCACTCACCTACCTCTATCCAACATAGAGGTGGTTTGCAATTCCTATGATAAAGTGCCTCATATGGTTCCATATGAATAGTTGGTAGATAACTTTGATTATAGGAGTACTCAATGAGCACTAAGTTCTTCTCCAGAGACCCACAAATGTCTAGAACACATGCCCATATAATATCCTCTAAAACCTATATAGTATGTTCTAACGTACCATATATCTGTGAGTGGAAATCCATACTCGGAAATACCTATGTATAATTTTCCTTCTATAATCCCTTTGTGAAGAATATGGTAAAATGTGAGCCATGATCTAAAACTATACTTCATAGAACCCCATGTATACAGACTATCTCTAGAATGACATGTCTCCCAACTAATCCATCGATAAAGTCTCTTGTATATGCATATAATGCATTACACATGTCAATTAGTCTGGAACCACCCAAATAACATTATTCTTATGAGGCATCCTTGAGATACCTACTACAAAATCCATAGTAATTTCATCCCACTTACATTCCCAAATGGTCAACGGTTGTTGTAAACCACCATGTTATTTTTTCTCTTCCATCACCTTTTGATTTTTTAGCATCGTACCTCAAACCATGCAATATCCTTTTTTATACCCAGCCACCAATAATATCGATGTTGGTCATGTTAAATTTTAGTCTATACAGGGTGCACTGCCAACTTAGAGGGATTAAATTAACTAATCAACTTCTCTCGCATTCACATAGCCAAAACAAAATGATTTCTGAAATATATGATCTTATACTCATGTATGATCCAATCTTAAGGTGAATTCCTACCTTCAAGGATTTCTATCAAGGCCAATAACTATAGGTCCTCATACTACATATCCTTGATCTAGATCAAAAGTGTGGATTCCACTAACACTGATTAGAGGGTCATCTACTTTAGTCCCTCTTCAACCATATCATGCATCTCTTCTAGAAGATGAATCATCTTTCACTCAAAATTAGACTCCTAAAATATAGTAGTCTATGTTTTCCTGATCAAACTGTTGACAATGCTATTTCACTTCTCAGAAATATATTATATCTCATTGTAAAAATATTTCATATACTAAATCCATATTATATTTTTTATATTCAAATATCAATGTGAAAAGAAACTCCTTAATCTATTATTTGCAATATACATAGTAAATGTTTCACCCAAGAGATAATTTTTCCAATACATTAAGCCATAAACTGCTTCAGATAACTTGAGATAATGTGTAGGGTAACTCTATTCATGTTTCCTCAACTTCTATGACACATACACCACAATTAGATCCCCATATATGTACACTAATCCATGTCTGATCCCATAATCATCACAAAGCATTGTATACTCCTCAATTAGCCCGATTAGTATCAAAATTGGTGTAATAGTCAAACTCATCTTAAACTCCTAGAACGAATTATCACAAACAACATAGAAATAAAATTTAACTACCATCTTGTTCATGCTCAAAATTAGTCTTTCCATGTGAAAAAATTCTAGGATGAACATATGATAATAGCCCATAAACCCAGAATGTTGCATTTTTTTAAAAAAATCATGGGATACATACAAGAAACCAATGCCTACACCTTCTCTAGGTCCACTGAAAAACCTTTATGTGAGATTATGTGACCTAATAAATGTATTTAATCCATCAATAATTGATTTGGTTTCTATACTAGGAAGGTAAAAAATCACAATTTCCATACCAATGAGTCTATGGAAGGATCATATGTGGTTAAGGAGAGGATGTCAGATCAAGCCTATACCTGACATTCGAAAAAAAATGAAAAAAATATAAAGGAATAAGATAACCTTTTTTCACTCACATGAAATATATATATATTTATATCTTTGTGTGCGTGTGTGTGGATCTAACATGAGTTGTTGGGAGCATGGACTGTATTAACTACAGATGATTCATTTCATTACACTTGTAATGACATTCAAGAATTATACTACTAGAGCCTTCCCTCCATTTTGAGCTTTTTATACTATTTACCTTCCTGCCCATAGCCTCAGAGTATTTATAACCTATTTCTAATGTTTTTTGATGATTTTTTTTTTTTTATGAAGTGGAGATGATAGAAACAATACAAACCTATGTTAAGAAGTGTGTACTTTGGGTATGATCATAACTCCTATTTCATTTCACCATGAGTGATAACTGAAATATCATTGTTATGTAAATTTAAATTGGGTATAAGGATCATAGAACAGTTATGAAATTTTGATTAAAATATTAATAATTTGTTTAAATAACTGATCTATGAGGCATGAATGATTTTCTATAATGGGATTATTCAAGAGAAAGTCATTTTATACACACTTAGTTTTAGTTCACTAGATATAATGAATATTTATTTCATTAAAAATTGTATACATTTTTTATATATCTATTGAGATTTATTTTCTTGAGTACAAGAAATTGTTCATGTTTGGGAGAATTTGATAATCTAAAATCAGATATAAAATCTTCTATCATTTGATTAATGATTTTCAATTATTTTCTCGATAATTCACCTGGTATCTATTGATTGTTGTTTAAAATTTGATATTAGTGTTTGAAAAAAAATGTAGAAAATAATGAAAATAATCTATTAAACATCGTGAAACCTCATTGAACGACGTGTAGTATCATTTCACTACATTCTGCAAGCCATGAATCCATGTTGTAGAGAATTCCAATTCTCTATGGTATGTTACATAATGTGAACCATCCTTAATTAGCAGGAATCATCAATTCATGATGAAAAGAATTAAAATAATATTTCCCTCTCACTAAATTATGTTTCATGACATGAAATCTCATTTCACATCATGAATGGGGTCAAGATGCAAAATCTCAGATGAGATTCGCATGAGATACGTACAGATTCAAAATTCACTAAGAATGCCACAAATCATCGTTGCATGACTTGAATACCAATTAGACATCATATAATTTCCCATCTATATATACAGTAGTCACACACATGATTTTTAGGGTTGATAATCTTTTTTTATTCATTCTTCTTTCACTACCCTCTACTCCCTCAACCCCAAACTCAAATTTCATCAACATTGGACATTTTTGTACTTTAATATAAGTCATATAGATTGATTTCAATGACATTATTCAACTTTTTTTGCATCATCATCAAAATTTTACATACATTTATCTTTTCCAGAATTGATTATCAATAATCCTATAATTCATATTGTTTTTATTATTCCTATTTCAAGTGTGTAATAATTTTATTTTTTTCACTCAAGATCTATATTGCATGTTCCTACTTACATACTCGTTAATCGGTTAATCAGAATCATTTCATGTTTTTTGATCATTTAATTTCAATTTTTGATAAGATGTTCACAAGGATTTAAATTCATTTTTTATCTTTAATTAAGACTACAATGATTGGATAGACCACCTAAAAAGGTGTCAAGAGTAGGGTGTCTAAATTTAATAAATCTCAAAATTATCAACTTGGTAATCCTATTAACAATAATAATGCTAAACAAAAAATGTATATCCTATTCATTCGAGAAACCCTAACTATGGGTAGTTTGGATGAACAACCCTGCCTTAATTGGAGAAAATTAGGCTAGGTCCAATATGCTATTACACATCCTCCCTTATAAAGTAATTTTAATTCCCTTAGTTTGTGGTTACTTCTAGACCAAGGAATAAGTTCCTCTTAATAATAACTAGTTGAATTAACCATATTCAACTAGCGACCACCTCATTCTTCAAAACCTAAATCATAGGACCATACCGAGTTAGGATAGATATTATATTTTAGCTAAAAACCA
Source organism: Viscum album (assembly GCA_963277665.1). Classification (NCBI taxonomy): domain Eukaryota; kingdom Viridiplantae; phylum Streptophyta; class Magnoliopsida; order Santalales; family Viscaceae; genus Viscum; species Viscum album. Next base: position 116,547,176 of record OY728137.1, read on the forward strand.
AAAATTGATGTTGATCCCTTCTCTATATCTGATTTTAAAACATAAGTCTTTATAATTAGTTTTCCTAAGCTTAACCAAACTCGTGTGATCTTCTACATAGGGGGTTTTTAACCATAAGTTCTTATAGCTAGCAAAATTCCATATGGTTTGACAGTAAAAATTTGTTATACAACATATCAGTAGAATGTGAAGTTTGGAAAAAATATAATCTAATCTAATTTCATACCATAAAAATGAAACGACTCGTGTGGGTGCATCAACAGTTTTTCAAGAAATGTATTTTTTGATCGTAGAATGATTTTATATTAGCTTGATGACTAGTAATAATAATTATTGGAATTTCAAATTAATATTTATAGAAATAAAATTTATAAATTTCATTTTAATAATTCCACATTAGCAGTTATTTTAATTAATTAAAATAGAGAAACATTGTTCACTTTAAAACTGTTTTTAGTTAAATGTTCTTTTAAACCCAAAAATATACATAGCCAAAAACCCTTTATATATATGATTCAAATGTAATTAATTGAATGAAATATAACTAAGGAATAGTTATATTACATTAAATAAGAATTAAATAATAATGTGACATTTAAATTACTAAATTTGATTAAAATAAATAATAGTTTTTCAAAAATCAATATTTTTCACTATTCTTCAAAAAAATCATTACATTTAGAAAAACACAAAAATATCACCCTAAGTAAATTATTGTATGATAATTTCAAAAATAAAATTATTTTTACCCTATTAAAATTTTATTATTTCAAAATGAAAATTTTTAAACAAAAACTTATAAGAAAATAGTTTAATTAAGATTGTTTCCATTTTTTTAAAAAAATGCTAATTATTTTTATGATGAATAAAAATATCAAAATATTAAACAATAATAAACTAGAAAATAATTATTTATATCATTAACTGGGTTGTTAAATTCTTCCCCCATTTTTTAAATTGATTTCTCTCAATTTTATTTTTTATTAAACAGGGTGGATATCTTTCCCTCATTGTATTTTCATATCCCCATGTTGCTTCTTCAACCATATGGGTTTTTTATAAAAACATAACTTGTTAAGTTACATTATTCTAAAATAATTTCTCTCCATGTTCAATAATTTAAAGATACTATTCTTCCTATGAAATAGTCTCCTTTAACTGAACTAATTTTGGTTTAAAAAATTAAATGAATTTGGCATATATTTTCATTATATTTAAACATGAAAACCATTTTGTACTTAAGAAAAACATAGATGAAATGAAAGTATATAGGAACTTGATAAAACATTATCTAGGAATTCATATGTTATAATAAACCATGTAATAATATATCTTTTTATATCAAAATTATTTTCACTTTTCCAGGGAGATAATTTGAGAAAAATATGATCACCAACCTTAAAAGAACGATCATTACCTTATCTGCATACATTTTTTGTATACTATAAAATTTAATTATATATTGTTGAATAATATATACATTATTAGTTATATTCCCTTATAACACTATTCCAATCAACTTCCTTTCTACTGCATTATCCCAATAAGCTGGTACCCGACAATGCTTTCCTATTAATGCCTCAAAAGGTTTTATCAGTATAATAGAATGAAAAAAGTAGTTATATGTAAACACAAATAATGAAATATAATGATACCATATTATTTGGTATTCTATTAAATAAGAACAAATCATATATTATAAGCTATGAATTGTTTTATCAGATTTTCCATCACACCGAGGATAAAAATATATATTAAAATTTAATGCAGTACAAAAATATTCGTAAAGAACATTCCAAAAATTTTATGTGAACCTTGGATAAAATTATAATATAATAGAAATAGAAACCCTATATAACAAAAATATTTTTTATATTCATTCAACAAATATGATCAAAATTCATTGTATCTCAAATTTGATGTATATTTTCATATATATTTAATTGATCAAAAATATCCCAAATTGCATTACTTACTTGAGAAGTATTTTTTAATCCCACCATAAATTCCATTGATATTTTTTCCCATTTCCACTCTATCACTGGAAAATGTTGAAGTATTACCTTCTATTATTTTTTTTTCTTCTTTAACCTAAAAATAATTCAAAAATTTCATGGTCATGTTAATAAAAATCTCTATTAATTCCATCCCACTATGAATTCTTATGAAGGTATTCGAACATATTAGTGCTCCTTAGATTAATAGAAAATGAGGAACTATGAGCTTCTAACAACAATTATCTCTTCATTTGTGTATCACATGGAACACAAAATCTATTTTTAAATCTCAAGACACCTCATTTTCAGTATAAATTTCAAGAAATTTACCTTTATTATCCAATTCTACCATTTCATATGGATTATGATCCTCCTTAGAAGCTTTATTAATTCCATATGATATAGACAATTACACGGGCACCTTGAAAATAAATAGAGGGGGTTCCTATATACATAACATTTGATAATAATAATCATCAAATCATTAAACCAATTGTCTTGTTCTAAATGTAACTTGGTAAATGTATCATCATTTTTTGGACTCAGGTCATTGAATACACAGTTTTTCTTTTTAGTATGATAATTAACCATTTGATTATAATCCATTATAAGTTCGATCTGTAATTTTTGCCTTATGTTTTTCTCTTTCTATGTAAAAATATAGAAATTTTTTTGATCATTATATATCACACATATTACACCATATAATCAATGTCTCTAAGTATTTTAATAGAATAAAATAGTGGATAATTTAATATCATGCCTGGGGTAATTTGACTCACGAGGTTTCATTTGATGTGAGGCAAAGGCAATTACCTGATCATTCTTCATCACGACACAACCAGTTCCATTAAAAGAAAAATCATTATTGATAAAAATTTTCCCATTTCTAGAGGGTACACCCAAAACTAGATCATTCAATAGTATTTATTTTAATTCCTAAAAACAATCATTAAATTATTTTATCCATATGAATTTATCTCCCTTTCTAGTTAACTTAGTCAGTTGGCAAGACAACCAAACAGTGTTTTCAGCAAACCGTTGATAGTAACATCCTAATCTGAGAAAAATGTGAATAACTATGATATTTTTGGAACTTCTCTATTGTATAAATACTTTTATTTTATAAGGGTCAATAGTTATCCGATATTTAAATACAATATATTCATGGAATGAAAGTTTTTTGTAACCAAATTTCACACTACTAAATTTTTTATACAGATTCTTTTCCTTTTATGTTTTGAAAAATAATATTTAGGTTCCTTATAAGTTCCACCAAAATTTTAGGATATACAAAAATATCATTGATAAACATAACTACAAACATATCTGATAACCCATGGATCCCAAAGGGCATAACTACAAACTCATAATTTTCATATTTAGTCTGAAATTTAATCTTTGAAATTTCTACCTCCTTTACTTTCAACAAATGGACTCTGTACAAAGATCAATATTATAAAAAAAATGTTCACCTATAGATGATAAAACAAGTCATTGATATGATGAAAAGGGCACTTTTTCCTAATAGGAAGTTTTTTGAAGGCTCTATAATCAATACAAAGTCTTATTAAAATATTTTTATGCTTCAAAAAATATGATAACCCCATGGTGAAGTTCTAGGTTGAATAAAATATTCATCTAATAACTGTAATAATTTCATTTTATATTCTAAAAGTACGACTTGATCCATTTGATAATGGGGTTTTAAAATAAGCTTGTAATCAGGCGTTAATTCAACGGTAAATTCAACCTCCAAATCAAGAATAACACAACATAAATCATCAAGTTATACATCCATGTATTCAATTCACTACTGAAACATCACTAATTTGAAAATATTATTTATTTTCAATAATTTTATCTTAGTAACTATTAAAACCATCTCTAATCCATTTATCAAAAAAATTTATGTCATCAAAGGTAATAAATAATTTAATAAAAAGTTATAGGTTCTATAATATATCTTAGTAAGATATACTCTAAAAGAATCCATACTAAAAATAATATCAAAAACTACTATAGGTAGTTCAATATGATGTTCATGAAATACCATTCCATAAATAACAACAATAATATTCCTATAAATTTTGGTTTCTTTAATATTTACACCTAGAGTTTTCACCAACAAAATTAACCTATTTTCATGCTATTATATTCTAATTTTATTTTCAATTTTCAAAAAAATGATGGAATGTGAATATCTACTACCAAATGGGGAAATTTCATAATTTGAATAAACATGTAACATACCTTTCACAACTTCTTTTGACACCTCAATATAAATTGTATAAGTAGAAAATGAGTTTTCCACACCCTTTATCTTGGATATTAATGATTTCTATACAATATAAATACCTTCATACACACATTTTCATAATGACCCAACTCATTGTAACTAAAACATGTCATTATTGGATTGATATTGATTACCCTATTTATTGATTTCTTAGGTCAATTTTCAATATATTCATGAGCCCTATAACCAAAATGAAAACACAAAAACACATTCCATATCCTATAAAAAATTACTTGAAATTTCATTTACCAAACCTGGAGCATGTTGGGGCTTACCTCCATACTTCCTAGTTATCTTCTTCCCAGTTTTCTTCCACCTAGACTATTTTGTAATCTTGTAATCTCAAGGAGCATAAGTGTCTAAAAACTCTATCTTAAATGAGAATAATTGTTATGACACTATAAATAATTGAACCCACATGTTGTGTAATAATCAAACTAAGAAAAGAGTGAATAAATAGGAAGGTGAGGTAAATAACTTAAAATACTTTCCATTTAAATAAATAGATAAGGAAAAAAGTAATATGGAAAGGTAAATATTTGAACACGCATTCCATGTAATCGGTATACTTAGAATGAAACTGCGTCTATAGACAATTTCAAATAAATAATGTCACATATAATAATGAGCAAACAATTCTCAAAAAATCAATGATTAATTATTTGAAATCCTATTTCCCTAGAACATGATACATTTACCATAAAGGACTTTCATAATAGGGTTTAGAATACTACTTATCAAGAACATTCACCGGATAGTTTAATCTATGGGTACAAACCCCTCTATTCTTCATGAAAAAAACTCTAAGGGTTTTTCACCAACTAATTTCATCTCACGAGACTACCGATTTATAGAGGGGATTAATTTAAATGGACCACAACCCATGCCTTGCAGTTCCAAATAATTCCTCATATATCAAACAATAAATTTAATTCAAAAACAATGTTCCTTATAAAATATATTTATTGAGTAAAGGATATATATTTATTAATATTTCCTAAGTAAATAACATTAAAACTACACCCCATATGTTAAAATGATATACATTTTAGGCAATAAATATATCCATCATAAATGAAATGGATAATTAGTGGAAATTAAATGTTCAAAGATCATAATAAATTTTTTATTTCAATGGGTCTATTAATATAATCAATAAATTTAAATTCAATATAATCCTTTACCAAATCAATCATAAACAGTCTAGAGGAATAATAATGATGGCATCAACACAACAAGTCCCAAGTGTAGTGAAATAAAGGGTTGTTTTCATTGACGAATGAAAGTGCTATAGAAAATTATTTTAAAACATTCTTGAGGAAAATATCCTTTTTGTTTTAAAAAACATTTGGAAAATCACATTTATTGAAAATCACTTTTAAAAACATTTTCTTCAAAATGTAACATTTTAAACATCCAAAGTAATCTTTGAGGAAATAATTTTGGAAAAAAACCATATAAGATGTATAAGGTTAAAAGGGAATTCCTTTTTCATAGTAAAATGATTAGAATTGGGCCTTATTTGGAAAGTGATGAGAATATTTCTTTGAAAAAAATTTAAAATACAAAAAGGGTACAAATTTCTTAAATAATTAAATTTGGAATGGCTAAAAAAAAATTTATAAACCTTTTTTGAAGATAGTGTTTTAAAAAAATAAGTTCTCTTACTATAGAGGGAAATGAATTCAGGTTTTCTAAAAAAAATAAAAAAAATTAACTAACAATGTCACACCCATGATTTACTTTTGAGTTACTCTTCTATTTATTTTTAGTGTAGAATTTAACCTTTGAGTTTTATTTTTGTTTTTAGAAGAAAATTAAAAATAATTGGCCTTAGAAGCCAGTGGAACATGGTCTGCGCATGGTTTGGTAAACTCTGCGACTCACCTAGGAAACCATGTGAAAAGGTATCATTTTTTGATAGATTCATATTGCACTATTAGGGAATGGTTCGCAAACCAGGTGGGATAATTTTGCAGTATGTCTTAGGTAGATAGTGTAAACTGGATGGTTTCCATGTAGTTTTCAAACCATGCAGACTAACTGTGTGGCATATCCATGTCATTAAAATGTGGGTTTTTACTATTTTACACTTATCCAAATTTATCCCAAAAACACCCATTTGCTTCCACATTTGGGATTTTTAGCCCAAGGAGCCTCAACTCCATCCCTTTTCCTCCATGGATCATCATTTTTCGGTATTTTGGTGTGATTACATCGAGATTTCTAAAGTAAATCACCTCCTCTTTTAGTTTCTCCTTCTGTTCTAAGGTTTTTCTTTCTTTTTCTTGGGATTTCATTTCTCTAGTTGGTTGACTATCATTTTTAGGGTTATATATTAATTTTTTGGGTGTAATATTTATTTTATAGGTTAGATCTTGCCTCTAAAGGGATTAATTGAGGTCTGTTTGATGTTTTTTACAATTTTCTACAATTTTCATCACATAAGTTAGGTGTTTACAAGCTTGAAAATAATTTTATGATTTTAATATTCTTTCTTGAGTGTTTAAAAATGTTCTATGCGATTTTTTGTAGTGATAAATGGGTTATTGAAATTATTCAAGGTGACTTGGGTTTAAAATGGGTTTTCAAAGGAAATGGGTAATATTATATGTGTATTTCACATATGATTCTTTGTTTGATTCTTTTGAGGTGTTTGATAAAAATATTTAATGGTATAAATCATGTTTTAAAAAGTTTTTGGTGTGTGTTTGGTTTTAAAGTTGATTTTAGATGTTGAAATTGTGGGTTTTCATGTTTGTTTACATAGTTTTGACTGTGTACATGTGAAAGTGATGTTGTAGGTGATATATCGAAAGTAAAGTAAGCACAAATAAAGAAAACATGGGTTTCTAGGTATGTAGACTAATACTATTATTCTAGTTGACTCAAAATTGGTTTTTCCAAGATTCATCTGGAAAGATTGACGATACAAAACAAACTAAATGATATTGATTTTTGGAATAGTAAAACCAAATTTTGGAAGTCACACTATGATAATGTGTCTTAGATTTTAGAGGACCTTGTGATATCCATTTGGGATTAGTCTAATTTTTGTATAATAACAGTTAACAATCCTTGATCTGAATGGATCCTTTCTAGGTACTCTATGGTCGTTCGTGTCTTTAGTCATTGTGTTGGGATGAGTTAGGTAAAACCTTATTGTTGGGGATGACCATAGTGAAAGAGACTTCTTAAAAGGTCAAGATGATTTGGAAGCAATTTTTGACAGCTCAGAGTGTCCAATAATCTAATATTTATCAGAGGCACCATGATCTAGGGATTGTGTGGGTGAAAAAGAATTCTTAAAAGTTTCTCCTAATTTGGGTCATCCTAGTTTTAGAATGCAAGGGAATCTATTGCTAGGGTTTGTTGGACCTTTCAAGATCATCAAGAAGGTAAGAAAGGTGGAATATAGGTAATTTTTTCCTTTGTAGTTGACGTTATTTCATGACATGTGTCATGTCTCCCAGTTGAATAATTATAATCCAGATCTATCTCATGTGATAATTTGGGAAGAGTTTGATAAAGATCCTGATTTTTTTGTGTTTGAGCGGACAATAAAGACTGTGGATTCTAAAGAGAATGTGAATTGAGGGAATTCTATTCCATTGTTCCTCTTTCTTTGGAAACATGGTAGTGATATGAATGAGATGTGGTAACGGAATTCGTGGGTTGAGAAGAAGTATCTGTTTTTATTCTCTGATCAATCTTTGGAATGACTTTCCAAGGGTGGGAATTTTTCATGCTAGGAAGAATTATCACACCCGTGATTTAATTTTTAGGTATTATTCAATTCATTTTTGGTCTATAATGTACACTTTTAGTTTTCCTAATATTTTTGGACAAAAATTAGAAGTATTTACTTTTCAATAGGGGCACATTGTCTGCGTAGTGTTAGGGGAAACCATGCACCTTGCCTGGGAAACTGTGAGAGAATGTGTCCTTTTTTGGAGAGAGTAATATCACATGGATAGAACATAGCTTTAACATTGTGAGGGATAACCATAAGGCACATCTTGGGTTGAAAATGGAAACCGTATTGTTTTTGCACAGTTTTAAAATCGTGCAGGCTAACTATATAGCATGTCCATGTCATTAAAAAAATTACCTTTTTACCCCTCCCTAAATTTAAACCCAAAAGACACAGTTTCATCCGAAATTTAGATTTTAATCCTTAGACACCTCACCTCCCTCCCCTGTCCTCATTATATTTTAATATTTGAGGTGGTTTTGGGTTGTTTTTTTTGAAGTTCGATTGTCCCTTTAAAGGGTGTGATTGTGGTGAGGTTAAATTTTTTCAGTATTTTTATCAGGTTTCATCACTCAAGGTTGGTGGTTCTATGCTAAAACATTATTTGATGATTTTGATATTCTTTCTTGACTGTTTAAATAATTTATATTCATTGTGTGTGAGGTGTGAATTGGGTTTTTGAAATGATTCAAGGTGCTTTGTTATTGAAATTTTTTTTTCAAAAGAAATGAGTTGTGTTCTATGTGTGTTTTAGATATGCTTCTTCGATTGATGCCTTCAAGGTGTTTTCTAAAATGTGATAATGGTGTGAATAATGTTTTATAATGGTTTTGGTTTGTGTTTTATTTCAAATTTGATTTTGGACGTAGAAATGTTGGGTTATAATGTGTGATTACATTTTTTGGACTATGTACATGTGAATGTGATGTCATATGTGATGTGTGGGCTATAAATTGAGCACAAAAATGAAAACTTGGGTATCAATGTGGGAATACTTGTATGATTACACTAGTTTACTAGAAATTGGTTCATCCTAGATTCATGTGTCTAGATTAACAATACAAAACTAACAAAATGATATTGATATATGGAGAACACTAGGCCCATGGGATTTACCCTCCTAGTGGATCGTGGATGAGAACACTATTAGTCATGGTTACTATACCACATTTCTCTAAGATATGATGTACCCATTGTTCCATTTATATCAAGTTACTATAGATTTTTCCTGTGATATAATTCTCTACGGTGATACTGTACTTACCATCAGCATAGTATATACTTTTTTGTTGTTTGAAAATAAATCATGTTTTCTTTTCAAATGTTTTCAATAAAAAAGTTCCTAGTTTTTCTCGTATACAAACCAAAATGTTTATTTATCTTATAATGTTTATATAATGGAATATTTTTATTGGGTGGAATCCTTCTGGGATCTATCTCACACCCTATATACACCATTAGGTTCAAGTTTACTTGGTTATGTTTGATATAGGAAAAGGAAAGTTGTTTAGAGATGGTGGTTTGGGATTCTAGTGGTATTCCCTCATAGGTGTTGTGTTGGTGGCTTGATGACTATGCTTCTATTGTCATATAGTGGTTTTTGGTATGGTGACTTGTTTTATTTTTGGGTTTTTGTTTAAAGTTGTAAACTTTAATCTAAGAATTTGTTCTGCCTTGTTTTTTTATGATTATGTAGCTTTGGTATAATTATTATTAGTGATTTTTTATTTTCATGTAATTGAGTGAAATAATTTCTAAAGTATTTGGTTAATACCCTAAAACTATTTTACATCCTGTGTGGATCGGGAGTTCCCTTAGGGTCATGCCACGAATTAGGTCAAGGGTCTGGTTTCATGGTAACACGACCTAGTTTGTGACAGAAAAATAGTGGTGAAACGGTACTATAACATGAAAAGTGTCATTAATAACCAGAGGATAATAAAATGAATTATTTTAAAAAAATGATCTAATAATTTCCTCTAATTTAAATTTAAGTGAAAATAATCCCGAATAAAATGAGATTGTGAAGTAAACCCTTGAAAATATCATAATGTCGATATAGGAATAAATCAATGAATAGATTATGTGTGTCACATAAAAATCCCCATGAAAAAAGTGTAAATAAAATGACACATATTAAAAATTTATTGCACACATATTCTTAGACTATTGATGACAATGTGAACATAATATATCCTAATGAAAAAATAATCAGGTTATGAATTTCATTTCTAATTGGAAACTTTTAATTAAACCCCCCTTTGATGAAATAATTCATATTTAAACTAAAAATACCATTAAGATAAAGTAATTAATCATATAATATACAAAAATAATCAGTATATATACCACATAAAATAAGTAAGTGGGGAATATGACATTTATCTCACAGATGTAATAAAGTGTGATGAAAATCCCTTATCTTGTATTTACTTTTAGGTGAACATAATTTAACCTCATGTATAATGGTTTTTAACATTTCACTAACTTTAAAATAAATATAATAATATTTATAATTTCATATATTGTCCTATTATAATATCATATTATTTGTTTTTTTATAATATTTCATTATTTTCACTATTTCATGTGTTAATTGCCTAATTTTTCAAGTATGTTTTGACTGGTTATTTTTTATCTTTTTATGTATATCATGATTTCATAATGTAAAATATTAAAACCATGATTTAATTATCATATATATTCATTATATATGTATTTATAATATCTCTAATGTTTGAAGATATGAAATTAAATGTACAATTCATGGAGATGATAGGTACTACATACATATAAATGTTACATCCATTTCATTATCATATTGAAAAAGTAATTGATATATGTATATAAATATATAATTATTCCAATTTTATATTGAAATTATATATTTCAAAATATTTTATTAATACCATCCCATAATACATAATATGCATACCGTGAACAAATCACATCTCTTTGAGGAAGTGGTGGTCCACACATCCACAAACGTTGTTATTGATTCCCACAAAATGGATCAAATTTAGTTATGTGTTATATAAGAATTGTATAATTATAAATACATTTTAAATATCATATATAACATATATAAGTATTATTCTCATCATAATTCCTACCATAAGAGGTGTTAAAGGAAGAACGAACAGTCATTGTTTCATGATGCGGTAGTTTGCCATACACACAAACAGGGAGTTCATTGACCATTAGATGAAAGTGTGTGTAAGTGTAGGTCAAAACATTATTATAAAAACTTATCAGCATATTTAGTATTATTAGTTTTTTTATAACCATTTACTAAGAATATTTAATCTGTGGATAAAGAAATAAGATGAAAGTGATCGTTGAAGAATATTACCAAATTTTAGTGTAAATCCAATTGGTTAATACCAGAAGACTTCTTTGGTTGGATCTCTACCCAAATAGAGGCGTCTAGGTTGACTTGATTGATTTTTGGAACTTATTTTCCCTTATTTTGGGTGATAAAAAGGGCATTTGAGGTGTGAATAAGTGGGAAGGGTGACTGCCTTATTATAGTGGAGGAGGAGTGGCATTCTTTTAGATTTTTTAAAAGGGAATTCTACCCATGTTTTTCCCATGTAAAGTTGATAAACTAAAATTAAATATTGTACCCAATGTTTTATAGGGACTAAAGTTTCTCATCCTATTGATTTTCAATAAGTTTCTAAGTCTTTTTGGCCCCTAGGTTTATGGTTTATTCCCTTGTTAAGCTAATTTTTCTCTTAATCGATATAATTAATTTTAATCACATTCACTAATATTTTTGGTATAAGACTAATTTAAACATTTTATAAATTATAAATTATTTTGATTAAAATTTTAGAATGAATTTTTCTAAATTTAAATAAAAAATGTGGCAGAAATTAATTTAAATTTAATCCCGCACGTAGGACAACACATTGGGTTTTTAAAGAAAAAATGTTCACAAGTTTGAAATATTTTTATATACATTTTCAATGTGATATTGATTAAGAAAAAATATATTGGATTAATTTATTTATAATTTTTCTAACTAATAATTAAAACAAATGAAAAATATTATTAAACATTATAAATAAATTATATGAAAATGTATTTTTGAATTAAAATTCCGTACTTTTTACTATTTATCAAAAAATTAAACCTCATAGAAAAGTATTAAAACTTTAACCTAAACTTACTTTGATGTTGTAATTTCAAAAATTAAGTTTATTTTAGAATTTTAAATTTCTAAAATTTCCACAAATTTGTTTTAAAATAGGTTCTTCTTTAAAAGGTGGCAAACTACCTCTATAAAAATATAGCTTTTTATTCATGATATTTTCTTTGTTCTTGTATTTTTACTATAAAATATGCTGGATGAATATAAAATAATTGATTGGATATGTAATATAAATTATCATAAGTTATTTTATCCTATTAATAATTACTAATTTGACTAAAAGTTTATATTTAATTATATTAAAAAATAATATTTTAATAATATATTGTTCTCAAAAACTCTGACATGCATGTAATGAAAGTCATCAATGAATGTCATTGATCTATGTGATATAATAAAACTTATTATTTCATTAATTTATAACTAAATTATATATTAAATTTTTTTAAAATATTAAATATACCAAAATTTCTTAATAGGTTATACGGTATTAGGTAAAATTTTGTCATTTTGAATTTTTGAGGTGTTACATTCTATCCAACATAAATAAATTCTATCCTTGTAATTTAAAATCAATATTGGTAATATATTTTTTCATATATACCATTTTTAAATCCCACATTATAATAAGGGTTTATAAAAAATCATTTGTAATAAAAGGAATGGGAAATATAAAGTTTATTTGGACTAACATACACCTATGTCTCTAAGTAAGAGAACATTATTGGAAAGTGGGGATACAAACATAGAGGAAAAGCATAAATATTTATTGGGGGTGATTTAGGTCATCAATAAAAACAATTGAATGATTAATTTTAAGTTTAGGGTCTCAAATTCATAAATCTGTGATGATTTAGAAGACCATCAGTTTAACAAAAATTAAGGTATTATGACAAAAAATTTGATCATTTTCATAATTTTGAGTAATTATTTTACTGACTAATAATATAAATAAATATACTTACTTGAGATATTTCTAAAAACACAATTTTCATCTTTTTTGTGATTTTATAAATTTACATTTTATCCATTACTTCACGAAATGTATATCTAAAAATTATCTTTGATTCCTCAAGAACTAAAATAAATTTTTAACGGGTTATGAGGCTAATAAAAGAGTGACAAGTCTTTAAATTTTTCTAAAACTATTATCGAGACCCTATATAGTTAAGTCATTAATCTATAACCTTAAAAAGTAACACTAAATTTTCATTATTAGTATTTAGTCATCAAATTACTTAAACAAAAACAATTACATTTTAACTAGGGAATAATGTAGGTTAGTGGTTGACGTTAAACCCATATCTTCCTTTAGTAATGGGTTCAAGCCCTATGGCTTTTCCAGACATGATGGGTGTTAATCCAGCATACAGTTTCTCCTTTACTAAAAATACATTGATATAATTGGAAAAATAAATATAATGTACATCCATGAAATTAAGTCATTAAATAACATTATAACTATGGTTTTCAATACAGCCTCAATACCAAAATACTTTATCTATTTTATTTACAGAAAGGACTTTCCTTGGTATAAGGTTTATCCTAGGCCATTCATTATAATTATCTACTAAAATCCTTCTTAGTGGTTTATAAAGAAAATGTGAATTATCCTAAGCATATACCTCATGAGTGTCCGACCAGGTGAAAAGTAAGGACCATTGTTGTGTGTCAGGTAATTATTTAGTTAGACTTGACACACCTTTTAGGATTTGTTACCCATAATTACATCTATTTCACATCCACTTATTCTATTCAGATAGTGATTTTTTTCTAGGAAGACCACATAATCTCTATCTAACCAAAACATTAGAATTTTATTATATAATTATACGTAAATTATACATTAGTTATATGTTCTATAATCTATGTTTTTCTTTAATCTATTTCTAAATTTTTCTACTAGACTTTCTATGATGACAATTGTAGGAACCCAACCACAGTAAGCCCAAATATGGTGCCATTCTATCATTACACTTTAATAAGATACATATAAATTACATCCTAAATCACCAAACAACTTAGTAATATTGAAAAAGTAGATACATACATGAGTCTTGTATTACAAATTAATAGGCAAATTAAAACATATTATTTTTCTTTCAAGGATAATAACGTCATTCCAATTAGAGTATCCTTACATATATTTATTATTACACATCAGGGAGTCTTGGGGAAAGGAAACATAATAATAGTTAGATCAAATGTTTATTAATGTTATGTATAATGTAAGCAATAATTAATCAATGAGAACAATCCTTAGCGAATGGTAAATAATATAACAAACATGCTAGGTAATAAATAATTTTTTATGAAATTGCATAAACAATATGGTAAGGTAAATAACTAAAAGCACATTTCATTTAAATAATTAGATAATGAAACATCAATATGAAATGGTAAGAAACTAAACTAACATGATATTTGATAAATAAAATGAGAATGAAAGTGAAATAATAGATAATGTCCAAGAAATAATCTTGTGGATAATAGTAAAAAATTACTTTTCAATAAATTAAACTCTTAATTATTATATGTAATGTTTCTTAGGGACACAATACCTTTACCATAAAGACCAATCACAATAATGTTTTATATTCTACTATTAAGACCATTCATAAGAAATGATAAATCTTTAGGTAGAAACCCATATATTCATCTTGGAAACAAATTCTAATGGTTTTTTCAACTAATTTAACCTCATGAGACTACAATTGCATTGATGGGTTAAAATAAATGGTGCCCAACCCAAGTCAATCATGTCCAAATCATTCCTCATATATCGAATAATTAATTTAATTCAGAAACAATGTGCCTTATCAAATATCAATATTGATTAAAGGATACGAATTTATCAATTTTTTCCCAGTAAATCAAATTAAATTAAAAGTAAAAAATAAGTGAAAATATTATATATAGTTATGCAATGACAATATTCATGATAAATGATATGGATAATTAGTTCAAATTCAATGTTTAATGATCATTGGTAATTGAATATTTCAATGGGTAAAAAAAGGAATCAAGGAAGTGAATTTTAATATTATCATTGAACAAATCAATTATAAACCACTTAGAGTAAGAATTATTATGGTGTTAATAAAACATATACCATTTTGTTTAAAATAAAGTGTTGATGTCGTTGATGATTGGATGTACTATAAAATAATCTTTTAAAAAAAATGAGGAAAATATATTCTACATTTTAAAAAACATTATGAAAATAATTTTATATAAAATTTACTTTTAACGAAATTTTCTTCAATAAGTTTCTTTTTAAACCAGATAATTATTCATTTAGGAAATGATGATGGGTAAACTCATACAGCTTTTACAAGGTAAAAAGAACATTCCTTTTACATTGTAATATGATAAAAAAGATCATTGTTCAGAAAGTGGCAAATATATTTCTTCTAAAATGTCCTTAAAATAAAAAAATGGAAATTTTTATTTAATAATTCATTTTTTAATGGTTATAAACATTTTTGAAAACCTTTTTATAAAATATAGTTTTGAGAAGAAAATTGGTTCACCGATAAAAGAGGGAAATAGAGTCTTTTTTTAAAAAAACTTTTTTTAAAACATTTTGAGTTCCAAAGAGTGGAAAGATGGCAATATTACTTGAAAAACATCATTCATAACTATAATATTATAAACTAATATGATGTATTACACATTGATCTAGTGATTTCCTCTAATCTAAATTCTAATGCGAACTATCCCAAAAAAATTATATAGTTAAGTAAACCCATAAAAATATCATAAAATTGATGTGAGAATAAATATATATATATATTATGTGTTTAAATTTTAAATACATATTAAAAAGTGTAAATAAAACAATATATAGTAAAAATTTACTGCACACATATTTTTAAAATATTAACAACAATGAGGAAGTAATATAACCCAATGAAAAGAAATCGGGTTATAAAATTCATTACCACATGGTGACTTTTAATTAAATTCCAATTTGAAAAAATAATTTAAATTAAAACACAAAATTATATAAATATAAAATAATTCAAGAAATAATATATCAAAATGAGTACTATATACACAACACACAAAAACTAAGCAATGAATATGGCATTTATCTCACCGATTTAAAAAGTGAGATGGAAATCCCTTACCTTATGTTTCCTTTAAGGTGAACTTCATATAACCTCACTTATAATGGCTCTAAACATGTCTATAAATATTAAAATAACCATAATAATATTTATAATATCAAATATTATCTTCTTATAATAACATATTTCACATTTGTTAATAATATTTTATTATTTTCACTATTTTGGGTGTTAATTACCTTTTTTCCTTCTTGTATCGATTATGAATTCATCATCTCCAAGATTTAAACCATTATTTAAATATAATATATATTAATTATATTTTTATTTATAACAATCCATTAATTTCTGAGATAGTATATTAAATTGTATCATTCATATAGAAGTTAGGTCATATGTACGCTTGAACGCTACAAACATATCTTTGCCGTATTTAAAAATTAATTGATACATATCTTTGTGTTTGTGTGTGTGTGTGTTATAATTATAGTATCATATATAAAATATTTATTTCAAATTATTTTATTAAAACAAATCCACTTATAAATTCCAGGTATATCAAGAATGAATCACATATCTTTGAGGAGGCAGCACTCCACACCTACACAAACGATATTATCATATCCCCACAAAATGGAATTCATGAATATATGGGTTATATAAGAATTAAATGAATATAAATACGTTATAAATATCATATATAACGCGTATATTATTTCTATCATAATTCCCACCATTAGATGTGGTAAAGAAAGAATGATCAATCATTGTTTCAAAATGCGGTAGACCTCCATACACACGAATGGTATGTTTGTTACCCATTAGATGGAAGTGTGTGTAATCGTAGGTCTAAGAATTTGAATAAAAAATTGTGTATTTTTGATACATAGGTTATTATATAATCATTTAATAAGAATATTTGAGGGGGTTGAGAAGGAAATAAAATTAAAGTGATCGTTGAAGAGTGTTACCTCATTTTTGGGTTACTTCTTTTGGTTTATACCATCAAAATTAATTGGTTGGATTTATGAACAAGGTGATGCTTCTAGTATGAGGGAATGTGTTAAGGGTTGATTATACTAGGATTTATAGAAATTAATCGCCAAACTAGTTGTAGAGACGGTGTTGGTATTTTTAATATTTCTGAAACAATACAATCCATGAAGGCTCAGCTCGTGCGGGAAATTATTAAAGGCTCATCTATCTAGAGTAGATTTATACGGCGCAGATATAGAGAAAACTGGGAGGATAGATCTCATAGAAGAATAATGTTATCTAGATAATCCAACTATATGTTGAAGCATCCAGAGCTCCTCTAAGAACATACTCATTGGATTGTTCACAGAGGTGACATTAATATTTGTAAGGATAACTAGGCGGGAGAGATCCTCTATTTCACAGGTGAGGCCAGTGATCACCAAATACTGAGGAATTCCATTCTCAATGATGACTAGAAAGAGATTTTTGACAGCATCTTCTTGGTTGACTCATCAGACCGTTGCTTTTTTACAGGTTTGTCTTTTGGTAAGCTCAATATTTGTGACTATAGAATCATGATTCATGAATAGGGTGATGTGAATGATTGGGTTGCAACTCTATGGTGACAATAAATCCATACCAAAATGAACATTATTGTTTGGTGGGTTAGGAATCAAGAAATTCTGATCTATTGAAACATCCATCGAAAAGGTTTTAACATTGAATCTCGAAGTGTTTTTTGTGACAAACCCCACCTCATATGTTTGGACCACCTATTCATATAAAGTGGATGGGGGATTGGGCTTTGTGATGTGATGGGTCTCTGAATTGATTCCACTGGAGATGGGTATACAATGGGTAATATCCTATCTGACTGGTTCTAGGGTTCTAGTGTAAAACTCTTTGAGAAGAAAGTATAGGGCCCCATTTTCATGGCTGTCTATTGTAATTTTTAGGAAGCTATAAATACATAGAGGAATGGTTCGATAGGTTGCCCCATTTCTCTTTCGGTGCGCATAAAGTCACTAATTTTTGAGCTGGGGGGAACTGATTCCTAGCTAATGGAGGTCATCATTCCTATGCAGTTTTCTTCCCATATTAGATTTGATCATAGATCCTATCCACATTCATGGATGATGGGTCTGTTGGGTCCCTCCAAGAAGTGGTCTAAATCATATTTTTGATGGATCTTTCGTAAAGGGAGAGTTATGGGGTGGTGGACTTGTAAGGGATTTCAATGTTTCGATCCTGTTTGTATTCCATGCTGCATATGGTCCAAGAAATTTTTTGGGTGTAGATATTAGAGTCTTGTCTATGGTAATTTTATTGTGTAATAGATTTAACATTCTTATTGAGGAAATCTTGTCTTATTGTGAAACCTGGGTGCAGAATCATTAATTGGAAGTACATCCCCCTAAGAGGTTTCATATTATTTTATAATGTGAAGATTCTTTTGTCAATCGTGGCATTTTTATTGTGAATATATGGAGAGAAAGGAACTTTTTGGATGATTGTTTAGCTAAGGAAGATAGGACAGAGGGGGATCTCATTATTTACAACATTTTGGGTTCTTTTGTGATGGCCTTTTAATATTTATATGGGGAGACGCCCTCGGTCTTCATTACTTTTGGCCACCTAAATGTCTCTAGATTTTTCTTTTTTAGTTATCTTGTATGTTTCTCTTTTATTTCAATAAAATTTAATTTTCATTCTGGTTTGGGGGTAGTTGTTTTTGGATATTATTAAATCAATGTTTTGGTGATCCAAATGTCTTGATTGGGGTGAATATGTAGGAGCAGTGAGTGACATTTTATAGTGGAGGATGAGTGACATTATCTTAAATTTTTGAAAATGAAATTAAACTGACTTTTTCTTCCTATAAATTCTATCAAATAATTAAAAAAAATTGATAAAATATAAAATATGGTATAAATTGTAATGTCCTATTAATTTTGGGTATTTTTATATGACACTTTTTCCCTTAATATTAAGGTTTAGTCCCTTGTTAAGCAAATTTTTCTCTTAATCATTATAATTAATTTAAATCACATTCACTAATATTTTTTTAAAACAAATATGTTGAACTTATATTAAATTATATTTTATTATTATTAAAAATATGAAATCAATTTTTCAAAATTCCTATCACAGAAGTGGATGAAATAAATTTAAAATTAATCCTACAGATGGGACAACACAGTGTGTTTTTAAAGTAAATAGGTTCAAAAGTTTGAAATGTTTTTATATACAATTTCAATGTGAACATGATTACAAAAACCTAAATTGGATTAATTTATGTATAATTTTATTTTGAAAACCATAATGGTTATATTAAAAAAGGATAGATGAGTTACAAAAAGAGGAATACTGGTATATTATTACAATATCTTTCAAAGTGAGGGAGAAGATCAACTGGAAACGTATCACACCAGGTCATTGCTTGGTTGACTCCTTTGTTGTAAAGTCTATCCGCCACCATGTTTTCTTCGTGATACGTATGGGTAATAATGTATCTGATTTCCTTAAGGGAAGTGAGACAGTTCAACTAGAATGTCGTAAGAGGTCAGGCAAGGTGGATCACCCCATTCCAAATAGCATGGACAATGGTGGTGGAGTCATTTTCAATCCAGATATTGTTCCATCCTTTAACCTTGACAAAAATAATGTCCTGAATCACCGCTGTCATTTTTTCTTCGAGAGCAGAGGAATTGCCACAGCCCTCAAAGAAGCATCCATTTATGTATAATTGATATAAATAAACTTTAAAAATATTCAAATAGATATTTTTTTCTTTATAAATAAATTAGATGAAAATTATTTTTGAAATAAAATTTAGTATTCATCACTATTCAATAAATAATGAATTCTCAATGAAAAACACTAAAAATTGACCTTAAACTAATTTTTATTTTTATATTAGAAAAGACAAGATTATTTTGAAATTTAAATTTTTAAAAGTTTCGAAAAATGGTTTTAAAATAGGTTCTCCATTAAATGGTGGAAAACTACCTTTATAGAAATATAGATTTTTTATTCATAATATTTGGTTTGTTCTTATCTTATAACTATAAAATGTATTTGAATAATGTCAAAAACAATTATTCGATATTTAAAATATATATTCTAATAATTTTTTAAATCCTCTTAATAACCACCATTTTTAAGGCAAGGTTATATATTATTATATTAAATAATAATATTTTAATAATATATTAGTGTTCTGTAAAACACTTCCATGCATGTAACACAAGTCCGCAAAGTAACTCATTTTCATATGTGATGTAAGATAATTTATTATTGTGTGAATTTAAATCTAAATGATATATTAAATTTGTTTAAAAGATTAAACATTCTATAAAGTCTAGAGAGGTTTTATTATATTAGATAAAAGCAACTCTTTTAAAATATTCAACGTGTTACACAAACTGCTCAGTTCTAATTCCAACCGTCTCTGGATAATTATTTGGAATGATATTTTCTACTTGGTGTACTTCAACTACATTTTTCTTATTTCCCCTATGGAAAATAATTATCAAATTACATATTTTAGATGAAGTAACATTGTATTATTTAAGTTCTATATCATTTAAAAATAACCATAGGGTAAAATATTTCGAGGGCAGGTAGTTAACATTATCCTAGCCTCTAAAATTATCTAAAACACTGATTTATACCAAATTTAACAACAATTACATAAAAAATTAATATTATTTTGACCCTATAATATAATTCACATTATTATACTCAATATATTTTATGTTTATACTTTTAGAAAACTAGTTCATATCTCTTATATAAGAAACCCATAAATTATAAGGTCGACACTTCTACTCAGTATCCATTTTTTACACAATATAAAAAATTTAAAATAAAACATGTCTTATTTTTATAAAAATCATCATGAATTTTAACATGACTTCTTATTTTAAATTACCTATCCTTACACCCTATGAAAACATTTTAAAACGTGTAATGAGAATAAAAACCATGGTATGGGACATAAAAAAGAAGAAATCCATTAGCCCAGTAAAAAACATAAAAACCCAATAAGTAATTATATTTAGTTAAATATTCTATGAGTAAATGAAAAAAATTATTTCCACATGAAAATTAAATCAAATTTTTCTCAAATAAATCCTTTTAAACCCATAGTAAGAAAAATCAAAACCCCTTTTTGGTAACTTGAAGCATCATATTGATAACTTGTTTTAAACCCATGCTAGAATTAACAGGTTCTTAGTTAAATATATATGTGGACCCTCTTTCTACCCTCTAATTCCTTACTATAGAGATAAGGAACATAACTCTATTCATTGGTGTTCTATCTTAGAACACCCATCATATTATTTATATCAGGCTCATCTGATGCTCTATGGGAACACCCATCAAATTATCTATATCAGGATCATTCATTAGTTGTAATAAGGATAAACTATTCATATAATTTATATTGAACTCACTCATTTCACATATATAATTATCAATAACCATATCATGAATAAAACATTTTATGGATGAAATTTTTCATTACAAAAACATTGAATAACTCTTTTAAAATCATATTAAAATCAATTTCAAATATCAAAATATGATTTTCTTTTAAAAATCCATTTCTAATAACAAAATAATTATAAATATGGTGTTTTTATGAATATATCCTGAAATACTTTAATTTAATCCAAACATTAAATCATTGTTATAGTAATAGTAAAATTCATTATTACTATATATGTTAAAAGCGAAAATTCCTTTTATCTTTTCTAAAAAAATCAAATATTCCGTAAAAAGATTCCTTTTTGAACATTGCTAAAGTAAATTTAAAAAATTTCTTTATAAAACATTAATTTAAATATAAATAACTTCAAAAATTCATTTTAAAAACATGGTTATAAAAGATAATGATTTTTGTAAATGAATCTAAAAAATATTAAAATTGAGATTTTAAGTTGAAGTGTCACTTACCATGAGAATGACTCCTTACATATGTTCTTTAAATTCATAACTAAAGACATTTCATAATTATTTAATTTAATAAAAAAAATTTCATGTTTATAAGTCTTTTTATTTCCATTTATTAATCAATTACTTAGTTAATTATGTTCACGTCTGGCATTTTGATGATATTCAGCTCATATGTCAAAAATGACCTTGGTCTATTAACTATTGTCAAATATGTCATTATTACATTAACTACATAATAATAATCATGAAATACTTAAAATATTTATAAATAAATTATAATTTTAAACTGAATAATGAATGATGGTTATGATAAATGAACTATGTTACAATCATAAAGATGCTAAGTCTTATGTATGCATTAATAATGTCTATTTTCTAACAATCATTATGTAATGAAGGAAAATATTATTTTATCTTTATAGAATGGTAATTATATAATAAATACCATTTTATTTCTTTAAATATATATATATATATATATATATGTTATCAGTGTGATTTGGAGTTGAAAAAATAATCACATCGCTTCATGGAGGTGGCAGTCCACACGTACGCAGAAACAACGTTATCATTTTTCAATGAATAGAGAGGTAAGAAGTAAATTATATATTATATTTTAAAAATATTAAACATGTATTGGAATTAATATATAAACATAAATTATATCCTTATATCCTTAAATTATATGCTATGATGGAAAATGAATTACAATGGTTCGCAAAGCTGTAGTCCATCGTATGTAGGAATAATGGTTTTATTTCCCATTATATGAATGATGATATAAATATAGGTTATTACGTAAACATAATAACATATATGTTTATTATATATACTATTTTTATTATATCATCATGGTTTGATAATATTTTAATTAGGTGGAGTAATTAATATAATGAAAACACTTGATTAAGAAACATACCTTTTCTTCAGACCACCTCTTTTGGATTATACCTAAAGCCCTACAATATTTGATTTATGATCAAACAAAGGAATCTTGGACATTTTTAGAGAATTATGTATGGTTTTTTTGTGGTTTTGGTTTCACAAATTGTATTTCATGGTGTTAATTGGAGAAGAGAGGGGGTGACCATTTATATGTGGGGGAGAGGACGCGCTTGGAATTTTAGAAAAGAAAAACTGATACTGATGACTTCGAACATCCCAAAAAGAACCAAAATAGACCATTATAGAAAATAAGATGATATAAGGTAAAAATATATATATAAATATTTTTTGGAGAAGTTTTTAGATCATTTTAAAACTTATATTTGTAGTTTAACCCCCGGAAAAACCATTTTCACCTTAACAAAAGTAAAATATTTTTACATTTTTCACTATAAATTATGAAAAAAATTCATTATTATATAATATAGATTATTATGATTAAAAAAATGGGATACATTTTTCAAAATAAAATTCACATAAAAGGATTAATTTTATTTAAAATTAAATGTGATGATGTGATAAAAAATAAATTTCTAAACAAGAGTTTTTCGTGCAGAAAATAATATTACATTACATTTATGATTAGAAATAATTTCTATATTAATTAAAATTAAAATTTATAAATATAAAAATTTTACATTTAATTTAAATCATTCATCATTAAGTTTTATTTTAATTAATGAAATTGGAGAAAGAATATTCATTTTGATGAAAAAATCATAAAAAATGTGTTTAAAAAAACAAAAACAAAAACCCACTATAAATTTGATTAAAATATACGTGATAGTTTTTTTATCATTATATTGTTATTACTTGAATAAAATATTATTTTATTGTATACACTTGTATTAATTATTGATAGATAGAAATTTAGTGGTGAACACCTACTAGGTATGATGTATTCACACCATACATGACTTTTCTAGGAAACATGTAAACCTTGTTATGTGTGTTTGATGTATTGAAAATGAACATGTTTGTGAGGATACTTAACATATAGTGTTTAGGGAAATGATAATTTATTTTAGAGATAATGATGTATATCTCATCTATATATCACTTCTTCAATTTTTATTTCCATTTTAAATTGGAATGACACACCACTTGTGTTCAGAAAATGTTTTTATTTATTTTTTGGTAAGGTATATTTTCATGGGTAATGATAGGGTGGTTTTTATTCTTAAATTGTGTATCAAGATTATTTTTTACTTAATAACTCATATATAAAAAAAATATTATTATACAATTACAATATGTACCGCTAATATATAAGTTTTTTATTTCTTGGGCATCCTATGTATGGATAGTTCAAGTTGTTTTTATGATATAAAATTTTTGTGACATAATTAAATTTAAAAGAATGGAATTTTTTCTCTATTTAACCACATATTATCCCATAATATTTACACCGATCTATGGTTACTTGGAATCATGCTCGACATCATACGGTGTTTGGATTCAGGTCAATGGGTAATTCAGATCGGGGTGTTACAAATGAAATGGGGTAAGGTTATGAAAACAAATATAAATTATTTTTTAATCATTGAGGATAATAAATAATCATAATTTTAAATTTCATTTACATATTCAATATTAATAATTCCTCAAGGATTTTTTATTAAAATTCTACACTAAATATAATTTCATATTTATTTTTGTTATATAAAAATTTATTTTCATGAATATGAATTATAAAATAAATGTGATACATTTATTTATGGTGAAAGATAGAGTCTTGGGTCAAATTATATGATGTAAAAATTGAATACTTAGATTGTATCGACCTAATTTTTTAATTTCACTTCTATCATTTTAAAAAATATTTTATAACGTTTTCGTCTATAAAAAATAGATATCAAATATAAAATAAGATTGAAATGACATACCAATTTATTATCATTATCCTTTATAATATTAAATGACCATAATATAAATATTAAAATATCATGTTTTATGGTTATGATACCATTATCGTCAATGGGAGGGGTTTTTTCTCACATTGATCTTGAGATTTTAAATCTCATATATCATTTAACCAAATGATAATAGGTTTTTAAAGGAAATATCCATCTATGTTATACACCAAACCACTTTAAATAAAACATTGAATTGATATTGATATATATATATATAATTCATATCTAGTTAATAAATAAATATTAAGCATATTTTCCTCTAATTGTTCTATATTTTTATATACATATAGATCTTTTCATAGCACATGATGTTAAATAAAAACATAAAATAACATGAGTAATCAATACATATATTATATAATATAAAATATTCTTATAAATCCAAACTATAAAAAAGTTTTTTATAAAGTAATGTATACCACATTCTTGATTTTTGTTAGGGTTGTGGAGGTTAAATTTCACATTATTCACTTTATAAACTTATTTTCTATTTATAAAAACAAATTTATAAAATATAACAATTTATAAATTTCATGTAAAATAAATTAACATCGAATTTGATTTACCTTAAATATCTTATCCTCATGTTTGATAATAATATAAACTTATGTTTATTTGTTTATAATTCATATAGATATAATTTTTTCTTGAGGGTTAATGTTCCCATAAGTATCTCTCAAATATTTAGTGGTAATTGTTTGTTTAAATACTCCATGATCCATTTATGAATACCTAAATAAAAAATTCATTTTCTGGCCTCTCATATTTAATGTATTCTTCTAAAATCATAAACTATTAATATTATGTTAATTTAATTGAAAGAAAAAAATGAATGTCTAATAATCATGATATCATAACATTATCTCAAATGAATACCTTTATTACGTGCACAATATATTTCTATTTTTGATTCCAATTAGAAAACAAAATATAATAAAAATTCCAATATAATTAATGGAAATGGATTTTTGTGGGTTAATAGGTTTTCTATTTTGATTCAAGAAATAAAAAAAATTCCCAACATTCCTTGATTTTGTGACCTCAGGTACCACTATTATGTGGTGGGACCATGAATTTACAATGTATATATAGTAATATCATGTTCTTTAAAATTATGATGACAATTATACTGTATATCAAGGTGAGTAGAATCTGTGTGTAGAGAAGAAATTATATATAACATATTTTACACAAATAATTTAATACAAATAATATATATATCAATATCTAGACATATAAATAAAATATGTAACAATGAAAAATAAAAATTCTTATTACTATAATATTTTCCATTTCATTAATATTTTACAGTTATCCATTGTATCGATGATCAAAATAAAATCTATACGGTAACCTATAACATATAAGACAACATTCTCATTGAAAGAACCATAAATTGGTTATGATGTGCCAAGTAAATGATCATCCTCATTGAAATTATCACTCAATTTTGTAATTGTTTTAGTTTCTAAAATAACAATGGTCAGATTATAATTTCTAGGATCTAGTATATATATAATATTTTTTGGTTTTGATAACATTAGGAAAACAATTTAATTATATGCTTCAATGATGAAATCTAATTTTAAAAAAATACCAAACCATCAACATTAATTACAATTTTATATCAATATTGTATCATAAAAAATAGAACCAGTAATTTTTTATAATCCAACTCTTATATTTTTACAATGGTATCAAAGTAATACAAATTTTCATTAATGTAATCTTTACCATTGAAACTAGAAACAAGATCATTTCAACTACCAATGTAACTCCACTGTTTTTTTGTCATATTACATTCACTGAGTTCCTTTATATAAAACATATAACCATTAAAAATATATTAATTTTATAATAATTCATGTACACATATTAATTTGTCATCATACCTTTTCAAAAAAGGATATAGGATTTTAATATGACTCTTGAAAATTATTATATCAAAAATAACTTATTAAGTGATAACATCCATAGATCGATATTTTCATAGTGATTCACTATATTTATAAGATATTTTAGAATAATATTATGTGTTATAGTATACATGACACCCAATGATGAGCTTTAATAATCATAAAATTATATTATACAAAAATTATAACCTAGTCATTAAATAAATGGGTATGAATAAAAGAAACAACATTATGATATATATATATATGAACATCATAATAAATAAAAGTATTGATTAATTCTTATAAAATAATCACATAATTTTTAGTAAAGTCATTTATGCTTTCAAAGTATGTTTTATACAAATAATGGTTTTTATTGATTTTTTTGAATGAATATTATAATTAATTTATATCAATTTTTTAAATTTTATATTTTAAAAAGTTTATCATTTTTTAAATTCTTATATAAAAACTATCATAGGGTTAAATATATATATTTTTATAAAAAAATTCTTTTTCAGTAAGTAGTTGATAATATCAATTTTTTAAAAAAATAATTTCTCTTCAAGTATTTTCAAGAATCCATGTATTTGGAATTTTTTTCAAAATTAAATGACTTAAATTTGATTAATAAATCCAATTAATTTCAATGAAATTTATATTATTCTTGTTTTTTTCTAAAAAAATTTTTATACTTAGAAATTAATTTTCATGAAAAAGAACTTTTCATCACTTTTTGAGAGTTTATTTTAATAAAAAAAATTACACATAAAGAAAATTAATTTGATAAAATCTATTCAATATTTTTAATGATAATTTTTAAATTTTTTAAAGATTAAAATTTATTTTTTGTTACAATAAATAGTAACAATGGTAAATATTTCTCACCATAGTAAATGGTAAATTGAGTTAAATATGTTTAAAAATCATTTTAAAAGGATTTAAAATCCCCCTAAAACATTAAACTAAAATATTATATGAGTTTAATTAGACACAACCCAAAAAATATTTCAAAATTTTGAATTTTTCTAGCATTTGTCTTTTATGAAACATTTATATTATTTTATTTAAAGAAAAAATTCCAAAATTTATTTTTTCTTTTTGGATTTTGTAACAATGATAAAAATAAGATATGGATTATTTTAAAAGTTTATTTTGAAGTTGAATGTTTTTATCTTTGGATAACTTATTTTTAACCTTTATGTATTAAATATTTACATTAATTGTTTACAGAACACTGAAAGAGTGATTTTGAAAATAGTAAAACAATCACGTAAATGATAATAAAAAATTTAAAAAGTATTATTTTTATGTAAAGATTATTAAAAATATAATATTTCTCCAAATAGAATAGATATGGTCAAAAATATTAATTTAACACTTTTATATTTTTTGAAATATTTTTTTTGAATTAATTTAATCTCTTTTATATTTTTTATTTCACTCCATACTGAAAATAAATTATTTTTTATTAAACCCCTATGTATGGATTGAATTATATGAAAAAATATTTTGATCATGCACTAAATGCAACATTATTTTATACTTTTCTAAATAGAATACTCGGGTTAGCTTATGTTACATGCAAGATTGACCTTCCTCGATTGCTTACACAACACGCAAGACTAAGTGTTGTTGACCAATTCTTCATTATTAAAATATTATTATTTAATATGATATAACATGTTAATTAAATTAAATATTACAGTATTATTTAAATTATGAAATATTTTTAGTTGAATTTTTTAATTATAAAACATTATAGAAACCAAATCAATATAAAGGGACCGATTTTATAAAAGTGTATTTTTATGTAAAAAATGAAATTTATATTAATTACTAATAGTGAATTATATTAACTAAATTTATATTTTATATATTAAAATAAATATTATTGGTAATCATATAATATATTTGATAGATATCAGATAATAATGAATCTAATTTTATGCTTAAAAACCTATATTTTTATAAATGTAGTTTTACCGCATTTAAATAGATAACTCATTTGAAATCAAATATTTGGAAGTTTTGTATTTTTAATACGTCAAAATAAAAATTATATTTGAAATATTAGCATAAAAATTTGTTTAAGAAAATTTTATGGTATTTTTCTGTAAGGTTTTATCTTTTAATGAAAAGTTCAAAATACTAAATTTTAATTCAAAACATATTTTTGATCTAATTTATTTATAATGATAAATTATATTTTAAATTTTTTGTAATTTTTAATTAGATAATAATTTTATAAATTAATCCAATTTAGTTAATTGTAATAAAATTCACTTTGAAAGTGGGTATAAAAACCTGGAAAACTTTTGGACATTTTTACGTTAAAATCCCATAGTATTGTCTTGTTAGTGGGGTTATTTTTAAATTAATTTCTTCCACTTATGTGATAATAATTTGGAAAAATGTAAATAATATTTATAATCATAATAATTTATAATTTTAAATAATTTCAACTTTGCTTTTGATGAAAACTATTAGTGATAATGATTAAAATTAATTACAATGATTAAGAGAAAAACTAGGTTAACAAAGTCCTAAACCATAAATTTAACACCACAAACAACCTAGAAAATTGTAAAAAGGCAATTTTCAGAAAATAATAGTACATGAACCTTAAATTATTATTATTTTTTAATAAATTTTTTAGGTAAAAACATGTTTACACTAAACTTGTTTTCAAAAATGGAATGTTTGTCCTTTTTCCCTATAAAAGGCTACCACATAACCCTATTATTCACACCTCTCAACCCACTTATGTTTTGAAAAGATCTTCCCAATACACTTTAAAACATCCCTCCCTTAATCCTAGAAACATATCATTAGTAATAATGCAATACAAGGAATCATTTTGGCACCAACCTAAATGAGTTACCCGATTAAGAGTTAATGACTTCTATCAAGATCTTTTGTTTTATTTTATTTCTCCTCCCCCTACCCTCTATCTATTAAAAATTTATATAAGAAATATTATCTTAAATATATAAGGAATTTTTTAATCTAAGTTTTAAACCTGCACTTACACACACCTAAATCTAGTGGGTAAATAACAAATTTTTTATGTGTATAACAAACCACCACCTCACAAAACGATAATTGTTCATTTTTTCTGGCCGCCTCTCATGGTGAAAATTATGATGGAAAAACTATTTAAATATGTTATATATTATATTTATTATTTATTTAATCTTTTCTATACTATTATTAATAGATATCCTTATACTTTGTTTTATTTAAATATGATAATTTCATTTAAGAAATTGTGGACAACCACCCCTCAAAGAAATGTGATTCGTTTACAAACTACATGGAATGTATTAAGGATGGATTTAGTGAAATTATATTACATATATGATATAATTATTCTACTATAATATCTATATATATATACACATATGAAATTTACCTTCTTTCTTTCAATATGACAACAAAAATGAAAACTGCATTCAAGCATACGTATAGCTTACTGTCTCCATGAGTTGTGTATTACATTCAATACCTCTATATTAAATAGATAATTATAACACACATATACTAAATACAAATGACATTTGTATCATGGTTTAAATTCATGAAATCGTGATATATGTATAAGGACCAAAGTTATAACAAATTAAGAAACGTGTTGAGAACAAAGAGGATATTACCCACACATAAAACATAACATATAATTGTTAACAAGAGGGTAATACAAAGTCATAAACACACCATATAAGTTATTAGTTATAATAAAATTATTATATTGTATATTTATAGTAATCTTATATTTATTATATAAATTTTATTAATTTGTACAATGAGATTCAAGACACAAGGAAAGGGAATTTCATCTCACTTTTTATTTCTGTGAGATACATGCTTCATTCACTATCAATCCCTATTTTCTTGTATGTATACTACCAATTGATGTATTATATTATTTTTATTATTAGTAAATTTTTTATTATTTAAATACCCATTCTATCATCTTAATTTTAGCGGGTAGCATTTTCAAAATCTACCAAATAGATAAGACAATTGTATCTCAATTTTCTGTTTTTAAGACATGTGTTTTGTTATGAACCTACATTCATTTCTGAGGGTTATATACTTCCATTTGACATGTTATATCATGAATATAATTATTTTCATGATAATTTAAGCTTTATTTAATTAAATTTTAATACATGGATAGTTTAATCACATGTAACCAAGTGGTAAGAGTTTATTGAAACAATCTAATCATTTTTTGAGATTTTTAATGATTATGCTTCCATTGAAGAAATATTATGATATATATATGAGGAAAACTCATGAGTTTTATTCTCCTAAGTTTATTCAATATATATTGATTTATTATTACCTTTTTTTACTCTTTGGTACTTAAGAGAATTAATAAAATGTTTTAATGAAAAATCTAACCATATTTCTTTCTTCAGTAAAAAATTTATTTTATGTCAAAAACCATGTTTTAAATAATATTATCAAAAGTAATTCAAATGATATTTGAAGATAATTTTAAAGGAAAAACGTTTTTTTTAATTCTTTATTTCTTCCAAATATTTTTTATAAGTTTTCAATTTTATTTTCAAAGAAATGGGTTTCAAGGCATTTTCAATATTTCTTCCTATGTTTTTAATATATTTTCAAAGAAATGGTTTTCAAAACCTTTTAATGATTTATTTATATGTTTTCAAGTTATATTCAATGAAATGTTTTTCCAGACATTTCCAATCATAATTTATAATTTTTAAAATTATTTTAAAAATGGTTTATTTAAAATGTTTTGAATCTTATTTTATAATTATTTAAGGAAAAATGTTTTCAAAATGATTTCAAATATTCTTTCTATGTTTTCATGGTATTTTTCAATAAAATTATTTTCAAATAGTTTTATGTATTAAAAATAATTTTTCAAATAAAATTTTCCCCGATAAATGTTTTTGAAAGATAATTTAGAATTATTTTCCATCTAAGATGACATCCATCAATATTACTCGTGCCTTTCTAGGAAATTATCTAATGTTTCTATTCATATTATTTTTTAATGGTTTATGTTTTGATAGAAGGATTCTTATGACACCCTCTTCTCCTCAATGGGTTATATTATTTTTAATCCTAATTCTTTTCATGGATTTTGATTTAATGAAATGATTAAGAAACGTATCTATTTTCCACAGGTTATGATGTGATGAAATGTCAATGATAACAATTTCATTTCATGGGTTATGATGGTTGTTTATGAAACCCATATATTTTTATGGGCCATGATATGATTTTTGTTTTATTATCATGTGGCACATGTAGGTATTATTTCATCATGAGATGGGTGGGACCTATATCGCCCTCCAATGCATTGGGAAATTATAAATGTTTTATAATCTCAAATGGTACACATGAGGACATATCCAGCCTAAAACAAGAGGGTACATGAGAGTACAACCCTATCCTGAAACAAGAGGGTTCACGGGCAGAAATCCCAATCCTAAAAGAAAAGGGTATATGGGAGGAAATCCCAATCCCAAAACAAGAGGGTATATGGGAGGATAACCCAAGCCTGAAACAATATGTTACATAGGAGGACATCTCAAGCCCGAAATAAGAGGGCCCACATTAGGGCATCCCATGCCAGAAGTAGGTACATGGGTGATTATCACAAGCCTAACATGATACAATGTCCTTGGTAGGAATCTTTGACATAGGATTTTTATATTCTTATGTGTCTACCACAATTCCATGATTTATTCCTATGTTATGCGTTCAAAGAATATGTTCTACATTTCATTATCAATCATGTCTAATGAACTATCAACATTTCTTCCATGATTCAAGTTTATAATCTTATTATATTCATGGTATTATAATCAATTGTTATGATCACATTCTCATACCCCTATGATCATGTTTATGATTACATGTCACCCTTGTTTACCCTTAATGATCATCCAAACTCACCACTTTTTATGTTTTTATTTCAAGGATATGAGATGTGGATTAAGTATGATGTGTCTAAGAAGGGTTTTATTCATGAAGAACCCAATGGGAGGTATTTTAGTTCACTTATGTACCACTTTTTATGTTTAGAAGTGTATAAAGACACTAAAATAATACAGTATTTGGGAATTTATTTTGGTAATGTTTTAAGTGTTCCGTATAAATTATTTAATGTTAATGTATGAAAAGTGAGTGTCCATATAGTTAGTATCAGATCAAAGGTTTAGCTAAACTTTGGAAACATGGATTAGAAAACTCTAGTGATATCATGGGGTATATTTCTAAGGATATGTCTAGGGCTGTCGCTAAGGATAAATATATAGATGAGTAAACATTTAGGAAAATTTATTATAATTTGGGTAAAGGGTAGAGTGACTGGTTTCCCCTCAATACATCAATGTCTAGATACTACAAGTTGATGTGGGTTTGGCATATATATACATAGGGTTAATGATTCCAATAATATGTCTTGGTTTTAACTCAAGGTAATATGGTACATGACAATGGGCCTTGTTTCACACCTTGTTGGACACTCCCCGGGGATATGCTTTAGGAAATAAAAAACACTTTACAAACCATTATAAAGGATTTAAAGAGAATATGGTTATGAATAGCCTAGGATAACCCTAGGGTGTCATTGATTAAGGAAGGTGTCATAATTAGACATCCTGTAGGTAATTATTTTTATAACTATGTGGTTTTCTTCTCTGATAAGTAATGCTCACAGTATGCTTATGGTTTTATTAAATGCCCAGAACTGGAAGGAACTAGATTAACATTGAATGTGATGGATGATTTTTTGATGATAATTCAAGTGGGATGATCATTGGAGTGAAATCTATTGTGATCATGTGAAAAAAGTTTTCATGGAACATGATTAACAACGTGTACCTTAACCAAATCTCAGACTCATCAAGGAAAATAAGGAAGGAGTTTTCTATGATTTTGGGTATTGGATAACTTAGAGGAAATAAAATTTGGTTTCTTTCATGTCAAGAATGTATAAAGAATCACCTAAGTGCATGTCTAAGTGGAACAAGAAGATTTTTTGACTGTGGAAAAGGATGGAAAAAGAAAGTGATTATAAAGGGAAAATGAGGAGTTTGGTTAATGAATTGGATGGGAATATTGGCATCCATATGATATCCTCAAAGGTAATCTATTTTAATTGTGGAATAAATGGTCATTATGAAACTCAATTTCCCAAGAGTGAATCTCTTGAAGATAATTAGTAAAGTGGTGAGAGTAATGGTCATATTTATAAAGATTATGAGACTAGAGATGAAATAAGAAAGAAAAGAGGTATTAAGTAATAAGATATTATGGACATGTTATGACATATGGATGAAGTTTACAACTTCTTGAATTAATGTAATATATTTATTAATCTATGAAATAAGGAATAACTTATGTTTTTTTGAAGTATTTATGGTAATTTAGGTTATTACAATGTTTTAAGAGAACATAAGATGAGGGTATTCACATGTTTGGAATGTTAAAACCAATATATACTTTCTGATATATGAGGGATTAGTGTAAAGTTTATTTTGTGACCCTCTTTCTAAATTTTTCTGTTTTCATCTTTTTAATGGATTATAAGGTTAACCGTTCATGAAAATTTTATGTTAAAATTTGGAGGAAGTATTTATGTATTCATATTATATTAAAAACCTTGGTTATATGTCTATTTAGTGATTAACCATATTTCCTATTTCACTATAATATTTATTTTGGAAATTATATTAGTGTGGTTTTAAAAAATAAATAATTTATATTGTGTGACAAATAATAATTTCTCGCAAGGTCTCTAGTCTTGAACCCATGACCGTAGGACGATATGGGTTTCATGACTACCATTAGCCTACATGGTGTCTTGGTTAATGTTTAATTATTTTTTATTAATACTTTTTATTATGAAATAGTAGTGTAAATTTTTATTTTTAGAGATTAATGTATTAACAATATTGACTTTTAAGAATAGTTATAGATAAATGTTTATATTTTTAAATCTTTTATGGAGCATAATATGTGCAAAAAGTGCTTTTTAATGCTACGAGTATAAAAGTAAATTTCTAGACATCCATTTGTTGAATTAATGGATAAATTATAAATTGTTAAAATTACAACCGAAGAATGAAATCTTGTTTATATAAATATATCAAGGAAGTATATTTCATTATATTTATGGTCAATAAAATTATTACTCAAAGATAGGATAATGATAAAAAATGTTTTCCTAATACCATAATTTTTGTTGAATTGATGAACTTATAAATCATCATATGTTCATGAATTTTAGGATCATAAATTTTCATTTATGATTCACTTGTTTTTTATTTATTACCTCAATAACTCTATATGAATATTTACTTTTTTTCCTTCAGGTCTATGTTTTCACATTCCACCTATGTTCTCCTATGTGGAACACTAGTTATATGTTACCTTGGGTAACCATTATTTTTCCAAAATTACATTTTTAAAATAATTTTAATTATACATTATTATGATGTGGGATTATATGAATGAAACATTCAATTATCGAAACATTAATAACACACATGAATTTAAATAGAGAAATTCATTTTAAGGGGGGTAGAATGTTATACCTAGAGAATTTCTGATATATATTTTTATAATTAATTTAATCTGTTTGATATTTTTAATTTCACAACACATTGAAAAACAATTATTTTATATTAATGAATGAATTATTGCTGCATTATACAAAACAAAAATTTAATCATACACTACACACAACATAAATTATAGTTTTCTTTACAGGGAACACTGATGTTATCTTACATTACACACAAGACTGACTTTCCTCGATGGATTTCATAACACAAATGTCCAAGTGTTACCGAACAATAATTCATTATTAAAATATTATTATTTAATAGAATATAACATAGAAATTAAATTTACGATTATAAGATTAACTAACTTATGAATATATATATATATATATTCAATTTTTACCAAATAATTAGAAAAGAATATAGAAACCAAATCCAAATAGAGGGACAAGTTTTAAAAAAATTTATTTTTATGAGAAAAAGTGATTTATATTAATTATTACTAGTGAAATAAATAAATTATATTTATATTTTATATATTCAAATAAATATTTTTGATAATCATCCAATAGATTTTATAGATATATGATAATAATAACCTTTATTTTATTCTTAAAAATCAATATTTTTATAAAGGTAGTTTTACCACCTTTTACTGGAGAACCCATTTTAAATAAAATTTTTGGAACTTTTATAGATTTATTTTTTAAAAATAAACTTCATCATTAAAATAAAAATATAAAAATTCGGTTACAATAAATTTTTTGTGTTTTTCCATAAGCTTTTATTTTTTAATAAACAGTTAAAAATTCTGAATTTTAATTTAAAACCGATTTTTTATCTAATTAATTTATAAGGTTGTATTATATTTAAAATTTTTTAGAAATTTTAATTAGATAATAATTTTATAAATTAATACAATTTAGATTATTTTCATCAATTTGACTTTGATATTTTGAACAAAAACATTGCAATCTTCTAGTTGTTTTAACTTTTAAAACCCGTAGTTTCATCTCATCGGTAAGATTATTTTAAAATGATTTTATGCCACTTATGTTATTATAATTTAAAAAAAATTATTTCATATTTTATATAATAATAATTTATATTCTCTAATATGTTAAAATAAATTTTACCAAAAAATATTAGTAAAGGTGATTAAAATTAATTACAACCATTAAGAGAAAATTGAGGTTAACAAAGTACTAAACCATAAATTTAATACCCAAAATGTCCTATACACTTGTAAAATCCCAAATGTTTGGGAATTATTTGCTTGTGTACCTTAAATTATTGATTTATTTTTTTTTGTTCCTTAGGTAAAAATGTGGGTACACTTAAATTGTTTTAAAAAATACCAAGTGTGTCATTTTCCTTCCCTATAAAAGTCTACCACCTCTACATCTTCTTCACACCCCTAAAACAACTTTGGATTACCTAAATTTTTTCCAATACACTTTAAAAAATCCCCACCATCCTCTTTTAATCCTCCCCATGGTATTAAATCAATCCATGGAATCCTTTTCGCACAATCCAAAAAGACTTACTCGATTAAGAGGTAATGAATTCCCTAAAGCTATTTTCTTTTTTTTATTTTCCTCCCCCTACACTCTAATTATTCCATTATTGTATAAAAATAGTAGATTAAATATACTATGATTTTACTAATCTAATGGTTTTAACAACTGTAATGTGCTGGGGTTTTGGGGTCCATTACTTGGTGAAAATCCGATGTGTGGGGTGTTCTAGGAGGTCTGGAAGGCCATCCCAGCTCCTCGGTGATGCTTAAGACTCCTAACAGTGGCCTCGGCCTACCAGTAGCCTTGGCCTACCAGTGGCCTCGTCCCACCGGTAGCGCGGCCTACCAGTATCTCGGTCTACTGGTGGCCTCGTCCCACCGGTAGCTCGGCCTACCGGTATCTCGGTCTATCAGTGGCCTCCTCCTACCGGTTTCTCAGCCTACCGGTGGACCCGTCCTACCGGTAGCTCCGCCTACCGATAGCTCGGCCTACCAATAGCTAGGACTACCGATCTCTTGGTCTACCGGTAGCTCGGCCTACCGGTAGCTCGGCCAACCGCTTGCCTCGGCCTATCAGTACCTCGGCCTACCGGTAGCTCTGCCTACCAGTGGCCTCGCCCTACCGGTAGCTCGGCCTAGATATCTTTCTGGATGAGGAGTTTCGAGCAAGATGATTAGAGGAGGCACTCCATCCTTCACTTCAGTACGTTGGCACTCCCGCTACTCTTACGATGTACATAGAAGTACAAAAGAAGGTTGTGATAGTAGAGGGGATGCACTCGAAGGGAGGCACGCCATGAGAAGGGAACCAGCTGAGTTCATCAAAGGGGAAGGCGGTCATCAGCAAGTCTCCAGCGACAGGCCCTTTCAGGTTTTGACAAGCAGGGTTTAGGCCTCATCAGTTCGAGTCCCGAGCTTCTATCCCTTGCCCGTTTCTCACAGGGCCGGGACCGAAGTGTTTCTCTTACAAAGTTTTCGGACACGTCCAGAGTTGGTGTCTGACTCGAGCTTCACATGGTGGAAATGGGAAGTTTCAGCTCCCACTACAGCAACATCCTTTGCTGGAAAGGCCTTTCCAGCAACAGCAGCAGGCCCTTGGCCCTCTGAGGGATGACCTTGCGAGAGGAGATCAACACCAGGGTGCACCACAAGGACCTCGACTCTGGCGTGGTCAGGGAGGTGGTTGAAAAAAGCGAGGCAGAGGAGTTGTGCGTGGACAGTTTCATGCCATAGAGTTAGTAGCTCCGACAGGACCATAGGTTGTTCGAGGTATGATAAGTTTATCCAACACTCTTATTTCTGCCTTGTTTGATTTGGGAGCTTCGCACTCCTTCGTTACCCCCAAATTAGCCTATGTTGTGGGTCTGGATTCTGAGAGACTTGTTGTGCCCCTAGTGTTGAGAACACCAGTTGGGGGTTAGACCAGCGTATCTTACTTCTTTCAGGGGTGTAGACTGATTTTGGGACCGCATCAGTATAGTGAAGACCTTATTTCTTTACAGATATAGCAATATGATTTCATTCTAGTCATTGACTAGTTATTCTTCGTGAATTCAACCATCGACTGTTATTAGAGAAGGATTGAATTATCCAACGAGGATGGATGGCGGGTGGCTTTTGTTGGGGAGCGGAGTTATCAAGAGGGGAGTGAACACGTGGAGCCACTCTTTTCTATGTTGAACGATATGTTTAATAGAGTCGGCAGACGCAGGAATGATGGATGTACCAGAAGTCGTAAGATAATTCCCTGATGTCCTTCCCGAAGAGGTTGTGACTCTACCCCCTCAACGTGACGTTGAGTTTGGGATAGATGATCGTACCATGATTCACTGTTTCATTTTCACCCTTACACCGTTGTGCTAAACATATTTTGTATTAAAATTTATAAAAATATTATCAAATTTTGCTTCATGATTGATTCAATAATTTTGTGTTTATCACTTTTAAATAGGTCAATGATACTTGTTTTGAAAATTATAATGTAGGTGGAGGTGATTTGGAGGGCCCATGATAAAGTCCTTGAAAAATGGACCAAACTGCGCAGGATCCAAGAAGTTCAGTGGACTCAAACTCATGCTGTTACTACACCATGCATCCAAATCGGCTGAACTTTTTTGGGATTATCCAAAACATATTGGGCTACAACCTTCATTTAATACCCCAAGAGAGATTCGGAAAATAACGGGCCCAGCCGACCTGATCTGTCCAGCACACCCAATCTGCTCGAGGTAAAAAGTGGTGCACAGTGATCTGTCAATATCTCATGCTCCACTTGTTGAAATAATTCCAAAATTTCGGTGGAGATATTCAAGACGTGGGGATAAAGCTTTTTAGTTTTCCAAAAAAACGTGTTAAGACTTTCTGGTAGGCTAAAACAAGTGCCAAGAGGTTTTAGTAAATCTGTGTGACCAAAACCACTTCCCACATTTCCTATAAAAGGGCACCTTGGGCTCGTCATTTGGAAGTTCGACCAGGAGGCAAAGCTCTGGTATTTTGGAGACCCAAGGGAGTACTATAATCATCCAATAAGTTCTGTAGGCCCCTATCTTCAAAGGGGTTTCAAGGATGAAGAAGGAGTTTCACCCAAGCCTACTCCTCCTCACGATGGCGAGCTAAATGGTGGGAGATCATTTCGAGGGAGCTACACTTACATGGGAGGGAGTTACAACACTTGTTCTTCCACTGTTTTTGTGTAATTTGTGTGTTAAATATTTCACTTATGATTAATTTCTATTCTCTTCTCTTCTGAATGCATTTGTGTGGTTTAATTTAAGTGAAACACTTTTTATCTCAATACCGATTGGGTTGAGATTTCGAGTGGGGATCATGGTTTGTTCTGATAGGACAAGACAAAAACCCAATTAATATCACACATACATAAGATTTTAGTATGTTTTGGTAGCCTTAACTCTGTTATTGAGACCCAAACCTTGACAACACGATTGTTTTTTAAGGGTTGGTGCTTTGCGCAACATTCTAAGAGGCAAGAGGGGAATCAAGATCTTGACAACCTTCAACCAAAGAATTGAACAAAAGCATGTCAATATTTTCAGAACAATGAACTATCCAAGTTGTGTAGTGAACTTGAAATGATCTCCTTTATCCCATAATTTTAAAACACCTCTTTCATTTTTCAATTATTAAACTCTTTAAATCAATTCATTTTCTTTAAACTATATTCAAAAAATACCCCCTTTTAGTCCCTTTTATTAAGAACACACACTCTAAACCTACCAACGCTCCTTGAGAGACGACCTAGGGTCTTCCCTAGACTATATATAATCCTCAAAAACATAATCAATTTGATGTGTCATGATATCATGATCAAATTTAGGAGCCGTTTCAGGGGAGCGCTTTGGTTTTTAGTGCGTGTTTTTGATAATGTAGTTGTAAATTTTGTGAATATTTGTTTTTTTTTCTACCTTTTTACTTCTTCGTGTGTTCTGATCCATATCTCGTGAAGGTTATGTTCATGAAGCATTATACTTTGGGAGACTTACCACCTTTCGAACCCGAACCGGAGAGGATCCTACATCAGCGACACCGAGATGCACAAGACCCCCTTTTGAAGGAGGACACACCACTCGAGACTCTTCTAAACCCATCTTCTTCTGGAACCAAATTAGAACCTGAAATAAACTTTAATAACATGGATGAAAATAATCAAACAGTAAGAGAATTAACCTCTCCTGATGTTGATATCCAACCCACTTACATCCAAATTCAAGGCTTGGCACCTAATTTTGAACTAAAATCTGGTCTAATCCATTTATTACCAAGATTTCATGGATTTCCTGGAGAAGACCCTCATAAGAACTTAAAAGAATTTCTTACTGTGTGTTCAAACTTAAAACCTGATAATGTGGAAGAAGAAAAAGTGAAGCTTAGGGAATTCCCATTTTCATTAGAAGACACAGCAAAAGATTGGTTATACTATGTCAATTCACCAATTAGGGGTTGGGCAGACATGAAACGCCTTTTTCTTGAAAAATACTTCACAGCCTCTCAAACTGAAACTATAAGGAAATAAATATGTGGTATAAGACAATATCAAGGGGAAACATTACATGAATATTGGGAACTCTTTAAAAGGTTATGTTCAAGTTTCCCACACCACCAAATAAGTGATCAACTTTTAATTCAATATTTTTATGAAGGTTTGATTCCTATTGATCGAAATATGATTGATGCTAATGTAGGTGGTTCATTAGTAGATAAGACCCCAATTTCTAAAAGAACCCTCATTGAGAACATGGCACAGAATACTCAACAATTTGGTTCACGGTCCATTGTTCCCATTTGAGGTGTCCATGAGGTGCAAAGTACAGAATTTGAGAAGAAGGTAGACACGAAGTTAGAAGAGGTAAGTACCCTTCTACGACAACTTGCTCTCTCCCAAGGGAAATCTCAATCTCCTCCTCTCATCCATTGTGGAATCTGCTCTTCTGACACCCACTATTCTGACCAATGTCCTCAATTGAGAGAAACTTCTGAAAGTTGTGAGGCAATATTTCCAGGACGCCCCTTTAACCAACCCTTTAGTCAAGAACCATACTATCCATCCAACCAAGGGTGGAAGGACAACCAAGACTATAGGCAAGGGGGTATTCAAACCAACCTCAACAGAAATGGAACCAACAGGGACAGAGTAATCATCCACCACTACCCAGAAATGCTCAACCACCCCAAAGACCATTCCAACCACCCCCTCCAAAAACCGAGCCTAGCCTAGAATATATGATGAAGCAAATGGCTGCCAATAATATCCAATTCCAACAAACCACCCAAGCATCCATACAAGACCTAAATACCCAACTAGGACAACTTGCCAACTCAATGGGGGAAATCCAAAGTCATGGGTCGGATAAACTACCATCTCAACCAGTAGTAAACCATAGGGATAAAGGAAATGTTAGTTCCATCACCCTTAGGAGTGGGACACATCTCAAAAGCCTAATGACCCCTCCATTAGAGTCATCTCATCCAAAGGAAACCACCATCCCAACTGGTGAAAATGGTCCAAGAGAAGAAAACCATTTTCCTGAGAGAAGCCCATCCAAAGGAAAGACTATTGTTGTTGATGAGTCACCTATCCCAACCATTCCTCTTCCATTTCCACAAAGGGTTTTACAACCTAGGAAACAAAAAGAAAATGAACTTGATAAAGAAATCTTGGAAACTTTCAAGAAATTACATGTTTGCATTCCTTTGATTGTTGCAGTGAAGAAAATTCCAAGATATGCCATGTTTCTGAAGGAGATGTGTACACACTGAAGGAGGCTTCGTGGTGATGAGATGGTGAGCATGGGGAGGAATGTTTCAGCATTGATAGAGCCATCACTTCCCACCAAGTTCAATGATCCTGGGACATTCTCAATTTTGTGCACCATA
This sequence comes from Viscum album, assembly GCA_963277665.1. Taxonomy (NCBI): domain Eukaryota; kingdom Viridiplantae; phylum Streptophyta; class Magnoliopsida; order Santalales; family Viscaceae; genus Viscum; species Viscum album. The sequence continues at coordinate 116,589,622 of OY728137.1, forward strand.
GGGGAGTATTCATGTTCCAACACTATGCTTGATTTGGGTGCTTCTATTAATGTGATGCCTCACTCTATTTACTCTTCATTACAGGTCGGTGAACTGAAGCCCACTGGTATTGTCGTTCAGCTAGCAAATCAGAGTACAGCACACCCCTCTGGTGTGTTAGAGGATGTTCTTGTGAGGGTGGAAAATTTAATTTTTCATGCTGATTTTTACGTGCTTAAAATGGAAGATGATAGGATGAATGGCCATACCCCAATTATATTGGGGTGACATTTCTTGAAAAATGCCAAAACCATAATTAATGTCCCTAATGGTACATTATCTATGGAGTTTGGTGGTAATATTGTCAACTTTGATATCCTTGATGTCGTGAAGCACCCCTCATAAGAACACTCCTCTATCTCTGTCAATTGAATTGATGTTCTCCCTTCCCCTAAAACAACTTATTTTTATTCCCCTGATCCCCTTTCTACATTTTCTTCATTGATTGAAATGTTAGGTAATGAATCATGCATTGATTGTTGTAGCGGTCTAGAGAAATGTCATGCATGTTTGTTAATTGATGATTTCTTGAACACCGAGGATCACATGACCATTGATGATACTGTTAAGCTTGTAAAAGCTCATTCCTCATCTGAGGATGTTACCATTGAGCAGTTAGATGAGATCAGTGACTTCTCACTGTCACACACACTTCCGTCAATCCAAAATCCCCCAGAATTGGAACTGAAAAAACTGCCTCAAGATTTAAAATACTCATATCTTGAGAATGAAAACAAGTTTCCCGTCATAATTTCTAGTCCACTCCCTCTTGAGCATGAATTGAAACTGCTTGATCTTTTGAGGGAGTATAAACAAGCTTTGGGATGGAAACTTGCTGACATTCCTGGCATTAGCCCATCAATTTGTACACATCATATTTTATTAAATGATGAGGCGACACCAGTGAGGCAGTCACAACGTCGACTGAACCCAAACCTACTTGATGTTGTTAAAAAGAAAGTAGCAAAACTATTGGTTGCTGGAATCATTTACCCTATCTCTAACAGCCAATGGGTTAGTCCCATTCAAGTAGTTCCTAAAAAATAAGCCTTACTGTAATTAAAAATGAAAACAATGAATTGGTTCCAACTCGTGTACAGAATACTTTTCGTGTCTGTATAGACTATCATCGACTAAACCAACACACTAGGAAGGACCATTTCCCATTGCCATTCATTGACCAGATGCTAGAGAGGCTAGCAGGGAAGTCCCATTACTGTTTCCTTGATGGGTATTCTGGATACTTTCAGATCCATATTGCCCCCCTAGGATCAGGAAAAGACAACCTTTACTTTCCCCTTTGGTACATTTGCTTATAGAAGGATGTCATTTGTTCTGTGCAATGCTCCAGGTACTTTCCAACGATGTATGGTTAGAATTTTTTCAGATTACCTGGATAATTGCATGGAAGTTTTTATGGATGATTTTACTATTTATGGATCCTCTTTCGATGAATGTTTGAGTAGTCTTACTTCTGTCCTATGTCGTTGTATTGAAAAGAATCTCATATTAAATTATAAGAAATTCCATTTCATGGTGCGGCAAGGCATAGTTTTGGGACATGTGATTTCTGGGGAAGGTATCCAAGTGGACAAATCAAATGTATATATCATTTCCTCCCTACCATTCCCTAAAAATGTACGGGATGTGCGGTCTTTCCTAGGTCCCGCTGGATTTAATCGTCGTTTCATTCGTGGCTTTAGTAAAATTGCACTCCCCCTCTCCCAATTACTCCAAAAAGAAAAAGAATTTGATTTTGATAAAAAATATGAGGAAGCTTTCTATAAGTTAAAATGGAGTCTCACATCACCTCTGGTAATCCAACCACCTCGGTGGGATTTACCATTTGAGATCATGTGTGATGCCTCTAACTTTGTAGTTGGGGCATTCTTATCACAAAGGGTCGACTGAGCTCCACATGTCATAGCTTATGCCTCACGTACTCTGGACCCTGCCCAAGGAAACTACAGCACAACTGAAAAAGAATTTCTTTCCATTGTGTTTTCCTTGGATAAATTCAGGTCATACCTTCTAGGGTCCAAAGTCATTGTGTTCTCAGACCATGCATCTCTCCGATATCTCCTAAAGAAACTAGAAGCCAAACCACGTCTCATTAGCTGGATGCTCCTCCTTCAAGAATTTGATCTAGAAATTAGGGACTAAAAAGAAGGATAGAATGTGGTTGTTGACCATATCAGTAGGATTCTTCTATCCTCGGACATTGACTCATCCCCCTATATTCCCATAAATGAATTTTTTCCTGATGAGAAATTGTACCGAGTGCAAGATGTTATTCCTTGGTATGCTGAAATTGTAAATTATTCAGTATCGTCTTGCATTCCGGCTGATTTCACCAAAAACCAGGCTGACCATCTAAAACATGAGTCTCGTTGGTACATTTGGGATGACCCCTACCTCTGGCGCACATGTAGTGATCACGTTATTAGGCATTGTATTCCCGATAGTGAGTTTCAGTCTATCCTTAGGTTCTGCCACACACTTTCTTGTGGGGGACACTTTGGTCCCCAACAGACTGCTCGCAAGGTCTTAGATTCTGGTCTCTTTTGGACCACATTGTTTCGGGATGCCCACGAATATTGTAAATCTTGTCCTCGCTGTCAAAGAATAGGGAATGTCTCTAAAAAAATGAGATGCCCCAACAACCCTTACTCTTCCATGACATTTTTTATGTTTGGGGCATTGACTTTATGGGACCATTCCCTAATTCATTTGGGAACCTTTACATTCTTCTGGAAGTGTATTATGTTTCCAAGTGGGTAGAGGCACGAGCCAGGAGGACAGATGATTCCAAGACAGTTGTGGAATTTTTGAGAACCCAAATATTCTGTAAGTTTGGATTACCTAGGTTTACATCAATGATCAGGGTTCTCATTTCTGCAACCGCACAATGCAATCTCTTTTTCACATGTATGGGGTTGGGCATCGAGTGTCTACTGCTTATCACCCACAAACAAATGGTCAAGCCAAAGTATCAAATTGGGAGATAAAACAGATTCTTGAGAAAACGGTTCATCCAAACAGAAAAGACTGGAGTCTTAGACTAGATGATTAATTATGGGCTTACCGTACTGCATTCAAAACTCCAATTGGCATGTCACCATATCAGCTAGTTTTTTGGAAGAGTTATCACCTCCCTATTGAGGTAGATCACCGGGCCTAATGGGCTATTAAACAATGCAATTCTAATCTTTCTGGTGTAGGTATTCAAAGGAAGTTGCAGATTCAGGAGTTGGAGGAAATGAGAATAGATTCATATGAGAACTCTCGTATTTATAAGGGGAAAACCAAGGCTTCCCACGACCGTCTCATTCTTCATCATCAATTCCACATCGGGCAGAAGGTCCTCCTCTACAATGCAAGGCTGAAGTTGCACCCTGGTAAGCTTCGTTCCCGTTGGTTTGGACCTTACATTGTTACTAATGTCTATCCATTTGGTGTTGTCCAGGTTCAAAATGAAGACACCAAGAAAACCTTCACTGTCAATGGGCTGCAGCTGAAGCACTTCCATGAATCCATTCCGAATCCCCAATGGAGGAACTCCATGTTCATGAAGCGGTCTATGAATAACACTCACCAGGTTTTATCCTTCCTTCCCACAGTCTCTTTTATTATAGTGAGGACACTGCATTCTCTAGGTGTGGGGGGATGGGTACATTCCGGGGTTAGTTAGGAATTTTTTTATCATCTTTCCTTCTTTTTCTCTTTTTCGCTTATTGCATGGTATTGTCACTTTCCCCTAATTTCCCCCCTCACTTCTGTGCTAAAATGATAATTTCGATGCCTAATTTAACATGGAAAATGATGCTCGTTTTATAATTGATGTTATTGAAAATACATGAGGTATTTCCCATTTTCAAGTTGTTTTAACATTCAAAAAAAAATCTGATGAAATGTGCATTTCAGCATGAATTCAAAATTGTGGTGTGAATTTCTCTTGAACATTGGTTATTGGTCGATGATATGAATGGTTGTATCATTTTGAAGCCATTGAGAAGAGTGGTGCCCTTTTTTGTGAATAGTTTAAGGGAAAATTGTGTCATTTAATCTCTCCACTAAATTTTGCACCCAACCATGAAGAGTGAATATTTCTTACTTTATTGAAGGTAAATATAAGTTAGGTTAATTTTTCTCTACTTTCCAAATGATCTTTACATATGTTCGTTCCTTATCCGATCTATTTCATTACTGTACCAGATTGACCTACGCGTGTGTACCTGTTATCCGACTATTGTACGACATCAAAAAAAGGGGGTTTGTATTTTGGGAAGGTCAAAACCACCCATTCTAGACTTTTGATGTTGTTATAACTATTACAATTAGTGTCGTGAGGACATCAAACATGGGTTGAGATAAGAGTGTGAGATTTGTTCTAAGTGAAACTTTTGAAAAAAAAATATTGAGGGGAGTGATGAAATGTACAGCATATGGGGATATCTAGGTAGGGAGCTTTAGGTTTGACATCTAAGAATGCTTAATTGGGTGGTTCTTGGAATTTGATTGCAAAGGATGTAGGGCAGGTTCGGTGGAAAGAATCAAGTCAGTAGACTAATTTTAAAATATCTTTTATTTATTTAATAGAAAGTGGAAAGAATAGCATGAAATGGTTGTCACACACACACGTGGATAATTGGTGACATGATTAACTTTTGAATTATTTTCATTGATTGGTATCATTAGTCTCTTCGAATTTTATTTGGATACAATTTTTTAGACAACTTTTTCCATGATCACTAAGAATAACTCCTCGGTGTGATTTTTACATTGATCACAATTCTATCAGAAATTAATTTCCCAAGAATGTTAAATCTTCAGGAATTTGGGAATATATAGATGCATAATTTTTAGGAATGTGAATTTTCCCAGAAGTGCAAATGTTCAGGTGTGGGGGTGTGATCGTACCACGATTCACTGTTTCATTTTCACCCTTACACAGTTGTGCTAAACATATTTTGTATTAAAAATTATAAAAATATTATCAAATTTTGCTTCATGTTTGATTCAATAATTTTGTTTTTATCACTGTTAAATAGGTCAATGATACTTGTTTTGAAAATTACAATGTAGGTGGAGATGATTTGGAGGGCCCATGATGAAGTCCTTGAAAAATGGGCCAAACTGCGCAGGATCCAAGAAGTTTAGTGGACTCAAATTCATGATGATACTACACCGTGCATCCAAATGGGCTGCAATTTTGTGGGTTTATCCAAAACTCATAGGGATACATCTTTCATTTAATAATTCAATAGAGATTTGGCAATTAAGGGTCCAGAAGACCTAATCTGTCCAGCACACCCAATCTGCTCGAGGTCAAAAGTTGTGTGCAGTGATCTGTCCATATCTCGCGCTCCAATTATTGAAATGATTCCAAACATTCGGTGGAGACAGTCAATACGCGGGACTACAACGTTTTAGTTTTCCACAAAACGTTTTAAGAATTTCTGTTAGTCTAAAACAATGTGCCAAGCGGTTTTAGTAAATCTGTGTGCCCAAAACCACCTCCCACATTTCTTATAAAAGGGCACCTTGGGCTCCTCATTTGGAAGTTCGACCAGGAGGCAAAGATCTGGTATTTTTGAGACCCAAGGGAGTACTATAATCATCCAAGAAGTTCTGGAGGCCCCTACCCTCATAGGGGGATCAAGGATGAAGAAGGAGTTTCAACCGAGCCTACTCCTCCTCATGATGGTGAGCTAAACGGTGGGCAATCATTTTGAGGGAGCTACACTTACTTGGGAGGGAGTTCCAACACATGATCTTCCACTTGTTTTGTATAATTTGTGTGTTAAATATTTCACTTATGATTAATCTATATGCTCTTCTCTTCTGAATGCATTTGTGTGGTTTAATTTAAGTGAAACACTTTTTACCTCAATACCGATTGGGTTGAGATTTCAAGTGGGGATCTTGGTTTGTTCCGATAGGACATGACAAGAACCCTATTAATATCACACATACATAAGATTTTAGTATGTTTTTATAGCCTTAACACTGTTATTGAGACCCAAACCTTGACAACACGATTCGTTTTTTTAAGGGTTGGTGCTTTGCGCAACATTCTAAGAGGCAAGAGGGGAATCAAGATCTTGACAACCTTCAACCAAAGAATTGAACAAAACCATGTCAATATTTTCAGAACAATGAACTATCCAAGTTGTGTAGTGATCTTGAAATGATCTCCTTTATCTCATACTTGTAAAACACCTCTTTTATTTTTCAATTATTAAACTCTTTAAATCAATTCATTTTCTTTAAACTGTTTTCAAAATATACCCCCCGTTTAGTCCCTTTTATTAAGAACACACACTCTAAACCTACCAACGCTCCTTTAGAGATGACCTAGGGTCTTCCCTAGACTATATATCATCCTCAAAAACATAATCAATTTGACGTGTCATGATAGCACAGTCAACAGACTTATAGCCTGGTGCCCGCCCGATCTCAATGGCTCCTTATCGAATGGCACCTTCTAAGTTGTGGGAGTTGCGGATTTAGATTGACAATCTGATGGATAAGGGCTTTATTCAACCCAGCGTGTCGTCGTGGGGTGCTCCAGTTTTGTTCGTAAGGAAGGCTGATGGTAGTCTACGACTGTACATAGACTACTGGAGGTTGAATCGGGTGACGATCAAGATTCGTTACACTCTCCCGGGGATATACGATCTCTTCGACCAGCTGAGGGAAGCAGGATGGTTCTCTAAGATCAATCTGGGGTCTATATACCACCAGTTGAGAGTGAATGAAGGTGATATCTCAAAGACGGATTTCATGTGTAGATATAGCCACATTGAGTTTGTGGTCAAGTTTTTTGGCGTTACAAATGCACCAGTTACATTCATGAACCTCATGAACTCTGTTTTTCGAGAGTTTCTGGACCAGTTCGTTGTGGTGTTCATCGACGACATCCTTATCTACTCAAGATCAAAGGAAGAGCATGGTGAATATCTTAGGGCAGTTTTGGGAGTCTTTCGACACCACCATCATTATGGGAAACTGTCTAAGTGCAAGTTCATAATGAAAGATGTACATTTCCTTAGACACGTAGTGTATCAGAAGGAAATATCAGTAGACCTGTCGAAGGTTGAGGCAGTCGTTTCATGGGCAGCACCCAAGAACATGGTAGAAGTTTGTAGTTTCCTAGGTTTGGCAGGCTATTACCAGAGGTTTGTTCCCGACTTCTCTCGAGTTGTAGCTTTGTTGACAGCTTTGACTAGGAAAGACCAGGCCTTTTGAATGGAGCAACCAGTGCTAGACAGCTTTTGGCTACCTAAAGGAGAAGCTGGTTAGTGCTTCAGTTCTCATATTACCAGAAGAACGGGTGTTGTTTAAAGTGTTCTGTGATGCTTCTGGCCTTGGGATGTGGTGTGTGGTGATGTTGAAACGAGGAGTGATCTCTTATGGGTCTAGGAAGTTACGTCCTCATGAATGTAACTATGCCACCCATGATCTGGAGCTTGCGGCCGTAGTGTTCGCATAGAAATTGTGGCGGCATTATCTCATCAGAGAGCTCTTTTTGGTCTTCTAATATCACAAGAGCTTACGTTATATCTTTTCCCAGCGAGATCTGAACTTGCGGCAGCAGATATGGGTTGAGTTCCTCCAAGACAACGACTTTGAGATCTCTTATACTGAAGGCAAGGACAATGTTGTGGCTAATGCCCTAAGCATGAAATCATAGAAGGAAGTAGTTTGGGAATCTGCAGATGCTTGGAAAGTGAGGAAAGAGTTAGTGGCCTTGCATTTGGATGCAAGGGTGGAAGGTGGAAGAGGATGTCTGTTTCAGATGACTATAGTTCCCTCCTTAGTGGTGTAGGTGGAAGAGTCTCAGTGGGGGGACTTAGAGGTAAAAGTGATGCAAGATCGTTTTTATCAGGGAAATGCTCCTGATGGATGGTCTGAGGATGGTCAGCATCAGATGCTTTTCCATGGAAGTCTTTTCGTTACGGAGATGATTCATAAAGGTGTACTCCAGGAGTTCCATGGCATGGCTTTAGCGGTATATCCTGTTGTCTCAATGATGTACCAAGGCCTGACGGGACAGTTTTGGTGGCTTGGGGTAAAGCAGGTGGTGGAAGAGTTTGTGGCAAAGTGCCTCGTGTGTCAGCAAGTAAATGTTGAACATCATTTTCCTGGAGGGCCGTTACAGCCGTTAGATGTTCTCGAGTGGAAGTGGGATGACATCTCGATGGAATTCGTCACAGGGCTACCCAGGGCTCAGTGAGGCTATGATGCCATCTGGGTAGTGGTGGATCGGTTGACAAAATCAGCACACTTCTTGGAGATTAAGGAGTCGAGCCTGGTGAGCACCTTAGCCCAGAGGTACGTCGATGAGGTGGTACAGTTTCACGGTATCCTGAGATCTATTGTCTCCGATCAAGACATGTAGTTTAACTCATGTGTCTAGAGGGGATTACAGCATGCCTTTGGCACCTAGCTACGACATAGCACTGCTTTCCACCCACAGACAGATGTGAAAACAAAACGAATGATTCCGAAGTAGGAAGACATGCTCCGGGCATGTGTTCTGGATTTTGGGGGATCATGGGTATGACACTTGCCTCTAGTGGAATTTCTTTATAACCATATATTCCAATCTACTATTGGTATGACACCATTTGAGGCCTAGTATAGAAGGTTGTGTCGTTCACCCGTTTGCTAGATAGTGATTGGGGAAGCAGTTGTTCTTGGTCCAGAAGTGGTGCAGGGCACCACCGAGAAGGTTCAACTCGTGCATGAGAAGATGAAGGTAGCCCAGGACCGGTAGAAGTGTTATTTCGATCGTAGGAGGAGGCCCTTGGAGTTTGAGGTTGGGAATCAAGTGCTCTTGAAGGTTTCACCTCGATGTGGGCAGCGAAGGTTTGGGAAGGGGAGTAAGCTCTCCCCTAGGTTCATCGGACCTTTCGAGGTATTGGGACGAGTTGCTGAGGTGGCATATCAGCTGGTGTTGCCACCTCTATTGTAGAAAGTTCACAACATCTTCCACGTCTCCCAACTTCATCGATATCTACATGAGGACTCCCACGTCATCAATTGGGGAGAGTAAGATATCAAAGACAATGCGACCTTCATAGAACGACCAATCAAGATCCAGGATCGTGAAGAGAAAGTTCTCTGTGGACGAACCATCCCCTTGGTTCGTGTGTTGTGGATGCATGGTGGCCTAGAAGAAAGCACTTGGGAGAGGGAGGCCTAGTTATACATTAAATACCGAGATCTATTTTGACTTGTTGTTTTTTGCTCTGATCCTTGTTGAGATATTGTACCTTGTGCTTAATATATGAAGTACTTGTTTTTCTTAGCTATTAGATGACATGTTCCCTATTTTCTGTGTGTATGTCCGAATGTGTGATGATGGGAAAAACTGACTGCTAATCAGAACACATTAATGTGGATGCGATTAAACCCGTGCGGGCAAGTTAGTGCAGCCCAAAGCCGATAATATCCTGACATGTAGGAGGGGACTCCCTAACTCATGTGTTGGATAGTTTGATCCTTGTGCTTGTGGTGAATGTTTGTGGTTGACAACTCTTGGATGATTATTCTTGGTTGTAGGGGGAGGGTTCTATTCTAGATTTCGAACAACTCAGGGGTTTCCCCTGAGAAGTATCTTTAGAGGGTGGCTGTTTGGACCCCACTTTTCTACTTTCTGGGTTCTTATATTCTTGGGGACGAGAATATTTTGAGAAGTATCTGATGTAATGGCCCGAGGTTTTGGGGACCATTACTTGGTGAAAATCTGATGTTTTGGGTGGTCTAGGTGGTCTAGAAGGCCATCCCAGCTTCCTGGTGAAGCTTAATACTCCTAACGGTGGCCTCGGCCCACCGGTAGCCCCAGCCTACCCGTGGCCTCGGCCTACCGGTTGCTCGGCCTACCGGTAGCTCAGCCTACTGGTGGCCTCAGCCTACTAGTCACTCAGCCTACCAGAAGCTCGTCCTACTGGTAGCTCGGCCTACCGGTAGCTTGGCCTACTGTTAGATCAGCCTAACCGGTAGCTCGGGCTAATGGTGGCCTCGACCTACCGGTCGCTCGGCCTGCCTGTGGCCTCTGCCTACTGGTAGCTTGGTCTACCGGTAAACCAAGCCTATCGGTGACCCCTCCACGGGTTTTCCAGCAGCGCCTCCTTTTTGCGCAAATTTGTTTTTAAACCATGTCTTGACCCCTTTAGGCCTGTTTTAATGCCCATTAATGCCCAGTAATGGCGTTTAAAATTTAATGATTGGTGAGTTACCAGGTGTGCGTCTGTTTAAAGTACCCATGGTAGGGACCTTTTAAGTGGCGTGTGGGGTGGCCCAACCGCATGTTCAACCCACGATCCCACATCTTACGTGGTTTCGAGTTTTTCTCTCCATATCATAACCGTCCCGGGAAAGTTGTATCTCAATCCTTATAACCTAAAGGCTTCTCTTCTCCCTGAGTTTCTTGTTTTCTATCACCCTACGCTCAGAGTACCCTTCCTCCCGACGAGTCGTACCCCTGCGGCGAAGTTTTCCTTGATCGCGTTCCGTGGAGCTCCTGCTGAGTTTCCAGTTTCCACGCGCGGACTTAACGTTGATCATTGATCAATCAGGTAGGGATTTTTCTCCTTAGTCTCTCCTTTCTGTTTATCATGCGAGGTGGTCATTCTTTGGTCTCTGTGGAAATTGAATAAACCCAACTTAATGAAGATAATCAATGGACCTTTAAAGAATAAAAAGGGGGTGTGTGATCGATGTCCTGCTATGCTCTTGTGTTGTTGATGTGTGTTGTAAATTATATGAGCCTATTCACTAAAAATAATGGTTGTTGGTGGTCTTTCTCTATGCACTAATGAACCTTGGTGTTCATGGATGTTTAAATAACCATTACATTGAATTGGTTAACTAAGTATAATCGGTTAAATAAATTGAAAGCACCGGGATTAACCCTTTTCTTTGATAACCCCAGTTAAAGAATAGTGAAATTGAAACCATGGAGTGTGTTAAATCTTTTAAATCTGAAAGTAACTGTGTAGGTCTCCCTTGTGTTGGTGGTAGTGGTTTGGTTGTTTTTTTTCACTGGCCAATTACGGATGACTTTTTGGTTTTCTTGGATGGGATCCCCTGTTGTTATACTTTCGCTGGTTGTGAATATGTGGCTGTGGGGGGGGGGGGGGTTACATTGCTTATATCACGAATTGGGGTGGAATCCTCTGTTGATGAGAAATTTTGGGCTTCTAGAGCTTGGGGAAATGGGGCTATGTCTCGAGGTTGTTTTGTTTTCAGTACTTTGAGGGATCTCACTTGATCCCTAGTTGTTGTGACTTCACAAGAGAACTGGGTGTGAATGCTTAAATTACCAGATGATTTCCTTTTTGCTGATTTTGTTGTTCTTTTGTGAATGTGCATGTTAGTTGTCCAGTAGTGAAGGGATTAACTCATACTGAGTTGTTATGAGTGATAACTTGAATAGGGGAATAGTGAACTGTTTTTTGTGCACCTATTTTCTGAGGCAGTAGTTCTTGTCTACCTGCTTGTATATTTCTGAGGAGCCGTAGGTTGGGCTGTGTGTTGATATATATATGTATAATTTTATGTTTTGTGTTTAGTCTCACCCCACCCACATTGGATACTTAGTGTCAGACACCCCATTTCATGGGGAAGGGCATTTTCCCCTAGTTACTCTCCTTCATGCTACCTCTTCCCTCGGCTGTGATGGCTGGAGGCGACCTTACACCCAAGATTCTTTGGGTAGGTTTTGTTTGGTGTCTTGTTAGCCCAGTTGTTATCATGTAGGGGTTCTGGTTCTGGTTTTTTTCCCAGGTGTCTTCAAGACGAGGCCGAGGTGTTTTCGGGCTGGGATGGATGGTTGTGAGGCCCAGGTGTGTGCAGGAAGGGATATATGGTTGTGATGCCCAGGTGTGTGTGGTCATGGATGTATTGTTGTGAGGACCAGGTGTGTGTGGGAAGGGATCTATGGTTGTGAGGCCCATATGTGTGCGGGCAGGAAGAGCGTGGTAACGTCAGAACGTTTTCTGTTAGGGATGAGCAGCTATCTTTTGGGGGAAATGGTGGGGCTGGTACCCAAATGTTTTTTTTCTTTTTACTATTACCTTACTACTTGTGTTGTTTGGTGAGCGTGACCAGTGAGGTTGGATGGATAGACTCCTTGATAGATTTTGGTTTCTCTGCTTCTCACGGGACTTTAGTATGTCTCCCCACTTGTGCATGAGAGCTATAGGTTTTTCCTACTGAGTATGATTTGTATGCTCACCCTAAGTTTACTTTCAGGTTTCCTGGAGGACTACCAGGGTCGTGTGGGACCCTACTAGTCAGGATAGTTGGATTTGTTGCAGTTGATGTACTCTTGTTTCTTTTGGTATTGCACTTTTTGAGTTTTCTTGTACTTTGTTTCAAAGCTGTTTAAACATGAATGTGGGATTGGTTTTGGTTTATTTTACATTTACTTGTTCCTCTTTGTCTTGGTGTTTGACTCATCTTTTCTCCCAATCTCAAATAATAAAAAGGGTAATGCCTCCCATATTTGTGAAAAACCATACCCTTGATGTTAGTCACCACTCTTGGGCATACTGGAGGTGGGAATCGGGGGTCATTATCTCTCCATCAACTTAAAAAAGGAAGGGTATAGAAATCTGCTACCCCTTCCCTCCTTTTGGTAAAGGCGGGTCGTGAAAACTACACATACACAAACCTTTTTATAATGGGTAAAGAACATACAGTTTATTTATATGGTGAAATACAGCCTCAAAAAATGATGATTGTTCATTTTTCATTACCACCTATAATGGTGGACATTATGATGGAAACACTATTGATATATATTATATTTACTATTTACTATTTTTTAATCTTATTTAATCTATTTAAAACACATATCTTTATACCTTCAATTTGGTGTAAATATGATAATTTCGTTTGCGGAAGTGTTCACTACCGCCCCCGTCAAAGCAATGTGATTCATTCACACTTTACATGATATGTATTATGGATGGGTTCAGTGAAATTATATGATATATAGTATGATATTATTCTACTTTAATAATTATATATATTAATATATACATATATATGCACATATTTTATTTCCCTTCATTCTTTCAATATGACAATAAAAATGGAAACAGTGTTCATACATATGTATGGGTTACCATCTCCATGAATGGTGTATTATATTTCAAACTTCTATAATAAATAGATTATTATAACACTAATATACTGAATATAAGTTATATTTATATCATGTTCTATATTTTGTAAATCATTATATAAGTATAAGAACCAAGGATATAAAAAATCAAGATACCTGCAGAGAACAAAGTGAATATTACCCAAAGTGAAACTTTAACGTAGAATTGTTAACAAATTTGTAATATAAAATAAAAAAAATTAAGGTATTAGATAAATGAATATGGTTCTTATATATATATATATATAATAAGCTTATATTTATTATACAGGAGGTTTGAAAAATTTCTCAAAGATTCGAGACACAAGGTAATGGAATTTCATCTCACTTTTTATTTTTATAAGTTATTTTCTTTATTTACCACCAATTATGTTTATGTGGAGTTTATAATAACCATGGATGTATTCTATGATTAATATAATTAAATTTATGGGTATTTAAATACCCATTCTAGTATATTTATTTCATGGGTTTAAATTTTAAAAATCTACCAAATCGATAACACAGTTTTCTCTCAATTTTCCTTCTTTGAGACACATGTTTTGTTATGAACCCACTTTTTTTAGAGGTGTATATACTTAAATTTGACATGTTATATCATGAATAACCTTATTTCTATTATATTTTTAATCATTTTTTAATTAAACTTTCTTACATGGAGTGTATGATCTCAAGAAACCAAGTGGAAAGACATTATTGAGACAATCTCATCACTTTTTGAGAGCTTTAATGATTATGCTTCCTTTGATGAAATCTTATGATACATATATAATGAACAATCATTAGTTTCCTTGAACTCTTTTTATTAATGATATATCCATTCATTATTTCCATTTTTTCCACTCATTGGTACTTAAGATATTTAATAAAATGTTTTTAAGAAAATTAGGATCGTACTTCTCTCTCTAGTCAAAAAATATGTATTATTTTAAAAACCATGTTTTCAAAATTGCTATCAAAAATGTTTTCAAATGATATTTGATGATAATTTTCAAATAAAAATTATTTTAAAAATTATTTTTTGTTTTAAAATTTTTCTTTATATGTCTTCAAGGTTATCTTCAAAGAAATGGTTTTCAAAACATTTTCAATCTTTCTTTATAAGTTTTTAATGTATTTTTAAAGAAATGGATTTAAAAAAAAATTCAATATTTATTTATATTTTTCCAAATTATATTCAATTAAATGTTTTTCAAAATGTTTTAAATATTTTTTTTATAATTTTACAAAGTGTTTTCAAAGAAAATGGTCTTTAAAATCTTTTGAAGCTTATTTTATATGTTTTCAAAGAAAAAGGTTTTAAAAATGATTCAAGTCTTATTTATAATTATTCAATTTATATTCTATTAATAAAACTAAAATGGTTTTATATTTTAAAAATCCTTTTTCAAAGAATATTTTTCTCAAGAAACATTTTTGAAATATATTTCAAAATTTATTTACATCTAAGATGACATCCATTGATGTTACTCAAGCCTTGCTTCCATTAACATAATTTTACAATGGTTTGTGTTTTTATTTAATGATTCTTATGAACCCCATTTCTCTTCCACAAGTTATATGATTTTGAATCCAGATTATTTTCAAGGGTTATGCAGTAATGAAATGATTGCACAACTTTTTTATTTCCCATATATATGTGATGAAATTTTAATGATACCCATTTTATTTCATAGTTTATGATGGTTGTCTGTGAAACCAATTTATTTTTAGTGGTCATGATATAAGGAAATTTTGATTATCATGTGGTACATGTATGTATCATTTCATTATGTGATGGGTGGGACCTATATCTTACTCCAATGCATTTTCTAATGATGAATGTTTTACGAGCTCAAAGGATACATGGGAGGACATCCCAAGCCTGAAATAAGATGGTATGTGGGAGTACATCCCAAGCTAAAAAGACAAGGGTATATGGGAGGACATCCCAAGCCCAAAACAAGAGGGTTCATGGGAGTACATCCCAAGCCCGAAACAAGATGCTACACGGGAGGACATCCCATGCCTCAAATAAGAGGGTACACATGAAGGAATCCCAATCACATATAAGGTACATGGGTGATTAACCTGATCCTAAAATGATACAATGTCCTTTGTAGAGCATCTTGACATATGATTTTTATATGCTTAAGTGTCTTCATTAATTTCATGTTTTATTATTATGTTATTATTTAATAGCCTAAGTTCATTATCTCATTAGGATTCATGTCTTATTAATGGTCAGGATTTATTTGTTGATTAATGTTTATAATCTTATAATATGTAAGGTATGATCATATAATTTTATAATCACATTATCATACCCATATGTTCATGTTTCTGCTTACATGTCCCCCTTGTTTTCCCTTACTGGGCATCTGAGGTCACTCCATTTTATTTTTCCTTTACTACGTTTTGAATATATGTATTAAGTATGATATTTCTAAGAATGGTTCAATTCATGAATAACATAGTGGGATATAATTCAGTTCAATTATGTACTATGTTTTATCTTTCCATGTTTCCAAAGGTACTAAACTAGTAAAGTCTTTGGACATCTATTTTTGTAATGTTTTAAGTATTCTAAAAAAATATGTAATGTTAATGTTTGAAATAGTGGGTCGTTATAATCAACCATAGTAAATTTATGGTAAGGATCTCCATTATTATATATTTTTTACCGCTAAAGAGTAAAACCCCATTTTTATTATAGTAATCATTAAAATGGATGAGAGGAGGATGAAACAGATAAATATGGGTTAATACATCACCTAAAATTTTCTAAAATTCATTTTATTTTATTATTTATACATATATTCACCCTATATTTGAAATATATCATTTTTTCCAAATTACCATCATAATGAGTTTATATAAATTTAATGCCTCAAGTAATTCCAACGGTGTCACTCTCCTCTCTAATATAAGAACACCACCCATCCTCTCTTAATCACACTTCATGAGCCATGTTTCTTAGGAAATATATTCTTAAATCACTACCCAAAATAATTCCCCCTTCCTATAGGTCTTATTCTCACCAAAATATCATCATTGATGTTTCAAGATATAATAGAAATAAAGTTATTAAAAGTGGAGGATATTGTCTTAACCAAGCATTTTCAACTTACTTATTCTGCCACCTTCTATTCTATTCAAACCATTAAAATATAATAAAAATAGTATCTACCATATATTTATATTTTATTATATTATTATAATAGCATTATTAATCACTATTTAAATAAAATTATAAATGAAACCATCATTTGTGCGTACATGTGAACTATAACCTAGAGGGCCAATATATTTATTTCCCATCATTAACATTCATTGATGGTTCTTATGATGGATATAATTAAAATATTTTATATTAAATAAATAATTTTGATTCTACTAATATAATATATCATCAATATTTATACCTTTACATTCATCAAAATGTAACCATCACACATGTGTACGTATAGACTACTGTCTTCGAGTAAGGATGTACTTTATTTGTCAAAAAAAGCATCTCATGGATCATTGTGGGGATGGATTTAATGAATGTATTTGATAATTATGACATGATAATTATTAAAGAAATATAATCTATCGTTTTGTTTAATTATTTTTCATCCAATGAATAGTAAAAAACAATACTCATGTATATTTGTGGACTACCATCATGCGAGCAGATGTATTTTATTTTTAGTGAACTACTTTAATGGTTGGATATAAAATTATAATTGATGTATAAAAATGATAATTATATATTTATTTTTATTATATATATGACAGAATAATTACTCCTTTTATCATGGTCAACTTACCAATGTTTTTTCTTGATTATGAAGCATACATCATCAACATGCTCAACATGAACTTAATCAATTTCATAACTATGTAATCCATGGTAAAAAATCAAATAAAAGATATTTTTATAACGTAATAAACTAATAAAATTCTATTAAGAATGTAAATAATTAACAAAAATTTATTATTTTAGAAGATAAAAAACTTTTGGGGAAATTCAAACTCACAAAAAAGGATCTTCTTTCTTAAAACATTTTAAAAAAATATTGTGAATGTTTCTTGATAATATTTTCCCTCGAAATTTTTTTTCTAATTAAATTTTAAAATAAATGATTTAAAAAATCATTTTATTTATCTTATGACTTACATACTAAATCCATTAAAATTAATCTTCTTAAATATTTCATACTGAATTTTTTCATTTATGTGAAAAGTAACAAAAATGAATGTTTTTTAACATATAAGACTTCAAAGTATTTTACCACTATAAAAAAATTTTATTTATATTTATATTTATTTAAAATCTTCTACATTTTATTCAAATAAAACCCTTTGTTTCCTTTATACTAGGTATTTTAGTTTTTAATGCAAGGTTGTAAAGTAAAGGGATGTATCAATATAACAGAGTGTTTTACTAAGGGATTACAAAGTATATGTTTAAGAGTTTTATGATGGAAATTAAATATTTATGTGTTTCGTGTATTTTATTTTCCTTGTTTTTTTATGATGGGTGAGCATGATATATCTAACCAATTCATTGGGTAATGATTAATTTCTTCAAAAAATTATGTTATAATTAATCCAGTAGGTTATTTTATTTATAAGGTTCATTGTAATAATTTTTATAAGAGTAATATCAAAATGATATACCAAATAACATATATGAATTTTATACTCTTATAAATTAAATTTTATTGAAATATATTGACTCCATAATATAATCTAATGATATTTTTTTTAAGTAAATATTATTCCATTTTAATGGTAAAAGGTATGTTTTCTAGAAAATGTTTTTAATGGGTTATCATGTTTTCTAAGAAACCCTAATATTTATGATTTCCCCTTTATGTTTTCTTATAAAGTTTTTTATTAAACAATTTTGGTTGTGAATCATATTTCATCTGTATGTAAATAATTATTTCATGTTCAGGTTTTTTCTATTAAAAGAAAAATATATTATATAATCTTATATATTTTCAATGGACTAATGGGTTTCTTTTAATTATTATATATGTATATATATTCTATTCTATTTTTCCGTACAAATTTTATAAGTATTTTTTCATCGGTCTTATGGATGATTAGAAATAATAATAAATTCCTAGTTTCAAATATCGATGTTACCATGAACGATGAAAGTTTGTCTTTATAAAGAACTTATTTTGTAGAGAAATGTAACTTTATGAAAATTTATAATTTTTTATGTAATATTTTATCCAAACTCTACAAGAAATATAAACATAAATGGTATTTTAAATGTACGTGATCCCATATTTCCCATTGATTTAATAATTTTGGGACAGATAAAATGGGGGCTTGTTTATCGGTATTAAAGCCAAGAGGTAAACATTACGTTTCTGGCACCAAATTCGATAGTGTGGGTTCATGTCTATTTTATTCACATTGTATTTATGATATATATTATGTGATATAAAATGGTTTTGAAGAGAAACAGAGTTAAATAGATGATTTTTTTCATGTGATGGGAAACCTTAACATGGTTGAGACCCATTATGTCATGATTAGTCCAGAGTTTTATATTGTTTGTTCAAGGTCATGGTGGTGGACTTTTTCAAGATAAGAAGTGTTTGGATTTGACTATATATATTTATAGGGTCATTAAATTTTATTATTGAAAAAGATATGTTGAGTTAACTGGTTTGGTGGTTGTGGTTAGGATTGAGTTTCTGTGCAATCCATGTCATCTACAGTGAAGGTAGAAGTGACAATTTTTTCTAGTCATAAAAGATTATGGGAGGGTTTGGGGAGTTACATGTCATAATATAATCATCGGTATTTAGGTATAGGGGAGTAAAAAACATGAATAATAGTTATTTCCTCTTGGGATTCTATGTTTTAGGGTGCAAGTATTAGTCATTACACCATGGCCTGTGTCGATTCACTATGAATGGACCAAAGGCCTTAAATTATTATTCATTTTTCATAATACCCATATTAATGGTAGAAGGGGAACCCTTACATGTACCATATTCTCCATGAAATCACATGACCGAATCATCTTAGAGGAATTCATCCAAGACTATGACTAATTGGAATAGCCCCACCATAGAATCTGCATCGTGATCTGATCTCCACCATCACATGGCTATTCAATAACCAATATAATGGAGAGATGCACAAGCATTGTACCAATGGAAATTCCTTAACCTCTCATTCAACCAAATATTATAGCTCTGATATGGACAATTTTCCTTTCTCTGAATCCTCCTTTGGAGCTTGTTCCTTGTCAAATCTATCTAGTTCGTGTATCCACATTATGTGGCCCAAGGGCCTTAAGGTGGATCAAAGGCCTTAAGGTGGCTCAATGTCCTTGAGGTGTCCCGAATACCATAAGGTTTCCCTAAATATTTAATGAGTCAAAGTAATGGGTGGCCCAATGTTTTAAAGGACTCAAGGACGAAACCAATGGCCGGAAGGTGATTTGTTTCAGTTGCTACAGTGCCAAATAGTACGTGCAACAGTGCCTTCTATAGTACTTCTACAATAACCCAGAAATATACTTCCACATGGATTTGATATTAGGTCTTTTGGATGCACTTGAAGAGTTTCCACTAATGAGAATGAGGCTCATGCGCTGAAATATATTGTGAGATTTAATTAAGGAGATCAATTTTTATGTTTTTGTATCTATTAAATTTTTTTATTAATGTCTAATATGGTGTGGTAAAACCCAATTATAATATGTTTTAGTCCCCCTGAATTATTAAAATAAGTTAAAGTTTCCCATTTCCTTTGGTTTGATTCATTTTTTTCTCCCAAATCCTAGGTTTACCTATGGATTTTATTTAGTGATTTTTGATTCTCTTAATGGATCTTATTCCCTTGGTTTCATGGGATAGATGTTTTTTGTTCCAAGGTACTATTTTCTTCCGTTTTCTTTGTTCTTACCTATTTTTTTGATCTTAATAGAGTCTAATACAATGCCATTATTCATTCATTATATATTTTAACTAAATTAAAGATGGTGGATTGATGTGTTGGAGTTTTTTTAATGAATCTTGTGTTTTTGTTAGTGTTGATCATCGATTTTCTTTAACACATCTTGGAATTTTATTTTTGAAGCTTCATTAAAGTTGGGAGATTCAAATTATATCATTATTTTACTTACTATATAGATTCGAAATTATAATATATTTTTTATTGGGGTAAACAATCGATATTGTCTTATTAATTATAATGAATCCTACTAAATAAAATAAATGTATCAGTGTCAAATTTATTTCAAATGTTTTTTATTATTACCTATATGTTGTTGCTTGATATATTTACTAATAATATTTTTCTAACATAAAAGTATTATTATTGGTATAACATAACATGATTCAGAGTGAATAAGTAATTGAAATATGGAAATAAATTTCCTGCAAATTACTTTTTTTTCATTTTCTCATGGCCGGTTTGAGGGTTGCCGATACCCGATACAAAACATCACCAGTTCCAGAGCCCACGTCGCAACATCCAGTCAAATTCACATTTCAAATTTCACACTCAAGTAAACCAGATAGCTATCCTCGATCTGCACGCTATCAATCCGCACACCTTTCCAAGCGTCTTCGAGTCGCTCATGCCCTCGAGCATCGAACCCATCAACGTCGCCACCATCGTTCGACGCTGGCGAGAAATCCTCCGGCAACACCGTGAAACCAATAGATCCGGCGAGCGAGGACGCCAGAGATTTCAACCCCGCCACCATCTTCACAAACCATCGTCGTGGCCAGAAAACAGCCCCATTCACGACCCAAAAACACATCCCTTTCCATCCATGAAATCCAAAACTCACTCGCATAGAAGATTGTGAGAGGAAGAACATCACCAGAAACCCAGAAATCACCCAAAAAAGAAAAAACTGAACAAACAGTGCAGAACGTCACCAGATTCAAGCAAATACCTGCATCAAACGAACACACACTGAACTCCAAGAACAAGATTTTGTGCGACAAACCCTCCCGACGCCATCTTCATCAGCTCGAAACAAACCAAGCTCCCAACGCCGCCATCCAAGAAAACCAGAGAAGCCATGCTTGACCTCCAAACACCCAAACCGATGGCCAATGTGATGATCTCAAACTATCGTACCAAGGACGCAGGCATTGAATCAACACCAAGTCGTGAAGACCCCAATGCGTGCAAGACGAGTCGATACAAGGTCGCGGCAGTATAGAAAACACCACCTGGAACCGCCGATCCAGGGAAGAAGGAGCGCAGATCCAGGATGAGGGAGGTGGCGTGAGATGTTGGGATATATATGTTTATGGAATGGTTTGGCCTGGTTTAGTGTTGTTTTAGTAGTGGAGATGTTTTTATTGTATATTAAAGGATTTTTAATGCAGTGGTGTGATGTGGTACTTATGGTTAGTGTATGATAAATTTATTGGGATATAAAGGTTTGATATAAACAAATTAATTTCATAAAATAAAATGGTAATAGGAATTGTTGAACTAATAATGTTCTAAATAAATAATGTGGGTGAAAAAGTAATGTGTCATAATTGGGATATGTGTGAGGAAGTGGAAGCGTAGTTTCTGAAATAAATGTGGTCAATAAATGAATTTTATTTTAAATGGATAAATTGGATTAAAAATATAATTATGAATTGGGAAGAAGATGTGTAGTTATTATATTATTATAAATTACTTATAGTGTTGTTTGGTTATGATTCTGTTAAAGGAATAAATTATTATTTTTGTGTTCCATTGTTCAAGTAGTGATATTTTTTTGTTGTATAAGTGTTTGATACTAAGTAGACCCTTAGTTGGTCTTGTATAATATTATATAACCAATATTGTTTTTTATTTCTTATACACCACCACATTGGTTTGTTAACATGATAAGACCCATATTTGGTTTTGGATTTTATGTATACCCCCACATCTAGGATTTGGTTAAAATAGATGTTTGACAATTTATACTCTTTTAATCTCTATTCCAGACATAGTTTTGTAATTTTGTAGTCATTTGGTAGTTAAGAGGTTATTTGGAAGTGATGGTGTAACACCCCAAGATTTCATAGTATGTTATTTCTTCAAAATAATTCAATAACTTGCACTACACGCAACACCGAGTTCAATCACACCATGACTTACAAAAAAAAAGCCATTCAAAAGAGGTTATGAATAGTATTATCTAAATTTTAAACTTTATATAATCCTTATAATTTTAGAATCCATATTATGAGTTTCTTAGATATAATGCAAGAACAAATTCATTTTCAGTATTGCACTTTTATCAACTTTTAACAGTGAACCCTTTTTAAATACAATATTTTAAACTTTTTGACTAAATGGTGACATCAAAAAAATTTAAAATGAAACATCCCAAGCTTCCACGGTACACTTTCCTTTGAATAATACAGTAGCGTGTGTTGTACGCAACCTCGAGTTCTAACACACACCACAACTAATTAAACTAGCCGTTGTGAATAGTAATACCTACTTTTTGAAATCATATATATTCAATATTTCAAAATGGACTTCATTTTTAGATTCAGAATATCAAAATTAGCCTAGGGTGAAATTTTGGTACATTTCGGATAACTTTCATATTTTGATGAATAGTGAAAATTACTAAATTTTAATTAAAAACAACTTTTTTAATCAAAATAATTAATAGTGATAAATTATGAATTTGAGTGGTTTTAAAGTATATTTAGAATATATTTTTACCATTTAATATAATGTTGGTCATTGGACATAATTTTACAATTAAACCGAACATAAACAAGTGTCAATCTTTTGATAGTTATTACCTCTTAAAAACACGCTTTTTGTTTTGACAGCGGGAATTAATTTTAAATTAATTTCTGCCACTTCTGTGTTTTGAATTTAGGAAAATGGATTCCATATTTGGAATCAGTATGTTCAAATTGTGTAAATAGGTAACTTTTATTTTTAGACATTTTGAATAGTTACTGTGGTAAATATTTTATTTACCTTGGTTAAAGGGTAAATCCGGTAAATAAGGGTTAAAAAAATAATATTATAATAATACTAAATTACCCTAAAACGTGTCTTAACCCTATTGGTTGATACATGGTCGACCATGGGAATCTTTGGGTCTATTTTGGGACCCCATGGATCCACTTGTAAGTGATAATGACACATTATATTAATAAAGTTAAAATAAAAATAAAAATGGCATAAGCTTACATCTTTTAGAAGAACAATTTTTACATAGGGTTATACATGTTGGATTTTCGATTATAAATATTCATTAGAAATCTAAAAAGATTTCCTACATAATGATATTTTATTTATAATTTTTAGACATTAAATAATTTATTTTATTTATGACACAATGATGATGCAGTAATTACTAAAATAGTGAAAAATTAAAATAATTGATCTTATAAATACCCAAATAATTATAATATGAAACTTTTAATGAATTAAACTAATTTTATATGATAATATGATATATTAGGATTTATTTAATCGACTTTGTTCGAAGTAATCAATCTGTTAGGAGTTTCACAAAAATCAACTATTGAATAGTGTCAAAATTGACATAAAAGAGTTCTTAAAACAAATATTATATTATTAATTGATATTAAATTCCTAAAAATCTAAGGTTCGGCCAAGAGACTTATATTATGATAGGTTCCTCATTAATGGACCACTTGGGGGTCGCTTGGATGTATATAGTAAGTTTATTAACCATATTATATAAAAATACAAAGAGACATTGTAAAAGTGAAACTAATTAACTTAGAGTTAATACTTAAAGATAAGGTTAATATAAGTACCCAAACCTGTCTAAATTCTATTGGTTGAGTGGTTTTCGACCTATCCCCACCTTAACCTTTGAATAGTCAACTTTGGAGCCATTAGAAACCGAATATTAATTTATTATAAATTAATATTTCTAGCTTTTCCAAAGGTGCCCCTCACCCCTCTTATAAAAGGGCACTCCTCCTTCTCATTTATTCACATCTCTCAAGCCACTTGGCTCGTCCAAACTCTGCCCAACTAAGCTCCCCACATCCCTCTCCTCCTCCTTGAAGCTTCCCCTTAGGCAGAAATCATTTCAAGAAGTCCTTTGGTTCCAACCAAAGTGAGTTACCTAAATCAAAGGTAACGATTTCTCTTAAATTATTTTCATTTATTTTGCTTCTCCAACCTCAAAACTCTTTTTATTTCCTTTCTTTTGTAACAACACCAGTATCCTCAATATACTAGGATGTTTTTATAAGAAGGATTCAAACTACACATACACACAACTACATCTAATGGATGATGAACATAATGTTTCTGTGGATGGGAAACTAACGCCTCACGAAACGATGATTGTTCAAATACATCTTACCGCCTCTCATGGTGGCCATTATGATGGCACTGTAATTAAATATAATATTAATAATATATATTTTATATATAAGCTTCTGTAATTCCATTTTATTTCATACCATTATTCGTTTCATGTTGTATATACATGTGATAATTTCATTTGAGGAAGTGCGGACTACCGCCCCCTTAAAATGATATGACTCGTTCATACCACACATGGAACGTATAAAGGATGGTGTTAATGAACTTAAGTAACATGTATAAAATATTATATTATACTGGAATAGTAATATACCTATGTATCATCTGTATTTGATTCTTTTAAAATAAAAATTAAATGGAAGTAGCGTTCGTGCGTACGTACGGACTACCGTCTCCACGAACGCGATAAGATTCATTCTCCATCATATCCATTCAAGTATTATTCTCATTTTAGGGTTAAAAATAATGTTAATATCATTCTGATTATGAATAAGATATAATCTATCCATTACAAACATGTCTTACGTAACCAAACATTTAAGAAGAACGAATCGATTATCACCCGAAACGACGATAATACTAAGATATTATTAATAAAGCAATGTTAAAAGATCATATATGATATCATATTAATGTATATGATTCTTGTTTAATTTGATAACAATTATTTCACCATTATACAGGAGGTTAACCTACCCCAACAAAGGAAAAGTACAAGGTAAGGGGTTTTCATCTCACTCCTTATTCCCGTGAGATTCATGTCATATTGCCACCATCACCTTTTGTGTGGTGTATGTACTACCCATAATTATATTCTTTGTGTAATACACTCTAATTTATGTGTATTTACATATTAATTGTATGATACCTCTTTCATGGGTTGTATGTTTCATAAGTTACCAAATTGGTAAGGGTTATTTCACAATCTCTTCATTATCTGAGGTTGTATATACGTAATAATCTACTGGGATCTCTTTATCATCCACATCCATGTTTTCTTAAAAATGTATTTCAAAACATTTTTACTGTTTACAAGAATATGGGTTAAAGTAATTTATACCCTTGTTTGACTTTTTATAAGAGGTTTATAAAGGAATCTTTCCGTCGTTTTCAAAACAATGTCCTTTTTAACCTTTTCGACAGAATTGAGGTAAGAATGTTTTTTTTAACTTATACGGCGGGTGCGGTTATTTTCCGCCGTTATAAAATCGTCAAAGCTTTCCTTACAAGCTTACAAGAATATTTTCAAGAAAATGTTTTATTTTATATGGCTCTTAAATGATTTCAAAAATAGAAAGAGATATTTCTCTAAAAAGTGTTTTGATTTCATCTATGTCAACATCCTTTAATGGATTTTACTCTTATTTGAAGTTGATTTATTATAATACAAAACTTCTGTATTGTATTGAAGGTTTTGTGATATGTTTGACTGTGTATGTGCTATTTTATACCATTCATAGTTTATGGTGAAACTATTGACATTTCGTATGCTAGTTTTAATCTGAATGTTTATGTTATATTTCAAACTTTTCTTTAGATGAATGTGCTAAACAAGTATGTTCCGGGTTGGGGACCGGTAAAAGTAAGCCCTCCAGGTTGGGGACTGGTAAAAGTAAGCCCTCCAGGTTGGGGACTGGTTAAAGTAAGCCCTCCAGGTTAGGGACTGGTAAAAGTATGCCCTCCGGGTTGGTGTCCGGTTATTAGAGGCACTCCGGGTTGGTGTCCGGTTATTAGAGGCACTCTGGGTTGGTGTCCGGTTATTAGAGGCACTCCGGGTTGGGTTCCGGTTAGAAGTAACCCCTAGGTCTTGGGATGAGGCCTAGACAAAGAAATTAACGTTTAGCATTATGCATTCCAACATTATGAAAGTGGTTATTGATTTTTGCATGTGATTATTCGATTAGTAGAATATCCATGTGAATAAGTAAATGGAATTATTTCATTTTATTTATGCCATACCATGTTGAATGTTCATGTTTAAAAGGCTTTTGTTTTAGTTATACATTGCCTTAAATGTTTATTCTTATTTATGAAAGTTTCCGCTATATTGTTATCCTTACTGGGCATTTGAGCTCACCCCTTTTCTATGTTTTATTTTTCCCAGGTAGTGAAGAAGTAAATTATGAATGACTTTCAGGGATATTATGAAGGGTTAATAGTGTGGATTGTGGAAACATTATGTTGTTGTATTAGTTTTTCATTTTGAAATGTAATGTAAAACTTATGAATATATCTAGTGTTTCCAAGGCTACTAAACCAATCGGTCTTTCGAGATTTGATCTTTCTTGTGATCATGCCAATGTTACGAAGTAATGCACCGACTCTGGGTAGCTGGGGTCGGGGCGTTACAGTTGGTATCAGAGGAAGTTTAGTACAAACCTTGGAAGCTAGATTTAGATAAACTCTGATTAGAGCACGTAGACCTAAGATGAACTTTGAGCATTAGTATAGAAGAACTTCCTAGAATTTTGGTATTGTAGAGATTTTGTGAGTTTTCCGAGCAATACATCTCTGTCTGGATACGAGCAGGTTGAGGCGGCTCTGGCACAGATGTACCTAGGGGTAAAACCCGAAAACAACGCTTTGAGCTAGACTCGAACGGGAACTGGTGCACGACAACGGGCCTTGCTGCACTCTTGGTTACGACACTCCCGGGGGATATGCTTAGGATAACTCTCATTTTCTTTACAAATCATTATAAAGGGTTTATGAGTATATACTTCCTCAAAGAAAACATTTTTATGATTATGGATTATATCCATAAATAGTTAAATTTATGTTAAGTGTTTTATAAGTATGGGATTATGTATTTTGATTCATAAACTGATCTAGTTTATGCCATTGTTTAGAAATGGCGCCCAGTAGAAGGAATGAGAACTCCAGAAATACACATGATTCAAAGAGAAGGAAGGATCATATCTTTCATGGTCTTAAGCTAGAATTTATAAGAGAAATAGTCTCCCATGTATTATCATCATATGAAGAAATAATATCATGTGTTGATAAGATAAGTAAAGAGTTTACTGAGTCCTATGGCTTTGAAGGGAATCAAGAGAAGAAAAGGATGGAAGAGAGAAAGATGGATAAAGGGAAAAGGGAAAAGAAGAATTTTCCCATATGTGGTAACTGTGGAAAGAAACACCCTGGAACTTGCCTGAAAGGAATGGGAGTTTGTTGTAAGTGTGGAGGAAAAGGGCACAAAGTACGTGACTGCAAGGGTAAGAAAATGGTTTTAAATGTACAATGCTTCATTTGCAAGGATTTTGGACACTACGCGAACCTATGTCCCAGTCATCAGACTATGCCGCAAATGATGCTATTGGATAATAATCAAGTTATGATACTACCACAGATGAAGAGGAATGATTATAGTTCTTATGTTGATTATGTCAATTGAGTGTTGTATCAACAATGTACTTGTTACAATAATCATGGAGTATATAAGGATTGTACTTCAGTACTATTTCATTAAGGACTTGAGATAGTGTGGAACAAAGAAAAGTGACTCAATATAAGGATAAATTTTTGGAAAATATATGGTTGAGAGAATGATAAATCATAATATAGTTCTGATACTGAGGTAGTGATTTTGGAATAATATGTGATTGTTTTGGAAAAATTATATTGGATATTCTTGACTACCTTGGAACTGATTAATGATTTGTATATTCCATCATTGTTGGGGTTTAAAACATTTTTGGATTAATGAAGTATATCCAGCTTTCTATATGGAATAAGGGAGCATGAATGTAATCAATAAGGAATATGGTAATTCAGGATGTTTCGGTGTATTAAAAGAATACATGATGAAGGTATTCATATGCTATTACAGGGTAAAAAGGTTCTACATTATGTTTACCTTACTTATAAATGTTGGACTGTGAGTTTGGATAGAAGTATTTTGGATAGTTCTAGTTTGGATTATTTTGGATAGCCATAAAAGGACAACCCAGAGGTCGGGCGGCAACCCATCGCGTCCGGCAAGGCTGCGAGACTTGAACCCGCAACCGAAGGGCGACAAGGGTGTATCACCTACCACTGTCCCACGAGATGTCCGAATTAAATAATGTAGTTTTTTTTAAAAAAAAAGATCTGGTAGATGAATTATAAATTCATTTATTTTGGAACCCTGTACGAATAGTATAAATAGAAAAAAAAAATTACGTTCTATTATCTTTTAGAGTGAAAGATGAGTTTGTGGTAGAAATTTATTAATGGGTAAAATTCTAATTATAAAGCAAGTATATCTCCTTATTATCTTAGCCAATCTCATAAATAAATTCCTCAACATTAATAACAGAAACTTAGAACAAAAATGTTGTCCTAGATGGTACCTTAAATCATCACAAATTTATGGCTTTGGGATTGTTGGCCTTTTCATAGCCATGTTCTCTACCACTCTCCATCAGATAATTGATGGTTAGATTTTTCTTCCATATCCATATTTTCCTACATGGAACCCTAGTATGTGTTATTTTCGGTAATCTTCATACTTTCGACTCTTTATTTTAAATAGAGGCCTCATTAATTCATTTTTCGTTGTGGGATTTCAACTAGGATATTTCGAAACGTCAAAAATGTGTTATCCTAATACCCTATATTTTGTTGAACCGATGGTATTTCAAATCATCATAGATTGATGAATTTAAGGACCTCAATTTTATACTTGTTTGTGATTGATGACCTCAATCACTACCTATAAATATTTACGTTTTTCCTCCAATTATATGTCTCTAAATGCCACCAATGTTCTCCTAATCGAGATCATAATTTGGTGGTGACCCTTTAATTTCTCTTTTCCTCATATTAAGACTAAATTTTAGTAACCCAATTTCCGATGTGGGTTTTCCCACAAATATATTTTCTATTTTCAACCTTTTATTTTTGAAGAACAATTTAAAATTGCGAGGACGCAATTTATTGAAGGAGGGGAGAATGTAACACCCCAAGATTTCATAGTATGTTATTTCTTCAAAATAATTCAATAACTTGCACTACACGCAACACCGAGTTCAATCACACCATGACTTACAAAAAAAAAAGCCATTCAAAAGAGGTTATGAATAGTATTATCTAAATTTTAAACTTTATATAATCCTTATAATTTTAGAATCCATATTATGAGTTTCTTAGATATAATGCAAGAACAAATTCATTTTCAGTATTGCACTTTTATCAACTTTTAACAGTGAACCCTTTTTAAATACAATATTTTAAACTTTTTGACTAAATGGTGACATCAAAAAAATTTAAAATGAAACATCCCAAGCTTCCACGGTACACTTTCCTTTGAATAATACAGTAGCGTGTGTTGTACGCAACCTCGAGTTCTAACACACACCACAACTAATTAAACTAGCCGTTGTGAATAGTAATACCTACTTTTTGAAATCATATATATTAAATATTTCAAAATGGACTTCATTTTTAGATTCAGAATATCAAAATTAGCCTAGGGTGAAATTTTGGTACATTTCGGATAACTTTCATATTTTGATGAATAGTGAAAATTACTAAATTTTAATTAAAAACAACTTTTTTAATCAAAATAATTAATAGTGATAAATTATGAATTTGAGTGGTTTTAAAGTATATTTAGAATATATTTTTACCATTTAATATAATGTTGGTCATTGGACATAATTTTACAATTAAACCGAACATAAACAAGTGTCAATCTTTTGATAGTTATTACCTCTTAAAAACACGCTTTTTGTTTTGACAGCGGGAATTAATTTTAAATTAATTTCTGCCACTTCTGTGTTTTGAATTTAGGAAAATGGATTCCATATTTGGAATCAGTATGTTCAAATTGTGTAAATAGGTAACTTTTATTTTTAGACATTTTGAATAGTTACTGTGGTAAATATTTTATTTACCATGGTTAAAGGGTAAATCCGGTAAATAAGGGTTAAAAAAATAATATTATAATAATACTAAATTACCCTAAAACGTGTCTTAACCCTATTTGTTGATACATGGTCGACCATGGGAATCTTTGGGTCTATTTTGGGACCCCATGGATCCACTTGTAAGTGATAATGACACATTATATTAATAAAGTTAAAATAAAAATAAAAATGGCATAAGCTTACATCTTTTAGAAGAACAATTTTTACATAGGGTTATACATGTTGGATTTTCGATTATAAATATTCATTAGAAATATAAAAAGATTTCCTACATAATGATATTTTATTTATAATTTTTAGACATTAAATAATTTATTTTATTTATGACACAATGATGATGCAGTAATTACTAAAATAGTGAAAAATTAAAATAATTGATCTTATAAATACCCAAATAATTATAATATGAAACTTTTAATGAATTAAACTAATTTTATATGATAATATGATATATTAGGATTGATTTAATTGACTTTGTTCGAAGTAATCAATCTGTTAGGAGTTTCACAAAAATCAACTATTGAATAGTGTCAAAATTGACATAAAAGAGTTCTTAAAACAAATATTATATTATTAATTGATATTAAATTCCTAAAAATCTAAGGTTCGGCCAAGAGACTTATATTATGATAGGTTCCTCATTAATGGACCACTTGGGGGTCTCTTGGATGTATATAGTAAGTTTATTAACCATATTATATAAAAATACCAAGAGACATTGTAAAAGTGAAACTAATTAACTTAGAGTTAATACTTAAAGATAAGGTTAATATAAGTACCCAAACCTGTCTAAATTCTATTGGTTGAGTGGTTTTCGACCTATCCCCACCTTAACCTTTGAATAGTCAACTTTGGAGCCATTAGAAACCGAATATGAATTTATTATAAATTAATATTTCTAGCTTTTCCAAAGGTGCCCCTCACCCCTCTTATAAAAGGGCACTCCTCCTTCTCATTTCTTCACATCTCTCAAGCCACTTGGCTCGTTCAAACTCTGCCCAACTAAGCTCCCCACATCCCTCTCCTCCTCCTTGATGCTTCCCCTTAGGCAGAAATCATTTCAAGAAGTCCTTTGGTTCCAACCAAAGTGAGTTACCTAAATCAAAGGTAACGATTTCTCTTAAATTATTTTCATTTATTTTGCTTCTCCAACCTCAAAACTCTTTTTATTTCCTTTCTTTTGTAACAACACCAGTATCCTTAATATACTAGGATGTTGTTATAAGAAGGATTCAAACTACACATACACACAACTACATCTAATGGATGATGAACATAATGTTTCTGTGGATGGGAAACTAACGCCTCACGAAACGATGATTGTTCAAATACATCTTACCGCCTCTCATGGTGGCCATTATGATGGCACTGTAATTAAATATGATATTAATAATATATATTTTATATATAAGCTTCTGTAATTCCATTTTATTTCATACCATTATTCGTTTCATGTTGTATATACATATGATAATTTCATTTGAGGAAGTGCGGACTACCGCCCCCTTAAAATGATATGACTCGTTCATACCACACATGGAACGTATAAAGGATGGTGTTAATGAACTTAAGTAACATGTATAAAATATTATATTATACTGGAATAGTAATATACCTATGTATCATCTGTATTTGATTCTTTTAAAATAAAAATTAAATGGAAGTAGCGTTCGTGCGTACGTACGGACTACCGTCTCCACGAACGCGATAAGATTCATTCTCCATCATATCCATTCAAGTATTATTCTCATTTTAGGGTTAAAAATAATGTTAATATCATTCTGATTATGAATAAGATATAATCTATCCATTACAAACATGTCTTACGTAACCAAACATTTAAGAAGAACGAATCGATTATCACCCGAAACGACGATAATACTAAGATATTATTAATAAAGCAATGTTAAAAGATCATATATGATATCATATTAATGTATATGATTCTTGTATAATTTAATAACAATTATTTCACCATTATACAGGAGGTTAACCTACCCCAACAAAGGAAAAGTACAAGGTAAGGGGTTTTCATCTCACTCCTTATTCCCGTGAGATTCATGTCATATTGCCACCATCACCTTTTGTGTGGTGTATTTACTACCCATAATTATATTCTTTGTGTAATACACTCTAATTTATGTGTATTTACATATTCATTGTATGATACCTCTTTCATGGGTTGTATGTTTCATAAGTTACCAAATTGGTAAGGGTTATTTCACAATCTCTTCATTATCTGAGTTTGTATATACGTAATAATCTACTGGGATCTCTTTATCATCCACATCCATGTTTTCTTAAAAATGTATTTCAAAACATTTTTACTATTTACAAGAATATGGGTTAAAGTCATTTATACCCTTGTTTGACTTTTTATAAGAGGTTTATAAAGGAATCTTTCCGTCGTTTTCAAAACAATGTCCTTTTTAACCTTTTCGACAGAATTGAGGTAAGAATGTTTTTTTTAACTTATACGGCGGGTGCGGTTATTTTCCGCCGTTATAAAATCGTCAAAGCTTTCCTTACAAGCTTACAAGAATATTTTCAAGAAAATGTTTTATTTTATATGGCTCTTAAATGATTTCAAAAATAGAAAGAGATATTTCTCTAAAAAGTGTTTTGATTTCATCTATGTCAACATCCTTTAATGGATTTTACTCTTATTTGAAGTTGATTTATTATAATACAAAACTTCTGTATTGTATTGAAGGTTTTGTGATATGTTTGACTGTGTATGTGCTATTTTATACCATTCATAGTTTATGGTGAAACTATTGACATTTCGTATGCTAGTTTTAATCTGAATGTTTATGTTATATTTCAAACTTTTCTTTAGATGAATGTGCTAAACAAGTATGTTCCGGGTTGGGGACCGGTAAAAGTAAGCCCTCCAGGTTGGGGACTGGTAAAAGTAAGCCCTCCAGGTTGGGGACTGGTTAAATTAAGCCCTCCGGGTTAGGGACTGGTAAAAGTATGCCCTCCGGGTTGGTGTCCGGTTATTAGAGGCACTTCGGGTTGGTGTCCGGTTATTAGAGGCACTCCGGGTTGGTGTCCGGTTATTAGAGGCACTCCGGGTTGGGTTCCAGTTAGAAGTAACCCCTAGGTCTTGGGATGAGGCCTAGACAAAGAAATTAACGTTTAGCATTATGCATTCCAACATTATGAAAGAGGTTATTGATTTTTGCATGTGATTATTCGATTAGTAGAATATCCATGTGAATAAGTAAATGGAATTATTTCATTTTATTTATGCCATACCATGTTGAATGTTCATGTTTAAAAGGCTTTTGTTTTAGTTATACATTGCCTTAAATGTTTATTCTTATTTATGAAAGTTTCCGCTATATTGTTATCCTTACTGGGCATTTGAGCTCACCCCTTTTCTATGTTTTATTTTCCCAGGTAGTGAAGAAGTAAATTATGAATGACTTTCAGGGATATTATGAGGGGTTAATAGTGTGGATTGTGGAAACATTATGTTGTTGTATTAGTTTTTCATTTTGAAATGTAATGTAAAACTTATGAATATATCTAGTGTTTCCAAGGCTACTAAACCAATCGGTCTTTCGAGATTTGATCTTTCTTGTGATCATGCCAATGTTACGAAGTAATGCACCGACTCTGGGTAGCTGGGGTCGGGGCGTTACAGATGGGGTGATGTGAATGTGATATGAATATGTGGAAGTGAAGTGATGATATGGAAATGATGTGTTCATTTCATAGTAAATGTGATATATGTGTCTAAATTGTGCACTATATGGTTGTGGTTATAAGGTTTTGATTGTGATGCGGTATGTGGTTATGGTTATAATAAATGTAAGTGATGTGAATTCTGAGAAATATAATTTTAGGACATAAGGGGGGAATATTAGTGGGAAAGTAAGTATGGGGTACCTTTATTGATATATTTTATTGATTACTATATTACTATCTAATGTATTTATTTGGTGAGTGTGTCATGGTTATTTTGGGTTAGTTGTTGACATAGGTATGACTGACATGTCAATTTAAGAAAATATTCATTAAGTATTTAGTATTGTTTTTCTAGATTATCATGAGATTTTCTAAGAAGGAACTTACTGAGTATACATTTATGATCTCCACTAATTTTCTATGTACTTTTTTTTATAAATTTAATGAATGGATTTAATGAGTTGGATGTAAATTAATGGCTTATGACATGGTGATTATTTAGAGTAATATATTCAACAAGAGGATTTGTTATATTATTTCATTTTTGTTTATATGACTTTAGATGAACATGTTGGGATTGTGGGTTTTAATTTATTTTATTATTTGAAATTTATTTGCAGTCATTTTATATTATTACATGAAATTATGAGAGTAATTATTCCCATATTTCATAATTTATAAACTCAATTCCAATCTCTAAATATTATTATATTAGAGTTAGCCTTCAAGGATCACTAATATCTTCAACACCGATCTAGAATGGGCTCTGGTGGAGGAAAGTTGTTATTTATGGTATAAGAACACTTTGGTTGAGATTTTTTATATTTTTTAAAGTTAGGAACTATATAGAATTTCATTGGTTTCATAGAGAAAACTTATCATTTGAACTTATCATATGATACAAGAAAAAGATACTGGATAGGATGTAGAGAGGGCTCATTTATCCATATATGTAATAACCCAAACATTTATTAATGAAAATTTCTCTAGATCTAATTAAATGTCTTATTATGTTAAATGGTTATATAAAACATATGAACGTTCTTTGGTTCTTTGTTTTTCGGATTTTAAAATAACATTATGAATTATTACCATTTCAAAAATAGTCGTTAAACAGTGATCACATGATTTGTATAAATAGAGGGCTTTAACAAGTCCAATTTACTCAGATAAAGGAAGTGTTGGACACATCTAGTATAATTTCTTCATATTAACCCCATTTTTCTGACCTCAAAAAGGAGGTACTGTCACTGGGATTCACTCTTGACTAATCCCAAGATGAGCTTCAATATTTTAATCTTGAAAAGAACTGCCTACAAGGGAAGTAGAAGTTAATAAATATTACCACCCGAGTGATGTTATCAAAGCCACCCCCAAGAGTCAGTCACCATCGCACACCATACCCTTAGGTATTATGCGGGTGTTATAATGGGTTATGTAACAAGACCATAACACTATGACTATGTGAATTAGTTTTGTATAGAATTAATAATATAGATTCATTTTATTATTGTTACATTGTATATGGTTTTTAAATCACAAATAGTATTTGTTGTTAATATTCAATTAAGAAATCTATTTTGATTAATTAATGGATTTTTTTGAATTAAATAATATTTTAAAAAAATATTATTACAAAATTATTTTTTATTAAATATAAATTATCATATAATTTTTTTAATTAATATAATTGAAATTTTTATTAAGGTTTGAAAACTGATTTTTTTCAAAACCCATGAATTTTCAATAAATGTATGTTTCTATTCTAAAATTGAAAATTCACAAATTCAGAAAATTATTTAGATAAAATGAATTTTATTTTTGGATTCAGGATATCAAAATTATCTAACAGTGAATTTTTCATAATTTTTTGAGACTCAATGTTATTGGTAAAAATTAAATACCGTTTAAATATATAATGTGTTTTATGACATTATAATGACCCAATAGTGATGTAATATAATTTTATAAAAGGGGTTTTCAGCCAATATATGTTTTACCCATAAAATAATGTGATTTTAGTTTTTTTTTATTAATTTTATGATGCCTTAGTGGACCCTCCAAGGCTTATAAATTATTTTAACCATTTCAAATGTTTTCCTTGAGAGTGTGACTCACCTCCACAAAAGAAAGCCTAATATTTTCATAAGTTCATCCATTGGCCTAATGTTTTCCTTGAGAGTGTGACTCACCTCTACAAAAGAAAGCCTAATATTTTCATAAGTTCATCCATTGGCCTTGTAAAAAAATTCACTTCCCATTGGAAAAAATCATAGGAAAAAACCATGGGTTGTTTTTTTGTTTTGATTAGTTTAATATGTAGTGTCCAAAACCTAAATAATAATGAATTCACTTTCCTTTCCTATATAATCCCATTCAATATCCCATACCTCCTCACTCAAAACCTTTTTATATTGAAAAAAATCTTCCCTAATCTTTCTATAATCCTCAAAAGGAATCCTAAGATCCCAAAAATCATCTCTCAAGCCTCTCCCACTCCTTTTGGATCACAATTCCAAGTAAGGGATTTTCACTTTCCTCTCCTCCTTTTAAATTCAAGCATCTTATTCAAAAGTAGTTCTTATTATTTTGAATGGTTATAATTTCATTATTTTATAATAATTCTGTTATGGACTATTCTATGTTATTTTAATAGGGGATTATTTATCCTTCCTCGTTTTTTCCATTACATAACCCATTATTATGCCAAAATTTCATAAGGGGTTTCATTTTTGTTTAAATTTGTTTATGTTTTTATACCCTTTTATTTTCAATTAAAAAGGTTGGGGTATGATTTAGAACCTTTTCCATACTCCCCTCCTTATTTTTTAATGATGAGATACATCTTTCTCTCTCATTAATTCCTATTATGTATACCTGTTACCATGTTTAAATTCCGTAACGAATTTATCTCTTGTCATTTACATTTAAGAAATTATTTTATATTTTGCACCTAAATTATATTACATATGTTGGGATATTATGTTCCATGACCAATTAATATCTATTTTATATATAAATTATGAGAGACCCCTTTCTC
This sequence comes from Viscum album, assembly GCA_963277665.1. Taxonomy (NCBI): domain Eukaryota; kingdom Viridiplantae; phylum Streptophyta; class Magnoliopsida; order Santalales; family Viscaceae; genus Viscum; species Viscum album. The sequence goes on from OY728137.1 coordinate 116,626,772, forward strand.
TCCCATCAACCCATTTTACGATTTCTATTTGATGTCATTATGCTGTTAAAGGTACACCAAAATTTTCCGTGCAAAAATCATCATGTAAGTGAATACCATACCAATTTATGTAAAAAAGGTATTCACCATTGTGAACATGTACATGTTGATTATGGACATAAATTTATTTATTCAACATCTCTAATGCATGGAATAAATTATTATTCTTAATGAATCCATGTTGCATGATCCATGTTGCACACTTATGAATGAAATGAAATGATTAAGAAGAGTGTGCCCTGATAGAGCTCTGATGCATTGGTTAAAGATTAGTATCATGATATTTGAAGTGAATTTAGGGTTTACTCATGATAATTTAAGTGAAATTAGTGTTTACTCATGATAATTTAAGTTCAATAAGGGTTTACTCATGATCCATATGCTAGGATCCTTGCATTATGCTAACATCATGTTAAATGTTGTTGCCACATTTCCATGTTATGATAATCAGGCTATATCATGCCTTTATGTTCATGTTTCTCTTGGGCTCCATTGATATTACCATTGCATAGCATGTACTATATTCTTCATGTTATCCATTGTTTACTTCCTTACAGGGCTTTATTTATCACCCTTTTATTATGCATGTCCTCGGGTTATCCCATGTAATTCTAAGTACTAAGGAATGTTGTGGTCATGTAAAAGAAGTTTTCAATAAAGATGTTGTGTTTTATTTTATAAGTTGTTATATAATGTTCTTAATTTCCCAAGTCAATAGACCTCTCGATCCTTAGAGTTGTCATAAGTTCAATTTTATGTAATAAATCACGTTTATGTGTGTAAAAAAGAGTCAGGTTGTTAAAGTTGGTATCGACAGACAAGTTTACATATTTTTTTGGTTTTGGATTAGAAAACCCTAATGAATGACTTAGGTATAAGACTTAGTATAATGAAAATATCCCTAAATTTTAGTGAGTATATATTATGTGGTTTATCACAACAATATATCCTTGTCTGGGTATGAACAAGTAGAGATGGCTCTAGCACATATATATCTAGGGGTAAAACCCAAAAACACCACTTTGAGTTAGACGTGAACAAGAACTGGTGAAAGGCAATGGGACTTATTGGACTCCTGGTTATGACACTCCCAGGGGATATGTTTTGGTAAATTTAAAATCTTAGTTTGAACCATTATTGAAGGAATAAAAAATTCCCCTAAGATTATATGTTGGGAAGTATATCAGGAATAACATATACTGAATCTTACAAATTCCAAATTTAAGGAAATAATCGTAATTTATAAGTTATCCCTTTTTGTCTTTGGATTCCCCTTTATGTTTAAAAACTAACATTCCTTTTATTCCAGACAATGGCAACTAATAGTAGGACTCAAGCTAAAAAATGATGTAAAGATCAATGTGATGACTTTTCTAAAGAGTTTTCCAATCTGATGGGAGTGGGAATCATAAACAATTCACGATACTCTCTCAGTTAACTCATGATTTGAATAGAAACAAGTGCCAATAATAACATTAACCCCCCCCCCTATGGAATAACAATCTTCAACAGATAGCTTCATGAGACAAAGGCCTCATACTTTTAATGGATCATCTGATCTCTCAATCATCGAACAAAGGATCAACTCCATTGAGATGATATTCTCCATCTTTCAATATTATGAAAAGATAATTTACATTTGAATACTTATTGTATGGGGGGTGAATTTGATCAATGGTGTACATTGATCTAAAATATTAAGCCTAAGTATGGGATTGAGGAATTGGAATAAAAGTATTTCCAGAATAAAAAAATTGATAAATAATTTCCTTGCACCCTCCGTCTTAAGATGGAAAGGGACTTCCTTTCCCTCAAGAAAAAATATGATGAATCCATATGAGTGTAAGAGGAAAAAATTACAAGGCATGAATGATATACCTCTGACATTATTGTAACCCCTGAATTCAAGGTTTAATTCTTCTTTGGTGAGCTAAAAACTAGCCTATGTAAATCCCGAGCAATTTGTGACTTTAAGAGCTATGATAAATTTTCCTATGTTCTCTCAAAGTTGAAATCGAGATCGGCGAATCTCAGTGGTATCATTAGGATATGAATTGTAAGGTGGACTTTAATTCTGGAGGCCTGATAGATAAATCCAATGGTACTAATAAATTATAGCATCCACTTTCCAAAGGTGTGGAAAAAAGCACCCCAAAAATTGCCTGAAGGGGATGTTGAAATTCTTTAGGTGTTGAAGTAAGGGAATCTAGATATTAACTGCTGACAAGAAAAAATCACTACTACAATAGAGGAGGTTAATGCATCATTCAAACCTCAATGCACTATTCATTTCTTCAACTAAAAAGAACCAAGGCACTTTGGAAACCAGTTCTCTAACCAAAGGGTTTTCAGAGGAAACGAACAACCTCCAAGGCAGAAAGTGTGATATTTTTCTATCACTACCACTAAAGCGAACCCTAACAATGAAGTCGTGATAGTTACACTAGTTATTCATTCATGAATAGAAAAATTTACTTTTTGATTCTGGTTCTATGAATTATTTTATATCTTGAATGTTTAGTAAAACAATACCAACACCACCACAAATCATGGAATTTGATATGTCAGTGAGAATGGAAAACAGAAAAATAATTCCAACACATGAATATAACTCCTCCCCTATCAAAATTTGTGGATTAAAATTCCCAACTAACCTCATCATACTCCCTCTAGTGAAATTAAATTAAATTCATGGCATGGATTGGCTTTCTCTATATAAAGACAACATAAATTGACATGAGAGGGAAATCACTCTCCATATGGAAAATCGTTCCCTAATTCTGTACAAGTTCAAGGAGGATGATGAATCTTCTTTAGCACCATTATCTCAAAAATATATATTATTTCCCTATGAGCATTCATATCTTGCTCAGATGATTGAGTCTGAGAAAGAAAACATCCTTGTAGATGTGCCTATAGTGAGTGAATTCGCTGAAGTGTTTCCCAAGAATTTTTTTGACCTTCCTCCTAAAAGAGATGTTAAATTACTGATTGATCTTATACCCAGGGAGTTTTCAATATCCAAGACTCCATATAGAATGGCTATTGTGGAGCTTGATGAGATATAGAAAAAACTGAAGGAGAATCTAGATAACGGTTTTATACTCCCAAGTGCCTCACCATGGGGTGCACTAGTCCTCTTCATCAAGAAGAAGGATGGGTCAATGTGCCTTTGCATTGATTATCATGATCTCAACAAATGAACGATATAGAACAAGTATCCTCTCCTACGAATCAATGACTTGGTCAATCAGCTACGTGGATCACAATACTTCTCCAATGTGGATTTATGGTTAGTATATTACCAATTAAGGGTGAAGAAGGGGGATATATCCAATACTACTTTTCGTATCAGGTACGAGCACTATGAATTCATAGTAATTCCTTTAAGACTCACTAATTCTCTATCAATTTTCATGGACTTGATTAATAGAGTCTTTAAAGATTACCTAGAAAAATTTGTGGAAGACTTTATAGAAGATATTCTAATATACTCCAAAACCAAGGAGGAGTATGAGGAACATCTAAGAACTGTACTAGAGACCTTGCGAAAGGAGAAGCTCTATGTTAGGTATAGAAAGTGTGAGTTCTATTTTAATTAACCCTCATTCTTGGTTCATATCATCACAATAAATGGAATATCTATGGATCCATCGAATATAGATGCAATTGAGGGATGGTTGAGGACAACATCGATGATAGATATTCCTAGCTTTCTGGGGTTAGCAAGATATTATCACCGATTTTTGAGAAGTTTATCATGATTATCAAACCCTATTTACAAGATAACTCTAAAGGTAGTCAAGTTTTTATAGAGTGATGAATGTAAAGATAGATTCAAGGAGTTGAAAAGGTGGCTTACCACTGCACCCATTCTCACACTACCCAAAAGTGGAGAATTTATTGTGGTATTCATTGATGCTTTGAAGAAGGGACATGGTTGTGTGTTGATGAAAAATAAAAAATTCATTACATATGCTTCAAGGAAATTGAACTTCTATGAGAAAAAATATCCAACACCTGATCTTCAGTTGGCTACAATAATATTCAATTTGAAAATTTGGCGGCATGACCTCTTTGGAGAGAAGATTGAAATATACACGAATCACAAAAGACTCAAGTATATATTTAGATAGAAAGAGATGACTATGTGCCAATGAATAAGGTTAGAGCTGATCAAAGACTATGACTGCTCAATCCATTACCACCCTGGTAAATAGAAGAAGGTGGTGAATTCTCTCATTAGAATTCACCTAGAAATTCTATCATTGGTGATAATTGAAAAGGATCCAATATTCATATATTTAAGGAAGATGGACATGGGAATCATACAGAAGGGGACATCATCAATCCTTTCAAAAATGATTGCTCAACCGTCTCTTTTGGAAAGGATAAAGAATGTTCAAAAGAATGATGTGGGGATTCAAAAAAAGTGGAAACTATCAAAAAAGATAAATCGTAGGATTTCAATGTTAATGAAGAATGAATTATTATATTTGGGTCACAACTTTGAATTTCATCAAATCCAGAGATAAAAAAAGAATTTTTGGATGATGCGCATAGTTCAAATTTCTTCATTCACCAATGAAACACAAAGATATATTGAGATATCTAAGATCATTATTGGTGTGATAACATAAAGAATGAGATCGATGAGTATAAAAGTGCCAGGTATGTCAGCAAGTGAAGGCTGAGAGGAAGAATTCTAAGGGGATGATGCAACCATTACCCATACCAACATGGAAATCAGAGAACATCACCATAGATTATTTCACTGGACTTCCGAAGATATGCAAAGGAAACAGTCATATTTGGGTTGTTGTTGATTGTCTTACAAATACTAAACACTTTATTGCAATTTGGGTGGATTTTCTATTGGATAAACTAGCATGGATATACATCATATAAGTGTTAATGTTTCATGGAGTACCACTATATATTGTATCCGATCGAGATCCATGATTCACTTCTATGTTCTATAAGAGTCTCCAACACGCTCTAAATACTGTGCTAAACTTAAGTAGGGCTTATCATCCTGAAACTAATGTCCAATCTGAGTAGACTATCCAAAAACATGAGAAAATTTTTAGAACATGATTAATGGACTTGAAAGGAGGATGGGATCAACATCTTCCCCTGGTTGAGTTCTCTTAAAATAAAAATTTCCACTCAACCATCCAAATGGCTCCTTATGAATCCCTTTATGTGAAGAGGTTCATAACACTGGCATGTTGGGATGATGTTGGAGAGTGAAAACTCCTTGGTCCAAAAATGGTTGAAGAAATAGTGGAGAAGGTTAAGACCATCCAGCAGTACATTAAAACTGATCAGAGTCAACAAAAGATCTAATTTGACAACCTTCGATGAGACCAAGATTTTGATGTTGAGACATGGTATTCCTCAGGATATCACTATGGAAGAGAGTTTTGAGATTTGGGAAGAAGGTAAATCTTAGTCCAAGGTACATCAGTCCTTTTGATAGTCTTGATCGCATTGGAGAAGTGGCCTATCTACTATCACTCCCACCAAACCTATCTCAAGTTCATGTTGTATTCCATGTATCACTATTGTGTAAGTACATACCCAACACATCGCATTTACTCAATCCGTAGGTGGTACCATTGGAGAATGACCTCTCTTACGAGAATAATCTGGTGAAGATCTTAGATCGTATGGAAAAAGTTCTACTAAATAAGATAATTTACATTTGTCAAGGTGTTTTGGTGAAACCGCAAGTTTTAAGAAGCAGCGTGGGATTTAGACTAAGTGATGAAGCATAGTTAGACTTAATTGTTTTAGTGTGGTAAAAATAAATTTCATTGAAGAAATGTTTTAAGGGAAAATGTTGTAATGACCCAAACAATTATTAATGAAAATTTCTCTTGATTTAATTAAATTACTTATTATGTAAAATGTTCATATAAAACATATGGAATTCCTTGGTTTTATGTTTTTTGATTTTAAAATACCATTAAGAAATGTTATCATTGAAAATATAGTCATTGAACAATGATAACATGATTAGTATAAATATAGTTCTTTAACAATTCCAATTTACTCAGATAAAGGAAGTGATGACCTCATACTGTAGAATTTCTCCATATGAAGCCCATTTTCTCAGAGCTCAAAAAGGAGGTACCGTCACTGGGATTCACTCTTGAAAAATCCCAAGCCAAGCTTCAACATGTTAATCTTGAATGGAACCTCTTATGTGAGAAATAAAAGCTAATAGAAATTATCGCATGAGCATTGTTATTTGAGCCACCCCAACAGTCGCTCACCATCATACACCTTACCCTAGGGTCTTATGTGAGTGTTAAAAGGGGTTATGTAATAATACCCTAGCACTATTATTATGTGAATTAGTTTTTTTAGAATAATGAATATACATTCATTTTATTATTGTTACTTTGTAAATGGTATTTAAAGCACAAATAGTTTTTTAGTTAATATTCAATTAATAAATCTATTTTGATGAATTAATGGATTTATTTGAATTAAAAAATATTTTAATAAAATTTTATTTCTAAATTACTTTTAATTAAATATAAATGACCGTATAATTTTTTTATGAATACAATTGAAACTTTCATTAAGATTTGAAAACTATTTTTGTCAGAACCGGTGAATTTTCAATAAATGTCGGTTTTTAATTAAAAATTGAAAATTAACATATTTATAAAATTATATAGATAGAATGATTTTTATTTTTGGATTCAAGACATCTAAATTATCTAATGGTTAATTTTTCCTAATTTTATGGGACAATCGAGTGTTTGGGTAACAATTAAATACTTTTTAACTATATAATGTGTTTTATGACATCATAATGACCCAATAGTGATGTAATAAAATACTATAAAAGGAATTTTCGGCCAATATATGTTTTAAATTTCAAATAATGTGATTTTACTTTTTTTTTATTAATTTTATGAGTCCTTAGTGGACCCTCCAAGGATTATAAAATATTTTAACATTTTTAAATGTTTTCCTTGAGAGTGTTACTCATCTCTATATAATAAAGTATAATATTTTATTAATTTAATCTATTGTACTTATAAAATTATTTTTTCCACTCTCCTTTTGAGAAAACCATGGGTAGAAACAATAGTATGGTTTGTGTTTATGATTATTTTAATATGTAGTGTCCAAAACCTAAATAATAAAAAACTCTTTCTCCTTTCCTATATAAAACCATGATCTCTCCCATTCCTCTTCACTCAAAATTTATGGATCTCAACCAACCTATGCCCTACTCTCTCTAGAATCCTCCCAATGTGCCCCAAGTTTCTAATAATCCTCTCTTATGTCTTTCCTAATACTTTGGGATCACACTTCCAAGTAAGGGATCCTCCCTTTCCACTCCTTTCAAATACAAGCACCTTATTCTAAAGTAGTTATTATATTTTCAAATTGTTATAATTTAATTATTTTATAATAATTATATTAAATTCCATTTTATTTTATTTAGATGAGGTATTATTTATACTCCCTCATTTTGACCCTTACCTAAGTCGTTACTATGCCAAAATTCTGTATGGTATTTCTTCCTTTCACATTTTTTTATAAGTTTATTTATATTATTATACCCTTTTATTTTCAATTAAAAATTTTGGGGTATTACTTCTCACATCCTCCATATTTTGCTTCTTAGTTTTGAATGATGAGAGTACTATTTCTTTCTCATTAATGCCTCCCACGTACACCTATTGCTATTATGAAATTTCGTAAGGCATTTCTCTCTTCTCATTTACATTCCAGAAATTCTTTTATTTTATACTTCTAAATTCCATTACATATGTTTTCATATTATTTTTTATTACCCCATTAATGCCCATTTAATTTATAAATGATGATACACCCATTTCTCTCTCATCAACCCATTTTACAATTTCTAATTGACGTCGTTTTGCTACCGAAGGTACACCAAAATTTCACCTGCCAAAATCATCCTATAAGTGAATACTATAACCATTTATCTATATAGGTTATTCACCTTTATGAACATTTAATATTTGATTAAGGACATAAATTTATGTATTCAACATCTTTTATTCATGGAATAAAATATAATGTTTAAGGAATCCATGTCGTATGATTCGTGTTGCACACTTATGCATGAAATGAAATGATTAAGAATGGTATGCCCTGATATCACTCCAATGCAGTGGGTAAAGATTGGTATCATGATACATAAAGTGAAATGAGGGTTTAATAATTATAATTAAAGTGCAATAATGGGTTACACATTCTAATTCAAGTGCAATTAGGGTTTACTTTTTCTCCATGTGCAATGATCTTTGGCTCATGCTAACATCATGTTAAATGTTTTTGCCACATTCCTGTGTTATGATAATCATGCTATATCATGCCTTTATGTTAATTTTTATCATGTTCCCCATTGATATTCCTATTTACTATCATGTACTATATAAATCATGTTATTCCTTGTTTATGCTCTTACTGGGATTTATAGCTCTCCCTTTTCTTATGCATGTCCTCAGGTTATTGCATGAAATGATAAGTATGAAAGAATGTTTTGGTTATGTAAAATAAATTTTCAATAAAGATGTTGTGATTAATGTTTTAATTGGTTATGTAATATTACTAATTTATCAAGACACTTGACCTATCGATACTCAGGTTTTTCTAAAGTGAAATTTTATGTAATAAATCACATTTATATGTGTAATAAAGAGAAGGGTTGTTAAAATATCATGCACCTTAAGCCTATTGAATATACTCAATTGATATTTTAATAATTTTGGGGTAGAAACTTATGTGTGGTAAAGACATCATGATTTTTATATTCCATATTTGACTTGGATATATCTTTGGATAAATAAAAATAAATTTAATTAAAATACCTATAAATGTATTATATATCTTTATGTTAGGATATTTAATTTAGTGTTTAAAGAGATGGAAATTTAATGAAAACCCCATGTGGTTAATTTTGAGAAAGTTCAACTAGATATTATAGCTAATAAAAGGATGGATCATTCAAAGGATAATTATTTGGGATTGAAGAAAATTTATAATTTTCAGCATCAGACTAGTAAAAGTATGACGAGATCATCTCCATTCATAATACAAAGAGGTTTCATAACAAACATAAGATTTAATTAATTTTCATTAACCTAAGGAAAGAGTATTATATTTTATTATCATTATCGTGCTTTATTATTCTTATCAAAAGTGGTAATTTATTTTCTTAAATTATTGTGAAGATCTTGAAGATTCATAAGAGAATTTTTATAGCTAATTTACAACTATGTTTTTATTATTGATCCTGAATTTTCTAAAATAGTTTAAGGTTATAAATATTTTGATGGGGGATATAGGGTGATGGTATTCAAATTCTATTTTATTAAACTTAATTTTTTTATCCTAACTCTACTCTTGATGATTTGGTTAGGTCATGAAATTTTTAGGGGTCTCTACTCATGAATATTTTCCAGTGTGATGGTTTTTTCTTGTTACCTTTATTTCTACAATGTCTAAAAAGGATGAGGTTGTCTAGAATAGACTAGAGTATATATAATTAAATCATGATTAATGTAATTATAACTTTTTTATAATTTTATCTAAACATAAATATATATGGTATACTTTTGTAGTAAATATTAAAATCAGAGGGAATCTATTCTCAGTCTTTATCTTCTCACTTTTCTGGAGAAGGTAGTTCTCAAAATTCTACCAAGATCTCTAATAAAATTTAAACTACCTAAAAAGGATTATCAATTTAATGTTTTAATATCATACCATACATTTTGGTTAGTTTATGGTAGTTGTCTCATTTTAGATATAGCATTAGCAGAAGTTTCCACAAAGGCCTTACTAGAAGAAATAGGGGTCCTTACTCATTTGGTCATTAAAGATGTAATAATGTTAGAAGAGAATAGTCAATGGATATTAATTTTAATTAGGGACTTAGGATTGAGTATAGACCATATAAAATATTTTTTTCTATGTAAATATTTGGAATATATCTAGTATCATTTTTTGATCTAGGTGTAGAGATAGTACGAGATTCTGAGGTAAGGTGATCTTAGTGCTGATATAATAAATATTTTAAGTATATTATATCACACATGCATAATCTTAAAGAAATTATTGAATAATTTTTAAATGGGGTCTTCGATCAGAAAATTAAGTCCACCATTGCAAATGAAATGTGGTATTTACCCTAGGAGCGATATAACTATAGTCATCATCATATAGTTGGTTAATGTTATATCATGGGAGAGATATTAAATAATAAATAAATTATTTTTATTATTATTTTATTTTACATGACCAAATCCGAAATCTATTTAAACCCATTTAATTTCAAATACCATGGTTAGTCCTATAACTCTATAGATTAGAGTGGAGCGTAGAGGGGAGCATTAGAGTATATTGGGATCATGGATCGATGTTTGAAATATCACATGGATAAAAAACAACATTGAAGTTTAAGGATATTTCTAATAGAAACAAAATAGATTCATTCTTCTTCAAAAAAATTCCAAACAAAAGGTAGGGTGTTTTTTCAGGTTTTATTCCTCCATTTATTTCACCATGATGATTGTGAATAGATTCATGTAATAGTTCGATTCATGAGTTGATAGTACATATGGTATTGAGATTATTCTTCTTTGGAATTAGAAGAATTGATTCATTGATTATAATCATTGTTCATTCATCATTATAATGGAAATGATTCAATTCTAACCCAATTAAAAATGAGTTTCATTCCTTATTTTATTTTATTTTTTGCATTTCACCCCCATTTCTTAGCATGTTCATCTCCGATAATTATTTGGACAATAACACAACAAATAACATTCATTTGATCATTGTGTGACCATTATTCATCATAATATATCTATACCATGTATTTGAGATCAAGATATAGGTTAAAATGATTAAGGATAATTAGAGTTTGATTTGGATCATAATGATGTTTCTCATTTTCCAGGTTTGGCATGTGCAATGGTGCAGCACGATTTCAATAGCAATTTGAGAAGTTTTATGGTTGGAATTTTATGAGCATTAATGGAGTTTCTTAGTAAAGTATTGATCTATATTCCATGTGTGTGATTGATGGTGGTGTTTGCAGGATGGAAAGACACTTGAAGGATTTTTGGGATTTTGGAGAATCCACCATTTCACGGCTAGTACCCTGAAGAAGACACATCATGTGGGGTCCAAGGATGTGGGAATAGGGTTTACCTATTAAATAAAATATCATAAGTTTTTTGGTCTATATCATTCACTTTGTGACCTTGTTCTAGAGTCTTGGTGTGTATCCCTGATGATTCACAGGCATAGACATGACTGGACACTAGGTCATAGGTAGAGTACATAGGTACGGCCCAGTACTCAAACATAGAAAAGTACATACACATGACCACAGTGCACAAGAATAACTATCTGTATATGGGAAAGGGTATATGAACATGGGACTGTGTTATTTTTATTGGTACATATCATGTACCCTATATATATATGTCATGTACTTCCTCATAAACAAATTGGGTCCCCTCAGCTCTTTAGTAAAGAACAATATCAGTTGAGTTTGTTCCATTAGTATATCCCAATGATAATATAGTGTGTTATTATGTCCATTTAATGGTATTTTGATCCCCTCTATAGGATTATTTGTAGCTATAGTTTTGGGTATCCCCCAATAGATTTGGGTGTGATTATATATCATTCTTTGTATTCCAAGAATGGTTTTGTGGTATTTTCATGACCACCATCCACAAGGCATCAATCCAATATATATAATGATAATCTAGTAGGGTTTATAGAATCTCTCAACGGTTCTAGGTGAGATCCCTTATCTGAGAAGTGTGATCTTTAGAGTTCTTTCAAGTACTTATATGGTGAGACCCAGCAAGCACAGCCTCATTGATGAGCTCCTTCAGTTATGGAATGGATCATGGAGTGGATTCTCCCAAAAAAGAGTTATCCTAAAACCTAAAGTAGTATACTTTTTTTGGAAGTGGTTGTGACCTTATTAATACTTGGAGACAATAATTAGAAAATTTGGGTTATTATTGTTTATCATTATGTCTTAGATCTTGATTGACATGCCTTTGTATTGATGATATGACTACTATTGATTCTTTATGTTTTTTTATTTTGAGGTTTCCTACTAGGTATTATTACACTCACCTATTTATGGTTTCTTCCCACACATTTCATACCTTTTGCTGATGGAAGACAATTTGAAGGAATATAATGAGGATTGAGAGTAGGTGGGTATTAGTGTCTAGCTATATGTATAAAGTTTTACACTAGTGTTTCATTTGACAGTAGTCATCTCCTTATAATTATATTAGACCTTATTTTAAATTTTAGTGGGCTTATATTTGTCCCTTATTCTTTATAGTACTTTTCTTACTCTAATATGGGATATATTTTAGGCATCAATTTTGGTATCATTTTTGTTTTCTTTTCAAAATTGTATGGTATTTTGTAGATGTGTGTGTGTGTGTGTACATATGTTAGGATAATTCCTACCATATGTGGGATATAAAAACTCAAAATAGTTCATCATACCATGTATTATTAGAGGTGGACATGGGGTTATCACAATTGGCTTATCACTATCTAGGAATGCATCAGTGGGTCAGGTTGTGACAAAGTGGTATTGACCCTATTTTATCCTAGGAAAGAATTTTTGGAGTTTTTTATAGCTATAATAACAAAACTGCTCTTTATTTCACATTAATACATTATTTATTAAATAGATTACACTTAATAGAACATTAAGTAGAGCGAATTCTACTATCCTTAAGAATTAGGTACATTATTTAACAACAGAAAATTGGGAACACATTATCTTTATTGAAAACATCCTTAACATGATCATAATATTCCATTAAACTTAAAATTTAATGGGATAACCTGTAGACATACATAAGAAACCGGTGTGCTATAAAGCCCATTAAGGGAATAAACATGGAATAACATGAAGATAATAATACATGTTGTATAATAGGGATATCAAAAAGGAGTAAGAATCATAAACATGAATAGTGATACATGATATAGCATGATAATCATAAACGCAACATGGTAAATGTAGAAAAAACTTATAACACTACATCATAAACATAGTAAAAGGATGAATTCTAGTAAATTATAATGGAAAAAGTCCCATAAAAAAACAGGTTTACTCAATGTCCCAACATGACATCTCATGAGACTAAACATAGCCTAATGTGTTGGAGTTCTTTATAATTTTGGGCACACCCATAACTTTTATTTCATTCTCATTCTTATGTGTGCCACATGAGTCATAAAACATAGATTCATTCATCGTAATATATTATTACATGATCACGAAGTATTTAATATATAAATTTATGTTATGATTTAAGAATTATATGTTTATAAAGGTGAACACCCTGATATGAAATGGGTATAGTTTTCACTACATATTTATTTTGGCATGGAAAAAGGTGGTGAAATTTTGACAGCATAACGACATCACATAAAATTCATAAAATGGCATGATGAGAGATAAAGATGCCTCTAATAACATTTAAATAAAATTGGAAGTAATAGGTACAAGGAAATACATTTCCCAACATTATTAATTGAAAAAAAGGCATAAGATAATAATGAAACTTGAATTAATAGGAGAAGGTGAGGACCCCTTACCTTGACAGTGTGACACCAAATTCTTGGGAGGGGATTCATGTGTGCTTAGGATCACCTTTGTGGAACTCTAGGGAGGGGAGGGGAGATTAAGGATGTGATCCACGTATTTTTATTGAGGATAAAGGGGATATTGTGTGAATTTATATTGGAAATGAGAGGGGAATTCTTTATCATTTCACAAATATAGGATTTGGAGTTTATATAATAAAATAAAAAACTATAAACCTTCCCATGTTTTTTTAAAATCATTTCTACCAAATGTGTATTTTTTATTATTTTATAATTCCATGGTCTAAACTTAATAAAATTATACCTTTTTAGATGTGGAAGTTATTCATACTCTTAAATTAATGATTTTAATAATATAAAATATATTAATGGTTTTTGTGGATTCATAATGTACTTACTAAATTATAAAATAAAAATAAAATCACATAATTTTAAAGTTAAAACATATATTTGGTCATGTATTCCCTTTATAGTATTTATTTCATCACTTTGGGTCATATTATGTCATAATGCACACTATATATTTATACAGTATTTAATTTTTACCCAAAAAATTGACCATCTTAGAAATTTATTAAAAATTCACTATTGGATAATTTTAACATCATGATTCCAAAAATAATATTTATTTTATAAAAATATTTTTAATATGAGTAAATTTTGACATTAAAATTATATTCTACATTTACTGAGAAATGTTGGATTTTTTGACAATCATAATTTCTTAACCCTTATAAAAATTAAATTTTAATTCCAAGAAATAATATGATCATTAATATTTAATAAACATTATCTGATCAAAATATTTTTTAAAAATATCATTTATTACAAAAAATCTATTAATTAATCAAAATTATTTTTTAAAATTAAATTTGAATATTACCCAAAAATATTATTTGTGTTTTATTGTATCAAACTAAAATTCATTTATAAAGTAACAATAATAGGGTAAAAATATATTCATTATTATTATATGAGATAAATTACGTAATCATTTTTTAAGGGTCTTCACACATATCCCTTAAATAAGCCAGAAAATTCTCTAAGAGTGTGATATTGAGATTTTCATGGGGTTGTTCAGCATACATAGTTTGGGTTGTGATATCGATGCGCTTGAACTTATCTCATAAATGGTCTCTCTCATGCTTAAGTTGTTGGATCTCGTCATGGGCATAGTTAATGGAAAATCCTAGTTAAGTTGTCTCCCTTTGGAGCTTGGATAAATGGGCTCTATATGGTTTGATACTACTCTTTGAGACCATCAATTCCTTTGTCTATGTCAGTTGAATTTTTTATAACCATATATTTATACTAACCATTTGATCATTCTTAAATGGATATATTATCGATGGTGATTTTTCTTAAAGGTTATTTAAATATGATAGTATTTAATAAAACCAAATAATTTCATGTGTTTTATATATCCATCATATATAATGGTCTATTTAATTAAATAACAAGAGGAATTTTATTTATAACAGTTCAGGTCATTACAATCTCCCCCCTCAAAAATTTCTCCCTCTAAGTTTTCATTTCACACCCTTGAATAGATTAGGATAATTTTTTCTAATCACTTAATCTAGTTACCACATGTATTCTTCAAACTTGATGTTTCTCCACAACACTTTGACCATGTGCATTGTCTTATTCTGTATTACTTTGTCTCTATGATCCTAGATCTTAATAGGATGCTCCTCATATGAGAGATCATTATCCAATAGTAGCACCTATGTATTTAGTAACTATGAGGGATATGTTATGAACTTACTTAAGAGTGATATATTGAATACATAATTTATTCAAGATGGGTTATGTGGGAGTTCTAGTCGATAATCCACTGATCCAATACGATCAAGGATCTCATGGGAATCGATGTATCTTGGGCAAAGCATTCACTTCTTCTAAAATATCAGGAATTTCTTCCATAGATATATGTGAAGTAATACCATGTATCTAACATCAAACTCTAGGTCTCGTTAAAAATTATTATAAAATCTCTTTTTGTTGACTTGGATGAGCATTCTTTTTCTCTTGAGTGAACTTAACCTTTTCCACCATTTCCTCAACAATTTTTGGACCTATTAGTTTTCATTCTCCAACTTCATCTCAACATGCAGGTGTTCTGAACCAATCCCTATAAATGGATTCATGGGGAGTCATTTAGATACTTGATTGGAAAATTCTATTGTATGAGAACTTGACCATAGGAATATGTTGATCACATCCTCCTTTGAAGTCATTCGATAAAACTCTAAAAATGTCTTAAAGTGTCCAAATATTTCACTCATATTAGCCATTAATTTAAGGGTCATAAGTCGTATTGAAGTTCAAACTGGAATTTAAATCACGTTGGATACTCTTCTAGAACATGTAGGCAAATCTTGGATCTTGATCATATATAATTGATGGTGGTGTTCTATGCAGCCTCACCACTTTTCTTATGTGTATCCTGAAAATTTTATTGAGTGATAAGTCCTCTAAAATTTCATTGAAGTGAGCATTCTTCATAATACAAAACACCCTAAACTGTATAGATTTATATCCTATTGATGTATTCGAAAGACCAGTGACAAATTCCATAGTGAATTTTTCCCATTTCAATGTAGGTATGTGTAAAGGTTGCATCATCCCCTTAGATTTTTTCATTTCCAACTTCCCTTGATGATATAAAGGATATATTGTTTTATAATCCATGATCTATTTATTTATATTGTCCCACCAATAGTGATCTTATAGATATCGACACATATTTGTGATTCCTAGGTGGATGGAGAAGCTTGATATATGTGAATCATCCAATAGCTCCTTCTTTAACTTCATATTGGATGGTACAGATAGTCATGACCCAAATATCATAACTCCTTCTTTGTTAACATTGAACTCTGAGTATATCCCATTTCTTATAGTTTCCACTTTCTTATGAATTCCCACGTCATCTCTTTTAGAATCATTTATCCTCTTCATAAGGGATGGTCAAGAATCATTTGTGAAAGGATTTTTGATGTTTCTTCCTTTTTGATCCCCATGTTTGTCCTTTTCGAATATAAGATGATCATATCCTTCTTAATTCTCATCAATGATAGAATTGTTGGATACATTATACTTAAAACATATTTCACTTTATTCACTTTCTCAAGATGGTATTGAATTGAGAATTCATAATCCTTGATCATATCTAACAATATTTATTAGTGCATATTCATCTCATTCTGTGTGAATATATACTTGAGGATTTTGTGATATGTATATATTTCACACTTCTCCCAAAATAAATAATGTCTCCATATTTTAAAATTTAATATAACTATATCCAACTCCAGATCATTCGTTATATAGTAATGTTCATGAACTTTTAACTTCCTTTAAGCATAGGCTATCACTTGTTCATTATGCATTAACACAGACCCCAATATTTTCTTTTAAACATCGTTGAATACCACGAACATTTCTCCACTTATGGGTAGTGTAGGAAAAGGTGAATGGATAATCATCCTTTACAACTCTTTGAATATCCCATCAAATTCATCATTCCAAGAAAACATTACTCCCTTTTATTTTATCATGTTTAGAGGGTTTGAAAATTGTGAGAAATGTCTCACAAATCAATGATAGTGCCTAGCTAATCTAAGGAAACATTGGATATTTTTCACAGATATTGTCCTCGTTCCTTCATAAATTGCTTTTATTTTTAAAGTTTCTATAGATATCCCATTTCTTGGGATGATACTCCCCAATAATGAGACTTCCTTCAAATATGACTCACATTTTCTATAATTTTCATAAAAATTCACCTTTTGTAAGGTTTTTAGCATAGTGCTTGGATGATCCTCCGGAACCAAATTGATTTTCGATTATAATATAATATAATTTATAAAGACAACCACATGTTTTTTTAGGTTGTCTCTAAATACTCTATTCGTCATGTCCATGAATATTTTTTTAGCATTAGTGAGTATGAATGGAATTACTATGAACTCATAGTGCTTGTACATTATTTGAAAATCATTCTTGGGGATATCCTCTCTCTTCACCATTACTTGGTAATATCTCGAATGAAGATCGACCTTGGAGAAATACTGTGCTCTATAAAGCTAATCGAACAAAACATCAATTTATGGAAGATGATACTTTTCTTTACCTTGATCTTTTTGAACTCATGATAATCATTGAAAATGCACATTGACCCATCCTTTATCATAATAAAGAGGGATGGTGCACAACATTATAAATTAATTAGGCATATGAACCCTTTATCTTGATTCTCCTATAGTAGTTTCTTCAGATCCGCATGTTCCACAACATCCATTCTATATAGATTCTTGAATAATGGTTACACCCTAGGTATAATCTCGATTGAAAATTCAACCTCTTGGCTAGGAGGAAGACAAGGTAGTTACTAGGGAAACACATCTATAAGGATATGGTCGTAAACATTACATAATATTGAATTAAATGAATAATTCACATTGAATATCTTTTCTAGTTTAGAGTTTTATAGAATTAGGACATAACTATTATATCTCAAAATATTATAAAGTAGACACATCTACTAAATTTACATTTTTTCATAAAATAATAACTCATAAAAAAACAAGCATGACTAGTTCCATGTTTTAGATAGCATGTCTTTCCTTGATCCCATCCTTGGCCCTATTCATCTTTAAGTCCTGTGGAAAACATTTCAAAACTTGGGATGAGCATAAAAAGCTCAGTAAGGGATATAAAAATACGGAAAGAAAACATTAGTCCATGTATACATAAGAATCAATGAAATCATAATTTACTTAGAAAACATAATCACTTTAACATACCTCATGAAATCATAAGATTTATGAATAACTCATAGAAATCATAATACATAAAAGGTAACTTGAGGCATTCATAACATTCTTACGTAGGAAGTAACCCTCATGGTTACGTTTGGAATACCCACCATAGTATATTCCCTAAATCTCTTCGGAGAAACCTTACCATTTAACTCCTTCACGTTACCCAATTAATTGTAGAGCTATCTTGGGCTCACCCACCATTAGTTTATCATGGAACCGCCTGACTTCATAAAAAATTCCCAAGAACCATAACATAATCGTATCACATAAAACATACATAAAGGAAACATAACATTTCCATATTTCAATCACAAGATATCAATACAACACATTGATATAATCAAAACATTATCAAAATCATTTTCAATACCAAAATAAAAGAAAATTAAAACATGGTATTTATTTTTCATTTAAAAACATTATTGCTTGTAGAGGAAGCTGAAACTCAAATAATGGTCACGACGGTGGAGAAGTCGTTCTCGCCGCATACGTATGACAAAAACATTCCTTTTTCCATTTAGTAAAACACTTCATGTAAAAAATATTCCTTTTGAATGAAATTAAAATTAAAAAGGGTTTATTATACAACTAATAAAATATGGTTGTATATAAATTGAAGTATGCCTCAATGAAAGGAGATTGAGACGAAGTCCCTTACAAAGACAGTATCCTTAGATTAAGGATAAATCAATTACATAATTATGTGTTCAAAATATAAATACACTCAATATAAGTGTATATTATGTTTAAAACAATCAGATTTCATCCACACATATTCATATCATGACATAATCAAGGACTAGAGGTTTAACCCAAATAATTGAAATTGGGTTAAGAAGTTCCCTTACAGAAATTTGACAGCCTAACAGCGTCACTTTAAAATTCAGAAATTGAGTTGATGATAGATAAAAAGGGTATATCATCACTTGGACATAAAATTTAAATCAATAATGATATATAATAACATATTCCAACATAATAAGATGTAAATTAAAAGACCTAACAAAAAGAAGTCTTTTAAAAAGAGGAGGGTGAAAGTTTTTCTTACCGATTTGGGTAACTTTCAAAATGTACACCCCATGAAAGAAGGATCATACAATGAAGATGTAAATACCCATAAATTAAATTATATTACAAAAATAATATAATCATGGGCAGTACATACACCGCACAAAAGGAAATAGTGTCAAATCTAACATTAATCTCACAGGAATAAAAATTGAGATAAAAACCCCTTACCTCGTTGTAATCAATTGAGTCGTATGACCAAAAGATAATAAACACCAAATTAATCACATAATACCATGAATATAAATATAATCATGATAATACATATGAAATTGAAGTACACAATACACCACATGCAAAAAACAACTAGTGAACAATGGAAATCTCACGGAATTAAAAGTGAGATAAGAAATCCCCTTACCTCAAGTCTGACTTGTCTTGTTCGTTTCTTTATATTCCTGAATAATAAACATAGGTCAATTTATAATATCATACGAACTTCCTTTAAATATTATTATTCAATTAATATCACATATTATCATGTTATAATAATTACTTAATTATGTGAGTTCATATCATATGGTTTGTCGATGTTCGGTACGTGAGTCAAAAATGAACTTCTTTGAAAAGAATTGCCCATGTAGTAGTAACTGCATCATCTCTAGAATGGTACTAATGATTTAAATATCATATATATCTATTATATATTCATTTTATACAATTCCATAACATTTAGAGATAAAAATGAAATGCACTGTTCATGGAGACGGTAGGTCGTATGTACGCATGAATGCTACTTTCATTTATTTGTCATATTAAAAGAATTAAAACTAAATGAGACATATATATATTATAATTCCAGTATAATATATATTTTATATAGGTAATATAATTTCATTAATTACAATCTTTATAAATTCTATGTTTGGCATGAACGAATCACATCACTTGAGGGGGCGGTAGTCCACACTACCTCAAATGAAATTATCGCATTTGCACAACATGCAAAGCATAAAGGTATACTTTAAATATAAAATAAAAAAGAATATTGAGGACATAAATATAATATATGTCATATAAAAATATAGTTCCATCATAATGGCCACCATAAGGGGTGTTAAAAAAAGATTCAAGAATCATCGTTTCGTGAGGCAGTAATTCGCCACCCACAAAAACAGTATGTTCTTTAACCATTAGACGGAGGTGTGTGTAAGTGTAGGTAGAATACTTTTCATTACAAAATCCTAGTATATTGAGGATATTTGTGTTATTATCGGATGCAATAATAAGAAGATAGTGGTGGGTGAAGAAATAAAATAAAAGAAAGAAACTCAAGAGAAGTCATTACCTCTAAATCGGGTAACTCTTTATGATTTGAGCCAAAGGCTTCCTTGGAAGTACTTCTGCCCAATGTGAGGCTTCTAGGAGTAATATAGGGATTTTTAGAGATAACATGACTATATTTTGGATGAGCCAAGGGCTTGAGATGTGTGGGTAAGGGGGTAGATGTGGGGGGCCTTTTATAAGAGGGAGGAGGGTCACTTTTGGAAAGTCTTGAAATGTTACTTTATTATAAAATGATTTTCGGATTTTAAAGGATCCACAATGATATATTTCAAATATAAGGTTATAAGGGTTCTAAATCCACCATTGAATAGGTTTTAGAAAAGTTTATGTCTTATATTTTACCTTATCTTTTCATTTTAATTAAATTGTTCATTAATGAGGTAATCACTGCATAATCATGGCGTTATAAATAAATTTATTTATTTATTGTCTGAAAATTATTAAAAAAACTACCATGATGTAGGAAATAGTTTTATCTTTCAAATGACTATTTATAGTCTAAAATATCTTTTATGTAAACAAAATTAAAATTGTTTTACTTAGGATATACAAACCTTTGTTATATTTCTCTTCTTTTTAAAAAATAATGTCATAAATGTCACTATCACACCCATGTAACTCCATGGGCCCTCAAGTTCGGTAAAAAACTTTACATGGTCTGCCATGACTCAAAAAAGAG
This sequence comes from Viscum album, assembly GCA_963277665.1. Taxonomy (NCBI): domain Eukaryota; kingdom Viridiplantae; phylum Streptophyta; class Magnoliopsida; order Santalales; family Viscaceae; genus Viscum; species Viscum album. The sequence continues at coordinate 116,648,342 of OY728137.1, forward strand.
GATTTGGACACATGTTGGGGTCATTTTATATTGTTATGATATCATTTTATTTCCCTTAACTACCTGATTACTAATTAATCACGATAACTAAATATAATTGTCGTTGTTACTATTCATAATGTCCAAAAACAAAAGAGTCTTAAATACATAATTTGGAACTTTTGATTCCAAATATGGAATCAATTTTACCGAATTCCAAACACAGAAATCGCAGTAATTAATTTAAAAATAATTCACGTTGTCAAAACCAAAGATGGTTTTTTAAGATGTAAAATCTATCAAAAGATTGATTTGTTTTTACATCCAATTTAAAAGTGAAATTACATCTAATGTCCAAAATTGTATTAAATTATAAAAAATAATTAAATTACACCTTAAAACCAATTAAAATGAAAATCTAACTATATAAATAAATTGGATAAAAAGGAAATTTTGAATTAAAATGTTGTATTTTTCACTATTCGTTAAAAAAATGAACATTATCCGAAAAATACCAAAAAATCACCCGAAGATATATTTGATATTTAAAATTAAAAAATGATGTCCATTTAACCAAATTCAAAAAATATAATTTTCATTAATAAATTATATAGTTAATTCATGTTGTCAAAAAAAATAGAGTGTTTTTAAGAAACAGTATCTATCAAAAGATTGACACTTATTTATGTCCATTTTCAAAGTTAAATTAATTATAATGACCACCATTGGATTAAATAGTAAAAATATATTATAATTACACTTTAAAAACAATTAAAAATATAATACAACTATTTAAATAAATTATATTAAAAGGTGGTTTTGAATGAAAATACAACATTTTTCACTATTCATTAAAAAATGAACTTTATCGAAAAAATACCAAAAATTTACACGAAGTAAATTTTGATGTCTTGATTCAATATAAGGACTTTATTTTGTCAAATATAACATATAAAAGTGACAAAAAGTAGATTTTAAATGGGTTTTCCATCAAAAGGTGGTTAATCGACCTTTTAAAGAATATTATAATATTTATGCTTAAAATTTGATTCATTCAAATTTTAAGCCTCTATCATTTATTGGGTAATTTTTAAAATATTTAAAAAACATATATAATCATTTTTTAGTTAGTTATATTCACTCTCTCCATTAAAACGGCTAGGCGTTTACTACCATTTAAAATAATATTATTATATTATTAGTGTGCAACGTAAGATTTCAAAGAAACTAGTTTTTGTGTATTGGGTACGCCATCAAACATAGCATCCCCTTTAAAGTAATATTAATATTTTATTCACAAAACTTAATAAATATGAAAATGTCATATTATTTATTTACCTGGGATGTTACATCCTTCCCCCCTTTTGGGAATTGCGTACTCGCAATTTTAAAATTGGGCTCGGAAACTTCATTGAATGTCCCACATCAGAAAAAGAGTCAGTAAAACTGTCACTTTATAAGAAAAAAATAGAAGTGCAAAGGTCACCTGAGTTAACCCAAACTAGGATTCCATGTAGTAAAACATGGACATGTAAGAGAAAACAAAGGGTTAATTTCTAATGGATAGTGATAGAAAATATGTCTAGAATAAAGATAACCACCAGAAAATCACAAACTTGTGACGGGTTAAACGGTATTTGATTCCCCAGTAGGAAAAGTTAACAGACAACATTTTTGTTTTATGTTACTTTTCACTAAGGAATTCATTTATGATCTTAAATAAAACATAAGGAAACATACTTACTTGTCATGTAGAATTTCATCTCCTACTAGATTTCTTACAAAAACTCATATTTTCTCCAAAATATGAGTATTTAGGATGACTTTTTCACATTAAGAGCGCTATAATCAAATTCTATAGAATCACCATTCCCACAAAATATGAACTATATATTTCCCATGTCTTTAGACCTAAAACAAAACCAAAATTTTTAGTACAAGATTAGATAATCCCCAAAAGGATAATCCTTTATAAAAAGAAATACTACTCTTAATCTCCAGAATTCAGCAAAAAGAACCCAAGGTTCAAGAAAGACCATTAAATACATAGTTATCCATAATATTATTCAAAGTAATCCAAACTAAGATTGAAACCCATATCTTTGAAGGATTTAATCACATAGTTTTCCAAGAAAAATCATAACATTTATCTCCAAATAACATCACTTACTCTTAAAGTCTCATATCGAAAAGTAATTAACCTAATCACATATCCTCCATGATAGGTTAATAATTTCAATAAATAACCCAAAATCAACTTATTCTTGATTCATAAAATCATCTAAATAAAAATAATTAGATAAACTGACTAGGGACTTCATGTAGTCCAGTGGTAGGAGATAAATACCAGTCACACTTTGGTTGTGGGTTCGATTCCCACAGCTTCGTCCGACGCGACGGGTTGTCACACGGTCTGCGTGTTTTCCCTTTTAAAAAACTATATAATTTTATATCATTCCTAAAAAGAGATAAATTCATCAAAAATAACCATAACATATTTTAACCACAAAGGTTATCCAATAACATTCGTTTTTCATCCCAAAATGTATTAACTGGTAATTTCCTCAAATTCAAGGATCATATAAAACCAAATTGTTCTTTATAACTATATCCACAAAAGAGAAGATAATTATTCCTTGAATAAAATTTTCTTATATCAAACATCAGGGTAACACTTACTATAAAAATTCTTCTAATGTAATATCATAATCAAAAAAGCATTAATACTTTTTAGAATTTCACCATCCTAAAATTTACCATAACTCTTGAATCCCTTATATGTTTACTTCTTACTCATTAAACATTCTTCATGGTCCATTATCCATTACTTTCTAACTTATTCTGAAATAATTCTTTCCTACAAAAAAATCATGAATCATATCCTAAGATTCAATAATAAGAAAACATATGTCAAGAAATAATCCATACCTTTCATTGGTCATTGTCAGTTTCTTCATCCTCAACCTGAATAGCAACGGGTATTATTAAACAAATATTTTTATGATCCTGGTGATCCCATTCCTGAAACTTCTTTGTAGGACATTTGTTTTCATAAGGACCATGCACACCACATTTAAAACATTCAATTGATCCTTCATAAAGAACTTCTTTCCCTTTCCTAAAGTCAACTAGATGCTTCCTTTTTCCATGGAAGGTTCTTGATTTATGACCTTCATTTCCACATCTATATAATCTTTCTATCCCTTTGAAACATTTTCCTATGTGTTTCTTTCCACATCTTTGACACGTAGGTTTTTAAAAATACTTACCTTTCTGATTTTTACCTGAACTTCCATAGGGATTTTTTTCTCACATATATGATGCCTTATAAAAATCAATAAGGTTAAGTTGGTCAATCATGACTCCAGATAGTTGGTTTAGAATAACTACAAGATTTCTCATTGTAGCTCCCATATCATTCGGTTTCTTGTTCAAAAAACCGTCACAGTTTTCTTCACTTCCACTATTACTTTGGTGCCTGCTAGATCCATCCATTTACTAAAACCAAAAAGGTCAGTCTGATTATATCACTAGAATCATCATATACTACTAAGATATAATTATTCAGGTTATCTGAAACTCATTCACTTTATCTAAAAAACTTTGACTCTTTCTGAAATCCTAACCATTAAGGTAATGTCACCTAAGCTTAAATAATACCCTAACCTCTAAATTTATCTAAACCAAACTCTGATACCAACTATAAGGAAATTTCCTTAAACATTACATAATATTGAATTAAATGAATAATTCACATTGAGGATCATTTCAGGTTTAGAGTTTTAGAGAATTAGGACATAACTATTACATCTCAAAAGATTATATAATTAGACACTTCTACTCAGTTTCCATTTTTTTCATAAAATAAAAACTCTTAAAAAAATAAACATGACTAGTTCCATGTTTTGGATAACATGTCTTTACTTGATCACATCCTTGACCCTATTCATCTTTAAGTCTTGTGGAAAACATTTCAAAACATGGGATGAGCAAAAAAAATCTCATTAAGGGGTATAAAAATATAGAAAGAAAACATTATTCCATGTACACATAAGAATCAATGAAATCATACGTTACTCAGAAAACAAAAGCACTTTAACATACCTCATGAAATCATAATATTTATGAATAAATCATACAAATCATAAAACATATAGGTAACTTGAGTCATTCATAACATTCTTACGTAGGGAGTAACCCTCATGGTTATGTTTGGAATACCCATCACAGTATATTCCCTAAATCTCTTCGGAGAAACCTTAATGTTTAACTCCTTCATGTTACACAATTCATTGGAGATCTATCTCGGTCTCACACGCCCTTAGTTTATCACAGAATGACCTGACATCATAAACAATTCCCAAGAACCATAACATAATCATATCACATAAAACATACATAAAGGAAACATAAGATTTTTATATTTCAATCATAAGATATCAATACAACACATTTATATAATCAACTAATTATCAAAACAATTTTCAATACCAAAATAAAATAAAAGTAAAACATGGAATTTATTTTTCATTTAAAAGCATTATGTCTTGTAGAGGAAGCTGAAACTCAAATAATGGTTATGGTGGCGGAGAAGTCGTTGTCGCCGCATACATAAGACAAAAACATTCCTTTTGTAATTTAGTAAAATTATTCATGTAAAAATATTACTTTAGAATGAAATTAAAAGTCAAAATGGTTTATTGTACAACTAATAAAAGACGTTCGTATATAAATTAAAGTATGCCTCAACAAAAGAAGATTGAGACAAAGTTCCTAACAAAGACAGTATCCTTAGATTAAGGTTAAATAAATTACATAATTATGTGTGAAAAATATAAATACACTCAATATAAGTGGATATTAAGTGTACAAAAATCAGATATCATCCACACATATTCATATAATGACATAATCAAGTAGTAGAGGTTTAAACCAAAAAATTGAAATTGGGTTAAGAAGTTCCCTTACAGAAATTTGACAGCCTAACAGTGTCACTTTAAAATTAAAAAAATGAGTTGATGAGAGATAAAAAGTGTATCTCATCACTTAGAAAAAACATTTACATCAATAAGGATATATAAGAACATATCCCAACATAATAAGATGTAAATTACAATACCTAACAAAAAGAAGTCTTTTAAAAAGAAGAGGGTGTATGGTTCCCTTACCGATTTGGGTAACTTTCGAAACGTACACCCCATGAAAGAAGGATCATACAATGAAGATGTAAATACCCATAAATTAAATTATATTACACAAATAATAAAATCAGGGGAATTACATACACCAGACAAAATAAAATAGTGGCAAATGTAGCATGAATCTCATGGGAATAAAAAGTGAGATAAAACCCCTTACCTCGTTGTAATAAATCGATTCGTATGACCAAAAGATAATAAAAACCAAATTAATCACATAATACCATGAATATAAATAGAATCATGATAATATATATGAAATTTCAGTACACAATACACCACATGCAACAAATAAGTGGTGAACAATGGAAATCTTACAGAATTAAAAGTGAGATAAGAAAACCCCTTACCTCAAGTCCGACATGTCTTGTTTGTTTCTTTATATTCCTGAATAATAAACATAGGTCAATTTATAATTGCTTGGGTATTTCATTTAAAGTTTATTATTCAATTCATATCACATATTATCATGTTATAATAATTAGTTAATTATGTGAGTTCATATCATACGGTTTGTCGATATTCGGTTCATTAGTCAAAAATTAACTTGTTTGAAAAGAATTGCCCATGTAGTTATAATTGAACCATCTCTAGAATGATATTGATGATTTAAATATCATATATATCCATTATATATTCATTTTATACTATTCTATAAAATTTGGAGATAAAAAATGTAATGCACCGTTCATGGAGATGGTAGGTCGTACGTACGCATGAACGCTACTTTCATTTCCTTGTCATATTAAAAGAATTAAAATTAAATAATAAATATATATACTATAATTCCAGTATAATATATATATTATATAGGTAACATAAGTTCATTAATTACATTATTTATAAATTCCATGTTTGGCATGAATGAGTCACATCACTTGAGGGGGCGGTAGTCCACACTTCCTCAGATGAAACTATCGCATTTGCACAACATGAAAAGCATAAAGTTATGTTTTAAATATAAAATAAAGTAGCATATAGAGGACATAAATATAATATATATCATATAAAAATATGGTTCCATAATAATGGCCAACATGAGGGGTGTTAAAAGAATATTGAAAAATCATTTTTTCGTGAGGTAGTAATTCGCCACCCACAGAAACTGTATGTTCTTTAACCATTATACTAAGGTGTGTGTAAGTGTAGGTAGAATCATTTTCATAACAAAATCCTAGTATATTTAGGATAATTTATTTATTATTGGATAAAATAATAATAAGATAGTGGTGAGTGAAGAAGGAAAATAAAAGAAAGAAACTCCAGAGAAGACATTACCTCTAAATCGGGTAACTCTTTTTGATTTGAGCCAAAGGCTTTCTTGGAAAGATTTCTTCCCAATGTGAGGATTATAGGAGTAATAGATATATGTAGAGAGATAACATGACCAGATTTTGGATGATCCAAGTGCTTGAGTGTTGTGGATAAGGGGGTAGAGGTGGGGGGCCTTTTATAAGAGGGAGGAGGGTCACTTTTGGAAAGTCTTGAAATGTTACTTTATTATAAAATGATTTCGGATTTTAAAGGTTCCACAATGATATATTTTTAGGATAAGGTGATAAGGGATATAAATCTACAATCCAATAGGTTTTAGACAAGTGTAAGTCTTAGAATTTACCATATTTTTTCATTTTATTTAAATTGTTCATTAATGAGGTAATCACTGCATTATCATGGTTTCATAAATAAATTTACTTATTTAATGTCTAAAATTTATAAAAAAAATTACCATGATGTCGGAAATATTTTTATCTTTCCAATGACTATTTATAGTATAATATATCATTTATGTAAACAAAATTAAAATTGTTTTACTTAGGATATACAAACCATTGTTATATTTCTCTTTATTTTTAAAAATAATGTCATAAATGTCACTATCACACCCATGTGACTCCATGGGCCCTCAAGTTTGGTAAAAAACGTCCCATGGTCGTCCATGACACACAAAAAAGATTTGGACACATTTTGGGGTCATTTTATATTATTATGATATTATTTTATTACCCTTAACTACCGGAATACTAATTAATCACGATGATTAAAGATAATTGTCGTCATTACTATTCATCATGACCAAAAACAAAAGAATCTTATTTACATAATTTGGACCTTCTGATTCCAAATATGGAATCCATTTTATTAAATTCCAAATACAAAAATTGCAGTAATTAATTTAAAAATAATTCTCATTGTCAAAACCACATACGGGTTTTTAAGATGTAAAATCTATCAAAAGATTGATTTGTTATTACATCCAATTTAAAAGTGAAATTACATAAAATTACCCAAATTTTATTAAATTATAAATAATTAATTAAATTACACCTTAAAACCAATTAAAATGGCAATATAAATATATAAATAAATTCGATGAAAAGGCAATTTTGAATTAAAACGCTGTATTTTTTACTAATCATAAAAAATGAACATTATCAGAGAAATACCAAAAAAATAACCCAAAGATATATTTGATATTTAAAATTAAAAAATGATGTACATTTTACCAAATTCAAAACATAGAAGTTTCATTAATAAATTATATAATTAATTTCCACTGTCAAAAAAATAGCGTGTTTTTAAGAAACAATATCTATCAAAAGATTGACAATTGTTTATGTCCATTTTCAAAGTAAAATTAATTCTAGTTACCAAAATTAGATTAAATGATAAAAATATATTCTAATTACACTTTAAAACCAATTAAAAATATAATATAACCATATAAATAAATTTGATTAAAAGGAGGTTTTGAATTAAAATACAACATTTTTCACTATTCATTAAAAATGAACTTTATCAAAAAAATAGCAAAATGTTACACAAAGTAAATTGTGATATCTTGATTCTAAAGAAGGATTTTATTTTTTAAAATATAACATATAAATTTGACAAAAAGTAGATTTAAAAAGGATTTGCCATCAAAAGGCGGTTAATTGACCTTTTAAAGAATATTAGAATATTTATGCTTAAGATTGGATTCATTCGCATTTTAGGCCTCTATAATTTATTGGATAATTGTTAAAATATTTAACAAAAATATATAATCATTTTTTAGTTAGTTCTATTCATTTCCTCCATTAAAAAGGCTAGGCGTTTACTACCATTTAAAATAATATTATTATATTATTAGTGTGCAACGTGAGATTTCGAAAAACTCTTGTTGCGTATTGGGTACGCCATCGAATATAGAATCCCCTTTAAAGTAATATTAATATTTTATTCACAAATATTAATAAATAATAAAATGTCATTTTCTTTATTTACCTGGGATTTTACAACATCAACATATTCCCTCATAATGGGAATGTCTTCAAGGATTATTATTTCCTTATACTCAATCATTTGAGATATATATGGTTTCTTAAAGGGAAATAATATCCAATATTGAGATGTTGGTGTTAAAGAACATTCATCCTCCTCCTTGAAATTTTAAAAAATAGGGGGATGATTAAAAATACAGAGATTTATTTTCTTCTCATAAAAATTAATTTTGGTTCTATATATGGAGTGACTCTTCATACCAATAATTTCATAAAATTACACCATGTGGAGTATGACAAGGTTTTCTGCTAATTTCAACCCATAAATTTTGAAATTGGATGATTTATATACATGGGATAAAATAATTCCCACATTTTTTATTTTCACTGACAAATCTACATCCAAGAATTGTTTTGGTGCTTTAATAGTACTAGTAATATTTTGTGATATGATGGAATGTGTAGACCCATAATCAAAATTTTCATTCACTATTATTGAATAAATAACTAGTGTACCTATCGAAACCACATTTTCAGGATCAACCACAGTAGTAGTGATGGAAAAATCTCTAATGTACTTCTTTGAAGGTTGATGGTTGCCTCAGAACACCATTGACTTAGTGCATTGGTTTGAAAATATCTCTAGTTCTTGGAAGTTGAAGCAACTAAAAATGCACTGGGGTTGACTGGATTATTCCTTTCCCCCATATCATTATTTGGTTTCTTCTCTTAGCAATCACTATCTTGGTGTCCTTCCTTCCTACACCTAAATCATTTCCTTGTCCCCCATTGGATATTTTCATGGTGATTATTTCCATACCTATGAAAAGTGTGATGTTTAAATTTTTTGGTATCATTATATTTTTCATCAGACCGCCAAAATTAAACATCAATTTCCAATTCATATCCCTATGATACCCTTGACATTCGCTAATCTTCATTTCAACTTTGGGGGCACATCAGATAATTTCCTCATATCTATCAAAGTCCCGAATTGGATGGACTTTTGTATACTAGGTTTTTTCCCACTAAAGAAGACGTAAACCTCGCATTTGGGGGTAAAAAAAATCTTGAGGCATATCATACAAGAATTTTGATGTTTTCATCACACACATTGATAGATTTTTCATCTTTTTTCTTGAGGGAAAGGAAATCCCATTCCATTTTAATTGTGAGAGTGTGTGGAAAATATTTATCAAAAACATTTTCTAAAATTCCTTCCACCCCATCGCTTCAATTTCTTCCTCAGGGTTCGTAATCTTGATCAATGACCACCACTAATCAGCTTCTTTTTCTATATGATAAACATCTAGTAGAATCTTCTCTTATTCATAACATTGAAAGATGTAGAAGATCTTCTCAATGGATTTGATCCATTATTTTTAATTAAAGGATCAAGTTATGCTTTAAATTTATAAGGCATTTGTCACATATATCTCTCAATTATAGGTTTTTCTTTATTAGGGGAATTTTGGTGCTTCTACTAAGCTAGGATTTTATTTAGAACCTAATTTAACTTAGTGATTATCATCATAATGTTTTTTATTTATAATCCTATTAGGTTCGGAATATTTTTGGGGCAGTCAGCACATTTCCCATCACATTGATTGTTTACCTGGTTCAACCTATTTTTGTCCATTTGATAGAATAAAGGGAAAATAAGGGATGGTTATTTTTAAACTATTAAACACAATACTGAGAATACAATTAAATAAAATATATATCTTATAAATTATCTGTATTTCCTTAACTTATGAATTTATAGGCTTCAATCTATGTTATCAATGATATATTTCCCAACATATATTCTTATGGGAATTTTTTTATTCCCATAATAATGGTTCATGATGAGATTATGGTTTTACCAAATTATATACTATAGGAGTGTCAAACCTGGTGTGCAAAAGGGATTATTTTGATGCACTAGTTCACAATCGAGTCTAGCTCAACGCAATTTTTTGGGGTTTTACCCCTATCTACATCTGTTGAAGAGCCATATCCACTGATAGTATCCAGACATGGATATATTTTCTTGATAAATCACTTACTCTATTCTTATGAGAATTTAGGTATGTTTTCTTATACTTAGTTTTATACCAAAGTATTTCTAGAGTATTCTAATCCTAACCCCAAAAATAATTAAACTTTTCCTTTGATACCAACTATAAAAACCCTTATATTTATTTCACATTAATAAATGATTTATTACATACTAATACAATTAAAAAATCCTACAAGGTCAATAAGTATAGTGTATTTGGGAATTTGGTACATTACATAACAAATTAAAAGGTGAATTCAACATCTTTATTCAAAATTTCATAACATGGTAATAATATTCCATCGAACTTAAAACTACATGGGATAATCTAGGGACATATTTAAAAATGGGGTGAGATATAAAGTACATTAAGGGAATAAACATGGAATAATAAGAATATAATGATACATGTTAGATAATAGGAAAATAAAAAATGATTAAGAATCAAAAACATGAACAATGAGACATGATATAGCAAGATAATCATAATTGAAACATGGTAAATGTTTCAACAACTTAAAACACTAAATCATAAACATAGGTTAAGGATTAATTCAAATCCATCATTATTGACAAAGTCCCACAAAGGAATCAGGATTAATCACTATACCAACATGATGACTCGTGATACTAAATATTAAAAAATGAAATGGATTGCTATATAATTATGTTCTCATCCATCACTTTCATTTCATTCTAATGCTTATGTGTGCCACATAGATCATATAACATGGATTTATTCGTCATCATATTTTATTTCCCAATCATGGAGTGTGTAATACATATATAAAAGTACCAATTAATGAATTATATGTGTATAGTTTTTAACACCATTGATAGTAAATAGGAATGGTATTCACTACACAATTGTTATGGCCTGGAAAATCATGGTGAAATTTTAGCAGCATAATGATATCACTTAAAAATTCATAAAATTGGTTGATAATAAATAAATGGGTCTCCCATTATTTTGACAGAAAATTGGAAATAATAGGGATATTTAAATACATATCCCAAAATTAATAATTTCAAATCAAAGGCATAAGATAATAAACAAACTTAAATACGGAAGAGAAGGTGAGGATCACTTACCTTGAGAGTGTGACTCCAAATGCTTGGGAACGGGTTCTTGTGAGCTTAAGGGGACCTTGGGATAAATCTAGGAAGAGGAGGTTTGTTTAATTACGTGATACAAGGATTTTGAGTGTGGATAAATTGGATCTTGGGTGTGTTTATATAGGAAATGTGTGGGCAATTCTTTATAATTTCTCAAACTTGTGTTTTAGACTCTATATTATAAAATAACCAAAACCAAAAACATTACCATGGTTTTTTTCCCGTGGTATCAAAACAATGGTAGTGATTTTAATTATTTTATAAGGAAAAGGGACGAACATAATAAAATAATACACTTACTGATGTGTAAGTGCGTCAAACTATAAAAGAAATAATTTAAAAACCATAAAATATATTATTGGTTTTGGGGGATTAAAAATGGATTTATAAAATTAATAAAAAAATATATTTTAATGGGAGAAATATTTTTGGTCATGTATTCCATTTATATAATTAATTACATCAATTCTAGGTCATTATGATGTCATATTACACACTGTATATTTATATAGTATTTAATTTTTACCCAAAAATTGTATTATCTTAGAAAATTATGAAAAATATAATTGTTGGGTAATTTAAAAATTACGATACCAAAAGTAATATTTATTTTATCCAAATAAATTATAAATATTTTAATATGAACTTATAAAATATAATTGACATTTATTGAGAAATGATGGGTTTTTTTATATTAACAAATTTTTAACACTTATATAAATTTCATTTAAATTCATAAAAATGACATGATCATTTATATTTGATAAGAATTATTTAATAATAATAATTTTTTTAAAATATTATTTATTTCAAAAATCTTTAAATTCATAAAAATAAATTCTTTAATTGAATAAGAATATTAACCAAAAAAAAATTTGTGTTTTATTGTATCAAAATAAAAGTACATTAAAGTGAATATAAAATGATGAAAATATATTCATTATGATTTTAAAAAATAGAGTATTTGCTAATTTTTCTAGGATCTCAATACGTATCCATTAAATACACCAGAAAACTCCCTGAGAGTAAGGTGTGCTATGGCGAGACTTTCATGGGGTGGTTCAGCGCGCATGGTTTGGGTCGTGGTCTTTATTGTCTTGAACTTCTCCCATAAATGGTTTTCCAGATGATTATAATTTTGGATCTCATCTTGGACTTGGTGAAGGGAAAATATCAATGGTTATATCTTCCTTGTAAACTCTAAAAAATGTGTTTCAACTGGTATGATACTACTAGTTGAGGTCATCACATCCTATTTATATGTCAATTGGATTTGTTAAAACCCTATATTTATAAAAATTAAATAATAATTTCTCTATGTGTATATTATTAATGGTAATGATTCTTAATAGTCTTTTAAATATGATAGGGTATAACAAATCTAAATAGGTTTATGTTTTTTAATATACATAATATATTGTAATGAATTTAATTAAATCACAAGTGCAGTATTATTTATAACATTTTAGGCTGTTAATACTATGATATTGGTTTTGTATTTTTGGAAATAGTGTTAAAAAATTTCAATTTCATTTCTCTATATAGGGACTCCTGTGTTGGTGCAATGGTCAATGTATCTATACACCAGGTCTCCCACAACCTGCATGTTGACTGGGTACATATAGGAACTGGTTAAAGGTAAAAAAAATTGGTACATGAATCATAAAAGAGTGGGTTTTGATTCCATAAACTTTTTTATTTAGCACCCCATATATATTCATTGACTATGGTACAAATTTATTTTATTTTATGATGCCTCCATGAATACATCCAGTCAATATTCCACTATAAGATCGTGAGGATGATCAACCGAGTGATAAGGCTTTAGTATAGGGTCATATATTAGAGGTTTCACAACTATATGGTCTTCTAATTATGACACCACCCTTAGAGAAGCATACTGTTCTAGAGGTATCAAATGGGGATGTGTGAAGGAGTGCACTCCTTGAGTTTTAGAGTCAGTGGCCTCATAAGTTCAAGGGTAATCAATACCCCCAGGAAATGGAGGAATGGTGAGAGGAAGTCACCCATGTTTTCTTTCTTTTGATGATACCTACAAATTAGATGGTGGTCCTAGTGGCGATCCTTATTTATGGATCCACTGGGTAATGGTGGAGTTTGGTCACATAGTAACATGATGAGATAGCTCTTTCTTTGTCGTACATTGATCATTACTTTAGGTAAGTGTTTTATTTTATCACATTGTGATCAATTCACATACAATATCTTCTACCGTTACAACAGGGTAGTATAACCCTTGTACAATATTTAGAGAGGTTCAATGACCATTCTCAGTAGTATATGGATATGTTCTGGGATCCACCCTTTTGATCATGGACCTTCAAGTGGGTATTACATTAAGAAATCATGTTTGAAGTGATATCAATTTTTATTCCATTCAATTAAGGAGTTTTTGAGAGGGAATTAGTGGTGAAGTGATTCTTTCTAGAGAAGATTCCAAGAGTGGTTAATATTAGTGGATAACTAGGTGAGGACACCTCATTATATATTATCTAATGGTAATAATAGGGATCCAAGAATGTGATATGCTTTTGGATAAGATCCCAAGATATAGTATTGACAATTCAGGGCTCTTAGGATTGATCGACTGATACTAGAGGGAGGCGTTGCTTCTCGTATGAAAAATAGGGACATCTCACAGGGATTGTATAACCCACCATATGGATGATAAAGATATGGTCAATATACCACCTAGAAAGATGTAAAATCATGATCAAGGAGGTATGAAGAGTAATGGATGTGGGAGATTGGAAATTAGAGTAAATGAAGTGGAAAATGGATTAACCTATTTCCTCCATCATCCCTATATATTCAGAACCAGGATGACAGAGCTGATGAATATGAATTATGGTACTTACAAGCTATATTATTATATAACCCATAGACCCCTAGGATGATTATTGGTATGATCTATTTCTTCCCTAATTTAGATGCATTATATATATATATATATATGGGTGTCAGTTGCTGTTTTATTTCCATATCCCTTGTTTGAGACATAGAGATTATGATTATGCATTTAGATCACCCCATATGTTTGGAGACTCCTACCAAAATCAGCTCAATGATCACACACTTATATAGAACTTTTGACAGGACCCTTTGTGTCTAGTATTTATTATGGGATCTCTTTTCAACATTGATAAGGCCGTATAATATCATCTTAGTTGTAAACATTATATCCATAGTTAATTCCCAAACTGATAGTCCCATGTAGAGGATATAGTGTTCACATAGTGATGAGATAAGGTTTTCTCTCATATGTGAGACGGAAACCTAGGAAGAGTAGTATAGGATCATACATAAGAGTGTGTAGCTAATTACTTATCAGTTGGAAAGCATGACCCTTGGATCAATGGATTCTAGGGGATTTTATTTTCTCATAATAGTGGCGGGGTATGAGTTTTTCTTTCCTAAGTACATTTTGGGAAATCCTCCCCACTAAGAGATATAATTCTGTAGATAATTTAATCATGGTATGACCTTGATATCTATTTCATCATATCGAATGGATCCCCCTCTCTCTTTATAACCTGAAGGTGTATTTAGATGATTTGTAGAGGAATGGACTTATTAAACCTAGTGATTCTCCCCTGCCAACCCCAGTGTTTCTCACCAAGAATGAGTATAGAATATTGATGTTTTTTGTGGATTTTTGGTTCCTAAACTAGGATACTATACAGAATAATAATCTTATACCAAGGACTGATGGCGTCCTCAATTAGTTTAGAGGGGTGTGATAGTTCTTCAAGATTTACAACCTAAGTGGCTATCACTAGTTACAATTATAGGTTGAGGGTATGCCAACGATGGAATTATAGTATTTTTATGGCCACTATGACTGCTTTATGATTCAATTCATCAGACTCATTAACCTAATCTTTTAGCATTTCATAGACTAGTTTGTGATTGTATCCATTGATTATATACAAGTGTAATTGGTGTATATGGAGGAACATGCAAGACACATAAGGATGGTCTTGGAATTACTCTGAGAGAATCATGTTTATTATAATCTCTTGGGGTTTTAGTTATAGATTCAGTTGGTCCTCTTTTTGGGACATTTCATCTCAATATATGGTGTAGTTATTCACCCATCAATGGTTGAGGTAGTGTTGGATTGGGATCCATACAAGAGTGTGTTGTAATTTCATAGGTTCATTATGTTTGTAGAATATTATAGTATATCCATTCTTAATTTATCTATGATATCAACATCTTTTACTTCTTTGACTCTGAACGGGTAGTCTTTCATATTGATCGAGTGGTTCTAGCATTCTTTTTAGAAGTTAAGTTAGAGGTTGATGAGAACTCCCTTCTAGATACTTCTATATGAGAGTCTCAATTCCATAGTATAATTAAATTATTTGGAGAGTGGACTTGGTTATGTTCTAATTAAATTTTGGGAAGTCATTGAATATGGTTCCTACCAGTTGATACAAAATAAACACAACTATATGACCCCTGATCTTGAGCAAGCAGGGTTAGTATTTCCCTTGAAGATATGGTGACACAGTCTTATAAGAGAGTAGTTTATTTTCTATTCTGACCCCAAAAATATAAATTATATATTCTCATAAAATGATCTTAACTTTTGATAGATGAGTTTTATATAGTTATTCATGTATTATGTCTTTGAGATAGTCTACACTCCTGATAAGAGGAACTTTGTGAAAGATTCTCTTATCAAAAGATATATTTTTTTATTTGTTGGTTGATGCATTGGACCAGTTAGCCTCATATTAGTTGTATCTTATAGAAAAGAATGGTGTTATTTACCTTCAATCAATGGTTGTTACCCCTTCTATTCTAAATTGTGATAGGGAATCTTGACATGAAGATCTTGACTTTTACACCCTACATTTTTAGATATACGTTGGATATTCTTATGACGGATTTTCTAATAGTGGAGATCACATCATCCTTTTCAGAGGATGGATGATGATACAATTGAAATTATAGGAGGAGGTTTTGAGTTAGTTTCTTTTATACCCCTTAGAGGTGCATCCAAATGTGGTTAACATGTACCAATACCTTTGAAGTTTGTTTTGTTGGCCAGGTATGAATAAGTGTGTTATAACGATTATATCTCCGTTTTTTATTTGTTAGGAAGTTATGTCCTATCACCAGGTTCCAATAAGTTTATCTCAACCCCTTGAGGTGGTAGAGGGGATGATGAATGAAATATCTATGTCATTCATGATGGGGTTACCATGAATGTCTATATAACACGATTACATCTTGGTAATCATAGAACAAATCACCATGTCAGCCTATGCCCTAGCTATCAGATATAAGAGTTTTGTAGAAAGTTCTGGAAACCATTACATTTATATAACAAACTAGATTCATGGGGTTCACTTAATGACCATTTTAGACAGGGATTCTTACTTCACATAATAATTATGGTGAGGATTTATTTATTCCTTTGGGACTTAGTTTCGGTTTATCAGGGTGTTTCACCCCTAGACAGATGTCCGGACTGACAAGACCATATTGTTCCATGAGGAAATGTTGTAGGATTTCATGTTGGACTTTTGGTATAGTTGGTAGGATAAAATACCCTTACTGAATTTTTTAAACAACAACTTATAACATTTCATCATCTGTATGGAACCATTTGAGGCCTTGTATGGGAGACCTTATATGTCCCCACTGCGTTAGACTGGCCTAAGAGAGTCAGCAATTATGCTCCCAATAATGGTGTCAGTGAAAATAGAGAAGGTGTAGACCATATAGGAGTTGATGAGGACTAGCCAGATAGATCAGAAGTTCTATGAGGACTAATAATGGAGGCCTTTGGAGTTTGAGAAAGGAGACCATGTGTTCTTGTGGGTCACAGCTAAATGTAAATTGTGGAAATTTTTCCATGGAAGAAAGTTATGTCCAAGGATCACTATCCATTTCTAGATACAGCGTAGGGTCAGTCAAGTGGTTCCCAACCACCATAGTTAGACTAGTTACATGATGTATTCCATGTGTTATATCAGAGAAGGCATGTACATTACCCAACACACATTATAAAATTGGGGGAGTTGGACATTGTGGATCGAGCTTCGTTTACATAGTACATGATGGGGATCAAGAATTTTCATGAGAAACTCCTCCTTGGTAGATTTATTCTTTTGGTACATGTTTGGTGGTAGCATGAAAATATTTAGGAGAGCACATGGGAGTGGGATACACATATGTAGTCCCATTTCCCTCATCTTTTTTAGTTGTGTTTTTAGTTTTTGTGATGAAATTACCTACGTTTTGGAGAATGTAACATCTCTATTTTTCCCATGTAAAGTTTTGGAATATATTAAATAATATTTTCATAACCAAGTAATGGGATAGTGGGAGATTATGAGGCCCGGTGAGTCTGAATCTGATATAATAAAAATATTAAATATATTATATCACGTGCAGGTATTATTCCTAAAATAGTGGAATAATTTCTAAATGGAGTCTCATATAGGAAATATGATATTTTTTTGAGTCTAGAATATGGGATTAACTGTGGGAGCGACAAAACATTAATCAGTGTTGGGTGGTTTGTTAACGTGTGGTTTTGGAAAATATTAAAAAATAATAATATTATTATTTTATAATTATTTTATAATTATTTTATTTTCAACTACCTAATACCTCATCTATTTAAATAAATTTATGGTAAAATCTATGGAAAAGTTGCATAACCCTAAAGATTATAGAAGAGTGTGGAGGTGAGATTTGGAGAATGTGTGGATCATGGATTGATGATCTGAATACCTCAAGGATCTCTAATGGAATCAGCGTTCAAGGATATCCCAAAAATTAAAATCAAGATTTTATATTCATCAGAAATTGATCCTAAATTAATGTAAGGAATTTTTTTGACATGGATTATTCTTCTATTATTTTCCCCATGATTAATTTGAATTAATTTCTGTTAATTTTTTATTGACAGGTCAATCATGTTTGCTGGATATTTTTTATTCTTACTGGGATTAAAGTGAATCAATTTATTGATTTTTATCACTCTTCATTCATCATTCTAATGGAAATTAATTTAGACCAACTTGAACCTGGATGTGGTCTGTTCCTCATTTTTTTATTTGTTAATTTCATTCATTTTTTGTCACACATTCATCGCTGGAAATTTATTTTTCATGTAGTTCAATAGATACAGAGTATTTGATCATTATGAAACTATTATTTGGTGAAACCAATAAATATCATGGGTATAAGTTCATGATCAATTTTTTTGATCAAGTTATGATGGTAATTGATAATGATTTATCAAGGATCTGGATCAGACCGGTGATTTTCATTTTCCTTGTTTGTCACATACAATCTCAATGGAAATTCAATAATATCAAAGGTAAGATTCTAGTTAATGGTGACAGCATGGCTCGGTCGAGGACTAATTTTATTTTCATGGGCCTAGTCAAAGGAATTGGTGGTAGAATTGGAAGACGCATGAAAGAGCCATGGGATTCTACAAAATCTTACATTACACAACATGTAACTTAATGAACACTTGTCGTGTGGGGTCCCTAGGTGCGGCACTAGGGTTTATGAATGAAATAAAATATATCACACAATATAGTCCCTACCAGACACCATGTGACCCAGTTCTACCATCTTGGCTTGTTTCCAAGAGGATATATAGTTACATACGTGTCCATGCACATAGGGATGGCTAGACTACAAGGGCACAACCCAGTGTTGTACATGACCAAGTATGTAGGCACAAAGATAGTACATAGGAACAACCAGGTGTACATGGTCATGGATATAAAAACATGATAATGAATATGAGTATGTTTGGGTTTTATTGGTACACATAGTATAACCTATATACATTCTATGTACTTAGAGAAAGCTTAGAGCCCTTTATTCCTTTAGTATAGACCAGTATCGGTTGATTGTTTTCCCTTGGTGTATCCCTATTAGAGTATTGTGTGACATTACAACTTGAGCATAGTATTTTTATTCTCTATATGTGATGGTTTCTGGATAGATTCAGTGGAGTACCCTAGTGGTTTTGGGTGAGGTCTTCTATCATTACTTCCAGTCCTAGGTAGGGTTTTTGGTATTGGCATGACCACCATTCTTAAATATGTGATTACCTATCTAGAAGAATGAGATATTAGGGTTTGTGTCATCCCCCTACATCCTGAGGTGAGATCTACTATCCAAGGAATATGATCTTTCAAGTTCCAATGATTCTTTATTTAGTGATACTCGATGGTCTCTTCCTCTTTAATGATCTCTTTCAGTTAAGGCAGCAACCGTGGAGTAGATTCTCTTGGATGAGTGTTTCCCTGAAGCTTTAACCATTATCTTATGGCTGGAAATAGTTATGACATTATTGATACATGGAGTTTATTATTATTATATGTAGGTTATTATTTTTTATCAATATGACTCATATCCTGATTGACATACCTATGTATTGATAAAAAGTCTACTCTTGATGTTTTATGTTTGGTTATTTTGGGTAGTACAACTGGGTATTATTCTACCGACCCATGAATGGACTATACCCCCACATTTAGTTTCTTATGTAGAAGACAAGCCATTAAATCGAGTTTAGAGGGGATCAGGAGTTGGTGGAGCTTAGTATTGGGATAAACAGAGTGAGGTTGTTATCAGTGTTTCGTTTGAAAGTAGTACCCTCATTCTCAGATGTTTATATTTTATTACTAATTTTGGAGGAATTTTATTTGGGTGTTATTCTTTTCAATACATATCTTAATATGATGTGGGATGGATTTTATACATACATTATGGTATCTATTTTGTTTTACTTTTATAATTTTATGGTCTACTTGATATGTGTGTGTGTATAGGTTCTTTGGGAAACTGCCACCCATAAGTGGGTATGCCTACACATCACCTATCTCCAGCCCTTAACATGTTTTAGGTGGTATTGGCATCTTTACGCTCATCTTATCATCATCCAGGTGAGGCTTGGTGGTTTGGTTTGTGACAAGTGTTGGATTTCATCAAAGATGGTGATGTAGAGGAGTAGAGTACAGTTTCATGCATACTATGTATTTTTTAGTTCCATGTGGGCCAAATGTCATATGAGGACCAATTTTTAATTTATTATACCTTGATTTATTATTTTATTTATTTAGAAGCATTAAACTCGTTTATAGTCCCTAACATTTTTTGATATCTGAGAAATAATGTGTATAGGATTCAAGTTCTATTGGTGTTGACTATGCTTGTTAGAGGTCAATATATCTTTTATAAGTTTTTTTAGGGACATAATCTAATCATGGGATAAAATTAATTAGTGGTATATTTCTTCTTGTTAAATATATAACATAACATATCATCTTGGTTATTTAATTTTTATACTTTTAATTATATTTTACTAATTTTTTTCAAATTAGAGTTGTTTTCATTAATTAATTGGGTAAGCATGAAATTTTTTTTGTGGGTGAGAACATCAGGAGTATTGAAGTCTTTGGGAGCTTGATTATTCTTCATTGGTATATTTTTCTATTTAGTGTAAGTTTAGTCTAATGGGTTTTAAGTGTTTTTAAAGTATTATATTATTTCATTTTTTGAGAGGTTGTAGTACTGTCCCATGACATGAAAGTATGTTTATGATTCATTTTTTACCCAATATTTCTTTAATTTCTATATCTATTTAATTGATAGTGTCTTATTAGTTGAAATAATTTCATATTAATATCAATAATCTATTATTAAAATATTTTATCTGACCTAGTTTCTCACTTGAGTTTCTCTAGTATTGTGTGTAAAGAAATAAGATACTATTTTTTGGTCAGGTGTTAGTCATCATTAGTTGAACCAGGTGATATTAAAGAAAAACTACCCAATTCTTTTTATTTATGAATAATTTGATTATTTTAAGGTTACTAGTTTCATTTTAATGATTAAACTATGGTTTTTATATCATCATATGAGTTTTAGGGGGATATAAACTAAATACTTATTTTTAGTGTCACTATTGAATTCTTGAGTTCACATTGATACCTTTTAGGATCCATCAATACTCTATTAGTATTAATAGTATTAATGAATACATGTTTCCATGAGTTGTTATATAATTTTTTGGTTATCTTCATTAAAAATATATTTGTTCATTCAATATTTGATAAGGAACATATTGATAATTTTTTATCTATTTTTGACTTTATTCAATTTCATAAAGTCAATAGAATGTTATAGAAGTGTATGATCAGAACATGGAGATGTGTTTCTATGGGAATTTCATTCCCTAAAATGGAGTAAAATAGATCTTTTAAATATTTTGGGTTATTGTTTCTTTGGTATCCCTTATGAAAATCACTGATGTACAATGTTTCTTTGTTCTTACCAGGTATTATAGATGTTATGTATCAAATTTCTCTCAAAATTCTTTTCTTTTATAGTTTTGACCTGAAGGGATCATACTTTATTATAGATTGATCAATACAAATCCACTTTTGAGTACCTAAAAGTGAATTTCATAAGTTCCTTAATTATAATGTTAGAGATGATGGATTCATGTTAGATTTCATTTTTTATTCTCACCTCCTTATTTTATTTGTGATATAATAAATAGTGGGGAGTGATATCTTATGGGTCTCAAAATTTATTTACTCATGAATGAAATTATTCATCCCATGTTATCAATATTATAGTAGTGGTGTTTATTTAGAATTTTTATAAGTATTAACACATTGGATAGTTCTTTTCTATCTTGAAAAATGAATAGAGCTAGTGGTATAACTTCTATTAATATAGTTTTATCTCAAATTTTCAAATATGAGTGGATTTCATGTATGATTATGATTTAGGGATCAATTACACACTAGTTAAAGGTAATATTGTAGCTAATGTGATTAGAAGGAATTATCATATTTATGTTTCTCAAGATTTTAAATATTAGTTAAGGATGATGGAGGATATTTTTTATTTTCCTTTAGATATTAAGGAAGTTGGTGGTTGAGTTTTCCCATAACAGATGATAGTATATTCCTCCTTATGTTAGCCGGTGAATGAATATATATTAGGTGATATTGAGGTAGAGGTGTCGTGAGATCTTAGTTTTTATGAATATTCAACTTAGATTTCATTGAAGGATAGTCATAATTGGGTTTTAGTTCACATTAGGTCAGTTTTTTCTATTTTTAATGTAAGACGTGGTTCAACCTGAGTTTTATGGGTCCTCATTTCGTTTCCATTAATACTATCTCATCATAAATGGATGAATAAAAATATTTTTTAAATAACACACTACTAAATTTAGTATAACACCAAAGGATCATATCCATAGGGAATAAAATATAGTTTAAATCCAAATAAAATAATTAATTCCTTAAAAATAATTATATATATCATCAAAGTAAATAATGATGGAATAGTTATTTGATGGTAACATAAGATAAAACATGGTGAAAGTAAGTAGAATGTATAGTAGAATGAAGTAAAAAAACCCTGAGAATATTTAAATAATAAAGAGTTTAATAGATTATGGGGATATGGAAATTTTTATTGTTTGATCATTAAAAGATATTATTTTGTTCTTGAAAATATGACATTTTATTGAATATTAAATCCTAAAAAAATCTACTAACTTTTTGAGTAGCCAACCTATTGATTCTTTTAAAGTGATCTTGGATTTGATAGATCATGGACTGTATAAGTTGTCAATATGATGTAGTTTAATGTGTTCTAATGGATGAGGAGTTTAATTCCATTAACATGAAAATTAGATGTATCATATATTAAATATAGAAGTACAAGTTTATCATATATCAATGGATAATTGAGTCTAGAGTTGGATTCCCATGAATACATTTCTGTCTAGATTCAAGTGGGAATCCCATAAATCAAATGATTTATTGAATTTATCCTTATTGAATATATAATTTAACCTGAAGAGTTAATGAATTTATTTTCTATAATAGTTCATAGAAGGAAACGAAATGGAGAAGGTTTTGTATGAAGTGAATTTCCCATACAACTTTTAATAATCAAAGTTAAAAGCTAATTTAAATGGTATATTGAAAACTGTAATAGTTTTACAAACAATCCTTGTTTAATATATATTGAAGACTGCCAATTTCAATTTTCTCAACACTTGGATAGCAGTTTCAGAGGATTTTATATGGAAATAGTTTAATCAATGACAGTCTTGTTTATGTTTGATGAAGTCCAAAACAAATTTATATCATTATATGACTTTAGGGTGTGATCACGTGAATTTATTATCTATCATATGACTTTTATGTATTGATCGTATTACTTCATATCATTATATGACATCACTGAGATTAATCATAAGTCTTAAAAATCATATCATAAGCCTTCACCACTTAGAATCGGTATTTAAATTCTATCACAATCCATTAAATGTAATTGTAATCAGTTATAAGTATAATTCAATCCTTTTGTATGTTTTTTTAAGTACTAAGTGTAATTATTTTCCATAAGAATGAGCATTTTTGAGTGTATGCCTTAAATGGATTTTGAAAATAAGTGGCCTACACAACTTATGTATTCCATTATTATTTAATTTTTTTGAAATCGTCTGGATAGAAATTGAGATTTCATGATTCAATATCTAAAGGATATGAACCAATTATGTTGTTTCAATAGTTGTTCCTTGAGGATTTAAATGTCATAAGGACAAAAATAAGTTTTTGATTAAATCCTAATATTCAAATGAACTAATCTTCAAATCTAAGAAATTGAATTTAAAATTTAATAATATTTTGAGATTAATAGGTTACCTATGTAAATTTAATTCCTAAAATAAATAATCTATGTAAATGTAACCTTGATAATATGCATGATACATAATAATAAACCAAAACATATGTAGAGATAATTCTAAAAACCTATATGAATGTAAATATCATAAATAAATTTTGCAGGTTGCGTTAAGGTTATTCAATGTTGTGTAAGGGTTAACTTTGAATATCATGACATGTGTAATAGTACCACCAAATTTATAGAAGATATAAAAAGTTAATCTGAGATAGTCCACACTAAATAAACATATACTACACAAAAAGAGTTGTGAAACGAAGGAAACCACTCTGTAATGAATTTTATATGGATGTTTTGATAATAATTTAAAAAAAGGAATCCACCGAGGATAAATGATTGTATAAATATACAATAGATAAATTTTTGGTGTTGTAAGTCAAATTCTAGAGATCAAAACAGCATAAATCATTTCATAGTTTATTTTCTATGACTGTTATGAGAGAATTGTGAATAATGTGAGTCTGAGTTTTTTAGTGAGAATAAAGAAGAATGAGAATAATATAATGAATATCTTGATCCTTAAAAAATAATATAAAATATATAATTCAGTCAATATTTGTTTAAATAAATTAAATCGAATAATGTGGTGGTATCACTGAGAATTTTCTTAGATACAATGGTTCAAATATTAAAGGAACATGGAGATCATGAGATCATCAACATATGAAAATTGTACAGGAAAGAAACAATGATCATGTGAACCAAATTATAATGAGATATTCTTCATTTTAAGTATTTAAAATCTAATTTTGGGTAACCACTGTGTAAAAGGAAAATAAAGTTGAGAGAATAAGGAGTCCAAATCAATGAAATCCAAGAGTTATACCCAAGAAGGAAAATGAGGAACACTGAAAAAAAATGTTGATTAGTATTTTAATCCAATTTTAAGAGATCTAGTCATCTTGGTATTGAAACTAACTTTCAGAATAAGAAGAATATATGAGTGAGGAAAACTATGATATTGAACATATATAATTGATGAAGAATAATAATATACGAATTTTGAAGATCTGGTGAATATCTTGGGTAACTTTTAAGGAAGAAGATAATGAGTGAGCAAGATTATAACCCAGTGGTTTAGTGTATATCTCCATAACCATTTCTATGATTAAATGGTGTTCAATGTGGAAAATCGTGATAAATATATTCTAGGATACAGCCATGAGTTATTCATAAAGAAATATAGTTACAATATTTATGTATAAAAATAAGGGAGGTATATAAGGATATAGAGTCCAAGTTTCATGTGATATGTTTGAAGAACTGAATGCAGCAGAAGTCCCTCTAAGATGAGGAAGGAGATCCATTTGTGGGTGAAAAGGAATAAAATTATTTAATGGTTTATCTACATCAAGAGGATAAGGAACTAATGAAGAGTAACATGTATGGTGTTGGTATAAATACAATTGGTAGAATGTTGCAGTGATCAGTTTTGTAATATAGTGAACTTACACTTATGTAATATGGTGTACCTTAGTTTCTAGATATTACCTATCCAACTCCACCTGTAAAGATGATGATATTATTATGGAGAACATGTGATTGGATATCCAAAGCACATTTGGGGTAGGATTCCCAGGTGGGGAAAAACCTTGTAAAAACACATGTGTTGTTTACATATTTTTATATATTTTATATAGGTGTATACAAGTTTAAACAATAAAATATCCCATTTAATTATCCAAAATTATAGTTTTAATTCAAAAGTGGTTGACAAACATAAAATATTATTTGGTATTTAGAAATAAATAAAAATCAACTGATTATCCCCCATCTCAAGTGTGTCTACACTGGTCTGTTATGTATCTCGATCGGTATTATATAATAAGATCCTTCTAATTTGGATCTAAATATCTATAAAATATAAAATCAAAAGAGAAAGGATCCCTATGATAAATTTTAATTTTTTCCCACTAATTTAACCTGAATACATGAAGGGTAGATTTGAAGAGCTGATGGATGTTCCTCAGATGGAAGAATCTATCTCCAACCTTATTCCAACATATTTAAAGGTCTCATATGAGACTCCACAAAACAATATAATGAAGGAGTCCAAACAGAAATGATAATTCTAAAAGAAGAAAAAAGAGACATGTGAAACCTCTATATCGCATATTATATAATTTAATTTAAATTATATTAGGGTAATTAAATACTCTCTAATATTTGTTTAATTTTAGAAAAATATCTAATATTTTCTTCTAAAAATATTTCACATGCATGGTTACATGAAAATTATGTGGATTACCTGGCATAGATATTTTTTCTGTTTATTTTTTTATTGAATAGTTTATCTATATGGGGAGAACATGGTTTGGTCTAAACTATGAGACATCTAGGGGAAAGCATGTGGTTTCCTTTTGATATTGGAGATGTAGTTCATGGATTAGAAAATATCTAAAAGTAAAGTATTCAAAATTCATGAAATTGGTCTTTTCTTTTTAATTGTGAGTCCTCCTGGGTTATCACAAGGTTTAGAAGACATGTTTCCAAACCCAACTAGCGATCCTTTATTAAGTAGCTCAATTTTCACATTTGGTGCATGGTTTGAAAAACCATATAGCTAAACTAGGTGGTTTCACTAGATTTCATTATAATGGTTAAATAACATTTCTACCCCCTTAGGTTTTTATCATTTAGTCCTATATTTACTCTATTATTTATTGATCAAACCAATGATGAATTTTAGATCTTCCTTCATTCATCATACTTCAATTTGGATCCCTTTTTCCTTGAAATTTAAAGTGAGAAAGACTTGTTTCTCCTCCATTCATCTTCCACTCCTACCCCATTACCATCACTATCTATTTTACTCACATATATGAAACCTAACCACCATTTGGGTTGAGATTAAGATTCTCAAGGGTTCTAATGATAGGGATTTGAATATTCAGTTTTTCTTTAGGGTTTCTTCTTTCTACGTTGGGCATTTTCTACCAAAAGTGATGCACTTTAGATGAGTTCCTTCTTGAAGACGTTTTTATTTATATATAACTAAATTATAATAAATGTTATATATCTCTTTCCCTTTTTAAAATTCATTCTTACAAAATTAAAGGCCAAAGTAATACCAATTTTGGTTTTAAATGGATTTAAAATAATTTAAACACTTGGCATGCACTTTTGCCACATGCCAAGTGTTCATCAAAATGCCATAGTGGATTTCATAAATGGAGTTAAATGTTTTGAAATCATGTTTGATGCTAGTTTTATATAATAATCAATTTATAATGTTTTAAATATAAATGTTTCCAAAATAAGGTTTTTTCCCTAATATATAATTGGTTTTAGACCATTGGATATCAGTGGATATTGAAATAAATTAAAACATGAATTGTTGAAAATTTTGGTCTCTAATTGAATTTCAATATATGATTTGATAAATGGTTTTCAAGGAATTTTTTGAATGCATAATTTAAATTGTGTAAATAGTTTGAAATTATTATGAGTCAATCTGAAAAGGATTGTTTCATTTGATGGTGTAGGAGGTGAGATGAGTTTTATTACAAATTCATTTTATTTTATTCATATGATTTTTTTTCCTTCTCACCTCTAATTTACAAGTAATGGGAGTCCTAAGAATTTATATTGGGGTCTGGATGAGTGAAAACATCATTAAACCTTCTTCTTATCTAGTGTAAATATGGGTTACAAAGTGAAACTAGATTTTTGTAATCAGGGTATATTCTCACTCCTAGGATGGTTTAGGAATTGACTAGTTCAATGGGAATTTCAGGATAAACATGTTTCTTGTAGGTTGACAGAGGGTTCATGTCTCTAGTTTTGATCATTTCACTTCAGTGTTAGGATTTTTCTAATGATTCTTAATTCCACCAAAAAAAGATTTAGGATATTACATATCATTTATTGTTTGTATTACCCTAGATTAAATTGAACTCATGTCACTAATTTATGGTTATGATACATTTATTTTATTCATTAATTCCATGGTTCCAGCTTGATATTACGTTTTATTTTGTTTATTTCTTTAGTTTAGTTTCAAACTGATTTCTAAAATGTTTTTGAAAGATATTTTTTAAAATAAAAGGTTTTTTTCTTTATTTCAATGGTTTTTAAAAAAGTGATTTTGAATAATGATTATTCATGAAAATAGGATGGATAGGAATTTTTTTGGAATGGGGGTGACCATTATGAAAATTTAATTATTTCTTGTTACTTTGTTTATTTTATAAACAATGTTAAGTCATATATTGAAACATATGTCAAAACTATAAAATTATATATTTTATTGCTAAGGTATTCATATAGAATCCTTAGTGATATCCTATCCAGCATGCTTAAATCACACCCTATATATGAACTGGTACCTAAGGGTATATGTTTCTCTAGTATTTCTCATTCAGGTGCCCAGTTATATTCTTATTTCTCAGTTGTTTGTTTTTTCATAGATGAATAGTGGTGATTTGGGAGTGGTATAAGTTTCACCTTTTGTAAGAACCCAGGTTTTCATACGAGGTATTGGTCTTTTTCTTCTCGGTTTAAATGTAATGTTATGGCC
The DNA here is from genome assembly GCA_963277665.1 of Viscum album. Classification (NCBI taxonomy): domain Eukaryota; kingdom Viridiplantae; phylum Streptophyta; class Magnoliopsida; order Santalales; family Viscaceae; genus Viscum; species Viscum album. The sequence goes on from OY728137.1 coordinate 116,677,244, forward strand.
TTTTGTGAATACTTAACTTGATTACGAGTGTTTTGGAGGTGTCCATGGCATGTTTGGAGCCTCAAAACAAGTGTTTTTTAAAAAATGACCTGTAGCACAGTCTTCACACGGTTAGTCTGACCATGCAAGATTTTTGAAAAGTGTAGGTTTTTATCAGAATGTTTTTACACGGTTACCACACGGTTAGTCAAATAGTGTGGGGTAACCATACGAAGTGCCCCTTCTAGGTAGTGAGGTGTGCACGGTTTCTACATGGTTTGGGAAACCAATGCGACCCTACTGTTTTTGTATTTTTAATTTTAAATTACAAACCTTTTTTCTTTTTAAACCCAATTAGGTTTTCTTCTTTTACGCATAGCAGCACCCCGTGGAGATCTCCCTGTGGAACCTAACCTGGGTTTTGAGCCAAATTCACCGTCTAACCTCTTTTTTGACCATTGATAGTCACATCAGATCCTTGTTGATAAGTCTTATTTTTCATTTTAGATGTTTTTGAATCTTATGGAAATCTTTTGCGCTATTTAGATATAGGCTCATATGCCCCAGTATCAGGTTCTTCATCTGTTCTTCATATTTCTTCCAAACTAGGATGAATCATGGCTTGATAATGGATGAGTTATCTATTACTGCGGTGAGGTAGGTGGTCTATACTTTCTTTCATATTTCTGGTTTCTTTTTACTCATTCATCATTTTCGCCGCCTGTCGGACATTTAAGAGAGGCCTCGTTTTTTAGCGAGTTGCTTACCAAAGTTGTAGTCATACCTAGTGAGGATGACCTGTAGCTTCCATAAAATTGTGCTGACACTTGTTTTCCAATTAAAGGTCACCCAATGGGTGAATATTAAGAAAATATGTTATTTATGATTTTTTAAACAACCCAAGGGGTGTTCTCTTGTTCTTTCTTATTTATAGGAAGCCTGTTAATGATTTTATAGTTTTAATAGCTTGTTTAGGAGATGTAATACCTTCTTCCTCAATGAATATCAGGTTATTCCATGTCTATTTTGATAGTATGGAATATTAAATGGATAATATGGGTGTCTATACCTATTTTAAATGACTAATGGAATTTTAATGGTTTAAATGGGAGGGTATACCCATATGCTTGTTTTGATAAATGGTTTGCATGAGTGGGTATACTCATGGTTGGTGTAGGTTAGTGTGAGTGAGTATACTCACATGAAATGTTTTTTAAATTTAATGTTTATATTAATGGATTTGGAATGCTATATTAGACTCCTTTGGTTGACTCTTACATTGGATATTGATTCCATGGGATGTCTCGGGCCTTGCTACCATATGGATCTGGCTTGCTTGGGCTCATTTAGGACTTTCTATTTCCATGCTCATAGGACCCAAACCAATTCCTAACTTAGTTTCCACCAGGGATGCCCATGGGACTCGATGGGATTCCTTTGTCAAGATCCTTGGATCCATCCCTCTGTTGTCTATAATTATTACATGGATTTCGTGTTCTTCTGACACCTTGGATTCAGCCATTGGTGTCTTCTCTTCACTATATGGCATGGTTGTGGGATATTTAACTTCACTTTATGACATGGACGTGGAACACTTGAATTATCTATACAGAAAGGTTATGGTTTATATGATACAGAGGGAAGTACGGCATGGCTGTGTGACTTGTTTGTTTACTTTTATTTTAGCTTCCTTGTTAGGAGCTGACTATTTGGTAGGTTTCCTGGTGGGATGGTTGGTTTTACAAACTTTTATAGACTTATGCCAGAGGAATATTAACTTTACCTTACTTCTTGTTTACACTTTCTAGAAATTTTATAAATTTTTTGTAAAAAATATACAGACTTGGGTGGTTTCCTACTAGGATTTTTATCTCACACCATGTTTGGGCCACCTCGAGGACCCAAACAGATTATATTTCTTCAGGTGATGATAGGAGAAAGCTCCCTGATATAGGATTTTGACTATAGATTTAGAGAAGGGGTGTGTGGGAATAAGATGAGGCTTGTGATTTTGGGATACCTTTTTGGTATTTTGTTCTTTTTAGATCACTTGTACTGCACTGTATTTCATTGTACTATTCTGGGTAATTTCTATATACTTATTCCATTTGCATCAATTTGAATATGAGACACTTCTAATTATTGATATGTATTCATTTATTTTCTTACTTTTAATTGTATTTTGTTTATTTTTCTTCAACTATTTATCATATGTTTGACTTTTTTTGTGATACTCTAGTAGTGAGGTCATAGTCTCCCACTAACTAACCTAGGCCCCCGCTGCTAGACGGCATCCTCTGAATTCGGGGAGATGCACTTGAGGCCATGTGTCCAACTGGGCCCGGGGATCCATAAGGTGGCATCTAGGTCTGGATGTCACAAATTGGTATCAAAGGGTGGTTTCGATCCTCCAAATTGTGGGTTATGGGCCCACACCTCTTCCATTGTTCCATATTGATATTTAGTGAATAGTATCCCCACTAACTAACCTAGGATCTCACTACTAGTCGGCATCCTCTAGAATTTGGGGAGATGCACTTGAGGGTATGTGGAAAACCGGTCTTGGGGCACCATATGGTTGAATCCAGGTATGAGACATTACACCTTTCATTTATTTTAGATTTCTATGTCGACCATTTTTCATTTGATGTTTATTTTTATATGCTTATATTTTGTATTTATTTTAGTTGGTTTTTTTATGTATATTTATTGTTTAAAATATGTTTGGTTTTCTATCTTTTGTCTACTGATTATTTATTTTTTATAGTTATTAATGGTGAAACCATTTCCAATGAGTGTTCTTGAGACCCACGAACTAGTTTCTATCCCATGGGGGTCAGGAACACCCAATGGTCCCATTGGAAGGTTGGGTCAGAAGATGTCATCAGCCCAGCCCAGAATAGTTCAATAAAAATGGTATCAAAGCATAGGTTTCTCTATACAGACTTAGGTTCAAGAGTCACTCACTTTATATTTGAGGTGTTGTATTTGGATTGATTTAGTATTTTCTTTATAACATAAGATGTAGGTATGGTAATAATATAGATAGCTCTTTCCAACCCTAATCCTTAAGTATCCATGAGTAGTGGGATTTGAATTCTGATATTGGGATTTCATTTTGATTGTCATTAATGGTTTTTTAATTCTCATAGGAATGTGGTGATTAGACTTCGGAGATTTGGGGGGATTTTGGGATAAAAATGAATAAAGGACTAGTGTCTTAAGGTTGGTATGAAAGAATTGGTAAAGTGGGTAGAAAAAAAACATTTTATCTTATATATATTTCGAGAATCATTACATGACTAGTCATAGTATATCAAAACATATGTTCATGTCAAGAAAATTCATTCTTCCCATTTGGATTTTTCATTTTAACACCTTGATTTAGTATTCATTTTGAGTGAATTCTGATAATGATAGGAGAATCAATTAGGCTTTGGGATATGTTTATGGTGTAGAATTGGATTTATTAGAATATTTGATGAGGCTCATTTTTGGTGTCCTTATTGTGTAAATTGCATTTTCTTTTAAAAAAATGGGAAAATTCATGTGAAATAATTTAGGGTTAGGAAGTAATCATTGGAGTTTGTTTATTAAAAAAATTGGGTTTTTGGAAAAAATTTGATTCTATTATTCATTCAAATTGGTAAATTTTTTTATAAAACTAAGAAAATATTTCTTTTTTTAATTTATGTTATAGGATTTTTTTCACTTATTGAGATGTGTTTTAGAAAAATGGATAGTTTTAAAAATTATTTTCTAATTGTTTTAAAACTATTTAATATATTGGAGTGTTTTGAATTTATATATATTGAATTTCAACTCATTTTAAAATGTGGGTATATTCAAAAATAAGTTTTTGGGAATATTTAACAAAGGGTGGTGGTTTAATGGAATTATTTTGGATTTTTTCCCTTCATTTCTATTGGAATCATTTGATTTGTTTTTAAAAAGATGACTGGATTGGGTTAATGATTCTTTATATATAAACTATTACTCACCACAAAGTCTTTGAAAAATATAGGCTTTGTTTTCATAGTCTTAGTGATTTAACATGGAATTATCTATGTCAATGTTGTCTAGTATCTTTTTTGGGGATTATAAGGTTGAGTTAGATAGTTTGGACTAGTGATCCTTAGTTTTCTAGTTGAATTGGAATGGATCATACAATTTTTACTTTTGAATGAAGGTTCATGTGTTCTATTCTAACAAATTTTTTAATTTTTTTCAATTTGTTTCTAAAACCTGTGTTCATGATTTGGTTTTTTTTGTGTGTTATTAGGTGTCTAATTTATAGTTTTTACTAGGTAAGTGGTGGTTTCTTTCAGAATGTTTTAAACATTGTTCCTTTTTCCCTTGTGTATATTCTCTTTTTAATGTATCATTCATGTAGGATCCATTAATGGGTTTTGATTCATTTATTTTGGCATGGTGTGGCCTTCGATTTCTATTTTAGTGATTGTAATGGGCTTGTAATTGGTTGAGATGATGCCCTAGTTGGTCTTTGTTTAATTATATTTGTGTTTACCATGGTATGGGATCATTTGTTTGAAGTCTTAGTTTTCCTCTTTATTAGTTTTATAACCTAGGGTTAGAGCCTATGTTGTTTCCATATAGAGGCATGTTTTTATCTTCTACATGCATTGTATGTTTTAGAATGTGTTGGTTTGTGACTTAGTATTATGACCTTTGGGTGTTCCATTTTGGGTTTGGGTTCCCTTTATGTAATTGAGTCATTTTCCTATTGCTCCTCGATTTTTGTTCCCTATTTAATGATATTTGTGATTAGAGTAATCGTAATTATGCTCTCTATTGAGTTGGTTAAAAGTTTCATTGTCATTTTATACTATTACTAAATAGTGGGGACACCCATGTTGGGTCACTACCTTTTTTAAATTTTGGATAATTGGTAGTATAATAGTCATAGATTTTACTCTTGATTGATTTTATTGGATATGGTTGATTATTTTGATAGATTTATAAATGTTGGATTTAATTTTCTTCATTCTTAGTCTTTCATATCTTTTTGAGTTATTCTCGAATCTCCAATACTTTATATTTGAATATTGAGGTTTTCTTTCCAAAATAACTTCTCTCATTACAATGAACATTATTTGAAACACAAATTGGCATGTTGGGGTGAATTTTTACACCTTCATGTCACTACATTATTAATGTAATTTATATTATTTTGGGATAATTTAATACATCTTAATTTAATTTATTTTTAGGAAAATATGAATTTTTTCATTGTATGCATAGTTTAGGAGAAACTATATCACTACCCTTTCATAGTGTTGTTTTTAGTTCATTTTATTTATTTCATGGTTGGTCAGTATGGGTTATTCTTGATTTTTTTTAACTATGTGACTCTAAAAAAATTTCATGGTTCCTTTTGTGATTATATTACTTGATCAAAAATTTAACTGCATTTAAGGGAAACCGTGTGAAAAAGATGTGACTATTTTTTAGTTTTTATCACTAGGATTTTAATTTTTTTCACCTGATTGGGAATCCATGTGGCCAAACCATTTGAGGGAGTTTTTATTAGGCACTAAAATCCTCATGATTGGAAGGTTTTTTGAAAACTGTGTCAAAAAACACTATAGTTAGATTATTTTTTTTTAAATAGTGAAATTAAATTTCTACACCCTATGAGGTCTATTATATTAACCTATTTTTTCTTCTCACTTTTCTTAGATTAACTAGGAATGGATGTTGTATATTCCTTCCTTTTTTCCCCTATGATTTGATGCCCTATTTCCCTTGAATTTCAAGATATTAATCCTTATATCTCCTCATTTTCACTACCTCTCTTCCCCCATATCCTTTACAATATATTTCCCTATAATATTTGAACCATAACCACTATTTAGGTTGGTATTATGTTCTAATATGGTACTAATGATATTTTTTGGATGTTTGTGGGTTATTTAGGGTTTCTTAATTCCGGGATCTATATTCCCCACTAATGGTGATGTGTTTTAGATGACTTTCAGCTTGATGAGGTAGATATTTATTTAAAATTATTATATAGAATGTTATAAATTTATTATGTTTTTAAAATTACTTCTTAAGAAAATTATATTTTATATAATTCCATTATCAGGAGTTAAATGGATTTAGAATAGTTTAAACTCTTCACAGGACTTATATCGCGCACCAAGTGTTTTTCAAAATGCTAGAGTGGATTTTTTAAGAGGATTTAAATGATTTTAAATTGATTTTGATGTTGGTTTCATATTTAAAAAAATGTGATTCTTGAAAGATAAATTTTTATCAGAATAAGGGTTTTTCCATCATCTGGAATTTTTGTGAGACTATTGTGTCTTGATGGTGTTTGAAATATATTAAAACAAAAATTATGGTAATTTTTTATTTCAAAATTAATTTCCAAAGGTGATTGGAAAAATTGTTTTTATGTAATATATTCACATGGGTTTTGTAACACCCCAACCCCAGTTTCCCAGAGTCGGTGCATTATTACATAACATTGGCATGATCACAAGAAAGATCAAATCTCGAAAGACCGACTGGTTTAGTAGCCTTGGAAACACTAGATATATTCATAAGTCTTAAATTACATCATAAAATGAAAAATAAAACAACATAATCTCCATATTCCACACTCTTATCCCCTCATACTATCCCTGAAGGTCATTCATAAATTACTTCTTCACATCCTGGGAAAAATAAAACATAGAAAAGGGGTGAGGTCAAATTCCCAGTAAGGATAACAATATAGCAGAAACTATCATAAATAAGAATAAACATTTAAGGCAATGTATAACTACAACAAAAGCCTTTTAATCTTGAACTTCAACATAGTATGGAAAAAATAAAATGAAATAATTCCATTTACTTATTCACATGGATATTCTACTAATCGAATAATCACATGCCATATCAATAACCACTTTCATAATGATGGAATGCATAATTCCAGACTATCATAACCACATAGCCAAGGCCTCATGCCAAGACTACAAATAATATTTTTCCAAGGCCTTGTGCCAAGACACTAGTTTTTCTCATGAGACCTACTGATGCATCGAGGAGATATACCAGGCTCCACCCCTCACATATTAAGTCCAATGCATTCCCATATGAAAAGGTTCAAACATAACATAAATGTTCGTATTAAAACTTGCATACGAAATGTAAATACTTCATCCATAAACCATGAAGGGTATAAAAATAACATATCCATAGTCAAACATATCACAAAACCTTCAATACAATATGGAAGTTTTGTTTTAAAATAAATCAGCTTCAAATAAGCTTAAAATCCATCAAAGGATGTTGAAATAGATGAAATCAGAACTCTTTTTAGAGAGATATCTCTTTCTATTTTTAAATCATTTGAGAGTCATATAAAATAAAACATTTTCTTTGAAAATATTCTCATAATATTGTAATGGAAGCTCCGGCGATTTTATAATGGCGGAAAATAGCCGCACCCACCGTATAAGTTAAAAAAACATTCTTACCTTAATTCTGTCGAAAAGGTTAAAAAGCACCTTGTTTGGAAAACGACGGAAATATTCCTTTATAAACCTCTTATAAAAAGTCAAACAAGGGTATAAATGACTTTAACCCCTATTCTTGTAAATAGTAATAATATTTTGAAATACATTTTTAAGAAACATGGATGTGGATGATAAAGAAATCTCAGTAGATTATTATGTATAAACAACCTCGGATAATGAAGAGATTTTGAAATAAACCATTACCTTGTACCTTTCCTTGGTTGAGGGTAGGTTAACCTCATGTATAATGGTGAAATAGTTTCTATTAAATTATAGAATTATAATATACATTAATATGATATCATATATGATCTTTTAACATTTCATTGTTAATAATATCTTAGAATTATCATCGTTTCGGGTGTTAACTTAGTCATTTTCATTTATATGTTTTGTTACATAATCCATGTTTGTTATGGATAGGTTTAATATTATTTGTGTAAAGAATTATATCAAGTCTTTAAATACTATTATTAATCATAAAATGGTAATTATACTTGAATGGATATGATGGAGAATGAATCTCATCGCGTTCGTGGAGACGGTAGTCCGTACGTACGCACGAGCGACAATATCATTCTTTTGATATTAAAATAATATATAATTGGATGGTATATCATATATAAATAATAATTATAATGCTATATTTATTATTTACATGAATTACAAATCATTATTATACCCATTCAAATAATAATATATTGAATAACAATTACACCACGGTGTGGAGACGGTAAGCCGTACGTACGCATGTATGGTGACATATCATTCAAAGGATGGATAGAATACTGAATATGGTTGTACCATATTTATAATAATATTATAGTATATAGGAGATACTTAATTAATTATTTTATAATGGGAATAACAATGAAATAAGAAGTTGAAGAAGAAATGAATTTAAAAAGGATGGTGAAAACATTACCTCTTATTTGTGTTCTTCCTTTAGATTTGATCAAAACGGCTCCTTAGGTTGGCTTTAGGATAAAAATAATGCATCTAGGTTGTAGTGAGGGAAGTTTAGAGAGTATTTGGTCAGGTTTTCTCCGAAACAAAAGGCTTTGAAAGTGTGAATTAATGAGAAGGGGGAGTGCCCTTTTATAAGAGGGGTGAGGGGCACCTTTGGAAAAGCTAGAAATGTTATTTTATAATAAATTCATATTCGGTTTATAATGGCTCCAAAGTAAATTATTTAACTTTTAAGGTGGGTATGGGTCAAAAACCACTCATCCAATATAATTACACAGGTTTGGGTTACTATATTAACATTATCTTTAAGTATTAACTCTTAGTTAATTAGTTTCACTTTTACAATGTCTCTTTGTATTTTTATATTATATGGTTAATAAACATACAATATACATCCAAGAGACCCCCAAGTGGTCCATTAATGATACCCCTATCATGATATAAGTCTCTTGGACTAATATTAGATTTTTAAGAATTTAATATCAATTAATAATATAATATTTGTTTTAAAAACTATTTTATGTCAATTTTGACACTATTCAATAATTGATTTTTGTAAAATTCATAAAAGAATTATTATTCGAAAAAAATTAATTAAATAAATAATAACATTTCATATTATTCTATAAAATTATTTTTATTTATAAAAAGTCTCAAATTACATTTATTTGGGTATTTATAATATCAATTAATCTAATTTTTCATTAATTTAGTAATTACTGCATCACCATTGTGTCATATATAAATTACATTATATAATGTCTAAAAATTATAAATAAAATACCATTATGTAGGAAATCTTTTTATCTTTAAAATGAATATTTATAGTCTAAAATCCAACATATATAACCCTATGTAAATTTTTTTTTTCAAACAGATATATGCTTATGTCATTTTTGTATTTATTTTAACTTAATTAAAATAAAGTGTCCCTATCACCTACAAGTGGCTCCATGGGGTCCCAAAATCTACCCAAAGATTCCCATGGTCGGACATGTATCCACCAATAATGTTAGGACATGTTTTACGGTAATTTAGTATTATTATAACATTATTTTTTAACCCTTATTTGCAAGATTATCCCTTTAACCATGGTAAATAAAATATTTACCGAAATAATTATTCGAAATGTATAAAAATAAAATATAATTATTTACACAATTTGGACATCCTGAATCCAAATATTTAATCCATTTTTCTAAATTCAAAACATATAAGTGGCAGAAATTAATTTAAAATTAATTCCTGCTGTCAAAACAAAAAGCGTGTTTTTAAGATATAATAACTATCAAAAGATTGATGCTTGTTTATGTCCAGTTTAATTGTGAAATTACGTCCAAATACCAACATTGTATTAAATAGTAAAAATATATTATAAATATACTTTAGAACCACTCAAATTCATAATTTATCACTATTAATTATTTTTATTAAAAAAAATTAATTAAAATTTAGTAATTTTCACTATTTATCAAAATATTAAAGTTATCTGAAGAGTACCAAAATTTCACCTTAGGCTAAATTCGATAATTTCAACCCAAAAATGAAGTCCATTTTGAGTGATAAAATTTATAAAATTTTAAAAAGTAGGTATTACTATTCATAACGGCTAGTTTGATTGGTTGTGGTGTGTGTTAGAACTCGATGTTGCCTACAACACACGCTATTGCATTATTCAAAGAGAAGGGTATCGTAGAAGCTTGGGGTGTTACATTCTCCCCTCCTTCAAATAATTTCGTCCTCAAAATTTCTAGAATACTACCGCATGAAAAGACTCGGGTGGTTCTTCATCATACGTTCCTCGGGTTCCCACGTTGCCTCTTCCATCTTATGGTTTCTCCACAAGACTTTTACCAGACGAGTCGTCCGGTTTCTCAGTACTTGTTCTCTCATATCAAGAATCTTGATGGGATCTTCGTAATAAGACAGATTGGGTTCCAGTTCTAATTCCTCATAGGTGAGTACATGCATTGGATCAGGCATGTATTTCCTCAACAGAGATATGTGGAACACATTGTGAACTTTGTAGATACTTGGCAGCATTGCCAATCGATAAGGTACAACCCCAATTCGTTCTAGAATTTCGAAAGGTCCGATGTACCTGGGACTCAATTTACCTTCTTTACCAAAATGTATGACTCCCTTCCATGGAGATACCTTCAAGAAAACATGATCACCGATTTGAAATTCCAAATCCTTCCTTCGATTATCGGCATAGCTCTTTTCCCTACTTTGAGATGCTTTGATATGGTTTTAGATTACCTTCACATTTTCCATCGTTTCCTCCACAAGTTCTGGGCCTATAAGTTTTCTTTCACCAAGGTCATCTTAACAGGTTGGTGTGCGACATCTATTTACATATAACGCTTCATATGGTGCCATCTGAATACTCGAATGGAAGCTATTCTTATAGTTAAATTCTACCAGAGGTAAATATTGATCCCACATACCCTGAAAGTCAAGTGAGAAGGATCTCAACATGTCTTCTAAGGTTTGAATAGTTCACTGTGATTGTCCATCTGTTTGAGGGTGGTAGGTAGTGCTCAAATGAAGTTCAGTATCCAAGGATTTCTGAAGACTTTTCTAGAATCTTGAAGTAAAACAAGGATCACGATATGAAACAATCGATAGGGGTACTCCATGAAGTCTCGCAACTTCATTAATATATAGTCTTGATAGACGTTCCAGTGGTAGATATTCTCTTATTGCAAGAAAATTTGCTGACTTGGTGAGACGATCAACAATAACCCATATTGCATCATTCCTTCTAGGAGTCTTTGGAAGCCCCATGACAAAGTCCATTGTGATATTATCCCATTTCCACTCAGGTATGGGAAGAGGTTGCAATACTCTATCAGGATGTTGCCTTCCAGCTTTCACTTGTTGACAAACCATACATCTTGACACAAAATCGGCAATCTCCCTCTTCATGTTGTACCACCAAAAATGTTCCTTCAAATCTCTATACATTTTGGTGCTCCCATGGTGTATAGAGAAATTGGAACTATCAGCATCATCCAGTAATTCCCTTTTTAGATCCGGTATATTGGGAACACAATGTCTATTCCCAAATTTCAAAATTCCATCTTCATACACAAAGACTCTCAATCTCCCATCATTCACAGCTTTAATCTTTTTTTTTAATTCATCACCATTGGTCTGAGAACTCTTAATCCTTTCTAGTAAATATAGTTTGGAAACCATTTCAAAAAGAATTGATGTTTCACCTTCCATGGTTATTCCCATGTCCATCTTCAATAGATCCATGAAAATTGGATCCCTTTTAATTCTCATATTGTTCAAAACTCCATGATCTTTTCTGCTCAAAGCATCTGCCGCCTTGTTTGCTTTCGCCGGGTGGTAGTGTATCGTACAGTCATAATCCTTGAGTAAATCAATCCATCTCCTTTGCCTCATGTTGAGTTCTTTTTGTGAGAAAATATACTTAAAACTCTTGTGATCGGTATAAATCTCACATTCTTCACCATAGAGGTAGTGCCTCCATATCTTCAAAGCAAAGATCACAGCTGCTAACTTGATATCATGAGTAGGATAGTTTTGTTCATGAATTTTCAACTGTCATGATGCATAGGAAATAAACCTATCATTTTGCATAAGGACACAACCAAGTCCTTTCTTCGGTGCATCACTATAAATAACGAACCCATAATTCCCTGATGGTAGAGTCAATATAGGATCATTCACTAATCTTCTCTTCAGTTCTTCAAAACATTCTTCACACTCTTTTTTCCAAACAAATTTAACCCCTTTACGTGTGAGCTTCATTAATGGGTTAGCTAATCGGGCGAAATTCTAGACGAAATGTCGATAATAACCTGCTAAACCAATAAAACTGCGTACCTCAGATATACTCATAGGTTCTAGCCATTCTTGGATTTACTTGGTGTTAGAAGGATTAACAGAGATTCCATCTTTAGAGACAATATGGCCAAGAAAAGAAATCTCCTGAACCCAGAATTCACACTTGCTAAACTTCCCATATAATTCATGTCTTCTTAGAGTCTTTAGGATAATGCGCAAGTGATTTTAATTATCTTCGTAGATTTTGGAGTATATCATGATATCATCAATAAATACCACCAAACATTCATCGAGATATTCCTTGAAAACTCTATTCATCAGATCCATGAATACAGAGGGTGCATTAGTCAATCCAAAAGGCATTACTGTAAACTCGTAATGCCCGTACCTAGTTCGAAAAGTTGTCTTTGGAATGTCTTCCTTCATTACACACAACTGATGGTATCCAGATCGAAGGTGAATCTTTGAAAAGTATTGATATCCATGTAGTTGTTCAAATAAATCATCAATGCGAGGTAGGGGATACTTGTTCTTTATTGTTATAGCATTGATATCCCTATAGTCGATACATAACCTCATAGATCCATATTTCTTTTTAACAAAAAGAACAGGGGCTCCCCATGGAGAAACACTACGGAGAATAAATCCCTTATTACACAATTCCTCTAGTTGTTTCTTTAGTTCAACTAATTTTATAGTGGCCATTCTATAAGGGGTCTTCGATATAGGCCTTGATCCAGGAATTAAATCAATAGAAAACTCAACTTCTCGTTCTGGAGGATGTCCAGGTAAATCCTTCGAAAATACATCTACATATTCTTTCACAATAGGTACATCCTCTATTTGAACATTCCTTTCCTCACCCACAGTCATTTCATTCTCTTCCTCCACAATAATTGAATTTAGTTGAGCTACTGGGGGTGGATCTAGATAAGAATTAGGTGGTGATGATTATTCTCTAAAGATAAGGTGTTCCTTATCATCATCATCATCAAAAATTGTAACCTCCTTCTTCTTACAATAAATCTTCACATCATGGTCCGAAACCCAGTCCATACCGAGGATTATATCAAACTCAATCATAGGTATGACGATGATATCAGCAGATAAAGAACATTTTTGTGCTCTAATGGGGACTGATTCACAAAACATTGTTGTAATGATACTTCCCTTAAGAGTTTTAACTAAAAACTCCCTTGTTAAATGAAATTGGAAATATCTAATTTTCTTAGAAAACTGGGAAGATATGAAACAATGCGATGATCCAGAATCAAATAATGCATTTTCTAAACTTGAGGAAACCATTAAATTACCTGCCACCATGTCTTTTGGAGCTTCTACCTCAGCAGCAGTGATAGCATATGCTTGGCCTTGATCCCTTGGCATTTTCTGAGGTAAGTTCCCCTAACTGTTAGGACATTTATTTGCATAATGTCCCATCTCCCTACAATTGTAGAACTGAACATTGGTAGCTTCCTTCTTCCCTTTGAAATCACGAGCTTGGTGTCCTTTTTCACCACACTTGTAACAGACACCCATTCCCTTCAAGCAATTACTGGGGTGTTTCTTCCCACATTTACCACAGGATGGATATTAAACCTTTCCCTTCTTCCACTTATTTCCATTCCCAGATTGATCATCATATCTCTTCTTCTCTTGCTTTGCTTTACAGTCATAAGACATAGAGAATTCTTTTTCTGTCTTGATAACACATGAGAAAATGTCTTCGTACGATGAAAAGTATTGTGAGACTAATGCTCGATGGAGAAATGGTTTTAACCAATCAAAGAAATGATCAATCTTACTTCTTAGGTTACGTATATAATCTCCTTCATACCTTACTAACCTTGTAAAGTTAGCCTCATACTTTGCGACATTCTCATCCTCCTTTTGTCTCAGACTCAGAAATTGTCTTTCCATATCTGCTCGATGGTCACGAGGAAAGTATTTATCTAAAAACAGATCTTTGAACTCCCTCCATTCCATATTTGATACTTCATCATCTTCCATCGTGTTTTGAATCAATGACCACCATTGATCAGCATCTCCAGTGAGGCGGTAAACTGCCATGATAACTTTTTCCCTTTCACTACTCCCCAAAGCCTAAAATATTTTCTCTAGGGAATTTATCCATTGCTCAGCTACTAAGGGATTTGTACTCCCATTGAACATTGGTGGTTGTTGCCTCATGAAGCGATATAACATTGATCCTCCACGCTGCGGATCAGGGTGCTCCATACGGGTAATTTTATTATTCATAACCAGAGTGAGTTGTCCCAGTATAGTGATTAGCTGTTTGGCACCAGTTGCATCACCAGCTCCACTATAATTATCTTGAGCAGGAGGGAAATCCCTACATGCAGTGTGGGAATTGATCTGGTTTCCATTTCTTTCACTAGGCGCCATTTCTAAACAATGGCATAAACTAGGTCAGTTTATGAATCAAAATACATAATTCCATACTTATAAAACACTTAACATAAATTGAAATATTTAAGGATATAATCCATAATCATAAAAATGTTTTCTTTGAGGAAGTATATACTCATAAACCCTTCATAATGATTTGTAAATAAAATGAGATTTATCCTAAGCATATCCCCCGGGAGTGTCATAACCAAGAGTGTAGCAAGGCCCGTTGTCGTGCACCAGTTCCAATTCGACTCTAGCTCAAAGCGGTGTTTTCAGGTTTTACCCTAGGTACATCTGTGCCAGAGCCTCCTCTACCTGCTTGTATCTAGACAGGGATGTATTGCTCGAAAAACTCACAAAATCTCTACAATACCAAAATTCTAGGAAGTTCTTCTATACTAATCCTCAAATTCCATCTTAGGTCTATGTGCTCTAATTAGAGTTTATCTAAATCTAGCTTACAAGGATTGTACTAAACTTACTCTGATACCAACTGTAACGCCCCAACCCCAGTTACCCAGAGTCAGTGCATTATTACATAACATTGGCATGATCACAAGAAAGATCAAATCTCAAAAGACTGATTGGTTTAGTAGCCTTGGAAACACTAGATATATTCATAAGTCTTTCATTAAATCATAAAATGAAAACTAAAACAATATAATCTCTATAGTACACACTCTTATCCCCTCATACTATCCCTGCAGGTCATTCATAAATTATTTCTTTCCATCCTGGGAAAAATAAAACATAGAAAAGTGGTGAGCTCAAATGCCCAGAAAGGATAACAATATAGCGGAAACTTTCATAAATAATAATAAACATTTAAGGAAATGTAAAACTAAAACAAAAGCCTTTTAAACTTGAACTTCAACATAGTATGGCAAAAATAAAATGAAATAATTCCATTTACTTATTCACATGGATATTCTACTAATCGAATAATCCCATGCCATATCAATAACCACTTTCATAATGATGGAATGCATAATGCCAGACTATCATAACCACATAGCCAAGGCCTCGTGCCAAGACTACAAATAATATTTTGTCAAGGCCTTGTGCCAAGACACTAGTTTGTCTCATGAGACCTACGGATGCATCGAAGAGCTATAGCGGGCTCCACCCGTCACATATTAAGTCCAATGCATTCCCATATGAAAAGGTTCAAACATAACATAATCATTCGTATTAAAACTAGCATACGAAATGTAAATACTTCATCCATAAACCATGAAGTTTATAAAAATAACATATCCATAGTCAAACATATCACAAAACCTTCAATACAATATAGAAGTTTTGTTTCATAATAAATCAGCTTCAAATAAGCTTAAAATCAATCAAAGGAAGTTGACATAGATGAAATCAAAACTCTTTTTAGAGAAATATTTATTTTTATTTTGAAATCATTTAAGAGTCATATAAAATAAAACATTTTCTTTGAAAATATTCTTATAATATTGTAAGGGAATCTTAGACGATTTTATAACGGCGTAAAATAGTCGCACCCTCCGTATAAGTTAAAAAACACTATTACCTTAATTCTGTCGAAAAGGTTAAAAAGCACCTTGTTTGGAAAACGACGGAAAGATTCCTTTATAAACCTCTTATAAAAATTCAAAAAAGGGTATAAATGTCTTTAACCCATATTCTTTTAAATATTAAAAATATTTTGAAATACATTTTTAAGAAACAATGATGTGGATGATAAAGAAATCCCAGTAGATTATTACATATAAACAACCTCGGATAATAAAGAGATTGTGAAATAAACCCTTACCTTGTACCTTTCCTTGGTTGAGGGTAGGATAAAATAATGTATAATGGTGAAATAATTGTTATTAAATTATACAATAATCATATACATTAATATGACATCATATATGATCTTTTAACATTGTTTTGTTAATAATATCTTAGAATTATCGTCGTTTCGGGTGTTAACTTACTCATTTTCTTTTATATGTTATGTTACATGATATGTGCTTGTTATGGATAGGTTGTATATTATTCATATCCAGAATGATATCATGTCCTTAAATAATATTATAAATCATTAATTGATAATTATACTTGAATCGATATGATGGAGAATGAATCTCATCGTGTTCATGGAGACGGTAGTCCGTACGTACGCATGAGCGACAATATCATTCTTTTGATATTAAAATAATATATAATTGCATGGTATATCATATATACAGAATAATTATCATGTTATATTTATTATTTACATGAATTAAAAATAATTATTATACCCATCCAAATAATAATATATTGAATAATAATTACACCACGACGTGGAGACGGTAAGCCGTACGTACGCACGTATGGTGACATATCATTAAAAGGATGGATAGAATACTGAATATGGTTGTAACATATTTATAATAATATTATATTATATAGGGGATACTGAATTATTTATTTTAGAATAGGAATAACAAAGAAAGAAGAAGTGGAAGAAGAAATGAATTTGAAAAAGGTTGGTGAAAACATTACCTGTTATTCGGGTTCTTCCTTTTGATTTGATCAAAAAGGCTCCTTAGGTTACATTTCTGATCAAAATAATGCCTCTAGGTTGTAGTGAGGGAAGTTTAGAGAGTATTTGGGAAGGGGTTGGCCGATCCAAAAGGCTTTGAAGGTGTGAATTAATGATAAGGGTGAGTGCCCTTTTAAAAGAGGGGTGAGGGGCACCTTTGGAAAAGCTAGAAATATTATTTTATAATAAATTAATATTCGATTTCTAATGACTCTAAAGTAGATTATTTGAATTTTAAGGTGGGTATGGGTCAGGAACCACTCAACCAATAGAATTTATACAGGTTTGGGTTACTATATTAACCTTATCTTTTAGTATTAACTCTTAGTTAATTAGTTTCACTTTTACAATGTCTCTTTGTATTTTTATATTATTTGGTTAATAAACTTATTATATACATCCAAGAGACCCCAAAGTGGTCCATTAATGATAAACCTATCATTATATAAGTCTCTTGGCCGAATAATATATATTTAAGAATTTAATATCAATTAATTATATAATATTTCTTTTAAAAACTATTTTATGTCAATTTTGACACTATTCAATAATTGATTTTTGTAAAAATCATAACATAATTATTACGTAGAAAACAGTTAATTAAATAAATCCTATAATTTCATATTATCCTATAAATTGTTTTTTATAAA
This sequence comes from Viscum album, assembly GCA_963277665.1. Classification (NCBI taxonomy): domain Eukaryota; kingdom Viridiplantae; phylum Streptophyta; class Magnoliopsida; order Santalales; family Viscaceae; genus Viscum; species Viscum album. Next base: position 116,695,150 of record OY728137.1, read on the forward strand.
AATTCTCAAATTACATTTATTTTTTTATTTATAATATCAATTATTCTAATTGTTCATTAATTTAGTAATTACTGCATCACCATTGATTCATAAATAAATTAAATTATATAATGTTAAAAAATTATAAATAAAATACCATTATGTATGATATATTTTTATCTTTCTAATTAATATTTATAGTCGAAAATCGAACATATATAACCTTGTGTAAAAATGGTTTTTCTAAAAGATATATGCTTATGTCATTTTTGTATTTATTTTAACTTAATTAAAATAAAGTGTCCTTATCAACTACAAATGGCTCCATGGGGTCCCAAAATCGACCAAAAGATTCTCATGGTAGTAAATTTATCCACCAATAAGGTTAAGACACATTTTAGGGTAATTATTATTATTATTATATAATTTTATAACCCTTATATAATAGATTAACCCTTTAACCATGGTAAATAAAATATTTACCGAAGTAATTATTCAAAATGTCTAAAATTAAAAGATACCTATTTACACAATTCGGATATCCTGATTCCAAATATGGAATCCATTTTTTCAAATTCAAAATACATAAGTGACAGAAATTAATTTAAAATTAATTCCCGCTGTTAAAAAAAAGTGTGTTTTTAAGATATAATAACAATCAAAAGATTGATACTTTTTTATGTCCGGTTTAATTGTGAAATTATGTCCAATGACCAAAATTGTATTAAATAGTAAAAATATATTATAAATATACTTTAAAACCACTCAAATTCATAATTTATCACTATTAATTATTTTGATTAAAAAAATTGTTTCTAATTAAAATTTAGTAATTTTCACTATTCATCAAAATATTAAAGTTATCCAAAAAGTACCAAAATTTCACCTTAGGCTAAATTCTATACTATGAATCCAAAAATGAAGTCCATTTTCAGAGATAAAACTTATAAACTTTTAAAAAGTAGGTATTACTATTTATAATGGCTAGTTTGATTGGTTGTGGTGTGTGTTAGAACTTGATGTTGCGTACAACACACACTATTGCATTATTCAAATAGAAGTGTACCGTAGAATATTGGGGTGTTATAGGTTTTAAAATTGTGTAAATGGATTGGAATTCACAACTAGAAAAATATTCTATTTTCATGGTTAAAAATTATGGAAATTGTTGTTAAAACCTTAGATATATCCTACAGCCAAGGTTTTGTGAACTATGGCCCTCTAAGCCATTTGTGTATGTGTCTACTCTACTATAACGATTTTAAATTATGAATATAAGTATCCTATAGAAAAAATTTAATTTTTTTAAGTATTTCAAGTCTATTACCATGGTCTGATACCCTGGAAATATCTTTTCCAAAATTAAACAAACAATGAGTTTTCATCTTAAAAACTATTCAAAGTTATATACATAACCTTTCCACTAACCTAAAACCCAATATATGCTTTATTATATATATAGGTATATATATTAATAAATATTATTAGTAAACATAAAGATAGAATAATGGCACAAGCCGCTGGACCTATGGCCAAGGTTTTACGAAATAGTGGTTGTAGGTGTTTCATATGTGGGATATAGCCATCATTTTATGAAACTATGGAACTAGGTATTATTTTTCTCCATTGTTTTCCAAAACTATAAAATTAGTTTTTTTATTTAATGTATTTTTCCATTGTTTTCTAAAACTATGGGCATGAGTCTACTATACTACTAAGGTTTTGTAAAATCAGGGTGGTAGCCCTCCATGCCAAATTTGTTGTTTCTAGCATTACCCAACCACCAAGATTTTTAAAAACTACGGTTATAACATATTCAGTAACAAAAACAATAGATATATGAAGAAACAAATATCCATATAGATGTTTTTTATCTGAAACTATTTTTTTATAATACCCTACAACCATGGTTTTACCAACCATGAAAATAGAACCATTGTTGTAGGTCAGTTTTTTTATTTTTGATTTTGAGATAATTTTCAAAATTTCAGTTTCCACATTTAATGTTTTATTTTCTAAAACATGTGATACTCCCATTATATCCTCCTTGTTATTAAATTTTCATTATGAATTATAACCCCTTGGGGAATGTTTTATATTGATGTATCTCTTTGAAATGATTATGCATGATAGGGAAAGGCTTTTTTGTGAGGATGTAAAGTGTGATATAAGGTTTAATTCATATGGTTTTTATTTGATTCATGTGATTATTTATTTCCTTACTCTCTTCCATATCACATGTAGTGGGAGTTCTATATATTTATTTATTGGTATAGATTAGTGAAAACTCTAGTTGAGAATGTGTATTCCTACAGTGGTATGGGGTAGGTTAGTGAACATAGATGGTTGTACTCATGGTATCTTTTCACTTCTAGAATGGTTGAGCGCCTAGTTAGTTTGATCGGACATCCCAAATAGAATAGTTATATTAGGTCTACCTAGGGTTCATGTCACCAGTCCAAACATTGTAATTTGATTCATAGGACGTTTCCCAAGATACTTAGGTCCTCCTTTGGATTTTATAGGGGATTCCATTTCATAGCTCGTATGTATTCCTAGTAAATACATTGATCAAATAGAACCATTTCTCTGTTTTGATGCTTTTTTTTAATTCATTGATGTCTTAGTGACTAATTTTGATTTTTCTTAATTTTGGTTATTTCTTTAGATTAATTTCAAATTGACCTATAAAAATATTAAAAAATTTGTTTTTTAGAAGAATTGTTTTGTTATTTCCTTTAAAAAGTTTCAATAATATTATTTTTAATTATTATTATACATGAAAATATGATTTTTTGAAAAAAAATTTGGAAAGGGGTTGACCATTCTAAAAAAACCTTATTTCGTTGTTTTCTTTATTAATAATTTGAAAAACATTATACCTTTTTTTAAAACTATTTCTTTATGAATTATATTATAAATTGAATCATAGATACTCTTTTGTGAGATCCTATTGGGAATATGTAGCTCACACCATGCATATGCACTCAAGCCCAAGAGAATATACAGCTCTCGTGTTTCTCTTTTAGGTTCCAAGTTATATTATCATTCCTTGGTTATTTGTTGTTTCATGTATCGAAAATGGTGATGTTGGAGTTTTTTAGGATCCAAATTTATTTTATTTCAAGAATTTGTATCATCTATTCATCTTAGGATGGTTATTTTGATCTTCTTATATTTTATAATTTTTTCAGCTATTTTTGATGTATATTTATTAATTATGGTATATTTGGTTTTCTATATTTTGTTTCCATGGATTATTTATTTTATATTTTCACCAAGGGAAAACCATTTCCAAAGAGTATTCATGATACCAAAGTACTATTTTCTATCCCATTTAGTTTAGTAATGACCTTCATGGTTAGTGGTGGGTCAGGTTGGGTGATTTTATTGGCTCATCTCAAGTGAGTTCATTATAAATCACCATTATCTGAAAGTATTCATCATGGTAAGGGTTTATCTGATAAATTTCATTATTATTACTCCTCTATTTAAAAATTTCAAGTTGTGATAATGTTTTCATTGAATCATATAAATACCTCTACCATGATTTTAATTGTTATTTTACGAGTGTCCCAATTGATGTACTAACAGACTTATTCAGATTCATCATGACAATTGATGTTGAGAAGTCGTATCTATAAGTTGAAGTTGATGAAATGGAATAAGCATTATAAATTTAAAGAGTGTGATTAATTTAATCTAGATTAGTAGAAAAAAAAAGAAGAGAGTGTTCAAAATAAGTATAATATTATCTAATAGGTTCACTCTATCTCTTTTAGGCTCCATCTCTCTCTAAAATATTCTTTCATTCAATAGTTCTCAATCCATCAAAAAAATATATAAAAATGGAGAGTATTTACCCTAACTATAGGTGTTTCTTCCTTTAATAATACACCAATAACTAACATAGTAGTCCACCACCTCAATTAGTTGTTATAACTAAATGGAAAAATTCCAACCCCTCTTTTCCAGTCATTTCCAATTTCTAAAATAATAAGATCGAGAGGATTACTAAAGTCTCATTGGATCATCCTATCATATATATTCCATAGTTCACTATTCAAGATATTTTTAAAACTCATTTAGCCTAATTTTATTTTATTATTATTTTTCATCTGATTTAATTCTATACCATAACTGTCTTATTCGAAAATATGGACTCAAACCCTAGTAAATCATATTGGTAGACCCTAATTCATAACATTTTTAATATTCAAGCCTAGTTCTCATAACTCTGTACACCAACTTGACTTCCCATGTCTTATCCAACTCAATCATCCTTAATTTCTACTTACTCAATCATACATAATCCAATATATTCAATTGATAAAACTCGTACATCAAAATTAAATTCCTTAGCATCTGCAACACACTACAATCACCAAAAACATCATTTGATAAGAAATCTCACAAATTCAATACTTCATCAATATTTTTCAACATTAAGTAAATTAATCAAGCATGTATCATGAACACCATAGTTACATTCATCTTTTCCTCCCATGACAAGAAACGTTCACAAAAGTTCAAACAAGCAACAAAGAAATAACTAGTGAAGAGTGATTCATTAACATTATTACATGTTCTCATCCAATTTAACATCATATATCTATTCAATAAACATGAATTTCTCGAACTATTTCTTTCAATAGGTATAAAACATCAGTACATATAGATCATCAGATATGGTTTGTAATTAGATACATGTGTGGCTTCCCCTCAAAATTAGGATTTATAAAGAACAGATCATTGATCCCCCATTCTGTAGAATATTTCATTGGATCAAATTTAATCATATATACTCAATTAATCTTAACTAAATCATTTATTAATACACTCATTCTTTAAATTGAATTCTTATACATGGTATTGGAAATTTTTCATCTTTATCTCCTTTAGTTTTTTTGGCATTTGGGATCCTTTTTTTGAAGTTCAGCTATGAAATTTTCTCTAGTAGGCTTCATCAGCTATCTCAATTTGATAAAGGTAGGCCTCAATCCTTCTTCATTTGAGATCTATTTTTTACCTTTTTTAATATTCCATAAACCATATTGAAAATGATTTAATTTCACATGTTGAAAGGATTGATCATACGAAACTAAAAATTAATTCCTACATGACCCAACAATAGTATATTTTATTTTACCTAAGGTATGTTCAATTTCTTATGCAGGGTGGTATTCTTCTAATTTTATCTCATTCAAACCAAATAATGGGAGATTTTAATCCTATATAGGCCTCATTATCCTCATATTCTTACGCACCACCCACAATCATTAAACATTAAAATCCTTCTTCAAAACTAATAAAATAATATATATTATGTATCACCATGGATTTAATGCTAATATTCTATATTCAAAAACATTATGTATTTCTTAAGTTTATTATTAGATTTTGATAAAGTTTGGTATATTACATAACCCCTCCTGAAATCTCAAAAATCGTACTTATCAAGCTGAGGATGTTATGAATCAGTATAATCTCTAAGGAAAAAAATTATGTAACATTAATTATATATTTAATTAACATTATGAATTATCAGTGTTTCCTATATAATCTTAAATAACCCTACCTAAAAAATGAAACTCTTGGGAAATTTACTATATAATAAATAATATAAATAGTGAAATCTAAAAAATTCAATATATAAGATTTTCATTACATAACTTGATTCAAAATGCATTTTCAATGTTCAAAAAATATAATTACAATTGTTCAAAGGGAATTTATTTATGATCAAAACCATTGAATAATGAAATATTTAACTCGAAATCCCACAACCATGGAAAACACTTCAATAATAATATTTTAATTATAGACACACCAAGAACATTAAAAATAATTATTTAAAATATTTAGATATTAAATTCAAAATAAATAATCAATTAATAAAAAAAATAATTCATTTTAAAAAAAATATTCAAATAATTACTCATTTAACACATAATGATCAACAATTAATAATTTGACCTCAAAATCACATTTTAAGAGAAAAACAAAAACTTTTAGATGAGAAATATGTGTGAAACATTTATAAAATACCTATGCATCCAAAATATTAGTATTACAAATAGTGTTATTCATTGAAGTATCACTTTTTGTGGTTATGAATAAACTGGGTAATGGATTAGTTTATGTATCATAATTTCATATATCATCTGGTGAAATCAAATAATCTTTTTCTAGAATGTTTTTTTAATCTATTACATATTACTCAATATAAATTATAAGATATATCTATGGATTTCAAAAATATATTAAGGATTATTGATACTGTTATAGGTAATATAAAGATCAGAGGAGAAATAATATAGAGTTTGAAGTTAGTGATCATGTGTTCCAAAAGGTTTCTCATCATCTCAGTTAGTAGAGTATTTTTAGAGTTAACAAAACTTATAAATATTTTTTCAAATAATTAATGGTTCTTGAGAGATTTGGTGAGATGAAATATTTATTAAAACATACTTCATATATGGACCATATTCATGAAATCGTCCATCTATTATAGAATAAAAAATTTCATCAAGATGATTCCCATGTTATTTATTTTATTATATTAGATACTAAAGAGGATGTAATATTTGTGAAGTGGCCTATTGAGATTTAGGATTTTTAAGAGATGGTGTTACAAGAGAAAATAATTTCTTTAGTTCATTATTTATTGTTTCATGGTGTCTTATATGAATTTATATGGATTTGTGAGTTGTAGATACAGTCTCAGTATCCTAAAAAATATTTATACTTTGATTCCAATTATTATTTTAAAACAATTATGATGAAAGGTTAATAAATTTATCTTTCGTTTAATATTTGGTTTTTAATTATGGAACTATTTATTTTTTTAGAGGTATCATTTTATATGTTGGTCTTTTTGGTGGTTCATCTCATCTGGTGTATTTTTATTCAAAGGGGGAATTTCGTTTAGGGGTATCTAATATAGATTTTATATTTTTCAGTCCCTTTAATTCAGGTTATGAACTATTGGACATTGTAGATGGGGAATTGGAATATTTTTGGAGGTTAAGAGATGGGGTTTTATCTTTTGTAAGGATCCCACAGTCTGGTGGAAACCTATTATACAATGTTAATCTTATGGTTTTCATGGTTTTTTAGTAGTTTTGTTCGTTGAATTTTTCACTACATAAGTGATTTTTAGAGTTTATTTGATCCATTTTAGGGGTATATTTCATCATGGTGTTGAACTATGGTTGGATGTACCCATTCTATTTTTTTGGGTTTGGATTCGGTTTTGGATAAATATATATATATCCCGCATAATGAAAGTAGAAAATATAAGATTTTATAGACATGGTGGATTATGAAATGTTTTGGGCAGCTTCACATCATATAATTGTTATAGGTATACTAAGCGAGGATAGAAATTGGTGTGGATGATTTTTTATTTTTTATGATGGCCTAGGGTTTTTGGGTGGAAGTCAACACATTGTGCCATGGTCAATATGGCTATTTAATGGCCACGGTCAATTCCATTTTCATAAAATAAACAATTAGGGAGACATAAGAAAGGGGTCCATTTTGAATGTCATGGATCTCATATATTTGATTCCAATGTTCCACTATGATGTGGTGTAACCTCATTAAATCATTTTTCAGTCCTTGTGATGTTTTAATATAAATCCAACATTTTCATATCCCTTAATGTTTTTATTTTTTATCTCAAAAATCCTATGAATATTAGTGGATCAATTTTATTTATATATAAAGGTCTTTGTAGATCTTATTCCCTTTGAATGATTTTAAAGGGTTATTATAATCTGAAGTTCACTTTTTAACCCATTTCGTTATTCTTTCATTTTTTTCATTCTCAAGGAGGTAATTATAGAGTTTTTTGTTTTATTTTGGTGGATTTCGGATGAAGGGTTCAAAGGATTGATTTTTTATACGTTTATAGAAGTTTCATTTGATTTTCTTACTATTGAACACTATTTTCCCATTTCACCTCTTGATGTTGTGATTTTAAATATTGATTTAAATTAGGATATTGAGATTCTCTCTCTATCTATCTTACTATCATGAAGTCTAATTATCATAATTTGGTTTACATTAGGTAAATATATGAGATTTTCTAAATAAATGTAATCAACTCATCAAAAAAAGAAATTGATGTGGGTTGAATGTACATTAAATATTCTCTCTAAATGTTGATATGTCGTTTCATGATTTTTTTGTTGAACCATTTTTTATGACATAAAATTATTGGTGTTTATATAATGGAGAATAATTTATGTTGGATAATTAATTGAAAAATGTTAATAAACTAAATAATAATAAATCTTGAAAATATGGTTTTTATTGTTTTAACAAAAACTAGTAGTTTTGTTCCAAATAGATTAGTAAATGGGATAGTTTTTAAAATTCAATGGTAGCAATATAATTTTTATCAATATATTTTTTGAGGTGTTAGGGGTGGTTTCTTGTTGTGTTTGTATTACAGATATTATAATGTATTTTTTGGAGTTTTGTATTGAATGATATGGGGTGAGGTTGTAGTAGTTACTATTTTCGTATTATTTGGGGATATAAAGGTGTTATTGAATAACAAAATGAATTTATGAAATAAAATGGGAATGTTTTGTGATGAATTAATGAAGTGTATAGTAAATGAAGTGATAAAAGTATAAAATTTAAAAGGTGGGAATAAAATATATGGTAACTAGAATATAAATAAGGAATTGATTGTGTAATTACTAGAAGTATTTTAGTTAATAAAGGAATATGGTAATAAATGGTTAACACATATTAGTAATTAATTATTATATGGGAAGAAAATGAGTGGTTTTTATGTGGTTGTTTTTTGGATTTAGTATTGGTTAGTTGTGTGTCTATAGGTTGTATATATTCTTATGGTTGTGTGGATGTTTTTAAATAGTCATGAGATGTGGTTATAGATGTGGTTTCATTATAATTTTACCCTATCTTAGCCTTGTGTGATATTATATATCCATTTTATTTTTAGTTATTTCATACACACTACCACCCATGTTGGGTAACAATCATGAATCCCATATATGGTTTTCAGTTGGGGTTACCCATAACATCTTGGATATATGTGATACGAATGGATAACTACTCCATATCTACCACACTCTCTTCCAAAGGTAGTAGACATGTGGTGTTGTGGTAGTGATATAGTGACATGGAAATGAAGTGGTGATGTGGTGGTGATGTAATGATGAGGAAGTGATGTGGTTATATAGTAGTGGATATTTTTTATTTGTTTTTGATATAAGGTATGTGGTTGTGGTTTTGATTTTATATTAGTTCATAGTTATGTGGATTTTTACGGGATGAAAATGAAAAACATATATTGTTGGGACATAAGTCTTACTAGATTATTTAAGAAGTGGGTCGAGGTTAACTTTCTAAATATATTTTTTTAATTACTATACTACCATAATTAATTTCAGATTTAGTGAGTGAGTGAGAAAACCTAATTCACCTACACTTGGAACCAATGCGAAAAACCTATTCTCCACACACTTGCTTGATACAAACTGAAATTACCCAATTATTGCCATCCATGATTACGAAATAAAAATAAAATACTTAGTCACTGACATTAAAAACCATTTATTTTTAGAGTATTAAAGAATTAATAAAAACTCTGCATGTAACAAAACTCATTCCTTTCTTATAAAATTGGAATTTTTTCCATTATAAAAATATTTTTATTATCTAATAAGGATTTGTAATTTTAGATAAAATTATCCACAATGATACCCTTCTAGACATATGTTACATAATATCATTCTCTATAATGTAGGGGGTAGAAAAATAAAAAAAGTTTATATCATATGATCAATTTGGGTAAAGAGGGGAGATACCAATCTATGATCACATGTAATCATAATATAATCACAAGAGTATAAGGAAATAATTTAGGTTCTTGAGGATAATAAAATTTAATTTATATCCATAAAAACCTGGATCATAAAAATGATTCATGGTTTAAAGATTATTTATAAGAAAATAGTCATAATAGTTAAAAAATCACGAACTATATGAAATCAATCCTATTTAAAGGAACTATTAAAACTCATAGAAATCATTTAGAAACCATGTCGGTGTCTTGTAGATTCATACTTTGATGGTTCATTCATTTAAAATTATAGTTCTAATATTCTCTTAGAAATAAATTTCATCCAGATAACTTGTTAATATATTAATAATTACTTATATCCAGTAAACTAAATCGTATCTTATGAAATCCATATTTTTAGTAAAATATGTTATCTCATAGGAGTATCTTTCAGGAAGATAACACTGTCACATTTACCGATACATTAGAGAGCTATATCAGGATCACCCATTTTCATGAGTTATATCAAGCACACCCATTATCCTTAATATTTTCCCAGAACCCTAAAATGATTAAAGTACGTATAGTTTGAATTTCATCATAAAACTCATATAAAATAACCATTACTCCCTTCATAACATGATTAACCCAAGTAAACAAAATAGATTTCAATACAATATCTTTAAATAAATCATCGTATGATATTAAGAGAAAATATGTTAATGGAATCATTACAAATTATTAATAGTGAAACATCAGAATCATTAAATATATGTTGAAATGGTCTGAAAACTCTTTTGTAAATTCAATAAAAATATAATTTTGAACATGATAAGGAATACCCATCTATTTTATATAACTTCTAAAAACATGAAATTCACAAGAAAAATGGGTAAATGTTTTTATTTAGAAAACCATGGAAAATAACATTTGGTAATTGTTTATGTTAAGACAAATATATTTCAAAAAAATATATAAAAACATAAAGGAAAATATTGTGTGTAAAATTATAAGATATTTTTAATCAATGACTTTAAATAAAACCTATTTTGGGATTTAAAATTGAATAATCCAACAAAAAGAAAACCAAAGATATATTTTAAAACCCTATTTGTTTTCAAGAAATTTATAATAATTTAAATTTATTGGAAATATATACACCAGAAAAATAAAATAAATTATTTAATATAGAAAAAATATCAATGCTTTGAAATTTGAGATGAATAAAACCCTTTAACTTTATTAATATTCAAAATAAAAATTAAATGAATGCTAGAAAATGAAATTTATCTATGAATACCATGAATTACATGAAATAAAATTTCATGAAACATTCATTGGGTAGTATATATAGTATATAATACATATTATGATCATAATATAAAATTTGTCTTAGTGGAAGGTAATAGAGGTGAATTACACTTACAGCACTAGTAATCACTGATTCAAAACATCATGAAAGATATAAAATTAGATGAATTTTTAAATCCACACAATTTTCATAAGAATAGTCATAAAATACATCCCCATTCAATATACACACCTAAAAAGTGATATAATTGGTGAATATGGCATATGTCTAATTTGAATAAATGTGAGATGAGAACCCCTTGCCTCATTTCTTGACTTACTTCAAACATTTTCACAGACTAATATATAGTAAAATTAGATATATTATAAATATATAAGAGAACTATATTCAAAATTATGAAACCAAATATGATTTACTTAAAACATCTTACCACCTATTTATTAATAGTTCTACATTAAAATCATTGTTCTGGGTGTCAACTGTTATGTTTTCAGGAAAATTTTGGTCTGGTTGTTTCGTTCAATACACCTTGGTCCTAGTTTCATAATATCTATAATTTTAATAATTTAGAAGTTATTATATTTATTTATTATATATAATTTTATATCAATAAAAATAATTCGGTTATGAGAAATTAATTATATCACTTTATTGTGATGGTAGTCCATACGTATGTATAAGTTTTGATTTCAATTTTCAATGGATGGAATAAAATAAAGTTAAATAGTAATTAATCATTATAAAATAATGATTATATCATATATATCATATATTTTATATATATTCACAAATTCTATCCTTTTTACCATCCATATAAAATGCAATTGGAATACAAATCACATCATTTCATAAAGATGGTAGTCCAAACATAAGCACAGGAGAAATTCTTGTCTTGCAATGTATATGAATTTTAGAAGTTAGATAATAATTTATCTTCAAATAATCGTAATAATTTTATAAACTATTTATATCATAAATAAATCCATCTATATAATCAACCATGTGAGGCAGTGATGAAAAAAATATATCGGTCGTGGAGATGGTAGTTCATATGTACGAAAGGAGATATTTTAATTTTCTATTTGGGTAGATTATAAATATATAATTGTTGTTATAGTAACATAATTACATTTTAGAAATAAAATTTCACAAATATAACTATTTTAACATTTTTAAAAAATATTTGTAGGATGGAGAATAAAAAATAAAAATAAAATTGGTTAGTGAATATGATAACCTCTTCTTTGAGAAACCTCCTTCAAATTTATTCTTAAGGACCCATGGGTTACACTTCTAAAAAGACCAAAACCTATATAATGTGTGTATGGAAGTTTAGAATATTTTTGGAAACTCTTGGTCATGATAAGTGTCTTAAAAAGGTGTGTATAATAAAGGATATGAGGTTCCCTTTAATAAGTAAGGTCGGTGGAAATCCTACAAATACATGAAATATTAATATAAAATATGTATCTAACTCAAGTAAATTGGATATTTTGTTACATATATTCGAATATAATTTTTCTAATTTCTAACTTAATTCATCCAATAACATTTGGATATGTTAATGAGGAATTTTAAATCATATCTCTTATTTTAATACCCTCATTAACCATTTTAACCTTAACCATGTTAATAGAATACTTGGTCGTTGAGGGTCAAAATTTTCATTAAAAAGGGTTAAGTGTATCGTAAGTTGAAAATGATTGATATATTAGACCATTTCTCATTAAATGGACAAAATATTATATTTTTTATAATGTTTAAAATAATTAATTAAAAATGGTTTAAAATGAAATATCAAAGTCATTTGTGGGACTATTTGTAACATCTTGTCCTAAGAGACACTAAAACGGTGCCCAAAACTGGTCAGTCACATGACCTTAAGTGCATACCCATGTATTCTAGAGTTTATAGAATAATAGAAAGGGTATAAAGGTGGTATAGTTGAGATACTATACCCTCTAGATCAGGAATAGATACATCGGAAGTTATAACAAAAATAGAAAAGTAGTGGAAATAATAATATCTAATAAAATATACAACACCAAATACAATAAAACAATGGATTTCTACGTGATACTACAATATACATACATAAATCATAAATTGGGTAATATATAAATATAATATAAAAAATCCAAAAAAAGAATCAAAGGTTATCTCCATGAGAATCATGATATTTGGCTCAATATTGTCCTTCTATACTCTAATGTAAAATGTAACAGAACAACAATTAACCATGAACCTCAACCTACAACCATGATGTTTTTCAGGTACCCCAGTATAATGGTATCCCAAATAGGGTGTAAGGTATACTCAGTTAGACACTACGAATGGTGTCTAAAGATATCCAGTCTGTTAATATAAAATAAGTAGTGTGAGGGAATATTAAAATAAAGCATTAAAAATAAATAATTACATTTCAAGTTAAGGTTCCCCAAAGACATATAGCTAACCAAACCTACTTTAGCCTAAGATATATTTTCTCTTCACGCTGGCAGCCATCTACATATGGGAACATGTAAGACAATTGTATGAATAGATATCCATGCATCAGCGTCGAACAGAGGTTTAGTACTATGGAATCCACATGAGAGGATCACATATTAGATAATTTAAATAAATCCTAACATCTCATACCAATCGATCACAATATAAGGGATTCCATGCCTAAGGTACCATACCCACAATCATAGTATTTAAAAAAAATTAAACTAAGTAATTTAAGGGTTTTGTTACTGTCTTCACCGTCCCATTAAATTAATAAATTTACATTTCATTTTATATTGAGAATTTTCATAATAAGTTTCATACCTTTAATATTTATATTCATGATTTAACTCTCAATTAAAGTATAAACCATTTCACATTTCATTAAAAATGCTTATGTCAAATATTATAATTCACCATTTTACAAGATTAAGGTATACATTTAAACCATTTAACTTTTCAATTTAATCTAATTAATGATGGGAATAGATTGTGTTTATTATGTTTAGGTGAAATCACCATTCCATTCACATTTAATGATTTGGTATTATTCATGTAATATACTTCATTTTACTCATTTATAAATTTTTTATGGTGCTAATTCATTTAATGATCATGCCCTAATAGGTAGTATAATTAATGTTCATGGATGATACACAAGCATGAAAAATAATTCTCTTTAAGAGGTGGTTCGAGTTGAGGTTGTTAACAACCAATCACATAATAGGGTTCTAATTTGGGTTATAGGAATTGAATATAATTAATTAATGTTTGAGAAGAGACACATGAGAAATACAGCACACCGAACAATGATATAATTACAAAAAGGCCTGACCTTGATGGAGAATCCATAGAACACATACCGCAGGCTTAGGATGGTCCACTCATCTAATATAGAGACCTAATTCAATACTAAATGAGATGAATTCAGATATTATAAAAACACCCAAAAAATAGGTAGAATCATATCACACAAATATATCATTCAATACAACTAAAGAAACTGATAAAAGAGGAAATAGGACTTGTAGACTCACTTATATACTTCCAATTCATAAAATGGTGGTAAATTCAGTGCTTAAACGATGGATCTTGGCTCTGAGGGGTATCAAGGGGGTCTCAATTATAGGGTCCTTGTGTGCATTCAGGAGAAGAAATAGGAGGGTAAAAATTAAAATAAAACATGGGAAAAGGGTAATTACACCTATTTTAATGAGGCACACATTTTGGCCACATGATTTTCCAAATCATGTGATAACTATTTACCATCTCTATATAAATGGACACTCCCTATTCAATCAAATGTTTCTCTTGTAACTTTTCTATTAATTTTTTGTTTTGGAATTCAAAAAAAAATTTATTTATACATTATTTAACAACTTTTTATTTTCAATGTGTTTTAGAATGTTTTTATATAAAACATTACTTTTTACTATACTTAGAATAAGTTGTAAAGAAATATTTTTATAAAAATATATTTTTTCATTACGGAAATCATAGTGATTTTTGATATGATTTATAAGAGTCAATATTTATTAGAAAGGTGAAAAACATTATTTTGTCTTTATACTGAAAAAGCCTTCCCTATCGAACTGAAATCAATACTGATAAAATTTAATTAACCCTAATTACAATAACTATATTTGCAATTGTATGTAATTTCATTAGATTGAATTAATTTTATAATTAGAATACATAAGTCTTGTTTCTAATGTAAGAAACAAATTACACTATAATGTTGTCAAACAACATGATGTCAATATTTCTGTTATAAGTTCTTCATGTGCTTGTTATTACGACAAACTCAGAGAAAATATGATAGTTGGATCATCAAAATGATAATTGGAGGGATTACTATAAATACCTAATCATTTAAAGAGTTTGAATTTTCTGATTTATTACATTCACTCTCACATTTTTATAAAGCTTAAATAAGTGTGACCATATTGTTTTTAGTCTCATGTATATCATTATAGAGATCTTTCCAAAGGAAAGATTTTCAGGTTGTCTCCTTGAGAAAATATTTGTAATTTTTACTGTGTATGATCTATGATTATGATTGAGGACTTGTAAAGATAAAAATAAAAATAATATGATCTTCCAGTCGAGGTATTTTACTGATAGAAATAAAAAAGTTGATCCATCGAATTAGAGGCTACTAAGGATAGGTAGATAGAGAATCCAATATTTTAAAGGAGGTATTTTCTTACTGATGAAAGATATACTTTCTTGTAAGTATAAAATAAGGGATACATTTTTTCAAGGTTTTTTTCTACTATACACTTAAGGATAAACTAATTACATTCATTTTAAATGGTTATAATTAATTTATACATTTTTGCTATTCTATTAGTTGTTTCTTATTGGTTTTATATTCTGTTGTGATTCTTTGTATTAGTTATATCATAATGATTCTAAATATGATAAAATAAATCTGAATTATTAATTGGATCTACTGTAAATTATAAACACTGATATAATAATATCTATTATGATTACAATCTCTATATTCTAATATTAATGAACTAATACAAATAATGATTCTTTTTTAATCAGACTAAGGGAAATTATGAATTTGATATTTTACACAAATATTTTTTTTTTGAATTTTTTTAGTTTAAATATTTTAAACTAAACTTTTTTAATCTCTAATTTACCCCCCCCCCTCTTTAATGTATTTTATCTATCAAGAACATGTTATTTTGATCCTAATATCAATATAAATCATATTCATATCCAATAATTGGTATCATAGTAGGATTCCAAAACTTAAATACTTTCTGAATTTCAATCTTCTTTACTATTTCATGTTTGTTTAATTTTGTTGTAAATTTTTTTAACAAACTTTTGTTAGACAAAATTGTATTGTGGAAAAGAATTTTCATATCTGTTCTTTAAAGATGGAAGGAATTGATGTTATACCAATTGATAATCTCAATCTGATTAGACCACCAATTTTTAATGGTGATGACTGTGAGTATTTGAGTGATAGAATAAATAATTTTGTGATCAACAGAGGAGTATAAAATTTTGTAAAAATAATTGGAGATTATATAATTATATATAATGATATTCTAGATTTTACTCATAAAGAAAATAAAGGGTAATAACATAATTATTGAGTTATAAATAATTTTTCATGATTAATGAGTAGAAGAATATATGGTCAAATTTCTTTATGTGAAGTAGCAGATAGTATTTAGAAAAAGATAGAAGTTACTCACATTGAAACATAAATTTATTTTGAAATTTGGAGAGATATGATAAGATCTAGCTATCAATATTTTTAATTTTTTACCAATATAATATGTTTCCAAATTTTATCAAAGGTTTATGACTATTATAAATTGTCTAAAATCTCTTGGAAAGAATTTTTTAGACGATGAAATCCTTTTGGAGAATATTATTGATATCATGCCCAATGAATGAGAATCTAAAAGGACTAATGTTGATGATACCGGCAAATTGAAAATTCATAATCTTGACAAATTAATTGGGACCCTTATGCAGTATAAGGGTATATTAAATAGAGATATTGAGAAATTTAAGGAAAATAATGGAGTTTTTCCTTTCAATACTACTACAAATCCTACAAAAGTAAAAATTCCATAAAAATTAGTTAAGTCTGTAAAAAGGAAGAAATTAGTTAAACAATCTAATTCTATCACTACTAAACAATCCAAAAATGAACTATCTAATCTTTTTCAAAGGGTGAATAATAAAGTGGGTAAGAAATAATTTCAGTATTGGTATAAGAAAGTTAACATAGATAGGAATGAAAAGAAAGACTTTAAAGTAACTAGTTAGAAGTGTAATAAAATTGGATACAACATACTCAGTTTTCCAAATATGAAAACAAAAGATAGTAAAGAAATAAATTCATGATATAAATTATAAAAGGTATTATAATTTAAAAGGAAAGAAAATTCATTAAGGTTATAATTCTTGGAGTGAAATTGGAGGATATTACCTATATAAATCTTCTTATAATAATTTCTCTATACATAGGAACATCTTTCTTCTTACTAGAGTACATAAATAAAATCTCTACCTTATGAATAAGGTATTCACTGATGAGAACCTTAAAAAATTATCTTCAATTGATAATAATACTAAATATAATAATGTGAAAATTTATAAATATTTGGATAAATAATCTTCATTAAATAGTGAATATAATACCTTACCTTTATATGAATAAGATTATCTATTTTCAAAACCTTTATAAAATTATAATTCTAAAGTCTGTAAAAAACTTGATAAGAATAATACAAAACAATCTAAGGATGACTCAAAGAATTTACTTTCAAAAAAATAAATATCATAAATATCAGATGATCTTGATAAGTATATTTTAGAAAAATAATTTATTTCATAAGGTTTATAAAATTTAATTTATGGAAGGAATATTTTAGAAAAAAAAATTGATAAGATGAATTCCAAAACTACTCTTAGTAAGGATAAGAAATTAATTATCAAAATAAATTCTGATTTTTTTACTCTCAAGAAACTTCTATCAAAATTTACCAGATCTATTACAGGAACTCTATATACTAATAAAAACATATTTTTAATAACAATTAAATTATTCAAAAAAATCCTCCCTTTTGAACTAAATATCAAAGTGGTGGTCACTAAATAGAATTTTTTTCTTATATAACATAAAATATATTGGTTTTCATAAAGACTATTTTTTAAAACAAAATTAGATAGATGTGGTTACCCTAGGTTTTGTTTTCTAACACTGAATCCAATAATTTTTGGGTTCCAAAAGCCTAATTGTTTTGATTTCAAGAAAAAAATGGTAGTACTACCAAAAAAATATTGGGTACATGGTTAGTGGGTGTTCTAGAAATATGACTAGAAAAAAATAATTATTCAAAAAAATTATTAGTATGAAAGGTATAAAATATACCATCAAACATAATGCTCAAGGAGATATTATCAGTATTGGTTATATTATTCTTCTTGGTAAAGATTTAATTTTTAATATTTTTATGTTAAAGGTCTTAGAAAAAATTATAACCATATGTAAAAAATGTAATGAAGGTTACCTTGTGAATTTTAGAAATGATAAATGTGTTGTAAAAAATTATAAGGATAAATATTTTCTTTCTTCAAATCGATATGATAATGTATATACACTTAACTTGATATCCCTTAGATGACGAGACTTACCCTTCCTTAGTGAAATGGAAGATCAATATTGGTTATTTAATAGAATTTTGGGATATAGTAACCTCAAAAACATATATAAATTGACTATGAAAAGACTTGATAAGGATCTATAGGATCTTATGTTTGAATATTCAAATGTTTGTGAACCTTGTCAGTATGGTTCACAATATAACTATATTTTTAAATATATTATTGAAATCCCAAATTATGATGTGTTATAGTTAGTTCACAAGGATTTATGTATTCTTACACAAACTAAGAGTATTTTTGATTTATTTTATGATTACACTAGATACACATGGGACTATTTTCTAGAAAAGAAATCTGAATCCTTTTGTTATTTTAAGACATTTGTATCCAAAGTTAAAATTTTGAAAAACCTTCCTTTGATATCTATTTATTGTGGTCATGGTGGAAATTTTTAAATTCAAATTTTCAACCTTTTTGTAGTAAGAAAGGTATTACACATAACTTTTCTTCTCAGATAACTCCCCAGAAAAATGGTGTTGTTGAGAGAAGAAATAGAATTCTTCAAGAAATAGCAGTAACCATGTTGAGTAAATAATCAATTACTAAACATTTTTTGGATGAAGTAATTAGTAATTACAACAATACAATAAATCTTATTTTGATTAGACCTTTACTTTATAGAAAAACCTAGTTATTTTTTGGATTGGAAAAAAACCAAAATCTTCATGTTTCAATGTTTTGGATGCAAATTATCCATCTAGAATACGAAATATAACTTCCAAGCATTTTCTCCCAAATCTAATGAAGGAATATTTTTCAGTTATTCCACTACTTATAAGGAATATAGAGTTTTTAATAAAAAAAAGTTACTATTGAGGAAACTATGCATGTTAAGATTGATGAAACTGGTCTTTTTCTTAAACAATCCCAACCAATATCCATGGATGTTATTCATAAAAGTATATTTCCACATATACTAGAAAGTTATACTTATAAAGAAGCTACTCTGGAATTAGTTTGTAATGTTATTCCTCATGAATATTTTTCTCTTTATGTTGAAGAATGTATTTTTTTAAACCCAATAAATTTGTTATTTCTTAGGAATCATCCTTATGATAATATCATTGTTGATGTTGATCAACCTATTAGGACTAGAAGTTCTTTAAGGAATTAAATCATGAATCTATCTTTCCTTTCGCAATTTTAACCTAAGATAGCTGATAAGGCTTTAAGTGATGAGGATTTTGTTAAGACAATGCATGATGAACATAATGAATTATAAAGGAATAGAGTTTTGATCTTGGTTCAACGACCTATAAAAACATCCATAATTGGAGTAAAATGGGTTTTCAGAATAAGAGTGATGAAAATGGAATAATATTTATAAATAATGCAATACTCGTTAATAAGAGATATAATCAACCAGATGTAATAGACTATGAAGAAACCTATTTTTCAGTAGAAATACTTGAATCTATTCACATTATACTATCCTTTGAAACATTATTTAATTTAAAAAAATTTAAAATGGATGTAATGTGTTATTTTTTTTAATTTATATGTTCTATATGATTTTTCTGTTAAACAACCAGCTAGTTTTCAAGATAAAAAACATTCATAACATGTTTTTAAAATTTTAAAATCTTTATACAGATTTAAACAAGCCTATAGATATTGGTATGATAGATTTACAAGATTTTTGTTACAAAAAAATTATGTTCAGGGAACTATTAATCCAAATATTTTTATAAAGAATGTTAAAAACCATTATAATTGTACAAATTTATTGTGATGAAATTATATTCAAATCACCTCAAAAAACTTCAATAGATTCCTTCATGTATCTTATGAAATATGATTTTAAAATAAGTATGATGGGTAGGTTAACATACTTTTTAGGTTTTCAAATTTCTAAAAAATAAATGGTATTTTTATATACCAACATAATTACATTAAATATATTCATAGAAAGGTTGGATATTATAACACTTAACATATTGGAACTCCTATTGGTACCTTTAATACTTTAGGTCTTTATGAGGCTAGGCAACCAGTTGAACAAAATATTTTTAGCGGAATGATAAGAATTTTACTTTACTTCATAAAAAGTTGTATAGATTTAATTTTTTCATTATTATTATGTGACAGATACCAAGTAAATCCAAAATAATCCCACCTTAAAGCTTTAAAATTAATTTTTTATTATCTTTAAGGAATTATGGATTTTAGAATTTTCTATATTTTTGGAAAACATTTGAACTAAAAAGATTTTAAATGTTGAATTTTGTGGTTTTAGAAAGGATAGAAAAGTACCTCAAGAACATTTCATTTCTTAGAAGATTCCTTGGATTCTTTCCCATTTATGAAGCAAAACTCAATAGCACTTTCCATAACTGATGCCGAATATGTAGCAGCTGGAAGTTGTTGTTCTCATGTTTTTTGGATGCAACACACACTCACTAACTATGGAATGAGTTTTACTAAAACTCAAATAATATTTTATAGTACTAGTGAAATTTTTTATGTAAGAACTCTGAACATCACTCCCATGAAAACACATAGATATTAGACATCAATTTCTTATGAACCACGCACTTAATATATATATAATTTTACAATTCATCAGAATGGAATAACAACTTGCTTATATTTTCACAAAACATTTACCTTCAAATAGGTTTGATTACATTAAAAATATTCTAAGAATCATTAATATAAAATGATCTTTCATATATATTTCTTGTTTACATGTATACTTACATTAATTTACTCCACTTCATATGGTTAGTACATATGTTTGTTGTTGTTTTTTCTAAACTTTTACTTTTTATAAATTTTAGTTTCTTAAAATTTTCATAATGAGGTTCTATAATCATATTTATTTATAATATTTTCAGAGTCTATATTTTCAAGAGGATCATCAGGCTAACAAAATATTACAAATTTTCTGAAATCAATTTTTCATACAAAATTTTTGGATTTAAAATGTTTTCATAATGAACTTTTATCACTAAAATATTGTATTCACCTTTACTTATAAAATAGATTTTAATTTTTCTTTTAAATATTTTGTATTTATTTCTTTAATAAAACTATTATTTTCTATATTTTAAAACTATCGTAATCTAATTAGATTAAAAATTCATTAATAAAATGTTATTCATTCTGACGAAATTTTTCAATCTAAAAGGTATTATTCTTATCTTTTAATTTGTGTACAATATCATTACAATTGATATTCTTTGTTTTTTGTTACAATACTTTAGTTTTCATAAAAAATCTGTTTTTAAAAAATGTTAAAAAATTTCTAATCATATTAACTTTCAATATGATAAATTTTTATAAACAAAAGAGTTTTTGAATACCTTATAACTTTCTTCGAGTGATTATCAGTCATTACACCAGATCATTTTCATCTCAATTGTTGATTTTTTTAGGAATATGAACTAAAACTATAATAAACTAAATAAATAGGGACCCCCCCAATGTGTTCACATCACTTGTTTAAAGTATATTTTACTAACCAGCTACTACCTACAAGTTCCTCAGTATGAAGGTATTTTATTTCAATCCGACCAATTATATTCAATCTTGATCTAATTGAAAAAAAAATTAATGAAAAATGGTAATTTTTTCATATAAATTTAAGTAGGGAGATATTTCAATGAAAAATATGATTATACTCTTAAGAAGGATTTTATTTCATGGATTGGAATCAATTTTAGTTGAATAATAAATTTAAGTTGAAGTGAGTGGATAGTCTAATAGAAATGAGATAGAAGAAAGTGATGAGGAAGAAACAGAATCTGAAAAATCAACAAATACATCTTTATCAACAACATCCTCATCAGAAATTCCTTCAAAATTAGACTATGATGAATAATCAGAAAGTTTATAAGAATAATCCTCATCAATAGAAGAAAAATATTTTCCATCAAAGAAGAATAAAGAAGATCAAGCTTCATGGACAAAACCTTTTGAAAAAACTAAAACCAAAGATATTGACATTATAGAAATATCTAATGATAAAGTTGTTTCACATAATGTTGATAAAGATGTTAAGGAAGTAAAAAAAATTAGATGAGAACAAATGAAAGGATGTTAATGTAAGAACTATCCATACTAATATTTCTCTTCTGGACTATGTTTTTTTGGAATCTGTAGTAACCATTTCATATATGCATTTTGATTACATCATTAAATCATTGAAAATATTTGAAGTGGTTATTCCTTACTTCTTGAAAATGTAATCATGAGTACTATTTATTCAAGATAGTCTTTATAATAAACCAAACTCTATTAAAGTGCTCAAAAAAATAGTAATCTATATTGAGAATGATTTTCAAACATTAAACTAATGTTCTATTTCCCATAGATGGTCTTGTAATTCAATGGTGAAATGGTAAAATGATGTTAATACTGATCTTCGGTCTCAAGATGATCAGATTCAATAAATAATGACATCGATGGTTGAATGATCTGAATATTTTAATCAATTTTCTAATGATATGGCTGATGGGGGAAATTTTGTTCAAAATTTTATTTATTGGATGGATGACAGGACTGGAGAAGTGGATGCAATCAAAATCATAGCACGAGACATAAAGTTTCAAATTTCTAGAGTACGTTTTGTTGAAGATGATGTTTCTACTCTCAAAGATAAAAACAAGGAGCTTGTTAAGAAAGTAAAGAAACTCAAATATGAGAATCAGAGTCTGAAATATCAAATGATGAAGCTAAAGAAAGATGGAAAATAATTTAAAAGATAAATTCGATCATAAATAACATTATAAAGAATGATTAATTAATTCTGAACTCTTTTTATACTTTGTATTTTGATAAAAATTTGTAATTTGTGTTTATGAATGAATTACTCTTCTATAAAAATAAAACTATATGAATATTTCTCCAATATGATTGGTTGAATATTCTTTTATAATTTTTTGGATGATTAGTTATTTTATTATACTATTTTTCATACATTTATATTCAATAAAAAATTCAGGTACCTTATATTGTTTCCAAAATTATTTTTTTAAATCACAAAGGGGGTATTTTCTATAAATATATATTTCTTATAGAAAGGGGGGATATATTTTACACAAAGGGTGATAATATGATCCTTAAAGAGATATCATGTTTTATGTGGGGTTATCAATTTCATCATTTTCTATATCCTATTCATAATAATTATAAACTCATGGGGAGTAAATGATCAAAAGTAAAATTATGAATTTGAATTTCTTATAAAATAAACTGATTGAATGTTTTTAAAGTTTTATTCCACTTCAGTTTTAGGGTTTGGTATTTCTAAGAAGGGGGTATTTTTGAGTTGGAAGTTTTAATTCTCACTTTTATATTCTTTTATTTGGAAATCGCAAACAGTTTCCTTATACTTTACTAAATTTTTATGTCCAAATTGTTTTTGAATGTTTTTATAGAAAACATTATTTTTACAATAGTTAGAATAAGTTTTAATGTATTATGTTTATAAACTTATATTTTTTCTTTATGGTAATCATAATGAGTTTTGATCTGATCCATCGTAATCAAATTTTATCAAAAAGGTCAAATAATTTGTGTTGTCTTTGTACAGAAAAAATTCATCATCATCAAAGAAATATCAACGCTAATAAAATCTGATTAACCCTAATTATGATAATAATATTGAAACTAGTAAGGAAGTCCATAATACTGACATTAGTTTATAATCAGAATGTGGAATAATTTTTTCTAATGTAAGGGTAAAAAATTTCATTGTAACGGTGTAAAAAAATTTGACGTTGGTCTTTTTGTTATAAATTATAGGTGTATAATTTTTTATGACAAACTCAGAGAGAATATGACTATTGGATTATCAAAATTACTATTGGATAGATGCCTATAAATACCTAGTCATTTAGAGATCTTGAAGCCACTGATTAATTGCAATCACTCTTGAATTTTTATAAAGCTTACATAAGCATGAAAAAATTGTTCTTAGTCCTATGTATTCCTTTATAAAGAGTCATTCTAAGGAAACCTTGTTAGGTTGCATCCTTGAAAAAATATTTATAATTGTTACTATGTCTGATTTATGATTATGATCAAGGGATTGTGGGGATAGAAAGATAGATAATTTTATATTCTATTTGAATGCTTGTGGGGATATCAAGATAGTGTTGATATATATGATTAGGGTCTATCGAGGCTAGGTAGACCAAGAATCCAATATTCATATTGAGGGATCTCCTTTTTGAGGAAAGATATACTTTCTTGTAAGTATAAAATAAGGGATACCTTTATTAAATGTTAATGGATACCTTATTCTTAAGGATAAATGTGGTGTACTCTTATTACATTGTTTTAAGTCCTTCTTACAGTGGTGTTATTATATTACTTGTTTCTTAAAAATTTTATATTTCATTGTGCTTGTTCGTATTAGTTTTATCATAATGATTCTCAATATGATAAAATCAATTTGAACTATTAATAATATCTACTATGAATCTAAAACACTCTGATATAATCAAATCTATTCTGATTATGATCTTTATATTTTGATATTATCATATTCATCCTAATTATGAAGAATTGGTAATCGAACTCAGGTCCAAATCTAAATCCAATATTTTACAAAAAGTGGTTTTGTGAATTTTTTTTAGTTTAATTATTTTAAACTAAAATTTTTTAAACTAAATTCCCCCCCCTCTTGTATTTGATCCATAAAGAACATATTCTTTCAATACTAATATCATTAAAAATAATATCGATATCAAAAACTCCCCTTGAATTGTAAGTTCATGATTTCATAAACCATGCACAAACCATGTGTTTTTTCTCTATAACGTGTCTGTAATTTCATTCACAGCCTTTTTCCTCCTCTCACATGGTTATACCAAATTGTGAAACACCCTCAGCTCCTTAAGACTAGGATACAAGGTTTATATTATTAGTCTACATGGATCCAATAAACCATACCCTTATACAAAACCGGACACATTGTTGTGCCGCATGGTTATAACTAATTGTGCACCAACTATGAACCCTACATAACTTCTCCAAAAACTGAGTTTTCGAGGAACGAATCTCCCGAAATTTCTATGAACAATCAAGATACCTCTCAAGAATTGAACCCTATCAAAAAAATTTAAGTGTCTTAATTTTCATATTTACATTACGATGTTTGGTTTAAATTTTTTCCAATCCACTAAATGAGAATTTTGAACCCCCCTAGAATTTTCACCCAACGCAAAACAAAATACATTATAACCACACCTTTATACAGATTCTCATCCCCAAGAATCCTTGGGGGAAAAAAGAAAAAAATCGTCTTCCCTACTTGGTTCATGTAAAT
This sequence comes from Viscum album, assembly GCA_963277665.1. Lineage (NCBI taxonomy): Eukaryota > Viridiplantae > Streptophyta > Magnoliopsida > Santalales > Viscaceae > Viscum > Viscum album. The sequence goes on from OY728137.1 coordinate 116,721,241, forward strand.
ACCACAAAAATTTCCACGTTACTATATAAATTCCTAAAATTTCTGCAATCACCACTTATAAGTGTATAGTACATAAGCCATTAGAATGAAGACTTATTCTCATCTTCAAACTAAAACATCAAGAATGTACCCGCCTACTCCCATATAACCCGATACGTGATCACATCATATCCTATTTTTTTTTCCATTATATAGTGCTCCCTACTATAGTTTTTAACTCTGAATAACCAATTTTATTCATGGTGCTTTAGTATTCAAAATTCACCTTAAAGCATGCCCTTAGTGTTCTAACGATGCACTTCTGTACATTTATTAAATTGGTCAAATGTTTGATCTTCAATCAAACTATTTGAGCATGGTTGATCTATAAAAATAATCATCTGAACTTTTTCACCAAACTCACATTATCTCAATGATGTACTTGATGAGATTTCTTAGAAACTTCATATAACTAACTAAGGTAATGAAAATTGGGCTCATATCAGCAGATTATTTTTAAAAATGCTCAGATTCAATAGAAAATGAATCTAAAAAATACCTATTCTTTTAAAATAATATACTTAAATATCACTTTAAGTGCATTTAACAAAGTTCATAATTGGATTTTGGTTACATCAATAACTGATCAAACCATGTCTGTCGTCATTCCACTCCGTGACAATGGGTTCATAATTGATCCAACACCCTTGGATCATCAATCTCAAAACATTTTTCCCAATCCCGACTATATGTTTAGGGTGACCTATGAATCAAAAATTTGAGTCCAAGGAAATCATCCAAGGTATTCTATTATTATGGGTTTATAAGTTATACATTGGTACATATCTGAGATGTCAATGTATCGATAAAAATGACTAAGAACACCAGTTATCTCTCTTAGATATTGAGTAAAAGAATTGGCTGGTGTCCATGATTATTATTTAGGACTTACTATATATGAATCCCAATATAAATCAGGACAAACCATTCCTCTATAAACAACCATGATCCTAGTGAAAAACTCCAAACAATCTATTTATCAATCCATTAAGTCATTTAATTCTCTTTCTTAATATTGTAATGTTACTAATACTCTCTTAGTGTACCCTAGACAATGTCATGATAGGGGCATGGTCATCACTAAGCTGGGTGTACACTAAGAGGTTAAAAATGAGGACCAATAAGACCCGAGACACTCTCATCATATCCACGATGAAGCGTCTGGCATCGTTTCCTACTAAATGCTAACAACTACTGATAAGAAGAATAGCCAAACCTCTATTGGTCGACTTATTTCAAAATATCTTAACTAAACCTTCTGAATCGTCATTATTTACTAATCATTATACCTTAAAACTAAGGAATTTAATGATTATTTAATGATCACCCATCATAGTTCAACAACGACTCACAAAGTCCTCAGAGGATGTGTACACACCATCCATTTTTTCATCATGTTGCCTTGGAAGTACCAATATGACTTAGAGGTGTTATATCTATAGGGTCACTCACACACCCTAAGACTGAATCTAACATCCATACTCCATGCAAACCCATAGCCAATTTTTATCTAAAGTATCGTTTCAAGGTCTATACCTTAAATTTATCATCCTCATGGACTTCCTAAAGAAAAGGTCACCGCTACCAAATTGTATTTTATGGTTTTTCTCCCACGACATAAAGGATACAATTTTCTTCAATTGAAGTGAATCTTCCCACCTTTTCGGTTTCATAGTCATCATTTACTGTGTATAGATACCTTTATACTCCACAGACTCCATTTTCCCTAAGCATGGGTTTTAGATGTGGCCTAGGCACTCTTACCAAGCACTAACTTGAAAAGATAAGGAAATCATCCCCTTAAAATCACACTAAATTAGATTTACCCTATATTTATGTGTGATTATCTCCCTATCCAAGCTCATGAACATCATTAGTGTCAAGTATATAATCCTAAACAAACTAAACGATATTGTCACAACACCTATTTCTTTTAACACATCATCCTTGGAAATGGGATGAGTTAGATTTCCTTTAACACCCAGGTCACTCTAACTCATAGATGAATTGTGATCACATTGTAACATCTCAAGGCTTAATAATTAACACCAAACTCATCAAGTTCATTGTACCATTTTACTAACTCAACGGGTATCGTGTATATCGATGTGTTCTACCCCAAGGATTCTTCAATACTATGCCACAACATTTGATATTTTCCATAGGCCTATTATCCCTATGACTTATAGTATCTTATGGCTCATACAAAATATTTATCCCAAGGTCATACTATTCCATATAATTATTAATCTATCTAACGAACATATGAGTCATCCATCATAGAAGAGGAATAAGAAGGGTCACATGAACTAATGAGAATCCAACCATACTCAAGGCATGTATAACCCATTGAATCTTAGTATCACATGATTATCACATCCCTAAGTATGGTTAACTCACTGTATGACCAGTCGTATAGCATGGGTTTCATTTTAGAAAAAATGACTTCAACTTGGGATAGAAGTGCCTAAATGTTACCTTACTTCTAAAATCCCATCCCAACATTTATAAATGCTTTTAGTTCTGAGGTATCCACCACAACCAGTTTTCCCCTTAATTTTTTTAACACAGGGAATCAAACCTAAAATTAGAGTCATAGCCCAAAATATCATTAGGCCTTACAACATATCGTATAGGTTCAAGAGAAATAATAATAAGTCTATGAGAAATGCTCATGTTCCCATCCAAGGAAATTATTTGGGAATGATTTTAACAACCCTTACACAAGGTTAAATATATAAAAACCATTAAGGTTTTATTAAATATATTATGTTAAACCACATTATATAACCTAAATTACCAATCAAAAGGAAAAATTTATTGCTTATTTATTTAGCTAACACCCCAAGGAATGATAGAAAGTCATGTTAAACTTCTTTTGAAGAATTTATTATTTAGCTGACATCCTTTCACAATTTAGTTAATTTATCATTTCTAATAAATTCATTTTATTTATTTCAACAATTTAGTCCTAATATCTCACATTTGGGAATAGTTAATGAAAATTTTTATTGCAATATATAGGAGAAAACACCATTTATGTTGTATTTGGAATTTTAATAAACTGACACCTCATATAAAAAAAGAACAAAAAGAAGGTAAAATGTGTTTTATCGATAAAAAGAGAATAGGTCAAGTAAGATTCCACCATAAATTTATATGAAACACCATAAAAGTAGCGGTGAAAATTTTAAATAACCATTCAATTTATTATAAATATGCATCCATGGTGTTAAGTACTGAGCATGTAATGAATTAAAGGTATCTTATGAGTGTCCCATCATTCTAACGTGGGACTATTTAAATGAAACCCAATAGAAGTTGATTTATTAAATATTAAATACACCCTTAGTGGGTTCATTATATAAGAATTAAGCACCATGAAAAAACAACATGGGTTAAGTCAAGTTAATCTCAAAGCTTTATCGGGACAAGAACAACCTACTTGGGTGGAGTATGGAACATAATCCATAAATAAATGAATCATTTATAGGTAATAGTTTAACAAAAAAAATATTCTGTTAATAGTCTTGTTAGATGAATTGTCATTACTAAATTATAAATGTACATGCCTTTGGGATTTAAAATTGGTATTCATGTGACTCTCACCCTATTTTACCCTTTATTTTAGAATATTACAAGCTTATATTTAAATTTTTTATTATTTGAGTTACCCTTTCCAATTTATAGGGAATCGTACACCTTATAAAATATTATCCGAACCTATTTAATCACAAAAATAAATGTTTCGTCCCATGAAACCAATGGTTCAGGGATCAAAAAATTAGTTATTAGTTAGTTAAGGTTCCACCATCAAGCTATATGAAAAGAAACCATTTTTTATGAAGACACTTTAATAACCAATCATCTATCATAATTATAACAAAGCATGTTATAAAAAGGAAACAATGAATACATAAATATAACTAGAAAATCAAATAACCTTGGAACATATACATGCACTTTAAATAGTCAGTAAAACATGACATTCAAAAAATCATGCTTCTAAAACACACAGACATGTTATACATTGAAGGAACATATCACAAATATCAGACAGTCTATGAATGAAACCTATATGGCTTGGCATGTGAACCTTTATGTGCCTATAATGATACATGTAATAATACTTCCCTACCATACCAATACAAGGCTAAAATACTATAAATTTATTAAATTAGTAAGCAGAGGACAGTACACAAATCATTCAAGGTGAAATAATAACTAACTATAATAATGAATAGAACCAACAATAATACCATCCTGGAATATCTGGTCTTTTCCCCATATGTGGTTTGATCACTCCCAAACACGTTTATTCACCAAGTGTCAACACATTCATAGCCTCTTTTCTTCCAACCCAAAATATTAAGACAAAATAAATCCCACTGATACAAATATTTAGCAACCCATATTGGGAGCCACTAAAATAGTTCCCTGATACAGTCTGTCACAAGGTCTCAAGTGCACCTCCCCATATTCTAGAGGCTATAGACTAAAATAAAGGGTCTAAAGGTGGTATAGTGGGGATACTATACCCTCTGGATCAGGTATAGACACAACGGAATCAATAATAAATAGTGAAGTATAATAAAATAATAATAACTGATAAAATGTCCAATACTAAATACAATACAACCATGGATTTATATGTGATGCTATAATATACAAGTAGAAAACATATAAAAGGTAATAAAGAAACATTATAAAATAATTGAAAGAATCATTAAAGTCTATCTCCATAAGTATCCTATGTTATGTCTTAGTCCTATAATCCTATGCTCCCATGTATAATGTAACAACATAAGAATAAACCATGAACTTGAATGTACATATATGAGGTTTTTTTAGGTACCCCAATGCAATGGCATCCAGAAAAGGGTGTGATGTATACTCAGTAATCCACCATCAATGGTTTCTAATGCTACTATGTCCTTGAATATAAAATATTAAATGTGTGGGTATATCCAAATGAAATAGTAAATAATAAATAATTACATATTGGTCTTGGGTTCCGAAAAGACACACGATTGACCATACATGCTTCATCCTATGTCAGAAAGTCTCTACACACCTTCCATCATGTATATAGGTTCATTAGTCAGCAAATTATATGAATAGATGACATGTACAAGCATAGACCTTAGGTTTAGTAACAAGGAATCCATATGAGAGGATCACATATCAAATAAGGGAATTCATGTGCAAGGTTCCATACCCATCCATCACAATCTAAGGGATTCCATGCCTAGGGTTCCATACCCATAATCATAATGTAAGGGACATCATGCCTATGGTGACATACCCAAAATTGAAATATAAGGGACACCATTCCTAGGGTTCCATACTCATTATAAAAATATATGGGATTCCTTGCCCAGGGTTCCATACCTATAATCACAATATATATATATATATAATAAAATGATCAATTTAAGGGTCGTCTTAGTGTCCACGCAATTCCATTTACTTCAAAAAATATATTTTTATTGTAGATAGAAAAGGTTCATAATAGGTATCACACCCTTAATATTTATATTCATGATTAAAGTATTATGAGAAGTATAAATCACTCCACATTTCATTAAAAAACTAATATCCAAGATCATAATTCACCATTTATCAAGATTAATGTAATAAATTGAAACCATTTTATATTTAAATTTAATCCTATTTAGGGATGGTAATAAATCATAATTAGTAAGGTCAAGTTTATGGACATTCCATTCACATTAAATGATTTGGAATAAGTTATTTCATTTACTTAAATTTATTTATTAATATATATAAAATTATACTAAGGTATTTAAGGATCACACTCCAAAGGTGATTTAATTAATGGTCAATGAAGATACAAAATAATGAAATATTATTCACCTTATGTAACACCCCAAGATTTCATAGTATGTTATTTCTTCAAAATAATTCAATAACTTGCACTACACGCAACACCGAGTTCAATCACACCATGACTTACAAAAAAAAATCCATTCAAAAGAGGTTATGAATAGTATTATCTAAATTTTAAACTTTATATAATCCTTATAATTTTAGAATCCATATTATGAGTTTCTTAGATATAATGCAAGAACAAATTCATTTTCAGTATTGCACTTTTATCAACTTTTAACAGTGAACCCTTTTTAAATACAATATTTTAAACTTTTTGACTAAATGGTGACATCAAAAAAAATTTAAAATGAAACATCCCAAGCTTCCACGGTACACTTTCCTTTGAATAATACAGTAGCGTGTGTTGTACGCAACCTCGAGTTCTAACACACACCACAACTAATTAAACTAGCCGTTGTGAATAGTAATACCTACTTTTTGAAATCATATATATTCAATATTTCAAAATGGACTTCATTTTTAGATTCAGAATATCAAAATTAGCCTAGGGTGAAATTTTGGTACATTTCGGATAACTTTCATATTTTGATGAATAGTGAAAATTACTAAATTTTAATTAAAAACAACTTTTTTAATCAAAATAATTAATAGTGATAAATTATGAATTTGAGTGGTTTTAAAGTATATTTAGAATATATTTTTACCATTTAATATAATGTTGGTCATTGGACATAATTTTACAATTAAACCGAACATAAACAAGTGTCAATCTTTTGATAGTTATTACCTCTTAAAAACACGCTTTTTGTTTTGACAGCGGGAATTAATTTTAAATTAATTTCTACCACTTCTGTGTTTTGAATTTAGGAAAATGGATTCCATATTTGGAATCAGTATGTTCAAATTGTGTAAATAGGTAACTTTTATTTTTAGACATTTTGAATAGTTACTGTGGTAAATATTTTATTTACCATGGTTAAAGGGTAAATCCGGTAAATAAGGGTTAAAAAAATAATATTATAATAATACTAAATTACCCTAAAACGTGTCTTAACCCTATTGGTTGATACATGGTCGACCATGGGAATCTTTGGGTCTATTTTGGGACCCCATGGATCCACTTGTAAGTGATAATGACACATTATATTAATAAAGTTAAAATAAAAATAAAAATGGCATAAGCTTACATCTTTTAGAAGAACAATTTTTACATAGATTTATACATGTTGGATTTTCGATTATAATTATTAATTAGAAATATAAAAAGATTTCCTACATAATGATATTTTATTTATAATTTTTAGACATTAAATAATTTATTTTATTTATGACACAATGATGATGCAGTAATTACTAAAATAGTGAAAAATTAAAATAATTGATCTTATAAATACCCAAATAATTATAATATGAAACTTTTAATGAATTAAACTAATTTTATATGATAATATGATATATTAGGATTGATTTAATTGACTTTGTTCGAAGTAATCAATCTGTTAGGAGTTTCACAAAAATCAACTATTGAATAGTGTCAAAATTGACATAAAAGAGTTCTTAAAACAAATATTATATTATTAATTGATATTAAATTCCTAAAAATCTAAGGTTCGGCCAAGAGACTTATATTATGATAGGTTCCTCATTAATGGACCACTTGGGGGTCGCTGGGATGTATATAGTAAGTTTATTAACCATATTATATAAAAATACAAAGAGACATTGTAAAAGTGAAACTAATTAACTTAGAGTTAATACTTAAAGATAAGGTTAATATAAGTACCCAAACCTGTCTAAATTCTATTGGTTGAGTGGTTTTCGACCTATCCCCACCTTAACCTTTGAATAGTCAACTTTGGAGCCATTAGAAACCGAATATGAATTTATTATAAATTAATATTTCTAGCTTTTCCAAAGGTGCCCCTCACCCCTCTTATAAAAGGGCACTCCTCCTTCTCATTTCTTCACATCTCTCAAGCCACTTGGCTCGTCCAAACTCTACCCAACTAAGCTCCCCACATCCCTCTCCTCCTCCTTGAAGCTTCCCCTTAGGCAGAAATCATTTCAAGAAGTCCTTTGGTTCCAACCAAAGTGAGTTACCTAAATCAAAGGTAACGATTTCTCTTAAATTATTTTCATTTATTTTGCTTCTCCAACCTCAAAACTCTTTTTATTTCCTTTCTTTTGTAACAACACCAGTATCCTCAATATAATAGGATGTTGTTATAAGAAGGATTCAAACTACACATACACACAACTACATCTAATGGATGATGAACATAATGTTTCTGTGGATGGGAAACTAACGCCTCACGAAATGATGATTGTTCAAATACATCTTACCGCCTCTCATGGTGGCCATTATGATGGCACTGTAATTAAATATGATATTAATAATATATATTTTATATATAAGCTTCTGTAATTCCATTTTATTTCATACCATTATTCGTTTCATGTTGTATATACATATGATAATTTCATTTGAGGAAGTGCGGACTACCGCCCCCTTAAAATGATATGACTCGTTCATACCACACATGGAACGTATAAAGGATGGTGTTAATGAACTTAAGTAACATGTATAAAATATTATATTATACTGGAATAGTAATATACCTATGTATCATCTGTATTTGATTCTTTTAAAATAAAAATTAAATGGAAGTAGCGTTCGTGCGTACGTACGGACTACCGTCTCCACGAACGCGATAAGATTCATTCTCCATCATATCCATTCAAGTATTATTCTCATTTTAGGGTTAAAAATAATGTTAATATCATTCTGATTATGAATAAGATATAATCTATCCATTACAAACATGTCTTACGTAACCAAACATTTAAGAAGAACGAATCGATTATCACCCGAAACGACGATAATACTAAGATATTATTAATAAAGCAATGTTAAAAGATCATATATGATATCATATTAATGTATATGATTCTTGTATAATTTAATAACAATTATTTCACCATTATACAGGAGGTTAACCTACCCCAACAAAGGAAAAGTACAAGGTAAGGGTTTTTCATCTCACTCCTTATTCCCGTGAGATTCATGTCATATTGCCACCATCACCTTTTGTGTGGTGTATGTACTACCCATAATTATATTCTTTGTGTAATACACTCTAATTTATGTGTATTTACATATTCATTGTATGATACCTCTTTCATGGGTTGTATGTTTCATAAGTTACCAAATTGGTAAGGGTTATTTCACAATCTCTTCATTATCCGAGGTTGTATTATACGTAATAATCTACTGGGATCTCTTTATCATCCACATCCATGTTTCTTCGAAATGTATTTCAAAACATTTTTACTATTTACAAGAATATGGGTTAAAGTCATTTATACCCTTGTTTGACTTTTTATAAGAGGTTTATAAAGGAATCTTTCCGTCGTTTTCAAAACAAGGTCCTTTTTAACCTTTTCGACAGAATTGAGGTAAGAATGTTTTTTTTAACTTATACAGCGGGTGCGGTTACTTTCCGCCGTTATAAAATCGTCGAAGCTTTCCTTACAAGCTTATAAGAATATTTTCAAAGAAAATGTTTTATTTTATATGGATCTTAAATGTTTTCAAAATAAAAGGAGATACTTCTTTTAAAAGAATTTTGATTTCATCTATGTCAACATCCTTTGATGGATTTTAAGATTATTTGAAGTTGATTTATTATAATACAAAACTTCTATATTGTATTGAAGGTTTTGTGATATGTTTGAATGTGGATGTGCTATTTTATACCATTCATAGTTTATGGTGAAACTATTGACATTTCGTATGCTAGTTTTAACCCGAATGTTTATGTTATATTTCAAACTTTTCTTCAGATGAATGTGCTAAACAAGTATGTTCCGGGTTGGGGACCGGTAAAAGTAAGCCCTCCAGGTTGGGGACTGGTTAAAGTAAGCCCTCCAGGTTAGGGACTGGTAAAAGTAAGCCCTCCGGTTTGGTCTCCGGTTATTAGAGGTACTCCGGGTTGGTGTCCGGTTATTAGAGGCACTCCGGGTTGGTGTCCGGTTATTAGAGGCACTCCGGGTTGGTGTCCGATTATTAGAGGCACTCCGGGTTGGGTTCCGGTTAGAAGTAACCCCTAGGTCTTGGGATGAGGCCTAGACAAAGAAATTAACGTTTAGCATTATGCATTCCAACATTATGAAAGTGGTTATTGATTTTTGCATGTGATTATTCGATTAGTAGAATATCCATGTGAATAAGTAAATGGAATTATTTCATTTTATTTATGCCATACCATGTTGAATGTTCATGTTTAAAAGGCTTTTGTTTTAGTTATACATTGCCTTAAATGTTTATTCTTATTTATGAAAGTTTCCGCTATATTGTTATCCTTACTGGGCATTTGAGCTCACCCCTTTTCTATGTTTTATTTTTCCCAGGTAGTGAAGAAGTAAATTAAGAATGACTTTCAGGGATATTATGAGAGGGTTAATAGTGTGGATTGTGGAAACATTATGTTGTTGTATTAGTTTTTCATTTTGAAATGTAATGTAAAACTTATGAATATATCTAGTGTTTCCAAGGCTACTAAACCAATCGGTCTTTCGAGATTTGATCTTTCTTGTGATCATGCCAATGTTACGAAGTAATGCACCGACTCTGGGTAGCTGGGGTCGGGGCGTTACAGTTGGTATCAGAGGAAGTTTAGTACAAACCTTGGAAGCTAGATTTAGATAAACTCTGATTAGAGCATGTAGACCTAAGATGAACTTTGAGGATTAGTATAGAAGAACTTCCTAGAATTTTGGTATTGTAGAGATTTTGTGAGTTTTCCGAGCAATACATCTCTGTCTGGATACGAGCAGGTAGAGGCGGCTCTGGCACAGATGTACCTAGGGGTAAAACCCGAAAACACCGCTTTGAGCTAGACTCGAACGGGAACTGGTGCACGACAACGGGCCTTGCTGCACTCTTGGTTACGACACTCCCGGGGGATATGCTTAGGATAACTCTCATTTTCTTTACAAATCATTATAAAGGGTTTATGAGTATATACTTCCTCAAAGAAAACATTTTTATGATTATGGATTATATCCATAAATAGTTAAATTTATGTTAAGTGTTTTATAAGTATGGGATTATGTATTTTGATTCATAAACTGATCTAGTTTATGCCATTGTTTAGAAATGGCGCCCAGTAGAAGGAATGAGAACTCCAGAAATACACATGATTCAAAGAGAAGGAAGGATCATATCTTTCATGGTCTTAAGCTAGAATTTATAAGAGAAATAGTCTCCCATGTATTATCATCATATGAAGAAATAATATCATGTGTTGATAAGATAAGTAAAGAGTTTACTGAGTCCTATGGCTTTGAAGGGAATCAAGAGAAGAAAAGGATGGAAGAGAGAAAGATGGATAAAGGGAAAAGGGAAAAGAAGAATTTTCCCATATGTGGTAACTGTGGAAAGAAACACCCTGGAACTTGCCTGAAAGGAATGGGAGTTTGTTGTAAGTGTGGAGGAAAAGGGCACAAAGTACGTGACTGCAAGGGTAAGAAAATGGTTTTAAATGTACAATGCTTCATTTGCAAGGATTTTGGACACTACGCGAACCTATGTCCCAGTCATCAGACTATGCCGCAAATGATGCTATTGGATAATAATCAAGTTATGATACTACCACAGATGAAGAGGAATGATTATAGTTCTTATGTTGATTATGTCAATTGAGTGTTGTATCAACAATGTACTTGTTACAATAATCATGGAGTATATAAGGATTGTACTGCAGTACTATTTCATTAAGGACTTGAGATAGTGTGGAACAAAGAAAAGTGACTCAATATAAGGATAAATTTTTGGAAAATATATGGTTGAGAGAATGATAAATCATAATATAGTTCTGATACTGAGGTAGTGATTTTGGAATAATATGTGATTGTTTTGGAAAAATTATATTGGATATTCTTGACTACCTTGGAACTGATTAATGATTTGTATATTCCATCATTGTTGGGGTTTAAAACATTTTTGGATTAATGAAGTATATCCAGCTTTCTATATGGAATAAGGGAGCATGAATGTAATCAATAAGGAATATGGTAATTCAGGATGTTTCGGTGTATTAAAAGAATACATGATGAAGGTATTCATATGATATTACGGGGTAAAAAGGTTCTACATTATGTTTACCTTACTTATAAATGTTGGACTGTGAGTTTGGATAGAAGTATTTTGGATAGTTCTAGTTTGGATTATTTTGGATAGCCATAAAAGGACAACCCGGAGGTCGGGCGGCAACCCATCGCGTCCGGCAAGGCTGCGAGACTTGAACCCGCAACCGAAGGGCGACAAGGGTGTATCACCTACCACTGTCCCACGAGATGTCTGAATTAAATAATGTAGTTTTTTTTTTAAAAAAAAGATCTGGTAGATGAATTATAAATTCATTTATTTTGGAACCCTATACGAATAGTATAAATAGAAAAAAAAAATTACGTTCTATTATCTTTTAGAGTGAAAGATGAGTTTGTGGTAGAAATTTATTAATGGGTAAAATTCTAATTATAAAGAAAGTATATCTCCTTATTATCTTAGCCAATCTCATAAATAAATTCCTCAACATTAATAACAGAAACTTAGATAAAAAATGTTGTCCTAGATGGTACCTTAAATCATCACAAATTTATGGCTTTGGGATTGTTGGCCTTTTCATAGCCATGTTCTCTACCACTCTCCATCAGATAATTGATGGTTAGATTTTTCTTCCATATCCATATTTTCCTACATGGAACCCTAGTATGTGTTATTTTCGGTAATCTTCATACTTTCGACTCTTTATTTTAAATAGAGGCCTCATTAATTCATTTTTCGATGTGGGATTTCAACTAGGATATTTCGAAACGTCAAAAATGTGTTATCCTAATACCCTATGTTTTGTTGAACCGATGGTATTTCAAATCATCATAGATTGATGAATTTAAGGACCTCAATTTTATACTTGTTTGTGATTGATGACCTCAATCACTACCTATAAATATTTACGTTTTTCCTCCAATTATATGTCTCTAAATGCCACCAATGTTCTCCTAATCGAGATCATAATTTGGTGGTGACCCTTTAATTTCTCTTTTCCTCATATTAAGACTAAATTTTAGTAACCCAATTTCCGATGTGGGTTTTCCCACAAATATATTTTCTATTTTCAACCTTTTATTTTTGAAGAACAATTTAAAATTGCGAGGACGCAATTTATTGAAGGAGGGGAGAATGTAACACCCCAAGATTTCATAGTATGTTATTTCTTCAAAATAATTCAATAACTTGCACTACACGCAACACCGAGTTCAATCACACCATGACTTAAAAAAAAAGCCATTCAAAAGAGGTTATGAATAGTATTATCTAAATTTTAAACTTTATATAATCCTTATAATTTTAGAATCCATATTATGAGTTTCTTAGATATAATGCAAGAACAAATTCATTTTCAGTATTGCACTTTTATCAACTTTTAACAGTGAACCCTTTTTAAATACAATATTTTAAAATTTTTGACTAAATGGTGACATCAAAAAAAAATTAAAATGAAACATCCCAAGCTTCCACGGTACACTTTCCTTTGAATAATACAGTACCGTGTGTTGTACGCAACCTCGAGTTCTAACACACACCACAACTAATTAAACTAGCCGTTGTGAATAGTAATACCTACATTTTGAAATCATATATATATTCAATATTTCAAAATGGACTTCATTTTTAGATTCAGAATATCAAAATTAGCCTAGGGTGAAATTTTGGTACATTTCGGATAACTTTCATATTTTGATGAATAGTGAAAATTACTAAATTTTAATTAAAAACAACTTTTTTAATCAAAATAATTAATAGTGATAAATTATGAATTTGAGTGGTTTTAAAGTATATTTAGAATATATTTTTACCATTTAATATAATGTTGGTCATTGGACATAATTTTACAATTAAACCGAACATAAACAAGTGTCAATCTTTTGATAGTTATTACCTCTTAAAAACACGCTTTTTGTTTTGACAGCGGGAATTAATTTTAAATTAATTTCTGCCACTTCTGTGTTTTGAATTTAGGAAAATGGATTCCATATTTGGAATCAGTATGTTAAAATTGTGTAAATAGGTAACTTTTATTTTTAGACATTTTGAATAGTTACTGTGGTAAATATTTTATTTACCATGGTTAAAGGGTAAATCCGGTAAATAAGGGTTAAAAAAATAATATTATAATAATACTAAATTACCCTAAAACGTGTCTTAACCCTATTGGTTGATACATGGTCGACCATGGGAATCTTTGGGTCTATTTTGGGACCCCATGGATCCACTTGTAAGTGATAATGACACATTATATTAATAAAGTTAAAATAAAAATAAAAATGGCATAAGCTTACATCTTTTAGAAGAACAATTTTTACATAGGGTTATACATGTTGGATTTTCGATTATAAATATTCATTAGAAATCTAAAAAGATTTCCTACATAATGATATTTTATTTATAATTTTTAGACATTAAATAATTTATTTTATTTATGACACAATGATGATGCAGTAATTACTAAAATAGTGAAAAATTAAAATAATTGATCTTATAAATACCCAAATAATTATAATATGAAACTTTTAATGAATTAAACTAATTTTATATGATAATATGATATATTAGGATTGATTTAATTAACTTTGTTCGAAGTAATAAATATGTTAGGAGTTTCACAAAAATCAACTATTGAATAGTGTCAAAATTGACATAAAAGAGTTCTTAAAACAAATATTATATTATTAATTGATATTAAATTCCTAAAAATCTAAGGTTCGGCCAAGAGACTTATATTATGATAGGTTCCTCATTAATGGACCACTTGGGGGTCGCTTGGATGTATATAGTAAGTTTATTAACCATATTATATAAAAATACAAAGAGACATTGTAAAAGTGAAACTAATTAACTTAGAGTTAATACTTAAAGATAAGGTTAATATAAGTACCCAAACCTGTCTAAATTCTATTGGTTGAGTGGTTTTCGACCTATCCCCACCTTAACCTTTGAATAGTCAACTTTGGAGCCATTAGAAACCGAATATGAATTTATTATAAATTAATATTTCTAGCTTTTCCAAAGGTGCCCCTCACCCCTCCTATAAAAGGGCACTCCTCCTTCTCATTTCTTCACATCTCTCAAGCCACTTGGCTCGTCCAAACTCTGCCCAACTAAGCTCCCCACATCCCTCTCCTCCTCCTTGAAGCTTCCCCTTAGGCAGAAATCATTTCAAGAAGTCCTTTGGTTCCAACCAAAGTGAGTTACCTAAATCAAAGGTAACGATTTCTCTTAAATTATTTTCATTTATTTTGCTTCTCCAACCTCAAAACTCTTTTTATTTCCTTTCTTTTGTAACAACACAAGTATCCTCAATATAATAGGATGTTTTTATAAGAAGGATTCAAACTACACATACACACAACTACATCTAATGGATGATGAACATAATGTTTCTGTGGATGGGAAACTAACGCCTCACGAAACGATGATTGTTCAAATACATCTTACCGCCTCTCATGGTGGCCATTATGATGGCACTGTAATTAAATATGATATTAATAATATATATTTTATATATAAGCTTCTGTAATTCCATTTTATTTCATACCATTATTCGTTTCATGTTGTATATACATATGATAATTTCATTTGAGGAAGTGCGGACTACCGCCCCCTTAAAATGATATGACTCGTTCATACCACACATGGAACGTATAAAGGATGGTGTTAATGAACTTAAGTAACATGTATAAAATATTATATTATACTGGAATAGTAATATACCTATGTATCATCTGTATTTGATTCTTTTAAAATAAAAATTAAATGGAAGTAGCGTTCGTGCGTACGTACGGACTACCGTCTCCACGAACGCGATAAGATTCATTCTCCATCATATCCATTCAAGTATTATTCTCATTTTAGGGTTAAAAATAATGTTAATATCATTCTGATTATGAATAAGATATAATCTATCCATTACAAACATGTCTTACGTAACCAAACATTTAAGAAGAACGAATCGATTATCACCCGAAACGACGATAATACTAAGATATTATTAATAAAGCAATGTTAAAAGATCATATATGATATCATATTAATGTATATTATTCTTGTATAATTTAATAACAATTATTTCACCATTATAAAGGAGGTTAACCTACCCCAACAAAGGAAAAGTACAAGGTAAGGGTTTTTCATCTCACTCCTTATTCCTGTGAGATTCATGTCATATTGCCACCATCACCTTTTGTGTGGTGTATGTACTACCCATAATTATATTCTTTGTGTAATACACTCTAATTTATGTGTATTTACATATTCATTGTATGATACCTCTTTCATGGGTTGTATGTTTCATAAGTTACCAAATTGGTAAGGGTTATTTCACAATCTCTTCATTATCCGAGGTTGTATTATACGTAATAATCTACTGGGATCTCTTTATCATCCACATCCATGTTTCTTCGAAATGTATTTCAAAACATTTTTACTATTTACAAGAATATGGGTTAAAGTCATTTATACCCTTGTTTGACTTTTTATAAGAGGTTTATAAAGGAATCTTTCCGTCGTTTTCAAAACAAGGTCCTTTTTAACCTTTTCGACAGAATTGAGGTAAGAATGTTTTTTTAACTTATACGGCGGGTGCGGTTACTTTCCGCCGTTATAAAATCGTCGAAGCTTTCCTTACAAGCTTATAAGAATATTTTCAAAGAAAATGTTTTATTTTATATGGATCTTAAATGTTTTCAAAATAAAAGGAGATACTTCTTTTAAAAGAATTTTGATTTCATCTATGTCAACATCCTTTGATGGATTTTAAGATTATTTGAAGTTGATTTATTATAATACAAAACTTCTATATTGTATTGAAGGTTTTGTGATATGTTTGAATGTGGATGTGCTATTTTATACCATTCATAGTTTATGGTGAAACTATTGACATTTCGTATGCTAGTTTTAACCCGAATGTTTATGTTATATTTCAAACTTTTCTTCAGATGAATGTGCTAAACAAGTATGTTCCGGGTTGGGGACCGGTAAAAGTAAGCCCTCCAGGTTGGGGACTGGTTAAAGTAAGCCCTCCAGGTTAGGGACTGGTAAAAGTAAGCCCTCCGGTTTGGTCTCCGGTTATTAGAGGTACTCCGGGTTGGTGTCCGGTTATTAGAGGCACTCCGGGTTGGTGTCCGGTTATTAGAGGCACTCCGGGTTGGTGTCCGGTTATTAGAGGCACTCCGGGTTGGGTTCCGGTTAGAAGTAACCCCTAGGTCTTGGGATGAGGCCTAGACAAAGAAATTAACGTTTAGCATTATGCATTCCAACATTATGAAAGTGGTTATTGATTTTTGCATGTGATTATTCGATTAGTAGAATATCCATGTGAATAAGTAAATGGAATTATTTCATTTTATTTATGCCATACGATGTTGAATGTTCATGTTTAAAAGGCTTTTGTTTTAGTTATACATTGCCTTAAATGTTTATTCTTATTTATGAAAGTTTCCGCTATATTGTTATCCTTACTGGGCATTTGAGCTCACCCCTTTTCTATGTTTTATTTTTCCCAGGTAGTGAAGAAGTAAATTATGAATGACTTTCAGGGATATTATGAGGGGTTAATAGTGTGGATTGTGGAAACATTATGTTGTTGTATTAGTTTTTCATTTTGAAATGTAATGTAAAACTTATGAATATATCTAGTGTTTCCAAGGCTACTAAACCAATCGGTCTTTCGAGATTTGATCTTTCTTGTGATCATGCCAATGTTACGAAGTAATGCACCGACTCTGGGTAGCTGGGGTCGGGGCGTTACACCTTAGGAGGTAGTTTGGATTAGGATATCGACCTCTAATAAAATTAGAGAGTTCTAGGTTATGTTTTAAGAATTTAGTATAACAAATTCACATTCAACAAGTGATGTAAAGAAAATATGGTGTGTGGAACAACATAATATTTTATAAAATGATGGTACCTTGAGGGAGAATCCATAGACCTCCTACCTCGTTATTATGATAGCTCAATAACCTAATATGAGGCTCTAATTCAAGCTAGAATGATAGGAATCAAAAAATTAGACAAATAACCTTATAATAGGGTGAATTAGCTAGAATCAATATAATATTAAATATGGGTAAATAATCTAATGAAGGATGAAAGAGCAGTTGTAGACTCACTGAAATGCTTCCAATGCATCTGAAGGTTCCTGATTCATAGATAAAATGAGAGAGATCTTCTTATGCCTATAGGGATTTCCAAGGTAGAGATCGATCAGAGGGTTGTTTTGTGCATGGATGAGAAGAAAAGGGAAGAGGGAGAATAAAAGAAAATAGGAGAAAAGGTAATTTCACCACTTTTAATGAGGTGCATGATTTGGATGCATGTTTTTTCAAAATATGTACTAACCATGTACCAAAATTGTCTAATGGGACCCTCCCCTCACATTGATAAAATAATATTTGAACAACCATGTGTATCCCAGGCATTTCTCTTCTGCAAAATGTCTGTAATTTCTTTTATGGTCATGAGCCTCCCTTCAAATGGTTAGACCAAACAATGCAACACCCTCTTATCCCTTAGACCAGGACTCATGGTTTCCCCTAGAGGTCTAAAAATTTCCAATAAACTTGTTACTTGTACTAAACAAGCCACACGGTTGTGTTGTATAGTTTAAATAAATAGTGTGCCAACCATGTTCCCTTTCTTGCTTCTCCCAAACCTGATTGATTTGGGTAAAATTCTCCTGAAACTCATCTGAAGACCCAAGAGACACATTGAACCTTAAACCCCAATTTATATTACATTTTTATGTTTCCCAATTCATGTATTTACCACCCAATATTTGGTTAAAAAATTTAGATGTCCACTAAATGAAAATTTCAAACTCCTTGGGAATTTCCACCCATTCCAAAATAAGGGATGTTATACTATTCAAATAATTTTACATAAAAATAATCACGATTATCAAGGTTTTTGAATTTGAATATTTACAACATTACATAAATTTCATTTTGATCCATACTAATTTTGAAATACTTTAAAAAATTTAAAACACATCACTTTTATTTTTATTAAAGTGATATATTTTGATTTTTCACCCTCTTTCATGGGAACTACATCAGCGGTGTGTGAGTATGTTTTGCAATTATTCTATTAAAACAATAAAAATATTTTATTATAATAAAAATAATTTATTCAACTTCAAAGTAAATATAAAATAATGTTTGTAAAATATTTTTATTCTTATTAAAATTTATTACAGATATTAAAAGAGGGTGACATTTTTAAACTATTATTTAATAAAAATAATATAAAGGTCATAACCATAAGGATGTGTAAATTTTTTATCTTTTAGAATTAAAGATTATTACGGATCAAATAATCGTACACAATGAGAGTAAGTTAAATTTTGATGAGGATTTAATTCCTTATCCTATAATTATAAATGTTTTTATCAAATTTTACACTTTACTGAGGTGTTAATCTTTTACAATGTTAACTATTCATTATGACAAAAAATTAAGTTGTAATTTTTAAATCATATGAATCATTATAATACTAAATATATACTCCATTTTACAAGATTAAATTCTTATAATTGGAAGATAATTATTGTAATATTCATGAAAAAAATATGTAAAACGCAATTTTAGAAAACAAAATGTATTTTTAAGTATAAATGTGTTATTATTCTCATTACCTTACTTGTAATAACCATTACCTGATTTTTATTATAATTTATTTCTTAAATTATCTAAAAATTACATTAAAATCAACTATCAATACTATCTAATTTTTTACTTACTATGATGAAATATATATTTTATGCGTAAAAGATGTCTTTCATAATTGCATCTCTTTTACCTTAAAATTATTTTATTTTAATTTATAAAAAATCACTAACTGATTAATTAATTTTATATTTTTGTAAAGAATAATTTTTAATTTGCTTAGTACTCTCAATAAATTTTAAATAAATCATATATTAAAAAAATTCTCATAAACAAAACATTTCACAACACGTATTTAGAATCAGTAGTATTTCATTAGTGACTTATAAATTATTTTTGAAAATTTATATTTGATTTTAATAAAATATAATGTGCATCATTTTATACCTTATAATCATTATTCACATTATTTTAGGGTTTTATTCTTTATAAGATATTATAGAAAATTTATTTATTAATGTGAAAATATATTCTAAAATCCTTTGGTGTTACATTCTACACATTTAAAGAAATTACATCCCTAAAATTTTTTCTCATGTCAGATA
Organism: Viscum album; assembly: GCA_963277665.1. Classification (NCBI taxonomy): domain Eukaryota; kingdom Viridiplantae; phylum Streptophyta; class Magnoliopsida; order Santalales; family Viscaceae; genus Viscum; species Viscum album. Next base: position 116,741,463 of record OY728137.1, read on the forward strand.
AAGAGGGAAAAAACATTCTCATAATAAGTTCCTATGACTCAAAAATAAATAAACTAATGGGGAAATAAATACCATTTCATCCACATAGAGAATATATTCATTTAAAAATAAATTTAATGTATATGTTAAGACTATGAAAATAAAAGTTTATTTAATCTTTGTTAAATCATTAATTTACCATTGTAAAAGTCATACTTGGGAATGATTTTCATAAATCCTACCAATATTTCTAAGAAATATTTCCCATATAGAATTCAATAGATTTATCTTTCACTGACTTAATTTTTTGGAATTATTTTTCCATCAATATAAAAAATGTAATAGAGTATAATTTCTTGATTTCTTGTAATAATATCATTCATTGGTTATGTTTCAAGAAGTTTTCCAACTCTACTTTATGTAATAAGATAAATAACCATTATGAGTTTTTCATACTAAAATCATTGAAATTGTATTTTAATGTGTCACATGATCCATAAAAGGTTATCTTAGGCTTTAAACATATGATCGCCCTTAAATTTATCTCAACATAATTATTTCCTTAACTCTTAAATTATATAAATCTAATAACGTTCTAACCTCTAAAGTTATATAATCTAGGATATGATTCCAACCATGATATCTAGAGACTCGTACACCCTGTTATGGTGCTAAAATTATTCATTAGACACCGGTTTAATATCAACTGAAATAACTCAATTTTAACCCTCCATAATTAAAAAATAAAAATCCAACATTGATTAACTATATATCTAATAATTTTTAGGTTTATAGTTTTATCGAATTATGGTAAAACCCCTTCATGTTAAAAAACCCATGTTTTTCTCATCAAATAGACTTTTTTTCCATTATACCTATATGTTCTTGTTCCATAGGAAGACTTCAACATCTCCCATAAAATTCTCCAAACAAGACACCATTATAATTAGATATTTCATAATATAATTCTTCATAACCAAGGGAAATATAAATATATGAAATTGTGGAACATAAAAAATGCTTAGATCTGATGCTTGGTATGGTCAAATAAAAGATATATTAATCAATGAACTTATGTAAGCATCAGAAAAGAATATGGGTGAGAGGGAATAATCAAAGTACATCCACATAACATAAGTGAATTCATACCCATAAAAACCTATATCATAAAACATTATTCATGGAATAAATTTTTAAAATAAGTCAATACTCATATAAGTGAATAATCACAAACCTCGTAAAATCAATCTTGTTTAAAAGAACTATTAAAATAATAAAGAAATAATAAAGAAATTGTGTTGGTAACTTGGGAAATAAAACATTCATAATTGAATTACATATAGGATAATTACCACATTATCTTATTATTTAATTTCATATTATTAACTCCATCATCTCTTAGAAGTTAACTATATATAGTAAACTCCATTGTCTCTTATAAGTTACCTATATTTAGTAAATTTCATTGTCTCTTAGGAGTAACATTTATCCAGTTAAATCTATCACATTAAAAATGTATCAGATAGCTATATTGGGCTCACCCATCATCATTAGCTATATAAGGCTCACCTGTCATCATTAATAACGTAAAAAATAAATAACATGAATAATGTACATAAGTAATTTATTTCATCATAAAAGTCATATAAAAAACTTTCATTAGCTCCATAACTAGATTAACCATTGTAAAAATATATGGGTTTCATGAAAATATATTTAAAAAATATCATGGGACATTAAATGAAAATTGGTGGATGATATCATCAAAGAATATTCCCACAAAAAAATTGGAATTATTCTAAAGATGTTGAAATATTTGAGATACTCTTTTATAAAAGAATTTTTAAATATAATTTTGAAAACATGATTGAATAATGTTTTGTTTTTGTAAATATATAAAACCCTAAAAGTTTAAAAAAAAGAGAAAAGATTTTAAAAATAAACAAAATGAAAAACCATGACATGTTATTACTAGATATTTTAATATATATATTCCTCTTATTCTGTCAAATATTATTGATACCTTTCTCCAAACACAACACTAAACTAAAACAAAATCGCGGTATATATATATATTATAAAAAATTAAATATGGATACTAAAACTAGACATTAAATTTATAGGTATGAATATGACTAAATAAATTATAAAATATGTTAATATATATATATATATGCATCATATTTGATTAAAATTTAATAAATTCATTATCATGTTTAATAATTTATATTTTTGTGTGTTGTAATTATTATTAAATAAAATTAAGAGTATTATTATTAAGTAATTATGTTAACAAAATATAAAATTTATTCATTAATGTTAGTATTATTAGTGTTTTATAGAAATTCAAAATAAGAATAAATAGTATTTTAAAATTTTATTTTCTTTTTAAAAGAATTTTTTCCATGCTTTATTGTATTATTTAAAACATAAATTAATATATTTTATAATTTTAATGTGGAAAATTAAACTTCATTCTTACATTCATCATAAGAATACTATATTGTGGTAATTATTTTGTGTTTTTCTATATAATTTGATTTTAACATGAATAGTGTGATTTACTATTTTCCTAGATATTGTGACTCTTATGGAATTATTGGATTATAAGTATGACTTGGAGATTTATTAAAATAAATTTCATGAAAAATATATATTTTATAAGTGAAATTATAAATTTAAAATTTTCTAATTTGGTTTACATACCAATAATTAACATTTTAGATCATAAGTGATATTTTTTTAAAATAAACTAATACATTGTACATTTAGAATTATAAAATTAATTTCTATAAGTTTTTAAAATTGAATCAAATAAATTGGATTTAAAATTTCAAATAAGTAGAACCAAAATATTTGGAAATTGAAATTTAATTTTTTTTTCTTATAAATAATATGTTAACTTAGTTAAAAACCTTCTACCACTCTAAAATATAAAATTGTAAAAGTGGAACATTTATTGGTATTGAGATGAAAACATGTTTAAAACATATGTGAGAATGCGTGGTTGAGAACATGATAAAGATTATCTATTAAAACCACAATTATTTCCTAACTTTTGATTTCATTCCTTGATAGTGACTTCCCATTTTTAAAAGGACTTAGATATTTACAAAATTTCAATCCATTTTCACTTATAAAATTTGTTCGCCTCTACTCACATACCTTAACACAATAACCCACTTAGTTTGACCCAGACTCTATACAACCCTCCCTTAAAAATTCCTAGTCACTGTAAAACGTTTTTGTTCATCTCAAAAAACCATCTATAAAAGGGTTAACCACCCCTTTGAAAATGAGACTATCCAAGAAGAAGTGTAATATAAATTTATAGTTTCTCCTTTCTCATTTCTATTTTTTTATGTGAACTTATTCTTCCAAAAATTACATTACACCATCATGACATGATAACATTAGTATTATTAAATAATTTATTGTTATTATAATTTTTGTACAATTGTTAAACATGGTTCCCTTTTACTTTAAGAAAAATAAAAATGTGAATCATGCACACGTGAAAACTGTGATAAACATGAGTCAAACCATTAGTAAGTGTAAACATAAGCAATAATAAAAGACAAGAGTTTTGTTGCTAATTTTTTTTCTAAATATGCTATTATTTGAACCTAAATGGTATTGGTAATATATTTTAATGAAATATTTTATTTATGTTATATAGATGATATGGTGACATCTATAGACTACTATATGGTATTAAAGAATGGTTTAGATGACATTAGATGTTAATATATTAGTTGGAGATAAATTAAGGATTTATAATCTATGATTTATTATAAATTATAATGTATATATAGGCCTTGATATTAGTTGGGTAAATATTTAATATTCTGGAGATTTGGATGTGATAATGTCCTTAAAAACCAGGGTGATAATATTAACCATAGAATAACACCCTAAAAAATTGGTAAAGTATATATTGTGTGGTTTTTCTTGAAATTTAATCCATTTCTAGATACTACCAAGTGGATTTGATTTTGACATAAAAACGTAGGGGTAATCACCCTAAAAATTAGAGATTTAGCATTGACTCGATATTTATACTAATGCAAGATGACTGTTCATAAGACTACATACCTAAAAATATACTCCATAAGGGATATGATTTTATTAATCACATTCCATTTATAACCCATTATAAAGGATTTATTTTCTAATTATTTTAAGGGATTGGGTAAATAAGTACAGTAGAACCTAAATTAAATAAATTTTTATTGAATTTAATGTATAAAAGGATGAAATTAATGTGTAATAATAGAATATATATATATATATATTTAAAATTTATATTATTATTTACTCTTATTTTACTGATTACCATTTTGGGTTTTAGTTTTTGGTTGAAACATGATCGCAGAAAAGAATTTGGGAATGGTATATATCTTAAAACCACAATGACTTATAATTGATTAAGGGAGAAAACCTAAATGGTAGAGAATCATAGTATATTCCAGTTGTGATGGAAAAGGGAAATCTTCTTATTCTTACATTAGGAATTGAAGATTGTGTCATAATATATATTAATTATTAATTCTCATAGTTATTTTCACTAGTGAGTGATATTTATTTAAGATATTACAATATATTATAAAACTTATAATAATTATTTGAAACATCTAGAGATTTTTCTCTAATAATTATTTTTTCTTTTAATGGATTAGAAGTTTGAATAATAAGGTAGAAGTAACCTTAAATTTTTATTTTCTGAAAATGTTATATATTGTGGACAAATATTGGTAAACATATGATTGAGGAATGGATAACTCTAAGGCTTAAAATATACTTGAAGTTTAGGTAACAAAAAGTTGGTTGATTTTGAGAAAATGAGTTAGATAGTATTGATAACCTTGGAATTTTTTAAAATTTAATGATATTTTTATCCATGATATTTTTTTTGATATTATAATATATATTCATTAGTTTGTGACTTCATAAAATAGCGATTAATAAATTTTAGGGTTAAATATTAATTTAATTTTTTGATGAATATATAATCTTCTAGTGGTTTAATTTCTTATAGATTCAAATAATTTTGGTAGAGGTATGTCATGGAGAACATATAATTATGGTGTACACGTACATGGTTATATGATTCTATGAATAGATAATGTTTCTTAAGGAAAGTTAAGTAACATGATATAGCATAAGAGAGAAAGGTAGAAGTTAAATTAGAAATTATATCCTGAATTATGGAAATATTAATAATACCCTCAACTAATTTCAATTGTTATGAATAATTAAAATTGTGATGATGAAGTTTATTTAATGGGAGATAATGTAATGAACAAATATTTTAAAATATGTTTTCCCTTAATTATGTTAAATATGTTCGATAGATTTCTCCACATGAAAAACTAAACTAAAGAAGTTGTGGTGTATATATATATATTAAAATTATTAAATTTTACCACTAAATATATCAATTGAATTATTAGGTATAAATAATATTAAACATATTACAAAATATATTAATATACATAAAGGTTATTTTACACAACTTTTATTAATTCATTATTGTGTTCAAGAATATATCTTTTTATGTGGTGGGATTTTTATTAAATAAAAAAAAGTATACTATTGTTAAAGGATAATGTTAATAAAATAAAATATTGATTGATTAATTCTCTCTTTATTAGTATTTTATAGAAATTAATAATAATAACAATAAGTATTTTAAAATTTTATTGTACTATAAATATATTTCGTTTCCCATTCTTTAAAATTTTATTTAAAATTAAAATTTATATACATTATAAATTTAAACTGAAAAAATAAAGTTTCATTTTACATTATTCTTTAAAATTTTAGTTTATGATAAATTTTTGGTATTTTTTTATAAGGATTGTTTTTTAGGTGAATAGTATAATATACATTTTTCACAAATACCATAAATTTTATTGAATTATTAGTTTATAAGTATGAATTGAGAATTTATGAATAATATTTTCTGGAAAAAAATATATTATAGGTGAAATGATAAATTTAAAAATATAAACATTGGTTTACTGACCTATAATTAAAATTTTAGAACATGAGTGATATTTTTCTAAAAATATTATTCTTAATACATTATACGTGTAGTATATTAAAAATAATTTTTATCACTTTTAAAAATTGAATAAAATTAAATGTATTTAGTGTTCTAAATCATTAGGTCAAAATTATCTAATAAGGCCCATTTAATTTTTTGGCAATAAAGGATAAGTTACCTTAGGTAAAAAAAATATTTACCATAGTAAAATCTATAATTGTAAAAATGAAAAATTTAACGGTATTGAGTTGAAACCATGTTTAAAAATTTGTTTAAATGGGTTGTTGAGTCCTTTTGAACTTTTTATATTCCTATCTAAACTTTTTTTGATATTAAGAACTACTTTACAAGATAGTTACTATCCATTATTAAACAAATTTTGGGTATTTAAAAATATGTAATCCCATCTCACTTAAAAAAGGGTCTCTCATATCTTCACTTACCCTCTTAATAAGACCCATTAGTTCTCCCATAAATTTACCCAAAACACTCCTAAACCATCTTAACCATATTCAAGATGTTATTTTATTCAGAAATTACCATCCCTAAAAGGTTTAACCCCCTTTGTAAATAAGATAATCTAGGAAGTGAGGTATAAATTTTTAACACCTCCTTTTTCATTTCTATTTCTTTAAGTGCACTTATTCATCCTAAAATTCATTTAAAACATAATAAAATTATAAAATAAGAATAATTAAATACTTTATTGTTATTATAATGGTTTTTAAATCATTAACCAATTTTCCATTTTCCTTTAAACGAACAAAAATGTGAATTATGTGTTTGAGTGGACTACTACCTCCCTGAAATAACATGTTTATCTTTACTTTACTACCTTATAATACTGCTCCTGTGGAGAATGAAATCATTGTATATGTATATGTTTAGACTATAACCTCTATGTAATGATTTATTTCTATTATTTATATTCATAACTACCTAACATGGATGGTAATTAGAAAGGTTTTAATGAATAAATGTCATTTTTATGAAATTATTAACGTTCTAAATTGTAAAATTTGATAACCTATTAACAATAAGTTAAATAAAAAAACCTCAAAAATTCAACCGTCTAGAAGAGAATTATAAAAGAAAAAAAAATTATTTTTTAATAAAATGATATAATCTCATATAGGTCATATTTTTTATATGATTTTTTAATGTTATGATATAATACACTAATAAACACTAAATATGGTCATTACGCTGATTTTATAATGTTATTATAGCTAAATCACTTTGTAATCATCCATTAGTTTTAGTGTGTTCTTGTATGGGTTGGTTTAACCACCTACATGAATAATTAACTAAATTAATACCATGGATGGCTATAGTAGTTTAATTTCTTTTAATATATGATATAAATAAGAAAATAATAATTTTTCTTATTTTGTAATGCTAATATAAATATTTATCTAATTATTTATAAAACCGCCCTTAGTTCTCTAAGAATCATTGAACCATGCCCATCTCCAAATTCGTCTCTAAGGATTGCAACTAAGAACCTCATATAATGAAATTATAAAATGATAAATAATTATAAAACTTCAATTCAAGTAACTTATATAATCCTTTAATGAAGAAATTTTGGAGAATAATGAATAAGAACTCTACTATTATGAAATTAGTTCAAAATGATCAAGATCTATCATGGATGATATTAATAATATAAAATGACTAACTAATATAAATGTAGAAAATAATTATATTTCATGTTTATAAATAGTTTTAGATATGAAAAGGCTTCATAAAATGGTGATTATGATAGTTACTTTTGTTATACAGGAGGTTGAAATTCAGTTTTACTAAGATGGAATTCATATAAGGGTTTTATTTCTGAAATTTTAATTCCTTGAGACATGTTTATGTTATATCCCATTTTTTCATTTTCGGGGTTAAAATACATATGCATTTTCATTTTTTATAATATTCAATTATATGTCAGATATTCAATGTTTATTTAATGTTCTTCCAATAATAGGGTTTTATTTCAAAAGTTACAGTGGTTGTAAGGTTCTTTACTTCTCAATCTTGATTATTTTTGGTGATGTGTATTGACCAATTTTTTCCTTTTGTTTTCAACATATTTTTTATTTGATATACTAAATCATAAAATATATTTTATTCATGGTATTCAAATTTCAATTTTAATATCTCTATCCTTCAAGGGTTTTGATATGGACCATACTTATGTAGTTAGGTTTTATTCACAACCTTATTTAAAAATAAATTCCTCTCAAATGTGATAACCCATATAAAGAAATTTTATCTACATTATTCTTAATATCATAATCACTTTATTGTGATGTGTTTATCCTTATAAGAATTAATTTTCTCATTACATTTTCTTATACTAGAAGTTTTATAATCTTTTAATGTGATATAGATTTCAACAAAAGTATTTAAAAATATAAAAAGAAAAATTCATTTTTATGCTCCTATTCTTATCTTCTACTCCACACATTGTGGATATCCATATATTGTTTTCAAAAATTAAAGAAGGTATGATTTCACTACCTTTAATTTCTTTTCAAATGTTTTAAAATATCACCATTTTTTCTGAATGATTAATTTTCATCAATGTGTGAAAAAACATTATTTTTAACATTTTCCATTTGAACACATCTTTCCTCCACCTTTTCATCTCTTATAAAGTTTTATCTATAAATTTTCGTGGTTTTTAAAATAAATTATTTTTTTATTGATTTATAAATTATTTATTTTAAATTTATTTTAAATTATCAAGGATGTTTTCTTGTTAGCAATGTATTTTTTGTAATACCCTTAAAAGGGATTTTTTATCTAAGTCACTTTTCTTTAAAATATCTTATAATTTATCAAAGACATTATATAAATTGATACATCCAAATTATTTATAAGTATGGATTACTTAATCAAGTTTTCTATTAGAGTAATGATCCATCACTTCCTATTTATTTCCTAATCATCCACAATGTATAAATATGAGATATATTCAAAAGTTAATCCTCTGTGAACACTCTATATTGCCTTTCATTCCTTGATGTGTGGTCTCATTTATACCCTATATTCATTTATTAGGGAAATTATTGAAATAAATATATACCATTTATATATATGTTGTAAATACCATATGTTATATTATCTTTGTTGATTGGTATTAACATAGAAAGTTCATGAATATATTTTTTTACCCATTTTTAATATTGGTATATCATGTTTTTATTATAGATATAATTATGAATGTTTTTATTATAAGATTCCATTTTTAAAGTATATTAAACTCATTTTATTTTTATGGTTTCATAATTATGAGATGAATGAATCTCACTTTCTTTCCCTAGGTTCTTTTTATGTGAGAAATGAAACTCGTTTTTATTCCCATGGGGTCTTTATGATATTATTAGGATTTGTTTTATGTGTAATACATATGTATGTATAATGATGGGTGGGGTCATATATCACAAAAAAATAATTGTTATAAACTTCATGTCTCATGATATAATTATCTGTGAGTATGTTTTAGTTTCTTGTAATCATGGGTACTGAGGGTGTGGCTCATAATTGTCATATTCCAAATACTATTGTTTGGTCCATGGTCTTATGATTCTTATTGTGACTATTATATAATCTCATGGGTCATGATTATTAAAATATTTTTCCCCAGTCTTATAATCCATTTATTATCTAATTCCAAGCCTTATTCTAAGATTTACACTATATACTTTATTGTCTATAAGTTTCTTATTTATCCAAATTATACCCATATGCTCATATTTTTGTATCACTTATGTTTACCCTTATTGGTCATATTAGATTACCCCTTTATTATATTTATATTTCCATGGGTTTTGAAGATAATAAAATTATTAAATTACATGGACTAATTAGTTACTTTCATATTGTTAAAAATATCCATTATTTTAAAAATCTAGGAGTTTTTTTTGTTAATGTTTTTTCCTAATTCACTATAACTCTAAAAAATATATATTGGGATTTTATTATAATAAAATATTTGGTTTATTTTATATGGATGAGAGATTCATGTCTATGGGATACTATATTATAGATTCATTTTTTATTATAAAATAACATTACTGAAACAATTAAAAAACATAAAGGAAAAGAGTGTGTCTAAAATACTTTAAAACTCTTTAATCAATGAGTTTATATAGAACCGATTTTTGTTCTTGAGAATCCAAAATAACTTCAAAGTAAAAATTATGTATGGATTTTAAAACCATAGTTGTTTTATTAAAATTATCATAACATAAATTAATGGGAATTTTATAAATTACACAATGGAATGAAAGTGATGAACATATAACATATCTCGAAGAGGGGAAAATTGAGATGAAAAAACCCATTTTTACCTTAATAACATTCAAAATAAACATACATTAAAAATGATATTTCATGCCATTGGATAAACTATTACCCTACCTTAGTGATGAACATACATGCCTGGAACCATTATCTTCTCTCAAATTGAACTCAGTGATCTGATCCTAGTTCACAGTCCCTAAAACTATAGTCGAATATAATACATTTACCTGAGACTATATGGAATATATGAGCCCATACTCATATCATCTCACTCTCGAAATCTCATCACCGATAAAGGAATTAGAAAAATAGTAAATCTAAACAAATCCATTTGAATAATCCAAAACTGGTAGGGGTCCTTCACTAATGGAAATTACTTCTATATCAATGCCTTTATCCCAATGGTTTTGATGAACAATTGGTATAGGGTACCTATACCAAGAGTTTGTCTAAAACTGTTGGTATAGGAATTTGTAGAGAGTATTTTCCCAACGGTTTTAGAAACCATTGGGATAGGCCCAAGTAGAGACACTTTTACCAACGGTTACATATAACAGTTGGGATAGGGAGATTTTTCCAAAAAAATTTTGAAACTCTTGGGATAGTTGAGTGTGTAACCTCTTATGTCAATGGTTCATTGAAACCGTTGGGATAGATTTGATAAATTTTTCCAATAGTTTTAAAAAACTTTTGTGAAAAAATGCGACAAATAAAACTCCCAATCTTGATCCCGATCCGCCTGCATTGTTCCCTAAACGAGAGCTCCTATTGTTTCAGTGTGCGAACCCTTCTTCCCAACAAACGTTATTTTTTCTCCAATATAAAATCAATAACTTATAACATAGTTTTATGTTATACCTCCATTTATTCAATTTTTTTTTAAAATTTCTTTTAAAACAGGGTTGTTTTTTGTTTTTGGTTTTGATTATCCCTAAACCATAGCTCCCTTAATCTTTGTGAACCCTTATTTCTAACCGCTGATCCATCATTTATTCAAGTCAATGTTTTTTCTTCCACTCTAAATTTATGTTAACACAGTGTAGCATAATTCCCCTAACATAACACATGATTGATTCAGTAGAATATCTATTCAAATGATGATTCTTCTAGTTTAGAAATTTGTATCAATGGAATGTTATTCCCTTAAATATAGTTTTTTATCATTATTCCCATTAGTATAGTGGATTTCTATTTGGATCCTATAACGTCCTAGTTTCGGAAGATGACCAGAGGCGCCCCATGCCTGGTTGGTCACATGGCCTCAAGTGCATTTTCCCGAATTCCAGAGGCTACAGACTAGTAGTGACGGACTTGGGTGTGATGGTGGGGAAACTATTCCCCCATTGTCAGAGTAACACAGTAGAAGTAAAACAAATACCAATAGCGGAAGCCGTAATAACACCATACAACAGTAATCAGCGAAAGACTGGAAGTAATAACTAGAGCACACATTTATAAATGTTACATGACACATATGTTTAGGAAATCATCCAAACAAATAACAATGCTAGAATACAGTACTAAACACAAGTATAAAATAAAAAAACAAGTAAACAGCTCAACAGCATCGCAAGCCTCAGCTTAGTCTCATTCTCCATAGCTCCACAAAAATCAAGTACCTAAAGTAGAAGGGTGATTTACCTTATCTATAGCTATAACAATATAATCTGTTTGGGCCCAAAATCATGACCCCAATAGGGTGTGAGACAAATCCTAGTAGGTAACCACCCAAAGATCTATGCCTAACAGTCATTGAATATATATGGAAGGAAATAAACAAAATAAAGAAATAGACAAGGAAGTACACATAGTGACAATCATATATATCATGTAAGTAGCTAATCAAAATCAGGTAACCCTCTGGAAAGTACTCACAGCCTAACCCCTCTGGTTCAACCAAACAAACAAAAGAAACCCTCTGGGAAGTACACATAGTCTAACCCCTCTGTTTCAGCTTTAGCAAAGACACTCTAAGGAAGAACTCATCGTTAATTCCCCTTGTTGTCTCATATTGATAACTAAAAGGCACTATGGGGAAGCCCTCAATGTCCAATTACCATTGTGGATCGCATCAAGGAACTACATACACTCTAAGGGATCACTCAATGTCCACCCCCATCCCCCTATGGTTTCGCAATTTAAAAGTAAACAGACATTCTGGAGAAGCCCTCAACGTCAATTCTATCTATGGTATACTACACCAGTTTCCCACAGCCCTGTGAAAGTAATTCTTGGACAAAAGATACATGGAAACCAACGTAAACCTCAAGAACTACTTAGCTAAATAATCTACAACATATCATATCATGTCAGATAAAAATCACTCCATCCTAATAATAATTTGCATGTGAAACAAAGCAGCAGCCTAGCAGGCAAAGCTAGACCAAACGGTCAAAACAAGAAAACATGATAAAAACAACCATAGCAGGGAGAAGTTAACCCTATTCATAAACAATTAACCTCTATCAAAACAACAAGTCATAGAAAGAGAAATTGGGCTAAAACCCTATAAACACGCAATACCCCGAATGAGGGTATTGGGAACTTTTGCACATATAACTCAAATACTATCTATATAAAGGCACAAACCACTTACCTCGGTGTCATGAGATCGATATACATGAATCTCATGCCTTGAATTTCCCATGAAAACCATATATCTACAAAAGCATTAAAAAATTTCAATCAAGAATATCTCACGAGAGGGGATAAATTAGGAGATGAAGTTATAGAAGAATGAAGAACTCATTGTTGGGGTTCCAATGCAATTGATGGAGGTCGATTCAGAGAATGGACAGTGAGTCAGAGACTCAGAGAATATTTTCGGTCATACGGACACTCTCGAACGAGATAGTTTGAGAAGAGGTGTGCTTTGTCCGTCAGACACGACCTTGATCCATTTAATGCAAAAAAAATAAAGTATGCGGCGTGTTCTTTAAAAGTACACGGTGTGTACTTGCCTTTTTCAGCCTATACTTTAAGCAGTCACCAGGTCACCACACAAGGCCACATACTCATCTGTTACCCATCCAGCACACGTTCACCCACAAAAACCGAGTACAGGGCGTGTACTTAGAGTACACGGTGTGTACTCCTAAAATTTCTAGAAACTCCTCTTTTTATCAAAAACAACTAGAAAATAAATACATACATGAAAAAACAGATCTAGGTTCTTAAATCTTCCTCCAAGGTATGTAGGTATTCATGATCTATTCTTTATATTTTTGCTTTGGAGGTACATGCCTTGTCTTTCACATGTGAATGACTGTGATAAATTTGAGTTGGATCCTAACAAATCATTCGAAGACTGCTCGATACATATATCAGACAGCATCAAGAAATTGTAGTGAGAGAATATGCTACCACTTGTTAAAGTCCTATGGTATGCTGGTTGGGTTGAAGAGGGAACATGTTCAATGATTCAGATTTTTGGACATTGTGACTTGATTTATTAGATAAATAACACTAAAGACACTACTTAGGGATGAGAATCCATTAAAGAGAGAGAATTTTAACATCATTTACATTAAATGTATTTTTTTAAGATATTATGTGACATCTCTTTTATTCTCCCTTGGAGGTGTATCTTATAGATAAAGGGGTTCTTGGAGTTAATTTATAGATGATGGTAGCTAAGTGGGGTTCAAGATTTCATAAACAAGGCCACTGGATATCCAATGGGGTGAACTATAAATCTAGTGGTTCTAGTAGTGGGACTTGAAAGTCTGCATATCTCAAGGATCATCCAATGTCCAAGTAAGAATGATAGCATTCTTCCTTGGCTCACTGGCCTCCTAGTGGTTCCTAGATGAATTTTTCATTAATAATTATTTCATTTTTTTTATCTAATATTATTATTTGAATAACCATCATAGTAATCTAACCCCATTACAACCAAAACCTTTCAAAAGATATCCTTTTAGGCTTTAGGATTCCTCATCCGCTCATATTTGTTTTTTAAGACTGTATTGATTTTTTGGAAATATAAAGGTATGATATATCTATTATAATTATTATTATTCTTCTACCTCTAAACATGATCATAGATTAAAAACATGTTGGAAAAATCTATAAATATACACCATATCTAATGAATGTTTCCTGATTGGTTAATATATCATTGTTGGATCATGAGAATTGGTGAAATATCCATGAAAGATCTAATAACATCCATTGCAAACGAATCTATTTTGGTAATTTGATGTGGATTACATATCTGGGAATGATATCTTCCTTTAATCCTAATTCTAGAGACTCTATTATGATGTATTGGTAATTTTTCTAGTGAACCTTGTTTTTTGGGAATTATCTGAGTGTAAAACTTTTGTGGACCATGTAAATTTGAACCAATATGATGAATCTATGAATTATGTACAATATTAGGCCTTTTATAATGTTTCTTAACATGATGGTATTGAGTATATGTGCCTCGTATTTATAACCTTACATAAAATAGTTTATTTTCATGTATGGTAATCCGGTGAGACATTTTATTGGTATTTTTTTCACTACTATGTCACACCTTAGAGATGGTTATTTCATAGATGGAGGAATATTCAACAAATCATTTTGTTCATTAATATATTGTGCCTTACTTGTGTATTATTTCATAAATTACAAAGTACTTATTAGGATATATTTCTCATTTATTTTCTATACCTTACATGTAGATTTTTACATAGATAGTGGTGTCATATTTTTAGTGTTCATGTTGATTGGAGACCCTATCTAACATAGTTTTCCCCTTAGAATGGGGCCTTTCTTAACATGAATCAAAAATCAGGGCTCTGGATATAGGAAGGATAGTTCTAGATCAAGGTATGTGATTATCCCATGGGTGGTGAATGTCATATTCCTTTAAAGAGGGTATATATTCTTGAATGATATACCAATGGGAATCATCCTTACTTTTGTGTAGAGTTCCATTTATTTACATATGCTAAGAAGTTTTGCCTTCAAAGGAGAGAAAGTAGTAATGGGTTATGGGTGTGGAATTCCCTTCAAGTTGGGTGTGGTGATGTGACTTAAAGGTGGAACTTATATTGTTCTTAAAGGAAAATAGAGTCGCATATCATGATCTATGTCATGTGATTACTAACTAATAATCGTACCACCAAATATTATTGACACATTGTTAGTGTACGATCTCTTTTTATATGATATTTTTTTATATTATATGAATTTACCTTTCTATATTCTAATACACCACTATATACATGTTCACTTGTTTTATATATGCATTGGTGGTTTTATACTAGGTTTGTACGCACACCCTACAAGTGATTCTTCTTTATCCTTTTCCAATTACTTATAAATTTGTTTTCAAATGTAGGAAATGAAACTTATTGAAGATATGTGATAGAAAAGGATGACAGATAACAATTGTTTCATGGTTGAGATGGGTGTTCCTCCACTAGTTCATGCTGTGAGAATTTTATTTCAAATATATATATTTAAATAACATATAATTCCATGTTATTAATTTTATTTCAAAAGTTTTTGTAGGATCCACCACTGAGGAAAAACTTGTTTGACAATAGCAAAGTAGTGTTCTTAGTACTCAAGATAGAGTTACAAGGGAGGGTGGCATGAGAGATAGGCGATCTAGTCGGCGTAACTGATTAGACCCCGCCCCTCCCACTGACGAACCATTTATCCCACATTTCGACCCCAGTGTGTCGTTTGGGACACATAAGATATTTAGGCCTCCCATGTTTTCACCACCCTTTTCATCTGAGTATCCTCATCCTTATATACCATATCTAATGATGATTCCCACTCCTCATCCATATCATGCATTTGACCAGCCATCCATGACATATTATTTTACTTCTACATCATTCTCTCCAAGCTTCTATATTCTATCTTCATCAACTCCTTCTCTGCCACAGTCTATCCCTGTGGAGCCTACACTGGGACCCACTCTACCTGTACAGGGTCTTCCTTCAGTTTTTGTGGATCCAACAACACCCATTAGTCATACTGTCGCATGTATCATTAAATAACCCTAAAAAATTATTCCATTATTTATTTTCATTATAACATGTATTGATTTAATATCTGTTCTTCTTTCATAACAGACACATGTACTGATATCAGGTGAGGGAGGAGGGATACATGCATGTGTGTGGTGTGGAACTGCCTCATGAAGTTGATGGTGGACTACAACGAAGACAATCAAATGATTGAAAAAATAGGGAAGTAATGTTGATGTTTTTTGGAGACACGTGCCAAATACTCCGACATCATTCTCATATGCCCGTTTTCATGGAGACAGTTTCCAAACAAAGTCAAGGATAATTCTTGGGCATAGATATGGGTAAAAAATCTGTTGGATTTAAATTAAAATATTATTTTTGTTTTTATATTAATTAATATTTTTCTGTCAACTTTGGTTTAATTTCGCCGATGGTGAGGGTGCACGACCAGAACTTCTAGAGGAGTTAGGTGACATTTGAAGAGCCTATAACCAAAATTTATATATTGGATAGAATTCTAGTGTTGGCCTAGAGTTAGAGGTGGTACCTATCATGGATTTTTGTCAGATAGAATAGTATTGGAAAATGATTACTCATTGGACGACTATCAAGTTTAAGGTATAAATCACATTATAAGTATTTAAAATAAAATTTTCATGATTGTAATTATAAATATCTTTTGTGTTATTGAATTTTATTTAGGAATCATACGAAAAAAATGTAAAACACTAATGCTAAAAAATACGTCCACACATTGGGACATATTACGATGTCAGATCATGGGAGGAATCAAGTACAAAATTTGTTTATAATTTTTCTTTAGAACATGCACTTTCTATTATTTCCTCCAGAATTTATTTGATTTATGAGGTTTTCATATAATTTTAGTTTTCAAATTAATTATTGGTAACCTATTTTTAATTATGGTTTCATACATTCAATGTTATTGTAGAGGCCAGAATTGAATATTGAAGGACATGTTCCTCGAGCAAAACTGTTTTTCTCGTGTTGAAGGAAAAAATATGGAAGTGAGGTTAACGAATAGACACAGTAGTAGATGGTAAGTTTTAATTTGTTTATTTCAAATTTTAATTTTTTTTCGATAACTTAATAATATATTTATAGTTTTAACAGGATTCTTTAGAGGCAGTTTATCCCTAGGAACCTGATAATTTTGGACCAAATGATCACTTACATCAGGTGTTGGGAAATGAGCACCCTGGCAGAGTATGATGCCGACCTGGGAAGGGTATAGTTATGAAGAGGTATTTTAACTCTTTAGATACTAGTTTTAGTGACACCAATTTCAAAAAGGTTAAGGAATGGGCCGAATAATCTGAAAAAAGGGTCACACAAGTGGAAGAACGATCTTCTAGGGAAAACACTGAATTTATGAAACTGATGAAAGTTTTATGTCCAACACTCCCACTAAAGGTCAGAACTGCTTGTGATGAATATATGTCATTGATGAGTTAAATATATAGTGCACTAGGTAGAATTTGAAGTGTTGGTTGAGAATATATCATTCATGGTGATGATGATGGTGAGGAAGAGGCTGAGAATAAGGATGATGCCCAGACCGAGGTCGGGGATGAGGCCAAGGATAAGGGAGAGTCAGAGGCCGAGGCAGAGGACGTGGGTGAGGATGAGGTCGAGGATGAGGCTTAAGATGAGTATGGGGGTAGGGATGAGGATGAGGATGAGGCTGATGATGAAAGTAGTGATAGTGACGGTGATGGTGATGAGGGAAAAATTGATCTGTTACATTTTTTACTGATATTACGGACATTTGATGTTTGGTGATTTTGTGTGACTGAATATAAGTGTGATCAAGTAGGTCACATTATAATTGAATTGGGTATCGTAAATACTATATATTATTAATCCCAACACCTTTTACCAATGTATTGTCATCAGTTTTGATGGTGCATTCTTTTAGTTTATACCTCATCCAATTTTTGTTCTCCATTAGAAGAATGTCCATGGTTGACTCAATGCTCCTCATTTTGGGATTTCTTTTAGAATAATTGGGGCATGCTTTCCATTAGTAATATTTAAGATATTGTGATTTTTTTAGAACTATATGTTTCTTTTTTGGATTTAGTAGATGTGTTCTATTTAGGTATTCTATTGAGACCCTTTTTATTGGAAGCATGGTTCATTTCTAATAGTGATATTTCAGTGATGACCTGTTATATTGATCCACAAAGCTAGTGAGTTCATAAATGGTAGGGAGTCCTAATATGGGTCTCCAGTTCATAATTTATTTTTTGATGCAATGGGAGGGGGGTTGTGCAGCGGGAGGGGTTTGGTTATGGGGGGATGGGCAGTGGGAGGGGGTTGTGGGGGGGTGTAGTGGGAGTGGGGGCTGTGTAGTGGGAGGGGGGTTGTGTAGTGGGAGGGGTTTGGATGTAGGGGATGTTCTATGGTAGTAGGGGTTGTGCGGTGGGAGGGGGTTGGATGTAGGGGGGTTTTGTAGTGGGAGTGGGGGGTTGTGCAGTGGGAGGGGTTGGATGTCGGGGCATGTGCAGTGGGACTGGGGGTTGTGCAGTGGGAAGGGGGTTGGTTGTAGGGGGCTGTGTAGTGGGGGCTATAGGGGAGGGGTGGTTGTGCAAGGTGGGGACTGCAAGAGGTGAGGGGGGCTATGTAGTGTGGGGTGGGGGATATAGGGGGAGTGTGAAGTGTGGGGAGTGGGGGCTACAGGGGGGAGGGGGGAGGGGGGCTACGGGGGGCAGTGCAATGGGAGGGGGTTGAATATAGGGGTTTGTGCAATGGGAGGGGGCCGTGGGGGGGGGGGGGGGGGGGGTTGTTCAGTGGGAGGTGGGAGATGTAGGTCGGGTGAAGGTCGGGTGTATCGCGGGAGTGGGGGTTGGTTGTAGAGGGTTGTGGAGTGGGGGTTTTAGGGGGTGGCTGTGTAGGGTTGGGGCTATAGGGGGTGAAGGGGATGTGCTGTATGAGGGATGGGAAATACATGGGGAGGTGGGGGAGGGGGCTACAAGGGGGGTTGTGCAGTGGGAGGGGGATCACACACCACTAGTCATGGCCTTCTATGCCAAAAACCTTCAATATGCCCATGGTCAACCCCATATCTATGTCGCATAATCTAGGGAGGTCTCCACCCACAAAGAGTGGTCAAAACCATCTCAATGGTTTAGTATCTATTTGCACATGAACTAGATGACTATGTTGGAAAGCCACGGTGAGAGGCGTCAAAAAAATCCTAGGATACACCTTTGGAAAACCTCTATCACCACCTATAAACCATTTTTCCCATCAAAAAATGGTCAAACCAATCTACCTATTACTGAAAACCCATTTCACCTCACTTCTAGTGATTAACATCACCCATAGTCACATGGGTATTTCCCAACACATACCCATAGAACCATCATAGTGATCACATCATGAAACCATTATTATACCCAAAATCATCATTCCAAAATAACAATAGAGTCATAAATCACAACTATTATTCAATAATTTTTTCCACCATGCCATTTCACACATGATACTACCTTATAAGGTTTTCATGGTAACCATAAAAATCTTAAAAAGATCATAAATGGTCTCACCTAGATCATCCCTCTCACACCTATTTACAACACTTCACATAACACAAATATAAATTTAGGATAAATCTATGCAGAACCTTTCTTATAATCATATATTACTACTCATAAAAAACTAAACTCTAATTATATTTCCAATATAAAGAATCAAAAAGGCACATGGGAATATAAAAATAGGGCATAATATTCATAAATACTTCAACACCTCTAGTAAGTGAGATAAATAATAGAATAATGGATGTATAACATTAGCCTTTCTCTAAGCTAATTCCTAATTCTAATTATTCAAATATCTAGAAGTAAAAGAGTGAAATCCCTCACTCAGGACCCAGAATGAAGGAGAAAGATGAGTAGCTCATATGAATAGCCAACCATAAAACCCCATTTTAATATCAAAATAAACAACCATTTATTTATCCTAGAACTATTAATAGTGTGAAATGTATATTCATTCCATGGGTTATTAGGAACCTCCCCTGCCTCTTTGTTTGTATTTCATTCCATGGCACAAGGTGTCAGACTAAGAATGGATATAGTACATCATAAATATCCCAACCATATTCTTTGTAAACTCCCAACCCTCAATGTTGTTAAACCCATGAAAAATACATATACTTTTCCATATCCCAAACATATAATAGCTCATGCCTTTGCTATTTTGGATATACACAGACCAAAAATCTCCTCCATCTCAAGTGTCAGATCTTCATTGTCCCAAAATTTTATATGACATTGAAAGTAGATATATCATTCCCACATTCCAATAATACCCCAACTACTTAATATAATTAATGGATCCCTTATGTGGGAACTCCCCCCATAAGAATTACCTACCTCATCACTTCCCAACCCAAGGTCTCAATATCTTGGTGGTTCCACACCAACCATAATCCCATAACACATATATTAGAACCATCAAACACCATCATTTTCCATATCCCATCATATTCCCATTTCATAGTCACAACAGCCATGATGCGCATAGAATACCACATCAAACTCAATGCATATACAAGTCTTGCATCACTCTTTATGTTCATATATTAATGACACTTTTTTAATTAACTTATCACACATACCCCTCATGCACCTATTTCCATAATAAACAATTAAAAACCATAGTCACTTGATCAAAATGTAACTCTAACTATCATGGGATCTCTGAAAGGTGAGTTTCCTATCACCATTATGAGATGTCTGCACCAAATAAAATGAAATGAACTAGTTGTAAGAGTGGTTTTCATGTGAATATTGAAATAGTGAAAACTATGTTGTCATACATTCCATGGTTGGAAGAGTCTACTATTTTTATGTTCTATTTACGGTTTTTTTCTGCAGTTTATAGGTGAGTTTACAACTGTATGCAATGGAGATAATGGGTGGTTTCTATGATATTTTCTAGAAATACACTAAACCAAAGATTTAAACCCATTGGTAAAGTGTATTTTGAGAATATTTTTACCACTGGTTTGAATAAACTGTTGGTAGTACACTATACCAACAGCTATGATGTATTGGTAAAGTTTCTCTCTATATTAGTATTACCAATATTTTTATTAAACCATTTGTAATACTATATGTCAAAGGTTTTAAAACCATTGGAAAAATATGTATACCAATATTTTATTAACCGTTGGTATAAATATATACCAAGGTTTGACGTAAAACCGTTGTCATACTGAAACATACACTATCATATACCAACTATTTGAGAATAACTATTGGTATAGGCATTTCACATCGCCTTACTAACCCACGGCTTGAAAAACCATTGATATATAGTATACCAACAGTTTTTCTGCCTATTCCAATGGTTTGAAACCATTGGTAAAGGATGTATATCCAGCAGTTCTTTCTCTAAGTGCATAAATTCCCTAGCACGGTCATCTCTCCACTTCTTTAGAAAGAAATAGTCATAAAATTTAGCGAAGAAGTCTCTCTAAACAATATTCTGATGATGGTATTATTAAGTAATAATGTCTCTCCAATTATTGGAAGAACCAAAAGGTAAATGAGCTTCATGATTGACACTCCTTTTTAGAGGTGTATCTAGATTCTCAAAGATGGACAGCATGGCCTCTAGCCATGTCGCAGTAGCCTGAGGTCCACCATCCCCCAATAAAGTAAGGGGATCATACTACTGAAACTTTAATGTTAGCTCTTCCATAGTAGGGGAAGGTCATGGGGCTCCCTACATGGTTTGTATAATCCATAGAAAACGCTCTCAAAATAATAAATTGGTTCCCAATTTAGCTATAACTAGAGGTTCAATATGTGTCACTAATAGCAAGTTAAGTCCCACCTCCATAAGAGCTTTTCATTACTACCTTACTAGTGCTTGACTTCATACCTTCATAGAGGCATATATTTATAATTTCTAAGAACATGCCTTGAAACTTGATATCGAGAGAAACGATGTTATAATGGTGAACGATAGGCATAAAGGTTCGTTACCGAAAACATATTATCCTAGCTCCCCAGGATCTATGGTTAGGGTATGATTCATGTTACTAGTCTTAGTCATAGGTTTCCGACATATGAAATTTCAATTACAATTTATAGAAGAAAACACCATTTAAGTTGTAATTGGAATCCCCATTTTATGGAAACCAATTATATTTAACTTTAGAACTCAATAGTTCAAAATTCCATCTATATATATCCATATATCACAAGTAGAAAAAAGGTCTTTAACGTCGGTTTTTATTTATTTTTTACGTCGGTTTTAACCGATGTTGAAGTTGCCGACGTAAAAAATTTGACTTTTTACGTCGGTTTTTGTAATCCGACACCAAATAAAAATTCATTTTCTTTTTAGCATAGGTTTTGTAAAAAATCAAGGCCAAGTAAACTCATCCGCATCATTTTTTGCGTCGGTTTCCTTAAAAACTGACGCCAAAAAGTTGAAAAAATAGTTTCGGTGTTGGTTCTTTAAAAAAACTGACACCATAAATGGAAAAAACTTATTTTTGTTGTCATTTTTTACAAAAACAAATGCAAAAAGTAATTTTTTATTCTTCGATGTTTTAGATCATTTCTTAATCTTCGATTTGACTGGTCGTTTAGCTAAAACGGAGTTACGGATCAAACGTTATGTCCATCGAAAGTTGAACATGTCAAAGTTTCGATTGATACAACTTGTTTTAAAGAAAATAAGATAAACACACATTAAAATTACATACACCAAATGATATAAAATATACATAATACATCAAACACATTTCAATTGTTTTTGGATCTTCCATTGAAATGATATGTTTTTTATCATCATATCTCTTATATTTAGTGTAGAACTCATGTGATAATGAAAATGATGATCGATAATTAAACTTACACCAAGCTTGGTAAATCTCATCCGAATGTTTTAGATTTTTAACTTGATAATAAAAGTAAATCATCATTATATGAAATCTAATCAAGTTTCTTATAAATGAAGGACATTAATAATAAAGAAAATAAATGAATAGAATACGTACCGTATTAAAATTAACGATTGATGTCGCGTTGAAAACATGATTGAATTGAGGAGATGAAAATGATGAACGAAGGAGAAACAGATTTATATATAGTAAATAAAAATATTTTCGATTGAGTTTTATGAAAATGTAGGTGAGATTTTAAAAAGTTAAATGTGTGTTGTGAAAAAAATTGAAATTCTAATCCCGCGTATTGGTGAATACCATTTGGCGTCGGTTTTGTTTGAAACCGACGCAAAAGAGGATATATGTTGGTCTTTTGGCATTGTTTTTTTAAAAAAACCGATGCCAAAAATTCCAATCGATATCATTATTGGCGTCAGTTTTTAAATAATCCGATGTGAAAAAGATAAAAAAAATACATTTCACATCAGTTTTTTTTAAAATATGACGTGAAAAGTAAAAAAAAAATTGTTTTTCACATTGGTTTTTAAAAAAAATGACACGAAAAAGAAAGAAAAACAGTTTTGGCATCGGTTTTATTAAAACCGACGCAAAAAGTAAAAAAAATTATTTTTGGCGTCAGTTTTTTTAAAAACCGATGCGAAAAACAAAAAAACAATTGGTGTCGGTTTTTATGAAAACCGATGCCAAAACTCAAAAAAAAATTACCATGTTTTAGAGAATTCCTTAAGCTTCGATTTGACTGGTCGTGGAGCTAAAATAGATTTACGGATTAAAAGTTATGGCCTTTGAAAGTTGGACTTAATTAAGACTTCTTTTAGAGAAGATCAACATCCAACATCCATAACTTTTAATTCGTAACTCCGTTTTTTCTCCATGACTAGTCAAATCAAAGCTTAGGGAATTATCTATAGGACTGTAAATTTGTTTTACATTTTTTGCATTATTTTTCATAAAAACCGACGTGATAACTTTTTTTCACGTCGGTTTTTAAAAAAAAAGACGCCAAAACTATTTTTTTTAGTTTTTGGCATCAGTTTTTAAAAAACCGATGCCAAAAAGTATCTGAAGAAATATTTTACGCCGGTTTATAAGAAACCGACGTCAAATTGATGAAGTTAAAAATGATTTTCTACTAGTGTGTATATATATATATATATCAAGGCCCAATGAGATGCATATTTCATTCCCAAGTTATAAGGTCTTATGTTTTTTAAGTTTCAATTGTTACTACATGTAACTAAAACCATGATTTTATAGTGTTCCAATTATATGGATCACCAATACTAATTTAGAGTGTCACACACTGTCTTTAAATTGAAATTGGCATCAAATTAATTGTATCCAAATAAAATTTCAGCTTGTGTGGACAATGGTCTAGGGCTCGAACACACTATAATTGGATAATAAATATTCCACCATCAAGTTATATAAGAAAAACCATTTAGGTTGAATAAGACACTTTAATTAATCCAATTATATTATCCCTATAAGAAATGTTAGTGTAATATAAAATATAATTGTTAAGGTGCTATGAACATGTAGAAAAAAATGAACATGGTAAGTAAACATGACATGGAATAATGAATGAAATATAAATACTCATGTTCTTATAATGATGTATGATCCACTATAAACACTTAATATAGTGAAAATGGTAAATATAAAATCTATAATATTAATAAATTCCACAATTTAAGTGAGTAACCCAATAGTGAAATTATTACAACCTTAATAGTCATAATCCTGAACATCAAATATCATCCTAGGAAACTTGGATTTTCTCCATACATGGGTAAATCATAGGCTCATTTCCAAATTCCACCATTCCCCAATCTGCTATCTACCAACCCAAATAGTAAAAAAAGTAAAATAAATGCTATGATACCACATTTTAGTGTCCTGAACTTGGTTTACTCGTAAGCAATCAAAATTTGTTTCCCACATTACCTCAAGCATGAATCCGTGTATGTTATATGCTTCCGACTAGTAGTGAAGGTCTAAGGTGTCCTTGTGGGGAGACTATACCCTCATATTCAAAGTGGAACACAGTGACATAATAATATAATAATAGAAAAAACGGATAAGATGAAAAAACATGGTAATAGAAAAAGATAAAAATCCATATAAGATTAATATACTGAATAATAACAATCAACACTATATATAAAATGATGAGAATATAATGATAATATACAAAGCGGAACATGTGTACATAGAAATAGGCACATATACAATACATGTTTTTAAAAAGAAAAAAATACTAGAATTATTGTCTCCAATAAAATCACAATCCTACATTGGGGCATGTACTCCAAATATTTTAAATTATAATAAAATCAGGCATCCATAACTGGGAACTTTTCCTTGTCCCTACCGACATCCATGAAGTATGTCTAATTACCAATCCACAGTAAGAACATGGTGTGATATATACTCAGTAGGAAACCACCAATGATTTCTATAACATGTCCAACCTATGTATATAAATTTAACATCATTCATGTATAAGAAAAATCAATGTAATTATATGCGTGAAATAATAATCATGTCAGGATCAGCTCCTCATGGGATGCTCAGCCAACCATACCTACTTTTGCCTAAGAAAAATGAATGTTAATGGGTGACCTGTAAATGGTCAGGGTCTAAAGAATATTTTCAAGGTGACAAACTAGAATCAATATATAATTTGAGACATAAGGTTTAGATTGGGAATCTAAGAAGTGATAATCATAGGATAGGACTCAAGGTGAAACTAAGGCATCTTTTACCCTAGAAGTTC
Organism: Viscum album; assembly: GCA_963277665.1. Taxonomy (NCBI): domain Eukaryota; kingdom Viridiplantae; phylum Streptophyta; class Magnoliopsida; order Santalales; family Viscaceae; genus Viscum; species Viscum album. The sequence continues at coordinate 116,767,505 of OY728137.1, forward strand.
AATCTAGCTCACAGTAATAAACTATAAATCCTAGATATAATGGTCCAAGTGTAATACAAGGGAAACACCCTCATTATTCTACATGAAAAGTTTTAAACTGAGTCCATGGAACATGACCATAGTAAATCCTAGGGTAAGCATTACTAGATCCCAAGGGGGGAATCCAAGGAATAATGTGCCTAAGGACGTCATGAAAAATCCAAGATTTGAATCCCAGTTATTATAATTTTCATATATGAAGCAAGTGAGTCATAGGTACTACATCAAGGGATCCATGTACTAATAAGACGAATAGTAAATTTCAAGGTGGGTTTCTCCATTATCAACTGGCTCAATGAATCAGGTAGCGTCCTCTAATGGCTAAAGTTAATCTCTTAGGAATCCATGGATAAACCAAGTCTAACCACTCCATAAACACAAAAAAAATCCATATTAAAAAGAAGAATCTTACATTTATAAATTTTAAAATTCCATGTGAAAACCATTCCAGTGTACCATTTCTATTTTATTAAATATATTTCCTTTTCATTTATAAATGAAAAATTCTCATGGTGGTGTCATATCATTAAACTTCCCATTAAAAATTATTTTTTTCTAAGTGAATCCTACTTTTCCCATTATAATGAAATAGTGCCTTTATTTAAATTAATTAAATCCCTTTGTGAGAGTAAAACCAAAAATACCAAATGGTTTTTTGTTTTACAATATACAATGGTTATATAGGTATATATAAGGTACACCCAAGGTATGGATTACATTGTGGCCATTGACCTAGAATAATAACAAGGGAAGATAATTGGTGTATATATATTTGAGGATAGGTAACTAATTTAAGTTAGATTAATTTTAGAGGCAAAGCATGGGTAAAACCATCATTTTTTACAATGGTGACAAATATAAATTATGAGACCTAAGTAAAATTTATAGGCCACATACCTTAGGGTAGTTTATGAATCACCATGCTATTTCAGATTTCGATTTTGGCTAGGATAAGAGAAAGTAGATAAATAGGAAAACAACCTACAAATAGGGCACACTATTCTATGTATAAATAAATTCTAAGATGGTGATATAAACCAAGAATGGAATGTAATGGATTGAATAACACATCGTTGGATAAACAATGTGATAGATGGCGGTATGATTGGATTCTGATTAAAGGAGAAGCTTCAAAGCATAGGTTGAGGGACGAGGGATGATCCAACATGAATAGAGATGTATTTTTCATGTATAATAAATAAAAATATGGGTAAAAGTATAATTTTTCAAGTTAAAAGGGTAATTTTCCCTTTCTTTAAAGAGGTACATGGTTTGGCTATAGAGTTTGGTCAAACCATGCACCAATCATATGGGCTCACTTCCTAAGTGGTACTAACTATGTGGGATAGGCACATAGTTTTGAAAAATAAATTGTACCATGCAACCTCTGATATAAAAATAAAACAAAACATGCACCACGTATGTTTTCTCCAAAACACAATACATCAAGCTCCAAACAGGCCCTGAATTCTCTTGAATCCACTGTAACCACATTAGGAATTTTTATACGGATAAAACTAAAGATTAAACCAAAAATTTAGTAGATCCATATATCAAAGAGAAACCAATACCTTACACATGAGTCAAGTAATAAATATATAACTTAAAACAATATCCATTCAAGTAAATAATTAGGAACCATGTGATATCAATCGTGTTCAAAGAAACTATTAAAACTCACAAAAATATTTGGAAAATCATTTATATAACTTGGGTCATAATATATTAATCATAGAATCACTTAATGTATACAATTATAAAATTTTATTAGGATTAAATTCTATCCAATTAATTATGAAATCTATAATCAATTAATAATACTCAGTCAACTCTATTGTCACTTATAAGTAACTTCCATCCAGTTAACTCTTCCACATTACTCAATGCATTGGAGATGCATATCAGGCTCACCCGTCATGATGAGTTATGTTAGTCTCATTCATCATCGTAAATAATTTCTAATAACTATAACATGAATAAAGTGTATATATTTTTCACTTCATCATAAAACTCACAGAAACAATCCTCATTCACTTTGTAACATGATTATTTTGCATAAAAGAAATAGGTTTCCTAATAATATATTTAAAATAATCATCACAATCCATCCATAGAAAAGATTCAGGATGGTATCATTAGTTAATATTTCCAATTAAAAATAGGAATCATTTAGAATATGTTGTTATATATTAATAAATCTTTTATAAAATAATTTTTAAATACTCTTTTGAAAAAAAGAATACCCTTTTCTTTTGGTAAACTATTAAAAGAAATTAAAAAATAATGGGTAAAGGATTTTTTTAAAACTGTATAAAATAAAATTAGGTGGTCACTTATGTTTAGAAAATAAAACTATTAAATCAATATAAATCACATGGAGGAAATGATTTTGGGAAAATCCATTAGAACTTTTGAATCAATGAGTTTAAATATAACCCCTTTGAAGTTTAAATTTAAAAACGACATCAAAAACAAAACAATAGATGTATTTTAAAACCTTTTTTATATTCATGAAAATTATTGTAAATTAAAATCATTAGTATTATACACACCACACAAAATAAATAAGGGGAGTAATATAGAACATATCATGTTGAGTGGAAAATTGAGATGGAAAACCCATTTAGAAGTTAGTAACTTACAAAATAAAAATACACTGAAATTTAGAAAATGAAATAGATCTATAAATCTCTTGAAGAAAATAAAAAATATTTTAAAACAAGTTCTTGGGTAAATAATTACACCATGTAAAATAAATTAGGTGTACAATATGAAATATCTCTGAAAAGAGTGTAATTGAGATGAAAACCCATTAAAGAACTAGTAATCTCTGAATCAAAACCCCATGAAATAGAGAGTGTTACATGAATTTTAAATAAAAAAAATAATATTAATAATAATCATAATCATCATAAAGTAAATTATTATTTATTAGATACACCATAAAAATAAATAAATTGTGAATAATATATTTGTCTCATAGAAATAAAAGTGTGACAGGAAACCCTTACCTTAAGTCCTAAAAATCATCATGATTTATCATAAACGATTATATAATAAATCTTTATTTACTATAAATATATACCATAATTATATTAATAAATATCATATATTTTATAATTCACTTATAATATCTTATCACCCATTTATTAATAATTCTACATTAAAATCATTATTCCAAGTATTAACTGTTTCATTTTTTCAATGCATGTTTTTGTATGGTGGTTATGATCCTTTCACTTTGGTCACAGTATCATCATGATAATATAATTAATAATTTTATAAGTATAATATTTATTCATTATATATAATTTTATATCCACTCATATATAGTGGTGATATGAAATTAATTACATCACTTCATAGAGACATTAGTTCGTGCGTGCGTGTGAGTGATGTTATCATGTTTTAATGGATGAAATAAAAGTAATTTTAAAAGTAATTTACCTCTAAGGAATTATATTTATATCATATATATCATATATATTATAAATTTTATTTAAATATATCATTTTTACAATCTATATAAAGCCAAAATAGAAAACAAAACACAGTGATTCGTATAGGTGGTAGTCCAAACGTATGCATGAGTGACGTTGACATCTTACAATAAATGGGAGGTTAAAAAGGTACATAATATTTTTTAATTATATAATCATAATAATTTAATAAAAAACATATATAATCATTAAATCTATATATATCTAACCTTGAGATTTAGTGTTGAAAAAAATATATCAGCCATAGAGAAGGTTGTTTGTACATATGCATGATAATGTTTCATTTTCCATTGGGATGGATGACAAGTAGATAATTGTTATTATATTAAAATAATATTATTTATGTATGATAATGTTACTTATTTGACTATGTAGTATTTTTAAATAATATTTATATTAGCTAGAAGAATAAATAAACTTAAAAGTATTTTTTGAAGATGATTGTCTCTTCTTTGAGAAACCTCCATTGGATCTCTTCTTAATGACCCTTGGGTTGATCTTTTAAGAATATAAAAAAACATATATAATGTTTATAGGGAATTTTATAATGTTTTTTTAGATTTTAGTTGATATATGGGGCTCAATAATTTGTGTATAATAGAGGAGGTGAGGTTCCAGTTTATAAGTGAGGTGGGTTTCAAAACTGTAAATACAAAACATATTAATATATAATGTATCTAACTCATGTTAAATAGATATTAAGTGAACCAAGTTATAATATAAGGTCTATAAGGTCAAAATAAACTTAAAAAGTAATATTTATACATGATTTTGTGTAATTCTTAATCTTATGTGTTAGTTTAATCCCCTCATTAACCCTTTTAACATTAACCGTGGTAGAAAATTTCTTCGACTATAAGGGTCAAAAATGTCATTCTAAAATCATAAGTAGATCATAAGTGTAAAATGGATGATATTATCCAAAAATATACCATTAAATAGACCAAATAGAATTTTATTATTATTTTAAAAATGATAAATTAAATAATTTTTGAAATAAAATATCCATTAAGTCATTTTTCAAGACAATTCACATAATTTGACATTAAAAACATCAAAATTAACGTGGTGTAATAATTTGAATATATAAAACATTTATTATCTTTATTTTTATCCATAATAATAATAATATATTTTAAATTATCCAAAAAAAATCACTTTAAATGTTTTTTAAAATTATTTACTTTGATTTTTCACCAGCATGCACAAGTGTTGCATAAGTGGTGCTTAATCATTTTAAGTAATTATATCACTAAAAAAGATTAAAATAATAATAATAATAATAATAATATATTAATATTAAAAATAATCATTTATAAAATCTTTTTATTCCTCATAAAACATAAAAAATATATTAAGCTAAATTGAGTGATATTTTATAATTATTCTTTACTTAAAATAATATAAAGGTCATAATCCCAAGAAAGTGGAAATAAATTTCTATATTTTTTAATTTATGAAAATTATAGACGAAATAAAATAATTTATTGAGATTAAGAAAAGTTTTTAAGATATTTTGAATCCTTATCCCATAATTCTAACCATATTTAGACTATTTTACACTTTACTGAGGTGTTAAAATTTTACAATGGTTACAATTAATTATGAACAAAAATTAAGATGAAATTATTAAATAATATTAATAATTGTTCTTCCAAATATTTAATCCATTTTAAAATATTTTTTTAATATAAGTGGAAAAATTAATTTTTATATCCTTGTACAAAACATGTAAAACCCATTTTTAGAGAAAATATATTTTTAAGCATAAAAATTATTTAATTATCATTCCATGCCCATAAAATCTATTGGATGAATGTTAATATATTTTATTGACCAAATAATTTACTGATTACATTAAAATAATTCATGAATAGTGATTAATTTAATTAACTAATATTAAAATGCATTTCATGTATAAAAGTATTTTTTCATAAAATCATCTCTTTTTTCCCTAAAATCATTTTATTTTTATTTCAAACCAATTAATAACTATTGAATTCATTTCCAAAATGTGTGATGAATAATTTTTTATAATCTTATTACTATGAATAAATTTTTTGATAAAATATATATAAAAAACAATGCTCTGAAAAATATATTTCAAAATAGTTATTTAAAATCAATAGTATTTCCTAAGTGAAATAAATAATATTTTGAAAATTTATATTTCATCTTAATACCATATAATTTGATTAGTTTTTTAATTTATTAGCAATATTCACATAATTTTATGTTTTTTTTTCATCACAATATATTACCCACATTGAATTTATTAAATCGAAAATATATTCTAAACTCTCAGGATGTAGCATTGGGGCTTGGGTAGGTTTGGTTAGTGGTTGGCCTGGGTATAGGTGACATGTTATTTTAATAATTTATTCACTATGTCTTTAGTATGATTCTTCTATATTGGAATATAGTTTTGGGGGGAGAACCTATTGAGTATACTTATATTTTCACTCCTATTTTTCTATATGTTGTTTCTATATATTGGCATTGTAGATTTAATGATCATGATGGATATTACTATATCATGATGTGGTGATTATTTAGAGTTAGAGTTACTACCATGAGAGTTTTATTTTTTTTTTGTAGTGTCTTTTTTATGAAATTACATGAATATTTTTGGATTATCTATTTTCTTTTATACTATCAGTTGGACATGACTTGTGGTTGCTTTATATTTTTCCTGAAAATTATAAGGGAAATGCCTCCTATATTTCATAGTTTAAACTACGAGTTCTACTCACTAAACTATTCACTAGTGGGGGTAGGTTTTAAAGGGAACTATTGGATTTAATAACACACCATGATTTAATTTATTGGATTCGTGTCATGAAAATAAATTCCTTATTAGATTCAAAATCCAAATAATTTTTTCCTGAATTTTAACATATAAAGAATAATTTTCATTATTATACAAAGTATATTGATTAGTTTAATACCAACCTATGATGGGTGTTTTAATAATATCTCTTCCTATAATATCTTTACTTGGGGTTCACATGATGGGATGAGATTTTTGGATCTCGATTATTTTCACATGATATGGGTATTCAATAGAGAATTAAATGAATTATTTTATAATATATCGGTCAATAACAAAATTTTCATGTACACATTATTTTTTAATGTATGAATTTATTATCTTCTATATAGTGTTTGATAGGTTAAACCTATATCAAATATATAGGACCAAAATATGGATAAATCTCACTAAATAAACCATAAGGTAACCCATTATATCTATTAATAATAGTGGTAATAACATTTTCAATTCACATAACATGACATTAAATTAATTTTCTATACCTAGAAATATTGATTGTAAATAATTTTATTGGATATTCATTTGAAAAATAATAAAATATTAAAAAATATGTATCAAACATATGACGATAGAAAAAAATTATATCTAATAGAATTAAATGTTATATCATCATGTGAAAATAGTGTGATTCAAAACTAATTAATAAGAATTCCTACTATAATATTGATATTTTAATAATCCTTTTCTAGGATGGATACACTATTAATAAAGTTTAAAATTTTAAATCTGTCTTTTTGAAAATGTGTGAGCTTTGGGAGAAATAAAATTGCATATTTCATCCTTCACTAGTGTAAATTCTTCCCATATACCCATGTTAATTATGTATAAAATTTACATAATGTCATATTTGGATTTTACATATGTATTTAGTAATGTTTTAATTAATCTACAATATATATTTTTATCTTATGAAGAAAATCTATAATATAACTAATATATAAACATTCTAGGTAAGGTAATTCAAAGAAAATTGTTCTTTTTTTCAAGCCACTATCGTATGGTTTTTAGATAACCAATTACTAAATGTATTGATAAGATCTTTTACCTTTTAAAATTTATCACTGATTTTTAATGGATATCTTATCTCACCTTCTTCTGAGTTTTGATTGAATACATTTTCATCATTGGTTTTAATATCATTAAGGTAAAAACCTTTGTTTTCCGAGAAGCAAAACCATCATTTAATATTTCAATATTAAAGAGGTTGTACCTTATTAATGTATAAGAAAATATAATGTTAGTTTAATATTATACCCTAAAAATTACTATATACAAAAATATATATATCATAGAAAAAATATCACTTATTAAGAAATATAAATTATTTTTATCATCCTCTAATATAACTACCTCAGTCCAAAGGGCATCGTAAATTCCAATTGGGTGTCAAATTTATAAATTCATAAATGAATAAAAATTAATAATATTAACTAAATTAATTTATTTCAAGTTCTAACCACATCAAAGCACTAATAAATTCCCATACTAGTAATCAAAAATATACCTTGGACATGCCTCCCTTTACATCGGTGGCTTCTGACTAGACTTAAAGGTATAGTGTACCAAAGTGAGAAGAATATACCCTTGTATCGGAGTGAAGAATAATAAATAAATAACCAATGATAAAAAATATCAAATTAAATATAATGAATATATAATTGAACATGATATAATAAATGAAATGTAGTTATATTAGTAGGCAAGGTTCATCTTTCACTAGGTTGATCACATGTATAAAGAAAAAAATGAAAAGAGATAAAACAATAAAATATTTTATGCCCCCATATCCAAGACTGAACTTGAGTATCTTGATCCCACTGTATTTTATCTAGTTTAAAAACATAACACTGGGTCTTAACCCAATCTTTACCTACAACCAATGAATGGTTTCTTGGGTACCCAAGTGCAATGGCAGCCTAAGTCTGGTGCATGTGAGTACATAACTCAGTACGGAACCATCAATGTAATCCCATACAAATAGTAAATATAGTGATATGTTCTTGTGTCATGCTTAAATAAGAACCATAAATAAAAAATAAGAGATAAATAAATTATAAACTACTATCAATCTCTAAGTTCAAGACCTCAATCGACCATGCTTGTGTCATCCAGTGTTAGGGTTTCTCTAAACATGTCATGATATCATGCCAACTACATAAATTATATTTCCAAGGAAGTAACATATAATTCCTAATATGTAGGATCAAATGGAAAAAAACTCATCATGTACATCTCAAAATCCATATCACAAGAATATTTAGAATCTCTTCAAACTCTATGTATAATGGGTGGCTCAAAGACGATCCGTAGAATCTATAGTAAGCACTGATCATAAAGATCCTATATGCCACTAGGTTAACCGGCCAGATCCCAAAAATCCTAGGAATCCCAATAATATACAAGTACCGTAAATCTTGACTAGATAAATCCTTAGGTTACCTATACATCCCATTATAACAATAATAATCATCATCGCCATTTAAAAATCCTGGACAATTGGATCTTAGAAATGATAGAAATCCTAGGGATCTGTGGAATCTTGGTCATCCCATATAGACCTAAGGTAAAATATTATAATCTTTAGCATTCTTACATGTCCTGGTATTAGGATCCATGGAACCACATATGAGCATCCACAATGTTGTCATCTCATTAGTCATATAACACTAATATCACATGAGGATTAAAAGTAAGATCCCATGAAGAACCTTTGGGAATCCACAACATCATCATCATATTATTTCATGATGATAGGTTTGGTTATAGTAAGAGAAAATATGTTTATATAAAAACATCAGAAATAAATACATGAAATTATAAATAAAATATAGGGGTTGGTTAAATGCATAAACCCATCACAATTATCCACATCCCCTTAGGATCATATGATCAGTATGAGTTCTAAGCTGACACCCACTACCATCTCTACTGAAGACCAAACACACTCGGTTAGGGTCACTCTAAAATTAGGTAGAATACTACTACCCCCAAGGTCACATCATGAGATAGGAACCTACATGGGTTCAACTTGGTCCATGAAAAGTAAGGGTTCCCTACCTAAGGTCCATTTTAGTTCAGCTCACGCATGGGGATAAATCCCGACACACAATGAAAACAAACTTGTCATCCCAAATTAAGAATCTCATATCCTCTTAACCTAATAGAGAAATACATAGTAGAAACTCCCTATAGATAGTTATAACCAATATCAATTTCTTATTTCATACTAGGACAGTCCACTCACCCAACCAAATTTTATCTTGCCTATAGTATATCCACCTAGCCTAAACATATCTCAAGGTTCCTCACTCAGCCTAATAGGTCTATCTATCTCAACTTATGCCACACCACCTTTTGGGGTGTCCAAGGGACCATAAATTAGGGACACTATTACATTACCATTTTTTATTAAGGATCACCCCTATGGGGTTCCAAACTTCATGGCCTTCAATTTAAATTGCAGCCACAACCATCAATGGTGGATGTGATCAAGCTAGTGAATAAGGTTCAATCTGAACTTGGAACCCTATTCAATATCATTTGATCATTTTACTTAAATTAAACCATTCATTTTAAAAAAAATCATTTCCATTATTGTAGTGATCAAACATCACATGATATAGGGAAAGAACTGAGGATCACCTACCTCAATATGGAACTTTTATCTTTTTTAAAAACATATTTCATAAATTCTTCCAATTATTATGAATGAAAAACATAATCATCTAACCATATCAATACCCTAACTCATTCCCAATAGATAAAAACAATTAATTACAATTATTGATATTAATTAAATTAATTAATTCAATATATTCATAATTCTCATTAACTCATTGAGAATCAAATACTTGTTGATTCTTTGAGTAATAGTGTTTTGGTCATCCCTAGAATGCCCCTAAACCTAAAATAATCCAAATCCCCAACACATGATGCAATTTTGATCATTAAATTAATTTATTTTAAATGATAAATATTAAAAATGTGGGTTACATGACGCACCTTTTCCAAATCAATGTGTGGAGGCAGGAAGGCATCATCTCAGGACACCCTCTAACTTGGATACAATAATGCCCAATGAAAATCAAGAAATTCCAAAGTGATTTTTTGGAATCCCCAATGAATAAAAAATCCAGAGAAGTAAAAAAATATAATGTAAGGATGTGAGGATCAATAGAGGTCCAAGGAATTAAATATTTTCATTTAATCACTGAATAATCACACCTAATGTAACCTAAAATAGAACTGGTTGAAGAAGGTAGATGGGGGAAGGAAGTTCATACTATTTATGTATTAAGTATAAGGAAAATTTGGGGATATGGATTAAAATTGAATAGTTTAAACCCATAAAAAACCAATTTTATTGATCCTACTAGTTTGGACACATAGTTTTTGAAAACAATTTTATAGGCACTATCTATGTAAAAACCTCTATCATGGTTGAACTACATTGTTTTCAATACCATGAACCAACCATGATAATTTTCACTACCTCAATCTATAACATTTTATACAGTTCTTCTACAACAATGAAAAACGTGTGTTTCAGGCCCCTAGACCAATCCACCTCACATTATTTTCTCTGAGATCCCACATTATTAACCCTCCATCATGCACTAACAATGAAACCCAACCATGAGATTTAAGAATAGAACTAGAAACCTTCTCACACTCAGAGTACATCATAGTTTCTTTTAGAATGTACACACCAAACCATGTTCCCTAGAAATAACTTTTGATTCTTAATCTATACCTATTGATACTCTAACGAGAATTCACGCACCTAAGAAGCCTCAAAACATACCAAAACAATTATCTCAGGATGCTCAAAATCTCAGATTATCAATCTGAAACATAGTTCTCAAATGGAATCATCCACCAAATTGAAAATTCAAATACTTATATAGAAGATGGTTATTATAGTCTCCCTACTATAGAACTTCTTATCCATAATAAGTCTCATCAATCATTTTATCACCTATCTCGACCTATTCGGGTAAGCAATTCAATGTCAAATGGCCACATTCTATCCTTTTACACTCATTGCATCTCTAAAGAAAAAAATCTAATATAAGGTGCTCAATAAACCAAAACATGGTCTATTGCTAAAATTTATTACCAAAACATTGATATGATGCTCCCTATATCCCTTCTATCATGAGTGACCCACATTAATTCATCTAATTGATCATTCAACCAATAGTTTTTATCTCTATGGGATATTACTCATAAAATCCAATCCAAAAACATGTTACCTTCCCACCATTGGAATTTACTACTAAATCCATTCCACTATGGTCTGAGGACATTCTCATCATGGTTCCCAACACACAATACCTCCATATGTATAAGAGTATCAGTAAAACATTGGTACCAACTCTAACTTATTATTTCCATTCCAAAATAGATGTTCCTCCATCATCCAAACATAATAAGATAACATCGGTTCTTTCCTAAAAATCCTTGAATTTCTCTTGAAACATACATGTTGTATCTGAAATGATGTACTCAATGCATTTTTGGGACCTCAGTATCAAATTACATATAAAACCATCAATCATATTACCTCTGTTGAGCCTATATCAAATAAACTAAACTTATCCAAAGATTCACTTCTAAATTACCTTATAGTGATTCCTTTTTCCATAGATTCATCCCATAATCGTTTAAACACTCCTCTTGCCTTAAAATATATTCCAGAAAGCCGGTGAAATTTTACTGTTGAATCCCCAACCATCCAAAACAACCCATTATGGATTTCCACACCACAATCACGAACACCCCTCAAAATATATACATCCTTATGTCATATAAATTAACTCTGGGGTCAATGTTAATGCTTCAAAATCAACAAATTTCCTAGTCGAGGTTATATATGTAATTCACTGATGAATCTAAATAAACCAATCTCATTTACTCATTAGCATTCCAAAACCAATGTGAGAATCAAATGATTGTTCCCACACATCCTTGTACCTTAAACAATAGGTTCTTATCAGCAATGATTGATATGATTCTCCTCTACAAAGGGGTATCCTTTTTATCACATCACTGGATGTAATTTTACACCTCTATATGTCATATCCCATCCTTAACCAAAAAAACGATTGGACAAGGTCATCTCACCCATTCCCAATTTCTAACACAAAACATAGTTTATTACCCATTCCACGATCCCAATAATTTCATCCATGACATCCACTAAAATTAAATTCATCAATTGTGACACCATGACAAATCTTCCACTCATGAACACCCTACTAAATGGATTTAATTATAATTCTCCAAGAGCAAAACTTCATTAGTTTAAACTATAACCATATGCATTCCACTTATCTAGATCCATGCTCATAAAATTCCCAGGTTAATAGTCTCATAACCTACTCACAAAAACACATTGTTCCTCATACCACTCATGTCCATCATCAATTTTAAAAATATAAATAGGCATCAGGCATCACACTTAATAAGCACATACTACCTCAATTCCATTTAATTATAACAAGCGTACACTCTCATACTACTAGGTCACTAGAATCCAATACATGATCACATGAGTCATACATCACCAAACTAGGTTTACCATGCTCCATATAATGTCAACTCATCAATCCATTAAAATCCAATATGCTCTCATATAATGTCATCAAATCCCACCCATGTCGAAGCCAAATATATGCTTAGACTCTATTCGGTGTCGTTCTATGTCAAGAGCATCTAGTTATACTCTCACCACATAATAAAATGAGTCTATAAAAACATGGTCAGGCACCTGGATGGTTCAAGCCTAAAAACTAGTCTTGATAAACCAAAACTCTAAGTGTATCACTTTTTAAAGAAGTACCACTCAAGTAACATTTCTCTATAAATCCAAAGAAATACCCTCACCCATACCATAAACTCCCTTTTACATCCCTTGAATTAATATCAAAATATATTACATACCCATTACTTGTGACTCTAAGGATCAATGAATACCAGAATAACCCCTCTCATAGGTTTCCCTTAATCATACAATCCATTAACTCGCTAAAGTGTGATTCAACCCCAATGGTATATTGGTCTCCCACTTATCCCAAAATTCTGGTCTCACGTAAGACCTCAACTCACATGGCATCTTACACACCCCCACATTGAAAAACCCATGGCATCTAACATTCAAATATTCACATTGTAAGGTCTCATGTACACATAGTTCAGGCACCTCATACCAAGTCATCAACCTACCAGGTCCCTAATTCTCATTGAGAATTCACATATAGGACTACTCCACTAAATAATAATGATATAATTATCCATGGTCTATATGTAATTGTTATTTCCTAGATTATATGCATCATAGATCCATAACTATGAGGCTTTGCTATATAGATTTTTATTCTACGATATATGGGAAAACACCATATAGGTCTTTATTATAACATTAAATAACTAAACCTGAATAATAGTAAACCACATAGGGTCTAGTTCAAAGGAAACAAGTGCATGAAAAAACCTATTATGGTCACCATATGTCCCCTACACAGAGGGACTATGTCATCGTCATTAATGAAAATCCCATTGTAGATCCACTTGACCTATCATTAGAAAGAACTATGTAAATGTTGGCCTAGTTGAGAATAATTCCACCATGAACATATATAGGAAAATTTAATATGAATATTTATTTACAATTTAAAAATTTGGGCCACTCCTCAGTGATATAATCAGACACTAAAAGGCATATATTTCAGGGGAATCCTACATGTAGAATCATGAAACATGAGATGCCACATGACTCTGTGGGATAAGATTCAAATACATAATAAATCATAAATCTAAACATCATGTATGTCACATTAAGTGAAACTACACAAATTTAACATTTCTTATCAAGAAAATTAATCTCAATACATTGGTAACCTAAAATTCTTACCAGAATAGGTGTTCATGATGCACTGGCCCAGTATCCTTCCCAGGTTATAACACATTCCTATATCTATTCACTACCAAGAACCAAATAGTAAAAGAAACGAAAAAATACTCCATATGCTCCATATTGTTATGTCTCACAGCCCTAAACCCATAATTGGTTCCAGAACAGTGTTCTGTATTGTACCTTGGGTGTGCCTCCCCTTATGTTAGAGATTATTGATTAGAAATGGGGGTCTAGGGTGTGATAATGGGTAGAATATAACACCAATATTATACTGTGAGACTATAAATAAATAATCAAGAACCATACATATCAAATAATTTAAAATTATTAAATTATTTAACATGCTATAATAAAATGAAATGCCTTCATGTAGGTAGGAAAGTTCAATCACTCATTGGGTTAATCACATGTACAAATTAAATTATAAAAAGTGATAAAATTAGAAACCTAATCCTTCCCCCATATCCAAGCCTCACCTCCAATCTATTGATTCCACTTGAGCTACTCTATATCGAACTCAAAATGTCGGGACTCAACCCAACCTATAACAGCAACCATGTGAGAGGTTTCTTGAGTACCCAAGTGAAAAGGTTTCCTGAGAAGGGTGCGAGTAAATAGATTAGTAGAGTAGAACCAACATGGTCCTATATATACCAGTAATACAGTGATATTTTCACGTGACATTCTCAATTGAGAACCATAATAAATGAAAGAAATAAGTAAATAACAAAACACTATTGATCCATAATCCTGGAACCATGATCAATCATATATGATTTAGAAAATGTTGGGGTGTATCTATGAACATCACGATATCATAAAAAACATATAAGTGATGTATTATAGAAAATAACCCAAGAATACGTAATATTTATGCTCAAACTGATAATAACCCATCAAGAACAGCTTAATAGCTGGATCATAGGCATCTAGAAAATGTCTCCAAACTCCAAGTATAATGATTGGATCGATAATAGTTCCTTGGTATCCTTGGTAATACCTAATCATAAAGATCCTAAATTTCACCATGACAACCATTTGGATCCCATGCATCCTAGGTATCCCAATCATGTACATTTATATTCAACCTTTACTAGTCGGGTCCTACGGGTGACCTTATCATCCCATAATAATAATAATAATAATAACAACAAAAACAACAACAACATTAATAATAATAATAAATTAAAAAACCTAAATAGTTGGATCCTAGACAATCTATGAATCCTAGGGACTTATACCATTCATAGAATCCCATACAGACTTGTGTCCAAATCCTAATGTCCTGAGAATTCTTAAGAGGCTCAATAGCCAAATCCCAAAAAACACATATGGTAATCCATGAAGATTTCATATCATAATTTATATCACACTAGAATCACATAAAGAAAAAAAATTGGATCCTAGAAAACACCTTTGGGAATACAAAATGTCATTTCCATGTGGATTTGGGCCTATAGGATGGGTCCTAGGAAGCATTTTTTCGTTATTTATCACTTCATCGAAAATAAATAAATGAAAACATAAATAAAAGAAAAGTGTTGAAGAAACACCTAATCCAATCACTAGTGTCCACATACCTTTAATTTTACAAGTTTGGTGTGGGTTCTAAGTTGACACACACAACCATCTCTAGAAAATCCCAAACATACTAATTCAGGATTGGTCTAACATCGGGGAACCCATTATGGTCACTAATGTCACATGAAAAGAGAGGCACCCAACTTAGGGTCCTCTAGGACCTTATAACATAAGGGTACCCTACGTGGGGTCCTTTTTTCTTCAGTTCACTCCTAGGTCCATTGCCTTCCCATAAGTTAAATATATCCCCAATACTTATTTAAACATCTCAGGACCTCTAAAACAAATAGGGAAATCCTTAGTGGCAACACCCTAGATATATCCATGACCTATCTCAATTTCTTATTTCATATTAGGAAATTCCTCTCACCCAACCCAATCTTATCATCCATATGTTCTATTACCCTTGGATAAACATATCTTAAGGGTCTACACTAGGCCAAATAGGATCATCCATCTATGTTATTAAGGGTTTCTAACTGCTCATATTTAAGTTTCACTACTCTCTATCCATTTTGTTTTAACTAAGGATCACCCCCCATGGGGTTACAAAAGTTAAAGCCTAAAATTTAAATTATGGCCTCAGCCATTGGAATCTAAGGTGATCCCACTAGTGAACAAGGACCAATGTGTCCTTGAAACATTGTTTATTATATTATAAGCATTGCATTTAAACTAAATTCTAAATTAACCAATTTATTTTAACAAAATATGTAAGAACCCTTGGTGTAATAACCACGCATCAAACACATAAAAAACAAAATTAACTAATGACATAGTGAAACCATTGAGTACCACCTACATCAATAAATATCTATTCCCTTTTATAAAACCATGGATTGTTAGCTCCTCCAAGTCTTGACCATGCTCAATATGCTCGTCTACCCATCCCAAGCTCCTAAATGATTCCCAATATCTAAAATTAGTAAAATAAAATGAATAAAATTATCTAAATGTATTAATTATAAATATAAATATTTATCATTGATGCACTAGGAATCTAACACTTACTACTTCTTTAGGTAATGGGGTTTCCTCTATCCCTAGAACACCGTTGAATCTACACTAATCCAAATACCCAACACATGCCACCATTTACCCCCATTAAATTAATTCTACTTAACTGATAAACATTATAAAATTTTGTGTTTTTGTATATATTTTTTTCAAATCAATGATTAGTTGTAGGAATATATATTCTTGGGACATCCCCTAGCAAGGTTTTTTGAAAGAACCATGAAAATCAGTAAATTCCACCACGATCATATAGAATCTTCATCAGAGACCTATTTCAAGGAAGTGTAAAATTACAATGGATGGATGGGAGGATTAAAAAAGGTCAAAAAAACAAATATGAATCTTTAATTACTAATGAATCATAACTAAAATCACCCAAAACAAAAGGGGATCAGAGAAGGGATGGGAATGAAGGGAGGTTAACCCATGCGTGCGTGAGGGAGATGGAAAATAGTGGCCCATGGATTAAAATTAAATAGGTTAAAACCCATAAAAATAACTTTTAATGGGATCAAAATTTTTACTACAGGATTTTCCAAACCATGCAGTAATAATTTTCAAGTACACACCTCTCGCACGGTTGAGTCGTACGGTTTTCAAAATCGTATGCCAAATGTGGAAATTATCAGTACTGTGAACTGTAACATTTTACATGATTTATCTAAAACCATGCACAATTCATGTTCCAATTCCCAATTCCAAATGACCTAAAATAGTTTTCTCATATATTGTGCGTGATTAACCCCCAACTATGTGTAGATTTTGACTCCCATCCTTTCACTTTATGAATTGAACGAGAAATTTCTTCATGCCCAGGGTGTTGTATGGTATCTCCTAAACTAGAAACAATAAATTGTGTTCCATTGATAGAAACCTAAAAATCTCTTAAAACATAATATTTAGATTTTTATACTCACTCAATAACCTGAATCACCTCTCATGGATCAAATTTTAGGTTTTGGGCGTTGTAGAAGTGCATGATGGGCTTGTACCCAACCTTGCAAATTACCATAATTGATTATTAATCCAAGATCAATATGATGATGAATATCAGTATACATGAAATCGAATCAAAGATAAAATAAAAAGGATAGAACCTAGAACCAAGAAGAGAGGATTGATATATTTTGTATATAATTAATTTAATTTAATTATAGAATTACCTCCAAGGTTATTCTTTTTTTGTTGATGCATCTGACCATGGGTCTGAGGTGAAACTCTATTTCGATGTAGAGTACAAGGATAGGAATCCTCTATTGGTGATCCACATGTGATCCATGTATCTCCAGACATCGCTGAAGGAGTCTACAGGTGCTAGCATGGAGGATCCTTATGCTTGCGATGTCTGACTTTGATAGCCTTGAGAATCACTTCCACAACATTCTCCTTGATCCAGTGGAGAATGATTTGTCTCGTTACTGAGAAAGTTCTTAGAGAGGGAAGACTTCTCTAGGCTCATTAGATTTTCTCCATGGATTTGATGCACACAATGATTGGTTATCCAGTTGAATGACCCCTTGGATTAAATAGATAATAATAACATAACGGGGAATTTAATTCACCAGGTAATAATAAATCATTACCTCGTGTGTAGTTACTTAATTTATTATTCCATATAAAACCCTATGTCAAATAATAATAGAAATTCTATTATTTCCATGACATGTTCTTAACATTCATGTTATATTTAAATATTATTTAACTAAAAAATATTTAATATTATTTCTCACTGGAATCCTAACATGGTCTATCGATCCACCTCAATATTTACTAGGCCTTGAATAATGACTATTTATTTATTATATAAAATATAACTAAATTATTTTCTGATATATAAATATTATGTCTGCAATATATTCTCTTGAATAACTATAATTGAAATAAATGTGATCATACGTACTGAAATAATTATTAAACCACAATCAGTTATAATATTTATTCAACTTGTTAAATAAAAAAATTACCTAATAGAGATATTGGCTATGCATAGCATGTGACCCTCTAGACCTCTTTCTCATTGGCATTAGGCGAGCTTTCCTAAAGTCTAATATTACTATATAGTAATGGGTCAAGGCACCCAAGAGAATTTAGTTGATTTCGTAATGACATTTCACCGCACATGAATGCTTTACATGTAATATAATCCCTTTTTCCTGATATCTCCAATCAAGTTGGTTACATGAAAGTTCCGTCAAACCATTTGATTGATTTATCATTCTTTGAAATCTTGGAATTGAAATTTCCTAGAGAACACCATTTCCATGGATTTATTTAGGATATATCATTTACATCAAAGGGCCTTAGATATCTACTTCTGTAGAAGTGACAAATACTTTCTCTCATTATTCACTAATGTGGTATTACTCATGACGCACCCAACATATCCTACCTTACCACGAACATCTGTCATCATTGTTTTTTTCAATAAATATAAGTGTGTGAGTCATAATACCCATTAATAATAACATTAATTTACAAGGACCAATACACATGTTTTTTAGATATAAACATCTAATGGAAATTATGAATGTGGATTTCTTACTAGCTGATCTTGTTTTCATAACATTCTATTGAATATTACCAAGGGCATGCACCTTAAAAAAGATCCTCAAAGTTTCATGAGTCCCCAAACCTAATAGCCACTATCATTTTTTTCCCTTCAAATGATATCATCTGACCATAGAACATATATTCAAGAATAGTGTCATGTAACTTTTGGGTTCTCATCATAGTAGGGATCTGCTATTACCTTTTAATGTGACAGTTATTCTTAGAACATTATCACATATTATGTCATGCAGAAGAACAATTATGATGTGATAAGTAGTTAATATTAATATCTATCCAATCTATATAGTTTTATCATAAATTACATATAATATAGTTTCTAGGGAACCAAATCCAATCTTCTCCCACTTTCACTAGAGACAAATACTAACAACCTTTAGTATTATATCCCTCACATGATATCCATGCTTCTTCTAAGATAGGCCTTTATTAAGGGGGTTTTTATGTTCTCTTCTGTGGATACTCTTCTCACTGTAATTTCACCCCTCTTATAGAAATCACTCAAGAGGTGATACTTTCGTAGTATGTGCTTTCTTCGTTCATGTGACCTTTTCTCTTTTGTAAGAGTCACCACTATAGTATTATCACAATACAATGTAATAGTATCAATACTGATAGGCACCACATCATGATCCAGGACAAATTTCCAAATCCATAAGTCTTATTTGGACTCATAATATGCCTATATATATTCAGAATCCTCTGTAGAATCTATAAAAATAGAATACATAAACTCTTCCAGATCACATCTCCTTTATTGAGATAAAAAAACATATCCTGATTGCAACTTCAGATCATTCTGGTCTGTCTAAAAACTAGTATCAGTATACCCCTGATGACAAGCTTCTCAGCTCCTCCATACTCTGGAAACATGTCTTTATTTATTCTCATATACTTTAGGATAGTCTTGAAAATAGTCCAATGTTTTTCTCCTAGATATTCTTGATATCTTTCTACCATGCTCAGTGTATGGGAAAAATCAAGTCGGGTACATAACATGGAATACATGATAGATCATATCATCGAAGTGTATACAATCTTACTCATCCTATATTTCTCATGTTGTGTCTAGGGATACATTTTCTTGGAAATATGTATACCATGTGACACTAGAACCCATCCCCTCTTGGATTTTTCCATACTAAATCACTTTAGTATGTGGTTAATTTATGTACATTGACTTAGTCCAATTAGCCTCTTAGATCTATCCTGAATAATATTCATCCCTAAAATGTTGGCTACTTCACCTAAGTCCTTCATGGAGAAGCACTTGTTCAACCAGTCCTTGACTAACTACAATACAGGTATGTCATTTCCAATAAGTAATATGTCGTCGACATACACTACTAGGATAATGACCACATTACCATTAAACCTCTTGTAAACACACGGATCACATTCATTCTTAATAAAACCAAATTCAATTATGGCTTCATTAAATTGAATGTTCCATGATCTGGATATTTCTTTAATCCATAAATGGATCTTTGCAACTTGAATACCCTTTTTGCATCACTTGGTGTCGCAAACCCTTCTGTTTGTGTCATATATACATATTCTTGAAGGTTACCAATATGGAATGCAGTTTTTACATCCATTTTCCAAATCTCATAATCATGGAATGCTACTATGGAAAGTATGCTTTTTATGGATTTAAATAGGGAAACTGGTGAAAATTTTTCATCATAATCAATTCCTTGACACTATTTAAGACCTTTAGCCACTGTCCTTTCTTTATAGGTACTAACTTGACCTTCTTTGTACTGCTTTTTTTTGAATACCCATATACACCCAACAGGTTTTACATCAACTGGTGCATTGACCCGAACCTAGACTTGGTTCTGATACATGGAATATATCTCAGAATTCATAGCTTCTACCCATCTTTCAGCTTCTAATCTCTCTTTTACTTCCTTATAGGATAGAGGTTCATCATTATCCAACAATAATGAGTCACCTTCTTTGGTGATAAGGAAACCATATCTCTCTAGTTCCCTTACCTTTCTGGTGATTATATGCAGTACTTGTGTTTTAGGAACTACCTCTTCCACAGGGACCTATGGAACTTCTTCCTATACCAACTCATGTGTGTATTGAGGATCAACTTCATCAAAGTCAATCATTCTTCCACTATCCTTTTTGAGTATGGGCTCCCTATCAATAAAGACAGCATGTTTGGCAATAGTCACTTTGTGGTATGAGGGGTTGTATAGGTAGTACCCCTTTGTTTACTTGGGATACCCTATAAGGATACACTTTGTGCCCCTGGGTGGTAGTTTGTTTCCTGATAAAGCCTTAACAAATGCATCGCATCCCCATACACATGTATGCGACAAATTGGGTTTCTTTCCACTCCATATCTCGAAGGAAATCCAATTTTTCACCTTAGTTGGTACATGGATTAACTTGTAAGTCATATTTTTCAATGCATATCACCAAAAGGAAAATAGAAGATATGCATGACTCATCATTGACCTTACCATGTCCAACAAGGTATGGTTCCTCCTTTCACTAACACCATTCCACTGTGGTGTATAAGCTAGAGTGATTTGAGATAGAATCCTAAACTCCTCTTAAAGGTTGATGAACTCTTGGTTAAGATATTTTCCACCTCAATCTGATCGATGCTTTTTTATCTTCTTTCCAATCATATTCTCTACATCATTCTTGAACTCCTTGAATTTCTCAAAGGACTCAAACTTATAACTTATTAAGTTGATATATCAATATCTACTCAAGTCATTAGTAAAAGTAATGAAGTAAGAATATGCACATATATCATCTACTGGAAATGGTCCACACACATTAGTGTGTACCAATCCTAGAATCATTGTGTCCCTTTCACCTTGTCCACCAAATGTTGGTTTGGTTATTTTCACATATAAACAAGTGTCGCATCTATCAAGTGTTTTTAGCTCGAAAGAGTCTAAATTACCATCTTGACATAGCTTTGTTGGGATCTTCTCATTTACCTGACCAAGGTTGTGATGCCACAACTGGGTGTTGTATGAGTCATGTGAACTTTTTCATTATCAATTTTCAACCCTTAGTACTCATAATTTAATACATACATACCGTTATTTAAATTCCTCAAACTATAACGTATGCTGTCCTTTTTAAAGTGACAACATTTATTTCTAAACATGAAAATAAATCCATCTGTATCTAAACTCGATACTGAAATTATGTTCTTGGTAGCACTAGGTACATAATAACAGCCATGTAAAACCAAAATCATTCATTTAGGTAATGTGAGGAGGTATTCACCAATGGTAAGAGCAGCTAGCCTCGCACCATTGGCAGCTCCTAGATCCACATATCATCTAGAAAATTTCTTGAATCTACATGGTTTCTATATTTGAATAAAGATGTGATCCCCACAAGCTATATCTAATACCCAATGTGTAGAAATGGAAAGACTGCACTCGATAACAAATGCACATTTGGATTCCCCTTACCTCTGGGTGTAGTTCCTCTTCCAGTGGCCTAACTTTCCACATGAAAAGCATACTTCCTCCTTTTCCTTTCCCTACCTCTGGATCTTCTTCTTCTTGGTTGGATGGTGCTTGGATGCTTTAGATTATTTAAAAATCTTAGGATCCTCTTCTTTTTCCTTTCTCTTCTTATTCTCCATAAGAAATGTGGGTTTTTCATGCCCCGTGTCATTATCAAATTAAAGAATCATGGTAAGAAGCAATGATGGAATCTTATAATTATTTCTTGTATTATATTTCATAATAAAACTATATAAGGTCTTAGGCAGTGATGATAATATGAGATCTATATGCAACTCATCTTGGAATTAATCCCTAAGATGTCCAGATGCTCAATGTAGCCAATAATATTGATTACATGTGGTCTATTTGGTACAGACTCTCCAAGATTAGTAGTGAACAAAGAATTGGAGATCTCATTCCTCTCTTTTCTCTCCTTATCTTGATAGATATACTGAATTTTAGACATCATGCTATAAGAATCCATTTTCGCATGTTACTTCAACAGATCATTGGTCATGGATGATAGCATGAGGCACTGAATATCCATTGCATCATTCAGATGTTTCTTGTACACATATAGTTCCTCATCACATGCCTTATTTCTAGGTGCAAATATTAAAGTCTCTTCCAACACATAAACTTTCCTCTCATGGTGAAGGATAACCTGAAGGCACCTTTTCCACTCTTGGAAATTAGTGATAGTGAGAAGATTTTTCTTATAGAGTATGGATTGAAATGATATGTTTGATGTCATTTTGATTTTTTTTTCTAAAAATTATTTTGAACACAGTTTTAGTACATTATCATGATATATATTGAAAAATAAATAACTTAATATTAATTAATCTCCAACTATTTTTTCAAAACCCAATATCCCTCACCATTGGCTTTAGAATATCCTAGTAATTGGACATTCTAGCGACAAGGATCCATATTTACCTTTTCATTACCCCAACTAGGGTTGTTCAAGAAACTTTACAGGTTTTAGATAGTTATTCCAAATTCCAACTATATTATCTCATTGATCCTTGATATGTTGAGTGGACTCCCTAATCCTAAAATCTTTAATTTTGGATTTCCTCAGCCTTTATCTCTTAGTAACACCAAGTCCTACTAGGGTAGTCAACCCTTGATGTAAACTAAGTTCGGTCAACCCAAATTTTCAGATTATAATTTCCTCATAATTGAAAGCACCCCAACTAGGGTTGGTCAATAACTTTGAACTATTGCTTGATTCTAAACAAAATAATGGAAGGTTATACTAACTTAATATTTAATTGAAGGATTTTATCCTTTATGCATAAATTTCCAGTTATTGTCTTTTAACATTCTTGTTAATGTTAAGTAGGATATACTTAAGTGAATAACCATATATAGATAATATTTAGACATAATCGATTTTTATTTTAGTTTCCTCTTGTATGCTTGATAGTTCATTAATAATGTGACTGCGTCAAACATCCAAAATGAATAACCATACAACTGATAAAAATAAAATAAGGGGTAGGAACATGAGCTTTACTATTGGTTATTTTATCTAGCAGTAGATAAAATAACCCTAACCTAGGGTAGAAACACCTTGAACCATTTAAGGTTCATGTTTACAGCTTTCCACATGTCCAACTCTGTATCTCCTTGGATTGGTTTTTCCTCAGCTCCTAACTTGAACCGCCTCCTATAGCTTGTGATATCCATCCATTACATATTATTTTTACTCACATTTAGGTGAGGGGTAAAGGGGGGTTTATATAAAAGAAAAAATGGGCACCCAGGCCCTATATATTAATGAGGTGAAGTCACGCAGGCCAACAATTTTAATTTAATAAATAAATTAAAAGGGAACCAATCACATACAAATGTCTATTCTAGCTCATGATCATCCAAGTACATGCAACAAATTATGCACTCAATAAAATAAGAATTCAATTATTTAATAATTCTTATTAAGATAAATTACCCTAGAATATATTAATCATTATATTTAATTAATCAATCCTTTTTATCTTAATCCATTTCTTAATTCCCTTGAAATTCTAAATCATAACTTTTTATATAACTTGTACCTTGGAAGAAACCAGGTGAATACCCATCCAAAACTACCTAGCATGTATTTATAATTATATACACTTTATTCTTTGTGACATTTAGCATGCACACATAATTATAATTGTAATATAACTCATACATGATGTGCAGATATTTGAACATTACGCAGATATTAATTAAACATTTATATATTTATTTATATAAATATATATTAAAAACCTATCACATGTTGTGTCTTAGCTTTATTCCCACATGAACGTACATGTCTCAA
This sequence comes from Viscum album, assembly GCA_963277665.1. NCBI lineage: Eukaryota > Viridiplantae > Streptophyta > Magnoliopsida > Santalales > Viscaceae > Viscum > Viscum album. The sequence goes on from OY728137.1 coordinate 116,792,775, forward strand.
GGGTTACATAACATAATAATAAATTTGTAAATCTACATAATCTGAAAATAGTACACGTAGTGTAGATCTGACTACAAGACGTGTACCCTCTTCACCATCCATCTGAAGTACATGCCTAGGGAAAATACATGTGAGGTGTACTTAGGAAATCTTCAGAGTACATAGAATTTTCAAAGGGCCACATGGTGTGTAGACTCCGCATTACACGGTCACTAGCCAAAAAGTTTTGTATGGGATACACGACGTGACCCTAAACCAAAGAGACTACATGTCGTCTCCAGTGGGCCAGAAAGAATTCAGTCCATCTGACCACTCACCATTATATCCTAGTCAACACGTGGAGTAAGAATTAATTACACTATGTGTCATTAATGCACATGGCTTGAGTAATTGAAAAATTACTCATGATTAATTGAACACCAATACTCAGTGTGTAGATCCTATTTTATGATGTGTATTCTTGTGTTATCTAGATAGAACCATTGGTGCCTACTGATGAGATCTTTAATTTAATTAAAATCAAAAAATTATTGATTTCTGTTAGATCTACAAGAAACAATAAGGGAGGAATATAGTTCAAAATTCATAATACAATAATTATTAAACATTAATTTACAAACTAAATTATTAAATCGTAAATCATAAATGCAATATTTAAATAATTATAAATGAAAATATGACCCACTATGATACCACTTTTAGGTTCCTGGTGTAGAAGAAGCACAGGATGAGCGTGTACCAAACTTTTCAAATTTCCATAATCTAGGATTAATATGACGAGGAATGCCAGTATCCACATAATTGAATAAAAGATAAAATAAAATAGAGAGAACCCAGAACTGAGAATAGAGGATCGACATATTTTGTTTATAATTAATTTAATTAAATTAAATAATTACCTTTAAGGTGATTCTTTCTTCTTTGAGGCATCCGACAACGGGTCTGTGGTGTGGCTTCATTACGATTTAGAATCCAAGGATAGGAATCCTCTAGAGGTGATCCACATATACTCTGTAATGGCCCGGACCTCTCCGGTCCATTACTTTGTGGAATTTTGGTATTGGAGGTGTTCCGGGAGGCCAAGGGGACTTATCCCCAACACTTTGCCAATTTTTCCAGTTCTGTGAACAGTGTTTCCAGTTTTATGAACAGTAACAGATCGGTCTCACGGATTGTTCTGACAGATCGGTCTCACCGATCAGTTTCACAGATCGGTGTGACAGATCGGTTTCACAGATCGGTCTGACTGATCGGTTTCACAAATCGGTCTGACAGATCGGTCTCAGCGATCGGTCTGACAGATCGGTCTCACCGATCAGTTTCACAGATCGGTGTGACAGATCGGTTTCACAAATCGGTCTCACCGATCAGTTTCACAGATCGGTGTGACAGATCGGTTTCACAGATCGGTCTGACAGATCGGTTTCACAGATCGGTCTCACAGATCGGTTTCACAGATCGGTATGATAGATCGGTTTCATAGATCGGTTTCACATATCGGTGTGACAGATCGGTTTCATAGATCGGTTTCACAGGTCGGTGTGACAGATCAGTTTCACAGATCGGTTTCACAAATTGGTTTCACAGATCGGTGTGACAGATCAGTTTCACAGATCGGTTTCACAGATCGGTGTGACAGATCAGTTTCACAGATCGGTTTCACAGATCGGTGTGACAGATCGGTTTCACATATCGGTTTCACAGATCGGTGTGACAGATCAGTTTCACAGATCGGTTTCACAGATCGGTGTGACAGATCAGTTTCACAGATCGGTTTCACAGATCGGTTTCACAGATCAGTGTGACAGATCAGTTTCAGAGATCGGTTTCACAGATCGGTGTGACAGATCAGCTTCACAGATCGGTTTCACAGATCGGTGTGACAGATCAGTTTTACAGATCAGTTTCACAGATCGGTTTCACAGATCGGTTTCATGTACAGTAACGGTGGGTGAATAGTGTTTCCAGACTCCTACAGTTTTGCCCCTTTTTACGTTTCCTTTGACGTAAAATACATTTAAAGCCTTATTTTAAGGGCTCTTAAGGCCGTTTAAAATGCCATAAATCCTATATTAATTATTCCTAAGGCTTGGAATGTTTTACTTGGTCAACCACGTGGGTTAATGCGATCCTTGTTTAATGGAGAATTAACCGGATCGTAAACCATCACCTCGTTAAATCTTAAAATGGGACGAGATATCATTCTCCCTTGTTCTTTCCCTTTGTTCTCAACAAAGAGGCGCTAGAACCTTTCAATCCTTTCCGTAGGAGTTGCACAATCAATCATTACTCCTAGGATTGGTTCTGCTCTGTTTTTGATGCAACCAAGCTGTGTCGATCGTTCTTCCACATAAGTTGTCGCGAGGGGAGGATTGTGACCTGTTGTGTGGATAAAGGACGTCAAGAACTCTTCAAGGTAGGGGATTCATGGCTTCTCTAATTGTATATGTGCAGTCGTAGAATTAGCATGATTTATCTCTTTAGATCACAATGAAATTGACCTAATTAAATACTTGAACCGGATTAAAAGAATTGGTTGATCGCATGTTGTTGCTTTATACCGTGATAACGGTTTGCCTCATGTTTTCCTAGATATAGTGATATCCATATTTTCTTTGATTTGTTGTTCATTCATGACAGAAATTGATAATGAACGTAAAGCCGGAATTAGTCGTTAATTAATTGGGTAAAGATAAAGAGGCATGTAAATTAATCTGGTTGTTGCCGTTGTTGTGTTTGTTCTAATTTGAGGATAATAAAATTAGGGAAGTAATCATGGTTATTTAATTGTGATAGCTTGCTGATTAGGTATCCATGATTGGAACCTATGAATAAGAAATCTGCCAATTCAATATGGATTAGAGAACATATTATGTGGGAATTTCTAAAAGGGTTCTGAGTTACCCTCTTGTTTGTTAAAGGGTCAAGAGCCCATGATGTGATGTTTTTTTTTTCTGCTGCTTGTGCTGTGATGTGAGCCTGGATGGTTGTTGTGATATGTGGAGGCATGGAGGCCTTGTGGTTATAGCAGCAGATGACGCCTAGAGTGGCGAGATGCATCAGTTTATGCATGTGGGTGTCGGGGAGGACACCAGGGGTGATGGAATGGGATGGAGGTGGTTGCTGGTTGCTTGTGGTTTTCTTGAATGTTAATATGCTTTTCTTTTCCCCACTGCTCAAGGCAGCTGGTCTTGCTACCTTTCTTCTGAGGGAGGCGAAGACGCACGGGGTATGCCACGTGCTTTCCGTGTTTAGCCTCTTGAGGGAGAATGTGTATATGCTCTTTCTATAGGCGGCAAAGACTCGACGGGTAGTATATCTATTCACCGTGTTGAGCCTCCTTTGTGTTTAGAAGCATAGGATGTTTTTTTAGAATGCCTGGGAATGTGGAAAAGTAATTCTGTAATGAATGTTTGATTAAATGGTGAAAATCCACGGGGATGGAGATGCTGGAATTTAAAGGTGATGTGAATCTTAAAAAGGAGCTGTTATTTTTGAATGTGATGCCAATTCAGTTTGATGTGGAATTGTTCATTCTAAATTAATGTTTAAATAATTAATTAACGTACAGTGGAACTGATAAAATGAGAACGGAGTAATCTAATAAATCTCTTCAAATGTTTGTGTGCTTATAGGATACCTAGTCTTAGAAGTAGCAGCCTGGAGTCTGATAGACGCTAGCTGCAGTTGCATCTAAGACTAGGTAATGCCCATAGTGTGGATGTGAGTTACTTATATATTTTGTACTTTTTGTGTTTCTATACGCTACTCCACCCTGTCGGTAAGGGAAACTGACACCCCGGGGATTCTGAGACCTGGGGGAGGGTGTTTTCCCCAACATTCTGATGGGAGGTTGAATGACTGACTACCCCCTTTGGCTCTGCTCTCTTCTCTTGGTAGATACTTTTGCAATGAGGCACAGTGGTTAATTACCCCATATATGTGTGTAGAGGGCTGTAATGGCTTGTGGTTATTCACACACATATATTCTGGATATAGTATCCTACGGACTACTATAGGTGTAACGTGTATAGGCTATGATGGCTTGAGGATCCTTACTCGGTGTATGGGCTGTAATGGCTTGAGGTATTATACCCGACGTATGATACACGTTATGCGAGCTGTGGTGGTTCCTAGAAATTACCTGGTTACTTTTGGTTGTGAGTACGGTGTGGAGCTTAGCCCAGGTGTCTGCGGGCAAGCCTTTGGAGAGAGATGCACAGGACGTATGTCGTTGGGGCAAAGCGGAAAACCAGTGGGGAAGTAGTAGCGGGGTACCCTTGATATTCTTTACTATATTCCATATTCTTGTATGCGTTACTTGGTGAGATTATCCATGGTGAGGTTGGGAACTTAGTATACCTGTTTAGGTGACGAGTTAGTTTCACTTGTTGTTCACTGGGCTTTAGCATGCTTTCTTTACTTTTACACGAGAGGCTTGGGGAGGATCCAACTGAGTATACTGTTATACTCACCCTATGTATGTATAAACTGTTTTTCAGGTCACTTGGAGCAAGTTGGAGATCAAGCGGGTTACTACTATCTTGTGGTTGGAGGAGGAGCTGTTTGGGCTCATGGTCGCTGCCGTTTTTCTTTCTTTTGGGTACTTTTAGTTTTCCCTTTCAGTTGTAGTACTTTTGCATGAAATTTCACATATTTACTTGGGTTTCTTTTATTTTTTTCAGTTATGAGTTGGAGTTGGTTGGAGTCTATTCTATCTCTCTCTTCTGCATGTGTTATCTTAGAGGGTAATGCCTCCCATTTGTGTGTGTATTATACCCTCGGTGCTAGTCGCCAACCCGGGGCATACTGGAGGCGGGACTAGGGGGTCATTATCTCCCTTCTCACATTTCCGGGCCAGGAGGGGTACACTTTGTGGGGAGGGGGTCGTGACAGAGTGGTATCAGCGGTCTGGTTGAGGGATAGGATGGAGTTTGGAGTTAGGAACAGGTGAGGATGCATGGGATGGTAAGGAAACGGTGTCCTTCATGTTTAGAAAGTTGGGTAAACACTGGAGACCGGCAGAGACATAGGCGTTTAGGGCCCCCTATGATCTGTTTCACGGACCTTTAAGTTTACGACGGCTACTAAACAAAATGATACTGGTTGCATTGTAGAGACCTAGGAAAGGATCATGCATCATTATTCTTTGCGCCTGTGTTTGAATGGGTAGTCCTTGGGATAGGTAACCTAAAATTAATAATACAAAATAATTAATTAATTAATGTTGAATCTTCCATATTCCAGGCTTAGGAGCTCTAACGGTTGTTATTTTACAGGTATGGCTCCAGGTTGACGTCCTCGTCAGGTTTGCGCAGAAGGTGCCCAGCAGTCTGTTCCAGCAGATCGCCACCGGGTAGAGGTTGACGACGATGACACTTGGAGGAAGACACTCCGAGAGTTTCAGCGCCAGAGTCTACAGAAGTACGGGGGCTCCGTTTCAGATGCAGTCACAGAAGACTGGTTGGAGGAGGTCGAGATAGGATTCAGTTCGATTCGTGCTCGGAAGGAACACTGGGTGTCCTTGGTTTTGACGATGTTGCGTGGAGCGGTGAGACAGTGGTGGTTCTTGTTCCTCAGGGATCGTGAGGAGTCAACGATCTCATGGGAGGAGTTTCGAGACAGGTTTAGAGTTGAGTTTCTTTCATCGACTGCGAAGGCGTCCAGTCGCCAGGAGCTACTCACCCTTCGACAGGGGAGCTCCAGTGTTCGAGAGTTTGGAATCCGTTTCAGGAACCTTATACGATATGCTTCAGACCTGTTACCGGATGATGAGGCCAGGGAGAGGCATTTCGAGGAGGCTTTGCATCCAGAGATCCAGCGCCAGGTCACCCCATTTATGCTGAAGACATATCTTGAGGTGATGGCGAGGGAAGAGGTTGTTGAGAGGACTTTGACCAGGACTGGATCGTCATGAGAGTGGAATTGTCATGATTCCTCACGAAGCAGATCTGTGGTTCAGGGTTCCCGGTTTTCAGGACAGAAGAGTTTTCGTTCACCTGGGGGTAGGTCCCAGCCCTTCCCATCTGGTTTCTCCGGAGGCAGCAACTCTCAGGCCTATGCCAAGGGATCAGGCGTTTGTTTTTCTTGTGGTGGTCTTGGTCATTAGCAGTGGAAATGCCCGACTTTTCAGAGCAGTCATCGTGCACCAGGCGCTCCACTCCAGGTTCCTTCGTTGAGGCAGTTCCAGCCGAGGCAGCAGCAGCAGGTTGCACCAGCTTTAGATCACCAGAGCGTAGATGGAGCAGGCAGAGGACAGCCCCATGATGCTCTCCGTCCTCAGAGAGCAGAGCGCGGCCGTGGTGGTGGTCTTCATCAGGGTCAGAGAGGCCGTGGAGGTGGTCGTGCTCAGCTTCATGCTCTAGCGTTGCCAGCTCCAAGTGAGATAGACGTCGTCTGAGGTACCCTTTGCTTGTTTTCTACCTTGGTGTATGCCTTGTTTGATTCAGGAGCGACACACTCCTTTATATCCCATACCCTTGTCCACGCTTTGGGACTTGAGGTAGAGAGGCTTCCAGTGCCCTTGGCGTTGACTACGCCAGTTGGAGGTCGAGCTAGCTTGTTTGAAGTATGTAGAGACCGTGAGCTAGTGTTGGGGCAGCACCGCTCTTGGGGAGATTTCCTATGTTTACGAATACAACCATATGATGTCATCCTCGGCATGGATTGGTTGTATTCAGTGCAGACTATTGTGGATTGCTACAGGAATAAGGTCATTTTCTTTGATGAAGATGGAGAGGAAGTGGTGTTTGTTGGTGAGAGAGATCCTCGAATGAGTCATAGGCGAGTTCCTTTCTTATCATCCATGATGGCTGGGATGATGCTGAGTTCTTCAGAGGATCAACAGTTGGTGTTTCCTAGGGTCGTAGAGGAGTACCCTGACGTCTTTCCAGAAGAGCTTGTATCTTTACCCCCTCGACGAGATATCGAGTTTGGGATCGAGCTACAGCCATGAGCATCTCCTATCTCTATGTCTCCATATAGGATGGCCCCTTCTGAGTTACGAGAGATACGTTTTCAGCTCGATGGTCTGTTGTAGTGTGGTTTTGTTCGGCCATGTGTGTCACCTTGGGGTGCACCAGTTTTGTTTGTGAAAAAGGCTGATGGCAATTTGCAGTTATGCGTCGATTATCGTCGGTTAAACAAAGTGACAATAAAGAACCGCTATCCTCTCCCGCGGATTGATGACCTATTCGATCAACTGAAGGGTGCAAGTTGGTTTTCAAAGATAGACTTGCGGTCAGGATATCATCAGATGTGTGTAAAGGATGAGGATATCCCGAAGACTGCTTTCTGTTATCGTCATGGGCATTATGAGTTTGTTGTAATGCCATTTGGTGTGACAAATGCTCCAGCTGTGTTCATGGGGTTGATGAATGTTGTGTTCCGTGAATTCCTGGACAAGTTTTTTGTGGTTTTCATTGATGACGTCCTTGTGTACTCCACATCTGAAGAGGAGCATGCAGAGCATCTACGAGCCGTTTTGGGAGTTCTTCGCCAACATCGGTTGTTTGAGAAGATGTCCAAGTGTGAGTTCTGGGCTCGAGAAGTTCGTTTCTTGGGACATTTTGTGTCCCAACAAGGAGTATCTGTGGATCCTTCGAAGATAGAAGCAGTGGTGTCTTGGCCAGCCCCCAAGACCGTGTCAGAGGTGCGAAGTTTCCTTGGTCTTGCAGGCTATTATAGGATGTTTGTGGCTAATTTCTCCTGAGTTGCGACTCCTCTGACAGCTTTGACCAGGAAGGTTCAAGCGTTCATATGGACGGATCAGTGTCAGACATCTTTCGAGTATCTAAAGGAGAATTTGGTGAGTACTCCAGTCCTTTGTCTTCCAGCGGAGGGAGTCCAGTTTGATGTTTTCTGTGATGCTTCACATCTGGGGCTAGGCTGTGTTCTCATGCAGCAGAGGTCTGTTGTTTCTTATGGGTCTTGACAGTTGCGTCCCCATGAATGCAACTACTCCACCCATGATCTTGAGTTGGCAGCCGTGGTGTTTGCGCTGAAGTTGTGGAGACATTACCTCATTGGCGAGCGCTTTGTGGTTTTCACCGATCATAAGAGTTTGAGGTATGTTTTCTCTCAGCGGGATTTGAACTTGCGGCAACGTCGGTGGCTGGAGTTCTTACAGGAATACAACTTCAAAATATCATATACACCTGGGAAGGGAAATGTTGTTGCTGATGCACTGAGCCGAAAGTCACGTAATGATGTTGTGCGTGAATCTGGGGATTCCTGGAGAGTGATGGAAGAGCTATCAGCTTTGCATATTGATATGGGAGAAGTTGGGGGGAAGAGGTTGTCTTTTCCAGATGACGGTGCAGTCATCCCTGATGCAAAAGGTGGAAGAGTCTCAGTTGGGTGATCTAGAGGTGGAAGTTTGGAGAGACAGAGTTGTATGTGGTGAGGCCCCTGACGGTTGGTCGGAGGATGAACAACACCGAGTGTTGTATCATGGCAGGCTTTTTGTTCCCTTGGTGATGCGTGAGACAGTTCTCCGAGAGTTCCATAGTTCACCCTTGGCGGTACATCCTTGTGTGACGAAGATGTATTGATCCTTGAGGATTCATTTTTGGTGGCCTGGGCTGAAGCGTACAGTTGCAGAATGTGTGTGTCGATGTTTAGTCTGCCAGAAGGTGAAGGCCGAACACCGTGTTCCTGGTGGTCTTCTCCAGCACTTAGAGATTCCTCAGTGGAAGTGGGAGGAAATCTCAATGGACTTTGTTATAGGTTTACCTCGAGCTCCGGGAGGACATGATGCTATATGGGTGGTAGTGGATCGTTTAACTAAATCGGCCCACTTCATAGCAATCAAGGAGTCGAGCTCAGTGGAGGTTTTGTCGAGGCAATATCTGGAGGAGGTGGTGAGGCTTCACGGAGTTCCTAAGACGATCATTTCTAATCGAGATCCTCGTTTTACCTCTAGGGTGTGGAGAGGTCTCCAGCATGCTTTTGGCTCTCAGCTTTGCCTTAGCACTACTTTTCATCCTCAAACGGATGGTCAGATAGAGCGAACCATCCAGACTCTTGAAGACATGTTGCGCTCTTATGTTCTTGATTTTGGAGGTTCATGGACGAAGCACTTAACCTTGGTAGAGTTTTCTTACAATAATAGTTTTCACTCTACCATCGGCATGGCGCCGTTTGAAGCCTTGTATGGCCAGCCATGCCATTATCCGTTGTGCTAGACTGGGGTCAGAGAGTCCGCAATTCTCGGACCAGAACTAGTGCAGAATATGACAGAGATGGTTCAAGTGATTCGTGAGAAGATGAAGACAGCACAAGATCGTCGGAAATCTTATGCTGATCAAAGAAGGAGACCCTTAGAGTTTAATGTTGGGGATCATGTGTTTTTAAAGGTGACTCCCCATCGTGGGCAGTGAAGGTTTGGTCACGGAAGTAAGCTTTCTCCCCGTTTTGTTGGGCCTTTCGAGCTGTTAGCTCGTGTTGGAGGTGTGGCGTATCGAGTAGCACTTACCCCTCAGATGAGTCGGATACATGATGTTTTCCATGTATCACAGCTCCGTCGTTATCTTCATGATGAATCTCATGTTATCGATTGGGGAGAGATCGATATTGACGATGATGCAACCTTCGAGGAGCGACCTGTGAAGATCCAAGACCTCAAGGAGAAGGTGTTGTGTGGGAATTCTATACCCTTAGTTCGTGTCTTATGGCGACACGGTGCCATGGAGGAGAGTACCTGGGAGCGTGAGTCACAGATACGTGCTCAGTACCCAGAGTTGTTTAATGTTTAACTCCTTTCATGTAATGATGTTTCCTCTCTGGTTAGACCTTTCATGTTTTATTTATGTACCTATGAGGTGATGTTATGTTTGAATTGTTTGGGTATGGATTTTTTGTTCCCATACTCCCGGATGTCGTAGTTTTGTTCCAGATTTCAAACAACTCATTGTGGTTTTCCCCTGAGAGGTATCTTATGGGGTGGTTCTTCGGACCCCTCTTTTCTTCTGGGTTGGTTTTTAATTCTCGAGGATGAGAATTTTTTGAGAGGTATCTAATGTAATGGCCCGGACCTCTCCGGTCCATTACATTGTGGAATTTTGGTATTGGAGGTGTTCCGGGAGGCCAAGGGGATTTATCCCCAACACTTTGCCAATTTTTCCAGTTCTGTGAACAGTGTTTCTAGTTTTATGAACAGTAACAGATCGGTCTCACCGATCGGTCTGACAGATCGGTGTGACAGATCGGTTTCACAGATCGGTCTGACAGATCGGTCTCAACGATCGGTCTGATAGATCGATCTCACCGATCAGTTTCACAGATCGGTGTGATAGATCGGTTTCACAGATCGGTCTGACAGATCGGTTTCACAGATCGGTGTGACAGATGGGTTTCACAGATCGGTCTGACAGATCGGTTTCACAGATCGGTCTGACAGATCGGTTTCACAGATCGGTGTGACAGATCGGTTTCACAGATCGGTTTCACAGATCGGTGTGACAGATCGGTTTCACAGATCGGTTTCAGAGATCGGTTTCACAGATCGGTGTGACAGATCGGTTTCACAGATCGGTTTCACAGGTCAGTGTGACAGATCAGTTTCACAGATCGGTTTCACAAATCGGTTTCACAGATCGGTTTCACAGATCAGTGTGACAGATCAGTTTCACCGATCAGTTTCACAGATCGGTGTGACAGATCAGTTTCACAGATCGTTTTCACAGATCGGTGTGAAATATCGGTTTCACAGATCAGTTTCACAGATCGGTGTGACAGATCAGTTTCACAGATCAGTTTCACATATCGGTGTGACAGATCAGTTTCACAGATCGGTTTCACAGATCGGTTTCACAGATCAGTGTGACAGATCCGTTTCACAGATCAGTTTCACAGATTGGTGTGACAGATCAGTTTCACAGATCGGTTTCACAGATCGGTGTGACAGATCAGTTTTACAGATCAGTTTCACAGATCGGTTTCATAGATCGGTTTCATGTACAGTAACGGTGGGTGAACAGTGTTTCCAGACTCCTACAGTTTTGCCCCTTTTTATGTTTCCTTTGACGTAAAATACATTTAAAGCCTTATTTTAATGGCTCTTAAGGCCGTTTAAAATTCCATAAATCCTATATTAATTATTCCTAAGGCTTGGAATGTTTTACTTTGTCAACCGCGTGGGTTAATGCGATCTGTTTTTAATGGAGAATTAACCGGATCTTAAACTGTCACCTCGTTAAATCTTAAAAATGGACGAGATATCATTCTCCCTTGTTCTTTCCCATTGTTCTCAACTAAGAGGTGCTAGAACTTTTCAATCCTTTCCGTAGGAGTTGCACAATCAATCTTTACTCCTAGGATTGGTTCTGCTCTGTTTTTTATGCAACCAAATTGTGTCGATCATTCTTCAACATAAGTTGTCGCAAGGGGAGGATCGTGACCTATTGTGTGGATAAAGGACGTCAAGAACTCTTCGAGGTAGGGGATTCATGGCTTCTCTAATTGTATATGTGCAATCGTAGAATTAGCATGATTTATCTCTTTAGATCACAATGAAATTGACCTAATTAAATACTTGAACCGGATTAAAAGAATTGGTTGATCGCATGTTGTTGCTTTATACCGTGATAACGGTTTGCCTAATGTTTTCCTAGATATAGTGATATCTATATTTTCTTTGATTTTTTGTTCGTTCATGATAGAAATTGATAAGGAACGTAAATCCGGAATTAGTCGTTAATTAATTGTCTAAAGATAAAGAGGCATGTAAATTAATCTGGTTATTGTCGTTGTTGTAGTTGTTCTAATTTGAGGATAATCAAATTAGAGAAGTAAGCATGGTTATTTAATTGTGATAGCTTGCTGATTAGGTATCCATGATTGGAACCTACGAATAACAAATCTGCCAATTCAATATGGATTAGAGAACAGATTATGTGGGAATTTCTAAAAGGGTTCTGAGTTACCCTCTTGTTTGTTAAAGGGTCAAGAGCCCATGATGTGATGTTTGTTTTTCTGCTGCTTGTGCTGTGATGTGAGCCTGGATGGTTATTGTGATATGTGGAGGCATGGAGGCCTTGTGGTTATAGCAGCAGATGATGCCTAGAGTGGCGAGATGCATCAGTTTATGCATGTGGGTGTCGGGGAGGACACCAAGGGTGATGGAATGGGATGGAGGTGGTTGCTGGTTGCCTGCGGTTTTCTTGAATGTTAATCTGCTTTTCTTTTCCCCACTGCTCAAGGCAGCTGGTCTTGCTACCCTTCTTCTGAGGGAGGTGAAGACGCGCGGGGTATGCCACGTTCTTTCCGTGTTTAGCCTCTCATGGGAGAATGGGTATATGCTCTTTCTATAGGCGACAAAGACTCGATGGGTAGTATATATATTCACCGGGTTGAGCCTCCTTTGTGTTTAGAAGCATAGGATGTTTTTCTAGAATGCTTGGGAATGTGGAAAAGTAATTCTGTAATGAATGTTTGATTAAATGGTGAAAATCCACGGGGATGGAGATGCTGGAATTTAAAGGTGATGTGAATCTTAAAAAGGAGCAGTTGTTTTTGAATGTGATGCCAATTCAGTTTGATGTGGAATTGTTCATTGTTAATTAATGTTTAAAGAATTAATTAACGTACAGTGGAACTGATAAAATGAGAATGGAGTAATCTAATAAATATCTTCAAATTTTTTTGTGCTTATAGGATGCCTAGTCTTAGAAGTAGTAGCCTGGAGTCTGAGAGACGTTATCTGCAGTTGTATCTAAGACTAGGTAATGCCCATAGTGTGGATTTGAGTTACTTATATATTCTGTACTTTTTGTGTTTCTATACGCTACACCACCCTGTCGGTAAGGGAAACTGACACCCCGGGGATTCTGAGACCTGGGGGGTGTTTTTCCCAACATTCTGATGGGAGTTTGAATGGATGACTACCCCCTTTGTCTCCTCTCTCTTCTCTTGGTAGATACTTGTGCAATGAGGCACAGTGGTTAATTACCCCATATATATGTGTAGAGGGTTGTAATGGCTTGTGGTTATTCACACACATATATTCTGGATATAGTATCATACGGACTACTATAGGTGTAACGTGTATATGCTATGATGGATTGAGGATCCTTACTCGGTGTATGGGCTGTAATGGCTTGAGGTATTATACCCAACGTATGATACACGTTATGCGAGCTGTGGTGGTTCCCGGAAATTACCTGGTTACTTTTGGTTGTGAGGACGGTGTGGAGCTTAGCCCAGGTGTCTGTGGGCAAGCCTTTGGAGAGAGATGCACAAGATGTATGTCATTGGGGCAAAGCGGCAAACCAGTGGGGAAGTAGTAGCGGGGTACCCTTGATATTCTTTACTATATTCCATATTCTTGTATGCGTTACTTGGTGAGAGTATCCATGGTGAGGTTGGGAACTTAGTATACCTGTTTAGGTGATGATTTAGTTTCACTTGTTGTTCACTGGGCTTTAGCATGCTTTCTTTACATTTTCACGAGAGGAATGGGGAGGATCCTACTGAGTATACTGTTATACTCACCCTATGTGTGTATAAACTGTTTTTCAGGTCACTTGGAGCAAGTTGGAGATCAAGCGGGTTACTACTAGCTTGTGGTTGGAGGAGGAGCTGTTCGGGCTCGTGGTCACTGCCGTTTTTATTTCTTTTGGGTACTTTTAGTTTTCCCTTTCAGTTGTAGTACTTTTGCATGAAATTTTGCATATGTACTTGGGTTTCTTTTATTTTTTTTCAGTTATGAGTTGGAGTTGGTTGGAGTCTATTCTATCTCTCTCTTCTGCATGTGTTATCTTAGAGGGTAATGCCTCCCATTTGTGTGTGTATTATACCCTCGGTGCTAGTCGCCAACCCGGGGCCTACTGGAGGCGGGACTCGGGGGTCATTATCTCCCTTCTCACATTGCCGGCCCAGGAGGGGTACACATTGTGGGGAGGGGGTCGTGACATACTCCATGTATCTCTGGACATCGCTGAAGGAGTCTCTAGGTGCTAGCATGGAATATCCTGTCACTTGAGATGTTCATCTTTGATCACCTTGATAATTGCTTTCAAAGAATTCTCCTTGATCCGATGGAGGAGGATCTATCTTGTTCTTGAAAGATTTATTGGAGAGGGAAGAGTTATCTAGGATAGAGACCTTTTCTCTAAGGATGTTGTGAACACAAAGATTGGTTAGTTGGTCGAATGACCTCTTGGATTAAATAGAGAATAATAACATAATGTGGAATTTAATTCACCAGTTAATCATAAATAAGTAACACAGGTGTCGTTACTTAATTTACTAATCAATGGAAACCCAATGTCAAAAAATAATAGAAATTTTATTATTTCCATGACATGTGCCTAACTTTCATGTTATATTTAAATATTTTTTAACTAAATAATATTTAATATTATTTCTCACTGGATGCATAACTTGGACCGCCAATCCTCCTCAATATTTATTGGCCCTTGAATAATTAATATTTATTTATTAAATAAATATAACTACATTATTCACCAATAAATAAATATTAGGTCTGCAATATATTCTCTCGAATAACTAGTGATGAAGTAAATACATTCAAGCATACTTAAATAATTATTAAACCAAAACTGGGAATAATATTTATTCAACTTGTTAAATAAATAAATTATTTATCTGAGATATTGGCTACACTTAGTATGTGACCCTCTAGGCCTCTTTATCATTGGCATTTGGAAGGCATACCTAAAGTCCAAGATTACTGTCTAACAACAGTTCATGGCATCCAAGAGAAACAATTTGATGTCACAATGACATGTAACCTCATATAAACACTTTCTGAATAATATAATCCATTTGTCCCAATATCTTTAATCAGGCAGGTTGCATGCGAGTGCCATCTACCCATGTGCTCAATTTCTCATTCATTGGCTTCTTGAAATTTAACTTTCCTAGAGAAAACCATGGACATGGATTTAGTTAGTCTATATAATTTCCATAAAATTACATGAGATATTTACTTCTGTAGAAGTGAAAAATAATTTCTTCAATTATTCATTAATGCAGTATTACTCGCGACACACCCAACATATCCTACCTCACCAAAAACATCTGTCTTCATGGTTTTTGTCAATAAATATAAGTGTGAAAGTCATAGTACCCAATAATAATAATCTTAAAGTATAAGGACTAATATAAATGTTTGTAGATAGAAACATCCAATGAAACTTATGAATGTAGATTTTCGATTGGTGGGTCTTGTTCTCATAATATACTCCTGGATATTACAAAGCACACACACCATTAGAAGGTGCCTCAATGTTTCATGAGTCCCCACCCCTGATAGCCTGTAACATTTGTGTCCCTTCAAATGATAACATCCATACATAGAACATATATTTAATAATAGTGTCATGGAACTTTTGGGTTCTCATCATAGCAAGGATCTACTATGAACTTTTAATGTGACAGCTATTCTTAGGAAACTATCACAAACTATTTCATAAAGAATAAAAATCATGATGTGATAATTATTTTATATTAATATTCATCCAATGAATATAGGTATATTATAAAGTACAAAGAATTTGGTTTCTAGGGAACTAAATCCAACCCAAAACATATCTAAAAACATCTTCTTGGAATTTTTGAACTCTTGGATTCTTGATCTAAAATCAGATTCTCAAAATTAACCATCAACAAAATTGATTTTTTTTAGTTTCTCTTGAAATTAAAACACCTATAGGGATGTGGGGAATTATTTTTAGCATGCGTTAAGTTCAATTTCAACCCCATGATATTGTTTTAATTAACTTTATGAAAATTAAGTGTGTCTGAATGAGAATGAAGGAGAATATTTGAAATAATATTTGAGAGAATGTGCCGAGATTATTAATTTTTCATTCATGTCTTAATGAATTGAAGTGATAATTGTTTATCCATGTTTTCATAGGTGTTGAATATATGAATTCCGTTGGTCTTAGTGCTCTCTCTATGTCATGAACCAACATAGGATGACCCTAAACTAGGCTCATGAGCTAGCTTGATACATACCTTAGGAGAATTCTTGATCCCCTAGGGTTGAAAATAAGTGGAAAGGGAATTAAATACATAAGATTTAGAAGTTTTTTTTGCTAATGAACCAACAAAAAACAGTTCATTCCTAGGAACCCAGCATACACATTCCATATATTGGATAGCCTCATCACATAATAAGAAATTTCAAAATAAAAGAAAATCAAAGAAACAAAAATAATTAAATGTGAAGCATAACAATGATCAATACAAACCAATAGAAATATTCTAGATAAAATATAATAAGAGAGATATTATAAGCTACAAAGTGAAATGTATAAATCATAAAGGGTCAATACATCATAATTACCAAAATAAATAAAAAGGACCCGAGTCTCTACAACTATCTCCATGTATCGAGTGAAATAAATTCTATAAGTTCCATCCATAACCAAACCATGAATCTGAATATCATTCACTAAAACCCAATAGATCCTTCTATCCTACAATGATGATAGGTTTAATCTATAATATTCAGTAGGTAACCACCTATCGGACCACACACACCAATTAAAACTTAAAATAATTCATTCTAGTCTTAAAATAAATATAAAAAGTCAGTCTTTAGTTTATTTAAATAAAATTAACATGGTAATGTATTTCAAATACATTTATTTTTATAATTTAAATTGAAAATTTTTTCATAGGAGACCATGTCGAAACCTTTTAAAGAGAGGTGGCATATAAAAATTGGGCCATGCTGACAGAATAGTTACCCTTTCATTTTAATATCTCCATCAAATACTAGACCATCATGTGCCCCCATTTATCCCACAAACCCATGTCATTACCCTTTTTTGAGCCCATGAACATGCCCAAATGGATCATAAGACTAATAATTGTCTCCAAAGGACAAAAAAATCTTTTAGTTTAATTTTTTCTCACCCATACACACCATGTAAAACTTTTTATGAGGCCAAAAATCCTAACACAACTCCCGAACAAGGTCTATGAATTGTGGAGTTCTAATCAGATTAGCTCTTGAAAAGAAAGTTTCTCCTTGTTATCATGGGTAATAACATTTATCCCTTTAACCCATTATCTTCCTAGGTTATTAAATATAAATTAATATAATTAAAACCTTTTAAAAAGAAAAAATGAGGAGCATTATATTAAAGACCATTTTAAACTAGAGTTACAAGTCATTGAAAAGTATAAGTCACACAAAAGTAGTCATCATTAGAACTTAGGAGATCATTGGATAATCTAGTATATATATAAAAGACTTATATAGATGAATAATAGATATATATCGTAAATACCCTTCCAAAACACTTGGTATTACCCTCACTATTCTAACCAATGACCAAATTCTCATAATCGTAACAAAATCTATCTTAGGGCCACTAGCCAGAGCGTAATACTGAACTAGTGTTGAAGTGTCTCTAGGATTCCCATCTAGATACCCCATGTTTCCCATGAAATATAAATTGCATGTGAGTTCAATAAATAAGACATATAAATATATATAATATAAATCATAAAAATTTTCACCCTCACCTCTAACTCCCTCACAAGAAATAGTCTCAATTCCATTAATATCACGCACGCGATAAATAGGCCACTTCACTAGGCACCATCCCATACATTGTATAGTGACCATTTATTTTATAAAATAGTTGGGGAATATTTCAAGGGGTTTTAATTTTTTTAATAAAATCATTTCTAATGTTTCATTAGGTAATAATGAGCACTCTTTATATATATGAGTATTGAAACATGTTTTTGAAACAATAAGATAATTTATAATTTAAAAAAAATTAAAGAGACAACATGAAATTTATTCAAATACATTATAAGTATGGTTTCTCAAAATAGGATTTACTCTTTCAAAACAAATGGAATCCTCATGCACAGTTTAATAAATTGAAATAGAAATAACTTATTTTTTATAAAATCCACTATTTTTACTTAAAAACAATATCAAAAAACCTAAAAAATATTAAAACCAATGAGAAATCATTTATCTAGATTTAAATTTATATCTAAAGGACTAGCTAACTTAAATATAACTAATTTTACAAATTTTAGTTTCATTCCACCCTAAATAGGCCAAAAAAGCCCAAAATGATCAAGAAGACCACACATGGGACATAAAATCACAAAACTTCCAAATTTAAATCTTTTTAGAGACAAAAACATATTGAAAATACGATAGTAGGGAAATAAAAATATTTAAGAAGGAACAAATTGAGAGGATATAGGATTTATAAGGAATTAAATTGTTGTTTCTCCCATAAATCCTGAAGTAATTTCTCAAATCTACCGAGGTAAGGAGTTGAAAAGAGAGGGAGAAGGAATTGGGGTCTCATAATCCATGTTGAAGAGGATACGGTGAAATTTGGATTAACTAGGGAAATGGTTTAATTCCAACATTTAATGAATCTAGTTATTTTCCATGGTTTGGACATTCGGTAAGCTAAACTATACACCAACCATGCAATACTAGTTAGTGGACCTAGAGAAATTTTGGTGGGTAAGCCACATAACTTGACTAACCATGTGAAAACCAAGTAATTTGGAACTATCAATTTTTTAGGAATCATTCATTATTATCAATATTATTAATAACTTTTCTCCTTAACCGCATGATATGTACTACACTACAAGATTCACTAAAATTCAAGAAAATTTGAACTATAAGACGTTAGAAAAAAAATGGACTCAAAAATTAATATATTAATATGGTAAATTTAATTCATAATGTGAAAATTATCCCCACCATAATTCTTTCTACATACAAAATTCACTAGAAACATAAATTTTTCATGATAGGTACTTGATGTTTATGATTCTAACAAATACAGAACTCAAGAAGAAAGGACTAAAGAACTCAAGGAAACCATTATCATAGAACCACATAAATTATGACAGATATAAACATTACATATAACCCACATAATCAAATCCTTAATATAGGATCCATCCCAATAAAATGAATACTGACACACCGATAGTCCCATAACTAGAAAGGCAATGACTAATGAAGTGGGAAGGCTTAATATCCCATAAGATATCCAAAAAGACAAGGAATACCCCAACCTGGTCATAAATATACTAACAAAACATGTTATATAATTTAATCCCTAACATCTAGGAGAATCAATGAAATATTCCAAAATCTAGAGCCAGAAAAATGGATAAAATCAAGGTTGGGTCATGTGGGGAAAACAAACTAACCCAATAGCTTGAAACAAAAACTCAAAATGGAAATAAAAGGAAAAATGCTTGTATATATTAACAAGAGATTATTTTATAGTGGCCTCCCCACCATATTAAAAACATTAATTACACCTTAACCTTCAAAATTGGAAGATATCCATAAAACTTCAACTAGAACCAATAACGTAAATAGAATGGGTGAAAAAAAAACCACAACACCATCATCAAAATTTTAAATTAAATATATAGAATATCAACCATAACAGATTCCCATAAATCCAACATAAATAACATCATCTCAAAATAACACACAAATAGAAAATATATTAACAAATAAAATTTATATAAAATGGTCATTGTATTAATATTTAGATTATTAGGTTTAACCTATGAATCCTACAAAGGTATAGATCTAGGTCTAGAAATATTTTGAGAAAATCCATGAAAAAACATTTGTAGGGGTCCTGGGAGACCATATTTTGGACAGGTCTGGTCATTTTTTTATAACAAAGGCTACGTATGCCCTTTCTTCCCACACTAATGGAACACCTGTTAATTTCTTCCATAATAGTATAGTTTGATGAAATTGGATGGTCAATCGGTACCACTATGAGAATCCTAGACTTGGCTCATTTCCTCTCCCATTTAATAGATATTCCCCCATTACTCCCAAGGCTGTGGGAGACATCAATCATGTAGGGAATCCTTTCTAATCCAACTTAATTCATCATTGCCTACTTTATTTTTCCTTTATATGTTCTGGGTATAATGGAGGAGACTTATGAAATTAGATCTAGTCTAAGAACCCTTTTTAAATACCATGCATTGAAGTATTCATCCATGGCAAGGTCCATAGAGTATGAAAATATCTCGATGAATGGAAAAATGTTTTCCAATACCAATCCATCACCTTGTTAATGGCCATAAAAATATATTTCATTTATTTTTTTCATCATATATAAGAAATACTAGTGAATAAAAATGATTTAAAATCATTTAAGGAGTGTTCCCTCAGTGGTTTTGTATGAATAATGGACTTACACCACTTCTAAATTGAACCATCTCACATGAAATTAATGACCCTAATCTTAATAGACTTGGGGACATCAAGTTGGATGAAGATCACATTAATTATCAAAAACCAACCTATATTATGAGAATCTAGTTTCCAAAGTAAATGAGTGGGATTCAAATTTCAGAACACCATAATGTAATCCTGATACAGAGGAAGTTGAGGAACGTCGCTTGTATTTGTATCTATAAATATATAATCAACTAACTAAGATGATCCTTAATCAACCAAATGGTATGTTAATAGGGAGTCACCCATAGAGACCATAAAAATATCCATGAGACTAGTTGGGGGATACTCTAAAAGAGATAAAAAAACTCAATACAAAAAAAATCATATATTTTAACTCCATAAACCTAAGAATAGATTAATAATTTGATCTCAAAATATCATTCAAACAACTCTAAAATCCCATAATACCTCATATCCAATCACAACAAAAGTGTAAATCTTGAGACATTAATAGAATCATCATTTAATAATCCTCCATAAAAAAATAAAGTCATATGAAAATTCTTTAGTAGTCATGGAAAATTACTTGGGTGATACTTTCTAAAAGAATCATCCTACTAAGAATAATAAATTCCAATTTAAACCCCATTATTTTAAATTTTACAGAACTCTCCTGTAAAATCATACGATTCACTGCTTTTTAAAAATTATAGGAAATAATTTATTCTAAAATTTCACAAAAAACCCTCTTAAAATATATTAACCAATGAAAAACATATTTCTATTATAAATTCAAAACATTTACCAACACCCAACAAGATATATCACAATTTATCCATTTTTCAAAAGGAATCCCAAAAAATTTCATACAACACATCATGTAATCTTTTTTAAAATGCCTTTCTCAATCCCCCTTTTATTAAGTGAATAAATTTATTAAATAGTATTTCATTTCAATTTCAAAACACATAATTGAACCACTTTATCATTAATAAATTCATGTTCCTTCTCAAAACTAAACTGAAGTTTTAATTATGGAAATCAAAATTAAATATATCAAAACAACACTAATAGATTATATTAAGCACACCAATTAATAATAAATCAATATTAATAAATACCAAAGAAATCTCAAACCATATAAAATAAAAAATAAAAAAATGAATAATTAAACAATATCCTTGGTTTTGATGTATGATCTGGTTAACTATGCACTAACCGTATAAAATTCACTGAATGTCATCTAGTCCTAGGTTACATGACATGAAAATGGTTTTCCAAAAAAATGACTTTTAATCATAGAACCCATTAATTATTGAAATATTACACTCTAATACATTGAGAAGCAAAAATAACTCATAAATATTAAACGAAATGAAAAAATACTCACAAAATGATCAGATATCTTTAAAATATTCTATAACTAGCTCAAATATGAGACATACTCATATCAGTCTACCTTGTAAACTCATGAGTAGTTATAGATGTGTCTATTTGGAACCATAATTATGACCATACACTTTAATTATAGTGATCATTTCTCCTAAAAATGGGACACCCAAATAAAAAAGGGTTACTCTAGAACCCATGTCCTTTTATGAACCATAGATTTGAAACCATTTTATCATGATCCAAACTCCTAAAACCATAAACCTATCCATATGACTCCATGATTCTCCCGAAATACCTAGTTTTCCTTACTCACACACCTTGGGATATTACCCACATGGTTTACTTATCAAACTAATGATTGTCCCCATGGTTTAACACATGTTCTTTCAGAGTGATTTTTTCTCACTCACACACATTGGGAAACATCATAGGATGTCTCCCATCTAGAAAATACTCCAAGAAAAGAATGCTTAAATGTGGAGTTCAACGAAGTTCATCTCTCAAAAATGAAGGTTCTACTAGTTAACATGGGTAGTAACATTTATAACTTTTATGTATCACTTTCATAGGGGTGTTACACAATCCCCCTTTTAAGTTGTAACATTTCCATTGGGGACCGACCACCTCAAAACCTAGAAGTTCCACTATAATTTGGACTGGATTTAGATCTGATATTATTTTTTTCATGAACTAATTTGAGCCACTTGTAAATCAGGCTTCCAAGCCACCTTAATACACACCCAAGGGGTATTCCTGATCCCCTAGGCAGATAAAAAGTGATAAAGGAATCAACTATATAATGTTGGTAATAATTTTCCCAAAGAACCAACAAAAATAAATAGGTTCCTTCCTAGGAACTGGGAATGACCATTCCATGTGATGGATTTGAATTTCACATAATAAAAAATTCTAAAATAAAATAAAATCATACAAACATTACAAAGTAAATGAAAATCTTAACAATAAGAAACACAAAAAATAGAACTAACCTAGATAAAATATAAAAACTAAAATAATACAAAATAAAATGTGAAAATATGAAATCATAAAGGGTTGATTCATCAAAGATTCCAAAATAAATAAAAAGGACCAATTTCTATGCTACTAACTTTATGCGTTAAGTGAAATAATTTCATGAGGTTTCATCCATACCTATACAAAGAATCTAATGATCATCCACTACTACCCAGAAAGGAATTATACCCTATATTTATGATAGGTGTGAGCTATATATCCTAATAAGAAACCACCCAATGGCCCTTTAAAACCCTTCATAAGTAAAACTATGTCATTCTTTATTGAAATTAAATATAAAAAGTAGGTTTTTCTTTTATTTCCCTAAAATTAACATAAAAATTTCTTTCAAAACCATTTCATATTCTAATTTGAAATTAACATTTTATCAAGGGAAACCATGATAAATTCTTTTAAATAAAGGTGTAATGTTATACAATGAAAAACTTTTAAAATGGATGAAGTAGGAAAAATATATTAAAACATATTTTAAAAATTGATTTACAAGTCATTTGAAATTATAATAGATACAAAATTAGTCTTCATAGAAACCTAAGAACTATGGGGGTAATCTTGGATAGAGATAACATTGTAATGTAGATAAATATTGGCTGTAAATAACAAATATAATTCCATGTCACATGATATTACCCTTATTAGTGTAACAAAAGGGTATAATACTATATGAAGAATATAATATGTCTTAGGTACACTATCTAGATCATGATCGTGAACTAATGTAGTATGTTTCTCTAAGATTCCCACCAAGCTACCCCAGATGTCCCATAACCTTTGATGTGTAGGTGAGTTAAATATATAACAAATAGTGACATATATTATGTAAATAAAAATAATTCACTCCCTCACCTATGATACCCCCATGAGAAACAAACCCAACTCTATCAAGAGAAAACATAAAATACATAATTTCCTTTACTATCCACCATCAAATACATAACATAAGAACAATTTATTTTTTAAAACACTTTGGGAATGTTTCAAGGGGTTTTAATTTTCTAAAAAACCATTTGGAAAGTGATATTTGAGCCTAATGTGTATTCCTTATAAAATAGATCCAAAAAATATTTTTTTTAACCAAAACACCCTTCACAATTCCATTTTTAATTACAAAGAGTCAATAAGGAATTTATAAAAACACTTAATAAGAATGGGTTCCCAAAATTGGTTTTACGCTTTCAAATCAAAGGAAAACCCCATTAAAATTTGAATAAATCAGAAGAGAAACAAATTAATTTATAAAAAAATTCAACTATTTATACTTAATAGAACTATCAAAACACCTAAAACATATATTAAAACTAATGAGAAATCAAATTTTGTCCTTTTAAGAGATATAAAATGGACCACCAATCTATGACCTCACTAATTTTCCATATACCAGTGTTATTCTTCCTCAACCAAGCCAAAAGAGACCCAAAATATCTAGAAGAACACCCATAGTCCCTAAAATCACCAAACATAAAAATTGAAATCAATCTAGATAAAACCCTAGGGAACCAATACCATGTTATGGAAATAAATAGAGATTAGAAGAGAAGAATAATGATCAAAGGAATAAATAAGGGATTCCCTTGAAGTTTAGGCAATGAATCTTGAAGGAATAACTCAAATTCACCAAATAAAGGAGGTTAAATGAGAGGTAAATGTAATGGGGTCATGTAATACATGTTAAAATCATATGGCACATTTTTATTTAAAAATGTAGAAATTGAGTAAAATCCAATGTTTAATAAATCTTGGTACTTCACCGAGTTTGGTATCATAGAAGGACAAACCATGCACCAATCATGAAATCCTCACTGAGGAACCTAGATAAAGTCACATGGGTAGTCCAAACGATTTTACTAACCATAAACCAATCATTTAATATGGTATAGTCAATGTTGCTGGCATATCACACAATTTCTGTATGGTTAGTGATAATCATGATCTTTAACCATCTGACATGTACTACACCCCCAAACCTTCCAAAATTCAAAATAAAATTACATTAAATGAGAGATAAAGAAAATATGCATTAAAATATAGAGAATTATAGAGTAAATTGATCTCATTTTTTGACAAACTCTAACTCAGTAACTCTTCTTTTCATTTGGTCTATTGATCCAACATATTATTAAGTTTGGTCATTTAATACCCTGTTTAAGAATATTTATTATGGATAAAATAATTCTCAAGAATGGATTAGAGTGACTATTTTTTCATTTAAATATTATATTTTTATTCATGTTCAATGGTTATGAAACAAGATAGTGGAATAGATAAAAGATGAGCATGAAAAACACAACCTAAACTTAGACTATGATATAAAATAATCTTCTCTAACACAATCCCCCACCATTAAATTTATTTACACAAGAGAAACATCCCCCCTCATTATATTCATGACTAATTATAAAACTAAAATAATACTTATAAATAGCACAATAGCTTCAGGTTTAGTTGATGTAGTGGAAGACTCTGGGTTCTCTGGTATAGGTGTTAATTGATCAATTCAAAAAATAAATGGTTGAACCATTGTATTTATAGAAAAATTAAACCCCAATTTTTTCCTCTTTATCCCAAAATATTCCTTTAAAATGCACGCATGACTCACATGGTCAAGAAAGAAAAAATTCCTCATGAAATCGTTTATAAAACAGAATAATTTTTACACTCTTGACCAAGACATTAAAGACACAAAAAAATAGATTGTGGTAAGAATTGAACTACATCCTCACTAGTCTGCATCTTCATGAATACTTCATGAAGTGAGATCTTTATTTTATACTACTAAATCATACAGTTTCTCTTTGAAAATTAGGCAACTTCATCCACACACCATATAACCTTCTTCATGTCTTGAACAAAAATCTACCAAATATCAATCATCACTTCTATGGATAATTGTAGTGAAAATGGTTTCTTTTTTACACAAATAAATTCATTAAAATCATCTATAACTAATCAAAATTAAATACCCCAACCCCATTATTTTCATGAGGAACTCATTCTCCTAATAATTCATTCACATTTTCCATCATCTTTTCAGTGCATATGAATCATCACGAAATAAAACTTCATCAACCCTTTTGCAACTGAATCAATATTTAAGAATCTTACTTGAAATTGAAATTACCTTTACATATCCCATTCATCGTAATTATATAGATATCACAGCTTTTTTATTAACTGGACACATCATAACTATTACCTTCACTTAAGCTCTTGACCTTTATAGTGGCTATACTGAGCTTTATGACGTTCTCTCATTTTCCTCATCTTCGTACTTAGATTCATGCATGATGAAATGTATTCAAATTATTTTACCAATAATAATTTTAACTCCATTACGTATTTATTTAATGAAATATGAGATAATGAACTTTATAAATGGTGCTCATGGTGGTTCTTTAGTGGATTTTAATGGCAGGTGGTCATCGAGAGTAGTGGAGGTGGAGATGTTCTATTGGAGTAGAGGGGCGTGAAATGTATCATCATAATGGAAATGTTATTATTTGTTGTGAATGGTGACTTTATCACTTTATCCCATCTTGAATATTAAAGTTGGTGGGAACTCATTTAAAGATGATCAAATAGGGTAGGATACTCAAAATAGCATTCTCTATCACTCCTTCCAAAACTCTCCTTCCCTAAATTGACCCATTTCAATCATTCTTCTTATAACTAATTAACCCCCATTTATATTCCTAACCCAACTGAGGATCACCTATATTCACATAAACCAATCTTCCACTTCGGTTCTAGTGATGAGTGGTAGTACACCATGTTGTTAGATTGATCTCCAAGGCATATCTAGTTGGCTTATCTTCCTTAAAAACAAACACAATTTCTCTTCAGTAAAAATCTGTTCAAAATTATATATTTTTTACATTTTTTAAAAATTAAATTTAAAAAAATACATGCATGAAATATAGTTAAAATAGTTATAATAAAGAAATAGTTAATAATTTAATTATAACATTAGTTAAATTAATCGCAAAAAATATAGGCATGAATTGAACTTATCAAATAACCACACAAATATACTCAATCTTATACTCAGGCATGTGACCTAAACATGTATCACAAAGGAAAACTAGCCAACCCATAATCAGACATCATTTTTACTAGAAGTAAATGATTATAAATTGGGAATAAAAATTTTAGGTTTCACATGGAAATATATCTTCAACTCCTCGTTTTTAAGGAAACAAAGTTAACAATGAATTTCACTTTCCAACTTCTGAAGTAACAACGCTTGACCGTTCCACCATTCATATTTTTCAATTCCACACTTATGAGTATTTCAATTATGGTTTAACATACTTTTAATGTTTTCTCTCATCACTCAAGGTAATAAGTTAAATAGAGATGTCATCATACATCAAGTACTTTCTCATTTTTATAATATTGTAAAATACCTCGAATATCCACCCCATAAAGGAAAATATCACAAAAAATCATGAGAACTTTGCAATTAGGTTGAAATAACTATGAGGCTTAAGGTAGGGTTGTGATTATGTAAACATAATAAATCTCAAAAGAATGTTAACTCTTATATCATATTTCATTATAATCAAAATCTAAGCTAAATTAAAAGACTCCATTAATGATAACACCACCACTACCCAAACTCAAATTAAAATTCATTAACTATATAAAATAACAATGAAAAAATACCTTGTTATTTGTTTCATTATTTTTCTATTTTCTTCAAAATTTTTGTTAAGTCAATAATGTTTTCTTTATGACTTTTCCATTCCTTATTATTTTGAAAATCAGAAACACCTTATACTTAAGTAAATCTATATTTTACTTCTATGAGTAAAATTTACTTCCCAAAGGAAATTTACATCTACCATATTTTAATTACTCATATCAATATTTTTCTTATGTATAAATATCAGATTCGTACCTAAAACCTCATAATCATATAATACATATATATGAAGCATTCTGTTTTAGGATCCGAATTCTGGATACGAACTCTAATGGAGTTCCACTCTGAATTCTGTATATGAACTCTAATGAAGTTCCGCTCCGAATTCTGGATATGAACTCTAATGAAGTTCAACTCCGAATTTTGGATACAAACTCTCATGAATTTCCACTCTGAATTCTGGATACGAACACTAATGAAGTTCCACTCCGAATTCTAGAGATGAACTCTCATGAAGTTCCACTCCGAATTCTGGATACGAACTCCCATAAAGTTCCGCTCTAAATTCTGATTATGAACCTCTACTAGTTCGACTCTGAACTTCTATGAGTTTGACTCTGAACTTCTACTAGTTCTACTCCGAACTTTTATGAGTTTGACTCTGAACTTCTACTAGTTCGACTCCGAACATCTATGAGTTCGACTTCGAACTTGTACTAGTTTGACTCTGAACTTCTATGAGTTAGACTTCGAACTTCTATGAGTTCGACTCTGAACTTCTATGAGTTCAACTCCGAACTCTTTAAGTCCAGGTTCTGAATTCCTTAAAATCTACACTCCAAATTTCCTTGAAATTCAGACTCAGGAATTCTATAGAATTCAGGTTCTGAATTCCTACTAAACAGAATCCGAATATCTCTTTATTATAGACTCTGAATTCCATTTTGGTTAGACTCTAAACTTTTATTTGCTTACATTCTGAACTTCAGTTTTACTTATACTTACACTTTTTTCATTACAAAATGATGTCGTGCTTTCAGTTATTGACTAACCATTGGTTGAGTGACACATCTACAGGTCCCTCCTAAATTCAAGGAAAAATATGACCGTTGGAGGAGGGATCTGACCATTGGATCTTAGCCTATAAATAGAAGATCATTTGAAAAGAAGTGATAACTTTGACAACACAGATTTTGACATCTGTGCTTATATGCTGTTAAATTGATTTCTAGAGAGAGAGGCTCTTATCAACTCTCAAGCTTCATGCAGAAATATTGAACAGCTTGTTCAAACTTTTCCTTATACATACTTGCTACGTGCGACCTCTATTGTTGATGATTACAATCGAGGGATTCCGGGGATAGGAAGACAGAGGTTCCAACACCTTGAAATGGAGGGCTTCCTTGCTGAAGAAGACAGAGGTGCCGACTACCTGATAGTTGAGGGCTTGCGGAGATAGAAAAACAGACTCTGATCTTCGTATCGAGGGATTACCGTGGTGTGGGTAAGACAAAATTTCTTTAAAGTATAAATCAAGGGACCTTTATCCAAGGTTGTTGGATACCCTTCTCTTTGGATTAAAAGAGTTTATACTTGTTACTTATAGTTTTACTATTTTTTTTCCGCTGCATTTTGTATTTTATGGAAAGTATAACTTTATTATACTTCCTTACTTATACTCTAATATAGTAAGATTATAAACGCTTTAAGGTAGAATCTTCATATTTAGCTAAAAATTTCCTTAGGGAATTTTTAAAAGGTACAATTAACCCCCCCCCCCTCTTGTATCTTTTTGAGAATCTAATTCTTATTTCGATCCTACGTTTGGTACTATAGTGTATATAATACTCAGACATACCATCCTAACAATTGGTATCAGAGGGAGGTTTCCAATATGAATTAATCTCACGATGAGATTCAGAAGACTTTATTCTTCATATAACTTTCAGATTTTCATATTCGGAATTGAACTTCCAGATTCATATTTTTCAGAATCTGTTTTTTGGACCCATAGATCAGATTCACTTTTTCTTAGTGACACTTTTATTCTATATTTTCTTTCTTAGAATATTTTACTTTTTTATTAGATTTTTCTAGTAAGATGTTTTTGTGGAAATAATTTTATTTAGAATGGATGGAATCAATTTTGGTTCTATAGACAATCTTAATCCAACCAGACCACCAATCTTTGATGGTAATGATTATGAATATTGGAGAGATTGAATGAAGACTTTCATTATCAATACTAGGGTAGATAATTTTGTAATGATTATTGGTGGATACAAAATTCCTGATAAAGAAGTAAGTGCTTTTACAAATCAAGAAAATCATGAGTACCAACTCAACTATAAGGTATGCAATACTTTAATTTGTTCAATGACTAGGAACATATATAGAAAAATTTCTTCTTGTGAAATAGCTAACTATATAGGAAAGAAACTTGAAGTTACAAATTTTGGTACATCTAAAGTGATTGAGACTAGAAGATCCATGCTCACAGCTGAGTGTCATGGTTTTAATTTTCCTTTTGGAGAACCAATTTGTAAGGTGCAACAAAGATTCATGACTATTGTGAATAGCCTACAATAAATGGGATAGAAAGGTCTATATGATGAATCCCTTGTTGAAAAGATTATTGACATCACGCCCAATGAGTGGGAATCAAAGAGAAATGCTATTGATGAAAACAGAAAGGTTACTCAAATTTCTCTTGATGAACTGTTTGGAACTCTTCTTCAACATGAGACTAGATTGAAGAGATATGCTGACAACATAAATAAGAAGAATGGGAATGGTAGTGTAGATTTTACTACAACTTCAAATCACATGAAATCTAAGACTCTAGAGAGAGTTACTAGATCCAAATATAAGAAGGTTATTATCCAATACGAATCTAGAGAGAGTGAAGTCTCAAAAAATGAGTTAGCTAATCTTTCTCGAAGGATGAATAAGATTAGTGGACAGAGAAATTTCCAATCCAAATACAAAAAGAAGACAAGGAAAGACAAGAAAGATTCTGAAGTTACATGCTATAAATGTAAGAGAGCGGGACACATAAGACCTAATTTCCCTATGCTCAAAATAAAAGAGTGAAAATAAAGGCATTCTGAAAGGAACAGAAAAAGGTATTACAAGTTCAAAGCTAAAAAAGGTATGAAAGCCAATGACACCTGGAGTGCTAGTGGTGGGGACTCTTCAGATGAATATTCAGATTATGAATCTTCTGGATAGAATAATATTGGTCTTTTAGCTAAGCTACCTATTGACAATCATTGCTTTATGGCTAAGGTACACAATGTTGAATCCTTGACCAACGTTTCTTTACATGATAATGATAGTAAATATTATAACTCTTTGGATGAATAATCTTCTTCTGATGAAGAAAATAATTTACCTACCTATGAAGAAGTTTCTAGGATTGCTGAACTTCTTGAGATTGAGAACTCAAAATTCATGAAAAATATTGATAAGGAAAACTCTAGGAATATTGTTCTTACTATGGAAATATCAGATCTTTCTAAATATCTTTATAAGAAAAATGCTTATTTTAAAATTATTTCAAAAAATATTGAGGAAGTAAGTTCTGAGAAGAATAAAATTTCAAAAGATCTAGAAAATTTAATTTCTAAGAAACATGTTTTCGAGCCTAGCTCTAGTTTAAAGGTTTTTTAAGATAAGAACTTAGTTATAAAACTCAAATCCAAAATATTTTCTTTGAGAAAGTGTTTTTCAAACTTTACCCTAGGTAAGGAAGATTTTGATAAGATTTATTCACAAATCCTACCTCGAAGGAATACTTCTGGTTTTGGTTACACTAGTTCTAAACCGATTTTTAGTAACAATTACTTTGTTCCTCAAAGTTCCCCATTCTGAACAATGTGTCAATGTGGTGGTCACTAGGCAAAGAATTTTTCTTTAAACAAAACCCAATATTTAGGATTTCATAAAGCTTATTTTTCTAAGAAGATGTGGGTACCCAAAATTTTACTTTCTGATATTTCTGGATCCAAGCAATTCTGGATTCCGAAAACCTAAAATTTTCTTATTTTTAGAAAAATAGTGAAAGTACCAACAATAATACATGGTTCATGGATAGTTGGTGTTCCCGAAATATGACTGGTAACAAAGACTATTTTGAAAAGATTATCAAAACGACGGGAGGAAAAGTAACTTTCAGAGATAATACTCATGGAGACATTATTGGTATAGGTAACATTGTTCTTCTTGGAAAAACATTGATTTCAAATGTTTTATTTATTAAGGGTCTTAAGAACAACCTCATAAACATAAGTCAATTGTGTGATGAAGGCTACCTTGTGAATTTTAGGAATGATAAGTGCCTAGTACACAATTCCAAGGAAGAGTTTATTCTTTCTTCCCATAGGCAAGAGAATGTTTACATACTAAAATTGTATGACCTTAGAAGCCAAGACTTACCTTTTTTTAGTGCAATGGAAGATCATTCTTTGTTATGGCATAGAAGGCTATGACAATATAACCTTAGGAACTTATGTAAACTTTCTAAGAAAGGATTAGTTAAGGATCTACTAGAGCATAGATTTGATTCTTAAAAAGTTTGTGTCCCTTGTCAATATAGAATGCAACACAAATCAAGTTTTAAATAAATCGGTGAAGTGTCAACTACTGATGCATTACAGTTGGTGAACGTGGATCTTTTTGGTCCTACAAAAACTGGAAGCATTGGGGAAGAGTACTATGTATTTGTTTTGGTTGATGATTACACTAGATTTACTTGGGTCTATTTTCTAGCAATAAAATCTAAAGATTTTTCTTATTTAAAAAGTTTTAGGGCCCAATTAAAAAATGATACAAATCTTCCATTGAAGACTATCCATAGTTATCCTGGAGAAGAATTTCAAAATTCTAATTTTGAAACTTTTTGTAGTAGAAAAGGTATTACTCACAACTTCTCATCACCCAGAACACCTCAACAAAATGGTGTTGTTGAAAGAATAAATAGAATTCATCAAGAGATAACTAGAACCATGTTGAGTGATTATTCTATAGCTAAACACTTTTGGGTGAAGTTGTAAGTACTTCTTGTTATACTATAAATTGAGATTTGATTAGACCTGTTCTTAATAAAACTATTTATGAGTTATGTAATGGTAAAAAACCTAGAATTTTCTACTTTAAGGTTTTTGGATGCAAGGTATTCATTCTAAATACTAAATATAACTTACACAAATTCCCACCAAAATCTGATGACGGAATTTTCTTAGGCTACTCCACAACATCTAAGGCCTATAGAGTTTTCAACAAAAACACTTGTACTGTTGAAGATACAGTACATGTTAAATTTGATGAAACTGATCCTTTTGTTTTTAAACAACCCCTACCTAAATCATCGGATGTGTTTTCAAAAATTGATTATCAACCTTTGATAGAAAATCCTTCTTATAAGGAAAATGTTCTAGAAGATGCTTCTGAAACATTTACCCCAGAAGATTTCCTACCAAATGTTGATGAACAAGTTTTACAGAACCCAAACCAGTTTTTTCTTAAGAATCATCCCAGTGATAGTATCATTGGTGATGTGAATCAACTTGTAAGGACCAGAAGTTCCTTAAGAAATGAAGTAGAGCATCTAGCATTCCTTTCTCAATTGGAACCAAAAAGCACTAATGAATCTTTAGGTGATGATGATTGGATTAAATCCATGCAAGATAAACTAAATGAATTTGAAAGGAATAAAGTCTGGACCTTGGTTGAAACACCTAAGGAAACTTCTATTATTAGAGTAAAATGGTTCTTCAGAAATAAGTGTGATGAAAATGTAATCATAGTAAGAAATAAAGCTAGATTAGTTGCTAAAGGCTATAATCAACAAGACAGAATAGACTATGAAGAAACCTATGCTCCAGTAGCTAGACTAGAATCTATTCATATTTTACTTGCCTTTGTAGAATTCTTAAATTTCAAGCTTTTTCAAATGGATGTGAAATGCGCTTTTCTTAATGTTTATGTTCAAGAGGAAGAAAAAGAACTACTCAAAAGATGGAGAAGGAAAATCTAAAAGGGAGAAGAAAAAATTCTAAGTTAAGAACTATCCTTAAGTAAGGGGGAGTTTCTCATTACGAAGTTTTTCCTTACTATGATAATGAAAACTCCATTCTGGAAATCCAGAATTCAATCCTTAGAGTTCCTAAGCCTAAGGGGGTTAGTTGTATTCATCATCATCTATGAACAAAGGGAGATAAGTTTTAATTTCAAACTCTAAAGAAGTTTTTTTCTATGTCCTTATATTATTTTTTGAAAGGTTGTTTGTTCTTTCCAAAAAGGGGGAGATTGTTAATAAGGTTTTCCATATGACTTTTTCATTCGTTATTGTTTTGAAAATCACAAACACCTTATACTTAAGTAAATCTATGTAACAGCCCGAGATTTTATGAAAAATATTCTTTTTAATTTTATTAATGTCTTGTGTTGTACGATACACCAAAAGGAGCTTTCACAACACACATCTTTGACTTGCCTTTCATTACACGCAATCACAACCTTCCTCGATAGCATGTGTAATACGCAATACTGAGTTTCACGAAACAACGATATGCTATTAAAATATTATTAAAACTAGCAGTTATGAATAGTAATAACCACTTTTTAAATTTTAGAAATTTTATCTCTCAAAATGGACTTCATTTTTGGATTCGAAGTATCGAATTTAGCCTAAGGTGAAATTTTGGTACTTTTCGGATAACTTTCATATTCTGATGAATAGTGAAAATTACTAAATTATAATTAAAAACAACTTTTTTAATAAAAATAATTAATAGTGATAAATTATTAATTTGAGTGGTTTTAAAGTATATTTAGAATATATTTTTACAATTTAATACAATGTTGTTCATTGGATTTAATTTCACATTTAAACCCGACATAAACAAGTGTCAATCTTTTGATAGATATTGTTTCTTAAAAACACGCTATTTGTTTTAACAGCGGGATTTAATTATAAAATTAATTAATGAAACTTATATGTTATGAATTTGGTAAAATAGACTTCATTTTTGAATTCGGAATATAAAATATAACTTAGGATGAAATTTTGGCATTGTTCTGAAAAACATCAATTTTTAATGAATAGTGAAACTACTAAGTGGTAGTTAAAAAAACTGAATTTTTCATAAAACTTAATTTTACCGCTTCTGTGAATGGAATTTCAAAAATCCGACAAACACGGTTGATATCAGTAAGTAAAATGTGGTTCAATGAGATAAAAATAATTTTTTGGTGAATAGTAACTTTTTACTTTTTTTACAGCGGATAATAGTAAATAGAGTAACTAAGGGTAAATATGATATCAATATTACCCTAACACATGTCCTAATTCTATTGGATAAGTGTAATTCGACCAAAAACAACCTTATGAATAAAATATGACCATTTAGGCCCACTTGGGTTAGATTAGGACATTTATTATTAATTTATTTAAAGAAGGGTTAAAATAGTTAAAATCAAAGTTTAAAAAGTAAATCATTTTTAATATGGGGTTATACATAAGATAAATTAGACTATAAATATTCATTAGAAAGACAAAAAGATTTCCTACATAATGGTATTTTATTTGTAATTTTTAGACATTAAATAATTTAATTTATTTATGACACAATGATGATGCAGTAATTATCTTATTAATGAAATATTGACATAATTGATGTTATAAACACCAAAATAAATGTAATTTTAGACTTTTTATGAATTCCACTAATTTTCTAGGTTACTAGGATATATTAATGTTGATTTAATCAACTTGTTTCGAACATATAATTCTGTTATGACTTTCACAAAAATCATATATCAAATAGTGTCAAAATTGACACAAAATAGTTTTTAAATCAAATATAATATTATTAATTGTTATTTTATTCCTAAAAATCTAAGGATCGGCCAAATAACTTAGATAAGGATATATATATTAATAAAAAACAATTTGGGGTTCTTTTGGCATGTTATAGTATGTTTATTAACCATATAGTTAATGAAAACAAAAAGACACGGTAAAAGTTAAATTATTTAACTTTGAGTTAAATCTAATTGATAAGTTTAAAATAATTCCCTAAACTTGTCTAAATCCTATTGGTTGATATGATTTCGACCCATCCCCACTTTAGCTTCGAAATAAGACCCTTTGTAACCATTATAAACCGATTTTGACTTTAATATAAAATAATATTTTGAGATATTCCTAAGGTGCCCCTCTCCTCCCTTATAAAAGGGCACCTCCTCCCCCTCCTCCTCACACCAAATTGAGCACTCAATCTCTGCAAACCCCTGCCATTTTATCCTCTCCACTTCCCTAGAATAATCCTAGAGGTCTTGGTCTTCTTCAAAGACCAATCTTAGTTCCCTAAGTGGAGGATTCAAAGAGGCATTCCAAAGAAGAGGTAATATCCGTTATCGATCTTTTCAATTTCTTTCTTCTTCAACTTCTTCTCCTTTAGTTGTTTCACGATAAAGTAATAACATCAGTATTACTTACATACTGATATGTTATTGTAAATATGAAACAACCCTAATTCACCTTCTATCCATCCTACGGAAAAATGAAATCACCGCGAGTGCGTACGTATGGAATACCGTCTCCACGCCGTGGTGTATTCTATTTTCCACCATCACTTTACAAGGATGGGTATAATGGTGTGATGAGTAACTATTTATGATTATTATTAAGTAATATTGATACTTAAATAATATATATATACACCAATACAATTCCACGATCATAGGAATGATATCATCACTCGTGCGTACGTACGGAATACAGTCTCCACGATGTGATGCGAATCGTTCTACATGATCATCATTACATAGTAATTATATAAATGAATTGAATGAATAAATATGATATATGTTACACTAATACCATTCTGGATATAAGGTATATATAACCTTAAAATAAGAATAAGAATTTATTCGACAAAACACGCATAAGAACAAAAGGCAATAAAGACCCAAGTAACAAGTAACAATGAAATATTACTAATAAAAAGCTAAGAATATGACCATATATGATATCATATCAATATGTATGATTCTGGAATAAGTCAATAACATTATTTAAACCATTATACAGGAGCTTCAGACATGTACAAAGCAAATCGGACCTAAGGTAAGGGAAATATCACAATCTCATTTTTATCCGAGATTGTTTATACTTTAGCATTTACTGGGGTGTATTTTATCATCCACATCCATGATTCCTCAACATGTAATAGTTATATCCTTTTACAATAGTTTATATCCAATTTTACCCTTTGGTGAGTTTTTAGTAAAATATATGAAAGGAATGTTTTGTCGTTTTCCGTACGAGGTACTTTTTGACTTTTTCGACAAAAGTACAAGAAGAATGTTTTTTAACTTATACGGAAAGAATGGATTTTTAAAACATTATTTCCAAGAATCTTCCTTTATAAGTTTTCATGTTTATTTTTTATCAACTTCTTTTATTTTATAATTGTATGACATGTTAAGAAAAGAAAAGTGTTTTTGAAGTAGAAAGGATATTTTCCTCAAGAAAGGAGTTCAAATGTTTTATCAAAATTATTTTCCATCTAAGATAATATAGGGTTCTGTTTTTATCACTACTATTACATTGATTTTATTATGTTGTGAGGGAATTATTTTTATGAATTAATTTACCTTATATGATTTGTTTTATGATGTCATGATGTTTCAAGAATCTCATTTTTGTTACATGAGTTATGCGATGATGTATGATTTATGATTATGTGGCACACATAAGAAAGGATTCATTATAAGCTGGGTGGGACCTATATCTCCCTCCAATGCATTGGGTAAAGATTTCATATCTCATGAGATAGACATGGCTGAAATGGTAGGTTATACCGGTTCAGTGAAACAGGACTGAAACGAGGGTTACTCGATTCAGAAAGGGACTTTGTCCACTAAGATAGTCTTGGCAATGAGTCTTGACTAACAAGAAACGATTCTCTATGATTATGTGTGTATGCCACAAAGTTTCATGCTTTAAGTTATGATTATTGGGATTTCATTTCACTACTATGATTTATCCCATGTTATGAAATTATGCTCTCTTTTGGAGGTTAAGATTTCCAAAAGTTATGTTCTTATGAATATGATGTGATTGATTTCTCTTTTGTTTACCCTTACTGAGCATTTGAGCTCACCCTTTTATGTTTTCTTATCCCCAGGATATAAAGAAAGGTTTTAGGTAACAAAAAAGGAAAGATCTTTATGGGAGATATTGAAGATATTTCACCACGATTAGAAGATTACGTTTCGAGTTTCCAAAGACACTAAACTATTACGATCCTTGTGTGTGTGTTTTTGTTATGTACTAAGTATTCCGCAAAAGTAATGTAATGTCCATGTACGTCAAGATACGGGTCTTTACAGTTGGTATCAGAGGAAATGTTTAGTCAACCTTTGGAAACTAGGATGCGAAAACGTTAGGGAGATCCCTAGAGATATTTCTAAGGTATTTCTAGGGATGTCCCTAACGATAAGTATACGTATAGGTTATAGTACTAAAACTATGCTAACGATCATAGAATTAAACCTAAGATGTTAGATATTGAAGGTACACCCTCTTTATTATGTTATTTTCCC
Organism: Viscum album; assembly: GCA_963277665.1. Taxonomy (NCBI): domain Eukaryota; kingdom Viridiplantae; phylum Streptophyta; class Magnoliopsida; order Santalales; family Viscaceae; genus Viscum; species Viscum album. The sequence continues at coordinate 116,830,649 of OY728137.1, forward strand.
TGGCATTATTTTTTCCTCTCACGTTATTCTTTTTGGGTTTTAGACTATGGCTGGAACCCGAAGGAACCGTGTTGATCAATGCAATGGACAATGCAATGATTGTCCTCCTGAACAAGAAAATTTTATGGGTGATGGAGTGCAAAATCTTATTGCTATCCTTACACAAGCTATGAATCATTCTGGACTTCCAAATGAGCAGAGAAGGGAACAATATTCTATTGAGTCCTTCATGAGGCAACGTCCACCTTCTTTCAGTGGGTCTTCTGATCCACTTGATGCTGAACAATGGATCAGTACCACTGAAAAGATATTTTTAGTTCTTCAATGTTCTGAGCATGATAAAGTCATCTTAGCAGTATATCGTTTGGAAGGTGAAGCTGATCAATGGTGGAATCTTATCAAGAATACGAGGCAAAGAGATTAAATTGAGTCCATGGAATGGGACGAGTTCAAGAACTTGTTTTTCAGTAAGTACTTCTCTTGTATTCTTCGAACAAAGATGGAGAAGGAGTTTCTTGAACTAAAGCAAAAGGATGATGAATCTGTTGGTATATACGAAGCGAATTTTACAAGACTTGCAAGGTATGCATCTGGCATTATCATCCAACCTGAAAGTAAAGTTGATCGATTTTTCAGTGGCTTAAAACCAAGTCTTCGAAGGGCATTAGCTATAAGAGACTTCAGTAGCTATGAAGAAATTGTGTGTTGTGCTATCAAGGTAGAAATGGAAGTTGGTATTACATATCCATCTTATGGTTTTGAAAAGAAACGAAAGATGGAGTTCAAGGAGAAATCTCAGAATAATGGTGAAAAGAAGATGAATGTTTCCTTATGCACAAAGTGTGGAAAAAAGCATGGTGGAGATTGTTTTAAAGGGAATAGAAAATGTTTTAAGTGTGGAAAAGAAGGTCATCGAGTAGCTGAGTGTTGAAGTAATGGAAAAAGGGATTCTAATGATGTGAATAAAGCAAACACTGCAGAGAACGCACCACCAACACTTTAATGCTTCAAGTGTAAGGAAATGGGGCATTATGCTAATAAATGCCCTAATCCAAGGGTTAGTGATGATCGACATGAGCAACCGCTTAAGGAAAAGGACAAAGGGAAGTCACATGCGATCACCATTGGCGATGTTGAATATGATAACGATGTGGTGGAATGATTTAGTGTTTATGTAATGGGATTCCAAAATAATGTTGTATCATGGAATATTGGAATATTTATGTATTGGTCTAATGTGGTATTCAAAGTGATTCAAATATTTTTGGAAATAAGATGATATGCACATAATAAAGGGAAAACGAGAAAATGAAATGTTTAATAGTATTCATGAGCTCATGATTGATATAAGGACTAAGTGATATCATTGTTTGAGTATATAGAATTTTGAGGATTTTGGTATGTGGAAAGTGTTATATTTTAACTACATTCATGTTTTCACTAAGGTTTTCAAGAGAATACATGATTAAGGACTTTGAATGTTTGGAATGTGACCAACAAAACATATCTTATGATATATGGGGATCGACGATGGTGTTAAATCTCTGGTAATCGTTTTCACTATGTTGGGAGAGTGGATTGCAGTATTATGGATAAGCCTAAAGATTGGAATGGATTATATTGGGCATAGGTTAGTATTGTTTAAGGATAAAAGTTTTCTTGATATTATTGATGGGATGTTATAGTAATGTAGTTTTAGAAAAAGGACAACCTGCAGGATGGGCGACAGCCCATCGCTTCGGACAAGGCTGTGGGAATCGAACCCACAACCGAAGTGAGACTGGCCTTTATCGCCTACCACTGGCCTACAGGAAGTCCATGTTTAGTAGAAACTAGTTTTATTATATTAATCAGCATGATATATAAAGTATAAGTCCATTTTAGGAACCATATATGATTAATCTCACTATAGATCGACTTATGTATATAAATTTTGCTAACCTTTTGAGACAGATGGAATGACCCGTCATTCTATCACATGATCTGCTAACACTTCACGAATAACAAATTTGACTTCATTTATTTAAGAGATGAAGTGGAAATTGTTAAAGGCACGAACAACAGTGAGGTTGTACCAACATAAAGTAAGTATTTATTCTAATTCAAATTCTTTAACTTTAGGGAAACGATCTTGAAAACCAAAAATGTTGTCCTAGTGATCTTATATCTGATGAATCATATGGTACCTTAGATCGTCATAAATTTATGGCTTTGTGATTACTGGATTTTCCATAGCCATGTTCTCTACCACTCTCCATCAGAACATGATGGTTAGATTTCTCTTCCATATCCATATTTTCACCTATGTGGAAACCCAGTGATTAGTTTATTTGGGTAACCGTTACGTTTCATACTTTTGTTTTTAAATATTGGTTTTGATATTCCTTTTTACGATGTGGGTTTCTATTAAATAAACTTTCGAATAGTAAACCATTTATAACCCAGACGAATTTCGAGGGCGAAATTCATTTTAAGGGGGGTAGAATGTAACAGCCCGAGATTTTATGAAAAATATTTTTTTTTATTTTATTAATGTCTTGTGTTGTACGATACACCAAAAGGAGCTTGCACAACACGCATCTTTCACTTTCCTTTCATTACACGCAATCACAACCTTCCTCGATAGCATGTGTAGTATGCAATACTGAGTTTCACGAAACAACGATATGCTATTAAAATATTATTAAAACTAGCAGTTATGAATAGTAATAACCACTTTTTAAATTATAGAAATTTTATCTCTCAAAATGGACTTCATTTTTGGATTCGGAGTATCGAATTTAGCCTAAGGTGAAATTTTGGTACTTTTCGGATAACTTTCATATTCTGATGAATAGTGAAAATTACGAAATTATAATTAAAAACATCTTTTTTAATCAAAATAATTAATAGTGATAAATTATTAATTTGAGTGGTTTTAAAGTATATTTAGAATATATTTTTACAATTTAATACAATTTTGTTCATTGGATGTAATTTCACATTTAAACCCGACATAAACAAGTGTCAATCTTTTGATAGATATTGTTTCTTAAAAACACGCTATTTGTTTTAACAGCGGGATTTTATTATAAAATTAATTAATTCAACTTCTATGTTATGAATTTGGTAAAATAGACTTCATTTTTGAATTCGGAATATGAAATATAACTTAGGATGAAATTTTGGCATTGTTCTGAAAAACATCAATTTTTGATGAATAGTGAAACTACTAAGTGGTAGTTAAAAAAACAGAATTTTTCATAAAACTTAATTTTAATGCTTCTGTGAATGGAATTTCAAAAATCCGACAGACACGGTTGATATCAGTAAGTAAAATGTGGTTCAATGAGATAAAAATAATTTTTTGGTGAATAGTAACTTTTTACTTTTTTTACCGCGTTTAATAGTAAATAGGGTAACTAAGGGTAAATATGATATCAATATTACCCTAACACATGTCCTAATTCTATTGGATAAGTGTAATTCGACCAAAAACAACCTTATGAATAAAATATGACCATTTAGGCTCACTTGGGTTAGATTAGGACATTTATTATTAATTTATTTAAAGAAGGGTTAAAATAGTTAAAATCAAAGTTTAATACGTAAATCATTTTTAATATGGGGTTATACATAAGATAAATTAGACTATAAATATTAATTAGAAAGATAAAAAGTTTTCCTACATAATGGTATTTTATTTGTAATTTTTAGACATTAAATAATTTAATTTATTTATGACACAATGATGATGCAGTAATTATCTTATTAATGAAATATTGACATAATTGATGTTATAAACAACAAAATAAATGTAATTTGAGACTTTTTATGAATTACACTAATTTTATAGGTTACTATGATATATTAATGTTTATTTAATCAACTTTTTTCTAACATATAATTCTGTTATGACTTTCACAAAAATCATATATCAAATAGTGTCAAAATTGACACAAAATAGTTTTTAAATCAAATATAATATTATTAATTGTTATTTTATTCCTAAAAATCTAAGGTTCGGCCAAATAACTTAGATAAGGATATATATATTAATAATAAACAATTTGGGGTTCGTTTGGCATGTTATAGTAAGTGTATTAACCATATAGTGAAAGAAAACAAAAAGACACGGTAAAAGTTAAATTATTTAACTTAGAGTTAAATCTAATTGATAAGGTTAAAATAATTCCCTAAACTTGTCTAAATCCTATTGGTTGATAGGATTTAGACCCATCCCCACTTTAGCTTCAAAATAAGACCCTTTGGAACCATTATAAACCGATTTTGACTTTAATATAAAATAATATTTTGAGATATTCCTAAGGTGCCCCTCTCCTCCCTTATAAAAGGGCACCTCCTCCCCCTCCTCCTCACACCAAATTGAGCACTCAATCTCGGCCAACCCCTGCCATTTTATCCTCTCCACTTCCCTAGAATAATCCTAGAGGTCTTGGTCTTCTTCAAAGACCAATCTTAGTTCCCTAAGTGGAGGACTCAAAGAGGCGTTCCAAAGAAGAGGTAATATCCGTTATCGATCTTTTCAATTTATTTCTTCTTCAACTTCTTCTCCTTTAGTTGTTTCACGATAAAGTAATAACATAAGTATTACTTACATACTGATATGTTATTATAAATATGAAACAACCCTAATTCACCTTCTATCCATCCTACGGAAAAATGAAATCGCCGCGAGTGCGTACGTACGGAATACCATCTCCACGCCGTGGTGTAATCTATTTTCCACCATCACTTTACAAGGATGGGTATAATGGTGTAATGAGTAACTATTTATGATTATTATTAATTAATATTGATACTGAAATAATATATATATACTCCAATACAATTCCACGATCATAGGAATTATATCATCACTCGTGCGTACGTACGGAATATCGTCTCCACGATGTGATGCGACTCGTTCTACATGATCATCATTACATAGTAATTATATAAATGAATTGAATGAATAAATATGATATATGTTACACTAATACCATTCTGGATATAAGGTATCTATAACCTTAAAAGAAGAATAAGAATTTATTCGACAAAACACGCATAAGAACAAAAGGCAATAAGGACCCGAGTAACAAGTAACAATGAAATATTACTAATAAGAAGCTAAGAATATGACCATATATGATATCATATCAATATGTATGATTCTGGAATAAGTCAATGACATTATTTAAACCATTATACAGGAGCTTCGGACACGTACAAAGCAAATCGGACCTAAGGTAAGGGAAATATCACAATCTCATTTTTATCCGAGATTGTTTATACTTTAGCATTTACTGGGGTGTATTTTATCATCCACATCCATGATTCCTCAACATGTAATAGTTATATCCTTTTACAATAGTTTATATCCAATTTTACCCTTTGGTGAGTTTTTAGTAAAAGATATGAAAGGAATGTTTTGTTGTTTTCCGTACGAGGTACTTTTTGACTTTTTCGACAAAAGTACAAGAAGAATGTTTTTTTAACTTATACGGAAAGAATGGATTTTTAAAACATTATTTCCAAGAATCTTCCTTTATAAGTTTTCATGTTTATTTTTTATCAACTTATTTTAGTTTATAATTGTATGACATGTTAAGAAAAGAAAAGTGTTTTTGAAGTAGAAAGGATATTTTCCTCAAGAAAGGAGTTCAAATGTTTTATCAAAATTATTTTCCATCTAAGATAATATAGGGTTCTGTTTTTATCCCTACTATTACATTGATTTTATTATGTTGTGAGGGAATTATTTTTATGAATTAATTTACCTTATATGATTTGTTTTATGATGTCATGATGTTTCAAGAATCCCATTTTTGTTACATGAGTTATGCGATGATGTATGATTTCTGATTATGTGGCACACATAAGAAAGGATTCATTATAAGATTGGTGGGACCTATATCTCCCTCCAATGCATTGGGTAAAGATTTCATATCTCATGAGATAGACATGGCTGAAATGGTAGGTTATACCGGTTCAGTGAAACAGGACTGAAACGAGGGTTACTCGATTCAGAAAGGGACTTTGTCCACTAAGATAGTCTTGGCAATGAGTCTTGACTAACAAGAAATGATTCTCTATGATTATGTGTGTATGCCACAAAGTTTCATGCTTTATGTTATGATTATTGGGATTTCATTTCACTACTATGATTTATCCCATGTTATGAAATTATGCTCTCTTTTGCAGGTTAAGATTTCCAAAAGTTATGTTCTTATGAATATGATGTGATTGATTTCTCTTTTGTTTACCCTTACTGAGCATTTGAGATCACCCTTTTATGTTTTCTTATCCCCAGGATATAAAGAAAGGTTTTAGGTAACAAAAAAGGAAATATATTTATGGGAGATATTGAAGATCTTTCACCACGATTAGAAGATTACGTTCCGAGTTTCCAAAGACACTAAACTATTACGATCCTTGTGTGTGTTTTTGTTATGTACTAAGTATTCCGCAAAAGTAATGTAATGTCCATGTACGTCAAGATACGGGTCTTTACAATCTATATTTTACCTCTATAAGTAAAATTTCCTTCCCAAAGGAAATTTAACTCTACCATATTTTCATTGCTCATATTAATATTTTTCTTATGTATAAAAATCGGATTCATACCTAAAACCTCATAATCATATAATACTTAGATATGAAGCATTCTGTATTAGGATCTGAATTCTGGATATGAACTCTAATGAAGTTCCACTCCGAATTCTGGATATGAACTCTAATAAAGTTCAACTCCGAATTCTGGATACGAACTCTCATGAGGTTCCACTCCAAATTCTGGATACGAAATCTAATGAAGTTCCACTCCGAATTCTGGATACGAACTCTCATGAAGTTCCACTTCGAATTCTGGATACAAACTCTCAGAAAGTTCTCTCCGAATTCTGATTATGAACTTCTACTAGTTTGACTCCAAACTTCTATGAGTTAGACTCCGAACTTCTACTAGTTTGACTCCAACTTTTATGAGTTCGACTCTAAACTTATACTAGTTCGAATCCAAACTTATATGAGTTCAACTATGAACTTGTACTAGTTCAACTCTGAACTTCTATGAGTTTGACTCCAAACTTCTATGAGTTTGACTCCGAACTTCTATTAGTTCAACTCCGAACTCTTTAAGTTTAGGTTCTGAATTCTTGAGAATCCGGACTCTGAAATTTCTTGAAATTCAGACTTTGGAATTCTATAGAATTCAGGTTATGAATTCCTACTAAATAGAATCCAAATATCTCTTTATTATAGACTCCAAATCCCATTTTGGTTAGATTCTGAACATTTATTTTCTTACATTACAAACATCAATTTTACTTATACATACACTTGTTTCATTACAAAATGATGTCATGCTTTCAGTTATTGACTAACCGTTGGTTGAGTGACACCTGTACAGGTCCCTCTGAAATTCAAGGAAAATTATGACCGTTAGAGGAGGGATCCGACTGTTGGATCTTTACCTATAAATAATACCTCATTTGAAAATAAGCGACAACTTTGACAACATTGATCTTTGACATTTTAACTTATATGTTGTTAAAGTGATTTCTAGAGATAGAGGTTCTTATCAACTCTCAAGCTTCGTGCAGAAAGTTTGAACAGCTTGTTCAAACTTTTCCTCATGCAGACATTCTTTGTGAGACTCCGATTGTTGCTGATTACAATCAAGGGCATCCGGGAATAGGAAGAGAGCGGTTCCAAGACCTTGAAGTTGAGGGCTTCCTTGCTGAGGAAGACAGAGGTTCCGACTACCTGATAGTTGAGGTCTTGTGGGGGTAGCAAGACAGACTCTGATATTCGTATCGAGGGCTTACCCCGGTGTGGGTAATATAGACTTTCATGAAAGTATAAATCAAGGGACCTTTATCCAAGGTTTTTAGATACCCTTCTCTTTGGATTAAAAGAGTTTATACTTGTTACTTGTAGTTCTACTACTTTGTTTTTCCGCTGCATTTTGTATTGTTTAGGAAAGTATAACTTTCTTATACTTCTTTACTTGTACTCTGATATAGTTAGATTCTATACGCTTTAAGGTAGAATCTTCATATTTAACTAAAAATTTCCGTAGGTAATTTTTAAAAGGTACAATTCACCCCCCCCCCTCTTGTATCTTTCTGAGAATATCATTCTTATTTTGATCCTTTGTTTGGTAATATAGAGTATATCATACTCAGACATACCATTCTAACAAGTTTCCCTTAGGAAAATCTCAAAATCCTTACCCAAACCATTTTTGATATTCTCATGACTGTAGTTGAAATATTTACAAAAATATCATAGGTTGTGATCATAGATATTTTTGACCTATCAAAGTCACAACCAATTTTTTCCAAAATATTACAAAAAAGTTAATTTTTCTAAGTATTTTTTTTAAAGGTAAAATAATTAAATACAATGAATAAAATCATGAACCTTCTACACATCCCATGAAAGGACCTTAAATATTGTCCTCAATGAAGTAAATCTATTTTCATAATAAAAAACCTCTCCCCCACATTCATTCCAATGAATATCCTATAAAATAAAAAAAAGTAAAATAGGAAAGGATAATATAATGTTGTAATGTGTTTGTTCCCTATCAAAGGTCATTCATATATTTTATGATTTAAATTAGGATTAAAAGGATGAGGTTGGTATTGAGGATAAAAATGTTTTAATAAAATTTTCTAAATCCTTTTAAAAGTGATTTAGTACAATCATAGCTTTGACAAAAAACAATGGATGATCTTATTGGCGACTTTTCCCATATATATATAGAGAAATATGTATAGAAATAATGGAAAATATTTGGTCTATAATCCTCTAGGTAATGAGAATATATGATAATGGTCAATCACTCAGGAAAAATCACACCTATAAAAAACAAATATACATGAATTTTAGAAATTCAAAGCTTGGAAAATCTAAGATTAATTTCATTTAGATGTATTAACTAGTTCCCCTAAATCATGTTTTTTCACATATATTTCCCCATTGATTATATTTACTTATTCAATACCCATTTCAAACATCAAATTTATCAATATTTTAAGTCCAAAAAAGAAACCATGGTTATCTTAAGTGAAATTTGTATCCTAGATCAAACATTATTGAAATATTCTAAGTTGGTTCATTTATTTATCCTTAAAAACTAAAAGTATAAATATAGGGTATTAACAAAAACATTAAAATTGAAATCATACTCCTCGTTCCTCATTAACATATTTCATTATTTCTCTTTTTCCTTTCTTCCCTTAATCATCATAAAACTAAAAAATCAAACAAAGTAAGAAATAGAAAAAGGTTTTTTCATTAAAGATCATAAATAAATAGGGTAAGTGATCCTACATCATAGAATATGAAATTTAATTACAAAAGAAAAACAATAAAAATATAGATTGACTCCCATAAGTTATTTTTATGTTCTTTAGCTTGATATTTCCTTTATTTAGCTCAAGTTATGAATGGTTAGAAAGGATTTACCTGATCGTGATCAAAAAAAGGTTGATGTAGGGACTTCTCCATATAGGTGGTCCTTTTTTCTCTGAAATCAACTTCACTCTTCCCATGAATACCACATTTTCCACATACTCAGGTCCAATCCACTATTATTTTTTTAGTCTTGAAAAAAAATCAAATTATTAATCATCCAAAACTATTAACCGTCCTCAAACCTAGATGTTACAAAAGGTCTTCCATCATCCATAATATTATCCAATAATTCATTTTCATTTTTCTCTACTTTTTCACCTTTTCCTAATTTTTAGACACAAGATAATTCCTTCCTTTATTTAAAGAAAACAATATCTTTAGATACTATATTTGTTTTCTTATTCATTTATTCCACTTATTCAGCAGTATTCATTATCACCCAATGAATATTAAGTTTCACCTACTCATCATGATCCCTCAAAATTAGCTACAAACTTTTTAAATAAATTAGATATATTCCCATATCCAAAAATGGTATAACATAGATGATAATATTCCTCTATACATATATATATATATATGTCACCTAGAAATACATTAGAAAGGGGAACTTTCTTACATACACTTAAATGTCTCTAATCCAACCTCATTGTTGTTTTATTTTTAAAATTGGTATATGCACTACAACTCTTTTTGTATTTTTGACTTCCAATAATGGAATCTTAAATGTGGTTTATGAAAATATATTTACACATTCACCTAGATCGCACAAATAATTCCAAAATTCATTAGACCCAATATTAATTGGAATGGAAAAGCTACACGGGTCTTGTTGCTTTTAGGGAAAATCCATTTAAAAAAAGATGAGAAATACCATAATAATGGTAGTGTTCCTATTTAATCTATATTCATCTTATTTGAAACTAAATATTTAATTAATTTTTTATACTTCATCATGTATTTTAACGCATCATCCATGAGAATGTTAATATGTGGTTTTTTAAAAGTTTCAAAAAACTTACCTCATTATTATTCTAAAGTCCCTTGATTTAGTCTACTGGGAAAGGGTAGGGTTGGATTGTAAGGTGGTGGGAGACCTTATATTTCTTATTATTTATCTACTATATCTTTTTCCTACTTATTTAATTAATTTTAAAAACACTTTTTAGTAGTTTCAATTTGATATCTTCAACCTATTTTAGGGTTTTCTTTTTCTTTTTATATTTCTCATGGTTATATTCTTCACATATCCCTATGGGTTAACAAATGTGTCACCTAGGAATAACCTCTAGGATTATCCTTAAGATTATTTGAAATATTAATCAACATGTTACTCTAGATTTCAAAAAATATTATCTTCAGATTATTATTTTAGTTCTTTGATTGAAGAACCATTCATGGTCATGTTGGTGGTAAAGGCATCCTCCATGGAATGGATTTAACCTTAGATAGATGGTCCTTATGGTGTTTGAAATCCCATTTTAATTTATTTAAACCCTTTAGATTTCCATTGTATCCTCCACCCCTAAAATTTATTTTTAATATTATAATCTTCATAATTGACTTCTTCAGTTTGAGTACCTTCATGTGTGTTCTTTTCTATCATAACATCGATTTTATTTTTCATGGATTCCATTTTATCTAGAATCCATCCGTTATTATCAACCATGTTCACTACCCTAATTTTAAATCCTTTTTAATTCCATTTGTATCTATTACATTCCATTTAATCTAGTATATTTTATCCTCATTATAATGAATTATTCATGAGTGATTCACTAGTTGTAGCATGAACAATAGAGTTATTTCTCTATGAGTATCCCCTGTAAAAAGTTTGAATTAAAAACTACATATTAGTTCAATGATGCGGAAATTTTCATATCAATAATTTAAAATATACCATTTAATTATAGGATAATTATTTTTCAAATTTATTAAGTTGGTGTTTTTTTACATGAATGTTCGTTGATTTTGTGGTAAGGGATAAATGGATTGAGAAATTCCTTTCAAACATATCCCATGTGTTGATGGAATGATCTAGAAGGATTTTAATTTATTCCTTTTCTATATCTATTATATAAAATCTATACCATATCAGCCTTATCATATCACTTGAAACATTATTTTATTGAAAAGTATCATAGAGATCAAGAAAACTCACTAGAAGGTTGTTTAGATCCATATGTGGTAGCCTGATAAATTTAATCAAATTTGAAATCATTTAAATTATGATATATTTTATCTTAAAGTTGTTTGTTTCCATTGGTGGTAATAATATTTTTTGTTGTGGCCCCATATTTTATGGTCTTTAACAGTCCATAAGATTTCTCAGTCCATGATATCTTTATTGAAACTTTCTTAGATTAGCTCTTTTTCCTCTCTCAACTTCATCCATCTCTTCCTCTTTCATTTTAATCCTTCAATTAATTTGTGACTCTATGACACAATTGATAATCACTTAACCTTCCCTCAATTATAATATTCATATATCAATTTTTATACCTAAAAATCATAGTATGAGCACACCTAGTGTAATATAGAAAATAATACAGTAAAAGGAGAAATATAAAACACCTAAAACTTATAATCCTTATAGGTCACCATCCCTAAAAAATGAAATAAATATGATATGGGCCAAATGGAAAAATTAATTCTAATATGGTATCAAATTTTAAAATTTATAAAATACTCAAACTAAATATTACTATGTAAATGAATTTGGAATTTGGTAAGTTTAAGGAGAAACCCATGAGACAATTTTAGTAAACTTTAGGAAACTTAAGTGTGATTTAATGAGAATGAAAGATTCGATTCAAAAAATAATTTTTGATAATGTTATAGGCTTAATAACTACATATTCATGTGTTGTTAAAGTAAAATGATAATTTTTTTATCCATGTTGTTTCCAAAGTTTAATCTAAGAAAACCCTTTTTTATGATTCTTTCTCCCTCACTAAATAACTGTGATTTTCATATGGTCAATTATTTTGGTTTATTATTGTGTTGGGAAATTCAACACCATGTTTAACCATAACCATTATGATCCATATAATAGTCATTCATGTATTTGAGTGACTAGTTGTGCATTTATGGATTATGTCATTATGTGTATCCAATGGTCATGAAACAATAATTTAGAAGATATAGAAGATGATCATGAAATACGCAACACAACTATGGACTAAGATAGAAATTAATATCCACAAACACACTCTGACATACCTAGATTTCATGATATAAAATTAACTTACTCCCTTATATTACTCATAACAGAGTGAAAAATAAAATAAAACCTAATAGAAGCACAGTAGTGGTAGGTTTGGTTGAAGATGATGCAGACTCTAGGTTCTCTAGTTAAAGCCTCAGTAAATTTATTCATTAAAGAATTGGTTGAACCCTTTTATTTATCGAAAAATAAAACCCCATGGTTGAACCTATTAATCCCAAAATATTCCCTTTAATTTCATTCATAACTCAACGACCGAGCAATAAAAATATCTTCCCGAACTCACTCGCCAATAAAAACTATTTTAAAACTCTTGATTGAGGAATTTTTTATACAAATAGTATATTTCAGTATGATATGAACTTATTTCATAGTCATAAACATGTTCATGTATAATTATTAATTTAGTAGCTTTAGAACCCATCACAAACTATTATTATTTATCTTTAAAAATTTTGTATCTACATCTCTATATCCCAAAACCATTTTCATGGGGTGATAAAAAATCCATAAAATATCGATTGTTGTTTCCTTACATGTTTGCAATACATAATATTCTTTTTTCTCTATGAAAACCCTTATTCAAAATCAGTGGTCCCTACCCAAACCTATACACCACAAACCTATGATTCCACATCATGAACTCATTCTCATAAAAACCAAATCACAATGCCCATCGTCTTTGTGGTGTAAATGATCCATCATGACATAGACCTCCATTGACCCTTACGAAGTAGGATCTACCTTCATACATCTTCTATATATCTGAGTTTACCTTCATGTAGACTATATATTACCTTTATATAGAGTTTATGACTTCTACATTTTCCTTACGTAGCTCAGTCATTACCTTCACACAAGTTGGCTTCTAACACTTACGCATCCTTCCTTTATCAAATCATATGTATCTATTCAACAAACATTATGTATGTTCTATGTAACACATATGTAGTCATTATAAGACCATTGTGTATGTCCTTATTTGTTTAAAAAATCTCAACATAGCTCAAACCTCATATTATTCAAATAGAAACTTCTTTGGAATATCTTCATTTACAATGGCTATGCCGAGCTCCTTTTTCATTAATAGATTTGTCTCGTTTAATCTATCTTCATACCTAGATTCACGTATGGAAAAATGTCTTCAAAAGATTTTCATGGTCTTAAGTGGTGCCTATTGCCTTATTATTGGCATGGAAGTCGTGAAAATGAGCTTCGGTAATCGTGTGCATGGTAGTTCTTTGGTGGATTGGTGTAGTTGGTGGTCATCAAGAGTAGTGCATGCAGTAAGGTTCTTTACTTGTGTAGAGGAAATGACTATAGAAACTCATAAAATACTTAACATAATGAGAATAATGATATCAATATTTAAATAAAACATCTCACAAACAGTCATATAACCCAAAGACTAAAAGTTTTAGTGTCTTGAATAATAGCTATATAAACCTATTAATCTACATTATTCTCTCCATAATTTAATTCATCTAGACTCCCACATATACTTCCCATAAATTAGACTTATCTTTATAACTTGGGTAAAGAAAATCATAAGAAAGGGGCGAGGTCAAATTATCAGTAAGGGAAAACATATCAATATATCATCAAGGGTTGGATCGTAAGAATATGATAAAATATGGGATGTGGAGGAATTTATTATTAAAATGAACATGGAACAATATTAGTTTTCCATTTATCATGATATAAGTACATGAAATCTCAAATGGAAAAAACATATACTTTGGGGAAAAAAATTCAGGAATCTAGAGACAATAAAATTTTGTTAAGGAGCATAATTTTAGGCATATAGAAACATGGAATGTCATATAATAATGAATTATAGAACAAACATAATAATATAAAAATTATAGAATTATGAACAAACAAAACTCAAATGGATCAAATTGTGAACAAAAAAATGGCCCCTAATTTTGTTATGAACAAAAAAATTTCCCATGCATCATGTAGTGGACAAAAAAACCCATGCTTCATATTGTGAATAAAAAAAATCCCATTCTATATGTTTTGACCCAAAAAAATTTAATGATTCGTGTTGAGAACAAAAAAAAAGCATGCTTCATGTTGTGAATAAATAAGATATATAAGGACATGGCCATAAACATTAAATAATCTTGATTTTTAAGTTAAGAATTCAATATATTATATTTTAGGAACTTTTAACATTCATATTTTTAGATAATTAGATCATAAATAATATGTTACAAAACTATATAATATAAAGTGGACACTTTTAATCAGTATCCATTTTTAACATAATATAAGAATTTTAAAATAAAACCTAATTTATCTGCATAGAAATTCTTAACGACTTTGAACTTGACTTTTTCATTTCCTTTAATCATTCTTAAACCCTGTGAAAATATTTTTAAAATGTTTTATAAGAACAAAAATCATAGAAAGGGATATAAAATGAAAGAAAAACTATTAGTCCGGTGAAAAACATGAAAACCCAAAATATGTTTTACTTTTATCTCAATAATATTTTAGTGAAAAAAATAAATCAGTTTCATATGAAAAACACACACACTTTTTCTCAAAGAAAATCCTTAAAACCCATAATAATAAAATCAGACCCCTTTTTGGAAACTTAGAGAATCACATTCATAACCTGTTTTAAACTCATTCTATAAATAACTAGAGCCTAGTTAAATCCATAAGAGAAACCCTCTAGTAACTAACTCATACTTGAGTATTGATACAAGGAAAATTACCCAATAAATTGGATTACGTTTTGGGAACACTCATCATATAAGCTATATCAGGCTCACCCAATTCTATCTTGGTGCACCCATCATATAAGAAATATCGGGTTCACTCGGTGCGATGTGGGCACATCCATTGTATAAGCTATATGAGGATCACCAATTTATCATATAATGATCATGTTATATATCATGAATAAGTCATTTAATGTTTGAAATTTTTCATCATGAAACATTTGAAAAACTCTTTTAAACATGTATTCAAATCACTTTAGGATATTATATACCCTTTTATTTTAAAACCATATTTCAAAAAACAAAAAAAAACCCATAAAAAGGGAAATATGGTTTATCCTTGAAGAAAACATGAAATATTTTAAAGGAATATAAACTTAAAATAATGTTTAAAATGGTAAGAAATGTCTGTTTTGGAATATATGTAAAATATAGCATTCCCATTATCATTTATAAATAAAGTCGAACTTCACATACAAATAATATGTTTAAAAACTATGATAGAAATACAAAAATATCATTTATAAAACTCTCATGTTCAAATATTTAAATTAATAAAAAAAATGAAAAAAAATATACGTGGAAGATAATGACAATTCAAATGAAAACATTAAAGTATAGTTTTTTTAATGAAAAGTCCCTTTCCACCTTAGAAACATTTGAATCGTAAGCCCCATTAAGTAATAGCTTTCAAAAACATAAAATATCTTGAGAATAGATAAATTCATGATATAGAAAGTCAAAGAGACTGTAAAGACATATCATAATAGAATATAGGTTCATAACATCAAAATATTCCTCAATGAAATGAAACTAAGATGAATCCCTTTACCTTGAGTCTGACTCATCACGTACGTTATTTATCTTTTTAAATAATAAACTAATGTTAATTAATTACTTTCTTATGAAAAAATTTAAATTTTACTATTCCTTTTATATTATATATTACCATGTAATATGCACATATTTAATCTGTAAATACACCTTATAAAATAATATTGGTGCATAACATCAAAATATGTGACAATTAAATGAAATTGAAATAAAGTCTCTTACCTTTAGTCTCATTCGTCGTAAACATTATTTATATTCTAGAATAATTAACTTATATTAGTTATTTAATTTCTTAATAAACCTTTTCAATTTTATTAATCCCTTTATTTTATCTCTTACCATGCTATACAAAATTATTTAACAATTTAAGTTCACTTCGGAATTTTTTATGGTATTCAGATTATATATCAAAAAATGAATTTGGTAGGTCAAATATGGTCAAGTGGGTCATTACATAAACATATCCAGAATAATAATCATGAAATAGTTATAATTTTTATATATAATTTATACTTTCAAAATCAATCATTAAATATGGTTATGAAAAATGAATAGTGTTACGGTCATGGAGATGGTAGGTGATATGTACGCATGAGTAACGTGCCCATTTTTCAACGATCACTATGGAAAAATATTTAATTAATATAATAATTATTTCATTTATATCACATTTATTCATTAAAATTATCCTTATTTACTTCCATTTAAATTGTTATTGAAGAATAAATCACATCGCTTCACATGCTGGTAGTCTTCCATACACATGAACGATGTCATCGTATCCCACATGGAATTGAAAGTAAGAAGTTTTAAGTTATATCATAACTACATAATTATAAATATGATAAAATATGATATATATATATATATATACTTTAAATCCATCATTATAACAATCAATGAGAGACAATGATGAAAAATTAATGATATCGGTTCATGAGGCGGTAGTTCGTCGTACACACGAATGATGATTTTGTATCCAATTTGATGAAATAAGAGATATATTTAGGTTATTAAAATAACGTAAAAACATCTAAGTATATATTAGATATTGATTTATTATATAATCCAAATTTAATAAAATTTTAAGGAGGTTGAAAAATCAATAAAATAAAAACGCTTGGTTAAGCATGATACCTCTTCTTTAGAATACCTCCTTAGGTTAGCACCAAAATCTTTCTTAACAAGGATTTATGTTCAAAAAATGATTCTAGGATGTGGGTAGTGAATTAAGGAATGTATATTGGTATTTATTTTATGATAAAAGGTTTTTTAATTTTTTAATAGAGGAGGATAGGGGGTGGAATTTTATAAGTGAGGGGAGTGTTTCACTTGTAATTTTTGAAAAGGAAATAGAATACCCATGTTTTTTCACATTCCACAAGGATCCAATATGTGACCATTATCAATAAGTACACATTATAAGTTCTAAATATGTCCAAAAAAATTATTTTATACATGGTTATAAGTAATTTTAACCTTTATATTTTAATTTTAACCCCCGGGTAAATTTACTATTACCTTAACCATGGTAAAAGATTTTTAATCTTTTCACTATAAATTATGACCAAAAATTAAGATGAAATTATTTGATAATATAAATTATTTTGATTAAAAATATTTAATTCATTTTACAAAATTCATTTCAAAGAATTTTATAAATTCAATTTAAAATTAAACTCACACACACGGTGAAAAAGAGGGTTTTCAAGAAGTGTATCTTTCAAGAATAAGATGATTTTATGTTAACTCTATGACTAGTGATAATAATTATATTAATTTAAATTATCTTTTATTGATATATAATATATAAATTTAATTTTAATAATTTCTCATTAGGGGATATTTTAATTAAATAAAATGCAAAAACATTATGCACTTTAAAACAGTATTTAGAAAAACCATGTTTTTAAACACAACAATAAACTTATAATAAAATCCAATATGAAGTTTATTAAAAAAACCTCAGTGGATTAAATAAACATAAATAGTACTTATTTTATTTTAAACCATATTTAAAATATAATGGGTATTTTAAATTACATAATTTATTGAAAACAAATGACATTTTTATAAGAAATTAGTATTTTCACTATTCACCAAAAAAATTAATATTTTTTAAAAAATTACAAAATTTCACCCTAAGTTATTTCTGATATTTTGATTTCAAAAAAATATATTTTTTTCAGAATTAAATATCTATAATTTATAAATTAAACTTTTAAATAAAAAATTATAAGAATATAGTTTAATTAAAACAATTTTCTTTTTTATTGAAATTTTTTAAATATTTTTATAATGAATATAACTATCCAGGTATTATTAATAAACATGAAATTGAAATATTATATCATTACCAGAGTTGATAAATTTTTCCATCCTTTTTTAAATTTTATCCTCACAATTTTATTCACTTATTAAACAATTGGGGATATCTTTCCATCATAGCATTCTCATATTCCCATCTTTCCTCATAAACCATATAGTTTTTCCCCAAAACTATAGCCTAATGAATAACATTATTCCACAACACTTGATCTCTATGGTCATGAAAATGAATAGCATTTTTCAAATAAGAAATATGTTATTCCAACTAAACTATTTTAGGGATCAAAACATGATATTAATCAAGTATATACTTTCTTAACAATGAAACATGAAACACATTGTGTAATTGGGATAAACTCATAAGAAAGGCCACTCAGTAGGTAACTAATACAACTTTCTAAAAGATTTCATATGATATAAAAAACCATGGACTAATCTTTCCCTTTTTACCAAAATGCATAACACTTTTCCATAGAGATACATTAATAAAAACACGGATATAATTTAAAGACTCTAAAATTACATGTAAATTAATTTTTAAATTATTTTGGATTATTACGAATCTGTGAAAATTTACAACGCGTGATTCGGAGGCCCGGTGTACCCGGAATGAATTTCTGAACTTTTTTTAAGGTACGTTTAATAAATGTGAGGGCGGCATTTTCTATCTTTTAAACTAGTGCTTAGATTAAAAATTTGAGGGCACTGTTGAATCTCTAGCACTGGGATTCTCTTAAGGGAAGCTTCACTTCAACCGTAGTAGGTAGGTAGAAAAATTTAGTTTTGGGACTTCATGGAAAAATAATAAAATAATTTAACAAGTTATTTTATTTCTTTTTATCCCGCGGATGAGCTATGGTGGTGGGGAATGGTGACTTTTCAAGCCAATTAATGGCTTGACTCATCAACTGTGTAACTCCACCATTGTGAATTAAAATAGGTTCATTAATTCATTTAATGAACCTCATTAATTCCTAAATACATTACTCACCATTCCCCCTCCTATTTAAATGGATATCGAGTGGGGTTTCGGCACAGCTTCTTCAAGCGAGGAAACTCTAGCGAAGTCCTACGACAACATCCACTAACAGAGGACAGAATATCGAGCGGAAAAGATCCGGGATCGATGAACGCCGACGACTCCATCTAATATGGATGCTCCTCCCACCGCAACCATAACACCTCCAATGGATCTCAAGGTAGGGGTGTATGTTCTTTGATGTTCCCTCTCTTCAAATTCTTGAAAAATAAAATGAACATGGACCAACTGAAAAACAGGTTGATCCGCCTCTCATCTAATCATGTGGGTGGTTGTTGTGGGGTCTTAAATTCTGGGTTTATTCATTTTTTTTGTTTATTATTAATCTTCCTCATGTTTCAAATGCTAACGCGGAGGGCACAGTCAAAAACCAATAAGGCTCAGACCCTCCCCTAAACTTGTACTTTGTGCATTCTTTGTGGAGGAACAACGAACGCGGAGGAAAGGCGTATATGAGGGATGTGAAATGATGGTGGCATCCCGAGAGGACCGTAGGCACGTCCAGAAGGAAGAATGGACCGTTGGAGCTCACCCGGTGGCCCACGGAAGAAACATCGGTGTTGTGGCACTGGTGAATAGTTCCAGCGGACGAGGGCTATGGCTGGAAACCATCGGCCGCGGTGTAAGAGCAGCACCACTTGGCACCGTGGTGGTCGGACGGGTGGCCGACAATGGTCGGTTGTAGAGGCGGAGGCGGTGCACCATCGCACATCACATTGAAGGGTCACGGCTTTGAAGTTGCGGATATGGAGAAGGTTGAGACCCAATTATGTGGATCCCACAGGGTGATAAGGTGGTTCCATGTGATGCCACCAATTAGAGGATCTGAACATATCCTTTGAGTCGTTCGGGTACAACAGACCGTGCGACCCACGCGGTTCGTGCCAGCTAGCAGGTCGGACTGCCCGGTGGGCCGCACCGAACTGGCGGGTCGGTTCAATCGGTGGGCCAGCCCAACCATTCCAGCACCGGTCGGTTCGGGCCATGACGGGTTAGACTCAGACCGAGTTGGGTCAGTCCAGGCCGGGTCGGACTGGACCCGGAACCCTCTCGGGCCTAGAAATGTTTAAAGGGTCGTAACCTGTGAACCAAATATTTGTTTGATGAACCATATGCTGTTATGGGATCCTTGGAGAAAGTCAATCCTTTTGAGATACTCCATGAGAGTGTTAGACAACGATAGAGTATGGAAGAGTTGGATCAACTCTAAATCCAACGGGGCTTTCGGTACTAAAATGGTAATAACTTACAGATCGGGTGTCCGGTTGAGATGTTGTATGTTGCATTAGGACCCTTATTATGTGACAGATCATTGGGTTACTTCTTCATGGGACTTCATGCTGGTTTAAATATGAATGATGGCTTGAGGAGTTGTTATCCCAGAATCAAGCATACTATGAGCAGGAATCTGGTGGCTGGCAGTGGGGCGAAGGTTGGGGATAGATCATACGAGGGTTAGTACCGAGTGATCCTGTTTGGGTCAACACATATTGATTTTATGTGGGTAAGATCCTGTGTGTTCCAATGCTTAGTGATCCTATGTGGTTTAGCGCATACTGATCCTGTGTTGTTCAGATCCTGTGTGGGT
Organism: Viscum album; assembly: GCA_963277665.1. Lineage (NCBI taxonomy): Eukaryota > Viridiplantae > Streptophyta > Magnoliopsida > Santalales > Viscaceae > Viscum > Viscum album. Next base: position 116,851,804 of record OY728137.1, read on the forward strand.
TAGCGCTAAGTGATCCTATGTCGGTCAGGGCATATCGATCATGTGTGGGTCATGTCCTATGTGGGTTAGCGCTCAGTGATCCTGTGTGGGTCAGTGCATACCAATCCTATGTGGGTCAGTGTGGGTTAGTACTTATCCACTTTGGGCAGGTTGGATCTTGTGTGGATCTTTTGGGGGTTAGTACCTATCGATCCTGTGTGGTTCAGACTCCGTATGGTCAGTAGATATGCCTCTTGACAAAATAAGATGATCTAGCTTCATGAAAAATCATCTATACTTATATAATTCACTTAAAACAGGTTTGAGATGAGTCTTTTTCCATGTGATTTTTGATTTTGATCATGCTAGTGGTTTTCCTTTGTTGAATTCTGAGATACCTTTGGTGGTCTCGGGGTCCCTACTGGGTATTATTATACTCACCCCTACACGAATTTCTTCTGAACCTTGTTTTCCCTTGTGCAGAAGATGAGAATCTTGGATGGGACTTGAGGGAGCCAGGACCAAGAGGTACACAGAGGAGATTATATAACATCGAGAGTAGTCGAGATGAGTTGTACATACCCTTCAGGTATGATCCTCGGTGGACGATTCTAGGATTTCTTTTCTATTTTTCAGTTTTAGTTGTACCTTTCACTTGGGCTTGTACTCTGGCCCCTTTACTTTCAGTACACACCTTTCCTACTATAGTTTAACTTTGTTTTTGCATATTGTTGTGTTTTTTTATTGTGTGTTTGTACAAGTTTAATGGAAATGTCTTCCCGTTTAAGGGATATGTCTTTCCAGTGTTAGACACCAACCCCTGGCCTAGGGAATGCGGGTTTGGGGTAGTCACAGCACAGGCCCCAAGGGACTGGTCGTGACAAAGTGGTATTAGAGGAGTCAGTTCTTCCAAATAACTAGGACTCTGATATTTTTAATAGATTAAAAGTGTTAAGTGTCTTTTGTATAGTTTTCAGTTCGGGGAGTCTATTGTTGGTGCGGTGGCCGACGTATCCATACACCAAGACCCTGAATTCTGATTTTTAACTCGGTGCACAAAAACACTGATTGCATGTGTTTTGGAAATGTTTTTAATTTGATATCTTTTGATTCATCTCACCAAGTATAACTTATTCATCGTAGAAGACCTGTTTCTCTTTAGGATGCCACTGCATAGACATCCATCCATAATTTTTGAGTAAGTACATGATTATGGCTCACTGAGTGACGAGGCTTTGGTGTAGGGCCCTATTACCATGGTATCACCTTTGGGTGGTGCACCAGTAGCACCACCACCCATGGGTAACAGATGCCACTAACCCCACCAGCAGATCTTGCACGATGACTGAGTGTGTTGTATGAGTTTCAGAGATAGAGGCCTCTGATTTTTTGAGGCGAGACAGATCCCGGGCAGCTGACGACTAGCTGGAGGTTGTAGTTAGAGTTTTTCTCTTAGCTGAGACACCAATTGAGAAGATGGTTATCCTAGCTGCTAGCCTTTTCTCAGGAATAGTAGGGAGATAGTGGAGCCTAACGCTCCAAACACATGATGAGGTGACCCTCACCTTGACAGACTTTGAGAGAATCTTAAGGGTAGAGTTTATTCCAGTGACACTATGCTCAGTGTGTATTCAGGAGCTCCTTCACTTATAGCAGTGTAGCCTAACCGTAGCTAAGTACTCGACGAGATTCATTGACTTCTCACACTAATCTACCAACATGGTATGAGACCCATTCTTTAGTTCCTAGGCCTTTGATCAGGGTCTCCGGTGGGAGATCATAGAATCGATGATATCGCTGAATATCTCGACACAGGCTGGAGTGCTTGAGCGAGCATTGTTGGTGGAGAGCTTCATAGCTAAGAAAGCATCGATGGTGAGAGCCACTGATGGATGATAGGTATCCGAGTCATCTTCAGGGGGAACTAGATAGATGATGCAGAGGTCAAAGAGGACTAGACCCACCGGTGGATGACCCTAGGGTGCAGGATCGGAAGTTCGAAGCTCGCGAGGTAGATAAGGTCAGCTGGGAGGCATATTGTGCTTCACGTGCGACAGGTAGGGCCACATGGCGCGTGACTGCCCGACCCACTATACTGGCAATCAGCATATGGTCGAGGGACCGCCAAGGAAGAGGCAGAGGTTTGAGTGAGGAGTTCCACATGGTGGAAGTGAGGTAGAGGAGCTGGTCGTGTGGCAGGTGGTGGGTGGCAATTTGAGGTTCTATCACCACGACCACCAAGAGGTCCACCCCGACCACAGGGAGCAGGTGGACAGCGGGGAGCACAACTACAGGCATTAGAGGCCTACGACCACGGTGCTCCAGAGATGACTAGAGATATGATCTGTGTCTATTACACCATAGTTGTGATACTTATAGACACAGGTTCTAGTCACTCTTCCTTTTCCACGACACTCATTCATATCTCTAAGATTTTGATGGTGTCGTTGGCTCGATCCTTATGATTATAGACACCTATGGGAGAGGATTCGATGATTACACATTGGTTACAGCAGTTTGAGATTACTCAAGGAGGTGAGAGCTTCGGTTGGGATCTCTTAGTAGCAGCATCGAAGCCTTACGATGTCATCATGGGTATGGACTGGCTATCCATAGTCTATACTGAGATTGACTGTTTTAGGCGCAAAGTGCGGTGTGTCTGTGAGGATGGGAGCATGTTTTCCTTCACCGGAGAGAAGGAAAAATTTGCAAGACAAGATGTACTTTCTCGGAGGAGGGTTCAACTGATCACACGTCAGTTGGATAGCCTTACCCACGGATTAGTTGATATGAGGAGTCTGAAATATCCTATAGTGGTGGACTAGTATGCTGATGTCTTCCCTGATGATGTTCCGCGACTACCTCCTCACCGATAGGTAGAATTTTATATCCCCATGTACCCTAGTACGACACTGATATCTACACCCGCATATCGGATGTCTTCCGTGGAGCTTCAGGAGTAGAAGGTACAGCTGGAGGACTTGGAAGCAAAGGGGTTCATAATGCCCAGTGTTTCTCAAAGGGCATCACCAATCTTGTTCCCTGAATAAGAGGATGACAACTTGAGGATTTTTGTGGACTATCGGCACCTGAACCAGGTGACTGTGAAGAAAAAGTATACACTCCCAATGATTAATGATCTCTTCAACTAGTAGAAGAGAGCTCGATGGTATTTGAAGATAGACCTCAGATCATACTAACATCAGCTCAGAGTACAGGATGAGGATATACCAAAGATAGCCTTTAGATGTCGGTATGGCCATTCGGTGTTCTTGGTGATGCCTTTCACCATGACCAACACTCTAGAAGTGTTCATGGGGGCTCATGAATAGGATATTCTGCCATACCTCGATCACATTGGGATGGCCTTCATCGAAGACATCTTGATATACTTGATGTTGGAGGAGGAGCACGCTATGCACCTACAGATAGTCATCGATACACTATGATAGAACCAGCTTTATGGAAATCTCTTGAAGTTCTAATTCTAGACATGGGAATTCCAATTCCTAGGGCACGTTATCATAGAGGATGGAGTCTTAGTGGATCTGGAAAAGATAGAGGCAGTGATTTCTTGAAAACCGACTAGGAGTGTGACCGAGGTGAAGAGTTTCCTAGGAGTGGTTGGGTACTACCAGAGATTTGTACCTGACTTCTCCGGGGTAGAAGTGACCTTTTTAGATTTGATGAAGAATGGGTAGCCTTTCTTGTGGACATAGAAGTGCAATTAGAGTTTCCAGGAGCTAAGGCAGATACTGAAGAGTGATCCCATATTGAGGCTACGAGAAGAGGACATTGGGTATGTAGTCTAATGTGACGGATCAGAGACTGGACTAGGGTGTGTTCTGATGCAAGAGAAATCGGTGATCTTCTATGTATCATGGAAGTTGATACATCATAATCAGAACTATTCTATCCGTGACATGGAGTTAGAAATAGTGGTCTTTGCGCTGAAGATGGGGCGGCACTACTTGATGGGTGAACGATTTACTATTTACTCAGATCACAAGATTCTCAGGTATATCTTCTCACAGAAGGACCTGAACTTGAGACAGTGAAGATGGCTATAGTTCCTCTAAGACTATGACTTTGAAATAGTCTATAATCTGGGGAAGGTAAACGTAGTTTCAGACACACTCAGTAGAAGGTATGGTCTACAGCTGTTGAGAGAGGCGACAGAGCAGCTAGTCACGTTGCAGATATCCTTTGTGGATAGAGATGGAGCATCTTACCTCTAGTCTATGATAGTCACTCCCTCACTTCTATGGTGAGTTCGAGAGGCACAGCTTGGGGATGTAGACTGTGAGGCCCGATGTGCTTAGATATCCTTAAGACAGCTTTCTGATAGATTTTCGAAAGGTGAAGAGAACGTCGTTCTCTTCAGAGGACGCACTATGGTACCAGTGATTCTTCGATAGGAGGTGTTGAGTGAGTTCCATAAATCCCCTTTATCGGTGCATCCTAGAGTTATGAAGATGTATCAGGACCATTGACATATGTACTGGTGGCCAGGAATGAAGAAAGCAGCAGTAGAGTTTGTATCTTGGTTCCTCAGTTGTCAGCAAGTGAAGGTCGAGCATCACGTACTAGTAGGCTTAGCTCAGTCACTTGAGGTACTAGAGTGGAAGTGGGATGGTATCTCTATGGACTTCATGACAGGGATACCATGTACATACATGGGCCATGATTTCATATGGGTGATCATTGACCGACCCACCAAGTCGGCCCACTTTCTTCACATTTGAGATCATGGATCAGTAGATGGCCTGGGGCACCTCTATGTGAAAATGATTGTGTGACTTCATAGGGTGCCACCGACAATCGTCTCAGATCACGACACAAGTTTTACCTCCCTCTTATGGAAAGTATTGCAGGAGACGTTCAAAACCCAGCTACGCTTGAGCACTACCTTTCACTCTCATACAGATTGTCAGATGGATCAAACCAACCAGACACTCAAGGACATGACTCATGCTTGTGTCCTTGATTTTTGAAGCAGTTGGGCAGACCACCTACTACTGGTGGAGTTTTCATACAAAAATAGTTATCACTCCACTATCAGCATGGCACCATTTTAAGCCTTGTATGGGCGACCATGAAAATCACCTCTTTGTTGGACAGAGTCAAGGGGAGTCAGCACTTATGAGTCCAGAGATGGTACATGCTACTACAGAGAAGGTGCAGATCATCCAGGAGCAGATGATGACTGGATAGAGCTGGCAGAAGTCTTATACTGACAAGAGATGGAGACCCTTGGAGTTTGATGAGGGAGACCATGTCTTCCTACGGGTCTCACCCTGAAGAGTATACAAAGGTTTTTTCGGGGTGAAAATATATCTCCGAGGTTCGTCGGAACTTTCCAAATCCTTAGAATATTAGGCAAGGTGGCATACCATCTAGATCTTCCCACCACAGATTCACTAGGTGTATAATATATTCCACGTGTCACAGCTAAGGAGATATGTTCATGATCTATCGCACGTTATCGACTAGGGAAAGCTGGACATCAATGATGGGGCGACATTTGCAGAGTTCCCAGTGGAGATAGAGGATTTAAAGGAGTGGGTCCTAGGTGGGCGGTCTATTTCTCTGGTGCGATTTTGTTGGCAGCATGGGAATCTCCAGGAGAGCACATGGGAGCGGGAGTCCCAGATCCATGCCCAGTACCCCCATTTTTCCCTTAGTTTTGTTGTAGCTTTCGAGGATGAGAATCCCTAAGGTGGGGAGAATGTAAATACCCAAAAATTCCATATATATATTTTTAAGTTATTTGGGATTATTAAGAGTCTACAAAAATACATATCACGTGATTCCAAGTCCCGGTGTAACCAAAATGAATTTCTTAACTTTTTTATGGAAAATTCAGTAAATGCATGGGTGGTATTTTCTATCTTTTAAACCTGTGCTTAGATTAAAAATATGAGGGCACCATGTTTTTTATAGTGTCGGGATTCGCTTAAGGGAAGCTTCACTTCGACTATAGTAGGTCGGGAGAAAAGGATAGTTTTTAGACTTTACAAAAAAAATAAAAAAATAACATAAAAAGTTATTTTATTTCATTTTCTCCAGAGGTTGAGTGGTGGTGGTGGGGACAGGTGACTTGTCAAACCAATTAATAGCTTGACTCATAAACTACATAAATCCAAAGTTGTTAATTGAAAGAGTTTCATTAATTCATTTAATAAACCTCAATAATTCCTCAATGTGTTACTCACCTTTCCCCCTTTTATTTAATTAGATATTAGGTGAGGTTTTTGTATATTTCTTCAAGCGAGGAAAATATGGAGAACTCTTGTAGCAACATCCACTGATGGAGGATGAATTCTTTGGCGGCAATGATTTGAGATCGATGAACGCTGATGACTTCATCCAACATGGATGCTCCTCCCGCCGTAACCTCGACACCTTCAACGGATCTCAAGGTAGGGGTTTACATGCTTTGAGGTTCCCTCCCTTCATGTTCTTGAAAAATAAAATGAACGCAGACCAACTGACTAACGGTTTGATCGGTGTCTCATCTAATCATGCGGGTGGTTCTTGTGGGGTCTTAAATTTGGGTTTTATTCTTCCTTTTGTTTATTATTAATATTCCTCATGTTTAAAACTCTAACGCAGAGGGAGATATCTAAAACCAATAAGGCATGGAACCTCTGTTAAACTTGTCCTTGGTGCGTTCTTCATGGATGAACAATGAACACGGTGACAAGGTGTATTTGAGGTCCTTGAAACAATGGTGACATCCTGAGAGGATAGTAGGCACATCCAGAAGGAATAACAGATCACCGGAACTCACCCGTTGTCATGCGGAAGAAATGCCAGTGCGGCACCAGCACAGTAGTGTCGACGACCGATGCTGGTAGATGAGGGTGGTGGCCGGAAACTGTTGTCCGCGGTGGAAGAGTGGCACCACGGTGGTCGGAAGGGCGCCCGGCATCTGCCGGCCGCAGAGGCGAAGGCGTCGTGCTACATTGAAGGGTCACAGCTTTGAAGCAGTGAAGGTGGAGATGGCTAGGAACTACTCATGTGGGTCCTATGGGTGACAAAGTGGAGCCATGTGGTTCCACCAATTAGAGGATCTGAATGACTCCTTTTAGTCGTTTGGGTGCAGCAGACCGCATGACCCGTGCAGGTCGCACCTGCCAGAGGGTCGTGCCCTGCCAGAGGGTTGGGGCATTCCACGGCCCAGAAGGCCAAGATTTCCACGGACCGACCCAACCGGTCTATCCTAGGCTAGTTCGGGCTGGTCCAGGTTGGGGTGGACCGGGTCAGACCGGACCCAGACTCCTCTCAGGACCAGAAACACTTAAAGGGTCGTAACTTGCGAATCAGACATATGTTTGACAAACCGTTTACGGTGCTGGGGTTCTTGGAGAAAGATGGTTCTTTTTAGACACTCCATGAGAGTTTTGAAGAAATTTGGAGTAAATCTAGGTTGGATCGACTCTGAATCTGACTGGGCCCTCGGCACTAAAATGCCAATAACGTACAGACCAGGCATTCAGTTGACGCGCCGTCTGTTGCGTTAGGACCCTTATAACGTGACATATCAATGGGTTAATTATTTGGGGGACTTCATACTGGTTTAAATAATACAGATGTCTGGAGGAGTGGTTCTCCTAGATTCAAACATACTGTGAGTTGGAATCCAGTGGCTAGTAGTGAGGTGGAGGTTGGAGACAGATCATACGGAGGTTAGTACCGAGTGATCTTGTGTGGGTCAGCACCTATCGATCTTGTGTGGGTTAGACCCTTTGGGGATTAGTGCTCAGTGATATTGTGTGGGTCAACAAATACCAATCTTGTGTGGGTCAGATCCTGTGTAGGTCAGTGCTTAGCGAACCTGTGTGGGTCAGCACATACTGATCCTATGTGGGTCAGCGGGGGTTAGTACCTATCAACTCCGAGCATGTCGGATACTTTGTGGGTATTTAGGGGTTTAGTACCAATCGATATTGTGTGGGTAAAACTCTGTATGGTCATCATCAGTGCCTCTTCACATAATAAAATGATCTAGCTTCGTGACTAATCATTTGTACTTCTATACTTCACTTAAACCTAGTTTTAGCTGAGTCTTTTTCTTTGTTCTTTTTGATTGAGATCATGTTTTTTGGTTTTCCTTTGTGTAATTATGAGAAACCTTCAGGGTTCTCGGGGTCCCTACTAGGTATTGTTATACTCACCCCTGCATGGGCTTCACCCACACCTTGTTCTGTCTTGTGTAGACGACGACCAGCTTGGATGAGACATGAGGGGGCCAGGACCAGGAGGTACACAGAGGAGATTGGCTAACGTGAAGAGTATTGGAGAAGATATGTACCTACCCTTTAGTTAGGATCCTCATTGGATGATTCCAGGAGTTGTTTTCTATTTTTCAGTTGTAGATTTACCTTTCAGTTGGTCTTGTATTCCGACCCCTTTGCTTTCAGTACACACCTTTACTACTGCAGTTTTACTTCATGGTTTCATCTTGTCGTGTTCTTGTATTGTTTGTCTGTACAGGTTTAAAGGAAATGCCTTTCTATTTAAGGGATATTCCTTTTCAGTTCTAGTCTCCATCCCCTGGCCTATGGAATGCGGGCTTGGGGTAGTCGCGGCACGGGCCCCGGGGGACGGGTTGTGACATGCATACCTCGAAAGAAATATCATTCCTCTAGTTATCAGCATAATTTTTCTACCAACCATGAACCATACCTGTATATTTTTTAATCAAATACACCTTCTAATCCATTTCCTCTACCAACTCTTATCCCATCAACTTACTTTCTCCTACTTCATCCCAAAAAGCTGGCATCAAACACCAATTTCCATATAATGCCTCAAAAGGATCCATCTATATACTAGAATGAAAAATATTATTATGAGAAAATTCATCAAAAGAAATATGATAATCCAAAATTCACTGGTAATCTATTGAACATGAACGTATCATATATTCCTTGGTCTAAATCATTCTCTCAGACTCACCATCAGTTTGAGGATAAAAATATGTACTGAAATTTAGTTTACTATCTAATGACTTCTAAAGACATTTTTAAACATTATATGTGTCACACCCCGAACTATATATTATTATTATTTTATAATTTTCATTGGTTTTAAAAATCCTTATCGCGGTTCGGGTTGAATCCTGAACCAGATTTTTGGGTTTTTCCAAAAAAAAAACGCATTTTTCAGTTGACGCCATTGGGTGCACAAGTGGAGCGCATTTTGAAAACCCTACGCGGCTTCGCCCAGGCATCGACACAATCCACCTGCCTTTGAAAAAATTAAAATGAGTAATGTTTGTGATTTATTGCATTATTTATAATTTTTATTGTTAATAATTTTATAATTATTTTTAAAAATGAAATAAATAATTTTATCAATTTTTTATTATTATTATGATTATCACTATTATTATCATCGTCATTATCATTAGATGTTTCATTAATATTGTTATTAAGTATGAAACCACCATTATAAATGATTTTAACTTTATGTTGTTGTTATTATTATTACTATTATTATCAGGAGTTGCGAGGGTTTCAGACTAGTGTGCGGGCACCGCATGGTCAATGGAGACCGTGATGTCAGGTCGGGCACCCATGCGGCTACTTCTGGAGTAGACGGAAGCTACCGCACGGTTCGCGCATAGCATCTTGTGACATGCACGGACCATGCGGTTGTAGTATACAAAAAAGTTAATAAAATAAAAATGGTTATTTTTGTTTTGTTAATAAAATTATTATTATTAAAATTATTATTTTTATCATTTTTAGTTTATTATTAAAGTTGTTTTGATTATTATGTGTAACATTATTATTATTAATTTTGTTCTTGTTCCTTTTTTTAATTATTAAAAAAATAATTAATTATTATTATTATTATTATTATTTTATTCTTATTAATATTTTATGTGCATTATTATTTTTTGTTTTATTTTCTTTTTATTTTGTTTATTTTTATCTTCTTTTCTTTGTCTTTTTCCCTACCTCTTTTGGTAGGGATTTCTCTATCTTTTTCTTCTTCTTATTCCACGCGGTTGTTTCCCCCATCTTTCTCCCGCAACGCTGCCACATATCTCCTCTCCCTCTCTCTCTCGTCCGCCTCCCCTACCCTCACCCTATCACGCTCCCCTTCCCCGCTTGACCCAGCTGCACTCCCCCTTGTTGCCCTCTTCATCTGGAAGGTCACCAAGTCGGCGCCACCCTCCTCCATCTTACAGCCATTCGCCCGTCGCGCGCCCTCCTTGTTGAGCTGCACCAACCCAAAAAGCCTCCGGCCGACCGAGCACCCTCCAAATCCTTTCGCGGTAGCCTGCATTGCACCCTATAGTCTTCGTGCACCTACTATTTGCGCGCCCTCACCTGCACCGTCTAGCACGACCCACTCCTGTCAGCACCCTCCCACCGGTCTCGCTCCACCTTCGGCCTCACACCCACCAGTCAGTTCCCTCCCGTTGCAGTATCTACAGCAAGCCCGCAGAACCGCTAGCTGTCGCCCCTCCCATGCACAGTGCGATGATGTTACCCCTAACCCATCGACCAGTTCCCCCTCCTCCGACTATTTCCACTGCCAGCATCTCCCTACATCTAGCCTCACCTCGCTGGCGCAACCCCCTTGTCCGGTCGCCGCAATAACCACCTCCCTCTCCAACTGGAGTCGCCCCTACCGGTGGCCTTTCCCCCTTTCTGGCATGTTTTCCAGCACGACCTCTCCGGTGTTCTACCTCACTAACGTGACCCTCTTCCGGTGGTAGTTTTTTCTTCTGTGTGTGCGAATGAAATCTCAGGACACCCTTTGGATGGGTTCTAGTGTTTCCTGCCAAAGGAGAGGGCATCAGATGATGTCGGGATATCATCGCCTTCCTATGTGAGGGTTTTCTTCCTAATGTTTGGTTTCGTGCATTCAAAAAAATTGAGTCATTATATATTTTGAGCTTTGGCCCTTATTTTTGTAGTGCATTGGTTCTTATCGGGTGATTTCAGGTAGTCATCAACAAGGTTACCACGTGTCGAGTGCTAACTTGTTTATCGGTCAAGGTAAGTTCCCTTGCCTGCCCCTTTAAATATAGGAACCTTTTGATTGCTTGCATTATTTTTTTTCTTTATTTTTTTTAACATCAATGGTATTAATAATTATTTTTGATTTCAAGAATAATTTTTTTGGGTAAAATTATTTTGTTTTGGTGGGAAAACATTGTTTAGATAATTATTTTACCCACTTAAGTGTTTTGGAATTGTTAGTGATTAATTAGTGTGGTACGAGTTTTGTTTTAAAAACATTCCGAGGTGGTTTTTGCGATATTTATTCATTTCAATTGTTTTAAGTCCTTGTTTATGTGTTTTAGTTGTGCGGTTGTTGTAGCGTGTCAGTGAGGGAAACCCACAACACTACGGTCGTCGGCTTGCGTGTGTTTGTGCATCTGTGCGAGGCGTGACTCACCTTTGTGATTGGATAGTGAGACGATGTAGGTCCCCCACTGCACTTGCCTTTTAATTCAGAATTTATTAATTTCATGATATTTTATTAATTTTAATAAATGGGAAATAATATAAGATAATTAATTTTTAAATGATTATTTAGTGTAAAAGAGATATTTATTTTATACACGATACATTAAATATTTTCTTGATGAACGAACACCCAGTAGTGAAAGAATGTCAGTTTGGACTTTAAACATAATTCACAGAATTTCAAATGTAGTTCTAGTTTGTTGATAAATGGTTTCTTTTAAAGTGTGAAGAAGTGTTTTTGGTTCTCTTGAGAAATGTAGATTTTCTTAAAAAATGGTGAAGGCCCATTTGTCACATTAATAAAATAAATTATTTTGGAAAACTCTCTTTGGTGTGACTCAGTGTGATCTTTGGTGTATGTTGATAGCATGACTTGTGTGTGATGTTTGTGTTACTTGATTGAGTTTGTTGACTCACCCCTTTAATTTTTATTAAACGTGTTGTCATTGAAACTTGGCATAGTAAGTGAATCTTCAGAGAATGATTGTTACACTAGTTTAGATTATGCACTGGCTAGTGTCCCTTAGTATATATTATACTCTGCTAGGGGATTGGGCCCATCAGTTAGGCCATTTAGGGAAACACCGGGCATTAGGGCATTATGATGTCATCGAGAGTAGGCATGCCTTAAGGTTGAGTCACATGTACAGTACATTTTGGATTGTTCACGAGCTCCAAGGTTCGAACCATGTTTTCTTTGGTGTTTATTTTTATGTGGCAGATGATTGAGAGGTCTAGTTCAGTTGTTGGCCCCTATGTGACACTTTTTCCATTTCCCTTAGTGTGTGTTGTGTGTGGTTTCTCTTTTGACTAACAACTAAAATTTGGATTTATAAATTGTTTGCAAAATTTTTTTAAATATCAACCCACCTGTTCCTTTCAAACATTAAACATGTTTTTAAATTAAAAAGGGTAATGGACCGATAATTTTTTTAGAAATGAAAGTATGTGTGTCGAAACCTATATTTTATATAATTTAGTTCAAAACTGGAATTAGTAAATTCTTTAATTGAAGGTAGTTCATTGGGAATAGTTTTTTGGGCACACCCACTGTGTTTTAATACTCACACCTATAGTGTTTTCTTGTTTTTAGTTTATGTGTAGGTTTGACTCGAGCTTTCTCGTCGTGGGAGAGACTTGGTTGTGGTTTGGAGAGTGTCTCTCGAGGTCACGAGGAGTTTTGGTCGTGTCCAGGTTAGTTGGTTGTTATTGATAATTATTTATTTTCATGTTGTTTGTTTACTTTGAATTGTTCTATTTTCTTTCCAATGCTTTATTTATTTTTTTATTGGGAAGAATCATTCCCCTATTGTTCTCTGTTTATGCCCTGACGCTTATCGCCAGCCCGGGAGGATCGGGAACACCTCTTGGGCCATGTCGTGGACCGTCTCAGGTGACTAGTTCAGGGTCGACCCTGGTTGGTTCTGGACAAAATTGTATCAGAGGAGGTCATCTCTTGAGCGGACCTTGTTTCTCAGAGCACTCATTGTTATTTAAGGTTTTCATGGTAGAAGGAGTAGAATTTTTCGGACTTGAGGCGTACGGGTGAGAAGGACATCATGAACCCTTGCTCGTTCTAAACCTCGGGTTACCATGGGATGTTCGGGTTGTTGGTGTCTTTTGAATTATTTTATGTTGGGAAATGAAATGGAAGCCAGGAATGTGACCTTTGTGAGATAGTATGGTCTAGGAAGCCATGTGGAGCTGGAGACATTACCCTAGAGCGCTCCTTGTGACGGTGGCGTGACTGGCGTATGGCCACCAACCATATGTCTGTGTCACCCATCGGCACTAGTTTCTCCTTGTGGATCGTTTGGGTCTTCTTTACTTCTAAGAATTGTTTTTTAATGTTTTATTTTGGAATTTGTGAAAAGTCGAATTTAAAATGGAAATGACCATGTTTTGATTAATTTTCTTGTTTTCTTATGCCTTAGTGTTCACCCCCACAAAGATTTGATGGATGCCCAAGGTGCAGCTTCGGGTGGTGCGCCCCTAGAAAATCCTCCAGTTGATCAGCCCATACACTATTCTCTGGAATTCTAGAAGTTGAACCCTCCCCGGTTTTATGGTCAAGCAGATCCACTTGAGGCGGAGGAGTGGTTACAGAAGATTGAGAGGAACTTCAGTTTCATTGGGTTTCCTGAGTCATTGAAGGTGATGATGGCTACCTTTATTCTTGAAGGTCCCACCTAGAAATGGTGGAAGTCCATCTCTCAAAGCATGCCTTGAAAATATCTCACTTGGGAATTCTTCAAGTCTTCATTCATCCAACAATACTTCTCTGAGTTGACGAATTTGAGGAAGATGATTAAGTTGTGTTGTCTTGAGAAGGGTGCTAAATCAGTACTATAATTCTATCGACACTTCATAGACCTAGTTCTATATGATACGTGGTTCATTGCGAATGATCCCGGGAAGGATCATCAATTTGAGTATGGACTCCGACCTGAACTGTGATCGAAGTGGAAGAGCTCAACCTAACAACTTTCTCGGATATTGTGGGGCAATCCTTTCTTGCTGAAGCTAAGTTAGCAGAAAGAAAAGACGTAAAAAATCCTCACTCAGCCTTGGGAAGCGGTGTAGAGGATGATGATATGAATAACGGGAAGCAACATGATGTCGGTGGATCTAATAGATCAATCAAGAGGCCATCAAACCTTCAGTCATCTTCTTTACAGCACAATGTTGTGATCTGTCACCAGTGTGGTAGGCAGGGCCACAAGAGACTGACGTGTCTGAGTCCTATGAGAACCTTCCACACCTGTGGAAGTTGGAGTAAATTGCAGTGATTCTTCTGTGGTGTTTCTATGAAGTGCACTGAAGCTGGACCTAGCCCATTGAAGGTCACCTCAACCCATCAGCAAAAGTAGGGAGATGTTTGGGGATCATTTTGAGGTTTTCTCTTTGTAGTGTTCCTTGGATATAGTGGTCATCTCCTATAGTGTTTTCTGGTTTTTCTTTTCCAGTAGTTGTAAGAGTGGTTATGGTTGAACCTCTTTGAAACCTTTGTTTTGATGGAAGTGTGTTTGGTAAAATTCTGGTTCATGTGTTATTTTTGGAAATTTTTAAAGCCTGACTACGAGGCAGGAGATGCTTCAATCATAGGTGCTCCAACCATAGGTCTCGGAGTGAAGCTGGAACGTAGTAAGGAGAACCCCAACGGTGAAAAAGAGCATTGGTTTAACCATTGTCCTTAATGTGGCATTTTCTACATTCTTCCGAGGGAGCGACGTTTTTGATGGGGTGACGATGATAGTTTTGATGCTCTATCAGTCGGGCCCTTCCCTTCTCCCCCCTCATGTTGGGAGTTTTTGGTCCGTGTGAAAAGTTTTCAAGTTCAGTTAATCTCATTAGTCCTTATGGTGGGGAGACCCACAGTGGGTCTCACAAAGTTACACCTGGAGTAATTTATAATTAGCCCAATCCTTGTGGTGGGGGGTCCATTCGGGCCTCCTCCTGTCAGTATCAGAGTTTCTTTCCATGTATCATTCGGTGGGGGGTGGTCTCGTGTGGAACCACTTAATCCTAAGTTATTCCACTTGAGTAAATGTTGGGGTTGGAGTATACCCAATGGTTCCAATGTACTAGGATTATAAGAATAAGTGTCAGAGGTGGTCTATGTTCGTTCATTCCTTGGTTGAAATAGATGGTTTGGGGTTTTCATGGTGATGATTAAGGTGATCATGGTTTAAGGATGATTTGTGTGTAATGGGTTTTCGATGTCTATTTGGATCAATCAACTGGAAGCGCTTAAACTTTTGGGGTTGAATGACACTTAATGAGTTTTGTCCTCGCTCTAGATCTTGTTGTGGATTTTCGAGGGAAGAAAGAATTATTCTGAGGAGAATTTTCACACCCCGACCTATCTATTATTGTTATTTTATTATTTTCTTTGGTTTTAAAAATCTTTCTCGCGGTTTGGGTTGAATCCCGAACAGTATTTTTGAGTTTTTTCAAACAAAAACATGCGGTTTTCAGTTGACGTTGCTAGGCGTGCAGGCAGAGCGCATTTTGAAAATCCTACGCAGCTTCACCCAGACATCGGCACGATCCACCAACCTTAAGAAAAATTAAAATGAGTAATGTTTTTGATTTATTTATTTATTTATAATTATTATTGTTAATAATTTTATAATTTTTATTAATAATGAAATAAATATTTTTATCAATTTTTTATTAATATTATGTTTATCACTATTATTATAATCGTCATTATCATTAAAAGTTTCATTGATATTATTATTAAGTGTGAAACCACTGTTATAAATGATTTTAACTTTAGGTTGTTGTTATTACTATTATTATTATCAGGAGATGCGGGGGTTTCAGACCATTGTGCGGGCACTGCATGGTCAGTGGAGACCGTGTTGTTAGCCCGGGCACCCATGCGGCGACTTTTGGAATAGACGGAAGCTACCGCACGGTTCGCGCACAATAGATTGTGACATGCGCGGACCATGCGGTTTCATTATTCAAAAATGTAATTAAAATAAAAATGGTTATTGTTGTTTTGTTATTAAAATTGTTATTATTAAAATTATTTTGTTATCATTTTTAGTTTATTGTAAAAGTTGTTTTGATTATTATGCATAACATTATTATTATTAATTTTGTTCTTGTTCCTTTTTTCAATTATTAAAAAAATAATTAATTATTATTATTGTTATTATTCTTATTATTCTTATTTTATTCTTATTAATATTTTATGTGCATTATTTTTTTATTTTTTTTTTATTTTTTTTATTTTTATCTTTTTTTCTTTGTCTTTTTCCCCACCTCTTTTGCCATGGTTCTCTCTTTATTTTTTTTCTTTTTATTCTACGCGGTTGTTTCCCCCTTCTTTCTCACGCAGTGCTGCCACCTATCACCTATCCCTCTCTCTCTCTAGACTGCCTCCCCTACCCTCACCCTATCGCACTACCCTTCCCCGCTCAACCCCAGCCACACTCCCCCTTGCTGCCCTCTTCCTCTGACGGGTCACTAATCTGGCGCCGCCTCCTACATGTTCTATCCACCCGCCCGTCGTGCGCCCTCCCTGCTGAGTCGCACCAACCCGGAAACCCTCTCATGGACCGACCACCCTCCAACTCTTGTCGCGACAGCCTGCATTGTGCCCTCTAGTCACCGCGCACCGGCTGTCCGCGCACCCTCACCCGCACCGTCCAGCACGCCACACTCCTGTCAGCGCCCTCTCGTCCGTCTCGCTTTGCCTTCGGCCTCACACCCACCAGCCGGTTCCCTCCCATTGCAGCATCTGCATCCATCACGCAAAACTGGTAGTTGTCGCCCCTCCCATTCCCAGTACGATGATGTGCCCCCTTACCCACCAACTGGTTCCCCATCTCCCGGCGATTTCCACTACCTTCATCGCCCTCCAGTCGGCCTCACCTCACCGGCACAACCCTTCTATCTGGCTGCTGCAACAGCCACCTCTCTCTCTAGCTGGAGCTGCCCCTGCCGATGGCCTTTCCTCATTTCTGAACTATTTTCGAGCACAACCTCTCTGGTGTGATACCTCAGTGGCATGACCCTCTTCCGGTGGTAGTCTTATCTTCTGGGTGTGCGACTGAAATCTCAGGACCCCCTTTGGATGGGTTCCAGTGTTCGCCGCCAAAGGCGAGGGCTTCAGACGATGTCAGGATATCACCGCCTTGCTATGTGAGGGTTTTCTTCCTATTGTTTGGTTTCAGGCATTCAAAAAAATTGAGTAATTATATATTTTGAGCCTTGGCACTTATTTTTGTAGCGCATTGGTCCTTATCGGGTGATTTCGGGTTGTTGTCGACAAGGTTACCAAGCGTCGAGTGTGGACTTGGTTATCGGTCGAGGTAAGATCTCTTGCCTGCCCCTTTAAAGTTAGGAACATTTTTATTGCTTGCATAATTTTTTTGTTTTTATTTTTTGTTTATCATCAATGGTATTCATAATTATTTTTGATTTCAGGAATAATTTTTTGGGGTGAAATTATTTTGTTTTGGTGTGAAAACATTGTTTGGATAATTATTTTACCTACTTAAGTGTTTTGTAATTTTTAGTGATTAATTTGTTTGGTTTGAGTTGTGTTTTAATAACATGCAGAGTTGGTGTTTGAATTTTTTATTCGTTTAAAGTGTTTTATGCTCATTTTTATACGTTTTAATTGTGCGTTTGTTGCAGCATGTCAGCAAGGGAAACCCGTGACACTACGGTCATCGGAAGGCACATGTTTGTGCGTCTGTGCGAGACGTGACTCGCCTTTGTGTTTGGAAAGTGAGACGAGGTAAGTCCCCCACTACACTCTCCTTTAAATTCAGAATTTATTAATTTCATGATATTTTATTTAATTTAATAAATGAAAAATAATATAAGATAATTAATTTTTAAATGATTATTTGGTATAAAAAATCCGTTTATTTTATACACGACGCTTGAAATATTTTCTTGATGAACGAACACCCAGTAGTGAAAGAATGCTTGTTTGGCCTTTAAACATAATTCACAGAATTTCAAATGTATCTCTGGTTTATTGATAAATGATTTCTTTTGAAGTGTGAACAAGTATTTTGGTTCTCTTGATAAATGAAGATTTTCATTAAAATTGGTGAAGGCCCGTTTGGCACTTTAATAAAATAAATTATTTTGTAAAACTATCTTTGGGTGAATCAGGGGTGATCTTTGGTGTACATTGACTACATGAGTTGTGTGTGATGTTTGTGCTACTAGATTGGGTTTTTTGACTCACCCTTTTCCTTTTTGTTACACGTGTTGACATGGGAACCTTTCATAGTAAGTGAATCTTCTGAGAACGATTACTGCACTAGATTAGATTATGCACTAGCTAGTGGCCCTTAGTACAGATTATACTCATCTAGGGGATTGGGCCCCTCGGTTAGGACATGTAGAGAGACACTAGGCATTAGGGCGTTATGATGTCATCGAGAGTAGGCATGCCTTCAAGATGAGTCACATGTATAGTATGTTCTGGATTGTTCATGAGATCCTTGGTTCGACCCATGTTTTCTTTAGTGTTTATTTGTATGTGACCGATGATTGAAAGGTCTAGTTCGGTTGATGTGCCATGTGTGCCACTTATTCCATTTCCCTTAGTGTGTGTTGTGTGTGGTTTTCCATTTGACTAACAACTAAAATTTGGATTTCTAAATTGTTCACAAAAATGATTAAAAAAATGCACATGTTCCTTTCAAACATTAAACTTGTTTTTAAATTAAAAAGGGCAATGGACCATTAGTTGTTTTAGAAATGAATGTGTGTGTGTAAAAACCAATATTTTATATAATTTAGTTCAAACTTGGAATTAGTAAATTCTTTAATTAAAGTTAGTGCATTAGGAATAGTTTGTTGGGCACGCCTACAGAGTTTTAATACTCACACCTATAGTGTTTTCCTATTTTTAGTTTCTGTGCAGGTTTGACTCAACCTTTCTCATAGTGGTTGGCACTTGGTTGTGGTTTAGAGAATGACTCTTGAGGTCACAGGGAGTTTTTGCCATGGCCAGGTTAGTTGGTTGTTGTTGACCGTTCTTTCTTTTTGTGTTGTTTATTTACTTTTCATTATTCTATTTTCTTTCGGATTATTTATTAATTTTTTTTATTGGGTGAAATCATTTCCCTGTTGTTCTATGTTGATGTTGTGGAACTTTTCTCCATCCTGGGAGGATCAGGGACACCTCTCGGGCCATGTTGCAGACTGGCTTGGGTGACTGGTTCAGTGTCCACCCGGTTTGGTTCGTGACAATATGTAAACCTACAATTACAGTTTTATACAATAAAGAGGGGAACTATATGAAAACTGACTATCTCATTTAGATATAGTCATGAAAGTTGATATAAAGACATAATATCTCGAATGGTAAAGAAATGTGAAGATTTATGTAATATATAAACAATAACCCAAATTTTATTATTAACTTAACATGTATTTGGAAATCCCACTAAGAAATGAATTGATATATTTTCCCATTTCCAATTTGGAATATAAAACGTTGAATCATTCCCTTCGGTAATTTTTATTCTACTTTAACCTGCTGACATGTAAAATATTTCATGGAAAATCCATAAATATCACTTTTCATTCTATCCCACAAGTAATACTCCCTAAGGTCTATATATATCTTAGTGATTCCCGGATGAATGAAAAATAGAGAACTATGAGCTTTACTCAATAACCCTCTCTCAAACTAGGAATAATAATTTATGCATAGTCTTTTTTTAAATCTGATAATGCCTTATTCATCAACATTAAACTCATAAAACTTACCCTTGTTAACATATTTTAACTTCTCCTACAATATAAGATCCTACTTATGATTTTGATTAATCATTTCAGATTAAATTTATTGCACTGAAACCTAAAAAAATAATGTATTTCCCTACATCCATAAATTATAGGCCAAAATTCATCAAACCACTAGAAAAATTTGGTCATGTTCCAAATGTGACATGGTTAATGTAGCATTATTTTTCTGACTCAAAGCATTGGCTACATTGTTTTCCATTCCATGATGATAATGATTGTGAAATCATAATACATTATCAGTTCTATCTATCTTCTATGTATAATGTTAAATTCATTTTGAGTGAATATATTCTTCAGAATTTTATAATTATTGTAATCTCCTAAAATTCTAAAGTAAGAACATTGTATTCGATAGAGTTTATGACACAAAACACCAAGATTGAAAGAGAATATAATATCTCCAGACTCTATAATATATTTAATATTTGGATAAATTAAATCTATGATATATCTACAATTCACACAATACTAAGTTATCAGGTGTTGTGCGTAGTAATTTCTTTCATCGGTGGCTTGTATTACACGCAAGACTGAGTTTTACTGAACAACAACATATTATTAAAATACTATTATAATAAGATATAACATAGCCGTTAAGTTAGAGTTTATGAATAGTATTATCTAAATTATTAAAATATATGGTTTATAAAAATATAATATGAATTCATATGTTACTAATTAGTTATAAATAAATATAAAAAACAATTAAATATAAAGGAAATTTTTTTATGCTCACAAAGGGATTTTATCATAACAAATTAAAACAATTAGTATTATTGAATTTTATTAATAAAATTTATTTCATATAATCAATAAAATACTTTCTATATTCATCCAATAGATTTAATAGTTCTAAGATAAGAATAAACCCAATTTTTAATATAAAACCCTATATTTTTCTAAAGGTAGTTTTACCAACTTTGAATAGAGAACCAATTTTAAATCTAATTTTTGACAATTTTATATTTTTAATTTCAAAAATTAAAATTTTAATTTTAATTTGGAATATAAAATTTGAATTTGGTTTAATTTTTGGTATTTTTATGATAAATTTCATCTTTTGATGAATAGTGAAAAAATATTGAATTTTAATTGAAAACAGCTTTTTCATCTAAAGAGTTTGGAGTGATAGATTGTATTTGTAACTGATTTTAAATTATAATTAGTTTAATTTTTTATCCTTTAATACAATTTAGGTTTTTTTAATTATTTTCAAATTGAATAAGGATATAAAAACATTTCAATCTTTTGAATGTTTTCACTTTAAAAACTCACTTTTTATGCCCCATCTACAGGTTAGATTTAAATTAATTTAATCAACTTATGGGTTTTTAATTTTAAAAAATGGATTATATATATGGAATAATATAGTAAAAATTTAGTGATTAGATTCCTTCTATTTTTGGACAAAATATTAATAGTAAACATTGGTAATTTTTATTACCACAGTTAACGATAAATCGGGAAATTATCTGTAAAAATAACATTATAAAATTACCATAAAACCTGTCCTAATTTCATTAGATGATTTATTTTCAAAAAAATCATCATTGGGCCTATTTTTTTATTTTTTAGATACACTTTGATTACTTTTATCAATTTATAATATTATATTCAAAGAAAAGTCAATGTTATCATGCTTTCAGTGTTAACAAGATAAGTATTTTTAGTATGTGGTTATATAGAGGATATATTAGACTATATATATTAATTGGATAATATAAAATGTTAATATTAATTGTGATAATTTAATTTTAATTTTTGTGGAAAAATAATTAAATTAAAGGGTTTCACAATGATGATGTTAGAATTGATTAATTAATGGATATATCAAATAAATGTTATTAAAAGTATTAAAATAAATATAATTTGATATAATTTGCATAAAAAAAGAATTTTTTAGATTCACTCTATATATTAGGGATGTATTAAATGTTTTTTTTTGATGTTATCTTGTTTGTTAATAATTTTTAAAAAGTCTGGAAATGAATAGTATCAAAATTGACATTTATGATATTTTAAAATAAATTATATTTTATGTAATGATATAAAATTTATAAAAATATTAACATAATCCAATTTATTGGGGTATGGTTTAAAATTTTATATATGAATCATTTATGCTTTTTTGTCATTTTATAGTGACTATATTAACCCTTAAATCCAAAACATCCAAGTTGTCTTAGTAAGAGTTAAAGGGTATAATTCAGGGTTAAAGCCAAAATATAATGGTAATAATGTGACCTAAAATTATATAAAAATTATTGTTTGAGAGTATTTATAACTATCCTCAAATTTTATTTTCTTAACTCACTTTTTATTCATTTTTCATTGAAAATAAATTTATATTAACTTAATATTTTAAAAGTTTTCAAAAGTGACGCTCGCCTTAATTATAAAATGGAACCATCTCCCTCACTTCATCACACCACATTGAGACTTATATCTTGACCAAGACCTTACCATTTATCCTCAAAAAATTTCTATTTTTATCCTATAATCCTAAATTTGTTCAAAACTCTAACCAAGAAAGTATTTTGGTATAATCCAAAAGGAGTTACACGAATAAGAGGTAACATTTTTCAATGTACAATTATGTTTTATTTGTTTCTACATCCCTTCATTTTTTATTATTACAATCCTATATAATAACACCAATATCATAAATACACTAAATTTTTTTTAATTTAAGTGTTTTACCAACACTTACACACACTTCAATCAAATTGTAAATGAACTTATCGTTTATGTATGGAGAACTACCACCTCGCAAAACGATGTCATTTGTTTTTTCTTTACCACCTCTCATGGTTGAGAATTATGTTGGACCCGCTATTCTATATGATATATATTTATATATATATGTGATATTTATGTTTTCTTCATACTTATTGAATTTTTATATAACACCTACCATCATGATTTTAGTTTTGTGTAAATATGATAACATTGTTTATAGAAGTGTGGACTACCGCCTCCTCAAAACAATGTGATTCATTCATAGTATACATGGAACATATAAAGGATAGTTTTAATAAAAATATGTGACATATATGAAATATAAATAATAATGGAATTATAATATACATATATATCATTTACCTTTCATTCTTCTAATACAATAAAGAAATGGAAGTAGCTTTCACGCACATGCACGACCTATCGTCACAAAGAACAGTGCATTTCATTTACTATCTCTAAATTTTATGGATTATTCTAAATAATTATATAATTAACATTTAGATATTTAAATAATTTTTTAAATAATATATATTATTAAATAATGATCTAATTAATAGGAACATCATGTAACAACTCAAAAAATACTCAAAAGACTAGGCAATTAACATCTGAAATAGTGAAGATAATGAAAGATTACTAACAAATAGGTAATAAGGTATTATAATAAGATAATATATTATTTTATAAATATTATTATGGTAATGGTATAAGTTAATAAAATTATTAAAATAATTATAAAAGATTTTAAACAACTTTCACCTAAAAGGAAATGTAAGGTAAGGGATTTTTGTCTAACTTTTATTTCTGTGGGACACATGTCATATACAATACTTATTTCTTATGTGTGGTGTATATATTACCCATGAATTAATTTTATTAGTATTAAACTGAATATTATGTTATTTTAATATCCATATAATTTTATTTATTTCATAGGGAATATGATTCTACTGATTATAAAGATTTAAGGTGTTATTTCAGAATCTCATTGTTATTCAGAATTGTCTTTGTTTATGCCTCCACGAGGAAATATTTCTATTCCATGATAGTGTTGTATAAAGGTGTTTTAAAAAATAATAATATTCTCAAATGATTTTTTTAAATTCATTTTTAACCCTTTTTGACTTTTTTAAAAATTCATTAAAAGGAAT
The DNA here is from genome assembly GCA_963277665.1 of Viscum album. Lineage (NCBI taxonomy): Eukaryota > Viridiplantae > Streptophyta > Magnoliopsida > Santalales > Viscaceae > Viscum > Viscum album. Next base: position 116,875,466 of record OY728137.1, read on the forward strand.
ATTCCTATCGTTCTCCAAAACAAGGTACTTTTCATACAAAAGTAAAATAATTTTTTTTACTTATACAGAATGAAAAAAAATTATTATAATAATGACTCCCTAATGTTGTGAAGATTACTTTAAAAGTATATAGGTTTATTTTCAAGGAAAATTTTTTCTTTTATAAATACACTTAATTTAAAATAAATGATTACAAAGTGGTAAGGGATTTTGTCTCGATTTACGTTCCACTAAGACTTATTTGTTATCTCACTTTAATGTGGTGTATATACTTCCCTTCTTTCATTTAATATCATGACTCACTCATAAAACATTTTCCATTTATATATAGGGTTTTTACCTTTATAGTTATTTTATTATATGAGAAAATATTAAAAAAATTATATTCTTCATTAAATATGGATATTGGATAAAGTACATTGTTTATTAATTAAATAGATTACTTCATATGAGAAATTTTTTTGTCTATAAATGATGGGTAGTGCCCGAAATTTATATATCCCCTTGATGCATCAATAGTTTCTCATGAGGCAAATTATTTTCACATATTAAATAAGTTTCTACTTGATGTTTTAAACCATATTGTGAACGGTCATGATAGTATAGTTTTTCAGGTGCCTCAGACATGTCATCTAATACTTTAGAAATTTTTTCATTTTTAATTTAAATTTTTTTATTATTTATAAATGATATTTTTTCTTTGAAATTATATATGGACGAATTTCATTTTCATCTTTTTATTTTAGTGAAATTTGTTTCCAGTTATTTATCATGTCATATTGATTACACACTTCATTCTCATTTAATTGATTACATGTAATGTTTCTTCAATTATTACATTTCCATACTAACTAATCTCATTGATTTATTATGTATTCCTCTATACATGACCCATACTTAGAATTTGAGCTAAACCTTATTATGTTTCCTTTACCTAGGAATCCAATAAGTTTACTAGGAAAGATAAATAAGGATATTCTAAGTGGGAATAAAGTTGTACTCAAAAGAAAAAAAATATTATGTTGTAATTAGTGTATTAATTATAATAAAAAACTCATATATGTATCTGGTTTACCAAGACTACTAAACTAATTTGTACTTTCGGATACATTTCCTTGTAATAATTCCAATGTAATGGCAGTATACATTGGCTCTGGGCTTGATGGGGTTGGGTCACTATAGTTGGTATCAAAGGAATTTTAGTAGCAAACATGGGGACTAGATTTAGGAAAAAATATATTAAAAAACATAGCCCTAATGAATAATTTGAGGTTATGTATATAAGAAGATACAAGAGTTTTAGTTAGATGTAGATTTTATAGTTTTCTTATCAATACATCCATGTTTGGATACTATAAGTGGACATGGTTCTCGCACAGATGTACCTAGGGGTAGAAACTCTAAAAAGGTCCACCGGGCCTGACTCAATTGTAACCTGTTATATGACAATGGACCTTACTGTGCACCTAATTTGACACTCCTGGGGGATATGCTTAGGGTAATTCATGTTTTCCTTATAATCCATTATAAATGGTTTGAATAGATAATAAAAATGGATGAACTAGGAAAATATTTATACCAAAGAAGGACCTAGGTTGAAATAAAATGGATGAAGTATTTATGTATTGAGGTTGTATTGAAAACCTTAGTTAAAAGACTATTTAGTGACTGACCTTATATCAAGTGTATCTATCATATATATTTTGGAAAATATGTTAATATGGTTTTAGTAAAATTATAGCATGTATGTCAAGTGACAACCCATCAAGTTCTGCAAGGCCAGAGGACATGAACCCATGATCGAAGGACGATAAGGGTTTAATGCCAACCACTAACCTACGTAATGTCCTTATTAATATGTCGTTGTTTTTAGTTAAAAAATTTGATCAATAAATATTAATAATTAACCTTTAGTGTTACATTTTAGGTTTAGATATGAATATATGAACCATATTGTATTTGAAGAATAGTTAGAGACAAATGGTAAGACATGTCACACTTTTATTGGCCTTACAATCTGTTAAAATTGTATTTTAGTGCTTTGGGCATCAAAGTTAATTTTTGGATATCCATTTATTGAAGTAATGGATGAATTTATAGTTTATTAAAGAAAAAACAATACTGAAAATCATGTTTATAAAATAGAAATGTATAAATTAATTATATTTCCTTATATTATTAGGCATTCAAAGAATTACTCAACATTTGGAAAATGATCAGAAAAATGTTTTCCTGATACCTTAATTTTTTTTAACTGATGGAATTCTAAATATTCACATATTTATGAATTTGAGACCCTAAAGTTTCCATTCATTATTTAATTTTTTCTGATTGATGACCTTAATCACCCCTATAAATATTTACAATTTTCTGGAAAGTCCATATTTTCACATTCCACTAATGTTCTCCTATGTAAATACCTAGTTATATGTCATTCCATGTAACTTTTGTACTTCTCATACTCTCTTATTAAGAGGATATTTTATTATCCCTTTTATAATGTGAGTTTCTTAATAATACTATTTATCAAATTTAAAATCCAATATTACTGATATCAATTTAAAATTTCGAGGATGTAATTTAATTAAGGTGCGGAGAATTTAACACCCTGAAATTATAAAGTAAGAACATTTTATTTGATAGTGTGTATGACACACAACAAAAAGAGCATAAGATAATATAATCTATCAATACTTTATAATATGTTTAATATTTTAGAAAAATACAACCTATATTATAGCTTTTAAAGCACGGAATACTAAGTTATATCAGGTCGCACGTAGCAACTTTCTCTGATGGCATGCATTACACGTAAGGCCGAGTTTTACCGAACAAGAATATTTTATTAAAATACTATTATAATAATATATAACCTAGATGTTAAGTTGGAATATATGAATATTATTAAATAAATTAAAAAAATATATGGTTTATAAAAATATAATAATAATTCATAGGTAACTACTTAATTAGAAATAAATATAAAACCCAACTGAATATAAAGGAAACATTTTTATGCTCACAAAGGTGTTTTATCATAATAAATTAAATTAATTAATATTATAAAATTGTATTAATAAAATATAAATGTTATATATTCAATAAAATATTTTCAATATTCATCCAATATATTTAATAGTCATAAGATAATAATAAAGCCAATTTTATGCATAAAAACTTATATCTTTCTTAAGGCGGTTTTACCACCTATTAATAGAAAACCTATTTTAAATCTAATTTTTGATAATTTTATATATTTAATTTAAAAATAATAATATTTTCCTTTAAAAGTAGAATATGAAAATTTTCTTAGGTTTAAATTTTTGTATTTTTCTAATAGGTTTCAAGTTTTGATAAAAAGTGATAAAATATTGCATTTTAATTGAAAATGGCTTTTTCAACTAAATAATTTTGAGTGATAAATTATATTTTTAATTGGTTTTAAAGTATATTTAGATAAATTATTTATAATTTAATATAATTTAGGGCATTGTAATCAATTTCAAATTGAATAATGATATAAAACAAATTCAATCTTTTTAACATCTTCACTTTAAAAACTCACTTTCATACACTACTTATGGGATTAAATTTAAATTAATTTTCGCCACTTCAATGTTTTGAATTTTTAAAAATGGAATAATTATTTGAAATAATATTTTCCATATTTATTAATTTTTTACCTTTTAGTTTTTTACAAAATATGAATATACAACTTTGGTAATTTTTATTTCCATAGTTAAAGGTAAATCAAGAAAATAAGGGTAAAAATAATCTTTTAAAATTACCCTAACACTTGTCCTATTTTTATTGGATGAGTTATTTTCAAAAACAATCATCCTTGGGCCATTTATTTATCTCTTGGATCCATGTGGATGAAAATTATCAATTTATATTTTTTTTATTCAGAGAAAAGTCAGTTTTTTCATACTTTTTTTAACAAGATAAATATTTTTAATTGGGGTTATATATGGTATATGTTCAACTATATATATTTATTAGAAATATAAAATTTTTAACTTAATAATGAAAATTTATTTTTAATTTTAATGGAATAAATAATTAAATAAAGGCTTTCACTGTGATGATGCAATAATTGTTTAATTAATGGACATATCAAATAAATGTTATTAAAAATATTAAAATAAATATAATTTGATATAACTAATTTAATAAATGTGTTTTATATATTAACTATACATATTATAGATTTATTAAAAAATAAATTTGTACTGTGTTTTTTAAATTTTTTAAAAAGTCAAAAAATGAATACTGTCAAAATTGATATTAATGATATTTTAAAATAAATAATATTTTATTAAATGATATAAAATTAATAAAACTCTAAAAATTATACAAATTATTGTTATATGTTTTAAAATTTTCTATGACTCATTTATGGTTCGTTTGGAAGTTTAGAGTAACTATATTAACCCTTAAAGAGTAAAAAGCCAACTTGTCACGGTAAGAGTTAGGGGGTTTAATTAAGGGTTAAAGCCAAAATATAAGGGTAATAATGTGACCTGAACTTGTCTAAAAATGATATGTTGAGATTATTTATACTCATACTCATATAATATTCTATATAACTATCTTTTTATACATTTTTTATTAAAAATTAATTTGTTTTAATTTAGTATTTTGAGAGTTTCCAAAAGTGCCCCTTAGTCCAATTATAAAAGGGAACAAACTCCCTAACTTCCTCACACCAATTTTAGACATAAATATCTCCAAAACTCTTTCCATTTCTCTTAAAAACTTCTCTATATTCATCCTATATTCCCTACTTTGGTAAAAAAATCCAACCAAGGATGTCATTTGGTATAAACCGAAATGAGTTATCTGAATAAGAGATAACATTCTTTAATGTACACTTATGTTTTATTTGTTTCTCAAACCCTTCATTTATTATTATTATATAACTATATAATTAAAAAAAATTCTAAATATATTTATATGTATTTATTTTAAGTTTTTTATCTACACCTTCAAAAACTTCCATCAAATGGGTAATGAACATACCGTTTGTGTACCGTGAACTACTGCTTTGGGAATTGTTGTTGTTTGTTTTTTCCTTTACCACCTCTCATGGTTGGGAATTATGATGTAAATTATGACTTTATATTATATATATATATATATATATATATGATATTTATGTTTTATTCAAAATTATTGAATTTTTATATAACACATACCTTCATGCTTTCCATTTTGTGTAAATACGATAACATAATTTCTGGAAGCGTGTACTACCATCTCGTCAAAGTGATGTGATTAGTTCACACTATACAAGAAACATATAAAGGATAGTTTTAATAAAAATATGTTATGTATATGAAATATATATAATAATTTAATTATAGTATACATATATATCATTTAATTTTCATTATTTAAATATTAAAAAGAAATCGAAGTAGCATTCCTGATTACGTACGACCTACTACCTCCATGAACAATGTATTTCATTTCTTATCTCAAAATTTTATAGATTAATCTAAATACATATATACTATATATATATGATATTTAAATCATGTTTTGAATTTTGGAGTTTATGAAATCATGATCTAATTAATAGTAACAATAGTTATCAAGTCAAAACATACTCAAAAAACTAGGTAATTAACACCTGAAATAGTGAAAATAATGAAAGATTACTAGAAAATGGGTAATAAGATTTTATAAGAAGACAATATATGTTATTATAAATATTACTATGTTTATGGTATAATTTAATAACATGAATAATCCATTATACAAGATGTTAAAGTACATTCACCCAAAAGGAAATACGAGGTAAGGGATTTTTGTCTCACTTTTATTTATGTGGGACACATGGCTTAAACACTACTTATTTATTATATGTTGTGTATATACATCCCATGAATGTAATATATGTGTATTATCTTGAATATTGTTTTATTTTAATATCCATATAATTTTATCTCTTTCATGGGATATACGATTCTACTAATTATAATGTTTTAAGGGTTTATTTCACAATATCGTCATTATTCGGGATTGTCTTTGTTTAAGTCTCCACTAGGGAATATTTATCTAACATGTTACTATTTTATAATGTTATTTTAAAAAAAAGTTTTTTAGTATTATCCAATGATTTTTTGAAATTTTGTTTACCCCTTTTTGACTTTTAACAAAATTATTTAAAAGGAATCTTCCTATCATTTTCCAAACCTAAATACTTTTTATACAAAAGTAGAAGGAAGTTTTTTTTAATTATAAAAAATGAATGGAATTTCCGACCATCATGACTCTATAATGTTTTGAATCTTCCTTTACATGTATATAAGGATCTTTTAAAATAAAATATTTTCTTTTATAAATGAGTGGACTTTTAAATAAATGAATACAAGTGGTAAGGGATTTCATCTAAATTTACATTCCATTGAGAATTATTCATTTTTATAAACTAATTCACTTTAATGTGGTGTATATACTGCCATTTTTTCATTTAATATCATGATACACTCATAAATTGTGTACCATTTTAATATATGGTGTTTAATTTGATAGTTATTTGATTATATGAGAAAATATTAATAAATTTGTATTCTTCATTTAATTCAGATATCTAATAATGTATATTTTTCATTAATTAGATCGATTACTCGATATAAGGAATGGCTTGGACTAGAAATTCTTGGTGGAGCTCAGACTTTAAATATACCCTAGACGCATCGACACGTTCTCATGAGACAAATTAGTTGCGCATATTAAACAGGTTTCTACCAGTAGTTTTAAACCGTCTTGTAAAATGTCTCGATGGTATAAGTTTTCATATACCTTAAACATTAAGACCAATAATTAATCATTGTATTCATTCATAATTCAGTTATTATTATTATTTATCTATGAGATTTTTTTCATTAACATTATTTATAGAAGAATTTCATTTTTATCTTGTTATTTGAATGCATTTTTTTCTAGTTATTTACCATGGCATGTTGATTACAAACTTACATAATAGTTTATTGATTACATGTAATGGGTATTCTGTTATCACCTTTCCATATTGACTATTCTCATTGTTTCATTATTTCATTCACTATACTTGATACTAAATGGTCATTTGAACTCACCATTATTATGTTTCTTTTTCCCAAGAATCCAATTATTGTACTAAGAAAGATATGTAAGGATATGATAAGTTGGAATAAAGTTTTCCTTGAATGAAAAAAATATATTGTAATTAGTATATTGATTGTAATAAAAAAAACTCATGTATGTATCTGGTTTACCAAGACTACTAGACTAATAGGTCATTCGGTATGTGTTTCATTGTAATAATGCTAATGTAATGGTCATAGACACAAAATCCAATCTTGCTAGGTTTAGTTCACTACAATTAGTATATATTTCACAATTTACACTATATAAATGATGCCTCTAAAGTTTTAAATAAAAAACAAAAATAGTTAATTACATATCTTTTCTAGGGTAATTTAACTCATGAGGTATTAGTTTCCATGTATCATAAGCAATTAGTTGATCATTATGCAATTGAAAACAACTAATATCTTCAATAAAGGATCGATGTAGATGAAAAATTATCCGTTTTTAGAAGTTAGGGGAAAATTTATATCATTCACTGATCATTTTTTCGTGAAAATAATCATTAAATTATTTTTCCCAAATTAATTTAACTCCTTTTTGAGTTAACATAGTCAATGGGCTAGAAAAGTTAGTAAAGTTTTGAATAAACATACAATATTAATGTACTAATCCAAGAAAACTATTATTTTCTATGATATTTTTGGGGTTTTTCTCATTCTTTAACAACTTTATTTTCAGTAGGGTCAACATTAATTTCATATTTAGAGATAATGTATCAAAGGAAGTAAATTGATTTCAACCAAAAGTCATAATTACTAAATTTTCTCAAACAATTACTTTTCGTTTAGTGTTTTTAAAATAATCCTTAGGTTTCTTTCATGTTCCCCCTAACTTTTAGAATATACCAAATTATAATCTATAAACAAAACCACAAGCATGAAAAGTAACTCAATGAAAAAAATATTCATAAGGTCCAAAAATGTTGTGGTTAATTAGAAAACCTAATGGGCATAAACACAAACTCATAATTCACATGTCTATTTTGAAACATTGTCGTCATAATTTCATTCTCCTTCACCTTTAGCAGATGGTACCTAAACCTTAGATTAACCTTTGAAAATTATTTTACTACCTATAGCTGATCAAAAAAAATATTAATTTGAAGAAAATGATACTTGTTCTTAATTTTTATGTTATTCAGGTCTCTAAAACAAATGTAATGTCTCATTAAACCATCATTATTTTTAATAAGAATAATAAGATCACCCCAAGATAAAGTTCTAGGTTGAATGGAACCATTATCTAACATCTCCTGCAATTGAATTTTTAATTCTAAAAGTTCCAATTGATCTATTCGATAAGGGTTTTTAAAATAGGATTAGCATCATGCACTAATTCAATAGTATAATCAAATTACTGACCAAGAATAACATCATAAAAATTAGCAGAAAATAAATCCATGTATTCAATCACTACTTTGACATCACAAATTTAAACAGTTTATTTATTTTCAACAGTATGAGTTAGGTAACTCTCACTACAATCACAAATAAATTTCTCAGATTCTTAATAAGTTATCAAAGGTATGAAATAATTGAATAAAACTTTCTTAGATATGTAATTTATCTTAGTAAGATAAACTAAAATCCATTCTATACCCAAAATGTTTTCAAACTTTGTTATGAATAGTTCTATGAGATTTGTAGGAAATACCTTCCCACAAATAACAAGAGGGAGATTCTTATAAATCTAGGTTGCTAAAATATTTACACCAATAGTTTTCACCAAAAGTTATATTTTCTGTTAATATTGTTATATTTTCATATTACTTTCAAATTTCTCAAAAATTAAGGAACGTGAAGATCCAGAGTCAAATAGTTCATTAAAATAATTAAAATAAACATGTTTCATACATGTCACCTCTTCATTTGATGATCCAAAATCAACTATAGTTTAAGAAAATAACTTTTCTACACATTTTTGTTTTCTGATCATGATTATTTTAATCATGTGAAAATAAATTCAGAAAGATGTTATCATAATTACCCAACTCATTCAAACAAAAACACATCACTATTGCATAGCTACATTACCCCATTATTCGACTGTTCATGACTCTTTTCTTTATAGTCATGATATTGGGGACCAAAATGGAAACACTAGAAACACATTATGTATCCTATCAAACATTCCTTGAAATTTTTTTACCACACAAAGAATATTTTGCAGAGTTACCTCTAGAATTCTTATATGGTTTCTTCTTTATTTCCTTCCAACTTGACTTATTTTTACTATTTTCATATGAAGGAATATATGTGTCAGTAAACTCCATCTCAACATTATCACCACAAAAAAACCAATTTCTCATGAAATATAAAATTTCATATGGCCAAAGATCATCATTAACATGGTTTCAACCCTAAATAAAATCTATTAATTTTTTATCAATTTTATAAATAAAATTGTGAACATACCTAGTAAATCTTGGGAAGTTTGTATCATATGCTTCTAAATAATATTCACCTTTTTCCTTCAATTCTAGGAATTTTTTCTCTATCCTTATCCAAACAAGCTTAGTGGAATATTTCTCAATAAAAATATTCTTAAATGTGTCCCATTCCATGGAATAAAAATCATATTTTTATTTCTATATCTTAACTGAAGACCTCCATCGATCATCTTCACCTTCAAAATGATAAATATAAAGTTTTACCTTTCAATGTTTCAAACATCCTGTGACTTCAAATATATTCTCCAATGCATTGATCCATCCTTAGAATACCATAGGGTTAGATGATCAGCTAAAATATGGGGGATTTTGTCACATGAAATGATCCACTATAGACATGGTCATATGTGGTATATTTGGTTTCTCCCAAACATGGATACTACCACCATTTATAGCTTATGTCAACCAATCCATCTCTCTAAAAAAACTTTTATTATCTAATTCCAACAATATCAGGATGATGATTTAGGAGGGAATTTTCCTACTGGTTATTTCCCACTATAGATTCAATGCTGCCTATATAGAAAACCATTTTGAATAGAGATAATTTAGATGAGTCAACATGGTAATATCACAATGCTAAATAATTTAAAATTAACCATAATGTAAAATGTTTAAAGGCAATTCTATTAACATTAACCTATCTTCTAAGGTTATCTAAACCTCTATTTGATACCAACTATAAGGACTTGGTCTTAAACGTTAAATAATTTGTGTTTTAAGTCAAGAATTTAATCTATTACATTTAAGGATATTTTTATGTTTAGAGTTCTAGAGAATTAAGTCATAACTCATGCATTGAAGAACAACTAATACAAATTGGTCACTTTTGATTAGTATCAATTTTTCCTAAAATATAAAACTTTTAAAATAAAAAATGATTTATTTTCATGGAAAATCTTCATGAATTTCAACTTTATGTCTTCGTTTCCATTACCCATCCTTAAAAAATATGAAAAACATTTTAAATATGGTATGATCATAAGAATCTCGGTAAGGTACATAAAAAGATATAAAATTGTTGGTCTAGTGAAAAACAAAAACAACGTGAATTTTTTGTTGGATATTAAGAGTTTAAAATGTCTAAATTAGGGGTGAATTATAGTTTATAAATGAAACTAAAACGAAACACACTTTCTCTTAAGTAAAAATGACCAGACTCATAAATATTATGATCACCAGATTATTAGAATGTGAACCAAAAAGTGTTTGATTATATCAGAGTGTTATCGGTCTCATAGACACAACAATATAATAGTTTTTTATAAACTTAAGTATAAAAAAACTATATAAAACACGTGCGTAGAAGAAAATAAATGACATGTAAACAAGAAATAAATAATCTTATAAAAGACAGAATGAATTATAATCTTATAAAATATTTTAAAATTTATCCTTAAGAGTTAAAGAAGTTAGAAAACCTAACTTAAAGTATCCATAGTTTTATACCTACTATAAGGCATGTATTTCCTTACCAGGAACTCCCTCATTTCAAATATTGGTATGGCTCTGTATTCATATCACTAGAATCCCTCTATATGATGATCAGTATTTTCATTAATATCCCTGGAATCCCTCGATATGATGGATCCTATTCTCTATATTTTTATACATGGAATCCCTTGATCAATACACCAATCAGATACATGATTATAAAATAAAATAGTTCTTAAGTAATTACAATCCTTACAAGGATTCCTTATAACTTTAACTCTCTAAATAATTACAATGAATAGTAATTAAGTGTTTACATAGATAAATATTTAGATGATTTGAGTTTTGAATTCATAATCTACCAAATGTTATAATGACCTTTAATTTATAGGTAAACCTCCAATGGTTATATTTCAGAGTTAGTAGCAATGTCCTTGGACACCTTTCACTTGATAGATCAACAATAACTGAATTTCTGACATTGTTTATTTTAGCACCATTACAGTGCTATTTTGGATTTATTCTTATAGAAAAAAATCTATATAATATAATTATAAAAAATGTATAGTCTTGTCTACTTTCTTATTATTTGATAATCCAATAAATATAATAAGGTTCATTCTGATGTTTCTGTGCCAATTTCAACTAAATGGTGATGAATTTTTTTAGTCTGATAGATAAGACATAATTCTAAACATTGGTTAAAACAAAATTCAATCTGATTGATCGGATTCACATTTAGTATGATGGATTATATGGAATAATAAATGATTATATTGATAATAAATTACATTTGTTTCTATTTTTGATATAAATTAATTTTTTCTACAAAATTAAATACTAAAATACTTTTCAAATATAAACTTAGTAAACATGGTTTTAAGAAATGGTTTGTGACTTCCAAAACTAAAGGAATAGAAAAGCATAAAGAAAGACTCCCGACTCAAAAATATCTCCCTTTTTGGAAAGCAAAAAACACAAAAATTAAATGAAAACAATAACTTTGAAACTATTATAGCCCTTTACTATTTTAGATGTTTAAATATATACTTTATATCTTATCTCCCCTTAAGTTGATGACTTCTATATAATCTGATAGAAATTATTAAATCATTGGATTATCCCCTTAGTAAAATACTTTATTATATATTTATACCCCTTTTAGAAATCTCCCCTTTAAAAATATTCCTTGAAATTTCTCCAAAACATTCTCCCCTTAAACATATCCCTTTAAGAATTTATCCTAGCTTATAAATTTCTCCACCTTTTTTATTTAACAAATAATAGGAAAAGTATGTCACCTAAAATGTTGAAAATATATAACATATAAAAAAACTTCCAATAAATTAACTAATAATTAAAGAAATAAATAAAATATCATACATCCAAAAGTAATTTCAATACATTCAGATTTAGCACTCATTGAAAATTTTTGAAAATATTATATCAGTTTTTCAAAAGAAAAATTTCATTCTTTCTTCATTAAATTTTCACAATTTACTTTATTTTCTTGAAATCATCATTATCCAAATGTGCCTATGTCACTAAAGACTCAAGTTTCACGATCTGGTCTGCCATTGATACCTTCTTCTGAATTTTAGACTTTTGTATTTCAACTTCCTTAGTAATCTTTTTATTTTTCTCCTTCACAAGGAAAATCTCATATTCACAGAGTCTAAGTCTTATATTTTTCAAATCCAGATTGTGAACTTTTTATTTCAAAAAATTCACTTCCTTAGTATGTTTACCATTCATACCTTTTAATCGTTCAACAAAATTCAAAAAAACTAAGACATTTATATAAAACTTTTTGAAAGATTAATCCGTTTCTAGAGAAAGTTTCTTTACTTGTACAAATTGATCATCATGATCACTAAGTTCACTATCAAATTGGTTCAACCACTTTACCATATTATATTATGACCTCTTTTAAACTTTGGTCTTTACTTAAAAGGATTTTAAATATGTATTAATGTGAATAACTGATGTTTTTAAAACTTTCATAGATTCCAATTTTTCGTTAAGACTATTCTGAATCAGATTATACCTTACCTCTATGTTACAAAGAAATGGAATCAAATCACATAACCTCTTGAAGGTTTGGTAAATGTAATAAAAAACTTTTTTAGAAATTTTTTATTATGAATCCTATGACCCTAACAAAACATTTGTGTATTTTTTGTATCTAGGGTCCAACATCATGTTTTTCTTTCATCTCAGCTTTGTCTTTTCCATTTTTAGAAACATTTTCTTCTTCTGATACTTTCACAAAATCCACTTCCTTATCTGAATCAATATTTTATAACACTTTTCTGTTGGATTATTTGTTTTCTTTCTATTCCTTTTTATATGACTTTACTTCCTCTTTTGATTATTATTTTTCTTCTTCTGTTCCTTCTAAGTTTGGATCCTTATCTATTTGGGAATGTAAATGAGTTGATGACGTAAAAGACTTTGATGAACTCTTATTTTTTCCATGAATCTACTTCAGTCTCTCTCTTTTTCCCATAATCCTCTTCCTCTTATTCCTCCTCTTATTTTTCTTCTTCTTCATCTTATTTCTCTTCTTCATCCTTGAGTTCCTTCTCTAACTGCCTGATAGTTCTGAGAACACCTTTATCGACTTTTTTAGGAACTGATTCTGTTACTTACTCAACTATATCTATTTATTTTCCTTTATCAACCACTAAAGGAACTAATGATGGTATAAGTGAAGTTTATTTAAACTATGTTCATGCATTAAGATGTGATTAATTGTTATGAGTTGATTGTGCTGCTGAAAAAAAAAGATAAACTTGAAGAACTATATTATGTGAATCTATTTCCAAATTCTTCATTAAACTTTTTAAAATTTGAGATTCTAAAATTCAATTATTTTTTTCATTATTATATCTACTTCTTTAATTTCATAATGTTTCTAAAGATTCATGGATAATTCCTCATCCTTATCTAGCCCAAAATCTAAATCACCAAGTTTCTTCTTTTCCATTTGTTCCATGAATTCTTTGAATTATTTTTTAGTCATTATATTTTATTTATTAGTATTTTTTGGAAGAGTATATTTCCCTTTATTTTTATCTTAATAGCTTCAACCTTCTTGGTTATTTTATTTTTAGGTGTAGTTATATCTACATTATCAATAAACTTTTTCAAATTTGAGTTAAATAATATCTTCATCCTTGAAATTGTTTCTTTACCAATCAATGAAATATTTTCTCTCATTGGATAAGTCTTATTATCAATCCTGAAAACTTCTATACTATTTACAAGAATCATGTTGATGAAGTAAGTAAAAATTAACATATTATAATTCATTAAGGATTTTCTAATTTCTTCCACCTTAATGAATACAAACAATACAGGGTTAATTTTCCTCATGTTCATAAAATAAGCCAAAACAAAGATATCTAAATCTTTCAGGGTGCCCCTATCACCATTTCTCGATATGATATATCCTTTTATCCATAAACTAACCAAAATTTCACCCATTTTTAGATGATAAAAATTAATATATTTTTCATTTGATGGTAATATAGATTCCCCATACTTTTATATTACAAAAATTCTAAGTCTATTGGATAATTTATGATATGGTATATAAGATTCACCATGATAAGAAACAAAAAATAATATTACAACTTGTTTTAATGAAATATTATACTTTTGTAAAATAGGGTAAAAGAAACATTTTCATCCTTATCATATTATGATAAAAACTCAACTGATTCATAAAATTATCCAAAACTTTCTAGGTAGTGTAAGTCAAAGTTCTTTTCTAGTTTTTTCACTCAAACATTTTCTTAGACATGAAAAAAAATATATATATTTAAAAATAGAGTCATTTTTTAATACAATGATCTTTCAACAAGTTGTTCTATGAAAAATTCCCTCCTCACAAAATCTTCTAAAGTGGCCATCGTACTGAGAGTGGTGTCGGTGATCAAACTAATTCCAAACGATCAGAGGGAGCACTAAAAGGGGTGATGATAATTAGTGGAAAAGTCTCTAAATATATATGTGGGACACAGGATGCCCCACCTTTATATAGGCATTAGTGGTAACCGCTTTTTCTCTTTATCAAATTCAACAGCTTGGATTGAAACTATTTTTAACCCGAAGATCGATATTTTATTGAAGACATTTTTTAAATATAACTTTGAACTATTAAAGTTTTTAAGATGAGATTTTATTGGAGTAAGTTTCATTTTTATTAAAAAAAAATTAATGTGTGAAAAAAAATCAATGTATTAAAACAAAAGAAAATATGTACAATAATAACTATAAACTAAAGTAATGAATAAGTATTAAAAATAAAAGGGGAATTCCTTTTGCGGTAGAATAGTTTTATCGATATGAGTAACATTTTCTTCTTAGTTTTTTAAAGAAATATGATTGTGGTAAATTTTATATCAAATGTTTTTTCTGGAAAACTTTTGTAACAAAGTTTGAGTCTTGAAATTTTTATTTCAGAAATATTTTTTACAAAAAAATAATTGTCCATTAAATTTTATAAAAATATTGACTCTGAAAAATTTTATAATAGTTTTTTATTCTGAAAATTGTAACTTTTATGAATATTTTATAAAAAAATTTGGATCAAATAAATTATATTACAAAAATTGACTCTAAAAAATTTAAAAAAATATTGAGTCTGAAAAAGTAAATATGAAAACTAAAAAAACATAAAATTTTAGGAAACAAAAGATCTTTACAAAATGTTTTTAAAAAACTAAAAGTCTTAGTAAACCAAAAAAAATTATAAAATAAAAATATGTGTACTCCTCTTATGAAAAGGAGTTAATTAATATAAGAATATTCGTAAAAAAAATTATATGTAAATAATCACTCTATGTTGATCATTATTATATTCTATTTAATATATTCGAATCTATCATAACTAAGTTATTTTGTAAAAATATCAACAAGTTGTTCTCATGTTTTGATGAATTTTTAAATTATATATCCTTTAAGTGTGTGATATCTAATAAAGTGGTGTATTATATATATGTTCTTAAAACATGATTAATGTACTTGGTTTTTACTTAGGGAAATGAAACTTTTATTATTAAAAAATATTTCAGTTTTAGTAAAATTCATTCCATATTTAGTGAGTATGTGTTGCATTCACAATAATTTAGCACAGCAATTCCAACTACCACATATTTGGATTCAATAGTGGTAATTTCTACTAAGTTTTGATTCTTACATGACCAAAAAACTAAAGTTTCTCCTAATAAATGAAATTTTTTTAAAGTATTTTCCCTATCCATTCTACATCCACCAAAGTTTGCATTTGAAAAACCTTTTACTTAAAAATAATTTCCAAAAGTGTAAAACAAACCTAAATCCATAGTTACATTAAGGTAACAAAAGATTAATTTAACATATTTAAGATGGGAATATTTTGTATTAGATTGATATATAGAACATATGTATACTAAAAACATTAAATCTAGACAACTAGGTGTTAAGTAAAGTAAACTTTAAATCATACCTCTACAATTGTTCTAATCAATTGGTTTCCCAACTTCATTAAGATCAAAAGTATTGGAGGTTCTAATAGGATTAATAACACTTTTATTATTTTCATACCTGAATTTCATCAGAAGATATTTTTTATGCTTATGTTGAGATATAAAATAACCTTCTTCTTTTTGTGAAATTTGAAAACAAATAAAGTATTTCAACTCACTCATTATACTCATTTCAAAAACATACTTCATAAGATCTATATAGGAATATTTTAAATATTTTTGTGTTAAACCAAATATAATGTAATAAAAATATACTTTTATGATAATAATATTTTTATTAACTTGTTTTATAAAAATTTTTGGAACCTTATCTCCCTTAAAAAATTATTTTCTAACAAAAATCCATTTTACCTATCATAAAAATATCTAGGGGCTTGTTTAAGTACATAAAGTTTTTTAGTATGTTTATAAACATGTTCTAGATATTTTTTATATTCAAAACCTGGGGTTTTTTCTACATAAAAATCCTTCTAAACATATCCATTATGTAAATAACACTTCGCACCCATTTGAAATATTTTGAAATTTAGTATTGCTACAAAATCAAGAAATAAAAAAATAGCTTACAATCTTACTACCAGAGAATGGATTTATTTATATACTATTCCCTCTTGTTGATTATAATCCTAAGAAAAAAGTCTAAATTTATTTCTAACTATTATACCCTTGTTTTTTCACAATTATTCCCAAGAAAACCATTTAACTCAAATTATATATGTATCTTTAAGTCATTCAACTAAGTCTATGCATGGTTTCTTTCAAACACGTTGAGTTAATCTTGCATTGCCTTTATCCACGTTGAGTTAATCGTGCATTGCCTTTATCCAATTCTGATCACCTAAGGCCTCATCAGGACTCTTAGGCTTGAATTGGGATAAGAAATCTAGATGTTCAATTTTATTTCCCAAAGAACTTCTAGTCATAACTGGTTGATCTACATCACCAATGATATTGTCACTAGGATGATTCCTAAGAAACAACTGATTTCTTGGATTTTCAAAATTCTGTTCTTTAATAATATGATGAAAATTTTATTTAGGAATAACTTAAGAAACATATTCTTGGGTTATTTACTTATAAAAAGAACTTTCTAACATAGATTAAAAATCAGTTTTAGAAATAACATCTGATTATATAGGTTGGTGTCGATTGAAAACAAAGGGATCTGTTTCATCAAACTTAACATGTATGTTTATTAAATAGTAATTTTTCTTATTAAATACTCTAAAAACATTACTAGTAGTGTAATAACCTAAAAATATTTCTTCATTAAATTTTGGAGAAAATTTATGTAAGTTATCTTTAGTATTTAGAATGCATACTTTTCATCCAAAAACAATGATGTAAGAAACTTTTGGTTTTATTAATTTTCAAAAATCATAAGTAGTTTTACTAATAAAAGTTATAATTAAAACATTATTTATAGTATAATAGAAAGTAATAACTGATTCATCCCAAAAATGTTTAGTAACTGAGTATTCACTCTGCATGGTTATAATAACCTCTTAAAGAACTCTATTTCTTCTTTCAACTACACCATTTTGTTCTGGAGTTCTAGGTGTCGAAAAGTTATATACAAAACATTACTACTACAAAAAGTTTTAATATTAGAATTTAAAAATTATCTGCCATGATTACTACAAATAGTTATCAATGATAGGTTTTTCTCATTTTTAAATATGTCTATAAAAATTTTAAATTAACTAATGGATTTGGATTTTCTTACTAGAAAATAGACCCATTTATATCTAGTGTTGTAATCAAATAAAACATATGCATAATATTTTCCACCAATACTTATAGTTTGTGTTGGACTAAATAAGTCCATGTGCACTAACTAAAAATAATCAGAAGTTGTCACTGCACTAATAGATTTAAAACTTGACTTATGCTGCTTTCCATATTAATAATGAACATCAACTTTTTATGTATCAAACATAAGTTCTAGTAGATCTTTAACTAGTCCTTTTTATATAACGTAGACAAATTAATAAGGTTACAATGCCCTAATATTTTATCCCATAACAAAGATTTATCTTCCATTTCACTATGACAAGGCATGTCTTGGCTCCTAACTTTCTCTAAGTTTAAGGCGTAAACATTCTTATACTGATTGGTAGAAATAATAGATTCATCTTTCAAATGATTAATAATACATTTTTCATAACTGAAGTTCGCAATATAACCCTCATAACATGATTTACTTATTATTATAAGGTTTTCCCTAGTCCTATAATAAATAAAACATTTTAAATTAATGTTTTTATAAGAATAACAATATTCCCTATACTAATGATTTCCCTTTGAGAAGTATCTCTGAAAGTTATTTTGTGACCATTAATCTTGATAATATTCTAAAATAAATTTGGTTTCTAGTCATATGTTTGGAGAAACCACTATCCATGTAGAATATTTTTTTGAAACTATCTTTATTTTCCTAAAAAACAAATATTAGATTTTCAAAACCCAATCTTTCTTGGGTCTGGTATTATCAGAAAATAAGATTTTAGGTAACTTAATTTTTCCAACATTACTTCATTGAGAAAACATAATTTATTTAGAAAAATAGGCTTTAAAAAACCTAATTATTTAAAATTATTAAGAGAACATTTTTTCCAATTTCCAACAATTTTACATTTTGTGAAAAATATATCACTTTTTGGAATAAACTAGTTATTACTAAAGACAGGTTTATTATTTTTAAAACCTATTCCAGTACTAGGAATTTGATGTTTGGTTTGTGTGTATGCTATATCAAAGTCTTCCTTTTTATAAGTAAACTTAGAAAATAGTTTCTTCAAACTAGATATTTTTTATTTTAGTTTCACAACTATGTTATTATCCCCAATAGTAGTGGTATTAGAACTAAGTTTTACCAAATCATTTTGTAAATTGTTTTTCTCAGAAATAGACTTTTCAAGATCCTTATAAATACTATATTTTTGAAAATTTGTTTTATATAGATCATTATAAATATCTAATATTTAATTATTTAAAATAGTACCTCTTCGATCATCCTTAACTAGTTTTGTTTTGGCATTATTAAGTTTTTTACCAAAATTACAATTTTCATTTTCAAGATGTTTATCAAACCTAAATACTTCTTCATAACTAGGTAAGGTATTATACTCATCAGTTGAGGAAGATTATTAATCTGAAGATATAGAATTTTTCTCATCATTACCATTAGGATAATTTCCATTAACTGTACGATTAGATATGTATTTAGTAGTTTTTACCCTTCCTATAAGACATTTTTTTACCAAATTTATTTTATAAAATAAACTGATATTTCTCTATCTAGAATATTAATTTTCTGATGAATTTTCTGAGTAACTATCTCCACCACTAGCACTCTAAGCATTAGAATATTTCAAAACCATATTAATCTTATACTTATAATACTTATTTTCATTTCTGTCGGAATTTATTTATTTCTTATCTTTTTAACTTAAAAATATGGTTGAATGTGTCTTGTTTCTTACATTCATAACATATAACTTTAAAAGATTATTTATTTCCATTCTTATCCTTATAAATTTTGTTGTATTTATTCTAAAAATATTTATTTCCAAAACAAATTATTCATTATTTTGGAAATATTTACTAACTCATTTCTAGTTTATTCAGATAAACTACTATCAAACTAAATAACAACTTTTTTATTATATGATTTCACTACATTATCAATAGAATACACTTTAGTAGGAATATTTGAATTAGTTTCAAAATATTCACCAACGTTATTCTTTTTCATCTTTTTATCTTCTCTTTTCAATTTTCATTAATATTGTATGAGAGTTATAATAAGATCATCTAAAGTATGATTAGTAATCTTCCTTGTATCGTCTAAGGCTATCCTTTTGGATTCCCATTCATTGGGCACGATTTCTATAATCTTTTTGACCAATATGTTTTCTATAAGATACATTCATGAAATATAATGTTAATTATTAACAATAGTCATTAATATTTGATGTATTTTTTCTACTAATTCTTCAAGCTGAAAATAAAGATATTGATATTCTACTCTCATCATAGATCTTTTAGTTTCAATAACTTTTGAATTTCTGAAGTGAGTGATCTTAAATTTTTTATAAATTATATTATCATATTCACATTAAGAAATTTTGTTGTATATATTCCTTCTCATAGATCACAAAAGAATATGACTTTCTTTATAATTCAGTTGATATTCTAGATTTTCATTATTTGTAAAGGTCATGACTTCCTTGTTAGGAATATTTTAATTACCAGTAATCATAATAAATTTATGAACTCCAATATTGATAATGAAAGTTTTCATCTTATCTCTCTAGTACTCATGAACACTTCCATAAAAAATTTGTGTTCAACTGGGATTGAGATTTTATAAAGTGCTAACATTAAGACCTTCTATAAGGCCCCAGCCTTAAAACGTTACAAAATATTGAATTAAATGAATAATTCACATTGAGTATATTTTTAGGTTTAGTGTTTTAGATAATTAGGACATAACTAGTACATCTCACAATATTACAAAGTATATACTTCTACTAAGTTTCCATTTTTTCCATAAAATAAAAACTCTAAAAAAGAAACAGTTCTAGTTCCATGTTTCAGATAGCATGCATTTCCTTGATCCCATCCTTGACGCTATTCATCTTTAAGTCCTGTGGAAAATATTTCAAAAACATTGGATAAGCATAAAAAGCTCAGTAAGGGATATAAAAATATGGAAAGAAAACATTAGTCCATTTATACGTAAGAATCAATGAAATAATACTTTAATCATAAAACATAGGCACTTTAACATACCTCATGAAATCATAATATTTATGAATAACTCATAGAAATCATAATATGTAAAAGTAAATTGAGGCATTCATAACATTCTTAAGTAGGGAGCAACCCTCATGGTTACGTTTGGAATACTCATCACAGTATATTCCCTAAATCTCTTCAGAGAAACCTTATCATTTAACTCCTTCGTGTTACCCAATGCATTAGAGAGCTATCTCGGGCTCACCCTCCCTTAGTTTATCACGGAACCACCCGACTTCATAAACAATTCCCAAGAACCATAACATAAACCTAACACATAACTTAATCATACATGAAAGATAACATTACGACATTGAAATAACAATATAAATATTTAATATATTGAAATAATAAATCCATTATAAAAAACCATTTTCAATACCAAAATACATAAAAAAGAGTATATGGTATTTATTTTTCCTTTTAAAAACATTATGTATTGTTAAGGAAGCCAGAGATCAAATAGTACTCACGGTGGCGGAAAAGGTCGTTGTCACAGCTTACGTAAAAAAAAGAAACATTCCTTTTTGTCGTTTAGTAAAATGATTCATAGAGAAAAGATTCCCTTTGAATGAAATGAAAATTCAAAAGGTTTTTATACACACTATAAAATAATGTCGTGTATAAATCAAAGGATGGCTCAATAAAAGGAGATTGAGACGAAGTCCCTTATAAAGACAGTATCCTTAGATTAAAAAAAATCAATAATATAATTATGTGTTACAACTATAAATACACTCAATATAAGTGGATATTAAGTGTAAAACAATCATAGGTCATCCACACATATTCATATCAAGACATAATCAAGAAGTGGAGGTTTAACCCAAAGAATTGAAATTGGGTTAAAAAGTTCCCTTAAAGAAATTTGACACCCAAATGACGTCACATTAAAATTCAGAAAATGAGTGGATGAGAGATAAAAATGGTATCTCATCACTTGGACATAAAATTTATATAGATAAGGATATATAATAACATATCCCAACATAAGATGATGTAAATTAAAAGACCTAACAAAAAGAAGTCTTTTAAAAAGAGGAGGGTGAAAGGTTCCCTTACCGATTTGTGTAAATTTCGAAACATATACCCCATGAAAGAAGGACCATACAATGTTGATGTAAATACCCATAAATGAAAGTATATTACACAAAGTAAAGAATAATGGGCATTACATACACCACTCAAAGGAGATAGTTACCAATATATCATGAGTCTCATGGGAATAAAAAGTGAGATAAAAACCCCTTACCTCTTTGTAATAAATCGAGTCATATGACCAAAGGATAATAAACACCAAATTAATCACATAATACCATGAATATAAATATAATAATTATAATATATATCAAATGGAAGTACCATGTGCAATAAATAAGTGGCAAACAATGGAAATCTCACGGAATTAAAAGTGAGATAATAAATCCTGTACGAAATTTTGGTAGGCTAACGGCGCCACTTAAAACATCCAAAAATGGAATGATGAGATCAAAATAGGGTTTCTAATAATATGAACATAAAAATTAGAGTATGAGTAATATAAAATAATATCCCCCAACATAAGAAATATGAGCTTAAAATAAGTGACATAAAAGAATGTACTTAAAAAGAAAGAGAGAGGTAGGATCCCTTACCTCAAGTCCGACTTGTCTTGTTAATTTATTTATATTCCTGAAGAATAAACTTTGGTCAATTTATAATTTAGTAAGGATCTCCTTTAAAGTTTATTATTAAATTCATATCACATATTATAATGTTATAATAATTAGTTAAATCTGTGAGTTCATATCAGACGTTTTTGTCGATGTTTGGTACATGAGTCAAAAATGAACTTGTTTGAAAAGAATTGTCCATGTAGTTATAAGTACATCATCTCCAAAATAGTATTAATGATTTAAATATCATAAATATCCATTATATATTAATTTTATACTATTACATAACATTTGGAGATTAAAAATGAAATTCACTGTTCATGGAGACGGTAGGCCGTACGTACGCATGAATACTACTTTCATTTCTTTGTCATATTAATGGAATTAAAACTAAATGATAGATATATATATTATACTTTCAGTATAATATATATGTTATATAGGTCACATAAGTTCATTAATTTTATTCTTTATACATTCCATGTATTGCATGAATGAATCACATCACTTGAGGGGGCGGTAGTCCACACTTCCTCAAATGAAATTATCGCATTTTCACAACATGAAAATCATAAAGGTATCTTTTAAATATATAATACAGAAGTATAGAGAGGACATAAATATAATATATATTATATATAAAATACATTGACATTATAATGGACACCATGAGAGGTGGTAGGATATAATTGAACAATCATCGTTTCGTGAGGCAGTAGTTTTCCATCCACAGAAACAGTATGCTCTTCACCCATTAGATGGAGGTGTGTGTAAGTGTAGCTATAATAATTCTTATAACATAATCCTAGTATATTTAAAATACTGGTTTTGTTACAAAATAAAGGAATAAAAATATTTTAGGGGGTTCGAGAACCAAAATAAAACAAAATAACATAGGAGAAGACATTACCTTTAAATCGGGTAACTCCTCTTGGTTTGAACCAAAAGGGTTTTTTGAATAGATTTATGTATAAGGTAAGTCATCTAGGATGAAGAGAGGGATATTGGGAGATTATTTGAGTAGAGTTTTTATGAGACAAAGGGCTTGAGGAGTGTGAGAAATGGGTAGGAAGTGGGGTCTTTTTATAAGGGAGAGGAGGGGCTCTTTTGGAAATCTTGAAACTATTATTTTATTATATAATGCTTTTCGGTTTCTAAAGGTCCCAAAATAATAATGTTCAAATATAAGGTGGCCCATGTTCGAAATAAAATCATCCAATAAGAATTTTACAAGTGTTGGATATTATTTTAAACATTATCTTCCTATTTATTTAAATCATTCATTAATGACGTAAACACCGCATCATGCTTGTGTCATGAATAATTTTATTTATTTGATGTCTAAGAATTATAAAAAAAATTACCATGTTGTAGTAAATCGTTTTATATTTCTAATGAATATTTATAGTAGAAAATATAACATGTATGACCCCTTGTAAAAAAAATTTGTAAAACAATACATGTTTGTGACATTTTTATTTTTACTTTAAATAAAAGGTATTAATGTCTTTATCTTACCAAAGTGACACCATAGGGTCCCAAAAATTATCCAATGAATTGTATTTGTCAGTAATGACTCAACCAATTAGGTTATGATAAGTTTAAAGGTAATTTCATATTATTTTAGCGTTATATTTACCTTAAATTACATTAATTACCTTTATTCGCAATTAATAAAACTTAAAATTTACTATTCACCAAAAATTATTTTCATCCCATTGAACCAAATGTTACTTACTAATGACAACCATGTATGTCAGATTTTTGAAATTCAATTCAAAGAAGCGGTTAAGTTTCGTTTAACGAAAAATTCAGTTTTTTAACTACCACTTAGAGGTTTCACTATTTATCTAAAAATGAAGTTTTTTAGAAGAATACCAAAAATTTAACCTAAGATATATTTGATATTCCAAATTCAAAAATTATGTCTATTTTACAAAATTCAAAAAATATAAGTTTCATTAATTAATTTTATAATTAATTCCCGTTATCAAAACACTTAGCGTGTTTTTAAGAAACAATATCTATCAAAAGATTAATAATTGTTTTTGTCCAATTTCAAAGTGAAATTAATTCAAATGACCACCATTTGATTAAATGGTAAAAATATATTTTAATTAAACTTTAAAATAAATTAAAAATATAATCTAACCATATAAAAAAATTAGATTAGAAGGAGGTTTTGAATTAAAATACAACATTTTTCACTATTCGTTAAAAATTGAACTTTATCGGAAAAATAAAAAAAACATACACAAAGTAAATTTTGATGTCCCGATTCTAAAGAAAGATTTTATTTGGTCCAAAATAATGTATAAGAGTTGCCAAAACTATTTTGAAAGCGGGTTCTCCATCAAAAGGCAATAAATCGACCTTTTAGTGAATATTAGAGTATTTATGCCTAAAATTGGATTCATCCGCATTTTAAGCCTCTATCATTTATTGGGTATTTGTTAAAATATTTAACAAACATATATAATAATATTTTAGATAGTTCTGTTCATTCCCACCATTACAATGGCTAGGCGTTAACTACTATTTAAAATAATATTATTATATTATTAGTGTGCAACGTAAGATTTCAAAAAAACTCGTTGTTGCGTATTGGGTACGCCATCGAACATAGCATTTCCTTTAAATTAATATTAACATTTTATCCAAAAATATTAATAAATATGAAAATTTCATATTCTTTATTTACCTGGTATGTTACATCCTTCCCCCTTTTGGGAATTGTGTCCTCGCAATTTTAAAATTGGGCTCGGAAACTTCATTGAAAGCCCCACATCTGAAAATTAGTCAATAAAACTATCAATTTAAAAGAAAGAAAGATAAGTACAAAGGTCACCCGAGACATCAGATACTAGGATTCCATGAAAACATGGATATGGAGGAGAAAAAAACCATCAAGTTTTGATGGAGAGTGATAGAAAACATGTTTATGAGAATGTTAACCATGAGAAAACCGCAAAATTGTGATGGGTTAAATGGTATTTGATTCTCCATTAGGAAAAGTAAACATAAAACGTTTTTGTTTTAAGTTATATTTCATTGAGGAATTTTTTTATGAGCTTAACTAAAACATAAAGAAACATACTTACTTGTCATGTAGACATTCAGCTTTTACTATATTTCTAACACAAACTCATATTTTCTCCAAAAGATGAGTATTTAGGATCACTTGTTCACATTAAGAGCGTTATAACCAACTTCTTGAGAATCACCTAATCAACAAAAGAGAACTATATATTTTCCATGTATTTAGACATTAACCAAAACCAAAATGTTTAGTATAAGATCAGATAATCCCCAAAAAGGATAATCTTTTATAAAAAGAAAAACTACTCCTAATCTCCAAAATTTGTCAAAAAAACCCAAATTTCATCAAAGACCATTCAAAAAATAGTTATCCATAAAATTCATCAAAGTAATCCAAACTAATATTGAAACCCAAATCTCTGGAGGATTTAATCACAAAGTATTCCATGGTAAGTCATAAAATTTATCTCCAAATAACATCAGTTACTCTTAATGTCTCATATTAAAAAGTAGTTATCCTAATCACATATCCTCTGTGATAGGTTAATTATTTCCATAGATAACTGAAAATCAACTTATTCCTGATTCTTAAGATGATCTAACTAAAAAGAATTAGTCAAACTAACCAGGTTATTCACGTAGCCCAGTGGTAGGTGAAAAATACCAGTCGCACTTTGGTTGTGGGTTCGATTATCGTGGCTTCATCCGACATGACGGGTTGTCACATGGTCTGTGTGTTGTCCTTTTTCCAAAACTATATAATTCTTAAAACATTCCCCCAAAAGAGATAAAATCTTCAAAAATAACCATAACATAATTTAACCTCAAGTTTATCTCATGCCTTTCATTTTCCATCATAACATATAGTAACCCATAATTACCTCAAAAGTAAGGATCATATAAACCCTAATGGTTACCTTTATAATTATTACTTGAACTTCCACATCGAGTTGGTTCTCATGTACATGATGAATTAGAGAAATCACCAAGGTTCAAGTTGTTAATCATGACTATTGATAGTTAGTTTAGAATAACCATGAGATTTCTCATTAAAACCTCTATTTCAACAAGTCTCTTAATCAGAGAACCACCACAGTTTCCTTCAAACCCATTGTCACTTTGGTGCCTGCTAGATCCATCCATTTTCTAAAACCAAAAATGATAGTGTGAGTATATCAACAAAATCATCATGTACTAATGAGGAATATAAACACTAAGATATATTTATCCAGGTTATCTCAAACTCATTCGAACATTCAAAAATAACAATGACCCCATCTAATATACTAACCATTGTGGTTATACACAACATGTCACTTAAGCTTAAACAACACTCTAACCTCTAAAGTTATCTAAACCGACCTCTGATACCAACTATAAGGACCTAGCCTTAAAAAATTACATAATATTAAATTAAATTAATAATTCACATTGATTATCTTTTCAGGTTTAGAGTTGTAGAGAATTAGGACATAACTATTATATCTCACAAGATTACAAAGTAGACACTTCTACTCAGTTTTCATTTTTTCCATAAAATAAAAACTCTTAAAAAGAAACATGTCAAGTTCCATGTTTCAGATATCATGTCTTTCCTTGATCCCATCCTTGACCCTATTCATCTTTAAGTCATGTGGAAAACATTTCAAAAACATGGGAAGAGCATAAAACGCTCAGTAAGGGATATAAAAATACGAAAATAAAACATTAGTCCTTGTATACATAAGAATCAATAAAATTATACTTTACTCATAAAATATAGGAACTTTAACATACCTCATGAAATCATAAGATTTATGAATCAATCATAGAAGTCATATGATGTAAAGGTAACATGAGGCATTCATAATATTCTTAAGTAGGGAGCAACACTCATGGTCACGTTTAGAATACCCATCACAGTATATTCCCTAAATCTCTTCAAAAAAAAATTAGCGTTTAACTCCTTCACGTTACCCAATGCATTAGAGAGCTATCTCAGGCTCACCCGCCCTTAGTTTATCACAGAACCACCTGACTTCATAAACAATTCCCAAGAACCATAACATAAACATAACACATAACTTAAGAATAAAGGAAAGATAACATTCCCACATTGAAATAACAATATATCTTTTTAAGATGTTGAAATAATAAATCCATTTTAAAAACCATTTTCAATACCAAAATACGTAAAAAAAGAGTATATGGTATTTATTTTTCCTTTTAAAAACATTACGTCTTGTTAAGGAATCCAAAGATCAAAGAATACTCGTGGTGGCGGAAAATGTTGTTGTCACCACTTACGTAAAAAAAAGAAACATTATTTTTTGTCATTTAGTAAAACGCTTCGTAGAGAAAAGATTCCCTTTGAATGAAATGAAAAGTAAAAAAGGTTTTATACACCATATAAAATAAATTGGTGCATAAATCAAAGTATGCCTCAATAAAAGGATATTGAGACGAAGTCCCTTATAAAGAAAGTGTCCTTATATTAAGGATAAATCAATTATATAATTACGCGTGAAAAATAAAAATACACTCAATATAAGTGGATATTATGTGTAAAACAATCAGAGTTCATCCACAAATATTCATAGGAATACATAATCAAGAAGTAGAGGTTTTACCCAAAGAATTGAAATTGGGTTAAGAAGTTCCCTTACAGAAATTCGACAGCCTAACGGTGTCACTTTAAAATTCAGAAAATGAGTTGATGAGAGATAAAAATGGTATCTCATCACTTGGACATAAAATTTACAGAGATAAGGATATATAAGAACATATCCCAACATAATAATATATAAATTAAAAGACCTAACAAAAATAAGTCTTTTAAAAAGAGAAGGGTGAAAGGTTCCCTTACCAATTTGGGTAACTTTTGAAACATGTACCCCATGAAAGAAGGACCATACAATATTGATGTAAATACCCATAAATGAAATTATATTACACAAAGTTTAGAATAATGGGAAGTACATACACCACTCAAAATAGATAGTGACCAATATATCATGAATCTCACGGGAATAAAAAAGCGAGATAAAAACCCCTTACCTCTTTGTAATAAATCGATTCGTATGACCAAAGGATAATAAACACCAAAAGAATCACATAATACCATGAATATAAATATAATCATGATAATATATATAAAATTTCAGTACCACATGTAATAAATAAGTAGTGAACAATGGAAATCTCACGGAATTAAAAGTGAGATAAAAAATCCCTTAAGAAATTTTGGCAGCCTAACGGCGCCACTTAAAACTTCCAAAAATGGAATGATGAGATAAAAATAGGATCTATCATCATATTAACATAAAAATTAAAGTAAGAGTAATATAAAAGAACATCCCCCAACATAATAAAAAGTATCATAAAATAAGTGACATAAAAGATAGTACATAAAAAGAAAGAGAGAGGTAGGATCCCTTACCTTAAGTCTGACTTGTCTTATGCGTTTCTTTATATTCCTGAATAATAAACTTTGGTAAATTTATAATTTCTCAAGGAACTCCTTTATATATTATTATTCAATTAATATCACATATTATAATGTTATAATAATTAGTTAAATATGTGAGTTCATATCAGACGTTTTTGTCGATGTTCGGTACATGAGTCAAAAATGAACTTGTTTGAAAAGAATTGTCCATGTAGTTATAATTACATCATCTCCAGAATAGTATTAACGATTAAAATATCATATATATCCAGTATATATTAATTTTATACTATTAAAAAACATTTGGAGAAAAAAAAATGAAATGCACCGTTCATGGAGACGGTAGGTCGTACGTACGCATGAACGCTACTTTCATTTCTTTGTCATATTAATGGAATTAAAACTAAATGAGAGAGATATATATTATAATTACAGAATAATATATATATTATATAGGTCACATATGTTCATTAATTCAATTCTTTATACATTCCATGTATTGCATGAACGAGTCACATCACTTGAGAGGGCGGTAGTCCACACTTCCTCAAATGAAATTATCGCATTTTCACAACATGTGAAGCATAAAGGTATGTTTTAAATATAAAATATAGAAGAATAAAGAGGAAATAAATATAATATATATCATATATAAAATAAAGTGACATCATAATGGCCACCATGAGAGAAGGTAGGAGATAATTGAACAATCATCGTTTCGTGAGGTAGTAGTTTGACGTCCACATAAACAGTATGTTCTTCACCAATTAGATAGAGGTGTGTGTAAGTGTAGCTATAATACTTCTTATAAAATTATCCTAGTATATTTAAGATACTTTTTTGTTACAAAATAAATTAATAAAAAGAGTTTAGGGGGTTGGAGAAGCAAAATAGAACAAAAGAACATAAGAGAAGACATTGCCTTTAAATCGGGTAAATCCTCTTGGTTTAAACCAAAAGGGTTTCTTGAAGAGCTTTCTGCCTAAGGTAAGGCATCTAGGATTTAGATAGGGATATTGGGAGATTATTTGAGTAGATTTTGGATGAGCCAAAGGGATTGAGGAGTGTGATAAATGGGTAGGAAATGGGGTCTTTTTATAAGGGAGCGGAGGGGCTCTTTTGGAAATATTGAAACTATTATTTTATTATATAATGATTTTCGGTTTCTAAAGGTACCAAAATCATTAAAGTAAACGATAAGGTGGCCCATGTTTGAAATAAAATCATCCAGGAATAATTGGACAAGTTATGGATATTATTTCAAATATTATCTTCTTATTTATTTAAATCATTCATTAATGACGTAAACACTGCATCATCATTGTGTCATAAATAATTTTATTTATTTGATGTCAAAAAATTATAGAAAAATTTCCATTTTGTAGGAAATTTTTTGATAATTTTAATGAATATTTATTGTCGAAAATATAACAAGTATAACCAATTGTAAAAATTGTTTTAGTAAAACAATACATGTTTGTGACAATTTTATTTTTACTTTAAATAAAAGGTGTTAATGTCATTATCTTACCCAAGTAGATCCATGGGGTCCCACAAATTAACCCATGGATTATCTTGGTCCTCCATGACTCAACCAATAAAGGTAGGACAAGTTTAAATGTAATTTCATATTATTTTAGCATTATATTTACCTTAAATTACATTAATTACCTTTAATCGAGATTAAGAAAACTTAAAAGTTATTATTCACCAAAAATTATTTTCATCCCATTGAACCACATTTTACTTACTAATGACAACCATGTATATCATATTTTTTAAATTCAATTCACAGAAGCGATAAAGTTTCATTTAATGAAAAATTCATTTTTTTAACTACCACTTAGTGGTTTCACTATTCATCAAAAAATGAAGTTTATCGTAAAAATACCAAAAATTTACCCTAAGATATATTAGATATTTTTAATTCAGAAATGATGCCTATTTTATAAAATTCAAAACATATAAGTTGCATTAATTAATTTTATAATTAATTCCTGTTGTCAAAACAATTAGCGTGTTTTTAAGAAACAATATCTATCAAAAGATTAACAATTTTTTATGTCCAATTTCAATGTGAAATTATTTCAAATGACCACCATTTGATTAAATGGTAAAAATATATTCTAATTACACTTTAAAACCAATTAAAAATATAGTATAACCATATAATTAAATTAGATTAAAAGGAGGTTTTGAATTAAAATACAACATTTTTCACTATTCATTAAAAATTGAACTTTATCGAAAAAATAACAAAAACATACACAAAGTAAATTTTTATGTCCCGATTCTAAGGAAGGATTTTATTTGGTCCAAAAGAATGTATAAGAGTGGCCAAAACTATTTTTAAAGAGGGTTTGTAAAGACCCGTAAAATTCAAGGGGAATTTTTTCTTAATTTTCTTTGTGATTTTACAAGAACGCAGTTTCTGACGGCACCTGATTCCGAGGCCTGGTGTGCCCGGATTCAATTTACAAAGTTTGGCGCGGGTACGTTCAGTGAACGAACGAGCGGGTTTTTCTAACTTTTGAACCGGTGCTCGGAATCGAATTCTGAGGGCACTGATGGAATTGCAGCGCCGGTAATTGCTTAGAAACACCTTTTCCGAAGTTGCATTTGCTCGGGTGTGGTTTTAAAATTTTTGGGTTAAGTAAAGGAATAAGATAAAAATGGTGCGACCAATTTTTATTTTACTTAAAGTTGTTTAACTTAAGCTAAGTGTTTGGAGTGGGACCCACAATATCCTACCCACTAGGTAGGATATTTGTGAGGTGGGTCTCACACAAGCCCCACCGTTTTTTTCAAATTCCTCGACCCCCTTTTAATTAAGGTAACGCACCCGCACCCCTATTAAGTGGAAGTCAACCCTTGCGTTTTTCTATTTATGAAAAGCCTCAATTAATTTGGGCGGATTAAACGTGGCAATTAATTCATTTAATTGATTGTTTCGTTTTTTAATTTCAAAACACATGGCTTGAAAAAATAAAATAATACAAACTCTTATTTTATTAAGGGTTGTTGGGTTGTGAGAGGCTGGGGAGATTTTTCTCAAGTTCTGGAAGTTCTTCCTCCTCGACAAAGAATGTGAAGAATGCCGACCTCCGACGACGGACGACGGTGAGAGATGCCTTCCTCGGAGATCGACGACCCGATGTGCATCACCTCGTTCTTTATTTCTGCGTCAAAGGAAGGTAGACATCATTCCTCCGCGACGCGATGATCCGCCTTCTTCCGCAGCAATCAATTCTGCGACGTCCCTTTCCATGACAACCTCGTTCGACGACTACGCTCGAGGTAGGGGTTTATTTTAATTGTTTGTTCGTGATTACTTCTGTGGCTTTATTCTTTTCAATTTGAGCCGCCTAATATCGCAATAATGGGAAGAGGTCGGACCGCATGAACACGGTCGACCCTCCTCTCCCTTGTTGGTTTGAATTTGTTGCGGCACGTGTAAGGCAGCGCAGTGCCGAAGCACCGCGCGGGAAATATTAAAGGAAGGATGGAGAAGCGCGGCGCCGTCGCGCCACGCCGTTGAAGACGAACAAAACCACAGCGCCGTCGTGCCACGCTGGAAAATCACAAAAGCACCGCGGCCGGAGCGGGGCCACGGCTGAGGCCGCGGCGGAGCAGGGACCGGCAGCCGGTTCCAGGCCGCCAGCGTCGGAGCAGGGGGACTGGCCCATGCTGGTCCCATGGCGGCAGCAACCGGCCGGTCGGAGCGGGTCGGCCGGTTAGAGGAGGAGCCTGGGGTTACGACCCCCGGCTGGCCGGACAGCAGCAGACCCCCCACATGGGGGTCGCGGTTACGAAACAGGGGGGCAGCGCCCCCCCCCCCCCCACCACCACCACTCGGCCGTTTCGGCCGAGCCACCTGGTCGCTGGCCGCGCCAGCGCGTCGGGCCGGGCTGCCGAGGCCGATCCGGGCCACGCCCAAGCGGGCCGGACCTGGACCTGGTGCGGGTCGACCCAGTTCGGGCTGACCCAGGGGGTCTCGGGCCATGTCGGTCCGGGCCCGAAACCCCCACTTCCGGACCTCTTACGGTCTTTTGCCCATAACATGGGCTACGGACCTCCGATCGACGCACCATCAGCTTCGATGCGATCCTTGGATCGAGATGGTCGTTTTGATATATTACACTCAAGGTTTTGGAGAACATGGGGTTCGGCCGGGTTGGTTCGTACACGAAACCAACCGGGCCCTCAGAGCGGAAACGCTTATAACTTGAGCTCTGGATGTCTGATTGACGTGTCGTCGACTTTGTTGGATTCCTCTTAGTGATACGGAGCCTTTGGCTTACTCCGCTCGAGGTTTGGACGCATTTGGAGTATGGTCGGGTTGGTTTTGACTTAAAAACCAACCGGGCCCCTGGGACGGAAAAGCCAATAACTCTCAGACCAGGCGTCCGATTGACGCGCTGTCAGTGACGTTGAGTTCCTGTTGACGATACGGAACTTTTGGATACATCAACTCCGGACTTTGTGTCAGTTGATGTATCAACCCCTCGGCTCATGGAGCGGAGCCTCCCAAATGAGCTTACTATATGCGGGAACCCTAGAGCTGGCTGCGACTGCGACGACGATGAAGGCTCTACGGGAATCCTCTGTGGATTCGACGGTGACGACTACAGCACTCAGCGATCCTACATGGATCAGTGCTACCAATCCTGTGTGGGTCAGATCCTGTTTGGGTCAGCGCTCAGCGGTCCTATGTGGGCCAGCGCCTACAGATCCTGTGTGGGGCCGATCCTGTGTGGGTCATTGTGGGGGTTAGTACCTATCGATCCTTTGTGGGTCATTGGGGGGTTAGTATCTATGGATCCTGAGTGGGTCCGATGGCTTAGATGAATCAGTGGCTACATCTGATCATCTCTATCGTCTTACGAAGAAGTATACCTGGGTGAGCTGAATCTTGACTTTCAATCATTGTCTTCGATATGATTGACTTGCTTTCCTATGTGGATTGTGTTTTTCTATCCTGTGTGGATGTGATCGGACTTGGGCTCGGATATTGGAGTCGAACGAGAATTGATGACTTAGGTGTATGTATTGGCATATACCTAAGTAGTGTTGGATGTTACTTTGTGATTTTATATTTCTTTTATGGATTATCCTTTGTGGATTCTGTGAGACCTTCAGGGGTCTCGGGGTCCCTACTGAGTAGCGTATACTCACCCCTGCACGGGCTATGCCCACACTACGATGTGTTGGTTGCAGACAACGGACAGCGCTGATCGTGGTTGAGGCTTGCGGAGCAGGACGATACCTGGAGGTGGACCACTGGGCGGGATGTACTCGGAGCGGACGGATGGACCCGAGGAGCTGTGGAGGCTATCTATACCCACCCTTCAGGTGGGACTTCCAGTGGATGGCTCGACATTGCGGCTTTACTTTCATTTGTTGTTTTCCCTTTCCAGTTGTACTTTACTTTCAGTTTGGGTTTGTATTGTGGCCCACTTACTTTTCCGCACTTACTATTGTACCCACCCAGTTTTGCTTAGTGTTTACTTCTTCTTTCTTGCTATGTGGTGTTTCTTTACTTTTCAAAGGAAATGTCCTCCCTTTTTATCGGTAATTACGCCTTGGTGCTAGTCGCCAGCCCCTGTCCTATGGAAGGCGGGATTGGGGTAGTCACGGCACAGGCCCCGAGGACGGGTCGTGACAAATTGGTATCAGAGGAGTTCGGTTCTACCGTAGAACTCAAGACTCTGATCTTTTTCTATGTGAAGCAATAGTGTTAAGAGTATTGAGTGTGGTTATCAGTCCAGGGAGTCCAGTGTTGGTCCGGCGGCAGACGTATCTGTACACCAGGACCCTGACTTCTGATTTTTGACTTAATGCACAAAAACATTGATTACATGTGTGTTTCAAGTTTTCTTTGTGATTACTTTATGTCAGCTCACCAGGTATTCTATTTGACTATGGCGCACCTGTTTCTTTTCAGGATGGCCCCACGACGGCAGCCAGCTAGGGTTCCGAGCGTTGTGTGTGACGACATCCCACCGAGCGACGAGGCCTCGATACAGGGCCCTTTGACAGCAGAGGCACCGGCGGTACCTCTACCCGCCGAGCCACCGATGCTACCAACCCCAGCCGCTGACGATGCACGTCGCCTTAGTGGACTGCACGAGTTTCAGCGTCAGCGACCACCCAGGTTCCGTGGGGAGACGGACCCTCAGGCAGCCGAGGATTGGCTGGAGGCTGTTGTATGAGTTTTCAGGTCAGTGAGGACACCAGCAGACCTCATGGTGATCCTCACAGCGAGCCTCCTGCACACAGCAGTAGGCAGATGGTGGAGCTTGATGATCCAGGTGCACGACGAGGCATCTATCCTCTAGACGGACTTTGAGAGCCTCTTCCACTCGGAGTTCGTCCCATCCACCCTTTGTGCGGTGCGCATCCAGGAGCTTCTACAGCTGTAGCAGGACAGCTTGACGGTCTCCCAGTACTCGGAGAGATTTACAGATATCTCGCGCTATTCGACGGACATGGTATGGGACACATTCTTCCGGGCCCGGACCTTTGAGAAGGGATTCAAGCATGAGATCAGGGCATCGCTGATCTCCCTCAGCATTCTGACACAGGCAGGGGTACTAGAGTGAGCCCTTATCATCGAGAGCCTCCTTGTTGAGCCTACATCAGCAGCGAGACCTACCGCAGGGTGGCACGTAGCAGAGGCTTCTCCAGCAGGGAGTCAACGGATGACTCATGGGTCTAGGCAGACCAGACCCTCAGGCAGACGACCCCAGGACACTGTCTCAGAGGTGGGGGGCACACAAAGCAGATCCAGTCTTTCGAGAGGCAGACAGTGTTACGCATGCGGCGGGCAGGGCCACATGGCTCGTGACTGCCCGACCCACCGTACCGAGCAGCAGACGATGGAGGGGCCACCCAGGAAGAGGTAGAGGGTCGACCATGGTGGTCCACTGGGAGCAGGTGGATGAGGCAGAGGAGCTGGCCGAGCGGTAGGTGGTGGGAGATGCTTTCAGGCTCTACCACCCCCACCACTATGAGGTCCACTCCGACCACAGGGAGCTGGCGGGCAGAGATAGGCACAGCTCCAGGTAGCGGAGGCCTACGACCACGGCATGCCCGAGATGATTTGAGGTACTATTTTTGTCTATTCCACCCTTTCTGCAGTTCTTATAGACACAGGAGCGAGTCATTCTTTCATTTCCGCTTCCCTTGTTCGGAGCTTGGAGATTCCGACGGAGTCGTTGGCTCGATCCTTACGGCTAGAGACTCCTACGGGAGCAGACTCGACGGTTATGCATTGGTGCCGGCAGTGTGAGATTACTCTAGGAGGGGAGAGCTTCGACTAGGATCTTCTTGTAGTGGCGTCGAGTCCTTACGACGTCATCTTGGGCATGGATTGGTTATCTACAGTCCATGCTCAGATTGACTGTATTTGGCGCAAGGTGCGATGTGTACGCACCGACGGGAGCAGGTTCACCTTCACCGGTGAGAAGGGAGCCTTTTTAGCATAGGATAGACTCTCGCAGAGGAGAGGACAGCCCATCACTCATCAGTTGGCTAGCCTCATCCTAGGAGCAGTTGACGTGCGGAGTCCTGGTTTTCCTGCAGTGGTGGATTAGTATGCGGACGTTTTCCCCGATGACGTCCCAGGGCTACCTCCTCGCAGAGAGGTAGACTTCTATATTGACCTGTACCTCGGGATAGCCCCGATATCCACACCAGCATATCGGATGGCCCCCGCTGAGCTTCGAGAGCTATGGGTACATTTGGAGGACTTGCAGGGCAAGGGATTCATACGACCCAGTGTTTCACCCTGGGCTTCCCCGATTTTGTTCACCAAGAAGGTGGACGGGAGCATGCGACTAAGTGTCGATTATCGTCGCATGAACCAGGTGACCGTGAGAAAAAAGTATCCGCTACCGAGGATTGATGACCTGTTCGATCAACTCAAGGGAGCACGGTGGTTCTCAAAGATAGACCTCAGGTCAGGCTATCATCAGCTCAGAGTTCGGGACGAGGACGTGCAGAAGACGGCCTTCAGATGTCGGTATGGCCACTATGAGTTCTTGGTTATTCCTTTCGGAATGACCAATGCTCCAGTAGTTTTCATGGGCCTCGTGAATAGGATCTTTCAGTCATACCTCGATCGATTTTTCATGGTCTTCATTTATGACATTTTGATATACTCGACGACTGAGGAGGAGCACGCCTACCACTTTCGAGTTGTACTAGGCACACTCCAAGAGCACCAGCTTTATGGAAAGCTCTCAAAGTGTCAGTCCTAGTTACGTGAGGTCCACTCTTGGGACACGTCATCTCTAAGGTAGGAGTAGTGGTGGATCTTGCGAAGATCGAAGCAGTGCCAGCTTGGGAGCCACTCAGGAGCGTGATGGAGGTGCGGAGTTTCTTGGGACTAGTAGGGTACTACCGGAGATTCGTGCCAGATTTCCCTAAATTTGTGGCACCACTCTCAGCTTTGAAGAAGAAGGGGAAGCCCTTTGTGTGGTCAGACAGATGTCAGCATAGCTTCCATGAGCTGAGACAGAGATTGACCAGTGCGCCTATCTTGAGGCTACCGGAGGAGGGAGTTGGGTACGTAGTTTACTGCGATGCATCAGGGACCAGACTCAGATGTGTCCTGATGTAGGAGTGGGCAGTGATCGCCTATGGATCACGTCAGTTGAGGCAGCATGAGCAGAACTACGATACCCATGACCTGGAGTTAGCAGTAGTGGTCTTCGCTCTGAAGATGTGGCGACACTATCTGATGGGTGAGCGCTTTACAGTCTTTTCTGACCACCAGAGTCTCAGGTACATCTTTTCGCAGAAGTACCTGAACCTGAGAAAATGGAGATGGCTCGAGTTCCTCCAGTATTATGAATTTGAGACAGTCTATACTCCTGGTAAGGGGAACGTAGTAGCCAATGCACTCAGCAGGAGGACGGGCATTCAGCTACTTGGGGAGGCGACAGAGCAGCTAGCCTCTTTGCAGATATCCTTCGTGGATAGAGATGGAGCAGCCTTCCTTCAGTCACTCACAGTCACTCCTCCGCTACTGTAGTGGGTCAGAGAGGCACAGCGTGGGGACGCCGACTGTGAGACGCGGCGTGCACAGATATCCTTAGGACATGCACCTGATGGTTTCTTTGTAGGAGGAGAGCACGACATCCTTTTCAGAGGACGTACCTTGGTACCAGTTTCTTTACAGGAGGAGGTGCTAAGAGAGTTTCACACTTCCCCTTTAGCGGTACATCCTGGAGTGGCGAAGATGTACCAGGACCTCAGACGACAGCACTGGTGGTCGGGCATGAAGAAGGTTGTGGCGGAGTTCGTTTCTCGATGCCTCACCTGCGAGTAGTTGAAGGCAGAGCACCAGGTACCAGCAGGCTTGGTACAACCCTTGGAGGTCTCGGAGTGGAAGTGGGACAGGATATCTATGGACTTTGTGACTGGACTTTCATGCACTTCCAGAGGTTACGACTCCATTTGAGTGATTATTGACCGACTCACCAAGTCGGCCCACTTCTTACCCATCAGAGAGTAGGGCTCAGTTGGGAGCTTGGGACTTCTCTACGTTCAAGAGATTGTATGGCTTCATGGTGTTCCATCATCTATCATCTCCGATCGAGATGCTCTCTTTACTTCCCGGCTTTGGAAGGGGTTACAGGAGGCATTCAGGACGCAGCTACGTCTGAGCACCGCCTTTCACCCTCAGACGGATGGTCAGACGGAGATGACCATTCAGACTCTCAAGGACATGCTCTGTGCATGTGTCCTCGACTTTGGACGCAGCTGGGAGGACCACCTACCCTTGGTGGAGTTCGCGTACAACAACAGCTACCACTCCACCATCGGGATGGCACCATACGAGGAGTTGTACGGCCGACCTTGTAGATCTCCTCTGTGCTGGACAGACCCTGGGGAGTCAGAAATTGTGGGACCAGAGATGGTTCAACCCACAAAAGAGAAGGTCCAGGTCATCCAGGAGCGG
Organism: Viscum album; assembly: GCA_963277665.1. Taxonomy (NCBI): domain Eukaryota; kingdom Viridiplantae; phylum Streptophyta; class Magnoliopsida; order Santalales; family Viscaceae; genus Viscum; species Viscum album. The sequence goes on from OY728137.1 coordinate 116,914,914, forward strand.
ATGAGGACAGCTCAGAGCCGACAGAAGTCTAATGCTGACAGGAGGCGGATGCCACTAGAGATCGAGGATGGTGACCACGTCTTCTGGAGGGTCTCACCTCGATGTGGATTACATAGATTTAGACGAGGTGGAAAGTTGTCTCCATGCTTCATCGGACCATTCCAGGTCCTCAGTAGGATTGGAGAGGTGGCTTATCGCCTGGCTCTACCACCTCAGTTGCACCGGGTGCACGACGTCTTCCACGTATCCCAGCTGAGGAGATACGTGCACGACCCGATGCATATCATTGACCATGGGGAGCTGGACATTGATGATGGGGCGACTTTTGCGGAGGTCCCCGTGGAGATTGAGGATCGACAGGAGTGGGTCCTATGTGGACCATCGATTCCTCTAGTGTGCATCAGATGGCAGCACGAGAACCTCCAGGTGAGAACTTGGGAGCGGGAGGCTCAGATGCGTGCTCAGTACCCACATTTGTTTCCCTATTTTATGATGTATCTTTATGGGGACGTAAAGCCCTGATGTGGGAGTAATGTAAATACCCGTAAAATTCAAGGAGAATTTTTTCTTAATTTTCTTTGGGATTTTACAAGAACGCAGTTTTTGACGGCACCTGATTCCGAGGCCTGCTGTGCCCGGAATCAATTTCCGAAGTTTGGCTCGGGTATGTTCAGTGAACGAATGAGTGGGTTTTTCTAAATTTTGAACTGGTGCTCGGAATCGAATTCTGAGGGCACCGATGGAATCACAGCAGCGGTAATTTCTTAGAAACACCTTTTCTGGAGTTGTGTTTGCTCGGGTGTGGTTTTAAAATTTTTGGGTTAAGTAAAGGAATAAAATAAAAATGGTGCGACCAATTTTTATTTTACTTAAAGTTGTTTAACATAAGCTAAGTGTTTGGAGTGGGACCCACAATATCCTACCCACTAGGTAGGATATTTGTGAGGTGGGGCCCACACAAGCCCCACCGTTTCTTTCAACTTCTTCAACCCCATTTTAATTAAGGTAACACACCAGCACCCCTATTAAGTGGAAGTCAACCCTTGCGTTTTTCTGTTTATGAAACGCCTCAATTAATTTGGGCGGTTTAAATGTTGCAATTAATTCATTTAATTGATTGTTTTGTTTTTTAATTTCAAAACGCATGGCTTGATAAATAAAATAAGACAAACTCTTATTTTATTAAGGGTTGTTGGGTTGTGAGAGGCTGGGGATATTTTTCTCAAGTTCTTGAAGTTCTTACTCCTTGACGAAGAACGCGAAGAACGCCGACCTCCGATGACGGATGATGGTGATAGACGCCTTCCTCGGATATCGACGACCCAACACGCATCAGATCGTTCTTTCTTTCCGCATCAAAGGAAGGGAGACATCGTTCCTCCGCAACGCGATGATCCGCCTTCTTCCATGGCGATCAATTCTGTGACGTCCCTTTATGCGACAACCTCGTTCGACGACTACGCTCGAGGTAGGGGTTTATTTTAATTTTTTTTTTCATGATTACTTCTGTCACTTTCTTCTTTTCAATTTGAGCCGCCTGATATCGCAATAACGGGAGGTGGTTGGACCGCACGAACATGGCCGACCCTCCTCCCCCTTGTTGGTTTGATTTTGTTGCGGCACGTGTAAGGCAGCGCGGTGCCAAAGCACCGCGCAGGAAATATTAAACGAAGGGTGGAGAAGCGCAGCGCCGTCGCGCCGCACCGGAAAGTCACAAAAGCACCGCGGACAGAGCGGGGCTGCGGCGGAGCAGGGACTTGCGGCCGGTTCCGGGCCGTCGGCGTCGGAACAGGGGGACCAGCCCATGGTGGTCCCGTGGCGGCAGCAGCCGGCCAGCCGGAGCGGGCCGACCGGTCGGAGGAGAAGCTGGGGGTTATGACCCCCGGCAGGCTGGATAGCAGCGGCCCCCCCACATGGGGGTCGTGGTTACGAAACAGGGGGCAGCCCCCCCCCCCCCCCCTCACCGCTCGGCCGTTTCGGCCGAGCCACCTAGCTGCTGGGCGCGCTAGCGCGCCGGACCGGGCCGCGCCAACTGGGTCGGGCCACACCCAAGCGGGCCGGAGCCGGACCCGGTTCGGGTCGACCTGGTTCGGGCCAACCCAGGGGGTCTCGGACTGGGTCGGTCTTGGCCCGAAACCCCCACTTCGAGACCTCTTATGGTCTTTTGCGCATAACTTGGGTTAGAGACCTCTGATCGACGCACCGTCAGCTGAGATGCGATCCTTGGATTGAGACGGTCGTTTTGGTATATTACACTTAAGTTTTCGAAGAACTTGGGGTTCGGCCGGGTTGGTTCGTACCCAAAACCAACCGGGCCCTCGGAGCGGAAACACTTATAACTTGAGCTCCAGATGTCCGATTGACGTGACATCAACATTGTTGGATTCCTTTTAGTGAGAAGGACCCTTTGTCTTACTCCGCTCGAGGTTTAGATGCAGTTGCAGTACGGTCGGGTTGGTTTTGACTTAAAAACCAACTGAGCTCCTGGGACGGAAAAGCCAATAACTCCCAGACCGGGCGTCCGATTGACGCGCCATCAGTGACGTTGAGTTCCTATTGACGATATGGAACTTTTGGATACATAGACTTTGGACTTTGTTTCAGTTGATGTATCATCCCCTCGGCTCGTGGAGCGAACCCTCCCAAACGAGCTTGCTGTGTGCGGGAACCCTAGAGCTGGCTGCGACTGCGACGACGATGAAGGTTGTACGGGAATCCTCCGTGGATTCAACAAGTTCGACTACAGCACTCAAGTATCCTACGTGGATCAGTGCTACCGATCCTGTGTGGGTCAGATCCTTTGTGGGTCAGCGCTCAGCGGTCCTGTGTGGGCCAGCGCCTACAGATCATGTGTGGGTCTGATCCTGTGTGGGTCATTGCGAGGGTTAGTACCTATCGATCCTGAGTGGGTCTGATGGCTTAGATGAATCGGTGGCTACATCTGATCATCTCTATCGTCTTACGAAGAAGTATACCTATGTGAGCTGAATCTTGACTTTCAATCATTATCTTTGATATGATTGACTTGCTTTCCTATGTGGATTGTGTTGTGCTATCCTATGTGGATGTGATCGGACTTGGGCTCGGATATTGGATCCAAATGAGAATTGATGACTTAGGTGTATGTATGGGCATACACCTAAGTAGTGTTGGATGTTACTTCGTGATTTTATCTTTCTTTTGTTGATTATCCTTTGTGGATTCTGGGAGACCTTCGGGGGTCTCGGGGTCCCTACTGAGTAGTGTATACTCACCCCTGCACGTGCTATGCCCGGACTACGTTGTGTTGGTTGCAGACGACGGACAGCGCTGATCGTGGTTGAGGCTTTCGGAGCAGGACGGTACCTGGAGGTGGACCACTGGGCGGGACGTACTCGGAGCGGATGGCTGGACCCGAGGAGCTGTGGAGGCTATCTGTACCCACCCTTCTGGGGGGACTTCCAGTGGACGACATGACGTTGCGGCTTTACTTTCATTTGTTGTTTTCCCTTTCCAGTTATACTTTACTTTCAGTTTGGGTTTGTATTCTGGCCCACTTACTTTTCCGCACTTACTATTGTACCCACCCAGTTTTTCTTATTGTTTACTTCTGCTTGCTTTCTTTGTGGTGTTTGTTTACTTTTCAAAGGAAATGCCCTCCCTTTTTATCGGGAATTACGCATTGGTGCTAGTCGCCAGCCCCTAGCCTATGGACGGCGGGCTTGGGGTAGTCACGGCACGGGCCCCAAGGACGGGTCGTGACAGGGTTCGCCATCAAAAGGGAATAAATCAACCTTTTAGTGAATATTAGAGTATTTATGCCTAAAATTGGATTCATCCGCGTTTTAAGCCTCAATCATTTATTGGGTAATTGTAAAAATATTTAACAAACATATATAATAATTTTTAGTTAGTTCGGTTCATTCCTGCCATTACAACAGCTAGTCATTAACTACCATTTAAAATAATATTATTATATTATTAGTGTACAACGTAAGATTTCAAATAAACTCATTGTTGCGTATTGGGTACGCCATCGAACATAGCATTCCCTTTAAAGTAATATTAACATTTTATCCACAAATATTAATACATATGAAAATATCATATTCTTTATTTACCTGGGATGTTACACCATCTATCTTTAAGAAAATATAAACTCTTTCTCTACAAATATATTACTGTAAAAATTTTATAAACAAGTAATTTATATCAAAAAAATTAATAAAAATGTAATTTATAAGGAAATTAAAAACTCATGAAGTATTCAGTAGACCCTAAACTGATACAAATTTTTGGATCATAAGATTTTAAAATGGCTACAAGTGTGGGGTGAATTTTATTTTAAAATTTAAAGTAAAAAAACACAATTCCTCTTAAGTAAAAAATGATCAGACTTATAGATTGTCTGGTGATCAAAGTGTTGGAATCAGAACCAAAAAGTATCTGATTATATCAGAGTTTTTTTGAACTTAGAGTCACACTGATAAAATAGTTTTTTAGAAATATAAGTATAAAACTAAAATTCTAAAACAAATACATAAAAGATAATAAATCTTCTATAACTAAGAAATAAAAAGGATTATAAAATTAAGAAGGACTTATAATATTATAAATGATTTTAGTCTTTAACCATAAGAGTTAAGAAAGTTAGTAACCCAAACTTAAAGCATCCATAGTTTTATACCAATTGTAAGGCCTTTATTTTTTACCAATAAATCCCTCCATATGAATATTGGTATGGATCTTTCTTCATATCCTCGGAATCCCTTGATATTATGGTCATTCTATATCTTCTAATCCCTCGAATCCCTTGATCCAATGGATCAGATTCACCATATTACTATACCCAGAATCCCTCAATCAATACCATTATTGGACATGTTATTAAAAAAGTAAATAGTTCTTAAGGAATTGAAATCCTTAAAAGAATTCATTACAACTTCAACTCACTAAATAATTACAAATACTGAGTATGATGTGTTCACACATAGAAATCATTAGGCAATTTGAGTTGTGATTATATCATCTCCCAACTCTTCAAATGGCATGTTTTTTAGATTAAAACCTCCAATCATAATATCTCATAGTTAATTGAAATGGCCTCAAATAGCTTGCACTTGATATCTTAATAATAACTGAATTTTCAATGTTATTTAGTTTAGCACCATTATAGTGCGACTTTGGATTCCATATGATAGAAACAAATCTCTATAATATGATTATAAACATTGGATAGTTTTATGTACTTCCTTATTATTTTTTAATACAGTAAACTAAATAAGGTTCAATCTAATGTATCAGTGCTGATTTCAATCTGATAGTCATGAATTTTTTTAGTCCAAAAGAAAAGGCATAAGTCTAACCACGTTTTAGAACAATAGTCAGTCTGATTAATCGAAAGCACCTTCAATCATATAGATTATATTGAATAATAAAATTTTAACTTAATAATACATTTGTACTATTTATATGTTTATTATAAAGTATTATTTTCAAAAAAATACTACAACACTTTTCAAATATAAATTTAGTAAAAATGGTTTTACGAAATTGTTTGTGATTTCCAAAACAGAAGGAATGGAAAATTAGAGAGTAATAATTTAGGATCAACAATTTTTTACCTTTATCTCAATGTTATTTGATTGAAATAAATACAAAAAATTCTCATGAAAAAACACACACACCTTTTTCCCAATTAAAATCATTAAAACCTATATAAATAAAATCAAAACCCTTTTTATAAACTTAGAGGATCACATTCATAAATTGTTTTAAAACCATTTCATAAATAACAATATCCTAGTTAAATACATAAGAAAATATCTCTAGTAACACCATCCCTATTTCTTATTAAGACAAGGAACATTACTCAATGAGATTTAGTTCAATATAGGAACATCCAACATATAAGATATATCAAGCTCACCGAGTGTTATTTGGGTACTCCCATTGTATAAGTTATATCGGGTTCACCTGTTGCGATCTGAGTGCATGAATCTTATAGGTTATATTGAACTCACCCATTTATCACATAATGATCAAGTACCATATCATGAATAAAAAATTCTATCCTTGAAATTTTTCAACATAAAACATTTTAAATACTCTGTTTACTCATATGAAAATAAATTTCTAATATTAAAATACCCTTTTATTTTGAAACCCTATTTTTAATACCAAAATACCCTTTTCTTTTAAAAAACCATTTTCAAAAAAAAACTAATCAGAAAAAAATAGGGTTTTTATTTGAAGATAAAATGAAATATTTAAAAGTAATCAAAACTTTAAATAATGGTTACAATGGCAAGAAAAGTCACTGTTAGCGTATGTATTAGAATAGAACATTTTTTTGTCATTTGTAAACAAAGTAAACCATTCCATACAAAGATTTGTTTTTTTTAACGTTGAAACATATACAAAAATTCCCTTTATAAAACTATAATTTACCTATAACTAAATTCATAAAATCACTTTAAAAACATATAAATTTAATATAAGATAGTTTGAAGGAAAACATTAAGAGATTATTTTTTTAGAAAAAATCTCTTTCTACCTTGGAAACATCTATATCAAAATATCCATGATAGAATAACATTAAAAAAATAAATAAATATCCTGATAATATATAAATTAATGATATAATATGTCAAATGTTATGTATTTATACCTCATAAAATAATATAGGTTCATAACATCAAAATATTTCTCAACTAAAGGAAAACGAGATGAAGTCCCTTACCTATTGTCTAACTCATTGTGTACGTTCTTTATCATCCTAAATAGAAAATTTATGCTAATTATTTATTTTATTAAGAAACTTTTTCAAGTTTATTATTCCTTTTATTTTATCTCTAACCATTATATACACAATTATTTAATCATTTGAGTTTACTTTGTAATTTTTGACAATATTTGTCTTATATGTCGAAAATGGCTTTGGAAGGTTCACTAAGGTCAAATAGTTCATTAATTCAACATATCCAGAATAATAATCATGAAATAATTATCATTTTTATACATCAATTATAATTTTAAAACCAATAATGAATGATGGTTATAAAAAATGAACTATGTTATGATCTGGGAGACGGTAGACTGTACATACGCATGAGTAATGTTTCCATTTTTTGAAAGATCATTATGGAAAGAAGATAAGTAATATTTTGCCTTTATAGAATGAAAATAATATAATAAATGCCAAATTATTTCATTAAATATAATTTATATATCATCCATTTCACACCCCTACTTTTTAATTTATTGTTATTTTATTTTTTCATGGCTTCGGTCAACCTCGTCAAGGTGTGGGATGAGCGCAGGTCTAAAATTTTATGCTCATATGTTTTTAGAGGGTTTCAGACCCATGAGCGGTCACTACACAGTGGGTAGCAGCCATGCAATTTGGATAAGGTGTCGTGCATATGACTATTTCTCGAAATAATTAATATTTTATGCAAATGAAATAAGTAAAAATTGTAAAACATAATAACAATAATACATAATTGTAGAGATAATAATGTCATTATTACAAATGGTTAATAATATTTTTATTATTTAAATTTTGATATTAATATATATATTAATAATTTGTAATTGTTATTATTTATATTCAAATTGTTATTTAATTATTATTGTCAGTATTAGTGTTATTAAAATCTCTGTTATTATTACCATTACTACAATTATTGCTAAAAAAAGTATATTAACCTTTTATTAAGTTTATATTTTAATTTGATTTGATTTGGGGGGAGACAACCCTAGAAGGAGTTGCCCCCTTCCTCCCCATAGATTACGCCTCCCCACTATGTGGCTTCGGTGCACCAGATCCACCCCCTCTGTTTCTCCTCCCAGCAGAGTGAGATTTCCTTCCAACGACGGACAGACCTCCGCCTCTCCTTCTAGGGGTGAAACGCGGGGATTCTTCTCCCGGTTCCACATGCGTCATGCCCAGCCCTCGCCCTCACGTCCGCATTATAGGTCCTCTCACCCCAGCCACCACCCTTTCCACTTTCAGTCCCCCACGCATGACCACCCCGGCCTCATACCCCCAGCCGCTCCCCTTGCCTCCCCCAGTTTGTCCCAACCTTTCCTCTCGACCCCATATTGCACCCGGCCTCCCTCATTATAGCCCTATACACCGCCGTCCAGGTCGCCCTCTCGACCTCCAACACCGGTCTCCCCTCCCCCCTTCCCAGCTACACCTTTTGGTGCCCCGAATCCCCTATGAGCATGCAGTTTCCAGCAACCTGACCCCCTTCTCACCTTGTTCTTTACAGGAGCGCAACCAAACCCCCTACACGGTGCCTCTGCCTTGCTCCGGCGTGGCCGCATCCCCCCTTACCGGCAACCATTTTCTCCTCCAGTATATTTATTAATTTATTTATTTTTTTCTTCATTTCAACCATGGTGTTTTTATTTTTTTTGGTTGAAAATATAACTTTGTAGTTGTGTTTCATTAATTTTTCACATTGTTTAGCATTCCCGGTTGTTCTTCGGGGGATTTTTCTACCTACCTTCAGAGTTTCGTCGCGTCCTCCCTTGGTTTGAGGTAGGCATTTTTCCAAATTTTTCCTTTCCTGCAAAACTCATGACACTTGTGTGTTTTAAATAATTTTTTACATATCTTTTTCATCTCCATAAGTATATAACTTAATTTGTTTCAACGTTTTTGTGTTACATAAAATTTATTAATATATTTTATGAATAAGTATTTGATTGTGTGAAGGTTTTTTCATATATAAATATTATTTGATGAGCCTTTTTTCTATTTTACTGGTTTAGCATGTTCTATAATTAAATTGTTGGGTACGAACTCACCTTTCAAGTAGGTTGAATATGTATTAACTTATTTTTGTAGCACGTCATGTGATATGAAGGGAGTTCTTTGATAAAAATATATAGTGTGTCACTTTCTAGTGTTTTATGAACTATGTAATTAATGTATTTAACTGTGAAAGGTCTGAAAACATTGTTTCAGTCTGGTGTCAGTGTACAATTAGTCACAAATGAAGATTTTAGTAGGTTTTGTGTTTTAGTCTATGTGTTGTTTCTTAAAATTTCTTAATAATTTTTATAGTGATTTATTTAATAGTGAAAATTATTTCTTTAATTGTGAAATAGTTATTTTGTTTGTTCAAGGGGTGCAAGTTAGTTTTTGAATGGTGTGAAAGTAGTTTTCTTAAGCGTTTAGGTTTGAATTTTATTTTAAAATGGAATTATCTTGTGAACTTGGTGAGATCATGATGTAAGTCTTTTTTTTCTATTTGAAATGTTTTAGGAAATTAGTGAATGATTTATTAAATGATTTTTGGCATGTGAATCATGAGTGAAAAGTGTTTCGGTGTGTGTTTGGGTTTTATTTATAAGGGGGTGCTAATTTTGTGAAAATGATTCTTACTTTCTAAATGAATTTGGATCCTTTGTGTGATTTCTGAAATGCTTTAAAATGAAATCATTAAGAATATTCCCATTTGTCTTTATAAAGGAAAAAGTGGTGATTTTTTGATGTTTTGAGTAATACTTTTAGACATGTATAGTTAAAGGTTTGTTTGACACTTTCATCCCAAGGGTAATGTTTGTACTAACTTTTAATGGAAATTGTGTTTTGGTTAATGTGTATGCCCGATTGGAAATTTTGAACATTTTATAAAATGGTTTAAATGTTAAATGGTGTGACGGCCTGGTTGGAACTTTGTAAATGTGAAGTGATTGAATTTTTATTTGGGGGAACTCCTGTCTAGGGTAACACCTTATGGGTTAATTCAAAGAAAGAATTCATGCTTGGGGAAGGAAAGTGCGATGAAATGATTCGTGCATGCGAGGGCCTTCTTACTTACACAGTATTATTATAACCACCATGGGTTTCTAGATGTATTTTAGATGATCGAGTGACGGTTGCTGATCAACCCCGATTAGATTGGTTGGTACCCCCTGAATTGGTTGTTAGGCCAGGGGAGCTTTGCCACTAGATTAGTTAGTTATAGTGTAGCCAATTGGTTATAGACTTAATAGATTCACCATATTCTAGTATGTGGTTCCGAAATAGAGTACATCTAGGGGTATTCTAGGGATTTTTAGTATCACCCATGGTTACTAGATTATTTTTATTTCTTGTTTACTTTCCGTTTTACTAATTTATTTCTAGCTTGCATTGTTTACCTATTCTACTTTAGACTATCTTTGCTATATTTTGTTCTGATTTTAGTTTATAAAAAGACAAATGATTTTTTTTGGAAATGGTGTGTCACATGTGTTGGATTTTTAATTACGAAAAACATGTTATTTATTTTAAAATGTAAAATCCCTACTTTTATATTTGTATTTCAAACATTTGTTATTATGTGGTTTTGGGAAAGGTGATGTTGGATTCTGTGGTTTATCTTGGAAACCCTACCGATAATTTTTAATGACAATGCCTATTTTTTATCATTTCAGTTGCAGGTTTCCTCTGATCAGGTTTTCTTCGCTAAGTTACTTGTCATTGGAGCAAGGTCAACCTTTAGTTGGGAGGTGACCTGGAAGGTCATGTGGAGGTATATTGAGTTTTTCTGTTTATTTCCTTTTCTACAGTTCAAGTTTAGTTTTATTATTTTGTTTATTCTTGGTTATTTATTTATCCTTTTGGGCCAAATCGTTCCCAATAATTAGGTTTTGATGCCCGGTACTAGTTTCCAGCGGGGATTGGGAATGACCTTCAGGCCGTGTTGCGGACTAGCTCGGGTGACCGGTTCAGGGTAGACCCTGATCGGTTCATGAAAAAATGTTATCAGAGGAGGAACTTGTAATTTGGGGTGTCCAGTATATGGATATTAGGACTTCTAGGACTCTAGAGGTAGGTATGGGAAGGATGTCATGAACCCTCGCCCATTCCAAACCACGAATTGTCAGGGGTAGTCTTAGAATTGAGTCCTTGTCTTGTTCTAGTTTGTTTTAGATTTAGGGATGACAATGAAGGAAGGATGATGTTACGTCATGATATTTAATGGATTAGTGACCCATGTGGAGTCAAAGTACACGGTTTATGTTCCTCCTAGTTGTTGACGTTAATATGGGGCATGTCCCACAACCATGTCGTCAGGTTAAGCGTGACTACTAGTCCCTCACATTTGTTTTTTAATGCAAGTTGGGTGTCGTCCTGGTTCTGGTTAGTGTAAGTGTTCTTTTGAATATGAAAAGGGGGTTTTCAAATGAAAATTATTTCTTTTAAATGGATTTACATTCCTGAAATGGGTGTTAAAACTAAATGCTCTTGGTCAAAAAAACCTGGTGTTTGCTTAGAACTGTTAGAGAAATGGTTTGGTTGAAACCTTGGGTACTCTTTATGAACATTTGAACATGTGAGGGGATGCATGGAATGTGCATGTTGGTGTGTGTGGATGAAAGTGAATGAAGACATGTGAAATGGTTCATGGGATTACTGGGGTGAGTAATTTGAGTTAAAGGTTCGACCTTGTTTTTCTAAAGTGATTTTAAAGAAGGAAAATGATTTTTAAAATTGAATTTGGTTTGAAAAGTGGGTTTGGTATTTGTAAAATTTCCTTGAAAGAAGGAATTTTTGAAATCTAAAATTAAAAGGGAATTTTGGTTTGTGTTTGTATTTTTTTTTTGAACTGGTTGTTTTTGGATGATGGCTCTTTTAATGATGTTGCTTCGTCTTGATATTGGTTTTGGATTTATGTTTTATATATTGTTCAGAACATTTTGCCCAGAAAGTTCCCCAAGGTTTCTGATAAGTCATGCCCAGTTTTTGTTTCTTCTCGGACATTGACTATCCTTCATGGTGATTGGGGCCTGTTAGAGGTAGAAGAGTTCCATGAAGAGGTCGAGCACATCTTCAGGGTATTGGGAACTCTTGAAGCTGTCAGAGTGTGTGATGTTTTGGGTCTGTTTGATGGTCAAACTCTGGATGAATGGGAGTTGTTCACCCTGCCATCAACACAAGTTGGGAAGATGTGGGATATCTTTAAATCCATCTTCATCTAATGTTTCATACCTAAAGTGCTAAAGACGAATAAAAGGGATGATCTCATGTGTATTCAATAAGGCCAACGGACGATGAAGACATATGTTGACCATTTCAAAGAACTTGTATCCTTTTCTCCAGAGGTAGAATCACACGATTTGATGAAGACTTATCTCTTCATTAAGATTCTTCATCTGGAGATTAAGGATCAGGTACTCCTTTCTAGGGACCATCATTTTTAGAAGCCAGTGGATAAGTCGTTCTTAGCTGATTTGGTCCCTGGAGTGCATATGGTTGGAGATATAGAATATCTAGTTTCTTGTGAAGGTTCCCCATCTGGCAAGAAGGGTGTGTTAGAGGGACCTAGTTTCAAAGAGTCCTATACAATGGTTTTGGCTTCCAATTCATTGGACCATTCAGTGGTGTGCCACCAGTGTGTCCGGTTTAGGTATGTGAAGCCGTCATGTCACATCCCTCTAAAGACGTGTCATAATTGCGGTTGTCTGGGTCATTTGGAAAAGTTTGGAAGGAAGGGTCACCTGAATAAGATGTTGTGACTGGAGTAATTCTAGTTCCTGACTATGAGGTAGAAGAGGCTTCATCCATCAGAGCCTCAGTCACAGGTCTTGGGGAGAATCTCACTCACAGTCAGGAGTTGCTGAGGGGTATAAAGCCTTGGTTCGAGTTTTTTGTTTCGTGTTTTCAGTGGAACATTTAAATTCTTTTTGTTCTTGTTTTTATACTCTTAAAGTTTTGACGTTGTTGTAAGTTCTTTTTTTGACGTGAAGTTATGATGAACTTGTTCTATTAAAATCCAAGCAGTGTTGGTTGTGTGGATGTGGTTTTCTAGGTTGTGTGTTTTTATTAAAAGTGTGTTTGAGCCTTGTATGGGTTGATCTTGGTTTAGTTGTGTACGTTTGGAGATGTATGTTCCTGTGGAAAACTCGATGTTTGTGGTTATGCTCGGGTTCACTGCTCAGGTTAAATTCTACTCGGAGGTTTTTCTCTAGTGTTGTAGGTTTTTGGTCTGGGTCTAGAGTTCCAAGTATCATCAAAGGTGTTGTTTCGCTTGTACTATAGAAGTTAGTTTGGATTGGTTGGGAGTTCCCGTGTCAGACCCCCTCCTAGGGTGGTATGTTTGAGTGTTAAATTTCTATGTTAGTTGAGTTCTTATGGTGGGGAGAACCCTCTCGTGTTCTCTCATTCTCTTGTGTTGTGTTTTCTTTTGGTTTTAAATGGGCATTGATTCTTGTTTTGTCTATAGTTCGGTTGGGTGACTTTCTAGGGCAGAAAGGGTATGTGGTAGGGATAATTGTCACACCCCAGCTTTTAAATTTATTTTCATTTTATTATTTATTGGCTTCTTTCAATCTCATTGAGGTGTGGGTTGAGCGTGGATCTAAAATTTTTTATGCTTAAATATTATTAGTGGGTTTCAGACCCGTGCGCGATCACCGCACGGTGGGTAGTAGTCGCGTGATTCACCCAAGGTGTCATGCAGATGACTATAGCTCAAAAGAAATAATGTTTTATGCAAATGAAATATGTAAAAACTTTAAAACTTAATAACAATAATTAATCATGGTATAGATAATAATGTTATTATTTAAAATATTCTATTAATATATTTATTAATAAATTTTAATTGTTATTATTTATAATAAAATTGTTATTTGATTATTATTATTACTATTATTATTGTTATTATTAATTTTTTTTATTACTATTACAACAATTATTTCTAACAAAATTTATACTAAACTTTTATTAAGTTTCTATATTAATTTGAATCGATTTTATTTTATTTTTATTTTTATTGGGGGGAGAAAACCCTAGGGAGTGTTGCCCCTTTCTCCCCACGGATCGCGCCTCCCCCCTGTGCAGCTTAAGCGCACTAGACCTCTGCACCACCGGCGTGAGACTTCCTTCCAGCGGCATGACAGACCTCCCCCTCTTTATACCGATGCAACACGACGATTCTCCCCCCTATTCTGACCCTAGCCGCTACTCTTTCCTCCCCCGGTTTTTCCCATCCTCACCTCTCGACCCTTTCCTTCACCCGTCCTCCATTGTTCCAGTCCTCTGCACCACCATCCAGGCTGCAGTCTCTACCCCCAGCACCGACCTCCCCTCCTCCCTTCCCAGCCACACCTTCCGGCAGCCCGAATCCCCCCTGTGCACGCAGTTTCCAGCATCCCGACCGCCTGCTCTCCTTTTTCTGGCCAGTAGTGCAACCAAACCCCCTACATGATTCCACTGCCTTTCTCCGGCATGGCCGCATACCCCCTTGCCGACAACTGTTTCCTCCTCCGGTATATTTATTTATTTATTTATTTATTCCCTTTATTTCATCTGTAGTGTTTTTATTTGTTTTGGTTGAAACCCTAACGTTGTAGTTGTGTTTCGTACGTTTTTCACATTTTTTAGCTTGTGCAGTTGGTCCGTGGGGTATTGTTATACCTACCGTCAGAATTTCATCACGTCCTCCCTTGGTTTTAGGTAGGTTTTTTTCCAAATTTTTCCTTTCCAGCACAACTCATGACACTTGTGTGTTTTAAATAATTTTTGAAATATATTTTTCATATCCATAAGTATAGTACCTAATTTGTTTCAATGTTTTTGTGTTAATTAAAATTGTTTAAAATAGTTTTGGAATAAGCATTTGATTGTGTGTGGGTGTTTTTGAATATAAATGTTATTTGATGATCCTTTTTACCTATTTAGTAGGTTTACCAGGTTCTATAATTAAACTATTGGGTGCGAACTCACCTTTCAAGTAGATTTAATATGTATTGACTTATTATTGTATCACGTCATGTGAAATGAAGTGCGTTCTTTGATAAAAACCTATAGTGTTTCACTTTCTAGTGTTTTATGAACTGTTTAAATAATTTATTTAACTATTAAAGGATAGAAAACTACATTTTGGTGTGGCGTCGATGTGCAATTAGTCACAAAAAAGATTTGAGTAAGTTTTGTGTCTTAGGCCATGTGTTGTTTCTTAAAATTTCTTAATAATTATTCATATAGACTTATTTAATAGTGAAAATGATTTATTTAATGGTGAAATAGTTATTTTGTTTGTTCAAGTGGTGAGAGTTAGTTTTTGAAAGGTGTGAAAGTATTTGTCTTAAGCGTTTCAGTATGAATTTTATTTTTAAATGGAATTTGCATGTAAACTTGGTGAGATCGCGATGTAAGTATTTTTTTTCTATTTGAACTGTTTTGCGAAATGAGTGAATGATTTATTAAATGATTTTTGACATGCGAATCATGAGTGAAAAGTGTTTCGGTGTGCGTTTGGGTTTTATTTAAAAGGGGGGGGCTAATTTTGTGAAAATAATTATTGCTTTCTAAATGACTTTGGATCCATTGTGTGATTTCTAAAATGGTTTAAAATGAAACATTTAATCATATCCCCATTAGGAATTATAAAGACAGAATTGGTGTTTGTGTGATGTTTTGAGTAATACTTTTAGACATGTTATTTTAAAGGCCCGTTTGGCACTTTTAACCCAAGGGTAATGTTTGTACTAACTATTAAAGGAAATTGCGTTTTGGAAAAAATTTATGCCCAATTGGAAAATTCGAACATTTTATGAAATGGTTTAAATTTTAAATTGTGTGACGGCCCAGTTGTCACATTGTTAATGTGAAATGATTTAATGTTTATTTGGGGGTGCTCTTTTCTAGGGTAACCCTTTATGGGTGAATGCATAGGAAGTGTTCGTGTTTGGGGAAGGAAAGTGCGGTGAGATGAGTAATGAGTGTGAGGGCCTTCGAACATACACAGTTTTATTATAACCATCTTGGTTTCTTGGGTATCTTTTAGATAATAGAGTGATGGTTGCTGATCAACCCTGATTAAACGGGTTGGTACCCCCTGGATTGGTGGTCAGTCCAGGTAGGCTTTCCCACTATATTGTTGAGTTATAGGGTGGCCAATTGGTTATACACTTAGAAGCTTCAACATATGCTGGCAAGTGGTTCTGAAACTGAGTACATCCAGGGGTCTTCTTGGGATGTTTAGGATCACCCATGGTTATTAGATTTTTTTCATTGCTTGTTTACTTTCCGTTAAACCAATTTATTTCCATCTTTCCTTGTTTACATGTTCTAATTTAGTTCAACTTTGGTATATTTTGTTTTAAGTTTAGTTTATAAAAAGGAAATTTTTTTTGAAATGGTATGTTGCATGTGTTAGATTTTTAAATGTGAAAAAATGTTACTTATTTTAAAATGTGAAAACCCTAGTTTTATATTTGTATTTCAAACTTGTGTTAATGGGTGGTTTTTGGAAAGGAGATGTTGGATTATGTGGTTTATCTTGGTAACCCTACTGAGAATTTTTAATGTTCACACATATTTTTTATCACTATAGTTTTAGGTTTCCTTTGCTCAGGTTTTCTTGGATGAGTTTATCATCATTAGAGAAAGGCCATCCTTTAGTTGGGAGGTGACCTGGAAGGTCACGTGGTGGTATGTTGAGCTGTTCTATTTATTTATTTATTTGTTTCTCAAGTTCAATTTTATTATTCTATTTATTCTTGGTTATTTATTTATCTTTTTGGGCCAAATTATTCCTAGTGACTAGGTTTTGATTCCCAGCACTAGTTTCTAGTCCGTGGAAACCGGGAACGCCCTTCGGCCCATGTTGCGGACCAGATCCGGTGACCAATTCAGGGTTGACCCGGGTTGGTTCGTGACAATCCATGTGTTTTAATGATGAAAAAAAAGTCACATCACTTCATTGATGTGGTATCCCACACATACGTGAGAACAATGTTATCATTTTTCAATGTAATAAAGAAAATGGTATATTATCTATTCAAAATGATAACTATGCCATTAATATAATAATTATATAATTTATATCATATATATTCATTAATATTATCCTTATTACCTTCTGGGTAATGAATAATTGAAAATTATGAATATGTTACAAATATAATTTTATACTTTAAATCCATCATTATAACATGTCATGAGAGGCGATGATGAAAATAAATGACATCGGTTCACAAGGTAGTAGTCAATATTGCACAAGAATAATGATTTTGTGTCTCATTTGATGAAGGACGATATGAATTTAGGTTATTCCACTAAAATAATATCATTTCATTATATTTGATATACTAGGGTTATTATATAATTATAATTTAATAATTTTCGAAGGAGTTGGAAGAATAAATAAAATAAAAATGTTGGGTTAAGCATGATGCCACTTCTTTGCACAACCTCCTTACCTAAAGCATTTTTATGATAGATTTATGATTAAAAAAGGATTCTATGATTTGGTGAAGGAAATAAGGAATATATTTGGTAAGTTATTATCTGATCTAAAGGTATTTGAATTTTTGAATGTTAGATGAGAGGGATGTCCATTTTATAAGTGAGGTGAGTGGCAAAATTATAATTTTTGAAAAGAAAAAGGCACACCCACCCTTTTCACATGCCATAAGGATAAAAAATGGACCATTATAGATAATTATAAATTATAAGGTTTAAATATGGCCAAAAAATAGATTTTAAACAAGTTTTTAGTTTATGTTAGTCATTATATTTTTAGTTTAACCACCCGATAAAACCATTTTTACCTTAACCGTGGTAAAAGATTTTTATTGTTTTCACTATTTGTTATGACCAAAAATTAAGTATACCATATTTGATAATATAAATTATTCTAATTCCAAATATTTAATCCATTTTTTCAAATTCAAATTATATAAGTGAAAAAATTTAATTTAAAATTAATCATGCATATGTGATGAAAAGTAGGTTTTCAAGAAGTGTATTTTTTAAGAAAAGGATGATTTTATACTAACTCTATGACTAGTAATAAAAATTATATTAAATTAAATTAATATTTATTTATATATATTCTATAAATTTATTTTTAATAATTTATAAATAGGGATTTTTTTTAATTAATTAAAATGGAGAAACATTATGCAATTTGAAGCAGTTTTTAGAATAATCATGTTTTTAAACAAAAAAATAAACGTATACTAAAATAAAACATGAAGTTGATTAAACAAATAAGTGGATTAAATATAACTATATTATACTTATTTTATCTGAAATCGTATTCAAAAATAATAATGGTACATTTAAATTACTTAATTTATTGAAAATAAATGACATTTTTACCAAAAATCAGTATTTTTCATTATTCACTAAAAAATCAATATTTTATAAAAAAATATCAAACTTTAACACTAATTTAAATTTTATATCATTGTTTAAAAATATAAATTAATTTTTTCAAAATTAAAATTATATAATTTGGAAATTAATCTTTTAAATAAAAACTTATAAGAAAATAGTTTAATTAAAACTAATTCCTTTTTTATTTAAAAATAATAATTAATATTTTTATAATGAATATAACTATCATATTATTATTAATAAACATAAAAATGATATATTAGATCATTATATAGGTTGTTATGAAATTTCAAGGATTCATGTTGTCAAAAAAAATTCCCACTCTTCATGTTGTGAAAATACAAAATGTCCAAGCTTAATGTTTTGAACAAAAGAATGATCATGAATAACATCCTTTCCTAATGAGATAAAAATCCTTAAAAATTTAATTAGATGGAAAAATAGGACATCACCCATAATAATACATAAAAATTTGTTTCATTTAAAAATAAATCATAAACATATCCTAATGAACCCATGGAAAGAGAATGGGTTTCTTAAGCCTATCCAAAACATCACATAATTTGAACTTAAGAAATCATAGAATATCAAAATTCTCATTTTCAAAAATAAATAATATCATAATAACATATAAATGTTAATAAAAACATCACTTTATGAAAGAGAAACCATAGAGGTTAAATAAAAGTGAAAACGAAAATGTTTTCACATAACCATTTAAAACATTGAAGTTCGGATTAATTTCAAAAAACATTTTTGTAAAGGGAAAGAGAAGGCCCTTGAAAACCCTATTTCAAGTAAAATATCCTTCAAAATACATTTATTTTCTAAAATGATAAGAGAAAATACATAGATTAATTTCACTTATAAATGAATATTTAATAATTGATACTTAAAAATACATAAATCTTTCAAAAAAGGAAGTTAAAATACAATGAAAACCGTTGGTTTTAAATGAATATTTAATAATATAGACTTGAAAAAGACAAAATGGTTTCAGAAAAAGGAAGCAAAAAAATTAAAAAAAATTAATTCAAAAAATATAATTTAATAATGGAAACTTGAAATTGCATAATGTTTTTCAAACGGTGAAGGTAAAATAATTTGAAGCCATTTATTTTTAAAATAATCATTAATAATAAAAACATGAAAAAACATAATTTTCTTAGTAATATAAATGAAAATGTTATGAAAATTCTCATTTTTAAAAATAATATTTAATAATTTATCCTATAAAAATACATAAAAGTTATCCAAATAAAATGTGCAGTTGATGATAAAACTTTTTATTGGGAAAGGATGGAAAAACCTTTAGTACATTTTGAAATAACCTGGTTGAAAACCCATATCATTAAAAAGATGATGAAACCTCTATTTTAACATGAATAAAGGGATTAAAATAGATCATTAGAGATAAAAAACAATTTTAATTTCTAATAGGTAAAGGATAACATTGGTGGGAAGTAAAAACATTGATATTTATGAAAAAATCATTAAAAGGAATGGGAATTATTCTTAACAAAAATGCACTTTCATGCAATAATAGAATCCTTAAGTATGAATAATTTGGGGTGAAACATTTTTTCCCATAGAAAATATGGTTAATATACCACATAAAATCATAATATGTTATAATATATTAATCTTGGAATATTATAGTTAAAAAAGAGTGATTATAACACAGGGAAGATATTTGAGTCATGAAAACCTCTTACAACTTGAGGAGCATGTAAATCTTGTCCTCGTGAAAGATATAGATTAGAATTGTACTTAATTTATCATGAATAAAATTTAATTCCATATATAATATATAAAATAGGTAGTATAAACATCACATAAATGTAATTAGGTACATAAAATAAAATCTGTCACAAAGATGGAAATTTTGAGATAAAACTGTTCTGTCCTTGGTAAAAACTCAATCAAAATACCCATAAAAGAGAGAGGATATAATTAACCATAAAATACCATTATTAAAATATTTTTTATGAAATTTTTTATCAATTGGATAATATTCACACCACTTAACTATTAATTTATACAAAAATATGCATTACGACTCAATGAAGGGAAATTGAGATGAAATCTCTTACATCCTTTGTAACTTTTGAATAAAACTCCATGAGTAGTATAAATTTAAACAAAAATTTAATATCATGAAAAAAATAAAAAAAATTATTGAAATATGAAAAATGGACTGTATTTATACCATTTATATGAAAACATAGTGTATTACATAAACAAGTCTCAAATATATGAGTTTGAGAAGAAATCCCTTACAGCTTAAGAAACATTCTAACAAAAAACACTTAAAATATAGATTTAAATTGGAGTTAAAATAAAATTAATAGGAATAATAATTGATATTAAATATTCAATTTTTATTATATACACCATTAAAAATAAATTAGGTTAATAAAGAAACCATGTCTTAAAGTATGAAATTTTGAGGTAATACCCTTACCTTGTTTCCTTGCTTAATTGATCCCACTACATGAAACTATATAACAAAAATAAATAACTATATATACTATTTAAAAACATTAATTATAAATTTTACCCTTATATAATTCTTAATATAATTTTTATCATGATTACATTAATTAGTTATAGTGTATTATGACCACCGGGTGTTAATAACTTTAATTGTTTTATGCATGTTTAACAATTTTGATATCATTACCCATAATTTGATACCAAGATAATTATTTATATATAATATAATTTTATATAATATATAAATTTTATTTATTTAAAATTTTATTATTTAATTATATAATTTTTTTTATGTTATGTGAAAACAGGACTGGTGGTGTCTTATTTTGGTAATTTTAGTGAATGAAAATGATACTTTAATAGTAAGTTAAATAACTAAAAAAATTACAAAAAAATATAAAATAATTATTTTAATATAATATTATAATAATATTATATTCCATTTCTCCATATTCATACAAAAAAATTATTTTAATGCATCGTTCATATTGGTGGTTAAACCGACCCAAACTTAAACACGCTTTAACTTGTTCGATGGGTTTGGTTAAGGAGTTGTATATTTTATAATAACTTATTAATAAATGAATAATAATTATATTATTTTCATTATTTTATTATTTTTAACCAAATTCTATTATTTTTTGATAAATAATGAAAAGTAGAAAAAAATGAAAAAAAATGAATATCTGTCGAGGTGGTAGTCTGTGCACACGCACGATTGATGTTTCTTTGATTTTCCAAGTGGATAGAAAGGAATAAATACGGTTTGTAACATTGATATAAAAGCATCACAATATAATTATGATAATTATTCCATCATATTATTATGGTGATAATGTATTAGATAGAGTAATATTAAGAAGAAAAACTTAAGAATGTGACAATACTTACATTGGAAACTTGATTTTTCCTTGGAAGTTCCCATGAAATTAAAGGGATTATGAATATATGAGTGACCATGAGATTATGTTTGTCAGAATTTTTTCTAAGAATATTAATATTGGATCACTTAAATGATAAATTCTATTAATAGGTGTTTGTTTAAAAGGATGTAAATTATCCCCTTTTAAAATTGAGGAAAATGGCACTTTTGGAAACACCCTTTATATTTTAATAATTCCATGACACTATTGCAAGTTAAATGGACCTAATATTTTTATGTAAACTGTTTTGAGATATTTTTAGGTAGATAAAGACTCAACCATGTGTTTCCTATTATTTTAAATGGTTTTTCCATAAATTTTTTACATTTTACTCTTTCACCTTTATACTAGGTAACGAGTTTTTAACTAAGTGATATTACATTTTATTAAGAATAAATAAATACCAATATAACCAAAATTAGGTGTTCTAAAAATAAATTTAACATATATTTAATCTAATTAAAATTCAAAATATTATAAAATTAACTTTTCAATTAAAACAGATAATGTGTATAAAAAGTGTTTTAGTATAAAAAAACTTTTTAACCATTATGGATTCTTAATCTTATTTAGAATTGATTACCAAATAAATGAGTGTTAATATAATTATTTATGTTTTTATAAATTATATTAGATTAATTATTTCAATTATTTCAATTTAATTGATTCTATATAAGTTCATTGGAATTAATAAAATAATAATTTTTAAAAAAATTGTTTCATCATTATCACGGTAATTAGAAATAGTCAAAGTAATCTAAATTTTATACCTAAAAATGTTATTGGAAATATTAAATAGTATGAAAATTATTATCTCAAGTATAATAATCATTTTTATAAAATTAACTCTCTATGTTTAGGGTAATTAATCTTAAATTTAGCACATGTATCACATAAAATCCCATTTTTGGAAAACGTTTTTTAAAGGAAAAAATTATTATTAAGATAGAATTATCAATAAAGTTGATTCAAATGAATTTAAAATATTTATTATCATTCAGATTTTATTTATTTTATAATAAATGAAAAAAATATTTCATATCAACATGTTATAATTAATTAAACAAAATAGTTAAAAAACATTTTTAATTAAAACACTACATAAATTTTCAAAATGTTGAGCACATGTTTTCAAATTAAATATAGTAATTTAAAATTATATATTATCATTTATAATATATAATTTTATTTGAAAAAGTTTTAAAAAAAAGCAATTCATTTAAAATTGGTGGTATTAGAAAAATGAGTATTTTCACTATTCACCTAAAACCCAATTATTTTAGAAAATCCACCAAAATACATCATAGGATAATTTTATTTTTAGGAATTTAAAAATTAATTTTAATTTATCAAATATTAATTTTAAAATTTTAAAATTTATATATATATAAATAAAATTTTATTAAAAATAAAATTTTCAATATTAACTCGTATTAATTATTTACCTTCTAAAAGTAAAAAATATTAATGGTTTTTGTAACACCCCAGGTAAATAAAGAATTTGACATTTTTATATTTATCCATATTTGTGAATAAAAATATTAATATTACTTTAAAGGGGACGCTATGCTCGATGGCGTACCCAATACGCAACAACGAGTTTCTTGGGAATCATACGTTGCACTCTAATAATAAAATAATATTATTTTAAATGGTAGTTAACGCCTAGCCGTCGTAATGGCGGGAATGAACAGAACTAACTACAAAATGATTATATATGTTTGTCAAATATTTTTACTTTTTACAATAAATGTTAGAGGATTAAAAATGTGAATGAATCCAATTTTAAGCGTAAACATTCTAATATTCTTTAAAAGGTCGATTAACCGCCTTTTGATGGAAAACCTCTTTTAAAACCACTTTTTGACAATTGTATCTGTTATATTTGACAAAATAAAATTCTTCTTCAGAATAGAGACATCAAAATTTACTCTGTGTAAATTTTTGGTATCATTCCGATAAAGTTCATTTTTCAATGAATATTGAAAAATGTTGTATTTTAATTCAAAACAACTTTTTAATCTAATTTATTTATATGATTATATTATCTTTTGAATTGTTTTTTAAGTAAAATTAGAATATATTTTTACCATTTAATCCAATAGTGGTCGTTGGAATTGATTTCACTTTGAAATTGGACTTAAACTATTGTCAATCTTTTGATGCATTTTGTTTAATAAAAACACGCTATTTGTTTTGACAGCGGGAATTAATTATTAAATTAATTAATGCATCTTTTATATTTTTAATGTTGTAAAATAGACATCATTTTTTAATTTGGAATATCAATTATATCTTGGGGTTAATTTTTGGTAATTTTCTGAAAAACTTCAATTTTTGATGAATAGTGAAACCACTAAGTGGTAATTATAAAAACTGATTTTCCGTTTAAATAAAATTTTTCCATCTTTGTGTTTTTAATTTCAAAAATCCGACATACATGGTTATCATTAAGAAGTAAAATGTGGTTCAATGGGATTAAAATATTTTTTTGGTGAATAGTAACTTATTATGTTTTTTATCGCGATTAGAGGTAATTAGTGTAGTTTAAGGTAAGAATAATGTTTTAATAAAATGAAATGACCTAGACACATGTCCTACCCTAATTGGATGAGTCATGGCCGACCAAGACAATCCATGGGTCAACTTGGGGACCCCATGAAGCCACTTTGGATGGAAAATGACATAAATACCTTTTTATTTAATGATTAAATTAAAATGACACAAACATGAGTTGTTTTACCAAAACAATTTTTACATGGGGTTATTCAAGTCATAGTTTTGACTATAAATATTCATTGGAAAGATAAAAAGATTTCCTATTTCATAGTATTTTTTTATAATTTTTAGACATTTAATAAATTAAATTATTTTTGACATCGTGATGATGCAGCGATGACCTCATTATTTAACAATTTAAATAAAATGGAAAGATAATGTAAAATATAAGACCTAAACATGTCCAAAACCTATTGGATGGGTGGATTTCGAACCCTTATCACCTTATCCTCGAAACACATCAATGTGGGACCATTAAAAATCCGAAACTCATTCTAAAATAAAGTAATATTTCTTTACTTTCCAAGAGTGCCCCTCCTCACCTCTTATAAAAGGCCCCCACCTCTACCTCCTTACCCACACTTCGAAATACTTTGGCTCTGCCAAACCCTTCCCATTTTGTCTCTCCACATCCCTCTCTAACACCTTGAAGCCTCACATTGGGCAGAAGTCTTCCCAAGGAAGCCTTTGAGCTCAAATCAAAAAGAGTTACCCGATTTTAAGGTAATGTCTTCACTTGTGTTCTTTGGTTTTATTTTGCTTCTCCAACCACATAAACTCTTTTTATTAATTTCTTTTGTAACAACTCCAGTATCTTCAATATACTAGTATGTTGTTATAAGAAGCATTCGAGCTACACTTACACACACCTACATCAAATGGTTAAAGAACATACTGTTTCTGTGGATGGAAAATTTCTGCCTCACAAAACGATGATTATTCAACACTCATATAACACCTTAAAAGGTGGCCATTAAGATGTAACAATATTTATATATGATATATAATATGTTTATGTTTTACTTAAGCTTCTGTATTTTTATTTTTTGGCAAACCTTTATGGTTTCCATTGTGGGTAAACACGACAATTTCATTTTAGGAAGTGCAGACTACCGCACCCTCAAAGTGATTTGATTCGTTAATGCCATATGTGGGATGTATAAAGGATGTATTTAATGTTATTATATATGATTTATGTTACATATAAATGATTAATATAATTCTGGAATTAAAATATACATACCTCTCATTTAGTTTTAATTCCATTAATATGACATAGATATGAAAGTAGCATTCATGCGTACGTACGACTTACTGTCTCCATGAACGGTGCATTTCATTTCATACCTCTAAATGATTATGTAATATTATAAATACATGTATATTCTAGATATAGATGATATATATGATATCCAAATCATGAATATCATTCTGGATATAATGAACCTTTGACCACACGAACAACATGTAATTGTTAGAAGTCCACTTTCGACTTAAGAACCAAATATCGAAAAAAAAACATTATTAACATAAATGATTACATAATGTTAATAACATGGAAATAAGTGACATAAAAGGAATAATAAACTTGAAAAAGGTTCTTAAACAAGTAGAAATTAACTCAAGTTTATTATTTAGGACGTTAAAGAATGATCGAGTCAAGTCGGACCCGAGGTAAGGGATCCTACTCCTCTCTTTCTTTTTAAGTACACTCTTTTATGTCATTCCTTTTAAGCTCTTCTTTCTTGTGATTGAGATGTTCTTTTATATTAATCTTACTGTAATTTTTATGTTCATCTGATGAGATACCCTATTCTCTCTCATCAATCCATTTTGTAAGTTTTGAGTGGCGTCGTTAGGCTGCCGAATTTTCGTAAGAGATCTAACCTCTCTCTTTCTTTTTAAGTACTCTCCTTTATGTCACTTCTTTTAATATCCACTTTGTTATGATGGGGGATGTTCCTTTATATTCCTCCTTCTATAAATTTTATTTTAATATGATGAGAGCCCCTATTTGATCTCATCATTCAATTTTTGGAAGTTTTATGTGGCGCCGTTAGGCTGCCGAGTTTTCGTAAGGGATTTTTCATCTCACTTTTATTCCCATGAGATTTATGCTACATTTGCCAAAATTTCCTTTGAGTGGTGTATTTACTATCCATTATTTTACTCTTTGTGTAATATATTTTTTTTTATGAGTATTTACATCAATGTTTTATGACCCTTCTTTCATGGGGTGTACGTTTCGAAAGTTGCCCAAATCGGTAAGGGAACCTTTCACCCTCCTCTTTTTAAAAGACATCTTTTGTTATGTCTTTTAATTTACATATTATTATGTTGGGATATGTTCTTATATATCCTTATTTATTTAAAGTTTATGTCAAAGTGATGAGATACCATTCACTCTCTCATCAACTGATTTTATGAATTTTGTAGTGATGCCTTTAGGATGTCAAATTTTTGCAAGGGAACTTCTTAACCCAATTTTGATTTTTTGGGATAAGCTTGTACTCCTTGAATACGTAGTTCTAAGAATATGTGTGAATAACCTCTGATTGTTTTACACTTAATATCCACTTATATTTGGTGTATTAGTTTGTCACACATAATTATGTAATTGATTTATCCTTAATCCAAGGATATCGTCTTTGTATGGGAATTCTTCTCAATATCCTTTCATTGTGGCATATTTTGTTTTATACACAACCTTCTTTTATACGGTGTATAAACCCCTTTAAATTCTACATTTATCCGAATGGAATCTTTTTTATACAAAGCATTTTACTAAATGACAAAAGGGAATGTTTTTGTCGTACGTATGCGGCGACAACGACTTCTCCGCCGCCGTGACCATTATTTGAGTTTCGGCTTCCTCTACAAGCCATACCTTATTTTTAAAAGAAAAATAAATACCATGTTTTACATTTCATTTATTTCGGTATTGAAAATGGTTTTCATAATGTTTTTATATCAATGTGTTGTATTGATATCTTGTTGTTGAAAGGTGGAAATGTTATGTTTCCTTTATGCGTGTTTTATGTGATAAGATTATGTTATGGTACTTGGGAATTGTTATGAAGATGGGTGGTTCCGTGATAAACTAAGGTTGGGTGAGCCCGATATAGCTCTCCAATGCATTGGGTAACGCGAAGGAGTGAAAAGTTGGGGTTTCTCCGAAGAGATTTAGGGAATATACTGTGGTGGGTATTCCAAACGTAACCAAGAGGGTTACTCCCTACGTAAGAATGTTATGAATGCCTCAAGTTACCTTTATGTCTTCTGATTTCTATGATTTATTCATGATTTTATTGGGTATGTTAAAGTTCTTATGTTTTATGGGTAAAGTATGATTTCATTCTTATGTATACATGTACTCATGTTTCCTTTCCATATTTTTATATCCCTTACTGAGCTTTTTATTCTCATCCCATGTTTTTGAAAATTTTTTCACAAGTCAAGGGAATGTTACATGATATGATGATAGTGTCAAGGAAGTGTGAAGAAAGAATCCATGTTTTATTTTACATATGTTTCCGTTGATGGGAAAAATGAATACTATCTTTTATGTAAATACTTTGTTTAAATGTGGAATGTAATGCAAGTTTTATGATATAATTCTCTAAAACTCTAAACCTGAAAAGATCCTCAATGTGTAATCTTATAATAACTCAATATTAAGTAAGGTTTAAGGCTGGGGCCTTATAGTTGGTATCAGAGGTCGGTTTAGATAACTTTAGAGGTTAGGGTATTCTTTAAGCATAAGTGTCATTACCATAATGGTTAGGATTTCAGAAAGAGTCCTAGTTTTAGATAAAGAGAATGAGTAATTATATCTTAGTGTTTATCTTTCTCATTAGTACATGATGGTTTTTTTGATATACTCACACTGACCTTTTTGGTTTTAGTAAATGGTTGGATCTAGCAGGCACCAAAGTAACAGTGGTTGAGAAGGAAACTGTGACAGGTTTTTGAGCGAGCAACTGAATGATATGGGAGCTGTAATGAGAACTCTTGTGTTTATCCTCAACAAACTATCTGGAGTCATTATTGACCACCTAAACCTTGGTGATTTCTCTGAGGCATCATATATGCGAGAAACAAATCCCTACGGAACTACAGGTAACAATCATAATGGTAAGTGTGTTCAAAAACCTTTGTGTCAAAGATGTGGAAAGAAACACCTAGGAAAATGTTTCAAAGGGACAAAAATATACTATAGATGTGGAAATGAAGGTCATAAAGCAAGAACCTGCCATGGAAAAAGGAAGCATCCAGTTGACTCGATGAAAGGGAAAGAAGTTATTTATGAGGGATCAATTGAATGTTTTAAATTTGGTGTGCATGGTCATTATTTAAAGACATTTCCTATGAAGAAGTTTCGTGAATGGGATCACCATGATCGTACAAATAATTGTTTACCAATACCTAATGTAATTTTGATTGAGGTTGAAGAAACTGACAATGACCAATCAAAGGTATGGATTATTTCATAACTTTTTTTTTCCTATTTTGGAATCTTAGGATATGATTCATGGTTTTGTTTGTAGGAAAGAAGTATTTCAGAGTAAGTTGGAAAGGAATGGTTAATGGATCATGAAGAATGTTGAATGAGTAAGAAGTCATCATATAAGGGCTTCAAGAGTTATGGTTAAATTCTTACGAGTATTAAGTCTCTTTTGATGATGGGGTTACATTAGAAGACTTTTTATAGTATGTGTAACCCTGATGTTTAATATATGAAAATTTTATTCAAGGAATAGTTATCTGTTCTTTTGTGGACATATTTATAAAGAACCATTTGGGTTTATATGATCCTTACTTTTGAGGTAATTATGGGTTACTATATGTTATGATGGAACTGAAACGCATGAGATAAAATTGAGGTTAAATTATGTTATGGTTATTTTTGATGATTTTATCTCTTTTTGGGGAATGAATTGAGAATTATATAGTTTGGGAAAAGGACAACACGCAGACCGTGTGACAACCCGTCGTGTCGGACAAAGCTGCGGGAATCGAACCCACAACCAAAGTACAACTGGTATTTATCACCTACCACTGGACTACGTGAAGTCCCTGGTTAGTATGACTTATTCTTTTTAGTTAGGTGAATTTATGAACTAAGAGTAAGTTGATTTTGGGTTATTTATGAAAATAATTAACCTATCATGGAGGATATGTGATTAGGTTAATTACTTTTCAATACGAGACTTTAGGAGCAAATGATGTTGTTTGGAGATAAATGTTACGATTTAACTTGGAAGACTATGTGACTAAATCCTTCAAATATTTGGGTTTCAATCTTAGTTTGGTTTACTTTGAAGAATTTTATGGACAAATTGTTTATCGAATGGTCCCCGTTGAACTTTGGGTTTTGTTGGACAAATTTTGGAGATTAAGAATAGATTTTCTTTTTATAAAGGGTTATCCTTTTCTGGATTATCTGATCTTGTACTAACCTTTTTGGTTTTGGTTTTGGTTAGAGTCTAAAGACATGGGAAGTATATAGTTCTCTTTTGTGGATTAGGACATTTTCTAGAAATTGATTATAGCACTCTTAATGCGAACAAGTCTTCCTAAATACTCGTCTTTTGAAGAAAATATGAGTTCGATTAAGGAATCTAGTAAAAGTTGAAAGTCTACATGACAAGTAAGTATGTTTCATTATGATTTAGTTAAGCTCAAAAATAAATTCCTCAATGAAAAGTAACTTAAAACAAAAATGTTTTCTGTTAACTTTTCTTACTGGGGAATGGAATACCGTTTAACCCATCACAAGTTTGTGATTTTATTATGGTTAACTTTCTCCTAGACATGTTTACTATCACTCTCCATCAGAACATGACCCTTTGTTTTTTCCTCCATGTTTGTATTTTCATACTTGGAATCCTAGTATGGGTTAACTCGGGTGACCTTTGTACTTATCTTTCTTTATTTTAATGTGATTGTTTTACTGACTCTTGTTCCGATGTGGGATTTTCAATAAATTTTTCAAGCCCAATTTTAAAATTGCGAGGACGCAATTACCAAAAAGGGGGGAAGGATGTAACACCACAGGTAAATAAACAATATGACATTTTTATATTTATCCATATTCGTGAATAAAATATTAATATTACTTTAAAGGTGGCGCTATGCTCGATGGCGTACCCAATACGCAACAACGAGTTTCTTGAAAATCTTACGTTGCACTCTAATAATAAAATAATATTATTTTTAATGGTAGTTAATGCCTAGCCATTGTAATGGAGGGAATGAACAGAACTAACTACAAAATAAATATATATGTTTGTCAAATATTTTTACTTTTTACAATAAATGTTAGAGGATTAAAACTGTGAATGAATCCAATTTTAAGCGTAAACATTCTAATATTCATTAAAAGGTCGATTAACCGCCTTTTGATGGAAAACCTCTTTTAAAACCACTTTTTGACAATTATATGTGTTATATTTGAAAAAATAAAATTCTTCTTTAGAATAGAGACATCAAAATTTACTTTGTGTAAATTTTTGGTATCATTCCGATAAAGTTCATTTTTTAATGAATAGTGAAAAATGTTGTATTTTAATTCAAAACCTATTTTTAATCTAATTTATTTATATGATTATATTATCTTTTGAAATTTTTTTTAAAGTAAAATTAGAATATATTTTTACCATTTAATCCAATAGTGGTCATTGGATTTTAATTTCACTTTGAAATCGGACTTAAACTAGTTTCAATCTTTTGATACATTTTGTTTCATAAAAACACGCTATTTGTTTTGACAGCGGAAATTAATTATTAAATTAATTAATGAAACTTATATGTTTTGAATTTTTTAAAATAGACATCATTTTTGAATTCGGAATATCAAATATACCTTAGGGTGAATTTTTTGTAATTTTCTGAAAAACTTCAATTTTTGATGAATAGTGAAACCACTAAGTGGTACTTATAAAAACAGATTTTTCGTTTAAATTAAATTTTTCCATCTTTGTGTTTTGAATTTCAAAAATCCGACATAAATGGTTGTCATTAAGAAGTAAAATGTGGTTCAATGGGATTAAAATATTTTTTTTGGTGAATAGTAACTTATTAAGTTTTTAATCGCGATTAGAGGTAATTACTGTAGTTTAAGGTAAGAATAATGTTTTAATAAAATGAAATGACCTGGACACATGTCCTACCCTCATTGGATGAGTCATGGCCGACCAAGAAAATCCATGGGTCAACTTGGGAACCCCATGGAGCCACTTTGGTTGGAAAATGACATAAATACCGTTTTATTTAATGATTAAATTAAAATGACACAAACATGAGTTATTTTACTAAAAAAAAATTTACATGGGGTTATTCAAGACATATTTTTGACTATAAATAGAAATTGGAAATATAAAAAGATTTCCTACATCATAGTATTTTTTTATAATTTTTATACATTTAATAAATTAAATTATTTATGACATCATGATGATGCAGTGATGACCTCATTATTTAACGATTTAAATAAAATGGAAAGATAATGTAAAATATAAGACCTACACATGTCCAAAACCTATTGGATGGGTTTATTTATAACTCTTATCACCTTATCCTCGAAACACATCAATGTGGGACCATTAAAAATCCGAAACTCATTCTAAAATAAAGTACTATTTCTTTACTTTCCAAGTGTGCCCCTCCTCTCCTCTTATAAAAGGCCCCCACCTCTACCTCATTACCCACACTTCCAAAGCCTTTGGCTCGGCCAAAACCTTCCCATTTTGTCTCTCCACATCCCTCTATAACTCCTTGAATCCTCACTTTTGGCATAAGTCTTCCCAAGGAATCCTTTGAGCTCAAATCAAAAAGAGTTACCCGATTTTAAGGTAATGTCTTCACTTGTGTTATTTTGTTTTATTTTGCTTCTCCAACCCCCTAAACTCTTTTTATTCATCTCTTTTGTAAAACCTCCAGTATCTTCAATATACTAGGATGTTTTTATAAGAATCATTTGAGCTACACTTACACACACATACATCAAATGGTTAAAGAACATACTGTTTCTGTGGTTGGCGAATTTCTGCCTCACGAAATGATGATTGTTCAACACTCATATAACACCTTAAAATGTGGCCATTAAGATGTCAATATATTTATATATGATATATAATATGTTTATGTTTTACTTAAGCTTCTGTATTTTTCTTTTTTGTCATACCTTTATGGTTTCCATTGTGGGTAAACGTGATAATTTCATTTTAGGAAGTGTGGACTACCACCCCCTCAAAGTGATTTGATTCGTTAATGCCATATGTGGGATGTATAAAGGATGTATTTAAAGTTATTATATATGATTTATGTTACATATAAATGATGAATATAATTCTGGAATTAAAATATACATACCTCTCATTTAGTTTTAATTCCATTAATATGACATAAAAATGAAAGTAGCGTTCATGCGTACGTACGGCTTACCGTCTCCATGAACGGTGCATTTCATTTCTTACCTATAAATGAATATGTAATATTATAAATACTTGTATATTCTGGATATATATGATATATATGATATCCAAATCATTAATATCATTATGGATATAATGAACCTTTTACCACACGAACAACATGTAATTGTAAGAAGTCCACTTTCGACTTAAGAACCAAATATCGACAAAACAAACATTATTAACATAAATGATTACATAATGTTTATAACATGTAAATAAGTGATATAAAAGGAATAATGAACTTAAAAAAGTTTCTTAAACAAGTATAAATTAACTCAAGTTTATTATTCAGGACGTTAAAGAACGATCGAGTCAAGTCGGACCCGAGGTAAGGGATCCTACTCCTCTCTTTCTTTTTAAGTACACTCTTTTATGTCATTCCTTTTATGCTCATCTTTCTTGTGATTGGGATTGTATTTTATATTACTCTCACTGTAATTTTTATGTTCATATGATGAGAGACCCTATTCTCTCTCATCAATCCATTTTGGAAGTTTTGAGTGGCGCCGTTAGGCTGCCGAATTTTCGTAAGAGATCTAACCTCTATCTTTCTTTTTAAGTACTATCCTTTATGAAACTTATTTTAAGATCCTCTTTGTTATGATGGGGGCTTCTATTTTATATTCCTCTTTTTGTACATTTTATTTTAATACGATGAGAGACCCTATTTGATCTCATCAATCCATTTTTGGAAGTTTTAAGTGGCATCATTAGGCTGCCGAGTTTTCGTAAGGGATTTTTCATCTCACTTTTATTCCCGTGAGATTTATGCTACATTTGCCACAATTTCCTTTGAGTGGTGTATTTACTATCCATTATTCTACTCTTTGTGTAATAAAATTTCGTTTATTAGTATTTACATCAATGTTGTATGACCCTTCTTTCATGGGGTGTACGTTTCGAAAGTTTCCCAAATCGGTAAGGGAACCTTTCACCCTCCTCTTTTTAAAAGACTTATTTTGTTATATCTTTTAATTTACATATTATTATGTTGGGATATTTTATTCTATATCATTATTGATGTAAATTTTATGTCCAAGTGATGGGATACCATTTACTCTCTCATCAACTGATTTTTTGAATTTTGTAGTGACGCTGTTAGGCTGTCAAATTTTTGCAAGGGAACTTCTTAACCCAATTTTGATTTTTTGGGATAATCTTGTACTCCTTGAATATGTCGTTCTATGAATATGTGTGAATAAACTCTG
Organism: Viscum album; assembly: GCA_963277665.1. Lineage (NCBI taxonomy): Eukaryota > Viridiplantae > Streptophyta > Magnoliopsida > Santalales > Viscaceae > Viscum > Viscum album. Next base: position 116,948,692 of record OY728137.1, read on the forward strand.
ATTGTTTTATATTTAATATCCACTTATATTTGGTGTATTAGTTTGTCACACATAATTATGTAATTGATTTATCCTTAATCCAAGGATATCGTCTTTGTATGGGACTTCGTCTCAATCTCCTTTCATTGAGGCATATTTTGTTTTAAACACAACTTTCTTTTATACGGTGTATAAACCCCTTTGACTTATATGTTTATCCAAAAGGAATCTCTTTTATACAAAGCGTTTTACTAAATGACAAAAGGGAATGTTTTTTTCATACGTATGTGGCGACAACGACTTATCCACCGCCGTGACCATTATTTGAGTTTCGGCTTCCTCTACAAGCCATAACTTCTATTTAAAAGAAAAATAAATACCATGTTTTACATTTCTTTTATTTTGGTATTGAAAATGGTTTTCAAAATGTTTTTATATCAATGTGTTGTATTGATATCTTTTTATTGAAAGGTGGAAATGTTATGTTTCCTTTATGCTTATTTTATGTGATAAGATTATGTTATGGTACATGGGCATTGTTATGAAGACGGGTGGTTCCGTGATAAACTAAGGGCGGGTGAGCCCGATATAGCTCTCCAATGCATTGGGTAACACGAAGGAGTGAAACATTAAGGTTTATCTGAAGAGATTTAGGGAATATACTATGGTGGGTATTCGAAATGTAACCAAGAGGGTTACTCCCTACGTAAGAATGTTATGAATGCCTCAAGTTACCTTTATGTCTTATGATTTCTATGATTTATTCATGATTTATGGGGTATATTAAAGTGCTTATGTTTTATGGGTAAAGTATGATTTAATTCTTATGTATACATGTAATCATGTTTCCTTTCCATATTTTTATATCCCTTACTGAGCTTTTTATGCTCATCCCAAGTTTTTAAAATGTTTTTCACAGGTCAAGGGAAGGGTACATGATATGATGATAGTGTCAAGTAAGTGTCAAGAAAGAATCCATGTTTTATTTTACATATGTTTCTGTTGATGGGAAAAATTAATACTATATTTTATGTAACAACTTTGTTTAAATGTGGAATGTAATGCAAGTTTTATGATCTAATTCTCTAAAACTCTAAACCTGAAAAGATCCTCAGTGTGTAATCTTGTAATTACTCAAGATTAAGTAAGGATTAAGGCTGGGGCCTTATAGTTTGCCATATTAGTGTTTATTATAACATTATTAATAATATCTTCCTAATATATTATGTTATTTTTACATTGGTTATAGCGTCTGACACTATTTAAAGGACATGGTATGTATTATAAAGGATCCAAAATCTCAAGTAGTTATATTCTAGACCGTTTAAAAAAAATTCATCCTCAAAATATTAATTATAATTTACTAATGTAAGAATATAAGGGATCCATGAATAACTTAGGATATATCATATATTGATATATCCACCTCATCATCCATATTAAGACTATGAAACTATTTTTCCCAAACATGCATCTTAGGATTTCAAAGGGACATACCATTTGTAGCTTCATTTTCATGATATTGTATCAACTAAATACTAAAACCAAAACGGTTATGATAACATCTAAAATGATTAAAGCATATAAATATGAAAGTTTAATACTTAAGTTTTATTATCCAATGAAACATTTATTTAAAATTATGATAATTTCATTTCAACTATTCTGTACTTTGTTAATCCTATAACCCTCTTGGTTCAACCTATTTTACTTTATGTTATGTTATCTTGTACTTATAAAACTAATCCCAAAAGTTAAATACAAAATAAACCCTTAATAGTTGTTTGTAATTAACATATGATCAACCAAATAATATCCCCAATGATTTTCAAACTAGGTATACGGTAATGGCCCATTCACTGTGCACCAGAATGATAGTTGAGATATACTCAACCAATTATGTTTAGGCTTGTTACCAAAACCATATCCAAAACCATATCCACTTATATCCCTAGATTTATATATTTCAATCCAATATCCACTTATAGTGTATAGATAGGGATGCATTGCTAGAAAACCCACATAATCCATACTTTACCAAAACATTGGGATGTTATTCTATACATAGTATCATCCGTTATACATTTCCTTATATTTTTTTTCTAATTTTCACTAAACTAATCTTCTAAAAATAACTTAACTAATATAAAAATTAACTAAACCCTGATTCAATACCAACTATAGTAACCCATGATTGACTTAACATAATTATAATAAAAAGTTCATGATTTAAATAATACATCTCAAAAATAATCACATAACACAAAGAATAAAAGGTTTAGTATCTTTATATTATCTATATAAATGTCTTAATATTCAATATTTTCTCCATAATTTAACTACTCTCAACTTCATTCTATACTTCCCACAAATTGCACTTATCTTCATAACCTAGCTAAAGGAAACCATAACAAAGGGGTGAGCTTAAATGCTTGGTATAGAAAAATTTATCAATATGTCATCACCTGTTAGTTTATATGTATAAGAGAAAACATATTTTTTAGAGGAATTTCTTATTAAAAACAACATATAAAAATATTATTTTTTCATAAATCATGATTTAGGGATATGCTGTCTAAAATGGAAAAAACATATACCATAGAAAAAGTGGGCAGAATATTGAGACAATAAAAATTATTCAAGGGTAATAATCATAGAAATATATAAATATGTAATTTCATATAACAATGAAATATAGAAAAACATAAGAAAATGGAAATTATATCATTGTGGAAAAACAATATCCATGCTTCATGTTGTGAAGAAACAAAATTCATGTGCTTCATGTTGTAAACAAACAAAATTCCCACACATTATATCCTGAACAAATAAATTCCAAAACTATATATAGGGATAAAAAAATTCCTACTCTTCTAATTGTGGGGAAAAAATGACCACCCATTATGTTTTGAAAAAAAATTCCATGTTTCATGTTGTGAACAAAAAAATCCCATTCTTCATGTTGTGAAAAAAACAAATTCCCACTCTTCATATTGTGAAAAAAAAAATCCATAAATCATGATGTGAATAAAAAATGCCCACCCTTAACTCAATTTATTTTGAGATATAAATCAATAATAAATACATTGGAGAGATATATATAACCCTATACTTCATCATCCTTAAAAGTGTTTTCCATTTAAAAAACTATCATAAACATATCTTAATAAACACATGGAAATGTAATGGGTTTCTTAAAACTTTTAAAAATTATCACATAATATGAACTTAAGAAATCATAAAATATCAAAACTCTTATTTTTTATGATAAATAACATCATAATAACATATAAATGGTGATCAAAACATCACTTCGTGAAATATAAACTATTGAGGGTAAATATAAGTTAAAATAAAAATTCTTTCACAAAACCTTTTAAAAAATTTAAGTACAAATTACTTTCAAAAATCATTTTTTGTGAAGGTAAAGAGATAAATCTTGAAAACAAGTTTTCCAAATACAAATTAATTTAAAATACATAAGGTTAAAAATGTAGAAGTAAAAATGTAATGAAAACTTTTACTTTTAAAATATTATTTAATAATGTAGACTTGAAAAAAACACAATGTTCTCAAAAAAAAGTGAAAATACATTGAAAACCTTTAATTTTAAAATAATATTTAATAATGGAGACTTGAAAATTAAATAATGTTTTCAAAAAAGGGAAATGAAAATACATTGAAAACTTTTAATTTTTAAAAAAAAATATTTAAATATGGAAACTTGAAAAGGAAATTATGTTTTCAAAAATGGAAATTGAAAATACATTGAAAACATTCACATATAAAAAAGAATCTTTAATAATGGAAACATGAAAAAATATCGATGATTTTTAACAAAATAAAGGAAAATAATTTGAATTTTTTTTTAAAAAAAATATTCATTAATAATGGAACCTAGAAAAAATCATAAATGTTATAAAAATAAAAAGTGTAGTGGATAATAAAACATTTCATTTGGAAATGATGGAAACCTCATTTGAACATTTTGAAATAAAATTGTTTAAAACCCATCTCATTAAGAGGATGATGAAAATTTTGTTTTAGAATGATTATAGGAAATAAAAATGATCATAGGAGGTGAAAAACAATTTTATATTATAAAATCGAAATGATATCATTGGTGGGAAGTAAAAAATAAGGATATTGATGAAAACCCTTTAAAAGGAATGGAATTATTCTTAATAAAAACTACATATTAACGAAACCACAGAATCATCATGGAAGAACACTTTGGTGTGAAACATTATTTTACTAGAGAGTAAAGATAAAATACAACATAGAATCATCATAGGTTATAATATACCAATCTTGAAATATGATTATGAAATAAGATTCATCGTGACCCAAAGAGATTTGAGTCATGAAAACCACTTACCACTTGATGATAATTCAAATCCAAACCTTATGAAAGAGATAAATTAAGATGAAACATTATATATCAACAATACAATTTAATTCATGATATAATATATCAAATATACAGTATATACATCACATAAATGGAATTAGGTGCATAAAATAAAATGCATCTCAATGAATGAATTTTTTATATTAAACCCTTACAACCAAGGTAACGATTCAATCAAAATACCCATAAAAGTGAGAGAAAGGAATTATAATTATAATAAAATGAATAAAATATATGTAATGTCCCAAAAACTTGTTTCTCGTGTGATGGTTATATTGAGGTTTTATTTTGCTATCCGAAAAAAGTACAAACTTCAAAGTAAATATTATTTCACTTTGTTTAAAGAATAAAAAAAAATAACTATTATTGTCAAACATAATTTATTCTTATCGAATAATTATTTAATAGAACATTTTAAATAATAACTATAATAATATAACTAATTTGTTTGTTTTCCAAAATTTTATATATATATATATATATATTATTTTGGATTTTAATGAAAATACTATTATAAAATTATAATTTTATATGCGGTTATACATGACATCAAAAATTGTTATTTTCAAATATTTTAATGACATTATTTTTACGCAATTTTAATTATGAGGACAATTATTTGATCTTTTATATGAGTTCAAAAATATGTTATATACACATATATATATAATGTAATAATTTTTAGATTATAAATTTAAATTTTGAATTTCTCTTAAAAAATTATATATATATTAATAGAATGATTAAAATGGTACATATGAACTTTTAGTAAAATTATTATTAATTTAAATCATATCATATTAACATTTTTTTAACATGTTTCAAAATTACAAATAATTTTTACAAATTATGATAATTATTATTTTGATAACAAAATTTTTACTATCAATTATTAATTTCATTTATAAAAACATTAAGAATATATAATATAAGATATATATAAATACATGTTTTATAAAATAATTTATTAATAATGACATTTAATTTTAATTGTTTATTAGATAACGTTAATGGGTTATTATTTTAATATATATATAACTTTTTACTTATTAAAAATTTGATATAATAATTGAGATATAATAATAATGGGTTATTATAATATCAAAAAAAGGATGAAATCCTGTATGGGATTTGTGGTCCGTGATTGAGGGTCCCGATTTTTTTTTTGAAACCCAATATAGGGTTTTAGGTGTCAATCTAGAGGAAGGAAAATATGGGTGAGCTTTAAGAGGTGTGCCTTAACCTGGTCTTCAAGGGTCTTCCATGTCGGGGATGAGCTTTGGATAGGGTTTCAGCATGTCGCGAGGGTTTTAGCAGGGTGGGGTAAGCTCGGTGGTGGAGTCGAGCAAGGTTCGACGTCGGGAGCTACGCAGTTAGTGCAAGAAGGTAGTGCGAGGTCTGTGAGCTTTCTTGAGTTTTCATTCAAAGAATCTGAGGTTATCAAAAAATTTCACATCGGTTAGTGTCAAGTTTGTGGTCTCGGATTCAGGTCAAGCAGCGTAAGAGGAGCTTGAATGGATTTTGGTCGAGGACTAGGGGTCATGCCATGATCAGGTTTCATCTGGGAGAAAAAGACAAGTCTGACCGGGTTAGGGTTTCAGTCTTGATTGATGTTTCGGTATTCCTTGATCCAGCTTAAGGTGGGGTTTTGGTATTTGTTGGGATCTACCTTGTTCGTTGTGTTATCTTATTTAATTTTTTGATCATTGTTTCTCTCTGTTCATAGTTGACCTCCTTTATTTTTCTCTTTTCCCTTGTCCGAATTACATTTATACTGTAAATAGAAACTCATTTTTTTCCACAATGCAAGTCTCGTATGTCATTTTTGGATTACAGCTAATTGAAATTTTTGTTTTTTATTTCAATATGTGACTAATTGTGACATTCTTTTATTATGACCCATAAATTTCTATTCGACAATGATTCTATATTATTTCTGTCAAATTTATTTTATTTCTATCCTTTTTTTATTGTCTGGTACTATTTTCTAGCTTTCACTGCAAGCACTTTGTTGTTGTGGCTATAAAAGCCTTATGTCTTTGTGCAATTTGGATATGCAACTCAGTTTGTCAGTCCAGGGGAGTATGCTCCCAACACTCTGTCACTCCTGCTGTGGATTATTTTCTTGTAAGGGTTAAATATTTGTCTTGAAAATTTATTTATTTTACGATCATATGTTTTTTAAGGGTTTAATATACCTTGTCTTCCTTATGAAAAAACTATATACTAACTCAGTATATATGGTTATATATATATACAGTCACACAGTTTGAATAAGTCCCTTTTCGAACAGATTTTTAAGTCTTCTAAGTGTTATTTATCATTGTTTAAATCATGTTTTAAAAAAAATGTATGGAAATTATATGTGTTAATGTTCAGTTTCGGTTTTGTTATATAAAACCCATATATACACTTTTGTATATATGGATATATGTATATATATATATATGTTCATTATGAAACAAACCAGTTTTGTCTATTTGTTTTTCAAATGGTGAAATTATACTTTTTTTATAAACATGTAAATCTTGTAAGTAGCCTTTCTTGTTGTGTTTATGTGGATTACACAAATATATATATATATAAGGTTATATGTATATACTTATATGTTTTTATCATAACCAGAAATAATTTTTCATAAAACCAAGTTTTGGTGATTAACTAATGTTAATAAGTATTTATTAATTGTAAGAGACTTCATTTTCTTAAATTATGAATTACTTTTATGATTCTAAGGGTTTGTTTTTATTAAAAAATTACATTTATTTTCAGATGTTCATATATATATATATGACATTATTTTTCAGAATATATAAATTAAGGGTGCACTAAAAATTATTTTAGATTCATGGTTTTGATTAAATTATCGAAGGGAAGTTTATTTATTTAATTGTGTCAAAGTTGAACTCTATATTTTCAGGTTCTGCATAAGGGTTCAATACACTTTTTCTTCCTTTTTAAAACTTGAATATACACTAGTATTTATTATATATATATACATTCATATAGTTTTATTCCACCCAGTTTTAAATCTTCTATGGGTTTATTTACAATTATATTTTAGAATGTGATGGGTGGAAATTATTTTCAATTATGGTATTTGATTGTAAACATGATGACTATTTGTTTCAAAGTGATGTAAGTGGGTGCAACATATACATATTTTATATATATACATATATATGGTTATGTGTATGCACCTATAATTTTGAAACATAATCCGAATTAAATTGGCCTAAACCAAACTTTGGTGATTAAAGTATGTTTTTGATATGTTTAATTAAATTTTAAAGAATGTATGCATTGCATAAAACAAATGTTACACCAAAAATTAGTTGACCATATATGCTATGCAACATAGGGTATGACAATTTATTAAGACATGACCATTTATTGGTGCATTCTTGTGTACAAATGACATCTGCCCTAATTTAAAATTGGTCATTTTTAACTATAAATATTCTTTTCCATGAATCAAGGATTTTTAAATTTTAGGAACTATCATTTTATATGATAACTCCATTACGTTCTTTTTTTAAATTAATATCATGTGTGCAAATAAAGTTTACTATTTTGTGCATGTCGTTGGGAAAATTATTATTTAAATAATAACTGATATATTATGATGTCAATTACATTTATCAGCGCATGAATTAAGCATGAATAATACCTATCCAAAGTTATAAACAAGCAATGTAATGCATTGAAAGTTTATTGATGTAGTTGTAAACTTATTAATTTATGTTATAAATCAAACTATTTATTGTTCATTACTTATGATAATGAATTGGGAAGTTAATTATTTGGAGTGGTATGGGATACCCCAAATAAAAGACATGGAATTATGTATTCAAAGTGGTATGAGACACTTTGGATACAAGGCCTTATTAAACATATGAGGAATGTATTGGACTAGAATGTTCCGGGTTGGGGACTGGAAAAAGTAAGCCCTTCGGGTTGGGGTCCGGTTATAGCAGACCCTCCGGGTTAGAGTCTGGTTATATAGGCTCTCTTGGTTGGAGTCCGTTTACAGAGGCTCTCCGGGTTGGAGTCTGGTTACAGATTCTCTCGAGGATGGAGTCTAGTTACAGAGGCTCTCTAGATTGGTGTCCGGTTATAGTTAGTCCCTAGGTCTTGGCACGAGGCCTTGACATATAAATTAAAGTACAACATTATACATTCCCTCATTATGTGTATGATAATTAATTAAAAAAATGGATATTTGACTAGTATAATATATATGGTTAAGATCCAGTACTTATGAGTATCAGAAAAGTAAAATCTTATGGCATGACATATGTTTAGCACTCAGTTTTTTAGTATTTGATGTATGAAATTGAAGTTATTACCTTTACGTGAAAATATGATTATTCATTACTCTTAGATATTTAATTTGTGCTTACATATTATTATGTCAAAAATGTTTAGAATTTCTTTTATTTTTTACTCTAAATGGGCATGCCTATAATTGAATCATGTATCCTTGTAACTCTATTAGCATGTTTTTAATTAAGATCTTTTATGAAATGTTACATGTGTTATTGCTTTTATTTAAGTGAAATGTTTTATGGAAAGTTTGAAAGAATTATTTCAAAAGTTATATTGGTTTATTTTAAATTCCCTTACTAGGCATTCGCATGCTCACCCTACGTTTTTGAAAAAAAACATGTATCGGGTTTTAACTGAAGAGGCATTTCAGAAGTAGTTGGTTTCCCGGAACCTGAACCGAATATGATCCTATGCATGGGACATGATGTAAAATTTATCAGTGCATGTTTTTTTAATGAATTTCACATCACGTCCGAAGGCACCGACTCCGAGTGTTCGAGAGCCGAGTCCTTACAGTTTCTATCAAAGGATTCGGTTAAGATAACTCTATAAAACCAGAACTGAACAATGAAAATTTACTTAAGAAATACTAAGAATGATGTTCTCTTAATTTTAAATGGAAAACGAAAGTGGTACTCTTTTATAACTTCTAGTAGAATTATTAGAGACCATATTGTGAAAATCATGTGTAGAAAACTATGAGACTTTTTAAAATATTCGTTTATCATGTAAAACCCTCTACAGAGTATCCAACTCTCCTCGTGTACTCCAACTTCACCAAGGATCATGTTTCAACTATTACCTCATGATGAGTGCTCAATTATCGTTCTATGTACGACAAGGGAAATACTTCGAGGGTATCTTTATATGTTTTACCCTATCCAATAATTTCTTTTCTCTTCAGGACTTTGAAGAGGTTGCACAAGGGGGTGACCTCCGGGCAGCATATCTATGTCAGATTTTGAACTACGGTCTATGTGGTCGAGTAATGAACTTTGAAGCCATTGAGAACGAGAATACTTGTTTGTATTATCGTCATCAAGTTCATACCGATGTCACTCAACTTGATACCTGACATTATTCTCTCAATCTAAATTATAGATGTCCACATGTGGTTAACCCTAGTTCCACATTTCCATCAGGACCAAGGAGATAGATGAATTTAGAACTGCTTTGGGGATCAGTTTGTTTGAAAACTAGGGAAATCCCCAACATCGGTGGAATCTATGAGGAGTCATCTTAGAGGATGTCAGTGTAACACCCCAAACTTCTACGGTATGCTTCTCTTTGAATAATGTGATAGCGTGTGTTGTACGCAACACCAAGTTCTAACACACCATAACCAATCAAACTAGCCGTTATGAATAGTAATACCTACTTTTTGAAATTATATATATTTTATATTTCAAAATGGACTTCATTTTTGGATTCGTAATATCGAATTTAGCCTAAGGTGAGATTTTGGTACTTTTTGGATAACTTTAATATTTTGATGAATAGTGAAAATTACTAAATTTTAATTAGAAACATATTTTTTAACCAAATAATTAATAGTGATAAATTATGAATTTGAGTGGTTTTAAAGTATATTTAGAATATATTTTTACCATTTAATACAATTTTTGTCATTGGACATAATTTTACAATTAAACCAGATATAAAGAAGTGTCAATATTTTGATAGTTATTTTCTCTTAAAAACATGATTTTTGTTTTAACAACGGGAGTTGATTTTAAATTAATTTCTTCCACTTCTGTGTTTTGAATTTGGAAAAAAGGATTCCATATTTGAAATCAGGATGTTCAAATTTTGTAAATAGGTAACTTTTATTTTTAGACATTTTGAATAATTACTTCGGTAAATATTTTATTTATCATAGTTATGGGTAAATTCGGTAAATAAGGGTTAAAAAATAATATTATAATAATACTAAATTACCCTAAAACGTTTCCTAGACTTATTGGTTGATAAATGTTCGACCATAGTCATCTTTGGGTCTATTTTGGGACCCCATGGAGCCACTTTTAGGTGATAGGGACACTTAATTTTAATTAAGTTAAAATGAATACAAAAATGACACAAGCATATATCTTTTAGAAAAATAATTTTTACATAGGGTTATATATGTTGGATTTTAGACTATAAATATTAATTATAAATATAAAAATATTTACTACATAACGATAGTTTATTTATAATTTTTAGAGATTACAAAAGTTAATTTATTTATGACACAATGATGATGCAGTAATTACCATAATAGTGAACATTTAAAATAATTGATATTATAAATACCCAAATAAATATAATTTGAGACTTTTAATGAATTTCAATAATTTTCTAGGATACTATGACATATTAGGATTGATATAATTAACTTTTTTCGAAGTAATTATTCTGTTATGAGTTTCACAAAAATCAACTATTGAATAGTGTCAAAATTGACATAAAAGAGTTTTTAAAACAAGTATTATATTATTAATTGGTATTAAATTCCTAAAAATCTAAGGTTCGGCCAAGAGACTTATCTCATAATAGGTGTATCATTAATGGACCACTTGGGGGTCTCTTGGATGTATATAGTAAGTTTATTAACCGTATAATATAAAAATACAAAGAGACATTGTAAAAGTGAAACTAATTAACTTAGAGTTAATACTTAAAGATAAGGTTAATATAAGTACCCAAACCTATCTAAATTCTATTGGTTGAGTGTTTTTAGACCCATCCCAACCTTAATATTTAAATAATCCACTTTTGAGCCATTATAAATCGAATATGAATTTATTATAAATTAATATTTCTAACTTTTCCAAAGGTTCCCCTCACCCCTCTTATAAAAGGGCACTCCTCCTTCTCATTTCTTCACACCTTCAAAGCCTTTTGGTTCGGACAAACTCTACCCAAATACTCTCCCAACATCCCTCACTACAACCTAGAGGCATTATTATGATTAGAAACCCAACCTAAGGAGCCCTTTTGATCAAATCAAAAGGAAGAACCCGAAGAAAAGGTAATGATTTCACTACCCTTTTCCAAGTTCCTTTCTTCTTCCACTTCTTCTTCCTTTGTTGTTACCATTATAAAATAATACCTCCAGTATCATATATATACTGTTATTTTATTATAAATATGGTACAACCATATTCATTATTCTATCCACCCTTTGAATAACATGTCACCATATGTGCGTACGTACGGCTTACCGTCTCCACGTCGTGGTGTAATTGTTATTCAATATATTTTTATTTGGATGGGTATAATAATGATGTGTAACTCATGTAAATAATAAATATAACATGTTAATTATACTTTATATATGATATACCATCCATTCATATATTATTTTATTATCAAAAGAATGATATTGTCGCTCGTGCGTACGTACAGACTACCGTCTCCACGAACGCGATGAGATTCATTCTCCATCGTATCCATTCTAGTATAATTATCATTTGATGATTTAAAAATGATGTTTAAGGACTTGATATCATTCTGGATATGAATAATATACAACCTATCCATTACAAACATGGCTTACGTAACAAAACATATAAAATAAAACGAGTAAGTTAACACCCGAAACAACGATAATACTAAGATATTATTAACAAATCAATGTTAAAAGATCATATATGATATCATATTAATGTATATAATTCTTGTATAATTTAATAACAGTTACTTCATCATTATACAGGAGGTTAACCTACCCCAACCAAGGAAAAGTACAAGGTAAGGGTTTATTTCACAATCTCTTCATTATCCGAGGTTGTTTATACGTAATAATCTACTGGGATCTCTTTATCATCCACATCCATGTTTCTTAAAAATGAATTTCAAAATATTTTTACTATTTACTAGAATATGGGTTAAAGTCATTTATACCCTTGTTTGACTTTTTATAATAGGTTTATAAAGGAATCTTTCCGTCGTTTTCCAAACAAGGTGTTTTTTAACCTTTTCGACAGAATTAAGGTAAGAATGTTTTTTTAACTTATATGGAGGGTGCGGCTATTTTCCACAATTATAAAATCGTCGAAGTTTCCCTTACAAGCTTATAAGAATATTTTCAATGAAAATGTTTTATTTCATAAATATAAGACTCTTAAATGATTTCAATATAGAAAGAGATATTTCTCTAAAAAGAGTTTTGATTTCATCTATGTCAACATCATTTGATGGATTTTACGCTTATTTGAAGTTGATTAATTATGATACAAAACTTCTATATTGTATTGAAGGTTTTGTGATATATTTGACTATGGATGTGCTATTTTTATACCATTCATGGTTTATGGTGAAAGTATTGACATTTCGTATGCTAGTTTTAATACGAATGTTTATGTTATGTTTAAAACTTTTCATGTGGGAATGCATTGGACTTAATATGTGACGGGTGGAGCCCGCTATAGCTCCTCGATGCATCGGTAGTTCTCATGAGACAAAATAGTGTCTTGGAACAAGGCCTTGGCAAAATATTATTTGTAGTCTTGGCATGAGGCCTTGGCTATGTGGTTATGATAGTCTGGCATTATGCATTCCATCATTATGAAAGTGGTTATTGATATTGCATGTGATTATTCGATTAGTAGAATATCTATGTGAATAAGTAAATGGCATTATTTCATTTTATTTTTTCCATACTATGTTGAAGTTATATTTTAAAAGGCTTTTGTTTTAGTTATACATTTCCTTAAATGTTTATTATTATTTATGAAAGTTTCCGCTATATTGTTATCCTTACTGGGCATTTGAGCTCACCCCTTTCCTATGTTTTATTTTTCCCAGGAAGTGAAGAAATAAATTATGAATGACATGCAGGGATATTATGAGGGGATAATAGTGTAGATTATGGAGACAATATGTTGTTGTAATAGTTTTTCACTTCAGGATGTAATGTAAAACTTTATGAATATATATAGTGTTTCCAAGGCTACTAAACCAATCGGTCTTTCGAGATTTGATCTTTCTTGTGATCATGCCAATGTTATGTAATAATGCACCGACTCTGGGTAACTGGGGTCGGGGAGTTACAGTTGGTATTAGAGTAAATTTAGTACAAACCATGGAAGCTAGATTTAGATAAACTCTGATTAGAGCACGTAGACCTAAGATGAACATTGAGGATTAGTATAGAAGAACTTCCTAGAATTTTGGTATTGTAGAAATTTTGTGAGTTTTCCAAGCAATACATCCATGTCTGGATACGAGCAGGTAGAGGCGGCTCTGGCACAGATGTACCTAGGGGTAAAACCCGAAAACACCGCTTTGAGCTAGACTCGAACGGGAACTGGTGCACGAAAATGGGCCTTGCTGCACTCTTGGTTACGACACTCCCGGGGGATCTGCTTAGGATAACTCTTATCCTATTTACAAATCATTATGAAGGGTTTATGATTATATACTTCCTCAAAGAAAACATTCTTATGATTATGGATTATATCCATAAATAGTTCAATTTATGTTAAGTGTTTTATAAGTATGGGATTATGTATTTTGATTCACAAACTGATCTAGTTTATGCCATTGTTTAGAAATGGTGCCTAGTGGAAGAAATGTATATCGTATCAATGCACGCACTCCATGTAGGGATTGCCCTCCTGCTCAAGATAATTATAGTGGAGCTGGTGATGCAACTAGTGCCGATCAGCTAATCACCATACTGGGACAACTCACTCAGGTTATGAATAATAACCTTACCCATATGGAGCACCCTGATCTGCAGCGTGGAGGATCAATGTTAGATCGATTCATGAGTCAACAACCACCAACTTTAAATGGGAGTACAAATCCCTTAGTATCTGAGCAATGGATAAATTCCCTAGAGAAAATATTTCAGGCTTTGGGGAGTAGTAAAAGAGATAAAGTTATCATGGCAGTTTACCGCCTCACTGGAGATGCTGATCAATGGTGGTCATTGATTCAAAACACGAAGGAAGATGATGAAGTATCAAATATGGAATGGAGGGAGTTAAAATATCTGTTTTTAGAAAAATACTTTCTTCGCGACCATCGAGCAATATGGAAAGGCATTTTCTGAGTCTGAGACAAAAGGAGGATGAGAATGTCACAAAGTATGAGGCTAACTTTACAAGGTTAGAAAGGTATGTTGGAGATTATATATGTAACCCAAGAAGTAAGATTGATCGTTTCTTTGATGGGTTAAAACCATTTATTCGTCGAGCATTAGTCTCATAATCCTTCTCGTCGTACGAAGACATTGTCTCATGTGCTATCAAGACCGAAAAGGAATTCTCTAAGTCTTATGACTTTAAAGAAAAGAAAGAGAAGAAGAGACTTGCTGATCAATATGCTAATGGAAATAAGGGGAATAAGGGAAAGTTTGAATATCCATCCTGTGGTAAATGTGGGAAGAAACACCCCGGTACTTGCTTGAAGGGAATGGGAGTCTGTTACAAGTGTGGTGAAAAATGCCACCAAGCTAGTGATTGCAAGGGGAAGAAGGAAGCAACCAATGTTTAGTGCTACACTTGCAGGTAGATGGGGCATTATGCAAATGAATGTCCTAACCATCAGGAGATCTTTCCTCAGAAAAGGCCGAGGGATCAAGGCCAAGCTTATGCTATCACTACTGTTGAGGTAGAAGCTCCGAAAGACCTGGTGGCAGGTAATTTAATGGTTTTCCCAAGTTTAGAAATTGCATTATTTGATTCGTGATCATCACATTGTTTCGTATCTTCCCGGTTTTCTAAGAAAATTAGATATTTCCAATTTTATTTAACAAGGGAGTTGTCAGTTAAAACTCCTAAGGGAAGTATCATTGCAACAAAGTTTTGTGAGTCAGTCCCCATTAGAGCACATAAATGTTCTTTATCTGCTGATCTCATCGTCATACCTATGATTGAGTTTGATATAATCCTCAGTATGGAATGACTTTCGGACTATGATGCGAAGATTTATTGTAAGAAGAAAGAGGTTACGATTCTTAATGATGATGATAAGGAACACCTTATCTTTAGAGAAGAATCGTCACCGCCTAATTCTTATCTAGATCCACCCCCAGTAGCTCAACTAAATTCAATTATTGGGGAGGAAGAGAATGAAATAACTATGGGTGAGGAAAGGAATGTTCAAATAGAGGATGTACCTGTTGTGAAAGAATATGTAGATGTATTTTCGGAAGATTTACCTGGACATCCTCCAGAACGAGAATTTGAGTTTTCCATTGATTCAATTCTTGGATCAAGGCCTATATCGAAGACCCCTTATAGAATAGCCACTATAGAATTAGTCAAACTAAAGAAACAACTAGAGGAATTGAGTAATAAAGGATTTATTCGCCCTAGTGTTTCTCCATGGGGATCCCCTGTTCTTTTTGTTAAAAAGAAAGATGGATCTATGAGGTTATGTATCGACTATAGGGAGATCAATGCTATAACAATAAAGAACAAGTATCCCCTACCTCTAATTGATGATTTATTTGACCAACTGCATGGAGCTCAATACTTTTCAAAGATTGAACTTCTATCTGGATACCATCAGTTGTGTGTGAAGAAGGAAGACATTCCGATGACAGCATTTCGAACCAGGTACGGGCATTACAAGTTTACTATAATGCCTTTTGGATTGACTAATGCACCATCTGTATTCATGGATCTGATGAATAGAGTTTTCAAGGAGTATCATGATGAATTTGTGGTGGTATTTATTGATTATATCTTGGTATACTACAAAAGCTACGAAGATCATGAAAATCACTTGCAAATTATCTTGAAGACTCTGAGAAGACATGAATTATATGGGAAGTTTAGCAAGTGTGAATTCTGGCTTCAGATGATTTCTTTTCTTGGTCATATTGTCTCTAAATATGGAATCTCTGTTGATCCTTCTAAGACCAAGGAAATCCAAGAATGGCCAGAACCTACGAGTACAACTGAGGTACGTAGTTTTATTGGTTTGGCAGGTTATTATCGACATTTCGTCCAGAATTTTTCCTGATTGGCTAACCCATTAACGAAGCTCACACATAAAGGGGTTAAATTTGTGTGGACAAAATAGTGTGAAGAATGTTTTGAAGAACTGAAGAGAATATTAGTTAAAGCTCCTATATTGACTCTACCATCGGGGAATGATGGGTTTGTTATTTACAGTGATGCATCGAAGAAAGGACTTGGTTGTGTCTTTATGAAAAATGATAGGGTTATTACCTATGCATCACGATAGTTGAAAATTCATGAACAAAACTATCCTACTCATGATCTCCAGTTAGCAGCTGTGATCTTTTCTTTGAAGATATGGAGGCACTACCTCTATGGTGAAAAATATGAGATTTATACTGATCACAAGAGTTTGAAGTATATTTTCTCACAAAAAGAACTCAACATGAGGCAGAGGAGATGACTTGAATTACTCAAGGATTATGATTGTACGATACACTACCACCCGAGGAAAGCAAACAAGGTGGCAGATGCTTTGAGCAGAAATGACCATGGAGTTTTGAACGTGATGAGAATTGAAAGGGATCCAATTTTGATGGATCTAGTGAAGATGGACATGGGAATAACCAGGGAAGGTGAAATATCAATGCTTTTTCAAATGGTTGCAAAACCATCTTTACTATAAAGGATTAAGAGTTCTCAGACCGATGATGAATAATTTCAAAAAAAGATTAAATCTGTGAAGGATTGGAGATTGAGAGACTTTGTGTATGACGATGGAATTTTGAAATTCGGGAAGAGACTATGTGTTCCCGATATACCTGATCTAAAAAGGGAATTGCTGGATGATTCTCATAGTTCCAATTTCTCTATACATCCTGGGAGCACCAAAATGTATAGAGATTTGAAGGAACATTTTTGGTGGGACAACATGAAGAGGGAGATTGCTGATTTTGTGTCAAGATGTATGGTTTGTCAATAATTGAAAGCTGGAAGGCAACATCCTGGATGAGTCATGCAACCTCTTCCCATACCGGAGTGGAAATGGGACAATATTACGATGGACTTTGTCATGGGAATACCAAAGACTCCTTGAAGGAACGATGCAATATGGGTTATTGTTGATCGTCTTAACAAGTCATCACTTTTTCATGCTATAAGAGAAGATATAACACTGGAACGTCTAGCAAGACAATATATTAATGAAGTTGTGAGACTTCATGGAGTACCCCTATAGATTGTTTCTGATCGTGATCCCCGTTTTATTTCAAGATTCTGGAAAAGTCTTCAGAAATCCCTGGATACTGAACTTCATTTGAGCACTACATACCACCCTCAGACAGACGGACAATCATAACGGACTATTCAAACCTTAGAAGACATGTTGAGATCCTGCTCACTTGACTTTCAGGGTATGTGGGATCAGTATTTACCTCTGGTAGAATTTTCCTCTAACAATAGCTTCCATTCGAGTATTCATATTGCACCATATGAAGCGTTATATGGAAAGAGATGTCGCACACCAACCTGTTAGGATGACATTGGTGAAAGAAAACTTGTAGGTCTAGAACTGGTGGAGGAAACGATGGAAAAGGTGAAGGTAATCCAAAATCACATCAAAGCATCTCAAAGTAGGTAGAAGAGCTATGCCGATAATCGAAGGAAGGATTTGGAATTTCAAGTCGGTGATCATCTTTTCCTAAAGGTATCTCCTTGGAAGGGAGTCATACGTTTTTGTAAGAAAGGTAAATTGAGTCCCAGGTACATCGGACCTTTCAAAATTCTAGAACGAATTGGGGTTGTAGCTTACCGATTGGCAATGCCGCCAAGTCTCTCCAAAGTTCACGATGCGTTCCACGTATCTCTGTTGAGGAAATACATGCCTGACCCAACGCATGCACTCACCTATGAGGAGTTAGAACTGGAACCCGATCTGTCTTATTGCGAAGAGCCCGTCAGGATTCTTGATACGAGAGAACAAGTACTGAGAAACCGGACGACGCGTCTGGTAAAAGTTTTATGGATAAACCACAAGATGGAAGAGGCAACGTGGGAACCCGAGTAATATATGATGAAGAACCACCTGAGTCTTTTCATGTGATAAGTATTCTAGAAATTTCGAGGACGAAATTATTTTAAGTAGGGGAGAATGTAACACCCCAAGCTTCTACGGTACGCTTCTCTTCGAATAATGTGATAGCGTGTGTTGTACACAACACTGAGTTCTAACACACCATAACCAATCAAACTAGCCGTTATGAATAGTAATACCTAATTTTTGAAATTATATATATTTTATATTTCAAAATGGACTTCATTTTTGGATTCGGAATATCGAATTTATCCTAAGGTGAGATTTTGTTACTTTTCAGATAACTTTAATATTTTGATGAATAGTGAAAATTACCAAATTTTAATTAAAAACAACTTTTTTAATCAAAATAATTAGTAGTGATAAATTATGAATTTGAGTGGTTTTAAAGTATATTTAGAATATATTTTTATCATTTAATACAATGTTGGTCATTGGACATAATTTTACAATTAAACCAGACATAAACATGTGTCAATCTTTTGATAGTTATTATCTCTTAATAACACGCTTTTTGTTTTAACAACGGGAATTAATTTTAAATTAATTTCTGCCACTTCTGTGTTTTGAATTTGGAAAAATGGATTCCATATTTGGAATCAGGATGTTAAAATTGTGAAAATAGGTAACTTTTATTTTTAGACATTTTGAATAATTACTTCGGTAAATATTTTATTTATCATGGTTAATGGTAAATCCGGTAAATAAGGGTTAAAAAATAATATAATAATAATACTAAATTACCCTAAAACGTGTCCTAGCCTTATTTGTTGATACATGTTTGACCATAGGCATCTTTGGGTCGATTTTGGGACCCCATGGAGCCACTTGTAGGTGATAGGGACACTTAATTTTAATTAAGTTAAAATGAATACAAAAATGACACAAGCATATATCTTTTAGAAAAACAATTTTTACATAGGGTTATATATGTTGGATATTCTACTA
Source organism: Viscum album (assembly GCA_963277665.1). Taxonomy (NCBI): domain Eukaryota; kingdom Viridiplantae; phylum Streptophyta; class Magnoliopsida; order Santalales; family Viscaceae; genus Viscum; species Viscum album. The sequence goes on from OY728137.1 coordinate 116,968,352, forward strand.
TAAATATTCAATATAAATATAAAAAAATTTCATACATAATGATATTTTATTTATAATTTTTATAGATAACATAAGTTAATTTATTTATGACACAATGATGATGCAGTAATTACCATAATAGTGAAAATTTAAAATAATTGATATTATAAATACCCAAATAAATATAATTTGAGACTTTTAATGAATTAAAATAATTTTCTAGGATACTATGACATATTAGGATTGATTTAATTAACTTTTTTCTAAGTAATAATTCTGTTATGAGTTTCACAAAAATCAACTATTGAATAGTGTCAAAATTGACATAAAAGAGTTTTTAAAACAAATATTATATTATTAATTGATATTAAATTCCTAAAAATGTAAGGTTCGGCCATGAGACTTATATCATAATATGTGTATCATTAATGGACTACTTGGGGGTCTCTTGGATGTATATAGTAAGTTTATTAACCATATAATATAAAAATACAAAGAGACATTGTAAAAGTGAAACTAATTAACTTAGAGTTAATACTTAAAGATAAGGTTAATATAAGTACCCAAACCTGTCTAAATTCTATTGGTTGAGTGGTTTTAGACCCATACCCACCTTAACATTTAAATAATCCACTTTGGAGCCATTATAAACCGAATATAAATTTATTATGAATTAATATTTCTAGCTTTTCCAATGGTGCCCCTCACCCCTCTTATAAAAGGGCACTCCTCCTTCTCATTTCTTCACACCTTCAAAGCCTTTTGGTTTGGACAAACTATACCCAAATACTCTCCCAACATCCCTCACTACAACCTAGAGGCCTTATTTTGATCATAAATCCATCCTAAGGAGCCCTTTTGATCAAATCAAAAGGAATAACCCGAAGAAGAGGTAATGATTTCACCACCCTTTTCCAAGTTCCTTTCTTCTTCCACTTCTTCTTCATTTGTTGTTACCATTCTAAAATAATAACTCCAGTATCATATATATACTGTGATGTTATTATAAATATTGTACAACCATATTCAGTATTCTATCCACCCTTTGAATAACATGTCACCATACGTGCGTACGTACGGCTTACCGTCTCCACGTCGTGGTGTAATTGTTATTCAATATATTATTTTTTGGATGGGTATAATAATGATGTGTAACTCATTTAAATAATAAATATAACATGTTAATGATTTTTTATATATTATATACCATCCATTCATATATTATTTTAATATCAAAAGAATGATATTGTCGCTCGTGCGTACGTAGGGACTACCATCTCCACGAACGCGATGAGATTCATTCTCCATCGTATCCATTCAAGTATAATTATCATTTGATGATTTAAAAATGATGTTTAAGGACTTGATATCATTTTGGATATGAATAATATACAACCTATCCATTACAAACCTGGCTTACGTAACAAAACATATAAAAGAAAACGAGTAAGTTAACACCCGAAACAACGATAATACTAAGATATTATTAACAAATCAATGTTAAAAGATCATATATGATATCATATTAATGTATATTATTATTGTATAATTTAATAACAATTACATCACCATTATACAGGAGGTTAACCTACCCCAACCAAGGAAAAGTACACGGTAAGGGTTTATTTTACAATCTCTTCATTATCCGAGGTTGTTTATACGTAATAATCTACTGGGATCTCTTTTTCATCCACATCCATGTTTCTTAAAAATGAATTTCATAACATTTTACTATTTACTGGAATATGGTTTATAGTCATTTATACCCTTGTTTGACTTTTTATAAGAGGTTTATAAAGGAATCTTTCCTTCGTTTTCCAAACAAGGTGTTTTTAACCTTTTCGTCAGAATTAAGGTAAGAGTGTTTTTTTAACTGATACGGTGGGTGTGGCTATTTTCCACCGTTATAAAATCGTCAAAGTTTCCCTTACAAGATTATAATAATATTTTCAAATAAAATGTTTTATTTCATAAATATAATACTCTTAAATGATTTCAAAATAGAAAGAGATATTTCTTTAAAAAGAGTTTTGATTTCATCTATGTCAACATCCTTTGATGGATTTTATGCTTATTTGAAGTTGATTTATTATGATACAAAACTTCTATATTGTATTGACGGTTTTGTGATATGTTTGACTGTGGATGTGCTATTTTTATACCATTCATGGTTTATAGTGAAAGTATTGACATTTCGTATGCTAGTTTTAATACGAATGTTTATGTTATGTTTAAACCTTTTTCATATGGGAATGAATTGGACTTAATATGTGACGGGTGGAGCCCGCTATAGCTCCTCGATGCATCGGTAGGTCTCATGAGACAAACTAGTGTCTTGGAACAAGGCCTTGGCAAAATCTTATTTGTAGTCTTGGCACGAGGCCCTGGCTATGTGGTTATGATAGTCTGGCATTATGCATTCCATCATTATGAAAGTGGTTATTGATATTGCATGTGATTATTCAATTAGTAGAATATCCATGTGAATAAGTAAATGGAATTATTTCATTTTATTTTTGCCATACTATGTTGAAGTTCAAGTTTAAAAGGATTTTGTTTTAGTTATACATTGCCTTAAATGTTTATTCCTATTTATGAAAGTTTCCGCTATATTGTTATCCTTACTGGGCATTTGAGCTCACCCCTTTTCTATGTTTTATTTTTCACAGGAATTGAAGAAGTAAATTATGAATGACCTGTAGGGATATTATGAGGGGATAATAGTGTGGATTATGGAGACAATATGTTGTTGTAGTAGTTTTTCACTTCATGATGTAATGTAAAACTTTATGAATATATCTAGTGTTTCCAAGGCTACTAAACCAATCGGTCTTTTGAGATTTGATCTTTCTTGTGATCATTCCAATGTTATGTAATAATGCACCGAATCTAGGTAACTGGGGTCGGGCCGTTACAATTGGTATCAGAGGAAGTTTAGTACAAACCTTGGAAGCTATATTTAGATAAACTCTGATTAGAGCACGTAGACCTAAGATGAACTTTGAGGATTAGTATAGAAGAACTTCCTAGAATTTTGGTATTGTAGAGATTTTGTGAGTTTTCCGAGAAATACATCCTTGTATGGATACGAGCAGGTAGAGGCGGCTCTAGCACAGATGTACCTAGGGGTAAAACTCGAAACCCTGCTTTGAGATAGACTCGAACGGGAACTGGTGCACGAAAACGGGCCTTGCTGCACTCTTGGTTACGACACTCCTGGGGGATATTCTTAGGATAACTCTCATTCTCTTTCCAAATAATTATGAAGGGTTTATGAGTATATACATCCTCAAAGAAAACATTCTTATGATTATGGATTATATCCATAAATAGTTCAATTTATGTTAAGTGTTTTATAAGTATGGGATTATGTATTTTTATTCAAAAACTGATCTAGTTTAGACATTGATTATAAATGGCGCCTAGTGGAAGAAATGGAAACTGTATCAATGCACGCACTCCATGTAGGGATTTCCCTCTTTCTCAAGATAATTATAGTGGAGATGGTGATGCAACTGGTGTCGATCAGCTAATCATCATACTGGGACAACTCACTCAGGTTATGAATAATAACCTTACCTGTATGGAGCACCCTGATCCGCAGTGTGGAGGATCAATGTTAGATCGATTCATGAGTCAAAAACCACCAACTTTAAATGGGAGTACAAATCCCTTAGTAGCTGAGCAATGGATAAATTCTCTAGAGAAAATATTTCAGGCTTTGGGGAGTAGTGAAAGAGAAAAAGTTATAATGGCAGTTTACTCCCTCACTGGAGATGTTGATCAATGGTGGTCATTGATTCAAAACACGAAGGAAGATGATGAAGTATCAAATATGGAATGGAGGGAGTTCAAAGATCTATTTTTAGAAAAATACTTTCCTCGCGACCATCGAGTAGATATGGAAAGGCAATTTCTGAGTCTGAGACAAAAGGAGGATGAGAATGTCACAAAGTATGAGGCTAACTTTACAAGGTTAGCAAGGTATGTTGGAGATTATATATGTAACCCATGAAGTAAGATTGATCATTTCTTTTGTGGGTTAAAACCATTTCTCCATCGAGCATTAGTCTCACAATCCTTCTCGTCGTACGAAGACATTGTTTCATGTGCTATCAAGACCGAAAAGGAATTCTCTAAGTCTTATGACTTTAAATCAAAGCAAGAGAAGAAGATACCTCCTGATAAATCTGCTAATGGAAATAAGGGGAATAAGGGAAAGGTTTAATATCCATCTTGTGGTAAATGTGGGAAGAAACACCCCAGTACTTTCTTGAAAGGAATGGGAGTCTGTTACAAGTGTGGTGAAAAGGCCACCAAGCTCGTGATTGCAAGGGGAAGAAGGAAGCTACCAATGTTTAGTGCTACAATTGCAGGGAGATGGGGCATTATGCAAATGAATGTTCTAAGCGTCAGAAGAACTTACCTCAGAAAAGGCCAAGGGATCAAGGCCAAGCTTATGCTATCACTACTGCTGAGGTAGAAGCTCCTAAAGACGTGGAGGAAGTTAATTTAATGGTTTCCTCAAGTTTAGAAAATGCATTATTTGATTCTGGATCATCACATTGTTTTGTATCTTCCCAGTTTTCTAAGAAAATTAGATATTTCCAATTTGATTTAACAAGGGAGTTGACAGTTAAAACTCCTAAGGGAAGTATCATTGCAACAATGTTTTGTGATTCAGTCCCCATTAGAGCACATAAATGTTCTTTATCTGCTGATCTCATCATCATACCTATGATTGAGTTTGATATAATCCTCAGTATGGAATGGATTTAGGAATATGATGTGAAGATTTATTGTAAGAAGAAAGAGGTTACGATTCTTGATGATGATGATAAGGAACACCTTATCTTTATATCAGAATCGTCACCACCTAATTCTTATCTAGATCCACCCCCAGTAGCTCAACTAAATTCAATTATTGGGTAGGAATAGAATGAAATAACTATGGGTGAGGAAATGAATGTTCAAATAGAAGATGTACCTGTTGTGAAAGAATATGTAGATGTATTTCCAGAATATTTACCTGGACATCCTCCAGAACGAGAATTTGAGTTTTCCATTGATTTAATTCCGGGATCAAGGCCTATATCGAAGACCCCTTATAAATGGCCACTATAGAACTAATCTAACTAAAGAAACAACTAGAGGAATTGAGTAATAAAGGATTTATTCTCCCTAGTGTTTCTCCACGGGGAGCCCCAGTTCTTTTTGTTAAAAAGAAAGATGGATCTATGAGGTTATGTATCGACTATAGGGAGATCAATGCTATAACAATAAAGAACCAGTATCCCCTACCTCGAATTGATGATTTATTTGACCAACTGCATGGAGCTCAATACTTTTCAAAGATTGAACTTCGATCTAGATACCATCAGTTGTGTGTGAAGAAGGAAGACATTCCGAAGACAGAATTTCGAACCAGGTACGGGCATTACGAGTTTACTATAATGCCTTTTGGATTGACTAATGCACCCTCTGTATTCATGGATCTGATGAATATAGTTTTCAAGGAGTATCTCGATGAATTTGTGGTGGTATTTATTGATGATATCTTGGTACACTCCAAAAGCTACGAAGATCATGAAAATCACTTGCGCATTATCTTGAAGACTCTAAGAAGACATGAATTATATGAGAAGTTTAGCAAGTGTGAATTCTGGCTTCAGAAGATTTCTTTTCTTTGCCATATTGTCTCTAAAGATGGAATCTCAGTTGATCCTTCTAAGACCAAGGCAATCCAAGAATGGCCAGCACCTACGAGTATAACTGAGATACGTAGTTTTATTGGTTTGGCAGGTTATTATCGACATTTAATCCAGAATTTTGCCCGATTGGCTAACCCGTTAATGAAGCTCACACGTAAAGGGGTTAAATTTGTTTGGACAAAAGAGTGTGAAGAATGTTTTGAAGAACTGAAGAGAAGATTAGTTAATGCTCCTATATTGACTCTACCATCGGGGAATGATGGGTTTGTTATTTATAGTGATGCATCGAAGAAAGGACTTGGTTGTGTCCTTATGCAAAATGATAGGTTTATTTCCTATGCATCACGACAGTTGAAAATTCATGAACAAAACTATCCTACTCATGATCTTGAGTTAGAAGCTGTGATATTTTCTTTGAAGATATGGAGGCACTACCTCTATGGTGAAAAATGTGAGATTTATACTGATCACAAGAGTTTGAAGTATATTTTCTCACAAAAAGAACTCAACATGAGGCAGAGGAGATGGCTTGAATTACTCAAGGATTATGATTGTACGATACACTACCACCCGGGGAAAGCAAACAAGGTGGCAGATGCTTTGAGCAGGAAAGACCATGATGGTTTGAACGTGATGAGAATCGAAAGGGATCCAATTTTGATGGATCTAGTGAAGATGGACATGGTAATAACCAGGGAAGGTGAAACATCAATGCTTTTTCAAATGGTTTCCAAACCATCTTTACTAGAAAGGATTAAGAGTTCTCAGACCGATGATGAAGAATTTCAAAAGAAGATTAAAGTTGTGAAGGATGGGAGATTGAGAGACTTTGTGTATGAAGATGTAATTTTCAAATTCGGGAAGAGTCTTTGTGTTCCTGATATACCTGATCTAAAAATGGAATTGCTGGATGATTCTCATAGTTCCAATTTCTCTATACATCCTAGGAGCACCAAAATGTATAGAGATTTGAAGGAACATTTTTGGTGGGACAACATGAAGAGGGATATTGCTGATTTTGTGTCAAGATGTATGGTTTGTCAACAAGTGAAAGCTGGAAGGCAACAGCCTGGAGGATTCATGCAACCTCTTCCCATACCGGAGTGGAAATGGAACAATATTACGATGGACTTTGTCATGGGACTACCAAAGACTCCTAGAATGAACGATGCAATATGGGTTATTGTTGATCATCTTAACAATTCAGCACTTTTTCTTGCTATAAGAGAAGATCTAACACTGGAACGTCTAGTAAGACTATATATTAATGAAGTTGTGAGACTTCATGGAGTACCCCTATCGATTGTTTCTGGTCGTGATCCCCGTTTTACTTCAAGATTCTGGAAAAGTCTTCAGAAATCCCTGGATACTGAACTTCATTTGAGCACTGCTTACCACCCTCAGACAGACGGACAATCAGAATGGACTATTCAAACCTTAGAAGACATGTCGAGATCCTGCTCACTTGACTTTCATGGTATGTGGGATCAGTATTTATCTCTGGTAAAATTTTACTATAACAATAGCTTCCATTCGAGTATTCAGATGGCACCATATGAAGCGTTATATGGAAAGAGATGTCGCACACCAACCTGTTGGGATGACGTTGGTGAAAGAAAACTTGTAGGTCTAGAACTGGTGGAGGAAACGATGGAAAAGGTGAAGGTAATCCAAAATCACATCAAAGCAGCTCAAAGTAGGCAGAAGAGCTATGCTGATAATCAAAGGAAGGATTTGGAATTTCAAGTCAGTGATCATGTTTTCCTGAAGGTATCTCCTTGGAAGGGAGTCATATGTTTTTGTAAGAAAGGTAAATTGAGTCCCAGGTACATCAGAGCTTTCAAAATTCTAGAACGAATTGGGGCTGTAGCTTACCGATTGGCAATGCCGCCAAGTCTCTCCAAAGTTCACGATGTGTTCCACGTATCTCTGTTGAGGAAATACATGCCTGACCCAACGCATGCACTCACCTATGAGGAGTTAGAACTGGAACCCGATCTGTCTTATTTCGAAGAGCCCGTCAGGATTCTTGATACGAGAGAACAAGTACTGAGAAACCGGACGACGCGTCTGGTAAAAGTTTTGTGAAGAAACCATAAGATGGAAGAGGCAACGTGGGAACCTGAGGAACTTATGATGAAGAACCACCCGAGACTTTTCATGTGATAAGTATTCTAGAAATTTCAAGGATGAAATTATTTTAAGTAGAGGAGAATGTAACACCCCAAGCTTCTACAGTACGCTTCTCTTTGAATAATGTGATAGTGTGTGTTGTATGCAACACCGAGTTCTAACACAACATAACCAATCAAACTAGCCGTTATGAATAGTAATACTTACTTTTTGAAATTATATATATTTTATATTTCAAAATTGACTTCATTTTTGGATTCGTAATATCGAATTTAGCCTAAGGGGAGATTTTGGTACTTTTCGGATAACGTTAATATTTTGATGAATAGTGAAAATTACTAAATTTTAATTATAAACAACTTTTTTAATCAAAATAATTAATAGTGATAAATTATGAATTTGAGTGGTTTTAAAGTATATTTAGAGTCTATTTTTACCATTTAATACAATGTTGGTCATTGGACATAATTTTACTGTTAAACCAGACATAAACAAGTGTCAATCTTTTGATAGTTATTATCTCTTAAAAACACGCTTTTTGTTTTAACAACGGGAATTAATTTTAAATTAATTTCTGCCACTTCTATGTTTTGAATTTGGAAAAATGGGTTCCATATTTGTAATCAAGATGTTCAAATTGTGAAAATAGGTAACTTTTATTTTTAGACATTTTGAATAATTACTTCGGTAAATATTTTATTTACCATGGTTAAGGGTAAATCCGGTAAATAATGGTTAAAAAATAATATTATAATAATACTAAATTACCCTAAAACGTGTCCTAGACATATTGGTTGACACATGTTTGACCATAGGCATCTTTGGGTCGATTTTGGGACCCCATGGAGCCACTTGTAGGTGATAGGGACACTTAATTTTAATTAAGTTAAAATGAATACAAAAATGACACAAGCATATATCTTTTAGGAAAACAATTTTTACATAGGGTTATATATGTTGGATTTTCGACTATAAGTATTAATTAGAAAGCTAAAATGATTTCCTACATAATTATATTTTATTTATAATTTTTTTAGATAACATAAGTTAATTTATTTATGACACAATGATGATGGAGTAATTACCATAATAGTGAAAATTTAAACTAATTGATGATATAAATACCCAAATAAATATAATTTGAGACTTTTAATGAATTAAACTAATTTTATAGGATACTATGACATATTAGGATTGATTTAATTAACTTTTCTCGAAGTAATAATTCTGTTATGAGTTTAACAAAAATCAACTATTGAATAGTGTCAAAATTGACATAAAAGAGTTTTTAAAACAAATATTATATTATTAATTGATATTAAATTCCTAAAAATCTATGTTTCGGCCAAGAGACTTATCTCATAATAGTGTATCATTAATGGACCACTTGGGGGTCGCTTGGATGTATATAGTAATTTTATTAACAATATAATATAAAAATACAAAGAGACATTGTAAAAGTGAAACTAATTAACTTAGAGTTAATACTTAAAGATAAGGTTAATATAAGTACCCAAACCTGTCTAAATTCTATTGTCTGAGTGGTTTTCGACCCATCCCCACCTTAAAATTTAAATAATCCACTTTGGAGCCATTATAAACCGAATATGAATTTATTATAAATTAATATTTCTAGCTTTTCCAAAGGTGTCACTCACCCCTCTTATAAAAGGGCACTCCTCCTTCTCATTTCCTCACACCTTCAAAGCCTTTTATTTCGGAAAAACTCTGCCCAAATACTCTCCAAACATCCCTCAATACAACCTATAGGCCTTAGTTTGATCAGAAAGCCAGCCTAAGGATCCCTTTTGATCAAATCAAAAGGAAGAACCCGAAGAAGAGGTAATGATTTCACCACCCTTTTCCATGTTCCTTTCTTCTTCCACTTCTTCTTCCTTTGTTGTTACCATTCTAAAATAATAACTCCAGTATCATATATATACTGTGATTTTATTATAAATATGGTACGACCATATTCAGTATTCTATCCACCCTTTGAATAACATGTCACCATACGTGCGTACGTACGACTTACCGTCTCCACGTTGTGGTGTAATTGTTATTCAATATATTATTATTTGGATGGGTATAATAATTATGTGTTACTGATTGAAATAATAAATATACCATGTTAATGATTCTTTATATATGATATACCATCCATTCATATATTATTTTAATATCAAAAGAATGATATTGTCGCTCGTGCGTACGTATGGACTACCGTCTCCACGAACGCGATGAGATTCATTCTCCATCGTATCCATTCAAGTATAATTATCATTTGATGATTTAAAAATGTTGTTTAAGGACTTGATATCATTATGGATATGAATAATATACAACCTATCCATTACAAACATGGATTACGTAACAAAACATATAAAAGAAAACGAGTAAGTTAACACCTGAAACAACGATAATACTAAGATATTATTAACAAATCAATGTTAAAAGATCATATATGATATCATATTAATGTATATGATTCTTGTATAATTTAATAACAATTAATTAACCATTATACAGGAGGTTAACCTACCCCAACCAAGGAAAAGTACAAGGTAAGGGTTTATTTCACAATCTCATCATTATCCGAGGTTGTTTATACGTAATAATCTACCGGGATCTCTTTATCATCCACATCCATGTTTCTTAAAAATGAATTTCAAAACATTTTTACTATTTACTATAATATGGGTTAAAGTCATTTATACCCTTTTTTGAATTTTTATAAGAGTTTTATAAAGGAATCTTTCCGTCGTTTTCCAAACAAGGTGTTTTTCAACCTTTTCGACAGAATTAAGGTAAGAATGTTTTTTTAACTTATACGGCGGGTGCGGCTATTTTCCACCATTATAAAATCGTCGAAGTATCCCTTACAAGCTTATAATAATATTTTCAACGAAAATGTTTTATTTCATAAATATAAGACACTTAAATGATTTCAAAATAGAAAGAGATATTTCTCTAAAAAGAGTTTTGATTTCATCTATGTCAACATCCTTTGATGGATTTTACGCTTATTTGAAGTTGATTTATTATGATAGAAAACTTCTATATTGTATTGAAGGTTTTGTGATATGTTTGACTGTGGATGTATTATTTTTATACCATTCATGGTTTATGGTGAAAGTATTGACATTTCGTATGCTAGTTTTAATACGAATGTTTATGTTATGTTTAAACCTTTTCATATGGGAATGAATTGGACTTAATATGTGACGGGTGGATCCTGCTATTGCTCCTCGATGCATCGGTAGGTCTCATGAGACAAACTAGTGTCTTGGAACAAGGCCTTGGCAAAATCTTATTTGTAGTCTTGGCATGAGGCCTTGGCTATGTGGTTATGATAGTCTGGCATTTTGCATTCCATCATTATGAAAGTGGTTATTGATATTTCATGTGATTATTCGATTAGTAGAATATCCATGTGAATAAGTAAATGGCATTATTTAATTTTATTTTTTCCATACTATGTTGAAGTTCAAGTTTAAAAAGCTTTTGTTTTAGTTATACATTGTCTTAAATGTTTATTCTTATTTATGAAAGTTTCTGCTATATTGTTATCCTTACTGGGCATTTGAGCTCACCCCTTTTCTATGTTTTATTTTTCCCAGGAAGTGAAGAAGTAAGTTATCAATGACCTACAGGGATATTATGAGGGGATAATAGTGTGGATTATGGAGGCAATATGTTGTTGTACTAGTTTTTCACTTCATGATGTAATGTAAAACATTATGAATATATCTACTGTTTCCAAGGCTACTAAACCAATCGGTCTTTTGAGATTTGATCTTTCTTGTGATCATGCCAATGTTATGTAATAATGCACCGACTCTGGGTAACTGGGGTCGGGGCGTTACAGTTGGTATCACAGGAAGTTTAGTACAAACCTTGGAAGCTAGATTTAGATAAACTCTGATTAGAGCACGTAGACCTAAGATGAACTTTGAGGATTAGTATAGAAGAACTTCCTAGAATTTTGGTATTGTAAAGATTTTGTGAGTTTTCCGAGCAATACATCCCTGTCTGGATACGAGCAGGTAGAGGCGGATCTGGCATAGATGTACCTAGGGGTAAAACCTGGAAACACCGCTTTGAGCTAGACTCGAACGGGAACTGGTGCATGACAACGGGCCTTGCTGCACTCTTGGTTACGACACTCCAGGGGGATATGCTTAGGATAACTCTCATTCTCTTTACAAATCATTATGAAGGTTTTATGAGTATATACTTCCTCAAAGAAAACATTCTTATGATTATGGATTATATCCATAAATAGTTCAATTTATGTTAAGTGTTTTATAAGTATGGGATTATGTATTTTGATTCACAAACTGATCTAGTTTATGCCAATGTTTAGAAATGGCACCTAGTGGAAGAAATGGAAACTGTATCAATGCACGCACTCCATATAGGGATTTCCCGCCTGCTCAAGATAACTATAGTGGAGCTGGTGATGCACCTGGTGCCGATCAGCTAATCACCATACTGGGACAACTCACTCAGGTTATGAATAATAACCTTACCCGTATGGAGCACCCTGATCCACAGTGTGGAGGATCAATGTTAGATCAATTAATGAGTCAACAACCACCAACTTTCAATGGGAGTACAAATCCCTTAGTAGCTGAGCAATGGATAAATTCCCTAGAGAAAATATTTCAGGCTTTGGGGAGTAGTGAAAGAGAAAAAGTTATCATGGCAGTTTACCACCTCACTGGAGATGCTGATCAATGGTGGTCATTGATTCAAAACAGGAAGGAAGGTGATGAAGTATCAAATATGGAATGGAGGGATTTCAAAGATCTGTTTTTAGAAAAATACTTTCCTCGTGACCATCGAGCAGAGATGGAAAGGCAATTTCTGAGTCTGAGACAAAATGAGGATGAGAATGTCACAAAGTATGAGGCTAACTTACAAGGTTATAAAGGTATGTTGGAGATTATATACGTAACCCAATAAGTAAGATTGATCGTTTCTTTGATGGGTTAAAACCATTTCTCCGTCGATCATTAGTCTCACAATCCTTCTCGTCGTACGAAGACATTGTCTCATGTGCTATCAAGACCGAAAATGAATTACCTAAGTCTTATGACTTTAAAGAAAAGCAAGAGAAGAAGATACCTGCTGATCAATCTACTAATGGAAATAAGGGGAAGAAGGGAAAGGTTGAATATCCATCCTGTGGTAAATGTGGGAAGAAACACCCCGGTACTTTCTTGAAGGGAATGGGATTCTGTTACAAGTGTGGTGAAAAAGGCCACCAAGATCGTGATTGCAAGGGGAAGAAGGAATCTACCAATGTTTAGTGCTACAATTTCAGGGAGATGGGGCATTATGCAAATGAATGTCCTAAGCGTCAGGAGAACTTACCTCAGAAAAGGCCAAGGGATCAAGGCCAAGCTTATGCTATCACTACTGCTGAGGTAGAAGCTCCGAAAGACGTGGTGGAAGGTAATTTAATGGTTTCCTCAAGTTTAGCAAATGCATTATTTGATTCTGGATCGTCACATTGTTTCATATCTTCCTAATTTTCTAAGAAAATTAGATATTTCCAATTTGATTTAACAAGGGAGTTGTCAGTTAAAACTCCTAAGGGAAGTATCATTGCAACAATGTTTTGTGAGTCAGTCCCCATTAGAGGACATAAATGTTCTTTATCTGCTGATCTCATCGTCACACCTATGATTGAGTTTGATATAATCCTCAGTATGGAGTGGCTTTCGGACTATGATGCGAAGATTTATTGTAAGAAGAAAGTGGTTACAATTCTTGATGATGATGATAAGGAACACCTTATCTTTAGAGTAGAATCGTCACCGCCTAATTCTTATCTAGATCTACCCCCAGTAGCTCAACTAAATTCAATTATTGGGGAGGAAGAGAATGGAATAACTATGGGTGAGGAAAGGAATGTTCAAATAGAGGATGTACCTGTTGTGAAAGAATATGTAGATGTATTTCCAGAAGATTTACCTGGACATCCTCCAGAACAAGAAGTTGAGTTTTCCATTGATTTAATTCTTGGATCAAGGCCTATATCGAAGACCCCTTATAGAATGGCCACTGTATAATTAGTCGAACTAAAGAAACAACTAGAGTAATTGAGTAATAAAGGATTTATTCGCCCTAGTTTTTCTCCATGGGGAGCCCCTGTTCTTTTTGTTAAAAAGAAAGATGGATCTATGAGGTTATGTATCGACTATAGGGAGATCAATGCTATAACAATAAAGAACAAGTATCTCCTACCTTTAATTGATGATTTATTTGACCAAGTGCATGGAGCTCAATACTTTTCAAAGATTGAACTTCGATCTGGATACCATCAGTTGTGTGTGAAGAAGGAAGACATTCCGAAGATAGCATTTCGAACTAGGTACGGGCATTATAAGTTTATTGTAATGCCTTTTGGATTGACTAATGCACCCTCTGTATTCATGGATCTGATGAATAGAGTTTTCAAGGAGTATCTCGATGAATTTGTGGTGGTATTTATTGATGATATTTTGGTATACTCCAAAAGATATGAAGATCATGAAAATCACTTGTGCATTATCTTGAAGACTCTGAGAAGACATAAATTATATGGGAAGTTTAGCGAGTGTGAATTCTGGCTTCAGAAGATTTCTTTTCTTGGCCATATTGTCTCTAATGATGGAATCTCTTTTGATCCTTCTAAGAAAAAGGAAATCCAAGAATGGCCAGAACATACGAGTATAACTGAGGTACGTAGTTTTATTGGTTTGGCAGGTTATTATCGACATTTCGTCCAGAATTTTGCCCGATTGGCTAACCCATTAACGAAGCTCACACGTAAAGGGGTTAAATTTGTTTGGAAAAAAGAGTGTGAAGAATGTTTTGAAGAACTGAAGAGAAGATTAGTTAATGATCCTATATTAATTCTACCATCGGGGAATGATGGGTTTGTTATTTATAGTGATGCATCGAAGAAAGGACTTGGTTGTGTCCTTATGCAAAATGATAGGGTTATTGCCTATGCATCACGACAGTTGAAAATTCATAAACAAAACTATCCTACTCATGATCTTGAGTTAGCAGCTGTGATCTTATCTTTGAAGATATGGAGGCACTACCTCTATGGTGAAAAATGTGAGATTTATACTGATCACAAGAGTTTGAAATATATTTTCTCACAAAAAGAACTCAACATGAGGCAGAGGAGATGGCTTGAATTACTCAAGGATTATGATTGTACGATACACTACCACCCGGGGAAAGCAAACAAGGTGGCAGATGCTTTGAGCAGAAAAGACCATGGAGTTTTGAACGTGATGAGAATTGAAAGGGATCCAATTTTGATGGATCTAGTGAAGATGGACATGGGAATAACCAGGGAAGGTGAAACATCAATCCTTTTTTAAATGGTTGCCAAACCATCTTTACTAGAAAGGATTAAGAGTTTTCAGACCGATGATGAAGAATTTCAAAAGAAGATTAAAGCTGTGAAGGATGGGAGATTGAGAGACTTTGTGTATGAAGATGGAATTTTGAAATTCGGGAAGAGAATTTGTGTTCCCGATATACCTGATCTAAAAAGGGAATTGCTGGATGATGCTCATAGTTCCAATTTCTCTATACATCCTGGGAGCACCAAAATGTATAGAGATTTGAAGGAACATTTTTGGTGGGACAACATCAAGAGGGAGATTGCTGATTTTGTGTCATGATGTATGGTTTGTCAACAAGTCAAAGCTGGAAGGCAACATCCTGGAGGAGTCATGCAACCTCTTCCCATACCAGAGTGGAAATGAGACAATATTACGATGGACTTTGTCATGGGACTACCAAAGACTCCTAGAAGGAATGATGCAATATGGGTTATTGTTGATCATCTTAACAAGTCAGTACTTTTTCTTGCTATAAGAGAAGATCTACCATTGGAACGTCTACCAAGACTATATATTAATGATGTTGTGAGACTTCATGGAGTACCCCTATCGATTGTTTCTGATCGTGATTCCCGTTTTACTTCAAGATTCTGGAAAAGTCTTCAGAAATCCCTGGATATTGAACTTCATTTGAGCACTGCATACCACCCTCAAACAGACGGACAATCAGAATAGACTATTCAACCCTTAGAAGACATGTTGAGATCCTGCTCACTTGACTTTCATGGTATGTGGGATCAGTATTTATCTCTGGTAAAATTTTACTATAACAATAGCTTCCATTCGAGTATTCAGATGGCACCATATGAAGCGTTATATGGAAAGAGATGTCGCACACCAACCTGTTGGGATGACGTTGGTGAAAGAAAACTTGTAGGTCTAGAACTGGTGGAGGAAACGATGGAAAAGGTGAAGGTAATCCAAAATCACATCAAAGCAGCTCAAAGTAGGCAGAAGAGCTATGCCGATAATCGAAGGAAGGATTTGGAATTTCAAGTCGGTGATCATGTTTTCCTAAAGGTATATCCTTGGAAGGGAGTCATACGTTTTGGTAAAAAAGGTAAATTGAGTCCTAGGTACATCGGACCTTTCAAAATTCTAGAACGAATTGGGGTTGTAGCTTACTGATTGGCAATGCCTCCAAGTCTCTTCAAAGTTCACGATGTGTTCCACGTATCTCTATTGAGGAAATACATGCCTGACCCAACGCATGCACTCACCTATGAGGAGTTAGAACTGGAACCCAATCTGTCTTATTACGAAGAGCCCGTCAGGATTCTTGATACGAGAGAACAAGTACTGAGAAACCGGACGACGCGTCTGGTAAAAGTTTTCTGGGGAAACCATAAGATGGAAGAGGCAACGTGGGAACCCGAGGAACTTATGATGAAGAACCACACGAGTTTTTTCATGTGATAAGTATTCTAGAAATTTCAAGGACGAAATTATTTGAAGTGGGGTAGAATGTAACACCCCAAGCTTCTATGGTACGCTTCTCTTTGAATAATGTGATAGCGTGTGTTGTACGCAACACCGAGTTCTAAAACACCATAACCAATCAAACTAGCCGTTATGAATAGTAATACATACTTTTTGAAATTATATATATTTTATATTTCAAAATGGACTTCATTTTTGGATTCCGAATATCAAATTTAGCCTAAGGTGAGATTTTGGTACTTTTCGGATAACTTTAATATTTTGATGAATAGTGAAAATTACTAAATTTTAATTAAAAACAACTTTTTTAATCAAAATAATTAATAGTGATAAATTATGAATTTGAGTGGTTTTAAAGTATATTTAGAATATATTTTTACCATTTAATACAGTGTTGGTCATTAGACATAATTTTACAATTAAACCAGACATAAACAAGTGTCAATCTTTTGATAGTTATTATCTCTTAAAAACACGCTTTTTGTTTTAACAACGGGAATTAATTTTAAATTAATTTCTGCCACTTCTGTGTTTTGAATTTTGAAAAATGGATTCCATATTTGGAATCAGGATGTTCAAATTGTTTAAATAGGTAACTTTTATTTTTAGACATTTTGAATAATTACTTCGGTAAATATTTTATTTACCATGGTTAAGGGTAAATCCGGTAAATAAGGGTCAAAAATAATATTATAATAATACTAAATTACCCTAAAACGTGTCCTAGACTTATTGGTTGATACATGTTCGACCATAGGCATATTTGGGTCGATTTTGGGACTCCATGGAGCCACTTGTAGGTGATAGGGACACTTAATTTTAATTAAGTTAAAATGAATACAAAAATGACACAAGCATATATCTTTTAGAAAAACAATTTTTACATAGAGTTATATATGTTGGATTTTCGACTATAAATATTCATAAGAAAGATAAAAATATTTCCTACATAATGATAGTTTATTTATAATTTTTAGAGATTACATAAGTTAATTTATTTATGACACAATGATGATGCAATAATTACCATAATAGTGAAAGTTTAAAATAATTGATATTATAAATACCCAAATAAATATAATTTGAGACTTTTAATGAATTACAATAATTTTCTAGGATAATATGACATATTAGTATTGATTTAATTTACTTTTTTTAAGTAATAATTCTGTTATGATTTTCACAAAAATCAACTATTGAATAGTGTCAAAATTGACACAAAAGAGTTTTTAAAACAAATATTATATTATTAATTGATATTAAATTCCTAAAAATCTATGGTTCGGCCAAGAGACTTATCTCATAATATTAGTATCAATAATTTACCCCTTGGGGGTCGGTTGGATGTATATAGTATGGTTATTAACCATATAATATAAAAATACAAAGAGACATTGTAAAAGTGAAGCTAATTAACTTAGAGTTAATACTTAAAAATAAGGTTAATATAAGTACCCAAACCTGTCTAAATTCTATTGGTTGAGTGTTTTTAGACCCATACCCCCCTTAAAATTTAAATAATCCACTTTGGAGCCATTAGAAACCGAATATGAATTTATTACAAATTAATATTTCTAGCTTTTCCAAAGGTGCCCCTCACCCCTCTTATAAAAGGGAACTCCTCTTTCTCATTTCTTTACACCTTCAAAGCCTTTTGGTTCGGCCAAAATCTTCCCAAATACTCTCCCAACATCCCTCACTACAACCTAGAGGCATTATTGTGATCAGGAAGCCAACCTAAGGATCCCTTTTGATCAAATCAAATGGAAGAACCTGAAGAAGAGGTAATGATTTCACCACCCTTTTCCAAGTTCCTTTCTTCTTTCACTTCTTATTCCTTTGTTGTTACCATTATAAAATAATAAATCTAGTATCATATATATACTGTGATGTTATTGTAAATATGGTACAACCATATTCAGTATTCTATCCACCCTTTGAATAACATGTCACCATACGTGCATACGTACGGCTTACCGTCTCCACGTCGTGGTGTAATTGTTATTCAATATATTATTATTTGGATGAGTATAATAATGATGTTTAACATATTTAAATAATAAATATAACATGTTAATGATTCTTTATATATGATATACCTTCCATTCATATATTATTTTAATATCCAAAGAATTATATTGTCGCTCGTGCATACGTACGGACTACCGTCTAAATGAACGCGATGAGATTCATTCTCCATCGTATCCATTCAAGTATCATTATCATTTGATGATTTAAAAATTATTTTTAAGGACATGATATAATTATGGATATGAATAATACACAACCTATCCATTACAAACATGGCTTACGTAACAAAACATATAAAAGTAAACGAGTAAGTTAACACCTGAATCAACGATAATACTAAGAATTTATTAACATATCAATGTTAAAAGATCATATATGATATCATATTAATGTATATGATTCTTGTATAATTTAATAACAATTAATTCACCATTATACAGGAGTTTAACCTACACCAACCAAGGAAAAGTACAAGGTAAGGGTTTATTTCACAATCTCTTCATTATCAGAGGTTGTTTATACGTAATAATCTACTGGGATCTCTTTATCATCCACATCCATGTTTCTTAAAAATGAATTTCAAAACATTTTTACTATTTACTAGAATATGGGTTAAAGTCGTTTATACCCTTGTTTGACTTTTTATAAGAGGTTTATAAAGGAATCTTTCCGTCGTTTTCCAAACAAGGTGTTTTTTAACCTTTTCGACAAAATTGAGGTAAGAATGTTTTTTTTAACTTATACGGAGGGTGCATCTATTTTACACCATTATAAAATCGTCGAAGTTTCCCTTACAAGATTATAATAATATTTTCAAATAAAATGTTTTATTTCATAAATATAAGACTCTTAAATGATTTCAAAATAGAAAGAGATATTTCTCTAAAAAGAGTTTTGATTTCATCTATGTCAACATCCTTTGATGGATTTTACTCTTATCTGAAGTTGATTTATTATGATACAAAACATCTATATTGTATTGAAGGTTTTGTGATATGTTTGACTGTGGATGTGCTATTTTATACCATTAATGGTTTATGGTGAAAGTATTGACATTTCGTATGCTAGTTTTAATACGAATGTTTATGTTATGTTTAAACATTTTCATATGGGAATGCATTGGACTTAATATGTGACGGGTGGAGCCTGCTATAGATCCTTGATGCATCGGTAGGTCTCATGAGACAAACTAGTGTATTGGCACAAGGCCTTGGGAAAATCTTATTTGTAGTCTTGGCACGAGGTCTTGGCTATGTGGTTATGATAGTCTGGCATTATGCATTCCATCATTATGAAAGTGGTTATTGATATTGCATGTGATTATTCGATTAGTAGAATATCCATGTGAATAAGTAAATGGCATTATTTCATTTTATTTTTTCCATACTATGTTGAAGTTCAAGTTTAAAAGGCTTTTGTTTAAGTTATACATTCCCTTAAATGTTTATTCTTATTTATGAAAGTTTCCGGTATATTGTTATCCTTACTGGGAATTTGAGCTCACCCCTTTTCTATGTTTTATTTTTCCCAGGAAGTGAAGAAGTAAATTATGAATGACCTACAGGGATATTATGAGGGGATAATAGTGTGGATTATGGAGACAATATGTTGTTGTAGTAGTTTTTCACTTCATGATGTAATGTAAAACTTTATGAATATATCTAGTGTTTCCAAGGCTACTAAACCAATCAGTCTTTTGAGATTCAATCTTTCTTGTGATAATTCCAATGTTATGTAATAATTCATTGACTCTGGGTAACTGAGGTTGGGACGTTACAGTCAGGAAATCCATACTAGTGTTTTTTGAAAGGTATAAAGAGATTACGTAATTTCTTGAGTTTTATAAATCATGTCTAAATGAATGATGTTGTATACTCTATTTTGATAATTAAATAATAACTCTACTTAAACTAGAATTGCCATACTGAAGGATAACTTCTTAAAAAAAATTAGACAGAAGACATGAGTTCACCAACCAATGTTTATCACTACCTACCGAGCTGTTAGAGACTATAATTGTCAAGACATTCTTTGAAAGGGACCAACCCTATGCCAAGTTATGTCTGACTTGTAAACTATTCCATTGGGTGTCGAACCGCCCAAACATTGTTCATCTTTACCAAGGAAGCAATTTGGGATATTACGGTATTGAATTTTTACAATTTGCAGCATATAGGAAAATAAGAAAGTATCATGAAGCCATTTTTCTATGTTTCAATTTGGCTGATAACTACCGAGTTGTGGGTAAATTTCTAGACGTTACTTTTGATGTTCACCATAGAGCGTCCTACCTATACCAAGTCCTGATTTTTAGTATATACAATTAACTCTATGACATCAATATTTTCAAGAACGACATGGTTCATGGGACTTATAGGCATTTAGTCCATACTGAAATTTCTGACATCCACACTTCTCGTGCCTCTTTATGGAGGGCTAAGTGCTTTAGGCCCAGATTCAACCCTACCTATTCACAGTGTGTCTGGGCCAAGAAAATAGAGCAGCTGAATACAACCTTTGGAATTTACCTGAGGTCGTCAGCACCCTACCATCGGTGGTGTTCCCGGTAAAGGGACCTCAAGAGTGACGTATGTTTGGCATCGATATGGTTGTGTACAAGAATTTTAGAATTACAAGGACGAAATTCATTACAGGGGGGATAATGTAACGCCCCAAAAACTTGTTTCTCGTGTAATGGTTATATTGAGGTTTTATTTTGTTATCCGAACAAAGTAAAAACTTCAAAGTAAATAATAGCACACTTTGTTTAAAGAATAAAAAAAATAACTATTATTGTCAAACATAATTTATTGTTATCGAATAATTATTTAATATAATATTTTAAATAATAACTATAATAATATAATTAATTTGTGTGTTTTGGATTGGAATGAAAATACTATTTTAATTTTATAATTTTATATGCAGTTATACATGACATCTAAAATTGTTATTTTACAATATTTTAATGACATTATTTTTGCGCTATTTTAATTTTGCAGACAATTGTTTGACCTATTATATGAGTTCAAAAATATGTTATATACACATGTGTATGTATATAATGTAATAATTGTTAGATTATAAATTAAAATTTTGAATTTTTCTAAATAAAATTATATATATAAATTAATAGAATGATTAAAATGGTACAAATGAACTTTTAATAAAATTATTGTTAATTTAAATAATATCATATTAACTTTTGTTTCAACAAGTTTCAAAATTACAAATAATTTGTACAAATTATTATAATTATTATTTTGATAACACATTTTTAATTTTCAATTATTAATTTCATTTATAATAACATTAAGAGTATATAATATAAGATACATATAAATAAATGTTTTATAAAAGAATTTATTAAAAATGAATTTTACTTTTAATAGGTTATTAGATAACTTTAGTGGGTTATTAATTTAATATATATATATATATAAACATTTTGACTTATTTAAAATTTGATATAATAATTGAGATATAATAATAATGGTTTATTAAAATAACAAAAAAAAAGATGAAATCTCGTATGGTATTTGTGGTCTGTGATTGAGGGTCCCGATTTTTTTTTTTTTTTGAAAAACGATTAAGGGTTTTAGGCATCGATCTAGAGAGGGGAAACCGTGGGTGATCTTTGAGGGGTGTGCCTCGGCCAGCTCTTCGACGGTCTTCTACGTCGGCGATGAGCCGCGGATAGGGTTTCAGCACATCGCAAGGGATTCAGTAAGGTGGGGCGAGCTCGCTGGTGGAGTTGAGCAGGGTCTGACATCAAGAGTCGTACAATGAGCACAGAAAGGTCATGCGAGGTCTGCAAGATTCATTGTGGCTTCGTTCAAAGAAGACGAGGTTCTTATATGTTTTCAGATTGGCCAGTGTCAATTTTGTGGTCGTGGCTTCTGTTCGAGCAGTGCCAAAGGAGCATGAATGTCTTGTGGTCGAGGACTAGGGGTCATGTCATGATCAGGTTTTGTCCGGGAGAACAAGATGAGTCCGACCGGGTTAAAGTTTTAGTCTTGATTGAGGTTTCGATATTCCTTGATCCAGCATGAGGAATGGTTTTTGTTTTTGTCAGGATCTACCTTGTTTGTTGTGTTATCTTATTTAATTGTTCTATCATTGTTTCTCTCTGTTCATAGTTGACCTCATTTATTTTTCTCTTTGTCCTAGTCTGAATTACATTTAGACTGCAAACAGAATCTCATTTTTTTCCAGAACGCAAGTCTCGCATGTCCTGTTTTGATTCTAGCTAATTGAAATATTTGTATTTTATTTGATTATGTGACTATACTATTCCATGCTTTTATTTTCATCCATAAATTTCTATCTGACTATGATTCTATATTATTTCTATCAAAATTATTTTATTTCTATCCTTTTTTTACTGTCTGGTACTGTTTTCCAGCTTGCACTGCAATCACTTTGTCGTTGTTCCTATAAAAGCCTTATGCCATTGTGAAATTTGGATATGCAACTTGGTTTTTCAGTCTAGGGGAGCATGTGCCCAACACTCTGTCACTCCAACTGTAGATTATTTTCTTGTAATTGTTAAATATTTTTCTTGAACATTTATTTATTTTACGATCTTATGTTTTGTAAGGGTTTAATATACCTTGTCTTCCTCGTGAAAAACCAATATACACACTTTGTATATACAGTTATATATATATATACAGTCACACAGTTTGTATTAGTCCCCTTTCAAACAGATTTTTAAGTCTTCAAAGTGTTATTTATCATTGTTTAAATCATGTTTTAAAAAAATGTATGGCAATAGTATGTGTTAATTTTCAGTTTCGGTTTTGTTATATAAAATCCATATATACACTTTTGTATATATGGATATATGTATATATATATATATATATGTTTATTATGAAACAAACCAGTTTTGTTTATGTGTTTTTCAAATGGTGAAAGTATACTTTTTTTATATACATGTAAATCATGTAAGTATCCTTTCTTGTTTTGTTTATGTGGATTACAAATATATATATATATATATATATATGGTTATATGTATATACTTATATGTTTTTATCATAACCCCAAATAATTTTTCATAAAACCGAGTTTTGGTGATTAAATAATATAATGAAGTATTTATTAATTATAAGGTATTTTATTTTCTTAAATTATGATTTACATTTATGATTCTAAGGGTTTATTTTTATTAAAAAACTACATTTCTTTTAATATGTTCATATATATATATATATGACTTTATTTTTAAGAATATATAAATTAAGGGTGCACTAAAAAATATTTTAGATTCATGGTTTTCATTAAATTATGGAATGGAAGTTTATTTATTTATTTGTGTCAAAGTTGAACTCTATATTTTCAGGTTCTTCATAAGGGTTCAATACACTTTGTCTTCCTTTTTCAAACTTGAATATAAAATAGTATTTATTATATATATATACATTCATATAGTTTTATTCCACCCGGTTTTAAATCTTCTGTGTGTTTATTTACAATGATGTTTTAGAATGTGATGGGTGGAAATTATTTTCAATTATGGTATTTGATTGTAAACACGATGACTATTTGTTTCAAAGTGTTGCAAGTAGGTACGACATATACATATTTTATTTATATACATATATATGGTTATGTGTATGCATCTATAATTTTGAAACATAATCCGAATTAAATTGGCCTAAAACAAACTTCGGTGGTTAAAGTATGTTTTTGATATGTTTAATTAAATTTTCAAGAATGTATGCAATGCATAAAAAAAATGTTTCACCGCAAATCAGTTGACCATATATGCTATGCAACATAGGGTATGACAATTTATTAAGACATTACCATTTATTGGCGCATTCTTGTGTACAAATCACATCTGTCCTAATTTAAAATTGGTCATTTTGAACTATAAATATTCTTTTCCATGAATCAAGGATTTTGAAAATTAAGGAACTATCATTTTATGTGACGACCCCATTACTTTCTTGTTTTAAATTAATATCATGTGTGCAAATAATGTTTACTAGTTTATTCATGTCGTTGGGAAAATTATTATTTAAATAATAACGGATATATTTTGATGTCAATTCCATTTATCAGCGCATGAATTAAGAATGAATAATACCTATCCAAAGTTATAAACAAGCAATGTAATGCATTGAAAGTTTATTGAAGTAGTTGTAAAGTTATTAATTTATGTGATAAATCAAACTATTTATTATTTATTACTTATGATAATGAATTGGGAAGTTAATTATTTGGAGTGGTATGGGAAACCCCAAATAAAAGACATGGAATTAGGTATTCAAAGTGGTATGGGACGCCTTGGATACATGGCCTTATTAAACATATGAGGAATGTTTTGGACTAGTATGTTCCAGGTTGGGGACCGGTAAAAGTAAGCCCTCTGGGTTGGGGTCTGGTTATAGCAGACCCTCTAGGTTAGAGTCCGGTTATATAGGATCTCCTGGTTGGAGTCCGGTTACAAAGGCTCTCCGAGTTGGAATCTGGTAACAGATGCTCTTCAGGATGGAGTCTGGTTACAGAGGCTCTCTAGGTTGGGGTCTGGTTACAGTTATCCCCTAGGTCTTGACATGAGGCCTTGACACAGAAATTAAAGTCCGACATTATACATTCTCTCATTATGTGTATGATAATTAATTAAAAATGGATATTTGACTAGTATAATATCTATGGTTAAGAGCCAGTACTTATGAGTATCAGAAAAGTAGAAGCTTATGGCGTGACATATGTTTAGCACTCAGTGATTTAGTATTCGATGTATGAAATTGAAGTTATTACCTTCACTCGCAACTCTGATTATTCATTGCTCTTATCTGTTTATTTTTTTCTTACATATTATTACATCATACATGTTTAGAATGTCTTTTATTTGTTACTCTAAATGAGCTTGCCTATAATTGAATCATGTATCCTTGTAACTCTATTAGCATGTTTTTAATTGAGCTCTTTTATGATATGTTACATGTACTATAGATTTTATTTAAGAGAAATTTTTTATGGAAATTTTTAAAGAATGATTTCAAAAGTTATATTGGTTTTTTTAAAACCCCTTACAGGGCATTTTCATTCTCAGCCTACATTTTTGAAATAAAATTTTCAGGTATCAAGTTTTAGTTGAAGAAGCATTTCAGAAGTAGCTGGTTTCCCGGAACTTGAACTGAATTTGATCCTCTCCATGGGACATGATGTGAAATTTATCAGTGCATGTTTTTTAATGAATTTCACATCACATCTGAAGGAACTGACTCCAGGGGTTTGGGATCCAGGTCCTTACAATATAAATCATAAAATTTTATATAAATTATTCGATATAAATTCTACTTAAATAAAAATTGTTTTATAAATATGAACAATGTCTCAATGTATGGGAAATTGAAACAAAATCTCTTACATCCTTTGTACCTTTTGAATCAAAACAACATGAGATGTATAACATTAAATATAAAATTTAATATCATGAAAAAATATATAATCATGATAAAAATATGACAAATTTCTAGTATTTACACTATTGAAAATTAAACATTGTGTATAACCTAAACATTTCTCAAAGATAATAGTCTGGTATAAAAACCCAAATGAATTAAAAAACAATCTTCTAAGAACTTCTTGAAAGAGAGAGAGCATTAATTTTATGTTTAAATACCATGAATAATAGTTTTAAGTGATTTTATATATAAAATTTATGGTATATACACCATTTAAATGAAAATAGATGTATAAAATTACTTGTGTCTCAAAGAAGGAAATTTTGAGATGAAACCCTTATGTAGTTTCATTGCATAGCTGAACACAATATAAGATCCTTTATAAATAAAAATCCATTTAATATCATATTTTATAACCTTTCTCATAAATATTACCATTTTATAATCCTTATTATAATTTTCCCATGACTATATTAATTAATTATAGTGCATTATGACAATTCAGTGTAAATAACATTAACAGTTTTGCACACATTTAATAATTATGATATCATTACCAATAATTTGATACAAATTTAACTATTTAAATATAATTTAATTTTCTTTAATATATAATTTAGATTTATTTAAAATTTTATTGTTTCATTCTATATGTTTTTTTGTTACGTTATATGAAAACAGAATTGATAAACCTTATTTTGGTAATTTTAGAGAACAAAAATGGTACTATAATAATAAGTTAAATAATTAAAATAAAATTCCAAGAAACATTAAAATAATTAATTTCTTATTAAATTATAATAATATTATTTTTCATATTCCCAAACTCATCCCTAATTTTATTTTAATGTTTTATTCATTGGGTTGTTAAAGATACCCAAACATGAACACACTTTAACTCGTTTGGAGTGTATGTTTAAGGAGAAGTTTATTTTGACATAAAATCATTATGAAAAAATCATATTGATATTTTTTTATTTTTTTTATTTTTTTTATTTTTTTATTTTTAAACATATTTTATGATCTTTGGATAATGAATAAAAAACAGGAAGAAAAATAAAAAAAACGATTCTTCGTGGAGGTGGTAGTATGTGCACATGCATGATTTCTGTTCCTTTTATTTTATAAGTGGATAAAAATGAATAAATAAGGGTCTCAACACTGATATTATGAAATATAAATATAACTATGACACTAAAATTAAAATATTATTATGGGTATTAGATATTATGGAGAGTATGATTTAGAATAAACACTTGACAAAGAGGTAACAATTATATTGGAGACTTGATTTTTCCTTCGAAGTTCCCCTAAAATTGAAGGAATTGGGATAAATATGAGTGAAAAGGGATTATATATTTTGTATATAATTATAAATATAGTATTATGGCGTCACTTAGAGTATTCCTATTAAGAAGTTTTTTTAAAATTGTTTCAGAAATCCACTTTTATAAAAGAGGAAAAGGGTGATTTTGGAAACACCCTTCATATTTTAATAATTCCATGCCACTATTCCAAGTTCAATGGAGAAAAATATTTTAAATAATTAATTTTTGCATATTTTTAGGTCTATAAAGGCTTAAAAAAGTGTTTACTCACAAGTTTTAAACATGTTTTACCATTTTTACCATTGAGTTTTTATACTAAACTCTTACTTTTAAACTAAGTAATTTGTTTTTAATTAAGTGGTTTTATGTTTAAATAAGAATATTTAATGACCTATAAAACCAAATTTGGGTGTTATGGAACTGAATTTAACATATATTAAATCTAATTAAATTTATAAATACTCTAAAATTAACATTAAAATTAAAATAGGTAATGTGTAGAAAAACTATTTTAGTAGAAAAAAAGGCATTTTGGCCATTATGGATTCTTAATCTTATTTAGTATTGATTACCCACTAAATGATTATTAATATATTTATTAATTATTTATAAATAATATTATATTAATTATTTAAATTATTATAATTTAATTTATTTGATATAAATTCCTTGATATTAATGAAACAAGAATTTTTAAAATAATTGTTTCACAATTATTGTGGTAATTAGAATCAATCCTATTAATCTAAATTTTATAACTGAAAATAAAATTGGACATATTAAATAGTAAAAAAATTATTATCTAAAATATTATGGTAATTTTATCAAATTAACTTTATATGTTTATGGAAAATAATCTTAACATTAGCACACGAATCACATAAAAACTAGTTTTTTGAAAAAGTTCTTTTTATGAAAAAAAGATTTTTAAATAGGATAGAATTATCAATTTAATTGATTCAAATGAATTTAAAATAATTATTATCATTCAAATAGTATTTATATAACAATACATTAAATAAAAAAATTCATTTCATCATGTTATAATTAATTATACCAAATAGACAAAATAAAAATCTCATTCAAATGCTACATAAAATTTCAAAATGTTGAGAATTTGTTTATAAATGCAACATAAGATTTTCAAAAAATATTATAATTTATATTATATAATTTTATATATAAAGGTTTCAAAACCATAAAATTTATATCAAAGTGGTGGTATTAGAAAAATCGGTATTTTCACTATTCACTTAAAAACCAATTATTTTAGAAAAATCCCTAAAATATAACCTATGATGATTTTGTTGTGAGGAACTCAAAAATAAATTTTAATTTGTCAGATTTAAATTATAAAATTTTTAAATTTAGATATAAATAAAAAGGATTCTATTGAAAATTTCCTTTTCAATATTAGCTTATATTAATTATTTTCCTTCTAAAATTAATAACTACTAATGGTTTACCGTCTTATTATTTATTATATATTTCATGATAATGTATGATTAATATTTTGTGGTTTGTTTACGTTGGGTTCACTGTGTGACACAAGTTATAGAACACAATATTAATTTTAAATTTTCTAAAATCTCAGGCCATCATAATAACATACAGGATTATAAAAACAATGTTCTGGTTAGTTGTAAATAGTGTCACATTAACCTTTCCCCACATAAAATCTTAAAGTATGTGGGATCTCATTTAAATATAATCATTGAGACTATAATTCTCAAAATAATAGCCCCCAAACCCCCTTCAAACTGTATTCTACCCAGTACCAACCCACATTGGGCCTTCCTCTTATGATATGTTAACCCTCTTGCCTAACACTAACTAATGCTAGTATCACCTATAAATGCATGAAACATACTACCAGAAATTTCCTTGATGATGATTATTTGGCCGCCATGTGGTTGTCTTGATCTCCTGGGCTCAATTGGTTGGCCTATTTTTTCTTTCAAAAATAAACACAATTTCTATTTAGTAAAAATCCATCAAAAATATATTTTTTTATTTCATTTTAAAAAAAATAAATTTAAAATAATCCACCCAATAAATAAAATTATAACAATTATAATTTTAAAAAAATTGACAATTAAATTCTTTTATTAACAAAATTATTCATAAAAAATTATCCATTAAATGTACTTACTCTTAAAATTCGTATCTCATATTTATTTATGATATTAAATTAATTATTACAAATAAATTTTAATATCATTTCAAGGTTGTTTTAGTCCTAAAATAAGAAGATACAATATGACATGCTTTTACTTCATGTATATACCTAATGGTAAGATATTATCTACCAATATAACTAGGCATATATTTAATGTAAGATAATTCATTTCATCCTTAGATAATGTAAGATAAATATTTAATGTTTCATTTAAAAATATATGATACTCATAATAAGTTTTCTTTAATTGGTAAGAATTTTTGGGGTGTAAATTTTTTTCATCTAGAATTATTTTATTTGAGTTTAATGTTAATAGATGTGTATTATTTCAACTTCTATATAATCGTATAAATAATTTAGTTATTATAAAGTATTTTATAATATTTTATTGACATGATTTATTTTTATATTATCAAGATACATCAAACTTAGATAATTTTTTATGAAAAATGTTCTCCTTTTTAAATAAAATATTCTAATTAAGTAATGTATATACCTTTTTATCATTCATGGCCTTGGAACAAAAAATTAATTTAATTTTTTACATTTGAGAAGTAATCTTTTAATCATGTAGCAATATATCCTTGAAGTGATAAAGTAATTATATAAAATTGGTGTCACACCATATATTGGTTTCCTTCAAGTTATAAAATTTTATTACTTGTTATAACAATGTAAATTTTGTATAAGAATTTTTCTTTTGAAAAAGGTACCTCAACCAAAAGGCCAAGATATTTATTCATTGAAGAAAAAAAGTTACAAGAGCTGAAAACATGGGATCTTATTACAATAAACCTATTAAAAAGAATATTTTCATAGTTATTCAACCTCTCGAATAGTTTTGGACACTCTCAAAGCATATATTCAACCATCATTTTTATTTCATAAATACGGTTTATGTATTTATATACAATTTTAATAAAATCATGTTTTCTATAACACGTATTGTTATTCCACTCTCTATATGAATTTACTTTATCCCCATGTTTTGTTATATATTTATTACTATAGTTAATTCTATAAAAAATAATCCTTCTTAAAATCCATCAAGGCCAATTAGAATTGAGTAAAAAACATATATAAGGACACATAATCCTACAATGGTTAGTTGAATAGTACATTGAAAAATTAATAAAATCTTTAATATCATCCTCATATTATTTTAATATATGATTAACATTTATTTTTTGGGATCTATATTTATCCTATGAGTTAATAACAGGAAATATTTTCATATAAATAGTTCCAATTTTAAGTTACAATATGTCATATATCATAGAAAAGTATAAAAATATTTGATAGAGACTATCGTAGTGTTTTATTTTTCATTTTAATTTCATAATATTTTAATGCATAAATTAAATAAAAATATATAAATAATATAATTATGTTTAAGTTTGTTTTTGTGTGTATTTAATAACTATATATATATATACAAATATAAAGAAACATTTAATATAATTACACCCAAACATTTTAATATATGAAAATTATATATATAATTGTGTTATATATTATACTTATAAATATATAATAATATAATATATATATATATATAAGAAAATAATGAGTCTTGGGACACATATGGTAATTGAACTGATTTACCTACATATTTTTATATTTATAAAAACAAAATATATAACATTATTTATTTTATATATTCTTACCTGATAATTTAAATATTTTTAAAAAATAAAGAAAACAGAAAAAGGTCAAAGTGGATTAAAATGATGAAGTCTAAGAGAATCCTATTAGACAATAATTTTACACTCTGAAGAAAGATAATTGGTGAAAGAAATAATAATAAGACCCTCTTCTTTCTCTTCCTTGTATTATAGAGGGTTTGTAGCCATGTTGCCTTCACCCTGAGTGTGAGAAATATTCACATTCTAATTCAGGGTGGTCCTGTGGGATTTAATAAAATTGTTAATGCTCTAATGACAATCCCCTATATATATATTAAAATATATAAATCATATATATATATATAATTTATTAAGTTATATATAAAAATATTTCATACATAAATTATAATAATATTTTCAACTTTGATTATAATTATAAGTTTTAAACTTACATATATAATTAAAATTTTACACACACACACATATATATATATATTTATAAAACATATATATAAATAAATATTGACAAGCCCCTACCTTATAGGAAATACATGTTAATAATAAGGAAATTTTACTAATTTTTAAAAATCCACTTGAGTAGTTGAATTTTCTAGACTTTAATGAGTTTCCATCACTTGGTTCAATGCTACAGTGAATCATTTTGGGGAGAGTCTTGGTCCTAGGTAAAAAAATTCTTGTGAAATACTTTTGAGAAGAGCTATGAAATAATGTAAGTGATACTTAAGAAAATTATGTAGAATTTTCTTGAAAACTTTTGACATGGAAAATCCATCCAATGATGAGGATTAAAAGACCATGGGAAAACTCCTAAAATTACACTATAAATCAGAGAGTATAAAAATCAATTAAATTTAAAAACAGTAATTTCAATAACTTTATAAAAATCTTATTTATAAAACACACCCTCGTATGCCTCTATCATCTCTCTAAAAAATAATCTAGTTATAAACACCCCCATTATGGGACAATATGACACCCCCCCCCATGAAAAAACATCACACTTCAATGAAAAAATATAACCCATTTGACAAAACATCACCCTTATAAAACAAAATCCATGATCTTTAACAAAATGTAAGCATGTATTCTCCTTTCTCCATTATCAATACATCGTACATGCTATTGTAAATGTAGAAGCATCCCGCCTCCTCTTAGTGGACAACATCTTAAAAAGATCCAAATATTTCCTTCTCAAGTCAGGTTTTCCTCTAATGTATATCTATTTAATGTGGAATCACCTATTATCCCCTTTTAAATCCCTAGTAAGATTCTTTTTAAAATAAATTTAAGATATAAAGGTAATATATATTAAAAACAAAATACCCATATCACATTAAAATTGATATATAAAAATATATATCTCTACTTAAAAATAAAATAGGTTGAATCCTATCAAATTAGATCCATATGGGGTGGTCACTCATGTAGAGAATCAATAAGCATCGCTTGAAGTCACCTATGTAGTTGTGTCATCAATGGAAAGTCACACCTTCTAGATACAAAGGAGTATTCATCACTTAGTTTATCACTAATTCACCTAGGTAGGTCTCTCATGTGGAGAATCTATCATTTTCACCTAAAGAGTCACTGTATAAGAGTCATGTCATCGTTGGGATGGAAATCACTAATAATGTACAATCATTTCTAGTAAATGTTCAAAGTTACCTAGGGATAATTTCTTTCATATGGATTAAAAGTTTCTATTTTTGTGAACACAAATTGGTATGTTTGTCATTTTTTTCACACAGGATAACAACAAAACCTAACTTATAGGGAATGATTTAAAATATTCTCATTATACATGGTATGAGAGAGGGTTTTTTATCCTTATACCATCTCTTTTATCACTTGATAATCCTATAGATAACCCTAGGAAATTCCCCCTTTATATATTTAATAACTTCTTAAGAATATGAAATTATGAAAAATGGTTTCCCGAAACCATAATTGGCCTCTTTCTATGAAGCACACCCTCCTGCATCAATCTATAGAAAGTCCAAATTGCATTATGCCACCATCCATCATAGTTGTTCTTACCTACATGTGAAACTCTTTCTTTGAACCCTCTTTCCATGTCCACATCCTACGGGGTCACCCCTTCCATCCAGTCTTCAACCATTGAATACTGCATAGGATCACTATATATCCTATTTTTTATCAGTCAAACCACTATCAAGCTAGCTAGATCACATTAAAAATATTTGATTTTACAAAACGTTCTATTAAGACATATTATTTATGAAGATTAAAAATTTAGTTATATAATTAGGTAACCACATCATAAATACTATTTGATTTTCATGTTAGGTGACGTTACACCAATTAGTTTGGGATCTGAAAAAGGGGGTGGTTCAACCCAAACTTCAGGGATCCTCATGATGGGAACCAGATAACCCGTACTTTTGGGTTTATAAAGTGGGTTCCATTCCACCCAAACTTATTAGTTCCATAAGATGGATTTCATTTCACTTGGCCATTTGGGTCCATAAGACAAATACTATTTTCACCTAATTATTTAGGTGTGTAAGATAGGTATCATTTCACCTAGTTTTTTTGTGTCCAAAATATAGTTATCATTACTTCTAGATGTATGGGTTTAAAAAATGATCGTCAATTAAATCATCCTATTTTTTAAGCACTATTCATTATCCACATGTGAGATTTTTAGTGACCATATATATTTTTAGTAGAATACATTTTCTACTTTATCATGAAAGGGTGAGAAAAAAATAGATATTCTTACTTAGTTATTATTATCATTTTTATGTAATCAAGTTGGTCCTGTCTATCTTGCATAGTATTATTAATTTATTTTTTTATTTTTTTATTTTATTACATATCCAACATAGGTTAACCTATATTTATGGAGAATTTTAGAGTATTTAAATATTTATGCTATTTAAATATTTATGATTTGAGGTAATGGTCAATGGTTTAACATTGAAACTGGATTTACCTATATTTTTAATCTAATTATTATCTTTATTTCCTTCATCTAAAAATAATAATATCCTAAACTCACTTATATAGATTAATTCTAGGTATTACTCATCAATAATGCATAGACATACATATATATTACAAGGTCCGTAAGTTTTTTTCCTACATGAAAAAAAATTATAGAATATAAGACTATTGATTAAGAGAAAAAAATAATTATTCAAGCCACCAAAAATATATTCTTGATGAAATATATTGAAATTTTAGAATGATATTCAATAAGGATTTGATCCATCAAAAAATTGATTCTCTGATCACAAATAAAAGGAAAGGGGAATGGAAATGGGACTTTATTTCATAATAACAAATGTTTACAAAAACTCCCTCTTTGTACCTCTCTCTAAATAGAGTTATCAAACTAGTATTCTTAGATACAATGAAGATCTCTATGACTTGTGTGGGTGATATTGGAACTCCCCAAGTACTCTCTATATTATCATGGTGGAATGAGTAATTTTTGAAATAAAACCTACCAATCTACATCTAAACCCATATATACCTTCATATTTTACTTGGCTAGAAATGGAATATATTTTACACATATATAATTTGAAATTTCTAGGATGGAATTCAATTCTTGGTGATAGTAGGTTCACCAACCACTAACCAATGCAGTTGATAAAATCTCCATCAATTTTTTCCCTCCATATGTAATCCACTAAATCATATGAAAGGTTCTAAACTCACATGACCTAAAATCTTTATAATTATATTCATTTTATTTTAGTTTTTTTTTGTATTTAGGTGTATCAATATCTATTGGTCCATAAACTCATGTATCAAATGATAGTGGATTTCAAAGTTCTTAATATGTGAATGGTACTTGGAATTATTGATAAATTTAAAATCACTTAGTCTATTACAATGAACCATATAATATTTCTGTATGAATATAATATACTAGAGAAATTCATTTAACCACAATATTTTATTACCAAACTTTATATAATCAATTTACTATACTTAGGTTGTAAGTAAAGTTACACTCTTCTATAACCTTGACTACCAAGATACCACTCCTCCTACAAAAATTATAGATGTATCATTACGTAGGATTCATACTATCAAGATATATTTCCATATATACATCTTTATTTACGTACAAGAGTTTGTAATCTACCTTATAGAACAAAAATATCTTTTATGAACCTTTATGATACCTCATAATCCACATGATTTCATTCCAGTGCTACTTCATGAGGTTGGAGAGAAATCAGCTAATGGTCTCCACTGCATGGAAAATGTATAGCCTCATACACACCATATCACACATAAAATTTTCAACCACCAAGGGGTATGGTATAAACCCCAACACATTTATTTATTCTATATAATATTTACATAAAATTATTCTCAACATTGAATGACTGACAAGAGTAATTCTCACTAGTTTGGCTCTTTCCAAGTTGAACATTTCATAACATGTTCAACATTTTTCTCTTAAGATAACTATGACATCAAACTCTTCCAATCATGAATGATTATCATTATCAAAATCTATTGAGTCATTCTAAAGTCTTTCAGAATAAAATATTTGGATAAATCCATCTTCAGTAGGTTGATCTTCATTGTATACTTCCCAATGATAGACATGAAATCAATATAATATAGAAGAGAAATAAAGATACGTTCCTAAAATATATGAAAGTAGATACATTGGTCTTCCTATTTAATCTTATGGAAATAACTCAAGATCAATGATTAAAACTAATTATACCACTCTATGGGAGTCTATTTCCTTTTATACAATCTCTTATTCAACTTACACAATAGGTTTTCTTTTCCATACACTTAAAAACCTACAAGAAACTTCATGTGGATCACCTCAGTGGGGTCACCATGAAGAAATTTTTTCTTTAAATTCTTATTCCCAATCTCAAGGTCCATGATATCCACCAATATAAAAATCACTTTAACTAAATCCATTTCCACCATGGTTTAAAATATCTCATCAAATTCAAGTCCTTTATTCTAAAGGAATCCTTTTTCTTTTAATCAAGCATTGTGTTTGAGAGACACACCATCTCATCCTCTATTACAAGCATTCACTTGAGTTTTTTAAGATGATATATTATGTCTTCAAATCCTTCTGAATCCCCCTCACTAGTGATAAAAAAGTAATTTAATTACAAATATTTTATTTATAAAATCCTTCCTTGTACAGATCTTCAAGAATTTGAAATGGTAAGCTTGAGAGACACACCATCACTAGGATCTTGTGATGGTTTTACAACTTCTGGTCTATAGTATGGAGTCTCCCACTCCTCAATATCTTTCTATACTACCTCGTGTTCTTTTGTTTATTATTTTTCTTAAACATTATAATATTTAGAGAAAGTTTTTTATGGTATTAGTACTGATTCAAAAATTGATTCATTGACACTTTATCTTCAATACATTGTGAAATTTTGAATATTCTTGATCATCTGTTTCTCATGGAATATTACACCTCTTCTTTTGATCATCTTTTTCTTCTTTGGGTTCCAAAACAAATATATATGAACTCTTAATATCTATATATAATTAAGATTCATGTATTTCATCTCCCATATATCTTATTCATGATCTATTTGTATATATGTTAAAATTATAAACATCCAAATACTCATAAATGAGAGTGACATAGATGTTTACCAGACCACCTATTTTGTAGAATCAAAAAATTCAGAGGAATTTTTTATGATATATTGATAAGGTAACATCCAACTCAAATAGATTCTCTCCATGATCTCTTAGATAAATTATCCAAACTCATCATTATTATGTCCTTGAACATGATGGTTTTATGTATCCTTTTTGTAACTTTGGGGTGTTGTGGATAATATAGAACTATCCTCTCATGTTGAATGCCCTAGATCCGACAATAGGAATAAAACTTGATGGATGTTTACTCTACTTTTTTTATAAATAAATACACTTTATCTTATTCCTTTTTTAACTCTCCACCATGGAATGAATCTTCTTGAAGTAATCTAACACATGGACCTTTTTTAATAACAACACCCTCACCTTTTGATATAAATAATCAATAATGTTCTGGAAATATCTTTGACCATTAATATATTGCACCTCCATGAGACCATATATATTAGAGAGAACTAGATTCAGAAAATCTAATATTATTGATGAAATATTATTGAATGGGACTCTATGTTTATTCCCATATAATAAGTAATTTAAAATATCTAGGGTTGTATTCTTGTTAACACTGATGTACATATTAATTATCATTGTAACGAACTATATTTTTCTTTAAATTCCTTTAAAATATTGAGATAAAGAGTTACATTGTGTTTTGGTGAGTAAGTATACATTTTTATTATTAACCCTTTGTTTTGGTGTAGAGGGTTTCAGCCTGAATATTTGTGGTGTATTAAAATTTATCTTATATGGGAGGTGTGCAATGTTCAATACACTTATTTTTATCTCACATCGAATGTGTTTCACTATAATGGTTTTATTTCATATTTTCCATTATTTAGAGTCTATTTAGGAGGAATGAAAGTCTCATGATCATTACCGAAGTTATAATAATTGTATCATGAAACCGTGTGAGGCGTCATAGTGGGGTCGATCCATGTGGTTTTAATGAGAATTAATAGATCTTTATAGGGAGTTAATAAATTATTTTATAATGTTTTGGTTTCTATATAATGGATTATCCAAGGTACACTAGTGTGTGATGGATGTTTTTACACCATTATTTTGTTCTGGTTATAGGGATTTGTGTTGTAGCAGTTTGTGTTGTGCCATGATTAGTGTTGTTCCAGGTTTGATTATAAATAGTAGTTATAACCTCTCTCCCTTAGATTTTATTTTCATCCATTTGCCTCTCAGCCTTCAATGGTGTATTATAAAATTTCTATTCATATTTAATGATCCTCCAATCAATAATGATTATGATTTTATCCCTTGGAACTCTCAGAGTATGGATTTATGCAGCATTGATGGACAAGATCTGAGTTAGGTCGCCTTGATCAAATCATGCTTTATTATCATGTGATTAAATAATGAATCTATCTGATGGAGTTTAATTATTTTCTTATGATATTAATGATGTCAATACCCTTTAATCCCTTCAATAATATCCTCATTTGGATTAAAATCCTTTTTTATTAGTTTCTCCTATTCATTATAACATTTCTGAACCTATCTATTGAATCCCCTATTATTATCCTGGTTTGAGTAATTGGAATCCACTAGACCTCATTATGATAGAATAAAGTGTTGGTTCAATGATAAAAGTGGCACAAAATAGAATCAATGGTATGGGATGGAAATAAAGATATAAACAAGTATGTTATGTGTAGATTTTCATTGCACCCTGATAAAGTATATCATGACAAAAAATAGGGTCTCATGAATTTTTCACCTTACATTCACGAGAGGTTTACACAAAAAAACTAAATATTACACTATGAATACCCCTATTATAGTGGTACATAATATTATAAGGGTGTTAACTTATATAGAGGTTGTGTGTTCCAAAATAATCTTATGTAAGGTGTGTTATGGCATGCTTGTTCTAGCTGTGATGTGAAGATGATAGTTGCAGTTTGAACGTAGATATTATTGAATTGAGGGGATAATGATAGTCATTGGATATGAAATATTGTGCATATATTGTGATGTGTAACTAGTTTATCATGCATTTTAGTGTGGAATTATAGATAATGTTGTGACTCAATTGATCCCTAGAGTGAATGACATGGCATAATACATTTCTGAGTGTATTTGTATATTTTAACCTTTGTGAAGGATTAGGTAAAGGATTTATTATATACTGAGTTTATAAATATATATATAGATATATATATATATATAATGATCATACTTATTTCTTTAAAATCATATGTTAGACATAAGTCAGTTTAGGTAGTTTAGTAGTTGTATCTTTTTACGGCTGATAATCGGGATCAACTGTAATGAGCAAAGCACGCCTTGGGGTTTTGTACTCCCATATATACATTTCAATGATAGGATTTAGGTATATCTATAGGGTATTTTAATTTTTTATATTCTCATATTTATAGTGTGTGGGTCCTCTACAATTTGGGCATGGAGTTGTTCCACTCTTTCACCTGAAAAGACGTGGATCCCTCATAGGGTTAGTAGAGTTTTGTACACCCCCAATCAATGTTCCATGAATCTTTGAGGTGTGGTTCCTATATTAATGGATTCAGTTACACCCTATAATAATGAAATTTCTTTATATGGTTGGGTCTACCATAATGGGTTTGGAACTTCCTCGACCGACACTTAACTTTGAGAGGAATGGGACCCCCACTACAGTCAGTGGGGTGATATAAGTTTAGTTTTGTTGGGTATCTTGGATTCTTGGGTTTCTCGGTGCATAAATCTTCTATATATGGATTCAAATGCTCCTTTATCTGATTTTAATTGATCGATGAGGTGTAGGTCATCTATCGGGATTTGATACTCCCTTGAAGAACATGAATACTTCTATGAGGAATGGGCCCCTGTTATATTTTTAGTGAGATGCATTGGTTTAAACATAGCTAGGTTGTTATGATTTTAGGGGTAGTACTCCCTTAACCAAAAACTATTCTTATACAAGGTAAGGGTATCCCAAATGTGTCTTATGAAATAGTGACATGGTAGTTTTGGGTTGATGGATGTGGTTCTCTCTTAACTAACATGAATGCTATGATGAGGAGTGGATCCCTCGCTATGGTTGAGGGTGGAATACTAAAAATATGGAATATTATGGATTTTATTCATCTTATGATGCCTCGGGTACCCTATGGTTTCCTTTGAGTCATGAATTTTAGTTGGTCTACTGATTTCAGACTTTTTGAACCTTCCATAATTCTGATCATCCCTAGTTTCCCATGAGAAAAGATCATTCATAGAGATGAGTTGAGAATATTGGGACTCTGAACTTTCTAGGGAATTTTAGTAGTATAGAATACATATACTTCCTTCCTCATTCCCAATTACTCTATTGTTCTTATTTATGATCAAACATATTTTTTTCTTTATTTTTATGGTTTTGATCTGTCTTACTAAGTATGTTTATACTCACCCATATATGGTAGTTATGCACACACATGTTTTGTTTTTATAGATAATGAACATTTTATAGGTAGTCTTAGTAAATGTGGAGTTAGTGCATATTTTTTGGATCTAATTCCTAGTGATTATTTTTGTATCCTAGTGGTTTATAATACGGGTGGTGACTAATATAAAAGAATATCAATCCTTGAGTCTCAATAATGAGGAGTGATTCATCAGGTTCAAGGACCTTGAAAAATTTATAGTTCCTATGGTGTTTTTTCATTGTGTTTGTGGACTTATCATGTGATTTATCATTAATTCATAATAAAACATTCAATGTAATATATATATATATATATTACTACTAATAGTGTTGTTGGATATTTTACGCATCTAAGAAATGTTTTTTTCATGTTGATACAGGATACAACCTCCCATGTTGTGTGACATGTTTCTCAATGTTAGTTACTAGCTTCTATAATATTGGATGTGGTATTTGTGTGGTACATGCATCTTACTTATGACCTTATATGGTCCCCTATAGGTTTGGTCATGTCAAATTTGCATCAGAAAAATCGAGTCTTAGGGATGAAATTTAGAGTTAGTGATCATGTGAGGATTGGTTTAGGAATTTAGTGTAGTGATGTTAAGAGTTTAATAAATTTTATTATCAGTATAGGGAGAATAAAATAGTTTTAATGAATATAATATCCTATCTATTGGAATTTGATAACCTATTAGTCAACCTATAATTTTAATTCATCAATTGTGAGGTACAGGAAAGTTGGTACATGCATCATATACTTCTCAGTTGTGAACTTTCTTGTCCTTTACTATATTATATCATCAATATATTCTCTAATAATTGTGGGTTCATATGATAAAATGAAGGGATTTTCACATATATAGACATATCATTCTTAGAGGTGGGGTTGTGATGAGCCATTTCCTATAGTTGGGCCTATCTCCACCCATCAGTAAGTGATGAGGCATTGATTCAAAGACTCTATTGAGAGATATCATTTCACATATATCTAAGGTAGTTTATATACTATTTTTTCTTATTTAGGACATTATATTAGATTTCATGGTATTTCCCATTGAGTTCAAAGAGATTACCCATGGGATGAATATTCTATGTGTGTTATAATTTTCGATTCCTCCTGAGTTTATAAGGAAATCATGATCCTCGGGTGACAGAGGATTGGATGGATACTATGACTCACATTTTCTACTACATTTTACTATCACTAAAAATATTGAGATTCTTTCATTGATATCCCTACATGGAAAATCAATCTATTAGTTGATGGTTATTTTTTTGAACTCGATATTAGAATGCTCTATCATGGTTGGTGTTTGAGTAATTGTTTAGGATAACATCTTATCCAAAGGTTTTAGACCCCATTAAAAGTATAAAAACCATATCTAAGTAGTATTTTACGTTTAAAACACCACGAGGTATTCCCTATACATTTATCATAGTACAATTTTTTAATATTATCAGTTCAGGTAGAGCCTCCAAATAAATATTTCAAGATGGATATTTGATCTCAAACAACACCATATATAATGGATTCCCTTAAGATATTATTTTCATATGATTATTTTTTCCAAACATTCACCCTAGATATGGTGGTGGGTTATTGAATTTACTAGGAATTGATAGAGTGGTTCAATATATGGAACTCCATGTTGAAGATAATATTGAGGCCATATTCCTCCCAATTTTAGGTCCATTTTTCTACTAATAAATCATTTGGTTGAGGACTCAGTGGTGCAAGAGAAGTTATAGAGAAATGATGCATCAATCCACTCCCACAAGAATCATCATTAGTTATTTCATGACAATAATAGAGTGTAAAAAGTCATAGTTGTGGATGACATGTGTGATGAATGACTATTTTCATGTGACACCCACTACTATTCAAGGTATGATTCATTTACACTCTTTATAAACCCTCATATTGGATGATTCATGTACAATATATTATTATAAAAATTTGTCTCTATTATATTTATATTCAGGTGGAGACTCTCTCTCAACAATTATCAATAACAAAATTTCAATTGATGGAGATTATCTCTCACTTAACCCTATAAGTGAAATGAGTTTACACTATGTTGATAGAGAGATCTTTAATGAGATTACTTCCTAGAAAATATGAGACCCATTGTTACATAACTTTGTATGGATTGGTTACCCATTTCTTGTTTTTTTAGGTGTTGGACAATTAAGTAAATTAGGAAAGGTGCACCTTCAATAGTGAGTTGGATCCCCTCAAGGGTAGTGATTAGAGACAACCCTTGAGAGTGGTAGTCATATACCCATTATATGGTAATAATGACTTTAAAACTATGGTTATAGTTGAGAATTAACTTCCTTTATAGGTGTAAGAATGAACGAATGCTTCCAAAGGGTGACAAGTGACTATTCATACCTGTATATACACCATTTTTCATTCTATAGATAGTGTTCAAGTGTTATTGTATATACTGATAGACACCATTACTATTTTTATGGAACTTATAATAAATCATTTCCTTTTGTTTGTTTATAGAGTCACATTTTTATGAATTCAAGGAATTTACCAAGTCTTACCACTAAAATTCCAACTGTTTATTAGACTCTCATAGTTTGAGATCTGGATTCATGTAGTAGTTGTTAGGCTTCACGAAGTTTAGGTCCTGAATGTTGATATGAT
Source organism: Viscum album (assembly GCA_963277665.1). Lineage (NCBI taxonomy): Eukaryota > Viridiplantae > Streptophyta > Magnoliopsida > Santalales > Viscaceae > Viscum > Viscum album. Next base: position 117,011,361 of record OY728137.1, read on the forward strand.
TAATGTGGTATAATAGTGTTGTGGTGGGTGATCCCCTTAGGAGGGGATTTTATTTCTGATTAATGAAGGAGGAACTTTAATAGTTAGCATCAAAATAGTGGGTTCATGTTAGGGAAGGGAGACTTACTTAACTTTGATCAAAGGCGGTGGCCTCACACTATTCCTTTATGTTACAGAGGCCCCTGGTCATAATGTTAATTTAGTAGTCTCACGTGAAAATTTATTTTCAAGTGACAGACCTAAATGTTTTTTTTAAATGTGAGGGTAATTTCAGAAAATTTACTAAGTGGGTAGTTGTTTTCCATTAGTTTTTATATTAAGTACTACGATGAACATCTTGAGTGAGGACCACCCTAATGAAGCATGGCCCTCAGTGTGTGTGTGTCCAACAATTTTTTTTCATTCCCATCACATGAAAACTCTTACTATATTGTGTAGGAGGATATTTTATAAAATTTATAGTATTTGGTCACTTCAATCTTAGTAGGTATTATCTAGGGGTATACATCCAAAATAGTAGGTTCATCTGAATGGTTAAGACCATTCATTTTAGATTATGGTAGATTGGGCCATCGATGCACAGTGGTATGATGTTGGTAAGTGGGAGGTGGATAGTTTTTTACTTGATATACACATTTTTACCTTTATCATGAAAGATACAATAAAAAAACAAGTATTTTTCATATATGTATGCATTATCATTGTGTGATCAAGGCGGAGTTGTGAGGTTCCCACTAATGTTTGAGGAATGTAATGAGAATAAAGGACATGTTTTCCATGTAACTTGTAAGAACCCGGTTTTTTCTGAGAAAGACTTTGGAATATTCTTGATGATATTCCAGGGTAGCGCCTTCAGACGGCGTGCGATTCCGAGCCCCAGAGCGGTCCGTAATTAAATTTTCGGTGCGTTCACACTAGAAACGCTAAATAGATGGGATAACTCCTAAACGGAGTTCCGGATCAGGAATCCGAGTGTATGGATGGGTCCGTAATGGGGTGTTTACCCTAGGAACGACATAAAACTTGTCGGTGCGAGATGTTTGGACCCCTTGCCCGTTTCTGGAACGTTAAACGGATTAATTAATTAATTAATTCATTCATTTAATGGTGAAATGCTAGTATCTATTAAATTGTGGGTCGGATTGGAAAACTGAGGGCACCGTTGAGTTCGGAGCGTGTCGTTTAACCTAGGAGGGGTATATGTTTTGTGGGCGCGGGCCGTCTGTGAAAAATGGCCCTAGGGGCGTTTTAGTAATTTTTTGGCCTCGGGCGCTAAGTTTAATAACTTTTGAACGGGGTCTCGGAATAAAATTCTGAGACCACCGTTGCGCTCAGAGCGTGGTTCTTAGTATAGGGGAGGCTAAATCCCAACCCCATCGGGAGTTCGGGTTCAGGGCTGTTGGGTGGGTGTTTAAGTGATTTGTACTTAAACACCCCCACCCCCCTTTTTCTTCTTCTTCTTATTCCTCAAACCCTCCTCCACCTCCTTCACCTCCGGCGAGGCAGCTCCGACAAGGTGAGCTCCAGCGAGGCGACTCTGGCAAGGTGCGGTGGTGCCGGCGGATTGACGCGAAGCTCTGGGCGAAGCCCAGCGAGGTAGGCGGTGTTCGTTTGAGTTTTAAATCTAGAACCCTCTTTGAATCCCAATTATAGTGTCAAATTGTTGTTTTATCTTCTAAAAAAACCCATGGATGCGTAGTATATTTCTTTATCTTTCTAACACATCTTTCGGAATTGAAATCCGAGTTCGGAGGAGCCCGTAGCGGTCTGGCGAAGTTCTGCGGGATTTTGTATTTTTTCATCAGCGTCCGGCGGATACCGGCGGTTTCAGGTAGTTTCCGGCAGCTCCAGGTGGCGGAGGCATCTTTGGACGGCGGCGGCTTCGGGACGGCAGGCAGCGGCGGCCTTTGGCTCGGCGGCGGCAGGCCGAGGGCGCCGACACGACGCGGTGAGCGTGGTCGCGGCGCGACCCCGGCGGCGGACCGAGACCCGCGTCCAGCGGGTCTCCATGGAAAAAGGGGGGACCGGCCTTGTTGGCCGGTTGGTGGAGGCATGCCACACCGCGCGGCTAGGCCGTTGGGCGGCGCTGTGGAGCGGGCCGGCCCGAGGGAGGCGGAGCGGCCGGACCGGGCTGGTCCGGCCCAAGGGAGTACCCCCTTTAAATTTCTGACGTCCGTAGCTTTCGCTACGGATGTCCATTATGCGCGCCGTCTACGGCGGCACATACCTGACACGGAGGCAGACTTTTTTAGATGGTTTTAGGAATTTTTAATTTCCGAAACGAGGGGCATCTGTGGCGCGACACCTACTTTAAGTGAATTGGCGTTTTTCCGGGGGTCTTGTTTTGGGCGGCGCGGACGCGTCCGACGTCCGATTTAAGTGTCGTCAGTGGCGTTGGAACCCTAGCGTCGCGGAGGAGGTTTCTAGGGTGGTTCCGGGCGTTGAAGCCGGAGTTTAGGCGTGGGCCCCACGACCCGTCTTTTGAGCTGCGTGCAGCTTTTAACGACTTTTTCCTCGGACGTCCATTCGGGGCATGCGAGCAGTCGATGTTGGGTGTTTTTCTGAGGGCATCGCGTTGGCACAGCCTGCCCGCTATAATTCTGAACGATGGTGCGGGCCCCATGGGGGGTCGTTTCGGGAGTTGACGCTGATTTCCAGCTTTATCACCGGGTGTCCGTTTTGGACAAGTGATTAGTTGAACTTGTGTAATTTTTCGAGAGGATCGCAACGATGCAATCCGTTCGTTGTGTTTCGGGACCGAGTTGCAGGTCCCACAAAGCACCGCTCGTGTGCAGTGCGCCGGAATGTACCATTTTCTCTGGATATCCGTTGCACTCAAGTGAGTAGTGCTTTTGACATGTTTTTCCGAGGGATCTCAATGGTGCGATACACCCGACTGTTTTCAGGGCTGAGGCTCGGGATCACAGGACGCCGTTCGGGTGTGCGGCGGTGTTGGAGACTTTTTCGTCGGATATCCGTTGGAGGTGAGTAAGTAGTCGATCTCGCGTGTTTTTTCGTGAGGATTACAACGGTGTGATCCATTTGGTTGTGCGGAGCCTCTTGCTCGATCTTGTGAAAGGTGGAAATGTGAAGCTGCCCTGGTGGCGGTTCTTCTTCTGTGGTTGTAGAAGACCCTTGGCGTGTGATCGCGCGGACTCCCGTGTGAGTGAAGTAATGCTGGAATAGATGTGGTTGTCCGTTCCCCAGTTGTTGAGGCAGCAAGTTGGAAATGTTACGTCACGCCTTCGCGTTGACGTTGGGTGCCGTGTGCACGATAGCCCTTGGGCTGGAGACATGGTATACTCTAGGAGTATATGAGAGCACTTGGAGGTATGTGTGGTTTGTACCTGAGACATTCGTGCACTTGGTTGGGGTTGACATGGGGCCACACGTCGTGTGGTCCCCATGTGCGTGCCGTGTTCGGCTTTACGTACTTTGACCTCTCACGATGTAGAGGGTCCCTCTGTGTGATTTTTTGACCAGCAGGGTGGAGTTCTTCCCCTGGCTCTGTGCTCGTTTGTTGACCAGCAGGGTTGAGTGGTCTCCCCCTGGTTTCGTTCTCGATGGGTCGGCCAGTAGCGGTGCTAGTGGCACCCCCTGATGGAACAGGCGTTGAACCCCTTTGGGTGAGTTGTGCTGGAGTTGGGTGGTTGTGCGATACCCACTCCGTGTTTGGTTGGCCAGTGTTGTACCCTCGAGTGGATGTGGCCAGAGCAGTTCTGAGTTTTACCCTCCACCGGGGCTGGGCAGTGGGTTACTCATCGGCTTCTAGGGTCTACCCTCCAGCAGATACTGGGCAGTGGGTCACCCGACGACCTCTTAGGGTCTACCCTCCAGCAGGGATGGGCAGTGGGTCGCTCGTCGTCTAGTTCCAGGTCTACCCTCCAGGAGGGCTGGGCAGTGGGTCGCCTGTCGACTTATTCCAGGTCTACCCTCTAGCGGGGCTAGGCAGTGGGTCGCTTGATGATGTATTAAGGTCTACCCTCCAGCGGGGCTGGGCAGTGGATCGCCGGATGATGTGTTATGGTTTACCCTCCAGCAGGGCTGGGCAGTGGGTCACCCAGTATATTAATATGGTTTACCCTCCAGCAGGGATGGGCAGTGGGTCGCTTGATGATGTGTTGGGGTTTACCCTCCAGCGGGGCTGGGCAGTGTGTCACCTGATATCTGGTTATGAATTACCCTCCAGCGGGGCTGGGCAGTGGGACACCTGTTATCATTCCAGACTCAGTCCTCTCGACTAGGCCAGTTTGTGGCTTACCTCTATGATTACCAGAGTGGGACCCTTGGTTGTATGGGTCGGTGATGGAACAACTTGACTTTGAGGATACCTCTCGACTGCAGGGCAGTGATGAGGTGTGGTTTGACTTTCCTAGAACTCTCAAGTACAAGGGGCGCTTTCTCCACCGAGACGCGTTCTTGTGACACGATCTAAAAGAGTGAGGGCGAGTCAGTGCCGCCCAAAGCAGATAGTGTCGAAGTGCGGTGATTGACCCTCTTGGCTTGTAGTTCGGGGCAGACGTGCGGGATGCTGGGCATCGATGGAGGTTACTTCTGGGACTGTTGGCGACTCGTTTTCTTGGGCTGAGCTACGGGACGGAGATCCCCTTACGAGTTTGTTCGGGCTTCTTGACAGAGCATACATATGTATAAACCTTGTTTCCGGCACCCACTTCTTGGGTTTGGCTACTCTCCTTTTAGGAGAGGCGAAGACGCGCGGGGTATGCCACATGCTCTCCGTGTCTAGCTTCTCAGGGTTGGACGAGTCTACTCTCCTACTATAGGTAGCGAAGACTCGACGGGAAGTTCATCTTCTCACCGTTTCCAGCTCCTTATGTCTGGAAGAGTATACTTTATTTCTCTTGATGGGTTGAGTTGTTACTCTTTACTGCACTCTCTGTTGTACTCCCTTTGCTTTCCCTTGTTCGCTCTACTGCTCACCCTTCGGTACCTCCTTTGTTGCTCCCTTGAGCCTTCGGGGTATCCTACTGAGTATTTTTATACTCACCCCTTCTTGGGCTTTGCCCGCACTTGGTGTGCCCTTGCAGACGACGGACCGGTGGAGCGTGACTTAAGTGGAGCATAGGAGCTTGGGAGCTTGGACCGCGTGCAGTGGTCGTGGTCGGGTTCCAGGTGGGAGACTCGTCAGCTGTTTCTTTTTGTTTACCTGTTTCCGGGTTGTGGCACTTTTCTGGTTGGGCGCGTGTTTTGCCCCTTTTTTCTTTTTAGCACATTGCTTGTACTTGTAGAGGTCGATGCACTTTGTAGTACATATATAGCAGTTTCCCTTTCCTTTTATTTGCTTGTCTTTACTTTTACTCTGCACTGTTGCATTGAGTTTGTTGCGTGTGTGTGTACAGGTGCTTAGGCAAAGGCCTCCCCGAGTTATTGTGCCTTCGGCGCTGGTCGCCAGCCCCTTGCCTTTGGAGGAGGGATTGGGGTAGTTGCGGCTCGAGGCCGGGTAGGGTCGGGTCATGACAATGTGGTATCAGAGGTGGTTCGTTCCTTGGGACGTTGTGCGGACGTCCCTAAAAGAGGAATTGGTTGGGATATAGGGCAACAGTGTTAATGTGTCTCGAGAGCGGCTCTCAGGCCAGGGAGTCCAGTGATGGTGCGGCGGCCGACGTATCCATTCACCAGGACCTTGATAACCCGCTTGTCGACTCGACATGCTGAGACACTTGTTGCAGGGAAAATTTTTGTGTGCATCACATAGGACTGAGTCTTTGACTGTCCTTCTTGAGTCAGCTCCCCATCGTTGTTGTTGTGGTATATACATATATGCTCATGTGACCGCGACACTCCTTGATAATATTCAGGATGTCTCCACGAAGACAGCCAGCCCAGATACCAGCTTTGGGTGCTTGACGATGACCTTGTGAGCTATGAGGCCACAGTCCAGGACCCATCATGCGAGCCCCTTTCTCCGGGTGGGCCGGTAGCAGCACCCCCACCTGTTGAGCAGCAGGCAGTTTCAGCAGAGCAGGCTGAGCTCGAGCGCAGGTTGAGCGCGCTCCGTGAGTTCCAGTGGCAGAGACCGTTGAGGTTCAGTGGTGAGCCAGACCCTCAGGCAGTAGAGTTTTGGCTCAAGATAGTGGGTTTCCTTTTTCAGGCTTGTGCATACGCCGACAGATCAGAGAGTGGCTTTGACAGCCAGCCTTTTTCTTGGATCAGCTTGGCGTTGGTGGAGTCTAGTGACTCGGTTCCTTGATGAGTCGTCGCTTTCGTGGGGAGACTCTCAGTTGTTGTTTTGTGAGGAGTTTTTCTCCTCCTACTTGTGCTCAGTTCGGATTCAGGAGCTCCTGCAGTTTCAGCAGGGAGGGATGACGATGGTCGAGTACACGACTAGTTTTGCAGACCGTGCACGCTTTTACCCGGACTTGGTCCATGATGACAACTTCCGAGCGCGGAAGTTTGAGCAGCGTCTCCGCCGAGAGATTCATGCTGTCAGAGTACCCTTGGGCATTTTCACATATGCTGGGGTGCTAGAGCAGGCGATGGTGACAAAGGGCTTCCTGTCATGTTTTCCAGTTGGTAGTGGCAGTGGGCGCGATGAAGCCATGACGTCTGTCGTAGCTAGCAGGCACCGGAGGATAGGGCCTCGATGTAGGTGGCCTTCCCACTGCCGGTTTCGGAGACGTGGTCATATACCACTGTGGCGAAAAGGCACAGGGCCTTAGCCAAGGATGCCCTTCCGTGAGTGGATCTCGGGTCGTGATCGTACACCACAGTGGCGTCGGAGGGAAACAGGGCAGCCCAGAGAGCGTCAGTGCTATGATAGTGACGGGTGAGGTCAATTGGCACGAGACTTCCCGACCCGAGTTGCTGAGTGCTTCGGGCAGGCAGCAGGCGCACCACCATGGCAGAGGCAGCGCCGTGATCGGAGTAGTAGCCATAGAGGTGGTGCTAGCAGAGGAGCGGGAGGAGCTGGGGGTGGGGGACGACGTTACGAGATCTCCCCATCACCACTAGGCGGTCCACGTCAGGCTCCGGGAGCTGACAGTTGGGACCGCGGGTAGCCGCGAGCTTTGGATGTCTACGATCCTGCAGAGCATGGGATGGTGAGAGGTACCCCTCGCGACTCTTCTACTTCTTGTAGTAGAATTGATAGGCTCTGTGTGTGAAAGGCATTTTTCCCTGCTCCTTGTTTGAGGTGATACTAGGGTGACACAGGGCGTCGGGTGTAACCCTGTGTTGGTAAGGAAAAAGGCATGAGACCTTTTCCTTTAGTCGATGGTGTTGGATCCTTCGCCTGTTGAGCGTGTAAGAGAGCATCGACAGTGGAATCTTGTGCGACCAGATATCCTTGGGTGTTTCACCATATGGATATCAGGAAGGAGGGAATCACCGGGCCTTGTTTCAGGTGCGGTCGGTGATTCCTGTCACGACGTTTGACGTAGAGGTTTGACCGGGGAGGTGAGCTACCCCCGAGAGCCTTAGGTCCATTTGAGACCGTGCAAAGGGATGGCGAGGTACCCTACCACCTTTCCTTAACCCCAAAGTCTGGAGTGGGTGCACGACGTCAGTAAAGGCCAACCTCGCATGAACAGATCAATCCTTTGGTCTGTGTGCGGTGATACAGAGCTATGCGTGGGTTCTTTTGGGTACGGGAAATCCAGGTGTGGGCTTAGTACACTGTGTTGTTCCCTGTTTTTGCATTTCGAGGATGAAAATCTTGAATGATGTAATGATGTAAGAACCCGGTTTTTGCTGAGAAAGACTTTGTAATATTCTTTATGATATTCTAGGTCAGCACCTTCAGACGACGTGCGATTCCGAGCCCCGGAGCGGCCAGGATTAAATTTTTGGTGCGTTCATACTGGAAATGAAAAATAAATGGGATAACTCCTAAACGGAGTTCTGGATCAGGGATCCGAGTGTATGGATGGGTCCGGAATGGGGTGTTTACCCTAGGAACGACATAAAACATGCCGGCGCGGGATGTTTGGACCCCTCGCCCGTTTCTGGAACATTAAACGGATTAATTAATTAATTAATTAATTCGTTTAATGGTGAAATGATAGTATCTCTTAAACAGTGGCTCGGATTGGAAAACCGAGGACACCATTGAGTTCCGAGCGTGCCGTTTAACCTAGGAGGGGTATAAGTTTTGCGGGCGCGGGTCGTATGTAAAAAATGGCCCCATGGGCATTTTCGTAATTTGGCCACCTCAGGCGCTAAGTTTAATAACTTTTGAATGGGGTCTCGGAATAAAATTATGAGACCGTCGTTACGCTCAGAGCGTGTTTATTAGGCTAGGGGAGGCTAAATCCTGACCCCGTCGGGAGTTTGGGTTCTGGGCTGTTGGGCGGGCGTTTAAGTGATTTGTACTTAAACACCCCCACCCCCCTTCTTCTTCTTCTTCTTCTTCTTCCTCAAACCCTCCTCCACCTCCTTCATCTCCGGCAAGGCAGCTCTGGCGAGGTGAGCTCTGGCGAGGAGACTCCGGCAAGGTGTGGTGGTGCCGGCGGATCGACGTGAAGCTCCGGGCGAAGCCCAGCGAGGTAGGCGGTGTTCGTTTGAGTTTTAAATCCAGAAACCCCATTTGAATCCCAATTATAGCGTCAAATTTTTGTTTTATCTTTGAACAAAACCCATGGATGCGTAGTATATTTCTTTATCTTTCTAACGCATCTTTCGGAATTGAAATCCGAGTTCGGAGGAGCCCGCAGCGGTCCGGCGAAGTTATGCGTGATTTTGTTTTTGTTTTCTTCAGCGTCCGGCGGATACCGGCGGTTTCAGGCGATTTTCGGTAGCTCCAGGCGGCGGAGGAATCTTCGGATGGTGGCGGCTTCGGGACGGCAGGTGGCGGCGGCCTTTGGCTCGGCGGCGGCAGACCGAGGGCGCCGGCACGACGCGGTGAGCGGGGTCGCGGCGCGACCCCGGCGGCGGACTGAGACCCGCGTCCTGCGGGTCTCCGTGGAAAAAGGGGGGACCGGCCTTGCTGGCCGGTCGGTGGAGGCATGCCGCACCACGCGGCTAGGCCGCGGGGCGGCTCTGTGGAGCGGGCCGGCCCGAGCGAGGCGGACTGGCCGGACCGGGCCGGTCCGGCCCAAGGGAGTACCCCCTTTAAATTCCCGACGTCCGTAGCTTTCGCTACGGACGTCCGTTTTGCACGCCGTCTGCGGAGGCGCGGACCTGACGCAGAGGCGGACCTTTTGAGATGGTTTCGAGAATTTTTAATTTCCGAAACGAGGGGCCTCGGTGGCACGACGCCTACTTTAAGTGAATTGGCGTTTTTCAGGGGGTCTTGTTTTGGGCGGCGTGGACGCGTCCAACGTCCGATTTAAGCGCCGTCAGTGGCATTGGAACCCTGGTGTCGCGGCAGAGGTTTCTAGGGTGATTCCGGGCGTTGAAGCTAGAGTTTAGGCGTGGGCCCCATGGCCCGTCTTTTGAGCTGCGTGCAGCTTTTAGCGACTTTTTCCTCGGACGTCCGTTCGGGGCGTGCGAGCAGTCGATGTTGGGTGTTTTTCCGAGGGCATCGCGTTGGCGCAGCCTGCCCACTGTAATTCTGAATGATGGTGCGGGCCCCACGGGGGGTCGTTTTTGGAGTTGACTCTGATTTCCAGCTTTATCACCGGGTGTCCGTTTTGGACAAGTGATTAGTTGAACTTGTGTAATTTTTCGAGAGGATCGCAATGGTGTGATCCGTTCGTTGTGTTTCGGGACTGGGTTGCGGGTCCCACGAAGCACCGCTCGTGTGCAGTGCGCCGGAATGTACCTTTTTCTTCGGATATCTGTTGCACTCAAGTGAGTAGTGCTTTTGACGTGTTTTTCCGAGGGATCGCAATGGTGTGATGCACCTGACTGTTTTCGGGGCCGAGGCTCGGGATCACGGGACGTCGTTCGGGTGTGCGGCGGTGTTGGTGACTTTTTCGTCGGATATCCATTGGAGGTGAATAAGTAGTCAATCTCGCATGTTTTTCTGCGAGGATTACAACATTGTGATCCGTTTGGTTGTGCGGAGCCTCTTGCGCGATCTTGTGAAAGGTGGAAATGTGAAGGTGCCCTGGTGGCGGTTCTTCTTCTGTGGTTGTAGCGGAACCTTGGCGTGTGATCGCGCGCACTCCCGTGTGAGTGAAGTAATGCTGGAATAGATGTGGTTGTTCGTTCCCTAGTCTTTGAGGCGGAAAGTTGGAAATGTTACATCACGCCTTCGCGTTGACGTTGGGTGCCGTGTTCACGATAGCCCTTGGGCTGGAGACGTGGTATACTCTAGAAGTATACGAGAGTGCGTGGAGGTACGTGTGGTTTGTACCTGAGATGTTCGTGCACTTGGATGGGATTGACTTGGGGCCACACGTTGTGTGGGCCCCATGTGCGTGTCGTGTTCGGCTTTACGTACATTGACCTCTCACGATGTAGAGGGTCCCTCTGTGTGATTGTTTGACTAGAAGGGTGGAGTTATTCCCCTGGCTCTGTGCTCATTTGTTGACCAGCAGGGTTGAGTGGTCTCCCCCTGGTTTCATTCTCGATGGATCGGCCAGTAGCGGTGCTAGTGGCACCCCATTATGGAACAGGCGCTGAACCCCTTTGGGAGAGTTGTGCTGGAGTTGGGTGGTTGTGTGATACCCACTCCGTGTTTGGTTGGCCAGTGTTGTACCCTCGAGTGGATGTGGCCAAAGCAGTTCTGAGTTTTACCCTCCAGCGGGGCTGGGTAGTGGGTTACTCATCGGCTTCTAGGGTCTACCCTCTAGAAGAGATTGGGCAGTGGGTCACCCGACACTTCTTAGGGTCTACCCTCCAGCAGAGACTGGGCAGTGGGTCACCCGATGACCTCTTAGGGTTTACCCTCCAGCAGGGCTGGGCAATGGGTCGCCCGTCGTCTAGTTCCAGGTCTACCCTCCAGCAGGGTTGGGCAGTGGGTCGCCTGTTGACTTATTCCAGGTCTACCCTCCAACGGGGCTGGGCAGTGGGTCGCTTGATGATGTATTAAGGTCTACCCTCCAGCGGGGCTGGGCAGTGGGTCGCCTGATGATGTGTTATGGTTTACCCTCCAGCAGGGTTAGGCAGTGGGTCACCCAGTATCTTAATATGGTTTACCCTCCAATAGGGCTGGGTAGTGGGTCGCTTGATGATGTGTTGGGGCTTACCATCCAGCGGGGCTGGGCAGTGGGTCACCCGATATCTGGTTATGAATTACCCTCCAGCGGGGCTGGGCAGTGGGACACCTGTTAGTATTCCAGACTCAGTCCTCTCGACTAGGCTAGTATGTGGCTTACCTCCGTGATTACCGAAGCGGGACCCTTGGTTGTACGGGTCGGTGATGGAACAGCTTGACTTTGAGGAGACCTCTCGACTACAGGGCAGTGATGAGGTGTGGTTTGACTTTCCTAGAACTCTCAAGTACGAGGGGTGATTTCCCCACCGAGCCGTGTTCTTGTGACGTGATCTAAAACCATGCGGGCGATTCAGTGCCTCCCAAAGTAGACAGTGTTGAAGTGCGGTGAGTGAGCCCCTTGGCTTGTAGTTCGGGGCAGACGTGCGGGATGCTGGGCATCGATGGAGGTTACTTCGGGGACTGTTGGCGACTTGTTTTCTTGGGCTGATCTATGGGACAGAGATCCCCTTACGATTTTGTTCGGGCTTATTAATAGATCATACATATGTATATACCTTGTTTCCGGCACCCACTTCTTGGGTTTGGCTACTCTCTTTCCAGGAGAGGCGAAGACGCACGGGGTATGCCACGTGCTTTCCGTGTCTAGATTCTCAGGGTTGGACGAGTCTACTCTCCTACTATAGGTAGAGAAGACTCGATGGGAAGTTCATCTTCTCATCGTTTCCAGCTCCTTATGTCTAGATGAGTCTACTTTCTTTCTCTTGATGGGTTGAGCTGTTACTCTTTACTGCACTCTCTGTTGTACTCCCTTTGCTTTCCCTTGTTCGCTCTACTGCTCACCCTTCGGTACCTCCTTTGTTGCTCCCTCGAGCCTTCGGGGTATCCTACTGAGTATTTTTATACTCACCCCTGCTTGGGCTTTACCCGCACTTGGTGTGCCCTTGCAGACGACAGACAGGTGGAGCGTGACTTCAGTGGAGCTTAGGAGCTTGGGAGCTTGGACTACGTGCGGTGGTCATGGCCGGGTTCCAGTTGGGAGACCCGTCAGCTGTTTCTTTTTGTTTACATGTTGCCGGGTTGTGGCACTTTTCTGGTTGGGCACATGTTTTTCCCCTTTTTCCTTTTCAGCACTTTGATTGTACTTGTAGAGGTCGATGTAGATTGTGGTATATATATAGCAGTTTCCCTTTCCTTTTCTTTGCTTGTCTTTACTTTTACTCTGCACTGTTGCATTGAGTTTGCTGTGTGTGTGTGTGTACAGGTGCTTAGGCAAAGGCCTCCCCGAGTTATTGTGCCTTCGGTGCTGGTCGCCAGCCCCTGGCCTATGGAGGCGGGCTTGGGGTAGTTGCGGCTCGAGCCCGGGTAGGGTCGGGTCGTGACATAACTTGAGCTATAAACACTAACCTTTATTACTTTACATCCAGATATGATAAAAATAAGATATAGAACCTATGATCATTCCACCTAATAACTCTTTTGGATTTGGTGAGGAACCTTCATGAAATACTTAGTAATGGAGTTTGATGTGGTTTTTCAAGGTTAGGTTAGAGAATAACACCATCATTGAGGTTCATTGGATCATTACATATAATGTATAGGGTGGGTGATGTTTCTTACTACCAATTTTTACACCCAAAGTTGGATTAGGTTCACAACATCTTCCATGTGTCGCAACTAAGGTGGTACAAGCATTCTCTTTCGTATATTATCAACTAGTAGAGCAGGATGTCAAGCAAGATGCTACCATCTTGATGAACCTAGTGGAAATCAAGGATTAGTAATAGACTTCCCTTTGAGATTGGGTGATACCACTATTACATGTGTTTTTTCATTAAGGGAACCTTATAGATAGATAATAGGGAACACATGGGGTGAATGTGAGATTAGTACCCTCACCTTATAGGGTAGGTTATGATTTTTGGGATGAAAATAACTAATTTTGAGGAGGATAAAATTATTTTTTATTACATGTTATTTAAATTTTGGAGTTAAAGAGTTCCCTTTTGTGTGGTGATTCATTTTACATTTTGATTATTAACACTGTCTCATGGTGTTGAGTGTTTTAACATGAATAGTTGTGATGTATTTGGATTTATCTTTGTATGGCTGGAACGAGATGTGTAGAACCATTAGTTTTACATAATAAATAATATGTTTCCCCATAGTTGTTTGATTATTCTATTATCATTTTTGGCGGTTGTTAAAGGAGGCATAAAGGTCACGTCATGATTTCTTATGGTTTAAGGATTACATTATGACACCTTACATCACACCACTGCAGGGTCAAGCTATGTGATTTTAATGAGAGTGGCTAGATTTTTTTTGGGAGTGAATAAGGGATTTAATAACATAATGGTTTTTTGATAAAGGATTAACCAAAGGATATTAGGGAATGATGGAACCCATTTCTCTATGGTTTTAGTCCATATTTGGGTAGTTTCACCGCAACAATTTATGTTTTATCATGATTGGGGATAGTCCTATTTTTATTATAAATATTATATGAACCCTCTACTATATGGATTTTAATTTCCACCCTCAACCTATCATCCTATTCTGGTGAATTTTTGGTACCCTAGTTTCCTGGTATGATCCTATGACCAGTGATGATCATGTCGTGATCACTCGATGCTCCCAAAGTAAATATTTTTGTAGAATTAATGATTGTGATATAAGATAGGACTCTTTTCTCATTTCATTATCTATTATCACATGATTAAATTGTTAATATATCTATTTTTGTTTTTTTTATTTCGTTTTGATATCATTTTCACAAATCCCTCTCAATCACTTTGAGAATTTCTCATTTTAGAATCAAACCCTTATTGATTAGTTTCCCATGTTAATTATCATGTTTCCAAATCTTTCTCTCATATATTATACTCTTCTCATGATTTAATTGAGTATATAACATTATCCCTTATGATGGTGTAATGTGTCATTAGTGTATTATTAGTGGAAATGTGGCATTCATGTGCTATTATGGGAAGGAAACAATGAAAATAGTAAGTTTTCACTATGTTGAGTCACATTACACCATGAAAAATCATGTCACATCAGAGGAAAACACTCATAAATTATACCTCTAACCTTCATGGGATGGTTATACTATAATACTACATATTTCACCATGAACACCCCCTTCCCAGTGGTATATAAGATTAGAGGGTGTTAATATTATATATATGTCTCATGTTCTATATTAATCTCTCATAAGGTGTACAGTGGCATGAAATTTATATTTTTTATATAAAGGTGATAGTGACAGTGTAAATGTGTATATTATGGCATGGAAGGGATAATGGTAGCAACTTGTTGAGGTATAAGGAGAATCTATTGTGACATAAAACTAAATGGTTAACTATTTTGGTGTGGAAGTATGGATCATATCGTTATTATGTTTAGACCTAGAGAGAATGACCTGATGTAATCCTTTAATGGGGTTTTAAGTATATTTTCACCTGTTTGATGTATTAGGGAAAGTATGCATCATATCTTGATCATTTTTTCATATATAACATGACAGAAATTCCCTATTCAAAACCAAAGGTGAGGCATGAGGCAATTTAGGTAGTTTGGTATCCTTATCTATGTAAGTCCATTGGAAAGGATTGGGTGAAATGAGAAGATCTTTCCTCAAGGTTTTATAATCTTCCGATTACATATTGATGGTAGAGAGTAGGTTCCCCCCAAGTTCATTGGTTTTGGTACTCCTCCATATTCATCTGGTAAGGTTCCTCTATAGTTTGTGTGTGGATACAGTACTACCTCAAACTTAAAATTCATGGGTCATTCATAGGGTTAAAAGAGTTTGGTAATCCCTCAATTGATGTTTCTTGAATCATCAAGACATGATCACTCTATTTAGGGATTCAATTATTTCCTTAGTTAATGAACTAGTTTGGTGAGGAGTGAGTACTTTATCATGGGTTTAAAACTCCATCAATCGACACTTAACATTGTGAGGAATAGGTCCCCCGCTGTGGTTAATGAGATGATGTGGGTTTATTTTAGGAAGGTATCTTGGATTCTTAGGTTTCTAGTCCCCATGTCCTCTATTTATAGAGTGAAGTGATCCCTTATCTAACAAAAATTAATTGATGAGGCATGGGTAATCCATTTAGGTTTAGTACTCCCTTGACCAAAACATATAATTCAATGATTAATGGGTCACCCATTATGTTTTATGTGAGATGTATGGGTTTCTAAATAGCTGGGTATTTATGATAGTATAGTTTAGTACTACCTTTGACAAGAACCATTATTGTAAAAGGTTATGGTTTCCCTACTGTGGACTCTGGAATAGTGAAATTGTAGTTGTGAGAAGTTGGGTGTGGTACATCCTCAACTGATGAATGTGATATAGTGAAGTGAGGGTCCCCCACTCTGGTTTAAGGTGATATCCTGTAAAGGATAAATATTGTAGATGTTTGAGGTATTACACTTCTTGGACACCCCTTGATATCCTTTAAGTCATAATTTATTGTTGGTATATTGATTTCATACATTATGAGCCTTCTAAAATTATGATCATCCCCATTTACTCATGATAAATTTTACTTTGTGTAGTTGATCTAGGATGAAATGGACTTCCCTATGTCCTAGAGTCTTCTAGTAGTAAATAATACCTATAATTCATACCTCCATATCAATTACTCTCTCATTATAGAGTTTGATCTAACATATTTTTTGCCTCTCCTTTTTTGTTTCATGGAATCCTATTGAGTATATTTATACTCAACCCTATATGTAACTTTTACCGAAACATGCGGGGTTTGTGTAGGTGATGAATAGTTCAGATATGGTATTGGAAGATGTGGAGTTTTTTTGGTTTTTTTGGAGAAAATTCTTGGTGGTTCTTGGCAGTGGTTGGTTGTGCTTTGTGGAGCTTGGGGGTTCATGATGGTGGTGGTAACTGATGTATACAGATATTAATCCTTGAGTCATAGAGTGAGGATGAGTTTTTACCATGTATCGTGGTTCATTGGTTTTTTATATAATAATATATGCATATATACTATTGTGTTTTACCAATTATAGGTGTTCTTACCATGTAATGTCACATACATTCATTGTAAATAGTTCAGTTGTCTAAATATATTTACTATTAATTTTTCTGGTTATTTCATGAATTTAATATATATATATATATATATATCTAGTTGGTTAAGGTGTGACAGATTATGTGATATTCCTACTTGGTACTAGTTCCCATCCTCTATCCTATTGGAGGTGAACTTGTAGTGTCACACTGGGCTTACTGAAAAGTCAATTTGGGCCCTAGTGGGTTAGTTTTTTTAACCCAATTTGTGTTCTGTTGTGTTTATTGTCAATAAGTATCAATAAGAATGAAGGAAATATATATGATTCCCATATGTGATGAACATATATATTTGAGTGAATAGTAATGTTTATGAGAGGAAAGTTTGAGTTCCTAAACAAAGTTATTATTATTTGTTGATCTCGGAATATTTCGTGACGATTAAAAACTCACCTTGTATCTTGGAAGTAATTTATTGCAACTGTTTATGTGGAATAGAATGATATATCTTCAAAGTAAGATATTATTAATTTTTACATAGAAATTAATATAAATGATTCGTGGAGTTTTTATTTACATTCTATCTCAATAATATTTGAATAATTTTTAGTGAGATGCTTCCATTGGGATTTTTATTAGAGATCCATTCACATGTAAATTTCATTGGTTTGAGTTACTACCAATATTAATATTTCATGAAGAATATCTTATAGGAAATTCTGGTTTAAGAAAGTTTTTAAAGTTTATAATAATATTTTACTAAAGAATATTTGATAAAAAAAGTAGAAGATCTCTATGGAGTGATCATAGTGTTGTATATTATATCTCTTTGAAGTAGATAAGAAATTTAGTTTTCATATCCAAATTATTTCTATATTAAGGGAGATTTTACATGAATAAAACCTTTTTTGTCATGTTTGAGGAATTAAATTTGAGTTGAGGCAATGGAATATCATTAAAATATTTTAAGGAATATTTATATTATTCATATCCTTTGAAATATATCTCAGTAATTATTGAAGATTATTTCAATTTTTTCCAATGTTTTTTAATGTGTTTTTTATGAATTGAATAATTTATAAGGCTAATTGAATAATTATGAAATTCATATGTCGAAGTTTAGAATAACTAAGTCCTAAAGTTCCATGTAATCATAAGTTTCATTCTAAACAGAAATATTGATAAATGGTAATGTCCTTGTAAAGTCCATTTTATTCATAAGGGTGATTAGAAAAAATTCATAAGAGTCATTCTTGACTCTTTATACTAAATATTTTGAAAAGGGATGAAAATATATGAGTCATAGAAGTAAAAATGCAGTAAAGGAAAGAGACCCTTTGTGTTTCATAATGTTCATATCCTTTTTTATAAGAGATGATTAATTTTCATAAGGGTAATATAATATTTTATAATAGTTTGTTGAATTTCATAAAGTTCGGTAGGACCATTTCATAAGAGTCATCATTCAGCTGCAAATTAGCAAAGGCATAGACCTTATCTAAGATAAGAGTGAAATTATATTTAATTAGGGTAATTTAACCATATAATGAGACTATAAGATAAATATATAGAAATTTTTGAGGAATTTAATATCAAACATACTCTTATATAATAAGTATATGTTTTCTAGAAAATTAGAAAATGAATGGATTTTATAAGACTCTTCTGGTAGCTAATAAGGGTAACATACTCTTACATAAGTATAAAAATATATTCTACAGGAGTCTTTTGGTTTTCCAAAATATTAAGAGTTAAAAATACATAAGTTAATGTTTTATAAGATAAATGGGATGATGTAGTGATGATCTTAATAATTAAGAATCATGATTCTTTGATGTGTCATCCTTGAGTCAATCCTATATTAAAGAAAGAATCAATATAAAAGAAAGATGTGATGGAATGATATGGAATATGATGCTTCACATCATGAATATATTTCCACATTTAATTTCATTATGAAGTATAATAATTATGGGATAGATTCACTCTAAAATATATTATACCACAACCATAACAAGATTAATACATATCTTTATGTAGTTATTTTTTTAAAAAGCATTTTTATTTGATAGAGGTTTGGAGAAGATGGATAATGGAATAATATTTCTAAATATCATGTAAAATTAGAAAAAATAGGCCTTTATAGGAATAAAAATTAAATACTTATGATTTATTTAAATGAAAGGTGAAGTTTGAGGTTTATGGGAAACCAAAATACCAAATAATATAGAAATAATAATCACATGTTAAAGTGCATATATATTTGAATAATTTGAAAAAAAATGTGTGGTTATTCCAAATATGAAATTATATAAGATATTATATATTTAAAATCAATAAAAGAGAGAACCAACACTTTTATTATTCAGTATATTAAATGAATTATAGAATTGAAATGAACCAACATTGTAGTGGAGTGGTACATTCTTGTGTATTGAATAAAAATAAGAATAAGTGGAGAGAGACCGACCTTTCTACAACTTCAAAACCTATAGGTCAAAGAACTAAGTATTCCATTTAGTTATATTTCTATATCATAAAGACTAATGATTATGATTTTCAAATATCATGAGTCTGAATACATTCATTTTTTATTATTGCATGTTGAGGAAGATGATCAGACCTACACTATCTCAGAGGGACTAAATCATTATTTATAATATAAATTCATACAGGATCCAGTTAAATATAATAAATTATAAATAATGGTATTTTCAGTTCCAAATCATGATTACTGCATGTTTGTGCCTACATTCTACCTAGTTGTTTCCAGGCCTATGGGTCCAAGGATATACCCTTCCTAAGTTACTTCTTGATAATAATAGGTGAGTTTTTTTTAGGATAAAAACCAAAAGTTATGAGGGAAATAATCATACATATTGGATGTCAACCTCATTAAATAATCATAGTGTTCCTTATTGTATTATTTCTTACTAAATTTATTTCATGCAAACCAAAAATAATGTAAGAGTTGTAGATTCATTCACTAAATAAGTGAATAGGTAAAAGGGATAAAGTTTTAATTGGATAAAAGACAATAATATTGATTCACCCCCCTCTTACTATTGGATATATCCCATGTTATTCAGACAAGTTCATTTCAATCATAGTGGATAACCCACTTCCACTCATGAGGTTGAGTCTCATATTACAAAGATTGGATTATGTCTCTATGTCTCCACTTTATTGATGTTGTCTATACATATCATCACCCAAGTTTGGTATAGAATATCACATATTTTTTCTTGGGTGATAATGATGGATCCAATTTTCTTTTTCATTGTTTCGTAGCTGAAGATATTATCATAGCCTTGACATTAAAGTATATCCTCGATAATTGGTTGAGTCGAACACTTGGAACATGTTGAACATCCTTTGGGGAGATTGTGTATGAAAAATTCTTCTGGACTTAGGTATCATACATTCTAATGATCTCTTAAAAATAGGTATTACTTATCATGGTCACACCAAATTCACCATATTAATAAGTCAATAAATACTTTTTATGTACAGTAACATGGTAAGATGATATAGTATGCACCACCCATATGTGTCTTAGATTGATGTGTAAAGGTATGTATCTTATTCATATTTTAATCAAAGTTAATCTTCTCCTATGAACTCCATGTGTGTATCCTAATTTATTCTTTATTGGTCACTAGAATATCCCTTCTATTATAATAACCTTTTATCATTCTTCTACATGTGTCCCACCATTTCAAAATTATATAATTTATATGTTGTCATCCTGTTATCTATAGATCTTCTAATAATTTTTCTTAAACCTATGATTTATTATGCTTGAACACCTATTTTTTCCCCTCAATTTTACATGATGAGATATTGTGTTTGTTTATAAATCATGTACTCCCTCCAAGAATCATCATTGAATAGTGAATCCTTTACTATAGATTTGGTCAGTTTGCCTCTTGGTGTTGACTAACTGAGGGAGATAACTTGTGTATCCTATTTATTAAGAAGTGATCATAGAATGTGGTTCTCCTTATATTTATCAATTAGAGCCTTACCTATAACCACCAATTGAATGAGAAGGATCTATAATTTCCAAGTGTGTTTGTATATTGATATTATACAATGTAGATTAATATTCATTAACCAATTTAATAGGAAGATATTTTTTGAGAGGTAATTGAATATTTTATATTATTAAACTTAATACAATGTTCATATGTGTTGTTATCCTTAGTACCGTGGTGGTTAGCGCTATGATCGATTCATTTTGGGATTTGAATAATAATTTGCTTGTTTAGAATCTTCCACTTTTCTTTCCATAGTGGCATCAAGGATGAATCCATTATTATCAGTGTGTTCAAGCATACCTTTAGAATTATGAAAATTTTCCACTCAAGAATTAAAAATGAATTAGTTTGAGGAAGTAAATGGGTCTTTTTTCTCATGATCAAATATTTAAAAACTATCATTATAAAACTATCTCTCTTTATATATATTAAGGTCTAAAACCTCTCTTCTAGAATATAAATAGGCGATATATGTCCCAGAAAGGCCTCCTTATATGGTTATGGTGGGAGGTTTCATGTTTGACACAACTCCCACTAATCCCCATATATACGCACCTACGTCTTGAGAATCTCATGGTTTTCAATGGAACAGATTCTACACATATAAAATGTGAAACATCCATTATATAAGTAATATTTAAAAGAGGGTAGATGCACTGGCCACCTGCCATGGTATTTGGAAAAATCTCCACAAAATCATACATTGAGCATAGTTTTTTAAAATAACAAAAATGATGGACCACAAAAAAAATATCATTGTATTCAAGGAATTTAAATGTAAAAATCAATATCTATTCTATTTATGAATAAAACAAATTCCATATATCAAACTCCCCTTTACCATTTTGTCTCCAAAATAAAACTCTACATCCCAATACCTAGATAACTAAATTATGACTTCCAATTCTTAATACCCCCTAATTCATCCTTGAATCCTAACTCACCCACATGTATCATGGAATCCGTACAGGATATGATTATATTAGATATTTATAGTCCCAAACTACACTTAATAAAATGGTGTAGTAAAGTGGAAGTGTGTGGTTGATCCCATAAGGACTACCGGCTGGTCAACAACCAATCAAACAAAACCCTTTAAAAGGGTTCCCCATTTTCGCTCTTTAGGTTTGGTTTTAACTAAGAATATGTATTTTAGATTTAATAAAGTTAATAAAGGAAGTTATTAAGGTAAATTTTAGGGCTCTTGAAAAAATATTATCCTATATTTAACATTGAATAGTGTTATGGCTTAGGATGCAAAGTGGTAAAAAAGTCACCAATTGGTTTTGGTCAAACCAATCTGATCTGCCTATGTTGTAACTATCCCATGGTCAAGGAATAGAAAAAAACCTAGGTTCATTATTATTGTATTCTATTTATAAATTTTCATAGGCTAATGGTCATAGTATTTATCAAGTCTAATTAGGTTAGGTTCATTCAATTTCTCTTCTCACTATCAAGGTTATGAAAAAGAATGTGATGAATAATTATTATGATCCTAATTACTAGCCATAGGGTTATACTAGGGTTTAATATAAAGATTAATTCAGTTTTAAAACACTGCTACTCTCGACCCCTAACCTTAGGTGGATTAGCCGTGAAAGGTAGTCATCATCAAAAGTAATTAAATATTAATAATGTTGTGTATAATCCTAAAACGGTTGCAAAAGAGACAATCTAGGATTCAATCAAGAAATAATTGATGTTTAAAAATTATAAGTGGCACAAATATAATTAGAAACTAACTTATCATGAAAAAATGATAAATAATGAGGAATTTGTTAATCCAAAAAAATAAGAAACAACCAACAACTTACTATGAATGAAGAAACATTGAAGAACCACGAAGGTGTCGATGAAGAATGGAAGACAGTGATGGAAACTAACATCAAAAATGAAATCAAGATTCCAATGGGAAAATAATTTGTGTGTAATGATTAAAAACTCACAACAATTCAATAAAAAATAAATGGAATAAAATAAATCTAGATTATAATGAAAAAAGAGTGAAAATAGAGGAAGAAAAACGGGATAAAGGGAAATACTATGAAGCTGTTCTGTGTGGTAGAGAATTAGAAATATTAATTGGTCCGCAAAGTACATGGTATGTAAGTCATTCAAGTTGTGTACTGGCTTAAGTGACTTAGGTCCTAATAGATAAAATTATTTATTCTTCATAATTCATTTCATTATCTAGATTCATTATTATTTTAATTACAATTTCATAAATGTGTCTTAAATACTATACCCATTTTTTAATTTTTCTCACAATGAATTTTATCTCATCACTTGAGGTAAAATGTAAAAAAAATTATGGTCATACCCTGAATACATGTTCCTAACCATAGGCTTTCATTATTTCTATCATCCCCACTTTTTAAAGATAAATATAAAATCAATCATGAGAGATTTAGAAAAAAGGGTTCAAATGACTCGGAGGCTGAGAGACGGTGGGTAGAAAGTGAAAATCAAGATCAAAAGGAGGGTAAGATCTAAATTATAATGCAGGTAAGTCATGAACGGTGCAATAAATTTACTCCTCTAAGATCAAATGGTTTCCATGCTCCAAGAATCTCAGGTACATCCATTAGTATGTCAAGTAAGTATAAAAATGTACCATGTTCTTTTATTTAATTTTATTTTTTGGTTTATTTTTTAATTCATGTTCAGTAAAGATCTCACATCCATCCCCTAACCACATAGTATCCATCATAGGATTCATTAGTCTGGAAATGGTGATTTTTGACCTTCCAAATATATAACCCAATATATTTTTCTTTCTTTATTTTTCTTTTTATATATTTTCTTAAAGGAACATAGTAGGTGTAAAATTATAGGATTAATCATGCACCACATCATATCAGTAGTGAAAGTGTCATAGTACATATCCCCAAAACTAACATCCTATCTCCATCAATATTGAAAATTTCCCCACACTTGTTCAAAGGATAATCACGCAAAATACCAAGAGCAGGGTAGGAAGGTATAATCATCTTGAAACATCTCCCGCCTAAATAGGTCACTCATGGATACTATAGGATAAATAAGGAAAAAATGTAAGATGGGTCTTGGGAAAAACTAGATCAAAAAATATTACTTCAATCATATTAAAAATTTATTTGTTCAATTCTATCCTCAATAAGATCTCAATAAAAGATTTGATAGGTTTACATTCCCCACATTTCTCTCAATAAATATTCTCAAAAAATAATATGAAATTGTGGATCCAAAATCCTATTAGAAATTGGAGTATAAAAAATAATTTATTAATAAATCATGGTATAAAATCATGAAATAAGTCAATCAAGTAATTTCAAAAATTTTGAATTTGAAATAAATTACTAAACTCATAAATTATGCTATAAATATAAATTCAATTAAAACATTGATTTAAACACTTTTCATCCTAACTTTTCCTTTTATTTAAATGGGTGAAATGATTTTTTAGGATTAAAGCCTGATTTTAATGAAAAATATTTCCAAGATAAATGGAAAAAAGCAATAAACCAAGTTTATTGAAAATAAATCTCAAGAAAGACTCCCACAAACTTAAAATGAGATAGTTTCCTCACTATCCTGGAAAGTACTATGTGAGAGATATCACTTATATATCATATAAAAAATTAAATGAAAACTTGAAATTGATTTTAGGGAATCAAAATCTCTTTATGATGAGTGTCATTCCATGGGGAAACTTGGGGGATGGTGATTTAATATTGGGATACCTACATAATCTGTTAGAAATAAAAAACCTACACTAGATAAAAATTATTCCATGGGGTTTAAATAGGATGAAAGTAGTGAAATGGGAAGGTTCACATAGAGAATAGTGGTGAAAATCAGTTCATATACATATAGATATGTGGGTAAACTAACGTATTGGGATGGATTATAAATAAGAATTCATCTAAAATGAAAACAAAAATTTAAAGTGCAAGAATGAAAATAAAGAAACAAATAAAATATGGTTTTCCACCCATAAAGTGATAACAATAACTATTTTATCTAGATACGTTTATATTCTGGTGAATTTAAGAGTAACTAATCACCCTTCGTGCAAGGGTTCTTGGTAAATTTTTAATCTTTTCCCATTAACCATTAATATTGGTTCTTCTCCTTCTTGAATCTCGATAGATCTATAAGGGAAAATTTTAATGACTTGATAACTACAGATCTATTGGTATTTTATATTTATAGGAAATAATTTTAATCTATAATAAAATAATAGTACTTTATCCCTAGGTGTAAATATTCGACCTGTAATTTTGTTTTCATGCCAATTATTTGTCTTTTCTTTAAACATTCTAGAATTATCATCGGAATCCTTTCTGATTTCTTCTATCTCATCCATTTGTAGAATTCAAACCTCGTTATCTTTTTGAGCATCAATGTTTAACTTTTTTATTTCCCAAAATGATCAGTGCTCATATTCCACTGGCAGACGGAATGGATTTTCATACACCAATTAGAATGGAGTAATGACAATGGGAGTTTTTTAGGACATGAAATACACCCAAAGTGAATCATTAAGTTTCACACTCCAATCCTTTCTACTGGTGTTCATCATCTTCTCCAGGATTTGATTAATTTTCATGTTTGACACTTCAAATTGCCCACTTTTTGTTGATGGTAGGGAGTACCAGTGTTATATCAAATGCCATACTTTTCAAGATAACCTTTCATATTGTTATTGGTGAAATGAGTTCCCTAATCACTAATGAGTAATCAAGGAAATAAAAATTTGGAAAAGATATTTTTATTTAAAAATTCCATTACCACTTTTTATGTTTCATGAGTAGTGGCTTTGGCTTTAACCCATTTTGAGATGTAGTCAACACTAACTAGGATGTATAACTTACCCTGAGAATTAAAAAATGATACCATGAAATCAATCCCCCATGCATCAAGTATTTTTACTTCTAGGATGGTATTTTGGGGCATTTCATTTCTTTTTTTATATTCCCTATCCACTACCATTAATCATAGGTTTAAAAAAAATTTCATTGCATCATGATTATGTATTTAATGGAATATCCCACTTTGAGGGATTTTAGTCATGGTATGTTCAGGTCCATGATTCTCTACCACTGGAAAAATATGAAACATGTTGATAACATTTGGTTCTTCGTCTTCTATAATTCAACACTGCATTATTCCATCAGCACATTTCTTAAAAAGTAGCAACTCATCACAAAAGTAATGTGAGGTTTCCACTAAAAATCTATTCCTCTATTGATGGGTAAATTCAGGTTAGAGTGATCTTTTGGTGAGATAATTTTCAATATCTAAAAACCATAGTCAATATTGGGTATCTATAATGATAAGGGTTTTATTAGGGAAGTCATGATTGATGTCAAGATTATCATCATATTTGATATTGGTAGTGGAGGTATGGATAAATGGTCTTTGATGATGTTCTCAGTTCCTTTTGTGTCCTTGACTATGTTGTCATGCTCTTATAGTAGTTGGATCCATCATATCAGACATTGTTTGGAATCCTTTTTATTTAGTAGATATTTAATTAATACATGATCAGTGTAGACCACTACTTTAGACAGTACAAGGTATGACTGAAAATTTTCAAAAGTAAATATGACTATTGGAATAGAAATATAGATTCCATTAGAATGGTCAAGGAAGGAACAACTGGTGTGAAGTGAATCGAAGCCAAAACGGCCCAAAATCACTCTAAGAAGTCTGCTTCATGAACAATATCCACTTCATGAATGGTTGGAAATCAAGAAGATCCCTAGATGAGAAGGTTACTTCATGAATTCACAAATTATTGATGGTAAAAACTCTATGCAGTGGCTATCAGAGTCTCAGAGTGCTTTGTGATCACACAAATGGTTGACGATGTCTTCATGAGTCAATCTCTAGAAATCAGGGAACCACACCCACTCATGAAGCCTTGTTTCTTCAAAAAAAGCCTCTAATATTTAGAGAAACCCTTTCCTAAAAATATCCAATTCATTCTGATATTATAGTTTTGATCCCCTACCTTCATCTTCCAAAACCTCTCCTGATTCAAGAACCTCCTGAGCATCACAAACCAAAGAGAAATTGATCAACCAAGGTATCTAGGCTTCATGAAACCCATTTTCATGTTTTCTTAAGAGCCTCCACCCTTGGTGGAAATTAATTTCATGAATTACCAAGACCTTTGCAAGAAGAATAAAGACTTATGGAGAACTTTCATACTTGTGAATCATTCAACCTTCATGAAGGACTCCTCTAGTAAATCAGGAATTCTCTTTGAGGTAAGGGAACCCTATTTCACGAATCCTATCCATTTATGGATTCCCTTACCTCTTTTAATCACATGGGATTAATGAAGAACCTCTATGAAAGGCCACATGCTTCAAGAAACCTCTTTCCTATGCCTCTAAAAGGTTCCTCCCTTCTACTAACCCTCATTTACAATGGTTGATTTCTTAGGGCCCCCACACTAATGCAAGACTAGTACAGCTGCACCTCAAGTCCCTATGTGACCTATTCCACCCACTCATGTGTCTAACTGCTTCATTCCAAGTGTGGATCAAGATTCCCACATACCTTTTTATTCTCATCATATGTATCATAACCCCTATTTCTTCTCAACATAGGAACCTTAATGTTGACCTCATTATTAAACACTCCTCCCACACCTCCCATCATTGTACCATGGCTACACCAACACCGTGGCCCTCTCAAAGGCACATGAGCAGTGGTTGTATAAGCCTAAGGGGTAAGAAGGCATCCTTCCCATGTCTGAGATTCATGAAGTAAAACTACATAGCTTCACATCCTAATCGTACAAGGTTAAACTACATGACAATGTCCTCAACACATGATCTAAAACTATAGTCTTACCCTATGTACCAAGAAGAGGATACTCTATGTATGAGTGACATGGGATGACCCCCATACCTCTACCACTCACATGTAATGAGATCCTCTGGGTATCTCAATGCATAATCCCCACACCATCCAACCAAGAGAAATAATATTACTATGGGTGGGTTCAATGTCTAATCCCCACACTATCCCTTATTGATGCTCCATTCATGACATGAGCATCCTTACCATATGATGTTAAACTACATGGATCGGTCCTATCGCACGAATTTAAATTATGGAATTGAACTATGATGGTTTTGATCCTTGTCCTCTAAACAGGGTATGTAGGATTCATCATTGAGATTCCATCCTGACCAACGGTAAACTTAGGTACTCCCTTCTAGGGACATACCCCACGAATCTACCTCCACAAGGTGTTTTAATCTATCCATCTAGGTTTTTTCACAACGGTATCCCTCACCAATAATAATTATAGATCTTCCTCCATGAGTATTTCTGATCCATCCATCTAGGGTTTCCCTGAAGGGGATCCCTCACTTATCAAAATTATAGATCAACCTCCATGAGGTGCTCTGATCCATCCATCCAGGGTTCACCTCAATGGGCGCCCTCACCAATCAAACTTCTGGATCTGCCTCCATGAGGTATTCTAATATGTCTATCAATGGTTTTCCTAAAGGGACATTCTCATCCATCAAAATTTTGGTTCCACATACATAAGTAATTATGATCCATTGATTTAGGGTTTTCCTCAATGGGTGTTCTCATCCATCAAAATTCTAGGTCTTCCTCCATGAGTTGTTTTGATCCATCCAACATGGGTCTACCTCCATTAGGTTTTCTAAACCATTCTGGGTGTGAAATATTCCCTCTTAGGGATGCACCTCCTTGATCCATCCCCCATGGGGTGTTCTGATCAAGCTCATATCTACAATATGTTAAACTCATTCCATGATCCTTCTCTACAGGATGTTTCAATCCATCTCCAAAGTACATAAAACTTGTGACATAACCCCAAATATATACCCCATGTGTAAGTATGGGATGCCTAAGGTAATAATCCCTATATGTATTAGGAATATAGTATAATTACCTCATGATTGACATGGGATTCCTCGGGTTACATTCCTTGAGATTCCTCACATGAGTTTCCCTCCTAGAGGATGAATATATATAACCAATTCTCCCAGCATCCAGACATTACCAGTGATACCCAACATGACTACTATCTTAATTGAAGGTTTCTACCCTGTCAAAATAAAATCAGAATGTAAAAACAAAAGTAATGTAATTAAATAGAATCCACAAAGAGATGGAACTAGGAATGAGTTATATGAACATGACTTTAATCTATGAGGGAGACTTGGATTTGGTGATGATATCCAAGAAGTAATCCATGGAAGGAGGAACTGACACCCATCATCCCATTTTGATCAAAGAGTAGACATCGTCATTGAAAGTGATGAAAGTCACCTACATTTGGAAAGTGGGAATGCGAGGCTACATTATTACAGTGTGTTCACACATCATACTAATGCGCAGGTGGGGGAGTGAAAGCGTCATAAATAGAAATGGTTAACTTGACATAAATCTCTTCTCCTTGACATGGGGACTAGTAAATTTAGGGAATCAGTATATTTTCAATTTATCAAATCCATATATCCAATTCCAGGTCCAACCAAGAAAATGGTGGGCCAAGTATAAACTCATCATAGACTGGGGCAGTTAACAGTTAGGAATCCTCCTTCTATGACATTGTCAGGGTGGATCTCTCTTCTTCTTTGAAATATTGGATGATGATGGGGAACTGGGCATTGATTTCATTGTACCTATACTAAAAGATAAATCCACATGTTGTACAAGAATTACACGGTAGGAAATCAACCACCTAGAACCCGTAGGCACTGGGGTAGGTGAACCAATGATGTACAAATAAAGCACGACCCCTCTCCCACCATGAATTCTACCATAAACTCAACATTAGGGATCTCATGCCCCATATCACCCTATGAGATCATCTAGAGGAGGCTTATTTACACCCTCGTACACTGGTTTGAGTAGTAGGGGTCATTACGACTAGAGATATGGCTTGATAGAACCTATAGGCATCAGTGCCCTTCTAACATTGCTTCCCCAAAGGGCCATGCAAGGAGGAACCACTTCTTATCCCAACAATAAATTATTTCAGGATTCTCTCCCTGGAGAGATCTTATGACTCGATCCCCTACGCTGAGGAGGTTGAGGATACCCAAATCACCCTGATCATTACTAAAACCTAGTATCCACCAAGTATAGCTCCCACTAGGTCCCCCAATGCTATAAATAATAGGGCCATTATACAAAATAATTGGTGGAATTTTCCCCTAATCCAGAGACCTCGGTCCAAACCACCTCATGCTAATGTCAGGGGTAGGTTCAAAAGTATTCTTGATATGGGGAATCATATTCTATGGCTCCAGTGGCCCCTGCCATCATCATCACTTTCTGTTAGGTCCGTGAAATTCCTTGAATTGGATAATGAGGATATATATTCACCTAATTGGGATTGATAACCTAACTGCCTCATAGATAGGTAGGTTCACCTCTATCAGTCACGGGCACCACCAATAGTCATTACGGGCCAACCCGTGATGATGAGTTGCAATGCAGTGGTCCTCCCCACACCATTACCAACCAAAGAAGAGGTCCTCCCCATGATTTTAGAAAATATTATGAAGTAATTCTTTATAATCTCACTCATCAACTTGAAGTTCCTCCTCGTGTCCACTTCAATGAGCATGAGGATCCTCCTAATGCTCCAACCAACCAGTGAAGAGGTCTTCCCCATGCTGAAGAGGTACCCTGCTCTGAAGAACCATCCTAGGGTAGAAGGAAAAAAACCTCCATTATAGATGAAATCCAAGGAAACTCCAAACCATTATCAACTTCTTTGATCTCTCAGATTCTGAGGACATGGATGACTTGGTAATTAAACCCCTGGCCTAACTATCATAGTCTAGGGAAAGATCCTAACAGGTGATACTCAACATCCTAGAAGGTGAAATACATAGGATTTTTAAATACCTTAATAGGTACATGCAGGTGAATGAATTTCATCATCCCTTACATGGGATCACAGTTTATCCATATCCATCACCGATATTCTCCCTCTCTTCCTCTACCCAAGATAATGAAGATTTATTCTAGTCTAGGATGAATCCTCTTGATGGTGATCTTCCTACTGAGCCACCCATGAGCATCGACTCTCCTGCACATATGGTGGGGGTAAATACTCCATCCTATTGGGATGTTATAATGTGGTTGGTACCACCCCCCAGATATGACCAAGTGTACAGTGATCAAATGCCTCATGCAATGGATTCTCTACTGACCGGCCCGCTACCAAACCGGTCCACATTGGTGATTCCACTTATATCTTAACTAGCATAGATCGAAGCATGGCTCAACCAATACTAGGTCACATCTTCTATATTTGGGGTTATATGTGAAAATATAATCGTTCATCAGCTAACAGTGATGTTCTGGTCATCTATAACTATGAACTTCTACATCCCAAAATCCCTCACTACGGGCCAGGCCACTTGTTTCTGCCAAACCATCTGGGTGATGTTTCACCACCTTTGTCATTGTTAGTTTCCCTATGTGGTAATATAGTGGAACCTCGGGGATATAGATCAATGGTAATTAAGGGTTGATTTTGTTTTACTTCCACTGGCTCAGTGCCCTGCATCATCTGGTTATCATCAAACCCTCCAACAATGTTGCATCAAGATCCTCATAGTTCTCCATCGTATTATGGAAGATGAAACTCCTCATGTATAGATTAGGTGTTGGGGATAGTACGCTACTCTTCACTTCATCCTTATCCTTTAATATCTTGACCTACCCATTGATATTGCAGATTTTCTTCTAGGTATAGTTATGGTAAACATGGTTTTTTCTGAGCTACATGTGAGTAGGGAAACTGATATAGGGTTCGACAGAGAAATCTAACCCCTTAGGGTGATGCAGAACCAGATAGACCCTCATATAGGTGTTTTTAACCACTAGAAAAGGAAGGAACTTGTCCATGGGGATCCCTCATAGACATTTTATGCCTTTCAGAACATTGATAAGGGTAAAAATCATTTTGGACCCTTTTATCCACCCGAGTTTATACCGAAGATAGAGGACGAGTCCAATGTGGCATTCTTACTCCAGGAGATTAAATAGCATAATAATATCCTTTCTAATTTCATAGTTGGTCAGTTCTCAGATTATGGTTTATCCCAATGGGATTCCATTTCTCTTCCCCTGGGATAGCACCAAGTCCTCCTTGGCCAGTTACCCCCAGTCAAGCTCGAAAATCCCGCACATCCCAACAGAGTAGAGGAAGAGAAATACAGAAAGCATACATGTTATATATTGCTAAACCCTCATGAGTAGCATGATTATCCTCCATAGAATCTAGAACATGCCTCTTTATGAGTCGTTGAGTTCACTAAATGATTTGATGAGTCTGTCAATGCATTGGTTGTTAGAATCCCTTGTCAAGATAGATATCCTTGCCAGGATGATTTGATAGCCAATCCCACAACTTATCATAAGGACCTATATATGATAAAGGTGAAAATTCTAACTGATATAAAGTCATACTCAGTGTGGGTGGATGGAATGTGAGAACTCCCAAATTTTGGGAACCCTATCTTTGCCTCGTTCAATAGTATGGGTGACCCATTGAAAAAAATTTCCCACTTCATATCATGGTGTAGGCCTATGTTGGGAACCCAAATTAGTAGGAGGCCACAAAGATTTGGTGTTTTTTTCATACATTGTAAGGACCTGTGTTTTTCTAGTATAATTAGCTACCCAAAGGGTCTATCACTGGTTGGAAAGACCTCTGTAGGAATTTCCTCTACCAGTTTAGCTCCACCACCCATAATAAAAGTATTTCTAAACTCTTTAAGTGAAAACAAATTCTTGATGAGCGAGCCATAAATTTTTTTATCTATGTGGAAAGGACTCACAAATTCAATTGACATGCCACTGAATCAAGAGAATATACTAATGATGTGCATGGGTCATATCAATACCGAGTTGGTACCTACCCTCATCACTCAAAAATTGTTAGGTGGGTTTTGAGATTTTTCTAATATGAATCATCTCTTAGAGGAAGCCACACAACAATCCAAATAGTCATTCTTGTTGACTCTTCTAGATATTGTGATAAGCCCTTCCAAAGAAGATATTTCCTCCACGGTACAGGTATAGGCCCTTGATCCTCTAGAGTTATTAGCCCCTCTACCTGAAGAACCTCACTGGGTAAAACAACCCTACCAAGATCAACCTCATCTAGCATAGAACCATCAAGATCCACCACACCAATTACAGAAACCACCTAGATAATAGATTTTAGTTCTATCCCCCTATCAGGCTCTAGCCCCTCATTAGGGCTAGGCTCCCAGAGCTCCCTTTACAGGAATAAGACATAAAAACTATCCCTTTAAGGCTTCACAGGTCTTGGGTTATTTCTTATGTGCCTTGGAGAAGAGAATTATGAATCTTCCAGAATGTAGGAATCCCCAGGAATCTAGATGCACTGACCACCCCAAGCATTTTCCTTACCATAGGATTCTCGGATATACCATCAAGGAATTATACATGTTTAAGGATTTTCTACAGGACCAAGTGGATAATGTTTTGGTCAAGTTGGGAAACCTCTTATCATAGGTAAGGAATATTTCCATTGAGATCATAAGTGATAGTGAGGGTTCGGGTGAATGGAAAATAGATTCCATCTACAAAAACCCAGAAGTATGACAATTGGTTGGATCGCAGAGTAGTCTCTCATGCCCACAGCTTCATATATGCCTGCCTAGGCAATCTAGAGCCTATTGTAATCATTGTACCTTATCCATCTACTACATCTATGTCCATGTTTTGACCTTCCATGTATCAGAATAGTATACGTATATGACACAAGGGGAATCAAATACCCCCATAAGTGCCAAAACCATCACACACTCTCAATAATTTCGTGCCTCTGTAGTTGGGAATCACGTCCAAATTCTACCAAACTCTGGAAGACTCCGATGATGATGAGGAGTATGCCTCCATGAATTTTTTCAATTTGATAGACCTATTCACACTTCTTGATGATGAGGAATATTAGGCATACCCTCCGGGTGCCTCCTACTGATGCTTCCAAATGGGAGGTTGTGGATGTGCAAGCCGCTGGAATGCTCAGGACAGCACCTCAAACCATGTCGTGAATGCTATCAAGACTAGATTGTAGGTTCTGCATAAAGCTCAGTAGGTTCAGTCCTCTTAGTCCACTCTGTAAGACATGCCACCATATTTGACTATTTTAATAGACTAAGAAAAGAAGCTACAATCTCACCATAATGAGATGCGTCTAGCCAGATTTAAGCTTTAGTCAGCCGACAATCATCTCACAGTGGTTCTTGGTGAGTTAGCTGAATAGAAGCAGGATATTTTTAGTACCATCCAAAAATCAATAGCACCATCAGTGACATCCATTGTTCCCTTAGGAAAAGAGAGTCCCCATACAGTCAAAAATATTTTGGTATAGAAGTATGACATGATGAAGCACCTTTCCATCATGCCTATTATGATCTCAATCCTCAAGGATCTCCTCTTTTCAAAATAAATGTGTGAGTCCTTTGAAGAAGCCTTGATAATCCCACTCTAGTTTAAAGTAATGGTAGCTTTCTTAGACACCTACTATGAAGAATAGTTCAATAAAGAGGAATGTTAATATATCATCTCATTATCTATAGAGGATGATGGATCCCTCATATAGTGGCTCATTCACTCGTTGTATATAACAAAGAAATTAAATGGTGTGGAGATCTATCATTACCTTATCGACATAGGTTTCAGGACTAATATCATCCTGATTTAGATTCTTCACAAGTTGGGTCTAACTAAAGAACATATGACTTCTGAATTAATGATTAAAGGTTATGAAATAACTGGTCATTGACTATGTGGTAGGATTTAGTTGAATAATCGATTTGGTGGCATGATTTCAAGGGCAGAATTCATGGTTGTCTCACAAGATATCGGCTATAACGGGTTGTTGGGTAGGACTTGGCATCATTTTCATGTGGTATTTCCCTCTTAGTATCACCAGTGCCCTAAATACTCCCTCAATGGTCAAGTATGGTAACTTCAAGGTCATGTGTCTCCCTTTGATTCATGTGAATACCAATACCTAGATGCCAGCTATTGTAAGAGAGAGAGAAATCATGTTTAGACCAACAAGTTTGAGCATGCAACTACCACAGAAAATCTATGGGTAGTCTTGGATAATTATTTCATTCTCCTAATTAATTGTCTGGAACCCACAACGTCAAATCTGGGATGTTGTTTCATAATCTCTGAGAAAAAGGGTCATGGCATCCCTAAAAGGTAGAAACATCTATGGATTTCCTTTTACTCTTACACAAGATAAGCCTGGGTGATACTAGAAGCCCCCAATCCTATAAAGTACTTAGTGGTTCTCCCCATGGCACCATTTCATGACATTCTTGCAAACTATGTAGGGAATGGTTGAACCAAAATTTGACACACCACCATTGCTTTGACATCAAGCATAGACCCTATGGTTGGAGGCCTGATGGAATTTATCAACAGCCTCTGTCATCATCATTTCAGTAGAGCAAGATCCCCTTAGTGAAGGTTCTATACCTACCCAAGCAGGAACCAGTGTTCCCCCTAAGAAATCCATCCTAGATTAACTTTCTCATACTGATTCTTCTACCTCAGATGATAAAGAGTATTTGGAAAAAACCCCTCCTAAATTTTAAGAAGGTTTCTCCACTACCATCGATGAGGTGATTAAAGTGATCCATGGTAATGAGGTGGATCTTAGTCCAACACTGGTCAATGTATTTATACCCCCAAAGAAGCACTAGTGGTATGTGTCCTTCATAAAGTAGAACCACAATGTATTCTCCTGGATTGATGACGACAGTCCAGGACTAGAACATTTGGTCACCGTCCAACATCTTTGCCTCCCAAGGAGTCATCACGAGTTCATTCAACCTCTTAGGAAGTTACACCCCTCTCACGGTTCCATGGTCGAGGCCTAAGTTAATAATATTATCAAATAAAACATTGTCCGGGAAGTTCAATACCCAAAGTGGCTAGATAATATCATCCCAATCAAAAATAAGAATGGGCATATTATATTTTGTATCAACTCTTAGTACCTCAACCTCCATTGTCCAAAGGATTATTTTCTCCTACTAGTGATAGAGCTAATGATCAGTGCTAAAGCCGAGTTCCATGCCCTATCCTTTAAGGATAGATACTCCGAGTACAATCATATCTTGATGGCCCCTAGGAATAGGGATTCTACCACCTTCAGGGAACTACAAGGGACCTTCTTCTATTAGGTAATTCCCTTCATCCTAAATAATTAAGGGTCCAATTATTAGTGGGCCATTCACCACATCTTCGAACTGATCCTTGATACATTGGTGGAATTCTACCTAGATGAATTGGTGGTTAAATCTCACCAGCGTTAGAACCAACTCAAATATTTTGATAAAGTGTTTGTATTCTTTCACTCCAAACATTTGAATATGAAACCATTTAATTATGCATTCGGTGTTACCTCTGGGAGTTTTCTTGGTTTATTTTTCAGATACATAGTCATTTAGATCGACCTAGAGAAGATCAAGGTCATCAGCTAGATGCCCCCTCTGAAAAACCACTCGGATATTTGAGGCATCCAAGTACAATTAGCCTATATACACTGATTCATCATAAATTTTATCATCAAGTGTAATCCTTTCTTAAAGATTATGATGAATGGTATGATCTATTAGTGGGATGAGGAGTGTTAGCCCACCTTTGAGGAAATCAATCAGTATATGCTACAGCCTTCAGTTCTGTTGTTTCTCATCTTAGGGAAGCCTCTATTCCTCTATATGACCACCCTAGAATGATCCATAGGTTCCATTCTCACATATAAGAATAATTAAGGTAGATATAATAGTTTATACTATCTCAATTTCATGCTCCTTGATACGGAGACCAAATACTGCCCTATTGAGAAAAGATGCCACGTGCTGGTTTTTATAGTGTAGAAATTATGGAATTATCTATAGCATCATGATATACAATTTTTATCCTGCGTGAACTCTCCAAAGTGTATCATTAATCACCCCATGTTGATGGGATGGTTGGAACATTGTGAAGTGATCCTTTATTAGTTCAACATCATGTTAGTTCTGTAGAAGGCCGTCAAGGTTCAAGCATTGAAAAACTTCTTCGCCACCCATCTGGACCCCAAAGGGATACCCCTGTACATTGACTTACCAGATGATGAAATTCCATCAATGGACCAAGCTATGTCTTGTTGGTAAATGAACTTATATGGTTCCTCCTAGATCCCAACCCATAGAAATATCAAAAACTCTATGGTCAATAATGTAGGCCTAGGAATCATCTTCATCCCTCATACATGGGTTGTCATGCTATAATAATTCTTGTTGTTAGAAGGTCGCACCAAAATGAGGCAGAGTATTAGGTTCTCATTATAATTCTCGAGATGTCTCTTGAAATTGATGTCCCCCAAATTCATGTGAATGGAGACTCTGAATTAGTCATCAAATCGATTAATGGTGATTATAGCATCAGAAATACAGAACTTGTTCCCCTTATAGAGTGCACTCACTAGCTAATGGCCTAGTTACCTTCTCAATCAGAAGTGACTTGTGACCCTTAGTCATAGAAATGGTCAATCTGACACTCTAACTAGTTTGGTATCCTCAATTGTATATCCTAACAAGGATGAATTGTTCATTCATGTGGAATGTTAGAGATTCATTTCTCTCATTGTTTCATATGATGATGATGTGTATTAGGTAAACCAGTCAGATATTGGTACTTCAATGTTTCGACCCTCGGATATCCTCACATCATAGGAAACACCCAATTGGACAACTCCTTTTGTTGAGTATCTCTAACGTGGTATTCTTTTTCCAGATCAAGTCGAGCGTGAGCGAGTCCACCGCCAGACCATGCAGTTTACCCTTCAAAGTATACAAAACCTTGAGAAGACTCTCTATAGATTAGGGTTTAATGGAATTATCCTATATTGTATCCATGTATATAATATTCCCTAGGTTATGTAGTAAGTTCATTCCAAGTCCTGTGGTTCCCATCAAGTGGGATGGATGGTCTCCCACCAAATTCAGAGGTTGAGCTTCTTCTGGTCCACCATGGTTCATGACTATATAGATTATTTCAATAGGTGTTATACATGTCACATCCATACCAACTTTTTTCATTGACCACAAGAGATCCTCCACACCACCAAGTATTTTTTCCCTTTGTAGTATGGGTACTCAATGTTATAGGCTCGTATTCTCTAGTAACATATCATCAGTGAAGGTTCATTCTGATCATGATGGATTTCTTCTCTAAGTGGGTAGAAGAGATTCCCCTCAAGGAATTATAATCCTAATATGTGATATAATCTATGAGCTCTCACATCATCCATTGATTCGGGGTCCCTCATGTCATTCTCACCGAAAACGGTACCAAATTCAAGGCTACTAAGCTGAAGATATTGTACGCCAAGTATAGTATTTGTTCAAACCATACAACCCACTATCATGCGAATGAAAATGGATAGATCAATCTGTTCAAAAAGACCCTCTCTAACATTCTACATAAGATAATGGGCCAGAATAAGAAATGTGGGTTGGACAAGCTCCCTAATACACTATGGGATTATTAGACAATGACTCATAATTCTACCCAACTGACTCCATACTCCCTAGAATATGAAAGAGAATAATTCATTCCCATTTAAGTTCAATTTCCATCACTCCAAACATCTATCTACGACAATAAGATGATAGAAAAAAATATCATAAGTTCATTTAGCTAAGCCTAAATACCTGGAAGAGAAAAGTCTACAAGACTATCACATTCTAGAGAGGCACTATAATAGGGTAGCAAGAGCATTAAACAATAATGATATCCTCTGCTTCTTCCTCCAGAGTTTCATGGTACTGGCTCTCAGGATGTTGATGATACCTGTAAATAATCTACCAAATTTGGATCCCAAGTGGAAAAAAGATTCCATTATCCATAGGTCTATTCCAATGGATCATACTATTTGATCATCATGGATAGAGAGTGTATCACCTCACCCACTAATGCCAAGTTTCTTAAGCAGTAATTCACATGAGGAGACCTATATCTCGATCACATGATGTTAAATTATGAGACACATCCTAATAACATGACGTTAAATTGTGGGATATGTTTAAGCTACATGAAGTAAAACTACCCAGTTCTCAGTTCTAGTTTCATAATGTTAAATTTCACAACCACCATCATCATGATCACATGATGTTAAATAGTGGGACACATAATATTTAAATGATATTAAATTGTGTGATTAATTAGAACATTACGAACTTAAACTAGTATTTGAAGTCCAAGCATAATTACTTCAAACTATATAAAAATCCCCCCCAGGAATATGTCGTGTGGCATTAGGCCTCCCTGGACATCATTCATGTTGGTTTTGTCACTACTCCATTCTACATAAATCTATACATCCTCATCACATGACATTAAACTATAGCCTTATCCCATACAATTTCGGGGTGTCATTGCCTCAGAGATGATCTTACCCCAGAAAAATTCAAGATTCCACATAGGATAAACATGGGATCAAAAATGTCCTCAACACATGATAATAAACAGTGGTTTTACCCCATCTTAAACTAAGATTCCTCATATGATATGTATGGGATTGTTAACATATGATACCTAATGATTTGAACATAAGATGCCCTGTGATAACCATAGGATGATTCAATTCCATTATCTGAGGGGATCACTCTCACCAGTGTTGGTATCCTATCACACTATATTCCAAAATAATGTGTGTCTTGATTGCCATCGTTATAGGATATGTAGTGACACCCATATTTTTCATCTCTGAGCCCATCCACAATTTCATTAACCCTTTCGCCCCTAAGCCCCTATTATGATCCAGGAAGTAAGACCTTAAACTATATATAGTTCATCTTGGGGTGTGTATGTGGTATATGGGCCTCCTTGGATTCATTCACATTGGTTTTTACCTCTTGTGTGTCGTGTATATATATATATATATATCCTTGGAGCGAATATTCATCTCTAGTACAAGAAAAATGACTTTAAACATTTTTTCATGGTCTAGGACATATGAAATTAAACTGTATGTTCCACCCTCTAAAATTATGTGTGGATTGATTCCCATACTCTTGGGATATGTAGCGATGCCCATAATTTAACCCATGGGACCAACCACAAATTCATCAAATCTTTTGGCCCATTTTCCCCATCATGGTTTGAGATTTAAGACCTTAAACTAATACCCTACCTCAGTATAAGAATCATGACTTTAAACTATGTTCGAGTCTTATCAGTAATATATTGTGTGGAAATGGGCCTCCTTAGTCCTCATTCCCACCGATTTTGTTACTCATCCATGCTACACATATATATTTGAGATACTCAAGACAAGTCCAACCTCTATGACCTTAAACTAAGATCTCATGCTTCGATCTTTACAATATTTAAAATAATACCAATGGTCCATGTAATATGACTTAAACTATTTTCAATATCTAGGTTTGAATCCTACATTCTAATATTCCCCATTGGTGTGTTCAAATTCATTGTGGTGTAGAATCTAGAGTGTTGAATCCTGCATGGATATTTCCTCATTCCATTTTCATACCTAGAGTTTTTCTCGGTGTGTATTTCCATCATCCTTAAAATAAAAAATGGACCCCCTAACAATGATGGTGTCTAGACAAGGCTTTCCTCTTGTCTTGGTCCAACACCATGATGGATCTATGGTAACAAATAGTGGATCTTGTGTTTCAATCTTGCTCATCAATCGATCCTGAATTTTCTCTCCCCATTCTTGAATGGTGTGGTTGTGGTCCTGATGTTTCAAACATGGCCAAAAATTGATCCCTACCCATCAGTATCCCCCTTATCCAGATCTAAAAAATCCCGACTTACCTCATTACCACTTTCCTAAATCTTGGTTGAATTATTACACCCTTGGTGTCACCCCTTCGTTCATCTTCACATGTCGAGTAGGAAAATTATAGTCACTAGGAAATTCTCAAAATTCAATCTTTTTTCCCCTACTGTTCTCTTCTTTATATCAGGAAAATCCACTCATCACTCCTTATTTCCCACACCGATCATGACTGATGTGGGATTAGGAGTCTTGTTAGGGTGTTTACTGATGTGGTCAAAATTCACAAGACCCAGGTCTAAACTTTATTACCATAAACTAATATCTCGTAGTTCGAACATCACAACTTTAAACTGTATGAGAGTCTCTCCCAAGAATTTGATGTGTGTTATGAGCCTATAGTCCATCATTTACATTGGTTTTTATTCTTTTTGTGTTATGTATATCCCTTTTGAGATACTCAACTTTGTTCTGAACTCCACGACCTTAAACTAAGAGACTACAGTCTAAGCATCATGATTTTAAAATGTGTGAACACTTCTCTAGGTATTTGTTGTGCATCCATGGGCCTCCTTAGTCCTCATTCGCATCAGTTTATCTTCTTTTACATTACACATACCCTATTTGACCTGATTTTCTTCCTTTTGTCTAAATTTTATAACCTTAAACTAGGATCATCGAGTCCAATCATCATGAAATTAAATTGTGTATGGTTCCTATTATGAATATTCTGTGTGGTACAAGCCTCTTTGACCCTCATTTATATCGGTTTTTTCATTTTTTCACTACATATCTCTTTTTGGGACACCCAATCATGGTTCAAACTGTAAGACCTTAAACTAGGATCACATGGTCCAAGGATTAAGACCATAAAATAATATCCACCTTATGGTAGATGAATTACGATATTAAACTATTTGCAACCCCTAGAGTTTGATCTATACAACTTTAAAATAAATGTCCTCACATTCTCAACACATTATGTTAATATTTGATCATACCCCGTGAAAAATTGAGATGTATCTGAATAAGAGATGATGTTTACCCAATCCAAAATCGGGATGCCTAGTATGATAAGTATGGGATGGAAAAAAACTTCACCCCATGCTCTGAACATGGGATTCCCCATAATTATGGGATGCATCAATTCTATTTCTAGTGATGTTCACCTCTACTAGTTTCAGTCTCCTATTGTACCATGATCTAGAACTAGATGTGTCTTGATTCCCATCCTCATGTGATGTATAACGATGTGTAGACTCTTCATCTCCAAGCCCAACCACAAGTTCATCAACCCTTCAGCCCCTTGTCCTCAATCACAGTCCAATAATTATGACCTGAAACTATATGAAATTCATCTCAAGGTGTATATGTGATATGGTAGCCTCTTTGGATCCACTCATGTTGGGTCTTACATATTTCATGTCGCATGAGGACCCTTGAGTCCAGGCATTATGAAAATAAAATAGTTTCAATAGTTCCAAACTCTATGACCTAAAACTAAACTAGGAGTCTCAGTCCATGCAACATGACTTTAAACTGTATGTGACCCACCCCAGATTCCATTTCTTAGTGCAGGGTTTCCCCATCATGCTTACTTCCTTCTCCCTTGATTTTATGGCTAGTCAGGTATCATTTATGTTGATTCAATACATCCCTTCTTCCATGATTCTAAACAAAATTTCTACCCTATGCATTGAATTAAAGATTACCTCTTGATCAAACATGAGGAAGAAATATTAGGAATCTCAGTGCATAATCCCAATATACTCCACATCCTTATCACATGACATTAAACTATAAAATGCCTCATCCTCATTATATGATGTTAAACTTCATGTCCAACTTCCTCACCATATGATGAAAAAATACATGTCTATCATCTTCATTGTACAACGTGAAACTCATAGTTATCTTAGATCCTCACTAAGAAGCCATTTCCTTGAGTTCTATTCATCTACTACATCATTCATTCCAATATCGCTCGTCATCTGAGATGAAATTTCCCCTAGAAGATGATTTTTACTTTTTTAGACTGATATTCCCACACCAATGTGACCTAAGACATGGTGGTGTAATTTTGAGAGTGTTATAATCCATTCAAACATTCCATCACTTTATTTCATTTCTTCATGTGCCCCTAATTTGGATCCCCATCCTCCTCCATGTATGAAGGGACCCCCTAATGGAATGGTGTATGGATAAGGCTCACCTACTATCCTGGTTGAATTCCCCATAAGACTGTGTAATACATTACAAGAGAGGTTCCTTGTTTTGAAAATGGTCAGTAATCAACCCTCATTTTTTCCCATCCTAGGATAATAGTATGGATGCTGTGTTTTGAACATGGTCGGTAGTTATCTTTTATCATCCTTACACTTTCATCATGTTCTATACTTTGGGAATTGTGATTCACACACTTCAATCCCCCTTTGTAAGATTAGAATTCAACACACTCAATTTTATCCCATTCATGCACTAGATCATGCCGGAAGGGAAATTCAGATGTTTAGTGAGCCTCATTCTCCATCCATAGCCTCTCTTAGCCTGAAAAATCTCAGTGGTCAGTAAACAATAGAAAAACCCAAGTGTTCAACGATTATCTAACACTATCATATGAATGATCGATCATATGGTCACCAATTTTTTCTCACACCAAGCATGAATCACATAATTATAGGGATTGATTGGTAGTTTTCTTAGAGATATGATCAAATTATGATAATAAAACAAGGAAAAAATTTCAATCATGCAGGAATTAAATATATGACAAAGTTTCATAGGTTAATCCACATATTTGATCCTCTCCTTCACAAAATTCCTTCAAAGGTTAACCTCAATGATCTAGTGATCAAGATCATCTAACCATTTCTGAGGGGATTTCAAGATCTATTATAACGCTGCTAGGTATTCTTTCTCCTCATCAACCATAGAGTACAAATCTTCAACTCTGATCCATAGTCATTTCTGTTCAACCAGGAACGCATCCACCAAGGACATTACCTCCACCACCTTGGCCTTAGTTTCTGCTATCTGGGCCTTCAAGTTTTTGATAATATCAGTTTTAGAAGCAAAAACTATCAAATACTCATACACCAAGCCCTATAGGTGGGTGATCTCTCTTTCAGCCTCTTTGAGTGCCTAGAAGACCTATTCTTTGTGCCTCTTCTAGGTTAGGATGAGTCTCATACACTCTGTATGTTCCCACTCTAAAAGAAAATTTTGATCTAGCATGTGGATGTTCCTAAAGTTCACCCCACTAGCCCCCATACTAATTATCCAGTAGGGAACTAACCCCACTCATTGTGTAAGTTCATCTATCTAATTACGGGTGATGAAATTCCACACATACCTCTATGCCTTGCAGTGCATGATTTGATTCTCCCTGATAGCCTCGGATTCGAACTCTTCAAAGTTCTCTGGTAGTGCAAGGTCGTATAGAGGAAACACCACCATAATATTATCGTCCAGACCCTATAATTTCAAGTTCGTATGCATGATTATTTGGATAACTATCTCCGGGAACAATTCCTCACCTGCACTACTAAGGTGGACACAACTGTTCTAGCTACCACAGCTAACCCTACTATTGGTCAAACCTCTGCTTCAGCTCCCATAGCTTCCACAAGTGGAAATTATAGGGTAGATTCATCTAATGAAACTTCCCCGTTCACCTAAACTTTTGGAACAATCATTGCCTCTTCCATGGTGACTTTGGCTCCGGTGACCGCTTCCAGTGGATCCTCTACAATCGACTCTGCCATAGCTTCTTCTTTGTCCAACCCTACCATGGTCCCTACCTCGACCCCCTGCATTGAGGTTGGGGTCTAATTAGTCCCCTCTAGTGGAACCTCCATG
The DNA here is from genome assembly GCA_963277665.1 of Viscum album. Taxonomy (NCBI): domain Eukaryota; kingdom Viridiplantae; phylum Streptophyta; class Magnoliopsida; order Santalales; family Viscaceae; genus Viscum; species Viscum album. Next base: position 117,055,214 of record OY728137.1, read on the forward strand.
GTGTCCTCATCCATTATTACCAATATAGAAGTATCCTCCATTTTCACCTCAGCCCTAGGTGTAGATAATGCAAGTTTTGGTGTTTTTGGCTGAGTCCTAAGTGTTGTTTGAACCACCATTCCAAAATAAATCATTCAGTCATAGGAATGTAGGAAAAATAGTCCAGGGAATATAGGATAAGAGACTTATGTGAATTTTACACTCCAATGAGAATCTCTTGGAGGTTCAAAATAAATCCCTCAAGAAGGGTACTCTTTGTGGCCATTGCCCCAGTTGAAGGCACCAAAGGTTGGCCAATTTCTAGTGTGACATTATAAAATGACCCCCACACTTTCCCCATTAAGGTTTGAGGCCCCATCACCATCCTTTATAGGTATTTCATGGACTTATCCCTCCTATGTTATTGACCCTTGTTCAAGTGGGAAATGGAGTTAGGAAACCATTCTAAGAGCAGTTTGTATCTGAAACACATAAAATATAGATATTTACCTGGTCAACAGTAGTGATTCCTCCTAAAGTAGAACCATAATAAGCATTTATTCCCCATGAACCATCTAAATTCTTAGTTAAAGGTGAAATCACAACTAGCTCAGTTGTCGATAGTTGAGGGGCAGAGGTCATGTTCATCATCACCCATACATGACCAGTTAGAGGAAGAATAGTGACCCGAGAATGGAGTAAGTCTACTAACTCCTCCACATATCATCCTTGCTTGTCTTGAGATACATGGAATTTGGACTTGAAATGACCAATCCCAATGATATGCATCACATTCCTGTTTAGATTCTACCACATCATGTGAACATCAGAGAACTACATATAGACATCTGAGTTGTCCTAGGCTTCGAGGAAGACGGTGTCACTGGGAATGTCCACATGGAATAATTACATCTTTTGATCTTAGATTAATCTCATTAGGACTATCTCAGAGAGATCCCCTTCTTCTTATAACTACTTAGACAAGAGTTTTGGGCCTGATATTGCTACTCCACTTCTCACAGTTCCAGCCTATTCGAGGCCACAAATAGTCAGGCCTACTACTGATTCCCTACCCACTAGACCATCTCTGCCTCCATGGTACACACCAAACATTGATCATTCTTGGAAATATGGTAGAATGGAAACCCTTTCACTATCTTGGGTGGCCCGTAGCCTTAACATATCCTTAGGACATGCACTTTTCCAACTTTGTGCATATTCATGAATCAGCCCATATGTAGTGGTGCGCGATGGAATATCATTATGCATATTTCAAAATACATGCATAAATATACACCAAATCTACCTAATCACCAAAGGATGGAATTCATGAATCACCTATAATTACACCTTCAATGTTATCCTCTATAGAAACCTGAATTTCCTTACGACCCAATGTGGTGTGTATAGCCCGTAGTCGACCCTCGCCACCATCACCCCACCTAGAAAGGCCAAGCGATATGATCTCTACTCCACGGTTCTTGTGTCATCATCATTAGCCACCCTATTTGGTAGGGGAAATAGTTGAAATGCTAAGTGATCCACTAGCCTCTCCTTCTCTATCACTTCCACCATACCCAACTTGATTGGGAGACTCCCCGTGATGTTCAATATTTCAATCAAAAGTTTTTTATGGGAGGAGAGATGGGGTTCAGATACACATAACCCCCCCCCCCATATGTTCATCCACATAGTTGTATAGGAATTGGATGGTCGTATACATGTGTATCAGCATATTTCCTTTACTAATGTGGTGAAATACTTCATACAACTTCTCCAACATAGGGATATACAAATTGAAGTGTTGCCTCATTGCCGGCATCACTGCAATTATAAAGGTGCTTTTTTGCACCCACATGTGTGTGTCCCTCATAGAGAGAATCCACCCACAAATAAGTGTTGTGATGAACCCCACCATCTTGAATATAGGTTGAGGTTCAGGGCTGATGGTGTGCCCCCATAGCCGCCACTGTCTTGTTTCTAAGATCCACCAGTAGGATCCCTCCTTTCCCCATTGATACCCTTTAGTACATGTACATGGCCTCATTAGAAGCCTTTTTTACTTTCTCATTCCCCTCAAATGGAATTGTGTTTGGTTTTTTTAAGGATTAACTAAACCACTTCTTAACGGGAACGTCTCTCATCCCTAGATTCTCTTTGTTGGTTCCCTACACCAGATCCAGCAACGCCTTCTCTAAGGCTAGTAAATGATCTTGATCATCCCAAACATTATTTATTGGAATGAATTCATCATAAATGTACCCTAATATGTGGATCATGATGATATGATGAAGGTCCTAGAGGCTGAAACTGACTTCCTTATGATTCATATGAAACGTGTTGGTCCCCGAGGACCATATTTTCAATAGATCGGGTATGATTTCATGAGGGTGATAGACATAGAAATGAGAATACCATACTAATTAATAGAGGCCTAGATACTTTATCTCCCCTTAAAACTTGAATCATGTTGTACATGCCCAATATTACCAGGCTCACTCATCCATGAATTTTCCACCCTGGTGAAAATCCTAATTATTATTCCATCCCTTGAGAGGATCCCCTAAACTAGCCTTGTTGATTGTTTGATATTGCGGTGGGGATGCCTCATCAACTAGATTCTACTCATGAACATTATTGAAGTGGTTTTTGAAAAAATATATTATATGTTGTGTATGATATTTTTATATGTGGACTATAATAGACCTATGTCATAGGTATTTCCCTGGTATTCCTATGAACCAGTATCTTGGCTCATATATGATTACCACTAATATGAAGACCACATCTCTCAATATAAATATATAGAGATTCATACTATTTCAGAGAGGATATTCCTTTTGAGCCTCTTTAAATAGCATGGTTAGTGATTTTTGGTTCTATGAGCTTCAAATGATCTCTCTGATCATGATATCGTCAGTCATTTCGTCCCTCCGAGAAGCATCAATGTTGACTCCCTGAGTGACCATTTGATTCCAGAATTAGTTGATCTTTAAAGACTAGTTAGAGAATATAATTCATGCTGATAATTCATGAAACTATATATCATAGAGTTCACTTCACAAATATGTGGTTTATGGTGTCTGTTTCACTAAAGAGTGTTTCTAGAGTAAAGTTACAGAAATAAGGTTTGCTAAAAAGCGTCCAAAGAGTGTAGTTTGTGGAGATGTTGATCTTCATGAAAAGGGAGCAAAGCTATTTTATTCACATGAATGTCTAGTGGGTTTTTAGGGGCCCCCTATCCTATTTATATGTGTATGTACGGACTAGGAATTTTGATGAACTTCGTATACAATACCATCATGAGTATGGTTCACGAGTGAGCTACATGAGTGTGCTTTGTGAAAGGGAGTTGATTATCAATTTTCATGGATTCTCCCTCAGATACTGAACCTCCTTTTCCCTATTGGATCTCATTTTTATGGGGGTATTTTTTTGTGTTGATATATGTGTACCATGGGTGTGGTCAATGAAGTAATGGTTGGTGTAAAGTGAATTCGATCCAAAATATCCAAAAATCACTCTAAGTAGTCTTCTTTGAAAAGCTCATCCACTTCGTGAATGGACAGAGCTCATGAAGCTTCACTTCCTATAAGGTTCATTCATGAACATGTGAAATCTTGATATTAAAACATTCATGCAGTGACTATCAGATTTTTATAGTGCTTCATGATCATGCGAATAGTTGATGGTTTCTTCCAGATTATGACTCTTGGACTCATGGAATTATGCCCATTTTTGAAGCCCCACTTCTTTAAAAAAACCCACCAAAATTCATGAAACACCTTTCCTATAAAACCCCCTTAATTAGAATATTTTAGGGATGATCCATGACCTTTCATCTTCCAAAACTGCTCCCAATTCACAAACCTCCTAAGAACCATGAACCAAAGTAAAATAGATCGCCCATGGTGCCACCATAGGTGAAGATTCTTTTTTAGAAGTCCCAATCCCTTCACAAAAGAAGAAGGTCCTATGGGGAACTTGAGGCCTCACAAAGCATTAAACCTTTATAAAGCACTCCACTCATGAATCAGGGATTCCCTACAAGGAAACGAAAACATGTTTCATGAAGCATACCCCTTCATGAATCCCTTGAACTTTTAAAAGCACATATGATTTGCGAATAACCTCTCTACAATGCCCCAGTATTCACAAAACCTATTTCCTAGTTCTATCTATGGATCCTTCCTTAAGATGACCCTCCTTTATAAAGGTTGATTTCCCAGGGGCCCATACCAATCCAAGACCAGTCTAGATGCACCTCAAGTCCCAATTTGACCTGTGCCACCTACTCCTGTGTCCTCCCACTTTATTCCAAGTGTGGATCGAACTTCCCACCTTCCTTTTTCTTCTCATCATAGGTACCATAACCCCTGATGATTCCCAGCATAGGGACCATAATATGGACCATGTGATTGATCAATCCTCCCACACCTCCCAGTGTTGTACCCTAGAAGCACCAATGGCATGCCCCTCTCAGAGGAGCATTACTGGTGGTCGAATAATCCCATGGGATAAGGAGTGAGCTTACCCACATCCGATCTGCATAACGTAAAACTGTCTAGCTCCACATCCTAGCTGTACGAAGTTAAACTACATGATAAATTCCTTAGCACATGACATAAAATTATAGTCTTATCCTATGCAACAAACATAAGTGTTTCATCTATGAGTGGCATGGGATGACCCCGACACCTCTACCACTCACATTGAATGAGATCCTTTGGGTAGATCAATACATAATCCCCACACTATCCAACCAATAGAAATCATATTGAGAAGGTTAGTTTCAATGTCTAAGTATCACACCATCCATTGTCGACACTCCTTTCACGGCACGAGTTTCCTTACCATGTGATGTTAAACAACATGGATAGGTCATGTCACAAGACCTTAAACTACAGCATCAAACCACATGGTATTTGATCACTGTCTTCTAAAAAATTATACATAGTATGCCTCATTGAGGTTTAATACTTACCAACGGTAAGCTTAGGAGCTACCTATTAGGGACATGCCTCCCGTATTTCTCTCCATGAGAAATTTTGATCCGTTCATCTAGGGTTTTACTCAAGGGACTCCCTCACCCAAAAAACTTCTGCATCTTCCTCCACAAGGTGTTTTGATCCATACATCTAGGTTTTTCCTTAAGGGGCTCCCTCACTCATCAAAATTCTAGATCTAACTCTATGAGGAGTTATAATTTATCTATCTAGGGTTCACCTTAAGGGGTCCCCTCACCCATAAAACTTACAGATCCTCCTCCATGATTTGATTTGATCCATCCATACAGAGTTTTCCTCAAGGGGAATTCTCATTCATCAAAATTCTAGGATTGAATCTATGAGGAATTATGATTCATCCATCCAGGGTTCACCTCAAGGGGAGTTCTCATCTATAAAACATTCAGGTCCATGTCCATGAGGCATTATGATCCATTTATCCTAGGTCCTCCTCCACAAGGTTTCCTAATTCATTCCATTTGTAGCATCTTCCCTCCTAGGGACACACCTCCTTGATCCACCCCCATGGTGTGTTTCGATCAAGCCTATCTCCATATGACGTTAAATGTGTTCCCCAATACAACTCTATAGGATGTTCTGATCTATCTCCATAGGATGTAGAACTTGTGACATAACCCTAAATACATACCCCATGCACAACTATTGGATGCCTAAGGTAAAAAGACTTGTAAGACTTGTACCTATGGCATGTTTACCTAGTGATCGACATGGTATTCCTTGGGTTCCATACCTTAAGATGCCTCACATGAGATGTGTAAGGACCCGACCATAGTTTCCTAAAACTCATGCCTTATTTTTATACATTAGAATATAAACAAGGAATATGAATCCCAAAGGAACGAGTAGTTTAGTATTATTGGAAACAAGATACATACATAAGTTTAACATTACAACATGAAAATAAATACAACATAGAAACTCCTTAGACAACATTCATAACTCCTAGTTTTTTTCAGCATGTAATTCATAACAAAATTATTCATGTCCTGAGAAAATGAAACATAAGAAAGGGGTGATCTCAAATGTATGGTAAGGTTAAGAAATATATAAGAAGATATATAAACATTAGGCAAGTTTAAAAAACTAAAAACATATCCCTTTAACAAAAATTTGAACACATTATGGCTGGAAAAAGAGCTGAGTAAGTAATTTCATAATAAAACATAATCATGGGTATTCTAATTGTAAAATAACCACATGAACCATCAATACTATTTTCATAATTATGGAATGCATAATGTAGAACATCATCACCATATCGTCAAGGCCTCATGCCAATACCATAAATAATCATTTTTTCAAGTCCTTGTTCCAAGACCGTAGTTTGTCTCATGAGACCTAACGATGAAATGAGGGGTTATATAGGGCACCACCTGACACTTTATATGTCTAAATCATTCCTCATATGAATGAGGATAAATATAAACAACATATACAATCATATTTAAACTAACATATAAAATGAAAATAACATTCCCCAAATATTAAGTATAAACACTAACCATTCAAAGGAAACTGGTGAATGAATTTAGGATAGAAAATCTACATTAAAACTAATCATAAACCATTAAATTAAATATTTTATATGATATCATACATAATTATCAACAATAGTGTTGAAATAGATGAATACACTTGTATAAAATCATTAAGAAATTATTGAGATAAATACTCCTTTACTTTGAAATGAAGAGTTCTTTTGGAAAAGTGTTTTTATAAAAATAAAATTAAACTAGGATAGTATTTTTACAATAAAATGAGTGATTTTATAAAGATAATTGTTTCCAAAAACAGATTACATAGTGCCCTTGAAAATTGGTAAGAATTTGAGAAATTCTCTTGAATCGGGCTTGAATTTCAAAAATAATTGTGAAAGTTCCTTTTAAAACCTGTAACCCTTCATAAAATAATGAAGGATTATGTTTGGTAAACATATATAAAAAACTCACACAGGATTTATGAGGATTACATAAAAATACATAAGAATTTCATTGAGTTAATTAGATAATAAAAGAAACCTGAATGAAAATGGAGGTTCTGGTGGAAAACCCTTACAACTTTGTAATCAATTGAATCATATGCCCCAAAATTAAAAATATTAAAATGATACATTTAATACCATGAAAATAAATACTTTCATGATATTTTACATTAATAGTAAGTATACATACACCATACAAAAGTATTACTAGTGAATATGGAAAATCTCACAAAAATGGAAGTGAGATGAAGAAATTTGTACCTTAAGTCCTGAATGTGTTCCACTCTTTAACATAAGTTCCTAGAATATGAAATTAGACTTATTAATAACTTATTTAAGAAACATTTAGACATGTATTTAGTTTGTCATAATTCTATTTAGTTCATTTATTTCCTTATTGATAAGTTATAATATTGAATTATGTCTTTCTGGAGTGTTCGTTTACTTGATTTTCATAATCGGTTCATTTATTTTTAAGTAATGGAGTTCATGTGGAATGGATGTGAATCTCTAGAATTGAAATTAAATATTATTTATTAACATACATAATTTTTAATGGTCATTTATATCATTTGGTTACATATAAATATGATGAATCATTAAATTAATTATTAATGACATTCACTTATATTATTTTAGCGGTATTTTGATTATTAGGAACTAGTTTGGTCATATGATTTAATAATATGTATGTATACTAGTTAATGAATATTAATTAGATTATATAACATATATTATAGTCTGGTTCAACCATAAAATTTTTTTCCTGACCAGTAATGAAGGAGAAAATGATGAATGAAACTTCATCGTCCACGAAGGTTATAAATTGAAACCTCATGGATGTTGATTTCGTTTATAAAATAAAAGGGAGAGAGTAAGGATATTGATGATGGTTCTTCCATTAACATGATATAATTCCATTATATAGATGTTATTAAAGTTATAATGGTAATTTGGACAGAGGATTTGGGTAGAGAAAAACAAAATAAGATAAATTGAAATGAAACTAAAAGAAAAAGAAGGGTGTTTTACCTTTTGAAATAACCTCCTTGAGAACCTCCTTAAGGGAAAGGGTTTTGGTCTTTTGACAAGACCAAGAGCTTCTTGGACGTGGGGAGTGACTAGGGAAGTGTAATTGGGAAAACAATTAGGAGCTTCAAGGCTTAGAAGAGTGAAGAGAAGAGGGTGTGATGGGGGGTTTTATAGTGGAGGAGAGGAGGGTTTTCATAATTTTTTAATCATTAGTTTATTAATTTCCCTCAAGACTAGAAATAGTAATGATTCAATCACCAAGAAAAGTAATAAATGCATGTAATTTATAGAAAATGGCCATTTACATAATCCATGGCTCAAGAATGATGAATAAATTCAAGTTTTAGCATTTATTGTGAATTATTGAATTTTACTATTCATCAAAAAATCAAGTTTTTTAGAAAAACCCCAAAAATTCATCCAGACCATTTTTTGATGTTTAAAATCCAAAAATGAATTCCATTTTTCAAATATAATTATCTAAATATTATTAATTTAATATTTAATTAAAATCATAGTTTATTCTAAAAAAACAGTTCTAAATCATTTATTTACTTACTCTAAAACACTGGTATATCGTACTTCCACTTGAATATTATTTATATACTATCACAGGTAATATTACTATTAATTAGGGTATATCACTATTCATAAGGGTATGTTACTATTCATAAGGGTAGGTTACTATTCACCAAAAATTAATTTTTTCCTATCGGACTCCAAATAATTTACTGACTGCAACCATGTATATTAGATTTTTGAAATTCACATCACCGAAGTGGAAAACTTATGTTTACTTGGCTAGGTTATAAAAAAGTGGTGTTTGTAGAGACTCAGTGATCCATGCATTCTATAATAAATCTATTTGTAAATTCTTGGGGTGTTACATTATCCCCTCCTTACAAAAATTTTTTACTCAAAATTTGAAATTGAACTTTGAAAGTTAATGGTTGATACGTAAAAATTCCCTTATAGAAACCCACATCAAAAATATGGTTAATAAAATATCCTCCTAAAAGGGTTAAGGGAGATGAGGTGGTCACCCCAAAAAAGTATTATTTTGAATGAGGTTACATTAGTTGGAAGTAAAAACCTAGACATGGAAGAAAATTTTAACTATCAAGTTCTGATGTAACATGATAGAGGACATGTTTAGATGAATGTATATTGCTACAAAACTATAAACAAACAAGATTATTCAATAGTATCAATGATTATGATAATAGGAAAACATTTTATTTAAGGCTATTTTCTTTGAGTAGAGGAATCATTTCACTCTATAAGAGTATAAATATACATTTATAATTACAAAATCATCCATTTATTTCACTTGAACTATCTATACCTCATCACTTATCATGGGTTACGTCATTTTGTGAAGCAATATGTTAAACTTTAAAATCTCATACAATGATCAACTTAAACCATTTCATAAATGGTTAAAAATTCCAAAATATAATGATTCAACACATTATAATGAAGTCCTAAAAATTTCCAAGATGAAATTATCATTAACCCCTAATCAATATAAAGCAGCTCTAAATCTCACATTCCTAACATGTGAACAACTTTATCATGTATCGTCTTGGAATATTGTAATAACTTGAATTACCATAAAAACTATATTGGAAACATGCATTCTTCTGTATTCTTTAAGTAAGATACATGTTATTGGATATATTCCTTAAATCCAAAAGTACTGTAAACTCCATTCATGATAGCATAGGGCACTTCTTGATAAATAATATGTTCCAAGGTAGTCATTACTTATCTGAATCAATCATTTCTTCATCAGTATCTCAACATCAGATATATATTAAGGGTTGTCTTTCCCTCAACCATGTTTTTTCCTAAAATGTTTATCATTCTACTAAATAACTTTTCCTTTGTACTATTCATTATACAACCTCATATCCTTAATTAAATAGTAATGTATTACAATCCTTATATATCTCATAATTCATACAACCAGTAAATTTATGGAAAAAAATCAAATGACATGATTCTTGACTATGCATTTTAATCATTCTACTTTATCTACGGTAGCATCATAACTTGATCATTATCCAAAATCATTATTTGGGGTATATTCCTTTGACACCTGGGATATTGATTCGCATAGTATTCCATCTCCTTGCAGTTGAATCATTGAATATAGGAAAATTCTTTCCTTGTCTTGAAATTATGAGCATGGTGGCCTTTTTCTCCACACTTGAGGCAAACTCCTTTTCCCCTCAAGCATATACTAATGTGTTTCCTTCCAAAATTATCACATGTGGGAAAATACATCTTTCCCTTATTTCCTTTATCCATGTTTTTTCCATCTTCTTATTCTTTGGCTTCCCTTCAAAGCCATAGGACTTAGAGAAGTCCTTACATACCATGTCAACACATGATACTATTTCCTCTTATGATGAGGATACATGGGAGACAATATTCCTTTGAAATGATGGCTTAAGACCATCAGAGATATGATCCTTCTTACTCTTCTCATCACAAGCATTGGTGAAGTTATCATTCCTTCTACTAGGTCCCATTTCTAATCAAATCCATATTATATATTAGAACATAAAATTATGAACTCTATATATATCTAAACATGGTATAACACATAACATAAATTTATGCATCATAAATTCTAAAACCATATACTTTGGTTACATTGGGGAACAAATTCTTAATAATTGTTTGTAAAGAAAATGTAAATTATCCTAAGCATATCCCTTGAGAGTTTCAATACCCAGAGTGTAGCAAGGACCATTGTCATGTACCAGGATACCCCAGGTCATGCCCGAAACTCCTTGTCTGAGCTTTCACTCCAAGATACATCTGTGCCAAAGCCACCTCTACTTGTTTGTATCCAGACAGAGATGTATTTTCTAGAAATATCCACATAATATATTCCTTACCAAAATACCAGGATGTTCTTTTATGATTATCCTCAAAGACTATCTTAGGTATTTGTTCCCTAAACTATTTTTTCTAAATCTAGTTCCCAAGATTTATACTAAACTTCCTCTGTTACCAACTGTAAGGACCTGACCCCAGTTTCCCAGAGCTGGTGCCTTATTTGATTGCATTGTCCTATAAACAAGGAATCTGAATCCTAAAGGACTGATTAGTTTATTAGTATTGGAAACCAGATATATACATAACTACAAGATTAAAACTTGAAAAGAAATACAACATAGAATTTCCTTTGACAACATCCATAACTCCTGGGTTATTTCAGCATGTCATTCATAAAAAAATTCTTCATGTCCTGGAAAAATGAAACATAAGAAAGGGGTGATCTCAGATGCTCATTAAGGGTAAAAAATACAGAAAAATATATATAAACATTAGTAAAGTTGAATAACTAAAAACATATGCCTTCAACAAAAACTTGAACACATTATAGAAGGAATAAGAGATGAGTAAGTAATTCCATAATAAAATATAATCATGGGTATTCTAATAGTTGAATAACCACATTAACCATCAATACTATTTTCATAATGTGGGAATACAAAATGCGGGACATCATCACCATACTATCAATGCCTCATGCCAAGACCATAAATAATCATTTTGTCAAGGCCTTGTTCCAAGACCGTAGTTTGTATCATGAGACCTACCGATGCACTGTGGGTCTATATCGAGCCCCACCCGACACTTTCTATGTCCAATGCATTACTCATATTAATGGGGATAAATATAAACAACATATATATTTATATTAAAACTAACATATGAAATTCAAATAACTTTCCCAGAACATTAATCATAAACACTAACCATTAGAAGCAAATTGGTGAATGGTTTTAGGATAGAAAATACACATTAAGACTAATCATAAAACATTAAATTAAATATGGTAGATGATATCACACATAATAATCAACAAGGGTGTTGAAATAGATGAATACACTCTTAAAAATCATTGAGCAATTCTTGAGATAAATACTCCTTTACTTTGAAAAGAAGAGTTCTTTTGGAAAAATATTTGTATAAAACCAGAAGTTAAGTAGGATAGTATTTTCAAAATAAAATGAATGATTTTATAAATATAATGGCTTCTAAAAATATAATATATATTTCCATTTAAAATATGTAATAATTTGATAAATTTCCTTGAATTGGGCTTGAATTTCAAAAAAATTGAAATTTCCTTTTAAAATGTGTAACCCTCCATAAAATAATGAATTATTTTGTTTTGTAAACATATATATAATAATAAAACATAATTTATGAGGAGTAAATAAAAATATTTAATAATTTCATTGAGGTAATTAGATAATAAATGTAACCTAAATGAAAATGGAGGTTCGGGTGGAAAACCCTTGCAACTTTGTAATTAATTGAATCGTATGCCCCAAAATTAATAATATTAAAATTATACATTGAATACCATTAAAATAAATATGATTATGATATGTTACATTAATGGGAATTGTACATACACCATACACAATATATACTAGTGAATACGGAAAATCTCACAAAAATGGAAGTGAGATGAAGAAACTCATACCTTAAGTCCTGAATGTGTTCCGCTCTTGAACATAAGGTCCTAGAATATGAAATTAGAATTATTAATAACTTATTTAAGAACCATTTATACATGTTTTTAGTTTATCATAATTCTTTTTAGTTCATTTATTTCTTTATTGATAAGTTATAATATTAAATTATGTCATTCTGGAGTGTTCGTTTACTTGATTTTCATAATCAGTTCACTTATTTTTAAGTAATGGAGTTCATGTGGAATGGATGTAAATCTCCAAAATTGAAATTAAATATTATTTATTAACATTCAGAAGTTTTAATGGTAATTTATATCATTTGGATTCATGTAAATAGGATGAATCATTAAATGAATTATTAATGACATTCACTTATATTATTATAGCGGTATTTTGATTATTAGGAACTAGTTTGGTCATATGATTTAATAATATGTATATATATTGGTTCATGAATATTAATTAGTTTATAATACATATATTATAGTCTGGTTCAACCATAAAAATGGTTTCATGACTATTAATGAAAGATAATATGAAGAACAAAACATCGTCATCAGCGGAGGTTATAAATTGGAACCTTGTGGATGTTGATTTCGTTTATAAAATAAAAGGGAGAGAGTAAGGATATTGATGGTGGTTATTCCATTACCATGATATAATTATAATATATAGATGATAATGTAGTTATAATGTTCATATGGAATGATGATGTGGGGATAGGAATACAAAAGAAGATAAATTTAAATGAAACAAAAAGAAAAAGAAGGGTGATTTTCCTCTTGAATTAACCTCCTTGAGAACCTCCTTAAGGGAAGAGGTTGTGGTATTTTTACAATACCAAGAACTTATTGGACGTGGGGAGTTACTAGGAAAGGGTAATTGGGAAGAAATTTGAGGATATTCAAGTCTTAGAAGAGTGAATAGAAGAGGGTGCGATTAGGGGGTTTTATAGTGGAGGAGAGGAGGGTTTTCATAATTTTTTAATCATTAGTTTATTAACTTCCCTCAAGACCAGAAATAGTGATGATTACATGAAAAAAATAGTAATAAATTCATTTGAGTTTTAACAAATGTTCATTTACAACATCCATGACTCAATCATGATGCATAAATTTAGGTTTTAGCATTTATTGTGAATTGTCGTATTTTACTATTCATCAAAAATTCAAGTTTTTTAGAAAAAACCCAAAAATTCACCCAAACCATTTTTCAACTTTTAGAATCCAAAAATGAAGTCCATTTTTCAAAAATATTTTTCGAAATATGATTAATTTAATATTTAACTAAAATCATAATTTATTCTAAAAACAGTTTTAAAACATTTATTTACTTATTCCAAGACATAGGTATATCATACTTCCACTTGAATATTATTTATATACTATGATAGGTAAAGTTACTATTCATTAGCTTATATCTCTATTCATAAGGGTATGTTAGTATTCATAAGGGTATGTTACTATTCACCAGAAATTATGTTTTTCTTGTCGGACTCCAAATAACTTACTAGTTGCAACCATGTTTGTCAGATTTTTGAAATACACATAAAAAATGTGAAAAACTTATGTTTACTTGGATAGGTTATAAAAAAGTGGTGTTTGTAGAGAATCAGTGATCCATTCATTCTATAATAAATCTATTTTTAAATTCTTGGGGTGTTACAAGATTCTATCCTAGAGGAAGAATACAGGTGAACAATGCTTCCAGCGTCCAAACATTCCCAGTGATGCCCAACATGACTACTCTCTTGAATAAAGGTTTATAACCTATCAAGATAAAATAAGAATGTCCAAACAAAATTAGTGTAGTTGATCGGTGTTTTCAGAGATATGGAATTTGGAATGAGTTTCATGAAAATGAATTTAATCTATGGGGTAGACCCAGACTGGATGAATATCTCTAGGGAGGAATCCATGGAAGGAGGAACGGATACCCCTTTGTCCCATTTTGATCAAGGAGTAGACAACACCGTTGAAAGTGATGAATGTCACCCGCCCTTAGAAAGTGGGAATGTGGAGCTACATCATGTCGATGTGTGCACGCATCATGCCGACACACATGCAGGGGGCATTGATAGAAGCATTAGAAATAATGACAACTATAATATCATTTTAATTATTTATATAATTTACCTAAGTTACATTCAGTGTGTGACTGAAATAGTAAATGGGACAAAATATATTTCCAAATCACTATCCTAATATAGCACCAATAGCGATGTCGCTTGCATCACACACCAATTTGAATTCCTTTGTCTAATATGGTGAAATAATGATAGGAGAAACCACCAGAATATTCATTAGGGTATGAAAGGAAATTAAACACTCTTTGGTGAACTAAAAAATAGTGTATTTAGATAATAAGTGTGCCAAGGGGTGGGTTACATCTTCAAAGTTTTTAAAAAAGAGGTGTTATAATCCTACATGAACCAAAAATCTCTTTCTTCTATTAACTATTGTAGGCTCAATTAAGTCTTTTATAACATTTATTTTAGCTATATCAAATTACATGCCTTTTTTTTTGAGATTTTATGGTTGAGGGCTATTCCCCCTTGGAGTATAAAGTGATGCTTTTCCCAATTTAACACCAAGAATTTGTCTTCATAGCATTTAAATACTAGCTCCAAATTTCTCATGCACACCTTGGAAAATCTTTTATATACCAAAAAGTCATACATGAATATTTTTAGGAATTACACCACTATATCATGGAATATATTTTTCATGCACCGTTGAAAATTTTCTGGTGTGTTACACATACCAACTGATATACGTCTATAGGCAAAGGTTCCAAAGGGGAAAGTAAAATTAGTTTTGGAGTGGTCATCTGGATTAACTACAATTTGATTATATCTTGAATATCTATCCAAGAAATAATATAATTCATTCCCTAATAGTATTTATCAAATTTTATCAATAAAGGGTAGTGGAAAATGATCTTTTAAGGTTGTCGTATTATGGTTCCTATTATAAACACATACTCATCATCCAGTGATGGTTCAAGTAGAGATATGATCATCTTCATCATTTTTCACAACAGTTGTACCTCCCTTCTTTGGAATGACTTGTAGTGGACTCACCATTCGCTATTAGATATTGAAAATATTATTCCATTATATATAATTTTCATCACTTCTTAACCACCTATTTCATTGGTAGGGTGATTCACCTCTAGGTTTGGTGTTTGGGTTTATCACCTTCTTCCAATGAAATTTCTTGGGTGAAGATTGTGGGGAAGATCCCCTTATGGTCAGCCACTCCACAAGATACTGAATTTTTGTTCCTTTTTAAGACTTCAATCATCTTACCCTCTTGTTTTTTGGATTATATCTGAGTTGATAATGATTTTTTTTGTTTTCTAAGTCTCAAGGATTGATTTATTGAGTGTTCTCAAAAAAATGTTTTAATTCTAATGATTGTGACTTAATGAAAGAGGGTATGAATAGTGGGATAGTGTTCCTTAACAAAGGTTCAAATAAGTTTTCATTCTCATGATCAAAAGATTCATCTTCATTAGGGTTAAAGATCTCTCATTCATCCTCAATGGTCATAAACTCATCTCATTCATCAGTATGAAATATGGCTTGATAGTCAAAATAATCACTGCCTTTATTGGCATCCATTGCTATGTTGAACATAACTTGTTCATGTCTGACTATGAATATTAGATTTCCTTAGTTGAAATAAATTAAATCCTTTACAATGGATAAAAATTTACACCCTATAATAATTGGAACATGTCCTTATTATTTCATGTATGAAATGAAATCTATAAGAAATATAAACTTTCCAACATTAACTAAGATATCCTCATGAAGTCCTCAAGGATACTTGACTCATCAGTCAGCCAGTTGAAGTGCTAATATTGTTGGTTTTAATTATTTGAGACTTATATTATTTAATACACTCATAGGCATGAGATTTATTCTCCCAACTAGATTGTATGATGTTCTTCCAAAGTTTCATGCCCCTATGGTGCAAGGGATTGAGAAACTGCTATGGCCTCGCATCATTGGGGGAATATTATGCTGAATAATAGTAGATAATTATTCTTTTAAGAATTTATAAACTACTAAGGACTCACATATTTTTTTGGAGATCGGTTCCTTTAGGAATTTCACATAGTCATTCATTTGGTAAATGAATTTTGAAAATTGGATGCTAATATGCAATTTCTTGAACATTGATAGAAACGTTTTCTTTTATTATTTGATATTGACTTACCTCATTATTTCTGGAAATAGGATAGGGGGTTTGTATGCTACTGAACCTATATAATCTTATTTATTTTTAGGATTCTACTTTGTTCTAGATTTTGTAGTTTCTTCAGATTATAGACTTATTGCTTTAATTTCTTCCTTTATGCTCTCATTGTCATCTTTTCTGATGTAATTCACCCATTTCTCAGGCTACTCTGGACTATCTTCCTCCTTTTTTTCATGGTTGTTCAAAGTCTATTACTTTCCCACTCTTAAGAACCACTGAATTTTCTTCTTATCTCATGTACATTATAGTTTTATCGAGTTATGTACCAGATAGTTAGTCTGGTAAGGTTTTTTAAATTTTACTCATCTGATGCTTGATATTCTGCATGGCTGCTCTTTGGTTTTTCATTTTTGTCTCTTGGGTGGTCATTCTTTGGTATTTTATTGTACAAAGGTAATGATATGGTTTTCAAGATTATTTTAGAGGGTTTGGTATTTCTATTTTGGTCTTGATGTGGCTTGTTGGAATTTCTATTGTCCTTTGGGTAGATATTGTTCAGCTCTAGGAAAATGTTGTTGGAATTGTTATTGTGGTATAGAATTTATACATTATGGTGGGTACCCAGGTGGTCTCTAATTACTTTATGGTGCCTTTACACTCCTCTATTTAAAATAACCTTGTTTTTTTATGGTTGTTGAGCCTACCTCTATTGGTAGTTTTGTTATTGATATTGTTGGGATTGTTGGTATTATTGACCTTATTGATTGTAATTAATATAATTATAATAATGGTCTTTGGTTTATTCCATCCCAATTAAATAATTTTGTAATAATGTGGGCCTCTTCATATATCATAGGAATAAATTTCCATTATAGGGTTAAGAGGGGGCAGTGTCGCATTAAGTGATTAAAATAATTATAGATTCTTGGTAAGAGCCTCAACTTGAGCTACAAGGTGGGTAGCTTCTTCCACATGATGGATTCCACACTAATGTGGTGCTCTATCAATTTTTCATTGATTATAATTGTGAGAAACTTCATCTAGAATTACTTGGATAACTTCCAGCATCTTGAGAATTAATCCACCATCAGCCATGGAATTTACCAAAATATGGGAAGTGTACTAAAGCTCCAGGTAGAAAGTCCAACGTTATAGCCACATATATAGTCCTTGATGTGGCAAATTATGGGTTGTATCCTTGAATATATCCCATGCTTCCCACACTGATTCTCAATACACCTAGAAAAACTTTTGAATTTCATTTTGGAGCTTCCAAGTCTATATTGGTGTAAAATATTTATCTAAAAATTTCATTGGTAATTAATCCCAATTCTTGATTGACTCTGGAGATTGACTCTTCATCCAATCCAAAAATCTGTTGTATAGAGAGAATGGGAATACTCTTAACTAAATGGCATCTAATGATATTACTTGGTTATAAAATGTATCAAAAACCTCAATAAAGTTTGAAATGTGCTCGTGGGGGTCTTCCCTTTGAATCCTATTGAACTGCCCCATGTTCTAGATCATGTGAATGAATATAGGTTTAATCTCAAAAGTGTGCACATGAATAGGCAGGTTTATAATGATAAGTGTAGAACCACAAATAGATGGTAAACTGTAGTCCATAATGGTGCACTCCTATAGCACTGGTCACTCACCCTGATTGGAAGGTGGTGCATAATGGGGGTCTTGAAGGTGTGGTGGTGCAAGATTGTTATGCTTTTCGATTATGAAGCGGTGGCATGTTGTGTTTTTTATATTGATCTCAGGGTCAAAGAGACATTGTTCTTGTGTATCCAGGATTTTTGAACGAGTCAATGGACCTTGGCGCATGCACTTTCTAAGAAGAAAAGAAACCAAGAGAGAAAGAGAAAGAGGACCCATGTGTGCCCAAAGGGGAGAAAATGTAAAAAGTAAAAGGTAGAGGAAAAGAAGAAATAGGTAGGGGTGAGGTAATCGAGGTTTTTATCTATAGGTAATTATCCTTGAGAAACATTAATACCTATAAATGGTGCTAAAATTCAACTTATCTCTACTCATCATTGAATATGTGTGGGTGTTGATAAAATTTTATATTTATATTCCCAAACTACACTTACTAAAAGGGAATAATAAAGTGGAAGTGTGGGGTTGATCCCATGAGGACTACTAGTAGTTAAAAAATCAATTGAAAAAAAAACCCTTTAAAATTATTCCCTGCTTTCACTCTTTGGGTTTGGTTCTAACTAAGACTATTTAGTTTAGATTTAGTTCAGATAATAAATTAAGGGATTGAGGTCAATTTTAGGGCTCTTGAAAAAAAGTTAATCCTATATTTAACTTAGAATAGTCCTTTGGATTAGGTTGTGAAGCAGTGAAAAAGTCATTGATTGGTTTTTGTCAAACTAATCAGATCTACCTATGATGTAACTATCCCATGGTCAGGCTATAGTTGAGAACCTAGGTTAATTATGCATTGATTCTATGAAAAAAGAGTCATAGGATAATGGTCATAATCCTACACAAATCTAATTAGGCTAGGTTCGTTCAATTAGTAGTCATTGGATTACAATGGTTCAATCTAAATATTCATTAGGTTTGGAAAAACCCCTAATCACGACCCCTAACTCGAGGTGTATCAGTTGTGCATGGAAGTTATGATCAAAAGTAATGAAATATTAAGCATGATGTTCAAAATCTTTAATAGATTCAAAAGAGAAAAGCCAAGAATCAGTCACGTAAAAATCAATGTTAAAAAACTGTAGGAAAAATAAATCTAATGAAAAACTGACTTTTCATGATGAAATGAGGAGAAATGATCAATCCATTAATCCAAATAACTAATAATGAAACAATAACATACTATAAATGAATAAACGGTGAAGAACCATGCAGGCGATAATGAAGAGATTCATACGGTGATGGAAACGAATATTGAAAACAAAAGAGGGATTGCAATTGGTGAATAACGGGTGTGGAATGAATAAAAACTCACAAGGATTCAATAAAATAATGAAATAAATATATTTTAGAATAAAAATGAGGAAAAATAGTAGAAGAAAAATGGGATAAATGGAAATAGGGTGAATTTATTGTGCGCAGTGGAGTGTTGGAAATATTAATAGGTCTAAGAAGTACACAGTGTGTATGTCATGCACGTCATGAACTAGATTAAGTGACTTTGGTCCTGAAATCATCATTTCAGGTAAGTTGGTTGAACAATTTTTATCTAATATCCAATTTTATCATCGAATAATCAATTCATATCTTTGATTGGGTGAGGATTCAAAACTTTCATGTCGTGTATGTGTTTCACTTTCCGTGGGATTTTGAGTTTTGAAACTTTCATGTTGTGTAATGGATTCACATTTTGTGTATTGTCATTACATCATGAAAGTGCTTCATGGTTTCGTCTGTAGCCTTGCAAGTATGTTGTGAATGAGGTCAACACATTTTGTATGTGATACATGGTGTTCAAATCCTGGTCTTGGCATTTTTTTAGAATTTCTTCCTTTAAATATATAATTCTTAAATTTTTTCAAAAACAAACTAAAACCTAGTGAAATATCGAATAATTAATGAATATACCATAAATAAATATATCCAATATATATGTGTGTGTGTGTGTGATTTTATCTTATCAACTCCCATCCTCACCAGCTCTCCACTCCATCTCCACCTGTTCCTCTCTCCTTACCACTGCATCCTCATCTCCTCCCTACCCTACTTCCTCCCGAAATACCCTTCTCCCCACATTTCTACATTCATCGATATCGATCTCATACATTATTTTCCTACCACTCCCTCCATTCATGCAGCCTACCTAATTATTACCCTAACATACATCTTCCCAATCCGAAACCTTAATCAGGTGTCATCCTCTCACCAACATTGATACCCAACCCCATCCTCCCTCTCCCTTCAAATCTATATGAATGATATTCATTATAGGTACTTTATGAAACCAGAAATACCATAATATATTCATTTTCTTCTCTTCCATCTATGAATAAAATGTTTTTGATTCAATTATTTTCCCTTTAACATCAAAAATAAAAATATTAATTTCGTACCATAATTTTTTATTGCATTTTCACTCTACTTATTCATTATTTGGGTTTCTGATTACACTTATTATTTGGGTTTTGATTTTACTTATTTTTTGTTTGATATTTATTGATGGGTTTCTATTCATAAAAAGGCACCATCTCTATCCATTATCTCTTTTTTCACCAAACACTCCATTTACCTAACCTCTTTTCAATCAAACCTAGCTGAACATCATTGGTGAGTGGTACTCACCAGCCTTAAATACCATAATTTATCCCTTTTTTCTTATCACTTCATAAAAAAAATTGATTTATTCTCATTCCTAATAAATCCTAAATAAATAATAATAATTTTATAACCATAATTTTCTATTTGATTTTTAGTCTTCTTATTCATTAATTGGGTGCTTGAGTACAATTATACTATGGGTTTCTATTCTATTGATTATTCAGTTTCTCTTCATTAATGGGTTTCTATTATGATTTCCTCTATTTCCCACAATATATTACACTTAACATGCAACCTTAAAATTTTGTATCATTTTAATATTCTAATTCTAAATTTCATGTGTGTGTGATTATGTACAATTAGCATTAATTGAAATAAATGTATGTTACAAATACAACAAAGAGCTATAATTTTATACTTTTCCCTTTAATCATAAATTATACTGTATATTTTTAATAATAATTCATGTGCCTATTAGGAATGATAAATGAATACATATTTTTTCATTTTTAAGAATTATATAAACATAATTTTTATTGTCATTTGTTCTTGAATTTGATGGGTAATCATCCTTTATGTTCCATTGTTCTCTATTCAATTTATTCTATCAACGTTATTTAGGGTGATTTTTTGTAGATGTAGAAGGAATAATGTTTTATTTTAATTTTGAAAATTTTATAACATTCATTGACATGATCCTTAATAGTACTATAATACAAGAATCAAACACACATTTATAAATCCATGCATTTCCTTTTCTCCTTATAGAGGCTTCTCCTATTTTGAAACTCTATTTTTTATTCGATCTCATTAATATGAAAAAAATAAACATAATGATTTTATAATATTTGGTTCATTTTCTTTCCTCCTTCCATATCATTAGATATACATATTCCTTTCACTGTGGAAAATTAAAGTGAATATACATTTTTTACCTCCAAGATACTATAAATAATGACACTGCATATACATTTTTTACCTCATTACAACCAGTTTTAGGTTTAAGACAAATCATAGTGATATCATAGAAGGGAATGTTATAGATGTATAATACCATGATAAAATTCAATCATTAGTGAATTTATTAAATGGTGGTGGTGTAAAGAAATATTTTTTATTATTAAATTATAATCATCTAACCCTTTGGATTTAAATATTATTTAATAAAAATAATAGTCATTCTCATGATTTTTATTTATGAACTAATTGATAGTACTAATATTCAGGTTTTTCTAAAATGATTAATTTTTTATATCAAAATTAACTAAGATGCAATTCCATTCTCTCTTCAATGAACTCTTATGATAGTATTAAAGTTAAAATCTCAATACATAATTTTTATGATACTCAATTGAAAGTCCGTTATTTTAAATTGTTATCTCCTAAACCTGTTTAAACTAATCATTTAATTATTCAAAAGTTTATAAGGACAATTTTTATTTGATAGTTTCATGCAACTAACTTTTGAATCATTGTGAACAGCTGTAAGTGTATTTTTTACTTAATTTTTCTAATAGATTCATCTCCCTTCTATTATTACAATCCTATATGAATTTACTAATTTATTTTTATCAATTTTCTTTGATAAAAATATTTTTAATGTGATTTCACTTTAAAAAAAATGAATGTATCACTTGTAATTTTTAAATATTCTATGTGAATTTTCAAGACTATTATAAATATATTTTCAAGAAATATATACACTGCATGAACTCAAATTGTGCCCTATAATTCCGATATATATAAAATATTCTTTCTTTCTTTATTTTATTATATACTGTTCTATTTCAATGGTATGAATAAATTGGAAAAATGACATACATTTAAGTGATATATTTTGTTTATAAATAATGGAATTACATAATAAGTATACTTTTCATTTGATTATTTATCATTTATTCTATATATTATTTTTATTTATATCTATATTTTATTTATACATATGTAATATTTATTTATTCATTAAGTATTTCATATGTTTTGTATATGAAATATCTACATACATGTGTTATGTCAAATGTTATTCTCTTGATGATAGGGTTTCTCATCGGTTGGGATACTCATTGATCCATATTTTCAGATATAAATGCCTTATCCTTCAATTTTAAAGATATATAAGTTTTTTATATCAACATATTCTAATATATATCTATTTATTATGATATATATATATATATATATATTTTATATATGTATACTAATCATATTTATAAAAAATAAATTCCAAATTATACAATATATATATATATGTGTCTTATATACATATATTTTTTTAATATACAAAACATTTATATATCTTATATGCTGATTTTTTCCAATTTTTATGCCTATTTTTATAATATGTGTATACAAAACATATATATGCCAGATTCTTAAGTCATGATCCCTGAAAATGGTATTCGCATTCACTAATGTAGGATTTGTTTAATAGAATATTGTATAAAGTTATCAATTATGATAAGTGATTCCAAAAAAAATAATTTTCATATTGCATATTGAGAATGATTTTTATTACATTTAGTGAATGGGTTATTCTTTTAAAATGTAACTCCATGCATTTTTTTATAATGTGATCATACTAAATGATAAGTTATATGGGTTGTTTTTAATGTGTTTTGAAATTAACTATAAAAACAAACATTAATTTACAATATTAATGGAATTATTATATTCTTACTTATATTCTCAAAATCAATATACATGTGTCTATTCCATGTTTTTTGTAGGGGTGATCCAAACACTACATTCATTTGAATTATGAATTCTTTAAAGGATGAAAACTGGATCTGACACCATACCTATGACTTCTATCAAGTGTTTAGAATTCATTATATGATACAATAATTTATACGTTCATGTGTTTAGACTAAAGGGTTTTATTTTTGGATTTATATCGATGTAATATAAAAATAAATGTTTTCCGTAAGAATTTTTGGATAACTATGAGTTGGAAACTATATTTACCACAAGGTTTGGTCTATATTATGTGGGATAGAATAGAATTATGAGAGTTTTTATGTTAAAAACCTTTAAATGGATATGTTTTTTTTATTAATTGTTATTGTTAGACATAAACACCCAGGGTTCCTTGATTTTATATTTAGGTGATCACCCAAACATGAAAGTGCCTTCAAATATAATTACATTGAAATTTTTGATTACCAAATAATTAAAATTCATTTACCTCGCCCTGTGTGTAGTTCCTTTTACAATAACATATTAAAGTGACTAAAACACTATTAAAAACATATTCACCTATACTATTTTGAAAAAATTACCATTATATAACTATGAAGTGTTTACATATATGTTACATGTGCCCATAATTTTTCTTTATCTCTGAAATTTTTTTCTTTTCTATCACTATATAATTTTTGTGACTACTTTATTGATGTTTAGTCCTCTTCACAACTTTGTATAAGTATTGAAATCACTCACATCTCAACAAAAAAAAATAGATCACCCACTACATGTTATTATGCTAAATAATTCTTCATTTCCACATTTAATATGTTTCCCTCTGTGTGTAAATAGTACTCACAATATTTCTAGAAAATGATATTTTCTATCTATTATGAGGACTAATCAAGAAATTTATTGCCAGTTTTTTTACAATTCATTTGTAATCTTAAAATAAAGTTTCATTTATAGTATATATTTTATGTTACCAGATGGATCATGGTGGATTTCATTGTTGATTAGGGATATTTTTATATCCCAAATTATTTCTTTTATTAATTTTAAAGTTGTTAGAAAACATAATTTTTTTGGGGGGTAGGGAATGGAATAAAGGGATATTATATTTTTTGATATGGAAACATTGAAGTAATGGGGATCATAAATACCTAAATTTCATGATATGGTCTAATTATTCATGTGTTTGAACTCTAACATTAGTCTTTCTAGTTACTAAAATAAATAATTCTTGATCATTTTCTATTATATCTAGTAAACTAGAAAAACTTGATGAAATTAAAAATGTAATCCTTCAAGAATATGTTTCTTATGTAACATCTCATTACTAATTTTAGGTACTCCTTAACCCTCCTTTTTTCATGATTTTTTTGGGGTTCATCTTAGGTTTTTTCAGGAAGAAAGTTGAAATTTTTTGAATTTTATGGGTTGTGTACGGTTGGTACACAGTTTTCCCAAACCATTCACCCACTCAGTGGAAACCGTGAAAACCTAAATAGTGGAGGTTTTCATTGTTGGAATACATTTTTATAAATTGTGCACCCACCTGGTGGAAATTATGCACCCCATTTGAGAGGGTCATGGTTTGAAAAATTGTGTGACCCTAACCGGCTAACCGTGTGGGTGGTGTTTTTTAATTCTAAAAAATAATTTAAAATTTATCAAATACACTTTTTTACATACAATCAACACCAAATCCTCATAACTAGAATTACTGTGTCTTTGGAGCTCCTAAGAACCCATTTTGGATCCTCTAAACCTATTCTGAGGTAAATCAAATATTGGATTATGTCGTCTGATTCCTCTTCGGTAAGAGATCTTCTCATGTTCCTTCTCTCCCACACTATTATTATCTAATCCTTAGTATTTGTTAGATATTATTTTTTTAGAGATATATAAACTCACTTTTTTAGATCTTGAATCTAGGTTTCATTCTTGGATATCTGGTTCTGAAATTCTTCATTAGTGTTTTCTGTTATAGTAATTATGATATGTTATCTTCTTGTTACGGTAGGTGGTTACGTACAAGTTTAGACAATAAATTTAACCATGAATTACTTGATTATTTTAAATGTATTTCAATTAAATTGTGAAAACCCAGTTTGGTGTGAATTGGGTATTTAAAATTTATTTTCCATGATATTTTGGTAAAACCCCCGAATTCCAAGGAATCCAAAATTTGCGGTGTAATTTGAAATTGGTGGAATTTTTGCAATTGATTTTTGAAACTTTATTTTTCATAAAAAATGGTTTAAAATGATTTGATAATAACATATTTTAGGTTTTATCTTGAAAAGGCATGAAATTATTAAAAAAATGTTTTTAAAGAGAAATTTTCATTTTGAAATAAGAAATAGAGAAATAATATTTTAAATAGTTTTGAAATAATCTTCCCATTATTGATTTTTTTAGATCACATGTGAGCCTAGGAAGTTAGTGGGTTATTTGGGACAAACACGATATGATAGTAATTCCATAGAAATGGATTGATGCTTTACAACTCAAAATATATATATTTTGGTGGATCTTATCCCTGATGGGATGTTGATGAGTCCTCTTTTATCGGTGTATAAGGGACATGTGTACACATATTACCATGATCACGGATATAAGCGTGTGAGGATATCATAACTTGTAACTATAATACATCTTTGAATAAAACCATGTTTCTTGTTTTTGAAATATTATAGATATATATTCCTTTTTTTGTAAAAATAATTTACACATGCCTAGTGATTTATATAAACAATCTTATATAAGATGTTAATTGAGACATTGTTTTAAATGTTTCCATCAATTGAAATGAATAGAATTTCTTGTCTTAAATATGAAACTGTACTTTCATGTATGTTTTATTTTAAAATTGAAAGAATGTAATGGTTTATTTATATTATAATCTTATTATGGAACACTTGGTGAGACCCTACTGGGATTTTAGTTCACACCCTATCTTTGCCTTCATGAATTTGGATATTTCCTTCTACCAGGTTCAGGAAAAGGGAAAGAGACAATTGAAGTTGGTGGTTGTTTTTGATCCTTTGGTATTGGAGTGTTGTGTCCATTGGGACATGGGTTGCTTTATCTTATCAATTTTTTGTACTTTGATGATGTACATTTGGGTTTTGATATACCTAATTTTTCTTTTGGTACAGTCTACTTTGGGAGTTTTATTTGATCATACTTATATGTAACTATTTATTTCATTGTTTTTATGGAAAATTTATTCCCAATTTCATATTGTATGATGTCAGGTACTAGTCACCAACCCATGGGGATCGGGAATTCCCTTCAGGTTATATCAATGTCATCTTGGGTTTTGGTTTACATGGGTATCTAAGATAGTTTTTGATAATGTGGTATTAGAGATAGGTTAAAAATATTTCCATGATGTCAGTGTATAGTTTGAGTGATCTTTTCAGGACTTAAGAGGTAGTTGTGAGTTAGTTTTTGGCCAACTCTCAGTGTAATGAGCCTTAAGTCACTGGGGGTGGTTTGGAAAAGATTTTTTGAGGATTAGTTATAATATTTTCCATGATTTTGATTTGGTTAGTTTAAATCCAAATCTATTTTATCTATCTGATGGGATTAATTTCCATGTTACTCTTGTTTGAGTGTTGATCTGAATAACCTTTCTGAATTCTCACAAGTTGTCTACTAATGTTATGTAGCAGCATGCCTCTAACAAGACATCTAAATAAGATCCTGGAGGAAGCTGTTGATGACCCATAGTAATAAAATACTTGTTTATAACATAATTTGGTTGAGGTTATTGTTCATGCTTTCGAAGCTCTAGGATAGGCACCTACTCTCGTTCCCATTTAGGCACCAGTTGTTGAACCACAGAGGGATGAATCTAGCATTCATGCTCAGGAATTCTATCTCTTGGTGCCAGCTGCATTCCAAGTATCAATCTATCCTTAAGAGGCTGAGGATAGTTGAGCATTTATTTTAGTTTTTGGAAACTCATAATTCTATCAAGGTGAAATATGCCACCTTTAAGATAGAGGGACCTAGTACGAGATAGTGGTACATGATGGTGATGGAGAAGAATAACAAGGTATTAGAATGGAATAAATTCAAAGTTCTTTTCAATAAAAAATTATATCCAAATTATATGGTGTTGTCTAAGGCTATAATTGTTTCCAAACTTGAGCAGACTGACAGGATCGTGATAGGATATTCAAATTGCTTTACTGATCTTATGTAGTTTTCACATGAGATAGTATAAAATTAGAATATGAGGACTCGATGGTTTGATATGGAACTTTGATCCGATATTAGTTCTCAAGTTTTTTTTGAAGCTCTCTTCTTATGTTAATCTTCTAAATAGATAATTGATGGTTGAGATTGATATGGTTGGTAATTCAAGCTTTAAAGGAGTTCCTTTTTCTCCTAGTGGTAGTTTAGTGAGTTACTTAAAGGGAAAGAGGAAGCATGGTGAGTCTCATGGTGGTTATTAGCATCATGATTCTTCTAGACATCCTATATTGTTGGGAAGAGGCCCTTTTATTTGCTACCAGTGTGGTAATCTAGGGAATTTGAAGCGGGTTTTCACGGAGGTACCTGAGATATGTGGTTCCGACGGATGCTTGGGTCACTTGAAAATTTTATTTCAGGTTTATTATGGTCTATGTATTTCCACAAAATCATAAGTTCCTAAAATTAATTTGGTTCAATTATATGTTTCATGGGAAAAGGGTTTCCAGCCACGGGAATCTAGAATAAAGCTTCTTTGCGTAGTATAAGAGCCTCCAGATGAAGTAGATATGGGTCCAGCGACTGTGATAGGTACCATCACTATAGATTTATCTTTAGTAACTAAATAATTTGATAATTGTGTATCTCATTCATTTATATCAATATGTGTTTTCAATATTATAATCCTTCCTATAGAGATTATGTTTTATGTGATGGATATTACTACACCACTTAGAACAAAGAGAGGGTAGGGTCTCTGTTGTCCTACATGTGTTTTCTCATTATCTAATATCAATCTTTCTTTGGATTTTCTATTTCTCAACATGAAACCTCTTGATGTCATTTTTGGGGTGGATTGGATCATTTCTAATAAATCCTGAGTTTATTTTTATCTTTGAAATAGTCTTCTTCACTACACCAAAAGAGGTGTGTCATATCTTTCAGGAAGAATGGGACCTGAGGTTGAGTAGAACTATACCTTTTTATCCAGAGATGGGGAATGTGATATCTATGATAAATTTTGATTTAGAGAGGGATTCCTTGTGTGAGGATATTCCTCCAATTTTTGTTGAGTTTCCCAACATTCTCTCTTATAACTTCTCTGATTTTCCACCAATAAGGTAGGTAGAGTTTATATAGATTTAGTACTTGTTACTCAGCTGATATCTATTCCATCTTGCCACATGGAACTAGCTGAAATGAAAGAGTTGGAGACTAATTTGGATGATCTTTTAGAGAGAAGGATTTATATGCCCAATTGTGTCATCTTGGGAGGAACATGTTCCCTTTTCTAAGAAAGACTATGGGCCACTTCACCTATGTGTTGATTACTAAAATCTCAATCAATTTATGGTAAAAAACAAGTATATTTTTTCACAAATTGATGATCTTTTTACTAGTAAAAAGGGGTGAAGTGGTTTTTAATGACTGATCTTCGATCTAGTTATCACCAATTGAGAATAAAATAATCTAGCATTTAGAAAACTGACTTTTGGAGCAGTTATGGTCATTATGAGTACCTTTTTATTCCATTTTTCCTAACCAAATATACTGCAGTATTCATGGATTTAATTAAAAATACCTTCCATGAGTATCTTGATACTTTCATCGTGGTCTTTATGGATGTAATCCTTGTTTCTCTAAGTTTGATGAGGATCATTTTCATCATTGAGAGCAGTTTTATAATTGTTGTGAAATAGTTAACTTTATGATAGGATTTTGAAATATAATTTCTGGATTTGAGAAGTGAAGTTCTTGTGACACGTGGTATCAGTACATAGTATCTCAGTAAACCCTAATAAGGTGAAATATATTATGGCATGGAAGAAACTAAATAATATTTTCGAGATTCTGAGATTTTTGGGTTTGGATGGATATTTATCACCGATTTTTAAAGTACTTATCAAATTTTGCATCTTTGATGACCACACTCACTTGGAAGGGAGTAAAGTTTTCATGTGATGATAAATTTCATTGTACTTTTGTTGAGATGAAATCTCTTTTGACTATTGTGTTGATGTTGACTCTTCAAGAGGTCGGACAAATCTATGTGGTCTTATGTGATGCATCATGTTTGGGTTTGGGATATGATCTTACGAAAGGTGATCATGTTATTGTCTATGCATCTCAATAGATTAGTCCACATGAGAATAATTACCTGACTCATAAGCTTGAACTAGAAAATGTAATACATGTTCTTAATAGTTACCAGCATTACCTTTTCATAAAAATTTTTACCAAGTTTTTCAACCACAAGAACTTGATTTTTATCTTATCTAAAACATATTTTAATCTCCTCTATAGGCTTTTGGTGGAGTACCTACAATATTTTTATTTTTAAATCACCTATACCCCAAGGAAAGGGAATTTCATTATTGATTCTTTAAGCAGAAAACTTCTGGCCCAAATTGTGAAAGAATGATCAGATTAGTAGAACTTGATGGATCTTTTTTCACAGTTTCATATAAAAGTTTGGTAAATAGTTGATGAGGTTGTTTTGAACAATTTTTAGTTGACCTCCACTCTTCTTGACATGATTCTTTAGTAACAAAATCTTGATGATGAATTCTATGGCATTAGAAACTCTCTTTATAGTGGGGAGACCATTATTGAGTGGTTTTTCTCCATAGAGGGTATTCTATGTTTCTAGAATCGATACAGGGTACCTTTTATCGTGAGAAAATCTATAATGGGGGATTTCTATAATTCCCAATGGGTTGTGCACCCATGAACCAAAAATATATTCTATGAAATTTGGTGAAAATTCTTGTGGCTAGGTATGAGATGGGGAATTTTTCATGACCCCCTCCCCACAAAGTTTATCCCTACTAGGACAAAAATGGGAGAAGAGAGATAGTGACACCCGATTCCCACCTTCAGTAGGCCCCAGGGTGGTGACTAGCACTAAGGGTATAGTAAACACGCATATGGGAGGCATTACCCTCTAAGAGAACACATGAAAAAGAGAGGGATAAGACATACACAAACCAACTCATACTCAAACTCCAATGTAGAAGAAAACCAAAGTTCACATATTTAATTTCATGAATGAACTACTATAGTTGAAAGGAAAATACAATTACCAAATTAAAATTAAGGGCGACAGTAATCACGAAGCCCAAATATCTTCTGTTAAACTCCAATCTAATAGTAATCAACCTGATCTCCAACCTATTCTAACTGACCTGAAAAATAGTTTATATATATGTAGGGTGAGTATAATAATATAATTAGAAGGATCCTCCCAGGATCCTCTCAGATAAAAGGTAAAGAAAGCATGTTAAAGAACAGTGATCAGCAAGTGAAACTAACTCACCACCTAAACATGTATACTATGTTCCCAGCCTCAACATGGATACTCTCACCAAGTATCTCATATAAGAGAAAATAATATAATAAAGAATATTAAGGGTACGATGCTGCTTATTCCCCGTTGGTTTTTCGCTCTACCCAAATGTCACACATCCTGAGCATCTATCTCTAAAAAGGCTATCCCACAGACACTTAGGTGAAGCACTACAACATGCACCTCATGCAACACACCACCACATCCACATAACCAAAAGTAACCAGGTAGTTTTTAGGAGCCACCACAGCTTGAATAATGTGTATCATACATTGGGTATTATACCTCAAGCCATCACAACCCATATAGTGAGTAATGATCCACAATACATTATATCCTGTACATGTTATACCTTTAGTATTCCTTAGGAAACTATATCCAGAATACATGTGTGTGAAATAACCATAAACCATTACATCCATCTACACATATATATGTGGAAAAATAACCACCGTGCAAGCCATAAAAAGTAACTACCAAGAGAATAGAGCGGGTCCAAAGTGGGTATTCATTCATCCTTCCCCCCACTGTACATGTTATAATATATCTTATAACCAAACTGTGTTCATAATCTGGTCTTATACTCAACTGCAGCTAACATATCTCAGACTCTCGGCTGCCACTGCTAAGACAAGATATCATATAATCACATAACCATTTAAAGAGCCACATTAAGTTATTTTATTCCTTTTTATTTAGTTTCAATTTACATTAATTAATTATCAACCATTAATTAACCATTAAAATTTTCTACATTACATTATATTAGCATTACAACAAGATCCATTCCCTTCAATCATAAGAACATTGAGACCAAATCTTCTCAAAATTTTAACCTCAGTATTGCATCCCAACAAGCTCCAACCCCATGGGTTAAACATTTATTCATTTATTAACATATTTAATTTTCATATTACCATGTATTATATAAAAAACACTCTAATATACCAAACACAAGGGGTTAACATGGTGAGTAGATGAACTATGCGTAGAGTCTTTGCCACCTATAGCAGGAGCATAGACTCATCTAACCATGAGAATCTAAACATGAAAATCACAGGTCATACCTCATGTGTCTTCACCTATCTTAGATGGAGAGTAAACAAAACCATATACCTCAAGTAGTGGAGAAAGGAAATAAGATAAATAAAAACATGGTCTTCGGCCAAACAACAGATTTAAACAAGCATCCAACTTTCATAACAACGGGTAAGCCCAGCACCAACCTGTTTCGTCATCTCTGGTGTCCTCCTCGACACCACGTGCATATCCTGATGCATCATGCCACTTCCGGAATCAACTTATGCCACAAAAACTGGGCCTACCTGCCCCATATACTACAATAGGCCTCCAGGATAATCCCTCCTAGGCTCACAACACATCTGGGCCTCTCCGCCCCACATACCACAGCAACCCTCCAGGCTCTGCCATCCCAAGCTCACATCACATCACAAGCATCAGGAAAAAAATAAATCAGCCTCTTGGACCTGAAAAAAGGAATCCAACCTTTATACACAACTATCACTCCTGAATCTAGAGTATAAGTCACTTTTCCATTACAATAAAGTGGAAAATCAGGCCCTATAAGGCATTATCTTTTATCACACAACCGATTCTTATTTAATATTTAATTAACCGATTCATTATTCACAGGTTTCAACTATAAGAAACCTAAGAAACAAGCTATCCAATTCTATCAAAATAAATTAGAAAGTTAATCTAACATGCCTTTAATTCTTTTATCAATAATCATTAACATACTTCAGGTTCATTAACCAATTTAATTAAATATGCATACTTGAATCAATTTGATAATCATAAAATTACAACAACAACAACCAGATTCATTAAATAAGCCTCTTTAATATTTTAGTCAATTAATTATAAATTAATTTTGGATTTATGTTGTTTATCAATTTCACATGATAAACTAAGAATAATAATCACTACATATATATCACACTATTTAGAAAATCAAGATGCAACATGTTATCATAGTACAAACAACAACATCGCCATGAAATCAATACTAATTCTTTAGTCCAGTTTAAGTAATTATTAGGTTAATTTCATTGCAATACAAGGGGATAAATCATGTTAGATATATGATTTCAAGTAAATAATTATATAAGCAATGAATACCCTTCATTAAAAATGGTTTTAATGTTCTTGGCATGAGAATGAACCACACAATGGACCTCTGATCACCCCTCCCATGAGAAATACATCCATTTGAGGATTTCACGACACAACCGCACCAATAAAAACCAAGAGAAACCCCATTATAAACATGGGTAAGCAAATGGAATAACACAGTGAGAATATATGACAGTAAATGTGATCAAACTTTTAGAAACCACTAAAAACGATGGAATAATGCACCTTGGATCACCACGGATCACCATGGATCAAAGACGGAAGACTAAGGATCGATCCCCCTTGATGGGAATCCAAAATGATGAAGGAGAGCGATGTTGGACACTAGAAAATAAGATTAGTTGTAGGTTTTGACAACCCAATCGGCTGGAAATGTTTTAAAACATACAGCATACGAGAATTACATGATGTGTAATCCTCTTTCATGTCTTGTAATTCTCAGGGTTTTGTTACCATCAAAAAATGTTCCACCTCTTCACTCTAGGTTATTTTTAAAACCCTGAGATATTACATGTCGTGAGACCCTCTTTCACATCATGTAAATTTTCATGATGTGAAATATTCCCCTTCTTCTAGCATCTAGCATCTGAACTCTTCTAGACTTCTTTTGATCCCCCTCTAAGCACCTTGGTCTTTGAAAATGTAAAAAGGGTTGATCCACATCGATCTAGGCCCTTAAATTAGATACCTTTCAAAAAATTATCATCCTCAATAATAAAAAACTAACCCAAAGAGAAAATATAAAAGGGGTTTTCCGAACAGCCACCCCTCAAGATACATCTCAAAGCTCTCACCACCACAAGAGCTAAACCACCACACTAAGGGAATAATGAAAACCCACAAAAAACCCAAAACAACTCTAAAAACTATCCTAGGGGAGATACCTCTAAAAATATAGCAAGACGCAAAAATAAATAAGTGAAATAAATCTCACAAATGAGATAATGTTTACAACTACAAAACGAATAGTGTTACAAGAGAAGAGCTAAACATCAAACAACTATGGGTACTCTGTACGTATTTGTGACTCACATTGACAGATACACACCTTCATTACACTTTACCACTACAATACATGAACCAAGGAGATAACATGCCCATGAAAAACCATTTCCTGGTGGTCCTGGATCTCTACAAGTCACTCCCCAAAGGTCGCATCATCATTAACATCAATCTCACCCCAATTGATGATGTGAGAGTCATCGTGAAGATAAAAACGGAGATGTGAATTGTTAAAAACATTGAGTATCTAGATCATCTTTGGGGGAAGAACTATCTGATACCCCATGTCTCTAAAAAGAGATAACACCTCGAAAGGCCCAAAAAATTAGGGAGAAAGCTTACTCCCATGACCAAACCTTTACTGCCCATGATAGGGAGTCACCTTCAGGAACACATGATTCCCAAAACTGAAATCCAGAGGTCTCATACTATGATCGAAATAGGATTTATGATGATCCTAAGCTACCTTCATCCTCTCATGGATCATTTAAACCATCTTTGTCGTATTCTATATCAGTTCAGGAATAAGAATTGCTGACTCTCTGACCCCGGTTCAACACAATAGAGAATGAAAAGTTCATCCATACAAAACTTAAAATGGTACCATGATGATGGTGGAGTGAAAAATATTTTTTTAAGTGAACTCTACCAATGGAATGTGCCTCATCCATGAACCTCCTAAATTCTGGGACACAAGAGCGCAACATGTATTCAATAGTCTGTGTGATCCACTTTGTCTGACCATCCATCTACGGATGAAAAGAAGTGTTAAGGAATAGCTGAGAACCAAAATCATGATGGATACCTCTCCACATCCTGGAGGTAAAATAAGGATCTCAGTTGAAAATGATCTTCTTCAAGACCCCGTAGAGTCTCACCACCTCCTCTAGAAACTGCCTCAAAAAAACCTCCACTAAGCTCAACTCCTTGATTCTATAAAGTAGTATGACTTCGTCAAATGATCCATTACCACCCATATAGCACCATATCATCCTTGAGATCAAGGTAAACCAGTAAAAATTTATATCTAGATTTCCTTTTACTTCCACTGAGGAACATCTAATGGTTGGAGAAAACCATCAAGAAAACGGTACTTGGCCTTCACCTTCAAGAAGACCAAACATCAAGACACAAACCCTACAACAACACACTTTAACCCAAATCACCAAAACTGACCTCTCAATTCTCAATACATCTTTTTCACACCAGGGTGTACTAGAAAGGAAAACAATGGAACTCTCTAAGAACCATCTCACATATTTTCAAAGGAACAAAAATCCTTCCCATGAACAAAACTCGATGTTGTTCATCTTTAGAACAATCATCAGAGGCCTCACCACAAATAACTCGATCTCTACAGACCTCCACCTCAAGATCCACCAACTGGGACTCTTCCACCTACTGCACTAGAGATGACTTCTCCATCATCTAAAAAGACAACCTCTTCCCCCGAATTCTCTCATATCTAGATGTAATTCTGAAATTTCTTCCATCAATCTTTAGGAATCGCCCAATTCCCACACTGCATCACTGCACGACTTCCTACTTAGTGCATCAGCCACAACATTCCCCTTTCTAGGTGTATAAAAAATCTCAAAGTCATAATTCTCTAAGAACTCCATCCACCAATATTGACAAAAGTTCAAGTCATGTTGGGAGAAAACATACCTTAGGATCATATGATCAGTGAAGACCACAAAAATCTCACCTATGAGGTAGTGTCTCCACAAATTTAGGGAAAATACTACCTCTAACAACTTGAGATCATGGGTGGTATAGTTAATCTCATGAGGATATAACTTTTATGACCCATAACAAATGACTGATCTCTACTACATCAGAACACAGCCCAACCCAAGATGCGAAGGATCACAGAAACCTCAAAATAAAATCCCACTATTGGAATAAAAATAACTGTAGAACTAGGCAACTTATCCTTTAGATACTAAAAAGTTATCTGAAACAATTCAATCCACACGAATGCCTGGTCATTTCTAGTCAATTCTGTTAGAGGAGTCATAAACCAAGAGAAATCAGCTACGAACCTCCTGTAATATCCTACAAGACCAAGAAACCTTCACACATATACCACTATCTTGGGGGATTCCCATGAAACAACTACTTCTACCTTTTATAGATCCATAGCCACTCCCTGTTGGGAAACAAAGTTTACCAAAAAATGGACTTCTTGAGCCTAAAACTCAAACTTCAAAAACATCCCAAAGAGATACTCAAGATGAAGAACTCTCAAAATGGAACACAGATGATCTATATACTCCTCCTTGGATATAGAGTACACAAATATTTTGTCGATGAAAACCAACATGAACTTATCTAGGAACTCATGGAACACAACATTCATCAACCCCATGGACATAGCTATAGAATTGGTCACAACTAACTCATAATGCCCATGACAACAATGGAAATAAGTCTTCAAGATATCCTCATCCTTTATACACATCCGATGATATCCTAACCACAAATCAATCTTATAGAACCAAATTTCACCCTTAATCTAATCAAATATCAATCCACTGAAGAGGGTATGGGTTCTTCACTGTTACTTGGTTCAAGTGTTCATAATCAATACACAAATCAAAACTGCCATCATCCTTCTTTACAAAAAAGACTGGTTCACCCCATAGTAATACACTCAGTTGAACAAAACTACACTACAATAGAACATCGAGCTTTATATGCAGCTCTCTCAAATCAAAAGGTTCCATCCTATATGAATACATCGAGATAGGAGACATGTCTATCTACATTTTAATCATGAACTAGATCTCTCGTTGAGGGGGTAACGCTACAACCTCCTCTAGGAAGACATCATGGTACTCTTCTAGGACCCTGGGAAATGAAAACTACTAAACCTCCAACAAAATCATAATCAGATTATCCAATAATTATTATAATGATGAAACACTCCTCTAACCCATCTGAGGGTTTCACTCACCAACAAATGCTACTGGCTCTCCATCAACATCAAATAACACAACCTACCTCTTGAATTAATCCACGATATCTTGCATCGAACACAAACAATCCATGATAAGGATGATTTCATTTGGTTGTATCTATAAACATATGAAATAACCCTAAGAAAGGTGTTTCCCCAATACTAACTCACAGTCTCTACAAACACTAAACAAGTCAACTTGACGTCAAACTAGCGTAGTCAATGCCAAGGGAACTGGAAGCCTCTCTAACTCAAACCCAAAATCATGGACAAGGGTAGGTGATATGAAGGATTATGTCTCTCCTGGATCAAACAAGGCATGAATCCAAGTAGAAAACAAGAAAAGGGTACCTCGAACAACATCCGGATCACCTGATGCTGGCATGAAGTTGAACATGACCTATTTGATCCTACTGACGACCACCTACATGGTCGTGCTCTTCTCTCTGAGGATGGGGAGCCTCCCAGGTCTATCCTTTACCTACCCCATCTACTCTCTACTAATCCCAAACTAGATCAACCTATTGCTGTTGTATCATCTATAACTGCCTCATCGGAGGAAACTGAAGTGGAACAACCAGCGCATGATGAATACTCCGAAATTTTGATTAATCTTTCTACTGATGACCTCATCCTACACAAGAAAAACATGTGTATGGTTCCCTGGAATAGGCCAGAGAGCTTATTCCCCTAGAGAAATGAGACATTGAGGGACAGGACCTATCCCCAGCTAATCAAAATCTCTTCGGTCCTAAACACTGGGAACCCTAAAACATAGCTTTGCTTCGTGACAAATCTTGATGACTCCCCTATCAGGATGATCCTGTTCTGAAAAATGTCATCTCGATGACCACTACTCTTACCGGTACTTCAAGATACATCTTCAGCATAAACATGATGACCTAAAACAAGATCTCTGGATGAAAATCCTCCTCTAATTTCCTCTTCTAGGCCTCCTCATCTGGTAACAGGTCTGAATCATGTCACAAAAGGATCCTAAAATAGATCCCGAACTATCTCACTTTAGAGCTCCCATGCCAAAGGGTAAGTAGATCTTGGTGACTAGCCACCTTCATGGTTGAATAAAGAAAATAAACTCTAAAATAGTCTTGAAACTCCTCACATGAGACTACTGACTCCTCATGATCCTCGAGGAATAAGAACCACCACTACCTCACTTCCCCATGTAGCATCGTCATAGCCAACGATACCCAGTGCTTCTTCTGAGCATGAAGCGAACTGAAGGCTATCTCAACCTCATCCAAATAGTCTTCCATAAATTCGTCTGAAATAGATCCCTCATACCTCTATAGACTCTGGCACTGAAACTCTTACAATTTATTCCTCCAAGTATCTTCATCATCAACCTCTACTATGTGGTGATTTTTCTGGCGCAACCTGCTAAACATATTCTACGTGAACCAGAAAAGGAAGTCAACCTGAAGCCATGCCTACAAAAGAAACAACTTTTCAGAGATCCTATATCTAGAATATATAAGACTTTAACATTAATTAATTTTTTTCTTTTATTCATTTTAGGTTAACATATCCCAAGGTTTAATCATTCAAACACAAGCACAAAGAATAATTATGTGTGATCCTTTCCTATGACTCTACCCTACAACCAATATCACTTTGTTTAGTAGACACTATAAGCTTAAAGGTTCATACATCAGATTATATGGGGCCTAAATACTCGCGTCTCAGTTGGTATACCATGTTTACAACACTATCTAAACTTAGCTGACACTATTTTCCCTACAAACCCATGAAAGCTCACCTATGACTAACTCTAAACTCCATTCTATCCCTCAACCAAACCTCTGATACCACTCTTTTATGACCCTATCCCCACAAATTGTACCCCTCTTGGGCCATAAATGGGAGAAAAGAGATAGTGAAACTTGATTCTCGCCTCCAGTAGGCCCTGGGTTGGTGAATAGCACTGACGGTATAGTAAACACCCCGATGGGAGGAATTACCCTATAATATAACACATGCGAAAGAGAGGGATAATACAAACCCAAACCAAATCCTCCTTAGACTCAAATGTAGAATAAAACCAATGTTCAGATATGTAATGTCATGAAAGAACTACTACAACTAAAAGGAAAATGAAATTACTAAAAGAAAAGTAAGGACGACGACGATCATGAAGCCCAAAAAGCCCCCTCTAAACCCCAAGCTAGTAGTAATCAACCTGATCTCTAACATGATCCTACTAACCTAAAATAATTTTATATATATTTATGGTGAGTATAATATTATACTCAATAGGATCCACCCTGGAGCCTCTCATGAAAAAGGTAAATAAAGCATGCTAAAGCATAGTGAACAACAAGTGAAACTAACTCATCATCTAAACATGTATACCATATTCCCAGCCTCACCATGGCTACTCTTATCAAGTATCACATACAAGATCACATAATATAATAAATAATATCAAGGGTACCCTACTACAGCCGCTCCACTAGTTTTCCACTCTACCCCAATGTCACACGTCTTGAGAATCTCTCTCCAAAATGGCTAGTCCACAGACACCTATCCGAAGCACCCCAACATGAACCTCGTACAACACACCACCACGTCCACATAACCAAAAGTAACTAGGTATTTTATGGGATCCAAAAAACCTCACATAACATGTATCATACATCGGTTATTATACCTCAAGCCATCACATCCCATAAACTAAGTAAGGATCTATAAGCCATCACATCCTATACACATTATACCGATAGTATTCCTTATGAAAATATATCTAGAATACATGTGTATGAAATAACCACAATTCATTACATACCTCTACGCACATATATGGGTAAAACTAATCGACATGCATACCATCACAAGTAACTACCAAAAGAAGAGAGTGGGACCAAAGGGGGTAGTTAGCCATCCTTCCTTCTACTGGGATATTGGGGGGGAAACCCTTAGGGATCAGAATCCCTAGAGTGTCAATTTCCATAACTGATAGGGTAGATTAGAGTATAGAAATATAAAAATTACATGATATAATATATCTCACAACCACACTATGGGCATAACATAGTCTTAGACTCAACTGAAACTAACATCACTCAGACTCCCAACTGCCACTACTAAGGCCAGATATCCTATAATAACGCAACCATTTAAAGAGATACATTAAGTTATTTTATTCCTTTTTCATCAGTTTCAATTTATGTTAATTAATTATTAACCATTAATTAACCATTAACATTTACCACATTATATTACATTACCATTATAATAAGATCCATGCCCTCCAGGCATAAGAAAACTGAGACCACGGCTTCTTAAAATTATAACCTTATCATTTCATCCCAACAATCTCCAGCCCTGTGGGTTAAAACTTTATTCATTTATTAAAATCATTACTTTACATATTACTATATATTATAGGAAAACATTCTAAGATACCAAACATATAGGGCACTACACGGTGAGTAGATGAAATACTCATCGAGTCTTCACCACCTATAATAAGAGCGTAAACTCATCCAACCATGAGAATCTAAAAAATTAAATCATGTGGAAAACCCCATTCCTATTCAACTATCTTGGAAGGAGAGTAACCAAATCCATAAACCTCAAGAAGTGGGTAAAGTAAAGCAAATAAAAAACAACATGGTTTTCGGTCAATCGACGGATTCAAACAAGCATCCAGCTTTCATAACAATGGGTAAGACCAGCTTCAACCCATTATGTCGTCTCAGGTGTCCTCCACAACACCACATTCATATCTTGATGCATCTCTCCACTCCAGGAATTAACTACTTCCACAAAAACTAGGTCTCCCTAACCGACATACCACAACATCCCTCCAGGATTAGCAATACTAGGCTCACAACACATCAAGGCCTCCACACCCCATATACCACAAAAACCCTCTAGGCTTATCCATCCCAAGATCACATCACATTATATGAAGCAAGAAAAAAACAAAGAAACTGGGCTCTTGGACCTAAAACAAGGCATCCAAACTTTACACACAACAATCTCTCATAGCTCTAGAGTACAAGGCACTTTGTCTTTATAAGAAAGTGGAAACTCAATCCCTAAAAGGCATTATCTTTTATCACACAACTGATTCTTATTTCATCTTGAATTATCTGATTCATTATTCATAGGTTCTAACTATGGAAAACATAAGCAGCAATCTATCACAATCTATCAAAATTAATTAAACA
This sequence comes from Viscum album, assembly GCA_963277665.1. NCBI lineage: Eukaryota > Viridiplantae > Streptophyta > Magnoliopsida > Santalales > Viscaceae > Viscum > Viscum album. The sequence goes on from OY728137.1 coordinate 117,096,760, forward strand.
ATTAATTTAACATGCCTTTACTACTTTTGTCAATAATAATTAACATGCTTCGGTTTAATTAACCAATTCAATTAAATATGCATACTTTCATCTATTTTATAATCATAAAATTAAAACAAAAACAATCGGATTCATTAAAAAAGCCTCTATAATATTTATCTAAATAATTATCAATTAATTTCAACTTTACATTCTTTACCAAATTCACATTATAAACCAAGCACAACAAGAACTACATAGATATCACACTATCTACAAAATCATGAGGCAACCCGTTATTATGGTTAAAATAACAACATCGCCAAGCAATCGATACCAATTATTTAATCTAGTTCAAGTAATTGTTAGGTTAATTTCATTATTATATAAGTGGATAAACCATGTTATATTTACGATTTCATGTAAATAAAAATAGATTTAATAAATCCCCTACTTTAAAAAGTGTTTCAACATTCTTCTCATGATAATGAACCATGCAACGGATCACTGATCACCCCTCCCATGAGAACTACATTCATATGAGTATTCTGCGACACAATTGCACCAACAAAAACCAAGAGAACCCCCATTAGAAATATGGGAAAGAAAACGCCATAGAACGGAAAGAATACATAGGGGGGAATGATATCAAACTGGGAGAAACCACTAGACAAAAAGGAAGAATGCTCCTTGGATAACCACGGATCAAAGATGGTAGCCCAAGGGTTGACCCCCCATTGAATTGAATCTAAAACAATGAAGGAGATGGTTTTTAAACACTAGAAAATGAGATCAACCTTAGTGTTTTACAACCCGAGTGGCTAGAGATGTTTTAAAGAATATAGCATCATGCAATTACATGATGTGTAATCCCCTTTCACATCATGTAATTCTCAAGGTTCAATTTTTTATGAAAAAAGTTTGCATATTCACTTTATTTTATTTTTAAAACCCTGATATATTACAGGTAATGAAACCCTATTTCAGACTATGTAACTTTTTACAATGTGAAATCTGCCCCTACTACTAGAATCTAGCATCTAAACTACTCCAAACTTCTTATGAGCCTCCTCTAAGAACCTCAATTTTTGGAAACACACAAAGGGTCAATCCACATGGATCTAAGCCCTTACAACATTTCTGATTTTGTATCTCATTGTTATGCATGCCAACATGTCAAGTTCGAGCACCAGAGACCTTCATGTTTTCTTTATCCAATTCTTGTGCCGACTTGAAAGTGGGATGATATTTCTATGGACTTTGTGGTTGGGTTTCCACATTCCCATATAAAGAATAATGTGATATGTGTTTTGATGGATAGGTTGAAAAAATTGGAAAAATTTATACCCATTCATGATACAAAAAAAATTATGAGTGGGTAAATCTCTATTTAAAATATATTGTACATTTTTATAGAGTTCCATACTCTATGGTATCTAATTGGGATCCCTATTTTACTTGTCACCTTTTGAGGGGCCTTCAAGAGGCATTGGGATCTTAGGTTTGTTTGACTCTGGCATTCCATCCACAGACAGATGGACAGACAGAGAGAGATTTAATGATTCTTGAGGATATACTTCATGTATGTGTCCTCGATTTTGGTGGATCTTGGGATGACCATTTAAAGATAGTTGAGTTTGAATACAAAATTTTTTACTAGTTTGAAATCATAATGGATCCTTTTGAGGCCTTTTATGGAAAACATTATAAATCTATATTGTGTTGGTCGTAGATTGGTGAATGTTCTTTTATTGGAACAATATTGGTTCAAGAGATGATGGTAAAGATTCGGTTGATTCATTAGAGGAGGTTGATAGCACAAAACTGGTATAAGTCTTATATTTATTCTCATTTTAGATCATTGGAATTTTTAGTCGGTGATCAGGTGTTCATGAAATATTTACCTTATTTGGGTCATCGAAATCTTGGGAGTCAAGGGAAGATTTCTCCTCATTTTGTGGGACCTTTTGAGGTTGTTGAATAGGTGGTAAAAGTGTCTTACCGTTTATCACTTTTTCCATAGTCTATGTCGATACAGAATTTGTTCCATGTATCATAGCTACAAAAATATCTTTCTGATCCAGATCATGTCCTGAGATGGTGTAATCTTGAGGTTGAACCTAATTAATATATGACTGATCATCCAGTCAAGATATTTGATTCTAAAACCAAGGTACTTCATGGGAGGATGATACCTTTGGTTTGAGTGTTGTGGAAGCATAGTTCTGATACAAATGATACTTGGGAGAGAGAGGCACTAATGAGAGAGAAATGGCCTCATCTATTTTACATAGAGACTTATTGAAAGGATTTATAGGGATATAAAGTTTCTATGATGGGGAAGTTATAACATCTTGTTACTATTTTTAGTTACTTCTTAACCCTCATTTTTTCATTATTTGATTAGGGTTCATATTAGGTTGTTTTGGGAAGAAAGTTGAAAATTTCGAAATATTCTAGGTTGTGTATAGTTAGTGCATAGTTTTCCCAAACTGTGTGCCCACCCAGTGAAAACCATGCAAACCCAAATAGTGGTGGGTTGAATGGTTGGCGCATGGTTTGAAAACCCATGGTCCCACCCAGTATAAACCATTAACCCTGTTATAAGGGCATACAGTTAGGGTGCACGATTTTGAAAAAACGTGTGGGGGCCAAGCTAACCATGTGGATGGTGTTTTTTAATTCAGAAAAATATTTTAAAAATTTTCGACCCCCCCCCCCCCTTCACGTCTACTTGATCCCAAATCTTCATAACATGAGTTCCTTGGTCGATATAGGTCCCAAGAACCAATTTTTTCTCCCTCTAAACCTATTCTGAGGTGAATTTAAGCTTGGTAAATGTTGTCTAATTCCTCTTTGATAAGATATCTTCTCTCATTCCTTCTCTTCTTATCTATTCTTCTCACCTCCTTAGGGGTTGTTAGATATTATTATTATAGAGAGATATAAATTTCGTTATTTTTATCTTGAATATAGGTTTGATTGTTTGATCTTTGGTGCTGACATTCTTTGTTGGATTTTTCTATTACAGGCATTGTGATATGTGATCTTCTTATTATGGTAGGTGGTTCTGTATAAGTTTTGCTAATGAATTTAACCTTGAATTTCTTGGTTTTTTTAAGTTGATTTCAATTAAATTGTGAAAACCCAATTCAATGTGAATTGGGGATTATGATATTATGGGAAAATCTCTAAATTCCATGGAATCCAAAAGTTGGTTGTAATTTAAAATTGGTGGAATTTGTGAAATTGTTTTTTGAGAAAATTGGATTAAATGATTTTATAAGAATATATGTTTGTTTTAATATTTAAAACACATGAAATGGTTAAAAATAATGTTTTAGTTTTTTAAGGGAAATTGGAATATTGAAATGGGAAATGGGGAAATTGTATTTTAAACAGTTTTGAAATAATTTTCCCATTATTGATTGTTTGTTAGAGCCCATGAAAGCTTGGATAGTTAATGGGTTATTTGGGAAAAACATGATATGATGGTAATTCTAAAGAAATGGACTGACCTTTTACAACTATAAAAAAACATGGTGTGGTGGATCTTATCCCTAATGGGATATTGATAAGTCTTCTTTGGACAGTGTCTAAGGGAACTGTGTACACATATTACTATGATCACTGGTATGAGTGTGTGAAGATCTCATAACCTGGAACTATCATACCTCTGTGAATATAACCATGTTTCACATTTGTGAAATATTTGAGATATATATTCCATTGTTTGTAAAACTAATTTAAAAATTACTTTTGATTTATATAAATTTTTTTATTTAAAAATTTTATTAAACCATTGTTTTAAATGTTTCCGTCAATTGAAATGAATAACATGTTTTTTATTAAATGTAAAATTGAAATATAATTCTTATTTTATTTGAAAATTTAAAATCAGGTAATGGTTTATTTATATTTTTATCTTATTATGAAACACTTAGTGAGACCCTACTAGGATTTTTTCTCACACCCTACCATTACCTTCAGGAATTTATATATTTCCTTCTACCTGGTTCGAGTAAGGGGAAAGTGTCACTTGGAGGTGGTGGTTTTTTTGACCTTTTGGTTTTGGAGTTATGTGTTCATTGGGACTTGGGTTACTTTATCTTATCAGTTTTTGTTACTTTTATGGTGTACTTTTTGGTTTTAATATACTTTCTTGTTCTTTTAATACAATATCCTTTGGGAGTGTTCTTTGAGTATACTAATATGTGACTATTTCTTCCACTGGGTTTGTAGAAAATTCATTCCAATTTTTATATTATATAATGTCTAATCACAAACCCATGGGGATTGGGAATTCCCTTAGAGCCATGTTAGTTTTGGATCGGGTGTCACAGTACTAGGGTATTCAATCTGGTTCATGATAGTCGACTATAAAAGATAGTGTAAATCCAATAAACTATATATAATTTAAAAATTTTACTTTTTTAGTGATACTTAAAATATTAATTGATTCTAATATGGGGGTTTTTCTATTATTTATTGATTATTTTTTCTTTTAATGAAAGTAATGTAGTTAATGATTGCTTAATGAATTCATAGAGTCTGCAAGGCATCTAATTGGGAACATGGGTGTTGGATATTATTATTCACCTCTTCATTTATACAAGATAAATAAATATCAATTAGGTTTGTATACAAGATATATTTCATTCTATATATGCACTAATTTATGGTATCTATTATACTACAACCAATTGACAATTAATTTAAAATTTTATTCAAATGCAAGTGTGTGCATGATGGATTTCAATTTATAAAACCTATATTTATTATCCATAGAGATAATATTAGGTTTAGGTTGGTATAAGTTAACCAGTTGTTTGTCACATGTTGTAGTAGTTAAATATTCATAATTAAATACATAAATCGTAAAGACAGCCTAGATTAGAAAGATAATTTGTCATACACAAAGTTTCAACCCTGAAATTAAGTCCTAGTAGCAATTGAAGTATTCCATGTTGAACTTGGTTGGCCTATAACATCCTTAAAAATGGGGAAATTAATTTTGAATTGCTTTTTATAAAAAAAACAAGAGAAAATTAAATAAAGTAGTGATAGAGTGTTTTGTTTTGGAAAAGAAATCAAGAAAAATTAAACTAATTTTAGTTTAGTTTATATTTTTTATTATATTATTTTTATATATATTATATATATTGTTTCATATTTATCACATTTAAAAATTTTATATAGTTTAGTTTCACTTATAAATTTTATAAAATCTATGCAATTCTTATTTATATATTTGATAAATTCTATATATTAACTTTATTTCACTTTATATAGTTTATAAGGCTCTTGTATCTTATTGTACTCTGTATATTTTGTTAATTCCATTTTAAAAAATTGACATACCTTCATACACCTGTTTTTAAAAAAACATCATGTATTTATAATTATTCACATTATATTTCATTGTATCCTTATTTTTCTTTAAATTCTTACTGAGATATCTATCATCATTTGATTATTATATGGCTTATTCATTTCAAACTTGAATTTATCCTTATTTAGAATTAATTTTCCAAGTCCCTAGCTCGAATTTCCTGAATATGATTGGTTTTCAAGTTTGGTTGTTGAAATGTTTTTCTAAATGGGATGAATAACTAGTTTAGTTGATGCTACTACACCTTCCAATATTGATGGCATTGCAAATCCTGAAGATTTCATGTTGTAGGTAAGTTTGTAAAATTATTTTTAGAAAAAACATACTATGAGAAAATTTTACTATAAAAAATAAATTCTTTTAATAAAATGATGTCCTACACTAATAAATAGCTTCTAATGATATTTTTAAATTACTTATAATACTTTCATGAATTATATATTCGACTAAATCATAACCTCTTATAATAAAATTTTAAATTATTCATGTAATTTTTTTCAAGTGAAATAGTTTATAAAAAAAGTGTCATTGTAATAAAATGCTTATTCCAAAAACTTATTATTCTAGAAAGTATTATATATGAACTTATGTTATGTAATAAGTTTTCATAATATTATCGTGAATTAGAAGTGATATTTTTTTAAATGATTCATTCACTCTCCAGATACATGTATGATCTATCCATTTCAACATTGGTTTCTTATGGAGTAGGTTCTTCATTCCATCACAGAAGTTTTTAGTAATACATATTATAATGATCAGTTTTTTGAGAACATATATTTTAATTTGAAATCATAAAATTTATATGTTTGGTTTTATTATTTAAGAATGAACAAAAATTATTATCATGTAATTAATTTGATTTATTCCCTCATTTTAATCATTATTTACAATGGTATTGGAAATGGTTTAACAATGTGACTTGGAATAGGATTAGGCAGCCAGAGTTATAAAAAAGGCCCATAGTTGAGTCATTTTAGTCAATTTTAATTTCTATTTATTGTAATTATTTCTATCATACCCATCATAATTATCAAAATTTCCTCTAATTCAATTAAAATTTCCTATTTTTAAATTCCTTTTGAAATTATATAATTTATGAAATCTATAATTTTAAAGTGTAATTATTTAAATTATTAAATTATAGAAATTTTTCATTCAAATTAAATATATTAAATTGATATCACACAAAAATTATTTGGTCATGAAAATTCATGGGTGTCGTTCTAGTTTTCATAAAATAACTACCACGTATATGAGAATCATTAGTGCTAGAAATATCCATCATCAATGCTAATAATTGTTGTTTATGTAACCACCTTTAAAAGATGGTGAATTTTATAAGTGCTAAAAATAGAACTGATAAAGGTTATCTTTTATCTGCTCTATTTTAGACTTGTTAATATGGGGTCCATTAATGAAACTATTTTAGCATTTATAAATGGATCACTTTATCGTTACTTTTTTAACACTAATAAATGACAAGATGCAGTAGTGTGCTACGGAAATAATAGAACACTACAACAGTATATATAGAATTTAATATCTATTAAATTTACATCACAATACAATAATAAAATCACTATAAAACTATTAAAAATATTTCCAAAATTGGTATTTACAATTACATTGTTACTTAAAATTGATTACCAAAATTAATAAATTAAAAAACATTAATGTTATGTTGTCTTTAGACCCCAAACCCCTCTCAAAAGAGACTGATCATGCAATCTATTTCCAAAAAAAGTACCCAATATTTAAAAGAAGATTTTAATTGTATAAAAAATATTCTTATATTAGTAACACTATAATTAAATAAATTAAACATAGATATGATACAATCCATTAATAAAATGTCACTTTTAAACTAAAAACATGCACTTTGAGTCATACCGAGCACACCATGTGTCAGATTAATGTGTGTTTGATTAGTATACATCACAAATGATTTATGTACCATTTTACTAAATTATCCAAACAATACAAGTGAATTTTCTTAGTTTTGAGTTTGTGTATGTGTTTTGAAATAAAATGTTAATTTTAAAAAAAAACATGCTCTTTTAATCATACCAATAACACCGTATGTTGGATTAATGTATAATTAATTTCTAAGCATCATAAATCATTTATAGTTCATTTTCCTAAAAATAACAAGACAATATGATTGTGTTTTATTGGTTTTCAGTGAGTGATATACTTTTTTAACTAAAATTTCATTTTAAACTAAAAACACATATTTTGAGTCACTATGGTCGCATCATGTATCGGATTAATGTGTGACTAATTCCTATACGTCAAAAATGACTTATAGACAGCTTTTCATAAGTATTTAGGCCATATGAGTATGTTTTCTAAGTTTTTAATGAGTGACATGTGTTTTTAACTAAAATTTCACTTTTCAAATGAAAACATGAATTTCAAGTCATATCAGTCACACCATGTATTAAATTGAGTTGAAACATATTCCAACATGAAATAGTGTAAAAAACACCTTTAACATCAATTTATTTTACATTCCAACATCAATTATAAAGCTACGTTAAAATAAGAGATATAGAAAGTGGGAATTTTAATGTCAATTTTTGTAAACCTACATTGAAAAGCATCTAAAAGATGAAATATATAAGGATTTCAATATCATTTTTTAGTAAAACTAAAGTTGAAAGCCTTTAAAAATTTAAAAAAAATAGATGTCTTTCCACATTGATTTTTCATAAAATCGACATGGAAATCCTTCACACTTGGCTTTTCATGTCAGTTTTTTCTAAAAAAGACATTGAGAAGTGAATTTTTTTAAATACATTTTGTAAATTACATAATTCCAAACGTGAAAACAAAAAGTGTGGCACCAAAAAGTATAAAAAATAGCATAAACAAAACAAGGATTTGAAAACCCCATTGAAATTTTTCCCAAATTTTTTGATGAATATACAGCTAAATGAAACTAAGTCTTAAAATTAGTCAAACATAAAGAATAGTATAAAAATAAATTTTGAAGGTGTTTCAAGTCATTTTATGTATACAGAGAAAAATCATCAAAAACCTACAAAATAAATCCTTATTAATTTAACAGTATAACATATTTTTTAAAATTATAAGTGTCATAATGATATTAAAGTTTTCAAAATTTGTTTTTGTTCTAGTCGTGATTATCTCATAAATGAATCAAAATACATAATACCCTCATTAAACCTTCCTCTAATTATAATGAAATATTTTTTATGAAAAATTATTTTTAAAAATAGAAACACTAGATATGTAAGAAAAAACAGGTATTCAGTGATATAAAATTTAACTACCTGAACATTAACATATTCAATTTTTTTTTTGTTCCACTGCTAAATAGTGAGCCCTATAAAACTCAGTCCATGACCGGTTTTTATTTAAAATATTAATTATAAAACCTTTTTTAAAATGGAAATATTATTATTAAATAACTAAAATAATAGAATAATACTTACATATTTAACAAATTGCTAAATCTTATTCTAACACCGCCCAATAAATAACATAACCAATATGCTATACATTATTTTGGAAAAAATGTACATAACATCCAATGTCTATTAAAATATTAAAAAATAATCATTAATAATAGTATAATTATTAGTTAATCATAATTATATATATTTTCTTATTATTCAAGGAATTTAAAAAACCAAAATGTAATCTATTTTTTTTAATATTTCATATATATATATATTCAATTATGGAATTTTGGTTCAAGTATTGCATAGCTATTGAAATGTATTCTTGATCCATAAGACTATAAAAATATGTGAATTCATATTAGATAAAAATAATGTGGAGATACAAGATTAGAAAATTAATTAATTAATTTAATATAACATATGTTTACTTAAATTAATTAAATTAATAATTGAAATTTAATTACATGGAAAACAACTACAACAAGAGTGCAGTGATATACTCACCCTTTACAAAATCCATGATGTTGGTTTTAAATATATTAAATTTATAATATCATCCAAATATATCATCACTCTTTGGAAATGTTTAATAATTATCCTATATAGAAAAAACTTGTGTTAAATTTATTACCACCATCAATATCCTGAGCAGTATCTAAAGGTTCTAGAACCTAAAAAATTCTTTTCCATTGTAGTGATTCCTTTGATTTTAGATTCTCCTATATAAGTTATGTGTAAAAAAATGTTATAAGAAATTCTAAATTCAAAAATTTTAAAAAAAAACAATGCATACCTCATATTTCATTTGATAATAAAGATTAGATGGCCAAAGCAAAAAATTACCAATACTCTCTCCAACTATGTATATCTCTTTAATAGGTAGCGGTATTTGAGAAGTTGGATCAATAATATTATTTACCGCTACTATTATTGGACCTGAATGCATAAGATGATGATATATATAATCCCCCAAATGATGTATAATTTTTTATTCTATAATTCTTACATGGGGATCCCCAGTAAGAAATTAATAGTACACTTTCGAGTTTGAATGAGGAGGTGGTGGATTGAGGTAGGCAGGTTGTGAAGGCTTCATCTATCTCATCACTTTTGCAAGAATAGATGATATATATAATTTAATTCTATCATTTATCTACTCATTCAAGGGTCATATCTCAAACTTCAAATAATTTATTTATCCCTTATATTCTGGCCTCATTGATGCAATACTATGGTTGCGGCCAAAAACTTTTTTAAAATGTATACCCTCCTTATACCCTCCCACATGGCTCGGGGGTTCTAGATTTCCTAAATAATTGGTATGAATATTTATCCTACCATTAAGTATTAATATCCTCTATTTCATTTTCTCCTAAAGGGTGTTATTAAATAATATTTTTAAATGTTATATTAGTGAGATAAATTTATAAAATAGTAATATTAAAGAAAATTTACAATTAATTACTTACAATATTATTAACTCTAACTTTTTTTGGACCATTAATATACTTCCCCTTTTTATCAATCTCTCCTTTTTCAATTTTTCATGATAAGGGGGAGGATATGGAGGGTCATGTGGAATCTATTTGGATTTTCTTTTCGACTTGGATCTTAATTCCCTAAAAAAATTATCAATCATTTTCTACGCTAATAATGGATACCCTTCCCATGAAAATGTATGAGGGTATAAATTATGATATTGTATATCTTGGTGATTCTTATTAGAGGCCTATTATATAAGAAAAACTAAATAAGTTATCAAGTAATTAAAATTAATAAAACAAATAAATTTTACAAAAAAAACATACCATAAAGGATTCCTCTCTCCAACTGGAGAATTTTTTTTCCATGTATCTATATATATAAACACATAATTAAGACATGTATCTGAATTATTTATGCTCCCAAAATTATAAAATTAAGTTAAATTTGACATAAAATATCTCCATCTAGTTTCGGAAAAGGATAGACAGTTTTTATTAATTTCATTAATCTCTTGAAAGTTAAATTTCATATGTAATTGAATATAAAATATATTCATAAATGTATAGCATTTAAAAAAAATTAAAAACTAAATAAATAAGTTTAAAAAATTTTCCATTATAGACCCCACAAAAAAATCGTTTGTCGACTAATCGATCCTCCTCTAATTATGGAATAATATACATATCCAATAATGACTTTGTATAGCCAGGTAAGTCTTAAACTACATTGAATTTTTCTAGTCGTGTAACGACCTAGACCTGAAAAGCCACCTGAATAGTGCTAAATGGGTCGGGTGTTACTACCTTAGGCACACCTCCTCGAACACCAAAGGCTACCGACTAGTAGTGAGGGTTTGATAAGTACAGTGTGGAGGTTATACCCTCTCGGAAGACAATAATGGTACTAGTCCAAGCAATAAAATATAACATGCAATAGAAATAAACTACTCAGCAGACTCAAATAGACCCGCATAGCGGAAGAAAAATCAATAGAAAAAAACAGTGGAAGTAATGAATATAAACAACAATTATGGAAGTAAACAGAACAACATGTTGAACACCACTTTTAACTACTAAACAAACCAAGCATGTGTCTATAGAAAGTCAATATATAAAAAGTGGCACCAATGGATAAACAATATCAACTACAAAACAATTAAGAATATTTATACAGGAAAGAAATCAAAACAAAGTAAAATAAAGCTAGGAAAGACCTCAAAGTCCATACCATCTCCATGAAATAGCTAAAGTTGTCGAATTCATGAAGCTGACCTCTTTCCTACACGTAAATCCATAAAGTCTACATGTGTCCCAAAGGGCCCATTCAGGGTGTGAGATGAATCTCTATAGGATACCACCCAACTATGTGTAACTAATATAAGTGTTTAAGCAGACATGTAGTTATAAGAAAACCAGTAAACAGTATGATGCACGAATAAAACAAACTCCACTGGTGCTCAACAGCCACCATGGAGTGTCACCTGCTTTGTCCAACGCCGAAATATCTTTCATGTAGCCTAGAACCATGTGACCCCTTGACACCATGTGTCTCAAGTACCGATGTCCTGAAGGCACGCCCAAGAATTAGTGACTCGAAGGAATAGTGATACATATCCTCAAATAATTAACTGGAGGGACAGTGATGTCTTCCCACAAATAAGGTAACTGGAGGGATAGAGATGTCTACCCTCAAATAATAGTAAGCCTCTACCCCCAACTCGATAACCTCAGTGCTATCCCCTGAAGTCTCCTCACCTGCCACGTGGCTTACTATGGCAAGAACCCACTAACCAATAGTACCTAAACCACAACTAATGAGGGTCTCTACCCACATAAGTGGTCAAAACCACCTCATCATGGAGTCTCTTTGTGTGCACACTACTCAAAGTTCTGGGTGAGCGGTAATCACCAAAATAGTACCCAAGGCACAACATCTCTGACACCTCATGCCCCTACAACCATGTCGCTCAAGTATAACAGCCTTGCCATCCATGTAACTCGGTCCATGCCCAACCTGACAGTCACATTGCCTCAAGCTGATGTCCATGACGCCAAATCCCATGGTTAAAACCACCCAATGTAACCCGGGCCAAGCCCAACCTGTGATCAACATCACTCAAGAATATCTGGCCACTCCCAACACAACCCTAAGGGTTACAACATATCCAATGACACGTATCACATATGTAATCACAATGAAATACTTTAAAAATGCAATACACACTAAATAGTTTAATTTCACAAGACAGGTGTTGTCCCACACCAGCATTAAGATTTTGAAAGCCTCTAACAAGTCATATCAGTTTAAAACCATGCAATTCAGTTATAACCATTTTGACGTCCCCCAACCAAAATACCATGATGATCAAAGGCCCCTCCCATGGCCTTGTTCAAGAAACATGCTAAAAGGGCATACCCAAAGGTATACCATGGGTCTTATAATTAGTTTGATATGCAAAAGCAGATGAAACAGGGTCTCTCTCAAAATACCTGAAAACGTGCCAAAGGTCGCACCACCCAAAAGTCTGCGAAAACATGAAAGAAGGTATGTACCACCTACCTGAGACTCGTAAACTTAAGCATGTCTGATATCAAGCTCCAATTCAAATCTGGTCTTCTTAGATCTATGTTTTCATCAAACCCCGGCAATTCTACTTGGATGGAAACTGCGATGTGTGAGGAAAAGGATCAAGAACGGAATAGGGTGTGTGGGTTTAGCCTTTTTGTTGTGACCCCACAGCCACCAACGGATTTAAGAATGGAATTTGGATGAAGATTCTATGATAAGGGATGCTATTTGGGTCTTCAGAGTAGAATTGTTCTGAAGTTGGGGAAGAAGAAGAGGTTTTCCGGAATAAGACGTGACACTCTTTCATTTAATCGAATAAAAATAAAAATACATGACGTGTATAAATGACTAAACACTGTATATTTTCATTTTCTATACTCTGTCTTAAGAGGAGGTAGCCACATGGCTGGGACGCACCACAGGGGTTGACATGCTTCCTGAACTCATCTGGTACATAGAAAGGATGATACGGGGTGTGTCAAGTAATACTACATGCCGTGTAGTGTGAAATTCCTACACGGTAATCACACAACATGTACTCGGTGAGCACACGGCCAGTACATGCCTAACCCATACATGGTGTGTACTTTAGAGTACATGGTGTGTAGTCTGGAAATTTCAATAACTTCTCAGATTTTCCCGGTTTTCACAGAACAAGTCAAAAAAAATCAAACAGGGTTGGGATTTTGACCCGTTCTAAAAACCCGGGTTCTTATAATCTCCCCACCATAACATAGTTCATCCCTGAGCTATCAAATGAAACCCAGAGATGGCACCGAACATACCACCCCGATCAAAGTAACCCTGACTCCCCCGATCTCAATGGTTCTGGCTAAATTACTCAAGGGGGTCCTCAACTTAGGAATTTATTAATTTGGTCTCAACATTACAAAACTCAACAAAGAAAGGGTTTACTAAACTATTTTTAGACTCATGGTCCTCTCGTGACACATCATCACCCTTGTGCCTCCTTGCTACTCTCACGTCATTTCCGACACCCAAATGTATCACGGACCGCATCGGTGCCCACCTTCATGAGGTCCTGCATCCCATGGAAGCTCAAAATAAAACTTGACGCCATGCACCTCAAGTAACCCAAATCATTGATGCCCTGATGCCCATAACACCTCAAGTAACCCTCATCCTCGATGCCTTGTGTAAGAACCCGGATATTTTTTTTAGGTGTGTTTTTCTTTTTTCTGGAGTTTTTGACAAAAGATGAGTTTCTGGAAATTTTCACAGTACAAGTCGTGTACTCGGTTACCACAGGTAGTCATGTTCTGGCCATGTAGTGGCCATGCACACGGCCATGTGGGGGTGACTTGGAGGTCGCTTAAAGCAGAGTATGGAAAAGGTGAGTACACTCTGTGTACTTCAAAATTAAATGTCGTGTACTTTCTTTTTTTTTCATTAAACACACTGGGGTCGCGTCTGACGGACAGAACCGTCTCCTCTCAACCTAGTTCATTTGAGACCATCGAGCAGCCACAGATCTTTGATGAGCCCTCGGTTGAGCTTCTTTCCTCTGAATCAAACACCAAAGGTTGTGTTGGAATTGCATCGATGAGTTCTCTCTTCTCCTAGAACACCATCCCTTGATTTCTCCTATTTTGTGAGTTATCGTGGGTTGAATTTTTTGGAAATCTTTGTAGATATTCGGCGTTTTAAGGTGAATCAATCTTCTAGGTTCACATATATCGATATCCTAATCCCAAGGTAGGTGTTTTGTGCCTTTCCGTTCAAGTTCTTTGAGTATTATGTGCAAATTCCACCAATACCCTTGAACGGGGTATTGTGTGTTTACTGTTTTACCCCTGTTTATTGTCTTCCATGCTTGTAGGATTGTGTAGAGGTTATTTGGATATGAATAGGGTTTTTTTCAATGCTTTGGATGTGCTTGTCCCATTCATGTTTTGTTTATGACCATTTGGTCCTGTTTAGCTTTTAGCTGCTTTGCCTGTTTTCCAGGCCTGATGTCGTTGGATGGAGAGTTGTCTTTGGACATGCTTGATATACCATAGACTGTTTAGCCAAGTAGTTATGTAGGTTTAATTTGTCCATATTACACTGCTATACTCATTGACCTACACAGGGCCATGAGAACCTGGTGTAGTAGACTATAAGGGGAATAGACGGGTGAGCTTCCTTAGAGAGTCTTTGAGCATTTTAGGCTATAAAGGGGATTGACTGAGTGAGCATCCTCAGAGAGCCTAAGACCACTTGAGGCTATAAGGGGAATTGAATGAGTGAGCTTTCTCAGAGAGTCCTTGATTTCTTTAGACTATAAGGGGAATGGACCGTGTGAGCCTCCTCGGAGAGTCTTTATTTTACTTGAATTACCTTGATTACTCTAGACTATAAGGGGAATTGACTGTGAGTGATTCCTTAGAGAGTCTATGAACGACCTGGACTATAAGGGTAATTGACCAAGTAAGCTTCCTCAAAGTGTCCTTGACCTTGGGGATATAAGGGGAATTGACTATGAGTGCTTCCTCAGAGACTTCCTGAATACCATAGACTATAAGAGGAATTGACTGTAAGTGCTTCCTCAGAGAGTCTTATATACTCAACCACAGGGGTTAGGCTGAGTGTGCTACCCAGAGGGTGGCTTGTACTTGTTAGGTAGAACCAGAGGAGAGGGTTGTGATTACTTCCAAGAGGGTTACCTGTTTGTGCTAAGTTGTTTGATTAGTCATTACTTGATGTTGAAACTATTGATTGTTTACTACTGAGTACTTTCTGGTTTACTTCTTTCTGTAATTTACCTGCCATATATTCACTGACTGTTAGGCATAGATATTTAGGTGGTTTCCTACGGGGATTTAGTCCCACACCCTGTTTGGGTCATGATTTTGGTCCCAAAAAGATTATATTGTTGCAGGTATGGATAAGGGAAAGCACCCTTCTACTTCAAGTACTTGATATGATGTGGAGTTGGAGATCATGGGACCAAGCTATGGCTTGTGATACTGAGGATTTTATCTGCTTTCTTTTTCACTTTGGTTTAGAACTGTTGTATTTTATCATTGTGACTTGTTTGGAAGTTTTCCCAGACATATGTGTCATGCATCTTTTTATATATGATCTCCAGTTTATATTTTCGGTTATTTGCTATTACTATTGTATGTAATTATTACTTCTTCTACTCTTGTATGTATTTATTTACTTCTACTATGTACTCTGCCAATGAGGGCATAGTTTCCCCACTATCACACCCAAGGCCCTCGCTACTAGTCAACAGCCTCTGGCGTTCGGGGAAATGTACTGGAGGCCATGTGACCAACCTGGTATGGGGCTCCTCTGGGTGGCTTCCAGAACCAGGACATTACAAAGTTGTATTAGACGATTTATTTTTTTCTTTATTTACTATTTGGAGCCTTTATCCAGGTCTAGGAAGGAATAGGTACTTGGTAATAAGTTGTGCTCGGAAGTAGCGAACCCGTGTATAGGGAAAAGCTAATCTACCTCATTTATTTCAATTTCTTTTGGTTTTACAAGTTTACAGTTGATCTGATTTTAACTGTTGGGTGACTCACATGTTTTTTGTTATTACTTTTGACATTATTTATGTTCTATTTTTGTCGCAACCCGATGAGATGAGGGTATGTTATCTCATGCATCATATAGGCACTTTCTAGAAATCACATGTCATCCATTCTTGCCTTGTCATATAGGATTCATTAGCGATTGCATGTTGTTGTGGTAAACATTGTGTATAATATGCATGCTATTATAATATATGCCTTGATAAGAATACCTTCTGTTTGATAGGGTATTGTTTTGTGTAAATTTTTGTTTGAATGGATGCCAAACTTTGGTTCTTGAGGTGTTATGGGCCCTCATGGACCAAAATTTGATGGATCATTGCTATTTTTTCCTTGTTATAACATGTATAAGATGCCAGACATTGATTCGTGGGAAGTATGGGCCCTCACAGGTCATAATTTGGCACTTTAATGTTCATTTCAGTGTTTTTCTGGGCTCCGGAGTAGTTTATGAGGCTTACTGTCCAGAAAAAACCCAGAATACATGCCATGTAGTTTTGACTACACGCCATGTGTTCATATATTAGGGAAGAAACTATTTTTATTAAGTAAACACTATGTACATTATGTACACGCCATGTAGTCTCTGACTGTGTCGTAGGCCTTGTCGGAAGAGACACGGGATGGGGAAGGTATGGTGGAAACACGTTGTGTACCAGACGAACATGTCGTGTGGTATCGACCTTGTTCCCACCCGTGTAACCAATAACATAGATGGATAAAACCTTAAGCTATACACACCATGTCGGTATTGAACACGCCGTGTAGTTGGAGCTAGGTACCTAGCCTTGTAACCAACAACACAGGTCAGTATTATCCATTCACATACACACCATGTCCACCTTGAACACGCCGTGTAGTCTGACCTAGGTACCCGGCCGTGTCACGAACAACACAGGTCAGTGTTATCCCTTCTCATACACACCGTGTCTGCCTAGAACATACCATGTAGTGTCATCTGTGTAGTTCGTCGTGTAACCAACAACATGGGTCGGTGTTATCCCTTCTCATACATGCCATGTCCGCCTCGAACACGCCGTGTAGTGTCAGCCATGTAGTTGGCCGTGTAACCAACAATACGGGTCAGTGTTATCCTTTCACATGCACATTGTTTCCACCTTAAACATGTTGTTTAGTGTGAGCCGTGTGTCAGGTCGTGTCACTAACAACACGGGTCGGGTGAAGCTTGTCCAGTGCATGCCGTGTCTACCTTGCACATGCCATGTAGTCTTGTCCTAGGAGAGTCGTGTGGCTTAACCATGTAGAAGGAATCGGGCAGGGGAAGAGGATTCAAGTACACATCATGTGTTAGGAGAACACTCCTTTTGTTTGGGCAGTTACATGACCATTTTAGGTAGGAGTACACACCCATGTAAATGACTTAAGGGAACACACCGTGTAGGAAATGTACACGTTGTGTAGTCGTGTTTTGTAAAACTTGAATGATTTATTTCTCTTGTTCCCTTTTTATACTCCATGTTTTCAGTCCTTGATAACCTTGATCTAAGGTGTGTGCTTGACCTTGCAGAGTCATGCCACCGAGACATCCTCCAATTGTGCTCCAGTTTCCAGACGGTGATCAGACACTGGACATGGCTGATCAGGGACAACCTGCAAATCCTCTAGTTGTGCCAGCCTTGGCACCAGCCATTGTACCTAACATAGGTGCATATGCACAGTTCAGGGAGGGATTTCTAAGGATGGTGCAGACCTTTCAGGGAGTGCTACCTCATGCCCCGTCAATGGTTGATTTGACGCGGGTCTTCTAGTAGCAGCATCCTCCTACTTTCTGAGGGGATGGAGGACCTCAGGCTATAGATTCATGGCTAGAAGCTACACTGACAATTTTCAAGCATCTCCAGATACCTCTAGAAAATATGGTGAAGTTCGCTACCTACATTCTCTGAGACTCCGCCAAGAGATGGTGGGATGTGATCTCATAGGCGGGCCGCCAACAGAATATGGCTTGGGAAGAGTTTCAGCGCATATTCTATGATTACTTCTATCTGGAGACCTTGAGGACCGATCGAGCCAGAGAGTTTATGAGCCTGGAGTTGGGTTCACTTTCTGTTATGGAGTATTCCTCTCGCTCCACAGAGATGCAGTGTTTCATGCCTATTCGAGGAGGTGATGAGTTTTTCCTTGCATGGAAGTATGAGGATGTTCTGAGGCACGACATTCGATCTCAGGTGAGCCTCTTCAGGTTGACTTCGATATCATCTATCATCAACCAGGCGTTGATCACATAGCGTAATCTGAGGGATTATAGAGTTGTGATCCAGGGCGGTTTGGCATCAAAAGTTAGTGCTCTACCAGCTGATAGCAGGAAGAATTGTAGGAAGGATGCATGAGGAGATCAGAGCAGGCAAGATGCATCTTTCAGTAGCTAGGTGGTGTGCTACCAGTGTGGGAGAAGCGGGCATACGAGGCCATGTTACCCGAGAGAACTAGTGGAGTGCCGATCTTGCAGCAATATGGGACATCTTTTGCACTTTTTTAGTTATTTTCTCTAGAATCTGGTGATAGGGGTTCTTCTATGACCCCATGTTCAAGAGCAGCACCACCAGTATCTCACTAGTCTGGGAACTGGAGTTCTTCCAGCTGTTCGGGCCGAGGTGGAGGTCATGGTTGTGGCAGTCAGTCGGCAGTTCTTCAGCAACAGTAGGGTGGATCAGCTCCGAGCGGTCAGGCAGGGTCATAGGGCCATGGCATAGGCTAGACTTTTGGAGTGCAGTAGACCTAGAAAGATCAGGATCCCAGACCGTCCACAGTTCTAGGTACGATCTTATTAGCCTCAGTTTTATCTTCAGATCCTTTCGACATAGGGGCTTTACATAACTTTATATTTGTTTCTTTCATGGAGAGACTTGGTCTCTACATCTTTTCTTCTACTGATATATTGATGCTAGACACACCTTTGGGGACTAAAACGGCTAGTGTATGTCGGTGCAAGGAGTGCCCTCTTGAGGTTGGTGGGTGTCACTTTCTATGGGACCTCTATGTCCTAGAGATGACAGGATATGATGTCATTCTCGGGATGGACTGGTTAGTTCCATTCCAGGCAGTCATCGACTGTTATCGCTGCAGGGTGAGTTTCACGTCACTAGAAGGTGAATCTTTTCTTTATAAAGGATAATGGAATTTCTAGGAGAGTAGAGAGGGTCTAGAGTATCATGGGTTAGGAGAAGTTATAGCCTAGATTTCTAGTCTATATATGGATGACCAGGGGACATCACTGTTAGACTTTCCTCTAGTGGTGGATCGTTTCAGATATGTCTTTCCAGAGGACTTTTCAGGTTTGCCTCCAGAGCGAGAGGTAGACTTTTCTATTGATCTTGTGCTAGGAGCGGCACCAATGTCTATTCCTCCTTATAGGATGGCTACACTAGAGTTGCAAGATCTCAAGAAACAGTTGGAGGAGTTGTAGGAAAAGGGTTTCATTCGACCCAGTACTTCTCTGTGGGGTTCGCTTGTCCTATTTGCGAAGAAGGCAAATGGTAACCTTAGGCTTTGTGTGGATTATCGAAATCTGAACTAGTTTATGGTCAAGAACTGATATCCCTTGTCAAGGATTGATGGTCTCTTTGATCAGCTTCGAGGAGCCTGAGTGTTCTCAAAGATTGACTTGAGGTCCGGTTACTATCAGTTACATGTTAAACTATCTAAAATACCTCTCACCGCCTTTCAGAGTAGGTATGGTCTATATAAATATATGGTTATGCCATTCAGTCTCACGAACACACCTGCAGTTTTCATGGCACTGATGAATCGAGTGTTCCATCCATACTTGGATTCCTTCATGGTTGTTTTTGTGGTCAATATCTTGGTGTACTCTCACACTCAACATGACCATGCTACCCATATTGAGATCATTTTGAGTACATTGAGGGAGAATCAGTTATATGGTAAGCTCTCAAAGTGACACTTTTGGATGGATCAGATTCACTTCCTGGGTCATATTATCTTAGAGGCAGAAGTATCAATAAACCCAGAGAAAGTGAGAGCTATAGTTTTCTGGGAGCAGCTGATGGAAGTCTTTGTAGTATGAATTTTTCTAGGGTTGTCTGAATACTACAGACGTTTCATACAGGACTTTTCACGCTTAGCAGCACTGCTGACAGGTCTGACTAAGAAGAGTGTGAAGTTCTCGTGGTCAGATTCTTGTGAGTCAGCCTTTTAGGAGATGAAAGGGAGGTTGACTTCAACACCGAAACTAGTCTTTCCAAATATGGGCAAGAGGTATACTATTTATTGTGATGTGTCAGGTATCGTTCTGGGAGTTGTGCTTATACAGGGAGATGGAGTCGTTGCGTACGGGTCCCAGCAATTGAGGCCACATGAGAGGAATTACCCGATGCACGATCTGGAGTTCAGAGTTGTTGTTCACGCCCTACGTTGTTGGAGACATTATCTTCTGGGAGAGCATTTTGTGGTTTTCACCAACCACAAAAGTCTCAAGTACATATTCACTCAGCGTTATATGAATTCGATAGAGCGCCACTGGGTTGAGTACCTACAGTCCTTTGACTTTGAGCTTGCCTATATGCTTGGGAAGGGCAATGTAGTGGCTGCTGCATTGAGAAGGAGGACTTAGATATGGGCAGTTCAAGAGGCCAGCAGCGAGTGGCAGTTTATGGCTCTATTCTTTGAGATGCATTTGGAGGTGCACGACAGACAGAGGCAGAATTAACTATCTTTTGTAGCTGTTAACTCTACTCTTCTTGATCAAGTTAGAATGAAGTAGCTATCAGATTCTGAAGTCTTAGTCCTAAGGGAGAGTGTGTCAAGATAAGACCATATTCCTGGATAAACCATAGGCGATTATGAGATCTTGTGTTTCCAGAGGCATGTATGGGTGCCAGCAGACATACACGAGGAGCTGAAGTGGGATTTTCATTCCTTAGTTTGGGCAGTTCATCCTGGAGTCACCAAGATGTATCGTGATCTACACCATCAGTATTGGTGGCCAGGTATAAAGAGGGATGTTTTTGGTTTCTTCATGAGGTGTTCCACCTTTAAGCAAGTGAAGTCAGAGCATCAGCATCTAGTAGGGCTTTTACAACAGTTACCCATTACCGAGTGGAAGTGGAATGATGTCGCGATGGATTTCGTGACCAGTTTGTCGAGGTCACCTAGAGGGAGTGATGCAGTTTGGGTTTTCATTGATAGACTCACAAAGGTTTCTCACTTCTTTCCGATCAAAGAGACCTTCAATGTTGATGATCTGGGATAGTTTTACATCTGAGAGATTGTACTTCTGCATGGAGTTCTACACTCCATTGTTTCAGACAGGGATGTGCATTTTACTTCTCAGGTCTAGCAGGGGCTACATAAGGATTTGGGTATGCATGTACTTTTGAGTACAGCTTACCACCCCTAGAAAGATGGAAAGTGCAAGTGTACAATTCAGGTACTTGAGGATATTTTCCAAGCATGAATTCTGTATTTTGGTGGTTCTTGGGAGAAGAATATACCTATTGTGGAGTTTGCCTACAACAATAGTTTTCAAGAAACTATTCAGATGGAACCTTATGATACTTTGTACGGTAGGCTATGCTGATCACCCTTATGTTAGTTAGAGGCAAAAAAGGCAGCTTTGTTGGGACCTCGTCTTGTTCAGGAGACCACATAGTAGAAAGAGTTGATTTGGAAGAGGATGGATACTATGCAGTGTCAACAGAAGTCTTATGTTGATCAGCGGAGACGACCTCTAGAGTTTGAGGTCAAGGATCAGGTTTTCCTGCGTTTCACACCGAAGTTGGGACACAAGAGGATTAGGAGACATGGTAATCTTTCGCTAAGAAACGTCGGGCCATTTGAGGTGTTGGAGAGAGTTGGGTCGGTGGCCTATCGGTTGCAGTTACCTCAGAGATACTAGGCTATGCACAATGTTTTCCACATTTCTCAGCTTCGACATTACTTTTCAGACCCGTCTCATGTTTTCCAACCAGAGGAGGTTGAGTTGGAAGTGGAAGCATCTTTTGAGGAGCACCCTATCTGGATTTTTGATCAAAGTATGAAGGTTCCTTGTGGCTGGTATGTTCCTCTGGTATGGGAGCTATGGCAGCACGGGCGAGTACATGATGAGACTTGGGAGAGGGAGGATGATGTGCGATCGCAATGGAAGGAGCTCTTTAGGGTTTCTTCTTCTACGCCTCCTTACTAGGGAAATTCAGGGATAAATTTCTTTAAGAGGGGAAGTTTTTAAGAACCCAGATCTTCTTTTCAGGTATGTTTTTCTTTTTTCTGGAGTTTTTGAGAAAAGAGGAGTTTCTGGAAATTTTCAAAGTACACGTCGTGTACTTTATGAGTACATGTCGTGTACTCGGTTACCACAGGTAGCCATGTGTTTTCCATGTAGCCGCCATGCACATGGCCATGTGGGGGTGACTTGGAGGCCACTTAAAGCGGAGTACAGAAAAGGAGATTACATGCTGTGTACTTAAAAAGTACACTCCGTGTGCTTTATTTTTTTCATTAAACGCATCGGGGTCACGTCTGGCGGACAGAACTATCTCCTTCTCAACCTAGTTCGTCCGAGAGTGTCGAGAAGCCACAGATCATTGATGATCCCTCGTTCGAGCATCTGTCCTCCGAATAAAACACCGACGGTTGAGTTAGAATCGCATCGGTGAGTTATCCCTTCTCCTAGAACACCATCCCTTGATTTCTCCTCTTTCGTGAGTTATTGTGGGTTGAATGATTTGGAAGTTTTTGTAGAAATTCAGAATTATAAAGTGAATCAATCTTAGAGGTTCATGTATATTGATCTCCTAACCCCGAGGTAAGTGTTTTGTGCCTTTCTGTTCAAGTTCTTTTATTATTATGTGAAAATTCCACCAATACCCTTGAACGGGGTATTGTGTGTTTACCGTTTTACCCCTGTTGATTTCCGGCCATGTTTGTAGGCTTCTGTAGAGGTTATTTGGATATGAATAGGGTTTTTTTCTATGCTTTGGATGTTTTTAGCCCATACATGTTCTATTTACGGTTGTTTGGTCTTGTTTAGCTTTTGGTTTCTTTGCATGTTTTCCATGCCTAATGTTGTAGGATGGAGAGTTGTCTTTTGACATGCTTGATATGTCATAGATTGTTTAGCCAAGTAGTTTTGTAGGTTTACATTGGCCATATTACACTACTATGCTCTTTGACCTATACAGGGCCATGAGAACCTGGTCTAGTAGAATATAAGGGGAATTGACCGGGTGAGTTTCCTTAGAGAGTCTTTGAGCACTTTAGGCTATAAAGGGGATTGACCGAGTGAGCATCCTAAGATAGCCCAAAACTACTTGGGGCTATAAAGGGAATTGACCCAGTGAGCTTCCTCAGAGAGGCCTTGATTGCTTTACACTATAAGGGTAATGGACCATGTGAGCCTCCTCGGAGAGTCTTCATTTTACTTGAATTAACTTGATTACTCTACACTATAAGGGGAATTGAGAGTGAGTGCTTCCTCAGAGAGTATATGAATGACCTGGGATATAAGGGTAATTGACCGAGTGAGCTTCCTCACAGAGTCTTTGACCTTGGGGCTATAAGGGGAATTGACTGTGAGTGCTTCCTCAGAGAGTTCCTGACTACCTTAGACTATAAGGGGAATTGGTTGTGAGTGCTTCCTCAGAGAGTCTTATATATTGAACCACAGGGGTTATGCTGAGTGTACTTCCCATAGGGTGTCTTGTACATGCTAGGTAGGACTAGAGGGTAGGGCTGTGAGTACTTCCCAAAGGGTTACCTGTTCGTTCTTAGCTGTTTGATTAGTCGTTGCATGATGTTGAAATTGTGGATTGTTTACTGCTGAGTACTTTCCTATTTACTGCTTTCTGTACTTTACCTGCCATATATTCACTGACTGCTAGGAATAGATCTTCAGGTGGTTTCTTACTGGGATTTAGTCTCACACCCTATTTGGGTCATTCTTTTGGGCCCAAACAAATTATATTGTTGTAGGTATAGATAAGGGAAAGCGCCCTTCTCCTTCAGGTACTTGATATGTTGTAGAGCTAGAGAGAATGGGACCAAGCTATGGCTTGCGATGTTGTAGAGTTTATCTGATTTCTTTTGCACTTTGGGTTAGCAATGTTTTATTTCATCATTGTGAGTTGTTTGGCAGTTTTCCTAGACATATGTATCATCCATGTTTTTATATATGATCACCAGTTTATATTTTCAGTTTTTTTCTATTACTGGTGTATGTCATTGTTACTACTTCTTCTCTTATTTGTATTTATTTTCTTCCGTTGTGTACTCTACTAATGAGGGAATAGTTTCCCCACTATCGCACCCAAAGACCTCGCTACTAGTCGGTAGCCTCTGATGTTCGGGGAAATGCGCTTGAGGCCATGTGACCAACCTCATACGGGGAACCTCTCGGTGGCTTCCGGAACCAAGACGTTACACCATGATTCCCAAGGCACCTCATACGTACATATATATATATATATATATCACACACCCGATATGGCACCAATCCCACTGACCAACATCTTGTCAGTCCTCATATGTCATGTGCACCTCGTGCACTCAAAACGGGCATGCCTCAATAGGTCATGCAATAAAGAAAACAAGGAATTCATGGTTGCACTCGCAGTGTACCTCTAACCGACATCGGCTCACTAGCATGATCAGTCCCTGGCAGCTCCACCGCATTCACCTGGCCTGATGTACGGCTGCCTAATGCCTGACCTCCCTGCGGTGCCGCTCCAGTCACCAACCACTGACCCCTCGGCTGGCTGCCACTATCTCTGTCGTGTTCTCCTCATGCAGCTGAAACTTTTCTACCCTCTCCTAGTACCAAACCTGAACCAACTCTAGATGCCACTGTTTGTCCTGGTCCCTACCTTCCGACTATCTGAGAAAGCTTCCTGTAGAACCTATCAAGATTCCCAACCTTTCCACATGCCTGGAACTCCTTTGGAGGACTATTGCACTGAGTCCAAACATGTCATGGATGTCTACACTGAAATAAAACCACTGAAGAATTGCTACGGGGTGGTCTAACTGAGTCCTTGGTCTGACTGCCCTATTGTAACTCATCACGTCCTCGCTTCCTACTGTCTGAACCATCACCTGAAGCTACCGCCAACCCAACCTGTGGTCTATCCCTCTAGTTTCCCTCCACTATGAGTGCCTGATTTACTACTTCTAAGAAAGAACCCAGCTTGAAGATATTTAACTGGATCAGAATGTTGTGTCATAATCCATCCTCAAAGTGCCTCACCCTGGTCGAGTCATCACTTACCATACCAGGTGAAAAGTGAGACAACTTAGTGAAAGTAGATGCATAGTCCATGATGAACATGTCTCCCTGCTAAAGTCTCAAGAACTCTCGATCCCTCTCTTACCTCAGTGTATCTGGGTAAAAGTGCTCAAAAAACTTGTCCTTGAAGTCCTTCCATGTTAGCCCTTTGTGCCTGTGAGCCTGAACCTTCACATCCCACTAACGCTTTGATGGTCCTCGTAGCATGCATGTTGCCAGCTTGACCCTCCACCCTGGAGGTGTCTCGAGCTACTCGAAGATCATCTGAATTCTCTCTATCCATTTCTCAGCTGCCTGTGGACCACCCTCGCCCTAAAAAAGCAGCGGGTACTATGACTGGAACTCTCATGTCAGACATGCCATAGACGGCTCTCTACCCTATGCACCTCTGTCGATCCCCTTTAAGATACATACCTGGCTAGCACGTAGCTACTCATCGATCCACAGCCCGAACGCTGCCAAACCTGGCTACTGCCCTATCTGCACTGGATCCCGAACCTAATCATATTCCTAAGCCACTACCTGCAGCTCATGCTCTGCCTACACCGAATCCTAAACTTGTTCCCACACCAGTGGCATTGTATCACCACTCGCCTGATGCTCCATCGATACGTATAAGAGGAACCCACTGAATACCATAAATGGTCAGAAAGCCCATATATATATATATATATCAATATATTCATGCAGATAGGAAAAGAAGTAAAAGGTAGTGCATAACTACTACCCCTACTCTCCCCCACCGCAAATAATGCTCATGGCATCCCAACCTCATGGTCTCCTTACCCGCCCCTCAACAGATCCAAGTATAAAAAGTACCTTGGGCCATGCCCATCCTGATAACCAACATTGCCTAAAACAAATGACCGAGTCACCCAATCCTGATGATCAAAATCACCTCAACCATAGTACCTTCCTACTCATACAAGAGCCAGACCCAAATATACTTCCACATGAAATTCTAAAAATATATAAAGCATGGTATAACACATTGTAATAAACAAGAAATTTTATCATGAATTTCACCTATTCACATTTAAAAAGATATAAGGTATGGAAATCGATATTATTCACATGGAATTATCACTTCACAAAGCATACGTGCAGTTATGAAATTGAAATACCCTAAAATGTGCCTATCAAAAGCCAAGAAAATTGTCTTTCCATACTAGGAAAAGGTCCAATTCTCCCGTACCGCACTAGGTTAAGGGCTACATATCATAATCAATAACATCACACACCATGTGAGCCACTGAGGTAGAAATCATATAAACTATAATCTGAGCAAAATAAAAACAGCAATTCCCACCCAAGGAAACTTTGTCCATCACTCGTACCAGGGGCTGTAGGCACCCAAGAAAAAGCTAAAAACCCAGTTCTAGTAACAACCTGTCTCCAATCTACCATATACCAAATAGTAAAACTAGTAGAAATAAAATAGAAGTCTCGATCTCATTAGTAGCCAACAAGAAACTGCTACTAAATCCCTGTCAAGAACTCCTTTGATACCACTTTGTAGCGACCCGGACCTGAATAGCCACCTGAACAGTGCTAAACGGGTCGAGTGTTACTACCTTACGCACACCTCCCTGAATGCCAAAGGCTGCTGACTAGAAGTGATGGTATGATAGGTATAATGGGGAGGATATACCCTCTCAGAGGACAATAATGGTACTATTCTGAGCAATAATATATAACATGAAATGGAAATAAACTACCCAGCAGACTCGAACCATACCCTCATAGAGAAATCACAATCAATAGTAATAAACAGCGGAAGTAGTGAATATAAACAAAAACAACATAAGTATACATAACAGCATGCTAAACACCACTTGTAACTACTAAACAAACTAAGCATGCGTCTATAGCAAGTCAATATATAAAAAGTGGTGCCAATGGATAACCAATAGTAGATACAAAAAAAGTAATCATATTGATATAGGAAAGAAAGAAAAACAAAGTAAACTCCAGCTATGCACGACCTCAAGGTCCATACCATATCTATGCAACAGCTAAAGCAGTCCAGCTCCTGAAGCTGGCCTCTTTCTTGCACATAAATCCATAAAGTCTAAACGCATCCCTAAGGTCCTGTGCAGTTTGTGAGATGAATCTTAGTAGGATACCACCCAAAAGTGTGTACCTAATATAATTGTTTAAGAAAACATGCAGTTATAAGGAACCGGTAAACAGTATGATGCACAAATAACACAAACTCTACTGGTTCCCAACAGCCACCATGGAGTGTCACCTACTTTGGCCAACGTTGGAATCTATTTCATGTAGCCCAACACCATGTTCCCCCCTGACACCATTTTTCTCAAGTATCGAAGTTCTGAAGGCACACCCAAAAAGTAGTGGCTTAGAGGAACAGTGATACCTATCCTCAAATAAGTAACCAGAGGTACAACGATGTTTGTCCTCAAATAAGGTAACTGGAGGGACAATTATGTCTGTCCTCAAATAACGGTGAGCCTCTGCCCCTAACCTGATAAACTCAATGCTATCCCTGGAAGGCTCCTCACCTTCCACATAGATTCCTACGGCAAGCACCCCCAAACCAATAGTACCTAAACCACAACTAACGAGGGTCTCTACCCACAAAAGGGCTCAAAACCACCTCATCGTGAATTCTCTCTGTGTGTACACTACTCAAAGTTCCAAGTGAGCGGTAATCACCAAAATAGTACCCAAGCAACAATATCTCTGACACCTCGTGCCCCTACAACCATGTCACTCAAGTCTGACGGCCTTTCCATCCATGTAACCCAGGCCATACCCAACCTGACAGTCACACCGCCTCAAGAGACGTCCATGAGACCAATCCCATGGTCAGAACCACCCAATGTAACCCAGGCCAAGCCCAAAATGTGATCAACATCACTCAAGAAGATCTGGCCACGCCCAACACAACCCCAAGGGTTCCAACATATGCAATGACACATATCACATATATTATCACAATGAAATACTTTAAACATGCAAGACACACTAAAAAATTGAATTGTCCCGGTGTTGTCCCATACCAGCACTAAGATCTTAAAAGCCTATAACAAGTCATATCAGTTTAAAACCATACAATTCAATTATAACCATTTTCGCGTCCCTCGGCCAAAATGCCCCGATGATCAATGACCCCTCACCCGAACTCGCTCAAGAAAAATAGTAATAGGGCATACCCAAAGGCATCCCATGGGTCTTATAATCAGTTTGATATCCCAAAGTAGATGAAATAGGGTCCCACTCAAAAAACCCAAAAACACACCAAAGGTCGCACCACCCAAAAGTCTGCGAAAACATGAAAGAAGGTATGCACCACCTACCTAAGACTCGTAGACATAGGCACATCTGATATCGAGCTCCAATTCGAAGTTAATATTTGTATATCTATGTTTCCATCAAACCCCGACAATTCTACTTGAATGGAAACTACGATGTGTAAGGCAAAGGATCAAGAACGGAACATGGTGTGTGGGTTTAGCCTCGCTGTTGCGATCCCGCAACCACCAATAGATTGAATAACGGACTCCATATGAAGATTCTAGGGCAAGGTATGTTCTTCAGGTTTTCGAAGTAGAACTATACTGAATTTGGGGAAGAATAAGAGGTTTTTCAGAATACGAAGTGACACTCTTCAATTTAAGCGAATAAAAATAAAAATAAATGGTGTGTTTAAAGGACTGCATGTTGTATAGTTGCCTTGTCCGTACTCCGAATTAAGTGAAGGTATCCACACGGATTGGATGCGCCACATGAGTTGACACAGGGCTTGAACTTATTCGGTGCATAGAAAGGAGGATACACGGCATGTCGAGCAATACTGCACGCCGTGTAGTATGAAATTCCTACATGGTCATCACAAAGCATGTAATCAGTGAGCACACAACTAGTACATGCCTAACCCATACACGATGTGTACTTTAGAGTACACGGCTTGTAGTCTGTAAATTTACAGAATTTCCCATATTTTCCCAGTTTTCACAAAACAAGTCAAAAAAAATCAAACAGGGTCAGGATTTTGACCCGTTCCAAAAACCTGGGTTCTTACAAGTTGGGTAGCCATTCTCATTAAATTTAATTATCAACCTACACTCACCATGTACGAGTGAGAGTTTTAGTAAATGTGTAATATCATGACTACCATTTTTAGATATCGTCTTCTTTAGAGAAAAAAAATAAGAAGAAGATTTAAACATAATTTAAAAAAAACAGGTTTAATTAAATTAAATTATTTTATTACTATATATATATTGTTATATGAAAATCATACACACCCCAGTTCCCCTTACTTTATGTATGTCATTTTAAAAGATGTGTGCTACTTCAAAAAAATTATGTGTACCAATATTTGATTAAAATTAAATAATTATAATAAATAAATAAATAATTATTGTTTATAATAGAAAACTAAACATTGAAGGTTAGAATTTTCATCCAAAAAATGTGTAACTAAAACTATAGAATATAAAAACTAATGATAAAAAAATAATATAAATTATTATCATCCCAAAATGAGTAATTTTTTTGTCTATATTTGATTAGAAAGAAATAAATTTCATAATTAAAAATTTAATTGTTTTTAATAATAATAAAAATATAAATATTTTATTAAATAAAAACATATACCTAAAAAAAGAATATAAATAAAATAGTCCCAACAAAATGATGAAGGAAAAAATTTAGAACTAAAAAAATTGATATCTGAATATAATGAATATAAAAAATATTAAATAATGGAAGTAATATTAAACCTATATATATTGAAATATCAAAGTTAAAAATATTAGTTTTTAACTATTTTTTTTCAAAAAAAATAGATTATCTAATTAATTAGTAGAATAATATATTGTTTTCACATATCCCTTGTGTAACACCCCAAGCTTCTACGGTACCCTTCTCTTTGAATAATGTGATAGCGTGTGTTGTACGCAACACCGAGTTCTAACACACCATAACCAATCAAACTAACCGTTATGAATAGAAATACCTACTTTTTGAAATTATATATATTTTATATTTCAAAATAGACTTCATTTTTGGATTCGGAATATCGAATTTAACCTAAGGTGAGATTTTGGTACTTTTCGGATAACTTTAATATTTTGATGAATAGTGAAAATTACTAAATTTTAATTAAAAACAACTTTTTTAATCAAAATAATTAATAGTAATAAATTATGAATTTGAGTAGTTTTAAATTATATTTAGTATATATTTTTACCATTTAATACAATGTTGGTCATTGGACATAATTTTACAATTAAACTAGACATAAACAAATGTCAATCTTTTGATAGTTATTATCTCTCAAAAACACGCTTTTTGTTGTAACAACGGGAATTAATTTTAAATTAATTTCTGCCAATTCTGTGTTTTGAATTTGGAAAAATGGAATCCATATTTGTAAGCAGGATGTTAAAATTGTGTAAATAGGTAACTTTTATTTTTAGACATTTTGAATAATTACTTCGGTAAATATTTTATTTACCATGGTTAAGGTAAATCCGGTAAATAGGGGTTAAAAAATAATATTATAATAATACTAAATTACCCTAAAACGTGTCCTAGCCTTATTGGTTGATACATGTTAGACCATAGTCATCTTTGGGTCGATTTTGGGACCCCATGGAGCCACTTGTAGGTGATAGGGACACTTAATTTTAATTAAGTTAAAATGAATACAAAAATGACACAAGCATATATCTTTTAGAAAAACAATTTTTACATAGGGTTATATATGTTGGATTTTAGACTATAAATATTCATTAGAAATCTAACCATATTTACTAAATAAGGATATTTTATTTATAATTTTTAGAGATTACATAAGTTAATTTATTTATGACACAATGATGATGTAGTAATTACCATAATAGTGAAAATTTAAAATAATTGATATTATAAATACCCAAATAAATATAATTTGAGATTTTTAATGAATTAAAATAATTTTATAGGATAATATGACATATTAGAATTTATTTAATTAACTTTTTTCGAAGTAATAATTCTGTTATGAGTTTCAAAAAAATCAACTATTGAATAGTGTCAAAATTGACATAAAAGGGTTTTTAAAACAAATTTTATATTATTAATTGATATTAAATTCCTAAAAATCTAAGGTTCTGCCAAGAGACTTATCTAATAATATGTGTATCATTTATGGGCCACTTGGGGGTCGGTTGGATGTATATAGTAAGTTTATTAACCATATAATATAAAAATACAAAGAGACATTGTAAAAGTGAAACTAATTAACTTAGAGTTAATACTTAAAGATAAGGTTAATATAAGTACCCAAACCTATCTAAATTCTATTTGTTGAGTGGTTTTCGACCCATACCCACCTTAACATTTAAATAATCCACTTTGGATCCATTATAAACCGAATATGAATTTATTATAAATTAATATTTCTAGCTTTTCCAAAGGTGCCCCTCACCCCTCTTATAAAAGGGAACTTATCCTTCGCATTTCTTCACACCTTAAAAGCCTTTTGGTTCGGCCAAACTCTTCCCAAATACTCTCCCAACATCCCTAACTACAACCTAGAGGCCTTAGTGTGATCATAAAGCCAACCCAAGGATCCCTTTTGATCAAATCAAAAGGAAGAACCCGAAGAAGAGGTAATGATTTCACCACCCTTTTCCAAGTTCCTTTCTTCTTCCACTTCTTATTCCTCTGTTGTTACCATTCTAAAATAATAACTCCAGTATCATATATATATTGTGATGTTATTATAAATATGGTACAACCATATTCAGTATTTTATCCACCCTTTGAATAACATGTCACCATACGTGCGTACGTACGGCTTACCGTCTCCACGTCGTGGTGTAATTGTTATTCAATATATTATTATTTGGATGGGTATAATAATGATGTGTATCTCATGTAAATAATAAATATAACATGTTAATGATTCTGTATATATGATATACCATCCATTCATATATTATTTTAATATCAAAAGAATGATATTTTCGCTCGTGCGTACGTACGGACTACCGTCTCCACGAACGCGATGAGATTCATTCTCCATCGTATCAATTCAAGTATAATTATCATTTGATGATTTAAAAATGATGTTTAAGGACTTTATATCACTCTGGATATGAATAATATACAACCTATCCACTACAAACATGGCTTACGTAACAAAACATATAAAAGAAAACGAGTAAGTTAACACCCAAAACAACGATAATACTAAGATATTATTAACAAATCAATGTTAAAAGATCATATATGATATCATATTATTGTATATGATTCTTTTATAATTTAATAACAATTAATTCACCATTATACAGGAGGTTAACCTACCCCAACCAAGGAAAAGTACAAGGTGAGGGTTTATTTCACAATCTCTTCATTATCCGAGGTTGTTTATACGTAATAATTTACTTGGATCTCTTTATCATCCACATCCATGTTTCTTAAAAATGAATTTCAAAACATTTTTACTATTTACTAGAATATGGGTTAAAGTCATTTATACCCCTGTTTGACTTTTTATAAGAGGTTTATAAAGGAATCTTTCCGTCATTTTCCAAACAAGTTGTTTTTTAACCTTTTCGACAGAATTAATGTAAGAATGTTTTTTTAACTTATACGGCAGATGCGGCTATCTTCCACCGTTATAAAATCCTCAAAGTTTACCTTACAAGCTTATAAGAATATTTTCAAAGAAAATGTTTTATTTCATAAATATAAGACTCTTAAATGATTTCAAAATAGAAAGAGATATTTCTCTAAAAAGAGTTTTGATTTCATCTATGTCGACATCCTTTGATGGATTTTACGCTTATTAGAAGTTGATTTATTATGATACAAAACTTCTATATTTTATTGAAGGTTTTGTGATATGTTTGACTGTGGATGTGCTATTTTTATACCATTCATGGTTTATGGTGAAAGTATTGACATTTCGTATGCTAGTTCTAATACGAATGTTTATGTTATGTTTAAACCTTTTCATATGGGAATGCATTGGACTTAATATGTGAGGGGTGGAGCCCTCTATAGCTTCTCGATGCATCGGTAGGTCTCATGAGACAAACTAGTGTCTTGGCACAAGGCCTTGGCAAAATCTTATTTGTAGTCTTGGCACGAGGCCTTGGCTATGTGGTTATGATAGTCTGGAATTATGCATTCCATCATTATGAAAGTGGTTATTGATATTGCATGTGATTATTCGATTAGTAGAATATCCATGTGAATAAGTAAATGGAATTATTTCATTTTATTTTTGCCATACTATGTTGAAGTTCAAGTTTAAAAGGCTTTTGTTTTAGTTATACATTGCCTTAAATATTTATTCTTATTTATGAAAGTTTCCACTATATTGTTTTCCTTACTGGGCATTTGAGCTCACCCCTTTTATATGTTTTATTTTTCCCAGGAAGTGAAGAAGTAAATTATGAATGACCTGCAGGGATATTATGAGGGGATAATAGTGTGGATTATGGAGATAATATGTTGTTGTAGTAGTTTTTCACTTCATGACATAATGTAAAACTTTATGAATATATCTAGTGATTCCAAGGCTACTAAACCAATCGGTCTTTCGAGATTTGATCTTTCTTGTGATCATGCCAATGTTATGTAATAATTCACCGACTCTGGGTAACTGGGGTGGGGGCGTTACAGTTGGTATCAGAGAAAGTTTAGTATAAACCTTGGAAGCTAGATTTAGATAAACTCTGATTAGAGCACGTAGACCTAAGATGAACTTTGAGGATTAGTATAGAAGAACTTCCTAGAATTTTGGTATTGTAGAGATTTTGTGAGTTTTTCGAGCAATACATCCCTATCTGGATACGAGAAGGTAGAGGCGGCTCTGGCACAAATATACCTAGGGGTAAAACCCAAAAACACCGCTTTGAGCTAGACTCAAATGGGAACCGGTGCACGACAACGGGCCTTTCTGCACTCTTGGTTACGACACTCCTGGGGGATATGCTTAGGATAACTCTCATTCTCTTTACAAATAATTATGAAGGGTTTATGAGTATATACTTCCTCAAAGAAAACATTCTTATGATTATGGATTATATCCATAAATAGTTCAATTTATGTTAAGTGTTTTATAAGTATGAGATTATGTATTTTGATTCACAAACTAATCTAGTTTATGCCATTGTTTAGAAATGGCGCCTAGTGGAAGAAATGGAAACCGTATCAATGCACGCACTCCATGTAGGGATTTACCTCCTACTCAAGATAATTATAGTGGAGCTGTTGATGCAACTGGTGCTAATCAGCTAATCACCATACTGGGAAAACTCACTCAGGTTATGAATAATAACCTTACCCGTATGGAGCACCCTGATCCGCAGCATGGAGGATCAATGTTAGATCCATTCATGAGGAAAAAATCACCAACTTTCAATGGGAGTAAAAATCCCTTAGTAGCTGAGCAATGGATAAATTCCCTAGAGAAAATATTTCAGGCTTTGGGGAGTAGTGAAAGAGAAAAAGTTATCATGGAAGTTTACCGCCTCACTGTAGATGCTGATCAATGGTGGTCATTGATTCAAAACACGAAGGAAGATGATGAAGTATCAAATATGGAATGGAGGGAGTTCAAAGATCTGTTTTTAGAAAAATACTTTCCTCGCGACCATCGAACAGATATGGAAAGGCAATTTCTGAGTCTGAGACAAAAGGAGGATGAGAATGTCACAAAGTATGAGGCTAAATTTACAAGGTTAAAAAGGTATGATATAGATTATATACGTAACCCATGAAGTAAGATTGATCATTTCTTTGATGGGTTAAAACCATTTCTTCGTCGATCATTAGTCTCACAATCCTTCTCGTCGTATGAAGACATTGTCTCATGTGCTATTAAGACCGAAAAGGAATTCTCTAAGTCTTATGACTTTAAAGCAAAGCAAGAGAAGAAGAGACCTACTGATCAATCTGATAATGGAAATAAGGGGAATAAGGGAAAGTTTGAATATCCATCCTGTGGTAAATGTGGGAAGAAACACCCCAGTACTTGCTTGAAGGGAATGGGAGTCTTTTACAAGTGTGGTGAAAAAGGCCACCAAGCTTGTGATTGCAAGGGGAAGAAGGAAGCGACCAATGTTTAGTGCTACAATTGCAGGGAGATGGGGCATTATGAAAATGAATTTCCTAAGCGTCAGGAGAACTTACCTCAGAAAAGGCCAAGGGATCAAGGCCAAGCTTATGTTATCACTATTGCTGAGGTAGAAGCTCCGAAAGACGTGGTGGCAGGTAATTTAATGGTTTCCTCATGTTTAGAAAATGTATTATTTGATTCTGGATCATCACATTGTTTCATATCTTCCCAGTTTGCTATGAAAATTAGATATTTCCAATTTGATTTAACAAGGGAGTTTTCAGTTAAAACTCCTAAGGGAAGTATCATTTCAACAATGTTTTGTGAGTTAGTCCCCATTAGAGCACATAAAT
Organism: Viscum album; assembly: GCA_963277665.1. Lineage (NCBI taxonomy): Eukaryota > Viridiplantae > Streptophyta > Magnoliopsida > Santalales > Viscaceae > Viscum > Viscum album. The sequence continues at coordinate 117,132,862 of OY728137.1, forward strand.
GTTCTTTATCTGCTGATCTCATCATCATACCTATGATTGAGTTTGATATAATCCTCGGTATGGACTGGCTTTCAGACTATGATGTGAAGATTTATTGTAAGAAGAAAGATGTTACGATTCTTGATGATGATGATAAGGAACACCTTATCTTTAGAGCAGAATCATCACCGCCTAATTCTTATCTAGATCCACCCCCAGTAGCTCAAATAAATTCAATTATTGGGGAGGAAGAGAATGAAATAACTATGGGTGAGTAAAGGAATGTTCAAATAGAGGATGTACCTGTTGTGAAATAATATGTAGATGTATTTCGGGAAGATTTACCTGGACATCCTCCAGAATGAGAAGTTGAGTTTTCCATTGATTTAATTCCTGGATCAAGGCCTATATCGAATACCCCTTATAGAATGGACACTGTAGAATTAGTCTAACTAAAGAAACAACTAGAGGAATTGAGTAATAAAGGATTTATTCGCCCTAGTGTTTCTCCATGGGGAGCCCCTGTTCTTTTTGTTAAAAAGAAAGATGGATCTATGAGGTTATGTATTGACTATAGGGAGATCAATTCTATAACAATAAAGAACAAGTATCCCCTACCACGAATTGATGATTTATTTGACTAACTGCATAAAGCTCAATACATTTCAAAGATTGACCTTTGATCTGGATACCATCAGTTGTGTGTGAAGAAGGAAGACATTTCGAAGACAGCATTTCAAACCAGGTACGGGCATTACGAGTTTACTGTAATGCCTTTTGGATTGACTAATGAACCCTCTTTATTCATGGATCTGATGAATAGAGTTTTCAAGGAGTTTCTCGATGAATTTGTGGTGGTATTTATTAATGATATCTTGGTATACTCCAAAATCTATGAAGATCATGAAAATCACTTGCGCATTATCTTGAAGACTCTGAGAAGACATGAATTATATGGGAAGTTTAGAAAGTGTGAATTATGGCTTCAGAAGATTTCTTTTCTTGGCCATATTTTCTCTAAATATGGAATCTTTGTTGATCCTTCTAAGACCAAGGCAATCCAAGAATGGCCAGCACCTATGAGTATAACTGAGGTACGTAGTTTTATTGGTTTGGCAGGTTATTATCGACATTTCGTCCAGAATTTTGCCTGATTGGCTATCCCATTAACAAATCTCACACGTAAAGAGGTTTAATTTGTTTGGAAAAAAGAGTGTAAAGAATGTTTCAAAGAAATGAAGAGAAGATTAGTTAATGCTCCTATATTGACTCTACCATCGGGGAATGATGGGTTCGTTATTTATAGTGATGCATCGAAGAAAGGACTTGGTTGTGTACTTATGCAGAATGATAGGGTTATTGCTTATGCATCACGACAGTTGAAAATTCATGAACAAAACTATCCTACTCATGATCTCGAGTTACCAGCTATGATCTTTGCTTTGAAGATATGGAGGTACTACCTCTATGGTGAAAAATATGAGATTTATACTGATCACAAGAGTTTCAAGTATATTTTCTCACAAAAATAACTCAACATGAGGCAGAGGAGATGGATTGAATTACTCAAGGATTATGATTGTACGATACACTACCACCCAGGGAAAGAAAAAAAGGTGGAAGATGCTTTGAGCAGAAAATACCATGGAGTTTTGAACATGATGAGAATTGAAAGGGATCCAATTTTGATGGATCTAGTGAAGATGGACATGGGAATAACCAGGGAAGGTGAAACACCAATGATTTTTCAAATGGTTGCCAAACCATCTTTACTAGAAATGATTAAGAGTTCTCAAACCGATGATGAAGAATTTCAAAAGAATATTAAAGCTGTAAAGGATGGGAGATTGAGAGACTTTGTGTATGAATATGGAATTTTGCAATTCGGGAAGAGACTTTGTGTTCCTGATATACCTGATCTAAAAAGGGAATTGCTGGATGATGCTCATAGTTCCAATTTCTCTATACTTCCTGGGAGCACCAAAATGTATAGAGATTTTAAGGAACATTTTTGGTGGAACAACATGAAGAGGTAGATTTCTGATTTTTTGTCAAGATGTATGGTTTTTCAAAAAGTGAAAGCTGGAAGGCAACAGCCTGGAGGAGTCATGCAACCTCTTCCCATACCGGAGTGGAAATGGGACAATATTACGATGGACTTTGTCATGGGACTACCAAAGACTCCTATAAGGAATGATGAAATATGGGTTATTGTTGATCATCTTACCAAGTCAGCACATTTTCTTGCTATAAGAGAAGATCTACCACTGGAACGTCTAGCAAGACTATATATTAATGAAGTTGTGAGACTTCATGGAGTACCCCTATCGATTTTTTCTGATCGTGATCCCCGTTTTACTTCAAGATTCTGGAAAAGTCTTCAGAAATCCCTGGATACTGAACTTCATTTGAGCACTGCTTACCACCCTCAGACAGACGGACAATCAGAACAGACTATTCAAACCTTAGAAGACATGTTGAGAACCTGCTCACTTGACTTTCAGGGTATGTGGGATCAGTATTTACCTCTGGTAGAATTTTCCTATAACAATAGATTCCATTCGAGTATTCAGATGGCACCATATGAAGCGTTATATGGAAAGAGATGTCGCACACCAACCTGTTGGGATGACGTTGGTGAAAGAAAACTTGTAGGTCTAGAACTGGTGGAGGAAACGATGGAAAAGGTGAAGGTAATCCAAAATCACATCAAAACAGCTCAAAGTAGGCAGAAGAGCTATGCCGATAATCGAAGGAAGGACTTGGAATTTCAAGTCGGTGATCATGTTTTCCTGAAGGTATCTCCTTGGAAGGGAGTCATACGTTATGGTAAGAAAGGTAAATTGAGTCCCAGGTACATCGAACCTTTCAAAATTCTAGAACAAATTGGGGTTGTAGCTTACCGATTGGTAATGCCACCAAGTCTCTCCAAAGTTCACGATGTGTTCCACGTATCTCTGTTGAGGAAATACATGTCTGACCCAACGCATGTACTCACCTATGAGGAGTTAGAACTGAAACCCGATCTGTCTTATTGCAAAGATCCCATTAGGATTCTTGATACGAGATAACAAGTACTAAGAAACCGGACGATGCGTCTGGTAAAAGTTTTGTGGAGAAACCATAAGATGGAAGAGGCAACGTGGGAACCCGAGGAACTTATGATGAAGAACCACCCGAGCCTTTTCATGTGATAAATATTCTATAAATTTCTAGGATGAAATTATTTGAAGGAGGGGATAATGTAACACCCCAAGCTTCTACGGTACGTTTCTCTTTGAATAATGTGATAGTGTGTGTTGTACGCAATACCGAGTTCTAACACACCATAACCAATCAAACTAGCCGTTATGAATAGTAATACCTATTTTTTGAAATTATTTATATTTTATATTTCAAAATGGACTTCATTTTTGGATTCGGAATATCAAATTTAGCCTAAGGTGAGATTTTGGTACTTTTCGGATAACTTTAATATTTTGATGAATAGTGAAAATTACTAAATTTTAATTAAATTTTTTTTAATCAAAATAATTAATAGTGATAAATTATGAATTTTAGTGGTTTTAAAGTATATTTAGAATATATTTTTACCATTTAATACAATGTTGGTCATTGGACATAATTTTACAATTAAACCATACATAAACAAGTGTCAATCTTTTGATAGTTATTATCTCTTAAAAACACGCTTTTTGTTTTAACAACGGGAATTAATTTTAAATTAATTTCTGCCACTTGTGTGTTTTGAATATGAAAAAATGGATTCCATATTTGGAACCAGGATGTTCAAATTGTGTAAATAGGTAACTTTAATTTTTAGACATTTTGAATAATTACTTCGGTAAATATTTTATTTACCATGGTTAAGGGTAAATCCGGTAAATAAGGGTTAAAAAATAATATTATAATAATACTAAATTACCCTTAAACGTGTCCTATACTTATTGGTTGATACATTTTCGACCATAGGAATCTTTGGGTCGATTTTGGGACCCCATGGAGCCACTTTTAGGTGATAGGGACACTTAATTTTAATTAAGTTAAAATGAATACAAAAATGACACAAGCATATATCTTTTAGAAAAACAATTTTTAAATAGGGTTATATATGTTGGATTTTATACTATAAATATTCATTAGAAATCTAAAAAGATTTCCTACATAATGATATTTTACTTATAATTTTTATAGATTACATAAGTTAATTTATTTATGACACAATGATGATTCAGTAATTACCATAATAGTGAAAATTAAAAATAAGTGATATTATAAAAACCCAAATAAATATAATTTGAGACTTTTAATGAATTAAAATATTTTTCTAGGATACCATGGCATATTAGAATTGATTTAAATAACTTTTTTTAAGTAATAATTCTGTTATGAGTTTCACAAAAATCAACTATTGAATAGTGTCAAAATTGACATAAAAGAGTTTTTAAAAAAAATATTATATTATTAATTGATATTAAATTCCTAAAAATCTAAGGTTCGGCCAAGAGACTTATCACATAATAGGTGTATCCTTAATGGACCACTTGGGGGTCGCTTGGATGTATATAGTAATTTTATTAACCATATAATATAAAAATACAAAGATACATTGTAAAAGTGAAACTAATTAACTTAGAGTTAATACTTAAATATAAGGTTAATATAAGTACCCAAACCTATCTAAATTATATTGGTTGAGTGGTTTTCGACCCATACCCACCTTAAAATTTATATAATCCACTTTGGAGCCATTAGAAACCGAATATGAATTTATTATAAATTAATATTTCTAACTTTTCCAAAGGTGCCCCTCACCCCTCTTATAAAAGGGAACTCCTCCTTCTCATTTCTTCACACCTTAAAAGCCTTTTGGTTCAGCCAAAATCTGCTTAAATACTCTCCCAACATCCCTCACTACAACCTAGAGGACTTATTTTGATCAAAAATCCAACCTATGGAGCCCTTTTGATCAAATCAAAAGGAAGAACCCGAAGAAGAGGTAATGATTTCACCACCCTTTTCCAAGTTCCTTTCTTCTTCCACTTCTTCTTCTTTTGTTGTTACCATTATAAAATAATATATCCAGTATCATATATATACTGTGATGTTATTATAAATATGGTACAACCATATTCAGTATTCTATCCACCCTTTGAATAACATGTCACCATACGTGCGTACATACGGCTTACTGTCTCCACATCGTGGTGTAATTGTTATTCAATATATTATTATTTGGATGGGTATAATAATGATGTGTAACTCATGTAAATAATAAATATAACATGTTAATGATTCTTTATATATGATATACCATCCATTCATATATTATTGTAAAATCAAAAGAATGATATTGTAGCTCGTGCGTACGTACGGACTACCGTCTCCACGAACGCGATGAGATTCATTCTCCATCGTATCCATTCAAGTATAATTATCATTTGATGATTTAAAAATGATGTTTAAGGACTTGATATCATTCTGGATATGAATAATATACAACCTATCCATTACAAACATGTCTTACGTAACAAAACATATAAAATAAAATGAGTAAGTTAACACCCGAAACAACGATAATACTAAGATATTATTAACAAATCAATGTTAAAAGATCATATATGATATCACACTAATGTATATGATTCTTGTATAATTTAATAACAATTACTTCACCATTATATAGGAGGTTAACCTACCCCAACCAAGGAAAAGTACATGTTAAGGGTTTATTTCACAATCTCTTCATTATCCGAGGTTGTTTATACGTAATAATCTACTTGAATCTATTTATCATCCACATTCATGTTTCTTAAAAATGAATTTCAAAAAAAATTTACTATTTACTAGAATATGGGTTAAAGTCATGTATACCCTTGTTTTACTTTTTATAAGAGGTTTATAAAGGAATCTTTCCGTCGTTTTCCAAACAAGGTGTTTTTTAACCTTTTCGACAGAATTAAGGTAAGAATGTTTTTTTAACTTAAACGGCGGGTGCGGCTATTTTCCACCGTTATAAAATAGTAGAAGTTTACCTTACAATCTTATAAAAATATTTTCAAAGAAAATATTTTATTTAATAAATATAAGACTCTTAAATGATTTCAAAATAGAAATAGATATTTCTCTAAAAAGAGTTTTGATTTATTCTATGTCAACATCCTTTGATGGATTTTATGCTTATTTGAAGTTGATTTATTATGATACAAAACTTCTATATTGTATTGAAGTTTTTGTGATATGTTTGAATATGGATGTGCTATTTTTATACCATTCTTGTTTTATTGTGAAATTATTGACATTTCGTATGCTAGTTTTAATACGAATGTTTATGTTATGTTTAAACCATTTCATATGGGAATGCATTGGACTTAATATGTGACGGGTGGAGCCCGCTATAGCTCCTCGATGCATCGGTAGGTCTCATGAGACAAACTAGTGTCTTGACACAAGGCCTTGGAAAAATCTTATTTGTAGTCTTGGCACGAGGCCTTGGCTATGTGGTTATGATAGTCTGGCATTATGCATTCCATCATTATGAAAGTGGTTATTGATATGGAATGTGATTATTCGATTAGTAGAATATCCATGTGAATAAGTAAATGGAATTATTTCGTTTTATTTTTTCCATACTATGTTGAAGTTCAAGTTTAAAAGGCTTTTGTTTTAGTTTTACATTGCCTTAAATCTTTATTATTATTTATGAAAGTTTCCGCTATATTGTTATCCTTACTGGGCATTTGAGCTCACCCCTTTTCTATGTTTTATTTTTCCCAGGAATTGAAGAAGTAAATTATGAATGACCTGCAGGGATATTATGAGGGGATAATAGTGTGGATTATGGAGACAATATGTCGTTATAGTAGTTTTTCACTTCATGATGTAATGTAAAACTTTATGAATATATCTAGTGTTTCCAAGGCTACTAAACCAATCGGTCTTTCGAGATTTGATCTTTCTTGTGATCATGCAAATGGTATGTAATAATGCACCGACTCTGGGTAACTGGGGTCGGGGCGTTACACCTTGTATGTGATAATTTCATGTTGTATAGACAATGGTCATATCGTATTAATTGTTATCATCATGTAATCATGTAGAAAATAAATAAATTTCATATAATTCTTCAACATCATGAATATTCTCATAACCCAAATGACTTTATTTCCCTTGATAAACAACAGACCATTGATCATTTGATGGGTCAACAACATAAAATATTTTTTCCATATGTCTCCATGATAAGTTATTCTATTTTGAAAATAAATATTTTAATATAAAAAGTGTAATTCCATATTCATCATGTTTCACACCATTATTATTGTCAACCTAGTTATACTTAAATACTAATACTTGAAATTTATTATAAACAATCATCCATATATCATCAACTACTCTAAAATATGATGTTTATATAGAAATTGAGTTTTTATATTTAGTACTAAAAAATGTAGTGTTTTAGCATCAACCAGTACACCACTATTTTGAATGGAACTCTTATATTCATAGTTTTTTTGTGTAAAATGTATAACTATTAGTATCAAATCTAGACCACATAATCACATTAACACTTGGTTCCCATTCTAACCATTTTAATATTTCTTATGAAAATATATCATTTTTTATTTTCTCCTTAAACTATGAAAAAAGTTTTTTTATGTTAATTCATCAAACTAGTTTTCATTTTATATTGGATATTATTCATTCAATCCATCAATATATGATGATATACATGTTTTAATGTCACTTATGTTGTTCAAAATGTATAAATGTGCATGAATCACTTGATCAAATGGGTTAACATTACCTTTAATCCAAAAATACCTTTATCATCACTATCAAGTGTCAAATGCCGATATATAGGGAGAAAAATTTTCCCCACTTCGGGAAAATAATTAGTACATAACTCAATTACCTCTTCTGGAGTATATTTTCTAACAACATAAGACTGTAGTAGATGAGGATTCTTAACATATCCCTTTAAAATTTTCATATATCCTTCAAAATGATACATCTAATATAAATAAACAATCATGTATATTTGTATATCTTACACTAAATGAATCAATGGATGAACCCTTATATAAAAAAATATGGTGTAAAATACATTTCTAAATGAAAAATTATGAGAATAACTTCATTCTCCAATGCATATAAAAATTTTGGATCTATGACATTGATTAAAATTGAATTAGAAATTTAACATAGCCTGATGGTGAACTTTATAATAGGTATTGAGAATATTCCACACAATGAAACCAATATAAATTGTTGCATTAATACATAAAAATCATGAGATTTAATACCTATTAACTATAAATCCTTCAATCACATCAAATTTTTCACATTAAAAAAACTCAATTAAGTAATTTAATACCATGCAGGCATTGAAAAATTTTGTCTTCTCTCTCTTTATTAATATTTGAAAAGATAGATGAAAATATGGTATATTTCCTTTCATTGTGAGGGATAACTCCAAACATATTTACATGGTTATTAAGTCCAGTCTTAATTGCAATCCATATTTTATCGTTACTCTTATATTTAACAATGTTTCAATTAGATTGTCACAAATGTTTTTCTAATTATGTATAACATGAATTTTATGTTTTACATCTAAAAATATATAATAAGTTAGATTAGATAAAATGGATCATTTCTTTAATGTATTTGTTTGATAGACATAACTTCCTTTAATTCCAAATGTGGCATCAATATTTTTCTCTTTTATTTAATATTCATCAATTGATAATGGTTCTAGGGAAAATCATACTCTTATAAACTATTAAATTCCTTTTTTTAATCTTCAATAAGGATGATCCGTTCACAAAAATCTATGATTTCCCATGTACACAACTTTTTTCAATTTTAGAATTGATGGTATGAAGTCCCCTCTTCAAAAATTGGATAATCTTCATATCCTTTAACACTATATCCAAATATGTTTCCATATCCAAGAAATTTGTTTATAGTGAACATTATCATAGCATGTAAAATAAAATACTCTTTATTGTATGCATAAAATACTATAACACCTATCTCTCATAGAAATTTAAAATCATCAATAAATGGTGATATACAAACATTAATATCATTTCTAGGTTGTTTTGGTATAGAAATAATCATTCTCATCATCATATACTTCCTCTTCAAACATATCTATGGGGAAAATTGGTATACAAGCCACAAACTATGTTGGATATTGAGACTCTAATATGGATTCATTCTATTTGTCCACAAAACCATTCTATGATTTCAAACATCGTTTTGAAATCAATAAATTTGTGATGAAATATTTTCCATTAGGGTGAATTCGCAGGGTGAAGTGGTTTTCCATCAAATATGCGCTTATCTATATTCCATTTTATCCATTTTTTATCATTTTAGTTTTCAATGAGACTTTTAAAATTAGGAATTATTGGAAGATACCATATTGCTTTAGTGGGAGCTTTGATTCCTATTCTTGAGAATGAATCGTGGTTGGATTTTTCATCCATTTTATATCATGATGTTTTAAATTTAGTGCATTCTGATAAACTTTCATATTCTTTAATATACAACACACAATCATTATGGTAGACATGTATCTTTATGTACCCCAATCCCATTAGACATTATATTTTTTTGCCTTATAATTGGAATCTCTAAGTTCATTTCCTTATAGAAGTATTCCTTTTAAAAGTTCAATATATTTAGTAAAACTTTTGTCCCTCCAACCACATATTTCATTCATGTTAACAAATCTTGGTACTTTTCATAACATGGTAAATTTAGTGCAACCTAAGAACATTGGTTTCTTAATATCCTTAAAAAATCATTCAACGCTTGTTTTTCTAATGGTTTCAACACTTATATCATGAATTAATACTTCAAGATGATCCATTGTATAATGTTAGACATATTCAACATCATTAAACCTTGAATTTTTTATTATTTCACCATGTTCGATCTATATTATAAAACTAAAACTAAAAGCATAGAAAATAAAATGCTTTGTGATTTCTCTATAGCCCAATTTACTCATATTCAAACACTTCATGAATGGATAGAAGATCATATCTTCTTTTCAATATTTAATTTAGAAAATTTCAATACATCGTTAAAACCTTTCCCATATTAGTCCCTAGTTCTTTGTGAATTTATCCAATTATGATCCATTAATTATTTAAAAGGTCGCAATATAACATATGAATATATTAATACATATAAAAATTTAACCATATATATAAACAAATAAAATTAAAACATATAAGAATATAAATATATAAACATGCATAAATTTTTAACAAATAATATATATCATAAAAATGAAAAAAATACAAGCATAAAAAAATTAATAATATGTAGTTATAATGAAAAACTAATTTATAAATGAAAAAAATTAAGAAAAATCCAATTTCAACCAAAAACAATTTACAGGAATAAAAAATTTACAAATAAAAAAAATTATAAATACAAACAACTATAAAAGAACTAAATTAGAATAAAAAACAATTTATCATCACAAAAAAATTATAATATTAAACAAATTTTGATAAAAAAATTATAATTGATTATATTATGCATACAAAAATATTAATGGATAAATGAAATTTATAAATAAAAAATATTTAATTAATATTATTAAAATAAAAAAATAACTTACAAAATAAAGAGGATGAAAATGGAAAATAATTACTAAATTATGATTAATTCACTTGAACATGGTGGGAAAAGTAAGAACGGTGGTAGATAGAAGACAAATTTTTCAAAAATTAAGTAGAAAATCTAATGAAAAAAACCTTAGAGTAGAGTTGTAATTTGATAGAATTGGGGTTTCTATGGACCTAATAATGTTGATGGTCAAGGAAGAAGTATGAAGGATGGAATATTGAGGAGAAAAATGTAAAAATAATTTTAATATCAAATAAATGGAATATTGAGTGTGGTTCATGTGTCTTTATCAACTAATAAGATGAAAGATTCATAAATAACATGTCAAAAAATGAGAAGATGTCTCTAGGAGTTAGATTTTTAAAAAATATTTTATTGTCACTTTTATAGAAAAATAACATCAAAAGTTTCTTAGAAATAACTTTTAATGTTGTTTTTATATAAAACCTAGGTTAAAATTCATTTTGAAGACCTTTTGACATTGTTTTTTTATAAAACTGATATTGAAGGCTTCATGTGTCAATTTCAACCTTAGTTATGAAAAATATGATGTTAAAACAATAATGTAAATCTTTTTTTTCTATTAGTGGTGTCTCAAATACATGTGGATCATTATGATAAACTATCACTATAATTTGAATGTGTTTGCTTAGTTTTGAGTATGTTATACGACTTTAAAACTAAAATGTCGATTTAAAATAAAAACATGCACTTTGAGTCATACAAGCCACACCATGTTTCAAATTATTGTTCAGTTGATTACTATACATCAGAAATGAATTATGGATCATTTTCCTAAAGTATTAATAAATTTAAAGTTTTTTTTCATATTTTTTAGTGTATGGAGAACATTTATAACTAAAATTTATTCATTAGACTAAAATCACACACTTTGTGTCATACAGGTCACACCATGTGTTGGATTGACATGAGGCTCATTCCAATACATAATAAATGACTTATGGATAATCTTATTAAATTGTAAATATAATTTAAGTATGTTTTATTTGTTTTTAGTGAGTGACACATGTTCTTAACTAAAATGTAATTTTAAACTGAAACATGAACTTTGAGTCATACTGGTCACACCACATATCAGATTGACATGTGATTAATTACTACATATCATAAATGTATTTTAGATCATTTTCCTAAAGTAAGAAGACCGTGTGAGTGTTTTTTTAGTGATTGATAAATGTTTTTAACAAAAATGTCTCTTTTAAAATGAAAACAAACATTTCAAGTCATATTGGTCATGTCATGTATCATATTTAGGTATGGCTAATTACTATATATAAAAAATAAAGTATGGATATTTTTTCTAAAGTATCAATATAATATGATTTTTTTTGCACAATTTTGAGTATGTGATGCATAATTTGAACTAAAATGTCAATTTTTAAAAAAAACGCCCTTTTATTCATAGCGGCCACACTGTGTGTTGGATTTACATGTTTTTAATTTAAACATGTTTAAAATGACTTTCGTATAATTTTCCTAAATTATCAATACAATAATATTGTGTTTTTATAGTTTTTAATGAGTGAAATAATATTTCAACTAAAATGTCATTTTTAAACTAAAAACAAACACTTTGAGTCATACTAGTCACACCATGGGTTGGATTGACATGTGAATAATTTCTATACATAAAAGGAATTATGGATCATTTTTAAAATGTATCAATACGATCTGAGTGTTTTTATTGGTTTTTTATGAGTGACATTCATTCTTAACTAAAATTTCATTTTAACTGAAAATATGCACTTTGAGTTATATTGATAACAACAAGTATTTGATTGAAATTTGAATGATTCCTACACATCAAAAATTAATTATATATAATTTTAATAAAGTATTAAGACTATATGAGTGTGTTTCATTGGTTTTCAGTGAGTGAAACTTGTTTAAACTAAAATGTAACTTTTAAATTGAAAACACACATTTTGAGTCATACCAGTCATAGCGTGTATCAGATTGAGATGGAGATGCTTTTTATATGTCACAAATTAAATATGGATAATTTTCCCAAAGTATTAAAATAATATAATTGTGTTTGATTAGTTTTGTGTATGTCATGTGTCCTTTGAACGAAAATGTCAATTTTAAATAAAAACATACACTTTGAGTCATTCCGACCACACTGTGTGTTGTATTCACATGCGGTTTATTCCTACTCATACAAAATTAATTATGGGTCATTTTAATATAGTATCTATACAATATAATTATTTTCATGGTTTTTCATGAGTGCCATGCATTTTAAACTAAAATGTCATTTTTAAACAGAAAACACACACATTGAGTAATACCTATCACACCATGTGTCACATTGACATGTGTCTAATTCCTACACATCAAAAATGACTTATGGATATTTTTTATAAAGTTTAAATAAAATTTTATCATGATTTATTAGTTTTGAGTGTGTGAATTTTTTTTACAAAGATTTTGATTTTAAATAAAAATATGCACTTTTAGTCATACTAGACACACTGTGTGTGAAACTTATCTAAATAAATAGTAGTTAAAATGATAGGAAAATTAACTAAAATGAAATAGATAAAATTATGATAAAATTAAACAAATAATTAGTAGTAATTCACCTCTTCAGGATTTTTATATACATTCTCACACCATGTAGTATATCTTCTTGTTTCTAAAAAACTCATCTTTTAAATATGTATACTATTGATGATTTTGGTAGAAACATAAAAATATAAATAAATGAATGATTAATAAATATTTTAAATGAAATTTTAATTATCATTATAAATACCATGTTGGGGATGTTAGTTTATTGATGAAACATGATACCTTTCATAAATTTTCTAGAACATTTAGAAAAATACATGATTTTTTTAATATATGTTTCAATAGTGAATTTTTTTAATATATACCCTAATACTTATCCAGTTTTGGAATTATATAGGATTTTTATGATCATTCACATCCTTACACCAATATTTTTATGATATTTAAACACCTCCCTATAATAAAAATTTATTAAATCATAATATAAAATGTATAACTTCAATTTTATTTGTAAAATGTTGAATGTGGTGTATTACAAATTGATAAATTTCATCATGTATAGTGTTGACTCTCCTTTCTGTCACAGAGTCTAAACGACTGAAAAAAGGGGAATACCTTAGCATAAAGAGATTCATCCTTTGAGGAAACATCAAAAATTGACAAAGGCATGAACAAGGATTCCTTTAAGCAAGGGTCACTCCAGTTTCATCATGGTCACACAAGTATACTTGTGTGCCACATATTGGCTGTGCAGGTGACTTGCGCGCCCTATTTTATTTTAGCCCAAGGCATTTATTAGAATATAAATACCCCCTGTGGGCCCCCATTTCTGGGACGAGAAAATTCCAAAAGTTTGATTTAATCTCTCAGTGCCCTAGTATCTACTTGAAGTCTTTAATACACTTCTAAGGTAATTACTTACATAAAATAGACGACCTAAAGAGGAGAAATAAGGCCGAAGTGTTGAAATTTATCAACACTTGTGCACCTAAGTGTTTAACCCTTAAGGGAAAATGGACACACATGCGCGTCGCCTTATCCCTTCGACAGAACTTGTGCGCCACTCTTTTGGAAGCCTTTAAGGATAATACTAAGGGATTGAGCCAAGCCTTGACCAAGTATTACCCTATGGGTTGACTGTCACGTAAGTATACATATGTTGCGCAAGTATACTTGCGTGACCAGGACTTGCACGGCCAAATAAGACTTGTGCGCCTATCTCTTTTAGGGTACCCCTCCTGTATATTAAACTTTTCTCTTCAAATCCATCTCTCCTCTTCAAGATTTAGCCTTCAAAGCCTCTTCAAAGCCATTTATGACATGGTTCCTTCGTTGGCTTCCTTATCTGAAAGGAATTCTGTGGAACATCTCTCAAAACCTAGTGATTTACATATATTTATGTCACCAAGGTTAGAAATTTCCACCATTCAACCTCATCCTCTAATATGAGAAGATATTTAATTTGTGAATCCTCCTTAGGAGTAAGCCCCAAGCCTTAAATTCTTTTGACCTGGGCCTCCATTTCAAGAGTAATCCCCAATCTCAAGTTCCCAAATATGGGCATCCTCCTTAAGAGTAATCCCCAAATTCTAAATTCCCTTAACCCGGGAATCCTTCTTAGGAGTAAGCCCCAGTCATAATTCCCCTTAACCTGGGCCTCCTTCTTAGGAATAAGCCCCAGTTCTCAAGTCCCTTTAACCTGGGCCTTCTTCTTAGGAATAAGCCCCAGTTATAATTTATCTTAACCAGTATTAATTTATTTTGACTTGGGCATCCTTCTTAGGAGTAAGCCCCAATCATAAGTTAAAGTTCCCCTTTAATCTGGGCATCCTCCTTTGGAGTAAGCCCCAAGTTAGAGTATCCAAATCTCTGTAGAGCATGAATACCTTTATGGACCTTGTTTTTAGGTTTCTTCCCAGAAATAAATCCCAATCTCTATATACTTGGGAATTCCCACATAAATAAGCCCCATATCATTCCCTGTGACCATATCTTTCATGGAACAAATTTTGAGGTTTATTGATACCTCTTGTTTCTCACACTGAGCATGAATCACGTGAGATTAGAGTGTAAAAGTAACCATGACACATCTCTTTGGGTCGTTAATCATATGTAAGACCCACATTTCTTAATCAAACTACTTGTACTTTGATCTCTGCCTTAAAAGTATAGTACATAGGAAGCCTTTCTAAGGTTCAAGCCCATCACTCATTAATTCTCATCTATCCCATATGACATTAAACTATATCTTAATTCCCAAACTACGTGGGTTCTGATTCCTTTTATAACAAGGATACGTAGGTATCCCATCTGTGGGTATGATCCCAACTCTGAAATAATCCCTATCCTTCTGAATTACAATAAACTTCAAGTGCCCCACTGAGTGGATTTAAAACGAGTATGGTCATCATAATGACCATGTTATTTCTATATATTGTATTGAAGGATACCATTGACTAAGAATCTACAATGCATATGGATGATTCTCTATTGATGAAGAACCTCAAATACATATAAAAGATTCTCTACATCTCATACACATCAATCATTGATTGTCAGATCTAAAGGAAAGCTCATTTTCATACTTGGTAATTTAATAAGGATTCACGAACATAACCCGGAGAAGACAATAATTCCCCCGAAAAAGGTGTGATGAGTCCGACCTCCCATCCTCTCGACCAATGAAAATTATTAAACCACATCAGTCCACAACTAATGAGAACCTACCTTTGGAAAGTAGGTTCAAATGGATATAGAATCATTGGATGTTTCCAGTTCTACGAATAAACCCATTAGAAACCGATTGGAATGTTTGAACCATAAACAAACGAGGTCATCCCCATTTCTAGGAAGAAACAAAAATGGTGAACCCGACGTGAATCCTTAACCAAGTTAAATGATGTTTTACTTATATGTTAGACCCCTATTTAACTTAATGTGAGGTCCAACAAAGCAATCAATAACATATGTGCTCATCCAAAAGATGTAGTGGCCGAACTTATCTTGATTATGTCCGTTATATCAAACAGGCACTCATTTTCAAGATCTCTCTGCGTTACAGAAATGGCTTCGCTAAAGTTCACACCTGTGAATGCATCTGCTGCTACTCCTGCTAGATCTTCTTCTGCTCTGAGGACGACATCACCTACTCAGCGTCTTCAATGCTGGGTCTCAAATGCACTGGTTAAGGAATACCATCGACACGGTACCATTCCGACTCTGGAGGCTGCTTAACAAGCCCTCCAAGTCAATAATTCACCCTGGTTGTCCGGACAACGATGACCAGTAATCAAAAAATAGGTGGTTTTAACCACCGTCTCCAAACGTTTCGGATCGTTATCCCCAGAACGCAATCACTAGTCCCTCCCATATTATGAGGATGTGAATGAGAAGGTCACTCAAGGCCTTAATTCAAGGAGAGAGGAGTCCTTCCCGAGGGCTCCCATCAACAATCACCGCTAGACTTGTGTGGTAGTGCGCCCTCAACATGATGAGGGTATCACCTTTAGGGGTTCGGCTCAGGTTCCTCAAACCTGATCATGCAAGACGAACCGACAGAGGTGAAATCTGTTCAACATGGAGTAGGTTCTTACTTCTACCCCCTCTGGAGAAGTCCATCAAGCCAACTTGATGGCAAGCAGCGATCAGGCACATACACCCGTCCGTTATAATTCCGTTGTCCAGTAGACTCGTCTGGCAGAAACCCATCAATCTCGCTAGGCAATTCCAGTGGAGTATTATGGGCAGGAGTATACACCTATTTATAACTCATCATCTAGTCAGCAGGCTTGTCTGACTACAACCAAAGAAGCTCGCCAATCCAATATGGTGGCAACTGATAAGCAGGCACATAAACTTGTTTACAATCAACAATTCTGTCAGCAGTCTCGTCTACCAGTATTGAAAGAAATTCTTCAACCATACTTGACGAAGAATACACAGCATGCACATACACCTTCCAATGTTAATCAAACCTGCCAACAGTCTCGTTTGGTAGCACTCGGAAAAGTCAGTCGTAAAGCTCCGACGATAAATTTGGAGCAGACTCAACACTCTACCCCTATGCATAAGTACTGTCAATATCCATTGGAAGGAAAAGGAGGACCAGAGAAGGTACATACACCTACTCTAGACATGTAATGAACATATATTCCCGTTCTGGTAGCTGAAGTCACCAACACATTCTGAAAATGGTGAAAGAGCAGAAGCAAATCTCTACCCATATTCTGAATGCCTATCATAATATTATAACAACTTCAGCAACATCATAGGGAACAAAACATAAATATATCCCTATCAGTAGAGTGAATCATCAACATATCACTCCAGAACAGATACATACCTCTATTCTAGTCCAAGAGGGTTGTGGGGAATACTCTCACATATCATATGGACAATCAAGTCAGACACATACACCCGATTTGAATGGAGATAATCAGCCTAACCTGACCATTTATCCTAATTAGGCACATACACCTACCCATAATAACCAATTTTTTCAACAAGTGGTTCCTAGGGTGAGTAAGAAGGAGTCTAAGAAGAATACCCATTCAGCACAGTCAAGAAATCAAGAGCTGATTTGTAATAAGTCCTTGATCGATGTTGGAGTTCTTGAAACCCTCAGACAATTATCTGTTGGAACTCAAGATTCTACTCTATGACTTCCCAATAGTGGGAACAATAATTATGAAGGTCTTTATCAGACACTTCCTCATGAAGTATTTCTTCATAACAGTTCGGTCGATCTCAAAGTATCATCTTCAGATGAGATCCACAATAACCCTCTGCATGGACAGAAGACCAAGGAGCAAGAGGTTTCATCTTTTGTTGTACCCCATTATAGTGGTCCTCCCCATGATGATGAATTTAGCTACGAAAGTCCTCTCTTTAGTAGTAATTCGCATTGCCTGGAAAATTCTTCAATGGACAATGTAGTACGAGAAAACCCTCTTATCTTGAGGCACTTGCAAATGTGAAGCCAGTCATGTCTGATGCTTTATCGCTAGCAGGTGAAATACTTTACCAACCAGAAGATAGCCCGGGGTGTAGGTCATTCTCCGAAACACCCCTGGGTCATTTATCTTCTAATTTGGCAAATGAATTCCCTACCAATCTTGTTGAATCTAATAAAGCAACAAGGAAGCACCATCTCTGGTCTAATCAGGTAGAAGAATATTCATCAAATGATAAATAGGAAGTACTGAATTTGAGAAAACAACTAGCGAAAGGTGGAGTACCAGTCATGTTTTGGCCTTTGGCCGACTCTCAGTACGATATTCTAGAAATGTTGACAGAAGGTTATATTCACGATATTCATCTCAACAAGTGAAAAACTCTTTGTCAATTAAAAAATAAAATATTATCTTATGATTAATATGAAAATAATGTCAAGATAATAGAAGGGTTGCAATGCCAAATTGACTTGGCATCTCTCTCAGTTTCCTGATATCCAAAGGATGAAAAGAAGTAGAGAGCCCTTCAACGTTCATGCCATGGCGCACTAAAGAGATTGTGCCAGTTAATTGTCAATGCCCCATCTGGTATTCATATCAGGGGATGGTGTGTTCATGGAGCACTACATTTCATTGTACTCTCCATTCAAAAAATCCCACCAAAAGTGGTCTCATGCAATGTTATTGCCCATGGCTAGCCATAGTAAATTGGTTTTTTATGTAATCAAAGGCTTGCTCAGGAACATGCCTCAACTAGTACTTCCCAAAGTTAGGAATAAAAAGAACAATTTGTCGAATTACTCTTGCATCAAGCAAATGATAATATTGAATAGGCTTCTCATTTAGAGCAGGCACAACATCAAGTGACATAAGTGCCAAAAATCATCCAATGGTCATTTGAGCCAGGTGATTTGAGCAGATGTAGGTTGATGCATCCAGCCAATTTCTAGACTAAAGTCCCCAAGATCAGGAGAGCTTTTAAGAAAGTCTCAGATATAGTAGCTCAAGAGCCACCCCAGCTTACCAGACTGGGGACTCTTTTAACCCAACCCTCAGAATCAACAAATAGGATTCGAGGAGTTGAGCAGAAACAGCGGGAATGGACCCAATCCACCAGACTAGGGACTTTTTCAAATCCTCAATCTCTTCCTCAGTGAAAGTCGGTCTTTTCTCGATTAGGAAGGAATCCACAAGAGGAACGCATTCCCGAAATATTAGGGGATTCCCTCCAAATTACGGTTCATCAAGAATTTCCTGAGGGATCAACTCAACAAAAGGCAATGTCTCATAAAGGACATGGAAGAATACAATATCGCAGAAATTCCGATAGAAGAGATGCAATGCATTATGCATCAATAAATGTCATCAATTCTGTTGTTGTTGATCCTCCAGAACATGAGGCTCACTTAGGGGAATCAGATGAGGAAGTTCCTACTCATGAGGTTGTACACATAGACATAAATAAAGAAGGTGTGCATACACAAAATCAAAGGCTTACCTAGAATCTAGGTATTCTTTTAAACAACCAAATTCCCCCTCTCTAAAAGTCTTCCAACAAGGGAAAAGGGAAGAATAAAGTTACATTCCACCCTTCCTCTGGAGAAGGCCAATCACTCTCACTAGAGAAAAGATTCGCACAACAAGAGGAAGAAATGAAGGAATTACGGAGGTTGAATTCAGAACTACTTCAAGGTAGTCTACCTCCTAAGCGTGATAGAGTCAGTCAGCCAAGGGATTTTTTTGTAGCTACTAAGATGGATCAAGAGTATCCTCCTTTACTAGTACACCCTCATAGGTCTAATCCTATGAGTTATGCGCAACAACAATCGGTGGTGCTACCATCTGTTGTAGTACCATCCACCACACTTGTCCAAGCTCTAGTTATTTCACCTACTCAGGTCCAATCTCAACCAGATGTTTCTCAAAAATTAATGACTACCATTGAGGCATTAACAGCTCGGTTGGAATCTATGGAAGGAAAGTGTTCACCGGTTCAACCAGAGAAGAGATCTTACCCTGAATGGGTTGATGCAATTCCTCCCCCATTAAATTTTTCAAGTACCACATTCCCAATATTTAATGGTTTGGGAGATCCAGACCAACACTTAACACATTTTGTTTCTCGTTGTGATCCTATGATGAGAACTCCTCAACAACAAGAAGCAGTTAACCTCAGGTGTTTTGTACAGTCATTACAAGGACATACTTTTGTCTGGTATACAAGCTTGCAATCCTAGTCAATTACTGGATGGGAGGATCCTCGTCAACGATTTCTTATTTAATTCAGCTCAACTTTTCCAAAGACAACAGTTTTTGATCTTACAAATTTTAAGCAAAGGGAGAATGGAAGTGTTTCAGATTTCATTGCTCGCTGGAAGGGATTAACATATTCCTTAATATTAGCACTCCCTCAAGAAGAGTTGTTGCCAATCTATGTGGAAAATTTGAGTGATGAATTACACACACCGTTGATCCCTATGAAATACACAGGAGGGTTTCAAGACCTTACTTAAATAGCTCAGCATATTAAAGAATATCTTATGCAGAATAAGGCTAAAACTCATGTAATTCCACTAGTTCTAGGAAGAAGAATGGGTAAAGCAGAGACTACTACAGTTATGCTTAAACAAGCACTTGTACATGCTTCTACTTTAATACCTTAATATTAATGAAGGGCTCTACCTCCTGAGTGTAAAAAACAGGGGTCGTTTCGTCAAGATGATCAAAGAGATCAAAGACGGAAACAATTTGAGGAGTAAAAGAGCAAAGTTTTTTCTTTTTGAAATGAACAAGTTCCTGATTACTTCATTTCGGCTCTGGAAAATAATTTGGTTCAGTTTCCAAGGCCCAAGAGGCCAAACAAGGATGGAGATGAAGACCATCCCAACTATTTCCCATTACATCAAATGTTGGTGCATCCCATTCAGGAGTGTTTTTTTCTTCAAAGACCTCCTACAAAAGATGGTAGACTCAGGACAGGTAAAACTGAAAGGTTCTTCAGCTTAGGTAGCATGTGTTACTGCTACAAATCTAGAGGAAGAAGGAGAGTGGAAATAATTCAAAAGCAAGAATGTGCAGAAATATGATAATTGGATGGTTAGAAAAATGATCAACCGAACTCATTCCATTTTACGAACGCAATTGAAGAAACCAATTGTGTCTTATACTATGAATTCCACAGAAAAACCCTCTTCATCAGAGGGAAAATACTCAAAGGAGTGGCATAATTAAATTAAAGAGGAACAGTCAAAAGAAGATGAGATCGTGTCAAAGACCAAGTTGTCTTTGACTCTGGCAGATTTTATGTCATCTACTTCAAAACTACGGGCACCGCCCCACCAAACGGCACAGCCTAAATTGGCTAATCAGGTAGAGTCTTCATCAGATGAAGAGTTGATCTTTGGTTCTGTTAACATGATTCACTTAATATATCCTTATGCCAATCACAATTTCAATCTTGATGAGCCTGAGTTCCTTGTATCAAACAGAGGAATTAGAGGGAGTTCTAGAGGTCTGGGATATAGAGGAATATGTGAATATCCCAGAAGGAACTATTCTAATTCTACCCCTTCTAGAACTGTATATGTAGCAGAAACTCGTGGCAGATCCCTTCTACAGGCTCAACAAGAATAAGAAAGTTCTTCCATGCAAGGTGGATTTAGTCCTGGCACAATTATTCTGGAGGATCGGTTAGAGGTTACACATTCTTCCTCTCAGCCAGTAAATATACCTATTCGGTCTAATTTTCCAAAGACAGGAGTATTTACAACTCCTACCCCGATACAAGAGGTATCTACTTCCAAATCATCAACTTCTAAGGCACCTGTGAAACCACATGTTCCTATTGGGAAACGCGGACCTCTAGACCAAAAGTATGATGTCTTGAAATAGTTGTCCCAAGTACCGGCCAAGTTATCAATTCTATATGCCTTGAATCTATCAAAGGATCTTCAGGAGGCACTCATTGAGGCTTTGTCCAGTCCTCAAGAATTCAGAACTGCAATTGCTATAACTGAAGTCTACCATGTAGAGAACGATCCTGCAGAATGCCACGCAGTGATATCTTTTACAGATGAAGATGAAGATGATGTTGTGCATGGACATAATAAGCCCTTGTATTTATCTGTCAAGGTCAATGATGTAGACATCTGATGAGCTTTCATTGATAATGGTTCAGGAGTCAACCTCATCCCGATTTTTACACTTCATTAATTGGGCCTCATCGAATCTGATTAATCTCCTCGAATATGATTAATCTCCTTCTACTTTGATATTGCAAGGATATGATAAAAATGAACAAGAACCTCTAGGTGAGATTACACTCAGAACTCAGTTTGGAGATCTTGTATCCAATTCAAATTTCATGGTTGTTTATCATGAAACAACCTTCAACATTTTGCTTGGAAGACCTTGGCTACATCAACATGCAGTCGTACCTTCATCATACCATCAACGTCTCAAATATTGTTTCAATGGTAAAATTGGGACATTGTATGGTGATAAAGCCCCATTTAAAACATGTGAATCTCAATACATTGAGGCAGAATTCTATCTCATGGAGGGAAGGAAGGTATCTGTGACAAAGAAGGTTACCAAAATTAATGCTCTATATGGTTTTGGAAAAGATTCCAGTAAACCCATTCATACATGTGACTATAGATTATGTGTTTCCTATTAGTAAAATTGACAGGATATACCCAAATCCAAATACTCTTATGGAAACTTCCATAATGTCAATTAAGGTAATCAAGCCAACCAACATGGGAGAAATTGGTGATTCACTAAGCAATTATTAAAGCTCGAATGAATATGTCTTCATTTCATCCACTGAAATTTAGCAATTTTATACTTCGCCAACTAGGCCAGAAGAAGTTATAGCAATGTCAGAGGTGAATAATGATGTCGATTCTCAATCCATCATCTCCTCTTTATTACCCAAGGAAGACCCTTCATTATCAATAGGGCCAGAAATGGAAGTTTCTTCCTCAAGATGTTCAAATTTTAACATCTCTTCTGATCATGGAAATTTTGCTTCATCATCTACTATGCAAGTAGAAACAGAAGATATAACATGTGTTGAAGAAGAAGAGGAAGATCTCAGGGATGCTCCTCCATCATTTGAAGAGGGTATGTCTACAACTATGGATGAACTCAGAGAAATAAATCTGGGTATAAAAGAAGATTCACGCCCCACTTTAATTAGTGAGACCATGACTCTTGAAGAATAAGAAATGTATATTACATTTTTAAAGAAAAATTGAGATATATTTTCTTGGAATTATACAAAAATTACAGGGCTTGATCCTAATGTTTTTACTCATCATTTGGGTTTTCTAGAAGAACATTGAGGATTCAAGCAAGCCGCAAAAATAACACACCCAACTTATGCTTCCAAAATTGAAGCTGAAGTGGATAAGCTTATCAAATCTAACTTTATCAGAGAAGTTCAATATCCCAAATGGTTGGATAATATTTTCCCTGTGAAAAAGAAGAATGGAAAAAATTAGAGTTTTCATTTATTTCAGAGATCATAATCAACCTTGTCCCAAGGATGATTTTCCAGTTCTGATCACAGAACTCTTAATTGATGCAACAACTGGCTATGAAGCAATTTCCTTCATGGATGGATATTCTGGGTATAATCAAATTCGAATGGCTCCAGAATATGAAGAATCTACAGCTTTCAGATCCACTCAGTGTGTGTTTTGCTATCGGGTAATGCCCTTTGTCTTGAAGAATGCAGACGCAACATATCAATGTTCCATGCACCGTATCTTCAAACCCTTTTTAGGGAAATTTGTCGAATGTTATGTGGATGATTTGGTAGTTAAATCCAGACAATGTTCTAACCACTTGGCTGATTTGGAATTCATATTCCACAAACTTTGACAACACAATTTGAAGATGAACCCCTTGAAATGCGCTTTTGGGGTAACCTCAGGAAAATTTCACAGCTTTGCTGTATTCCATCGTGGTATCTAAGTAGATCCTGAGAAGAAAAAATCAATCCTTGGTTTTTCACCTCCTTGAAATTTGAAATAATTGAGAGGACTTCAAGGACACTTGGCCTATATTCGGGGTTTCATCACCAATCTGGAAGGTAAAATTTTACCCTTCACCAAATTAATGAAGAAGGGAGTCACTTACCAGTTGACTGAAGAATTTCAAGAAGAATTAAATATTCTCAAGAAATATCTCTTGAGTCCACCAGTATTAATGCCACCTATTGAAGGAAGACCACTTATTCTTTATGTGACAGCTTTAAAGCGATCATTGGGTGCCTTTCTTGCCCAAAATAATGATGCTGGGAATGAAAACAGCTTTTACTATCTCAGTCGGACTATGTTTGAAGCAGAAATCCGATATTCAAGTATTGAATAGTTCTGCCTAGCATTAATCTTTGCAGTTCAGAAGTTGAGACACTACCTGCAACATCATGAGGTCCAATTGGTATCTTTCAATAACCTTCTCAAATTCATCCTTAGCCGTCCAATTCTTACAGGACGTCCGGCAAGGTGGGAAGTTATTTTGAATCAATTTGATATCCAGTATGTGTCTCAAAAGGAAATAAACGGCCAAGCTCTGGCTGATTTCCATGCTAAACATCCTTCAGTAGAAGATACATATTTAGATACTGAACTTCCTAATGATGAAGTCTTCTCTATCCAAGATAATCTTCAAACTTGGGAAATGTACTTTGATGGTGCTTCCAAAAGTCCAAAAGGGATGAAAATGGAAGATCCTAAATTCAACAAAGTTGGGTTAGGAATTGTGCTCATTTCTCCAGAAATGGTAGTGATACCGTATTCTTTCTTATTATGGGAACGCAGTACAAATAATGGAGTAGAATATCAAGCTCTCATCGCAGGATTAGAGTTGGTGCTTCAGGAACATGTGAATCACTTAAAGGTGAAAGGTGATTCAGACCTGGTAATCAAAAAAGTCCATGGGGATTATGCCATCAGAAAAGAAGAGTTAATCCCTTTGTATGATTACATCAGAGAGTTAATGGTGGAATTTCTTTTAGAATCGACATTTTCTTATATCATGTGATCACAAGATGCCCAAGCTGATGGACTGGCTAATATATCCACAGCTCTAGAAGATCCAAATCGGGACGAGACAATCATCAGTATTGCCCACCGTCGAACAATTTCACCTTATGTTCAAACCAGGACAGAGGAAATCAATGAAAATAGTCCCATTTCTAAACCATATGGTCATACTACAGGATGCATGACACCTATCAGGGAATACCTTCAAAATGGAACACTTCCACCTGATGGAGCCAGGAAAGAACAAGTCTGGTGACGTGTGGTCAATTTCACTCTTTATGATAGCCCAAATCACCTAGAAAAAATTCTCTACAAAAGAGGTTTTTATGGAATTCTCTTTAGATGCATTGATGGAGAAGAGACAATGGCTGTCATGAAAGAAGTACATGTAGGAGTCTGTGGTGCCCACCAGTTTGGACATAGACTATCTGATCAAATTCGAAGGCTTGGATACGTTTGGCCTTTAATGATACAAGATTGTGTTGATTTCACAAAGAAGTGTCATTCTTTCCAAGTACATGCCAACTTCATTCATCAACCCCCAGAGTTGCTTCATACAGCTAAATACTCGTGGCCATTTTCCAAATGGGGAATGGATATAGTAGGACCTTATCCTTCGGCTACATCCAAGCAGTTTAAGTATATTCTTACAGCTATTGACTTCTTTTCCAAATGGGCAGAGGCAATACCTCTCAAAGAAGTCAGTTCTAAAAGCATTTTTAGCTTCATCAAGTATAACATCATTACCATATTTGGTGTCCCTCATACCATATTGACGAAAAATGGCCCCAACTTCTATTCATCTGATGTAAGGAAGTTGTATCAAGAGTACAACATCAAATCCAACCATTCATCTTGGTATCATGCAGCGGCTAATGGCCAAATAGAAGCCTTCGACAAGACTCTTTCAAACATACTGAAAACGATGGTGGATAAAGATAAGAAATCATTGCCTGATAAACTTTTTCATGCTTTATGGGCTTATCAAACCACCACCCGCACTACTACGTGGTCAACTCCATATTCGTTGGTATATGGAACAGAAGAAGTCTTGCCCATTGAGGTTCAATTACCTATGCTCAGAGTAGTTATTTGTGATCAGTCATCTACAGATGAACAATCTCAAAAGCGATTGGATGAGTTGGAACGACTAGATGAGAAAAGATTGTGCACCCTAAACCACTTGGAAGTCTATCAGAATCGAATAGCACGATCATTCAACAAAAAGGTTCATCTTCATTCATTCATTCAAGGAGAATTGGTATTGGTCCTCAGAACACCAATTATACCAGGATAGAAGCCTCCAAATCTTGATCCATAATGGGAAGGACCTTACTCAATACATAAGGTCTACTCCAATGGAGCTTATTCTTTAATCTCAATGGATGGATAACTCATTAAAACTCCAACCAATGCCAGATTCTTGAAAAAGTATTTTGTGTAATGAAAATACTCACGACCTTCAAGATGTTAAACTGCATCACCATATTATGTCCTAGCTACATTACACTAAACTATGCAGCACCAATAGTCCTCACTGCAATACTTTAAACTACATAGTCCCCATAATACGTCCTACATGACATAAAATTGTACTGTCCTACATGACATTAAACTGAAAAAAAGTCCCTTAATACATCCTACATGACGGTAAACTGTATTTTTTCCCTACTACATGACACTAAACTGTGCAGCACCAATAGTCCTTACGACAAGACTTTAAACTACATAAACCCCTCATTCGTTCAACATGATGTTAAACTGTGTCCCCTTTGTTCCATCATCCAACATGATGTTAAACAATTCATTCGAGCTACAAGATGTTAAATTTCCAAGCACCCCATGTCTGTGACACATGTCATTTAAACTGTGAAACAGTCCCTTATATGTCTTACATGACATTAAACTGTGAATCATTAGGGTTGTTGTTACCTCTTGTTTCTCACACCGAGTATGACTCACGTGAGCTTAGAGTCAACTTCAACCATAACACCCTCTCTGGGCCGCTAACTATGCGTATGTCCCAACACCATTTTCAGGTTGTTTTCCTCAAATACAACTCAATAACCAATTCATTCTTAATTGAACTACGTGGACTTTGATCCTTGACTTATAGGTTGGGTACGTAGGCAACCTCTCGAGGTTCAAGCCCAAAACCAATCTCTTCACGTCGTTTCACATCCGTCTCATACGACGTTGATTCGTGAAGTATCCCAAAACCAATTTCTTTACATTGGTTCACCTTCAACCCACATGACGTTAAACTGTCTACGTCCCTGTCACGACCTGTCCTTGGGGCCCGTGCCATGGCTACCCCAAGCCCTCCTTCCATAGGCCAGGGGATGGCGACTAGAACCAAGGCGTAAATCCCGGTAAAAAGGGAAGGAATTGCCTTTGTAAAGTAAACAAACACCACAGAGCAAGCAAGCAGTAGATGTAAACACTAAGTAAAAACTGAGTACAACAGTAAGTGCGGAAAAGTAAGTGGGACATTATACAAACCCAAACTGAAAGTAAAGTACAACTGGAAGGGAAAACAGCAACTGAAAAGTAAGGCCGCAACGTCGAGCTGTCCACTGGAAATCCCACCTGGAGGGTGGGTACAGATAACCTCCACTACTCCTCGGGTCCAGCCGACCGCTCTGAGTACGTCCCGCCCAGTGGTCCACCTCCAGGTACTGTCCTGCTTCGCAACCCTCAACCATGATCAGAATTGTCCGTCGTCTACAACCAACACAATGTAGTGAGGGTATAGCCCATGCAGGGGTGAGTATAAGCTACTCAGTAGGGACCCCGAGACCCGCGAAGGTCTCTCAGAATCCACAAAGGATAATCCACAAAGGAAAGATACTATCACGAAGTAACATCCGACACTGCTTAGGTATATGCCCATACATAAACCTAAGTCATAAATTCTCATTCGGCTCCAACACACGAGCCCAAGTACAACCCAATCCACACAGGAAAGCAAAACGTAAATCCACACAGGATAGCACAACACAATCCACATAGGAAAGCAAAACAGAATTCAGCCCACACAGGAATACTTCTTCGTATGACGATAGAGATGACCAGATATTGCCACTGATTCATCTAAGCCATCGGACCCACAAAGGGTCGATAGGTACTAACCCCCACAAAGACCCACACAGGATCGGACCCACACAGGATCTGTAGGCGCTGGCCCACACAGGACCGCTGAGCGCTGACCTACATAGGATCGAACTCACACAGGATTTGTAGCACTGATCCACGTAGGATCGCTGAGTGTTGTAGTCATCACCGTCGAATCCACTGAGGATCTGTGTACAGTCGTCGTCGTAGCAGTCGCAACCAGCACTAGGGTTCCCTCACACAGCAAGCTCATTCGGGAGGGTCCGCTCCATGACCCGAGATGCTGATACATCAACTAACACATAGACCAGAGTTGATGTATCCAAAAGTTCTGTATCGTCAAAAGGAACTCAATGTCGTAGACGGCGCATCAATCGGACGCCCGGTCTGAGAGTTATTGGTTTTTTCGTCCCAGGGGCCCGGTTGGTTTTTAAGGAAAAACTAACCCGAACGTACTCCACCTGCATCCAAACCTTGGGCGGAGTAATCCAAAAGATCTGTCTCACTTAGAGGAATACAACAAAGTCGACGGCACGTCAATTGGACGTCCGGAGTTTAAGATATAAGTGTTTCCACTCCGAGGGCCCGGTTGGTTTCGTGTACGAACCAACCCGGCCAAACCCAAAGTACTCCGAAACCTTTAGTGTGATATACTGAAATGATCGTCTCGATCCAAGGATCATATCGCCGCTGACGGTGCGTCAATCGGATGCCCGTAACTCATGTTATGAGCAAAAGACCAAAAAGGTCCGAAAAGGGGGGGTCTGGGCCCGGACGGACCCTGCCCAACCCCCCCTGGGTCGGCCCGAACCGGGTCGACCCGACCCGGTTCCAGGTCCGACCCGGCCGGTGCGGCCCAGCCCGGCCTGGGCGCGACCCGGCCCGGCCGGCGCAGGCGCGGCCCGGTCACCAGGCGGGTCGGCTCGGCCGGTTACGGCCGAGCGGAGCGGGGGGCGTGCAGCCTCCGCGCGAGGGAACCGCGACCCTGCGTGGTGCCACCCTTTCCAGCGGACGCGGCTGGGCCGCCGCGTCCCGTCCTCCTCCGGTCCCGTGCGGTCGCGGGACCGCGTCCTGCTGCCAAGACTTCAGCCGCGGCGGCTACTTCCGGCGGCGCACCGGCGGGCTGCTCCGAGGACCACCGGACGAGTTCCAGTGGTCGGAATTTTACGCTGTCTTCGCCAAAGGCCCTCCCGGAGTCCTTCCTTCACTGCGAGGACCTCACATCGCCCATGCGGCTAGTTTTTCCGACGTCCGCCTTTTCGCACACCAAGAACGAAAAGGGCGGTGGGTTCGGACTTGTTCATTGGTCCGCACCCACCGCATTAGCGGTTTTAAATATTTCACAATAAAAGTTTAATCATACTCCACGGGTATAAATCATAAATATTTAAATGAATAAAACCCCTACCTCAATGTTGTCATCGAACATGAGTTCGTCGCGGAATTGACCGTCGCGGAAGGAGAGGATCGTCGCGTCGCGGAAGGGGCGTCACTGTCATCGCGGTACACGGTGTCGCGTCGACAATCTATGAGGGTTAAAAACACACAGATTTAATCGCACCATTTAAATCCATGTTGAGGATAAAAGAATTCACAAAGAAAAGAAAATAAAGAACCACAATCCCCTACCTCAATCAGTTGTTAATCGAAGATTGTCGCAAGGAAGGTACGTCGCGAAAGAAGCGTCGTGGAAGGAGAATCATCGGCGTCGTGGTACACGGTGTCGCATCGTCGATCTCTAGGGGTTCGGTGTTCTTCGCTTTCTTCGCGTTCTTCGCGTTCTTCGCGAAGGAGGATGAAGAACTTAGAGTTTCTCCAAATCCTCTCAACATGAAACCCTCAAGTAAACACGTGTTGGTCTTATTTTATTCTTATGCCAACAAACGAAAAACAAAGTTAAGAAACGAACCATTAATTCGATGAATTAATGGTAACGACTTAACTGCCCAATTAATAGGGGCGTTAATAATTTAGGAAAACGCACCGGTTGACTTTCATTTAAAAGAGGTTTTCGCGGGTGCGTTACTTAGAGGAAAAGAAATGGTGGGGCTCGTGCGGGCCCCACCTAACAAATATCCTACCAAGTGGGTATGATATTTTGGGTTCCACCCTATCCTCTTAACTTTGCTTAAGTGGCTTTAAGTGGCTTTAAGTGAAATAAAATAAAGTGTTGCACCACTTTTATTTTATTTCTTAACATAACCCCAAAAACTAAAAACCACACCCAAGCAAACGCAACTCCGTAAAAGAAGTTTCTAAGCAAATACCGGTGTTGCGATTCCATCGGTGCCCTCGGAATTCGATTCCGAGCACCGGTTCAAAATTTATAAAAACTCGCTCGGTCGTTCACTGAACGTACCCGAGCCAAACTTCATAAAATGATTCCGGGCACACCGGGCATCGGAATCAGGTGCCGTCAGAAACCGCGTTCTTGTAAAATTCCAAAGAAAATTAAGAAAAAAAAAATTCCTTGAATTTTACGGGTCTTTACAGTCCCTTTTGTCCCAGCTACATGACATTAAATTGTGCAACACCATCGTCCTCGTTATACGACATTAAACTATACAGTCCCCCATTGTCCCTCACCTGAGAGGGAATCATCGCTGACATTGATCTCCAATTATGTTATATTTAAAGGACTATGTGCATACATGGCCTTTAATCTTGGGTCAAACCATCATTACACTAAAGTCCCCTTTTTACCCTTCACTTGTATGAACCAAATCTGTACAAAGGGTATTTTAAGAACTACGTGCGGCTTGATTCCCATCCTTATGGGATACATAGGAATGTTCAAGCATCCCTCGAATCCAGCCCCAATTCTTTGGGCCTAACCCCAAATTCCACTTTCATTCCCATATCTGAAAATTCCCCCTATGAAAACATGAATTTGGTATGAAAACCCTAGTCTTCATTCACATCATGTTTATAACAAACACACAACGTGTATTCCTCATTATGGTCTGAGCACTATGACCCTAAATGAAGATCTCCTACACTCTCGTCCCACATGACGTTAAACTCTATTTCAAGAACTACATATGGCTTGATTCCCATCCTTATGGGATACATAGTGAAGTCCAACACCTCAATTCAGGACCCAGCCACAACATGATTATGGCTAGCATTGGTCTGTGTATCTCTACATACATTGGACAATGCCCATTTTTATGTTTCATACTCCTAATGTTAAATACATCTAGATCTACATACCCTTTTCTTGACTTATGGTCACAAAATGTCGGATATCTGAGAGTTCTTTTACATGACTATGCAGCACGTGCCCTTAGGCGGCCTTGCATAAACAGTCTACATAACAAACCTGTCAGCCAAAAGATTCTATTATTTGACTATGCAGCCAATGCCCTTAGGTGGCCCTGCATAATTCAACCCCCTAACAGGTTTGTTAAATAGTGGTAACTTCATTCTTGGGAGGAAAACCTCTTTTTTCCTTATTTGTATTAATGAAAATATGTAGGGATCCGCAAAAATAGTCATCCTTAACATATTTTTCCCATACTCTTTTTCATGATCTGAAAGTATTCAAGTCTATAGTTTATATTTACCTTCCCTACGTTTGGGTCAGACCTTCGCAGCAGTGACATTCATCCAATCCTTAGACAATCTCGATTGGAAATATCCTCTCCATATTCAAGTACCTCTCTCCATACAACAAACTATATGCTTTGAAAAATTTGAATCTCCATAAACTTTCACAGGATTTTTAGCAATAGAAAAGTAAAATTTCTGAGAGTGCGTTTGCCAGATTATGCAGCACGTGCCCTTAGGTGGCCTTGTATAAGTAGTCTACATAATGGGCCTGTCAGCCAAAAGATGTTATTATTTGACTATGCATACAAATCCCTTAAGTGGAACTACATAATTCAACCCCTAACGGGTTTGTTAAATAGTGGTAACTTCATTCTTGGGAAATACTTCTTCTAATGCCTTTTAGCCCTTTTTTTCATATCATTCCTCAGATTCAAAATTTCTTAAGTCATAGTTTAATTTTTCCCCCATACTTGAATATGGTAATATGTTTTCAGATAAATTATCAAGGAATTGATTCAATTTTAATCCATTCAGTAAAAGATATTTTGACCATAAACATTATGTTTTTTTATGTCTAACGTACATGACTTTAAACTGCCCACAAAAGACAAGGTAACTCTGAAAAAAAGACAATTCCTAGCTCACTAAACAAACATTTTGTATGATTTAGGTAATATTGAGAAATTAAAAGATTCAAAGTTTGTAGGGTTATTTTTTATAATCTTATCAAAAATCAAACTATGCTTACTAATCCCATTGGATTAAGTGAAAATTTTAAGCAGGAATCAAAAGAATTCAAGCATAAATGATTGAAGATGGAAGTGTTTTTCATTGATACACAATGATAGAAGGACATCCACAGACTGGACACTCTTCTCTTTTTTTGAAATTACAAGAGGCTGTCAACATAACTCTTCATTTGATTTATGGCGTCCCGAGATTCATCAGCAGCCACTTGAAGCTCATGCACTCAACCAGCTTCACTCTTTTCAGCTTGATGGAGTGCTTTCTTAGCATCTTCAATGGCTTTCATACCATTCGTTTGAACTCCTTACAGTGAATTGTTAATCTGGTCAAGTTCCCCAGTAACAGCATCTAACTTTTTCTGAAGGTGCATCTGCTGGAAAAATTTTTCCTTGATCTTATGCTTCAGCTCCTTCAACTTGGAAGCATGATCAGCCTCATCTCGGGACACCGTAGCCTCAAATTCAGTGATATTGGACAATAGCCTCACTTTGGTCAGGTCTTGACGGTACCTCTGCTTCTGATACCTCCTTAAAATGACTTGTTTTACCGTGGCATGGATCTCTTGATATCCAAAACCTCTAATTCCCAACATGACTAATAGGGATGACATCCACAGGATCTTCGAAGGTAGCTCTTCAACAGGCACTTCAGATATGATCTTCCACATGCTTTTCCATGCCTTGAGTCGTGAAAATTGGAGCTCCTTTTGTACTTCTGGGTCTGACTTAGAATCACTGTCACAGGGGGGAGTATAATCTGGGATTAATGCACTCAGAAAAGTGCCATGTTCTTCTCCTTCCCCCCTAACCCTTGTTATTTCACTTTCTATTCCCATTGGGGCGGAGGCCGAGGCTTCACCTCTACATCTAGCCACTGAAGTTGATGGCCCTGCATAGTCAATTGAAAGTTTTGGTTAGTTTCAAAGGATAACAGAAGTTGATTAAGTTGACTTGAAATTTAAGTGCAGCCAAAAATATTATTATCTCTTTCCAAAAGGTAGATCAGAAACATCAGAAGGCTCCTCCCCATCTTTCCTAGCTTCAGTAGGATTTTCAGGATGGGTTTTAGGAAGATCTATCGGGTTCAACTCCACTTGAGCTAGTGTCTCTACAATAGTAGGGTTTTCTATACCCCCTTCAGGCATTGGCAGTCCAGCATCTTGCTCAGATATAATTGCACATTTTTACCAATCATGGTCAGAGATGTAATAATAAGTTATTTTAACAGGATGGAGGATAACACTCATGTCCAAAATCTTCTAAATTATATGGTAATTTAACATGATCTAAAATTTATTCAAAATATACACCAAGTTTCATCATTTCATCCAACGATATCTTAGATTACTGGTTACTCTCACTAGTGGGAGAATTAAATTTATCTTCTTGGCGACCCTCATCTTGTAGCCTCTGACCCCGGACAGTTTCTTCAGATAAAAGTATGGAATCAGTTGCAGTGGCCACCAAATGTTATGATGCAGTTCTTGAACCTAAATTATCACAGAATGGAAGTCAGTTGATGTTTTCATTTAACATCTTATGAACCATTGTTAAATTACCAGAAGCAGGATCATTTCTCCTTGTAGAAGCATTAGGAGTGGTACTGGGAACAGACGCTAGCTCTTCTTCAGGAGCATCCAAGTTAGCATAAACTTGTGATTGTTCACCAGCACCCTTAGTTGTTCTCAGAGGAGGTTCAGTCCTCTCCCTCAAAGGAGAAATTGAAGAAGCCCCTGAAATCCCAAGAAGTGTAAGAAATATTTTCATGGGTTAAGACTCATGACTATCCGAAGGACTTACCACTACTGAGGAAGTGTTTAGCTATGGAATTCTTCCTTCAATGTCTTTTCTTCTTTGGATTTTTGGTTGTGTTGGCATCATCATCTCCAAATACAGGAATTGTAAAATGAAAATCCATGTTTAACTCCTCGTCTATGGATTATTAGCCTAGAGATACTTCACCCGACTCGCGAGGAGATTCATTAGCCCCAATTGAAGTACCACCAGGGCTATACTGTGGTGAAGGAACCTCAGAAGTTCCTTTCTTTGCAAGCTGTAGAATGAAGAGAGTAATTTCCTTGAGTAACAAAGCTTTAACTGGAATCAAGTTGCAAAGAAAGTAAGGAAAGAGACTTACATCTTCAGGATTCACATAATCATGCCACTCCTCATCTATGCAAGCACCAGTTCCCTCAGTGGCGCAACGATCTATCATTTCCTTCACCCACTTGGTGATAGGAATGGAATAATCAGTGGCATATATGAGCATCTCCTGTTCTCTGATGTAAGCCCACACTTCATCAGGGTTATCCTTGAAACGAATATCAGTGTAAGCCCAAATATTCCCTACTCCATGGATGTGTAGCCCTTTGCACAGGTTCATCCAGGCAGTTTCAGCATCGCAATATAAACTCTGCCATGTCTGGACATCCTCTGGTCATAGATATTCAGTATGTGCACCAAAAGGCTGTGAGGAGGGTCCTACAATCTTGGACTTCAGTTTCTTCCCATATCCTACAACTACAGATAAAGGATAATAAAATAAAACTTGTTTCTCTATAAAGAAATGAAAATTAAATTGCCTCAATGAAGTAACTCACTAGGAGTCGATGGAGTGGGTCTCTTGATTCTGACAGGAGGATTATATCTGGCATGAGGTTGCTTGGACACATGTCGTGCCTCATCATCCTCATCCTGATAATCCGGCGAGTCATCCCTGGGTGATGAACTCGGTGAATCCGCTCCGGGTGTGGAAGAGTCACCTTCCATATGAAGGGTTTCTTTCTTGACAGTTCTCTTCTTCTTCCCCACCTGATGAATCAGATGATTTAGTACCCCTTTAGGGTATGATGCAACCTTGTTCTCAACATACTATGTAGTCAACTTACTCATCGCTATAGAAACTAGTAGATCAAACACTGCCCTAGTCTTCTCCATAGATGTCATCAACCATAGTTGTCAGGAAACCATCGGATGCTGCTCTGACCTGACATGCACAGGAGGGGATACAATAGTCTACTACAGACACATGAATTGGCATGCAAATATGTATGGAGCATAGGCCTCAAATATAATTTCTCCATCAATCTTGGTGGCCAGTACACCATCTCTGCAAGCCAGCATGTATGACCTCAATTCCAGGCCAGTTGTTCCATCATCAACAAACCTCCCGGTTGGCGGGTTTCCATAAGGAAAGAAATTGAATTCCTTGAACATGATCAGCCTCTCCTTCATATCATAGGGGTTGAGGGCTAACGGAGAAATTCCAAAAAATGCCTGCACTGATGGCCTGAGAGAACCTCCAGAAACCTGTACTCTGTTCTGTATAGCATATGTCCTGAAATGAGTGGTGATCCATCCCCACAAAACTTGGAATGGTCCCACTATTCTCAAAGGAGACTTACCCATAATTACATGGAGTAAGATCCTGTGAATCTTCACCAAAATGGGGGTGTCCAACCCAACCATTTTCCTCTCATCCAACTTGGATGCCACAACAAAGGTCCTTGGCCTGACGCCTCCCTTCTAATCCCTGACTGGCAGAAGATAAACACTGAGCCACATGGCTAAGAAGCCCACCATATGGGTCTTTTCTGGGATTCTCGGATCCACTTCGTACCCCCACTTCTCAAATTCTCTTGCTTCCAGGGTCAACCAGAATGTGCCAACAGCACCCCTCTTCTCTGTTCTCGGGCAGGTAGTAGGATGAGTACATCTGGTCCCCTTCTCCTTCTTCTTGGTAAGAAACATATCCATCCACTCTACTGGATGAATATCATTTCTAGAATACGTTTTGGAGGTCTTTGAGTTCTTAATCTTGTAGAAAATTTTCAATAATTCTTGATCCAAAACCAAAGTCTTATTTGAATCATTCCAAGTCACCTTGGGAGGGATGAATTCATCATACATATCACCCAAAATTGGATCCCCCGAGATCTTGTATACATCCCACAAACGGATTCCTACTTCTCCATGAGTCAGATGGAAAGAATTGGTTTCTAGGCTCCAGTAGCTGATTAGATCCAGCACAAAGTCATCATTCCTATAAACATATGTCTGCCCAGCCCAGACAGCTTCATATATTGTAGTTCCTTTCAAATCCTTGACAAAATTTGCATAGGTTTTTTGCACCCAGTATGCCCACATCCAAGTCGGCTTCACACCTCCTCCAGGATGGATGTCCCAACTATTATTCCATCCTTTGGATTGATACATCTAAGAATTTTGTAAGATTGAGGGATAACATTGTGGTTGCAGCTCAGGTTTGTGAGGTTTCAGATCTGGGGCACAAGGGCTATGATACATTATGTAGGATTTCTCCATCGTTCTAGTATTAACAAATGATCCTCCAAATGAGACATTTTCTGAAGAAAAATTGTTGTATGTCTGAAACCAAGAATGCGGGATATATTTCTTTTCCTCTGGAGTTGAATTCTTGTAGATGACCATGGCCATACAGAGGTAGGTATATACTTTGTGGGAAATTAATATGATACTTCTTCAAGTACTTAGCTAGATCTGGGAGACTGTTGTCGCAGATAGTGTAGTAATCATGGCCAACAATGTTCATCATATCATCAATTCACTTGCTAGCCAGTTCATCAGAAATTCCAATTCTTCTAGGAGCCATTTAACCTACACAAAGGTTGAATAATTAACTCTTAATTAAGTTGGTTTTTCATAACATTTGTGAAGAAAATAGAAAAAATGGCTAAGGCATTAAGGCGCGCAAGTCCAATGTTGGTGTGCAAGTGAAACTGTGTAGTGCAGGTTTTGGCGCGCAGGTATCACCACGCAAGTCAAACTACCTCTACAGAAGCATGACACGAACAGAAGCAATGAAACTGTGAAAAATCAGTATACTTGCACAATGATAGCAACTTGCACGATGAGAGAAACCTGCGCGGCGAGAGCTCGGAAGCATTCACAGCCGGGTGCTTTGCGCGAGAATGACTGCATATTAATTATAAAAAGGCCGCACCTAGTGCACCGCACCCAGCCCGGATCTCACCTTTGCACCTCCACTTGCGCACTAGAAACTTGTGTTCTGCTGATTCCTTGGGTTTTCTCCTTTACCTCAGAGTCAAATCATCCTTCCTTTTGGATCCAACTCTGAGGGAGGACTTTTTTTGACTCTCCTTTCTGTCACAGATTCTAAAAGATTGAAAAAAGGGAATACCTTAGCATAAATAGATTCATCCTTTGAGGAAACATCAAAAATTGACAAAGGCATGAACAAGGATTCCTTTAAGAAAGGGTCATGCAAGTTTCATCATGGTCACGCAAGTATACTTGCGCACCACATATTAGGCGTACAGGTGACTTGCGCGCCCTATTTGATTTTCACCCAAGGCTTTCAGTAGCCTATAAATACCCCTTTTGGGCACCCCATTTCTGGGACGGGAAAATTCCAAAAGTCAGATTTAAGCTCTCGGTGCCCTAGTCTCTACTTGATGTCTTTCGAACACTTCTAAGGTAATTTCTTACCTAGAATAGAAGACCTAAAGAGGTGAAATAAGGCCTAAGTGTTAAAATTTGTCAACACTTGTGTGCCTAAGTGTTTATCCCTTAAGGGAAAATGGCCACACTTGCGTTCCACTTTATCCCTTCGATAGAACTTGTGCACCACTCTTTTGGAAGACTTTAGGGATAATACTAAGGGCTTGAGCCAAGCCTCGCCCAAGTATTACCCTATGGGTTGACCGTCGCGTAAGTATACATGTGTCGCGCAAGTATACTTGCACGACCCAGACTTGCGCGCCCAAATAAGACTTACGCACCTACCTCTTTTAGGGTTCCCCTCCTTTCTATTCAACTTTTCTCTTCATATTCATATCTCCCCTTCAAGATTTAGCCTTCAAAACCCTCTTAAAAGTCATTTATGACATGGTTACTTTGTTGGCTTCCTGATCTGAAAAGAATTCTGTGGAACATCTCTCAAAACCTAGTAATTTACATATCTTTATGTCACTAAGGTTAGAAATTTCCTCCATTCAACTTCATCCTCTAAGATGAGAAGATCTTTAATTTGGGAATCCTCCTTAGGAGTAAGCCCCAAGCCTTAAATTATTTTGACTTGGGCCTCCTTTTTAGGAGTAATCCCCAATCTCAAGTTCCCAAATATGGGCATCCTCCTCAGGAGTAAGCCCCAAATTCCAAATTCCCTTAACCTGGGCATCCTCTTTAGGAGTAATCCCCAGTCATAATTCCCCTTAACCTGGGCCTCCTTCTTAGGAATAAGTCTCAATTCTCAAGTCCCTTTAACCTAGGCCTCCTTCTTAGGAATAAGCCCCAGTTATAATTTCTCTTAACCAGTCTTAATTTTTTTTGACTTGGGCATCCTTCTTAGGAGTAAGAACCAATCATAAGTTAAAGTTCCCCTTTAATCTGAGCATCCTCTTTAGGAGTAAGCCCCAAATTAAGAATCTAAATCTCCATATTCATTTATGGACCTTGTTAATGGGCATCCTCCTTAAGAGTATTCCCCAAGTTAGAGTATCCAAATCTCCATAAAGCATAAATACCTTTATGGACCTTGTTCTTAGGTTTCTTCCCAGAAATAAATCCTAATCTTCATCTACTTGGGCAGTCACACATACATAAGCCCCATATCATTCCTCATGACCATATCTTTCATGGCACAAATTGTTAGGTTTATTGATACCTCTTGTTTCTCACATCAATCATGAATCACGTGAGATTAGAGTGTAAAAGTAACCATGACACATCTCTTTGGTCCGTTAATCATATGTAAGCCCCACATTTCTTAATCGAACTACGTGGACTTTGATCTCTGCCTTAAAATTAGAGTATGTAGGAAGCCTTTCAAAGGTTCAATCCCATCACTCATTAATTCTCATCCATCCCATATGACATTAAACTATATCTCAATTCCCAAACTACATGGGTTATGATTCATTTTCTAACAAGGATATGTAGGTAGCCCATCTGCGGGTACGATCCCAACTCTGAAATCATCCTTGTCCTTCTGAATGACAATAAACTTCAAGTGCTCCCCTGAGTGGATTTAAAATCAGTATGGTCATCATAATGACCAAGATATTTCTATATAATGTATTGAAGGATACCATTGACTAAGAATCTCCGATGCATATGGATGATTCTCTATCTATGAAGAACCTAAAATACATATAAAAGATTCCCTAAATCTCATACACATCAATCATTAATTTTCAGATCTAAAGGAAAGCTCATTTTCATACTTGGTAATTTAATAAGGATTCACAAACATAACTCAAATCTATAAAGAGAGTCCCGGAGTAGACAATAATTCTCCCCAAAAAGGTGTGATGAGTCCGACCTCCCATCCTCTCAACCAATGAAAATTCTTAAGCTTCATCGATCCACAACTAATGAGCACCTACCTTTGAAAAGTAGGTCCAAATGGATATAGAATCATTGGATGTTTCCGAATCTACAAATAAACCTGTTAGAAACCGATTAGAATATTTGAACCTTAAACAAACAAGGTCATTCCCATTTCCAGGAAGAAACATATGGTCAATTAGTTTGTAATCCATGTATTGAATCAAAAAAAACATTGGTGTATCCAAATTTATTACAATGAAAAACTTATTCTCCCTAAAAACAAAAAGGAATAAGTAAATAAAGAAATGAAAATATTTTTGATATGATTAGATTATAGAGGTTTACACTTGTATCATAGATATTAAGAGAAGTATTTCATTTTTGGGTTTCTTTTAAAACATTGTGTCTAGTTAGTATACTATTTTTAAATATTACTTTTCTTCAAAATACCTTTCTTCTATAGAAGTGATGTGAATACTAATGAGTCCAAATATTCATTCCTAGGGTTTTCCCTTCAAATTATACTGAGATGTACATATAAAAAAAATATGAATAGTATTTAACTATATATAACATAGTAAATCAGCTATTGGAAAAATAGATTATGAAAATTAAACTCTTATATATATTTATAATTGAGACACCCAAACATCCATGGTTAAGGATTTCATCTATTTCTCAAGTACATGAAAGTATGTAATGGTCACTCTATACATTTTTTCTTCAAAATTAATGGTAGGAACATTACTATCTTTGAAAATTTTATCTGCATGAACATGTAATATTAGTAAAATTTCTGTTCCAAATAAATAGGTAAAGGTAATCTCTAAAAATATTTTCAATTGATTGGTTGATCCTATATATTGTTTTAATACAACCTTCTATTTCCCCTTTATTTTATTTATTTTTAGTAACATTCTTTCGTTTAGGATTTTTTTTAATTGTTGAAGATTTTTCATAATATATTATTTATAAAGAAAATAACTCATTGTCGATATGTATTTTTACAAGATCAAATGGCCAGGAAATGACTATTCCAATAGAAATTTCAGCAGTGTGAATATCCAGATCATAAAGGGGAACATGTGGTTTAGTTATCAGCTCATGATTCATGTAAATCCCCACACTCACATGAACTTTTGGTAGTTTTTTTATGTATAATATCTCCTTGGATATTATACATTGTATACCTTACAATATGGTTATGTGTGGGTGATGATAAATATAAAAAACAATCAATTTTACCCTATAGAATATTAGTTAATGAAAGTTGTCAGTATCTTCCTGATTTAGATTTCACAGAAATAGTTATGAAAAAAATCTATTACCTCTAGAAAGGAAGACCATTGAGGGGAATGCCTCACCTCAAAGCTGGGGGGATAGATATTCATATAGTGGTTGTTTTTTTGTTTTTTATTCTCTTTGATTTTTTCCTATAACATTATCTAACAACTTATTCTATCAATTATGTTTTTCTTATAAAACATTTATTAATGTCAACATCTCATCAATTTTTTTATCTTTATCCCCTGATGAATTTCTTTTCTCAAAATATTTTTAAGAAAATACTCTAAAACTATCACCTTTGATTTATCTATGTAGTTTTAGTCACTTCAAGTCCATTGAAATTAGTCATTCATTGAGTAAAATTGATGGTGATTTTTGTGTCTAAATCATATAAAAATATAGGAAAATGTATTCATTGTTATATAATACTTATTTAAATCCAAAAAAAATATTATTCCATACAAATGCATGATTCACATACAATTTTTGTTTTTCCATCTACTATTATTATATCTTTATTTACACAAACCTCCTTCTATATCACAAGATGTGGGATGGAAGTTTCTTTGGATTTCGATTCATAAATCATCATATAAATAAAGGAACATAATTATATTGTTATTCCATGCCACATAAAATTATTATAGAAGATTTAAAATACATATCATTTTTGTAAGTGAAGTGTACCCCATCCTTACTTTACTATATAGGTACATTGGTTTTGATGTACGCTACCTATTTTCACCACTGAGTCATTATTTCATAAATTAAAAATCCTTAATCAAATTGATTAAGACATGTATTTCCAAGTATAGTATTACCAATAAATGTACATGAAATGGTTCCTCATCACGACAACCAATAAATTTATTCCATGTTTCTTAGTTTATCATGTGTCCATATATCTATGGTGGGTGTGGGTTTACTTTCCCTCTATCATCCATAGGATAATTCTTTGTAAAAATTCTATGAAAGGCTCTATAATACTTTCCAGTAACCATGAGTCATTTGATATTAATTTAGTATTGATGTAGTATGAAATGGATAATGAAGAGTAAATTTATGTTTCATTATTTTATTTTTTTAGTAAAATATAGAAATTATATCATAATGTTACCTTGACCACTACTCAAATTAGTTCCATAATCACAAGAAAAAAATTGCGACACATATCTACATCAATTGGGATATGTATTCAAGTGTTGAACCTAATGTAACTAATGAAAATTTACTTTTTGGGGTTAACAGGATGGTCATGTTCATTCCATCCAACCTTGAATTTAATGCCTCCACTTCCCACATTAATAATTTTTGTTAAGACCATCACGCTAGGATGTCCATGTTTTTTCTCAAATATTGGTTGTTCACCTTATACCATTTCCTCTATAATTACCCCCAATATTTCAAGGTATTTTATGCTTTTAATTAAATGTATTTTGGTGTATTTTAGAGTTTGATATCCCAATAAGGGATTGCAAAGTGGTACAGGGGATTTTTGGAAGAGGTCATAACTACAGTATTTTTGTAAAGGTCCACCAGATAGTAGGTACGGGATAACCAACTAGTAGGTGGTATTCCAAGGGGCATGAGCATTCTTTATGGACCCAAAGGATAGCTAGTGGAGTCCAATGGCTTTCAGGAGGGATCCTATGTATAATTTTTAATAAGGGTACATTTTTTAATTTCACCCAAAACTCTTATTTTTCTTCCTTCTCCTATTTCCTAATGTTTCACTCAATTTTCTAGTGTGGGAGGCTTATTTGGGAGGTATTTTTCTCTCCACACATCATTTCGTCACCCAATTGAATATCATTTTTTTGGTTTGTTCCTCTGGGTATATATAATGGAGTTATATCTTTGAATCATCATCTCTCTTTCATTTCTATTTCAGTAACCCTAATTATTCGAATTTGGGGATATTTCTAGGGTTTTGGCATGTCTTTATCTTTACTAACAATGATTCTTGGTGGTTTAGTCTCCTCTCGCCTATGGTAAGAAATCCCTCACCATTTTATGGTGTTTTCATAAATTTGCATGTATCATTTTATATGTGGGTGCATGTGTAGCCCTAGATACTTTCACTTAATGTGTTAATATATTTGGTTATACTCATATGGACATATTTTTTTCCAAGGGGGTCATTGGGTTAATGCTTGGTTAGAGTGGAAACCCCACTTGAAATTTTGAATAGTGTATAGGTTATCCACATGGTAAGTTTGATATCAAGGGAGCCTTTTGGGCTCATTTGGGGATGGTTTGGACCAAATACATAATATATTAAATGGAATGGTTCTTCCATTAATTTTTATATCATTATTGATGCATATTTATAATTTTTTTATGTCCTCTAAAGAACCTTTGGGATTGGTCATTGTGACTTGGTTGACCTCCCAAGAACCATTGGGATGGGTCAGTGTGACTTGGTTGACCTCCATAGTTCCCTTGATATAGGTCATGGTTTGATTAAGGTTTTTACCTATGGGATAGGCATGGGTCATGGGTTGTGCTTGTATATGGTAGTTTCATCAAAAATTCTTCTCGATGTCGAGCCGAAGTAGGTAGGTTCGGGGTTCATGGTAGATTGGTTAGAGCATAATGACCCGATAGGTTTGTAAGTTGATTATGAATTTGTTTTTTTATTTATCCACATTTATACACTTGATTAATTTATATTAAGGTCCCATTAGCAGTTTCCTACTGATTTTATTCTCACACCTTACATGGGAATATTAATTCACATGCAGACTTTATGATTAGGTACCCAGTAAAGGGCTAGGTCTCTATGATAGATTATTGAGTAGGTGTTAGTGGTTGGGGATAAAAGTGATATTGGGACATACTCTATAACCTTTATTAGTGATTACTCTTTATTAATTTTTTATTTTGTTCCTTACATGTGTTAATCCAATAATTACGGGGATCCCTTTTTACTTATTTGTATAACTCAGGATATTGTATGTCATCTCATTATATCATGTTGTCTTGAGGACATTTTTTCTGATTATTTGAATCCTTTCTCATATTGATTGATGATTAATTTTG
Source organism: Viscum album (assembly GCA_963277665.1). Taxonomy (NCBI): domain Eukaryota; kingdom Viridiplantae; phylum Streptophyta; class Magnoliopsida; order Santalales; family Viscaceae; genus Viscum; species Viscum album. Next base: position 117,177,106 of record OY728137.1, read on the forward strand.
GTTATTGATTTTATTTTATGCTATAATATGATATTCAACAAGTTCTGGTGGAATAGTCTCCCTATATGTTTCCTAGGACCCTATTGCTAGTTGGTAGCCTCCTGTATATGGGGAGGAAAGCATGAGGTCATGTACCACCTTGACCCATATAGGGAGATTTGGGTTGGGATGTTACAAAATGGTATCAAAACCTTTTATTGTTTATAAATTACTATTTTAAGCTTGGTAGAACTGAGATAGGTTGGATGGGACTTAGGTAAGAGAGATAAGACTATTCTTTTCCAACACTTGAGTAGTGGAGTTTTGAGTTTCTAAGGAAATTGGATTGATTTAATTGAATGGGATGTTATAGTTTCATGTTTTTATTGGGTATTTTTGTGTTGCTATGGTTTATGGGATTTCAAACTTGGCCCGTTGGAAAGAACGAGTGAGTTTATACATCATGATTAGATATATAGGTCCACATGCCATAAAAATTATAACATGTGATTGATATAGGTCTAAATTAATCAAATTTCATTAAAATATATATTTAGTTTTTTACGAAGTACATTTTATATTATATATAATTAATTTAGTCTAATCATACCTATGTTTCACTTATTATATGACTATGACTAATGTAAAGGTATGATAATTCATTATTAGCCTTTTGGTGAGTCTTAAGTGGGTTATACCAAGTTTTTTTTGGTATAATTAGGGTGTACACTCTGGTATTATTATGTTTCTATGTTCACCTACTAACTACATAAGTATTTAATTGTTTGAGCTATATAAGGTGTTTTGATCTTCTACTGTAATTTCATATAATGTCTTCTGGTAGACATCCCATGGAACCACCATGAAACTAGATTGAGGATTCTCCTAAATCAAGGAATGTTCTTATTATACAACCACAAATTTAGGACGGGCGGTCTATGTATGCCCCAGATGCCTCTCTAATGGTTCACGTAGAATATCCCCTTCATTTGGGCATGTTCTACATCATACTGGTGGGGTGGTTGTGCCCACTGGGGATGGATGACCATAGTTTATTTCATCCATGACTTCCAACTTCAACACCCACTAGAATTATAGGGTATGGGTGGTCCCTAGGATTCTAAATATTTGATTGATATCATTGAGATTATATTTGACTTGGTGGAGTCTCTATCCCATCACTAAGTAAAGTTGGTGACTTTTTTGTTGCAAGGAATAGTTGGGAGGTAGTGGGGTGTGATGATCTATGTTAGGAGACATGAGAATATAATGAGTGTATATTTCAAGGACTTTTTTTGAGTAATTATTTCATGAGGATTTGAGGCTATAAATGGCTCAAGAGATTATGGAATTTCAATAGGGAATGAAATTGGTGGTTAAGTATGCGATCTATTTTGGGGATTTTATCCATTTCACTTCATTTTTTTATCTTAATATGGAGCAAAATTCTAGTAATTTTGATATTGGACTTCTTAAAGGGGTGAGTTGTTAGCTTTAGAAATTGAATTGTCCTTGTATTTATAAGTGGTTTTCAAGGATCTTAGCATTGATAAGGGGTTGAATGAGGACAATATAGTTGGATTTCCTCCCTATTTTAGTAGTGGTTTTTTGAGTGGTATGATAGGTCCTTCCAGTGGTAAGAATACGAGATCTGATGAGATACACTAGGATAGTGAGAGATAATTGGGTAAGGGAAAGGATTCATCTCATCCAAATTTAGGAGGGACTCTTCCTTTGTGTTTCCAATGTGGGAAGTTATATAATTACTATATTACAAGTAATAGTCATCAAATGGTGTTCCATTATTATGGAGGGATAGGGAATCTATAGAATTCTTGTTCTAGGTTTCCTCAGTCTGGTGTGGGTAGTGTTTCCAAGAAGACTCGGGCATTGAGGGATTTATCTGGAGGAAATCAAGAAAATAGTATGGATTATTTCAGGAGATTGGGTTGGATATTAGAATAAGGATATCAGTAACAGGGGTTATAGGTTACATAGGGATCAGACCCTCATGTGAGATAGGGATCATGGAGGTAGGGATATGGATCCAAGGCTATGAAAGTTTATGTGTTGGATAATGTTATAACTGATGATGGGGAGGGACCATCTACGATAATATATATGGTTCTATTTGACATGTTGCTATTAATTTCTTTATTTGATACTAGGTATTCCCGCTCCTTTATTTTTGCTCAATTTTTATCTTGTTTGTGGTTTCCAGTAGATTTTTCTCTCAATTTTTTCCACTTCATATAACTCTTCAAAAAATGATATATTATGTATAGAAGTGTCTCACATGTGATGTAGTGGTCAGAAACTATGTAAATTTTTGGGATTTCATATTCCCTAATATAGTGAGTTTCAAATTTTTCTTTGTTATGGACTAGTTGAGTTATTTATGAGATCATTTTAATTTTTATAGGAGGAATGTAGATTTTACCTACCCTAAGAGAGAGTATTACATCTTTTTTGGGGAGTGGGGAATGGATATAGGAAAATTAGGGCCATGACTTACCTAGATTAGGGCCATTATAGTGAAAGTGGTGGGTTTAGTTCTCACTATATACTAGGTGAAAGATCTTTCCATTTTTTCTCCGGTGGTGGATCATTACAAGGATGTCTTTTTTTGGAATGATTTCAAAATCCTTCCTCCAGAGAGGGGGGTTGATTTTGAAATTAAAATCATGCCATGTGTATATCCTATATCAATTCTCCCATATTTTTGGAACCATATAAGATGAGAGAAATTAAGGTACAATTTGATGACTTGGAGTAGAAATGTTTCATTTTATTGACCACTTCCCCATGGGGTGATCTAGTTTTTTCTCATGAAGGCAGATGGAAACCTTCAATTTTTCATGGATTACCATAAAATTAATTGGGTTATGATGAAAACCCAATATCCACTACTTGGGATTAATGATCTATTTGATTATTTTATGGGGAGCCCAATGTTTCTCCAATATTGACCTATAATCTGGTTACCATCAGTTGTGATTCAAGGTTGAAGATACATCAAATATGGAATTCAAGAGTAGGTATGTGTTGTATTAATATCCTATTATTCCATCCAATTTAACAAATGGCCTGGCAGTGTTCATGGAACTCATGAACCAGCTTTTTTACCTTTACCTGGAATCCTTTTTTGTAGTCTTCATTGAAAATATCTAGGTCTACTCACAGACCTCAAAGATGCATATCATGCTCCTTGAGGTTTTTTTTATCATGCTATGAGTTCATTGGGTTTATTATAAATTCACTAAGTACCATTTTTTGATCAAATAGGTACGTTTATTTGGGAAGGTGGTTTTTGGGGAAAATATTTCAGCTAATCTATAGAAAATATAGGATGTTATATCTTGGGATCACCCTAAGAATGTGTTTGAGATTCAGAGTTTCCTTAGATTGGCTGGATATTAATGGAAATTTGTTGGGCAAAAATCCCTCAAGGTAACATTGCAGTATTTTTTGGGTTGATTGTGTTTGTTGACAAAGCAGGTTTTCATGGATATTTGTCTAGTTCCTAAGAAGTTTTTGACAATCCTTGTTAACAAAGAATGATGACAAAGGAAATGAAGATCTGGAGGCGGTACAAAAGAGCAGTACAAGGTGGCATCATTTCCCAGTGTTTCCCAAATCTTTGGGGTCCAAAATTTGGAATTTGGTGAGCATCGCGAAAAGTGGTTTTCCATGAAGATCATAATTTAATATGGAAAAGGCATGAGTTTCGTGAATATGGGATGCATGGATTGGATTTCGTGAAGGCCAGAAAAATGGAGGTGGTGATGCTTGGCGATTACGTCAAAGCTTCGCGAACGGTAGAGTAGAAGCCCATCGCAGCGGTGAAGGGATTTGCGAGGGAGCTTCGTGGAGAAGGCGCGAAGGAGTGTTGACGGTGATCCTTCGCGATTACGTCAAGCTCCACGAACAGAAAATTGTTGTGGTGCTTCGCGATTTGGACAGAATTTCGGCAGAAACTTTGGAGCTTCGCGATTTGAGAGGACATGGCGTTGACTTCGCGGGGAAAGTTCGAGGGTCAGTGGAATCGCCTTTAAATAGAGGCCGACCCCCTCGAGAGAAGTAGAGAGAATTTTCAGAGAGAATCCTTTTCTCTCGATTTGCGAAGGTGGTTCGCGGAGCCAGTGTGCTTCGCGAAAGAGGAGCTTCGCGGTGGCTATTGTAGCTCCGCGAATCCTGTGATCTCCACGTTGGCTTAGTAAGCTTCGCAAGGGATGTCGCTTTGCGACGTCTTGAGGTTCACGAAAGTGCTTCGCAAAAAGGCAGGAGCTTCGCAAAGGCTTGTTTGAGCTTCGCGAAATTGGGAGCTTCGCGAAGTAGGGTGCTTTGCCAAGGTGTTTCCAAAAGGAATTGCCCAGTGTTCAGAGGCAAAGAGGTATTCATCAGTGGATGAAATTTAGACATTAACAGAGTATCCATCATCAGTTAAGGATGCATTTATTCATGCAAATGAAGAGACCTACAGGTCTATAAACTGTGAGTGGATCCCTTCCAAGAGAAGTGAGCTTAGGAAGAGGAAGAAGGTGATCCTCTCCACCGGCAGTGAGCCAGAGAGAGAGAAACAGGGAGTGACCCTTGGGAAAGTAGTGAGCTGACCCTAAACTTTGTAAAGGCAGTGAGCTTGGGCATAGAAGTGATCTAGCCCGAACATTGTAATCTACAGCTAGTGAAGTCTAGTGGAATTGGTACGACCGTAAACTTGTCGGTGTATGCTCCTTGGACGTAGCCCTTTGCGGTGATCCAAGTAAAATTGTTGTGTCCAGTGCATGCTTTACTTTCTGTTTACTTTGTGCAACAGGAAAGAGAGGGAAGTGTGTTTTTCTTAACAGCGAAACAAGATCAGAACGGGCATCAATTTTAAATTAGTCATACCCTGGTTCACCCCCCCTCTCAGGGTATTCAGGCTTGTGAACCTAACAATTGGTATCAGAGGGAAAGTTTGACAGTTGTTCTTCTCTCAAATTGAGGTTACAAATCATATAGGGATTCTGATATTTGACGGATGTAATTTTTAGATATGGAAGAATCGAATGCAAAACTATTTCCGATCTTTGGGAATGGATGTGTTTTCAGAAGCTATGCATGGTATCACTGCTGATATTACTAGTGGTGCATTATCAAAAGCTGAGCATAAAGAGTTGGATGCTGATTCCAAAGAAATCAATGCCTTAGAGGGAGCCCTTTCCAATCCCATATATACAAAGGTGATGTCATTCAAAACATCACATGCCATGTGAGAAAAGCTTTTGAATATTTATGAAGGGGATACAAAAGTCAGAGAGGCAAATCTGCAAGTGTTGTGGAACAAGTATGAAGATCTGAGAATGAACCCGAATGAGTCTGTTGATGCATTCTTTGACAGGGTAAATTTTGTGGTAGAAGAAATGTAGGGTCTTGGATAAATTATCGAAGATATAAAAATTGTGAAGCGCATATTGAGAAAACTTCCACCTCGGTTCAATCCGAAAGTTTCTGTTTTGGAAGATAAAGCCCTAAAAGAACTGACATTGGATAACCTGCACAACACTATTGTTGCATGTGAAATGAGAAACGATGATAACGAGACTATGGAAATGGGGAAATCCAAATAGGTGGCATTCAAGGCCATGAAGAAACTCACCATTGAAGATTCTAATGAAGAAGAAGAGACAGATGAGGTGATGTCATTCCTTTCTTCAAATTTGCAAAGAGGAAGAGGAATGTTTAAAGGTAAACTTCCACTAGCATGCTTTCGATGTGGAAAGGTTGGTCATCTTGCGGCAAGATGCCCCAAGAAATTTCAAGATAATGATGATGATGATGAAGAAGTTGAAATTACCAAGAAGAAGACTTCAGCATTTGTAAAAGGGAAGAAGCAATTTAAGATAAATTTCTTCAAGAAAAAGAATCTTCATTCACAATAATTTGAAAGTTCAGATGAGTCTGAGGATGAATAGGTTGAGGAAATAGAAAATTTCAGAGATCATGGGGTAAATGAATTGGTGGCGATTGTTGGTAGTTCTCAGAAAAAGGAAGAAGCTGACACTGAGGAAGAAGAAGAAATTGAAGGGATAGTTGACATGGAAGCTGAATTAGAAGCAGCTCTTGAAGAGATAGATGTTTGGAGAGTAAAAAAAATGAAAGTCAACAAGGTGGTATATGATGCCAAACTCTACATGCAACAACAAGAAGAAGATAAGTCTGAGATAGTGAAAGAAATTGATGATCTTAAGTCTTTGAGGCCAGAGCACATAGAAAAGGTTGATGAGCATAAGCTCAAGATTGAAGAACAGAAAAGGGATATCGATTGATTGAATAGAAAAGTGAAACATCACGTCAAGCGTTTCGAAGAGCTTGAAGAGGAAGTTGTCGGTCTGCGGAGAAAAGATAAAGACCAGGAAAAACCATTGAATCCCAACACATTCTTGGGAAAGAAGGTTGTCACGAAGACTGAAAAGAAGAAAGAAGAGCCTAGCAGTTCAGAAGGAAAGAAGAATCAATTGAGCTCAGAAGTTAAGGCTGATTCATGGATTAATCGGAAACAAAAATCTATGGCAGTTGAAGTCAGACCGCAAGCACCCGTCCTGAGATTGAAGGTGGATTTGGGCACAAAGTAGAATCAGAATATTCAGATATCTTAAGGGGAAACTCGTAATGTTGCAGTAACATGAAGGAATGCACCTTATATCAGATGTTATTGTTGTGGAAAGATGGTACATTTATAGTATGTATGTTCCATAGCCAAAATATATCGAAGAGAACAAGAACAGAGATGGCAGCCAAATAGAGAACAGTTTTCCAGAACATATTTTGAAGGACACTGTTTTTGGTGCGGAGGATTTGGGCATATGGCTAGGTATTGTACTTTGACCATTCAGAGAAATGTTCCAAAGCAGAATCAAAATGTTCGCAAGCAGCAGGTCAATAAACCGACAGGTGAGTTAAAAATGCATAATAGATTTGCGGCTTTGCAAGATGAGGCTGGTCCATCATACTCTGAGAAAGAATAGAAGTCTCAATCCATCCCCAGTGTGAAATAAAAAGTATGGACCAAGAAGGAAAAAAATGAGAAGGTCGTGGTGGCGGAGATTTCACTTAAAGCATCAGATCGATCCGGTGTTTGGATTCTTGATAGTGGTTGCACATCCCACATGACGGGTAATAAGGATCTTGTTACAGGCATCAAATATGACAAAGAAGGAGTTGTCAAATTTGGAAATGATGAAGGCCTGAAGATTTTTGGCTCAGGGAAAGCCAAGTTTGGGGACAAAGAGATGAGACGTGCTAATATCTTGGTAGTAGAGGGTCTCAGTCATAACTTACTCAATGTCAGTCAACTATGTGACTCTGGGCACTCTATCCGATTTACCAAGAAGATGTGTGTTGTGAAAGGAAAAGATGGAGCAGCTTTTCTGTAGGGAAAAAGGTCAAAGGGAAATCTCTACCTTGTAGGTGGGGAAGAAGATACATGTCTTTTATCCAGAGAGGAAGAAAACCAGCTGTGGCATAAGAGACTTGGTCATCTATACCAACCATCTATGGAGGATATCCTAAAGTGTGATGCTGTTATAGACCTTCCCAAACTATCACCTGATCGCACTCATACATGTGATGCTTTCCAACAAGGGAAGATCATCAGAAAGACATACATGCCAAAGGAACAGAAATCAACTAGAGTGCTCGAACTGGTTCATGCTGATGTATGTGGACCTATCTCACCACGAGCTATAAATGGGAAAAGGTACTATGTTCTTTTCATTGATGATTACAGCAGAATGGCATGGGTATTTGTCATTACCCACAAGACAAAGGTGTTTAGTTTCATAAAATAGTACAGGAGGGAATCAGAAAGGATGCTTGGGCAGAAAATTTTTAAGTTTCGTACAGATAACGGTACAGAATTCACAAATATTCAAGTGGAAGAGTATCTCGAAAAACACGGGATAAGGCATCAAGTTTCATCAGTACGAACTCCCCAACAGAATGGAGTGGTTGAAAGGAGAAATCGGATCATCAACAACATGGCTAGAATGATGCTTATTGATAAAGACCTTCCAGAGAAATTTTGGAAGGAAGCAGTTTTGACATCAATCTATGTTTCGAATAGGTCTCTGTTGTGTCCAAAGCAAGGGAAGACTCTGTTTGAACTATGGTATGGAAAGAAGCCAATGCTGAAATACTTTTGAATATTTGGAAGTAATTGTTTCATTCTCAAAAAAGAAAATCATAGGAAGTTTGAGGCACGAGGAGATGAGGGGATATTCCTTGGCTACTCAAGGAAAAGAAAAGCATATAAATGTTTCAACAAAAGGCTGGGAAAAATCATTGAGAGCAATGTTGTCACTATAGTTGAAAATGAACAGAATACTCAATGATCTAGTGAACAGTTCCTGGATGAAAGTGATGATGAGGTAAGAAATTCAGGGGGAGCAGAAGTGGCAGAAGCTAACTCAGAAGAAGATACTGTTGATGAAGAAGAAAGTGCCAAGTCTGTGTCTACGAGGAAGCCAAAGAGTCGAGCTGAAATTTATAGGAAGAACATCATTAGTGATCAAATAGCTCCAGTTCAGACTCGAAGAATGAAATCATTACAGCAAACATCGTTTTTGTCTCAAGTGGAGCCGAAATGTTTTTCCGATGCAGCTGAAGATGAAAACTGGGTTCAGGCTATGAACAAAGAGCTTGATCAGATTGAGAAGAACCAGACATGAGAGATTGTTTTGAGGCCAGCAGACAAGAATGTCATTGGGACTAAATGGGTTTATCACAACAAGATGAATGAAGATGGAACAGTGATTCGGAACAAAGCACGACTAGTGTGAAAGGGATACTCCCAGATAGAGGGAATAGATTTTGATGAGACATTTGCATCGGTTGCAAGGCTGGAGACAATCAGATTATTTTTTGCCATAGCAGTGCAAAGAAAGTTCAAAGTGTTCCAGATGGATGTCAAATCTGCATTCTTGAATGGTGTTCTGGAAGAGGAGGTGTATATTGAGCAGCCAGATGGTTTTCTCATTCATGAGGATGAGAACAAAGTTTGCAGGCTGAAGAAGGCGTTGTATGGGCTGAAACAAGCACCAAGGGCATGGTACTCAAGGCTTGATCAGTACTTGAAGAAGCTTGGTTTCCAGCATGGAGGAGTTGATTACAACCTCTATTTCAGAAATGAAAGTAATCAAAGGATGATGGTGCTAGTGTATGTCGATGACATAATTTTTTGCGGATCAGATGAAGCTCAGTGCAGACAGTTTTTAGAATTCATGAAAAATGAGTTTGAAATGTCAATGATTGGAGAGCTAACATTTTTCCTTGGTCTATAGGTGACACAAGGAAGGAATGAAACTTTTATTTCTCAATCCAAATATGAAAAGGAGGTTCTGAGAAGGTTTGGAATAGATAAGTCTAAGGAGATGAAGACTTCGGTTGCTACCCAGATGAAATTATCAAAAGATGAAGATGGAAAGGCAGTTAATATAACAGAATACAGGCAAATTATTAGAAGTCTGTTGTACTTAACTGCAACAAGGCCTGATATTGTTTTTGCCACATGCCAAGCAGCGAGATATCAGAGTAATCCCAAGGAAAGACACATGCTTGCAGTGAAAAGAATACTTCGGTATATCCAGGGCACAGTGGATTTCGTCTTGACATATACTGATAAATCTCAGACAGAGTTATTGGGATATACTGATGCAGACTGGGCTGGTTCAGCAGATGATAGAAAATCAACGTCAGGTGGTGCATTCTATCTTGGTGGATTGTGTATTTCATGGCTAAGCAAGAAGCAATATTGCATTTCATTGAGCACCGCATAAGCTGAGTATATTGAGGCCACTCAAGCATTCACACATTTATTGTGGATAAAGAAGTAGCTTGAAGATATGGGAGTTGTGGTGAAGTCTCTGATCGGAATCCAGTGAGACAACTCATGTGCTATAAATCATAGAAAAAATCTCGTCCATCATTCATGGACAAAGCACATTGAGATTAAGTGTCATTTTATCAAGGATAAGGTTGAACGGGGAATCGTGAAGTTGGAGTATGTGCCTACAGAGCTACAGGTTGCAGAAATTCTGACAAAGGCCTTACCCAAGGAAGCATTTGAAAGGCATCGACTGGCTCTGGGAGTTCAGTCGATTCCCCGCACTTGAAATAGTGTGGATGTGGGACTCCCCCCCCCCCTCTCCCTGAGGTATGATGTGTTTTTCCCTAATGTACTGATGTGTTCTCTAATCTGTTACAGACTGCAAAGGAGTGACCTTTGGGTTCATTGACAAAGGGGGAGAAAATAATGTTTGTTCAAGGGGGAGATAGTGTGGAGATTTATAAAATCATGATTGATACGTGGAGAAGTTGACCAGTGGAGCAGCCAGATAGGGGGAGCAATGAGAAAGGGGGAGATTTTTTTTTAAATCTGACAATGCTAGAAGTGATCGATCAAAGAATAGATATCACGACAGCTGAGGATCATGATAAAAGCAGAACAATGATGTTGGAATGGGAAGAGAAGGTTTCCAGCTATCATCAATTGGGATCAGTGTGGTTCAACAATTGGTATCAATTTATGAATTGGTATCAGGTTGGAATCAATAATTGGTTTTTGATATGAAGTGATTCATTGATGAAATTTTCATACTACTCTTGTTTCTCACGCCGAGAATTGCTCATGTGGGCTTAGAGTACGTGTTAAGTGATTCCTTGAACACTATCATAATCGCAAAAGGCGAATGGTGGTAGCGGCTGGAAGAAGACTCAGTGAGGTATCAAAGTGCAGAAAATATTTTTGAGTAGAGTTGTGAAGAGTTGTCAACAAACCCAAAGGGGGATATTTTTGGGCAAAAATCCCTCAAGGTAACATTGCAGTATTTTTTGGGTTGATTGTGTTTGTTGACAAAGCAGGTTTTCAGGGATATTTGTTGAGTTCCCAAGAAGTTGTTGACAATCCTTGTTAACAAAGAACGATGACAAAGGAAAGGACGATCTGGATGCGGTACAAAAGAGCAGTACAAGGTGGCACCGTTTCCCAGTGTTTTCCAAATCTTTGGGGTCCAAAATTTGGAATTTGGTGAGCATCGCAAAAAGTGGTTTTCCATGAAGATCATAATTTAATATGGAAAAATCATGAGTTTCGTGAAGATGGGATGCATGGATTGGATTTCACGAAGGCCAGAAAAATGGAGGCAGTGATGCTTCACGATTACGTCAAAGCTTCGCAAACGACAGAGTTGAAGCGCATCGCAGCGGTGAAGGGATTTGTGAGGGAGCTTCTCGGCGAAGGCGCGAAGGAGTGTTGACGGTGATCCTTCGCGATTACCTCAAGCTCCTCGAACGGAAAATTGCTGTGGTGCATCACGATTTGGACAGAATTCCAGCAGAAACTTTGGAGCTTCGCAATTTGAGAGGACATGGCGTTGACTTCGCGGGAAAAGTTCGAGGGTTGGTGGAATCGCCTATAAAGAGAGGATGACCCCCTCGAGAGAAGTAGAGAGAATTTTCAGAGAGAATCCTTTGCTCTCGATTTGTGAAGGTGGTTCCCGGAGCCAGTGTGTTTCTCAAAAGATGAGCTTCGTGGCGGCTATTGTAGCTCCGCGAATCCTGCGAGCTCCGCGTTGGCTTAGTAAGCTTCGCGAGGGACGTTGCTTTGCGACGGCCTGAGCTTCGTGAAAGTGCTTTGCGAAAGTGCTTCGTGAAAAGGCAGGAGCTTCGCGAAGTCTTGTTTGAGCTTCGCGAAATTGGGAGCTTCACGAAGTACGGTGCTTTGCGAAGGTGTTTCCAAAAGGAATTTCCCAGTGTTCAGAGGCAAAGAGGTATTCATCAGTGGATGAAATTTGGACATTAACAGAGAATCCATCATCAGTTAAATATGCATTTATTCATGCAAATGAAGAGACCTACGGGTCTATAAACTGTGAGTGGATCCCTTCCAAGAGCAGTGAGCTTAGGAAGAGGAAGAAGGTGATCCTCTACATCGGCAGTGAGCCAGAGAGAGAGAGATAGGGAGTGACCCTTGGGAAAGCAGTGAGATGACCCTAAACTTTGTAAAGGCAGTGAGCCTGGGCATAGAAGTGATCTAGCCCGAACATTGTAATCCATAGCTAGTGAAGTCTAGTGGAATTGGTACGACCGACAACTTGTCGGTGTATGCTCCTTGGACGTAGCCCTTTGCGGTGAACCAAGTAAAATTGTTGTGTCCAGTGCATGCTTTACTTTCTGTTCACTCTGTGCAATAGGAAAGAGATAGAAGATTGTTTTGCTTAACAGAAAAATGAGATCAAAACGAGCGTCAATTTTAAATTATTCACACCCTGATTCACCCCCCCCTCCCAGGGTATTTAGCCTTGTGAACCTAATAAAATTTATTCAATACTTTTCTCATTTGTAACTTCCCATAATAGAGATTACTAGGAAAGGGGTCAAGTTTGACTAGACTGGAATGTGAGAGGAGTCCTTCCTAGAGTTAACGAGGAGGTTGAAATCCACTCTGATTATGATTCCACCATACCCAAGGATTATATATATAGTTTAATATAAATTTTTTAGGGTTTTTATAGAGATTGGGTAGTCAAATATGGTTCACATAATCTATGATCCCATGATAATAACTACCTTACTTGATACTTTTAATTAGCTACCATGGTTCAATTTCTAAATTGTTGGAACCATTATCTCTTCGATGAGAGGGTTTTCACCTGTATTGACCATAAAATCTTATGATATATCCTTTCTTAGAGAGGCATGAATATATGCTTGTGACACTGGTTCGAGTGCTTATAGACTTTTGATTTTGACATGGTTTATTCCCTGGGAAAGGGGAATGTTGTTATAGATTCCATTAGTAGGAAATTTTATGAAATCTGGATGAAAACATTAGAGGAAGAGTGTAATTTAATGAATCTATCAGTGGATTGGAATATGGATGTTTTGGAGGACCAGGAATATGTGGTTTGTCCTTTGTTGTCTATTGAATCATCCTTGGTGGACAAGAACAAGGAAAACTAGGAATCTAACCAAGATTTATAGGTGATTCAAGATCTTTTGATGGGTGATTAACCTATTCCAAGATGGTTCATGGATGGGAATGACATAATTCATGTTCATGGTAATTTTTTCATTTCCATATCCTTGAGAGAGTAATTGATGAGAGACTCTCAATCTTCTTAGTGGGTGGTGCATCTGGGATCAACTAAGATGTACCAGGACATGAAATTAAAATTATGGTGGTCATGCATGAAGAAGGATGTGGAGGGTTCATCACTTGGTGCCTTTTATAAGGCCCCAGCCTTAAACCTTACTTAATCATGAGTTATTACAAGATTACACATTGAGGATCTTTTCAGGTTTAGAGTTTTAGAGAATTAGATCATAAAACTTTCATTACATTCCACATTTACACAAAGTGGTTACATAAAAGATAGTATTCATTTTTTTCATCAACGGAAACATATTTAAAAATAAAGCATGGATTCTTTCTTGGAAGTTCCTCGACACTATCATCATAACATGTACCTTTCCCTTGACCTGTGAAAAACATTTCCAAAAAACTTGGGATGAGCATAAAAATCTCATTAAGGGTTATAAAAATATGGAAAGGAAACATGAGTTCATATATACATAAGAATGAAGTCATACTTTACCCATAAAACATAGGCACTTTAACATACCTCATAAAATCATGAATAAATCATAGAAATCATAAGACATAAAAGGTAACTTGAGGCATTCATAACATTATTACGTAGGGAGTAACCCTCTTGGTTAAGTTTGGAATACCCACCATAGTATATTCCCTAAATCTCTTTGGAGAAACCTTAACGTTTCACTCCTTCAAGTTACCCAGTGCATTGGAGAGCTATATCGGGCTCACCCGCCCTTAGTTTATCACGGAACCACCTGTCTTCATAATAATGCCCAAGAACCTCAACATAATCATATCACATAAAACTTGCATAAAGGAAACATAACATCAATCAAAAGATATCAATACAACACATTGATATAAAAACATTATGAAAACCATTTTCAATACCAAAATAAAAGAAAAGTAAAACATGGTATTTATTTTTCTTTAAAAAAAAGGTATGGCTTTTAGAGGAATCCGAAACTCAAATAATTGTCACGACGGTGGAGAAGTCATTGTCGCCGCATACGTACGACAAAAACATTACCTTTTGTCGTTTAGTAAACGCTTCATATAAAAAAGATTCCTTTTGAATAAACGTAAAATTCAAAGGGGTTTATACACCATAGAAAAGAAGGTTGTGTGTAAAACAAAATATCCCTCAATGAAAGGAGATTGAGACGAAGTCCCTTACAAAGACGGTATCCTTGGTTTAAGGATAAATCAATTACATAATTATGTGTGACAAAAAAATACACCAAATATAAGTGGATATTAAGTGTAAAACAATCAGACATTATTCACACATATTCATATAACGACATATTCAAGGAGTACAAGTTTATCCCAAAGAATCAAATTTGGGTTAAGAAGTTCCCTTGCAAAAATTTGACAGCCTAACGGCGTCACTACAAAATTCAGAAAAATGAGTTGATGAGAGATAAAAAGGGTATCTCATCACATGGACATAAAATTTAAATCAATAAGGATATATAAGAACATATCCCAACATAATAGTATGTGAATTAAAAGACATAACAAAATAAGTCTTTTAAAAAGAGGAGGGTGAAAGGTTCCCTTACCGACAAGGGTATCTTTCGAGACATGCACCCCGTGAAAGAAGGACAATACAACATTGATGTAAATACTCATAAATGAAAGTATATTACACAATGAGTAAAATAATGGGAATTACATACACCACTAAAAGGAAATTGTGGCAAATGTAGCATAAATATCATGGAAATAAAAGTGAGATGAACAATCCCTTACGAAAACTCGGCAGCCTAACGGCGCCACTTAAAACTTACAAAAATGTATTGATGAGATAAAATAGGGTATCTCATCATATTAACATAAAGTTTACAGAAAGAGGAATATAAAAGAACATACCCCATCATAACAAAGAGGAGCTTAAAATAAGTGACATAAAGGAGAGTACTTAAAAAAAAGAGAGAGGTTAGATCTCTTACGAAAATTCGGCAGCCTAACGGCGCCACTCAAAACATCCAAAATGGATTGATGAGAGAAAATAGGGTCTCTCATAATATGAACATAAAAAGTATAGTAGGAGTAATATAAAAGAACATCCCAATCATAAGAAATATAAGCTTAAAAGTAATTACATAAAAGAGTGTACTTAAAAAGAAAGAGAGGGGTAGGATCCCTTACCTCAAGTCCGACTTGTCTTGTTCGTTTCTTTATATTCCTGAATAATAAACTTTGGTCAGTTTATAATTTCTTAAGGACCTCCTATAAAGATTATTATTCAGTTAATATCACATATTTTAATGTTATAATAATTGGTTAATAATATGAGTTCATATCAGACGTTTTTGTCGATGTTTGGTACATTAGTCAAAAATTGAACTTGTTGGAAAATAATTTTCCATGTCGTTATAGGTAAATCATATCCAGAATAGTATTGATGTTTTAAAGATCATATATATCTAGTATATATTTATTTTATACTATTCCATATCATTTGGAGATAAAAAAATTAAAAGCACCATTCATGGAGACAGTAGGCCGTACGTACACATGAACGCTACTTTCATTTTTTGTCATATTAATGGAATTAATCCAAAATGAGATATATATATATGTTATAATTCCAGAATGATATCCATAATTTAGATGTAATATATTACATATATATCCATTATATATATGTACTTATAATAGAACATAACATTTTGAGATAAAAAATGAAATGTACCGTTCATGGAGACGGTAAGCCGTACGTACGCATGAACGCTACTTCCATTTCTATTTCTCATTTAATGGAATTAAAACATAATGATAAATAATAGTATTTTAATTCCAGTTTGGTATCATATATAATATCATTAAATATATCCTTTATACGTACCACATACGGTATTAACGAATCAAATCACTTTGAGGGGGCGGTAGTCTGCACTTCCTTAAATGAAGATATCACGTTTACCCATAATGAAAACCATAAAGGTATGCCATGAATGAAAAATACATAAGCTTAAGTAAAAAATAAACATATTATATATCATATATAAATATAGTGTCATCTTAATGGACACCTTTGAAGGTGTTAGAATAATGTTGAACAATCATCGTTTCGTGAGGCAGAAATTCTCCATCCGCAGAAACAGTATGTTCTTTAACAATTAGATGTAGGTGTGTGTAAGTGTATCTCGAATACTTCTTATAAAAAAATCCTAGTATATTGAAGATACTGTATTTGTTACAAAATAAATGAATAAAAATAGTTTAGGGGGTTGGAGAAGCAAAATAAAACAAAAGGACACAAGTGAAGACATTACCTTAAAATCGGGTAACTCCCTTTGGTTTGAGCTCAAAGGCTTCCTTGGGAAGACTTCATCCAAAAGTGAGGCTTCAAGGAGTTAGATAGGTATGTGGAGAGACAAAATGGGCAGGGTTTGGCCGAGCCAAAGGCTTTGGAAGTGTGGGTAAGGAGGTAGAGGTGGGGGCCTTTTATAAGAGGAGAGGTGGGGCACTTTTGGAAAGTAAAGAAATGTTACTTTATTTTAAAATAAGTTTCGAATTTAAAAGGTCCCACATTGAAATAATTCTAGGGTAAGGTGATAAGGGTTCGAAATAAACCCATCCAATAGGTTTTTGACATGTGTAGGTCATAGCTTTTACATTATCTTTTCATTTTATTTAAATCCTTTATTAATGAGGTAATCGCTGCATCATCATGATGTCATAAATAATTTAATTTATTTAATGTCTAAAAATTATAAAAAAAATATCATGTTGTATTAAATCTTTTTATATTTATAATGAATATTTATAGTCAAAAATCTGACTTGTATAACCCCATTTAAATATTGTTTTAGTAAAACAACTCATGTTTGTGTCATTTTAATTTTAACATTAAATAAAAAGATATTAATGTCATTTTCCTACTAAAGTGGCTCCATGGGGTCCCCAAGTTGACCCATGGCTTGTCTTGGTCGTCCATGACACATCCAATAAGGGTAGGACATGTGTCTAGGTATTTTCATTTTATTATAATATCATTTTTGCCTTAAATTGAACTAATTACCTCTAATCGCGATTAAGAACTTAAAAGTTACTATTGACCAAAAAAATTATTTTAATCTCATTGAACCACATTTTACTTCTTAATGACAACCATGTATATCGGTTTTTTGAAAATCAAATCACAGAAGTGGCAAAGTTTCATTTAAACGAAAAATCAGTTTCTTTAACTACCACTTAGTGGTTTCACTATTAATAAAAAATTGATGTTTTTCAGAAAATACCAAAACTTCACCCTAAGCTATATTTGATATTATGAATTCAAAAATGATGTCTATTTTAAAAAATTCAAAACATATAAGTTACATTATTTAATTTAATAATTAATTCCCACTGTCAGAACAAATAGCGTGTTTTTATGAAAATATATACCAAAAGATTGACACTAGTTTAAGTCAAATTTCAAAGTGAAATTAATTCCAATGACCACTATTTGATTAAATAGTAAAAATATATTCTAATTTCACTTTAAAACCAATTAAAAATATAATCTAATCATATAAATAAATTATATTAAAAAGTGTTTTTGAATTAAAATACAACATTTTTCACTATTCATTAAAAATTGAACTTTTTCAGAAAAATCCCAAAAATTTACACAAAGTAAATTTTGATGTCCCGATTCTAAAGAAGAATTTTATTTTGTCAAATATAACACATAAAATTGTCAAAAATTGGATTTAAAAGAGGTTCGCCATCAAAAGGAGGTTAATCGACCTTTTAAAGAATATTGGAATGTTTACGCTTAAAATTGGATTCATTCGCATTTTTAATCCTATAACATTTATTGTAAAGAGTAAAAATATTTGACAAACATATATAATAATTTTTTTTAGTTAGTTCTGTTCATTCCCACCATTACAATGGCTAGGCGTTAACTACCATTTAAAATAATATTATTTTATTATTAGAGTGCAACACAAGATTCCCAAGAAACTCATTGTTACGTATTGGGTACGTCATCGTGCATAGCGTCCCCTTTAAAGTAATATTAATATTTTATTCACAAATATGGATAAATATGAAAATTTCATATTCTTTATTTACCTGGGGTGTTACATCCTTCCCCCCTTTTGGGAATTGTGTCCTCACAATTTTTAAAATTGGGCTTGAAAACTTCATTGAAAATCCCACATCAGAACAAGAGTCAGTAAAACAATAACTTTAAAAATAAAGAAAGATAAGTACAAAGGTCACCTGAGTTAACCCATACTAGGATTTCAAGTATGAAAATATGGACATGGAGGAAAAAACAAAGGGTCATGTTCTGATGGAGAGTGATAGTAAACATGTCTAGAAGAAAGTTAACCATAAGAAAATCACAAACTTGTGATGGGTTAAATGGTATTCGATTCCCCAGTAGGAAAAGTTAATAGAAAAATTTTTTGTTTTAAGTTAGTCTTTATTGAGGAATTTATTTTTGATCTTAAGGAAACATACTTACTTTTCATGTTGACTTTCAACTTTTACTAGATTTCTTACACAAACTCATACTCTCCCCAAAAGATGAGTATTTAAGAAGACTTGTTCACATTAAGAGTACTATAATCAACTTCTAGAGGATCACCTAATCCACAAAATAGAACTATATACTTCCCATATCTTTATACTTTAACCAAAACCAAAACCAAAAAGGTTAGTACAAGATCAGATAAAACCCAAGAAGGATAATCCTTTAAAAAAACAAATCTATTCTTAATCTCCAAAATTTATCAAACATATCCCAATGTTCAACGAGGACCATCCGATAAACAATTTGTCCATAAAATTATTCAAAGTAAACCAAACTAAGATTGAAACCCAAATATTTGAAGGATTTAGTCCCATATTCTTCCAATTTAAATCGTAACATTTATCTCCAAACAACATCAGTTGCTCTTAAAGTCTCGTATTGAAAAGTAATTAACCTAATAACATATCCTCCATGATATGTTAATAAATTTCCATAGATAACCCAAAATCAACTTACTCTTAATTCATAAAATCATCTAACTAAAAAGAATCAGTCAAACTGACCAGGTACTTCACGTAGTCCAGTGGTAGGCGATAAATACCAGTTGCACTTTGGTTGTGGGTTCGATTCCCGCAGCTTTGTCCGACGCAATGGGTTGTCACACGGTCTGTGTGTTGTACTTTTTCCAAAACTATATAATTCTTAAAACATTCCCCAAAACGAGATAAAATCATCAAAAATAACCATAACATAATTTAACCTCAATTTTATCTCATTCCTTTCACTTCCATCATAACATATAGTAACCCATAATTACCTCAAAAGTAAGGATCATAAAAACTATAATGGTTACCATTATAATTATTACATGAACTTCCACATTGATTGGTCATCTTGTACATGATGCATTACAGAACATACCAAGGTTCATGTGGTTGATCATGACTCCTTGATAGTTGGTTTAGAACAACCACGAGTTTCCTCATTGAATCCCCCATTTTATCTAGTATCCTAATCACAGAACCACCACAGTTTCCTTCAAACCTGTTGTCTCTTTGATGCCTGCTAGATCCAGCCATTTACTAAAACCAAAAAGGTCAGTGTGAGTATATCAACAAAACCATCATGTACTAATGAGGAAGATAAACACTAAGATATACTTACTCATTCTCTTTATCTAAAACTAGGACTCTTTCTGAAATCCTAACCATTATGGTAATGTCACTTATGCTTAAAGAATACCCTAACCTCTAAAGTTATCTAAACCGACCTCTGATACCAACTATATGGCCCCAGCCTTAAACCTTACTTAATCTTGAGTTATTATAAGATTACACATTGAGGATCTTTTCAGGTTTAGAGTTTTAGAGAATTAGATCATAAAACTTGCATTACATTCCACATTTACACAAAGTGGTTACATAAAAGATAGTATTCATTTTTTTCCATCAACATAAACATATTTAAAAATAAAGCATGGATTATTTCTTGGAACTTCCTTGAAACTATCATCATAACATGTACCTTTCCCTTGACCTGTGAAAAATATTTCAAAAAAACTTTGGATGAGCATAAAAAGCTCAGTAAGGGTTATAAAAATATATGGAAAGGAAACATGAGTTCATATATACATAAGAATGAAATCATAATTTACCCATAAAACATAGGCACTTTAACATACCTCATCAAATCATGAATAAATCATAGAAATCATAAGACATAAAAGGTAACTTGAGGCATTCATAACATTCTTACGTAGGGAGTAACCCTCTTGGTTATGTTTGGAATACCCACCACAGTATATTCCCTAAATCTCTTCGGAGAAACCTTAACGTTTCACTCCTTCGCGTTACCCAATGAATTGGAGAGCTATATCGGGCTCACCCACCCTTATTTTATCACGGAACCACCCGTCTTCATAATAATGCCCAAGAACCTCAACATAATCGTATCACATAAAACATGCATAAAGGAAACATAACATTTCCACCTTTCAATCACAGGATATCAATACAACACATTGATATAAAAACATTATGAAAACCATTTTCATTACCAAAATAAAAGAAAAGTAAAACATGGTATTTATTTTTCTTTTAAAAAAAAGGTATGGCTTGTAGAGGAAGTCGAAACTCAAATAATGGTCACGGCGGCGGAGAAGTCGTTTTCGCCACATACGTACCACAAAAACATTCCCTTTTGTCATTTAGTAAACGCTTCGTATAAAAAAGATTCCTTTTGAAGAAATGTAAAAGTCAAAGGGGTTTATACACCGTATAAAATAAGGTTGTGTATAAAACAAAATATGCCTCAATGAAAGGAGATTGAGACGAAGTCCCTTACAAAGACGGTATCCTTGGTTTAAGGATAAATCAATTACATAATTATGTGTGACAAACGAATACACCAAATATAAGTGGATATTAAGTGTAAAACAATAAGACATTATTCACACATATTTATAGAATGACATATTCAAGGAGTACAAGTTTATCCCAAAGAATCAAATTTGGGTTAAGAAGTTCCCTTGCAAAAATTTGACAGCCAACGGCGTCACTACAAAATTCAGAAAAATGAGTTGATGAGAGGTAAAAAGGGTATCTCATTACATGGACATAAAATTTAAATCAATAAGGATATAGAAGAACATATCCCAAAATAATAGTATGTGAATTAAAAGACAAAACAAAATAAGTCTTTTAAAAAGAGGAGGGTGAAAGGTTCCCTTACCGACATGGGTATCTTTCGAGACATGCACCCCGTGAAAGAAGGACAATACAACATTGATGTAAATACTCATAAATGAAAGTATATTACACAATGAGTAAAATAATGGGCATTACATACACCACTCAATGGAAATTGTGGCAAATGTAGTATAAATATCACGGGAATAAAAGTGAGATGAACAATCCCTTACGAAAACTCGGCAGCCTAACGGCACCACATAAAACTTACAAAAATGGATTGATGAGATAAAATAGGGTATCTCATCATATTAACATAAAGTTTACAGAAAGAGTAATATAAAAGAACATCCCCCATCATAACAAAGAGGAGCTTAAAAGAAGTGACATAAAGGAGAGTACTTAAAAATAAAGAGAGAGGTTAGATCTCTTACGAAAATTCGGCAGCCTAACGGCGCCACTCAAAACATCCAAAATGGATTGATGAGAGAAAATAGGGTATCTCATCATATGAACATAAAAAGTGAAGTAGGAGTAATATAAAAGAACCTTCCAATCATAATAAAGATGAGCTTAAAAGGAATGACATAAAAGAGTGTACTTAAAAAGAAAGAGAGGGGTAGGATCCCTTACCTCAAGTCTGACTTGTCTTGTTCGTTTCTTTATATTCCTGAATAATAAACTTTGGTCAATTTATAATTGCTTAAGGACCTCCTATAAATATTATTATTCAGTTCATATCACATATTTTAATTTTATAATAATTGGTTAATAATATGAGTTCATATCATACGTTTTTGTCGATGTTTGGTACATGAGTCAAAAATTGAACTTGTTGGAAAATAATTTTCCATGTAGTTATAGGTACATCATATCCAGAATAGTGTTGATGTTTTAAATATCATATATATCCAGTATATATTCATTTTATACTATTCCATATCATTTGGAGATAAAAAATTAAAAGCACCGTTCATGGAGACGGTGGGCCATACGTACGCATGAACGCTACTTTCATTTTTTTCATATTAATGAAATTAATCCAAAATGAGATATATATATATATATATGTTATAATTCCAGAATTATATCCATAATTTAGATGTAATATATTTCATATATATCCATTATATATATGTACTTATAATAGTACATAACATTTTGAGATAAAAAATGAAATGTACCGTTCATGGAGACGGTAAGACGTACTTACGCATGAACGCTACTTCCATTTGTATTTCATATTTAATGTAATTAAAACATAATGATAAATGATAGTATTTTAATTCCATTATGTTATCATATATAATATCATTAAATATATCCTTTATAAAAACCACATATGGTATTAACGAATCAAATCACTTTGAGGGGGCGGTAGTCCGCACTTCCTTAAATGAAGATATCGCATTTACCCATAATGGAAACCTTAAAGGAATGCCATAAATGAAAAATACAGAAGATTAAGTAAAAAATAAACATATTATATATCATATATAAATATAGTGTCATCTTAATGTCCACCTTTGAAGGTGTTAGAAGAATGTTGAACAATCATCGTTTCGTGAAGAAGAAATTCGCCATCCACAGAAACAGTATGTTCTTTAACCATTAGATGTAGGTGTGTGTAAGTGTAGCTCGAATACTTCTTATAAAAACATACTAGTATATTGAAGATACGGTATTTGTTACAAAATAAATGAATAAAAATAGTTTAGAGGGTTGTAGAAGCAAAATAAAACAAAAGGACAAAAGTGAAGACATTACCTTAAAATCGGGTAACTCCCTTTGGTTTGAGCTCAAAGGCTTCCTTGGGAAGACTTCTGCCAAAAGTGAGGCTTCAAGGAGTTAGAGAGGGATTTGGAGAGACAAAATGGGCAGGGTTTGGCCGAGCCAAAGGCTTTGGAAGTGTGGGTAAGGAGGTAGAGTTGGGGGCCTTCTATAAGAGGAGAGGAGGGGCACTCTTGGAAAGTAAAGAAATGTTACATTATTTTAAAATGAGTTTCAGATTTAAAAGGTCCCACATTGAAATAATTAGAGGGTAATGTGATAAGGGTTCGAAATCCACCCATACAATAGGTTTTTTACATGTGTAGGTCATATATTTTACATTATCTTTTCATTTTATTTAAATCCTTTATTAATGATGTAATCGCTGCATCATCATGATGTCATAGATAATTTAATTTATTGAATGTCTAAAAATTATAAAAAAAAATTATCATGATGTATAAAATCTTTTTATCTTTCTAATTAATATTTATAGTCAAAAATATGACTTGTATAACCCCATTTAATTTTTTTTAGTAAAACAACTCATGTTTGTGTCATTTTAATTTTAACATTAAATAAAAAGATATTAATGTCATTTTCCTACCAAAGTGGCTCCATGGGGTCCCCAAGTTGACCCATGGCTTGTCTTGGTCGGCCATGACACATCCAATAAGGGTAGGACATGTGTCTAGGTATTTTCATTTTATTATAATATCATTTTTGCCTTAAATTGAACTAATTACCTGTAATCGCGATTAAGAACTTAAAAGTTACTATTCACCAAAAAATTATTTTAATCTCATTGAACCACATTTTACATCTTAATGACAACCATGTATGTCGGATTTTCGAAAAATCAGTTTCTTTAACTATCACTTAGTGGTTTCACTATTCATCAAAAATTGAAGTTTTTCAAAAAAATACCAAAACTTCACCCTAACCTATATTTGTTATTATGAATTAAAAAATGATGTCCATTTTAAAAAATTCAAAAAATGTAAGTTACATTAATTAATTTAATAATTAATTCCCGTTGTTAGAACAAATAGCGTGTTTTTATGAAAATATATATCAAAAGATTGACACTAGTTTAAGTCAAATTTCAAAGTGAAATTAATTCCAATGACCACTATTTGATTAAATGGTAAAAATATATTCTAATTTCACTTTAAAACCAATTCAAAAGATAATCCAATCATATAAATAAATTAGATTAAAAAGATTTTTTGAATTAAAATACTTCATTTTTCACTATTCATTAAAAATTGAACTTTTTCAGAAAAATCCCAAAAATTTACACAAAGTAAATTTTGATGTCCCGATTCTAAAGAAGAATTTTATTTTGTCAAATATAACACATAAAATTGTCAAAAAGTGGATTTAAAAGAGGTTCTCCATCAAAAGGGGGTTAATCGACCTTTTAAAGAATATTGGAATGTTTACGCTTAAAATTAGATTCATTCGCATTTTTAATCCTATAACATTTATTGTAAAGAGTAAAAATATTTGAAAAACATATATAATAATTTTTTTAGTTAGTTCTGTTCATTCCCGCCATTACAACGGCTAGGCGTTAACTACCATTTAAAATAATATTATTTTATTATTAGAGTGCAACGCTAGATTCCTAAGAAACTCATTGTTGCGTATTGGGTACGTCATCGTGCATAGCATCCCCTTTAAAGTCATATTAATATTTTATTCACAAATATGGATAAATATGAAAATTTCATATTCTTTATTTACCTGGGGTGTTACACCATTCCTATCAGAGAGTAAAGGTGGATTACTAGTGTCTAGGTGGGTTTCTTTAACCTATTTCAGTGTTGATGTGTAAATGGGATGAGGTGACTATAGGCTTTGTTGTAGGGTTACCCAAGAGTAGAATTAGTTCAGATGTTGTGTGGGTAGTTGTCGATCGTATGATTTAGGTTGCAAAATTAAATCCCATTTTATAAACTTAGTAAGTATATGAGATCAACAATATTTATGAGTGAGAGATATTGTGGTTACATAGTATGCTTATGAGCATAATGTAAAATAGAGATGCTTGTTTCATATCCTGATTTTGGAAATTTCTATATAAGGTTTTGGAAGCATTCATATTTCAG
Source organism: Viscum album (assembly GCA_963277665.1). Taxonomy (NCBI): domain Eukaryota; kingdom Viridiplantae; phylum Streptophyta; class Magnoliopsida; order Santalales; family Viscaceae; genus Viscum; species Viscum album. The sequence goes on from OY728137.1 coordinate 117,202,273, forward strand.
CTAGAGATGACAACCCTTGGAGTTCATTGTAGATGATTGGGTATTCTTATAGGTTTCACCTTGGTTAATTCATCGACATTTTAGGAAATATGGGAATCTAGAACTATGGTTTTTTTATTTCTTTAATATTTTAAAATGGATTTTGATGGTGTAATATTCGTTATACCTTCCTCTATGAAATTGAAGCATAAACAATGTATTTCATATGTTGCGACTCTGGATATATGATCCAGACCCTGTTCACATGATTGATACTAAATCTATTAAGTTTTAGGTAGATGCTTCACATAAGGAATATTAGTTTTGGATTGTGCACCAAAGTATGAAGGTGGTGTGTGTGAAGAAAGTGCCTCTTATTTTGGTTTTATGGTAATATGAGTAGATATAGGAGGAAATTTGGGAGTGAGAATTGGATGTATGGGCATAGTGGACGGATCTATTTTTTCAAGACCCCTATGGGAACTTCTTAGGGGTGATAATCCATTATTGGGGGAGTTTTTAACACACCTTGACAATTCATAGAGAATTTAATTTTTAATTAAATTAATTTTGGTAAATTTTAGTAGTTTCTGACCCATTGGTTGTAGGCAATTAAAAGGTTCTTCAGAAGAGTTTGGAACTATAGTATTTTGTTATATGTAAACCAGCTAGATGGTATAAGACCACTAACTAGTCGATGGTCTTCCCAATGACCTGGGAATTATTCTTAGACCCAGTGGATTTCTAGTGGGATCCTGAGTAGAATTTTTAATAAGGTTCCATTTGTAATTTTTTCCAAAGATTTTATTTTACCTCCTCCTCCACTTCCTTGATTCTTCACTTGATTTTCTACCAGTAAAGGCTTCTTTGAGAGGGATTTGGATCTCCTCACCTCATTTATTCACCAAATTGAACTCTATTTTTTATGGTGGGTTACTTTGACTAAATCTAACATTGTTATTGATTTTAATCATCATTTCACTTTCATTTATATTCCTATAATGAAAGTGATTAAAATTTTGGGTTGTTTTAGGGTTTTAGTGTGTTGAGCTTATTGCGGAAAATTATTCTTGGTAGTTTAGTCTCGTTTGACCAAATATAGGAACCCCCTTACCATTTTATGGAATTTACATAATTTTACATGTATCATTTTGTATGTGGTTGAATGTGTACCCTGAGAGACTTCTTCATATGGTGTTAATGTATCTGGTTAGGCTTGTATCGGAATTTTAATCCCTTTATAGGGGTGGATTTGGGTCAATACTTGGTTAGAGTGGAAGCCCCACTTGAAATATTGAGCAATTTAGTATCTTTCCACTTGGGAACTTTTATCTCGAGGGAGTTGTTTGGGATTAGTTGGTGTTTCCTAAGCTTGAATAGATTATGGATGAGATGGAGTATTGGTTACCTTTATTTTGATATCCTTATTGATTCATATTGATAATGTTTCTTGTTTAATGTGACGATCTCCTAATAACTTTTGGGATGGGTTGATGTGATATGGTTGACCTCCAACAAACATTAGAATGGGATAGTGTGACTTGGTTGACCTCTCAAGAACCTTTAGGATGTGTCGGTGTGGCTTTGATTAACCTCCCTAGTTCCCTCAAGATGAGTTGTGGTGCAATTAAGTCCATTAAATATGGTATAGTAATGGGTCATGGGTTATTCTTGGCTATGGTAGTTATGTAAAACCTTCATTCTAGTATGAAGATGAATCATGTAGCGTCTGGATTTGTGGCGGTTTGGTTAGTGCATGATGACCCATCAGGGTTGTAAGTTTATTATGAATTTATTTTTTGTTGATGTATCCACCTTTATATAATTTTTTCATTTATGTCAATTTAATGTTGGTGGTATCTTAATAATTTTATTCTTGCAAACTATATAGGCATCTCAATATGCATACATACTTTATGATTAGGGAGACAAAAAATGTAAAGGGTTCCATGACAGATTATTGAGTAGGTGCTGGTGGATAGGAATAGAGGAGATACTGGTATATACTCTAGTACCTTTAGTAGTGAATCCTCATTATTACTTTACCTTTTTTTTAAATACCCCAACCCCAGTAGCCTGAATCCAGTACCCTACTTTATTAAATTGGTACTATGTACAAGAGATCACATTACAAAGAACTAAATACTTTAGTAACTTTGGAAAACTAGATACAAAGTTAAGTTTTACATTACAACGTGAAATTAAATACAACATAGAAAATACATTGAAAACATCCCTATTCTTTTAGATTATCCCTGCATGTCAATCATAATATACATCTTGGAATTTTTGGGGAAAATAAAACATAATAAAGGGGTGATCTTAGATTCTTGGAAAGGGTAAGCATACAGTTAAAGCTATCATAAATAAATATAAATAATAATTCAAGGTGAATAACTAGAAACACATGTCATTGAAACATAATATTGAGAATAATATGACAAGAATAAAATATGATCAAATAATTCCACATAAATAATGACATGATAATGAAACTTAACAATGGATATTCTACTAGTCAAATAATCACACGGATTGTCAATAACTAATCTCATAATGATGGAATTCATAATGTGAGACATCGTAAACATAAGATCAAGGTTTCGGCCAAGACACCATACATAATTAGGTAATACATCATCCAATACCCAAACTAGTTTGTCTCATGATACATACTGATGCATCGAGGGGCTATAGTGGGCCCCACCCATTACTTACTAAGTCCAATGCATTCCTCATATGAAAGGGGTGAAACATAATCAACATATACATTCATATTAAAACTATCATATGAAATGTTAATAACTTTCCACAAATAATAAACATAATCATAAAACATCCAATGTAATATGATGAATGGTATCAAAATAGAACAACCACAGTCAAAATAAACATAAACAATTCAATTAAATATGGTATATGGTATCATAATAGATAATCCTTAATTAAGAATAAGATCTGATAAATGTTGTTGACATATATGAAAATAATCTAATAAAATCATTGATAAATTCTTGAGATAAATACTACTTTTCTTTGAAATGATTTATTTAAAAAGATGTAAAATTATAAAATAAAATATAAAATCTTTGAAGGTAACCTTGTAAACTTTTAAATTATTCCTCAAAATATTAAGGTTTCATGAAATCAGGAAAATCCACTCACGTTGTATAAGTTAAAAAACATTCTTTTTAAATTTTGAAAAAGAAACATTTAAAAGAGTATTTTTAAAATAAAGTGTGAGAATTAACCAAATTAATTGATTATGTGTATCACCTATAAATCCACATAAAACAAGTGGAAATAAAATATAAGATAATAAAAAGTTTTTTCACACATAATCATATCATGACATAATCAATGGAGTAGAAGTTTAACCCAACTAATGTAAATTGGGTTAAGAATTACCTTACCACTTTATAATCATTTGAATCATATTCCCGATAAAATTAATGGTAATAAAATGAAACATTGAATGAAATTAATATAAATATATTAATTATATGATATATTAAATGGAATTATTTACAACACACATAATAAATAGGGGTTGAATAAGGAATATATCTCACAGAAGTAAAAGTGAGACGAGAAACCCTAACCTTATATCCAAAAGTGTTCTGAACTTGTACTTAATGTCCTAGTTAATCAAATTAGATTCATTCATTACATAGTTAAAAACCTATTAACCATATATTATATTTATTATAATTTTATTAAGTTCATTTATGGACATTTAAATGAGTTATAATGTTTAATTTCATTATTTTAAGAGTGTTTTTTTCATGGTTCTATGGTCGGTTCCCTTGAGTATAAATATGGGAGTTTTTTTCAAATGGGTTATAATGTTTAATTTCAACTATGAAGGTGGTGAATTGACACATCACGGATGATGTTTTCATTTTTAAAATAAAAGTAAAAGAGAAGATATTTGATGATGGATATTCCATTAGCACAATAAAATTCCATTATATGTTTGATACTGTAGTTATAATTACACTTTTGATAGGTTGGTTTAGGAGAGTATAATAAAAGAAAAGAAACTAAAAGAGAATAAGGAGGATTTTACCACTTGGATATTGTCTCCTTGGGTACCTTATTAAGACACTTGGATTTGGTCTTTTAGTAAGATCAGTAGGTCTTGGATGTGAGGAAGGGTCTTGGGAAGGTAATTGGGAATAAAATAGAAAATCTTAAAGGCTTATAAGGTGTGAGGATATGGGGTGGTGATGGGTGGTATTTATAGTGGAGGAGAGGAGTGTTTTTGATTATTTTATTTATTAGTTTATTTTTTTGGTTCAAGACTACCAATAATGTTGAATATTGTGACTAAATATAGTAAATAGATCATGTGACTTTGAAATGATGGGTTATTACCTCATCCATACATCATTCATGCCTCAATAATTCATTTATTTATTTATAATGTCAAATATTATAAATTATAATATTTTACTATTCACCAAAATTTCAACTATTTTAGAAAAATCCTAATAATTCAACCTATCAATTTTTAGATGTGTAGATTTAAAAAATGGATTCCATTTTATGAAAATAATTTTCAAAATATGAGAAATTTATTTTTTAAATAAAATAATCATTTATTAAAAAAAATACTGATATTAATATTATTACTGATTTTGTGACACTTTGAAAAATTAATTATGGTCCCATGAAATTATCTTATAATTATAATTAAACAAAATATTAATTTATGAATCTATTTTATGAAAATAAATTTTCATTTAAATCATTATATTAATTATAAAATTGTAAATAAACATTTAGGTTTCAAAGAAATACCAACACTTACTTTTTTATTTTTAAAACATTTATTTACTTATTCCATGATATAAATATATCATATTTTCATTTATGAGATACCTAAATTTTATTTTTACTTTCATAGGTGAGGCTATTATTCTAATGGATAGATTATTATTCCAAATGGTCACATTACTATTCCAATGGTCATGTTAATATTTATTAGTATATCGTGTTTTTAAATATGGTGTTGTGTGTAACATAAGCTATCGAAGATGCTAAATTTAAAAGAAACATACTATAAAATCATGAGGTGTTACATTATTCCCTACTTCAAAAATTTCTCCCTCAAAATTTCATGAATTTCACCTCATAAAAATATTTGGGTAGTTCTTTATTATAATTTCCTCTGGTTCCCATATAGCCTATTCAATTTTATGATTTTTCCAAAGTACATTTACCAGTTGAGTTGTCTGATTCCTCAATACCTATTCTTTGGTGTCCAAAATCTGGATAGGCTCTATACAGTAAGATAAATTAGGTTCCAATTCTATTTATTTAGAATTGAGAATATGTGTTTGGTCTAGCATGTACTTACTTAACAAATATATGTGGAGCACGTCGTGTACTTTATAAAGGATAGGTATAATTTCCAAATGATAATCCATATCTCCAATTATTTCTAGAATTCAAATGATCTGATATACCTAGGGCTCAGTTTCCATTTCTTACCAAACCTTATGACACTCTTCTATAAAGATACTATTATAAATACATGATCTCCCACTTGAAACTCCAAATCATTTCTTCGGTTTTCAGCATAACTATTTTTCCTACTTTGAGCTATTTTGATATGGTTTTGAATAGTATTTACCTTTGTTGTGTTTCCTCTACAAGTTATGGTACTAAAATCTTCTTTTCACAAACTTTATCCCAACAAGTTGGAGTACGACATATATTTTCATATAATGCTTCATATATAACCATTTGAATACATGAATATAAAATATTGTTATAGGAAAATTATACCAAAGGTAAATAATGATGCCACAAACCTTGAAAGTAAAGTGAGTAGGACCTCAACAAGTCTTCTAAATTTTGGATTATCTTTTCTGATTGTCCATCATTTTGAGGGTGATAAGTAGTACTCAAATGAAACTCAGAATCCAATGCTTTCTAAAGAATCTTCTAGAATTTTGATATAAAATAGGGATCTCAATCAGACAAAATCAATAAAGGTGTACAATTAAGTCTTACAAATTAATTAATATATATTCTTGAAAGTCTCTCCAATGAAAAATCCTCCCTTATAGTGAAGAAATGTGCATATTTGGTAAGTTGATCAACAATTACCCATATTTCTTCATTCTTTCTTGGAGTCTTTAGTAATCCAATGACAAAATCCATAGTAATGTCATCCCATTTATTTGTAGGAATAGGTAGAGGTTTCATGACTCCTTTAGGATGTTGTATTTTAGTCTTCACCTATTGATAAACTAAACATATTGATACATAATCAGTAGTTTCATGCTTCATATTATCCCACCAAAAATATTCCTTCAAATATTTACACATCTTAGTTATACTAGGGTGTATAGATTAATTCAAGATATTAGAATCATCCAATAATTACCTTTTTAGTTCATCTATATAGGTAACATAAAGCCTCTTCCAAAATTTCAAAATTCCATCTTCATATACAAAGTCTACCAATTTCCCATCATTCACAGCTTTAATTTTCTTTTGAATATTTTCATCATCATATTGAGAACTTTTAATCTTTTCCAATAAATATGGTTTGGAAACCATTTAAAAAAGTAGTGATGTTTCACCTTCTTTGATAATTCCCATATCCACATTTACTAGATTCATACACACAAGATCCCTATCAATAATCATTTTTTTCAGAACATCATGATCCTTCCTACTTAATGCATTTGCTACATTATTTTCCTTCCCTGGGCGGTAGTGTATTGAAAAATCATAATCTTTAAGTAGCTCGATCCATCACCTTTTCCTCATATTGAGTTCTTTTTATGAGAAGATATATTTTAAACTCTTTTGATCTGTATATATCTTTCATCTTTCACCATATAGATAGTGTCTCCATATATTCAAATAAAATATTACCATTATTAACTCAAGATCATGAGTTAGATAGTTCTGTTTATGAGTTTTTAACTACCTTTATTCATAAGTGTTATGAACCAACCTGGTTAACCTGGAAACCTGATAACCAAGCTGGCCCTGATATAGCTCGAAGGTCATTCTCGATCCCCATGGGTTGGCAACAAGTTCCTAGCACCATACAAAAAGAAACTGAGAACTAATTTTCCACAAAAATTACAGAAGTAAGATAAAAATCGGTATACATACAAAAGAAACTACCTAGGGAGAAGTGTACGATAAGTTAAAAAGGTAAAGAAACTCAAAGTACTATAAAAAAGTACAAGAAAACTAAAAAAACAACCCAAGCCTCAGTAGACTCAACTCTCCAAGCCCAAAAATCAATAGCTGGAACCACCCCCAAATTGTGCTTTCCCCTACTTGAACCTAGAAGGAGATCATCTACAAACACCTGAAGGCACAAGTATGGTGTGAGATAAAATCCAGGTAGGGTAACACCAAGAATTCCATAATAGATTCCAATATTTAATTAACCAAATAAAGCTTTCAACTTTAAATAAACAGGTTTGGAATTTCAAAATCATATTTAAAAAAATCAAGCTTTTGATTTCAAATGATAGAAATACTTTAAAAAATGCGATAATAAATTTTTTATATAAAATGGTTTATATAAATTCAAAAGGCATATAAAATAGTTTAAAAACATTGGCATACATTTATATCTCAAATATAAACAAGTGAACAACATGGTCATCTTCCAAAAGGTATGATGATTCTAGGCTATAGGAATCCACACACTCAAGGTGACATAGAAATATGTGTATACACACATCCCCTTAGATACTAGTCAAGAATAATTCATCATCATCCCATAGAGGATGTGACGTATTGTATTTATGTTTTTGGAACATTGTAAATCATAGATTGTTGTCCCAAATAACTCAGTAACTACCTAGGATTGCATGTTATCTAATAAAAACCAATTATAGGAAATTGATTTTAAAAATAGTTTAAAATAAAATTCATCTCATTCTTCTATTTCAAACATTCCAATTTCCATTTAAAACCCAAAATGGTTTTTTAATCAAAACATGAATTTTCCAAGATAAAACCGAAAGGTTTCTATAAAAACCATTTTAATCCATTTTTCTCATTCAAGAATTTAAAATCATTTCACAATTCACTTTTATAATTTAATTCAACAATTTAAATTTTATAAAATTCCATCAATTTCACAATAAATTCCCAATTCAATGGAATTGGGGTTTTTCCCCAATTTTATTCCAAAATACAGCTTCAAATCCAAATCCCCCAATTCAATGGAATTGGGTTTTAATCAAACAATTAAAAGTAATTTCAAGAAATTGTATTCAAATAAAATAGTTTAAATTAAATCAAGAAATTTAGGGTTAATCAAATTGGCCAATCAAAACAATACCACCTACCTCGGGATCATGGGATCTGAAATCACAACACTATAAATAGAATTCACCAATGAGTAACATAGTCAATGGGAAACCAAGAATAAAACCTAGGTTTAAGATTCAAAATATTGGGGATTAGATCCTCCAATCGACATGGAGATCTACAAAACCCTAGGGATGAAAGAGGAGATAGTGGGTGATAGATAACAGAAATAGGAAACCTACCAGGAGAAGATCGAATGTCATTTTACTAGATTTGGATTGCCTCTCTAGAGGTGTAGAGGGGCCAAAAACTGATCTTGAAAGCCTCTAAGGAAGAAGAATCTATACAATAGCTCATCATCAATGACCATTTCTCGAATAATCTGAGGTCAAAGTATGGTCGTACAGGTTTTTCGAGGACCTAAAAGAGTGGTTTTAGGATTTTTAAAACAATTTTTAGATTAAAAACCCATATGCATGGTTAGTTGGTAAGGGCCATACGGTTAGACCAAACTATGTTCCCTAGAAATTCACCCCTTTTAAATGGGTTTCACAATTTCTCTTAGGTGGATATAGGGTTTTCCAAACCGTGAAAAATCCACTACCTCAGTTTACATGATTTTCACTAGCAAGGTGCACGGTTTAGGAAATTGTAAGCCAATAATACACTGCCCCAGAACTTCCAAAATTATCCAAGTTATCACCCGAAGCACCCTCAAATGAATCCCAACCAAAGAATGATTAAAAAGTGGTTTATGAATACCTGAAAATAGTAATAGTATGTTACAACCTTCCCACCATAGAATGTTTTTATCCCTAGAAAGATTATAAATATTCTTCCATGCCAAAAAGATGAGGTCAATTATCTCTCATTAGTGCCTCCCTCTCCCATGTCTCATACATATCAAAATCATGCTTCCATAGCACTCGAACCAAAGGTATCATCCGCCCATGAAGTACCTTGGTTTCAGAATCAACTATCTTGACTGTTCATTCATTCATGGATAAATCATGTTCAGCCTCAAGATCACTCCAACTCAAAACATGATATGGATTAGATAGATACTTTCATAGTTGAGATAAATAATACATGTTATGTATCGACATCATCCACGGTGTAAGTGTTAACAGATAAGACACTTTTCCCACCTGATCAACAACCTTAAAATGTCCCATAAAACGAGGAGTTAGCTTCCCTTTCCTCCCAAGTCATTGATGACCCAACCGAGGTGAAACTTTCTAGAATATCTGGTCACCAATTATGAATTTCAACAATCTATGGAGACGATCAGCATAATACTTATACCTAATCTGCACCATCAAAATTCTATGGCAAATAAACTGAATCGTTTTTTCATCTCTTGAACCAATCGTGGTCTAACCAAGGAAATTTCACTAATATCTGACCAATACAATGTATATCTGTAAGGATGACCATACAATGCCTCAAAATAATCCATTTAGATTGGATAATGGTAACTATTTTTATAAGAAACCTCAACCATACCCAAATTTTCATCCCAATCCCACTAAAGTTGAGAACACAAGCATGTAACATATCCTTAATAATTTGAATAGCTCTTTCTATCTAGACATTAGACTACGGATGGTATGATTTAATCAAACAAACATGAGACCCCAGTGTGTCCTGAAGGCCTCTCCAAAAGTGATAAGTAAATTTTGGGTCACTATCAGATACTATAGAAGATAGAACTTTATGAAAACGAATAATATCTTTTACGTAAAGATTTATCAACTCCTCAACCTTGGTTGTATCATGAATGTGTATAAAGTGCACTAATTTCATCAGCCTATCAATCATAACCCATATCACATTCTTCTATCTCAACATACATGGAAACCCTACCAAAAATTACATAGATATCTCATCCCATTTCTAAGTTGATACTAGAAGTGGCTAAAGAAAACCTGAAGGTTTCTGGTGCTCGACCATGACCTGTTGGAAAGTGTAACAATGAGAGGAAAATTCAGAAATTCCCTGACTTATACCTAGACACTAGAAATGTCTATGCATGTCATAGAAAATCTTCATATTTCCTGGGTGCATGTACTACTAGGAATTATAGAAATCACCTATTATATCTTTCCTTACCGCTAACATCAGAACAAATCGATTCTGATAGAATAGAATTACCTTAATGGATAATGACTAGTCAGGAATGGTCTCCCCGCTATAAAGAGAGTCTATAATTCTATGGAACTCATCATCAAGTTGCTGGTCCTGAATAATAATCTCAAGAAGAGTGGGTTTCAACTAAACACTGCCCAAAGAAACTTCATCCCCTAATTCCTAGACTCCAATATGCAATTGTAAAAAGATTCATCAAGTTCCACTCTTATGATTATTATTTTTCTACCTGGGTTGAATTTTTCCTTCTTAATGCATCTACAATGACATTAGCTTTCTACAGGGTGTAGGTGATATTGAAATAAAAAGACTATGGTTATTCCACCTAATGCCTCTAGCAGAGAATCAGATCTTTTGAGAGAAGATATAATTCAAGATCTTATGGTCTGAAAACATGGTAAACATTTCTCCGTAAAGGTAATGCTGCCAAATTTTAATCATGTACATCATAGCTGAAGGTTCAAGGTCATGGTTCATATAGGTCTTCACATGTGTCCTAAGCTGATGAGGGTCATAAGCAACAACATGATCACCTTGCATAAGAACACAACCCAAACCAGAACCTGATGCATCACAGAATACCACATAGCTATGCCCGACCTATGTAAGAGTCAACATCAGTACAGTATTCAAAAGACACTTCATATTAGAAAAAGAACTATGTCAGTTTTCATCCCAATAAAACTTTACTCCTAAGTTAGAGCAATCATTAGAGAGGATAATTTTGATAAGTCCTTTAAAAAACAATGACAATATCCAACTAAACCCAATAAGCTATGAATATCGAAAACATTTTGTGGTTACTCCTATTTCATAACATCCCCCACCTTTTTAAGTTCAACTAAGATACCATGTTCCAACACCACATGTCCCAAGAACTTCACTTCCCAAATCCAGAAATCACATTTCAATATCTTGGCATAAAGTTGGTGATTTATCAACAATTATAGAACTAATCTCAGATGACACACATGGTTCTCCTTGTACTTAGATTAAATAAAGATTTCATCCAAAAATACTACCATGAAGGTATCAAGATACTCATGGAAAATCATATTCATCAAACACTACTAGAAACTGGACCTATACCAATGGTTCGGAACCATTGGTATAGGTCCCAAAACCATTGGTATAGGCTATAATAATAGTTTGGGTGATCATGGGATACCATGGAATCGATATAGGGGGTTATACCAACGGTTTCAAAACTATTGTTATATGTTATATGAATTACCTATACCAGTGGTTTTCAAAACCTTTGGTATAGGTAATTAAAAAAAATCTCGTAGGTTTTGATCCCTAGACCTCTGGCTTATAACTCAATGACCTTACCACTAAGATATACTATTTTTTTTGAAACATAAGTTGATAAATATGTGTGTAAATATATTTATATTTAGAAGTAAAATAATTATTGATTTTTTCAATGTTATTTGAAAAAATAATTCATTAAAAATAAAAAATCCTATACCAATAGTTTTCCAAACCGTTGGTATTGGTATTTCAAATTTTGGGACCCATACCAACGGTTTTGGAAGAACCATTAGTATAGAGTCATTTAATGGAGGCTATACCAATGGTTTTAGTCAAACTATTGGTATATCCATTAACTATACCAGTGGTTATGGAAAAATCATTGCTCTAAGGTAATTTAATTGAAGTTATACCAACGGTTCTTCCAAAACATTTGGTATAGGGTCATTTTATGGTACTTATACCAATGGTTTGTCCAAAAATATTGGTATAGGTCCAGTTTCTTATAGTGAAATCCATAAAGACTTCAAGATCATTGGTTAGACCAAATGGCATGACAAGGTAGTCATAATGTTCATACCTTCTCCAAAAGGTAGTTTTATAAATATCAAATTCTTTTATCCTCAACTGATGGTAACTAGACTAAAGATCAATATTTGAGTACAACTTATCCCCTCTAAATTAGTCAAATATATCATCAATATGTGGAAATGGATACTTTTTCTTTATCGTAACTTGATTGAGTTATCGATAATCTACACAAATTCAAAGTAAACCATCCGCCTTCTTAGTAAATAGAACCAGCACCTCCCAAGGTGAAACACTCGGGCATATAAATTCTTTCTCTAGAAGATCATCCAACTGAGTCTTCAACTCTTTTATTTAAACCAGTGCCATGCAGTAAGAGGAAATATAAACTGGTTGAGTACCGGTCACTAAATCAATAGAAAACTCTACCTTCCTTACCAGGGGAAAACTAGAGAAGTCAGAAGGGAACATTTTAGGAAAATTGACAACTGGAGGGAGATCACCTCTCAAGGATTCTCAATCTAGATAAAATGTGAACATAGATATCACTTCCCCCAACTCTAGATAAGAATTTCTAGCCTTACTCAACCTTGGGTCCCATTCCCCTTGAATGATATTACATACACCATTAGGTGTAGTAAAGGAGGCTCATCAAAGATAACAATCAATCCGGAATTTATTGGCAATGAGCCAATACATCCCGAAAATAAAGTCAACTAGTTTGATGTTAAGAACTATAAAACTCAAACAAATTACAATGTATGACATAGAGAAAACACAATCAAGACTATGGATACCATGATCTCTCTTTGTTCAAAGGGGTGTAGTAATATCTATTACATAAGATAAAATCTTTGTATGGAGATTTAGAAAATTAAAAATATGGGTTTAAATAAACGAATGAGATTTACCAGTATCAAATAAAGTAGTCACCAATGAAAAATTTATATTAATGGTACCTATCATAGTTTTTAGACCCATATTATATTCCTCTCAAGACTCTTCCATTGTGTGAAGAAGCTTCATTCCATATTCCTATGGCTAGAACCCCTTTGTATATGAAACATCTAATTTACCTACAGTTTTGGTAGGTGCTAATGACCCGATGACACTATGTGGAGTGAAATAAGAATGGAATAACTTGTACAAGTGACCTGAGAATCTATAGGAACTGTATACCTTGGGTGCCACTATGTAGACCCTCTTTGAATGCCCTGGATTTCCACACTGGTAACAAATAAAAGAGCCTCTTCTAGGAACTTTAAGATCTATAGAATGACCATGTAGTTGAGAACCACTATGAGAATCATCATTATTCCTATTTACATTAGAGTAATTCATACTACCATTGGGAGAAAAAGGAACTCTCGACAACCCTAACTTTCTATCCAGGTCCATTTCAACTATTAGCGCTCTATATAGTACATCATTATAAGAAGGAATCTTCAAAAAGAAAATATGATGATGGATATCTGGTCAAAGTTCCAACTCAAACTATCAAGCCTTTATATTCTCATTCAATAATATCTCGGGTGAAAATTGCATAAGCTCAGTAAAATAGTTTTCATAATCTATCATGGTCTTGGAAGCCTACTTGAGTTTTAAAAACTTAGTGGCCTTAGCCAACAGAATTGACTCTGGATAGAACCAGTAGGTGAAAATAACCTTGAAGTCTTTCCTTTCTAAAACTTCGTGTTTCTTCTTCATCACCATTGTGACCCAATATCTTTTGCTCTAACCTTCTAGCGTGAAGGTGGATCACTTCACCTTTATTTCATTGGGTGTCTCTAAGAACCCAAACAAACGCTCCATCCTGCTCAACCATTCCTCACCCTCTTGAGGATCATTTGAGCCTTTTAACGGGGGTGGTTTCTGGAAAAGGATACCTTGAGAACTAATCCATAGAATATCCCTATAAGGTTCCATAGATAGATCCTGAATGGGAACTGGTGGTGGTGCATATCCCAGATCTTGGATAGTACACATGATCAACTCAACCAAACATGGGCCCACAATAGGATTTTCTCACTGAGGTTCATCAACAGTTTCCTCATGAATCTGATTCGTATGTCTTCTTGGAGGAATGATTCTACAAAACATTGGTAGAAAACATTGAATATGCCATATTTACACTCGAATACAAGGGAAATAAATCCCAACAGATAGAATAAACAAGATTGGTATTTCAATCTATCCAAATCAAAACCAGGGAAAGGACTATAACAACTCTTGATGATGTATTTCCCAAACCACCCCTGGTGACTTAATGTTTGTTGTAGTGAGAGCTGGTCAGGCACACAATCACAACTACCTCCCAAGTCCCGACAAGATTACACAATGCATACTAAGTTCAAGAGAATAAGATCAACCTTCCTCTTATACTACTTTGTCACATACCATCCCAAGTACCCTGGTAACCTGATAACTGAGCTGATCCAGAAATAGCTCAAAGGGAATTCCTAATCCCCATAGGTTCACAACAATTTCCTATAATCATACAAAAATAATATGGGATTGAATTTTCCACAAACATTATGGAAGTAAGATATAAAATCAGTATGCATACAAGAGAAACTTCATAGGAAGAAGTGTACTAGAAGTCAAATAGGTAAACAAAACCAAAGTACTATAGAAAAGTACCATAAAAATGAAATAAAAACCATATCCCAAGTGGACTCAACTCTCTAAGCCCAAATATCAACAACTAGAGCCACCTCTAATTGGTGCTTTTACCCTACTTGAACCTATAAGGAGATAATATACAGACACTCGAAGGCACAAGTAGGGTGTGATCTAAATGCCCAGTAGGATCTCACCAAGGATTCCATAAAACATTCCAACATTTAATTAACCAAATAAATCTTTCAAATTTAAATAAATAAGTTTGTAATTTCAAAATAATATTTAAACAAATCATGCTTTAGATTTCAAATTATGAAAATAATTTTAAAAAAATCTTAATAAAATTTTTATATAAAATAGTTTAGATAAATTCATTAGGGATTTAAACAGTTTTAAAACATTTTCATTAATTTATATTTCAAATATAAATAACAAAACAACATGATCATCTACCAAAAGGTATGATAATTTCATGCTATAGGACTCCACACACTCAAGGTGACACGAAAATATCTATATAGACACTTCCCCTTCGCCACTGTTCAAGAGGACTTCATCACCATCCCTTCATGGATGTGATGTGATGAATTTTTGTTTTTGAATGTTGTAAATAATAGAGTGTTTTCCCAAATAACCCACTAACTACCTAGGTTTTCATGTTCTCTAATAAAAAACAATGATGAGAAATTTATTTTAAAAATAGTTTAAATAAAATTCATCCCATTCTCCCATCTCAAAAATTCCAATTTCTATTGAAAAACCAAAATGGGTTATTAATCAAAATGTGCGTTTTTCCAAGATAAAAACCAAAGGTTTCTATCAAAACCATTTTAATCCATTTTTCTCATACAAAAATTTTAAATCAATTCAAAATTAAATTTCAAAATTTTCATTCACAAATTAAATTTCAAAAAATTCCATCAATTTCACAATAAATCCCCAATTCAATGGAATTGAGGTTTTCCCCCATTATTATGAAAAAATACAATTTCAAATCCAAATCCCCAAATTTAATGTAATTGGGTTTTTAATCAAACAATTGAAAGAAAATTAATGTAATTAGATTCAAATCAAACAATTTAAATTAAATATATCAATCTAGGGATAATCAAATTGGTTGATAAAAACAGAACCACCTACCTCGAGATCATGGGATCTCAAATCATAGCACCCTAAATTGGATTTTCCAGTGGGGAATGTTGTAAATAGGAAACCACGAATCAAACCTAGGTTTACGATTCAAAAAAATGGGGATTAGATCCTAAAACCAACATAGATATCTATAAAAAACTATGGAGGAAAGAGGAGAGAGTGGTAGATAGAGAATGGGGAAAGGAAACCTACTTGGAGAATATCGAGAATCATTATCTTAGCTTATAATCGTCTACAAAGGGTTGTATAGGGGCCAAAAACTACTCTTGGGAGCCTCCAAGGAAGAATAATCTATAATGGGGGCGTATAGGTCCATCTAGGACCAAAAATAAGGGTTTTGGAAATTAAAAAAAATGGATTAAAAAAATCTTGTATGCACAGTTAGAAGGGTAGGGCCGCACGATTTAACAAAACCATGCACCCTACCCATGTGGCCCTTTTAAATGGGTTTCATAGTTTCTCTTATGTGGGTGAACCTTTTTACAAACCATGCTCCAACCATGAAAAAGCCCACTTCCTCGATTTTTATCATTTTTTCTAGTAGGGTGCATGGCTTGGGAAAATCATGCACCAACCCTTCACAACCCCAAAACTTTCAAAAATTAATCAAGTTTTCACCTGAATCACCCTCAAAATAACCCCAACCAAATCATGATTAAAATAAGGGTTTATGAATACCTAAAAAAGTAACAGGATGTTACAATAGGAAATAAATCTATCATTCTATATAAAGAAACATCCAAATACTTTATTCGATGCATCACTATAATTCAAAAATCTACCATTTCTTGATAGTAGAGACAAGATAAGAGCATTAAATAATATCCTCTTCAATTATTCATATAATTATTCATATTAATTTTTTCAAATAAACTTAACCCCTTTATGAGTAATCTTGGTTAACAGGTTAGCCAATTGGGGAAAATTATGAATGAAACACTAATAGTAACCTGCTAAACCAATGAAACTACAAACCTCAGTTATGTTCGTTGATGTAGGATATTCATAGAGCAAATTTTTCTTTATATTATCAACTAAGATTCCATCCTTGGAGATAATATGGATGAGAAAAGAAACTACTTGAATCCAAAATTCACACTTGGTAAACTTACCACATAAATTTTTTTATAAGAGTCTCTAGAACAATATGTAAGTGGTTCTCATGGTCCTTGTAGATTTTATAGTACACAAAGTTATAATCAATAAATAACACAAACAAATATCAATATATTCATTGAATACTATTTTCATTAGATCCATAAAAATATAGGGTTCATTAGTCAATCGGAATGGTATTACTGTAAACTCATGATGTCCATACCTTGTTTTAAATGTTATCTTTGGAATATCTTCCTTATTTACACACAATTGATTATATCCAAAAATAAGATCAATCTTTGAAAAATATTGAGCTCCATGAAGCTGTTCAAATAAGTCATCAATGTGAGGAATAGGATGCTTTTTCTTTATTGTAATAGCATTGATCTCCCTATAGTCAATGCATAGCCTCATAGATCCATCTTTCTTCTTAAAGAGAACAACATGAACTCCCTATGGTGAAACACTAGAGTTTATAAATCCCTTACCACTCAATTACTATATTTGTTTCTTTAACACTATTAACTCCATCGTGACCATTCTATAGGGATTCTTTGATATAGGTATTGCATTAGGGATTAAATCAACAAAAAAATCGACTTATTTCTATAGAGGATGTCTGGGAAATTCCTCTGGAAATATATAAATGTATTCCTATACAATATTTACATCCTAAATTTGAAGATCGAATTTTTCATTAGTAGGTTTTATCTACTATTCTTCTCCGGGAATCTCATTTAGAAGAGCTACTGGAGGTGGATCTAGATATGACTCGGATGATGAAGTCTCCCCTGTAAAGATGAGAAATTACATACCTTCATCATGAATCATAATTTCCTTATATTTTTAATAAATTCTTTAATTATATTTTGAAAGATAGTCTATACCAAGTATTATATCAAAATAGACCATATGTATGATAATAAAATCCGCAATTAGAGCACATTTATGTGTCATAATAGGAACTGCTTGACACATCTTTGTTGCAATAATGTTTCCACTAGTATTTTTTACTTAAAACACCCTTATTAAGGTGAATTCGAAATATATAATTTTTATAGAAAATTAGGAACATATAAATTAATTCTATGCTCTATAATCAAATAAAGATTTATCTAAATTTGAAGAGGTGATTAAAGTACCTTCCACCACATCATTAGGAACTTCAACCACATCTGTTGTGGCTGCATAAGAATGGCCTTGTTCCCTTAGCCTTTTCTGGGAAAAGTTTCCTTGAAGTATAGGACAATCATTTTCATATTTTCCCATCTCCTTACAGCTGAATCATTTCACATTGATGACTTATTTCTTTCCCTTGAAATCATGGGCATGGTGGCCTTTTTCTCCCCATGTGTAACAAACTCTTATTCCCAATAGGCATGTTCTATGATGTTTCTTTCAAAATTTATTAAAATTTGGAAATTATATTATTACCTTATTCCCATTTTACTTATTTCCTTTTCCAGATTATTCAACATCCCTATTCTTATCTTGATTCCCTTCGAAGCCATATGGATTGGAAAAATCTTTCTCTGCCTTTATGGAACATGATGTTATATCCTCATATGATGAGAATATTTGGGAGACTTGTTACCTTCATAGAATTATATTAATACCATCAAATAAATTGTAAATAATACTCTTTGTATTATTTATATAGTCTCCAACATTCTTTGATAACCTTGTAAAGTTGGATTCATACTTAGTAACGTGTTCATCCTCTTTTTGTCTTAGACTCAAGAATTGTCTCTCCATATCCACTCATTGTTCATGAGGGAAATTTTTTTCCAAGAAAATTTCATTAAAATTATTCTATTCCATATTTAAAATTTATTCTTCTTCATTTTTGTTTTTAATTAATGGCCATAATTGATCCTTGCCTCTTGAGAGATGAAAAATAGCCATGATAACCTTCTCCCTTTCGTTACTTCCCAAAGTGAGAAATATATTCTCTAAGGAACTTATCCATTGATCAGATACAAATGGGTTTGTAGTCCCATTTGATGATGGAGTTTTTTGTCACATGAATTGGTCTAACATTGTTACATCGCATTTTGGATTAGTCTACTCCATGTGAGTAAGGTTGTTGCTTATAACCTGAGTCAGTTATCCCAGTATATTTTAAGTTCTTCAGCTCCAGTTGAAACTCCATCTCCAACATCACTATATTTCATAGGAGTAAAATACCAACATGTATTATGTGCATTGATATGGTTTATATTCCTTAAACTACATTCCATTTATAAACAATGGAATATACTAGATTAGATTATGAAATTTTAAAACTAGTGAAGCACTTAAAAAATTATGTATAACTAATCTAAAAATAATAAGCTTAGTAACCTTTGTGATATTATCAAATTAATTTATAGGGTTATATTTCGCTAATCTACATTTTCCTAAATCTAGTTTTCAAAATTTCTACTAAAGTTGCTCTGATACCAACCGTAAAAACCCCAACCCTAGTATCCCAGAGCTGGTGCCTTACTTTATTATATTGGTACTAAGTTCAAGAGATCGAATCCCAAAGGACCAAATAGTCTTATATCTTTGGAAAACCATATACAAACATAAGATTTTAATTACAAATTGAAATGGAATGCAACATATAAACTCCATTGGAAGCATCCTTATTATTCTAGATTTTCCCTACATATCAATCATAATATACATCTTGGAATCTTGGGAGAAAATAAAACATAATAATGGGGTGATATTAGATGATCAATAAGGATAATCATACGTAGAAAGATATCATAAATAAACATAAATAATAAGGTAAGTTGAATAACTAAAAAATGTTATTAAATCATAATATTGAGCATAATATGGAAAAAATAAAAGTTGATCAAATAATGCTATATAAATAATCACATGAGAATGAAACTTAACAATGGATATTATACTAGTAAAATAATTATATGGATTATAAATAACTAATCTCGTAATGAGTAAATGCATAATGTATTACATTATAAATATACCATCAAGAATTCAGCTAAGAAACCATACATAATCAGGTAATACATCATCCAATATCCAAACTAGTTTGTCTCGTGAGACCTACCCATGCATCGAGGGGCTATAGCGGGCCCTACCCATCACTTACAAAGTATAATTCATTACTTGTTTGAAATTGGTGAAACATAATCAACATATACATTCATATTGAAACTATAATATTAAATGTTAATAAACTTCCACAAACAAAAAACATAATCATAAACCATCCAGTGTTATATGATGAATGGTATCAAAATAGCACATCCACAGTAAAATTGATCATAAAAAATTCAATAAAATATGGTAGATGGTATCATAAGATATCAACCTCAATTAATCATAATATCTATGTTGATATAGATGAAAATACTATAATAAAATCATTGAGAAATTCTTGAGAGAAATGCCACTTTGATTTAAAATCATTTATTTAAAAAGTTGTGAAATTATAAAATAAAATATTTTCTTTGAAAGTAACCTTGTAAACTTTTAAATTATTCCTAAATAAATTAATTCATCATGAAATCAAGAAAATCCTCTCATTACATATAAGTTAAAAACATTCCTTTTAAATTTTGAAAAAGAAACAATTAAAAGGGTATTTTTAAAAGAAATTGTGAGTGTTAACCAAATTAATTGATTGTGTGTATCATATATAAATCAATATAAAAAAATTTTAAATACAAAATATGATAATAAAAATCTGTTTCACACATAATCATATCATGACGTAATCAATGGAGTATAATTTTGACCTCAAGAATGTAAATTGGGTTAAGAATTCCCTTACAACTTTATAATCAGTCGAACCATATGTCCCATAAAATTAAATTTCATAAAATGTAACATTGAATTACATGAAGATATATAGATTCTTTATATGATATATTAAAGTTCAGTAAGTTCAACACACATAAGAAATATGGTTTGAATAAGGAATATATCTCACATAAGTAAAAGTGATACGAGAAACCCTTACCTTATGTATGAAAGTGTTCTTAACTTGTACTTAATATACTAGATATTAAAATTAGATTTATTAATTAGTTAGTTAATAACATATTAAACTTATATTTTATTTATTATAATTTTATTAAGTTAATTTATGTCCATTTAGATGAGTTATAATGTTTAATTTTGTTGTTCTGGGAGCGTTCATTTCATGGTTTTATGGCAAGTTTCCTTGAGTATAAATATAGGAATTCTTGTCAAATGGTAATAACTTCTAAAGAATTGAAATTATTTAGTATCAATGAGCTTCCATAATTTTATATGATATCATATATCATTTGGTCATATGGTATGAGGTTGATTCATTAGATAAAATGTTGATGAAAATGTCTTAATTTGTTTTGACAGTTTTTACAACCGTCATAAAATTGTGTCATTTTATTTAATATTATGTTTATGTATTGGTTCCAGAACATGATAAAACTTATAATGTGTATATTAGAATCTTATTTAACCATAATAATGGTTTTATGACCATCTTTGAAGGCGGTAATGTAAAATGAAAAGTCATCATCCACAAAGGCGGTGAATCGACATATCACGCACGATATATTCATTTTTAAAATAAAAGTAGAAGAGAAGATATTTGATGATGGATATTAAGTTATAATAATAAATTTAAAGTATATGTATGATACTAGAGTTACCATGCCACTTTGGATAGGGTGATGAGAAGATAAGAAAAAAAAGAAATTAAAAGAGAAAGAGAATTTTACCTTTTAGATATCGTCTCCTTAGAAACCTCCATAAGACACTTATTTTTAGTGCTTACCTCGTCCCTAAATCATCCATGAATTAATAATTCATTTATTTACTTATAATGTTAAATACCATAAATTATCATATTTCACTATTCACAAAAAATTCAATTATTTTAGAAAAATCCAAAAAATTCAATTATTTTAGAAAAATCCAAAAAATTCACCGTAACCATTTTTTGATGTGTAGATTTTAAAAATGGAATTCATTTTATGAAAAAAAATTCTAAATATGAGAAATTTATTTTTTAAATAAAATCATCATTTATTATAAAAATACTGATTTTAATATTATTTCCAATTTTCAACACTTTGAAAAATTAATTGTGGTCTTATAAAATTATCTTATAATTATAATGCCAAAAAATATTAATTTATGAATCTATTTTATGAAAATAAATTTTCATTTGAATCATTATATTAATTATAAAATTGTAACTAAACATTTTCATTTCACAAAAATACCAACACTTAATTTATAATTTTTAAAACATTTATTTACTTATTACATGATATAAATATATCATATTTTCATTTATGAGATACCTAAATTTTATTTATACTTTCATAGGTGAGGTTATTATTATAATGGATATATTACTATTCCTAATGGTAACATTATTATTTCAAAGTTCATGTTGATATTTAATAGTATATCATGGTTTTAAACTTGGTGTTGCATGCAACATAAGCTATCGAATGTGTTTAATTTAAAAGAGATATACCATAAAATCTTGGGGTGTTACATTTTTTATTCATTATGTACATTGGTCCACTGCATATGGAGATCCTTGTTTACTTCTTTATATGAGTTGTGATATTTCATGTCATCTCGTTATAGCATGTTATGTTGATTTCATTGTTTCTCATTATTTGACTCTTTTCTCATGATCATTGATTTTTTACTTCTGGTTGCTTCTTATGTTGTATACTATACTCTGATATTCACTAAGTGTTTGGGGAATAATATCCCCATATGTTTCCTAAGACCTCACTATTATTGAGTATATTCTTCCATATGGGGTGGCATACATGAGGTCATGTACCACCTTATTCTAGACTGGGTGATTCAGTTTGGGGTGTTACATCCTCAGTTTCAACATCATTGTTGCACACAAATGAGAATTAGTTTTTTCATGTGTTGTTTGTTGGATTCATTGTAAAAATTATCACTGACAAGCCTAGTGATTTGGTGATTTGGATGAATTTTTTCCATTAACATGGTGTAGTGGAGCACATTAAATTTAATATTCACCATGTCAAATATTTCATGATAATATGGTGTTCCTGATAAAGGGAAAGTATTGGATTTCATAAAGAAATGTGTGAACCCAAAATGTAAATATTGATAATACTGGGAGATGGGTTGAAGTTGTTAAAAAAATAGGATCACCCAGATAAGGTTACATCATGTAAAGTTCATAGAGAATTTCTAGGATCATGAAGACCTTGATGTATTCATGAAGAAATGGGTCTAGAAGTGTTTTATTGAATGTGGGAATTTAGCACATGAAAATAGAAAAAAGGAATAAAAATCACACAAATCATAAGTTTCATGAACATGGTGATTCTAATCCATCATAAGGAAATATATAAAAGGAAAGGTTTTTATACAAGTGGAAAAGTTGCGAGAAAGATATAAAGATTTTGGAAAATTTATGTCAAAATGAAGTTTCAAGACTGCCTCATAAAAATATGGTAAAGGCATAGAATTAAGGAGAGATTTATTATTTCATGAAATCCCAATGATTCATGAAAGTAAGTTTCATGAAGGTGGAAATATTAATATAGGGTTAAAGCTTCATAAAGATGGTGAGTTATGTGAACACTCTATATTTTTTGGAAGTGTACGTGAACAAATTTTTTTATTAGAAGATTATAAAAGGAAGAGAGTTAGGTGAATAGAATGAAGAGTTTCATGAAAGGAGGTGGAAAGAAATTAAGTTTCACAAAGGGGTGTAAACATCTATAAATAAGATTCTACAACTCTTATTTAAGAAATCTTATCCTGTTGAATATCTAAAGTATTAGAATTCATGGAAGAGTTTCATGAAGGTTTTTCTTGTGTGAAGCATTCAAAATAACATCAGTCCTACAAAGAAAGGAGTAGTGTCAGTTTGACCAAGTAAATTTTGTGAAATATTAAAAGTCTCGTGAAATTTGGGAGTTTCATGCAACTATTAGAGTTTCACAAAATTTGGTTGTTTCATGACATTTCAAATTTTTAATAAAATTTGGTATCTTTGTGAAAGTGTTGAGTTTTGTGACACGGAAAGTGATTGGCACTCATTAACAACCTTTACAAAGTAAGTTGTTATTACATGAAGAAGTGTTCAATATGTAAATTAAATATTCTTAAAAATTGATGTTCCCAGACATTTTGTGAAAGGTAAATGTGTATATAAAAAATCACAAATCAGTGCAACATCAACTTTCATACTGTGAAGTCATGCATTGTTCTATGTGCCAAAAAGATTTACCTCTTGAATCAGTGATCAAAGGTGTAAATGTAATGATCCTAGAATATAGTAAATGTTTCTAAAACATTGTATCCATAAGACTATAAAACATTAGTGTATTTTATAACATCAGAAAAATGTTGGTGTATTCTCCATGGATGTAGCCTAGTGCGGCTGGACCAAGTAAAATTCTTGTGACTTATGTACTTTATTTTCTTATATTCTATAGGATGATTATCAATTCTTGTGAATTGAGAAATCATTAATCATATCTAAATAAGGATATGATAAGTTCATGGGTTAATTAGATCATTACTTAAGATGTGAACACAAGAGTGACCCTACTAACAAGTGAGGTCAAGATCAGTTAGGACAGTGAGAGTTTCACAGGCACATGGTGAAACGTGAATAAGTTTTATACCCTGATTCACTCCCCCCCAGGGAATATCTCACTAAATTTACTTTTGGATCCAACAATTTGTATCAATGGGAAGGTTTATCATGTTGTATTTTCTTTAATCTAAATTGATCTGGCCAGTTTTTTGAGTTGAATTTTTTTTTACTTGTATGGTGTGGTAAAGGGAAAAAATATAAAGAAGAAGAAGAACTTTAAATGAATTAAATATATTAAAAATTCTTTTGAGATGTGCGTGATTGATATAAAGTAACCCAATAGCTCACAAATAGAAAGTATGGATGAATCTAATTATTTATCTACTTGTTCATGAAATGATACTGTAGGACTATCTGAGGATCTTAATAATACAAGCGATGTCATAACTACTGAAGATGATGAGATATCAATAGATTAAAAGTTGTAATTTTTCAATATATTAGAGAATATTTATCATGGTCTGAAGGAAGAAAACATGGATCTGAGAAAGAATAATTAATCTCAAGTAATCCATGTTAAAGCACTGAAAATTGAGGTTAACAAACTAAAAATCCTTAATCAAATACTGATTGATTTCTCTATAAATCTAAAGAAGAAGAATGATACTAATTCTAAGTAGTTGGAGTAAATGTCTTCTAAAGTGAAATAGTGCAAATATGTGTCCAAAGAAAAGATCCTTGATTCAAAGTAGATTCAAAATCTAAGAATCAAAAAGGATGAATTCATTTCACACATGGAAGAGTTGGTGGAGGAGAACCAAAGGATGAGGCAAGTAAAGGTGGCTCGGAATGATGAAATTGTGAAAATGGGTGAAAAAATGAAGATTCAGGTGACTTACTTGAAGAAATTTCAAATTAAGTGGAAAATAAAATGGGTATAGAGAAGGAGATAAAGGATAACATTATCCCTCTCAAAACACAACTGGAAGAGATGTTAAAGTTAGAAAAATAATAAAGCTCAAGTATGAAGTAGATGACTTCCTAATAAAAGGATAATTATTGAAAGATCATGAAGCTTTAAGGAAGGATAAAAACCTCAAATAATAAAATGAATTTCCCTCCCATGTGAGCATCAACAAGTGGATTCCAAAAATGTGAAAATCTAGAGTCAAAAAGTAATCAGAATCATCTTTTAAAACCTAAAAGAGATGACTCTCAGAGGAATGTGTCCACTATTATGGAATCATGGGACATACCATGAGAGTCTACTTGGAAGCTCTAGGGATCATAGGGAAAAAGAAATTTTTTTCAAAAACATATCAACTGAGGTGTGACTATAAAAGGTATGTTTTTTATGGGAGATACTTTATTTGTGTTAACTAGGTATATATGACTGGTAATTATAGAAAAAAGGTAACTAAAAGTGACGTAAAGAAATCCTCTATTCTTGTGACTAATGGAAATAAATTTTCACTAAAATAAATTCTATTATAATGGATACAATATTTACCAATATGGAGGAAGATAATTAATATCAACAAAAATTTAATCAAGAACCAACATCAGTTTACTGATGGAATCCCTCCTATAATGAAATAAAAAAATCTTAAGGAAAAAAAAGGAAGTTTCTCCAGCTATGAGAAATATGGAAGAGCATGAAAAGAAGGGTCTACCAGGGAAAAAAACATATAAGGTGGATCTATTTCTTATCAAATAGGATATATATGAGGAATTCTTAAGTGGAATGTCAAAATATTCCACAATAAAAGAGAATAATAGAACTGTTGGAGTTCCCATGAAAAGGGGAAATAGTAGGTTGAAGAGGGTTTTAAAATCTTATATTGAATATGAAGATTCTTGGAAAAACAAGAAGAAGAATCTAAAAACTAAACAGACTCAAAAAGCTACTCATGTGAAACATATATCCTAAAACAAGACATGGTTTGTGAAAGTTGATAAATTAGACAAGGATAAAAATAGATGTAAGAAGATGTGGAGAAAAATTATCCAATCAATAATGTCTGAGTAGGTCCTTGTTAGTAAGAGTACCCAAGGAAGAATATTTTGGGATCTTGGATATAAAGAAAAAGAAATTACCATGCTAGTAAAGGGGGAGTCTAAATAAAACATTTGAATTAATGTTTTTGAAAGTGGAATCACTCAAAGGATATCTTCTTGTAAGGTGTTGAAGAATATTTCTATATATAATGATTAGGAATAAGAATAATTCAATGAAGTTATGGCATTCCTTTCCTCAAATCTGTAAATGGGAGAAGTAAATTGTGATACTGAAAGGGGTGTTCCACCAAGACTAACCTCATTCCTTAACTTGAGGAAGTGAAACATCCCCTATCCCTATGTGTTTAAATTCTATTAATTGATGCTGAGGTGTTTCAAGTTTTAGTGGAGATATGATCCATGGGGAAGTTACATAAAAATATGAAAAGTGATGCTTTTATGTGATCAAGAGTTCCAACTAAGTCAAATCAGTAAAAGTAGAAATTTTTTTGTATATATAATTATAATAAATGAGAATAAAAGAATAATCAGAATAGTAATGAGGAGTTGTAAAACTTGAAATCAGGAGTTGAAAGTTGATATTTCAATTGATTTCATGTGGTATCAAGATCAATGAATAATTTATTTCAAGAAATCCTGATCTCTCTAAATTTGGATCTTAAAGATAGAAAAATGGGGATGAAGAAACAAAATGAGCACTCATGTTTTGTTTATTTTTAATCTAACATGTGATTTCATTTGATTGATCATTGGATATAAGAGGCCGATATGGATGGATAACTCTCATGGTAAATTTTAATTATATATTCAGTGATAAATATGAGAAAATTGGTGGGATTTTTTAGATGAAAATTTGATATATGGTTTCCACATAAAGCAAGGAAATACACCCTATGGATGCGATAATAAATAACATACCAAGTATAGTTCATGAAGTGATCTTGAAAAAACAAATGATTCATCATTTCAAAAAAAATCTATAAAGATTCAATGAATGGTATTATCCATCATATTGGTATTTGTGATAGTTGGTGTCATTTTTAACAATTGGCATGATCTTGGTGTCTAGAGATGATGAATAAATATAACAAAAATTATTGAAATGAGATAATGTTATATGGTTTCTTGTGATGTATATAAGTGAGTGAGTGCAATGGATAGTGATGGTGTTAATAACTCTATCAATTGTTTCTTATACTGAGTCTCGACTCAGTAGGATTAGAGTTTTTATTGATGTCACTTTGTTAATTGGTAAGTTCACCCATTGAAAATATTATTGAATTCAATTGTAGCTAAAATATTTTTTGAGATGGAGAGTTTTATCAAACCTTCAGTCACATGTGAATAGATGATGAAGGAGAAGAAGTGATTTTTTTGGTTCAAACTAGTGGGCCTAACAAAAGGAGGAGTTTCATATCATAGTGGGAGCATTTTCTCTCCTTATCAAATGAAAATACCATTTTGATAGAGGTGGAGAAATTGAAATACCCCTATGCATATCATTGATAAATGAGAAAGATTTCAATGATGTAATGTATTATCTTAATGGTATAGAAAGGATATAATATTATGTTGTCTGGAATCAAGTAAATAGGGAGATAATGATTCTTCTCTAAAAGTTTTTATCCTTATTTCCCAAGGTATGATTTTTCTCAGGATTTTGTATTTATTTTATAAGGTAAAAAGTATAAATTGGATTTGATGTAAAAGGGGGGATAAAAGGATCATGAATCCATGTGTAGTTTCTTTCTAGAATAGATAGAATCATGGATCTGTGTATGTTTCTTCCTATCCCTCTATAGTGGGAGTAATAAGTGAAGGATATAAATTTTATAATGTTTAAGATGTTCATTCAATTAAGATAAATCATAGAAGGATTTTTTGATTAAATCAGTTTCCTGGTGGGGTTGAAGAAGTGGTATTATCATGTTTCATGCATTATGAAATAGTTGATATCAATCACCAATAGAAATAAATAATTGGTATTTAAATTTTTGGAAATTTTGTATCAATAAAGGGTTATCAGGTGGCATCGAGATAGAGGAAATGGATTCATGAATGTGTTTATAACAAATCCAAAGTAGTAGATTATTATTCTCTAATGATAATTGGTATTTATATGTGTCGTTCATTGGATACATTTTTAACCCTATCTCTTTCAACCCTAGTGAGTTAGTGTATTGGATGTGGTGCTTCCATTTACATGGTGTGGTGGAGCATGTTGGATTTTTTTTAACCATGTAAACATTTTCATAAGAAGATGGTGTTCCTAATAAAGGGAAAGGGGTAGATTTTATGAATAATTATGTGATCCTAGAATGTTGATCATGATAATATTGGATGATAGGTTTAAGATATTGAATAAATAGGATCACCCGGATAGGGATTCATCATGAAAAGCTCATGGAGAAGTTCAAGGACCATGAATGCCTTGATATATTCGTCCAGGAATGGGTTAGGAATTGTTTCAGTGTGTTTGGGAATTAAGTATAGGAAAAAAGAGAAAATTAAGAAGACTCACACAAATCAAATGTTTCAAAAACATGGTGATTCCAAGACATGTCATGTAAATATGGAAAAGAAATGGTTTTCAAGAAAGTGAACAAGTTGCATGAAAAAAAAGTATTTTTATGAAGTTTTGTGAAAATTAAATTTCAAGAATGATTCATCAAAATATGGAAAAGGAAAAGAATTCATGCAATATTTATTGTTTTTTGATATATTGGTGATTCATAAAAGTATGTTTTGTGAATGAAAAAATTTCATGTAGGAGAAAATTTTCGTGAATACAGTGGGTTATGTGAAGACGCCATGTTTTTTGAAAGTATACATGAATAAAAAAATTCCTAGAATTTTCTTGAAGGAAGGTAGTTACACAAACATAATGAGGAGTTTCTAAAAATGGTGGTGATGAGTGAGGAAGTTTCATAAAGGGGAGGAAATGTCAATAAATAGATTGCTACCCCACTCATTTGAGAAATTTAGACTCTTTGATATCTGAAGGATCTAAATTCATGAAACAACTACATAAAGGTTTTTATTATTCAGATAATTAATAAGAATATGAGTTCTGTAAAAAAGTACTTTTGTTAGTTTGTCCAAGTGAGTTTCGAAAAAATTTGGTAGACTCATGAAATGTGAGAATTTTGTGACGATGTTAAATTTTCATGAAATTTGGGTGTTTTGTGATACAATGAATATTTTGGTAAAGTTGGGAGTTTCACAAAAGTGTTATGTTTTGAGACATAGAAAGTTATTTCTCTCATTAAATACCTTTTTAAAGGAATTTGGTATTCCTTGAAGATGTGTTCAATAGGGAAAGTGAAACTGCTTAAATGGGGATGTTCCCAATTAGTTTGTGAATGATGTAAGAGTTGGTGTCCTAGAACCAACTGGTTGTACTTTGATTACATGAATTTAAATATTCAACATATTATTACATATTGTTCATTTTTTCGGCATGACTATAGTGTAATAATGTCCTGGAGTATTTGTTTCATTGACATAATCATAGCAGTTCCCCGCTATGATGAGAACCTTGAAGTGATATGACAATATAATCAAATATAGTTTTGTGGTTGGTTGAAATACTATAATGGGACACATGGTATACATATCGTCTGGTGCGATTACTCATAAGCAGATGAGACTTCCTCTCATGAAGTTCGTACTTGGTAATCTCCAAGACTAGAGATTATAAGAACAGACCTGCTAGTAAGAATTCCACATGTTTTGGTTCCATCAAGTATTCTTATCTGCGAGCATCTGTAATGATCCTTATACTTTAATATTATCATTAATACGTGTCACAACTCGTACATTTTTATTTACTGATGAAAACTGTCACGCAGACAGTTGGTGGGAAGTAGGGTACGTTGGGTGTGTCACGAGTGGCAAGTTATTAATGGATAAGTTGAGGAAGGATTTGTCCCTTTCATTTATGGAAGTTGATATCTCAGTCCTTTGGTTGAAATAGAATAGTCGTGCAAAATTCCATGGCCATGGTGTAATGATGTGTTTATTTTAGGTAGTCAAAGAACAACGTATCAAGCACAAAGGTTGCTGACACTATCATGAAACCTTCTTGATGAGATATTGAGACAAAGGGATTATATTACATAGTGAGCATTCGTATGTGGATGTCGTTGTTGTGATTTTAAGTTCTTTCTCTTGGGTGCCTTGACCCATTTCTATACATTACTCTTGGACTTTAGGCAATCTCGCTTAATGCCAATAAGAAATAATCCTAGATTGTCACACACTAAGTGTTTCTGGTGGTCTCAGTTAAATTCTATTTGAATTTAATTAATGGAATAATTATTATTCTCAAGATAGTGGAATAATTTTATTCAAGTTAAAATGATTGCATAAATTAAATAAATATTTATTCACTGGATTGTGGGTGAATTGTACTTATTTATTTTATTGAACATTTAATAAATATTTATTCACTAGTTTGTAAATAAAATATTTATTTAAGAGAATAAATTATTTTTTTATTTATTTGGGTGTTCAATAAAGAGAAGTGGAGTTTGAGAGGACTAAGGCTGGTCTAGTAGTAAAATAATTATTTGCAAGATGGTAAATAATTATTAACTCGTTTTCATAAGTTAAAATAATAATGACGCTACTATTATTTTGCGATGCATAATTTTATTTATAATTCTGTTTTGCGCAAGTAGGTGCACCATAAATAATGACCCTGTATTATTATTAAAAGTATAGGTTTTCTCTAAGGTTATGAATGTATTTAATTGTTGTTATGCAATTAAATATAGTAACTGAAGCCCCATGTCGATAAATAGACATATACGTCTATTGTTCCATGTACCAAACTGCATTCCTGGTGAATTGATAATTGTTGAGAAAAAATATTTCTCTCTCGAATCCTATTCCCATCCCTCTCAATAATGGGAGATGTTCTTCAAGAACAAAGAACAAGTGATAAAGAAGGACTGACATAAGACACTCGCTTCACCACGCTAACACCCGGAGAACGAGTGGTGTCGATTGGAGGCCATCAGAGCATGTGTGGATCACCACTAGAGGGATTCTGGTTTGGATCCTCTCAAGAACAATGATACAATCCAAAAGGGTCATTTAGGACAATCAACATCATCAATCAATAAAATACTGAAAATAAAAGTATTATTTTATTTATGAAATTAATTATATTAATTATAAACATGATGTGCAAGATCCTCTCTAAAGGTTTCAAGCCTCTTCCTTCTTTATCTAAATCTTTGATTCTATTATGTGGAGATTGGTGTTCATCATCGTATTGATCCCATAATAATCATTGATCATGGTAAAAAAATAAAGTTGGGTGTCAGCCCAACCGTGCTTCTGTTGTGCCCGGAACCTACAAATGAGTGGTGTGAAGATCAAAAATCACTAATTATTTCAACATCAACTTTCAGACTGTGAAGTAATTCATTATCTGGTGTGAAAAAAATATTTACCTCCTAAAGAAGTGAGTAAAGGGAGTGACCCTTGGGTGGTAGTGAGCCAACCCGAAATCTTGAAAAGGTAGTGATCCTAGCTTAGAGTGACCATAGCTGAAAAATTATATCCACAATACTAGTGAAGATTAGTAGATTTTTTCACATTGACACAATGTCAGTGTGTTCCCCTTGGACATATCCCAGTGCAGGTGAACCATGTAAAATTATTGTGTCTTGTGTGATTTATTTTTTTATATTATACAGGATGATAATCGGTGCTTGTAGATTTATTGATCGTCGATATTATCCAAATAAGGATAATAAAAGCATGCTAGTTAATCGGATCATCACTTAATAGGTGAATATATTAGTGGACCTACTAATAACTGTGGTCAAAATCATTTGGGAGAATGATATTTTCATTGGAACAAGGGGAAACACGAATGAGTTTTATACCCTGATTCACCCCCCACCCCACCCAGGGAATATCTCACTAAAGTCCCATATGTGTATAACAATAATCAATATTTTTCTCATGATTGGTAGCATCGGAATGTAGAGAAACATGTTGTTCCTATGGATTGAGATCATCAGTATGTTGAGCAACTTATTGCTCCTCAATATTGGGATCATCAGCATATAGAGAATCCATTATTAATATAAGTGGTTGAATATTAAATTTAAATTATATAAATATAGTAGTCAATTAATAATAATATGATGTAACAGAATGTATATTAAAAAAATAACTTAATTATTAAACTCTATTTTTTCATTAAAGGTTAAAGGAATTTCACTCCACTATCAAGTATCTATATCCCCTTATTGTGGAATCCTCTAACATACAAGACCTTGTCTACATTGGGACCATCATGAAATGATTTTATTTTTACAATGAAAGGGTCATCCCCAGTTTAGTTGACCTATGGTCTTGTAGTGGTTTTATTCAAAAATAGAACAATTGAAAACTTTTTTTTGTAGGATCCAGGATAAAAATACATGTACTTCATGTGATGACATAATGAATAGTTCATCTTTGTAACCTCCTTACTAAATTTCACTTTTTTGAATCCTAATTCATCAATTTTAACTAAACTCCTATTATCAAGACATGTGATTTGAAACATCAATACTTTAAATGTTGTATTTTCCAACTTCCATATTTGTTCTATGATGCCAAAGTATGACATGTTCACATAAATTGTATTTTTTTCCTTAGTACCAGATACTTTCATCGATTATTCCATAAGAATAACTCCATTATTTTTCATGGTGCTATGTTCATTGTATTCTATTGTATATAACATATAACCATTAATTATATAACCATTATTAGATAATACATGAACACTTTTTCGTCAGGCTAGCCATTGAATGTCTTCTAAATTTAAATTCAAATTTATAGATTACTACTTAAAAATATGGTCTCGAAACAATCCTATATAGTATTGATTATGTGTATTTGATATCCATATTTCATACCTTTATGGATTAAAATGCCTGAGAATTAATTTGTGGGTTTCAAAAAATAGAATAGTCTCTAAAATGTTATATAAAACATAAAGGTGTGTTAGCTAATACTCTATAAGGGTATGTGTGACAAAATATATTCTGGAAATTCATTCACCCACAAGTTTCCCGCTATGATTATATTTTGGAAAACTAATGCCCTCTATATTAAACTGGTAGTTGGTATAGAATTCAATGGTTTCCTCAATAATATATTGCTTTTCCATACAACATTTTACCCAATTTTTATTTTTGAAATACCCTTTCAAACCCACTATACACTATTCAATTGTGTATATCCATATAAAATGTATAGAACGACATAGTCGGGTCTCTCTAACCAATTGAACCATCAAGTGAACCATTATATCCAAGAATGACGGCAGGAAGAACATCTTCAATTCACATAATATAACAAAAATTTCCTTATAAATAGTTAAAAATTTCTCTAGGTCTCTAAATTTACTATATATAGCATTGAAAATGAAACAAATCCTGGTTAATTTATGAAGGAATTTTTTAGGCAAAAAGAAATATAAAGCTACAGGCATTAGATCTTGCATTAAAACAAGAAATGCATGATATTTCATTCCCTTTAACTTTAAATCAATCATTGATATGACATTATTGATATTTTATTAACACCCATCTACAACCATTATTTTATTTAGAAAGTTGAAAAAATGATATCTATCTTTCCTAGAAAGAGGGAAAGAAGCTGGAGGAATAAATATCAATATTTTACCCTTCACCGGCCCCAAATATTCCTATATACCCATGTCAATCATATCAGACCTAGCCTTAATGACATCCTTTTTTTCAGGTGCATTTAGTAACATACCAATTACATTATAAAATAAATTATTTTCTACACACATGACACCAAGAAAATGTCAGACATACAAACAATTCTAGTACAGTAATTCAAAAAAAACTGATCTCTTTTTTCAACTAATTTTCATAAGGTTTTTAAAGAAGGTTTACAAAAAGAAGTGATCATATCCTTTACTTTCTCAAAATATTGAATCTTTGTTAGTGGATAAGGTCTTGTACCTTCTTCTGAATTCTCATCTAATGATGTCATCCAAGATTGATATTTATTTCATCCGGGTAAAATTTTATGGTGTCCTAGAAACACAGTTTGCGAGTAATGTTTCAACCTAACTGACCATGTACCTTGTTCAAAAAATGGGACACCTTTGAGTTTCCTTAATTATATATCCTGAAAATTTTATATAAGAAAGAAAGTGATTTATCATCCCATACAACTTGGTGGTCAATGTGAAATATTTTTTTATATAAGAATCATACAACATAATACCCGAATCCCAAAATAATTTCAGATATTCAATCAATTGAGGAAAATAAACATTAATATCATTACCCGATTATTTTGGTCCTGATATAAGAAGTGAAAACATAATTTATTTCCACTTCTTTCATAACCACAGTTGAAATTTATAATTTACAAAAAAAACTGGCCATATATTGTTCCTACTATGTTGTAAACCAAAAGGTTTCACTCCATCTATAGATATCACAAGATGAATATTTTTCATCTCGTTTCCAAATTCCAGATACTTGTGATCAATTTTTTTCCATTTTAGAGATTCTACTATGTGATGAAGTTTCTCATCTTGATTTCTTGTATTTATGTGCCACATTAGTTTCCTTGTAGTCTCCTCACTTTCATATATGTTCCAAAACATTGGAATGATTGGAAAATACCATAAAAATTTTAAAGGACATGATTCATCTTTCATGTATTGAGATGCACCACGATTTGGTCATTTTTTAAGTGATTCATGGTCCTTAGGAAATGGTATATAGTCATTTTGAAAGACATATACTCCTTTAGAGATCATACACATTGAATGTGGTAGACGTTTGTTGTCTTGTGTTCATAAAGAAAGCTTGTTATCTTCTGGTATCATATTATTCAAGAGAGAAATACGTTCAATAAAGCTGGTGTCACTCCATATATTTTCATATTTTACATTATATAGATTCAATATAGCTAATAGTGTTTTATATTTAGTACAACCAATATATAATGACATCTTTTCACAACTCTTTAACTTTTGAAACAGCTTTGGAAAATCAAAAAGTTCATCTTCAACTGTCATTATTATTTCTTCAATATGGTCTTCATCATAATTTAAACCTATAATCATATCCTTGATATAGTCTTCATCATTGTTCACACTTGTGATCATATCAGATGATCCATAAAACATAGTGTTATCGCAGTCACTAGATATATTAAGTTCTTCCTTGTGTTTATCCCAACATTTATAACTTTGATTTATTCTGTGAAAAATCAAGTGATCTTCAAACTTCTGTAGACTAATTAGTCTTGAATAAAAACAATGTAAACACAAAAAAAGGATTTGAGAGGGGTTTTATGCACGATCTTTTGTAGACATGATGAATTATTTAACCCCATCCTCATACTATTTTGTTGTATGATTGGTATCCATCCAATTTTTATTAAAATCCATCCTATTTGATTCAGTAATATTCATACTTAAAAAAAGATATAAATCACCTAAGTTATAATCTTAGAATCCTAAAACGTTATTCTTTATGCATAAATTAATATAGTCATCATATTTTATATAAATTTTCATTGCATCAATAACTTATTAGAACATATAAAGACCATGAATTATATGCATGTAAATTATTATAACACTTTTTTTATTATAATAAGTCATACGTCATTAGACTTTATTTATATTAAATGATTTCATCAATGGAGATAGTAATGTAAACTTTTAAAACGCATATCTCCATCTCCAGTCAGTTCACTTCATCAATGGTTGTCAAGGTCATTGAAATTCGGTAGAGGTCACCTTTAAGAACAAATACTTATAAAAAATTTGGATGCTTTCAAGTCTACATATCATATAGTGTCTTTTGAGTTTTCATGCATAGAACAATGTTATATGTGAATGTTATTGTTTCTAGAACAAACTATCAAATTAATATAATAAGCTCAATCTTAAATCATCATTGGTTAAACCATGTTTAACAATGTTTTTTTCCTTTAATACACAATTATATTATGGTATTTCAAAACTAGTGGGTAATGATACAATACCTCACCCCCTTAAATAGTTGGTAGACCATTCACTTGGGTATTCCCCCCCTCTAAAATTGGTTAAAACTATTTAATAACATTTCCAATGTTATTTTTTTACATAGTTATTGGATATTTTGGAATATTTCAAATGTAATTCCCCGACCCCAGTTACCCAGAGTCAGTGCATTATTAACATAACATTGGCATGATCACAAGAAGGATCAAATATCGACAGACCGATTGGTTTAGTATCCTTGTAAGCACTAGATATATTCATAAGTCTTACATTACATCATAAAAATGAAAACTACAACAACATCTTTTCTTCATATTCAACACTCGTATCCCCACATACTATCCCTACAGTTCATTCATAATTTACTTCTTCATACCCTGGGAAAAATAAAACATAGAAAAGGGGTGAGCTCAAATGCCCAGTAAGGATAACAATATAGCGGAAACTTTCATAAATAAGAATAAACATTTAAGGCAATGTATAACTAAAACAAAAGCCTTTTAAACTTGAACATCAACATAATATGGAAAAAATAAAATGAAATAATGTCATTTAATTATTCACATGGATATTCTACTAATCGAATAATCACATGCAATATCAATAACCACTTTCATAATGATGGAATGCATAATGCCAGACTATCATAACCACATAGCCAAGGCCTCGTGCCAAGACTACAAATAAGATTTTTTCAAGGCCTTGTGCCAAGACACTAGTTTGTCTCATGAGACCTACCGATGCATCGAGGAGCTATAGCGGGCTCCACCCATCACATATTAAGTCCAATGCATTCCCATATAAAAAGGTTTAAACATAATATAAACATTCGTATTAAAACTAGCATACGAAATGTAAATACTTCATCCATAAACTATGAATGGTATAAAAATAACACATACACAGTCAAACATATCACAAAACCTTCAATACAATATAGAAGTTTTGTATCATAATAAATCAACTTCAAATAAGCGTAAAATCCATCAAAGGATGTTGACATAGATAAAATCAAAACTCTTTTTAGAGAAATATCTCTTTTTATTTTGAAATAATTTAAGAGTCATATATTTATAAAATAAAACATTTTATTTGAAAATATTCTTATAATCTTGTAAGTGAATCTTTGAAGATTTTATAATGGCGGAAAATAGTTGCACCTGCCGTATAAGTTAAAAATAACATTCTTACCTTAATTCTGTCGAAAAGGTTAAAAAGTATCTTGTTTGGAAAACGACGGAAAGAATACTTTATAAACCACTTATAAAAGTCAACCAGGGTATAAATGACTTTAACTCATATTCTAGTAAATAGTATAAATGTTTTGAAATACATTTTTAAGAAACATGGATGTGGATGATAAAGAAATCCCAGTAGATTATTACGTATAAACAACCTCGGATAATGGAGAGATTGCGAAATAAACCCTTCAGTTGTACTTTTCCTTGGCTCAGGGTAGGTTAAACTCATGTATAATGGTTAAATAATTGTTATTAAATTAAAAAAGAATCATATATATTAATATGATATCATACATGATCTTTTAACATTGCTTTGTTAATAATATCTTAGTATTATCGTCGTTTCGGGTGTTAACTTACTCATTTTCTTTTATATGTTTTGTTTTGTAAGCCATGTTTGTCATGGATAGGTTGTATCTTATTCATATCCATAATGATATCAAGTCCTTAAACATTATTTTTAAATCATCAAATGATAATTATACTTGAATGGATATGATGGAGAATGAATCTCATCGCGTTTGGGGAGACGGTAGTCTGTACGTACGCACGAGCGACAATATCATTCTTTTGATATTAAAATAATATATACTTGGATGGTATATTATATATACAGAATAATTATCATGTTATATTTATTGTTTACATGAATTATACATCATTATTATACCCATCCAAATAATAATATATTGAATAACAATTACACCACGACGTGGAGACGGTAAGCCGTACGTACGCACGTATGGTGACATGTTATTCAAAGGGTGGATAGAATACTGAATATGGTTGTAACATATTTATAATAACATCATATTATATATAATATACTGGATTTATTATTTAAGAATGGTAATAACAAAGAAAGAAGAAGTGGAAGAAGAAAGGAACTTGAAAAGGGGTGGTGAAAACATTACCTCTTCTTCGGGTTCTTCCTTTTGATTTGATCAAAAGGGATACATCGGATGGCTTTCTGATAAAACTAAGGCCTCTAGGTTGTAGTGAGGGAAGTTGAGAGAGTATGTGGTTAGGGGTTTTCTGAACCAAAAGGTTTTGAATTTGTGATGAAATGAGAAGGAGGAGTGACCTTTTATAAGAGGGTGAGGGGCACCTTTGGAAAAGCTAGAAATATTAATTTATAATAAATTAATATTCGGTTTCTAATGGCTCCAAAGTTGATTATTTAAAGTTTAAGGTTGGGATAGGTCTAAAACCATTCAACCAGTAGAATTTAGACAGGTTTGGGTCATTGTATTAACCTTATCTTTTAGTTTTAACTCTTAGTTAATTAGTTTGACATTTACCATGTCACTTTATATTTTTATATTATATAATTATTAAACTTAATATATACATATAAGAGACCCCCAAGTGGTCCATTAATGATACACCTATAATGATATAAGTCTCTTGGCCGAACCTTAGATTTTTAGAAATTTAATATCAATTAATAATATAATATTTGTTTTAAAAACTCTTTTATGTCAATTTTGACACTATTCAATAATTGATTTTTTTTAAAATCATAAAAGAATTATTACTTCTGAAAAAGTTAGTTAAATAAATACTAACATGTCATATTATCCTAGAAAATTAGTTTAATTCATAAAAAGTCTGAAATTATATTTATTTGAGTATTTATAATATCAATTAGTTAAATTTTTCACTATTATTTTAATTACTGCATCATCATTGTGTCATAAATAAATTAAATTATTTAATGTCTAAAAATTATAAATAAAATATCATTATGTATGAAATCTTATTATCTTTCTAATGAATA
Source organism: Viscum album (assembly GCA_963277665.1). Lineage (NCBI taxonomy): Eukaryota > Viridiplantae > Streptophyta > Magnoliopsida > Santalales > Viscaceae > Viscum > Viscum album. The sequence goes on from OY728137.1 coordinate 117,242,010, forward strand.
TTTATAATCTAATTTATCTTATGTATAACCCTATATTAAAAATGTTTTAGTAAATAAACTTGGATTTTAACTCTTTTAACTCTTCTTTGAATTAAATAATAATAAATGTCCTAATCTAATCCAAGTGGACCTAAATGATAATATTTTATTCCTAAGATTGTTTTTGGTCAAGATACACTTGTCCAATAGAATTTGGACATGTCTTAGGGTAATATTAATATCATTTTTACCCTTAATTACCCTATTTACTTTTAGTCGTGGTAAATAAAAGTAAAAAATTATTATTCACCAAAAATTATTTTTACCTCATTGAACCACATTTTACTTCTTTATATTAACCGTGTCTCTCATATTTTCGAAATTCCATTCAGAGAAGCAGTAAAATTATGTTTTATGAAAAATTCAGTTTTTTAACTACCACTTAGTAGTTTCACTATTCATCAAAAATTGAAGTTTTTCAGAACAATGCCAAAATTTCACCCTAAGCTATAATTGATATTCTGAATTCAAAAATGAAGTCCATTTTGAAATATAAAATATATATAATTTCAAAAATTAGTTATTACTATTCTTAACGTCTAGTTTGATTAGTTGTGGTGTGTTAGAACTCGATGTTGCGTACAACACACGCTATCGCGTTATTCAAAGAGAAGCGTACCGTAGAAGCTTGGGGTGTTACATTCTCCCCTCCTTCAAATAATTTCGTCCTCAAAATTTCTAGAATACTACCACATGAAAATACTCGGGTGGTTCTTCATCATAAGTTCCTCGGGTTCCCACGTTGCCTCTTCCATCTTATGGTTTCTCCACAGGACTTTTACCAGACGAGTCATCCAGTTTCTCAGTACTTGTTCTCTCGTATCAAGAATCCTGACGGGCTCTTCACAATAAGACAGATCAGGTTCCAATTCTAACTTTTCATAGGTGAGTACATTCATTGGGTCAGGTATGTATTTCCTCAACAGAGATACGTGGAACACATCGTGAACTTTGGAAAGACTTGGCGGCATTGCCAATCGGTAAGCTACAACCCCAATTCGTTCTAGAATTTCGAAAGGTCCGATGTACCTGGGACTCAATTTAGCTTTCTTACCAAAACGTATGACTCTCTTCCATGGAGATACCTTTAGGAAAACATGATCACCGACTTGAAATTCCAAATCCTTCCTTCGATTATCGGCATAGCTCTTCTGCCTACTTTGAGCTGCTTAGATGTGATTTTGGATTACCTTCACCTTTTCCATTGTTTCCTCTACCAGTTCTGGACCTACAAGTTTTCTTTCACCAACGTCATCCCAACAGGTTGGTGTGCGACATCTTTTTCCATATAACGCTTCATATGGTGCCATCTGAATACTCGTATGGAAGCTATTGTTATAGGAAAATTCTACCATAGGTAAATATTGATCCCACATACCCTGAAATTCAAGTGAGCAAGATCTCAACATGTCTTCTAAGGTTTGAATAGTCCATTCTGATTGTTCGTCTGTCTGAGGGTGGTAGGGAGTGCTCAAATGAAGTTCAGTATCCAGGGATTTATGAAGACTCTTCCAGAATCTTGAAGTAAAACAGGGATCACGATCAGAAACAATCGATAGGGGTACTCCATGAAGTCTCAAAACTTCACTAATATATAGTCTTTCTAGACTTTCCAGTGGTAGATCTTCTCTTATAGCAAGAAAATGTCCTGACTTGGTAAGACGATCAACAATAACCCATATTACATCGTTCCTTCTAGGATTCTTTGGTAGACCCATGAAAAATTCCATCCTAATATTGTCCCATTTCCAATCTGGTATGGGAAGTGGTTGCATGACTCCTACAGGGTGTTGCCTTCCAGCTTTCACTTGTTGAAAACCCATACATCTTGACACAAAATCAGCAATCTCCCTCTTCATATTTTCCCACCAAAAATGTTCCTTCAAATCTCTATACATTTTGGTGCTCCCAGGGTGTATAGAGAAATTGGAACTATGAGCATCATCCAGAAATTCCCTTTTTAGATCAGGTATATCGGGAACACAAAGTCTCTTCCCGAATTTCAAAATTCCATCTTCATACACAAAGTCTCTCAATCTCCCATCATTCATAGCTTTAATCTTCTTTTGAAATTATTCATCATCGGTTTGAGAACTCTTAATCCTTTCTAGTAAATATGGTTTGGCAACCATTTGAAAAATCATTGATGTTTCATCTTCCCTGGTTATTCCCATGTCCATATTCACTAGATCCATGAAAATTGGATCCCTTTCAATTCTCATATTGTTCAAAACTCCATGATCTTTTCTGCTCAAAGAATCTGCCACCTTGTTTGCCTTCCCCGAGTGGTAGTGTATCGTGCAATCATAATCCTTGAGTAATTCAAGCCATCTCCTTTGTTTCATGTTGATTTCTTTTTGTGAAAAAATATACTTCAAACTCTTGTGATCAGTATAAATCTCACATTTTTCAATATAGAGTTAGTGCCTCCATATCTTCAAAGCAAAGATCACAGCTACTAACTCGATATCATGAGTAGGATAGTTTTGTTCATGAATTTTCAACTGTCATGATGCATAGGTAATAACCCTATCATTCTGCATAAGGACACAACCAAGTCCTTTCTTCAATGCATCACTATAAATAACGAACCCATCATTCCCTGATGGTAGAGTCAATATAGGAGCATTGACTAATCTTCTCTTCAGTTCTTTGAAACATTCTTCACATTCTTTTGTCCAAACAAATTTAACCCCTTTACGTGTGATCTTCGTTAATGGGTTAGCCAACCAGGCAAAATTCTGGACGAAACGTCGATAATAACCTGCTAAACCAATAAAACTACGTACCTCAGTTATACTCGTCGGTGCTGGCCATTCTTGGATTGCCTTGGTCTTAGAAGGATCAACAGAGATTCCATCATTAGAGAAAATATGGCCAGGAAAAGAAATCTCCTGAAGCCAGAATTCACACTTGCTAAACTTCCCATATAATTAAAGTCTTCTCCGAGTCTTCAGGATAACGCGCAAGTGATTTTCATGATCTTCGTAGCTTTTGGAGTATACCAAGATTTCATCAATAAATACCCTCACAAATTCATCGAGATATTCCTTGAAAACTCTATTCATCAGATCCATGAATACAGAGGGTGCATTAGTCAATCCAAAAGGCATTACAGTAAACTCGTAATGCCCATACCTGGTTCGAAATGCTGTCTTCGGAATGTCTTCCTTCTTCACACACAACTGATGGTACCCAGATCGAAGGTCAATCTTTGAAAAGTATTGATCTCCATGCAGTTGGTCAAATAAATCATCAATGCGAGGTAGGGTATACTTGTTCTTTATTGTTTTAGCATTGATCTCCCTGTAGTCGATACATAACCTCATAGATCCATCTTTCTTTTTAACAAAAAGAACAGGGGATCTCCATGGAGAAACACTAGGGTGAATAAATCCCTTATTACTCAATTCCTCTAGTTGTTTCTTTAGTTCAACTAATTCTACAGTGACTATTCTATAAGGGGTATTCGATATAGGCCTTGATCCAGGAATTAAATCAATGGAAAACTCAACTTCTCATTCTGTAGGATGTCCAGGTAAATCTTCCGGAAATACATCTACATATTCTTTCACAATATGTACATCCTCTATTTGAAAATTCCTTTCCTCACCCACAGTCATTTCATTCTCTTCCTCCCAAATAATTGAATTTAGTTGAGCTACTGGGGGTGGATCTAGATAAGAATTAGGTGGTGACGATTCTTCTCTAAAGATAAGGTGTTCCTTATCATCATCATCAAGAATCGTAACCTCTTTATTCTTACAATAAATCTTCGCATCGTAGTCTGAAATCCAGTCCATACCGAGGATTATATCAAACTCAATCATAGGTATGACGATGAGATCAGCAGATAAAGAACATTTATGTGCTCTAATGGGGACTGATTCACAAAACTTTATTGCAATGATACTTCCCTTAAGAGTTTTAACTGACAACTCCCTTGTTAAATCAAATTGGAAATGTCTAATTTTCTTAGCAAACTGGGAAGATATGAAACAATGCGGTGATCTAGAAACAAATAATGCATTTTCTAAACTTGAGGAAACCATTAAATTACCTAACACCACTTTTTTCGGAGCTTCTACCTCAGCAGTAGTGATAGCATAAGCTTGGCCTTGATCCCTTGGCCTTTTCTGAGGTAAGTTATCCTGACGCTTAGGACATTCATTTGAATAATGCCCCATCTCCCTGCAATTGTAGCACTGAACATTGGTAGCTTCCTTCTTCCCCTTGAAATCACGAGCTTGGTGGCCTTTTTCACCACACTTGTAACAGACTCTTGTTCCCTTCAAGCAAGTACCGGGGTGTTTCTTACCACATTTACCACAGGATGGATATTCAACCTTTCCCTTATTCCCCTTATTTCCATTCCCAGATTGATCAGCAGGTCTCTTCTTCTCTTTCTTTTCTTTAAAGTCATAAGACTTAGAGAATTCCTTTTCGGTCTTGATAGCACATGAGACAATGTCTTCGTACGACGAGAAGGATTGTGAGACTAATGCTCGATGGAGAAATGGTTTTAACCCATCAAAGAAACGGTCAATCTTACTTCTTGGATTACGTATATAATCTCCAGCATACCTTGTTAACCTTGTAAAGTTAGCCTCATACTTTATGACATTCTCATCCTCCTTTTGTCTCAGACTCAGAAATTTCCTTTCCATATCTGCTTGATGGTCGCGAGAAAAAGTATTTTTCTAAAAACAGATCTTTGAACTCACTCCATTCCATATTTGATACTTCATCATCTTCCTTCGTATTTTGAATCAATGACCACCATTGATCAGCATCTTCAGTGAAGCGGTAAACTTCCATGATTACTTTTTCCCTTTCACTACTCCCCAAAGCTTGAAATATTTTCTCTTGGGAATTTATCCATTGCTCAGCTACTAAGGGATTTGTACTCCCATTGAACGTTGGTGGTTGTTTCCTCATTAATCGATCTAACATTGATCCTCTACGCTACGGATCAGGATGCTCCATACGGGTAAGGTTATTATTCATAACCTGGGTGAGTTGTCCCAGTATGGTGATTAGCTGATCGGCACCAGTTGCATCACCAGCTCCACTATAATTATCTTGACCAGGAGGGAAATCCCTACATGGAGTGCATGCATTGATACGGTTTCCATTTCTTCCACTATGCGCCATTTCTAAACAATGGCATAAACTAGATCAGTTTATGAATCAAAATACATAATCCCATACATATAAAACACTTAACATAAATTGAACTATTTATGGATATAATCCATAATCATAAAAAATGTTTTCTTTGAGGAAGTATATACTCATAAACCCTTCATAATGATTTGTAAAGAAAATGAGAGTTATCCTAAGCAAATCCCCCGGGAGTGTCGTAACCAAGAGTGCATCAAGGCCTGTTGTCGTGCACCAGTTCCCGTTCGAGTCTAGCTCAAAGCGGTGTTTTTAGGTTTTACCCCTAGGTACATATGTGCCAAAGCCGCCTCAACCTACTCGTATCCAAACAGGTATGTATTTCTCAGAAAACTCACAAAATCTCTACAATACCAAAATTCTAGGAAGTTATTCTATACTAATCCTCAAAGTTCATCTTAGGTCTACGTGCTCTAATCAGAGTTTATCTGAATCTAGCTTCCATGGTTTGTACTAAACTTCCTCTGATACCAACTGTAATGCCCCGACCCCAGTTACCCAGAGTTGGTGCATTATTACATAACATTGGCATGATCACAAGAAGGATCAAATCTCGAAAGACTGATTGGTTTAGTAGCCTTGGAAGCACTGGATATATTCATAAGTCTTACATTACATCATAAAAATAAAAACTACAACAACATCTTTTCTTCATATTCCACACTCATATCCCCACATACTATCCCTGCAGGTCATTCATAATTTACTTCTTCATACCCTGGGAAAAATAAAACATAGAAAAGGGGTGAGCTCAAATTCCCAGTAAAGATAACAATATAGTGGAAACTTTCATAAATAAGAATAAACATTTAAGGAAATGTATAACTAAAACAAATGCCTTTTAAACTTGAACTTCAACATAGTATGGAAAAAATAAAATTAAATAATACCATTTACTTATTCACATGGATATTCTACTAATCGAATAATCACATGCAATATCAATAACCACTTTCATAATGATGGAATGCATAATGCCAGACTATCATAACCACATAGCCAAGGCCTCGTGCCAAGACAACAAATAAGATTTTGTCAAGGCCTTGTGCCAAGACACTATTTTGTCTCATGAGACATACCGATGCATCGAGGAGCTATAGCGGGCTCCACCCGTCACATATTTAAGTCCAATGCATTCCCATATGAAAAGGTTAAAACATAACATAAACATTCGTATTAAAACTAGCATATGAAATGTAAATAATTCATCCATAAACTATGAATGGTATAAAAATAACACATCCATAGTCAAACATATCACAAAACCTTGAATACAATATAGAAGTTTTGTATCATAATAAATCAACTTCAAATAAGCGTAAAATCCATCAAAGGATGTTGACATAGATGAAATCAAAACTCTTTTTAGAGAAATATCTCTTTTTATTTTGAAATCATTTAAGAGTCATATATTTATAAAATAAAACATTTTCTTTGAAAATATTTTTATAAGCTTGTAAGGGAAACTTTGATGATTTTATAACGGCGGAAAATAGTTGCACCTGCCGTATAAGTTAAAAAACATTCTTACCTTAATTCTGTCGAAAAGGATAAAAAGTACCTTGTTTGGAAAATGGTGGAAAGATTACTTTATAAACCACTTATAAAAGTCAACAAGGGTATAAATGACTTTAAATCATATTATAGTAAATAGTGAAAATGTTTTGAAATACATTTTTACGAAACATGGATGTGGATGATAAAGAAATCCCAGTAGATTATTACGTATAAACAACCTCGGATATGGAGAGATTGCGAAATAAACCCTTACCTTGTACTTTTCCTTGGTTGAGGGTAGGTTAACCTTCTGTATAATAGTAAAATAATTGTTATTAAATTATACAATAATCTTATATATTAATATGATATCATATATGATCTTTTGACATTGCTTTGTTAATAATATCTTTCTATTATTGTCGTTTCAGGTGTTAACTTACTCGTTTTATTTTATATGTTTTGTTACGTAAGCCATGTTTTTCATGGATAGGCTGTATCTTATTCATTTAAATAATTATATAAAGTCCTTAAACATTATTTTCAAATCATCAAATGATAATTATACTTGAATGGATATGATGGAGAATGAATCTCATCACGTTCGTGGAGACGGTAGTCCGTACGTACGCACGAGCAACAATATCATTCTTTTGATATTAAAATAATATATACTTGGATGGTATATTATATATACAGAATCATTATCATGTTATATTTATTGTTTACATGAATTATACATCATTATTATACCCATCCAAATAATAATATATTGAATAACAATTACACCACGACGTGGAGACGGTAAGTCGTACGTATGCATGTATGGTGACATGTTATTCAAAGGGTGGATAGAATAATGAATATAGTTGTACCATATTTATAATAACATCATAGTATATATAATATACTGGATTTAATATTTTATAATGGTAATAACAAAGAAAGAATAAGTTGAAGAAGAAAGGAACTTGAAAAGGGGTGGTGAAAACATTACCTCTTCTTCGGGTTCTTCCTTTTGATTTGATCAAAAGGGCTCATTAGGATGGCTTTATGATCAAAATAAGGCCTCTAGGTTGTAGTGAGGGAAGTTGAGAGAGTATTTGGGTAGGGGTTGGCCGAACCAAATGGATTTTAAGGTGTGAATAAATGAGAAGGAGGAGTGCCCTTTTATAAGAGGGGTGAGGGGCACCTTTGGAAAAGCTAGAAATATTAATTTATAATAAATTCATATTCGGTTTCTAATGACTCCAAAGTTGATTATTTAAAGTTTATGGTGGGGATAGGTTGAAAACCATTCAACCAATATAATTTATACAGGTTTGGGTCATTATATTAACCTTATCTTTTAGTTTTAACTCTTAGTTAATTAGTTTGACATTACCATGCCACTTTGTATTTTTACATTATATAGTTAATAAACTTACTATATACATCCAAGAGACCCCCAAGTGGTCCATTAATGATAAACCTATCATGATATAAGTCTCTTGGCCGAAAATTAGATTTTTAGGAATTTAATATCAATTAATAATATAATATTTGTTTTAAAAACTCTTTTATGTCAATTTTGACACTATTCAATAATTGATTTTTGTAAAACTCAAAAAAGAATTATTACTTCAAAAAAAGTTAATTAAATCAATCCTAAAATTTCATATTATCCTGGAAAATTAGTCTAATTCAAAAAAAGTCTGAAATTATATTTATTTGAGTATTTATAATATCAATTATTTAAATTTTTCACTATTATGGTAATTACTGCATCATCATTGTGTCATAAATAAATTAAATTATTTAATATCTAAAAATTATAAATAAAATATAATTATGTATGAAATCTTATTATATTTCTAATGAATATTTAAAATAGAATTTATCTTATGCATAACCCTATATTAAAAATGTTTTAGTAAATAAACTTTGATTTTAACTCTTTTAACTCTTCTTTGAATTAAATAATAATAAATGTCCTAATCTAATCCAAGTGGACCTAAATGATAACATTTTATTCCTAAGGTTGTTTTTGGTCGAGATACACTTTTCCAATAGAATTAGGACAAGCATTAGGGTAATATTAATATCATTTTTACCCTTAATTACCCTATTTACTTTTAATCGTGGTAAATAAAAGTAAAAAGTTACTATTCACCAAAAATTATTTTTATCTCATTGAACCACATTTTACTTATTGATATTAACCATGTGTCTCAGATTTTAGAAATTCCATTCATAGAAGCGGTAAAATTATGTTTTATGAAAAATTCAGTTTTTTAACTACAACTTAGTAGTTTCACTATTCATCAAAAATTGAAGTTTTTCAAAACAATGCCAAAATTTCACCCTAAGCTATAATTGATATTCTGAATTCAAAAATGAAGTCCATTTTGAAATATAAAATATATATAATTTCAAAACGTAGGTATTACTATCCGTAACGGATGGTTTGATTGGTTGTGGTGTGTTAGAACTCGATGTTGCGTACAGCACACGCTATCACATTATTCGAAGAGAAGCGTACCGTAGAAGCTTGGGGTGTTACATCAAAGATTCATTATTTGTGTTTCATTATAAATTCAAATTTATATATACTAAAATCATATATAAAGGTAAAAAAGTACCATAAACCACCACTTTATTATGTACTTATTGATCCACACACACATATATGTTTGAGGGAAAATAACTCACTATATCCATTTTGCATTTATAAAATAAATTTTGGTCATTTTTTGAAATTAAAAATATTTAAACATATCAAATGATTCATAATAAAATAATTATGAAAATGTATATTTATTTGGACATCACTGATCAGTTAGGTCATTAATATATTGGGCGCTCTTAGGAGCTCTTTGCTCTTAAGAGCGCCCTAGGGTTCTTGTGGCAGCGGGCGATTGGCATGATTCGTGGGAGATTAACGGACGGTGGGGATGGTGGTTTCTCTGGCAGCGAGGTGAGGGTCTGGATGGGAGACGTTCTATGGGCCGCTAGGGAGGTGAGGGTTCTCGGCAAGCAAATGTGTGGCAGCAGGGGGTGGTTACGGGTCCAAGGTGGTGGCTTCTTCGAGAGTCGTAGTGATGCTGAGGATGAGGGAACCCAAGTCATTGTGACATTCCCTCTTTCCACCCAACTGTAGATGAGCCCCGTTTCTGTGATCCCAATCCCAGATCTGATCATAGCCGATTGGTTTTTGCGATGATCACTTACCATATTCATATATGGATAGGATGAATTCATGATGCGAGGATGTTAACATTTGAGGGTTTTCTTTGTGAAGTTTTATTTGTGAAATTGATGATGGAAGGTCGAATGTAGGATTTGAGGCATCAAAGTTGTTGGTGTGCCTCTACGCCTGGCCCTCATTGGTTTCCCTCTCTTTCACTTCCCATGCATCTGGTTTTCTAATTTTTGTCGGTCTCCAGTGTGGGTTCATCCATGGCTCAGATCTGGTCGGCTTCATGCCTAGAGTGGTGCTTCTAGTTTAGATCACCTTGGAACCCCTCATCGGTGATGTTCCTTTAGTGTGACAGTTGCTTCATCTATCCATGGGTGGCTTTTTCTCAGCTTCTCGTACCTTGGAGCATCTGCCTCATCGGGATGCGATGAGATTGTGGTTGCGGTGTCAGAGGGAGCCTCGTGGGATTTTTGCATCACGGCTATCTTCTGGTGATGGTTCTGGTGGATGAGATTCAGATTTGACAATAATGAGTTTGATTCCCCCTGAGGCCTTGCTTCCCTAACCCTGCCTTGGCCCCGAGTCCCATCCCTCCTCTCCAGGTTGGTCGGGATCGATGGTTCGTCGGAGCTTTGGGAGGTAGCATTCGGGCAGGCTTCAGTTCTCCAGGGATCGATGACAGGCAGTGATGACGTTGGAGATGTTTTACAAATGTATTTTGGAAATGGTGAACAGTTTGATGGGTTTATGGTGTAGGTGACGATGTGCACATGGTGCAGACCTCGGGCGGCGGCTTGAACTCGACGCGGCTTAGCGCCCACTTTTGATTTTTGAATTTTTTGGCTTCATGGACTGGATTATGTGGTGGTTTGTTTCTGTTGTGTGTCCTTTGTGGTCTGTGGTTAAAGGGTTTATGAAACCATACCAACTACAAGTGGCTGCTCTAAATGAGTTTCAGAGCTGGGAGTTTTCACCAGACCATTTTTATTCGGATTTGGATGTTTGAGAGGGTATGGCAATTATCATCTGTACCAGTGTAATGACCCAAATATTTACGGAATAATACTTTTTGATTTCTATTAATACTTATGAATATGATATTAATTGTACGTTAAAATGGACACTTTTCTGATAGCATACTCAACATGCAACAAGGGGTTTCTCCAAAATCTTACGTTGCACACAACATTGAGATATACCAAAAAAATAATACAATAATAATATTATTATTTTAAATGGTAGTTAATGGCTAACTGTTCGAATGGAGGGAATGAATAATATCAAATTAATTTTAAAAAAATGTTTACACATGTTTAAATAATGATTCATTGGTTACCAAATTTATTAGAAATGGAAATAAAAACCAATTGAATATAAAGGATGTGTTTTTATGAAAACCTATTTAAAAGAGAATAATTGTGTTTTCATATCACTCTTTATGGATTTTTATTTAATGAAAAATATATGATATATATTCAATGTAATGTTTTAAAGTCATATTATATGTTTTATATATATTATATAAGAACAAATTCAATTTTTCAGATAAAAGAAGCATTTTTCTAAAAATGCAGTTTTATCACCTTTTGATGGAGAACCCTTTTTAAATATATTTTTTTCACTTTTATATATTCTATTTTACAAAATAAACTTCTTCTATATAACCAGGACATCAAAATTTACTTTGGTTGAAATTTTGGTATTTTTCTGATGAAATTCATATTTTAATGAATAGTGAAAAATACTACATTTTAATTTAAAACTGCATTTTCTTCTAATTTATTTATATAGTTAGATTGTACTTTAAATTGGTTTTAAAGTAAAATTGGATTTTATTTTTATCATTTAATCCAATTTTTTCCATTGGAAGTAATTTCACTTTGAAATTGGACATAAAAACATGTTAATCTTTTGGTAGTTTTTACTTCTTAACAACATGCTTTTTGGTTTAGACAACAGGAATTAATTTTAAATTAATTTATAAAAATTATGTGTTTTGTATTTATAAAAAAGGATTCTATATTTAGAATCAGAAGGTTCAAATTGTGTAAAGAGGTACCTTTTATTTTTACATTATGAATAGTAACTTCAGTAATTATTTTAGTTACCATGGTTAAAGGGGTAAATCTGGTAAATAAGGGTAAAAAAATAATATTAAACTACCCTAACACATGTACTAATACTATTGGATAATATATGTCCGACCATAGGCATACTTGGGTCTATTTTGGGACCCCATGTAGCCACTTTGATGTGAAAATGACATTTTATAAGAATTAATTTAACGTAAAGAAAAATATAACATAGACATGTCTATTTTTACTAAAACAGTTTTTATATGGGGTTATATAAGTGATATATTTGACTATAAATATTCATTTGAAAGAAAAAAATATTTCCTAAATCATGTTATTTTATTTATAATTTGTAGACATAAAATAAATATATATATATATATATATGACACAATGATGATGTAGTAATTACCTTATTAATGAATGGTTTAGATAAATCAGATTATAAATATTAAAATAAATTTATTTTAAAACTTTTTATGTCATCCACAATTTTTATGGATGATTATGACTTTTTATATTTGAATTAATAAAGTTTTTTCTAAATAATCAAGTTGTTATGGATTTTTTAAAAATTCATGATATGAATAGTATAAAAATTGACATAAATGAGTATTAAAAACAATACTATTTTATTAAATGATATAATAGTCCTAAAAATCTAATATTCACCCACATGACTTAGATAATGTTGAAAATGTCATTAATGAACCACATGAGTTTCTTTTGGCATTTTATAGTAACTATATTAACCATATAGTATGAATATACAAGAAGACATGGTAAGAGTCAAATTAGTTAACTAAGGGTTAAAGCTAAAAGATATGGTTAAATTTGTGACCTAGACTTGTCTAAAACCTGTTTTTTGAAAGTTTTTCAACCCAAAATTATCTTATCTTTGAAATAAATTAATTTGGGACCATTTTAAACCGAAAATTAATTTATAATAAAATAATATTTCAAGATATTCCTAAAGTGCCCCTCCTCCCTCTTACAAAAGGGAATCACCTCTACCCATTTAATCACACCTATAAAGCCCCCTGTCTTGTCCAAACTCTACAAAAATAATCTCACAATATCCCTCTCTTCATCCTATAAGCCTTACCATAGGCATAAGTCAAGTCAATAAATCCTTTTGGCTCAAATCAAAGAGTGTTACACGTTTTAAGAGGTAGTGTATTCTCTAAAGTTCATTTCCATTATTTTACTTCTTCACTCCCTATTCTATTATTATTTTTTGATTACATAACAAAACCAGTACCCTCAATATACTATGATGTTTTTATGAGAATTATTCTAACTACACATACACACACCTCCATCTAATAGATATGAACATATTGTTTCTGTGTACAGCGAACTACTGCCTCACGAAATGATAATTGTTTGATTTTTCCCTACCACCTCTCATGGTGGAAATTATGATGGAACTGTATTTATATATGATATATATTATATTTATATTTTATCTATGATACTGTAATTTTTATTTACAAACATACCTTTATTCTTTTCATGATGTGTAAATACGATAATTTCATTTGAGTAAGTGTGGACTACCGCCCCCTCAAAGTGATATGACTCGTTCATGCCATACATGGATTGTATAAAGGATGAAGTTAATGAAATTATGTAACATATATATCATATTATATTATACTGGAATTATAATATACCTATATATCATTTAGTTTTCATTTCTTTAATATGATGAATAAATGAAAGTAGCGTTCATGCGTATGTATGGCTTACCGTCTCCATGAACGGTGCATTTCATTTCTTATCTCCAAATGTTATGGACTATTATAAATACATATATAATGTATATATATGATATTTAAATCATGAATACTATTCTGTAGATGATGTACTTTTGACCATATGGACAATTTTTAATTATAACAAGATCATTTTCGACTCAAGTACCCAATATCAACAAAACAACTGATATTAACTTAAATAATTAGGTAATTTTTATAACATGGTAAAAAGTGATATAAAAGGAATAATAAAATTGAAAAAGGTTCTTAATCAAGTAGAAATTATCTTAATTTTATTAGTCAATAAGAACAAGAAACTTACGTGACAAATTGGACACAAGGTAAGAGAACCTTTCATCCTCCTCTTTTAATCAAAGACTTATTTTATGTTATGTCTTTTAATTTCCATTTTCTTATGTTGAGATATATTCTTCTATATCATTATTACTATAAATTTTATTTCCATGTGATTATAGACTCTTTTCTCTCTCATCAACTCATTTTCTGAATTTTTAAGTGACGTCGTTAGGCTGTTGAATTTTCGTAAGGGAATTTCTAAACTCAATTTCCACTCTTTGGGTTTTACGCATACTTCGTTGATTATATTAATCCAAGATTATGTGTGGAATAACTTTTTATTTATTTATGTTGTAATTTTCACTTGCCTTTTTTGGATATACTTTTTCAACACATAATCATCCCATTGATAAATTCTTACATCATTTATATGAACTTTGTAAGGGAAATCTCGATTCATTGAGTTAAATATCTATGTCATTGGTTTTGTTTTTCCAAGAATATGTGTGAATTGCCTATGATTGTTTTACGCTTAATATCCACTTATATTTTGTGTATTTATATTTTTCACACATAATTATGTCATTGATTTATCCTTAATCTAAGGAAAATATCTTTGTAAGGGATTTTGTCTCAATTTACATTCCGTTGAGACTTATTTGTTGTTATACACCAATTCATCTTATATGGTGTATATAATTCCCTTATACATATTATATCATGAATCTCATTATTCTTATGATATTATAATCTTTGTTTAATTTTATTCTGTAATTATTTTTATTCAAGTATTTTCTCAAGTGGTAAGGGACTCTTTAACTAAAACATTGTTTTACATTTTTTAAAGATTTATTCTTCTAAATATTTCTCATTAATGTCCATGTATTCAAAATGATTTTTAGGATTTATTTATATGTACATTAATGTTTTAAAATTTTAATTCCTTTAAAAGTTTCAAAGTGGTATGGGACACTTTGATTCAAAAATCTATATATTAAATGTTTTAAATGATTTTGGAAATGGATTGAATATTTCAATATCTTGAATTGATTCATTGTGGTTGATTAGTGAAATGTTTATCTTTGCAATATTTCATGTGTTATGATTATATAATGGTACTTGGACATTTGACGTGTGGTTACGTGATAAACCAATGACGGGTGGTTACGAGATAAACCAAATGACGGGTGGTTCCGTGATAAACCAAGGATGGGTAGTTACATTATAACCTCCAATGCATTGGGTATGGAATTCGGCCATATGGCTATTCTATTTAGTGATATGTGTGGAAGTCGATCATATGGTTATTCCATTTAAGTATGTTTATGTCCCAAGTTACCTTTATATGTTATATGTTTCTTTCTTTGGGTTTTATGGTAATATTTTCGGTACAAAAACGGTAAGCAATGAGCTTATATTCAGTGAAGTGTTTTGCTACTTCTTAAAGGTGAAAAGTGTTACTTTATGATAAAGTTTTCATGGTTTAATTTTTTTTGCAAGACTATCAATTTTCTTTCATTATGTATCCCTTACTGATATTTTTATGCTCATCCCAAGTTTTGAAATGTTTTTCACGGGACATAAATAATAATAGTCAAGGATGGGATCAAGGAAAAGTTATGATGTTAAAACATGAAACAATGACATATTTCATTTAAAATCGTTTTTGTTTTATGAAAAGAGGATAGTGAGTAGAAGTGTCTACTTGTAATATTCAAGATATTGTGTATAAGTTATGACCTAATTCTCTAAATCTCTAAACCTAAAAAGATCTTCGATGTGAATTAAAGTCAAATTATGGACTTAACAATAGATTAAGTAATGTTTAAGGTTGGGGCCTTATAACCAGGACCGTGCAATTCTGCATGGGACAGCTAGTCGAGCATCTATACAAAGTTAGAATTTTGACATAATGTTATTAGCACTGGGGAGGGGCATTTTCTTATAGTCTTGATTTGGGATGTTTATGGCCTTGGGATTTTAGAACCATTGGGGCACGGTTTTTGTCTTTAAGTCTTTGATGTCATGTTGGGTTCCCCCACCCCCCTTAATAGGAGGATTATGTTAATAGAAAATTAATTTGCAGTCAGTATATTTATGGGGCCATTGGATGTGTTTTTGATTTTTATATTCTAGGTGGTAATGATAAAAGTGATATTTAATTGTTATCTTTTAATATCCTATTTCATACATTATAGGCATATTTTAAAGTCTAGGATATATAAAATTTTAAAATCACATATACCATCATGAAACATTTTTGTTTACGTAAATTGACACTTTTTATGAATGCTTTAAAACCCTTTCTTATTCTAAAAAAGAAATGAAAATCAAATTCTTTATGGTAATAACTTAGTATCAATTTTGTAATCCCAGAATCAATCCATTGGGAAATGGTAGATTGTACGTTACTACAATTAAAAACAACCCTTCATTTCCCACATGAAGATGATATTTTACTTTAACAAATCCTGTCTTCCTTCTCAAATAGTGCAAATCAAAAAAAATGTATTCCACATATCACACATCCAGCATCGATGAAATATAATCAAAATGATTAATATCCCTAACATATACACCTTAATACCCATGTTTCTCTGTTTATCATTAATTCATTTGATCATATTTAATGACTTTATGTTTTCATATTGATTTTGAATTTATAATGCATGGGTTCTAATATAAGACATCTTATGTTAGACGGAAAAAACCATAAATAATTGGAAAATGCTAATGAGAGTTTTTTAAAATTCATAGAGAAAAAAAATCTTAGATTATTATGAAAAATAAGTCAAAGTAATGAAAAAAATTTGCGAAAATAAGAACAAAAAATGTGAAAATGTGGAGCCAAACATCGATCAGAAGAAGAGCAACCAAAAATCATCTGATCAATGGGTCAAACATCGATCATAAGAGATGAAGAAAGGAGAAGAAACAAAAATCATGAAAACAGTGCTAAAACAGCACACAAACAAGAACAACCCAATGAGAAGAACAAAAAAATCACTAAAAGGGAGGAAAGATTGATTAAAAACGATTAAGGAATAACATACCATTTAACTATGGTTCGATTCGGTCGAAAGATTCGAAAGAGGCAACTACAGAAATCGACTTTCGTGAAATCTCAAATGGCGCTAGCATAGCAATCTTAGTTAGGTTCTTTTAAAATAGGGTGAGTGGTTTTATCAATGCTAGTAAAAAATGCTAATAAAATAAATATTTATTATTGCTAAAATGGAAAGCGCTCATAAATGTGTATTTCATCATCACTTTTTACTAACATTGATAAATGTTTCTTTTATCAGCGCTTCATATAGCGCTCATAAATACTATTAGAAAATATAAATTAGTAATTAAATTTAAAAATTACAATAAATTACTAATTATATAAAGATAAATCTTAAAAATTACTTTATAATAAAAAAATCATAAATATTTAAAATAAATTAATTGTAGAAATATTAAGAGAAAATAAACAATATTGTTTAATTTAATGTATTTATAAATGTGATAATTTTATGATAAATGTTTTAATATTATGATAAATGAATAAATAATATTGATTATGCATGACAAAAAATATTAAAAACTAATAAATTATATATATTATATATATTTCACAAATAATATAAATGAATAAATATTAAAATAAATACGAATAAATGGTAAAAATTGTATTTAATTAAAAAGATTTAAAATAAATTCCTAATTAAAAATGAATTGATAATAATTGTACAAAGATTTAAATAAAAAATATTAAAATAAAAATGAATACATATTAATTATATAAATTAAAAAATTATTATATTTTGATTAATAAAAATGTATAAATAAATATTTAAAATGACTAAATTACAGAAATAGTGAATGAATAAATATTAAATATGAATAAATTACAAAGATATTACAAGTGAATATGTTTTAAAAATGAATGGATAATGATAATGGAATAAATATTAAAAATGAATAAAATTTAACAATTATAAATGAATAAATTTATAAAATATTAAAAAATGAATTAATACTTTTAATTATATAAATTAATAAAATATTAAAAAATTAAAAAAATTAAAAATTAAATATAAAAACATTAGATTTATAATGAAGCGTTGGTTATTAATGAATAAATAATTATTGTATAAAGATTTAAATTCAAATATATTAAAATAAAAATGAATAAATATTAATTATATAAGTTACATGCTATTAAAACTATTGAATGTTGATCTTTAAAAATGTATCAATGACTATCAATATATAATATAATAAAAAAAATTAAATGAATAAATATTTAAAATGAATAAATTACAAAAAAAAAATTAAAATTAAAGAAACATTACAAATGAATAAATAATATTAAATAAATAAACATGCATGAACATCACACACAAACACATACTTGCATATACACATACATACACGTAGACACATATATACACATTCACATATATAAAATAACATAAATGTACATACGCAAACATACACAAGCATATGCATACATACACGTACATATACATACAATTACATATACGTACATACACGTACAAACACATGCACATGCATATATGCACATATTGCATAAACATACATTTTCTTCTAAAAGAGAATCTTCAGGAGTGGCCTTTTCGAACCCCCCACACCCAGAAACACCCTCCCCATAAAGAGGTCATTCGGAGAAGCCCCGGCCGGGAAAGGGGCGTTGTCAGTCGAGATGACATAGCATCCCATGGGGTAATAGTCTGATTAGCGATGGTTTGACACAACAATCTGTCGGTCAGGTGGTATGCGCACTTCTGCCCACCTGATGAGACACTGGGTTACCCAGCTAGGTGAGCGGAGTATGGGAGGCAGAAATTCTCTCGAGAACGGGCTCCTAGGAATCGAACCCGTACCTCACCGAACACAGTTGTTATGGTCCTCAACCTTGCACCACTAAACATACACATACATACATATACACATATACAAACATACATGTACATACACATATCCACATACACATACACATACACATACATGCACGCACACACACATACACATGCACATACATACATATAAGTACATGTGCACATAAAATACGAAAACATACAAACGTACATGTACACATACACAAACATAAATCTATATGCATACACATAAACACACGCGCACACACAACACATATATACACATACAACACATACAAACTCATACATACACATTCATATATGCACATATAGACGTATATCTACATATATCTACATACATACACATGCATACACATACATACAAATTTTTGTGTATATATATTTAAAATTATTTAAGATGAATATAAATATATAAATTCAAGAATGAACTATATTTAAATAAATATATATTCATTTATATATTTATATAATCGTTCAAATGAAATATTAATAAATTAAATTTATATGTACATTTTGTAATTATTGTATATAATTATATTATTAAACATTTTTATTGATTAATATACATTATATATATATATATATATAATATTCTGAAAACAAGATTGATAATTTTTTTATTACAATATAGTTATATAAATCATATTTATATATTATATTTACATATATATACTTATTGTTATATAAATTTTATTTTAAAATATATAACTACGTATATATAAATTAGATTATTCAAGGTGTCTTATCACTACTAAGATTTTTTTTGATAAAGGTGTACTTTTATGTGTTTTTAAAAAATGCTGACAAAAGGTATCCTTTTATCCGCACTTTTTTTAAGTGTTGATAAATGTCACATTTATCGTCACTTTTAACTAGTGGTGGGAAATGTTTCTCACCTATCAACGCTTTTTGTTTAGCACTGATAAATGTGACTGCACTAATAACTGTGAATCTATAGTAGTGAAAGTGATTAATTTTGAAATTAATTCATTGAAAGATGTTAAAATTGAAAATGAAGAAACTTATTATGGAATTAATGTCACCAAAGAAGATACATCTTTGTTAATCCATAAAAATAAAATAATTATTTATAAATAAAATTTCAACCGTAAATGTAATGAAATTGGCATGTAAATGATATAAAATCTTCTCATAAATGAATTCGCATTAAAAATAATACAATTTATATTTAATCACTTTCACATTAACCGATTATATTTTTGATTTTATTTATTCAGTAACAAATTTAAGAACCTCGCATGATATTAATATTATAATAACTTTTTTACTATTGTTTTTTAAATTTAGAGTCGTCAAAATGAATTAATTTCAAATTAGTATTTTTATATTTTTAATTTTTTAATTTATTATATTATTTTTTAAAAATCTATTTGGGTTTTTTTTTGAAAAACCTTGGGTAAACAATGAATATAGAAAATATATATAGAAATCCATCGTACGTGTACTGTGGATATGGAAACATGAAAAGGCCACACTTAATTATTACATGTCATCACAATCTATTTCCTATGATTGTTTTATGCTGGAATTAACTTTATTTAAAGGTGACGACGACTTTTTCATAAAACTTGTTAGTCCTCAACTAGAATAATTTAAATATACATAAAATAATATATATAAATATATAAATATATAAATATATAATATATAATATTTACCATATTTAAATGTGTATATATTTTTATATTGAAATACTAACTCGTACTCATTTACACATTCGCTAATAATTTTAATATTTCAAAAATCATTTATAAATCTAAAAAAAAATCTAAAATTATATATATTTTAAATAATTTTATTACTTTAGAAAATATACAATTAATGAAATAATAATAATTATTTTCATCGTACTAAAGTTTAGAATTTATTTCATTTTACTCGAAAATAAAAGAATGAATTTTATAGATTTACTTTTATTTAAGAATATATCATTGATAATTTATTAATAATAAATTTAATCACCTAGGAGTTAGGATAACTGTGAATTCTGGTGTATTCATATTGAAATGACATGTTATTTTCATATGTCATTTGTTTGTATTCTATTACATGCATGCAAAAATGATTTCTTTGGGTTTATTATTATTCTGCTCAAATTCTTTCGAGCATGCTACCCTCCTTTGTATACCTCTGGTGTGCATCATATGATGGAATCCTTCCTTGCAAAGATGTGTGGCTATGCTCCAGATCCAAGAACGTGCGACATAGTTCAGACACGACCTTTCCTCTGTGGGAGCTCAAAGGTCTACATTGGATTCTCAATGACAGTTTCAAGAGAACATGATTGTCGGACCCTCGCATTCGGAGGTGTGAGTATTTTATTTCCGTTCTATTGTTCTTAGCTCTATCTATTTCAAAGCTTTCGTCATTGTTCTTTTCGTGGTAAGCATGTACTTTGTAAATCTTTTTTTTAGCATTAATAAATTGTGTGGGTGGTGTTCTTGCCATGCATGTAGGTCCAAAATGGATCGAATCATGTTAAATCCTTTGCATCCATTCTTTACTTCATTCTTACTTTTCACATCTTGAATATTCTGTTTCCGTTGAATTCGAATTATGTGAAACAAAATACCCAAATCGGTCCTCTCGGCTTCACCTGAAATGTCCTCAAGCACCACACATTCCCCAACAAAGTGGTATCAAAGGAAAATTGAGTTTACTTTTGTTTTCGAATATGTTTCTTATTTCAATTTGGTTTCCATTTTAATTTCACCTTTTCAATCTCATCTTAATTCGCTTGTTTCCTGTTATGTTTATAATTGAAGTCACTATAACCTGAAATATATTCGAACTCAAATATCTAATTGCATACACGTGAATATCCGCTGATCTTGTCCATTTTTTGGGGGCGTATGCTTAACGTTATCCCCAATAAATTGGTATTAGATCTTTTGGATAAACATGACTTCAACTAGGTTTGTAATCGAAAAAATTAATGGATACAATGATTTCAATTTATGGCAGATTAAGATGAGATCCCTGCTTGTCCAATAGGAGTTAATTGATGCCCTATATGACCATAAGAAATCCATTATTACCTTGTCTACTAATGGACAAACCTTTACTATTTACCAAGATGTATCTTCTGATATTATTGTTAAGGCCCATAGTTCTCTACTTCTTTATTTAAGCGAAAAAGTGCTTAGAGAAGTTTCTTTTGAAACTATTACAGCTGGTATATGGATTAAGTTAGAGAAATTGAACATGGAAGCTTCACTTGTTGGTATACCTTATATGAAACATCGTATGGTTACCTTTAAAATGAAATGTGGTGTTTTAATTAAATCCCACTTGGAAGAATTCAATAAAATCATGCTTGATTTAGCCAATATAAATATGACTGTTGACAATGAAGATCAAGCCATGGTTCTTTAAATTTATTCAGATAATGGCTACAACACATTAGTGGAGGCAATGATGTATGACCATGACCCTCTAACCCTATAAGAAGTTAAATCTTCCTTCCTCTATAAAGAGTTACATTCTAAACTTATAATTAAGGGTGACACTGAGAGTCTATTCAAAAGGGGTAGGCCATAATCTGTAAGGGTTGGTGTCCTCAGAACCAACTGTTTTGTACTTTTATTACATAAATGTTCACTTATTATATATTGTTCATTGTTCTGCATGACTATAATATAATAATGTCCTGGAATATTTGTTGCATTAATAAGGTCATAGCAGATCCCCGCTATGATGAGAACCTTGAAATTCTATAACAATATTCTTAAATAAAGTTCTGCGGTTGGATGACATACTATGATAGGACACATAGTATACAGACCGTCATGTGAGAGTACTCGTAAGAAGACGAGACTCTCTCTCATGGAGTTCACACTTGGTAATCTCCAAGATGGGAGATTATGAGAAAAGACCCGCCAGTAATAATTCCACATGTCTTGGTGTCATCGGATATTGCTATCTGCGAGCGTGTGTAATGGTCCTTAGACTGAAAGATTTTCATTAACTCATGTCATGACTCGCGCACTTAGATTTACTGACGAAAACAGTCACACAGACAGTTGGCGGGAAGTAGGGTACGTTGGGTGCGTCATGAGTGACATGTTGTTAGTGGATAAGTCGAGGAAGGATTTGTCCCTTCCATTTATGGAAGTTGATATCTCGGCCCTTTGATTGAAATAGAACTATCGCATTAAATTCCATGGCCATTGTGTAAACGACGAGTTTATTTCAGGTAGTCAAAGAATGACATATCAAACATATAGGTTTATGACACTGCCATGAAACCTTCTTGATGAGATGTCGAGAAAAAGGGATTAAATTACACAGTAAGCGTTTTTATGAGGTGATACGTCAATACGGCGTCAACTTCTTTCTCTTGGGTGCCTTGACCCGTTGCTAGACCGTAATCTTGGACTTTAGGCAAGCCCGCCTAATGCCAACGAGAAAGAGGCCTAGAGGGTCACACAGTAAGTGTATCCAAGTATCTCAAGTTGAATAAAGATTATTCCCATACGTTGTTTAATAATTATTCAAGGAAGCCTAAGTTGTTTTAAATGATGGAAGAAAAAGAAAAGGAAAATAAAACAAGTACACACCGTGTATTATTAAATGTACACGCCGTGTAGTTTTATTTTGGAAGAGAAATGAATAAATGAAAACAAGATATACACGCTGTGTACATTTAATGTACACGCCGTGTAGTTTTCAATGAAAAACAGGTACACACCGTGTAATTATTATTACACGTCGTGTAGTTTTTCCAGTCAGGATTTTGAGGATATAATATTGTTTTAAATGATATTTATTATAATAAGCGTGAGCGTATTTCAAGGAATTAATTATTCGACATGGGGGTTTTCAATAAGAGTTAATGAAATAAATGAAACGCATAACACGTTTTTTTATTGTCATAACTCTACAACCTCAAACTCGATTATAAATATCCTCACAACCCAACTCTTTTCCTACACAAGAGAATCATTGTGCACAAAATCTCTGGAGAATTCTTTCAAGACTGAAAGAACCTCTTCCTCCAAGAACACTCTCAAGACTGAGAGAGATCATCTTCCATTGGATCAAGACGATCTAAGGCGGACAACGCAAGCAAATGCTTCTCCATGCTAGCACCTGGAGAATCCTTTGGCGATGTCTAGAGATACAAGGTACACGTGTGGATCACCGCTAGAGGGATTCTACACTTGGCTTCTACGACGCAACAATGGATCACATCGACAACGTGATCGAGAACATCAACGAAGAAAGAACACCCAAAAGTTATTTCTTTATAATTAATTAAATTAACTATAATCAACCTGTAATGATCCTTGTTTGTGGTTCCGGGAAAAACCATCTTCTTTGTCTTTTTCTGTGATTCGATCCGTGAAGACTGACGTTTAACGTCGTATTGATCCCGGATTGATAATTGATAATGACAAAAAGCCAAGTGGGCACATTAACCCACGTGCTTCTGCTGCGCCCGGAACCTTGAAATGGTATCAGAGGGAGGTTACAACGTTGATTATAGTTATTTAATTTTCGTTGATAATTTACGCATTCATATTTGATTCAATTCGATATAAATCATTCTATAAATCTGGATTAACGAGATCTATTCTTCCTCCTTCGTTTCTTGATTCATATCACAGAAATGACCTTTTAATTTTAATTTTGATTAAAATAAAAATGAGGAACTCATCCGGAGGAGCTGCTCTTTCTGTATGTACAACACGGGATTACACGCGCGTGTAATTAAAACTACACACCGTGTACTTAGGTTCAACGAACCGGCACTGGTCCGCCAAACCACGCCGTTTGGATTGATTATGGCTAAGTTTTAATCACGCCATGTTGACCAGAATAGAACGGCACGTGGAAACCGGAATATGCGGCGTGTATGTTGGAACAACACGCCGTGTAGTCCATTCCGACCCAGGTGAAACCGTGTACAAAGATAAGCCGCGTACCGCGTACACGAGATCGCCAGGCTGGTTACCGCATAACAAGGAAGTACATGCCGTGTATGATTCATCTACACGCCGTGTACTCTAAAATTTCCAAAGTACAGAAAACACGCCAAAGCCCCGGCGTGTACTTTGGATAAAGGGTGGAAAGAAAAATACACGCCGTGTAATTATAAACTACATGCCGTGTACTTTCCAGAAATGGAATTTCACCAGGTTTCCTCCAATGTACAAAGAACCGTACAAGGAATATGGATGAGAAGAATCTCAAGGAAATTCTGAAAGGAATTTAAGATAAAGAATTGATTAATTATAAGATCATAATTAATTTAATTCGAGTGCATCTTATCTTAAATAAAAGAATGATTGAAAGAATTTGAATTCTAAATATGCGTAAATATTGTTGCATACTATGGATGATCATGAGCTAGACCAAAGACCCTTTGTATGTGTATGGTTTCATTTAAATTTATTTAATTTAAATTTGTTGGCCTGCGAGCCTTCTTCCAATAAAATGTAGGGCCTGCGTGCCCATGGTTTCTTTAATATAAACCCATGTAATGGAGGATCTCCCAAGCCAAAGGAGACGGTTCAAATCCCGAAGCTGAGGCGAAACCGACACAAGAAGATACAAAGGTGGACAGGTGGGAGCTGCAAAACACGAACCATCAGGTTCAAGGTGTTTTCCCTAGGTCAGGGTTAGCTTATCAAAACCGCTAGATAAGCTAACCAAATAGAAGCTCATGATCATGCCATCTTATTTTATTTCTATCTGATTTCATGGTTTATTTATTATGTATGTGTTGTCGCGATCACATAATTAATAAAATGAACAAGCATGCAAAGATGGAATAAAATAAAAACCGGACTATGCGTAAACATTATCGGAACATGGTTAATCACTTAAGCAAGCATCCCTTAATATTAACAAGCATGTGATAATACAAAGATACGCATAAAGAATAAAATCCCTCAAATACCATATTAAGTCAGACCAAGCCTTCTGTAACTTGATTAAGGGAAAGACTCAATAAAACTATGTGTTTGACCAACCCTTGTTGGGACACTTACTTTTATAAAGGAAGCCCTTATGAAAGGTTTCGGGTTGACTTAACCATATTACATCAAGAGAAGTAGCCCTTGCTAGACTTGGTGTAATATTGGAGGCAAGAGTTGAGGAAATCCAATTCAAGATTTCAGGATTGGGGAGTCCACTCAACAGATCAAGGAACTGTAAGCTCACAGTTGGCAAAGACCTGCCTACCTAAATACCTTCAAATAGCTTGACCAACCCTTGTTGGGGTTATGCGAAGGGGAATATGGATCCTTGCCACTAGAATGTCAAAACAATTGGACATTCCGAGTTCAATGGTGAGGGCCATTGGGACTTGATAAAATAGTGGGAGAATTAATAAAATTTATTATTTCTCATA
This sequence comes from Viscum album, assembly GCA_963277665.1. NCBI lineage: Eukaryota > Viridiplantae > Streptophyta > Magnoliopsida > Santalales > Viscaceae > Viscum > Viscum album. The sequence goes on from OY728137.1 coordinate 117,268,322, forward strand.
AAAATGTAATCAAGAAAGTATTAATAAACCATCTCTTTTAAATTGTAGAATCAAGATGACAAACTCGTCAACCACATTTTCTCTGCGATCAATACTGGATAAAGACAATATCCTCACCGGCAGTAACTTTTAGGAATGGTTTAGGCACCTTCGGGTTATCCTATGCCATGAATGAAAGTTTTACGTACTGGAGTCCTCACTTCTTGATTCCCCTACCCCATGGGTGAGTGATGAAGATTTCCTAGTCTATGATCAACATTTTAACGACGCTCTCGACGTTCAATGTTTGATTCTATCATCTATGTCTAGTGAGCTCATGAAGTCTCATGAAGAGATGGATGCATACAGCATGCTCGAGTACCTCTGTGGTCTATACCAGGAGAGAGCAAGACAGGAATGATTCGAGATCTCCAAGGCTCTATTTCAGAGAAAGCTTGGAGAGGGTGCCCCAGCTGGGCCTCAAGTATTCAAGCTCATTGGCTACATTGAGCGCTTGGAGGTTCTAGGGTTTAAACTCCCTGAAGAACTGGGTACCGATCTCATTCTCGCATCACTCCCCCAGAGCTTCTCAAAATTTGTTGTTAATTTCAACATGAACTATATTGAGAAGTCTCTATATGATCTTCTTATCCTTATTCTCCAAGTGGAAAATGACATGAAGCGTGAAAAGCCTTCTGTCCTTATGGTGAATAAAAGGAAAGGGAAGGCGAAGAGCTTTAAGCCCAAAGATTCTTCAAGGCCTTCCAAGAAAAGGAATATCAAAGGGGAGGCAAAGAAACAAGATGCTGTTTGTTTCGCATGTGGCAAGAAGGGCCACTGGAAGAAAAACTGCACCCAACCAAGGAAGAAAGGGGAAGCTTCAGGTGCGTTTGTTATCGAATGCAATCTATCTGTTTCTACTAATTGGGTATTAGATACTGCTTGTGGTGCTCACATCTATATCCAAATACAGGAACCAAGTAGACACATGAAGATTTATCGAGGGGAGGTAGATCTACGAGAAGCCAACGGAGCCAGACTCGCTGCGGTAGCTGTCGGAGACTACCACCTCACATTTCCTACTGGGATGGTTGTGGATTTGAAAGGTTTTTATTATGTGCCTTCTGTTACTAAAAACATTATTTCAGTATCCAGATTAGATACTGATGGATTCCTATTCAAGTTTGGAAATGAATGTTGCTACTTTCATAAAGATAGCATTTGTTTTTGTAGGGCACATTTATATAACGGCCTTTATGTGTTAGACTACACAAACCAAGTAATGGAAATCGATAACAAAGTTAATTCACATGACTCATACCAGACCCAACTTTGGAATCACCGGCTAGGTCATGTCAATGAGAAACGTTTGACAAAATTACATCTAGATGGGTATTTATATTCTTTCGAACTAAAACCACTTGGTGTATGTCATGCATGTCTACAAGAAAAAATGACCAAAGCCCCATTTAGTGGGAAAGGTGAAAGAGCTAAAGAGCTTCTAGAATTAGTTCACACAGATGTGTGTGGACCATTTCCAGTTGAAGCAAGGGGTGGGTTCTCGTACTTCATAACTTTTACTGATGATTTTAGTAGATATGGATATATCTATTTAATGAGGTATAAGTCAGATTTTTTTGATCGGTTCAAAGAATACAAGAATGAATTTGAGAGCCAGCTTGGTAAGAAGATTAAGAAACTCCGCTCAGACAGAGGAGAAGAATATCTTAATCAAGACTTCATTGATTTCTTACGGGAGTTTGGGATTCTATCTCAACTCACTCCTCCTTACACACCGTAGTGGAATGGTGTAAGTGAAATGAGGAACCACACCCTGTTGGACATGGTGAGATCAATGATGAGTCATGCGAGTCTTCCATTATCCTTTTGGGGATATTCATTACAAACAGCAACGCACATACTAAACCAAGTACAAACTAAATCGATAAATGGTATTCCATACGAATTATGGAGTGGACTCAAAGCCATGTTATTGAATTTACATGTGGGGGGTAGTGAAGCATTTGTTAAGGCCTCTTCAGGTAACAAACTTGCACCTCGAGGCACAAAGTGTATCTTTATTGGATATCCCAAGGAAACAAGGGGATATTACCTATACAACCCCTCAGACAAAAAGGTTACAGTGGCAAGACACGCCATATTCCTTGAGAGGGAGCACATCTCCAAAAGAGATAGTGGGAGCGATATAGACTTCAATGAAGTTGAGGCTCAAGATACACATGAGTTGGTACAAGAACGGATTCCACAAAGCCCCGTGGAAGAATAATCTGTTCCAGAGACACAAGAACTGTGTAGGAGCACGAGAGAGGTAAGAGAACCAGAATGATATGGTTTTCTTGTCACCGAGGATGGTGACTCATTATTGGTTGACAATGATGATCCTCTTACCTACAAGGAAGTAGTTGAAGGCACAGACGTTGCCATGTGGCAAGAAGCCATGAATTATGAAATGGATTCCATGTACCAAAACCAAGTCTGGATTTTGGTAGATCCTCCAGTTGATGTAAAGACTATTGGTAGTAAATGGGTATTCAAGAAGAAACTGGACATGGAGGGGAAAGTCAACACCTACAAGGCATGACTGGTTGCAAAAGGTTTTAGACAGCATCAAGGAATTGACTATGATGAAACCTTTTCACCGATTTCAATGCTGAATTCCATCAGAATCCTATTGGCCATTTCTATTTACCATGACTATGAAATTTGGAAAATAGATGTCAAAACAGCTTTCCTTAATGGGAACCTCTAGGAAGATGTCTACATGACACAACCTGAAGGGTTTGTGACTCCAAAGGATGCCAACAAGGTATCCAAGTTGCAGAAATCCATTTATGGATTAAAGCAAGCATCAATGTCATGGAACATTCGTTTTGATGAAGCTGTTACAGAATTTCGATTTGTTAAGAATGAATGTGATCCTTGTGTCTACAAAAGGTTTAGTGGAAGTGCAGTCGTTTTCATAATAGTATATGTTGATGACATATTGCTAATTGGAAACGATGTACCTGTCTTATAGTCAGTTAAGGCATGGTTGCATAAATGCTTCTCCATGAAAGACTTGGGAGAGGCGGCATATATTCTTGGTATCAAGATCCATCGTGATAGATCCAAGAGAATGTTGGGCCTGAGTCAAAGTACATACATTGACAAGATACTGAAGAGATTCAGTATGGAATAGTCCAAGAGAGGATTGTTTCCTGTGTCACATGGCATTCATCTTTTCAAGAAAATGTGTCCTCAGAAACATGAGGAAAGAAAGAGGATGGCAAGGATCCCTTACGCATCCGCGATTGGGTCAGTCATATATGTTATGCTATGTACGAGGCTAGATGTTGCTTACGCATTAAGTGCGGTAGGCAGATATCAAGCCGATCCAGGAGACCGCCATTGGATGGCAGTCAAGACTATACTTAAGTATCTGAGGTATACTAAGGATATGTTCCTGGTTTATGGAAGAGATGAGGAACTAGTCATCAGAGGACATGTAGATGCTAGTTTCTAAACTGATCAAGATGACATGAAGTCGCAGACTGGATACATCTTCAGTTTGAATGGAGGTGCAGTGAGCTGGAAGAGCTCAAAACAAACTGTGGTGGTAGATTCTACGGTAGAGCCCAAGTATATCGCAGCTTCTGAGGCATCTAAAGAAGCAGTATGGATGCGAAGGTTCGTCCAAGAGCTGGATGTAGTACCGAGCTGTAAAGATCCTATCACACTCTATTGTGATAATACTGCAGTGGTGGCACTTGCAAAAGATCCAAGGTCACATCAGTAGACAAAGCACATACTTCGGAAGTATCATCTCTTGAGGGATTTTTCTCAGAGAGGTGAAGTTGTAGTGAGCAGTATTTCCATGGAAGACAACGTGGCGGACCCATTGACTAAAGCCTTGAGTCAGCAGAAACATGATCATCATGTGAGGTCTAGCAGACTAAAAGTCATAGGCAGTTGGCTCTAGTCCAAGTGGGAGTTTGTAAGGGTTGGTGTCCTCAGAACCAACTGTTTTGTACTTTTATTACATAAATTTTCACTTATTATATATTTTTCATTGTTCTGCATGACTATAATATAATAATGTCCTGGAATATTTGTTGCATTAATAAGGTCATAGCAGATCCCCTCTATGATGAGAACCTTGAAATGCTATAACAATATTATTCAATAATGTTCTGCGGTTGGATGACATACTATGATAGGACACATAGTATACAGACCGTCATGTGCGAGTACTCGTAAGAAGACGAGACTCTCTCTCATGGAGTTCGCACTTGGTAATCTCCAAGATGGGAGATTATGAGAACAGACCCACCAGTAGTAATTCCGCATGTCTTGGTGTCATCAGATATTTCTATCTGCGAGCGTGTGTAATGGTCCTTAGACTGAAAGATTATCATTAACTCATGCCATGACTCGCGCACTTAGATTTACTGACGAAAACTGTCACACAGATAGTTGGCGGGAAGTAGGGTACGTTGGGTGCGTCACGAGTGACATGTTGTTAATGGATAAGTCGAGGAAGGATTTTTTCCTTCAATTTATGGAAGTTGATATCTTGGCCCTTTGATTGAAATAGAACTCTCGCATTAAATTCCATGGCCATGGTGTAAATGATGTGTTTATTTCAGGTAGTCAAAGAATGAAATATCAAACATATAGGTTTATGGCACTGCCATGAAACCTGCTTGATGAGATATCGAGACAAAGGGATTAAATTACACAGTAAGAGTTCGTAAGAGGTGATACGTCAATGCAGCGTCAACTTCTTTCTCTTGGGTCCCTTGACCCGTTGCTAGATAGTAATCTTGGACTTTAGGCAAGCCCGCCTAATGCCAACGAGAAAGAGGCCTAGAGGGTCACACACTAAGTGTATCCAAGTATCTCAAGTTGAATAAAGATTATTCCCGTACATGGTTTAATAATTATTCAAGGAAGCCTAAGTTGTTTTAAATGATGGAAGAAAAAGAAAAAGAAAATAAAACAAGTACACATCGTGTATTATTAAATGTACACGCCGTTTAGTTTTATTTTGGAAAGGAAATGAATAAATGAAAACAAGATATACACACTGTGTACATTTAATGTACACACCGTGTAGTTTTCAATGAAAAACAAGTACAAGTCGTGTATTTATTATTACACGTCGTGTAGTTTTTCCAGTCAGGATTTTGAGGATATAATATTGTTTTAAATGATATTTATTATAATCAGTATGAGCGCATGTCAAGGAATTAATTATTCAACATGGGGGTTTTCAATAAGAGTTAATGAAATAAATGAAACGCGTAACGCGTTTATTTATTGTCATAACTCTACAACCTCAAACTTGATTATAAATATCCTCACAACCCAACTCTTTTCCTACAAAAGAGAATCGTTGTTCACAACATCTCTGGAGAATTATTTCAAGACCGAAAGAACCTCTTCCTCCAAGAACGCTCTCAAGACCGAGAGAGATCCTCTTCCATTGGATCAAGATGATCTAAGGCGGAAAACACAAGCAAAGGATTCTCCACGCTAGCACCCAGAGAATCCTTTGGCGACGTCCAGAGATACAAGGTACACGTGTGGATCACCGCTAGAGGGAGTCAACACTTTGCTTCTATGACGCAAAGACGAATCACATCGACAACGTGATCGAGAACATCAACGAAGAAAGAACACCCAAAAGGTATTTCTTTATAATTAATTAAATTAACTATAATCAACCTGTAACGATCGTTGTTTGTGGTTCCGGGACAAACCATCTTCTTTGTCTTTTTCTGTGATTCGATCCGTGGAGACTGACGTTTAATGTCGTATTGATCCTGGATTGATCATTGCTAATGAAAAAAATCCAAGTGGGCACATTAACCCACACGCTTCCTCTGCGCCCGGGACCTTGACAATCAAGGGGTAAAAAGAAAGATTATATTAAGGATAAAAGCAAGAACAATGAACAACCCAATTCTAGGTCCAAGTATAGTGAAAGAAAAATGGTTTTCTTTCACTATGGTAAGACTAAGCACATTAGACTCAAGTGTAGATATCTAAAACAAATCCTAAGACTAAAGAACCAAATGGATAGTCCCTTTTGTGAATTATGGATATGATACTGCTAAAGTTTTAAATGTATCCAGCCATGCACTCACCCCTGAGTGGGTCTTGTATTCTGGTTTCTCATTCAATATGTGTCCCTTTAGGGAGTCTTTCCTTGATTTGGTAGAAAGGGTAGAAGGAGATGTTATTTTAGGAAATAATTGGAGGTTTCGAGTCATGGTAAGAGGTTCTTATTTAATAGAATTAGTTGACCTCTCTATCGTTACTTTATTATATGTTAGGTGCGTTCCTGACCTCCATAGAAACCTGATATCCTTAGTAAATTTGGGCTAAATGGATTCACTTTTAGGTCTGAATCAGGTTTCCTAAAAATCTCCAAAGGCTCTAAAATTATCATCAAAGGATCCCTTGTTAATGGGTTGTATTTATTGAATGTGAAGACCCATTCTAGAAAGTTGGGTAGTGTGTGTGTGTGTAACTAATACCAATAACACATTGTTATGGCATAAGAGATTGGGGAATGTATGCTCAATGGGTCTTGAGTAACTTGATAAACAACAAATATTCACTAACATTACACCAAGTTACATTCCCTTTTATTAAGATTGTGTAATGGGTAATTCTAAGAGATTCAACTTCAACAGTTTTACCTTTAAAGCTAGTTTCCCTTAGAATACACTCATTCGAATTTATGGAGATGCTATGACTACCTCCCATGGTTATTTTGTTACCTTTGTTGAGGAATTCTCTAAAAAGGTTTGGATTTACATACTCAAGAAAAAATGTGAAGTTTTTTAAACCTTTAAAACATAGAAAATCCTTATTGAAGACCAGGTAGGATTTTTTTTAAAACCATGAGAATTAATAATGGGCTAGAATACCTCTTTACCAATTTCATTTAGTTCTGCAAATCTGAGGGCATTGCAAGACCCCAGTCCGTTAGGGAAACCCTCCAACAGAATGGACTTGATAAAAGAATGAATAAAACTATTCTTTAGAGAGTATGAATCTTGCTTTCATGCTCATTTCTTCCTAAATCTTTCTGGGTAGAGGCTACCACCACAAAAGTGTACCTCATAAATAGGTTTTCATCTACTGCTAATCATTTTAAATCCCTGAAGGAACTTTGGAATAAAAAACTACCTTCTTATAATCACCTAATATTCTTTGGCTATATTGTATATTCCCATGTCTATATTGATAATCTTGAACTTTGAGTTCTTAAGTGTATTTTTGTTGGGTACCATAAATGTGTGAATGGTTATAAACTGTGGGTTAAAAAACACGATTTCTAAAAATGTATAATTAATAGTGATGTGGTGTTTCATGAATCTTATTCTCCTGAATATAAACACGTCATACCAGACACTAATGGTGCGACCATTGATAGGGCTACTGGTGCCCAACTATCAACTCAATTTGAGACTATTGTTCAGCCTTCTCTAACTGATCCTCAACCAATGACCCAAGATGAATCTTGATTTAGTTTCAATTCATATTTTGAAAACGATCATCCTAATAACAATTCTGATTACCTATTGGTCTGTGATAGATCTAGAAGAGTCCTGAAACCTCCTTATCATTTTAATAAATATGATATGACTTTATTTTCCATTCATGTTTCCCAGGATCTTGGAGATAACGATCCTCAATCTTATAAGAAATCTATTAATGACATAGATTCTAAGCTGTGGATCTATTCCATGGATGAATAGATGAACTCATTAAATAAAAATCACACATGGTCTATCATTGATAAACCTACCGATGTTAAAGTGATTGTTTGTAAGTGGACTTATAAATGAAATGAGGATAACACCGATGAAAACAAAATCAAATTTAATTTAAGACCAGTCACTAAGGGGTTCCTCCAAATAGAGGGAATTGACTATTATGGAAACTTTACACTAGTTTTAAAACACTCTTCTATTCAGCTATTTCATTCTTTTGATGCCTATAATGGATTTCACATTGAACAACTAGATGTGAAAATTAATTACCTTCATGGTGGACTTGAGGAGAAATTATATATGAAGCCTAAGGATGGTTATTCTAAATAATTTAAACCTAACCAAGTTTTTCTTTTAAATAAATCATTTTATGGATTAATACATGTCTCCAATAATGATATAATAAATTTTATTCTTTTATGAATAATAACTTGTAACATCCCTCCTTCTCCTCATTGGCTTGAGAAGGTTAGAGGATGATACTTGGTCTTAAGTGACATCCCTAAGGTGCCAAATTCTGGCAATAAATGTTGAAGGGCTACAATACATGTGGGGGATGGTTTTACCTTTAAGAATAACCAACTCACCAAAGAGATGATAACCAAAAAAACCACTAAATGATGCATTATAACCATGAAAGACAACACAAAATTTCATTTATCAAAATCAAACATGAAACCAATGTACCATAGAAGAAGACTATAATAGAAAAGTAAACAGCGGAAGAGAAACTAATAAAACTCCAGGACAACCACAAGACTCCAAGATCCACAAGATTCATGCTCCAACTTCACCAAATAGACCAAGTATCATGAAGTAGTGTAAAAGATATGTGATACTTTACATTTTTCTATGTCCTAGAAGATGACATCTGTAAAAGCACCAAAGTTCCAAATTAGGGATGAGTACTAAAACTCAGTAGGTTTTCCCCAATGAATTCCCTACCCACGTCACTAGGATAGAAAAGTTAGAAAAATTTATATAAATACATTTATATAAAATAATTTCCAAAAATAGTTTATAACTAAATATAAAAAAATACCATATCAATAAATTTTCTATCAAGGCTAAATTTCATGAAAAAAATCCAACTATGATTGAAACCCATTTCACAAGTTCTATTTGGCATAACCATTCTATTCCACATATCCACAATATCAACCATAAAAGATTTGTTATGACAATTCTATACTCATGATAGGTTTCTCATTAATCTACCATGTCGTTACATGATAATTACACCCCAGGTGCCATTAAAACTTTGGCACCAAGTACAAGGTCATATTTTAACCAATCCTCATAAATGAAACATGAATACACTTACCAAGTATGCCTAAAAACCATTTCATCCATTTCAATAAAACTGATCTTTTATTGAAAACATTCCACAACCCAATTCAAATAAACCCTTTCATTTCAATAAAATCATCCATTTTATTGAAAACATTTTGATTAATCCATTTACCATAATTTCAAAAAAAATCCCATTTAAAAATCAAGAACCAAGGAACTTTATGTAAGAACACAAAATTTCCATGTTTCCAAAAATCATCACTCAAGAGGATTTTCAAAAATAATTTCACAACCAATTCACAATAAATTTTACACAAAATAATCAATTTGAAATAAAGCCAATCAGTTCTGGCAAGAGGAGTTGAGAGTGAAGCCACCTACCTCAAGAGTTTTTTTGCGAAAACAATAAACAGATAAAACACACACAAAAAACCAGGTTAAATCTCCACGAAATCTCCTTAGATCTCTTCCCCTGACATAATAATGACCAAATATAAAGTTATTTGGAATCCAAAACATTATATATACCCAAAAAGGTCATATAATATATAAGATGAGATAAGGAAGGGATTAGATCTAAGAAACACATCAAGAATGACAAAGAACAAACACATACTGTGAAGAATCGGCTTCTAATCACCAAGGGAAACCTTCATATTGCTTGTAGATTGATTGAAGAACCTTCTTTGACCTTTGTGGAAGAAAAATACTGAGTTAGGGCCATTTTGTGGGGAAAACTAATGGGTTAAAGTGAAAAATGTGTTAGATCCACTTTTTAAGGAGGTGGTTTTGACCTGCGCATGGTTTAGTCACATGATTAGACAAACCATGCGTTAACCATGAATTAACCACTACCTTAAAGATGACCCTTCACATGATTGCCTTGCATAGTCTCCAAAACCGTGTGCTGACCATGCTGAATTCACTACCACACTTTTTCCAAATCCATCTTTCAAAGCGTACAATTACTATTAGGGTTTTTCACAGTTTGGACAAACCATGAATAGACCATGCACATCCCCTTCTATTTTTGTCTCTCTTTTTCACAGTTTCCTGAAAGTTTTTCACGGTTTCCACAAACCGTGCACCACCCATGAACCTGTAAAAAATTCCTAAAAATGTTCCAATTTTTTCCCAAACTCTCCCAACCTTCAACCTTATACTTTATGTACATAAAAATCAGAAAGAAAGTTTTACATAATAGAAATCAGGGGTGCTACATTCTCCCCACCATTGGTCTTTCCATACCCAAAAAGTAGAAAACCATCATTGCCATGAAATATTTCTAGCCATTTATCTTTAATTTCCTTCTAGTATTCCCAAGTATATTTTTGAATTTGACCATGTTTCCATAAAAATGGCATTAGACCGATGCTTTTTACATGCAAGACTTTATCTTGTCTATCCAAAATCTGCACTAGGATATATACCAACAAAGCATCCAACTCTAGTTCAATGTGATCCCATCTGATAACATGGTCAGGATCAGGCTAATAATTTATCAACTGAGATATGTGGAATACATTATATACCGCACTGAATCGTGGTGGAAATTCCAAACGATATGCCACCTCTCCAACCCGTTCTAGTATCTCAAAATGGCCTATGTATCGAGGAGATAACTTGCCCTAATTTCCAAAAAGACAATGTCCAAGCCTTGGAGAGATCCCTAAGAACACATGATCACTCACGACAGACAACAATGGCCATAAATGATGACCCACATTAAATTTTTGAGGACTCTGAACCGTCTCCATTCTCTTTCTGATCAACTGAATCTTCTCCATCGTTTCTTGGACAAGGCTTAGCCCAACTGGTGAAGTCTCACCTGTTTCCACCCAACAAAGAGGAGAAAAATAAGGACACCCATACATGATTCAAAAGGATCTATACGTATCGAGGCCTGATAGATATTATTATATGATAACTCCACCAAAAACACATGTTATTCCCATAAGACACCAAAATTCATTACACAAGACCACAACATATCTTCAATCATTTGTATCATCCTTTCGGATTGACCATCCATCTGAGGATGATAAGATGTAATCATAGTAAACCGAGTCCTAAGGGCTTTCTATAAGGATTTCCAAAAACAAGATGTGAACCTCAGATCTCTATCTGAAACTATCAAAACTGGTATTCCATGTCTCTTTACTACTTCTCAGATATAGATTTTTGACAAGTCCTCCACTGTATGAGATTCAAAAATAGGGATGAAATGATCCGACTTTGTAAGCTGGTATACAATCACCCATATATAATTGTGATTCTTGACCGTTATTGGGAGACCTGTAAAAAAATCCATCGCTATCTTCTCCCATTTCCAAACAGAGATAGATAAATAATGCAACATACCTGTTGGTTGCTGATTCTTTGCTTTAACCTGCTGACAAAATAATCACCTTGAAACAAACTTGACCACTTTCCACTTCATACTGATCCACAAAAACTATGTTTTCATCACCTTATACACCTTCTGTATTCTCAGATGAACAATCCATCTCAAATGGTGGTAATCATGAAGAAGTTGTTCCTCAAAAGCCATAGGTACACCTATCTAATTTATAAACCACAACACTAAAATCCCCTCAAGTTTCTAACCCTCAATGGTCTCCCCACCATTGAGTTTTGAAATCATAACCATGCATTCTGCATCATATGTTTGTGCCTATTTATCCATATTTTCCAAATCAGGAATCAAAGAAACTGAAAAGAAAACTACAACATCACCTTGGTCTTTCCATTCCACATGCATGTCGGCTAGGACCAACATCAACTTCCACTCGTCTAAAGCTTCGTTTTCCATCTGGGTATATGACTTCCTAATTAATGCATCAGCCATTGAATTTCCTTTTCCCAGTGTATACATCAAGTCAAAGACGAACATTTGAAGATACTCTATCCATATATTTTACCTCATATTCAAATACCACTATGATAAAATTTGTTTCGAGATCTTATGATCCATGAACATAGTAAATTTATTGCCAAAGAGATAATGACACCAAGTCTTTAAAGCATGGATGACTGTAGCTAACTCCAAATTGAGTGTTGGGTAATTCTTATCATGCACTCTCAACTGTCTTGAAACACAAGAAAAAACATGGTATCTTTGAACGTGAATATATCCCAACCCAGACCCCGAAGCATCACAATACACCACATACCCCTATCCTAATTTTTGAAAAATCAAGATAGGTGATGATGTAAGATGAAATTTCAGCTCTTGGAAAGACTTCTAACATTTCTCTGTCTATTATAATGGAACATTCTTTTTTGTCAAAGATGTCATAGGCAAAGTTAATCGTGAGAATTCATGAAAAAAGTGTCGGTAATAACTAGTGAGACCAATAAAACTTTGTATCTCAAAGATGTTATTTAGCAGTTTCTAAGAGATAATAACTTCTATCTTTTATGGATCAATAGAAACAACTTTTTCAAAAATCACATGGCCAAGAAAGAATACCTCTTATATCCAAATATCACACTTTGATAATTTGGAATACAAACGATTGCCTCTCAATATTTACAACACCATCTGTAAGAACTTAGTTTTTCACTCAGGTATGGATCCTTAAATTTCAGTCTAATTCTTCATTTTGGACCTAAATTGGATGCCTGCTAATTTAGTGAAGGTTCTGAGGGTGTCCAGGGCTTGTTCAGATCCCATAACATAGCTTTTTGGAAAAAACAGGCATAACACATGGTTTATAGTAAACCGTGCGGGAAGGCCACACGGTTAGTGAAAACTGTACAAGTGGCATGTTTTTGGACATAGCCTTACCACACGGTTGGCGCACAGTTTCCCTAACCATGAGAGTGCCCCTTTTTACCAGGTACCCATGCATGGTTTGCGCACGGGTGGGAAAACCGTGTAGACAAATAGTGCACATGATTTTTTATGGGTAATTTTACCATTTTCCCTTAATGATCTAATTAATCCTCCTCCTTCCTCCTAATCTGAATTCTTGTAGGATTAACATATTCCTCTCTCATTTTGGATTTCTTTTAAGTTATAAGGTACTAATTGAAAGATATCCTTCATCTGAGTTCTGATCGAGCTTCAATTAATCACATTGGATGAGAAATGGTAAGTACTCAAGTCCTTTTTAGTCGTTCTTCACCTCTCTTGCTCTCGACATAGTTATCGAGGTGTGAGTGTTTTTTCTTTTTTCTCAAATCTGCTCTATTCTAAGACGAATTAAAGGATGATATCAGAGAAGAAGGATCATACAACCCTAAGGTGGGTGGTCTATAACTCATCCCTCAGCCCACCGATTTCATCAGGCGCTGTTTATTGAATTTATATGTCATTATTATAATCATTAGAACAGTATGGTTATGATCTTTCAATATATGTGATTAATTGTTGGTGGTTACGCCCAAAAATCCATCCATACCATGTAGAATGTTATGCCATAAATGGGTTTTTAGTATTTGACACATTTGAGACACCGTTCGTGTGTGACTAAGCTTAACCCTTATAAGGTTAATATTTTCTATATTAAATGGATTGATTTATATTTTTAATTGAATAATGGAAAGTACCATGTATGCTCACCACTTGACCCTCCTAAGGTAAGTGCTTCAATTGATAATTAAATGTGAAATGGAAATTCGAAAGTATACTAAGTATATGACTTGACCAAATTAAATGTAAATAAATAATAGGTTTCATGTCCATAGCACCCCTTACCACATTAATGGAAGGTATAAGAATGAAACTTAATTATTTAATATTCTTTAAATGGAATTAATAAAGTTTGCATGCTACTTGGCCTTATCACACTAATGAAAGACAATGATTGAACCAAATGGATTTATTGATTAATTATGACATGATCAATGGGTTGAATTATAATTGGACTATTCACACTAATGAAAGGAAAGGATTGAAACAATTGAAATTATATACATGAATTCATTATTAAACAGGAGTGTCCTGACTCGAGATCACCTTGGATTCTTATCGGGGAATGCCTTGAGCACTTGGTAACCCCATTCCGATCCAAGGATACAACTTGCTTAGGTTGAGACCCACCTAGATCCCGATCCTTGTCTATTCTTGGATACCCGATATGACACAATAGGATCCCTAACATAGTATTACAGGATTCCTTGGATACACTCCATGGATCCAACATTTACAAGAAGGTTCCATGGTTACAGCCCATAGGGCCCAATCACTACTTTTCCCCATTTTACCTCAGATGAACACCTTGGACTCAATAGGCACCTTATTGTGGAATGACATGGAACATGATCCTTGAATTATACTCTTACCTCTTAGCTAGACTCGGATACTTCTGAGTTAGTGTCCCGTGAGGTATACGTTTCCTTGGTCATTACCTTGGAACTTCATTATTAAATATCATAAGTCATGGTTGCCTTGCTACATTTTGGAACCTTCACTATTTATACTATCATGAGGTGATGTCAGTGCTGGATATGCCTCACATGACCTATCTACATAATTTGGTAATTTATTAATTAATGAACCGGTTACATGTTTAGAAACCAGCCTAGGGATGAAGCAGGAACTTTGGTATCTAGTTACATTCTACTGTTTTACTTTATATATATGCATGCTTTCACACTATTACATTTCCATTACATGGGCTAGATGTTATAGACACTGTTGGTGGTGGTCCACTAAGATTTATATCACACCATCTCCAAGTTCCGTTTGGTACCCGAAGTATATTACATTGTTGTAGGTGTTGAAAAAGGGAAGTGTATGACTTCAAACACTTGATTACTTGCTGTTTTGGATGGAGCTTAATAGCAGATGACCGAGCCGGATCTCGGGATGCTCGAGATAGTATTTTTATTTCCTTTATACTTTTTTGGAACATGTTATTCCTACTATCTTATATAAATGTTTTCCATTTTTCTAGATACATTTCATATCATCATAAGTTGTTGTATGTTATTCCAGTTATTTCAGTTATTGTTACTGTTGTCTCTATTTTTTTCCGCTATGCCTTCTGTTTACTAATAATGCTTTCACTATTTACCTTAGTTTATATTTAACTGCTATACTGTACTTTTCTAATGAGGGAATAGTCTCTCCATGGACTCACCTTAGCCCCTCATTTCTAGTCGGTAGCCTCTGATATTTGGGGAGATGCTTTTGAGGCCATGTAACCCACCGGTCTCAGAGAACCTTTTAGGCGATATCTGGGCTCGAGATGTCATAAAGTGGTATCTGAGGAGGTTATTTTCTTTCATTACTATTTGGAAACAATATATTAAAGATTAGTAATGCTTTGGAATTGTTCATAAGTTGTTCTTGGGCGTCGAGAACCCAGGTTCAGGGTAAAATCCAAGTTACCCAAAATATAATTGTTATTCTGTCTTGCCTATTATATTTGACATTATTTCATCATTGGGTTACACACATGTTGTGTGGTGTTGTTGATTATTGTTCTGACTAATATTCTATTTCATCATTGTCCTGATGATATAAGGGAAAGTATTTTTATTACATGCATCATATTAGGCACCTAGAATTCACATGTCATGCATATTTCCAGGCCATTTAGGTTCATTTCACTGCTTTTCATTACTTGATTTTCTTGTGATTTTTGAGTGATTATATGATAGTTAGCTTATGCATGTATTATTATTGGTTGTGATTGAGTGATTGTCTGTATCAATTCATGAGGTTTATGGGCCCTCATGGGTTGGGATGAGTAATTTACTGAGTCGATCCATTATGCTATAAATAAATGGGTGTCGTTTCCAGTGATAAGGTGTATGAGCACTGATTCACTGAGAATGGATATCCATTATAAAGTGAATCATAAAATACAAAATTAATTTGTTGCACATCCTTATACCAACTTCTAATAATTATTAAAGGTAAAGGAATGAACCTAGTAATTAACTGTAAAATGAAATGAAACTTATACTTGAGAACTTACCGATACCTGGTCGTCTAAGTAGGTAGTTGGGGTAGTGTGCCTTGTTTAGTGAGTTTTCTTATGTTCAGATTCAACTAGTGATTCTATATTTCTTATTAAGCTTTTACTGAGGCGTGTTCTTGGCATTTGTAGACCAACGCTGCCACGATGTCCTCATATCATATGCTAGGAAGGTAGCAATGAACATGCTCCAGACATGGTGGGCCCTGAGCCACCAGTCTTACTACTATGAGTACCTCTAGAGGCACCTCCTTTTGTACCTAACCTAGGAACTAATTCCTAAGTTCGTGATAGTTTTCTAAATCTTATGCAGTCCATGCATGGTGCTCCATGACTTGCACCTACAATGGCTGATCTGACTCGTGAGTTCCAGTAGTATCATCCTCCTACCTTCTCATGGGATGGCAGTCCACCGGCTGTTGAGTCTTGTCCGTTGGCCACCTTATATATCTTTGATAATTTGGATATTCCTCTAGATCGGAGGGTCAAGCTTGATATATACATGCTTTGGGATTCAACCAAGTATTGGTGGGATGTGATTATATAGGCTTTTCGTCATCAAGGCATGTTATGGGTCGATTTCCAGACTGCCTTCTATGATCAGTTCTTTCCTCATACAATGATAGATGATAGATATAGAGAGTTCATGCATCTTGAGTAGGGTTTTATGACAGTTATGGAATATTCAACACATTTCACAGAGTTTCAGTGCTTTTCACCACTTCTAGTCGGTGATGAGATTTTGCGTGCTAGACGGTTTGAGGATGAGATCCAATATGCCATCAGTATGCAGGTGAATATATTTCTCCTACCTAATTTATATGAAATAATCAATCAGAATCTTATCATTGAGAAAAACCTGAGGGAAAAAAATAGCACTGGTCATAGAGGATCAATGTCGCGTCAGGTCGGTAGTTCTTATGGTGGAAAAAAGCGTTCTATTGAGGTTTCTTGTTAGGGAAGTGACAACCAGAGTGCCCATTTAGATAGATCTTTAGTGTGTCATTAGTGTAGACTAAGAGGGAATTTGAAGCCTCATTGTAATAGAGACCCACTAGAGTGATAATACTGTGGCCGTATGGGGAATATTTAGAGATTTTGCAGGACCTTTCCACCAAATTCGAGTGGAAAAAGATCAACACCAGCTGCACCATCATGAGCGAGTTATTTTGCGCCACGTCAGGTAGGGAATTTGAGTAGCACCGAAAGGAATAGATGAGGAGGAGTTTGTGGACATGGTAGCCAGACCCCTGATCATCATCAGTGCTAGTAGAGTAGTTATGATCGTGGTAGTTCATCTGTTGCACATGGCTGCAGATTAGGTTAGTTTCATGCACTACAGTTGATACCTGAGGATCAGGCTGTGGGACCATCTACTGTACAAAGTACTATTCATGTGCCATCTACTATATTATATATTTTATTTGATATAGCTGGTTCAAACTCTTTTATCCCTTTATCTATCATGGAAGTCTCAGACTGGATATACAATATTACTATGATGTAATGACCCTAGATACGCCGGTATGGGTACTAACAGAGGGCATACGCCAGTATAGGGATTGTCCCCTTGAGGTAGGTAGTTACCCTTTCTTATGGAACCTCTTCTTTCTTGAGATGACATGCTTCAATGTCATTCTTGGGATGGATTGGTTGGTTTAGTATCATGATTTTGTAGACTGTTATCGTCACAGGGTATTGTTTACATCACTAGAGGGAAGCAATTATTTATATAAGGGTGAGTGGGATGTATGGGCTGGTAGATCAGGACCACAACATCATGGGATAGGTGGAGTGACTTTCTAAATTGAAAATATATTCATGGAGGATCAGGGTTTATGTCAAGATGATTTTTCTCCAGTAGTATATCATTTCAGGGATCTCTTTTCGAATAAATTTCTTAGCTTATCCCCTGAGAGAGAGGTAGAGTTTATAATTGAGTTTGTTTTAGGAGCATCTCTAGTGTCCATTACTTTATATAGGATGTCACCTACATAGATTTAGGAGCTCAAAAAGCAGTTATAGGATTTAGAGGCCAAAGGTTTTATATGGCCCAACACATCCTATCGGGGTTCACCCGTGATTTTCTCTAAGAAGGTGGATAAAACCTTACGTCTATGTGTAGATTACAAATAGTTGAAGCATCTTATGGTCAAGTACTAGTATCCACTACCTAGAATAGATTATCTCTTAAACCATCTCCTAGGATCTAGGGTATTCTCTAAGATCGACCTCAGGTTAGGATATCATCAGGTGCAAGTCATACCATTAGACACACCTTGTACAACTTTCTGTAGTAGGTATAGTCTATATGAGTACCTATTTATGTTTTTTTTCTTATGAATGCGCATTCCATTTTCATGGCTATGATGAATAGGGCATTCCACCCCTATTTGGATTCTTTTGTCACAGTATCTGTGGATGACATCTTAGTGTATTCTCAGACTCGCAGCGACCATACTAATCATCTTAAGATCATTCTGAGTACACTGAGAGAGAATCATCTTTATTCCAACTTGATAAGTGACACTTCTAGATAAAAAAAGTTCACTTATTGGGTCATATTATCTCAAAATTAGGTGTATCTTTTGACCCATAAAAGGTTAGTGCAATAGTTTCGTGGGATCATCCCAAGAACGTGTTTGATATAAGGAGTTTCTTGAGGCTGGATGGATATTACAGGCATTTCATACAAGAATTATCATGTCTTTATTCACATCTTACTGGCCTTTCCAAGAAGGGTGTTAAGTTTCTGTGGCCAGAAGCATGTGAGAAAGCCTTTTAGGAGTTGAAAGGGAGGCTTGTATCAGCACTTATTCTAATTCTTCTAGAGCTTAGCAGAGGCTACACTATCTTCTATGATGCATCAAGTAGCAACCTAGGAGTAGTGATGATGTAGGATGACAAAGTCATCGCATATGGATCTCGGCAGTTGAGGCCTCATGAGAGAAATTACCCGATGCATGAATTTGAGCTAGAAACAGTTGTCCATGCCCTACGTTGCTGGAGACACTATATTTTGGGTGAGTGCTTTGTGGTGAACACGGACCATAAGAGCCTAACATATATCTTTACTTAGTGTGACCTAAACTTTAGGCAGTGGAGATGGGTCAAATATCTACAATCCTTCGATTTTGAGATTTCCTACTTGCTTGGGAAGGGCAATGTGGTTGCAGATGCACTGAGTCAGAAAAACCAAACACAAGTCATACGAGAATCCAGTGATGAATGGAAGTTAATGAACCCTTTTTATGAACTTTATATGGAGTTTCATGATAGTCACAAGTAGTATTACCTCTCATATTTGATAGTTACCTCTTCTCTCCTTGAGAAGGTGAAGGGTATACAATTTTCAGATCCTAAAGGCTTGATTCTCCATGAGAGTATATCAGATGATAACCCACCTTTGGATTGGTATGTGGATAGAGATGACATCCTGCGTATTCATGGACATGTCTAGGTTCTTACAGATATTAGAGAGGAGTTGATGAAATAGTCCCATGATTCTCAGTGGGTAGTTCATCCCAACATATCGAAGATGTATTAAGACATGCGATGGAAGTATTGGTGGCTTGGGATGAATCATCAGATAACAGTCTTTATCACTAGGTGTTCCACGTGTCAGCAGGTGAAGGTGAAGCACCAGAGATCTGCAAGCTTGTTACAACCACTTCCAGCCCCGAAATGGAAATGGGAAGATGTTTCTATGGACTTCGTAGTTAGTTTAACTAGGTCACCTAGAGGTAGCGATGTCTGGGTTATCATTGACAGACTAAAGAAAGTAGACCACTTCATTCCTATTCAAGAGTCTTTCTCAATTGATGATCTAGGAAGACTCTATGTTTATGAGATCATATGTCTACACAGGGCCCCTCGTACCATCATTTCAAATAGGGACACTCATTTCACGTCACAGTTCTGACAGGGATTGTAGAAGGCTATGGGAACACAGATGCTTCTAAGCACAACTTTTCACCCTTAGACCAATGGACAATCAGAACAGAAAATAAAGGTTTTAGAGGATATGATTCAAGCATGTGTCCTAGAATTCGGCAGTTCTTGGGAAAATTATATCCCTCTCGTTGAGTTCACCTATAATAATAGATTTTAAATGAAAATTTAGATGACTCCTTTTGAGTCCTTATATGGTAGGCCATACCATTAACCTTTATGCTAGCTAGATGTAACGCCCCGACCCTAGTTGCCTAGAGTCGGTGCATTATTACATAACATTGGCATGATCACAAGGAAGATCAAATCTCGAAAGACCGATTGGTTTAGTAGCCTTGGAAACACTAGATATATTCATAAGTTTTACATTACATCATAAAATGAAAAACTAATACAACAACATAATGTTTCCACAATCCACACTATAATCCCCTCATAATATCCCTGCAGGTCATTCATAACTTACATCTTCACATCCTGGGAAAAATAAAACATAGAAAAGGGGTGACCTCAAATGCCCAGTAAGGATAACAATATAGCGGAAACTTTCATAAATAAGAATAAACTTTTAAGGCAATGTATAACTAAAACAAAAGCCTTTCAAACATGAACTTTCAACATGGTATGACATAAATAAAATGAAATAATTCCATTTACTTATTCACATGGATATTCTACTAATCGAATAATCACATGCAAAAATCAATAACCACTTTCATAATGTTGGAATGCATAATGCCAGACTATCATAACCACATAGTCAAGGCCTCGTTCCAAGACTACAAATAAGATTTTGTCAAGGCCTTGTGCCAAGACACTAGTTTGTCTCAGGAGACCTACCGATGCATCGAGGAGCTATAGCGGGCTCCACCCGTCACATATTAAGTCCAATGCATTCCCATATGAAAAGGTTTAAACATAACATAAACATTCGTATTAAAACTAGCATACGAAATGTCAATACTTTCACCATAAACTATGAATGGTATAAAAATAGCACATCCACTGTCAAACATATCACAAAACCTTCAATACAATATAGAAGTTTTGTATCATAATAAATCAACTTCAAATAATCTTAAAATCCATCAAAGGATGTTGACATTGATGAAATCAAAATTATTTTTAAAGAAATATTTCCTTTTAATTTGAAATCATTTAAGATCCATTTAAAATAAAACATTTTCTTTGAAAATATTCTTATAAGCTTGTAAGGGAAGCTTTGATGATTTTATAATGGCGGAAAATAGCCGCACCCACTGTATAAGTTAAAAAAAACATTCTTACCTTAATTCTGTCGAAAAGGTTAAAAAGGACCTTGTTTTGAAAATGACCGAAAGATTCATTTATAAACCACTTATAAAAGTCCAAAAGGGTATAAATGACTTTAACTCATATTCTAGTAAATAGTAAAAATGTTTTTAAATACATTTTTAAGAAACATGGATGTGGATGATAAAGAAATCCCAGTAGATTATTACGTATAAACAACCTCGGATAATGAAGAGATTGTGAAATAACCCTTACCTTGTACTTTTCCTTGGTTGGGGTAGGTTAACCTCCTGTATAATGGTGAAATAATTGTTATTAAATTATACAAGAATCGTATATATTAATATGATATCATATGTGATCTTTTAACATTGATTTGTTAATAATATCTTAGAATTATCGTCGTTTCGGGTGTTAACTTACTCATTTTCTTTTATATGTTTTGTTACATAAGCCATGTTTGTTGTATATTATTCATATCCAGAATGATATCAAGTCCTTAAACATCATTTTTAAAACATAAAATGATAATTATACTTGAATGGATACGATGGAGAATGAATCTCATCGCGTTCGTGGAGACGGTAGTCCGTACGTACGCACGAGCGACGATATCATTCTTTTGATATTAAAATAATATATAAATGGATGGTATATCATATATACAGAATCATTAACATGTTATATTTATTATTTAAATGAGTTACACATCATTATTATACCCATCCACATAATAATATATTGAATAACAATTACACCACGACGTGGAGACGGTAAGCCGTACGTACGCACGTATGGTGACATGTTATTCAAAGGGTGGATAGAATACTGAATATGGTTGTACCATATTTATAATAATATCACAGTATATGTGAGATACTGGAGTTATTATTTTAGGATGGTAAGAACAAAGGAAGAAGAAGTGGAAGAAGAAAGGAACTTAGAAAAGGGTGGTGAAATCATTACCTCTTCTTCGGGTTCTTCCTTTTGATTTGATCAAAAGGGCTCCCTAGGTTGGCTTTCTGATCAACCTAAGGCCTCTAGGTTGTAGTGAGGGATGTTGGGAGAGTATTGGGGCAGAGTTTGGCCGAACAAAAAGGCTTTGAAGGTGTGAAGAAATGGGAAGGAGGAGTTCCCTTTTATAAGAGGGGTGAGGGGCACCTTTGGAAAAGCTAGAAATATTAATTTATAATAAATTCATATTCGGTTTCTAATGGCTCCAAAGTTGATTATTCAAAGGTTAAGGTGGGGATAGGTCGAAAACCACTCAACCAATAGAATTTAGACAGTTTTGGGTACTTATATTAACCTTATCTTTAAGTATTAACTCTAAGTTAATTAGTTTCACTTTTACAATGTCTCTTTGTATTTTTATATAATATGGTTAATAAACTTACTATATACATCCAAGCGACCCCCAAGTGGTCCATTAATGATGCACCTATCCTTATATAAGTCTCTTGGCCGAACCTTAGATTTTTAGGAATTTAATATCAATTAATAATATAATATTTGTTTTAAAAACTCTTTTATGTCAATTTTGACACTATTCAATAGTTGATTTTTGTGAAACTCATAACAGATTGATTAATTCGAAAAAATTCATCTAAATAAATCTTAATATATCATATTATCCTTGAAAATTAGTTTAATTCATTAAAAGTTTCATATTTTATTTTTTTGGGTATTTATAATATCAATTATTTTAATTTTTCACTATTATAGTAATTACTGCATCATCTTTGTGTCATAAATAAAATAAATTATTTAATGTCTAAAAATTATAAATAAAATATAATTATGTAGTAAATCTTGTTATCGTTCTAATGAATATTTATAATCTAAAATCCAACTTATATAACCCTATGTAACAATTGTTTTTCTAAAAGATATATTCTTGTGTCATTTTTGTATTCATTTTGACTTAATTAAAATAAAGTGTCATTATCACTTACAAGTGGATCCATGGGGTCCCAAAATTGACACAAAGATGCCCATGGTCGACCATTTATCAACCAATAGGGTTAAGACACGTTTTAGGGTAATTTAGTATTATTATAATATTATTTTTTTAACCCTTATTTACCGGATTTACCCTTAACCATGGTAAATAAAATATTTACCGCAGTAATTATTCAAAATGTCTAAAAATAAAAGTTACCTATTTACACAATTTGAACATCCTGATTCCAAATATTGAATCCATTTTCCTAAATTCAAAACACAGAAGTGGCAGAAATTAATTTAAAATTAATTCCCGCTGTCAAAACAAAAAGCGTGTTTTTAAGAGATAATAACTATCAAAAGATTGACACTCGTTTATGTTCGGTTTAATTGTAAAATTATGTCCAATGACCAACATTATATTAAATGGTAAAAATATATTCTAAATATACTTTAAAACCACTCAAATTCATAATTTATCACTATTAATTATTTTGATTAAAAAAGTTGTTTTTAATTAAAATTTAGTAATTTTCACTATTCATCAAAATATGAAAGTTATCCGAAATGTACCAAAATTTCACCTTAGGATAAATTAGATATTCTGAATCCAAAAATGAAGTCCATTTTGAAATATAAAATATATATAATTTTAAAAAGTAGGTATTACTATTCACAACGGCTAGTTTAATTAGTTGTGGTGTGTGTTAGAACTCGAGGTTGCGTACAACACACGCTATCGCATTATTCGAAGGGAAACGTACCGTGGAAGCTTGGGGTGTTTCATTTTAAATTTTTGATGTCCCCATTTAGTCAAAAAGTTTAAAATATTGTATTTAAAAAGGTTTCACTATTAGAAGTTGATAAAAGTGAAATACTGAAAATGAATCTGTTCTTGAAATATGACTAAGAAACTCATAATAGGGATTCTAAAATTATAAGGATTATATAAAGTTCCAAATGTAGTTAATACTATTCATTACCTCGTTTAATGGTGTGATTGAACTCGGTGTTGCGTGTAGTGCAAGTTATTGAATTATTTTTAAGAAATAACACACTCTGAAATCCTGGGGTGTTACATTCTCCCCTCCTTCAATAGATTGCGTCCTCGCAATTTGAAATTGTTCTTCGAAAATAAAAAGTTGAAAATAGAAAATATATTTGTGGGAAAACCCACATCCGAAATTTGGTTACTAAAATTTAGTCTTAATATGAGGAAAAGAGAAATGAAAGTATCACCACCAAATTATGATCTCTATTAGGAGAACATTGGTGGCAATTAGAGACATATAATTGGAGGAAAAACGTAAATATTTATAGGTAGTGATTGAGGTCATCAATCACAAAAAAGTATAAAATTGAGGTCCTTAAAATCATCAATCTATGATGATTTGAAATACCATCGGTTCAACAAAACATAGGGTATTAGGATAACACATTTTTGACGTTTCAAAATATCTTAGTAGAAATCCCACATCGAAAAATGAATTAATGAGGCCTCTATTTAAAATAAAGAGTCCAATGTATGAAGATTACCGAAAATAACACATACTAGGTTCCATGTAGGAAAATATGGATATGGAAGAGAAATCTAACCATCAATTATCTGATGGAGAGTGGTAGAGAACATGGCTATGAAAAGGCCAACAATCCCAAATCCATAAATTAGTGATGATTTAAGGTACCATCTAGGAAAACATTTCTGTTCTAAGTTCCTTTTATTAATGATGAGGAATTTATTTATGAGATTGGCTAAGATCATAAGGAGATATACTTACTTTATAATTAGAGTTTTATACATTAATAAATTTCTACTACAAACTCATCTTTCACTCTAAAATATAATAGAATGTAAAAATTCTATTTACACTATTCGTATAGGGTTCCAAAATAAACGAATTTATAATTCATCTACAAGATCTTTTAATAAAAACTACATTATTTAATCCAGTACATCTCGTGGGCCAGTGGTAGGTGATACACCCTTGTCGCCCTTCGGTTGCGGGTTCAAGTCTTGCAGCCTTGCCGGACGCGACGGGTTGCCGCCCGACCTCCGGGTTGTCCTTTTATGGCAATCCAAAATAATCCAAACTAGAACTATCCAATATACTTCTATCCAAACTCACAGTCCAACATTTATAAGTTAGGTAAACATAATATAGATCCTTTTAACCCCGTAATAGCATATTAATACCTTCATCATGTATTACCATATTCCTTATTGATTACATTCATGCTCTCTTATTCCATATAGAATGCTGGATATACTTCATTAATCCAAAAATGTTTTAAACCCCAACAATGATGGAATATACAAATCATTAATCAGTTCTAAGGTAGTCAAGAATATCCAATATAATTTATCCAAAACAATCACATATTATTCCAAAATCACTATCTCAGTATCAGAACTATATTATGATTTATCATTCTCTCAACCATATATTTTCCAAAAATTTATGCTACTATTGAGTCACTTTTCTTTGTTCCACACAATCTCAAGTCCTTAATGAAATACTACTGCAGTACAATCCTTATATACTCCATAATTATTATAACAAGTACATTGTTGATACAACAATCAATTGACATAATCAACATAAGAACTCTAATCATTCTTCTTCATCTGTGGTAGTATCATAACTTGATTATTATCCAATAGCATCATTTGTGGCATAGTCTGATGACTGGGACATAGGTTCATGTAGTGTCCAAACTCCTTGCAAATGAAGCATTGTACATTTGAAACCATTTTCTTACCCTTGCATTCATGTACTTTGTTCCCTTTTCCTCCACACTTATAACAAACTCCCATTCCTTTCAGGAAAGTTCCAGGGTGTTTCTTTCCACAGTTACCACATATGGGAAAATTCTTCTTTTCCCTCTTCCCTTTATCCATCTTTCTCTCTTCTATCCTTTTCTTCTCTTGCTTCCCTTCAAAGCCATAGGACTCAGTAAACTCTTTACTTATCTTATCAACACATGATATTATTTCTTCATATGATGATAATACATGGGAGACTATTTCTCTTATAAATTCTAGCTTAAGACCATGAAAGATATGATCCTTCCTTCTCTTTGGATCATGTGCATTTCTGGAGTTCTCATTCCTTCTACTGGGCGCCATTTCTAAACATTGGCATAAACTAGATCAGTTTATGAATCAAAATACATAATCCCATACTTATAAAACACTTAACATAAATTGAACTATTTATGGATATAATCCATAATCATAAAAATGTTTTCTTTGAGGAAGTATATACTCATAAACCCTTCATAATGATTTGTAAAGAAAATGAGAATTATCCTAAGCATATCCCCCGGGAGTGTCGTAACCAAGAGTGCAGCAAGGCCCGTTGTCGTGCACCAGTTCCCGTTCGAGTCTAGCTCAAAGCGGTGTTTTCGGGTTTTACCCCTAGGTACATCTGTGCCAGAGCCGCCTCTACCTGCTCGTATCCAGACAGGGATGTATTGCTCGGAAAACTCACAAAATCTCTACAATACCAAAATTCTCGGAAGTTCTTTTATACTAATCTTCAAAGTTCATCTTAGGTCTACGTGCTCTAATCAGAGTTTATCTAAATCTAGCTTCCAAGGTTTGTACTAAACTTCCTCTGATACCAAATGTAACGCCCCGACCCTAGTTGCCTAGAGTCGGTGCATTATTACATAACATTGGCATGATCACAAGGAAGATCAAATCTCGAAAGACCGATTGGTTTAGTAGCCTTGGAAACACTAGATATATTCATAAGTTTTACATTACATCATAAAATGAAAAACTAATACAACAACATAATGTTTCCACAATCCACACTATAATCCCCTCATAATATCCCTGCAGGTCATTCATAACTTACATCTTCACATCCTGGGAAAAATAAAACATAGAAAAGGGGTGAGCTCAAATGCCCAGTAAGGATAACAATATAGCGGAAACTTTCATAAATAAGAATAAACTTTTAAGGCAATGTATAACTAAAACAAAAGCCTTTAAAACATGAACTTTCAACATGGTATGACATAAATAAAATGAAATAATTCCATTTACTTATTCACATGGATATTCTACTAATCGAATAATCACATGCAAAAATCAATAACCACTTTCATAATGTTGGAATGCATAATGCCAGACTATCATAACCACATAGTCAAGGCCTCGTTCCAAGACTACAAATAAGATTTTGTCAAGGCCTTGTGCCAAGACACTAGTTTGTCTCAGGAGACCTACCGATGCATCGAGGAGCTATAGTGGGCTCCACCCGTCACATATTAAGTCCAATGCATTCCCATATGAAAAGGTTTAAACATAACATAAACATTCGTATTAAAACTAGCATACGAAATGTCAATACTTTCACCATAAACTATGAATGGTATAAAAATAGCACATCCACAGTCAAACATATCACAAAACCTTCAATACAATATAGAAGTTTTGTATCATAATAAATCAACTTCAAATAATCTTAAAATCCATCAAAGGATGTTGACATTGATGAAATCAAAATTATTTTTAAAGAAATATTTCCTTTTAATTTGAAATCATTTAAGATCCATTTAAAATAAAACATTTTCTTTGAAAATATTCTTATAAGCTTGTAAGGGAAGCTTTTATGATTTTATAATGGCGGAAAATAGCCGCACCCACCGTATAAGTTAAAAAAACAATCTTACCTTAATTCTGTCGAAAAGGTTAAAAAGGACCTTGTTTTGAAAATGACCGAAAGATTCCTTTATAAACCACTTATAAGAGTCAAAAAGGGTATAAATGAATTTAACTCATATTCTAGTAAATAGTAAAAATGTTTTTAAATACATTTTTAAGAAACATGGATGTGGATGATAAAGAAATCCCAGTAGATTATTACGTATAAACAACCTCGGATAATGAAGAGATTGTGAAATAACCCTTACCTTGTACTTTTCCTTGGTTGGGGTAGGTTAACCCCCTGTATAATGGTGAAATAATTGTTATTAAATTATACAAGAATCGTATATATTAATATGATATCATATGTGATCTTTTAACATTGATTTGTTAATAATATCTTAGAATTATCGTCGTTTCGGGTGTTAACTTACTCATTTTCTTTTATATGTT
This sequence comes from Viscum album, assembly GCA_963277665.1. Taxonomy (NCBI): domain Eukaryota; kingdom Viridiplantae; phylum Streptophyta; class Magnoliopsida; order Santalales; family Viscaceae; genus Viscum; species Viscum album. The sequence continues at coordinate 117,296,590 of OY728137.1, forward strand.
TTGTTACATAAGCCATGTTTGTTGTATATTATTCATATCCAGAATGATATCAAGTCCTTAAAAATCATTTTTAAAACATAAAATAATAATTATACTTGAATGGATACGATGGAGAATGAATCTCATCGCGTTCGTGGAGACGGTAGTCCGTACGTACGCACGAGCGACGATATCATTCTTTTGATATTAAAATAATATATAAATGGATGGTATATCATATATACAGAATAATTAACATGTTATATTTATTATTTACATGAGTTACACATCATTATTATACCCATCCACATAATAATATATTGAATAACAATTACACCACGACGTGGAGACGGTAAGCCGTACGTACGCACGTATGGTGACATGTTATTCAAAGGGTGGATAGAATACTGAATATGGTTGTACCATATTTATAATAATATCACATTATATGTGAGATACTGGAGTTATTATTTTAGGATGGTAAGAACAAAGGAAGAAGAAGTGGAAGAAGAAAGGAACTTAGAAAAGGGTGGTGAAATCATTACCTCTTCTTCGGGTTCTTCCTTTTGATTTGATCAAAAGGGCTCCTTAGGTTGGCTTTATGATCAAACTAATGCCTCTAGGTTGTAGTGAGGGATGTTGGGAGAGTATTTGGTCAGAGTTTGGCCGAACAAAAAGGCTTTGAAGGTGTGAAGAAATGAAAAGGAGGAGTGCCCTTTTATAAGAGGGGTGAGGGGCACCTTTGGAAAAGCTAGAAATATTAATTTATAATAAATTCATATTCGGTTTCTAATGGCTCCAAAGTTGATTATTCAAAGGTTAAGGTGGGGATAGGTCGAAAACCACTCAATCAATAGAATTTAGACAGGTTTGGGTACTTATATTAACCTTATCTTTAAGTATTAACTCTAAGTTAATTAGTTTCACTTTTACAATGTCTCTTTGCATTTTTATATAATATGGTTAATAAACTTACTATATACATCCAAGCGACCCCCAAGTGGTCCATTAATGATGAACTTATCCTTATATAAGTCTCTTGGCCGAACCTTAGATTTTTAGGAATTTAATATCAATTAATAATATAATATTTGTTTTAAAAACTCTTTTATGTCAATTTTGACACTATTCAATAGTTGATTTTTGTGAAACTCATAACAGATTGATTAATTCGAAAAAATTCATCTAAATAAATCCTAATATATCATATTATCCTTGAAAATTATTTTAATTCATTAAAAGTTTCATATTTTATTTTTTTGGGTATTTATAATATCAATTATTTTAATTTTTCACTATTATAGTAATTACTGCATCATGTTTGTGTCATAAATAAAATAAATTATTTAATGTCTAAAAATTATAAATAAAATATCATTATGTAGGAAATCTTGTTATCTTTCTAATGAATATTTATAATCTAAAATCCAACTTGTATAACCATATGTAACAATTGTTTTTCTAAAAGATATATTCTTGTGTCATTTTTGTATTCATTTTGACTTAATTAAAATAAAGTGTCATTATCACTTACAAGTGGATCCATGGGGTCCCAAAATTGACACAAAGATGCCCATGGTCGACCATTTATCAACAAATAGGGTTAAGACACGTTTTAGGGTAATTTAGTATTATTATAATATTATTTTTTTAACCCTTATTTACCGGATTTACCCTTAACCATGGTAAATAAAATATTTACCGCAGTAATTATTCAAAATGTCTAAAAATAAAAGTTACCTATTTACACAATTTGAACATCCTGATTCCAAATATTGAATCCATTTTCCTAAATTCAAAACACAGAAGTGGCAGAAATTAATTTAAAATTAATTCCCGCTGTCAAAACAAAAAGCGTGTTTTTAAGAGATAATAACTATCAAAAGATTGACACTCGTTTTTGTTCGGTTTAATTGTAAAATTATGTCCAATGACCAACATTATATTAAATGGTAAAAATATATTCTAAATATACTTTAAAACCACTCAAATTCATAATTTATCACTATTAATTATTTTGATTAAAAAAGTTGTTTTTAATTAAAATTTAGTAATTTTCACTATTCATCAAAATATGAAAGTTATCCGAAATGTACCAAAATTTCACCTTAGGCTAAATTAGATATTCTGAATCCAAAAATGAATTCCATTTTGAAATATAAAATATATATAATTTTAAAAAGTAGGTATTACTATTCACAACGGCTAGTTTAATTAGTTGTGGTGTGTGTTAGAACTCGAGGTTGCGTACAACACACGCTATCGCATTATTCGATGGGAAACGTACCATGGAAGCTTGGGGTGTTTCATTTTAAATTTTTGATGTCCCCATTTAGTCAAAAAGTTTAAAATATTGTATTTAAAAAGGTTTCACTATTAGAAGTTGATAAAAGTGAAATACTGAAAATGAATCTGTTCTTGAAATATGACTAAGAAACTCATAATAGGGATTCTAAAATTATAAGGATTATATAAAGTTCAAAATGTAGTTAATACTATTCATGACCTCGTTTAATGGTGTGATTGAACTAGGTGTTGTGTGTAGTGCAAGTTATTGAATTATTTTTAAGAAATAACACACTCTGAAATCCTGGGGTGTTACATAGAGGTAGGTGAGGCAGACCTACTAGGTCCTCGTCTCATTCAGGATACTTTAGAGCAGGTTCAGCTGATCAGAAAGCATACGACTACTACTCAATCAAGACAGAAATTGTATGTCGATTGCCATCGATGGCCTCTAGAGTTTGAGGTCAGGGATCGTTTTTTCCTTCAGCTATCACCTAGGTTAGGGAATATATGGTTATAGAAATAAGGGAAGCTATTTCCTTATTATGTAGGGCCATTTGAGATCATAGAGAGAGTCGGGCCGGTAGCCTATCGGTTGCTACTGCCTTAGAGGTATCATACCATGATTGAGATCTTCTATGTCTCACAGTTTTGCCGATATCATGCCGACCTATCTCATAACTTTGATCACAAGTAAGTTGAGTTAGAGTTCAATGCTACCTTTGAAGAGTATCTAGTATGCATCATTGAACAGAGCATGAAGTCTCTCCAGGGCCGGTCTATCCCTCTGGTATGGGTGCTATGGAAGCACGACCATGTGCAGGATAAGACTTGGGAGAGGGAACCCGATGTACGTGCCCAGTTCCATAGTTTTTCTCATACAGTTGTTCTCCACCCTTGAAAGGTGAACTCGGGGATGGTTTCTTTAAAGGGGGGAAGACTATAAGAACACAATTTTCACTCAGGTATAGATCCTTTAAATTTTGGTCTAATTATTTGTTTTTGACCAAAATTGGATGCCTACTGAGTTAGTAAAGGTTACGAGGGTGTCTGGGCCTTGTTCGGATCCCAGAACATAGCTTTTAGGAAAAAATAGGCCTGGAACACAATTTATATTAAACCGTGCGGGAAGGCTGCATGGTTATAGAAAACCGTGCGAGTGACATGTTTTTTGGTAGAGCCTTACCACACAGTTGGCACAAATTTTCCCTAACCATCCAGTATAACCATGAGAGTGACCCTTTTTACCAGTTACCCATGCATGTTTTTCGCACAGTTTAATAAACCATGCAGACAAACCATTCATAGGCTTTTTATGGGTAATTTTACCATTTTCCCTTAATGATCTAATTAAGGATCCTCCTTCCTCCTAATCCAAATTCCTGCAGGATTTGCCTATTTTTCTCCCATTTTGGATCTCTTTGAAGGCCTAAGGTAGGAATTGAAAGATCTCCTTTTTCTGGGATCTGATCGAGCTTTTATTCACCTGGTTGGATGCACACCGATAAGTACTCGAGTCCTTTGTAGTCGTTCTTCACCTCTCTTGCTCTCGACCTAGTTATCGAGGTGTGATCATTTTTTCACTTTTATCAGATCTACTACATTCTAAGCTGAATTAGAGGCCGATATCAGAGGAAAAGGGTTATACAACCCTAATTTGGGTGTTCTATAACTCATCCCTCAAGTTATTTGATTTTGGAATTGTCGTGTGGGGCCCACTGATTTCATCGGGTGTCGTTTATTGAATTTATATTCCATGATTATAATCATTAGAACCATATGGTTATGCTCTTTCCATATATGTGATTAATTGTCGGTGGTTACACCGACAACTCCATCCATCCCATGTAGGATGTTATGCCATAATTGGGTTTTTAGTATTTGACATGTTTGAGCCACCATTCAGGTGTGAATTGGTTTGAACCTTCTGAGGGTAATATTATCTATATTAAATGGCTTGATTTATATTGTGAATTGCATAATCTCAAGTAACATGTATGATCACCACTTGACCCACCTAAGGTAAGTGCTTCAATTGATAATTAAATGTGAAACGGAAATCGACAAATATACTAAGTATATGACTTGACTAGATTAAATCTAAATAAATAATAGGTTTAATGTCTATATAACCCCTTACTATATTAGTGGAAGGCAGAAAAATGGATATTAATTATTGAATATGCCTTAAATGGAATTAATAAATGCTGCCTGCTACTTGGACTTGTCACACTAATGAAAGGCAAGGCTTGAACCAAATGGACTTATTGATTAATTATGATGTGATTAAAGGTTTGAATGCTACTTATCCTATTAACACTAATTAAAGTTAAGGCTTGAACCAATTAAAATTATATACATGACTTCATTATTAAACAGGAGTGTCCGGACTCGAGTTCACCTTGGATTCTTATCAGGGAATGCCTTAAGCACTCAGGAACCCCATTCTGATTCAAGGATACAAGTTGCTTGGGTTGAGACCCATTGAGATACTGATCCTTGTCTATTATTGGATGCCTAGTATGACACCATAGGATCCCTCACATAGTATTATAAGATGCATTGGATACACTCCTTGGATCCATCATTGACAAGTAGGTGGCATGGTTACAACACATAGGGCCCATTCACTACTTAACCCCATTTTACCTTGGATGATCACTTTGGATTCGGTAGGCACCTTATTGTGGAATGCCTTGGAACACGATCCTTGGATTATAATCTTACCCCTTAGTTAGAATCAGATACTACTAATTTAGCGACCCTTGAGGTCTACATTGCCTTGGTCATTACCCTAGAACTTCATTATTAAATATCATCCATCATGGTTGACTTGTTACATCTTGGAACCTTCAAAATTTATACTATCATGAGGTGATGTTAGTGCTGGTTATGTCTCACATGACCTATCAACATAAATTGGTAGTTAATTAATGAAATAGTTACATGTTCAGACACCATCCTAGGGCTGAAGTAGGTACTTGGGTATCTAGTAACATCGTACTATTTTACTTTATATATATATGAATGATTTCACACTATTATATTTCCATTAAACGGGCCAAATGTTATAGATACTATTGGTGGTGGCCCACTGAGATTTATCTCACACCCTCTCCGGACGTCATTTGGTAGCTGGAGTAGATTACATGGTTGCAGGTGTTGAGAAAGGAAAGCATATGGCTTCGAACACTTGATTGCTTGCTGTTTAGGATGAAGCTTGATAGTAGATGACTAATTTGAAGCTCAGGATGTTTGGGATATTATTTTGATTTCCTTTATACTTTTATGGAACATATTATGCCTATTTTCTTGTATCCATGTTTTCCAGTTTTCTAGATACCTGACATATCATCATCAGTTGTTGTATGTTATTTTAGTTAGTTCAGTTATTTTTACCATTGTCTCTATTTTTTTCCATTGTTTTTTCGGTGTAATCATATTGCTTTCTCTATTTACCTCAGTTTATATTTAACCGTTGTGCTACACTTTTCTAATGAGGGCATAATCTCCCCACAGACGCACCCTAGGCCCTCGCTGCTAGTTGGTATCCTCTGACGTTTAGGGAGATGCGATTGAAGCTATGTGTCCCACCAGGCTCAAAGCACCTATTAGGTGGCATCCGGGTCCAGGACATCACATTGTCACCAAGTGTTGCTCATGTTCAGCCCCTGTCCTTGAATACACCAATATGTTGTCGACAAACACCACGATAAAAGAATCCATATATCTTTGAAATATCTAATTCATCAATGCCAAAAAGACTGTTGGTACATTCATAAGACCGAAAGGAATTACAACATATTCATAATGGTCATATCTTATTTTGAAAGCTACATTCGGAATATCCTCCTTCCACACTCGCAATTGATGATATCCTGATCACAAGTCAATTTTAGAGAACCACTGAGCTCCCCTCAACTGATCAAAGAGATCATCAATGCATGGAAGCTTATATCTATTCTTTGTCGTAACTTGGTTAATCTTACGTTAATCAACACACAAGCTTAGTGTTCCATCTACTTTCTTTACGAACAAGACTGGTACTGCCTACAAAGACGTGCTTGGCTGAATGAAATCCTTGCTTTTCAGCTCTTCCAACTACAATTTCAGCTCCCTTAATTCTGTTGGTTCCATCCAGTACAAAATAAATGACTTGTACCAATAGAAATTTAGTTTCAGATTATATATATGTTTGTAAAAATGAGTAATTACAACATATATTTAGTCTTGTTGGTATTATTTTTAGGTACCGATGTTTTATTTTTACCATTAAATATATCTGTTGGTACTAATCATCCAATAACAAAAAATATTTTACTAACAGTTTGTTTATCATATTAATACCAATAAATGTTTTTCCAATAAACAAATTTATTATTATTAATTATTATTTCCAAAAAACAATTATAATAGAAAATTTTTTTGCAATAAATTATCCAATAACAATAAATCTTCTACCAATTATTGAATATATATTTATAAATTATTTACTACTAACATGAATTTTTTTGATAAAAATCACATTTATATACATTGAATTGTAACATTAATAATTTAAAATATTTCATGAAATAAATATATTTAATATAAAACCATGTATAAATGACCCAAAAACAATATCAATTCTAAATTTACAAATTAAAAAGAATGGATGTGTAAAAGCACTATGAGAAAAGTGGACATTTGCAATGGGTCATTTGCGACGGGACACTGACCCGTCACAAATAGTCCATCGGAAAGGCTTTTTTTTTACGGGAGCACTGACCCATTTCAAATAATAATGGTTTTTTGTGACGGGGCGATGGTTCCTGTCACAAAAGGTTTGGCGCGACTTGCACACCAAATTGCGGGAAATGGTATTTACGACGAACTATAGTAGCCCATCACAAATACCCTTTGTTGTTTTTAGTATTGGTGACAGAATTTATATCCTGTTGCAAATACTATGTCGGAAGGTTGTCTTTTGTGACAGGCCCCATCACAAAAGACTTTTTAACCACTGCCCATAATTAATAGGAGTGGTGGATATTTGCAACGTGTAATGTCTCAGATTTTACCATGTTTTATTTTAATATTATGTGGGAATTATTTCGCAACCAGACTTCAAGATGGCGCGCAGTTCCGAGGCCCAGTGAGCCCGAAACAAATGTTTGAATTAAATTAAATAATTTAATTTATGCGTGTGTGGGGTTTTCTTGAAAAAGCGGAATAACTCCTGAACGGGTGCTCAGATCGGAAATCTGAGGGCACCGTTGCGTCCAGAGAAGCGGGTTTACCTTAAAAGAGACCTAACATTGGCTGGCGTAGACCGGTGGTGAAATATGGTTTTTGGACGTAACCGTAATAAAATATTTTATTAATTCTTGTTGCATAAAATATATCTTATATTTTTAAATAGAGATTTGTGCCGGGGTCCGGGGTTACAGACCTCATAACCCTGAAACCCTTGGAGCCTCTCGAGGAAACCCCCAACGTGGCGATGACGTTCTTGAGGAATTTCGCCAGCGACGACGACGCAATGACTGGATCTTCGCCAATGAACGCTGCGGATCCAGGTAGGATGTTTGGCTTTCGTTTCCTTCCCTGTTCTTGATTCCTACGATGAATTTGGACTAATCCAAGAACAGATTATCCTACGGATTGATCATATTTGTGGGATGGGCTTTTGCGGGGATTTTGGGATTTGATTCTTGGAGTAAATTTGGTTTCGTTCAACCTTCTAATGGTGACGAACCAAGATCGACACGAACATCGATCGAGGTTCATCCCTCTCGATTGTTGTGCTTTTCTTCCCTGGTTTCTACGCGTTCTTCATGTGCGTTCTACGCGTTCTTGGAGAAAATCGATCGTTGTGCATTTGTTTGTTGGCATAATGATCCGAGATTGTAGATCCAACCTCAGGAGGATGGTCCGGAGCTGCAACGATGATTTCGGCGGACGATTTAGAGTGGATCGAGAGATATGAATTTTTGGGTGTTTTTCGTCGGAAGATCATATGTTGTTAGTCGAGCCGATTGAATGTCTGAAACACCCGAATTTAGTGTTAGGATGATGAAACGAACCAGCGCCTTGAGTTTCGCGGCAAATAGATGACAAAATCGAGATCTGGAAGATCGGTCGAGGCGTGAGGAGGAAGATGCAGTTTTGGAAATTTTCCCAACTACATGGCGTGTAGTATGGGCTACACGATGTGTGTTCATCGGGGATCACCTGGCATGTACTCTGGGAGTACACGAACATAGGTTGGGTACAGACCAAGGAAACGATGTGTATACCCTTCCTTGGCCAGACACGACCAGATACGCGGGACATGCTGTGTACTGGTACATGGGCAGGCGACACGGGCGGACACCGTGTATGGGCATACGGCCAGGGTACACGGGTGTTTACCAGTTGACAGGACACGGCGTGTGCTCCAACTTACATGCCGTGTATATTCTTTCCTACATGACTTCGATTCCAAACACGGGTTGTTTACATGGACAGTACCCAGAGTCAAGGAACATGGTGTGTGATCCTTCTACATGTCGTGTAGTTGAGTTTTACACAACTTGGACGGATGACATGGTCCGTTACACGGGCAGTACCTAGGGTCAAGGAACACGATGTGTAACCATACTACATGCCATGTAACCTATTTTACATGGCTTGAGCCAGTTACCTTCTGTGACTTGGACTAGTTTCCTTAGGGTCCGTCCCCTTGGTCTTTCTCCTGAAGGTCTCCGGTATCATTTCCTACATACAGGAGTATGATCCCTTCAGCAGGACATCCTGAATAGATTTGTTGGAATCCCCTCTATGATACTTAGAGCTGGATCCTCTATTCCTTCATGGTACCCTAGGTAGAGTTCTTAGTATCGACATGACCAACTTTACCCAGGTGCTGATCCCCTACTTAGCAGATTAGTTCATACTGAGTTGTTGGAATCACCCTATGTCTATTGGTTGTGATCCTCATCTAAGCATCATGTTCTCAAGTACTTGTGGAGTGTGTTCTCCCGAAACGAGTACTTTGTATCTCTCTCTTTAGACCTAGGAGTGTGTTCTCCTTGTTACATGCTTAGTGGAATCTTTGAGCTGGATCCTAGTGGTGGTATTGCGATAGTCGATTGTGTATGAGTATATCTGGATATTCTTGTTATATGTTCTGTAGAAATATACTGTGTGAAGCTGACTGTATCTTTCCTTTGTGATTTTGGGGTGTCCTACTGGGTATTTTTATACTCACCCCTGCATGGGCTTTGCCCGCACGTGTCATGTCTTGTGCAGAAGAGCGAGATTTTGATAGTATTCTAGGTGGACCAGGACTGGACGGTGCTCAGTGAGATCAGACAGGCTGAGGTGTGTTCCTACGGCTACAAATTGCAGTCTCAGTAACATTCTTTACAGGTTGGAATTTGTTATAGACTCTCTTTTGGTGGGCTTGTACTTTTGGCCTAGGGTTTTTACTTTACTATACTTTGCTTCCTATCGTACTCTGTTGGTTGGGTTTTTAGTGTATGCATGCATTTCCATTTGTAGTAGCTTTTACTTTTCACCTTTGTGGGCTTGGAGATGTGTGTGCGTGTGTGCAGGTTTTTAGGCAATGCCTCCCATGTTAGTAGCATGCCTACTCGGTGCTAGTCACCAGCCCCTGGCCTATTGGAGGCAGGCTTGGGGAGGTGCGGATCAGGCCCCACTGGGATGGGTCGTGACAGAGTGGTATTAGAGGTGGTTGGTTCTACCTTAGGACTGAGAGTCTGTGAGTTGGTTTGGGGCAACAGTGTTAAGTGTTTCAAGTTCGGCTTTCAGGCCAAGGACCCCAGTGTTGGTGCGGGCGGCTGACTTATCCATACCCTAAGACTCTGATAACTTGCTTTTCAACTCAGAACATGAGAACACTAGTTGCAGGGGAAAATAAAGGTACATGTATCATATAGGAATGGGTTGTGGTTTTCCTGTGCTTCTTGAGTCAGCTCTCCAGATATACTCACTGAATGAGAAACATCTTGTTTCTTTACAGGATGCCTCTGCAACATGCACCCTCTAGGATCTAGCAGCTCGATCACGAGGATGACCCCCTCAGTGATGAAGCTTCGATACAGGGACCAGATCCCCTAGTTTTACCATCGGGTGGTGTGCCAGTTATTCCACCACCTGTGGAGTAGTGTTTAGTGCCTGCTGTACCAGTAGAGGAGGAGTGCCGGATGAGTGCACTCCACGAGTTTCAGAGATAGAGACCCCTCATGTTTCGAGGCAAGCCTGACCCTCAGGCAGTAGAGGACTGGCTTAAGGTAGTGACCAGAGTCTTCCATTTAGTCAGGACAATAGCAGACCAGATGGTGATCCTGGCGGTGATTCTTCTGCAGGGCTCGGCATGGCGATGGTGGAGGTTGGTTATCCAGACTCACGACTAGGAAACTCTTGCATGGTCAGATTTTGAGAATATCTTCAGAGAGGAGTTTTCACCGGTTACCCTAAGAGAAGTATGTATACAGGATCTTCTTCACCTCTAGCAGGGAACCATGATGGTGGTTGACTATTCATCGAGGTTTACCGACCTCTCACGGTACTTGATGGATATGGTCAGGGATCAGTACTTCAGAGCTCGAACTTTTGAGCGAGGATTGTGCCGAGACATCCGAGCTAGCATCATCCCTATAAGCATTCCTACTTATGCTGGGGTGCTCGAGCGGGCTTTGGTGTTCGAGAGCTTCTTGGAAGAGCCGAGACAGCCGGCAGTTGTCAGTGGTGAGTGAGCTGGAGCAGAGACCTCGGCAGCAAGGAGACGACGTCAGGGACCCAGGCGTGGGAGATTTTTCCAGAGGAGATCACAGGATAGGGGATCTGTCATATAGGGTTCACAGGGTGCATCCATCCATCCTCGAGAGAGGTGATTTTACTCATGCGATGGTAGGGGACATCTTGCCCGAGATTGTCCGACCCACCATACTACTGACACGGGAGCAGTTGATGGCCCACCGATGCAGAGGCAATGTGTTTAGCAGACAGATCCGTGGGGCAGCGGATGTGGTAAAATAGCTAGGAGAGCAGCTGGAGGTGGTCAACATTTTGACCTTTTGCCACCACCACCCTCAGGAGGTCCACCCCAGGTTCAGTTAGCTGGTGGATAGAGGTAGGGACAGCTGTAGGCAATAGAGGCTTATGAACCAGGTACTCCCGGAATGATTAGAGGTACAATCAATGTCTTTTATACTTTGGTTGTCGTACTGATAGACACAGGTGCTAGTCATTCTTTTCTGCCTTCTTATCTTGTTCGAGACCTTGAGATTCTAGTTGAGCCATTGACTTGACCCTTACACTTAGAAACACCAACTGGAGAATATTCAGAGATCACACACCTTTGCAGACAGTGTGACCTCACCCTTGGAGGTGAGAGTTTCAGTTGGAACCTCTTGGTGGTAGCGTCAAGGCCTTACGATGTCATTCTTGGTATGGATTGGCTATCCATAGTTCATGCCCAGATTGATTGTTTTAGGCGAAGGGTGCGGTGTGTCTGCAGTAATGGAATGAGGTTCTCCTTCATCGGTGAAAAGGAGACCCAAACAACGTAGGATAGACTCATGTGTAGGAAGGCAAAGCCTATTACACATCAGTTGGATAGCCTAGACCTTGGCACAACAGATGTTGCGAGTTTCCAGTTTCCATCAGTGGTGGATGAGTACGAGGACATATTTCTAGAGGATGTCCCCATACTACCTCCCGGTCTGGAGATAGATTTCTGCATTGAGTTGCAAGCCGGGACGACACCGATATCAGTATCATCATATCAGATGGCTCCTGTAGAGCTTTGTGAGTTGAGAGTGCAGTTGGAAGACTTGCAGAGGAAGGGCTTCGTGAGACCCATTGTTTCACCCTGGGTGGTCCCAGTGTTGTTTTCTAAGAAGGAAGATGGGATCTTGAGGCTGTGTGTGGATTACCGGCACTTGAATCAGGTGACCGTGAAGAACCGGTAGCCACTACCGAGGATCTATGACCTCTTTGACCAATTAAGAGGGGCACGGTGGTTCTCAAAGGTTGATCTACAATCAGGCTATCACCAGTTGTGAGTAAGGGAAGAGGATATATCAAAGACGACTTTCATATGTTGCTACGGTCACTATGAGACTTGGTGATGCCCTTCGGCGTGACGAATTCCCCAGTAGTGTGTATGGGACTCATGAACCGGATCTTTTAGCCCTATATAGATCGGTTCGTGGTGTTCTTTTTCGATGATATCCTTGTGTACTCTACATCCGAGGAGGAGAACGAGAGGAACCTAAGGATGGTTCTAGATACACTCTGAGAGCAACAGTTGTATGGGAAACTCTCGAAGTGTCAATTCTAGATACAGTAGGTCCACTTTCTGGGACACGTTATCTCAGCAGATGGTGTAGCAATGGACCCAACCAATGTAGAGTTATTGTTAGCATGGGAGCCACCCCAGAGCATGACGGAGGTGCAGAGTTTCCTTAGGTTGGCAGGCTACTATCAGAGATTCATTCTTGATTTCCCCTGTATTTCAGCACCCATGACAGCTTTGACCCAAAAGGGGTATCCTTTCGTGTGGACCGAGTGATGCCAGTAGACTTTTCAGCAGTTGAGACAGAGTCTGACGAGCGCCCCTATCTTGAGATTACCAGGGGAGGGTGTCGAGTATGTAGTGTTCTGCGACTCATCAGGAACTGGGCTTGGTTGTGTCCTGATGTAGAGGCAAGCGGGGATTTACTATGGCTCACATCAGTTGAGGCCACACAAGCAGAACTACGTGACCCACGATCTTGAGTTGGCAGTGATAGTCTTCGCATTGAAGATGTGGCGACACAACCTGATGGGCGAGCAGTTTATCGTCTACTCTGATCATAAGGGTCTCAGATATATCTTTTATTAGAAGGATCTGAATTTGAGACAGAGGCAATGGATGGAGTTCCTCTAGGATTATGACTTTGAGATCATTTATACTCCTGGGAAGGGGAACATTGTGGCAGATGCTCTCAGCGGGAAATCCAATTCTCAGTTTCTAGATGAGGCGACGAGGCAGTTGACCTCTTTACAGTTATCCTTTATGGATAGAGATTATGGAGCTTACCTTCAGTCGATGGTTGTAACCCCTCCACTCTTACAATGAGTTAGGGAGGCACAACTTGAGGATGCTAGCTGTGAGACACTGCGTGCTCAGATATGCACAGGTGATGTTGTTGATGGATATTCAAAAGGTGGGGAGCACGTTGTTCTTTTCAAAGGGCGCAAAGTAATACCAGTGACGTTGCAGGAGGAGGTTCTGAGGGATTTCCATACATCTCCTTTGGCGGTGCATCCAGGTGTGACAAAGATGTACCAGGACCTACGGCGTCAGTTCTGGTGGACAGTAATGAAGAAGAGTGTGGCAGAGTTTGTTTCTCGGTGCCTTACTTGTCAGCAAGTAAAGGCTAAGCACCAGGTGCTAGCAGGATATACTCAGCCCCTTGAGGTGCCAGAGTGGAAGTGGGATGGGATATCCATGGACTTTGTGACGGGTTTACCACGTACGTCCATGGGACACGATTCCATATGGGTGATCGTTGATCGACTCACCAAGTCGGCCCACTTCCTAGCCATACGAGAATAGTGTTCAGTAGAGAGATTGGGAAACCTCTATGTGCAGGAGATAGTTCGTCTTTATGGAGTGCCATCCATGATTGTCTCAGATCGTGATGCTTGTTTCACATCCCGATTGTGGAAGGGATTACAAGAAGATTTTGGGACTCACTTACACTTGAGAATAGCGTTTCATCCTCAGACTGATGGTCAGACGGAGTGGACCATCTAGGTTCTGGAGGATATGCTATGAGCTTGCATACATGACTTCGGTCATAGCTGGGAGGATCACTTACCACTGGTGGAATTTTCTTATAACAACAGTTATCATTACACTATTGGTATGACACCATTCGAGGCTTTGTACGGGCGACCTTGCAGGTCACCACTTTGCTGGACTGACCCAGGAGAGTCAGCACTCATGGGCCCAGAGATAGTGTGGGCTACTACAGAGAAGGTGCAGGTCATTCAGGAGCGGATGACAACTGCACAGATTCAGTAGAAGTCTTATGCCTAAAGGAGATGGAGGCCCTTGGAGTTCTAGGAGGGAGGCCATGTGTTCCTTCGGGTCTCACCTCGATAGGGATTGTGGATATTTGGTCAAGGCGGAAAGCTATCTCCAAGGTTCATCAGCCCTTTTCAGATTTTGAGTAGAGTTGGTGAGGTGGCATACCGCTTGGCTCTACCTCCTCAGATGGACCGGGTACACAATGTCTTCCATGTGTCGCAGTTGCGGAGGTACGTGCATGATCCATCACACGTTATCGACTGGGGAAAGCTGGACATCGATGATGGAGCGACCTTTGCTGAGTACCCAGTGGAGATCGAGGATCGGTAGGAGAATATCCTTCATGGGCGAGCTATTCCCTTGGTGCGTGTCCGGTGGCAGCACGAGAATTTCCAGGAGAGCACGTGGGAGCGGGAGGCTCAGATTCGTGTGCAGTACCCACATCTTTTTGAGTATCATTTGTTTTGGATTTTCAAGGACATAAAATCCCTAAGGTGGGTGGGATGTAATGTCTCGGATTTTACCATGTTTTATTTTAATATTATGTGGGAATTATTTCGAGACCAGGCTTCAAGATGGCGTGCAGTTCCGAGGCCTGGTGAGCCCGGAACAAATGTTTGAATTAAATTAAATAATTTAATTTATGCACGTTTGGGGTTTTCCTGAAAAAACTGAATAACTCCTGAACGGGAGCTCAAATTGGAAATCTGAGGGCACTGTTGCGTCCAGAGTAGCATGTTTACCCTAGAAGAGACCTAACATTGGATGGCGCAGACCGGTGGTGAAATCTGATTTTTGGACACAACCGTAATAAAATATTTAATTAAAATATTTTATTAAATCTTGTTGCGGAAAATATCTCTTATCTTTTTAAATATATATTTTCACAGGGGTCCAGGGTTATAGACCTCATAACCCTGAAACCATTGGAGGCTCTGGAGGAAACCCCCAATGTGGCGACGACGTTCTTGACGAATTTCGCCAGCGACGACGACGCGAAGACCAGATCTTCACCAACGAATGATGCAGATTCAGGTAGGATGTTTGGTTTTGGTTTCCTTCCCCATTCTTGATTCCTACGATGAACACAGACTAATCCATGAACAGATTAGCTGGCAGATCGATCGTATTTGTGGGATGGGCTTTTACGGGGATTTTGGGATTTGATTCTTGGAGTGAATTTGGTTTCATTCAACCTTCTAATGGTGATGAACCAAGATTGACACAAACATCAATCGAGGTTTTTCCCTCTCGATTGTTGTGCTTCTCTTCCCCGGTTTCTACACGTTCTTCATGTGCGTTCTACGCGTTCTTATAGGAAATTGATCTTTGCGCATTCGTTTGTTGGCGCAATGATCCGAGATTGTAGATCCAAACTTAGGAGGATGGTCCGGAGCTGCAATGACGATTTCGGCAGACGATTCGGAGCGGATCGAGAGATATGAATTTTTGGGCCTTTTTCGTCGGAAGATCATATGTTTTTTTTCGAGCCGATTGAAGGTCTGAAACACCTGGATTCAGTTTTAGGATGATGAAACGAACCAGCGCCTTGAGTTTCGCGGTAAACGGACGACAGAATCGAGATCCGGAAGATCGGCTGAGACGCGAGGAGGAAGACGCGGTTCTGGAAATTTTCCCGACTACACGGCGTACCACTACTACAAATATGGCTTTTATCAGCACTAAAAATGGCCATTAACAGTGCTAGAAAAAGTGCTGATAATGCCAGTGAAGATAAAGGGGGGGGTCCCCTTTATCAACGCTCCAAAAAGCGCTGATAAAGACCCCTTTTATCAGGGCTTTTTTTTAGCGCTGATAAAAATAAAAATAAAAAATAAAATAAAAAAATACTACCAATCTGGTGGGGGGTGCTTTATACAGCGCTTGAGCCCCCCTTTATCAGCGCTTTCCTGCACATCCAGCACCCGCCCGCACCACCTACACCCTTTATCAGCGCTAACCCTTTAAATCACCCTTGCACGCGCGCCCTTTCCTCCACCCGGATTTGATCTCGAGACCTCCCTCATGCGCACCTAAAGCCTTTGCTACTACCCTATATTGATTTTTTCTCTTATTCATGATATATCTATTTGTTTATATATATATTCCGTTATATTTATTCGTACAATAATATATATTTATATTAATATATATAGTTATATTAATATATATATATATATAGTTATATTAATATATATATATATAGTTATATAAATATATATATATAGTTATATTAATATATATATAGTTATATTAATATATATGTGGTTATATTAATATATAGTAGTTATATAAATATTCATATATTGGTATTTTAAATAAAATGGATATTAGTTATTATTTAGATAAATCTAGTATATTTTATATGTAAATATGTTTAATTATTTATTTAAAAAATTTAATTTTTAGGTGTGAATATATAAAAAATATGTACATATAGTTATATATTTGATTATAAATAGCAGTGCATTATAAAAAATGATAAAATTTCAAAGACATAATATCAATATGAATGTAATACCTTGGAATAAATTCAGTCCCTACCAAAAAAATCCAATAATACCCCCTTAAACGAGGCTGGAAATCCACAAAATGTTAAAAAATCTAGATACCCGACTAAAAACTCAGTTTTGGAGGCCTTCTAGGCCTCTTTTGGCCTCGAAAAATGCTTGATCAGGGTTCCCCCCAGTCACAGCGACTTAGAGCTTGTCGCAGGCTTCGATATGATATGTGGTAGAGCTCAAACGGACACTCGGATCAAAAGTTATGGCCATTTGAAGTTTGAGTTGCGTTTTCAACATATTTTGGATCTTTTTTTAATTTTTTTAATTTTTTAGTCTTCAAATTGTTATTAAATGGCTATTACTCCATAATAATTATCAAATTATTAATTAAAAATATTTTTATAAGCCATTTTCTCTAAATATATTATATATTAATTATATTATAAGTGTAAATGTACATTTATAATTATCTAAAATATATTTAAAAATTATATATTATATTTATATCAATATAACTATATAACTATATTTATATATTAATATATTTTTTAATTTTTTTTTGAAGTCGACCCTTTATCAACGCTTTTAAAAAAAGCGCTGATAAAGGCCGCCCCTTTATCAGCGCTACTAAACAAGCGCTGATAAAGGGGGTCCCTTTATCAGCGCTAAAGGACACGACATGTATACCCTTCCCCGGCCAGACACGACCAGATACACGGGACACCCTGTGTACTGGTACACGGGCAGGCGACACGGATGGACATCATGTATGGGCATACGACCAGGGTACACAGGTGTTTCCCAGTTGACAGGACATGGTGTGTCCATCGACTTACAGGTCGTGTATATGCTTTCCTACATGATTTCGATTCCAGACACGGGCCGTTTACATGGGAAGTACCCAAATTCAAGGAACACAGCTTGTGATCCTTCTACACGCCGTGTAGTTGATTTTTACACAACTTGGAAGGATGACACAGGTCATTACACGGGCAGCACCCGGGGTCAAGTAACACGGCATGTAACTATACTACACGCCATGTAACCTGTTTTACATGGCTTGAGTCAGTTGCCTTCTGTGACTTGGACTAGTTTCCTTAGGGTTCGTCCCCTTGGTCTTTCTCCTGAAGGTTTTCAGTATCATTTCCTACATACAGAAGTATGATCCCTTCAGCAGGACTTCCTGAATAGAGTTGTTGGAATCCCCTCTGTGAGACTTGGAGTTGGATCCTCTAATCCTTACTGGTACCCTAGGTAGAGTTCTTGGTATCGACGTGACCAACTTTACCAGGGCGCCAATCCTCTACTTAGCAGATTAGTTCATACTGAGTTGTGGGAATCACCCCATGGCTATTATTTGTGATCCTCATCTGAGCACCACGTTCTCAAGTACTTGTGGAGTGTGTTCTCCCAGAACGAGTACTTTGTATCTCTCTCTTTAGACCTAGGAGTGTGTTCTCCTTGTTACATGCTTAGTGGAATCTTCGAGTTGGATCCTTGTGGTGGTATCGCGATAGTCGATCGTGTATGAGTATATCTGGACATTGTTGTTATATGTTCTGTAGGCATATACTGTGTGGAGATGACTGTATCTTTCCTTTGTGGTATTTCCCTTGTTGTATTTCCTTTGTGGTTTCGGGGTGTCCTACCGGGTATTGTTATACACACCCCTGCATGAGATTTTCTCGCACGTGTCATGTCTTGTGCAGAAGAGCGAGCTTTTGACAGGATTCTAGGTGGACCAGGACCGGACGGTGCTCAGTGAGATCAGACAGGCAGATGTGTGTTCCTACAGCTACGAATTGCAGTCTCAGTACCATTCTTTACAGGTTGGACTTTGTTACAAACTCTCTTTTGATGGCCTTGTACTTTTGTCGCAGGGTTTTTACTTTACTGTACTTTACTTCCTGTCGTACTCTGTTGGTTGGGTTTTTAGTGAATGCATGCATTTCCATTTTTAGTAGCTTTTACTTTTCAACTTTGTGGGCTTAGAGATGTGTGTGCGTGTGTGTAGGTTTTTAGGCAATGCCTCCTATGTTAGTAGCATGCCTACTCGGTGCTAGTCACCAGCCCCTGGCCTATTGGAGGCGGGCTTGGGGAGTTGTGGCTCAGGCCCCACTCGGACGGGTCGTGACACGATGGGTCTCGTCGCAACTAATCTAACCTATATATACCCCTAGCTATTTTTTTCTCATCCCACTCAATTCTCTACTCCTCTTTCTCTCTCTAGTGAAAAATTTTCTCTCAAGATTTTTCATAGATTAAAATTTTAATTCATGGCATTATTCGCAGCTTATATCCTTCGAAAGCTTCAATTTTAAGGTATTTATATATTTCTTTTATTTTTTACTTATTTTATTTTATTTTATTTTAATTATAATTATTGTTAATTAGCAGCAGTTAATTTAAATTAGAATTAGATAGTTTTATTTATAATTGTTTATGTTTATTTTTACAAATAATTATGTGTGGTTAGTAATAATTATTAGTTATTGTATTAATTGTCATTAATTAGCAAAAATTAGTATTAAATTTTAATAATTATTATTAAATTATAATAATTAGTAATAAATTATAATAATCAGTAATAAATTGTAATAATTAGTAAAAAATTGTAATAATTAATAATAAATTGTAATAATTAGAAATAAATTGCAATAATTAGTAATAATTAAGAAAAATTCTAATAATTAGGAATGAATTATAATAATTAGTAATAAATTATAATGATTAGTAATAAATTCTAATAATTAGTAATAAATTCTAATAGTTAGTTATAATTATTAATAAATTCTAATAATTAGTCGTAATTAGTAATAAATTCTAATAATTAGTAATAAATTCAAATAATTAGTTATAATTACTAATAAATTATTATAATTAGTTATAATTAGTAATAAATTCTAATAATTATTAATAAATTCTAATAATTAGTAATAAATAGTAATAACTTCTTGTTGGGAAAAAATCCCTCAAGGTAGCATTGTAGTATTTTTGGGTTGATTGTTTTTGTCGACAAAGAATGTTTCCATGGATATTTTTCAACTTCCCGAGAATTTTTTGACAATCCATGTTGACAAAGAACGATGAAAAAGGAATGGATGATCTGGAGGCAGTACAAAAGAGCAGTACAAGGTGGCATCGTTTCCCAGTGTTTGCCAAATTTTTGGGGTCCAAAATTTGGAGTTTGGTGAGCATCGCGAAAATAGGATTTCCATGAAGATCATAATTTAATATGGAAATGGCATGAATTTCGTGAACATGGGATGCATGGATTGGATTTCGCGAAGACTAGAAAAATGGAGGCGGTGATGCTTCGCGATTACGTCAAAGTTTCGCGAACGGTAGAGTTGAAGAGCATCGCGGCGGTGAAGGGTTTTGTGAGGGAGCTTCACGGCGAAGGTGCAAAATAATGTTGACGGTGATGCTCCGTGATTACGATGAGCTCTGCGATCGGAAAATTTCCGTAGTTCTTCGTGATTTGGACAGAATTCCGACGGAAACTTCAGAGCTTCGCGATTTGAGATGACGTGACATTGACTTCGCGCGGAAAGTTTGAGGGTCGGTGGAATCGCCTATAAATAGAGGCCGAACACCTCGAGAGAAGTAGAGAGAATTTTCAGAGAAAATCTTTTTCTCTCGGATTGCGAAGGTGGTTCGCGTAGCCAGTGTGCTTCGCGAAAGAGGAGCTTCACGACGGCTATTGTAGCTCCGCGAATGTTGTGGGCTCCACGGTGGCTCAGTGAGCTTCAAGAGGGACGTCGCTCTACGAAGACTTGAGAATAACAAGAGTGCTTCGCAAAAGGGCTTCGCGAGAGTGCTTCTCAAAAAGGCAGGAGCTTCGTGAAGGCTTGTTTGAGTTTCGCGAAATTGGGAGCCTAGCGAAGTAGGGTGCTTTGCAAAGGTGTTTTCAAAGTGAATTGCCCAGTGGTTAAGAGGAAAAGTGGTATCCGTCAGTGGATTAATGTTGGACTATAACAGAGCATCTATCAACAGTTGAGAATGCATTTATTCATGAAAGTGAAGAGACCTACAGGTCTATAAACTGTGACTGGATTTCCTTCCAGAGCAGTAAGCTTAGGAAGAGAAAGAAGGTGATCCTCTCCACCGACAGCGAGCCAGAGAGATAGAAACAGGGAGTGACCCTTGGGAAAGTAGTGAGCTGACCCTAAACATTGTAAGGGCAGTGAGCCTGGGCATAGAAGTGATCTATCCTGAACTTTGTATCCACATCTAGTGAAGAATAGTGGAATTTGGTATGACCAGTAACTTGTCGGCGTATGCTCCTTGGATGTAGCCCAGTGAGCGTAAACCAAGTAAAAATCTATGTGTCTGCCTGTTTTCTTCCTTTCATTGCATTGAAAGCATCATCATTAGATAAAGAAGTAAAGAAGTGATCATAGTTTACACACAAGAGCAGACAAAGTGACCCTTGTAATAAAGAGGTCAAGATCCAGTGGGGTAGGAATAACTTTGAAAAAGAATATCAATACCCTGATTCACCCCCCCCCCCTCTCAGGGTATATAGGCCTCTATTGGCCCTAACAATTGGTATCAAATCCAGGGTTCTTTTATCATATTTTTTTACTCTAACTTGGTTCAGTCGATTTCTCAAGTTAAATATCCAATCTTCTCTTATAATATTGTGCCATGGAAAAGGGAAGAACATCAAAGAAGAAGCAGAAGGCTAGTGGTATTACCCACTATGGAAGTGTCAATGGAAAGAGTGTGATTCAGTTAAAGGAATCATGTAGTGAACAGAAGAATGGTTTGGATGAATCCTACTATGAAAATACTTACTCATTAAATGATGCTGAAGGAATGAGTGAAGAACCTGATTTCCCAAGTGATGTTGGAACCACTGATGATGAAGAAACAAGAAGAAGTTGAATAATGGAAGTTGTCCACAAGGCAAAGGAATTGGATCAGAAATTGGATGAAGAAGTTAAATATAAAAATATCAGAATCCAAGTATTGGAAATTGAGGTCAACAAGCTAATAGGATTAAATCAAAGGATTATTGATATGGCTACTGACCTAAAGGAGAAGAATGATTCTGAAGGTGATGAACTACAGAAGTTGGCTAAAATGAAAGGAAAAAAAAGGATGATGATTATGAAGAGAGTCAAAATTCAGATGTTGTTCAGAAACTGAAAGCTAGAAATGATGATCTAGCAACACAATTGTCTGAAGAATTTCAGAAGAATCAAAGGATACAACAAGAAAATGAATCTGTCTCTGAATCTGTTTCTGAGGAAAAATCTAAAGTAAAGGAGAAGAGTAACTTGGTGGATAAGCTGACACATGAACTAGAATATGAGTTGAGTGGCTGGAAGAATCTCAGAAAAGAACTCAATTGTCAACTTGAATCAAAAGATAAGAAGATTCAACAATTGGAGGAAGAGATAGAAAAATCCAAGAAGGAAATGGAGATATCAAAATACAAAGGAAAACATAAGTTAAAGGATGCACTGCACTTACTATTCGATTGTCCTTTGAAATGCAATGATAAAATGAAAAGGAAGTATGAGATTTCTGAGGAGAAACAACAAAATATTTTCTCATCTCAAAGACCATACAGTTTGGAAAAAACTGGTATTGGATTTGATGAATCACCTCCCACGCATGATAGAGAAAGAGCTGTGAACAGTTCCAGATGTGGAGAAATTCATGTAGGTGCTGGATATAGACCCAAGAGGACAGTTACAAGAAGTAGTGACGACATGTGCTATTTCTGCGGGATTCATGGCCACACATCAAGCTTGTGTTCAGAGGCTCTGGAATACATTTCAGGCTGTGAAAATATGAACTTTGAAAAATCTGAGAATAAGATGAAGCGTCATGTGAAATCAGAGAGAAGGGTCTCTCAGAGGAAAGCATTCATTAGATGCTATTACTGTGGAAGAATGGGACACACCATGAAAATGTGTTAGGAAGCTCAAGAGATCAATGTCAGAAGAAGAACTCGAGTTGCATCAACATCTCTGATGAGAGATGATGAAATGAGATATTCCTTTAATGTAAAATGTTTTATATGTTCTGATTATGGGCATTTGTCAAGACAATGCAGCAAGAAGAAACCAGAAAAGGAAAAGGGACTCGAAAATAGATTCTCGACTCCAGTGATGAAAAGTGTGAAATTATACACTGGGAGACAAAGTGGAAAGTCGGAGAATAGGTTTAGAGCCTTAGGGGAATCAAATGGATCTGAACATAAGGTGTATCTATCACCTTCTATGTCACACTCACAACCTCTCTCTAAGAAAGAACACGACCAAATCTAGAAGAAAAAGGGAGGAAACCCTATAGCTGTGAGTAAGAAGAATGAATGTTCAGTGGAGGAACCACCACCAATGCAAAATAGGGTGGTAACCCAGAGATGTGATAAAAGAAAAATAAACAAAGAATGCATTGAAGAATTTGCATGTCATGTGCCACCACAAGCAGTGGAAGAAAGAGGAATATCCCTACAATGGAGGAAGGAGAAAGGAAAGGTGACAAGAAAAGGTATTCCTGCTCAGAGAAGGAATCATGAGAAATGGAATTTTGGTGGAACATCAAAGATAGAAATGTGTACTTGTGGGTTTAAACCCAAAATGGTGAGAAAGGCTAGTCCTGCAGAATCATCATATCAGAAAAAGACTCAGCATACAGGTGATGGATGCTTAGTCATATGGCCAGAGTAGTTGAAGTTGGCTGGGCAGCTAGAAGAAGCCAGGAAGGAGTGTGATGCTCTGAAAGAATGAATTAAAGGGGTGACCCATCAGGATCAACCAAAGTCCTCGTCTTGAGGAGTCCAGAAACACCCCTCTCCCTATGTATATAAATGATATTAACTGATGATTCATGTGTTTCAGGTTCTAGGGAGATATGATCCAAGGGGAAGTGGAATCTAAGGATGAGAAGTGGAGATATGATATGCTCTACAATTTCAATTGATTCAAATCAGGTACCAGAGTTGAAGAAGAAAGGAAGCAACAGAGCACAATAGAATGTGATTGTGTTGTTAACTTTGTCTCTTGTTTCCTACACCGAGTTCCAACTCAGTAGGCTTAGTGATTTGGTTAATGGTTCGATGTTGAGTGCCATATTAGTATAAATGGTGCACGTGGAGAAGAATGGTTATGGGTCTCTACCATTGGGCCTAACAGATAGAAGTGCTGTGTAAAATAGGGAGAAGCATCAATAATCATACATCTCATGCTTATCTTTTTGATCTAACAATGTGGTATCAGCTGACTGCTTTCAGGATACCAAGAAGCTGCGAGGGAAAATCAAAGGCGTGTCAAAAAAATCTGAGAGAAGAAGTTCAAAGAAATGACATCGTTGAACAATGACACAGTAACAAGTTTTTAGCTGAAAGAAATGAAGCCACCGGAAAAATAATCAGTGAGAAATTTCCTGATGAATGTGTTGAGGAAGAAAGCAACAAAGGGGGAGAATAAGTGATTGATACCGATTCAGAAAGGAATTTGACATGGGAGATTGTTTTGAGGTTAGCAGATAAAAATTTCATCGGGCCTAAATGGATCTTTCGCAATAAGTTGAACGAAGATGGAACATCGATTCAAAACAAAGCACGACTGGTGTGCAAAGCATACTCTCAAAGAGAGGGTATTGATATTGATGAGACATTTGCACCGGCTGCAAAGCTAGAGACAATCAAATTATTCCTAGCCATTGCAGTGCAAAGAAAGTTCAAAGTCTTCCAGATGGATGTCAAGTCTGCATTTCTAAATGGGTTTCTGGAAGAAGAGGTGTACATTGAGCAGCCAGATGGTTTTCTCATTCATGAGGATGAGAACGAAGTTTGCAGGCTGAAAAAGGCATTGTATGGGCTGAAACAAGCACCACGAGCATGGTACTCAAGGCTTGATCAGTACTTGAAGAAGCGTGGTTTTCAGCGTGGAGGATTTTATTACAATATTTATTTCAACAACAACAGTAATCAAATGATGATGAGGATTTTCTAGGAATAAGACATAATATTTGGAAGATCAGATGAAGCATAGTGGAGACAATCTTCTAAATTTAAGAAACATGAGTTCAAAATGTCTATGATTAGTGAGCTGATGTTTTTCCTTGGTTTACAGGTTACACAAGGCATGAATGACTCATTCATTTCTCAATCCAAATATGCCAAGGAGGTTTTGAAATTATTTGGAATGGAAACTTCCAAGGAGGTGAAGACTCCGGTGTCTACCTGGATGAAATCATCAAAAGATGACAGTGTCAGGGCAGTTAATTTCACTGAAAACAGGCAGATTATCAGCAGTTTGTTGTACTTGACCGCAAAAAAGCCTGATATTGTTTTCACCACATTCCAAGAAGAGAGATATCAGAGTAAACCCAAGTAAATCCACATGCTTGTAGTGAAAAGAATACTTCGGCATATCCAGGGCACAGTGGATTTCGGCTTGATAAATACTGATAAATATTAGACAGAGTTATTGGGATATACTGATGCAGACTGGGCTGGTTCAGCGGATGATAGAAAATCAACGTCAGGTGGTGCATTCTATCTTGGTGGACATTATATTTCTTGGATAAGCAAGAAGCATGATTGAATTTCATTGAGCATCGAAAAAGTTGAGTATATTGAGTCCACTCAAGCGTGCACACAGTTATTATGGATGAAGCATCAACTTGAAGATATGGGAGTTGAGGTGAAGTCTCCGATCTGAATCTAGTGCGATAACTCAAGTGCTATAAATCTCAGCAAAAATCCCATCCATCACTCAAAAACAAAGCACATTGAGATAAAGTATAATTTTATCAAGGATAAGGTTGAGCAGGGAATGGTGAAGTTGGAGTATGTGCCTACAGAGCTACAGGTTGTAGACATTCTACAAAAGGCCTTACCCAAGGAAGCATTTGAAAGGCATCGACTGGCTCTGGGAGTTTAGTCGATTCCCCGCACTTAAAATAGTGTGGATGTGGGACCCCCTCTCTCCCCGAGGTATGGTGTGTTTTTCCATAATGTGCTGATATGTGTTCTCTACTCTGTTACAGACTACAAAGGCATGACCTTTGGGTTCGTTGACAAAGGGGGAGAAAATAGTGACCCTTCAAGGGGGAGAAACTGTGGCTAATAAAGGGAGAAAATGTCTTTTTCAAAGACATGGGGAGAAGCTGACAGGTGGAGCAGCGAGATAGGGGCAGTGCAAACATAAAGGGGGAGAGTATTAAATCTGCCGATGCTAGAAGTGATCGATCAAAGCATAGAAATCATGCCAGCTGAGGATCGTGATAAAAGAAGAACAGTGGTGTTGGAATGGTGTGAGAAGGTGTCCAGCCATCATCAATTGGTATCAGTGTGGTTCAACAATTGGTATCAATTTAAGAATTGGTATCAGGTTGGAATCGACAATTGGTGTTTGACATGAAGTGATTCATTGATGAACTTTTCATACTACTCTTTTTTCTCACACCGAGCATTGGTCATGTGGGCTTAGAGTACGTGTTAAGTGATTCCTTGAACGCTATCATAATCACAAGAGGCGAATGGTGGTAGCGGCTGGAAGAAGACTCGGTGAGGTATCAACGTGCAAAAAATCATTCTGAGAAGAGATATGAAGCATTGTCAACAAACCCAAAGGGGGAGATTGTTGGGAAAAAATCCCTCAAGGTAACATTGCAGTATTTTTGGGTTGATTGTGTTTGTTGACAAAACAGGTTTCCATGGATATTTGTCGAGTTCCCGAGAAGTTATTGACAATCCATGTTGACAAAGAACGATGACAAAGGAATGGATGATCTGGAGGCGGTACAAAAGAGCAGTACAAGGTGGCGCCGTTTCCCAGTGTTTGCCAAATTTTTGTGTTCCAAAATTTGATGTTTGGTGAGCATCGCGAAAATAGGATTTCCATGAAGATCATAATTTAATATTGCAATGGCATGAATTTCGTGAAGATGGGATGCATGGATTGGATTTCGCAAAGACTAAAAAAATGGAGGTGGTGATGCTTCGCGATTACGTCAAAGCTTCGCGAATGACAAAGTTGAAGAGCATCGCGGCGGTGAAGGGCTTTGCGAGGGAGCTTCACGGCGAAGGTGCAAAATAATGTTGACGGTGATGCTCCGCGATTACGACGAGCTCTGCGATCAGAAAAATGACGTAGTGCTTCGCGATTTGGACAAAATTCCGACTGAAACTTCAGAACTTCGTGATTTGAGATGACGTGGCGTTGACTTCGCGCGGAAAGTTCGAGGGTCGGTGGAATCGCCTATAAATAGAGGTCGACCCCCTCGAGAGAAGTAGAGAGAATTTTCAGAGAAAATATTTTGCTCTCGGATTGCGAAGGTGGTTCGCGTAGCCAGTGTGCTTCGCGAAAGAGGAGCTTCGCGGAGGCTATTGTAGTTCCGCGAATGTTGTGAGCTTCGCGGTGGCTCAATGAGCTTCGCGAGGGACGTCGCTCTGCGACGGCTTGAGCATCGCAATAGTGCTTCGCGAAAGTGCTTCATGAGAGTGCTTCGCGAAAAGACAGGAGCTTCGCGAAGGCTTGTTTAAGCTTCGCGAAATTGGGAGCCTAGCGAAGTAAGGTGCTTTGCGAAGATGTTTTCAAAGTGAATTGCCCAGTGGTTAAGAGGCAAAGTGGTATTCATCAGTGGATGAATGTTGGACTATAACAAAGCATCTATCAACAGTTGAGGATGCATTTATTCATGCAAGTGAAGAGACCTACAGGTCTATAAACTGTGAGTGGATTTCCTTCCAGAGCAGTGAGCTTAGGAAGAGAAAAAAGGTGATCCTCTCCACCGGCAGTGAGCCAGAGAGAGAGAAACCGGGAGTGACCCTTGGGAAAGCAGTGAGCTGACCCTAAATATTGTAAGGGCAGTGAGCCTGGGCATAGAAGTGATTTAGCCCGAACTTTGTATCCACATCTAGTGAAGGATAGTGGAATTTGGTACGACCGACAACTTGTCGGCGTATGCTCCTTGGACGTAGCCCAGTGAGGGTGAAGCAAGTAAAAAACTCGGTGTTTGCCTGTTTTCTTCCCTGCATTGCATTCAAAGCATCACCATTAGATAAAGAAGTAAATAAGTGATCATAGTTTACACACAAGAGCAAACAAAGTGACCCTTGTAATAAAGAGGTCAAGATCCAATGGGGCAGGAATAACATTGAAAAAGAATATCCATACCCTGATTCACCCCCCTCTCAGGGTATATAGGCCCCTATTGGCCCTAACACTTCTAATAATTAGTAATAAATTATAATAATTAACAATAAATTCTAATAATTAGTAATAAATTCTAATAATTTGTAATAAATTGTAATAATTAGTAATAAATTGTAATAATTAGTAACAAATTGCAATAATTAGTAATAAATTTCAATAATTAGTACAAAATTGTAATAATTAGTAATAAATTTCCATAATTAGAAATAAATTGTGATAATTAGTAATAAATTGACATAATTATTAATAAATTGCTATAATTAGTAATAAATTGCAACTAGTAATAAATTGCAACAGTTAGTAATAATTAGAAATAAATTCCAATAATTAGTAATAATAACTAATAAAATTTAATAATTAGTAATAATTAGTAATAATTAATAATAAATTTTAATAATTAGTAATAAATTCTATTAATTAGTAACAAATTCTAATAATTAGTAATAAATTCTAATAATTAGTAATAAATTCTAATAATTAGTAATACATTCTAATAATTAGTTGTAATTAGTAATAAATTCTAATAATTAGTAATAAATTCTAATAATTAGCTATAATTACTAATAAATTCTAATAATTAGTAATAAATTCTAATAATTAGAAATAAATTCTAATAATTAGTAATAAATTGCAATAAATTCTAATAATTAGTAATAAATTCTAATAATTAGTAATAAAATCTAATAATTAGTTATAATTAGTAATAAATTCTAATAATTAGTTATAATCATTAATAAATTCTAATAATTAGTAATAAATTCTAATAATTAGTTATAATTAGTAATAAATTCTAATAATTATTTATAATTAGTAATAAATTATAATAATTAGTAAAAAATTCAAATAATTAGTTATAATTACTAAAAAATTATAATAATTAGTAATAAATTCTAATAATTAGTTATAATTAGTAATAAATTCTAATAATTAGTAATAAATTCTAACATTAGTAATAAATAGTAATAAATTCTAATAATTAGTAACAAATTCTAATAATTAGTAATAAATTCTAATAATTAGTAATAAATTGCAATAATTAGTAATAAATTGCAATAATTAGTAATAAATTGAAATAATTAGTAATAAATAGCCATAATTAGTAATAAATTGCTATGATTAGTAACAAATTGCCATAATTAGTAATAAATTAGAATAATTAGTAATAAATTGCTACAATTAGTAATAAATTGCAACAATTCGTAATAATTAGGAATAAATTTTAATAATTAGTAATAATTACTAATAAATTCTAATATTTAGCAATAATTTTTAATAATTAGTAATAAATTCTAATTTTTAGTAATAAATTCTATTAATTAGTTATAATGAGTAATGAATTATAATAATTAGTAATAAATTCTAATAATTTGTTATAATTACTATAAATTCTAATAATTAGTAATAAATTATAATAATTAGTAATAAATTCTGATAACTAGTAATAAATTGCAATAAATTATAATAATTAGTAAAAAATTCTAATAATTATTAATAATTAGTAATAAATTCTAATCATTAGTAATAATTTGTAATAAATATTAATAATTATTAATAAATTTTAATAATTAGTCATAATTAGTAATAAATTCTAATAATTAGTAATAAATTCTAATAATTAGTTATAATTGGTAATAAATTCTAATAATTAGTAATAAGTTGCAATAAATTCTAATAATTAGTAATAAATTCTAATAATTAGTAATAAATTCTAATAATTAGTTATAATTAGTAATAAATTCTAATAATTAGTAATAAATTCTAATAATTAGTAACAAATTGTAATAAATTCTAATAATTAGTAATAAATTCTAATAATTAATAATAATTAGTAATAAATTCTAATAATTAGTAATAAATTCAAATAATTTGTTATAATTAGTAATAAATTCTAATAATTAGTAATAAATTCAAATAATTTGTTATAATTAGTAATAAATTCTAATAATTCTTAATAAATTCTAATAATTAGTTATAAATTCTAATAATTAGTAATAAATTGTAATAATTATTAACAATTAGTAATAAATTCAAATAATTAGTAATAAATTCTAATAATTATTTATAATTAGTAATAAATTTTAATAATTAGTAATAAATGAGTAATAAATTGTAATAATTAGAAATAAATTGTAGAAATTAGAAATAAGTTGTAATTATTAGTAATAAATTGTAATAATTAGTAATAAATTGTAATAAATAATAATAAATTCTAATAATTTGTAATAAATTCTAATAATTAGTAATAATTAGAAACAAATTCTAATAATTAGTAATAATTAGTAATAATTAGTAATATATTATAATAATTAGTAATAAATTCTAATAATTAGTAATAAATTCTAATAATTAGAAATAAATTCTAATAATTAGTAATAAATTCTAATAATTAGTAATAAATTTTAATAAATAGTAATAAATTTTAATAATTAGTAATAAATTCTAATAATTGGTCATAATTACTAATAAATTCTAATAATTAGGAATAAATTCTAATAATTAGTAATAAATTGCAATAAAATCTAATAATTATTAATAAATTCTAATAATTAGTAATAAATTCTAATAATTAGTCATAATTAGTAATAAATTCTATTAATTAGTAATAAATTATAATAATTAGTAATAATTTCTAATAATTAGCTATAATTAGTAATAAATTCTCATAATTAGTAATAAATTCTAATAATTAGTTATAATTAGTAATAAATTCAAATAATTAGTAATGAATTATAATAATCAGTAATAAATTACAATAATTAGCAATAAATTGAAATAATTATCAATACATTGCAACAATTAGTAATAGATTGAAATAATTAGTAATAAATTGCAACAATTAGTAATAAATTGCAACAATTAGTAATAATTAGTTAATTAATTATAACAATTATAACAATTACTAATAAATTGTAATAATTAGTAATAAATTGTAATAATTAGTAATAAATTATAATAATTAGTAATAATTATTTTTAATTAACAATAATTAACAATACTTAGAAAGAAATTGTAATAAATTGTAACAAATTATAATAAATTGGCACAATTTCTAAGGGATTGGCGGCTCCCTTTTGCCAAGACCCTTATCTCATTGTAATTTTCTCCCACTGAAATCACTATGAAAAAATCTTTCCTCACATACAAATATCCATTTTCATATGCACATGAATGGAGAGCAGCATGGCAAGACCTTCCTAATCTCCATTATCATGCATAAGAAAATAGATATGTGTACATCAGAGTAGATTTTTCATACCGATTTTAGTCAAAGAATGTTGTAAGGTGATGAGTCATTGGAAAAAAGAGACTATTTTTCTCGATGACTCATCTCCTTATAACTTTATTCTTTTGAAATCACTATAAAAAATCTCCTCTGACGTACGAATATCCATTTTCGTATGCATGAGAATAGAGAGCAGTGTGGTGAGGCCTCCCTACTCTCCATCCTTGTGCATACAGAAATGGATATCCATATCTCAGAGTAGATTTTTCATAGAGATTTCAGTCGGAGATAGTAGAGATGAGTCATCGGGAAAAAGAGTTACCACCAATCTGTTGGAAATTGTGTCACTGGTAATTAGTAATTATTAGTAAAAATTAACTGTAATTAATAATTAGTGGTAATTAGTATAAATTTTTATAATTTATTGTATATTAGTATAAAAGTTTTAAAAAATACTATAAATAAGTATGAAATAATATAAATTATTATAATTTGATAGAAAAGGGGAATTTAATTGTCTTCTTTTTTTGGATAGAGTTTTTCTTAAAACAAATTTTACAAAAAAAATTATTTTTTTATATTTTTTTAGAGAAATATAGAACAAGGAAGTATACAACAATCATTATTAGATGACTGAGTTTGGATAAATTAGCATAATAATCCAAACGGTTCTGGTTTAAATGCTGAATATATTGAGGGTGTTAAAGATTTCTTATCATTTGCATCATCAAAACCAGAATTTGTTTCAGAAGGGAAGATTAAGTTTCCTTGTAAAAAATGTGCTCTGAGGACATTTGACACATTTGACAATGTTGGGGGTCATTTATTTCATTTTGGTTTTCAACCAAATTAAGTTTTTTGGTATCAACATGGTGGACACAGTTCTAGATAAGATACTAATAATTTGGTTCTAGATCCATCATGGTTTCAAAATTTAGTACATGATGTGGCGGGTCCATCTTTTCAACAATCTGAAACTCAGGATGATGTTAATTTAATTCATGAGTTGGAACCATCTCATTTTTATGAGTTGTTGAGATCCACTGAGGATGCCTTATATCTTGGTTACAAGATAAGAAAATTTGAAGTAGTTTCTAAATTTATGACTATTAAATCAGATAATGGAATATCAAATAGATGTTTTGATCAAAAATTATATTTGGTAAAAACATTGATAACTGAAGGAAATGTGTTTCCAATAAATTTATATGAGAGCAAGAGGCTGGTTCGTAATCATGGTCTTGGTTATCAGAAGACTCATGCATGTTCAAATGATTGCATATTATATTGTGGTGAAAATTATTCATTGGATAGTTATCCCACATGTGGAAAATCAAGGTATAAATAGGATCAACAAGGGAAGTCAAGATTGATTCCTTTAAAAAAATTGATATATTTCCCACTTACACTCAGATTGTAGCATTTATATATTTCTTAGAACACAACGACATTGACGTCATGACACAAAAACAATATTCTAACAGGTAAAACCTTAAATCATACCTATGATGGTGATTCATGGAAATTTTTTGAATAAGTTCATTCATATTTTTCTTTATAATCACGAAATTTGTGATTGGGTATTTCTACTGATGGTTTCTATACATTTGGTTCTTATGGTAGTAAGTATTTATATTGGTCTATCTTTATGTCTCTATAAAATTTACCTCCTTGGATGTTGATGAAGGGACCATATATCTTTTTGAAATTATTAATTCCAGGACATCCAAAAAAGAATATTGATGTTTATTTGAAACCATTTATTGACGAGTTAAAATCATTACAGAGTAATGGTGTTAATACATTTGATGTTTCTATGAAACAATTTTTTTTATGAAAGTTACATTGATGTGGAAAATTAGTGACTTCTCAGCATAATATTTGTTATATGGCTAGAGTAAACATGGTAAAAAATCATGTACATGCTGTATGGGATACAACAAAACATTTATGCTCGTTAATGGAAAAAAATATTGTGTTTTTGACTATCATCGCAGATTCCTTCCAACTGATCATCCTTTTAGGAGGAACAAATATCATTTCAGAAAAGGAGAAATTGAAAGCGATGAACCTCCAACAATGATCTCAAGTACAGAGTTAAAATAAATTGTCTTTATATTACCTTCCATCACATTTAGACCAACAATAAACCAACCAAAAATTGATGGCTTTGGGAAAGAACATAATTGGATAAAAAAAAGAATTTTTTGGGATCTTCCATATTCGTCTGATTTGTTGGTTCATAACTTGTTGGAGGTTATTCATATTGAGAAGAACTATTTTGATAATTTATTTCAAATAGTTTTGTATACACTAGTTAATACCAAAGATAATGTAAAGGCATGATCAGATCTTGCTTAAATTTATAGGAGACCAGAACTTGAACTGTTTTAAAATGTCATATCACAGAAGTTAATGAATCAAAAAGCATATTATACACTCTCTAAAGAGAATCAATTATTATTTTATTAGTGGATTGCATATTTTAGACTTCCAGATGGTTATGCTTCCGATTTGGGTAGATGTGTCAAAAATAGTCATATTACCTTATTAAAAAGTCTTGACTGTCATGTTATAATGGAAAGACATATGATGATTGGATTAAGAGGCTTGATTAATTCTATGATTTTGGATTCACTAACAAACATTTCATATTTTTTCTAAGACATTTTTGAAGTGAAAAGTGACTATGATGCATTAAACAGACTATAAGAAAATGTTGTTTTAATTTTATGTAAACTGGAAAAAATATTCCCGCCAGATTTGTTTGACTCAATGAAACATTTGATATTACATTTTCCACATGAAGTAAAATGTGGAGGTTCGGTACAGTTCCAATGGATGTACCCATTCAAGAGATTCATGCAGAAATTGAAGAAAAAAATTTGTAACAAAACATCGGTTTAAGATTTAATTACAGAAGCTTATTTGCAAGTGGAAATTTCATTTTTTAGGCTCTCATTACTTTCAATATGAATATCCCTCAAAACATAACTGTATGGGCCATAATGAGGGAAATGTTGATGATGAAATGGGAAATCAATTATTAGTTTTTAATTAGCTTGAACATGGCTTCTGTGGAGTTCATGAAAGATGGATTTTAGATGATGAACATCACATAACTCATATATATGTTCTGTTCAACCATAAAGAAATGAAACTATTTGTACAGTGAGTGATCCTATCAATTATTCTATAATTTTTATTAAATTAAATTAATCTTAATTTATTTATAGGTTATATGATAATCATATCAAGAAAAAATTTCCACAAATTACAACAGTTTCTCTTGAAGAACATTGGAAAAAAACTTTTCTTACTAGTTTCAAAAATTGGTAACATAAATTATTTTTGGTTTAACATATAGAATCAATTTATTATCTATTATATTGATAATTGTTTTACAAATTTTCATGTATCTAAACATGTTGATAAAATTGACAACTGATTGTGTATATTGAGTTAACCACCATAAAAAATGGTTAAATATTATAATTTATATGTGGTGAATGGTTTTTGATTTCATACAAATGCATATGGGGAATAAAAAAACAATGAATAATGGTGTTTTCTTGAGAGGATATCATCATAGAGACACTGAAGTTAACTTTTACAGCATGTAGGAAGATTTTATTGAACTGTGTTATCTGGGAAAACAATATATAATGATGTTTAAATTTCAGTGGTTGGATACTGAGAGAGTCTTGCATGTTCTTCCGACCCATGTAATCATTGATATTAAGTATAAATGTTTTATTTTAGTAAATGAACCATTTTTATTGGATCATCAGGAATATAAAATTTATTATTCAAAATATTGTGCTACTTCAAGAGAGTTATGTGATTAGTGGAGCATAATAAAAATTAAATCTCAGGAAAATCAGTTTACTCAAAGTGAATGTAGTTCTGCTGAAGTGGAAGGAATTGAAATTTTTTAAGAGAGTGCTCCAAATCCATATTTTTCATGAATAGACACAAATATCGATGATGACACCCCACAGTTAAGGGTCGATGGTGATGATGATGTTAATGATGTTTCAAATGAATTTGAAATGACAAGAGATGATGAAATTAAAACTCATATGGAAATTGATAATGCTAAGGAGGAATATGAAGACATTAACATCGTCAAATATAAAGATGAGGATGAAGATGAACATTGACACAGTTAAATACTGGTTATAATCATATATCATATATCTATATATATAATTGTTGTTTTCAACTATTTTCCAATAATATTCAATTAATGTTTCAGATGGATGAGGATTTATATCTTCTGTTGCAGGAAGCCGATCTACCTTTGGACGAGTAGGATGTTGGATCATCTGACCCTTAGACTACTAGCGGTCTAGGGGGGGACTTGGAGGGGGCATGGTCTTATGCAATTGATGATTTCTGACCCTATCCCTGAGTGACGTTCACATCTTGGCTTCGATCATTGGATGGTACGTAAATAAATTATATTTATTTTGAAATTAATTTAATTAAGAACTTGATATTATAAATTATTTTTAGGGTCTATGATATCCCATCGATGAGAGCATATGTGGCACTATATGGAAGGCATGGTAGGGGACTATGTGTCAGTGTTAAAATCAGTTTTTTTTATTATTTGAGAAGGAAAGCAATAGAGAAAGTAGGAGTGACCGAGTTTGATGAGTCTTGTCGCGCCCACCAACCTGATTTCATTTCATCTCAGGTTTGGGATGGATTATGTTTACACTGGTTGAGTGGTATTTTTTAGAGGAGATCATCGATAGGTCGAAAAACTGGGGGAGACAAGAGGTGAAACATTGAACCGATAGTCATAACTTCAGTACGCATAGGGAGCATATAGCAAGTACATTTTTTAAATATTTTATATAACTTTAAATGTAAACAGTTTATTTTATATTCATATAGGTAGCCGAACAACCCAATATTACAGATTTCGACATTTATAGAAGGATGTATAATGATCTGACCACTATAGAGATTAAAGGTGCTCGCCAGCGTCATATTGTGGTCTGTATATTTTCTTTTTGAGTTTAAAATTTAACTGCAAATAATATTTTAAATATTTTAATTTTAAATTGAAATTAAAGGAGTCATATGAGGTCGTGACGTCTCAGACACAGACTGAGATTCAGGCTGAGACCGATACTTAGACCAGTGCCCACCGATTTGATGAGACAACACGGATGCACGTAACCCAGTATGCCTTCAAGAAGGACCGAGTTGTTGGTATTGGCTCTTGATTAACACCTATGGATTATTATGGGACTACTATGATGTCGGCATCCAACTCGAGAGGATCTTGTGGGGAGTCATCATCATCTGCGGTATAATATTATGACCAGTTTCGAGCATAGAGTGAGCTTATGGAGAGTATGCGTAGGGAGCAAGAGCATATGCTTCAATGGTAGCAACAACAACAGGAAGAGATCCTACAACAGCAGCAACAACAGTAGGAGATGCAGGAGGAGATGCATCGATGGAAGCATCAATAGGATCATTTAAAGTATATACGACGTCTGGCTTGTGGTTTAGGGATGAAGTTACTCCCACCATCTCATCCACACGACCCTCCCCCTCAGTGATTAATTTATTTTTTATGATAAAACATTTGAATGTAAATTTTGTTTGTAATATTAACTATCAATATTTCTATATAATGTGTTTCTTATATTGTTGTGAATATTGCATTTTTTATTATTTATTCAATTTTTATTATTTTATTATTTTATTATATTTATTTTTTATCTTTTATTACTTTTGATTATTTGCTTTTGATTATTTTTTTTATATTTTTTGCGAATATTTATATTTTCATTATTTTATAATTTTTTATTATATTAGTAATATTAATAATATTATTTTATTAATATTAATAATATTAATATTAATATATTATCTATATTGTTATTATTATTATATGAATATTATTTTATAATTTATTTTATTTTACTAATATTAATATTATTATTTAATTAATTATAATATTATTTTATTCATTTTTTTTATTTTTTATACTATTTGCGACAGGACCCATTGTAAACACAGTTTAAAAAACTCGAAAATACTATTTACGACAGGCCATCGTAATAAATTATTTAAAAACTACGATGAATCTATTTGCGATAGATGCACATCTCATCGAAAATAGTTTCTTTTTGTAATGGGTCGTCGCAGAAAACTTTATTTACGATGCCCTTTTCTGTAATGGGTCATTTGCGATAGGATCCCATCGCAAATGACCCGTCACAAATGTACCATTTTATAGTAGTGAAGTTATATGTTATTTTTTAACAATACATATTTTATATTATATAAATATTTTTATTAAATTTATAAAATTCACCCCACTGAAAAATCAGCACCTCCAGTTGTAATTATGGTGAAAAACATTCCCCCAACATGATACTAAAATCCTAAAACAATTAGTTTGTATCAGGTTTATCTGTTCACTTGTGCAACATTCATCATCGGTTCTCCATTCACCAGAGCCTGACCATTCATCTCAGGCTCTCCATTCATCACAGGTTTGTCGTAGGTTTGTATTAGGTTTGTCTGTTCACTAGTGTGACATTCATTGTGGGTTCACCATTCATCAGAGCATGTCCATTCATCGTAGGCTCGCTATTCATCTCAGGTTCGTTGCAGATTTTTATCTTAATTTGTTCACTTGTGAAACATTCATCATGGGTTTTCCATTCATCAAGGCCTGTCTATTCATTTCAGGCTCACCATTCATCATAGGTTCATCATAGGTTCTCCGTTAGTCACATCATAGTTCA
Organism: Viscum album; assembly: GCA_963277665.1. NCBI lineage: Eukaryota > Viridiplantae > Streptophyta > Magnoliopsida > Santalales > Viscaceae > Viscum > Viscum album. Next base: position 117,334,611 of record OY728137.1, read on the forward strand.
CTATTCCCCATTCATCATAGGATCATTTCAGGTTCTCCATTAGTTGTGTCATCATAGGTTCTCCATTCATCACAGGTTTTTGATTCACCTATTCACCATTCATCACTGATTCGCCATCTTAGGATGTTCTTCTGTTTTCCATTCATTTGTTCGTCTATTAATATGTTCACCTTTGTTTGGTAGTGTGAGACTATGTTTTTATACTAGCACCAGAACACGCCTTCATCCTGAAATCATGGAATTTTAATTCTTAAATTTGTTTTTTATGATTTTTGTGCATGATTTATATGATTTTAGCTAAGGATTTTCATAATGGATGAACATTGCAACCTATTTGGATTATTATATCATTACCCATTCCCTATGTTGTCATAAAACCCAAAAAAAATTATGAAGATTTTAATAAGTACTCTTCAATATTTTTATATAAATTATTAGAGGATCTGAAGGTTACCCAATCAAAGTCCAAATATTGTAAAAAAGTTGTGGATAATAATTATGTAATGAAACTTTTTAAAAAAATATGTTTAGATATACGATAGATAATATTATAAAGGGAATTAATTATGTTAATTACAAGTGTCTAGAGTAGTTATAAGAATGAAATCATGATTATGATTCTTGAAATGAGATTCTAAAAAGTAAGAAATATTTTAGGTATCATCTCACATTTTAAGACAACTCTAACATAGATTTTCTCAAGGATGAATTGTAAGATAGATTTGATATAATTTGATATATGACCATTGAAATTAATTTTCATATTTTAAAAATTCATTCATATTCAAAATTTAATTTTAAGAATTAAAAAATTTAATCAAATTCAATAAAACCCTTTTATTAATTAAAAAAATCATCAATACATATAATATATATTCTTTTTAAACAATTCTTTATATTTAATGATACATGAGTATTGATATGTATTCAGTTTTTTTACCACCATTTTATATCAGTTTACTTTGTTTTTCACATACTTATTGACACCAAGTAAACGATAACCTCTATTCTATTATATTGAAACTGCTATTTGATCCCTTACCTCAACATTTAATTGTTTCATTTTTATATAGAATTCAATAAAGACATTATGTTGAGTTTTATTAATATTAAATTCCTATTTTTTAGTGAATATTTCTTTATTATTATTTTCATTGACTAGTTTCACTAAATTTATATCTAAATCTATCATCATAGGTTTTGTTTGGTTCAACAAATTTAAATGGTGTCATAATATAAAAATAATCATAGAAATCATATCACGAAGCATTGAACCCCACACAAAGTTATCCAAAATTAAATACACATAATTTAGACTAGTACATGGATGTTAGACCTCTAGCGAAGCTCTTTCAAGCATGCCTGAATCACACTTTATTCCTTTAGAGGTTTGTGGCCTTAGTTTTGATTCTGAATAAATATTATTTCTAGAATATTTTATATTTTTTCCCAAGAATTATAATACCTTAATTAAACCATCCTATTTAAATGAAAATGAGAAGTAATTTATCATATTATTAAACATTACACTACAAAAAGACAGAGTAATCTGAAAATTGTCACTTAGATCAAGTTTAAAGTGACTGAATTGTAAGGTATCTTAACTATTTTTATTTTTTTATTATAAATTAATTTCATTTATTTATCATTCATAACTTATATTACTCTTACCTTGAATGTAGATTCTATTATTGTCATTTATTGAATCCAAATATTCCAATATTGGAAACATTTAATAACAAGTTATTACTTTGTCATCAATCTACTTTATTATCCATGTACAGATTAACAATATTCCATGCTGTTTACTTCCATATAATGTGATGTTATTTTCCTTCAACTATTTTATGCTATAATTTCTATTTTTATTTTTGTATCATTTTTTTTGTAACTATAGCATAAAAAGATATTTTTTGGCAATATTACTAGCATATACTGCACTTTGTTATGAAAATATTAATACATAATACGATTCAAACCAAAATGTATCTCTTTTTCTAAGTAGTATAGATAAATATGGTTATATATATAAAATTATTCAAAAGCTTTGAATCTTATACTATTTAAAACAATCATATTTCCAATGAACATATCTAGGTTATACTAATATGATATATCAATGATGCATTTTGTCTTTTTTTTAATGAAAACTTCTTGTGAAATTATGAACCTATTTAGATTTTCATTAATTTCTATCAAGCCTGAAAACTTTCTATTTTGAGCTAATTGTTTAAGATTTATATATCTTTTCTCATTTCAATCCATTATGTTTTTTAAATTGTTTTTTATAGTGTCATGGGTTCAATTTCTAAAGTTTAAATAGATAAACACAAATATAAGAAGATGTAATAGAATAATAAGAAATATAATTGTTAAAAAGATATAAAAGGTTGGTTATAAATTTATATAGTTTGGGTTACATATTTTCATATTGAAAACCCATGTGGATATATTATCTAATTTTACAGCAGACTTCAGTTCAAAACTTCACTTGGTAAATTATTTATTGTAGGCTTCTTTTTGCATGTCTCATTAAGAATATTATTTAACTCTTAATATTGAATATCAAATTATTGTTGTTTATTAATTAGGCTTTCATAAATCATCATCATAACACTAGTAGTATATTAATGAAGATCATTAAAGAAGCTCACTGTTCCCTCAGATATCACATGTACTGCTACCAGGATCCATTTTAATCCATCTTTATATTTTTTGTCTGAAGTATCCAAGTGATGTTTTTTCTCATTCAAAGTATCTTTGATTAAATAGATAACCTCATTTTCATCCAAAACCATATTTTTGTTTGTGTTAGAGATGATAATGTAGAATTGATCTACTCTAGATCTGAACAATCTTCTATTTTTAGTTTTCTAGAATTATCTTTTAAGACTACCAGTCCTGAAGTATAGATTTCCATCATCTTTGTAATTCTTAATTCAAAAAATGGGTTTCATCACATTTTCTAGAAATATACAAGTCTACATGATCTTCCATGCTTTTTATATGCTATTTCTATTCAGATACTGACCCGGCTATGATCTTGTTTAGGTCTTTTAAGATTCGATCAAGCTGGTAACAAAATTTCAGAACCAGTTCATGATTTCTTGATTACATATTATCTTTGTCATTAATTTTTGTGAAGAGAGAAGATATATCATCTGATTCATCTTTCAAATTGATGTGAAACTCCGTTGTACATTCAATTAGTGACCCATTACCCGAATCACACCTTCCTAGCAACTCATAAAAAATTATACCTACCCATCCATTTCAGTTTTAGGCTGGTAACTCCAAAAATCAATTAACATCTGAAAAAGGTGTTTGACTAGGTGATGAATTGTGAAGTTTATGCATTTGGATCTATCTAATTCACTATTTGAGTACCGATTTTCACAATTTCTATCATTTTCTCAAACCTTTGAGATGTCAATAGGGATAATGAAAATTGTTCACTATGAAAATCATTTTTTAAATACTTCCATTTATTTTTATTTTGGTTTCAATTCATGTAGATATTTTCACTGATTTGTGAGTATGTTTTTTGGTTTATTGTGATGTATATATTGAAAATTAAGGGTGTGGTATAATAGTGACTTGAGGTTTCTCACTAGTATTGGAGATGGTTCGATTTTTTTCTCACCGGTACTAAAGATAGTTCATTTTTTGGAATGATATTTGGTTGTGTCTGGTGAAGATCTTAGAGCTGAAGGATGTGGTATAGTAGCTACTTGAGGTTTATCGCTAGTGTTGGAGCTAGATCATTGGTCCTGGGGTATGGATGGGTCACTGGTGATGGTGTGATAAAGGCTATGGTATAGCTGTAGCTGACTTGTTGGTCCTGGGGCATGGATGGGTCATTGGTGCTTGAGCTTCCTCACTGGTGCCGAGGCATGGATGGGTCCCGGGCATCGATGGGTCGCTGGTACTTTGGGGGGGGGTGATGGATCCTGTTGGGGGATGGTTCTTGCATTTTTGTAATGATTCATTTTTTTATTAAAATATCATATTAATTTAGTTAAATTTTTCCAAGTTTGAACATTTATGTAAATCATCTTATGTTTAATATTTAAAACAAATGAATCATAAATGATAAATTAATAAATATAATATGAAGTTTTACTAGCTATAAAAATTTATAATTTTTATTCAAAAGTAATTTATAAATATATATTATATGTTAGTAATATTATTACCAATAGAATAATTGGTAATAATAATATGTTGCTAAACACTTTAACCAAAATATATATTATCTGTTGGTATTATTATAATTCTAACAAAACAATTTTATCTATCACAAAAAAAATTTAGTGATAGAGTATTTACTGATAGTTTAGTGACAGAGACATAAGTGTTGGTAAAATGTTTTACCAATATAAAATGTACTTTTAACAACAGATATGTACATTTTGAAAAAAGTTAAATATTTTTTAGTGATCCTATAAGACAGAAGGGAAATAGGACTGGTCCTTGGAAGGAAATCAATCATAAACTCTACTCCCCTTACAAGTGGTAACTCTGAGAAGTTCTTGAAAAAAACATATAGATATTGATCCATGACTGATAGAAAAATATTATCCTCAATCTCTTCCATTAATTCCAAATTCAATGCCACCAACTGGTAAGATATCATTCACACTACTGGTTCCAACAATCCCAGTACACCTGTCTTTATAACCCTTTCTCTTATGAAGATGTTATCGACACCATCCTCAGTCATGAAACTAACTGTTCTGCTATAACAATCTATGTGATCCTTGAACATTTTTAACCAATCCATACCTAGGATTACATCATAAATGTCCATATCAAACATATATAATTCCCACTTCATCTCATCTTCATAAATAGTTATAGAACATGCTCTACACACAAAGGCTCAACATTCTCTTTGACCAAGATGAGTTTGAAGTTTTATCAAATAAGACATTATCTCAAGTTTTAAAATTACAAAATCAACATCATGAAAATAAATGAAGGGATATGATGCACCAATATCAAAAAACACTTGCATAAGGGTAGAATTCAAAAGAATCTTACCTCTCACCATAGATGGTCTAGCCTGATCATCTACAATCACCTTCTCAACTCCATATAATTGATTCATTAATACACTCTTCTCTTTGTTTCCTTGATGAGATTTCCCTTGAAGAGGAGTCATGGTATTCTTAGAATCACCATGTCTAGCTCTACTCTATTGATGAGTTTGATTCTACTGACCTCACCCCATCGAAGCATATAATGTTTGCGACACCTGAGAAGTGTCTCGAGCACCTGACCTCAGAGCACTATGACAATAGCTCTTAATATTTTCCATATTATTGTAGTTATGGCATGATTTTGGTTGTTCTGTATAATATCACTTCATTTGGTAGAAGAAACCACATTGGAAAAATCCTTTTTTTAATGGGTCTCAGAGGAAGATTCACTGATCCAACTGTATGATTCTGATTCCTGCTCCCACCTTGGAAATAAGTTTCCCTCTTCTATTTTCTCCTAGAATTAGAGTTCCCATTAGTTCCCATAGGTATAATCATACTTCCTCCTCCCATATCTCCTGAGATGTACCTTTCTTCCACCATCACTCTATTCACCATTTCTGTATAATTAGTAATACAGAGCACTATAATCATCGAGTGAATCTCCTTTCTTATCCCTATTTCAAATATGCGTGCCTTTAAGGAAAAACAACATGAAACCTCTAGTGAAAAGATTACTAAATTCATGAATTTAGCTGCATAATTGGTGATAGAGATATTTTCCTCCTTCAAGCTGAAGGAGTATGTCATTATTTGAATCTTGAACGTGTGAGGATAAAATTGTTTGTTGAAAAATTCTTCAAATTCCTCCCAACTAAGGCCTTGTTCCTCTTTATCCTTTACGACTAATTCCCACCACTATAATGATAGATCCTATAGAATATACATTGCTAGTTTTATATTTATCTTTGTTGGTGTACTGATGAAATCAAAGATACGATTCATCATATTCAACCATTCCTCTACTCTTTTTAGTTCAAAATCACCCCAAAAGATGGGTGGATTCTTTTTCTAGAACTGGATGGAATGATCCACTTATCATAGATTATCCATCTAGATTCCTTTGTTTACAGCTTGAAATGATTGGATGACACTCTAAACCAGCTGTTGTTTCACTTGAGGCTCAGGTGAAACCACAACCTCCGCAGCTTTTTCCGGTTGGTTTCTATGATGCCTACCGGGTTCCATTTTCTATACGAACAAAAAAATCCATAAGTCCCACTCTCTAGCAACTGAATTATTATAATTTCAAGTTCTATTACATCAACTATCATAAAATTGTTTTCCAAGATCATCCTTTTCCATGTTCAACCATTTTTGGAAAACTTTCAGTTTCTTTTGAAAATCAAACTAGTTTCAAAATATCATAACCATTCTCTTTTTCAAAATCGTTCATTTGAAAACAATTTCAACATTTTTCAAAAAGTAACACATTGAACCAAATAATATATCATTACTTAAAATGAAATATGAAATTATAGTGGGAATTCATTCCTCTATTTCATGTCATGCTCATCTCATTGGCTAAACCCATGATAATGATATTGAAAATCCTATAAGTGTGTCCAAAACACACATGTACCCAAATCCCTAGTAACTTGAAGTTCAACATAAAAAGTTAATATACATATTTTTATGCTCTATATTTCAAATAACTTCAATCATACTCCTTTCTAAGATCACAACCCAAGTATTAGACAAGAATGAATTCAAATCCAAGATTTACATAGCCATTTTTCTCCAATAGACTTTAGGCTGAACAAAACTAATACCATTTGTGACATCCATCCTTCTTCTCATTGGCTTGAGAAGGTGGGAGGATGATAATTGGACTTTAGAGGCATCCCCAAGGCACCAAAGGCTAGAAAGAAATGATGATGAGCTTCAATACATGTGGGAGATGATTTAACCTTTAAGAATAACCAACTCACCAAAGAGATGACAACCAAACCACTAAATTATGCATGATAACCATGAAAGAAAAACCAACATTTCATTTATAAAAATCAAACTCAAAATCAATGTACCATAGTGGAAGAATACAATAGAAAATTAAATAGTGGAATATAAACTAATAAAACTCTAGGAAAACCACAAGACTCCAAGCTCTACAAGCTCTATGATCTAACTTCACCAAATAGCCCAAGTATCAGGAAGTAGTGCTAAAGAAGTGTAATAATTTACCTTTTCCCATGTCCTAGAAGATGAAATTTTCAAAATCACTAAAGTTCCAAAGTAGGGGTGAGTACTAAAACTCAATTGGTTTTCCCCAATTACTTCCCTACTCATGCCATTAGGATAAAAAATTTAGTAACATTTATATAACTTTTTTTATATAAAAAAATTCCAAAAATAGTTTATAACTAAATATAGAAAATACCATATGAAATTTTTTTCCAACAAGGCTACATTTCATGAAAACAATCCAACTATTCTTGAAAACCATTTTAGAAGTTCTACTTTTCATAACCATTCTATTCTGCATATCCATAATATCAACTATGCATGCTTCATTACGACAGTTCCATACTCATGAGAAATTTCTCATTGATCTACCATGTCGTCACATGATAATTATACCCCATGTGCCATTTCACCTTTGGAACCAAACAAAATGTCATATTTTAACCAAGCCTCATAAATGAAATATGAATACACACACCAATTATGCCCAAAAACCATTTCATCTATTTCAATAAAACTGATATTTTATTGAAAACCTTCCACAAACCAATTCAAATCAACCATTTAATTTTAATAAAATCACCCCTTTTATTGATTTTTTTTGATTAATCTGTTTACCATAATTCCAGAAAAATTACCATTTAAAAATTAACTTTTTAAAATCAATAACCAAGGTAATTTATGAATGAAGACCGAATTTTAATGTTTTCACAAATCGTCACTCAAGAGGGTTTTCAAAAATCAATACACAACCAATTCACAATCAATTTCACACAAAATAATCAATCTAAAATTAAGACCATCAATTCTATCAAGAAAAGTCAAGAGTGAATCCACATATCTTAAGAGTTTTTGGTGAAAATGATAAATAGATGAAAAACGTCAATGAAACTGGGTTAAATCTCCATGAAACCACCTCATATATATTCCCTATCATAATCAAGACCAAATATAAAATTATTTGGCATCCAAAACCTTAGATATATCCAAATTAGATGTAAATATAATAAAACGATAGATTATCTAAGAAACACAATAAGAATGATGAAGAATGAACACATACAACAAAGAATCCTCTTTTAATCACCAAAAGAAACCTTCAGATTGCCTCTGAATCGATGGGAGAACCTTCTTTGACCATTGGGGAAGTAAAATCCAGAGTTAGGGCTATTTTGGGGGAAAAATAATGTGTTAAAGTGAAACACATTTAAGATACACACTTTGAAGGAGGCTATTTTGACCCGTGAATGATTTAGTTGCATGGTTAGACAAACCATGCACTAACCGTGCGTTAGCCACCGCCTTAAATATGACCCTTCACATAGTCACCTCACACAGTCTCCAAAACCCTATGCCGACCATGCCAAATAAACTTCCTCACTTTTACCAAATCCATATTTCAAAGTTCGTAGTTACTACTAGGAATTCGCATGGTTTGTAAAAACCGTGCGCAACACATGCACATACCCTTTAGCTTATGTCTCCCCTTTTCATGGTTTCCTAAAAGTGTTTCACAATTTCCACAAACCATGCACCACCTGTGAACCTACACGAAATGACCAATAATGTTCCAAAAGTTTTCCAAACTCTCCCATCCTTCAAACTTATACTTTATATGCATTAAAATCATAAATAAAGGGTTACATACTAGAAATAGGGGGTGCTACATAACTATTTTATAAGGATTCAATGTGATGCTTTCATTTATTTCAAGTCTATCAAAAAGAATATTATTTATCTTTTGTTATATGTATATGATATTTTTATTATATTAAATAACATGAATCACATTATTGATGTTAAATCTCAATTAAAATTTGTTTTTGAAATGAAGTACTTAGGGGTAACAAAACAAATCCTTGATGTAGAAATTGTTAAGGATAAAACCAATAAATTGCTATATCTTTCCAAGTATGATTATGTCTAGAAAGTACTTAAAATATACCTATTTGAATCTATCATACTAGAAAGTGTACAATTTTCACACCAATTTAATCTTTCCCTGAATCAAGCATCCACTCATGTTGAGTACATGTTTTAAATACCCTATGCCAACATTTTTGGAACTTTCATGCACTCCATTATATGAACCATACCAGATATTAATACTTCAATCTTCACTCTTATAATATTTATGGCTAACCTATTGAAGCCACATTTTCATGCCTTTATGTGGATTCTTTGGTACCTATCACATACTTTTTCATTGTATTTGTATTGTAGAAAAAATGTAGATATTGCTGATTTGATTACTACACATGTAGATACTAACTATGTGGGTAACATTGAAACCATAAAGTCATTAACTAGGTATGTATTCACTACTTGTGGAGGTACCATATCCTAGAAGTATAATATTCAATTTTTTGGTTTCCCTTTTTTACTATAAGCTGAATATATCACACTAAATGAGGTTTTCAAAGAAGCCTTATGACTCAAGGGTTTGGATTCTAAACTTTCCATTTTAAATTTTGTTATAATAGTCTATAGTGATATCCAATTAATTTCACATGTATCCAAAAATATTTCATTCCATGTTAAATACAAACACATAAACATTAGAATACACTTTACTAGAGATGTTATTGAATCTGGAACTATATGTTTCAACAAGATACATACTGATAATAACCCAGAAAATAGTTTTACTAAAGTTGTGGTATTATAAATATTCAAATACTATTTAGATAGGATGAATTTTGTTCCCATTCAATAACCTTAGTTACAATAACATCACTAATTTCAATTGAAAATGGTGGAGATTTGTTAATTATGGTGTTTTTATATTAAAATTACCTGTTATTTTCTTCTCGTCATTTTTTTGTATTATATTATATGCGTAAAAATGAATTATTTTGATTTATTTTTATTATGATTAGATTCTATTTATATATTGGACCCTTTGGGAACTGGCCCCTAATTTGGTCTGTTGATCTTGGCTTTCCTGTTTGAGTTATGTATCCCCGTGGGTGTAGAGTCAGTGATCCGTCACATTTTTATTCATGTACATTAATTAATCTTTCTTCCCATTTCATATGATCCCTCTATATATCCAACTTTACTTGAGTGTACCATTTCATTTTTTGTTCAGGTTATCTCCATGGAACCTATTGGTTAGTTGATGTTGTTTCGAGGGGCTATGTTTCTCAGGGGGTTTCATCAAACCAGTTGGCTCGGCCGCCTCGTCTCATTCGAAGGATTACCACTTTTTTTGGTTCTTGTTTTGGTTTCATCGGAAACCCTTGCCTCCAATGTGTTTGATCACCATCAGAGATCAAATAAACTACTACTCTCCACATATACCTTTTTTTGTAGCCCATGATAAAATTTTGATAGTATTATTACCTATGAAGATATTTGGTTGTCTTCCGGATACAAGAATGAATAGAACCATCCAAGAGATACCTTTCATCCATGGGAGCTCAAATATCAACACCATATTCTCAATGATAGATTCAAGAGAATAGGAAGGATAGACATGTCCAGGTTTTTGAGTATTTTATTTAAATTCTTTTTTTCTAAGCTTTATGTGTCTCAAATCTTCTATCACTGGAATTTTCTTAATAAACCTATACTTTTTAAATCTTATTTTTAAGCATTAATAAACTATGTGTGTGAGTGGTGTTCTTTCCATGCATGTAGTTCCAAATGGATTGAAGCACGCTAAATACTTTATGTCCATTATTTACTACACTCTTAATTTTTTCATCTTGAATGTTCTATTTCCATTGGATTCAAATTATATGAAACAAAACACCCAAATCACTCTTATCAAGTTCATGCAGACTGTCCCCAGGTAGTTCACCTTCTCTAACAATACCCAAATAAATAAAGGATCATAGGAGGGGTATAATGGTGGTGTTATTGAAATATATTACCAGAAAACACTATATACCTCATGGAATCCATTGGGTACATTATAATATCAATGAGTATGTAGTACGTATCTTATGGACACCAAATTGCTAGAGGCCTCAGACAGGGTGATGGTGAGCCAATGAGCACCTAATGGTATATGAGGCAATATGCCTAAGGTATATTTTTTGCAATATTTCTAAAATATATTTGAAAATACTCCTACTTACTTTACCTTGAGAAAATAAACAATTGAGATCCCCCTCTCAGTGATTTTCTTCTATCATGAAATCTCCTAAACTAGATTTGGGTTTACATACCAATAGTTAAATTAGCTCTTCATAAAAAAAACATTAAGAAAACTATAATATATGATTTCTTATGCTTTTTTATGGTGAACCATTCATAATAAATAAATTTTTAGGGTGTGAGGTATTTATAAATATTCTTGTTTTTTGATGTTTGTGGATGAATCAACCTATGATTTTAAACAATTTAATTTTAAATGGACAAAAGTAGGTGGTCCATAATAGTTTTCATCATTTTTATATGATATGTGTGTTTTTTTTTTCACACAAGGACTTTATTATTTTCATTTTCATTTTATTTATTTAAATATTATTATGTTTTCTATTTAATTTTAATTTGAACCATTTTAATATTTTGAAATTTTATAGTTTTTTCATTGGAGCCCAATTTGTGCACGGTTAGTGGAAATCATGCGTTGAATGTGAAAATGTGTCTGTAAATTAATAGATATTAAATACACAGTAGTCATATAATTTTTTTGATCGTGTTCCCTACTCATGTGGTATTCACCAACCTTCTAGTAGGAGGTGAACAATTGACACATAGTTTTTCCAATCATGTTGATAAACCATACGCAATTCCACATCTTAAAAAAATATTTTTTACAATTTTACTCTCTTCTTTTCCCTTAAAATCGATCAAAGCCCTCCCCCTCCCCATTTTGGTTCAATGCACCCAGGGAGGTCTAGTCGATAGACCCTCCTCCTTACTTTCACTATTTTGGGTGCTTCCTCTCTGATTGTTTTTGGTTTTATTGAGGTTTTATGTAACAACCAATTATTTTTTAAAAGAAAAATATATTTGATAACATATACGACATGAAACACTGAGCCTAAATGAACCATGAAATATTATTATTTAAATATGACCATTATAACATAATAATTAAATTGGAAGTTATAAATAAGATTAAATACTTTATGAAATATATATAAAGGCCCTAATAAATATAAATTTATTGATAAATTCTTATTAAATAAAAACTCAATTTTTAGTGAAGTCATTTTATTCTTCAAAAATACATTTTCTTCAAAAATGGTTTTTATTGTTTTTTGTGATAAAATATTATAATTATTTTTTGGAACTTCTAGAAAATTTATTTCATAAAAGGATATTATTTTTTAAATTATCATATCAAAATAGTCTTATGGTAAATTTTTTGATATTTTTCCGAAGAGTTTGATTTTTCAATGAATGAAAAAAAAATATTTTTATTGGAAACAATATTTTTTTTAAAATTATTTAAAAAGTAAAATTCTATTTTGGATTAGTTTTAAAATTTCATTAGTTCCATTAGATTAAACATAATCTAAATATAGTCCGTGGAATGAATTTACTTGAATTATATATAAAAAATATTTTATGCATAAAAGGATTTTTTTTGAAAAAATATGATTTTCATCGCAATTTTAAGGTTAAAATTTAAATTAAATTATTCTAATTCTATAAATTTAATCATGAAAATTGGATTCCATTTTTTTAATCAAGTGGTCCAAACTTGGTAAATATGTCCCTTTTATTTTTGGTCATTTTGAATAGTAACCTTAGTAAATAATTATCACCACGGTAAGGGTAAACCAGGTAATTGACTTTAAAAATAATATGATAAGGACTCAAAATTGACCATAACACTTAAATTTATCCTATTGTATTATTTTAGTTTGTCCATTTCCATCCATGTTTTGAAAATATGGCATCATGGTGTGACATCCCGGACCTGGTTCACTCAGAAGTAACCGAACCCGGTTTTCCACATGGCATCAAGCATGCCTCCCCATACTCCATAGGCTACCGAATTGTAGTGAGGGTATAAGGTGGTATGGTGGGGGAGAATATACCTTTTTTATCAGAGTGGTGTATAATGGTAAATAATAGATAAATCAGAAAAAACATAATAATAGTAAAGTAGAGCAGTGAAAGTAAGTCATCCAGACCAAGATGAATAAATAAACAGCCAATAAGTAGTACCATATACCCAATGATCTTGTCGTGATGATATAAAAAAATATAGAATAAATGGTAAATAGTGTATTAGGAAAAAAAATACATTCTATACAAAAAACAAAAATACCCATGAACTATATCTTATATAATCACGAGTACTAGCTTAGTCCTCTACCTCATATTTCATCCTAGTATAGAATGTCAAGCATCCATAGCTGGGTGATTCCCATTGTCCTTGCCTATATCCATGAAGTCTTTTTGGGTACCAATCAGTGGCCTGAATAGGGCATGAGTAAAACTCATCAGGCTATCACCAATGATCTCTACAACAAGTCTAGAATGCGAATATAAACTATAATAGAGTGCATGTATAACAAAGGTAATATATAGAATGAATATCTCATATGAAGCAATTTAATAAAATAATTTGTGATAATGAGAAGTCTATAAGTGGTGGAAACTATATATAGAAGTGATCCTTGAAATAACTATCAGCCTTGACATACATCAGATATATTTATATATCAAGTATCAGGCCTACATGGGCTAGGACCTAAGGCTAATAACCATGGTGTCCTCCTCGAGTCCATGGAACTCATCCAAGGTAAACTCAGTACAATGAAGACCTACAATATACCAGGAACCCATATACAATGTCTGAGTAATCCTCATTGATCATGAGGATCATGTCCATAGTAACTTAGAGTATGCTTGATTGGATCCTAAGGAGATAATATGAGGTGGTCCATAAATCAAGTTGAATCCAAGGAGATAATCCAAGGCATCCTAATATTTCTAGAATATGAAAGTGGATCATTAATTCCACACTGTAATATCCCTCATCTATTCCATACCACACAATCCATAATTGGTTCTATATCACGATATCCATCATCAAACATAAAACATAAGGAATCAAGGGCCAAGTTAATGACCATAAAAAATTAAAACCATTTAATATAGAACATAACCCAAGAGATTACCCATCTTATTTCACAATTCCCATTTATTCCATTTCCATATAACATAAGGGATAAAGGGCCATGTTAATGACCATACCAAATTACAACCATTTAATATAGAAAATAACCAAAGACATTAACCCTCTCATTTTATAATTACCATTTTATCCATTTAATTTACCTTTACATTTATAAATGATAAATGTATAAAGAGGTAATTAACAATTTAAAATTTCATTCAATTCATATATGGATTCCACTAACAATTGGAAAGATCAAAACACACTAAGGGGTGGCTTAGTCATAGGAATTTAATAGAACTAACCTCAAGGGGTGATTTGATTTTAGGTCAAAAAACTCTAACCATTTTAAAGGTCTAAGGGAAAATTGATATCATGGTCTTAACAATTAATTTAATGTGTTACTTATTTTAGAAGCAATGTACAAAAATTCTAGTGTGTGGTATAACTATGAAAATTTATAAATGTAAAAAAAATTTTATTGAAAAGGTATAGACCACCCACCTTAGATGGATTAGATGAATTCTTTTCTAGTATCCGCCTCTAATCTATCCTAGAGTGGGAGAAATCATATAATTAGAAAAATTCCCTAAAAATAGGGCATATGATCTTGTATGGAAATATCATCCAAAATGGGAAGATGAACCGGGAGAATAACCAAAAGGAATTGTAGAATTACAATTGGATATCCAATGTGATGAATAGTGCTTGAATCAGACATCAGATAGAGGAGATACAAATGAATCTAGGAGAGGAAGAGGAGGAGATCCACAACTAGAGGAGGTGTTTTGTGTGAAAGGAAAAATAAATGGGTAGATAAAGTTATAAAGGAGGAGTAATAATGAAATTTACAAAAAAATTTAAGGGTTACATAGTTTGGCCACAATATTATCCAAACCATCCACCAACCATGTAAACTCAATGTCTGGGGTGGAACCCCCTCGCATGGCTAGGTGCACAGTTAGAGGAAACCATGCGCAAACTGTGCAACACACACCTATAATTTTTATAGGTTTTTCATGAACAAGAGTCTCTACTCACATAATTTAACTAAATATATACAACCCTCACAAGGACACATGGTTTTACCACACAATTATTTATAACCATGCACCAATTGTATGCCTTAGTCTGTGTAACATCTCGAACCTGGATTCCACTCAATAGTGCCCCGATAATAGATGGATACATGGACTAAAGTTCATCTCCCCAAATTCCAAAGGCTGCAGACTACCAATGAGGGCCTAGGGTGTGTCAATGGGGAGACTATTCCCTCTTACTAGATTTTAATTCAATAATAGCAATCTTACAAATCAAATAGTGAAGTATTATAACTATTAGACAATAGATAAATAGAAGATGAAAAATATATACAACAAATGACAAAAGTAATCTCATATAAAATGATGACCATGTCACGTGTC
The DNA here is from genome assembly GCA_963277665.1 of Viscum album. Lineage (NCBI taxonomy): Eukaryota > Viridiplantae > Streptophyta > Magnoliopsida > Santalales > Viscaceae > Viscum > Viscum album. The sequence goes on from OY728137.1 coordinate 117,350,351, forward strand.
TAAAAAATATCCAAAATAGGTATACATGGAATTAGTAAAATACATGTATCAAAATACCAAAAAGAAAAAAAACTATCCCAGCTAGCATAACGAGACTCAGATCAATCCTATTCTCCCCTGCTACTAAGTATGGCACAAAATTAATCATTTAACTGTGGGTTCTAGCCCCGATACTTACTTATATCTATAAAGTATATCTGGGAACCCAACGACGGCCCAAACAGGGTGTAAGATACAATCCCAATTGGTAATCACCCAAAGGTTTATAGAAAATCCAAGATGTACCATATAAGCTAAGTAGTGTGAAATATATATATATCATAGGTAAGTAGTAAATAAAAGTAAATTTCCCATGGTGTATCTACTACAAAATAGGTAATCTTGTATATCCCATCAGTGATCCCTAAAAAACATGGATCAAGCTCCTATAACAAGGTTGTTACAACAATACAAAAATAATCACCATGACCTCTCCATATAAACAATATCTCATTCAACCCATTATGTTTCCATACAACCTATGATGCCATATAAACCATATCCAATCCATATAATTAAAATTTTTATATCAACCAAGTTCACTCTGTACAACTAAGCATATCAAATTTACTATGACCATGCCATATAATCAAGCGTATCACATTTTCCACAACTGTTCTGTACAATCAAGTGTATCAAATTTACTATATCCATGTTGTATAATCAAGTTTCAGACCCCTTGAGACTGGATCCAAGGTATAGTGGACCAAGGAATCCTTGTTGAGTCCCAAGAGCATCTCTATGGAAACTTGGTTAGGCTTGAGTTGGGGTCCAAGGAGCATGTCTACTGACCATGTCTATCGTGAGCCCAACCAAGCTTAATCCAAGGGGTAGTAAGGCCCAATATACATGATGTTGATATGTAATTTATGATATTTTGGATGTATCTATGAATCATGGATAGTCATGTAGGTTTACATTCCATATATATATATACTTGTTATTTTTTTCATAATAGTTCTTTAATTAAATTCCTTGATTTGTGCTATATGTTTGAGATAGTTTCTCTTGTTTGATATATCTATTTTTCTATGTTGTGTGATATATCTATTCCAACATTAATTAGTTGAATTGAGCATGTTGTTGTGTTAGTATATATATTATGAATGGGACTAATGTGTAGGGAAATAAAATAGGGTTAATATTAATAGGGTTATACCATGGGTTGAGGGTAGAATCTTAAGAGAACCTTGTGTGATCCCATAGACTAGTTAGGACTTGCCATGTTCCTAATGTTCCTTCTATTGTAGAAGACACTGCATCACAAACATTTGGTAGGACCTCCAACTGATCTAGCTACTCCAAAGTACATCCCTTCACCAGCTCCATTGGTGAAGGCAGTGGTTCCTTACCAACCACCACCGAGATCCATGGTGGACTACACCAATGATTTCTAGCTCCACCATACTGTAGCCTTTTAGGGAACTAGTAGAACACAATATGTCAAGGACTATGTGTAAATAATTGAGGGAATCTATGACATCCTTAAGAATCCAATAGATAAAAAGGTGAATCTGGTTTCATTCATTAAATAGGGACCCACCAAGTATTGGTGGTGAGTGATGGGTCAGGTTATACAATGAGAAATAATATCATGTGAGGCCTTCAAGGACCTATTTTTCAAAGAGTTTTTACTTAGGACAATTAAGATAAATTGACCACAGGAGTCCATGGAGATTAAATAGGGTTTCATGATAGTATCATCATACTCACCATGATTTAGGGAACTTCTCTATTTCACACTACCCCTAGATGGTAATAAGGTCTATAAAGTTAGGAAGTTTCAAAATCAGACTTCTACCTAACCTTAGATAGTAGTTCTTGAGCTTCAAATAGGATTTATACATGAAGGTTCTATAGAAGGATATGAACTTTGAGAGGATACTATAGGATGGTTGATTAGTTGGTAATTTCCCCCTTTAATTACTTATACAGGTGGAACTCCCACTGCTTCTATGAGTAAATATTCTGATGATAGGAAGAGGAAGGCTAGATACATACAATGGAGAGGTGGCATGCATGTGTAGTAGGGTTCAGTCTCTTTAGTTCCTTTTGGAAGTGACCCAAACTGTTTCAAATGTGGGAATTTTAGACACAATAGTCGGGTATGGTCAAAACCCTAGATTCAATACCAAAAGTGTGGAAATAAAGGACATCTTTATCCATTCTATTCTAGATATTTGAGGACAAAGTTTCATAGGGGTGTAGGACAAGATCGATCTTCGACCTAGGGATCTAGATGAGGTTCTCTTCAGTGGACTCAGATTGGTTTTACACATAAAGAATAGGGTCATAGAGATGGGACATGACATGTCAATATTTTAGAGTAGGTTATAGTAAATAATGGAGAGGTTCTATTTATAGTTCAAGGTATGGTCATGATCAGATCCACTTTTTCTACTACCTTGTTTGATACCAATGCTTCCCATTCCTTTATATCTTTAGAAGTAGTTTCTAGACTTGACCTACTGGTGAATTTTTCCTTTTAATTAGTCTTCCTTGATAAAATATTGGGCATGAAAGTGGGCCGTCTCTAGAGATTCCAATAGTCACCTATAGTTTTAACTGGTTATGGGAATATTTGGGAGTTTATGATACTGAAGATGATTAAATTTGATGTGATTCTCAACATGGATTGGTTGATGAGCATCCGTGATGACATAGACAGCTATAAGAGACATGTTTCATTCAATAAACTAAAGGGATAGATGTTATTTATGACTTAGGAGTGGGATATAGTATCAAGAAGAGTTGAACCAGACTTGAGTTAGATTGGGACAATCACACCACAAATGGAGGGCTTGGATATTTCAGTAGCATTAATGATAGTCCCCACACATCTTCCACCAATTATGTAACTCTATTACGATGTCTTCCTAGATGATTTCTCAGGAATCCCTCCTAATATATGTGTTTAATTTTAGTTAGAGCCCATACCAGGTGAACAATCCATTCTGATACCCCCATATCATATGGAACTGATTAAGCTAAATTAGATCAAGGTACAACTAGATGAATTTTAGTGGAAAGGATTTATCTAGAAAATTACTTCCCCATGGTATGAACCTATTCCATTCACTAAGAAGGTGGATGGTAGTCTTTGACTTTGTATTGATTAACAGAAGCTAAACCAGGTGATGGTAGAAACCAGATATACTTTTCCAAGATTGATGATATTTTAAATAAATTATGGGGAGGATGATGGTTATCCAAGATTGATATTTTATCAGGTTATCACCATCTTTGAGTTAGAGAGGAGAATATTTTTAATATGGTGTTTCTAACCAGGTACGGACTATTGAGTACATGGTGATTCCATTTGGGCTGATGAACACACCAATAGTGCTCATGGATCTCATGAACAAGATATTACATGCCGACTTGGATTCATTTTTCATAGTATCCATAAATTATATCCACATATACTCTCCAATACTATAGAAACATTTTATGAACCTCGATATAATTCTCAATATGCTTAGATCACATAATATTTACTCCAAGTTGTTAAAATGTGACTTCTGGATTCGAGAGGTGAAGTTCCTAGGACATGTGGTGTTTGAGATCTATATATCTATAGACATATATAAATTTTAGGTAGTTATGTTTGGGACACATTCTCAAAATGTTTTTGAGATCAATAACTTCATGATCTTAGTAGGATATTATTTATGGTTTATCCAAAACATATCTTGACCATCAAAACCCATGAAAACACTAATGAAGAAGGTAGTGAAGTTATAATGATTAGAGTAGTATGAAGAGGAATTCATTGAGATAAAGATAAGGTTGATAAAAACTATAGTACTGATACTTCTTGAACCTAGTATTAGATATATAGTGTACTATGATGAATCAGATGTTGGTTTGGGAGAAGTTCATATTTATAGAGAACATGTAGTATCCTATGGGTCTCATCATATATGAAACCATTAGAGGATATACTCTACATATAACTTAGATCTAGTAGCTATAGTCCATGCTTTGATGTTTTGGTGACATAATCTCTTCATTGATAGATTTATTTTTTACATAGACCACAATACCCTTCACTAAATCTTCACATAGAGGGAAATGAACCTAATACAAAGGTTCTAGGTTTAATATTTATATACATTTTACTTTGAGATAATGTATTCCCCTAGGAAGGGTAACATTGTTATAGATTCTATTTACTATAAGATTCAAGCTAAGTTGTTGGTTGGTGAGAGACCTTTATAGGAGACATGGTACTTGATAAGCCTATTGAATAATTGGAGGATGGATGATTTTTAGGACCAGGGGTCTGTGACATGTACTCCCTTTGTGATCACATCCTCACTTGTGGACTAGGTAAAGATTGGACATGTGTCTGATCCATAATGTGTTGTGATGAGGTAACAACTAGATGGTTATGACCTAAAGTCTAGATGGTCAATGGATGATGATGATGCGATCTTGGTAAATAGGAGAGTAGTAGTCCCTTATTCCATAAGAGAGGAGAAATTGAGAAATTAACATTCCTCTATATGGGTAGTATATCCTAGTGTGACCAATATGTATCATGACATTAGAGGCTAGTTCTAATGGCCAAGGAGGAAGAGAGGCATTGCTAGTTTTGAATCGAAATGACTCACCTATCAGAGGGTGATGGATAAGCATCATTTTCCTGGTGGTTTTCTCAAGAAACTTTTTGTACCCTTATATAAATGGGAATACATCATGATGAACCATGTGATGGGGTTACCTAGGACCCAAAGGATTCATGATTCAGTTTAGGTGATTATTGATCAACTAACAAATACTACTCACTTCTTATCAATCAGAGAGACTTAGTGGATGAGATGGGAAATCTCTATGTCCATGAGGTGTTATGACAGTCTGGAGTTACCTTGAGAATTATATCATAAAAAGGCCTAAATTTTACATCACATTTTTGGAAGGGCTTGAAGAAATCCCTAGGGACACAACTAAGATTGAGTTTGGTATACCATTCTCATATAGATGGACTATCTAAGTGGACTATATCCATATTATAAGATATTATTCAAGATTGAATCTTGGACTTTATAGGAGAATTTTATGATCACTTATACTTGGTTTATTTTTCATAAAACAACATATATTAGGATTTGGTTTAGATGGAACCTTATAAGGATATTTATTGGAGGTTGTGTTTCTCACTTATCTGTTGGAATTAGGTGGGTGAGGCAGTATTTGTTGTCCCCAACATGGTTCAGAATACCTTTGAGAGAGTGAAGCTAATAAAAAATAGGTTGATCACCACTCAAAACAGATAGAGATATTATACTGACCATGTGAGACAACCTTTAGACTTCCTTCTGGGCGATTAATTTTTATTGAGAGTAAATCCTAAATTGGGGAACATATGTATGAGGATGTAAGGAAAATTAACACCATATTTTTCAGGACCATTTGAGATCACTGAGAAAATAAGGGTAGTTTTGTTCTATCTAGATCAACCTTGTTTATACTGAAGTATGCACAATGTGTTTTGTGTGTCATAGTTACAGAGATTCATGACTGGTCCTATGCACATTTTCTACTGTGAGGACATTGAGTTTAAGCTTGATGCATCTTATAAGGAGAGATCGGTTCATATTGTAGACCAAAGTGAGAAAATTCTTTAAGGGAATATGGTATCACTCACTCAGATTAAGTGGAAGCATGGGTGGATCCAGGAGTAGTCATGGGAGTGAGAGTATAATATTTGAGCTTAGTAGCTGAATTTGTTTCCATAGAAACCCTAGAGACACTTCATGAGTATGAGAAGTTTTTATGGGGGATAATCGAAAAACCTTGAAACCTTATTCCCTTTATTGAAGACATTTTTTCTTTCTTTTACCTCTTATGTTTGAGTTTTTCATTATTTTGTTAAAGTCTTGTGGCTTTGAGAATCTAAAACAGGCTTAAAGGGGTGTTTTGGAAATTTTACTACCAAAAAAGGGGGAGCCAAATCGTATCCCAAGTGGTTATGCCTTGGAATGATCTACCCACACTATAGAGAATGAGTTAGTTCCATAGAAATTATTCCTAGAGGATATTTCATCATATCCATCATCATGGGGATTGGTTAGAGGAGGATGCGCTGTAACTTCCTAGACTATTCCCCAAGACTTGTCTCCACATCAGTTTTGGATAACTAGTGCAGCTGTAAGTGCATTATCGGCCAGTCTTTGGGAATTATGGATTTTAAGGTATTTTATGGAATTGATTTGGGGAATTATTTTTATAATTAATGAGGATCCTACATTGGAATCTTAATAATTCATAAATGAACATGGTATGAGTTTCTTATACCAATTCTTATTTCCAGTTGAAGGATGAAGTCCTGAAGGTCTAGAGCTCTGAAAGGTTTCAAGTGAAAAAAGGACTATGGTCCTCTATTTTGTTCCATATAAGTTCATTCTATGACCTATTTCTAAACATTAGCACATATCGCTGCATTGTGGAGGATGACCACCAGTGCACTACTACAACATAATAGTGTTCCCTACTCCATAGTGAGTAACTTTGCACCATGGTGACAACCCTTGCACCAGTGGTGCTCTTATTTTAGTGCTGGTATATGACATAGTGCACCATCCTAGGCTATATAGGACTTCTCCCAGTACGCCCCTACATTATAGTGGGATCCCTTATGCTGTGGTGGTTGTTTTCCAAAACACCTCTAAATTGCATGTTCATCCTTACACCACAGAGCCTCTTTCCTAGAAGATCTTCCATAAGATATTAATGTTTCTCTAGAATCCTACCCTATATAAGAATTTATTCTACCCCTTATATTACCAACCTTAATTTATAACCTTTAATGTTATGGTTCATAACTAGTTCTAGGAGTCATTGGTGTGCAAGCATGTTCCGATTGTGTGAAGACATGGTACAACGATGTCACCTCCGACATATCTTAACATTGAAATAAAAAACCACAAGGTATGAAGTTACTTACCTATTGGGATCTCATTTACAAATGTTTCTATATTATGATTTATGTGTTAGAATTTTTGGTACCATGCTTTATTGTGATTTCATATGGGTGTGTGTAGCCCATGAGACCCTTTGTGATGTTTGTTTTCCATGAGTGATATTAGAGTTTCTTGTTTCCATGTTCAATAATGACCACATGTTGCTATTTATTGATATTTTACTTCTCATGATAATATGTTTTCCATGTATACTCTACCTTTTATGTATATGTGTTACCTTGCATTAAATTATTATTCTTGGTGATTTGAACAGGTGGACCATCATTACATGTTATCCCTTATATGGGGAGTGTGCTTGACTAGTGATTATGGTGAAGACATACCTAAGAACAAGGTGGAGATACGATGATACTATGGGAATCTATGTATCAATAACTCCATCAAGTTTAATTCTATATATCAAGCACTTATTTGATTTATATTCCATATTATAGGAACTCCATCAAGTTCAATGCTGTATGAAGGGAATCCCTTCAAGGTGCATACCATATATCAAGCACTCCATCGAGCTTCATACAACATATTGGGAAATATTACAAGTTGCATTTCATAAACTGGGAACTCCTACAAGTTTCATTCCCTACATAGGGTTCGATTCAATGAGGTTGATGAGTGAAAGTTACACTATACTAGTGGCTAGTTTGGGTTACTACCAACATCTACCATTATCTTTTCGGTATAGAGTTGAAGTATGTATAGCTGGGGGTCTGTGGTAGCTCAGTCAGTGCATAACCACTCATTTTTGTATTATATGTTTATAACCATTACTCATTTATTATTATTATGTAATACAATTGTTATACTTGATCACATCAGTACAAGGATGCATTGGTGGTGTCCTACTGAGTTGTGTACTCAAACCCTACTTAGGTATTTTGATGTGCTTGTAGATTTCATAAGGGATCCAGTGATGGGAAAGAGAACTATCGGTGATGACTGAGAATATTATGCCAGAGCTAGTAGTGTACTGAGATGGAATCTAGAGGTGTCTATAGTTAATTTATTTATTCATATGTTTTTATTACTATGGACAGTCTTTCCACATTGGGAGATACTTTCTTTTGTATGTCATGTATGCAATTTATTTATTTCCCTTTTGTAATATTATTATTTATTATTATATTTTTTTATTATGATTGGTTATGTGACATAATTCTAGGGGTATTATCTCCCCACTGATGGAATCATACCCTCACTGCAATTTGACATCCTCTTACATAGTGAGAGGCACACATGAGGTCATGTGGTACTCTGGATCGGACCCGATAGTTCATGTTGGGATGTCACATTATAGGTTTTCATGTTTCTCACTGAACTAACAGATTTCTTATTTTTATTTCCATTACTAACCTATTTTTTCTCATTCAATATTTTAATTTTTTTTCACAGGGCTTAAGTATGAGTTTAAAATTCAATAAATTCAAAGGTCTATATTTGGATGTTACCTTGAATAAGACAATCATGTATTTATAAAAAACTTGTTTTGTGAAAAAAAATGGATACTATATTCAAGTATCCAAAATGAAAGAGTTTATCCTAATTATATAAAACTCTAAACCTAAAATGTCCTTGGGTATGTATGTGATCCAATAATTATGTTGGTGTTATATGTTTTAGACGGATAAAATTGGGTCTCCTTTATCAGTATCAAATCTAGAATGGTAAAGATTATGTTTTTAGCACTGGATCTAGGAGTGTGGGTTTGGGCCCTTAAAATTGACCTTTTTATCCTCCTTTGGTCCCTTTATTTCTTATTATTGATATATCCTCTTTATTTTTTGTGTCTTGGATGAACCCTAGGTAAAATAAGGTGTTTTTAGTTTGCAATTTTTGGTTCCTAGGGTTTGTAAATCTCTGTTTGATACCGGTTATTATGATGTTCATAAATGGAAATAAGTTTCATTGATTCCAGGTAAGTTTTAGATTCATTATTACTCTTTTTATTGAATTTAATTAGGGATTTTGTGATTTTTTGGTTCTTATTTTCCACCAGGTTGTCATTGGCCTCATTGAGGTGGAATAAAATCGCCATTATCAAAGGCAATGAGGTCCAAGTAGGTTGGCCCTTTTTTAGGGTTTTAAATTCTAGAATGTTTATTGAAAACTTTTTTAACTCATTTTTAAATACTTGATATATATATATATATATTTGAATTCTATAAAAGGAGAAACTAAGTTTTATTTGGTTACCATTTAATTCCATGATCTTCCATTTTAAAGAGGGTGATTTATATTATTTAGGGACTCCTTTGTTTTATATGTTTCGTCATTGGACTTTATAAATAATTTATTTGTTTAAAAAAAAGTTCCAACCAATCTAATAAATTTTTTGAGTGGCCATTAAATTATTTATATCATTTAAAGTAATAATTTAAATTATAATAAAGAAGAATGTAGTTTATAATATGGTTTTAAATAGAAATGTGGGATTATCGTAAATTTGTTTTGATATATATATATTGGTTCTACAAATATACACAGGTATCTATCTATCTATATATTTATGTATACAAATTCACATTATAATATGTGAATTAGCTCAACCGTATATATGTATATATAAATATGAATATGTGCATATGGATAACACAATAAAAGAGTAACTTTTAACTGTATTCTTGATGTTTGTTTTGGTTTTCTAAATGAATTGAAAAATGTGTAATTTCCGTATGGTTTCTAAACTATATTTAAAAGGAATGGTTGTAATTTTATAAATAATGATTTTTTTTATAATAGGTTTTAGTTTATTTATAAGGTCCCTTTGTGACTGGAAAAAGGGAATGTATTTTTTATTCTAAAAAGCTGAATTTTATATAAACTATTTAAAAGAGATGATATATTTTTTTATTTAATGTCAATCTATTTGTAAATTCTTGGGAACCCTAGGTGCCTGGGTAGGTGAACCAAGAAGGTATGAGATCACTTTACCTAGATAGTCTAGTAAAGTCTATTTATTTCTTCCATAGGCTAGTGATGTGTTACAATCTATTTCCACTAGATGCTAGCGAAGTATGTTCTAGGGATCCCCTAGTCCTAAGTGAACCTATGGATTTTTCTAATGATACATATTTTGAAAGAATTAATATATTAGTTCCTCTTGTTCTTTCTGTAATTTTCAATGGTTATGATTTTTCACCTTGTTATTCTTTCTTGATCCTTCTATATCTTCTTTAAAAATTATATTTTATAGTATATCCAAAATCTCTCTTCAAAAGTGAATGTTGTTTATTTAAAAGAAAATAAAAATAAATTTGATAAATTATTAACAATCCTTATATTGGATTTTATGTAAAATTAAATAAAAACCATATTCTAATTATATATTTAAAACTATCAAAAAATGTTTTTTTATTTAAAGACTAAAATCGGAGCATGGTTTCCTTTGGATTGACTACTGAGCTTAATTTATCATGCCAATAAATATCATTTCAGTTTCAAGTTCTATTTCTATTCCTGATATCTTGTTGAGATTTGATTATTATTGGATGGTGACTTATACAGTCACATGGATTTATTTTGGTTATTTATTATATTTTAGTTCTCTATATCACACCATCCATTTATTCATTTTACTAATTTATATTGATGGTGGGTATTGATATATGCTAGTGACCAAATCAAAGACATATGGATTCAATTTTTAATCTTATTGAAAGGGAAGGAGATTGGGAGTTAGTATAGGGATTCATTAGTTTACTTTTTATGTGTGTCTAATTTATTTTATTGATTTTATATTCAAATTATTATGATATTATAGTGTACATATCCAACATATGGACAAGTCATGCCCATTTTTCTAATATTTATTTGTAACATCCTAGATATTGAGACCACTCGATAGTGACCTGAGCCTAGTTGGATACATAAACTCAAGCGCATATCCTTAAATGATAGAGGTTACCAACTAGAAGTAAGGGCCTAGGGTGTGTCCTTGGGGAGACTATGCCCTTATTACTAGAGTGTAACATAGTGGAATTACAATAACAATTAATAGAGAAATCAGATATTAAAACCACACAACTAATAAATAAACAAGACTAAAAATATATATAATTTCAAAAGGAATATCATATACAAAAGATGTCAATACATGTCTCTTCAAATCATCCAAAATAGATAGACAATATCACAATATAATACATGTATAAAAATACAAAAAATAACAAAAAGTGCTATCTATTAATAGCATCATGAGACTCACCTCGGCCCCATGCTCCCTTTCTCTCAAGCATGGGAAAAAATCAAGAATCAAACCATGGGTGATTTCCTCAGTCCCTACCAGTATCCATAAAGTCTGTTCTGGTACCCAATGATAGCCCGAACAGGGCATGAGATACAAATCCTAGTAGGTAACCACCCAAATATCTATAACAAGTCCTGGATGTGAAATATAACAAGCTAAATATGTGTTAAAATCAAAATAGGTAAGTAGTACAATATTAAATCACCCTTAGAAATTATACTATGAAACTCATAATACTGAATAACCTCACAAGTATCCCTACAAAACAAGTGTCAAGATCCTGTAACAAGGTAGCTACAATGAAAATAAATTAGACACCGTGACCATGCCATTTATACCATGTAATATAAAACCCAAGAACTTTCCATACAACCAGAAGTTCCACAACATCCATGTCCAAGCCGTATAACCAATCATGTCACATTTACCATGGCTATTACATATAATCATAAGTGTCAGAACACCAAGGAACATATCTAGGTTGTAGAAGGCCAAAGAATTTTTGTCTATTCCCAAGATAATCTCGATGGAAACTTGGTAATGATACCAGTGGAGTCTAAGGATTATCTCAAGAGATCATGTACAATGCGAGTCTAACAAGCTGGTTCCATGTGGTGGAAATGCCCTTGGAATCCTACGAAATCAAGATACAAGGAGCATACGAGTCTAATGAATCTTATACAGTAAAATAAGATCCATTGGCGAAGTGACCATGACATATAAATGGAATCATGACCCTTGGTATGCCAACCAAAGCATCCACTACCATTCCATTTGAAATTTAATTTTCATCCATCAATTCACATTCAATTCAATCAATGAGTATACCCACTAATTATAACCTTTACATTCAAAAGAAACAAATGAGTTTACCCACTCATATTATATATCAAAATTAAACATTTAACCATTAAATTACATGCACCCCATGGAAAATAAGTCAAAACAACTACTAATTAAGAAATCAAATTCCATTTAATTATAATTGGGCTCCCTCTAACTAAGAAATATCTAAGGCACACACCCCTTTAGTAGTAAAAAAAGGAAAAGGAAAGGGTATACCCAATGAGTGGAATTGGTTGGGTAAACAACCACCAAAAGAACTCAAGTGATCTAAAGGTAATTCCCAAACATGATCTATTTCATTTAATTTAATCAATCAATTCTATTCGAGGCCGTGATGGAAATTTTAGTGAGCAGAAAATTATAATCTAGCTCTATAAAGCACCAAAACAAATGGAAAATGTACAGACCACCTATCATAGGTTGGTATTAGAGTTAACCTCTAGTATCAACCCCTGATTCAACTCATATCAAGAGAAAATTTAATAATATATGAAGAACCTAAAAATAGGGAAAGTTAGCTTACACCTAAATAGCATAGACGATACCAATAAAAATGAGGAACAACACCAAAGAAATTGAGTACTCACCGATGCGAATCTAACAAGACAAAAAAAATGATTGATTCCTATATCAGATGGAGGAAAGAGATCAAACACTACAATTTAGCTCAAAAAGAATCTCCAAAGGTGCTACTATACAACAAAAGGAGGATAAGAATAAAATTTAGGTTTTTAAAACATTTTAAGGTAAAAATAGTGATTTCACTAAATACCATGGGTTGCATAGTTTTTTCACATGGTTGGAAAAACCGTGCACCAACTGTGCACCCTTTAATGCAGGATGGTGCACTTCATACAGTTTTCATGCATGGTTTGACTAACCATGAAAAAATAGTGTCTCATCTAACTATAAAAAAACTAAAAACATACCCACACAGGCGTCCACCTCAAATCACATGGTTTTTCAAACTATGCGGCCTATAGGACCCCACTTTCAAGCTTCATGCAGTTATAAGTAATCATGCAACCTGCCCTGCATGGTTTCTACTAACCGTGTAACCTATTATTTTCTTCGAAAAAGCTAGGTTTTAGGATCTTAACAAGCCACATACACCTCCAATACACCTATGATCAAATTGGGTACTCACATTAGGCTATAATTAAGCATTTAAACAAAAAAAAGGATTCATACCTTGTATGAAAACCCAAGTTCTTACAATATACCTCCCTTAAAGAAATCCATCCCCAAATTTCCCTCTCAAGGGTGGTCAAGATTCGTGTGAGAGAAACTCTAGTCACTGAGCACGTACATTGATCTCCCTCTCCCAAGTCTCTTCCTATAAACTACCATGCTACCAGATAACCTATACTAGAGGAACTAACCAGCCTTAAAGAACCTTCATGCTCCTATTAACAATATGAATAGGATACTCCTTGAAGGATGCATCTACCTATAACTCAACCTCCATAGGATGAAAAGCATGAGATGGGTCCGGATGATAGTGGCATAACTGAGATACGTGGAATACTTCATGAATGGATCTATACCTCTAAGGAAACTAAAACCAATAGGCTACCATCCTGTCTCTACCCAGAATCTCAAATGGCCCGACATACCACGGTGAAAGTTTACCCTTTCTCTTGATCCATCCAGGTCCCAGCCTCAGTGAATCAAGTAAAAATAATTAATCCCTAACCTCTAAATATGTAATTCATCTATGGTGATCATCATAAGATTTATATTGAGATTGTGTAGTATACATACACTTTTTGATCAACTGGATTTGCTCAGAAGTCTTCTATATGAGACGTGGTCCCAGTAAAATTTCCTCACAAGCCTCTAACCAATATAGGGTTGATCGACATGGAATACTATAAAAATACTCATAATGTGACATATGTATAATCTATTGATAGCTGTTATTGAATTAAAAATCAACAAGAGGTATATGACTCTTCCAAGAGCCCCCAAAATCCAGGACACATGCTCACAACATGTCCTCAAGCACCTGAATCATACACTATGACTGACCATCAGTCTGAGGGTGGTATGCTGTGATCAGAAGTACCTATTTATAAAACATCCTCTATAAAATAATCTATAAATGAGATGTGAATTTTTATTCCCTATCTAAAAATATAGTGCATGGGACCCTGTGAATTCATACTATGTCATAGATATACAACCTCCCAAGCTCATCCACACTAAAGGTCTCATTTATTGGAAAAAATATGAAACCTTCATGAGCCTGCAAACAATAACTCCCAAAAAATATCTACCTTGAGGAGACCTTGGTAAACCTATCACAAAATTCATCATGACATCATCACATTTTCCCTCAGGAATAGGTAACTGCTATAAAAGTCCAGTCAGTTGCTGATGTTCCACCTTCACCTGATGATTGGTAGAACATCTCATAACAAAACCAGCTTTCTCTCACATCATACCCAACCAACAATACGGATGGTGTAAGTCATAGTATATACTGGTGACACCAGGATTCACTTCCCAAGATGAGTCATGAAATTACCACATCAACTCCTCACGTATTTCCACATGAACCTAAACAGGATCATGGATACACAAAATCTCAACCTTACATATGGTCAAACTTGGTGGAGGTTCCTCACCTGTCACACTATCCTATAGGGACTCAACGCACCTTTTCTGCCTCAGATATATATCACACTGTGTAAATATGTACTTTAGTATTTTTTGGTTCATGTACACCACAAATTTCAATCCCAGTAATTAATTTCTACAACATCAAAAAACATGAAAAACCATAGCAAACTTGATATTGTATGTTAGATAATTCCTCTCCTGCGGCCTCAGTTACTGATACCTATATACTATGACTCTATTTCCATGCATTATCACTTATCCTAGACCAATACCTGATGCGTCTCAATACACAGTGTAGCTACTACCATGCTCTGGAAGAATAAGAACCAGTGATGAAGTCAATCTACCTTTCAATTCATGAAAGGTTTTCTTACAGGTATCTAACCATAAAAACTTCACACCCTTCTTAGTCAATCTCATAAGAAGCATTTCTAGGCATGATAATTACTATATGAAATTCCTTTAATATCCATATATCCCTAATAAAATCCATATGTCAAATAAATTCATGGGACGATCCCAAGAAACTACAGTTCTCACTTTCTCTGGGTCTACCAATACTCATATCTCTGAGATAATATGACCCAGAAGGTGAATCTTATCCATATATAAGTGGAACTTTTGAGCTTATCATAGAACTAATTATCTATTAGTGTATCCAAAATTATATCAAGATGTTTGGCATGGTCATGTTGATTGTGGGAAAACACCAAGATATCATCCATGAAAACCACCACAAACAAATCTCGGTAGGGACGGAAAGGTCGGTTCATCAGTTCCATGAAAAAAAACAGTGAATTTGTGAGACTGAACGAGATAACCAGATAATCGTATAGACTATACATACTCTGAAAGGATGTAAGAGGTATCTATGTTGGTTTAACACATACATGGTGATATCCTGACCTTAAATCATTTTTCAAGAACACCTGAACTCCTCAAAGATGATCATATAAATCATCTATCTATGGAAATGGATACTAGTTCTTAACCATTAGTTGGTTCAACTTCTGATAATCCATGCATAATATAAGGGTAACATCATAATTTTTCTAAAAAAGGATTGAATATTCCCACAAAGAATTATTGATTCAAATAAACCCATTTACCTCCAAATTCTCTAGCTATATCTTAAGCTTCTAAAACTCTGTCGTAACTATCCTATAAGAAGGAATGGATACCAGTGCAGGTCATGGAATTAGTTTGATGGATAATTCCACATATCTATTAGGAGGTAAACTAGAAAAGTCATTCAAGTACATATCCCTAAAATAATAAACCACTGGAGGAAATTACACTCGACACACTCCCTAATCATCCAGATACAAATGAAAAATCCAAGATATCATCCCTCCCAACCCATGATGCTTTTGTCCAGATCATCTCTCCAAGATATACCATTCACCCTTGTGAATATAAAATGATCCCTCTAGTGATGTGAAATTTACCCTGTAGTGATAAAAATCTATGTAAGATCGATAAGATAATATCCATTCCATCCCGAGTGTGACATAAAACTCGGTCATATTAAAGGAAAAAAGATTCCATATGAAGTGACATCCACCAAACTCAAGGGGGAAGACCCTATACTTATGTACATCATCCATTCTGATCCCCAATAAAGTTTCTAGCATCATCACACACTCATAAAATAGTTTAATAAGCCCAAATCTTTTTACCATAGGTGCAGATATGAATATATGTGATGCACCTGTATCAAAAAGAGAAGATACAAGGGTTGAGGCTACTAGGATAGTACCCCTCACCATAGATGGTCCTAAGATATGCTCCTTGGGGGCAAGATATATAAAATATATCTGTCCTGAACCAAGACCCTATGACACAACCTCGCTATCTCGAGTAGGCCCACTCTGATGCCTCGGTGTATCCGGTACCTGGATTCTTCGACCATGACCACCACCACCTTAGCTTGATTGACCAGTAATACTATGGATCCTTGACTGACGTGGAGCTAAGAAACCAAATCCTAAACCTAGTGTCTGAACTGACCCCAACCACTCACTTCTGGAGGGAAGGTCCTATAGAAACATTGCATGTGGCCTAACATACCGCAATCTCAACACTTGATTGGGTCATGATTTCACTGATTTTTCATATGGACCCATCTTCCACATTGATGATAGAACATTGAGCTACCAATACTCAAAGCCTGACTAGTACTCATCTCATGGGAACCCTTAAAACAACACTTCCTTCCTGAAGACACTGAACCAATGGGTCAAGAGACCGCACTACTCTTCTATACACCCCCAAATTACTTTAGGTTCCACTATATGATCAGTGCATGATTTTCCATTTTAGTAATAGTTTTCAACCTGAAAAATTTTTCCTAAGATAAAACAACATATCAGATAACTTTCTCTAAGTGTATCACCCTTTATAACTCATCAACAAGGTATGTCGTTTCAAAATTCTATAGCTTTGTAAAGTGTGTTGAGTACTCCATAACTGTCATCACGCCTTTCTCCAGACACATGAACTCACTATCCCGATCTGCTCTGAGAGTTTTGGGACAAAATTAGTCATATAATTTGGTTTGGAAAACCTGCCAAACCATGTCACTTAGTGCATCATCCTGCTTTAGAACATCCCACCAGTGCTTTGATGCTCCCTAAAGCATATAAGTTGTGATATTCACTCTCCACTTAGTAGGTGTATTTAGATGACTGAATATCGATAGCATAGTCTCAAGCCACAACTTAGCATCCTATATACCACCATCCCATAAAAACGTGGGAGGATGCTACTACTAGAACATCAATGTTAGCTCGGCCATAGCCAAGGCAAGATGCGGTGCTCCCCGAAAATTCTACATGAAGCAATAAAACCCCTTGAAAAACTATGCCTTATAACCTATGTTCGAAATAATAGTAGGTTCCGTAATTGTCACTAGAGGAGGATCCAATGGTATCCCATGACCTACCACCTCTAGAGCATGGTCGTCTCCACCCTACTGGCTTACAACTGAAGGTCATCATGATATCATGTCTCTACAATTCCAAACACACACCTTAGAAAAGATTTATATCAATGTTTACAACTCAAAAGCATAGGAAAGTTCAAAAACCTACTATAAAAAAGGCACACCACACATCCTAGTCCTAAATCCATGACTCTATAAAAATAAATAGTCACAAAGTCACTAGAGAAACTACCTATTGCCCTCTAAAAAGTTGGGTCAAGGTCGAGTTCTCTATTTATCATTTTAGTTTCCATTTGAATTCTATTTTCATTACACATTCCATTTGAAATGGTTAAACCAAATGGTTCACCAAATTTTGGTCTATAAAGAACCAAACTCTTCATGAACCGATATATGTATTCCACTTAATCTACACCATAACACATTCTAGTCCATGCGTCTCATAGTCCATGACTCAACGTTCCATAATTGGCTGCTCCAGGTGTCTGTTGTAGCCTAATCAGTAAAATACTGCTTACATTACAATAGACACTCTTAAGTATGAACCATGTTTCTCAATCCACTAAATAGATCATCCATTAAATCAGTAGGTATATATATATCACAAAACCTATCAAAACATTATGAAAATAAGAAATGCATTCTATATGGCATGGCATAACACATGACATGTGAATCTTGTAATGTTCCTAAAATGATGAATGATATGGAATACCCTTATCTCATAATGTTGCCAAAAAATATAACCTACAATCATATCAATAAAAAAATTAAAGTGTATCACCCAATGGTGGAATTAAATCAACTATAATAGTCAAAATATAGAAAACATAAATTTCTGTTTGAGATAATTTGGATTTTTTCTATACGTGGGTTAACTATTCCCAAACACAAATCATTAACAAATTATATTAACGTTATATCCCTGTCTATTATCTCCAAATAAATAAGCAGAAAATGAATGATCTGATTCCACTTTGTAATGCCTCGAACCTTGATTCCATCCAAAAGTACCCCGAGTTTGGTTGGCTACATGGCATGAAGCATATCTCCAGGAACACTAGAGGCTACCAACTAGTAGCGAGGGCCTAGGTTGAGTCCATGGGGAGAATTTTACCTCAATTAAAGAGTTTAACATAGAAGAATAGAAATAAAAATCAATAGCAGAAGCATATATAACTACCAGACAATTGATAAATAAACAAGACAAGAATATATAAATAATTCTAGAAGGGATATCATATACAAAAGATATTGATACATGTTTCTAAAAATCATCCAAAATAGGTATAAATTAATATAATAAAATACATGTATCAAAATACAAAAAAGACCAAAAAGTGCTATCTTTGAATAGCATCATGATCCTCAGCTCAGTCCCATGCTCCACTCCTCCTAAGCATGGCACAAAATCAAGCATCAAACTTTGTGTGATTTCCTTGGTACCTACCTGCATATATAAAGACTATTCGGGTACCCAATGATGGCCTGAATAGGGTGTGAGATATAAATCCTAATAATTAACCACCCAAATATCTATAACAAGTCATGGATATGCAATATAACAAGATAAAGAAGTGTTCAATGTAAAAAAGTTAAGAAGTACGAAAGTAAAGTTCTCATGGAAAGTATACTACTGAACCCATAATATTGAATAACCTCAAAAGACTCCCTATAAAACAAGTGTCAAGATCCCGTAAAAAGGTAGATATAAAGAAAATAAAGTAAAAACCATGACCATGTCATGTACACCATGTTATATAAAACCCACATCCTTTCCATACAACCAAAAGTGTCAGAACATCCATGACCAAGACATTTAACCAATCATGACACATTTACCACGACTATTCCATATAATCAGAAGTATCAGACCATGAAAGGATGGATCCATGGTGTATAATACCAAGGCATCCTTGTCAAGTCCTAGGAGAATCTCGATGGAAACTCAGTAACGACACTGGTGGAATCTAAGGATCATCTCAACAGAGCATGTCTAATGCGAGTCTAGAAAGCCAGATCCAAGGGGGATAAATTCCATTAGAAACCTATGAAATCAAGATAAAAATAGTATAAAGGTAAAAGGAATATTCTAATGTACAACAAGATCCATGGGTGAAGAGACCATGACATCTAATTAGAATCCATACCCTTGGTGTTACAACCAAAGCATCCACTTCCATTTCATTTCACATTTAATTTTCATCTATAAATTCACATTCAATTAAATCAATGAGTATACCCACTCATTCCACCCTTAACATTCAAAAGTAACCAATGAGTATACCCACTCAAATAACATATCAAAATTTAACATTTAACAATTCAATTACATGTACCACATGGAAAAGAATAAAATACAACTAATAATCAAGAAATTCAATTACATTTAATTATAATCGGGATTCCTCTAACTAGGAAAGCCCTAAGTAAAACACCCCTTGGGTGGTTTAATAAGTAAAAGACAAGGGAACACCCCATGGGTGGCCTTGGTTGGGGAAACAACCACCAACAAGACTCAAGGGATCTAAAAGGCATACCAAAAAAATTTTATTTCATTTAATTTAATCAATCAGTTCAATTTCAGTTCCACTCTATAAATTCTACAAGGCAGCAGAATGACAGCTATCTATATAAATCACCAACCCAAACATGGAAAGTATAAACCACCTACCAAAGGTTGGTAGTAGAGTTCTCATCCAATATCAACTCCTGATTTGACTAAGATATGATGAAAATTGAAGAACATATGAAGAAAATGAAAATAGGGAAAATTAGATTGCACCTAAATAGAACACCTGATGCCAAGAATAAATATGAATGACACAAAAGGAATTGAGTACTCACTGATGCAGATCCAACAAGACTAATGATTCTCGACTCCAATATTAGAGAGATGAACGAGATCAAAATCTACAATTTGGCTCAAAAAAGAGGTCCCAAGGTGTTGTTTTCCAATAAAGGAGGAGAAGAATAAGATTTAGGTTTTTAAATCATTTTAAGTGAAAAATATTAATTTCACCAAAGCCCCAAGTTGCATAGTTTCGACTCATGGTTGACCAAACCATGCACCAACTATGAACCATTTGCTCTAGGAAGGGGAACTTAACATAGTTTTCATGCATGATTTGACTAACCATGTGCAAACCATGTCTTAGACCACTGCAAAAATTTACAGATGTCCCTGCATGGGCATGCAACTCAAATCGCATGGTTTTCAAACCATGTGGACTGTAGGACCCCACTGTCTAGAGTCACACGATTATAAGTAACCATGTGACCTGCCCCACACAGTATCTACTAACCATGAAACCTATTTTGTTCTTTCAAAAAGCTAGGTTCTGGGCTCTGAACAATATCCAAACACCTCTGATACACCCATGATAAAATTGTGCACTCACATTAGGTTGTAATTAATCATTAAAAATGAATCATTACCTCGTATAAAACCCCAGGTTATTACATTATTAACTTTGATTTTTTGAAAAAAATCATTCCCTCTAATTATGATTTGATTCCCTAGTTCTTAACGCCACCCCATGTCAATTTAGAACTCACCCTGAGGATGTTACGAGCTGGATTGGGAATCTGAAGATGGGGAGACTTAGGATAGTTCATGAAAAATGGAATCAAAGGATCCCTTTATTATTTATAATTCCTGGTACATTGGGGTAGGATCATTGGGACTTGGGATGTAGAAGCAAGAAGAGCATTGTGATCTATTACACTATTGGAGCCTTGAGTTTCCATTGGTAGTCGGGTTTTAAGTTTATTTTTTTATAATATTCTAGATTATTTATAAGATTTCTAAGTTTTTGGGGATAAAAATGGGAGCAAATCCTCATTTTGGGGTGAGATTGCATGGCCTAACAACCCATGTGAAGCCCATGTGCATAGTTCAACATGACTTCCAGCTATGTCTGTATGCTTGGAACTTGGTCTACTAAACCAAGTGACACGCCATACCCACAACCATATATATAGTGCTATAAACATTCACTTTACATACTCAATTTCATATCAGATATAAAATCTTGGATATAACTATCCTTAATTACAAAATCAAAAATGATTATTGTATCTATTATATCTTAAGGATCCTCTCAAGTTTAGAGATTTAGATAATTAAGACTAAATAATTACTAACATATCCCATGTCCTTTGTATGAAAGAGAAAATCTTTTCCATTTCATACAAAACTACTCAATCTATAACATATATTCAACATATGCCAAAAATTCTCCACAAAAGTTATCTTATTATATATATCACATGTAAGTATTTTCTTCATAGCCTAGGGAAATGGAAAAATAATAAGGGGTGATAAAAACTTCTCAATAAGGGAAACATGTAACTAAATATTTTAAAAAATAAGCATGGTATACATAACATTGAATAAATAAATGATATGAATAATGCCATAATCAACTAAAAATTTGAGCATTAGATATCCATGAAAATAAATAAAATCATGGATATCAATAATTACCGATCTCATACTAATAGAACACATAATTCCAATCATAAAAAACATGTTTTCATAGACTTGTTCTAAGAATCTATCCTATTTTGGGAAGAGGAATACACCAAAACCCAAAATGTTTTGTCTCATGAAACATGTCAATATATTGAGGGGATAAATAATTTTGGTCTCAACCTATCACCTGCTTAATTATAATTCATTCACCAAAAGAGTTAACATGAATTTTTATACTATTCCCTAAGGAAAATATTACAAAATAATAACATGGATATCTATACAGTGAATGATATCAAATTTTAATACATAATAAAACTCCATTAGTAGTAAAAAATCATCAAGAATATTAATAATTTTACCCATGTCAATAAAATGGATAACATGATCATAACCCATCCTGATAAATAAATATTATGGTCAAACAATACATAGTCAAATTTTCATTAATCATCCATATTGGAATAACAATATACACATTTCTAATAATTTACCCTATGTTAATAAATAAATGTTCTTTATAGATGAACATCATAATGAGTATACGGTTAAGTCAATATTAAAATAATATGATCATAATCTATCTAGATAAATAATGTGGTTGATTTTAAAAGATAATATACCCATAACAACAAAGGAAACATTGATGTGTGTTTACATAATTGAAAAAAAACATCATAAAAAGAATGATTTGAATGATATCTTAAAAGAAGGGATCAATAATCAAATTGATTGATACCATGAGTTAAATTCCAAAAATGATAATATATATATATATATATATATATATTATAGGATAAATCACGAAACATAAACCGATTTGTGTATTTCCTTTTGATAATGATAAGGGAAATTGAAGTGAAAACAAAAAGATATTTTAGAAAACATTTTTGAACATTGAACTAAAATAAAAATTTACATGTAACTTTCAAAGCTCACTTTTGGAAAGGTGATGTAAAATAATTTGAAAACATTTATTTATAAAAACAATTTCTAATAAATAATATTTGAAAATCCATAAATTTTATCTTGGATAAATGATTAAAGGAAGAAAAAATATATTAAAGTGGAAGAAAAAACCCTTTTTAATTTTTTCAAAATACATTTGTTTAAAACTAACATTATAAGAAGGGTAAAAAAAATTTATTTTTTAACTAAAATTAATTTTACCAAATTAGAATATAAAATAACCTATAATAAAATTTTAGGGTTTGAGAACCCAAACACAGAAAATAAAATTTCAAGGTGAAACATTATAAATCAAAAAAATAAGATTTGAGTTATCAATATCCCTTACGGGAAACATACTCCATGAAGCATGAAAATTTTTAAAATGGTTTTATGTGGTAAAAATGTATATGATAAGAAAATAACACATATTAAAATAAAAGGATAGAATGTACCCAAATTATATGAAATAATTTCTAGTGAACAATCATAACTCAATGAATGAAGATTGAGTTTCCAAAAACTCTAATGACTAGGTTAACACTTAAGTCAAAAGAAATTATAAGAAAAGAACATGATTTGTATTATTTTATGAAATGAATTAAATTTAAGTAATGTAAATAATATTCAAGGGTTATTAAATCAATAGAAAACTATACAATAGAAACATGATGTATAACATGTATCGTATCTCAAAGATTCAGAATTGAGTCTAAGAAAACACTTACGTCTTGAGTAACACTATAATAAAAAACCCAAGAAATATATGAGTTGTAATTAATCTTAAAATACCATAATTTAAATATATTTCATGATATTATGTCTCATATTTGATGTTTTTACATCACATAGATGAAATTAGGTGAATAATATCAAATATATCTTAAAGAGAGGAATTTGAGATGAAAACTCTTACTTTGGCCTCGATTCATTCCAAACTTATACCAAATATCTTAGTTAATTTAATTAAGTTTATTAAATAAATACCAAAGAAAATTATTCATAAATATAACAATATATACTACTCATTTTCATTCATTATATACATATAAATATTAGTTAGTTTTTACCTATTTTTAATAGTGGGTGTAAGTAATATTTATCGATTTGAAATAGTTTCATTAAAATGGTGTTGGTATTCATTATTATTAAAAATTTAATAATTATAAGATAATTAAAGGTACTATAATATAATATAATTGATAGTTATAAATGGTATAATTAATTCCATGGATGTCTTGGTTACAAACCATGCACCTGAAATTGGTAATGATCATGTTTCAATGATTCTTAATGAACAAATGATGGTTTCTTAATTAATGAGTTAAATATTATTATAAAAATACTAGAAAAAAAATTATTTACAAGTTTTTATAACATTATACTATTAAAAAATTTCTCATCATCATTCATGATATAAATGTATAGTATTGTTCATGTAGGCGATTAAAACGATGCAAACATGAACCTACCTTGATTAATGAATTATTATGAGGTGATTTAGTTGTAATATCACCATAATATATGGATAATTATATTATTTTGTTCCTATTAGTGTGATATATAATAATTTTAAATATTTATAAAGAGAATTTAATTTATTTAAATTCATTACCTAGAAATAAGAGATCATTTTTCTCTTAGTTCCCGTGTTTTAAATGATTAAATCAACGATAATTGTTTATTGATCATATCATTAATAGGTTATAATTTTTTTGAAAAGAGAACCATAATGATATAATAAAAATATTATTTATCCTTTAATCCAATCCTCATGACCAGTGATGTAAGGTGGTGATGAAAATAAAAATAGAAATCAATCATTCCCCAGAGGTGATAATCCGCATCTACGTATGGATGTTGATTTCATTTTCATAGAAAGAGAGAAAGGAGTAATATGTTTTATTATTTAATAATAATAAAAATATAATAATTTTTTATTAAATTACCCTTTTATACCATTCTTTTAATTTTGTTAAGAAAAATGAAACATGTTGAGTAGTGGAGGCAGTAATCCACACAACACACGAATGTCAGTTTCGTTTTTCTAAATAGAAAAGGGAAAACATGACTAATTATTATTACCATAGAATAACAAAATTTAGTATATAACTAGTAATTATTTAATTTAAAAGGTATTTAAAAATTAAAATTGGAAAATAAAAATATAAAACATTGAAATTAAATAAAAATGATTACTCACTTTGAGCACTTTGAGTTTTTCTTAAAAGATCCCTTGGAAATGGGTGACATAGACTAATATATTTTGACCAGAATATTGAGAGAGTGAAATAGTATTATATGGGAAGCAAAAAAATGTAAGGGTTTAATGAGTAAACAAAATTTTAGGAGTACCTTGAAGGGGTGGTGAGAGGCCCCTTTTATAAGTGGTAAAAATTACATTTTTGTAAATATTTTAACTTAATCTAAATAGAGCACATGTTAAACATGTCAAGTGGTTCCAAAATTGAGAAATAATTTATTGAGGAAGATATAAGGTATAAAAAAATCTCATACACTCAATTATCAAAATTTTTATCACGTTTCAATCCCTTTAACCATTGAATTATTACTTTTACTATTTATATTTTACCGTGGTAACGAGTCATTACCTTAGGTAACTTAATCATTATACCTAAAATTAAAGTGGTCCTTATTTAATAATTTTGATGCACTAATTTTAAATTTTAAATCCATTTCATTTGATTCAATTAATAAAAGTGATGAAAATTAATTTTAAAATAAAAATGTGTAGTGTATTAAAAATATTTTTTTCATAAAATATTACATATGTTCTAAAATATCATATATGAATTTGTAAATTAAAACCAATATTTCTCAAATTATAATGTCACTTATAAAATATATATTTCATATTATATAAATGTTTTATGAATATAAAATTCATACTTATACAATAATATTGTCATAAAAGTCATGTTATTTGTAGAAATGATATTTTGTGTTATTCGTATAAAAATAATTCTTTTTAGAAAAATTCAAAAATCTCATTTTAAGGAAATATTACTATGATGAATAAAAAAATATATTTTTCAAATTCAAAATGTAAATTTAATAAATTTAACTTTTAAATAAAAACGTGAGATATAATTAAAAACTATTTTGATAGGAAAAGAGGGTTTTTAAAATCTTAACCATTCTCATTCATATTTCCCATTATTTAAAAATTAAATTAACACCAACCAATTATTAATATGAAATATGTATTATAATCATTAATAAAAATTTTATTGAAATATAAATTCACATTACATAGAAAGTAAATATTTAGAAAAATATATTTCTAAGAATAAAATAATTTTATTAGTCATTTTAGATATACCAATTGAATTTGGTTCATATTAAAGGTAGCCTTTATTTTCATTCCCTAAATATTTCATAAATAGGTTATTACTATTCATTATTTCTAATTCTATGGCTATGTTTTAGTGAATATACTTAAATATTTATATTTTATCTAAATATATATATCAGTGTTTTTAGGTTTGATGCTAGGTGTGGAGAAAGTTATCAAACTTGATGTATTATTTAAAGGAAATAATATATTAAAATTTTAGGCTATTGTATTCACCCCTTAAATAAATCTCATCCTCACAATTTTAATCATAATATCATGGTGATTTCTATAGGATAGTCCTAATTAACTATACACTGGTAGATGATCATGGGTTTATTTAGGACGTAGAATGAGATTTAACTATATGAAAAATTATTAAAAGTTATTTATAAAGAGAGATAAAACATTCTTAATTTCTTATAGAATATAATTAAGGGAATATGATTTATATCCATAGAAAATAACTTCCAAAAAACCTTAAAATTGATTTATATGATAATCACACAACTTGGGGTTTTTATTTATAACTCAATATCTAGTAGTTGGTGAAATAATACGACATAGGACACTAGAAATTCTAGAGTGAAAACTGACTATATACTACATTAGTACTAGTTATATATGATTTTCTTGGTTTACATGGTTTTTGGTGACTATTTACCTTATTTTCCATTAGATTAGTACATTGAGTCATATAATTTATAAATCCATTGAAATTGAATCAAATTTATTTTTGAAGATTCTATATTTCCCTTACACTTGTGAGTTTGATGACCTTCATCTCCACACTTATATCATTTACCTATAATTTTATGGAAGATTACCTAATTTTTCTTCCTATATTTTTTACATATAGGAAATTTAATCTTATTTCATTCATTTTCTTTATCACTTTATCTTTTATGAGACTCCATCTTTCTATTCATTGGTATATTTCGGGTTTCATCTATTTTCACATTGTTAATCACATTTCATGATATATTGTTTGGAATAATCACAAGGTTTGTAACTCCTCTATTATTCCAATGGTTTGTTCATTGTGGAAATCTCTGCATTATCCCTTGAACCCATGGTTCATTCTTATTTAAACCATTAATAAAACAAAAATAGTAAACATGAGAAACAATCATTATAAGATAATTACCATAAAAACATAGGAAAATTTAACCTCAGGATGACTCACTTTATAACACTATCATGTTAGACTATATTTCTTATAATTAAACTTATATAATTCAGGATTAAACCTATATCAATATCAGTTTAACCTTTATTGGTTAAACCTAGGTTAATTTTAGTTAGTTTTTCCCCTAATTCTTATCCTAATCCTAAAAAAAGAGATACCAAATTACCATAAACATTTTAAAAATATTCTAAACACAAAAATCATTAAAATTTATTCTTTCAAAATAAAACTTATTATGTTAGGTCCATAAGGTTGAATACCCTAAGAGGGGGGGTGAATCAGGGTATGACTAATTTAAAATTAAAACCCATTCTGATCTTGTTTCGCTGTTAAGCAAAACACTCCTCTCTCTCTTTCCCGTTGCACAATATAAACAGAAAGAAAATCATGCACAGGACACAACAATTTTTACTTGGTTCACCACTAAGGGCTACATCTAAGGAGCATACGCCGAAAAGTTTTCGGTTGTACCAAATTCATCTAAACTTTACTATCTGTGGATTTACAAGGTTTGGGCACAGTTACTCTATCCCAGGCTTACTACCTTTACAATGTTTAAGGTCAGCTCACTACTTTCCCAAGGGTCACTCCCTATTTCTCTCTCTCTGGCTCACTATCGGTGGAGAGGATCAACTTCTTACTCTTCCTTTGGTCACTACTCTGGAAAGTATCCACTCACAGTTTATAGACTTGTAGGTCTCTTCATTTTCATGAAAGAATGCATCCTCAACTGTTGATAGATGCTCTGTTGAAGTTCAATGTTCATCCACTGGTGAATACTGCTTTACCACAGATGTTCTGAGAAAATTCTAACTTTCATGCAACCATAGGGTAACTTTTCTTTAACAAGTGAATAACCTCTACCTTCATTGCGGAAAAATCAACCTACACGCCACACCTGATGGCCAAAACCTTCTGGCCACAACCTGCTGTCTGCAACCTGCTAGCCACAACCTGCTGTCTGTAACCTGCTGGGCATGACCTTCTATCCTTAACCTGCTGGCCACAACCTATTTTTCTTAGCTTGATGGCCACAACCTACTGTCCATAACATGTTGGCCACAACCTGCTATCTGTAACCTACAGGCCACAACCTGCTGTATGTAACCTGCTGGCCACAACCTACTGTTCGTAACCTGCTGGCTACAACCTATTGTTTGTAACCTGCTGGCCACACCATGCTGTCTGTAACCTGTGCGCCACAACCTGCTGTCCATAACCTACACACCACAACCTACGCACCAACAACTGCACGCCAACACCTGCGCGCCAACACCTGCGCGCCAACACCTGCGCGCCAACACCTGTGCTCCAACACCTGCATGCTAACACCTACGTGCCAAAACATCCACTTGCATGCTCAGAGCTTAGATTTTCTATAAGTGTTTAGCTCGTTGATAAATTAGGAGAGTAACTGTCTATTTATAGGAATTTTGAGAACTTGCACGCCACACTTGTGTGCCACACTTGCGCGCCACACTTGCGTGCCACACTTGCGCGCCACTTTAGGACTTGCGTGACTCTTTCTTTACTTTGCTATATTTTGATACGATGATCTTGAAATATGACTTTTACGCTACACTTGCACGCCATACTTGTGTGCCAGACTTGCGCTCCACTTTAGTACTTGCGTGCCAAAACTTGTGTGCCACTTTTGGACTTGCACGCCAAAACTTGCGCGCCATTTTTGGAATTTCACACCAATACTTACGCGCCACTTTTGGACTTGCGTGCCAAAACTTGCGCGCCAATTTTCCTTTGCCAGATTTTTGATGTTCTGAATTCCAAAAATTCATGGCGTACAACATTGGAACCCTCCTTAACAAAAGATCACACATGCCTTTCCAAAAACACTTTTCCCCATTCTCCAGGAAAACTCCCTTTGTCAACAGTTTGACTCATTGAGACTCTCTTTGTCAACAAACACAACATGGAGCCCTGCATTTTCAAAAAACACAATCATCTAAAAAATGCTTCAATGATACCTTGAGGGATTTTTCCCAACATATTATTTATACAATAATGCACATATCAATTAATATGAACCTTAACTTATGAATATATAAATTTTAATATATGTTATCCATGGTCACTTTACTATTATCTCATCTAACCTAAACATATTGAAATCCCTTAAAACTGTTCTTAAATAGAATTTGAATTAACCAAATAATATCCCCTAAGAGTGTCTAGCTAAGTATAAAGTATAAGACCCATTCACCATGAAATGGAGTGAAGATCGAGTCAATGATCAATCAGCCTTTTTTGGGGTAATTACACATAGGTAAATATATTAATTAGCTACATCCAATTGTAAGTATCCATAAAAGATATAATTTCTTTTAAAACCATGTACTTAAGAATTTACCAAAACATCAGGGTGTCATCCAACACTTAAAATTATTCCTATGGATTTTAATAATGTTATCGCATCCTAACCGAAAAATAAAAGTACATTATTCCTTAAAATTAAATCATAAACTATCCCAAATAGTTATCTATACCTTTGAAATTATGATCAAACTTAACTTATCAACCCTTAAATTTTTATACACAAATATCATAATCTTTAAAGTTTTTTTAAAACTTTCATTTGATTCTAATTGTGATGTCTCATAAAAATAGTCCTAGATCTTGTTCCATAAACAAGAACTTTACATACTCAAATTAATACCATCTATAAAATATTAGATATAACTATCCTTAAATACAAAATAAAATATTATTATTGTATCTATTACATGCCAAGAGTTTTTTTAGGTTTAGAGATTTATAGAATTATTATAAAATAATATCTAACATAGCCTATGTTCTTTGAATAAAACAAGCATTATTTTTCCATTATACATGAAACTACTTAAACCATAATTTTTTTTAATATCTTCCAGAAATTATCAACACAAACTATCATATTATACATATAATGTGTAATTATTTTCTTTATAACCTGGTAAAATTGAATCATAAGAATTGGTGAGCTAATATTATCATCAAGGGAAAAAATGTAACTGAATTTATCAAAACATAATCATAGTATACATAATATAGAAAGAATAAATAATATGAAAAATTCCATAATAAAATAAAATTTTGTGCATTTTATATTCATGAAATTAAATGAAAACATGGATATCAATAATTATTGATATCATACTAATGGAATGCATTATGATAGACATAAAAAAACATGATGTCAATGATATATACCAAGATATTATCTTGTTATGGGAATAGGAATACACCAAAACCTAACCTATTTCTTCACATGACACATGACTATGAATTGAGGGGATATATAATTTTGGCCCCCACCCTCACCTAATTATGTCCAATTCATTCACTATATGAGTCAACAAGACTTATCATACCATTACCTAATGAACCTATTACCAAATAATAACATGGATATTAATTTAATGAAATATATAAAATATCAATACATAATCAACCAACATTATTAGTCAAAAATCATTAATTATATCAATAGTTTTTCTCATGTGAGAAGAAGGGATAACATGATCATAAATGATCTAGGGAAAGAAGGAAAATAATCAAAAAATAAATATTCATATTTCCAATAATCATATGTTCTAGAATAAAAATATACATAGAACTAATAAATTTCCCCATGTAAATAAATAAACATTATTTATTGGTGAACATTCTCGAATCTAAATTTTTGAAATGATATGTTTACACCATACTGGGTAATGAGTATATAGTTAAGTCAAAATTGGAATAAAATGATCATAAGACATATAGAGAAATAAAGTGGTTGGTTATAAAATAGAATATCCCTATAGTAACAAAGGAAACATAGGAGGGTGTTTAAATAAAATAAAAACACCCTCAAAAAAAGAATGCTTTGAACAAAATCACAAAATATGGGATCGAGAATTGATTTGTTTGATACCATGTGTTCAATCCCTCAAAGTATAATATATATATATATATATATATTATTGGATAAATCATTAAATACAAACCCATTATGGTTGATTCTTTTGAAAATGATAAGGGAAATAAAAGTGAAAACCTAAAATGTATTTTAGAAAACATTTTGACATTGATGTAAAATAAAAATTTACACATCACTTTCAAAGGTAACTTTTGAAAAGGTGATGCGAAATCCTATAAAAATTTTAATTTTAAAATTAATCTCCTATAACAGATCCTTGAAAAAAAAATATTTTTTGTATTATATAAATTAGGAGCGAAAGAAAAAACATGCTAAAATAAAAGAAAAAAAATCCTTTTTTATTTTTTCAAATTACCATTGTTTAAAATTCAAAGAAAAAAACCATTTTACGCTCGTTTTAAATGATTAAGTAAACGATAATAGTTTATTGATAATATCATTATTAGGTTCTAAAATTTTCCATAAAATAAACTTAATGATATCATAAACAACATATTTATCCTTTAATACCTTTCTTATGACCATCCATGCTAGCTGGTGATGAAAATAAAAATAGATATCAATCATTCCATGGAGGTAGTAGTCCGCACACATGCATGGATGATTATTTCATTTTCATAAAATAGAAGAAATGATTAATATGTTTTATTTTTTTGGAATCATAATCATGATATAAATATCATAATTATTTATTAAAATTTTTATTTTATATGATCCATGTAAATAAGTGAATTTAAAACAAACATGTTGTGTCGTGGAGTCGATAGTCCTCATAACTCACAAATGACGGTTTTGTTTTTATCAATGGAAAAGTAAAAACATGACTAATGATTATTAATATAGAATAATAAAATACAGTATATAAAAAATAATTATTTAATTATATATGTATTTAAAAATTATAATTGTAAAAAATAGAAAATAAATAAAATAAGTAGAAATGATTACTCACATTGGGAACTTTGAGATTTCCTTGGAAGATACATTGGAAATGGATGAAAAAAGATTATCTATTTTGATCATAAGATCAATATAATGAAATATTATTATTTTTTAACTGAAAAATTTATTCTTTTGTTAGTAAACCCAATTTT
Source organism: Viscum album (assembly GCA_963277665.1). Classification (NCBI taxonomy): domain Eukaryota; kingdom Viridiplantae; phylum Streptophyta; class Magnoliopsida; order Santalales; family Viscaceae; genus Viscum; species Viscum album. The sequence goes on from OY728137.1 coordinate 117,383,016, forward strand.
TAATATTTTTCTGAAGTGGTGGTGGGGTCCCCTTTTATAAGTGGTGAGAATTCTATTTATGTAAATATTTTAACTTAATATAAATGGAATACAAGTAAAAAATTTGAATTGGTCTAAAAATTGATATATTATTAAGTGGGGTAATATATAAGGTCCAGAAATACCTAATATATTCAATTTTATACATGTGTTTATCATTTTTTAATCCCTTTACCCCTTGAATTATAACTTTTACCATTTTTGCTTTTAATAATGTAACTTGTTTTATCTTAAGGTAGCTTAATCTTCATGCCAAAAAATTAAATGGTCCTTATTAGATAATTTGGAACCAATGATTTTAAATTGTAAATACATTTAACTTTATTCAATTTATAAAATGGTTAAAAATTAATTTTAAAATTAAAATGTTTAATGTATTAAAAAAACAATTGTAGAAATATTACTTATGTTCTAAAATATCAAATATTGGTTTGTAAAGTAAAACCAAAATTTTTAAAATTATAAAGACACTAATAAAATAAATGTTTATTTTGAGAAAATTATTTCATGAATTTACAATTCATACCTATATACTACTAATTTCATAAAAACATGTTATTTTTAAAATTTATATTTTCCATGATTCACCTAAAAATAATTATTTTTAGAAAAATATCAAAAATAAATCTTAAGAAAATATTACATTTATAAATAAAAAATAATATTTATTCTTTTTGAACTCAAATTCTAAATTTTATAAATTTTACTTTTACATAACAAGGTGATATATAATGAAAAACAATTTTTATCAGAAAATAGATTTTTTAGAATATTAATCATTCTCATTCATATTTATTATTATTTACTAATTGAATTAGTATTAACAAATTTTTCATATAAAATATATTTTATCATCATTAATCAAAATTTTCATGAAATAAAAATATATATTTTATAAAAATGAAATATTTATAAAAATGAATCTCTAATCATAAAATGATCTAACTAGTCATCTTGGAGACACCAATTGAATTTCATTCAGATTATAAGTATCCATTATATTATATCTACAAACATTCATAAATTTGTTACTCATATAAATTCCTACCAATTTAATGACTAGGTTTTATTGGTCTTATATAAATATTAATATTTTATCTAAATATATCAAGGTTTCATTTAAACTTGGTTTCGTGGGTGGAGAAAGCTGTAGAACACACTGTCGTATTTAGAGGTAATCATATATTAAAATTTTAGGGTGTCATAAACCATGTGTCCCATTCATTCACAACCATTAGTCCCTATTATGATGTTTTTATTTTGTGTAAATATGTTTTTTCGTTTTTATTGACTTGTGTTAGTTTTAAAAAGTAAAAATTGTTTTTATTTTTAAAAATGATAAAGAGGTTTTACATTGGGAGATTAATTTTAAAATTAGTCTATGAAAATTTTAGAAATTTAAATTGTTTGAATCTAAAAATTAAGGTTTAGGGTTGAAAGGTATAGTTTTTATTAAAAACTAATACATGATCTTTCATACAATGATTTGAAAGAGGGAATTTTTGGAGTTTTAATATTTCAAAACAATTATTAACTAATTAATATTTAAAATGGTAAAAACAATTCTAAATAAAAAATGGGTTTTATGAAAGGAAACATTATTTTAAATCATAATAGTTAAATTTAAAAAATTTAAATGATTTTATTAAAGAAAATTGAAAATATTTTCCTATGGATTTTATAAAAAAATAAGAAAAAGAATCTTAAAGGCCTGATTTCTCATCAAAAAATGGGAAATTTTCAGTCTTAAAAATATTTTAAAAAGGGCCATTGAAACTTTTATTTTTGGAATTTTAAATGGGCATTGATTTTTTTTGGGGTCCTGATTTTTAGTAGTAGTGTTTTTGAGTCATTTCATTGGGTTCTACTTTTTTTTGGTTTTCTTAGTTTGGAATGAATTATATTTTTATGTGGTGTAATTTAAATTTCAATTTTTGAATGAATTTTACTTATAATGTTTTGGATGGTTTTTTGGATTTTATTTCATAGGTTGTACCCAAGTGGTGTCTCTTGTAGCTAGGGATTGCGATCTTCTATTTTAAGGCCTTACCCACACTCTAAGTGGTGTATTAAATCTAAATCCCATATTAGCAGTTGTTTCCTTCTTCAGATTCTTGTGTTATTTTTTCTTTTTGGGTTTTCCATTAGTTCTATTAGTGAAATGTTGACCATCTTGGATATTTTTTTGTTTCAACAATCACTGGTTCCCTTTTTCCTATCGGGATGCTAATAAGATTCTTGATTTTTTGTTGAGGGGTTAGGAAAATAGAGGCCTTCTATGAAATCTTGTGTAATTGGGATGTGTGATACCCCCAATTTAGGTCGTACCCTAGTTGGTTCCTTGTTTATTAATATTGGTTCACTAGGGTATCGGTGTTCCAGGTGTGATTCACCAAGTTACTTCCTTTTCCACCCCTATTCTAGGGATATAATTGGTTGTTCTTATTCAGTATTGTTTTTTTGAGGAAATTCTGGTCATACCTTATCTTATCTTGTCTGGATTCTCATGGTTTTCTATTCTTGGAAAATTTATTCCTGATATTTTGGATACATATACGATTTAGTTAATGATTTGTTTTTTAACTTTTCCATAATTTAGTGTCAATATTGAGTTCATTTTTTTCATATCCTTTATCAAGTATAATATTTTCTCTTCGAGTGTCCTCTTATTCAATTGTGAAGCCTGATTAGTAGAGTGTTTATGGTAAGAAGACTATTCATTGATCTCAATTATATTTATATTTAATATAAGGGTTTTTTATTTTATGTTTGGGTTCAATGTGTGATTCGTGATTTATGAATGTTGTGGATTATAGATGTGGTTCGTTCTAACTACTTTTATCTTTACTCTATTTTTTACCTGGATCATACAAATTCCACCAGTTCTTGATATGTTTTTAAATCTGGTGGAGTATTGGGACTTCGGTATAATTGAAAATAAGTGTCTTAGATAAATTATAATATAGTGGTGAGACCACGGTATTTGGTTTGGGCTTGAATATTTTGGTGATTCAGTTTAGTGTCCCCTGTAGACACTCATTTTAGTGAGGGAGTGGCTGATAGTGGGTTATAGTTTAAGATATTATTGTGTAGATGTTTCAAGGTTGATAGGTGGTTGTAATTAATTTTGGTCAGTTCTATAGGTTTTTTATTGGTGATGGTCATGGTGTTTCTTGGTTTTAGAGAATCAGTTTGATTGAGGAAATTTTATGATGTCATTTCTTTTGACCATTCGAACCGGCTAAGGATTTCAGGGGAAAAAGAATTATGGAGGAAAGTTTTCCACAACTAACCCCACTAATTTTCATTTTCATTTTATTTATTTATTTATTATTATGTTTTTTATTTAATTTTGGGTAGAACTATTTTAAAAATTTGAAAATTTGGAGTTTTTCACTGGCACATAGTTAGTAGAAACAATGCAATGATTGTTAAAATGCGTCTACAAATTAACAAGTATAAAATTCATGTTTGGTACATGGGTTTTCTAATCATTAACCCTAACCATGTGGTGTTCCAACAACCTTATATAGGGAGGTTCATGGTTGGTGAATAGTTTGGATAACCACTTGGCCAAATTGTACACAGTTCCTGGTCTTTAGAAAATTGTTTTTTATTATTTTTAGCCTCTTATTTTCTACTAAAATAAATCCAATCCTTCCTACAACCCCATTTTAATTCATCACACCTAGGAAGGATGAGTCTCATGACCCTCCTCCTTCTTTCCTATATTTTGGGCACTTTCTATTTTCTTATGCTTGGGTTTCTTGAGGTTTGGCCTTCTATATCCTCCTCCATTCCCCTTGTTTATTATTCTTTCTATCTTTTCTTATTGAATAACTTCTTGGATGAAACCTTGAAAAATAGGGAATTGTTTTTTTAAATTTTTGGTTCCTAGGGCTTTTAAAGATTATTTTGAGACTAGTTTTAGTGAAGTTCATTGAAGGTGATGATACCCATTGATTCTCGGTAGGGTTTGGTCCCATTCTTCCTCTTTAGCTCAAATTTAATTAGGGATTTTGATATTTTTGGGTTCCTCTTTGTCACCTAGGGTTTCCTGGGCCATGTTGAGGTAAAATATCACCTCCATTATCAAAGGTAGTGTGTTCTAGAAAGGTTACCTCTTGTTTTAGGGATTTAAATTATGAAACCTTCATTGATTTCATATTTAAATCATATTTAACTATATGATGATATTATTATATTTATTTTTGAATTATCTCAAATGGAAAAACAATTTTTACTTGGTTTTCATTGAATTTTAAGATATTTCCATTTTTAAAGTTGGTGATTTAAATTATTTTTTTATTTATTTGTTTTATATGTTACTTTATTGGCCTTTATAAATAATATTTGTGTTTTCAAAAAAAGAGTTCTGATGTATCTATATAAGTTTTCAAGTTTCCTTTAAATTCTATTTGAAATTTAAATTAATACTTTAAATTATATAAATTAATGAAGTAGTTTAAAATTTGGTTTTAAATGAAAATGTGAGATTATCGAAATGTCTATGTATATATATATTGGTTTTACACTATTACATAGGTATCCATATATATATATCTGTGTGTGTGTGAATGAGTGTGTGTGTGTGTGTGTACAAAATAACATGAGAATATGTGAATTTGTGAAATAGGATATATGTATATGTATGAGTTAATGTATAATTAAAAAAATAAAATAAAATGGTGACATTTATCCATAATCTTGATCCTTGTTTTAGTTTTCTAAATGTATATAAAAATGAGAATTTAGTATGATTTCTAAAATGTATTTGAATGGAATTTTTGGAATTCTACAAATAATTATATTTTTAATATAATTATTTGTAGTCAATTTATAAGGTCTAATTGTGATTGGAAAAAGGAAATGGATTTTTTATTCTAGAATCTTAGAATTCTTATGAACTGTTTGAAAGATATGATTGTTTATTTTTTAAAGTGGATTTATTTCAAACTGTATGGGAACCCTGGGTTCTTGGGTAGGTGAACCTAGATAGATAGAGCTCCATTTCTACTAGATAGACTAGTGAAGTCTATGTATTTATTCCACTGGATAGTAATCTGTTAGCATCTATTTCTACTAAATTCTAGAGAAGTATGTTCTAGGGTTCCAATAGCTTTTAGTGACCCTTAGGGTGTTTTTCACATGTTTATTCTTTTAAAATATTTCTTTTATGTGTTCATTTTATCCATTCATTATTTTACACTACCTAAGATTTATTGTCTTTTTATTCTTTCTTGATCCTTAGTTATCTTCTTAAAAAATGGTATTTTAAAGTGCATTAAAAAAATATTTTAAAAGTGAATGTTTTTATTTAAAATAAAATAAAAAAATGTTTAAAAATTGTTGAAAATCCTTATGTAAAATTTTATGTAAAATGAAAAAAACATATTTCTAATTGTGTATTATAAACTAGTATAAAAGAATATTTTTTAAAGACTAAACTTTGGTTTTTGTTTCCTTTGGATTCCCTACTATGTTTAATTATGCACGCCTATAACTATCATTTTATTTTAAGGTGTTGGTTCTATTTCCATTCACTCTTTTAGCATTGATTAGTATTATATGGTGACTTTTATAATCAAATTAAGGTATAAGGGTTGTTTTTTAATTAATTTCTATTTATCATATCATCCATGAAATCATTTTATTTCTTTCTATAGAAGAAGGGTAGTGATATTTTCTAATAGAAGAAGAAAATGAATCTGGAGAAGGCATATTATCTTTTTATTGGGGTAGAATATTGGGGGTGATTAGATAGATTAGATAATATACTTTTTCTATGTGTTTAATTTCTTGTATAGAGTTTATATTGAAATTATTATGTGATTATTATGTATATTTACAATGTATGTATGGGACATTCCTATTTTTATATTGTTTATTAACTATTATTTTAGGGATAAATAATCACCACTAGTTATAGTTTGATTCCTTGGAACTTTAATTTACCCTGAAGTGATTAGGAACATGCCTCGATGATGTTATAGGTCATATAAGGAATCTTATGGAGAGATGAATTGGGAAGGTTAAAAAAATGGTATCATAGAAGCATTTTTTTATTTTTTATTTTAGGTAGATTGGTGCAGGATACTCAGGACTTGATAGGTAAAGGTGGGAAGTGTGTCACATGCTCTTACTTACTCAGAGCCTCAAGTTTACATGGGTAGTTAGGTTTTGAGTTTTTTTATTTCTCATGTTTTAGATTATTTAAAATATTTATGTGTTTCTAGGGATGAAAATGGGAGTGAATATACATTTCACGGCGAGATCACATGAATTAACAACCCATGTGGATCTTGACTGCACGATTCATTGTGACATCTAGTGGTAGTTTTATGCTTGAAACGTGATCTGTTACTATATAGCCTAGTCAAGCACAACTACTAGACCCTCTTATGATATTTTGGTGTTGTGTATTTATTTTTATTAGGGTTTCCTTTTATTTGTGTCAAATTTAAAAAGGAAATATGTTTTTTATTTTGAAAATTGAGAAAGGGGTTTTACATTGGGAGATTATGTTTAAAATAATGATTTGAAAATTTTATAAATTAAAATATTTGAATCTAAACATTAATGTTTCAGATTTAAATTTGTAGTTTATTATTGAAAATTAATAAATGATCTTTCATAATTTTTTTTGAAAGGGGTAATTTTTTGAGTTTTAAAATTTAAAAACAAATATGAACTTATTAAAATTTCAAATGGTCAAAATGATTTAAAATTGAAAATTGGTTTTATGAAAGGAAACATCATTTTAAATAGAGTTTGTTCACATTTGACACTTTTAAAGTAATTTTTTAAAGTAAATTGAATATAATTTTGTGGTTATTTTATAATAAAAAGTAAAAGGATCCTAAAGTATTGATTCGACTTAGAAAATAAGTAAAGTTCTTGGATTTGAAAGGATTTTTAAAAGGTACTTTGAAATTTTTTTTTCGAATTTTAATTTGGAATTGATTTTTTTGGTGTTTTGATTTTTAATAGTGGTGTTTATGTGTTTTCTTCATTGAGTTATCCTTTTTTATTTTGGTTTAACCAGTTTGGTATGAATTATATTTTGGAATTACATAATATAAATTTCATGTTTTTTTCTAAATTACCCACTAAAATGTTTTGATGTTTTTTAGGAGTTCATGTCCTATGATGTCCTTGAGTGGTCTCTCTTATACTTAGGGAGTGAGATCTTCTATTTGATGGCCTTACCCCAAATCCAAGTAGAGTGGTAAATCCAAATCACATATTAGTAGTTGAGGCCTCATTGATAGTCCTGTGTTAGTTTTTATTTTTGGCTTTTACCTGTGTTCTCTCAGTGAAATGTTTACCATCATAGAGATCTTCTTGTTTCAATAGTTAGTGGTTCCCTTTTTCTTTATAGGATGTTAGTATTTTTGTGAATATTATTTTATAGAGTCGCAAAAGTAGAGTCCTTGGATGCATTCATGGGTAACCAGGATGGGTGATTCTCTAAACATAGGTCATACCTTATTAGTCACCATGTTTATTTGGATGGGTTTGTTGGGGTCTCACCATTTCAATTTTGATACCCCAATTTTATTCCCATTCAACCACTATTCTAAGGAAATAATTTTTTCTTCTTGTTCAACACATTTTTTTGAGAAAATTTTGGTCATACAATTTATTCTCTAATTTGGATTCCCTTGGTTTTACATGTTCTAAGAGATGTTATTCAGGATATTTTGGAGACTTAGATGATTGAGTCGATGTAAATTTTTGGATGTGTCCTAAATTTAATGTCTTAATTTATTTAATTTGCTTTTGATACCTTATTCATAGTATTTTCCCTTGGGTTGGCCTCTCATTCCTTTATCACTTCATGATAGGAGAGTCTTTATAGCAGGGAGATTTCACACTAGTCTCAATTATATTTTTCTTTCAACTTAGGGTTTTAGATTTGATGTTTGGTTTTTATATGTGCTTTGGGGTTTATGAATGTCACAAATCAGATACATGATTTGTTCTTCTAATTTTTATTTAGATTCTAATATTTTACTTGGATTCTATATACACTATCAGTTTTGGATATGTTTTTTGATCTAGTGGAGTATTAGGGCCTGGGTAAAATTTAAAATGAGTGTTTTAGAGAAATTATAATATGTTGTGGAGACCAAAATATTCATTTTATCCATGACACTTTTAGTGATTAAGTTTAAAGTCCATTGTAGAAACTCATTTTAGTTAGGTAATGTCTGATAGTGGGTTATAGTTTTAGATATTATTTAGGATATTTTTGGAGGTTGGTATGTGGTTTTGATTTATTCTAGTTTGTAGAATAGGTTTTTTCTTGGTAATGTTCATGGTGTTATTTGGTTTTAGATAATCATTTTAATTGAGGAAATTTGATGTTATCATCTGTTTTGACCATATAAATTAGCTAAGTATTTTGGGGGTAGAAAGAATTGTAGTGGAGAGTTTTTCAAATCCCAACCCATTTATTTTATTTAATTAATTATTATTAAGTTTTTTCTTGAATTTGAGATGAACTATATTATAATTTTGAAATTTCAGTGTTTTTTCACCGACAAATAGTTAGTGTAAATTTTGCAACATCCATGAAATTGTGTCTGTAATAAAACAAATACAAAATGAAGGGTCGGAGCATGGTTTTACCGATCATTCACCCTTTCCGTGTGGTGTTCCCTAGAAACTCTAATAGGGTGCACATGATTGGTGCACAATCTAACCAATCACATGGCCAAACCATACGCAGTGCCTCGTATTTTTTAAAGAATATTTTTTTTCCAATTTTCCCCTCTTCTTTTTCACATAAAATAAAATCAATACCTCCCCCTCTACCCATTTTCATTCAACAAACCTAGGGAGAATAAAACGGGTCATCTCCTCCTTCCTTTATCTATTTTGGGTTCTTTATATTCAGTTCTACTTGGATTTCTTGAGTTTTGGACATATTCCCTCTTTTATATTCCACTTATTTATTATTATTTTTATATCCTATTATTTTATCATATATTGGCTGAACCTTATATAAAATTTGGTGTTATTATTTTGTTATTTTTGGTTCATAGGGTTTGTAAATAATGGTTTGAGACTGGTTCTAGAAATATTTGTAGAAGGTAATGACTTATATTGATTCTAGGTAGGTATTAGTATCATTAATCCTCCTTGGATAAAATTTTATTAGTTTTTTATGGTTTTTAGGTTTCACTTTGTAACCTAGGGGGTCTTGGGCCTCGTTGATGTGTAATAGAGTAATTATTATCAAAGGCCATAAGTTCTAGGTAGGTTACCCCATTTTTAGTCTTTTAAATCCTTAAACTTTAGTTTATTTTCTATTTAACTCCTTTTTAACTACCTAATTATATTATTATATATATCTAGGAATTATATAAAAGTATAAACTAAGTTTTACTTGGTTTTAATTAAATATGATGGTCTATCTATTTTTAAAGTGGGTGATTTAAATTATTTAGTGACTGTTGTGTTATATATATCACCTGATTAGCCTTTATAAATAATTTTTTATTTTGAAAAAAATCTTCAAAACCATATAAATATGTTTTCATGTGGAAATTAAATTCTAATTTTCATTTAAAGTAATAATTGGAATGCCAGGAATTAATAAACCGGTTTAAAATTTGGTTTCAAATAGAAATGTGAGATTATCAAAATTCCTTTTGATATATATATATATATATATATATATATATATATTGCTTCTACACAAATACATATGTATCCATATATATATATAATTAAGTGTATAATGTATTATAAGAATATTTGAATTAGTGGAATGGGATACATATATATATATATCCATAATTTTATATGGGTAAAACAATAAAAAGTGATTCTAACCGGAATATTGATGATTGTTTTAGTTTTTTAAATTAATTTAAGGAGGGGAAGTTTTAGTGTGGTTTCTAAAATATATTAAAATGCATATTTTGTGTTTTTTTATAATTATGTTTTTTATAATGGTTGGTATTCTATTTACAAGGACCCTTTATGATTTGAAAAAGGGAGTGATTTTTTTATTTGGGAATGTTAAAGTTCTTAAGAACTATTCCAAAGAGATGATATGTTTATTATTTAAAGTATCTCTATTTAAAACCTCATGATAACCCCGAGTGATTGGGTAGGAGAACTTAGATGGGATAGGATCCCCTTCTACTATATAGGGTAGTGAATTCATTGTATTTTTTCTACTAGCGCATGATGTGTTACTATCTCCATCTTCTTGATTATAGAATTGTATGTTCTAGGGATAAAATAGTCCTTAGAGTCCCTTAAGTAATTTCACAAATAGGTATTATTTTAATTAATTTATTTTATGAGTTAATATAGTTATTTATTTAATTTTTTCCACCTATTATTTATAGTATTGTTTTTCTTTCCCAATCTTTATCCATCTTCTTCAAATATGGTATTTTAAAGAGTATCAGAAAGATTTTTTCAAAATTAAATGTTTTTTTCATTTAAAAGAATAGAAAAATAATTTTTATAAATGATTAACAAGACTTATAATGGATTTTATATTGAATTAAATAGAAACCTTTTTCTAATTGTGTATTTCAAACTAGAATAAAACGATATTTTATTTAAAGACTAAACTAGTGGTGTGGTTTACTTTATCTTTCCTACTAAGCATAATTTATCATGAGTGTCACTATAATTTAAATTCCAAATTTCAATTCTGTTCTAAATCATCCTTTTCGAATTGTTTAGTATTATATGGTGAATTTTACAATCATATTGACTTATATTGGTTTTTTTATTTCAGTTCTCTTTATCACATTATCTATGTAGTCCATTTACTATATTCTACAGATGGAGGGTAGTGATATATATTGGTGGAAAAAGAAAATGTATCTTGAGGTATATTTTTTTCTTATTTTGGTGGAGTAATATTGGGGGTGAGTGGAGGGATTAGTTAGTTTACTTTTTTCCATGTGTTTAATTTGTTTTACTAATTTTATATTAAAATGATTTTGTGATTCTATCATGGAAATAAAATTTATATATGATTCATGCCAATTTCTATTCTATATATTAATTCTATTTTTAAAAAAAACATTTCCATTTGTTATAATTTAATTTCCTAGCACTTGGTTCCACCCCAAGGTGATTAAGAACATGTCTCAGGAATTTCCTAGGCCTACTAGGGAATCTGAAAAAGTAACGACTCTGGATGGTTCTTGACATGTGTAAATTGAGTATGGGGAGGTGGTTATGTGAAACTTAGATATAACTCGATGTATTTCAATTGGATGCTATAAAATATTAATAACTTAATGGATCCATGGAGGATATCATGCACACACACCTTTGGTTTTAGTGTCACTAGGGAATGATTATTAATTCATGCAAGGGTTATGTAATGAGAAAGGGCCCCATAGTTGGTGTCTAGGAATGGGTAATGTGATATAATATATTTAGGGGTCTAGTTTGAATTTTTTCTATACATAATATCTAGTGGTGGTGTGTGTAATTGAGTATAAGATGAGTTCATCAATTAGTTTATGGTGCACTGTTTGTTGTTTGGTGATCACCTAATGGTATTAGTGTGGCCTATGAGGTTACTTGTGATGTTATGGTGGTGTGGATAAATACTATGACTAAGGAGGAATATTTAAACCATTATATACTTTAATGTTTATTGGTTTTATGCTAAGGGGGTGGTATTATTCACATGCTTACATGGTATGGTTGTTACTATGACTAGTGGAATGAAATTGTGTGTATGTAATGTTGGTTTTAGACATAGTGGAAACACATTTTGGACCTATGGAAAACTAGAATTTTATCAATTTTAACTAATAATATGTGATGTACATGACAATAAACATCATGAAAAACAAATTAAATCCAATCAAGATTAAAAAATAATGTAAGAAATAATAATATAAGATCTTTTTCATGTTAAATTTATAATAATATTAAATTTATATTTACCAAGGTCTTGATAATTCATTTTTATAGAAGAGGTTGATCATCCAAACACTATTTAGTTGCACCATCATTGTTTTATGATGATCCAATGACATAATAACTCTAGAGGTGATCTACATATGATCTTTTTATCTCAAATAATCTTCAATTATACTTCATGTTTTACTGTGGTGGTATCAATAATCTAATGTTACTACATTTTGATTTCTACTCAATCCATTAAATTAATATTGAACAGAAAAAGGTCGTGAAATATAATACTAGTTTAAGGATTTTCTATTTAGTCTTTCGGTATTTAGAGGAGGAAGAATGTGAAAAATTGATCTTGGTTCATGAGATCATACTAGATAATTTTCAATGCAGGGTTGAGGGAATATATACAGAGCTTTATTATAAAAAACAATATCAAACACTGTGAAATGATGTAACCGGGTTTTTAGAGAGCTAGTTTAGAAAATAAATAATTGAAAACATTCCATTAATTGTTCTCATAATTGTTAATGAACCCCATGTCTAAATAATAATATTATTATTATTTTTTACCTAACATATACTAAAATTATGGATAAAATAAATATCATTTTGTTAAATAAATAAATTAAAATTTATTTTAATGATATTTAATATATAATTCCCACTAGATCCAACAACTACGTTTGTGTTTCCTCCTCAGTATTTTATGAACCTAAATAATAAGTAGTATCCATTCAAAAAATAAATAAATAATTATATTATTCATGGTCGTGTAAATAAATATTTAATTTCATATTCAAATCACATATAAATATGATCACTGAATATTTATGACTAGTAAATCCCAAATAAATATTATTCCATTTTATTCCAATAATTATATTGGGATATAATTTAATTGATATTAACAATAACACTAAGTGTGTGAATCTCTAGGATTATTCATTAGTACCATTAGGTGGGTTTTACTAAACTCCAATATCATCGTCTAACAACACATAAAGAAACCAAATAGAAAAATGTTAATGTCATACAGATTAAAACCACACATGTATATTCACTATGTAATATAACCACTTTATCTCGATATCTCATCAAGAAAGTTTCATATTCATGTCATCAACCTATATTATTGATATTTCTTTATTTGAATATCTAAAATGAACCTATCCATACAACATGACCATGAATATTAATTGGATAGTTATATTTAAATAAAATATATGAGATATAAAATTTCCTAAAATGAAAGGGAAAAATACTTCCTAAACTTTTTCATTTATAGAATACTACTCACGACACACCTGACATACCCAAATTTTCTATGAACAGATGGTGTCATGGTTTTTGATAATAAATCTAAGTACATGACCCTTGTGATGTAATAATAATGTTCCGAAGGATTATGAAAACCATTTAGGGGGTGGGTGGGTGGGTTGAATCTCTGGTGATCTTTTAGAAAATCCTTTTCAGTTATAGATTAAACTCTACAAATTATTAGAGTTAATATCCTTATAATTTTTTTTAACAAACTCACAAGAATGAGATGACAATAATTTTATTAAGGAAAACAAGATTTATAAGGTTGGGACTTAGTGTGGGAACCTAAATCCATGACATGGAGACTCTCACCAGTCCTTATAAATTTACCATTGATGAGAAGTGAATAAAACTTTGAGACAACTCCCATTATAATTCATATATCTCCCAATAGAAATTATTATTTTGGTTCCCATTAGTTATAATGTTTTTCTTAAAAAATTGAGTTGACTTTTTTTATGAAACTTTTTAAAAATACTCCCAAAATTTTGTTTGGATTCTATCCATTTGATTTCCCCATCTAGTAGTGAACATCTGGTTCACCTTGTATCCATTCGATGAAACTTCATATAGTATTACTAACTAAAATAAAGCCAAATATTTTGATCTTATTTCAAAAAATAAATATTCAGCACATTGGAATTAGTTTAGAATATTTTTCTTGTACCTCTACTATCATATTTTTTATGTTTTTTCTAATAAAATAATATATATGATAACTCTAATTGAAGCCTCTATTTGATAGCTCTACCTAAACCATAAAATAATATTGGTTGGAAATTAAACTATCACAAAAACTTTAGCATGTCATATTTTTGTATGCACCAATAGTGTTAAATTTGGTTTTACTTTACAACCACTATTTTTAGGTTCTCCTAAAATATTAAAGGTGGGAAAACAATTTCACTTTCTTGCTCACTAAAATTATAAAACCAAAAATCATTCTTAATTTAAATTTAATGGATGCTTATTAACTCTTCTATAGTATCCAAGAAAATTTTTCAAGCTTCATGAATTCTCTAGTGATTTAAACCTTCTTTAAACAACCTTAACATAAGTGTTAAGAAACTTATTTGATATTTCTCATCAAGGATTGATAACAAACCAATTGAAAAACTTCACCACATCATCATTATTAAAGTTATTTCCAATTATTTATTTAGAGTCCCTAAATCACTATCTAGTATTTATTTATCTCATGACATATTTAATAACATTCCATCTGGTAGTTTCTATACTTTTTTTTTATCTAAATGACTCCTTATGGTTATCCTTCTTAGTTAAAACTTCTTCTTGAAACATTCTTATATAAAACATCCATTTGATAAATGTTATTTCTATGGATCTTCATCTGATAAGAATTATTCAACAACACATTCTATGACTTTTCAACCAATAACTTCTTACTATGTGTACCCAAAATTTATCATTTTAACTTTATTAAAATTTTCTACTCGAAAACTCCATCTACCTTGGCCATTGTAGTCGAGCCATTGAAGAAGGATGAATACATTGTTACATATTTTAAAGACTCCTATTACATGAAAATTGTTTGTCTGGTCCCATAACAAATTTTTCTCTTTCATTTTATGTCAACTTCAAACTTGATTTCCCCCCATTTTTAGACTTCTCCCTATTTGTACTTCATTTATCAGATTTGAACATTTTTATATTTTTTGTACACACCTATAAAAAAATCAACATATAATTTTTCTTCAAATTATTTTTTTTGAACATATGTCTAGTATTCTTTGTACAATGAATCAAACTCCTCCTTCTTAGAAAACTTTGACTCCACAAATTTCATACCAACTTTAGTAGTGATATGTTCATGGAAATATATCTTCAGTTTTATCTGTTCAGTTTACTTCATCTGGAGAACTCTATCCAGTACAGTGCATATAGTTAAAAATATGTACTTCTCCCCCATTTAAAAACTTCTTCATACAATAATATTCAATTCAGTAAACTGATATATTTCTATCCAAAAAACGTTATCTAAAACTCTACCTAAGGAAATGTGTGTCTATAAATATTTTTTCGGAACATAATCTCTCCCTTTGACTTCACACAAATTATACAAGTGTGTTCAAAATTAATCTTGGATCATTAAGTTTCACTAATTTTGGAACTTTGAGAATGGAATATCATCGTCTAAAATTATAATAAAGTTTATTAAAAAAGTTAAGTAATCATTCTAACTTCCTCTAGGAACTTCTTAACAAAACTTTATTAACATACCATAACTCTTTCTACCTATTTAATAAAAAAATTCATAATAAAATATGTTGAAAAAAAATAAAAACTATTTTATGAAAACAACACAAAGTATATTTAATCTCACCCTTTGAATTTTTTAGAAACATTTGTTTACAACTACTCATCATTTTTAAAAACTCATTTTCTTTACTTTTCTTAACTTTTCTCAACATTTATAAAACAAATCTTTCTTAAATAGAATGTCCTGACACAACACTATTGGATAAAGTAATGTCATAGAAGGAATACCAACACATTTTGAAAATAACTTTTGTAGTAATATTGAGATAATATTTCCCTAAATTTTATCTTATCCATTTTTTTATTTTCACTCCACCATTTTATGATAACCACAACTTCATATTCATAATAGAAAGAGTTTTCCTTCTTTATATGATTTTAATTTTTCTTCTTCTTTGAAAACATAATCCAAAGAATGATGGGGGTTTTCTCCTTAGGAATTTTAGGAAGTATCGATGGATAATAAACATGAATTTTTAGCCTCAATTATAAAAATATTTCTCTTGGAGTAAATATGGTGAAACACCAATAATTTGATACTTTTTTGAAATGTACCCAATCATAATATCTCCAGTTTTAAATTTCAATTTTATGAAGTTATACATAATTTCAATGTGATTTGATCTTGAATATTATACAAGTTTTTTTGAAATATCAATAGAAAATTTATTATAAAAAATAATCTTCAATGGTTTACAAACATTCATTCTCAAATCCTAGAGAAAAAGTTTCACACAAATCATTTGTGTAAAAGCATGGTTGGTAGAAATATATTTAGATTTCTATATAATCAATGTAACTAAACGTTTTTTTATTCTATTCCTACATACCTAAAATTATATTAAGAAAAAATTTCATCTTACTATTGTTTTTCTATCATAAAATTCTCCACCCAATCAACATAAATGTATAAAAGAAATTTTATATCATAAGTTGTTTTATAGAATATTCAATAGAAATTTGTTCCTTTAATATATATTAGAATAATTTTAGTTTCTAACATGAATTAATCATTAGGATCACTTTGATTTATAGAAAATAATGTAAAAAGATAAATAATGTCTATCCTTGAAGATATAAGATCGATCAATATTTTTATGAGAATTTATAAATCTTTCTGATTCACAATTTTCTCCGCTTCATCATTACTCATCTTCATACCAACGAAAATGGGAGTAGAACTTTTTTGGAATCTGATATTCCATTTTTTAGCAACTCTCTAGAATAATTTTCTTATTATATAAAAATATATATATTTCCCCCTATTAATCTTGTAAGTATACAAAGAAATTTAATTATAAAAGCATTGACATTTTAATTTATTTTTTCATATTTTCTTTAGAAAAATCTTTTCAAGCTTTATATCTATCCCCTAAAAAATATATTTCATCAACATAAACTCTAAAAATCAGGGTACCTTAGTTAATCTCCTTTATATATAATTTTATGTCAAATTTTCCTTTATTAAAGTTCATTTTATTCAAGAAACTATCTTGTTTTGAGTAATAATCAAGGGTTTTGTTTCAAATCATACAAATATTTATTCAAGTTACACACTATGGTTCCATATTTATCTTGTATGAATTTATTTGTTTTATTAATATAAAAATTTCCCCAATATATCTATTAGAAAAAATAACTTGACATCTATCTGATATATTTTTTAAAATAATGTGAAACAACTACCAAGAACATTATTAGAGTTTCCAATCTTGAAATGGGGGAAATTTTTTCTTTAAAATATAAAAATTCCACCCATGAGTAACCTTTTCAAATCACAATTCTTATTTACCAAAATTTCTCCACGTTCATTGAGATTATTTCTATACATCCACTTTTCTTGTATCATATTATTTCCTACTGGTTATGAAATAAGTTCCCAGATGTAATTCTTATCAATCTAATGTAACTCTTAATTTAGTGCATTAACACAATATTTATGATCAAGTGCCTATGCAACCAACTCTACTTCCACGTTTGGGATAAGTGATGTTTGATTTTTCTAATCTTAGTTTCCTTTTACTCTAAACTAGAGCATTCAAATTTCCAAAGATATTATTAAATTCTATCTATTTATGTAGGGTATTAAATTTCAATGATTTTTTACCCATCTCACATTCTTCATCACATGATTCATTTTAATCTTCATGAACCTATTTTGTATCACATTCATCTTTACTTTTTTTAGTTTTCTTAAAAAATATTCAATTTATCTTCCCTAAAATTTTCAATACCTTTTTAAAGGAAGTTGAATTTTCAATTAGTTTTACATCATAATAATCCACCAAATTTTTTAGATGTTTATTCAAACATTTAAACCATATTACATTGGATGAATATACCATAAAAATTCCTCCCTTATACTTATCTTCAAAATTTCCATGATTTATATTTTTTAACTTTATTAAGAAAGGACTCCCAAAAAACATGAAGTATTTTACTAAATGATTTTCATAAACTATATATCAAAAGGATTTATGTTGGATTCTGAAAAAAACATCAATTTTTTATATGAATTGAAATACTAACATATTATCTCCAAAAAACATAGAAATTTTATACTTATCAAGCATACTTCTTCCCATTTCCACTAAGCTTCTATTTTTCCTTTATTCCACTCTAGTTTTTTGAGGAGTGTATAGATCAATGTTTTGATTTTTTATTTCATGTTTTATTAAATTGTATTTGAAATAATTGCTTGTGTACTTCATTCTATTATTTTTTCTTAGCTTTAGTATATAAAAATCAATTTCCCTTTCAACTTATATTTTAAAAAATCTAAACATTTTTTCAACGTATAATTTATGCAATGTTAGTCATACAAGTGAATTCATTAATAAGGTTAATAAAGAAAAATTCCCTTTTTTTATTGATGTATCATTAGGCCACGTATATTAGAGTGTATCAGCCCAAGTGGTATGGTAGATTGGATTTTAACTTTCTTCTATTTGTTAATAATTGTCCTCCCCTTTTGAAAATTTGTATAAAAAAGATCATATTTTCTATTTATTTGTGATATTTTTCTAACAAAATTTTATTTAAAATGTTTTTTCATACATTTCTATCCAATATTCCCAGTTCTTCAATGCCAAAACTTATTTTTGTCCTCAAAACTTAAGTAAAATGTGTTACAAAGTTCTCAATATAAAAAAGATTTCTGATGGTTCTTTCATCTTTAATGATAAATTTTCCACCATTCAAACTTATAATGAATTTAGAATATTTCATAAATATAACAACCTTAATATCATCAAAAATTTGGATAACACTCATTAAATTGTGTTTGGCCCCATAATCATATAATACATCATTTGAATTTAGTTTATGAGTTTAAATATAAGATTTTAAAATTCCTCTAATTTTTAAAGAAATTTTATTTCCAAAAGTAACTACTTCTATTTCATGATTTTTAACATCTTTAAATATTTTCATGTCATATTTTATATGTGAGGAGAAACCAATTTCAATAATCCATAGTAAATTTCTTTTTTATTTCTTTTAAAGTTGTCTAAAAAATAAAAGCTCTTTCTTAAACTTTCTTCTTTTCATAATTCTTCTATTTCTTAACATAAAAAATTTATCCCAAAATAGTTTTCATACATTATTCAGTAAAGTGACTTAGTTGGTCACATCTTCCCCAAAAGTTTTCAATAATATCAAAACATTTTTGGAAACATTCTAGAATTTTATGTTTTTGGATTTTTTCCTCCTACAATTTAGGATAGTTTCTCTCTTTTCTTTATCTGTTTCTCTCCCATAATTAATGCCTAATTACAAGGAGATACATTTTTTTCTAAAAATAATAAGTTTTGTGCACATATATACCATATCACCAATAATATCAATTGAATATTGGTCTTCTGTAGAGATACAATCTTTCCCTGTAATCATTTTTTATGGTTCAAAATATATTTTTGTATAAGAATTAACCTGGTGTGGTAAATCATTATTTTGAAGGTTTTTTTCAACTTTTTTGATTCTTTATATTTTCCACATCCTTTATCTACAAAAATTTCCCAAATTTTTTTCCAACACGAGCATAGTTAGAATAATATAATGAACTATTAAGTTTGGTGGACATAGCTGTCACCTAATTCTTAGAATGGGTTTTCTAACCATCTTGAGATAATTTATATTTTACCTATGAATACATGATTTAATTTTTGATCAAATTAATTAAAGTAATTTAAATATCAATAAATATCGATTAGGTTTTAAAAATCTTATCTTACTTAGTAGTAAATTTCTTACTAATATCTCCGACAAAATTTCCTTATTCAATAATATTTAGCTTGTGGTTCTGATCTATTGGATATACTCATCTTCTTGTTTACAAAAATGTTTGCGTACTTAATTATTATTTACAATTTTATTATTAAATATTATGATATATTAATTTAGTTTTTTGTTTTGATCAAGTCATGTAATGAGTTTTGATCTCATCGGATACTCCCTATAGGTTTATTCACCTTCTACCTTTTCTCTACTGGAAGTATCTTAATTATTATTGAAATTAGTAAATAAATTTGTAAAATTCTTCAGTTTTTTATATTATGATTTATTTTTATTAGTAGATTCATACTCAAATTTCTTACTCAGTATACTTATTGTGTTATTTCCAGTGAACGTTTTCTTAGTTATGGTGGATTTACAATCTTCTTTGAAAGTATTTCTCCACTTTTTCCAGCATGGTGTTTCTTTATAATCATCTATATATTATACAATTTTATTATCAAGATAATTCATATAAAAATTCCTAATTCCTTCACACTTGAAAAATTTATGTGGTATCTTGAATTTGAACTTCCTCTACCTTTATGGTAAAATTTGGAGAAGGGAGACATGATTATTTCATTTTCTTTAGCATCAACTTCATTATCATCTAATTCATTGAGATCTATAAACTCATGATAAAATTTTTGGGTTTTTAGATTTCTCATAGATTAAAAGTAAATTTCATCCATGATCTTCTTTTTGAATACTGAATATTTTCTTATATCATCATAAATAAAAAAGTTATGCAACTTATTAAAGGACCCTGGGACACCCTGAGAGGGGAGGGGTGAATCAGGGTGTCAACTTTTTCTTTTAAACTGATGGATCTTGTTCCCATGTTGGTAGAAACTAGCTTAACCTATATGATGGATATGATAACAAATAAAACATTCACATGCAAAGGGATGACACAACACTTTTTACTTGGTTCAACACGAATGGCTACGTCCAAGGAGCATACACCGACCGGTTGTTGGTCGTACCAAATTCCACTATTCTTTACTCGATGTGGATTACAAAGGTTTGGAAATAGTCACTCTGTCCCAGGCTCACTGCCTTTACAACTATTCAGGGATAGCCTACTGCGTCCCTCGGGTCACTCCCGTTGACTCCCCCTAGATCACTTCTTTGGTGAAGTCCCACTTAGTTTATAGACGTGAAGGTATCTTCATTATTGCTAATGAATACATCCTCTATTGTATGTAGATGCTCTGTTGAAGTCCACCTTCCACACGTAGACTAAAATCACTTTGCCCCAAAGGTATCGGGCAAACTTCCAGCTTTCGTGCAGCCCCAAAAAGACTAGAGAGATTCAATCCAAACCTGGAACGCTTCTCCAAGATGGTGCGAAATTTTTAAAGATAGTGTGCAAGTTCACCTCTACTACTTGCACGACACTTGCTTTTTCAACCTCAAACTTGCACGACTCACACTCTTTTCCACCCAAAGCTGTTTTGGTGCGCAATTGTCAACTGTCACGATTCTTCAAATCCTAGCGTGAAAGTGTCACAAAAGCACCTACGTGAAACCTCCTTTTCCAACTCTAAACTCGGGTGACTCACCCCCTTTCTCACCCAAACCACCTTGGACACACAACAAACAATTGTCCCACAACTTCTACTTGCGCGACCCACAACCACTTGCGCGACCACTACACCTACACGATGGGAGCTCTGATTTTATCTAAGTCTGAACTTCGATACGAATGAGGAGGGGTCGAACTCTATTTATAGGCATTTGGATACCCTGCACGACGGAACACAAGTCTTCCCTCGACGTGCAAGTTTCGGCGCGCAAATCTCTGATGCATAAGTCACTTGCGTGACCAAACATAAAACTTGGGAGCCCTTCTCCCTTTTCCATATTATCATGTTTTGATCTTGAAAAACATATGGCGCGCAAGTTTCTTATCCTTAAAGACAACGACGTGCAAGTCTCGTTTCCAAAACCACTTTTCTCCATTTGTCGATTTTCAGGCCCAAAAATTTGGCAAACACTGGAAAATAGTGCCACCTTCAATACTATTTTCTGCTTGTTCTGTATGATCACTTTGCTGGCACACATTATGAACTTCCACTGAGGATTGACAACAAACACAAACCATACTCGAATTCATGAAAAGAACGAACATGGTTCTAACAATCTCCCCCTTTGGGATTGTTGTAAATAAATAAATAAATTCAATAGAGCACCAACTATAGGCAAACCACAAAAGCAAGAATCAAATCAGCCAACACTCTAAGTCTACGTGAGCAATGCTCAGTGTAGAAAACAAGAGAGGAAACTTGAATTGGGTTACCATGTTTTTCAATTCTCAATGACACCCAATAAATTCTCTTACAGTGTCACAGAAGCATTATTTGTCCATTATATTCTTTCCTATCCTATCACCGACACTGTATTCTCAACGTGTCACAAAAGAATTACATGCCTGAATTTATTCCTTTCTCCCCCATTGAAAATAAACCCAAAGACCGGTAATTGTTCATTGTTCAGCTCAAACCACACTCCCCGTGGATAATATCTCCCCCAAAAACCTACATCACATTAATAAACAGATTAAAAACAATTAACATAAGTGGGGAGAGGGGTATTGCGTAACCTCCTTATGCACTGGGAGGTGGCTGAACACCGATGTTCAACTGATGATTCTCAAACACAACCGCTGACAGTGGCTTGGTTAGGATATCATCCACTTTCTCATTAGTTCCCTCATGATTCATTCTAATCATGCCTTGCTCAAATTTTTCTTTGAGAAAATGATACCTGATTTCAATATGTTTTGTACGAGAATGATGAACATGATTCTTCATAAGATCAATTGCTCTCTTGTTATCACAGTAAATTACCATTGGTTTCTTCACCTCATCACCAATATCTATTAGTTGTTGCTTCATCCATAGAAGTTGAGTGCATACCTCTCTGGCTGAGATATACTCAACTTCAGCAGTACTAAGAGAAGTACTTTCTTATTTCTTGCTCAATCATCCAACACATTTATTCTCTATATAGAATGCTCCACCACTAGTAGAATTTCTATTCACTACATCACCAGCCCATTCAACATCAGAAAATGATAATAATTCATGGTCTCTTCCTATAGCAAAGTTTAAGCCACAACTGTGAGTACCTTGAATATACCTCATAATTCTTTTTACTACTGTCATATGTTCCTACTTTGTATTACTCTGAAAGCGGGCCTCTAAACAGGTTGCAAAGGCAATATTTGGACATGTCGTTGTCAGGTATAGTAGGCTCCCAATTATCCTCCTGTACATAGTGGGGTCTACATATTCTCCATCCTCATGCTTTCCTTGTTTGGTTCAAACTGCAATCGGAGTTGATATTGGTTTGGAGTCTTGCATATTAAAATTCTACAACAGCTCTCTTGCATACTTTTCTTGAGAATTGAAAGTGTAATCCTACCTTTGAATCACCTGCAGCCCAAAGAAATATGTGAGCTCCCCAATCATAGACATTTCAAATTCTGATTTCATGTGATTGGAAAATTAATCCACTGATTTCTTCCTGCTGCCACTAAATATAATGTCATCAATGTGGAATAGAACCATGAACTGGTCTTTTGGAGAATTTTTCACATATAGTTTGTGGTCTACTACTCCTCTTTTTAATTACAGCTTCTTGAAATACGAGTCCATCTGGGAATACCATGCTCGTGGTGCCTACTTCAAACCATATAAAGCTTTCTTCAGTTTTTAGACCTTTGTTTCATCAATACCAAGAATAAAACCCATTGGTTGTTCAATGTAGAATTCTTCTTCAATTAAACCATTCAATAATGTTGTCTTGACATTCATTTGACATACTTTATCTCCTCTTTGTAGTTCCATGGAAAGGAAAAGCTTGATTGAATCCTATCTAGGCATTGGAGAAATGGTTTTTTCAATATCGAGACCTTCAATCTAGGAGTATCCTTTACATATCGGTTGTTCCTTGTTTCTAATAACACTTTCATTCTCATCAAACTTGTTCTTGAAGATCCATTATGTACCAATCACATTGTGACCTTCGGGTCTCTTGACAAGATCCCATGTCTGATTCTTGTCAATCTGATCTAACTCTTCATTCATGGATTTCACCCATGATTCATCCTTTGCAGCTTCTTCAAATAAGGATGGCTCCACAACTGATAAAAATGCAGATTGCATGTTATTCCTTATCCTCCTTGTTTGAGTGGGTGCACTCTTATCCCCAATTATGTTAGATGGATCAATCTTAGCTCTACGATTTCTCATGTGCGGTTTAGTTGCATTCTCTACAACCATAGTTTCTTATTTTGAGTCAACATCATGGTGTGACTGCTGAGTGTTTTGTATAGATTCTTCTATTTCTATATTTGTATTTTCTCCACGTTCACTTTATTCTTCACTTTCTATAACATCAGCATATGATGTCCTTGAATCATATGTGGTTTTCTCTTCAATTATCTTAACATCACTGATTTCTACAATCCTTCCTAATCGCTTGTTGAAACACTTGTAGGCTTTGCTGTTCATTGAGTATCCAAGGAAAATTCCTTCATCTGCATTGTCACCATACTTACCTCGATTTCCTTCTTTGTTCTTAATGAATAATTTACTTCCAAAAACATGAAAGTATTTGAAAGAGGGTTTCCTTCCATTCCACAATTCATATGGTGTCTTTGTCTCACCCATATAAAGTCTTGTTTGATTTTGAATATATACTGTAGCTTGAACAACCTCGTTCCAGTAATGTCCTGGAATATGACTCTCAATCAGTATAGTTCATGCCATGTTGTTCACCTATTGATTCCTATGTTCAATAACCACATTTTGTTTTGGAGTTCTTACAACAGCTACCTCATGTTGTATCCCATGCTTCTCTAGGTAATTTTCAAATTCAATGGATGTGTATTCCCCTCCATTGTCAGATCGCAACACTTTGATTGTTCGTCCAGTATCATTCTTGGCGATTCACCGATATGTTTTCATGCAGTCAAGAACTTTTCGTTTCCTATGAATGACCATTACACATGCCATTATACTGTAATCATCTATAAAAAGGACAAATTACCTTTCTCCATGAGTTCCAACAACATTTATCGGCCTGCATACATCTGTATGAATTAGATCAAGAAGATGAGATGCCCTTTTCTTCTTTGGCCGATAGGAACTGCAGACCAGCTTCCCACTAACACAATCATCAAAAGACATTTCATGCTCACGCTTTAGGTTGGGAATGTCCATGACAATCCTTAATTTTGATATTTTATCCATGTCCTGTTGATTGACATGTCCCAGTCTCTGATTCCACAAATTGTTTTCTTCTTCAACAGTCATGTAACAAACATTTTATTTACTATCAACCTGATACAAGTTGCCTTCTGTTCTGCATCCCTTCATAAGATAATTTCCCATCTTTCCCTTGACAGTGCAGCCTTTCTGATTAAAAGTAACTATAAGTCCTGAGTCACAGATTTGACTCATGCTGAGTAGATTATGACATAGGCCATCTACATAAAGGACTTCAGTATTCTTTATCTCTCCATTAGCTAATTCAGTACTTCCACTTCCTTTGATTTTTAGAGCTCCATCATTACCAAATCACATTGTACCATCAACCTTCCTTTTGATATTCGTTAATAGGCCAGCATTACCTGTCATATGAGATGAAAAACTACTATCCAGAATCAAGGTACTGTTACTTTTTGTAGCTTTGAGGGCCACCTCTGCAAGGTTGTATTTCTCAATTTTCTTCCTTTCATTCCATGAGATATTGGATTGAGTATAGAGCACTGATGGACTTTCAATTATCTCTTCTGTTTACCTAGGTTCTTCATAGTTGAAATCTTCTTTGAGGGGAGAAAACTTATTTGAAAGAGAAACAATGTCTTGCTGACAAGACTTAACTTGTCTTGAACTTCAGTATGAGGTGTCCATGTCCCTTCTCTGCCTACAATTAACAGCCTTATGACCAAAATTAGAACAACGAAAACAGTATCCATAGAAATTTTTTATTCTACAAGAATTAGGATATGAATTTGTTCTCTTCTATTGAACTCTTATATCTTCTCCATTCAGATAGATTCCTGCCTCTTCGTAATAAGATATGGTGTGGCCCAAATCTCCACAAAAATAAAACTTCATGAGAGGAAATGTCTTCTCACTTCTATTTATCCTCATTTCTTATTTTGTGGGATAATAGTATGATGGATCCTTTTTCTATGAGGCTTGAGGATAATCTTCTTTTCTTATTTCAGATTGAATTGGGGGTTTCTGTTTCATCACTTTAGAAGACTTTCCCACATCACCCACTTTCAGCTTGCCTTTATTTGCAGCATTTGACGATTCTGCCTCACAAACAATTCCACTATTTCCCATGTAGGAAGGTAATTGATCATTTAAAATCTTTTCAACTCCATTAGAGCCACGTTTTCCTCTCTCCAATAGCTCAGAGTCTGAGAACCATCCAAACTATATTTTCTTCCTTGATTCTTTTGAAATTGATTTAGTCTCAAGTTTACTCCTAAGAGTAACAACATCCTCCTCAAGACCCTCATAAACCTTGTTCTTTTCCTCTAGTCTGGATGTGAGGTCATTGATGACCTTTCCCTGATCTTCAATTCTCATCTTCAGATCTACTACATCATCATTGCTTTTAAGGTTTTTAGACTTCACTTTCACAAATTCTTCCAGTCGTTCAATTTCAGCTTCAAGCTGATCAATATATTCAGTTGATTCCTCTATAATTTATTTCCACTTATTGAAACTCTTATATTTCATCTTAATATTTCTAACAACATCCTTAAGTTGCAAATCGAGATTGCCACTAGTTTTTAACTGATTTTCTCCACCATTATCTTCTGATTTTTCAACAGTGGCCATCATGGAAGCATGATTTCCAGTTTTAAACTCTGGTTCTTCTTCTTCATAGAATTCATTATTATCATCTTCCTCTTCACCGAAAAAACACTTATTCAGAACATTATTTCTAGATTTGAATTATCCTTTCTTAAAAAACCTTTTCCGAGGCTTCTCAATGTTTTCAGCATCGCTATCATCATCATCGATATTTATTAAGCACTGAGAAGCAATGTGCCTGACTTTTTCACAATGAAATCAAGCTAGATGTAACTTCCCTTTGAATTTAACTTTTCCCTTCTGGAACTTCTTAGAAATTAGAGAAATAATTTCTTTTTCTTCATCATATTCACCACTACTATCTTCTGAAATTTTCTGTTTCTCCATGGATTTGAATGTATTTCTTTTCTTACTCATGTAGTAGAATCTTTTGGTTTGACTCTCATTTCATATGCCACTAGGCTGCTCAACAGATCATCCAAAGAAATTTTGGAAAGATCTATTTCCTCAAAGGCCGAAACCTTTGCATTGTAAAGGGGTGAAAGTATTCTTAATATTTTCTTCACAATGTCTACGTCTTTGATTTCTTCACCTAGACCCTGAATTGATCCAACCACTTTAGTAATTCGATTGAAGAAGGAATCTGCACTCTCATCAGGATTCATCTTCAGATCATCGAACCTATTATGTAGGAATTGTAGTTTCACCTCCTTCACTTTGCTATCTCCTTCATAAATATTTTCAAGTTTATCCCATATGGACCTTGCTGAGGTGCAACTCATCACTTTTAGATAGATCTAATTAGAAAGTGTTGCGGTGAGAGAATTCTGTGCTTTAGTATCTGCATCAAGAATTCTCCTCTCTACATCAGTTATAACCATCCTTGTTGGATCAGTAACATGTATACCTTGCATAGTGGAAAACATAACATACATTCCAAGGGATCTTAGATGATATTTCATTCTGTTCTTCCAAATCTAAAAATTACCTCCATCAAAGAGAGGAACTCTCCGAACACTGGTTGAATTTTCCATGGTGGTATATAACAGATCAAACACCAGTAACCTACCTCTAATACCACTTGAAGGACCCTGGGACACCCTGAGAGGGGAGGGGTGAATTTGGGTGTCAAATTTTTCTTTTAAACTGACAGATCTTGTTACCACGTTGGTAGAAACTAGTTTAACATGTATGATGGATATGAAAACAAATAAAACATTCACATGCAAAGAGATGACACAACACTTTTTACTTGGTTCACCACTAAGGGATACGTCCAAGGAGAATACGCCAACATGTTGTTGGTCATACCAAATTACACTATTCTTCAATCGATGTGGATTACAAAGGTTTGGGAACAGTCACACTGTCCCAGGCTCACTGCCTTTACAACTATTTAGGGATAGCCTACTACGTCCCTCGGGTCACTCCCGTTGACTCCCCCTGGCTCACTGACTTTGTTGAAGTCCCACTCAGTTTATAGACGTGAAGGTATCTCCATCATTGCTAATGAATACATCCTCTATTGTATGTAGATGCTCTGTTGAAGTCCAACTTCCACCCGTAGACTAAACTCACTTTGCACTAAAGGTATTGGGCAAACTTCCAGCTTTCGTACAGCCCCAAAAATACTGGCAAGCTTCAATCCACACCTAGAATGCTTCTCCAAGCTGGCGCACAAGTTTTAAAGATGGTGTGCAAGTTCACCTCTACTACTTGTGCGAAACTTGCTTTTTCAACCTCAAACTTGCACGACTCACACTCTTTTCCACCCAAACCGGTTTTGGCGTGCAATTGTCAACGGTCGCGCATCTTCAAATCCTAGTGTGCAAGTTTCACCAAACCACCTGCGTGAAACCTCATTTTACAACTCCAAACTAGGGTGAATCACCCCATTTCTCTCCCAAACCACCTTGGACACTCAACAAACAACTGTCGTGCAACTTCTACTTGTGCGACCCACAAACACTTGCGTGACCACTACACCTGTGTGCCAGGAGCTATGATTTTCTCTAAGTATGAACTTTGATATGAATGAGGAGGGGTCGACCTCTATTTATAGGCATTTGGTTACCCTACGTGACGACACACAAGTCTTTCCTCGACGCGCATGTTTCGGCACGCATGTTTCTGTGTGCATGTTTCGGCGCGCAAGTCTCTTCCGCATAAGTCACTTGCGTGACCAAACATAAAACTTGGGCACCCTTCTCCCTTTTCCATATTCTCATGTTCTGATCTTAAAAAACATATAGTGCACACGTTTCTTCTCCTTCAAGACAATGGCAAACAACTCTCTTTTCCAAAACCACTTTTCTTCATTTTTTGATTTTCATGCCCAAAAATTTGGCAAACACTGGAAAACGGTGCCACCTTCAATATTGTTATCTTCTTGTTCTATATGATCACTTTGCTGGCACACATTCTGAACTTCCACTGAGGATTGAAAACAAACACAAACCATACTCCAATTCATGCAAAGAATGACCATGGTTCCAACAATTATCAATAGATAAATCATATTTATATCTTAAGAAAGAGAATTTAGAAAAAAAACCTATTTGGGAAGTTTTTGACGATTTTCTTTACAATGTTAGAATATTTATAATAATAATATATAAATCCTACTATGTTCCACTAAAATTAAATAACCTTGGTTAAGTACTCATTAATAGTTTCTTTATCTTTCATTTTGATAACTTTGAACATAATTTTCACGAATTGTAACTTTTCTTCCTTTAATTTGGTGTTACTCTTGATGACACTTTCAAGTTTATCCCAAGTTTCTTTGGATATTTTGAGACCCATCACCTTCATAAAAACGCATTATGATAAATATAGAATAATAAAATTTCTATATTTCCTATCAACATCAATATTTTTTTTTTCAGAAAATGTCATGATAACATTTTTCTCAATGGGTGGAAACCCAATTGTAGTTTTATCAATTACCTCTAGGAAAAGAGATAGAAGATAGGACATCATTATATTTTTATAATCATGATAATTTTTACAAGTAAAGGTAAAAACACCTCTTCTACATAATGATTTAATATTTTCATTGATAAAAATCAATATGAAAACTTTGGATCTGATACCAAATGAAGTTCCTTAGAATCGTGAGAACCAATGAGAAGGGGGGTGAATCATTGGTGTTATTTTATAAATTTATTTTCACATAGAAATTGACCCCAATAAATTATTGGTGTTAATATATTTATCAACTTTTATAAAAAACTCACAGGAATGGAATGAAAATAAATTAAACAAGGTTTGAAAGATTTACAAAGTTTGGAATTAATGTGATAACCTATATCCCTATCATGGTGACTAAAGTAAGTCAATTAAAATTTACTATTGATGAGAAGTGAATAAAACTTTGATCCAGATCCCATTAGACTCACCTTATCTATTTATAGTAATTATTATACCGACTCTCATCAGTTATAAAATTGTTCTTAACAAATCGAGCCAATACATGTATGTGAAACAATATGAAACTTCTCTCGAGATTTTTTATGGATTTTATTCATAAAATTTACTCCATCCGATAATTTATGTTTGGGTGTCCTATCTCTATCTGATGAAACTTTGTCCTATAAAACTCAGTAATTCATTGCATGAAATTCTGAGCTATATCCAATAAATAAATCTCTCATGCCTCTGACTTTTTCTGGTATCTATATCTGTTATATCTTCTCTCAAATTATTTATGGTGTTTCTAAGGAAATCCATTTATGATAACTCTAATTAAAACCTCTCTCTAGAAATTCTACTCTAACTAGAGAATAAGCTTGGTTGGAAACTCAATTTTTAGAAAAAATTCAGCATTTCATCTTTTCATACGTGTGAATAGTGTATAATTCGGTTGTACTTTTACCCCTATTTGTAGGTTCTTCGAAAGTAGTAAAGATGGGAAACCAATTTCACTTTCCTTCTCACTAAAATTAAAAAATTAAAAACATCACTTAATTAAAATTCAATATATGCCTCTAAAATCTTCTAGAATATTCAATAACATTATTGAATATTCATAAATTCCTTAGCGACCAGATCCTCATTCAAACATCCTTAAATGTAGTATTAAGTAACTTATTTGGTATTCCTTGTCTCAGTGAGATAACAGAATAATTAACAAATAGTACATCATCATCATTCATGAATGTATCCACAAATATTTATGTAATGTCTCAAAATATCCATTTAGTATTTGTTTTTCCAATGAAATCTTTAATAACATTCCATCTGGTAGCTTCTCTACTTTGCTTCAATCAGCTGACTCTGTCTGGTCAGCTTTCCTTAACTCAAAATTTTTCTTCAAATAAAATTATTTGAAAGTTCCATCTAATGACTGTTCTTCTATTGGATATTTATTTTATGGACTTGATTCACTATTCAATGACTTTTTATCCTCAAACTTCATATATCATGTACCAAAACATTTCCATTGAATCTTTGTACAAACTATATATTCAGAAACTTCTTCCACCCTTTTCGATTTTACTCAAGCTATTTATGATGTTTGATTACATTGTTTTAACTTATAAAGACTCCCTTTACATGAAAATTCCCTATCTATTTCCCTATCTCCTCTATCATTTTATATCAACTTCAAACTTTATTTCTCCCTCTTTATTATTGCATAGATATAAACACATTATTATTTCTAATTTTTTTTATTCTACCCCTTTGAACTTCATTTATTGTAGTTTAACATTTTTATCCTTTTTTACATACCTATATAATAAACATATAGGTTTTATTGTAATTCATTATTTGAAACTTATGTCTGGTTTTTGTGTCTAATAGCTTAAGCTTCACCTTCTTACAAAATATTGACTCCACATATTTAATACAAAATTGAACAATGATAAGTTCATTCAAATCTCCACCCTCTTTAATTTGTTCATTTTACTACATCTGGTAAATTTTTTCTAGTAAAGTTCATCTAGAAATAAAGATTCAATTCCCTCCTATTTCACAACTTCTTCTTTCGATCATATTTTATTTCATAAACCGTGATTTTTCCATCTGAAAAAATATGTCCTGAATTATGAATTTGGAAATGTGTGTCCAATAATATTTGTTTGGAACTCGATCTCCCCATTTAACATCACACACTTATATAAGTGTGTTAAAATAAAAACTTGTATCATAAAGTTTCATGTTGTTAAGAACCTTGATAATGTCTTAAAATCATCTAAATTTGTAAGAAAGCTTCCTAACACATTTACGTAAACATTCTCACTTGATCCAGTAACTTTATAAAAAAACTTTATTAACTTCAAACAAATATTTATAACCTACTTAACAAAAACATTCATAACAAAATGTGTTGTCACGTAAATTTTTTTTATGAAAACACCAAAAAGTATCTTCAATTGATAACAATCTTAAATTCTAAGGATCATTACAGGTGCTTGAAGATAGGAATGTCAAATGACACATATAGAATGTATAATTACTATATATGGGGATATCCCTATAATATCTTTACTTATAGATTTACAAGTGATAACTTTATGAAATTAATTCTTACCCACTTATGATTACTTTTACTCAACAATATGCATCTTCTGTATCCCATCAGTTAATAGTATAAAACCATAGGTTCTATATTTTGAGAATATTATCATAGAATTTATAGGTTTTAATTATAGCATAGAACAACTATGATATTATCAATTATACATATATTATAATACCATATCAAATTAAATTCATTTGAATGAAAAATCAATATGCGATAAGGAAATTATTAATATTCATGTATATGAATATACATAAAATCCAAAGCCAAAATTTGTTGGTTCTGAGGAACCAATTAAAATAGATTCCCACTTACACTTGAGACAACTACTAATGAATGGTTAGTTTTCACATATTAAAAAAACTATTAAATATGGATATAACAAATATACCTACCACATTTATATATATAGGGTTGGAATAGACACGTGTATAACAACCCAAGACCCACACTCTCAAATCCTATGATGAAATCCATAACATTACATTTCTGGATATGATGATAATAATTGTTACCCAATTTTTCCATCAAAACCTCAAAAAATCAAAATTAAAACTGGTATCACTTATATTCTAAAGCACCTTTTAGGTTTAGAGTTTTATAGAATTAAGATAGAATCCAATATATAAAAATTCACAAGTCATCAAAAGAAAATTTATCCCATTTAATTTTTCTTTCTTATTTCACAATAGGCCATCAACATAATCTTTGGGAAATACTTTATTTACATAAATCATTCAACATCATGCTTTAAAACCCAAGGAAATGGAAACAGTATAAGGGTGAGCGCAAACGATCAGTAATGGAAAACATAAGAATTAATAAATTAATATCACCAGGGATCATAAGAAGAACATAAGAGTATGATGACATAATAAAAATTAATGAATATAACATAGTAATATTTATACCCATCAATATTGGGATCATCAAACATGAAAACATGTCATAGTGATTTATTAAAGAAAATAGTCATAAGAATCGACAATCATGAGCCCTGTGATATCATTATTGATCAAAATAGAAATCAAATACCCATAAAAAGAATATATAAAACATATTGGTATCTTATAAAATCATCTCATAGAACCCTTAAAAACCTTATATGACCCTTACAAATGGAATAACCAATAGGGTTGAATTCCATCTCCGGAGTACCCAAAGCATCTTAGCGATATCTGGGTGTACCCATCATATAAGATATAATGGGTTCACATGAAACTATATGGGTACATCAATCATTTATAACGTCCAAGATCTGAATACATAGAGAATTTATAAAAACTCAATTAAATAACCATTATTATTTTTAGAACATGATTAACCCCTGAAAAGGAAATAGGTGCCACTAAAATCTCTTTGAAACATTATTAACCCATGGAAAAGTAATGCGTTCCAAAAAAATATCTTTGATAAATGATTAACCCATGGAAAATAAATGGGTTAAAAAATAATATCTTTGAAACATGATTAACGCTTAGAATAGAAGTGGGTTCCATAATAATCTATTTAGTACATAGTAAACCAATGGAAAAGAAAGGGGTTTCATAACAATATCTTTGAAAAAAACATAATCTATCCAAATAATGAATAAGGATGGTATTAATACAAAATATACCCAGTGTAGGATAAGTAAAAATAAGTTTTTTTAATTTTATGAATGTAAATAACCTTAAAAATATCGTTAATTTTTTTGAGAAAAATAATCTTTAAACATTCCAAAGAGTCCCATACCACTTTAAAACATTTGAGTCATTAAACCAATGAATGGAATAATGTTAAATTAAAATTAAAATATCATTAGAATAAGTATAGTCATTATATATCATTTCAAATTATAAGTATACACACCTCATAAAATAAGATAGGCATATAAAAAAACAAATATCTCAAAGAAGGAAAATTGTGAAAAAAATCTATTACCACTTTGGTAACTTTGAAACTATAAAACCCATGAAAGAGAGATCATAAAAAGTGTATATAAAACCTCATAAATTTAAGGATAGGAATCATAAAATATATAAATGGTCAGTATATTCACCATACAAAAAAAGTGGTGAATATGGAATATATCTCATAGAAATAAAAGTGTGATGAGAAAAACCACTATAAAGATCGCATCATTGGAGTGAGAATAAATCAATGAAATATTTATGTGTGAAAATTTTAAATACAAAAAATAAAATTTGAAATATATAATAATATAATAATACATAATTTCATGAATATTCTTGGAATAACATAACCAATGACATAGGATTTTAACCCAATGAATGTAAATTGAGTTAAGAAATACCTTACAAAGATCATATCATTGTATTGAGAATAATTAAATGAAATAATTACATTTGGTAAATTTGAATACACATAATAAAATTGGGAATACATAATAATAAAACCAAAGGTCATTTGATACAAATTCATTTCATATCATAACCATTGATAAAGAAGTTTAACCCAATGAATTGAAATTGAGTTAAGAATTACCTTACAACTTTTTATCTTTTGAATCACAAGCCCCGTGAAATAAATAACTTCAAATTAAAATTTAAATATAATTTAGATAAATTTATTCATGATATAAAATAAAATAGTGGTATTATATACATCATACAAGAGAAAAAAGTGGTGGATACGATGTATGTCTCACAAAAGTAAAAGTGAGACAAGAATCCATTACCTTGTGCCCGATTTGTAATTCTTGTAATCTATATTCCTGAATAATAAACTTATGTAAATTATACACTTTATTAATAACCTTTTACAAGTTTATTATTACTTTTATTTAATTTTTAGACAAGATATATACAACTACATAATAAAAAATGTTTGATTCAGATATTTTGACCATATTAAATTTATGTGTCAAAAATGACTTTGGTATGTCAACTATGGTCAAATGGGTAATTATTAAAACATATAAATAAGAATAATAATTAAATAATTATTATATTTAAACAATAATTAAACTTTTAAAACCAATAATTAATTATTTTTATGAAAAAATGAGCAATGTTTCAATCATGAAGATGATAGGTCATACATACGCATTAATAACATTTTCATTTTTCAATTACCATTATGGAAAGAAGGTAAGTAAAATTTATATTTAAAGAATTATAATTTTATCATAAATATCATTTTATTTAATCATATATACTTATATATAAAATTATTGTGATGTAAAAGGAATCACATCGTGTTGAGGAGGCAGTAGTCCACATGTCCATGAACGACGTTATCACTTTTTTTAGTGTGTGAAAAGTGTAATAAAGAAAATGATATATTATACTTAAATAAAATTTATTATAACATTAATATAATATATATTTCATTTATATCACATATATTTTTCAAAACCATCTTTAATATATTCCATGTAATGTATGAACCTATCACGTCGCTTTAATGAGGTAGTAATCCACACACCCACAAATGATATTATCATATTTACACAAAATGGAAAGCACGAAGGTATATGTTATTTAAAAATTAAATAATAATTTAGAAAAAATAAACAAAATATATATTAAATAATTTTTTTCCATCACAATTCCCAACCATGATAGGTGGTAAAATAAAAAGAATGATAGTGTTTCCCGAGGCGGCAATCCATTGTTCACATGAATTATAATTCAGTCACCCATTTGATAGAAGTGTGGGTATGTGTTGGTATAAACCTTAACATAACAAAATATAAGTATATTTATGATAATTATTATATTATATAACCATGTAATAATAATAATTTAATGGGCAGAGAAATAAATAAAACATAAATTCACATTGAAGAATGTTACCTCATTTTCAGGTAACTCCTTTTGGTTTTCATAAAAGGGCTTCCTTGGATGGATTTCTTCCTACAGTGAGGAATCTGGGGTTAGTGTAGGGATGTTGGGAGATTATTTGGGAAGAGTATGAATGATAAAAATGGATTTATATTTTTTAATAAATGGGGTAGGGTGAGTTTCATTTTATAGTGGAGGGGGAGTGGCATTCCTGAAAATATAAAAAGGTAAACACTATTGAGAAGTATATCTTACATAATGTTCCTCCAATGATGATAAAAATTATATAAAAGAGGTTATATGTTATAATAATGTACATAAAATGAGTTTTTGATAAGTGTATAGGTCATTTGTCCCCTTAAGATTAAAGTTTAACCACTATGTAAACTCATTTTTACCTCAATCGCTATAACTAATTTTAATTAACTTCACTAATAATTTTGGTCTAAAACAAATTTGAAATTATTATAAATTATAAATAATTTTGATTAAAAATATTGAATCCATTTTTCAAAATTACAATCACATAAGTGTTATAAATTAATTTAAAATTACTCCCTTGGACGGGACAATAAAGTGGGTTTTTAAAGTGAAAATGTTCAAAAGCTTGTTAAGTTTTTATATCTTAAACCACTATGAAAATGATTAAAATTATCTCAATTGGATTAAATTATTAAAAATAGATCTAATTATGCATTAAAAATAAATAAAAACATAGTTTTACAAAATAAATTATTTATATGAAAATTCTATTTCAATTAAAATTTAGTGTCATTCACTATTCATCAAAATATGAAAGTTCTCAGTAAAATAACAGAAAATCACCCGAATTAAATTTTAATATTACAATTTAAAAAATGTATTTTCTATTTTGAAATAAAAACTATAATATTATAAAATTTTCAATAATTATATTTAAAAAAATTTCACCATTAAAAGGCGGTAAGACTATATTTAAAAAATATACAACTTTTTATTCTTAAAATTGGATTTATTATTATATTAGCCACATCAAAATTATTGGATGAATTTCAAAACATTTAATAAAATATATATAATATAAAATTAATTAATATATTTTACTAATAGTTATTAATTTAATTTATTAAGATAAAACACCTTTGTGGGTATAAAAATAGTTTTTCATAGAAACACATCCTTTTTATTCAATTGTTTTTTATTTTAATTTCATATTAATTGGTTACCAAAGGATTCATTAAAAAACATGTGTATAAATTATATTAATAATATAGTTAATAATATTCATTCCTTATATCCTAATAGATGGGTGATAACTATTATATTAAATAAATAATATTAATAGTATATTTTTGTTCGGTAAGACTTGGCCTTGCATGTTGAATAAGTTATTGAAGAAACTCAATGTTATGTGCAACTCAAGATAAAATCGGTGTTGTGTAAAATTTATGTTAAAATGTGTATTTAATGTAACATAATCTATTAAGTAATTTATATTAATTTTAAATAATATATTTCCAAAAATCTCACGATGTTACATCCAAACCACTTAAAATGAATTTCTCCCTCAAATTCATCATGGTTATAAAATTATTATCACTTATAGAATTTTTTATTGAAACCCACAATGTATAAGGGGTTAATGAAATATCATATTAAAATGTTAAAATGAGAAACAAAAAGGTCATAAGATGTTACACATAACTAGCATTACACATATGAAGAACATTGGTGGGAAAATTGTAAATAATTATAAAGAGATATTTAGGTCAATGATCAAAAACATGTGGGTGATCAATATAATGTTAAGGGCCTCAAAAACATAAATACGTGATGATAAAAAAGACCATCGGTTCATTAGAATTGATGATACTAGGATAATATTTTGTTTCAATATCATTTTCCTAGAGTTAAATAATTTTCTTACCATCTAGACCAAGTGAGAAAAAAAGAAATATACTTACTTGATGAGTATAATTTCATCATTTAGTCAATTTTCACCAAAATATCATCTTTTTCTCCAGATAATGAGAATTCTAGATGAATTTTTAAATCATGAAGCAATAGAATCAACATTTTAAAGGCCACATAACCAAAAAGGGATTGTCAAGATATTCCACCTGTTTTTAGAAATTATCCTAAACCAAAATGGTTTGCACCTGGTAAGATAATTCCCAACATGATTGAACATTCATATGATACATTAATATTAAAAAGTAATAACAAAAGTTGAAACTAAGTTATTACATAAATAACTATCCTTAAAATTTATCAAACAATTACTGACTAAGTTTGATACCCAAAGATTAGAAGGATTTGATCATATATTCCTCCAAGATAAATAAAATATTTTTCCAAAAATAAAATCCCATATGTTTTTGTAATAAACATAATCAGTACTTGTAAAAAATTTCATGCTAACCTGAACATTTCATAGGCCAGTGGTCGTGCGCAAAACCCTTAACATTCTTTGGTCACAGGCACAAGACCCACTTCCTAGGTGGATGAAAATAGCTATCACCGATCATACAAGTTTTTTTATTTAAACATGAAAACTAATTCCTCCCTAAAAACACTCCATTTTGATCACATGGGTTAAAAATAACTCATCCCAAAAAACATTTATCTAAAAAATTCATTAAAATCCTCAATATTTTTACTATTTAAAATACTTAAATGAGTTGTATAATATATTGAACTTGTGATAAACATTAAGATTATAGTTCGATAATGGTATCCATAACTATTAAGATAATCTCATATTAAAACATCATAATATTCAAAGTTATCTAAACCGACCTTTGATACCAACTATAAAAGCCCATGACCTACATTCTCGAATCTTGTGCTGAAATCCATAACTTTATGTTTATGGATATGATGCTGATAATTATGACCCAAATATTTCCATCAAAAACTTACAAAATCAAAAGGAAAACTTGGATCACTTACCTTCTGAAGGACCTTTTAGGTTTTGAGTTTTAGATAATTAGGAAAAACTCCTATATATAACAATTGACAAGTAATCAAAATAATATTTATCCCATTTAACCTATATTTTCCTATTTCAAAATAGGTCATCAACATCATCCTTGTGAAATTATTTGTATACATAAATTGTTCAACATCATGCTTTAAAAACTGGGGAAAATGAAACATAAGAAGGGTGAGCTCTAACGCTCAGCACAGGAAAACATAAGGATTAACAAATGAATGCCATCAATGAACATACAAAGAGGAAAAGACTATGATGACATAATCAAAATTCATGATTATAATGTAAGAATATTCATACCCATAAACACCTAAATCATCAAACCTGAAAACATGGAATAAGGTTTTATCAAATTAAATAGTTATAATAATTGATAATCATGATCCATATAACATCATGCTACTTTGATCAGGTATGTTTTCCCTTTTTATAAGTTTCTTTCTGGTTTTAAAATCCTTTTATGTGACTTTTTTGGGTTTAATACAGAATATAGAATAGGTACACATCATGTACCTAAAATACATGTCGTGTACTTGGAGTTGGTTGCATGTCATGAACTGGGAGATCATGTCGTGAATGGAGAGATCATGCAGTGAGCTGGTACACATTGTGTACCTGAGGTACAAGTCTTGTAGGATTTAAATAAAATATTTTTAACCCAAGGTAATGTATTTTTTGGTGTAACTTATCTAGCGTGGACTAAATATCATGACTAAGGGGTACACGTCATGACACGACCCTTACCCATGTTAAAGTCATGCGTTCATGAGTTTTTCTCAGTCCTTTTCTCTCCAAACATTGTGGCTCTTGACCTAAGGCAGTTATTGTGCATTTTTGAGAGACTCAACACCGACCAGATTGATCTGATCTGCATTGGATCTTCGTTGCTTCTATAATGTTCCTCTCGAGGTAAGTGTTCTATCCAATTCTTCCTTGCAATTGATTGTGATAGTGCCCATGCCTTGCAATATCAGATTTTTTGATCCAAGTTGGATGTTTCTTGTTTTCCTCATCTAAATCCATCGTGAGATCTTTTTATGAACGTCATTCCTTGGATAGTTGTGGTGCGCTAGAAATCCTTTCTTTAGGTATGTGGTTTTTCTTCAATCCTCCAACCCCTTGTCTTATATTTTGAATAAATCTTGTCATGGATTGGATTCTAGGGACTCTGTTGGTGCTGTTGGGTTTTACTCTTTGTTTTGGATTCTGTTACGGGCGTGTGTATCCCAAAATTTTAGGTAGGTGGTTCTGTATCTAGCCTATGATAATGATCCTAATTTCTATTAATTTATAAAATTGATTTATGAAATTGGAATGATTGTTTGTGTGTGTTGAAAAAGGGTTTTGAAAGAAAAATGGTTTTCCCTAGCTTTTGATAAATGGATTGTGAAATGGTTTTGAATGGTTTTCATATCATTGAAATTGGTTTGTGAAATTGATAACATTGGTTACCTTGGTTACTTAGGTGGAAGGTTTAGCTTGAGGCTATCATCAATTACTTTTTGATTATCAAGGAGGCTTGTCTTAGTGATTTATTGTATTTTTTAGGCTTATTGTTCTAGGGGACTGGTATTGACATTTTTGGGGGTTTACGCATGGGGTATTCCTCTACTTCCTAGGTCCGTTGTTCTAGGATTAGTTTTGTACACATGATTATTATTGTAAAAGTATTATACTACCTAGACCTGTAGTATTCCTTGGTTTTGTGATACATGTGCTTCTATTTTGTATTGATTATATTTTTGATTTATCCTGGATATGCATGTTTATGCCTGTGAAAAATGACATGGAAATGTTATTTGAAACTGATATACCTAATTTTGTTTAGAACTATGGAAAAGGGAATGTTTACCGTGTTTTCTATAAAACTTATTTACTACTTATCATGCCATGTTTTATTTTTAAAAATGAGCATAGCTGATTTGTTATACAAATACTTGTTATGGAACACCAGGGTGGGATCCTACTAAGCCTGTTAGCTCACACCCTGTGCACTGCTTTGGTGGTGTGTAGAATTTTTCTTATCTTCCTGTGCAAGGAAAGGTGAGGTGCCATAGTGAATTAGAGAGGTTCATGTCAGCTAGTATGGGTAGCCAGTGGTGAGATGGTTGGAGTTTGTCCATTCCATCATTGGAGTAGCTGTTTGGTTTTGAGTCCCTTGCAGTCAAACTTGTCTTTTGGAGTTTTTATCTATTTATGTTTTCACCATTTTCCTTTCAGTTATGGAATATATATTTGTTAGTCTTCAATTATTTCTTCCTTATTTTACATATATGTTGTGTGGTAATTCAGGTTGGGTGAAATCATTTCCTTAGTTTTTTCATTTGATGCCCAAGTGCTTGTCGCTAGCCCATGGGGATCAGGAACGCCTTCATGTATGTGACGGATTGGGTCAGGTGTTGGGTTTTAGGGAAACTTGGGCCAATTTGTTATAACTTGGTATCAAAGGAGGTCTATCCTCAAGAATATTTTCTTCAGATGTTAGTTAGACTATAGATAAGATTGTAGGTACTTGAGAGGTATGTTTCAATTAGTGCCTGGATAGCTCTTATCATAAGGATACTCAAGTTACCATGGGATGTTGGGATATGTGTCTCTAGTGTTGGATTTTTCTTTTAAAATATCAGTTTATTATTATGGGTTTTCTAGTTTGAACTAAGATTTGTTCGATATCTAATTGTTCTTATGTTTCGGTGTGCATCAATATTCCTCTGAGATGTCTTCCACAGGTTCCTCGGAAAGGTGTAGTTGATGATACTCAAGGAAATCCACATATGGATCATAATCTTATCAAGACTATCGTACGGGTAGTCTGTGCTATCAATCAGAAGGTTTTGCGAGTTTATAATGTAGTGGTTGAAGTACAACCAGGAATTGGAGGAGAAAGATATCGATTCCGAGAGTTCTTACATGAGAATCCACCATCCTTTAGAGGAACGATTGAACCTCAAGACACGGAGGATTGGATAGATAGGATCAATAAAATCTTTTACTTCTTAGAGACACTTAAGAATATCAGGTTGATGTGTACAATGTTCAGACTTGAGGGTTCCAACAAGAGTTGGGGGGACTCTATGGTCCAGGAAGACAGATGTGTGGGATTGGATTGGAAGGGCTTCAAAACCTTTTTTTTCAATGGTTTTTTCTAGAGCCTCTGATGTTGGTAAAATCTTTGGAGTTCCTATCATTTAAGTAGGGAGTGTGTTCGGTGTCAGCCTACACCAACCGGTTTGATGAGCTTACCCATTTTTCTATAGATGTGGTATGGAATAACCAACCGAAGGTGTAGAAGTGCCTGCAGAGTTTGCGAACAAGTATTAGATTTTAGGTGTTTATGTTGAAGATTTATACCTATGCAGAGATAATGTAAAGATCAATGATGACAGATATGGACAGGGTAGGAAATTTGGCATTTAATACCTCTTCTCTTATAACTTGTGATAGCTTCAGTAGAATTTATGGGATGGAGAGGAAGTGGAAGGACCATCATAGGAGTGATGGAGATGGGTCTCAACAGTGAACCTTTTCCACACCATCCGTTGCGGCTAGAAATGTGCCTCTGACTTACTACCAGTGTGGAAAGGGGGGTCACACTTGAAATTCTTTTCATTTTACCATGAAGATGCTCAATATATTTGGATGTGTTAGTCATCTATAGAATTTTTACCAGGTTGTGAATATGCCTTGTTATGTCTAGGGTTCATTGGATCCAAAGGCTACTGCGGTGCATTTAGATGCTTCAAAGAATATAGGAATTTAGCCACAAGCCTTAGGAGTGAATCATTTACACGCATTAGATGAGTGTCCAATGGAAGTTGATGTTGGTCTGAAACAGTGAGAGGTATACTCCTTATTGCAGCTTCAGTATCTACTGGTTTGTTTGATATTGGTGTCGCCGAATCATTTATATCTTCACTTTTTATTGATATGCTTAAACTTCCAATGGAACTTATGACATTTACAATATAGTTATAGGAACCTTGGAAAGAGGAAAGAGTAGAGGTTTCAATATCCTTCTTGTTTGTTCATGATAGCTGAAACTTAGTAGGTTTGGGATTTTCTCATTCTTGATCTGGATCTGTTTGACATCATCGTCAGTATGTACTGGCTTGTCACTCATCGAGATGAGGTTGATTTTTATCATTGGTGTGTTTTGTTTCATGCTTCCTATGGGACCTATCATGTGGTTCAGGGAGAGAGGGACCCGAGGTCAGGTCGTGCAGGACTGTCCTGTGCAGAGCTTAGGAGTTTGTTTTGGTTACTTGTGTGTTTGATCCTAATGAAGTTTCTTCTATTGAGGGTCTTCCTATTGTTGTCTGATACTTTAATGATGTTTTCCCAGACAACGTATCTGGTATTCCTCCATAGAGATAGGTAGAGTTCACAATTGACTTGGTTCGAGGTATCTAACTGATATTGATGCTTTCATTCCGTATAGAACCAGAAGAGTAGAAAGAACTCAAGATTCAATTGGGAGAACTGTTAGATAAGGGTTTGGTTTTCCCTAGTGTTTATCCTTGGGCATCCCATTTTCTCTTTTCCAAGAAATCAGTTGGTTCAATTCAGTTATGTGTGGACTATCATAAGCTGAATCATGTAATGATTAATAATAGAAACCCTTTACCTCGTGTGTATGATTTTTTGATCATTTGAACGGAAAAAATTATTTTTCAAAGATTGATCTTCGATCGGGTTATCATCAGCTCAGATTTTGGGAGTCTGATATACCAAAGATGGACTTAAAGAGAAGGTATAGCCATTATGAATATCTCATGATGCCATTCAGTATGAATAACTCTCTTGTAGATTGTATGGCCTTGATGAATAATATATTCCACATATATCTTTACACTTTTGTGGTTGTTTTCATGGATGATATTCTGGTTTATTCAAAGTTTGAGCGTGAGCACAATCACCATATGAATTTGGTCATGGAGATTCTGAGAAATCACCATATATATGTAAATATTTCAAAATGTAGTTTTTGGATTCGAGAAGTAAAGTTATTGGGGCACAAAATTTCTGATCATGGTTTATCAGTTGATCCAGATAGGGTAAAAGTTGTTTTTTCCTGGAAGGAACCACGAAATGTCTTTGAGATATGAAGATTCCTTGGTCTTGCTGGATACTACCGACGGTTTTTCAAGGATTTATCTAAGATAGAGTCACCTTTAAATGCCCTTACCAAGAAAGCGGTGAAATTATCATGGGATGAAATGTGTCACCCTTCCTTTGATGAACTGAAACAACTTCTGAAGTCCACACCAATTCTAATCTTACCTGAGCCTGGTAAGGGGTACATGGTGTTCTGTGATGCATATGATGCTGGTTTGGGATGTGTGCTTATTCCAGATGGTCATGTGGTATCTTATGTATCTCATCATCTCTGACCACATGAGAAGAACTACCCCACTCTTGATATAGAGATTTCTATGGTGATGCATTCACTTGAATGTTGGATGAACTATCTCTTTTGGGAGAAGTTCATGGTTTTCTCTAATCATAAGAGTATAAGTTATATCTTTTCCCAGAAGGACTTGAATCTCAGATATAGATGATGGGTAGAATAACTTCAGACGTTTAAATTTGACATCACTAACA
The DNA here is from genome assembly GCA_963277665.1 of Viscum album. NCBI lineage: Eukaryota > Viridiplantae > Streptophyta > Magnoliopsida > Santalales > Viscaceae > Viscum > Viscum album. Next base: position 117,427,572 of record OY728137.1, read on the forward strand.
CTTTGGGGAAAGGGAATGTAGTTGCAGATTCTTTAAGTAGGTAAGTACCATCATTGGCAGTTTTGGAATCGAAGAAGGAGTAGAATATTATGGGGATTTTCATTCAGTTTCACTTGGATACTCAGAAGGATTTCTCAAGTATGGTTCTAACTAGTGTTCAATCATCATCATCTCTCCTAGAGTCGATCTTACAAATTCAACAACATGATGATGAGTTTTAGTAGACTTGGAAAAACATATGTAGTGGGGAGACAGTTTCTGGTTTATCTCTTTCTTCATATGTCATACGTTTCTTTGGAAAGCGAGTTGTCATACTAGCATATGTGAGAAGTTAAATTTTGTTTTATTGTCATATATATTCATTCTTCTTTAATACAGGCTCTACAAATACATATTATGAAATGAGAAGATGATTATGGTGGCTGGGTATGATGTGTGACATTACAGATTATGTGTCCTACTGTTACACCTACCAACAGATAAAGGCAGAGAACTTAAAACCATCTAGATTACTTCGACCTCTTCTAGTGCCAGTTTAGAAGTGGGACAAGGTGTCCATGGATTTTTTTTGTTGGGTTACCACAGACACCCTGAGGTACAAATGATATCTGGGTGGTTTTTGATTGGTTGATGAAGTCTACTCATTTCATTCTGATTAAAGACACGACTAAAGTTGAAGATCTGGGTAAGATGTATGTGGAAGAGAATATGAGGTTACACTGGAGTCCTTCTAATTTTGTTTTAGATATGGATCCTAGGTTTACCTCAAGGTTATGGAGGAGTATTGAAGAGCTAATGGGGACTCAGTTCAAGTTGAGCACAACTTACCATCCACAGACAGATGGCCAAACAGATGGTGTAATTCAGATCCTAGAGGATATGCTTCGTGCCTATGTCTTAGATTTTGGTGGAACATGGGATAGCCATCTGGGACTGGTTGAGTTTTTTTTACAAAAAAAGTTACCAGTCATTGATCATAATGGATTATTTTGAGGAATTGTATGGTTTCCCATGAATATAACCTCTTTTTTGGGAAGAGGTGGGAGAAGTAGCTTTGGTTGAACCAAGTCTGGTTCAGGAGATGTCGACAAAGATTCAGGAGGTGTGACGGCATCTGGTTTCATCCTAGATTCTATAGAAATTGTATGCATATCTTCAGCATCATCCTTTGGAGTTTTCCATTGGTGACTGGGTTTTCTTGAAATTTTATCCTCAATTGATTTACCGTAGAATTGGAAAATAGAGAAAGTTAGCTCTAAGATAAGTTGGACAATTTGAGATCACTGGACGACTTGGGTAGGTTGCTTATAGGTTAGAATTTCTGACTTAGTTGATAGGAATTCATGAAATTTTCTACATATCTTATCTTAGGTAGTATCACCCTGATCCCACTTATATTTTTATTTGGGAAGAAATCGAGTTAGAACCAGGTGCTTCTGTTTTGGAGAAACCAGTGTAGTTTGTTGACTCTCAAGAGAAAGTCTTGAATGAGAAGTCAATTCCATTAGTCTGAGTTTTATGGAAACTAGGATTTTATTCTCATGAGACTTGGGAACGTGAGTCATTGATGTGGGAGAAGTGGCCTCATCTTTTTCCAGGGAGTACATCTTCCACATGACTCCCCAAGGATGGAAATTCCTTATAGTGGGTAGTTTGTAACATCCTGGTCCTTTAATCAGGTATGTTTTCCCTTTTTCTAAGTTCCTTTATAGTTTTAAAATATTTTTATATTATTTTTATGGGTTTACTATAGACTAAAGAATAGGTACACACCGTTTACCTGAAGTATACATCATGTACTTGGTGCTGGTTGCATTTCATGAACTAGGAGATCATGTTGTGAATGGGGAGATCATTCCATGAGCTAGTACACATCGTGTACCTATGGTACACGCCATTTAGCGGATAAATAAGTATTTTTAACCTGAGGCTATGGGTTTTTTGGAGAAACTTATCCATCATGGCCTACACATCATGACCAAGGGGTACATGTCGTGACACGCCCCACGCCCAAGTTAAATTCATGAATTCGAGAGTTTATCTCAATCCTTCTCTATCCAAACTATGCATCTCTCAACCTAAGGTAGTTCTGGTGTGTTTTTGAGAGACTCAACACATTCCGAATCGATCTGACCAACGTTGGATCTTTGTTGATTCTATGGTGCGCCTCTACGGGTAAGTGTTCTCTTTGATTATTCGTTTCGATTGATAGTGATAGTGCCCTAGCCTTGAATTATCAAATCTGATGATCTAAGTTGTATGTTTCTTATTTTCCTTATCTAGATATGTTATTAGATCTTATTCTGAAGGTCGTTCTTTGGATAATTGTGGTGCAGAAGACACCCATTCTTGAGGCACATGAGCTTTATTATATCCGCCAATCCCTTGTCTTCTATTTTGAATCAATATTTTAATGGATTGGATTATAGGGACTCCGTTGGTTCGGTTGAGTTTCACTCTTTGTTTTGGATTCTGTTGTGGGCATGTGTGACTAAGACATTGACGTAGGTGGTTCTGTCCCTAGCCTATGATAATGAGACTGAATTATATTACATTATAAAATTGATTTATGAAACACGCATGATTTTTTGTGTGTGTTGAAAAAGGGTTTTGAAATAAAAATATTTTTCCATTCCTTTTGATAAATGGATTGTGAAATGGTTTTGAATGGTTTTCAAAGAATTAAAATTGGTTTGTGAAATTGATCACATTAGTTACCTTAGGTACTTAGGTGGAAGGTTTAGCTTGAGGCCATCGTCCATTGCTTTATGGTTATCAAGGAGGTTTGTCTTGTGGATTTACTCTATTTCCTAAGAAAATTATTCTAGGGGACTAGTATTGACATTTATGGGGGTTTAATCATGGGGTCTTCCTATGCTTTCTAGGACCAATGTTTTAGGATCAGTTTTGTGCACATGATTCTTATGATACAAGTAGTATGCTTCCTAGACATATAATATTCCTTGGTGTTGTGATAATAGTGATTTTGTTTTGTATTTCTTGGATTTATGAGTTATCCTAGATATGCATTTTTATGGTTTTCAAAAATGATATGGAAAATGTGCTTTGAAACTGTTATACCTGCTTTTGTTTAGAACTGTGGAAAAGGGAATGTTTACCATGTTTTCTATAAAACTGTTTTATTGCTTATCATTCCATGTTTTATTTTTAAAAATGATCATACATGATTATTTATACAGAGAATTATTATTGAACACTTGGGTGGGATCCCACTGAGCCTGTTATCTCACACCCTACGTACAATTTTGGTGGTGCATAGACCTTTTTTTATTCCAGTGTAGGAAAAGAAAATGCGTTGTAGTGAGGCGGCAAGGATTATGTCAGCTGGGATGGGTAGCTAGTGGTGGGATGGTTGGAGTTTTTCCATGCCATCATTGTAGTAGCTATTTGGTTTTGAGTCCTATACAGTCGAACTTGTCTTTTAGAGTTTGTATCTGTTGTTTCTGTTGTTTTGTTTCTACTATTTTTCATATAGTTATGGCATATATATTTGTTAGTATTCTGATATTTCTTCCTGACTCTGTATATATGTTGTGTGGTCATTTAGGTTGGGTGAAATCGTTCCCTCAATTTTTTTGTTCGATGCCCGGGTGCTTGTCGCCAGCCCATGGGGAACGAGAATGTCCTTCGGGTATGTGACAGATTAAGTCGGGTGCTTGGTTTTAGGGAAACCACGATCGGTTTTGTTATAAGCCATGTGACATCGTTACTGATTAAAATAAACATCATATAACCATATTAATAATATATAAAATAAATTGGTATCTTGGAACATCACCGTATAGGACCCTTACAAAACCTTTACAGAACCCATACTAATGGAGTAACCAATATGGTCGACTTCCATCTTTGAAGTACCCAATGTATCAGAGCGCTATCTAGGTGCAGTCATCTTATAACCTATAATGGGATCACCAAGAGATATCTTGATACACCCATCATTTATAATTTCAATGAACTGAATACATAGAGAATTCATTAAAACTTAATGAGAAAACCTTTATTCTTTTTATAACATGATTAACTAGTGAAAAAGAAACAAGTTCCACTATAATATCTTTGAAATATGACTAACCACTACTAAAAAACATGCCTTTAGCAATGCTGGTATTTATTAGTACTGCAATAAAATTCTGATAAATGGCATATTTATCAGTCTTAAATAAATCACTGATGAATTCAACCTTTTATCAGCGTGTATTTTTTAGCGCTGATAAAATAAAACCTTTATCAGTGCTTTATTTTTAGAGCTGATAAAGGTATTCTTTTTCTGTGCTTTATTTTTAGCATAGATAAAGGGTATCCTTTATCAGTGCTTTATTTTTAGTTATGAACAATATTTATATAAATAAAATGAAATAATGAAATAATTAAAAAATAAAAATGTGTTTATTAAAAAAATTATTACAAATTTTATTAATTAAATAATTATTGATAGAAATGAATAGATTGATTATATATTTTTAATTATTAAACTTTTTATTAATTTTATATTTTTGATAATTAATGTTATTAAATTGTTTATATTAAATATATAGATATATATTAATGTATATAAATATGAATTATATATTAAAAACTATTTGTGCTCTTTACATTAAATAGCCATACGTTTACTGAATAATGGTTATAATTAAAAAGTAATATGAATTAAAAATATTGACTATTATTGCATAGTACTTGATATTTAATTGAATGTCGTTTGATTTTTCAATTTAACATAGATCAAATGTGTCTTATTTTGATTTTACATATATGTAATTAATTCATTTTTATATACAATTCATAGGCACCAAAATTATCCAATTTTTCAATATTGTTAAAGTGTACTTATTCTTAATTTATTCAATATCACTCAGTTTTAACATATATGCATGAAATTAAAAAGAGATATTAATTATTAATGTTAAAAATATATTTGAATAAAGATATTTATAAATAAATATATTTATAAATGTATAGTCACTATATTTATACAATTATATATTTAAAATTATAAATAAATAAATATATTTTTTAAAACTATTTATATTATTATAAATAAATAATTATGTTTATTTTAATAATTATTAAATTTATAATAAATTTACTTAAATAATGAATATACTTATTTTATTTATATTTATATAAATTTATTAAATATATATGTATAATTATATAAATATATATAATGATATAAATAATTTTTTTATAAAATATTTCTATAATTATAAATAAATAATTATAAAATTATGATAAATATATTTAAAAAGAAATATATTTACTATATTTATATTTATATAAATTTATTAACTATTTATAATTTTTTTATTTATATTTATAATAATAAATCCTTTAATAGCACTTCAGTAATAAGCATGAATAAATTAATCTTTATCAAAGCTTTTTTCATGCTAATAAAGATGAAGATTTATCAGTACAAAATAAAGTGCTGATAAATTGAAGATTGATTAGTGCTCTAATTTTAGCACTGATAAATATTGGTTTTATCAGTTCTTATTTGTAAGCACTGATAAAAGTGTCCTGATCTATTTTAAAAACCCTAACCATTTACGAACTCATCATGATATCCGGAGATTAACGCTGAAGTCCCCCATTGCTGGCACTTTTCCTTAGTGAATCGAAGCTAAAATCACATAACTCAACTATTTATAGAACTCTAGTTGCATGAACATCCCGTCAAACATTTGGTTTTTGAATGTGGTTGCGATGAGGGTGGGGTTTCACGTCACTTTCCGACAATTTCTTCACCTCAGGTAGGTGGTTCCATGCCCTAAGAATTTTAGATAATTTAATTTTCTCACTTGATTAATTTTTTAATGCTCTATAGTTTATTTTGGTGGTGCAAACATGTTTTGGAAATGATTGACATGAATTTGTGTTAAAAATAAATTTTATAAAGAGAAATTTTTATGTTTCTATATAGACCTTATTGTGAAAAATCAGTGTAAGTGTTTAATTAATTGTTTGAGTAGTGTGAAATGTGTTTTTGTGTGTGCTTAAGGTGCACGTGTGTTGAAAAAGGTTTTTTATGGGAAATGGATCATTTTGGGTATGTTAGCCTTGTTGTGTGTTTTTTAGTATGAGTTTTGAAGTATTTAAATAATAAAGAATCTTTTTTGGAAATGAAATTAGGGATGTAGAAATGGTTTATTAAATGGTTTGAGTGATGTGAAATGTGCTTTCGAAGGGTTTGGCACAATTTGTGTTGGGTTTGGATTTTTTTTAATGGAAAATGGATATTTTTTGTGTGTGTGTTTTAGTGTGGTGTTTTGTGGAAGGGTTTTATGGGTTGTTTGAAAGGTGTAAATCATTTTTAAAAGGTGCATAAATTCTAATAGGTTTGGAAGTAAGTTATTAAAATAAATTGACTTACTTTTCTAGGTTAAAAATGTTGTACCTTTTTTTAAATGTGGATTGTAAATTGTTTTAATGGATGGGAGACATGTTTTGAAAATGATTTGGGTTGTGTAAAAATTTGTAAAAAAAGGGACTTGCTATGTAATTGGTGTAAACTCTTGTTTTTTTTATTGGAAGTGTTATATAAATTAGTTAATAGATTTATTAAAATATATAAGTGTTGAAAATTATTTTTAATGCGATTATGTGATGTGTTTGATTTTAAAAGTAACATTTTTTTGTGAACTTGGGTGTGTTTTTGATGCAAAGCCTTGTGGTGCCTCTATGGGTTATTTTATAAAACTTTTTAATTTAATTACCAACACACATAATAGGTGCAAGGATTTATTGTGAAATGATTTGGTGTGCGTATGTTTTCAAAAGGGGTTTGGATGTGAAAGTAGTGTAACACTATGTGTACTTTGTTTGACATGACTTGTGTCTATAAATGTGCTATGTTAGTGACATGTGAATGTGAAACTTGATTGAGCATAAATAAAATAAAATCTTGGGTAACTGGGTTACTTGATTGTGTTGTGTTATGAAATCTTGATGTTTTTCATAGTAAAATAATTTTCTATAGAATTAAAGTATGGTTTTATATTTATGTTTAATTCATTTATTTTTGGTATTACTAACATAATAATTTTTTCCTTATATAGGTGGATTGTTTTGTTTAATTTGGAATTCTCTATCAATCTTTAATGATTCTTCTACCTTAAAATCTTTTCACCCATGCAGTGGTGAATTTATCATTTTCTTTAAAGATACCTCCACTTACTTTGCAGGAATAGGAAGGATGATTCCTTTTCTCAGTCATAAAGGTAATCTTGATTTTTACATAGTAAAATCATTATCCATAGAATTAATATATTATTTAATATTTATGTTTAATTTATTTCTTTTTAGTATTACTCACATATTAATTGTTTTCTTATACATGTGGATTCTTTTGTTTAAGTTGGGGTGCTTTGTCCAACTTTTATGTTCCTTCTCCCTTAAAACATTTTCACCCATGTAGTGGTGCATTTATCATTTTCTTTAAAGTTACCTACACTTCCTTTGAAAGAAGTGAAAAAACACTACCTCTACTTAATCACAAAATTAATATTGATGTTTACATAGTAAAATCATTGTCCATAGAATTAATGTATTATTTCATATTTATGTTTAATTAATTTATTTTTAGTATTACTCACACAATAATTGTTTTCTTATACAGGTGGATTCTTTTTTTTCGATTTGGGATACTCTATCCATCTTTAATGCTTCTTATCCCTTAAAATCTTTTGATGTATGTAGTGGTTAATTTATCAATTTTTTCAAGTTACCTCAACTTCCTTTGCAGGAAGAGAAATGATGCTGCCTCTGCTCAATCACAAAGTTAATCTTAATGTTTTCATAGTAACATTATTTTCTATATAATTAATGTATTGTTTTATATTTATGTTTAATTTATTTCTTCTTAGTATTACTCACGTAATAATTGTTTTCTTATACAAGTGGATTCTCTTATTCGAGTTGATGTGGTTTGTTTAAAGCTTCTCATGCAGTGTTGGCAGTTAAAAAAAGTCAATGGAAATCATGGTGAAATTGATAGTTAGGATTGTTTTTGAATGTAAATAATAATTTGTATTTATGTAATTTTATAAAAAAAATTTAAAATGTCTATAATATTGTTTTTAGTATTGGTTTTTTAATTTAATTTCATTTAAATTATGTACAGGGAATTTTTTTTGTTGATATATCTGGTGTGTTTCTAGTGCTTCTGGTGCTGTGGTGTGCTGTTATGGAAGACTGCAGTATGGCTTTTTATCAGCGTTTTTTAAACTACTGATAATGGTTGTCTTTATCAACACTTAAAAAAGCTGATAAATAACACATTTATCAGCGTTTTTAAAAGTGTTGATAAAGAACACATCTATTAGTGCCTCTAAAAGTACTGATAAAGTTTTACTTTATTAATAATTCTATTGCACTGATAAATAATTCTTTTAGTGTTTCTTTAAGAAGCACTAATAAAGGTAACATTTATTAGTGCTTTTATTAGAACTGATAAATGTCCCCTTTATCAGTGATGATAAAATTCATGGGATTTTAACATCTCTCACATTGTCAGTGCTTTTATAAAACTGATAAAGGCTATTTCTAGCCCTGTTAAGGCCTGCTTTGTAGTATTGAACCCATGGAAAAGAAATGGGTTCAAAAGAATTATCTTTAAAACATGATTAACCCACGGAAAAGAAATGGGTTACAAAATAATATCTTTGAAAAATGATTATTAACCCATGGAAAAGAAATGGGTTACAAAATAATCTCATTGAAACATGATTAACCCATGGAAAATAAGTGGGTTCCATAATAATCTATTTAGTAAATAATCGACTTGTGGAAAAGAAAAGTGTTTCATAAAAATATCTTTGAAAAAAATCCATCTAAAGAATTAATGAGGATGTATTAAATAAAAAATATAATTAGTATAGGATAATTAACAAAAAGGGTTTTTAAAATTGATGAAATTAAATAACCTTAAAATATCATTAAATACATTCTTGAGTAAATTAATCTTTAAACATTCCAAAGAGTCACATACCACTTTAAAACATTTGAGTCATTAACCCCATGAATGTAATAATGTGAAATTAAACTTATAGTATTCTGAGAAAATGTATATTCATGATATATCATGTCAAAGGATAAGTATACACACCTCATAAAACAAGATTGATGCATAACACAAAAAACATCTCAAAGAAATAAAATTGTGAAAAAAATACATTACCTATTTGGTAATTTTGAAACCATAAACACAATTAAAGAGAGATAATAAAAAGGGTATGTAATACCCCATAAATTTAATGATGATAATAATTAAATACATTCTTTAAAATTATATACACTACACAAAAAAAATTAATTGGTGAATATAGAATATATCTCACAAAATAAAAGTGAGATGAAAAAAACACTAACAAATATTGTATCATTGGAGAGAGAATAAATCAATGAAATAATTATGTGTGATAATTTAAAATCCACAAAATAAATGTTTAAATACATAATAATATAATAATAGGCCATTCCACACATATTCTTGGCATAACATAACCAATGACATATGAGTTTAACCCAATGAATGGAAATGGAGTTAAGAAATACCTTACAATGATCATATTATTAGAGTGAGATTAAGTTAATGAAATAATTATGTGTGAAAAATGTAAATCCACATAATAAAATTGGAAAGAAAAAATAATACAATCATAGGTCATTGTAGACAAATTCTTGGAATAACATAACCAATGACATAGAAGTTTAACCCAATGAATGGAAATTGAGTTAAGAATTCTCTTACCACTTGGTAACTTTTGAATCATAATCCCCATGAAAGAAATAAATTCAAATAATAATTTAATTATCATTATAATAAATTTATTCATGATATGAAATATAATAGGTTCAGTATATACACATCATAAAATAAATAAGCGGAGAATATGGTGTATGTATCATGAAAGTAAAAGCAAGACAAGAATCCCTTACCCTGAGTCTGATTTATCATGATTATCCTCTATATTCCTAAATATTAAACTCATTTTAATTATATAGTTGTTTAAAAATATTTTACAAGTTTATTATTACTTTTATTTCACTTATAAACATGTTATATACAATTACTTAATCAATAATGTTTAAGTTTGATGTTTTGAAAATATTTGGTTTGGTTTATGTGTGAAAAATGACTTTAGTAAGTAAATAATAGTCAATGGGTTAATTATAAAAACATATAAACAATAATAATAAGGAAATAATTATCATATTTATAAATTAATTATACTTTTAAAACCAATCATGAATTATTGTTATAAAAAACTTACCAATGTTACAATCATGGAGAAGGTAGGTCGTATGTACACATGAGTAATGCTCTCATTTTCAATGATCATTATAGAAATAAGGTAAGTAACATTAATCTTTATATAATTATAATCTATAATAAATACCATTTTATTTAATTATATGTACTTATATATATAATTATTTTGATGTAAAAGGAATCATATCGCGTGGAGGAGGCGGTAGTCCACACGTCCACGAACAACGTTATCAATTTTTTTAGTGTGTGAAAAGGGTAATAAAAAAGTGATATATTATAATTAAAAAAGTTAATTATGTTATTAATATAATATATATGTTATTTATATCACATATTTTTATTAAAACCATTCTCAATACATTCCATATAACGTGTGAATGTATCACATCGCTTTGGGAAGGCGGTAGTCCACACATCCACAAACGATGTTATCGTATTTTAGAAAAATGAAAATAATGAAGGTATGTGTTATATAAAAATAAAAAATTATTAATAAAACATAAATATCATAAATATAATACAAAAATAGTGTTTCCATCATAATTCCCAACCATGAGAGGAGGTAAAGTAAAAACAAACGACATCGTTTCACGAGGCGATAGTCCTCCATACAAACAAATGATAATTTCATTATCCATTTGATGGATGTGTGTTTAGGTGTAGGTATAAACCTTTACATAAAAACAAATCAGTATATTTAGGATAATTATTTTATTATACAGTAATTTAATAATAATAATTTAATGTTTGGAGAAATAAATAAAACATGAATGCACGTTGAAGAATGATACCTCTTTTTCAGGAAACTCCTTTTGGTTTCCTCTAAAGGGATTCCTTGGATGAATTTATTCACGATGAAAGGAATATAAGGATAGTTTAGGGATTTTTAGAGATTATTTGGTCAGGGTTTTTATGACAAAATTTTAGTAATAGGTGTGAAGAAATGGGGGAGGGTGAGTGCCTTTTTATAGTGGAGGGGGAGTGACATTCTTGTAAATATAAAAATGTAAACAATATCGAGAGGTATCTCATAAATAATGTGCCTCCAATAACAAAAAAAAATAGATAAAATAGGTTATATGGTCTAATAATTTCTATAAAATGGGTTTTTGAAAAGTTTATAGGTCAATTAGCCCCTTAAGATTAAAGTTTTACCACTAAGTATACTCATTTTTACATTAATCACTATAATTAATTTTATTTACTTTCACTAATATTTCTTTTCATAATCCAAGTTTAACTTATTATAAATTATAAATTATTTTTATTCTAAATATTGAATCAAATTTTATAAATTATAATCATATAAGTGGCAGAAATTAATTTAAAATGAAGCCCACATGCGGGAGGGAAAAACAGGGTTTTAAAGTTAAAATGGTCAAAAGTTTGATAAGTTTTTATATCTAAAATCACTATTAAAATAATTAAAATTACCTAAATTGGATTAAATTATATAAAATTAATCAAATTATACTTTAAAACCAAACAAAAATGTAATTTTACACTATAAATTATTTATACTAAAAAGCAGTTTCCAATTAAAATTCGATGTCATTAACAATTAATTAAAATGTGTAAGTTCCCATAAAAATACCAATAATTCAGTAAAAGTAAATTTATATATTCCTATTTCAAAAATGAAGTTTATTTCTTCAAATAAAAATATAAATGTGTCAAATTTTATATTTAAAATAGGTCCGCCATTAAAAGGTTGTAAAACTGCCTTAAAAATAGAGTTTTTATACTTAAAATTGGATTTATTATTATATTAAACCTATAATAATTATTGTATGAATTTAATTTTTTTATTAAATATAAAAAATATAAATTTCATAAATATATTCCACAATTAGTGATTAATTTATTTTATTAAAATAAAAACTTTGTGGGCATAAAATTTGTTTTTCATATAAACACATCCTTTATATTCAATTGGTTTTTATTTTAATTTCCTATTAATTGGTCACCAAATTAATCATTATATAAACATGTGTATACTATACATTAATAATCTAGTTAATAATACTCATTCTTTCCATTCCAATAGAAAAGTGATAACTATTATGTTAAATAAATAATATTAATAGTATATCGTTGTTCAATAAGATTCAACCTTGCATGTAGCATAAGTTGTAAAATATATTTAATGTTATGTGCAATGTAATATAAACTCAATTTTGCATACAATGAAATATAAACTATGTATTTCATGTAACACATTATATTAAATAATTTAAATTAATTTTAAATAATATATTTCATAAAATATCAGGATGTTACAACATGTCTGGGTGGTAAATCCACTTACCGTGACATTAATAACTTGAGAAAATCCTTAAAGTGCTAATATAATTAAGTAACAATTTTTTATTCACTCTTTATTAATATGAAATCATAGATAATTCCATAGTCAATTTTTATCATAATAATGATAATACTCATACTATTTTCATATAACCTAAAGTTGAAAAAATGATTTATAATCCTTTTTTTAAGATGAATTAAAAGATATAATATAATTTTTTAACTATAAATATAGTGACCATATGGTGTAATATGTTTTTATTTCATATTAAATTATCATTACTTTGATCTAAGATGAAAATTATCTAAAGGGAAACTATAGTTATTTCACCTTAAACACTATTATTCCCATTTCTCCTTTTACTTGGATCTCATTACGTTTTGCTTCCTCAAGTACTAAAAGATATTTATAACTACAAGTATACATACATACATTGGTTTTATCTAATATTTACACTATGTGAAAATATTATATCAAACATTAGTATATATCATGGAATATTATATAAATTCCTATAACTTAAGCTTCTAAAAGTTTATTTGTAATATACTTCTATACCCATACACATTATCATGGAGATGTTTTATTCCATGAAACATGGAAAATTGGTTGGTCTTGAACTGTTACATATTTTCAAGGTTTGTATCATGAATATATCATCTAACCCCATAGATTGACCTTTACAAATATTTCTCCATCAATATAGGTTTCTGTTTTAAGTCATTCTTTGAGAAAAAAATTTACTCTTTGAATACTGGTAAGACTGAATATCATTTTTCTTATGTAATCAACATATCTATCCTAAAAATGGTAGTGATACCACTAAAACTTCATACACACATAGAACTATTTCATTCAAAATGAATATTCTAAAATCACTATTCTCACAACATAAATGGATAGGTGTAATTTTTATATCTTATTGGAATTTATTAGTGTCACCAAACCATTTGGTTATGTTATATAGACATGTTCCATAGGGTTTTAGTTCATGATAATGGGTTTTACATCTAACTACCCAATAATATGATCATAGAATGATGTTATGATAAGTATAATTGAAATTAATTTTAGCATAATAATTGTAGTAATTTTTTCCATAGATTATATCTTAGAAATAAATTTAATTATCATTCATAATTTATTAACATTTACTTATAAAATCTATATATAGTTTCTTTTGAATAATCACAATAGGTATCATGTCTAGAAACATATAAAATATGATTCTAATAAACATTGGCATATGGAATCAATAAAATAATTCATACATAACTTCCAATCTTTGAAAGGTTTCATTTGTTGTTTCTTTATTAGAAAATTACTCTCAAATAATAATGTGTTTATATATATATATATATATATCACCCACTGTGATTAATAAATGAACCACTTATTTGGTTTTAATTTCCCACACATATGTGTATTTTGAACCACTCCTCCCACTAAAGTTAGTAGAGTCCATGTTCTTATGCCAACTCATGTGTATCTAGATCCTAGAATTCATTTAAGTCTATCTTTCCCCCTATCTAAAATGAGATTCACTTCCATCTTATATAAATCTAGTTGTCCAAGACTAATAAGGGAATGAAATTAGTTTTTATAGGAAAATTCATATATAATCACTTTTTATTTATTTTATGTTCATTTTTAGATAAAATTAGCTTTAATAAAAGGGTCCTAATCCAAAATTAAACACCATACTTAATAGATTCTTCATAATATTGTGTTTAATATGATATCTGTTAATCAATGTATTTGGTAAATTATTAGTGGTTGTGCTTATATTTTCAAAACATATATTTGATGAAATTAAGAATCATTTTAAATACACATAATATATTTATTTAATCCCATTTTACTACTATAAAAAATTTGATATATGGTAATGTGATTTTGGTATTACCTAAAATCCACATATTAATTATTGAGGAATGTATATTTATGATAAACTCCCAAAATCTATCTCAGTGGATATTATATCAGTTACCAAGTGTATTTGTTTCTTCATTAATAATTCCTAAATTATTTTAAAGGAATCACATAAAGTATACAAACTTACCTCCTTTATATGACTTTAGAATAGTTAATACAGTTTTACCAAACTAAATCTTGTAAAATTGTGGCCTATATTTATTTATAAAGATTTATTTGTCAAAAAAATGATAGTAAATTTTCTAGTCTACTTATTTTCTTAGATTAAAATAGCATAGAACACTATTTTGGATTTTAAAAGTTCAACTACTATCAATTTTAATTAATAAATAATTTTCTTTCCATAATGAGTTATTCTTATTATTATATTTATATAGTCATCATCAATTATTGATTTAGAATATCCAAGATTTAACAATTAAAAAACTAATAATTGAGCATAAAAATACCGCAATAACATCTATTTCAAATATGAAATAATGCCTTTTCATGCCTAATTAGATATGAGATATTTTTTTTGAAGTTTCCTCGACCAAAATGGACAAGGAATTTATTGATAAAAAAGTGTTGTTACAAAATATGGAATATTAGTATTTTATTACAATCTCTTTCATGATGTGAAAAAAAATATTTTGATAGATCATGTGACTATGTGAGATCTATACCTAATTCTTTGTTGGAAAAAACTTCCTCCACAGAATTCAACTCCTAATAAACATGTGTAACAATGAAATTGAGACTCACAAGTATCTACATACATTACATATACTAAGTAGTGAGTCTCTATGAAAGGTGTAACTTACCATTCCTAAAGAATTTTACCATAATGTTGGAATCAATTTCTAGCCATAAAATTTTCCAACATTTTTCTCTTGAAAAGTTAATTGCATTAACAAAACCTTTCATCTCTACTTCAATAGATGATGATAATCCACTTGATCCATATAAGCATCCAAGAATAATTCCATTTTGATCAAAAAAGACTACACCACACCTTGATGGACTTGTGTTCCATTTTCAAGCTCTATCTGAGTTGTTTTTATCCAATTAAATAACATAGGCTTCTAAAAAAATTCTAAGATTACAAACCATGGTTTTTAGTTTTCATAAAGGCCCAATTTTTATAGAACTATGAAATCTTATACCCTATTTTTTCAATACCCTATTTTTAAATCATTTGAATCTTTTATTTTCATAACTATTATTGATAGGGAAGATCACCTATAGAATTTAGTGCCTTTTTGATTTATATAGTTGTGGAAAAACCAAATCATATGAATAAATTCATCCATTTCCACTTGAAATAGATTCTAAAGCTAAGGAAAAGAATAAAATCAGTTAAATTCTAAAATAATGATCATAAGGATCCCATGATAGGTATTTGTAAGTAAAATAAGTCAAAAATCTCCTTTTACAACACCGAAGTAGTGGTGTTGTTGAGAAAAAGGTTCTCCATATCCTTCTTATACTTGTTGCATATATTACACTTAAAGAAAAGAGAAAAACCTAATGAGTGTAAGCATTTATCAATGAATATTCTGTTGTGCACCAATCTATAGAAAATAGTAAGTCATGATGGTTTGATCTAGGATTTATTGAAACTTTTGATCCAATCCATATCAAAATATTAGTCACTAGAAATGTGATGATAAAAAAGGCGACTCATTATAATTCCTTTTCTAACAGGTTCCCAAACAGGGACATCTGATCATGATGTAAAATTATATACACTAATGATGTTTTTTAGATTATCCTGTATATATGATTGATAGGTGCCAAAAAATTATTTTATAGATATATGTGAATGGGAAGAAGAATCGTGAGGTTGATGTTAATCATTAAGAGGATGTACAGTCCAATTGTCAAGACAAAATTTTAGATTAGAATTATAATTTTCAATCTTTATTTAGAAAGACATAATTCTTTAGTAATATTATTTCAAATCTATCCATATGGAATATTCCGTGTAATAGTAAATTCTTTTCTTCAACCTTTCTATAAATACATCTCTTAGAAATGACAAAGTGAAGTTCTCTATAGGATTGAGATCACTAGGGGGTGAATCAATGAACACATTTTCTTTTATAATAAGGTTTCTTAAATTGATATTAAGAAAAAAAATTAACCTCTGAAAACTTTTTATTGTTATGATATTCTCAAAAATTAACCTAAACCACACCTTTCTTATGCAACAAATATAAATAAAGAGAAGAACATAATATTTTCAATGTTTGGTACAAATACCTACTCCTTTTAATATTGGTTAGTCCCCCAACATGTTTTCCTTTACTTACGTATTTTTGGAACAAAAAGGTACAAGAAATAAATAGTTCTATAACATAGTAGTCAACTTTCTAATATGGTTGGTTATACCCCCAACTAAAATTTTCATATCCCCTTTATTCGTATATTTTTATACACCCCATAAAACAATCCTTTTCAATAACTGGTTATACCCCTAGCTACAAGATTCTTTATTATTTTCCAATCCACTTCATAATGTTCTTCACTTCCTCCACAACTAAGTAGGATCAAATTCAATTGTGTACAATCTTCAAGAACTTAAAAAATTATCTATAAAATTTGATGGTATTGAAACTTCCTATAGATATTTGACAAATCTGAATATCATCAAACTCTAATTTCTATAATTTCTATATAGAAAAATTACTTAGAAAAGTCATTCTGATCAACCTTAGTTCATTAACCTCTGTCTGATTGGTCTCCATCCAATTAAACATCTACACTTTAGTAAAAAATGTAATGATCATAGGTTCTCCATCCAACAATTTCATCCAGTGGAACTACATCCAATGTTGTACGTATTACCCTATTCTCATCCGTCTTCAATTGAGTAAAAAATTAATTGGAAACTCAAAAATTTTCTGACCGATCGAGACCTTTCCTATGAAACACCATCTAATGGAACACAATATGATGTATCCCTATCTGATGGTTCTTTCTCCAATGAATCTCACTCTGATGGATCTTTCTCTATTATTCTAAAATTCAACCTAAAAAACAATTTTTTTGGGATCTCAATATGTCACAAAAATATTAGTGCACCATCCTTCCACATATGTGAATAGTTCAATATTACAAATATACTTTGAACTTCTATTTATATGTGCTTCAGATGAGCATTTAGTGGAAAAATAATTGCCTTTTCCAATCACTTAGATTTTCATATCTCTAAATTTCACATTTATTTGAGCTTTATATTTGACCAATTCAAATATTGTTAATTCTTTTGATGACTTCTATAAACTTCTTGGATTTTCAAAATTATTCTTGAATTAAAAACCATTTGAAACATACTCAATCATCAGTTCACATTCTGTAAATAGAAATGTGTCTAATTGATTTTCTAAATCCAGTGGATCATTGTAAAACATTCATATGATAGATTAGTTTAATGAACTAATCTAATGGATCAGTTTCAAGGGTTAACTCAATATATTATTGTTAAATATTTTCCTATGAGTCTTGAACTAATTAAAAAACTCACACATTATTGTAGTTGACTCATTAAAAAAAATTTAATTATTACTTCGAGGCTTCATGCCAAATGAAAATGGTTGAAAAAATTGTTGAAACTTATAAAGAATTAATTTTCCTACAACCATTTTATTATAAAATCAAAACTTATCAAAAGTTCAATTATTTTCTCATTATGATAGAACTTTTCATTAATTTTCTCAGATTAATCATATAAGTATGATTACAAATCACTGTATGTTGAATCAGGATAAAAAAATCATTTGATTGATCAATGATAAAAACTAATTTGATTTTTCTCATTCTTTATCTTTAGATAATTATATCACACTCAGACCGATAGATCATCTGATGTTGTATCTAATGTTTCATCTAATTAGGAACTACTACAACTCATTATACTTCAAAAACCTATTCGTCCATAATCCTTGGTCCAATGTGATGGTTCCAAAAGACTTAATTTTTAGAGACTTCAAAAATTTCAATTCAATTTTATCCTTAAAACTTCAGCTCATATCATAATTTCTTCATGATGTTTGTAACATTAATCGATCAGTGAAGCATCATCATATTTTATTTGATCAAAACCCATGTCCGATATTTTATGTCTGGAAAGGTGTTTCTGTAAAAGTAATATTCCCCCTTTTTCTCTTTATTTCAACATCTAGTACTCTGTGTCTATTCTGTCTTCCTAATCAGTTCGATATAGTTTATCTAAAAACCAAGTCTCCACTCCTCAAGTTTCAAAATATTTAAACTATTGACAAAAAATACAACCCAAAAACAACTTGGGACTTACAATATCCCCTTTGTTTTTGTTGTCAATGCCCACACAAAAATTCAAACATATTTCTAATAAATATGAAGATTCATCATTCTCCCCAAATTTTGTTTTCATTTTATTTCTCTCCCTATTTTTATTAACCCCCTTATTGACAATCAAATTCAAGGATCCCTCACAAGAATCTTAAAGATTTTATTATAGAGAACAATATCATCACATGAGTTCCTTAATAAAGATCCTTTAACTAAACATCTCTAAGTGTACATGGGTGAAACCGGTTTAGAAAAAAAGTGTGTATAATCAAAGTGATCAATGTTTTCCATAATACAACTTTTATATAATAATTAGCTTATGTTCCTTTCAACATTCTCCTCTCTAGGGTAATCTAAGAAAAAAAATTGAAGATAAAAACAACACACACCCATATCAACAAACATATTAGTTAATTTCAAGTATATAAACAAACAAATTTCCCAAAACCTCATATTTATTTACCTTATTAATTTATTTTTCAATAAAAGTAAGACACATAGACCTCAAATTCATTTTTGAACCTACTCAAGTGTAGCCCACAAATTCTTATCATGGTTGTTATGTACCATGATGAAAATTATTCTTATTATAAAAAATATACTAAATTCGCCTAGATTTATTACTTTAACTCTTCCAATTCCCTCTAAGTTAGTAAAGATATGCAAGTATATTGGGAATAAGGAGGAACATCAGTAGTTTATTAGAAGAAACATTTACGATGATAATCTTCTCTTAGTATTTATGTTTTCCTCAATTTTTTGGATTTTTCATTAGATGTGATTTATACCTTTTATTCATCCTTCTTAGATTTAGTAATACATTTCTTCTCATCTATACACTCTTTATATGAAGGTTTAGACTCTTCTTTAACTTTCGTAACATCTTTGTTACAATGAGTTTGTAGCATCTTCTTCATGTATTCCTCTTGGACTTGAAATATAGTCATACAAATTTTAGTAAAATTCATTACTTACTCGATTATCTTGAAAGTTTTATAAACCTTAAAACCAAAATCTATTTATTTCTTTTATTCAAATTTGTTCTTATCTCTAGAAAACTTTTTATTCCCCCTTCCTTTAGCAATTTTTTCTGTTTATTCTAACTTTCTATCCATCTAAACTTGTTCTATCCAAATAAATGAGCCTTATTTCCTTTCTTTCTCAAAATTTTTTCTTTTCTCAACATTTTTAATGTACTTAACATTATTTATCTTTTAATTTTTCATTGTTGAGGCTTTAACATTATCCACCTTATAAATTTTAATTTCCAATTCCATATTTTTTTAATGAAAATTTGATCTTCTTTGCTCATCATAAATCCCCCAAGATTCATACCTATTTCTCAGTAAAGACTTGTTGTACCAACATGAATAATATCTGTGTCTGAAGATTCCATAACACCAATAATGACCTCTGAATATTGATCTTTCGAACTAATATTAAAACTAATCATAACTATGTTATTATTTTTTATTCATAAAAACTGTGGGCCACTTTTCCTAGGGGATATTTTCCTTAAAAATTAAACTCTTTCATAGTGTATGAAGACTTACTAAAAATGTTAATTTTTGAACCTATAGTGTTAGTATAAATAGATGTACATTTTTATTGTCTAGGAAAATAAACAGTTAACTTCTATAAACCCTTATTTTCACCATATTTAAATGTTTTACATTTTACATCAATTGACTTGGTGAATTCTTATCTCATCATTACTATCTCATCTTTCTTATCTCACATTGTAAATATCATGTGCTTCTATTTCTTTATATTTCTTTCAAATGAAAGGCGAGGATGATATTTTTATTTGATTAGATCATAACTATAATAAGTTTTTAGAGGTTAAGAAAGTTTTCTTAAGAATGAGTTCAGAAACTTTATTATAAAAGAAAAATTGATCACTAATTCACCCCCTCTCAGTGATCTCAATCCAATAGGGAACTTCAATCGATATCAAATATAGGTTCCCTCTGGAATATATTACTTTGAGAATAGAAAATTTCAATTATGTGAACAATAATTATTTTTATTTTTGATGGAAAAAAACTATCTCAATTGGATGAATATGATGTTAACCTATCTTGTACCTCTCAATCTTGAAGATAGATATGCCTCAACAGTTGGATTTCCTCTCATTATTGATGTTTTTAGAATAGTTAATGATAATATATGTTTATAAGATAATGGAAAATCTCATAATTTCACGTTGATCGATCTTACAAAAAATGTTTACACAAAGATATGGGGTTTCCAAAAAATAAAAAAATGTAAAATAAGTTGAGAAGTAGCTATGAAGGAAATGAGATAGTTAAAGAAGCCAATTTAAAAATCTATAGGATTATATTTGAATATATAAAAATTTTATATTAAGAAGGTATTGATGATTAATGAATAAGAGTAATTTGTATTTTGAGAAACATCAGAGGTTTTGGTGAGAATCTAAAATATTATACTATTTTTAAGAAATTGATGAGAAACATTCTAAATAGATTTGATGCCAAATTTTTGGATTTGTAGGATCATGAAGATTTATCCTAGGATGAACTTAAAAATATTCTTATCATATATAAAATGAGAAAACCTATTGTTTTCAATAAAAAAACCAATAAATAAATTTTCTTCAAATATTTTCTAAAGTGAAAGAATAAAGATAAAGATGTTGTAGAAGAATTGAGAAATTCATAATAATAGGAAGAATCAGAATATTTTGACATAACTATTCTTCTCCTTTTTAAAAGATACAACCGGGGAAATTGGAATGGCAAAGATAAAAATTCATTCAAATTTTAGAATTATTAAGGGAAATGGAATTTTTCAAAAAATTCCCATGGAATAAAGCTAAAGAGTACGAGTCTGAAGAAGATGATGAGAAATATTAGAAACATGATTGGAAGAAAAATAATGAAAAATTTCCTCAGGACAATAAAAATAAAATTTACCTGAGAAAAAGTAGGAAGGATGATTCCTCATCTAGTGATTATTTTCTCCATCAATTAAAATTACTTACTCAAGTTATAAAAGGAAGTATTTTCTTAAGAAGTGATGATGATTGTGAAGAAAGAAGAAAACTAGAGTGTATTCTTAAATCAAATTTGGAAAAATAAATTTTGTGTAATACTAAACTCAAGAAAAATATAAAGAAGATGAAGAAAGATGTCAATGATATAACTTTTGAGAATTGTGATCAGATCAATAAAGAAGAAATAAACCTTAATTTTATTATAGATTATAAAATTAAGATTAGTGAGTTTAAAAGAAAGCTAAAAAGATATGAAGAAAAATCAATGGGTGATGAGAATCTCAACATGATTAAAACTACACATGTTAAAGAAATTAAACAAAATAAGTTATAAATATCTGAATTTGAGAAGATTTTAATTGTTCTGAAAGATATTTTGGATGAGAAAAAGGAATATTTGTTATAAAAACAATCAATGTTTCTTACAACACAAAGTGAGATAAAAAATAAGAGATAATATTCATTACTAGATAAGGAATCATCCTTCCTAATTTTTCTTAGGCAACTTTTCATCTTCTTTTCATGAGGATAATTTTATTTATGTTTCTTCAATATTATTTATGAGATTTTTCATCATCTTATTCAAACTCATATTCTTCAACATTATTCCTAGGACAATTTTGTGAAAAATTCCCTTTCCCTTCACAAGTCTAAAATTTGAATGAATTTTTATCTTTTCCTTTATAATTCCCTAGTTGTATCTTTTAAAAAGGAGAAAAATATTTTTTTAAAAATATTATGATTCTTTTTATTATTATGAATTTCTAAATTATTATAAAACTTCTTTATATTTATTCTTTCCCTTTAGAAAATATTTGAAGGAAATTTATTTCTCAAAATTTTTTGAAAATAAGAGGTTTTCTCATTTGATATATGACAAGAATATTTTTAAGTTCATCTAGGGATAAATCTTCATGATCTTATAAAGATAAAACTTTGGCATAAAATATGTCTAGAATGTTTCCCATAAATTTATTAACAATATTAGAATCTTTTTTATTCTAACCAAAACCTATAATGTTTCTCAAAATATCAATCACTCTTTTAAAGTAATCATCAATACCTTCTTCATCTTCCATTTTTAAATCTTCAAATACAATCCTCTAGATTTGTAAAGTGTATTCTTTAACTTTATCATTTCCTTTATAGATACTTCTCAACTTATCACAAATTTTCATAGTTATTGGAAACCCCATAATATTTGTATAAAAATTATTGGTAAGATCCATCAACATGACATTATGAGATTTTATAGTAGATTATAAATTTCTCTTATTGGTAGATATTACAGAAGATTCATTAATGGGAGGAAATTTAATTGTTTATCCATCTATAACTTCAAGAGTGAGAGATTGAAGATATGGCAACATTCTATTCTTTAAATTCTGATAGTTCTATCCATAAAATATAGAAACACACATATTATTCATTAAATTTAAATTATTTATTTTTAGAGTAATATATTTCAGAGGGAACCTGAATCTGATACCAGTTGAAGTTTTTATAGGATTGAGATCACTAAGAGGGGGGGTGAATTCGTGATCAATTTTTCATTTATAATAAAGTTTCTTAACTTCTTCTTAAGAAAACTTTCTTAACCCCTGAAAACCTGTTAGAGTTATGATCCACTCAAATATAATTCTCAACCTCACACTTTATATAAAAAAGTTATTAAAAAATAGTAGCACATGATATTTACAAGGTTTAGTGAAAATACTTACTCCTTTCCATGTTATTTAGTACCTAGAACATGAATTACTTCACTAAATTCTTTCCAAAATACAAAGGTACAAGTAGAAAGTTGTTCTACGAACCTATAGTCAAATTTTCTTCTATAGATGGTTATACCCCCCCAAACATCCTTTTTTATATCCTCTTTCTTCACTAATGGTTATACATCCCAATAAATAAGCATTTTCAGTAACCGGTTATACCTTCAGCTACAAGATTATTTCTTATTTTCTTATCCACTTTATAAAGTTATTTAATTAATTAAATACTAAGATGAATCAAATTCATCTGTGTACAATATTAAATATATTCAATAATTATCTTAAGATTTTTTTGGTTTTGAAACATCCTCCTGATATTAAAAAAACCTGAATACTCTCAAACTCAACATTCCATAAGTTTTGTCTAGAAAACTTAATTAGTAGAAGTTTTTCTGATTAAAATCAATCTAGTAACCTATATCTTATAAGTCTTTATCAAATTATGATTTTTCTATTTAGTCGAAAATTCAATGATCATAGGAAATCTGTAACGCCCCGACCCCAGCTACCCAGAGTCGGTGCATTACTTCGTAACATTGGCATGATCACAAGAAAGATCAAATCTCGAAAGACCGATTCGTTTAGTAGCCTTGGAAACACTAGATATATTCATAAGTTTTACATTACATTTCAAAATGAAAAACTAATACAACAACATAATGTTTCCACAATCCACACTATTAACCCCTCATAATATCCCTGAAAGTCATTCATAATTTACTTCTTCACTACCTGGGAAAAATAAAACATAGAAAAGGGGTGAGCTCAAATGCCCAGTAAGGATAACAATATAGCGGAAACTTTCATAAATAAGAATAAACATTTAAGGCAATGTATAACTAAAACAAAAGCCTTTTAAACATGAACATTCAACATGGTATGGCATAAATAAAATGAAATAATTCCATTTACTTATTCACATGGATATTCTACTAATCGAATAATCACATGCAAAAATCAATAACCACTTTCATAATGTTGGAATGCATAATGCTAAACGTTAATTTCTTTGTCTAGGCCTCATCCCAAGACCTAGGGGTTACTTCTAACCGGAACCCAACCCGGAGTGCCTCTAATAACCGGACACCAACCCGGAGTGCCTCTAATAACCGGACACCAACCCGGAGGGCATACTTTTACCAGTCCCTAACCTGGAGGGCTTACTTTAACCAGTCCCCAACCTGGAGGGCTTACTTTTACCAGTCCCCAACCTGGAGGGCTTACTTTTACCGGTCCCCAACCCGGAACATACTTGTTTAGCACATTCATCTAAAGAAAAGTTTGAAATATAACATAAACATTCAGATTAAAACTAGCATACGAAATGTCAATAGTTTCACCATAAACTATGAATGGTATAAAATAGCACATACACAGTCAAACATATCACAAAACCTTCAATACAATAAAGAAGTTTTGTATTATAATAAATCAACTTCAAATAAGAGTAAAATCCATTAAAGGATGTTGACATAGATGAAATCAAAACACTTTTTAGAGAAATGTCTCTTTCTATTTTTGAAATCATTTAAGAGCAATATAAAATAAAACATTTTCTTGAAAATATTCTTGTAAGCTTGTAAGGAAAGCTTTGACGATTTTATAACGGCGGAAAATAACCGCACCCGCCGTATAAGTTAAAAAAAACATTCTTACCTCAATTCTGTCGAAAAGGTTAAAAAGGACATTGTTTTGAAAACGACGGAAAGATTCCTTTATAAACCTCTTATAAAAAGTCAAACAAGGGTATAAATGACTTTAACCCATATTCTTGTAAATAGTAAAAATGTTTTGAAATACATTTTTAAGAAAACATGGATGTGGATGATAAAGAGATCCCAGTAGATTATTACGTATATACAACCTCAGATAATGAAGAGATTGTGAAATAACCCTTACCAATTTGGTAACTTATGAAACATACAACCCATGAAAGAGGTATCATACAATGAATATGTAAATACACATAAATTAGAGTGTATTACACAAAGAATATAATTATGGGTAGTACATACACCACACAAAAGGTGATGGTGGCAATATGACATGAATCTCACGGGAATAAGGAGTGAGATGAAAACCCCTTACCTTGTACTTTTCCTTTGTTGGGGTAGGTTAACCTCCTGTATAATGGTGAAATAATTGTTATTAAATTATACAAGAATCATATACATTAATATGATATCATATATGATCTTTTAACATTGCTTTATTAATAATATCTTAGTATTATCGTCGTTTCGGGTGATAATCGATTCGTTCTTCTTAAATGTTTGGTTACGTAAGACATGTTTGTAATGGATAGATTATATCTTATTCATAATCAGAATGATATTAACATTATTTTTAACCCTAAAATGAGAATAATACTTGAATGGATATGATGGAGAATGAATCTTATCGCGTTCGTGGAGACGGTAGTCCGTACGTACGCACGAACGCTACTTCCATTTAATTTTTATTTTAAAAGAATCAAATACAGATGATACATAGGTATATTACTATTCCAGTATAATATAATATTTTATACATGTTACTTAAGTTCATTAACACCATCCTTTATACGTTCCATGTGTGGTATGAACGAGTCATATCATTTTAAGGGGGCGGTAGTCCGCACTTCCTCAAATGAAATTATCATATGTATATACAACATGAAACGAATAATGGTATGAAATAAAATGGAATTACAGAAGCTTATATATAAAATATATATTATTAATATCATATTTAATTACAGTGTCATCATAATGGCCACCATGAGAGGCGGTAAGATGTATTTGAACAATCATCGTTTCGTGAGGCGTTAGTTTCCCATCCACAGAAACATTATGTTCATCATCCATTAGATGTAGTTGTGTGTATGTGTAGTTTGAATCCTTCTTATAACAACATCCTAGTATATTGAGGATACTGGTGTTGTTACAAAAGAAAGGAAATAAAAAGAGTTTTGAGGTTGGAGAAGCAAAATAAATGAAAATAATTTAAGAGAAATCGTTACCTTTGATTTAGGTAACTCACTTTGGTTGGAACCAAAGGACTTCTTGAAATGATTTCTGCCTAAGGGGAAGCTTCAAGGAGGAGGAGAGGGATGTGGGGAGCTTAGTTGGGCAGAGTTTGGACGAGCCAAGTGGCTTGAGAGATGTAAAGAAATGAGAAGGAGGAGTGCCCTTTTATAAGAGGGGTGAGGGGCACCTTTGGAAAAGCTAGAAATATTAATTTATAATAAATTCATATTCGGTTTCTAATGGCTCCAAAGTTGACTATTCAAAGGTTAAGGTGGGGATAGGTCGAAAACCACTCAACCAATAGAATTTAGACAGGTTTGGGTACTTATATTAACCTTATCTTTAAGTATTAACTCTAAGTTAATTAGTTTCACTTTTACAATGTATTTTTGTATTTTTATATAATATGGTTAATAAACTTACTATATACATCCAAGCGACCCCCAAGTGGTCCATTAATGAGGAACCTATCATAATATAAGTCTCTTGGCCGAACCTTAGATTTTTAGGAATTTAATATCAATTAATAATATAATATTTGTTTTAAGAACTCTTTTATGTCAATTTTGACACTATTCAATAGTTGATTTTTGTGAAACTCCTAACAGATTGATTACTTCGAACAAAGTCAATTAAATCAATCCTAATATATCATATTATCATATAAAATTAGTTTAATTCATTAAAAGTTTCATATTATAATTATTTGGGTATTTATAAGATCAATTATTTTAATTTTTCACTATTTTAGTAATTACTGCATCATCATTGTGTCATATATAAAATAAATTATTTAATGTCTAAAAATTATAAATAAAATATCATTATGTAGGAAATATTTTTAGATTTCTAATGAATATTTATAATCGAAAATCCAACATGTATAACCCTATGTAAAAATTTTTCTTCTAAAAGATGTAAGCTTATGCCATTTTTATTTTTATTTTAACTTTATTAATTTAATGTGTCATTATCACTTACAAGTGGATCCATGGGGTCCCAAAATAGACCCAAAGATTCCCATGGTCGACCATGTATCAACCAATAGGGTTAAGACACGTTTTAGGGTAATTTAGTATTATTATAATATTATTTTTTTAACCCTTATTTACCGGATTTACCCTTTAACCATGGTAAATAAAATATTTACCACAGTAACTATTCAAAATGTCTAAAAATAAAAGTTACCTATTTACACAATTTGAACATACTGATTCCAAATATGGAATCCATTTTCCTAAATTCAAAACACAGAAGTGGCAGAAATTAATTTAAAATTAATTCCCGCTGTCAAAACAAAAAGCGTGTTTTTAAGAGGTAATAACTATCAAAAGATTGACACTTGTTTATGTTCGGTTTAATTGTAAAATTATGTCCAATGACCAACATTATATTAAATGGTAAAAATATATTCTAAATATACTTTAAAACCACTCAAATTCATAATTTATCACTATTAATTATTTTGATTAAAAAAGTTGTTTTTAATTAAAATTTAGTAATTTTCACTATTCATCAAAATATGAAAGTTATCCGAAATGTACCAAAATTTCACCCTAGGCTAATTTTGATATTCTGAATCTAAAAATGAAGTCCATTTTGAAATATTGAATATATATGATTTCAAAAAGTAGGTATTACTATTCACAACGGCTAGTTTAATTAGTTGTGGTGTGTGTTAGAACTCGAGGTTGCGTACAACACACGCTACTGTATTATTAAAAGGAAAGTGTACCGTGGAAGCTTGGGATGTTTCATTTTAAATTTTTTTGATGTCACCATTTAGTCAAAAAGTTTAAAATATTGTATTTAAAAAGGGTTCACTGTTAAAAGTTGATAAAAGTGCAATACTGAAAATGAATTTGTTCTTGCATTATATCTAAGAAACTCATAATATGGATTCTAAAATTATAAGGATTATATAAAGTTTAAAATTTAGATAATACTATTCATAACCTCTTTTGAATGGCTTTTTTTTTGTAAGTCATGGTGTGATTGAACTCGGTGTTGCGTGTAGTGCAAGTTATTGAATTATTTTGAAGAAATAACATACTATGAAATCTTGGGGTGTTACATTCTCCCCTCCTTCAATAAATTGCGTCCTCACAATTTTAAATTGTTCTTCAAAAATAAAAGGTTGAAAATAGAAAATATATTTGTGGGAAAACCCACATCGGAAATTGGGTTACTAAAATTTAGTCTTAATATGAGGAAAAGAGAAATTAAAGGGTCACCACCAAATTATGATATCGATTAGGAGAACATTGGTGGCATTTAGAGACATATAATTGGAGGAAAAACGTAAATATTTATAGGTAGTGATTGAGGTCATCAATCACAAACAAGTATAAAATTGAGGTCCTTAAATTCATCAATCTATGATGATTTGAAATACCATCGGTTCAACAAAACATAGGGTATTAGGATAACACATTTTTGACGTTTCGAAATATCCTAGTTGAAATCCCACATCGAAAAATGAATTAATGAGGCCTCTATTTAAAATAAAGAGTCGAAAGTATTAAGATTACCGAAAATAACACATACTAGGGTTCCATGTAGGAAAATATGGATATGGAAGAAAAATCTAACCATCAATTATCTGATGGAGAGTGGTAGAGAACATGGCTATGAAAAGGCCAACAATCCCAAAGCCATAAATTTGTGATGATTTAAGGTACCATCTAGGACAACATTTTTGTTCTAAGTTTCTGTTATTAATGTTGAGGAATTTATTTATGAGATTGGCTAAGATAATAAGGAGATATACTTGCTTTATAATTAGAATTTTACCCATTAATAAATTTCTACCACAAACTCATCTTTCACTCTAAAAGATAATAGAACGTAATTTTTTTTTTCTATTTATACTATTCGTACAGGGTTCCAAAATAAATGAATTTATAATTCATCTACCAGATCTTTTTTTTTTAAAAAAACTACATTATTTAATTCAGACATCTCGTGGGACAGTGGTAGGTGATACACCCTTGTCGCCCTTCGGTTGCGGGTTCAAGTCTCGCAGCCTTGCCGGACACGATGGGTTGCCGCCCGACCTCCGGGTTGTCCTTTTATGGCTATCCAAAATAATCCAAACTAGAACTATCCAAAATACTTCTATCCAAACTCACAGTCCAACATTTATAAGTAAGGTAAACATAATGTAGAACCTTTTTACCCTGTAATAGCATATGAATACCTTCATCATGTATTCTTTTAATACACCGAAACATCCTGAATTACCATATTCCTTATTGATTACATTCATGCTCCCTTATTCCATATAGAAAGCTGGATATACTTCATTAATCCAAAAATGTTTTAAACCCCAACAATGATGGAATATACAAATCATTAATCAGTTCCAAGGTAGTCAAGAATATCCAATATAATTTTTCCAAAACAATCACATATTATTCCAAAATCACTACCTCAGTATCAGAACTATATTATGATTTATCATTCTCTCAACCATATATTTTCCAAAAATTTATCCTTATATTGAGTCACTTTTCTTTGTTCCACACTATCTCAAGTCCTTAATGAAATAGTACTGCAGTACAATCCTTATATACTCCATGATTATTGTAACAAGTACATTGTTGATACAACACTCAATTGACATAATCAACATAAGAACTATAATCATTCCTCTTCATCTGTGGTAGTATCATAACTTGATTATTATCCAATAGCATCATTTGCGGCATAGTCTGATGACTGGGACATAGGTTCGCGTAGTGTCCAAAATCCTTGCAAATGAAGCATTGTACATTTAAAACCATTTTCTTACCCTTGCAGTCACGTACTTTGTGCCCTTTTCCTCCACACTTACAACAAACTCCCATTCCTTTCAGGCAAGTTCCAGGGTGTTTCTTTCCACAGTTACCACATATGGGAAAATTCTTCTTTTCCCTTTTCCCTTTATCCATCTTTCTCTCTTCCATCCTTTTCTTCTCTTGATTCCCTTCAAAGCCATAGGACTCAGTAAACTCTTTACTTATCTTATCAACACATGATATTATTTCTTCATATGATGATAATACATGGGAGACTATTTCTCTTATAAATTCTAGCTTAAGACCATGAAAGATATGATCCTTCCTTCTCTTTGAATCATGTGTATTTCTGGAGTTCTCATTCCTTCTACTGGGCGCCATTTCTAAACAATGGCATAAACTAGATCAGTTTATGAATCAAAATACATAATCCCATACTTATAAAACACTTAACATAAATTTAACTATTTATGGATATAATCCATAATCATAAAAATGTTTTCTTTGAGAAAGTATATACTCATAAACCCTTTATAATGATTTGTAAAGAAAATGAGAGTTATCCTAAGCATATCCCCCGGGAGTGTCGTAACCAAGAGTGCAGCAAGGCCCGTTGTCGTGCACCAGTTCCCATTCGAGTCTAGCTCAAAGCGGTGTTTTCGGGTTTTACCCCTAGGTACATCTGTGCCAGAGCCGCCTCTACCTGCTCGTATCCAGACAGAGATGTATTGCTCGGAAAACTCACAAAATCTCTACAATACCAAAATTCTAGGAAGTTCTTCTATACTAATCCTCAAAGTTCATCTTAGGTCTACGTGCTCTAATCAGAGTTTATCTAAATCTAGCTTCCAAGGTTTGTACTAAACTTCCTCTGATACCAACTGTAACGCCCCGACCCCAGCTACCCAGAGTCGGTGCATTACTTCGTAACATTGGCATGATCACAAGAAAGATCAAATCTCGAAAGACCGATTGGTTTAGTAGCCTTGGAAACACTAGATATATTCATAAGTTTTACATTACATTTCAAAATGAAAAACTAATACAACAACATAATGTTTCCACAATCCACACTATTAACCCCTCATAATATCCCTGAAAGTCATTCATAATTTACTTCTTCACTACCTGGGAAAAATAAAACATAGAAAAGGGGTGAGCTCAAATGCCCAGTAAGGATAACAATATAGCGGAAACTTTCATAAATAAGAATAAACATTTAAGGCAATGTATAACTAAAACAAAAGCCTTTTAAACATGAACATTCAACATGGTATGGAATAAATAAAATGAAATAATTCCATTTACTTATTCACATGGATATTCTACTAATCGAATAATCACATGCAAAAATCAATAACCACTTTCATAATGTTGGAATGCATAATGCTAAACGTTAATTTCTTTGTCTAGGCCTCATCCCAAGACCTAGGGGTTACTTCTAACCGGAACCCAACCCGGAGTGCCTCTAATAACCGGACACCAACCCGGAGTGCCTCTAATAACCGGACACCAACCCGGAGTGCCTCTAATAACCGGACACCAACCCGGAGGGCATACTTTTACCAGTCCCTAACCTGGAGGGCTTACTTTAACCAGTCCCCAACCTGGAGGGCTTACTTTTACCAGTCCCCAACCTGGAGGGCTTACTTTTACCGGTCCCCAACCCGGAACATACTTGTTTAGCACATTCATCTAAAGAAAAGTTTGAAATATAACATAAACATTCAGATTAAAACTAGCATACGAAATGTCAATAGTTTCACCATAAACTATGAATGGTATAAAATAGCACATACACAGTCAAACATATCACAAAACCTTTAATACAATACAGAAGTTTTGTATTATAATAAATCAACTTCAAATAAGAGTAAAATCCATTAAAGGATGTTGACATAGATGAAATCAAAACACTTTTTAGAGAAATATCTCTTTCTATTTTTGAAATCATTTAAGAGCCATATAAAATAAAACATTTTCTTGAAAATATTCTTGTAAGCTTGTAAGTAAAGCTTTGACGATTTTATAACGGCGGAAAATAACCGCACCCGCCGTATAAGTTAAAAAAAAACATTCTTACCTCAATTCTGTCGAAAAGGTTAAAAAGGACATTGTTTTGAAAACGACGGAAAGATTCCTTTATAAACCTCTTATAAAAAGTCAAAAAAGGGTATAAATGACTTTAACCCATATTCTTGTAAATAGTAAAAATGTTTTGAAATACATTTTTAAGAAAACATGGATGTGGATGATAAAGAGATCCCAGTAGATTATTACGTATATACAACCTCAGATAATGAAGAGATTGTGAAATAACCCTTACCAATTTGGTAACTTATGAAACATACAACCCATGAAAGAGGTATCATACAATGAATATGTAAATACACATAAATTAGAGTGTATTACACAAAGAATATAATTATGGGTAGTACATACACCACACAAAAGGTGATGGTGGCAATATGACATGAATCTCACGGGAATAAGGAGTGAGATGAAAACCCCTTACCTTGTACTTTTCCTTTGTTGGGGTAGGTTAACCTCCTGTATAATGGTGAAATAATTGTTATTAAATTATACAAGAATCATATACATTAATATGATATCATATATGATCTTTTAACATTGCTTTATTAATAATATCTTAGTATTATCGTCGTTTCGGGTGATAATCGATTCGTTCTTCTTAAATGTTTGGTTACGTAAGACATGTTTGTAATGGATAGATTATATCTTATTCATAATCAGAATGATATTAACATTATTTTTAACCCTAAAATGAGAATAATACTTGAATGGATATGATGGAGAATGAATCTTATCGCGTTCGTGGAGACGGTAGTCCGTACGTACGCACGAACGCTACTTCCATTTAATTTTTATTTTAAAAGAATCAAATACAGATGATACATAGGTATATTACTATTCCAGTATAATATAATATTTTATAC
Organism: Viscum album; assembly: GCA_963277665.1. Lineage (NCBI taxonomy): Eukaryota > Viridiplantae > Streptophyta > Magnoliopsida > Santalales > Viscaceae > Viscum > Viscum album. The sequence continues at coordinate 117,460,958 of OY728137.1, forward strand.
ATGTAACTTAAGTTCATTAACACCATCCTTTATACGTTCCATGTGTGGTATGAACGAGTCATATCATTTTAAGGGGGCGGTAGTCCGCACTTCCTCAAATGAAATTATCATATGTATATACAACATGAAACGAATAATGGTATGAAATAAAATGGAATTACAGAAGATTATATATAAAATATATATTATTAATATCATATTTAATTACAGTGCCATCATAATGGCCACCATGAGAGGCGGTAAGATGTATTTGAACAATCATCGTTTCGTGAGGCGTTAGTTTCCCATCCACAGAAACATTATGTTCATCATCCATTAGATGTAGTAGTGTGTATGTGTAGTTTGAATCCTTCTTATAACAACATCCTAGTATATTGAGGATACTGGTGTTGTTACAAAAGAAAGGAAATAAAAAGAGTTTTGAGGTTGGAGAAGCAAAATAAATGAAAATAATTTAAGAGAAATCGTTACCTTTGATTTAGGTAACTCACTTTGGTTGGAACCAAAGGACTTCTTGAAATGATTTCTGCCTAAGGGGAAGCTTCAAGGAGGAGGAGAGGGATGTGGGTAGCTTAGTTGGGCAGAGTTTGGACGAGCCAAGTGGCTTGAGAGATGTGAAGAAATGAGAAGGAGGAGTGCCCTTTTATAAGAGGGGTGAGGGGCACCTTTGGAAAAGCTAGAAATATTAATTTATAATAAATTCATATTCGGTTTCTAATGGCTCCAAAGTTGAATATTCAAAGGTTAAGGTGGGGATAGGTCGAAAACCACTCAACCAATAGAATTTAGACAGGTTTGGGTACTTATATTAACATTATCTTTAAGTATTAACTCTAAGTTAATTAGTTTCACTTTTACAATGTCTCTTTGTATTTTTATATAATATGGTTAATAAACTTACTATATACATCCAAGCGACCCCCAAGTGGTCCATTAATGAGGAACCTATCATAATATAAGTCTCTTGGCCGAACCTTAGATTTTTAGGAATTTAATATCAATTAATAATATAATATTTGTTTTAAGAACTCTTTTATGTCAATTTTGACACTATTCAATAGTTGATTTTTGTGAAACTCCTAACAGATTGATTACTTCGAACAAAGTCAATTAAATCAATCCTAATATATCATATTATCATATAAAATTAGTTTAATTCATTAAAAGTTTCATATTATAATTATTTGGGTATTTATAAGATCAATTATTTTAATTTTTCACTATTTTAGTAATTACTGCATCATCATTGTGTCATAAATAAAATAAATTATTTAATGTCTAAAAATTATAAATAAAATATCATTATGTAGGAAATCTTTTTAGATTTCTAATGAATATTTATAATCGAAAATCCAACATGTATAACCCTATGTAAAAATTGTTCTTCTAAAAGATGTAAGCTTATGCCATTTTTATTTTTATTTTAACTTTATTAATATAATGTGTCATTATCACTTACAAGTGGATCCATGGGGTCCCAAAATAGACCCAAAGATTCCCATGGTCGACCATGTATCAACAAATAGGGTTAAGACACGTTTTAGGGTAATTTAGTATTATTATAATATTATTTTTTTAACCCTTATTTACCGGATTTACCCTTTAACCATGGTAAATAAAATATTTACCACAGTAACTATTCAAAATGTCTAAAAATAAAAGTTACCTATTTACACAATTTGAACATACTGATTCCAAATATGGAATCCATTTTCCTAAATTCAAAACACAGAAGTGGTAGAAATTAATTTAAAATTAATTCCCGCTGTCAAAACAAAAAGCGTGTTTTTAAGAGGTAATAACTATCAAAAGATTGACACTTGTTTATGTTCGGTTTAATTGTAAAATTATGTCCAATGACCAACATTATATTAAATGGTAAAAATATATTCTAAATATACTTTAAAACCACTCAAATTCATAATTTATCACTATTAATTATTTTGATTAAAAAAGTTGTTTTTAATTAAAATTTAGTAATTTTCACTATTCATCAAAATATGAAAGTTATCCGAAATGTACCAAAATTTCACCCTAGGCTAATTTTGATATTCTGAATCTAAAAATGAAGTCCATTTTGAAATATTGAATATATATGATTTCAAAAAGTAGGTATTACTATTCACAACGGCTAGTTTAATTAGTTGTGGTGTGTGTTAGAACTCGAGGTTGCGTACAACACACGCTACTGTATTATTCAAAGGAAAGTGTACCGTGGAAGCTTGGGATGTTTCATTTTAAATTTTTTTGATGTCACCATTTAGTCAAAAAGTTTAAAATATTGTATTTAAAAAGGGTTCACTGTTAAAAGTTGATAAAAGTGCAATACTGAAAATGAATTTGTTCTTGCATTATATCTAAGAAACTCATAATATGGATTCTAAAATTATAAGGATTATATAAAGTTTAAAATTTAGATAATACTATTCATAACCTCTTTTGAATGGCTTTTTTTTTGTAAGTCATGGTGTGATTGAACTCGGTGTTGCGTGTAGTGCAAGTTATTGAATTATTTTGAAGAAATAACATACTATGAAATCTTGGGGTGTTACATTCTCCCCTCCTTCAATAAATTGCGTCCTCGCAATTTTAAATTGTTCTTCAAAAATAAAAGGTTGAAAATAGAAAATATATTTGTGGGAAAACCCACATCGGAAATTGGGTTACTAAAATTTAGTCTTAATATGAGGAAAAGAGAAATTAAAGGGTCACCACCAAATTATGATATCGATTAGGAGAACATTGGTGGCATTTAGAGACATATAATTGGAGGAAAAACGTAAATATTTATAGGTAGTGATTGAGGTCATCAATCACAAACAAGTATAAAATTGAGGTCCTTAAATTCATCAATCTATGATGATTTGAAATACCATCGGTTCAACAAAACATAGGGTATTAGGATAACACATTTTTGACGTTTCGAAATATCCTAGTTGAAATCCCACATCGAAAAATGAATTAATGAGGCCTCTATTTAAAATAAAGAGTCGAAAGTATGAAGATTACCGAAAATAACACATACTAGGGTTCCATGTAGGAAAATATGGATATGGAAGAAAAATCTAACCATCAATTATCTGATGGAGAGTGGTAGAGAACATGGCTATGAAAAGGCCAACAATCCCAAAGCCATAAATTTGTGATGATTTAAGGTACCATCTAGGACAACATTTTTGTTCTAAGTTTCTGTTATTAATGTTGAGGAATTTATTTATGAGATTGGCTAAGATAATAAGGAGATATACTTGCTTTATAATTAGAATTTTACCCATTAATAAATTTCTACCACAAACTCATCTTTCACTCTAAAAGATAATAGAACGTAATTTTTTTTTTCTATTTATACTATTCGTACAGGGTTCCAAAATAAATGAATTTATAATTCATCTACCAGATCTTTTTTTTAAAAAAAAAACTACATTATTTAATTCGGACATCTCGTGGGACAGTGGTAGGTGATACACCCTTGTCGCCCTTCGGTTGCGGGTTCAAGTCTCGCAGCCTTGCCGGACGCGATGGGTTGCCGCCCGACCTCCGGGTTGTCCTTTTATGGCTATCCAAAATAATCCAAACTAGAACTATCCAAAATACTTCTATCCAAACTCACAGTCCAACATTTATAAGTAAGGTAAACATAATGTAGAACCTTTTTACCCCGTAATAGCATATGAATACCTTCATCATGTATTCTTTTAATACACCGAAACATCCTGAATTACCATATTCCTTATTGATTACATTCATGCTCCCTTATTCCATATAGAAAGCTGGATATACTTCATTAATCCAAAAATGTTTTAAACCCCAACAATGATGGAATATACAAATCATTAATCAGTTCCAAGGTAGTCAAGAATATCCAATATAATTTTTCCAAAACAATCACATATTATTCCAAAATCACTACCTCAGTATCAGAACTATATTATGATTTATCATTCTCTCAACCATATATTTTCCAAAAATTTATCCTTATATTGAGTCACTTTTCTTTGTTCCACACTATCTCAAGTCCTTAATGAAATAGTACTGCAGTACAATCCTTATATACTCCATGATTATTGTAACAAGTACATTGTTGATACAACACTCAATTGACATAATCAACATAAGAACTATAATCATTCCTCTTCATCTGTGGTAGTATCATAACTTGATTATTATCCAATAGCATCATTTGCGGCATAGTCTGATGACTGGGACATAGGTTCGCGTAGTGTCCAAAATCCTTGCAAATGAAGCATTGTACATTTAAAACCATTTTCTTACCCTTGCAGTCACGTACTTTGTGCCCTTTTCCTCCACACTTACAACAAACTCCCATTCCTTTCAGGCAAGTTCCAGGGTGTTTCTTTCCACAGTTACCACATATGGGAAAATTCTTCTTTTCCCTTTTCCCTTTATCCATCTTTCTCTCTTCCATCCTTTTCTTCTCTTGATTCCCTTCAAAGCCATAGGACTCAGTAAACTCTTTACTTATCTTATCAACACATGATATTATTTCTTCATATGATGATAATACATGGGAGACTATTTCTCTTATAAATTCTAGCTTAAGACCATGAAAGATATGATCCTTCCTTCTCTTTGAATCATGTGTATTTCTGGAGTTCTCATTCCTTCTACTGGGCGCCATTTCTAAACAATGGCATAAACTAGATCAGTTTATGAATCAAAATACATAATCCCATACTTATAAAACACTTAACATAAATTTAACTATTTATGGATATAATCCATAATCATAAAAATGTTTTCTTTGAGAAAGTATATACTCATAAACCCTTTATAATGATTTGTAAAGAAAATGAGAGTTATCCTAAGCATATCCCCCGGGAGTGTCGTAACCAAGAGTGCAGCAAGGCCCGTTGTCGTGCACCAGTTCCCGTTCGAGTCTAGCTCAAAGCGGTGTTTTCGGGTTTTACCCCTAGGTACATCTGTGCCAGAGCCGCCTCTACCTGCTCGTATCCAGACAGAGATGTATTGCTCGGAAAACTCACAAAATCTCTACAATACCAAAATTCTAGGAAGTTCTTCTATACTAATCCTCAAAGTTCATCTTAGGTATACGTGCTCTAATCAGAGTTTATCTAAATCTAGCTTCCAAGGTTTGTACTAAACTTCCTCTGATACCAACTGTAACGCCCCGACCCCAGCTACCCAGAGTCGGTGCATTACTTCGTAACATTGGCATGATCACAAGAAAGATCAAATCTCGAAAGACCGATTGGTTTAGTAGCCTTGGAAACACTAGATATATTCATAAGTTTTACATTACATTTCAAAATGAAAAACTAATACAACAACATAATGTTTCCACAATCCACACTATTAACCCCTCATAATATCCCTGAAAGTCATTCATAATTTACTTCTTCACTACCTGGGAAAAATAAAACATAGAAAAGGGGTGAGCTCAAATGCCCAGTAAGGATAACAATATAGCGGAAACTTTCATAAATAAGAATAAACATTTAAGGCAATGTATAACTAAAACAAAAGCCTTTTAAACATGAACATTCAACATGGTATGGCATAAATAAAATGAAATAATTCCATTTACTTATTCACATGGATATTCTACTAATCGAATAATCACATGCAAAAATCAATAACCACTTTCATAATGTTGGAATGCATAATGCTAAACGTTAATTTCTTTGTCTAGGCCTCATCCCAAGACCTAGGGGTTACTTCTAACCGGAACCCAACCCGGAGTGCCTCTAATAACCGGACACCAACCCGGAGTGCCTCTAATAACCGGACACCAACCCGGAGTGCCTCTAATAACCGGACACCAACCCGGAGGGCATACTTTTACCAGTCCCTAACCTGGAGGGCTTACTTTAACCAGTCCCCAACCTGGAGGGCTTACTTTTACCAGTCCCCAACCTGGAGGGCTTACTTTTACCGGTCCCCAACCCGGAACATACTTGTTTAGCACATTCATCTAAAGAAAAGTTTGAAATATAACATAAACATTCAGATTAAAACTAGCATACAAAATGTCAATAGTTTCACCATAAACTATGAATGGTATAAAATAGCACATACACAGTCAAACATATCACAAAACCTTCAATACAATACAGAAGTTTTGTATTATAATAAATCAACTTCAAATAAGATTAAAATCCATTAAAGGATGTTGACATAGATGAAATCAAAACACTTTTTAGAGAAATATCTCTTTCTATTTTTGAAATCATTTAAGAGCCATATAAAATAAAACATTTTCTTGAAAATATTCTTGTAAGCTTGTAAGGAAAGCTTTGACGATTTTATAACGGCGGAAAATAACCGCACCCGCCGTATAAGTTAAAAAAAACATTCTTACCTCAATTCTGTCGAAAAGGTTAAAAAGGACATTGTTTTGAAAACGACGGAAAGATTCCTTTATAAACCTCTTATAAAAAGTCAAACAAGGGTATAAATGACTTTAACCCATATTCTTGTAAATAGTAAAAATGTTTTGAAATACATTTTTAAGAAAACATGGATGTGGATGATAAAGAGATCCCAGTAGATTATTACGTATATACAACCTCAGATAATGAAGAGATTGTGAAATAACCCTTACCAATTTGGTAACTTATGAAACATACAACCCATGAAAGAGGTATCATACAATGAATATGTAAATACACATAAATTAGAGTGTATTACACAAAGAATATAATTATGGGTAGTACATACACCACACAAAAGGTGATGGTGGCAATATGACATGAATCTCACGGGAATAAGGAGTGAGATGAAAACCCCTTACCTTGTACTTTTCCTTTGTTGGGGTAGGTTAACCTCCTGTATAATGGTGAAATAATTGTTATTAAATTATACAAGAATCATATACATTAATATGATATCATATATGATCTTTTAACATTGCTTTATTAATAATATCTTAGTATTATCGTCGTTTCGGGTGATAATCGATTCGTTCTTCTTAAATGTTTGGTTACGTAAGACATGTTTGTAATGGATAGATTATATCTTATTCATAATCAGAATGATATTAACATTATTTTTAACCCTAAAATGAGAATAATACTTGAATGGATATGATGGAGAATGAATCTTATCGTGTTCGTGGAGACGGTAGTCCGTACGTACGCACGAACGCTACTTCCATTTAATTTTTATTTTAAAAGAATCAAATACAGATGATACATAGGTATATTACTATTCCAGTATAAAATAATATTTTATACATGTTACTTATGTTCATTAACACCATCCTTTATACGTTCCATGTGTGGTATGAACGAGTCATATCATTTTAAGGGGGCGGTAGTCCGCACTTCCTCAAATGAAATTATCATATGTATATACAACATGAAACGAATAATGGTATGAAATAAAATGGAATTACAGAAGATTATATATAAAATATATATTATTAATATCATATTTAATTACAGTGCCATCATAATGGCCACCATGAGAGGCGGTAAGATGTATTTGAACAATCATCGTTTCGTGAGGCGTTAGTTTCCCATCCACAGAAACATTATGTTCATCATCCATTAGATGTAGTTGTGTGTATGTGTAGTTTGAATCCTTCTTATAACAACATCCTAGTATATTGAGGATACTGGTGTTGTTACAAAAGAAAGTAAATAAAAAGAGTTTTGAGGTTGGAGAAGCAAAATAAATGAAAATAATTTAAGAGAAATCGTTACCTTTGATTTAGGTAACTCACTTTGGTTGGAACCAAAGGACTTCTTGAAATGATTTCTGCCTAAGGGGAAGCTTCAAGGAGGAGGAGAGGGATGTGGGTAGCTTAGTTGGGCAGAGTTTGGACGAGCCAAGTGGCTTGAGAGATGTGAAGAAATGAGAAGGAGGAGTGCCCTTTTATAAGAGGGGTGAGGGGCACCTTTGGAAAAGCTAGAAATATTAATTTATAATAAATTCATATTCGGTTTCTAATGGCTCCAAAGTTGAATATTCAAAGGTTAAGGTGGGGATAGGTCTAAACCCACTCAACCAATAGAATTTAGACAGGTTTGGGTACTTATATTAACCTTATCTTTAAGTATTAACTCTAAGTTAATTAGTTTCACTTTTACAATGTCTCTTTGTATTTTTATATAATATGGTTAATAAACTTACTATATACATCCAAGCGACCCCCAAGTGGTCCATTAATGAGGAACCTATCATAATATAAGTCTCTTGGCCGAACCTTAGATTTTTAGGAATTTAATATCAATTAATAATATAATATTTGTTTTAAGAACTCTTTTATGTCAATTTTGACACTATTCAATAGTTGATTTTTGTGAAACTCCTAACAGATTGATTACTTAGAACAAAGTCAATTAAATCAATCCTAATATATCATATTATCATATAAAATTAGTTTAATTCATTAAAAGTTTCATATTATAATTATTTGGGTATTTATAAGATCAATTATTTTAATTTTTCACTATTTTAGTAATTACTGCATCATCATTGTGTCATAAATAAAATAAATTATTTAATGTCTAAAAATTATAAATAAAATATAATTATGTAGGAAATCTTTTTAGATTTCTAATGAATATTTATAATCGAAAATCCAACATGTATAACCCTATGTAAAAATTGTTCTTCTAAAAGATGTAAGCTTATGCCATTTTTATTTTTATTTTAACTTTATTAATATAATGTGTCATTATCACTTACAAGTGGATCCATGGGGTCCCAAAATAGACCCAAAGATTCCCATGGTCGACCATGTATCAACCAATAGGGTTAAGACACGTTTTAGGGTAATTTAGTATTATTATAATATTATTTTTTTAACCCTTATTTACCGGATTTACCCTTTAACCATGGTAAATAAAATATTTACCACAGTAACTATTCAAAATGTCTAAAAATAAAAGTTACCTATTTACACAATTTGAACATACTGATTCCAAATATGGAATCCATTTTCCTAAATTCAAAACACAGAAGTGGCAGAAATTAATTTAAAATTAATTCCCGCTGTCAAAACAAAAAGCGTGTTTTTAAGAGGTAATAACTATCAAAAGATTGACACTTGTTTATGTTCGGTTTAATTGTAAAATTATGTCCAATGACCAACATTATATTAAATGGTAAAAATATATTCTAAATATACTTTAAAACCACTCAAATTCATAATTTATCACTATTAATTATTTTGATTAAAAAAGTTGTTTTTAATTAAAATTTAGTAATTTTCACTATTCATCAAAATATGAAAGTTATCCGAAATGTACCAAAATTTCACCCTAGGCTAATTTTGATATTCTGAATCTAAAAATGAAGTCCATTTTGAAATATTGAATATATATTATTTCAAAAAGTAGGTATTACTATTCACAACGGCTGGTTTAATTAGTTGTGGTGTGTGTTAGAACTCGAGGTTGCGTACAACACACGCTACTGTATTATTCAAAGGAAAGTGTACCGTGGAAGCTTGGGATGTTTCATTTTAAATTTTTTTGATGTCACCATTTAGTCAAAAAGTTTAAAATATTGTATTTAAAAAGGGTTCACTGTTAAAAGTTGATAAAAGTGCAATACTGAAAATGAATTTGTTCTTGCATTATATCTAAGAAACTCATAATATGGATTCTAAAATTATAAGGATTATATAAAGTTTAAAATTTAGATAATACTATTCATAACCTCTTTTGAATGGTTTTTTTTTGTAAGTCATGGTGTGATTGAACTCGGTGTTGCGTGTAGTGCAAGTTATTGAATTATTTTGAAGAAATAACATACTATGAAATCTTGGGGTGTTACAAAATCCATCTAATAACTTTATCTAGTTTAACTTTATCTGATGTAGCAAGTTTGAACATGTGCTCTTCACACATCAAATAAGTAGAAAATTAATCAAAAAATCACAATTTCTCTAACTGGTAGATCTCTATCCAATAAACCTTTGTCTCATGGATCTTTATCCATTAGATATCTGTTCAATGGGTCTCTCTCTGATAGATCTCACTTCGATGGATCTTGCTTCAGTGTTATCAACTTGAACCTGAAAAAAAACTTTGGTTGGGATATCAATCTATCACAAAAATATCATAGAATTACATTTACACACACATGAATATTTTATTAATATGAATATACTATGTTATTCTATTTATTGGTTCTCTAAATGAGTATTTTCTGGGAGACTAATTTCTTTTCCCACCCACTCATCTTTTCATATCTCAAAATTTCATGCTCATTTGAGCTTTAACTTTAACCAATTAAACTGTTATCAATTATTCTAATGACTTATTGAAACTTATTGAATTTTTAAAATTCTTTTCTAATTGAAAACCATTTTAAACATATTCAATCATCAGCTAAAATTATGTAAACAAAAATGTGTTTGATGTATTTTATATATCTAATGGATCACTGTCAAACATTCATCCAATAGATCAGTGTCAATTATTTATCTGATGGATTGGTCTTAAGTGTTCATCTGATGGATTAAAACAAATTAATTCGAATTCTCACTTTGATGCTTCGAGCCAAATGAAAATGGTTGACCATAATGTTTCAAATTTTAATTACTTTAGTTTCCTATAACCTCATTAGTAATCACTCAATAATTATCACATTTTCAATTACTTTCTCATTATGATAGTAATATTCATAAATTTTTTCATACCAATCATATAAGTCTGATTATAAATTTCTATTTGATGAATTAATGTCAACGAATCATTTTATTTTTGTCATTATTAATATTTAGATAATTCTATATCACTAATACTGGTGGTTCATCCAATGGTGTATCCAATTCTATATCTAAAATTGAACTCTTATAACTCATCAGTATTCCGAAACTTTTACATTCGATGATCCTTGGTCTAATGAGCTTCTTATAGAACACTTCATTTTTTGAGATTTTAGAAATTTTCAGTTATCTTTTCTCAGTTAAAATTTAGATCACATCATGAATTATTTATGATGTTTGTAACATTAATCAATCTATAATGTAACGTCATATTTTATTTTATCAAAACCTATATCTGATATTCTACGTCTGGAATGGTGTGTTTGGAAATGTAATTTTTCCTATGTTTCTCTTTGTTTTTTTATCTTGTCCTCTGTATCTAGTTCATCTACCCAGTCAGTCTGATATAGTCTATCTAGAAACCAAGTCTACACTTTTTCTAAAATTTCTACATATTCAAAATATGTACAAAAAATACATCCAAAAAAAACATGGGCCTTACAATGTTTCCCTTTGTATTTGTTGTCAATTCCCACATGAAACTTCAATCAAATTTATAATAAATATGTAGACTCATCTTTTTCCCCAATTATTGTTTTCATTTTCTTGTTCCCTCTCTCTTTCTTCTCCACTTAATTGTAAATCATATTCAAAGGGACCACACATGAATCTTAATGATTTTCTTCTAGAGAATAACAGTGTCACATGATTTCATTAGCAAAGAGCCTTTAACTAACCATCTCTAAGTCTACATGGGCGAATCTATTATAGAAAATAAGAGTTCATAATCAAAATGATCAATGTTTTCCATAACTCAACTTTCATGAAATAATTGACTTATGTTCCTTTCAAAATTCTCATTTCTTGGGTAATCTAAGAAAAATTTGTCAAGATAAAAACACCCTGGACCCATATCAACAAAAATATCAAAACATTTAAAGTGTATAAACATACAACTTTCCAAAAATATCATCTTTTATTACCTCATTACTTTATTTTTCAAGAAAATTTAGAGACTAAAACCTCAACTTCAAATTTTATTCCCCCTAAAGGTAGCCCAAAATTATCATCATGGTTGATAATTTCTATGATGAACACTCTTCTTGCTATAATATACCTACAGCACTTTCACAACTTCCTTACTTAAACTCATTTAATTACCTATAAGTTAGTATAAATAATCAAGTATATTTGGAATAAGGACTAAAATCAGTAGTTTATTAGAATCAAAATCCAAGATTATAATCTTCTCTCATTCTTGAATTTTTTTTATTTTTCTTGTATTTTTTGTTGTATGTATTTTATTTCTTCTATTAATCCTTCTTAGATTTAGTAATAGATTTATTCTGATTTATATACTCTTAAGATGGACATGTCAACTCTTCTTTGACCTTTGTAACATATTTATTACATTGAGTTTGTAACATATTCTACAGGTTTTACTCTTAGGATAGAAAGATAGTCATACAAATTTTAGTCACATTCCATTATTTATCAGATCTCTTACACTTTTTCTAAACCTTCAAACCACCATTTTTTGATTTCTTCTTGTCAACCTTTTTCTCATATTCATAAAACATTATATTACCCTTTTCCTCATCTATTTTTTTATTCTTATAACTTTCTAGCCATGGAAAATTGTTCTAGCCAAATAACTAATAATTATTTCCTTTATTTCTCAGTATTTTTACTCCCAACTTTCTTAAAGTACTCAAATTTATTCAGTTTTTCATCTATCTTTGTTGAGGCCTAAATATTCTTCACCATAGAAATTTTCTCTTTTAGTTTCATAAATTTTTAGGAAAATTTGATCTTTTTTTATCATCATAACTCCCCATATATTCATAAATGTTTCTTAGTAGGGAAATGTTGTACCTATATTAATGATCTCAGTGTCTAAAAATTACGCATCACCTATAGTGACCTCTGAATAATGATCTTTCAGACTGATAGTAAAAATTACAAGAACTGTGTTGTTTTTGTTTATTCATAAATCATGAGACACTTTTCCCAGGAGTATAATTTCTTGAATAATTCCATTATTTCTTAGTGGATGATGATTTCTCACAAATATTCATTTTTAATCCTACAGTGTTAATAGAAATATCTATACATTGTGATTTTTTAGGAAAAGAAATAACCTTCTTCAGTATAACCTTCTTTTCACCATCTTTAGAAGTTTCACATTTAACATAATATGCCTTAGTGAATTCTTCTATCATCTTTATTATCTCAATTTGTGTTATAATAATCATTAATTATGTTTCTAACAAATCATTCCATTTATCAGCAAAAATCAATTTTATAAAAATTACCATCTTCATAAATTTAGCAATCTTAAACTTTTTTTTTACTTTCTCAAACAAGTGTAGTTTCAATAATATTGGGATTCTCATATCCCAATGATTTGTATTCATAACTTTTCAGTATTATTTTAAGCTCACTAATATTCATTTTTTGAGCTCTAATAAAATTGAGGTTTATTTCCTCTTTATCTATATAATCACTTTTCTCAAAAGTTTTATCTTAAAAATATTTATTCATCTTCCTTCTTTTTTTTTTGAGTTGATTATTCTACTCAATTTATTTTGCCAAATTTTCTTTAATAATCCACTCAAGTTCTATTATCTATTCAAAATAATGATCAACACCTAATGAAATAATTTCATTTCTAACTCAATCAAGGTAGTTGACTTGACGAAAAGATTCATCATTGGATGAGGAATCATCCTTTTTAATTCTTATTAGGCAATTGTTCTTCTTTTTATCATGATAAAATTTTCCCTTATGTTTCTTTCACATTTGTTTTGATATTACTTATCATCTTTTTCTGACTCATACTCTTAAAATTTATTTCTTGGATATTTTTTTTGAAAAATTTCCTTTCACTTCATAATTCCAACACTTGAAAGAATTTTTATCTTTGACTTTCCAATTTCCCTTGTTATATCTTTTATAAAGGAGAGAAACAATTGTGTTGAAATATTATTCTTCTTTATCTTCTTCTAAATTGATTAATTCTTCTACAAATTATTTATCTTTATTATTTCCCTTTAGAAAATATTTGAAGGAAATTTATTTCTAATCAATTTTCTTGAAAATATGAGTTTTTCTCATTTCATATTCTATAAGAATATTTTTAAGTTTATCTATACATAAATATTTATGATCTTATAAAGCTTACACTGTGGAATCAAATCTATCTGGAATGTTTATAATTTGTTTCCTAATAATAGTAGAATCTTATAGCTTCTCACCAAAACATATGATGTTTCTTATAATCTCATTAAATCTTGTAAATTAATCATTAATATTTTATTCATGATCCATTTTCATATCTTAAAATATACTCTTCTATATTTTTAACATAGATTATTTAAATTTCTCATTTTTTTTTAATATCTACTTATCAACTTATCCCACATTTTATTAAATCTTGGAAACCCCATAATATTTTCATAATTATTTTTGGTAAGAGCTATCAACATAAAATTTTTATATTTTCCTTAAGCTTATAAACTTCACTTACCAGAATCTATCATAGAAACTAAATTAATTGGAGTAAATCCTACTGTTTCTACATCTATAACTTCAAGTACAAGAGATAGAAGATAGGGTAACATCTTATTATTCCAAATATGATAGTTTTTTCAATTAAAATTGGAACAATTATATTATTCAATGAATTGAAATTATATAATCTTAGAGTAAGTTCTTTCAGAGAGAACCTGGATCTGATACCAATAGAATTTCCTTATTGGATCGAGATCACTGAGAGGGGGGTAAATTAGTGATCAATTTTACTTTTATAAGAAAGTATATTTAATTATTCTTAAGAAAAATTTATTAACCTTTGAAAACTTGTTATAGTTATGATCCACTGAAATATAATTACCAAACTCACCTTTAGTATGCAATAGATATATAGAAAGAGGAGAACAAGATATTTATAAGGTTTGGTACAAATACCTACTCATTTATATGTTGGTTAGTCCCACAAACATGGAATTATTCACTAACTTATTTATGAAATACAAAGTCACAAGTAGAAAATATTTCTACAAACTAGTTGTCAACTTTTATTCTATAGTTGGTTATACCCCCAAACTATCTTTTTTGTATACTATTTATTCAAAGTTGGTTGTACATCCCAATAATTTTTTTTCACTAACTATTTAAACCCCCTAGCTATATGATTTTTTTCTTTTCTGATTCACTTTAGAAAGTTCTTCACTTCCTCCACAAGTAAGCTAGATCTACTTCAACTGTGTACAATATTAAAGAACTTCAAAAATTATCTTAATAAATTTTTAGTTTTGAAACTTTCTCCAGATCTTTTAAAAAATTTAATATTCTCAAACTTAAATTTATAGAATTTATTTTTGAAAAAACACATAGAAAAAGATAGTCTGGTCCACCTAATTTTGGTAAACTATGTATGATTGTCTTCATTATATTTTTCTTCTACTTTTCAGTCAAAAGTGAAATGATTAGAGGAACTTCATCTGATAACATCATTTGGTGGAACTCTAACGACCTATACTTTACATATATTGTTATTACATAAAAATTGAAGCAAACTTATTACAACATATAACAAAACCACAATAGGACCGTATAGGTATAGTGTCTTTAGAAACAGGGAACCATAAACAACTTGTTCATAAAGCATCTACATTTTCTCCCATTTATTTCATCATATATAGAAATCCCTTTTTGTAATATCCATATAATACCCTTGTTCCTGACCTAGGGAAAATAAAACATACAAAAGGGTGAGATCAAATGCTCAATAAGGGTAAACAAAAGAAATATCAATCACAACATATTCATAAGAACATAACATTTTGGAAATATTAACCTACAAAAGAGATCATAATTTCATAACATGGGATAAATCATAGTAGTGAAATGTAATCCCAATAATCATAACATAAGACATGAAACTTTGTGGAATGCACAAATAATCATAGAAAATCATTTCTTATTAGTCAAGACTCATTTCCAAGACTATCTTAGTGGACAAAGTCCATTTCTGAACCGAGTTCACTCCTCGTTCCAGTCCTGTATCACTGAACTGGTTTAACTTTCCATTCCAGCCATGTCTATCTCATGAGATATAAATCTTTACCCAATGAATTTGAGGGAGATATAGGTCCCACCCATCTTATAATTATACCATTCTTATGTGTGGCACAAGATCATAAATCATACATCATATCAAAACCCATGTAATAAAAATGGGATTCTTAAACTTCATGCCATAATAACATAATACATGTAAGATAAAAGGACTTCATAAAAATAATTCCATCATAACATAATCAAATAAATGTAAAAATAGGTATTGAAATAGAACCCTATATTGTCTTAGATAGAAAATAATTTTTATAAAACGCTTGAACTCCATTCTTGAGGAAAATATCCTTTCTACTTCAAAAACATTTTTCCTTTCTTAACATGTCATACAATTTAAAACTAAAAGAAGTTGATTAAAAATAAACCTGAAAACCTGTAAAGTAAAATTCATGGAAATAATGTTATATGAAATCATAAAAATCCATTCAGGTCGTATAAGTTAAAAAAACATTCTTCTCGTACTTTGGCCAGAAAAGTAAAAAAGTACCTCGTACGAAAAATGACAAAATATTCCTTTCATATCTTTTACTAAAACTCACCAATGAGTAATATTAGATTTATACAATTGTAGTAGTATAGAAATAATATGAAATATTGAGGAAAAATGGATGTTAATGATAAATACTCCCCATAAAATTCTGAAGTATAAAAAATCTCGGATAAAAATGAGATTGTGAGATTTTCCACTACCTTAGGTCTGATTTGCTTTGTATGTGTCTGAAACTCCTGTATAATGATTTAAATAATGTTATTGACTTATTCCATAATTTTACTCATTGTTATGATATCATATATGGTCATATTCTTAGCTTCTTATTAGTAATATTTCATTGTTACTTGTTATTCGGGTGTTTATTGATTTTTTTTGTTCTTGTGCGTGTTTTGTCAAATAAATTCTTATTCTTATTTTTAGGTTATGGATACCTAATTTTCAGAATGATATTAGTGTAATATATATCATATTTATTCATTAAATTCATTTATATAGTCATTATTCAATGAATATCATGTAGAACGAGTCGCATCACATCGTGGAGACGGTAGGCCGTACGTACGCACGAGCGATGATATCGTTTCCATGATCATGGAATTGTATTGAAGTTTATGTATAATATTTAAAAATAAATATCACTTTACAGTAATCATATATATTTATTCTTTACACCATTATACCCATCCAAGTAAGGTGGTGGTGGAAAACATATTACACCACGGTGTGGAGACGGTATTACTTACGTACGCACGCACGGTAATTACATTTTCCGTAGGATGGATAGAAGGTGAAATAGGGTTGTTTAATATTTATAAAAACATATCAGTATATTAATTATACTTATGTTATTACTTTATAATGAAATAATTAAAGAAGAGGATGTAGAAGAAGAAATAAATTGGAAAGTATCGGTAATGGATGCTATCTCTTCTTTGACGCGCCTCTTCTTAACCTCCTCTTAGGGAACTAGAGTTGGTCTTTGAAGAATACCAGGACCTCTAGGATGTTTCTAGGGAAGTGGAGAAAAAAAAATTCAGGGTTTGGCCGAGTTTGATGGCTCAAGGTGGTGTGAGGAGGAGAGGGAGGAGGTACCCTTTTATAAGGGAGGAGAGGGGCACCTTTGGAAAAACTAAAAATATTATTTTACAATAAAGTCATATTCAGTTTATAATGGATCCAAAGTGACTTATTTAAAAGCTAGATTGGGGATGGGTTGAAATCCTCTCAACCAATAGTTCTTATACAAGTTTAGGTTACCATTTTAACCTTATCATTTAGATTTAACTCTAAGTTAAATAATTTAACTTTTACCGTGTATTCTTGTATTATACACTATATGGTTAATAAACTTACTATAAACTTCCAATCAAACCCCAATTGGTTCATTAATGTCATATATATTATTATATAAGTCTTTTGGACGAACCTTATATTTTTAGGAATAGAATAACAATTAATAATATAATATTTGTTTTAAAAACTCTTTTATGTCAATTTTGACACTATTTGGTATTTTGTTTTTGTTAAATTCATAAGAGCTTTATTACTTCGCAAAAAAAAATCATCTTACTAACCCTAATATGTTATATTAACCTATAAAAGTAGTTTAATTCATAAAAAGTCTAAAATTACATTTATTTGTGTATTTATAATATCAATTATGTGAATATTTCATTAATAAGTTAATTACTGCATCATCATTGTGTCATAAATAAATTACATTATTTAATGTCTAAAAATTATAAATAAAATACCATCATGTAGGAAATATTTTTATATTTATAATTATTATTTATAGTTGAATTTATCTTACGTATAACCCTATATTAAAAATGTTTTAGTTATTAAACTTTGTTTTTAACACTTTTAACTCTTCTTTAAATAAAATAATAATAAATGTCCTAATCCAATACAAGTGGACATAAATGGTCATATTTTGTTGCAAAGGTTGTTTTTTGTTGAATTAAACTTATCCAACAGAATTAGGACATGTTTTAGGGTAATAATAATATCATTTTTACCATTTATTATCCTATTTACTTTTAACCGTGGTAAATAAAAACAAAAAGTTACTATTCACCAAAAATTATTTTCATCACATTGAACCACATTTTACTTACTAACATCAACCGTGTCTCTCATATTTCGTAAATTCCATTCACAGAAGTGGTAAAATTAAGTTTTATGTAAATGTTCAAATTCTCCTAGGAGGTGGGTAAAAGACGGTCAAAAGTTCAATAAATTTTTTATATATCTAAAATTATTATAAAATGACTCCAATGAATTACATTAAAATTATATAGGTATTATGTATCAATTTTTATCTAAAATAAATTTAAATAAAATAAATAATTATTTAAATAAAAAGTCGGTTTTTAAATATTAACCCAGTGTTTTCACTATTCATTAAAAATTGAAAGTTTTCAGAAAAATACCAAAATTTCACCCTAGGATAATTTCGATATTACGAATCCAAAAATGAAGTCCATTTTGAAGGATAAAATTTATAAAATTTCAAAAAGTGGGTACTACTATTCATAACGGCTAGTTTCAATAATATTTTAATAGCATATCATTGTTTAGTGAAACTCGGTATTGCGTACAACGCAAGCTATCGAGAAAGGCTGCGATTGCATGTAAATTAAGACAAGATAGTGTTGTGTGTAGTGAAAGATTTATTTTATGATGTATATAACATAAAAACAAAAATATTTCTCATAAAAATCTCGGGCGTTACATTCTACCTCCATTAAAATGAATTCCGCCCTCAAAATTCGTCCTTTTGTAACAAAAAGATGAGGATACCACTCCTTCATCATATCCTCAAACTCCCATGTAGCTTATTATAATTGGTGGTTCCTCCATAAAACTTTCACCAAGAGAGTGGTCTTGTTCTGTAGGACTTTTTCGCTACGATCCAGAATCTCTATCGGTTTTTCTTCATAAGAAAGATATTTCTCCAGTGGTACAACTTCTGAGCTGAGTACATGTGAAGGATCAGGTATGTACTTTCTCAGGAGAGATACATGGAACACATCATGAACTTGAGAGAGATTCAGTGGAAGTGCCAATCGGTAAGCTACCTTCCTAACTCAATCCAGTATTTTGAAAGGACCGATATACATAGGGCTCAACTTTCCCTTCTTTCCAATTCTCATTACTCTCTTCCAAGGAGATATTCGTAAGAACACTTTATCACCCACTTCAAACTCTAGGTGTTTTCTTCGGTTATCAGCATAAATTTTTTGTCAACTCTGAGATTCTCTTATGTGTTGTTGAATATATTGGACCTTTTCTGCCATCTCATCAACAAGATCAGGTCCTAATAGCTTCCTTTCCCCAACTTCATCCCAGCAAGTTGGAGTTAGGCATTTCTTTCCAAAGAGAGCTTCATAAGGAGCCATCTGAATACTAGAGTGAAAGCTAGTATTATAAGAAAATTCCATCAAAGGTAGGTGTTGATCCCATCCACCTTTGAAATCCATAGAGGAATCTCTCAACATGTCTTCTAGAGTTTGAATTGTCCTCTCAAACTGACCATCTGTCTGAGGATGATAAGCATTGCTGAAACTTAACTCTGTATCTAGAGTATGCTGAAAACTTCACCAAAACTTTGAGGTAAACCTTAGATCCCAATCAGATATAATGGAAAGTGGTACTCCCTGCAATCTTACAAATTGATTTACATATATCATGGAAAGCTGATCAATAGAGAAATCCTCTCTAATAGCAATGAAGTGTGCTGACTTTGTAAGACGGTCAACTATGACCCAGATAACATTATTTCCTTTGGATGTTTTAGGAAGTCCGGTGACAAAGTCCATAGTGATGTTTTCCCATTTCCATTCGGTTATGGGTAATTGTTGTAACATCCCCTTAGACTTCTGTCTCTCAGCTTTAACTTGCTTACAAACCAAGCATCAAGAGACATATTCAGAAACATCTCTTTTCATGCCATACCACTATAAGTACTCTTTCAGGTCTCTATACATCTTCATGCTTCTAGGATGAATAAAGAATGAAGAACTATGGGCCTCATCCAACAACTCCTTCTTTAATTCTGGGATGGGAGAAACACAAACCCGATTCATGAACCTTATTATCCCATCACAATCAAGGTTGAATTCAGGAACATTTCTCACCTTCTTTTGTAACTCTACATCTTCTATCTATGCCTCTTTAATCTTCACATGTATAGATGGTTGAACATTCATTTGAGAAAGATAAGATTTTTCCCCTTCTATTATAATTCCAAGATCCATCCTTTGTAAATCCATAAATATTGGATCTTTTGTGATCCTCATCATGGATAAGCTAGCATGGTCTTGTCGACTTAATGTGTCTGCCAACTTGTTTTCTTTCCCAGGGTGGTAATGAATTGAGCATTCGTAATCCTTAATCAGCTCCAACCATCTTCTTTGACGCATATTCAGCTCCTTTTGTGTGAAAATATACTTTAAACTTTTATGATCAGTATAAATATCACACCTTTCACCATAAAGATAATGCCTCTAAATCTTTAATGCAAAGATTACAACAGCTAACTCAAAATCATGAGTTGGGTAATTTTGCTCATGTATTTTCAACTGTCGTGAGGAATAAGCTATCACCATATCATTTTGCATGAGAACACACCCCAATCCCTTCTTGGATGCATCACTGTAGATCATAAACCATTCTCCACTACAAGGAAGTGTGAGCACAGGTGCACTAGATAATCTTCTTTTCAACTCCTTGAAATTCTCTTCACATTCCTCCATCCACATGAACTTAACTCCTTTTCGAGTCAACCTGGTGAGTGGATAAGATAATTGTGAAAAATATTTCACAAAATGTTGATAATATCCAGCCAGACCAAGAAAACTTCAGATCTAAATTACTGTCGTTGGTCTCAACCATCTTTTGATAACCTATATTTTTGCTGGATCCATAGATATCCCCTTTTTTGAGATTATGTGACACAAAAATGAAACTTTGTGAAGCCAAAATTCACACTTGGTAAATTTGGCATAAATATTCTCCTTTCTCAGGGTCTTCAATACAATTCTCAAGTGATCTTCATGTTCTCCCTTGCTCTTTGAATAGACAAGAATATCGTCTATAAAGACTACCACAAACTAATAAAGATAGTCTCTAAAGACTCTATTCATCAAATCCATGAAGATAGCAAGGGAATTAGTAAGACCAAATGGAATCACTATAAATTCATAGTGTCCATACCTTGTACAGAATGTCTTCTTTGGTATATCCTCCCTTTTAACCCTTAATTGATGATACCCTGAACAAAGATCAATCTTGGAAAAGTATTGAGCTCCGTATAGTTGGTCAAATAAGTCATCAATGCATGTGAGAGGATATTTGTTCTTGATAGTGATCTTGTTAAGTTATTGATAATCAATTCAGAGTCTCATTGATCCATCTTTCTTCTTAACAAATAGAACAGGTGCTCTCTAAGGTGACACACTAGGGCATATGAATCCCTTATCAAAATTATCTTGGACTTGCTTCTTCAATTCCTGCAACTCAATTGGGGCCATTGTCACATACATAGCTTATTTTAAATGTATTTTTATTTTAATTTCCATTAATTCTTTGTTTTGGGGGGTTTCCAAAGTTTTTATGGAGAATAGGTGAGTTTTCATGAATTGGGCCAAACCGTGAGCCCAATTCCAGATTTAAAAATAAATTTTGTTTCTTTTATAACTTATTCATTTTTTAATATTTTTCACTAATTCCAACTCCTAAATGTCCTACCCTAACATATTAACACCGAAATTAAAATTTGGAGCCTTTGGAAATCCATAACAAAGGTGTATATGGGTTTTATTTAAGGGATTGGGCCTGCCCGAAAGCCCAATTCCAGTTTTAAAAATAAAATTTGATTAGTTAATAACTTATTCATTTTTAAAGGTTTTTCGGTGATTCCAAGCCCCAAACACGCCCCTTGAACCCAGACGCGCATCCAATATCCTCCCACACCCGTTTCAGCTCATTTTCATCGCGGTTTAGGTCGAATGTTCTTAAGAACTCAAATTTCGGGCAGATTTATAAAGGTAATTTGTTTCCTTCATAACTCCTTCGATTCTTACTCTTTTTCCCCCATTCAAATTCCTAAATGACCTACCTGTTCTTGTTCGAACCTACCTTGAAGGTTTGAGTATTTGTGAAATCAGATACTGGTATTTTGGGGGCTGATTTCTACAAGATATTTTATGTAAGTTGTTCTCCTCCTTTCTTCTTTCAATTTGTTTAGGGTTACATCCAATTTACTTAGGGTTTCTTCCTTTATCATTGAGGTTCCTTATGTCCAGGAAGTAGGGATTAAAAATTAGGGTTTTATCTTGTGTTTCATGTTCTGAAATTCTGGTTTTAGGTCTGGTTTACCTTCCTTGAGGTGCGGCGGTGGTGCGTTTGAGTTTTCGCACAAAGGATTCAAGGGTTTCCTTGGTTTTGGTAGGTGATTCCATTGTGTATGAAATCATTGTGAATTGGCTACTGTTTTTATGGTATTTTCATGCTTATTTAATTTTATTATTTATGAAAAATATAGTTTTAGTGGTGTTTGTATTTAAAATGAATCCTAAAGGCCAATTTCATTTGAAATTGGGGGTTTTTCATAGAAATGTATTATTAGTTTAATTGGGGCTACCCTATAAGTAACTAGTTGATTTTATTGAAGTATAATAGGGATAAAAATACTGTTTTAAATTATTTTCCCTTGTGTTTGTTGCTGAAAAATATGGTTTTAATGGTGTTTGTGAACCACATGAAATTCTAAGAGTTGTGTTGTGTAAAAATGGAGACTTTGCAATGATGTCGTTTCTTGAACTATATAGGGTTGCCCTAAAAATGATTTTGTGTTTTAACTGAAATGTAGTGGGATCTACTTTATGTTTTGGAAATTTAAATATGTCCACATAGTATGGAAGTGAGGTTTATAAGGTGTTTTGTGTCCGAAACACTACGAGATTTTTGAGGAATTGTTTTATGAAAAATCTAAGTGTTTTGTTGCGTGTTATAAGTGGTATAAAATGTGATAGCTACTGTATTGGTTATGATTGACCAGTAATGATGTTTTATATGAAAATTTATTTATGTTGCATGCTGAAATTGATTGAGCACAAAAGGGGAAGCCCGGGTACCTAGGTGGGGCGGATTTGTACTAGTACGGCTAGTGGACCGGATGGGTTTTGTCCCTGTTTCACTTAGCATTTGGATAACGACAACTCTAACTAAACTATGTGGATGATTATTGGGGACCACTAGGTTATGGGTCTGTTCCCTACTAGTGGCTCGTGCACGAGAACGGATTTTGCTATGATTACTTTACACCGAGGTATGAGGTACATAGGGCCCAAGACAACCTAGTTCCTAGGGGTGTTCCCATTGTTGTTGCTCATTGGATTTGTAGTATCTACCCATGTCTTAGGGTGTGTTTGGAAGTAAATTACAGTATCTAACATTTCTATTTTAATGTGTTAGTATTCTAAAAATTTTGGATTGAAAACTATTTTCAATTAGAGGTTTCATTTCTTGAAATTTGAACACTACTTTTCCTTGCGTTTGAAAACTGCTTGCTTTTTCACATTGTATTTCTTACTCTTTGGAATCATTGGGTGGTATCCTACTGGGCTTAGGCTCACACCCTACTTACACCCCTTGGGTGTAAGTAGACTTGGTTATGTTTGATTCAGGTAAAGGAAAGGCTAAGGGTGATGGCGGTTCATGGTGTTAGTTCCCATTCTTGGTGCGGAGTTGTGAAGATAGCTTGGGGGCGATGACCCCTTGTCGTGTGGAGTCCTTGGGGCTGTCTTAATGCTATAATTATTTTTATTTGGACCACTTGTATAATCTTTAAACCAATGTACTCGGTTCTGGTTTTCACTTAAGTCTTGTTTGGCTCAAAAATTTCAGATTTATATTATGGAATGTTTTTAATGTTTTATGCTTTCATACTCGGGTAAATCATTCCCAAACCTATATTAATGATACCCGGGCACTTGTGCCAGCCCGTGGGGATAGGGAACGCCCTTCGGGTCATGTCACGGGCTGGGTTTGGTGCCGGTTTTGGCGGTGACCAGATTCGGTTCGTGACAAAATGGTATCAGAGGAGGTTCGCTCCTTGGGTCATGTTATTTGGGGAAGAGTCAGCATAGTCTGGAGCTAGGATTTTTGGGACTTGAAATTTCAGTCATGGGTAGTGTGCCTGGCCAGCACACCTCATGAAGGGATTCAAGTCACCATGGTAAGTATGGATTTATTTGAGTGCTTTGGTTTTCTTGGTTTAATGATGACTATGGGAAATGAAAAGAGAGTTGGGAGAATAATCTCAGTGAGCTCGCAGGGCCTGGCAAGCCATGTGGAGCCATGGATATTTCCCTAGAATACTCTCTGTGATGGCGAAGTGATTGGAATATGGCTGCCAACCATATGTCCAAGTCACCCACCGAAACTAGTTTCATCTTGCATTGTTTTGTGCTTTAGTTTTGAAATCTTAGCACTTTGGTTTTAAGGTGACTTGGTTTTAAGAAGCGTAAAGTTTTTATGAAATGATTTTCAAATAAAGAGGGAATGGTTTGGTTTATGAAATGGCGGAACTGAATTTTCAGAATTGTTTTGAAATGTAAAATGGTGTGCTTACACCTCTTTGAAAGTAGGAACTATATTGAATTTGGTTTTGAAATGTGTTTCCAATAGAGTTTTCTAAACAATTAGAGTGTGTTTTAATGGGATGATATGTTTCGAAATTGATGTGAATAAATTGAAATTGAGTTCTTTTCTAAATGGTTGTGTCCTTATGAAATGTTTTGTAAGATGTGAATTGGGATTTCGATCTCATTGTTAGCAGTTTTGAGAAAAAGGTTGGGTTGGTTGACCATTTTGTTTTTGAAAAGTGGAAGGAAGTTTTGTTTTACCCTTTGGTATTTCCATGAGTGACCACATGCATGGGGTTATATGGGATGATGGATGGTTGATGGAACGACTGGATGAGTGCTGGGATGGATATGAAGAGGGTGCCCAATGTGGCACAAAAACATGCATGTGTGAGGCCCATGGGGTACCATTGGTGGATACGCTTACTGCTAAACCGTTTGTTTTCAAAGAATTGGTTTTAAAGAAAAACATGATGTCTTGATGAATAGTTTGGTATGGTTTGTATTATGGGTTTTTGAAAATGTTGATGTTGTGGGATGTTTTGAGTTCAAGAACCCCTTCTGTTTGAACTGTGTTTTGGGTTTATGTTTGGTCGGTAAGCTGTGTTGCAGGGATGGTTAGTGGTCTCTTTTGAAATTTTTTTTTGGGATGCCTTTACGGTGGTTCCCTTCATGTGTTTGGATCTGGTTTGTGGCATGTTTTGACCAATGGACCAGCTTGGTTGGGTCCTTGGGTTCTCTCATTGGATAAGGTATGCCCCCATTAAGGGTTAATGCACAACTGAAGTGCAACCCGTTTTGTTTCGCCATTGGAAAATCCTCCAGTTGATCAATATAAATAATATTTTATCGAACATTTCTTTTATTGAGTCTACACCCATTCATTTCTCTGATTTGTGGATCCTCTTGTAGTGGGATAGTGCTTGGGGAAGGTTGAAAGAGACCTTAGTTTCTTACGTTTCCTGATTCACCAAAGGTGGGAGTGTTCTTTCGTTGTTAGTACAGATGAGTGTCTTGATGGTGTCTAAGAGGGCCTCTGGGTTCTTTATAGTTTCTTTGAAGAAAGAGTTATTATTAAACAACCAATTTTGAGATTTAGGTCATGATATGATATTGTGTCCACTTTTTGGACTTATCTATTATTTAGGGACTTTGAATATGGTCCCGTTCCATGTATTGTTTCTATCAATCGTCAGGGTCATGTTTGGTGACACATTGTGATGTTGTGTGCTCTTTTGACCATAAAGGTGAAGGTCACACAATCCTTTAAGGTTCTATGTTATGTTGGGATTGTGTCTCCCTTGGGAAAAACATCAAATCCTCTATCTTAGAGGAAGGTGTTTATACGTGTCTTTCCCTTCTATTGTTTCTCACCCAAAGAAACAAGGTGCGATGTGTGTGCATCTTCTGATCCCTTGTTTCAATGAAATGTTTGGTTTTGCTAAAGTGGGTTATGGAGTGTGTTATGTCTTGATAAACCCATCAGGGTATGCATTGTAGTTGTTTGTGTCACCGAAAGAAGAAGTTCCACATAGGGGTTTCAATAGCCTAACTGCGTGGCCGAAGATGCTTCAATATTTTGAGCTCCAGCCATAGGTCCCGGAGAGAAGCTGGCGCGTAGTCAGGGGAAACACCAGTGTCGTTTAAACACTTGTACAAAGTCCTATCCTCAGTATGAAAGATAGGAACAGTTTAAACCTATGGTTTCATCATCTTCCTTCTGTTGTTCTCGTTCGGTGGAAATAGGTAGAGGGCCTTGTACCCATGTCATCGCCTAATGTTTTTCCCTCCCACGTTGGTTTCCATTGAGTCATTGGAGAATGGTTGGAAATTTGGCTAGAAAGTTTGAGCACACATTTTGTGCATGATTAGTAGTGTAAGTGTTCTAGGAAGCCACGTTCAAATAATGATCAACATAGTTAGTGCATGTTTTCCCAAACCGTGCGGTCTGACCCTGCACCCTTTCCAAATCTTAAAAAAAAAATTGGGTCTTTTTGTGTCGGCCCATGCTGGTCAGTTAAGATGGTTGGTTCTTGTGGTGGGAAGACCCACTGTGGGTATCATGTATATTATTTTTTTTAAATTTCTAATTTATGTATACCCCTTGTACTAGGGAGTCTGTTTGGGCCTCCCCCTATTAGTGTCTTGATTCTGTCTCGGAAAAAAAAAATAAGTTGTCTCTTATGGTGGGGAGCCCATTTGTGTCTCTTCATACAAGTAACTCATATTTTTCCTTGGTTTTGTATGGGAAGTAGGTATTATCATTTGGAGATATCTAACTACCTACATCTATCTTGGGTAAAAATTGATATTGGAGAGTGACCAATGGTTTAGTTATAGTAGGGCAAGTGTAACCTTGTTCGATGTTGTTTATTTGGGTAAATTGATTGAGTATTGTTCTGATTGTGTTTGAGGAGTTTTCATTTGGGATAAAGCATGAATTTGCTTAATAATTTCAGAAAAGTGGTGTATGTTTTGGCTGTGAGAGTATTCCTTCCTTCATTGATCACTGGAGGTGTTATGGCCTTTGGGGGAGAAACCTGACAAGAGAGTACCTCTTGGTTTCTCAGTTGAGTTTGGTTGTTGCTTTGGCCTTACTGTGACTTTCCGGGGCGGAAAGTTTTCATGGTGGGGAGAATTGTCACATACATAGCTTATTTTAAATGTATTTTTATTTTAATTTCCATTAATTCTTTGTTTTGGGGGGTTTCCAAAGTTTTTATGGAGAATAGGTGAGTTTTCATGAATTGGGCCAAACCGTGAGCCCAATTCCAGATTTAAAAATAAATTTTGTTTCTTTTATAACTTATTCATTTTTTAATATTTTTCACTAATTCTAACTCCTAAATGTCCTACCCTAACATATTAACACCGAAATTAAAATTTGGAGCCTTTGGAAATCCATAACAAAGGTGTATATGGGTTTTATTTAAGGGATTGGGCCTGCCCGAAAGCCCAATTCCAGTTTTAAAAATAAAATTTGATTAGTTAATAACTTATTCATTTTTAAAGGTTTTTCGGTGATTCCAAGCCCCAAACACGCCCCTTGAACCCAGACGCGCATCCAATATCCTCCCACACCCGTTTCAGCTCATTTTCATCGCGGTTTAGGTCGAATGTTCTTAAGAACTCAAATTTCGGGCAGATTTATAAAGGTAATTTGTTTCCTTCATAACTCCTTCGATTCTTACTCTTTTGCCCCCATTCAAATTCCTAAATGACCTACCTGTTCTTGTTCGAACCTACCTTGAAGGTTTGAGTATTTGTGAAATCAGATACTGGTATTTTGGGGGCTGATTTCTACAAGATATTTTATGTAAGTTGTTCTCCTCCTTTCTTCTTTCAATTTGTTTAGGGTTACATCCAATTTACTTAGGGTTTCTTCCTTTATCATTGAGGTTCCTTATGTCCAGGAAGTAGGGATTAAAAATTAGGGTTTTATCTTGTGTTTCATGTTCTGAAATTCTGGTT
The DNA here is from genome assembly GCA_963277665.1 of Viscum album. Classification (NCBI taxonomy): domain Eukaryota; kingdom Viridiplantae; phylum Streptophyta; class Magnoliopsida; order Santalales; family Viscaceae; genus Viscum; species Viscum album. The sequence continues at coordinate 117,489,417 of OY728137.1, forward strand.
TTAGGTCTGGTTTACCTTCCTTGAGGTGCGGCGGTGGTGCGTTTGAGTTTTCGCACAAAGGATTCAAGGGTTTCCTTGGTTTTGGTAGGTGATTCCATTGTGTATGAAATCATTGTGAATTGGCTACTGTTTTTATGGTATTTTCATGCTTATTGAATTTTATTATTTATGAAAAATATAGTTTTAGTGGTGTTTGTATTTAAAATGAATCCTAAAGGCCAATTTCATTTGAAATTGGGGGTTTTTCATAGAAATGTATTATTAGTTTAATTGGGGCTACCCTATAAGTAACTAGTTGATTTTATTGAAGTATAATAGGGATAAAAATACTGTTTTAAATTATTTTCCCTTGTGTTTGTTGCTGAAAAATATGGTTTTAATGGTGTTTGTGAACCACATGAAATTCTAAGAGTTGTGTTGTGTAAAAATGGAGACTTTGCAATGATGTCGTTTCTTGAACTATATAGGGTTGCCCTAAAAATGATTTTGTGTTTTAACTGAAATGTAGTGGGATCTACTTTATGTTTTGGAAATTTAAATATGTGCACATAGTATGGAAGTGAGGTTTATAAGGTGTTTTGTGTCCGAAACACTACGAGATTTTTGAGGAATTGTTTTATGAAAAATCTAAGTGTTTTGTTGCGTGTTATAAGTGGTATAAAATGTGATAGCTACTGTATTGGTTATGATTGACCAGTAATGATGTTTTATATGAAAATTTATTTATGTTGCATGCTGAAATTGATTGAGCACAAAAGGGGAAGCCCGGGTACCTAGGTGGGGCGGATTTGTACTAGTACGGCTAGTGGACCGGATGGGTTTTGTCCCTGTTTCACTTAGCATTTGGATAACGACAACTCTAACTAAACTATGTGGATGATTATTGGGGACCACTAGGTTATGGGTCTGTTCCCTACTAGTGGCTCGTGCACGAGAAAGGATTTTGCTATGATTACTTTACACCGAGGTATGAGGTACATAGGGCCCAAGACAACCTAGTGCCTAGGGGTGTTCCCATTGTTGTTGCTCATTGGATTTGTAGTATCTACCCATGTCTTAGGGTGTGTTTGGAAGTAAATTACAGTATCTAACATTTCTATTTTAATGTGTTAGTATTCTAAAAATTTTGGATTGAAAACTATTTTCAATTAGAGGTTTCATTTCTTGAAATTTGAACACTACTTTTCCTTGCGTTTGAAAACTGCTTGCTTTTTCACATTGTATTTCTTACTCTTTGGAATCATTGGGTGGTATCCTACTGGGCTTAGGCTCACACCCTACTTACACCCCTTGGGTGTAAGTAGACTTGGTTATGTTTGATTCAGGTAAAGGAAAGGCTAAGGGTGATGGCGGTTCATGGTGTTAGTTCCCATTCTTGGTGCGGAGTTGTGAAGATAGCTTGGGGGCGATGACCCCTTGTCGTGTGGAGTCCTTGGGGCTGTCTTAATGCTATAATTATTTTTATTTGGACCACTTGTATAATCTTTAAACCAATGTACTCGGTTCTGGTTTTCACTTAAGTCTTGTTTGGCTCAAAAATTTCAGATTTATATTATGGAATGTTTTTAATGTTTTATGCTTTCATACTCGGGTAAATCGTTCCCAAACCTATATTAATGATACCCGGGCACTTGTGCCAGCCCGTGGGGATAGGGAACGCCCTTCGGGTCATGTCACGGGCTGGGTTTGGTGCCGGTTTTGGCGGTGACCAGATTCGGTTCGTGACAGCCATTCTATAAGGTGTCTTTGAAATAGGCATAGCACCCAGTATGAGTTCAATTGAAAACTCAACTTCACGATTTGGTGTAAGAACTGGAAATTCCTCCAGAAAGACATCATCAAAATCTTGTACAATGAGCATATTCTTAATCGTGAGTTTCTCACCAACCATTTGAGATAAATAACCTTCATTTAGTGGAATCAATACCCATAATATGGAATAAATTTCCACTGGAAAGTTATGTTCATACTTGCATCGATAGACGATCATAGATGGATCTAGAATATGAAATGTGACTTCCATTCTTTGGAAATTGATATGATATCCATATAAAGAAAGCCAATACATGCCAAGAATCACATCAAATTTCACTATAGGAAGGATCACAAGATTTGCAGGAAGCAATTTCCCACAAACTTCAATCAGAGAAGAATTATAAACTTTTGATGCGACTGTTTGTTCATTATGGGTTGTCACAGCTAACTCAACATCTAATTGTTGAGGTAATAAAGCGATACCCTTAGAAAATTATTCAGAAATAAAAGATTGGGTGGATCCAGAATCAAATAAAACATTTTCTACTTTATAGTGGATGGTAAGTGTACCTTTCACCACTTCATTATCGTACTCCCCATCGCTGATAGAAATTGCGTGTGACTTTCCTTTGTCTTTAGTCTTAAGAGTTTTTTGATGTTGATCATCATCAACAACCCTTGGATTAGGTCATTTATTAGCATAATGACCCATTTCCTTGCACTTGTAACATTGAAGTGTATGAGGTGCACTCTGTGTAGCCTTTTCTTTGTTTGCGTCACTAGACATATTCTTCCCATAATTGTAGCATTAAAATGCCCGATGACCTTCCTTTCCACATTTGAAACATTTACTTGTCCCTTTAAAACAACTCCCTCCATGTTTCTTTCCAAACTTTGAGCATAAGGGAAAACTCGTCTTCTTTTTAGTGTGCTCTTTAGATTTTCCTTTTAATTCCATTTTTCTCTTCTTATCAAATGTATATGACTGATGGGTTTCTTCAATCTCCATCTCAACCTTGAGAGCACATCGAATATTTCCTCGTAGCTATCGAAGTCTCTTATGGCTAATTCCCTTCGAAGACTTGGTTTTAAGCCACTAAAGAATCGATCGATCTTACTCTCAGGTTTTATAACAATTCTGGAAGCGTACCTTGCAAGTCTCGTAAAATTTGCTTCGTAGGTACCAACAGATTCATCATCCTTTTGCTTCAGTTCAAGAAACTCCTTCTCTATCTTTTTTCGAAGAATATGAGGCAAGTACTTATTGAAAAATAAGTTCTTGAACTCATCCCATTCCATGGACTCAATTTAATCTCTTGGCCTCGTATTCTTGATAAGATTCCACCATTGATCAGCTTCACCTTCCAAATGATATACTGCTAAGATGACTTTATCATGCTCAGAACATTGAAGAACTGAAAATATCTTTTTAGTGGTACTGATCCATTGTTCAGCCACTAATGGATCAATAGACCCACTGAATGAAGGTGGACGCTGCCTCATGAAGGATTAAACAGAATGTTGCTCCTTCCTTTTCTCATTTGGAAGTCCTGCATGATTCATAGCTTGAGAAATTTGTGTGAGCATGGCTACAAGATTTTTCATTCAAGCTCCCATAACGTTTGGTTGCTCATGGGGACAATCATTTCATTGCTCGTCACATTCTGCATTAACACGGTTTCTTCGGGTTCCTGCCATTGACTAAAACCAAGAAGAATAGTGTGAGCGACACCAATTATAATAGGAAAACCACATAATCAAGAATAAAATTTCACACTTAAGGTATTATCATAGGTTACTCATGGCCATTTCTAAAACACTAAGATTTTGTCCTATTCTTAGACATATCCTTAGGGTTCTTACTAAGGATTTCACATCCTAGTTTCCAAAGGTTTACTATACCTTTCCTTTGATACCAACTATAACGACCCATACTTTACATACATTTTTATTTCTTCAAAATTGAAGCACACTTATTACAACATATAACAAAACCACAATAGGAGCGTATAGGTATAGTGTATTTAGAAACTGGGAAACATAAACAATGGGTTCATAAAGCATCTACATTGTCTCAAATTTATTTCATCATATCTAGAAATCCCTTTTTGTCATATCCTACTTAATACCCTTCTTCCTGACCAGGGGAAAATAAAACATACAAAAGGGTGAGCTCAAATGATTAGTAAGGGTAAAAAAAAGAAATATCAATCACAACATATTCATAAGAACATAATATTTTGGAAATATTAACCTGTAAAAGAGATCATAATTTCATAACAGGGGATAAATCATAGTAGTGAAATGTAATCCCAATAATAAAAACATAAGGCATGAAACTTTTTGGCATACACACATAATCATAGAAAATCATTTCTTATTAGTCAAGACTCATTTCCAAGACTATCTTAGCAGACAAATTCCATTTCTGAACTGAGTTCACTCCTCGTTATAGTCCTGTATCACTGAACCGGTTTAACTTGCTGTTACATCCATGTATATCTCATGAGATATAAATCTTTACCCAATTCATTTGAGGGAGATATAGGTCCCACCCATCTCATAATGATATCATTCTTATGTGTGCCATAAGATCATAAATCATACATCATAGCATAACCCATGTAATAAAAATGGGATTCTTCAACTTCATGCCATAATAACATAATACATGTAAGATAAAAGGACTTCATAAAAATAATTCCATAATAACATAATCAAATCAATGTAAAAATAGGGATAGAAACAGAACCCTATATTGTCTTAGATGGAAAATAATTGTATAAAACGCTTGAACTCCATTCTTGAGGAAAATATCCTTTCTATTTCAAAAACATTTTTCCTTTATTAACATGTCATACAATTTTAAACTAAAAGAAGTTGATGAAAAAAAAATTGAAAACTTGTAAAGGAAGATTCATGGAAATAATGTTATATGAAATCATAAAAATCCATTCATGCCGTGTAAGTTAAAAAAACATTCTTCTCGTACTTTGGCCGGAAAAGTCAAAAAGTACCTCGTACAAAAAATGACAAAATATTCCTTTCATATCTTTTACTAAAACTCACCAATGAGTAATATTAGATTTAAAAAAATTTAGGAGGATAGAAATAATATTCCATATTGAGGAAACATGGATGTGGATGATAAATACTCCCTAATAAATTCTGAAGTATAAACAATCTCGGATAAAAATGAGATTGTGAGATTTTCCATTACCTTAGGTATAATTTCATTCGTATGTGTCCGAAACTCCTGTATAATTATTTAAATAATGTTATTTACTTATTCCAGAATCATACTCATTGTTATGATATAATATATGGCCATATTCTTAGCTTCTTATTAGTAATATTTCATTGTTACTTGTTATTCGGGTGTTTATTGATTTTCTTTGTTCTTGTGCATGTTTTGTCAAATAAATTCTTATTCTTCTTTTTATCTTATACATTCCTCATTTACAGAATGATATTAGTGTAATATATATCATATTTATTCATTCATTTAATTTATACAGTCATTATGCAATGAAGATCATGTAGAATGAGTTGCATCACATCGTAGAGACGGTAGGCCGTACGTATGCACGAGCGATGATATCATTCCAATGATCGTGGAATTGTGTTTAAGTGTATTTATAATATTTAAGAATAAATATCACTTTAAAATAATCATATATAGTTATTCTTTACACCATTATATCCATCCAAGTAAGGTGGTGGTGGAAAACAGATTACACAACGGCGTGGAGACGGTATTCCGTACGTACGCACGTTCAGTGATTTCGTTTTCTGTAGGATGGATAGAAGGTGAAATAGGGTTGTTTCATATTTATAATATCATATCAGTATATGAGTGATACTTATGTTATTACTTCATAATGACACAATTAAAGAATAGGAAGTAGAAGAAGAAATAAATTAGAAAGGATTGGTAATGGATGGTACCTCTTCTTTGACGCGCCTCTTCTTAACCTCCTCTTAGGGCACTAGATTTGGTCTTTGAAGAATACCAGGACCTCTAGGATGTTTCTAGGGAAGTGGAGAATATAATTTTTCATGGTTTTTCCGAGCTTGATGGCTCAAGGTGGTGTGAGGAGGAGAGGGAGGAGGTGCCCTTTTATAAGGGAGGAGAGGGTCACCTTTGGAAAAACTAAAAATATTATTTTCTAATAAAGTGATATTCAGTTTATAATGGATCAAAAGTGACTTATTGAAAAGATAGGGTGGGGATGGGTCTAAATCCTCTCAAAAAGAGGTTTTAGACAAGTTTATTTTACCATTTTAACCTTATCATTTAGATTTAACTCTAAGTTAAATAATTTAACTTTTACCGTGTCTTCTTGTATTATTACACTATATGGTTAATAAAATTACTATAAACTTACAATCGAACCCCAATTGGTTCATTAATGTCATATATATTATTATATAAGTCTTTTGGACGAACCTTAGATTTTTAGGAATAGAATAACAATTAATAATATAATATTTGTTTTAAAAACTCTTTTATGTCAATTTTGACACTATTTGGTATTTTGTATTTGTTAAATTCATAACAAAATTATTACTTCAAAAAAAATTCATATAACTAACCATAATATGTTATATTAACCTAGAAAATTAGTTTAATTCATAAAAAGTCTCAAATTACATTTATTTGAGTATTTATAATATCATTTATGTGAATATTTCATTAATAAGGTAATTACTGCATCATCATTGTGTCATAAATAAATCACATTATTTAATGTCTAAAAATTATAAATAAAATACCATTATGTAGGAAATATTTTTATATTTATAATTAATATTTATAGTTTAATTTATCTTATATATAACCCTATATTAAAAATGTTTTAGTTATTAAACTTTGTTTTTAAAACTTTTAACTCTTCTTTAAATAAAATAATAATAAATGTCCTAATCTAATAAAAGTTGACCTAAATGGTCATATTTTGTTCCAAATGTTGTTTTTGATAGAATTAAACTTATCCAATAGAATTAGGACATGTGTTAGGGTAATAATAATATCATTTTTACCATTAATTACCCTATTTACTTTTAACCGTGGTAAATAAAAGTAAAAGTTACTATTCACCAAATATTATTTTCATCTCATTGAACCACATTTTACTTACTGAAATCAACCGTGTCTCTCGGATTTTTGAAATTCCATTCACATAAATGATAAAATTAAGTTTTATGTAAATTTGAAAATTCTCCTAGGAGGTGGGTAAAAGACGGTCAAAAGTTCAATAAAATTTTTATATATCTAAAATTATTATAAAATGACACCAATGAATTACATTGAACTTATATAGGTATTATGTATCAATTTTTTCCTAAAATAAATTTAAATAAAATAAATAATTATTTAAATAAAAAGTCAGTTTTTAAATAGTAACCTAGTGTTTTCACTATTCATCAAAAATTGAAAGTTTTCAGAAAAATACCAAAATTTCATCCTAGGCTAATTTTGATATTCCGAATCCAAAAATGAAGTTCATTTTGAAAGATAAAATTTATAAAATTTCAAAAAGTGGGTATTACTATCCATAACGGCTAGTTTTAATAATATTTTAATAGCACATCATTGTTTAGTGAAACTCAGTATTGCGTACAATGCAAGCTATCAAGGAAGGTTGCGATTGAATGTAAAGCAAGACAAGATAGTGTTGTGTGTATTGAAAGATTCCTTTGACGATGTATATAAAATAAAAACAAAAATATTTCTCATAAAAATATCAGGTGTTATAGGAACTCCATCCAATGTAGCAAGTTTGACCCTCTTATCTTCCTAATTCAACTGCGTAGAAACTCAATTGGAAACTCACAACTTCTCTGACCGATAGAGATATGTTTGGTGGAACTACTTCTGTTGTAACTCACTTTGATTGATCTTCATCTTATGGGTCTCACTCTAATGGATCTCTCTTTGATGTATCTTTCTCTAATATTCTCAACTTGAACCTGAAAAAAAAACTTTGGATAGGATCACAATCTATCACAAAAATGTTAAAGAATAAACTTTCCTCACATGAGAATAATTCATCTATACTAATGTACTATTTATTTTTATTTATAGGTGCTCTAGATTAGAATTTTTACGAAAACTAATTTCTTTTCCCGCACACTCATATTTTCATATATCTGAATGTCAAATTCATTGTAGCTTCATCTTGGACCAATTTAGCTCTTCTTAATTCTTCTAATGAATTCTTGATAATTCTCAAATCTTTACAATTATTATTGAATTAAAATCCTTTTTAAACATACTCAATCATCAGTTCACATTCTATAAACAAAAATATGTCAGATAGATTTTATGCATATTATGGATTAGTGTAAAAAATTCATCTAATGGATCAATGTCTAGAATTAATCTACTAAATCGATGTCAAGCATTCAACTAATGGATCTGTATCAAATATTATTTGACGAATATTGACCCAATTGAATAACTCTAACATTTTTCTCTTGACTCATCAAAACAAAACAATTTGAATTCCCACTGTGATAATTTGAGCCAAATGAAAATTGTCAAATACATTTTTGAAGATTCTAAAGACTTCAGTTGTCTGCAAACACTTTAGTAGTCGCTCAACACTTCTCACATTTTCAATTAATTTCTTATTATGATAACACTCTTCATATATTTTCTCAGTCCAATCATATGTTTCTGATAAAAAATACTATTTAATGATTCGATGTCAACAACTAACTTGATTGACCAGTGTCAATAACTAATTTGATTTTCATCATTTTTCATCTTCAGATATATCCATATCATTGAGATATATGGATTTTATAACGGTGCATCCAATTTTTCATCCAAATGGATACTCTTACAACTCATGAATATTAAAAAAAAATTGCATCCAATAATCCTTGGTCTAATGATATTTTTCTGGATAAATTCATTTTTGGTGACTTCATAAATTTTCTCTTCTATTTTCTCCTTCAAAATTAATATTTTATCATGACTTATTCATGATGTTTGTAACATTAATCAATAAGTAAAAAATAATTTGATTTTATTTTATTGAAATCTGTGTCTGATCTTCTACATCTGGTAAGCTGTGTATGGAAAAGTAATATTCCCCCTTTTTTATCTTTGTTTTTTTGTCGAGTTCATTTTCACAGTCAGTCCGACATAGTCTGTCTAGATAAAAAGTCTCCACTTATTCTCAACTTTCTACATACTTAAACTATTGATAACAAATACAACCAAAACACAACTTGGAACTTACGAAAAATAATTCTAATTACTATTAATTAGATTCCAAGTGATCCAATCATAAAGGGGTTCATTAATGTAGTTAATGTTATTGATTCTATTACCCCCATTTGATAGGGTTTTTCACATTTTTTCTAAAGGATAGTAACCACATATCCTTATAGAATATTTCCACTCCGAATAAAATTCTTGGTATAAACAATTAAATTCTTGATCATCCCCATGGTCCATTTATATATCATGGAGGAGTAGAATAGTTTGAATACAATTGTGAGTTTAACCAGTCAAATTCTTCCAACCATTAAGATATTATTTCCTTTCCAAGTTAAAATTTTAATTTTTATCTAATCAATAATACGATTGAAATAAAAAGACTCAAGTTGCCCCCAGAATAAAGAAACTCCAATGTAACTGAAGGGAATTTAGACCTATCTAATCCCCATTTCTAACATGATATTTTTTTATGACAAGTGAGAATATTTTCCGAAAGTATATGAAAGACTTATCCTAGATGATAGTTTTCCTTGATATAGTTTCATAATTCTATAGAGTGTGTTTAAGTAACTAAATATTCCTCTTAATACCTTAAAAATAATAATAATTTCATCGACATAAAAAATATGAGTTGGAATAATGAATGACCTAGAGGATTTTATCAAATTGAGTTTTCCTTGTTTAACCATGTGAGAAAGAATCATGCTTTGATAATATTCAATAATAGAGAAAATAATTGGTAAAAAGGGATGAAATTGTATTACCCCTCTCGAGAACATGAAATATCCATTAGGAGAACCATTAATGAATATTAAAATATGAGCTGAGAAAAAAAGTAAATCACCTAACTAACAAAAGTTCTACTAAATAAAAAATAGTATAACACATTTTATATGAAATTAAAATCCAAAGTGTCAAAATCCTTCTTAATATAAAGATTAAGAGAAATAATAAATTTTATTTTTTATTATTTAGTAGATCAAAACAATCTAAAGTAGTTCTAATGCAATCTTGAAGGTATCTACCTTTGATAAAACCAAACTGATTATATGAAATAATTTATTAGGAATGATAGTAAGCCTATTTTCAAGAATTTTAATAATCACATTATAAATAGTCTTGATAAGATAAATGATCCTAAAAATATGAATAGTTCAAGAATTTTTAATTTTTGGAATCTGAGAGCAACTAAGCATTGAGACCTTGAGGAATTATCACACTAAATAAAAGGTAGGAGACCATCTTTCAAACATCAATGTGTATAACATCCCAATATTTTTGGAAAAATAAATTATTAAAACTATATGGTAAAAGGTAACTACTTATGTTAATGATAAAAACAATATATTTTATTTAAAATTCAATAGAAATTAGTGTAATAAAATTATTATCCTCCGGGAAAAAATTTGGGCATAATACCCTCTATCAAATACCCTTACATTATAGGACCTTTGAATAGGTTTGAGTAGTAGGAAAAATTATAGTATGAAATGATCTCCTTTTTATGAATTACTTGATCCCCTAATTTCAAGAATTAAAGAGTCCTACTAACATTAAATATTTCTTAATATATTTATAAAATTTGGATTTTCAACCCCCTCCATGAGCCATTTGATTTTTAATGTTTCTTTCTAAACCATTTCCTTCATTGAGAGAAGAGAGTTCAAATTTTAAGAAATTCTAATCTATTGTGAGATATGAAAATTGAAGTATACTTTGGTAGAATCCTCTTATAACTATTTAAGAGAGTACTCAAGAGTGGATATCTCACTTTACAACCCACTATATATAGATTTTCTACAAATATTTAGCTTATACTTCAAGAGTTTCTACTTTAATATACAATTTATAGCCTAATTTTCATAGTACATACACCCCAAAACTTCCGGATGATTCTGCCACATTCAGGGAGGTACGTTTGTGCATTGTTGAATCTAAAAGGGAAGAGAAATTTTATATCTCTATTCATACAACTAACAAGTATGGGGTGGTTCTCATAGTTGAGTTTTGGAAGGGTGATATTGGATATTGAGTCCCATTTATCCAGATAAACCTCATTAGTAAAGGCTTGATCAAGCTTGCTATGTACCATTCTATTGAGATTCCATATGTACCATGTGAATTTTTCACCAACCAGATTGACATTAATCAAATAATTCCCATCAATAGAAGCCTTTATCTCCCTAATAGAAATAGATGAGGGGACATCACCAATTTTCTCACTGGGGTCGAGTATGGTGTTAAAATATCTAAGTATAATCCATGGATCACATATACAACCTTTTATCATTTATATGATTTTTTATAAGCTCTTTCTATCTTGGTACCTATTCATGGAATAAATAAAAGATAATCACATTTGTTTATTATTTTATTGAATAATTCAAATTACCATCTTCTCCTCCATCATATAGGTGTATTAATTTCCAATTGAAGAGTGATAAAAGACCCATAAAGTTTCCATTGGAGCTGAATAAATATTAGAACCAAAAAAATTGTAACCAATTTTATAAAGACTGGTAAATCCTAAAGATAATGAAATTTTTAGTTTATAAATTCAAAAAAGTTTATGTTTATGAATTTGAATATATCTATACAAGTAATTGTCTATTTCAATGTTTTCTAATCATTGATAATTCTAGAAAAGAATATTCATTTTGAACTTGATTTTGTGTTGAAGTTTACCTTATTTATTTTTATTCTCGATTTTTTTTTCTTGAGGCATTCTTTAAACCACCATCCATAATATATAGACTTATGGTTTGTATTTTACTCATTGAAAAAAATAACATTTCCACCCTCAGCAGAGGGGGTGCTTATGTTGGGGTCATTTCCATATACTATTTTATGCATAGAACTAATAAAAATTGTTCGGGAACTTTGGGAATTAAGGGAGAAGATATCAGTTTCCTCCCTTTCCCCTTCTTATTCAATAATTCTAATAAAATGTTTATTTGGAATAGATATAGAAACATTGATGGAGGAATGAGATACATCTCTCATAGGGAATGTGTTCTTTAGGTTGTCTTCATCATTGAGAGCATAAGAGACCTTATTATTATCAATGGATGATTGATCATCAATTGAATTGAAAATAAAATTAATGGTCCCAACATGGTAATATCTATAGATAGAAATGGATGAGTATCCCATATATTATCCATATATATATATATATTATAAACTTACAAGGTAGGAATATTAGTAGATGTTTTATCAATACCACACACTTCTTTAGTTTGGGGAGAACCTTTAGATAGATGAGGAGTCCAGAATGTATCGTCCAGAACAAGGTTTGTCTCTATATTTTCAGTGTCATCCATAGATGCTTTAGGAATAGACAAAGGGTCTTCATTACCCACCGCAACTAGAGACACCCCATAATTTTTAGATTCATTTAATAACACCTCACCTGTAACAGGGGGTTAGGGTGAGCATTCAAAACATTTTCAGTAGAGTCCTTACTCGAGTGCTCTCCCTTTTTAATAACAATTGGTCTTCTTTTCATAGACATACCTACCTCCTTCCAGGCTATAAATTTTTACACATTAGGATTTTTAAACTTCCATTGTATGAATATTCATTGGTATATAGAGTTACCAATAATATTTTACACCTCACAAAATGTATGTAGGTATTCATAATCCACCTTTATTTTAAACTTCAAATCATTTTCAACCAGATTTAGCACCATAAGTAACTTGGATTCCATGTCAACATAAACTAGAATACAATCTTAGAATCCAAGATCACTATAAAGAGTGTGATAATCCATATTCAATGATTCTCCCATGAAAGAGGCTAAATCATTGAGAATATTGGTATGCTAGAAAACCTAGCTATGTTTATGTTGTTTGATCCAAATTTGAGAAGGGGTTTACTTTTGATTAAAAAAAATTAAAATTCATATCCCATTATAAGATTATAAAAACACATGATTTTATTATAATGTTATCAATTTTATATTCATTGTGTAAGTATTCCTTATTCTTGAATAAAATTTGGAAGTAGCATCTCCCAATTGGGATACGATTCTAGTTTTATTGAATCCCAACACTGATAGAGTTTGGTCTTGAGGTCACTATTTCTCCAAGTTTTTTCACCTTTAATAAGAGTGATACAACTAAGATCGGAGAATTTATAGGGATATAATATTTTTTTAATTTATTATATATTGGAAAAGACTAATAAAACACCATCCTTTATTATATTTTTAGTAATCATAGGTGATAAATATTGTTTCATATTTCGAGAAGAACCATGCAGTGCATCTGAAAATGACACCCCTTGGCTCAAGGAGCATGATCACACTCCAGATCTAAGAATTATTTCTCCAAAATCTCCTTCATAGTTACCACTACATATTACCAATTTTTATCTAATAAATCCATGTGACAACATGAAATCAAATATCATGTGAGGTATAAGGTTCCAGAGGATCTCCATGTTCAAACAGTTCATTCCCACTCATCCTTCCTCTTTCCTGAAAAAATTTTAAATAATATAAAATGGGATATTATTTTTTCAATAATCAATACAAGAGAATAGTTTCATTTTAATTTATCAGGAAATAATGAATCTATACACTTCTTTACAGTAATATAACAATCACCCATATTTAGGTTCTTATAAAACATGACTTGCTTCTTGTGATCATTATGTACTTACTTTGTTGTCATGTTTTAATAAAAATATGTAAAAAACATTTTATTAAATACCCAATAAGTAATAAAGAATAATTAAATTGATGAATATACTTTAATTATAAACTTTTACTTAATTTTATTTTAGTTTCTCTTGTAATGACTATTCTTTCCACAGAAGAAGAAAATAACATACTATTCCTTTTCTTGACCCTTGATGTTCTTAATCATAAAAGAGAATTTTGTATAATTGTTAAACTTAGTATTAGTCTTGTGAATTTTTTATTTTACCTTACTCTCAATCATTTTAAAAACAAAAGGATTTTCAAAATTAATGTCCTTTTCAAATTGGAGAAGCATAGTGAGGATATATGGGAGATACATTTCAATATTGTTCATATAAAAAATTTACAGTGAAGTTATAAAATATATAAGGGAGTGAAATAAGTATTAAATACACGCACAATTATTCAGGTAACTAAAACCTGATAATCTACAGTTGATCAATGTAATCATTTTGACTATGTAAGAGACAACTTATACACCATCTCCTTGTTTTCTCATAAATAGAACATTGGAATTATTAAATTGTTCATTTTTTTGATTCTACAAATAAAAATCATGGAGATGGATGAGCATAGTGATTAAAACCATAGCCTCATGTGACTTTTGAAATTCACTATACATAGTCAAAAACATAAAAAAAACTGAAATCCAATGCATCATACAAGTGTTTCTTATAGACATAGATATCCTCATCACTTTCCTCCTCAGTAGATTATATGTGTATATAATAAAAAAAACTTGAATATGTTATTAAGAATCCTAATATATTTAAAATTTCTAATATAACTCACTATTGGACTTGAAATGTCCTGTCTTGTTGAAGTTATCATGGTAAGGATCCAAATTTACCTTATTATAACCTAGAGAAAGGACATGTAAATTAGAAGAAGGTATTTAGGTAGGGGTATTTATAACTTCTAAATGGTAGTTCATTGATCCATTTAGTGTGCTTCACAATCAACAAATCATAATTTCAATTTTCTCATTACTTTCCTCCAAATTTTTATTAAATAGAAAAATACCATTAAATCCAATACAAGTTTGGTTATGTTGAAGCACTATCCCTGTTAAGACTTATTGATAATTAAAATTTCCCCTGACAAAGGCCTAAACCAACACTTTGATTATGAGAGAATATTAATTCATATGATGTAGGGATTATTTTGACTTAATATTTTTTGATGGATTTTTTTTATTATAATTTTTTCTTGTTTAATACTTTCACATTTATTGTTAGTATTAATTAGATTTTACATAAATGATTAACCATGTGTCAATAAAATGTTTACACATAATCCTTTCATTTTGTTCAATCTGATAATGCTTGTTATTTAATTCATTTGTTTATGTGATCATGAAATTGAATCCATAAAATAAATAACCAAGAAAAAGATAGGATAAAATATATGGAATGATCATGAGATTTATCTACCTGTTTTTTATTGATCAGGTAATAAAAAACCACTGACCTTAAGGGAAAAAATATATGATCCAGTCTTGGCACAAGTTGCAGCATTCTACCTCTATCTTATGTATTAGTTGAGTTTATTTCACCTTGGATCCACCATAAACTTCCTACAATCACCTATGATCTAAATCTTTACATATGATTTACTAATACATAGGTGAGGGGAACAAATGAACTGGTTTTGGGGTTTACATAAAATAAAACCATGGATATGTGGGTCCTTATATTATAAGATGAGGGTATGGAATGTAGTTAATTGTTTTAAATTAATAATAATAATTGTAACAACCCATGAAATAAATAATGTAATAGAAATACAACACATACATTGGTATCTTAAGCTCATGATCATCTTCACATTCAATGAATATACATTTAATAATCAAGCTAGCATTAATTTCACTCCTTCATTACTAAGAAAAAATGAACTTGAATTAATTTATTATCTTAATTAACTTTATTAATTAACTAATTAATTTATCTTAATTTTCATCTAACCATTCCTTGTGATTACCATCCATTTTAATTTTAAAAAAAATATATAAATTTATTCTATATTAAGTTAATCATATATATAAACATGTACATAAGAGGTAACAAGGTGAAAACATGTCTGAACTACCTGATATGGTCCTTATTATGTTAGTTTACTCACACAAAATCTAGAATGTGCAACATGTTACATACATAAATGGAGTTTACTATCAATAAATGTCACAAATTCACATAAAAATTATGAAACATGTAATTATTTTGATTCACATGAAGTACATGGTGTGTAATTACCATACAATTCTTGTAGTTCCAAGTATTATTTAGAAATTAATTAAACATCTGAAATATATAAAACCTATAACATGAATTGAACTATAAATTAATGACACATGAAAACATGTTGATTATTCTTAATTTTGTAATGAATTAATTTAATTTTCTCAATGTAAATAGATAATATAAAAGGCATGTATAAGACAACTACAAGCCATGTATTTCACTTCATTGTCTCTCCATGAAACATACCTAGGGAATGGTCATGTTTGTCAGCTATGAATAATTATGAGTTACACAACATGTATGATCTAGATAAATTCTATGTATACTCTATTTTCATGGTTTTAGTTGCACAAATTTTGTATTAATTCATGTATCATCATTTTCTTCTAGTTTTACTCCCACAAAACTTGTGGAATACATGAAGTTTTAGCGATTTACACTATGTGAAGTCTATAAAACCATATTCCTCTATATCCTAGTCAACACATTATGTTTTAATGAAATCATGTATGATTTAATGAATGGATATTTAAATTAAAATCAAGTTTCATCATGGTGAATTTAACATGGGTACATGATGTGTACCTTTGGGATATACATCGCATTGTCCCATCATATCCATATATAATCTCTATCACCCCTAGATAGGTTCTTCAGAAATTATTCATGTTAATTTAACAAGTTCTTGGTTATATGAGTGAGAATAGATAAGATACATAAGAATATATCTTAATGTTAAGATTTAATGAAAAATTTTCTTGAAATGAATAACTAATGATAAATTCCTATAATGATCAACAATTAATAAATATTTATAAATTTAAATTTAACCACCATACTAACACTTTTTGATTCCAAATTTAGTGAAAGAGGCTATTGGGATTATGGTTAACTTGGATTTTTTCAAGGAATAATTAGTGATTTACATGATAATAAACACTATGACCAATTAATTAAATATGATGGACATTAACAAATGACATCATAACCAATAACAAATAATTGATTTCATTTTAAATTGATAATTAATTTTAATAAAAAATTACCTCGATATTTTTAATTATTTCTTCATAAAATAAGTTGATCATCCATAACCCTTTTGGTTTCACCATCATTTCAATATGAGGATCCAAGGATAAAATCCATCTAGTGGTGATCCACATGTGATCTTACGACCTTCAAGAATCACTTATCATACTTCAGGTTCTAGTGCGCTGATATTTATTTTCTTTCATTACTCCCCATTGATTTTCACACAATACTTCAAATTCACATAGAATAAAAAAATCCTATTAAATATATCATTAGTTTGAGAATTGTCTCTTCAATTTCTCAGTCTAGAGAGTAGGTTTAAAGTGGAAAATGTTTCTCTGTTCATGATAATAAGATAGAGAATTTTCTCTATAGGGTTCAAAGAATCTCTAGAGAGGTGTGTTGTGCACAACTACATCTAACCCTAGGAAATGATATAACTAGGTATTTATAGAGATATGGTAGAAAATAAATAATTTCATATATGGATATAATTATTCTCATAATCCCTAAAAAACACCATGTTTAAATAATAATAATATTATTATTATTATTGATTACTTTACATGAACTAAACTCATGGATAAAATAAATATCTTTTCTTTAAATAGATAAATTAATATTTATTTAAATGATATTTAATATATCATTCCAACCAGACCCAATAACTCAGTACCTGTTTCCACCTTGGTATTTATAAAACCTCATATAATAAATATTATTAATTTGATAAATAAATTAATATTTATAATATTAATAGTTTTGTGAATAAACATTTATTTTAATATTCAACTCACTCATAAATTTGTTAACTGAATATTTGAGATTAGTAAATCTTGAATGAATATTTTTCCATAGAGTATAGAATAATTTTTATTCCAATAATTACATTTCGAAATAATTTAATTGAGGTCAATAAAAACACTAACTATGTGAACATCCATGATTCTTCCTCAGTGGTATCAGGATAGTTTTCCTAGATTCCAATATTAGTGTTTATCAACACTTAAGGGAACCCAATTGGAATAACTTAATGTCATGATGGAGATGAATATATATGAAAAATCACTATAAAATATAATCCATTTGTATCAATATCTTATCAAGAAGGTTTCATACTCATGTCATCAACACATGTGATCTATGTGACTTTATTTGACTATCTGAAATGAACCCATCCATAAACCATTTCCATGGAATTTAATGTGATAGTTATATTTCAATAAAAGGGTTGATATGTCAACTTATAAAAAAATTAAGGGACAAATAATACCTCAACATATTTATTAATAACATATCACTCTTGATGTACCCAACATACCCAACATTATATTGAACATATGGCATCATGAATTACAACAATACATATAAGTATTTGACTCATGATATTCATTAAATAAAAACATAAAGTACAAATATCATTATACATTCTTCTAGATAGGAATATACAATGGAACTTGTAACATGTGTAACTATTATATGCAATCCTATCCTCTTATTATCCATCCTTAGAGATTACCAAGTGAAAAAATCTTGTGATGAGGTCTTTTTACTTATGAATACTCACACCCGATAGTCTACATCATATTCATCCCATCCAATTATTTCCTGTAACCATATGAAATATATTTTAAGAATATCATCATTTTAATTCCAAGTAATCTTAATAATGGGGAATTTATATGACTTTATCAATGAGATAGATATTCTAATACATTATAACATTACATTCATGTATAATAACAATCAATATGTGATAAGGTATTTATTAATATTAAATTCTATCAGTATATGAGAATTCTAATGTGAAACGCAGTCAGTTCTAGGGCACCGACTCTAACATATACCTCACAGGGTGGTTTTTACTAGAGTTTATTTTTTGGGTAAGTAATTTATCTAGAGGTGTGTTGTAACACCCCAAGAATTTACAAATAGATTTATTATAGAATGCATGAAACACTAAGTATCTAAAAACCACCAATTTGTTATAACCTAGACAAGTAAACATAATTTTTCCACCTCTGTGATTTGAATTTTGAGAAACCGACATACACAGTTGCGTTCAGTAATATATTTAGAGTCTGATAAGACAAACTTAATTTTGGTGAATAGTAACAAACCATTTTGAATAGTGACATACCCTTATGAATAGAAATGAATATTAATTAATATTCAATCATATAAAAAATATAAACTTCACCCATTAATGTATAAATACAATTTAGACATCTTAAAAGTGAAAAAAATTATAGTATATATATTGGTATTTTTGTATGATATAAATATTTAAATTACAATTTTATGATTAATTTAATAATTTAAAATGGAAATGTATTTTCTTAAAATTTAATAAAAAATTGTTACTTTATTTTCTTATGATTATAAAAAAAATTTATAGGACCTTGATCAATTTCTCAAGGTCATATAAAACGAGTTACAGATTTAAAGTTGTTTTTTTGAAATAAATTATGATTTTATTTAAAAATTAAATTAAAAGAATTTATAAAATTATTTTCAAAAAATGGAGATCATTTTTGAATTATTCACGTCAAAAAATATTCTGGTGAATTTTTGGGATTTTTCTGAAATTCTTGAATTTTTTATGAATAGTGAAATACGGTAAAATATCGTATATACAAATTATCAGTCAAATAAACTATTTATAACATCATAAGTTATTTAAGTCCACTTGTTCTGAACTCACATGAATTTATTACTATTATTGGTCATGGAATCATCACTATTTCTGTTCTTGAGAGAAATTATTAAACTAATGATTAAAAAATTATGAAAACCCTCATCTCCTCCACAATAAAACCCCCCTCACTCCCTCTTCTCTTCACTCCTCTAATACTTGAAGATCCTAAAAGTTATGACCAATTAACATTCCCTAGTCACTTCCCACGTCCAATATACTCTTTTTCTTTCCAAAAACCAAAATACCTTCCCTTAAAGAGGTTATCAAAGAGGTTATTTCAAGAGGTAAAACACCTACTTTTTCATTTAGTTTCATTTCAATTTATCTTCATTTGTTATCCTCTCCTCACATCCTCTATCCAAATGGCCATGGTAGATCCAGTATTATCTATATATTGGAATTATATCATGTTAAGGTAATAACCATCATCAATATCCTTACTCTCTCTCTCTCTCTTTAATTTTATAAACGAAATCAACGTCCACGAGGTTCCAATTTATAACCTTTGTGGACTACGAAGTTTCATTCTTCAATTTCTACTTCATTACTAGTCATGGAACCATTTTTATTTTTGAGAAAGACTATAATATATTTATTATAACCTAATTAATATTCAATAACCAGTATACATACATATTATTAAATCGTACGACCAAACTAGTTCCTAATAATCAAAATACCGCTAAAATAATCTAAGTGAATGCCTAAATATTTCATCTAATGATTCACCCTTTTTCCATATAAATGACTATTAAAAATTCTTCATGTTCATAAATAATATTTAATTTTATTTCTTTATATTTACATCCATTCCACATGAACTCCATTACTTAATAACAAGTGAACCGATTATGAAAATAAAGAAAACGAACACTTCAGAACGACAAAATTCAATATAATAACTTATCAATAAGAACATAAATGAAATAAAAAGAATTATGATAAACTAAATACATGTATAATGGGTTATGAAATAAGTTATTTTTAATTCTAATTTCATATTCTATGACCTTAAGTTCAAGAGAGAAACACATTCTGACTTAAGGTAAGAGGTTTATTCATCTCACTTTTATTTTTTGTGAGATATTCCGTAATCACTACTATTACTTGTGTATGGTGTATTTATACTGCACATTAATGTTTCTTATCATTATTCCATTTATTTTCTTGATATTCAATGTTTTATTTAATTATTTTTAATTTTGGGGCATACGATTCAATTGATTACAAAGTTGTAAGGGTTTTCCACCCAAACCTCCATTTTCATTCAGGTTACTTTTATTATCTACTTACCTAAAATAAATTCTTATTAATTCAAATTTACTTATAATATTTTATGTTTAAATGTTATAAATTTTCTTACCAACCATAATCCTTCCTTATTTTATGGGGAGTTACACATTTTAAAAGGAACTTTCAAAATTATTTTTGAAATACAAACCCGATTCAAGGGATCTTTTTGAATTCTTACCTATTTTTAAGTGTACACAAAAATATGTTTTAAGACAAAATAATCTTTATAAAAACACTCATTTAATCATGAAAAATGATCTTGGATAATTTCTGGATTTAAGATAACAGACGTGCCTTTCCACTTCAAAATTCTCTTCAATACTTTCCTTAAAATTCCCTAAAATGATTTATTTTTAAAGAATCTTAAGAACTATTTTTACCTGATTTAACTTTAGTGGGACATTATTTATATCTAAAATATAATTTCAATATCATATAATTTTATTTTCCAGGATATTCATGTTTAAAATCCTATTTCATGGAAAATATAATTGATTTTTCAAAAGAACACTTCTTTCAAAAGTAAAAAAAGGATTTTTCTCATCTCACATTAACTTTTATGAGATATATGCCTTATTCACCACTTATTTATTTCTTGTGGTGTATGTAATTACCTTTGTTATATCATATCAAGAGTCTCATTATTATCATGATCTAAGGGATTATGATTTGAGTGTTTCAAGGTGGTATGGGATACTTTGGATTGTTTAAGTATTATTTCCTCAAGGATTTTTCAATGGTCTCATTTAAAAGTATCTTCATCTATGTCAATATCCTTTGTTGAATATTTTACTTCATTGAGGTTTATCTCTTATGAAATCATATAAAATATTTATTTGAATGATTTATGATTAGTTTGACTATGGATGTGTTATCTTAAAACCAATCACCAATTAACTCTGAATGGTTAGTGTTTATGCTTAATGTTCATAGAAATTTATTTATATTTCACATGTTAGTTTCAATATGATTGTGTATGTTATTTATATTTATCCTTGTTCATATAAGGAATTAATTGTACTTAGTAAGTTTCATGTGGGGACCTCTATAGCCCCTCTATGCATCGGTAGGCATCATGAGACAAATAGACGTGGAATTGTGTGAGGCCTTTCCCAATTTGAGATATGGTTTTGGCTGAGGCCTTAAACATTTTTAGACGTCTTAGACGATGCCTTGAAAAAGTGTTTCATTATGTATGGAATATTAAATTCCCTCATTATGATGCTATTAATTGAAATTTCTTGTGGTTATTTGACTAGTAGAATTCCCATGATTATGTTTTATTATGACATTATTTACTTAGCTAATATTCCTGCCATAATGGGTTCAAGTTTATTATTTGTAAAGGAACATGTTTTAATTTATTCACCATGCATAATGTTTATGTTTATGTTATATTCCTCTATATTGATTACTCTTACTGAGCATTTGATCTCACCCCTTTCTTATGTTTCATTTTCCCAGGATATACAGAAGTAAGTTATGAATGATTTGTAGGCATAATCTAGGAGGTGTGGATGTTTCAAATGGAATAAATTAGTGTTTTTTTCCTTTAAATATGTAATAATGAACATATTTATGTTTCTTGTTTCCAAAATCTACTAAAAGAATTTGTCCTTTGGGATGTATATTTATTATTTATATGCCAATGTAATAAAATAAGGTACCAGCTCACGGAAACTAGGGTCAGGTCCTTACATGTGTGACTATATATTAACTTGTGGGCCAATACATTAAGGTTTAGTTATGATGAGGGGACTAGTATATAAATTGTTTAACTATATATTATGGATATTAAAATGATATAAGTGGTTCATTGATACTGGCCACAACATCTTGGATTGATATTCATTATATCTTGGTAAGTGCTTAATGACATGACATTTTTTATATCTTATTTATGTTTTCATCTTTGAATATATATTTTTTACATGAACTTCCATATATTTTAAATTATATAAAGGATCTTGTTGGTGGTGGTGAACTATTCTATGTACTAACATCCTACACACACACCACAATAGATGAATGGAGTTTCTATTTTGATATATATGAAATGGGAAGGTATTGATGACTACAAGTTGATCCAATGAAACTCGACATGTACGTGGATACTATATCATGTTTGGGCCTTGGGATTTTGTGGGTAAGGTTCCATTGATTTTTTTTTTATTTTGTCAATTGTTATGCATATAGTTATCCCCATGTGAGATCACTATTGAATATAAATATATGACATGACTGAGTGACTACCCATAAGTCATGGTTAATTACTTATAGAAATAAAGATTATAAATATATTATTTATATCCTTTTAATCACCAACTACTATGAATTATTTTGTAGATAGTTGGAGGTAAAATCTACGGAGAAAATGATCCTTAGCATGAAACTTTGGTTCGAAACTCAATATGGATGATTAATGTAAATATAAGAAATCTAAATCTAAATAATGATCTTTGAATGATTAATCTGCATCAAGTTTTTATAAATTTGAAACCAGGAGACAATTAAAATTAAAATGTTATTAATGAGTGATCATGTTGTTTTTATAATTTGATATAAACAATACCTTGGTGTTGGTGTTTGTTCTCTAGTCAACAATTTAATTACATATTCCTTACATCAAATTCACTGGTCCATATCATATTGTATAATAGGTGTAAATCATATGATATGACATGCACAAAACTAAGGTATGTCATATGTATTTTTAAGGGAATTGTAAGGAATATTATTTAATAATAGGCCACTTCTATAGAAGGGCTATGGGAAATGTTTAATTATTCTACAAGGGAATTCATTAATAAAAATTTCATATGACTAAAATTTTTGTAGGTTGATGCCTTGATGTGATGAATGGATGAATGAATAAATGGAATTTAATCATTCATTATATCCACTTAAGGAGAATTCTTTAGGGATATATAAATAGGTAGTCACCATAATATGGTGATCATCCAAGATTTCCCAAGTGTTGGATGAATCGTACTTATCCCCTAATCTCTCTACTCTTTACTCTTTACCTCGAGAGGCACTAACATGTTTTGTGAATAGAGAAGAGTTTTTACCATGTGATGAAATAAAAAACCAACTAGCTTATACACCACATAAAAGGGATATCATTTGGATACCTCTTATGATCTTCATCATTCCAATACGATTGAAGAATATTTAGTAGTGTTCATCATTGCATGGTATAAAAATAAATTTATTCATTATATATATATATATAAGGTTTTCGGCTTAATGCATTGTGATTTTTTGAATTCAGGTTTCTAATCACATCTACAATATAGATAATGTGTTAATAACTCATAAGAAATCTATTTGGGGAATCCGAGCACTTCCATGATCTTTGTCTCATGAAATATTTTTTTAAATTAAATAAAAATGGTATTATATTGGATATTTTATTCACTATTGCTAAAAACAACTCAAAAATCAAATTGTGTCTAGAATTATGTTATATGATAATATAATCTATAATTGAGGATATGGAATATTATATGATATATCATAGGTGGACATATAGAACAATCGTTTAGTTTCAAATATGTTGTAGAATATGATATAGTTCATCATATCTAATGTTGGTTTCATGCCATGGGTAAGAAAATAAATAATTGGATCATAATAATGAAATCAGGTCTTATTGTAAGGTATGGTAGCAGGACAACTACATTCATGGACCAAATTACCCATAGGTGATATTATAGGCCCTAATTGACTAGTGTCAAGTGATTTATTTTTATATAGTCCTGGATGGTTTTTATGTTACACACAACCTTTGTTATAAGTTGTGATAACTGGAGTTAATATTATACTGGTCTTGTATACTTTTCAATTCTGGCATAGCATTTTATCAATTGTTAAATATGATTGATAACACAAACCTAGGTTACATTATGTTTTTTGAGTAGTACACTTTTAGTTTTAAATTGAATCATTAAACATGATGTATGGTATTTCATTAAAAACAATATACAAATAAATAACTTTTTTTCTTAAAATTCAATTATAAATTGAATTATACAATTCATAAATTATTTTTAAATAATAGAATATTTAATTTTATATATTTATTAATTTATAAAGGTGTTTATAAATTAATTAAATTACTTTTTTATAATTAATTATAAAATGTTTATGATACATTTTGTTAATAAATATCCATAATATTATAATATATTATTAAAATAAATTTTCCAAATTATATGTAATGATATATATTTTAGATATAAATGGTCTATATGGAAATTACAAGTTTAATTAATAAAATGTCTATAAATTATAAAATTTGGAAAAAAATAATAGGGTTTACATTTAATATTATTAATTGATTATAATATCTAATTTGAATTGTTAAAATTAAAATACTTATTTAATAAATTGTTTAAACATTTCAAAATGTGTTCTGATAATTTATTTAATCATAATTTAAATAATATTAAATATTAGATATTTAGATTCTTTCAATTATTTACATAATATATTTTATATATAAAATGTTTATATTTCATGTAATATCATATATTTAATGTAAATTAAATATAATGAATAATATATATGAGTTCATATTGGTAGTGATTATAAAGTGTTTACATTTACTTAATTATGGATATTCTATAAGTAATTTCTCTCTTATAATGTATTTATATATTTAGTTATTTATTAGTTCTTCATAGATAGTTTATATTATGATTATGTTTTTGAATTGTCCATTTATTTATATTATTCCCATATTTATTAATAAATATTATTGTTATATTACGATTCTTTTGTATGCTTATATTTAAGGTATTTAAAATTATTCTATAGATTATAAAAGATGCATCTAGGGAGTTGCATTCTAGGTATGATAATGGATTTAGTTTTATTTTACCACATGTTTGGATTGTACTATATTACGGTATTGAATTAAGTAGTGAATTATAGTTTATATAGTTTAGGTATTAGAGTTTTGATTGAATTAATGCATCTCTTTATTAAAGTATCATTGGGAAGAGGGACGTCAGACTTCTCACTATCCCGAAGGCTCATTCCTTACCTTTAAAAGTGATGTTGGTTATTTATCATTCCCAGCTTACTCATATTGAGATTGTTAATTTCATATGATTCATAAACTTTACATGAAAGTGTTTCATGTACCATATTTATGGGATTAATTTAGATATGTATGAATATAATTAGATTTTAAATTGAGTTAGTAAAAAAGACTATGGTTTTTTTTTGAAGGGTTACCCATCAATAAGTGTTGAATATATTGATTTTATGAAAGGAATATAATTCCAAAATAAATCTTTAAAAGAATGCATACATGTAAAGGTAATAACATGAGATAAGATAAATAAATTAAATCCTCTTTAAAAATATTAATCTTCATATTCTTTCTAAATCAAGAACATTCCAAGACCTCGATCATTAAACTAGGTAGGTTCCATGAAAGTAGGGTGCTCATGGATTTTCTTGTGTACGGCATGGTGGAAATTACTAACAATAAAATTTATGTAACCAAATACCACAATGATATTTGGGTTACACATACTTGGGAAACCCTAAGAGTTGGGATACCAGAGGAATGATGTTGAGTTTATCCATATGATAGATTGAGAAAATATTTGTCCACTCAAAAATCCAAAATTCATATATGATATGATTACCATAATGGACTACTTAAATAACAATGTGGTAATAGGAATTCAAAAGGGTAATATTTTCTTAAGGAAAAATGGATCTTGGATAACTAATGAAAATGTTGAGTTTAAAATATCAATTATTTCATTAAGTGAATATTTACTAAAAATATTTATTATATGTTTTTAAAATATGATAATGATCT
Source organism: Viscum album (assembly GCA_963277665.1). Lineage (NCBI taxonomy): Eukaryota > Viridiplantae > Streptophyta > Magnoliopsida > Santalales > Viscaceae > Viscum > Viscum album. The sequence goes on from OY728137.1 coordinate 117,516,222, forward strand.
TCTAAAATATTCTCTTGTAGATAGATATCATCATCATACAAAATAACATAGAGATTAATCATTGTAAAGAAGAAGATTTATGTAATCAAATTTAGTTAATAGTACAAAACCCAAGAATTATTCTTAAGAATAAACAATTCTATGGGTTGAGGAAAAACATTCTTGATTAAGTTAAAGTTGATGTAATTTAAGAAATGAATATAGTTTCTTATAAGAATAATAATTTGCTTCAGTCATGGTTTTCTTAAGGATTTTTCTAGTTTTGAAATTTATTCTACTATCATTAATGGAAACATTTTGAAAACATGGATGAGTTCAAGAATGGTTTACTTAATATTCCCAATGTATTGAGAATAGATGAACTACATATGAGATGTCCAGTTTTGGGTGTTCCATCGACAATACAAGTGGAAAAAAAGTTCAAAATAGAACAATAAAATTTAGTTAGAAAGACCAATAATGTTTCTTCTAGTATCCAGTTAAGGTCATTGAAACCTAGAGTTATCAATGAAAAATGATTCCACACAATGAGATTGTTTATGATACCTAAAGGGGTTTATAAAACTCCATGTAATGTATATGTCTACTATCAGTTCCATTGAAATAAAAAATTAATTTTTAAGAGTATAGGATATGAAATGTATATTTTATAAGTATTTTGTTTATAGAAGAGTTCAAAATCAATATAACAATTAATATAGCTTATTGTTTTTATTTAAATTATAATTAAAAGAGTTTTTAAATATTGGAATTAAATGTAAAGGAATTTATTAAGATTATATGGATCTTAATAGAGGATTTGTGTCTTTATATCATTTCTATTATAGGATAATATATATTGTTTATTAAAAAAATATTTTTTATAAAATAATAGGAGATATTGGACATGGTTTTTGATTTTTCAACTTTAATAACATATTTGAGAAGAAGATAAGTATAATTTTCTTACCTAGAATAATGTTGTTTATCAAAACATTCGTTAAAATATGAAAAATTGAGATTCCACTACTACTAGTGGCCTAGTTTGAAAACTAAAAAATTATTTTCAAAAGTAATACAAAAAAATATAATACCATATATGATATTGAAATAATATTTTGATTTTTTAATGTTACTAATTAAAGAAAACAAGAGTTGTCTAATCTCTTAGAAATTATTTGTATTTTTTTAAAATATATGGAATTATTTTGAAATTTCACGCTCTGACGACATGTGATTTCTGAGGCCCAGTAAGGCCGGAACGGATTTTTGAACTTTTTTAAAAGTATGTTCATTAAATGTGTGAGTGGGATTTTCTATCTTTTAAACCGGTGATCAGATAAAAAATCCAAGGGCACTGTTAAACTCAGAATGCCAAGATTTTCATGGAAATGAATTAACTTTGGTTGGAATGGTCCAAGAGGAAAAGGTATTGTTCAGACTTTTTTGAGAAAAATAATTAAATAATTTAAAAGAATTATTTTATTTCTTTTATCACCATTGGGTGGAGGATGGTGAAATTGTAGTGAAGTGAATAGGAGCAGATGAGGCACATTAATGAAGCTCATTAATGGACCATATCATGCAGCGTAATGATGCAATAAAGTAAGCATAACATCTACATTGTTTCATAAATGAAACTGTGTAATGAAGCAACGTCGCAACATAACAGAAATGCTGCAACTTGATTCCTTTTATTAAACCAACATGTAGGAGAATGGGGAATTAAACTATAGGGATTCTATGAATAATCGCTTGTAGTTTTCCTCTCCAATGAAGAATGACGAATGCCGATGAGACTTCATCATCTTCAATGTTCCTCAAAGAATAAAACCGGAAGAGACATAGACATCTTGAAACCTCAAGGATGAACACTTCAGCATCGAAAGTCAATGCGGTAGGGGTTATTTAAATTTGATGTTCTTCCCTATTTTTTTAGAAAAAATGAACGCAGATCAACCCATGAATAGGTTGATCCACGATACGTGCATTTATGTGGGAGTGTAACTATATTTGAGGATTTCTCTATATGGGTTTCAACATTTCTTGATATGATTGAACATATCCCCCAAGCCTCCCTGGGTATAAAACTTATAAAGTATAGGGCACGAGCCGACATGAACAAAGGCATGAAACCCTCCTCATGTGTGCTCTCTGTGAACGGAATTTCCAAATTGGTGGAAAGATGATTTAGGGACCTTCACGATGAATAGAACTTTTCCAAAAGATTGTTGGAATAGGCGGCACAAATAATAGACCATCGAAGTGCTTCCGGTGGTCCGATAAAAAATTTTCCGGTGTGCGAGCGCCAGCGGACAACAGCGGCCTGTGACAGCAGCCACAAGAGGAGGGTGGAGGCATGCCCGTTAGTGCGCTGTAGCGGCTGGAGGCCACAGCCAAATGGCCGTTGTGGCGGGAGTTGTGGCCCTAGGTGAGTGCCACTCAGAGGGACAACCCACGTTCAATCCACTCAGGTAGCTAGCAAACCGTTGTCCGTTGAATGCGGATGGAAGATGTATCATGTTTGTGGGGCGAACGGAGACCGTACGCGGTACGACTGCCATATCCTGGCTGGATGACACCCCACTGGCCGCACCATGCAACCGATCATTGGCTCCCAATAAGCAGGCCTGGTCGGACCCACTATAGTGGGACGAACCCACACTGGGGGGCCGAAACCGTGCCGATGGGTTGGTCCTGCACCGAGAGGGTCGGACCCACGTTGGTGGGCTGGACTAGCACCTAGTGGGCTAGACCCGCACCGGTGGGCCGGACCACCACCCAGCAGGCCAAACCCATGCCGACGGGTTGGACCTTCGCCTAGTGGTCTAGACCCAAACCGGTGATCCGGACTCACACCAATCGAGCTGGACCCATACTAATTTCCAGACCTGAGCCCTTTGGGTCAGGCTAGATAAGACCGGGTCACTGGGCGACCTGACGGAATGGACCCTCAGCCAACCCGGGTCGGGTCCAGTAAGGCTCATTGGGCCTGACTGACTGGCCAGGCCGGACCGGACCAACCCTGTCCTAAACTGGGTCAATTCAAGTCTATCTAACTAAATCGGGGTACATGGGACCCCCGAGCCGAGTTGGTCGGGTCAGTCCGATCGAGTCAGACTGTGCCCAGAAGCAAATGTCCCCTGTTTACTAAAACGCCTGTATCTCTCAGATTGGGCATCCCATTGACGCGCCATTAGTGGTGTTGGAACCCTAATGATGAGAAAGTCCTTTGGTGTCACTCTATGTGGGAATTCATGGTGGTTGAGTTATGGACAATGTCTTGTGGAGAGGATCCTTTGGAAATCAAGTGTACTAAGTGCGTGAATCTAGTGGCTCGCTATGACGTGAAGAAAGAATAGGGATCCGGAGTGGGTCAACATATAGAGATCCTGTGTGGGTCAACACCTATAGATCTTGTGTGGATCAACACCTAGCGATCCTCTGTGGGTTAGCACCTAGCGATCCTCTATGGGTCAACACTTTGTGATCCTCTATGGGTCAGCACCTAGCGACACTGTGTGGGTCAGCAGTAGAGAATCTTAATAGAATAAGTTGATCTAGCTTTACAACTAATAATATTTACTTATGTACTTATGTTATACCTAGTGTGAGCTATATCTTTTACTTTGTGATATGTGTTTGAGATCTTGCTGGGTGGTATTACCTCATTGGTATTTTTCTTTGTGGTATTTTCCCTCATGGATTACTGAGAGACCTTCGGAGGTCTCGGGGTACCTACTATGTATTATTATACTCACCCTACATGGGATTCACCCACACCTGTTGTGTCTTGTTTAGATGATAGACAGCCTTGACAGGGACTTTGGGAATCCATGACAAGATGATTCTCGAAGGTGGACCGATAGATGTGGTGTGTTGTAGTGACATCTGATAGAGAGTTGTAACTACCCTTCAGGTAGGATCCTTGGTGGACAACCTTCAAAGCTTGTACTTAATTTTCTGTAATTTCCTTTGAGTTAGTCTTGTATTCTAGCCCCTTTAATTTCAATTTACACACTTTACTCTCAGTAGTGTTACTTTGTGGTGGTTGTACTACTTTCTTTCCTTTGTGGTTTGTTTTTTGTGGTATGCCCTATCTTTTTGTGTACAAGTTTAAAGGAAATGCCTTCTATTTTTGGGTTATGATTTTTTAGTGCTAGTCAGCAGCCCCTGGCCTATGAAAGGAAAGATTGGGGTAGTCACAATACGAGCCCCGGTGGATGGGTCGTGACAAAGTGGTATCAGAGGGCGGTCATTTCTACCAGAGGAACTAAGAGTCTGTGTTTTTCAGTGGGGGAAATAGTGTTAAGTTTATTGAGTTTTTAATTCAGTTTTGGGAGTTCAATGTTGGTGTGACGGCTGACGTATCCATACACTAGGACCCTAAATTCTATTTTACAACTCGGTACACAAAACCACTAGTTGCATGTGTTTTGGAAATGTTTTTCTCTTGATCTATTTTGAGTTAGATTACCAGGTATAACTTATTGACTGTGGAACATGTGTTTCTCTACAGGATTCCTCCATGAAGACAACTAACCATGATCCCAGTGAGATATCATGAAGATGGCCCACCGAGTGATGAAGTGTTATTGTAGGGACTGCTTATAGTGCTAGCACCTTCGGGTGGTGTACCAGCACCCCCACCACCCCGAGAGTAGCAGTTGATACTAGCCCCACCAGTGGATAGTGGATGCTGATTGAGCACGCAACATGAGTTTCAGAGATAGAGGCATCTAAGGTTTCGAGGAGAGATGGATCCTCAGGCCGTTGAGGATTGGATGGAGGTAGTTTCTTGGGTTTTTTTCCTATTAGAGACAACTTCAGACCATATAGTAGTTCTAGCCGCTAGCCATTTTTAGGGATTGGTTGGGTGGTGGTGGATCTTGTCACTCCATACACACAAGGAGGCGACCCTATTCTGGACGGACTTCGAGATCCTATTCAGGTTGGAGTTCTTACCAACGACACTATGCTCAGTGTGTATTCTATTTTTACTACACCTGCAATAGGGCAGCCTGACTATGGCCCAGTACTCAAAGAGGTTTACCGACCTCTCCCGCTACTCCACCGAAATGGTACATGACCCTTTATTTAGGGTTCAGACCTTTGAACCGGGGCTCCGATGGGAGATCAGGGTATTAATGATTTTGCTCAGGATCTTGATGCAGGATGGAGCGCTAGAGAGGGCCTTACTGGAGGAGGGATTCCTGGTCAAGTAGGTACCGATAGTGAAAGACAACACTAGACGATAGGTGGCCGAGTCATCTAGAGTAGGTAGTAGGAAGATAACACAGAGGCCCAAACATGACAGACCTTCCAAAAGTTGACCCCAGGACACAGGGTCAGATTTGCAGTGCTCGCTTGGTAGAGGAGGTCATTTGGGGACTAGAGTTTGTTACTCTTGTATCGAATAGGGGAACATGGCTCGCAACTATCTGACTCCCCACATGGATTAATAGAATGTGGTAAAGGGACCGCTGAGACAATGATAGATGTTTGAGCGAAGAGGTCCGTAGGGAAACAGACGTGGTAGAGGAGCTGGTTGAGCAGCAGACGGTGACGACAGTTTGAGGTACCACCACCACCCCCAGGAGGTCCACCACGAGCTCTAAGAGTAGGTGGACAGGGGAGGGGACAACTTTAGGCGATGGAAGCCTACAACCACGACACTCCAGAGATTATTAGAGGTACAATCTATATCTACTTCATCTTAGCTATAGTTCTTATAGACAAAGGTGCTAGTAACTCCTTCCTTTAAAAGTATTTTGTTTGAAGATCAGATAGTCTTGTGGATCCATTGGCTCAATCCTTACAATTAGAGACTCATACATGAGAGTATTTGAAGATTACACACTGGTGACGATAGTGTCAGATTACTCTAGGAGGTGAGAGACTTATATGGGATCTGATAGTATCATCGTCAAGGCCTTACAATGTAATCTTAGGTATGGACTGGTTATCCATAGTCCATGCTCAGATCGATTGTTTTAGGCATAAAGTGTGGTGTTTCTATGAGGATGGTACCTGGTTTTCCCTCATCGGGGAGAAGGGAACCTCTGAATCATAGGATGGACTTTCTCGGAGGATGGTGCAACCGATCACTCACTAGTCGGCTAGCCTCACCCTCAGTATGGCGGACGATGGGAGTCTGAGCTTTCCTATAGTGGTGGATGAGTATGAGGTTGTCTTTCCAGAATATTTCCTAGGACTACCTCCTCGCAGATAGGTAGACTTATTCTTTTTCTTATACCTAGAGATGACACTAATATCTACACCTGCATATCATATGGCTCCAGCGGTGCTTCGTGAGTTGAGGGTACAACTAGAAGACTTTCATAGGAAGGGATTTGTAAAGCCCAATGTTTCTCCATGGGCATCCCCGGTGTTCTTTTCCAAGAAGGCAGGCGGTAGCTTGAGGGTATGCGTGGACTTCCAACACTAGAACTAGGTGACCATGATAAAGAAGTATCCACTGCCAAGAATTTATGACCTATTCAATCAGCTGAAGGTAGTGAGGTGGTTCTCGAAGATAGACCTCAGATGATGCTATCACCAGCTTTGGGTATAGGATGAAGACGTACCGAAGACAACCTTCAGATGATGGTATGGCCACTATGAGTTCTTGGTGATGCCCTTCAGTGTGACCAAGACCCCAGAAGTGTTCATGGGGATCATGAACATGATCTTATATCCTTAACTCGATTGTTTCGTGGTCGTCTTTATTTATTAAATCTTAGTGTACTTGGCATTGGAGGAGGATCATGCTACACACCTAAATATAGTCCTAGACACATTCAGAGAGCACCATATTTATGGTAATCACTCGAAGTGATAGTTCTAGATTTGGGAGGTCCACTTTCTAGGACACGTCATCTCTGAGGCCAGAGTTGCAGTAGATCTGAAGAATATAGAGGCAATTCTTACTTGGGAGCCACCTCGGAGCATGACCGAGGTACAAAGCTTCCTAGGGTTGTCTAGGTACTACTGGAGGTTTGTACAATAATTTTCCATAGTAAAATCCCCCTTGTCAGATTTTACAAAGAAGGGAAAACCCTTCGTGTGAACCAAGATGTTCCAATAGAGTTTCTAAGAGATGAGGAGAATACTGATGAGTTCCCCCATCTTGAGACTACTAGAAGAGGGCCTTGGGTATGTAGTCTACTCTGATACATCAAGGACTATACTGGGTTGTATGCTAATGTAGTAGGGAGAAGTGATCACCTATGGCTCACGGTAGTTGAGGAAACATGAGAAAAACTACGTGACCCTTGAACTGGAGTTATTATTAGTGGTGTTTTCCTTGAAGATGTGGAAGTACTACTTGATGGGTGAACGAATTATCGTCTACTCCAACCATAAGAGTCTCAAGTATATTTTCTCATAGAAGGACCTAAACTTGAGATAGTGAAGATGGATAGAGTTCCTCCAAGACTATGACTTTGATATAGTCTATACTTCTGGAAAGGGGAATGTGGTGGCAGACACACTCATCAGGAGGTTTTTTTTGCAGATACTGAGTGAGGCGACAGAGAAGCTAGCCGCGATGCAGATATCCTTTGTGGATAGTGATAGAGAAAGTTTCCTTCAGTCAATGACTATTACTCCCCCACTCTTATAGTGAGTTAGGGAGGCACAACTAGTGGATGTTGAATACAAGGTCTGACATTATCAGTTATCCTTTGGGTGGGATCCTGATGGATTTTCGATAGGAACCGATGGATAAAGAAAGAAATGGCAGATTTTGTTTCTCAATGCCACACTTGTTTGCAAGTGAAGGATAAGAATCAGATTCCAGTAGGCATGGCCCAACCACTCGAGGTACCAGAGTGTAAATGGGATGGTATCTCAATAGAATTTGTGATGGGGTTTCCACATACATCCAGAAGCCAGGATTTCATCTCGGTGATTATTGACCTTTTTACCAAGTCGGCTCACTTTTTACCCATCCAGGAGCAGGGAACAGTTGAGGGCTTGGGATGCCCTTTCGTCTAGAAGATAGTACGGGTCCACGGGGTGCCTTCGACTATTGTCTTAGACTGTGATTCATGATTTACATATCAGTTTTGGAAGTGGTTACATAAGGAATTCGGAACGCAGCTACATTTGAGCACAACCTTTCATCCCTGGATGAATGGTCAGACAGAGCAGACCTTATAGACCTTGGAGGACATGATTTTTTCTTGCATCCAAGATTTTGGTTGCAGTTGGGAGGTCCATCTACCACTGGTGGAGTTTTTCTACTAAAACAACAAATATCAATCCACCATTTGAATGGAACCTTTTGAGGCCTCGTATGGGCGACCTTGTAGATCACCACCATGTTGGACAGACCCAGGAGAGTTGGCACTCATGGGCCCAGAGTTGGTACGGGCTACCACTGAGAAGGTTCAGTTCATCCAGGAGTATATGAGGACTACATAGAGTAGACAGAAGTCTTATGCCGATAGGAGACAGAGACGCTTGGAGTTTGAGGAGGGTGATCATGTATTCCTTCAAGTCTCATCCTGATGAGGATTACAGAGATTTGGCCGGGGTGACTAGTTATCTACGAGGTTTATTATACCTTTTTAGATCCTAAACAGATTTGGAAAGGTTTCATATTACCTAGCCCTTCCCCTATAGATGCACCAAGTGAATAATGTTTTCCATGTGTTGTTGTTGAGGAGATACGTGAATGATCCATCACACGTCATGGACTGGGGCGAGTTGGACATTGACAACGGAGTGATGTTTGCAGAGTTCCCAGTAGAGATAGAGGATAGACAGGTTCAGGTACTACATAGGAAGTCGATTCCTCTAGTGCGTAGTTGCTGGAAACATGAGAATCTCTAGGAGAGCATATGGGAGCAGGAGGCTCATATTTGTGCTCAGTACTCCCACTTGTTTGGTTGTCCCTTGCTTTGGATTTCGGGGACGTAAAGACCTAAGGTGGGGAGAATGTAATGTCTTATAAATTTTGTGTATTTTTTTTTAAATTATATGGAATTATTTCGAGACTGCATGCTCTGACGACACATGATTCCAAGGCCCAGTGAGCCTGAAACTGATTTTTGAACTTTTTTTAAGGTTAGTTCAGTAAACTTGCAAGCATTATTTTCTATCTTTTGAACCGGTGCTCAGATCAAAAATCATAAGGCACTGTTGAACTCAGACTGATAGAATTCTCCTAGAAATGATTTAACTTCAGTTAGCAAGGTCCGAGAAAAAATTTCATTTTTCACATTTTTTCGAGAAAAATAATAATATTATTTAAAAGAATTATTTTATTTATTTTCTCCCCAATGGGTGGTGGATGATGATGATGTGGTGCAACAACCAGGCGGCGAAAAGTTGCATTAATGAATCTCATTAATGTCCTGTATCATGTAGCGTAACAACGCAATAAATTAAGCATAATACCAATGTGGTTTCATAAATGAAACAGCGTAATGATGCAATGTCACAACGTAACATAAATGTTGTGATGTGATTTTTTTTTATTAAACCAACACATGGGAGAATAGAGAATTAAACTATGGGGATTATCTAATGAACCTCTAGTATATTTCTTATCTAATGAAGATTGACGAACACTGGGGAGACTTCATCGTCTTCAACATGACTTGAAGAACATAGTCAGAAGCGACATCAGCATCTTGAAACCTCAAGGTCGAATGCTTCAGCATCGAATGTTAATGAGGTATGGTTTGTTTAAATTTTAGGTTCTTCCATGTTATTTTCTAGAAACGACGAACCCAGATCAACCCACTAACATCTTGATCCATGATTTGTGTGTTTATGCGGGAGGGTAACTATATTTGGGTATTTCTCTATTTGGGTTTCAACATTTCTTGATATGATTGAATATCTCCCCCAAGCCTCCCCATCTATAAAAATTCTAAAACGGAGGGCATGAGATGACATGAACAAAGGTCTGGACCCCTCTGCATGTGCGCTCTTTGTGAACAAATTTTCCGTAGTGGTGACAAGATGATTTCGGGACCTTCGCATTGAAGAGGACTTTTTCCATTGATTTTTGGCACAGGCAGCATGAAGAACGGACCAACGGTGTGCCTTCGGTGGTCTGCTGAGAAATATATCAGCAGTTCCCCACCACAGAAGCTGTGGATGGGGGTTGGTGGCATGCTTGTTGTCACACCTCAGCGGTAAGAGTTACAATGACAGGCGGGCGCCGCTCAGAGAGACAACCCACGTCCGGGCCTTCCGGGCAGCTAGCGATCCGTGGTCCGTAGACTACGACAGGAGGAGCCCCCATGTCTGTGGGGCCAAAAGAGGCTAGATGTAGTGCGGTTGCCGCATCTTGGTTGGATGACACCCCACCAGCCGCACCGTGTGGCTGGTGGGCCATGACCCAGCCAGCGGGCCGGACCTACACAGGTGGGCTTGCCCCGCGCCGGCGGGCCGAACCTGCACCTAATGGGCCAGGCCCATGCTGGTAGGCTAGACTCACACTGGTAGTCTAGACCCACACCCTTCGTGCCATGCTAGATGAGACCGGGTATCTGGGCAACCAGGCGGGCTGGACCCTTGGTCAACCCGGTTCAGGTCCAGTAAGGCTCATTGGGCATGACCCATTGGCCAGGCTGGACTAGACCGACCCCAACCTGAACCAGGACAGGTCGAGTTTATCTAACTAAACTAGGGTACGTGAGACCCTTGGGCCGAGTTGGTCGGGTCAGTCCAATTGGGTCGGACTAGGCAAAGATGCAACCAGCCCCGGTTTACTAAAACACCTATATCTCTCAGACCGGGCGTCCGATTGACACACCGTCAAAGGAGTTGGTACCCTTGAGATAGATATGTCATTTTAATATACTCCAATTGATTTTTTAAAGAATTTGTATTATGGCCAGGTTGGATCGGTCCCAAATCTAATCAGTCTTTTTTTACTAAAATGCCTATAACTTACTGATCGGACGTCCAAACTACGTGTCATCTATTTCATTGGTACCCTTACAATGAAATTTTCCTTTGGGGTTAATCTATGTGGGACTTCATGGAAGTTGAGGTATGACCGATGTCTTTTGGTTAGGATCCTCCATAAATCAACTGTGCTAAGTATGGGAATCCAGTGGCTGGCTCTAACAGGAGGAAAGAACAACAATACTGAGTGGGTCAACACCTAGTGATCCTGTGTAGGTCAGCACTTAGTGATTGTATGTGGGTCATCACGTATCTTTCTTCTATGGGTCATCACCTAGCGATCCTATGTGGGTTAGCACATTACACTCCTCTTTGGGTCAGCACCTAGCGATCCTCTATGGGTAAGCACCTAGCCACACTGTGCGGTTCAATAGTATTTCCTCTTGACAGAATAATATTATATAATTTTATGAATAATCATATTTACTTCTATACTTAAGTTATACCTGGTTTGAGCTGTGTCTTTTACTTTGTGATATGTGGTAGAGATCTTGATGGGTGGTGTTACCTCAGTGGTATTTTATTTTGTGGTGTTTTCCCTCGTGAATTATTGACAGATATTTAGGGGTCTCGGGTTCCCTACTGAGTATTGTTATACTCACCCCTATACAGGATTCACCCGCACATGTTGTGTCTTGTGCAGGCGATGGACAGCCTTGATGGGGACTTTGGGGAGCCCGGACTAGATGGTGCTCGAAGGTGGACTGATAGACGTAGTGTGCTGCAGTGACATCTAACAAAGAGTTGTACCTACCCTTCAGGTAGGATCCTTGGTGAATGACCTTCAGATATTGTACGTATTTTGATGTACTTTCCTTTTAGTTGGTCTTGAATTTGACCCCATTTACTTTCAATTTATACACTTTACTCATAGCAGTGTTACTTTGTGGTGGTTGTACTACTTTCTTTCCTTTGTGGTTTGCTTTGTGCGGTAAGCCCTGTCTGCATGTGTATAGGTTTAAAATAAATGACTTCCATTTTTGGGTTATTCCTTTATGGTGCTAGTCACCAGCCCCTGGCCAATAGAAGGTGGTCTTGGGGTAGTAAAAACATGGGCCCTGGGGGACAGGTTGTGATAAGTTACTTTTTGAACACGGAGGAATTTGTGAATCATAGCATGAAATTTCAAAGATGATATAGTGTCTACGAGGCTAGTGGGTACTTGGTTTGAACTATATAAGTTCAAAGTTAAAAAATAAATGATAATAAGAGTCATAAATTTATTTTAAATACCAGTTTAAAGCAATAAATTATGATGAAAAGGATTCCAAGAATGATATTGATTTACTTACAGAGAGTTATAAGTAGACAACAGATTTTATTGACATTATAAAATTTGATGTTATAGAGCTAAAAACATTGAATATATTGAATGATATGATCATTATAAATATAATTTCTATGTATCATAATTATTCAAACTATCTTTTTTCATATATTTTTCTCACAAAAGAGTTTAGTTGGAGAGTTTTATCAGGTGGTCGCATGCGGATGTGTTGGGAATTACATAGGCATGAAATGATTTTTACAAAACCATTGAATGTGAAGAAAACATAACAATGATCTAGAATTATATCAAATATGATATGTTAGACAAGTACTAATGGTGTGTTTTGTTTATTATTCATAAATGGATTTATGAATTTGAAATGCATCATGTTATATAAAATGAAATATCTACTTTAAAATTATTTTATATTGGTTGAACACACACACATATAAATATAAATATAAATATAAATATAAATATATCTATGTAGGATCTACATTGGGGATGAAAGAACCTACATTAGAATATTGTTTTCATTGAGTCACTCCCTCATATTTTTGTTCTTTAGTAGGGCTCACTGCCCACTAGGGTGTCTTACTGCCCATCCTCATCTGAAAAGGACTTGTGATGGGGAGGAGGAGGGATGGAAATTATATACAATGCCATACATCCCACAAGTCTCCAATTAAAGACATAGAAATAAGTTTCATGTCATTAAACCCATATGTCACACCGTGATACCCCTAATGCCAGCAACCATGACCCATAGGCTACACACTATCATTCATTTGGTACTCATACAACATATTTTCATTGGAAATGATAATTTTTATCTCAATGAATGAATTTGAGTTATCCCCAACCTATGTTCATCATGGAGTTTTATAGATTGTGAAGGAATATTATGGTTGGTATGAGTAAGATTCTTGTATTGGGGTATAGAATATACTATTGAGGAATAAAACAAATTTTATGCATTAGATTCACCATGATGTATACCAAAATTAGTGGAATACACTATGTCATTGGTATAATAGGTTTGGATGGTTATTAAATGTATTCCCCACTAAAAAAGGTTATATAGATACCTATAATGAGAACCTAAATTCATCAATTCGTTTTGTTTGAATGCCTTGAGTATTAACAAACCAAGGATGGTTAGGTATGTTTCCAATCATGTCATCAATTATATATTAACCAAGTTGGGATTTGTACTCTCATATGAAGAATATGAAATGTGGTCCCTTTATTGATATAGAGTGAGGAAGTGTATGGTTATTCCTAGATAGTTTATATAATGTATTAATTTATTGGTTGAGGGTCATGTTATGTGTTCATATATAAAAGTAAATGATATATGATGTATTTATTGAACTGAAAAAATTATACTTGGAGAACCAAGATTGTATATGTAGAATACGTTGGATTAACATGCATCGTATCCCATGTTCACTCATTTTCTTGGAAAAAGGGATCATTCGAGAATACATGCTTTCCTATTACACAGTTGGTGGGCTCATGTATAGAGATAAATGTGTTTGGTATAGATCACATCAGATCCCATTATATCGTGAGTTCCACTAATTCTTTTCTTGAGGATTCTCTTTGTATACATCTATAAATTAGGGAAATTATATTTTTAATGCTAAAAAGGCTCATGGAGTAACACATAGTGGTTAAATTAATAGAGATTTTTTTTTTACTTAGATTAATTCTTTAAAAGTATTTTATATTGAATACAATATGGGTTTTGGATGGGTATTCACAAAGTAGTTCATATGGTATGATAAATGGTAAAGTTAATGATAACTTTCCAAAAATGTTTTAGAGGATATAGAAAATTATTTATGGTTATTATTTCCCAAGTTATTGTATGTAATATAATATAAGGTGAAATATAAATAAGTCTATAAGGATTTATTTCAAGTGGGTGATTAAAAGAGATATACTATAAAGCCCTTGTATTGGTCCATATTTTATTGTATAACAGGTTCAAATCCTATAGTATTACATGAACAAAACTAAGGTATATCATATGACCTTATTTAGGTATATTGTAAAGATTATTATATGATAACATGCCAAAAACATAGCATGGAAGTAATTTTTTTATTCATACACATATTCTATCATTAATAAAAGTTTCATAAGATTAATGATTGGGAAGGTTGAATCATTAAGGAAATGAATTCATGAAGATGAATAGAATTTAATCAAGAAATTTAATGAATGATTAAATTCATGTTCTCTCAAGGAATATCCTCAAGGGATATATAAAGATTCAGTCACGATGATGTTTTGATAATGAAATATTTCCCAAGCCTTTAATGAATAACACTACTCCTTGAATATCTCTCACCTTCATTCTTTACCTTGATAAGAACTTGTATGATTTTAAAATAAAGGATAGTCTAACCCATGTGATGGGTGATCCATAAAGCCTATGGATAAACTATAGAGGGGGGATATCATTAGGATGTATCTTGTGATCTTCCTTAAGACCACAATGTTTATTAATATTTAGTATCATTAATTAGTGTAAGTTACATAAAAAAATTATTTGTTATATATATACTTGGTGATGTGTTTCATAAAATTTGATCTTGGGAATTTGGGTTTCTAATCAGTTATGATGTGTTGTTTAATTATTAATCACTTGTAAGAAACCCATCACTTAACTACTCCTTTATTATTATCATATACTTAGATTCATTTAATAATTAGGTGATCCAAAACCCATTTTAAACATAGGTACTAAAACTCAATCAATAATCAAGACATAATTTAAGTAACCAGTGTATTCCTATAATGTATATTCATCATTATATAAAAAATGATCATGAAATAAGAATGATGAAAAGTTTTATAATAATTTGAATTAATTAAATGCTCGACAAAAAACAATATTATAAACAAGAGAATTAAATATATCTATCACACTTCATTACAAAACCTAACAAAAAATTATTACCCCCTCATCTTTCCACATGATACAAGGGTATGATTCATGCTTGGATGTAGAGTGTTTCCAAAAATACTCTCAAAGACAAACTATCACATCCATCCATCTAGAATCTATCTTTATACTCTTATATTCGATCCACCAAATGTGAATGACCATGTATTGAATTAGTAACCTCCTTTAATTGAGATATTAACCTCAATATATTATTATGTTCCACACATATATTTCATTTTATTTTTTATCCCAATATATCTCAACTTAATATTTAAAAACTAAGTTGGATGTGTCAAATATCTACAGAAAATCTATCTTTAAGTTTACAAAAGAATAGTGCAACCAATCTTTATATTTTTTTTAAAATTTTCATTATCATGAATAAAGGACTAATATCATGTTGTATTACATGTATAATTACTTCCATTATCTCAAATAGGACCTCTAATCATGAAATAATGATGTGTATCAAGTGGAAATTATTGAATCTCTAAAATTAAGGCCTAAACTCCCAAAATATTTGAACATAAAATAAAATTTCTATATCTATTTATAAATATATCATCTCATAGAGAATGATTCATTACCTTGTGAAAGTTCAATTTCATGTTATCATGTATACTTTCATCTTCATAATGATTAAAATCCCATGATCATATGAAAATAGTTAATATCACAGTGTGAGGAACTACCCTATGAAAAAATGAATGTTTCTTATATCTCTCCTCTTTGATCGATCACACCATAATACTTTTTATTATTCCATGATATCCTCCACCATCCGGCCAAAATTTTCTAAATTATTTTAAAATCATCCCAAAGATCATTATGAAAAAAAACATTGAAAATAAATGTAATTTTTTATTATTAAAACATATTTCAGTAAATTTTTTAACATTAATACATATAAAAAATTTAGATATCATAGTGTTATATTTTTTATAGCATAAGATATTCCATTCATTTGGTTGGTTTACCATTATTATTCTATATTATCTTGTAATGTTTTTTATAGATTATTTATATTTTTATATTTGTTAAATATGTTATCGAAGAAATAATATCCCCAATTTATGGATAAGGACCTCTCCCCAGGTCAACAATATATATAATACAAATAGGTAAGACTGATGTGACATTGAATTCCTTGAGTTGGGTTGAAAAGTTGCATCCAGGATGGGGGGACTTTACTAAATGTTATCATGGTCCATTTTTTTACTTTATTATGATATCAGTGGCTTAATATGTGTATATAGGTTATTCATAACTTGTCATGGAAGCTACGCTTATACATTACAATCAATTATATGGATAATTCCAAAATTTTAATGGAACTGAATTATAATTATTATATTTCAATTCTTATGGTTTTCTTGATTGATAAAGTATAATGTTATGAGTTGTTATTTTTATGATTAATACTAACCTAAAATAGAAATAGGGTATTCATACGTATATAATATATGGAAAATACATCCACATGAAATGTTTATAATCATGTGTGATAGTAAAAAAGAATTTTATATAATGGTTTTAATTAATTTTACAACAAATCTGATTTGTTAAATGATTTCTTGAATAAATTATTGGTATCACATTAATCAATTAAATATAATGGTTACTTTTCATGATGGTCATATATTTTATTAAATATTGTAGATATATACCTTTTATGTCGATGAGAACCTTTGATATGGGTGTATGGTCTAGTGAACTTACTTGGTTGTGTATAATAATGGAATAATAAATGATTTTTTCATTAGGTGTCAATGATACATATGCTAAATGGGTAAGTTTTTTATACTAGTTTATGATGTGGTGTGACTCATAATGTCATGTTTTTTACTATAGCATGACATTAGAAGAGAGTATTCCTAATGGTTTTTGTATTTGATTAATATTTTTCCTTAATATTGAAAATTATTTTGAATAATGGTTTTAAAATTTCAAAAATATCCCACCCTAATGATGTATAGTGAAATAAAAAGAGTTTATATTTTTGAAAAACATATATTTTTACCTAGGTTTCTCATTATAATGATCCACATATAATTGGTGTGTTCATGGATTTATATATTGGGGAGATATGAGTCCTCGTTTGTGAGACCACAATAGTAGACTTCATTAGAGAATTTTTTATAAAACACCCAGATAAATTTTAGGGTGATTAAGGAATTCAAGATATTAAGGACTATATTAATAGAATCTATTTTATATTTTATTATTTTGAGACATTTGAAGAATATAGGGAGATTCCTAGATACAATTAAATAAGTGGAGTGTCTTGGTGTAGAGTGACCAAGATAAATTGAAGACCTAGAATTAGAAGCCTTTCAGACTCTATTCTTCAAGGATTTCTACCCAAATTACTTGATTATAGATATAAATAAAAATTTTATTGGTATCCATCATAGATATATTTTTTTGATATATAAAGTAACCCTATTTTTGAATATTCATTAATTTTTGTCACCAAAGTGGGGAGAAAAGGCCCAAATGGATAATAATTTGTAGACTGAATTGTGACCAACCATATGATTTTATTTGTGTTTGATTAGTCATATGTCTTATTCGTAGGTTTTATTGAAGTCCCTTTTTAGTGAGAAGGTCCCTAGGTTAATAAAATTATTGGTTATGTTACCACTTTTTGGGTGTTTGGGAAATGTATATTCCATTGATAGGAAGATATAGATTGATAGTGGTTTCCTAGATGGAGAGTGGTAAAAAATTAAAGGAAGATGATAATCTATTTATTTCCATATATGACCTCCTGGTGGGTTTTTTTGTATGGGAAGACATGAAACATCCATTTAGAGTATCTGATTTCATTGAATAATTATCTCTTTTCTAGTGACATATGATACATGTGGTGATTTTTTAAAGGGTGGATCGAATAGTTAGTAATATAGTTTCATGGTAGATACAAGAACCCCATACATTATAATGACTCATATCTCATATACATTATTTTACATATTTTTTAACAAAAATATCCACATATAAAACTAAAAAATCTAGAGGTATAGTGTCACTGGGAAATTAGGTATATTATAAAAAATATCTAAAACAACTATATAATATTTTATTGAGAAATTTGTTACATTCTTCTAGAGATCGCCATACTCCTATCACTATAATAGATCTACTAGAAACACAAAAAAAAAATTAGTGAATAATAAAGCCTGGTATTTGTATAAAAAAAGATAAACATGGGGTGATATTGTAGTGATATGGGTTTTATCATTTAAAAAAATAGCTTGATTTCGAATTTTAGATCGAGAGTCCTTTAAGAAGGGTAAAATGGTAATTCATACTAGTAAATATCCTTGTAAATATATTTTGAATTTTTTTTCTTAGGATGGGAAATTTACCTTTGCGATAAAATTTAGAAAGATTCTGAGACGGTTGGATTTTTAGCGATATTTAATATTTATTTAATAAATATTATTATACCACACATGAAAAAGTTGATATCTCTTAAATTGAGCTTCAAATGTAAATTTTGACTCTATAGTTGAGTCCTGAATAAGGGTTTTTACCTAGGTGGGGTAGAGACTATGATCACATTTAGGGTATCTGGCTGACTCCTTTTTAGTGATTTATTTATTTTAATTTTAATTTTATATTTATCCCCTCCCCTATGGAATCCTCTATTCGTATGTGTGATAAAGGGAAGAGCTACTCTTATTGACTCTATGTAATCGAAGGGTGAATGAGGGAGAGGGAGGAGGAGCCTCTTTCGAGGAGGCTGATCAGATCTAGATCAAGAGGTAATGACAATGAAGCATGGAGCCTAACCATAAAGATTCAATGATTCTCTATGAGGTAGGACTCTTTATTTTTATTTCCAAATCCTCATTATTTTTGGTTTTATTTTTTTCGGATTTTGACTTTTTTTTGTGAAAAGAAACCCTTGGAGGGAAGATTTGTGGTGAAACAAACAGATTGGTCAGTTTTCAAGGTTCTTGCATATAGAATTACTGATCTCACAACGTGTGATGATAACACGTGTCATATGGTTCATGTGTGAATATAAAGTTTAAAACAAAGTACACATGGCATGTTGTTCATGTTTACATGACTCGTAGGATTGTTAGGCACACAAATTGGGGTGGTTCATAGTACATGGCTTGAAACCCCATGTGAGGTACATGGAATGTAGTATTACATTCCATTATTGTAACACCTTGAGACTTTATGACTTATTTTCATCTAAATAAATTAATCCTCTTCGATAGCTTGTGATTTACATGACACCAAGTTTAAAGAAAAATAATTCATTAAAATATTATTTAAATATGACCATTATAACCAAGAAATTAAATTTGTGGGTATGAAAATTAATAACTAAATTATAAAAATTATATGGTTTATAAAAATAAAAAATAATTTAAATTTATATATATTGATTAGAAATAAAATAAGAACCATTTGATATAAAAATAAATATTTTCTAAAAAAATATTTTTTAAAGAAGATGGTTTCATCACTTCTTTCACAATTATGAATTTTTTTAAATTTTAGAAAAATTATTTAAAAAAATTAAATTTATTTTTTAAATCCAAATATAGAAATTATCTAAGGGTGAAATTTTGGGATTTTTTCTAAAAGGTTTCTTTCTTCAATGAATTGTGGAAAATACAAACTTTTATTTAAAAAATGTATTTTCATTTAAATTATTTATAAAGTTAAATTAATTTTTAAATTTTTTTATAATTAAAAATTGTTAAATTATATCATAATAAATACAAATTATGTTATTGGAATCAATTTCATAATGAATTTTTGATATTAAAACTTTCTATGCTTATGATAATTTCCTTCTTAAAAACCCTCTTTTTCATTGCGTGTGCTGGTTTTATTTTAAATTTAGTTTTTCAAATTATGTGAATTGAATTTGGTAAAATAGATTCCATATTTGTAATTAGAATAATTTATATTTCATAATAATGTTAAATTAAGGTTTTACCATATTGAATAAAGAAAAATAGAAAAAATTAATTTCCATGGTTAAGGTAAAAATGAATTTACTAGGGCAGGTTAAACAAAAAATATAAGTGTTAAAATGACCTAAAATCTTCTTAAAATATATTTTATAGATATATTTATACCTTATAATTTTTAATTATAAATAATACTCTATTTTTGACCCTTGTGTAATGTGAAAAACATGGGTACACCTTTTTGTTTTTAAAAAATACATGTGTGTCATTCACCTCACTTATAAAAGGCCACCTCATATCCTATATTATTCACACATTCAATACCATTTTATTCACACAATACCTTCCATAATCACTTTAAAACTTCCATCCAATCATCTTAGTATCCTTCTTTTGGTCATAAATCTATTATAGTAATAATTTAGTTATAATCCGAAAAAGGTGGTCTGAAAAGAGGTAAAATTCCTAACTTTGCATTTTGATTTTTTTCTTCTTCCACCAACTTCAACTGTTCTTCATTTATGACTGTATAATAAAAATAGTATCTACCATATAATTATATGTTATTATATTGAGGTAATTATATATATCCATCTCCTCTTCCCATAAATGAGAAACAATAATGTCACTCGTGTGTATGATGAACTACCATCTCAAAAACTGATGTGACTTGTTTTCCATAAAATATCTCAAGGTTGGGTATAATGATTGATCTAAAGTATATATATGATATTTATAAAATAATTACAAATATTGAGTCATTATATAAAATGTATGTTTTTTTACTTTCCATTTTGTAGGGGATATAATGAAGTTGCCTGTGTGTTTAGCGAACTACCGCCCTGCAAAGCGATGTGATTCTCCTTTCACCAATGTTTTATATGGAAGGTAATAAGTATAAATTTAATTAATATGTGTGATATTTATGACCTAATTATGATATAAATTACATACTCATCATTTATAAAATACAATATATCATTTTCCTTCTTATCTTTTCACTCATTGAAAGATGATTACATCATTAGTGTACTTGTGGACTACTACCTTCACAAAGTTATATGTCTCTATTTTCAACACCAAACAACATAGATGATATATATAAGTAAATTAAAAAAAAATTATTTATGATATTATTATCATTATTTTAGGATAAAATATTTCTTACCTCCTTTCCATAAATATAGTTAAAAAATAGAAATGTTACTCATTCATACGCATGACCTACCATCTCCATGATCATAATGTACCTCATTTTTCAAATACATATTTATTTAGTAGTATTAACAGTATAATTGATTTATAAATATGATAATAATTTCATGATTATTATTATAAATATGTTTAAATAATGACCTCTTAGACTAATAGTCAACCTACCAAAGTCATTTTTGATACATTAGTAAAATATCATCAAAACAACGAGTGTAAAATTAATTGATTATGTAATTTCATAAAACGTGGTAATAATTGAAATAAAATGAATAATAATCTTGAAAATGTTTCTTTGAAAAATTAAATAATTAACATAAGTTTATTATTCAGGAAGATAAAGAACACACAAGAAAAGTCAGACTTAAGGTAAGCGACTTTATTTCAATTTCACTTAATTGAAGCATATTGTAATTCTATGCATCTAATTTATTTTATATGGTGTATATAATTCCACTTTTATAAGTAATATCATGATTCTATAAAAATTAATTGTATTTTAGGTTTCAATTTTAATTATTTCTTCAAAGTTCATTTGACTTAAAAATTAACAAGTGTTAGAAGTTATTATACAATCTCACTTTCTTTTGAAATTGTTAACTTTATCTTGAAACAATCACTTTATTGTGATCACAATTCATTAGAAATTAATTTTCTCTTAACTATCCATATTTTTTTATGATTTATATGATTATTTACTAAATCATATACCATTTTCACAAACTGTGTACAGTTTAAAAGTTATTTGATTAACTAGGGAAATATTGATAAATATGTATCCTTTACTCAATACAAATATTTAATGATAAGGAATATTTATTCATGAATTAAATATATTATTAGATATATGAGGAATGCTTTGAACAAGAAAACATGGTTGGTTCTGGGTTATAGATATCCCCCCGATGCATCTACAGATCTCATGAGACAAATCAGTTATGCAAATTAAACAAGAAACTACCTGTAGTTTTAAACCATCTTGTTAAAGGTCTTGACAATAGAGGTATTATGATGCATAGGATCATGAAATCTAATACTTAATTATTTAATTCATTTATAATTTACTTATTACCAATATCCATGATATTTTCACTATGATATTATCTCTAGATACATTTCATTATCAATTATTGATTAAATAACAAGTGTTTTAAGTAATTTACCTTGTCATATTGATTATTCCTTATCTAATTATGATATCCAACATATTAATTAAATGGTAGGTTTGTTTAGTTACATACCATGACATGTTGATTATTCTTTATTGAATCATGATATCTTCTACTGTATGTAACCCTTACTGAGCATTTGTGATCACCCTTATTTTGTTTCATTTCCATAGGATATGAAGAAGAAATAATTAAATGAGTTTTCAAGGCTACTATTAATTTGATTTTGTTGTGTATTATGTTTTATTTTCTATTACCAATGTAAAATGGGTATCATATATGTATCTGGTTCTCCAAAACTAATAAACTGATCAGTCCTTTGGTATTTTACCCCTTATATCTATACCAATATAATAAAATAGGCACTAGATTTGGGTTATTGGAGTAGGGGTCATTACAGTTGGTATCAAATTAATTTTAGAAGAAACCTTGGTAGATGGATTAAGGAAAGCATATATTTGTGAACATAACCCTATGATAAACTTTGTGGATAAGTAATAATAACATTCTAAAGTTTTTGTAAGGAAGATATTATGAAGTTTTCCTAGAAATAAATTCCTATCTAGATACTATAAGTGGATGTGCTTCTAGAATAGAGGTATCTCAGGGTAATAACTGTGAAAAGTTCACATTGGGTTTGACCCGATCATCACTTGGTGCATGAAAATGGTCCTTACAGTGCACCCTATTTGAAACCATCAAGGGATGTGCTTAGGATAATTAATATTTCCTTTATAAACCATTATGAAGTATTTTATAATAAATATATCTCTAAAAAACCATGTTTTTGATCATGATATTAACAATGGATAAATTATAATTTATATTAAGTGATACACTATATTTAGGACTATACATTATTATTTAAAATTACTAATTTTATTAGCTAATCTATTATATAACATTTTTTATTATTGGTTCTTGGAGGGAAAAAGGGTATCAATACTTGTGGCCAATTTAGATATTTTCCTACTAAGGAAGCCAATAAATGTGGTATTGGAACTAAGAAAATTATAGCTATACTAGGGAAAATTATTCAAGTTTTGAAAAATAACCTTGCCAGTATGGATAAACTTTTCCCGCAATGAGATTATTCAATGTTGGATTTATTTATACAGTATAATACCCTATAATTTAGTGGGACTATTAATCTAATGGAAGATGAGAAATAGATTAAGTATTTGGAAAACCTATTTATGGCCTTGAGATTCAATAAAAATTAAATGTTTACACTTTTAATGTATTATCTCAAAGGTGATGTGGATTAATTATGGTTTTTTACCCAGAATACTAGAGAGTAAGAGGATATAAAACTCATGGAATAGATATATTTTAAGGATAAATTTTTAATAAATATTATCCTCATTAGCAAAAAAATGAAATGAAGAGAAAGTTCCTCAGCTTAAATAAAAATAAAGAATAAAGTGTTTTTGAGTATGAGGACACACTTAAAAGGTTATCCAGGTATTATATAAATTATATATACAAAACCAAGTGAAATATTTAACATTTCATTTAAGGGATTAAGATAAGTATCTGAAGGTCATTAGTCTCAAACCTTCTTATCATATGATGAAATAGTTTTAGGTGATAAAAAAACGGGGAAGTAATTATCAAGATCCCACATTATCAAGGAAAATTACGAATATATGAGGTCTAATGAGAACTAAGAAAACATGAATGCATCAAATAAAAAGAATCAAATGATGAAATTTCAACATTGTGAAAACTGGGGAAAGGATCATCCTAGGAAATGATTGAAGGGATGTGAGTTTGTCATAAATGTATAAATAAGGTTAAAAAGGATATATAATGAAAATAGAATAATTGAAACATTTATATTAAGTTATTAAACTATAGGGATATGGGGAACTATGAAAACTAATTCCCCAAGTGTTAAGGGAATCCATCGTAGAAGATTCCTAGTGGAGAAGGCCAAGCTTATGTGATCACTAAATATGAGGTGGAAGTACCAAATGATGTGGTGGTGGGAAATTTAATCCTATGTTTAAATCTATATAACAATTTATTTTATTACGGATCATAACACTATTTTAAATATACATAGTTTTTAAATAAAATTATACATTTCTATTTTAGTTGGGATTTATTATTCAAAACTCCTTATGCAAGTCTCGCTGCAACAAGGTTGTGTCTGGTAGTCCCCATTATGACACATAAATGTTCTTTATTTTCTTAACTTATTATTATAATAATAGTTTCATTTTATATAATCCTTGGTATGGACTAGATTTCAAAATATGATGAAAAAATTTATTGTGAGAAAAAGGAAATTACAATTCATGATGAAGATGTAAAATTACTTATCTTTAGAGAATAGTCTTCAACATCTAATTCATATCTAGATCAACACCTATTAACTGTACTAAAATATATTGTTTAGGAATAGGAGAAAAAAACAATGGATAGAGAAGTTAATCTTTAATTTTTAGATGTACCTATTGTATAAGAATATATTGGTATATTTCCTAAGGAATTACATAGTCATTCCCTAGAGAATAAAGTTGATTTTACATTGATTTAATCCTTGATGAAATACTAATGTAAAAGAATCCCTATAAAATGTACACTATAAAATTAGTGGATTTGAATAAACAACTAGAGGATTTTTGTGATAAGGGGTTTATTCTCCATAGTGTTTCTCTATGGGGTTCCCCTATTCTCTTTGTTAAGAAAAAATATGGATCCATTACATTCTGAATTGATTATAGGGAAATAAATTATATGATGATGAAGGACAAGTATCATTTTCCCCTTATTTAGGAATTATTCGATCAACTTCATGGAGCCCAATACTATTCAAATATTGACCTTGGTTATGGATATCATCAATTATGATTAAATAAGGAATACATTTTGAAGACAACTTTCCAAAAAAGGTATGGACATTACAAGTTTATAGTAATTAAATTTGGATAGAATAATCCACCTTGTTTTTTTAAGGATTTAATGAAAGAATTATTCAAGGAATATCTTAATGATTTTGTTATAGTATTCATTGATGATATTTTGGTGCATTCTAAAAGCAATGAGGACCATGAGAATGATTTTTGAATCATTCTTGAGACTCTTATAAGGAAAGAGTTATATGGGAAATTTATGAAGTATGAATTATAGAATTAAGAAGTTTATTTTCTTGTCCATATTTTATCCAAGGATGGGATCTTAGTTGACCCTAAAAAGACAAAGTTATTCATAGAATGACCTACACCAATGAATATATATAATTTATGTAGTTTACTTTGTTTAACAGATTACTATCATTGATTATTTCAAAATATTTATTGTTCTTATAAACCGTTAACCAATATTATATGAAAATGGGTTAAGTTTGTTTGGGTAAAATAATGTGATGAAAATTTTAATGAAATAAAGATTAGATTGGTCAATCCTCTAATTTTGACTCCACTATTCAAAAATGATGGGTTTGTGATATATAGTGATGCATTGAAGAAGGGAATTGGTTATGTAATAATTTAAAATAAAATATTTATTGGACATGTGTGAAGGTAATTGAAGACTTATGAGTAGAACAATAGATCCCACGGTCCTGATTTGGAAGGTGTAATATTTGATTTGGAGATATGAAGAAATTATCTCTATGATGAAAGATGTGAGATATACATGGATCATAAAATAATAAAATAAATATTTTCATAGAAAGGGCTCAATATGACACAAATTAAATAGCTCAATATAATCAAGGATTATGACTTCTCAATACACTACCACTAAGGGAAATAAAATAAAGTAGACAATGCATTGAGTATGTAAGATCATGGATTTCTGACCCAAATGAGGATTGAGAGAGATACTATGTTCATGGATCAATTTAATATATGTATGATAATTATTAACGAAGAAGATACATTACCCATTTTTAAAATTATTTGAAAAACATATTTATTAGATAATATAAAAAGTTCTCAATCCGGTCATGATAACTTTTAGAATAAAATAAAAGTTATGAATGATGGGAAATTAAAAGACTTTGTTTTTGAATATGGTGTTCTAAAATTTGTAAAGATATTATGTGTGGCATATGTACCTGAGATAAAAAGGGAATCATTGGATGAAACTCATAGATAAAATTTCTTTATACACCATGGCAGAACAAAGATGTATAGGTATTTGATGGAATATTTTTGGTAGGATAACATGAAGTTGAAAATTGCTAATTATGTGTCCAGGTGTTTTGTTTTTCGACAAGTTAAAGCTGTGAGACAATATCCTAGAGGATCCATGCAACCTCTTCCTTTTCTAGTGTGGGAATATGATGACATTTATATAGATTTTTTCATAATACTACCAAATAATCATAGAAATAATGATTCAATATGGGTTATTGTTGATCACCTAACCAAATATACACATTTTATTTCTATAAGAGAATATTTACCTCTTGAGTTCCTCACAAGGATCTATATTAATAAATTTGTAAGCATTCATGGTGCATTTATTTCAATCATGATCGATTGTGATCCCCATTTTACATTGAAATTATATAAGATTTTTCATAAGTCTCTTGATAATGAGATTCATCTTGGCACTTACTACCATCCTAAAACTGATGGAATGTTTGAGAGGACTATTCAAACAATGTAAGACATATTGAGGTTATGATCACTTGACTTTCAGGGTTTGTGGTAATGATATTTACCTTTAGTACAATTTTTCTATAATAATAGTTTCCATTAAAGTATTCAAATGGTTCCATATGAAGCATTATATAGAAAGTTATGTCATAATACAACTTTTTGGGATAAATTTGGTCAAAGGAAAATCATAGGCCCCAAACTTGAGGTTATTTAGGCTCATATTAAAACATATCAAAGTAGGAAAAGGAGCTATGCTGATAATAATAGGAAGGATTTTGAATTCCAAGTGGGATATCATGTTTTCATGAAAGTATCTCCACGAAAGGGTGTTATAAGATTTGGTAAGAAGGTAAAGATGATACCCAGGTACATTGGAACCTTTGAAATATATGAATGAACTGTAGATGTTTCTTATCATTTTGAAATTCCACAGAGTCTCTCAAAATTATATGATGTGTTTCATATATCATTGGTGAATAAGTACATGCCAGACCCAACAAATGTGATCACCTACGATGAAATAGAATTGGAATATGATCTATATTACTAGAAAAAATGATCGATATTCTTGATACCAGAGAGAAATTATTTAGGAATTGGATGACTTATCTATTAAAGGTACTTTGGAGAAATCACATAATGAAGGAAGAAATGATGTAACCAGAGGATGTTATAAAGAAGAACTACCCTCATATGTTTAGAAGGTAATATCTATAAAATACCATGGATGAAAATTTTTAGGTGGTTATAATTTAACACCCTAAGAATTTATGAATTATTTTATGTTAAATAAATTAAAACTCTTTGATAACTTGCGATTCATGAGACACCTGGTTTAAAAAAATACTCTATTAAATATTATTTAAACATGACCATTATAAAATAGATTTTAAGTTGTAATTTATGAATAATAATAAATAAGTTATGAATTTTTTTTATAAATTTATAGAATAAAATAAATTTATATCTATTGATTATAAATAAAATAATCATTTTATAGAAAAATAAATCTTTTCTTAAAAACTATTTTTTTAAAGAAAATGGTTTCATTGCTTCTTGCACACTTATGATAAAATATTTTTTATAGAATTTTAGAAAAATTATTTTATAAAAGAAATTTAATTTTTTAAATAATAACATCAAATTTATCTTAAGTTAAATGGTTGGGTTTTTTTCTGAAAAGTTTCATTTGTTGATGAATAGTGAAAAATACTGACTTTTATTTCAAAACTGCCTTTCACTTTAAAATATTTAAAAAGTACAAAAATATTTTAAATTTGTTTTAAAGTAAAATTAGTTAAATTATATTATAATAAATACAATTTATGTCTTCGTAATAAATTTAATTTTTAATTTTTATATTAGAACCTTCCACACTTATGAAAATCTCTTTCTTCAAAACAGGCTTTTTCATCGCTTCTGCAGGTTGTGTTTTAAATTTAAATTTTACAATTATATAAATTTAATTTGGTAAAATTTATTCAATATTTAGAATCATAATAATTTATATTTTATAATAAGTTAAAATTAATTTTTTACCATATTTAATAGTGAAAACAATAAAAATTAATTACCTCAGATAAGGTAAAAATGGGTTTACCATGGGGTTAAACTAAATAGATAACTGTTAAAATGGCCTAAAAACTTATATAAAATATATTTTATGGAAATATTTAGGACTTATCATGTCTAATTATTTATAATAATCTATTTTTACCCTTCTTTAATGTGAAAAACATGGTTAGAACTTCTTATTTTCAAAAATTAAAAATGTGCCACTCACCTCAATTATAAAAGGAAAACCCCTGTCATCTATTCAAACATTAAAACCCTTTTGATTCAGAAATTACCTGAAAAAATATTTTTAAAACTTTAATAACTTCATACTATAATCCTTTTTTGGTCATAAATCATTTCTAGGAATACTTATTTATAATCCTAAAGAGGTGACCCGAGAAGAGGTAAAATTCATAACTATGTATGATTGTATTGTTTCTTATTCACCCCCCATCAAATATTATTAATTTATTTTTATGTAATAACACCATTATATATATTATAATGATATTTTATTATGTTTATATAATTAACTATATCATTATCCTCTTCCCTCAAAGGAAAAATGATAACGTTGCTCATGTGTACTGCAGATTATCACCTCACAAACCGATGTGAAGCATTTTCCATTAACACATCTCAGGGTTGTGTATGATGGTGGATATAATGTATATATATATATATGATATTTATAACATAACTATACATTTATTGTAATTATATAATATTTAACTTTTTTTTACTTTCCATTCCTTAGAGGATATGTCAACATTTCTCATGTGTACAGAGGACTACCGCCTTATGAAGTGACGTGATTCGTCTTTCAATAATGATTAAAATGGATGGTAATAAGGATACAATTAATGAATATATGTGATAAATATGACATAATTATTATACTGATGACATATTTATCATTATTAAAATATAACATATCATTTTATTTCTTAAATTTTCACTTATTGAAAAATGGTAACGTTATTGGTGTATGTGTGCACTACCGCCTTCACGAAGTTATGTGTATCTCCTTTCATCACAAAAAATGGATGTTATATATAATTATATTAAAATAAATAATATGGTATTTATGATATTTTTATTATTATTTAAATACAATATTCTACTTATCTTCTTTCCATAAAGATCATTGAAAAATGGTAATGTTACTCATGCCTACGTACAGTCTACCGTCTCCATGATCATAACATAATTAATTTATCAAAAAAATATTTCATTATTGGTATTAAAATTATAATTTATGAATAAATGGGATAATCATTCCATTATTTTTATTCTGAATATATTTAAATAATGACATCTTAGACCAACAGTTAACCTAACAAAGTCATTTTTGACACATAAGTCAAATATCATCGAAACACCTGATGTAAAATTAATTGATTAAGTAGTTTTATAAAACGTAGTAATAAGTAAAATAAAAGGAATAATAAACTTGATTTTTTTTAGAAATTAAATAATTTACATAAGTTTATTATTAAGAAAGATAAATAATCTGCATGACAAGTCGGTATCAAGGTAAGAAACTTCATCTCAATTTCCCTTAATTGTGTCATATTGTAATGTTATGCACCTAATTTATTTTATATGGTGTATATAATTCCAATTTTACATGTAATATTATTATTAATTAATAATTCATTGAATTTTATGTTTTAACTTGAATTATTATATCCAATTGGATTTGACATGAAAATTACCAAGCCGTAAAAGGTATTCTACAATCTCACTTTATTTTGTGATTGTTAAATTTCTCTTGAAACAAT
Source organism: Viscum album (assembly GCA_963277665.1). NCBI lineage: Eukaryota > Viridiplantae > Streptophyta > Magnoliopsida > Santalales > Viscaceae > Viscum > Viscum album. The sequence goes on from OY728137.1 coordinate 117,546,643, forward strand.
CACTTTCTTTATATCACTTTTTCTTAGAAATTAAATTTATATTAAATATACATATTATTCTATGATGGATTTTATTATCACCTAAAATATATACCATTTTTCATACGATGTATAATTTAACAGTTATTTGATTAACTGGGGAAATATTGATAAATCCATATCCTTCACTCAATATAAACATTTGATGATAAGGAATACTGATTCTTAAATTAAATTGACTATTAGATATACTAATAATGACTTAGACATGATGATATGGGTGGGTCTTGGTTGTATATAACCCCTTGATGCATCAATAGGTCTAATAAGATAAATTAGTTTTCCAAATTAAATGGGTTTCTACTTGTAGTTTTAAACCATATTTGGAAAGTTTTAAGGGAATATGTATCATGATTTTGAGATACTAACGTCTAAACCATAAGTATTTTATCCATTTATAATTTATTTATTATCATTATCCATTATATTTTCACAATGATTTTATCTTTGGATGAATTTCATTATCAGTTATTGATTAAATAACATCTGTTTTCCACTATCTACCTTGTCATATAGATTATGAGTTATCTAATTATGATAGCTACATTAATGATTTAATTGAATGTGTTTTTAGTTATTTACCATTATATATTAATTATTCTTTATTGATTCATGATATATTCCATAGTTTGTTACCCCTACTGAGCATTTGAGATCACCCTTATTTTGTTTTCATTTCCTAGGATATGAAGAAGAAATATTTGAATGATTTTTCATGGATAAAGTTTATTTTATTTTGTTATGTATTATGTTTTATTTTATATTTCCAATTTAAAATGGGTATTATGTAGTATTTTGTTATCCAAAACTGATAAATTGATCGGTCCTTTGATATTTTACCCCTTGCATCTATGCCAATGTGGTAAAATAGGACCAAAATCTAGGTTACTGGAGTTAGGGTCATTACAATGTTGGTCCACACAATGCAGCATGAGACATGATACAAGAAAAGAGTAGTACTTATCTCTCACAAACCATTTGAATGTGATTATATACCATTTATTTTGGGGTTACACCTATTTGAGTCTCATGTGGAAGCACTAGTGTAACCAGATTTTACATTATGAGATGGGTAGTGGAAGACACATGGATGGGTTCATTGGGTTTACATGTCATGTAGGGAATGAGGCATTTCATGTACATGGATTTTACACAATTAGATGACATTATTAAACATAAATTGGTAGATTTTGGGTGTATATTCCATAGACACCATAGTGAACCCCAGTTACATTCCCCTCAGTGAGGTCCAATATATCTTATCATCCAGGTGTAAAATATGGAAAATTGGATAATATATTCAGAGTGTTGTTTTTAAAATATCATGATGGTGAGTTCATATTTAACATAATATTCCATTTATTAGTTGATACAGGGATATTTTTTGATTATATTCCCATAGTGATGACCCAAAGCTTATATGGGGAGGGTACACCCTATGTAATATTTCTAATTCTAGGGCATTGGACCCTCACATGTTTTTTAGAGTTCAGTACTCTCCTTGAGTTCATTGGAATTTGTACACCCTTGGAAAGAAGATGTAATGGTTTTGAAGGCATGATTTCAAGAATATATTTGGTAGTTACCTCAATATATAATGGTAGTCTAAATAGACTTTTAGTTTGATGAGGAATTCCATGAGATTTTCTCCTTCTCATGAACATGAGTGTTAGAGTTAGTGCATGTGGTCTAAATAGGATGGAGATGATTATATTGTTAATTCCCATTAAAAAATTGTATTAATATCCATCATACATTATTTATGACCGATATCATATATCCCATGTACCACCCCATGAGTGGATATGAGAGATGGAGAGTTATGTTTTTAGTGCATTTTCATTGACCTTATTCACTAGATTTTCAAATATGATGATTGTGAGGTGAGATAAGTGTAGAATTTGGGCATGGTACTCCCTCTATCTTGGAATTATGACAATGATTGGGTCTAACTTTTCATTAGTGGAGATAGTAATCTACAAGAAGTTGGGTATGAGTTCTCTATGTTGATTAGTTTTCCAAGAAATCCTATCGAGGTACAGGAAATTCCCATCATTGATGGACTAAGTACTACTCTAGGGATATGACAACCCATATATTTAATTCACTTTATTTGAAGATTTATTAAATAAATGTAAAAATAATACAATATTAGAAGATCATTAATCCTAGTGTATTTGGAAAATCTGGTAAATAGAATAATAAATTGAAACAATAATATAATTAAATTACTTAAAACTTCTTTAATATGCTCCTAAAATTCCATCATTCTTCTAAAATTACATGGGATAACCTGGGGATGTGTATCGAAAGGGGTGAAATATAAAGCCCATTAAGGTAATAAACAAATCATAAAATAAGGTAAATTAGTAAATTTGATCCAATAGGAATATTCAGGTAACATTAGAGGGTTAGGAATCATAATCCTAAATAAGGCATGAGATAACATTATAGAAAAAAGGAAATTTAAGAATGTGGAAAAACATAAGACATTGAATCATAAACATAAATAGAAAAAAAGGAAACGTAATAATGTGGCAACAAAATAATATATTGAATCATAAACATAAGTTAAGGCTAACCACCAAGAAAATATAAAATAATTTACTTAGGATAACCTTCTATGAACCGTACATGAAAATATCATGAGAAGAAAACATTACCCATTTCATTGGAGGGCTATATAATTTAGACCCACCAGTCTCTTTCATATCATATACAAGCATAGGTGTGCAACATAGATAATGAAACATGAGGATGTTTTTTCATCAATTTTGATCCCATGATTAAGGAGTGTGGGTTACATACATGTAAATATCCAATCATTGAATTATATGTTTAAACAGATTAATACCCTTTAGTGTAAATGGAGAAGGGTATTCCCTATACATATGTTTTTCATGGGAAATCGCATGATAATTTTGGCAGCATAAGGGGTGTACTTGAAGGTTTATATAAGTGATGAATGAGAGTTAAAGGGGTATATAATTACTTAGAAACTATACTTTTAGTATCAGGTATGTATAATAAACATATACCAATATAAAAAATTTGAAAACAAAAGACATAATATAAAAGAGGTGCTTGAATAAAGAGGAGAAGTAAAATATCCCTTACCCAGAGTGGGTGTTACCAAAATATTGGGAGGAGCCTCTTAAAAGACTGGGTGAACCTTGGGGGGGTCTATATAGTTAAGGTAAGATTAATTTTGTGATCCAAGGGTTTTTAGTGAAGATTAATGGGGTTTTTGTAGATTTATATAGGGAAAGAGAGGAGAGTTATTTATTAATTTCTAAACATATGTTTTGGAATCTATATGATAAATTAATCAAAACCACAAACCTGTACATGGGTTTTACTAATCGCGTTGTCGAGCGTGTCAAATTAGTTTTTTAATTTTGACTAGAATTTCTACAGTATATCAGCAACCCTAGGTCGTCTCTCGACAGAGCCTTAGATCATTAATTTAAAAAGAGGGTTTTGATTATGAAATTATAAGGTGAATGAGGTTTTTTTAAAACTTGGGGTTTGATTATTAAAGATTAAAATAGAAAATGAAAGCGACAAAACAATGTAGAGATTAACAGAATTAATTAAGTGTGATCAACCTAGAGTACTCTCATGATGTTTATCCTTCATCGCTTCATGATATAGGGTTATGATATTTTAATCCCTGGTTTTTAAAACCTATAACCATAATGTTACTAAGTTTATACTAGGATACCTCCTAGGGTTCACTCGAAAACACACAATGATTCACCGGATACCGCCGACGATTGGGTGAATTGTGTTTGACTTCATAACCGAAACTCACCAAGGCAACACACGAATAACTTGATGCGATGTCCAGGTTGTATGTTATTTCTTTGTGATACCATGACATAAATTTACATATCCTTGACAGTGCTTGTGTGAGTTCAATTGACCAGTATGAACCACACAAACATCACAATTGAAAGGGGGAAAAGAAAGTGGTGAACGTTGTGTGAAACATCACATGAATGGGTACCCCCAAACATGTTCATATGAGTTGAGCATGAAATACCAGTACATAACTCAATAAAATAAGAATAGAGGATGATGAAAAACAAAAAAACAACCTGGAATTCAAAATATCATTCAAATATTACAAACATGAAGCTTGGGATTTACATCACGTTCCTCCCCGGGTGATCACAAGGGGTTTAGAAATCCATGGGAGAGGAGGAAGAGAATGATGTTCGGGTAGAACTTCCCATAGCCTCCATAACTGATAGGGATGTTGAGAAGACTCCTTGGGGACTCCAAAATGGAAGCACCTCCCAAATGGCAGCACCTTGCCTCTTGTCCGAACTTGAAAATGGGGTGCCCAAGGTGTCTTTTTATAGCCAAAATGAGAAGTGGTTTTGGGCACCCAGATTTTGATAAACGACTTGGAGAAAGGTTTTTGGATATTATATAGTCAAATATCCCTTTTTAAAAAACTGAAAATTTGTATCCCCATGTCTTATATATCACCACAGAAAGTTTGGCACAAGTTGGACAACTACAGCTTGAGATATTGATAAAATACAAAACGCCACTTTTGACTTTTTTCATATTCGGTGTCTTGGACAGATCAGCTTGGATGTTCCCTATAAAAGACGAATCAATATTGGGTTCCTTGATATGAAATATAGCCTATTAAATTCTGGATCGGCACACAAAATATAATCCAATTTGGATGCACGCATTTTGCGTACTATTCAAAATAGTGGATAGATGTCTATGGGATGCCATGCAGTTTGGCCCATTTTTCTTCTGGATAATCTCCAGGCCTCCAAATCATCTTTACCTTCAATAAAATTATCAAAACAAGTAACATTGACATTTTTAACACAAAATATATGAATAAAACATGAAGTTAATTGTGTTATTATATTTGTAATTTAGAATAAATATTCAGTTTAATACAACGGTGTAAGAGTGAAAATGACACAATGATCACGGTACGATCATTTACCCATGTTTTAAGCCAAATAAAAGTGGTTTAAATTATTTTATATGTATAAGAACCAAACATATTAAAATAATTCCCTTGGTTATGTGGATGTGAGTCATGTTTATAAATAATTAATATTTAAACCATAAAATATAATATAGGTTTTTGAGGATTCATAAAGTGTTTATAAAATTAATAAAATAAACTCAAAAACACATTATTTTAAAGTTGAAATATATATTTGGATATGTATACCTTTTATAGTATATATTTCATCACTTTTGGGTCATTATGATGTCATAATAAATAATTTATTTTTATACTATATTTAATTTTCAACTAAAAATAAACTATATCATAAAATTATGAAAATTAACCATTCATTAATTTGGAAATTATAAATTAAAAAATAATATTAATTTTATCAAAATAATTCTCAAAATATGATAACTTACACATCTAAAATAAAAAATCATCATTTATTGAGATATGCTATTTTTTTAAACAATAGTTTTCTAACCCTTATAAAAATCACTTTTGACTTCATAAAATTATATTATATTTTGTAATTAATATATATTATTTTATTATAATATCATATATTTCAAAAAAATTAGAATTAATCAAAAAGAGTCTTGATTAAAACTATATATTTCCCAAAATACAATTTATGTTTCATCATATCAAAATATACTTTTTTTATCAAAATAATTATTTAATCATTTATAAAGTAAAAATTTAAAGAGATACATATAATCATTATTTTATTAAATATATAGAAATAAAAATTCATACTATGATTGTCAAGATACATGACCCCTTATTTCACCAGTGAACCCCCTAAGGGGAGGGTATGTGTTGGTGAGATTTTTATGGGGTGCTTTGGTGTACATGGTTTAGGCCGTGATCTCAAAGATTTTGAACTTCTCTTACAAATAGATTCACTCATGAATAAGTTTTTCGATATAATATTAGGATTTTTCAAGTAAATATCCCAAGTATTCATCTCCCTTGGAAGATCTGATAAATGATCTTTATAGGGTATGATCCTGTTGGCCGAGGCTATCGCTTCCTCCATTTGTGTCAATTGAACTTTATCACAAACCTTTATATACACTAGTCATACATTCACTATTAATTGTCTATATTATCAATAGTTTTTATTATTAATGATATTTTAAATAATAAAGCATTTAATTTTCCTAAATAACCAAAATAATACATGTTTTTTCTATATTTTCATTACTTAACAAAGCATTAAAAAGAGAGAATTTCATTTAGAAAAATTACGTAAATTAAATTATTCCCCATTTCAGAAATTTATCTTTCAAAATTTTTATTTCATAAACTAAAATAGACGAGGTTACTTCTGTTTCATCACCTCTTTTGATTCCCATGTGGCTTCCCCAAACTTTTGGTTTCACTTAAACACTTTCTACAGGTGAGTTGTCTTGTTTATTAGAACATTATCTCAATAATAAAAGTTCTTCACCAGTAGGTTATCATATGAAATATCATTCTCTAATGGTTCCACCTATAGATTTACTACATGTTAGGTGTTTGGAATGAACTTCCTTAAATGGGACACATGGAAGAGATCATGTACTTGGGAAAGGTTAGGTCAGAGTGCTAGTCGATAAGCCACCACTTCTATGTGATCAAGGATCTATAAGGGGATTATGTATCAAGGAATAATATTTCAATTCTTCCAAAAAATCATACATTTATTAAAAACCTATATATGAAGTATAAAATTATCTTAGACCTCATACTATAGGTCACGTTGATGATTTTATTCATAGATTTTCTATCAATTTTGTTCTGATTTAATATGAAACTGGATGGTTTGAACCTTATCTATCATCTCTTTGATAAGATAAGGTCACATTAGCTCCTACTCTACAACTTCATCCCAGTATGTTAGAGTTTGAAACCTATTCTTATAAAGAGCCTCATATGGTTTCATTTGAATGATAGAATGGAAGTTTTTATTAAATGATAACTCTACTAGGAGAAGGTGTTGATATCAACTTCCCCAGAAATTCATTGAACATTATCTTATTACATACTCTTGAAGTTGAATATTCATTTTAGACTTACCATATGTCTTTGGGTTATAAGAAATTATGAAGCCCAGTTCTGTATCCAAGTCTTTTTTAATTCTTCTACAAAACATTTAGGTAAACCTCATATTTTAATCAGATATAATAGAGAGTGGAACTCGATGTATTCTTACTACTTCCCTTATGTATATCTTAGCAAGTTATTCAAGAGAGAAATATTATTTTATATAAATTGAACCTACTAAATTTTTAAGGAAATAAACTACTACCCAGATTGTGCTATTACATTTAGGTGTCCTAGGCAGTCCTATGATGAAATCCATGGTCATCTGTTACCATTTCTATACTGGTTATGCGAAATGGATTCATCATACCCTTAAAATTTTGTTGGTCCACATTGACTTTTTGGGATACTATGAATTGAGATATAAAATCCTCAATCTCCCACTTCATGTTATCCTACAAAATTTTTTCCTTCAAAATTCTATACATCTTATTGCTTCCTAGATGAATTGAGAAGGATTAGTTATGCTCATCATCCAGAATTTTCCTCTTTAGATCAGGTTTTGAGGGGACACATATTTAGTTTAAAAACCTTATAACTCTATATTCACCAAAGTTGAACTCCAAAATATTTTATACATTATTATGTAGTAACTCATCATCTTTCTATGCCTCCTTAATCCTCTCAAGAATAGATGGTTGAGAAGTTATTTGGGGAAGGTAAAATAAAGATCATTTTATTATTCCCATTTACATCCTTTTCATGGCCCTGAAGATTAGATCCCTTGAAATAATCATCATGGATAGGTTTGTGATATCCTTTCTACTTAGAGTATATAATACTCTATTTCCCTTCCTCGGATGGCAATGGATCGAACAATGATAATCCTTTATCATATATAACCACCATTATTGGTTCATGTTGAGATCATTTTGTGTAAATATATACTTAATTATTTTATGATACTTATATATATCAAACTTCTACCCATATATATTTTTTATCCAAATATTAAATGTGAAGATAAATACTTCCAATTCTAGATCATTCATTAGGTAGTTATTCTCATGGATATTTAACTAGAAAGAGGCACAACCTATCAATTTTAAATATTCCATGAGTACACAACCCAATACATTTTTGGATGCATCAATGTAGACAAAAAATATTTCCTTATTATTGGGTAATGTAAAAATAAGTGTAGTGATTAACCTATTATTCATTTATAAAAAACATTATTTTACTTCATCAGTATAGAAAACCTTAATCTGTTCTAAGTAACCTTAATTAGTGGGTTTGAAAATCATGATTAGTTTCTTGAAAATTGATGATACTACCCAGATAATCTAAGTAACCTTTATATTTTGATAATAGATGTTAGCCTTGAACATCCTTTAATTTCCTCATTTTTTGAAGGATCCATATATATCCCTTCAATGGTGATAACATATCCCAAGAATGTTACCTTATCCAACTAAAACTCACAATTATTGTAGTTTGAAAACAATTTTTTATTTTTCAGAATTCTCCATACATAATTCAAATGCTTCTCACATTCCTCTTTGATTTTATAATAGATAAGAATATCATTAATAAATACTAACAAAAAATTGACAATTCAATCCCCAAATAATCTATTCATCAAGTCCAAGAAAATTTATGGAGCATTAGTGATTCCAAATAGAATCACTATAAACTCATAGTGACTGTACCTTATAGAAAAAAGTCTTGGGGATATCCTTTTTCTCCTTTACTTGATAATATCCTCACTGAAGACCCACCTTAAAGAAATATTGATCTCTACATAGCTAATCTAATAAGCCATCAATCCATGGCAGAGGATAATTTTTTATTTTTCATGATCTTTTTGATCTCATACTAATCAATGTAGAGGCACAATGACCCATCATTCTTCTGGATGAAGAGGACTAGCATACCCCATAATGAATCACATGGGTGTATAAAACCTTTTTCCTGATTCACCTTTGGTTTATTTTTTATCTATTCAAGTTCAAAAATGTATATTCTATATGTACTCTTGGATATTAGACAAGATCTAGGTATAAGATCAATTGAAAATATAACCTATAGGCTATGAGTAAGACTAGATAATTATTCATAAAGTACATCAACATATTCCTTCATAATGGGAACTTCATCAAGGGTGATATTTTTCTTAGTTTCAATCATTGGGGGGAGATACACTAGATCATAAGGCAATAATATAGATTATTGAGATGATTATAAAAAAGAAGATTCATCCTCTTATTTTGAACTTGTATAAAATTTTAGTGGTATTCACGGTAAGGTGAGTGATTTACTTCTCTTGGAAATTTATGTTGGCTCTATATAAGGAAATTCAGTCCATACATAGAATAGTGTTGAATTCAACTAAAGAGAGTATCATAAGGACTGTTGGGATGTTTATCCCAAAAATTTGGATAGGGGATGAGTTATATTATTATGATGAAATAATTGACCCATTTACTGTCTTCACTAATAACTCAACTTCCAAGATTTTTGGTGGTGTTTTAATAGTTCTACTAAACATTAATGAAACAAAATAATTCATAAAACCATGGATGATAATCCTACCTTTAACTATTTGATCCTGGTTCTAGTCATTTAATTAATCTAAAATAAAATTTGGGATACTAATTTTTAAAATATTAAATAAATAAATGGGGAACCATGAACATTAAAGGGATAAATCATAATCAAAATAAATTCCTTGACCTATGAATTTCTAGGCTTCAATATAAGTTATATATAATGTATTTTTTAACATAAATTTTTGGGAATCTCTGTTCCCTTAAAAATGTCTCATAAGATGATTTTGAATTTACCAAAGAATATCACTTGGGATTGTCAAAATAGGTGTTCAGTAAGGATCATTGTCATGCACCCGTTTATGACAGAGTCCAACTCAATGCACCATTTTTAAGGTTATTACCCCTAGGTATAACTATGCTAGAGATACATCTACTTGTAGTATCTATTCAGGGGTGTATTTTCTTGGAAACTAATTAATCTATACTTTACCAAAATTTATGGATGTTTTACTATGTTTATTATTGTCCTTTAGACTTTTACTAGAGTTTTATAATCCAAAACCCCAAAAATAACTAGACCTTCCTCTAATACCAACTATGAAAACCCATATCCTTAATACACTTTATTTCATGATTTATTACATAAAGGTACAAATAATACAATCCAAAAATATCTTAAAACCTAGTGTATTTGGGAAATTATATATATAGAATAAAAAATTTAAAAATATATACAATTACATTGTTTAAAACAATCTCAACATGATCCTAAAATTCAATCATTCCTCAAAAACTTCATGGGATATCCTGGGGACGTACATAAGAAAGGGGTAAGATATAAATCATAGTATGGTAATAAAAAACAACAACATAAGGTTAATAAGTACATGTGAGAAAATTGGAATATGAAGCTAATATAATAGGGGTGATAATCCTAATCTCAAACAATTAGGCATGATGTAACATGATAACATAAAGGAAACATAATAATGTAGAAATAACATAAAACATGACATCATAAATATAAGTCAAGGGTAACTACCAAAAAAATAACATATTGTGATAAGGATAACCTCCCACGAATCATAAATGGTATCTCTTGAGATTAAAATATTAACCAATGCATTAGTGGGATATATAATTTTGGGTCCACCCATTGCTTTCATATAATGTACATGCCTAAGTGTGCCATATAAATCATACAACATAAGGATTTATTTTATCAGTTTTAACCCAATGATTAAGGAGTGTGGGTTAAATAAATGTAAAATCAAAATCAATGAATGATAAGATCAACTAGTTGAATACCCTTGAGTGGAAATGGGGACATGTATTCACTAAAAAAATGTTTAAAATGGAAAATCACAAGATAATTTCAACATCTTTATGGGTGTATATAAAGGTTTATAGATGATATTAATGAGATAGAAAGGGTTATATCATTTAATAAAAATCATAAATATATTAATATGTATGTATAAAAAACATATACCAATATGAAAAAATGGGAAGCAAAAGCCATATTATAAAGGAGTTTCTTGAATAAATAGGAGGATAGTATCCCTCCCTTGGGAGGGGGTTACAAAAAGATTTAGAGGATCTTCTTAAGATATTGGGGGAACCTATGGAGGTATATATATAGGCATCGTTATATTAAAGTTGTTATCCATGGTTTTTGAGAGAATATGAATGGGAGATTGTGAGAGTTTATATAGAAAAATAGAGGAGAGTTATTTATTAATTTCAAAACTTAGGTTTGAATTATATATGATAAATTAATCAAAATCACAAATATTACCATGGTTTTTCCATTTTTCCAACAAAATTGGAGTTTATTTAATTATTTTTTAAGTCTAAGAACCTAACACAATAAAAATTATACCCTTTGTGATGTATAAGTGAGTCATATTTACAAAGGATTTATTTTATAACCTTAAAATATAATATAGGTTTTGGAGGATTTATAAAGTATTTATAAAATTAATAAAATAAGATAAAAAACACATTAATTTAAAAGTTAAATTAATATATGGTCTTTTATAACTTTTATGGAATACATTACATCACATTTAGGTCATTATGATTTCATAATACATAGCTTATACTTATTTTTTATTTAATTTTAACCCAAAACATTTACTGTCTCAAAAAAATTATTAAAAATTTACCATTAGTTAATTTCAACATGATGATTTCAAAAAATAATATTAATTTTATTTAAATAATCCTCTAAATATGATAATTTACACTACTAAAATAAAAAAATCCTGATTTATTATGAAATAATGATTTTTTTTGAAAATAACAGTTTTATAACCCTTATAAAAATTACATTTGACTTCATAAAATTATATTATCCTTTATATTTAATATATATTATTTAATAATAATATTTTATTGAAATATAATTTGTTTAAAATATTCTTTAATTCATAAAAAAATAGTGTCTTTATTGAAACAATATATTTCCCAAAATCTAATTTGTGATTCATTGTATCCAAATATTATTTTTATCAGAATCATTATTTAATCATTTGAAAATTAACAATAAAAAAAGATAAATATAATCATTTTTTTATTAAAAAAATAAAACTTCATACTATTAGGTAGGAGATAGATACTTATTACCCCAGTGAACACCCTAAGGGTAAGGTGTGTGATAGTGAGATTTTTATGGGTTGGTTTGGCATAGTTATTTTAGGTTGTGATCTCAATGAGTTTGAACTTATCTTATAAACCATTTTATCTTTTGATTTATTTGTTGAATATCAACATGGTATTGTTCAAGGGAAAGTCCCAGTGATACTATCTCCCTTGGAATCTTTGATAAATGGAAATCATATGGTATGATTCTACTGGTCAAGGTCTTTGATGTTTCCATCTATGTCAATTAGACTTTATCCCAAACCTTTATATATACAAGTCATATGATAACTCTTAATTATCTTTAATATAAATGTGTATGATTGTTAACAATATTTTAAATACAACATGGTTTAACATTCAAAAATAACCCAAGTAGTGTATGTGTTTTCTATGACTTCATTATGAAATGAAGCATCAAAAAGAGGGAATTTTATTTATAAAAGTCTAGGATATTACAATAGATATGGGGTGTTGGTTATCCATGATAAAGAATAGTTCCATAGATATCCCTTTGTGGTGTGTTCTATCCTTAACATATTTGGTGGTAAAGTTAGTACTCTGTTAACGATGTTGGGTGTGGGTTCTTCATTCAATGCAGTAGTTTCTTAGTGTATTATTTATAGTCATGGGATAACACATTCATGACAGGAGGAAATTTTCTTCTTGATTGGTCTTAGCCTTTGGTGTGGTATGAGGTCCTCATTTGGTGTTGGTAACTTCCTCAATTGGTTTGTAAACATAGAAAAGTAATGGGTCCCCCATTATGTATCAAGATTAGTGGTATGTTGGTTGTGGTACTTGAGTATCATTAATAGTTTAGGCGCTTGGGGACATATAGTACACATTGTGATCCTGGTCCCCATTTAGTATATTACATTGGTAGAGTTATATGGAGTGGTAAGGGAAAAAAATGATGTTAATTGATCTATACCCAAGAGAATATCTGGCTGCGGGACTCCTTTTTTTGCCCCAACGTTATTGAGGTGGTATGTTTTACCTCTTGTTGGATAGGGAAGGGAACTACCACATGGAATGGGGTGTGAGTAACACATCCATGGGATCAATAACCCTTCAACTAGTTTAGCAATTTCATAATTTTAGTGATGTATAATGAGAGTGGTGTTTTCAAATGATCCTTTTGAGTCTTGAGTTATTATTTTTGGAACAATGTTACACTAGTGAATCTGGCTCGTCACCCTACATGTTGGAAAAGTAGTGATGTTTGTGTATGTAGTGTAACTATTGGTTGAGTGAGGCTAACTTTGGTACGATATCTTCCTAATTGTATTTTCTAGGTATGTAGTGGAGATTCTTATCATGTTCCCCTTTTATATATTGATGTAGTATGAACTTCTGAGTTGTAGATGAATAGGGAGGCAAACCACCCCCCCCCCTCCCCCCAGGAAATTGAGTTATTTATGGTGAACTTGTTTTATAGATCAAGTATACTATCAATGTACCTTTATTTCCCCCATAATACCTTGGTTGGGTATTTAATGATAAGTGAAGCTATATATTCTTCCATATCTTATGTTCTTTCCTATTTTCTTAAGTTGGGCGGTGGTACAGTTCAACACTTGATAGCGAGATAACCTATTGTAGGTTTACATTTTGTTTTTATGGAGTACTATTGGGTATTTTTATACTCATAATTATAATGGATTTAAACACACATATTGTGTTTATATATAATCAACATATGTCATTGGATACTTATAATCATGGAGAGTCAGAGTCTAGTGAAGCATTATGGTGTTTGATGTTGGTAGTGATTGGGGTAGACTTGGTGTGATGCTTTGATCCTCTATTCTTAGTCACTCAAGGTCAGTTATTTATTTTAGGATATTGGGAATTTTATCTTTTTTATTTTTTGCACTAGAATTTACATTATATTTCATTGGGACATTTAGGTTGTATGATAACATGTTCTATTTCAGTTAGTTATGTATATCCATTTTGGTTATATGTACTATGGTTAGATGAAGGTGAATGTGTATGCATGTTGTAATGGATAACATATCTCATGTTTATATTATAACTTCTTGGTGTATGTTACTAGCCCATAGAATATTGGATGCAGGATTGGGGTGGAACACTTAGCTTACTACCAACCCAGGTGGGGTTCCCGTAGTTCAGGTTATGTCAGATTGGTATCAATGTGAGTTTCTCCTGGGAATGGAGTTTGGAGTTATGTGTCTATTGAGTTGGTATGGGAAATGTTTGTTAGTACTTTTTGAAGTTCATAGGTCTAGTTATTATACCAAGGAATTAAACTAGGGTATAGTGGAAAAAAAATCCTTTTTAAAGGGATCTGGTAATCTACAAATTAAATTGAGTGCTTAGGGAATTTTTTTAAGGGTAAAGTTAAGTAAGTCCATGAATCATGTGGAATTAAATGAATTTCCATTTTCATGGTGTAACATCCTAGATAAGATATTCCACCATTTAATGAATATATTGATTCCCTCATGATAATTGTTTAGATATAGGTTTAGAATGAAACTTTTATGGATGATGAAAGGAACATGATTACTCATAGTCATGTGTGCTTCTAGGGTTGTTATCTACCATAATTATAGTGGGCTAATAACTAGAGATTTATCTTAGTGTGAATTTAGTGTAGGGTCTAGGATCCCAGTAAGAATTTTGGTTTGTATAGTTTCAATAACCCCACTGATTGTGTAGATTCTAGAGTGAGGGTCCCCCATATATATAAAAAGAACACATAGAACTTGGGTAATTACTCAAGGTTTTGGGTGTGGTTCTTCTATGATTAATGTTTGTAACTCCCATAGGGAAATTTTGATACTAGGGTTTAGGTCTCCCATATGATATTGTAGATATTGGTACTCCCATATAGATATAAGGGTGTGGACCACAATCTTTGGGTTCATGATTCTACTATATTAGTATAAGGTTAGTACTCCCACAAAACAGATGACATGGAGGCCCCCCATATTGTACTAAATTAGTACTCCCCTACCTGTAAAGGCATAAGTCCTTCAACTGTAGTGGTTAGTCCTCCTTATGAGATAGGTTATAATCCTTTTAACATTTTATTTGGTAAACCCATAAAGATACTATGTGTGGTTCATCCATTATAGGGTATGTACTCTCTCAAATTATATAAATTTGTATATTATTTCTGAGACCCTTATACTTATAGTATATTTGAAAACTCCCTTGGAAATGTATATGAATATACAACCATTCATGTTTCCAGTGGTTTTCCATTAAGGTATGAGGTTAGTACTCCCTCTACCTTGATAAGGGTCATGTACCTGGTACTAAATATAATTTGGTACTTTCCAATGAGATAGGGAACAATTCCTCCATATATAGAGGTCTATGTTAGACATGGTATATGTTATATTTATTTGAAACTTATGATTAAGAACCCCCCCCCCATGGTTTTGGGTGTAGGTCCCCCCATCGTCGAGGTCACTTATATTATCTGGACTAGTTCATAAGCTCTTAGTGAGGTGTGAGTCCCTCACCATGACTTAGTTTATAATGAGAGTTTAGATTGTGCGTGGTGTTGTTTATAATATCATAGTGAAAAGTGCATGAGATTCTGATTTATAGATTGAGTTCAGTGTATCCAATCAGTCCCTTTTCTTAAGAGGATGGTTTCTATGATGATCTGTAAGCCATTTTTGGAGACTTTGATTGATGGTATAAATGGTATGTTTCCCCTTTGTGCATACAAAGCACCCCCTATGCAGATATCTTGTCCTATGATCAGTAGAAAATTGAATACCGATGAACATTGCAATGATTGTATCCTAGAAATAGGTGGATGTAATAATGATTCACTTCCTCTCATAAAACCTTTAGGTTTTCCTATAATGACTTAAGGAGTTGGTGGATATGAACATGGATAGGTTTGAGTGATGGAGGTATTTGATCAGGTAGTGCCTTATATGGCTCAATATTTAATTTTTATCCTCTTTTTCCTTCTATTATTTGATTGGTTAACACCAACATGTGATATAATATCCTTATTGAATCATTATACCAAGAGAAAAATATCTTATCTAAGTCATTATACCAATAATTTATGACTAGTGATTGATGCTGGAGATGACCATCTACCCCCTTTATTATTTTTGGTGGGATTAATCTTTGGTGGGTAGGTTTTTTAGGATCCCTCTAGGGAAAAGTATGTCCCAATTATGATATCATGTGTGATGGACGATCACCCAAAATTTAAAATTTTCTCTATGGATATCATTTTAAAGTCCTTTATGATAAATAAAAGGGTTTTATACCTATTTCATTAGGATTTGAGAGCTAAACAGTGGTATCAGACAACCGTTAGGAAGTTGTTACGAGTTGTTTCACTGGTTAGAGAGATTAGATTCATTTACAATGGTGGATATTTGAAATTAGTGTTTCCATTGGAGAGTGGTGGTTGAAAATTTCCCTGGGGGTATTTTGGGGTTGATTTCCATTGGCAGTTGGACATATACATTTATTTTGTATTTGGTATGGAAATGATGCTTTTTTCATATTTTAGAGTGTCCTAGTGGTGCTAAGGGATATGAGTGATGATATGTTTGGGATTTTACCTAGATTTCATTGGGAGATCTTGAGTATCTATATAAAAGGTAGATCTATGATCATGATCAATTTTTTCTAGATGATGAATCCATTAGTGTAGTGCACTATGGCGTTATAATCATTGGTCCTTGCTATGTGGAAAGGTATATATGGGCTATAAAGCATTAGTTTGGATGTTGCGAGTATTTGATTGACCCACAGTAATTCTCCTTGGATAACTAGAAACTTTGGGGACATAGAGTAATTTTTATTTAGGGATTATTAGGTGAACTAAGAATTACATAGATAAATATGACATATTATTGGATAAATATTTATTATAGATGATTACAATACAAGCCAAAACCATACATGTATAGTGTATTAAGAATCATGGATACATATAATACTAGAACATAAATGATCTATATCATATTCCATTAAGTTATTATAAACTAACACATTTCTTAGACATATTATTCCTAAAATCATTTTTCATATAATGGAGAAATGAAACATAATAAAGGTTATGATCAAATTAATAATATTGGTAAAAAAGGTGATATCAATGACTGCTTAAGAAGAACATGAGTATAATGGTATTATAACATGATCTAAATATTTTATAACCATACCTATTAATTCATATATCATAATCATGAGTCATGGAATAATTATTGTTAGTTCATAAGACATGAATCATAATGAAATTAAATAACATAATCCATGAGAGAAAAAAATTGGCACGATATCATGTCATAAAATAGTGTAATAAAGTGTGTCATAATTATAATCATAGAAGTAATATGTTAGGACTATCCACCAATACATTCATCACATTTTAGTCTTGAGCTAACCACTGATGTACCTACTTTTGGATTGGGATAGCCTCCCACGTACCCTCATTTGGGATTGGGATAACCTCCCATGTACCCTTACAACTCATAAAACACTAGAGTTTAACCAATTCATTGGAGGTAAATAATGAACCCACCTATCTCATAATCATAATCTATTCATATATATACCATAATATTATTAAAACATTTATCATTTCACCATAATGTAACCCATAGAAAAGAAAATGAGCTTCATCAATATTTCATCATTATAATAAATTACTGTCCAGAGAAATAATAAGGATGGTATCATATAATCAAATCCCTATTGAATATTAAGAAACAACAAAGGATGTTATCATAGATGAAAAGATACTTTAAAAGTTCACTAAAATATTTCTTAAGGAAAATACACTTTTCATTTTCAATTAACTTATTTAAAATATAAAAATTTATAAAATATTAAGGAAATAACTTTATTTGAAAATAACTATAGAAAATTTTAATGGAATATTCAAATAAAATATTAGTTATGACAGTTGGAAAATCCTTTTGTGTGGTGGATGTTAAAATAATGATTCCATCTACACCTTTGGTAAAAAGTACCACATTTGAAAAAAATAATAGGATTAATTTTAAACCATTTTATATAAATTAAAATATGGGTAAGAATAACTTTAATATATAATTAGAGAATAGTAAAAATATTATTTAAAATATTTAAATTAAAACATGGATATGAAAGAAAATCATTCCCAGTCAAATAGAAAAACAAATATGGGTTTCCTTATAAAAATTATATAAGAATTATGAGAAATTAGAGAGAGAAAAATGAAATTAAAACAAGTAATATATATAAATAAAAATAGTAGAAGAAAATATATAATATTTTTGAGGGATATATCATAAAATTTCATCATTGGAAAATTTAAGCATAAATAATCTGGGTAAAAAATGAGATTGTAATGTAAAACTCTTACCTCATGATTGAATTTATTTGTAAGCACTATAAACTCATGTAAAATAAATTTATATATTTTATTATTCTATAATATAACCATATTCATGCTTAAAATACCATATATGATCCACATATAACATTAAAATGCCAGTTTAATTACAATTATTTATTAAAATCATCATTTTTTGGTGTTAACTATTTCATTTTTCATGTAAGGTTTTGGTTTGGAAGTTCTAGTGCTTGAAAATTGATCATTTTTTAATCATATAAATAATATTAATAATTATATTATTATTAAATATATTCATTATATGAAAATTTATAATTTTCCATAAAATTTAAATACATAAAAATGAATTACACCATTCATGGAGACGGTAGTCCGTACATACATAAGAACACTATTTTAAATTTTTAAAGAAAAGAAAGAAAAAAAGATAAATAACATGATATAATTAAACAATAAAATCAATATAAAAAATATAATATATATTTAGTAAATATATAATTATAACAAGGTATGATAGGTGATTGGGAAACACAATTCATATCGCTACGTGGAGGGGGTAGTCCACACGTACACGCGAGTGATAATTTCATTTCCCATTTGATGGAAATGAGGTGGAAAATATTTTTACCATATAATAATAATAAATAAGTATATTAATGATAAATTATTCATAATTTTATAAGGGAAAATATATATTTAGATAAGGTGGAATAATAAATAAAATTTAAAGTGCTTAGTTATGATGTACACCTCTTCTTCGAGAAACCACCTTTGGATTACATCTTAATCCTTGAAATATTGGTCTTATGAGAAGTAAATGTTCTCTAGGATTAAGGTAAGGAATATATAAAAGTTTTTTTTTTGGAATTTATTATCTATAAGGCTCAAAATTCATGAATAAGGGTAGATAAAAGGTTCCCTTTTATAAGTGACGGGGAGGACACACATTGAACTACTAAAAATATTTAAATAATATAAAGTAATTTTCTTGTGAGAGTTCCTCTAAATGGAAAATAATAAATATTTAAGATAATATAGGGTTGAAATTTCTTTAAAAAAAGAATTATATAATTTTCTTTTTAAATATCATCTTTATCTCATAGTTTAACCCCTCGGTAAACCCATTTTTACCTTAACCATGGTAACAAATTTTTACTATTTTTAGTATTCATTATGACCAAATATTAAGATGAAACCATTAAATTATATCAATTTTTATAATTAAAAATATATAATCCATTTTATAATTTTAAATTTCTATAATTTTTATAAATTAATTTTGAAAATTAGTGTGTGAAATGTAATGGATACCTGTTTTTAGAAAAATAAAATTTTAAGCATAAAAATAAATTTATTTTCATTAATTTCCTAGAAAGAACTATAAAAATAATGTTAAAATATTATTTTGGATATATAATATTTGTATTTCATTAAAACCATTAGTAAATAAAAATATATTTAATTTATTATGATAAAACACATTTTTCACATAAAAAACATTTTTATGAAAAATAACTCTTTATATTTAAATGATTTTATCTTCATTTATAAACATTAGATAACTAATGTATGGATGTTTATTAAAACATTACTCATAAATTTAATTAAATTAACCTTTTAATAGTGATAAATATAACTTTTTAGATAATGATATATAACATCTTGACAAATAAAGTTCATCAAAAAATAAGTCTTTTAATCATTAAACAATTTTATTAAAAACTTAATTAGTTTTTCTTAGGAATAAATCATTAAATTTTAATTTAGGAAGAAATTTATAAATATATTTTATAATTTTGTTAATACTATTGATATCTACTAATAAAATTTCTATGTTATGAAGGTATATTATACAACTATTCATTTAGACTATAGGTTTCATATAAAGAAATATATCAAATACTTCAAATTTATTTAAAATTAAATACATATAAAATATTGGGGTGTTATATTATACCCCATTAAAATTAATTTCATCCTAAAAATTATATCTTTTTAATATGAAAAATTAGGATATATCTAATTTTATTACATCTTTGGGTTCCCATAAAGCTTCATGGAATTTTTGATTCCTCCAAAGAAAATTAAGAAGGTGAGTAATCTTGTTCTATAACACTTTATCACTATAATCCAAGGTTTCAAATGGTTTTTATTAATAATAAATATCATACTTATTTGGTAAAAACTATGATTTTATTACTTGTGAATGATCAAAGATTTTCTTCCTCAAAATAGATATATGGAACACATTGTGATCTTGAGAGAGGGTTGGTAGAAGTGCCAAGAAACAAGTAACCATCAGGACCCGACCAAGAATATCTAAAGGGAATATAAATATAAGGACAATATTTCCATTCTTATTTAATATCATAACCTTATTCCATGGATAAATTTATAATAATAACTTGTCACCAACTTTTAATTGCATATCTCACTACTGATTTATAGCATAACTTTTCTGTTGACTCTGAGTTGTCTTGATGTACTGTTGAATGGATCTAAAATTCTCTTCCATTTACTCAGATATATAAGGTCCCAATAGCTTATTATCTCCAAATTCATCCCAATTTTTGGAATTTTCACTTCCTTTTTTAGAGGGATTCATAAGGATCCATTTTAATTCTCGAGTGAAATCTATCATTATAAAATAATTAGACTAGAGGATGTTTTTAACCCCAAGAACCTTTTAAATAAAGAGAATAAGGTACTAAAATATCATCCAAACGTTTAATGATTATCTTATACTAAAAATATGTTTAATGGTGATAAGAAATACTAAAACAAAACATTGTATCTAGATCATGCAGAATAATTCACAAGAACTTTTAGGTAAACCAGGGATCTCTATCCATTACAGTAGAATGTGGTACTTCATGAAACCATACCACGTACTTAATATAAATCTTGTTAATATGATCAAGATAGAAATATTATTTGACATAAATGGATTATAATGACTTTTTAAGGTTATAAATTACAACCCAAATAATATTATAGCATTTAGGCATATTTGAGAGTCTAATGATAAAATCCTTGGTAGTGTTTTCCCATTTCCATTATAGTATGGGTAATGATCTTAGATTTTTTATCTTATCCTTAACATGATTTCATTCCAATAATTGAGATATATACTCCGTAATATCAATTTTTATCTTTTCCCAACATAAATATTATTTTAGATCCATATATATATTTTTAATTACACGATGAATAGATAATCATGAGCTATAATATTCTTCAAATATATCCTTATTCAATACAAGTATTTATATTACACATACTTAGTTCCTGAAATTTATAATTCCTTCAAAATTGGGGTTTAACTCAAGAACATATCACACCTTATTTTGTATCTCTACATCATACTTTTTTGCCTCTTTAATCTTTATATGGATGGATGGTTGAACACTCACTTGAGAAAGAAAATTTTATCCTATAATTTTAAAACTTATATGTCCATTCATTACAAATACACAAATATTAAATATTTTGTGATCCTCATCAATGATACATTAAAATGAAACTTTCAAATCAAATCATCAACCATATTGTTTATTTATGGTTGGTTATGTATTGAGTAGTCATAATATTTAAACAACTCCAACCATATTCTCTAGTGTATATTAAACTATTTATAGGTGAATATATACATTAAACTTTTTGGATTAGTATTTATATCAAACCTCTCTATGTAAAGATTATTCTTCCATATCATTAATACCAAACTTACCATAGTTAACTCCAAATTAGGTGTCATGAAAATTTTCTCATGAACATTTAATTTAAAAGAGGAATAATTTATCACCATATCATTTTTCCAAATAACATAACCCATATCCTTTATTGATGTATCACTATAAATCACTAACCCTTCTCCAAAGTAGTGCAGTGCGACAATAGGTGCACCGACCAACCTTATCTTGAGTTTCTTGAAATTTTCTTCACATTCATTAGTCCAAATGAACTTGAATCCCTTTTGACTTAACTTGGTGAGTGGGTTATATCACAAAGACAATTGATCACAAAAAATTGATAATATCAATCAAATCCATGAAAACTATATATCTCAGTCACTGTGATTGGTCTAGTCCAATTTTAAATAACTTGATGGATCCACAAATATACCCTCTATTGAGATTATATCTCCCAAAAATGATACTTTTTATACAAAAATTCACACTCGGTAACATTTTCATTCAATTTATCCTTTATTATGGTTTTTAGTACAATCCTCATGTGATATTTATGATCTTGTTTTACCTTAGAATATATAATAATATATTCTATACAGACTACCAAAAACTAATAAAGGTAATATCTAAAGACTATATTCATTAAATACAATAAGATAGAGAGGGAATTATTAAGACCATATAAAATCACTATAAATTCATAGTGACTATACCTTATACAGAAGGTTGTCTTGGGTTTATATTCACTTTTTAACTTCAATTGATAGTATCCGAAAATAAGAATAATCATTGAAAAATATTTATCTCCTTATAACAAACTAAAAAAATCATCGATATTAGGTATAAGATACATATTCATGAATGTGACACTGTTATGTTATCAATAATCAATTTATAGAGGCACTGATTCATCTTTCTACTAATAAAAATAATAGGTGAACCCCATGGTGATGCATGGGATGAATTAATCCCATATCAATATTCTCTCAAAGATTTTTATTTAATTCTTGAAACTCATTTGGGTAAATTATATATGGAATATTTGAAATAGGTGTAGCACTAGGTATTATTTATATAGAAAACCCAACTTTATGATTTTGTGGAAGACTAGGAAACTATTCTAGGATCTTTTAAAATATTAATATATTCGATGTTTAGATACTCCCCAACTATATAAGATAGATACCCCCATTTAAATAAGAATAAAAACCCACAAAATAAATGTACTTTTAGTTTGAAGTTTATATTTATCCTCACACTGATTAGAAACCAAAGGTTGGTTCGCTATATAAAATGAGACCTACCTTCCTTGGAAATTGATATGGTATTTATAGAAAGAAATCCAATCCAATCAAAAAATAACCTAAAATTAAAATAGAGAGGGAATAATAAAATTTACAGGATGTATATTCCCAAAAAACTTCAATTGGATAAGAATCATATACTTGATATGTGATCAACATACCATTAAGAGTTTTCAATGAAAATTCAACATCTAATAATTGAGGTGGTAATTTGATATGCTTAGAAAATTCTTCAGATATAAAAGGGTGGATTGATCTTTCATCAAATAATACATTAGTGGTTGTAGATTTGGTGATATGTTTACCTTTCACAGCATCATTATCAAACCCCACAATGATGTTAAAGATTATATGAGGTTTCCCATTATCTCTCAGCTTAATAGATTACCGAAATTGATCAGAATCATTAACCTATAGATTCAAGATATGTTTAAAAAATACCCATAATCCTTGTATTTAAAACAGTAGAGTGTGGGTTGTTCATTTTTTTGGCACATTAACTCCATCTGGATCATTATTCAACTTATTATCATTACATCTACATTCTATTTCCCGATGAACATCACTTCCAAACATAAATCATTTAATAGTACCCTTAATACAAATTCCTCTATGTTTATTTAGAAATTTCTAGGATAAAGAAATATTCATCTTATTACCTATATGGTTTTAATTATTATGATCTTTTATGGATTCCATGATTATCTCATTATAAAAAACATGATATTGATAGGTGAATTAGATATTTATTTCTTCCTTGATAGAACATCAAATGATTTCTTTATATATACTAAAGTCACATATGGATAACACCCTTCAGATACATGGATTTATGTCACTAAAGAATTGATCAATATTCCTTTCAAGATATTTGATATTACCAGAAGTGTAACTTGCTTGCCATGTACAATTTTTCTCATAGGAACTAATGGATTAATCATCGTTCTTCATTCACCCTAAAAATTCCATCTCCATTTTTCATATTAAGAATATGTGGCAAGTAATTATTTAGAAATAACATTATAAACTCAACCAACTACATGTAGTAAATTTATTCATATTACCATGTGTTCTTGATATGGGTCCACCATCTATTTTCTTCACCTTCTAAATAATAAACTACCAAAATAATTATTTTATTCATAGAACAAAGGAGAATGAAAAATATATTTTCAGTGTTACTGATCCATAATTCAATAATTAGTGGATCAATGGACCCACTAAAATATGGTGGATATTACCTCATGAAGACTCAACAGAACATTGTTACCTTCTTTGATCATTTGGAAGCTCAACATGATTCATGACTTGAGAATTTTTCATAAGCATAAGAATAGTATTTTGTATTCTGACCACTATAAAGATATATTATTCATGACAACAATCATTTCACTTTCCATCACATTCATCATTAACATAATTATTTATGGTTCTAACCATTGACTAAAACCATAAAGTAAAGTATGGACAACAATAATCATAGTGAGAAATCATATAACCATGAAAATAATCTATAGGATATCTAAATAATGACACCTTATTTTAAATCTATGATAAATTAGGTTTAACAAAGGTCATCGATGTTTATCATATACTCAAATTATTTATAATGGTTCTGTCACGACCCGTCCCCGGGGCCCATGTTGTGACTACCCCAATCATGCCTTCCATAAGCCAGGGGATGGTGACTAGCACCAAAGGCGTAATTCCCTAAATCTGGGTAGGCATTGACTTTATAACTATAAACACACACACAACAGAGCACATAGCTGGATACGAAACACTAAGAAAAACTGTATAATAAGAGAGTGCTAAAAAGTAAAGGGGCTGAAAATACAAGCCCAACTGTAAAGTACAAGTACAACTAAAAAGGTATAAATAGCTGAAAGATGAAAAGAATCTCCTGGATCATCAACCACAGAACCTACCTAAAGGGTAGGTAGAGATAGCCTCTTCATTACTCCACATCCATCAGTCTCCTTCGGGTACTGACTCATCATGAGGCCCACCCCGAGCACCATCCAGTCCTAGTACACTCAGCCTCGGTCAGCGTTGTCCGTCGTCTTCATCCAACACAACGAGATGCGGGCATATCCTATGAGGGGTGAGTATAACGATACTCAATAGGGACCCCAAAAACCTCAAGGTCTCACAAAATCCAACAAGGATAAACAAAAAGGTATGAAATCAACAGATAACCCTACTTAGGTATATGCTCATACATAAACCTAAGTTATCAAGTAATCCATCTCAATCATGAGGAAAACACAAAGTTGCTGAATCATCTCACACATGTATACAACTTATGTAGAGAGATAGATATGATCAGATGTAGCCACTGAATCATCTATTCTATCGAACCCACACAGGATCCAGAAACAGAAATCAGAACTGTTGAACCCACATAGGATCCAGGAACAGTAAATAGAGCTGTCGAACCCACACAGGATCCAGGAATAGTCGTCAGTGCTATCGAACCCACACAGGATCCAGGATCATTCGTTAGAGTTTTCTAACCCACACAGGATTTAGGGACAGTCTTTAGTGCTGTCCAGCCCTCACAGGAT
The DNA here is from genome assembly GCA_963277665.1 of Viscum album. Lineage (NCBI taxonomy): Eukaryota > Viridiplantae > Streptophyta > Magnoliopsida > Santalales > Viscaceae > Viscum > Viscum album. The sequence goes on from OY728137.1 coordinate 117,572,822, forward strand.
CCAGGAACAATTGTCAGTGCACAGCCAGCCATAGGATCTAGTAACAGTCGTCAGTGCACAGTCATCCACATGATTACGCACAAAGCATGATTGATTACGGTAGGGTATGCTCCTCAAGACAAGTGTATATACATGAAATACCACTAAGTCTCAAGTTTATGAATCCAAATGATCCATATTTTCCAAAATTACCCAACGCGATAAACGGCGCATCAACCGGACACCCAGTCTAAAAGTTATTGGCATTTTCGTTCTGAGGGCCCGATTGAATTTACGTTCGATACAACTCGGCCATACCCCAACTGTGTCTAAACCTCGAGTGGGGTATACCAAAAGAACTTTCTTCCTCTAAGGTTTTAGTCTCCACAGACGGTTCGTCAATCGGACGCACATAGCTCAAGTTAGGGGAAAAAGAGTGGAAGTAGGTCAAACGGGTCCGGGTCCGGTCCGACCCAGTCAGACCAACCCAGCCCGACCCGGGTCCAGACTGGGGTCCGATTCAGTCTGTTTGTCTAACTCATCCGTGGGACCGACCCAAACTGTGGGGTCGGCCCAACCCACGGGGGCGGCCCGACCCACGCTGGGTTCAACCCGGTTGGGTCCGGTCCGTGCTGGGTCCGGGCCGCGCTAGGTCCAGCCTGCACGAGGCCCGCGACTAGCTGCTGTGGGGTCCGCCCTAGTCGTGTACAGGGGGGAGACTATGACCCCTGGTTCCCTAATGGCTTATTCGTTCAGGTGAGATCGAAAACCGGCGCCACGTGGCGCCGGTCTGCGTCATGCGGGACCCACGTGGTGGGGTCCCTCTACTCCCGGCTGGTCGCGGCCCCCCTTTTTCTCCACTGTGGGGTGCGGTTGCGCCGCGAATTCTCTGGTGACCCGGTGGCTCGGGCCACTGGTTTTATTCATGGTCGGGCTTGCGCTGGCCGCCACTACACCACTGTGGGCCATCGACCATGGGTTACAACTCCAGCGGTGTGGTTGCGCCACCGCCTTCCATGCGGGGATGGTTGTTGCTCCATCTGTCGGTGAACTTTTCACGGGTCCCCGGACGAGTTCTGGTGGCCCGTTTCTCATTCCGAAAGTAGTCGTGCATTACTCGGGACGTCACCTTCGATCCTTAATCAATGTTTATGAGAATCTCTCATCCCAGTCTCTTGCCGCGTTTAACGTCAAATTCCACAAAGAAAGTGGAGGGGTCAGGTCATGTTTGTTCGGCTCGCACCCTCTGCGTTAGGGTGATATCATGTGGCTTGGAATTATAATCCTCAATGGAAAACTAAGAACATGAAACAATTAACAAAGCTTGTACCCCTACCTTTGTTTGTTGATCGTTGGCGAAGTCACGAAAAGGTAGACGTCGGTTCGTTGTAGAAAAATGAGGTCTACGTTGAGGAGGTTCCAAGGAAGTAAGTCGAAGTTGGGATTGAGGTCAACGTTCTTCATCGGTCATAGCATTCTTCGTCGGTCGAACATGTTCTTTGCTGGGATCCTTATCCCAAGTTCCACCCAAAAGACAAATGGAAACCCAAAATAATAGATTATCCTTACCTATTATTTAATCGTTGGCACATAATTCAAAAATATTAAAATTAATTAATTGATGTGCTCAATTAAATAATTTAGGGGATTTGACACCATAAAGTGGGGAGCTCAAGAGGTTTCTCCCCACTTAATGGGGAGTTCAAGAGGTTTTAACCTTGGGTGGTCCCCACCATATTAAATATTAAGAGGAGGTTAGGTTTGGGTGGGCCCCGACCCCATAACCTCTCATTGGAGGTTAAGGTGTGGTGGTACCACCTCCAACTTCCATGTGGAGGTTTTAACCAATGAATAAAAAATAAAGCCACACACTTTATTTTTATTTAAAACATTTTCTAAAAATGCAAAAACTATCTTTTATTCTCGGCCAACTGGCATAAAGGTGAAAGTATTCTTAAGAGAATATCGGCATTGTGAGTTCAACGGTGCCCTCCGATTTCAATTCTAAGCACTGTTACAAAAGATATAAAAACCTGCTCATATGTTTACTGAACGTACCCGAAAAATACTTTAGAAATTTATTCTGGGCACACCGGGCCTCAGAATCACGTGCCGTCAGTTTTCACAAACTCATAAAATTCCCATGTATTTAAGAAAAAAAAATTCCATGGAATTTTCAGGTCTTTACATTCTCCCCACCATAGGGCTTTATGTCCCTGTAAGCTACTACTCAAACTAAGGGAACAAGTGGGGATACTGAGCATGCATCTGAGCCTCCCGCTCCCATTTTCTCTCCTAGAGGTTCCCGTGCTTCTAGTAAACACGTACGAGAGGTATCGACCGTCCAAGTAGGACCCGCTCCTGTCAATCCTCAATCTCCACTGGAACCTCCGTAAAAGTCGCCCCATCATCAACGTCTAGATCTCCATGGTCGATGATGTGAGAAGGGTCATGCACGTATCTCCTCAACTAAGATACGTGGAATACATCGTGCACCCGATGCAACTGAGGTGGAAGAGCCAAGCGGTAAGCCACCTCACCTACTCTGATGAGGACCTGGAAGGATCCGATGAATCTCAGAGATAACTTTACTCCTAGGCTAAATCCATGTAAACCTCATCGAGGCGATACCCATATAAAAATATGGTCTCTATCCTCAAAATCTAGAGGTCTCAGTCTCTTATCGGCATACGACTTATTTCTACTCTGTGCAGCCTTTATCTGCTCCTGGATGACTTCACCTTCTCCGTGGTAGCTCGTACCATCTCTGGTCCCACTAGTACTGACTCCCCAGGGTCATTCCAGCACAAGGGTGATATGAATGGTCTCCGGTATAATGCCTAAAAAGGTTCCATCCCAATGGTGGGGTGATAAATGTTGTTTTATGAAACTCCACCAAAGGTGAGTGATCCTCCCAGCTGCGACTGAAGTCAAGGACACATGTATGGAGCATGTCCTCATGGGTCTGAAGGGTCTGCTCAGTCTGGCCATTTGTCTGAGGATGGAAGTTGGTGCTCATACAAAGTTGCGTCTTGAAAGCCTCCTGCACCCCCTTCCATAGTTGGGAAGTAAACCGTGCATCATGATCAGAGAAAATAGAAGAAGGTAATCCATGTATCCGCACAATCTCTTGCATGTAGAGGTGTCTCAAGCTCTCTACTGAACCCTACTCTCTGATCGGTGGGAAGTGGGCCGACTTGGTGAGTCGATCAATGATCACACAAATCGTGTCATGACCCCTTGATGTACATGGAATAACCATCACAAAGTCCATGTATATCCCATCCCACTTCCACTCTAGGACCTCTAAAGGCTGAACCAATCCTTCTGGTACCTGGTGCTATACCTTTACTTTCTGACAAGTGAGGCATCAAGAGACAAACTCTGCTACTTCCTTCTTCATACCTGGCCACCAGTGCTATCATTGAAGGTCCTGGTACATCTTCTCCACTCCTGGATATACCGCTAAAGGGTATGTGTCAAACTCCCTCAACACTTCCTCCTGATGTGACACTGGTACCATAGTACGTCCTCTAAAGAGGATGACATGATCCCCACCTTCATAAAATCCATTAGGTGCCTGGCCTATGGATATCAGAGCACGTTGTGTCTCGCAGTTAGCGTCCCCATGCTGTGCCTCCCTGACTCACTGAAGAAGTGGGGGAGTGACTATAAGGGATTAAAGGAAAATTGCTCCATATCTATCTACAAAGGATATCTATAAAGAATCCAGCTGCTCCGTCACCTCACCTAGAAGCTGTATACCAGATCTCCTGCTGAGTGCATCTGCAACAATGTTCCCCTTCCTAGAAGTATAGAAAATCTTGAAGTCATAGTCCTGGAGGAACTTAATCCAACATTGTTGTCTTAGGTTCAGGTCCTTCTAATAGAAGATATACCTGAGACTCTTGTGATCAGAGTACACAGTAAAATGTTCACCCATCAGATAGTGTCGCCACATATTCAAGGTGAATACCACTACTGCTAACTCCAGGTCATGGGTAGCGTAGTTCTGCTCGTGTTGTCTCAGCTGCCGAGAACCATACGCGATCAATGTTTACTCCTACATCAGGACACACCCTAGTCCGGTCCCTGATGCATCGCAGTAGACTACGTACCCTATGACTTCCTATAGAAGCCTCAAGATGGGGGCACTAGTCAGCCTCTTCCTAAACTTCTGAAAGCTCTGATGGAATCTATCCAACCACATGAAGGGTTTTTCCTTCTTCGTCAAGGCTGGTAGTGGCACTGCAACTCTAGAGAAGTCTGGAACCAACCTCCGGTAGTAACCAGCCAAGCCTAGGAAACTCTGTACCTCCGTCAGACTCATGGGTGGCTCTCAAGAAAGCAATGCCTCAATCTTTGCTGGATACACTAAAACTCCATCCTCCTAGATGACATGTCCCAAAAAGTGAATCTCTCAGATCTAGAACTGGCACTTCAAGAGTTTACCATAAAGATGGTGCTCTTAGAGTGTGTCCAGTACTACCTACAAATGGTAGGCATGCTCCACCTCAGTAGTCAAGTAGATCAGAATGTCGTCGATGAAGACTAAAACAAAGCGATCAAGGTATGGCTGGAAGATCCTGTTCATGAGTCCCATGAACACTTCTGGAGCATTGGTTATGCCGAAGGGCATAACCAAGAACTCGTAGTGGCCGTATCCACATCTGAAGGCCATATTATGCACATCCTCATCTCGAACTCTGAGCTGATGATAGCCTGATCTGAGGTCTATCTTCGAGAACTACCGTGCTCCCTTCAGTTGTTCAAAGAGGTCATCAATCCTCAAGAGTGGGTACTTGATCTTCACGGTCACCTGGTTCAGGCAATGGTAGTCGACAGAAAGCCTCAAGCTCCCATCCACCTTCTTAGAGAACAGAATCGGGGCTACCTAGGGAGAAACACTGGGCCAAATGAATCCCTTCCCCTGCAAGTCCTCCAGCTGTACACGCAGCTCACGAAGCTTATCATGAGCCATCTGATATGATGTTGTAGATATCGGAGCCATCCTAGGGTAAAAGTCAATGTAGAATTCCACCTCTCTATGTGGAGGTAGAACTGGGACATTATCAGGGAAAAAATTTACATACTGGTCCACCACTACAGGATAGTTAGGACTCTCCACATCTACTGCTTCAAGGGTAAGGCAGGCCAACTGATGAGTGATTGGTTGCACCCTCCTCTGAGTAAGTATGTCCTGTGATGAAAAGGATCCCTTCCCGCTGATGAAGGTGAACTTGGTCCCATCCGTGCAGACACACCTCACTTTGTGACTAATACAGTCGATCTGAGCATGGACTGTAGATAACCAGTCCATACCCAAGATGACGTCGTGAGGCCTCGATACCACTACGAGAAGATCCCAGCCAAAGTTCTTGCCTCCTAGAGTAAGCTCACACTACCAGAACCAGTGTGTGATCATCGAGTCTACTCTTTTAGGAGTGTCTAGACATAAGGATCAAGCCAACGACTCCATCGGAATCTCTGAGCTTCGAACGAGGGCAGTGGCAATGAAATAGTGACTGACACCTGTGTCTATAAGAACTGAAGCTATGGTGTAGTAGACACAGATCATACCTCAAATCATGTTCGAAGTGCCATGATCATATGCCTCAGCTTCCAAGAGCTGAGATCTTCCCTGTCCACCTGCTCCCTGTGGTTGGGGTGGACCTCCTGGTGGTGGTGGTGGTAACACCTAGAAACGTCGTCCACCACCAGCAGCATGACCAGATCCTCTGCTCGTCCACCTATGCCCTATGGATCTCCTCGATCGAACCTCTACCTCTGTCCGGGAGGTCCCTCAACTGTTCAATGATCATACAAATGGCGGGTCGGATAGTCACAAGCCATGTGACCTTACCCGCCGCATGTGAAACATTGCTGGTTCCTTGAATGACTGGCTCTATCTCGTGTGCCTCGCACAACCAAACCTGTGTCCTATGGTCATCCACCGAATTGTTTAGTCCTCTTGGACCTCTATGAAATCTGTCTACTGCTCATTGCAGAAGACTCCTCTACGTTACGCTCGGTGGCGGGTCTCGCTGCTGGTGACTGCTCAGCAAGGAAACTCTCCACTAAGAGTGCTCTATCCAACACCCCTGCCTGCGTCGGGATGCTGAGGGAGATCATCAAAGCCCTGATCTCTCACCATAGCCCTTGATCGAAGGTCTGAGCCCTAAATAATGGGTCTCGTACCATATCTGTGGAGTAGCGCGAGAGGCCGGTGAACCTCACTGAGTACTATGCCACCGTCATGCTACCCTACTGTAAATGCAGTAGCTCTTGTATCCACACCACACATAGGGTGTCTGGGAAAAACTCCGCCTAAAACAGGCTCTCAAAGTCTTCCCAAAGAAGTGTCACCTCATCATGCCCCTGAAGAATAAGGCTCCACTATCTGCCCATTGTTTCTTGAAATAGAATCATGGAAAGGATCACCATAAGGTCTGCTAGTGTCCCTACTAGTCTGAGGACTCTCACCACAGCCTCCAGCCAATCCTCAGTTTCTTGCGGGTCCGTCTCGCCCCTGTACCCGTGTGGCCTCTGGCGCTAGTACTCGTGCAATGTGCTCAGGTGGCGTGCACTCTCTACTACTAGGGCTGGTGACATTGGTGGCCGAACGGGTAGTGGTACCGCTGGTGCCTCTGCTGTGATAGGGCCTTGCACCAAGGCCTCGTCACTCGGTGGGCTACCATCTCATACAAAGCATGGAACCCTGGCTGGCTTTCTACGTGGAGGCATCCGGTAATGTAATAGGTGCGCCATGGTCAATAATTTATACCTGGTGATCTGACTCATAGATATCACAAAGAAAACTCTTGAAACACACACGCAATCAGTGTTTTCGTGCACTAAGTCGAAAATTAGAAGTCAGGGTCCTGTTGTATGGATACATCTACTGCCACACTAACACTGGACTCTCTGAACTGAAAACCACACTTTGTACCCTTAACACTATTGCTTCACAGAAAAGATCAGAGTCCAAAGTTCTACAGTAGAACCAAATAATTTAATACCAATTTGTCATGACCCGTCCCCCGGGGCCCGTGCTGTGACTACCCCAAGCCCTCCTTCCATAGGACAGGGGCTGGTGACTAGCATCAAAGGCATAATTCCATAAATATGGGAAGGAATTTCCTTTGTAACTATAAACACACACACAACATAGCACACTGCTTGATAAAAAACACTAAGAAAAAGTATATAACAAGAGTGTGCTAAAAAGTAAAGGGGATGGAAATACAAGCCCAACTATAAATTACAAATACAAAAAAGAGGAACAAACAATTGAAAGATGAAAATCATCTCCTGGATCGTCCACCATAGATCCTACTTGAAGGGTAGGTACAAATAGACTCCTTAGTACTCCACATCCATCAGTCTCCTCTGGGTACCGAATCATCGTGAGGTCCACCTCCAGGAACCGTCCAATTCTAGTACAATCATCCTCGGTCAGTGTTGTCCATCATCTGCATCCAACACAATGAGGTACGGGCATAAACCATGTAGGGGTGAGTATAACGATACTCAGTAGAGACCACGAGACCCTCAAGGTATCACAAAATTTAATAAGGATAAACCACAAGGTATGAAATAAATATATAACCCTACTTAGGTATATGTCCATACATATACCTAAGTTGTAAAGTAATCCATCTCAACCACGAGGAAAACACAAAGTTATTGACTCAACTCACACAGGTATACAACTTATGTAGAGAGATAGATATGATCAGATGTGTCCACTGAATCATCTATTCTGTCGAACCCACAAAGGATCCAAGAATAGAAATCAGAACTCTCGAACCCACATAGGATCCAAGAACAGTAAACAGAGTTGTCGAACCCCCACAGGATCCAAGAATAGTCGTCAGTGCTGTCGAACCCACACGGGATCTAGGAATAGTCGTCAGTGCTATCGAACCCACACAGGATCCAAGAACAGTCTTCAGTGCTCTTTAACCCACACAAGATCCAGGAATAATCGTCAGTGCACAACCATCCACAGGATCCAGGAATAGTCGTCAGTGCACATCCAGCCACAGGATTCCACACAAAGAATGATTGATTTAGGGAGGGTCCACTTATCAAGAAAAGTGTCAATACATCAAATACCATGAAGTCCCAATTTTAAGTTTCCAAAAGATCCGTCTTTCTAAAAAGAACGCAATGCGACAAACGGCGTGTGAATCAGATGCCTGGTCTGAGAGTTATTGGCATTTTAGTTTTGAGGGACCAATTGGAGTTACGTTCGATCTAACCCAGCCATACACCAATTATTTCCAAATATTGATTAGTTTATTTCAAAAGAACATTGTTCCTCTAAGGTTTCTGTCACCGTAGACGGTTCGTCAATCAGACGCCCATAGCTCAAGTTATGGGCAAAAGAGTGGAGATAGGTCAAATGGGTCTGGGTCTGGTCCAGACCAGGCGGACCTACCAGGACCAACCTGGCCCAACCCGGGTCCGGACTGGGGTCTGACCCGGTCCGTGGATCTGACCCGATCTGTGTGTCTGACCCGGCCCACGGGGGCGGCCCGACCCGTGTTGGGTCCATCTTGGCTGGGTTCGGCCCGCTCTGGGTCCGGTCCATTCTGGGTCCGGCCCGCGCGAGGCCCACAGCTGGTGGTCGTGGGGTCCACCCAAGCCACGTCCAGGGGGGAGGCGGTACCCCCTGGTTGATGGGGTTATGAGGATGGAATTCTTTCTAGTGTCCCGTTTATCATTCCGGAAGTAGCCGCACATTCCTTGGGTCGTCGCCTTCGATCTGCAATCAAGGTTGACGAGAATTTCTCATCTCAGTCTCATGATACGTTTAGAGTCAAATTCCAAAAAGAACGTGGAGGGGTTGGCCGTGTTTGTTCAGCCCGCACCCTCCGCGTTAGGGTGATATCATGCGGCTTCTAATTATAATCCTTGAAAGAAAACGAATAACATGAAACAATTAGCAAACTTGTATCCCTACCTTTGTTCGTTGATCGTTGAAAAAGTCACGGAATGGAAGACATCGATTTGTTGTAGAAAAACATGTCCTACGTCGAGGAGGTTCTGAGGAAGGAAGTCGAAGTCGGGATCGAGGCCGACGTTATTTGTCGGTTGGAGCATTCTTCATTGGTGGAACACGTTCTTCACTGGGAGCCTTCTCCCAAGTTCCACCCAAAAGACAAATTCCAACCCAAAATAATAGATTATCCTTACCTATTATTTAATCATTGAAACATAATTCAAAAATATTCAAATTAAATAATTTATGTGCTCAATTAATTAATTGAGGGGATTTGACACCATAAAGTGGGGAGCTCAAGAGGTTTCTCCCCACTTAATGGGGAGTTCAAGAGTTTTTATCCTCGGGTGGTCCCCACCATATTAAATATGAAGAGGATGTTAGGTTTAGGTGGGACCCACCACCATAACCTCTCATGGGAGGTTAAGGTGTGGTGGTACCACCTCCAACTTCCATTTGGATGTTTTAATCAATAAATAAAAAATAAAGCCACAAAATTTATTTTTATTTAAAACATTTTCTAAAAACCCCAAAACTATCTTTTATTCTCGATCAACTGTCGTCGAGGTGAAAGTCTTCTTAAAAGAATACCGGCACTGTGAGTTCAATGGTGCCCTCAGATTTCAATTCTGATAATCGGTTCAAAAGTTATAAAAAACCGTTCGTACGTTTACTGAACGTACCTGAACAAAACTTTAGAAATTGATTCCGGGAACACCAGGCCTCGGAATCACATGCCATCAGTTTTCGCGGACTCTTAAAATTCCCATGTTTTTATGAAAAAAAATTCCCCAGAATTGTCGGGTCTTTACAGGTTCATAAATAAAATATGTATTATTCCATGAGTATCCCCCAGGAGAGTCTAAAAAGTTTCATAGTCATAGGACCACTCATCATACACCAATTATGATTGAGTTGATATCCAAAACACCTCATTAAGAGTTATTACCCAATGGTGCATTTTTTCCATAGACACACCCACTTTTTGAATCCATAAAGGGATATATTTTCTCGGAAAACCACACTTATTTATTTATAAAAAAATTAAATGTTATTATATACTTAATATTATCCTAATTTTTCTTAATTATGTTTTCTCCTCATAGATTTCCAAAATAACTAAACCAAGATTTGATACCAACAGATGAAAACCAAGCATTACATATATAAATATTAGATATTATTAGATTGATATTCATTACATATCATTATGATCCATGATGGAATTATAAATGTTTATTATCTTTGGAATATTAGATAAATAAATAACTAGTAGATTTACATCATCTTCCATTATGTTCTTCAAAAATGATACCCTTCCTAAAAATATCACAATTAACACCTTTCTTCATATCCTAAGTAAAATAAACACAATAAATGATGATCTCAAATTATGAGCAATGGTAAAAAGGGAAATATAAATGATTATTTAAGAATAACTAGAGCATAAGGGTATGAGAACAAGATCTTAGAATTTGACAAACCTACCTATAAATCAATAAATCATAATCATGAGTCATGGAATATATATTATAAATTCATAAGACATGAATTATAAAGGAATAAAATAATATGTGTCATGATAGAAAAACATTGGCATAAGATCATGTCATAAAATAGAGGTAAAAATTACAAACTAATTGTAATCATATAAATCTCATGTCAATGCTACCCACTGAGATAACTATCACATGCCAGGCCTAGGATGACCACTGATGTGTCTTCTTTGGTCTTGGTATGACCTTTTATATACCCTATTTTAGGATCGGGATAACCTCCCAGGTATCCTTCAAGCTTATAAAACATTAATATTCACATAATTAATTGGTGGTATATAACACAACCACCTATAACATAATCATAATCCATTCGTATTAATGAAATAAAATAATTAAAACATTTATTATTTCATCATAGCTTAACCAGTGGAAAAAGAAGATGGGTTTCATCAATATTTCATCATCATAATCAATAAAAATATAGAGAAATAATAAAGAAGGTGTCTCAGAATCAAATCCAAAGTGAATCTTAAGTACCATCAAGGGATAAAACAATAGATGAAAAACTACTTTAATAGATCACCAAAACATTTATTAAGGAAAATACCATTTTCATACTAAATTCACTTACTTAAAAAATAAAAATTTCAAAAATTTTATGTAAAAAAATTTATTTTAAAAAACCATGTAAATATATAAAGGAAGGTTCATATAAAAGAGTGTTCATTACATTGGGAAAATAATTTTATGTAGTGAACATTAAAAATAATATTTCCTTCACACATTTGGTAAAAAGTTCCTCATTTAGAAAATGACAAGAATATTAGTTTAAAAAAATTATATAGATTCAACACATGGTTATAAAAAATAAATTTAATCAATCATTTATTAATAGTAAAAATATTTTTGAAATATTTTTTAAGAAATTAGGGAAATGAAAAAAATATTCCTAGTCGAATAGGAAAAAAATTTGATTTCCTTAAAAATATTATTTTGGACTATTGAGTACTTAGAAAGAAGAAAATGAAATAAAAACAAGTAATATCCATAAATAACTAGAGTATAAGAAAATAAATATTATTTGTGATAGGTATATCATATAATTTAATCATTAAAAAAAATTAAGCATAAATAATTCTTGTAGAAATGATATTGTAACATAAAACCCTTACCTTATGTTAAAAATTCAATATAAGTGCTCTAAAATTATATATAATAAATTTAAATTTATTATAATTATATGAAAGATCCATATTAAATAATATAATACCATATGAAATCCACTTATAACATTTAAACACTAATTTATTAATAACTCTATTAAAATCATCATTTTAGGGTGTTAATTATTTCACTTTTTCATGTTAGTTTTGGTTTGAAAATTCCAGTGTATGAACCATTATCATGGTTAAATCATATAAAGAATATTATTAATTATATTAATATGATATATAATCATTATATACATATTTATGACTTTCCACTACATTTATATATAAAAATATGAATTACATCGTTCATGGAAACGATAGTCTGTATGTACGCATGAACGTTGTTTTCATTTTATTAAAAAATAATGAAAAATTGATTAATAATTCTTTATAATTATAGAATACTAATTATACCATTAATATAATATATAATTATTAAATCCAATATTCTAACTATGCTTTATAGGTGGTGGGGAAAATGAATCGTATCACTATGTGGAAGCGGTAGTCCACACATATTCATGATTGATACTTTCATTTCTCATTTGATGGAAAATATGTGTAAAAAAGTTTTTACATCATTATAATAATAACTAAATATTTTTATGATACCATATTCATAATTTAATGATATATAAAATAGTTTTAGATAATGTGGAAGAATAAATAATGTTGAAAGAGCTCAACTTTGATTTTTACTTCTTTTTTGAGAGACCTCCTTTAGAATACACCTAGAAGTCTTAAAATATTTATCTTAGAAGAAGGAAAGAGGGCCTAGGAAGATTTTTAGGAATTTAGTGAGGTTTTTGGGTAGTAATTTTCCAATACATAAGGCTATTTTTTTAATAAGGGTGGATAGGAGGTGCCCTTTTATAAATGAGAGAGATTACACATATAAAAATTTTAAATGATTTTAATAATATAATGTAATTTTCTTGAGAATGTGGATCCAAATGAAAAATAATTTTATGATAATATACTATAGGATATAAATATTTTCAAGAAATAATAATTAGAAAAGTTCATGTGATAATATTACCCTTATCTCTTACTTTAACCCTGGATAATCCTGATTTAAAATTAATTGTGGAAACATATTTTTACTGTTTTTACTTTTCATTATAACAAAAAAACTCGTTGACCCTAATAAATTATAATAATTATTATGATTCAAAATATCTAATTCATTTTTTTGATTTAATTACTATAAGTGGTAGAAATTAATTTTAAAAATAATCACATGAAATGAATCAAACACCTATTTTTAGAAAAATATATTTTTCAGCATAAAAATTAATTTACTTCACTCCTTTCCTATATAAATATATAAAATGAATGTTAAAATATTTTTATTGAATATATAATATATAAATTTTATTAAAAAAATCAATCAATAATCATTTATTTAATTTATTTTGATGAAAACACATCACACACATATAAACAAATTTATGAAAAATATCTCTTTTAACCTTCAAATGATATTACCCTCATTCCTAAACTTTTGATAAACAATGTATGCATTTTTATTTATAAATTAAAAATAAATTTCATTAAAATAAATCTTTAATAGTGATCAATATAACTTTTTTATATAAGAATACATAACATGTAGAAAAATATATAACTTAAAAAATAGGTCTTTTAGGCATTAAATGATTTTATTAAAAATTTAATGATTTTTTTTTAAATTAATAAATAATTTAGAATTTATAAAAACATAAATAAATAAATATATATATATATATATATATATATCACACTATGGTTAATCCTATTCAAACCTTCCAATCTAATTACTTGGTTATAAAGGTATACTATATAATGGTTAATTTAGACTCAGGGTTGCTTGTAAAGAAAGCTATAGAATAACTTATGTTTATTTCAAAGGAAAATAAATATATTATCGTATTATGTTTTAGATCTCTTGTGACATCCTGAGATGTGTTATGTGGCTGATAATTCTTCATGATTGACATTGAGAATGTTTGAGTTTTGGGATTTTTTCAACCTAGATTCTAGAGTTAATGAAGCATGTAATTTTTTATGGATAATAATCTATAAAATTATAGTGATGTAATATTATTTTCCTTAATATTGTTATAAAGTAATTTATGATAGGATCAATGATATCCTTATGGACTCTTCTAGAAAAAATTTATATGTGTGCATGTTAACTATTGATGGTGAGTGATGGTGGGATCTTGTGATGTGGTGTGGTACTCTTATAGATGTGCACGGTGGTATAATTTTAGGTGACTATATTTTATTCATATAAAATTATTTTTACCTTTTTTAAAGGTGGGGAGAATTATTACCCATCATAAAACAACTTAGATAAAAAACCATATCTGATTGATACTGATGGTTCATAGATTACTTTATACTATTGTTTATGGGAATTTAGTGGTTAGAGAAAAGTATTTAGGATAAAATATTTGATGGGATATATGGAGGGATAGTTGAACTTGAATTAGGAGCTCCCCTGATGATGGGTTTTTACTATTTGGAATTCTTTGAGTAATGATAATATCAAAAGAAAAATCAATAATATGAGTGATATAAAGGGGATATTCTCCTGAGACGGTTTCATTTTGTGTCTTCATAGGTTTACAAACATTCATAAGATGGAAGAGATTTCGTGAGGGTGTCTTATTTTTTCATTTGAGAAGTTTTATAGGATACTCAACAAACTACTTTCAATGTATTATTCTCAAGGATGAAAATTCTTGAAGGTGGGGAAGATATGGCTATCCATATTTTTTCATGTGGAAAACATAGCTCGTTTTATGAGTCCCATAGGCCTTTAATAATACGAAATTGGTAATTTTCCTTGAAAATGACCTCAAAAATATTTTCTAATATAATTTTTGATCTTATTATGATTTTTTTACCCTGGGGTATGAATTTTGTGACATTTTTAGTTAGATGAATTTTATTGATATTTAATTTTTTTAAAATAAAATAAACATGTGAATATATATATCCTAAATTAAGATTCAAATTTAAATTATGTTTCTATGATTTACTCTAGAATAGGTTTTTTACCGAGGTTAGATAAAAACTCTAATTAGTCCCCAGTCCCTGGTTGAGTCCATTTTGGGGATTTATTTAATTTTGTTTTTATTTTATTTTTACTCCCTCCCATAGTGACCCCCTATTTATATATTTGGTATGGGGGATAATTTGCTTAATTTGTTTAATAAAATAAAAAGGATAATTAGTGAGATGGAGGTGGTGCCACGTTTAAAAAGTTTGATCATAGAGGTATTGGAATATAGCGATGACATAGCCTAGATCCAAACCATGAATATTCAATATTTTTTGTTGAGATATGTCTCATTATTTTTTTCTTCCTAATCCTTGATTTTTGTTAACTTTATTTTTATATGGTTTTTTTACTACTATTGGATGACTAATGCATAATCAAGGGGAGATTTCTGTTGAACCAATATGATTTGGATTGCTCGCATGGAATTATTGAGAACATAGAGTGCGATGATAAAAAATATTACATGTATTTATTCTGTTTATATATGTTTTAAGAAGTACTTTTCATAGTGTTTGTTCTATATAAACATATTGTATAGTACCATCAGGTACACAACATAGGGTTAGACATAGTACATGACCAAGAACCACATGTGAGGTTTGTAGAATTTTATAGAGAATTCTATGTCAGTCTACAAGACATGAAATGAGCCATGATGCATTACAAGGGAAGTACTTAGGTATCACATGCCTTGTGTCCTAGATTACATACTATGTAGTTTGAGGTTACACATCTCGGGGTCTCGTGTGGATCCGTATATAGTTTATTACTGGATTCATGTTTTGTAACCCAAGTTTACTAGATCTGACGGGAAATGGTACATTCATGGTTAGGTTGTTTTAGTATACACACCATGTAAAGCATGATGACCATATTGTGCATGAAGATTACATTATAATATGATGTTGGTACAAATACAATGGGAGAATTTGAGTGTACACATCATTTACACCATTGTTCATGTCATTTGATTCTCTTTAGTGAGGTTTTTCATATCTTCTCTACGAGGAGTAGGATACAAACAAATGAATTATCCACTCTATGTATCGTTTTTCATATATCATGATGGTGAGGTCCTTTATTATCAGATGCCATTGACAATATTATTCTATTATAATTACATAATCTATCCCCATTGTGTTGATTTAGATCATATATGAGGATAGTGAACCCCAATGACAAATTTCTTATGTCGGGGCTCATGACTCACACATGTTCTATAGAGTTCGGTACTATTGAGGAGTTCTGTTGTAGTTGTATATTGTTGTAAAATGGGTGAAAGGGTCATAAACATAGGTATTTAGAAAATCTTTGGAAGTTACCTAAATGTAGTAGTCTAGTCTGAAGGGACATTTGGTTTGACATGAAACTCTAGGATATTCCCTCCTTCCAGTGAAGCCTAGAGTTGATGTTATTGTATGTGGTCTGTATAGGTGGGCCAAGAGTATATTATTCACTCCATTTTGGCTATAGTATTTTTTTATAAACTAAATTTTGTGTGAAATATATCTTCTATCCCATGTACTTCCCCATGAGTGGCCACGAGTGATAGAGAGTGATGTTTGTAGAGTATTCTCATTGGATCCTTTCATTGAATATTCAACACCAATTACTATTACGTGAGAGTGGCATGGAATAAGTACTTATTAATACCCCAATCTTGGAATATTATTGAGGTGTGATAATTACCTAACATTTATATAGTTGATACACCCCTTGAGACATTGGGTACATGTCATCCATACCTAGCAGTTTCCCTAGAGTTCCCCTTAAAGTTAAGGATATTCGTTTCATTGACAGTGTTATTACTCCCCTAAATATTTGTGGTGCGATTCATCCCTAATAAGGAACAGTTCCTTATATATACCTTAATGGTGTGAAATATCATTTACATTGTTTGTTGTGGGATTAGTACTCCCCCAAACATGTGAAGTGTTGGTTCTCCATGAGGTGGGATAGTTTCTCATAGCCCCATTTTGAGGCATGGGATAACCATTTGATGGAAGGAGACAATAGTCACATATATTTTTATTAGAATTTTGTGAGTCATGAGTACCTCATTAAGGTTTGGTAAATCCATTTATTATTTTACACACTTTGGAAAGGCATGATTCCCCTATTACAATTTCAGGTCGATGGTATGTTGGTTGTGGTACTTGAGGTATCAGGATAGATCATATGTTCGAGGACATATGGTGAACATGGTGATCCGTTTCAAACATAGGTAGTTCATTCTAGTGGATTTGGTCTGAGTTTTAATGATACAATTCTCTAATGGATGATCTATCCTTTATAATGTATCTATTCTATAACACTTGTTTTCGGTTCTACGGTGGTTGAGGATTTTTGTTTTACCTTTTTTTATATGGGGCATGAAAACCCCCTATAGAAAATGGTATAGGTAATCCATCCATGGGATGCATTTGAAATTGGTATGGATGTTGTTCTATGTTAATTTCTATCCAAATCATGTGTTTGTGTCCAAATTTCTCTGAAAATTATGATTTTTGTTTGGTCTTCATGGTCATAGTTGAGTTATTTAATTTGTATAGATTAATATTTGACATTATTGATTTATGGTTTCAAAAACTTGTCCACAATAGGCCAGAGGTAGTAATCATGCATAATTTTAGCTTATAGGGATCACATGAAATTCTTATAATGCTCGTTATTTCCATTTTTTTCAAAAATTACAAGGGGTTTAAATGTTTAATGTGTTAGCTATAACCTATATGATTTTTTACCATATCAATTTGTGGAGGAATTGTTATCACCTAGCTAGAGAATGTGATTCTTGTCATGTTAAATTATTTTTATCATATGTGAGTGTAGTACCAGACCCAAATTTAGGATGTTGGGTCTATGAGGCTTGATAGTGTGAGGTTTTTGAGTAGTATAAAAATGTAAGGGATAATGAGTCATTCTTCTTGTTATAGTTTTTTAATTTGAAATTTTTTTACTTTTTTGATCCATAATAGACATTATATTATATTTTAGAGATATGAGACCTAGATAACCTACATTGGAGCATAAATATGGAATATATATTGTTACACTAAGGCATGAAATATATGAGCCCTTGTGGGTGGAAGAGATCATGAGCCACAATCAAAGTTTTCGAGGAAGGAAGGTCAGAAACAATGGTTAGGAGAGCTAGAGAATTAGTTAGATGAGTAGCTTATAGAGAGTTACAATAGTAGAAATATAGATTTTTTATATCATTTTTTATGTTTTTAACATCACTTTACTGGGATAAATTAATTAAAGTGATATAGTAAATATTATTTTTAAAGTTGGTTATTAAAACCAATGTTAATATAATTATTTTGAAATCAATTTTAACATCAGTTATTCAATAGCCAAATTTAAGTGTCTAATTTTTTAAAATATTTCAATGATGAATACTCTATTAGAGGAAAATTAAATATCGATAAATTAGAAATTTTTTGAAATTAAAATATGTAAAATTAAACATAAATATTTTAATTAATATCCATGATTTTTGCAAGGTCAAAAAATTATTTTTTTAGGAATGAACTCATGAGGAAACCAAAGCTATAATGTCTTATGATGTATTTTAGATTCTAGCTTGTAAATCCCCTCAAGATTCTTCATATTTTTAAGTCAATATAAATAATTATTCTTCATCATAAAAAATGAATCAACATTAAGTATATTTATTATGAAAACTAATCAAAAATAAATTAAATTAAAAGAAAATAATTATAAATACTATATTGAAGTTTTTATATAAAGAACCAATGAAACAAATATATAAATAAAAAGATATGATCTAAAATGAATAAATTTGGATGGTGAAAACCTATATACTATGCTTGAAAAATTAAAACATGGATTTATAAATTTTAGTAAATAATTTAAAAGTTGAAATGTGCATTGTGAAAAATTAAAATATCACTTTTTCATGATTTTAAATTTTATATTTAACATATTTTTTTTGAAATTTTGATGTTAAAAGTAATATTTTGAATGTCTTTTTTTTAAACCAACATTTAAAACACCAATAAAATAGTTTTAACATTAGTTTTTAAAATTTATAATGTTATATATCTTTAGAGAAATGGTTTTAATGTCATTTATTTCTATAAATAATGTTAGAAACATTTTAATGTTGGTTATATGAGAAATGAAATTAAATCCTTTATATGAAATATTTTTTACTAATTTTTAGTTCACAACATTGTGAGTATTGAATAATAATCTCAATGACCTGATCCATCATTGGAATACATGACATGTGATTCCCAATCAAAGAATCTGACTTTATTATAGGTATAGGGTGGAACAAATGAAAATGAGTTATGGATTATGATTATAAATAAATTTTTTGACCAATTCAAAACACCACCAATGTAGAGGGTAAAATTCACTATGTACATATGCTTGTGACCAATGTAATGATATTGGGATATATAGGTAGAAGTATATAGACATGATAGGTTTACATAGATGGGAATTGACGTGATGTTATTCAATCAATTATTCAACGACATACTGGGGGAGGATATAGATTGAGAGTCCATTTACATGTTGTAGGGAAAAAAATTTAGTCATGGACTATGTTTTGAAGTTCAAAAATTTTCTACAGGTTACACCAATGTTCGAATAAGATAATATATCCAAGGTGTGGTAATTTGATGATGGATTACTATATACTATAAAGGTGCACACAAATATGTTCATGATAACCTCATTTTTATTGGGGGTGAACTAGATGTTAATAGTAGATAAGAGTTTGGAAGATGGGAGAATAATGATCCATAGAGTTTTGTTGGGTGAGTTAGGTAATAGAGATTTAGTTACCTAGAATTGGGGGAATGAGGATGACCATCAAGGTAGTTATAGTAGAGGTTAAATGACACCAACATTGAATGGATTGGTAGTGAGGTGATTCCATTATGGGTAGATGAAGAATCTTCGATCATAATGTGATCAAACACCAATGGATTTATAGGAACATGTCTAGATAAGATCTCTAGAGTAGTTATACAAAGTAAATTCATAGTTAGTTGGAGGTTGAGGATCAAATTAGACTCATTAATCCATGGTAGGACCAAGAGTGATACTAGGATCCAGTTGATTGGACGGGACATTGCATTCATATCAAGTGGTGGATAGAATACCCAATAATGGGGGTCATGGTAGATAGTGAGAATAATATTTTATGAATGATATCTATCAGGAAGTTGGGATTTAGGTCAATTGAAAATGACTAAGATTACCATCACATGGAATATTGAGGAGTCACTAAAAGTTATATGAACATTGTTAGCATGTTGGTGGTTTTTTTCATGACGGGTGCTACTGTATGATGTGCATACATGATAAACGAATTGATCATGTGATTTTTAAATGTTGGAATAAATATAATACTGGATGGTGGTGGTTAATAAATGGGGACCCTATATGAATAGTTTATTTATATGGGATTTAATAAAATGGTTTAGTATAATACCATAATTTTTTATGGAAATGGGGTTGTGGCTTGATTGGGTAAGCAATTACTATAGTTGGGAGTTACCAAGGGAAGGATCATTTTTTCTGAGATGGGTTGTTAGGGCGACCCGGGAAGAGAAAGATGCATCCAATTTCATCAATAATTTTGGGAATATACTGAGTGAGACTCTTGCGTTTTGATAAGGACTGGTCAATGATTGACTCTAGATAGATCATGGATGAAGTATCATATATCGAGAATCTTTTAATGAACCTTTAATTAAATAGTAGTTATTTAGGAATGATCTTGGATCTATTGTGTGAATTTTGACCTTATTGAGGTTTTAGGGGTGAGAATATTGTCTGTGTATCAAGTCTTTAGAGTTTCCCTAGGCTTAGGGATGAGTTATTATTATATTATATGGCTAGAGGTAATTATAAGAAGTATGAAAGATATTTTTTAATTTTGGGAATGTTTCAATAAAAATTTGAAGTCTTGAATAATTAAGGATGAATTAAAGTATATTTTTCTATTGAAGTGAATATCTATAGAAATATAAAACATTTATATTTAAGGGTCTTTATATGTAAAAATTTCCTGTAAAGGGTTGGGAAAAAATGTCTATGTCCTAAAATACTAGAAAGGAACTCTTAAGTATGGGTACCCCATGCATAATAGTCCTCCACTTGTGTGAAAAAAAATCACGTTTTTGAAGGTCTCCAACAAATAAGAGTCACCCAATGTTAAGGGTTGTAAAAATTATTAAGTGTCGACAAAGGGGTCAATATGTAAAAGTAACTCTAAAGTTTCCATGTATAAGTAAAAGTTAATATTTGGAAAATGGGATATATAAAAGAAACTTCCCTATACATAATTTTCATAATGGTTGAAATTTAAGAGTAATATCACATTTTAAGTTCATAATTTGGGATAATATTCACATTCCATGTGATACATAATGGTCCCAAATTTTTTTCTAAGGGGAGATAGATAAGGCTAGTGCCCAAATGTAAGGGTAAATGTGTTTATAAAAAATGATGAAGTTTTATAATTTTTTACTAAATGAAGTAAATTTCATTATTAATTCAATAATTTGATTATAAAATGGGGATTAATGACATTTTAACCAGAACACTATGGTTATTCCCAAGACCATCCTCTCATTACCCTCTTCATCTCCAAGTGAGATATTCGTTAATTATTTCTAGTTATTGGTACGATCTATTATAGTGAGAATCCATGGGTATGTTAAGAAAATCTAGATTATTTATTAATATTTTCTCAATATTCTATCAAATTGACACTAAATTAGATATTTTGATAGATTATTAGACTTTATATGACTGAATTTGGATCGAATGGTTTTCTTTGATGACTGGATTCTTACTAACTTGAGGTTAAATTTTCCTAGATTTTTCTTATTTAATATGTGTGTTATGTATCTTCTGGTAAATGGGTAAGGGAATGGTTAAATATGTGTGACCTAAAAAATAAACAAATTAATTTTTTATTATCTTGAAGAGATAA
This sequence comes from Viscum album, assembly GCA_963277665.1. Taxonomy (NCBI): domain Eukaryota; kingdom Viridiplantae; phylum Streptophyta; class Magnoliopsida; order Santalales; family Viscaceae; genus Viscum; species Viscum album. The sequence goes on from OY728137.1 coordinate 117,594,555, forward strand.
ATGGGAGAAGTATCATAAATAAAATTATTGAATTGGTCTAATATTTATTAGTTTTTATAGTATTAGGGTTTCATATGTTTGATGTCGTAGGTTGAGGATAAAGTATTCTTTAGATGCTATGATGAGGTGTTTAGTTGGTGTAATGTGTATGGTGTTAATGACTATGGTTATTTTGATAGAGTTTACCAATGTGTGGCCTTAGGGATAGTGATATCCACTCAACATGGCCCTGAGGCCATTGGTGTCCTATACAGATAACACATTGCCTTAGATTTTGTTTTGACCAATCATTGTTAGTGGTATACTCTATAGATAGAGAACCTTATGGGTGATGATGTTGACTATCAGTATAGAGGATGGATATATACTAGTTAGAAATTGAATTCGATAGATATCATTGGATGGGAGCAAGATGCCCATTGGACCTATGAGGTATGCTCTGGATATTAATCCAGTGGTTGATAAAGAGTACATGTTCCCATGGTACATGTGAAGTGAGTTTTGGACATGCTGTTGGGGTGTCATGGTTAACTTGGAATGCTTATGAGTTATGTACTGGGTGTGATATCATGTGATATGAAATAGTTGGAAGGATGATGGAATATCTTTTATGATAGACAATATATGTATTGTTTGGATCTGCCATTGGTCAAAGAGGGTAAAGGATCCCTCATGGATTGTAAATCATGAGTGGAGTGGGTTGGGAGGCACATGTTGGATACTTTTTATTGCTAATGGCATATGTTAGTATACATAATGGGAATTATTTGGTAGTACAATTGAGTTTATACTCACACATTTCACGGGCCCTCTAATATTCATGTATAATCCATGTCTTACATAACATCTAAGGGTAACAGTTCATTGACTGGAGTCTTGTGAAATTGAGAGTGCAGAGGGTGAAAACCCTAGAATTAATGATTTTGTTGATGAGCTAAGTGGTTACTCAATGTCAGTACAGATGTTTTTATTAGTTAGTTTTATTCTTGTACATATGAGATTGTCCCACATGTGATCTTAATTGATTTTCTATAATTGGAATAACATTATAGATGTTTACTTTGCATGAAATATGTATATTTTTTTTATTTTTTTACCTTTTATTTGAAGTTTATTTATAAAATATTATGTTATTTTTATTGTCTATATTTATATGGTATAGTCACCCCACTATCACTTCTTAATCATGTGCTTCTAGCCAGCAGCATTTGGAATACGATAAGATGCATATATTATTTAGTGTATCTTTGATATAGTTACTATATAGTTAGCTTGGTATGGATGTTACACTCTCCATGTTTATTTCATACTATAAATGAAATTATCAAATATTCTATCTCATATGATCGGTGAATAATATATTATTTATGTATAAAAATAATTCTTAATGTAATTAAACAATAATCTAAATTTATAACTCTTTTGAATATTAATTAGACCCTAATCATTAAAAAACCCTCAAATAATTAGAGTCATGTAATAAAAATGTTTGAAATATAAAATTTATTTTATTGAAAATATTGTGATAGATAAATAATTATATAATAAATAATTATTATATTTAAATATATGACCATTAACATATTATATTTTAGTTATGCATATCTTTATGAAGCTCTTTTTAGATGAAAATTATTTGGATAATGGAAAATGGGTCGATCAATTCAATAAAATTCATACATTGTTAATTATTAGTCATCACTTAATGATCCTATCATTAATACCATTTGTTTTTGTCTCCACCGTGATTAAGAACAAGAAAAATTGGAAGAGAAATTCATTACACTAAGGAGGAGAGAAGGATTCCTCAAAGGGATTTTCTCCCAATGAGTGGAGAGAGGGGAAAGGGGGAGATATTTATCTCTAGAATTTTACAATAATGGTATGTAGAAATGGAAAGGACAAATTACCACTCCATAAGTATACTATATTTTCTCACAATAATTCACCAGGTAATTTATTCAGTTAAATTACATGGGTAACATCCCTGACCTGGTGATCCCTCAAGAAACTAAGATAGTTAGCTATGTGACCTCAGGAATTCGTCCCCATACACAAAAGGATACCAAATAGAAATGAGGGTGTAATGAATATAGAAGGGATACTATAACCTATGGTAAAGAGTTTAAATGAGTGAAGAAAAATAATAGAAGAGTAGCAGAAATAATAGAAACAATATGAATAATTTAACAGACAACCAAAGATGAGAAAGGAAAAATGGGATAAATCCAATTAATAATAGTATAATGTAATGAAAATATTGATGTAACTGAATGACATGTTGAATCAATATAGATAAAATACAAGAATACTTAAACAAAGACTCCAAAGTCCCCAGTCTCAAAACCCATGTTGGTCCCATCTCTAAGATCTAACCAATCCAACAAGATAAAAATCAACAATTGGGTCCCTTTCCCTTATCAAAACCTGCATCTATAAAATCTATCCATGTACCAAATGATGACTTGGACATGGTTTTAGTACACCTTAGTTGGTCAATTCCACCATTTCTAAAAAATCTAGTCTGAGAAATATAGTGCATGAAATATATAAATAAATAGAGATTTAATTTAATAAATTAATATTACACATAAAGTAAAATCTCTAATCCCTCAGGATATACATTGACACCCAAGGTCATCTAGATCTGATTTGGTGGCATGTCTGGTTTCTCTTTCTAAAATTAGATCCTCCTGTATCATGATATATCACCCAATAGGTGGAAGATTCTCCTCCTGAGGGTGAATCTCACAAATGTCAAATTAAAAAATTTCCTATAACCACACGCCATCCATATTCTCACGCTTGAGCATTCAAAGACTATGTATTTGGTCCTCATACATATAATATAGTCATATAATATTCCCTCAAAAATCTAGTACATATGTGCCTAGAACTTTGGTGTTACAAAATCTTACACCATGACCTCAGGCATCAACATAAATCATTAGTCATATCCAGAAAACTTGACATGCCAATAAGCATCCCATCCTTAATAATTAATGACATATATGTCACATAAACTCAAAATCTAAGCAATAAATTCACAAGACCAAATCAAATACACAAGATATCTCACCATAAGGAACAATGATCAATTCATAAAATTATAATTTTTCTATATAGTTATTTTTCGTAAATCTATGTTTTCAATTATCCTCATAAATATATCAAACCTATTTTATTTATCATTCAACCATAAGGTCATTAATATATTAGTTAAATTATTTTTGATGATGTTATTATACCTTATTCAATCACACTAATTACATGTTGTGAAAATTCATAACATTAATCAAACAACAAATGAATTTTTTAATATATCTTAGGGATCTAATGTCAAACTGACCAAGTATCAATAAGGTTCAAGTATGGAACACCTATTAGGTGGAAAATGGTCTTAGTATCCATGCCTATGGACCTAACATGATCAAATAGATAGTTTAAAAATATTATTATTATTTAACAGGGACTATCCAATTAATTAGCCAGTGTGTGCGGTGTGGAAATATAATCTCACATATCGCACATACTATGGATAGTTAAACTATAAAAAAGTGATAATATTCAGACCAAACACCTTGAAGGTAGATAATTACATGGAAAAACCTCATATATTTGGTAGTGATCATCTTCCTTCTTCTCTTTAATGAGAAATAGAAATTACTTCAACAAAGAATGGAGAAGTTTAAGAAGAACTGGAAGTATTTCATTTGATCTCCAAGTTCAGAACACCAAGACTCGGTGTAGCCTCACTTATAGATAAAATAGAATTATTATAGGTTATCTATGGAAGTTATTCAATGGAGATACAAAAACACATTCAAAAAGAATATGACGTTGGATGGTTTTAAAAAGTTTTGGGTATGAATGATTCACCACATGAATTGATTTCACATCATGAAAGTATTTATTCACTTATTTTGCATAAATTTTATTGTGTAGGAATTAAAAAACATAAAATAAAAAATTAATGTTGTGAAATATATTCATGATGTAATTTCCTTTTCATTGAGTGCATTCATGGGGTGAATGTAATTCAAGGGGTGAAATGAATTTAGGGAGTGAATTAAATTCATGGGGTTTCTTCATGGTGTGAAATAGTTTCAGGGGGTGAATTAAATTTAGGGTATTAATTAAATTAAATAGGGGAATTAAATTATTGGGGTCTACCCAGAATAATTCAAAACTTGAATATAATTCATGTGGTCTTCCCATAAAAATTCATACCATGAATATAATTCATGGGGTCTACCTAGAACAATTCACATCATGAATTTCCTTCATGATTTGGATTCATTATATAGCTATAAATCACCTCATATTCCTATTAAACCCCTAAAAAGCTTAATCCTACCTATAAAAAGGCTTGATAAATAAGGTATAAACATTATAGAACCCGACTAAAATATATTTATCCAAAAAATGTAATGAGAGACATACCTAGGAAAATATGGGATCTTAAAAACTCATAAAACATAATAGATCATCCTTTAGCTCATCTATGCATTACTATAGGGTATTGGTAAATAGTTATGGCCATTGTGTACACACACAAAACTCCCTCTAAAAGGTCTCCTCTAGAAAATCCTATGCTTCCACTTTACTCATACTAGTAGAAAAATCTTTCCACAGAGATTCTTCTTATTACGGACCATGATGCCGATCAGATGCTCCTCAAAGTATGCATCAACATCCATCTTGATGCCATCATAATCTACCACATGAGAAGGTTCATAATGATATCTTTAATGTTTTGACATGTGAAAAACACCATTCATGGAACTATAGTGCTTTGGAAGAAAAAATAGTATGAAACTTTACTAACCCTCTCCACTATCTCGAATGACCTGACAAACCATAGAACTTGATTTCCATTTTTTCTGATATGATGTTTCCACAACCTATAAGACACTCAAAGAAAGAATCGATGACTAAAATCAAACTCTAGAGGTTATATTTAATTGTTAGTTTATGATTTATGTTGTCTCTTCATGGTCAACAACCACATTCTGATCAAATTCACATGCTCAGTTATCTCCTACACAAGACTAGGTCCAACAAGAATTGAATCACCTACCTCTAACCAAAAAAGGTGAATGACATAGTCTTCCATACAAGGAATTTAAAGGATAAATTTGGGTTGAATCATATAATTTTTTATTGTAGATGAAATCCACAAGTTTCATATTATGCTCCCATGAACCAATTAAATCTAAAACATTGACTCTTAACATATCCTCCAGAATTTGAATATTATTCCTAGATTGGTCGTCTGCCTGAGTATAGTAGGATATAATCTGAAGAACCTACAATCCCAAGGCCATATGTATACCCTTTCAAAATTTATATGTGAAATGAGGATCTCAATTATAAAAAATTCTCATTGTAACACTGTGTAACCAGACAATATAACACACATAATGAAAACCTAGATCATAAATGGTGAAGGTCTCCTTAAGAGTCATTAAGTGGGATACCTTCGTCAGTTGATCTAAAATCACAAAACTGCATCATTATTTCAAGGTTTCATAAGAAATGATATCAAAAAATCTATAGTGAAATCATCCCACTTGTACTTTGGAATAGGTATAGGCTTCAATGCTCAGCATTCACTTACTAATAGGTGAAAAATCTCTCCATGAAGCCCACTTCCTCCTTATTCATCCTTGGACATTAGTACTATATAAAGAGAGCACTATATATCTTGGTGAAAAAGGGTTTTACACCCATATATAAGTATGAAACTATCTCATCATCTCATTATGATAGTCTATAAAATCCCATACTCATCCATTGATTGGAAGAACATGTCCACTGCCAAAAGAGCATCATGGTGGTGGATCCCTCCCATATAAGCCACCCCTTAGAGCTAAATCTCCAAATTATATAACTTATCCAACATGATTCAGCCAAGAATGAAAGTTATACCAGATGTTGATGTTAGAGATACTCATCCCTAGAAATCTGGATCATCTGTATGCATTTTAACAAAGAGTTCCATCAACTTCAACTAATCAAAAGAATCATGAACTCCCTCTGTATATACCTTCTAGCTCAAGAAATTTTAAACAACCTTTCCCTTCTCTACTATGTAATCCATATCAAAGTTGAAAGAGTAAAAATACAAAACCCACCAACTTTGTTAAAGGTTCAGGTATCACTAAGAAAATATGTACTTGAGGATCTTGTTTTAATTTTGCACCATAAATATTTGACCCAAAATATAGTGTCTATAGTATCTTAGGGAATGTACCACCACCACCACAAACTCAAATTATTGAGTAGGATAATTCCTCCCATGTGGTGTCAACTATTTAGAGCCATAAGAGAACACATGATCCTCTTACATCAAAACTACTCTGAGTCCGACTCTGGATGCATCAAAATACACTGCATAATCCTTGATAGGATTAGGTAAGGTGAGGATCAATGCTGAGGTTAGCCTACTATTCATCTCTTGGAATCTCTCTCACTAGAATGTGACCAAACTTCACCCATTTCTTGGCCAGCTCAGAAATCAGTGCTGCTAAATGGGGGAAGTCCTGGATGAAGCACTAGTAATAACCTGTTAAACAAAAAAAACTGAAAATATGAAAGAAATTATTGGGTCACTCCTAAGATACCACATATTCAACCTTATCTAGGTCCACTAACAATCCAACATCTAAGATAACATGGCCCAATAAGTGAACACTATCAATATAGAAACTACATTAGGATATATTGGCATAAAACCCATGCTTCCTCAGTGTACATAGAATGATATTAATATATTAGGCATGATCGTCTGTAGACTGAGAGTACACTAATATTTATTTGATGAATACTACCACAAACCATCCTAGTAAAGGATGAAATATTAGATTAATCAAGGCCATGAATACCATTAGTTCACTTTTAAATCCAAATTACATCAATATGAACCCATATAAGGAATAACTAATCCTAAAATTAGTTTGGGGTATGTCTGATTTGTCTCACCCTCAATTTTTGGTATCCTGACCCAAATCCAATATTGGAGAAAATTGAAAACCCTCTCAACTGATCAAAGTGATCATCAATTCATAGAAGGGGATATCGGTTCATAAATTTCATCTAGTTTATTCTCTAATAATCTAAAAATAAGTATAATCTACCATGAACCTTCTTGGTGAAAAGAACTAGAGAACCCCATGGAGATGTACTAGGCCATATGAAACCCTTGGCTTCCAAATCATCCAAATAACTTTAAAGTCACGAAGTTTTATTTGTTACATATTATAAGGAAGTGTAGAATCATTATATGTTCCTAGAACCAACTCAATTGTAAACTCAATCTCCCACTTGGGTGGTAATCTAAAGAAATCTTCAGGAAAGATGTTCTGAAAAAATTATACCACTGGAGGAAAAGTTTCCTATTATATTCCTCCATCATCCAAAACACGGATTCCTATATGATCCATGAGACAACACAATATACACTAAATTACTTATCCATGAACAACCTAAATATCCCACTCACCCTGGTGAGTATAGCTACATCTAGTCTAGAGATAGAAAGGTAACTCTCCTCCAATAATAGTTGATATGATATGGGTATAGAACAAGACAATCCATACCAAGAATAAAATTGAATCCTGTCATTTATAGCACAAAAATTTCCCAAAGTAAATTAAATCCACTAATTTCAATAGAAAAATCCTTGAAGTTCTTGATACCCTATAACACACTCCCAACAGTGTGTCAATAGTTATAAGAACATCTATTCTCTCTAAATATAAATCTAAACCATTTATGAAAAGAGTGTATAGAAAGAAATTTGATGCTCATATATCATGAAAAATTTATTCTATGGAAGATGATAAAATAATTCTATATATAATGGTAGAAGGTTTTTCATTCAAACAAGATGATATAGACTATATATCATGTAGCTGGGTCTCCCCTCTTCCCTGGTCTCTAGTATGAATCCCCTGTTCTATTCCATCTGAGTGGTACTATTACTACCACATTGTCGTACTATGTCCCCTACCTTTTCCTAAATAGCTAGTGGGACTCTAGCTACCAATCTGTTAAGGTTTATATGAGCCCCTTCCAAAGCCATGTGCCTGTCCTAACCCCTGCCACTACTCTACCATGGAAAGTTCCAACAAAACTTTTGAAGATGACTCAATCTTTCACATACATGGAACTCCACTATGGGGTTATGATACTATGGTTGCTTATGAACCTACCTACTAAACTAAATTCACTACACCAAACCACAATCCTAAGTTGGAAGTCCACTCCCCAATCGCTCTTCCCAGTACTTTCCTAGAGGAAACTTCTATAATGATGCTACTTTCCACTAGAATAAGAGTTCTCATATCACCCTGACAATATTTTATGTCCACCACTTGGGACATATCTCAGATTCCATTCTATGATGATATTTTGATTCATCACATCATAAAGGATTCTAAAGAGAAATATGCTCATATGTGACCTAATATCATAGTGACACACATTATAAAAACATATCTCCCTAGATATCTTATCAGCTAATATGGATGAAGAAAATAAATATAGGTCGGTGAATTTTCTGATGTATTCTATCACTGACATTCCCTCCTATATCAGATGCATCAACTCAAAAGCATTCTCACCCCTTAATGTCTTAGGATAGAAGTGGCTTAGAAAATTTTCCTTAAATTACTTCTAGGACAACTCCTCTTGCTTCTTGGATTACTCTAGAATATCCCACAATTTCTATGTTTGTCCACAAATCATGTAAATAGAAATAATCAACCTTCTATATGTGTGCATATCGAGTTACTTAATGATCTTCTGAACTAACTCATTCCAGAACTCAGCTACCTGAGGTCCTCCCAGCCTAGTGAATGTAGGAAGATTCTATAGATAGAAATATCCCATTAGTCTATACATTGAAGGCCTGGTGTGAACAGTGTCCCTTTGCATGGATTGTATGCCCCTCATAAATTTTTCATGTAGCTAATCATCCATTTGATACTCAGGATCCACATAAATATATAGTTCAGTTGCATTAGGAGCATGGTGATTGCCTCTATGTAGATGCTCAATTCGAAGATTATGGGGAGACATTTTATATGTAAGAAAAAATAACTCCCAAAACACTATATAACATAATGTTTAACTAATACCAGTGATAAAAACTGGCTCATGGTCTCTATAAAAATGGCTTAACAAGTGAATTGGCATGAAATAACAATTCATTTATTCAGTTTTTTAAAAGATATAACATGTATCTCATTTCAATGTTCATAAAATAAAATATATCACATGAAATAAATATGCCCCTATAACAAACAATTCATTTCAATATATATCCCTATAGGTCTATAATGATGAATGTATACACATCTCATTATATATTGGGCCCTTATTAGAAACATCAATATATAAAGACCCATGTATTTCTTACTTAGATATTACTTCATTTTTTTGTGAACATTTATTACATTACAGAAACACATGCCTGAGAATCATAAATGTATAACACATTTGAAAACTTGGAAACATAAACAACTAGTTCATAGGGAAACTACATCATCTCCCACTATGTTCTCTATAACTAGAACCCTTCTTAAACATATCATACATAATACATTTCTTCATAACCTAGGGAAATGAAACATAATAAATGGTGAGATAATATGATCATTAAGTTTAAAAAAGGATATAGGTAAGCATAACATGTATATAAGGGTATGATAATATGATAATAACATTTAAAAACTATACCCTACATATAAAAGATCATAATATAGAGTCATGGTATAAAAATTGGCAATTCATAAGATATGAATCATAAGGGCATACAAAACATGGTCCATGAGAGCATAAAAATGGAATACAACATAGATTAGTGGCATACACATCATTATAGAAACATTATGTCAAGAATATCTATTAATACATTCATAACATGTTAGGCTTGGAATAATCACCTGTGTACTTGCTTTGGGATTTGGATAACCTCCCACGAATCCTCTTGTTTTGGGAAAGGGATAACCTCCCATGCACCCTCTTGTTTCAGGCTTGGGATAACCTCCAATGTAACCTTTTATCTCATATAACATTAATCTTTACCCATTGAAATAGAGGGTGATATAGGTCCCACCCATCACATAATGAAAATAATATGATTTTATACCACGTGATCATATAAAATTAATCATATCATAACCATTATGGGTTTCATAAACATTTTATCATATCATAACATATATAAAATGGACATTATTCATAATAATTCCATCATTTCATTATATAATAACTTTTGGAAAAAGAAGTGGGTTTCAGAAAACTTTTATCATGGTATAAGCCATGGAAGATAAACAGGTTTCATTAATATCTTGTCATGATAAACCATTCAGAGAAAGAATAAGCATGGTGTCCTTGGTTCATATACCCAAAAAAGAATAATTTATACCAAAGTATGTTATCTTATATGGATAATGATTTCGAAATATAACTTGGAAGATTTCTTTGGGAAAATAAATTTTATTTGAAAATAAATTTTTAAAACTAAAAATTCATACTTTTTTTAGAATAGATTTATCTGAAAATAAGACTAAATTATTTAAATGAATATTCAAAGTAAATAATGGTCATGATGAAAAAAAATTCTACCCATACCTTACATGTTAAAAAATATACTACATTCACATTTCTAGAAAAATATAAATGGGAATTGTTTAGAAAATGACATGAAGATTCCCTTAAATTATATTTGAAAAATTTCAAAAATGGTAAATTTATTTAATAAATCATTTTAATAATGTTAAAAACATTTTTTACAACATTTTTAGACAACATGGTTTTGGAAGAATAAAGGTTTTCTATTGAAGACATAAATAATGATTATTTTTTTAATAAACATTTTATCAATTATTTTCAGTATGAAATAGTGGAAAATGGTAATATTACATTAAACTATAATTAATAAATAGAGTATAAGAAAATATATGAGTTTATTGAGAGATGTATCATAATATTTTATCATCAGAAATATAATCATAAACAATCTTGATAAACGATGTGATTATAACATAAAATATTTACCACTTTGGTAACTTTGAAATCTAAGACCCATGAAAGAGGGACCTTAAATTGGATATGTAAATCCCAATAATTATCTGTATAATCATTATAAAATAAATTAATGGGTAATAAATGCACCACATAAAAGGAATAGGTGGTGAATATGGCTTGTGTCTCACAAAACACTACTAAAAAATAGGCCTTTAACATCGCAAGAATTGGCCTTTATTAACAATAAAAAGGAGTTGAATAATGGATCATGATTAAAAGCCCTAGGATTTTAATAGGGACATAAAATAACTTATGAATGATTCCTATATCAGTGATAAAAAAGTGATAATAAAATAGAAAATTTATTCATGCTAAAAAATCACTGATAAAGGGTTCCTTTAGAAATGCTTTAAAGAGCGGTGAAAACGCTACCTTTATTAGCGTATTTAGTAGCACTAATAAAGGGGCATACTATGATGTTTTAATGACCCCCACCCCACAATGTGTACACCTTCTAGACTGACAATGTGATAAGGGATATAATGACCCCCCATGTCCTGCCTCTGGTAGGCCCCGGGTTGGCAACTATCACTGAGGGTATAGTAAACACAAAAATGGGGGGCATTACCCTATAAGAGAACACATGCGAAATAGAGAGATAAGATAGACACCAACAAAATCCAACTTAGACTGAAATATAAAATAAATCCCAAGTAGAAAAAATTTAATGTCATTCAAAACTACTACAACTGAATGGAAAAACTGCAAGTACCAAAAGAAAGTAAAAACTACAGCAACCACAAAGACCGAATAGCTCCTGCACCCCAAACTAGTAATAACCATCCAAATATCCAACCTTCTCCAAGTGACCTAAAAATAGTTTATATATACATAGGGTAAGTATAATAGTATACTTAGTAGGATCCTCCCTCATGCATCTCGTGAAAAATTAAAGAAAGCATGCTAAAGCACAATGAACAACAAGTGAAACTAACTCGTCACCTAAACAGGTATACAAAGTTCCCCGACACACCATGGATACTCTCACCAAGTATCATATACAAGAGTATATAATATAATAAATAATATCAAAGGTACCCCTCCACTACTTCCCCACTAGTTTGCCTTTTTTCCCTAACGTCGCACGTCATAAGCATCTCTCTCCAAAAAATGCTTGCCCACAGACACCTGGGTGAAGCACCACAAAATGGACCTTGTGCAACAAAAACACCACATACACATAAGAAAAGTAACTAGGTAGTTTTAGGGATCCACCACAGCTGACATAACATGTATCATACATCAGGTATTAAACCTCATGGCATTATAGCCCATTCATCGAGTAAGGATCCTCAAGCCATCATATCCTATACACATTACACCTATAGTTTTACATAAAAAACTATATGCAGAATACATGTGTGGGAATAACCACAAGCCATTATATCCCTCTACACACATATATGGGAAAAAATAACCACTATGCCTACCGGTAAAAGTAACTACCAAGAGAAGAGAGTGGGGCCAAATGGGGTGGTCAACCATCCATCTTCCCACCATAATGTTAGGGAAAACACCCCCCAAGGCTCATAATCCCCATGGTTTCAATTGCCCTAATTGACGGGGTGGAGTAGCATATAGAAACACAAAAAGTACAGAATATATTATATCTCACAACCACACTATGGGCATAACCAAGTCTTAGTCTCAGCTGCAACTAATGTCTCTCGGACTCCCAACTATCACTTCTAAGACTATGTATCCAATAAGCACACAACCATTTAAAGATCTTTATTACATTACTTTATTCCCTTTTTATTAGTTACACTTTACGTTAGTTAATTCTTTAAACATTAATTAACCATTAACAATTCCACATTATATTTCATTAGCATCACACCCAAAGTCCACAATTCATTTAAATTGAAACCTCAACATTGCATCCCAGCAAGCTCCAACCCCATGGGTTAACATCATTTAATCAATAATTTATCAACAACATTATTACTTTCCCAAGTATTCTAGAAAAAAATTCTAAGCTACTATACACAACGGGGCTCAAATCGAGGAGTATATGATCTACCCATCAAATATTTTCCACCTATAGCAAGAGCATAAACCCATCCTCCCTTGAGAAACTAAACATGGAAAGTGCGTGGCATACCCCACGTGTCTTCACCCATTTTGAAAGTAGGGTAAACAAACCAACTACCTTGAGTAGGAAGGAATGTAAAGAAGATAAACAACCAACAAGAATGAGCAAGCTATAAACATTCACATCCAAACCATTTCATTATCCCCAGTGTCCTCCCCGACACCCAAATGCATAAACCGATTCATCTCACCACTCTAGTCGTTAACTGCTTCCACAAACAATGGGCTTCCCTACCCGCACATATCCCAACAACCATCCAAGATCACATCACAACACAAGCAGTAGTAATACAAAAATCATATCATTGGGGCTCTTGGCCCTTAAATATGGAATCCAACCTTCAAACACAATGAGATCTCATAGCTCCATGCACAAGGCTCTTGGCCTTCATAAGCAAGAGGGTAACTCATAACCCTACAAGACATTATATTTTTACCAAATAGTCGGTTCTTTAATCCATATAGAATTAAATTATTTATTATTCTTAGGATATAACTATGGGAAACCTAAACAATTTGCTATCATAGCTATCAGAAACTGATTACACATGTTTACTGCATCAATTTTATTAACATCAAATTACAAAAACAAAAACCAGATTCATTTACATGCCTCTTTATCTTTATCCAAATAATTATAAATTAATTCCGGCTTTACGTTCTTTCCCATTTACCATTAATAATGTAAATCTAAAAAAAGAAATCATAGATATCACACTATATAGAAAAAGAAGAGGCAATAACATATGATCGATATCAATTTAATTAACTAGTTCAAATATTTATTATGTAAATTACATTGTGATACAGTGGGATAAAACATGATAACTATACATTTTCACGTAAAAGAATAGAGAAGAAACAAATCCCATACCTCAAAAGGTTTTTGATGCTCTTTGAACAGACTAACAAAACATATCATGATCACCTCTCTTGGAGGACTTCATCCACCCGGGGATGTAGAGTCACCACCACACCGACAAAACCCAAGAAAATTCCATTAATAACAAAGAGATAGCATGAAATAACAGGTCAAGGAGAAATAAAAATAGATAAACCCAAAAGAATGAAAATAAATCATACCTTATATAGAAGTTTGATTGATACATCTTGGTTGCACCAAAATAAGGGGCACACTTGCAGCAAGAAGAACTTCAAGGGAAACCTAACCAAGGAGGTAATTTTGATCTCACAACTCCTATGAGAAGGAAGTAAAGGTTTAAGTGTCTCAAACGAGAGAAAAAGAAGGTAGAACAAGGGAGAATGATATCTTGTACCTTTATAAGATTTAATAGAGTAGTGGTTTAAGATACGCTATATTTTCCATTAATATAGGATCACATTAAACCACATGGTTTGACCAAGTAAAGGATTCATGGTCCATAGAAAAATTAATATAGGAGTTATGGGATTTGAATCAGCATTAAATCCCTTAAAATAAGGAATTTAATGGGTTTTTCGTCAAAAAAAACGTTAAATCCGAGAATCTAGAAAAATATGGAAATTTGGAAAAGGAAATATGAAACAGTAACTGTGAGACAATAACTGTGAGACAATAACTGTGACAATGTTTCTATGACACCATTTCTGTGACACCGTTTCTGTGACACCATTTCCGTGACACCGTTTTTATGACACCATTTCTGTGACACCATTTTTGTGACACCATTTCTGTGACACCATTTCTGGGACACAGTTTCTGTGACATCGTTTCTGTGACGCTGTTTATGTAACACCATTTTAGTGGACACCGTTTCTGGGACACTGTTTCTGTGACACCATTTTAGTGACACAATTTCAATGACACTGTTTCATGAAATAGTTTGTAATTTTGGAAAAGGAAATGTGACATCATTTCATGAAACATTTTGGAATTTTGGAAAAGGAAATGTGACACAATTTCATGAAATAGTTTGGAATTTTGGAAAGGGAAATGTGATTCCGTTTCATGAAACAGTTTGTAAATTTGGGAAAGTTTTGGGTATAAGTCACCTTGACCTACCAAAACACCTCAAACACTATATTTCAGTAAGGAATGGACCATATAGGTCTGAGACATTACATCAGATACCTCTCAAAACATTATCGTCCTCGAGAATCCCAAACCAACCCAAAAAGAAACAAAAAAAGGGGTCCAAATAACCACCCATCAAGATACCTCTCAAAATAGAGAAAGACACAAGAATCGAGAAAGGAAAGCCATCTTATTAACACGAATGATCTATATCCACAAAGTGAACATATTTTACATGAAAAATGTTAAACATCAAACAACTTCGGGTACCGAGCATGTATATTCAACTCACATTACCATGTACTCTCCTCCACACCACCGTGTCGCCATAAGACATGAACCGAGGGGATTGAACGCTTGTGCAACACCTTCTTATTGCAGTCTTGGATCTCCACAGGCTGCTCCTCAAAGGT
Source organism: Viscum album (assembly GCA_963277665.1). Taxonomy (NCBI): domain Eukaryota; kingdom Viridiplantae; phylum Streptophyta; class Magnoliopsida; order Santalales; family Viscaceae; genus Viscum; species Viscum album. The sequence goes on from OY728137.1 coordinate 117,610,173, forward strand.
CACATCATCATCAACACCAATATCTCCTGAATTGATGAAATGATAGTCATCATGAATATAACGACGGATCTGTGACACATGAAAAACATTGTGTATCCGACTCATCTACGGGGGAAGTGATACTTGGTATGCCACAAGTCCAACACAAGCCAACACCTCAAAAGTCCCAACAAACCTAGGTGAAAGCTTACTATCATGAACAAACCTTTTCTTCCCATGATGAGGAGGCACCTTAAAAAACATGTGATCCCTAACATCAAACTCCAAAGGTATCCTCCTTTTATCGATATATGATTTCAGACAATCTGGTGCTGTCTTCATCCTCTCACGAATCACCTGAACCATCTCTGCTATACTCTACACTAGTTCCAGTCTGAGAATTGCTGAATCTCTAACCTCAGTCCATCACAAAAAAGAATGGAAATATTGACCACAAAAGGCTTCCAATGGAACTGTACCAATGGTGGAATGAAAAATATTATTGTAAGAGAACTCCACCAATGGTAAGTGCCTCATCCATGAATCTCCAAAATCAAGGACACAAGAGAGCAACATGTCTTCAAGATTTTGGATAATCCTCTCTATCTAATTGTCCCTCTCTATATGAAAAGCAGTGCTAAGGCATAACTGAGAACAAAAAACATACTGGAGACCTCTCCAAACCCTATAGGTAAAATGAGGATCTTGATTAGAAATGATCTTCCTCGGGACTCCATGGATTCTCACCACCTCCTCTAATACTGCCTCAAAAATACTTCCACTGATCTCGATTCCTTGATTTCTATAAAGTGGGATAATTTTTTTAAACAACAAAATTCTACCCAAATAGAGTCATGTTATCCCTGATATCAAGGTAAACCAGTAACAAAGTCCATTGAGATTTCCTCTCACTGCAATTGAGGAATATCTAATGGCTGTAGAAAACCACCAGGGACACGGTGCTTGACCTTTACCTTCTGGAAGACCAAACATCGAGATAAAAACTTTGCAACTGCATGCTTCAGCCCAGGCCAACAAAACTGACTCCTCAAGTCTCAGTACATCTTTGTTACACCAGGATTCACCGCTAAAGGAGAACTATGTAACTCTCTGGGAACCATCTCACGCATCTCCAAAGGAACAAAAAGTCTTCCATGATACAACACCCAATGTTTTTCATCCTTAGACCAATCATCAGAGGCCTTTCCAAAAATAACTCGGTCTATCTAGACCTCCACCTCTAGATCCCCCAACTGGGACTCTTACAACTTCTTCACCATAGATGACTGCACCGCCATCTAAAAAAGACAACCTCTACCCCCCAAATTCTCCCATATCGAGATGTAATTATGAAAGTTTTTCCATTACTCTACAAGAATCACCAAATTCACACACTACATCACTGTGTGATTTCTGGACCAGCACATCAGCTCCAACATTTCCCATCCCAGGTTTATATGAGATTTAGATGTCATATTCCTAAAAGAACTCCATCCACTGATGCTATCACAAGTTTAAGTGATGTTGGGAGAAAACATACCTTAGGATATTATGATTAGTGAAAACCACAAAGCACTCGCTAATGAGGTAATGTCTCCACAACTTTAGAGAAAACAACACAGCTACCAACTCAAGATCATGGGTGTCATAATTATGTTCATAGGGATGCAACTGCCAAGACCCATAAGAAACAACTGATCTCTACTACATCAGAACACAACCTAACCCCAGATGCAAGGAATCACATAAAACATCAAACTGAACTCCCTATGCCAGAAAACAAAGAACTGGAGCACTTTTCAACTTATCCTTTAGATAATTGAAATCTCCCTGACATTAATCAGTCCACATGAATGCCTGATCCTTACAAATCAATGTTGTTAGAGGAGTCACAACACGTAAGAAAAATGATATGAACCTCCTGTAGTAGCCAGCGAGACCAAGGAAACTTTACACTTGCACCACTGTCTTGGAGGTTTCCCAAGACACAACTAATTTTATCTTTGATGGATCCACATCTACTCCCTACTGGGATACAACATTCCCCAAGAAAAAAAATTCTCTAGAGAAAAACTCACACTTCAAAAACTTCCCAAACAACTTTTGTCGATGAATAACACCCGAAATGGCATACATATGCTTTGCATACTCCTCCTTAGATGTGGAGTACACAAGTATGTCCTCGATGAAAACCACCATAGGCTTGTCCAAGAACTCATGGAACACAATGTTCATCAATACCAAGAACAGAACTATAGAATTCATCACACCTAATGGTATTATAATGAACTCATAATGCCCATGATGAAAATGGAAAGCAGTATTCGGGATATCCTCATCATTCACACGCATCTAATGATATCCTGACCAAAATTCGATTTTTGAGAACTAAATTTCACCCTTCATTTGATTGAATAAATCATCAATCCATAGAAGAGAATGTAGATTCGTCACTTTCACTTTGTTTATGCAATGATAATCGATACACGACTGCAAAATTCCATCAGACTTATTCATGAACAAAACCGGTGCACCCCACAGTGACATAGTCAACTGAAAAAAATTACACTGTAACATACCATCAAGATATATATATATCTTGTAACTCATAAGTGGAAATCCTTTTCATGACCCATCCTCCGGGGCCTGTTCCATGACTACCCCAAGCCCGCCTTCTATAGGATAGGGGCTGGCGACTAAAACCGAAAAGTCATATCCCTAAAACTGGGAAGGCATTGCCTTTTACCTGAAAAATCACACAATCCAATCACACAACAAGATAAAAGCACAAAGTAAACTATATAGTAAATAGAGTGAGTACAGTAAGTAATGGAGGCCAGAATACAGGACCAACTGGAAAGTATATGTAAAATTGAAAACAACTCCTATGAACACCTACCAAGGATCCCATTTGAAGGGTAGGAACAACTCTCGAATAGTCGTCTCTATGGTATGTGTCGTCTAATGGTCCACCTCCATACAGCCTGCAGTCTTGGAACTCTCAGCCTCGATCAATATTTTCCTTCGTCTACACAAGACACAGTAAGGTGTGGGCGTAGCCCATACATGGGTGAGTATAACAATACTCAGTAGGGACCTGAGACCTTCGAAGGTCTCTCAGAATCCACAAAGGATAAACCACAAAGCAAGAACTCAATCTCAAAGCATGAAGAAATAGTCATCAACACTACTTAGGTATATGACTATAAATATACCAAAGTTATCAATATATACTCATCTCACATGTGAGGGGGGAATACCACACAGGTATCATCATGAAGGTAGAAGTACCACATAGCTAACACCACGAAGATAGAAGTTCCACCCAGGTAACACCACGAAGGTAAGTACAACAAAGGTAATGAAACACAGAAGAATACCCCGAAGGTATCACCACACAAAAGTGTACCACAAATGTAAAGGATCAGATCAAACTAGGTATAACTTAAGTGCGTATGTATAAATGATTAGCTGTATTGTAAGATCATCTTACTTCGTCGAGAAGCTCTGTTGTTGACCCACACAGGATCAAAGATGACCCACACGGGATTTGAAGATGACCCACATAGAATCTAAAGATGACCCACACAGGATCTGAAGATGACCCACACCGGATCCGTAGATACCTAACCCCACAGGATCTGAAGATGACCTACACAATATCTGAAGATGACCCACAAAGGATCGGAAGATGCTTCAAGTACAGCCATCCACCTACTTCCCGCACTGATCACACTTGATTCTTGGAGTATTGGCTCCTCAAGACATTTATTGATACTTCAACTACCATTAATTCCCATGAAGAAGTATCCCAAAGTTCTGCCACGTCATAAGGGACCTAACGCGATAGACGGTGCGTCAATCAGACGCCCGGTGTGTAAGTTATTGTCATTTCCGTTCTGAGGGCTCGTTTGGATTCAGATTCGATCCAACTCAACCATACTCAAACTTTATTTAAATCTAAAATGAAGTATACCAAAAGGATTATCTCAATCTAAGGATTCTGGTGCCGCAAAAAGTTCATCAAACGGGCGCTCAGTTTTCAAGATATGGCCAAAAGGCGTATCTAGGTCCAAATGGGCTTGGGTCCAGTTCGACCCGACCCGGCCTGGGCAGAGCCGACCCAGTTCGAGTCGACCCATCCTGACCCGGTCCGGCCCGCTGTGGTGGCCTGCTGAGCGGCCCGTTGGGGTGGCCCATGGCACGGCCCGCTTGGGCAGCCCGCTTGGCGCGGTGTGCGGCCTACTTGGTGCGGTGCGCTGGGCGCAGCCCAATGGGGTGGCCCACGGTGTGGCCCGATAGGGAGGCCCATGATGGGGCCCACTGGGCATGGCCTACGGCCAGGTGGCCCCCAGGGCAGGGTCCGCCCTAGAGGACACCTGGGGAGGCGCCCCTCGGATTCATGAACAGCCCAAGGGCCGTTCGGTTTTGGCCAACCTGGCAGCGCCACGTGGTGCTGCCTATTGGCATGTAGGATCCACTAGAGCAAGTCCTGCTTGACATGATGCGACCAGACATAAGTCTGGCCGGCTCCCCCTTCTAGTGGCGTGATGATGTCGTTTCTTACGTGGATGGTCGGGTGCCTGCCGCCCTTCGGGCGCGCCGCTGCGGCTAAGCAGCCGCAACCACTTCCTCGACAGGCGACGCGGATGCGCACTGCCTTGGCTCCACATGGTTGGCCAGCGTGTCGACCGCTTCCCACCTCCGCCAAGGCCAATGGGCCGCAGCCTCCTTCGGCAGCACGGTTCTGTCGTCGTCTCTATCGCGACTGTCTGGTGTCTCGGCCGCCGCCATCGCGGCCGACCTGTGTGCCGACCGCCGCCTAAACCCTGCCAACGTCGGTCGATGGTGACATGGTCAGTTTCTACTCAACCCATCTCTCCCCTCATGAAGAACACATCAACAATTAAGTTGTAGAGGGATCAGGCCGTTTTTGTTTTGGCTCGCACCCTCTGCGTTAGAACGATACCATGCGGTTCAAGAAGAATGATTCAACGTAAAACCACAAAGAAAATTTATAAACAAACCCTACCTCATTGGTTTTTCGGAGATGGCATGAGGAAGAAGATGAAGACGATGAAGGGAACACTGACGTTCATCGCTCCCGTAACATGCTTTCGATCCAGGCTCGAGTGTCGGTTCCTCGTTCTTCATTGGGGGAGGTTCTTCGTTGGATGTTGTTCTTCCAAAAGCTCTCCCAAGTTCTATCCTTTGCCAATGATTTCTCTAACCACAATAGGTGAGGAGCCAACTTAATTAAGAGTTAAATATTTTTCCAATTAATTCTGGATCATTAATTGGTGGAATTTCAAGAGTTACCTCACATTAAAAAAAAAGGTTCCATGGTCGGCTGGTCCCCACCACCAAGATTCCAAAAGTAGTGGAGAGTTTTTCAATAAGAATAAAAAATTGTTTTATTTTATTCCTTCCCAAAATCCGAAAATTCAACTTCCACCATCGACCTACTGTGGTTGAATTGAATCTCTTCACAAGTGAATATCGGTCCTATGAGTTCAACAGTGTCCTCATATTTCAATTCTGAGCACCGGTTCAAATGTTACAAATTTACACTCTCATGTTGACTGAACGTACCTGAAAAAAAAAGTTCGAAAATTCATTCTGGGCACACCGAACCTCGAAATCATGCGTTGTCAATTTTCACAGACTCTTAATAATTCTATATAATTAAAAAAATACATGGAAAATTATGGGTCTTTAAATTCTCCCCACCTCTCGCATTTGCGTCCCCGAAAGCCACAACACAAACTAGGGAAACAAGTGGGAGTACTAAGCACGAATCTGAGCCTCCCACTCCCATGTTTTGTCCTAGAGGTTCATGTGCAGCAAAAAAATGCACTCCAAAGGTATCAACTGCCAATGAAGGACTGACTCCTGTCGATCCTCAATCTCTACTGGAACCTCTAAAAATTTCACCCCATCGTCGATGTCCAACTCGTCCCAGTCAATGATGTGAAAAGGATCATGTACGTGTCTCTTCAGCTGGGATACATGGAAAACGTGGTGCACCCAGTGCAATTGAGGGGGAAGATCTAGGAGGTATGCCACCTCAACAACTCTACTTAGGACCTGGAAGGGTCCGATAAACCTCAATGATAACTTTCCTCCCTGACCAAATCTATGCAAACCTTGTCAAGGTGATACCTGTAAGAATACATGGTCACCATACTCAAACTTGATAGGTCTCCATCTCCTGTTATCATAAGACTTCTGCCTAATTTATGTAGTCTTCATCTGCTCCTGAATGACCCGCACCTTCTTCATGGTAGCCCATACCATCTCTGGTCCCATGGGTGCTGACTCCCTGGGGTCAGTCCAGCCCAGAGGTGATCTGTAAGGCTGACCGTACAAAGCCTCTAATGGTTCCATACCCATGGTGGAGTGATAGTTGTTGTTATATGTGAACTCCACCAAGGGCAAGTGATCCTCCCAACTATAGTCGAAATCAAGTACACAAGTATGCAACATGTACTTAATGGTCTGAATAGTCTGCTCTGTCTGACCATCCGTTTGAGGATGAAAGGTGGTTCTCATTCGAAGCTGAGTCCCGAACACCTCTTGCAACCCCTTACATAGTCGGTAAGTAAAATTTTCATCACAATTGGAGTCAATCATCGAGGTAAATCCATGAAGTTGTATAATCTCTTGCATGTAGAGGCATTCCAAGCCCTCTACTAAACCCTGCTCTCTGATAGGTAGGATGTGGGCCGACATGGTGAGTCAGTCAACGATCACCCAGATGGAATCATGTCCCTTGGACATGCGTGGAAGTCCTGTCATGAAGTCCATGAAAATTCCATATTACTTCCACTCTGGAAGCTCTAGTGGCTGAACTAAGCCCGCTGGAACCTAATGCTCTGCCTTCACTTGCTGACAAGTGAGGCACCGTGAGACAAACTCTACAACTGATTTCTTCATTCCCGACCACCAGTGCTGACGCTAGAGGTCCTGGTACATCTTTTCCACTTTTGGATGTACTACTAGAGGGGACGTATATAAATCCCTCAAAACTTCCTCTTGTAGTGCCACTGGTACCATAGTATGCCTTCTAAAGTGGATGATGTGCTCCCCACCTTCAAAAAATCCATAAGGTGCCTGTCCTGTGGATATCTGAGCACGTCGTGCCTCGCAGTTAGTGTCCCCAAGATACACCTCCCTGACTCGTTGAAGGAGTGGGGGAGTGACTAAGGGAGACTGAAGATAATATGATCCATCTCGTTCCATATAGGATATCCGCAACGTGGCTAGATGCTCTGTCGTCTCTCTCAGCATTTGTATACCAGATCTTTTGTTGAGTGCATCTGCTACTACATTCTCCTTCCCAAGAGTATAGACTATATCAAAGTCATAGTCCTGGAGGAACTCAAGCCAACACCGCTATCTCAAGTTCAGGTCCTTCTGAGAGAAGATATACCTGACACTCTTGTAATCAGAGTAGACTATAAAACGTTCGCCCATCAGGTAATGTTGCCACAGCTTCGAGGCAAAGACCACTGATGCTAACTCCAGGTCATGGGTAGCATAGTTCTTCTCATGCTATCTTAGCGGTCGAGATCCATCCGCGATCATTGCTTGCTCTTGCATCAGGACACATTCGAGACTGATCCCTGATGCATCGCAGTAGACTACGTACCCAACACCCTCCTCCAGTAGCCTCAAGATGGAGACACTCATCATTCTCTGCCTCATCTCTTGAAAACTCCACTGGTATATCTCCAACCACATGACGGTTTGTCTCTTATTTTTCAACGCTAATAAGGGTGCCTAAAATCTAGAAAAGTCAGGCACAAACCTCCAGTAGCAACCGACCAGACCCAAGAAACCTCGCAACTCTATCACACTCCTGGGTGGCTCCCAAGCTAGCACAACCTCAATATTCACTAGATCTACCGCAACTCCATCCTATGAGATGACGTGTCCTAGAAAGTGAACCTCTCGGATCTAGAACTGGCACTTCAAGAGCTTACCATAAAGCAGGTGCTCTCAGAGTGTGTCCAGAACTATTTGTAGATGATAGGCATGCTCCTCCTCTATAGATGAGTATATCATGATTTCGTCGATGAAGACTACAAAAAAGAGATCATGGAATGGCTAGAAGATTCTGTTCATGAGTCCCATGTACACTACTGGGGCATTGGTCATGTCGAATGTAATAACCAAGAAACCATAATGGCCATACCAACATCTGAAGGCCATCTTCTTCACATCCTCATCCCGTAACCAGAGCTGGTGATAGCCTGATCTGAGGTCTATCTTCAAAAACCACCATTCTCCCTTTAGCAGATAGAAAATATCGTCAATCCTCAGTAGTGGGAACTTGTTTTTCACGGTCACCTAGTTCCAACACCGATAGTCCACATAGAGTCTCAAAATCCCATCCGCCTTCTTGGAAAACAAAATCGGGACTACCCAAGAAGAAGAACTAATCCTAATGAACCCCTTCCTCTGTAAGTCCTCTAGCTGCACTCCCAAATCTTGAAGCTCCACAAAATCCATCTGATATGGTGGTGTATATATCTGTGTCGTACCGGGGTACAAGTCTATATAAAAGTCTAACTCTCTACGAGAAGGTAGACCTAGAACATCATCAGGGAAAACATCACCGTATTGGTACACCACTACCAGATAGCTCGCACTCTCAACATTAACTGCTTCGAGGGTAAGGATATCCAATTGATGTGTGATCGGATGAACCCTCCTCTGGGTAAGTCCGTCCTATGTTGCAAAGGTTCCCTTCTCACTGGTGAAGGAAAACACGGTCCCATCCTCATGGACACACTGCACTTTGCGCCTAATACAGATGATCTGAGCATGGACTATAGATAACCAATCAATACCCAATATGACTTCATAATGCCTCGACGCTGCTAATAGAAGATCCCAGCCGAAGCTACCACCTCCTAGAGTAAACTCACACTGCCAGCACTAGTGTGCAATCATCGAATCCTCTCCCGTAGGAGTCTATAGTCGTAAGGATCAAGCCAACGACTCCACCGGAATCTCTGAGCTCCGAATGAGGGCCATGGAAATAAAAAATTGATTGGCACCTATTTCTTTAAGTACTAATGCTAAGGTGGAGTAGACACATATCATACCTTGAATAATTTTTGGATTGTCGTGGTCGTAGGCCTCAGCTGCCTGGAGCTGAGCTCGTCCCTGTCTACCTGCTTCCTTTGGTGGGGTTAAACCACCTTGAGGTGGTGGCGGTAGAACCTCGAATCACCACCCACCGCCTGTTGCACGAATAGATCCTATAACATGTCCACATGATGCCTGCCTACCTCCTCGATCAAATCTTTTCCTCTTCCCAAGTGGTACTTTGACCGTCTTCTTGTCATTTGTGTGGAGATTCGGGCAGTCGCGAGCCATGTGACCCTGCCCGCCGCACGAGTAACACTACCTGATTCTCACTTGTTCTGCTATGTCTCGAGAGCCCCGCACAACTGAACCTGTATCCTATAGTCATCCACCTATATGTCTGGTCCTCTTGGACCTCTGCATTATCTGTCTGCTGCCATCTACAACTGACTATACTAAATAACGTCTGGTGGTGGGTCTCGCTGCTGGTGACTGCTCAACAAGGAAGCTCTCCACTAATAGTGCTTGCTCTGACACCCCTGTCTGCATCGGGATACTGAGAGAAATCATCGAATCTCTAATATCCCATCTGAGCCTCTGCTCAAAGGTCCGGGCCATAAATAAAGAGTCCCGCACCATATCAGTGGAGTAACATGAGAGGTCGGTGAAGCTCGCTGAATTCTGAGCCACAATCATGCTGCTCGGCTGCAAGTAGAGAAGATTCTGTATACACATAGAGCGTAAGGTCACTGGGATAAAATCTACCCTAAAAAGTATGTCGATGTCTGCCCAGATGAGAGTCACCTCATCATGAACCTAGAGCATCAAGCTCTACCATCTGCCCGCTGCTGCCTGAAGAATATTGGTGGTAATGATTACCATGAGATCAGCTGGTGTCCCTACCAGTTGAAAAAATCTTACCATGAACTCTAGCCTGTCCTCCACCACCTATGGAAACGTCTATCCCTAGAACCTCGGGGGCCTCTGGTGCTGAAACATGTGCAATGCGCTCAAGTGGCATACACCCTATGCTCCTGGGGCTGGTGGCATCGGGTACCCAATGGGTAGTGATGTTGCTGGTACACCACCTGGTGGTACAACTGCCGAAAGGGGGCCCTACACCAAAGCCTCATTGATCGGTGGGCAGTCATCGCATACTCTACCCAGAACCCTGACATGTTGTCTATGTGGAGGCATCCTAAAAAGAAACAGGTGAGCCACTATCAATAAGTTATACCTGGTGATATGAATCATAGATATCACAAGGAAAACTTTTCAAAAACAAATAGGCAATAAATGTTTTTATGATATGAGTCAGAAATCATAAGTCAGGGTCCTGGTGTATGGATACGTCGGCTACCGTACGAACATTGGAATCCCCAAATTGAAAAACACACTCATTACACTTAACAATATCACCGTATAAAAAGATCATAATCCAAGTTCTCTGGTAGAACCGACTCCTCTAATACCAATTTGTCATGAACCATCCTCCGGGGACCATGCAGTGACTACCCCAAGCCCACATTCTATAGGCAAGGCGTTGGTGACTAACACAGGAAAGGAATATCCCTAAAAATAGGAATACATTTTCTTTTAACCTAGAAACTCACACAATCAATGTACACAACAAGATAAAATCATAAAGTAAACTATATATTAAATAGAGTGAGTAAAATATGTAAAGGGGTCTAGAATACAAGACCAACTGGAAAGTACAAGTAAAACTGAAAACCAATCCTATGAACAATCACCAAGGATCCTACCTAAAGGGTAGGTAAAGCTCTCTAATGGTCATCTCTGTTGTACGTCTCGTCTAATGATCCACCTCCAAGCATCCTCTAGTCCTAGCACCCTCAGCCTCAATCAATTGTGTCCATCATCTACACAAGACACAACAAGGTGCGGGTGTAGCCCGCGCAGGGGTGAGTATAACAATACTCAGTAGGGAACCCGAGACCCCCGAAGGTCTCTCATAATCCACAAAGGATAAACCACAAAGCAAGACATCAATATCAAATCATGAAGAAATCGTCATAAAAAATACTTAGGTATATTCCTATACATATACCTAACTTATCAATATATACTCATCTCACACGTGAGGGAAGAATAACACAAAGGTAACACCACGAAGGCAGAAGTACCACACAAGTAAAACCACAAAAATAGAAGTACCACACAGGTAACACCATGGAGGTAAGTACCACAAAGGTAATGCCACACAGAAGAATACCATGAAGGTATCACCACACAGAAGTGTACCACACAGGTAAAGACTTAGATCACTCCAGGTATAACTTAAGTGCAGAAGTATAGATGATTAACTGTATTTCTAGATCATCTTACTTCGTCGAGAAGCTCTATTGTTGACCCAAACAGGATCAAATACAACCCACACAGGATCTGAAGGTGATCCACACAGGATCTGGAGATGACCCAGACAAGATCTGTAGATTCTAACCCACATAGGATCTTCCATGTCATAAGGGACCCAACGCGATAGGCGACGTGTCAATCGGATGCATGGTCTATAAGTTATTAGTGTTTCCGTTCCGAGGGCCCAGTTGGATTTGGGTTCGATCCAACCCAGTCATACTCCAACTTTATCCAAAACTCAAGTGGAGTACACCAAAAGGACCGTCCAGATCCAAGGATTATGGTGCTGTAAATGGTTTGTCAAACAAATTCCAGGTTATCAAGATATGGAAAAAAAGGTTTATCTGGGTCCAAATGGGCTCGGGTCTAGTCCGACCCGATCAGCCTGACCCGGCCCGACCTGACCTAGTTCGAGTCGACCCGGCCCGACAAGCTAGGCCTAGGCCCACTCGGAGAGGCCCACTGGGGTGGCTTGCGGTGCGACCTGCTGAGGCGGCTTGCGGTACGGCCCGCTGGGGCGGCTCGCTGGGCGCGGCCCTTGGTGCGTCCCATTTGGTGCGGCCCGCTCGGCATGGTCTGCTGGGCAAGGTTCGATGGGACGGCCCATGGTGCGGCCTGTGGCTAGGTGACCCACCATGGAGGGGTCCTCCCTAGCTGACACATGGGGAGGCACCCCCCCCCCCCAGATTCCCAAATGGCTCAAGGGCCGTTCGATTTTAGTCAACCCGGTGGTGGCACGTGGTGCCTCCTGCTGGCACGCGGAACCCGTTGGAGTGGGTCCTGCTCTATGTGACGCGGCCTACCAGAAGTCTGGCCGGCTCCCCCTTCCAGCATCATGAAAACACCCCTTCTCCCATAGTCGGCCAGGTGTCGGCCACCCTCCAGGTGCGCCATTGTGGCTAAACAGCCACGACCTGCTCCTCTACCAGCGACACGGATGCGCGCCTCCCTACCTCCAGGCGGCCAGGATGTGTGCCAGCCACTACCCTCCTCCGCCGTGGTTGACGGGCCTCAGCCTCCTTCAGCAGCGCCGTTGCACCGCCACCGCCATCGCGGCCGACCGGTGTGCCAGCCACCTGTGGAACCCTGCCAGCGTTGGTCACCGACGACGTGGTCAGGTTTTGCTAAACCCGTCGCTCCGCCCGTGAAGAACACATCAAAAATGAAGTTTCAGAGGGATCATGCCTTGTTTTTTTGGCCCACACCATCCACATTAGACAGATAGCGTGCGACTCGAGAAGAATGATTCAACATAAAACGACGAAGAACAATTATAAACAAATCCTACCTCGTTCGTTCGTTAGAGATGGCGTGAGGAAGAAGATGAAGATGATGAAGGTTCTCCATCATTTGTCACTCTCGCAACACGCTTCCAATCCGGGATCGAGCGTCAGTTCCTCATTCTTCGTTGTGGGAGGTTCTTCCTTGGATGATGTTGTTCCAAAATCTCTCCCAAGTTCTCTCCTTTACCAGTGATTTCCCCAACCACAAGAGGTGAGGATCCAACTTAATTAAGAGTTCATTATTTGTCCAATTAACATTGGCTCATTAATTGGGGGAATTCCATGAGTTACCTCACATTAAAAGAAAAGGTTTCAAGGTCAGGTGGTCCCCACCCCCAATATTTAAAAAGTGTTGGTGAAGTTTTGAATAAAAAAACAATTGTTTTGTTTTATTCCTCTAAAAAACCCCAAAATTCAACTTCCACCATCGACCTACTGTGGTTGAAGTGAAGGTATTCTTAAGCGAATATCGGCGTTGTGAATTCAACGGTTTCCTTAGATTTCAATTTCGAGCACCGGTTCAAAAGTTACAAATTGGCCCTCACATGTTAACTGAACATACCCAAAAAAAGTTTAGAAATTTATTTCAGGCACACCGTGCCTCGGAATCACGTGCCATCAATTTTCACAGACTCGTAATAATTCCATATAATTTTAAGAAAAAATTACAAGGAAAATTCTATGTCTTTACAATCCTATATAGAGACATAGAGATATGAGACGCTTCTGGATGTAGATCGATCCCAAACACGATCTCTCATCAAGGGGGTAATGATAATACCTCTTCCAGAAAGACATCAGGGTACTCTTATAAAACCCTATAAAATGCCAACTTCTGAACCTCTAAAGAAATCAGCATCAGCTCATCCATCAAGGATGATAAGGATAGAACACACCTCTAGCCCATATGAGGGTCTCGCTCGCCAACAAACACTACTGACTCTCCATCAGCATCAAATAACACCACCTTATTTATGAATAAATACATGATAGTCTACACCTAATACAACCAATCCATGTTTTAGATGACATAATATGGTTGTATTTGTAAACTTAAGAAATATCCCCAAGAGCAGAGCTGCCCCAGCACTAGATCATAGTCTCTACATACTTCAAAGAAGTCAGCTCTACCTCTAACTGGAATAGTCAATGCTAAGGGAACTGGAAGCCTTTCTACCTAAAGTCCCAAAGCATGGAAAAGGGTAGGTGATATGAAGGAGTGTGTCACTTATAAATCTGACAAGGGATACACTGAAGTAGAAAACAAGAAAAGGGTACCTTGAACAATGTCTGGCTTGCCTGGCACTGGAAATGCTAAAGTATGAAGATGACCACGACCTCCTACAAGAACTCTTTGACCCTGATGAAGACCACCATTATTACTGTGATATTATCTACGAGGACAGGGATACTCACGAGATTGTCCTCTTCCCGCCCCATATACCCTCTACAGATCCAAAGCTGGTGCACCCTATTGCTACTGCCTCAGCTATGACTACCACAATAGAGGAACCTAGAGTGGAACACCTGGTTCATGATGACTTCTCTGAAGGTTCGAGCACTCTCGTTGCTAATGACCTCGTAATCCACAAGAAAAAAAGTTCTTAATCCCTTGGAATATTCCTGAGATCCACCGCCCCCAGAGAAACGAGATGCTAAGGAGTGGGACCTACCCCTGGCTGAATGGAAATTCTTCTTCCCTAAAAACCAAGAACCTTGGACCATGACTCTACTTAATGATGAATCATGATGACTCCCTTCTCGTGATGATCAGGTTCGGGCCAAATTCCTCTCGATGACCTCTACCCTCGCCAACTGATTAGCCACTGTAAGAGGATAATATTCATTGCTAATATATGTAGTTTTCATGTGCCTTGCTATTCATAAATACCATTTTAGTGCATTTTACATTTTGAACACTCATTCTCATCATTTGTGCACTTCATGCCTAATGTGCACCAATTTAGGCCCAATGTTTCATCTGATTTTAAAGAATGTAACTATCCATGTTTTAATTTGATATTCACTTAATTATGAACATTTTTTATTCAGGGATCAATGGATTATTAATAAAGTATGAGGGAGATATTTGGCGATTAAAGGAAACAATTCTGGAGAAGGCAGATTGTATATCATCCCACTGATCGGACTATGGGGACCACAATACAGGCCCAATGAAGCCCAAAATTTATGGAAGGATAGAAGACATATAGGGGAACAAATAATTCTTCTGGAGATAGTGCTAATTCGTCCTCAATGGTGGTGATCAAGGCGGCCCAAGTTGAAGATTTAATTTTGGGCCAGAATCTGCGGCCCAGAAAAACAGTCCACCATTTTAATCATATCTCCCGAACCACAAATTATTTTGGGCTGAAATTTTACATGGTGTTAGGGAACATCCGGTTCTTCATTTAAGTCTTCTATGGCCCACTCCAATTCTGCCTTCTAGAAGGTCCTTGAGGCGCGTCTTTCCGGTGGATGCAAGCTGGCTGCAACTTCGGGGCAAGAAGTGGAAAAGTCTCTCATCATTAATGTTCCACCCACCTTTTCCCAACATAATTAATTCAAAGCACATGGGATGTTGGGAGCTCGGCCAAGGATTAATTTTTTCCTATTTAAGGCAGTAGTGGTGATGGATTTGGGGAGGTTGGATGCTTTCTTTTCATTGTAATGTTATTATGCCAATTTGCCTTTGTAATGTTCTTCCTTCTCATGTAAGTTGTTCGAATCACCTTAGTCTTCAATAAAAGTTCTTCCTCTTCTCTTGTTCTGTTCTTATCCTTATCACCTTGATACCGTTGCCTCAAGGTGTGAATTTATTCACACCAAACCTTGTGATTTTGTTCACACAACGGTGGAGTGATTGTTATTTTTGTTATTTTTACTTCTTCAATTCCACCCTCATAAGTCTACCTTCCGCTTCCGTTGAGAACTTGTAATCAATGGAGGGCTAGCTCTTTTATAGGTTGGTCCGAGGGAGTAGCAAGGGGCTGGATTGAATGTTATTTCTCATGCCCTAAATGTTATTAATTTCTTTTAATTGAGTTTCTTTCATTCAATGATTTTTATTCTTCCTCTTCCTTATTGAATTTATTCACCCCACTTTCATGTGCTAATTACATCCTTTACCTTGGAGTGCTCATGAAAATGATCCTACAAGTGTATAGGTGATTATCATATGTTTTGAAGGTGTTTAATCAGTAAGTGATGAGGTTAGTTTGAATTCATTGCATGAATCCTTCTCGAGTTAATGAAATTAAAATTGTAAAAAAAAAGGGAATTCATTCAATCCACCCCGAGCCATAACCTAGGATCAACTCATTTTCTCTTCATTTGAATTCACATAGATCTTTTAGTTCTCTTTAAAAACAATATAAAATCAACCCAAGTTGGCCACTTCATAGCCAAAAATCCATCTCTTTTTGTTGAGTGTCTAAAGGTTCTTCTTAGGTCTCTGAGGATTCGACAACCCAAGCTACACTACAAGCGACCGCTTGACCCTTAAAACTTGGGTAAATTTGGGCGAGACCAAATTTTGGCGCCGTTGCCGGGGACCAAGTAAGTTCCTTAGACAAAAACCTTCTTTCCTCACCACCATTCTTCTACTCTCACCCAAGATCTCTTATCTTGTCCCTTTCTCGCTTTTTTTTGGGCGCATGTCCGCCTACACCCGCGATTTCTCAAACAGACTAGTCAGGGTGGATAGTCCTAGGATAGGGGAGTCAAGTGCACCTAGGGGATTGTTTAAATCAGATTCAAATACTCTTGAAACCCCAAAGTCAGAACTTGAAACAAGTCCAATGGAGGGTCATCCACAAAATCAAATTGTAAACCCTGGGGGGAATCAAATGGGAAACCAAAACCAAGAAGCTCCAAACTTAGGGAATGTAGTTGATCAAACCATGAACGACTACCTCACTCCATCTTGGACCAATGCCCCCTCATGCATTAGACACAATTTCATAGGAGACACCAACTACATATTCAAACCCCATGTCCTAAACCACCTTCCAACCTTTCATGGGATGGAGTCAGAAATGCCATACCTTCATGTCAAAGAGTTCAACGACATTGTTGAAACCATGTGTCCCCCACATCAACTAGAATCTGCTAAGATGAGGCTCTTTCCTTTTTCATTAAAGGATCGAGCTAAAAATTGGCTAAACAACCTGAGACCTTCATCAATCCACACTTGGAACCAACTTCAAAGAGAATTTTACAAAAAATACTTCCCCCATCACAAAACCATTGCACTAAAAAAGAGCATCCAAAATTTTTTTGAAAAAGAGGGAGAGTCATTTTATGAAACATGGGAGAGGTTCAAAGACACACTAAACATGGTTCCACACCATGGTTTTTCTATTCCTGAACAAGTAAGAATTTTCTATGAAGGTTTGGGCCCGGGGAACAAACAATTCATTGACATGATGTGTAATGGGACCTTTAAAAACAAATCCCCAAATGATGCTTACGAGTATCTAGAAATCCTTGCTGAACAAAACCAAACATGGGGAACATCACCTTACTCTGAAAAGCCTCAAAGAACTACTGGAATGCATACACTTAGGGAAGAGGAAAGCCTTAGGGCGAAACTTGCAGCACTCTCTAGGAAGGTTGAAGAGATAGACCATAGGAAAATCAATGAAATCCAAACTGTAGACCTTGTTTGCACAATCTGTGACAAACATGACCACAAAACGGACAACTGCCCAACCATTCCATCCATCAAGGATGTTCTTTTAGGAGGACCACCTGCTGAAGTCAATGCCCTAAACTTTCAAAAGCCTCAATACCCAAACACATTCAACCCAAGGTATAATGACCACCCAGGCTTCCGATGGAAAGATAACCAACAACCTAGCCAACCACAAGGACCAAACCCCTACCCTACACAAAATTTTCAAAACCATAACCAATTCCAACCACAACCAATCCAATACCAACATCCTCTAGTCCAATACCAACAACCCATCCAACAACCAAAGTATCCCCCTGGGATAACCCAACCAACACAAACCCCTTCCCAATCTGTCCCTCTCCCAATCCTTGAACAACTGTGTAAACAAATGGAAAGGATGAACTCAGAAGTCTCGTCCCTTAAACAAGAACTTCAAACCATAAAAACTGGAAAGGCACCCATGCCCACACAGGCCATTCCACAACAAACATCAAGGGGGGAGACAAGTTGCACTCAAACAACTCATGAACAACTAAAGGCTGTGACAGTTTTGAGAAGTGGGAAATCAATTGAGAAACCTGAACAAATAGTTCAAAACCCACCTGAAGATTCAAACTCTAATGAAAATTCAAATGAAACACATGAACAAACTGATGATACTAATAAAAATGTGAAGGAAACAACTCTTCAAAAAACAACCCCACAACCTGCCCCATTTCCTCAACGCATGAGGGGGAAAACCAAGCCTGAATTGAGTGAAACATTGAGGGAAATATTCTCACAAGTCAAGTTGAACATTCCACTCCTCGATGCCATTCAAACAATTCCTTCATACTCAAAATACCTTAAGGACCTCTGCACATTTAAACGGAAATTCTCACATAAGAACCAAGTCCTTCTGGCAGCAAATGTTAGCACAACCATCCAAGGAACCCTTCCCCCAAAGATGAAAGACCCGGGATGCCCTTACATAAATGTTGAACTAGGTGAGAACAAAGTTGTAAAAGCCTTGTGTGATCTAGGAGCCAGTGTGAACCTCATTCCTTATGCTATGTATTGTCAGTTAGGGCTTGAAGAACTCCAACCCACATCTGTCACTCTTCAACTTGCTGATCGTAGTATTCGAGTTCCAAAGGGGATCTTAAAGGATGTTTTGGTGAAAGTTGAAAATTTCATTTACCCAGCTGACTTCATTGTTCTTGACAACCATCCAAATTTAGGAAATAAGGAACAAACCCCAATCATCCTTGGTCGTCCTTTCCTTGCAACAATCAACTCTGTTATCCGAGTCCGAAATGGGAACATGACCATCACCTTTGGAAACATGAGTCTAGACTTGAACATCTACAATGCAAACTCTCAAATTGGGGATGATGAAGAGATCCATGAGGTTAATTGGATGGGTAGTGTTGATAGTGAACTCAAGGAACATCAAGGAATTACCGAAGGATGTTTAAGTCAAGAAGAGATTGATTTTCTTTGTTCACATGAGGGAAATTTGTCACCTTGGCTTGAATCTCTTTCAGATTGCTCTATTGATGATTTTCTAGAATCACCAATCGATGATACCATGAGTGAAATCAATAACATCGAGTCCATATCCCTTCATGAAACTACTCTAGCTAATTTAGTGGATGAAAATTCTCTTCACAAGGAACCAATTTTGTCAAGAAATGTGAACAAAGAAACTGAGTTCAATGAAAAGTATCATCCTTTCTTGGAAAGTGATAACCACTCTGATCTTGAATTTAAGGTTTTACCTTCATCACTCAAGTATGCATTCTTAGGGGACAATCAATCCTTTCCTGTTGTCATTTCTTCCTCTCTTGAAGCCAATCATGAGAGGATGCTTCTAGATGTCCTTAGGAGACACAAGAAAGCCATTGGATGGACCCTATCAGATATTCCTGGGATTAGCCCACTTATCGGGACTCATAGAATTGTTCTAGAATCCGATTCAAAGCCATGTCGTCAACCTCAGCGACGACTCAATCCTAATCTCATGGAAGTAGTGAGAAAAGAACTTTTGAAATTGTTAAAAGCTGGTATCATCTATCCTATAGCTGAGAGTGAGTGGGTTAGCCCAATCCATGTGGTTCCAAAGAAGGCTGGAATCACAGTAATAACCAATAATGATGGAGAGATGCTTCCAACAAGGGTTAGTAGTGGATGGAGAGTCTGTATTGACTATAGGAAGCTCAACTCTTGTACCAAGAAAGACCATTTCCCCTTGCCCTTTATTGACCAAGTCCTAGAGCGAGTGGCGGGTCATCAATTCTACTGCTTCCTAGATGGATTCTCAGGGTATAATCAAATCGAAGTCTCTTTAGAGGATCAAGGAAAAACGACCTTCACTTGTCCATTCGGCACTTTTGCCTTCAAGCGCATGCCCTTTGGGTTATGTAATGCCCCTGGTACCTTCCAGCGGTGCATGATGGGAATCTTCTCGGACATGGTGGGGGATTGTTTAGAGGTCTTCATGGATGATTTCTCCATCTTTGGGGATACTTTTGAGGGATGCCTTCTAAATGTTGAAAAGGTTTTGTCAAGGTGTGAGGATAAGAATCTCATACTAAATTGGGAAAAATGCCATTTCATGGTAAGGGAAGGACATGTTCTAGGTCATCTAGTATCTGGTAGAGGGATTGAAGTTGATAAAGCTAAGGTTGACATCATTCGTCACCTTCCCTCTCCTAAAACTGTTAAGGAAGTGAGGTCCTTCTTAGGACATGCTGGTTTTTATAGAAGGTTCATTAGGAATTTTAGCTCTATTTCTCGACCACTTTGTGCTCTATTGGTAAAAGATACTCCATTTTTATGGACAGAAAGCTGTGAGGAATCATTCTCTACACTCAAGTCAACTCTTATATCTCCACCTATCATGCAATCTCCAAATTGGAAACTTCCTTTCGAGCTCATGTGTGACGCAAGTGACTTTGCTGTAGGAGCAGTATTAGGACAACGATGTGAGAAAACTCCATGTGTCATTGCTTATGCAAGCAAATCTTTAAATGATGCACAAATAAACTACACCACCACTGAGAAAGAGCTGCTTGCTGTTGTCTTTGCTTTAGAGAAATTCAGGTCTTATCTCTTAGGATCACCCATCATTGTCTTCACTGACCATTCAGCCCTAAAATACCTTTTCCAAAAACAAGATGCCAAGGCTAGATTGATTAGGTGGGTCCTTCTTCTTCAAGAGTTCGATTTAACCATTAAGGATAAAAAGGGTGTTGAAAATGTTGTAGCTGATCACCTCTCTAGGATGGAATTCAAAGACAACTCACACCACCTCTCTGTGTCTGATTCATTTCCCGATGAGCACCTCTATTCAGTGAGTGATTGCCCTTGGTATGCTGACATAGCAAACCATTTGGTGACGGGTGACATTCCAAAATTCTTAGGGACCCATGCTAAGAGGAAATTCCTTTCTGATGTCAAACACTATGTGTTTGATGATCCCTACCTCTTCAAGTTCTGTCCTGATCAAATCATTAGGAGATGTGTTCCCGAGTCTGAGCAAGAGTCCATTCTAAAATTTTGTCATGGAGAGGCATGTGGAGGCCACTTTTCTACAAAGAAAACCACTGCAAAGGTCCTCCAAAGTGGTTTATACTGGCCGAACCTCACTAAGGATTCCTTCCAATACTGCAAAAGTTGTCCTCAATGTCAGCAATTAGGATCCATTTCCAAAAGAAATCAAATGCCCCTCACTCCCATTCTAGTCGTTGAAATCTTTGATTGTTGGGGAATTGATTTCATGGGACCCTTTCCAAACTCTAAGGGATACCTCTACATCCTCTTAGCTGTTGATTACGTCTCAAAATGGGTTGAGGCCATTCCCACCAAGACTAATGATCATCAAGTTGTGATCCGATTCCTAAAAGAGCATATCTTTTCTAGATTTGGAATTCCGAGGGCTATAATCAGTGATCGTGGAACCCATTTCTGTAATCGCCCATTCTCTTCACTCATGTCTAAGTATGGAATTTCTCATAAAGTTTCCACTGCATACCATCCTCAAACCAATGGTCAAGCTGAGTTAGCAAATAGGGAGATTAAGCAAATTCTTGAAAAAACTGTCAACCCCTCTAGGAAAGATTGGTCTGAGAAACTCCTGGATGCTCTTTGGGCATATCGTACAGCATTCAAAACCATCCTAGGAATGTCCCCATATAGGTTGGTTTATGGAAAAGCATGCCATTTACCTGTTGAAATTGAGCATAAGGCATTTTGGGCAATCAAGAAAATGAATTTCGACATTTCTTTAGCCGAAGAAAAGAGGAAGTTAGATCTTAATGAACTTGAGGAACTTAGGATGGAGGCGTATGAAAATTCAAGGATAAATAAAGCTAGAGTTCAAGCCTACCAATCTAGGAATATCAAAGTCAAGCAATTTGAACTGGGAAAACCTGTGCTCTTGTATAGTTCAAAACTTCATTTACACCCGGGAAAGTTAAGGTCTAGATGGTCAGGTCCATTCATAGTGCATCATGTGTACCCTCATGGGGCTGTAGAGATTCAGGATCCCACAAGTGGTAACATTTTTAAGGTCAATGGTCATAGGTTAAAACCATTCATTGAATCATTCAATAAACAGGAAATAGAGGTAGAGTTAACAGAGCCAACCTATGAACCAGGAAAAAATTGATAGATTTAGGATCCATGTCGGGCTAACGACGTTAAACAAAAGCGCTGCACGGGAGGCAACCCGTGGTCTTCATCTTTCTAATCTTTTTGACTCGTTTTTTTCCTTCTTCTGCATTTTGTTATTTAAAAAAAAAAATATAGACTGTTGACCTGATCTTCTTTTATGAGTAAGGATGGGTATGAAAGGGGAGCACCGTATTCATCCGTGTCACGCGGTGTGATCCCTGAGTAATACCTTACCCAGAAAATATAAAGAAGACAATGTATCATCAGTTTATTTTATTTTATTTTATTTTTATCTTTTTTGTAGGTATTTAAAAAAAATAGATTGTTGACCTGTTCTTCTTTTATGAGTAAGGATGGGTATGAAAGGGGAGCACTGTATTCATCCGTGTCACGCGGTGTAATCCCTGAGTAATACCTTACCCAGAAATTTAAGAGAAGACAATGTATCATCAATTTATGTTTTTATATTTTTTTTAAGGCATGTCATAGGTCATTGGGAAAAGCTGGTCACAATCGTCCAAGCCATTGGGAGATAAACCAGAACTGAAGGGAGACATGGGAATGCATTTTCAACATCAACCACCAGGTGAATTCATTCCATAATTTTCATTTTCAATGTCTTCGGTGAACTTCTATCCTACCCTTCTATATTTCAATTCTTTAAACACTGGGGACAGTGTTATTCTAAGTGGGGGGGGGAGATGAAAATGTGTGGAATGAAAAATGCCATTAACCTTGAACATGATAACATACATTCCAAACTCTGAAATTGGATATCAAATAATTTTGCATGCCTTGATTCTGATTTTAAAGCAAGTTTATGTTCATGTGCATTGTTATTGGAAAGTGCGGTTGTCCGATGTGATTTTTCACTGTTATATTTTCATCCATTTAAAAAAAACACACAATGCACATCCTCTAGATTGTGGGGTTTTAGTTTGAGTTCTTTGGGACCCATAATAAATAGCATAGGATTGGCGATCATTTTAATTTTAACATGAGTATTCAAAAAAAAAAAAAAAAAAAATTGCGCGTAGAGCAATGAATTGACCTAATGTGTGGCTTTCGGCACTTGGGGATCGCGACTCCATAGTTGTCTGGCCCAGAGTTGGGCATTTTATCTCTATTTGTGGTAATTTGAATTTGTTTTTGATTGAGTTAGCTCGAGATGATGCCCGAGTATGTGAGCTTCACTTGGTGCCCTAAGGTCTTTGAGCCTGGGAGTCATCGGCAAAGTCTTGCTACATGGGTTGACTCGATTGAGTTCAATTTCAATTACCATGGCAAAATTGCAAAAAAAAAAAAAAAAAACCAAAAAAAAAAATATATAAAATAAAAAATGAGTACCCATCTTATTATTAAAATTTGATTGCTCCTAGCGCTTCCATCTTTTATCCCTCGAATGAAAATGAACCCCCATGTCTATTGTGACACACAACACTTCATCATGCTTAATTGAATTTGGATGAAATATGGCAATGAATTTGAACAAAGGAATGGGCTTAGGCTTGGGATATGCTTATGTACATAGCTTGTTTTAAATGATTTTGATGGGTTTCATAATTGTTTGGTATGTGATCTTTGGGTGAGAAATGTGTATTAAAATGTTTTTGGAAAATGGCATTCGAATTTCATTTTTGTGAGATATATTTTGCTCGGGACTAGCAAAACTCAAGTTGGGGGGTGTGATTAGCCACTGTAAGAGGATAATATTCATTGCTAATATATGTAGTTTTCATGTGCCTTGCTATTCATAAATACCATTTTAGTGCATTTTACATTTTGAACACTCATTCTCATCATTTGTGCACTTCATGCCTAATGTGCACCAATTTAGGCCCAATGTTTCATCTGATTTTAAAGAATGTAACTATCCATGTTTTAATTTGATATTCACTTAATTATGAACATTTTTTATTCAGGGATCAATGGATTATTAATAAAGTATGAGGGAGATATTTGGCGATTAAAGGAAACAATTCTGGAGAAGGCAGATTGTATATCATCCCACTGATCGGACTATGGGGACCACAATACAGGCCCAATGAAGCCCAAAATTTATGGAAGGATAGAAGACATATAGGGGAACAAATAATTCTTCTGGAGATAGTGCTAATTCGTCCTCAATGGTGGTGATCAAGGCGGCCCAAGTTGAAGATTTAATTTTGGGCCAGAATCTGCGGCCCAGAAAAACAGTCCACCATTTTAATCATATCTCCCGAACCACAAATTATTTTGGGCTGAAATTTTACATGGTGTTAGGGGACATCCGGTGCTTCATTTAAGTCTTCTATGGCCCACTCCAATTCTGCCTTCTAGAAGGTCCTTGAGGCGCGTCTTTCCGGTGGATGCAAGCTGGCTGCAACTTCGGGGCAAGAAGTGGAAAAGTCTCTCATCATTAATGTTCCACCCACCTTTTCCCAACATAATTAATTCAAAGCACATGGGATGTTGGGAGCTCGGCCAAGGATTAATTTTTTCCTATTTAAGGCAGTAGTGGTGATGGATTTGGGGAGGTTGGATGCTTTCTTTTCATTGTAATGTTATTATGCCAATTTGCCTTTGTAATGTTCTTCCTTCTCATGTAAGTTGTTCGAATCACCTTAGTCTTCAATAAAAGTTCTTCCTCTTCTCTTGTTCTGTTCTTATCCTTATCACCTTGATACCGTTGCCTCAAGGTGTGAATTTATTCACACCAAACCTTGTGATTTTGTTCACACAACGGTGGAGTGATTGTTATTTTTGTTATTTTTACTTCTTCAATTCCACCCTCATAAGTCTACCTTCCGCTTCCGTTGAGAACTTGTAATCAATGGAGGGCTAGCTCTTTTATAGGTTGGTCCGAGGGAGTAGCAAGGGGCTGGATTGAATGTTATTTCTCATGCCCTAAATGTTATTAATTTCTTTTAATTGAGTTTCTTTCATTCAATGATTTTTATTCTTCCTCTTCCTTATTGAATTTATTCACCCCACTTTCATGTGCTAATTACATCCTTTACCTTGGAGTGCTCATGAAAATGATCCTACAAGTGTATAGGTGATTATCATATGTTTTGAAGGTGTTTAATCAGTAAGTGATGAGGTTAGTTTGAATTCATTGCATGAATCCTTCTCGAGTTAATGAAATTAAAATTGTAAAAAAAAAGGGAATTCATTCAATCCACCCCGAGCCATAACCTAGGATCAACTCATTTTCTCTTCATTTGAATTCACATAGATCTTTTAGTTCTCTTTAAAAACAATATAAAATCAACCCAAGTTGGCCACTTCATAGCCAAAAATCCATCTCTTTTTGTTGAGTGTCTAAAGGTTCTTCTTAGGTCTCTGAGGATTCGACAACCCAAGCTACACTACAAGCGACCGCTTGACCCTTAAAACTTGGGTAAATTTGGGCGAGACCAAATTTTGGCGCCGTTGCCGGGGACCAAGTAAGTTCCTTAGACAAAAACCTTCTTTCCTCACCACCATTCTTCTACTCTCACCCAAGATCTCTTATCTTGTCCCTTTCTCGCTTTTTTTTGGGCGCATGTCCGCCTACACCCGCGATTTCTCAAACAGACTAGTCAGGGTGGATAGTCCTAGGATAGGGGAGTCAAGTGCACCTAGGGGATTGTTTAAATCAGATTCAAATACTCTTGAAACCCCAAAGTCAGAACTTGAAACAAGTCCAATGGAGGGTCATCCACAAAATCAAATTGTAAACCCTGGGGGGAATCAAATGGGAAACCAAAACCAAGAAGCTCCAAACTTAGGGAATGTAGTTGATCAAACCATGAACGACTACCTCACTCCATCTTGGACCAATGCCCCCTCATGCATTAGACACAATTTCATAGGAGACACCAACTACATATTCAAACCCCATGTCCTAAACCACCTTCCAACCTTTCATGGGATGGAGTCAGAAATGCCATACCTTCATGTCAAAGAGTTCAACGACATTGTTGAAACCATGTGTCCCCCACATCAACTAGAATCTGCTAAGATGAGGCTCTTTCCTTTTTCATTAAAGGATCGAGCTAAAAATTGGCTAAACAACCTGAGACCTTCATCAATCCACACTTGGAACCAACTTCAAAGAGAATTTTACAAAAAATACTTCCCCCATCACAAAACCATTGCACTAAAAAAGAGCATCCAAAATTTTTTTGAAAAAGAGGGAGAGTCATTTTATGAAACATGGGAGAGGTTCAAAGACACACTAAACATGGTTCCACACCATGGTTTTTCTATTCCTGAACAAGTAAGAATTTTCTATGAAGGTTTGGGCCCGGGGAACAAACAATTCATTGACATGATGTGTAATGGGACCTTTAAAAACAAATCCCCAAATGATGCTTACGAGTATCTAGAAATCCTTGCTGAACAAAACCAAACATGGGGAACATCACCTTACTCTGAAAAGCCTCAAAGAACTACTGGAATGCATACACTTAGGGAAGAGGAAAGCCTTAGGGCGAAACTTGCAGCACTCTCTAGGAAGGTTGAAGAGATAGACCATAGGAAAATCAATGAAATCCAAACTGTAGACCTTGTTTGCACAATCTGTGACAAACATGACCACAAAACGGACAACTGCCCAACCATTCCATC
Organism: Viscum album; assembly: GCA_963277665.1. NCBI lineage: Eukaryota > Viridiplantae > Streptophyta > Magnoliopsida > Santalales > Viscaceae > Viscum > Viscum album. Next base: position 117,636,837 of record OY728137.1, read on the forward strand.
CATCAAGGATGTTCTTTTAGGAGGACCACCTGCTGAAGTCAATGCCCTAAACTTTCAAAAGCCTCAATACCCAAACACATTCAACCCAAGGTATAATGACCACCCAGGCTTCCGATGGAAAGATAACCAACAACCTAGCCAACCACAAGGACCAAACCCCTACCCTACACAAAATTTTCAAAACCATAACCAATTCCAACCACAACCAATCCAATACCAACATCCTCTAGTCCAATACCAACAACCCATCCAACAACCAAAGTATCCCCCTGGGATAACCCAACCAACACAAACCCCTTCCCAATCTGTCCCTCTCCCAATCCTTGAACAACTGTGTAAACAAATGGAAAGGATGAACTCAGAAGTCTCGTCCCTTAAACAAGAACTTCAAACCATAAAAACTGGAAAGGCACCCATGCCCACACAGGCCATTCCACAACAAACATCAAGGGGGGAGACAAGTTGCACTCAAACAACTCATGAACAACTAAAGGCTGTGACAGTTTTGAGAAGTGGGAAATCAATTGAGAAACCTGAACAAATAGTTCAAAACCCACCTGAAGATTCAAACTCTAATGAAAATTCAAATGAAACACATGAACAAACTGATGATACTAATAAAAATGTGAAGGAAACAACTCTTCAAAAAACAACCCCACAACCTGCCCCATTTCCTCAACGCATGAGGGGGAAAACCAAGCCTGAATTGAGTGAAACATTGAGGGAAATATTCTCACAAGTCAAGTTGAACATTCCACTCCTCGATGCCATTCAAACAATTCCTTCATACTCAAAATACCTTAAGGACCTCTGCACATTTAAACGGAAATTCTCACATAAGAACCAAGTCCTTCTGGCAGCAAATGTTAGCACAACCATCCAAGGAACCCTTCCCCCAAAGATGAAAGACCCGGGATGCCCTTACATAAATGTTGAACTAGGTGAGAACAAAGTTGTAAAAGCCTTGTGTGATCTAGGAGCCAGTGTGAACCTCATTCCTTATGCTATGTATTGTCAGTTAGGGCTTGAAGAACTCCAACCCACATCTGTCACTCTTCAACTTGCTGATCGTAGTATTCGAGTTCCAAAGGGGATCTTAAAGGATGTTTTGGTGAAAGTTGAAAATTTCATTTACCCAGCTGACTTCATTGTTCTTGACAACCATCCAAATTTAGGAAATAAGGAACAAACCCCAATCATCCTTGGTCGTCCTTTCCTTGCAACAATCAACTCTGTTATCCGAGTCCGAAATGGGAACATGACCATCACCTTTGGAAACATGAGTCTAGACTTGAACATCTACAATGCAAACTCTCAAATTGGGGATGATGAAGAGATCCATGAGGTTAATTGGATGGGTAGTGTTGATAGTGAACTCAAGGAACATCAAGGAATTACCGAAGGATGTTTAAGTCAAGAAGAGATTGATTTTCTTTGTTCACATGAGGGAAATTTGTCACCTTGGCTTGAATCTCTTTCAGATTGCTCTATTGATGATTTTCTAGAATCACCAATCGATGATACCATGAGTGAAATCAATAACATCGAGTCCATATCCCTTCATGAAACTACTCTAGCTAATTTAGTGGATGAAAATTCTCTTCACAAGGAACCAATTTTGTCAAGAAATGTGAACAAAGAAACTGAGTTCAATGAAAAGTATCATCCTTTCTTGGAAAGTGATAACCACTCTGATCTTGAATTTAAGGTTTTACCTTCATCACTCAAGTATGCATTCTTAGGGGACAATCAATCCTTTCCTGTTGTCATTTCTTCCTCTCTTGAAGCCAATCATGAGAGGATGCTTCTAGATGTCCTTAGGAGACACAAGAAAGCCATTGGATGGACCCTATCAGATATTCCTGGGATTAGCCCACTTATCGGGACTCATAGAATTGTTCTAGAATCCGATTCAAAGCCATGTCGTCAACCTCAGCGACGACTCAATCCTAATCTCATGGAAGTAGTGAGAAAAGAACTTTTGAAATTGTTAAAAGCTGGTATCATCTATCCTATAGCTGAGAGTGAGTGGGTTAGCCCAATCCATGTGGTTCCAAAGAAGGCTGGAATCACAGTAATAACCAATAATGATGGAGAGATGCTTCCAACAAGGGTTAGTAGTGGATGGAGAGTCTGTATTGACTATAGGAAGCTCAACTCTTGTACCAAGAAAGACCATTTCCCCTTGCCCTTTATTGACCAAGTCCTAGAGCGAGTGGCGGGTCATCAATTCTACTGCTTCCTAGATGGATTCTCAGGGTATAATCAAATCGAAGTCTCTTTAGAGGATCAAGGAAAAACGACCTTCACTTGTCCATTCGGCACTTTTGCCTTCAAGCGCATGCCCTTTGGGTTATGTAATGCCCCTGGTACCTTCCAGCGGTGCATGATGGGAATCTTCTCGGACATGGTGGGGGATTGTTTAGAGGTCTTCATGGATGATTTCTCCATCTTTGGGGATACTTTTGAGGGATGCCTTCTAAATGTTGAAAAGGTTTTGTCAAGGTGTGAGGATAAGAATCTCATACTAAATTGGGAAAAATGCCATTTCATGGTAAGGGAAGGACATGTTCTAGGTCATCTAGTATCTGGTAGAGGGATTGAAGTTGATAAAGCTAAGGTTGACATCATTCGTCACCTTCCCTCTCCTAAAACTGTTAAGGAAGTGAGGTCCTTCTTAGGACATGCTGGTTTTTATAGAAGGTTCATTAGGAATTTTAGCTCTATTTCTCGACCACTTTGTGCTCTATTGGTAAAAGATACTCCATTTTTATGGACAGAAAGCTGTGAGGAATCATTCTCTACACTCAAGTCAACTCTTATATCTCCACCTATCATGCAATCTCCAAATTGGAAACTTCCTTTCGAGCTCATGTGTGACGCAAGTGACTTTGCTGTAGGAGCAGTATTAGGACAACGATGTGAGAAAACTCCATGTGTCATTGCTTATGCAAGCAAATCTTTAAATGATGCACAAATAAACTACACCACCACTGAGAAAGAGCTGCTTGCTGTTGTCTTTGCTTTAGAGAAATTCAGGTCTTATCTCTTAGGATCACCCATCATTGTCTTCACTGACCATTCAGCCCTAAAATACCTTTTCCAAAAACAAGATGCCAAGGCTAGATTGATTAGGTGGGTCCTTCTTCTTCAAGAGTTCGATTTAACCATTAAGGATAAAAAGGGTGTTGAAAATGTTGTAGCTGATCACCTCTCTAGGATGGAATTCAAAGACAACTCACACCACCTCTCTGTGTCTGATTCATTTCCCGATGAGCACCTCTATTCAGTGAGTGATTGCCCTTGGTATGCTGACATAGCAAACCATTTGGTGACGGGTGACATTCCAAAATTCTTAGGGACCCATGCTAAGAGGAAATTCCTTTCTGATGTCAAACACTATGTGTTTGATGATCCCTACCTCTTCAAGTTCTGTCCTGATCAAATCATTAGGAGATGTGTTCCCGAGTCTGAGCAAGAGTCCATTCTAAAATTTTGTCATGGAGAGGCATGTGGAGGCCACTTTTCTACAAAGAAAACCACTGCAAAGGTCCTCCAAAGTGGTTTATACTGGCCGAACCTCACTAAGGATTCCTTCCAATACTGCAAAAGTTGTCCTCAATGTCAGCAATTAGGATCCATTTCCAAAAGAAATCAAATGCCCCTCACTCCCATTCTAGTCGTTGAAATCTTTGATTGTTGGGGAATTGATTTCATGGGACCCTTTCCAAACTCTAAGGGATACCTCTACATCCTCTTAGCTGTTGATTACGTCTCAAAATGGGTTGAGGCCATTCCCACCAAGACTAATGATCATCAAGTTGTGATCCGATTCCTAAAAGAGCATATCTTTTCTAGATTTGGAATTCCGAGGGCTATAATCAGTGATCGTGGAACCCATTTCTGTAATCGCCCATTCTCTTCACTCATGTCTAAGTATGGAATTTCTCATAAAGTTTCCACTGCATACCATCCTCAAACCAATGGTCAAGCTGAGTTAGCAAATAGGGAGATTAAGCAAATTCTTGAAAAAACTGTCAACCCCTCTAGGAAAGATTGGTCTGAGAAACTCCTGGATGCTCTTTGGGCATATCGTACAGCATTCAAAACCATCCTAGGAATGTCCCCATATAGGTTGGTTTATGGAAAAGCATGCCATTTACCTGTTGAAATTGAGCATAAGGCATTTTGGGCAATCAAGAAAATGAATTTCGACATTTCTTTAGCCGAAGAAAAGAGGAAGTTAGATCTTAATGAACTTGAGGAACTTAGGATGGAGGCGTATGAAAATTCAAGGATAAATAAAGCTAGAGTTCAAGCCTACCAATCTAGGAATATCAAAGTCAAGCAATTTGAACTGGGAAAACCTGTGCTCTTGTATAGTTCAAAACTTCATTTACACCCGGAAAAGTTAAGGTCTAGATGGTCAGGTCCATTCATAGTGCATCATGTGTACCCTCATGGGGCTGTAGAGATTCAGGATCCCACAAGTGGTAACATTTTTAAGGTCAATGGTCATAGGTTAAAACCATTCATTGAATCATTCAATAAAAAGGAAATAGAGGTAGAGTTAACAGAGCCAACCTATGAACCAGGAAAAAATTGATAGATTTAGGATCCATGTCGGGCTAACGACGTTAAACAAAAGCGCTGCACGGGAGGCAACCCGTGGTCTTCATCTTTCTAATCTTTTTGACTCGTTTTTTTCCTTCTTCTGCATTTTGTTATTTAAAAAAAAAAATATAGACTGTTGACCTGATCTTCTTTTATGAGTAAGGATGGGTATGAAAGGGGAGCACCGTATTCATCCGTGTCACGCGGTGTGATCCCTGAGTAATACCTTACCCAGAAAATATAAAGAAGACAATGTATCATCAGTTTATTTTATTTTATTTTATTTTTATCTTTTTTGTAGGTATTTAAAAAAAATAGATTGTTGACCTGTTCTTCTTTTATGAGTAAGGATGGGTATGAAAGGGGAGCACTGTATTCATCCGTGTCACGCGGTGTAATCCCTGAGTAATACCTTACCCAGAAATTTAAGAGAAGACAATGTATCATCAATTTATGTTTTTATATTTTTTTTAAGGCATGTCATAGGTCATTGGGAAAAGCTGGTCACAATCGTCCAAGCCATTGGGAGATAAACCAGAACTGAAGGGAGACATGGGAATGCATTTTCAACATCAACCACCAGGTGAATTCATTCCATAATTTTCATTTTCAATGTCTTCGGTGAACTTCTATCCTACCCTTCTATATTTCAATTCTTTAAACACTGGGGACAGTGTTATTCTAAGTGGGGGGGGGAGATGAAAATGTGTGGAATGAAAAATGCCATTAACCTTGAACATGATAACATACATTCCAAACTCTGAAATTGGATATCAAATAATTTTGCATGCCTTGATTCTGATTTTAAAGCAAGTTTATGTTCATGTGCATTGTTATTGGAAAGTGCGGTTGTCCGATGTGATTTTTCACTGTTATATTTTCATCCATTTAAAAAAAACACACAATGCACATCCTCTAGATTGTGGGGTTTTAGTTTGAGTTCTTTGGGACCCATAATAAATAGCATAGGATTGGCGATCATTTTAATTTTAACATGAGTATTCAAAAAAAAAAAAAAAAAAATTGCGCGTAGAGCAATGAATTGACCTAATGTGTGGCTTTCGGCACTTGGGGATCGCGACTCCATAGTTGTCTGGCCCAGAGTTGGGCATTTTATCTCTATTTGTGGTAATTTGAATTTGTTTTTGATTGAGTTAGCTCGAGATGATGCCCGAGTATGTGAGCTTCACTTGGTGCCCTAAGGTCTTTGAGCCTGGGAGTCATCGGCAAAGTCTTGCTACATGGGTTGACTCGATTGAGTTCAATTTCAATTACCATGGCAAAATTGCAAAAAAAAAAAAAAAAACCCAAAAAAAAAATATATAAAATAAAAAATGAGTACCCATCTTATTATTAAAATTTGATTGCTCCTAGCGCTTCCATCTTTTATCCCTCGAATGAAAATGAACCCCCATGTCTATTGTGACACACAACACTTCATCATGCTTAATTGAATTTGGATGAAATATGGCAATGAATTTGAACAAAGGAATGGGCTTAGGCTTGGGATATGCTTATGTACATAGCTTGTTTTAAATGATTTTGATGGGTTTCATAATTGTTTGGTATGTGATCTTTGGGTGAGAAATGTGTATTAAAATGTTTTTGGAAAATGGCATTCGAATTTCATTTTTGTGAGATATATTTTGCTCGGGACTAGCAAAACTCAAGTTGGGGGGTGTGATTAGCCACTGTAAGAGGATAATATTCATTGCTAATATATGTAGTTTTCATGTGCCTTGCTATTCATAAATACCATTTTAGTGCATTTTACATTTTGAACACTCATTCTCATCATTTGTGCACTTCATGCCTAATGTGCACCAATTTAGGCCCAATGTTTCATCTGATTTTAAAGAATGTAACTATCCATGTTTTAATTTGATATTCACTTAATTATGAACATTTTTTATTCAGGGATCAATGGATTATTAATAAAGTATGAGGGAGATATTTGGCGATTAAAGGAAACAATTCTGGAGAAGGCAGATTGTATATCATCCCACTGATCGGACTATGGGGACCACAATACAGGCCCAATGAAGCCCAAAATTTATGGAAGGATAGAAGACATATAGGGGAACAAATAATTCTTCTGGAGATAGTGCTAATTCGTCCTCAATGGTGGTGATCAAGGCGGCCCAAGTTGAAGATTTAATTTTGGGCCAGAATCTGCGGCCCAGAAAAACAGTCCACCATTTTAATCATATCTCCCGAACCACAAATTATTTTGGGCTGAAATTTTACATGGTGTTAGGGGACATCCGGTGCTTCATTTAAGTCTTCTATGGCCCACTCCAATTCTGCCTTCTAGAAGGTCCTTGAGGCGCGTCTTTCCGGTGGATGCAAGCTGGCTGCAACTTCGGGGCAAGAAGTGGAAAAGTCTCTCATCATTAATGTTCCACCCACCTTTTCCCAACATAATTAATTCAAAGCACATGGGATGTTGGGAGCTCGGCCAAGGATTAATTTTTTCCTATTTAAGGCAGTAGTGGTGATGGATTTGGGGAGGTTGGATGCTTTCTTTTCATTGTAATGTTATTATGCCAATTTGCCTTTGTAATGTTCTTCCTTCTCATGTAAGTTGTTCGAATCACCTTAGTCTTCAATAAAAGTTCTTCCTCTTCTCTTGTTCTGTTCTTATCCTTATCACCTTGATACCGTTGCCTCAAGGTGTGAATTTATTCACACCAAACCTTGTGATTTTGTTCACACAACGGTGGAGTGATTGTTATTTTTGTTATTTTTACTTCTTCAATTCCACCCTCATAAGTCTACCTTCCGCTTCCGTTGAGAACTTGTAATCAATGGAGGGCTAGCTCTTTTATAGGTTGGTCCGAGGGAGTAGCAAGGGGCTGGATTGAATGTTATTTCTCATGCCCTAAATGTTATTAATTTCTTTTAATTGAGTTTCTTTCATTCAATGATTTTTATTCTTCCTCTTCCTTATTGAATTTATTCACCCCACTTTCATGTGCTAATTACATCCTTTACCTTGGAGTGCTCATGAAAATGATCCTACAAGTGTATAGGTGATTATCATATGTTTTGAAGGTGTTTAATCAGTAAGTGATGAGGTTAGTTTGAATTCATTGCATGAATCCTTCTCGAGTTAATGAAATTAAAATTGTAAAAAAAAAGGGAATTCATTCAATCCACCCCGAGCCATAACCTAGGATCAACTCATTTTCTCTTCATTTGAATTCACATAGATCTTTTAGTTCTCTTTAAAAACAATATAAAATCAACCCAAGTTGGCCACTTCATAGCCAAAAATCCATCTCTTTTTGTTGAGTGTCTAAAGGTTCTTCTTAGGTCTCTGAGGATTCGACAACCCAAGCTACACTACAAGCGACCGCTTGACCCTTAAAACTTGGGTAAATTTGGGCGAGACCACCAACACGTCAAGATATGTCGTCATCATAAACGGGGTGACCTGGCACTAGATATTTGGATGCAAATCCTCCTCAAAATGCCTCACCCTGGCCTCCTCATCTACCAAAAGGTCTGAAGTATATCGTAAAAGGTCCATGAAATAGATTCCAAACTCTTTTAAATTGGATCTCCCCTATAGAATGGTAATATGATCATAGTGACTGGACTCCTTCATGGTCGAAGAAAGAAACTCGACTCTGAACTTGTCTTGGAACTCCTCCCATGAGATCATCAACTCCTTGAGATCCCTGAGGAACAAGAACCACCACTTCCTCATTGCTTCACATAGAATTGTCATAAACAAAGACACTTGGTTCTCTTTCTAAGTACAGATCGAACTGAATACTATCTCAACCTTTTCCAACCAGTCTTTAGTGACTACATCTGAAAAGGATCCCTTGTACTTCTATAGACTCTGGTGTTGAAACTCTCAGAGTGTCCTCCTCCAAGTCTCTTCATCTTCAACCTCAATGTTGTGGAGATCTACTGGCGTAGCCTGTTGGACATCTTCTACACAAACCTAACGAGGATGTCAACCTGGAGACATACCTATAAAATAAAAAATAGTTAGATCTCCTAAACCTGAAATATATAAGACTCAACATTAATTAATTGTTTTCATTTATTCATTTTAGATTAACATATCCCAAGGTGTACCCATTTAAACATAGGAACAAATAATAATGATGCATGATCCTTGTAATATTTGGTGTCCTAGAACCAATAAGTTTTACTTTGATTACATGGATATTTAACATATTATTACATATTGTTCATTGTTCTACATGACTATGATGTAATAATTTCCTAGAGAATTTCTTTCATTGATAAGGTCATGGAAGTTCCCTTCTATGATGCGAACCTTGAAATGATATAACAATATTCTTAAATATAGTTTTTCAGTTGGATGACATAATATTATGGGACACATAGCATGCATACCGTCAGGTGTGAGTACTCGTAAGCAGATGAGACTTCCTCTCATTAAGTTTTCACTTGGTAATCTCTAAGATAGGAGATTTTGAGAACAAACCAACTAGTATAAATTCTACATGTTTTAGTGTCATTAGATATTTCTATCTACGAGTGTGTGTAGTGATACTTAGACTTTCATATTATCATTAATATGTGTCACAACTCACAAACATTGATTTACTGATGAAAACCATCACGCAGACAGTTGGCAGGATGTAGGGTATGTTGGGTGCATCACGAGTGGAATGTTATTAATGGATAAGTCAATGAAGGATTTGTCCCTTCCATTTATGGATGTTGATATCTCGTCCCTTTAATTGAAATAGAACTGTTGCCCAAAATTACATGGTCATGGTGTAACGATGAGTTTATTTCAGGTAGTCAAAGAATGACGTATCAAGCATAAAAGTTGATGACACTATCATGAAACCTTCTTGATGAGATATTGCGACAAAGGGATTATATTACACAATGAGAGTTCGAATGTGGATGTCGTTGTTGTGACTTTACGTTCTTTTTCTTGGGTGCCTTGACCCATTGCTAGATAGTACTCTAGGAATTTAGGCAATCCCACCTAATGCCAACGAGAAAGAATCCTAGAGGGTCACACACTAAGTGTTTTTGGTGGTCTCAGTTAAATTTTATTCGAATTTAATTAATGAAATAAATTTTATTCTCAAGATCGTCGAATAATTTTATTCAAGTTAAAGTGGTCACATAAATTAAATTAAATACATTTATTTATTTTATTGAACATTTTATAAATATTTATTTACTATTTTGTAAATAAAATATTTATTTAAGAGAATAAATTATTTCATTATTTATTTAGGTGTTCAATAAATGGAAGTGGAGTTCGAATAGACGAAGTTTGGTCCGATAGTAAAATAATTATTTGCAAGATGGTAAATAATTATTGAACTAGTTGGAACAAGTTAAAATAATAATGACGCTGCTATTATTTTGTGACACAAAATTTTATTTTATAATTCTATTTTGTGAAAGTTGGTGCACCATGAATAATGTAGTGATATTATTATTATGAAAATAGGTTTTCTCTAAGTTCATGAATGTATTTAATTGTTTCTATGCAATTAAATATTGTAACAAACATTCCATGTATATAAATAGACAAGTAGGATTATTATGCCATACACCACACCACACACTTGGTGAATTAATAATATTAGAGCCAAAAAATTTCTCCCTCGAATCCTCTTATCTCCCCTCTCAAGAAAAGAGATGTTATTCAAGGATAAAGAACAAGCGATCAATAATGACCGACACAAGACACTCGCTTCGGAGCACTAGCACCCGGAAAACTAGCGGTGTCGATCTGATCCCATTGAAGCACGTACTGATCACCGCGAGAGGGATTCTAGTTTGGATACTTATAAGAGCATCGTGATAATCCAGAAGGGTCATTTCGGATGATCAAAATCATCAATGAAGAAAAATACCAAAGATCTAGGTATTATTTTTCTTTATGAAATTAATTTAAATTAATTATAAACATGACGTGAAAGATCCTCTCTAAAGGTTTCTGGCCTCTTTCTTCCTTATCTAAATCTTTGATTATATTCCATGGAGACTGGAATTCATCGTCGTATTGATCCAGTAATAATCATTGATCATGGTAAAAATCAAATATGGGTTCCGTCCCAACCACGCTTCCACTACGCCGGAAATGTTCAAGTTGTATCAAAGCTAGGTTACACCATAGTTTATAACTATTTAAATATTCTTTTGATGACTTACGCATTTAATAATTTAGTTTTTTAAATTCAAGTTAATCATTCTAAAAATATGAATCTCAAGATCTATTCCTCCTCTTTCATTTCTCATTCACCATACAAAAACGATCTTTTCTTTTAATTTTGATTAAAATAAAATAGAGGATCTCATTTGGAGGTGCCAAAGCCTCCTGGCCGTACAACACCAGAACACACAATGTGTATATGGAAATACATGTCGTGTAGTCAAGATTCAATGCATCAAACCAGTATGCAAAACCAATTTATATGTTGGAGTTTTTCTATGTCTTAAATGACTCTGTGTGTTGACCAGGAATAGGTGTCATGCGGTTTCCGGATTACATGCCATGTGGCCCAAATGGACATGACGTGTAGTCCCTTTAGGTTATGGTTGGACCGTGTACCCCATACATGGAGAGCCTGGTTGGATACTGTGTAATGAGGAATTACACAGTGTGTGGACAACTGGACACAGTGTGTACTCTAAATATTTCTGAAGTACACGCACACAACGTTTCCCCAAGCGTGTACTTAAGATGGACGGTAAACAATAGTACACACTGTGTAGTTGAAACTACACATTGTGTACTCATACAAATTAGAAATATTTATTAAAATTTATTATTATACTATACAAACCCTTGAGACGTGTACCATCGTGCAAGCGTAAAGTAAAGGCACAACACGTGATAGGTGTTTTATTTATATGTTTTTAATTTAACATCTGTATAATGTTCATTTATACTCACTGGGTAGTTATGAATAAGAATTCACCGGGTCGCCTTCAAGGTACAGTTACATACAAAGATAATTTTAAATGAAAATATTTGTTTAAAATTATGATGGATGAGAATCTCAAGGAAATTAGGAAAAGGATTTAAGATAAAAGGATTTATTAATTAAAGATGATAATTAATTGATTTGAGCATGATTTATCTTAAATAATAAAGATTAAATAATTTAATTCTTGTTTTATTTATGCATAAATATCGTTGCATGTAAGGTTGATCACGATCTAGACCAAGACCTTTGTATCTGGATGGTTTCTATTAATTTATTAATTTAAATTAAATTTGTTGTCCTGTGAGCCTTCTCCTCATTAATATGTAGGGCCTGCGTGATGAAGGATTCTTTTATGTAAAACCCCCTTTTACCCCTTACCTACATGTGAGTTAAAAAAGTTAATATGTAATGGATGGAACTCCCAAGCTAGTGAAGTTGGTTCAAGATAGAGCTGAGACAAAACCAATCCCAGGAGATACAGAGGTGGACATGTGGAAGCTATAAACACAAACCCAAAAGGTTAACGGCGTTTCTCCCCTGGGACAAGGTTAGTTTATCAACTACTAGATAAACTAATTATTAGAAAATCTCATGATAATTCCATTTAATTTAATTTCTTTCTTTTATTTGCATGGTTTATCATTATGGATGTGTTGTTACGATCACATAATTAATGAATTAAACAATCATTTAAGATGGAACTAAAATAAACCAGACTTATGCGTAAATATTATCAAGACATGGTTAATCACTTAAGTAAGTTCCACTTAATATTAACAATCATGTGATAATAATCAATTCACACATAAGAGATAAAAATCCCTCAAATAAAATATTAAGTCAGACCAAGCCTTCCGTTATTTGATTAAGGTAAAAACTCAATAAAATTATGTGTTTGACCAACCCATATTGGGACACTTACTTTTATACAAGAAGACCTTATGAAAGGATTCGGGTTGACTTAACCATATTACATCAAGAGGAGTAGCCCATTCTAGACTTGGTGTAATATTGGAGGCAAGAGTTGAGGAAATCCAAAGTCACAATTTTAGGATTGGGGAGTCCACTCAACAGATCAAGGAGCTGCAAGCCCACAGTTGGAAAAGACCTTCCTACCTAAATACCTTCTAATAGTTTGACCCACCCTTTTTGGGGTTATGCAAAGGGGAATATGGATCCTTTCCACTAGAATGTCATGAAAACTGGACATTCTAAGTTCAATGGTGAGGGTCATTGGGACTTGATAATATAGTGTGAGACTTAATAAAATTTATTATTTCTCATAAAATGTAATCAAGAAAGTACTAATGATCTGATCTTTTAATTGTATAATAAAAATGAAAGGCTCATCAACCACACTATCCCTATGATCAATTTTGGATAAAGACAACATCCTCACCAGAAATAAATTCTAGGAATGGTTTAGATTCCTTTGGGTTATCCTACGCCATGAATAGAAGTCTTACGTGCTAGAGTCAGAATTACCTGATCCACCTACCAAAGAGGCAAGTGATGAGGATTTCCTTGTCTATGAGAAACATTTGAATGATGTGGTAGACGTTCAACATTTGATGTTATCATTAATGTATAGTGAGATCATGAAGTATCATGAAAACATGGATGCTTATAGCATGATCGAGCACCTCTATAGTATTTACCAAGAGAGAGCAAGATAGGAAAGGTTTGAGATCTCCAAGGCACCCTTTCAGAGTAAGCATAGAGAAATTTCCCCTACTGGGCCTCATGTAGTCAAGCTCATTGGATACCTTGGGCCATTAGAGGTTCTAGGGTTTGAACTCCCTGAAGAACTGGGCACCGATCTCATTCTTGCATCACTCCCTCATAGATTCTATAAATTTGTTTTCAATTTCAATATGAAAAACATTGATAAATCTCTATCTAATATTCATATCCTCATTCACCATATGGACAAATATATGAAGTGTGGAAATCCTTCTTTCATTATGGTGAATAAGAGGAAAGGGAAAGCGAAGAGATTTAAGTAAAAAAGCTTCTTCACGACTTTCCAAGAAATGTAAGATCAAAGGGGAGGCAAGGGAACATGAGGCTGTTTGTTTTTCATGTAGCAAGAAGGGACACTATAAGAAGAACTTCACCCAGCCTAAGAAGCAAGGAGAAGCTTTAGGTGCATTTTTTATTGAATGAAATCTATCTGCTTATAAAAATTGGTTATTAGATACGTCTTGTGGTTCTCACATATGTATCCAAATATAGAAACCAAGTAGATTCAAGAAGATTGATCGAGGGAAGGTAGATATACGAACAACCAATAGAGCCAGACTTTATGTTGTATCTATTGGGGACTACCACCTCACATTGACAATTGGGAAGATCTTGGTGTTAAAGGGTTTTTTTTATGTGCCATCTGTAACCAAAAACATAATTTCTATATCCAGACTAGATATAGATGGATTTGTTTTCAAGTTTGAAAATGAATGATTCTTCTTTTATAAATATAGAATTTTTTTCAGTAGGTCACATTTATACAACGGTCTTTATGCGTTAGATTACACAAACCAAGTAATGGAAATTGATGAAAAAAATAGTTCACATGACTCATACCACACCCAAATTTGGCATCACCGGCTAGGTCATGTAAACGAGAAACACTTGAAAAAGTTTCATCAAGATGTATATTTAGATTATTTTGAAATAAAACCACTTGTTGTATGCCATGCATGTTTACAAGGAAAAATGACCAAAGCCCCATTTGGTGGGAAAGGTGAAAGGGATAAAGAGCTTCATGAATTGGTTCATACCAATGTGTGTGGACCATTTACAGTTTAAGAAAGGGGTGGGTACTCATACTTCATAAATTTCACTATTGATTTTAGTAGATATTGATATATCTAATTAATGAGGTATAAGTCAGATTCCTTTTATACATTCAAGGAATCTAATAATTAAGTTGAGAACCAGATTGGTAAGAAGATTATGAAACTCCGCTTAGACCATGGTGGGGAATATCTTAATCAGGACTTCATTGATTACTTATGAGATTTTGGGATCCTATCCCAACTCAATCCTACTTAAACACCTCAATGGAATGGTGTAAGTGAATGAGGAACCACACCTTGTTAGACATGATGAGATTAATGATGAGTCATCCATGTCTTCAATTATCCTTTTGGGGGTATGAGTTACAAACAGTGGAGCACATACTAAACCAAGTACCAACTAAATAGATAAATGGTATTCCATATGAGTTCTGGAGTGGAAGAAAATCAATGTTATCAAATTTACATATGTGGGGTAGCGAATCGTTTTTTAAGCCCTCTTCAGGTAACAAACTCACACCCTGAGGCACAAAATGTACCTTTATAGGATACCCCAAAGAAACAAGGGGATATTACCTATAAAAACCCTTATACAAAAAAGGTTATACTCTCAAGACATTCCATATTAATTGAGAGAGAGAACATATCCAAAAGAGATTATGGGAACAAGATAGAATTTGATGAAGTTGATGATCAAGGTACACAAGAGTTGGTATAGGAACAGATTCCACAAAGCCTCGTGGAAGAAGAATCTATTCCAGAGACACAAGTACTACATAGGAGTACAAGAGAGGTTAGAGAACTGAAATGATATAGTTTTCTAGTTACCAAGGATAGTGACTCATTATTAGTTGATAATAATGATCCTCTAACATACAAGGAAGCAGTAAGTGGCATAGACATTTCCAAGTGGCAAGTAGCCATGAATTATGAAATGGATTCCATGTACCAAAATCAAGTCTGGATTTTGGTAGATCCTCCAGTTAGTGTAAATCCAGTTGGTTGCAGATGGGTATTCAAGAATAAACTGTACATGGAGGAAAAGTAAGTACCTATAAGGCACGACTGGTTGCAAAAGTGTTTAAACAACATCAAGGAATTGACTATGATGAAACCATCTCACCAGTTGCAATGATGAAATATATCAGAATTCTACTTTCCATTGCATCTTACCATGACTATGAGATTTGGAAAATGGATGTCAAAATAGTACTACTTAATGGGAACCTTTAGAAAGATGTCTACATGACACAACCTAAAGGGTTTGTGACTCCAAAGGATTCCAATAAGGTATGAAAGTTACAGAAATCAATTTATGGATTAAAACAAGCATCCAGGTCATGGAACATTAATTTTGATGAAGCCATAAAAGAATTTGGTTTTATCAAGAATGAATGTGAGACTTGTGTCTACAAATGGTTTAGTGGGTGTGCAGTCGTTTTCCTAATAGTACATGTTGATGAAATATTACTTATTGAAAATGAGATACAAGCCTTACAATTTTTTAAGGCATGATTGAATCAATGATTTTACATGAAGGACTTGGGTGAGGCATCGTATATTCTTGGGATCAAGATCCATCATGACAGATCCAAGATATTTCTGGGCCTATGTAAAAGTACATACATTGATAAGATACTGAAGAGATTCAGTATAGAACAATCCAAGAGGGGACTGTTTCCAGCATCACATGGCATTATTTTTTCCAAGAAAATGTGTCCTCAGACACATGTGGAAAGAAAGATAATGTCAAGGACTCCATACGTATCATCGATTGGGTCAGTCATGTATTCCATGCTATGTACTAGGCTGGATGTCGCATATGAATTGAGTGCAGTAAGAAGATATCAAGCTGACCTAGGTGAACTACATTGGATGAAAGTCAAGAATATCCTAAATTATCTTAGGCATACTAAGGATTTGTTCTTGGTTTATGGAGGAAATGAAGAACGATTCATCATAGGATATGTAGATTCTAGTTTCCAGACTGATCAAGATGACATGAAGTCAAAAATGGGATACATCTTCACTTTGAATGGAGGTTCAGTGAGCTAGAAGAGCTCAAAGAAGACTGTGGTCACAGATTCTACAACAGAGTTCGAGTATATCATAGCTTCTGCGGTAGCTAAATAAGCAGTTTGTATATGAAGAATCGTCCATGAGCTAGATGTGATACCTATCAATAAAGATCCCATGACAGTATAATGTGATAATAATGTAGAGGTGGCTCTCGAAAAAGAGCCAAGGTCACCTCAGTGGATGAAGAAAATACTTTATAAGTATCATATCTTGATGGATTTTTATCAGAGATGTGAATTTGCAGTGAGTAGTATTTCCACATAAGACAGCCTGACATGCCCCTTGACTAAAGCCTTGACTCAGCAAAAACATGATCATCATGTGAGGTCTAGAAGACCGAAAGTTGTAGGCAGTTGGCTCTAATCCAAGTGGGTGTTTTTAAGAGTTTGTGTCCTAGAAGCAACTCTTTTTTACTTTGATTACATGTATTTTTAATGTATTATTACATATTGTTCATTGTTCTCCGTGACTATGATGTAATAATGTCCTAGAATATTTATTGCATTAGAAATGTCATTGAAGTTCCCCACTATGATGAGAACCTTGAAATGATATAAAAATATTCTTAAATATAGTTTTGTGGTTGGATGACATATTATGATGAGACACATAGCATGTAGACCATTAGGTGTGCGTACTTGTAAGCAGACGAGACTTCCTCTCATGAAGTTCACAGTTGGTAATCTCCAAGATAGAAGATTATGAGAATAGAACCGCTAGTAGGAATTCTGCATGTTTTACTGTCATCGGATATTTCTATATGCGAGAATGTGTAATGATTCTTAGACTTTAATATTATCATTAATACGTGTCATGACTCACATACTTTGATTTACTAAAATACCATCATCCAGACAATTGGCAGGAAGTAGGGTACATTGGGTGCATCATGAGTGGCATGTTATTAATAGATAAGTCGAAGAATGATGTGTCCCTTCCATTTATAGAAGTTGATAGCTCAACCCTTTGATTTAAATAGAACCTTCGTGTAAAATTCCATGGAAATGGTGTAACAATGAGTTTATTTTAGGTAGTTAAAGAATGACGTATCAAGCATAAAAGTTGATTACACTATAATGAAACCTTCTTGATGAGATATTACGACAAATGGATTATATTACACAATGAGTGATCGTATGTGGATGTCATTATTGCAACTTTATATACTTTCTCTTGGGTTCCTTGACCTGTTTTTAGAAATTAATCTTTTACTTTAGGCAAGACCACCTAATGGAAACAAGAAAGAATCCTAGTGGGTCATAAAATAAGTGTTTTTGGTGGTCTCGGTTAAATTCTATTTTAATTTAATTAATGAAATAACTATTATTCTCAAGATTGTGGAATAATTTTATTCAAGTTAAAATGATCACATAAATTAAATTAAATTTATTTATTTATTTTATTGAACATTTAATAAATATTTATTTACTAGTTTATAAATAAAATATTTATTTAAGAGAATAAATTATTTATATATTTATTTGTGTGTTCAATAAATGGAAGTGGAGTTCGAGAGGACCAAATTCTATCTGGTAGTAAAATAATTATTTGCAAGATGGTAAATAATTATTTAACCAGTTGGCACAAGTTAAAATAATAATGATGCTGCTATTATTTTGTGACGTGGAATTTTATTTTATAATTCTATTTTGCGCAAGTTGGCGCACCATGAATAATGACACGGTATTATTATTATGATCATGGGTTTTCTCTATGTTCATGAATGTATTTAATTATTTCTATTCAATTAAATATTGTAATTGAAATTATATGTATATAAATAGACAAGTATGCCTATTGTGCCATACACCACACCACATGCCTGGTGAATTGAGAATTGTTGAACCAAACAATTTCTCTCTTGATTCTTATTCTATCCTCTCTCAAGAACGAGAGATGTTCTTCAAGGCTAAAGAACAAGCAATCAAGAACGACCGGCACATGACAATCGATTCTCCAAGCTAGAAACCAAAGAACGAACATTGTTAATTAGAGGCCAATGGACTACGTATGGATCACCACTAGAGGGATTCTAGTTTGGATCCTTACAATTGCAACGAGATAATCTGAAAGGGTTATTATGGATGATCAACATCGTTAACAAATAAAAATACCATAGATCTAGGTATTATTTTTATTTATGAAATTAATTAAATTAATTATAAACATGATGTGCAAGATCATATCTAAAGGTTTTGGGCCACTTTCTTCTTTATGTAAATATTTGATTGTATTCTATGGAGTCTGGCATTCATCATCATATGGATCCCGGAATAATCATTGATCATGGTAAAAATCCAAGTTGGGTGTCGTCCCAACCACGCTTCCACTGCACCCAGAACCTTCAATCCTTTCCTAGGTCTCTACCATGTAACTAGAATCACCTCGTTTAGTATCCATTGTAAACTTAAAGGTCTGTGTATCAGATCACATGGGGGACTAAACACCAATGTCTTAGCTGGTCTCAAGTGTTTACATCACTTGCTAAATTTTACCGACACAATTTTCCTACCAAACCATGCAACCTCACCTATGCCTAACACCAAACTCCATCCCATCCCTCAACCTCCCTCTAATACCACTCTGTTATGACCCCCTCCCCATAAGGTGTACCCCTTCTATGCTGGCAATGTGAGTAGGGATATAATGACACCTGATTCCCACCTCCAGTAGGCCCTATGTTGGAAAATTGCACCAAGGGTATAATAAACACCCAAATGAGAGGCATTACCCTCTAATAGAACACATTCAAAAGAGAGAGATAAGACAGACACCAACCAACTCCAACTCAGATTGCAATATAAAAGAAATACCAAGTACAAAAATGTAATGTCATGTAAAACTACTACAACTAAAAGGTAAAACTTCAAGTAGCAAAGGAAAGTAAAAAAAATAGCTACCACAAAGCCCAAACAGCTTCTGCACCCCAAGCTAGTAACAACCAGCCCGATCTCCAACCTTCTCCAAGTGACCTAAAAAAATAGTTTATATATACCTAGGGTAAGTATAATAGTAAACTCATTAGGATCCTCCCCGAAACCTCTCGTATATGAAGTAATGAAAGCACCCTAAAGCACAGTGAACAACAAGTGAAACTAACTCTTCACATAAACATGTATACTAAGTTCTCAGCCTCACCATGGCTACTCTCACCAAGTATCACATACAAGAGTATATAATATAATAAATAATATCCAGGGAACCCTGTTACTAATTCCCCATTGGTTTTCCTCTTTTACCTATGTCACACATCCTAAGAATCTCTCTATAAAAAGGGTTTGATCATAGACACCAGGGTGAACCATCACAACATGCACCTCATGCAACAAAACCACCACGTCCTCATAAGAAAAGTAACCAGGTAGTTTTCAAGATCCACCACAACTCACAGAACATGTATCATACATCGAGTATTAAACCTCAAGCCATTATAGCCCATACACCAAGTAAGGATCCTCAAGCCATCATAGCCTGTACACGTTACACCTATAGTAGTATGTAGGAAACTATATCCAGAATATATGTGTGTGAATAACTAGAAGCCATTACAACCCTCTACACACATATATGGGGAAAACTAATCATTGTGCCTACCAGCACAAGTAACTAACAAGATAAGAGAGTGGGGCCAAAGGGCGTAGTCATCTATCCATACTTCAACTGAAATGTTGGGGAAAACACTCCCAGGGATCAGAATCCCCAGGTTGTTAGTTTCCCTAAATGACAGGGTGGAGTAGCATATAGAAACACAAAAGTACAGAATATAATATATATCACAACCACACTATGGGAATAACCCAGTCTTATACTCAACTGATGCTAACGTCTCTCGGATTACCGGCTGCCACTTCTAAGAATAGGTATCCTATAAGTACACAACCATTTAAAGAGATTTATTACATTACATCATTTCCCTTTTATTAGTTTAACTTTAAATTAATTAATTCTTTAAACAATAATTAACAATTATATATTATATATTATATTTCATTATCATCACTCTGAAAGTCCATTATTCCTTTAAATTGCAACCTTATCATTGCATCCCTCAAAGCTCCAACCACATGGGTTAACACCATTTATTCTATCATTTATTAACAACATTATTAATTTCCCAGCAATTCTAAAAAAACATTCTAAGCTACTAAACACAAGGAGGCTAAACTTGGAGAGTATATGAACTTCCCATCAAGTCTTTTCCACTTATAGCAAGAGCATAGATCCATCCTCCCTCTAGAAGATAAACACAGAAATCACGTGGCATACCCCATGCATCTTCGACCCTTTTAGAATGAGGGTAAGATAAAAAAACTACCTTGAGAAGTGGTTAAAGTAAAGAAGATAAACAACCAAATAGAATTATAAAGCATTCAAACATTCAAATACAACCCATTTCATCAACCTCGATGTCCTCCCAAACACCCACATGCATAAACTGATACATATCACCACTCTAGGAATCAACTGCTACAAAAAAAAGGGCCTCCATACCCCCACATATCACAACATCCATATATCCTCACATCACAACACAATATGCAGGAATACAAAATCATATCAATTGGGATCTTGGGACATAAACAAGACATTCAACCTTCAAACACAATGAGCACTCACAACTACAAGTATATGGCTCTTGGCCTTTACAAGCAAGAGGGAAACTCAGAACCCTATGAGGCATTATATTTTTATCAAAAATTTAGTTTTTTAATCTATCTAGAATTAATCAATTAATTTTTTGTAGGCTCCAACTATGGGTAACTTAAATAAAAAGCTACCATAGCTATCCTAAATTTATTAAACAGTCATACTACATCAATCTTATTAACATAAAATTAAAAAAACAACAACTAGATTCATTTACTTTCCTCTTTATCTTTCTCCAAATAATTATCAATTAATTCCGGCTTTACGTTATTTACCAATTCCCATTATGAACAAAAATATAAACAATGGAAGAATAGATATCATACAATCTAGAAAAACATGAGGTAATAACATATGATGGATATTAATTTATTTATCCGGTTAAAATATTTATTATGTCAATTATATTTTGATCTAGTGGGATAAAACATGCTAACTCTAAAGTTACACATAAAAGAATAGAGAAGAAACAAATCCCATACCTCAAAAGGTTTCAAATGCTCTTTGAACACACTAACAAAACAGATCATGATCACCTCTCTTAGAGGACTGCATCCACCAGAGGTTGCAGAGACACCACCACCCAGCCAAAACCCAAGAAAAGTCCATTAGGAACATGGAGATAACATGCCATAATAGGGAAAAGAGAAACAAATGGAGATGAACCTAGAAGAACGATGATAAATCATACCATATATTGAATATTGATCAATACTACTTGGTTGCACCAAAATAGGAGGTTCACTTTCAGCAAGAAGAACTTCAAGGGGAACCAAACCGAGGAGGAAGGTTTTATTGCACAAATCCTATGGGAAGGAAGGAAAGGTTCAAGCATCTCGCACCATAGAACAAGAAGGTAGAATAAGGGAAGATGATATTTGATCCTTTATAAGATTTAATAGAACAACAGTTTAAGATATGCTAGATTTTACATTAAAATAGGATCACATTAAACCACATGGTTTGACCAAGTAAAGGCATACCAATCCTTAGGAAAATTAATATAGGAGTTATGGGCTTTGAATCAGACTTAAATCCATCAGAAAAAGGATTTTAATGCATTTTTCATCAAAGAAAATTTTAAATCAGCACATCTGGAAAAATCTAGAAATTTGGTAAAGGAAATATGAAACAGTAACTATGACATAGTAACTATGAGACAATAATTGTGACACCATTTATGTGACACTATTTCTATGACAATATTTCTATGACACAACTTATGTGATACTGTTTCTGTGATAACATTTCTCTAACACTGTTTCTGTGACACAGTTTCTGTGACACCATTTCTGTGACACCGTTTTTGTGACACTATTTCTGTGACATAGTTTCTATGACCCCATTTTTGTGACACTATTTCTATGACACTGTTTCTGTGACACCATTTTTGTGACACCTTTTCTGTGACACCATTTCTGTGACATCGTTTCTATGACACCGTTTCTGTGACACCATTTCTGTGACACCATTTCCGTGACACCGTTTCATGAAACAATTTTGAATTTTGGAAAAGGAAATGTGACACTGTTTCATGAAACACTTTGAAATTTTTGAAAAGGAAATGTGAAATCGTTTCATGAAACATTTTGGAATTTTAGAAAAAGAAATGTGACATTGTTTCATGAATGAGTTTGGAAATTTGGAAAAGTGTTGGGTATAAGTCACCGTGACCTCCCAAAACACCTCAAACACCAGATTTCAGCTAGGAATGGACTAGATATGTCTAATCCATTATAGGTGTTCTATAATAGCATACAATAGTACCATAAAAAACACCAAAAAGTGTAAAAATTAGGTAGAAATATAGAATTTAAATGAAATAAAATTTACAACATAAATATAAGAAAAAAACTATATTATAGAGAAAAATAATGCACCTATATAAAAGAAAAAACCACCCCTACTTGAGAAAAAGAATTCACGTGTATAATAAAACAATTATTATGTTATTAATAATATAAATAAATAAATTAAATAGAAAGTGTTAATTTTAAACTAAACTTTGCATCATACTCGGAACACTGTGTATCAGATTGAGTTGTAGTTGGTTCTTGCTTGTCACATAATTTATTCTTCATCTTGAAGAATTATCATTGTGAAAACTAAATAAATAATTATAATATAATAATGGTAATGAAATTAGTTAATTAATATAATATAAAATGATAATAAAACATTCTAGGCTCATTTTCTTGGTTTTGGCAATGTGGTACAAGTTTTAAACAAAAAATGACACTTATATATTGAAAATATGCACTTAGAGTCATACTGGTCACACCAAGAATCATATTAAGGTGTGGATGATTCGTACATGTCTGAAATGACTTATGAATCATTATTATAAAGTTCCAAAACAATCCAAATGTGTTTTCTAAATTTTGATTATGTCACATGTGTTTTTTTACTAAAATGTCATTTTAAACCAGAAACAATAACTTTGAGTCATACTGGTCACATAGAATTTCAATTTGATGTGAGACTAATTCCTACATATCAAAAATGAATTATTAATCATTATCCTAAATTATCATTTCAATCCAAGTGTGTTTTATCATTTTGTAGTAAGTGACACTTTTTGAACTAAAATATCAATCTTAAATTGATAATAGATACTTTGAGTCATACCAGGCACATAATGTATTATATTGAAGTTAATTTGGTTATTATATGTGAAAATGACTTATTTATCATTTTACTAAAGTGTTAAAATAATACAAAAGCATTTTCTATGTTTTGAGTATGTCAATTGTATTTTTTACTAAAATTAATGTCAACTTCAAATAAAAAGATGCACTTGGAGTCATACTGGTCACACATATGTCAAATTGAGGTGAGGATAATTTCAAAATGAACCAAATCCCTTATGGATATTTTTCTTAAAGTATAAAAATAATCTGATTGTGTTTTCTTAGTTTTGAGTATATTACTTTTGTTTTTTACTAAAATGTCATTTTAAATTGGAAACATGAAATTTGATCATACTAGTCACATCATGTGTTGTTTTGAAATGAGTATGATTACTACACATAAAAAATGAATTATTAATGTTTATATTAAATTATCTAGAAAATAATAGCGTGTTTGTTTAGTTTTCCGTGAGTGAAACTTTTCAAACTAAAATGTCATTTTTAAACTAATAACAGACACTTTGAGTCATACAGAGGACATCATGTATCATATTGAAGTGCGACTGATTCCTAAACATCAAATATTACTTTTGTATCATTTTCCTAAATTTTCAAAATAATACAAATATGTTTTCTTATTTTTGAGTGTGTGAGTGTTCTTTTTTACTAAAATTGTTGTCATTTTTAAATAAAAAGACACACTTGTAATCATATTGGTCACAAAATGCATCGTATTGAGTTGAGGATGATTCTTACACATCATAAATCACATATGTATTAATTTTTCCTATGGTATCACAATAATATGAATGCATTTTCTAAGATTTGATAATGTCACTTGTGTTTTTTACTAAAATGTCATTTTAAAATGAAAACATGCACATTGAGTCATACTAGCATCATCATGTGTTGGTTTGACATGAGATTAATTCTTACATGTCAAAAATTACTTATCAATAATTTTAATAAATTATAATTACAATCCAATCATGTTTACTTGGTTTTCAATGAGTGACACTTTTTGAACTAAAATGTAAATTTTAAAATGATAATAGACACTTTTAGTCATATTTGAAACATCGTGTATCATATTGAAATGGGGATTATTACTGCACAAAAAAATTTCTTATGTATAATTTTTATAAAGTATTAAAAAATAAAAATTCATTTTTATATTTTGAGTATGTCAGTTGTCTTTTTTACTAAAATTAATGTCAATTTTAAATGAAAAGATTCACTTGGAGTCATACTAGTCACACTGTGCATCATATTGATGTTAGACTAATTCATACACATCCAAAATGTCTTATGGATCATTTTAATAAATTATCAAAATAATTAATATGTGTTTTCTCAGTTTTGAGTATGTCACTTGTGTTTTTTACTAAAATGTCCTTTTAAACTGGATGCACACACTTTGAGTCATACTAGTCACATAGTGTGTCAGTTTAATGTGATACTGATTCCTACACATAAAAAATGACTTATTAATAATTTTTTTAAACTATCAAGACTACCTGAGTAAATCTTCTTAGTTTTCAATGAGTATGACTTTTTGAACTAAAATTTCAATTTTAAACTGATAATGGACCCTTTGAGTCATACTGGGAACATTATGAATCAAATAAAGGTGTGGATAATTCCTATACATAAACAATGAATTATGGATAGTCATACTAATGTATCAAAAAAATATGATTGTGTTTTCTCAGTTTTGAGTATGTTAGTATTTTTTTACTAAAATTAATGTCAATTTTAAATTAAAAGACACACATGGAAGTATACCGGTCACACCATGTGTCAGATTGAGGTTTTAGTAGTTCCAACATGTCTCAAATGACTTATGGATTGTTTTACTAAAGTATAAAAATAATACATATTCATTTGATCAATTTTAAGTACGTCACTTGTGTTTTTTACTAAAATGTCATTTTAAACTGGAAAGACACACTTTGAGTCATACCGATCACATCGTCGGTTGGTTTGATGCAATACTAATTCCTATAGGTCAAAAATGTATTATGATTCATTTTAATAAATTATTAATAAAATCCAAGTGTGTTTTATAAGTTTTCAATGATCGAAACTGTTTGAACTAAAATATCAAATTTAAACTGATAACAGACACTTTGATTCATATTGGGAAGATCATGTATTAGATTGAGGTGAGGATAATTAATACACATAAAAAATTAATTATGGATAATTTTCCTAAGGTATAAAAACACTTGAAATTTCTTTTCTCAGTTTTTAGTATGTCAACTGTCTTTTTTACTAAAATTAATGTCAATTTTAAATAAAACGACACATTTAGAGTCATACTAGTCAGAATGTGTGTCAGATTGAGGTGATGATGATTCCTACACATCCTAAATGACTTATTTATCGTTTTAATAAATTATAAAAATAATTTTAATGCGTTTTATTAGTTTTAAGTCTGTTACTTGTGTTTTCACTAAAATGTCATTTTAAACTGGAAATATGCACTATGTGTCATATCAGATACATAATGTATCTTTTTTTCTGTGAGATTGATTCCTACACATCAAAAATGACTTAGGAACCATTTTAATAAATTATAAAGAAAATAAAATCATGTTTTCTAGTATTCCAGTGAGTGAATTTTTTTGAATTAAAATATCAATTTTAATGTGATAACAAACACTTTGAGTCATACTGGGCACATCGTATATCAAATTGAGGTGAAAATAATTCCTATAAATAAAAAATGAATTATGGATCATTTTAATAATGTATAAAAGCAATCTGAATTCGTTTTATTAGTTTTGAGTATGTTAGTTGTCTTTTGTACTAAAATTAATGTCAATTTTAAATAAAAGGAGGTAATTAGAGTCTTACCGATCACATCGTGTGTTATATTTTGGTTTTTTTATTCCTAAAACTCCCCAATTACTTATGGAAAATTTTACTAAAGCATAAAAACAATATAAATTCGTTTACGTAGTTTTGAGTATGTCACTTGTGTTTTTTTACTAAAATGTCATTTTAAACTAGAAACAAGCACTTTGAGTCATACCAATCACATCATGTGTTATTTTTATGTGAGAATGATTACTAAGAATAAAAAATGACTTATGAATCATTTCAATAAATTATCAAGACAAATAAAGCATGTTTTTTTGGTTTTTAGTGAGTGTTAATTTTTGAAATAAAATGTCAGTTTTAAACTGATATCAGACACTTTGAGTTATAACAGAAACATAGTGTATTGGATTGATGTGTGGATGATTAATACACATAAAATGACTAATGGATCATTTTTCTAATGTATCAAAACAATATGAATGTGTTTGATAAATTTTGAGTATGTCAGTTGTGTTTTTTACTAAAATTAATGTCAATTTTAAATAAAAAAGACACTTGGAGTCATACCAGTCACAATGTACATCGTATTGATGTTTTACTAATTCATAAACATCTAAAATGATTTATTTATCCGTTTACTAAAGTATCAAAAAAAATTGAGTGTGTTTTCTCATTTTTCAATACTTCACTAATATTTTTTTACTAAAATGTCATTTTAAACATAAAACGCACACTTTAATTAATACCCGTCATATCATGTGTCATTTTTATGTGAGATACATTCAAATATGTCACAAATTACTTATGAATTACTTTCATTAATTATCAAAGAAATAAAAGAAATTTTTATTAGTTTTTAGTATTTTACTTTTCTTTTTTACTAAAATTAATGTCAATTTTAAATTAAAATACATAGTTGGAGTCATATCGGGAACATCGTGCATCAGATTGAGGTGAGGAATATTAATACATGTCAAAAATGACATACGTATTGTTTTTATAAATTATAAAAACAATATTAATGAATTTTATCATTTTCTAGCATGTGTTGGCTATTTTGATCTAAAATATAAATTATAAATGAAAAACATACATTTTGAGTCATACTGGTAACACCATGGGTTCGATTGAGGCATCTATGATTGATTATGTGATGTGTGTTTTTCTTTTAACCATATACACTATGCTTGATTTTTTTTTACTATTTATATGGAAAAAGAAACCCTATGTTGCCTGAAATGCCTTATCCAAATGTAACATGTTATATTTTTTTTGGATTACTGCAGATGATTGTTGGAAAATATAACTTCTTGAAAGATATGTGAAAATAATAATAATTAATAGATAAAAATTATAATTAAATTAAATTAAAGATATTGGATAAAATTGTGAAACAATTAACTAAATCAATAATAGGAAATCACCATTTCCTAATGGTTGTATACATTCTTGACCCATTTTCTTGTTGTTATATCAGTTTCAGCCTCAAAGTCTAATCTCTCATGAGAATAAGCAACTTCAAACAAACCACTCCAACATGAGAAAAATAATCCAATTTTATAATAAAATAATTCTTATGTTACTAATACTATAAAGAAATAAATCAAACATCAATATGAAGCAATACATTAATAAAATTTCAATTTTAAATTGAAACCACACAATTTAAATCATACCAGGTACACCATGTTTTGATTTGAGGTATGGTTGAATCCCCCATGTATTTTTATCCCACAATGTTTTCAAAACTCTAGTTCATTTAAAAATATTGTAGTTTGATAACTCAGAATGTTTAAATCATTGGAGAATAAAAATAAAATTGCATCATAATGAGTGAATCGTCCTTATTGAGTGCATGATCATAATACATGAGTGAATCATCCTTTTTGATAAAGTCATGTATTCCTATATAACATTAATCATTAGTGTAAACCTAATAAATTTCATTTATTAAACTAAAATAAGTATTTAAATATGAGTTTTTATGGAACATAATAAAATTTATCTTTCTTTTTTACTATCGTAGAGAGTACAAACTCCATGATAAATCATTTACCTTATTTGATTGAAAAAACTTAAGTGTGACCCATTATTTATTTTCAGAAGACACTAAGATCCATTATAATTTTTTTACCCATTTTTTATAGTATTAAACACTAATATAGCCTTTTATAGCATCAAAATGACACTAATATCTAGTGCATCCATTAAGTATTCCTAGATTGTGCAATAGATTACTATATACTTCTAAATATTCTTGGTGATGATAAAATCTAATATAAAATCATCATTATTTGTTCATAAAAATGGGAATATACAAATTCTCACATATTTCTTATTAATAATGATGATGAATGTTTTATTAATGACCATGTGAACATGGATTATTTTATATAATTAATGTGCACATGAATAATTAATGTTACTTGTATGAATTTAACAAGAATTTGTGATATTATATCATGCATCTAATTGATGAACTAAAAGCCAAAATAATTTCACCTCACACTAAAGTGAAACCATTATATTGTTCTTTTTTGAAAATTCATGATTCATTCAATGAAATTTTGTATTTATTTATTTTTTTAGAGATTTTAGATCAAGCTACTATATTTGTTTTCAAAGGGTTCTTCATTTAATTTTTAGTGCTTCATAATTGCATTTCAAGTATTTTTTTCGTTTTTAGGAATTTTATCATAAAATAGTTTCTTTTAATTTGATGGCATGTTTCCTTTTACTCCATACCTCCCCTATGAAAATGATCCATCAATGATGGTTATCCTCCAATATTTCTCTCAGACACCTGCAGGAGTTTATGGTTGATTACACACATATTTATTCAAACATTTGAGCTGGACTATATAACTGTTTGATGATTGGATTGGTGATGTATGTCATTGATGTGACTATTGGATCAACTACCAAGACCCTTTATTTGTAGTGTTGAGAAGCCATGGAAAAAAAACTACATATGTTTTTGTTTTTATTGTTTATTTTGTTCTTGTTTAGGAGTTTCTTTCACAATATAGTAATATTTGATATTACTTGGAATGTGTTAATAGAAATTATAGGCTATGATAATAATTTTAAAAAAATAAGTGGTGTTTGTTTTGTTTCTAAAAAAATTTCCTTCACTTAAAGGTACCTATCACACAATAATACAATAATATCCTAGGTTTACCCCCTTAATTTTATATTTTAATATCCCTTATTATTTTACCAACTAACCAAACCGAGGATCATAAGGTGAAAAAACCACCGAGTGAGACTATTATCATCCCACAGAGTACGGAATGACTATTTTATTCCACATAATTGTTACCTATTATATATCATGATTATAAACCCATATAAAAACTCATTATAGTACACTTTACCTACTTAGTTATTCCTACGTACCACATTTTACACTAAAAAACATATAGAACATTGCTTGAAAATTTTTGTACCTCCCACCTATTTTATGAAGTTAACCATATAGGCATCACTTTTTTTCATTCCATGCAAGCCTGTGACATAGATCCTCAATAACATGAACCCATATATCTTCAATAAAATAGTAACATAAATAATTATAACTAATTTTCATAATTAATTTAACTAGGAAGAACTTAAGAAAACTCAGCAGGGAATTCCTCAATATCAAAACCATAACCAACAACATGGTAATGAAACAAGACATGTTCTCAATAATATTTTGAGAAAAAAAACCAATAGTAACAACCTAAATTATTTTAAATTTAAATAAAAATGGAAAATATCCTAAGAAGAACTCACCAAGAAATTTAATTCCATTGAAATAGTATCCAACAACATGTGTTCATCATCTCCCCAATTCCTTTATACTTTTCATGAAAGAGCCCAATCATTTGATTTTGGTTCCACCATACTTCAATGAAATCCTAATATTATACTTGACCATACTCATTAAAAATTATAAATAAATGGAGAAAATTAATGAAATTAAGGGGAAGAGGTTAAATCAAATTATTACGATGGATGGAGACCAAAAGTGACGTGATCACATGGGAAGAAAAAGATAAGGAATATGAAGGAATTCAACCTCCATGTTGTGCCCATTAGATTTATTTTTACCCATTTTTAATAAGGTAAGATACCTAAATGATTGAATATGGTGTAAATATGTGTTGTGAAGCTCTGATAAGTTGATAGAGGAGCTTCCATGTTATATAAAATAATTTTTGAGCCTGCATCTCGGAGTTCTTAGCATGTACAGATTCAAGAAACCATTCCTCCTTGAGTGTCTAACCTATAGACTCAAACCACTAGTTTGAATGAAGGAATCCACCAATTCCCCCAAATAAATCAATTCAATGCAGATGGATACACCTTCTTAGTATTATATCTACTTTGAATAGCTGGAATCTCACTAGGGGAGGGGTTTTCTTGCATCTTACATATCATTATATGAAGAAAGAAATCAATTATACATCATTCTAGTGATAGAGATTTCACCCAATTTATAAATATAATAGGAGCTGATTCCTTACTCTCTATGTGCTAAAATGAAGGTGTCTATGCCTAAACACCAACATCTAAACATGTATTTGAGAATATTAGATGGTTAGTATCTGACAAACTAGAAGATACATACTTCCTCATAAAGGTAAAATACCCAAAACCATTTAGTGAAATCAAAAAAACTTTAATATGCCCAAAAATCGTAGGCTCACTCATCAAAAAGACCACCATCTAAGTCAAAATCACCTTACATGGAACATAAACAAGAAATCAACGAGGGAGGAGGAGGGTAAAATAACATTCTTTGGATCCAAGCTTTGATTTGTCTAAGAGAAAGTAGAGATATTTCGCATGAAATCTTAGAGTTGTTCGAGACTGGATTCGTTCGATCATGGGACTTTAGACTTGGACGACTTCGAGACTTGATTCGACCATGGATTTAAGTAGGAGGAGCACAGGTAGTAGGTGGCTTCAATGAGAATCTTTAGATATCTCAACTAAAATAGTCGCGATTACGTTTATTTAAATAGACTGGGAGACTTTTATCAGTACTTCCAATAAAGCGTTGATAAAGATACCTTTTATCTATACTAAACTAATAAGTGCTGATAAAATCGATCTTTATCAGTGCTTGTTTAGTGATGATAAGAACCATATTTATCATCAATAAAACATTAGTGATGATAAGGATATATAATTATAATTATAAATAAAAAATATGTAAATATATTTGTTTAATAATATATTTATATAATATACTTCTATAACTATTTAAATATATAATTATATAAATACTTTTTAAAAAAAATTCTATTTATAAATATAATTTTATAATTTTATAACTATACTAAATATAAATTTATAAATATATTTAGAAATTATTTATTTATAATTATAAATATATTTATATCAATATATATATTTATATCATTATACATATATATAATATATATATATATAGTAAATATATTCATTGTTTAAATATATTTATTATAATTTCATAATTATAAATATATTTATATCATTATATATATTTATATATATATACTTAATATATATAAATATAAATATAAATATAAATATAATAAATATATCCAATATTTAGATATACTTTTTATAATTTTATAGTTATTTAAATATATAATTATTTATTTATAATTATATAAATATATATATTAGGTGATTTGGGGGTATAATTACATGAAACACAAACACACCTCAGAAACATGCTGGAAAGACAAGCCATTGAACCCCAAAGGGATAACACACTAATCAAGCCTTAATTATTTATATATATGTACGGCTCAAAGGCCTCGTGGGTGTGTAACCCATTTTTCTATCAATGAACGAAGATAAATCAGTCACCAAAACACATAGTCCCCTAACCCCACAACTGATTTTTAATTGCAACCAGCAACATCCTACCACCAAACAGTATCATCACAGCAGTCGCCAGTTTTCCACCCTACTCAAATCCCAATGGAAATTCCATCATTGGCTCCAAGGAGGAAAACTATAGATCGATGTAGATCTATAGTCACTACAGCCACCACAGCCGCCCTGACCGCCCCATCCCACCTGCCGGATATCGGTGTCCCACTGTTTCACCACCCTACTCACATAATGCAACCAGAGAACCTATTCCATCAGCAACCTACTACATCCACCATATCCAGATCCAATGTCGCCCCAAGGACCCAATCCACTAGCCATTGATGTCCCAATGTTGGACCCTCCATGGACCCCCACACTCATCCATCTATGATTCTTTTCCCGCATAGATGTCGTCAGTAACATGCCCAGCAAATCCTCCCCACCTCACAATGGTGTAGTATCCCAGATTTGATCCTTAGTTGAATACATGATTAAAGGGTTATACTACCACTTTGCTACAACCCTAAATAAAAAAATAGCAATAGAAAATCACACTAAGTTTTTAGGCCCAGGGGGTTACAAGGTATTGGTAGACCGTCACCCACCCCCAAACACCATTATGTGCTTCCTCATCCATAGGCCCAAGTTTAACAAAACATGGGCTTTCAGACCAGTTCCTTATGGGGTAGAGGGCCAGGGTAGTGATTTATTCAAGCATCAAAGACATTGACATAGAAAGGACTCAAACCTAGATCCTTGGTGATAGACTCCACCGCTGCAACCAACTCCACCATGCCCCCGCAGGAAAACGTGTTATTGGGTAATGAGGTATAGGTGGTTGTCACGGTACTCCTTTCCTGGGCCCCATCCACCACCTATGTTTCAGAAGACCCTCGCTAAATTCAAGCTTGGAGAGACTCAAACCTGGTCCAATTATATAAATACTTTTGAAAAAAATTTATATTTATATATTTATATCATTATATATATATATATATATATATTTGTAATTATATATATAATTAAATATATATTTAATAAATATATATAAATATAAATATAAATATAAATATAAATATAAATATAAATATAAATATAAATATAAATATGAATATAAATATAAATATAAATATAAATATAAATATAAATATAAATATAAATATAAATATAAATATAAATAGAAATATAAATAGAAATAAAAATAAAAATAAAAATATAAATATAAATATAAATATAAATATAAATATCTAGTAAATATATTCAGTATTTAAATAAATTTATTATAATTTTATAATTATTTAAATATATATAATAATTTATTTATAATTATATAAATATTTTTTAAAAAAAATAATATTTATTTATTTATAATTATAAATATTATAGTTTATAAATATAGTTGATATACATTTATAAATATATTTATTTATAAATATTTATTTACAAATATATTTTTAACATTATTAAAAAAAATATAATCTTAAATGCATACATGAATGTTAAAAATGATTGAAATTAAAAAAATTTAAATATATAAACTTTAAATATATTGAAAAAATAGAGAGGTTTTATTAATTAAATATAAACTATTAAAAAACTATGTATATATATTGAAATAAAGATGAATGCATATTGAAAATATTAAAATATAGTAAATATATATATATATATAAATTGTAGAAAATCATTAAATTCCCAAAAAGGTAAAAAATAAAAAATAAAAAATATAAAAAATGAATCAATACCTAATTGTAATATTATTATAAACAAATAAATAACCTTTAATAATTGAATACATAATATATTAACTGTATCATGTTATAATTTAATTCTAAAATGAATACTAAAATTTGAATAAATTACATATATATTATATGTATGTGTTTATATATATATATATATAATATTTCATTAATTATGTAAATATTTATGTGCGCACCATATAAAAAAATTCATTAATTACATATATGTATATAAAATCATGTAACACACATTTGATATATGTTAAATTTAAAAATAAATTGACATTAAATTATTTCCATTACTCTATACAATTAGTCAGTGTTTTTAATTAATATTAATTTTTAATTATAAACTATTCTTCAATAAATATATGACTTATTCAATATGTAAGAATACATATTTTGTATTATATAAATCATATTTTTGGAAATATAACAAACACACACACATATAGAATTATATATGAATATATTTCTTTATTAAATGTATTAATGGAAATTACGTATAAAAACCATTAAAAATGAATAAGACATTATTATGTTTTTAATTATTAAATTTAATTCATTTTTTATATTTATATATAATATATATATGTATATATTATTTATTATTATTTATAATTAATATATATATATATATATTAAAAAATTTCATGTTTATTAACAATTGTCTCATTAATAATTTTTTAATAATCTTATAATTTATTCATTTTGTTTTTTGTTTAATTATTAAAATTTATTCATTTTTAATTTTTCAGTTTAATTATTATAATTTAATCATTTTATATAAGTATACACTATTAATTAATATTTATAATATATATATATATATTAAATTTATTCATTTTTATTACTAATTTCTTAATTAATAAAACTGTAAATATTTTTTTTACTCGTTTTTAATTTTTATTTGTTTAACAATTTATTTTATTTGAGACATTTATCATCATTAAAAATAAAGTGATGGAAAAGGATACCTTTTATCAGCACTATGAAAAATTTCTGATAAAGGTTAGCCTTTATCAGTGCATTTTTCTAGCACTCATAAAGGCCGACGTTGTTAAAGGTTTTTTTTTGCAATAGTGAAAGTAAAAAGTGGGATGCCAATTCTTTACTTTAAGCCATAAATTCCATCATACATGTTCGAAGTCCTTTTATAATAGATATAAGTTTATTATAAATCTATTACATAACCATACATATGTATATCACATCATATATGATTTACTTGTGACCTTTTATTACTCTTTTATTAACAATTCCATGTAAAACTCACATTTCGGGCAATAACTACTTTTTTGTGTATATTTTTTTTTCTATTTTTCGATCATTACTTTGATCATCATTCAATCATATATATAATTTTAAGAATGATATAAATATCATATAAATTTATTATAAATTTATCTAGTGTGATCCATAAATGTTAGAGATAGAAAATAAAATACACTATTCAGGGAGACAGTTGACCGTATGTATAGATGAACATTATTTACATTTCCAGAAAGAAATAAAGAAAAGAAGGTAAATAATATATTGTAAATATAGAATCATTTTTATTTCATATATATTATATAAGTTCATTAAACCCATTTTTATAACCTTCCATGTAAAGCATGAATGAATCACATCGTTTCGCGAGGCGGTGGCGTTGTACAGATGAACGCTGTTATCATATTCCTAAAAATAGAAAGTATAATAGTACGTGAGATATAATTATTCCAAAAGTGTAAAAAAAAATTGTAAATATAAAAATTAAATCGATCATTATAACTAGACATGATTATTGGTAATGGTAAAATGAATGACATCGGTTCGCGAGGCGGCAGTCTGTCATAGACATGAATAATGATTTCATAACCTATTTAATGGAAGTGGAGATGTTTGTAGGTAATGGACTTAACATAAAATCATATAAGTATATTTAATATACTTATTTTATTATATCATCATAATTTAATAATAATTAAAGGAGGTGGAGGATGAAATATAATATAAATTTTCATTGAAAAACGTTGCCTCTTCTTCAGGTAACCTCCTTAGGTTTGCACCAAAAACATTATTAGGTTGGATTTATTCCAAAAATAAGGATTATAAGGTAATAGGTGGTAATTTTTGAAGTTATTTTCGTAGGGCATGGATGAACCAAAATGGTTTGAAGGTGTGAAGAAGAGAGGATAATGGGTGGACTTTTAACTGTGAGGTGAGTGGCACACTTGTACTTTTTTAAAAAGAAATAGGTGTACCCATGTTTTACTCATGAAAAAAAGATAAAATGTGAATTATTATATATAATTATACATTATATGTCTTAAATATTTCCATTAAATAGATTTTATATGACTTTTAGTTCATTTTAATCATTATATTTTTAGTTTAACCCATGGTAAGCCTTTTTTTACCTTAACCGCAATAATTATTTTTTTATTATTTTCACAATTAATTTTAGAAAAAACATATTTTAAACATATTTTATAATATTAATTATGATGTTTTAAAATATGAAATCCATTTTTCCAAATTAATTTAAAATAATTGAAAAAAATTTAATTTAAAATTAATCCCATAGAATCGATAAGAATGTAGATTTTCAAAGAGAAATTTCTCAAAATTTTATAATATTTTTATATCCAATTTCAAAATGTAATTGATTACAATGACCTGAATTGAATTTATATATATATATATATATTGGAATAATTTTTACTTTAAAATAAAATTAAAATTTAATTTAACTTTATAAATAATTTTAATGAAAGGAAAATTTCCAATTAAAATTCAGAATTTATTTACTTTTCATAAAAAATTAAGATTTTTTTCATTAAATTATCAAAAATACACCCTATGATAGTTTTGAAATGTTGATTTTAAAAATAATTTTTATTTTATCAAATTAATTTTCTATTTTTCAAAAATTTATTTGATTATTTTTCACAAAAAGAAATAAAGAAAAAATTCTTTTGAGGTAATAGTATTTTCAATACATATAAAGAATTTATCGACAAATAAGTACTTTTAATAAATATGTTTTCTTTATATAAAACCAACATACTTAATATTTAAAAATAAAAATTCACTATTCATATATCTATATTTAATGAATAGGTTTTAATGGTCTCATTTGAATAATACTAATAATATATAGTGGTTTTGTTCAAACTCAATGTTGTGTTAAATTTAAGATATCCCAATGTTGCATGTAACACAAGATAAACATAGTGTTTCATGTAATGAAATATTAACTTGTTTTTGAGTGTAATACAATATTAACTTGGTGTTTCATGTAACAAAAGGTCTCATATAAATTTAATTTATTCAAAAATAATATTACACAAAAACTGAAGGTGTTATATAATACCCACTTAAAATAAACTTCACCCTCGAAATCATCACTCTGATATGGAAAAATAGGATACTTATGCCTCATAATTTCCTTAGGTTCCATCATAGATTACTCAAACAAGTGGTTTCACTATAAAAAAATTAACTTGTGAATTGTCTCGCTTTGTAGAACATTCTCTGTGCGATCCAGAATCTCAACTAGTTGTTCCTCATAATAAATATCATGCTCTAGTGGTATGACCTATGCGTTTAGTACCTATGATGGGTCGGGTATATACTTACTTTGGATAAATACATGGAACACAACATGGAATTGATAAATATTTTCTGTAAGGGCTGAATGATAAGATATGATCCTCATATGATCAATACTTTCAAATGGACCAATATACCTATGGATTAGTTGTCCAATATTCTCAAATCTCAAAACCATATTCCATGGTGAAATTGTTAGAACCATCTTGTCACCAAACCCAGATTCTAGATATTTCCATAGATTATAAGTATAAATTTTTTTCTGACTCTAATATTCCTTGAGGTGTTGTTTAATTCTTTTAGACTTATCTACCATCTCATCAGCTATCTCATTTCCCAACAGATTTCTTTCCCCAACTTTATTCTAGCACATTGGAGTGATGAATTTACTTCTATAGAGGGTCTCATAAGGATCCATCAGAATGCTTGAGTGAAATATATTATTGTAAGAAAAATCAACCAAAGGAATTATTTGATCGAAACCACTTTTGAAATCTCTATTAAAATATCTCAACACATCCTCTAGGTTTTTAATTGTTCTCTCAGACTGACCATCTCTCTGAGGGTGATACATAGTACAAAAACTCAACTATATATTTAGATATTACTAATTAATTTTCAAGAACATTGAGGTAAACCTCAGATCCCAATTAGAAATGATAGAATGTGGAACTCCATAATACCTTACCACTTCTTTAATTTATATCTTGTAAAGCTAATATAGATAAAAATTTTCTCTGATACCGATGAAGTGTGCGGGATTAGTAAGGTAATGGACTACAACTCATATAACATTATTCTCTTTATATGTTTTTGGGAGTCCAATGAAAAAATATATAGTGATGTATTCCCATTTTAATTTTGGTATGTTTAATATATATAACATACACTTATATTTTTTCTTTTAGCCTTAACTAATTGACATAACAAGAACCAAGATACAAAACTCTGTGATATATTTGTTCATTCCATCCCACCATAAGTAATATCTCAAGTCTCTATAAATCTTTGTACTTCTAGGATAAATAGTTAATTAAAAACTATGATATTCCTCTAAAAAATACTTCTTAAAACATTGTATTGATGGAACACATACATGGTTCCTAAACCATATCATTCCATCATGATAAAGGTTAAAATTGAGAAAATTTATAACCTTCTTTTGTATCTATACATCTTCTTTTTTGATCCCATTTAATCTTCACATGGATATCTTGTTGAATATTCAATTAGGAAAGAGAATATTTCTATCCTTCCTTCAGGATTTAAAAATACATCCTTTAAAAATTCAAAAATATTCAATATTTTGTGATCCTCATCATGGATGAGCTAGCCTAATCCTTTCAGCCCAAGGAATCATCCACCTTGTTTAATTTCCTATGGTGGTAATTTATTGAGTAGTCATAATATTTAATCACCTATAAAAATATTATTTGGTGGATATTCAAATAATTCTATGTAAATATATACTTTAAAATTTTATGATATATATATATATCACACTTTTCTCTATAAATATAGAGAAATCATATTTTTAGTTAAAAATTTACAGTAGATAAATCCAAATCATAAGTTGGGTAATATTTCTCACGAATCTTCAATTTTCACGAGGCATAAGCTATAAACATGTAATTATTTATAATAAAATATCTTAATATATTCTTGGATGTATCACCATATATTACAACCCTTCTCCACTATAGGGTAATGTATGAACAAGATCATTGACTAATCTTATGTTTAGTTCCTTGAAATTTTCTTTACATTCATCTGTCCAGTGAAACTTAGATCCTTTTCGAGTTAACTTGGTAAGTGGGTTATATAGTAATGATAATTTCCCCACAAACCATTGATAATATTAAAATAAACCAAGAAAACTATAGATTCCAATCATTATGGTTAGTCTGGTCCTACTAAATACCCTCCATCATTGATTGATCTATTGATATATACTCTCTTGAGATTATATACCCCCAAATGAACCCTTTTTCAGCCAAAATGATCACTTTGTAAATTTTTCTTATATTTTCTACTTCCTTAGAATATTTATTACAATTATAAAGTGATATTCATTATATTATTTTCTCTTTGAATAAATAATATTATCGTCTATTAAGACTGCCAAAAACTAATCAAGGTAATTTATAAAGACTTTATTTATTAAATCCATGAGGATAGTGGGGTAATTACTAAGACCGAATGGCATCAATATAAATTCATAGTGTCCATCCATTTTATGTAATTAATTATTGGGTATTTAGTTCTTATTGAACCTCAAATTATGATAACTATATTGAAGATAAATCTTGGAAAAGTATTGAGATCTGTATAGTTGATCAAACAAGTCATCAATATAGGGAAGATGGTATTTGTTATTAATTTTTATATTTTTCATCTACAGATAATAAATGAAGAGTCGCATCAATCCATATTTCCTTCTAACAAAAAGAAAATGAGCTCCCCAATATGACACACTTGGTCTAATGAATCCTTTAAAGGGTTTTTCAAGAGTTTCTTCTTCAATTTTTGCAACTTAATGGGGGATATTCTATCACAAGTCTTTGAAATTGGTGTAGAATAAGGTATTAGTCCTATTGAAAACTCAACGTTGTAATTCAGTGGAATAACATGAAACTATTCTAGAAATACATCAAAAAATTCCCACATAATATGCATATCATCAATGTTGAGTTTCTCCCATCCATTAGAGAATAATTCCCCTCTTGAAAATGGGACATAACTTCCTCGATAATTGATGTGGGAATTTTTTAAAGGAATTAAATACATGCCTATGGTAACATAAAATTCAACTAGAAGAATAATGAAAAGGTTTATAAGATTCATATTATCATAATATTAAACATGAGAAGTGTCATAGACTTGTGATGTGATCATCATACCATTAGTGTTTTTCAGTACTAATTATAAATAGAATCGTTTGGGTGGAATCTTGACACCCTTATAAAATTTTTTAGAAATGAAAGAATGGGTTGATCTAGAGGGAAAAAGTAATTAACGATTATATAGTGGATAGTAAGTGTACCTTTCACCAGGTTGTTATCGCACCCCTCATCAGAAATAGTGATCACAAGATATTTCCCTTTGTCTCATATCTTATGAGGTTACTGGAGTTGATAACCATTATTAACTATCAAATTTGAGAACCTATTATCCTAATGAAAAAAATACTAATAATGGAAACACTAAAGTGTGAGAGGTGTATTCTATGGACCCCTTCTCATTACTCATATCATTTTCTAACTTCTTCTCATCACTTCAGTATTTAGACTTTTGATGACCATACTTTACATAATTAAAAACATTAGTACTCTCATTAAAATAATTTCATTTGTGTTTATTTCTATACTTTGAGCATAAATGAAATATCATTTTCTTATATCTATGCTTCCTAGATTTTTCTCTGAATTCAATTTCTATCTTCTTATCAAAACAATGAGATTGATATGCAGCTCCAACCTCTATTTCCACCTTTATATCATATTGAAAAATATCTTCATAGATAATGAGGTATCTTATGGATAATTACCTTTGGGTACATTGATTTAAACCACTTAAGAAATGATCAACCTCACCTTCAGGTTGGATGAATATAATAAGATCATACCTCAAAAGTCTTGTGAAATTTTACTCATAGGTAATGACAGGTTCCTCATCCTTTTGATTTAGCTTAAGTAACTACTTATACATATTTTTAAAAGGAATATAGAGAAAGTAATTATTAAAAAATAGGTTATTGAACTCATCCCATGTAGGACCCCAGGACAACCTGAGAGGGGAGGGGTGAATAAGGGTGTCAACTTTTTCTTATTAAAGTTATGGATCTTGTTCCCATGTTGGTAGGAACTAGTCAAACCTATATGATGGATATTATCAGCAATGAAACATTCACATGCAAAGAGATGACACACCAATTTTTACTTGGTTCACCACTAAGGGCTACGTCCAAGGAGCATATGTCGACAGGTTGTCGGTCGTACCCAATTCCACTATACTTCACTAGCTGTGGATTACAAAGGTTCGGGAATATTCACTATATCCCAGGCTCAATGCCTTTACAAAGGTTCAGGGATAGCTCACTACTTACCTTGGGTCACTCCCGTTGACTCCCCTTGGCTCACCGCCCTTGGTGAAGTCTCACACAGTTTATAGACATGAAGGTCTATTCAATAGATTTGCATTGAAGTCTTTGTCTCCTATTCATCATGAGACAATGCTTTCATTAGAGTACTGAGTTGATGCTCTTTTGTATTCAATATTCTTCTTTAGTGGAACAACTGGATGCACTGTATCTTTTTATTCTCTTCCTTTTATTCCCAATACTGACACCTGAGTGTTTTGAATTAATCCCCTCTTTATGTGCAGATCTAATTTTAGTTGCACGAACCACTCTTCTTTTCTTTGCAAAGCACAATGAGGGTGTTAAACACCAGTCATGTGTGTGCGGAACCACTTCTCTTTAAAGAACCAAATTGTTCATTGTTATTCTATCTTTTTAAATGAATACATCATCCGTTGCACTGAAGGTATCGGGCAATATTCTGGCTCTCGTGCAGCTCTACAAAGACGGGCGAGCTCCAACAACACCTAGTGCTCTTCTCCAAGCCTGGCGCACAGGTACCAATATGGCGCGCAAGTCTTCGGCGCACAAGTCTAAACTGGCACACAGGTATCACCAAACCAACTGAATGAAACGACCTTCTTGAACTTCAAACTTGCGCGACTCACTTCCTTTCTCGCCCAAACCACCTTGGGCGCGCAAACAAAAACCGGCGCGCAACTCCAAATACTGGCGTGCAAGTCCACCTAAGGGACCACACACTACGTGCGCGACTTCCACACCTGTGTGACAGGAGATCTGATTTTTATAAGTGTTGAACTCCATGAGAAATGAGTAGGGGTGGTCCTCTATTTATAGGCATTCAGATACCCTGCACGGCGGCGCGCAAGTCTTCCATCAGCGTGCAAGTCTCAGTGCGCAAGTCTCTGCCCTTGTCTCTGCCGCACTTCTCACCTGCGCGGCCACACCAACACTTGCACGACCCTCTTTCCTTTTCAATATTTTAAAGTTCTATTCTGGAAAAACAACTGGCGCACAAGTTCCAATCCTCCGAGGCACCGGTGTGCAAGTCCTCTCTCGGTGCGCAAGTCACTTGTGCGACTAACCCAATACTTGCACGACCCTTATCCCTTTTCCATAAATTGATGCTATGATATTGAAAAACATATGTCACGCAAGTTTCATTTCCTTCAAATACACGGCGCTCAAGTCCCTTTTCCAAAAAATACTCTTCTTCATTTGTCGATTTTCAGGCCCAAAAATTTGGCAAACACTGGGAAACAGCGCCACCTTGTATCTACTCTTTTTGTACCGCCTCCAGATCATCCATTCCTTTATTGGTATTCTTTAATTAAACATGTATCGTTATCCACATCCCTTTAAATCGACATTCCACCATGGAATCTCCTTTGTCAACAAATTTGTATGTTGTTTGTGTGCTTTGTTAACAAGAAGGATCACCTCAAAAACACTTCTTTTCGGTGATTTGTATCCTTCAGAAACTCTTCTTCATTAAACAAGAACTCCACTATCATGATATATATCCATTATATATCAGTGTTAGCATCATCATATTTTGTGAAGTGCATGGCCATATCAGAATTCCAATCCCTCGTACATTGTCATTGTCTTCTTCTTCAACCGTCATTCTCTACTTAATGAAAAACATATGACTCAATTCTTTGAGAAGTCTCTTGCATGGTTCTCATGCAATAATGAGGAATGGCTTGGTCTTCATCAAATCCCCATTCTTATTTAATCATCCCAAGATGGATTATACCTCACTTTCTTCACTGTTGTAAACAATGTGTCACCTTTGATACATGTTCTTTAAACTTATGATCAGTACAACAATCACCTGAATTTCCATTCCTCCATTTCATTGGAGTACTTCTTAATCTCATTAATTTTGATCTTCATTGACAACTATTGGCAAAAAATACAACATTATACACAAAGTGGTTCCAAAAATCCCCCCTTTATATTTTGTTGTCAATACCTTACATATCTTCTTAAATGAATTCGTCAATGTCAAAATGAGAATCTTCTATTCACTTAACTTTCTGTTCAAACATTAATTTCACTTTCTCTCCCCCTTATTTACAAGAAATACAAAGCTCATGGTAGGGAGGGTATCAATATATACTTAAGAAATGTTTCATTAATCATTTCACTCTAAGTGTACTTGAGCAATGCTTGATATAGAAAACAAGAGTATTTGATTTAGACAACTAGGTTGTCCATTATTCACAAATTATGATACCAACATGAGATGATAACTCATGTATTTTATATTTAAGGGTTTATCACTTTCATTTCAGGCTAAAGAGATCATATTTGAAAAGGAATAATCAGCCTGAAACTCCTGCACTCACATCAGCAAACAGATCAAAAACATTCACGTGCAATTGGCCGGATAAGTGGCCTTGGGGCACTTCCATTCTTATTATGTCACTAATCAATTCAGTTACTCCCCCTTTGTAGAATTATTTTTGTTCTGAGTAACCAAGGGATAGAGATTGAGAAATGATATCCCTTCTCCAATGACTTGTTTCTTCAAGAAATTTACAGAGAAACTGCATTTAATACCAGCTGGAGTTGATATTGATTGAAATAGTGATCTTGGAAGCTTCTTATATTTTTTTCCTCCTCCTCAAGGGAAACACTCCTTATCATCTTCATCAAGCGTGATCCTTCATCATCTTAATATTTGAATATAAATTGAAGAATCTTCGAAGGATAGAAACTTCTTCAGCTTAGCTGTCAAGAGTTTACATCATTCACTACTTCTCAGGTTCTCCCCCTGATAGCATGCTTCACCTTGAATTCCCTGCATTGAATGCACAAATACAATACACAAATTATTAAGGGAGTAAGGTGGTTCCTCTTTGCTTTATCAACATGAGCTACATGGTTGTGGTTTTTTTCTCAAC
This sequence comes from Viscum album, assembly GCA_963277665.1. NCBI lineage: Eukaryota > Viridiplantae > Streptophyta > Magnoliopsida > Santalales > Viscaceae > Viscum > Viscum album. Next base: position 117,681,584 of record OY728137.1, read on the forward strand.
CAAGTTCCTCTGTTTACTCCAGTCTTCATGCCTGCACATTTGAACATATGTTCTGACATGTGTTGATGTGGCATGGATCTGTTCACATGATCTTCTGCTTTGTGTGAAGAATTGTTCCTCTTGAAAACCATTTTGAATGATGCATTCTTACTCCTTTTGAGGACTACTTCTTTCTCTGGTATTAAGGTTGGACAAACTTTTTCAATGTGACCATATTTCTTGCATCTCTCACACAGAACTTCTTTGACACGTGTGTTTCTCTTGGTTTTCACTCTCTCATGATTTTTGTCTTCATTACGTGAAATTTTTCCTTTTACTTTGTCATCGGCCTTGGTCTTTTCATCTTCAAGATTCCTCATTCTTTTCAGATCTTCTGGCCAGATGACTAGTATGTCATTTGGAACTGCTGCAGCCGGTTTGGATCTTCCACATGGGTTCATCTGAGTTTCATCCCACTTAGTTTTTCTTTTGGATGAATGAATCTTCAATTTCATGGATCTAAAATCCTGAGTCTTCTCATCTTCCCTACTTGAGATCTTCTTGGGGAAATATGTGTTTGCACTATTCTTATGATTTCTTCCCAAGGTATTTTCTTCATACTTAGATGGGATCAGAGGTATTCTTTTCTTATCAACAGTGAAAGCATGTTGAGATGGGCATGTACCTACCATGTGACCGCTGTCGTTGCATACATCACAGATGTTATCAATCATTCCAAATCTGTTTTCTATAAACAGATTCTTATGGACCTGCACATGTTTCTTCTTCTTCTCTATATTTCATCCCTTTGATATAGGCTTTCTTTGTGCTTTTTCATTAAATGGATTGTACCAACAATCCAGTGCACAATTCCCAAATCTTTTGCAGCACCAACATTGACCCACAAATCTTTTCTTCTTTGTATCTTCTGTATGAGGTTTTTGGGCCTTCATCTTGATTTCTTGTGCTCTATTTGAGGAACCAACTTCCTCCTTTTTCTTTCGATCCACCCTGGCCATGGTGGTAGGTTTCTTCTCCTCACCTTTCCTCATCCATACTTGTTTAGAATTTTTCTTCCAGCCTGCACTGATTGTGGGAACATTTTTAGAAACATGAGTACAAGATGGTTTGGATAGTACCTTCACTTTCTCAGTTGCTTGTGATAGATCAATGAGTGAAGTCATGATCTTATTATCACATGTTGGAATTCTTTTGGATTTAGTATCCTCTAGTGAGCATTGAGTACCAGCAGAAACTGATTTTGGTTCATTCTTTTGTGAAGTCTCAATATGTGTCTTCTCCAGATTTATTAGTTGGGCTTCCAATTTTTGACTTTCAATATTGAATATTATCTTCTGGTCTTCAATCATGATCATATTTTCTTCACAAGTCTTCTTAAATCTTTCAACCTCATCTTCATGCATCTTAACTTTGTTTTGTAACAAAGAGTCAAGTTCCTTGAATCTCCTGGAAGTTTCTTCCAAACAAAACCTCTTAAATTCATCTATCATCTTCAGATCAGCTTCAAGTGCATGGATATTATCTTTTAGAGTCTTCTTGACTCCCTCTATTTCTTCAAATACTTTAATCTGTTTGGTGAGCTTTAAGCATTCAAGAATTTTTTCCTTCCAAGCCCTTTTCCAAATTATCTACTTCTCTTTCCAATCGGTTGATCTCAACCTGCATGCATTGAAATATTCTGAAAATAGCAGCAACTCTTTGTTTAGGAATATCATGTAGACAACTTGTTAACTTCTCCTGATCACTTGAGATAGATGTGCCTTCCATTCTTGTGGTAGAATCATGTGCCACCAGCTCAATACTTTCCAAGCCTAAAATTTCCTCATTATTGGAAGGGCATGGAGATACAGACACTGCATCTTCTTTGGATATCAGAGACTTCTTGAACTACTTCTTATCTTTCTTTTTCCTATTTTTCATGGTCTTGCTGGATGTAGACTTCTTCTCAGAAAATACTGAATCATTATCAAGACTGCTCTTCATTGTTGACTTTAGGAAAGAAACTCAAATCCTCTTCTGAATATGATTACTCTATAGTATCCAACATTCGTGAACCTTTCCCTTTGATACCACTTGTAGGACCCCGGGACACCCTGAGAGGGGAGGGGTGAATCAGGGTGTCAACTTTTTCTTATTAAAGTTGTGGATCTTGTTCCCATGTTGGTAGGAACTAGTCAAACATGTATGATGGATATGATCAGTAATGAAACATTCACATGCATAGAGATGACACAACAATTTTTACTTGGTTCACTACTAAGGGCTACGTCCAAGGAGCATACGCCGACAAGTTGCCGGTCATACCCAATTCTACTATACTTCACTAGCTGTGGATTACAGAGGTTCGGGCACAATCACTCTGTCCCAGGCTCACTGCCTATAAAATGGTTCAGGGATAGCTCACTGCTTCCCTCGGGTCACTCCCGTTGACTCCCCCTGGCTCACCACCCTTGGTGAAGTCTCACTCAGTTTATAGATGTGAAGGTCTGTTGAATAGATTTGCATTGAAGTCTTTGTCTCCAGTTCAGCACGAGACAATGCTTGCATCAGAGTACTGAGTTGATTCTCTTTTGCATTCAATCTTCTTCTTTAGTGCAAAAATAAAATTCACTGTATCTTCTTCTTTTCTTCCTTTGATTACCAATACCTAAACCTGTGTGTTTTGAATTAATCCCCTCTTTCTGTGTAGATCTGAGTTTAGTTTCACGAATTGTTCTTCTTCTCTTCGCAAAGCACAATGATGGTGTTAAACACCAGTCATGTGTGTGCAGAACCACTTCTCTTCAAAGAAACAAATTGTTCTTTGTTATTTCGTCTTTGTAAATGAATACATCATCCGTTTCACTGAAGGTATCGAGCAATATTCCGGATCTCGTGCAGCTCCACAAAGAGGGGCGAGCTCCAACAACACCTAGCGCTCTTCTCCAAGCCTGGCGCGTAGGTCCTAATACGGCACGCAAGTCTTCAGTGCAGAAGTCCAAACTGGCACGCAGGTATCACCAAACCACCTGCACGACACGAACTTCTTGAACTTCAAACTTGCGTGACTCACTTCCTTTCTCGCCCAAACCGCCTTGGGCGTGCAAACAACAACCGGCGCACAACTCCAAATACTGGCGTGCAAGTCCACCTGTGCGACCACACACTACCTGCATGACTTCCACACCTGCGCGATGGGAGATCTGATTTTTCTAAGTGTTGAACTCTATGAGAAATGAGGAGGGGTGGCCCTCTATTTATAGGCATTTGGATACCCTGTGCAGTGGCGTGCAAGTCTTCCCTCGACATGCAAGTCTGAGTGCACAAGTCTCTTCCCTTGTCTCTGCCGCACTTCTCACCTGTGTGACCACACCAACACTTGCGTGACCCTCTTTCCTTTTCCATATTTTGAAGTTCTATTCTGGAAAAACAACTGGCACACAAGTTCCAATCCTCCTAGGCACCGACACACAAGTCCTCTCTCGGCACGCAAGTCACTTGCGTGACCAACCCAATACTTGTGCGACCCTTATCCCTTTGCCATAAATTGATGTTCTGATCTTGAAAAACATATGGCGCACAAGTTTCATCTCCTTAAAATACACGGCACGCAAGTCCCTTTTCCTAAAACCACTCTTCTTCATTTGTCGATTTTCAGGCTTAAAATTTTGGCAAGAACTGGGAAACGGTTCCACCTTGTATCTTCTCTTTTTTTTACTGCCTCCATATCATCCATTCCTTTGTTGAAGTTCTTTAATTAAACATGTATCGTTATCCACATCCCTTGATCTCGACATTCCACCATGGAATCTCCTTTGTCAACAAATTTGTGTGTCATTTTTGTGCTTTGTTAACAAGCACAATCACCTGAAAAACACTTCTTTTCGATGATTTGTATCCTTCAGCAACTCTTCTTCTTTCAACACGAACTCCACTATCATGATATATATCCTTTGATATATCATGGTTAGCATCATCATATTTTTTGAAGTGCATGGCCATATCAGAATTCCAATCCCTCATACATTGTCATTGTCTTCTTCTTCAACCGTCATTCTCTACTTCATGAAAAACATATGACTCAATTATTCAAGAATTCTCTTGCATGGTTCTCATGCAATCATGATGAATGGCATGGTCTTCATCAAATACCCATTCTTATTTAATCACCCCCAAATTGATTATACCTCACCTTCTTCATTGTTGTAAACAATGTGTCACCTTTGATACATGTTCTTTGAACTTATGATCTGTACAACAATCACCTGAATTTCTATTCCTCCATTTTATTGGAGTACTTCTTAATCTCCTTAATTTTGATCTTCATTGAAAACCATTGACAACAAATACAACCTTAAACACAAAGTGGTTCCAAAAATCTCCCCCTTTGTATTTTTCTATCAATACCTTACATATCTTCTGAAATGAATTCATCAATGTCAAAATGAGAATCTTATCTTCACTCAACTTTATGTTCAAAATTTCATTTCAATGTCTCTCCCCCTTATTGACAAGAAATAAAAAGCTCATGGTAGGGAGGGTATCAATCTATACTTAAGAAATGTTTCATTAATCATTTCACTCTAAGTCTACTTGATCAATGCTCGATGTAGAAAACAAGAGGATTTGATTTATACAACAAGGATGTCCATTATTCACAGATCATGATACCAACATGAGATAAGAACTCATGTATTTTGTCTTAAAGGGTTTATCACATTCATTTTAGTCTAAAGAGATCATATTTGAAAAGGAATAATCAGACTGAAACTCCTGCACTCACATCAGCAAAAAATCAAAAACATTCAAGTGCAATTGGTAGGATAAGTGGCCTTGGAGCACTTCCATTCTTCTTATGTCACTGATCAATTCAGTTACTCCCCCTTTGTAGAATGATCTTTGTTCTCAGTAACAAATGGATAGAGATTGAGAAATGATATACCTTCTCTAATGACATGTTTCTTCAAGAAATTTACATAGAAACTTCATTTAATACTAGCTGGAGTTGATATTGATTGAAATAGTGATCTTGGAAGCTTATTCATTTTTTCCTCCCCCTCAAGGGAAACACTCCGTATCATCTTCATCAAGCGTGATCCTTAATCATCTTAATATTTTAATATCAATTGAAGAATCTTTGAAGGATGGAAACTTCTTCAGCTTAGCTATCAAGAGTTGACAACATTCACTACTTCTCAAGTTCTCCCCCTGAGATCATGATTCACCTTTAATTACCTTCATTGTAAGCACAAATACAATACACAAATGATTAAGGGAATAAGGTGGTTCCTCCTTGATTCATCAAAAAAGAGCCACATGGTTGAGGTTATTTTCTCAACCAAGTTCCTCTATTTACTCCAGTCTTCATGCCTGCACATTTGAACATATGTTCTGACATGTGTTGGTGTGGCATGGATCTGTTCACATTCTCTTCTGCTTTGTGTGAAGAATTGTTCCTCTTGACAACCATTTTTAATGATGCATTCTTACTCCTTTTGAGGACTACTTCTTGCTGTAGTATTAAGGTTAGAAAAACTTTTTCAATGTGACCATATTGCTTGCATCTCTCACACAGAACTTATTTGACACGTGTGTTTCTCTTGGTTTGCACTCTCTCATGATTTTTGTCTTCATCACGTGAAATTTTTCCTTTTCCTTTTTCACCAGCCTTGGTCTTTTCATCTTCAAGATTCCTCATTCTTTTCAAATCTTTTGTCCAGATGACCAGTATGTCATTTGGAATAGCTGCAGCCGGTTTGGATCTTCCACATGGGTTCATCTGAGTTTCATTCCACTTAGTTTTTATTTTGGATGAATGACCCTTCAATTTCAGGGATCTAAAATCCTGAGTCTTCTCAGCTTCTCTACTTGAGATCTTCTTAGGGAAATATGTGTTTGCCCTATTCTTATGATTTCTTCCCAAGGTACTTTCTTCATACCTAGACAGCATCAGAGGTCTTTTTTTTTATCATCAGAGAAAGCATGTTGAGATGGGCATGTACCTACAATGTGACCACTCCCGTTGCATACATCACAGATGTTATCAAGCATTCCGAATCTGTTTGCTATAAACAGATGCTTATGGACCTGCACATGTTGCTTCTTCTTCTCTGTATTTATTCCCTTTGATACATGCTTTCTTTGTGCTTTTTCATTAAAGGTATTGTACCAACAATACAGTGCACAATGTCTAAATCTGTTGCAGCACTAACATTGACCCACAAATATTTTATTCTTTGTATCTTCTATATGAAGTTGTTGGGCCTTCATCTTGATTTCTTGTGCTCTATTTGAGGAGCCAACTTCCTCCTTTTTCTTCTGATCCATCCTGGCTATGGTTGTAGTTTTCTTCTCCCCACCTTTCCTCATCCATACTTGTTTAGAATTTTTCTTCCAGCCTGCACTGATTGTGGGAATAATATTAGAAACATGAGTACAAGATGGTTTGGATGGTACCTTCACTTTATCATTTGCTTGTAATAGGTCAATGAGTGAAGTCATGATCTTCTTATCAAATGTTGGAAGTATTTTGGCTTTAGTATCCTCCAGTGAGCATTGAGTACCAGCAGCAACTGATTCTGGTTCATTCTTTTGTGAAGTCTCAATATGTGTCTTCTCCAGATTGGTTAGTTGGGCTTCCAATTTTTGACTTTCAATATTGAGGATGATCTCTTGATCTTCAATCATGATCATCTTTTCTTCACAAGTCTTCTTCAATCTTTCAACCTCGTCTTCATGCATCTTAACATTGTTTTGTAACAAAGATTCAAGTTCCTTGAATCTCCTGGATGTTTCTTCCAAACAAAACCTCTTGACTTCATCGCTCATCTTCAGCTCAGCTTCAAGTTCATGGATCTTATCTTTTAGAGTCTTATTGACTCCCTCTATTTCTTCAAAGACTTTAATATATTTGGTGAGATTTAAGCATTCATGACTTTTTCCTTCCAAGCCCTTTTCCAAATTATCTGCTTCTCTTTCCAGTCGGTTGATCTCAACCTGCAATCACTAAAATATTCACAAAATAGCAGCAACTCATTGTTTAGGAATATCATGCAGACAACTTGTTAACTTCTCCTGATCACTTGAGATAGAAGTGCCTTCCATTATTGTGGTAGAATCACATGCCACCAGCTCGATACTTTCCAAGCATAAAATTTCCTCATTATTGGAAGGTCATGGAGATCCAAACACTGCATCTTATTTGGATATCAGAGACTTATTCAACTACTTCTTCTCTTTCTTTTTCCTATTTTTAATGGTCTTGCTAGATGTAGAATTCTACTCAAAAATTATTGAATCATTATCAAGACTGCTCTTCATTGTTGATTTTAGGAAAGAAACTGAATCCTCTTCTGAAAATGATTACTGATATTATCCAACATTCGTGAACCTTTCCCTTTGATACCACTTGTAGGACCCCGGGACACCCTAAGAGGGTAGGGGTGAATCAGGGTGTCAACTTTTTCTTATTAAAGTTGTGGATCTTGTTCCCACGTTGGTAGGAACTAGTCAAACCTTTATGATGGATATGATCAGCAATGAAACATTCACATGCAAAGAGATGACATAGCAATTTTTACTTGGTTCACCACTAAGGGCTACGTCCAAGGAGCATACGCCGACAAGTTTCCGGTCATACCCAATTCAACTATAATTCACTAGATGTGGATTACAAAGGTTCAGGCACAGTCACTATGTCCCTAGCTCACTGCCTTTACAATGGTTCAAGGATAGCTCACTACTTCCCTCGGGTCACTCCCATTGACTCCCCCTGGCTCACCGTATAAGTCCCCAGCCTTAAACATTACTTAATCTTTAATTAAATTGAATAATTCACATTGAGGATCTTTTCAAGTTTAGAGTTTTAGAGAATTTGGACATAACTATTACATCTAAAAGGTTACAAAGTAGGCACATCTACTCAGCTTACATTTTTTTCACAAAAACAAAAACTCTTGAACAAAAGAGTCATTTCTAGTTCCCTGCTTTAGACAACCTGACATTTCCTTGATCCCGTCCTTGACCATATTTAACTTTATGTCCTGTGAAAATCATTTCAAAAAAACTTGGGATGAGCATAAAAATCTCAGTAAGGGATATAAAAATATGGAAAGGAAACATGAGTACATGTATACATAAGAATCAATGAAATCATACTTTACCCATAAAACATAATCACTTTAACATACCTCATCAAATCATGAATAAATCATAGAGATCATAAGACATAAAGGTAACTTAAGTCATTCATAAAATTCATACGTAGGGAGTAACCCTCATGGTTACGTTTGGAATACCCATCATAGTATATTCCCTAAATCTCTTCATAGAAACCTTAATGTTTAACTCCTTCGCGTTACCCAATGCATTGGAGAGCTATATCAGGATCACCCACCCTTAGTTTATCACGGAACCACCCATCTTCATTAATAATGCCCAAGAACCATAACATAATCATAGCACATAACTTAAGAATAATGGAAAGATAAAATTCCCACATTGAAATAACAATATAACATTTTAAGATATTGAAATAATGAATCCATTCTAAAAACCATTTTCAAAACCATTCAAAACATTTAATAAAGATATTTTTGAATCAAAGTGTCCTATACCACTTTGAAGCTTTTAACACTTTAAACCATTAATATCCATATAAATAAATCCTTAAAACCATTTTGAAGACATGGATATTACTGAGAAATATTTATAAGAATAACTTATTAATAAATTTAAAATGATATTTTAGTTAAAGGGTTTTTAATAAAATGAGAGACACTTGAATATAATAATTGAGGAATAACATTTAATCAGAACTTTATAATATCATGAGAATAAAGGGATTTATGGTATAATATTCCAAAGGACAGTACATGCACCATATAAGAGTGAATTGGTGCATAACAACAATGAAGTCTCAATAGAAATGTAAAATGAGATAAAATCCATTATAAAGAAGGTATCCTTAAATTAAGGATAAATCAATCTCATAATTATGTGTGAAAAATATATATACACCCAATATAAGTGTATATTAAGTGTAAAACAATCAAAGGTAATTCACACATATTCAAAGGATTACATATTCAATAACTACATGTTGAACCCAAAGAAATGGAAATTGGGTTAAGAAGTTCCCTTGGTAAAATTCGACAGCCTAACTACGTCACTTTAAAATTCATAAAATTAGTTGATGAGAGAGAAAATGGTATATCATCACTTGGACATAAAATTTACACCAATAAGGATATAGGAGAACATATCCCAACCTAAAAAGATATATATTAAAAGACATAACAAAATAAGTCTTTTAAAAAGAGGAGTGTGAAAGGTTCCCTTACCGATTTGGGAAACTTTCGAAACGTACACCCCATGAAAGAAGGGTAATACAATGAAGATGAAAATACCCCTAAATGAGAGCATATTATATAATAATGTGAAGTAAATACACCACAAAAAATGAAATATTGGCAAATGTAGCATGAATCTCACTTGAATAAAAAGTGATATGAAAATCCCCTTATGAAAATTCGGCAGCCTAACGACACCACATAAAACTTCCAAAAATGGATTGATGAGATAAAATAGGGTCCCTCATCATATTAACATAAAATTTACAGAAATAGTAATATAAAATTCCATCCCCCAACATAATAAAGAGGATATTAAAGTAAGTTTCATAAAAAAGAGTACTAAAACAGAAAGAGAGGTAGGATCCCTTATGAAAATTCGGCAGCCTAACGACGCCACTTAAAAATTATAAAAATGAATTGATGATTGTAAGAGGGGGTATATCATCATATGAAAATACAAATTATATAGTGTTTAATATAAAATAACATCCTCCAACATAAGAACATAGATCATAAATGAAATGACATAAAATAGGGTACTTGAAAAGAAAGAGAGAGGTCGGATCCCTTACCTTGTGTCCGACTTGACTTGATCGTTCTTTAATCTCCTGAATAATAAACTTGAGTTAATTTATACTTGCTTAAGAACCTTTTTAAAGTTCATTATTCCTTTTATATCACTTATTACCATGTTATGAACACTATGTAATTATTTAAGTTAATAATGGTCGTTTTGTCAATCATTGCTACTTGAGTCAAAAATAAACTCTTTATAATTACAAGTTTGTTCATGGGGTAAAATATACATTATATCCAGAATTATATTAATTATATAGATATCATATATATAATATATATCCATTATATACATGCATTTATAATATTACATAAAATTTAGAGGTAATAAATGAAATGCACCGTTCATGGAGACGGTAAGTCGTACGTACGCATGAACGCTACTTCCATTTCTATTTCATATTTAATGAAATTAAAACATGATGATACATAATAGTATTATAATTACAGTATTATATCATATATAATATCATTAAATATATCCTTTATATGTACCACATATGGTATTAATGAATCAAATCACTTTGAGAGGGCGGTAGTCCTCACTTCCTAAAATGAAGATATCGCGTCACCCATAATGGAAACCATAAAGGTATACCATAAATGAAAAATAAATAAGATTAAGTAAAACATAAACATATTATATATCATATATAAATATAGTGACATCTTAATGGCCACCTTTGAAGGTGTTAAAATAATATTGAACAATCATCATTTTGTGAGGCAGAAATTCACCATCCACAGAAAACAGTATGTTCTTTAACCATTAGATGTAGGTGTGTGTAAGTGTAGCTCAAATATTTCTTATAAAAACATACTACTATATTTATGATACTGGTTTTGTTACAAAAGAAATGAATAAAAAGATTTTAGGGGGTTGGAGAAGAAAAATAAAACAAAAGAACACAAGTGAAGACATTACCTTAAAATCGGGTAACTCCTCTTGGTTTGAACCAAAAGGGTTTCTTGAAGAGCATTATGCCAAATGTGAGGCTTCAATGATGAATATAGGGATTTGGAGAGATTAATTGGGCAGGGTTTGTCCGAGCCAAAGGCTTGAGAGGTGTGGGTAAGGAGGTAGAGGTGGGGGCCTTTTATAAGAGGAGGGGAGGGGCACTCTTGGAAAGGTATAAAATGTTACTTTATTTTCAAATGAGTTTCGGATTTTAAAGGTCCCACATTGATGTATTTAGATGATAGGGTGATAAGAGGTCTAAATCCACCCATCCAATAGGTTTTTGATGTGTGTAGGGATTAGATTTTACATTATCTTTTCATGTTATTTAAATCGTTAAATAATGAGGTAATCGCTGCATCATCATGATGTCATAAATCATTTAATTTATTTAATGTATAAAAACAAAAAAATACTATGATATAGGAAATCTTTTTATATTTCCAATTACTATTTATAGTCAAAAATCTGACTTTTATAACCCCATGTAAATTTTTTCTTAGTAAAACAATACATGTTTGTGTCATTTTTACTTTTACTTTAAATAAAAGGCATTAATGTCATTATCTTACCCAAGTGGCTCCATGGGGTCCCAAAAATAGACCCATGGGTTTTCTTGGTCGTCCATGACTCATACAATAGGGTTAGTACAATTGTCAAGATATTTTCATTTTATTATAATATCATTTTTACCTTAAATCACACTAATTACCTTTAATCACGATTAATAAAACTTAAAAGTTACTTTTCATCAAAAATTATTTTCATCCCATTAAACCAAATTTTACTTGATAATGAAAATAATTTATATTTAATTTTTGAAATTCAAATCACAGAAGTGGTAAAGTTCCATTTAAACGAAAAATCAGTTTTTGTAACTACCACTTTGTGGTTTCACTATTCATCAAAAATTAAGGTTTTTCAGAAAAATACCAAAAATTCACCCTAAGTTATATTTGATATTCCAAATTAAAAAATAATGTCTATTTTACCAAATTCATAACATATAAGTTGAATTAATTAATTTTCTAATTAAATCTCACTGTCAAATCAAATAGCGTGTTTTTAAGAAACAATATCTATCAAAAGATTGACACTCGTTTATGTCCAATATCAAAGTGATATAAATTCCAATGACCACCATTGGATTAAATGATAAAAATATATTCTAATTTCACTTTAAAACAATTAAAAATATAATATAATAATATAAATAAATTAGATTAAAAAGAGGTTTTGAATTAAAATACAACATTTTTCATTATTCATTAAAAAATGAACTTTATCAGAAAAATACCAAAAATTTACACAAAGTAAATTTTGATGTCCCGATTCTAAAGAAGAATTTTATTTTGTCAAATATAACACATAAAATTGTCAAAAGTATATTTAAAAAGGGTTCTCCATCAAAAGGCGGTTAATCGACCTTTTAAAGAATATTAGAAGATTTATGCTTAAAATTGGATTCATTTGAATTTTAAGCCTCTAACATTTATTGGATAAAAGTAACAATATTTGAAAAAAAAATATAAGCATTTTGTAGTTAGTTCTGTTCATTCCTTCCATTACAATGGCTAGGCGTTAACTACCATTTAAAATAATATTATTTTATTATTAGAGTGCAACGTAAGATTTCAAAGAAACTCGTTGTTGTGTATTGGGTACGCCATCGAGCATAGTGTTCCATTTAAAGTAATATTAAAATTTTATTCACAAATATTGATAAACCTTAGAATTTACTATTATTTATTTACCAGGGATGTTACATCCTTTCCCCCTTTTGGGAATTGCGTCCTCGCAATTTCAAAATTGGGCTTGGAAACTTCATTAAAAGTCCCACATCGGAACAAGAGTCAGTAAAACTATCACTTTAAAAGAAAGGGAGATAAGTAAAAAGGTCACCTGGGTTTACGCATAATAGGATTCCAAGTATGAAAATATGTATATGGAGGAGAAAACAGAGGGTCATGTTCTGATGGAGAGTGATAGTAAACATGTCTAGGATAAAGTTAACCACAAGAAAATCACAAACTTGTGATGGGTTAAACAGTATTCGATTCCCCAGTAGGAAACGTTAACATAATTTTTTTTTGTTTTAAGTTACTTTTCATTGAGGAATTTATTTTTGAGCTTAACTAAATCATAATGAAACATACTTACTTATCACGTAGACTTTCAACTTTTAATAGATTCCTTAATCAAACTCATATTTTCTCCAAAATATGAGTATTTAGGAAGAATTTTTCACATTAAGAGTACTATAATAAACTTCTTGAAAATCACATAATCCACAAAAGAGAACTATATATTTCCCATGTCTTTAGATCTCAACCAAAACCAAACCAAAAATTTTAGTACGAGATCAAATAATACCCAAAAAGGATTTTTTTTTTTTTACAAAAAGAAAAACTAAACCTAATCGCCAAAATTTGTCAAACAAAACCCAAAGTTCAACAAAGACCATTCAATAAACATCTATCCATAAAATTCTTCAAAGTAAACCAAACTAAGATTGAAACCCAAATCTCTAAAGGATTTATTCACATAGTCTCTTAAGATAAATCTTAACATTTTTCTCCAAAATAACATCAGTTACTCTTACAGTATCATACTTAAAAGTAATTAACCTAATCACATATCATCCATGATAGGATAATCATTTCAATTGATAACCCAAAATCAACTTACTCTCAATTCATAAAAACATATAACTAAAAAGAATCATTCAAACTAACCAGGGACTTCACGTAGTCCAGTGGTAGGCGATAAATACCAGTTGCACTTTAGTTATGGGTTCGATTCCCACAGCTTTGTCTGATGCGAAGGGTTGTCAAACGGTCTGCGTGTTGTCCTTTTTCCAAAACTATATAATTATTAAAACATTCCCGAAAACGAGATAAAATATTCAAAAGTAATCATAACATATTTTAACCTCAAGTTTATATCATGCCTTTCATTTTCCATCATAACATATAGTAACCCATAATTGCCCCAAAAGTAAGGATCATATAAACCCTAATGGTTACCTTTATAATTATAACATGAACTTCCACATCGAGTTGGTTCTCTCGTACAAGAGGCATTAGGGAACTCATAAGGTTCAAGTGGTTGATCATGAATCATGATAGTTGGTTTAGAATAACCACGAGATTTCTCATTGAATCCCCCATTTCCTCCAGTCTCCTAATCAGTAAACCACCACAGTTTCCTTCAAACCCATTGTCACTTTGGTGCCTGCTAGATCCATTCATTTAATAAAACCAAAAAGGTCAGTGTGAGTATATCAGTAAAATCATCATATAATAAATAGGAATATAAACACCAAGATATACTTATCCAAGTTATCTCAAACTCATTCTAACTTTCAAGAAAAAAATGACTCCATATAATATACTAATCGTTGTGGTTATACACAACTTGTCATTTTTTCTTAAACAACACTCTAACCACTAAAGTTATCTAAACCGATCTCTGATACCAACTATAAGGCCCCAGCCTTAAACATTACTTAATCTTGAATTAAATTGAATAATTCACAATGAGGATCTTTTCAGGTTTAGATTTTTATAGAATTAGGACATAAATATTACATCTCAAAGGTTACAAAGTAGACACATCTACTCAGCTTCCATTTTTTTCACAAAAACAAAAACTCTTGAACAAAAGTGTCATGTCTAGTTCCTTGTTTTAGATAGCCTGACATTTCCTTGATCCCATCCTTGACCCTATTCAACTTTATGTCCTGTGAAAAACATTTCAAAAAAACTTGGGATGAGCATAAAAATCTCAGTAAGGGATATAAAAATATGGAAAGGAAACATGATTACATGTATACATAAGAATCAATGAAATCATACTTTACCCATAAAACATATGCACTTTAACATACCTCATCAAATCATAAATAAATCATAGAGATCATAAGACATAAAGGTAACTTGAGTCATTCATAACATTATTATGTAGGGAGTAACCCTCATGGTTACGTATGAAATACCCATCACAGTATATTCCCTAAATATCTTTGGAGAAACCTTAACGTTTAACTCCTTCACGTTCCCCAATGCATTGGAGATCTATATTGGGCTCACCCGCCCTTAGTTTATCACGGAACCACCCATCTTCATAAACAATTCCCAAGAACCATAACATAATCATAGCACATAACTTAAGAATAATGTAAAGATAACATTCCCATATTGCAATAACAATATAACATTTTAAGATATTGAAATAATGAATCCATTCTAAAAAACATTTTCAAAACCATTCAAAACATTTATTAAAGAGATTTTTGAATCAAAGTGTCCCATACCACTTTGAAGCTTTAAAAATTTTAAACCATTAATATCCATATAAATAAATACTTAAAACCATTTTGAAAACATGGATATTAATGAGAAATATTTATAAGAATAAATAATTAAAACATTTAAAACGATATTTTAGTTAAAGGGTTTTTAACAAAATGAGAGACACTTGAATACAATAATTGAGGAATAACATTTAATCAGAACTTTATAATATCATGAGAATAAAGGGATTCATGATATAATATTCCAAATGACAATATATAAACCATATAAGAGTGAATTGGTGCATAACAACAATGAAGTCTCAATTGAAATGTAAAATGAGATAAAATCCCTTATAAAGAAGGGATCCTTAAATTAAGGATAAATCAATCTCATAATTATGTGTGGAAGATATATATACACCCAATATAAGTGGATATTAAGTGTAAAACAATAAAAGGTAATTCACACATATTCAAAGGATGACATATTCAATAACTACATGTTGAACCCAAAGAAATCGAAATTGGGTTAAGAAGTTCCCTTGGTAAAATTCGACAGCCTAACTACGTCACTTTAAAATTTGTAAAATTAGTTCATGAGAGAGAAAATGGTATCACATCACTTGGAAATAAAATTTACACCAATAATTATATAGGAGAACATATCCCAACATAAAAATATGTATATTAAAAGACATAACAAAATAAGTCTTTTAAAAAGAGGAGTGTGAAAGGTTCCCTTACCGATTTGGGAAACTTTCGAAATGTACACCCCATGAAAGAAGGGTCATACAATGAAGATGTAAATACCCATAAATGAGAGTATATTATATAATAATGGGCAGTAAATACACCACACAAAATGAAATAATGTCAAATGTAGCATGAATCTCACTGGAATAAAAAGTGAGATGAAAATCCCCTTATGAAAATTCGGCAGCCTAACGACGCCACATAAAACTTCCAAAAATGTTTTGATGAGATAAAATAGGGTATATCATCATATTAAAATTAAATTTATAGAAATAGGAATATAAAATAACATCCCCCAACATAAGAAAGAGGATATTAAAGTAAGTTACATAAAAAGAGTACTAAAAAAGAAAGAGAGGTAGGATCCCTTATGAAAATTCGGCAGCCTAACGGTGCCACTTAAAAATTATAAAAATGAATTGATGAGAGTAAGAGGGGGTATCTAATCATATGAAAATTCAAATTACAGTGTGTTTAATATAACAGAACATCCTCCAACATAATAAAATGGAGCATAAAGGAAATTACATAAAAGAGGGTACTTGAAAAGAAAGAGAGAGGTCAGATCCCTTACCTCGTGTCCAATTTGACTCGTTCGTTCTTTAATCTCCTGAATAATAAACTTTAGTTAATTTATAATTTCTTAAGAACCTTTTTAAAGTTAATTTTTCCTTTTATATCACTTATTACGATGTTATGAACACTATTTAATTATTTATGTTAATAATGGTCGTTTTGTCGATCATTGTTACTTGAGTAAAAAATAAACTCTTTATAATTACAAGTTTGTTCACGGGGTAAAATATCCATTATATCCAGAATTATATTCATTATGTAGATATCATATATATAATATATATCCATTATATACATGCATTTATAATATTACATAACATTTAGAGGTAAGAAATGAAATGCACCGTCCATGGAGACGGTCAGCCGTACGTACGCATGAACGCTACTTCCATTTCTATTTCATATTTAATGGAATTAAAACATAATGATACATAATAGTATTATAATTACAGTATGATATAATATATAATATCATTAAATATCTCCTTTATACGTACCACATATGGTATTAACAAAACAAATCACTTTGAGGGGGCGGTAGTCCGCACTTCCTAAAATGAAGATATCGCGTTTACCCATAATGGAAACAATAAAGGTATGCCATAAATGAAAAATACAAAATATTAAGTAAAAAATAAACATATTATATATAATATATAAATATAGTGACATCTTAATGGCCACCTTTGAAGGTGTTAAAAGAATTTTGAACAATCATCGTTTCGTGTGGCAGAAATTCACCATCCATAGAAACAATATGTTCTTTAACCATTAGATGTAGGTGTGTGTAAGTGTATCTCGAATACTTCTTATAACAACATACTAGTATATTTATGATACTAGTTTTGTTACAAAATAAATGAATAAAAAGAGTTTAGGGGGTTGGAGAAGCAAAATAAAACAAAATAACACAAGTGAAGACATTACCTTAAAATCAGGTAACTCCTCTTGGTTTGAACCAAAAGGGTTTCTTGAAGAGAATTATTCCAAAGTTTATTCTTCAATGATGAATATAGGGATTTGGAGAGATTAATTGGTCAGGTTTTGGCCGAGAAAAAGGCTTGATACGTGTGGGTAAGGAGGTAGAGGTGGGGGCCTTTTATAAGAGGAGAGGAGGGGCACTCTTGGAAAGGTATAATATGTTACTTTATTTTCAAATGAGTTTCGGATTTAAAAGGTCCCACATTGATGTATTTCGAGTATAGGGTGGTAAGAGTTCAAAATGCACCCATATAATTGGTTTTTGACATGTGTAGGTCTTAGATTTTACATTATCTTTTCATTTTATTTAAATCGTTAAATAATGAGGTAATCGTTGCATCATCATGATGTCATAAATAATTTAACTTATTTAATGTCTAAAAATTATAAAAAAAATACCATGATGTGGGAAATATATTTATCTTTCCAATTACTATTTATAGTAAAAAATATGACTTGTATAACCCCATGTAAAAATTGTTTTAGTAAAACAATACATGTTTGTGTCATTTTTACTTTTACTTTAAATAAAAGGCATTAATGTCATTATCTTACCCAAGTGGCTCCATGGGGTCCCAAAAATAGACCCATGGGTTTTATTGGTCGTCCATTACTCATACAATAGGTTTAGGACAAGTGTCATGATATTTTTATTTTATTATAATATCATTTTTACCTTAAATTACACTAATTACCTTTAATCGCGATTAATAAAACTTAAAAGTTACTTTTCATCAAAAATTATTTTCATCACATTAAACCAAATTTTACTTAATAATGAAAATAATTTATATTTTATTTTTGAAATTCAAATCACAGAAGTGGTAAAGTTCCATTTAAACGAAAAATTAGTTTTTGTAACTACCACTTTGTGGTTCCACTATTCATCAAAAATTAAGATTTTTCAGAAAAATACAAAAACTTTACCCTAAGTTATATTTAATATTCCGAATTCAAAAATGATTTCTATTTTACCAGATTCATAACATAGAAGTTTTATTAATTAATTTTATAATTAAATCCCATTGTCAAATCAAATAGCGTGTTTTTAAGAAACAATATCTATCAAAAGATTGACACTCGTTTATGTCCAATATCAAAGTGATATAAATTAAAATGACCACCATTAGATTAAATGGTAAAAATATATTCTAATTTAACTTTAAACCAATTAAAAAGATAATATAATCATATAAATAAATTATATTAAAAATAGGTTTTTAATTAAAATACAACATTTTTCATTATTCATTAAAAAATGAACTTTATCGGAAAAATACCAAAAATTTACACAAAGTAAATTTTGATGTCCCGATTATAAAGAATAATTTTATTTTGTCAAATATAACACATAAATTTTTCAAAAGTATATCTAAAAATGGTTCTCCATCAAAACGCGGTTAATCGACCTTTTAAAAAATATTAGAAGATTTATGCTTAAAATTGGATTCATTTGCATTTTAAGCATCTAACATTTATTGGATAAAAGTAAAAATATTTGACAAACATATATAATCATTTTGTAGTTAGTTCTGTTCATTCCCGCCATTACAACGGCTAGGCATTAACTACCATTTAAAATAATATTGTTTTATTATTAGAGTGCAACGTAAGATTTCAAAAAAACTCGTTGTTGCATATTGGGTATGCCATCGAGCATAGCATTCCCTTTAAAGTAATATTAACATTTTATTCAGAAATATTGATAAACCTAAGAATGTAATATTATTTATTTACCTGGGATGTTACATCATTCCCCCCTTTTGGGAATTTCGTCCTCACAATTTCAAAATTGGGTTTGGAAACTTCATTGAAAGTCCCACATTGGAACAAGTGTCAGTAAAAATATCACTTTAAAAGAAAGGGATAGAAGTACAAAGGTCACCTCAGTTAACCCATACTAGGATTCCAAGTATGAAAATATGGATATGGAGGAGAAAACAAAGGGTCATTTTCTGATGGAGAGTGATAGTAAACATGTCTATGAGAAAGTTAACCATAAGAAAATCACAAACTTGTGATGGGTTAAATGGTATTTGATTCCCCAGTAGGAAAAGTTAACAGACAACATTTTTGTTTTAAGTTACTTTTCATTGAGGAATTTATTTTTGAGCTTAACTAAATCATAATGAAACATACTTACTTGTCACATAGACTTTCAACTTTTACTATATTCCTTAATCAAACTCATTTTTTCTCCAAAACATGAGTATTTAGGAAGACCTGTTCGCATTAAGAGTACTATAATAAACTTCTTGAGAATCACCTAATCCAAAAAAGAGAACTATATATTTCCCATGACTTTAGATCTTAACCAAAACCAAACCAAAAAGTTTAGTATGAGATCAGATAATACCCAAAAAGGATATTTTTTTACAAAAAGAAAAACTGCTCCTAATATCCAAAATTTGTCAAACAAAACCCAAAGTTCAACAAATACCATTCAATAAACATCTATCCATAAAATTATTCAAAGTAAACCAAACTAAGATTGAAACCAAAATCTCTAAAGGATTTAATCACATAGTCTGTTAAGATAAATCTTAACATTTTTCTCCAAAATAACATCAGTTACTCTTACAGTCTCACACTGAAAAGAAATTAACCTAATCACATATAATCCATGATAGGATTATCATTTCCATTGATAACCCGAAATCAACTTACTCTTAATTCATAAAATCATCTAACTAAAAAGAATCATTCAAACTAACCAGGGACTTCACTTTGTCCAGTGGTAGGTGATAAATACCAGTTGCACTTTAGTTGTGGGTTTGATTCCCACAACTTCGTCTGACACGATGGGTTGTTACACGGTCTGCATGTTGTCCTTTTTCCAAAACTATATAATTCTTAAAACATTCCCCAAAATGAGATAAAATCTTCAAAAATAATCATAACATATTTTAACCTCAAGTTTATCCCATGCCTTTCATTTTCCATCATAACATATAGTAACCCATAATTAGCTCAAAAGTAAGGATCATATAAACCCTAATGGTTACCTTTATAATTATCACATGAACTTCTACATCAAGTTGGTTCTCTCGTACAAGAGGCATTAGAGAACTCCCAAGGTTCAATTGGTTGATCATGACTTCTGATAGTTGGTTTAGAATAACCACGAGATTTCTCATTGAATCCCCCATTTCCTCCAGTCTCTTAATCAGAGAACCACCACAGTTTCCTTCAAACCCATTTCCACTTTGGTGCCTGCAAGATCCATCCATTTACTAAAACAAAAAAGGTCGGTGTGAGTATATCAGTAAAATCATCATATAATAAAGAGGAAGATAAACACCAATATATACTTATCCAAGTTATCTCAAACTCATTCTAACTTTCAAAAAAACAATTTCTCCATAGAATATACTAATCGTTGTGGTTATACACAACTTATCATTTTTTCTTAAACAACGCTCTAACCTCTAAAGTTATCTAAACCAACCTCTGATACCAACTATAAGGCCCCAGCATTAAACATTACTTAATATTGAATTAAATTGAATAATTCACATTGAGGATCTTTTCAGGTTTAGAGTTTTAGAGAATTAGGACATAACTATTACATCTCTAAGGTTACAAAGTAGACACATCTACTCAGCTTCCATTTTTTTCACAAAAACAAAAACTCTTGAACAAAAGAGTCATGTATAGTTCCTTGTTTTAGATAGCCCGAAATTTCCTTGATCCCATCCTTGACCCTATTCAACTTTATGTCCGTTGAAAAACATTTCAAAAAAACTTGGGATGAGCATAAAAAGCTCAGTAAGGGATATAAAAATATGGAAAGGAAACATGACTACATGTATACATAAGAATCAATTAAATCATACTTTACCCATAAAACATAAGCACTTTAACATACCTCATCAAATCATGAATAAATCATAGAGATCATAAGACATAAATGTAACTTGAGTAATTCATAACATTCTTACGTAGGGAGTAACCCTCATGGTTACATTTGGAATACCCATCACAGTATATTCTCTAAATCTCTTTGGAGAAACCTTAACATTTAACTCATTCACGTTACCCAATGCATTGGAGAGCTATATTGGGCTCACTCGCGCTTAGTTTATCACGAAACCACACATCTTCATAAACAATGCCCAAGAACCATAACATAATCATAGCACATAACTTAAGCATAATGGAAATATAAAATTCCCACATTGCAATAACAATATAACATTTTAATATATTGAAATAATGAATCCATTCTAAAAATCATTTTCAAAACCATTCAAAACATTTAATAAAGAGATTTTTGAATCAAAGTTTCCCATACCACTTTGAAGATTTTAACATTTTAAACCATTAATATCCATATAAATAAATCCTTAAAACCATTTTGAAAACATGGATATTAATGAGAAATATTTATAATAATAAATCATTAAAACATTTAAAATGATATTTTAGTTAAAGGGTTTTTAACAAAATGAGAGACACTTGAATACAATAATTGAGGAATAACATTTAATAAGAACTTTATAATATCATGAGAATAAAGGGATTAATGATATAATATTCCAAAGGACAGTATATACACCATATAAGAGTTAATTGGTGCATAACAACAATGAAGTCTCAATAGAAATGTAAAATGAGAAAAAATCCCTTATAAAGAAGGGATCCTTAAATTAAGGATAAATCATTCTCATAATTATCTGTGACAAATATATATACACCCAATAAAAGTGGATATTAATTTTAAACCAATAAAATTTCATTAACACATATTTAAATGATGACATATTCAATAACTACATGTTGAACCCAAAGAAATCGAAATCGGGTTAAGAAGTTCCCTTGGTAAAATTCGACAGCCTAACTGCGTCACTTTAAAATTCATAAAATTAGTTGATGAGAGAGAAAATGGTATCTCATCACTTGGACATAGAATTTAAACCAATAAGGATATTTGATAACATATCCCAACATAAAAAGATGTATATTAAAAGACATAACAAAATAAGTCTTTTGAAAATAGGAGTGTGAAAGGTTACCTTACCGATTTGGGAAACTTTCAAAACGTACACCCCATGAAAGAAGGGTCATACAATGAAGATGTAAATACCCATAAATGAGAGTATATTATATAATAATTGGAAGTAAATACACCACACAAAATGAAATATTGGAAAATGTAGCATGAATCTCACTGGAATAAAAAGTGAGATGAAAATCCCCTTATGAAAATTCGGCAGCCTAACAGTGCCACATAAAACTTCCAAAAATGGATTGATGAGATAAAATAGGGTCTCTCATCATATTAAAATAAAATTTATAGAAATAGGAATATAAAATAACATCCCCCAACATAACAAAGAGGAGCTTAAAGTAAGTTACATAAAAAAGAGTACTTAAAAAGAAAGAGAGGTAGGATCCCTTACGAAAATTCGGCAGCCTAACGGCGCCACTTAAAAATTATAAAAATGAATTGATGAGGGTAAGAGGGGGTATCTCATAATATGAAAATACAAATTAAAGTTTGGTTAATATAAAATAACATCCTCCAACATAAGAACATGGAGCATAAATGAAATGACATAAAAGAGGGTACTTGAAAAGAAAGAGAGAGGCCGGATCCCTTACCTCGTGTCTGATTTGACTCGACCGTTATTTAATCTCCTGAATAATAAACATGAGTTAATTTATACTTGCTTAAGAACCTTTTTCAAGTTCATTATTCCTTTTATATCACTTATTACCATGTTATAAACACTATGTAATTATTTAAGTTAATAATGGTCATTTTGTCGATCATTGCTACTTGAGTCAAAAATAAACTCTTTATAATTACAAGTTTGTTCATTTGGTAAAAATATCCATTATATCCAGAATTATTTTCATTATTTATATATCATATATATCATATATATCCAATATATACATGAATTTATAATATTACATAACATTTAGAGGTAAGAAATGAAATGCATCGTTCATGGAGACGGTAAGTCGTACGTACGCATGAACGCTACTTCCATTTCTATTTCATATTTAATGTAATTAAAAAATAATTATACATAATAGTATTATAATTCAAGTATGATATCATTTATAATATCATTAAATCTATCCTTTATATGTACCACATATGGTATTAACGAATCAAATCACTTTGAGTGGGCGGTAGTCCGCACTTCCTAAAATGAAGATATCGCGTTTACCCATAATGGAAACAATAAAGGTGTGCCATAAATGAAAAATACAGAAAATTAAGTAAAACATAAACATATTATATATCATATATAAATATAGTGACATCTTAATGGCCACCTTTGAAGGTGTTAAAAGAATATTGAACAATCATCGTTTTGTGAGGCAGAAATTCACCATCCACAGAAACAATATGTTCTTTAACCATTATATGTAGGTGTGTGTAAGTTTAGCTCGAATAATTCTTATAAAAACATCCTAGTATATTTAAGATACTGGTTTTGTTATAAACTAAATGAATAAAAAGAGTTTATGGGGTTGGAGAAGCAAAATAAAACAAAAGAACACAAGTGAAGACATTACCTTAAAATCGGGTAACTCCTCTTGGTTTGAACCAAAAGGGTTTCTTGACAAGCATTATGACAAAGTTGAGGCTTCAATGATGAAGAGAGGGATTTGGAGAGATTAATTGGGTAGTTTTTGGCTGATCCAAAGGCTTTATAGGTGTGGGTAAGTAGGTAGAGGTGGGGGCCTTTTATAAGAGGAGAGGAGGGGCACTCTTGGAAAGGTATAAAATGTTACTTTATGTTCAAATGAGTTTCGGATTTTAAAGGTCCCACATTGATTTATTTCGAGTATAGGGTGATAAGAGTTCTAAATACACCCATTTAATTGGTTTTTGACATGTTTAGGTCTTAGATTTTACATTATCTTTTCATTTTATTTAAATCGTTAAATAATGAGGTAATCGTTGCATCATCATGATGTCATAAATAATTTAATTTATTTAATGTCTAAAAATTATAAAAAAATACTCTGATGTAGGAAATATTTTTATCTTTCCAATTACTATTTATAGTAAAAAATATGACTTGTATAACCCCATGTAAAAATTGTTTTAGTAAAACAATACATGTTTGTGTCATTTTTACTTTTACTTTAAATAAAAGGTATTAATGTCATTATCTTACCCAAGTGGCTCCATGGGGTCTCGAAAATATAACAATGGGTTTTATTGGTCGGTCATGACTCACACAATAGGGTTAGGACAAGTGTCAAGATATTTTCATTTTATTATAATATCATTTTTACCTTAAATCACACTAATTACCTTTAATCGCGATTAATAAAACTTAAAAGTTACTTTTCATCAAAAATTATTTTCATCCCATTCAACAAAATTTTACTTCATAATGAAAATAATTTATATTTTATTTTTGAAATTCAAATCACAGAAGTGGTAAAGTTCCATTTAAACGAAAAATCAGTTTTTGTAACTACCACTTTGTGGTTTCACTATTCATCAAAAATTAAGGTTTTTCAGAAAAATACCAAAAATTCACCCTAAGTTATATTTGATATTCCAAATTCAAAAATGATGTATATTTTACCAAATTATTAACATTGAAGTTTCATTAATTAATTTTATAATTAAATCCCATTATCAAATAAAATTGTGTGTTTCTAAGAAACAAAATCTATCAAAAGATTGACACTCGTTTATGTCCAATATCAAAGTGATATTAATTCCAATGACCAACATTGGATTAATTGGTAAAAATATATTATAATTTAACTTTAAAACAATTCAAAAGATAATATAATCATATAAATAAATTAGATTACAAAGAGTTTTTGAATTAAAATACCACATTTTTCCTTATTCATTAAAAAATAAACTTTATCGGAAAAATACCAAAAAATTACAAAAAGTAAATTTTGATGTCCCGATTCTAAAGAAGAATTTTATTTTGTCAAATATAACACATAAAATTGTCTAAATTATATTTAAAAAGGGTTCTCCATCAAAAGGCGGTTAATCAACGTTTTAATGAATATTAGAATATTTATTCTTAAAATTGGATTCATTTGCATTTTATGCCACTAACATTTATTGGATAAAAGTAACAATATTTGACAAACATATATAATAATTTTGTAGTTAGTTACATTCATTCTATCCATTACAACGTCTAGGCGTTGACTTCCATTTAAAATAATATTATTTTATTATTAGAGTGCAACGTAAGATTTCAAAGAAACTCGTTGTTGCGTATTGGGTACGCCATCAAGCATAGCGTTCCCTTTAAAGTAATATTAAAATTTTATCCACAAATATCGATAAACATTAGAATGTACTATTATTTATTTTCCTGGGATGTTACACACCACCCTTGGTGAAGTCTCACTCAGTTTATAGACGTGAAGGTCTGTTCAATAGATTTGCATTGAAGTCTTTGTCTCCTGTTCAGCATGAGACAATGCTTGCATTAGAGTACTGAGTTGATGCTCTTTTGCATTCAATATTATCCTTTAGTGAAAAAACTTAATGCACTGTATCTTCTTCTTCTCTTCCTTTGATTCCCAATTTCGATACCTAAGTGTTTTGAATTAATCCACTCTTTCTGTGCAGATCTAAGTTTAGTTTCACGAACTGTTCTTCTTCTCTTCGCAAAGCACAATGAGGGTGTTAAACACTAGCCATGTGTGTGCAAAACCACTTCTCTTCAAAGAACCAAACTGTTCATTGTTATTCCATCTTTGTAAATTAATACATCATCCATTGCACTGAAGGTGTCAGGCAGTATTCCGACTCTCGTGCATCTCCACAAAGACGGGCGAGCTCCAACAACACCTAGCACTCTTCTCCAAGCCTGGCACACAGGTCGCAATACAACACACAAGTCTTCGGCACGCAAGTCCAAACTAGCACATAGGTATCACCAAACCACATGCACGACACAAGCTTCTTGAACTTCAAACTTGTGTGACTCACTTCCTTTCTCGCCCAAACCACCTTGGGCGTGCAAACAACAACCGGCGCGCAACTCCAAATACTGGCGCACAAGTCCACCTGCGCGACCACACACTACCTGAGCTACTTCCACACTTACGTGACAGGAGCTCTGATTTTTCTAAGTGTTGAAATCCATGAGAAATGAGGAGGGGTGGTCCTCTATTTATAGCCATTCGGATACCCTGCGCGGCGACGTGCAAGTCTTCCCTCAGCATGCAAGTCTCAGCACGCAACTCTCTGCCCTTGTCTTTGCTGCACTTCTCACCTTCCCGACCACACCAAAACTTGCATGAACCTCTTTACTTTGCCATATTTTGAAGTTCTGTTCTGGAAAAACAACTGGTGCGCAAGTTCCAATCCTCCTAGGCACCGACGTGCAAGTCCTCTCTCGGCGCGCAAGTCACTTGCACGACCAACCCAATACTTACGCAACCCTTATCCCTTTTCCATAAATTGATGTTATGATCTTGAAAAACATATGGCGTGAAAGTTTCATCTCCTTCAAATACACGGCGCACAAGTCCCTTTTCCAAAAACCACTCTTCTTCATTTGTTGATTTTCAGGCCCAAAAATTTGGCAAGCACTGGGAAACGGTGCCACCTTGTATCTTCTCTTTTTATACCACCTCCAGATCATCCATTCCTTTGTCAACGTTATTTAATTAAACACGTATCATTATCCACATCCCTTGAACTCTACATTCCACCATGGAACCTCCTTTTTCAAAAAAAAATTTATGTCATTTGTGTGCTTTGTTAACAAGCATGATCACCTCAAAAACACTTCTTTTCAGTGATTTGTATCCTTCAACAACTCTTCTTCTTTAAACTCGAAATCCACTATCACGATATATATCCTTTGATATATCAGCATTAGCATCATCATATTTTGTAAAGTTCATGGACATATCAGAATTCCAATCCCTCATACATTGCCATTGTCTTCTTCTTCAACCGTCATTCTCTACTTCATGAAAAACATATGACTCAATTCTTAAATAATTCTCTTGCATGGTTCTCATGCAATCATGAGGAATGGAATGATATTCATCAAATCCCCATTCTTCTTTAATCATACCAAGATGGATTATACCTCACCTTCTTCACTGTTGTAAACAATGTGTCACCTTTGACACATGTTCTTTGAACTTATGATCAGTACAATAATCACCTGAATTTCCATTCCTCCATTTCATTGGAGTACTTCTTAAACTCATTCATTTTGATCTTCATTGACAACTATTGACAACAAATACAACCTTATACACAAAGTGGTTACAATATCCCAATCCATGTATTAAATTCCATCATGTTTTCTAATATTCTTGATAAAAGTCCACCATTGATTCACTTTACCTTTCAACTAGTAGACAGCCAAAATGAATTTTTCATATCCTAGACATTAGAGAATAAAAAATATATCTTTAATGGTGTTGATCCATTTTTTAGGAACTATTTAACCAAAATAACCAATAAAGGAAGTTGTATGTTTCCTCATGAAGGACTCAATAGAAAATTTTTCCCTCCTTTGCTTCTTGGGAAGTCCATCATGATTCATAGCTTAAGAAAGTTTTGTGAGAATAGTAATGATATTTTTAATTCTAGTTCCCACAAAATTGTGATACTCTAAAGGAAAATAATTTCATTTTTTGTTAAACTAAACATTAACATGGTTCTTTCAGGTTCCAGCCATTTACTAAAACAAAAAATAATAATGTAATAAACAATAATCATAATGAGGATCCATATAATCATAAAAATTCTCTTATAGGATGTCTAAATCATGATAAATTATTGTTAACAAATTAAATCTTAGGTTTATACTTGGTTATTCATAGATATCATATTTTTAAATCTTTCATGATGGTTCTTAAATAGTTTGTAAATTTCTAAAGAATATCCCCCATGAGTTTCAAACTGGGTGTGCAACAAGTCCCATTGTCGTGCACTGGGCGATGATCGAGTCCAGATCAATGACACTTTTTTTGATTTATTAAAACTAGGTACATATGTTCCTTATAAAAATACACTTTTAGTATCTAGACAAGGATTTTATTTCTTTAGAAACACTCGCTCTATCCTTTACTAAAATTTTTGGACATTTTCTTATACACAGACTCATCCTTATACTTATCCTTAAACATTCCCATATGGATCTCACTAGTGTTTTTTCATACTAGTATCAAAAGGTTAACTAAACCTATACTTTGATACAAACCATAGAGACCCAAGAATTTCATAAAAATATATTACATCATTTTTTGATGAACATTTATTACATTACACAAACACACGACTGAGGATTGTAAATGCATAATGACTTTGGAAACTTAAAAACACAAAAAATTAGTAATAGGTAAAATATATCATATCCCAATAGGTTATTTATAACTAAATATTTTCTTAGTCATATAATTTGTATTACATTTATTCAAAACCTAGGGAAAGGGAACACAAGAAAGGGAATACTTTGATGCTCATTAAGGGTAACAAGGGAGATACATAAGAATAACATGTATATAAGGGTATGAGAACATGAGAACAACATTTTAAAACATACCCTATATATAAAAGGTCATAATATTGAGTCATGGTATAAATATTGACAATTCATAATACATGAATAATAAGGGTATCACTTGTGTACACGTGACAAGAATAATAAGGGAATCACTTGAATAATAAAGGAATCACTTGTGTACCTAGTCCATGGTATAAAGCTTTATAGTTCATAATAAATGGATAATTATGGAGTCAATTGTGTACTTTAGACAATAATAATAAGGGATAACCTCTCATGTACCTTTTAAGCTCATATAACATTAATATCTACCCAATGCATTGGTAGGAGATATAGGTCCCACCCCTCATATAATGAAAATTATATGTATGTGTTTCACAAGATATTATAAAATTCATAATTCCATAACACATGAAATAAAATAGGTTTTATAAAAATTTCATCATGTCATATGATATGTAAAATGGATAGGTTTCGTAATAATTTCATCATTTCTTCATAGTATAACATGCTGAAAAAGAAGCGGGTTTTATAATTACTTTATCATGTTATAACCCATAGAAGAGAAACAAGTTTCATAAACATCATGTCATGATAAACCACTAAGACTAATAATAATGGTTTCATTGGTTAATATACCTATAAAATCATAATTTACATCAAATGATGTCATCTTATTTGGGGAATGATTTTGAAAGATCACTTGGAATATTTATTGAGGAAAATAACTTTTCTTTAAAAATAAATGTTTTAAACTAAAAATTAATAAAATAATTTTAAAATAATTTTATTCTAAAATAATATTTAAAAAATATAAATTATTTTTCCAATCAAATAATTTTTATGATGGTAGAAAATTTCATTCATACCATACACGTTAAAAAATGACTCCTTTCATATTTTTGATAAAATCCAAACATGCATTATTTGTAAAACAACATGAAGATTCATTTGATTTTTTTTGTAAAATGTAAAACATGGGTATAAATGTAATTAATAAATAATTTGAATAATGTTCAAAAAAATTATAATTTTTTAGAAAATATGGTTTTTTAAGTAAAAGGGTTTTCCATTGAATAGAAAAATAAAGATGATTTTAATTAAAAAATTTATATATTATTTTAATTACCAAAGAGTGAAAAAATGGTAATATTAATTGAAAATATCATGAATTACTAGGGTATAATAATATTAAAGAGTTTTTTGAGATATGGATCATAATTTTTAATCATCAGAAACATAATCATAAACAATCCTGATAAATGATGAAATTGTAACATAAAATATTTACCACTTTGGTAACTTTGAAACACAATCCCCATGAAAGAGAGATCCTTAAATATATATGTATATAAAAATAATTATAATAATTATAATCATAAAATATATTCATGGGTATTATATAAACCACAAGAATGGAATAAGTGGTGAATATGGCACTTGTCTCTGAGAAGTAAAAAGTGAGATAAAAATTTCTTACCTTAAGCCTCAACTTCCTTTTTAAAAAATCAAAGCTTCTATTTAATAAATATAAGTTTATTATAAATATATTATAGAACCATATATATATATATATATCATAACTTATATTATTTACTTATGACCATTTATTACCTTTTTATTAACAATTACATGTTAAAGTCATGTTTCTGGAAAAAATTGATTTGTTTTCCATTTATGTTTTGATTTATTATTTTTGGTCCTCTTTATTTGATAAAATTTCCATTAAATCCATAATATTAACCCTAAAAAATATATCATATATATTAATTATATTTATATTTGGAGTGATTCATAAATTTTAGGGGTAGAAAATGAAATACATCATTTATGGAGACAATAAACCATACATAGGCATGAATGTTGTTTATATTTTCCTAACAGAAAGAATGATTTTTTTAAATAATATTATATGATTATAGTATCATTTTTATTTCATATAAATTACATATTTTCATTTAAATATTCATTTTTATTTTACTTGTAAAGTGTGAATGAATCACATTGCTTCATGAGGTGGTTGTTCGCCGTACACACGAGCGATGTTATCGTATTCTCACAGAATGGATAGTATGAAGGTAAGTGTGATATAATAATTCCATAAGTATAAATTATAATAGATTATAAAATTTAAAATTTAATCCATAATTTTAACCATCTGTGATAGGTGGTAATCAAAAAATGAATGATATCAGCTCACAAGGCGGCTATCCACCATACAGACGAATGATATTTTTGTAACCAATTTGATAGAAGTGGATATGGACATAGGTAATTAACTTTACATAAAAATATATAAGTAAATTTAATATAATTTTTTAATATATCATCATGTTTTAATAATAATTTAATGAGGTGGAGAATGAAATAATATAAAAACACTTATTAAAGAATGTTACCTGTTCTTTGGGTAACCTCCTAGGTTTACACGAAAAAGCTATATTATATTGTATTTATGAAATAAATAATGTTTATAGGATGAGAATAGGGAATTTGGGAATTTATTTTTACAGGTATTGGACTAATATAAAGTGTTTTAAGTTGTGAAGAAGAGAGGAGTGGTGGTGGCCTTTTATAAGTGTGGTAAGTGGTACACTTGTAATGTTTGAAAAGAAAAAGTTGTACCTATGTTTTTATCATTCTAAAAAGATAAAAAATGGAGTATTATCAAGAATTATAAATTATAGGGTTGAAATAGCTCTATAAATTAGATTTTAGATAATTTTTTA
Organism: Viscum album; assembly: GCA_963277665.1. NCBI lineage: Eukaryota > Viridiplantae > Streptophyta > Magnoliopsida > Santalales > Viscaceae > Viscum > Viscum album. The sequence goes on from OY728137.1 coordinate 117,713,275, forward strand.
GGTCATTTTAACCCTTATCTTTTTTGTTTAACCCATTATAAACCCAATTTTACCTTAATTATGGTAATTAATTTTTACTATTTTAACTATACATTTTGGTCAAAAAATTAATTTTAAATTATTAGATAAAATAAATTATGTTTCTTAAAAATTTGGAATCTATTTTTCCAAATTAAATTCACAAAACTGGCAAAATTTAATTTAAAATTAATCCTATAGACAGAATTAAAAAGTATGTTTTCAAAGAGAAAATGTTCAAAAGTTTATATTGTTTTTACATCCACTTACAAAATGAAATATATTAAAATGAAATAAATTGTATTAATAGATATATAAATGAACTAATCTTACTTTAAAACAAATATAAACTATAATTTAACATTTTATGTAATTTAAATGAAAAGGTAGTTTTTAATTAAAATTCAATATTTTTCATTATTCATCAAAAAAATAATCTTTTAAAAAAATTATAAAAAATTCACGCTAAGCCAATTTTGACATTTTTATTTCAAAAATGAATTTTTTTTATCAAATTAATTTTTCTAAATGTTTGAAAAATTGATTTTATTATTGTTCACAAAAACAAATAAAAAACATTCTTTTGAGAAAATTGTATTTTCAAAACATATAAATACATTAGCAAAAAAATTAGGAAATTTCTTATCAATATGTTTTATTTATATAAAACCAACATATATAATATTTTAAATTAATGTAATTCTATTCATATGACCAAGTTTAACTGAAAGGTTATAATTGTCATTTTTGAATAATATAAGTAATATATCATGGTTTTGTTAAAACTCAATGTTGTGTGTAACACAAGTTATCCTAGTGTTCTATGTTATTTTTTTAACTTGGTGCTGAATGTAACATATGATTAACTTGGTTTTGTGTGTAATGAAATATTAAAATGGGGTTGCATGTAACTTAAATTATCATTGAAATATAATTTATTCACAAACATTATACATAAAAATCTAGGTTATTACACAATAACTACTTTATCAAACAACATGTAAATCACCCAAGGTGAAATAAAATCAAACCATAACAAGTGAACACCATGAACAACAATCCCATCCCTAGGTAGTTAGATTTTCCCCTATAGATGGGTTAGTTATTCCCACACAAAAGATCATTATGAAGTTAGGCCACATCCTAGTCTCCTTTTAACATTTCCTAAATAGTAATGAAATAGAAAATAAATACATAAAACCTTCATTTGATTCCACTTTGAAACATACCAAACTCAGTTCTCCCTCAAGTGACCAAGCTGGTTGGATACATGACCTCATACATACATCTATGTACAATAGATGCTTCCAAATAGAACCGAGGGTGTAAAGAATATAGTGGGGAGAGTCTACCCTATGGTAGAGAGTTTTAATGAGAATAGGAAAATAATATTAGATTAGTATAAATAATGGAAAAAATATGAATAATTTAATAGGAAACCAAAGATGAGAAATGAAAAACTAAATAAATCCAAATAAAAATAGTATAATGTAATGATAAGTTGAATGTAACTAAATTACATTCTTAAATTCATATAGATAAAATATAAGAAGACTCAAATAAAGATTCCAAATACCCCATTCCTTAACACTAAGTCTGTCCCATCTCTATGATCAAACCCATCTAGAAAGCTACAAATCAACAACAAGGTTTATTTCCCTTTTCCAAACTTATATCCATAAAATATGTTACATAATTAAATGGTGTCCTTTCTAGGGTGTGAGTAAAACATAGTAGGTTGGTTCCAACTTGTCCTAAAAAATACAGTTTGAGAAATATAGTGCATATAATGTAGCGATAAATAGAGTACTAATTTAATAAATTAATACTATATATAAAGTAAACTCACTGGTCCCTGAAGCTCTGAGTTAACACCTGGGGCTAGAAAAACCTAATTTTATCACCTATTGGGTATCTCTATCTAAAGTTGGATCCTCCTATATCAGGATGGATCACCTAATCAGTGGTATATTCTCTCACCGAGGGTGAAGTTCACAAAAATCAAATTAAAAAATGTTCTCTTTCAATAGGAAATACAGAATCTAACCCCCAGGAATTAATAGACTACGAATATGATCCTCATAAATCAAACATAATCATACACTCTACCCTTATGAATCAAGTACCTATGTACCTATCCCTCAGGAAGTAAAAAATCATGCCTCATTACCTCATGCATCAACATAAATCATGAATTTTATCTAGACAACTCAGCATGATAATAATAATACCACCCTTAGGAATAAATCACATTTATGTCACATAATCTCAAAAGATTATAAATAAATTTTCAAGGACAAATCAAACATACAAGATATGCCACCCCAATTCAAAATGATCTATTGATCAAAATATCATTTGTCTGTCCAATTATGGTTCATATATCTAGGTTTCCAATTATCAACATAAATATATAAAAACTTTTCATTTTTCATTTAACCATATGGTCATGAACATATCATTTAACCAACTTTATATGAGGTGATTCTACTTTAAGAAATTACAAAAATTACATGTTATGAAAATTCATAACATTATGCCAAAAATCAATCAACTTTCCCAATATAGCTCTGGGAACTAATGTCAAATTGACAATGTTTCAACATGGTCCAAGGATAGAACACATATCAGGTGGCTATAGGTATCAATATCCATCCCTATAGGCCAAATGGATTCAATGGATGGTCTAAAAAATAAAAACTATTTAACAGGGATTATGTAATTAATTAGGTTGTGCATATTGTATTCCAGCATGATTATACATATCACATATAATATGGATAAATAAATCCAAAAAAGGGATAATATTTATACCACCCACCTTGAAAGTGTATATGGTGATGATAAAACTTCATTTCCATGGTAGTGATCATCATCCTCCTTATCTTCAAAGAGGACCCAGAATTCCATCAACAATGGATCAATAAGTAGAACAAGGAATGGATGTATTACCTTTAATCTATAGGTACAGAACACCAAGACATGACGTATCCTTACTTATGGATCAAATATAATTAGTAGACATCATTCATGAATGGTGTTCAGTATAGAGATGGGAATGATTTCACAAAAATTTTGACGATATAGGGTTTTAAAAAGGATCGGGCATGACTAATTCATGAAATAAATTGATTTCACATTGTGAAAATATCAATTTCTTTATTTTTCTTAAGCTATTTTATACAATAATTAAAATAACTTAAAAGAAACATTTCATGTTGTGAAATATATTCATGATGTGAGTTTATTTACATGTGGTTCATTCATAGGGTGAAAGTTATTTAGGGGGTGAATTAAATTCATGGGGTTTCTTTAGGACATGAATTAATTTCAGGGGTGAATTAAATTTAGGGGTTCTTCCCAAAATAACTCACATTTGGAATATAATTCATGGGTTATGTATAAAAAATTTCATTCCCTAAATATAATTCATGGGTTATATATAGAATGATTCTCACCATAAATTAGGATCACAACATAAATTAATTATATAAACAAAATTCTCCTCCAATTCCTATTGTACCCCTAGAATACTCAATGGAAAATGGACAGAGGATTGATAAAAATGGTATAAAAAAACAACCCAACTTAAATATATTTATCAAAAAAATTTAAAGAGATACATACTTGAAAAAATATAGGATCTTACAAAAAGGGTCCAAATTTACACAAACCCTTCCTTTGTAATTATGGGATGTCCAGTGGTTTGGTAGTAGTTTAAAAACAATTTAATTTTGTTTTAAAATGTTTTTTAATGAATAAACTAGTTTTAAAATGGTTTTACAATTATGAAAGTAATTTAAATGTATTGAAGGTGTATTTTTAAATTCATATAAAGTTTTTAAAATGATTATAATGTTTTTAGAAGTGTTTTAGAATTTTGAAAGTAATTATAAACCCTTTTAATAATTACTAGTAAGTATATTTAATTAAAAAAGTAATAGTATTAGTGAAATATTTTCCCTTATGTGTGAACATGGAGTTGTGTAAGGGGAAGTCCTATTTTTAAGTGGTGGTGTAAGGATAAGTGTCGCTTTATTTATATTGTGTAAAGAAAAGATAAAGTTTTATTGGATACGTAAGGGTAGTTTACCACTATGTATTGGTAAAGGAGATTTTCCAAGGTTCATTTAAAGGTAGTTAGTTCCTTATGTAAGGGTATATGGAATTTTTTAAATCCCATGTAAGTGTATGTATATTTTTATAAAGGTTTTTTTAAAATAAAAGACACTCTCCATGGGATAAAATTGAACTACGTAAGGGTAATCCCATGTATCCATGCACCATATAAGGGGAAAATGAGCTATGAAAGGGTTATATATATGCTGCATCAGGGTACTGCAGAACTATGTAAGGATAAGTAAAAGTTTCATAAGGGTAACCTGGCCTTTCTAAAGCCCATGTAATGGTATCCATCTATGTAAGGGTAAAACACTTTTACCCTTACATAGTGTGTATGAGTTGCGTAGGGGTATAAAATATCTACCATTGTATATGGGTAAAATAATTTTCCCTTATTTAGTGTTATGCTATCACGTATAGAAAACCTACCTACCCAGATTTTTGGGTTTTGTTCCTCCTTTCAATTTGAAACACTTGTGATCCCTATTTCAATTATTTTAAAAGCCCAAAAATAATGGAAATTAATTATATTTACTCATTTAAACATAAATATAATATTTTGGGATGATTTAATCAATCCTTAATAAAGTCTCAAACTAAAAATCATTTAGAAAATTAAATAGGGGATAAAATATAGAAATTTGATAGAGTTTTTATGGTATTTGTGGAGGTATATCTTTGAATATAAAAAAATCAACTTATTCTTATTGAATGAGACTCTAATTGTTCTTATTGAGTTTCAGTGACCCAAAACCATAATGTTAGAGTCTTTAAAATCTTTTAAAAAATCCTAGAAAATTTTTATTAGTGTTTCTAATTGTGGAATAACACACCATCTCCTATATTCATGGGTGTGGTGACATGTAAGGGAAATATCCCAGTAGGGGATCTCAAGACTTACCTCTTATTTTCAATAATTAATATGATTAAATATGATTGATGTGTTTTCAGTCTAGTGATTTCATTTTTATTCTTTGGGGTGTTTTTATTACTGGGAAATAAAGGATCACTAGGAACACCATAAATAAAGAAATAAATTAGTGATGATAATGAACCAGGTAAGAAGAGAAATTGAATTGGGAAAAAGGGCTATTTGATTTGCTTTATATTTATATGGTTATTACCATTGTTGAACTCCTTTGACTTATTTTTAAATTTTTCATTGCTACCATGATAATTTATTGATATTTAATGATGTGTTTATTGTCATTGATAATGGAAATTTGAACCCCAAAAATAGATAATCACTTAAAGATTCAAATATAAGTGGGGAACTCTAGGTCATTAATTATGAACCATGTTTCTAAAATTTATGGTCATATATATATTATCTATATACTTAGTTTCATTGATGTGAAAAGGGGGTTTGGAGGTGTTTATGTTTATTATGACTTCCTTAAAATTGGATAAAACAGGATTGTGAAATGATAATGAGAAATGTGGATATGTAATTAAAAAGGTAAGTGGGATGCATATGAATGGATAGTAAAACTAATGAATATTTAATTCTTGAATAAATATGATGAATAATGAATAAATAAATAAGTAATAGGATTTGAAATTATGAATGGTTTAGTATGGATAAATGAGTAAATGAAAATTAAATATGTATGGGAATTTGTGTTTTATGGGAAATGGAATGAAATGGTTATGGAAGCTTTTTGGTCATAATGTTTTTTTCATTGCCTTATAATTATTTTTTTGTTTTATGTGGGAGTATTATGTTTTGAAAGAAAGATGTGGTGGAATGTTTCATTGGATATAATGACTCACAATGGTTACAAATATTCTAAGGGATATAAGGGCACACAGTGGTTACATATTTCCATGGGTTATAATGGCTTGAGGTTGGTATATATGCATAGTATGTGATGTTTATATGTCAAAAGTGCACTAGTAGTGATGTTGACAATAGGATGTGGAAGTTTATAGTAGGGGTTATGCATGGTCTGTTGAATGAACAAGTTTTATTGTCTGTATGTTCATGATACCCTACTATTTATAATGGTATGGATTTGGTGGTAAATATATATATAAGGAGGAGGGAACAAGGTTTATATCCTTCCTATTTTACATTACTCTACTCATGGATGGTTGAGAAGTAATGGGATTATAGAGATTGTATTAATGTGGTTGTGAGTGTGGATATGTTTATTTGTAGTGATGTATTTATAGATTTATGGAATGGGGTTTAGTGACATGTTGTGGGTTTTGACTCATAATCAAGTCCCTATGATTATGAGAGGGTGATTCTATTGACTTGCTATCCATTTGAGTGGGAGAACTCCTGGGTGACTGGTTAGAGGGAAGATGGGTATAATATGATCCCCTAAAAGGTATATGAATTAGTGGTTTGGTTTATTCATGAAGGTTATGTTAGGTTGTTGACGTGGCAGGCGAATGTAACCAAATATTGTCTATAGTTTGACTAAGGCTTCTTGATTATTTTTTATATTGTGGCCTAAATTCTATTCCTATTCCCTCCTTTCTTATTATTAATGATTATGTTTTGGAGGTTTTATTGGTTGGTTTCACTCATGCTTATTTTTATATATATATTTTACATGATATGTTGATCATTTTAAATGGATGATCTTATCAAGTACTCCCAATTACTCTCCCTACTATGGTTTTTTAGTGTTAATAGGTTAGGTCTTTGAGTCTGAAGATTCTTTTCAGGTTTCTTAGATGGAGTATATAGTTGGCTTGAAACTTAAAGTTTTTTATTGTTTTTATAAAATCATAAATTCATTATGGGATGGTTTTTCTTGATTTATTTTATATTATTCTATGTATTTTATTTATGGTTCATTCCCAATCTCTCAATACTATATTATATTTTAAGGGAAACACCTTCCATGGGTGAGATTATATATATACCCTCGATGCGTGTTCCCGACTTGGGGAATACTAAAGGTGTGAATCATGGTTAACTATATCAATTTCTCTATTTTTATCCAAGAAGGAGTACGTTTTGAGGTAGGTGTCATGAAAAATGGTATCATATATTTCAGTTAATATATAGGGTGGAGATTTTAGTTAAGAACAAATGAGTCTATAAGGGTTTAGTAGGGTTGTGGTAGAACTCAATCGTAATATGTGATTTAGACCAAGGGGTTGACTAGGATCTAACAATTTTGGTGCCCCATATTATCTGATGTAAGAAAATTTATAACCTACTGGAATGTTATGTTGAAAGTGAAACCATTACAAGGTATAGATCATATAGTGGTACATGTATATTGATTATTTACTACATGAAATTTTTAATTCTAAATCCTATATGTTATTATAGAAAATTTATTACATTTAGTATTTATTAGTGAATTAATATTACTATAGAGATAATTTCATAATCATAAAAGGGGATAACTGAAATGATAATTGATCAGAATATGTCTTTTAATTGAATAGATTGTTGGAAATGGAATGTGTTTTCCCATTCTTGTTATAATATATTCTTCCTTAAAAATGTTTTCAATGCTGAAGTTCTTAAAATGTTATCTTTTTTTATGTAACAATTTTAGATGTTAGACAAGAATGCTTAATGTATTTTATTATTCATAGTTGCGAAATTTTTTGAACCCTTATAAAACATATTACCTTATGTGGATTTACAACCAGTATAAAAAATGATTTTTTTTTGAAACCATGATTAGAAGTATTTTTAGATTTATTGAAAGTTTTCATTTCATGTATTTTTTTAATTTGTGAGGTATTATGGGTGTGTGATAAGGATTGATTGTGAGACATGTTTTTATTAATTTGGATTCTTTAATTTATGGGAAATGAATAACATGTTTATTGATAATCTATTTAAATTTGAGAATTCAACCTGAATAAATTACCCTTAATTTTTTATGACTATAGTTTTAGTTTACTAATTAAATTAAATGTTACATTATAGTGGTAGAAATTCATATCAAGGCTGAAATTTTGGTGTCTTATTTTAATATTTTTTTAAATTATAAAGTTTACTCTATGATTATAGCTAACAAATTGAATGTTTTCCATATTAGTAAATCTATTTAATTTCCCCAAGCATAGTTAAAATATTCATTTATGATGGATTAATTATACAATTGAATACCAGAATTTTAATATCATTCCACATGTTACTTTATTACATTATTTGTTTAAAAATTCTGTGAAATTGATAATCATGATTTTTTATAACCTATTGATACTTGAAACTATTATTACTAATTAAAATTATTCTTATAGGATCGATGAAATTTAATATAAAAAAATAATTATGCCTTGAATGTTAACTTATTAGTATCATACCATTATTAGGTTAGTAGGGAATCATGTTAGTAAATGTATTATGGAATACATACCTAAAAGTTAAAAACACTTGTAGGGATTGTTATAGGAAATGTGAGCATGAAATTTTTTAGCATGTTTCGGGTTTAATATATTTTATTTAGAATATGAAAGCATGTTATGCATTTCCCATGATGAGTTTAAATATGGATGAAGAATTATTTTATCTTTATTATGGTGTGAAATCGTGTTTTTTGGGTAATTAAATGTTTAAATACTGCTTCTTTGAGTATTTATAGCATGATATATGGTGATAAAATATTTTAATTTTGATTTTTTTGGTCTGAGATCATGTTTTATTTTGAAGATCCTAAGAGTATGTTCTATTTTTAAAATTTGAAATCATATCTCATGTATGGAAAACTTAATGTTTATGAAAATTTTAATTTTCATATTGATAACATGGTTCATGAAATTAAGTATGAGATTTTTCTTGTTGAATTATGTTCAGATTGAAACATAATGTTTAACACAAATTTCCGAGACTGATATATAGTATAAAATATATAAAGTTTTTTTATTTATCATGGAAACATATTAGAGTTATTTAAAAATAAGGCATGATGACTCACCATAAATAACTTCAAAAATATCAAGTGCTGTCAAAATTACCCTATATGATGATTTATTTCATTTGAGAATTGATATTCTCTGCTTATAAGTAGGTTAAAAATGATAAAATAGTGATTTAAAAGGTATTTATGAACTTAATGATTGAAAATGAATCTTGTTCCATGAAGAATTCATATTTCTAAAATTGGAAACAGTGTAATTTTTTAGGTGATGATATTTTATATTATTATGAATATATACCCCTGTTGTGATTATGTATTGCGTTATGGTTGTATTGATGGAAGCAAATTCCTAAATTAAAAGGGTAATCACTTAAATATGATAATATAAAGGTTGTTTATAAAATATTTAAATCTCATTGACATGAATTTTCTAGACACGCCTATTTTTTTATAAATAAGTGATTAATTGATATGTATATTTTTTGGGATTGATGTAATTGAGTGTTTTCTTGAAATGTGCATTATGTATTCAAGAAAAAAGAGAGGAAACTCGTTCCCTATCATTATGAGTTCATTAAAAAAATGTTTTAAAACCATGTGGTTAAGTAAATTTCTCACAAATAAGATAATATCATGATGGGGTGAGTGAATCCCCTTTATTTTTTGTGCCTTTAATTGTGATGTTTTTTGCAGTTTATATGGGATGAGGAGGTGTTGTTGGGTTTTTTGTGACTTTTTCATGGGTTATATAGAGGTAAAAATGGTGATGTGGTTGTGTGGTATGATTTATAGTAGAGACCATGATTTTTTATCCTGGGTAAGATAGTCTGCAACATCTTAAAAAAGATAATTAAAAGAATTAAATGAAATTGAAGGTAGAGGGAAATAAATTTCATTTTTTACCACTTTTTATGTTATTTTATTGAGATTAAACATGCTTGATTCCATTACTGAAAATCATGGTTCTTGGGATGCTTGTTTGTGATGAGATTGATATGTTTGTAGAAACCTTTATTTTGTGATTATTTTATGTCACCGTAAATGAAATTAATTATCAATTATATATGGATAATGGGCTGGTTCCACATGGAAATTTTGGTTTGTGGGGGTATACCCTTGAATGAAAATAAGTACATGTGATGAAATCAATATTTTTTAAACAAAAATGAAATATGTGAATTATAATTGTAATTTGTGGTTGTGATATGTGTTGGTTGTGATGTGGAAGTGGTTTTTATCTGTGGTGGTGGTTAAAGTATGGGGATTTATTGGAATAAAAAGGGGATGAGAAAAATGGGTTGTTTTTTATTACGTTGTGTGGTGATAGTTTCTCATTTGTAGTGGAATTAAATAGTAATGATGAAGCTGATATGCCTAATTAAACTCTTGAATTTGAAATGGTAAGTGTAATTAAAGTCGTTTATGCTTAATATGAAATGAATGGGTTGCATAAATGGATTTTTTTGGTAATGGGAATATTTTTATCCACATGTTTTAAATGTTTTTTAAAAATGGAATGTTGTGATACATGTCCAGCAAGTAAATGATCATTTAAAAATCTAGATTCATTTTTTGAACTTCTTAGTTAGAAAGTATTAATGAATTATTGTAAGTAACATATATAATATTATCAATAAGTTATTATAGAATCATATTAGTCTATACTATTCATGTTTACCATGATATGTTATGAATGTTATAAGATAGTATAATAAATGAGGATCAATCATGTAAATATTTTTTCTTGATGTGATACATGAGTAAAGTTGTTAAATTGAAATATATAATAATGTTATACCCAACTTGTAGTTTTATGATTTTTTTAATCATTTTGTAGTAATATTTATTGATGGTGTCCCCATATCTTATGATAAATAGTTTGGAAAATTTAATTGTCAATGTATTAATTAAATATTCTAAACTATACCTTTTCAAAATAGGATAATTTTTTATGATGAGGATGTGTCTTCATGGTGTGGATATCTTGAAAAAATTGGTTTATAAGGAAGGAGTATTAAGAATAATTAGTCTTTAGTGATGAGGATGGTTTAACTTTAGTGACTTGTTTGATATTTATCTACCATATTTGTAAGGATTTACATATGATTTTTTTTTTAGGATCATGGTCTGAACCCTACTCATTTTATTGGTAATAGTTTACATCTTTTTTAGAGGTATATTCTGAGTGTGTTTTATGGTGTAGATCATGTTCTACCTATATTAAGATTCTAGATATCTCTCTTAAGGGATATTTTTTGGGACTTTTCTCTTTTCCATCAAAATATTAGTTTTGATTCTTAAGAATGATAATTATTATAGAGGTATTTGATGTAAGGTTCTAGATTTTATATAACCATTCTTTGTCATTATGGTATTTTAGGTGATTCAGGAGTGGTTTCAAAAAATTTAGATTTTTTAAATTAATTTTATAATTTACAATGTAGTATTAAAATGGTTTAAAAACTGTAGAAGTAATTTAAATGTATTAAATTTTTATTTTAAAATTAATTTATAGGTAATAAAATGGTTCTAATGTTTTGGAAGTGTTTTATAAATATTAAATTAATAATAAAACCTTAAATTTTTTTATAAGTTAGTTTAATTAATAATATAATATTCTCAATGAAATATTTACCCGTATGCATGAACTTGGAGTTTCATACGAGTATGTATTCTTTTGAAGGGGTTGCGTAATGGTAAGAAAAACACTCTTTGTGTTTGGTAAAGTGAGTCAAAGTTTTTATAAAACGTATTATGGTAATTCACCACTAAATAAGGGAAATTGAGAGTTTAAAAGGATCATGTAAAGGTATAACTCACCTTATGTAAGGGTATATGAGATTTTATAAATCCCACATATGGGTATTAGTCTTATTATAAGGGTTTCATAAGGGTAAAGGTATTCTCAATGTGCTTCATAAGGGTAGGATTGACCAATTTAAGGGTAATATAATGTATTTATTTGTTTTATAAGAACAAATAAGAGCTACATAAGGGTAACCTATGCACTACATAAGGGTACCCAGGTGTTATGTATGGGTAAAAAGATGTTTTATAAGGGTAACATGGGTTTTTCGAAGATCGTGTAAAGGTAAAAAATGTGTAATTTAATACCCTATTACCCTTACCATGCGTGTTTGAGTTGTGTAGGAGTATAATATATCTACAAATGTGTAATTCTATAAAAGATACCATTAAATAGCGTTATTCAATTATGTATGGATGAACTCCTTGCCCAGATTTTTGGGTTTTATCCCTCCTTTCAATTTGAAACTTTATTTGGCTCCATTTCAATGGATTTAAAAGCCTAAAATCATGGGGATTAATGTTTTTGAATCATTTGAAAAAAAAAATATAACATTTTGGGAAGACTAAATGAATAAAAATTTTATTTTTATAATAAAAATCATTGGAAAATTTAAATAGGAATAAGATATAGAAATTTGATGGAGTTATTGAAGTATCCACAGTGGGATTTTGTAAATCTTAATAATCAATTTATTCCCATAAAATTAGTCTCACCTTGTTTATCTCATGTTTTGGTACCTAAAACCCTGGATTTTGAGTCTTGATAGGATAATAAAAAATCCAACCAATTTCCTCTTTATGTTTCTAAGAGTGTAATAACTCCTTCACTCTTATCTTTTTAGGTGAATTGACTTGTAATGAAAATATCTTTGTAGGGAGGGATATCAAGAAATATATAATATATTCTGAAATTAACATGAGTGAATATTCCTTATAATTTTTCCTTTTAATTATACCATTTTGATTCTTTGAGGGTGTGTTTGTTTATGGGAAAACAAAGGATTAAAAGGAACACTATAAAGAAAAAAAGAAAATAGTGATGAGAATGAACCATGTAATAAAAGAAATTGAATGGGGATAGAGAGGTGTTGTGTGTGCTTTATGTTTTTTTGTGTTATTTAAAATTTTAACCCCGGTGATTATTGTTTAATGATTTGAATACTTCCATAATTATTTATTAATGGTAAATGATGTGTTTGATTCCATTGATAATGGGACTTGTAAACCCCAAAATATATAATCACATAATGAGGGAAACAATAATGGAAAACTCTAAGACATAAAATATGAACCATGTTGCTGAAATTTTTAGTGTTGTACATTATCTTTATTATTGGTTTCTTTTTTGTGAAAAGGGGTTTTGGTTGTCTTGATGTTTATTATGGATTCACTAAACATGTCTAAAAGTGGTTTGTAAAATCATAATGGGAATTATGGATGAGTGATTAAAATGGTACACGCGCTATAGATGAATGGTCAAAAAATGTAGTGAATGTTTATGGATTGAATATATGTGATGAGTAATTAATAAATGAATATGGAATGGGACATGTAATGATGAATGGTAGGGTATGGATAAATGAATAAATTATAAATTATATATATATGGAAGTGGGTGATTGATAGGAAAATGGAATAAAATGATTTGGGAAGCTTTTTGGTTGTGATGTTGTTGTTATTTTCGTTATTATGCCTTGTGTTGCTTTTTGTGCTAGTATTTTGTTTTGGTAGGAAATTTGGGAAGTGTTTTGGAATATGGAAACATGAGGTGGAGTTTTTCTTGGGCTATAATTTCTCCTTTTGGTTACAAATATTATAAGGTCCATGATGTCTCGAAGTGGTTACATATTCTTATGGGCTATAATGGAGAAATGATGGTATATATAAACATGTTATGATGGATAATTTTCAAAGGATCACTAATGGTGATGTTGATGAGAGGAGGGTCATGCTATAATTCTATACATTAAATTATTGTCAACTAATTTAAAATATCCACCCATTAATATATAATATTCTATATAAGTACCACAATGGAATTATGAATCCACAAAAACATGAATAAATATAAATAATAATTTATTTTTATTATGGACACCGATGATTTATATAAATTCCACTAATTATTTGTCTCAAGGTCAAAATACATACCATTAAAATTATAATACTCCTATAAAAAACCCCTTTCTAGACAAAATATAAGTGTAAAAATTTCAATATGAGACACCATTTGGGTGTTATTAAATATCTTCACACACATCGATAAATATAATATATTATATATTTTTAAAAAACTATCAATATAAAAAATTACTAAACAAACTCTATTAAAACTTTTAAAAATATAATTAAAAATATTAAATAGAAATGTTATAGAAATACAATTATATACATTTAAAGGATCTTGTATTTATTTCCTTGTGTGGGATATGTAGAACACATCATACAATTGTGAAATGTTTGGTGGAAGGGAAACTTGATATGAAACAACCCCAACATAATTTTGTTTTTCATTTTTATCTCATTTTTTGACTTTATGGGATCTTTTTTTACATTCATAATGTTCTTAGGAAATTTTAAAAACATTTTCTAGGAATTATGTATCTTTAAAACTAGAGGGTTGTTCAAAAAAAAATTACTCCTGAACATAAATGTTAAAAATAGTATTTTTATCATCTATTTGAGATGAAGTAAAATTTAGATGTTCTATAAAGGCTGGTATGATTTATATATACTAAATTATAGATACTAGTTCAAATGTATCACTATAATATATGAATTTTTCATGAAAATAACTCTTAGAAACAAGTAATGATTTATATCTAACAATAGTTCAATTTTATTTATATTTTTTTAATAAAAACACATTTTACTCCAATTACCAAAACATCTATTAGATATTTAACTAAGGTCAAAACATGTATATTTTCAAATTTATTGAGATCCATTTTCATGGCTCTTATCCAGCTTTCATCACATAGGGAATAATATTCCATTTTAGGTTCACATTGAGATAAGAATGCATGATGATGTCACTTAAATATTAAGGAACTTCTTGTTATAACAAACTGTATTACAATAAAAATAATATTATCAGTAGGATGAATCCTTAGGATCAAGTAGTTCTTAGGTAAAGAGGTATTTTGATCATCATTTAATAATTAAACATCATCTATTGACGTAACTTAGGGATACGAAAAATCCAATGGTCTTACTTCTGAAGGATATTACTACCACTAATTATAATACATATTTTGGTAAATAAATATGAGTTTTTTTCAAAAACAAAATTTTGAGTATTAATTTGTGGAGTTATTACAAAAAATGATTTTATTTTTAAAATTTTACTTTAATATTTTTTCAAAAAAAATATTCTTTTATTAAAAATACAATAAACCTTGCTTATTTTAGATTAATGAATAAAAATTCCCACATAAATATTAGGAAAACATTTATAAAGTTAATTGTCTATATTATAAATGAATAATATAAATATAATTACACTTAATTAAGAATTTATTTACTTTTTTGCAATCCAAAACTCATAGAGAGTTTTATTAAGAAAAATATAGAGTAAAACGTGATTTATTGTAAATAAAGAAATAATTATGACCCCAAACAAAAAATTTCTAGTAATATAATACTCACTTATAAAGGTTTAATTATTTTCTTAAGGAATTATATTTATTTATTCAACTACACCATATTTATGATGCATTGTAGGTGCCCAAAATCTATTATTAATAACATTTACACTATAAAATGTTTCAAAATCTAAATTTAAAGTCACCACCATGATCAGTCTAAATCATAAACAAAGTTATGTTTTTATCATTTATAATGGAATCACGAAAAACCATTAAATGACTAATATTTTTAAATTTTATGTAAGAAAATACACCCAAGTGAATCTATTTTAATTATCAACCAAGATATACATATATTTTTTCCCTCAATACTTATAATTTGTGTAGGACCAAATAAATTTATGTGTACTAACTATAAAGCTTCATAATTCAAGACTTCAATTTTATATTTAAATATAAACTTATATTTCTTACCAAATTTAGAAGGTTCAAAAACCCTGGTAGAGTAAAAAATATGTTCCATATATTCTCCAACATGTACTTTCTTTAAAAGTATAGTTAATACCCAAAAGTGGTAGTGACATAGTCTTCTATTCTCTAACCAAAATATGTCTTTAGTTTCCTATAAACAAGGTAAATAATGATGTATTAAGTATTTTTAAGTTAATTATTTAAATAATATCATACCTATCTATAGGTAAAATGAAAATAACTTATAAGCTTTTAAAAATACATTTATCAGTCTAGAATTTCACAAGATCAAACTCATCGTACAGTTGGATAATGACGATAAGGTTGTGCTTAAGCTCTAAAACACATATATCATTTAAAATTGAGGGTTTTTTATGAAAAGGAACATAACTTATTATGATAATTTCACCCTATTTATTGTATCCAAATGTGACTCATACTATATTTAATTTTATTAAATTCCTGAATTTTGACTTATCTCATTACATGTGTTGAGAACAAGTACTATGCAAATACTATTTTTTGGAGTCTATAACTAAACGACTTTTCCTAAAAATAGAAAAACTATGTTCTTAGTACCCAAACTTTCTTAGGTCTGGTTATATTAGAAAATAATATTTTAGGAACCTATATATATATAAATATTTGATGTTTAATATATTACAGTTCATAGGAAATGAATTATTTTTGAAAAACATAAGATTGAATGTGGTTTAATGATATTTTTTTCAATTAACTCTCCATTAAATTTAATTCAAATTGGTGAACATTTAGGTACAAAATTATTTGATTCAAAAAGTTTTTTTATCAGAAGTAAATCCTATTACATTATATATTCTAGAGTGTCATATTTTTTGTACATTTGATAAAAATTTTCTTTATCAGAAGTGATTTTTTTTGTAAAATTTTATTCAAACTAAAAACATTGGATTTAATTTTAATACTCAAATTTTGATCATAACAATTCTGATTATCTGATCCTGAGAATTAATTATAATTTTAATCTAATTAACCTAAAATTTTAGAACAATTTGTAGATAATTAGAATTATTTTATAATAATTAATAATTTTTTCCTCTATAGAATCGTAGTAACATTTGAACTTTTTATTAACCTTTTACATAAATCTTACATATCTTGTTATTTCTTCAAAATTAGAAATACAATATTCATAATCGATGAATTTAATTTTTTCAACATCTGATGAAGTTGAAGGATAATCCTCATAGGTAAGATTATATTTATAATCTAAATTTAATTTAGTAAATAATTCTATAATTACCTTATGTATGTATTATTTTTCTTCTATAGGAATATCTGATGAAAATGAAATTATTTTCAGACATTAATTTCTACTTTTATCTAATGAATTGTTAGAATTTGTATCACCTTCATTGACACTCCCCATGTAAAAATATTTCAAACTTATTCTCCCTTTACTCTTAGAGTGTCTTTTTTACATTTGATATTTCCTCTTTAATTCTAGAAAATTTGGTATAATATGATCAATCTTCTAACATTATTAAAATCCAATATCTAAATAATCCTTTTTTTCATATCTATCATTTTTTTCTTTTTGAAGAGTACATTGAAAGTTATTATTCCTAAATTTATATTTTAGTTATCTAGAATTTTTTTAAAAATAATTATCACCCTCATCTAAAAAAATTAATTCAAAACAGTTACTTTTCTTCTTAGAAACCTTATATTTAGAATCATTAAGACCTAAATTAAAATAATAATAATTAGGATAAATAGAATTAAATGAAAATTCTACACCATTATTCTTCTTCTCTATCTCATGATAATATTTTAGTCTAGTTTCATATTTCATTAGAGTATTAATTAATTCATCCCTACATATCTTAGTCAAATGTTTAATATCATTGATAGTTGTCCTAATCTATTTCTACTCTGTAACAACCCAATATTTTAAATGCATAACATCATATTTGATAGTGTATGACACACAACAGTAAAATTATGAGAGAATGTAACACTTTTATACTTAATTATATACATATATATATATATATTAAATAAATTAAATCTCTTTAATATATTTCATTACATGAAACACTATGTTTGAATGAAGCACTAGGTTTGAATGAAACACTAAGTTTGAATGAAACACTAGGTTTGAATGAAACATGATACTCTATTAAATACTTTTATTTAAAAATAACTATTATAACCTAGCCATTAAGATGGAAGTTATGAATAGTAATAATTAAATTATAAAAAGTATATGGTTTACAAATTTATAAAATAAATTAAATTCATATCTATTCATTGTAAATAAAATTAGAATCATTTACAAGAAAATGAAATATTTTCTTAAAAATGGTATTTTTATAAAAGATATTTTAATTGATCTTTATGAACATAATTTAAAATTATTATTTACCACTTTTATAAAATATATAAAAAAAATATTCATTTTTTAATTCTAAATGTCAAAATTATCCTTGGGTTAATGTTTTATAATTTTCTAAAAAAATATGTTTTTAATTAATAGTGAATTTTACTGATTTTTTATTGATAACTTCCATTTCCTTTTATTTATTTACAATGTTAAATTATATTTAAAATTGGATATAAAGTAAAATACATTTAATTATATTAAAATTTAAATAATTTAACCCATTTTAGTCAATTTTTTATTTAATATTTATATAAAAACTTTATATTCTTTTGATTATTTTTCTTTGGGAAAAACTTTTTTTTTGACGTGTCTGTGTGTTTAATTTTAAATTTGATTCTGAATATTATGTGAATTTAATTTAGAAAAAAGGAATCCATATTTTTAATCAAAATAATTTTTATTATTTTATATGTTCAACTTAACGTTTTACCATAATTAATAGAGAAAACAGGAAAAACAAATTACTACTGTTAAGGTGAATATGAGTTTATGGGGGGGAGGTTAAACTAAAACTGTAATTGTAATATTTCCATATAGACTTGTATAAATCCGATTTTATGAAAATATTTCAATAAAATACATCCCAATATCTAATATAGGATCATTTGAAAGGGGTTTTCATGTGAATGACTTTATGATTTTGGATTATTTTGGAAAATTTCTAAGTAATTTCAAAGAAGGTCCCCATTACCCACTTATAAAAGGACACTCTCTACCCTAAGTTATTCACAAATATCAAGCCATTTAGATTAAAAACCCATTAGAAAATCCTTCCCCAAAATCCTTATCCACATTCTAGAGCTTCTGGTCTTCCTAAAAGACCATACCGATGATCCTTAAGAAGAGATTCAGAGGAGTTTTTTCTAAGAGAAGGCAGTTATTTTTACAAATATCATTCTTTTTAATTATTATTTAACAAAATTAAATTATTTATTAAAAATTAACATATAATATCAATATTATATATTATATAATTATATTTTATTATGTTTATGTAATAATATTTATCCATCTCTACTTTCATCAAATGGAAACAAAATCGTCAATCGTGTATATGCCAAATTAAAGCCTCACGAACTAATGTAACTCGTTTTCCTTCAACGATTTTCATGGTTGAATATAATAATAGATTTAATGTAAATATATTTATAATATTTGGGATATAATTATACTTATGGAGTTATAATATCATATATACCTTCTTACTTTCCATTCTGTTTAAAATACGACAATGTCGCTTATGTGCACGACGAACTATCACCTTGCAAAGCAATGTGATCCATTTTTCACTTAATATTTACATGGAAAGTAATAAATATAAATTTTATAAATATAATTGATATATATTACATGATATATATTTTTATGTTAATATATAGTAAACTTCCTTACCCTTTCACCGATTAAGGGAATGATATCGTTGCTCGTGCGTACATACGACCTACCGTATCTACGAGGCGATGAAAATAATTTTCAATGTAAAATTTTCAAGAAATGTTATAAGGATGTATCTAATTAAAAATAATAATATTTATAAAATTAATAAAAGTATTTATATTATGAATCTATATACTATTACATGAACTAGAACATTCATGAAAAAGCACACAGGAGAAAACAAGGCAATTAACACATAAAACAATCAAATAATGAAATATTATTAACAAAAAGTTGAAAAAATTTGTAAGAGGATATTATATGGTAAGTGGTATATGATTATGGTTCGATAATATATTTATAATATTATTATATTTATTATATATGAGGTTCAGACACATACGAATGAATTCGAACTCGAGGTAGGGTTTCTCATCTCACTTTTACATCTATGAGACATACATCATATTCACAACATATCCCATTGGTGTGGTGTATATACTACTCATTTTGATATGTTATATCATGAATATATATATATATATATATTCATTTTATTTAATGTTTCATTTTATGTAATTATTTTCATGGGGATTAGGATTCAAAAGTTACCAAAGTGGTAAGAGATTTATGTTTCAATATCATTTTAATCTGAATTGTTTATACTTAAATTTTGATTGAAGGAAATAATTTGTTAATTATATAATAAAAAACATTAAATTATCTTATATTATTTATATTCAGTAATTTTTTCAAATAATAGTACCATTTTTTCACTCTTTGGTACTTAAAATGATTGAGAAAATGATTTAAAAAAATACGATTGTATTTCTCTCTTTAGTTGAAAATTATTTTTCAAAAAAATATATGCTTTCTAAAAATTATTTAAAAAATGTTTTTATCCTTTTAAAGATTATTTATTAATGATATTTTTAACTATTTTGGAATTTTATAAAAAAATATTTCATATCATTTTCAAAACAAGTCATGTTTGGATTTTACTAAAAATGTGAAAGGAATCGTTCTTTTAACCTGTACGACATGAATATAATTTTCTACCATAATGAACATACAATGTTTTAAATTTTATTATACAAGTTTTAAAAGTATTATTAAAAAAACAATTTAATTTTTTTTTGAACTTTTTTTAAAAGGTTATTTTTCAATGTGAAAATGATATTTTCCTCAAGAACATTTTAATGATATTTTTATGGTATTTTTATTGATTGATGATATAAAAACATTGTTGTTATTTTGATCCACTGGGGGTATATTGTATTGATATCATCCATATTCTTTATTTGAATGTTTATTATTGTTTTGAATGAGGATATACAATTTTATTACCATTCAACCTATTATTCGATATGGGTTATTATTATTTTAATTTGATTAGGGAATGGATTAACAATTCATACATTAGTTTTTCAATAAAAATATTTATGTTGATAATGTTTCACCACTTTCATATGAGAATTAAACCAGACTTAGTAAGTGATGGGTGGGTCTTGGAATTATACATCCCCTTGATGCAATGATAGGTCTCATGAGACAAATTAGTTGGCCAAATTATACTATTTTCTACCCATATATTTAAACTGTCTTGTGAAAGTGTTTGATAGAATGTTTCAGATATCCAGCATTATGTAGTCACTCATTATGAGATAAGTAATTAATGTCCACATGACTGTTAAATTTTTTATAATATCTAGTTACAATTTAAAAGATTATGTGGTTATTTATATATATTTATTTGATCATCATCTATTTCTAAAATATTTTTCTTATTTTATTGATTAAATGTCACATGTTTCAGTTATTTAGCTTTCTATATTGATTATGATTATTTATTCATGATAGATTTCATTATATTATTATAATTAATATAACAACCCAGGTAGTAATAGAATATTTTTTTTATATTTATTTTTATTCTTGAATTAAAATTTTAAAATCATTATAAATATGAAAAGTAATTCTTAAAATCAAAAATGAAATAATTTTATTAAACTAATTTTTTAGACGGTTATATATAAAATATTAATTTTAAAATTATAGGATTTTAATTTGGAAAAAATAATTTTATTTTTAAATTCATCACATCAAAATTTTCTTAGGATGAACATTTGATAATTTTCTTAAAATAATGATTTTCTTATAAATAGTGAAAAATAGAGGTGTTTATTGAAAATTGTATTTTATTTACATGGAAAAATTATAATTTGGATTATTTTAAAATTTTAATTATTTAATTTTTATTTATATAAATTGAAATTGGGTTTGGGAGTGGGTTTTATTCTTTAATTTATAATAGAAACATTTTATATTTAAAAGAGGCATTTTTTCAAAAAAAAACTCATTTTTCGTTGCATTTTTCTAGTTTAATTTTAAATTAAATTCTCTAAATTATGATATTTTAATTATAAAAAATGAATTCTATATTTTTAATTATGTGGTATAAATTTATTAAGTACAAACCATTTATTTTTAGATAACATGAATAGTAAATATAGTAAATTTTGTTTTCGACTTTTAAGGGTAAATCGGGTAATTAAGGGTAAAAATTAGATGATAAGGATTATAAAATTACCCTAAAACTTGTAGAAAATTATTGGATGAGTATTTTTCAACCAAAATCATCAATTTGTTGAATTTATAACCTCTTGGAGCCATTTCATTGGCATTAACTCCCTTATAGTATTTTATTTTTAAGAAAAGTCAAAATTATCAAACTATTGTTTTAATAAGCATAATATTTTCAAAATAGTGTCACCTAGAAGACATGTTATACCATAAATAGTATCTTGAAATACCAAATATATATATTCATCATGAAAATTTATGTTTAATTTTTACGTAAGAGATAATTACCTTAAAGGATTACACAACAATGATGTAGTAATTACTAAATTAACAGAAATAACAAATAAATGATATTAAAAATATTAAAATAAATATAATGTGATATTTTAAAGGTGATCAAAAATTTATATCGATACTTATAAAATTTATAGGATATAATAAAATATTTTTTTCTAACTTGACTCTTTTTTTATGTTTTTAATGCCATAATAATGAATAGTATTAAATTTTACAATAATAGTATTTCATGAATATAATATTTTATTAAATTATAAATA
Source organism: Viscum album (assembly GCA_963277665.1). NCBI lineage: Eukaryota > Viridiplantae > Streptophyta > Magnoliopsida > Santalales > Viscaceae > Viscum > Viscum album. The sequence continues at coordinate 117,736,064 of OY728137.1, forward strand.
ATAATAATATTATTAAATAAGTCCATAAAGGAATATATATAGTCTAAAATGTAATACATTATACATTTAAGGGATATTTGGAATTCTTTTTCTCAAGATTAGTCTTATTATATATTACTATTTCGAGAAATTCATAAAGTGTCCCTCACCTCAATTATAAATGGGAAACACTTTATTCAAAATCATTCAATGACCATGAACCTTCTAGATATACCGTTTTCAACCTAATTCTATTCTCTACTTCAATATACACATTATAAAGGTGATTCTATCACCAAAATACCAATTCTATGTTCCTTAAGAGATCCTTCAACAAGGTGATATTCAATATGTTACTTTTTTAAACCACCTTTCTTAATTTCTTTTATTCTTATACCTTCTATTTAACTCATTTGAACATTAAGGAATAATAAGTACAGTATCATGTATATACTATAGTGTTATATTTATAATTTAATATCTCAAATCCATCCATTTTCTCATATCCACTAATTCAATGAAGCAAAACTATTGTCTAAATTATAGAGATTAACCATCTCTATGGATATTGAGTTTTAATTTTTCTTTAATTCCTTCAAGGCTAGTAAAAAAACTATTATTTTGGTTAAATAATATTTTCTTAAGTATATTATAACTCATTTAATGTTATTAAACTAATATATATACATTATATTAAATAAAATGAATTTATTTCTTGATGGTTTAAAAAACTACCATAATGAACTAAATAATTATCATTAAAATTTTATCAAATTAATCATACTAAGTTCAGAAAAAAAAGGATATATTAGACTATTTAAAATTATATAGTTTAATTAATATGATATAATTTCACTTCTAGAGTACAATTATCATTTTACAATAACATCCATAAATATACACAAGTTAACCAACCATGAAACCATGAAACGAATACACCCAAAATGTTGATTTTGATCTTTATAACTCATCAAAATGGTCATAAATTAACTTAATAAAATTATAACAAATAAAACATATATGGAATATATTTTATATTAAGTAATTAACAAATATAATTTTATTATTCATGAAATGAAGTGCAAGTTCAGAACACATTCAAATATAAGTTAAATGAATTATTAACCCAATTTCTATTATTTGGGTTAAAATTATACTTCATTGATTATTTAATGATAATATTATGTGTGAAATTACTTTTGATTATATTTTATTTTATGTCCACCTGTTTTACACCAAAATCGCTTCATTTTATTAACATTCACTACAATGATATGATTTTCGTAAGGGATTTTCTTTTACAAATCCTCTTTTAATATTTATTTTGAAAAAATCCAAAAGGAATGTATTTTAAATTATATATATTGAGTTAAATTTTCCTTTTTAAGGATTCCTTAATGTTTTAAAGCATCTATTGCACAATTTCATGGTAATATTCAAATAATGTTTTTCCTTTTTATGTGCAAAATATTCTTTTAAAAATAAGTGACTTCACTAAAGGAATGTTTTATTATGTAAAAATTCATATTTTATGACTATATTATGGTTCATTTAAATTTTTTTTGTTGATAGGTGGTCCTACTATAAACGAATTATAGGTGGTTCCATGATAAACAAAGGATGAATTGTTAAGTTTTTAAACAGTGATAGGTGGATCTGTGATAAACCAAGGGCATGTAGTTATGTTAAAACCTAAAATGTATTGCATACTTAGGAGATGTATGTTTACTATATTGGTTATTCCATTTTAAAGTGTGATATGGAAAAATTATGTCCAAATTTACCTACATTAAATTTATATTATTTATATTGAGTTTTGTTAGAGACTATTCGATTTTCCAAAAGGTAAGATAATGATATTTTTGAAAAGGTGATTCCTTTTTTAGTTTAAAAGGGTATGTATTTAAGAAAATGTTTTATGTGTTTTAACTAGTCTTATAGTCTATTTTATTTTATGTCCTTTAGTGATATTTTTTTATCATATCATGTTTTAAAATTTTTTAACATGGTTTAAAGAAGACTATGGAAAAATATGAGATCAATGAAAAAATTGTGAAATTTTTTCATAAAGATAAACCATGTTTTATTTTAAGGATTTTTTTTTGGTGAAAATAATTGGACACTTGTTATAAGTTTCCTTTTGTAAGGTATAATATTATCATGTAAGAGTTAGTCTTAATTTTTTTAAACTTAAAACCAAAAATATCCCCAAGATTGTAATAATGTGAATTCTAGTTTAAAATCACTAGAATATGTAATTTTTAAGGATGAGTACTTATAGTTGGTATCATAGGATGGTTTAGATAACAATAGGGGTTAGGATAATGTTAATATAACACCCATAAATAATTTATAATTCATGGTTAATTTATATCATCTGAATATTACCTTTTTTATTTGTCTAAGATATATATGTTCGGAATGGTTTTCTATAGAGGAAGCATCACAAATATGGTGGGAAGTAATAAAGTGTAAATAATTATTCTAAATTATCATCTCAAGATAATTATAATCTGAATAGAATAGTTTTTTGTAGTGACATATCAGTTGATACAAGCCATAAATGGTGGTCGTATCCATGATGGTTAGAAACCAAATAAACCATAAAGGAACGTGTCAGTAGTAGACAATTCTATAAGGAAACATCCTCTAGATTTTAATGGAACCTTAGATTTAGTCATAGCTGAATGATCGATCAACACTATGGAAAAGATTTTTAAAGTCATGGGATATTCATAATTCCAAATGGTAACCCTAACCATTTATCATTTTGAAGGTGAATCCAATCGATAGTGGTATTTAGTTAATAATACCAGAGAGAAAGACATTCTTGATGTTATGGAATAGGATGATTTTAAGCTTCTTTTTCTAGAAAAATATTTTCCTAAGATAATTCAACTCAGAATGGAGAAATGATTCTTGGATCTAAGGTAGAAGGTTTAATATTATATAGATTCATATGAATAAAACATCACAATATTGGCTAGGTACATACTAGATTTTGTTCAGGACATTCATAATAAAATTAATATATTTTAATATAGTTTGAAATAAAATTTATAAAGATAATTGGATTCCATGAAGTTAAAAATATATGGGGAACTTTTTTATTGTTCTGAAAAATATTATATATAGTTTTCGGACATTTATGGGCCTTACGATGACAAGAATAAGAAGAGACTAGGTTTTCATGCATTAGGTAAGAATTCATCAATGAAATTCGGATATAGGAAAATCAAATTCTATTATTATGAAAAGTGTGTAAAAAATCACAATAAAAAATGTCTCACAAAATCTATGAAATAATTTTGATGTGGAATGTTTGGTCACATGGCTCATGACTATATAGAAAATGAGAATACAAGTAATGAAAATATGACGGTTAAATTCTTTAAGTGAAATGAGTTGGGATATTGTGCTAACATGTGCCTAAAGATAGGGAATAAGGCTAGAAATCATTAAGACCAAAATAAAAAAGGCATGGTAAAACCATTTTCTACCACTATGATTGATGTTAATACATCAAATGATTTGGTGATAAGTATGTTACTTGTGTATTCAAATTATCCCAATAACCTATTTGATTCTATATCTTCTTATTCTTTCATTTATGAGAAATTTTCAAGAATACTAGGAATATCAAATCAAGAAACTATGATAGAAATTGTAGTAAAAACTCTGACTGGAAGAATTAATCCATCGATGATTTATAGGAATATTCCTATTGTTCTGAGTGAAATGATATTTTCTACAAATATTATTTAACTAACCATAGTTTAGTTTGATATTATTTTGGGTATAGATTAGATTTTATTTTATCATGTTAAGATAAATTACAGAGATAATAATGCTTTTTAAATGATTTTATACATTTAATAACCTGCCAAGAAGTAGAGAAATTTATTTGAAATAAGAGTAAAAGTTATATAGCACATGTTATTGAAAAAATGAAACTCATCATATTAACAATGTTCTAGTAGTGAATGAACATAAGGATTTTTTTACTATTGATTTTCATGGTGTCATTCCTGGTTGGTACTTTTATTTTACTATTGACTTCGTCCTTGATGCAAATACTATTTCAAATCTCCCTTATTAAAATGAAAAGGTAGAAATTTTGGAACTGAAAAATGAATTTCAAGAGTTTCTTGAAAAAAGTTTTTATTCAAAGCAGCAATTCACTATAGGATGTGCAACATCCCATTACATTGATCAGATATCTTTTCTTTTTTTTTTCTAAGTTCCATTATGGTTTTAAAATTCTTTTATGTGATTTTTCTAGGTTTACTGCAGACTTCAGAATAGGTACATACAATGTACCTGAACTACACATCGTGTACTTGGTGCTGGTGGCATGTCATGAACTGGGAGATCATGTCGTCAGTGGGGTGATCATGATGTCAGCTGGTACACACTGTTTATGTAAGGTACACTTCGTATAGAAGTAAAATATCATATTTTTAACCTGAGTTGACAAGTTTCTCAAGGTAACTTATCCAGCATGAACTACACGTTGTGGCAAAAGGGTACACATCATGACCTGGCACACACCCAGGTTTAATTCATGTTTTTTTTTGGTTCGGACTTTTCCACCCAAAACTTTTGGCTCTCAACCCCAAACTGCTCCTAGGTGTTTTTTAGAGGTGTCTCACCTTCCGAATCGATCGGATCAGCTCTGGTTCATATTTGATCCCTTGGTGCGTCTCTTCGGGTAAGTGTTATTTCCAATTATTCCTTGTGATTGACCATGATAGCACCCTATACTTACATTATTGGACCCACTGATCTATACTGGTGGATCATTGTTGGATTCTTCTAGATCCGTTGTGACATCTCATTCTGAAAGCCCTTTACCTTTGTTGGTTGTGGTGCGACGAGTGTTCTTCTTCGACGTATGTGGGTTTCCACTCTTCTACTGGCCATTTTTGTGTATATTTGAATAAATTTTATTATGGATTGGATTCTAGGGCCTCTATTGGCACTGTTGGGTTTCAATATTGATTTTGGATTCCGTTGTGGGTGTGTGAGAACTGAACTTTGTGGTAGGTGGTTCCATCTCTATCCTATGATAATGAACCTACTTGTTGTACATTGAAAATTTCTTCATTAATTGAATTATGAAACGTGAATGATTGTCTGTGTGTGTTGAAAAAGGGTTTTGAGAGAAAAATAGTTTTCCATAGCTTTTGATAAATGGATTTTGAAATGGTTTTGAATGGTTTTCAAAGCATTTAAATCGAATTGTGAAATTGAGCACATGGGAAACCATGGGTACTTAGGTGGAAGGTTTAGCTTGAGGCCATCATCCATTGTTTCTATTATCAAAGAGTTTTGTATTGTGGATTTCCTTTATTCCCTAGGCCTGTTGTTCTAGGATACCAATATAGACATTTTGGGGGTATTACTCTTTGGGTTATCCTCTCCTTCCCAGGACCATTGTTATAGCATTAGTTTTGTGCACTTGATTCATATGGTATCATTAGTATGCTTCTTAGAACTATAGTATTCCTTTGTTATATGATACATGTGATTCTATTTTGTTTTTCTCATCTTTCTAAGTTATCCTAGATATTCATGTTTATGATTGTGGAAAATGACATGGAAAATGTGCTTTGAAACTAATATACCTGCTTTTGTTTAGAACTATAAAAAGTGAATGTTTACCTTATTTTCTATAAAACTTATTTACTTATTATCATTCAATATTTTATTTTAAAAAATGAGAATACAATATTTTTTATATAGAGACTTGTTATAGAACACCTGGGTGGGATCCTACTGAGCCTGTTATCTCACATGCTATGCACTGTTTCGGTGGTGCATAGACCTTTGTTTTTCTACTAGTGTAGGGAAATGAAAAATTATATAGTGAGGTGGTGAGGTTCATGTCAACTGGGATGAGTATTTGTTTGTGAGATGGTTGGATTTCATCCATGCCATCATTAGATTAGCTATTTGGTTTTGAGCCCCTTGCAGTCATACTTGCCTTTTGGAGTTTTTAGATACTCTTTTTGTTATTCTGTTTCCTCTATTTTCCTTACAGTTATGGCATATATATATATTTTTATTCTTATGTTATTTCTTTCTTGATATATATATATATATATATATATATTGTGTGGTCATTCAGGTTGGGAAAAATTGTTCCTTCATTTTTTTCGTTTGATACCCGGGTGCTTGTCGCCAACCCACGGGGATCAAGAACGCCCTTCAGGTATGTGAAAGATTGGGTTAGGTGTTGAGTTTTAGGGAAACCTGGGTCCATTCATTATAGTTTTCTATCAAAGGAGTTCTATCCCCAAGAATCTTTTCTTGGGATGTCTGTTATACCGGAGATAGGATTGTCAAGACACGATAGTTATGTTGCGATGAGTTCCTGGCCAACTCTTTTCGTAATGAGACTCCGGATACCATGGGATGTCGGGATATGTGTCTCTAGTGTTGTTTTTTGCTTTTAAAATCTTGGTTTTTTGATTATATGTTTTCTAGTTTAAACTGATTTTTTTGGTGTCTAATCGTTCTTATGTTTTAGTGTGAAGTAGTATACCTCTGAGATGTCTTCCATAGGTTCCTCGGGAAGGTGAAGCTGGTGCTCCTCAAAGAAAATCCACCTATGGATCATAATATCATCGAGACTATCGTATGGTAAGTTTGTACTATTGATATTGATGTTCCATTAGTTCAGAAAGAAGTGATTGAAGTATAACCAAGAGATAAAGGAGAAATAGATCGATCGTGAGAGTTCTTGCAGGAGAAGCCAACATCCTTTAAAGGGAAAAGTGAACCTCAAGATATAGAGGATTGGATGGATATGATCAATGAAATCTTCGTTTTCTTGGAGACACATGAGAATATCAGGGTGATGTGCTTAGCGTTTAGGCTCGAGGTTTCCGAAAACTGTTGGTGGGACACTATGGTCCAGGAAGAAAGACATGTGGGATCAGATTAAAAGGGTTTCAAAGCCCTATTCTTTTAACAGTTTTATCCTGAGTCTGATGTTGGAGAAATATTTATAGGTCCTATCATTATAGCAGGGAGAGAATTTAAGGTTATCCTACACCAACCAGTTTTCTAAGCTTGTCTATTTTTCTCTAGACATGATAAAGAATGGCTAGCTGAAGGTGCAGAAGTACATACAAGGCCTTCAATCATATATTAGATTGCAAGTGTTCATATTGAATCCTTCTACCTATATAGAGACATTGGATAAAGAAATCATGGCATATATGGACATGTTAGGCAATGTCAACTTTACCACCTCTTCTCTTCCAACTGGTAATAGCTTCAATGGTGAGCATGGGAAGAAGAGGAAGTGGCAGGACCATCACAGGAGTGGTGGAGGTGGGTGTCAGTAGTGAGCCTTCTACGCATTGTTCATTGTAGCTAGAAGTGTGCCTCTAACAAGCTACTAGTGAGGAAAGGGGGATCACACCAGACATTTTTTTCCTATGTCTCTTAATATTTTCAATATCTATGGACGTGTTTTTCCTCTACAACATTTCTACCAGGCTAAGAATTTGACTCATTATGGTCAGGTTTCATCAGCACCAAAGGATACTATGGTGTATTCAGAAGCTTCAAAGACTATAGGGCTCTATCCACAAGCCTTAAGAGTAAATAATTTACACATAGTAGATGACTATCCAATGGAAGATTATGTTGGTCTAGGAATAGTGAGCGGTACGCTCCTTATTGCAGCTTCAATATCTACTACTTTGTTTGATACTGGTTCCTCCTACTCATTTATATCAGCACATTTTGTGGATAAGATTAAACTTCCAAAGGAAATTATTCCATTTAAAATGGAGTTAGAGACACCTCCTGGTAAGAGGAAAGAGCAGGGTTTTTGGTGTCCTTATTGTTTGTTCAGGATAGCTGACACGGAGTTGGTCTAAGATTTTATCACTCTTGATCTAGATCTGTTTGACTTCATCATCGATATGGATTGGCCTATCTCTCATCGATATGAGGTTGATTGTTATAATTAGAAAATTTCATTTCTTACTACCGATGGGAGATCTCATTTGTTTTAGGCCGAGTGGGACCAGAGGTCAGGTCATGCAGGACCGTCCCACACAAAGCTCAGAAGTTTGTTGGTTGCTCTTACATTTGATACCGATGACGTTTCTTCTATTGAGGGTATTTCTGTTGTTCTCTGAGACTTTCCTGTTTTTTTCTAAGACAACTTCTCCAATCTTTCTCCATAGAGTGAGGTAGATTTAACAATTGATCTGGTTCTAAGTACGTAGCTGATATTGATGCCTTCTTACCGTATGAAACTAAAAGAGATGAAAAAACACAATATTCAATTGGAGGACCAATTACAAAAGGGTTTTATTCTCCCTAGTGTTTTACCATGGGCATCCCCTGTGTTATTTTCCAAGAAAAAGGATGGTTCACTTCAGTTATGTATGGAATATCAGATGCTGAATTGGGTAACAATTAAGAACAGATAACCTTTTCCTCATGTGGATGATATGTTTAATCAGTTGAAGGGATAAAATTGGTTTTAAAATATTGATCTTTGATCAGGTTATCATCATCTTAGATTCCAGAAGTAAGATATACCAAAGAAGGCCTTCAGGAGCAGGTTTGGACATTATGAATATCCCGTGATGCCATTCAGTCTAACTAACACTCTTGCAATTTTTATAGCCTTGATGAATCAGATATTCCACCAATATCTTGACACTTATTTGGTAGTTTTTTTGGATGATATTTTGGTTTATTCATTGTTCATGCGTAATCACTAGAACCCTCTGAGTTTGGTCATGGAGATTCTGAGAAATCACCATATGAATGGAAATAATGCTGAATGCAGTTTCTGTATTCGAGAAGTGAAGTTCTTAAGGCAAAAAATTTATGAGTGTGGCTTATCAGTTAATCCAAAGAAGGTAAAAGCTATTTTTTTCCTAGAATTTACCATAGAATTTATTTGAGATATGAATCTTCCTTGATATTTCTAGATACTACCTACAGTTCGTCAAGGATTTCCCTAAGCTGGAATCAACTTTGACTACTATACCAAGTAAGCAGTGAAATTCTCATGGGATGAAAAGTGTTAGTCTTACTTTGATAAACTAAAACAAATTATGACATCCACACCTATTCTGATCTTACCTGAGACCGGTAATAGGTACATGGTGTTCTGTGATGCATATGGTGCTGGTTTTGGATGCATGGTTATGCAGGATGATCATATGTTTGATTATGGATCTTGTTAGATCTAAACACATGAGAAGAACTACACCACTCATGATTTAGAGGTTATTGCGGTAATTCATGCACTTAAATATTGGCGAAACTATCTCTTGGGGGAGAAGTTCATAGTTTTCTATGATCATAAGAGTCTGAGATATATATTTTCCCAGAAGGACATGAATCTCAGACAAAGATGATGGTTATAATACTTTGAGACATTTGAATTTGATATCGCTTACACTCTGGGGGAAGGGAAGGTAGTTGTAGATTCTTTATGCCGGAAGGTACCGTCACAGGCAGTTCAGGAATCGAATGAGGAGTGGAATCTTATAGGGCTTTTTACTAAATTTGAATTGGATGATCAGGAGGATGTCTTAGGTATGGTTCTGACCAATGTTCAGTTGTCATCATCTCTTCTAGAGTCTACCTTGAGAATTCAACAACAAGATGACGAGTTTCAAAAGATTCGGAAAAAGCTTTATGGCGGGGAGACAGTTCCTGGTTGGTCACTTTATTCAGATGACATACTTCACTTTAGGAAGCGAGTTTTAATCTTAGCACATGTGAGAAGTTTAGTCTTGTTTGATTGTCATAGATCTTCATGGGACATTTATCCAGTATCTAAAAATGTTTTATGACATGAGAAGATGATTTTTGTGGTTAGGTATGAAGCATGACATTGTAGATTATGTGTCCCACTGTTACACCTACCAATAGATAAAGTCAATTCACATGAAACCTTTTAAATTACTTCAGCCTCTTCCAGTTCCAATTTGGAAGTGGGATGAGGTGTCCATGGATTTTTTTTGGGTTACCATGGACACTGTGAGAGAATAATGCTATCTAGGTGGTTGTTGCTCGGTTGATGAAGTCTGCTCAATTCATTCCAATTAAAGACACCAATAAAGTTGAAGATCTGGGTAAGCTGTATGTGTAAGAGATTCTGAGGTTACACATGAGTCCTTTTTCTGTTGTTTCAGATAGGGATCCTAGGTCCACCTCAAGGTTATGAAGGAGTCTTTAAGAGGTAATTGAAAACTAGGTAATGTTGAAAAAATATTACCATCCACAAACAGATGGCTAGATGGATCATGTAATTCAGATATTAGAAGATATGATTCATGCTTTTGTGTTGGATTTCAGTGGATCATGGTATAACTATATGGGTCTGGTTGAGTTTGTTTACAAAAATATTTACCAGTTGTTGATCATAATGGATCCTTTTGAGGCATTGTATGGTTGCCCATACATATCACCTCTTTGTTGGGATGAGGTGGGGGAAGCATATTTGGTTGGACCATGTCTAGTTTAAGAAACGTCGATACATATTTAAGAGGTGCGATGATGTATGGTTACATCCCAAAGTCAACATAAATCATATGTAGATTGAAGGCATCATCCTTTGGAATTTTCAATTGGTGATTGGGTTTTCTTGAAAGTTTCTCCTCAGTTGGGTCACTATCAACTTGGAAAAAATGGAAAATTAGATTCAAGTTATTTTGGACAATTTAAGATCACTAAACAACTTGGTTATGTTGCTTATCAGTTAGAATTTCTAGCTCAATTAATAGAAATTCTTGAGGTTTTCCACATATCTCATATCATGTAGTATAACCTCGATCCCACTCACATTATGAGTTGGAAATAAATTGAGTTAGAACTAGATGCCTCTATTTTGGAGAAACCGATGGAGTTTATTGAATCTCAAGAGAAATTCTTATGTGGTAAATCAATTCTGTTGGTTATATTTCTATGGAAACAAGGATTGGATTCTCATGAGACTTTGGAACAGGAGTAATTGATGAGGGAGTGGTGGACTCATATTTTTTTATGGAGTACATCTTCTACATGACTTCCTGGGGACGGGAAGTCCTTATGGTGGGGAGTTTGTAACATCCTGTTACTTTGGTCAGGCATGTTTTCCCTTTTTATAAATTCATGTATGGTTTTGAAATTTTTTATGTGAATTTTCTAGGTTTACTGTAGACTACAGAATAGGTACATGCTATGTACCTGAAGTACATGTCATGTACTTGGTGTTGGTTGCATGTCATGAACTGGGAGATCATGTTGTGAATGGGGAGATCATTATATGAGTTGGTACAAGTAGTGTATGGGTTAAATAGAGGATTTTTAGCCTGATACAATGGGTTTTTTGGTGTAACTTATCCATCATGGACTAAACTTTGTGGACAAGGGGTACACGCCGTGACCCAACCCACGACTGAGTTCAAGTCACACATTTTTCTTTTTTTTCTCAGCCTTTTCCTTTCGAACCTATTGGATCTTGACCCTAAACATCTCTAAGGCATTGTTTGGAGGTGTCTCACCTTCTGGATTGATCTGATCAGCTCCAATTTATAATTTATACTATGGTGAGTCTCTCAGGGTATGTTTTCACTCCAATTCTTCATTTCAATTGATCATAATAGCACCCTAGACTTGAATTATTAGATCCACTCATCTAATTTGGTTTATCCTTGTCGTCTTCTTCTATATTAGTTATGAGATCTCATTTTAGAAGCCCTTTTACTTCCTTGGTTGTGGTGCAGTGAGCATTATTCTCCAAGGTATGTGGGTTTCCTCTCTTCTGTTAACCTTTTGTGTGTAGATTTGAATAAATATTTTTCGTGGATTGTATTCTAGAGCCTTTTTTAGTGCTATTGGGTTTTACTCTTGGTTTTGGATTCCATTGTGGGTGTGCGTGACCCAAACATTGAGGTAGGTGGTTATATCTCTAGCCTATGATAATAAACCTACTTGTTTTACATAGAAAATTTATTTATATATTGATTTATTAAATTGGTATGATTGTTTGTGTGGGTTGAAAAAGGGTTAAAAAATGGTTTTCCCTAGGTTTTGATAAATGGATTGAGAAATGGTTTTGAATGGTTTTCAAAGAATTGAAATCAAATTGTGAAATTGAGATCCTGGGTTACCTTGGGTACTTAGGTGGAAGGTTTAGCTTGAGGCTATTGTCCATTATTTTTATTATCATGGAGGTTTTTGTCTTGGGTATTTCATTTATTCTCTAGGCTCGTTGTTCTAGGAGACTAATATTGAAATTTTGGGGGATTTACTCTTGGGATTTTACTCTACTTCTGAGGCCTATTGTTCTAGGATCAATTTTGTGCACATGATTCATATGGTACGAGTTGTTTGCTGCTTAGAATTATAGTATTCCTTAGTGTTGTGATACTTATGTTTTTGTTTGGTATTTCTTGGATTTATGAGTTAGCCTCGATATGCATGTTTATGATTGTGGAAAATAATGTGGAAAGTGTGCTATTAAACTGATATATCTGCTTTTTTTATAACTGTGGAAAATGGAATGTTTTTATTTTTTCTATAAAACTGCATTACTTATTATCATGCCTTGTTTTATTTTAATAAAATGAGCATACATGATTTATTATACTGAGGTTTTTTATGGAACACCTGGGGGGAATCCTACTGAGCTTGTTAGATCAAATCCTATGCATTGCTTCGGTGGTGTGTAGAACTTTCTTTTTATTCTAGTGTAGAGAAAGGCAAGGTTCCACAGTGAGGTGGTGATGTTCATGTCAACTGGGATAGGTAGAAGGTGGTGATATGGTTGGAGTTCATCCATGCCATCATTGGGGTGGCTGTTTGGTTTTGATTCCCTTAGAGCCTGACTTATCTTTTGGAGTTTTTAGCTATAGTTTCTATTGTTCTATTTCTGGTGTTTTCCTTATAGTTATGGAATATAAATTTTATAGTATTCCATTGTTTCTTCATTTATCTATATATATGTTGTGTGGTCATTCAAGTTGGGCAAAATTGTTCCCTTAGTTTTTTTGTTCGATGCATGGGTTCTTGTTTCTAGTTTGTGGGGATCGGGAACACCCTTTGTGTATTTGACGGATTGGGTCAGGTGCTGGGATTTAGGGAAACCTGGGTTGGTTCGTTACAGGATGGACCTATTTTATTTTTCAAAAAATAAATATGGTTCTATGAGGATTTTTATTAGTTAAAGAGCACAGAATAATGTCACTTTTAAGAATAAGTATATTTTTCATCATATCGATGACTTGTTTGATCAACTCTTGGGGGATTAGTATCATTCTAAGATTGAATTGAGATCTAGGTACCATCATAATATGGTGAAGGATGATAACATTATGAAAAAGAACATTCCATACTAGATATGAGAATTATGAGTTTTTTGTTATTCCCTTTGGTTTGAAAAATTCCCATGTTGTATTTATGGATCTTATAAATAGAGTATTCCTAGAATATATGAATAATTTTGTGGTTGTTTTTATTGATTATATTTTAGTTTTCTTAAAAATTTACGAGGATCATGAAAAACATATAAGGATTATTCTAAAAACTATCAAAGAAATAATGTTATAAGGAAAATTTAGCATATATGATTTTTGGTTGAAACATATTTATTTACATAGGCACATTATAAATAAATATGGAATAAAAGTTGATACTGCAAAAAAAAGAGTGGTTTATGAATGTACAAGACCAAAAAATGTTACCGAGATTCAAGGTTTTCTTCTATTCGTAGGCTATTAACGATGGTTTGTTGAAATTTTTTTAGGTTTATCCAACCTACTAACTAATTTAACTAGAAAAGGAGTTAAATTTATCTAGATAAAGGATTACAATGATTGTTTTCATGAATTAAAAAAAATTGTGAATGATCCAGTTTTGGACTTGCCCTCTAGAAATGGTGATATTTTCATTTATAGTGATGCTTCATTGAAGGGACATGGTTGTATTCTGATGCATAATAATTATGTAATTTATGATGCTTTAAGAAATCTAAAACCTCACAATTTAAATTATTCTAACCATGATTTGGGGTTGTCTACTGTGTTTTCTCTTTAAAAATTAGAAGGCATCAGTTATGTGTAAATAATTGTAAAATATATACTTATCATAAAAGTATAAAGTTTATATTTACTCAAAAAGAGTTAAACATGATGCAAAGAATATGTTTAGAACTTATTAAGGATTATAATTGCACGATTCACCACTTCAGTAGAAAATATAATAATGTGGTAGATGCTCTGAGTCATAAAATTAATTCTATATTAACCATGTTACATTTGTAATATGGCCCTTTGGTAATTATTTAATGGATTTTGTCTTGGAATTTATGGGTGCAAGAAATTACTCTATTTTGTTTCTGGTGTCAGTAAAATCATCTCTATCAGATAGAATGAAGAAAACATAGAGGGATGATTGTGAGTTAAATAAAAAAGGTAGGATTGGGGAATAAGGGAAAGTTATCTGTATTTAATATTGATAAATAAAGTATTTTGATATTTGGGAAGAGGTTATTTGTGCCATATGATTCTCAGTTGATGAAAGATTTCTTATATGAAGCTCATTGCTCTTTGATTTTAGTTCATCCTGACAACATTAAGATGTATAGAGACCTTCATGAGTATTATTGGTGGGATGGAATAAAATGATATACTTCTGATTTTACGATGAAATATTTTAATTTTCATCTGGTTAGAGAAGATTGAAAATTATTGAATGGGTTTCTTCTTCCTTTTCCAGTGATAGAGTGAAAATAAAAAAAATATACCTGGATTTTATTGGGGGATTACCAAATACTTACCAAAGTAATACTGAAATTTGGGTTATTTTTGATCGACTGAATAAATATGTATATTCCTTTCCAATTAGAGATACTCTTTCTTTAGATCCACTTTATCGAATATATCGTAAGGAGATAGTCAGGTTACATGAAGTTCCACTCTCTATGTTATATGACCATGATCCCTAGCTCATTCTAACTTTGGTAAATGACATCAGAAGTCATTGGGACCTAAATTAGATTTTCGTAGAGCCTTTCATCCTTAGTTTAATGGACAGTTAGAATGAAAAATTCAGACCTTGGAAGACATGCTACATGTTTTTTCAATAGATTACTCGGGATGTTGGGATCAACATATTTATTTATTTATATTTTTTATAATAATATTTTTCATTCCATTGTACATATAGAACTTTTTGAGGAATTATATGGAAAGAAATGTAGAACTACAACATTTTTGGATAAAATAGGTTAAATGAAGTTAATGGGACCATAATTGGTAAAGGAAGTGGTTGAGAAGGTGTAAATGATTTAGCAACATATGAGGATGGCTCAGATCAAGCAGAAAAGTTATGAAGATAACATGAGGAATGAACTTTTATTCGAGGTAGGTGATCATGTATTTCTTAAAGTACCTCCATGAAAAATGTTATGCATTTTGGTAAGAAGGTAATGTTAAGTCCACAGTTCATTGGATCATACGAAATCTAGGTGAAATTTCGACCATTTTACTACCAAGTATCCTTACATCTGATTTTATCCTAGGTACACGATTTTTTTCATGTTTTGATGTTAATAAAGTATGTGTCAGATTCATCTCATTTTTTGATCCCTAAGGTAGTACAATTGGAAAATAACATTATATATAAGAAAAATACTATTCAGATTGTTAATCATAGAGATCAATTATTCTGGAACAAGGTAATTCACCAGGTTATGGTTTTGTGGAGAAACTATATGGTTAAAGAAACAACATGAGAATCTTAAAATGTTATGAGGGAACGATACCCGAATTTGTTTAATAAGTAAATAAAATTATGAGGAAATAATTTCTAGAAGTAAGGGATAATGTAACAACCCATGTACTAATATAATAGTTTATTTTTCATATTTATGGTATTCTTGAATTAAATAGTTAAATAAATTATAAATATGTTAATTAATTCTTAAAATAAAAAAGGAAATAGTTTTATTAAACTAATTTATTATTTGGTTATATTTAAAGTATAAATTTTAAAATTATAGAATTATAATTTGAAAAAACTAATTTCATGTGGGAATTAATAATGTTAAAATTATCCTAGGATAAATTTTTGAGAATCTTCTAAAAATATTGATTTTTAATGAATAGTGAAAAATGCTAGTTTTTAATTAAAATAGTATTTTATTTACAAGGTAAAATTATGATTTGGATTTTTTTTTAAATTTTTTATCAGTTAATTTTTATTTATATTATTAAAATTATGGTTTTAATGGTTTTTATACTTGAATTTGGAATATAAAAATTTAATATTTAAAAGAGGCATTTTTTCTAAAAAAACTATTTTTCGTTGCATTTTTTTGGTTTAATTTTAAATTAAATTCTTAAAATTTTGTGTTTTGAATTTTGAAAATTGGATTCCAAATTTGGAATCAAAAGTTCCATATTTATTAAATAATTCCCTTTTATTTTTGGATAATATGAATAGTAAACATTGTAAATTTTGTTACTACGATTAAGGGTAAATCGAGTAATTTGGGATAAAAATAATACGATAAGGAATTTAAAATTAACATAAAACCTATTAAAATTTTATTTTTGATTATATTTTGACCAAAATAATTATCGGGATAAAATTCTGATCTCTTGGATCCATTTTGTTGGTATTAAGTCCCCTATAGTATTTTATTTTTAAGAGAAGTCAAACTTGTCAAACTATTGTTTTAGTAAGTATAACATTTTTAATATATGGTCATCTAGAAGATATGTTTGACCATAAATATTATTTTTAAAGGTAAAATATTTACCTTTATCATGGTAATTTAATTTTAATAGTTAGGTAATAAATAATTACATTAAAGACTTCCACAATGATAATGCAGTAATTATTAAATTAATGGAAAAATCAAATAAATGATATTTAAAATATTAAAATAAATATAATTTGAGATTTTCATGGTGATACACGAATTATATAGAAAAACATGAAATTTATAGGATACAATAAAATATTTGGTTTTAATTTTTCTTTTTTTTATGTTTTCAAAGTCATAGAAATAAATAATATTAAATTTGAAAATAATGATATTTCATGAATATAATATTTTATTTTATAACTAAAAAAGAATAAAAATATTAAATAAAGAAATATGGGATAATATATGGTCTAAAATTTCATCCCTTTTTCATTTAAGGTCTATTTGGATTTATTTTTCTCTAGAATAGTCATATTATATTTTATTATTTTTGAGAAATTGTTAAAGCACCCCTCACCTCAATAATAAAAGGGCACCCCTTACTTCACTTAATTTCACCAGATTGAGAATTCTATCTTGACCATCCTATTCCAAATTATCTTCAAAAATTCCCTAGATACATTCTATAGGTGATGGTATCACCAAAATACCAATTCCAAGTTCCTTAAGCGATCTTTCAAGGAGGTGATATTCAAGAGATAACATTCTTAAACCACATATTTTAATTTATTTTCTTATTCTACCTTCTCTTCACCTCATTAACCTATCAAGGAATAATAACACCAGTTTAATTTATACATTGTAATTTTATATTGATAATTGAATATCTTTTATTAATCAATTTCCACATATCCTCTTATTTAATGAAACAAAACTGTTGTCCAAATTATGACTATTAACCGTCTCCATGGATAATGAGTTTTTGTTTTTCATTACTATTTTTAAGGATAGTCATAAAAATATTATTATGGTCAAATAATATTTTAATATGTATATAATAATTTATTTCATTTTATGGAACTAATATATATATATGTGTGTGTGTGTGTGTGATAAAAAATAAAATGAAACTAATCAATGATGGTTGGAAAAAATGCAATAATAAACTAAACAATTATCATTAACTTTTTATCAAATGAATCATCCTATGATATAAAGGAAAAGGATATATGGGAACATTTAAACTTATAGAGGTTAATTAATACCATATAATTTCTCCTGTCTTCTAGATTACTATTACCATTTTATAAGAACATCTATAAATATACACAAGTTAACCAACCATGAAACCATGTCATGAAGGCTCCCGAAACAGTGATTTTGATATTTATAACTCATAAAAACATACAAAAATAAACTTAATTACATTATATTAAATAAAATATATGTGTAATTGGATCTTAATTAATTAACTAATCAATGTAATTTGATTATCTAGATCATTAAGTAAAATTGAAGAACACATTCAGACATATGGTAATTGAATTCTTAACATAATTTACATTATTTTGGGTTAAAACTATACTTAATTGATTATTCCATGATAAGATTATGTATAAAATAACTTTTTATAATCTTATGTTTTATTTCTAAATTTTTTATTTGTATTTAAGTATAATACAAAAAATTGATTCATTTGATTTATGTTCACTTCAATGATATGATATTTTTAAGGTATTTTATTTTTAAAATACTATTTTAATATTTCTTTATATAAATGTCAAATGATATTTTAAACTTATATGAAATGATAAGATTTTATATATTTAATCATTCTTTAATGTTTTGAATATTTCTTTACAATATGACATGGTTTTTTTCAATGAAAATGTTTTCTTTTGTATGTGTATAGTATTCATTTAAAAATAAGTGATTTTCTTTAAGGAATGTTTTTGTGATGCGAGCATTCATGTTTTATGATAATGTTATGGTTATTTGGAATTTTTTATGATGATGGATGGTTCCATTATAAACCAATGATGTTTAGTTCCATTATAAACCAAGGATGGGTGGTTATGTTTTTAACTTGTGATAGGTTGTTCCGTGATAAAGCAATGAAGGGTGGTTACGTTATAACATCACATGAAATGGGTACTCCAGAGATGGAATTTAACTATATTGGTTATTCAATTTGTAAGTGTGATATAAAAATATGATGTCACAAGTTACCTACATGACATTAATTTGAATTATAATGAGTTTTCATGGAAATAATTTTATTTTAAAATGGTAAGATAATAATCTTTTTGAAAAGATGATTACTTTTCCAAGATAAAAGGTATGTTTTTTAAGAAAATATTTTAATGGGTTTTCATAGAACTAACAATTTATTTTATTTTATTTCCCTTACTGATATTTTTTTGTTCATCCCAATTTTTTTAATAAATTTCATAGGGTTTAAGTGAGAGTAGGTTCATCAATGAGGTCAAGGAGAAAAATGTGAAGTTTTCATAAAGATAAACTATTTTTTATTATAAAGACTTTTCTTCAGTCAGAAAATTTGATACTAAGTATAAGTTTATTTTTAACTAGTGGTATTATCTTATAAGAGTTAGTCTTAATCCTCTAAAAATATTAAAATAACGGATCCTCATGATTGTAATATTGTGAATTCTTGTTCAAAATCACGAGAATATGTAATTTTTAAGGCCATGTATTTAAAATTATT
Source organism: Viscum album (assembly GCA_963277665.1). Classification (NCBI taxonomy): domain Eukaryota; kingdom Viridiplantae; phylum Streptophyta; class Magnoliopsida; order Santalales; family Viscaceae; genus Viscum; species Viscum album. The sequence continues at coordinate 117,755,452 of OY728137.1, forward strand.
GAGTATCTATGCTCACCCATTTCTTATGTTTTAATTTCCCTAGATTTCCATGATGTTTTATATATATATATATATATAGATATTATAAGGAGAATAACGGAGTTCACATGGAAAATACCTTTTTGTATTTTATATTTTCAAATGTATGTGAAATTAATGCATGCATCTAGTTTATCAAGACCACTAAACTATTCATTCCATCTATATTTTCTACATTGTATTCAATTATAATTTAATAAATTAACAATTGACTCTAGTCTACTGGGGTTGGGGAATTTACAGTTGGTATCAAAGGAAGCTTAATATAACCCATAAGAACTAGATTTAGGAAAACATAGATTATGGAACATACCCATTTGATAGACCCTCAAGATAATTATTGAAGAATATCCAAATGTTTTGTTAAGGTAGAGATTGTGTGGTTTTAATAAAAATAAATCAATTTATAGATACTACATGTGGACATGATTTTGGTATATATGTACATAGGGATAATAACCCCCAAAAAGGCACATCGATCTTGACTTGAGATATTACATGGTACAAAACAATGAGCCTTAATATTCACCTTGTTTGACACTCCTAAGGGATATTATTTAGTTCATTTACATATTACTTAAAAAAATTTATGAATGACTTTAAAATATTTCTGTGATTTGGAAACTTTCCCAAAGAACCATATATATGATTATGATATTATCCTAGCATTAATTTTTCAATTTATGTTAAGTGTTTCCCTAGTTTTGGGATTATACTTTCTAATAAATATTATTATGATCTAATCTAGTGTATTCAATTATATAGAAATAGATACCAGTGGAATTAAAGGTAATCATATCAATGCATATAATCTAAAGAGTAAGAATGATCATTTAATTGATGAGTTTAAGCCAATCTTTTGAAGGGAACAAGAATCCCAAAAAATTCTGATCATATGAGTACATTGTATCATTTCCTATAAATAAATAGAAATAATTGTCTATGTATTATAAATTCGAATGGAAGAAATATAATTTTAAGATGGAAGGGTAAAACCCACATAATGGGAAGTAGGGAAAGAAGGGTTTTCTCACATGTGACAACTATGAAAAGAAACAGTCTAGTACTTTCTTTAAGGGAATGAGAGTTTTATTCAAGTGCGGATACAAAGGCCATCAGTTGTGTGAATGAAAGTTTAAGAAATAAACCCTTTATGTTATATGTTAAAAATTTAAAGAGATGAGAAACTAAAGAAAGTAATTCTCAAATCATGAAGGGAATATACCTCATAAGATTCAAAGAGATGAAAGTCAAGTGTACACTATTAATACACTTGAGGTGGAATGATTAATGTTTTTTGTATCTAGATTCAAGAATTATGTTGTAGAATAATTTTATCAAAAATATTATCATTATTAGAATCATGAAATTTATCAGGATTTTATTTTTTTCTTAAATTACTTTGAATCATATGTTGAATTGTACAAAGAAATGTAATTTAGTGGAAATTTGATCTTTTTGGAAAAAACAAGATTGTGGGAATATAACACTTTATATGTTCTCTAGGTTGAGATAATAATGATAAATATATGTTTATGGGATAGTATTAGAGACCATGAAATTGGTTTGTGATTTTATGGTTTATGTTATCTTTTTTAGAGTTCTCTAAAAGTTTTTATTTGTGGAGTATATTTGACAACCTAAGATTTTATTTTTGGAAGCATTCATGTTTTCATTAGTTTTTTATAGTGATTATGGTATTCATGTATTTTGAATGTGGTATTATGATATTTATATTTTCTAGGGCATATAATGTTGATTTGGTGACATTAATTATAATGTTTTGAAATATGAATTTGATCAAACATATTTTGGATGATCATTAATTTTAATGATTGCCACCAAATCAACATTATATTCCCTAGAAAAAATCATTTCATAGGAAAAGAATTTTTTTTTCCGAAAATCTATATTTTTCTAGGACATAGTTTAGTCGTACTCTGCACACATAATTTAAAATTAATATTTAACACATTTATAAATTTTATTTGAAAAAATAAACTTTATTTTTGTAATATATATTTTAAAATTATCCTTGTGAGAATTTTTGATAATTTTATGAAAAGATTAATTTTTTGATGAATAGTGAGAATACTGATTTTCATTATTGAAAAGTGATTTATTAATTTAATTTTTTACATGGTTAAATAATATTTAAAATTGATTTTAAATTAAATTTAGTTTTATTATATTAGAATACAACTAAATTATTCCATTTTAATTAATTTTATAATGAATTCTGTAATAAAAACTTTTAATACTTTTGAAAGATGTTCTTTGGGAAAACCGTTTTTCTCCTCGTGTCTGCGAGTTTAATTTTAAATAGGATTATTCCATTTATTTGAATTAAATTTTGAAATGTGGATTAAATATTTTTAATTAGAATATTTTTTATTTTATAAAAAGTTTAAATTATTTTTTTACCATAATGAATTCCAAAAACAACAAAAATTAATTTATGCGGTTAAGGTGAAAACATGTTTATTAGATGGTTAAACTAAAAAGATATGGGTAATATTTGCATCCGAAAATTTATAAATCCTATTTTCTAGAAATATTTCGATAATATCTTTTCCAGTTTTTAATATGGGGTTGTTTTTATTTTTTTAATATGAATGAATTTATCTTTTTGGATTCTTTGAAATTTCTATATAATTTTAATGAAGGTACCCTTTCCCCACTTATAAATGGGCACTCCCTCCCCTAACTTATTCACACCAATCAATTCATTTTTTCTCAAAAAAAATCCTGAAAAAACCCATTACCATCATCCTTATGCACATTATAGATCTTCTTATCTTCCCAAAAGACTTACCCTTGGGTCCTTAAGAAGAGATTCAAATGAGGTTTCTCTAAGAGAAGGTAATTATTTTTATTACAGTATTTCTATTAATTTATTATTTTTAAACCTTAAATTATGTATTAAAACATCCAATAAAATAACACCAGTATCTAATATATAATTATATATTATTATTTTGATGTAATAACCTTTATCAATCTCCACTTTTATCAAATGAAAATGAAATCATCAATCATTTGTATAAGAGACTACCGCCTTGCGAACCGATGCAACTTTTTTCCATAAACGCTTATCATGGATGGATATAATGATATATTTAAAATGAATAGATTATCTTTTTAATGTAATTATAATTTTTAGATATATTATCATATATACGATCTTACTTTACCTTATTTTTAAAATATGATAATACTGGTCGTGTGTACAGTAGACTACCACCTCAGGAGGCTATGTGATTTTTTTTCACTTAAGATTTATAAGAAATTTAATAAGGATAAATTTAATAAATATATGTGGAATATATGACATGATAATGGTTTTTTAAAAATTAATATATAACACATCTTCTTTCCCTTTCACCCTTTAAGGGAATGATATCATCGCTTGTGCGTACATACGACCTGTCGTGTCCACTAAAAGATTCGATTCATTTTCTATGAAAAATGTTAAATAAAGGTTATAAAGATGTTTATAATAAAAAAATATTTATAACATTTATATTATTATGGGGATGATGTAAATATATCCTATTAAAAGAATTAGAACTTTCATGACAAATCATGCATGAGAAAACAAGGTAATTAACACCCGAAAAAATGAAAATAATGAAATGTTATTATCATATGGGTGGTAAGTTGTTATAAAGAGATCATATTTGATATGAGAAATATGATTACGGTTGTGTAATAGATTTATAACAAACATATATTTACTATTCATGAGGTTTAGACACATACTAAAGAAGTTGAACCTAAGGTAAGGGTTACTTGTCTCACTTTTACATTCATGAGACATATGTTATATTCCCCACTTATTTCACTGGTGTGGTGTATATAATGGCCCTTTATATATGTTATACCATGAATATTTATCTCTTCATGGAATTTAATGTTTCATTTTATGTGATTCCGTTAATGGGGCTTACGATTCAAAAATTAACTAAGTCGTAATAGATTTATGTTTCAATCTCATTTTAATAAGGATTATTTATACTTGAATTTACACTAAAGGAAATTATTTGATAATCATCTAATAAACCCATTTAAATTTATTCTATAATGTTTATTCATGACATTTTTCAAGTAATTATACCATTTTACCACTATTTGGTTCTTAAATTGATCAATAAAATGTTCTTAAGAATATGTGATTTTATTTATATATTTGGCCAAAAATTATTTTTCATCAAAATCCATGTTTTCAAAAAAAAATCCAAATTTTTTTTGACCTTCTCAAAATGTTTTTTAATAAATTTTTATCTATTTTTGATATTTTTTAAAAAATTCATGTCAGTTTTAAAACAAGTACTGTTTAGATTTTACCAAAAATGTGAAAGGAATCATTGTTTTTATATGTATGGCATGAACAAAATTTTTTCCCATCATGAAAACTAATTGTTTTAAAGATTATTTTATACATTTTAAACTGTTATTTTAATTTTAATGTATTTTAAAAAAGTTTTGTGAATTTTTTTAAAATATTTTTTTTAATTGAAAAATGTTATTTTCTCAAGATTTTTTAGTTACATTTATATGGTATTTTTATTCATCAAAGACATTAAAACTTTATTTTTCTTACTATATAATGAGGATATGATGTATTGATATCATACTTATTATTTATTTGGATGGTTTAGGATCAGTTTTACTCAGGATATACAATTTTATTACAATTCTTCCTATTATTCTGGATGATTTATGATTATGCCAATTTGATTAGGGTAAGTATTAAAATTTAATATGTTTGTTTTTCAATATGAATGCTTATGTTGACTATGTTTCAACCATTTCATACAAGTAATGAATTGGAATTAGTATGTTATGGGTGGGGATGGGAATTATATAACCCCTCTATGAATCGACAGACATCACGAGACAAATCTTTTGGCTAAATTTGATGGGTTTCTACCTACAAATTTAAACATTTATGCGAAAGGTCTTGACAGTATGTTTTAGATGTTTGGAATTATACATTCCATTATTATGGAATTAGTTATTTATGTCCATGTTATTATTTTATTTGTTATAATATACATGCATATGTTTTAAGATATTGTTATTATTTATATGGATTTATTTGATCATCATATATTTTTACTATATTATGCTCAATTTATTGATTAAATGGAATGTGTTTCAGTTATTTAACATGACCAATTGATTATGATTATTTATTTATGATAATTTCAACTTTATGATTTCCCTTATTAAGAATATAATCTTACCCCTTTCTTGTGTTTTATTTTACCCAGGAAACCAAGAAATATTTTGTGATTGATATGTAGTGATATTCTCAGAGGAATGATTATGTTCTCAAAGAAAATACTTTATTGTATTTTATGTTTTAAAATGTATTTGAAATTCAAGTATGTATCTAGTTTTGAATGAATAATAAACTCTTAAATCCTTTAGGATGTGAAAACTTATATCTAGTGTCAATTTAATAATGTAACCACCAACTATTGGCCATTGGAGTAAGGGAATTTAAATATTCCTTTATCATAATATCAATTAACATTTTAGTAATATAATATTCTAACAATTATTTCTCACCAAAATTTTATAAACTATTCAAATTAATTATAAAACATTGATGCATTTGAGATACTATTTCACCAGGAATAATATCAAAAGTTTGATATTTATCTCTTGATATTACTCTATGAGTTTCCAAAACCTTGGATGTTCTAAAATGAGTAATCTCTATCTTCTTCCAAATACATTTCTCTATTTTAATTGATAATATCCAACTATAAATGTACCAATTCGTATAACACAATAATATACTATAAACATTACAATTACCCGATACTCCAAATTTTCTTTGTGAGAAGATTTAAAAACATATTTCATCAAAACATTATAATTTTCAATTGATGTGGCCTTAGAAAAACATGTTTTGCCATATATTTTTAATTAATTTTTATCAATTTATTTATTTTTTAACACTTTTAGATAAATAATGGCACTTTTTTTATTTTTATTAGTAAATTTATCAAATAATCAATTTTTATAATTAATTGTGTATTTTAAGCTTTAAATTAGTTAATTTATGTTTTACTTTATTTTATAGTCAACTCTTTTTATTTAGTTTGTTGTTTTTACTACAAATTTGATACATTTAAAATCAATCAATCAATTAATTAATTCTACTTTTGTATATAAATATTGTAGCCTAGTTTTCGTATTTTATGTTTTAGATATCAATTAATTTAAATAGCATAATCTAAATATTAACTGTTTTATAATAATTCATTAATTAAAATAAAAGATTATAATCCTACTTCATCATTATGTCTTTTTAATAAAATTTCATTAATTAACATACTTGTTTAATAATATAATAATTATCAATCTACCTTTAATTAATTTAATTTGATACCGTTAGTATTATAAATAATTAAACTTTGTTTTATAATTTTTTTAATTTTATATTAACTTTTCATAATTTAATTATTTCTAAATTTAATTTTTAGTATAGTTCCAATTTTAGTTAAGTTTAAATGGTTTTACTATTTTATTAATGTTTGTGACTTATTTAAACTTTCATTTGTTTTAATTAATAATTAGTTTTAATTTATTATTTTGTTTAGTTTTTATTTGAGTTTCAATTTATTTTTCTCCATTTATTTTGCAGGTTTGCGATGGCACCGTAACCTCCTCTGTTTCGGTTCTAAACCAGTGCCTGAATCCCCTGCTTCCCTATTTTCATCTTCCAATTGGCTCAACCCCCTGCTTCTATTTCTCAAGAACACAAATTCACATCAGGACCAAAATCAACCCTATCACAAATCTTTTTCGGATTTGAGAAGGAGGAGCTATGCTGCGATCTCTCACCGCCGTTGGGTTAAGGAGGAGGCCGAAATGAGCCCTGTTGTCCGCCATTGTTGTGTTGTGGTGCTGGCCACGTTCACAGAGAAGAGGGATTTTACTGTGGATCTAGAATTGTCAAAATGAGCTGCGTCGCCTAAATGTGCATACAACCTGGAAGCCAGCTTCTTAAAAAACATGGAGAGGAGAAGTGCGCTACCCACACAGGAGTTGAACTAGAAGAAAAGGATGATGCCGTTGCGGATATGGACACCGTCGACAACGTAGGAACAAACCAAAGCAAGAGTCGTCGCTGTGTAGAGGAACTGGAACTGAGTTGAGACCGACGTCGCACTGGTGTTGAAGAGTAGTTTCCTCTTCTGCGCTGATGTGCCAAGTTCTTGCAGGTACTTAAGATTCGTGAACCACTGATTCTCCGCTCCAGTCCGAGGGAGAAGGGGAAGCAGAGTTGGAGGCACTGTGATTTGTCGCTGAACTGAGGATAATCTACTGTGTTGCACCGCCTTGGAAGTAGAGAAGGACACGATCGCCGATGGAGTGCAGGAGTCGGGAGCCGCCGACACTGCTCGGAGAATCCGCCACAGACGAAACCCTCGCTTTCGCCGCTTTGGAGAAGAAGATGGGGGGGGGGGGGATAAATTAAAATATCTAAAAAAACAAAAAAACATCAAAATTTAATAATTAGAATATATAATAATTATGAAATAAATAAATAAGTTAAAAAATAAAATATAAGATAACTAATAATAATTTAATAAATTATATCCTAAATAATAATAATTTATAAATAAATTATGAATTAATTAATATAAATATTTTAACACATTATTTTTAATTCAATTTCAATAGAATAAATAAAATAATTAGTTTAATTAAGTAATTAATATCAATCTAATTTATGAATTCTATTATATTATACTAACTAAATGTTAATAATACTAACACTAATTGTATAATTTAATTAATAATAATAAATTAAATACCTAACAATTTTACCTATTATAAGATTAAATAATAAATTAATAATCATAATAATAATATTTAATAATAATTATCAATTACGATTTTTATTAATTAACGTCAGTTAACTTGTTACCAAGTGATATAACTTTAAACATAAAAAATAACTATTTTACTTATTTGCATTTTCATTCATTTATTTTTCTATTCTAACTATGCAGGTTCATTCGAGAGATGGGAATACGTCCATATTATCTTAACTTACTCACTCAGAGTTAGTTACATGAGAAAAACTAGCACGACGTGTCAGTCGCGAAAAAACACACGCGTGCTGTGATTAAGTGAAAGACTTTTTGGAGTCAGTGGAAGCGAGCGCTGACATGTAGTAGATGGAGGATATAAAAACAGAGTTGCAACAGAATTTTAATGGGGGGTGGGAAATTAATTCGATCATTCACTCGGAAGTAGAGAAAGAACCTGGAGCAAACCTTGGAGCACTCCAAAGAGAGCCATTCTCTGGAGATTCAAGGGCCTGGAGCAGCAGCAATTCAAGATAGTAGAGGGAGTTTTATTTTTCTATTTTCTTTCAATTATCTTACTTTATAATTGTATGTTTTTAGTATACGTAACAGATATAATGTTAGTTTAAATCATCTAGTTCGGGGATAAATTGAAGTTCCTCTGGTTAACTTTTAATTCTCTTTTCACTTAAACATTTTGATGATTTCAGTATTGATCGGTGAGATTAGTGCTGAGTTCATCCAATTGCTTGTACCATCAGAACTTAATTTTCAAGATTTCATGATCAATTAGTGATATTCATCATGGATACAACTATTAAAAGATATTAAATTCTGAAGAATTCAGGACCTACGGTGAGTTCATCTTGTTCTTATTTTCAAACTGTTTTCAGTTGATTTATTTCTGGAGTGGCGAACTTTAGAATAGATTAGCTTGTGTGACTTAACTCCTGATGAGGGAGATAATTCATACTCTTATGGTGGTACTCTGAAATATCTTTTAAGTTAATTTAAATACCTCTAAAACTAGTAGAATAAATATTTTTCCCCAGACGTTTACTCTGATAGTTCGTTTATCATCACTCTATATTTTAGTTGTTCATACTTTTCAATTTGTTTTCTGTTTCTTTCTAGTCTAGATCAAAAACAACAAAAAAAGTGTGGTCTCTTTACTGCTTAATATTTTTCACAAAAATAAAAAAATAAAAAAAGTAAAAAATAGAAAATCATATTCGCGATTGACAACAGTGAAGTTTTCCAAAGTTTTTAGAAGAATAGTGGCAAAAAATTGCTTTCCCTGTGGGTTCGACCCTGCTCGCCACATATTCTTTAGTTAGTAGGAATATAAATTTTAAACTTTTACCAACTTCAACGACAGTTTATGTCAAGTTTTTGGCACCATTTCCAAGGAAGGCCCGATCCATTTTATTCTAAAAGGACACTAAAATAATTTCTTATATAAAAAACTAAAAAAAAATAAAAAAAAATTGAAAATTGTTTTAAAAAATATACTTAATTTTATACTGAATTGTTACTTTTTTTTGTATTGATTGAGTTCCTATTTGGTTGTACTGTTTTGTTACTTGAATTGTTAATATACCTTGTATTATCACAAGACACTCTACTATTAGTCTAGAGCCACTGAACTTAGAAATAGATAAACATCTCACTGCTCTAAGAAAGAAGAACAAAATTGAAATGGAAAACATAGATAATAGAGTTCCTGATAATAACTTCCAAAATAATCCAGAACTTTTAGAAGAAAATGAAAGGCCTAGGATGAGGGTGTTCTAACTCCCTCATGTTTCAATGAATCCATCATCCATTAGGTTATATCATAGAACCAGAAACTATGAATTGAAACAATCACATATTTCACTGTTGCTTTCTTTTAATGGTCTCTCTAATGAGGACTCCCTTGCCTTCATTAGAGACTTCTACAATACTGTGCCGTAATTACATCTTCTAGGACTAACAAAAAATTAACTATGAATGAGGGTCTTTACCTTTTTCATTAAAGGGTATGATAGGAATTGGTTTTTGAGTCTAGATGAGAACATTTTTGAAAACTGGGATCAAGTGAATAACTCTTTCATTATGAAATTTTATCCTCCAAGACTTAAAGGTGAACTTAGAAATAAGATCACTAGTTTCTATCAAGAGGACGGAGAAGATTTTCATGAAGCCTTGGATAGATTCAAGGATCGACTTAGGCAGTGTTCCCATCATCAACTCCTATCTCACCTTCTCACGGAAACCTTTTATGAAGGTTTGTCAACCTCTGGATAGAATCTAGTTGACCAGGATGTTGGGGGTAATTACAATGATAAGACATATGAAGAACATAGATTTTTTTTAATAACCTTGCACTGAATTCACAACATAAAAATTCAAGAAGGAAAAGAGTCAATAGAAATGTTAACCCAAACACTGGTTCAATGAATGAAACTCAAGCTCAACTTGTTGAAATCACTAACCAACTTTAATCCTTAATGAACCGGAATTCAGAACAAACTGTTAACCAACTTGGCATTCAAAATACCAACCAATATTTAAGGGAATAGTGTGTCTAGTGTGGTATGTTTGGGCATACTGAGAACTTTTGTCCTAATGTTGATATGCCAGCCCAAAAATAAGAAAGCTCAAACTTTGTTAACTATGGTCCTAGAATGCCTCGTAAAGAAGATCCATTTTCAAAAAATTATAATCAAGGCTATAGGAACCATCCTAATCTGTCCTGGAAATATCAAGGCTTAATCAAACAATCCACTTTCCCTAATTATGCTAATCAACCAAGACCAAACATTCAAAATCAACAAAGGGGTGAGTCTTCAAATGTACAAGGAAACAATGACAATAAAATTTCTTCTAAGCTTGATCTAATATTGACTCAAATAACCAAACATCAAAATCAATATGAGTCAGATAAAATGAAAACTAATGTGAGAATGCAAAACATGGAAACAATACTTTGTAAACTTGCTAGATATTTTTCATCTAGGAAAAAAGCTAGAGTTCCTAGTACCATTGAGCTTAACACTATAGAGAATTCCATGGTTGTTGTCACTAGAGGCGGGCTTAATACTCAAACTGTAGCTGAGAAAGACCATGAAAATTCACAAAATAAAAATATGCTTTTCACACATGCTTGAAATTTATAGAAAAGTCTTGAAAATGATCAGAATATAAATTTATCATATGAAACTCAAGCAAAAAATTCATCTAGAAATCAAAAGAATAAAGGAAACGAAAAAGTTGATGAAGAGGTGAGGGATATACCTACTATTATGAATTTTTTTCCCCACCCATCCCTTTCCTTGAGAAGCTGAAACCTCAAAGTAACACTAGGGCTGAACTTATTCAGTTCCTTTGTCTCCTTTCCAAACTTCAAGTAAAAATTCCATTCATTCAAGCCCTAATACAAATTCCATCTTATCTGAAATATCTTAAGAAAATTGTTTCAAACAAAATGACCCTGGAAGAATTTTCTACTTACAGCCTCACTAAAGAGTGCATTGCTGTACTCCAAAAGAAAATACCACCCAAATTGAAAGACCCAGGTAGTTTTTTCATTCCTTGTACCATAGGAAACTCTGATCAGCTGAAATGTTTGTCTGATTTAGGTGCTATCATTAATCTGCTCCCATATTCACTATTTCAACAGTTGAGGTTGGGTGACCTTAAACCCACCACATTCATAGTACAGTTTTCTGATAGATCGTTCACTCATCCTATGGGTAGGGTAGATGATTTGCTAGTTGGGGTTGGGAAGCTGTTTCTGCATGCTGACTTTTTAGTCTTGGATATGGAGTGTGATAAAGAGGTGCCCATCATCTTGGGTAGGCCCTTCTTGACTATAGTTGGTGCTATTATTGATGTCTCTAAGGGTCAATTAATTTTTAAAATCAAAGAACAAGAAGTGTTCAATGTGTTTAAAAATGTTAAAAGGACCAAATTTTTCTGAAAACTGTTCAATGCTAGAGTCTTTAAAAGATGAGAACTCAACTGAAAATATTGAAAAATCTGAAAATCAATCCAATATTGAAGAAATTTATTTAGAAGATGAAAATTTTGTTGAATATGTCTTAAAATTCGAAGATTCTGCTCAAACGCCCAATCTAAAAAAAAATTCTAGAACTAGAAAACTATCTAGTTTTTGATGTGAAAGAGTCCAATGTTTCTAAACTTAGGAGCTTTTTGAGTGAATCTGAGGGTGTTTCTACTAACACCAACCTTGCTGTATGCTTTGATGAATTTTAGGGAGAAATTTTAATACAACTAGATGATTATGCTTTGATAAATTTGTTAAATACCAATCTGGAAAATCTAGGCAGTGTGTTGCACACTTTGGACAGTAGCACAATTATTACTAAATCTGAACATGAAATTGAAAATATTTCATCATTTAAAACTCATTACAAGAGATATGTTAAATATATTAGAGCTCCTAGGCCTAAGAGTATTCCTTATAGTGTAGAACCACCCACTCTTGAGTTGAAACCAATCCCTTCCCATCTCAAATATTCATTTCTGGGTGAGAACTCCACTTTTCCTGCAATAATTTCTTCTGAACTGAATGAAAACCTAGAGGAAAGATTTTTAAATATTTTTAAGAAGTTCAAATCTACCATAGGATGGACCATAACTGATATAAAGGGTATTAGTCCCTCATTTTTTATGCCTAAAATACTTATGGAGTCAGACTATAATCCCAGGGTAGAGATTCAAAGAAGATTGAATGAAAACATGAAAGAAGTTTTGAGAGAATAAGTGGTTATGTTGCTGGACACTGAAATGATATATCACATTTCTAATAGTTCTTGGGTCAGCCCGGTCCATGTTTTTTCCAAGAAGGGGGGTTTCACTGTAGTCAAAAATGAAAACAATGAAGAAGTCTAAGTTAGGAAAGCCACAAAATGGAGAGTCTGTATCGATTATAGAAAGCATAATGCATCCACTTGGAAGGATCATTTTTAAATGACCTTTTTGGATCAAATTCTTGAGAGGCTTGTTGAAAATGAGTTTTTCTGTTTCTTGGATGGGTATTCTGGTTGCAACCATATTCCTACTTCTCCAGAGGATCAAGAAAAGACCACTTTCACTCACCCATTTGGAACATTAGCCTTCAAGAGGATGCCCTTTGGGTTGTGTGGAGCTCCAACCACCTTTCAAAGGTTTATGATGGTTATCTTTTCAGATATGATTGAGAGAATTATTATGGTTTTCATGGATGATTTCCCCATTGTGGGTATCACTTCTGATACTTGTCTTGTAAATATTGAATTAGTCTTAGAGAGATGAATTGAAACCAACCTTGTTTTTAATTGGGATAAGTGTCAATTCATGGTCACCGAAGGCATAGTGCTTGGACATAAGGTGTACAAGAGAGGTCTAGAAGTTGATACTTCTATGATTGATGTTATTCAAAAACTCCCACCTCCTATAAATGTTAAGGGTGTTAGAGGTTTCCTAGGGCATGCTGTTTTCTACCAGAGATTCATAAAATATTTTTCCAAAATAACTAAACCTTTGTTTTATTTACTGGTCAAGGATGCACCTTTCAATTTTGATGAAAACTGTTTGAAATCATTTAATCTTCTTAAAGAGAAACTCAACACATCACCTATTATCACTACACCTGATTGGAAACTAACTTTTTAACTTATGTGTGATGCTAGTGACATGGCTGTTGGTGTTGTCCTTGGATATTGGAAAGATATGATGTTGCATGTGGTGCATTATGCTAGCAGACTACTATATGAAGCTCAAAAGAATTATACCACTACTGAAAAAGAACTGTTAGCTGTTGTGTTTTCTCTAGAGAAGTTTAGAAAATATTTTTTAGGTTCAAAAGTTATTGTTTTTTTCATTGATCATTCTACTTTAAAGTATTTTTTGTCTAAGAATGAAATTAAACCCTGACTAATTAGATAGATTTTGTGGCTACAATAGTTTGATTTAGAGATTAGGGATAAGTAGGGAGAAAGAAATTTAGTTGATGACCACATTTCTAGGCTTCCTCTTACTAAATCTAAAGATCCTAGAGAGATTAACTATTCATTTTTTGATGAAAATCTACTTAGTGTGTCAATCAGGCAATCTGCATGGTTTGCAGATTTTACCAACTTTCTCGCAGCAGGTGTCTTTCCCAAAAATATGTCCAGTAGCCAAAGAAAGAAATTCATTTCTGAGATTAAATACTATCTTGGGGATGATACCTTGCTGTTTAGGAGGTGTGCAGATGGTATTATTAGGAGATGTGTACATGAGGACGAGATGATTCCTGTCTTAGATAGTTGTTACTCCTCACCATGGGGAGTTCACCATGGTGGTGAAAAAACTGCTCTAAAAGTCTTACAATCTGGTTTTTATTGGAGTTATCTATTTAAGGATGCTAGAAGCTTTATAGTTGGATGTGATAGATGTTAGAGGCTAGGTAATGTTGGTAGAAAGTAGGAGTTACCCCAAAAAGGAATTCTAGAAGTTGAGATTTTTGATGTCTGGGGTTTAGATTTTAAGGGTCCGTTTCCAACATCTCAGGGGAATGAGTATATTCTTATTGCTATTAAATATGTTTCAAAATGAGTTGAGGCATTTGCACTTCCCAAAAATCAAGCCAATTCTGTAATTAAATTTTTCAAAAAGAAAATATTTAGAAGATTTGGAGTTCCTAAATCTTTTATCACTGATAATGGAATGCATTTTAAGAACTATAAGTTTAATGATTTGATAGAGAAATATGGTTGTGTTCATAAAACCAGTACTTCTTATCATCCACAGTCTAGTGGAAAAGTGGAAATCTCAAACAGGGAACTTAAACAAATACATGAGAAAAATATGTCAAACTCTAGGAAAGACTGGTCTCTTAAATTGGATGAAGCATTATGGGAATATAGAACTATTTTCAAGACCCAAATAGGTATGTCTCTTTACAGGATGTTGTTTAGGAAATGCTATCATCTACCAGTGGAGTTGCAACATAATTCTTATTGGGCAGTTAAGGCTCTGAACTTTGATTTTAAGAGTGCTGGTGAGAGGAAATTACTTGACCAGAGTGAAATCCATGAAATTAAAAGAGAGAGTTATGATAATTCAAAGATTTATAAAGAAAGGATTATTTTTTTCATGATTCTATCATACAAAACAAAGGGTTTAAACCTAGTTAGAAGGTCTTTCTTTTTAATTCTAGACTCAAAATCTTCCCTTGAAAACATAAGTCCAAGTGGTCTGGACTGTTTACTGTAGTGAGAGTGCTTAAGAAGGGAGTTGTTGAAATTATTGGTGAAGATAAAAAACCCATGTTAGTTAATTGGCAGAGAGTGAAACATTATTTTGAGGGAAATCCAAAGGGATTGACTGCCTTCACTGTGCTTGAAAACGAATTTTAAATAAAGTCTGCCTAAAGAATTTAAAACTTAGCACTGTGTGGGAGGCAACCCATGGTTATTTTTGTCTTTACTATGTTTCATTTTTACCCTTGAATAATGTGCTACTTTTGTGCTTTGTTATTGGGAAGTCCTTGTTACTGCTTGATCTTGGTCTCTTTTTTCCGTTTCACAGTTATTAGGAAGATTTTGTGTTATCATTTAAGGAGTAGAATTCCCATGCTAAAGAATTAATGGAAAATCTAGTCAGATAAGTATCTTTTTGTTAATTTTTATTTCATTTTTCTGATCCTTAATTATTTATAAAATTTTGAGGCTTGTGTTGCTAATGAAATAAAAATTCTTTATTTCTCTAAAATTATACTTGAATTCTAATGAAATTCTACTGTATGTCACTGTGTAAATAAAAAATCTGCATGTACTTCACTGCTGGAAACTAAATTTCATTGTTATTAAAATCTTCTCACTTCTTGAAACTAAGTGTTGGGGAGCACATATAGGTTAAATTTTTTTGTATTGAATCTCCTTTGGGTTGGGATGTTTAGAATGAACTTTTTATGCTTAATTGATCATCCAATTGAATCCTATTTTCTGAATTTCCTTACAACCAATTCACTCTGCACCCACAAGTTACATGTCATGTTTGAATTTTAAAGAAAATTATTCACCGGACTTAAATTTTAATGTGTGTACTTTCTAATGAACCTGCTAATAAGTTATTCCTTATGGTGGACAATATATTTGAACTTTAATGTGACTTTTATACAAGTCATCTATCTACTAAATTGAAAATATATTTTGAACCTTTATTTTTAATTGTTCTTCTCCATGTTTAGAAGTAAACATTGGGGAAAAAGTTGGGTTTTAAGTATGGGGGAGGGGGTCAATTCTTGACTGTGCTAAACTGTTCTTTAAAATGATCCCTTCAATTTCCACTGCAACTTAATTATTTTTGGTAAAAAATGGTTAGATTGTTTCCAAATTCTTGAATAATTTTAGGTTTTACACCGTACTCAATTGGGTCTTTCATTAGGACAAGTACCTTGCTGGTAGTTAAGATTTGATTTGTATTTGAAATTAATGATATTTAATGATTGCTGAGTGATATTTACTTAGTGATTGAATGGATATATTCGTTTAGGAACTTACTTCTGAGAGTGACATGGGTGATCTTTTAGTGGAGTTATGATCATAATCCTTGGAATTGGAAGTTGGATTTTGATTTTAGGGACCTCATTTATCTTCTAATTATTAAAGTAATATCCTTAATGAGATAATGAAAATGATTTTTATAAAAATATTTTGAAATTGGAGTAGTCTGGGCATCTGGGATCCCACATGATACATGTCTTGGAAAAAATTAAATAAAGTGTATAGGGTCAAAAACGAGTTCATTAAGGTGAGGGGAATAATGAACACCAGATAAGAAGGGGTCAATTGGTTTATATGGGAGTTATTTGGGTTGTTTCATTAAGGTTATTCAAAAAAAATATTTATTTTTTTGAACCTAGGTGAAAAGTCAAAGTACAAAGTTCTACTGGTTAAGTTTTTAATTCCACTAATAATTTACCTCCTATCACCCTTAGACTTTGGACTTAAGCCTGGATGTAAGTTAGTCACCAAGAAGTATCACATATGAGGGATGAAATCTTCATTGCTTGATGATTAGTAGTTATGTTGATTACCTATGAGTATTTGTTATGGGCAAGACTTGTTATGAACAATTCGTTTTCTAAAAGATTATTGACATGTTTATATCCTTTGTTTCAATTTGTTGGACATATTACATTTTGGGGAAAATCATGAATATCATACTTTTGTTTTCAAAGACAATAAAACATGGGATTGTTTGGGGACAAATAATGATTATGTGTGGGAGAATTTGATGTGGTCTTAAAAACACATGTTTTGCCACATCCTTTTAATTAATTTTTATCAATTTATTTATTCCTTTTAACACTTAAATAAATAATGGCACTTTAGCATTTTTATTAGTAAATTTTTCAATTAATCATTTTTTATAATTAATCGTTTATTTTAATCTTTAAATTAGTTAATTAATGTTTTAATTTATTTTATAGTGTAAAAGTTTTTTATTTAGTTTGTTGTTTTTTTTCTGCAAATTTGATAAGTTTAAAATTAATTAATTAATTAATTAATTCGGCTTTTTCACATTAATATTGTATCCTAATTTTAGTATTTTATGTCTTAGATATCAATTAATTTAAGTAGTATAATCTAAATATTAGCTGTTTTATAATAATTGATTAATTAAAATAAAATATTATAATCCTACTTCATCTATTAAGTATTTTTAATAAAATTTCATTAATTAACATAATTTTTTAATAATATATTAATTTTTTGTCTACCTTAAATTAATTTAATTTGATATAGTTACTATTATAAATAATTAAACTTTATTTTATAATTGTTTTAATTTTATATTAACTTTTTATAATTTAATTGTTTCTGAATTTAATTTTTAGTATAGTTCTGATTTTAGTTAAGTTTAAATGGTTTTACTATTTTATTAAAGTTTGTGACTTATTTAAACTTTCATTTGTTTTAATTAATAATTAGTTTTAATTTATTATTTTGGTCAGTTTTTATTTGAGTTTCAATTTATTTTTCTCAGTTTATTTTGTAGGTTTACGGTGGCACCGTAACCTCCTGACATAGTCTCACCGTTTCGGTTCTAAACAGTGTCTCCTCACACTGTTTCACTCACGGGGTTTCTTCAAACCGGTCCCAGCCCCCTGCCACCGTCTCCTCTTGATTTCACGGTCTCATCGTATTTCTTCCACCGATTCCTTATGCACCATATCCTTACAGTTTCACCCAAACCAGTTCCTAAACCCCCTGCCTCCCTCTTTTCTCCTTCCAATTGGTATCACTTCTCTTTCTCAAGAACACAAATTCACAGCAGGACCAAAATCAACCCTATCACAACTCGTTTTCAGATTGGAGAAGGAGGAGCTGTGTCACGATCTCTCACTACTGTTGGGTTAAGGAGGAGGATGAACTGAGCCCTATTGTCTGCCATTATTGTGTTGTAGTGAAGAAATGGATCCGCCGACCACATTCATAGGGAAGAGGGTTTTACTGTGGATCTGGAATTGTAACAATGATCCGGGTTGCCTGGACGTGCATACAACCAGGAAGCCAACATCTTAAAAAAACAGGTAGAGGAGAAGTACACTGCTCTCACAGAAGTCAAACAAGAAGAAAAATATGACACTGTTACAGATCTGGACACCGTCGACAACGCTAGAACAAACCAAAGCAAGAGTTTTTGATGTGTAGAGGAACTGGAATTGATCTGAGGCCGACGCTGCACTGGTGCTGAAGAGTAGTTTCCTCTTCCGCACTGATGTGTGAAGTTCTTATGGCTTCTTATGATCCATGAACCACTGATTCTTTGCTCTAGTCTGAGGGAGAAGGGAAAGAAGATCTGGAGACACTGAGATTCGCTGCTGAATTGAGGGAGATCTGTTGTGCTGTGCCACCTTGGAAGCAGAGGAAGAGTCTATCGCCGATGGAGTGCAGGAGCTGGGAGCCGCCGACACTGCTTGGAGAAGGCGCCACAGACAAAACCCCCCCTTTCGACACACCGGAGAAGAAGATGGGAGGTTGATAAATTAAAATACCTAAAAAAAATAATAAAACATCAAAATTTAATAATTAGAATATATAAAAATTATAAAATAAATAAGTAAATAAGTTATAAAAAAAATATAAGATAACTAGTAAGAATTTATTAAATTATATTTTAATCAGTGAAAATTTATAAATAAATTATTAATTAATTAATATAAATATTTTAAAACTTTAATTTTAATTAAATTTCAACAGAATAAAAAAATATTTAAATTAATTAATTAATTAATATTAATCTAATTTAAGAATTTTATTAAATTATACTAACTAAATGTTAATAATACTAACACTCATTGTATAATTTAATTAATAATAATAAATTAAATACTTAAAATATTTACCTATTATAAGACTTAATAATAAATTAATAATCAAAATAATAATATTTAATAATAATTATCAATTAATATTTTTAATAATTAATGTCAATTAACTTTTTAACAAGTGATATAACTTTGAACTTAAAAAAATAACTATTTTACTTATTTGCATTTTCATTCATTTATTTTTCTATTCTAACTATGAAGGTTCATTATAGAGATGGGAGTATGACTAGATTAGCTTAATTGACTCACTCAGAGTTAGTTACAAGAGAAAAACTAGCGTGACATGCCAGTCACGAAAAAAATGCACGCGTGTGGTGCTTAAGTGAAGGACTTTTTGGAGTCGGTGGAAGTAAGCGGTGACATGCAGTAGATGAAGGAGGATATTAAAACAGAGTTGCGACAGAATTTGAATGGTGGGGGGGAATTCATTCGATCATTCACTCAGAATCAGAGCAAGAACTTGGAGCAAACCTTAGATCACTCCTTAGAGAGCTATTCTCTAGAGATCTGAGGGCCTGGAGTAGTATCAATTCAAACTTGCAGAGGGTGTTTTATTTATCTATTTTCTTTCAATTATCTTACTTTGTAATTGGATGGTTTTAGTATACCTAATAGAGATAATGTTAGTTTGAATCATCTAGTTCATAGATAAATTGAAGTTCCTCTAGTTAACTTTTAATTCACTTTTCACTTAAACATTTTAATGATTTCAGTATTGATCGGTGAGATCAATGGTGAGTTCATCCAATTTCCTGTACCATTAGAACTTAATTTCCAAGATTTCATGATAAATTGGTGAGATTGATTGTGGATACACCTATTAAAAGACAATAAATTCTAAAGACTTCAGGACTTATGGTGAGTTCATCTTGTTGTTATTTTAAAACTATTTTTTTGTTGATTTATTTCTGGAGTGGCGAAATTTAGAATAGATTGGCTTGTGTGACTTAACTCTTGGCAAGGTAGATAATTCATATTATGATGGTGGTACTCTGAAATATCTTTTAATTGAATTCAAATACCTCTAAAACCCATATAATAGATATTTTTTCCCAGGCGTTTACTCTGACAGTCCGTTTATCAGCACTCTATTTTTAGTTGTTCATACTTTTCAATTAGTTTTCCATTTCATTCTAGTCTAGATCAAAAACCCCAAAAAAAGTTTGGTCTCCTTACTGTTTAATATTTTTCACAAAATGAAAAAAATATAAAAAGTAAAAAAATAGAAAATCCTATCCATTGCTAACAACAGTGGAGTTTTCCAAAGTTTTTAGAAGAATAGTGGAAAAAAATTGCTTTCCTTTTGGGTTCAACCATGCTTGCCACATATACTGTAGTTAGTAGGAATATAAATTTTAAACTTTGACCAACTTCAATGAAAGATTAGGTCATCAATCAATATGAGAAAATTATCAAATCTAAAATTTATGATAAAAGACTTCAATGATCACTGAAATATTCACAATACACTCCATAAAAAATAGGATATCTACATAGATTAAAATTTTCAAGAGTTTTAATGATAAGTCCTACCATAAAAAAACATATTTTATTTTCCAACATAGTTAGTGTAAGGAAACTAAGATTAAATTTCAACCAACTAATAGAAATTCATTAAAAATCATAATCATGTAGAAAATAGATCTGATACAAACTACAACCTAAAAGATGCATTTCAAGAAGACTACAAGAGGGGGGGGGGTCATAAAACCCCACTTCTTTATGAGTTATGAATTTCATAAGAAATTTGATTTTTTGATTTAGTGAGATATTTTTTATGAGAAACGGTATTCAAATTAGAAATTTTAGAGTTAGAACATCTTAGGAAGTTGCTTTTACATGTTTCTTGAGGCTTAGTAAATGCCTTAGGGGTTCATGAGGGTGAAAAAGATGTGGATGGGTGGTTGCGTTGCTAAAATATTTATAACTACTAGCTCTTCATGATAAGATAGGGATCAATCACACCATGAATGAATTTCATGGGGTCATTTTAGGTCATGAATGGGGTGTCCCGAGAGGGGGATTCTTTTCAAGAGTTCTCACACTATGAACCAATGGTTCATGTCATGAAAGGTGTTTCATGGGGTGCCCATTCACTTTAGGTATAATATTATTTAGTGGTGGTTTGAATCGCAGTAAAAAAAGTGTCATGAAATATTTCGTGGCCATTTTCAAACAGTCATAAAATGTTTAGTGGTTTTTTTATTTTTTAATTTTGTTTAGTTATTTTTAATTTTTCTAATTATTTTAAAATATTTTCATAATATTTTGTTATTTATTTATTTATTTATTATTTATTTACTATTTAATATTTATTTATTATTATTAATTAATAATTCGTTATTTCATAATATATTATTTATTATTTAGTTGTTATTAATTATTAATTATTTTAAATTTATGATTATTTATTATTTTTATAGATGTATTATTTATTGTTTAAATTTTTATATTTATTAATTATTTACTTATATATTTATCCTACAAGGCATGCATTTTCCATGCATTTCTTTCATAAATTCAATATATATATGCATTGATAGAGATGTGAACCCCTTACCACTTGGTTATCCTACATATATTTTATCATTCCCAAAAGCTCTTTATATGACGAGTAAGGGAAATTTTTTGTACACACACACACAGACACATAAATACATATAATTAAAATATAATATTAAAGAATAATAATAAATAATAAATAATAAAAAATGAAAAAATAATATATAACAAATAAATATAAAATAATTAATTAATAAATAATAAATAATAAATAACAAAACAAATGATTAATATATAATAAATAATAAATAAAAAATAAAAAATAAAAAAAAACAAACAAAAGAAAAAAAAAGAAAAAAGAAAATAAAAATAATTGATAATAAATAATAAATAATAAATAATAAATAATAAATAATAAATAATTAACAATAAATACTAAATACTAAATAATTAACAGTAAATAAAAAAATATTAAATGATAAATGATAAATAAAAAATAAAAAAATAAAAAACTAATAAATAATAATAAAATAAATAATAAATAATAAATAATATTAATTAATAAATAAATAATGAATAATAAATAAATATATAATGAATAAGTAGTAAATAAAGAAGAAAAATAGAAAATAGAAAATAAAAAATAAGAAAAATGTATTTATATATAACAAATATTTAATAAATAAATATTAAATAATTAAAAAAATTAATAATATATAATAAATCAATATATAATAAAGAAGATACAAAATAATAATTAATTAATAATACATAATAAATGAATATATTAAAAAATTAAGAAATAATAAATAAGAAATAATAAGTAATAAATAATTTATAGTAAGTAGTAAATATTAAATTATAAAAAGTAAATAAATATATATAATTTTCTTTAAAGTTGGTGTTGATGCCACTTTTTATCATCATAGAAAAGGACACTTTCTATTTGGGTAGAGTTAGACCCAATACATAGCCTATAGGACCAAGGAAAAGTGGACCATGAATAGGGACCGAAGGCCATGGGGATTGAAATCCCTAAATCTAGGCCCAAAATCCCATTTTTTGTCAAGGTCCACTTTGAGGAATAATACTACTATAGTACCCAGACTTCTACAGTCCCTACTATAGTACCACCACCACTACATTACTTCCTACAGTACCCACTACCACTATAGTGCCACCACATACATACACCAACCAAAAAAATACGTATAAATATATATATCAACATTATATATATAAATATACATTAACATATATAAATATATATAAATAGATATAAATAATTATAAATATACATAAATACTGACTAATATGAACATATGTATATATATATCTACATTAATGCAGTTTTATATAATTTTTCAATAAATATTGATAAATATATATAAATTATAAATAAATATACAAAAATGTATAATAACACACACACACACACATAATAGATAATAAACCACCAAAATAGGGAAAACCACAATAATTTCAACACCATCAAAGCAATAGTAATGTAAATCAAATCAATATTAATGTAAATCCAGTGAATAAAATAATATACGACCAAACAAGCATTTGAAGAAACTCTAAAATGAAGTTGAAATCACGTTAAATGATAAAAAATCATGGTATTTGAAGAAAAAACATAGTCTAGAGAACATAAAGATATTTTTTATATAAAAATCATAAACGGGGTCCCACTAGGTTAATATGGCATAGATGTGAACACAAGATTTTATTTGATATGTGATAGAACCTTAAAAGACACCTGGATCAAAAGTTATTAACGTTTGAATTTTAATTTTGATTTTAAACTTCTCTTGAAGCATTAATAAATTTTATTCTATTAATTATAGACAAATATTATCTAGTGACAGTTTAGTAGATTTAATAAGATTTTATTTAACTGGTTGTGGAGCTAAAAGGGACACACAGATCAAAAGTTATGGTCATTGGATGCTGAAGTCTGATTTTCAATTTATCAGAGATTTAATGTAATTATCAAATAATTAGTAAATAATAATAATAAATAATTACTAATTATCACATAATAATAAAATAAAATAACAGATAACAGATAATAGATAATAGATAATAAATAATAAATGATTATAAATTATAGCTAATATGTATTATTAATAAATAATAAATAATTATCAATTATTTATTATATTTTTCATTATTTTTAGATGCGTTTTCTTAAAAAACAACCACTAATTAGTGGTTTTTTTTAAAAATAGCCAATAAAAATTAGTATAATTTTTTTATAAAAATAAAAAACATAGCAATCGATAGTTTTTAAAAAACTATAGCATAAAAAAAATTTGATGAAATATTTAGTGATAGTTTTGAAAACAACCACTAAAAAATGCTGTGAATTTCAATTTTTCCTATAGTGCGTATTGGTCTCCCCAGACTTGAACATCCCAACATTGCCACACTTCTATATAAAAAAAGTAACTAGTTAACTTCACCCTGTTTTTCTTTGTTGTATTTAATTTTCCAAGGATAGTCTAAATGGAATCCATCCACAACTCGGAAACCTATGGACTACCCTCACCTAAAAACTTTGGTGGGTTCTGTCACTTGAACTAATGGGTAAGGTCTTACATGGAATGTTCAACCTGAGGAGCTCCTCTCTCCAGTGAATGGACAACATATAGAAGACTTTCACAGAGTTGATTGTCCATAGTTAGACCTTAAACTGCTAGAGTCTCTAGCCCACCCATCATTTGGGAATGCTTACCCATTCCTTTTTGGGGTGGGTTCCTTTAACTTTGAGGAATAATATAACTATAATGAAAAAACAAACATATCAGAATAAGATTATAGGTTAACAAACAAATCTTGAAAAAACAATAATAGATACATGGTCCCACTTCTATACATATATCTAAACCATAATTCCTCATTAAACTATGCACTTTTTCAATCCCTATCCATTACT
The DNA here is from genome assembly GCA_963277665.1 of Viscum album. Taxonomy (NCBI): domain Eukaryota; kingdom Viridiplantae; phylum Streptophyta; class Magnoliopsida; order Santalales; family Viscaceae; genus Viscum; species Viscum album. Next base: position 117,780,140 of record OY728137.1, read on the forward strand.
CAAGGTTATATACCACCAATTCCATATGATTAAACAACTTACTTTTTATATTTTTTTTAGAAATTTATATTTCATATGACTTTTTGATTTCCAATGTTTTTTAGATATGGTTCAATTCAATAGCTACAAGGAAAAGTGCATTATATATTGATTACTAGCACTCTATTAAACTAAAAACTCCATTTTACAATCCACTTTCATGTGATTTTTTTAACAAGGTGTATTCTAAAGAGTTGGCCAAAAAATCTTCTACCATAGACTTATATGGTAAACACCAAATGAGTTTCTTAAAAAACATTATATGGCCATCCCCCCTTTTTTATTCATATTCAAATGTATATATGTATATTTGTACAAGATAACCATAGTTTAGGAAATAATTATGGTAAACCCTACATGGATGGTATGATGTATGAACACCCATATTCTCTCATTCCATACTAGTGAAAGAGATAAAACACTTGAAACCAATAACAATGACAACCATGTTGGCCTCCCAAGGGTGAAATAAACCAATCCTAAATACACACTATAATAAAACCCATCCCTGGAGACTTAAACTTTCCCCAAACATGGGTTATATACTTCAAGGTACAATATCATTACTAATCCTTGAAACATCCTTGTGTCTTTCCTACCATTCCAAATAGGAATATAAAAGAAATGGGTGTTCTGATACTACTATGCAATGTCCCTACCTAGCTCACTATGAATAATAAATAGACCAGTGGTTCCAAATGATGTTAGGCACACCTATTTATATTCTAGAGGCTACTGACTAGTGATGAGGGTCAAATAATATTCCTTGGGGAGATTATACCCACTGTTTATAGTGTTATCAAAAAATAAAATTATGAAAACATTATACATTTCATATTACCCCCAGAAACACTAAGACAAGGTGTGAGTACAAATCAATAGTTCACCACCAATGGTGTCCCTAAATAAATAAAGTTTATAATCAAGTGTATGTTGAAGTGATGAGATTGAACATTATAAAATTAAATTTTTATATAATTGAATAAATAAAAAATAACCATAATTGATCTGGAGATTTGAGATCGTGATATACCATAACTAATTCAACCACTTTTAGTGTGTACCTAATAATGTATTAGGGACCCTTCAAACCAATATAAAAAACTTGAGTTTCCCGAGTATACAAATAATTATCATAGAAAACCACTTCAGGTGTCTTATCAGCCAATTTTTTATAACACAGACCAACCTATCTATTTTTTCTCATCTAGAGTTCCACAGATAACATATTTGTATTTTTTCACAAACATAGTATCACAAATCATCCCTTTATGTGTTTTCTCAAGGCATAAGTTATCTACCTCAATTTACCAATTTTAGTAGTTTAAAATTTTATTAACCCAATGCACAATACCTTGATTATCCTTTTGATGAAATAAATTTCATTACAAAATTCATAAACACCAATTACCATTTTAAATTCAAAACCATTTTTAGTACCATTTCAAATCTACATTTTAAAATTTACATTAAAAAAACATTAAATTCCAAGATACCCATTGTAAAATATAAATTCCAATATCCAATTCCATTTCCCCTTTAAAATTATCAACTCCATAACCATTTTATAGTCCATTATATCAAAGATATGTATTCCCATGTGGTCACCTTTCTTTTTTTGAAAACCAATTCTAATGAGGGTGATTAACATTGATAAATAAGTTATTATAAATTGTTTTAAAATTTATAGTTTCCATAAGGATTTATGGAATATTGAAAGATGAAAACACTTATAAGATAGGGTGATACTGTGAAAAAACATTGGGCCCACCCAACCATTTCCAATAGGAATCAACATTTCTAAAACCAATGTTTTATTCAAACCTAAATTACAGAAAATGTGGTTATTGAAAAAAGTCTTTAAAATAGGGAATATGTGCTAAACATGATGGAAGAATTATCAAGAGTGTAAGTAAAAAAATAATAGAATAGAGTGGAGTTTTATACTTACTACAAGCTTCCAATCTCAAGGGATGATATTCCATATTTGAAATAGTTAATGGAGAACCACAACAATCTAAGGTGGAAGACATGGGCATGGAAAGATGGATTTTGAACAAGAATGATTAAAAAAATTAGGTAAAAAGGGTTATGGGTCATAAGGGAAAATGAATAATTTTAATCTTTTTAAAGGGGTTCATAGTTTGGTTATACGGTCTAAAAAACTGTGCTCCAACCATGTGAGTTTCACTTTCTGAATCATGGCATTTATCATGGTTATGGTTTAGAGTTTAAAAATTGTGTTCCAGAAATAAAAATAAATATTTGATTTCATATAGAAATATTAATGGTTTTCTATATCCCCACACCTGATTTTTAAACTACACACTTATACATTTAAGAGAACATATTTGGTGTGTATTGTTAACCCTTACCATGCAAAATCCATGCGCCTAAGAATGTAACTCCAAAACCAGGATTTTTAAGCCCTAGACCCCTGTTATTCCCTCTCCATCCTTAATGAAACTAAAATCCATCATAAAAAACGTTAATATATGAGGTTTATATGAAAAACATAGGGAAATATACCTCAATAATGGGAAGGATGTTACAATACTTAATATAAAAGGTAAGTTTTGTTTTGTGCCTTTGGGTGTGAAAAAGGAAGGCTAATTGAAATGTGACTCAATGTAAGAATTTTTTTGATCCATGTGGTAAAAATTAAATTTTTTTACCTAAAAGGATTAAAAAATAAGTTTTAAAGGGTTATGACTCCTAAGTATGCTATTTTATTATTAGTGGCCCCTATTTCTCACTACCTTTGAGATAGGTGAAGACTAGACTCAAACCATTTCAACCTGATCAACTATAAAAATCACTATGTTCATTTTTTTCATTCCACTAAATTTCATAATAAATCTGATAAAAATTAATTAAATTTACTTAAAATAGTAAATTAATACACCATTGACTTTTCATCCAATCTCATATTCAGACATACCATTATATAAGATTAGCTGATCCAAGAAAATACCATCCTTGGAACATAAGACATAATATAAAAATAAAACATCAAAATAGGGAATAATACTACAGATTTAGTACCATCATATCAATAGGAATGTAAATCTAGGGAATAAATTCATACCCCATACAAATAGGATAAGAAAAAACTCTTATAAAAATCATAAATACAATCAAAAGTTCTAAAATCAAGAAAATTAAACTTAAAACTCAATTTCAGAGGGCTTTTGGGCCTCTTTTGACCACAAAAATTGGGGATATAAATTTACCCTCCAAGTAATATATATTTTAGATATCATTGTTTATGGTGAATATAACTTAAGCTGACCCTGAATCAAATGTTATGGTTATTTGAAGTAGAAATTTGATTTTTATATTCATTTATAACATTCATATTTATTCAATTAATAATTATTATCAAATTATTATCATATATGATTATAGTTATTTACATAAGCATCAATTTTATTGTACACAAACCATAAAATGGACACCCGGATAAATATGTATAGTCGTTTGATGCGAAATAATAATTTTCAACTTCTCTTAAAACATTATTTATGTGAGTAAGTTTCAAACTTCATTTCAGGAAATATATACTTGTATATATATATATGTGTGTGTGTATGTTTATTTATATGTAAATATATACATTTTCAAATGACTACTAATTAATAATTACCAATAAATAATCATTAATTAGTGAATAATTAATAATGATTAAATAGTTAATAATTAATTATATTTTAAATAGTTACTAACTAATAATTATAAATAATTAAAAATTATTATTTATTGAAAATTTAAATAATAAATAATAAATTTCATATATCAAACATTTAATAATTATTAATTATTAACTATTAATTATTAATATGTAATTACCATTTTAATTAATTATTAATCATAATTATTAATTATCATTAATTTAATGGTGATAATTTAAAAAAGTTACCAAAATTAAATAAATAACAAAAAAACCATACTTTGTGATGATTTTAACCAAAAATAAAAAACTATACCAATGTATAATAGTAGTTTTTTAAAACCTCTATAAAAAAAATGAAATCAAAACATTATGCGGTGGTTTTGAAAAACATTACTAAAAAACCGCTTGTTAATAAACTTTTTTATTATTGTGAAATTACATAATAATTTAAATGTTATGTAGGAAATATTATATTTATTAATCTGATAGAGAATATGATCTCTACTTTTCATACATTGAATACTATTCTAAATAAAATAATCTCAAGAGAGAGGATTTACTAAATGATTTGAATTAAATTTTTATTGTCTTTTTATGGAACAGAATAAAAAATATTGATGAGTCAATCTAAATCCTGATAAACAAGTTTAGCTTCATTCAATTAAGTGGATGTGATTATTCATAATTTTTTAGTATTAATTTTTGTCGTTGAGTTCATGGAATACACATTTCTCTAGGTGATCATATTTGTAATGGAAATAGGAAATACACCACCAGGAGTGGTAGAAATATGAAAACCCACACCCAAATAATACAAAAGATTATGAAAGAGAGTGTTTTTGGTGTGTCATTAAGGGGCCCTTTTTGTATACGTATCACAGACCAACAAATTTTGATGATCTTTATCATAAATCTATGAAAAGAGAAGAGAAAATCACTAATGAAGATTTTTTATACCAAACCATGATATATGATGATGATATCATGAATTTTGAAATAAAAAACTATTTTTTAAATCTTGAAGTCGTCAAGTATAATGACAATTTTTAAATTATCATAGAGTAGATTATTTTAATGATTTTAATGTTTTAATAAATTTTTCTATTTTTATATTCCTTTATTTCATCATTTTTCTCCTTATATATCTTATTTCCTTGATATTATAAATGAATATTATAAATAACTTATATGGATTTAATTTCTTTGTGTATGTTATTTGTATCTTTGAAAACACCACGATACATACAATACTTAAACATAATAAATACTATTTTAGCCATAAAACGGGAAGTGCATATCTGATTACCGTAACCAAAAGTAAAAAATTAATAAAAGTATATTGAAGAAAATAACATACAAACTTGTTGGTATATGAATAATAATAATTAATTCTTTATTCTGCATTAATTCTTGATGAAATAAATTAAAAAGTGAAGATATTTTTTATTATTGTTATCACATTGAGACCGTGGAGGAAAGAGGTGATGAATACCTCTATATTACAAGAATTCATCATGATCATTATTTTATTTTAGATAAAAATTCATAGTTTAAATTTGGTTTGTACTATGTTAATATATGTATAATCAAATAAAATATGTTAAGCCATATTTTTTCAATGAAAATTAATTTATAGTACTTTAGAAGTTTGGATACTATAGAAGGTACTATAGTGGGGATATTATATCAGAAGAAATATTCACTTGAACTATTCCTTTAGGCCATGAATTTAGACTTCAGGAGTCTAGGCCTTCATTTCATCAATGTAGGATAGTTTTACTATACTGGAGCATCCTTAGGATGATGAATTAGAGTTTTAGAAGTCACTATATGAATCAATATGGGCTTAAAATAGCATATAGACAAAGAGGAAACACCACTAGGTTTAGGCCGCACATAGCTCTTCACAACCAAAAGGTAAATTGATTAATTCAATAGGCGTTGAGTTAGAAGCAAACATGCAGAGGTGTTGGGGAGGGATGGTTTTTTTGTTTTCTGGTCAAATGTGTATGTAGATTATGCCTATAGTCCTTTGATTCATGTAAACTAGGCATTTGGTTCATGTAAGGATACCCTCTCAACACAGTTAAAAAAGAGGGATTAAGGAATATAAAAATATCTAATTAGAGTCGCATTACTTGTTGTCAAGGGAAAATAATTATTAGACCATCATAATTAAATGTTTCAACAAAACACCCTATTTTTAGGACAAAATTCAGGGTGATTTAGGTGATCAAATTCATTTACAATGAAGATTATTTAGATGTTTTAGAATACTGATTGATGCGTCTACTAGATGGTCCCACATGTTCTTATCATCGAAATGAAAATTTTTATTTCCAATATTTATTGAGAAAATAATAAGGTTTAGGGAATATTTCCTTGATTATTAAATCAACCATATTCAAATTGATAATTATAGAGAATAATCATCACATTATTTTAATAATTATTACATGTTGATTGTAATAAGTGATCAAAATCATATTGGTCATGTCCACACTCAAAATTATCAAACTCAATCATTTATAAAGAAGTAAAAATTTATTGAAAGACCACATCACATGAAAACTCAATTATCTTGTTCGACATGTGTAAATGAAAATTTTAATATAGAATTACACATTCAAATTAAGAAATTAGGTTTTTATGAATTTATTCTTTATAATTAGATTTTTGGTCATGAGACAAATATTTCAAATATAAGAATATTTTTTGGTGTTGTATTTGTGCCAATAACACCCCAAAATGAACAAATATGGGACACCAAAAAAGGATGAGGATTTAAATTGGTTTTGAATCTCCATTGATTATAAAATACCTTGAAACAGTTTCATGTGATGCATTAATTATAAGATTTAATTATCTTCATTTTTATTAGAATATGATTCCAATATTAAAAAAGGAAAATCAACTGATTTCAATTGAAATATCATATAAAGATACATCATTATTATATCTTGATCCAAATATAAATATGTGTGAAATAAAATTTTAAATGGTTATTAATTTAGAAAATTTATTAAATCAATTTCTAGATGCATTCAATGATCCCAAATAGGTTACAAAATCATATATACTCACTAAAAATGAACCATTTGGAATCAACATCCTATATGGATGATTTGATAATGCCATCAACAATTATATTATTCCCTTCCAAAATAATGAGATAAAATGTAGTACAAAAGGTAAAATTCCTTACGAAAGGAAATGGAAGAATCCGATTGTGGTTGAGTAAATAAATAAATGTGAGGATAATAAAAATTTACTCTATATTGATTGTCCTCAAAAAATAAATGATCTTGAATTAAATAACCATAAATGGGAAGAAATTTTTATAATTTCTATTTACACTATAATATGTTTAAATTTAGAGGTTACTACTATTAATGAAACATTTTAATTTAAATTGGAACTTGGTATTCTAGATGAGGATTAAGAACCCAAACCAGTAAATTAATATCATAATTTATTATATTTATTTTTATGTGTGAATAATTCTCTCAACTTTTGATTATTTGAATTCATACGAAGAAGGTACAAAACTTGGTACTTAGACTTGGGGAGGCTTATGATAGTAGAATAATGATAGAGGTAGTATGACTAGGATAGACATGTTTTGAAAGTAGGTTGAAAGTGATCATGTATAGATGATTGGTGTGTGAAAGCTTTGGCACATGTAATAATCATCAAGATGGGTTTTCATCAATTTTTAATAGTGGTTTGAAAAGTCTATGTATGAATCCAAAAAAGTCTATATGTGATTAATATAGGATATTCATCGGTGGAAAACTATTGAGGTGATTCAATCTAGAAGAAATTGAAGGTGACCATGACCATCATTTGGATCCCTATAAACTTCGGAAGGTAGTGGATCCAATTTCACAGGTTAGTCCTCACTATAAATTGATGGCATGGGGTTATTTTTTTGGAAAATTCATAATGAAATGTGAATTCATGAGAAAAGATTATCGTATTTATTTTTCCATTTGTATAAAGAAATCATAAAAGTCCTCTTACATAGAATTACCAAATTTTGAACCATATAATTTCTTATGGTCTTTCCTATTGTTCTCTTATTTAAATTATGTTCTAATTTTGAGAGTTGAGAGTAGGCCCCTCTCTTGTCATCAGAAGAGGGACAAATATTCCCCTTTTCTCCTCCCTAACCTAAGGTTCCTTATCTCATGGTGGAGCAGGAGTCACTCTCTAAGATCCAAAATATCAATGTCCGTCCAAGGGTTCCTAGGCTCTCCATTGATATTCTAATTTCCAAGGTCTCATCTTTATAGTTCTCAGCGGCCTCCACACTTTTTGATTTCTCAAAGGAGGCTCGATTTGGCTATTTTCTCCCTTCAGATTGGGATTTCTTCTGTCATGTTCATAGTGTTTAGGTTTTCAAAATCAATCAATTATTGGTGTTATCGAGTAATTTAATGTGTTGATTTAATTTATAGGGGAGGAAGATCTTGTGAAGTATTGGTTTAAGACCTATTAATCATTCATCTCCTTTCATTTTTCCCTCTTCCGATGGTACTTTGGTTTTCTTATGTTCTAGACCCCATTTTTGTTTATCGTTTGGGTTTTCCTACTATATGTTTAAACCAAATCCTTATTATGTCCTTTTATTTCATGGATTTATGTCGATATTTATTTGGAAAATATTCTCTTGGTGTTCATTTATATTGTGATATTTAGAGAGTGTCTATTTAAGAGACCAATGGTCCTTGAATCTCAGGTTGGATTATGTCTTCATTGTATGTTCCATGTTCACTATACTAGCCATTTTCATCTAGTCAGTCCATCCAAGGAAGGATCCCTCCTCTACAAATATTCGTGGTTCCAGTAGATGAGATGGAAGAAACTATTCAAGGAGACATCAAAGATCATATTGAGTCTATTTTTTTTCCTCTCATAACTTTTATATATCCAATAATATTTTTAATCAAGTTGATTATATAATCTCAATGAATAGAACTCTTATTGAGAAATATGATATGTGACCTTATCTTTAAACTTTTGAGGCTGACGATCAAAGTGATTTTAATGCTTAAATTAGAAAGGTAACGTTTCCTCACTTCCCTAATCTTACTATTTCTAATGCTCCTAGTGGTTTGAGGCTAGATTCAGATGGAAAGTATTTGATTAGTGGCATGTATTTTTTTGATAAAGTTTATATGTCATGGGAGGATGGACTAAGGGTTTAATAGGATATTAAAGTCAGGGTGGAACACGAGACAGTTAACAAAAAAATATCAGTTACCCATGAATTATAAAGGGTTCCCACCCAATATATAAAAGAAGGGAAACAAAGAAGAATAAAAACAATAAAAATATTTAAAAATGGGTAAATGATCATTTAAGTTAGTAGTTCAGGACATTAAACACTTGTCAAAAAGTAGACTCTTAAAAGTAGGATAAGTTTACTAGAATTAATAGTGATGATTTTGAATTTATGCCATCAATATCTAATGATGTCCTGATTGGGTTGGGTAGTATTGTATCTTACTAGTGAAGCCAAAAATTAAATATTATTTGGTTGAAAAAGATCTTAATTTTAATGTAAAAGTTGTTGAGAATAAGAAATTACTAAAACTTGTTTAGATTGAAGAGATCTGGAGAGATGTCTATGATAATGCTATGATATTCAAGGATAAGGAAAATACATGACCTGCCTAAAAACTCCTTTAATAATAGTATGATATTAGAGAAAATATGATTTTTTTGAACCCATATATACATTAATTTCCATGAAAAATGTAGTCATTGTGGTTGGGATCCTTTTTGTTCATGTGGGGGTTTCCACATGGAATTTTGAAAATTAAAAGTGGAGGACCTTTCAAGGTGAGTGGATATAAATTGAAGTCATAATTCAAGTCCTCTCCAATGGGATACATCCTATACCTCTATTTCAATTGAGGACTATATATAGAATTAAAATAAAGAATTGATTGAGAGACAACCCAGGTTATGAAGAAGGAATCTTTGAATGAGTTTAAGGATGTGTAATATTTACCTTTTCCATGTTTTCATATTTTATTTAAAATATAAAATGGGAAAAATGATTGTATCTGGTTCTTCAATATAAATTAAAAAATCAATCCTTTGTGATATGATCCTTTTTATATTGTTCCGAGAGTTGGGAGTGTTAGAGTGCGGTTAATTAGTAAGGTGGCTATTGTTCTTTTTTATTCTTAGTTCAAGTGCATTGATTCACATGTATGTCTTTTTTAGAAGTTTTGGACATTTTTCCCAGATAAGGTTCTGAAGGGTTTCTTTTGGTCACACCATTCTCAAACCAAACAAGTGGTATCAAAGATTTTTATTCAACAAGGCTCAGTGAAAATTTCCTTATACTCTTTTGATAATTTTCTTTTCTATACTCTTTTTTGTAAGAGTGTGAGTTGTCAATTTTAGGAGGAATTGATTTAGAAGAGGGCACAATTTAGATTGAAAATTTTTATGGGATGTACTTCATGTTTTAAATTATTTTTATAGAGGATTGTATATTCTAAAGGTCCTCAGGATTACATTTAAATTAGTCAAACTTAAATAAATGGATAAATTAAAATGGGAAAGTATTTATAAAATTACACTTGGTGCGGTACAAATGTTTTTGTAAAGGAATGTTTCCTACAACATCTAGGAGGTAAGGACTATTGTGGAACTCATTAATGATCTTGAATGTATATATGAGAATCCAATAATAATAAAATTAATTTTTTTGATGTGAATGTTATTCTACATGATAGTTCCATATGTAAGGATAGTGATAGACCATACTGATGAAATAAACATTATCTAACTTCATTTGAAATTAGTAGGTGAATGATTTTTGTATATGATGTGGTATTTTCTACTCTTTTCAACACTCACAAAATATTAGGATGCGATTGATACTGATTTCATTGATTCATGTGGTAAGGTTGATATTGTGTCTTAGAATGTTTATAAACTTATTGTAAATGAGTAAATAATGTATATTTAATTCTAGGAATATGTTAGAACCATTTTTATTAAATAAAGTATAAGATTTTCCACTCAATGGAAAGATCAGAAGAAAAAATATATTAATATGGATAGAATTTTAAGTAAATCAACTCAACCCAGTCCCTTATATTAGAATATGGGAATAGTGGTATATGAAGAAGGATTGAAGGGATCACAAAGTTAATTCTAAAAGGAGTTCTTCTAGATGTTTCACAAATAGATAACAGGAAATTTATAATACTACTAAGTGTATATAATACATTGGAGTAATTAATTATTGATTATGGAGCATCATTTTATTCTAAATTTGAGAGGGAGAGAATAAAAAACTATATTTTAAAATATTTGGTAAGATTCCTCTCATGGATGATGAGGCTCTTGAGATTTTAGGGAAAGAAGTAGTTAAAGTCAGTTTCTTGAATTGATTTTTTTAGAGTTTCATGAATTTTATTACATACTTGGTTTATAGAGTAATATAATTTCCATTGTATAGATATATAAAGAATGATTATGTAAAAATATGGATTTTTTTATCTGAGATGAATATCATACAAATCAATGATTATTGAAATGAAATCCTTTGGAAGTGTTGAGTTATTGTGTTGTTGTCTTGAGAACATGAGTGAGAAGAACATGCGAGTCTTAGTGACTAAAGGGATACTCAGTCTATGTTAAATGGATTTTTGAAACATGTGAGGGTTATATATTGGAAAATAATATAAAGGTATTATTTTTCAAAAATTTAAGGAAAACTATGTCTTTGAATTTAGAGCTTGTGGATACATATTTTCAGGGGCCTTCTCCAGTATGTTCTCATATAAGGTCATTATAAAATATTTTCTTCAACGATGATTCTATATGGAAGGTATGAATATTACTTACTTAAGAACAAGTACAAGGTATTTAAATTCCTTTTCAATGGATATCCTCGGAAGATGAATAGTTCCAAAATAATATAACATTCTTAAGGTTGGGAAATTAAAGTGATTATGATAGTTGGGAATTCTGAGGGTTTTGCAGGATAAATGGAATAGGAGTTTAGAAGTTTGCACCCAGGATGTCAAAACCGAATGGTGTGGTAGACTAGTTAAACCATGTGTTAAATGAGAAGGCATATAGCAGGAGGTTTCATAATGTGTTCCCATTAGATTTTTAGAGCTATCAATTATTATATCTTTTTCAATAATTCACCCATGGGGAAAAAGATTCTGGAAAAGTCATGGTTTGGAAGAAATATTGATGTATCTCATTTGAAGTCTTTTTAAAGTATCTTATATATCAAATTTTACTACAATTATTTGGAAAACCATAAATTAAAATTGATGAAAAATTTGGATTTTTGATATTGGAAAATGAAAAATGAAATTTGATTATAAGTTATAATTTTATATTTAATGAAAAGGGAATACCAAAAGACCATAACATAGTGGAAGATAGAGTAAAGAATAAAGAATAAATAGAGCATGTCCAATATGACATGAATGTAAAACCAACATTTCCTAGATGTTAAAAAATAATATAATCTTTGGATGATAAAACATGTCTGAAAGTACCAAAATGCTATATAAATACAGAATCTCAGTGTAGAGAATCAATAAATTAAGTTTTTAATTCAGTTAATCCAGAATTATTTGAGACAATTTTTGAGTTATATCTATATAATGGGATCTGATGACCAGTTTAGAGGTTTAGAACTGATCTCAATATCTTTATTTTTTATAGATGGTCAAGATTATGGAAGAAGAAATAAGTCTCAATGATTCTAGATTGTGGAAGGTATCTAATAAATAATAAATGAATTTGTTGAATTCAAATTGAACTTATGATCTAGAAATACTACACCATGTAAATAATGTGCTATAGAACAAATGGGTATACTGGTTGAAGGAGTAATAAGATGGTAATGAATGCTAAAAGTACAAGTTAGTTATTAAAGGATTTTAGTAGAAGGAAGGGATATATTTTTCTAAAATATTTTCTATTTCTATGAACAATATAAATATTTCAATAGTGTTAAGTCTAATATATTTGAAAGAGTTATATATTAGACACTTATATCTAAAAAACAATATTTCTTCCTGGGAATCTAGAGGAACAGATCATTATGATGTGGTCATAGGGGTTCACTGATAAATAAAATGAATGCTCAGTTTTCAGGTTGGAAGAAGCCTACATGCTTTGAAGAAAGCTCAAAAGTATTGGAATAAAAAATTCATTAACTTTATGGTAGATAATGTTGTACCTCTTGTACCCCTCGTGGTTTGATTTTCATGATCACAATCACTCACTTTTTTTTCTAATCTTGTTTTAAGTGTTTTTGGATGATAGGCATGATTTCAGGTGGCCAAGGAATTGGGCCAAGAAAGCAACAAGGCAAAGTGGACTGAAATTCAGTCCACCGGCCAACCGATGGAAGAGCACCGGCCAGCCGATGGAGGCCTGGACAGAAGGAATCCCTCTGTCCAGACCACCGGCCAACCGGTGTCACACCAGCGGCCAGCCGGTGGCACCCATCCCAAACAGTGGAAGCTACTGCCTCATCACCGGCCAACCGGTGGCCTCAGCACCGGTCAGCCGGTGGCACCTGCACAGAAGAGGAAGCTACTACCTTACCACCGGCCAACCGGTGGCCTCAGCACCGGCCAGCCGGTGGAGCCTGAGCCCGAGCCCTCCTCATTTTGCACACACCGGCCAACCGGTGGATCTGTACCGGTCAGCCGGTGGAGGCAGTCAAACTAGCCGTTGGGCTTTTGACCAGCCTGTCCACTTGGCCTCCAACGGCTCCGAAAGCCTCTCCAACGGCTCCAAAGGCCTCCAACGGCCATATGAGGGTTCCCCCTCTATAAATAAAGGACCTTGAAGCCCCAGAACTCTAACCAAGCCCATGGACACATTTTTGATCATTTGGCGAACTTCCGGCGGACTTCCTCCAAGGAACCCCAACTGCTCCAATCCAATTCCACATCCAAGGAGCACCACCATAGAAGCTTGGGAGTGCACATCTTCAACTCCAATCAATCATTGGCGCCCAAGGCTTCTCCCCAATTACGGTTTTTATTGTTTTATCATTTTGAGCTTAAATTTGGGTTTGTGCCTACAAACCCCATCTATTTCTCTCATCTCCTCTTTTGGGTTCTCACACCACCTTCAAGGTGTGAAGAGGTTAGTGAAGCCTTTCCTTTTAAAAGGCTTGAGACAAAGGTGAGCTAGACTTCACCCGTAAAAAGGCTAGTGGGTTTCTTGCTCAAACCATTAAAAAGCAAGCTGTAATAGGTGAGCTAGCCTTCACCTATAAAAAGGATAGTGGGTTTCTTGCTACAACCATTGAAAAGAAAGCGGTAGTAAATCTCTCAACGGTTGAGTTGGGAGCGGAGACGTAGGCCGGGTTTTTGGCCGAACTCCGTTATCAATTCTTGTGTCTTGCCTCTTTATTTCCGCTGCACTTTCACTTTGAATTTTAATTTGTTAATCATTTTTTAAAAGGCAATTCACCCCCCTCTTTCCATCACTCCCTTTTTCTCCGCCCAACAATTGGTATCAGAGGGAAATTTGAGTAATACCCTAACCGGTTTCAAATTCAAGATCCATTGTGATGGCTTCAACCTCTTTCGCCCCCGAAGGCTATTCATTGGGTCGGGCTCCATTCTTTGATGGAACCGACTACACTTTTTGGAAAACTCGCATGATTACATTTCTTAAAAGTATTGGCTATCCTATATATAGAATTGTTATGCAAGGCTTTTCTTTATCTACTCCCGATGAATCCAAATGGACCCCCGAAGACATTGCAAATTTTGAGCTAGATGGCAAATCCATGAATGCTCTTCATTGTGGGTTAGACCGTAATGAATTTAATCGTATTTCTACTTGCTCATCTTCTCATGATATCTGGAATCTTTTAGAAGTAACCCATGAAGGTACTAAAGGTGATGACAAGCCCGATTGCCCTCTCAAAAACAAAAAGGCCAAGCAAAAGAAAAAGAAGAAGGCTTTCAAAGCCACATGGAGTGATAGCTCCACATCATCATCCTCCTCCTCCTCAAGCGACAAAGGTAACAAATGCCTAATGGCATTCCATGAGGTAACTTCTTCCGACTCCTCATCCTCTTGTTCTACAAATTCTTTCAATCACATGTCTTACGAGGATCTCCAACATGCGCGAGATCAATTGGAGGAAGGTTTTCACGAACTTTCTTCCAAATTTGTTTCTTTAAAAAAGAATTTCAAAAAACTCTCTTCCGAAAAAGAACAACTTCTCAAAGAGAAGGAAGAGTTGACCCTTAAAATCCAAAACCTTCCCGATGTTGAATCATTGGAATCAACAATCAAAGACCTAAGGGAATCCTTAGCCAAGTTCACCCAAGGTGAACAAAATTTAACCAAACTACTAGGTTCCCAACGCATTTCTAGAACCACCTAAGGGCTTGGCTATTCCAAGCAAGCTTCCTCTTCTCATGCAACCACTATTTTTGTAAGGGGGAGCTCCCAATTTAAATTTTGCAATTATTGTAAAAAACCCGGGCACTTAATTTATGAGTGCAATTGTAAAAATGCCCGGTATGGTAGGCCCAAAACTTTTTTCTTTAATGATGAATTTTATAGGAGAAGACCCGCCACAAGACAAGTATGGATTGAAAAATCCCTTCTAGCGAGTCTCTCCGGGCCAAAATTTGTCTCGGTTTGATAATCCTCTCCCCGGAGTTTTGTTTTTATTTAGGGGGAGTTAGGATCGTTTAAGCCCTTTTGATTTCAATTTCAAAATTTTCGATTCAAACTTTCAATTTCAACACTTGGTATCAAATTTTTCAATTCAAAATTTTCATTTCAATTTTCTTTTCAAAACTTTCAATTCAAACTGTTATTCAATTTTTGATTCAAAACTTTAAATTCAAATTTCGAAAATTTCAATTGGTTTAAAAACTCAATCTTGTTTTTCAACTTATTCCCTCAATCAAGTTTTATGCCCCGTGCTATTTTGATAATCACAAAGGGGGAGAAATTCTTGGTTGATTGGGGGAAAAATCTTTTCTTTCTTTTCAATTAATCCTTTAAAGCATGCCTCTCTTTTTTGTATTTTACATTGATTGTTTTGGTGATTGTGATCATCAAAATAGGAGGAGATTGTTGTACCTATCGTACCCCTCGTGGTTTGATTTTTATGATCACAATCACTCACTTTTTTATCTAATCTTGTTTTAAGTGTTTTTGGATGATAGGCATGATTTCAGGTGGCCAAGGAATTGGGCCAAGAAAGCAACAAGGCAAAGTGGACTGAAATTCAGTCCACCGGCCAACCGATGGAAGAGCACCGGCCAGCCGATGGAGGCCTGGACAGAAGGAATCCCTCTGTCCAGATCACCAGCCAACCAGTGTCACACCAGCGGCCAGCCGGTGGCACCCAGCCCAAACAGTGGAAGCAACTGCCTCATCACCGGCCAACCGGTGGCCTCAACACCGGTCAGCCGGTGGCACCTGCACAGAAGAGGAAGCTACTGCCTTACCACCGGCCAACCGGTGGCCTCAGCACCGGCCAACCGGTGGAGCCTGAGCCCGAACCCTCCTCATTTTTCACACACCGGCCAACTGGTGGATCTGTACCGGTCAGCCGGTGGAGGCAGTCAAACTAGCCGTTGGGCTTTTGACCAGCCTGTCCACTTGGCCTCCAACGGCTCCGAAAGCCTCTCCAACGGCTCCAAAGGCCTCCAACGGCCATATGAGGGTTCCCCCTCTATAAATAAAGGACCTTGAAGCCCCGGAACTCTAACCAATCCCACAGACACATTTTTGATCATTTGGCGAACTTCCGGCGGACTTCCTCCAAGGAACCCCAACTGCTCCAATCCAATTCCACATCCAAGGAGCACCACCATAGAAGCTTGGGAGTGCACATCTTCAACTCCAATCAATCATTGGCGCCCAAGGATTCTCCCCAATTACGGTTTTTATTGTTTTATCATTTTGAGCTTAAATTTGGGTTTGTGCCTACAAACCCCATCTCTTTCTCTCATCTCCTCTTTTGGGTTCTCACACCACCTTCAAGGTGTGAAGAGGTTAGTCAAGCCTTTCCTTTTAAAAGGCTTCAGACAAAGGTGAGCTAGCCTTCACCCGTAAAAAGGCTAGTGGGTTTCTTGCTCAAACCATTAAAAAGCAAGCTGTAATAGGTGAGCTAGCCTTCACCTGTAAAAAGGCTAGTGGGTTTCTTGCTACAACCATTGAAAAGCAAGCGGTAGTAAATCTCTCAACGGTTGAGTTAGGAGCGGAGACGTAGGCCGGGTTTTTGGCCGAACTCCGTTATCAATTCTTGTGTCTTGCCTCTTTATTTCCGCTGCACTTTCACTTTGAATTTTAATTTGTTAATCATTTTTTAAAAGGCAATTCACCCCCCCTCTTGCCATCACTCCCTTTTTCTCCTCCCAACAGATAAGAGTTTCCTCTAGATAAATACTAATAATTATTAATCATTGAATTTATTCCATGTGAAATGTTATATTCTTATTCTCTTTCACATATACGATATGTTACTAGGAGCTCCAGTCATGGGTTAAATAAATGAGTTGAAAGATAATTTGATATTAAGTATTGAGATGAAATATCTCAATAAAAACAATACGATATTGGGTACGTTGATCAAGAGGGATAATAATTCTAGAACATTAGTTATATCTTTTAATGAGTATATATATAAGGTCATTGGCCAATTCAAAATGATTAGTTACAAGATCATAACCACCACATTGTCTGATCACTTCAAGTTATCCAAACATAAAACACATAAAATGGAAGATAAGCCGGTTTATGTGGAGAAATTTTTTACCCCAGAAAATGGATGTTTTATGTATGAAATGGAATGTATAGAGTAAGTAATTTCTCATGTAATGGGTGTGTCTTCACCATTTCATGGTGAATTCAATAAATGATAACTTGGAATATGTAAATTGGATTCTCCAATGTATCAAAGGTTCAAAAGATATAGCCTTGTATTTTGGAACAGATGATCCATTGGTGGGGTAGGTTGATTTAGATTTTAGAGGAGATATAGATTCATGGAAGAGTATGAGAGGGTTTTTGTTCAATTTTAGATGTTCATCCATATGTTGGATGTAAATATTATAACCTATAGTTACACATTCAAATATGAAAGATGTGTATGTGGTTACCATGGAAGTAGGGAATAAATTATTTTATCTAAATTTCATGTGTAAGAACTCAAAAGGAGTTATGATAAATGGTTTAGATTCAGTGATAACTATAACATGATTTATCATAAAAAGAATTTGGTGTTTCATTCATAGATGAATCATATTGAGATCAAGTATCATTTTTTCTTAATGATGATGGATTATGGTGCATTGAAACTATGAGAGATCAATGGAATTCAATGTCTAACTATATTGTTTTCCAAGGTCTTATTCTAGAATATTTTTAGGTAAAATTGTTCTTTTGTGGGACTTGGGTGGCCAAAAGTTTGTTATGGATAAATTGGTCATTATTGTATAGGATGATGGGTTATATTTTTACATAAGTGATGATGGTTTCATTTAATTCATTAAATAATTATTCAAGTGGAAGATTGTTTGTTTTTGTAGAGTATTCTTTCAAGTTATGATTTTTTAATTACATAAGGATAAATACCAAAACTTATAATCTGAATTAGGGATTCTTGTGAGAGTATAATACCAATAGAGAAAGGAATATCTAGAAGGTAATTTTCAAGAACCAGGTGGATGGAAATCATGATGGGATGATGGATTTATAGAAACTATATTTTATGTATGAATCTTTCATATGGTATTTCACATGGTTTTATTAGTGGTTTCTAATAGAAAGATAATAATACTAAAAAAACTACACGATGTTAACTTACATTATTCACTAGAAGAAAATAACTGAGGTGGTTCAATCTATTGGAAATAAGAGGTGGCTAGGACCATTGGTTTGATCCCACACAAACTGTGGAGGTTATTGGAACCAGTTTTATTGATTTATCCCCACTTTAAAATGGTGGGGCGGGGCTAGTTTTTAAAAAATTCATAATGTATTGTGAATTAATGAAATAAAATTATGATTCCATATTCTCCCATTTTTATTATTAATAAATCAGTGTTCTCCCAGGGAGTAGGAATAAATTCTAAACCATATAATTTTATATTGTTTTTTACATTAGTTTTTTTTTTTAATTTTTCATTGTTTTGGGAGTTGTGAGTTTTGGATTTTGGATACTCAGTGTGGTGGTTATGGTATGTTTGTCTTCTCAGTTTTAGAATATTGTTTTGTAGCCTTTTCCTTTTCCTGACGATTTAGACATGGTTCTATGATGGATGTTTTAGTTGGTTTTTTCTTGTTATGGTGGAACCAAAACTGATGATATTAGGATTATTAGAATGTTAGAATAAAATCTAAGTTAAACTGAAATAAAAAAATTGTGGTTTTTAGGATGATTCTGAGAACTACAGAAGGGATTATACCTATTGGTTATAAATAGTTATTTGTGAGAAAATGAAATGAAAATAAAAAACTTTTGATATGTAAAGTATAATTAGTTGTTCAATGTTTCTCTAAAATACAAAAAATTTATTATGATGAAACATATTCCCTTTTAATGGATGGATTAACATTTCAATATCTAATAACTTTAGTTATACATGAAAATAATTAATTACTCTTGATGGATGTTATGACTACATATCTTTATATGAAAATCCCAAAAGGATTTAAAATACCAAAGGAATAATATATATATATATATATTATATTTATTCCATTAAATTGAATAAATAATTATATGGATTAATGTAGTGAGGGAATATGTGGTATAATCCCATGACTCTATATCTGGTGAAATAAAGTTATAGAAATAATCCAATTTTTTCATGTGTTTTTATAAATAGGATTGTATATAATTTTTTTTATCATTTAAGTATATGTTGATGATTTGAATATTATTACGATTTATGATGAAATTTTCAAGGTAAAAAAATTGTTAATTAAGTAATTTTAAATGAAAATATTTTGAGAGAAAAAGATCTACCTTAGATTATAAATTGAACATAAAGAAGATGAAATTTTTGTTTACTGATCAATATATATCATAAAATTACTATAAAAATTTTATATAGAAAAATAAAATCCAATAAGTTCACAAATATTTTATGATATCTTAATTGTGATAAAGTTACTTTTAGGCCATGATTGGATAATAGAGAAATTATTTCCCCTAATGTGCCATAAATCTATATAATAAGAGAATTAATAAACCTTGAATATAATACAATATTTAAGATATCATTTATATGAATTTACTAGAGATGTGTAGTTTTTATCCTAATCATGGAAATTGGATTGGAATCAAACTAATATTTTTGTAAATTTAAGGATATGTTAAATGGGGATAGTTTTATCCAAAAAACTGTGAACAAAAATTGGTTAGTTATTCCAGTGATTAATATTTTTATTAAACATACAAATCTTGAACTAAAACTAGATATTTATTTATATATGGTGTAATGGAAATTTCATAGAATTATATAAAAAATAAACTTCTAAAACATCCTAAAATAAATATGAGTTGATTATAATTAACATGGAAATTTGAGAATGTGTTTATTTAAGAGAATAATTTCATCATATCAAAAATAGTTGTGGATTAAATTTGAATAATTATATTTCTACTAATTCACAAGAATTTAATGTTTCTTGTGTAGAGAAATTTAAATGTGGGTATATAAAATCTTATAGGATAATGTTTATCTTAAAAATTAATTTACTAAGGATATTTAAAATAATGGTGATATATATGTCTAGTAAATTATAACATTTGATAAATATTCATATTTTTTCCCAAAGGAATTACAAAAAATAATTTTGGGTAAATTGATTTATAAATTTAGAATGAGTAAATTATAAAGTCTATCATGATTATATTTGGTGGATTTGGTATTGTTTTATTATTTTTTCATTGATCAGGTTTTTCCCATATGATATACTAATATGTTTTCTAATGAGGCCCTAAAAATATCATGGAATTCAATTATTTTTTCTTCCTTTGTTTTTCTTACAAATTTTTTTAAGTGAAGGATAAAAAAATATTCCATGAAATTGAAGATATCCAAGGTAATTTTTGTGAAATAATATTTATTTTTCACAATTTAAATGGGTAATGATTTAGGGTTTTGGAGAGAAAAATAAATATACAAATAATGTGGGAAACATCACCCAAAACCTATAAATAAATAGCATCTTACATTCGATTGAATAAAATAACCAATGACCGAAATAAATTATTCTGGGATGATCCAAACTATCCAAGATCCACCACACAATCTTGATATTTATCACTAAAAATCACTTAATGTGAATATTACCCCTAGGGTATCCATGAGTTTTTTGAATATCATAATTTTGGGAAAGGGTCCCCTCTTCTTTATAGTTTTATAGAGCCTTTCAGTTTGGGAGATACATATAGGGAGAGAGAGAGAGACATTGAGAGTTTGAGAGTTTGTGGAAAAAGAGTTTCATAGTATTCAGATTTTTAGTATTACACATCTCTAACCCAAGGATTAAACCTATTTATATATCCTCCTTAAATACACCCTTTTGAAATAAAATGTTCAACCATATTAATAGTGTTTTTCATAAATGTTATATATGTTACACCTACTTGTAACTATCAACTCCAAAATGATTGAAGTTTAAAAATTTGTTTTGGATATTAAAACAAATCCAATCATTCTCATATGATGAACGAGTAGATAATTATAGGTTAAGGTATAGAAGGAAGATATGCCAAAAATTATTTTATAACATGAAAAAATTCCATGCATAATAGAAATACATTATGAAACTTACCATTCTGTGGAGAATCTTAGAAAAATCATAATACGTTTTTAAATAACTATGTTAGTGTGGTGCCTTAAGTACACATTTTAATCAATATCCCAATTTTACTAAAGCCTAAAAAACATTACACACTTTCACTTAATGTCACATTATATGTATACACATGTGAAATCATATCCAAAACTTCTTTTATATATCTCCCAAAACACCTCTTGGAAAAGCTATCAATTATTTTCAAAATATATTAAATCATATATATCAACCTATGAAAATCCACCAAAAAAAATATTTAGATATCATATAAAACACTTTTGGGTTGGATGTAAAAGTTCTTTATTAATACATTCTAAAAAAATTAATCATCATTCACTTTTCCAGAAAGTGTGACCTAATAGGACTTGGTATAATTGAAAAAAACTAAAAATTTTTAATATATAATTATAATAAAAGACCTACCAGTATCAAGGAATCAATAAATTTGAAGATATAAAATGATATGGAGTGATATCTATAAAACACAAGTATCCTCACACATATTCCCACTAGTTATATCATGTACAAGCATGAATAATCATATAACCCATTTTTTATAAGACATCATGTGACCTTTGGAAATCGAGTTTGTCCATATCATATATACAATATATACTTTATTGATTATCAATGTATTTAATGACCAAATGATTAACAAAATCTATTTTCATTAACCCAAGTAAATGGACACATTAACTATCTCTCATCTAAATAGATAAACACATCACATGTAATATATCTAGAAAAAACCATAAACCACCTATGTTTATCTCAATCGTGGGACTATATGTTATACACATCATATTAGAGGAAATGTACCATATTATTTAATCCTCAAAAAATTACATGATTGGAAACATACCAAACTACCCCCTAATTAGATAAGCCTCAAGGGTTGAATAATAAGGGTGTATAAGTATGAATGTTATCATGTTAAGCATCTTACTAGCCTCGAGAATGAGGATTAAATATAAAATATTCTCAGATAACATGAGAAATTCATTGGGTATGACACTCCATGTGGTATAATAGGTTATTTATTGAGCACAAAAAATTAATTTTTCATCTCTTGAGAATATTATATTTATTTATTTCAAATCTAACCCTTTATACCCTTGACATTTCATCACAAAATATAATACTCCATGAAAGAAAGTAGATAAGGATAACTAAATGTCATACATTGAGAGGTGAATTATCATTACACTTAAAACAATATATACAACCAATTTGAAAAATTTATAAAGTAGACTCTGGGTTTTTTATAACATGATACTTTTTATATTCTTAAATTCCTTATATAAAATTCAAAAAATCATATATAAGAACTTGTATAATCAAATAGTATATGATATAACACCAAATAGGTCTTATGTTTTCCATACTTTTATGGTACTTTAAAACATATTAAATATCTTTTTAATTCTTACCACATATCTATGTGACCATTTTATAAGACCCCCACTAATATTTTTTTAGTGAGTGACATCTATAAAGAATGTTTATTTGAACAATGATGAGAATTATGAATTATATTCTAAATATTTGACTCTTTGAAAAAATTATTCACTCTTTTACTTCAAAACAAAAAATGTTATAATGTTAACAAATTTTGTTTTATACATTGATCTTTATGTTCGTTATCATCATTTGGGAACAAGTCTAATGAAACATTACTTTGGGATAATCTTCATAAAAAAATGAAATTATTTATTAATATATTTACCAAAATTTCATAAGCACTTTTTTTATATCAAATGATATTAAAATCCAATTAGACTGGTTTACTATTTTATCTATTACACTTTAAACATATCTAATTCCAAATATATACCCATTAATCTCTCTAAAACAATATTTTCTCCAAAATATCATGAGAATACAGAATAAATATTTATTTTTGTTTAGGAAAGATCAGTCATTTATTTAAATGGGGTTTATTTAATAGGAAAAATTAGTGTATCAATATCATATATGGTGTTCTTTGTGTTTAGAGAAAAACTTTGAAAAAAAATTTATTCTTTAAAATATTATACCAATGGTTGGTGAGAAATCTTTCTCTCACATTTTAATAAATATCTTTGATAAACTTCTTTATCCTAGATAAATTATTTTTATCATTATCTATTTTTCATGGATGATATAAGATATGATAAATCATAAACCTTGTGTACTAAACCACCATCTTCTTTATTGATAAAAACCATTGATTATGATAACTACACTATTATCATATAAGATACCTGAGATGAAAAAGATATCCATTATTATTGATCTAATATGGATTTAATGTGGTCTAATACATCCAAATACTTTTGTATCAACCCATTTATCTATTACTCTAATGCACAATTTAATCTCGAAGAATCAATACTCTATCAATTTTGACCTCCTTCACGTATTTTCAATAATTTTTTATATATTTTTGTAAACTTATACCCTTAAAAATATTTCCATTGATTTTATGAAATAAATACTTGACAAAAACTATCAAAACATATTCTTTCATCCTTTTAGGTAATTAAAACAATTTCTCCTCTTAGGAAGCTCCTTTATTCAGTTTATAATGTGTTGTAGAATCTCTACGACCTCTCTTATTCTTTTTCTATATAAAACTTTTACCTTCTCCTTTTTTTAATACCATGATGGAAATTGATCTTGGACCTCATATATTCATCTCAATAAACCTCAACATATTGAGTAGATTTAGTGAACCATTTTTGAACTAATTCATATCGAAATTAAAAATAAACTATCAAAACCTTTCCAACAATGATTGTAAAAATAAGTATATCGATAGATCAAGCTTTTCCGGTAAAGGAAATATCCCTAATTCAATAATGTATTCAATCATATTTGGTATGTGTGTTGAGATAGAAGTACCATTAGATTTATTACACCAAAAGTGTTATTTGGGAAGTCTGTCTCTTCAATGACCATCCCATGCTTGATGGACACTTTTTTAGGTTGTATATTATCCCAACATCAACTATATTATCATGTTTCTTTTAAAGATTTGTATCTATTGAAATAAAAATCAATGAATATATGTTAATAGAATCATTACTATACTTAATATAAAAATATTTATCCTCTTTTATTGCTTCATCAGTTAGAGTTTTCTCAAGATGTTATTTCTCCAAAACATAGAAATATATTTTTTTCTTAAGAATGATTCATAAGTTTCTTTACTAGTCAAGGAAATTGTTTCCATTAAGACAACCCTTTTAAAAATATTGATATAAAATTCATGTTCTATGATTATTATTCTATTTTATATATAGTATAATTTTTTATTATATGAGTATCATGATTCAAATTTATTTAATAAGAAAGTTTATTATAATTGATACAACTAAAATATTGACTCACCATTTTAAATTCAACATATCCATTAGTGATACAAGTTGAAAATTTCCATAATATTTCAGTAAATTTTTTCTTTTATCCCATCATTGAGAAATTTAGGTGGGCTATCATGCCAATCATATCATATATGACTTCTTGATATTAAAGATAAAAACTCCTAGACTAATTTATCAAATGGATAAAATCAATAGTATTCTTTTGGTATCTTATCTTTTACCATTTACCAGCTATGTGTAACCAAAATAAAAGGCTATATATAACCATTTAATAATATTATGTTCAACCATTGTATACTCTTGTTACATATGAAAATCTATTTATAAACTACTGATGCTTTTAGGAAGGTAATATAATGATTTTTTAGTGGAAGATACTCGTGATATGTATAGTCTAGATTTTAAAAATTGAAAAATAGAAAATGATAATGAAAATGATGAGAATTATATATCAATTATATAATATCTTATAATTTGATTGATGTTTATCAGAGAACAGTTATGGAATCCACCCTCGACCTGTAACCATTGAGTGGTGTCTGGACAGAAGAAGTTTCCACTGGGACCTTAGACGCACCACCCCATATTACAGATTCTATCGACTAGTAGAGGGGGTATAGGGTTGTACTGTGGGGAGATTATACCCCCATACCAAAGTTCACAATAATATATAAAAAAAAGAAAAACATCACCCATATTATAAACCAGAGTAAGCAAAAACAATAAAACACTACATACTATATCAAAATGAGATGAAGTAGGCAGTCATACATACTCATGGTCATGGAAACATACAATGATTTATCTCTAATTAAGTCCATCATATAAAGAAATAAATAAAATAACATATTATTCAAGGATCTAAAACATGTTTGATCCATATATTAACCATATTATGAACCCATCCAAACCTATCCAACAAATATGATCAAATCCCGGGAATTTTACAAAACTGATCTTTAAATTAGTGATGACTTCTTGGGTACCCAATTACCATGGATTAATACTCGTGGTTTGTGTACAATACAATTTGGAATGATCAATGTTGTCTTTACATAACATGTAAATGAAATGTATATATGTGATATGTTCATATAGATAAATAAATAAATCATTAAAGCCTAAGTAATTTCCCACTATTGATCCTCATGTTCTAACATAAACCTAGGATTTACAGGAACCTTATTCAGATAGTATTGGAGTTTCACAAAACACATAATGTAATCCTAGAAACCAGTATCATGACCAACATTCTATTCCTAGGATAATGTCCAAGGAAATTCAAATCATTCCTATAGGCCACCCATTATGTAGATATAGGATGTACCCTTCTATTAAATCTATAATCTAGATACATGGGAGTATTTAACCATACCATTTATCACATCCCATAGAGAAGACACTTACCCTTAAATAAAAAAAATCTTCTAAGTCCATTGGTGTGTCTCCCCTATTTTAAATCATATCATTTGAGTCCATGGGTGTGGATATCTCTACTGGATATCACCTTGTCTAAGTCTAGGGGTGTGGTTCCACCAATCAGACATCAAATCAACATAGTCCAAGGATCTTGTCAAAGGAATCCCAAACCGTAGTAACAACATCTTGGTGGACTTTGTATCCCACCATACAGACTCAAGAACTATGTCTATGTAATCCCAAATTAACGAAGGCACATAACCTAAATTAAGGTGCATGTTTAAGGAATCCCATGTATCTTAATACATATTTATGGGAAGTGTATCCCACAACAAATCATTTCACAATATATATCCTGATGAGTTTTCAATCTATTCACACCCATCATATAAATCCATATTCAGCGTCCCAAGTGAATGAACATTCCTCATCAAAATGACCATATATGTCTCAAATCACCGATTCGAGTTTTAAGGTAACCCCCAAAATCATCACTAATCACTCTCTTTGACACTATCTTAGGGGTTATTATACCAAAAGGGAATCCACTAAGGCCCCTAGGTCACTTAATCTCTAAGACACCATACCTGGGTTCCTCTATCACTTCCCATCTCTCAAGTCAAGCGTATATCTTAGAGGGAATATCATCCTTTGGAATCATTATAGTCACACATCAGCCTAAATAGCTTCATAATGTGAGTCTCACAAGCATCACTCTCAAGATATGATATAACACCCATCTCACACTCTATGTAATAGGTTGGTCCACTCACTCAACATTTCATTAAATACTACCTTAGGAATACACACCATGACACTCACATATATGTGGGAGGATCACTGGTCCCATGCTCATCTAAACTATCCTAAAGGCTTTTTGGAATCTCAATGTTCCCACTGATAGAGATATTGCTTAAAGCTTTATATATATATATATATATAATATTTCAGGTAAATTATGATTTTCATACACATAAGTGTATATTATATAATTCAATATGTGATTTCTACTAAATTATAAATTATTTCAATTTATTTTCTCCACATATATTTTCATTTCATGAACAGTTTCATGACATCAGATTTTATGTTGTAAATGAATATGATTAATGAACTGACCATGGTATTTAATCATGTATTTCCAAACATGAATAATTGAGATTATAATTAAATATATTCCTTTATTACCTATTTAACTTCTTATTTAGGATAGAAGAAGAGTGTCATTTCATTTATTCATAGATTAACTTCCCTGCTCCTTTTTGCTTTCTATTATCATTCCTTTTCATGATGAGATGGTTATAAATCATGGTAGAGAAGACAATTTCACATGTACAACATGTAAATCAGACTATCCTGTGGATAAACCCTAGAGGTGGGATGATTGTTTTCACACTTTTGATGTTTATCAAGAATATTTTAGGTTTTTTGAAGGATTTGGATATAATATAGTGGATCTCCAGTGCAGGGTACAATTATTTAAAACATGTTCTTAATTTTTTCTTTATCACTTGTTTAATATTATCTTTAATTAAGATCCAAAAATAAGGGCTCATATTTCTTTTGTTTCATCCAATAATTTTTATTATAATCTAAAAAACCCATCAGTGGTATCAAAGGGAGGTTAGAAATTTAAATCTATGAAATCATGCATGAAAATGATGAGTAAACAAAAAATAGAGCCGCACTTAATGTGTTTTTTGAAAATCTTGAAAAAGTGTTTACCCTTACATACTGGGCTATGTAATGGTAAACCAATCCATACCCTTAAAAATATAGGCTGCATAAAGGCAACTAAGTCCTTACCCTTGCACAAATATAACATGTACGGGTAACTAAATATCTTATGTAAAGGAAAATGGTTTATACATAAAGGTAAAGAAATTTCAAAAAAGGGATACTTAAAGGTAACTGATGGATTAACCTTATATAAGAAGCTATTAATATGTAATAAATGTTTTATTAAAGATATGTAAATTTTAGATGGTTTCTAACCTTTATATAGTTGTTTGAGAATGCATATATAAGGGTAACTAGGTTTTTCCTAAAGCCATGAAATGGTAAGACCTGATGTACCCTTACGTAGCATCTGATACATAATTTTTACACACTTACAATAGCTATAAGCATTAAGGTTGTACACATATTTAGTGGTACCCTTATACATCACTTAATATTTAATATGTGCAAAGTTAAGTAGTTATTTACCTTTATTCAAGGGCATCCAAACATCCTAGGTAAGGGTAATAGTCTTATTTTTAAAGTTGTTAAAAATGTTTTTAACATTTAAAATGATCAAGATGGTTTATAAAATGTTTATAAATCCTTATAAAAGGTATTTTTTGATATTTTACTTTATAAATGGTTTATAATTTAATTAATTATGTTTTATAAAATATTTATATTCCCAAATATTAAAATTTAATATTTTCAATACCTTTTTAAAAATTATATGGAATTTATTATGATATATAAATTCACCTATTTATTTAGAAATCATAAAAAATAATTAATAAAGGATTATATATTATGAAATAAGTCCAGAATATAAATTTTTTATATTTAAATTACGAATGGTTAATAAGTAATTATTTAAAATTGTTCAAAATTAACGGGGTATTTTCTTGGATATCATTTAAGAAACATTATTTTTTTGATGATTGATATTATCATGAATTAAATAATAATTATTTATATGATTTTTATATCATATAAATTGTTCACATAATAGAAATTTAATTAAAAATTATATACAATTCATAAAATATAATATATTTTATAAATGTCATATAATGGTAAATAAAATAATTTTTATATTTGAATGAATTTAAATGGATTATATTAATTTTTATTAAACATTATTATTATAAATCTAAAACTATAAAATTTTTATAATGTTATTTTATTTATGATTTTTTTATAAATTTTTATCTCATGTTTAGATATTTGAAATTTTAATTTATTTGAATGGTTATTCCCAATTTTATTCATTTCTATAAAATTTTTATATGATGAATGGAGAATGGGTTAGTTTAATGGTTAAACTAAGAATAAATAGTATATTGTATTCCATAATAGGTATAATAATGAATTTAGTTTTTCATCTACCTTAACCTTGATTTCCAATTGAAGTTATGATCTTGATTTTAGTTATTGAATGTAGTTTGTTTATACTAGGTATTAGAGTTATCATTAATTGGATTCTATATTGAGTAATATATTCTCAGGTAGAGGGAAATGGGTTAAAATACCATTATACTAGGAGGATTATCCCTTATCTAAGCTGGAGAATGTGGTTAGATATTTTTTCCTTCATTCTTAGTCATGTGAATATTTTTCCTTTAATATAACTCTCTACCGTTACATTAAGTGTTCATGTACCTTATGAATATGGTGAATATTGATGTGTATGAATCTGTTTGTCTTTTAATTTTAGGTGAGTATCAACAACTTTTGGGTTGTGTAAAGAGTTACACATCAATTTTTTTTGAACATATTGGTTTGTTGAAGTAATATTATTTCACTCTAAATTAATAGAGCCATGAATATATTAAAGGAAAAAACATGATATAATATGGCGAGTTTAAAATCCACTTCAAATAAAAAGTGTAATATTCATTCCAAAGTGGAACTTTTTTGGACCTCAATCATCAAAATATTTATTTTCATTCTAGAGAAGGGTCAGTCTGGATTTTCTTGTGTAAGTAAAGAAATAAATGAGGGATCCTAGATCATCCTTGGGTTGTTTAATTCCATAGCGGTGTGCCCTTGGACTTTCTTGTGATTAGATAATTATTATATTGGTTTTGGATTACAATAGATGGGAAACCCAAAGGTTTATATTACTTACAGAATAATTTTTGGTTTATCTATATGATGGATTGGAAAAAGGGTTGTCCATCCAACCATACAGGAATCATATATAATATGATTGTGATAATTCCATAACAAAATAACTAAGTGGTTAGTTTCACACTGTAGAGGGGTTATTTTCTTAGTGAAATATGGATAAAAACCCACCAATAGCGATAAGAAATTTTCATTCAGGGGAATAATTTTTGTGGGATACCATTTAATAAAATTCATTATTAAATGATAAATAATACATAATACACATCTAATAAATTATCCTATTGTAAACTATATCACCATCATAATCATCAAAATAAATTTTGTGATCCGTCCTTTAAAGGAGAAGCTTAATATAAGATACTCCTTGGAAAGATAACTTATGAAAGGTTTATATGAATGATTGGTGATTTATAAAATGTTATAAAGGAAAAATTTATATGTGAAAGAATAATTCCTTCCTTAGTATCCAAGTGGTGAAATTATTTTACAAGTGAATCTACATGCTTATGGAAATGTAGAATAATTTATTCAAGGTTTCAAGGAATTAGATGAGAAATGGATGGTTTTTTGTTCGGTAATTTATCATGTTTTTATCTATGAAAATGTTATGATAATATGACTGAATTCATGAAATTTTTACCCAATATTATGAATGTATTAAGAAAGGATGAACTAGTCATTTAATGTCTAGATTCTTATACTGTATGGATAATATGGGTGGGTTTAAGGTCATACAATAATAAAAAAAGTTCATTTAAAATTTAAATAATGTTTATTCATTATGATAATAAACATAATTAAAAACTAAGGTTTTCATTAAAGAGGAGAAATAATTCCACATGATGGGATTATCTCAAATATCTGATGGAGTTTATGAAAATCCACTGAATTTCCATGTCAAGTGTGTTTGTTATAGAAATTAATTCTTCAATTTTTAAAGGTATGTGATACTAAATATATGTATCACAAAGTGTTTTAAATATAGAGGATATTAAAAAATAAAGGAATAATTTATTGATCATGTATCTTAAATTCATGATAGGATGTAAATATTTACTTTCTCAGGAATTTTAATATAAAAGATTTTATCAAGCTAAAATGAATCTAATTAAAAGATGTGTGTCTTCATCTAATTTACTTTATGTGATAAGATAAACTTTTCAATTACAAATATTTGTTATTAAAAAGTATGATATGATTAATTGTATACACAAGGTTTATGATTCATTAATTTCTATAACATGTTTTTAGGAGATGATACGTATAAAAGTATTTTATCCAGAATAAATTTTTTATCCAATTATTTTTTAGATATGTGGCTATGTGTTCCTACCACCCATCAGTGGTATATTTAAATAATTTATTATTTTCAAATATAAATTTTAAAAATACATAGAATACTAAATCTGATATGAAAATAATGGTTAAATTTTTAAATATTACATCTAAAAGGAAACAAAATATATTTCACAATACAAATGGGGTTGTTTATATTATAATGATATTATGAAAATAATATAATTTATATGGTTCTAGTGGGAGTATGTTAGGACTTAGATAAGTTAAAATTGTAAAAAAAGGATAACACAAATCTAAACTTATTTTTTTCTACTTAATATCTTAAATTTTTTAGGATATCTGATGGTAATGAAATATTTAGGGTGTTACATTTAGTAACCATTTAAAGGTGGGTATCAAAATTTCATAATGTAATATACCAGTTTAAGATAAAATTTCTCTTCACTCAATATTCTAAAATAGTTTAGGATATGTGATGATAATGAAAGTAAATATAAAGAGTTACAATTAATTATCATTAAAAATGAAAGACACTATTAATTGAAGGATTATAATAGTCAAAATTACAATTGAATTATAATTGATATCATAAAATATTTTAGGGTATGGAGGTAATGATAAATGTAAAAATTTACATTAATTACCATAAGAAAGTGGTTTTTTCTTTATCCTAAAAGATTTTAGGATGACAGATTAATAATAATATATATAGTTACATTATTTCAAGGAAAATTATTGATAGAAAGGGGTTACAAGAATGGTGATTATTAACTTATAAATATTTACATGTACAAAAAATTTATCATCCTAAAATTTTATGTTGTGAAGTTAATAAGTTTTAATACATTAAAAAAGTTGAAAAATTATGAATATGATTCATAAATATCACAATTATCCCAACCATATTTCTATATGGATGTTTCTCATTAAAGAGTTAGTAGGTTTTTTTTAATATATGATCACATCGATATGTGATAGTTATAATATATGAAGTAATATGTTGACAAAAACTTGAAAGTATAGAAAACATAAGGATGATTTGGCACTTTTTCATATATGATATGATAAACCAATTATTATGTTGGTTGTTTTAAATATTCTTAAAATCATCAGAATATTAAAATGTATAAAATTGAAATAAAATTTACATTTTATCATTCATTAATTTTGGATACATAAATGAATATAGATATATAATTTTCATTAAGTGAAATGATAATTTACCTTTCAAAGTATGACTTCAAGTTTATCCCTAACAAATGTTAGTTATATAGTAATTTAGGTTAAAATTAAATGTTAAGGTTGGTGTGAGTGGGATTATTGTATAGAGATATAAAATATGATCATGAGGCATAAGAAAAATAATAATAATCTTTGTGTGTGCTGGAAGCCCCACTAAGTATATGACATGGAGGGTCATATAGATGTATTTGGTATAATAGGGGTGTATGGATCATATTTTTATCCCCACTACCTAATATTGGAGAGATACCAAGAATGAGAAACATTATAAATTGATACCATCCTTTCAAATTTCTAAATATTTACTTAGCTAATATGAGGGTGGTTGATTATGTTGTTGATCATTTAATCATTTATATCTTCACCAAGAAGGTATTTTTTTCTCTCGTATGATGAGTTTTACATATGAGCCTTCAATTGAGATAGACCATGGGATTTTGTGGATGAACCTAGATATTATAAATCTATCTGGATAAGGGAAATGTGATGTGATTATCCATAAATATGAATAACATGTGATGTATTCATCAATCAGTTCAGTTTACACTCAGAGAGTTGTGAATAAATGAGTTGGCTATAAGGTATTGACATGTTTTATGTATTGTGTCCAGTCAATGACTTAGAAAAATGAAAAATACGAGAATTCACATTTGATTATGGTGTAGATTGGCAGAGAAAGGTATATAGATACACATGTTTCATGGAGATCACACCATATCCCATTATGGATTTAGTTTCATTGATGATTTTCTAGAGGAATATCTTTTCTTACACTTATGGATCTATAGATTTGTAATTTTTTCTATTTAATAAAGGTTCACGGGGTTACACTTTGTGTTTGACTATATAGGTATTGATATTAATTCATAAATCTACTCTAAATGTATATTAGATTTAATCCCAAAGTGTTTTGGATGTGTATTTACAAGGTATTACATATTATGTGATACAAGGTGAGGATAATAATATTTTTCTGGAAGAGTTTAGTAAGATATACAAATATAATTTTTGATTTTATTTAACAAGTAACTATATATGATACAATATAAGGTGAAATGGAAGAAAGTGTAACAGTATTTAGTGAAAGTGAGAGATTAATAAAGTAATTCCATAAATCCTTATATATATATATATAATATATATTTCATTAAAATTATGATTTTCATAGACACAAGTGTGTCGTATTTAATTCAATATTTTATTAGATCAAAATGATAAATTGATATGTTTTATTTTTCCCACATAAGATGCCATTTAATGAACTATTTCCTGATATTAAATGTTAGTGAGTAAATCCATACGATGCATTAATCATCCATGATATTTATTCATTTTTATTAGTGCATAAATAAATGAGTGGATAATCAAGGAGAGTCCTTGATTACCTTTTTAACTTATGTAATTTTATGGTAGTGGAGTGTGGTTTCATTTATGCTTGGACAAGTTTTATTGAAAATGTTTCTCTATTTCTTATTCTTCCATTTCATTCTAAGAGTCAAACACATCATGGGAGAAAGGATAATAGCCTTTTTATATAATTTAATTCATATTAGATCGCAGAAACACCATGAAGGTGGTATACTTTTCATTGTCCACTCCTTTTATATTTATCAAGAAAATATATAGATGGTAGTAGGTTAAGGATATGATATAGTCTCTTGGGTGTATAGTATAATTATTTATATCATGTTCAACATTTTAATTTTATCACTATTTTAACATTGTATAACATATATATACTTAGATAAGAGTTTATATTGATTTTACTTAATATAATAAATGTTATTTTAGTTTAAGAAAACCCATACCCCACATGGTTGACCCCTTGTCTATCCATATCAATTCACTAGTCACCTCTACCAAGAGGTCAATAAGGCCTCCCATAACTAAGGATTTTACGTATGATTATTTTAACTTCATTTAATTTACACCCCTTGGGTTTTAATGATCATAGTAAATTAATTTATAATCAGGACTCAACCATTAGTGTACTTGGTATTCAATCCAGTGAACAATGATCCATTGAGGCCCATGAGACTTTTTTTTGTCTTAGAATAAAATTTTACTGAAACATTTTTTTTCCAAAAAAAAATATTAATAAACAACTGATATCCCATAGTTGAGAGAACAAATATTACATACATATATAAATAAAATGAATTTACTAAAGGGGTATTCTCAAGGGTTTTCCTGCCTCAAATGATGAAATATACTTTTAGAAGCATGATCAATCATCGTCACTAATACCCATCCATGCTCCCATACATATCCCAAGAACCTATATCAATATCACATAAATAATTACAAATTTTTTAAAATAAATCATATTATCCATTTATAATAATTCATAATTAATTTAATGTTTAATTTAATTAGGCATAATTCCCAAAATATCACTAATCCACCTCATCATGATGAAACTTATAGTAATGGGGTTCTATCTATTCATGATTTTGACATGATACTAATCCATGAAAAAGAACCATAATTCAAAAAAAAATTAATCCCAATTTTTATCATTATTTTCCAAAAACCTTAATAATATTCATTCAATGAGCTACCTCAACTAAAACGTCATTTGATGGAGAGTAGGAATTGTCCTAGTAATACCTCTTGTTATGCTATATGAATGAAACATTATAATAGGATGATTCAACAATTATCTTTTGGAATTGTCTCTTAAAATCCAAACCAAGACATTCAATATTAGAGAATAAGTAATGGAAAACAAGACTATATGGGAATAAATGGAGAGACTAAACCTAAATTCAAATAAATCCCCTGTAAATACCATAAAATCTTTGTCGAATCAATGAATAAAGGGAGATGTGAGTCTCTTAGTTTGTCCATGTTCCATATGGAGAAGAGTGGGGATTGTGGGATAGAATAATGTAAGGGAAACAAACTAATCACCAACTTAACCCTTTACAACCAAAAACTTAGGTTTAACATAGCTTATATACAACCGTGTAGTGACGAAGCACCTCACACCCAATCCCTAAAAAGACACATATATTTCTCTACGTCTTTCATGGTTGAAAATTAAAAATTCACCAAACATGAAAACCTATAATGATCTTTAAAAAATGATATGTAAATCTTCTAAATGTTGAGGTGCTACACAATTTCTCTTATTCCTTTCACAAAAAAGTGTGCTACAAGGAACAAATTCAAAAAAACTCCTAATATTAAAACTGAACCTTATAAGACTCATATGATCACTAGAGGCACCTGTTTGTCCTTTATAAATCTCATAAAATATTATTTTACGGTTCTAAAAGCCTCATAATTATGCTATAAATAACCATTTTGAAAATAAATTATGCTCCAAAATTTCTAAAAAATAAAATTCTCTTTTGAAAACATGGTCCAAAAAAGTAACAAGCTTTTACAAACTCCAAATATTAACACTTATCATCCTTGAAAATATTTTTTGGTATTACGACATTAATATAAACCCATGATGTTCTATAATATATATCCATATCATCACATCCTTCCTTATAAAACCAAACGATCTTCTGTCATTCCCCTTAAACCACACAATGCACTATTTATAAAAACCCAATCCATTACTTTTCACTATCCCTGAAATTTAAATATATGAATACATATACCCTTTTATCCATATAAAATATGTTGTAATTAACCAATTCATGCCCCATCTAATCATACTCCCCATCATAAGACTTCTCCTGTAAGAGATGATTCTGATCCATGATACTCCCCACCCTCAAAATATCTTATTGATACACATTAATATTCGTCCAAAGACCAAATTAGTGTGGTTTATTTCTCAATCCACCCAATTACACCTGAAAACACCAGTGAGACCTCCTCAAGATGACTATTCTCAATTATTTTGGGCTACAACCACCAATGCACTATCTGATCAACTGCTTATGGTTCCTTAGATGTTGAAGTTATTCGGAGATCATCCAAACCTCCGTACTGAAGTCTAAATTTTACATTTGGTGTAATCTCATGGTTAGATCCTCAACCAACCAAATCCATCATCATGCTTCACTGAAGAGCATCGATGCAATCCTTATCTAACTCACACTTTGATCATACCAAAACCACCTCGAGCCTGATGGAAATGCCCATACTCCATCCAAAACCTCATTGGAATTCATATCTAATATTTTTTTCTAGAAGAAGATAATATCAAATTCTTATACTCACTAGGATTGAAAAATATGTATCAACTATCCAATGACTAGTCCTATCACACCCATTACCCTAGGAACATGGGTTCATACCTTCATGACCTATGATCCACCCATTACCACACATAATGACTGGGCATAGTCATCCCACTCATAACTAAGTGCATATAAAAATTTCTAAGCACTAATCATTCCCAACTCACTTATAACATCATCAATGACCTCCATCAAACCTTCATTTATAAGTAGGGGTTAAACCATTAACAACCCATTGTGGAATCCCCACCATATGGATTCAGATAAACCACTCCTAGAGCATAAAATAAGTAGGTTTTATCAATTCATTCATATATATCCTCCTGAGAAATTCTCATCTCATCCTTGGAAACACACTTCCATTATCAATTCCTTGATCGACCATTCCACCACACCTGAACCATTTCCAAGGGAACCTCTCACTATATAGGGAAGTTTCCTATTTTATTAAAACAATTAGGAAAAATTTTCTAAAATAAATTTTTTAATTACATTGGTCCAAAGCTTGAAAATGACCAGTCACTATTCCAGAATTAAATGTAACCATATGAACCATTGAACACCATCACAACATCATTGAAATGTAACAACTATATACTCCACATCAATATACACAAACTAACTCACAATCCAATGAGTCATACATAATAAAAACTAGGATCCTGATCCTAAATTAATAACCATGCCCCTAACATTCCAATCTCATCCATCTAGATGCATCCTAGCTTCTCTTTTCCAATAATACTGATATTTAGCACACATTAAGGCTTACTACATGACCATCTACCACACTGGAATCATCTTCAAAATTATATGTATTTTCCCAAATTCATTCCATGTTATTGGATTTGTAACTAAAATATATAGGTATATGGGTCCTACTGATCCACCCTGTTAATTATAGCTTCAATAATGAAATCGCGCTAAGTGTTTTTTATCATGAAAACACAAGGCATCTCAAAAGCCAATACTATCTAAGTTGTTATCCTAAGACAAACTATTTTTTCTTTGATTACATGTGTATCTTGTGATTTTAATATTAATAAATTATCTTATTATATATTGTTGATTTTTATATATGAATTTAATGTAATAATGTCGTAGAGTATTTGTCTCAATGATAATGTTATATAAGTTCCCCACTATGATGAGAACCCTAAAGTAATATGATGATATTCATAAATATAGTTTCATGGTCAGATAATTCTATATGAGAGGGAACATAAAATGTGATTGTCAGGTGTGAGTACTCATAAGTGGATCATACTTATTCTCATAAAGTTCACACTTTGTAATCTCCATGCTGAGAGATTATGAGATGAGACATGCTAGTAGGAATTCCATATGTTTTTGTGTTATCAGATATTCATATATGTGAGTGTGTGTAGCGGTCCTTAGAATTTAATATTATCAGTAATTCATTTCATGAATTACGCAATTATATTTTATTATGAAAACCATGATAAAATATGTTCATGGGTAGGTTGGGTATACTAGACACATTATGATTTTCATTTTATTAACGGATATGTCGAGGAAGGGTTTATCCCTTCCATCTCTATGGAAGTTGATATCATTTCCATTTTATTAGAATAGAACCTTTATAATAAATTTCATGTCAATGGTGTATTGACATGTTTATTTCAGATATTCAGAGGAAAATGAATCAAGCACATATGCTGATGAAATGAATGTGAAGATTACTTGACGAGATATTATGAATAATGGATTAAATTACACAGTGAGTGTTTGTTTGTAATTTTCATCATTAAAATATTGTTTTCTTTCTCTTGGGTTTCATAACCCATTTTTATATAGTAATACATGACTTCATGAAAGACCAACTAATGATAATAATAAAGAATCTTAGAGGGGAACACACTAAGTGTTTCTATTTAACTTGATTCAATTCTATTTGATTTTAATTAACAGAAAAAAATATTATTCTCAATAAAGAGGAATAATTTTATTCATGTTTTCTCGATCACAAATATTTATTGATGAATAAAATATTTAATATTAATTTGGCTATTCAATAATTGTTAGATGAGATCGAATGGACCAATACTATATCTGGTGATAAATAATAATTAACAAACTTGTTAAATAATATATTTTATTGCACAATTTTTCATACACCACAAAATAATAATAATAATAATAATAATAATAATAAAAAATATTATTATTTTGTGACAAAAGGTTAATTAATTATTATATTATTTTCAAGGACCTAATTGCAATTTAATATCATTTTAACCTAAACCCTATCTCTATAAATAGAAAATTATGTCTGTTAAGTGGTATAATATGAATATATAGAATTACTGTGCACAGTGAAATTCTCTCTCGATTCCTCCTTCTTTATACCTATCAAGAACGAGAAACACAAGAAATATTCTTTCAATACAAAATGAAGCGTGATCAACACAAACATTGAATGATAATCGATTCAATGTTGTAGGACCCAAAGATCGATTGGTTTTTCTTAAAGATCAAATGTTCATGTGTGGATCACTGATATAGGGTTTCTATCCTTGGATCCTCACATCGAAATGAAGGAAATCTGAAAAGGGTCTTTCTAAAGATCAACATCATCAATTCTATAAGGATTCTATGTAGATGTATTTATTTTTTTTAGATATAAAAAATTTAATTATAAATTTAACATGAAATATCCTTAATCATGGTTTTAGGGAACTAAATTTTAAAATAAATTTTAATATAACATCACCACCAAATTCTTTCATTGTTCTCAAAACATACAAGTCATATCAGAGGGGTCATATTTTAATTTTATAATTTTATAATTTTTTATTTGATTATTGATATATACATAATCATGGTTGAGTGTTTCATTTCATGTTATTTATTATTTAACCAAATATGAATTATCATTTTATCAAAATAATAATCATGTTCATTTAGGGTTCAATTTTCATAAAGGTATAAGAACAAATGAATAATGTCTGGAGCTTCCATTGTGAAGTGTCAAATTTTTGGCCAGTAAGACTGGGTTACATTGTGTATAGATGGAGTACACATCATGTACCTTTCTTAACAACACCTATATCTTCCACGAGATACACAACACATCGATAAACTAGTTCAAAATGTTACATTTATTAAATATCTTGTTTAGATAAGTCCAATATAGGAAACAACATGTTAAATTATAGAACCTGTTTCTAGTGTACACTCCTTGTAGTATACATTGATTAGCGACATAAATTTTGAATTCTGTGTCGTCATTATACATGGTCAAACCATGTGAGAGTGAAAACCTTGAGCATTTATGATATACATGACATGTAAATGATGTACATGACAGATATTTTATCATTTATCACACCCTAATTACACACTAAACTATTTAAGGTGTTATGATGACACAAGATATGAGTGATACACATTGTGTAGATGGCCAATACATGTTGTTTAGTCATGAATAGTTAATTTCATGAGTTCTCCGATGAGTTATGTGGTCA
The DNA here is from genome assembly GCA_963277665.1 of Viscum album. Lineage (NCBI taxonomy): Eukaryota > Viridiplantae > Streptophyta > Magnoliopsida > Santalales > Viscaceae > Viscum > Viscum album. Next base: position 117,820,584 of record OY728137.1, read on the forward strand.
CACGAAATTTGGACCACATGTAATGTATCTATCTTTTACACATCATGTAGTCTATATGTGATACATGGTTAATACCAGGAATTTATCTTAGGAACACCACAAGAAAGGTACAAGGTGTGTAGATGGATAATACACTCAATGTAGTCTTCTAATTAATCGAAAAATTATATTACATTAAATTTACAATTACAGCATTAAAACCTTATTTTATTGATTTAAATTTATTAAATTTTGCAATTTAATAATGGTTTTAAACAATTTTAAAATATCAATTAATCTCTTATAATAATTATGTAATTTTTAGTTCTATAATTTATTTTACATTAATGCCTTAATTATGGTTATATCTAAGAGGATTTACATGGCCATTAAGATGAAATTGAATTAATTAGGAAATTAATTAATTCAAGCACAATTATGTTAATAATAAAAAAAGAAAAAGAAAAAATGTTAACCACTTTACTTTTTCATATAAATTTCATCTTTTCCCATTATTAAGCTCGATCAAGACTAGTGTATGTGTTGGATTGATTTAATTTAATATATTTCACGTGTTTTCAATTATTTAATACTAAATTAATTTTTATGGATCACAATTCATCCTTCCCTCAATTGTTATAGAGGAACTTCATGTCCAATAATATTTATACAATCCCCAATTAACTAATGTTTTGACCTCTCTCACTTATGTGTGAGTTATATATAATTGTAATTTATTATGTTTCTCAAGAAGAATGGAGAAGATTCAAGATGAAACCATAATGATGAAATCTGAGGAGATACATAGATGGATGGGTGAAGTGATGTAACTCATTCCAATAGTTAAAATAAGAGTTATTTCCCCTATAATATAGGTTTATTTAATTCCCACTTATAAAATCAACTGTTTGAAAATCTCATGAATGGGTCATTTATTTATTTTTATCTATGATTTATCTATTTTATGGATGTAAGCCTGTGATCACATAAATAAGTGAATTAATGAGATAAAATTAAACTTAAATAAATGGATAATTCAGAATTATTTTATCCAACATAGTTAATTAATTAAGTAAAATCCACTTAATATTAAGAAGACATTTAAATGAAAAAAAATTTATGCACAATAAACTAAAATAACTTAATTAAATACTAAATTAGAATTATCCTTCAACTATTTGATTAGAAATGAAAGCCTTAGAAATAAGTGTTTTAGCAAACCTCATTGGGACACTTAATTTTAACATGAATTTTTATGAAGGTTATGTGATTAATTAACCAACTTACATTAAGAGAATTATCACTCACATGAATTTATTTAACTTGGAGGAAAGTGTTGTGGAAATCCAAGTCATGATTTTAGTATTGTGGAGTCCACTCAACGAATGAAGGAGAAGGAAGACTATAGTTTTTAAAGACCTAGCTACCCAAATACCTTCATTTATTTTAACCAACCCTCATTGGGGTTATGTAAAGAAGAATATTGATCCTTTCCCCAAATTGTTTCTAGAAACTAGACCTTACAAGTTCAATTGTGAAGGCTATTAAGGAGTTGAAAAAATAGAAGGGATACAATAACAACAATTAATTTATTATTACTCAAATAATTTGTAATAAAGAAAAACACTAATAATTTACTCTTCTAAATTGTTGAAAATGGAATGTTATTTATCCACACTATCCCAATTATCAATATTGGGGAAATACCATCTCGTCCATAGAAATAACTTCCTGGAGTGGTTCAGACGCCATCATATTGTGATCCAACATGAAAAGGTTTTTTATTTTCTAGAATCCTCAATACTTGATCCACCTTCCATGGAGGAAAGTGATGAAGAGTTACTTTTCTATGAAAAACATATGAATTATGTGGTCTATATTCAATGCTTAATATTACCCTCTCTGTCTAGTGAACTCATGAAGTCTCAAAAAAAACATGGAAACTTATCACGTACTTGAGAACCTCCACGGTATCTTCCAAGAGAGATCTATATAGAAACATTTTGAGACTTTTATGGAGCTCTTTCAGTGTGTGTTTGTGGAGGGTGGACTAGATAGGACTCTAGGATCATTGGATAAATTGTTATACAAGAGGTTTTAGGGTTAAACTCCCCAATGATATCAACACCAATCTCCTTCTTGCATTACTCCACCAGAGATTTTCTATATTTATTGTAAATTTGAATATAAACAATATTGAGAAGTCTCTTCCCGATCTTCTCACACTTATTAATCAACTAGGTAAGGAGACAAAGAATGAAACTCTATCAATTGTTATGTTGGAGAAACCGAAAGAGAAAGAGAAGATATCTAATCCCAAATCTTCTTCAGACTCTTCCAAGAATAGTAAGATCAAGGGGAAATCTAGGGAACATGATGATATAGGTTTTTCATGTGGAAAGAAGGGCCACTGGAATAAAACCATCACCTAACAAAGTAAGAAAAGGGAATATTTAGGTGTGTTTGTTATCATGTGAAATTTATCTATCTCTACAAATTGGGTATTAGGTACAGCTTGTGGTGCTCATATATGTATTGAAATATAGGAACCAAGTTTATTCATAATAATTGAATGAGTGTAGATAAATCCATGGGCTTCCAATAGATATAAAATCGATGTTTTAGCTATCACGGGCTACAAACTCACATTTCCAGTTAGAATGATCTTATTTTAAAATAATGTTATTTGGTTTTATATGTTGTTAAAACCATTATTTATATATCCAGACTTGATATGGATGAATTTATTTTCATATTTGGTAATAAATTTATCTTATTTTGTAAATATAGATTTTTTATTATAATGAACATTTAAATAATGAGTTTTCTATGTTTTATTACAGAAACTTTGTATTGGAAACCGATAATATAAATAATTCACATGACTCATACACACCAAACTTTGGAATCACCAGTAAGGTCATGTAAATGAAGAACAATTGACTAAATTTTTCTTAAGATGTATATTTATATTATTTTTATATAAAACCACCTAGTGTATGTCATTCATATTTAAAATGACAAATGAACAATTCCACATTTAGTGGAAAATGTGAAAGGGCCAAATGGATTCTTCAATTAGTTCATACCGGTGTGTGTGAACCATTTCAAATTGAAGTGAGGGGTGAGTAATCATACTTCACGACTTTTAATAATGAATTTAATAGATATGGATATGTTTAATTTATAAGGTATAATTCATATTCTTTTCATAATTTCAATGAATACAATAATGAAGTTGAGAACAATCTTGGTAAGAGTATTAAAATGACCCACTCAGACCATGGTGGAGAATATCTTAATTAGAAATTCATTTATTATTTATGATAGTCTAGGATAATATCTCAAATCACTCTTCCATATACACCTTAGTGGAATGGTTTGTGTGAAAGGAGGAACCACACCATGTTAGATATGGTTAGATCAATGATGAGTCATGCAATTCGTCCATTATCCTTTTGGGGACACATGTTAAAAAATACACCAATATTACTAAACCAAGTACCAAAGGAAGTGGTAGATCGTATACCATACCAATTATATAATAGAAAGAAACCTATGTAGTCATACTTTAATGTATGGGGTTGTTAAGCATTTGTTATGGCCTCTTCAGGTAACAAACTTGCACCCTGAGACACAAATTGTACCTTTGTATGATATTACATGGAAACAAGGGGATATTACCTATATGATCTCTCATACAAAGAGGTAATATTTTAAATACATGTAATATTTATTTAGAGGAAGAATATTTTTAATATAAGTAGTGGGGGAGGGATAGTCTTCAATTATTTTAAGGGTTAAAGTACACAATAGTTGGCATAATAACATATTCTATAAATAACCATGGTATAAAAATCTATTTCAGAGAAAAAAATAATTCATAAGAGTATAATATTGGTTAGTGAACCAGAAAGGTATGATTTTTTAGTCACCAGGGTTGTTGAATTGTTATTAGTTGAAAATAATGACCCTCTAACATATAAGGAAGTAGTAAGTAACACAAATGATTCCAAGTGGAAGGAATCCTTGAATTATTAAATGAATTGAATATACCAAAAAAAGTCTAGATTTTTGTAGACACTACAGTGGATATAAATATCATTAGTTTTAAATGGTTATTCAATAAGAAACTATAAATAGAAGGAAAATTTAGTACCTATAAAGTGTGACCAGTTAAAAAAGGGTTGAAATAACATCATGGGATTGACTATGACGAAACCCATTCACCAATTTCAATACTAAAATGCATCATAATTCTTCATTTTGTTAAGACTTACCATGAACATGAGATTTGTAAAATGAATTTCGAAACAGACAAACTTATTAGGTTCCATCAATAATATCTCCATCTGACATAAGAAAAAGGGTTTGTGACTCCAAAGGATTCCAATATGATATGAAAAATTATAAAAATTCATATATGGATTAAAGTAAGAATCTAGGTAATTTAATATTCATATTAATGATGTCATAAAAGAATTTGGTTTTATAAATAATTAATGTGATCCTTGTTTCTACAAAATGATTTAGTGGGATTGCAGTCGTTCTCTTAATAGTATATGTTGATGATATAGTACTCAACATAAATGAAATACCATTCTTATAGTCTATTAATACGTAGTTGAATAAATGAATTTCAATGAAGAATTTTTGTGAGGTGTTATATATTCTTGGGGACAAGGATCCATCATGATAGAACTAAGAGATTTCTTAGCCTAAGTCAAGTTACATATATTAACAAGAAATTGAAGAGGTTGAGTATGGAACAATCCAAGAAGATATTTTTGCCAGTGTCACATGGAATTTATCTTTATAGGAAAATGTGTCATAAAAATTTAAGGAAATAAATAGAATATAAGGATTACATTCTCTTCAGTGATTGGTACATTCATATATTCTATTCTATATACTAAAAGAGATTTTTCTTATGCATTAAGTGAAATAGGAAGATATTAAGCTGACCAAGGTGACATCCATTGGATATTAGTAAAGAATCTACTTAAGTATTTGAGGAATAATAAGGATATATTTCTAGTTTATATAGGATATGCAAAAATATTCATTAAAGGATAGATATATGCTTGTTTATAAATAGATCAAGACGATATTAAATCTAAAACATGATACATCTTCCTTTTGAATAGAGTTTCTATGAGCTACAGAGTTAAAAAAAGGTTGAAGTTACAAATTAAACAATAGTTGTTGAGAATATTGTGGCTTATAAGGTAGCTAAATAAGAAGTATCGATGTAAAACTTCATCTAAGATATTGATGTGATTGCTAGTAGTAAATATCCTACTACACTCTGTTTCGATAATACTACAGCAGTGACTCTCACAAAAGGGACAAGATCACATCAGTGGGAAAAGAACATACTAAAAAAGTATAATAACTTGAGAGATTTTCATAAGAGAGTTAAGGTTTTAGTGATTTGTATTTTCATGGAGAAAATGTGCTGGGCCACTTTACTAAAACATTAACTCAGTAGAAACATGATTATCATGCATGGTCTAGCACACTAAATGTCGTCGGTTATTGGCTCTAGTCCAAGTGGGAATGTTTTTGAGTTGGTGTTCTAGGAATTTTTTTTGTACTTTTATTACATGTATATTAGATGATTTGAATATCAATAAAATATCTTATTCCATATTGTTTATTCTGCATTACTTTATTGTATTAATGTTTTAGAGCATTTGTCACATTGATAATGTCATAGATGTTCCCCACTATGATGAGAAACTTTAAGTGCTACGAAATTATTCTTAAATATAATTCTATGGTCAGATGACATTATATTATGGGAAGTATTGAATATCATAGTCAGGTGTAAGTACTCGTAAGTGAATGAGGTTTCTTCTCATGATGTTCAGACTTGGTAATATCCATAAAGGGAGATTAGGAGAACATGCATACCAGTAAGAGTTATATATGTTTTGGTGTCATTATATATTCTTATATATGATCATGTGTATTGTTCCTTATAATTTAATATTATAATTAATTCATGTCAAGTCTCACACACTTAGATTTGCTGATAATAACCATGAAGACATATGTTCAAGGCGAGGTAGGGTTTGTTGGGTGCTTCATGATTGACATGTTATTAATAGATAAGTCTAGGAATGAATTTTCTATTACATCTTTATGGAAGTTCATATATCATAAATTTATTGGAATTAAACCATCACATTAAATTCCATGCCCATGAAGCATCAACGTGTTTATTTTATATAGTCAAAGAAAGTCATTTCAAGCACATAGGTTGATGACACAGATGTGAGACCTACTTGATGATATATTATGAAAAAGTGATTATATTAGAAAATGATCATTCATATATTGTTTTCATCATTGTGATATTATGTTCATTTTCTTGGGTTATTTGACCCATTTCAAGATATTAATCTATGAATTTAGTCAAGCCCACCAAATTCCAGTTAGAAAAAATCCTATAGGGTCACACACTATGTGTTTCCATTTATCTATATTAAATTCTATTTCAATTTAATTATTATTATAAATATTATTCTCAATACTAATGAATAATTTTATTCATATTTTTGTGATCACAAATATTTATTGAAGAATAAAATATTTAATATTTATTCAGGTATTCAATAAATTCTAGATGATATCAAGTGGACCATGTCCATGTTCAATGAAAAATATTATGTAATAATATGGTTAAATAATATTTTTTATTGCACAAGTTGGCATGTGACATAAAATAATAATAAGAATAATTATAATAATAATAACAATAATAATGATATTTTCATGTGACATAGGGTTTATTAAATGTTAAAATATAGTTTAAGGGAGGACATGAAATTTAATTATATTTTGACCTAAACCCTATCCATATAAATTGTAGATTATGTATATTCTGTGATATAATAAAAATACTGAGAATAATTTTTCATAATAAAATTATATCTCAAATCATCCTTCTCTATACTTCTCATGAATGGGAAACACTAGAGGGATTTATTCAAGGATCACATTCCCATCTAATATAAATTATGTACATATTATTACATCATCCCATAAAATCTAATTTAGGTTACCATAATCATATGGTTTGGTTATGTATAATTCTACCAAGAATTTATAAGGGAAACACTATATAGTTTTTTATGAACACTTTAAATAATTGAACCGATTTTCTCAATCATCCCCAAGGGTTCTAGCACAAGTCATAAAATGCCAATAACGACCTACTTGGATCAGTAAACATTTCATTAAATAATATAAACAATATTCATCATTGTAATAGCCCATGATTTCATAGTACATTATATCATTATTGTAATTCAATAGCTTGTGCTACACGCAACACCGAGTTTGAGCGCACCACAACTTACTAAACTGGCCATTCAAAAAGCTGTTATGAATAGTATTAACTGAATTTTGAATCTTATATACTATATATGATTTTAACATCCATATTATTTGTTTCTTAGACATAATATAAGAACAAATTTATTTTTTCAGATAAAAGAAATATTTTTCAAAAAATGCAATTTTACCGCCTTTTAATAGAGAACCCTTTTTAAAACCAATATTTGACACTTTTACATATTCAATTTAATGAAATTAAATTCTTATTTGTAATAGAAACATAAAAATTTATTTTGGAAAATTTTTTGGTACTTTTCTGATAACTTCCATATTTTGACGAATAGTGAAAAATACTATGTTTTAATTGAAAACAACTTTTTTAATCAAAATAATTTATATTGTTAAATTATAAAATTGAATGGGTTTTAAGTATCATTAGATTATAGTTTTATAATTTAATATAATATAGGTCACTTAATGCAATCTCATGATTAAACATGACATAAACAAGTGTCAATCTTTTGATAGTTATTATTTCATAAAAACACGCTTTTAGTTTTGACAACGAAAATTAATTTTAAAATAATTTCTGCCACTTCTATGATTTGAATTTTAAAAAATGGATTCCATATTTGGAATATGGAGGTCTAAAATTGTGTAAAGAGGTAAATTTTATTTTTATACATTATTAATATTTATTTTAGTAAATATTTTATTTACCGTGGTTATAGGGGAAAATCCAGTAAATAAGTTTTAAAAAATAATATTATAATGATATTAAATTACCCTAAAACATGTTCTAACCCTATTTTATTATACATTTACAATAATGGGAATCTTTGGGTTGGTTTTGGAACCCCATGGAGCCACCTAGGAGTGATAATGACATTTTATATAAAATAATCTAAAATAAAGACAAAAATAACAAAAGAAAATATCTTTTAGTAATTTTTTTATATAAGGTTATATAATTTATCTATTCAAATATAAATAGTAACTAGATATTTAAAAATATTTAATACATCATAATATTTTATTTATAAATTTTAGACATAAAATAAATATATTTATATATGACACAATGTTGATGCAGTATTTTGTTTATTAATGAAACAATCAAATAAATGATATTATAAATACTAAAATAAATATAATTTGAAAGTTTTGATTCCATAAAAAAATTTATAGGTGAACATGAAATGTTAGGGTTGATTAAATGTATTTATTTTTAAGTAATAAAGTTTTTAGGACATTAACGAAAATCAATTATTAAATAAAATCAAAATTGACATAAATGAGTTTTTAAAACAAATACAATATTATTGGTTGATATAATAATCCTAAAAATCTAACGTTCACCCAAAAGACTTATATAATTATAGGTGTATCATTAATGAACCACTTTTGGTTATCTTTTATACTTATAGTAAGTTTATTAACCATATAATATAAAAATACAAAGAGACATGGTAAATGTCAAACTATTTAACTAAGAGTTAAATCTAAAAGATAAGGTTAATATGAGGACATAAACCTATCTAAAACATATTTATTGAGAGGTTATCGAACCATACCCACCTTATTATTTAAATAATTCATTTTTTATCCATTATAAACAGAAAATTATTTTATTATAAAATAATATTTCAAGCTTTTCCTAAAGTGACCGTCACCTCTCTCATAAAAGGACACTTCACCTTCTCTTAATTTCACACCTCCAAAGCCTTTTGAATCGACCATACCCTGACCAAATGTCCTCCCAACATTACTCTATTAATTGTAGAGACCTTACTTTGGTCAGAAATCCAATCTAAGGAGCCCTTTTGATCAAATCAAAAGAAATAACCCGAAGAAGAAGAAAATATTTCATCACCTCTTTCAAGTTCATTTCTTCTTCCACTCCCTATTTCTTTGTTGTTTCCATTCTAAAATAATAACTAAAATATATTCTATATACTTTTACGTCATTATAAAAATGGTACAAACATATTCATTATTCTATCCATCCTATAAATGACAAATTCACCATACATGCGTACGTACGGATTACGGTCTCCACATCGTGGTGTAGTTTGTTATTCAAACACTTCATTATTCGGATGGGTATAATAATGAGTATAACTGATGTAAATAATAAATATAACATGTTAATGATTATTTATATTTTATATACCATCCAATTACATATGATTTCACCATCAATATAATGATATCTTCGCTCGTGCGTACGTACGGATTACCATCTCCACGAAGCGAAGAGATTCATTCCCACGTTCACCATTCAACGATGATTATAAAAATATATAATCATATAATATATGAAATAATAATGGTACTGAATATATATATATATATATATATATATGTAAGTATATATTTATATAAGGCCCCAACCTTAAACATTGCTTAATCTTGAGTTATTTCAAGAATACACATTAAGGATCTTTTCAAGTTTAGAGTTTTAGATAATTAGATCATAAATCATGCATTACATTTTACATTTCAACAAGGTAGTTACATAAAAAAAACAGAATTCTTTTTTCCCATAAAAGGAGACATATTTAAAATAAAACATGGATTATTTCTTGACACTTCCTCGACACTATCATCACATCATGTACTTTTCCCTTGACCTGTGAAAAAACATTTCAAAAACTTGGGATGAGCATAAAAAGCTCAGTAAGGGATATAAAAGTAAGGAATGAAAACATTAGTCCATGTATTCATATGAATCAATGAAATCATACGTTACTCATAAAACATAATCACTTTATCATACCTCATGAAATCATAAGAATTATGAATAACTCATAGAAATCATAAGACATAAAGCTAACTTGAGGCATTCATAACATTCTTACATAGGGAGTAACCCTCATGGTTACGTTTGGAATACCCATCACAGTATATTCCCTAAATCTCTTTGGAGAAACCTTAGAATTTAACACCTTTGGGTTACCCAATGAATTGGAGAGCTATATCGGGCTCACCCGCCCTTAGTTTATCACGTAACCACCCGTCTTTATAAACAATTATCAAGAACCATAACATAATCATATCACATAAAACATGCATAAAGAAAACATAACATTTCTACATTTCGATCAAAAGATATCAAAAACACATTGATATAATCAAAACAGTATCAAAACCATTTTCAATACCAAAATAAAAGAAAAGTAAACATGGTATTTATTTTTTATTTAAAAAAATTTATGGCTTGTAGAGGAAGCCGAAACTCAAATAATAGTCACGACGGAGGAGAAGACGTTGTCGCCGTATACGTAAGACAAAAACATTACCTTTTGTCGTTTAGTAAAACGCTTTGTATAAAATTATTCCTTTTGAATAAAGTAAAAGTGAAATGGGTTTATACACCGTATAAAAGAAAGTTGTGTATAAAACAAAATATGCCTCAATGAAAGGAGATTGAGACAAAGTCCAATACCTCATGTCCGACTTGACTCGATCATTCTTTAATATCCTAAATTATAAACTAGAGTTAATTTATACATGCTTAAGAACCTTTTTAAAGTTCATTATTCCTTTTATATCACTTATTAACATGTTATGAACATTATGTAATTATTTAAGTTAATAACGGTCGTTTTGTCGATCGTTAGTACTTGAGTCAAAAATAAACTACTTATAATTACAAGTTGTTCATGTGGTAAATATACATTATATCCTGTATTATATTCATGATTTATATATCATATATACCATATATATCCAGTATATACATGCATTTATAATTTTACATAACATTTAGAGGTATGAAATGAAATGCACCGTTCATGGAGATGGTAAGTCGTACGTACACATGAATGATACTTTCATTTCTATTTCGTATTTAATGGAGTGGAATCATAATGATATTAAGGTATATTATAATTCCAGTATAATATAATATATAATATCTTTAACTCTATCCTTTATACATCCCACATATGGCATTAACGAATCAAATCACTTTGAGGGGGCGGTAGTCCGCACTTCCTAAAATGAAGATATCGCATTTACCCATAATGGAAACCATAAGGTATGACATAAATGAAAAATACAGAATCATAAGGAAAACATAGAAAGAATATATATCATATATAAACATATTGACATATTATTGGCCACCATGAAAGGTGTTAAAAGAATATTGAACAATCATCGTTTCATGAGGCATAAATTCACCAACCACAGAAACAGTATGTTCTTTAACCATTAGACAAAAGTGTGTGTAATTATAAATCAAATACTTCTCATACAAAAATCCAAGTATATTTAAGATATTGGTGTTGTTACAAAAGAGAATAATAAAAAGAGTTTAGGGGGTTGGAGAAGAAAAATGAAACAAAAGAACACAAGTGAATACATTACCTTTAAATCAGGTAACTCATCTTGGTTTGAACCAAAAGGGTTTCTTGAAGAGCTTTCTACTTAAGGTAAGGCTTCTAGGAAGAAGCGAGGGATGTGGAGAGATAAAATGAGTAGATCTTGGCCGATCCAATGGCTTGAGAGGTGTGGGTAAGGTGGTAGAGGTGGGGGCCTTTTATAAGAGGGAGGAGGGGCACTCTTGGAAATTCAAGAAATGTTACTTTATTATATAATGAGTTTCGGATTTTAAAGGTCCCACAATGGTATATTTCGAGGATAAGGTGATAAGGGTTCAAAATCCACCCATCCAATAGGGTTTTAACAAGTTTATGTCTTATATTTTACATTATCTTTTCATTTTATTTAAATCGTTAATTAATGAGGTAATCGCTGCATCATCATGGTGTCATAAATAAATTAATTTATTTAATGTCTAAAAATTATAAAAAAATACCATTATGTAGGAAATATTTTTATATTTATAATGAATTTTTATATTCTAAGATATCATTTATGTAGACAAAATTAAAATTGTTTTACTTAGGTGTTACATACTTTGTTATAATTAACTTTTATTAAAAATAAAAAGATAAAAAGTCACTATCACACAAAAGTTAATCCATGGGGTCCCAAAGTTTGGAACAAGGAATCCCATGGTCTTCCATGACACAACCAGTAGCATTAGGACACATGTTGGGGTCATTTTATGTTATTATGTTATTATTTTATTACCCTTAACTACCCGATTACTAATTAATCATGATAATTAAAGATAATTACCGTCCTTACTATTCATAATGTTAAAAAACAAAAGAGTATTAATTACATAATTTGGACCTTCTGATTCCAAATATGGAATTAATTTTACCAAATTTCAAACATATAAATTGAAATAATTAATTTAAAAATAATTCCCGTTGTCAAAACAAAAAATGGGTTTTTTTTGAAACAATATCTATCAAAAGTTTGACAATTGTTTATGTCCAATTTCAAAGTGAAATTAACACCAATGACCACCATTGGATTAAATAGTAAAAATATATTCTAATTAAACTTTAAAACCAATTAAAAATATAATCTATCCATATAATTAAATTAGATGAAAAAGTAGTTTTGAAGTAAAATGTAGTATTTTTCACTATTCATTAAAAATAGAACATTGTCAGAAAAATACCAAAAATTTACCCAAAGTAAATTTCAATATACCAATCCTGAAGAATAAGTTTATTTTAACAAATATAGATTATAAAATTTTCAAAATATAGATTTAAAAATGGTTCGCCATCAAAAGGGGGGTAAAACAATCTTTTAAAAATATTAGAGAATTCTATGATTAAGATTGGATATATTCTCATTTTAAGCCTCTAAAACACTATCTAATTCCTAAATAGACATAGATATGAAAATCCATTATTCATTACTTACTTGGGATGTTACATCCTTCCCCCCTTTTGAAAATTGTGTCCCCGCAATTTATTTACTTATCGAATAAGTGGGGGTATTTATCCCTCATTGCATTTTCAGATTCCCATGTTGCCTCTTCAATCATGTGGTTTTTCCACAAAACCATTACATGTTGAATCACCTTATTCAGCAACACTTTCTCCCTGTGGTCAAGAATCTAAACCGGTTGTTCCTTATAAGATGGGTTCTCTTCTAGTTAAACTACCTCTGGACTCAAAACATGAGATGGATCTGGCATGTACTTCCTGAACATTGAAACATGAAAAACATTGTGTACCTAAGATAAACTCGGAGGTAAATCCACTCAGTAAGCCACTGATCCAACTCTCTCCAGAATGTCATATGGTCCAATGAACCTTGGACTCAGCTTTCCTTTCTTACCAAATCGAATTACACTTTTCCATGGTGAAACTTTTAGGAAGACAAGATTACCTACCTCAAAAGATAAACCCTTCCTCCTGTTGTCTGCATAACTTTTCTTCCTGCTCTGAGCTGTTCTCATGTGTTTCTGTATCAGCTAAAATTTTTCTGCCAACTCTTCTTCCAATTCTGGTACCATCAACTTCCTTTCACCCACTTCATCCCCAAAAGTTGGAGTTCGACACCGCTTCCCATATAATGCCTCAAATGGTGCCATATGTATACTCGAATGAAAAATGTTATTATAAGAAAACTCAACAAAGGAAATATTTTGGTACCAACTTCCCTGATAATCCATCGAACAAGCACGTAGCATATCCTCCAAAGTCTGAATTGTTTGTTCTGATTTCCCATCTGATTGAGGATGAAAAGCTGTACTAAAATTTAATTCAGTACCTGACGACTTCTAAAGGCCTTTGAAAAAGTTAAAAGTAAACCTGGGATCACGATCATATACAATGGAGAGGGGAACTCAATGTAACCTGAATATCTCTTTAAGATAAAAACGATAAAGTTGATCTAGAGAAAAAGTATCTCATATAGCAAGGAAATGAGCAGATTTAGTAAAGCGATCAACAATAACCCATATTGCATTATTACCTCGAGGTGTCTTCGGCAACCCAAAAATGAAGTCCATGGATATATTCTCCCATTTCCACTCTGGAACTGGTAAAGGTTGAAGCATCCCTTTTGGTAACTACTATTCTGCTTTAACCTATTGACAAGTCAAACACTTCACAGTAAAATCAACAATATCTCTTTTCATTCCATCCCACTCGTAATACTCCCGATGATCTCTATACATCTTAGTACTGCCCAGATGAACTGAAAATAGAGAAATATGAGCTTCACATAACAAATATCTCTTCAACTATGAATCACACGACACACAAAAACTCTTCCAAAATCTCAAAACACAATCATTATCAAGGTTGAATTCAGGAAAATTACCCTTCTGAACCTGCTCTTCCTTTTTCTGCAAGTCACTATCTTGATTCTGTGCTTTCTTAATTTTGTCTGATAGAGATGATTTCACTGATAACAGAAACAAAACAGAAGAACTTCCTACAATAATAACTACTATGCCAAATTTCATGAAATCCTTAACCAAAGGATCACGTTCCAAACGTAACATGGGTAATGAATCATTACTTTTTCAACTCAAAGCATCAGCCACTTTATTTTCTTTTCCAGGATGGTAATGAATTGCACAATCATAATCCTTAATTAATTCTAGGCATCTCCTCTATCTAATGTTCAATTATTTCTGGGTGAATATATACTTTAAACTTTTGTGATCAGTATATATTTCACACTTTACACCATACAAATGATGCCTCCAGATTTTTAAAGCGAAAACCACAACAACTAATTCCAAATCATGTGTAGGGTAATTTACCTCATGAGTTTTCAACTGACATGAAGCATAAGCAATTACCTGATCATTCTGCATTAGGACACAACCAAGTCCATTCAATGAAACATCATTGTAGATAACAAACTCACCATTCCTAGAAGGTAGTGCCCAAACTGGAGAATTCACCAATCTTCTTTTCAATTCCTGAAAACAATCATCACATTCTTTTGTCCAGATAATCTTAACACCCTTACGAGTTAGCTTAGTCATTAGACTAGATAACAATGAAAAGTTTCTAACAAACCTTCTGTAATAGCCTAACAAACCAAAAAAACTAAGAATATCCATTACATTTGTGGGTCTTGGCCATTCTTCAACAACCTTTGTTTTTGAAGGATCAACAGTTATTCCATCTTTAGAAACAATGTGACCAAAGAAAGAAATTTGTTGCAACCAAAACACACACTTTCTGAATTTACCATACAATTTATTTTCTTTTAAGGTTTGAAAAATAACCCTTAAATGACTTTAATGCTCCTATTTACTTTTAGAAAACACCAAAATATCATCATTTAAAACAACCACAAACTTATCCAAGAACTCATGGAAAATTCTATTCATAAGGTCCATGAATACAACAGGTGCATTGGTCAACCCAAAAGTCATTACTAAAAGTTCATAATGGCCATATCTTGTATGAAATGCAGTCTTCAGAACATCTTCTTCCTTTAGCTTCAACTGACGCTACCCCGATCTCAGGTCTATCTTTAAAAAATACTCAACTCCCTGGAGCTGATCAAACAAATCATTGATATGAGGCAAATGATATTTATTCTTAACAGTGATGTTATTCAAGGATCTATAATCAATGCAAAGTCTCATTGAACCATCTTTATTTTTAAAAAATAAGACAGGAGCACCCCATGGTGATGTGCTAGGTCAAATGAAGCCTTTCTCTAATAAATATTTCTATTTCTCCTTAAAATCTAAAAGCTCAATTTGATCCATTTGATAAGGGGGTTTTGAAATTGGCTTAGCATCAGAAACTATGTCAACAATAAATTCAACTTCCTAATCTGGTATTATTCCAGGAAACTTGTTAGGAAAAACATCAGGATACTCATTTACCACTATCACATCATTAATCTAACTAGTTATTTTGTTTTCAACAATATGTGCAAGGTAACATTCATTTCCATCGTTTACAAGTTTCTCATCCTCTTGATATGTTATTAATAGTAAGGGTTCATTCTTGTACAAAAACTGAAAGTCTTTCTGAAAAGAAACTTCTTTATGTCTACAATCAATCTTATCATGGTAAACAAAGATCCAATCCATACCCAGGATAACATCAAACTCTACTAGAGGTAAAAAAATAAGTTTTTCAAGTAGGTTCTTTCCACGGATAAGGATAAATAGATTCTTATAAATTCTTTTTTCCTCCACATTTCCCCCAGGTGTTTTTACCAAAAGTTCATGAGTCATATCTTGAGATGGAATTCCCAATTTAGTAGAAAATTTTTCAGAGATGAAAGAATGTGTAGACCCCGAATCAAACAACACATTGGCATAATCTAAAAAAACAAAAAAAGTACATGATACCACTTCATTTGATGGCCCAATATCTGCTGAAGTAGTTTCAAAGGATTTCACCACACCTTTCTACTTGTAGTCTAACTACTTCCCATATCATTGAACTTGAAACATTTCACTAACTATAAATAAAATTTGGTCTTACCATCACTCATATCTTTTTCAGTGCAATCACGAGCCTTATGTCCCATCTTACCACATCGGTAGCACTTTACAGAATTCAAAAGACATTCCCCAACATGTTTTTTACCACACTTATCACAAACTGAAAACTTAGTTTTCTTACCGTTAGACCTTTTTGAAGGATTATTCCCTTTATCCTACCCCATTGGTCTCTTCTTCTGTTGGTTGTTATAGAACACTTGATCATTGGAAAACTCTATTTACACCTTCTCAGCACATCGAACAAGCCTTTCATAACTCTTGAAATTGAGAGAAACTAAAGCCCTTTGATATTTTGGATTTAATCCTGAGTAAAAACGATTGATTTTACTATCAAGGTCTCGGATAAAATTTGGAGCATACCTTGCCAATTGAGTGAACTTTTCTTCATAACCAGCCACTGAGTCGTCCTCTTGCCTCAATTCCAAGAATTGTTTTTCCATCATAAGTCGAACAACCTTATGAAAATATTTCTCAAGAAACATGCCTTTGAATTTATCCCTGTCAAGAGCATCAATCTCATCAGTATCCCTAATATTTTTAATAATCGACCACCACTGATCTACTTCACCCTCAAAATGGTAAACAACAAGACTAAGCTTTTGATTTTCTGAACACCCCATGACGTCTAAAATCTTATCCAGTGCTTTAATCCAACCTTCAGCTAGCACAGGGTCAGATGATCCTTTGAATTATGGGGGATGTTGCCTCATGAAATGTTCCACCACTAACATGTTCTTATGTGGTTGATCTGGCTAATCTCGTGCATGAATACCCCAACCATTTATCGCTTGAGTCAACTATACCATTGTTGTAACAAACTATTCAGTTCCAATTCTGACCATCTCCGGATGCTGATTCGGAAGGTCATTTACTTTTGTATGCCTTCCTAGCACTGCTTTGATGTTTCCTCTATGAAAAACCATTCTGAAAAAACATGTCTTAGATAAAGCAACATGGTAATATTCAAATTCTATATCATTTCAATTTTACCATAAAAAAATATTTTTGGATAATCATTTAATAGAATTCTAACTCCTAAAGTTATCTTAACTTTCCTCTGATACCAACTATAAGGACCCAACCTTAAACATTTCTTAATCTTGAGTTATTTCAAGAATACACATTGAGGATCTTTTCAGGTTTAGAGTTTTAGAGAATTAGATCATAAATCATTCATTACATTCCACATTTCAACAGGGTGGTTACATAAAAAAACAGTATTCATTTTTCCCATAAAAGGAGACATATTTAAAATAAAACATGGATTCTTTCTTGACACTTCATCGACACTATCATCACATTATGTACTTTTCCCTTGACCTGTGGAAAACATTTCAAAAACTTGGGATGAGCATAAAAAGATCAGTAAGGGATATAAAAGTACGGAATGAAAACATTAGTCCATGTATTCATACGAATCAATGAAATCATACTTTACTCATAAAACATAAACACTTTATCAAACCTCATGAAATCATAAGATTTATTAATAACTCATATAAATCATAAGACATAAAGATAACTTGAGGCATTCAAAACATTGTTACGTAGGGAGTAACCCTCATGGTTACGTTTGGAATACCCATAACAGTATATTCCCTAAATCTCTTCAGAGAAACCTTAGTGTTTAACCCCTTCACGTTACCCAATGCATTGGAGAGCTATATCGGCCTCACCCGCCCTTAGTTTATCATGGAACCACCCGTCTTCATAAACAACACCCAAGAAACATTATATAATCGTATCACATAAAACATGCATAAAGGAAACATAACATTTCCACATTTCAATCACAAGATATCAAAAACACATTGATATAATCAAAACATTATCAAAACAATTTTCAGTAACAAAATTAATGAAAAGTAAACATGGTATTTATTTTTCATTTAAAAAAAAGTTATGGTTGTAGAGGAAGCCAGAAGTCAAATAATGGTCACGGTGGAGGAGAAGTCGTTGTCATCATATACGTAAGACAAAAACATTCCCTTTTGTCATTTTGTAAAATGCTTAATATAAAAATATTCCTTTTGAATAATGTGAAAGTTAAAGGGGTTTATACACCATATAAAATAAAGTTTTGTATAAAACAAAATATTCCTCAATGAAAGGAGATTGAGACGAAGTCCCATACCTCGTGTCTGACTTGACTCAATCATTCTTTAATCTCCTGAATAATAAACTAGAGTTAATTTATACATTCTTAAGAACCTTTTTCAAGTTCATTATTCCTTTTATATCACTTATTACCATGTTATTAAAATTATTTAATTATTTAAGTTAATAACGGTCGTTTTGTCGATCTTTGGTACATGAGTCAAAAATAAACTTCTTATAATTATAAGTTGTTCATGCGGTAAAATATACATTATATCCAGAATTATATTCATGATGTAGATATCATATATATCATATATATCCAGTATATACATGCATTTATAATATTACATAACATTTAGAGGTAAGAAATGAAATGCACCGTTCATGGAGACGGTAAGCCGTACGTACGCATGAATGCTACTTTCATTTATATTTCATATTTAATGGAGTAGAATCATAATGATATAAAGGTATATTATAACTCTAGTATAATATAATATATAATATCATTAACTCCATCTTTTATACATCCCACATATGACATTAATGAATCAAATCACTTTGAGGGGGCGGTAGTCCGCACTTCCTAAAATGAAGATATCGCGTTTACCCATAATGGAAACCATAAGGTATGCCACAAATGAAAAATAAAGAATCATAAGGAAAACATATACATAATATATATCATATATAAATAGAGTGACATCTTAATGTAAACCATTAAAGGTGTTAAAAGAAGATTGAACAATCATCATTTCATGAGGCAGAAATTCGCCAACCACATAAACAGTATGTTCTTTAACCATTAGACGAAGGTGTGTGTAAGTTTAAATCAAATACCTCTCATAAAAACATCCTAGTATATTTAATATACTGTTTTTGTTACAAAATAAAATAATAAAAAGAGATTAGGGGGTTGGAGAAGCAAAATGAAACAAAAGAACACAAGTGAAGACATTACCTTTAAATTAGGTAAATCCTCTTGGTTTGAACCAAAATGGTTTATTGAAGAGATTTATGCCTAAGGTAAGGATTATTGGATGAATATAGGGATTTGGAGAGATAAAATGAGCATATATTGGCTTATCCAATGGCTTTAGAGGTGTGAGTAAGGTGGTAGAGGTGGGGGCCTTTTATAAGAGGGAGGAGGGGCACTCTTGGAAATTCAAGAAATGTTACTTTATTATATAATTATTTTTGGATTTTAAAGGTCCCACAATGGTATATTTCAAGGATAAGGTGATAAGAGTTCAAAATACACCCATAAAATAGGTTTTTGACAAGTTTAAGTCTTAGAGTTAACATTATAATTTCATTTTATTTAAATTGTTAATTAATGAGGTAATCGCTGCATCATCATGGTGTCATAAATAAATTAATTTATATAATGTCTAAAAATTATAAAAAAATATCATGATGTAGGAAATATTTTTATAATTCCAATGACTATTTATAGTCTAATAGATCATTTATGTAGACAAAATTAAAATTGGTTTACTTAGGTGTTACATACTTTGTTATAATTAACTTTCTTTAAAAATAAAAAGATAAAAAGTCACTATCACACAAAAGTGATTCCATGGGGTCCCAAAGTTTGGTACAAGGAATCCCATGGTCGGATATGACACAAATAGTAGCATTAGGACACATTTTGGGGTCATTTTATATTATTATGTTATAATTTTATTACCCTTAACTACCCGATTACTAATTAATCACGATAATTAAAGATAATTACCGTCGTTAGTATTCATAATGTCAAAAAAAGAGTCTTAATTACATAATTTGGAAATTATGATTCCAAATATGGAATCAATTTTACCAAATTACAAGCATAGAAATTTAAATAATTAATTTAAAAATAATTCCTGTTGTCAAAACAAAAACGGGTTTTTTTTAAACAATATCTATCAAAAGTTTGACAATTGTTTATGTCCAATTTCAAAGTGAAATTAACCCCAATGAACAACATTGGATTAAATGTTAAAAATATTTTATAATTAAACTTTAAAAACAATTAAAAATATAATTTATCCATATAATTAAATTAGATGAAAAAATAGTTTTGAAGTAAAATGCAGTATTTTTCACTATTCATTAAAAAATGAACATTGTCAGAAAAATACCAAAATTTTTTCCAAAGTAAATTTTAATGTCTCAATCCTAAAGAATATGTTTATTTTGATAAATAGAGCTTATAAAATTGTAAAAATATATATTTAAAAATGGTTCGCCATCAAAAGGCGGTAAACTAATCTTTTAAAAATATTAGAGAATTCTATGCTTAAGATTGGATTTATTCTCATTTTAAACATCTAAAACACTATATAAATCATAAATATACATAGATATGAAAATAAATTATTCATTACTTACTTGGGATGTTATAATGTATGTATTTATGTACTTAAATATATCTTATTCATTTACTTCCGTTCAATAAGATATGAAAACAGATACAGTGTTTATGCGTACGTACGACATGCCGTCTCCATAACGGTGCCTTACATATAATATATCTATCTATTATAAATATTAAAAATCAAAATATATATGATATATAAATCAAGTTTTATATTCTATAAGTATTTAAATCATGATCTAAATGATACGATTAAGAATAACATGTTAAAACACGTACGATAAAGAAAGCGATTATTACCCAAAATGTTAATTTAACATGGAAATAATTATTAAATGAGTATTATAAAGTCATAAATGAATCAGGTATAATATAATAGATATTAATATGGTTTTGGTATAATTTAATAACAAACTATAGTCATTATATAGGAGGATAAATGTACCCTTGACCAAAGGAAAGTGCAAGGTAAAGGTTAATTTCACAATCTCTTTATTATCCGAGGTTGTTTTTACATTGGTATATACTGGGACATATTTATTATCCATGTCCATGTTTCATAAAATAGTTTTCAAAGGGATTATTTTTAAGGTATTTTTTTACTAAAACATCATTTTAAATGTTTTAAATATTTATTATTTTAAATTATTCTCATTAATGTCTATGTTTTCAAAATGATTTTCAAGGTTTTATTTATACGGACATGAATGTTTTTAAAATGTTAATTACTTTTAAAAGTTTCAAAGTGGTATGGGACAATTTTATTCAAAAATGTCTTTAAATGTCTTCTTTTCTAAATTGTGTGACTTTTAAATGTTTTCATAAAAAGGGGATATTTTTCTCAAAGAGTTTTGAAAACAATTTTCATCTATGTCAACATCCTTTGATGGATTTTAAACTTGTTTGAAGTTGATTTATTATGATACAAATCATATATATTGTATTGATGGTTTTCTGATATGTTTGAATGTGGATGTGTTATTTTTATACCATTCATGGTTTATGGATAAATTATATACATTTTGTATGCTAGTTTTAATACGAATGTTTATGTTATGTTTGAACCTTTTCATATGAGGAATGCATTGGACTTAGTAAGTGACGGGTGGAGACCTCTATAGATCCTCAATTCCTCGGTTGGACTCATGAGACAAACTAGTGTCTTGGAAAAAGTCCTTGATAAAATCTTATTTGTAGTCTTGGCACAAGGCCTTGAATAGGTGGTTATAAAGTCTGGCATTATGAATTCCATAATTATGAAAGTGGCTATTGATATTGGATGTGATTATTTTACTAGTAGACTATCCATGTGAATAAGTAAATGGAATTACTTTATTGTATATTTTACATAATATGATGAAGTATAAGTTTAAAAGGCTTTTGTTTTAGTATTATACATTTCCTTAAATGTTTATGCTTATTTATGAAAGTTTCTGCTATATTGTTATCCTTACTGAGCATCTTATCTCACCCCTTTCTATGTTTTAATTTTCCTACGATTCCAATAAGTGTATTATGATCGATAAGTAGGGTTAAACTAGGGGATTAATGGAGTTCTCAAAGGATCATTTATGTTTTGTTTTATTTTCTAATGTGTAATGTAACGTTCATGTATGTAATATATTTTCCAAGACTGCTAAACTGATCGGTCTTTCAAGACTTGATTACTTGTAATCATGCTAATGTATTAAAATAATGCACCGACTCTGGAATTCTAGGGTTGAAGAATTATAGTTAGTATCAGAGGAAGTTTAGCAATAACCTTGGAAACTAAATTTAGAAAAACTCTAGTTAGAGAACACTACCCCAAGATAAAATTTGAGGATTAGTATAGAAGAACTTCCTAGAATTTTGGTACTGTAGATATTTTGGGAGTTTTCCAAGCAAAACATCCCTGTCTAGAAATGAGCAAGTAGAGGAGCCTCTGGAATAGACGTACCTAGGGGTAAAACCCAAAAACACCACTTTGATCTAGACTCGAACGGGAACTGGTGCATGACAACGGGCCTTGCTGCACTCTTGGTTACGACACTCCTGGGGGATATGCTTAGGATAATTCTCGTTTTCTTTACAAACCACTATGAATGGTTTATGAGTATATACCTCCTCAAAGAAAACATTTTTATGACTATGGATTATATACATGAACGGTTCAATTTATGTTAACTTTTTTAAAATTTTGGAATTATGTATTTCGATTCATAAACTAACCTAGTGTATGCCATTGTTAAGAAATGACACCCAGTTGATGGAATGAGACCTCCAACAATATGCATGATCCAAAGAGAAAGATGAATCATATATTTCATGGTATTAAGACAACATTTTGAAAGGAAATAGTGTCCCATGTATTATCATCATATTAAGAAATAGTATCATGTGTTAATAAGATAAGTAAATAATTTTCTAAGTCCTGTGGCTTTGAAAGGAAGCCAGAGAAGAAAAACATGGTAGAGAGAAATATGGATAAAGGGAATAAGGGAAAGAAGGATTTTCCCATATGTGAAAATTGTGGAAAGAATCACCTTGGTAAATGCTTGAAGGGAATTTGAGTTTGTTATAAGTGTGGAGAAAAAGGACACCAAGTATGTGATTGCAAGGGTGAGAAAAAAGATTCATATATACAATTCTTCATCGGCAAAGAGTTGGGACACTACACAAATCAATGTCCAAATCATCAGAGTTTACCCCAAATGATTTTTTTGGATAATAATCAAGTTATGATACTACCGAAGATGAAGAGTAATGATTAAGATTTCTTATTTTGTTATTAAATTATTGTGTCATTTGAGTATTGTATTAATGATGTATATGTTATAAGAATTATAGAGTATATAAGGATTGTAATGCAGTACTATTTAATTAAGGACTTGAGATTAGTGGAACCAAGAAAAATTACTCTTTGGAAAGTTAATATTCTTGGAAAATACATAGTTTAGAAAATACAAAACTTTAATATGGTTCTAATACTGAGGTATTAATTTTGGAATAAGATATGATTAATTTAGATAAATTATATTGGATATTATTGACATCCTTGGAACTGGCTAATGGTTTGTTTATTCCATCATTATTGGCATTTACCACATTTTTGGATATAAGGAGTATATCCAGTATTATATAAGGAATAAGGGATCATGAATGTAATAAATACAGTTTTATGATAATTCATGGTGTTACCGTGTTTTAAAAGAATACATGATAAATGTATTCACATGTTTTTACGTGGAAAAAAGGATCCTTATTATGTTTACCTTCCTTATAAATTTTGGACTTAGAGTTTGGATTGAAGTATTTTGGATAAGTCTAAAGGTTAGAATCTATTATTTTTGACATTGGATACTTTTGTTAAGGTTAAATCATTTCTTGATATTATTTTTGATTTTTCATAAAAGGACAACCCGGAGGTCGGGTGACAACCCATCGTGTCCGGCAAGGCTGCGAGACTTGAACCCAAAATCGATGGGTGACAAGGGTTCATCACCTACCACTTGCCTACATGATGTCTTAGTTTGTATAATAGTTTAAATAATGAATATAAATTCATTTTTTAAACTTATACGATTAGGATAAATATAATATTTTTTAATTCTATTATCTTTTGGAGTGAAAGATGAGTTTGTGGTGGGAATTAGTTGAAGGATGAAAATATACTTGTCAAGTATATATATATATATTACAATTATTCTATAAATAAATTAACTCTTAAACTTTAAGGAAGGGATCTTAAAACCAAAAATGTGTTTTCCTAATACCATAGGTTTTTTTGAATCGATGATATTTTACATCATCTTAGATTGATGGCTTTGAGGCCCTCAATTTTACACTTGTTTGTGATTGATGACCTCAATCACTCCCTATAAAGATTTATGTTTTTCCTCCAATTATGTGTCTCTAATTTCCACCAATGTTATCCTAATCAAGATCATAATTTGGTGGTGACTTTTTCATTTCTCTTTCAGTCTTATTATGAATAAATTTTATTTACCCAATTTCCGATGTGGGTTTTCTGCAAAGGAAATTTTCTATTTTTAACCATTTATTTTTAGAAGAAAAATTTCAAATTGTAATGAAGTAATTTATTGAAGGAAGTGATAATGTAACACCCCAATATTTCATAGTACATTATCTCATTAAAGTAAATCAATAGCTTAAGCTACACGCATCACCGAGTTTGAGCGCACCACAACTTACTAAACTAACAATTCAAAAAGTGGTTATGAATAGTATTAACTGAATTTTGAATATTATATATTATATATAATTTTAACATCTATATTATGTATTTATTAGACATAATGTAAGAACAAATTCATTTTTTAGATAAAAGAAGTATTTTTAAAAAATGCAATTTTACCGCCTTTTAATGGAGAACCATTTTTAAAACCAATATTTGACACATTTATATATTCAATATAATGAAATTAAATTCTTATTTATAATCAGGACATAATAATTAAGTTTTTATAAATTTTTGGTTCTTTTATGATAAATTTCATATTTTGACGAATAGTGAAAAATACTATGTTTTAATTGAAAACAAATTTTTAATAAAAATAATTTATAGTGTTAAATTATAAATTTGAATGGTTTTTAAGTACCATTAGATTATATTTTTATCATTTAATATAATCTATGTCATTTTATGTAATCTTACGATTAAATTGGACATAAACATGAGTCAATATTTTGATAGTTATTATTTTATAAAAACACACTTTTTGTTTTGACAACGGGAATTAATTTTAAATTAATTTCTACTTCTTATGTGTTTTGAAATTGAAAAAATTGATTGCATATTTGGAATCAGGAGGTCCAAATTGTGTAAATAGGTGTCTTTTATTTTTAGATATTATGAATATTTACCTTAGTAAATACTTTATTTACCATGATTAAAGAGGTAAATCCAACAAATAAGGTTAAAAAATAATATAATAATATTAAATTACCCTAACACATGTCATAACCCTATTTGGTGATACATGTTCAACCATGGGCATCCTTGGGTCGATTTGGGGACCCAATAGATCCATTTGGGAGTGATAATGACATTTTATATTAAATAATCTAAAGTAAAGACAAAAACAACAAAAAGCAAATATCTTTTAGTAAAACAATTTTTATATGAGGTTATATAATTGATATATTAGACTATAAATATTTATTAGAAATATAAAAATATTTCC
Organism: Viscum album; assembly: GCA_963277665.1. Lineage (NCBI taxonomy): Eukaryota > Viridiplantae > Streptophyta > Magnoliopsida > Santalales > Viscaceae > Viscum > Viscum album. Next base: position 117,846,925 of record OY728137.1, read on the forward strand.
TATATCATGATATTTTATTTATAATTTTTAGAAATAAAATAAAAATAATTATATATGACACAATAATGATGCAGTATTTTATTTATTAATGAAACAATAAAATAAATGATATTATAAATACTAAAATAAATATAATTTGAAAGATTTTATTCCATAAAAAAATTTATAGGTTACTATGACATGTTATTGTTGGTTAAATGTACTTATTTTGAATTAATAAAGTTTTTAGGACTTTAAAAAACTTCAATTATTAAATAATGTCAAAATTGACATAAATGAGTTTTTAAAACAAATACAATATTATTGGTTGATATAATAATCCTAAAAATTTAATGTTTTTCCAAAAGACTTATATAATGATAGTTTTGTCATTTAATAACCGCTTTAGGTTCTCTTTGAAGTTTATAGTGATTTTATTAACCATATAATATAAAAATACAATGAGACATGGTAAATGTCAAACTATTTAACTAAGAGTTATATATAATAAATAAGGTTAATATGATGACCTAAACCTATATAAAACCTATTGGTTGAGAGGTTTTAGAACCATCCCAAACATAAAATTTAAAAAATTAATTTTTGAGCCATTTGAAACCGAAAATTATTTTATTATAAAATAATATTTCAAGCTTTTCCTAAAGTGACCCTCACCTCTCTTATAAAAGGGCACTTCCCATTCTCTAAATTTCACACCTCCAAAGCCTTTTGGCTCGGACAAAACCTTCCAAAATGTTCTCCCAAATTTACCCCCTTCATCATATGGGCCTTTCTTTGTTCAGAAAGCCATCTTAAGGATCCATTTTGATCAAATCAAAAGGAAGAACTCGAAGAAGAGGTAAATATTTCATCACCTCTTTCAAGTTCTTTTCTTCTTCCACTCCATCTTTATTTTTTGTTTCTATTGTAAATTAATAACTCCAGTATATTCTATATACTATGTTGTTATTATAGAAATGGTACCACAATATTCATTATTCTATCCATCTTATAAATGACAAAGTCACCATACATGCGTACGTACGGATTATCATCTCCACAGCGTGGTGTAGTTTGTTATTCAAGAACTTCATTATTTGGATGAGTATATTAATGAGTATAACTAATGTAAATAATAAATATAACATGTTAATGATTATATATATATATTATATAACATCAAATTAAATATTATTTCACTATCAATATAATGATACTGTTGCTCGTGCGTACGTACAGATTACCGTCTCCACGAAGCGATGTGATTCATTCCCACGTTCACCATTCAACGATGATTATAAAAATATATAAGTTTTTAAGATATGAAATAATAATTATAAAAGATATATATATATATATATATGTTTTTATGTATGTATTTATGTATGTATTTAATTACATATATCTTATTCACTTACTTCCATTCAATACGATATGAAAACAGAAATAACGTTTATGCGTATGTACAGCCTACCATCTCCATAAACAATGACTTCCATTTCATATATATATATATATATATTATAAAAATTAATAATATAAATATATATGATATATAAATCAAGTTTTAGATTCTATAAGTATTTAAATCTTTATCTAAATGATATGATAAAGAATAACAAGTTAAAATACGTACGATAAAGATAGTGATTATTACCCAAAATGTTAATTTAACATGGAAATCATTATCAAAATGGGTAGTATAAAGTCATAAATGAATCATGTATGATATACTAAATATGAATATGGTTATGGTATATTTTAATAACATAATATGGTCATTATACAGGAGGATAAATGTACTCTCGACCAAAACAAAAGTGCAAGGTAAGGGTTAATTTCATGATCTCTTTATTATCTAAGGTTGTTTTTACATTAGTATCTACTGGGACATATTTATTACCCATGTACATGTTTCATAAAATAGTTAGTTTTCAAAGGGATTCTTTTTAATGGAATTTTTTACTAAAATATCATTTTAAATGTTTTAAATATTTATTCTTCTAAATCATTCTCAATAATGTCCATGTTTTCAAAATGGGGTTTAAGGATTTATTTATATGAACATGAATGTTTTTAAAATGTTAATTCCTTTAAAAAGTTTCAAAGTGGTTTGCGAAATTTGATTAAAGAATTTATTTAAATGTCTTCCATTCTAAATTGTGTGACTTTTAAATGTTTTCATGAAAAAAGGATATTTCTCTCAAAGAGTTTTCCAAATCATTTTCATCTATGTCAACATCCTTTGATGTATTTTAAACTTGTTTGAAGTTGATTTATTATGATAAAAAGCTTCAATATTGTATTGAAGGTTTTGTGATATGTTTGACTGTGGATGTGTATTTTTATACCATTCATGGTTCAGGGATAAAGTATAGACATTTTTTATGCTAGTTTTAATATGAATGTTTATGTTATGTTTAAACCTTTTCATATTAGGAATGAATTGGACATAGTAAGTGAAGGGTGGATCCCGATATAGCTCCTCAATGCATTGGTAGGTATCATGAGACAAACTAGTGTCTTTGAACAAGACCTTAGACAAATATTATTTGTAGTCTTGGTACAAGGACTTGATTATGTGGTTATGATGTCTGGCATTATGCATTCCATCATTATAAAAGTGGCTATTGATATTGCATGTGATTATTAGACTAGTATAATATCTATGTGAATAAGTAAATGAAATTATTTTATTATATCTTTGCTATATTATTTAGAAGTTTATGTTTAAAAGGCTTTTGTTTTAGTCTTATACATTGCTTTAAATATTTATGCTTATTTATGAAAGTTTCCTCTATATTGTTATCCTTAATGAGCATCTGAGCTCACCCCTTTCTATGTTTTAATTTTCTTAGGATTACAAGAAGTGTATTATGATGGAAAAGAAGTGTTATTATAGGGGATTAATGGCATTATCAAAGGATCATTTATGTTGTGTTTTATTTTCTAATGTGTAATGTAACGTTCATGTATGTAATATATTTTCCAACACTGCTAAACTGATCAGTCTTTCGGGACTTGATTCCTTGTAATCATGCCAATGTATTAAAATAATGCATCGACTGAGGGCTTCTGAGGTCGGGGTGTTTCAATTATCATCATTGATAATATCACTGTAATTTCATATGACTAGTTATTATAATAAATACATAATATGGTCCAAATGATTATAATGTCCCCACCAATTTATGTGGGAAAAACCATATATATTGTTTTTGAAATTTCAAATTTCGGAACCGTTTGTCTTAAATAACACTAGTCACACAATAGAAGGAATATTGCAATTGTATCTCTAATACCAAATATGATATATTTATATAGTCCTCCTTACAGGGGTCTAAGAGATAAAAAACATAAATCATAAACATCAAAATTATTGTTTGTACTGATAGGTGAAAATAACACAACACTAACATTAAATACCAAGAAAATAAATTCTATATCCATAGTAATGTGGAATTCTTATCAGAAAAGGTGTCCTTAATGTACCATATTGATATTCATAATATTCTCTCACAAATTAATATTTCAACTATCTACTATCTCCAAAAATAGTTAGACAAAAAAATACATTGATAAAGTCTCTGATATTAGTCACATAAAAGCTCTGATAAAACTTTGTAACAACCTCCCTCAGTTCACAACCACTAAGCGATGCACAGACAAGAGAAGTTTCCACCAGGACCTTAAGAATTCAACCCCATATGGTTGAGGCTTCCAAAAAATAGTGAGGGTCTAGGGTAATAATTTGGGGAGAATATACCCCCATATTATAGTGCATAATAATAGATAAAAATAAACCAAACCTGATCCATATTGTAAGCCAAAGTTAGAATAATTAATAAAACACTACATTGTAGTGAGTGGGCACTCAAAACCCACCTCCTGTTTGTACTTTGATTACCATTACATGTATATAGATTGATATAATAATTTTTCCCTTACCATGATTGTAACACCCTGAGATTTTTTGAGAAATATAATTTTTTTATGTCTTATGTTATAAGCAACACCAAGGTAATATTTCACTACACACAAGACTGGCTTGGCTTGCGTTACACTTAAGAGAAACCTTCCTTGATAGCTTGCGTTGTACACAATATCGAGTTTCACTAAACAATGATATATTATTATAATATTATGAACTAGTAGTTATGAATAGTATTAACTGAATTTTAAATTTTATAATATTATAATTCATCTTACACATTTTCTAGAATGAGTTATGAAAACGAAATCAATTTTTCGAATAAAGGAAGTATTTTTCCAAAAAATGCAGTTTTACGGCCTTTTGATGGTGAAACCATTTTATATATAATTTTTTACATGTTTATAAGTTCAATTTTAAAAAATAAACTACTTATTTTGAATCCGGATATAAAAATTTACATTGGATAAATTTTCGATACTTTTCTGAAAACTTTCATATTTTGATAAATAGTAAAAATACGCTAAATTTTTCTTACAAACAACTTTTTTCATCAGGATAATTTATATAGTTAAATGATAAAATTTAATTGTTTTAAAGTATAAATAGAATATATTTTTACCATTTAATATAATTTATGTCATTACGATTAATTTTACATGGAATTCATAGGTAAAAACATTTCAATCTTTGACAATGTTTTAACTTTTAAAACCCTTTTTCTTAACAACGAGATTAATTTTAAATTAATTAATACTACTTATGTGTTTTGAATTTTGAAAAATGGATTCCATATTTGGATTCAGTGGGTCCAAATTATGTTAATAGGTTACTTTTTTTGACAATATGAATAGTAACTACGATAATTTTTATTTACTACAGTTAAAGGTAAATCAGGTAATTAAGGGTAACAATAAGATTATAAAATTACCCTAACACCTGAGAAAATTATATTTTATAAATAAAAGTAGACCCATATCACCTAATAGTAAGAATAGATTCATTTCATGGACTTTTGACCATGAAAATTATATAATTATTATCAAAACCAAAGAAAGTGACAACATGTCACTCTCTTATATCTTATAAGTGTAATAATTTTAATTTAGTGATAAAACTCATAAAAAATAGAATCAAAATAGTCTACAGAAATATTATAAAATTATCTACATCATGAGAATTTATTTATAATTTTTAGGGATTAAATAATTATCATTAATGATGACAAAATAATGATGTAAAAATTATTTTATTGATTGAAATACCAAATAAATGGTTTCAAAAATATTAAAATGAATAGTATATGAACCAATTAATGTTCTCCAAAAATTTTCTAGGTGAATATTACATTTTAGGAATCTATTAAATATTTTTTTTTGAACATATCCCCTGTGTGGATTTTATTTAAATTAAAATAAATAAATAGTGTCAAAATTGACACTATTGTTATTTTATAAAAATAACATATTATAAAATTGTTTAAAAATCACAAAAATATTTAAAAATTATAAATTGAAATTTATATGGTATAAAATTTTATAAAGTATCCAATTATGGACAATTCACAACACATAAATAACTATTTATCAAAACATAAAATTTAGAATATTGTTACCACAAATAAAATTAAATAGATTAAATAAGGATAAATCAAGTTGATAAGGTTTAAAATAACTTACCAACATCTATAAATTATATTGGTTGCTAAGGTTACAACCCTATCTCATCTAGCTTCGTATTTGAGTCATTTTTAGAGGTTTTTAAGTGGGGTTTGAGTTTATTATAAATTAATATTTTAGAGGATTCCAAAAGTGCCCCTCTCCTCCTTTATAAAAGGTCACCTCCTCCCTCTCCTTATAAAATCATTTTGAGCTTTCTTTCTCATACAAACCCTACCAATTTCTCTTATCCACTTCCATAGAAACATACTAGAGGTCCTGGTCCTCTTCAAAGACCATCTTTAATGCCCTAAGATGAGGTTTAGAAGAGACGCGTTGAAGAAGAGGTAATATCCTTTATCAATTCTTTAAAATTTATTTCTTCTTCTACTTCCTCTTATTTATTGGTTTCATTATAAATTAATAACATCAGTATCAATAATATACTTATATATTATTATAAATATGAAACAAACCTATTTCACCTTCTATCCATCCTACAGAAAATGAAATCACCACGCGTGCGTACGTACGGAATACCGTCTCCACACCGTGGTGTAATCTGTTTTCCACCACCACCTTAAATGGATGGGTATAATGGTGTAAAGAATAACTATGCATGATTAATATAAAATGATACTAATTCTGAGATATTCTATCATCCACTCTAATACTATTCAATAATTATTGGAACGATATCGTTGCCCGTGCATACGAATGACTTACCGTCTCCACAGTGCGATGTGATTTGTTCTACATGATCTTCATTAAACCATGATAATATAAACGAATTGAATGAATTAATCTGATATATATTATACTAATACCATTCTTTAAATGATGTATCTATAACCTAAAAATAGTAATAATAATTTATTCAACAAAATAGGCATAAGAACATAAAGAATTGAACACCCGAATAACAAGTAGCAATGAAATATTATTTATAAGGAGATAATAATATGACCATATATGATATCACAACAATGTATATGATTCTGAAAGAAGTCAATAACATTATTTAAATCATTATACATGATGTTCGAATACATACAGAGCATATCTAACATAAGGTAAGGAAAAATCTTGCAATCTCATTTTTATCCGAGATTGTTTATACTTTATAATTTACTAGGGAATATTTATCATCGAAATCCATGTTTCCAAAACATTTAATATTATTTGTATCCTGCTAATTTTTTTTAAATCCAATTTTACCTATTGGTGAATTTTTAGTAAAAGATATGAAAAGAATCTTTTGTCGTTTTCGGTACGAGATACTTTTTGAATTTTCTGGCCAAAGTATGAGAATAATGTTTTCTTAACTTATACGGCATGAATGGATTTTTATGATTTCATAGATAATTATTTCCATGATGCTTCCTTTACATGTTTTCAAGTTTATTTTCAATTAACTTATTTTAGTTTAAAATTTTATGACATGTTGACAAAGGAAAATTTTTTTGAAGTAGAAAGGATATTTTTCCCAAGAATGGAGTTCAAGTGTTTTATCAAAATTATTTTCCATCTAAGATAATATAGGGTTATGTTTCTATCCCTATTATTACATTTATTTGGTTATGTTATGATGAAATTATTTTTATGAAGTCCTTTTATCTTATATGGATTATGTTATGATGGCATGATGTTTAAGAATCCCATTTTTATTACATGAGTTATGCTATGATGTATGATTTATGATTTTTTGGTACGCATAAGAATGATATCATTTTGAGATGGGTGAGACCTATATATCCCTCCAATTAATTGGGTAAAGATTTATATCTCATGAGATAGACATGGATGGAATGGAAAGTTAATCCGGTTCAGTGATACAGGACTGGAACGAGGAATGATCTCAGTTCAGTAATGGACTTTGTCCACTATGATTGTCTCGGAAATGAGTCATGACTAATATGAAATGATTTTCTATGATTATGTGTGTATGCCACAAAGTTTCATGTTTTATGTTATGATTATTGGGATTACATTTCACTACAATTATTTATCCCATGTCATGACATTATGATCTCTTTTGGAGGTTAATATTTTCAAAATGTTATGTTTTTATGAATATGATATGATTTATATTTCCTTTTTTTACCCTTACTGAGCATTTGAACTCACCATTCTGTATGTTTACTTTTCCCCAGTTTAGGAATAAGAGTATTAAGTAGGATATACCAAAAGGGACTCTAGATATGATGTAATAAGTGGGAGACAATATAAATGATTTATGAACCAGTTGTTTATGTTTCCCAGTTTATAAAGACAATATACATATACGGTCCTATTATGGTTTTGTCCTATGTTGTAATAAGTACACTTCAATTCTGAAGTAATAACAATGAATGTAAAATATGGGTCGTTATAGTTGGTATCAGAGGGAAGGTATAGTCATCCTTTGGAAACTAGGATATGAAAGCCTTAGAAAGAACCCTAAGGATATATCTAAGCATAGAACACAATCTTAGTGTTTTATAAATGGCCATGAATAACCTATGATAAGACCTAAAGTGTGAAATTTTATTTCTGATTATGTGGTTTTCCTATTGTAATTAGTGTTTCTCACACTATGATTCTTGGTTTTAGTCAATGGCTGGAACCCGAAGAAACTGTGTTAATGCTGAATGCGACAGGAAATGCAATAATTTTACCCGTGAGAAACCAAATGATATGGGAGCTAGAATGAAAAATCTTATATCCATGATCAAAAAACTTTCTCAAGCTATGAATCATGAAGGAATTCCAAACAAGCAAAGGAGGGAGCAACATTCTATTGAATCCTTCATGAGGTAGTGTCCACCTTCATTCAGCAGATCTTCTGATCTATTATTGGATGAACAATGGATCAGTACCACTGAAAATATATTTTAAGTCCTCCAATGTTCTGAACATGATATAGTCATCTTAGCAGTATATTGTTTGGAAGGTGAAGCTGATCAATAGTGGAATATTATCAAAAATATAAGGAAACGGGATGAAATTGAGTCCATGAAATGGTATGAGTTCAAGAACTTATTTTTCAATAAGTAATTCCCTTGTATTCTTCGAACAAATATGGAGAAGGAGTTTATTTAACTGAAGAAAAAGGATGATGAATCTGTTGGTACCTACGAAGAAAATTTTACAAGGCTTGCAAGGTACGCTTCTGGGATTATTATCCAACCTGAGAGTAAGATCGATCGATTCTATAGTGGCTTAAAACCAAGTCTCTAAAGGGAATTAGCTATAAGGGACTTCAATAGCTATGAGAAAATTGTTCGATGTGCTCTCAAGGTTGAGATGGAGATCGGAGTAACCCATCAGTCATATGGGTTTGATAAGAAGAGGAAAATGGAATTCGAAGAAAAATATAAAGACCACGCTGAAAAGAAGATGAGTTTTCCATTATGCTCAAAGTGTGGAATGAAACATGGATGGAATTGTCTTAAAGGGACAATTAAATGTCACAAGTGTGGAAAAGAAGGTCATCAGTCAATTGAATGCTGCAATGATGGGAAAATGATGTCTAGTGATGCGAACAAAGAAAAGGCTACACAGAATGCACCTCCTAGACTTCAATGTTACAAGTGCAAGGAAATTGGGAATTATGCAATAAATGACCTAATCCAAGGGTTGTGGATGCTGATCAATATCAAAAAACTATTAAGGCCAAATACAAAGGAAAGTCACATGCAATTTCTATCGGCAATGTGGAGTATGATAACAAAGTGGTGAAAGGTACACTTACCATCCACTCTAAAGTAGAAAATGTTTTATTTGATTCTGGATCCACCCACTATTTTATTTATAATGAATTTTCTAAGGTTATTTCTATACTACCGCATCAATTAGCTGTTGAGTTAGATGTTACAACTCCTAATGGCACAATAGTCGCATCAAAAGTTTACAATTCTTCACCGATTATTGTTTGTGGGAAAGTGATTCCTACAAAATCTTGTGATCCTTCCTATAGTGGAATTTGATGTGATTCTTGGCATAGATTGGTTTTCTTTATATGGAGATCATATCAATTTATAGAAAAGGGAAGTCACATTTCATATTCCTGTTCAATCTATGATCATCTATCAATGCAAGGATGAATATAACCTTCCAGTTGAAATTTTTTCCATATTATGGGTCTTGATTCCAATAAATCAAGGTTATTTATCTGAAATGGTTGGAGTGAAACTCAAAATTAGGAATATAACCATTGTATTAAAGTTTGATGATGTCTTTATAGAGTAATTGCCAAGTCTTCTACCAAATCGTGATGTTTAGTTTTCAATAGAACTCATACTGGGTGCTATGCCCATTTCAAAGACACCTTATAGAATAGTCACAATTGAGTTGCAGGAATTGAATAAGAAACTCCATGAGAATCTTGATAAGGGATTCAAACGCCCCAGTGAATCACCTTGGGGAGAACCTATTCTGTTTGTTAAGAAGAAATATGGATCAATGAGACTATGAATTGATTATTGAGAACTTAAAAAGACCACTATCAAGAACAAATATCCTCTCCCATGCATTGATGACTTATTTGACCAACTACGTGGATCTCAATACTTTTCTAAGATTGATATTCATTCAGGGTATCATCAATTGAGGTTCAAAAGAGAGGATATACCAAATATGTCTTTCTGTACAAGGTATGTACACCATGAATTTATAGTGATGCCATTTGGTCTTACTAATTCTCCTGCTATCTTCATAGATCTAATGAATAGAGTATTTAGAGACTATCTTGATCAGTTTGTGGTAGTCTTTATAGATGATATTCTTGTCTATTCAAAGAGAAAGGAAGAACATGAATATCACTTGAGAATTGTATTGAAGACCCTGAGAAAGGAGAAGCTTTATGCCAAATTTTCCAAGTGTTATTTTTGGCTTCAAAAAGTTTCATTTTTGGGTCACATAATCTCAAAAGAGGGGATATCTGTGGATCCATCAAAAATAGAGGTTATCGAAAGATGGTCGAGACCAACAACAAAAACTGAAATACAGTGTTTTCTTGGTTTGGATGGATATTATCGATGTTTTTTGAAAGTTTTTTCACAATTATCTAATTAACTCACCAGGTTGACTCGAAAATGAGTTATGTTTGTTTGGACAGATAAGTGTGAATAGAATTTCAAAGAGTTAAAAAGAAGGTTATCCAGTGCACCTGTGTACAAACTGCCTTGTAGTGGAGAAAGGTTTTTGATCTACAATGATGCATCCAAGAAGGGATTGGGGTGTGTTCTCATGAAAAATGATATGGTGATAGCTTATGCCTCATGACAGTTGAAAATCCATGAGCAAAATTACCCATCTCATGATTTGGAGTTAGATGCGGTAATCTTTGCATTAAAGATTTGGAGGCATTATCTTTATGGTGAAAGGTATGATATTTATACTTATCATAAAAGTTTAAAGTATATTTTCACAAAAAAGAGCTAAATATGCACCAAAGAAGATGGTTGGAGATGATTAAGGATTACAATTGCTCAATTCATTATCATCCTAGGAAAGGAAATAAGGTGGCAGACTAGTTAAGTCGATAAGACCATGCTATCTTATCCATTATAGGGATCACAAAAGATCCAATATTTATGGATTTAAAAAGGATGGATCTTGGAATTATAATGGAAGGGGAAAAATATTATCTTTCTCAAATGAATGTTCAACCATCTATACATGTGAAGATTAAAGAGGCATATAAAGAAGATGTAGAGTTACAAAAGAAGGTGAGAAATGTTCCTGAATTCCACATTGATTGTGATGAAATAATAAGGTTCATGAATCGGGTTTGTGTTCCTCCCATACCAGAATTAAAGAATGAAATATTGGATGAGGATCATAGTTCTTCATTCTCTATTCACCATGGAAGCATGAAGATGTATAGGGACATGAAAGAGTACTTTTGGTGGGATGGAATGAAAATAGATGTTACTGAATATGTCTCTCGATGCTTGGTTTGTCAGCAAGTTAAACTGAGAGATAGAAGTCTAATGGGATGTTAAAACCATTACCCATACTAGAATAGAAATGGGAAAACATCACTATGGACTTTGTCACTGGACTTCCTAAAACAATCAATGGCAATAATACTATCTAGGTTATAGTTGATCGTCTTACGAAGTCGGCACAATTCATTTCTATTAAGGAGGATTTCTATCTTGATCAACTTATTAGGATATATATAAAAGAATTGGTAAGATTTCATGGAGCACCACTTTCCATTATATCTGATCAGGATCCGATGTTTACCTCAATGTTTTGGTGAAATCTTCAGCATACTCTAGATACAAAGTTGATTTTCAGCACTGCTTATCATCCTCAGACAGACGGTCAGTCTGAGAGGACAACTCAAACTTTTGAATACATGTTGAGATCTTGCTCTATGGATTTCAAAGGTGGTTGGGATAAAAACCTACCTTTGGTGGAATTTTATTATAATAATAGCTTTCACTCCAGTATTTAGAAGGCTCCCTATAAAGCTCTCTAGGGAAATAAAAGCAGAACTCCAACTTGCTGGGATGAAGTTGGTGAAAGAAAGCTATTAGGACCTGATCTTGTTGATGAGATGGTATAGAAGGCCCGATCTATTCAAAAACACATAAGAGTATCTCAGATTCGACAAATAAAGTTATTCCGACAATTGAATAAAAGACCTAGAGTTTGAAGTGGGTGATAAAGTGTTCTTATGAATATCTCCTTGGAAGAGAGTAATGATATTTGGAATGAAGGGAAAGTTGAGCCCTAGGTATATTGGTTCTTTCAAAATACTAGATCGTGTTGGGAAGGTAGCTTCGAGATTGGAACTTCCACCAAATCTCTCCCATGTTCATGATGTGTTCCATGTATCTCTCCTCATAAAGTACATACCAGATCCTTCACATGTACTAAGTTTAGAAGTTGTACCTCTAGAGTAAGATCTTTCTTATGAAGAACAACTGATAGAGATTCTGGATCATAGCGAAAAAGTTCTACAAAAAAAGACCACTCTCTTGGTTAATGTTTTATGGAGGAACCACCAATTAGAAGAAGCTATATGGGAACATGAGGATATGATGAGGGAGAGGTATCCTCATCTGTTTGTTACGAAGTGATGAATTTCGAGGGAGAAATTCAATTTAAGGGGGATAGAATGTAACACCCTGAGATTTTATGGGGAATATAATTTTTTTATGTCTTATGTTTTACGCAACACCAAGGGAATCTTTCACTACACACAACATTGGCTTGGCTTGCGTTACATGCTAGAGCAACCTTCCTCGATAGCTTGCGTTGTATGCAATACCGAGTTTCACTAAACAATGATATATTATTATATCCTTATGAACTAGCCTTTATGAATAGTATTAACTAAAATTTTAATTTTATAACATTATAATTCAACTTACACATTTTCTAGAGTGAGATATGAAAAAAATGAATTTTTCGGATAAAAGAAGTATTTTTTAAAAAAAATGTTGTTTTACCGCCTTTTGATGGCGCACCCATTTTAAATATAATTTTTGACAAGTTTATAAGTAATATTTTACAAAATAAACTTCTTCTTTTGAATCAGGATATAAAAATTTACATTGTATAAATTTTTTATACTTTTCTGATAACTTTCATATTTTGATGAATAGTAAAAATACGCTAAATTTTTCTTAAAAACAACTTTTTTCATCAAGATAATTTATATAGATAAATGGTAAAATTTAATGGTTTTAAAGTATAAATAGAATATATTTTTACTATTTAAAATACTTTATGTCATTACCATTAATTTTACATTGAATTCATAGGTAAAAACATTTCAATCTATGACAATGTTTTAACTTTTAAAACCCTTTTTCTTAACAACGAGATTAACTTTAAATTAATTATAGAAAATTATGTGTTATGAATTTTGAAAAATTGATTCCATATTTGGATTTAGTGGGTCCAAATTATATTAATAGGTTACTTTCATTTTTTTGACATTATGAATAATAACTACAGTAATTTTTATTTACTATAGTTAAAGGTAAATCAGGTAATTAAGGGTAAAAATAAGATTATAAAATTACCCTAACACCTGCCAAAATTCTATTAGATGAAAAAAAGTTGACCCATATCACCTAATAGTTAGAATAGATTCCTTTCATGGACTTTTGACCATGAAAATTATTTAATTATTATTAAAACAAAAGAAAGTGACAACTTGTTACTCTCTTTTATCTTATAAGTGTAATAATTTTAATTTAGTGATAAAACTCATAAAAAATCAAATAAAATAAGTCCCCAAGAAGATAATAATATTATATACATCATGAGAATTTATTTATAATTTTTAGGGATTAGATAATTATCATTAATGATGCACAATAGTGATGTAGAAATTATTTTATTGATTGAAATACCTTATAAATGGTTTTAAAAATATTAAAATAAATATTATATGAACCAATTAATGTTCTCAAAAAATTTTCTAGGTGAATATGACATCTTAGGAATCTATTATATATTTTGGTTCGAATATATCTTCTGTGTGGATTTTATTTAAATTAAAATAATTGAATAGTGTCAAAATTGACACTATTGTTATTTTATAAAAATAACATATTATAAAATTGTTTAAAAATCACAAAAATATATAAAATTATAAATTTAAATTTATATGGTCTAAAATTTCATAAAGTATCTAATTATGGACAATTCACAACACATAAGTAACTATTTATAACAATTTAAAATTTAGAATATTATTACCACAATAAAATTAAATACATTAAATAAGGATAAATCAAGTTGATAAGGTTTAAAATAAATTAACAACATGTCTAAATTTTATTTTATTATGAGATTACAACACTATCTCATCTAGCTTCGGATTTGAGTCATTTTTTGAGGTTTTGATGTGGGGTTTGAGTTTATTATAAATTAATATTTGAGAGGTTTCCAAAAGTTCCCCTCTCCTCCCTTATAAAAGGGCACCTCCTACCTCTCATTCTAAAACAATTTTGAGCCTTAAATCTCAGAAAAACCCTAAAAATTTCTCTTCGCCACTTCCCTAGAAACATACTAGAGGTCTTGGTCCTCTTCAAAGACAAACTTTTGTGCCCTAAGAGGAGGTTTAGAAGAGGCGCATCGAAGAAGAGGTAATATCATTTACCGATTCTTTCAAATTTATTTCTTCTTCTACTTCCTATTATTTATTGGTTTCATTATAAAGTAATAAAATCAGTATCATTAATATACTGATATGTTATTATAAATATGAAACAAACCTATTTCACCTTCTATCCATCCTACGGAAAATGAAATCACCATTCGTGCATACGTACGAAATACCGTCTCCACGCCGTGGTGTAATATGTTTTCCACAACCACCTTATTTGGATGGCTATAAGGGTGTAAATAATAACTATATATGATTTTTATAACATGATGCTAATTATGAGATATTCTATTATCCACTCCAATACCATTCAATAATTATGGGAACGATATCGTCACCCATGCGTACGTACGACTTACCGTCTCCACGGTGCGATGTGATTTGTTATACATGATCTTCATTAAACAATGATTATATAAACGAATTGAATGAATAAATATGATATATATTATACTAATACCATTCTATAAATGATGTAGCTATAACCTAAAAATAGGAATAATAATTTATTCAACAAAACACGCATAAGAACATAAAGCAATGAACACCCAAATAACAAGTAGCAATGAAATAATACTAATATGGAGATAATAATATGACCATATATGATATCATAAAAATTTACATGATTCTGGAATAAGTCAATAACATTATTTAAATCATTATTCATGAGGTTCAGATATGTACAGTGCATATCAGACCTAAGGTAAGGGAAAATATCACAATCTCATTTTTATCTGAGATTGTTTATAACTCCGAATTTACTAGGGCATATTTACCATCCACATCCATATTTACATAATATGTAATATTATTTCTATCCTCATACTATTGTTTAAATACAATTTTATCTATTGGTGATTTTTTATTAAATAATATGAAAAGAATATTTTGTCGTTTTTAGTATGAGATACTTTTTGACTTTTCCGGCCAAAGTATGAGAAGAATGTTTTTTTAGCTCATATGGCATGAATGGATTTTTATGATTTTATAGAACATTATTTCCATGAATCTTCCTTCACAAGTTTTCAATTTTATTTTCAATTAACTTCTTTTAGTTTAAAATAGTATGACATGTTGAGAAAGGAAAAATGTTTTGAAGTAGAAAGGATATTTTCCTCAAGAATGGAGTACAAGTGTTTTATCAAAATTATTTTCCATATAAGATAATACAGGGTTCTATTTCTATCCCTATTATTACATTTATTTTATTATGTTATGAAAAAAATAATTTTTATGAAGTCGTTTTATCTTATATGGATTATGTTATAATGGAATGATGTTTAAGAATCCCAATTTTATGACATGAGCTATGCTAGGATGTATGATTTATGATTTTGTGGTAAAAATAAAAATGGTATAATTATGAGATGGGTGGGACCTATATCTCCCTCAAATTCATTGGGTAAATATTTATATCTCATGAGATAGACATGGCTGGAATGACAAGTTAATCCGGTTCAACGATACAGGACTGGAACGAGGAATGAACTCGGTTCAGTAATGGAATTTGTCCACTATGATGGTCTTGGAAATGAGTCTTTACTAATATGAAATGATTTTATATGATTTTGTGTGTATGCCACAAAGTTTCATGTTTTATGTTATTATTATTGTGATTACATTTCACTACTATGATTTATCCCATGTCATGATATTATGATCTCTTTTGCTGGTTAAGATTTTCAAAATGTTATGTTTTTATGAAAATGATATGATTGATATTTTCTTTGTTTAATATTACTGAGCATTTGAGATCACCATTTTCTATTTTATCTTTTCCCTAGGTCAGGAATAAGGGTATTAAGTAGGATATTTCAAAAGGGACTCTAGATATGATGAAATAAGCAGGAGACAATGTAGATGATTTATGAACCAGTTGTTTATGTTTCCCAGTTTCTAAAGACACTATACCTATATGGTCCTATTATGGTTTTATCATATGTTGTAATAAGTATGCTTCAATTATGAATTAATAACAATGAATGTAAAGTATGGGTCGTTATAATGATAGATTAATTACTTCTTCATTATCTATATAGATGATAATTTGCTTAGATTACTTGTATTATCAAGAAGTTATAGCAGTTCTGTAACTATAATGAGAACCTCGAGATACTATGATAGTTATATAATATAATTTTCATATATTCTAGACAAATCATAACAACATGACACAAATAATTTATACATATTATGTGATGGGGTCTCATAGGCATTTAGACTTCTTCTCATGAAGTTCACACTTAGTGATATCAAGTAGAGGGGATCATGGGGATTGAACCTCTAATTGGAAAACCATATGTTTCTAATATAATTATATGTTTCTATATATAAGAATATATATTATTCTATTGACGTGAGATCATTATCAATTCATACAATTTAATTGCATACTTTAATTCTATATGAAAACCTTGTAATTTAAGTTGTTGAAATGTAGCTTGTGTTGGGTGCACCATTGGTGTCATGGCATTGGTTGAATGATCAAGACATGGTTTGTCACATCTAAATGTAATATATATCTTCTTCTAGTTAACCATGATGGTAGTAGCTACACTAAATCCATGTACATGGTAGAATAAGTTAAGTCGATGCAGTATGGTCAAGAAAATATAAAAGAGGTAAGGACGTTGAAAATATTTATGCATCAAGATTTATGAGATATCATTTGACAGAGAGATTATATTACATGACATGAGTCCATAATATAGGTTATTGTTTCTATGACAATACTTTACCTTCTTAGGGGCCTTAATGGGTAGCTATACTTTACCTATAGTCTATGAGTAGTACTCACTACTATCAAGTTAAGGACCTATCAGGTCATAGAGTAATAATATTCAAGAATTTGGCCTATTTTAAGTGTGTAAGATTTTAATACATGGTGAGACCCAACAAAAGGTTAAGATGATGTATGATTTTAAGTGAATATTTAGAAATAAATAAATTCAATATTATTCAATATTAGAATAAAAAGTTTTGAATTTATTTTCTTACTATATTCCCATGTACTTGCATGAAAATAAAATATATTTTCTGTGAATGAATATTATTAATGAATGTTTATTAACTATTTAATGGGATAAGTGAGTAAAGATAACAAAAATAATTTTATTACAGAACATTTATTATAAGTTACATGTATTTGATAAAATATTAATTGCACTTTTGACTTAGTTACTATGTCACATAGTGTCATTATGGTCTTATTTAGAAGGTTTATGTTACATCAGGTCCTAAGTGAAATTTACATGACTTTAAACCTAATTATATAAGACATGAGAACTCCAAATTTGAGAGAATATTAATTTCCTAGAATTTTAGAGACTCTATCAATTTTACACAAAATTATAGAGTGAGAAAGAAGAGATTTGAGCACCTTGATCCAATATATTCATATTGTATTGAAGGAATGGAGTTTAAGTGAACACATGGACATGAAAAGACTCTTTGATAACTCTATATAGAACCTGGAAACTATGGATCAATATATCATAAGGCTCATGAAACATGTGTAGAGGATCTGGAGGGATGTGACATGAGTTCCTTCAAACAATGATCGATGTCCAAGAATGGAACACTCTTAAATCAATAAATAAAATGAGGTAATGGTTTAATTTTATTTTTTTCATAATTTAATACAAATAAGATACTAGAGTGTAAAATCACGTGTGAAACACTGACAATGATGCTACAATGTTGACTGTGGTGTGAAAATTTTAATTTCCTCTTATCTCCTACTTTTTCAGTGTGATTAATATAAATAATTTTTATCAAATACGTTGTGAAAATTATTATTCCATTTTAAAATCATATTTGTGTAAAATTGAGCAGAGGGTATCAATACTGTCCCAAATTCTATGGAGACACTTTTATATGATGTTATATAACCATGTTATGACCATCTGAAGATCAAAATTGGATTCTTTGGGTAAAAAATAAACATAAAAATATATTTTTCCTGGGAGAATAGTACCACTAATACTATTCATGTGAATAATATCATAGATAGAATTCACATGAATGGTGTTGATAGGTAAGTGAAGTAAACAATGAATTATTTTATTAAAAATATTTGTGAAAGAAAATAACTTAACCTTTGGAAAAGAAAAAGTTTATAAAATTTCCTTTCGAAAATAAAATGTTAAAGGCCGTATATTTTACTTTTAAAAACATAGAAAGATATCTTTTTAAAATTATGGGGTGGCGTGGCTTGTCGACTCTAATTGCCTGTAGCCCATAAATTGTGGATTTCATGTAACCCAGCAATCCATCCATGTTTCACAAAAATAGATCACACTCACTTTTATTTTCATAACCCACCCAGCCTATTTCGAGCCAAATGAGGCTGTCAAACCCATCTATGGGGACAAAAAATACCCAAAATCTCAAAAAATATATTTTAATTATTATTTTTTAAAAAATAATTGGAATTTAATAAATTATTTTTTCTGATCGTGCACAAAGGTAAGTATGAATTAAAATTAGTTAAAGATATTTTTATTCATCATTAATATCTTCGAGTCAAATTATCTACAAAAAATAATTTTATTCTATAATTTTATTGAATACCGACTGATTATGAGGGAGATTAGATTATGTATGTTTGTTAATTAAACTATTTATTTAATTATTAAAATATGTGTGATAGTTATAATAATTAACTTATAAATAATGACTTGTGTTTCCTACCGTGATCTTATTATATGTGTAAGGGCCTCTATGTCCATGAGTGCTTTCATGAATTTTTATTTTGTATCCCCGAGATCCCCTCAGCTATGTTTGAAATTTTTTGTATAAAAACGAGGATGAACGTATACATGGACTAAATCGAGACAAGGAGAAATTAAAGACATGAGTTAACTATAGTTGATGTGGTGGGTTATATGATATAAGTTAGAAATGAATTCGGTATATACCATTAGGGCTTTAGTTTATCAATTTTCACTCAATGGATCAACGAATAGTAAATGTTCATGATCAATTAATACAAATTATTATTTATATATGGTTTATTATTTTCTTGTGAATGTGTTTTGTTTACATAATCACTTAGAATAATAAATCAGTATACATAGAAAAAATTTGTTAATATACAATAGATGTTTTATATATTACGCATAGTAAATATGTGTTTGAGATTACATTATGACTACATTTTAAGTAGAATAAATGATTAAATTCACTCTAAACAATTAAAGTCATTCAAAGATATATTTGTTCATAATTCCTTCCATCGTATAAATTGGGATGAAACCATTTGTACAAGGTGCTCATCTACCTTAGTTGTGGGTTCCTACTATTACTGGATATTTTTATGAGAAGAAATGGTGGTATTAACTAATAGAAGAAAAAAAAGATATAGACGTGGATATATTTTGTTAACTTTTTATGTAATATTTTGAGCAAATCAATGTTTGGATTTTCTATATGGAAATTCCTACAGTAGTTTAAGGACACATGATTTGATGTGGTTAACCTATCAAAATCCAACCTTGAAACTATCTAAGTTGTTGTGTAGCTATAACTTGTACGATTATGTGAGGATTCAAGGAGAATTTCCACAAGAATACTCAAGATACTTAATATTCAAAATCTAATCGTTGAGTGATTTTAGGATACGATAAAATATTTAGTGATATTTAAGGATTAATTATTCAGTAATATTGATTGATAATAACTATATTTGTAATATATTAATAGGTAACCATAAAAAAATAAATTTCACCATGATCAATAATGGTTAAAGAGAATATCCTGATCCTCAGAAACATCCAAAAGTGGTACTATCACTGGAAAAAAAATACTACATTAAGAGAGGAATCTATATGTGTTATAATCCCTGCTTCTTACTGAGCATCCTCATTGAGAAAGCTTGGTATATAAATAAAAGTATAAAATCATTTATATGATGCACTTGATGTGAAATTCATTATGTTTTCATCAATATTAAGTGATTTTCAAATAATAAATGAGTATAAAGATGCCTATAAAATGATATTTCACATTTAAGGTCTTTATCATGAGATAACCCAAAAATAAATATATGAGATATCTAGTTAATAGTATAGGTATAGGATAACATAAGGGATTTTTTAAGGCCCTCTTGTTCTCGTGATGTTTTTTCATATTGAGAGGATAGAGTCCCTTGGGGTCAAGATGAATAAAGAACTTGTGACTGATCTCATTCATTCCTCTTTACCACCAAGATTATTGAATTTATTAATAATAATAAAATCAATAACATGAGAAAGTTTCTCCTGGGTCTATTGTAATTAGTTCAAAAAGTATATAAAGATATTAAGAGTATTATGTTTTTAGCCTTTATAGTGTACAATATGAGGAATGTAAAGGCAAAGGGGTCTAAGGACAAGTCTAAGACAAATTCACCGACAAAACAACTCTATAAGAAGCCAAAGATTTAGATAGAGAGAAATTAGAAGAAGGAAATATACTTTTCATATTGAATTAATAGTAGAACTATTTTTAGGATATTACCATATAAATTTTCATTATAGTTTTGTTCTTGTATTAAATAATTTGTATTATATAGATTTCATTACCCAAAACATAATATTAGTGAAGTGCATAGACACTATGGTATTTTATTTAAGGATTGTGCCTAAAGTTTTTCTACTTTATAATGATAACATAGGTTATGTTTTGAAAAATATTGGAAATGGATTATATATACTTAAACTTAAAAGTCTTGTTTTATAAATAAATTAAAAAAACATCAAGAAGGAATTGTATCCTACTTGCCTGTAGAACTTCATGCTTGGTCTTGGTAATGAAAATCATTTGAGAAACTTACATCAAGAAGGGTATCTAGACATTATTTAGTTAAAAATATTATATTTATATCATTTTTATTCACAAGGTGAAATGACCAATGATCCTTTTAGTGAGAATAGAGAATGACCCACTGACCCACTGGAGTTTATTGAAAATGACATATTTGATATATTTCTAGTAGAATCTAGGGAAAGGTTCACTTAAATCATTTCTTTTATTGATTTGATTAGTTGGTATGGTTATATATACTTAATGAGGTATAAGTAATATTACTTTTATATGTTTAAAGAATACCAAAATGAATTAGAGAATTAGCTTGAAAAATTTTAGGATTCTCAAACAAAAAAATGATAGGTAATCTATAGACCAAGAATTCATTAATCATTAGAACAACTATGGGATAATCTCCAAAATCAAAATTACCTAAATACATCAGTGGGATGATCTTAATGAAATGATGAATCATACCTTACTTGATAAAGTTATATTAAAAATGCGATATGAAACTATACCATAATCCTTTTATGGATATGAACTTTATCCTCTAGAATATACACTCACCCAAGTACAGACTAAAGTGGTATATTGTATTATATATGATATATGTTATGGAATAAAACCCACTTTTTCTCATATATGTGTATGAGGATGTGATTATTTTTTTAGTACAATACAAAAATGATAATACTGCATCTTAGAGCACGTAGTACTTATTTATTGGATATGATAAAGAAACAAAAGGATATTACCTATATAATCCCAAAAATATAAAAGTGATTACTATGAGATATTTCATATGTCTATAAGGGGAACCAATTTCTATTATAAAAAGTGGGATAAATATCTACTTCAATGAATTTGATGCTCAAGATGCCCAAGAGTTGGTATAGAAAAAATTTCCTTAATAGACAATGGGTGATGAAGATTCTCCTAAGAGAAAAGTACTATGTAGGTCTAAAATAGAGAATAGGTAACTATAATGATATGGTTTTCATGTAACCATAACATATGAACCATTACTCCTAGATAATGATGAACCTTTTTCGTAAAAAGAGGCTTTAAATGGGAAATATTCAAATAAATAGAAAAAAATCAAGCATTTTGTAGTGGAGTAAATGTACCAAAATTGGGTGTATATTTTGATAGACCCTCTAATTGATGTTAATAATATTAGATGTAAATGAATATTCCACGAAAAGTAAAACTTTTAGGGTAATGTGAATAACTATAAAGCATGTCTGGTTGTAAAGGGTTACAAAAAACATCAAAGAATTTACTATAATGAAACCGTCCCACTTGTCACAATGGTGAAATATATCCCAATATTACTTGCATGAATAACCTCCCATGATTATAAAATTTGGCATATGTGTAATTCCCCGACCCTCATCACCTAGAGTTGGTGCATTATTACATAACATTGGCATGATTAGAAGGAAGTCATGTCTCAAAATACCGATCAATTTAGTATTATTGGAAACAAGATTCATACATAAGTTCAACTTTACAACTTGAAAAGAAATACAACATGAATTTATTCCATTGGAAACATAAAATCCTCTTAGATAATGCTTGAAAGTCCCTCATAACTAACTTCTTCATATCCTGGGAAAATGGAACATTTGAAAGGGGTGAGATTAACCGATCAGTAAGGGTAAGCAATACAATGGTAGATAACATAAATATTAATCATGGTGAATAATTAGAACCACATACCTTTACTAATAATAAACATGAATACTTTTATGGCAGGAATATGATTTGAGTAAATAATGCCAAAATAAAACATAATCATGGGTATTCTACTAGTTGAATGACCACATTTACTATTAATATTATTTTCATAATGAGGGAATGTATCATGCCGGACATTCTGAAACATTTTATCAAGGCCTCAGCCAAGATGTCTAAAAATGATTAAGGCCTCGGAAAAAACCATATATCAAATTGGGAAAGGCCTCGGACAATTCCCTGTCTAGTTGTCTCATGAGACCCACCAATTCATCGAGGAGCTATAGCGGGCTCAACCCACACTTACTATGTCCAATACATTCTTCATATAAAAATGTTGAAATATAACATAAACATTCGTATTAAAACTAGCATATGAAATGTTAATACTTTAACCATAAACCATGAATGGTATAAAAATAGCACATCCACAGTCAAACATATCACAAAACCTTAAATACAATATGAAAGTTTTGTATCATAATAAATCAACTTCAAATAAACTTAAAATCCATTATAGTATGTTGACATAGATGAAATAAAAACCTTTTTTAGAGAAATATCTCTTTATATTTTGAAATCATTTAAGAAAAACATAATTATAAAGAAAAAATTTATTTTGAAAATATTCTTATAAGCTTGTAAGGGAAGCTTCGACGATGTTATAATGCTGGAAAATAGCCACACCCTCCATAAAAGTTAAAAAAATTTCTTACCTTAATTTTTTCAAAAAGATCAAAAAGTACAATGTTTGAAAAACGATGGAAAGATTCTTTTATAAACATATTATAAATGTAAAAAAATGGTATAAAAGATTTTAACCCATAGTCTATAAAATAGTAAGAATGTTTTGAAATACATTTTTAAGAAACATGGATGTGGATGATAAAGAGGTCTGAGTAGATAATTACGTATAAACAACCTCGGATAATGAAGAGATTATAGAATTAACCCTTAAATTGTAATTTTCCTTGGTTGAGGCTAGGTTAACATTCTATATAATGGTAAAATAATTGTTATTAAATTATAAAAGAATCACATACATTAATATGACTTCATATATGATCTTTTAATATTGCTCTGTTAATAATATTTTAGTATTATCGTCCTTTCAGGTGTTAACTGATTCGTTTTCCTTTATATGATTTGTTATGTAAGCCTTGATTGTTATGGATAGAGTGTATTTGATTCATATCCATAATGATATTAAGTTCATTAAATATTATTTTTAATCATCACATTAAAATTATTCTTGAATGATTACGATGGGGAATGAATCTCATCGCGTTTGTGGAGACGGTAATCCGTACATACGCACGTGCGACAATATCATTCTTTTGTAATTAATATCATAAGTATATGGATGTTATATTATATATACATAATAATTAACATGTTATATCTATTATATACATCAATTATACATCATTATTATACCCATCAAAATAATAATGTATTGAATAACAACTACACTACGATGTGGAGATGGCAAGCCGTATGTGCACACGTATGGTGACATGTTATTAATAGGATGGATAACATAATGAATATGGTTGTACCTTTTTATAATAAAATAATATTATATAGAATATACTGGAGTTATTATTTTATAATGTAAAAAATAAATAAAGAGGTAGTGGAAGAAGAAAATAACTTGAAAGAGGCAGTGAGATATTTACATCCTCTTCGGGTTCTTCCTTATGCTTTGATCAAAAGGGATCTTTAGGTTGGATTTATGACTAAATTAATTCCTATATAATTAATGGAGGGAAGTTCAGAGGGAATTTTTTCAGGGGTTGGCCGAGAAAAAATGGCTTTGAAGGTGTGAATTAGAGAGAATGGGAAGTTCCTTTTTATAAGAGGGGTGAGGGGCACCTTAGGAAAAGCTAGAAATACTATTTTATAATAAAACAATTTTCGGTTTTTAATGGCTCTAAAATGAATTATTTAAAGGATAAGGTGGGTATGGGTCTAAAACCTCTCAACCAATAGGTTTTATATAGGTTTGGGTCATTATATTAACCTTTTCCTTTAGATTTAACTCTTAGTTAAATAGTTTGACATTTACCATGTCTCTTTGTATTTTTATATTATATGGTTTAGAAACATACAATAAACTTCAAAGAGAACCCCAAGTGATTCATTAATGATTCAAATATCATTATATAAGTCTTTTTTCCAATACTTATATTTTTAGGATTATTATATCAACCCATAATATTTTTATTTGTTTTAAAAACTCATTTATGTCAATTTTGACATTACTTAATAATTGGATTTTTTAAAGTCCTAAAAACTTTATTACTTCGAAATAAATACATTTAATCAACCCTAATAAGTCATATTAACCTATAAAATTATTTTAATTCATTAAATGTCTCAAATTATATTTATTTGGATATTTATAATATCAATTATTTTAATCTTTCATTAATATGGTAATTACTGTATCATCATTGTGTCATAAATAAATTTAATTATTAAATGTTTAAAAATTATAAATAAAATACCATTATTTAGGAAATATTCTTAGTTTTCTAATTAATATTTATAGTAAAATTTATATTTTGTGTAACCCTATATTAAAAATGGTTTAGTTGTTGAACTTTGAATTTAACTCTTTTAACTCTTCTTTAAATAAAATAATAATAAATCTCCTAATATATTCCAAGAAGATCAAAAAGGTTCATATTTTATTCCTAAATTTGTTTTTGGACGAATTATACTTATCCAATAGAATTATTACATGTGTTAGGGTAATAATAATATCATTTTACCCTTAATTACCCTATTTACTTTTAACTGTGGTAAATAAAAGTAAAAAAGTTACCACCCACTGAAAATTATTTTCATCTTATTGAACCACATTTTACATACTAATATCAATTGTGTCTCTCATATTTTTGAAGTTAAACTCACAAAAGTGATAAAATTAATTTTTATGTAAATTTCCAAATGCTCCTAGGAGGTGGGTAAAATGCGGTAAAAAGTTCAATAAAATGTTTATATATCTAAAATTATTATAAACCCACTCCAGTGAATTACATTAAACTTATATAGGTATTATATATCTATTTTGACCTAAAATAAATTTAAATAAAATAAATAATTATTTAAATAAAAAATCGGTTTTAAACTATAACACAATGTTTTTCACTATTCAACAAAAATTGAAAGTTTTCAGAAAAATACCAAAAATTCACCCTAATCTAATTTCAATATTCCAAATCCAAAAATGAAGTCCATTTTGAAATATAAAATTTATAAAATTCTAAAAAGTGGGTATTACTATTAATAATGGCTAGTTTGATTGGTTGCGGTGAGTTAGAACTCGAAGTTGCTTACAACACACGCTATTGTATTATTCAAAGAGAAGCGTGCTGTGGATGCTTTGGGTGTTACATTTTCCCCTCATTCAAATAATTTCATCTTTGAAATTTCTAGAATATTACTGCATAAAATGGCTCAGGTGGTTCTTTATCATAAGTTCCTAAGGTTCCCACGTTGCCTCTTCCATCTTATGGTTTCTCTATAGAACCTTTACCCGACGAGTCATCCGGTTTCTCAGAACTTGTTCTATTGTATCAAGAACCTTGACAGACTCTTCGCAATAAGACAGATCGAGTTCCAGTTCTCATTCTTTATAGGTGAGTACATGCGTTGGGCCAGGCATGTATTTTATCAACAGTGACATGTGGAACACATCGTGAACTTTGAAGAAACTTGGCGCTATTGCCAACCGGTAAGTTATAGCCCCAATTTGTTCTAGAATTTCAAAAGGTCTGATGTACCTGAGAATTAATTTTTTCTACTTACCAAAACGTATAACACCATTCCATGGAGATACCTTCAAGAAAACACGGTCTTCTACCTGAAATTCCAAATCCTTCCTTCAGCTATTGGCACGAATATTCTCCCTACTTTAAGCTACTTTGATGTGGGTTTGGATTACCTTCACCTTTTCCATCATTTCCTCCACAAGTTCTAGGCCTACAAGTTTTTGTTCCCCAACATCTTCCCAATAGGTTGGTGTGCGACATCTCTTTCTGTATAACGCTTCATATGGTGACATTTGAATACTTGAATGGAAGCTATTGTTATAAGAAAATTCAACTAGAGGTAAATATTGTTACCACATACCTTGAAATTAAAGTGAGCATGATATCAACATGCCTTTTAAGGTTTTAATAGTCTATTCTGATTTTCCATCAGTTTGGGGGTGGTAGGCAGTGCTCAAACGAAGTTCAGTATCCAGGGCATTCTAAAGACTTTTCCAGAATCTTGATGCAAAATGTGGATCATGATCAGAAACAATAGATAGGGGTACTCCATGAAGTCTTACAACTTCATTAATATACAGTCTTAGTAAACGTTCAAGTGGTAAATCTTCTCTTATAACAAGAAAATGTGCTGACTTGGTAAGACGATCAATAATTACCCATATTGCATTGTTCCTTCTAGGAGTCTTTGGAAGTCCCATGTCAAAGTCCAATGTAATATTATCCCATTTCCACTCAGGTATGGGAAGAGGTTTCATGACATCTCCAGGATGTTTCCTTCCATCTTTCACTTGTTGACAAACCATACATCTTGACACAAAATCAGCAATCTCCCTCTTCATTTTGTCCCCCAAAAAATGTTCCTTCAAATCTCTCTACATCTTAGTGCTACCCTGGTGTATATAGAAATTGGAGCTATGAGCATCATCTAAGAATTCCCTTTTCAGATCAGGTATATCAGGAACACAAATTTTCTTCCCAAATTTCAAAATCCCATCTTCATATATGAAGTCAATCAATCTCCCATCGTTTACAGATTTAATCTTCTTTTGAAATTCCTTATCATCAGCCTGAGAACTTTTTATCCTTTCTAGTAAATTTGGTTTGGAAACCATTTGAAAAAAGAATTGATGTTTCACCTTCCATGGTTTTTCCCATATCCATCTTTACAAGATCTATGAAAATAGGATCCATTTCAACTCTCATCTTGTTCAAAACTCCATGATCCTTTCTATTCAAAGCATCTGACACCTTATTTGCCTTCCCTGGGTGGTAGTGTATTGTGAAATCATAATCCCTGAGTAGTTCAAGCCATCACCTTTGCCTCATGTAGAGTTCTTTCTATGAGAAAATATACTTCAAACACTTGTGATCAGTATATATTTCACATTTACTACAGGATGAATATTAAACTTTTCCCTTCTTCTCCTTATTTCAATTTCCATAGTTTTCAGCAGATCTCTTCTTATCTTTCTTTTCTTTAAAGTCATAAGACTTAGAGAATTACTTTTCTGTCTTGATATAACATGAGACAATATATTATTATGACAAGAAGGATTGTGAGACTAATTATCATTGGAAAAATGGGTTTAACCTGTCAAATAATCGATCAATCTTACTCCTTGTGTTACATATATATTATGATGCATGCCTTTATAGCCTTGTAAAGTTAGCCTTATACTTTGCAACATTATCATTCTCCTTCTTCCCTAGACTCATAAATTTCCTTTCCATATCTGTTTGATGGTCATGAGGAAAGTATTTTTCTTAGAAAAGATCTTTAAACTCTCTCCATTCCATATTTAATACTTCATCATCTTCCTTTGTGTTTTGAATCAATGACCACTATTGATCTGCATATCCTCTGAGGCGATAAACTTCCATGACAACTTTTTCTCTTTCGCTACTCCCCAAAGCATGAAATATTTTCTCAAAGGAATTTATCCATTTCTCATCTAGTAATGGATTTTTACTCCCATTGAATTCTGGTGGTTATTTCCTCATGAAGCGGTCTAACATTTATCCTCCTTATTGTGGACCAGGTTTCTCCATATGGGTAAGGTTTTTATTGATAACATGAGTGAGTTTTCCCAGTATGGTGATAAGATGATAAGTACCAGTTGCTTTACCAGCTCCACTATAATTATCTTGAGTAGGACGGAAATCCCTACATGGATTACATGCATTGATACAGTTTCTATTCCTTCTACTAGGTGCCATTTCTAAACAATGACATACACTAGATTAGTTTATGAATCTCAATACATAATTCCAAACATGTAAAATAGTTAACATAAATTAAACAGTTTCTGGATATAATCCATAATAAAAATGTTTTCTTCGATGAAGTATATACTCATAAACACTCCATAATGGTTTGTAAAGAAAATTAGATTTATCCTAAGCTTATCCCCCGAGAGTGTTGTAACGAAGAGATCAGCAAGGCGTGTTGTCATGCACCAGTTCTTGTTCGAGTCTAGCTCAAAGCGGTGTTTTCGGTTTTTACCCCTAGGTACATCTGTTCCAGAGCTGTATATATTTTCTCGTATCTAGAAAGATATTTATTTCTTAGAAAACACACAAAATATCTACAATACCAAAATTATAGGAAGTTCTTCTATAATAATTCTCGAAGTCTATCTTAGGGATATGTGCTCTTATCAGAGTTTATGTAAATCTAGTTTCCAAAGTTTGTACTAAACTACCTCTGATACCAACTGTAACTCCCCAACCCTAGTTACCCAGAGTCGGTGCATTATTACATAACATTGGCATGATCACAAGGAAATCATGTCTCGAAATTCCGATTAGTTTGGAATTATTGGAAACAAGATTCAAACCTAAGTTCAACATTACAAATTCAAAGGAAATACAACACAAATTTATTCCATTGGAAACATACCATACTCCTAGATAATGCATGTAAGTCACTCATAACTAAATTCTTCCTATCTTGGGAAAATGAAACATACGAAAGGGGTGAGCTCAAAAGCTCAGTAAGGGTAATCAATACAGTGGAAGATAAAATAAATATTAAGCGTGATGAATAATTGTAACCACATGCCTTTACCAATAATAAACATGAATAATTTTATTACAGGAATATGAGATGACTAAATAATGAATAATAAAACATAATAATGGGTATTCTAGTAGTCTAATGACCACATGTACTATCAATATTATTTTCATAATGAGGGAATGTATAATGCCATAAATTCTGAAACATTTTTTCAAGGCCTCGGCTAAGACGTCGAAAAATGATTAAGGACTCGACCAAAACCATATATCAAATTGGGAAAGGATTCATCCAATTCCTAATCTAGTTGTCTCATGATACCTACCGATTCATCGAGGAGATATAGCAGGCTCCACCCATCACATACTAATTCCAATACATTCCTCATCTGAAAATGTTTAAATATAACATAAACATTCATTTTAAAACTAGCATACGAAATGTCAATACTTTAACCATAAACCATGAATGGTATAAAAATAGCACATACAAAGTCAAACATATCAAAAAACCTTCAATACAATATGAAAGTTTTGTATCATAATAAATCAACTTCAAATAAACTTAAAATCCATCAAAATATGTTGACATAGATGAAATCAAAACCTTTTTTAGAGAAATATCTTTTTCTATTTTTAAATAATTTAAGAGTCACATAATTATAAATAAAAAATTTATTTTGAGAATATTCTTATAATAATGTAAGGGAATCATCAACAATGTTATAATGGTGGAAAATAGCTGCACCCACCGTATAAGTTAAAAAAACATTCTTACCTTAATTTTGTCAAAAAGGTCAAAATGTACCTTGTTTGGAAAATGACGGAAAGATTCCTTTATAAATATATTATAAAAGTCAAACAAGGGTATAAAAAACTTTATCCCATAGTCTATAAAATAGTAATAATTTTTTGAAATACATTTTTAAGAAACATAGATGTTGATGATAAAGAGGTCCCAATAGATAATTACGTATAAACAACCTCGGATAATGAAAAGATTGTAGAATTAACCCTTACCTTGGAATTTTACTTGGTTGAGGGTAGGTTAACCTCATGTTTAATGGTGACATAATTTTTATTAAATTATAAAAGAATAAAATACATTAATATGATATCATATATGATCTTTTAATATTTCTTTGTTAATAATAGTTTAGTATTATCGTTGTTTCGGGTGTTAACTGAATCGTTTTCCTTTATACGATTTGTTATGTAAGCCATGATTGTTATGGATAGAGTGTATATGATTCATATCCATAATGATATTAAGTTCTCTAAATATTATTTTTAATCATAACATTAAAATTATTCTTGAATGATTATGATGGGGAATGAATCTCATCGCGTTCGTGGAGACGGTAATCCGTACGTACGCACGAGCGACAATATCATTCTTTTGTAATTAAAATCATAATTAAATGGATGGTATATCATATATATATAATAATTAACATGTTATATCTTTTATTTACATCAATTATTCATCATTATTATACCCATCCAGATAATAATGTATTGAATAACAACTACACCACGATGTAGAGACGGTAAGCCGTACGTACGCACGTATGGTGACATGTTATTCATAGGATGGATAACATAATTAATAAGGTTGTAACATTTTTATAATAACATAAAATTATATATAATATACTGGTGTTATTATTTTATAAAGTAAACAACAATTAAAGAGTAAGTGGAAGAAGAAAATAACTTGAAAGAGGTGGCGAGATATTTTCCTCTTCTTCATGTTCTTATTTTTGATTTGATCAAAAAGGCTTTTTAGGTTGGATTTATTCATAAAGGAAGGCCTATAAGATGAATTGAGGACAGTTTAGAGGGTATTTGGGTAGGGTTTGGCCGAGACAAATGACATTGAAGGTGTGAATTAGAGATAAGGGGAAGTGCCCTTTTATAAGAGGGGTGAGGGGAACCTTAGGAAAAGATCGAAATATTATTTTATAATAAAATAATTTTCGATTTATAATGGCTCAAAAATGAATTATTTAAAGTCTATGGTTGGTATGGGTCCGAAACCTCTCAAAAAATATGTTTTAGACATGTTTGGGTCATTATATTAACCTTATCTTTTAGATTTAAGTCTTAGTTGAATAGTTTGACATTTGCCATGTCTCTTTGTATTTTTATATTATATGGTTAATAAAATTACTATGAACTACCAAGATAGACCCAAGTGTTTCATTAATGATACACCTATAATTATATAAGTCTTTTTTCTGAACCTTATATTTTTAGGATTATTATATCAACCAATAATATTGTATTTGTTTTAAAAATTCATTTATGTCAATTTTGGCATTACTTAATAATTGATTATTTTTTAAAGTCCTAACAACTTTATTAATTCTAAATAAATACATTTAATCAACCATAATATGTCATATTAACCTATAAAATTAGTGGAATTCATTAAAAGTCTCAAATTATATTTATTTGGATATTTATAATATCAATTATTTTAAACATTCATTAATATGGTAATTACAACATCATCATTGTGTCATAAATAAATTTAATTATTTAATGTATAAAAATTATAAATAAAATACCATTATGTAGGAAATATTTTTATCTTTATATGGAATATTTATATTCAAATATGTATTTTGTGTAACCCTATATTAAAAATGGTTTAGTTATTAAACTTTGAATTTAACTCTTTTAACTGTTCTTTAAATAAAATAATAATAAATCTCACAATCTTATCCAAGTGGACCAAAGAGGTTAATATTTTATTAATATTTTTTTTTTTGGCCAAATTATACTTATACAATAGAATTAGGACAAGTTTTAGGGTAATAATAATATCATTTTTACCCTTAATTACCCTATTTACTTTTAACCGTGGTAAATAAAAGTAAAAGTTACTATTCACCAAAAAATTATTTTCATCTTATTGAACCAAATTTTACTTACTAATATCAACCATGTCAATTGAATTTTTGAAATTCAACTCACAGAAGCGGTAAAATTATGTTTTATGTAAATTTTGAAATGCTCCTAGGAGGTGGGTAAAAGACGGTAAAAAGTTTAATAACATTTTTATATATCTAAAATCATTATAAACTGACTCCAATGAATTATATTAAACTTATATAGGAATTATGTATCTATTTTGACCTAAAATAAATTTAAATAAAGTAAATAAATTTTTAAATAAAAATTCGGTTTTAAACTATTAATCAATGTTTTTCACTATTCAACAATAATTGAATGTTTTCAGAAAAATACCACAAATTCACCCTAATCTAATTTCGATATTACGAATCCAAAAATGAAGTCCATTTTGAATGTTAAAATTGATTAAATTTTAAAAAGTGGGTATTACTATTCATAACGGCTAGTTTGATTTGTTGTGTTGTTTTAGAACTCGAAGTTGCGTACAACACACGCTATTGTATTATTAAAAGAGAAGTGTGCTGTAGAAGATTAGGGTGTTACAATATGGATGTGAAAACTTCATTTCTATATGGTATGTTGGTTGAAAAAATATTTATGACTCAACCCAAAGGGATTATCAATTCAATTAATACCAATAAAGTATGTAATATGTAGAGATAAATTTATGGATTGAATCCAACATCATGATTTAGGAATAATTATTTTAATGAGGGCATAAGGGAATTTCGTTTCATTAATAATTAAAGCGATACATGTTTATATAATAAGGTCATTGGGAATGCATTTATTATTCTATTATTATATGTTGATGAAATATTAATTACGGGAAGTGAAGTAAAATCCTTACATTAAGTAAAGACTTGATTATATGAGTTATTATTATAGAAATAATTTGGTGAAGTAGCCTAAATTATAGTGATAAAAATCTAACGAGACAGATCTTAAAGGCTTTATGGGAAAAGTCATAAGTATATATATATTGATAAGGTTCTCAAAAGGTTCAATATGGAAAAAATCCAAGATAATATTATTATTGATGTCACATGGTATAAATATATCAAAGAAAATGTTTCCACAAACACATGAGGATATTAAAAGGATGAGTATAATGTTGGGGGATTTAAAAGTTGGATATATCATGTATATCATTCCATGTACTTGGTTTGATGTTTCCTTTTCTTTGAACATGATGGGAATATATTAGAATAATCTAAGAGAGATATATTGGGAAGATATAAAAACAATGCTAAAGTACTTTTTATGTAAAAAGGATATGTTCTTAGTGTATAGAGTTTATGAGGAAGTAGTAGTGAGGGGAAACACACATTCTAGTTTCTAAATAGATAAAAATTATTAGAAATTGCATTCATGCAATGTTTTTTACTTAAATAATGATGTGGTGGGATGGGGAAGGTTGAAGACAACCATGTTATCCAATTATCTAGTATAATAAATGTACATAATATATTTTTATGTGAATATAGAGATAGTTTGGATACAAAACATTGATTTAGAATTTGGTGTTGTGCTGAGAAGTGCATACCCTACATTGTTTTTTTTGTGATAATACTACCATAGTGGTACATACTAAGGATTCTAGAACACAATAATAGAGAAAAAATATAATTCATAAGATTTATATATTGATGTATGCAAGTGTTTTCTCTTACCATGATACTAAAATTACTTCTCTATATACTATATAAATGGGAAGGTATTTAGATTTCTTTTCATATCAAGAGGTTATAATGGTTTCTCGGATATAATGAGAACCTCAATATACCATGAAAATATTCTTAAATCAGTTTTATTTAGTTCAAATACACCATTATGATAGGACACATATGAAATATGACTATTAGGTGTTTGGGGCTCATAAGTATTGATAATTATTCTCATGATTTTCACAATTAGTGATCTTTGTTAAAGTAAATGACGATGAGTGACTAGGTAATAGGGAAACCACATGTTTATGGTGTTATAGGTTATTCATATCTATAATAATGTGTATTGGTACCTTAAAATTAGATTATTATCAGTGTTTACCACTTATTGTGTACAATAATGCTAGAAAAAAACCATGACATTTATGTTGTGTTGAGTAGCATGTGTTGGGTACATTATTGGTGCCATGAAATTGGTTGAATGATTAAGATTTGATTCATCACTTACAAAAGGAAATGATATCTTGATCCAATTTACTAAGATAGTAGTACCTTCACTAAATCCAAGTACATGGTAGAAAAATGGTATGTACATCCAGTATGGTCAAGAATAAATATAGGAGGAAAGGATGGTGACACAAGTTGTGCTTCCAAGTCCTGAACTCCTCTCCCAAAGATAGATATCCAAGGAAAATTATGGGATACGAGAGATATTGATAGATTATTCCCTCATCTAATAGGCCATAGGATGGCGATAAGAACCAATGTTATATCATAAAAAAATAGAGGCACTATCCTCTAAATGGAAATGAGGAATAAGTGATAAGACAAAACTACTAAACAATTTTTTTAAAGATAACTGCAAAATATCCCAATACATGAATGAAATTTCATATAACTATATCAAATATAAAAATGGAAACTACAAGTACCAAAATTAAATCCTTGGCGGAGAAAGGAGTTCCCAGACAACTTCTAAACAATTCTTTGAGCTAGTAATGTCTAGCATAATCCCCAACCTGTTTCTACGGGTCTCAAAAATAGTTTATATATAAACAGGTTGAACATAACATGTATACTCAGTTGGATCCTCCAAAGGCCCTATCATATAATTGATAAACAAATAAAATTTTATATCAGCGAATAAATAAGTAAAACTAACTAATCACCTAAAAATGGATACTATGTTTCTATCATCAACAATGATCTCCTACCAAGTATCACATATAGAAAATAATATAATACTCATAATAAAATAAATTTTTTTACCCTATTATCACTTCTCCGCTGGCATTCTTCTTTTCCCCAACATCACATGTCATGAGACATCACTCTCCAATAAAAGATCAATCCTAAAAAAACATGGGAAAATATAACATAACATAAATACCATGCATCAAATCATTACATAATCATTACTACACATCGAGATAGTAACCTTTAATTTTATGAGATCCACCACAAATCACACATCATGTTTTATACCTAAATACATGAAAAAAACTTACAAAAAATACTTATAAAAGTACTTAGGATACTATATACAGAGATACACATGTGTTAAAAGACCAAAATCCATTACATATGACTACACACATATATGGGATAGGTAACCACCATGCATAATAACACATAATACTATGTGGATAAGAGAGTGAGGAAAGACGGGGTACTCTACAATTCATTTCTTTCCAACATGAACAGTTGGTAAAATACCTTCCTAGAGTCCACTATGTGTCTTTCACACTAAAGATATGGGTATTTTATCATATGAAATCAGATAACACACATAGATATATTATAGTTCATAAACTCACTCTGGGAAATTACCTAGACTTTACCACAAATGAAACTATTGTATCTTGGAAACTCTGCTACCACTACTAAAGACTAGATATCCAATTATCACACAAACATTAAAAGAGAAATTTATTTAATAATTTATCTTAAAATTTTCATTTTTTACATTAATTACTATTCAATTACATGCCCTATAGGCATAAATTAACCGCTTACAATGTTTCTCAATAGTTATCATTATTCAGTATTCTATTAAGCCGCTAACCCCATTGGTTAAAACATTTAACATTCATTACCATTACATAATTCTAGGTACTCTAGGAATCATCCTAAGATACTATAGTAACCAAATATTATATTTATATTCCATTTAAAAATCACTATGTTCAACAGTGTGTAGCACACACAACACTAAGCTTAAACAAACTGTGAAATAATATATATATATATATATATATATATATATATATATATATATATATAACTTATATAACCTAGATATTTAATTGGATGATATGAATATAAGTAACTCTATTATAATATATATATATACATAAAGTTCCTATGTAATAGAAATGTACTACTTAATTCATAATAAACAATTACTCAATTCCTAGTAAAGTCATTTTATGCCCCAAAAATATATTTTCTTCTAATATGGGTTTTACATGATTTTTCTTCATGGATAACTATAATGTTTTTTTAAATTTTAGTTTGTTTATAAAAATGATATCATTTTTTAAATTATCCTATTAAAATTATCTTAGGGTGAAATTTAAGTATTTTTATGAAAATATGTATTTTTAAGTGAATATTGGAAAATACCATCTTTGGTAAAACCATCTTTTTTCCATTTAATAAATTATTTTAAAAGTATCATTATTTTGTTTGATAATAAAGTAAAATAATATTACTATAATTTGAAATAATCTATTTAATTACACAGGAATTAGTTTTATACAAGATTTTGGTATAAGATCATTTTTTTGTTTAAAAATGCATTTTTATAAAAACCATTTTCATCAAATTTTGTGGTTTTAATTTAAAATTAATATCAACCACTAATAAGAGTATAATTTGATAACAAGGAATGTTTTTTTTTCATCAAGTCAAATTTATATTTGTTTTAATTTTTTTGATACTTATGAAGAAGTTAAATTTTTGATAAATAGTAAAAAATATAGTTTTTATGAGATATGGTATCTCTTTGATATCACCAAGAAATAAATAAGATATTAAAATCTTGAAAACTTATGGAACCAATAATTTATTAAAATATACAAAAAATATAAAACAAAATTAGTTCAAAACATATAAATTATAAATTATTAATTGATAAATATGAAAATCATTTCTAGTGTTGATGTTTTGCTTTTACAAAATTGAAAAGTAAAATTTGGTACCCTAATGACAATTTTTATGAAAAAACTTGTATTTTTTAAACTATATTAATTATTTTTATTTTTAATTTATGATATATACTAATAGTTAGAAAATTCTTGAGTTATATAACATGGAACTTATCAAAATTCCTGTCTAGTGATTGTGTATGGTAGAAAAAGTTAAAATAAAGTATTAGATAAGTTGTCATGACATATTTGTGAGTAAATATAAATAATAAATGAAAATAAATTTTAATTATGGATTAAAATAAATTAATATTATTTTAATAATTTTTTAATTTTTTAAGTTAGTATAATTTTCTAAACCATTTATGTCGCGATGGAACAACGTTTAGGAAAACCTAAGAAACATTAATTGAATGATTTTTAGAAAATATTTAAAATTGTAATATTTTGATGAGTTTAGATATTCCATGAATTTAATTGATAGTATAAGGGATTCTATAAGTTATTATATTTTAAATTAGTGGTTTTCAGGGTATTTTTAAAGTCAAGATAATTTTAAAACAACTAAAATGAATTTGAGTGTAATTTATGATAAAAAATATTTTTTTAATTTATTTAGGAGTCATAAAAATTATATAAATAAACATTCAAGATTTTATATTTTCTAAAATGTTATAAATTTTATTTTTGTGAGACAAATTTTTTCATTAGAACTATATTTATAAAACATTAATAATGAAACTGTTGTTATAAGAATTAATGTTAAAACTAGTTAATGAAGGGGTTAAACCAAAAGATAATGTATAAAATTCAAAACAAAACATTCCAAATTTTATTAGCTTAAAGGTATTTAAACATTAAATATATTATATTTTATTTTTTTAACACTTGGTTTACCTTACACAATGAATATAATCTATTATATTTTAATATTTTAAGTAATTCAAAGTATGTCCTTTTCTTCACTATAAAAGGATAACTCCTATCTTATATTAATCACACCTAATTGAACAACATATCTTGAAAAAATCATGATAAAAACAATTATAAAAATCCTTATATACAATCTACTATTTTTGGTATTTTATAAAGACCAACCCTAGAGTCCTAAAGTGAAGATCTAAAGGAGTTTCCTAAAAGAAGCGGTAATCATCTCTAGCGACTCCTTCCTATTTATTTATTCTTATACATCATTTAAATAAATTGTATCTATACTAAAATAATAAATAAAATATAATTAATATTATAATATGTTATTATTATTATGGTAGAACAATTTTACAGTTCTTTTCCATCATATGAAAAGTGAAAACATCGCTCGAGCAAATGTACGACTTACCTTCTCCATGTAGCAGTGTAATTCGTTTTCATCACCATATTATGTGGATGGTTATAAAGATAGAAATAATGAATATATATATATATATATTATTTATTATATAATTATGTTTATATAACTATAATATTTTAGTTACCTTTTTAATATTCCACTCGTTCAAAAATGATAACGTCACTTGTGGTTCCATGTGGGCCACCACCTCCACAAAGTGATGTAATTAATTTTTCATCTCCACATTTTATGGATTATTATAAATATTTAAATGATTAATTTATATTTTATTTCTATCATTATTAAAATTATATAAATTATTAATCCAAGACCAAGATTTAATGATCAAAACTATCAAACAAAAACATACATGAAATATAAAATAATTAAATATTAGAAATAGTGATTTTAATAAATAATTATTAATAAATGGGTATTGAAATATTGTAATTGGATATTACATGATATTATAATTTTTAATATGGTTATGGTATAGAATTATACTAAATCAATATTTATTATATATCCAATGACCCGATCATGACCTACATGGACATTACATTTCTTTTATAGAATACTTAATACACTACACAAATATACTCCCAAAGACCATATTAGTTTAGTGTCATTGTAAAAATGGAATATTATCTTCTAACATGGTGAAATATCTTCAATATCTCCCATAAAAATCTTCCACATGGGTTTTAATACCAAAAACCTTCCTTTATATCCTCGAAAAAGAAAACATAAAAAGGGTGAGGTCAAATTCTCAGTATGGGTAGAAATGGAGAACATAAAACAAACCATAAAAATAATAATGTAAAAAAATGAATGTAATGTTTAAATATGAAAATTATGATTCATGAAATAAATCTTGGCTTTACATATGGCATACATAATAAAAGAACATTAACCATGATAAAATAGAATTGGCCTAAAACATGAGATCATGGAAAAAATAAGAATATAATATGATTTCTATAGTATCCAAGACATTTGTATGAAGACCATCATAGTGGAAAAAGTAAATTATTGAACCGAGTTTACTTTCCATTCCATCCATGTATTACTGAACCAGATTTACTTGTCGTTTTAGCCCTATATTACCAAACCAAATTTACTTGTCATTATAGTCATGTCTATATCATGAGATATAAACCTTTAACATGTGAATTGGAGGGAGATATATGTCCTACCCATATCATAATTAATTCATTCTTACATGTTCTTCAAAAACATAAATCATTCACAATAGTATAACCTATGAATTAAAATAGGCCTCTTAAACATCATTCCAACACAACATTATCCATATAAAATTTCATTCCATCATTAACACAATCAAATCATAGTAATAATATGGTTATAAAAATATCCTTATTTAAAGAAAGTCATCTTGGATGAAAAATAATTTTGATAAAACACATAAACTTAATTATTGAGGAAAATATACTTTCTTCTTCAAAAAAACTTTTATTTTCACAAAATACCATGAAATTTTAGAAGGAAATAATTTAGTTGAAAATAAACATGAAATCAGGTAAATTAAGCTTCTTGGAAATAAGGAGTTATTAAGTCATAAAAATATATTCATTTCATATGGAAAACGAAAAAATATTCCTTTCATACCATTTAATACAAATTTACCAATGGGTAAAATTGAATTTAACAAATTGTAGAAGAATAAAAATAATATTACATATTATATGAAACATGTATGTGGATGAGAAATATACCCCAATAAATACTTATGTATAAACAATCTCAAATAATAATGAGATTGTAAAATTAACCCTTACCTTAGGTCTGATGTTTTCCATATGAGTCTGAAACTCTTGTATAGTGGGTTTAAACATATTATTAACTTGTAACAGAACCATAATAATATTTATTATATCATACATGATTCACTTATGACTTTATATTTCATATTTATTTATTAATTCCATATTAAAGCTATATTTTTGGAAATAATCTCTTTATTTATTGTATATGTTTTGACTTGTTATTTTTTATCTTATTACTTAGATAACGATTTAATTAAATTGAGAATATAAAACATGATTTATATATCATATATATTATGTATATAAATATATATATTAGATAGATAAATTAAATGGAATACACTATTCATGGAGATGATAGGTCATACGTAGGCATGAACACTATTTCCGTTTCCTTATTGAATTGAATAGAAACAAGTTGATGAAATATAAATCTATAAATAAATCTAGTAGAATTATTATTTCATATAATTAATTATTATTTATTATATATACTTTATAATAATTTTTGAATGGTTAACATTGAGAATGATTCTCATCGCGTCGTGGAGACGGTAGGTCATACGTACGCACGATTGACGATATCATTCACTTAATAGTAAATGGTATGGAATTGGATAGTATATTCATTATAAATAATAATTAAAATTTTATATTCATTATTGAAATCTATTATACTCACCATTTTTTCCATCCAAATTAAGTATTTTTGAATAACAAATTACACCACGACGTGGAGGCAGTAAGTCGTACGTACGCACACACGATGATATTGTTTTCCATAGGATGGATAAAAAGAGGTATAAGGTTGTAACATAATTATAAAAAAACCTTATCATTTATATATACTGGATTTATTACATTATTATGGTAACAAAATTAGAATAGGAAGTACAAGAAGAATTTTTTTGAAAGAGTTGATAAAACAATTACCTCTTTTTTATGTATCCCCTTTTGATTTGCACAAAAAGGTCTCCCAAGGATAGATTTATAAAAAATGTTTGGCCTATATTATGAAGATAGGTATGTTGGGATATTATTTGAGAAGAATTTTGATGATCCAATGGGCGTTAAAGGTTTACGTAAATGGGTAGAGATGGTGACCTTTTATAAGAGGAAGGTGGGGTACTTTAGGAAAGTTTTAAAATATTATTTTATTTTCAATTAATTTTAAATTTCTAATAGTTAAAGAGTGATAAATTTAGAGTATAATATGAGGATGATTATAAATCCTCTCAACCAATCTGTTTTAGACAAGTTTAGGTCACAAAAATAACCTTATCTTTTAGCTTTAACCTTTAGTTAAAAACATTTACTCTTACCATGTCTTCTTGTATTTTCATAATATATGGTTTGTATAGTCACTATACAATTTAAAGAGAACCCCAAGTAGATAAATAATTAAATTTATAACATTATATAAATAATTTTTTCTAATATTAAATTTTTAGGACTATTATATCATTTAATAAAATAGTATTTTTTTTGAAACTCATTTATGTCAAATTTGACACTATTTAGTAATTGATTTTTGTTAAAGTCATAACAACTTGATTACATAAAAAAGTAATTAGATCATCCCTCACATGTAAATTTAACCCAAAAAATCTGTGGATGACATAAAAATGTTTAAATTACATTTATTTAAATATTTATAATATCATTCTTTAAAATATTTCATTAATAAGGTAATCACTACATCATCATTGTGTCATTAATAAATTTATATATTCAATTTATTAACATTATAAATAAAATACCATGATGTAGGAAATATTTTTATCTTTATAATGAATATTTATAGTCTAAAATATAATTTATATAAATACAAAAAACATTTAGTAAAAAATACATGTTTATGTTATATTTCCCTTTACTTTAAAATAATTATTATAACATGTCATTATCACACACAAGTGGTTCTGAAAAGCCAAAATTTTGGCCTAATGATTTTTTTGGTTTACCATTACCCATACAATAGGACTATAACACATGTTATGGTTGTTTTAAGTTATTATAATATTATTTTTTACCCTTATTTACCAGATTTAC
This sequence comes from Viscum album, assembly GCA_963277665.1. Lineage (NCBI taxonomy): Eukaryota > Viridiplantae > Streptophyta > Magnoliopsida > Santalales > Viscaceae > Viscum > Viscum album. The sequence goes on from OY728137.1 coordinate 117,889,844, forward strand.
CCTTTAACCATGGTAAAGAAAAATAATTATTAGAGTTACTATTAATAATGCCCAATAATAAAAGGGACATAATTAAATAATTTGGAACTTATGATTCCAAATATTGAATCTATTTTTCTAAATTCAAAATACATAATTGGAAGAAATTAATTTAAAATTAATTCCCGTTGTCAAAACCAGAAAGTGGGTTTCTAATAAGTAAAAACTATCAAAAGATTAACATGTGTTTATGTCCAATTTAAAAGTGAAATTACATCCAATGAAATATATGGATTAAATTATAAAAACATAATCCAATTACAATTCAAAACCAATTAAAGATATAATCTAACTATATAATTAAATTAGATGATAAGAAAATTTTTAATTAATATACATTATTTTCCACTATTCATTAAAATATGAATTTAATTAGAAAAACACTAAAATTTAAATCAAAGTAAATTTTTCTGTCCTGATTCCAGATAAGATTAATATTATGTAAAATATAACTTATAAAATTGTCAAAAGATAGATATATAAAAGGGTTCTCCATCAAAAGGTTGTAAAACTGTATTTTTTGGAAAATACTTTTTTTTATACCAAAAAATTGAATTTTTTCTTATATAATATCTAGAAAACATATAGGATGACTTTAAAACATTAAATTGAGTATATTAAATATATATTTCACTAATAAAATCCATAAAGAATCATTTTATTATCTTATAGACTCATTTATTTTCATTTAAATTGTTTTTAGAGTGAATTTAATTCTATTAATACCCACAATTATAATTACTAGGTTATAATATTTAGTTATCACTTATACTTGGGGTTGCATGAGATAAATTCTATGAAAATAGCAAGAAATTGTGTGTAACACAAGCCAAGAATATTATTGCATATACTGCAAGCTAATACAGTGTTTTGTATAGTGTAAGATAATCTTGGTATAGTTTACAACACAATACATAAAAGAAATTAAAAGAACCTATCTCATAAAATCTCATGGTGTTGTAATATAAGAGTTTAAATGAATATATAAAGTAATTAGAACACAAGGTAAGGGTTTATCTCGGAGTCTGATCATTATTCAGGGATGTTTATATTTAAGTTTTATTAGGGGTTATAATATATTTTTATATTAAACACTATATATTTTCATCTCCTTAGGTTAATATTATAAAATATAAGCTTTAATTTAATTTTACCCTCTTTAAGTACTCCAAATTCAGAAATAATGATTTTAAGAAATACAATTATTTTTCTTTTCAGTCGATAATATTTGTATTCCATGTAAATATAATTTTTAAAATAATTTCAAAAATGTTTTCATTATTCTATAATTATTGGGTCTACTAATTTACCCATAATTTACTATCTATTATAATAATTGAAAACAATATTCTTTATGTCTTCCAAATAAGGCACTTTTCTATAATGTTGTGAACAAAATATTTTTTTAACATACACCATACAAATGATTTTTCTTGACAATATGTATACTATTTTATTTGAATATTCCTTTAAAAAAGTACAGGGTTCTTTCCAAATAAAATTATTTACATATATTTTTTAAAATTATTATATTTTAAATAAGTTATTTTAAAATTGATAGGGTATTTTCCTCAGTAAATATTTTAGATATCTTTTAAATTCATTTTATTCTATGTAAACATACTTTGATGTGTATTATGATTTACTGGTGATATAATCTAATGATACCATCCAAAATATTTCTCTATATTGGTTATGATCATTTGGACTCAGGAAATTATTAACATTTTGTATGCAAGTTATTCCAATATGTATAGTTATTGATTATTAATGCATGTTGATTTTTTTATTTTTTATTCAAATAATGAATGCATTTAACTTATTAAGTAATGGGAGGGGCCTAGAATTACATATACCGATGATAAATTGGTAGGTCTGATGAGACAAAACATGATTAGTATTTCAAATAATCCTTAACCATTTATGTAATGTGACTTGGAATGAGGCCTCAATAGAAGTTTAAGATTTCTAACATTATGTGTTCTATCATTATAAAATTAGATATTTATGTCCACAAGATTATTTAAAAAATTATGTTATACATGGATAAGTTTCAATCTCATGTGACTAATTAAATGTAATTATTTGATCATCAATTTTACCTTTCATATTATTAATGCCTTATTTATTCTATAATAGATTCCATTATATGTATTTCCTTAACGAGCATCTAAGATCCCCATTTTATTTTGTTTAATTTTCTATGGATTCTAGGAAGTGTAATATGATTGATATAAAAGGATATGATAAAGTGAATAATAATTCCCTCAAAGAAAATTATTTGTTTAATTTTATGTTTTCAAATTTAATGTGAGATTCAATATTGTATATAGTTTTCCAGGACTAATATACTATTTAATTCCTAAGTATATGACCAGTTGTATCTTGTGACAATGTAATAAAGTAACCAATGGATCTAGGCTACTAAAGTTAGGGCGTTATAGCTGATATCAAATAATTTTAATAGATACCTTGAGAAATATGTTTAAGAATTCATATAATAGAGAAAATATCCCAACGATAGATTTTAGGGATAAGTGTAAGTGTAGGGAAATAAAACAATGTTTTGGAAGAGTATATATTATGCATTTTTCCTAGAAAATACATCCCTATGTGAATACATTTAGATAGATATAGTTGTGACATAGATTCATCTTGGGTAACAACTCTAAATGGGGAGAATTGGGTATTAAATCGATCATTATCGGTGCATGATGAGTGGGCCTAAGACTGTACACCATGATAAAAGCTCTAAAATAATATGCTTGGGTTAATTTACTTTTTATTTTGGAACCATTATAATTAATGAGTGGATAAAATCCATGGAAACCTCTGATATTCCATAGTGATATCGAATAAAACTAAAGAGTGATGTGTTCATAAGTCTTAGGTTCATTATATGTTTAATTTCATAGATACACCTCTTTTGATTTTATGATTAAGGATAGTTTTAGAGACATTTATGGAATACAACACTGGGGTTTAATATGTATTTTAGTTAAAATATTATTTGATGAATAATTATCTTATAGTTTTGGACATATATTTAACGGTACTAGTAACGATACAAGTTAATATAATATTTAACATTGTAGTAATTATCGGTAATCCAAATTTGGAAACTTATTTTTTATCATATAGATATCAATGGGATTGAAATGTGATTTGATAACTAATTTATTAATGGTATTTGTGAATAAGTTCACTATGTTTGTGTTAGTCAGTGTGGAGTACTCAAGAGGGGGGGGGGGTGAATTGTGTATCTATAAAATATTTTATTTGAAAATTTTTCTTAAATGGTTCCCCAATAAAAATAAATACAGTCCAGTTAATCAAAGTAATATAGTTATGAAAGTTTTACTGTTCAAATAACTTCTTATAAGATTGATTAATTTTCCGTAATCTCAATTTATGTTTTTTGATATTACTTATGAAGCTATTTTAACAAGGAAAAAAATTATAACTTCTCTCCAAGATTAACAATCAATGTAACTCTAGTGATTTATGAATTATTCATAAAAACAGAGAGAACTAAATTAAACAACATAGAGGATATAAAACAAGTTGTTCAGTCTCAAGTAGAGACCTAATCCACTCTACTTGGTGATCACCTTCCACCAAGTAGTTTATATTAATAAACTTGATCCACACCATGGATCAGGTCAACAACAGTGCCCATGACTGCCAAGGTCACATGACCTCTTCCGCAGTTCTTTGTGGGTATAAACTACCAGGTCACATAGGGATCTCTTCCATTGTTATCTGTGGGAGTAAACAAGTGTAAAAGATATGAGAGGAATGATATCTTGTATCCTCCAGTTTAGTGCAGGAGACAATGGGTGTTTTAATAAAGACACACACACACACACTGATGGAAAGATAAAAATAGTACACAATAGAGAAAAGATGACGATATAAGGTTATAAGTGATTTGAGTGTTATTCTATACAGATCTTGGACTTATAGGATGAGGGAGATGCAAGTATCGGGTCCTCTTGCGAGAAATAGAGTATCACAAGTCTGGTTCTTTGGTTTTCAGTTATATTTGGCTCATGTTCTTTGTGGAGTTTGTATTGAAAATATGTTCTAGAATTTGATCTACAATATCCTAGATTTTTGGATTCATGAATGCTTTGTGGGTTCTTTAGATGTATCTTGTTGCATGTGTCAGTTCTTTTCGCAAGAATTCTCATGCTTCTGCTGGTCTTCCACACTATTTGTTTCAGGGGCACACTTTTATTTTTATTCTTGGAGTGCATGTGTTTGAGAAGACATGATACATGTATTTTGTACCTAGTACCTTGTAATGTTAGGTGACATGTCTACAAAAAATATTAACTATGTCAGTGCATTTAAAAGACTCAAATTTGATCATTATAAATTAAATTGAAAATGAAAAAAATAGATTAAAGAATTGTGTCATAGTTTTTCTTGAAATGGGGTCACTTGGAAACGATGAATTATTCTTTGCCTTTGAGAGGTGAGACTATTATGATGGCATAGTTGTATAGAAATCAGGAACTGGCAGCACATATGTGGTGTTAAGATAACGATGTCTGGTCTTTTGCGAAACATCGAACGATGTCTTAACAAGGAATCAATGTCACAAACATCAACAGATCAGAAATTGGTCACGCTGTCTGGGTCACGGTGTCTGGGTCCCAATGTCAAGGTCACGGTGTCTTGGTCACAATGTCTGGGCCACGGTGACTTGAAATAGATTAAATAGGAATAAAAATATTTACAGGATGTATAGGATTTGTGATAATTAAAACATGATTAAAACGTGATGAGTCCAACAATATCCCCCTTTTTGATGATCACCAATCATTTGAGAATATCAAAAGATGAGTAGTCCAACAGTATCCTCCTTATTTTATGTATCTCTCCCCATTTTTGTATTATTAAAAAGAGTAAAAAAGTAAATAAGAGAATAGACAATAAGAGTTCACAATGCATAAAATGGAGAAATACAAGTCATTACAAATAGTCGGAAATAAAAATAAAAAAATATCCCTATAAAAATATAGTGTTAAGTTTTCTTTAGAACTAGTTGTCTACTGTTTTCCCTTGGCAGTAGAATCAAGAGAATCCACAGGAGCATAGGTAGAAGTTAAAGAAGGAATAGAACCAACTAACAAAGAAGGAAGAGGGAGTCCTTAAGAAAAATAAGAGGAAAAGGTAGGTTTGGTGGAAGATTGAGGTAATTGTTGGTCAAGGAAAATAGGCCTGATCTGACTCAGATCCTGAGAGACAGACATAGAGGTTGTGGAAAAGGCAATAAATAAGGAAGGATGCAAACTATACTACAAGGGTGCAGCTGCAAGATCCACAATAGAAGTTCTCTACACATGAAGATAAGGCCTTAATAAATTCATGAAGTATGAAATAATCTCCCCACCATACTTCATCACTTTGTCAAATACATCTTTGTTCTCTGTGAACTTGTCTAACAAAGGAGTGAAATCTTTCAGCATTTGAAATTGAGTTTTGAAAGCCTGAGTAATAGGATAGATTTTCAGATTCTCTACAAGGTACTTGAAATTGTTTGTCATATCATGATTAGAGAAAATCCTATTGAAGTAAAAATCCACCACCTTAGTAATTTTTTCCTTTGCACCATTTGAAATCTTGGAATGAATTCTTACCAAATAAAGACATATGTCACTATTCTTGACAACCACAGATAGAGAATCTTTTTCAAATCCACTGAGCATTGATTAATGTTTTTACATCATAACCATTCTGAGCAGATCACTGTCCAAGGAGGGTTGAGATGACTGTCCAGAGGTACTAGAAGTAGTAACAGCTGAAGTAAGGGACTTTAGTCGATTCAGAACATTATAAAGACATCTCTTATACTCATCAGTCAATTTCTTTGAGACCAATATCAGGATAAAATATTTCTTGAACTATTTTCTTGTTTCTTTCAACCACTTTTTTCAGCTAAATAAATTAGGGTTGGTTGAATTAGAGAGACAAATTATTGTGGAATATGACCACTAACATCTTCAACAGGATGAGAAACATGACTTGGTCTTGATTTCAACATGCTCTGCATATATTCAACCATAGCTCTGAGAGACTTCACTTCATCACTCAGCTATTTATTCTCACTTGTGACCCCTTGAATTTCAGGAATTATTTTTGGATGAATCTTCCATATTATATTTTTTAATAACAGGGAAGCATCTCTTTTACTTAGGTTGGTTATAGGAGAAGGTTGAGTGTTCATGTGATTTTCAAATCCATCCAATAAGGTAGCTCTAAATGCTTTCAAATCATCCTTACTCACTAAGGTAGAAGGTTATTGTGAAGGTTCAGGAATAAGAGATGAGACAGGATCATGTTCCTTTTCAGAGATAACTTCAAGAGTAGAGACCGATTTCAATTGAAATACATTAAACAGATATATACCTTTAACTTAAGCTTCTTGGGAATCATTCATATCAAAATATCAGGGGAATTTATACCATGTATCCACAGTACATTGACCAACTGGATTAGGCATATCAACAATTTCAAGATTAGGGTGCTTCTACCCATCAAAAACTTCATCTCTCACAGATCTAATAGATTTAGTTATTTGATATATTTCCAAAATCTCAACCCCAGTAGCCTCAATCATTTCTTTTTGAGCCAACTAAAAGTCTTGCTCTATTATTTCCTCAGTAGATGAGATAATATTAGGAAAGACTTATTCTTATAAGTGTTTCTTAAAATAAGATTCTTTCTCAAGAGAAATATATTCTTCAAGATGTTTTTCCAGAAAATCCTTTTCATTTACATTAACAAAAAATTCTTCTCTAGAAGTAGGTTATTCTTCCAAAAAATCAATTTCTTCATTAATAGGTCCACCGTCTTCCTTAAACAAGAATGTTTCTTCTATAGGTGCAACAACCTCTTTTTATTCTTCCTCAATTAGAATGTTAACAATTTCATCTAGTTTCAGATCAAGATAAAAAATTTCATTAGGTCTCAAAGAATGCTCAATCGGGATGAAATTTTCATAAACCTTATTATTATCCTCCACCCATGCCTTTCTCCATGGATTCCAACTGATTTTCATTATTTTGACTATAACCTTTGAGATAAAAAATTCATATCCCTTAATGACTTTATCATATGGTCCAACAAACACTTTAGCATAAATCATAGAAGATATTAACCTTGAGTAAAACAAAGAGGTTGACTTTGAGGTTGTCTTTATCAACTCACACATATGAAGTATAACAAAATTACGTAGGTTAATTTTTTGTCAATTCCTCATAATATGTATCAGAAATACATCATGATACTTGAGTGTAGAAAAATATCCTTTTCTTAGACTAATCAGATTCTGAAAAAACTTAAACAATAGTCTGGTTTCACCATCTATCTCCCGAGTAAAATATCTTTTCTTTATTTTATTACTATCCAATCTTCCAAAGGATTCTTCTAAAACAAATATATCATTGGGAGGAGGAATACCTCTCTAGTAGTCCTCAAAAATTCCCTCATGAGGTATCCTTAGGAAAACAACCGATAACCCTGAAGAAAAGGTATATGTTTTTCCATTAATCCTTCTTCACACAACAAATCCATATTATGTATCAAATGAGAATTGAAAAAAATGATAAAACTGAGAAATTAGTTTTGGGTATATCGGCCTAGTCTCCTTTGTGAGACAATCTAGACTTCCCATCTCTTTTAGTACTCCCAATATGAAAGGCTTACTTGATAGCAGCCACTTAGTTCATATTTACTTTTCTAGAACCACTATTATATCAATAAGGTTCAGAGTCAGATAAAATTCGAGAGCTATATTCAGTGGTATTTTCATTTTTTTCTTAGATCTGTGCTTCTCTGGAGTCAAAGAAGATGGGAGATTCATCTTGGGAATTCAATGAAGGTTTGAGAGAGAGATAAATAACTGAAGGGTTGAAGGAGGGATTGCAATTTGAGAAAAGAGATCTCAGGTGAGGAAAAGAGTGCAACATCATTAGTTTGTATAATTTAGGGATATCAAGCATCTAAAATTCCAAATAACAGGAAATTAAAAGAAAAAAATAATCAATTACATTGATAAAAGTTATAATATATAGATAAAACGATACAGTTCCTTTAGAGTGAGACCAGAAGAGACATGTACAGTGAGACCAAAACAGGTTTTCATGGTGATTCCATAATGGGTTTTCATAGTGAGACCATAAAAAACATTCATGGGGTCATCTCTATTGTGTGACTTCAAAACAGTGCTACCGTATTGTTTGTAACAGTATGTTCCAAACAATAACTAAGAAATAGTAACTGTGAGACTGTAAAAACGAAACAGTAAGTTTTAAAATAATACACTTACTACTTAAGATTTATCATTCCCAATTCATGTATGATGTAATATATTCTTTCAAAATTTAATGGTTTAGTGAATATATCATTGAGCTGATTTTTAGTTCCAATGAATTCCAAAGTGATATCACCATTTTGATAATGGTCTCTCAAAATGTGATTTCTTAAATCAATATGTTTTATCCTAGAGTGTGAAACAGATTTTTTGAGATGTTAATTGCACTTTAATTGTAACAATTTATAGGTACATGTTTGAATGATATCCATAATCTAATAATGTGGGTTTCATCCACAAAATTTGTGCACAACAGCTACCAGTATCTATATACATTGATTAAATAGTAGATAATGCAACAACGTTTTGTTTATTACTGCACCCTGATACTAATGACTTACCTAAAAAGTGACATGTTCTAGAGGTTATTTTTCTATCAAAATTAGAACCACCAAAATCAGAAATAGAATAACTAACTAACTCGAATTATTATCCTCTGGGATAGAATGGTCCAAGATTGGGTGTATGTTTTAGGTATTTGAAAATCCTTTTAACAAAATTCAAATGAGATTACATAGGGTTTTCTTGAAAACATGAACACATTAATACACTAAACATAATGTCAGGTTGACTAGTAGTCAATTATAGTAACCTTAAAATCATTCCTCGATAAGTGGTTTGATCAAAAGATTTTTCATCTTCATCAATATCCGACTTACAAGTAGTACTCATTGGAGTGTCACTACTTTTAGTGATATCCATGAAAAAACGTTTTAGAAGATCACTTGTATATTTTATTTGATTTAAAACAATACCATCATTATTTTGAAACATTTGAGATCCAATAAAGAATTTTAGTTCACCCATTAAACACATTTCAGATTCTTTTTTCATCATTTTAGAAAATTCAATACATAAGGAATTTTTTGAAGATCCAAAGATAATATCATCTACAAAATTTTAAATTACTAAAACATAATTATAAATTCGTTTTATTATAATGGTAGGATCATATTTACCTTTTGTAAAACCTTTGGAAATTAGAAAATTACTTAATCTATCATACCAAGATCTTAGAGCTTATTTTAAACCATATAATGTTTTTGATAATTTTTAATAATGATTTGGAAAATGAGGATTTGTAAAACCAAGGGTTTCTCAATAAACACATCCTCAGCTATATACCCATTTAGGAATGAACTATTAACATCTATTTGATATAGTTTGAAATTCAAATGTGCAGCATAAGAAATTGAGATTCTGATGGCTTCAAGTCTAACTACTGGTGAAAAGGTCTCTTCATAGTCAATTCCCTCTTCTTGAATATTGCATTGTGCAACCAATCAAGTATTTTTTCTAACTATGTTACTAGCTCTATCTACCTTATTTCTAAACACCCAATTAGTGCCTATGGTAAATGTGTCTTTAGGTCTATCAAAAAGTTTCCAAACTTTGTTCCTTTCAAACTGATTAAGTTCTTCTTGCATATCCATCACCCAAAATTCATCGTTGATAGAGTCATTAATGTTTTTAGGTTCAAGTTGTGACAAAAAGACTTAATGTTCAACCTAATTTATAAGAGAAGATATAGTTTGAGTTACTTTATCTAAATCTCCTACAAAAACATCTAAAAGATGGTTCTTAAGGGTTCTAACAGCTCTTGAAAAAGGACTAGTGATTTCTGGTTCTTCAATAGGTTTGGGTTCATTATGACATGAATCTGAAGAATTTTTATAACTAGAAGTTTTAATAGATTCCTTTATATAATGGTTATAGGATTTTGAATTAATATCTAGATTTGACACATCATTTTATAGGTTCTCTTGAGTGTTCTTAGGCTCATGTGGATATGCCTCATCAAATTTGACATGGAAAAACTCTTCCACACATTTAGTTATTTTGTTAAACACTCTGTAGGCTTTAATAAAGCTCGAATATCCTAGAAATATTCCTCCATCACTCTTGGATGCAATTTTTTAAGATTTTCTTTAGTACTAACGATATATACTTTTCAACCAAAAACATTTAAGTAGAATACTTTTCGTTTTCTATTATTCCATAACTCATATTGTGTTCTTTTAAGAATGGGTCTCATCAACACTCTATTAATAATATTTCATGTTGTATTTACAAATTCAGCCCCAAAATAAATAGGTAAGTCATATTTACTAAGAATGGTTATTGAAATCTCTTGCAAGGTTCAATTTCTTCTTTATAAAACTCTATTTTGTTGGGGTGTTCTAGGGACAGAGAAATTATGATTATAGCCAATTTGTGAGAAAAAGGAGTCAAACTATTGATTTTCAAACTCAAGGCCATGATCACTTATTAAATATTTAATTCTTATTCCACTATGATTTTCTACAGTTTTAGTATATTTTATTAAATGAGAGAAGGCTTTAATTTTGTGAGCCAAAAAGAATGTCTAAGTATATCTAGAAAATTCATATGCCAGAACATAAACATAGTGCTTCTCATTTAAACTAGAAACACTAGATTGTTCAAACAAATACATGTGAGCCAATTTGAGAGGTTGAGACTTTGACACTTATTTCTTTGGATTGAAATAAATTTTGTGTTACATTCCATTTTCACAAGGATTACACAGTTTATCATTTGGAAACTCATGTTTGGGTAGGTCTTTGACTAAAATTTTTCTAGTTATATTTATAAGGGAGTGAATATTATAGTTTCCAAGTCTCTTATTCTAAATCCAAGACTCTTTGTGAAATAAACTTAAACATGAAGCATTTTGAGAAACTAAAGATTCTATTTTAAGATAGTATACATTTTCATTTATTAATGCCAAAAACACTAATTAATTTTTAGAATTAAAAACATTTCAAGTATAATTTTTAAATTTAACATGAAATCCATCATTACATAATTTTAAAATACTAAGAATATTATATATAAATCCATAAAAAAAAATTACTTTGTAAATTAAAAATGAGTTCGAGTTACCGATTTGGCCAAGGCAAATGATTTTTCCTTTGGAATTATCACCAAAGGTGACATGTCCACCATAAATTTTTATTAAGTTATTGAAGCATGAATAATCTCCTACCATGTGTCTTGAACTCACACTGTCTAAGTACCATAAGCTTTTATAGGAGATCTTTATGAAATTTCCCTACAAAATAGTCAAATAAAAATTGGATTTGGTACCCATATTTGTTTGGGTCTAGTAATATTAGTGACTAGTTCTTTAGGAACCCACATTTGCCTCATAGGTTTTCTATAAGAATTATGTAAAGTTCTTGAAAAATAAACTCCATTTGGTTTAGGAAAGCTTGAAATAGTAGTGAGTGTATCATAATTTAAACTATCTGAATGTTTTCCAGAACTAGGAGTGAAGCTGTCTTTCCATGATTTAGAAAAAAAATTAGTTTTTCCAAATCTTCTTTTACCAGGTTGTTAGCCAATACAAGTAGTTTATTTAGGGTCAATCTATTTACCTAGAATTTTTACTAAAGTATCTTTACCATTATTAAACCTTTCATGTTCCTTTTTCAATTTCTAATTAGATATCTTTAGTTATATATTTTATTTGAGTAATTGAACATTTTTCTCCCTTTCTATAGTAAGTTCAGATTTAACAATTTAGGTAAGATCATACTGTTTCTTTAAAGACATGCATTTATCTTTTAGATAATTACATGTCACTTCAAGCATATTACAGTACTCAAAAATTTATTATTTATACATATTTTCAGAATCACTTTCATCTCCAAAATAATAAGAATTATGTACCAGAGATTCCAGTGTTACTGCAGAAGTTTTTTTTCATAAAAAACATATTGGCTTTGTTATCCTGTTCATCATGTGAACAATATAAGTCAATTGAACTATCCTCAGAAGCACTCCATGTTTCTTTAATTTCCTTTTTATACTTTCTATATTTGTACTCATATTTAGTTTTGTACTTGATCTTGGGATAGTCATCCTTTACATGTCCTTTTTGCTTACATTCATATCATACTATTTCATCAGACTTGTCACTTCTTTTCTTATCTTTAATCCAGATTCCATTTTTTATATCTTCCTTGTAAATTAGGATTTTTGAAAAAATTATTCTTCTTGTGAAATCTGTTAAACCTACTAGCTAACTGATTCATCTCCTCATCACTATCAGGTGATGATTGTTCACTGCTCAAAATTTCTACAAAGGCTTCCAATTTACCTTTTTCTTTGTGTTTAGAGGTGGTGATCTTAAACGCAATAGATTTTATTTTGGGATCATCCTCATCTTCCTTGTTGACTTTAATATACTCTTTATACATCATTAGTTTTCCAATGAGCTATTTTATAAGTAACTTGTTGATGTTGCATGATTCTCTATTGGAGATAGAGGTTCTTCTCCATCTATTAGGTAGGCATTTTAGAATCCTCATGATTTGTTTTTTGGAAGTAACTTTTCTTTCGAGAGAAATCATTGCATTGAAAATTATGTTGAACCTGAGATACATGTCAGAAATAGGCTCATCAGGTTTTATTTTAATGTTATCATATTTAATAGTATAAATGTTAAGTCTTATTTCTTTCATAATATAAGTTCCCTCATGTGAAATAGACAAAGTATCCCAAATTTTATGGGGAGTTTTACAAGAAAAAATTATGTTAAATTCCTCATCTCTTAAAGAGAAATATAGAGCATTCATGACTTTGAAATTGTTATTGTAATAAGTCTTGGTTGGGTCATCCCATGTGATTATATCAGTAGAAAGAATCTTATAATCATCTATAATTGAAGTCCAAATATCAAAACTCAAACTTTATAAATTCATTTTCATTCTAATTTTCTTTTGGGAATAATTGGTTCCATTAAATAATGGTGTTCTATTTGTTGCAGCACCTTATGGTCTATTAACCATAATAAATAAATAATTTGAAAGAGAAATAAATTTTGAATTAACAAAAATTTATAGATCTTTAAAGTATAACTAAAATCACTATTGAATAGGTCCAAAAATAGAGTCTTAACCGGAATAACAAACTCCTTTGACACCAAATGTTGGTCGGAGTTGAGTACTCAAGGGGGGGATTGATTATCTATAAAAATTTCTATTTGAAACGTTTTATTAAAAGGTTATTCAATAAAAATAAATACAACATAGTTATTCAAAGTAATAAGGTTATGAAATTTTGAATTTTCAAATAACTTCTCAGAATATTAATTAATTCTCACTAATATCAATATCTGTTATCGATATTACTTTTGAAGCTACTCTAATAAGGAAAAATAATCATAAATTCTGTCCAAGATTAACTATCAATGTAAATCTAGTGATTTTTAATTATTCAATAAAACAGATAAAACTAAATTAAACAACATAGCAGAAATAAAACAAGTGGTTCTGTCTCAAGTCAAGACCTAATACACTATACTTGGTGATCACCTGCCACCAAGAAGTTTGTATTAATAAACATGATCCACACCCTAGATTGGGGTAAACAACAGTGCACAGGACTGCCCAGGTCACACGACCTCTTCCATATTTCTTCATGGGTATAAACTACCAGGTCACATAGGTACCTCTTCCATAATTATCTGTGGGAGTAATCAAGTTTAAAATATATGAGAGGAAGGATATATTGTATCCTTCAGTTTATTGCATGAGACAGTGTGTGTTTTAATACAAACAAACACACACACCCTGTTTGAAAGCTAAAAATATTACACAATAGAGAAAAGATGATTAGATAAGGGTAAAAGTTCCTTTAGTGTTATTATATGTATCTCTTGGACTTCTAGGATGAAGCAGATGCAAGTATCGGGTCCTCTTGCGAGAAACAGAGTATCACAAGTATGGTTCTTTAGTTTCCAGTTAGATATGGCTTGTGTTATTCATGGAGTTTGTATTGTAAAGATGTTCTTGAATCTGATCTATGGTATCTCGGATCTTTGGATTCGTGAGTGATTCATGTGTTCTCTAGATGTATCTTGTTTCATGTTTCAGTTCTTTTTGCAAGAATGATCGTGCTTCTGATTCTCTACCACAATATTTTTTTCAAGGCCACACTTTTCTTTTTATTCTTGGAGTGAATTTTTTGGAGTCGACATGATTATTTTATTTATCACATCGTACCTCATACTGTTTGGTGACATGTCTAAAAAGTAATATTAATTATGTCATTGCATTTAAAAGACTCAAATATGACCATTAGAAATTAAACTAAAAATGAAAAAACAGATTAAAAATTGGTGTCACTATTTTTCTGGAAACGGTGTCACTATTTTTCTGGAAATGGTGTCACTTTGAAATAGTGAATTTTTCTTTGCCTTTGAGCGTTGAGATAGTTATGATAGAATAGTTGTATATAAATCAAGAACTGTTAGCACATATACTGTGTTAGGATTACGGTGTCTAGTTCTTTGCCAAAATTTGAATGGTGTCTTAGCAAGGAATCAATGTCACAAACTTCAATAGATATGAAACTAGTTATGTTGTGTGGTCACAGTGTCTAGGTCAGAGTGTTTGGGTCATGGTGTCTGGGACATGGTGTTTGGGTCACGGTGTTTGGGTAATGGAGTTTGGGTCATGGTGTTTGGGTCATGGTGTCTGGGTCACGATGAATTGAAATAGATTAAACAGTATTAACAAGATTTATAGGATATATACGATTTTTGATCATTAAAACATGATTAAAACATGAGGAGTCCAACAATTTGAAACATTATATAATCATGGTAAATGAAAATATATTTTTTGGCTATGATGGGATTTTAGTAATAAAAAAATGGTTAAGTAATCCTTTGGATGCATATACATTTTTATTATGTACTTATGGTGATTGATATTATATATTGAAAATATTATCATATGTTAGAGATTATATGATATACCATATACATTTTTGGTGCACAGATTTATGAGTGATGAATGTTATTTAATGATAAATGTTAAATTTATCACAAAAGTCTATATGATCAATTTTTTTTGATTTTTGATTTCTCAACATGGACAAGAATATTTTTAAAGTGATTTATGTTTAATAACTTATGGAATGATTTATATTGAACTTTGGGTTGTACTGTTGAGGATTTGAAGAATAATATAGTATTTCACATATGATGTGTTATTCATATTGATTATTATTTTATCTTATAATAACATTTTTTGGTTTTCAATAAGAAGAATATATTTTCATCATTTTGTGAATCTTATAGTCTATTAATAGTTTATTTTAGTTATTCAAGCATGAAAAATTACTCATGATGATGCACATTTA
Organism: Viscum album; assembly: GCA_963277665.1. Taxonomy (NCBI): domain Eukaryota; kingdom Viridiplantae; phylum Streptophyta; class Magnoliopsida; order Santalales; family Viscaceae; genus Viscum; species Viscum album. The sequence goes on from OY728137.1 coordinate 117,905,439, forward strand.
AGGTTGAAATAATTATTATAGGATGGGATGAAATAATGTAAGAAAGTTTTATCATATTTTCCATCAAAATTGTATTGTTATTTATTAAAATCAAGAATAATGAAAAGAAATATACTGATTTATATATTTAATATAACAATCAACTTCCATGGAACATTTTTAGAGAGTCATTTGAGTCTTATATAAAAAATTGAATAATCAATTTCATTGAAATAACCATGAAATTAAAGTTCATGATAATATCTATATATGATTTTATTAGTATGTTTAATTTATTTTAGAAACAAAAAATTAAAATTGTGAGGATGCAATTTCTATAAGTAATAATGAATTTAATACCCCCGAAATTTTAGTTTTTTTTAAAAACACCACATTCAATAGTATGTGGCACACATAACACCGAACTTAGAAAAACCATAAAATAATATTATTTATATATTACTGATATAACTTAGCTATTGATTTATCATATTTGAATATGATAAACCTTTATCATTATTAGTTTTTTAAGTTCTAAAAACCCCATATTAGTTTTAATATATAAGTTATTTTTGTTTAAATATTTCAATTTTCAAGTTTATTTTTACCCTTACATGTGGCGTAGGGCCTACATAAATGTAAAATGCTTTCTACCATTTTTCATGCTAGTTGTTAGGAGTAACATAAGAGTAAATAATAAATTATATGGGTTTTTATGGGTAAAATAGTAATAATTTAATGTTAAGGGAAATTCCATGAACTACGTAAGGGTAATAACCTATTTACTCAAGTTGTGAAAGGGTAAAAAATAATTTGAGTAAGGGTAAACTAGAGTTTCTAACAGTTTCATAAGGGTAAAATATAAACTATCTATTTGTATGATATAGTTTCTATATGTTTCATAAGGGTAACATACGTATTGTGTAATGGTAAGGTAGAGTTTTTGTAGGTTACATAAGGATAACCTACCAATGCCTAGGGGAATTTACCTCGCTACATAAGGTTGACATCTATTTTATAAAGGGCATTTAAGGGCAGGGATGAGTTATGAAAGAGTAACTAATTAGTTATAAAAATTATATACAGGTATCCTACCACCCTCATATAACACATAAGATCTACGTAAGGGTAAAATCATGTTACCCTGACAAAGTTTCATTTTTAGGTAAAAATTGTATTAAAAGAATTTGTGTGATATTCATTTCCCAAGATGAAGATAAAATGAATTTGAAGATTTTAAATTCATTAAATCATGGTAATTTACTATAATAACTATTTGGAAGGTTTTAATCCCTTAATGAAAGATTTTAAACACATTTCATTAAAGATCCACTTTAAATACAAATTAAAATGGGGAATTTAATTTGTGATTCTTAATTCTATAGACCTATGCATAGTTTTCCTTCCTGAAAATATCTAATCATTACAACTTTCATTTTTTTATTCTATTAATTCTCACCACACAAGGGATTACCTTGTTCCAGTTTGGTGATACCTTTAATAAAAAAACATGTTCTCCATTAGTTTTTTAGGAATTGTAGAACCCTTTATGTCTCTCCGATATTCTTGGATACTTTGTTTGTCATGGGATAAAATCCATTTATTAGTTCAATAAAATCATTTAATAATTAGATTTTGAAATTATCATTTCAAAACATTCTGAAAAAATGACAATGAAATTTTAAAATAATAATAAATAAGAATTATGGAAAATAATAATAATAATTATTCTTGTTTATGTCAGATTATTCTAGATAGAGGGTTTATCATCACATGTGGAGTTGTAATTATTCTTTACAAAATAATATTTTAACACATGGTTTGTATAAATTGATAATTATAAAATTATCCAGGAGAGATAATCTATTATCCCATGTGGTATTTTATTTCTTTTGGATGTAAAATATTAAAATCGATTCTAGGAATCCTTGGCATGAGATTTGAGCTGATGAACATGATAAAATGTTTTGAGTGATTAGTCCTTGATGGAACATGATATTGACATAAAAATAATTGAGGTAGGAAGTTTCAAACCTTTTTGGTATCTTGATGACACTTGTTTCCCAGATATAATTCTTTTTTCGGAATATTAGATATTAATGACTAATTTTGATCTCTTGTTGGTATGTGCATATCCCATTAGAACCTTATAAGATACTTATTTCCATGACTATGGTTGTAGATTTTTTTGTTTATGTTTATGTTGATAACATGTATTTTATGTTTCTACTTTTATTCAATGTGATATTTTATTCTTTCTTATGTGTTCTAGATTAGTATGTCTTCCTTTGGATGTATTGTTCTTGGTTTCCATAGTAGGAGGACCATTATGGCATATTTATCCGTTAAATAGGGAATAAACATGACTTGTGATGATGCAGATGATCCATCTAAGAATAGGTTAGTGATATGATGATTCCTCGTGGATGTCATGCGATACGATCGTTGTATAGTGGATTCCAAGGGGCATGTTATTCGATGCCTAGTGGATGCTGAGTAGCACTATACCATGATTCCTAGTGGGTGATATAAACAAGAATCACTTGATTCCCAGTGTATGTCGAGTAGTATATAAACATTATGATGAGAAATATCATTACTATCCTCTAGGATAGTTCTTGATTACTTTATTTATCTTGAAATTCCTTATGAAATGGAGCTGATGTAGGTACAACCAGAGCTTCTTGTGGATTTTTTATCACATGGGTTCTCCGTTTTGGAATATTGTGTATCATTTACATTTGTTTTTAAAATATATATTTTTTACACGATCAAATTAGTTAGGGATATTTTGGCAGTTTACTACATGATTTTATTACTCAAACCTGGTATGATAATTTTGATGCATGTTAAGCCTTCATTTATAGGGATCCAAGTAAGGTAAATGGGTTGATGAATGATGGATAAGTTGAGAATAATGAAGTTGGTAGTGGTTTAGGAAGGAATCTTGAGGAACCAATTTATTTAATTTATTTATCTTCAACTTTTATTACTATGGTTTAGCTTGCCACTTTGGGGCCCTGTTTATTTCCTATATATATGATATTCTATCTTTCAATCTCTAAATAACACTCTAATTATTCTATTTATTATATTGATTTATTATTATTTATTCTATGACATGGTACTGATGGTATAGTCTCCCCATTTATCAAATTAGACCCCCCCTACTAGTTTTTAGCCACTTGTGTACATGGAGGTTCACATGAGGTCATGTGGAACTTCAGTTCAGACATGATGGTACAGTATGGGGCACTAGAAAGTGGTATAAGAGGATAGTTTCTTCATTTTAAAGATCCCACATTGTGTACGAGTAATATTTTTTTTCAATAGTTATTATGGGTTGTCAATGATGGTCAATAAAATATCAATATTTCATTAATGAAAATATATTGAAGAAGTTAGAAAGAAATACGTTGCTGGAAGTATCCAAGTAATCAAAGATTGATAATAAAGTAAATGTAGTTTGTATGATTGGATGAATAAGATATTACTCAAGTATTATTATCTTAATAAATTGCTTTTGAAAAATATGATTTTGTAAATACGCTGATTTTTGAGACATTCTTCATGTTAAATAAATGTTTCAAGTATGAAACATTATTTTCAATAAGGAAAATGAAGTTAAGACCATATAAATATTGATTTTCATGAATTAGAAATTAATGAAGATAAAGAAAAATATTATTTTTGAATAAGAAGAAGTTGATGTAATATAAATCTTAATTACATGAATAATGGATGAGGATAATTTATTAGTTAGTTGATACGCAAGTTATGTTGAATAAGTGGCTTAAATTATTTATGGGAGTTTACTAAAAAAAATGGACAACCCTAGTCCAACCAAGATCCACCATAACCGCATATATGGGACCCAAAGGGTTAACCACATGGGAGGCTGTCACGACCCGTCCTCGGGGCCCGTACCGTGACTACCCCAAGCCCGCCTTCCATAGGCCAGGGGCTGGCGACTAGCACCAAGGCGTAAATTCCGGATAAAAAGGGAAGGCATTGCCTTTGTAAAGTAAACAAACACCACAGAGCAAGCAAGGAGTAGAAGTAAACACTAAGTAACAGCTGGTACAACAGTAAGTGCGAAAAAGTAAGTGGGCCAGTATACAAACCCAAACTGAAAGTAAAGTACTACTGGAAGGGAAAACAACAACTGAAAAGTAAAGCCGCAACGCCGAGCTATCCACTGGAAATCCCTCCCGAAGGGTGAGTACAGATAGCCTCCTCTACTCCTCGGGTCCATCCAACCGCTCAGAGTACGTCCCGTCCAGTGGTCCACCTCTAGGTACCATCCTGCTCTGCAAGCCTCAACCACGATTAGCACTGTCTATCGTCTGCAACCAACACAACGTAGTGCGGGCATAGTCCGTGCAGGGGTGAGTATAATCTACTCAGTAGGGACCCCGAGACCCCCGAATGTCTCCCAAAATCCATAAAGGATAATCCACAAAGGAAAGATGAAATCACGAAGTAACATCCAACACTACTTAGGTATATGCCCATACATATACCTAAGTCATCAATTCTCATTCAGCTCCAACATCCGAGCCCAAGTAAAACCCAGTCCACATAGGAAAGAAAAACGTAAATCCACACAGGATAGCACAACACAATCCACTTAGGAAATCAAAACAGGATTCAGCTCACATAGGTATACTTCTTCGTATAACGATAGAGATGATCATATGTATCCACTGATTCATCTAAGCCGTCGGACCCACAAAGGATCGATAGGTACTAACCCCCGCAATGACCCACATAGGATCTGACCCACAAAGGATCGATAGGTAACTAACCCACGCAAAGACCCACACAGGATTGACCCACACAGGATCTGTAGGCGCTGGCTCACACAGAACCGCTGAGCACTGACCCACACAGGATCAGACCCACACAGGATCGGTAGCACTGATCCATATAGGATTGTTGAGTGCTATAGTCATTGTCGTCGAATCCACTAAGGATCTTTGTACAACCATCGTAGTAGTAGCAGTCGCAGCTAGCTCTAGGGTTCCCGCACACAGCAAGCTCATTCGGGAGGGTCCGCTCCACGAGCCGAGAGGCTGATACATCAACTGACACATAGTCCAGATTTTATGTATCCAAAAGTTCCGTATCATCAACAGGAACTCAACGTCGCAGACGGCGCGTCAATCGGACACCCGGTCTGAGAGTTATTGGCTTTTTCGTCCCAGGGGCCTGGTTGGTTTTTAAGTAAAAACCAACTCGACCATACTCCACCTGTGTCCAAACCTCAGGTGAAGTAATCCAAAAGGTCATTATCACTAAGAGGAATCCAAAAAAGTCGACGACACGTCAATCGGACGTCTGGAGCTTAAGATATGCGCGTTTCCGCTCCGAGGGCCCGATTGGTTTCGTGTACGAACCAACTCGGCAGAACCCAAAATATTCAGAAACCTTGAGTGCGATAAACCGAAACGACTGTCTCGATCCAAGGATCGCATCGCAACTAACGGTGCGTCGATCGGAGGCCCGTATCACAAGTTATGGGCGTCCGACCAGAAAAGATTCAGTATTAAGGGGTTCGGGCCCGGTCCGACCCGACCCGATACCCCGAGGGTCGACCCGAACCGGGTCCAGGTCCGGCCTTATTGGGCGCAGCCCGGCGTGGCCTGGCGCGAGGAGCGCTGGGCGCGCGTGCCAGGCACTCGGCCAAACGGCCAAGCTGTTGAGGGGGGGGGGGGGTGCCCCCTGGTTGGTAACCGCGGCCCCCCTTAATGGTGGCCGCTCAGCTGACCGCCGGGGGTTCGAAACCCCTGACCTTCCCTTGTCCGACCAGCCCGCTTGGCCGGCCAGCTTCCACCGCCACGGGACCGGCGACGACCGATCCCCCCTGCTCTGACACCGGCGGCCCGGAACCGGCCGCCGGTCACCCTGCTCCGCCGTGGCCCGGAACCGTCCGCGGTCTTGGTTCGTCCGGCGCCGCGCGACGGCGCCGCGCCCCTCCATCACGACCCCTCTCCGGCCGCGGTGTCTTTGGTTTTCTCCGACGCGGAACGACGACGTCGCTTCCTTGTTTGATTTCACAGCGCGGTCCGACGGCGCCGCACATTCCTTGCCGCACGATTCTACACGGTGGGACGTCACCGCGCCATTCCCGTTTCAACCACAAAAGAAACCAACATGGATAAAGGAGGAGGGTTGGCCGTGTATGTGCGGTCCGACACCCTCTCGTTAATCAATAAAAAATGGTGGTATTCCACGAAGAACGTCAAGTAGTAATCACGAACAAAATAAATAAATAAACCCCTACCTTGAGCGTAGCTTGAATGGAGGTTCGTCGAACGAGGATTCGTCGCGGAATATCCGTCGCGGGAAGAGGCGTCCCGGAATGAGCCGTCGCAGAAGGCGACGTCGACCTCCGAGGAATCCGGCATTCTTCGCGTTCTTCGCGTTCTTCGTGTTCTTTGACGAAGAGGATGAAGAAACTCAAGACTCCCTTAACTTTTCTCCCAAAGCTCTCAAGGTAAGAAGACTCCAACAAAAATAAAATAAGACACTTACTTATTTTATTAACACAACATAAGGTTTGAAATTCAAAAGTTTGAATTAAACCACAAAATTAAATTACACAAGTTGTCATAATTTATGAAGGGTTATGGAAGGTGAAGGGGTAGGGTTCGTGTGGGCCCCACCACCTTCATAACCTACAAATGGAAGTTGGGTGGTTTTCCCCAACTTCCACCCAAAGCTTAATCCACTTAAAGTAAAAATAAAAATTGTTGCATAATTTTTATTTTACCTTCCACATAAATTAACAACTTCTCTCATGTAAACGCAACTCCAAAAATGGCGTTCCTAATCAATTACCGGCACTAAGGATCCATTGGTGCCCTCAGAATTCGATTCTGAGCACTGGTTCAAAAGTTAGAAATTCCCGCTCGTTCGTTCACTGAACGTACCCGAGCTAAACTTTGGATTGGAATTCCCGGCACACCGGGCCTCAGAATCAAGTGCCGTAAAAAACTACGTTCATGTAAAATCCCAAAGAAAATTAAGAAAAAAATTTCCTTGAATTTTACGGGTCTTTACATTACTCTTACCTTAGGGATTTACGTCCATGTAAAGATACATCAAAAACTAGGGAAACAAATGTGGGTACTGAGCACGCATCTGAGCCACCCTCTCCCAAGTGCTCTCCTGAAGATTCTCGTGCTGCCACCTAATGCACACTAGAGGAATTGACGGTCCTCGTAGGACCTTCTCCTGTCGATCCTCGATCTCCACTGGGACCACCGTAAAATTCACCCCATCATCAATGTCCAGCTCCCCATGGTCAATGATATGCGTCGGATCGTGCACGTATCTCCTCAGCTGAGATACGTGGAAGACGTCGTGCACCCGGTGCAACTGAGGTTGTAGAGCCAGGCGATAAGTTACCTCGCCAATCCTGCTGATGACCTGGAATAGTTCGATGAAGCGTGGAGATAACTTTCCGCCTTGTCCAAATCTCTGTAATCCACGTCGAGGTGAGACACACAAGAAGACGTGGTCGCGATCCTCGAACTCTAGTGGCCTCCGCCTCCTTTCAGCATAAGACTTCTGCCGGATCTGAGCTGTCCTCATCCACTCCTGGATGACCTGGACCTTCTCTGTCATGTCCTGGACCATCTCTGGTCCCAAAAGTGCTGACTCCCCAGGGTCTGTCTAGCACAAAGGAGATCTGCAAGGTCGGCCGTACAACGCCTCGTATGGTGCCATCCCGATGGTGGAGTGGTAACTGTTGTTGTACACAAACTCCAACAAGGGTAGGTGGTCCTCCTAGCTACGACCAAAGTGGAGGACACATGCGTGTAGCATGTCCTCGAGAGTCTGAATGGTCCTCTCCGTCTGACCATCTGTCTGAGGGTGAAAGGCAGTGCTCAGACGTAGCTGCGTCCCGAATGCCTCCTGCAACCCCTTCCAAAGCCGGGAAGTAAAGAGAGCATCTCGATCGGAGACGATAGATGATGGCACACCATGAAGCCATACAATCTCTTGAACGTAGAGACGTCCCAAGCTCTCCACTGAGCCCTGCTCTCTGATGGGTAAGAAGTGATCCGACTTGGTGAGTTGGTCGACAATCACCCAAATGGAGTCGTGACCTCTGGAAGTGCATGGAAATCCAATCACGAAGTCCATAGATATTCCGTCCCACTTCCACTCTGGGACCTCAAAGGGCTATACCAAGCCTGTTGGTACCTGATGCTCTGCCTTCACCTACTGGAAGGTGAGGCATCGAGAAACTAACTCCTCCACAGCCTTCTTCATGCCCATCCACCAGTGCTATCGTCTGAGATCCTGGTACATCTTCGCCACTCCAGGATGTACCGCCAAAGGAGAAGTGTGGAACTCTCTTAGAACCTCCTCCCGTAAAGCAACTGGTACCAAGGTATGTCCTCTGAAAAGGACGTCATGCTCTGGTCCAAAGGAGAAACCATCAGGTGCCTGTCTTGAGGATATCTGTGCATGCTGCGTCTCACAGTCAGCGTCCCCACGCTGTGCCTCTCTGACCCACTGCAGTAGTGGAGGGGTGACTGTGAGAGACTGAAGGAAGGCTTCTCCATCTCTATCCATGAAGGATATCTGCAAAGAGGCTAGCTGCTCTGTCGCCTCCTCAAGTAGCTGAATGCCCGTCCTCCTATTGAGAGAATTGACTACCACTTTCCCCTTCCCAGGAGTATAGACTATCTCGAAGTCATAGTCCTGGAGGAACTCGAGCCATCGCCACTGTCTCAGATTCAGGTCCTTCTAATAGAAGATGTACCTGAGACTCTGATGGTCAGAAAAGACTGTAAAGCGCTTGCCCATCAGGTAGTGTTGCCATGTCTTCAAAGTGAAGACCAATAATGCTAACTCCATGTCATGGGTAGCGTAGTTCTGCTCATGCGGCCTCAACTGACGTGATCCATAGGCGATCACGGCCCGCTCCTACATCAGAACACATCCGAGTCCGGTCACTAATGCATCACAGTAGACTACGTACCCTACTCCCTCCTCAGGCAACCTCAAGATAGGAGCGCTGGTCAATCTCTGTCTTAGCTTCTGGAAGCTCTGCTGACATCTGTCTGACCATACAAAGGGTTTACCCTTCTTCGTCAAAGCTAAGAGTGGTGCCGAAACTCTGGAGAAGTCTGGAACGAATCTCCGGTAGTATCCAGCTAGTCCCAAGAAACTCCGCACCTACGTCACGCTCCTGGGTGGCTCCCAAGCTAGCACTGCCTCGATCTTCGCAGGATCCACTGCAACTCACGTCTCAGAGATGATGTGTCCCAAGAAGTGGACCTCAAGTATCTAGAACTGAAACTTTGAGAGCCTGCCATAAAGCTGGTGCTCTCGGAGTGTGTCCAGTACAACTCGCAAGTGGTAGGTGTGCTCCTCCTCAGTCGTCGAGTATATCAAAATGTCATCGATGAAGACCACGACAAATCGATCAAGGTATGGCTGAAATATCCTGTTCATGAGGCCCATGAATAGCGCTGGTGCATTGGTTATGCTGAATGGAATAACCAAGAACTCATAGTGGCCATACCGACATCTGAAGGCCGTCTTCTGCTCGTCCTCGTCCCGAACTCTGAGCTGATGATAGCCTGGCCTGAGGTCTATCTTTGAGAACCACCGTGCTCCCTTGAGCTGATCGAAGAGGTCATCAATCCTCAGTAGCGGATACTTGTTCCTCACCGTCACCTGGTTCAGGCGACGATAGTCGACACAAAGTCGCAAGCTCCCGTCCGCCTTCTTGGCGAACAAAATTGGGGCAGCCCAGGGTGAAACACTGGGTCAGATGAAACTCTTGCCCTGCAAGTCCTCTAACTGTATCCATAGCTCTCGAAGCTCAGCGGGGGCCATCCGATATGCTAGAGTCGATATCGGGGCTGTACCGGGGTATAGGTCAATATAAAAGTCTACCTCTCTGCGAGGAGGTAGCCCTGGGACGTCATCAGGAAATACGTCCGCATACTGATCCACTACTACAGGAAAACTAGGACTCTGCACGTCAACTGCACCTAGGATGAGGCTAGCCCACTGATGAGTGATGGGCTATCCTCTCCTATGCGAGAGTCAATCCTGTGCTGCGAAGGATCCCTTCTCGCCAGTGAAGGTGAACCTGCCCCTGTCGGTGCATACACATCGTACCTTGCGCCTAAAACAGTCAATCTGCGCATGGACTGCAGATAACAAATCCATGCCCAAGATGACGTCGTAAGGCCTCGACGCCGCTACAAGAAGATCCCAGCTGAAGCTCTCACCTCCTAGAGTAAGCTCACACTGCCGGCACCAGCGTGTAATCATCGAGTCTGCTCCCGTAGGAGTCTCTAGCCGTAAGGATCGAGCCAACGGCTCTGTCAGAATCTCCGACCTCCGAACAAGGGCAACAACTATTAAAGAGTGACTCGCTCCTGTGTCTATAAGAACTCTAGAAATAGTGGAATAGACACAGATAGTACCTCGAATCATCTCGGGCACGCCGTGGTCGTAGGTCTCCGCTGCCTGGAGCTGTGCCTATCTCTACCTGCCATCTCCCTGTGGCAGGGGTCGATCTCTTGGTGGTGGTGGTGGTAGAGCCTTAAAGCGTCGCGCACCACCTGCTGCACGACCAGCTCTTCTACCTCATCCGCCTCCTCCCTGCGGACCACCACAGTCGACCCTATGCCTCTTCCTGGGTGGCCCCTCAACCGTCTACTGCTCCTCGGCATGGTGGGTCAGGCAGTCACGAGCCATGTGGCCCTGCCCGCCGCATGTGTAGCACTGCCTGCCTCTCGAAAGACTAGCTCCACGCTGTGTGCCCCGCACTGCTGAGCCCGTGTTTGGAGGTCGTCTGCGTGAGGGTCTGGTCTTCCTGGACCCCTGAGTCATCCGTCGAATGCCTGCTGCAGAAGACTCTGCTACGTGCCACCCTGCGGTAGGTCTCACAGCTGATGAAGGCTCAACAAGGAAGCTCTCGATCAAAAGGGATCGCTCCAGTACTCCTGCCTGAGTCGGAATGCTGAGGGAGATCAGAAATGCCCTGATCTCATGTCTCAATCCCTGCTCAAAGGTCCGGGCCCGAATGAATGGGTCCCGTACCATGTCTGTCGAGTAGCGCGAGATATCGGTAAATCTCGTCGAGTACTGGGCGGCCGTCAAGCTACCCTGCCGCAGTTGAAGAAGCTTCTGGATGCGCACCGCACAGAGGGTGGATGGGACAAACTCTGAGGAAAAGATGCTCTCAAAGTCTTTCCAGAGAAGAGATGCCTCATCGTGCACCTAGAGCATCAAGCTCCACCATCGGCCCACTACCGCATGCAGTAGGCTCGCTGTGAGTATCACCATGAGGTCTGCGGGTGTCCTCACTAACCGGAAAACTCGTACCACTGCCTCTAGCCAGTCCTCGGCTGCCTGGGGGTCCGTCTCCCCGCGGAACCTAGGCGGTCGCTGGCGCTGGAACTCATGCAGTGCACTAAGGGGACGTGCATCGTCAGTGGCTGGGGCTGGAAGCATCAGTGGCTCGGCGGGTAGAGGTACCGCCGGTGCCTCATTTGTCAAAGGGCCCTGCACCGAGACCTCGTCGCTCGGTGGGCTGTCGTTGCGCTCAACTCTCGGAACCCTAGCTGGATGCCGTCGTGGGGCCATCCTGAAAAGGAAACAGATGCGCCACGGTCAGAACAGTATACCTAGTGAGCTGACACAAATTAATCATAAAGGAAACTTGAAACACACATGCAATCAATGTTTTTGTGCATTAAGTCAGAAATCAGAAGTCACGGTCTTGATGTATGGATACGTCGGCCGCCGCACCAACATTGGACTCCCTGGACTGATAACCACACCCAATACGCTTAACACTGTTTCTTCACATAAAAAAAAGATCAGAGTCCCATGTTCTGTGGTAGAACCGAACTCCTCTGATACCAATTTGTCACGACCCGTCCTCAGGGCCCGTGCCGTGACTACTCCAAGCCCGCCTTCCATTGGCCAGGGGCTGACGACTAGCACCAAGGCATAAATTCCCAATAAAAAGGGAAGGAATTGCCTTTGTAAAGTAAACAAACACCACAGAGCAAGCAAGCAGTAGAAGTAAACACTAAGTAAAATATGGTACAATAGTAAGTGCCGAAAAGTAAGTGGGCCAGTATACAAACCCAAACTGAAAGTAAAGTACAACTGGAAGGGAAAACAGCAACTGAAAAGTAAAGACACAACACCGAGCTGTCCACTGGAAATCCCTCTTGAAGGGTGAGTACAGATAGCCTCCTCTGCTCCTCGGGTCCAGCCGACCGCTCTGAGTACGTCCCGTCCAGTGGTCCACCTCCAAGTACCGTCCTGCTCCGCAAGCCTCAACCACGATCAGCGCTGTCCGTCGTCTGCAACCAACACAACGTAGTGCGGGCATAGCCCATGTAGGGGTGAGTATAAGCTACTCAGTAGGGACCCCGAGACCCCCGAAGGTCTCCCAAAATCCACAAAGGACAATCCACAAAGGAAAGATGCAATCACGAAGTAACATCCGACACTGCTTGGGTATATTCCCATACATATACCTAAGTCATCAATTCTCGTTCGACTCCAACATCCGATCCCATGTACAACCCAGTCCACACAGGAAAGCAAAACGTAAATCCACACAGAATAGCACAACCCAATCCACTTAGGAAAGAAAAACAGGATTCAGCTCACACTGGTATACTTCTTCGTATGACGATAGAGATGATCAGATATATCCACTGATTCATCTAAGCAGTCAGACCCACAAAGTATCGATAGGTACTAACCCCCACAATGACTCACATAGGATCTGACCCACAAAGGATCGATAGGTAACTAACCCCCGCAAAGACCCACACAGGATCGGTCCCACACAGGATCTGTAGGCACTGGCTCACACAGAACCACTGAGCGCTGACCCACACAGGATCGGTAGCACTGATCCACATAGGATCGCTGAGTGCTGTAGTCGTCGTCGTTGAATCCACTGAGGATCTCTGTACAGTCATCTTAGTAGTAGTAGTCGCAGCCAGCTCTAGGGTTCCCACACACAGCAAGCTCGTTCGGGAGGGTCCGATCCATGAGCCGAGAGGCTGATACATCAACTGACACATAGTCCAGAGTTGATGTATCCAAATGTTTTGTATCGTCAACAGGAACTCAACGTTGCAGATAGTGCATTAATCGGACGCTCGATCTGAGAGTTATTGGCTTTTTCGTCCCAGGGGCCCGGTTGGGTTTTAAGTAAAAACCAACCCGACCATACTCCACCTGCGTCCAAACATCGGTCGGAGTAAGCCAAAAGGTCCGTCTCACTAAGAGGAATCCAAAAAAGTCAACGACACGTCAATCGGACGTCTAGAGCTTAAGATATGAGCATTTCTGCACCGAGGGCCCGGTTGAGTTTGTGTACGAACCAACTCGTCCGAACCCAAAGTATTCCGAAACCTTGAATGCGATATACTGAAACGACTGTCTCGGTCCATGGATCACATCGCAACTGGCAATGCGTCGATCGGAGGCACGTAGCACAAGTTATGGGCGTCCGACCGAAAAAGATTCGGTATTAAGTGGTTCGGGCCCGGTCCGACCCGACCCGATACCCATAGGGTCGACCCGAACCGGGTCCGGTTCCGGCCCACTTCGACGCAGCCCGGCCTGGCTGGCGCACCCCGGCTCGGCCGGCGCGGCCTGGCCCGGCCTCGGCGCGGCCCGACCTGGCGCGCGACACGCTGGGCAAGCGCTCGGCCAAACGACCGAGCCATTGAGGAGGGGGGGGGGGGGCTGCCCCCTGGTTTGTAACCGCGGCCCCCTTAATGGGGGCCGCTCATCTGACCGCCGGGGGTTCGAAACCCCCGGCCTTCCCTTGTCCAGCCGGCCCGCTTGGCCGGCCGGCTTCCGCCGCCACCGGACCGGCGACGGCCAGTCCCCCCTGCTCCGACACCGGCGGCCCGGAACCGGCCGCCAGTCACCCTGCTCCGCCGCGGGCCAGAACAGGCCATGGTCTTGGTTCGTCTGGTGCGGCGTGACGGTGCCACGCCCCTCCACCGCAGCCCCACTCCAGCGCGGTGCCTTCGGTTTTCTCCGACGTGGCGCGACGACATCACGTCCTTGTTTGAGTTCACGGCGCGGCGCGATGGCGTCGCGCATTCCTTGCCGCACGATTCCGCGCGGTGCGATGGCACCGCGCCATTCCTGTTTCAACCACAAAAGAAACCAACATGGATAAAGGAGGAGGGTTGGCCCTGTTTGTGCAGTCCGGGCCCCTCTCGTTAATCGATAACAATTGGTCATATTCCACGAAGAACGTCAAGTAGTAATCACAAAAAAAAATTAATAAATAAACCCCTACCTTGAGCGTAGCTTGAACGGAGGTTTGTCGAATGAGGATTCGTCGCGGAATATCCGTCGTGGGAAGAGGCATCGCGGAAGGAGACATCGCGGAAGGAGACGTCGACCTCCGAGGAATCCGGCGTTCTTCGCGTTCTTCATGTTCTTCGACGAAGAGGATGAAGAAACTCAAGACTCCCTTAGATTTTTCTCCCTAAACTCTCAAGGTAACAGGACTCCAACAAAAATAAAATAAGAAACTTACTTATTTTTTTAACACAACATAAGGTTTGAAATTCAAAAGTTTGAATTAAAACACAAAAATTAAAGTACACAAGTTGTTATAATTTATGAAGGGTTATGAAAGGTGAAGGGGTAGGGTTCGTGTGGGCCCCACCACCTTCATAACCTACAAATGGAAGTTGGGTGGTTTCCTCCAACTTCCACCCAAAGCTTAATCCACTTAAAGTAAAAATAAAAAATGTTGCATAATTTTTATTTTACCTTCCACATAAATTTACAACTTCTCTTGTGTAAACGCAACTCTGGAAATGGTGTTCCTAAGCAATTACCGGCGCTACAAATCCATTGGTGCCCTCAGAATTTGATTCCGAGCACTGGTTCAAATGTTATAAATTCCCTCTCGTTCGTTCACTGAATGTACCCGAGCTAAACTTCGGATAGGAATTTCGGGCACACTGGGCCTCAGAATCAAGTGCCGTCAGAAACTGCGTTCATGTAAAATCCCAAAGAAAATTAAGAAAAAAATTTATCCTTGAATTTTACGGGTCTTTACAGAGGCTGTCAACCTGGCCAACCCATATCTATAGGAGAGGGAGAATATCACCCACATGAAGTACATGGAGTTAGAATAATTGGGTGGATTCATTTCATCCATAAAGCATGAATATGGATCACATAAGGGTTCTTGGGTAGATCATGAAGGGGTGTTTCATGAGTCATATATGGTGGGGGTTGTGAGTTTTTGGTGCCCAACCTAGATCCTTAGTTCGAAGCACTAATATTATGTAATATATTATTAATTTCTTTACAACTAAGTGCTTCTTCAATGTGGGTCATAGCCCGAACACAAAAAATGTTCATGCGTTAAAAAATTATGTATAGAATATTAGATCCATAATCAAATTGATATTTACTGTTGAATCAGCAGAAACCTTCATATTTGACCTTAAAAATCATCTAATATTTCATGTACACCAGATATATTGGATCATCTTTCATGATTCTACGAGGTGCATGCATTCATTTTTCAGAAAGACATATCATCTACAGATGAAGAAAAAAAGTTTTTAATGATGATATAAATTATAGAAATGTTTCCATGAGTCTAAAATATATGAATGAGTTCAGATTCTAAAAGGTGTATGTGATTATTTTTCAGATGCACATGAGGCCTCATTATATAAGAAAATACAAGATGTTTTTTGGTGTTTTGTAACCATCTTTAAAAGAATAAAATTTTACATCATCAAGAATTGAAATATTTTGATTGAAATGGAAGTATTCATGGTCTTTTAATGTGGTTCAAAGGCTGTGCAAACTCAATAATAATTATTGCAACACTATACTGAGGAGATATTACTACCACTCAGGATTTATACAAGAGCTCTTGTTTTATGAAAATAGACCATCTCTACTTTTTCTCATTCATGAGGTATAATATAGTTACATGAGACTCTTAGAAACATGGGTAAGGGGAGTTTTGTGTATTTATTCATGTGATTAAGACAAAATGTGCTCTATTTGTCTGAATAAGAAGAGTTATATGTTTTATTTCTTTGTTTATGCCTCCACGACTGCATGATGATTTGTTTTTCAAACCAGTGGTATTATAAATACTATATCACCGATTTACACTAATATAGTGAACTCAAATATTCACCCTTACATAAAGAAAGGATACAATGTAATATAATGAACTACCCAGGTTACACAAGAGAGAAAGGGTTTCTCATTCCTAAGGGTTATAAAAATCTCCTAAGGAATACATGAAGAAGTGTGATACAAATGTATGAAGAAAAATTGGACAATTTTTTACTGTTTATGTGTTGTAGGTTCAAGAATATATCATATACCCATACTATTTTTTAAGAGGGTTTTTAAGAAGCAAGAATTAAAGGTTTCTTGAAGATGGTGAATAGTGTGGTGCATGCAGGAATATAGGATTTTATGGAACACATCTTGAAAATTTGAGATATAGAAAATAAAATATTAATGAATCATACATTATATGTTCTTGAGATTATATGAGAAATAATTCATGTCACATATGACATGATTTTAGGAAGATACATTGAAAATTAATCACTTATATTTATTATCACATAATTGTTTTTCGAAGACCAGAAGAATTATGTTCCGACTGTAAATTAAGAGAAAAAATCCCATATTGACATAAATTTTTTAATGGATATTAATTTTGATGATAATGATATGAAAATTCATCATTTTTATAATAAAAAATGAGGTTTTTGATTCTATAAAGATAATAAATTTAGTTTACTATAAGGGAGAAGAAAGGTTAGACTAGATACATGATAATGATTTTATTATTTATTGGTATTGGATGAACAAGGTGAATTAGAAGGAGAACTGATGTAGTATTATCAAAAATAAATAATAAATGAATAATAAATAGAGATATTATTGTGCATATACGTTTTCAAAGGATGAAGAAGAATATAAAATATCTTTAAGTTTGGTATTATGAAGAAGGAAAGTTAATTACATGCTCTTGTACATGTAAAAAGTGAAGAAGTAGGAAGAGAAGAATAAAGAAAACCTATGATATCCATCATAAATCACAATAGGTTAAAATATTTATTAGTGCTACAAAAATTTAATAAGGTGAATACTATATTCATAAAAAGTATAAAAAAAATTAAAAGATATAAAAACAATCACCATCAATTGACCATTTTTGAGTACAATGGAAAGGTTATTCAATACTTACTGAAACCGAACTTAAAGGATTATTTTATAGTGTTTGTGTGGTATTCAGTTATTTCCAAATTATTACAGGAAATATATACTCTTATTGATTAGTTATCCTTGTAAAAATTTCATGTTTCATCTTACATTATTTCATATACATGTATATGATAAGTGAAATGGAATAATAGAATCCAAATCCTTCCATGTATAATATGTTAAGGGATAAAAATTAATAAACATTTAAAAAGTTTCCATGAATAACTCTCCTACCCTCAGTGTTGAGTATATCCTAATGTTGTCCTCTCAATTTGTACCAGAGCCAAGAATCAACCCTTTCAGATTATCTACTTTTAAAATTTTTTTTAATGATTTCGGTTTCTTTGTTATATTAATAATGATGTACAATTTTAGTGAAGATTCATTTATCTCTGAGTAAAAGTCTAAATTTACCAAGAACCTGATAAATAAGACTAACAAAGAGAAAATAAATCTTAAGAAGATTCACATATTATGTAAATAGAAAAGTATCAGTTTCTCTAGTCCTTCCCAACAATGAAGAAATATCAAGCTTGTAATGTAAATGACAAGTGGATCAAGTTTCCACTGTGGAGAAAGTCAATATTTCTACCTCAAGTGAATCATTAATGGTTATTGATTTTGAGACATTTAAAGATTATTATACAAAAATTCCTCAAGATAAATATCCCAGCAGAAGTTGTGATGATGATTAATCTATAACTTTTTAAGATATATCAGTTGATAGGTTAAGAAATACGCTAAATTTAATTCTTTTGGAAATATTATCTTTTTTTATGTAATCATTAAATACTTTTTGATGGAAGAAGAAACTGATAATACATAGAATGGTTTGTAAGAAAAAAATTCTATAATGAATAAATGTCTTCATAGAGGTTAGGTCCTTCGAATAAAAATAGATTTAATAAGTGGAATATATATATGAATTCAAGAACACTATAGAATAAAAATCTCTAAACTTTAAGAGAAAATGAAAAAAATATGGATGTCAAGGATTTTCAATTGGAAGAAAATTTTACGAGGATTAAAGAAATAGAATCATTGTTGAAAAATAAAGATAAAATATGTGAAGAGGAAGTAAAATGAATGAATAAGGATTATTAAAATAATATGATAATTATTTATATCAAACAATCACCCTCAATATGAAATTTATAGAATTGTAAACATAGTTTTTCATTCTTGAGAAGACACATATTGAAATTTCACTGAATAAGTATATATATATATATATTATTGCAAGTCAATGATAACTAAAGGATTATAAGGATTAAGCACATATAACTTGTGATAAGAAGATAATTAATTAATTCGATTATCTATCTTAAGTAGTTTTCCAAAATAAAGTACCATCGATACCATATTTTAATAACGATTCTAAAATTTCCATCATAAATGGTGAAGGTTGGAAATTATAAATATGTACATGTATTTTGTTAAAATATCTGATTATAATCCTTCCAAAATGACTAGGGTATATAGGAAAAGGAGTGTGGACTCTAGTTCCCCATGAATATCCCAAAAATTTAGGAAGAAGACCCAAAAATATTATATAGATGAATTAGAAGATCATTTTTTATTGGTCAATGTTGGTTTTGAAAAAGATTCAATCATTATGCATTTGATTTTTGGTATAATACTTTAAACAAAAAATAACAAAGGAAGACCATGTCATGTGGAATCAAGCCTAAAAAGAAGAATAAATATTAATAGATTAAGTAAAATATTTATACATTAAACATAGTTGGAAAACATGAAAGAATATGTGATTCAATTAATATTAGAGGTCATAATAATGTACATGATCATATCAACATGTATCCAAAGTTGATGAGAAAACAATACCATAGAAGTTGGATAATAAAGAAGAAGAAAATTGTGAAGAAACCATATGAATAATATAAAAATATTTCTCCAAAGAATAAATTTTATAAGATCAAGGATTCTAAATCCCTGATGTTATTGAAAAGTGTGGCATCCAAAAAGTCTAATTAGAATGATATCATTTAGAAGAATCAATGTGGGAAATCCAAAATTTCTTTGAAGGTTTATAATGACATGTTAGTTATCTATCTAGATGAATTAGAAATAACATCTAAATGGAATAACAATATAAAAAGGCTAGTGAAAAAGGGGAAAACAATTACACATGGAGATGAAGAAGTTCTATGTGTGAGGGGAAACATGGATGAAAACTCTTGATGATTGTTTAGAAATAATTCCATTATAATAATAATTGTTTAAGAATATGAAAGTTACACCATGTGATAAAAGTAATTTAAAATATCTTTACAAAATAATATTCAAACATCATAGAAATTGAATAAGTGATAAGATCCATATTTACTCAACCTAAATTAGATAGGAAGTCCATAAGATAACTCATGAATATTAGAGGAAATGGAGAAAAATGGTTGAGAAAACTATCTAAAACTTGGTGTTAAAATTGATAATCAAGAAAGGATCCACCTAGTTCACTTAATATGTGTGTGATCTATTTGTTCTTATAACATAGGAAATTGAAGGGGAAGTATTTTCGTAGGGGGAGAACCAGAGAAGTAGTGAGTGTAGACAATTAATGATACAAATTATGAAGAAGTAATGATCCTTGAATGATTACTCAATTGATATTAAAATAATTATATGGTAGAATATCATCTTTTATGAATGTTATATCATATCCTAGACAAAAATTATAAATAATATACCATCCTGGAATAAACATATATTTTATATACTATATCACAAGTATTGAAAGAGATCATTCTTTGGGAAAATTTAGATGTTGTAAAATCTAGATAGTTACAAGTTAAATATAAATTTTGGTGGATTATAAATATTGGAACATCTTAAAATGCATTAATAAATAGATTAACCATTTTCAATACAATGATTAGTGTTTCCCTTTAGGGGGATACAAATCAATAAAGGTTAATAAGTTTCAAGAAAATATTATTTCATACAAATCAGATTATTCTTGGAATTTCTTGAAGATAATTTCTTTGGAAAAGTAATCATTTTTCTTAATACCTCATCCTTGGTTATCTAAAATAATAAACTTAATACCAAGGGGAAGTAATTTAATTATTCAACATCATATAAAAATTGGGCGTATAGAGGCGATCTAAGGATTTTAATCTTGGTCGTTATACTTAATTTTGTTTATCTGTATGTTGAAGTGAGTGTTGTAATTTCAGGTCTATCTATCCAATTTTTTTTATATATCATGTACACCTAAAGAAAAATAATGGATGAAATATTTATAAAGTATGGACTAATACCATTTACCATGAACATTTTATTTCTTTTCATCAAAGGAGAGATAATGTGAAATTTTTTTTTGGAAAATTAATGGGGAGAGATTCACATATTTCCATATTCATTTAGAAATAGAATTTTAGGAATTGTTAACAAATAAAAAGAGAGATATTGAATAGACCACTTTGTGTATGATTTGTATTTTTTATCAATGGTTGTTTTTGGTTTTAAATGGTTATAAATTCAATAGAAATATTTCATTGATGTCAACATGTTGAAGAATTTAAAATAAAAATAGTATATAGAAGCATCCAACTTATCTAATCCTGATAATGAAGTGAATGTAATATGGTTGATTGGATGAATAAGAATGTATTGGAGTCTTATTCTCTTAAGAAAGTACCTTTTAAGAATTTATGTTTGTGACTCTTATATTTGTTGAGATTTTAATCATGTTAAAGAAATATGTCAAGTCAGACACATTGTTTTCAACATGGAAGAGGAAGTGAAGTCCATGAAAATATAGATTTTCACAAATAAGACTTTAATGAAGATCATGCAAAATATTATTTTACCTGAATAGTAAAAAGGCCATAAAATGAAAATCTTAATTTCATGAAGAATATATAATAATAATTGGTTAGTAAGTTGGTATGAATATTATGTTGAATATTTTCTTAATTATTTATGGGAGTATATGAAACAATATGCCCAACTATTAGCCAACCAAGAACCACATCAACCCCATATTTGGGATACAAGGGGTCTACCATGTTGGCGGTAATCTACCTAGAAAAACCATAGCAATAGGTTGGGGAGTATAGTCCTCACATAGATTTTATGTAGGTACTACATGAAAGTGGATTCATATCACTCGTAGAGTGTATAAATGCTTTGAAGGAGGGTTCTTGGGTGAACTGTTCAAGGGTCTGACATAAACCGTGTAGGTTGTGTGTGGTGTGTTCTGATTTCCAACCCTGGTGCTAAGGCTCTAAGAACTGATGAAATTAAATCTATTATTATGTGATTCACAAATAAATTCTACTTTAATGTTTAACAAGGGCCGAATTCAAACACTACTCATTCATTAAAGACTTATACATGGAATATAGGCCACACAACCTAGCTTATCAAGGTTTTCCAATCAGTTGTAGTTATTGTATTTAACCTCACCTCTCATCTAAATGATTTAGTATGCTGAAGTTATTTCAATTTTTTGTGACTGAAATTATTGATCCATGCTCTAATGGACGCGATATTATGATGATCATAAACTATAGAATATTTTATGATTCTAAAAGGCACATTCAGGAGGCTTTCAAGAAAACATATCTTCTATCGATGAAGAACAAATTTTTTCGATGATGATAAAAATTATATAAATGTGTTATGAATCAAAAATTAATGAATGAAATTTTATTATGAAAGGTTCATTTAATTATTTTTGGATTCACATGAGACCTCATCACATAAAAAAGGAGACTTGGAATCAAGAAACTTTCATTTGAAGAATAAAAAGATGAGATATTTGGGAATTAAAATATTTTGATTGACATGGAATTATTATTAGTCTTATAAGGTGGTAAAAAAATTATTCCAAATTGGCTTAAATACAAAAGAACTATGTTGAGGAGAAGCTACCACCACTCTATCATTATACGACAACTCTTTTTTTTTCTAGAAATAGAGTATCTCCACTCATTATTCTATGAGAGGAAGTAAAAATTTCCATGAGTTTCATAGATACGAAAAGAAGCAGAACTTCAAGCACTAATATCCATTATAAATAATAATTTTTCCCTACTTTCATGTAGTTGAAAAGTTCTATATTGGTTTGCTGTGTTTATGGATTTTCGATTGCATGATGATATGTTCCAAGAACCAATGGTAGTATAATGAATCCCTTACTGAGTTATGTGAAGATCGTGAAATCATTTATATAACCTTATGAGATGGAAGAAGACACTATAATATCACAAACTACTGAAGTTACATGAGATATAGATTGGTGGTTGTTCTTGTATGCCATTATAATCATGTGAGGAAGACATCAGTTATTGTGATACACTTGCATGAAGTAATTAATGATACTTGTTTTCAATTTTTGTGACTTTATTACAAGAATATATCATTTATACACATTTTTTGTGTTAAGTGGTTGTTTAAGAAGGATAAATACACAATTTATTGAAGAATATGGAAAATTGCGTGGTGTAAGTAACCATTGAGGATTACTTGCAACACATATAGATAACTTGAGATATAAAATATAAAATATAAATGAATCATTCATAATATGTGCCTAAGTTTTCATAATAAATCTTGAATTTCAAAAAGGAAATGATTTTATGAAGATAAATCAAGAATATAACACTGATATTTAATATCTCATAATTTTTTTCATATAAAAACAGAAGAAAGTGCCTACCATGAAGCATGAGTGAAACCCTCATAAAGGGAAAAAGTTTTTTAAAGTTAATAAATTATGGTAATGTTTAGCTAAAAATTCATTATTTCAATAATCACAAATGATGTTTTTTATTTTATCCAAATCTAAAATTCAGTTTATTGTAAGGGATAACAATGGTTCTACTAGATACCAGATAAATATTTCATTATTAGTTAGTGTTGAAAAAACATGGTGATGGAGAAGGAGAAAAATGTTGTATCTTCATAATTTAATATAAAAAGAAAAGTAAGACAAGGTTAGAGTACTAATAATATTTGTTTTTGTTGAATCATGGAGAAGAAGAAAACTAAGATTTTAGTTTTCTAAACTTATAAATTAATGTTTTTTCTCAATGAAATGCACATAACAAGTGAAGAACTCAGAAGATAAGAAACAATAATCACTATGAAATCAATCATAAGTTTCATATAGTGGAGGAAACTATTCATGTAGAAAAATTAAAAGGTAAGTATTATCATCAAAGATAATATAAGGAACCATCCTGAAGATACAAATAAGAACTATTAATTGAGTATAGTGAAACATAAGTGAATGGTTACTCTATAGTTTTTGTTACCTTTTTAAAGGATTATTTATAGTATTTGTGTGGTATGAGATTATTTCCAAACCATTCCAAGGAATTTATAATAATATTCAGTAGTAATAATTAAAAAATAGGAACCATCATGAATACTCTCATATAATTTCATAAGATAATGAAAATATAATAAGAGCATCAAGACCCTAATAGGTCTAAGTGGTAAAGGGATAAAAACCAATACAAGGCTAAAAAATTCCCAACATTGATTAACCCCTTTCAGTGTTAAATATATTATTAAGTGTTCCTATTAATTTTTTTTAATTGACTTAGTATATGGTTGAAATGAGGTAGCTATTTCAAACTTTATTACGAGAGCTTCATGTTTCTGGCTATCACATTTGTAACAAACCTCTGAGTTTCCATGAACATGATTTTTATTAATGTTTTTATTTGATTTCAGGAGTGTTCATGCACTATGATTACAATGTTTTTTGAAATTCCATATATATAACAATTTTTATTCTTCATATTATTTCTTTAATTTAATTCCATGAATTTTTCTATCTATTCATAATAGACTTGTTTTCTATATTGTGTGATATTCTATATTTTTGTGATTTATCTCTGTTGGAATTAATTGGTTGAACCGAGAATAATGATATGTTATATATATATATATATATATGATGAATATGACTAACTTGATAGGATGATAACATCATTAGTGATAGGAGGGATATTCCCATGGTTTGTGGGTAGACTTTATGGAAAACACTTATGTGATCCGATAGACTTGATAGGAACCACTTTAAATGTTCTAAATATGACCATCATGTTATTGATTATGCTAACACGTAGATCACTAGAGGGTCCACATACTATGCATGGGGTAAATATAGATAATGCTCCCACACCCTCTCAAGTAGTTCATGTGGAAGGTCAAGTTTAGTTAGGAGTATTTCACTAAGTGCCCAACCAAGGTGGGTGAGCCACCAAATCTATGGTCAACTAATCTTTAGAATTTTAGATCTAACATAATCCATTATTCTAGGTAATTGGTTGTTTTCAAGAAATTAAGAACATGAGTTATAATTTTAATAGGATCATTGAATTGGAGAGACCCCATAGGACCAAAAAGTGAAACATTTAACCTTTAATTTGCAGGGTACTACTGAACTTTGGCGGGATGTTATGATCTAAAATAGAAGGAGATAGGGTCCCAAATAGGTTATGTTCAATGACCTAATCATTGAAGAGTTATTTCATATAATCGTGAAGATGGAAAAAGAATATGAGCTCATGGATATTTGTTAGGGAGTGATTAAGTTGCCTTCTTACTCAACATGCTTCATAGATATTCTTATCTTTACTCCTCTATTGGATGGAGAAAAGGTAAAAAATCATATAATTTAATGATTATGATTCTTCTAGAGTTGACTATATAGTTCATGAACATTTATCTAATGAATTATACTCAGGTTCTTCATAAAACCCTAATGATAAAAAAGGTTCTGAAGGAGGATCGAGAAACTAGTTTTATTTCTTCCTTCATTACGTAGGGAAGTGTCTCTTCTATAACGACTATGAGTGTCACATATGGTAGAAGGAATTGGATGTCTAGGAATTTATATTAGGTAAGTTGTATTCCATTGGAGAAGGGATCAAATTTTTTAGTTCTATCTCTATGGGAACTATATTGATTCAACTATGGGGAAATTGGCCATTACCATAGAGTCTGCACAATACCTCAGAGCTAGCGTTAAAAATACAGTAAGAAGGGAAATATTCTTTAGTTTTTATCCATATATATGAGGTCATTATTATATATAGGTAATAGAAAGATTCAATTAGGGAACCAAGGATTCAGTTAGGTTCTACAACAACATGGCTAGACAATGACGACTCAAGTGAGTCATGCATATCAGTGTAAGGGTCTTGGATCTGAGGAAGGTTGTTTATATTTAGTGGATCAGATTATAGAAAATGGCACTGAGGGAATGTATAATGTACAAGGTATGGCCATGATCATGTCTACCTTTCTACTACCATTTTTGATACATATTCTCCACATTCTGTCATATATGCACAAGTTTTTGTTGGATTTTAATTACTGGTCTTTTTATTCTCTATGTTATTATCCCTTAATACACATTTGACCATGAAAGTAGAAAATATTTAGAAATTCCTGGAGTGTATTATAATCATATCCATATATGGATATCCATATAACTTCATGATTCTGGATATGATGAACTTTGATGTGATTCTTGGCCTAGACTAGATGACTATCTTCCAAGATCACATTGATTACTATAAAAAAAATGATTTTTTACTTCATTGAAGGGAGAAACGTTCATGATAATAATAGAGTTGGAACTAGGAGTAGGTACAGTTTTTTTAGACTTGAGTTAGCTCAGGAAGATCATGGTGCAGAAAGCAGGTATGTCTCTTTCAGTGGGTTTAGTGATATTTTTATTGATTTTTTGTTTAGTCACAGATCTCTATCAATACTTCTTTCTAGATGAATTAACTGGACTGAGTCCTGAGAGAGGAGTTGAATTTGAGATATATCTCATTCCATGTGTGCAACCAATTTTTATACCCCATTTTTTTATGGATCCAACCAAGATAAAGAAGATTAAGTTTCATCTATATGACTTAGATTAGAAGAGATTTATTAGGTCAAGTACTTCACCGAGGGGTGAAATTGTGTTGTTATCCACGAAGGATGAAGATAATGTTCAACTCTACATCGATTACAAGAATCGTAGCTAGGTTAAGTGAATATCCAATATCCTTTTCCTAGAATTAATGATCTTTTAATTCAGTTATGGGGATCTTGATGGTTATCTAAGATTCATCTTTGATTGAGATATCAAGAGTTATGGGTTTGAGAGGAGGAAATCTATAAGATGATGTTTTAGAGTAGATATATGAATTATTAGTACATTATGGTGCCTTTTGGACTTAAGAACACACTATTAGTGTTTATAGATCTCATGAACAAGACTTTACACCCTTACCTAGAATCTTTCATCATGGTTTTCATTGAAGAAATCATTTTCTACTCACAGACACTAGAGAATCATGCCAAACATATTGAGATTGTCCTAAGTATTCTTTTAGAACATTATATTTTGGAAAATACATGAATGTGTAAATTCTAGAATAAATAAGTTAATTTTTTAGAGAATGTGGTGTATAAGACAATTATATCCATGAATCCATATAAATTCGAGGTTAAAATGTCTTGGACACATCCCCATAATGCGTTTGAGAAAAGAAACATATTAGGTTTTGTTGGAAACTACTATCATTTTATCGAACAATTATCTTGTCAATAAACAACTATAAATATTTGAAAAAATATGGGATTAAAGTTTTAGTGGTCAGAACAATGTGAAGAAGAATTTACTAAGTTGAATATGAGGTTTACTATATCTCCATTATTGATATTTCTTGATCCACAGATCAAATATCGCATGTTCTTTGATATATCAATAATTGGTTTGGGAGAAGTTCTGATGTATAAGTACAAGGTAGTATCTTATGTGCCATGTTAGTTATGACTGAATGAGTTGGACTATCCTACTTCAGACTTATAGTTGGAATCAATTGTATATGGTTTAAAGTGTTGGTAGTACTATCTATTTTGTGAGAGGGTTTTCGATTGCACTAATCACAAGAGACTCAGTTATATCATCAATTAGAAGGACCTGATCTTGATGTAGATACACTGGGTGGAGTATCTATATAATTTTTACTTTAAGATTTAATATTCACCTAGTAAGGATAAAATCATATTATATTATGTTATTAATAATATGTATATGGAATATGAGCTTTGCGAGTGGCCTTTACAGGAGTAGTTTCACTTGATGATCTTGTTGGATGTTGAAAAAACGTATGCTTTTGAGGATCAGGGATCAATGACATAATATCCCTTGGTGGCCACATATTGTCTAGCATAACAGGTAATTAATATATTAAAAAACTAACCTAGAGTGTGTTGGGATGTGGGAAAAACTAGTTTGAGGTTACATGAAACTTAGGTGGTCATTTGATGATGACAACATGATCCTTGTGAATAGAAGAGTAATTGTCCCTTATCACATTAAAGAGAATGTAATTAGGTACTTCCATACATATAGATGGGTATTACATCATGGTGTGAAAATGATGTACCATGAACATAGGAAATAATTATGGTGGCCTTGTTTGATGTGGGATATTGCAAGATTCATTTCCTAAAGCCATACCTACCAGAGGGTAATGTTTGAGAACTAGTATCCTGGTGATTTTCCACATCCGCTTCAAGTACACATGTGGAAGTGAGAGGATTTTAGGATGGATTTTGTGATGAGGTTACCCAGGATCACTACCAGAAAAAATGATTATTATGATGGGGTATTTGCAACGGGCCTTATTCCCGTCGCAAAAACTCCGATGAAAAGAGTTTTTGCGACGAGAATATATTCCCGTCACAAATGGTCTGTTATTTGCGACAGAAATACAGGTCCCGTCGCAATTGTAATGGCGCAGTTTGCACGCCAAAACGCGGGAAGACTATTTGCGATGGGTAGAAGGCTACCCATCGCAAGTATGCGGCGGTGGTAAATAGTATTTGCGACGGGGAAATTTCCCCGTCGCAAACAAATATTCTCCCGGTGTTATTTGTGACGGGCTCCGTCGCCAATACCGGCTGCTGTAAAGCCTATTTGCGACGGTCACCTTCAACCCGTCGCAACTACCTGCGGTGGTAAACACTTTTTTGCGATGGGACTATTTACCCGTCGCAAATACCAGTGGAGGTAAATAGAAATTTGCGACGGGGATATCCGCCCGTCGCAAATACCGGCGGCGGTAAATAAAAATTTGCGAAGGGGATATCCGCCCGGCGCTAATGATGTGGCATTTGCGACAGGCCCGTTGCAACAACCCTTTTACCCGCCGCTCGTAATTAATGCGGGCGAAGGTTTTTGCGACGAGCCCTGTCACCAATACCGGCGGCGGTAAATAGACATTTGTGACGGGGATATCCGCTCGTCGCTAATTGTGGCTATTTGCGACGGGCCCGTCGAAAAATTCCTTTTACCCGCCGCCCATATTTAATGTGGGTGAAGGCATTTGCGACGGTATCCCGTCGCAAATACTAGGTATTGCGATGGTATCCCGTCGCAAATACGACCGTCGCAAATAATCTAACCTATATATACACCCCATCCGTTTTTTCCATAATATTCAGATCTCTGTTCTTCTCTCTCTCTAATTTTCAGTTCTGTGTAGACATTTTTTTTTGTTTTAATTTTTTATTTCGAGAAGAGGAAGGAAGGAGTTAGAAGGCGCATATTACTTTAAAGGTATTTATATTTTTTAATTGTTAATTTTATTTTTAATTGTTAATTTTAATTTTTTTAATAGAATGTTTAGCTATATAGTATAATTGGTTTATGTGGTTGTACCAAATAATCCTTGTCTGGATACGAACAAGTAGAGGCGGCTCTGACACATATGTACCTAGGAGTGAAAACTCTGACAAGGTGTTTCGAGCTTGACTCGGGGTAACCTAGTACACGACAACGGGCCTTGCTGCACTCTTGGTTCGACACTCCCGGGGGATGTTTTGGTAATAATTAGAAATAAATATATAATTATCAAATAATTAATAAATAACTAGATTTAATTAAAATAATTATCAAATAATTAGGAAATAATTAGATTTAATTGATTAGAAATAATTAGGAAACAATTAAAATAATTAGGAAACAATTAAAATAATTAGGAAACAATTAAAATAATTAGGAAACAATTAAAATAATTAGGAAACAATTAAAATAATTAGGAAATAATTAAAATAATTTGGAAACAATTAAAATATTAGGAAATAATTAAAATAATTAGGAAACAATTACAATAATTAAGAAAAAATTACAATAATTAGGAAACAATTAGATTTAATTAGGAAACAATTACAATAATTAGGAAACAATTACATTAATTAGGAAACAATTAGATTTAATCAGGAAACAATTAGATTTAATTAGGAAACAATTAGATTTAATTAGGAAACAATTAGATTTAATTAGGAAACAATTATATTTAATTACGAAACAATTAGATTTAATTAGGAAACAATTTGATTTAATTAGGACATAATTAGATTTAATTAGGAAATAATTAGATTTAATTAAGAAACAATTAGATTTAATTATGAAACAATTAGAATAATTAGGAAACAATTAGGATAATTAGGAAACAATTAGGATAATTAAGAAACAATTAGGATAATTAGGAAACAATTAGGATAATTGGGAAACAATTAGGATAATTAGGAAGCGTGATTGACCGCTCATCTACCTCAATTTTCTTTTCATTTGTGTGTTGAGCCTTCACAGGAAACTTTTGTCTCCACATGTAATATCTACTTTTACTGTCAAAATTATCAACCTACTCGCCAATATAGAGGTGAGGAGGTTTATAATTTTGACAGTAAAAGCACATATTACATGTGGAGGCAAACGTTTCCTATCAAGACTCCACACACAAATGGAAAGAAAATTGAGGTAGATGAGCGGTCAATTATGTTTGTTTTTCTATTCATTGATTGATTAACTAACCGACCTATATACATATCTTCACATTTCTAATTAGTAACATAATTAGTAACATAATTAGTAACATAATTAGTAACATAATTAGTAACATAATTAGTAACATAATTAGTAACATAAATAGTAACATAATATAAAATATTATATTACTCTAATATTAGTAGTTAAATAATACTTATAATATAATTATTTTATTATTATATGTTTAATATTTATAGAAAAATATTAATATTATTAAAATTATAAAAAATTTATAAAATATTACAATTATCAATATTTTCAACAAGTTTTGCTTTATTCCTAACAGTTCAAATCTTAAAGGGTCTCCAATTTTCAGGTCATGCCCAATAAAAAGTTTGCGTCAACCGTGTCCAATGTAAACTCTATAATGGTTCTTGCTTGGTTGATCACCTCGCAAGTAGCATTGCAATAGGACAACCCAAGTCATGTTTTTCTCATTACTTGTGTCGTCCTATTGTAACACTACTTACGAGATGTTCAACCATGTAAGGACAATTATAGAGTTTAAATTGGACAAGGTTGACGCAAACTTTTTATTGGGCATGACCTGAAAATTGATGACTCTTTAAGATTTGAACATGTTAAGAATAGAGAAAAATCTGTTGGAAATATTGAGATTTGTAATAATTAGTAATAATTACTAATAAAATTAATCAAAAATCAAATAAATTCAAGTACATGGTTATAAATTGGCACAATTTCCAGTGGATTGACGTCTAGATTTTGTTCAATGTCTCATATCTTTGCTACTTTCTCCCACTGAAATCAGTATGAAAAATGTGCTCTAACATATGTCAGAGCATGTTTTTCATTCTGATTTTAGTCGGGAGAAAGTTAAAAAGAGATGAGCCGTCAGAAAAATCAGTATAATTAGTAATATAATCTCCACAACGATGATTACAAAATTTTATTTCATTATTCAAGTATATTTCATTTTTCCATGTATTTCTAAGTATTGCTAAATTAATAATAATTAATGGGGATGATTACAAACTAACTGTGTCGCCTATAATTATTGGTAATTACTAATAAATAACTGTAATTATGTATCTTCTTTTTTAGGATATTGTTTCTTATATCAAATTATTTAACAATAGTAATGGTTTTAAAATTTTTAGAAACATATATATGAATATAGAACTAGGAAATCGATATCAATCATTATTAGATGATCGTGCTTGGATAAATCAGCACAGAAATCCAAACGGTTCTAGTTTAAATCCTGTACATGTTGATGGTGTTGAAGCTTTATTATCATTTGCATCATCAAACCCGGAATTTGTTTTAGAAGGGACAATTATGTGTCCTTGTAAAAAATGTTCTTTGAGAACGTTTGAGACATTTGACATCGTTGGGAAACATCTCTTGCGTTATGGTTTTCAATCAGATTATATTTTTTAGTATCAACACGGTGAATGCAGTTCTAGAGAAGATACTAATAATTTGAATTCGGATCCATCACAGTTTCAGAATTTAGTACATGATTTTGCAGGGTCATCTGTTCAACAAATAGAAATCGAGGATGATATTGATTTACCTCCCGAGATGGCACCATCTGAATTTTCCAAGTTGTTCAGGTCTACTGAGGATGAATTATATCATGGTTGTAAGATAAGAAAATTAGAAGCAGTTGAAAAATTTATAACTATTAAATCAGATAATGGAATGTCAAATAACTATTTTGATCAGATATTTTCTTTGGTTAAAGCACTGTTACCTGAAAGAAATGTGCTGCCTGTTAATTATTATGAGAGAAAAAGACTCGTTCATAATCTAAGCCTTAGTAATCAGAAGATCCAAGCATGTTCAAACGATTTCATCTTGTATTCTGGTGAAAATGAGTCGTTGGATAGTTGTCCCACATGTGGACAATAGAGGTATAAAAAATCTCAATCAAGGAAGTCTGGATTGATTCCTGTAAAACAGTTGAGATATTTCCCGCTTACACCCAGGTTGCAGCATTTATTTATATCTCAGAACACAGCAAAAATGATGTCATGGAACAAAACCAATATTTCAAATGGTAAAAGCTTGATTCATCCATCTGATGGTGATTCATGGAAACATTTTGATCAAGTGCATCCGTCTTTTGCTTTAGAATCCCAGAACGTGCGATTGTGCCTTTCTACTGATGGTTTTTGTCCATTTGGATCTTTTGGAAGTCAGTATTCCTGTTGGCCTATCTTTATAACTCCGTACAATTTGCCTCCATGGATGTTGATGAAAGAGCCTTATATATTTTTGACATTATTAATCCCAGGACATCCGAAAAAGAATATTGATGTTTATTTGAAACCATTGATTGATGAGTTAAATTTATTGTGGAGTCATGGTGTTGGTACATATGATGCTGCTGCGAAACAGAATTTTGTAATGAAAGCTGCTTTGATGTGGACAATTAGTGACTTCCCAACTTATGGTATGTTATCTGGCTGGAGTAAACATGGTCTAAAATCACGTCATTACTGTATGGGAGACCAAAAAGCATTTATGCTCGTGAATGGAAAAAAACCTTTCTATTTTGACTGTCATCGCAGATTTCTTCCAATTGATCATCCTTTTCAGAGGAATAAATCTCATTTCAAAAAAGGTAGAATTGAAAGAGATGAACCTAAAAAAATGATCTCAGGTAAAGAGTTAAAATCAGTTGTCTTTTCATTACCTTCCATCACTTTTGGACCGACAATAAACCAACAGAAAATTCATGGTTTTGGGAAAGAACACAATTGGACAAAACAAAGCATTTTTTGGAATCTGCTATATTGGTCTGATTTGTTGGTCCGACACATGTTGGATGTCATGCATATTGAGAATAACTATTTTGATAATTTATTTCATTCAGTTTTGGATACATCGGGTAAAACCAAAGATAATGTAAAAGCACGATTAGATCTTGCCCAAATTTGCAGGCGACCAGAACTTGAATTGTTTGAAAATGTCAGATCACAGAGATTAATGAAGCCAAAAGCAGCTTATACACTGACCACAGAGAGTCGCTTATTATTCTGTCAGTGGATTGTAGATTTGAGACTTCCAAATGGCTATGCTTCCAACTTGGGCAGATGTGTTAAAAATTGTCATATTACCGGATTAAAAAGTCATGACTATCATGTTATAATGGAAAGAATTATGCCTATTGGATTAAGAGGTTTGTTTAATTCTATGATTTGGGATTCAATAATAGATATATCATATTTTTTCTGAGACATGTGTGCGGAGAAAACAAACTACCATACACTAAGCAAACTGGAAGAAGCTGTTGTTGTAATTATATGCAAATTGGAAAAAATATTTCTGCCGGCTTTCATTGACTCAATGGAACATTTGATATTACGTTTTTCACATGAAGAAAAATGTGGAGGTCCAGTTCAGTTTCGATGGATGTACCCATTTGAGAGATGCATGCAGAAATTGAAGAAAAAAGTCCGTAATAAAACATCAGTTGAAGGCTCAATTGCTGAAGCTTATTTTCAAGAAGAAATTGCTTTATTCTGATCTCATTATTTTGTATCTTAATATCTTTCAAAATTTAACCGTATAAGCTAGAATGAGGGGAATGTTTATGATGACATGAACAATCAATTTTCAGTTGTCAATCATCCCGAACTTGGCTTTGGTGGAGTTCATGATAGATGGCTTTCAGATGATGAACATCATAGAGCTCATACATATGTTCTACTCAACTGTGAAGAAATGTCACCAATTGTACAGTGAGTTCTCTTATCCCTTATTCTATAGATTCTGTTACATTAAATTAATCATATTGTATTTGTAGGTTATATGATGATCATGACAAGAAACAATTTTCACAAATTACAGTAGCTAGCTTAGAAGAACGTCGGCAAAAAAATTTAGCCTACTGGTTTCAAAAGCTGGTAACATACATTATTTTTTGGTTTTACATATAAAATCAATTTATTACTTGTAATAGTGATAAATGTTTTACAAATTTTTAGGTATCTGTACATGCTGATAAGATTGATAGTCGATTGCGTATATTGAGTAGCCCACCATCCAAAATGGTTAAATCTTATAATGCATATGTGGTGAATGGTTATCGCTTTCATACACGTGCATATGGGGAATCAATGAAATCAATGAATAATGGTGTTTGTTTGAAGGGATCACATTATAGAGATATTGAAGTTGACTTTTACGGCATGATTGAAGAAATTATTGAACTGTGTTATTTGGTACATAATTATGTAACAATGTTTCAATGTCGATGGCTGGATACTCAGAGAGGCTTGCATTTTCATCTGACTCATGGAATTGTTGATGTTAAACATAAAAGTCTTCTTGTAGTAAATTAACCATTTTTATTGGCTCATCAGGCACATCAAATTTATTATGCAAAATACTGTGCTACTGCAAAAGAGTTGGATGATTGGTGGAGTATAATAAAAGTTAAATCTCGAGAAAATCAGTTTACTCAAACTGAATGTGGTTCCACTGAAGTGCAAGGAAACAAAATTTTTCAGGACACTCCTCAAAACACATCTTTTTCACAAAGAGACATGAATATCGAGGATGACACCCCACAGTTAAGGGTCGATGGTGACGATGTTGTCAATGATGTTACAACTGAATTTGAAATGAAAAGAGATGATGAAAGTGAAACTAATATGGAAATCGATGATGTTGATGAGGAAGATGAAGACATTGACATTGAAAACTATGAAGATGATGATGAAGATGAACATTGAAACAGTATAATGATGGTTAAAATCATAACAAATATATATCTATATATAATAGTTATTTTCAACTGTTTGCTAATAAAAATAATTTCATGTTTCAAATGGACTCGGAAACATATCGTTAGTTGCTGGAAGATGATCTACCTATGGATGGTGAGGTTTTTGAGTCATCTGACCCTCAGGCTATTGGAACTACAAGGAGCACTCGGAGGGGGCATGGTCTTTCCAGAATGATGATTCCAGATCCTATCCCATAGCGACGTCCACCTCTTGGATTCGATGCGCACACGCGGTGGTATGATAACCTGTTTATTTTAGATATCTTTCATTATAATATATTAATATTCTAATTTTTTGATTATTTGTTATTTTTCCACAGTTTTACGCATATAGCTATTGGACAGGGGAGCGCTATCTTGTGCAATTATTTTTCTCAGTCCTGGCTCACATGGGATCAGATTCCCGCTGATGTGCCGGCCTCCATGTTCAATCATTGGCTGGTACATAATTAAATATTATTTATTTTGAAATTTAATTCATTTATAACTTTATATTAGGGTTTATGGTATCCTATCGATGAGAGCATGCGTTCCACTATCCACGCGGCATGGGTGGTGTCTATGCGTGACTTTTTCCGGCAGTTTTTGCATAATTTGAGAAAGACGGCTGTGAAGAAATCCGGAGTGACAGAATTTGATGAGTCCTATAGAGCCCATCGACCAGAGTACATTTCATATCACGTTTGGGATGGATTATGTGCACACTGGTTGGGTGGTGGGTTTTAGAGGAGATCTGCATTGGGTCGACAGAATTGGGGGAGACAAGAGGTGACGCATCGAGCCGGTAGTCGTACATTCAGTGCGCATAGAGAGCGTTTGGTAAGTACTTTTTTTTTAATATTTTATACAACTTTAAATATAAATAGTTTATTTTATATTAATATAGGAATCCAAGCAGCCCGGTATTTCGGCGTATGGCGTTTATCGGAGGATATACACTAACCCAACTACTGGAGAGATTAGAGGTGACCGCCATTGTCAGATTGTGGTTAGTATTATTTTATTTTCAGTTTCCAAATTAAATGCATATAATCTTTTCATTATTTTAATTTCTAATTTAAACTTAAGGAGTCATATGAGGCCGCGACCTCTTAGACACAGGCTGAGAGTCAAGACGAGACGGGTGATCAGACTAGTGCCCACCATTTTGATGAGACAACATGGATGAGGGCGACCCATTATGGCTTCAAAAAGGGCCGAGTAGTTGGTATCAGCTCTCATTTGACTCATGCAGCTTATTATGGTACTGCTACGATGTCGGCGTCCAGCTCGAGAGGAGCTCGTGGAGAGACATCATCTTCTACCTCACAGTATCAGGAGCAACTAGGTGCTCAGAGTCATCTTATAGAGGATTTGTGTCAGGGGCAGGAGCAGATGCGTCAGTAACATGATGAGGAGATGCGTCGATGGCAGGAGAAGATGCGTCAGCAGCAGGATTAGGAGAGACGTCGATATGAGGAGAAAAATAAGGAGTATATGGAGTATATGCGTCGTCTGACTCATAGTTTAGGGATGAAGTTTCCTCCACCACCTCCTCCAGGTCCTCCAGGTCTTCCAGATTATCCACCCCCAGTGATTTTTTTAGTTGTAATAAACATTTTAGTTCGTAGTTTATTGTCATATTAACTGTTTACAATTCCTCTTTCATATTGGTACAAATATTACGTGATTTAATTTGTTATTATTTTTTTAATATATTATTACTTATTAGTATTATTTTTAATGTCTGCTTATTTTAGTAATATTACTTTTAATATTTTATATTTATTGTTAATATTGATAAGTTTATAAATTTATAATTTTATTAATATTAATAATATTAATATTATTTTTTCATAAATATGTATGTTTATTTTAATAATAATATTATTAAATTAATTTTTTATAGTAATAATATTGGTACTATTATTATTTTTTTGATATTAATATTTCATAATATATAATATAATATTATTTATATTCATATTATTATTATTTTTTGATATTAATATTTCATAATTATATTATATATATTTTTTGTTGTTAATATTATAATAATATAATTTATTTATATTATTATTATTAATATTAATATTATATAGATAGTTTAATAATAATAATATTATATTAATTTTTTATATTATTAATATTAGTATTATTATATTATATTATATTATTTATATTCATATTATTATTATTTTATATTAATATTTCATAATTATATTTTATATATATTTTTATTTATATTATAATAATATTTTTTTATATTATTAATATTATTATTATTTTTATATAATATTATACGATTTGTAATAATTATTTTATTTTTTTTAATATTTGTGACGGGAGTTCCCGTCGTAAATGTTTTTTACTGTATCATTTGCGATGGGATGAATACCCGTCGGGAAAAACTTTCTACGATGGTCTGTCGCAAATACCTTCTTCGTAAGTATTTTTTAAAATTTCGCATTTGCGACGGGATTCTGACCTGTCGCAAATAATATATCTATGACGTCCCGTCGCAAATACATTTTTTATATATAAACGAAAACTCATTTGCGACGGGGGAAAAATACCATCGCAAATACTCTTTTTGCAATGGGACCGCCGTAAAAACATCTATTTGCGATGCCGTTTTCGGCAACGGGCAATTTGCGATGGAGCCCCGTCGCAAAAGACCTTTTGCAACGGGAGCCCGTCGCAAATCGCCCGTCGCAAATATTCAGTTTTCCTATAGTGGATCCTGAGGAGCTGTGATGCTATCAAGGGGATTTTCGATTGGCTGATGAATATTTTTTTATTTATTACCAATATTTGGTACTCACTCAATAGATGAGGTGGGAAAGAACTATATTTTTGAGATTCTATACTTAAATGGAGTTTCCTTGAGAATTGTTTTTGATAGAGATTGATGTTTCAAATTTTTATTTGTTAGAAATTATAGAATTCTTTAGGGAATCAACTTTGTTTGAGAATAGTGTACCATCTTAAGAATGATGAGAATTCTAGGAAGAAGTGTCACATACTGGAAGATATAATATGGACTTGTTACCTTGAATTAAACAGATATTGGGATGATCACCTAGCCTCCTTAGAGTTTTGTTATAATAAAAATTTATAGGAGTACATTTAGATAAAACCCTTTGATGCTCTCTAGGATGTTCATTCCACTCACCACTATATTGTCATGAGGTAGTGAGGTGGAATTTATTGGGGATATTATGGTTAAGGAGGCCTCAGATAGGGTATAGTTAGTTAAGAAGTGTTTGGTGACCACTCTGAGAAGGAAATGATCTTATGAACAATGAAGTATATGATCATTTGAGTCAGCAGTTGGAAACCAGGTTTTCTATAAAGTGTCACCTTGGTTGGGGAATAATCATTTGTGGAAGTAAGGGAAATTAGAACTATGGAATTTTAGACCCTTTTAGATCATTAGAAAGGTTGGGATAATGCTGTACCATCTGGAACCTTAAACATGTTTTCGAGGAATGCAAGATGTGTTCCACATTTCTTAGCTTCATAGGTACACACCCGATCATGCACATGTTATTGACTATGTGGACGTTAAGTTAAAACCATATGCATATTATGAGGATTTTCAGGTGAAGACTATAAATTGGAGGGAGAAGGTATTATGGGGGATGATTGTTCCACTTTTGAATATCCTATGGTAGCATGGATGGATCTAGTAAGATATGTGGGAGTGGAAGTATGATGTTCAAGCTCAGTGGTCTATACTGTTCAAGAAATACCTTTAAAGATACTTCATAGGTATAAAAGTCATTAAAGGGGGATAATTGTAGTATTCTTAGTTTTTTATTTTTTGAAAAATATTTTTGTTCTAATATATAATTTCTTTTTATGTAAATATAGTAAAATTAAATATTATTTTTACTCATATGTGTTGTATAGGTCCTATGTAAAGGTAAAAATTATTTCATACCTACTAAGGATATTTTTTGGGTGTTTTGTAAGGATAACCACACAATTACATGGGATGTATAAGGTAAAACCAGCCACTATGTATGGGTAATGGTAATTCCATGTGTTGCATAAGGGTAATCCCCTATTTGAAAAAGGTGTATAAGGTTAAACTATATACTAAATAAGGGTAATAGAAAGTTTCTAAATGTATCTAAAGGGTAACATAAATATTGTGTAAGGGTAAACCTATCTTTTATTAGGTTCTATAAGGGAAACCTATAAACTGCGTATGGGTAAGCTAGAGTTTATAAATGTTTTATAAGTGCAACCTACTATTACATAATGGTAGTTCCCTCACTACATAAGTGTAAATTATAGTTTCTAAAGGGCGCGTAAGGGTAAGGATATGTTTTTTAAGGTTAAATCATTATTTTGAAGGGTTATGTATGGGTAACTCCGTACCATATCATGACACATAATAGATGTGTAAGGGTAAAATCATATTGCCTTTACGTGGTTACCTTTTTGGGGAAAAAGTGTTTTAACATACTTTTCTGGTTTTTCTTTTATATCATAAACCTAAAACATTTTTGATGATTTTTAATTCCTTATATCATGGGAATTGATTATTTTGACTATTTTGAATTATGTAATCCATTTATGAATCATTTTAAATACTCCACATTAAATATCTATTGTAAATAAAACATAAACGGTGAATTTAATTTGTGGTTCTTAATTTTGTGGAACTGTACATGGTTTACCTTCTTTAAAATATAAAAATTTTGCTACTTTAGATTTTGGGTTATTCTATTCATTTCGGGTAGACTAGGGATTCCATGGTTCATGTTTCAGGAATCCTTCTACGAGCAATGAAACTTCTTCATCCAGTTTCCATGCATGAAAGAAACCTCACCCTCAATCTTATATTTTTGGGTGCCATGTTTTTTAATGGACAAAACCTAGGTAATAATTCTATTAAATAATTTTATAATATTATTTTGAACTCATCCTTTTGAATACTTCCATAAAAATGATATAGAAATCTTAAAATAATAATTAACCAAAATAATGAAAAAAAATTATTCTTATTTAGGTCATATTATTCAAAAGAGAGGGTTTATCATCACTTGTGAATTTTTAATTATTATTTAGAAAATAATTTTTTGACACAAGTTATGGATTAAAGTGATACTTTGGTAGTTATCTAGGAAATATAATCTATTATTTCATATGGTTTTTTTATTTCTTTTGGAAATAAAATAATATAATCGTCTCTGGGAATCCTTATTAATTGATTTAAACTGACAAAAATGAATGTAGTTTGAGTGAATATTCTTTAATAGACCTTAATATTGACATCATGAATCATGATGTAGAAAGTTACTTAACTTTTTGGGTCTCTTGTTTAAACTTTTTTTCTGGATATAATTATTATGTTGTCATACTTGATAGCCTTTCTTGATTATGATAACATGTGGGTGCATATAGCCTATGAGAACCCAGTAAGATACATTTTTACATGTGTACTTATATATCTTGTTTTTACATGTTGATTTTTATGACATATATTGTATGATGATTCTTTTTCTCATAATGATATTCAATTATTTCTCATTCTTTCTACTATGTTATGTGTTCCTTCATAAGTATTTTTAATTGTTCCCAAAGCAAGTGGACCATCTTAACATGTTTACATACCTTTGATAGGGGGAATTCATGTGACTAGAGATGATAGAGATGATGTACCTAATAATAGGCTAGGGATACAATGATGCCTTTTGGATTCCGTTTGATACACTCTATGCATAGTGGATTCTAATGAGAGTATTAATCAATTCCTTGTGGACTATGAGCACACTTATCACTCGATTCCTAGTAGATAATAAGAATATAACTTTCTTGATACGTAGTGTATTTTGAGTATTACATGCACAAGATGTTGAGAAACATGATTACTAGCCTTCTGTTTAGTTATTTATTACTTTAATTATCTTGACATTCCTTCTAACAAGGAACTAAAAAGGTATGATTGAGGCTCATGGTGGATTGGTTACCATATAAGTGATCAGTTTGGATTATTATGTTTTTTGTGAATTTATTTTTTATTTATGTAACACACTTGTCTATATGATCACATTAGTTTAGGATGAATTGGTTGTATCCTACTCAGTTTTATTAGTCATACCCTATACTAGAATTCTGCTATGCGAAGACTTAATGTATAGGGATCTGAGTTATGGAAAGTGGACTACAACCAAAGGCTTAATAGAGGATAATGAAGCTATTAGTAGACTAGGAATGTATCAATAGGACCCACAATTTTATTTATTTATTTATATGATTATTTTATTACTCTGTTTTGGGTTTCCACATTTGGATCCCATTCATTTCCTATGTGATAGGTATACCATCTTTTAGTTTTCACATGATACTCTAATTATTCTATTTTTGTATTGTTTAATTTTTATTTGTGCTATGATAAGATACTAAGGGTACAGTGTCTCCAATGGTAGACTTAGATCCTCACTACTATTCTATATCCTCTTGAGTTTGATGAGTCACACATGAGGTCATGTGGAAGACTAATTTTAAAAAGGTGGTTTTGATTGGGGTGTTACATAAAAACTTTATGAAATATATTTAAATTTCCTACTAATTTTTTTTTAATTATTAATGCATAATTATTTTTTACTCAATTTTCAGTAATGTAATTTTATGTCCCAAAAATATATTTTCTTTAAAATTATATTTAATGGAATTTTGTGTATGGATAATTATAGTTAATTTCTCATTATTTTAGAAATTTTATTTTATAAAAATTCAATATTTTTAAAAACCAACATATCAAAAATATCTTAGTGTGAATTTTTTGTATATTTTTGAAAGGATTGATTTTTATGTGAATTTTAAAAAATACAATTTTTTCAAAAATTGCTATTTTTTTCATTAAATAAATTAATTTAAAAAATATTTTTTTTAAATTTTATAATAAAGTAGCATATCTATTTCTAAAATTATATAATTAATTATATGGGAATCAACATTATACTATATTTTGGTATTAAAAAAATATTGTTTTAAAAACTGTATATCATTGTGTTTTGAAGGGTTATATTAATAGAAATGTCCACCATTTGTATAATTTTTTTTGGTGAAATTGAATTTATTTTTGAATCCATAATTTAAAATTTATCATCGGATGAATTTTGAGAAATTTCTTAAAAATTTGAATTTTTTGGTGAAAAATAAGAAACTACAGTTTTTATAAAATATGGTATCTATTAGGATATAACCATGACATAAATATGATTTTAAAATTTATGAAACTTACTAAAAGACTCAATTTGTTTAATATATTTCAAATATCACGAAATTTTAATTCAAAAAATTCAAATTAGAATTTATTCAATGTTAAATATGAAAATAATTTTTTGTACTAATGTGGTGCCTACATATCACCAGAAAAGTAAGACATGGTATCTTTAATATAATATTTTATATTAAGGTTGTATTTTCTTGAAATTATTAATTTATATATTATATAATTGATTATATGGAAATATAGTTATGTAATTTTGATTTTATAACAAGAAAAATGTCCAAATTCTTGTGCAGTTCTTGTGAAAGGTGAGAGAAGTGAAAATTACATATTAAATAGGTTGTCATGACAATGATGTGAGTAAATATAAATATGTAATGAAATTAAATTTTAATTATTATATAAAATAAATTATTATTATTTTACTAATATTTTTAAAATATTATAAGTTGTGGGGGTGAAAATTTTTAAAACCAGAAGAAAAAATAGGTAAGTGATTTATTTTTTATAAAAAATTATAATATTAAATGATTTTAGATATTAAATAAATTTTATATAAAAAGTATTTTATATTATTTTTTAATATATTTTAAATTGGTGGAAATCAGGATATTTTTAAAGTCAAGATAAGATGAAAAAGTGAAAATGGAATCGAGTTTATTTTATGATAAAAAATATGTTATTAATTTATTTAATCTCTTAAAAATTATATAAATAAAAAAGTGTGATTTCATATCATTTAAAATTTAATCCCTTGACCTTTTGGCAAAAAATTGATTCCTTAAAATTATATTTATAAACATTTATTAATGAAATATTTGTTATGGTGATTATGGTTAAAAATGGTTAATGAAGGGTTTAAACAAAAAGATAAGAATTAAAATTCCACATAAATCTGTGAAAATTATATTGGTTTAAGTTATTTAAAACATACCCAATTATATATTCCAAAACATACCCACTTTTTTCAACTTCAAAATGAAAAATAATTTTTTTATATTTAAATATTTTAAGCATTATGGACTATTTCATTTCCTTCACAGTAAAAGGACACAACATCCCCACTATTCATAAAAACACCATGAACAACTTAGATCAAACAAACCCTGAAAAATCATCTAAACTTTCTTATATATGGTTTATAGGTTATTTTAATCTCAAAATACAAACCCTTGGTTCCTAAAGTGGATATCTAAAGGTGGTTCCTTAAAGAATAGTTAATCATCTTTATTGAATCTTTTATGTTTATTTATTTTTGTATTTCCTATAAACTTGATGTAACCATTCTAAAATAAAAAATCTAGTGGAGTAAATATTTTTAGATATTATTATGATTATAGGGAAAAAAGTTCCACTGATTTCTCTTCCTAAAATAGATAAACCGTCACTAATGCGTACACATGGCTTACAGTCACCACTTTGTGGTGTCACTCATTTTTCATCACTAGTTTACTTTTCTGGTTATAAATATGGAAGTATTTATATGATATTTATGACATATTTATTATTTTATAAACATAATATATCTTTTATATTCTTAGAATTACACTCGTTAAAAAATGATAACATCGCTCGGGCGTACTTATGGACTACGATATTCATGATGTGATGTAATTCACTATTCATGTCCACTTTTAATGTATGATTATAATTTTTTTGATTAATAAATATATAATTTATCATTATTATTATTATAGAGATTATGTAACCATGATAAGTTCCCAGAAACTAAAACTATCAACTCAATAATTACAGAAAAAACGAAATAGTTAACACTAAAAAATGATAAATTTATTAAAAATTTATTAATAA
Organism: Viscum album; assembly: GCA_963277665.1. Classification (NCBI taxonomy): domain Eukaryota; kingdom Viridiplantae; phylum Streptophyta; class Magnoliopsida; order Santalales; family Viscaceae; genus Viscum; species Viscum album. Next base: position 117,949,395 of record OY728137.1, read on the forward strand.
ATAGTTGTTGAAATATTTTATGTAGATTATATATGATATTATATGTATATATATAGTTTTTAACAAAAATATATTTAATTTAAATTAATTATACAAAATGATAAAATCACTAATGAATCAATTCAGACATGTGGTTAGTGTTTATTTCACAATCTCATCATTATTTAGGATTTTTTATCTTTTAGATTTCATTGGATTATTTGTATGATATTTCTATATTAGTACCCATATATTCTATTATACTATAGTTATTATAATAAATTTCAGTTTTCCATTAATTTTATTATCTATAAGTATTAAAAATTCGAAAAGAATGATTTAATGAAAAATACACATTTTGTCTATTCAGTTAGGAATATTTTTCTTCTTTTTCCATATTTTATTTAAAATGTTTCAAAAAATGTTTTTATTAATATAAAAGTATTTATTAAAGTAATTTAACCCATATTTGACTCTCTATTATTTCTTTTATTATGAATCTTCTGGAATATTTCTAAATGTGTAAATTTTTACTGATTGTGTGAACAAAATCCCTTTTTTAAAATACTCTTCACAAAAATAAATTTCTTCCATCATCTATCCACTTTTATTTGAAGAATAATTAAAACTTTTCTATGGTTCATTTCGAGGAATTTATTTTCCCAATATTCTTTAAAATTTTATACATTAAATAAGTTCCTTCACAATGAGAAGAGTATTTTCTTCAAGAATGGTTCTACAAATATTTTAAAATTATTTTAATCTATGTAGGCAACATTTATGACTCTTATAATTTACTAAGGATAAAATATAATGACACCATAGACCAAATTTATTTATATTTCTAATTGTTATTTTGACTAGGGAAGATATTTACATTCTATATACTAGTTTTTCTAATACAAATAATTATTGGCTATTAAAAACTATTGATTAAGTTGTATTATTTATTCATATGATGAATGATTTGGACATATTATTTGATATTTTGGGACTAGAATCAAATATACCATTGATGTATAAGTAGGTATCATGAGACAAAACATGTTTTTTATTTGGAATAAGGATTATTTATTTTTCTATGATTTATTGGCATGAGTCCATGAAAATAATTTTATGATGTCTGAAATTACAAATTCTATCATTATGAAATAAATTATTGATGTCCATGTGATTATTCAAAAAGTTATCTTATCCAATGATATGTTTCAAGATCATGTGATTATTTATATGTAATTATTTGATAACCAATTATTCTTGATATATTATTCATAGATTATTTATTCTGTGATGGATTCCACTTTACACATTCCCTTATTAAGAATCAGAGCTCACCCTTTTATTGTTTTTATTTTCCCCAACATAACAGGATCTGTACTATGAATAATATTCAAGGATATATAAGAGGGAATAATAATTTTATCAATGAAAATACTATATTGTATTTTATGTTTTTAAATATAATGTGAGATATAATCTTCTATATAGTTTTATATGATACTAAACTATTAAATCCATAGGGAATAAATCACTTGTATATAGTTCCAATGAAATAAAGTAACCATTATCTCTTGGATACTAGAGTTGGGGTGTTATAGTTTTTATTTGTATAATTTTAGTTGAAAACATGAAAGCTAGATTTAAAAATTAATATATTAGAGAACATAACATTTTTATAGATTCTGTGGATAACTCAAACTATAGAATAATATCTCAAAAATTTGTTAAAGTATATATTTTTTGATTTTACAATAAAAAACATCCTTGTATGGATACTAGAAAGTGGATGTAGATATGGAACAAATGAACCTAAGGGTAAAAAATACAAATAAAGAAGATTGGGTATTAAGTGGATCATCACAGGTTCATGATGAGTAGGCCTAATATAACACACCAAGATAGACCCTCTATAGGGATACACTTGGGTTACTCAAAATTTTCTTTATGAAACACTGTGATGAATGAGTGGATACCAACTATGGAGAATTAGTATATACCACAGAGATATGGGATAAATTTAATGTGTCATATATTGATATGTGTAACAACCTAGATACTCATAAAATAATTTTTATTTATATATATTATTATTCTTTAATTAAATAGTTAAATTCATTATAAATATGTTAAGTAATTATTAAAATTAAAAATGAAATATATTTATTAAAATATTTTCTTTTATGGTATTTTTTGAAATATTAATTTTCAGATTATAGAATTTTAAATTTAGAAAAATTATTTCTTTTTTTATTCATATTGTAAAAATTAGCTTCTGATGAATTTTATATAATTTTATGAAAATATTGATTTTGTAATGAATAGTGAAAATACTGGGTTTTATTGAAAACATTATTTTATTTATAAGGTCAATTTATGTTTTTTAATTGTTTCAAATATACATTATTTTAATTCTATTTACATTAATCAAATAATGGGTTTTATAACGGGATTTATAATTTCATTTATAATAGAAATATTCTATATTTAAAAGGGGCATTTTTTTTTGAGAAATCATTTTTCTTAGAATTTTTCTAGTTTAATTTTAAATTAAATTCTCCCACTTGTTTGTTTTGAATTATAAATAAGATTCTATATTTTTAGTTATAATTTCCAAATTTAGTAAATAATATCCTTTTATTTTTGGAAAATATGAAAAATAGAAATAAGAAATTATGTTACCATGGTTAGGGGTAAATCAGGTAATTAAGGATAAAAATAATATGATAATGATTATAAAATTACCCTAATTGTTTTTCAAATTTTATTGGATGAGTGATATTAAAAAAAATCATCCATTGGTCTAATTTATAAACTCTAGGATTCATTTGGTTGTCATTATGGCCCCTGTAGTATTTTTTTTAGAAAAGTCAAACTTGTTACACTATTATTTTAATACTTATAATATTTTTAATATAAATTCATCAAGAATTTATATTTGACCCTAAATATTATTTTTAAATAAAAAATATTTATCTTAATAATGTAAATTGATTATTTATTTTTAGTGAAGAAATAATTATCTTAAAGGATTTCACAACAATCATGCCGTAATAAATAAATTAATGGAAAAATCAAATAAATGATGCTAAAATTATTAAGTAAAATAATATTTTAGATTTTGAAGTTTTTAAATGAATCCTATAGATAAATATTACATTTATAGGATATAATAAAGTATTTAGTTTTAATTTTACTTTTTCTTTAATGTTTTGAAAGTCATAGTTACGAATAGTATCGAATTTGATAATAACAATATTCCATGAATATAATATTTTATTAAATTATTAAAAAATAATTAAATAATAAATAAGGAAATAATGTATAATATATGGTAAAAAATTTAATCCCATGATCATTTTAGGGCTATGTGGAATTATTTGTCTCCATAATAGTCTTATTATATTGTATTATTTTGAGAAATCACTAAAGTGACCCTCATCTCAATTATAATAGGGACCCCACTCCTTCACTTCATTTCACTACCATGAGCCTTCTTACTCCAAAAATATCTTAGGAATTCTATTATAAACTTTCTTAAACACATTCTAGACTCACAAGTCTCACCAAAATACCAATTCCATGTACCTTAAGGGATCCTTAAATAAGAATATACTAAAGAGGTAAATTTATTAAAGCACCTCCATTAATTTCTTTTCTTTTTCTAACTTATCTTCACCTCATTAACCCATATAGGAATTATAACTCTAGTATCATCTATATATTGGATTTTTATATTTCTAATTTATCATATTATATCCATCCATTTTATTATATCCTCTTATTTAATGAAACAATACAATTTTTTAAATTATGGTGGTCAATGTTCTCCCTAGATAACTAGTTTTCATTTATCATTACCACCTTCATGGCTAATAAAAAAATATTTTTATGGTTAAATAAGATTTTAGTTTTTATATTATAACTTATTTAATGTTTTTTAGATAATATAAATTCTTGATATTGAATTAAGAGAAACTAATTATTGGTGGTCAGAAAAACAGCCATAATAAACTAAACAATTATATTTAAATATTTATCAAATTAATCATCCTTGTTTCAGAAAGAAAAATGATATATGGGACCATTTAAAATTATCTAGGTTCATTAATACCATGTAATATAACTTCTATAGTACTATTCCGATTTGAAAAGAACATACATAAATATAAAAAAGTTAACCAAACATGAAACCATGAAATGAACACTCCTAGTATGATGATTTTGATATTTATAACTCATATAAATGGCCATAATGAATTTTATAAAATTATAATAAATAAAATATGTGGGTAATAGGTTCAAAATTAAGTAATTAATTAATCTCATTTGATTATCCATGACATTAAGTGATAGTGCAGAACATATTTAGACATAATGTAAGGAAATTCTTAACCCATTTTCCATTCTTTGGGTTAAACATTGACTTCAATGATTATGTAATGATAAGATTATTTGTGAAAATAATTTTTACTATCTTATGTTTTATTTTAAATTTTTTATGTAGATTTATTTATAATGATCATATTCTATTAATTTTATTAATGTAAACTTAAATGATATGATATTTGTAATCTATTTTATTTTAAAATTCTTCTTTTAATGTTTGTCTTTACAAAAGTCAAAATGGGTGTTTTTTTAACTTATACAGAATGATCATATTTTACTTATTTCATTAACACATAATGTTTTGAAGATTCCTTTACGATATCACATGTTTATTTTCAAATAAATATTTTTCTTATGTTTTTTACACTATTGTTTTAAAAATATTTGATTTTGCTGAAGTAATGTTTATATAATTCATACATTTATGTTTTATGATTATGTTATGGTTCTTGGGAATTATTTATGATGTTGGGTGATTATTTTATAAACCAATTACTTTTGGTTATATGATAAATCAAGTATGGTTGGTAACATTATTAATTAGTGACATACTGTTCAGCGATAAACCAAGGATGGTTGGTTACATTATAACCTATAATGCATTGGGTACTATAAGGACATATTTTTACCATATTTTTATTCCATTTGTAAGTTTGATATCTAAAATTTATATCCCAAGTTACCTACACAAATTTAATATGGTTGATAATGAGTTATCCTGGAAATATTTTTTTTCTAAAAGGTAAAATAATGATATTTTTGAAAACTTGATTCATTTTTCATGGTAAAAATGGATTTTTTTAAGAAAATAATTTGTATGGTTTTTCATTAGACTAAAATTTTATTTTATTTTATGTCCCTTACATATTTTTTGTGCTCATCCCAATTTTTAAATTTTTTTTATCAGGTGTAAGTGAGAGTTGGGAAAATGATGTGGTCAATGATAAAACTTTGATGTTTTTTCATAAAAAGAAACCATGTTTTATTTAAAAGGTTTTTTTGTTAAAAAATTGGATACTCAGTATAATATTCCTTTTACAATGTATGAGATTATCATGTAGGAGTCATTCCTAATTCTCTAAAAATATAAACCTAAAACATCCATAAGATTTTAGTAATGTTCATTCGAGTTTAAAATAACTTGAATATGTAATTGTTAAGGACGATTCCTTACAGTTGGTATCTTTGGATGGTTTAGATAACATTAGGGGTTGGGATAATGTTAATAGAATATCCATAAATAATTTTTTCTTTATAGTTAATTTATATCATTTTAATATTATCAGTTTTATTTATCTAATATATGTCCATTAAGAATCACTTTCCATTGAGGAAATATGGAAACTATTGTGGGAAGGCATCAAGAGAAAAACATACTTTCAAAAAAACATCCTGAGATGGTTGTAATGAGAACAAAACAATTTTTTTGTAATGATGGATTTGTTGAAACAAGTAGTAAACGGTGGTGGTGTCCATTCTAGGGTGAATCTTGTTCAACCACAATGGAATATTCCAATAGTATAGCATTTTATGTTTGCAAAATCCTATTTATTTCATTGGAACCACATATCTAGTTGTTGAAGAAGGATGGATAAAAACTCTCTAAAATATATTCAAAGTCATGTGATATTATAATTATAAAAGGTATCCCATGAAATTTATGATTTTTAAGTTGAATTATATTGGTAGAAGTCTTTAGTTAATAATACCACAAATAAATTTAATCTTGATGTTATAGAATGATATGATTTTAAGAGACTTTTTCTAGAGAAATATTTTCCTAAGATAGTTCAACTTAGAATAGAGAAACAATTCCTAGATATGAGGTTTAAGGATAAAGATTATATAAATGTATATGAAGAAAACATCATAAGATTATACTGAAAAATTTGATATAGAGTTCTCTAACACGTATGTGGCTCATGATGATAAGAATAAAAAGATATCAGGTAGATTGGAATAATGGAAGAATTCATCAATGAAATTTAGAGGTAAGAAAATAATGTTTCTTTATTATGATAAGTGTGGAAAAATCACCATTGGGAATGTATAAAAAAATACGAGAAATGTTTTTTATGTAGAAAGTTTGGTTATAGGGATCATAACTATAAATTAAAATGAGTAGAAAAATAATAGAAAGCAGATTTTAAGAGGAATTAATTACACAGAGTTGGGAAATTATGCTAATGTGTGCTCTAAGTTAGTGAATCAGGACGAAAATTAATGATACCCACAAAAAAGGTGTGGAAATATATTTTTCTACCACTATAGTTAATGTTGGGATATCAAATGATTTGTTGATTGGTATGTTAGTTGTTTATTCATATTATTATAATACCCTATTTGATTCTGGATTTTTTCATTCTTTCATTACTGATAAATTTTCAAGAGTAATCCAAATATCACATCATGAATGTGTGATAAAAATTTTGGGGAAAAATCAAGGTGGATGAATTAATGAAACCAAGATTTATAAGTATCTTTCCATTGTTATTAGTGTAATGACATTTCTTTAAAATCTTGTGGAACTACCCATAGTTGAGTTTGATATTATTTTCAATATGCATTGGATTTCATTTTATCATTATAAGATATATTGGGTAGTTAAAAATGTTTTGTTCAATGATTTCATACCTTTAATAATACACCAAGAAGCATATAAATTGATTATAAATGGTAGTAAATGTTACTTTGTAGACATTGTTGAAAACAATGAAACTATTTATATTAATGAAGTGCCTGTAGTGAATGAATAAATGGTTTTTTAATGATTTTCCTAATTTCATTCCAGATTTAGAGGTCGAGTTTACTATTAAATTAGTCCATAATGCTAATCCTATTTCAAAACCCCCTTATCAAATGACTCAAGTATAACTTTAGGAATTGAATAAGAAATTGTTAGAGTTTCTAGATAAAGGTTTTATTTAACCTATAATGTCACTATCGAATTGTCATATTTTATTTGTTCAATAGAAAGATGTCCCCCTGAGGTATTGAATTGATTATAGGGCATTGAATAACATCACTGTTAATAATAATTATCCTTTTTACTCATATCTTTTACATGTTTTATCAGCTCGATTTAGGTTAGTATTTTTCAAATATTAACTTAAGATAAAAGTACCATCTGTTGAAGGTGATAGAGGATAACATTATGAAAAAATTATTCTTTACTAGATATGGGAATTATGAGTTTGTAGTTATTCCATTTTCATTAAAAAATTCCCATTCTTTATTTTTGGATTTTATGAATCAATTATTTCGTGAATATATGTATATTCTTATGGTTTTATTTATTGAAAATATTTTGGTTTTTTCTAAAATTTATGAGGATCATGAAAAACATTTAAGGATTGTTGTATAAGTCTTCAAAGAAAATTAGTCATATGTAAAATTTAGAAAATGTGTTTTGTTGTTACAATATATTTATTTCCTTGGGAACATTGTAAATAAAGATGAAATAACTGTTTATTAAAAAAATAAAAGTCGTTGATGAATGACCATGACCTAAAAATGTTACTGAGAATCACTATGTTCATGGATTAGAATAATATTACCAGTACTTTATTGAAATATTTGCATAATTATCTATCCCAATAACTAAGTTAACATGAAATTGAGTAAAATTTATATGGAAAAATGATTGTGAAGAATATTTTTTAATAATTAAAATAAATATTGGGGAATTTCCCAATTTTGGACTTACCCTTGAGAAATGTTGATTTTTTTCATCTATAGTATTTCTTCATTTAGGGGACTTGGTTGAGTTTTGGTGTAGAATGGTTAGGTAATTTTCCATGCTTCATGGTAACTAAAAATCAATGAGTTAAATTATCCAATGCAAGATTTTGAGTTAGATATTGTGGTGTTTTATTTGAATATTTTGAGGAATAATTTATATGAAGCCTAGATTAAAATATAGATATATCATAATATTATAAATTATATATTTACTCAAAAATAGTTAAACATGAAAGAGAGAAGATGGTAAGAATTAATTACGGATTATGATTACATAATTCACTATCATCATGAGAAATTAAAGAAAGTGATCCATGTGTTGAGTCGGAAAAGTAATTATAAATTAACCACGGTATGTTTGGGAAATGACCCTTTGGTTAATGATTTGATGAATTTTGGCCAAGAAGTTGTGGGTGATAGAAATTCCATTATTTTGTTACAAGTGTCATTAAAATAATCTCTATTACATATAATTAATCAACATCCAAAGGAAAATTGTGAGTTATAAAAAAAGGATAAATTTATGAATAAGGGTAAGTTATATAAATTAAATATTGATAAAGATTATATTTTAAGATCTGGGAAGAAATTTTGTGTGCTTTTTTATTATTAGTTGAACAAATAGATGTTAAGTGAATATCATAGTTATCAGTTTATAGTTCATCATGGAATCATGAATATGTACAGTGACCTTGAGAAAATATTATTGGTGGGATTGAATGAAAAGAGATATTGCTTATTTCATTACGAAATGTTTGAAATTTCAATAGGTTAATGTAGAATTCCAATTTCAAAAAGGGATTATTTTTTCATTTTCATGTTTCAAAGTGAAAGTTGGAAAATATATACATGAATTTTATGGTTGGACTACCAAATAATTATTTATATAAAACTTAAATTTGGGTTATTTCTGATCTACAACCCAAATATTCATATTTACTTCCAATTAAAGATACTATTTCATTAGATTTACTTTCATGACTATATTTTAAAGTGACAATCATTTTATATAGAGTTATTCTCTCTATTGTATCTAACTTTGAACCCAGTTTCACTTCTAACTTTTGGAATGGCCTTCAGAAGTCATTGGGAAATGAATTAAATTTTAGTATAGCCTTTTATCCCTAGTCTACTAGATAGTCAGAATGTACAATTCAGACAATTGAATTAATGATATGTTTTTGTTCAGAAAATTCCATGGGATATTGGGATCAATATCTATCTTTAGTTGAGTTTTATTATAATAACATTTTTCATTCTAGTATACATATGAAGGCTTGTAAAGAATTATATAGAAAGCAGTTTCAAACTCTAACATTTTGGGATAAAGTAGGTGAAAGGATTTTAATGGGACAAAAATTGGTAGAGGAAGTGAATGATAAGGTGAAAATGATTCATCAATATGTTATTAAATCTCAGAGCATACAGAAACGTTATATGGATAATAGGAGGAAGGGCCTTTCATTCAAGGTAGGTGACTTTTTTTTCTTAAAATATCTCCATGGAAATGTTTTTTGTGTTTTGTTAGCAAGGGAAAGTTAAGCCCATGGGTCATTGGACCATACGAAATACCGGATAAAGTTAGAAAATTTCCTTACCTTGTATCCCTTCCTCAATGTTTATCTCAGGTACATAATTTTTTTTTCATGTTTTGATGTTAAGAAAATATATAATAGATTTATCTCATATTTTGATCCATTAGGAAGTCTAGTAGGAAAATAAAAGTTAATATGAGAAAAATCATTTTTAGTTTCTTGGTCATAGAGAGAGATTATTGAGAAACAAGGTAATTCAGTAGGTTAATGTTATTTTGTATAACCCATATTATTTAAGAAGCAACATGATAATCTAAAAATGATATAAGTGAAAGGTACCCCCATTTATTTAATAAGTGAATAAAATTTCAAGGATGTAATTTATAGAATGGTGGGGGGGGGGGAGGATAATGTAACAAATATAATGGCCCATTCTATCCCATGATCACGATATGACCGGCTTTGGGACTAGCCTCCATGATTTTTCTTTCCTTGAGCTATGGCCCTCAGGAATACCCCAGGGAAAGGCCTCATTATGGGAGATGTGTCCACAACACCATAAAAAGGGGTGTTTCATTCTCCTCCTCCTTTGATGTGGGATTTCCACAATCCCTCGTAGAAGGGACCAGTGTCCTCATTAGAATAGTGAATAGTCACTGTATCTAATACCATTTATAATATCCCAATCCATCCCATGATCATGATGTTATCCTTTTTGGGCATAGCCCATACTATTTTTCATCCATTGAGATATGGACTTTTGGAATCACCTAGAGAAATGTCTCATGATGGGAGAGGTATCCATACCAACTTATAAAGGGGTGTTTCATGCTCCTCCTCATTTAATATGGGATTTCCATAACCAACCTAGGTTACCCTCAAACATCGAACATGACCTGATCTGTCACTTACCCAAAAGGTGTTCCTGATCCCCATGGGATGGCGATAAGCACTCAAGAATCAAACAACAAACCATAAGTAATAATTTTACCAAACATGATCAAACACATGGCATATACACAGAAAAAGAGAGAAGGAATAGTGGAAATATAAAAAATATATTCTATAACTCTTAGAAAATAGCAAAAACAAAACCGTGTAAAATGTATCCAAAACTCCCTGAGAAAAGTCCAACATCGAAGATAAAAAACCAAATAGCTACTCCATGTGATGCCATGGAAAAAATCCCACCATCTACCCAACTCAGCTAATAAGAAACACCATATCCTTACCACAATGCCTTGCCTTTACCTACATTGGAAAACATACATAGGTATGCACACCATCGAAGATGTGCAAAGGGCATGAGGTAATAGGTACAGTAAGATCCCATCCAGGTGTTCCATAATAATTTTTTGTATAACAATTATTATATACTAATTTTAAATGAAAAATTACATTATTAGAAATAAAGTAGTTTTTATAAAAAACATGGTAAAAATTTCCTCTATATCATAGATCTAAAACAAAAGATGGTATATCAATTTCAAATAACATTTTCCATATCATCATTAATAAGAATCAACATGCAGATCAATGCTAAAATAAAACAATTATGAGAAATAAAAAACAACAGTAGCATCACAGGCATCAAAACTGTTAGGAATACAACAGGTCAGGAAATAGACTACTCACACCAAAAATTATTTGATTAGGGCACTATGGTACTTGAATCCAATTATTTACACTCTAGGACCAGGGAGACACCTCAAAAAGTGAATCCCAAACATTTTATATGTACCAAGATCCAATATTATACACTCCAAGACAAGAGTAATACCTAAAAAGTGAGCCCCCACAATGGATAATGGCCTCCAGATAATCCTTCCACCTAGTACCCAAGGTAACGCATGTGTACATTTTTAATAATCGTCTCACGGTTTTAAAAACAATTTAATAACAATTTATGAAATTAAATATTGAATAAGGTAACTATACCCGCTTATTTTTAAAAAATCATTCAATGCTTCAAAAATACCCACTTTGTTTACATTTATAAAAAACTAAGGAAAACCCAATATTATTCAAAATCTTATTCAAACGCACAAAAAAAATCAAACCAATATATTTATAAATTAATTTATAAAATCGAACAATACTATTTATAAAACATTTTCTAGATACAGAACCACATATCTTAAAACTCAGGTTTCACACACACGTAACTCAATACACCAACAATGAAAATCCCACAAAATCTATGAAGGCCCAATAATTCAATACAGATATCCAGATAAATTTAATTTTGAGAAAGAGTTTAGTGTAAAGGAGTAAATTCATATACCATAAGAAAAATCACCCCTTACCCCACAACCAACAAAGGAACGACCTTCAGAACGAGGTCACACAACATATGTAGAAGTAAACATGTAGAAAAAACCAACTTAGACCAATTAATCTGATAACATAACTGTTGGGCGTTACTATAATAAAAAAAATAGAGAAGAAGAAAGACCAATCAACCTAAGAGACACACTACAACCATAATGAAGACTACATTTAGAACAAATCGATTCAAAAGGAACAATGTCTGTAATGATTAATAGAGAAGAAATTTGGTTCAATAGAAAAGGAGAACAAGTGGTTTAATGGATACCCAAAAACTGAATGACACCCTAAAACTTCCCTTCACAGAGAATTACATGATGTGTAACTTCTTTACACATCATGAAATTCATGATGTTTAAGTACACTAAAAAATATGTTGCCTCGGATTCAAAATTTGATATTTAAATGAATCATGATGTGTAATAATTCCTCATGTCATGTAACCTTTCAAAACATGAATCCATTTCATGGATTTCACCCATCATCCATTAAATGTTTTGTAACCTAGTTACATGATGTAAAATCCTCATACAGCCTGCAGAAACCACATGGTTAAAGATAAGAGTCCAAAAAAGATGTGACTTCACCATTATAGTTATCCTCACAATTATTTTTCAGCCCTACATAGACAATAAAAAAGAAAAACCATGATGGGTTCAAGGAGATACCTCACTGATCAGTAATGAGATGTTATAAAATCTCCATCATAAATACTTTTCACCCCTAAGATGTTTTGTGGAATATTTAGTCCCTGGAAAAAGATGAGGCCACTGATCCCTCATTAATGAACCACATTACCAAGTCTCATTAGAATCCAATCCTTGTTTCCATAGAACTATTAACAACATAATCAACCTCCAATGCAAGAATTTCACTTGAGAGTCAATTATCTCAATTGGTTTCTCTAAAATTGTAAAATCTATATCTCACTCAATTTCTTCCCAATTTAGAACATGAGAGGGATTAGGTTGATAATTCATGAGATGTGACATGTAGAAAACATCTTGAATACCTATTAGATGAATCAGAAATTCTAACTAATGAGAACCTTTTCTGAGCCGCTCAGTGACCTCAAATGGTCTAACATATATCAGATCAAACTTTTCCTATTTTCCATGTCTATAGTGAACCAACCGAGGAGAAAATTTCAAAAAAACCCAGTCATTGTAATGAACCAGAACTCTATCAATGAAATTTCCATTTTTAGGTTTATTTAATACAGTATATATCACATAAAATCACTTAGTGAATATAAAAAAAATATCATAAATGAATAATGAATGAAATAAGAGGTTTTTATAAAAGTTAAGGAACCTATACTGATGAAATAGTAACTTGAACTTAGGAATAGAAATTTGAACATTATGAATAGTAAAATAGCTAAATGAATATTAAAATCACCCATGTTTCTATAAATAAAATATAGGGATATTATAAATGAATGTATGATATAATTATATCTCAGTATAGGTAAATAAATATTTTAAAAATTATTAATTACGTGTTAGTATTTTTGTGAGTCATAAATATTTAATTACAATTTTATATTAATAAAATTATTTAAAATAAAGTTAATTTTCATAAAATGTATTCATAAATAAATATTTTTTTGTTTTATGATTTTAGAAAAATTTTATGATACCTTAGTTAATTTTTGAAAGTTTTATAAAATCTGTAATAAATTTAAAATATGTATTCTTCGACTAAATGATGGTTTTAATTTAAAGTTTAATTTACCATATTTATAAAATTATTTCCAAAAAATGGATTCTATTTTTTAATTCTAAAAATATAGAAATTATGAGGTTTAATTTTTTCAATTTTTCTAAAATACTTGAATTTTTGTTGAATAGAAAAATATGGTAATTTACGGTATAAATCCATTATAAGTTCAATACAGTATTCCTTGTGTCATGAATTATATAAGCACCATAATATTGAACATAAATTCATTATTTTAAAATATTTTATTATAAAACTCAAACTAATCATAGTCTTGAGCCTAAATAATAAGCAAAAGTATTAAATATTCACAAATCACCGCTCTCCTCAATTATAAATATCACCCCTCACCACGACCTCTCCTCACACCTTCTAAGATTTGAGCCTTGTCAAATTTCTTCCCAATATTATCCCCAAGATTCACCCCCACTTAAAAGATCTATTGGTCTCCTAAAAATAAGAAAACCAGTCTTCTTAAAGAGGTTCTCAAGGATGAGTATTCAAGAGGTTAAATCCCCTTCATTTTCCTTTTAATTTATTTTCATGTTCTTTCTTATCTTATCATAAAATCCTTTATCCAAATGATCATGATAACTAAAGTGACATCTATATAATTAAATTATATCCTTTTAATGTAATATCCTTCATCAAAATTCTTTATCTCTCTCTTTTATTTTAAAAATCAAATCATCCCCTGTGAGGTGCCGATTTACAATATTAATGGATGAAGGATTTTTGTTATATAATTTATACTTCAAGTCTAGTAATGAATCCATTTTTTAGTTAAAACATACTATAATAAATTAATTACAATATTTCTTATGTTCATGTTGTAACATATTAAAATAATACTAAATGATAAAATAAAATGAGTTCGTTATGATCAATAACCTCCGAAATAATGTAAACGATTATCACTAAATGTCTTATCTAATTATTAATCATCATAACATATTAACAGGTGATAAATTTAACCATTTAAACTTTTATATGTTCATTAATATCATATAAATTCAATTTTGGATAATTATATGTATTCCACGTGAACTTTCATACTCATATACAAATATTTCGATCGTGAAAACCAAGGAAACTAGCACTCTTGAGCAATAAAATTGTATCTTATAACTCATAAAAAATTCCATAAAAAGACTTAATAAAATTATAATAAATCAAATAAATGTATAAAAGGTTATTAATTAATTAATTAATGTATTTAATTTGATTATCCAGGACATTAAGGTAAAGTACAAAACACATTCAGACATAAGGTAAGGGAATCTACCCGACCCTCCATTTTCTTTTGGGTTACACTTTTTTTCTCTTCACCCCTATTAAATTATTAATTATTATGATTTAATTATCATAAATTATGTGTGAATGTTCTATATATATATATACCAATCATAGTACTTTTTTATTTTATAGGGAGTTACATGTTTTAAAAGGAAATTTCCCAAATTCTTCCCAATAAACAATCCTGGTTCAATGAAACTTATTGAATTATTACCTATTTTAAAGTGAACTATATAATCTTCCTTAAGAAAATGTATTTTTTATAAAATAAATATTTTAATTATAAAAAAATTACATTAGTTTATTTCCTGTTAAATGAAAATACTTTTCCAAAATTATTCTTCTTTTCAATGTGAAAAGGGTATTAATATCAAGAATTACTTGATGATTTTATAAGAGTATTTTCATCTATTTCAACACCATTTTTTATTATTATGTTTAATAAAGATTTATATTTTATGATATTTTCTACCATATTTTATTGAATTTTTTATTATTAGTTTGACTGTGGATGTACTATCTTGATACCATTCACCATATTACTCTGAATGGTTAGTGATTATGTTTACTGATTGTGGAAAATTAATTACATTTAATATGTTATTTTAAATATGAATATATTTGTTGATTATGTTTCACCACCTTCATATGAGGAATGATTTGGCCTTATTAAGCTTTTTTGGGCCCCACTATAGCCCCTCAGTGCATTGGTAGGTCTAATGAGACAAACTAGTTTGGTTATGGGCTAACTTCTTACAAAATTATATATGGTGTCTTTGTTGGAAACTTAACTATATGTTTATGATGTATTGCATTATTCATTCCCTCATTATGATATTATTATTGGATATTCCATGTGATTAATCAACTATTTTATTATCCAAGGTTAAGTTTCATTTTCATATGATCACTAATATGGCTTTATTTTACCATTTTTTATTCCATCCATATTATGATTACATTTTTGTTTTAATAGTAAGATTTTATAGTAATTAACCTTTACATATGGTTTATTTTTATTCCTCTCACTTTATTACTTACCCTTACTAAGAATATGATCTCACCCCTTTCTAATTTATATTTTCCCCGAGATGCCGAGATGAATTTTATAAATGACATGCAATGATAATCTTGAATAATAAGAGTGTTTCTAAAGGAGTATCTATGATGTGTTTCATTTCATGTTGTATTATTGAACTTATGTATGTTTATTATTTTACAAAGCTACTAAACCATATTTTCCTTCATTATGCATATTCCTTATTTAAATTCCAATGTAATAATGTAAGCCGCTAACTCTGGGCTACTAGGGTCAGGGTCTTAATAGTTGGTATTAGAGTAAGTTTAGTAGAAACCTTAGAAACTATATTTAGAAAATATATATTAGGGAACATAACCCTAAAATATAATTTTAGGATATGAATATAAGGACATTATAGAATTTTGGTATGGTAGAGATTATGTGGTACTACCTAAAAATATATCACTTTATGGATACATCAATTGGACATGGTTTTGAAACAGATGTACCTATAGGTAAAAAATTCAACAAAGGTGTCTCAGGACTGACTTTTGGTAAACTAGTACATGACAATAGGCCTTACTGCGCATTTGGTTTGAAATTTATGGGGGATATGCTTAGGATAAGTCACATTTTCTTTACAAAACATTATGATGAATTTAAAAGTAAATATGTACCCAAAGAATCCATGTTTATGACTATGAGAATAAATATTCATATAATTTCAATTTATATTAACAGTTTTTATAGATTGTTATTATAAATTATAATTCATAACCAAATATATTGTATTTCATTATTTAGAAATGGATCTTAGTGGAAGAAATGGAAACCGTATCAATGCACATATCCCCTATAAGGATTTCCATCCTATACAAGATAATGATGTCTGTATTAATGCTACAATGGGTGATGTGCAAATTATAACTATACTAGCACAACTAACTCAGGTTAGGAACAATAAACTTACTCGTATGGATCATCCTAAACCACAATGAAGAGGATAAATTCTAGACCGCTATATGAAATAATAAAATTCATCATTTAATAGGACTAGAAACTCATTTATAGCAGATTAGTGGATAAGTTCCCTAGAGAAGATATCTCTCACTTTGGGATGTAATGATATGGAGAAGGTTTTCATGGTAGTTAATAATCTATCGAGAGATGTGGATCAATGGTGGTCACTAATTAAAAAAAAGAGATGTAAGGAATAAAAAATATGGAATGGATGGATTTTAATGTTATTTTCCTAGAATAATATTTTCTTCAGGAATAACGAGTGGATATTGAGAGGCAATTCTTGAGTCTACAATAGAAATAGGATGAAAATGTTGCACAGTATGAAGCCAAATTTACAAGGTTAGAATGAAATTATAAAGACAACATATTAAATTCAAGGGGAAATATTGGTCGATGGTTTAAAACCATTAAAACAAAGGGAACTTGTCTCCTAACATTTTTCATCATATGAAGATATAGTTTTATGTGGTATCAAGATAGAAAAAGAATTCTCTAAGTTATTATAATTCAAAGAAAAGAAAGAGTAGAAGAGGGCTTCTGAACAATCTCAAAAACAATATATAGAAATGTGGAAGGCGGGATGAGTTGACTTTTCACCCTATAATTTTTTTTGGAAGAAACACGATGGTACTTGTCTGAAGGGAATGGGAGTCTATTACATGTGTGGAGAAAAATGCCACCAAGCCCATGATTGCAAGGGAAATATAGAATATTCAAATTTCCAATTATATAATTGTAAATATATGGGAAATTATGCACATTAAATTCCTAGAAGTCAAGAAAAATTTCCTCAAAGAATGCTATCGGAGTAATGACAAGTTTATACGATTATAAATGCTAAGGTTGATGTTCCTAATGATGTGGTGGCATGTAATTTACTCCAACATAGACAATGATTTATTGGATTCTAGATCATCACATTATTTTATATCTTTCTAGTTTTTCAACAAAATTAAACATTTGTAATTTTATTTAATAAATGATTTTTCATTCAAAACTTCTAATGGAAGTATCATTGCAAAAAATATGTCTCAATCAGTCCCTTTTATGACACATAACCATGATTTAGTTACTCACCTTATCATCATACCTATTATTTACTTCGATAAAATTCTTGATATGGATTGGATTTCAAATAATGATGAGAAAATATATTTTAAGAATAAGGAAGTTACAATTTTGAGAATGATGTGGAGTCCCTAATTTTTAGAGAAGAAATCTCACTATTTGATTCTTATCTAGATCCAACCCTTGTAGCTCTTCTTAATGAAATTCTTTGTGAGGAATAGAAAACGATATCTATGGATGATGAAAGAAATCTAAAAATTAACGATGTGTGTATTGTTCAATAATACATTTATGTATTTCTAGAGGATTTTATTGGACATCCTCCAAAGTGAGAAATTGACTTTTCTATTAATTTAATTCCTAGTGTAAGGCCTATATCAAAAAATCCTTGGATAATGGATAAAGTGGAATTAATGGAGCTAAAAAACCAATAGAGGAATTGAGTAATAAAGTATTTATTCACCCTAGTGTTTCAAAATGGGGATGCCCTATTCTCTTTGTCAATAAGAAAGATGAATCCATGAGGCCGTGTATTGACTATAATGAAATAAATGCTATTAAGATAAAGAACTAGTATCAACTTCCTCGCATTGATAATTTATTTGATCAAATTCACTGAGGTCAATAGTTTTTGAAGATTTAACTTCGATATGGATATCATCAGCTGCATGTGAGGAAGGAACATATTCCAAAGATAGCGTTTTGAACTAGGTATGGGCATTACAAGTTGATAGAAATTCCTTTTGGAAAAACTAATGCACCCTTTGTTTTCATGGATCTAATGAATATAGTTTTCAAGGAATATCTTGATGAATATTTTTTTGGAATTTATTCATGATATCTTGGTATACTTAAAAATATACTAAGATCATGAGAGTCACTTGCGGATTATTATAAATCCTCTTAGATGAAATGAATTATAAGGGAAGTTTATCAAGTGATAATTTTGGCTTCAGAAATTTTATTTTCTTGGACATATTATATCTACAGATGGAAATTTAGTTGATCCTATGAAGTGAAAGGTAGTTCAAAAATTCCCCACACCAACAAACATAACCAAGTTATGTAGTTTTTTTGGTTTAGCAGGTTATTATCAGAATTTCAGTTAGATCTTCACTTGATTATCTAACCAGGTAACTAAAGTTACACTTAAAGGGGTTAAGTTTGTATAGATAAATGAATGTGATGAATTTTTTGAGGAATTAAATAAGATATTGGGGAATTACCTAATCCTTAATTAACCATTGGGAAATGGTGGGTTTGTGATTTATAGTGATTCCTCAAAGAAAGGACTTGGCTGTGTCGTTACACAGAATGAAAGAGTTATTTCTTATACATCAAGGTAGTTAAAAACACATGAATAGAACTATACAACTCATGATCTTGAGTTAGCAGATATAATATTTTCTGTAAAGATATAGAGAGACTATCTCAATGGTGAAATATGTGAGATTTATACATGTGAGAAGAGTTTTAAATAAATTTTCTCATAGAAAGAATTAAACATGAAGAAAAAGAGATGGCTTGAGCTATTGAAGGATTATGATTGTTCAATACCCCACAACCTAGGGAAGGTGAATAAGGTAAAAAATGCATTAAGTAGGAAGGATCATGGGGTTTTGAACAAAACTAGGATTGAAAAGGATCCTATGTATATGGATGTAATAAGGATATATTTGGGAATTATCAAGGAAGGTGAAACATCATTACATTTTCATATATTGGAGATAATTAAAATTTCTTAGTGTAATGATGAGAATATTCAAAAGAATATTAAATCGATGAATGATGGGAAGTTTTGGGACTTCATGTCTGAGGATGGAATTATGAAATTTGGGAGGAGGGTATGTGTTCCATCTATACTCGAGCTAAAAAGGGTGTTATTGGATGATTCCCATAGATCAAATTTATCCATTCACCCTTGTATCACTAAGATGAATTGATATTTGAAGGAACATTTATGGTGGGATAATATGAAGTAGGAAATTGGTAATTATGTTTCAGGATGTTTAGTCTGTCAAAAGGTGAAGGCTAAATGACAAAATTCATGGGGTGTCGTGCAACCCATTAATATTCCTACATGGAAATGGGATGACATCACTATGGATTTCTTCATTGGATTACCAAAAATACTAAGAAATAATGATGAAATATGGGTGATTGTTGATCGACTTACCTAATATGCACATTTCCTTGTTGTAAGGGAGGATTTTCCATAAGAGAACCACACACGACTCTATATTAATGAAGTTGTGAGAAATCAATGAGAACCTCTCTCAAATGTGTCAGATTGTGATCCATGACTTCTCTAAATTATGTAAAATCCTTCAAAAATCATTGGATATTGAGCTTCATTTTAGTATTACTTATCACCCTCAAACTGATGGGCGACCATAAAGGACAATCCAAACATTAGAAGACGTGTTGAGATAATTCTCTCTTGAATTTCAAGGTATATGAGATTATTATTTACCTTTGTTGGAGTTTTCATAAAATAATAATTTCCATTATAATATTCAAATGGAACCGTATTAAGATTGTATATAAAGAGATGTCACACACACACTTGTTGGGATGAATTTAGTGAAAGGAATATTGTGGGCCTAAAGCTTGTGCAGGAAACAAAAACAAAGGTAAAGACTATTAAAACCTATATCAAAGAATCTTAAGGTAGGAAAAAGAGATATACTAATAATCGAAGGATGGATTTTTAATTTCAAGTGGGAGAACATGTTTTCTTAAAAGTATGTCCGTGGAAGGGTGTTTTAAGATTTGGTTAGAAAGGGAAACTGAGCCCCATATACATTGGTCCATTTTTAATTATGGAGATCATTGGATTTATTGCTTTTCATTTGAAAATTATGCCACGAATTTATAAGGTACACAATGTGTTTGAAATATCCTTGTTAAGGAAGTACATTCCAGGCCCAACACATGTACTCCATTTTGAAGGAATATAATTTGAACCTAACTTATCTTACCATGAAGAGCCTATTCCGATTATGGACACTAAAGAATTGACGTTGTGGAATAGGATTACTTGTATGGAAAAAGTACTTTGAAAAAAATCATAACATTGAATGTGCGACGTGAGAGCCTGCGAAGCATAAGATGAAGGACTACCCAAATTTTTTTGTGGGGTGATAATCTAGAAAATTCCCAGATGATTTTTTTTATAGGAAGAAAAAATATAATGACCTAGAACTCTATCAATGAAATTTTATTTCTTATGTTTATTTCATAGAGTATATATCACATAAAATCCATTAGATAACAAAATAAAAATATTATAAAGTAAGAATGAATGAAATAAAAGGTATTTCTAGAAGTTAAGGAACCTATACTGATAAAATAGTAACTTGAAATTAAGAATAGTAATATAAATCTTAGGAATAGTAAATCAACCTAATAAATCTTATCCTCAACCATTTTTTTTATAAATAAAATGTGTGCATCTTATAACAGAAATCATGATATAATTATATCATAGTATAAGTAAAGGAATATTTTAAAAATTATTAATAAAGTGTTGGTATTTTAGTGAGTCATAATTATTTATTAAAAAATTTAAAATTAATAAAATTATTTAAAATAAAGTTAATTTTCATAAAATTTATTCATATATAAATATTTTTTTGCTATTATTTTTGGTTAATTTTATCATACCTTAGTTAATTTTTGAAAGTGTTATAAAATCTGTTATAAATTTAAAATTTGTATTCTTTGATTAAATGATAATTTAAATTAAAAATTAAATTTCCCATATTTCTAGAACTATTTTCATAAAATAGAATCCACTTTTTAATTCTACATGTTGAAAAATGGTTAGGGTAATTTTTTTGAATTTTTCAAAAATACTTCAAATTTAAGTGAATAATGAAATATAGTAATTTTCTGTATAAATACATTATAAGTTAAATAATGTATTCCTTGTTTCATGAAAGATGTAAGAACAATAATATCTAACTTACCTTTATTATTTTAATATATTTTATGATAATTCTTAAACTATTCATATATTTGAGCCTAAATAAAAAACGAAAGAATTAAATATTAAAAAATCTCCCCTCTCCTCTACTATAAATACCATGACTTATCTTCACACCTTCATAGCTTTGATACTTGAAAAAATTTCTACCCAATATTCTCCAAAATCCTCACCCCTATGTCTATGATCACTTTGTATCATAAAATGTGTAAAAAAAAATCCTCTCAAGGAGGTTATCAAGGGAGAGTATTCAAGAGGTAAAATCCTTATCCTCATCCTTTTATTTTCTTTTCAAGTTCTTTTCTTTTATTATTCTATCCTCAGATCATCTATAAAAATTATATTGACAACTAAATTATCATATATATACTTTAATTATATCATGTTAATGTGATTTAATTCATCAAACTTTTTTCTCTCTCTCTCTCTCTTATTTTAAAAATCAAATCATCATTAGTGTGGTTCTGATTTACAACCTTCATGGATGAAAAATTTTTGTTCCTAAATTTCTCATTAAATACTGGTAATGAAACCATTTTTATGGTTTAAATATACTCTAATATATTTATTAAAACTTTTATTATGTTTTTTTGTTAAAAATTTACATAATACTTAATGATAAAGCAAAATGAGTTTGTTATGAACAATAGTCGCCGTAATAATGTAAACGATTATCACTAAATATATTATATAAATATTTTTCCTCATAAAATATAAAAAATGATATATAGAACCATTTAAACTTATTTTTTTCATTAATATCATGTAAATTCAATTATGTACAATTATACCCATTCGTCATGAACTTCCATACTCATATACATGTATACACATTGTGAAAACCCAAGAAACTTACGCTCTCGATCAATATAATTGTATATTATAACTCATAAAAATGGCCATAAAGGAACATAATAAAATTATAGTAAATATAATATATGTATAAATAGTTCTTAATTAATTAATTAATGGATTTAATTTTATTATCGGGGACATTAGTGTCAAGTGCAGAACACAATCAGACATAAGGTAAGGGTTTCTACTCGAAACTCCATTTTCTTTTAGGTTACTATTTTTCTCTATTTCCCCTATTTAAATTATTAATTATTATTATTTACATATCATAAATTATGTTTTAATTCTCTATATTTACTTCCAAAATAGAATCCTTCTTTATATTATGAGGAGTTACATCTTTTAAAAGGATATTTTAAAAATTCTTCCCCAAACAAACCCCACATTCAAGAGAACTTATCGAACTCTTATCTATTTGTAAGTAAAAAATATAATCCATTTTAATACACCATTTATTTCATAAAATCACTAATTTTATTATTTAAAAACTACCTTTTTTCATTCACTATTCTATGCAAATATTTTTCTGAAAAAAAATCTTCATTTCAAAGTAAAAATTGAATTTCTCTCAAGAATTCCTCGATGATTTTATAAGAGTATTATCATATATTTAATTATATTTATTGATTATTATGTTTAATTGGTATTAATATATTATTATATCATATAGAATATTTTATTTAATGGTTTATTATTAGTTTGAATATGGATGTGCGAACTTGATACCATTCACCAGATTACTCTGAATGGTTAGTGATTTGTTTTACTAATTAGAGAAAGTTATTTACATTTCATATGTTAGTTTAAATATGAATTTATATGTTTATTTTGATTTACAAATTTATTATTAAGAATTAATTGGACTTAATAAGTTTTGGGTGGGGCCTGTTATACCCCCTTAGTGCATCAGTAGGTCTCATGAGACAAACTAGTTTGGGTATGGGCTAACTTCTTGCCCAATTATGTATGGTTTCTTGGCCAAAAAATTGATGGTATGTTTATGATGTAACACACTATGAATTACCTCATTATCATATTAGTGTTTTATATTCCATGAAATTATTCTACTAGTATAATTTCCATGGTTAATTTTCATTCTCTTATGATCACTTATATGGATTTATTTAATCATTTTTTATTTCTGGCATATTCTACTCATTTTTTGTTTTAATATAAAGTGTTTTTTGTTTATTTACATTTCATTATGGTTTATTTTTATTCATACACTGTATTAACTACCCTTACTAATAATTTTATCTCACCCATTTCTTTTGTTTATTTTCCCCAGGATGACGAGATGAATATTGTGAATGACATGAAAAGATCATCTTGAAGAATTATAGTGTTTCAAAATGAGTCTCTATGATTTGTTTCATTTCATATTTTAATGATAAAATTATGTATGTTTCTTTTTTTATAATGCTACTAAAATATTTGGTTCTTCGGGACGCGTATTTCTTGTTTATATTCCAAAGTAATAAATTAAGGATCTTGTCACAAGCTACTCAGGTCAGGGTCTTTACAGTCACCAATAGAAAACTCAGCAGGATGAAATATTTGATCCACATAGGATTTATATCAACTCTATGATTTAACAAGATGTTGATGTACATCCTAAATCATCACATACGTCTCCTGAACCAAACTTGGTCCAACTAAATCTACTTCTACCACCTTATACCAACAAAGTGGTGACTTGTAGGGAAAACCATAAAACACCAAAAAGGGAGCCATTCTGATCGATGATTGGTAATTTTTGTTATGAAAAAACATAACCAATCTTAGATAGCTATCTCATGATTCACAAAAATCCAAGACCTAAGCATGAAGAATATCCTATAGGATCTAAATTAATTGTTCCAAATGACCATATATCTATGGATGGTAATATTTTTTCAAAATGACCTAAGTTCCCATAACGTCCTCTATAACCTCTTTGTAAACCTAGTATCCCTATTTAAAAAAAAGAAATAAGGACTTACATGTAACCAAAATACCTCCTACACATTAAAATTATCTATATATTCAACTTTAGTGGTATCCTTGATCATAATGAAATTAGAAGGCTTCATCAACCAATCAAAAACTACATAGATATAATTTTTCCCTTAGGGAGTCCATAAGAAAACCATGGATATCTCATCCCTTTTCCATACCATCACCGAAATTGGTTGAAGCAAAACATAGGGTTTCAAGTGCTCTGCCTTTATCCATAGGTAGGTGGAACAATTGGACACATAATATTCAATGTCATGATTTATACCCAACCAATATAATCTTAGTCTCATTTAATAATACATATTAGTAGTTCTTGGATGAATAGACCATGAAGAGTTGTGCCAATTAAATAGGAATAAAAAACACACAGATGCTGGGATAACAACCTGATTCCCAAGCAGGAGCATACCATATGATGATAGAGACCAACCAAAAATGGTCACCCCAACATAAAGGATTTTCTAAACATTAAAAATCCCATCATCCTGATACTGACTCTACAAAATAGACTCCACGAGAGATGATGATAATTGAACACTAGTCAAATAATTACTTGAAACATCATCTTGATCATCCAGATTCAACTGAATGAAAGTTCCCAAAATGTTCCACTCATCCTTCGATTCCAAAACACCCTATGATGGTACTTTCCTTATATGAGAGTTTACAACAACATTCCCCTTCCCCATGGTGTAGGTGATTTTGAATTCGAATGTATTAAGCTATTATACCCTTTATCTCTATCTAAGATTCATTTTTTATGAGAAAAGATATAACTCAAACTCTCATAATCATGAAAGATCATGATCCTTCCCCCAACAAATAGTTCTACCAACATTTATACTCATGCATAACCAGAACAATCTCTAAATCACGATTGGTGTAATTATTATCCTATGACCAAAGTTGATGAGATCCATAAGCTACCACATTGTCATCTTTCATATGTACACATCCAAAACTAGAACCAAAACCATCAAGAAACACCATGTACCCTTTACCAAGATCTAGTATTATTAAAATAGAGTTCGATGTCATAATTCATTTCATTTCATAAAAAAAGACCAAAACTTCACATCCCATATGAATTTCAATTATTTATTTGTAAAAGAAATCAAAGGTGGCACTGGTTTATAGAATTATTTAACAAACCGTCAGTATTATCCATCAAGACCAAGTATTATCTTTATCTTAAAGTCATTTTTTGCTCTTTTCATGACCATAAAACCATAAACATCTCAAGATAAACTGATAGGTAGTGTTTAGAAATCTTGTTCCCTATCAAATTTTCTTCTTGAATCTAGAAACTATATTTTGAATGATTTCCATACAAATGGTGACTTTTATAAATTTCAAGAACTAAACATAGATGGTTCTTGTGCTCATGATTTAATTTCTAATAAACCATAATATCATCAAGAAAACCTATGAAAAAAGTTTCAAGATATTGATGTAATATCCGATTCATCAAATCCATAAAAACAACAAGATATTTATTTAGAATAAAAGGCATCGTAAGATATTCTTAATGGCCATAAATACTCTTAAAAGATATCTTTGGTATATCAAACTCCCAAAATCCGAGCTAATGATAACCCAATAGAAGATAAATCTTTGAAAACCACTTTTCCCCTTCAACTGATAAAAAAATGATCCACATGAGGTAAATGATATTTTTTCGTAACTTTTACCTAGATCAAATTACGATATTCCACACAAAATTGAAGTGAACCATATACCTTCTTAGAAATGAGAATAGGGGATTCCCAAGGAGAAACACTATAGAGAATGAAACATTTATCCAATAGGTTATCCAAATGAACCTTGAGATCTTTTATCTTTCCCAATTCCATATGATAAGAATGTATTGATATTGACAGCATACATGGCACCATATATATGTTAAACTCTACCTATATCCTTGGAGGAAGATCAGATAAGTTGTTTAAAAAACATCAGAAAAGTCTCAAACATGAATAGGATGATCAAAAAAAATAATAGTAGTAATCATGATCACTCGCAACAATAGACAACAAACTCTTGATATATGGAGGGGGAGGTCCTTCATGACCAGACCTCAGGTTCCACTCCACCTGAAATACATGAGATATCCCATCAACCATATGAAATGAAACAGGCTGGTGAAAACAATCAAATTTAGCTCAATGAGTTATATGTCAATACATAATGATGAGTACATCAAATAGATATAGATCAAGAACAAGAAAATGACAAAACAAATACATATTAGCTAACATTAAAAACAAGGACACAAAAACCCCTACTATATTCTATTTCTAATAGGTGTCACTAACTCCATTAGAAAAGAAATAAGTTTCATTGAAAGTTTAATAATATCAACAAAATGTGTACATATAAATGAGTGGTAGGAAACATGGTAAAATAAATAAATTTCTATGAAATATGAAATAAATATTGTACCACTCACTATTGTCAGACCTAAATCGACTTCCACTGGATATTCTTATACTAAATGAAATTGCTTCACTCCTGAGGCCTATGGATAGAGACATATAGT
The DNA here is from genome assembly GCA_963277665.1 of Viscum album. Lineage (NCBI taxonomy): Eukaryota > Viridiplantae > Streptophyta > Magnoliopsida > Santalales > Viscaceae > Viscum > Viscum album. The sequence continues at coordinate 117,976,874 of OY728137.1, forward strand.
AGTTGATTATTCTGAATACACCACAAAATCCTTTAGAGACAATGAACCCTGACGATAATGAGATGTATTCATATCTTGACATAAGAGTTGTAAATGAAAAACGTCCGAAAATATTGCATGTATTCTCAGAAATGGGACAAAAACATCTAGTGTGTCCGACCATTCCACACTAATAAAAAGTAATCGGCACACTTCTAGGTATAAATTATGGTGTGGAGGAGGTTTGGTACTGAGACCCACACCCACCACTTATGCGATGATCCAACCACTTACTTTTTTCCCATTAAAGCTACTAAAAATTATACTAGATGAAATATAATGGGATGGAAAACCACCCTTTCCCTCTATATCTATCTCGTCCATCATAGCTCCATCTCCCATATATGCAAAGCATTAATGTTTCAACATAAATACCTATGTTATATTATCTGATCAAAAACCATACATATACTTCTAAGCCTTCATATGGCCATTCATCACCACGTATAAAGATAAAAGAACAAGATCAATAAATAGATTGGTGTATGTTGACACTGAACACTCTTCTTGTTGCAAGTATACAAACTCTATAGACTTTTCCAACATCAGGGACTTCAGAAAAAACTACTTGAAGAATAGGGTTTTTAAACCCTTCCAATCTAAGTCCATGTGTCTATCGAACTGAACCATAGAATCAAACTGTGGATTACCATAAACCTTAAGCCTGAATGTAGCACACATCACATTGATATTATAAAGTTTCTCTAAGAAGTTAATGATTTGATCAATCCCGTATAGCCAATCCTCTGCCTCATTATGATCATTTATTCCATTAAAGAACTTCAGATTCTCACACAATAATTCCAACGATCTCTATCTATCTCCTCCAACATCTGATTGTACCTCAACAAATGCATTATGAAGTCATGGAACATCATGATCAATAGCAGAAACTACACATATGACAGTCTCGATGAGATTATGATGTATTGACATATTCCCTTGAGAATCATCAAATACACCCTCTTGAGAAACTCATGGAATATTTCTCAGAGGTATACTACTGTACACTGAAGAATAAAAACAATAAAACAATAGAACATATATTAGTTCAAACTAGAAAATCCATAACCAAAAACTAAAATTTAATACAAAACACAAGAGTAGAAACAAATATCCCAACATCCCATGGAAACTTGATTCTTTTCATGATAAGAGATGGCCATAAACGTATCACAACATACCTCTCAAGTCCCAACAATCCTATATCTAGTAAAAAAACATGTACCAAGAAATGGATTCTTGGGGACATAACTTCTATAATACCATTTTGTAATGAACTGACCTAGGGTACCCTCAATCCTGGCACCCGAACCGATCTATCACATACTCTAACCGTGTTTCCAATCCCCACATGTTGAAGACAAGGACCCAAGCATCCAAAAATCAAATAGAGTGAACAATTTCATCGAACATGATCAAACACATGGAATATATACACAAAAAGAAAGAAGAAACATTATAAATCTAATAAAATCTATTCCATAACACTAAGAAAATAGTGGCAACAAAACGACTATAAAAGCAACCAAAACTCAAAGTGACAAGTCCAACTACAAAGTACCAAATCAAAATAGATACTCTATGTGATGGTGTGAAAGAAATACCATCATCTCACCACCGACTACCAAACTCAGTTAATAGTAAACCTCACCACCTCACTACGACGTCTTGCCTTTCCCTGCATTGGAAGACATATATATGTCTGCACACCATTGAAGGGGTGTGTAGGGTGTGAGATAACATTCTCAGTAGAATACCACCGAGGTGTTCCATAACAAGTCTATTTATAAAAATTCCTACATGATCATTTTAAATAAAACATGTCATGATAAGATAAAAAGAATTTTTATAGAGAACAAGGTAAACATTTCTTCTTTTTCACAGTTCTAAAACAAAAGCAGGTATATAAATTTCAAAGAACATTTTCTATATCATCATTCACAAGAATAAACATGCATATCAAGGATAAAATAGTAAAATTTCCTAAAATACAAAACAATAGTAGCAACAAAAGAATCACAACACCAAGGAACACAATAGGTTAGGTAGCGGACTACTAATACCAAAATATCTATGATCAATGTACTTAAGTAACTAAATCCAATTATCTACACTCCAGGACTAGGGAGACACCATATAAAGTGAAACCAAAACATTATATACATACCTAGAGACAATAATATACACTCTAGTATAAAAGGAACTCCCATAAATTGAACCCCCACAATGAAAAATGGCCTCAATATAAACCTTCCACATAGTACCCAAGGCAATACATGTGATCACTTTTCATAATCATATCAATGTTTTGAAAAACATTTCAAAAAAAAATTATGCAATTCAACATTTAATAGGGTAACCATACCCACTTATTTTTCAAAAATTACTATTTATGCCTACCAAATAAGAATGATAAAAGACCACAAAGGAATAAATACATTAATATGGGTATTACCTTCCCCATAAATGAAAAGGAGTCAAGAATTGGAGATCTCACAATCCTGGAAGGGACTAGCGATCACATGACCATTTCAAGGTCAAATGAGGACTCTTCACAAAACACATAACCTATAGAGAATCCCATATATCCCTCTTTGATGACCCTTTTTCTCTTATAAAGGCCCTCGAGATAGCCAATGATCACATTGTGACAATAGAAGTAATACAAACGGGCCACTTGGTTTTTAATTGGAATGTTCCTAAAAATCATCCAAAATTATTATGATAATAAGTAAGAATAATATCAAAAGGTAGATAACCATGGTGGTCATAAAGCCCATGTGCCATATCTTTACTAGGAATAATAAAATTCCATGATGATATCAAAGAAAACTCACAGGTCCACTAAAACATTATAGAATAAAACAAAAGAGATAAAAAGGAGAGGTGAGAGCTACTCGTGGTTAACGAAGGACATGCGTCATGCGCCAAGAAATCCTCAAAGCACCCTGAGTCCCTAGAGACATGTCGACCTCATGTTGAAAAATACCTTTGGCTTGTCCACCACACCACACAAAAGTTGTGGGGTATTTTTTACATTCCTTTCCGTCACAGAGTACAATGAATGCCAAAGGGGAATACCTTATGCCCAATGAGGGTCACCCTTTGAAGAAAATAAAAAAAATTGACAAAGGGATGAACCATGAACTCATTTAGAGGGCGCCGCACAAGTATCCTGCCTACCTCGCAAGTCACTTTCTCTCCACATATGGGTCGCGCAAGTCACTTGCATGCACTATTCCTTTTTTCACCCAAGGTGCCCAGTGGCCTATAAATACCCCCTTGTGGGACCCCATTTGAAGGATGAAATTTTCCAAAACTCAGATTCAAGCTCTGGTCGCCCAAGTCTTTGTCTGACATCTTCCGAAAACTTATAAGGAAATTCCTTACCAAGAATGAATGATCTAAATAGGAAGAATAATTCTTAAGTGTCAGAACTCATCAACACTTGCACGCCTAAGTGTCCATCCCTTAAGGGAAATGAAGACACTTGCGCACCTCCTTTACCTCTCAAGGGAACTTGTGCGCAACCCTTCTAGAGGCCTCTAGGGATAATACTAAGGGCTTGATTTCAAAGTCTCCCAAGTAATAACCTATGGATTATTTATCACCCAAGGTGACTCAGGTCGCGCAAGTATACTTGTGCGACCAGGACTTGCGCGCCAGAACAATACTTGTGCACCTCATTCCTAGTCACTTCCTTTCTTCAAATACACCTCTCCTCTTCAAGATATATCCTTCAAAACCCTATTCAAATCCATTTATGGAATGGTTCATTTGTTTGATTCCTTATCTGAAAGGAATTCTGGGAGAACCTCTCCCAAAACCTCATCACTTAAAATCTTATGCCACCATGGTTAGGGATTTCCTATATAACCTCATCTTTTAAGATGAGAAGATCTTTTAACCTGTGCCACCTTCTCAAGAGTAAGTCCCAGTCATAAGTTCCTTTAACCTGGGCCTCCTTCTCAAGAGTAATCCTTAGTCATAAGTTCCTTTAACCTGGGCCTCCTTCTCAGAAGTAAGCCCCAGTCATAAGTTCCTTTAACCTGTGACTCCTTCTCAGGATTAAGCCCCAAGTTACAAACCCCCTTAACCTGGGCCTCCTTCTCATGAGTAAGCCCCAAGTTACAAATCCCCTTAACCTGGGGCTCCTTCTCAGAAGTAAGCCCCAGTCATAGTCTCTTTTAACATGGGACTCCTTCTCAAGAGTAATCCCCAGTCATAGTTTCCTTAAACATTGGGAATCCTCCTCAAGAGTAAGCCCCAATTTTAATTATTTTGATTTGGGTTTCCTTCTCAGGAATAAAATACAATCATAAGTCCCTCTTTATTTAGGATTTTTTTTTCAGGAGTAAGTCTAAAATTACAAAATCTAAAAAAAAATACAAATACCTTTATGGACCCTTCTTCTTGGGATTCTTTCCTAAGTCCTAGTATTCATTTACCTGGTTAGTCATATATACGTAATCCCCACATCATTTCTCATAACTTCATTTTTTATGGCACCATTGTCAAGTTTACTGATACCTCTTTTTTCTCACACAAAGCATGAATCACTTGAGCTTAGAGTGTGAAAGTAATCATGAAATTTCTCTATAGGCCATTAACCATGCATAAACCCCATATTTATTTTATCGAACTACGTGGGTTCTGATTATTTTTTAGAAAGGATGCGTAGGTAGCCCATCTACGGGTATGATCCCAACTCTAAAATAATCCCTATCTTTATGAAGGACAATAAACTTCAAGTGCCCCACTGAGTGGCTTTAAAACCAGTATGGTTATCATAATGAGCAAGCGATTTATATATAATGTATTGAATGATAACATTGACTAAGAATATCTAATACATACGGATGATTCTCCATCAATGAATAACCTCAAGTACATATAAAATATTCTCTAAATCTAATACATATCAACCATTGATTGCTAAATCTAAAGGAATAATCATTTTTATACTAAGTGAATTAATAAGGATTCATTACCATAACTTAAATCTATAATAGAGTTCTGGAATAGGTAATAATTCCACCCAAAAAGGTGTGATGAGTCTGACCCCCCATCCTCTCGACCAATGCAAATTATTAAGCCTCATCAGTCCACAACTAATGATCACCTACCTTCGAAAAGTAGGTCCAAATGGATACAGAGTCATTAGATGTTTCCGTTTCTACGAATAAACCCATTAGAAACCGATTGGAATGTTTGAACCTTAAACAAACAAGGTCATCCCAATTTTCCATAAAAAACAAAAAATAGTGAACCCAATGTGAATCTCTAACCAAGTTAAAACGATGTTTTACTTATTTGTTAGGACCCTATTAAACTCAATATGGGGGCCAACAAAGTAGTCAATGACATAAGCGCTCTTCCAAAAGATGTAGTTTGGCTAGACATATCTTGATTATTTCTGCTATATCAAACATGCACTCTTTTCCAAGATCTCTCTGCAACACAGAATGGATTCTTTAAAGTTCACACCTGTGAATACTTCGACCACTACTCATGCTGGATCCTCTTCCACTCTGAGGATGACATCACTTACTCAGCGTCTTCAATGCTAGGTCTCAAATGCGTTGGTGAGAGAATACCGTCAACACAGTACCATCCCATATCTGGAGGACACTCGACAAGCCCTCCAAGTTAACATCTCACTCTGGTTGTGTGGACAGGGATGACCATTGATCAAGAAGCAGGTGGTGCTAACCACAATCCACAACCATTTTGGGTCGTTATCCCATGAACGCAACAACCAGTCCCTCCCATATTACATGGAGAATAATGAAGTGGTCACTCAAGGCATCAGTTCAAGAAGACATGAAACCTTCTCAAGGACTCCCATCAATAATCACTGCCAGACTCGTGTAGTAGTGCACCCTCAATATGATGAGGGTATCACCTCTAGGCGTTTGGCTCAGGTTCCTCAGACCTGAGCATGCAAGACGAATCGTTAGAGGCGAAATTCGTCCAAAAAGGAGTAGGTTATTATCTATGACCGCTCTGGAGAAGTTCTTCAACCTAACTTGATGGCAAGAAATGAGTGGGAACACACACCTGTCCGTTCTAATCCCACTGTCCAGCAGACTCGTCTGGCAGCAACCCACCAATCCCACCATGAAATTCTGACGGAGTACTATAGGTAGACACATACACATGTTTATAATTCTTCAGCCAATCAGCAAGCTCGTCTGACTGCATCCAAAGAAGCTCGCCAAACAAATATGGTGACCACCTGTAAACAGGCACATACACCTGCTTACAATCACCCGTTATGTCAGTAGTCTCATCTTCCAGTATTGAAAGAAACTCGTCAACCATACATGACGAGGAATATACAGAAGACACATACACCCAACAATGTTCATCAAGTCTTCCAACAGTCTCATTTGGTTGCACTTAGAGAAGTCAATTAGAAAGCTCCGACAACAAATTTTTAGCAGACTCAAATCTTTTCCCCTATGAATAAGTACTATCAATAACAGTTAATAGTAAAAGGAGGATAAGAGTAGGAATATAAACCTACTACAGACATGTAATGGATGTATATTCTCATTCTGGCAGCGGAAGTCACCACGCACATTCTGACAATGGTGAAAGAGCAGAAGCAAATCCATACCCATATTCCAGATACCTGTCAGAATATTATAACAACTTCAATAAAATTATAGGTAAAGAAACATAAATCTATCCCTATTAGTGGAGTGACTCATCAACATGTCACTCCGGAGTAGATACACACCTCTCTTCCAGCCCAGGAGGGTCGTGGGGAATACCCCCTATGTCATATGGACAATCAAGTCGGGCACATACACCCTATTTAAATGGAGATAATCAGCCTAACCTGACCATTTCTCCTGAGCAGGCACATAAACCTACCCATAATAACCACTTTCATCAAAAAGTGGTTTCAAAAGTGGGTAAGAAGGCGTCCGAGAAAAAGACCCATCCAGAACATTTGAAAAATCAAGAGCCAATCTGCAATAAGGACTTGCTCAATACTTGAGTTCTTGAAGCCCACAAACAATTATCTATTATAGCTCAAGATTTTACTCTCTTATTTCCAAATTCTGGACGTAAAAAAAAATAATTCCAAAGGTATTCATCATACACTTCCTCATGAAGGCTTGCTTCATGACAATTCGGTCAATCTTGAAGTATCATCTTCAGATGAGAGCCAAGATAACCCTCTGCGTGGCCAGAAGACCAAGGAGAAAGAAGTTTCATCTTTTGATGTAACCCACCATGGTGATCCTCCCCATGATGATGAATTTAGTAATGAAAGTCCTCTCTACAGTAGTAATTCGCATTTCCTGGAAAATTATTCAATATAAAATGCAGTAACGAGAAATCCCTATTATCTTGAGGCACTTGTAAATGTGAGGCCAGTCATGTCTGATGCCTTACCATTAGCAGGTGAAATAATTTCTCAACTAGAAGATAGCCTGGGGTGTAGGTCATTCTCCAAACCACCCCTGGGTCATTCATCATCTAATTTGACAAATGAATTCTCTACCAATATTATTTAATCTGATGAAGCAACAAAGAAGCATGAGCTTTGGTCCAATTAGGTAGAAGAATCTCCATCAAATGACAAAGAGGAAGTGCTGAGAATGATAAAACAAATGGTGAAAGGTGAAATACCATTCATGTTTTGGCCTTTGTCTAACTCTCAGTATGATATTCCTGAAACAATGATACAAGATTGTATTCATGATATTCATCTCAACATATAGAAAACTATTTATTACTTAAAAGTGAAAATATATCTTATGATGAATATCAAAATCATGTCAAGATAATAGAAGGGTTACAACGCCAACTTGACTTGGCATATCACACAATTTCCTGACATCCAAAGGTTGAAAATCATAAAAGGACCCTTCAACATTCATGCCTTGGTGCATTAAAAAGATTGCGCCAGTTAATTACCAATTCCCTATCTCGTATTCATATCAGGGGATAGGGTGTTCATAGATCATTTCATTTTACTATGCACTCTAACCAACAAAGCCTATCAACAAGTGGTCTAATGCAATGTTATTGCCCATGGATGGCCACATCTAACTGGTTTTTTGTGTAATCAAATGCTTTCTCAAGAACAGGCCTCAACTAGTTCTTCCCAAAGTTAGGAATATAAATTACAAGTTGTCAAATTACTCTTGCATCAAGATAATGAGAATATCGAGCATGATTATCATTTAGAGCATGCACATCATCTTGTGTCAGAGGTGTCATAAATAATCCAATGGTCATCTGAGCTAGGTTTTTTGAGTGGATGTCGGATGATGCATCCAGTCAATTTCCGGACTAAAATCTACAAAATCAGGAGAGCTTTTAAGAAAGTTTCAAATATAGTAGCTCAAGATCCACCTCAACTTTCCAGGCTGGGGAATCGTTTAATCCATCCCTTGGGATCTACAAACAGGATTCGAGGAGTTGAGCAGAAAAAATAGAAATAGCCCCAGTCCACTGGACTAGGGACTTTTTCAAATTCACAATCTTTTCCTCAGAAAAAGTCAGTCTACTCTTGATTAGGGAAGAAGCCACAAGAGGAACATATAGCCGAATTATTAGGAGACTCCCTCCAAATTACGGTTTATCAATAAGTTTCCGAAGAATCAACCAAACAAAAGGGGATGTCTCATAAAGGACATGGAAGAAGGCAACATCACAGAAGCACTGACAGACAGGTTGCAATGTGTTATGCATCGATAAATGTCATCAATTCCATTGTCTCAGATCCCCCAAAACATGAGGCTCACTCAAGGGAATCAGATTAAGAAGTTCCTATTCCAGATTCTGTATACACAGTGGAAAATGAAGAAGGTGTGTGTACCCAAAATCAGAGGCTCACCCAGAGTCTAGGTATTCCTTCAAATAACCAACTCCCCCCCTCTCTGAAAGGCATCCAACAAGGGGAAAGGAAAAAAGTTATGTTACATTCCACCCTACCTCTGGAGAAGGTCAATCACTCTCATTAGAGGAAAGGATTGCACAATAAGAGGAAGAAATGAAGGAGTTAAGGAGGTTAAATGTAGAACTACTTAAAGGTAGTCTTCCTATTAAGCATGCTAGAGTTAATCACTCAAGGGAATTTATTTAATCTACTAGGATGGATCAAGAATATCCCCTTTACAAGTACACCCTAACATGTCTAATCCTATGGGTCGTACATGACAACAACCGGTGATACTTCCATCAGTGATAGTACCAGTTTCCACACTCGTCCAAACTCCAGTTCTTGCACCTGCATAGGTCCAAGCTCAACAAGATGTTTCTCAAAAATTAATGACTACCATTGAGTCATTAACAGCTCATTTGGAAGATATGGAAGGAAAGCATGCACTAGTTCAACCGGAGAAGAGATCTTACCCTGAATGGGTGGATGTAATTCCTCCCCCATCAAATTTTGTGAGTACCACATTCGCAATTTGTAATGGTTCAAGAGATCCATAACAATAGTTACCACATTTTGTTTCTCATTGTGATCCTATGATGGTAACTACTCAACAACAAGAAGCAGTTAAGCTCAGGTGTTTTGTGCAGGCATTATAAGGACCTGCTTTCATCTAGTACACAAACTTCCAATCTAAGTTAATTACTGGGTGAGAGGATCTCTGTCAAAAATTCCTCCTTCAATTTAGCTCAACATTGCCAAAGACGACATTTTTTGATCATACCAATTGTAAGAAAAGGGAGAATGAAAGAGTTTCGAATTTCATTGATCACTGGAAGGGATTATCATATTCCTTATGTTTAGCACTCCCTCAAGAATAATTGATTCCAATCTATATGGAAAATCTGTGTGATGAATTACGCACACCATTGATCCCTGTGAAATACACATGTGGGTTTTGAGACCTTACTTTAATTTCTTAGCAGATCGACGACTCTCTTACAAAGACTAAGGCTAAAACTAGTGTAATTCCATCAATTCTAGGAATGATAATAGGGAAAGTAGGGTCTGCTACAGTTGCACTTAAACAGGCACCTATACCTGCTTCTACTTCAAAACCTTCATCATATCTAAGGGATCCACCTTCTGATCATAAAAAACAATGGCTTCCTTGTCAAGATGATCAAAGAGACCACAGACAGAAACAGTTTGAAGATTTGAAGAACGAATTTTATTCTTTTCAGAATTAACAAGTTCTTAGCTACTTTATCTCGGCTCTGGAGAACAATCTGGTTCAGTTTCCAAGGCCCAAAAGGCCGAACAAAGAAATATATGAAGACATACCCAACTATTGACAATTGCATCAGATGTTAGGGCATCCCATTCAGGAGTGTTTTGTCTTCAAAGACATCCTATAGAAGATGGGGGACTCTTGACAGGTAAAACTGAAAGGTTCTTCAGCCTAGGTTGCATATGTTACTGCTACAGATCCAGAGGAAGAAGGCGAGTGGCATGAAGTACAAAGTAAAAACATTTAGGAATATGAGTATTGGATGGTCAAAAAAATGATAAGCTGAACTCATACCATTTTATGAACACAATTGAATCAACCAATTGTGTATTCTACTATAAATTCTATAGCAAAACCCCCTTCATCAGAAGGAAATTTTTTAAATAATCAACATAATTTGAAGAAAGAAGAGAAGTCAGAAGAGGACAAGTTTGTGTTAAAGCCTAAATTTTCATTGACTCTGGAAGATTTTATGACATCTACTTCAAAAGCACGGGCACCGCCCAAACAAACGGTACAACCTAAACTGGTTAATCAGGTAGAATCTTCATCATATGAAGAATTGATCTTTTGTCATATCAACATGATTCATTTTACAGATCATTATGCCAATTACAGTTTCAATTATGATGATCCTAATTACCCTGTATCTAACAGAGGAATTAGAGGAAGAGACAGAGGTCTAGGATATAGGGTAAGACATGGATATTCCAAAATCCACTATCTCAATCCTACCCCTTCTAGAACTGTATATGCGATAGAAACTCATAGAAAAGACCTTCAGCAAGCTCAACAGGAACAATAAAGTTCTTCCATACATGGTAGATTCGGTCCTGATGCAGTTATTTTGGAAGACCAGTTAGAGGTCACCTTCTTTATCTAAGCAAATAGATAGACCTAGTCAGTCTAATTTACAGAATCCCGGAGTGTTTCCAACTCCTACCCTGATACCAGATGCATTTACTGCCAAAGCATCAACTTCCAAGGCACCTTCAAAACCACATTTTCATGATGGGAAACACAGACCATTGTACCAAAAGTATGATGTCTTGAATCTTTTGGCCCAAATACCAGGCATGTTATCAATTCTGGACGCCTTGAATCAATCAAAAGATCTTCGGGAGGCGCTTATTGAGGTTTTTTCAAGTCCTCAAGAATTTGAAACTGAAATTGTTGCGGCTGAGGTATACCATATAGAGAATCATTCTACAGAATTCCATGTAGTGATATCTTTTACAGATGAAGATGAAGATGATGTTGTACATGGACATATCAGACCTTTGTATTTATCAGGAAAATTCAATGACATAGACATCCGACGAGCATTCATTGATAATGGATCAAGAGTCAATCTCATTCCTATTCGTACACTTCGTCGATTGGGCCTCACCGAATCTAATTTATCTCCTTCTACTTTGATGTTTCAAGGATATGATAAGAATGAACAAGAACCTCTGGGCGAAATTACACTCAGAATTCAGTTTGGAGATCTTGTGTCTAATTCAGATTTCATGGTTATTCATCAGGACACATCTGTCAACATTTTTCTTGGAATACCATGGTTACATCAACATACGACCGTACCTTTGTCATACTATAAATGTCTCAAATATTGTTTCAATGGTCAAATTGGGACATTTTATGGTGGCAAATCCCCATTCAAAACATGTGAATCTCAATACATTGAGGCAGAATTTTATCACATGGAGGGAAAGAAAAAATCCACAGCAAATAAGGTTACCAAAATTAATGCTCCATATGGTTTGGAAAAGATTCAAGTAAACCCATTCATACATGTGAGTACATATTATGTGTTTCCTATCAGTCAAATTTATAGGATAGACCTAAATCCAAACACTCTAACAGAAACTTCCATAATGTCAATTACGGAAATCAAGACAGAAAGCATGGGAGACATTGTTCATTCACTGAGAAATGATGAAATATTAGATGGAGATGTCTTCATTTCATCTGCTAAAATCCAGAAATTCTATACTTCACCAACCAGGTCAGAAGAATTTATAGCAATACCAGAGGAAAACAATGATGTCGATTCTCAATCCATCATATCCTCTCTATCTCCTTAGAAAGACCCTTCATCATCAGTAGGGTCAGAAATGACAACCTCTTCTTCAAGATGTTCAAGTTTCAACTTCTCCCCTGACCATAGAATTTCCACTTCATTATCTACTATTCAAGTAGAAACAGAGGAAGTAACACATATTGAAGAAGAAAAGGAAGATCTCAGAGATGCTCCTCCATCATTTAAAGAGGGTATCTCTACCACTATGAATGAACTCATAGGAATAAATCTGGGTACAAAAGAAGATCCACACCCCACTTTAATTAGTGCGGCCATGACTCTTAAAGATCAATAAACGTATACTTCATTTTTTAAAGAAAAATGGAGATGTATTTTCTTGGAATTATACAGAAATGCCAGGTCTTGATCCCGATGTTTCCACTCATCATTTGGGTTTTCCAAAAGAACATTTAGGATTCAAGCAAGCCGCAAGAAGAACACACCCAAATTGTGCCTCCAAAATTGAAGCTGAAGTTGATAATATTATCAAATATAACTTCTTTAGAGAAGTTCAGTATCCCATATGGCTAGATAATATTGTCCTTGTTAAAAAAACGAATGGAAAAATTAGAGTTTTCATTGACATTAGAGATCTTAATCGGCATTGTCCCAAGGATGATTTTCCAGTTCCGATCACAAAAATTTTAATTGATGCAACAACTGGCTACAAAGCTCTTTCCTTCATGGATGGTTATTTTGGGTACAATCAAATATGAATGGCCCTATAGGATGAGGTGTCTACAGCTTTCAGAGCTCCTCAAGGTGTGTTTTGCTATCGGGTAATGCCCTTTGGCCTAAAAAATGCAGGTGCAACGTATGAACATGCCTTGCACCATATCTTCAAACACTTTTTAGGGAAATTTGTTGAATTTTATGTGGATGATTTGGTGGTTAAATCTAGACAACTTTTTGATCACTTGGCCGATCTGGAAACCATATTCAACAAACTTCGACAACACAATTTGAAGATGAACCCCTTAAAATGTGCTTTCGAGGTAACCTCAGGAAAATTTCTCAGCTTTGTTATACGCCATCGTGGTATCGAAGTTGATCCTGAGAAGAAAAAATCAATCCTTAGTATGTCACCTCATATAAATTTGAAATAATTAAGTGGACTTTAAGGACACTTGTCCTATATTGGGAGTTTCATTTCCAATTTGGCAGGCAAGTGTTTACCCTTCACCAAATTAATGAAGAAGGGAGTCACCTACCAGTGTACTGAAGAATGTCAAGAAGCATTAGATATTCTCAAGAGATATCTCTTGATTCCACTAGTATTAAATACACCCATTGAAGGAAGACCAATTATTCTCTATGTGACATCTTTAGCGTGATCATTGGGTGCCTTCCTTGCCCAAAAGAATGATGCTGGGAATGAAAATAGCCTTTATTATCTCAGTTAGACTATGCTTGAGGCATAAAATCAATATTAAAGTATTGAAAAGTGCTACCTAGAATTAATATTTGCAGTTCAGAAATTGAGACACTACATGCAACATCATGAGGTCTAATTGGTATATCGCAATAACCCAGTCAACTTTATCCTTAGTCGTCCAATCCTTATAGGATGTCTGACAAGGTGGGAAGTTATTTTACAGCAGTTTGATATCCAGTATGTGTCTAAAAAGGAAGTAAAGGGCCAAGATCTAGCCAATTTCCTTGTTGAACACCCATATGTAGAAGATAAATATTTAAATATTGAACTTCCTGATGAAGAAGTATTCTCTATTCAAGATAATTCTCAAACATGGGAAATGTACTTTGATGGTGCTGCTAGAAGACCAACAGGGAAGAAAATGGAAGATCCTAAATTCAACAAAGTTGGGTTAGGAATCGTGATTATTTCCCTTGAAAAGACAGTGTTACCCTATTCCTTCTTATTTTTGGAAGGCGGTATAAATAATGAAGCGGAATATCAGGCTCTCACCGCAGGCTTGAAATTGGGGCTTCAAGAACAAGTGAATCACTTGAGGGTAAAAAGTGATTTAGATTTTGTAATAAAACAAATCAATGGGGATTGTGCTATCATAAAAAAAGAGTTAATCCCTTTGTGTGATTACATCATAGAGTTAATGGCAGAATTTCCCTCAGATCCGACATTTTCTTGTGTCCCGCGATCAAAAACATTTCAAGCTGATGCACTGGATAATGTAGCCACGACCGTAGCAAATCCAAATTGAGATGAAACAATCATCAGTATTGCCCATCGTTATGTATTTTTTCCTTTTGTTAAAATCAGAATAGAGGAAATCAGTGAAATCAGTCCCATTTTTGAACCATATGGTCATACTACAAGAAAGATGACACCTATCCAGGAATACCTTCAATATGGAACACTCCCACCCGATAGATCTGGGAAAGAACAATTCTGGTGACGTGTGGTCAATTTTACTCTTTATGATAGCCCATATCACCAAACAATTCTCTACAAGTGAGGTTTTGATGGAATTCTCTTCAGATGTATTGATGGTGAAGAGACAATGGTTTTCATGAATTAAGTACATGTAGAAGTTTGTGGGGCCCACCAGTCTTGACATAGAATTTCTGGTCAAATCTGAAGGCTTCGATACATTTGGCCTTTAATGATGCAAGATTCTGTTGATTTCAATAAAAAGTGTCATTCTTGCCATGTATGTGCCAAATTAATTCATCAACCCCCAGAGTTGCTTCATACAGCTAAATACTCATGGCCATTTGCCACAAGGGGAATGGATGTAGTAGGACCTTATCCTTCGGAAACATCCAAGCAATTTAAGTATATTCTTACTGCTACTGACTTCTTTTACAAATGGGCAGAGGAAATACATCAAAATGAAGTTAGTTATAAAGGCATTGTTATCTTTGTCAAGTCTAACATCATTACCAGATTCGATGTCCCTCATACCATATTGACGGACAATGGCACAAACTTCTGTTCATCTGAGGTGAGAAAGTTGTATCAAGAATACAACATCAAATCCAACCATTCATCTCGGTATCATGTAGCAGCCAATGGCCAAATATAGGCCTTCAATAAGACTCTTTCAAACATACTTCAAAAGATGGTGTATAAAGATAATAAATCATGTACTGATAAACTTTTTCATGCTTTATGGGCTTATCAAACCACCACCCGCACTGCTACATGATCAACACCATATTCATTAGTATATGGAACAGAAGAAGTCTTGACCATTGAGGTTCAATTACCTTCGCTCAGAGTAGCCATTTGTGATCATTCATCCACATATGAATAATATCAGAAGCAATTTTATGAATTGGAACAATTACACTAGAAAAGATTGTGCACCCTGCACCACATGGAAGTCTATCAGAATCGAATAACATGAGATTTCAATATAAAAGTTCGCCTTCGTTCATTAATTCAAGGAGAATTGGTATTGGTCCTTAGAACTCCAATGATACCAAGAAATAATCCTCCAAAGTTTGAGCCAAAGTGGGAAGGACCTTACTCAATACATAAGGTCTAATCCAATGAAGCTTATTCTTTAATCTCAACGGATGGAGAACTCATTACAACTCCAAAAAATGAAAGATTCTTGAAGAAGTATTTTTTAACACAAATACACCCTTTAGTTCTCACTGCAAGACTTTAAATTGCACGGTCCCTATAGTCCTCACTACAAGACTTTAAACTGCATGGTCCCTATAGTCCTCAATACAATACATTAAACTGCACGGTCCCTATAGTCCTCACTGCAAGACTTTAAACTGCACGGTCCTTATAGTCCTCACTGTAAGACTTTAAACTACACGGTCTCTATTGTCCTCACTTCATGACTTTAAACTTCATGGTCCCTATAGTCCTCACTGCAAGACTTTAAACTGCATGGTCCCTCTAGTCCTCACTGCATGACTTTAAACTACACGATCCCTATAGTCCTCACTGCCATACTTTAAACTGCACGGTCCCTTTAGTCCTCACTACACAAATTTAAACTGCACAGTCCCTATATTCCTCACTGCAAGACTTTAAACTTCATGGAACCTCTATTGTCCAACATGACGTTAAGTTGTGTCCCCTTTGTCGTCCAACATGATGTTAAAATGTTCGTTTGAGCTGCAAGATGTTAAATTTCCAAGCACCCTATGTCTGTGACACATGACATTTAAACTGTGAAACAATCCCTTATACGTCTTACATGACGTTAAATTGTGCATCGTTAGGGATTTTGTTACCACTTGTTTCTCATACCGAGCATGACTCATGTGAGCTTAGGGTAAGCTTCATCCATAACACCCTCTCTGGGCCACTAACCACACATAAGCCCCAACACCATCTTCAGGTTGTCCTGAAGTACAACTTGATCACCAATTCATTCTCAATCGAACTATGCAGACTTTGATACTTGCCTTCTAGGATGGGTACGTAGGCAACCTCCCGTGGTTCAAGCCCAAAACCAATATCTTCACATCAGTTCACCTCCATCTCATACGATGTTGATCCGTGAAGGCCCCCCTCCGAAACCAATATATTCACATTGGTTCATCATCGTCCTTGCTATATGATGTTAAACTATACCATCCCCCATTTTCCTCGCTAAAAGACATTAAACTGTATAGAAATACATCCTAGCTACATGACGCTAAACTATGAAGCACCGGTCCATGCATATAACCTTAAAATATTCACACTTTTTTCCTGTACGACAATAAACTACAATAGTCTCTGACACCCTCATTTGAGAGGGAATCATTATTGACATTGATATCCAATCATGTTATATTCCAAAGACTACGTGCATACATGGAAATGACCGAACATTTAATCTTGGATCCAACCATCATTGCACTGAAATCCCTTTTCACCCTTCACATGTATGAAACAAATATTTACAGAGGGTATTTCAAGAAGTACATATGGCTTGATTCCCATCCTTATGGGACACATAGGAACATTCGAGTACCCCTCAAATCCAACCCCAAGTCTTTGGGCCTAACCCCAAACTCCACTTTCAGTCCCTTGGCTAAAAAAAGTCCCCCCTACAAACACATGAATGTGGTAAAAAAACCGTGGTCTTTATTCATATCAAGTTTATAACAAACACACAATGTGCCTCCCTCATTATGGTCTGAGCTCTACGACCCTAAACTAAGATCTCCTATGCTCTCATCTCATATGAAGTTAAAATGTATTCTCAATAACTACGTATGGCTTGATTCTCATCCTAATGAGATATCTAGTGATGTCCAACATCTCAATTTAGGACCCAACCACAACATGATTATGGCCAACATTGGTCTATGTACCTCCTTCATGTGTTGGACAATACCCATTTTCATGTGCCATACTCCTAACCTTATATACTTATATATCTCCATAACCATTTTCTTGACTTTTGGTCACAAAATGTTTGATACCCAAGAATTCTTTTTCCTGACTGTGTAGCAAGTTCCCTAGGTGGCCTTGCATAAGTAGTCCACATAACAGACCTGTCAGCCAAAAGATTCTATTATTTGTCTATGCAGGCAATTCCCTTAGGTGGCCCTACATAATTCAACCCCCCTAACGGGTTCGTCAAATAGTGATAACTTTATTTGATGGGGGGGAACCTCTTTTGTCTTTATTGATCTTAATAATGATATGTAGGGATCCGCAAAAATAGCCATCCTTTACATATCTGTCCTATACTCTTTTTCATTAGATGAAAGTATTCAAGTCTATGGTTTATATTTCCCTTCCCTAAGATTAGATCAGAAATTTGTAGGAGTGATATTAATCCAATTCTTTGACAATATTGATTGTAAATATCCTCTCCATATTCAAGTACCTCTCTCCATACATCAGACTCTATGATTTGGAAAATTTGAATCTCCATAAACTTTCACTGGATTTTAGAAATAGAAAAGTAAAATTTCTAAGTGTTCATTTTTCTGACTATGCAGCACGTGCCCCTAGGTGGCCTTTCATAAGTAGTCTAAATAATGGACCAGTCATCCAAAAGATGGTATTATTTGACTATGCACCCAATTCCCTTAAGTGGCCCTGCATAATTCAACCCCCTAACGGGTTTGTCAAATAGTGGTAACTTCACTCTTAGGAAATACTTTCTCTAATTCCTTTTAGCCCTTTTTTCATACCATCCCTCTGATTTAAAATTTCTTAAGTCACAGTTTACATGTTTTCCCCCATACTTGAATGTGGTAATATGTTTTCAAAAAAATTATCAAGGAATTGAGTCAACTTTAATCCATTTCGGTCAAAGATATTTGAAAATAAACATTAGCCTTTTTATGTCTGACATGCATGACTTTAAACTTCCAAAAAGAGACTGGGTACTCATTAAATTGGGAACCTATAAAAGGAACTCTGAACAGAAGCCGATTCCCAGCTCGCTAAACGTACATTTTGTATGATTTAGGTAGTATTGAGCAAAAAAAGATGCAAAGTCTGTGGGGTTGTTTGTATAATCCTAGAAAAAATCAAACTATGCTTACTAGGCCCATTGGCTTAGGTAAAAAAAATATAATTAATTATCAAGAGAATGTAGGTACAAATGATTGAAGATGAAATGTCTTTTTCATTGATGAACAAGATTAGAAGAACTTGCACAGATTTATGTATCTTCTCTTTTTCTAGAATTACAAGAGGCTTTCAACATAACTTTTCAATTGATTTACGGCATCCCGAGCTTCATCAGCAACCACTTGAAGTTAATTCACTCAACCAGATTTAATCTTTTCAGCTTGGTGAAGTGCCTTCATGGAATCTGCAATAGATTTCATACCATTCATTTGGACTCCTTCCAAATAATGGTTAAGCTGGTCAAGTTCCCCAGTAACGATATCTAGCTGTTGCTGAAGGTGCATCTGCTGGAAAACTTTCTCCATGATTTTATTCTTCATCTACTTCATCTTTTCAGCATGATCAGCCTCAGCTCAGGATACCGTAGCCTCAAATTCACTGATATTGGTCAGCATCCTCGCTCTGATCAGATCTTGATGGCACTTTTTCTTCTGCTCTCTCATTAAGATGACTTGCTTCACCACAGTATGGATCTCTTGATATCCAAAACCGCCAAGTCCCAGCATGACGAACAATGATGACAGTTGCGGGATATTTGAAGATAGATCTTCAAGAGTCACTTCAGATGTGATCTTCCATATATTTTCCAGGCCTTGCGATGTGAGAATTTGAGCACCTTTTGCACCTCTGGGTCTGATATAGCATTGCTATCACAGGGGGGAATATAGTCCAGGATTAATGAACTTAAGGAAGTACCCTGTTCTACTCCTTCCCCCCTGACCCTTGGTACTTCACTTTCTACTCCCATTGGGACTGAGGCTGTAGATTCAGCTTCAAATCTAGCCACTGAAATTGACGGCCATGCATAGTCAATTGAAAGCTTTGGTTAGTTCCCAAGGATAAAAAAAGTTGATTAGCTGTCTTAAAAATTAAGTACAGCCACAAATATTATCATCTTTTACCCAATGGTAGATCAACAACATGAGAACACTCTTCCCCGTCTTTCCTAGCTTCAACTGGATTTTTAGGATGGGTTTCAGGAAGCTCTGCCTGGTTAAGCTCCACTTGAGCTAATATCTCTGCA
Source organism: Viscum album (assembly GCA_963277665.1). Taxonomy (NCBI): domain Eukaryota; kingdom Viridiplantae; phylum Streptophyta; class Magnoliopsida; order Santalales; family Viscaceae; genus Viscum; species Viscum album. The sequence goes on from OY728137.1 coordinate 117,996,742, forward strand.
ATGATAGGGTTATCTCTACCCCCTTCAGGCATCAGAAAATCAGTAGCTTTCTCAGATGGAACTTTACATTTCAACCAATCACGGTCAAAGATGTAATAATTTTTTTTAACAGGACGAAGGATAAAACTCACGTCTAAAATCTTGTAAATCACATGGTAATTTAACATGATCTAAAATTTCTTTAAAATATGTGCTGAGTTTCATCATTTCATCCAGTGATGTTTTAGATTCCTAGTTAGTCTCACTAGTGGGAGAATTTGACATGTCCTCATAGAGACCCTCCTCCTATGAACTCCAACCCCGAACATTATCCTCAGAGAAAAGTGCAGAGTTAGTTGTAGTGGTCGCCAAATGTTCTAGTGAAAGTGTTGAACCTAATTCATCACATAATGAAAGTAAGTTGATGTTTTAATTCAACATTCTATGAAGTATTGTTAATTTACCAGAAGCAAAATCTTCTCTCATTGCAGTAGAAACATGAGCAGTACTGGGAACAAAAGCTGGATCTTCTTCTCTCCTCATTTCTTCAAGAGCAGCCAGGTCAGCATTAATTTGTGACTGTTCACTAGCACCCTCCGCTGTCCTCAGAGGAGGGTCAGTCCTATACCTCAAAGGGGAAATCAAATAAGCCCCTAAAATCCCATGAAGTATGAGTAATATTTTCATGATTTAGGATTCATGACTATCTGAAGGACTTAACACTAATGATGAAGCATCTAGCTATGAACTTCTTCCTTCGATGCCTTTGATTCTTTGACTTTTTGGGTGTGTTGACATCATCACCTCCATATACAGGTATTGGAGAGTGAAAATACCTTTCTAACTCCTCGTCCATGGCTTGCCGGCCTGGAGATACCTCATCCGTCTCGCGAAGAGATTCTATGGCTTCAAGAGTGGTGCCACAAGGGATATACTGCGGTGAAGGGACCTCAGTAGTTCCATTCTTAACAAGATGAAGGATGAAGAAAGTAATTTCCTTGTGTAACAAATCTTTGACTGAAATTAAATTGCAATAAAAATAAGGAAAGAAATTTACATCTTTAGGAGCCATGTAATCATGCCACTCCTCGTCTACTGAAGCACCAATACCCTCAGTGGCTCCGTGATTCATCATTTCCTTCACCCACTTGGTAATAGGAATGGAATCACCAGTGGCATATATAATCATTTCCAGCTCTTTTATGCAAGACCACACTTCATCGGGGTTATCCTCGAAGCAGATATCAGCAGAAGCCCAGATATTCCCCACTCCATGGATATGTATCCCTTCACATAAGTCCATCTAAGCAGTTTCATCATCACAATATAAAATCCACCATGTCTGGAGAACCTATGGTCCTAAGTATTCAGCATTTTCACCAGAAGGATGCGAGGAGGGTCCTACAATCTGGGACTTCAACTTCTTCCCATCTCCTGCAATCACATATAAAGGATAAGAAAATGAAACTTGTTGCTCTATAAAAGAATGGTGACTAAATTCCCTCAATGATATAAATCACCAGGAGTCTATAGAGTAGGTATCTTGACTCTGGAAGGAGGATTATATCTGGCACGAGGCCTCTTTGATGCATGTAGTGCCTCATCATCCCCATACTGGGAATCCGTTGAATCAACCCCTGGTGAGGAACCCGGTGAATCAGCTCTGGGTGAGGAAGAATCACCTTCCATAAAAAAGGTTTCTTTCCTGAAGGTTCTATTTTTTGTCCCCACCCGATGGACCGGATGATTCAGTACCCCTTAAGGGTGTGATGCTACCAAGTTTTCGGCATACCATGTATTCAATTGGCCCGCCGCTCCAGCGACCAGTAGATCAAACACTGCCCCAGTTTTCTCCATAGCTGTCAGAAACCATAGTTGTCAGGAAACCATTGGATGCTGCTCTGACCTGACGTGCACGAGTGGGGATACAACAATCTACTGCAGACACTTGAATTAGTGTTCAAATCTATATGGAGCATATGCCTCACATATAATCTCTCCGTTAATTTTGGTGGCCAATACACCATCTCTACAAGCCAACATATATGACCTAAATTCTAGGCTAGTTGTTCCATCATCAACAATCTACCCGATTAGAGGATTTTCATAAGGAAAGAAATGAAATTCCTTGAACATGCTCAACCTCACCTTCAAATCATAGGAATTGAGGGACAATGGAGAAATTCCAGAAAATGACTACACCGATGGCATAAAAGAACTTCCAGAAACCTGTACTCCGCTCTGTACAATGTATGTCCTGAAGTGAGTGGTGATCCATCCCCAAAAAACATGAAATGGTCCCACTATTCTAAAAGGATACTTAACCATATAGACACGAAGTAATCTTCTATAAATCTTCTCCAGAATCAGGGTGTCCAACCCAACCATTTTTATCTCATCTAACTTGGCTACAACAAAAAAGGTCTCCGACCTGACTCCTCCCTTCAAATCTCTAACTGGAAAGAAGATAAACACTGATCCACAAAGCTAAAAAGCCCACCAAACAAGTCTTCTATGGGATTATTTGATCCACTTCATACCCACACTTTTCAAACTCTCCCACTTCTAGAGTTGGCCAGAATGTGCCAAGACCACCCCTCTTCTTTGTTCTTGGGTAGTTGGTATGAAGAGTACAAGTGGGCCCCTTCTCCATATTCTTGATGAGAAACATATCCATCCACTCCTCTGGATGAATATACTTTCCAGAATGAGTTTTTGTGGACTTTTAATTCTTTATCTTGTGGAAAATTTTCAAGAACTCTCGAGCCAAATCTGGAGTCTTATCAGAATAATTACAGGTCACATTTGGGGGATTAATTCATCATACATATCTCCCAAAATTGGAGCCCCTGAGATCTTGTAGACATCCCCCAAGCAGATGCCTATTCTCCATGAGCCAGATGGAATGAATTTGTTTCTGGGTTTCAGCGGCTAATTAGCTCTGACACAAAATTATCATTCTTATAGACATATGTCTGCCCAGCCCAGACGACTTCATATATTGAAGCTACCTTCAGATCATCAAAAAACTCCGTGTATGTTTTTCTCACCCAATATGCGCACATCCAAGTTGGCTTCACACCTCCTCCAGGATAGAAATCCCAACTTCTCTTCCATTCCTTGGATTGATCCATCTGAGAATTTTAGAAAATAGAGTGACATCAATGTGGCTGCAACTCTAGCTTGTGAGGCTTCAAATCTAGAGCACATGGTCTATGATGCATTATGAATTCCTTCTCCACTATACCAACATTGACAAATGATCTTGCAACTAAGACATTTGCTGAAGTGAAATTGGTGTAAGTATGAAACCAGGAATGAGGAATATAATTCTTTTCCTCTGGAATGTTGACTCCTTGTAGATGACCCTGGCCATATAAAGGCAAGTAAATGTTCTGTGGGAGGTTGACAAGATATTACTTCAAGTACTTAGACAAATTTGGGAGAGTTCTGTCGTAGATATCATAATAGTCATGGCCAAATATGTTCATTATATCATTTATTCTCTTGCTAGCCAACTCATTAGCCGATCCAAGTCTTTTGGGAACCACTGAATCTACACAAATATTTAATAGTTAAATTTTTAAGTAAGTCTATTTTTATGAAATATTTGTGAAGAAAACAAAAAAAATGGCCAAGGAATTATGGCATACAAGTTTTTTCATGCATGTTTTTACACGCAAGTAATGACGCACAAGTAATGTCACGCAAGTAAAAATCCTTACTGGAGAAGCGCGACACAAAAAAAAGGAACGATCGACCGAGGAGATGAAGACACTTTGATGAAGAGAGCAAAAAATATTTGAAGTTAGGATGATTTGCGTGAAGTAAAAGCCATATATATAGGCGACCCCACAACCCTGCGCATCGGAACCTGCACGCCGGAACCTGCGCACCCACACTTGTGCGCCGCCGAATCCTTGTTTCTCATTTTCCTTAGAGTCAATTCATTTTCCCTTTTTCAGATCCAACTTTGAGGGGGGAATTTTGTTGATGCTCTTTTCCATCACAGAGTCCAATGAATGAAAATAAATAATACCTTAAGCCCAATGAGGGTGACCCTTTGAAGAACATAAAAAAGTTGACAAAGGGATGAACCAAGAACACATTTTGTGGGCATCGCGCAAGTATCATGCACGCTGCGCAAGTCACTTGTGCGCCCCATATGGGTCGCACAAGTCACTTTCACGCCCTATTCATTTTTTCACCCAAGGTGCCCAATGGCCTATAAATACCCTCTGTGGGACCCCCATTTTAAGGAAATTTTTTCCTAAAACTCAGATTCAAGCTCTGGTATCCCAAGTCTTTGTTTGACATCTTTTAAAAACTTCTAAGGTAATTATTTACCTAGAATGGAAGATCTAAAGAGGAATAATAAGGCTTAAGTGTTAGAACTCATCAACACTTGCGCACCTAAGTGTACATCCCTTAAGGGAAATGAAGACAGTTGCTTACCGCCTTTCCCTTTCAAGGGAACTTGCGCGCCACACTTCAAGAGGCCTCTGGGGATGATACTAAGGGCTTGAGTTCAATGTTGCCCAAGTACTACCCTATGGATTCTTCATCTCCCAATGTGACTCATGTCGTGCATGTATACTTGCGTGACCAGGACCTCTCCACCAAAACAATACTTGCACGCCTCCTTCCTAGTCACTTCCTTTCTTCAAATCCACCTCTCCTATTCAATATGTATCCTTCAAAACCCACTTCAAATCCATTTATGTCATGGTTCCTTTGTTTTCTTTCTTATCTGAATGGAATTCTATGAGACCCTCTCCAAAAACCTCGTGACTTACAAAATTTATGTTACCATGGTTAGGGGTTTCCTATATAACCTCATCCTTTAAGATGAGAAGATCTTTTAACCTGGGCCTCCTTCTCAGGAGTAAGCCCCAGTCATAAGTTCCTTTAACCTGGGCCTCCTTTTTAGGAGTAAGCCCCGGTCATAAGTTCTTTTAACCCGAGACTCCTTCTCAGGAGTAAGCCCCAGTCATAAGTTCCTTTAACTAGGGCCTCCTTCTCAGGAGTAATCCCCATGTTACAAATCCCCTTAACCTGGGCCTCCTTCTTAGGAGTGAGCCCCAAGTTACAAATCCCCATAACCTGGGCCTCATTCTCAAGAGTAAGCGACAGTCATAGTCTCTTTTAACCTGGGCCTCCTTCTCAAGAGTAAGCCCCAGTCATAGTTTCATTAAAAAATGGGAATCCTCCTCAGGAGTAAGCCCCAATTTTAATTCTTTTTTATTTTGTTTTCCTTCTTAGGAGTAAAACTCAATCATAATTCCCTCTTAATTATGCTTCCTTTTAGGAGTAAGTCCCAAGTTAAAATTCCAAAATCTCCATAAAAATACAAATACCTTTATGGACCATGCTTATTGGGATTCTTTCCTAAGTCCTCGTCTTCATTTACCTGGGCATTCACATATACATAAGCCCAACATCATTTCTCATAACTTCATCTTTTATGTCACCATCGTCAAATTTACTTATACCTCTTGTTTCTCACACCGAGCATGACTCACGTGAGCTTAGAGTGTGAAAGTAATCACGACATTTATTTCTAGGCCATTAACCATGCATGAACCCCATATTTCTTTTGTCAAACTACGTGGGTTCTGATTCCTTTTTAACAAGGATACGTGGTAGCCCATTTGTGGGTACGATCCAAACTCTGAAATAATCACTATATTTCTGAAGGAAAATAAACTTCAAGTTCCCCACTGAGTGGATTTAAAACTAGTATGGTCATCATAATTACCAAGAGATTTCTATATAATGTATTGAAGGATACCATTGACTAAGAATCTATAATACATACATATGATTCTCCATTTATGAAGAACCTCAAATACATATAAAAGATTCTCTAAATCTCATACATATCAACCATTGATTGCTAAATCTAAAGGAAAACGCATTTATATACTTGGTGAATTAATAAGGATTCATAAACATAACTTAAATATTTAACAAAGTCCTAGAGTTGGTAATAATTCCCCCCAAAAAGGTGTGATGAGCCTGACCTCCCATCCTTTTGGCCAATGAAAATTCTTAAGCCACATCGATCCACGACTAATGAGCACTTACCTTTGGAAAGTAGGTCCAAATGGATATAGAGTCATCGGATGTTTCCAGTTCTACGAATAAACCCATTAGAAATCGATTATAATGTTTAAACCTTAAACCCATAAGGTTATCCCCATTTTCCAGAAGAAACAGGTATGTCTAAGAAACTCAACACTTTCCCTTTAGTCCTATAAGGATAAATATACAGATATTTCCACAACATTCTCACACAACCCCATATGACCCATATTAGTCACAATAGGAATCATAAAAAATAGATTCGATATCCTTGACATTACTCGTGAAAAATTGAAAGACCCCTAAACCATTATAGAATAAAACAAAGAAGATAAAGGGGAAGAGTAGTGAGGTATTTGTGGTCACTAGAAGACAAAAGATGTTCCCCTAGTGAATCACAAGAAACTAAAAGACCTCAATGACATGCCCAAATCATCACAAGAATTACCTTTCTATTATCTACCTCATCATATAGAATTCCTTGGGTATGTCTATGAGACATCATGCTTCCCAATAAGTGTTATAGGAAAAAAATGAGATATGTTTCCCTAAAATGCCCGCTCACCCACATATGACCCATATTGTTCAAGTGAAGCATCATATAAAAATAGAGTAATTATCCATGAAATTACTTATGAAATAAAATGTGACTCCCACTATTTGTCACATAAAACAAAGAAAATAGATGAGGGAAGAGGTGCAAGGTACTCACTGTCGTAAAACAATTATGAAATTCTATGTAAGTTTGCATTGCGGTCTTGAGAGACCCTCGAAAAAACCATCCTTGTCTCATAGAAATCCTCAAAAATCCATCTAGCATCTCGTGAACACCTTTTAACATGATCCTTGGATCTAATGAAGGCCCTCAGACATGTACACGAGACAAGATCAAAAGTCCTTTCACATACCCACATGATCACAAATGTCTACATCAATAAAAAATAATACAATAAAGGAGAAATTGATGAAATAGACTTAGGATCGCTGAAATTTAGGCGATGCACTCAGAATGACATTCGATGGAGACTTGCGAAACAATGTGGTGCCAGCCTACTTTGTTGACCCCAACCTGGATCCATATCAGATACTCTACAAAAACTAGTGAGCATATTGGCTGGCAAGGCCAATAAATTCCCCACCCAAACATGAAAAATGTATTGTCTACAGTGGAAAGTACAATATTGAGTACAAAAGTCTCAATCATTGATATGGAATTCTTGGAGGAACTGATAACGAGACTTTCAAGTCTTTCTTTACGTAATATACTAGAAAACTGTCAGAGAAATCATGTTCCATACATAAGGCATTTCTCAGGATCATTCATTGATCACATGAAGGTTTGCTGGTATGGCGTGCAAATAACATGCCACATGTCTTAGAGATCACATGAGACTAAATATAAATAGATATTGAACAGCCCTAAGGAATTCGAAATACTAATTCTATAACCAAGATCAGAAGTGGAAGAATTAAATGAAATACATGCTCATAGACCCTCATGTGATTTTCATGATTCGTATAAGGACATGCGACAATGACAAAACACATCACCTAGATCTCATGACATTCCTTTGTCATGCTATTTAGGACACGCGAAGTCCTCCAGACATGTCAAATAAATTAATATGGACCCCTAGGAATACCCCCTTGGCCTCTATAAACCTTTTGGGTCTATCACCTTAGTCTTACGACGTCCTTCAGATACATATCTGAACTCATATAGTAGTTTTTGATCATATTATTTATGCATCACCCTGGAATCTAGTCACAACTAATATGCTATCACAGATCCCTTCGGGAAAGCGAGCTGAGATTCATGATGCCCTCCAGACAAGACGATCATGTTTCATGACGAATATTAGGGATGTTATCCAAGACCAATGAAATACTTCAAACCATGTCCCAATGTATCTTTCAAAACCACCATATGTGTCCAAATTGGTTATGTGATGGCCTCCAGAACAAGTCAACTTGGTCATGCGGTGTCCCCTGAGAAACTGAAATTAGGTCATGCGACACCCTCTAGACAATCAGTCATGGTTATAAGGGAATATGTTGAGTATAAGAACTGATCAATAGGACAACCATAGTTTGAAAGACCCCAATATTAAGGGAACTATGATGACTCTGATTCCTACCATATTCATGGTACGTAGTTTACCTCTTTAATGTTCAATCAACACATTGATCATCTGAGTCGATCCAAGTATCCAAGCCCTTATCCATAGCAATGACATTAATTACTTGCTAACGCTTGTTTCTTAAAATGATCATGGCTCATGTGGTCCTATGGAGTATCAATGATCACATCATCTTCACTATCTTAACAGGGTTATAAGGGAATCCCTAGAGTGTAATCCTAAAAAAATAAGGAAACCTCTGTGTGTAAGCCCCAATATCAAGGGAACTATGACTACTTTGATTCTTGCCATATTTAGGATATGTAGGATTCATCTTCAATGTTGTAACTCCACATTGATCATCTAGGGTGATCCTAGTATCCAAGACCGTATCCAAATAAATGACATTGATCACTTTGTACCCCTTTTTTCTCATAATGAGTATAGATCACATAGTCTTAGGGAGTTTCACTAATCATATAATCTATACTCTCCTCCCTAGGGTTACAAGGGTGGCCTCAATGATTATTAAACAATTAATAACATCATATAATATATCCCTGATCATTAGGGAATCCATCTTGGTACAATCCCCTAGAATTCCTGAATCCCCGAGGATGGTCATAATGTCCCAAATTTTGATCATCCACCTTAGCATATCAGCAAGTTAAGGAACATAGAAACTACTAGAACGCTGATTCCTACCATACACAAGATATGTAGGATTGCTTATCAAGGCCCAATATCTATACCAAACACCTCAAAGACTATCCTTGTACACAAGTCCCATGTCTACCTTCCATGAGGTTGATCATCTATTCCCTCTTATTTTCCACACCGATCATAGCTCATGTCGACATAAACAGATACAATGAACACCTCATTAAGAGTCATGAATTTCCACTAACCAGGATGGTCCTAGTATGTAATCTCTGATGAGTGGTATGGTATGAACACTCCTCATAATAAGGAAAATACATTGGCCTTATTCCCAAGGGAATGATTGAACTACGATGACTCTAATTCCCACCATAACTGGGATACGCAGGACATCTCCCTAAGACCTGATATTTAAAATTTGGTGACTCAATACCTACACATATGTATTCTATGCATGATACTAAAATGAATGTGATTAATGAGCTATGTTGGTTTTCATGCCTACAATTATTGAGATATTTCATATGCCTAATAATTGGCTCAATATCATCCTCAAAATATTAACCACCTCCTCATGTGGCAGCACTTTCCAAATAATTTGGTCATATGACTTCATCAAATAAGGAAACTATTCATCATTAGGAAAATATATGTAGAACCTTGAATACATTCAGATGGATTCAATAATGAGACTTAACTTCTGTTAGTTCATCAATGAGACTGACTTTATTTTTTTAACAAGATAATTAACCAATGGATAGTTTTTTAGGGTAACAAGTCCCATATCAGGATTAAGAAGAGATTCAAAAACATATCATAAATTTATATCAGAGTCTGGGAGTAAGAAACAATTCCCCACAAAAGAGTGATATGATCCTGTCCTCCCATTATATCAACCGATGTGTGTCCCTAAGTTTCACTAGGCCTGAAAAACTAGATAACCTATGAAATTTGGAATGTTGATTTGTACCCACCTGATGATGGAAGAACCATTGAGAGTTTCGAAGAAAAGTGAAAATGGTAATCCGAAAATCAAAACCCATTTTAATCCTAAAACACCCAACGAAACAAAAATGGTGAACCCGGTGTGAATCTCTCCAATGAAAAAAATGACTAGTTAGTATTTGTGAGGCCATTTCATTAACCCTTATATGAAAAAAAGATGATAAAATAGATGTGAATCTTTGTAACAAAAAAATGACTGGTTTATAATCCGATAGACCACTTTTTTTTCAAACCCTAAAAAAATTAATATTGAAAACATCCCAATTCGAGATAATATCATCATATTCCTGTATTTGATATATAACACCATCAATGACTATAACCTCTGCGGGTCAAAAGAATATTTCACCTAATTGATAACTCCAATGATAGGTAGAAAATATAATTGTCTGGGAGTACCACTTACATGGTAAAATCCTGACCTTGTAAGATACTCATGAAGTTCTCTAAGAATGATGACCGATGAGTCCACATCCCCTGGGAAAGTCTGCAGTTAATCCAGCACCCTGGTTACTAAGAAAAAATGTTTCAGAATCGTATCCCCTTAGTGTGATAACTATAACTTTCTATATCTGATGATGGTGGGCTAGGACTCCAAATATGGCTCCCCTTCAGTTCAGGTGCCACTGAAGGGGGTAGCTGTCAACCATTCTCACCAACACCATCCCACTAGTAACCAATAGTCACCTGTTGAAGATACCATCTTACACACAACCACCTATTATTCCCATGCACATGCTACAAGGAAGAATAATCATAGGAGGAAGGTGTTGGAAATCCAAGAGAGGGATCATATTCTCGCTCCCAGCGACAATTCCTTCTAACATAATAAACCAGGAACCAGCAACCAGGCTCATATCCTTGATCATTCAGAAGAAGTATATGGGCATATTCCCTCAGTAGGAATGGGTGAGGATCATACTCCTTCCCTTATGCATAAATCCCATCAACATATTCCTATGGCACTAAGAGTATAGAAGTGGGAACATGTCCCTGCTTAAATTTAAGACATCCTCTAGTTTATCATGGTGACAAAAAAAATTGTAAGTTCATATCCCTAGTAACAATTTGTTAAAATGACAATATATTTTTTTTATAGATGAAGAACTCCACCATCATATTCCTACATAGTTGTAGATTAAGGGACAGGTGCATACTCTTATCCCTACAGTCAGGATACCTAAATACTCTAATCATCGTGAACATGTGGTTTTATCGAAGAAATGACACACTATTTCTCCTACCCAAGAGGATTATCGACATATTCTGATAAAGGGAGAGGCATCCGACTGGGCTCATACTCCTATTACAATTGGGGCTCCAAAGGTTAGAGTGGCACATTCCTTGGGATAGGGGAACATTCTTGTCAAAGAAGTCTAGTGGAATATTCCAAATGCCTAGGATTGGGATTATATCCCCATTATGGATAGGTCTCACCACCTGAGTGAGGCACAAGCATAGGGAAAATAGAATATTCCCATAAAAGAAGTACCCTTACATACTCTAAAATATTAGGATTGGGCTCATATCCCCATTATTAATAGGGCTTACCAAGTGAGAATTGCATAAGCCTTGGGACATGCTCATATTGCTATTAGTGAATCTACCGGCAATAATCCGATAGATCACATAAACTAGGTGCATATTCCTACTCCCACTTATGAATGACTATGCAAGAATCATTCCAAGGGAATACATGGGTAGGATCATATTCCATCTCCCATTTTGGAGGTCTGTCAACATATTTTGATGTGGAATGCATATTCAGACCATGATCGCATTCCTCATGTGACAAAGGCACACCAAGTGAGAGCGACACACAACCTGAGGAAATATCATATTCCTTCCAAGAGAGATTAATGATATATTCCAAAGGCTTGGGATAAGGCTCATATCCCCATCCTGATTGAGGATAACCAAGTGAGAAAGGAACCTTCTTTGAGATAGGCTCCCATTCCTATCATTAATGAGAGAACACATTAGAATATTCTGACAACTTCTTAGAAATAGGCTCGTAATCCTCCTGCACATGGAAATTTTATAAAAGTTCTAAAAATTGACACACATCAATCTCATATCTCTAAAAAATTACAAAATTAAGGTTAGAATATTCCAAAAATGACATAGAACATGGAACCTACTCCTAATATTCTCAATTCCAATGTTCATGATGTTGGTTGAGACACATTCTAAACACCACAAGGTCCCTTAGAAACTTATATCATTGTGGAATAAGAAGGCATTTATTACCATGATAGTGATCCTCAAGGTAGTGTGGATATGGATTTTAGGGACCTTACTCCAGAAATCCACTGTGGTAAACCTCCCCCTAATGACATCTATAATGAACAAGGAAATTCCCCCTTTATCTAGAAACCTCTATATAGAGAGGTTTTCAAAACTCTGGAACCTTCATATAGAGAGGTTCCCCAATCATCAACGTGAACTATATATGGTTCCCCATCAACTTCTAGTATAATCCCAATCTTGTCATCTAGAGACCAATAGAGCCATATTTTATAGTCTGACCAGATAGAGGTGTGTAAATTTGGTTATGAGGAGGCCAACATTGACATGTGAAGAGAGTTATAAAAAACTCACCATCATTTTATATACCCTCACTAATACTGAATATTAGATCCCATATGAGATAGAAAAGGAGTTAATTCCTTATCTACACAAGAATATGTGGGCTACTCATCAGTGACTAAAGTCTCACCATCTCCCTAATCTAGGATACAAGTGCCACCTTTTGAAAATCAATATACTATTTTACTAAATAGACCTGGATTCTATCTCCATGGATCATGATCCAAAATTGGAAAGGCATAGTGAAAATATGAAACATGCTTGTTTCCATTTCATTAAAACCCTTCAGTAGCTAATCTCTGAAGTTGATTCATGCATCCATATTTTAGGATTGGGATAGTAAGGATTGTTTAAATTTTCCACTCCCATTGAATAAAAATGTCTCTTAGATGCATCATCATTCAATGTTATAGCCTCTGGCCAGATCAAGGGACCGGGTAACACTATGTCTAGTTGGTCACTACAATAGAATACCCCCACTTCAATAGTGATTGGACAACACAAGCTGGAAGAGAGGATATACAAATGGATTTAAAAATGGGACCATCAAGATAACATTAATACATTACAAGAACGAATACCAAATTTTAAATCACCAAGAGAAATTACAGTAAGGAATTGTTCTCACCAAGGGATATCATCGCACAGAGCTGCTATGTGAGAAAAGATACACCACATCATGTGAACTACAGTAGAAACTACTATGGAAGATATCTAGGAGAAGAATCACCCACGACCATGATAATATCTACCACCAATTCCACCCCTCAGATCTTCAATTTAAAACAGGATTCAGGACATACCCTCAATAATCATAGTTGGACCCCAACCCACTAGGATGGGGGTCTTTATATCTCCATCATCACAACCAGGTTTATCATCCCTTGAGAGAAACCTAGAGACAATAGTGTTGATTCCAGATCACCCCCACCCCACTAGGCTGGGGGGAATTTGTATCTTTATGTTCATACTTGGAATCATCATTTCCCAAACTAGAGTCATTAGATCCTCAAAAACTGTACCAATCTATGCCAATTTTATCTTCGAATAACCCACACCTCACATGGATGGGGTAATTTTTATCATCACCACCACTGTAAATAGAATCAGTCTTCTCCAGGTTGGGAGGAATCAATAAATGGTTGATATTCCACTAGATCCTCTCACCACAAGAAAAAACCCAACTAGTTGGGGCACGATCAGTAACTACGACTGAGAACTCCCTCAGAGTCACTGTTCATAGACTAAAAAATAAGGGAATGTACAATGAAGACAATTAGACCCTATTGAGGCCGGAAGCCAAAATAGCCCAACATGTCCAGGGGTTTGAATAACAACCATAAAGAGGACGGTGCAAAATCAACCTATTTCATTGAGGGTAATGACATAACCACAATTTTTCTAATATTCCCCTATAAGCATTGTAACTTTTAAAATGGTAGATATTTATAAATATGTATGTGTAGAAGGATGTGACATGTCAAACATGCCTCAGGAGGAGGGTGACTTGGATCAACCAAATGAGGCTTAACACACAAAAAAACCAAGGATCTCTCCAAAACATGGCCACTCTGAATATTGGGTTTCCCCCTACAAAATGGAATATTACCAAGGGAGAGGGTGCAACCACATCTTGATTTCCTCCTAGAATAAATAGAGTTTCTTCCGTAGAGGAAAGTTTGTCACAAAATGAGAGAAAAATAAAAACTCTATGAAAACTGAATGAGGAGATACTCGAAGGAAATATTCCCAGTAGTTATCATCATCAACCATAGATGAATTTTCTCTCTCTCATGGTCAATACACCATTAAGAGCAATATTTGGGCATAAAATTGGTTCTGGATATAGGTATCCCATTCACATAAATGAGGATGTTGAAAATGATTAGGACATCCCTCCATTGTGTCATCAGCCTCTCCCTCACCAAGACAACCATTCAATACAGGGAACAATCCAAAATCGACTGGAGATAAACATGGGTCCTCTTCTTTAACACCCAATGGCTCCCTATGGACATGAGAAAACTCAAGAAATAGTGCCCCCAGAGCTTCTAAAAGTTATTGAGTCCCTAACTACTCGAATGGAATTCATGGAAGGGAGACGCACACTTGTGTGGCCTGAGAGCAATCCAAGTCCCAATGGGGTGGATAAAACATTACCTCTAACCAATTTTTTCAATCCGATATTCTCTAAATTTGACTATGCATGTGACCCCTAACAACATCTCACCAAATTCATATCATAACATGGGTTGATGATGGGCCATCAAGATCAAAAAGATTTACAAAAGGTGCGGTGTTTTGTATAATATCTGAATAGGCCCAACTTTGTTTGGTATAGTAGTCTTCAAACAAGATCTGTGTTAGGATAAGAAGACCTTACCTGCAAATTCTTTTATCAATTTATCTCTATTATGAGGAAGACAACAATTTTCAACCCAAAAAACTGAATCGAATGCGAGAATGAGAGGGTTTCTAACATCATAGCAAGGTGAATGGTTTTAACCTGCTCACTCAGCATCCTTGTCTCACAATATAAAATATTGGAACTCCATGATGAAATTATTTGGGATGAGTTGAAGATTCCTCTGATTCCAATAATATATTTATGTTGATTCTGTGTGTTTATAAAATTACCCATAATCTATAATAATCCATCCATTATGCCCAATCCAAAACTCAACTCATGCACTCAACATAGGGGAACAGGCCATCTAGATAAGAAGTTGTAGTTGTCATGCTCAAGTCGGCAGTGGTGCTTTTCAAAATAACCAGGCAGGCCCTGAACCACCTAGCAGCTCCTATCATGTGGCAATAATCACAAAATCTCCCTCGGCCTAAGGTAAAGAGGAATCAAGGTGATCCAGGATGTTAAGAATGGATGAATAAGGTGTACCCTATAGAATGAAAAAGTCCCCAATTATTTCATGGAATCCATAGAAAATAACCTGATCACACTTCTGTATCCTAGGAATCCCTTAGGTCAACCTCACCAACCATCCCAATTACTTCCCTTTCCCTATAAGGTAAGGTCATAATATCAAGAACTCATTCATCATCAATGATGTCCTTCAAGGAATGATCTATTCTGGAAAAGTGGTGCTAGATTACTCCCTAGAGTAGGTGTCTTACATATCCTTGATCCAACTGAAAGAATAAGGCAATAGGAAAAAAGTATCGACCATACATGTGAGAAAATCTTACAATAGGGTTACCCAAAATAGATTTGATCAAGCTAAAACCACTTTGAAATAACTATTTCACAAAACCACAATAGATCCACCACCCAAGAAGGAGACACCAAATGTGCCTCCTAAAGGTTGGAGTGACCACCAGAAGAAAGGATAAATAGAAGAGGAATAACCATTTTCTCCTACAAAGCGACCATTAACTCTCATTTATATTTTCCCTAGAACACCCAAAACATAGGAACCTCCCCACCAAATGGAACACTCATTAGATGAAGAACACATATTTTTCACTTTCAACATGATACTTTTATTAGACCCATTCTTCTATTATGAGTTTTTCCCAGGAAATGAGTTTCCCACACAAAACCATGGAATAAGAGGCTGCATGCGAAGGAACTGAGGATAGAAAAGATAAAACACGTGTGTTCAGACTGAATATTCTGGCTATGTCCCCATAGAATATATATATAAAATATAGACTCTTGGGAAAGTTCTTCAATGAGCCTATAAGGGGCATGGAGGTGTCTCAAAACTCTCCAGTAGCCATCTACACCAAATTTTATTGCATGATCAGCTAGTGAAGGTTCAATCATATGATTTAACCATACGAAGGGGATGTCTATAAATACCCATGCCACTAGTAGAAAAAGATCCTATGAACACTACATAGGAACCAAGTTCGTCCACCCCAAATGACTTGACTCCTCATCTGAATTCCCACAAGAAACCCCTTATAGGGAAGCACCGACCTATGGAACAAAATTACTATGTTTTGAAATAGATGGAAGTAGTCACAACTAAGCTATCAGTCCCTGAATCACTCCATGTTTCAATAGAACTCATGGAGGCACTTATTTATGACCTCCAAATCCCACAAGAGTTTGAGACAGAAGTCTATGTAGTCGAGGTCTATCTCTTGGAGACTGTGGCATCCTAACGTCTTGTCTGCATCTCATTCACCGATAATGATCAGGAAGAGTCTATTCAAGGACACATCAGAACATTATATGTCTTAATCATAATCAATAATCTGAATTTCCAAATGGATATAATTTGTAACAGTTTTGGCATCAATATTATCCTAGTACAAACCCTATGAAATTTGGGATATGGAGAACGAGATTTTCTCCAACTAAGAAAACCATCCATGTGTATGATAAGCATGTGAAAAGACACATTAGGATGATCATGCTCAAATCCCATTTTTTGGATCTTATATATGACATTGGGTTTATAGTAATCCAGTAAGACACTGCATATTGTAGGACCTCAAAACAGCCTGAGAGGGGAAGGGTGAATATGGGTGTCATCTTTTTCTTCATATGTGAAAAATCATGTCCCCACATTGGTAGGAACCTGTTAACCCTTTCTGATGACAGTGAAAAGTAAAAAATCAATCATATTCAAATATACATCACAAATATTTTACATGGATCACCACTAAGGGCTAGTCCAAGGAGCATACTTCGATAGTGTGTTGATTGTTCCAAAATCCACCAATCTTTACTATTTGTGGAATACAAGTTTTTAGAAACCATCACTTTATTCTAGGAAAATTAACCTTTCAATATTTTAGAAATATCTCATTGAATCCTTCCAAATAATTCCATTGAATCTCCCAATATCACTACCTTAGGTGAAGTCTTTCTCAATTTATTGATTTGAAGGTCTCTTCAATAGATTTGAATTTAAGTATTTGTCTCTATCTAGCATGAAAATATACTTGCATCGAAGTCAAGAATTGATACCTTTGAAACCACTAAACAAACAAACCAGATATTCAAAACATGATAGAAGCTCAACACATCACTTGCATGACACACCTCTCCTTCTGTGCATGTTTTGGGATTTTCATGCAAGATGTCTTTTTTGGATACCTTATTTTTCACACACCCATTATCTTTATTGAAACTAAAAAATAAGATTAAGTTGGACTTTAAAGACTAAAGGAACACTTTTCATGCAAGAGTCTCTTTCTACAATCTTCCATATGCAAGACTTTCATTCATTGGGAACCTGATCTTTGTTGAAAAAGTTCAATGTCTTGATCGATGACCCTGCATGTTAGATTCACCCCAAGAATGAAAAAACCATTTTGATGTCGCATTAGGTGCATGTGTCTATTCCATCCAACCTCATATTTTATGAGTCTTTATATATTTCAAAAAAAATTTTCCTTTTTCATATTTCGATACGATGATCCTGAAACAATCCTTGTGTATAATCTTCCAAACCACCTTCAATCCTGTACACAACATAATTTTCTGAAAACACCTTTTTCAATTCTATAAATTTTCAACCCAAAAATTTAGAAAACACTAGGAAACTACCCCTCATTCAATAATGTTGTCATCTTGAATTTTAAGATCCCATTCCTTGTAATCTCCCTAATCTTCCATGTGATGATTGAAAAAAAACACAGACCATACTCCATTTATCAAAAATAATAGCCTTGGTTAATTTAATATCTCTCTTTGGGTTTGTTCGCAATATGCATATAAATTCAATGAACCACTAGATGTAAGGAAAACCTAAAAAAAGAGAAACGAATCATCCAACACTCTAATTCTACATGAGCAATGATCAGTGTAGAAATAAGAGGGGAATCATGAATTGAGTTCTTATGTCGTGGAATGCTTAAATATTTCCATGTTATTCTCTGATCGTGTCACAGTAGCATTACATGCCCAAAAAAATTTCCTCACAACAATGAATTATCACAGTGTCACAGAATAATTACATGCCCTGAACTATTTCCTCATAACACTACAGGCTTAATATGTCATAAAGGCATTACTTTCCCTGAATAATTTCTTTAGAACACTGAATTATCATTTCCCGCTTTTCAACTATTTATTATCCTCCTTTGTACCATTGAATTTTACCATTCTTCCTCAATGGAAATAAGAGAAAATGGACTGATTTTTAATTTTATATCTCAAAAAATAATCCCCTAGGATCATATCTCTCCGATAAACCTATATCATTTCAAAAAACATATTAAAACTATTAATTCAGATGGGGATAGGGGAACACATGTAACCTCTTCATGCATTGTGAGGTTCACGAACACCAATGTTTAACTGATGCTTCTCAAACACATGTGCTGACAATGGCTTGGTAAGTATGCCATCTACTTGATTAGCATTTCTAATGAGATCCATCTTAATCATGCATTGTTCATCTTTTTCCTTGATAAAGTTATATCTAATTTCAATGTGTTTTGTTTGAGAATGATGAACATGACTCTTCATAAGATTAATCACTCTCTTGTTACAAATTGATTCACCATTTTTTGTTTCACATCATAGCTAATATCAGCTAGTTGTTTCTTCATCCACAATAGATGAGTGAAAGACTTTATAATTGAGATAAACTCATCTTCAACAGTATAAATATATGTACTTTCATATTTCTTACTCAACTAACCCACACATGTTTCTCAATATATAATTCTCAAAAACATGTGAAAAATATATCCACCGCATATCTAATCCAATCAACATTAGAAAATTTTGACATTTCGTTATATATTTCTACATCAAAGTATAACCCATAATAGTGAGTACCTTTAATGTACCACATGATTTGTTTAATTGCCACCATTTTTTCTTCCTTCGAATTACATTGAAAGTTGGACACTAGGTGTATTAGAAAGAAGATATAGAGTCGTTTTGCATTCAAGTACAATATGATTACAATGAATCTTCTATACATGGTGGGATACCTAAACATCCCATACTCATGTTGTCCAATTTTTGTTCCAACCTCAATTGAATTCAATATTAGTTTGGATTCATGTATATTGAATGTATTCAGAAACCCTCTTGCATACATTTCCTATGAAATAAAAGTATTTTCTTCCCTCTAAATCACTTGATACCCCAAGAATTCTGTGAGTTCACAAATCAAATGCATTTTGAATTATGATTTCCAGTGATTAAAAAATTCATCCACTGATCATTGCCTTCTTCCACAAAATATAATATCAACTATATACACCAGAACCACAAACTAATATTTCTATGAGTTTTTTTAGATATAGATTGTAATCCACTCATTATTTTTTCAATTCCATATTCTTTAGATATGAATCCAACCTTGAGTATCACACTCGTGGTGCCCACTTCAGATAATAGTGTGATTTATTTAATCTAAAAACCTTCATTTTATCATTTCCTTGTATAAAACCTACTAGTTATTCTATGTAGAAATATTATTCAAGAACACCATTTAAGAAATATTTTTTTACATCCATTTGATACACTTTTTATCCTCTTTTAATTTGCATGGAATAAAAAATTCTGATTGACTCTAGTCTAGCCACGATAGAAAATGTTTATTCAACATAAACTCCTTCAATCTGATAATAGTATTTACACACCAATAAAGCCTTATTTCTGACCACATTTCCATTTTCATTGAATTTATTTTTAAAATAAATTTTTTACCAATAAAATTGTGATTTTTGGGTCACTTAACGAGTTACCTTGTTTTGTTCTTATCAATTTGATCCAACTCTTCATTCATGGATTTAGCCCGTGATTCATCCTTTATAGTTTTTTCAAATGAGGATAGTTCCACAACTGATAAGAAGGTAGATTGTGAATTATTCCTCATTCTCCATGTCTTTATGGGTGTCATCCAATCCCCAATGATAGTGGATTGATCAATTTATGCTTTTCAATTTTTCTTTTGAAGTTCATAAGAATTTTTTTCATCCATAGTTTCCTCTCTTGATTCTTCTTCTGAATCAATATCATTTTGTAACCTCTGAAAGTTTTTCATACCTTACTCTAATTCTACAATTGAATATGTTACATATCCTCTATCTTCTACATCTTCAATAATATAATAATTATATCCCTTCAATGTATTGTGGTATTATCTACAATGATCTTAACATAACTACTTTCCATAATTCTCTCGAGATGATTATTGAAGAATTTGTAGGATTTTATATTCATGGAATATCCGAGGAATATTCTTTCATCTTCTGTATAACCACACTTTCCCTGATTTCCTTCTCTATTTCTGATAAAACATTTACTTCTGAAAATAGGAAAATACATCAAAGAGGGCTTCCTTCTATGCTACAACTCATATGGTGTCTTGGTTTTAACTATATAAAACCCTATTTGATTTTGATTATACACCGCTTCTTTACCATACTCCCTCCTGTAATGATGAGGGGTATGAATATTAATCAATATAGTTATAGAAATATTGTTCACTTATTGATTTATGTATGAAAAAATTCCATTTTGTTGTGGGGTTCTCACAGTAGACACCACATGTTGTATTCTGTGATTATACATGTATTTTTCAACTCAATGGATGTGTATTATTCTCCATTATGAGACCAATGATCTTTGATTTTTTATATATTATCATTCATCATGATTCAAGGACATGTTTTCAATCAATGGGTCACTTTTTGTTTACTATGTATAACCATGGAACAAGCCATTCTACTATCATAAAAAATGAAAAGGACTAAGAACCTTTCTCTATATGTTCTGGAAAAACTTATTTGACCAAATAATTCTATATGAATTAGATCAAGAGGATTTGATTATGTTTTCTTCTTTGGATGATATGAACCACAAACCAACTTCCCTCATATGCTTGAATCACAAGTCTTTTACTGTTCAAAATTCAGATTGGGGATATCCATGAATATATTTAGTTTTGATATCTTTCCCATGTCTTGTTAATTAATGTAACCCAACCTCTAGTGGTACAAATAATTTTTTTCTTTAATATTTAAGTAGAAAATATTTTCTCTACTATCAACCTAGTAAAAGTTTCCATATGTTCTACAACCTTTCATGAGTGAATTACCTATCATTCCTTTTATCGTGCACCCCTTTGGATTAAAGGTCACTATAAGCCCCAAGTCACGGAGTTGACTCACACTAAGCAGATTATGACACAAACCATCCATATAAAGGACTTTATTTTTCTGCAGCTTTCCATTAGTCTGTTTAGTACTTCCACAACCATTGATCTTCAAATCACCATCATTATCAAACCTTAGTATTCCATAAACCCTTTTATTAAAATTCATTAAAAGGTATGAATTTTATATCATATGGGATGAGAATCCACTATCAAGAATCTAGGTGCTTATAATCTTTGTAGATTTGAGGGATACTTATGAAAGGTTAGATTTTTCAACTTTCTTCTTTTCCTTCCATGAAATATTATATCGAGTGATGGGTAAAGATGTGGTTTCAAATATCTTTCCATGTGAAAAGGTTCATCATTATCATACTATTATTCGAGTAGAGAAAATATGTTTTAAAGAGAAATATAGAGACCCTATCCTCTTACACATATCACTATAATATTTTAAGAATAATAAATCATCATATTACAATATAGTGATTGTAAAGTCTAGTGTCTTAGAAGACTAGGTACATAAAACTAAAAACATGTGAATAAATAAAACATTTATTTATATAATATTTATAAATAGATACTAACTTCCATTATTCTTATAAATCTTTATAGGATAACCTGAGGATAGTGTGAACAAATGGATGAGGTAAAAATACCAGTAAGGGAATAAACATAAGAATAAATATTTGGAACATGGGTTTGAAGGCATTGACTAATGATATAAAAAGGCATGAAGCTTATGGATTCGTAATATATAAACTTGGGATCATATTAACAAGGGATCATATAAACATGGATTCATAGTAACGTGGAAACAACATAAAAAATGACTTTAGCATGATATAAGGCTTGTTGCACATAGAGGATCACAAATGTTATCCACCAAGACTGTTGCACATGGTAGCACAATTCATGGATAACCGCCAATACCATTTCACATACCTTATCAGGAGACTCAACTTTACCCAATTAATTGGAGTTATATATGGTTTCATTCATCTTAACATGTTCATGAATATGTTTTCCACATAATTAATCATTCATAATCAATCATACATAATCATAAGGGTACCCATGTAAATAAATTGGTATCATAATCTTTTAATAAAGAATAATAAATGGGTGTATCAAACAAGTTTCCATGAATTAAAGGAATTAAAAAATACATGGAAATTTATAAAGAACAATTGTAATATATCATGGTAAGTGATTTAAAACAAAAGTTACAATATGTAAGAAGAGTATTTAAGAAATATTTACATTAAAACATTTTCGTGCAGTTTTAAAGAAAAATACTAAAGAGAATTTAAAATAGAAAAGAGAATTAATATTTTATATAAAAATAAAAGTGAACCAATAAGGTAATAATAATAAAAATACTAATTTTTTATAAATAATGGTGTCTTAAAACTTATGATATAGTTCCCTTGAAATTGGGTAAGAATTTGGGAATTTCCCTTAAAACGGGATTTCTTATCGAGAATAATTGAGGAGGGAATTATTTAAAAACATTTTAATCCATGAAATATAAAGATGAATGGATATTGATACATGTTTTTGGAGAATATAAAAAAATTATAATATGTTCATAAAAATAATATATATCTTTATTTTGGTAAAATGAACGATATAACAACCCGAAGGAAAAATGGAGGTTCGGGTAGAATCCCTGTCCTATAGTCCGAAAGTGTCCTTCACTTGATATTAATGTAATGGATAACCAAATTACATTAATTTATTAAAATTTAAAGAACCTATTATACATTTAATTTATTTAATAAAATCTTATTAAGTCTATTCATGACCTTTTTGGTGGGATAAGAGGTTCAATTTTATTTTTCTGGGAGTGTTCGTTTCCTTGGGTTTCATGATTGATTTACATATATACGTCAAAGGATAAACATGTATGATGAGAATGGTTTTCCATAATTGGAGTTATATGTTATTTGTTATCATCCATAATATTACATGGATATAAAATTTATTTGGTTATTTTAAGTCAATATGGATCTTTAATGATAAGCGTTTCGGTTAATTTGTAGTTTTTAATCACAAGGAACACAATTTTCTTTATAAATTAATTTATTGTGTGAAAAGATTAAAAAAACTTAAAAAAGAAATAATATATATATTATTGTATGGTTCAACCAAAAAATGGTTTCATGACCATACTTTAATATGGTAAAATAAATTGAAAACTAGCCGTTCTGGAATATGATGAATTAACACATCTTGGATTGTATTTTCATTTCTAGTATCAAAGGAGGGGAAAGGGGAGATGAAGATAAATTATTCCTTTAGAATAGAAATATTACAGTGAATTTAATGTAATAGAGTTATCATACCATTTTTATGGTGAGTGGTGAGAATATAAATGAAAAAAAAGAACATGAAAAATAATAAAATAAACGAAGACGAATTTACATTTTGAATATATTTTCTTTGAGAACCTCTTTAGGAGAGAGATTTTGGTATTTTTATGAGACTAATGGATCATGGAAGTGGGAGAGGGAATTTTAGAGATACTTTAGTATAACATGGTCTATGAACAAGTCCTAATAGGTGTGAGGATATGAGGTAAAGAGGGGTGGTATTTATAGTGGATGAGAGTAGGGATTTCCCATTATTTTAATCATTAGTTTAATATTTTTGTTCAATAATATTTATATTCTTGATTCCTATGACCAAAAATAGTAAATAGATAATTTTATTTTGAATTAATAGTAATTTACATCATCCATTACACAATAATTATTTATAAATCCATTTATTTAGCATTTATCATAAATCATCATATTTTAAAATTCACAAAAATTCAAGTATTTTAAAAGAACCCCAAAAATTAACTCCAACCATTTTTCAATGTTTATAATTCAAAAATAAACTTCATTTTATGAAAATAATTTTCTAAATATTATTATTTTAATTTCTAAATAAAATTATAATTTTCGTAAAAAATAAAAATTTTAAAATTAAAACTACTTTTCTAACCCTTTGAAATTTTAATTAAGCTATCTTAAAATTATCTTGTAATCATAAATAATCAAAAGACATATTTATGGATACATTTTATGAAAATAAATTTTCTTTTGAATTACTTAATTAATCATGAAATTTTAACTAAATATACATGACTTAAAAAAATACTAGTAATTAATTTATAATTTTTAAAATATTTACTTATACTATGACATATTTTTAGAATATTTTCACTTATAAGATGGATAAATTTTATTAATACTCTCATCAAAGAAGTTACTATTACATTGGTGAGTTTACTATTCATAAGGGCTGCATTACTATTCCAAAGCTTAAGTTAATATTTCATCGGTTATTGTTCCTTAACTTTTAGAGATCCATTTTATTTTAATTATTCTTCATTTATAGGATTTGTATTCTCTTATATAGGTAATATTATGTGACTATACAATAATACATAATTATTATATGGTAATTACATTGATAAAACATTGGGTCGTTACATTTTCCCTCTTATGAAATTTCTCCATTGAAATTTCTTTTTAAATTATTATGATAAAAAAAAAGAGTGGGTACTTCTCCTTCACCACTACCTCCAGTTCCCATGTTTCTTACTCAAACTTATGGTTCCACCGTAGTACTTTGACCAGGTGAGTTATCCAGTAACATAGAACTTTATCTTTATGATTTGAGATCTTCATTTTTTGGTCCTCATAAAAAATATCATTCTCCAATTGTACCACCTATAAAGATAGTACATTTCAAGGATTTGGTATATACTTCCTTAAGAGGGATACATGGAAACATAGTGTAATTTATACACGGTAGGTGGAAGTGATATTCAATAGGCCAAAACTCTAACATGATCAAGAATCTATAAGGGGATGATGTACCTAGGACACATCTTTATTTCCTTCCCAAATATAATGAACTTCTTCCAGGGAGATATGTGGAGGAATACTATGTCTCAAAATTTAAAGTCAAGATATCATTGATGATTTTCTGCATATCTCTTTTATTGAATTTGGGATTCCTTGATGTGTTGTTGAATGGTTTCCACCTTCTCCACAATTTCATGGACTATTTTAGGTCCAAATAACTAATGATCACCAACCTCATCCCATCACACCGTTGCTCTTAACCTTTTCCCATAAAGGGATTCATATGGTTCCATTCGGATGTTGGAGTAGAAACTTTTGGTTTATGAGAATTTGACCAGTAGAAGATATTGGTACCATCTTCATTTGAATTCTATAGAATATGATCTCAACATAGATTCCAATATCTGAATAGTTCACTCATATGATCCATCATTTTGAGGATGATAGGCCATAATGAAGTTTAGTTCAGTGCTTAGATAATATTAGAGACTTTTGCAGAACATCGAGGTGAATCTCAGATCTCTATTAGATACAATATATTGTGTTACTCCATACACCCTTACCACCTCTTTGATATATATTAGTGCAAGTTGATCCAATGAGAAGTCATACCAAATTACCATAAAGTGATCTTTCTTTTTAAGATGATCCAGAATAACCCACATATAATTGTTTCCTCTGGAAGTTATTGGAGGTCTAGTAAAAAAGTACCTAGTGTTGTTCTCCCACTTCCATGTTGGTATGGTTAGTGGTTTCATCATCCCCTTAGACGTTTTCCCTCCAGCCTTCAATTTCTAACATATTAGGCACTTTAATGAATACTCAACAATATCCATAAACATATTATCCCACTGATAATTCTCTTGGAGATCTTAATAAAATTTGTACTCCCTCGGTGAAAATAAGAAGGTTGAGCTATTTGCATCATATAGAAGCTAATTCATTATCTCTAGATCATATGGTTCACATAATCATGAACCAAATATTATGAATCAATCATTATCAATCATGAACTCATGGGATTTCCCATTTCTGATAGCTTCCACCATTTTCTTAATTTCCACACCATTTCTTTTAGAATCATTTATTTTATCTATGGGGGATAGTTGAGAAATAATTTGATAAAGGATTGATGATGTTCTTACCTTATTGATTCCCATGTTCATCCCCTTCAAATATAATAATATCAGATCCTTCTCAATTATCATCATTGATAACGTTGCATGATCCTTTATACTTAGAGCATCTTACACCTTATTTTCCTTAATGGGATAGTAGTGGCTTGAGAAATCATAATCCATGATGGGGTCTAACCATCTTCACTGGAACATATTAAAATATTTCATTGTGAATATATATTTGAGACTCTTATTATCAGAATATATCTCACACTTATCCCCATATATATAATACCTCTAGATTTTCAATACAAAGATCACAACCACCAACTCTAGTTCATGTGAGAGATAGTTTTTGTCATTTATTTTCAGCTACATTATGTTGTAGGCTATCAATTTTTCATTTTTCATCAGCACACATCATATCCCCCTATTTGAAGCATCAATGCACACCACCCAAAGTTCTCCAATTATCAAGAGAGTGAGTACTGGTGTTGTGATAAAACTATTTTTGATCTCCTTACAGCTTTCCTCACAATTATTCATAGGGAATTTTTTTGTTCCCTTAATAATGGTTTATACCAAGCTTATGAATTTACCTAATGATATCCCCTAGGAGTTTCAAACCAAGAGTAGAGAAAGACCCGTTATCGTTCACCAGTTCCCATTCAATCCTAGATTAAGGTGGTATTTTAGGGGTTTACCCCTAGATACATCTATTTTAGAGCTACATCCACAATTTTGTATCTAGACAAGGATGTATGTTCTTGATAAACGAGTTGATCTATACTTTACAAAATTTAGGGATGTTTTCTTTTACTTAGTCTCATCATAAAATTATTAATAAAGTTCTCAATTTATAATCTCCAAAAATTAATATACCAACCATTGATACAAAATATAGTTACCCTAGCCTTTTACACATATCATTACATGATTTTAAGCATAATAAAACATTATATTATAAGCCATGGATCTTAAAGTCTAGTGTCTTTGAAGATTAGGTACATAAAAAAAACATGAGACTAAATAAAACTTTTTTTTATTTAATATTCTTGAAGATATACTAACTTACATTGTTATTATTCATATTCATTGGATAATATGAGGATAACATAAACAAAGGGATGATCTAAATATCCCAATAAGGTAATAAACATAAGAATAAAGATTTAAGACCAAGGTTATAAGGCATGAAATAATGATATAAAAAGGCATGGAACATATGGATTCATAACATATAGACATGGGATCATATAAAAATGGAGTCATAGTAATGTGGAAACAAAATGAAACATGAATTTAACCTGATTCAAGGCTTTTGGTATATATAGTATAACAAGTCAAGGTTAACCACCAAGACTGTTGAACATGGTAGCATGAGTCAAGGCTAACTGCATAGACCATTGCACATAACGTCTCAAGGGACTCAACTTTACCCAATGCATTGGAGCACTATCTGGGTGCACCCATCTTAACTTGTTTGTGAATATTTTTTTCCACAAAACGAATAATACATAATCAATCATACATAAACAAAATGGTACCATGGAAAGAAATGGGTATCATAATATTGTTATAATGTATAATAAATGATCATATCATAAACGTGTCGATAAAAGAGAAGATTTAAAAAAAATACATGGACATTCATAAGGTAAAATATGCATATATCATGGTAAGTGATTTGAAATAGAATTTAAAACATGTAAAAAGTGTATTTAAGAAATTTTATTATTAACAAAGTTTATACGGTTTACGGAGATTAATAAAGATAATTTAAAATAGAAAAGGGGATAATATTTTATATAAAATTAGAAGTTAACCAATAACGATTTCATAATAAAAATAATTATTTTATAGAAAAAATGCTGACATGAAAAATATCATATAGTGCACATGAAATTTGGTAAGAATTTGGGAAGTTCCCTTAAAATGGGCTTTCTTATGAGGAATAATTGAGGAGGGAATTATTTACAAAAATTTATATCCCTGAAAGAAAATGGTGATTGGATATTGATACATGAGTTGGAAGAATATAAAATCCATTTATAATATTTTCATAAAAGGAATAGATAACATCATTTGGGTAAAAATAAAGACATAACAACCCGAAGGAATAATGGAGATTCATGTAGAATCCCTTACGTTAAGTCTGAAGGTATCCTTCAATTGATCTTAGTGTCCAATATAACCAAATTAATTTAAAGAATTAATATTTCCATAAGCTATTATACATGTAATTTATTTATTATTTTCTTATTGAGTTCATTCATGACATTTTTGGTGGGTTAAGCTATTCAATTTCAATGTTTTGGGAGCGTTTGTTTCCTTCGATTTCATGATTGGTTTACTTATATACATGTAAGGATAAAAAATGTAAGATGAGAATGGTTGTAATGAATTAGATTAATATTTTATTAGTAAAAATAAATAATATTAAATGGTTATAAAATTCATTTGGTTATTTGGAGTGAATATGAATCATTAATGATAACCATTTTGGTTAATGGGTGATTTTTGATCACAACGAACAAATTTTATATTATAAATTAATATCATTTGTAGAAAATATTATAGAACCTTAAATAAAACATAATATATACATTATATTCTATTTAACCCATAAAAATGGTTTCATTACAAGAATTTAATATTCTTAAGGAAATTAGAAACCCGTTATCCTTGAATTTTATGAATTAACACATCTCGAATGGTGTTTTCATTTATAGAATAAAAGGATGGGAAGTTGAAGATGATGATAAATAATTACATTAGTATATCAAAATTACATTACATGTAAGTTATGGAGTTATCACACCATTTTTATGATTAAATGTAATTATATAAATGAAAACAATGGAATATGAAAAGAAAAGAAAAGAAAAGAAAAGAAAAGAAAAGAAAAGAAAAGAAAAGAAAAGAGGACTTTACCTCTTGAATATGTATTCCTTGGGAGTCTCTTTAGGGGAGTGGTTTTAGTATTTTTATGAGACCAATGGATACTGTATCTGGAAATGGGATATGGGATTATGGAGATATTTGAGTAGAATTTGGTCTCGTTACAAGGCTTGAGAGGTATGAGGAGATGAGGTAAAGAGGGTTGGTTTTTATAGTAGAGGAGAGGGGTGTGGGTTTCCCTTTATTTTATCCATTAGTTTAATATTATTTCTAATGACTATGAATATTCTGGATTATTGTGTCCAAAAATAGTAAATAGAGAATTTTATTTCGAACCAATGGAAATTTAAATCATCCATGACTCAAGAATAGTGTAAAAATTCATTTATTTAGCATTTATCGTAAATTATCATATTTCACTATTCATGAAAAATTCAAGTATTTTAGAAAAATCCCCATTAATAAACCCAACCATTTTCTATATGTATAATTAAAAAATTAAATCCATTTTATGAAACTAATTTTTTAGATATGAAAATTTTAATTTTTAATTAAAATCATAATTTACTTGAAAAATAAAATTTTTAAAATTAAATCTACTTTTCTAACATAATGAAAAATTAATTAAGGTATCCTAAATTGATCTTATAATAATAATTCATCAAAACAATCATTTGTGAATAAATTTTATGAAAATAAATTTTCTTTTAAATTATTAAATTAATCATTATATTGTAATTAAATATACACGGCCTACCAAAATACATACAGTTAATTTACAATTTTTAAAATATTTAATTACTTGTAATATAATATGTTGATATCATATTGTCACATATAGGAAGGATAATATTTTTTATAATCTAATTGGTAAGGTTACTATTATGGTGGACAATTTATTATTCATAAGGGTCACATTACTATTCAATGATCATGTTATTATTTCCTCAGTACCTATTTTTTAACTTGTAGAGATCTATTATATCTCACTCATTAATCATTTATAAGGGTTTTATTGTGTTATATATCAAATATTATGTGTTGATACTATAGTAATTAATTATAAGAAGATAATTCCATTAATAAAACATTGGGTCATTATAAGAAGCATCGTTTGGTTGATGAGTATTGGATTGTCTCTGTGTTATGTATGTATTGTTCATTCCTTTCATCTTCCTACAATAAATATCTTTATGGCCAAAGTTATAATAATTAAAACAATATCAATAGAAATTATATCTTCTATAAGATGTATAGTATGAATTCGTTCTCCTTTGTTGACTTCCTATCTCTTCCTTGTTCAAATAGATTTTTTCAAATTCACAGTTTGAAATGGTGTGGTCCAGATCACCATAAAATTGAAATTTTATAAGAGGAAATGTATTATAACTTCAATTCATCCTCATGTAACCTTCCTTAGGAATTATATTTCTATTAAAAAATTCATGATACTTGTGGGATAGTTTTCAGTTATCCTTTCAGTTTGATTCAAAATTTCATTATAAGGGCTTCAGGTGACTTTGTAATATGTACAACTTTTAGATTGCCTTTATTTAGGTTAATATTTTTTCTGACCATGGATGTTTTAGAATCACAACCAATTCTATTTTTTCCCTTTCATGTGAATATTTGATCAGACAAAGACTTATCTACTCTTTCAGAACCACACTAATCTCTCTTTATCATCTTAGCATCTAATAATATTCTAAAATATATTTTCTTCTTTGTTTCATTTGAATTTGATTCACTTTCAAGATTACTCCTAAGATTAAAAAATTTCTACTCAAGACCCTCAACAATCTTGGAATTTTCCTCCACTCTAGATGAAAGACCATTGATTACCTTTTTCTATTATCCAATTTTGAGCTTTAGTTACACTATGTATTCTACAATTTCAATGTTTTTTTACTATTATTTCACTACATCATGCAGTAATTCAATTTTAGCTTCAATCCAATTAATATATTCTTAGGTACCATATTTAAACTATAGCTATTATTCCTTAGAAAAATATTTGTCATTATATTATTATTTAAATACAAGCTATTTCCCTATAATTTCCTTCCATATTTGAAGTGTAAATTTTGAAAAAATAATTTCAGAGGCTTCTAAGAGTTTCTAGCTTTACATTCTTCATCACTGAGCTTCCTCAAAAAATGAAAGGCATTGTATCCAACTCCACCACAACAAAAACAAGTCCAGGGTAAATTTCCTTGAAATCTCTTTTTCCCTCCCTTGAAAATCTTGGAAAAGAGTGAGATAATTTCATCTTCATCATTAGCTTCATTAGTACAGTCTTATGAAATATCATGTTTTTCCATGGATTTGAATGTCGTATCCCTGCTAACACGACTTGTTGCATCCTCTGGTTGGAGTCTTATTTCATATCTTTCCAAACTACTCAGTAGATCATCCAAGGAGAGTTTTGAAAGATATATTTCCTTAAAGTTTGACAATTTTTTAATTTAAATAAGTATAAGCATTCTCAAGATTTTATTTACAAATTCAATGTATTTGATTTTTTACCCAAGGCCTCGAATTGTTCCTACAACTTCAGCAATTCGATTGAAAAAGGTATCATCATTTTTATTAGGATGCATCTTTAGATCATCAAACCTGTTGGAAAAAACTTAACGTTTTGCATCCTTCACTTTGTTATCTAATTCTTATATATTCTCCATGTTTTCCAAAATAAAATTTTCGGAATTAAAACTCATCACCTTTTTATAGATCTGATTAGAAAGAGATGTAGTGAGGGAATTCTGTGCTTTAGCATATGTATCAAGTATTTTACTATCTGTATCAATCATAAAAAAACATTATTGGATCTATGACCTATATTCCTTGTGCTATGGAAAAACAAATTCCATTGCAAGATATCTTAGATGAGATCTCATCATGTTCTTTATGATCGTAAATTTTCTTCCATAAAAGAGGTGGACTCTCCTGACATTTATTGAATTTTACATGAAAATAATAGATATATTTAACAGTAGTAACATGGATTTGATACAAATTTTAGGACCTCAGAACACCCTAATAAGAAAGGTGTGGACCAGGGTGTCAAATTTTTCTTCAAAAATTACAGATCATGTTCTCATATTGGATGGAACCTGTGAAATATATCAAATGATAATAAATAGTAAACAAACCATCACATTCAAATAGGCGACACAAAAATTTCACTTGGTTCACCAATAAGGGATAGTCCAAGAAGTATATGCCGCTAGTGTGTCACTCATACCACAATACAATAATATTCAATATTTTTGGAATATAAGTGTTCATACATAATAACTTTATGCCAGAAAATATTCCTTTACAATATTATAAGGATAACTCATTGCTCCCTCAGAATACATCTGCTGACTCCCCCTAGCTCACTACCTTGGGAGAAGTCTTACTTAGTTAATCGACTATAAGGTATCTTCAATAGATTTTAATTGAAGTATTTTTCTTTGTCTAGTATAAGACTATTCTTGAATCGAAGTCTTTAATTTATACGCTTGAAACCATTGAACTAACAAACCAAATATTCAAAACCTGATAGAAGCCCAATAAAAAACTTTCACGACACACCTCTTATTACACGCAAGTTTTGGGATTATCATGTAAGATTCATTTTGCACAACTCTTATTTTTTCTTACCCCTTATCTTTCATGCATATGCAAAATAATATTCACTTGGTCTTTAAAGGGTAAAGAAACACATTGGGAAAAATATTTTATTTCTGTAATCTTATGCATCCTACTCTTTCGAATGACATAAGAACATAATATTCATTGAAAAACTTCTGTTTCTTGAGTGGGGGTAGTAGCCTATTTATAGTCCTTAATAAACCTATAGGTATCATTCCCCTTGAGCACGCAAAACCCCTTTTGACATTGCATTGGGTGGATAAGTCTCTTCCGCACAACCTTATCTTTCACCCATTTTTATACCCTTTACACACTTTTTACCATTGATTTTTTTATATGATGATCTTGAAACAAGCCTTGTGCTCAAGTATCCTAACCTCCTTCAATCTTGTGCACAAATTACTTTACGAAAAACACCTTTCCCTATTCTTCAAATTGTGGACCAATTTTCTTTGCAAACACTGGAAAAAAATCCTATTTCAACACTGTTTTCATCTGGAATTGTAAGATCTCTTCCCTTGAAAATTACCTAATCTTACATGAGATGGTTGAAAACAAACACAAAACATACTACATTTCTAGTAAAGAACAACCTTGATTCCAACACATATGAAATACTGTTCATATGGACCTAGATCCATAACCACCAAGAGATAACTTCAACATTAAATCTTGGTATGAAGTATCCCATTAATGGAAAATTCATCATACTACATGGGGACAGTGCTCCATTCTTGACTTTTGGGGCCATAAATGCTGAATCACGTTTCTATAAAAAGGGAAGAAAATGACCAATGGAAGATGATAATGTCAAGGTGTCCACTCCCAATGGTTTGGGGACCACCACTGTAAATCCTTAGAGTATGATATATGATGTCTATTCACTCCCCATAAACTTGGTTGAGGTCATAGATATAATCCTAGAGGTCAAAGCCCTTTCTTAACCTAGTGACAACATCAAATACTATCGTCCCTAACATCACTCTATAATGAATCAGTCAACAGGGGATAACAATGTCTCTTCTCATGGACTCTCTCACCCTAATAATGAAAGTGGGCCCCCATATTTCTATACACATTTGAAAATGTCTCCACATAGTATGAGATGGATGAAGAAGAAGTTGAACTCAAGAATCACTCTTCAAAATTTTAGGAAGGTGTATCCACCACTCTCGATGAACTCAGACAGATAAATCTATGAACATTGGAATACCCTCAACCTGTATTGATTAGTTTCACCATGCCACACAAAGAGAAAGAGATGTATATCACATTTTTAATGAAACATTAATATGTATTCACACATAACTACACAGAAATGCCCAGACTGAACTCGCATGTAGCTAAGAAGCACATCATGTTACCCTATGAGCAACGATGCTTCAAGCAGGAAACTAGGAGGAAACACCCCTCTCATTCCTTTAATATAGAAGCATAGGTTGAAAAGTTTATCTAATCCAACTTCTTTCAAGAATTCCAATACTCGAGATGGATTGAAAACATCAACCCAATCAAAAAGAAGAATTGGAAGATTAGGGTTGCATTGATTCTGGGGATCCTAAACGACATTTCCCAAAGGTTGATTTCCCATTGCCGATCACAGAACTCCTGAGTAATAAAACTACTAGTTTATGATCCCTTTCTTTCATGGATGGGTACTCGGTGTACAATCAAATAAATATTTCCACTGAAGTTGATGAAGCCATTGCCTTCAGAGTGCCACAAGGGATCTTTTTCTATCAGTTCATTCCTATTGCACTACTGGAAAAAGGACTTTTGCGACGAGCATAAATCTCGTCGCAAAAAGTCCTTCCAAGAGGTTATTTGCGACGGGGGTAATGACCTGTCGCAAATAACCAATTATTTGCGACGAGATTTCGTCTCCTATCGCAAAACGTTTGGCACTGGTAACGTGCCAAACCGCACGAAGGTTATTTGCGATGGTAGGATCCCACCGTCGTAAATACCTAGCGGTGGTTAATAGCTTTTTACAACGGGATGTCTTACCGTCGTAAAAGTTTGTCGGTAGGAACTATTTGTGACGGGACCCGTCACAAATAACTTATTAACCACCGACAGGAATTAATGAGGGCGTAGGTATTTGCAACGGGATACCTGTCACAAATAGTTCCATCGCAAATAATTGAACCTATATATATACCCCCCATCTATTTTTCCCCTCATTCTGCTCAATTCTTAGATCCTGTTTCTCTCTGAACTCCGATTTTGGAGGGAAAATTTTTCTAAGTTAATTTTTTTATTCACGAAGAAGTTGTGAAGCCGTCTACATCAATTGAAAATCAAACTTAAAGGTATTTATGTTTTATTTAATTTATTATTTATTTCATTTTTATGTTAATTTTTATTATTGTTGATTAGTTGTAATTAAATTAAATTTAAATTGGTTTGTCATGGGTATTTATTCGTACTAATAAATTGAAATTTTTAGTACTAATTTTTAATAATTAGTAGTAGTTAATAATTATTAACGATAATTAGTAATGTATATAATTAATTTGTAGTAATTAATAATAATTGGTAATAAATAATAATAAATACTAATAATTAGTAACAAATATTAATAATTATTAATAAATAGTAATAAATAGTAATAATGAGTAATAAATAGTAATAATGAGTAATAAATAGTAATAAATTGTCATAAATAGTAATAAATTGTAATAATTAGTAATAAATTGTAATAATTAGTAATAAATTGTAATAATTAGAAATAAATTGTAATAATTTGTAATAAATTGTAATAATTAGTAATAAATTGTAATAATTAGTAATAAATTGTAATAATTAGTAATAAATTGTAATATTGAGTAGTAAATAGTAATAATGAGTAGTAAATAGTAATAATGAGTAGTAAATAGTAATAAATTATAGTAAATAGTAATAAATAGTAATAATTAGTAATAATTAGTAATAAATTATCATAATTAGTAATAAATTGTAATAAATTGTAATATTTAGTAATAATTTGTATTAATTACTAATAAATTGTAATAATTACTAATAATTAGTGATAAATTGTAATAATTAGTAATAAATTGTAATAATTAGTAATAATTAGTAATAATTAGTAATAAAATGTAATAATTAGTAATAAAATGCAATAATTACTAATAAATTGTAATAATTAGTAATATTTGTTAATAAATACTAATAATTAGTAATAATTAGTAATAATTAGTAATAAATATAGATAATTAGTAATAAATCAGATAATTAGTAATAATTATTAAAAATTAGTAATAATTAGTAATAATTAGTAATAATTAGTGATAATTAGTAATAATTAGTAATAATTAGTAATAATTAGTAATAATTAGTAATAAATTGAAATAATTTGTAATAAATACTAATAATTAGTAATAATTAGTAATAATTAGTAATAATTAGTAATAATTAGTAATATTTATTAATAAATACTAATAATTACAAATAAATTGTAATAATTAGTTATAATTAGTAATATTTATTAATAAATCCTAATAATTAGTAATAATTTGTAATAATTAGTAATAAATACAGATAATTAGTAATAAATATAGATAATTAGTAATAATTAGTAATAATTACTAATAATTATTACTAATTAGTAATAATTAGTAACAAATTGAAATAATTAGTAATAAATTGCAATAATTAGTAATAAATTGTAATAATTGGTAATAAATTGTAATAATTAGTAATAATTAGTAATAATTAGTAATAAATTGTAATAATTACTAATAATTACTAATAATTAGTAAAAATTAGTAATAAATTGTAATAATTGATAATAAATTATAATTATTAGTAATAGATTGTAATAATTATTAATAAATACTAATAATTAGTAATAAATACTAATAATTAGGAATAATTAGTAATAATTAGTAATAATTATCAATAATTAGCAATAAATAGAAATAATTAGCAATAATTAGTAATAAATAGCAATAAATAGCAATAAATAGTAATAAATAGAAATAAATAGGAATAATTAGTAATAAATATGAATAATTAGTAATAATTAGAAATAATTTCGAATAATTAGGAATAATTAGTAATAAATTGTAATAAATTGTAACAATTAGTAATAAATTGTAATAATTAGTAATAAATTGTAATAATTAGTAATAAATACTAATAATTAGTTAAAAACAGTTGGAAATAGTTAGAAAGAAATTTTAATAAATTTTAATAAATTTTAAGGACTTGGAAAAATTTCCAGTGGATTGACGACACTCCTTTTGCTCGATGCATTTTCTCCTTTCAACTCTCACTGACTCAAAACATTTTGAAAAATGTGCTGCTACATAGGCATATTAAATATAGTATGCTTGAGATTGGATATGAATTCGTAGGATCATATTTTTTATAATGTTTTTTGGTAGTGACAATTGGAAGAAGACGATTCATTGACAAAAAGGGGGATCTTTTGTCTGACGCCTCATTTACTTGCTTCTATCTCAAACTGAAATCACAATGAAGTATCTGGTTGGAGATACACATATTCATTCTCATGCATACGAGAATGAATATGCGTACCTCTGACCAGATTCTTCATTGTGATTTTAGTGTGAGAGAGATGCAAGTAAATGAGTCGTCGGACAAAATAGAAGCCGTCAATCCACTGGAAATTGTGTTTCCCTTAATTAATGGTAATTATTAAAAAGTAGTATTAATTAATTATCTTATTTTTTCAGATAGTGTTTTTATAATTTCAAATTATTTAAAATTAGTGGTGATTTTATATTTTTTAGAAAAATATGGAACAAGGAATTTGACATTAGTCATTATTAGATGATCTCACTTGGATAAATCAGTATAGATATCCAAATGGTTTTGGTTTAAATCCTGTATATATTGATGGTGTTGAAGCTTTCTTATCATTTGAATCATCAAAAACAGAATATGTTTTAGAAGAAAAAATTAAGTGTCCTTGTAAAAAATGAGCTTTGAGAACATTTGACACATTTGACAAGGTTGGGGGACAACTATTACGATTTGGTTTTCAACCAGATTATGTTTTTTGGTATCAACATGGTGAACACAGTTCAAGTGAAGCTACTAATAACTTGATTCTAGATCCATCACAGTTCTAAAATTTAGTACATGATGTTGCAGGTCCATCTATTCAACAAACTGAAACTCACGATGATACTGATATAACTCTTGAGTTGGCACCATCCGAATTTTATGAGTTGTTGAGGTCTGATAAGGATGCATTATATCATGGTTACAAGATAAGTAAATTAGAAGTGGTTGAAAAATGTATGGCTATTAAATTAGATAATGCAATGCAAAACAACTATTTTGATCAAATATTTTCTTTGGCTAAAACACTGTTACCTGAAAGAAATGTGTTGCCTGCAAATTACTATGAGAGAAATTGGTTGGTTCATAATCTAGTCCTTAGTTATCAGAAGATTCATGAATGTGAAAATGATTGCATCTTATATTATGGTGAGAATGAGTCATTAGATAGTTGTCCAACATGTGGATAATCGAGGTATAAAGAATATCAACTAGGAAATTCTAGATCGATTCCTGTAAAACAATTGAGATATTTTCCCCTTACACCCAGGATGCAATGTTTATTTATGTCTCATAACACAACATCAATGATGTTGTGGAATAAAACCAATATTTCAACTGGTAAAAGCTTGAATCATCCATCTGATGGTGATTTATGGAAACATTTTGATTGTCTGCATCCGTATTTTTCTTTAAAAGCCCGAAACGTGTGATTGGGTCTTTATACTGACAATTTCTATCCGTTTGGTTCTTATAGTAGTCAGTATTCAAGTTGTCCTATCCTTATAACTCCGTACAATCTACCTCCATGGATGTTGATGAAGGAGACCTATATCTTTTTGACCATATTAATCCCAGGAAATC
The DNA here is from genome assembly GCA_963277665.1 of Viscum album. NCBI lineage: Eukaryota > Viridiplantae > Streptophyta > Magnoliopsida > Santalales > Viscaceae > Viscum > Viscum album. The sequence goes on from OY728137.1 coordinate 118,035,687, forward strand.
TAAAAAAGAATATTGATGTTTATTTGAAACCATTGATTGATGAGTTAAATGAATTTTGGAGTAATGGTGTTAGTACATATGATGTTGTTGCGAAACAAAATTTCACATTAAAAGATGCATTGATGTGGACTATTAGTGACTTTCTGGCATATGGAATGTTATCTGACTGGAGTACTCAAGGTCGGAAATAATGTCCTTTCTGTATGAAAGAAAACAAATCTTTTAAGCTCATCAATTGAAAAAAACCTTGATATTTCGACGGTCATCACTGATTTCTTCTAATTGGTCATCCTTTTTGAAGGAACAAATCTCATTTCAGAAAAGGCACAATTGAAAGGGATGAGCCTCAAAAAATGATCTCAGGTATAGAGTTAAAATTTGTTGTATTTTCATTACCTCCCATCACATTTGGGCCAACTGTAAACCAACAGAAAATTCATGGCTTTGGGAAAGAACATAATTGGATAAAACAAAGATTTTTTTTTTGGATCTCCAATGTTGGTCAAACTTGTTAGTCCACCACATGTTGGAAGTCATGAATATTGAGAAGAACTATTTTGATAATTTATTTCACACAGTTTTGGATATAGCAGTTAAGACCAACGATACTGTAAAATCACGATTAGATCTTGCCCAAATTTGCAAACGACCGGAACTTGAACTATTTGAAAATGTCAGATCATAGAGGTTAATGAAGCCAAAACCAGCTTATACACTATCCAAAGAGAGTATCTTATTATTTTGTCAGTGGATTGCAGATTTGAGACTTCCAGATGGCTATGCTTCCAATTTGGGAAGATGTCTTAAGAATTTTCATATTACCGGATTAAAAAGTCATGATTGTAATGTTATAATGGAACGAATTATGCCAATTGGGTTCAGAGTTTTGTTGAATTCTATGATTTGGGATTCTATAACAGACATATCATATTTTTTTCAAGACATTTTTGCAGCGACAACAGACTACGATGCGCTAAGAAAACTAGAAGAAGATGTTGTTGTAACTATATATAAACTAGAAAAAATATTTTTGCATTCTTTCTTTGACTCAATGGAACATATGATATTACATTTACCTCATTAAGATAAATGTGGAGGTCCAGTACAGTTTCGATGGATGTACCCATTCAACAGATGCATGCAGAAATTTAAGAAGAAAGTACGTAACAAAGCATCTGTTGAAGGCTCAATTGCTGAATCTTATTTGCAAGAGGAAAGTACTTTTTTATGCTCTCACTATTTTTAATTTGAATATCCCTAAAAAAACCGAGTGATATGGAATGAGGAAAATGTTAATGTTGAAATGGATAATCAATTATCAAATTTTAATAAGCCAAATCTTGGATTTGGTGGAGTTCAAGAACGATGGTTTTCAGACGATCAAAATCATAGAGCTCATACATATGTTCTACTCAAATATGAAGAAATGAAAAAATTTGTAATGTGAGTTCTTCTATCAATTATTCTATAATTTCTGTTACAGTATGTAAATTTATTTTATTTTTACATTATATGATAATCATACCAAAAATCAAATTCCACAAATTGCAGTAGCTGCTCTTGAAGAACGCATACAAATTTTTTTTCCCAATGGTTTCAAAAACCAGTAACATAAATTATTGATGGTTTAATATCAATTCAGTTTACTATTTATTATATTGATAATTGTTTTACAAATTTTCAGGTGTCTCAACATGATGATAAAATTTATAAGAGACTGTGTATATTGAGTAACCAACCATCCAAAATGGTTAAATATTATAATGCATATGTGGTGAATGGTTTTTGATTTCATACACGTGCATATGGGGAATCAAAAAAAAAACAATGAATAATGGAGTTTGTTTGATAGGATCGCATCATAGAGAAACTGAAGTTGACTTTTATGACATTCTGGATGAAATTATTGAGCTATGTTATCTTGAAATGAATTACATAACAATGTTTAAATGTCGGTGGTTTGATACTGAGAGAGGATTGCATGTTCATCTGACTCATGGAATCATCGATATTAAATTTAAAAGCCTTCTTGTAGTAAATGAACCATTTTTACTATCTCAATAGGCACATAAAATTTATTATGCAAAGTACTTTTCTACTTCAAGAGACCTGAGTGATTGGTGGAGCATAATAAAAATGAAATCTCAGGAAAATCAATTTACTCAAACTGAATGTGGTTTCGCTAAAGTGTAAGGAATTGAAATTTTTCAAGAGACTACTCAAAATAAATCTTTTTCACAAAGAAACATGAATATCGATGATGAAACCCCACAATTAAGGGTCAATAGTGATGAAGATGTTAATGATGTTACAAAATAATTTGAAATGACAAGGGAGGATGAAAGTGAAACTCATATAGATATTGATGATGCCGAGGAGGAATATGAAGACATTGACATTGTCAGATATGAAGATGGTGATGAAGGTGAAAATTGACATAGTTAAATGCTGGTTATGATCATCACTAATATATATCTATATATAAAAGTTATTTTCAACTATCTGCTAAAAAAATCATTTTGTGCTTCAGAAGAACTCTTATCTACTTCGTGAGTTAGAGGAGGCTGAGCTACCTTTCGATGAGGGGGATGTGGGATCATCTAACCCTCATCCTACTCGTGGTTCATGAGGTACCCGGAGGGGACACAGTCTTGCATGACTGATGATTCTTGACCCTACCCCCGAGCGCCGTGTAACAACCCGATATTTTATGATAAGTATTCTTTTTAATTTATTTTATGTTATGTGTTTTATGCTACAACAAGATTATCTTGTGCTATATGTAACACCTTTTTAGTTTGCAGTATATGCAACACTATTCTTATATTGTGTTATACACAATTTCAAGTTCGTTTGATAATAGTCATTCTATGCAACATTGAGTATATATATATATATATTCAATGTATAAATGAAAAGTGGTTGGATTCTGTTATAACGAAACAACAAAGGAGTCTTGCACAACATACAACCCTGACTTGTCTTTCATTACACGCAGTCACGACCTTCCTTGGTAGCATTTGTTGTACGCAATACCGGGTTTTACTAAACAACGATATATTATTAAAATATTATTAGAACTAGCCCTTATGAATAGTAATACCCACTTTTTGAAATTTTATAAATTTTATCTTTCAAAATGGACTTCATTTTTGCATTCAGAATATCAAAATTAGCCTAGGGTGAAATTTTGGTATTTTTCTGAAAACTTTCAATTTTTGATGAATAGTGAAAACACTCGGTTACTATTTAAAAACCGACTTTTTATTTAAATAATTATTTATTTTATTTAATATCATTTTAGGTAAAAATTGATACATAATACCTATATAAGTTCAAAGTAATTCATTGGAGATATTTTATAATAATATTAGATATATAAAAATTTTATAGAACTTTTCACCGTCTTTTACCCACCTCCTAGGAGAATTTGCAAATTTACATAAATCTTAATTTTACTGCTTCTGTGAATGGAATTTAAAAAATAAGAGATACACGGTTGATTTTAGTAAGTAAAATGTGGTTCAATGAGATGAAAATAATTTTTGGTGAATAGTAACTTTTTACTTTTATTTACCACAGTTAAAAGTAAATAGGGTAATTAAGGGTAAAAATGATATTATTATTACCCTAAAACATGTCCTAATTCTATTGGATAAGTTTCTTTCGACCAAAAACAACACTATGAATAAAATAGGACCATTTATGCCCACTTGGATTAGATTAGGACATTTATTATTAATTTATTTAAAGAATGGTTAAAATAGTTAAAATCAAAGTTTAATAACCAAATCATTTTTAATATAGGTTTATACATAATATAAATTCGACTATAAATATTAATTAGAAATACAAAAATCTTTTCTACATAATGATATTTTATTTTTAATTTTTAGACATTAAATAAGTTAATTTATTTATGACACAATGATGATGCAGTAATTATCTTATTAATGAAATATTGATATAATTGATGTTATAAATAACCAAATAAATGTAATTTGAGACTTTTTATGAATTACAATAATTTTATAGGTTAATATGACATGTTATTATTGATTTAATTAACTTTCTTAGTACTAATCGTTCTGTTATGGTTTTCACAAAAATCAATTACCAAATAGTGTCAAAATTGACATAAAATAGTTTTTAAAAAAAATATTATATTATTAATTGTTATTTTATTCCTAAAAATCTAAGGTTAGAAAACATGAAATAGATAAGGTTATATATATTAATAATGAACAACTTGGGGTTCTTTTGGCTTGTTATGGTAAGTTTATTAACCTTATAGTGTAAGAAAACAAAAAGAAACGGTAAAAGTAAAATTATTTAGCTTAAAGTTAAATCTAAATGATATGGTTAAAATAGAAACATAAACTTGTCTAAATTCTATTGGATGAGATTATTTTTAACCATCCATACATTATCTTCGAAATAAATCAATTTGGAGTTATTAAAAACCGAACATGACTTTATAATAAAATAATATTTTGAGTTTTTCCAAAGGTGCCCCTCTCCTCCCTTATAAAAGGGAACCTCCTCTCTCTCTTCCTCACACCAATTTGAGCCTTCATGGTCAGACAAACCCTACCAAATGTTCTTATAAACTGCCCTATAAACATCCTATAGGTCCTGGTATTCTTCAAAGAACAATTTTAGTGCCTTAAGAGGAGGTCTCAAAGAGGCGTTTCAAAGAAGAGGTAATGTCCGTTACCGATTCTTTCAACATTATTTTTTATTCTACTTCTTCTTCTTTAGTTGTTTCATTATTAAGTAATAACATAAGTATCACTCATATACTGATATGTTATTATAAGTATGAAACAACTCTATTTCACCTTCTATCCATCCTATGGAAAACGAAATCACCGCGCGTGCGTACGTACGGAATACCGTCTCCATGCCGTGGTGTAATCTATTTTCCACCACCACCTTACTTGGATGGGTATAATGGTGTAAATAATGACTATATATGATTATTATAAAGTGATATTGATTCTGAAATATTATACATACCCTTAAATACAATTTCACGATCATGGGAATGATATCATCGCTCGTGCGTACGTACGGACTACCATCTCCACGACGCGATGAGATTCATTCTCAATGATTAACCATTCATGAATGATTATAAAGTATATATAATAAGTAATCATGAAATATATGACATAATAATGATACTTTATTTATTTATATATATATGTATTTCATCTACTTAATTCCATTCAATTCAATAAGGAAACGAAAACAACGTTCATGTGTACGTATGGCCTACCGTCTCCATGAACGGTGAATTTCTTTCCATTTATAGATCTATTATATATATGTATATTATGAATATATATTATATATAAATCATGTTTTACATTCTGGATTTAAGTAACCATGATCTAAGTAATCATATGAATAATTACAAGTTAAAACACGAACGACAAATGAAATGATTTTACCCAAAACATTACTTTAACATTAATTTACAAAAGAATGGGTAATATAAAGTCATAAGTGAACCATATATGATATCATAACAATGAATATGATTCTGTAATAAGTCAATTACATTATTTAAATCATTATACAGGAGGTTCAGATACATACGAAGCATATCAGACGTAAGGTAAGGGATAATTATTCCAATCTCATTTCTTATATGAGATTGTTTATTTGTAAGTATTTACTGGGTTTATGTTTATCATCCATGTCCATGTTTTCTCAAAATGTTTTCAAAAAATGTTTAATATTCTTCCTTGTATTTTTAAAGTCATTTTTACCCCCTTTTGACTTTTACCACAAGGTACGGAAGGAATCTTTTTTTTACGATGTAATTTTTGACATTTCCGGAAAAAGTACGAGGATAATGTTTTTTTGTAACTTATAAAGCGTGAACAGATTTTTATGGTTTCACAACACCTCATTTTTATGAAGCTTCCTCTATAATATTTTATGATTATTTTCAAAAAAATTCTTTTCTTTAAAAATTTAATGACAATTTTAGAAAAGAAAATTATTTTGCGGAAGAAAGGATATTTTCCTCAAGAATTCATTTCAAGTGTTTTATCAAAACTATTTTCCATCTAAGATGACATTATTTAATATCTGTATGTTTCAAGTATAATGTCTCAATTATTTACATGGTATTATTCTTCTTATGATGAAATGATATCCATTTGTTTTATATGGATTGTATTATGATGGCATGATGTTTAAGAATCCCAATTTATTACATGGGTTATGCTATGATTTATGATTTTGTGGCACAAGTAATAATGATTTGATTATGAGATGGGAGAGACCTATATCTCCCTCCAATGCATTGGGTAAATATTTATATCTAATGAGATAGACTTGGATGAAACGATAATTTAATCCGGTTCAGTGTTACAGGACTGAAACGAGGAGTGAACTCGATTCAGAAAGGGACTTTGTCCACTAAGATGGTCATGGCAGTAATGCCTTGGATAATATGGAAATCATTACATGTGATTAATGGATGTCACATTTACATGCTTTATTCATATGATATTCTATCATGATTGATGATCTATTATGATCTATTCCTTACGTACTGCCATGTTTTATGTCATTGCTCAAGATTTTGATGTTTAAATATTATGTTCATGTTTTTAAGTTCAAATGTATATGGTTTGTTTTATTTTATCCATGCTTACCCTTAATGAGCATTTGAGCTCACCATTTTTATGTTTTCTTTTACCCCAGTATTAAAAGAAAGGTTTTAGGTAAGGAAACAAAAAGGGGAGGATCGTTATGGGAGATGTTGAAGATCTTTCAACATGATAAGATATTTATATTCCAAGTTTCCAAAGACACTAAACTATTACAGTCCTTGTGTGTCTGTTTTTGTTATGTATTAGATATTCTGCAAAAGTAATGTAATGTCCATGTACGTCAAGCTTTGGGTCTTTACATTTGGTATCAGAGGAAAGGTTTAGTCAACATTTGGAAACTAGGATGCGAAAACGTTAGTGATATCCCTAGAAATATTTCTAAGGTATGTTTAGGGATGTCCCTAAGGATAAGTATACATATAGGATGTAGTCCTAGAAATATGGTAACGATATTAGAATTTAACCTAAGATGTTATATATTTAGGATACTCCCCCATTACTATGTTGTTTTCCCTCGCATGGTATTTGCCTCTCACACTATTATATTTGGGTTTTAGACGATGGATAGAACCTGGAGGAACTGTGTTGCTCAATGTAATGGAAAATGAAATGATTGTCCTCCTGACCAAACTAATGTCATGGGAGATGGAGTTTACAATCTTATTTCTATACTCACACAAGCTATGAATCATTCCGAACTTCAAAATGAGCATAGAAAGGAGAAAAATTCTGTTGAATCCTTCATGAGGCAACGTCCACCTCCATTCAGTGGGCCTTCTGATCCCTTAGTGGCTGAACAATGGATCAGTACTACTGAAAGGATATTTTCAGTTCTACAATGTTCTGAGCATGATAAAGTCATCTTAGCAGTATATCGTTTGGAAGGTGATGCTGATCAATGGTGGAATCTTATCAAGAATATGAGGCAAAGAGATGAAATTGAGTCCATGGAATAGGAAGAGTTCAGGAACTTTTTTTTCAGTAAGTACTTCCCTCGTATTCTTAGAACAAAGATGGAAAAGGAGTTTCTTGAGCTTAAGCAGAAGGATGATGAATCTGTAGGTATATACGAAGCGAATTTTACAAGACTTGCAAGGTATGCATCTGGCATTATCATCCAACCTAAAAGTAAAGTTGATAGATTTTTCAGTGGCTTAAAACCAAGTCTTCGAAGGGCATTAGCTATAACAGAATTCAGTAGCTATGAATAAATTTTTCATTGTGCTATCAAGGTAGAACTGGAAGTTGGTGTAACATATCCATCTCATTGTTTTGATAAGAAACGAAAGATGGAGTTCAAGGAGAAATATCAGAATAATGGTGAAAAGAAGATGAATATTTCCTTATGCTCAAAGTGTGGAAAGAAGTATGGTGGAGATTGTCTTACAGGGACTAGAAAATGTTTTAAGTGTGGAAAAGAAGGTCATCGAGCAGTTGAGTGTCGAAGTAATGGAAAAAGGGTTTCTAATGACGTGAATAAAGAAAATAATACAGAGAACGCACCACCAAGACTTCAATGCTTCAAGTGTAAGGAAATGGGGCATTATGATAATAAATGCCCTAATCCAAGGGTTAATGATGATCAACGTGAGCAACCTCTTAAGGCAAAGGATAAAGGGAAGTCTCATGCGATCACTATTCATGATGTTGAGTATGAAAATAAAGTTGTGTAATGATTAAGTGTTTATGTAATGGGATACCAAAATAATGTTGAATACAGTATCGTGGAATATTGGAATATTTATGTATTGGTCTATTGTGGTTTTCAATAATTTTATGGTACCGGTAACCATGGAAAGTGATTGAGATATTTTTGGAAAGAAGAAGATATGCGCATAATAAAGGGATAAGGAGAAAATGAAATTTTTGATAGTATTCATGATCTCATGACTGATATAAGGAAATAGTTAAATCATGGTTTGAGTATATAGAATTTTGGGGTTTTGGTATGTGGAAAGAGTTAACTTTTGACAGCACTTATGTTTTCACTAAGATTAAATGGGTATTCATTTTTCAAGGGAATACATGATTAATGCCTTAGAATGTTTGGAATGTGACCAACAAGACATATCTTATGATATATGGGGATCAACTATGGTATTAACATGCTTGTTATATGAAATCTCTGGTAATCGTCTTCACTATAATATGAGAATAGACTGCAATATTATGGATAAGCCTAAAGATTGGAATGGATAATGTTGGAAATAAGTTAGTATTGTTTAAGGATAGAACTTTTTTCGATATTATTGATGGGATGTTATAGTAATGTAGTATTAGAAAAAGGACAACCTGCAGGACGGGCGACATCCCATTGCGTCGGACAAGGCTGTGGGAATCGAACCCACAACCTATGTGCGACATGACTTTATCACCTACCACTGGTCTTCAGGATGTCCCTGGTTAGTATAAATTAGTTTTAATTTTTTAAGTGGTATGAGATATGAAGTATAAGTCAATTTTAGGAACCATATACGATTAATCGACTTATGTATATTTAATAACTTTTGCTAACCTTTTTTTTAGATAGATGGAATGACCCGTCATTCTATCACATGATCTGCTAACACTTCATGAATGAAAAATTCAACTTCATTTCTTTAAGAGATGAAGTAGAAATTGTTCAAGGCACGAACAACGGTGAGATTGTACCAAAATCAAGTAAGTATTTCTTTTGATTTGAAAATTATTCAACCTTAGAGAAATGATCCTGAAAACCAAAAATGTTATCATAATGCCCTTATATCCGATGAATCAGATGGTACCTTATATCATCACAAATCTATGGCTTTGTGATTGTTGGTTTTTTCATAGCCTTGTTCTCTACCACTCTCCATCAGAACTTGATGTTTATATTTCTCTTCCATATCCACATTTTCACCGATGTTCTCCCACGAGGAAACCCAATGATGAGTTAATTTGGGTAACCATTACGTTTCATACTTTATTTTTTTAAAGATAAGTTTTGGTATTTCATTTTACGATGTGGGTTTCAATTAAAGAAACTTTCAAGTAGAAAACCATGTATAACCCCGATGAATTTCGAGGGCGAAATTCATTTTAAGGGGGGTAGAATGCAACAACCCGATATTTTATGATAAGTATTATTTTTCATTTTTTTTATGTCATGTGTTTTATGCTACAACAAGATTATCTTGTGCTATAAGTAACACCGTATGAGCTTGCAGTATACACAACACTATTCTTATATTGTGTTATACAGAATTTCATGTTCGTTTGATAATAGTCATTCTATCCAACATTGAGTATATATATATATATTCAATGTATAAATGAAAAATGGTTGGATTTTTTTATAACGAAAAAACAAAAGAGTCTTGCACAACACACAACCCTGACTTGACTTGCATTACATGCAATCACGACCTTCCTCAATAGCGTGTGTTGTACGCAATACTGGGTTTTACTAAACAATGATATATTATTAAAATATTATTAGAACTAGCCATTATAAATAGTAATACCCACTTTTTAAAATTTTATAAATTGTATCTTTCAAAATGGACTTCATTTTTGGATTTGGAATATCAAAATTAGCCTAGGGTGAAATATTGGTATTTTTCTGAAAACTTTCAATTTTTGATGAATAGTGAAAACACTAAGTTACTATATAAAAACCGAATTTTTATTTAAATAATTATTTATTTTATTTAATTTAATTTTAGGTCAAAATTGATACATAATACCTATATAATTTCAACGTAATTCACTAGAGTCATTTTATAACAATTTTAGATATATAAAAAAATTTATTGAACTTTTCACCGTCTTTTACCCACCTCCTAAGAGAATTTGGAAATTTACATAAAACATAATTTTACCGCTTCTGTGAATGGAATTTCAAAAATCCGAGTGACACAGTTTATGTTAGTAAGTAAAATGTGGTTCAATGAGATGAAAATAATTTTTGGTGAATAGTAACTTTTTACTTTTTTTTCACGGTTAAAAGTAAATAGGGTAATTAAGGGTAAAAATGATATTATTATTACCCTAACACATGTCCTAATTATATTGGATAAGTTTAATTATACCAAAAAAATCCGTAGGAATAAAATATGACCATTTAGGACCACTTGGATTAGATTAGGACATTTATTATTAATTTATTTAAAGAAGGGTTAAAATAGTTAAAATCAAAGTTTAATAACTAAATAATTTTTAATATAAGGTTATACATAAGATAAATTCGACTATAAATATTAATTAGATAGCTTAAAATATTTCCTACATAATTAAATTTTATTTGTAATTTTTAGACATTAAATAATTTAATTTATTTATGACACAATGATGATGCAGTAATTATCTTAGTAATGAAATATTTACATAATTGATGTTACAAATACCCAAATAAATGTAATTTGAGACTTTTTATGAATTAAAATAATTTTCTAGGTTAATATGACATGTTAGTATTGATTTATTTAACTTTTTTTGAACTAATATTTCGGTTATGATTTTCACAAAAATCAATTACCAAATAGTGTCAAAATTGACATAAAATAGTTTTTTAAAAAAATATTATATTATTAATTGTTATTTTATTCTTAAAAATCTAAGTTTCGGCCAAATGACTTAGATAATGTTATATATATTAATAATAAACAACTTGGGGTTCTTTTGGATTGTTTTGGTATGTTTATTAACCTTATATTGTAAGAAAATAAAAAGACACGGTAAAAGTAAAATTATTTAACTTAAAGTTAAATCTAAATGATAAGTTTAAAATAGAACCCTAAACTTGTCTAAATTATAATGTATGAGATTATTTCTACCCCTACCCACATTTTTTTCTAAATAAATCAATTTGGAGCTATTTAAAACTGAATATAACTTTATAATAAAATAATATTTTGAGTTTTTCCAAAGGTGCCCCTCTCCGCCCTTATAAAAGGAAACCTCCTCTCTCTCTTCCTCACACCAATTTGAGCCTTCATGCTCGGACAAACCCTGGAAAATTCTCTTCTAAACATCCCAAGAAACATCCTAGAGGTCCTGTTCTTCTTAAATGACCAATTTTAGTGCCCTAAGAGGAGGTCTCAAAGAAGCGCTTCAAAGAAGAGGTAATGTCCGTTACTGATTCTTTCAACTTTATTTCTTCTTCTACTTCTTCTTATTTAGTTGTTTCATTATGAAGTAATAACATAAGTATCACTCATATAATTATTTTTTATTATAAGTATGAAAAAACCCTATTTCACCATCTATCCATCCTACGGAAAACGAAATCACCGCGCGTGTGTACGTACGGAATACTGTCTCCACGCCGTGGTGTAATCTATTTTCCACCACCACCTTACATGGATGAGTATAATGGTGTAAATAATAACTATATTTGATTATTGTAAAGTGATATTTATTCTGAAATATTATACATACCCTTAAATACAATTCCACGATCATGGGAATGATATCATCGCTCGTGCGTACGTACGGACTACCGTCTCCATGACGCGATGAGATTCATTCTCAATGATTAACCATTCATAAATCATTATAAAGTATATATAATAAGTAATCATAAAATATATGACATAATAATGATACTGGATTTATTTATATATATATGTATTTCATCTACTTAATCCCATTCAATTCAATAAGGAAATGAAAACAACGTTCATGCGTACGTACGACCTACCGTCTCCATGAATAGTGTGTTTCATTCCATTTATCGATCTATTATATATAAGTATATTCTGAAAATATATTATATATAAATCATGTTTTTCATTCTGTATTTAAGTAACCATGATCTAAGTAATCATATGAATAATTACAAGTTAAAACACGAATTACAAATGAAACGATTTTACCCAAAACGTTACTTTAACATAAATTTACAAAAGAATGGGTAATATAAAGTCATAAGTGAACCATATATGATATCATAAAAATGCATACGATTCTTTAATAAGTCAATGAAATTATTTAAATCATTATATAGGAGGTTCAGATACATACGAAGCATATCGAATGTAAGGTAAGGGATAATTATTCCAATCTCGTTTCTTATTTGAGATTGTTGATTCGTAAGTATTTACTGGGGTTATGTTTATCATCCATGTCCATGTTTTCTCAAAATGTTTTCATAAAATGTTTAATATTCTTCCTTGTTTTTTTAAAGTCATTTTTACCCCTTTTTTACTTTTACCACAAGGTACGAAAGGAATCTTTCTTTTACGATGTACTTTTTGAAATTTCTGGAAAAAGTACGAGGAGAATGTTTTTTTTGTAACTTATACGACGTGAACGGATTTTTACGGTTTCATAACACCTCATTTTCATGAAGCTTACTCTACAAGATTTTATGATTATTTTCAAAAAAATCATTTTCTTTTAAAATTGAATGACAATTTTAGAAAAGAAAATTATTTTGCCGAAGAAAGGATATTTTCCTCAAGAATTCATTTCAAGTGTTTTATCAAAACTATTTTCCATATAAGATGACTTTATTTAATATGTGTATTTTTCAAGTATAATGTCTCAATTATTTACATGGTATGATTCTTCTTATGATGAAATTATATCCCTTTGTTTTATATGGATTATGTTATGATGGCATGATGTTTAAGAATCCCAATTTATTACATGGGTTATGCTATGATTTATGATTTTGTGGCATAAGTAAGAATGATTTCATTATGAGATGGGTGGGACCTATATCTCCCTCTAATGCATTGGGTAATTATTTATATCTCATGAGATAGACATGGCTGGAACGGTAAGTTAATCCGGTTCAGTGTTATAGGACTGAAAGGAGAAGTGAACTCAATTCAGAAAGGGACTTTATCCACTAGGATGGTCATGGCAGTAATGCCTTGGCTACTATGGAAATCATTACATGTGCTTAATGGATGCCACATTTACATGCTTTATTCATATGCTATTCTATTATGATTGATGATCCATTATGATCTATTCCTTACGTACTGCCATGTTTTATGTTATTGCTCAAGATTTTTATGTTTAAATATTATGTTCATGTTTTTAAGTTCAAATGTATATGGTTTGTTTTATTTTCTCCATGCTTACCCTTACTGAGCATTTTAGCTCACCCTTTTTATTTTTTCTTTTCCCCCAGGATTAAAAGAAAGGTTTTAGGTAAGGAAACAAAAAGGGAGGATCGTTATGGGAGATGTTGAAGATCTTTCAACATGATTAGAAGTTTATATTCCAAGTTTCCAAAGACATTAAACTATTACGGTCCTTTTGTGTCTGTTTTTGTTATGTATTATATATTCCGAAAAAGTAATGTAATTTCCATGTACGTCAAGCTTCGGTTCTTTACATGACATCCACGTCTTGGCTTCGATCCATGCACACGTAGGTATAGAAACCTATATGTTTTAGTTAGATTTAATTAATTTATTTATATATATACTAATTGTTTTGATTATTTATTCTTTTTTCACAGTTTTGCACATGTAGCTGTTGGACTGGGGAGCGTTATCTTGTGCAATTATTTTTCTCAGCTATGGACCACATGGGAACAGAGTCCCATTGATGTGAAACTATACTTGTACAATCATTGGATGGTACGTAAATAAATAATATTTATTTTGAAATTTATTTTATTAATAACTTGGTATTATAAATTATTTGCAGGGGTTATGGTATCTCATTGATGATAGCATGCGTGACGATATCCATGCAGAATAGGAGGTGGCTATGCATGAGCGTTTGTGTCAGTTTTTGCACTATTTATGAAATAATTCCACTAAGAATGTAGAAGAGACCATATTTTATAAGTCATGTAGAGCCCACAGACCAGATAATATTTCATCTCAGGTTTGGGAGGGATTATGCGCACACTGGTTGGGTGGTGGATATTAGAGGATGTCTTCATTGGGTCGGCGGAACTGGGGAAGATAGGAGGTGACACATCGAGCTGGTAGCCATAAATTCAGTATGCATAGAGAGCATCTGGTAAGTATTTTTTTAAATATTTTATATAACTTCAAATATAAATAGTTTTTTGATAATCATATAGGCAGTCGAGCATCTTGATATTACAGATTTCAATGTTTATCAGAGGATGTATAGTGATCTAGCCACCAGAGAGATTAGAGGTGATCTCTAGCATCAGATTGTGGTTAGTCTTAGTTTTTTTAGTTTGAAAATTAACTACATATAATATTTTCAAAATTTTAATTTCAAATTGGAATTGAATGAGTCATATGAGGCTGCGACCTCTCAGACACAGGCTGAGGGTCAGGATGAGGCGAGTGATCAGACCAGTGGCCACCATTTCCACAAGCCGACATAGATGCAGGTGACTCAGTATGGCTTTGAGAAGGGCCAAGAAGTTGGGTTCATCTATCATGGGACTCCTGGAACTTATTATGGTATTGCTGCGACGTTGGTTTCCAGCTCGAAATAATCTCGTGGAGAGGCATCATCTTCTATCTCAGAGTATCAGGAGCAATTCCTAGCTCAGAATGACCTTATAGAGAGTTTGTAGAAGCAGGAAGAAGAGATGCATCAGCAACAACAACAACAGAAGTAACAACATGAGGAGGAGATGCATTGATGGAAGCAGCATCATCACGAGTAGATGAAGTACATGCACCGTCTGACTCGTAGTTTAGGGATGTAGTTTCCTCCACCATCTCCTTCAGCTTCTCCACCTCCTCCAGAAGATGACCCCCATTGATAATTTTTATGTTAAAAACATTTGGATTTAACATTTGTTGTAATTTGAACTATTTACATATTGTCTTTTATATCGGTGTGAATATTACATAATTTAATTTTTAATATTTTATGATTTGTTTTGTGAATATTGAGAATTTCAATAATGTTTATTTTTTTTATTATTTTAATAATATTAATATTATTGTTTCATTAATCATAATTTTATTAAATATATTTTTTTAGAACTATATTTTCTAATGTTTTTTTTATTTTAATAATAATAATAATAATAATAATATTTTAGGATTTTTTTATATTTTTTTGTGAATTTTGAGAATTTTAATAATTATTAATAATTTTATTATTTTAATAATATTAAAATTAATTTTTCAATAATAATAATTTTATAAAATATATTTTTTTAAAATTAATTTATTATTTGCGGTGGGATCTGTTGCGATGGGACCCCGTCACAAAAAACGTAAATAATTTTTTTAAAAAAAATGTATTTTCTACTGGCCCATCGCAAAAAAGATTATATATATAAATTATATAATTAGAGAATTATTTGCAAAGGTGAATTTTCCCATCAAAAAATATATTTTTTGTGACGGGCCTAGCGCAAATAATATTTTTTGTGACACCGTTTTCTACAACAAGCTATTTGCGATGGGACCCCGTCGCTAAAGCTTATTTACGACAGGATCCCATCGCAAATAACCCATCACAAATACCTAGAATTCTAGTAGTGTCGATTTGAATAATGATAGATCCACATTTCAATGCACCATGCACCATATCTTCAATCCATTCGTAGGAAAGAAATCTTAATGTTATTTTGATTACCTGGTGGTTAATGTTTGATTTTGGTGAGATTAATTCTTGAAACTTAAAAAAATTTTCGACAAGATGTGATAGCATAGTCTGATGATGAATCTGCTGAAATGTGATTCCAGGGTAATGTTAGGGAAATTCCATGGTTTTTTGGTACACCACCGGGACATTGAGGTCGGCCGAGAGAAGAAAAGTGCTATGTTAGCAATGTCACCCCTTGAAATCTCAAATAATCGAGGGTACTCCAAGAAAAACCATAATTACATTAGATGGGTAACTTCTAACCTAACTGGTACTGATCTCCCCTCTACTAGGTCAATGATAAGGGTAATTACCTACCAATGGGATGATGATTTCAAGAAACCCTTCGAAAGTCTCAAGAACTACCTACTACACCCACTAGTCCTGATTCCACTAGTGGAATTGAGGCCACTCATATTATATGTGGCGCCCATGGAATGGTTGTTGGGCACCATCATCATTGAAAATAATGACCTAGGGAGTGAGAATAGTCTCTATTACCATAGAAAGACTATTATTGGTACTAAGGACCGACAATATGATGTCAAGAAGAACTACATCACACTAATATTTGAAGTGAAAATGCTATGGAATTACCTGTAGCACCATGAAGTCTAATTGGTCTCTCTTATCGATCCTCTCAATTACATCCTTGGTCATCCATTAGAGATTGGGCTCTTGTCATGATGGGAGGTCATTATCCAACAATACGAAATTCAATTTATGTCAAAGAATTCAGTGAAACGAAAAGCCCAAGCTGATTTCTGAGAGGCACATCCTACCTTAGAGAATATACTAGAAGACACCAAAATTCTATATATGAGGTATTATATAACCACTACTCTCCATAGATGTGGGAGATGTATTTTGATAACACCTCATGAATTTTTATTGGAACAAGGATAGAAAAACTGAAGCTTAATAGGGTTAGCCTAGGGATTATATTTGTCTCTCCTAAAAAAGCGGTTTTCCAAACTCTTTATCACACTTTTAAGCCTACACAAGTAATTAGGAGGAGTAAAAATCCCTCATCACAAGAATGGAATTATCCCTGTAGCTACAAATATCTTATGTGAATCTAAAAGGGGATTCAATGTTAGTGATAAAGTAGGCTAATAGAGAATACAACATCAAAAAGGAAAATATCCCCCAATAATATGATATGCAAGGGGAATAATGGAATAATTACCTCTTTATCCCACATTGAATTATGTTCCTTGATCACAAAATGCTCGCACTGATGCATTGGACAATGTGGCCACCATCTTGGATGAACCAGATCAGGAAGAAGAAATCATTCAAATTACTCATAGGATAATGGTCTCGGAAATCATCGTTTGTGATATGGAACTGATCAATTATGTGAATACCGCCCTAAAGCGTGATGAACCAATAATCACCCCTAGATGGATGGTTCCCAGAACTGAATATCTATACAATGGGACTCTTTCAAATGATTGAGATCGAAGGGAACATGTTTGGCATCATGCAATGAAATTTACCCTGCAATATGGCTCAAATGAGAAGAAAAACCTCTATAAGGATGGCTTCAACATGATCCTCCTCAAAAGCATAGTAAAAGAATAGATTTATTCCATCATGAAATAAGTCCATGTAGGATCTTGTGGTGGCCATAAATCTGGGACCAACCTCTCCCACCAGATCAGTAGGTTAGGATATTACTCGGAAACCATGATAATAGATTGCATGGAATTCAACAAGAAATGTCCTGAATTCCAAATACATTAAAACTTCATCCATCAACCTACAAAATTGATTCATAATACTAAATATTCCTAGCTATTTTCTATTTGGGGGATGGATTTCATGTGGAAGAATCCCTCAGTCATAGCTAAGTGGTTCCAGTACATCCTCACTGCTACCTAATTATTTTCCAAATGGGATGAGGTGGCACCTATCAAGGAATTTGGGATGAAAAAAAATCATCAAATTAGTAAAGTCCCATATCATAACCAGTTTCGGGGTCCCTCACACAATATTGATGGATAACGAAATCAATTTCTATTCTGCAAAATTGAATAAGTTGTATCGAGAGTACAATATTGAGTTCAATCTGTCATCTCGTTATCATGAAGTAGAAAGTGGACATATATACACCTTTAAAAAGTCTCTATAAAATATGCTACAAATGTTGGTGAATAAGGATAAAATGTCTTGGCTAGAACAACTCCTCCTTGCATTCTGATCTTACCATACTGACATGCATACCACTACACAATCAACGCCATACTTATTGGTGTACGAGACCAAGGCAGTGTTACCCATGGAGTTCCATCTACACTCACTTCGTGTATCTATTTTCAAGAAACTCTAAGATGACAAGAAATAAAAAAATAGACTAGATGAATTGGAATGTCTTGATGAGAATATGTTGTACACACTACACAACCATGAGGTCCACCATAATCGGATTACACAAGCCTTCAATAAAAGGGTTGTCTCCACTCATTCCTCTACATGGAACTGGTGTTGGTCCTCATAAATCCACTGATACCAGGAATAAATCTCCTGAATCTAGAACCCAAATGGGAGGGACCTTACATCATACATAAGGTTTACAAAAATTTGGCTTAACCATTGGCCAAAATGGATGGGGAGTGTTTCACACCACCCCCAATGCAAAATTTATCATGAAATAATTTGTATAGATATTAGCACAAGGGAATATACATCAGTGTAAGTACCATCTTTCATCCTATTTAAATGATGTTAAACTATAAAAAATTGTCCTCATAGTAATACATTAAATTACACGACAAATTTCTTCTTGATAAATAGAGGTTAAGATGAACGATACCTTTGGTCCTTAACACAAGACATTAAAATGTATGGACATTGTCTTTACCACATGACGCAAAATTTCACGAATCCATGATATACATCTCTATTTATGTCGAATCACCTATATCCTAGTTGTATGATGTTAAATTACATAGTTCTTATATAACTATGTATTTCTTGATTCTCATTTCCAATGAGATATGTAGGGATTTTGGGATCCTATATTTTGTTCCATCCACTACATGACGCAAATTTCCCTTGTTATTCCCTCAAAAATATATAAAATATAGAGAAACCATTTCTCTTCCTTGTTTCTAACATCGAGAGTAGCTGATGAGAGCTTAGGAATTGCAGTAGGGACTTACCCTCACAAGCAATTCATAAATATACAAAATAGGTACATTACAATCCTGAATGAAAAACATGAAAAGGAATACCATGAGTCCTTGCCACATGACATTAAACTGTAAAGTTAATGTTCTTGCTGCATGAAATTAAACTTCATGGTTCTTCAAAACTATATGGGGTTTGATTCCCATTCTCATGAGATACATAGTCTCACCCAGACTTCCATCCTTGGGCCTTACAACAATATTCCCACCAATCCATGTCAGTTTTCCTTTGTCCTCACTGCATGATGTTAAACTACATGGGATATCAATAACTACATTTGGTTTGATTACAATCCTCAAGAGATACATAGTGATGCCCGAACATCCATTTTTGGACCCAACCACAACATTTCCATCTCTTCACATCAGTTCACCCCTTCCTCATTGCATGATTTTAAACTTCATGAAACATCAATAACTACATGTTTCTTTATTCCTATCATCACATTATACATAGTAATATTTGGATCTCTAATTCCATGCCCAAATATATTGGTCAATAGAAATAATTCCCACCTCTATGTATAGGTTAGATATTTATAGAGTATTTCACAATCAAGAAATATGTGTCTCTTGATTCTCATTCTCATGAGATACGAAGTGATTACTAATTCTCCATCATGGGGTCCGACCACAAAATTTCCACACTTTCATGACGGTTCTCACCAACTATCCAAATGATGTTAAATTTTATGGAAGTACATCATTACCGCATAATGTTAAACTGCATGGAAGTACGTCATTACCACCTGAAATTAAACTACATGGACGTACATCCTTACCAAATAACATTAAATTGATTTAACATACGTCCTTATGACATGAAGTTAAACTGCATGGATGTACGTCCTTACTGCATGATGTCAAAATGTCATGGAGGAAAGTATGCCCCCACTACATTAAATTGGGAAAAACCATTACCCATTTTCATTCCATATTAAAGGACCAAAAGAGACTTACCCCAGTCAAACAGAGTATGGGCTGCTTCCAATATCTTCTAAAAAACATTAATCCATAAGCCACTCTTCATTCCTCAAGTGTCTCAAATCAACATAACCTTACATGGCCCTTGGAAAGGTTATTTGGCTTCAAAGACCCATTTCTTGATTATGCATTCATGCCTATGGCACTGGTATATGCACCTATGGTCTTCAACTAAATGTGTCACCATGAAAAGATACCTTCCCATCCTCCTGAGCCTTGAAATTTCAATGGAATCACTTGACATCCATGTGTGTCTAAACTAATCCTAATATGACTGTCCCATATCACCACTCATGACATGAGAATCTTGATCCATGATTTACAACACTTTCAACTCTCTCTCATAAGGATGTTGGAGTACTCTTGACCCTGGGCATCCTAATTTGGATCTTGTGACAAATTTACCATATTAGGTCCACATGATTCATGACCATAAAATGCATGTACATTGGTGAAATCTATACGACCATGAAACTCTAGCCTATAATGGTCCAAATTGAAAGACCATAAACTACTAATGAAAGAGAGATGAAACTTGTCATGTTGAAAACCCAAAAAGGGAAACTAGAGAAAAAGTCAAGTCCCTGCCCACTAAACTCCTCATCCTCAGAGTTTAGGAAGAAAATTAGGGAAAAAATTAATAATTCAAAATTCTCATAGCATATACTATGTATCGCTACTAAGACACAATCTATGATTGATGGAACCCCAGGTCTAGGAAAAATATTCATGAATGGTTTGTCACAAATCCTTTTGTTTAGAAAAAATTCTTCAGGCGGTGACACAAATTTTAGGGTAATTGAAACCTCCTTGGATTTTACGATCTCCATAGATCAATCATCATGAGTTTGAAAACCTCAGATCCCAAAAAACATCCATGGCTCTTGGAAAGTATATATGGCTTCAAGGTACCTTTGCTTCACTATGCATGAATGAATATTTCTCCTGCATATGTGCATATGGACTTCAACTAAATGCATCACTCTGAAAAGGGAAATTCCAATCCTCGTGAGCCCTGACATCATCACAACAAAACTAAACACCTCAGTGAGTCTCAACTAATTCTTGTATGACTTCCCCATATCATTATCTTGACTCAAGAACTCTAGGTCAGGATTTACAATTTGTACACTATGATATTCAAGTGGATTCAATATCCTTGATCTTACGTCACTTTTTTTTACCCATTCTCAAGGATAGAATGTGAAACTTCATTAACTATCCTTTGATGGCCCAAAATTCATGATTCAAAACCATAGGGAATAGGTATCAAGCATTATTATTTAAGAGTTAACATCCCTTGGGTGCTAGAACCCTTCCTGAATATCCTTCCCACAATACCTAAATTCATCATTTAGAAGTTTGAGTCCTCATAAATCATTCATGGCCCTCAAATAGAGGTGGAGATAATATTTATCTCGGCATGAAACCGACACATAAGGGCCTCGAAAGGCCTAAAAAAGGCATATTATCCATGCCATAATGGAGCCTCAATCCTTGTGTGCCTTAGAAACACCATGATAGATCATGGAATTTAAAAATTTCATGGGACATACCCTAAATTACCGCACCATCTCGTATCCATGTACTGAAACTTCTAGGATATGATTTAAATCACCCATACTCAAACTATTCCAGCAGACCTAGCTTTCCTAATATTTCACCCTCATTTGATGTCACCTCCATAGATCTTCCATATCCCCTGGAAAAGATACCCATCATCAAGGAACATTTTTTTAACAATGCATGCATGCCTATGGATTCTTCATATGAACCTATGGTTGTCACCCAAATTAGTCACTCAGAAAAAGGTATTTATGATCTTTACAAGTCTCTGTAACACCACCAAAAAACCCTACATCTTAGTGTGTTTTAAGTTACTCCTGGCATGTTTTCACTATATTACATGATCATACATTAGGTTAGAGATACAATACCATATACTATAGTAATATAAGGTCCAAGATAAAAGACCCTGAGATAAAAAAATACAAGGTCTTAGTTAACAAACCTTAATAAAATAAAATATGAGGTCTGAACTAAAATACCTTAAACTAAATCAGTATTAAGTCTGATCTAAAAGACCTTAAAATAATTTAAAATGACAATACAGTCTACAAAATATTGAATGGACCACCACACAAACCTAAAAATCAAGGCATTCTCACCACATTGATCATCTTCAACATATAATAGAGAAATCTCCCTTTAGAACATATATTATACAAGATAACTTTAATAGATTCATAATTAAGGAATTCTATGTTAGTGGGAATTCATGAACATTTCGTTAAAATTTTTTCAGATACATTAATTTAGGTTTACTTGATCATGTAAAAAAGATGGGTAGAATTGGATATTCTCATAACATTAGAGTAGTGATATGTCATTCATATCATAGATGAAGATAGGATGGGCCGAAAAATAAAAATTTTGGAAGATACATTTTTATTGTAAAAAAAAGTTGAGGAATCTCCACATTTTGGAGTCTCTACAAAGATGAAACCAAAAGGAAATTCATTACCGAGGTCAAAATATAATAAAATTCAATCGGCCACACCGAAAATGATGGTAAGACTCTACCGAGAAGCGTTGATAGAATGCTGGAGTATCGATTTCCTCGCTTATTTGGATTCTGCTTAAGGACAAAGAGTCTCAACAAAAAAAGTAAACTCTTAAACCCTAATTTGAAAATAATCCAATGATGATGAAGATTTCAAAAGATAAGACTTAAAATGAGGAATTATTTCCTCATACCTCCATGTTTTTATGGTCCACATGACTATCTGTGCTTGAAATTATGATAGCGTTCAACAACCCCACTCCAATACATTTGTTGTCTCCCTTATCATCCTAGAGAAGAGATCCCCGTCCATAAATTAATGAAAATCATTTTCACTTGTGAAAAGATCTGACTAAATCAAAGAAATTTGATTCATAATTTCATACATAGGCCAACGGTCAAAACCATCCACCATCGGAAGTGTCTAGAGAATAAGAAAGAATACTCGAATACCATTGAGAAATTTGTTTTTGAGTGAATTCACACCATCTAGACTTAGGGGAGAGTCAACTAACTAATAAATTGAAGCCTGGAATTGAGCTTTAGATATATTCTGAACACAGTTGTGGGAACTAGACACCCAACTGTATGGATGATTAATGTCTAGGGGAATTATGGAGGCATCATGTAGTAATAAAATATCATAAAGAGGTAGTCGATGATATGAGGGGTAGTCCAAAATCATGTGTGAGAGGAAACCCTTTAGAATCTCATTAATAGTATACAAATGGTAGTGGGGATCAACATTACAATTTTTGGTAATGAGGGCCCTTTAATTGGAAACAACTTAGGGACCTTGATGAAATTAAGATTCCATTTGAAAACAAGTATGTGGAATACGTTAGATGAAAAAACAAATATTTTTGATTCATGAAGGGGACCAGAGGTGTCAGTCACGCCACATGACTTGGAAAGGGGTTCATGAACCACCTAAGAAGTTCAAAGATAGCCTAAACTTAGGAGGACTCATGGGCTGCATAAACCCACAGGGCATCACATGAACCACATGAACCCTTGGATATACATCATCCCATGACCTGAATATGGTCACATGAGTCAAGAACGATCGAATGATTAGGCTAACAGCTCTCGTGAAGTCCTCATGATAACCACAACCCTTGTAGCTGATGTTCGAGAAGTTACCAAAGTGGGATTCGTAGATCGATTAGATGAGTGTTTGAGAAATAAATAGTCTTGTGGAAAATCTATGATGTGACGGACTTGCATCACATACTCGCAAATGAGGCTCGTGATTAGGGTTAATGATACTATCTTGTGGTAAAGGTATGCGACAAAGGTAAAAGAATGAGAGCACTATGCTGAAGGGTTGACCAACAGAATGAATTTTGCTCCACCTCTCCCTATATAATGAAAATTTCACAGAATACCAAACGTCACTTGGTAGACCAAACGTAACCTATGATAACTGTTTTGCAGAATCTACAATGACTTAGGGAGGCATTATTTTTAGTCAGAACCGATCCCTTATCCTCACAAACATTGATCCTAAGGTGGGTCATTTCTTGTAGCCTACCAAATAAGAATTATAAAATTCAAAAAGGAAGAAATACATAAATAAGAGTATTACTTTCCCTACAAAATAAAAGGAGTCAAGAATTGTGAGTCACATGAGCCTATAAGTAACTCGTAATTGTGTGACCATTTCAAGGTCACCCGAGGACTCCACGTGCAACACATAACCATGTGTGAATTCGGTAGATCCCTCATTGGTTGAACTTCTTTCTCTTTTGAAATCCCTCTGGAAAACCAATGTCCATATTGTGAAAATTGAATTAATGAATCTTCAAAGTTCTAGATCCATATTGATCATCTAGAATGATTCTAATATCTATTCTCTTATCCTGAACAATGAAATTGATCACTTGATAACCCCTTTTTATCATAATGAGAATTGCTGACACTGGCTTAAGGAGTTCAACTGATCTTTCTATATGCACTATCCACCCCAGGGTTAAAAAGGTGTCCTCAGTGTGTAATCCCCAATTACCGACATCATATAATATGTCCCCGATTAATAGGGAATCCATCATGGTACTATACTTTATCATTCTTAAAACCTCAAGGATGGTCATAATTTCCCCAAGTGTGATCGTCTGCTTTAGCTTATCAGTATGTTAATGGACAAGTGATCTATGATAACTCTGATTCCTATCATACTCAGGATATGTAGGATTCCTTCTCACATCTCGAGATCAAAACCAAACACCCTAAGGACTTGCCTAGTACAGATGTTCCATGTTTATATTCCATGAGGCTGATAATCTATTCCCCCTTATTTCTCTCACCAAGCATAGCTCACGTGGGCATTGGGAGATACAATGAACACATCATTAGTCATCGATAATTTTCACTAACCAAGATGATCCTGGTGTGTAAGCCCCGATGAGTGGTATGTTATAAACACCCGTAATAATAATGAACATACTTTGGGACCAATCTCAAGGGAATGATTTAACTATGATGAATCCAATTCCTACCATAACAAGGATATGTAGGATGTCTCCCTAAGACCCAAGCTCAAAAATTTGGTGTCTCAATACCCGCACATATTTCTTCTCTGCATGATGTGAAACTGCATGGGAATATTGAACTACATGGTTTTTGATTCCTATAATAACCAAGATTTTTAGGAAACCACACAATGACTCAATCGCTTCCTCAGAATATTAACTGCCTGCTCACATGGAAACACATTCCAAAGCATTCGATCATACGACTTCAATAAATAAGGTTACTATTCACCATTATCAAAATGGATGAAGAAAATTGAATACATTCAAATGGATTCACTAATGAGACTTCACTTCCCTCACTTCATCAATGTGAGTCCCTTTCATTATTTACAGAGATAATTAACCATTGAATCATTTTTACGGTACTTGGTCCCATATTAGGATTAGGAAGAGATTCATGAACTTATATCAAATCTATAACAGAGTCCCATAGAAAGAAAAGTTTTCCCCAAAATATTACGATGAGCCCAACCACCCATCCTCTTGACCAATGTGAGTCCCCAAGATTTGATGGACCTAAAAACCCTAATGACCTCCAACCTTTGGAAATTAGTTCTATACCCAATGCAAATGGGGGAAACATTGGGAGTATTTGTGAAAAGTGAAAATGGTAACCTGATGAGTGGAACCTATTTCGTGCCTAAAAAACATGATGAAATAATAATTCCACGCTTTAAAATTACCCATTTTTTTTTTCTATTTATCAAAAACCAAGGAAAGACAAATTTAATTAAAAATCTCATTCCAACATACACAAATAATCATGACAATTTCATGACAATAAATTTATAAATCAAATTATAAAAAAGTAACAATATACTTTATCAAACATAGGTTATAGATAAGACTACATACCTCAAAATTCTGGTCGCACATGCCTGAAATAGAATCCACCAACAAAGAAAACCAAATGACAGCTACAAAGGACCTATAATCCAATCCACATCTCAAGATATATTCAGTTTAGAAAAAGGGGTTTATGGAAAGGGGTAAATTAACATACCTTATGAATAAACACCCACCACACCATAGCCAACAAAGGAACGACCTTAGGAATGAGGTATCACAACGAATTTCGAATAATACATGAAGAAAACACCATATCAATCCAACGAATCTGACAACACAAATCTAGAGAATTACCACGATCAATGGTAACAAATAAGTAGAAAGATCAATCACCTAGAGAGATGCACTACAACCTTAATGAATATTGAACATCGAATGGATCAATTCTGAAGGGACAATGTCTCCCAAAATCACTCAATAATAAATTTCATTTGAGGGAAAAGGAGAAAATACATTCAAATGGACACCTAAAACCCAACCGGTGACTTTAAAATTCCCTGATCAAGTAATTACTTGATGTGTAACTCTTTTAGAATTCATAAAATCCATGGTGTTCAAGTACACTGAAAAATCCATCTCCCTAGATTAAAAATCTGATATTTAAATGACTTACGATGTGTAACAATTCATCACATCATGTAACCTTTCATAACATGAATACCATAAATGAATTTCACCCAGTAACCATTACATGGCATGTAACCTAGTTACATGGCGTGAAATCCTTTTGCAGCCTACAAAAACCACTGGTTAATGTTGATATTCCAACAAATCTATGACTTCACCATTATAACTATCCCCCCAATTCCCTCTCATCCCAATACAGAAAATGAAAAAGTAAAACCATGGCAAGGTTAAGGATATACCTGAAAATTTGGTAATGGGATGTTACGATAACCCAATTTTTGATATAATAAATCGTTTCCATATTTATTAGAATTTTTTAATTATACATTTAAATTCGTTATAAATCTGTTAAGTAATTTCTAAAATAAAAAAGGATATAGTTTAATTAAAAAAATATCTTATATGGTTATATTTTAAATATTCATCTAAAAATTAAAAAAATCTAATTTTAAAAAATTAATTTCATTTTTGAATACATAATTTCAATATTATATTTAGGTGAATGTTTTATAATTTTCCAAAAATATTAAATTTTTAATTAATAGTGAAAATATTTATTTTTTATTGAAAACTGTATTTTATTTTCAACAAAAAATAATGCTTTGGATTAGTTTTAAAATTATATTAGAATAGTTTCTATATTAATAATTTTTTTGGGTTTTAGTGGGTTTTATTTTTGAATATGTAATTGAAACATTTTATATTTAAAAGAGGCATTTTTTTTGAAAAATCCAATTTGTTTTCATTTTTCATGTTTAATTTTAAATAAAATTCTACCACTTCTATGTCTTGAATTATGAAAAATGAATTCGGTATTTGGAATAATAATTTCCAATTTTAGTAAACAATACCATTTTTTAAAAAATGTATAGTAAACATAGTAAATTGTTTTACCATAGTTAATGGGTAAATTAGGAAATTAAGGGTATAAATAATTTGATAATGATTATAAAATTACCCTAAAAATAATAAACTTTTATTAAATCAGTAAGGTTAGAAAAAATAATCCTTGTTTTGAATATATGACATCTTGTAGCAATTTGGTTGGAATTAAGTCTCGTATAGTATTTTTCTAAGAAACATCAAACTTTTCACACTATTGTTTTAATTAGTATAACATTTTTAATATACGATCATTCAAAATCTACGTATAAACATAAACAGAATATTGAAAGATAAAATATTTAACTTAATCATGGTAATTTATATTTGATTTTAGGGTATAACTAATCACCGTAAAGGTTTTCATAATGACGATGTAGTAATTATTAAATTAATGGAAAAAATAAAATAAATTATACTAAAAATATGTAAATAAATATGATTTGATATTTTCAAAGGGATAAATGAATATTATAGATAACTATGACATGTATATAACATAATAAAATATTTGGTTCAAATTTTACTCATTTATTATATTTTTATAGACATAGTATTGAATAAAATTAAATTTGACAACAATGATATTTCATGAATATAATATTTTATTAAATTATTAAAATATCATAAAAATATTAAATAAGGTCATATGGGATATTATTTAGTTTAATAAATAATAACATATTAATTTAAGACATATTTTGAAGTATTTTCATCTAGAATAATCTTATTATATTTTATTATTTTGGGAAATTCTTAATGTGCCTCTCACCTCAATTATAAATGGGAACCCCTTCACTTATTTTCACCACCATGATCCTTATATCTCAAAATTACTCTAACAAATTATATTATGAATTTACATAGACACATTTAATAAGTTATGGTCTAACCAAAAGAACAATTCCATGTTCTTTAAGGGATCCTTCAAGGAGGTGATATTCAAGAGGTTACTTTCTTAAACCACCTCTATTAATTTCTATTCTTCTTCTACCTTATTTTCACCTCATTCACCCATCAAGTAAATATTAGGTATATTTTAGAATTTTATATTTATAATGGAAAAAATTTTATCCATCCATTTTATCATATCTTTTTATTCAATGAAACAAAACCATTTTCCAAATTCTGGTGATTAACCGTCTCCATGGATAATGAGTTTTCATTTTTTGTTACCAACATCAAGGATATTCATGAAATTATTATTATGGTTATATTATATTTTAATAATTATATTGAAACTTATTTCATGTCATGTAACTAATATATAGATATTATATTAAATAAAACTAAACCAATTCTTGATAGTCAGAAAAATTTCCATAACAAAAAAAATAATTATCTTTAACGTTTTATCAAATGAATATTCATAATGTCAAAAAGAAAAAGGATATATTGAACCATTTAAAATTATAGAGGTGCATGAATACCATATAATTTTACTTAAAATTTCTTATTCCCATTTTAAAAGAACATTTATACATATGAAAAAGTAAACCAACCAAAAACCATGAAACATATTATCCCGGAACGATGATATTGATCTTTATAACTCATAAGAATAGAAATAAATAAACTTTAAAAAATTATAATAAATAAATTATATGTTTAATAGGATATAAATTAAGTAATTAATTAGTTTAATGTCTATATGTGTCATGAATGTCTGTAGGATATATAGTTCTTAGGTTCCTTAGTGAAAAATCTCTTAGAATGTCCTAGTTTTCCATACTGATGGAAAATAATAGGACTCCCCTCACACTGTAGGAGGTATATAATGACCCAGAAATCGAGAAATTATAATATAATTATCACACATATGTTTTCCTTTGAAGGAAACAACACTACCACTTAGAGAAAAAGGAAAGTCGGATAACCCTGAATTTCTAGCTAGGTCCATATAAACCATCATATCCTTATCTATTATATCAGTATAAGTGGGATTATTTAGAAAGAAAACCTGAGAATTAATATCTGATCAAAGTCCCAAATCAAACCATTGGGCCTTCATCTTCCCATTAGATACAATATCAGGTGTAAACTACACTAACTTAGCAAAATGATTTTAAAACATAGTCATGATTCTGTTGGCCTACTCATTCTTGAAATAGTCCACAGACGTGGACAAATCCATTGACTATGGATAGAACCGATTGGTGAAAATAAGCTTGAATTATTTTCATGCTAATAAATCATGTTTCTTTTCCTTCACAATAATACCTCACCATATATTTCTCGGTCATCTGAATACAAAGGTGGCACACTTTACCTTGATCTTATTCGGTGCCTCTAGGAACTCAAACAGATGTTCTATCATGCCAAACCATTCCTCATCATGTTGAGGACAGTGGATCCTTTGTAGACTGGTGGCATTTGGTGAAGGAACTCTTGGTAATTATTTCAAACAACAACCCATTGATGATCCATAGTTAGAGTATGAATTGGGAATATAAGTGGTTCATGACCCAGATCTTGGATAGTGCGCTTAGTCACCTCACCCAGATTTGAATCTATGAAAATATTTTCTTGCTGAGATTCAGCAACATCCAATACTTGTACTCAATTTACACATCTTCATGAAGGCATGATTCTGCACAACACTACTAGACACCATTGATGAAGAATTTAGAATAAAAATCAAACTGAGGATGAGGGGAAATTATTCCAAACAGATGAAATAAACAGATTTAGACTCCACTCTATACAAATAAAAATAGGGACAATATTAGAACTAATCCACAAGATTTCTTTCCCTAACCACCTCTAGAAACATAAATTTTATTCAGATGACATCTCCCTAACACTTAATCACAATATCCTCTAAATCCCAAACAAGATAACTTAACCGCATATTGACTTTAATAACAAATATCTAAAACCTGTTGTGATACCATTTTTTCATTAACCATAAAGGGTGCCTTGATTTCCTAGTAATCAAGATATCCATTACATATCCAAAAATATGCTCTCGATCCCCATGGGTCTGAGACTAGCACCAAGTACCAGAAAACATGTATGTGGGAAAACATTTTCCACAAAGCATAGCGGAAGAAAAAGTTACAAGACAGTATGAAAAATCAAAATAAACTCTAGTATAAGTAATGTATTATAAGTTAAAAAGGAATTAAATCCCAAAGTAATACATACCAAGTCCCAAAATAAGAAAAAACCCATACCCCTATTGGAAAAACTCACCAAAACCATGGTTTAATAGCTGCATCCACTTCCACGATATCCTTTCCACTTAAACAAACCTGGAAGAATAAAATCCACAAACACATAAAGGCACAAGTATGGTGTGAGAAAAAAATCCCATTAGGGTCTCACCAAGGGTTCCCTAATAGATTCCAATAATAGATTAAAAAAATTAAAACTTTCAATTTGGAAGGGAAACTTGTTTAAAATTTCAATGAATATATAAATAAAACGTGTTACACAATTCAAATGATTATAAAATACATTAAGAAAGGTATTTTAAAATAATGGAATATTTCAAAAGTATTGTTTTAAATAAAATAGTTACATAAAATAGTTTATCTAAATTCTAAAGGCATGTAATGTAGCTCAATCAACATTGTCATACAATTATATCTATAATATAAAACAAGCGAGCAACATTATCATATTTCAAATAGGTATGGTAGTATTTCTAGCTATATAAATCCATACTCTCTAAGTGATCTCATCAATATGTGTATGCACACTCTCCCTAACAGTGGGAAAATGAGACTTGTCACCATCCCATCAGGGATTTGATCCACTACATATATTAATAGAGTAGAATGTTTCCAAATAACTCACCAACTACCAAAGAGTTTTATGTTATCTTACATAGTCAATGATGAGAAATTTATTTTATAACTTCATAAAATATAATTAAATCTCATTTTTCTATTTCAGGTCCAATTTTCCATTCAAAATAAAAATAAATTTTAATAAAAAATATGCTTCTTTAACAAGATAAATCCACTGGGTTTCTATCAAAATATTTTAAGGAATTTTCACATGTTTAAAATCTATTCAAAACCAATTCCCGAAATTTCACAATTAATTTCCACAATTAAGTTAAACAATTTAATTTAAACCATTTCTATAAATATTCAAATTTAAATTAACCAATTTAAATCCTCCAATTTTTATAATCATACCCCAATTCAATGGAATTAGGGTTTTCACAATTTTCAATCCAAAACCATTTCAAATATTTGAATTCACTGGAATAGGTTTTTATCAATTAAATTGAAATAATGTTCAGGAAATTGAATTTAAATAAACATTTTAAATAAATCAAGCAATTAAAAGTTAATCAATTTGGATAATCCTGATGGAATCACCTACGTTTTCCCAAAACTCAACACTTGAAATAGCACCCATCAATTAGAATGAAGGTGTCTAAGACCTAAAAAACAACATATAGATGAGATCAAAAAACACAGAGCATATATCCATCAACTTCAATAAGATCTATTGAAATATCAAAGGAGGAGGAAGAGATAAAGACCGAGAATGAGGAATAAATATTACCTAGGAATGAAACCAAAAATTAAATGATTATTGAAAATGAACGGGGGGATACATAAGGGTTAAAGAGCTCCAAGATTTCCTGGGGAAGGATTTGGGTCTAGTGAGATGGAATAGGATCTGAGGAGAAAAAAGAAACTTAGTCGCACTACCTATTTAAAAATTATAGTCTGTGTATTACATGATATGTAATACAAATACACATTGTGAAACTATAAAATTCCATAACCTTAAAAAAAACACGTCACCTCGAATTAAAAACCATCCATTAAACACTTAATTATGTGTAAGGTCCAGTAAAAACGTTTAACCATCACAAGATGAATCCTTTCAAGACTTTCCTCTTGAAACCATTACACATCGTGTAATTTAGTTACATGTCTTGTTACCCTACAGAATACCACAGAAAATTCCAGTTAAAGTCTATTGTTAAAAAAATCCCTAACATCACTATTATACATGTCCTCCCAATCAATTCTCAAACCTACATAGTCAATTAAATGAAAAAACCATGATAAGGATAAAGGCATACCTATTATATTGACAACCATATGTTACATTTTAAAAAATATATTAAAATGATAATATTTAGATGAGTTTTGATTTTAGATGAAATTTATAGTTGGATAAAGAATATTATAAGATATTATATTCTAAATTGGTGGATATAATGATAGTTTTGAGGTCATAGTAAGATGATGACAATGAAAATTTCATTAAGTGTATTTTATGATTAGTGATATTTTATTAATTTATTTTAATGTCATAAAATTATATAAATCAACAAGTGGGATTTAATAATGCCTAAAATTTCATTTATTGAACTTTTTTGTGCTTATTTATACCATATAAGTATATTTTTTACCCTTCACGAGTGAAAAATTAGGTACCGAGATGAATGTTAATTTTTTTATGATGGAGTTTATAAAAAAGATAAGTTTAAAATGACACATAAAACAATCCAATTTCTTGGATTAAAGGTATTTCAACCTTACCCTATCATAAATTCTAAAATTTCTATAGTTGGTTATACTTACACCTAAAAACATATTTATTATATTTATATATTTTATGTAATTCCAAGTGTGTGCTTTCCTTCAATATAAAAGGACACCACCTCACCTCTCTACTTCACACCACCATGAAAAACATATATCTTACAAACCATAAAAAACATATTTTAAAAATTATTAGATATTTTTTATAGGTTTTTTTCTCAAAAATACTTTCCATAGTTTTCATAAGGTAATATATAAATGTTCATTAATAAAGAAGAGGTAATCATCTTTGGAGAATTTTTCAAGTTTTTTTCTTCATGAAAATAATATAAACATGAATTACCATACTAAAATTTTAAATAAAGTATAATATATATTCTGAGATGTTCTTATTTTTAAGTGTAATACTTTTTCTCACACTATTCCATTGTATATCAAGTATTAACTTCGCTCGTACGTATGCATGAAATACTATATCTACGTAGTAGTGTAATTAGTTTTCATCACTACTTTATTTGGATGGTTAGAAATATGGAAAAAATGTATATATATTATATTTATTAAATTATTTTGTGTATAAAAGAAAATATATTTTTACCTTACAACCCTTCAACCCTAAATAATTATAACGCCGCTCATGCTTATGTGTGGACTACCACCACCACCGAGCATTGTGATAGATTTTTAATGTTTTCATTTCATGGAAGATTATGAATATGTATATTATGAATATATATGATATTTATATCATGAATTAAATTTTTTATATTATTTAATCATTATCCAAATGAAAATATTAAAACTATCAAACCAAAAAAAACTTGAAGGCAATATAGTTAACACTCAGAAATAATGATTTTAATAAAATTTATTAATAAAATGTTAATGAAATATTATAAGTAGATAATATATTATATTATAAGTATTTATATGGTTATATTATATATGTATAATACATATAAATTTGTTATATATGATTTTGAAATGATTTACGAAGAAAGTCGTACCTGAAGTATGTGTTTATTTCACATTATTCAGGATTTTTTACGTTTACATTTATATTGAAAAAAATTATAGTATCATTATATATTAAAAAATATATATATGTTTTTATCCTCATTATATTAATTGAAATTATAAATTTTCCATTATTTCTCTCTCTCTAAGTACAAAAAATTTCATAAGAATGATTTTATAGAAAACCAAATTTGTTTTTCTATTAAACGGAGAATATTTTTCCTATATAACTCTATTTCATTAAAATATCATCAAGAATATTTTTATTATTCCTCAATGATTTATTAAATAAATTTTACCTATATTTTAATTTCTATGAAAAGTTTTAAAATGAATCTTCTTAAAAAAAATCAACAAGGAAATTTTTAACAAAGGTGTGAAAAATAATTATTTTAACAATCAAAAAATAACAATATTTTTCACTATCATATATACTTTTTGATTTTAATGTTAATTTAATAATTTCCATGGTTTTTTCTAATGATATTGATTTAAA
This sequence comes from Viscum album, assembly GCA_963277665.1. Lineage (NCBI taxonomy): Eukaryota > Viridiplantae > Streptophyta > Magnoliopsida > Santalales > Viscaceae > Viscum > Viscum album. Next base: position 118,070,497 of record OY728137.1, read on the forward strand.
ATATTTGGAAATATTTAGAATCTGAATAATTTATTTCAAAATGAAAGGGTTATTTTACCCAAGAAAAACCCTTGATATATTTTAAAAGTATATTTATCTATATCAAAATCCATTAATAAATTTTATTCTTTAATTTTGATATAATCTAATGATTCTATCCAACATATTTATATAGAGGAATTATGATCATTTTTACTAGGTAAATTATAGAAATCCCATATACTAGTTCTTCAAATATTGATAGTTATTGGGTATTATTTCATATAGTTTAAGTTTTATTTTTATTCTAAGTATGAATTTATTGGATGTTATAATGCTCAACCATCACTCTCATATCTAGTTTTAAAAATAATACTTACATTTCTACATTGAAATCAATAAATTTGAGCCAATATCATCCATCAAAAACTCAAAACATCAAATAAAAATATTGAATTTATTACAAACATAAGTACCTATTATATTTAGACATTTTGAAGATTAAAAAATAGTAACAAACATAAATATCTATAAAAAATATTACAAACTTTTATCTAGATTAACTTAAGCTAAATTTTTAATCATGGCCATTTACCCATGATATTCTACTCATCACTATACTGATGTAAGTATTTTTAATTCATTGGGTGAGCATAAAATTTCTTAGTAAGGGGTTTTAAAATATGGGGTAAAATCCTATATCTTTAAAAATTATATAACATATATTTCAAAAACTATTTATTTTTTAAAAATATATAACATCTGATATAAAAAATAAGTTTTGTCTAAATATAATTGTTTTTAAATTATATATGTGTTATTTTTTAAATCTTACATTAAAGAAAATTGTTATTTTGAAAAATTATTTTATTTTAAAACATATAATCCTTTGAAATGTATCTATATTTCTTATTTTAAAACATCAAAACATTATTTTTGTATATAATACCACTTTTTGGAATATAATGAAACTCAATAATATTTAATAAAACCATGGGGCGACAAGGAATATTGAAGAACTAAACGTCTCTTTTTTAACCAATTATATTTGAGGTCATGATTTCACTGGCCATTACTTATATACATAGTCATGGTTTACTCCCAAGACTATCTTAATTAATATCCATGTTCCAAATTTTAAATATTTTTTTAAATCCCTACATTTTTCATTAAAAATCTACTAAAAAAACATTAAAAAATTTCATATCAATGTAGATTTTTTCAAATAAGAAAATAATTACATATCTCATAATATTTAAATATTTTTACAAAAAATACACAATTTCATAATGATTAAGAGAAATATAAAATTCATAGGAAACACATATGAATGATTCTTGAGAAAAACTAAACTGATGGAAATGATTTTCATATAATTTTGGAATGTTAATGATAAATATATAGTTTATGGACTTAAAATATATGTAATAATTAATTAAATACTTGTAATTTAAAACATCATTTTTACATATAAAAATAAAAAATCAAAATTCATGGATTCATCCATCAAATAAGATATATTTAAAAAAAATTCCCTTCCAAAAAGGGTATTGAAAAAAAAAATATTCTTTAGAGGATAAGTAAAATTACATGAGAACATTAAAATTAATATTTTAAAAATAATAACCTTATCTTTCAACTACCACTTTTGAATAATCCATATAAGAGAGAGCCTCAAGAACAATTCCCTTGGAACCAAAAAGTATTTTCACAACAATATAATGATTGTCTATAATATTTAGAAATATACAAAACTAAAGGGAGAGTGAAAATACCCTATGAGAAAACCTTATGACATTGATATTATGTATATAAGAAAGGGAAGATGATATTTTTTTTGTGTGAATAAAAATATATATTAACATATAAATGAGGTTAATTTTTAAATTATTGTTGATTTATTTAGTTATTTTTTATTATAACCCCATAAAAAACAACAATAGTTACATCATTGTAACCACACACACACAAACAGACAGATATATATATATATATATATTCTTTCAGAATTATATCCCTCCTACATAAGCTTACTACTTTCCATAAAATAAAAACATACACAACTAATAGATCATTTTCCTCTACCAAACGTCGGTTAGAAACCACATAACTAGTGAATCTAATATGACTATCATGGTTTTATATAAATATATAACCATTTAGGTATTACTATTTCTATGAGATATTAATAAACCTTATATCAAAATATTAACAAGAATATTGTTATGCATAAAAAAGGAAACTATTGGATATTCAGCCAAATGGTGGCATCGAGAGTTTTATGATGTGATTTTGGATTAGTTCCCAATGTGAGGAAGATGAAAATGGTGACGTGGAAGGTTCGAACCTAATATTATGTGATTAAATTTATATTAGATTGAGATTACCCTTATATAGATTATTAAATCTCAGTTTTACCCTTACTCTGAAACTACATACCCTTTCATTACCTTCATATCTATGACATTATATTTATGTTTGATTGAGATACCTACACATGAGTCAACTTCTTACCATGATGTAGTTTTCTAGACTGACAATAATGGATAACACTTTACCAAAATCCTATGCATTGGATACACCTACCATTAAGAATGAATAGTTTTGAGTACATACCCTTATGTGAGATGGAGGAGTACCCTTAAGGATATTTATAAAATTTAAACATACCTTCACCTGACATATATTTATATATATATTTCTTTTTTGTTAGATGAGTATTTCCCATTACCCTTACATGAGTCATTAAATACGAAAAAATAATAAGGAAACTTGGGTTTACACATATGAAATATACTTATTTCCATTATGAAAGTAGAAGGTTCCTTTGGTTACCCTTACACAAGTGTCAAATTAACCTTCCGTAGGCTCTATTACTGTGACATAGGTACCCTGACAATGTTACACATCTTTATATAGCTTTAAACATGGCATGTAACCTTTATGTATAGTCCTGGTTACCTTTACAAATAGGGAAGATACCCTTACATAATTATAGCTATCAAGACGTACCTTTACTCAATTTTGAAAAATTATAAATTACCCTTACATAAAATACCAAATATCCTTACCCTTACATAATATTGAAGTATATATAATTACATTTATAAAAGTTCATATTTTTTACATCGATTATACTTTTAACTATTAAATTTTGTAATTTTTTTCTTATAAACTATAATTAAAAATATATATAATAATAGAAATATTATATTCTAGTAATTAATTATTTACCATTCACTTAATATTCCATTTATTAATTATTAATAAATATTTTATATTCATTAACTATTTAAATATTCAAAAATGAATTAATTATAATACTGTTATGTTAATATTTCATGGTTTATTCTAATTTAGTAAATTGTATTTTCAATATAGTATTTTTTAAAATAGAAAAATATGTACTAAATATTTCGGTGTTACATTCCAAAATAATTTTATGAAAATAAACATTCCTTTAAATAATTATAGTTTTTATAAAAATTTAAAGAATACATATATACTTTTCAAAAATACAAACACTTATTTTATAAATTTAAAAACATTTACTTGTATCATGATATAAATATGTCATATTCCCATTTTATAAGAAACCTAAATATAATTTTACATTTACATAGGGGAGGTTACTATTATAATTGTCAGCTTACTAATCTTGATGATCATATTTGAAATGATTATATGAGTTCATTTTTTATAAATACATCATATTAATTAATTCTCCAATCAATTCTATTAGAGTTTTTATATATTTTAATTTCCATGGATCCAATCTAATTACTAATATTCTAATTATTTTCTAAAGTTTTTCTCATGTATGTGATTATTATGGATGATTGAATTGATCTAAAGTTTCCTATTTTGGTTATCATATCTTATATTTTGACCTATTATAATACATTCAATTATTGTCTCTATATTTATTATGTAAATCTAATTTTCAAGTCAATGAAATAAAATTTATTTGGTTTCATCATGTGGTTCATGTGATTTATACTACATTACTAAATTTAATATAATTATAAGAAGGGTAATTCTATCGAAAAAATTATTTATCATTATATTCTAGACATCTAAAATTTTTACACTCTTGATGTTTTTTTACCAATTTCATAGGCCAACAAGAAAACACAAAATAAATAAAATTTTAAATTAAATTTCTATTCTTCTTACCCCATGTTATTAGTTTTTCCCGAATTCATATTATGGAATCATTTAGGAAGAGAGAAGGTGAAATTAACACAAAAGTTCATTGGATATTTTTTAATGTCTTCCACTTCATTGGTCCAAATTCAAAATTTACAATTTGAATCTCAATGATTGGGATAATGATTTAGTTTTTTAAAATAATAATTTATAATGTATAGTTTTTAAATATTACTATAAACATGTATTTTTAAAAAACATCCTTATAGATTCTGTTTTGTATGTTTCAAAATTTGTAACTCTAATATATTGATTATATTTACAAAAAAATGGAATGTAAAAACTAGATACATATAGGATAATCAAAATAATCCCTCTTAAAATTTTTTTCCAAGATAGAATAGTTTATCATATCCTCATGATAAAGTAAATCATTTTAACATGCAATACTGGTACATCTATTATCTAGAAAGGTGGATGCATTGGGGACTAATGATTTAATTATAGAAAATATATGAACCACATAGATTCCGTGGTATGTAGTTTTTTCTCAATATACTGTAAATCATTTTTTATAAACTTTGGATTTTTGAAAAGTTCTAAAAAACATACGAGCTTGAATTTTCAATAATTATATAATGTAATTATTCAAGAAGCGTCATGAGTGTTTGGTGATATTTCTCTCATCCCATGTTAAAACTAATCATTGACATATCAATGAAACATAATAGAATAACTTATTCATCACAAAAAATATCAAATAATATTTATGATTATATAATTACACAATTATGGTTTATCCCCCCTAAATGTAAAAAGCTATAAAATTTATGTAATTATCCTAAAGATCAAATGTTATATCCATATATCAATCTCTAAAATTTCTTGAAACTCCGCTCTGATACCTACTAAGACACCCAAAGAAAAAAATCAGGATCACAAAGTTTTGGATATTTAATGTGTTAGGATACACCATAACATACACTAGAAATATTTAAAAAAATTATCATCATTACCAGAGTTGAACAATATAGTATAACCTATACCACTCACTTGCTTCTATACATCATTATGATCTGTGTAAAATAAATATTGAAAATATATGGTGAGTGAAAAAGGATCATAAAGGGGTTTCAAAATATAAATAATCATGTTTGTATTTTTTAACGAAATATATAGATATGAATAAAACATGATATTCAATTTGAAATATTATACGATATATATTAGTCATGAGTCATTATATAAATAAATAAATTTTCTAAAGTGATTTTAACGCTATGAATCCATAGAATATACATTTTATTCATTAATGTAAACATAATGATTTATTTTTAATATAATAAGATTACAAATAATTATCAAGGGAACCATGGATCATATCGTAAAGTCACGGAATACTACTGAGAAATCATAACAGGATTGACATTTTCCGTTAATTGATTAGGTTCACTCCTAAATCCCATAGTGTGATTTGGATAACCTCATGTTCACCATAGATGGTATATCATGAGATTTATATGACACCCATTACATTGGAGGGATTTACAATTCCATGGACACCTGTCTTATAGTGGAAAAAGATCAATAAAGGAAATTGGGTTCACACACCACCCCCTTTACTCTTTCTTATAATTAAAAGGTAAAATTATTTGGAATTAAATACATTGTAACTTGTGGTTTGAATCATAAAGTGTAGAGTCCCTAAGCTTGACGTACATGGATAGTAAATTACTTTTTCAGAATACTTAGTACATAACAAAAACACACACACAAGGACCGTAACAGTTTAGTGTCTTTGGAAACTCGGACTATAATCTTCTAATTGTGGTGAAAGATTTCAACATCTCCCATAAAGATATTCCCTTTTTTTTTCTTACATAAAACATTTCTTTATATCCTGGGGAAAAGAAAACATAAAATAGGTGAGCTCAAATGCCCAGTAAGGGTAAACATAGAGAACATAAAACAATCCATAAACATTTGAATGCAAAAACTTGAACATAAAACTAAACATCAAAATCTTGATAAAAGACATGAAAATTGGAAGTACGTAAGGCATATATCATAAGGGAATATCAATCATGATAAAATAGAATGGAAATAAAACATGTAATTGTGGAAACCATTAAGCACATGTTATGATTTCCATTGTAGCCAAGGCATTGCTGCCAAGACCATCTTAGTGGACAAAGTCCCTTTCTGAATCGATTTCACTCCTCATTTCAGTCCTGTACCACTGAACCAGATTAACTTACCATTCCATCCATGTCTATATCATGAGATATAAATATTTACCCAATGCATTAGAGGGAGATATAGGTCCCACCCATCTCATAATGATACCATTCTTATGTGTGCCACAAAATCATAAACTATACATCATAGCATAACCCATGTAATAAAAATGGCAATCTTAAACATCATGACATCATAAAACAATTCATATAAGATAAAGTAATTAATAAAAATAATTCCATCCCAACATAATCAAATAAATGTAATAATAGGGATAGAAACATAACCCTCTATTATCATAGATGAAAAATAATTTTGATAAAACACTTGAACTCCGTTCTTGAGGAAAATATCCTTTCTACTTCAAAAACATTTTTCCTTTCTTAACATGTCATACAATTTTAAACTAAAAGAAGTTGATTAAAAATAAAACTGAAAACTTTTAGAGGAATATTCTTAGAAATAATGTTTTAAAAAAATTCATTCATGCCGTATAAGTTAAAAAAACAGCCCTCTCGTACTTTTGTCGGAAAAGTCAAAAAGTACCTCATATGAAAAACGACAAATGATTCCTTTCATATATTTGACTAAAAACTCACCGAAGGGTAAAACTGGATTTAAAAAATTGTATAAGCATATAAATATTACATATTGAGGAAACATGGATGTGGATGATAAATATTACCTAGTAAATTCTGAAGTATAAACAATCTCAGATAAAAATGAGATTGCGAGATTTTCCCTTACCTTTTGTCCGATATGCTTCGTATGTATCCGAACCTCCTGTATAATTATTTAAATAATGTCATTGACTTATTATAGAATCATATAAATTGTTATTATATCATATATGGTTCACTTATGACTTTATATTACCCGTTCTTTTGTAAATTCCATGTTAAAGAGCGTTTTGGGTAAAATCGTTTCATTTATCGTATGTGTTTCGACTCGTAGTTCTTGATATTATTACTTATATCCTGATTTACATAATTCCAGAATGTAAAACATGATTTATATATATATTCATCATATACATATATATTATAGATCGATAAAAGGAATGAAATACACCGTTCATGGAGGCGGTAGGCCGTACGTACGCATGAACGCTGTTTTCGTTTCCTTATTGAATTGAATGGAATTGAGTATATGACATACATATATATATATATACAAAATACAGTATAATTATTATGTCATATATTTCATTATTATTCATTATATATACTTTATAATCATTCTTGAATGGTTAATCATGGAAAATGAATCTCATCGCGTTCGTGGAGACGGTAGTCCGTACGTACGCACGAGCGATGATATCATTCCCATGGTCGTGGAATTGTATTGGAGTGTATGTATACTATTTCAGACTGAATATAACTTTAAAATAATCATATATAGTTATTTATTTACACCATTATACCCATCCAAGTAAGGTGGTGGTGGAAAAACTGATTACACCACGGCATGGAGACGGTATTCCGTACGTACGCACGCGTGGTGATTTTCGTTTTCCATAGGATGGATAGATGGTGAAATAGGGTTGTTTCATAATTATAATAACATATCAGTATATGAGTGATACTTATGTTATTACTTAATAATGAAACAACTAAATAAGAATAAGTGTAAGAAGAAATAAAGTTGAAAGAATCGGTAACAGACATTATCTCTTCTTTGAAGTGCCTTTTTGAAACCTCCTCTTAAGAAACTAAGATTGTTCTTTGAAGAAGACAAGAACCTCTAAGATGTTTCTAGGGAAGTGGATAAGAGAGAAATTGGTAGGGGTTTTCCGAGATTGAAGGGTCAAAGTGGTGTGAGGAAGAGAGGGAGGAGGTGCCCTATTATAAGGGAGGAGAGGGGCACCTTTGGAATAACAAAAAATATTATTTTATTATAAAGTCATATTCGGTTATTAATAGCTCCAAATTGAGTTATTTCGAAGGTAAGGTTGGGATGGGTCTAAATACTCTCATACAATATAATTTAGACAAGTTTAGGTTTCTATTTTAACCTTATCATTTAGATTTAACTTTAAGTTAAATAATTTTACTTTTACCGTGTCTTCTTGTTTTCTTACACTATAAGGTTAATAAACATACAATAACAATCAAAACGAACCCCAAGTTGTTTATTATTAACATATATAACCTTATCTAAGTCATTCGGATGAACCATTGATTTTTAGGAATAAAATAACAATTAATAATATAATATTTGTTTTAAATACTATTTTATGTCAATTTTGACACTATTTGGTAATTGATTTTTGTGAAAATCCTAACAGAATGATTAGTTTGAAAAAAGTTAACTAAATCAATACTAACATGTCATATTAACATATAAAATTATTTTAATTCATAAAAAGTCTCAAATTACATTTATTTGGGTATTTATAACATCAATTGTGTCAATATTTCATTAATAAGATAATTACTACATCATCATTGTGTCATAAATAAATTAAATTATTTAATGTATAAAAATTAAAAATAAAATAGCATTATGTAGGAACTCTTTTTATATTTCTAATGAATATTCATAGTCTAATTTATCTTATGTGTAACCCTATATTAAAAATGATTTAGTTATTAAACTTTGATTTTAACTATTTTAACCCTTCTTTAAATAAATTAATATTAAATGTCCTAATCTAATCCAAGTGGGCCTAAATGGTCATATTTTATTCCTAAGGTAGTTTTTGGTCGAATTACACTTATCCAATAGAATTAAGACATGTGTTAGGGTAATAATATCATCATTACCCTTAATTACCCTATTTACTTTTAACTGCGGTAAAAAAAAGTAAAAAGTTACTATTCACCAAAAATTATTTTCATCTCATTAAACCACATTTTACTTACTGACATCAACCATGTCTCTCGGATTTTTTAAATTCCATTCACAAAAGTGGTAAAATTAAGTTTTATGTAAATTTGTAAATTCTCATAGGAGGTGGGTAAAAGACGGTCAAAAGTTCAATAAAATTTTTATATATATAAAATTATTATAAAATGACTCCAATGAATTACATTGAACATATATAGGTATTATGTAACAATTTTGACCTAAAATAAATTTAAATAAAATAAATAATTATTTAAAAAAAAATTCAGTTTTTAAATAGGAGCCCAGTGTTTTCACTATTCATCAAAAATTGAAAGTTTTCAGAAAAATACCAAAATTTCACTACAGGCTAATTTAGATATTATGAATCCAAAAATGAAGTCCACTTTCAAAAATAAAATTTATAAAATTTTAAAAAGTGGGTATTACTATTCATAACGATTAGTTTTAATAATATTTTAATAGCATATCGTTGTTTAGCGAAACTCGCTATTGCGTACAACACACGCTATCGTGGAAGGCCGCGATTGCATGTAATGCAGCCAAGTTAGGGTTGTGTGTTGTGCAAGACTCTTTTTTTGTAGAATACAACACAAGACATCAATAAAATTAAAAAGAATATTTTTCATAAAATCTTGGGATGTTACATTCTACCCCCCTTAAAATGAATTTCACCCTCGAAATTCGTCGGGGTTATAAATGGTTTACTACTCGAAAGTTTCTTTAATAGAAACCCACATCGTAAAAAGGAATACCAAAACAAATTATTAAAAACTAAAGTATGAAACATAACGGTTAACCAAATTAACGAATCACTGGGTTTCCACATAAGATAACATAGGTGAAAATATGGATATGGAAGAGAAACCTAACCATCATGTTCTGATGGAGAGTGGTAGTGAACATGGCTATGAAAAATCCAACAATCACAAATCCATATATTTGTGATGATCTAAGGTACCATCTGATTCATTGGATATAAGGGAACAAGGACAACATTTTTGGTTTTCAAGATCATTTCCCTAAAGTTGATGAATTAAAAGAAATACTTACATGATTTTGGTACAATTTCACTGTTGTTCGTGAATTGAACAATTTCCACTTCATCCCTTAAAAAAATGAAGTTTAATTTGTTATTCGTGATGTGTTAGCAGATCATGTGATAGAATGATGGGTCATTCCATCTATTTCAAACAAAAGGTTATCAAAAGTTATAAGTCCATCTTATGGTTAGATTAATCGTATATGGTTCCAAAAATGAACTTATACTTCATATATCATAACAAGTAATAAAATATAACTAGTTTCTACTAACCAGAGACTTCTTGTAGGCCAGTGGTAGGTGATAAAGGCCAGTCGCACTTCGTTTGAGAGTTCGATTCCCACAACCTTGTCCGACGCGATGGGCTGTAGCCCGTCCTGCAAGTTGTCCTTTTTCTAAAACTATATTACTATAACATCGCATCAATAATATCAAAAAAAGTTCTATCCTTAAAGAATACTATCTTATGTCCAACATAATCCATTCCAATCTTTATGCTTATCTAAAATACTTCGGTCCAAGCTCATTGTGTAAAGAAAATGATTACTTGAAATGTCGCATAACAATCACGTGAATGCCATCATTTATCCCCCATATATCGTAAGATATATCTTTTTGGTCAAATTACAAACATGTGAATACCTAAATCATGTATTCTATTGAATAATGAATACCCATTGAACCTTAGTGAAAACATGAATGTAGTTAAAAGTTATCACTTTTCACATACCAAAATCCTCAAAATTTTTTATACTCAAACCATGATATCACTTAGTCCTTATATCAATCATGAGCTCATGAATACAATCAAACATCTCATTATCTTCTTATCCCTTCATTATGCGCATATCATCTACTTCCCAAAAATATCTCAATCACTTACCATGGTTACCAGTACCATAAAATTATTGAAAACCACAATAGACCAATACATAAATATTATAATATTCCACGATACTATATACATCATTATTTTGGAATCCCATTACATAAACACTTAATCATTCCACCATATCGTTTTCATATTCAAAATCGCCAATAATGATCGCATGTGACTTCCCTTTTTCCTTTTCCTTAAGTGGTTGCTCATGTCGATCATCGTTAACCCTTGGATTAGGGCATTGATTAGCATAATGCCCCATTTCATTGCACTTGAAGCATTTAAGTGTTGTTGGTGCGTTCTCTACAGTCTTTTCTTTATTCACACCATTAGCAACCCTTTTTCCATTACTTCGACACTCAGATGCTCAATGACCTTCTTTTCAACACATAAAAAATTTTCTAGTCCCTTTAAGACAATCTCCACCATGCTTCTTTCTACACTTTGAGCATAAGGAAACATTCATCTTCTTTTCACCATTATTCTGATATTTCTCCTTGAACTCCATCTTTCATTTCTTGTCAAAACCATGAGATGGATATGTAACACCAAATTCCATTTATACCTTAATATCACAGCCCACAATTTCTTTATAGCTACTGAAGTCTCTTATAGCCAATGCCCTTCGAAGATTTTGTTTTAAGCCACTGAAGAATCGATCAACTTTACTTTCAGGTTGGATGATAAAGCCAAATGCATACCTTGCAAGCCTTGTAAAATTCACTTCGTATATACCAACAGATTCATCATCCTTCTACTTAAGCTCAAGAAACCCCTTTTCTATATTTTTTCGAAGAATACAAGGGAAGTAGTTACTTAAAAAAAAGTTCTTGAACTCGTCCCATTCCATGGACTCGATTTCATCTCTTTGCCTCGTATTCTTGATAAGATTCCACCATTCATCAACATCACCTTCCAAACAATATACTGCTAAGATGACTTTATCATGCTCAGAACATTGTATAACTGAAAATATCTTTTTAGTGGTATTGATCCATTGTTCAGCCACTAAGGTATCGAAAGACCCACTGAATGAAGGTGGACACTGCCTCATGAAGGATTCAACCGAATATTGCTTCTTTCTCTGCTCATTTTGAAGTCCAGAATGATTTATAGATTGTGTAAGTATAGAAACAAGATTTTTCACTCCATCTCCCATGACATTGGTTTGGTCAAGAGGACAATCATTTCATTGTCCATTATATTGATCAACATGGTTCCTTCGGGTTCCAGCCATCATCTAAACCCCAAAAATAATAGTGTGAGAGGCAAATACCATGCTAGGGAAAACAACATAGTAATGGGGAGTATCCTAAATATCTAACATCTTAGGTTAAATTCCAAGATCATTACAGTAGTCCTAGGACTATATCCTATACGTATACTTATCCTTAGGGACATCCCTAAACATACCTTAGAAATATCTCTAGGGATCTCACTAACGTTTTCGCATCCTAGTTTCCAAAGGTTGACTAAACCTTTCCTCTGATACCAACTGTAGAGGTATGGAATTACTTCTAGTGGACAATAATTGATACCTATCAGTGCACTCCATGGGCGGCTACACCCCCTGGCCGGGACAGACCACCATCCCCAGTGGAAGCCATTTCCTCATGAAGCCTTTGGGCGGAGAGCCATGCTTCGTCCAACACTCACATGTGAGAGTTCCCAAGGATCTGATACATTCCTACCTCCTTTGCCTCTGATACCAACTGTAGAGACCCTAAGCTTGAAATACATGGACATTACATTAATTTTTCAGAATACTTAATATATAACAAAAACAAACACACAAGGACCGTAATAGTTTAGTGTCTTTGGAAGCTCAGACTTTAATAATCTAATCATGGTGAAAGATCTTGAAAATCTCCCAAAAAGATTTTCCCATTTTTTCTTACCTAAAACCTTTATTTATATCCTGGGGAAAAGAAAACATAAAATGGGTGATCTCAAATGCCTAGGAAGGGTAAACATAGAGAACATAAAACAATCCATAAACATTTGAATGCAAAAACTTGAACATAAAATCTAAACATCAAAATCTTGAGCAAAGACATGAAACTTGGAAGTATGTAAGGAATATGTCATAAGGGAATATCAATCATGATAAAATAGCATGGAAATAAAACATGTAATTGTGGCAACCATTAAGCACATGTTATTATTTCCATTGTAGCCAAGGCATTGCTGCCAAGACCATCTTAGTGGACAAAGTCCCTTTCTAAATCGAGTTCACTCATCGTTTTAGTCCTGTAACACTGAACCAGATTAACTTACTGTTCCAGCCATGTCTATCTCATGAGATATAATTGAGGGAGATATAGTTCCCACCCATCTCATAATGATACCATTCTTATGTGTGCCACAAAATCATAAACCATACATCATACCATAACCCATGTAATAAAAAGAATAATTTTAAACATCGTGACATCATAAAACAATTCATATAAGATGAAGTAATTCATAAAAATAATTCCATCACAACATAATCAAATCAATGTAATAATAGGGATAGAAACATAACCCTATATTATCTTAGATGGAAAATAATTTTGATAAAACACTTGAACTCCGTTCTTGAGGAAAATTTCCTTTCTACTTCAAAAACATTTTTCGTTTCTTAACATGTCATACAATTTTAAACTAAAAGAATTTGATTAAAAATAAACTTGAAAACTTGTAAAGATAGATTCTTGGAAATAATGTTTTAAAAAAATCCATTCATGCCGTATAAGTTAAAAAAACATTTTTCTCGTACCTTTGTCGGAAAAGTCAAAAAGTACCTCGTATGAAAAATGACAAAAGATTCCTTTCATATCTTTTACTAAAAACTCACCGAAGGGTAAAACTGGATTTAAAAAATTGCAGAAGTATATAAATATTACATATTAAGGAATCATGGATGTGGATGATAAATATTCCCCAGTAAATTCTGAAGTATAAACAATCTCGTATAAAAATTAGATTGCGAGATTTTTCCTTACCTTATGTCCGATATGCTTCGTATGTATCCGAACCTCCTGTATAATTATTTAAATAATGTCATTGACTTATTACAGAATCATATTCATTGTTATGATATCATATATGGTTCACTTATGACTTTATATTACCTGTTCTTTTGTAAATTCTATGTTAAAGAGTCTTTTGGGTAAAATCGTTTCATTTATCGTATGTGTTTCGACTCGTCGTTCTTGATATTTTTACTTATATCATGATTTACATAATTCCAGAATTTAAAACATGATTTATATATATATTCATCATATACATATATATTATATATCGATAAAAGGAATGAAATACACTGTTCATGGAGACGGTAAGCCGTACGTACGCATGAACGCTGTTTTCGTTTCCTCATTGAATTGAATGGAATTGAGTATATGACATACATATATATATATATATAAATAAATCCAGTAGCATTATTATGTCATATATTTCATTATTATTCATTATATATACTTTATATTCATTCTTGAATGGTTAATCATGGAAAATGAATCTCATCACGTTCGTGGAGACAGTAGTCCGTACGTACGCACGGGCGATGATATCATTCCCATGGTCGTGGAATTGTATTGGAGTGTATGTATACTATTTCAGACTCAATATCACTTTAAAATAATCATATATAGTTATTTATTTACACCATTATACCCATCCATGTAAGGTGGTGGTGGAAAAACTGATTACACCACGGCGTGGAGACAATATTCTTTACGTACGCACGCTTGGTGATTTTCATTTTCCATAGGATGGATAGATAGTGAAATAGGGTTGTTTCATAATTATAATAACATATCATTATATTAGTGATACTGATGTTATTACTTCATAATGAAACTACTAAATAAGAAGAAGTGTAAGAAGAAATAAAGTTGAAACAATCGGTAACGGACATTACCTCTTCTTTGAAACGCCTTTTTGGAACCTCCTCTTAGGGCACTAAGAATGGTCTTTTAAGAAGAAAAAATCCTCTAGGATATTTCTAGGGAAGTGGAGAAGAGAAAAACTGAAAGGGGTTGGCCGAGCTTGAAGGCTCAAAGTGGTGTGAGGAAGAGAGGGAGGAGGTGCCCTTTTATAAGGGATGAGAGGGGAACCTTTGGAATAACTAAAAATATTATTTTATTATAAAGTCATATTCGGTTTCTAATAGCTCCAAATTGAGTTATTTAGAAGCTAAGGTGGGTATGGGTCTAAATACTCTCATAAAATAGAATTTAGACATGTTTAGGTTTCTATTTTAACCTTATCATTTAGATTTAACTTTAAGTTAAATAATTTTACTTTTACCATGTCTTATTGTTTTCTTACACTATAAGGTTAATAAACTTACTATAACAATCCAAACGAACCCGAAGTTGTTTATTATTAATATATATAACCTTATATAAGTCATTTGGCCGAACCGTATATTTTTAGGAATAAAATAACAATTAATAATATAATATTTGTTTTAAAAACGATTTTATGTCAATTTTGACACTTTGGTAATTGATTTTTGTGAAAATCCTAAAAGAATGATTATATTGAAAAAAGTTAACTAAATCAATACTAACATGTCATATTACCATATAAAATTATTGGAATTCATAAAAAGTCTCAAATTACATTTATTTGGGTATTTATAACATCAATTATGTCAATATTTCATTAATAAGATAATTACTTCTTCATCATTGTGTCATAAATAAATTAAATTATTTAATGTCTAAAAATTACAAATAAAATATAATTATGTAGGAAATCGTTTTATCTTTCTAATGAATATTTATAGTCGAATTTATCTTATGCATAACCCTATATTAAAAATGATTTAGTTATTAAACTTTGATTTTAACTATTTTAACCATTATTTAAATAAATTAATATTAAATGTCCTAATATAATCCAAGTGGGCCTAAATGGTCATATTTTATTCATAAGGTATTTTTTGGTCGAATTACACTTATCCAATAGAATTAGGACATGTTTTAGGCTAATAATATCATTTTTACCCTTAATTACCCTATTTACTTTTAACCGTGGTAAAAAAAGTAAAAAGTTACTATTCACCAAAAATTATTTTCATCTCATTGAACCAAATTTTACTTACTGACATCAACCGTGTCTCTTGGATTTTTTAAATTTCATTCAGAAAAGCGGTAAAATTAAGTTTTATGTAAATTTACAAATTCTCCTAGGAGGTGGGTAAAAGACGGTCAAAAGTTCAATAAAATTTTTATATATCTAAAATTATTATAAAATGACTCCAATGAATTACATTGAACTTATATAGGTATTATGTATCAATTTTGACCTAAAATAAATTTAAATAAAATAAATAATTATTTAAATAAAAATTCAGTTTTTAAATAGTAACCCAGTGTTTTCACTATTCATCAAAAATTGAAAGTTTTCAGAAAAATACCAAAATTTCACCCTAGGCTAATTTCGATATTACAAATCCAAAAATGAAGTCCATTTTCAAAAATAAAATTTATAAAATTTCAAAAAATGTGTATTACTATTCATAACTGCTAGTTTTAATAATTTTTTAATAGCATATCATTGTTTAGTGAAATTCGGTATTGCGTACAACACACGCTATTGTGGAAGGTCGCGATTGCATGTAATGCAGCCAATTTAGGGTTGCGTGTTGTGCAAGACTCCTTTGTTGTAGCGTACAACACAAGACATCAATAAAATTAAAAAGAATATTTTTCATAAAATTTCGGGGTGTTACATAAATACCATGAAACTTTATTTTAAAACATAATCAATGAAATCCAATTCATAAAATTTTAATCACTTTAATATGTTTTTATTTCATTAATAGAAACTCAAACAAAAAGGAGATTTAAGGGATAACAATTTTAAAAATGAATCCAAGATTAAATAAAAGAACAACCAAGATTCTAAAAATTAAGCACAAATTAAATAATTTAAAAAACACAAATATGGTTATGTTAGGGAAATATAGATTTGTATAATTATTCTAGATAATATACATTATTCAAAGAGTAATTATTTTATAGTGGAAAATAAGAATTACAAAATTTATAACATAAAAGAACCGTCTTCAAAATGAATAAAAATTATTTTTAATAACCACATATAATATGAAACTTTCAAAATTAATTATTTATTTTATAAAAATGTAATTTCCTTAAAGGATACCTACACACACACATAGATATATATATTTATATATTTATATTATTTTTTTAAAACAAAAAACTTTTACATAAAATAATAATTTTGGAAATTTAAAAATCCCCCTTACCTTCATAAATTTAGAATTGAAATTTGATAAATAGACATGTAACATTTATGAAAGAAATATCATGGTATGAAATAGTTTTTGTATATAAAAATTTAACAAAGATACCATCTTTATTCTTTAAATAATATTCTCTAGAAGAACCCCTTACATTTAAACCAGTAATAGAAAATGATTTCTATGAGAGGGGGTCTCAAGACTGAATCACTCTTAGTAGAAATTAATCTATCCAATAATAAAAGGAATATATTATGTATTTATGTCAAGAACTAGGCAAGTTGGCATCCGACCGAGTTCCCAACCTAATATCTGACATGGACCAAAGCGAATTCCCGATGCCCATGGGATGACACAAGTTCAAGGGTATAAAAAATACATGGGAACAATTTACCCACAACAAAAGAACACAAAACCACTAAGAATATAAATAAACTAAAATAGGAAACATACAACCAAACACACCTTTAAACTATAAACAGGTTTAAATTCTACGATTAGACTAAAAATTCAAAGTGAACAACAATAGAGATAGAAAATTAAAACTCCAATACCAACCTATAAGAGACACGAGAAGACACATCTCTAAGATACCGACACCAACCTACACACGAATACCATCAAAAACCTGAACCACTATCACTAATCACGAAGCCGTAACCTAGGATACACAAAAAATAAGTTCTATATACAACCAAAGAAGTATGTGGGGTATGAGCCAAATAGACTAGTCAGATACCACCAAATAAAAACGATCCAGGCCGCAACATCAAAGAGATAATTTAATATACTTATTCAAAAACATGCTTTTAAAAAAAGAAAATATTGTTATGGAAAACATTTTCAAGATGAAAGTAAATTGGAAAATAATGTTAGAAGAAAAACCATTTCACAAATACTACTTTAAAGTGGACGAGAATATAAATAAATGACACACACATACTCAAGTGGTCCTCCGTATGCCTACGGAAGGCACCACGTCACGAACAATAGAGAACTGTGGGTAAATCCTCTAAGGTATCTATAATGAGTGGGACACTATAGACATCATACCTCAGTGTAAACGTATAATATGAACCACAATAATCAACAATCTCATGCATGAGCCACTAGTGAAGCCAGGACAAATCACTTCCGTAACATCTTACGTACTAGTCCTAATCTTCCCACCTAGGTACCCAGGCTTTTCCCTTGTGCTCAATCAAGTTCCTCCTTCTCATAGTATTTCACTTTCCCATATCAGAAATTAAACAAGACATTACAAAAAAATCCACCACATGTATATGCAAACACCATTTTAAAAACACACGAACACCAAAACCATATCACAACATAATTCACATCACTTGCATGACTTGATAAACTATTTAAACAATTTAATGAATATTTATAAATAGAACAACAAATTATTTCACATGAAAAATTCCCAGTTCCTTATATAAGAGTTCTTTTAAAAACTCAACGCACATGTAATCCAATCAAATACAACTAATGAACTTTACATATATTTTAATAAATTCAGTTAAAAATTTATAAAAAACATAAAATTAAAAAGAAAATATTTACCAAAGAAAGACACACCCTATTTCATATAATAACACCGCTTTAAAACCAAAGGTATATAATATGCATATCAAATCATGCTTCTCGTAATTCAAAAAATTTGCAATTCAATTTTAAAAGTACAAAACATGGAAAACACACCCAAAGTGATTCATTCTCCTTTTAAAATCTCTATTTAATTACACACACACCTCAAAGACCCTGAAAACGCATTTAACACCTACCAGACGACCCTGAACACATTTCCAAACATATTTTTCTTCCCAAATACCCCTTAGATAAACAATTTCCTAGTTTATAAAGCATATCACATGAAAAGAATCCATTTTAAAATCTATTTCACAACTCAAACCTTATAATATATCATTCAAACCCCATTAACAATTGTTTAAAAACTTCTAGAATTTACCACAAGAAGGTTGAAATAGAAAACATCACAATTTCTAAAAGAAAGTTCAATTTTCATCATGCATTCATGTCACAAAAATTTTAAAGTGCATTTATCATAACCTATAAAGCACTACCAAATATTTATACAACAACAAACATATAAATTATAAGTATTTATTATTTTGAAAATCCATTTTCATCAAATCATCATGCCAAAAAATTCTAAACATAGTTTTCACCATTCAATTAAATCATAGAAAATAATAAAAATAACTAAAAAACAAATTAAATTATCTAAAAGCTGAAAAGGGTTGGAACCACCTACCTAAGGTGTAGAAAAACTCAAAATTCATGATAATTTTATTTTCACACCAAACACACCACAAACGAACACTAAGGAGTCAAGATATAACCAAAAACAACAAGATTAAACCAGATAAAACTCTTAACCTAACACCCTACCCATTGAAAACCTAAAACCTTAACTGTAATCTTACTAATTGAAAGAAACCAACCAAATAAAAAATTACACACCTATAGTGTGGAAGCAAGATGCTAACCAAGAATGTTGGGGAGGTTCCAGAGGTGAGGCATGCTGAGAAAATAAGGCTGAGAAGGGATGTGAGACCATGTGGGTCATGTGAATGGGTTTTGCGGGAGAGGAAGGGGTCAACATGTGGCTGTCCATCAAAGTGGAGGGAATCGGTTAGGTATCCGAAAGAGGATGATCTTGCCAGATGTTTGACCAAATAGGAGGAGCTGAGTGGGTCCGAGTGGGGTAGGAATGGCATCAGTTGGGAGGAATGGGAGCTAGGCGAGGGGGATGAAGAGGGAGAAAGGCATGGCACGAGGGCGGCACCAGATGGTGAGGAGGCCGGTGAGGGTAACACTAGTTGTTGAGGAGGCTAGCGGCTAGGTATGGATGTGGCATGCCAGAAAGGTCACAAGGGGGAGGTTATAGTGCAATAAATTAGGGTGCATCGAGAGAGGGGGGAGGAAGAAGAGAGGAGAGAAAAGAAAAAGAAAAGAGAGAGAAGAAAAAAGATAAGAATAAAAAAGGGGGAAAAGAGGGAAAATAAATTGAAAATAAAAAATAAAAAACAAAGTTAAATAGAACATAAAAATAATAATAAGAAATAAAATATTATTATTGATTAGATTTTTATAATTTTTTTATAATCATAAATTAATAACCATAATAACCATATTAGAATATCAATAAAAACAATAATAATTTTTTTTACCATTTTTATTATTATTTAAATAATTTTTTAACCTTTAAACTCATTTATTTTCATTTCAATTTATATTTATGCCCTGAAAACTGGGCATGCCATGAAAGGAACCGGGTGAGTTCACATGGTGACTAGGGAAAAGTCATATGGCTTCGACCGTTCCTTGCCTGTGCGTCAGACGCCGCCACACCCAAAATTTTCATTTATCAGTAGAATGTAAAATTTCAATCGGCCTCATCCCACACATCAAAAATTATTTTAAAAAGAGAATAAAAATAATAAAAAAATGTTTTAGAAATCCGATGGTGACAATTATCTCCACCATAGCACTTTCGGTCCTCAGAAAGCCAAAACTAATGTTGAACCTTAAAGTAGAAACCGATACCCCCTTGGGGTTAAAAAAGGATCCTTACGAAAACCTATTTAATAGAGGAAAACACACCGTGATCAGAGAAAGTGATTTATATGAAAACCTCAAGAAACTCATGAAAATACTTTATGATATGTGTTTCCCTCCCCAAATAGCCATAACACCTCTCGTTGACTGATCAAGGAAAGGAAATCCCGTACCCACAAAAACCAACATCACAAACCAAAACATCTCAAGAACCATTGAAAGAAAACCACACCATTTAACTGGAATGAATAAAAAAGACCAACCACGTCCAAGGAATACTCTTATCACCTACCCCTATGTCATGTCTAGGAATCGATGTAAAACCATACATGAGAATGAGTGAAGGGGCTCCCCACCATCAGAAACCTACCAAAATCTAAGACGAGATATGAAAATCGATACGGAGGGGGGGGGGATCCGACTCCCCACTATCAGAACTAATAAAAGAAACGATAACTTCTAAAATTTACCAACAGTGACTAAACACTTCACCACAAGGGTCAGGGAGGGCCGGGCCAAACTACTAGGTGTCAAAGACATAGCTGAAGATAGACCAACATCTCTATATCCATGGTTGTGCACCAATCAAATTTGAGACCAATTTACCCAACATACTCAATATAGACCACTAAAAGCGATAAAATCCAGTGGGACGCCACCCCCATGACTATAAGATAACGAGACAATTAAGCCTCCTCATAGCCTCAAGAAACCTCACACACCTATATAGGTTGTTCGGAATGGAACAACCACATAATATAATTTAAACTTCTTTGACTTTCAACACCGATGAAAAAAAAAGTTCGGGGTCCCATACACTCTCATGGTTCCTTACCACACGTCAGCTTCACTCCAGGGACTATGGCTAGAGCCCTGATTTTTGAAGACTCTCCTACCATGTAGTTTGGATTTAAAGAATCCCAAATAGATGTTATCCTTTTTGTGCCACACAAAACCACACCGCAACTGTGACAACACCAACAAACACAGTGAAAAATGACATAGAACTACTCGCTCGTGGAACATCCACAAAAATAGGGGTTTAGATGATGCACATGAATCACCCATTCACCTAAACTATGAAACAAAATAAGGAAAGAAACATGAAAAACACTTCCCTTTGAAAAAAAGATTAGAACTCCTTGAGAGGAGGACACACTCCTAGCAAAACTTGGATTCTCGAAGGGTTCCAAGAAATCCACCATTGCACTTCGAAGAGAACTCACACTGTAGGACATCACCAAACATGAAACTTGTAGCCAATTAAATTAATAAAAATCTTTTAAAGACACCAGTCAACACTGATAACTCTGAACCACATTCACCATTCACCACTGGAATTCCTTTCACTATTTCTAGGGGGAACATGCAAACAGAATAGTGTCGAACTTCATACATGGTGACTCAAACAAATCAAAGAGGCGAAAACTAACTTCAAATCCCCTCATATATATCATCCCTATGTGATAGGATCTACATAACCAAAAATAAAAAAGTGATAGACTTAGAACTATCACTATAAAGGGAGAGTCCTTACTTGAATCAAATGGAGGGCCAATCAACGGATAATTTCCCCTGACCAAACTTCAATCACGTGTTAACAACTTTTTATAGGCATTAACTAGTCAAGAAAGAGAATGATGAACCCAATAAAACTGGTCGAATGGCCAAGACATACTGCAAGGGAACACCAAATGTGTAGGGGGAACCTCTACAAGAGATTCCTGAAGCATTTTACAAAATAAACCACTAACAACACACCTTCACACCAACTTACCAATAACAATTCAAATTGAAACAAAAATTAGTGAAAAAAGATCTTCAGCTCAAAATTACTCACATACGATATTTCCAAAATACAAGGACACAACACACAATCATTGGTTATTAAAACCTTGAATTTTCCTTTAACATAATTTTTTGAAGATAAATGAAGCTGGTGGGTTGCACAAACACTAATGGTGTCCTGTGGGACTCACAAATGCATGCCCTCTTGCCACACTGGCACCCACCTCATGTCCATCCAAGAACTCATCCTCTCATTCCATAAACCATTTAACATTCCATATATATGCATGCAGGTGGTTTACCAAGAGAGAACAAATGATCGAAACCAGAACATTCCATTTTTAAAAACCAAAACAATCAACCCACAATTTTAAAACCTCACACCTCCTTTTCTTTTTAAAGCAATTAATTTAAAAACATTTTCCAAGAACAAATTACATTTAATTAAAAACCATATTCCCATGAATTCAAAACAAAGAGATGAGAAATGATGAAAGAGGAGACTAGTGTCGGTAGGTGACTAGGACATATGGTTGGTGGCCATTCTCCAATTAGGCCACCACCACAGAGGGAATTCTAAGATAGTGTCCCCAGATTTATAGGGCTTTCCAGGCCCTGCGAGTTCACTGAGACCACTGAACCTACTCTCTTTTCATTTCCCATAATCAACATTAACCACAAGGATCAAAAAATCAAAAAAACCTCATCTTACCATGGCAACTCTAGTCCCGCCATGAGGTGTGCTGGCTAAGATCCTTACTCATAGCTAGGGCATAGATTCCCAACAACCTTAACTCTAGTATAACGTGAATATTAGTAATGGAAAATGACCTAAGAGAGAAAAAATGGCCTCTAATACCCTTTTATAATGAACCAGACCGGGTCGCCATCCGACCCGGCACCCGACCCGGTCTGCAATATGGACGGAAGGGCTTTCCCGATCCCCATGTGCTCACACAGGTGCTCGGGTATCAAAACCATATATCGGAATGATTTACCCCAAACCAAAGATCACCAAACCAATAACCATATAAATAAACTGAAACTGGAAATAGACAACCAAACACAAATTTAAACAATAAATAGGTTTAAAGTATTCAATTAGACTAAAAACTCAAAGTGAACAACAAAAAAAGTAGAAAAATAATACCCCAATACCAAACTCCAAGCAACATGAGAAGCCACATACAAAAGCTACCACACTAACCTGCATGAAAATACCATCAACAACCAAAACCACCATCACATATCATGAATTCTTAACCGGGGATACACAAAAAACATGGTCTACGTACACCCAATGGTGTTTGTAGGGTGTGAGCCAAGAGACCAGTAGGATACCACCAATAAAAAGGTTCCATGCCATAACATCAAAGAGATAATTTAATATGATTATTTAAAAACATGATTTCTATTGTTCAAAAAATTTGAAATTTAATTTTAGAAGTACATAACACGACAAACACACCCAAAGTGATTCGTTTTCCTTTAAAAATTTCCATTTTTTTATACACACCTCAAAGACCTTGAAAACGAATTTCACACTAACCAGACGACCCCTAATACCTTCCCAACATGTTTTTCATTCTAAATACCCCGTATATAGACAATTTCTTAGTATATAAATCATATCACATGGAAAAGATACCATTTTAAAATAAATTTCACATCTCAACCCTTTCAAAACCTCATTCTCACCCCATAATCAATTTATTAAACACTTCTAGAATTAACCACAACATGGTAGAAATTAAAAACATGACAATTTCTAAAATAAAGTTCAATTTTCATCATGCACGCATGTGACAACATTGTTGAAGCGCATTTTGCACAATATATAAAGAACTACCTAGCAGTTGTACAACAACACACAAATTTGAAACAAGGCTATATTATTTTGGGAATCCATTTTCATCATACAAGAATTCAAAAACATTCTAATCATAGTCAGCACCATGAAATTAAATCATATAACATATTAAAATTAACTAAAAACAAATTAAATTATCTAAAAGATACAAAGGCATAGAACCACATACCTCGGGTGTAGGAAACCTCAAAATTGTATAGAATTTCATTTGCGTGCCAAAAGGACCATAAGAGAACCCTAAAAAGTCAAGATGTAACCAAAAACAAAAATATTAAACAAGATTAAACTCTAAACCTAACACCCTACCAACTGAAAACCTAAAACCCTAATCCTGACTCTACCAATTGAAAGATACCAACCAAACGACAAAGTACACACCTACGATGTGGATGCAGGATGATGACTGGGCACAATGGCTAGGTTCTAGAGGTTCACCACACTGAGAAAATCTAGATGAGAAGGTGTGTGGTAAAGGGGGTTATGTGAACATGTTTTTTGAGGGAGGTGTGGGTTGGCGTGTGGTTGTCCATCGAGTTGGAGGGCGCTGGTGAGGTAGCAAGAAGAATAAGATCTCTCCGGATGTTAGGATGAACAAGAGGAGGTGCGAGGGTTCATGTGGGGGAGGTAGAGCGTCGGTTGGGAGTTAAGAGAGGTGGGAGAGTGGGAAGGAGAGTGAGAAGGGTGAGATGCGAGGGCAGTGCCAGATGGTGAGGAGACAAGCATTGGTGGTGCCAGTTAGTGAGGAGGCCGGTGGTTATCCATGGATGTGGCTTGATAGAAGGGTTACATGGGGAATGGTATAGCGTGACACATAGGGGGTGAGATGAGAAAGAAGGGGAGGAAGAAGAGAGGAGACAAAAGAAAAAGAAAAGAGGCAAAAGAAAAAAGAGAAGAAGAAAGGGGGTGGGGATAGGGAAAAAGAATGAAAAAAAAGTTAAATAGAACCAAAAAATAATAATAAGATAATAATAATAATAATATTATTATTAATAATATGTTAATATTTTTTTTATAATCATAAATTAATAACAATTATAAAATAATTATAATATTAATGAAAACAATAATAATAATAAAATTACTATTTTATTATTATTAAAATAATTCTTTAAACTTTAACCTCATTTATTTTAATTTCACGTTTTCTATTTTCCCCGAACATCGGGCATGCCATATAGGGAACCGGGCGAGGTCACATGGTGACCCATGAAAAGTCACGCGACTTCGACTGTACCTCTCCCGCGTGTCAGATTCTACCATTACCAAAATATTCATTTATAAGGATAATATTAAATTTCAATCGGGCTTATCCCACACCTCGAAAAATATTTGCAAAAGAAATCAAAAATAATAAAAATAATAAATAATTTTTTTAGCAATCCGAGTGTGACAATTTAGGAGACTAGAAAATATAAGGGAGAGTGATAATTACCTATGAGAAAACATTAGGCTATAGATATCCATTAACTAAGAGATGTAAAGGGATCTCTTTTATATGCGAATGGTGCTGCTAGATAATATATAAATGAGATTCTATTTAAATGTTTAACTGTAATATTTATTCTATTTTGTATTATAATCTCATAAATACAATTGAAATAGTTTAATCACGGGAACCATATATATAGATATATATACATACATCTTCTCTGAGTGATATTATCTCCTCCTTACATAATCATCACTTATTCCTTAAAATCATAACCTACCAGACTAGAATTCTATTTTCTTCTATTTAACATCAGTCGGAAACT
Source organism: Viscum album (assembly GCA_963277665.1). Taxonomy (NCBI): domain Eukaryota; kingdom Viridiplantae; phylum Streptophyta; class Magnoliopsida; order Santalales; family Viscaceae; genus Viscum; species Viscum album. Next base: position 118,096,897 of record OY728137.1, read on the forward strand.
GTGTTACCCATGAAGCCAATCTGACCATCACAATTTTATATGCATAGATACTAATTTGATTCAAGCTATTTTTATGCGACTAAAATTATCCTTATGTAATGATATCTCCCATAATATCCATTAATATAAAAAATAACACTTTTTGATCTTCATTAAGATGGCGACATCAAGAGTTGAACGATGTGATCGTTGGTTAGTGTTCAGTACGAGGTAGATGACATCGGTGATGTGGTTGGTTTAAACCTAAGAGTATTTTCATAACTTTAGGTGATATGAAGATTAAAATAAAGAGTAGCTTTATATCCTAGTTTTATCCATATTCTAACACCACTTACCCTTACATAACCTTTATATCGTCAAAATTACCTTTATATGTGATTGGGTCACCTATACATGAGTTATCTTATAACCTTGACACACCTATACATGCTACACATTATAAAAAATACACCACTTGACCATTACATAGAGCATACACCTAGCCTTATTATAGTATTATTTGGATTACTTACCATTATGTGAGATGAAGGATTGCCATTTTGTAGATTTCTAGACTTCAACCGTACCCCAATGTGAGATATATATATATATATATATTAACCTTAAGTGAGATGATTATTTTTCACAACCCTTATTTTAGATATTAAATCTCACAAAAACATAAGGGAAAATTGGTAAATCATTTACTCAAGGTACTTATTACCATTACAGAACTAGATGGATCCTTGGATTTATCGTAAAAAAGTGTGAGATTACCCTTATATGGGGTTTGATACCCTCATATAGGTACCCTAATACCCTTATATAGGTACCTTTATACCCTTACACATTGGTATGTACCCTTATATAGGTAATTCTATATTTATACATGGGATTGGTTACCTTTCTACATGGAAAAGATACCATTATGAAACTCTAGCCTCCAAGAAATAACTTTACACATGGTTTGAAAAATATAAATTACCCTCACATAGATTTTAATATCTTATTATCATTAAATAATTTTAGAATATGTATCTTTACCTTTATGAAAGTTCAAAATTTTTACATTGATTATAATTTTAACTATTAAATTTTATTAACTTACTTTTTTAAACTGTAATTGAAAAACATAAAATATTTTAATTATTATATTCTATTAATTTATTTAACACTGACATTATATTTCATATACTAATAATTAATATATTTTCTATTTTTAAAAACTTTTTATAATATTCAAAATACAAATAAAACATAAAATTTATAAGATAATATTACTTGGTTTATTTTAATTTAGAAAATGTTTCCATTTTACAATTATTTAAAAGAGAAAAATTTGAACTAAATCTCAGGGTGTTACATTCCAAAAATGTTTTATGAAAATGAAATTTACTTTATCTCAATATACTAGTTATAAAAATGAAAATAATACATATATTGTTTTCAAAAAATCAAACCCCTATTTTATCAATTTTAAAACATTTATGTAATTGTATCATGATATAAATATGTCGTATTCTCATTTTATAAGATACTGAAATATTATTTTACATTTCCATTCGTGAGGATACTACTATAATGGTCAAGTTACTATTCCTATTGACAATATTTTTAATAGTCATATTGGTTACCTATATTCGATAAATACCTCATATTTAAATCATTATTTTTTCACTTATATTGAAGGTTTTATATATTTTCATTTTCACGATGGATATTGCATTAATAATATTTTGATTCATTTCTTGAGTGTTTTTCATGAGAGTGATTATTATGGGAGATCGAGAAATTCCAAATATTCCTATTATTTTTTATGATATTTTCTATATTTTTTCCCATTGATACATTCAATTCTTATATCCATATTTAATCTTTAAATGTAATGTTAATATTAATATAATAAAATCTTATGGGTTTTATCATGTGGTGTATCTGATCTATACTATATAGCAAAATATGTCACTATTATATGAAGGGAAATTCAAGAGATAAAATTATTGGTCATTTATTAGACTTATTAAGTTATATGTGGTGCAAGAAATTATATATCCCCTCAATGAATTAGTAGGTCTCATGAGATGAAACATGTTAGTAATTTAGAATAGTACATACCCATTTATGTAAGTTTTCTTGTCATGAGGGATCGATGGTATGTTTTAGATGTTATAAAATTTGCATTCTATCATTATAAAATCATTTATTGATGTGATTGAGATGATTCAAAAATTTATATTATCCATTGATAAGTTTCAAGATCATGTGATCATTTATTTGGCATTATTTGTTCATAATTAATTCATGTAGTATAATTAATGTCTTATTTATTCTATGATAGATTACATTATATGTATTCTTTTAAAGATCATTTGAACTCACACTTTTATTTTGTTTCTTTTCCCCAAGACTCCATGAAGTATAGTATGATTGATATGAAATGATATTCTTGATGGAATAATAATGTTTTCTAATAAAGTATTATGTTGTATTTTTTTTATTTTCAAGTGTAATATGAGACTCAAGATTATATCATTTTTTCAAAGAATACTAAACTATTTAATCCCTTGGGATGTGATCACATGTATATAGTTCCAATTTAAAACTACAACCATTATCTTTGGGAAACTAGAGTTTAGGTATTATAGCTACAATAAAAGATTCATAGTTCAAACACAATAAACCATATTAAGATATGAAGAAATGATTAAACATTAAATAAACCCAACTATCCATCATTTAAAAATGATTCCTAATAAAGAAATCACCTCATATTTCAACACAACAAAAAATGGGAATCCTAGCATTATTCCAACCAATCATCCCAGTGCCATCACAAAAATCGTCATGCATATCTCCATGGATCTTGTCATCATATAAACCAAATACTACCACAAACATAGGAATCACTACAAATTATAGAAAAAAACATCATCCATTCTATTCTCTAATAATGGTTTATAACATGGATCCTCATCAAGATCAATCATACAAGGAATCTAGAAAACAAAAAACAATCAATCAGGAATATTTTCCCTTAAACCAAGGCATCTAAAATTCTTAAAAAATATGATCACTAATCATAAACCAACTATATTTATAAAAAAAATTATTTACCATGTTTAATTAACCATTTAATTTATCATAGGGTACCACCATATGAAACCTATGACATAATCTTCAAAAATTTATGAATTATTTAAAAATACATTATGAAAAATTCATAACTCTATCAATGTAAAGAATAATTATAATAATGAAACATGGATCTTTATTAATTATCCAATAATAAATATTAGATTTATTTATTTTTTATCTAATTTAAATACAAAATAACCATGATTAATCATACCATTAAAATAGATAGAACACTATATAAAAACACAAAAGGAAAAATGTTAATGCAACATAAACTCAAGTGATCACTATTGCCTAAATCACTTCATTCTTTAATTCTAATATAATTATAAATATGGTTATTTATATAGTCAACTAAATAGATAAATAATGATAAATTAATAATTTTAAATTAAATAATAGAGGATAAATTAATCCCCCACCGTAATGATGTAAATTTTCTTCTAACCAGAATGTGAAAATAATGAAAATATATGATCGCCCTTAAAAAAGGAATTTTTCCCCTCAAAGTACATCACATAAAAAAAACACTAGAAAACATAAAAATAAATCCATGTGAATGAAGGATATCAACAAACATATATTTCATATATAAAATGGGATACAATGGAACCAAACAGAGAAAGAACCACTAGATAAACAGGGAAAACCCACATTAGATCACCACATATCGATATCTAGATACCTACAGTTGAATATTACAAAAGGTGATTCAAAATAATTATAGAATATCTCTTAGGATCCTAAAATTTGTTATGAATAGTTTAAATAATGTAATTTTAAATGGGTGTTCTAGAATTTATTGGAAAATAATACTTACGAAGACTATGGTATTTCAACCTACACCATATTGAAAATCTCCCATCTCCTGAAAAAAATAGTGTATCGTAAGAGAAAATGCCACATAATTTTTGGTCAAAGTGTGTTAATGAAACATAGAACAATCCAAATCACATATCTTATACATTAGGATAATTACCATAGTGAAATGAAATCACTAATCAACAAAATTATAGTGATAAAGAAGAAGGCCATTCCACAAAATATCCATATAGCATAAATACCCTAAAAAGAATAAAATTGGAACCTACCATCCTGGATTACATGATGCAACATAACCCCAAAACCATAGTGGCGCCAAAATAGGAAGAAGAACCCAAACCTGCACTTTATATCCTCTACGCCATAAATCATAATCTATGTTGTAGCCTAATCTCCCAAATGAACAATATAATGTAAAACTAACCTGTACCCAAAAATCCTAATCTTCTAAAAAATATGTTAGATTAACTCCCCTCCTTCTTCCTTTGAAACTCATCTTAGAACATGCAAAACCATAAATACACAAAGGAACAATATTTAGTCATATAATCCCTTACATTCCAGCTTTCTGAGAAATCATTTTACAAAGATATTGTATTACATAATTTGTAATTGTAGGATAGGTTATCATTTTTTCGACTATTCTATATATCCATAGGGGTCTTGAAGGGTTGTTATAATCTGATCCCAATTTATATGTAGTAATAACTTCTACCAGGATAAGGACACAAAAGGCCACACACTAAGAATATTCATGATTGTGACATATTCTTAGAGAATATAAGTTTATGCTATGGTGGGACTGACCACAACGTTTGGGTGATGTTAGAGTTTTACCAAGTTCTAGGAATTAAATAAATTCAAAATTTTTCTTATTTATAGTAATGTGTTTATAATTTATTTACTCACTATATTTGAAATTAATTAATTTATTATAAAATAGTATTTTTTTAATTAATATTAATATTCAATGTTTTAAAAGTATCTAACAGGGTAAGGGAGTTAAGTTAATGACTTTAATTTTTTCATGTACCATTTACTAAATGTCATATTAATGAGAAAAATTTTAAATAACTTTTATGGATGATTTAATAATTAATTTTGTTTTATTAAGGACCCATTTAAAAGGTTTATGATACTCAGAGGCCTAAGTAAAATTAAATGGACTTTAGACTTACATATATAAGACAACATAATCCAAAAATTAATGTAAATATTCATTCCATAGAGTTTTAGATCCTCTCTCACTTATATCCAAAATTATAGAGTGATAATAGAGATATATAAGAACCCTTATCCATGTTATTCCTTTATATCGAAGTAATGGTAATTAGGTGATCATAATTACACCCAAAGTGTAGTACCAACTAATTTAAGTAAGTAACAATTTATTTATTATTTTTAAGAATTTAATGTATATGAGTGTTGTTTGGGAGATTTTGGGGAACTATTGAAATGTTTTTGGGACTTTTTTTTAGGTACATGTTTTGGGAAGACTGTTCAACACCTACATGAAACCATGAAAAATGAAACAAAGGATAAATGGAAGGTACAAGGGTTGCTTATGGTTTTTCCAAACCAAGTGAAAACCTAGGAGAAAATGTGTTACTTGCGATAGTGTGATTTAGAATGGTAGAAATATATTTTGGAAACCATATGAGCCAATGGTGTGATGTTCAACAATTGAGGTAGTAAATTGTGAACATTTAGAACATGGTTTTCCTAATTGTGCAGCTAACTTTTCATAGTTTAAAAACTAGATCCATAAATGTGGATCAAGGTTGATTTTATGTTTTAATGCCTTTTCCCCAGAAACAGAGCTAACACATGTTTTTTATCTCTAAAATTATGGAGAACCTCTCATTATTGAATTGGAAGAAATCTTTAGCCCTTCCTCGGAGTGTTGAAGCTTGATTCTCAAGGTAATTCATTATTCATGGTTGTTCTTGATTGTTTTTATTAGATTATATTTTCTACCTCTCTCTATTTCTTTGATTTGTGCCCAATTTTGATTAATATATGGCAATTAAGGCCATATATGATTATATTTGTCTTGGATTATGATAGGGTAAGGGATTTATGGTCGTTTTGTGGAGATTTAACTCGGTTTCATGGATATTTTTTTTTCATTTATCATTATCACTATTTTTTAAGGTATGAGTCTTCACTCTTGACTCCTATATTTAGAATATAATGGCCCAATTTAAAATTGATTATTTGTGGGAAATTGATTTATATTTTTGGTGTAATAATTTTTGAAATCATCTTGAGTGATGGTTTGTGGAAGCATGAATATTTGGTCTTTTTATATATAGTTCTTTGGTTCTTGGTTTAAAAATGTTATTTAAAAATGTGTATTTTATAAAATTGTTTCAAATTTATTAAAAAAATTTTTTCAATAAAATTGATGGTTTTATTGAAATGAATGGGAATCATTGATTTGAATTAGTTTGTTTGATTATTTTCAATAAAAGAACAATTTTTATTGAAATAAATGAAATTATAGTTTTAGCATTGGTTTGGAATATTTTTTGTTTGTTTTTATGTTCATTTGGGATAGATATGGGTAATGAGTATCTCCCATAATTAGTGGGATAGATAAGTGTTAAGGATCTCCCTCGTTAAAATGGTTCACTAGGTGATGGATTAGTGAATGGTTGACTCACCACTCACAATTTAAGGGAGGTCTAGGTTTTTTATGCATAGTGGAATGTATGGATAAGTGATGTGGAATGGTTATGTCATAACAAAATTTGTAAAATGATTTTAGAGAATTGTTTTTTTCCTTTCATGGAACATGATGTTGTTTTCAAAAAATGGTTTAATTGGTATTTGTTTATTTTTTGATATAAACTATTTTAGAAATTATTTCATATAAGTTTTTTTACACAAATGTTTCTAACATGTTTTATACTACTAGAATGTGTAGGGATGTCATTGGGGGGAAATATAATATGTTTCATTACTCACCCCCACTTTAGAACATTGGTGGTTTTTTAGATGTTGTTTATCGATACATGGGAAAAGGAAAAGTATCACACATCTTTAGCAAAACTTCATGATACATATGATTTTTGGTGGATTTGGAGAATGGAGGTTGATGAAGCCTTGGATTCATAGTTTTCTTTGAGTCTCATTGGTTTTGTAGGCTTCCATTATGCTCTTTGAGATTATAGACTTCTATTACGGCACTTGGTTTTAGTTTGGTATTTACAGAAATGAAATATTTGAGATGTATTTCATTATCTCTTGCATTATATAACATTTATTTGGTTATCACATGTTTGGGTAGTTGTTTTATTATTTAAGGGAAAATAATCCCCCACTTGTGTTGAAGCCCTTTAGTATTTATTTCCCACTTTTGGAGTCTCAGGGATGTTGCTTATAGCTGAGTAATGTTCCTCTAGCTTCTCAAGCCAATGAGGAGGGGAGAGATGCTATAAGTGGTACTGGTTTAGTCCTTCCATTTTTTTGAAACAAGTGGTCTTTGAAATGGTATTGGTTATCGGTCTTGGAGTTCAAATTCATAATAGTCTATTCTTTATGTTGGTATCATAGAAATGAATAGGATTGTTGGGACTTGAAATTTAGAGCATAAAAATATGTTACAAATATTTTTATAATGAACTTCAAGTTACCAAAGAGTTGGGTACATTAGTGTTTTAGATACACTTATAGGATTTTGAATCTCATTTTCATGGGTTTAGAAAATTATATTTCCATTACATGCATTAGAAAAATGAATTTCCACTAGGAGTGTGTATTTTATTTCGAGTAATTATATATTAATTTGTTCAATGAGTTGTTTTTTTAAAAAAAAAATTAATTTATTTTCAAAGGTTATATTTTGAAAAATTGAATGGTTTTAGTATTTTGAAAAGGGTTTGATTTTCAAAAGCTCGACAGATTTTTAAAAAATGTTAGAACTTTGAAAATTTTGATTTTGGAAAGCAACCTTGTGATAGTTAATGTGATAGAATTTTAAATGTGAAGCCTAAAATTAATAGATATTGTCACTTGTGGCCTTTTTTGTTTGTATAGAAATTGGAACCTAGTAGGAGTTTTCGAAACCAACCAGAATATGTTATAGAGAAGGTGGTTTCACTTGTTCCATAGGTGAACCAACAACCAATTTATAGCATTCTCCAAGAATTTCTTGTTTTGGAATGGGGTAATAGGAGTGATATTCCAAGAAAAGTCAATTATTTCATCCAATTATAAAAACATAAAAAATATATATTTAAGAGAGATTCTAAACTAGAGTAGTTATGGGTGTGGTTGATTAATAAGAATCATATATTAGATTTCATCAGCACACAAACTGAGCTAAAATTCAAATTGGAAATGTATATTCCTGAATGATCTTTCATTCTTGTGTTGGGATCTAGCTGTGTAGTCTAATGTGTATCAAGGCCTTGTTTGGGATGATTTTGAAGAATTATTCAACAAACAATTGTATCATCACATGTTCAAAAATTAATGAATGAAAAGCTTCTTCATCCTAAATAATAAAAATCTACTTTCTATTGAGTGTGCGTATAAATTCATTATTTTAGTTCACTTTGAACCTAAAGTTTGTATTAGTTTGTCTTTTAAGGAATACATTTATGAATTGGGGTGGTGATATGGGATTCTCTTGAATATTTCTATATTATGTATCACAGACCCAAACAAGATGATCAATAGAGATGAGGGGGTTGAAAGAGGCCAATTAAGAACTATGGGAGGATGAATTATTTTGATACCAATGGGAAATAGTGGGAACTCTAATAATGGGGGAAAGTGGAAGTGGTACACCTATTTACAAGGTGGGAGAATGAATCAGAATCAAACAGATGGATTAATGAATCTTCCTCCAAAACCAAAGAGCCAGCCTAGATGTTTTCATTGTGGTTCATTCGACCACATGAAGTGATAGGGTACAGAACCACATAGAAATGCCACAAAAATCATTAGGGGAATATTCAGTGATATTATCAAAATTCCCCAAGGTCAGGTGATCAAGACACTTCTCAGGCATCGCAGGCATCGTATGCTTCGGTGGGGTGAGGGAAATAGATCAATCTAATCAGAAGAATAGAGATATCCATAGTTATTCTAGGAATACCATGACTTCTTTGGTAGTGCAATATCAATAAGGAAATAAGGAACAAAGTGTAGCGATGAAGAAACTACTTGGATCAGAGGAGCTGATTGTGGATGATCATATTGGACCATCTATCGTGAGAGGTACAATTATTTTGAATTATACGCTTATTCATTCTTGGTTTAAGTTTATGAATCTCATTTATTTACTTATTCTCTTGTTTTTGATTCACTAATTATAAAAGTTGATATGACACCCTTTGTGACAATACATTAAACTCATATTGGTCAAAGAGAATGTCGAGAATTTTTGTGTTGATAATGTTCAATAATATTTGGTGGAGCAAGATGAAATTTGATTTATCTATTCTTGAGATAGATGTTTCTGATATAATCTTGTGTATGAATTGGTTGAAAATGTTCAATGATCACATCAACTGTTATAATAGATGGGTCAGTTTCACAACTGAAGATAGATAATATCATGAATTTCAAGGAGACCAGAGTGTAAAGGTGGGTGAAACGATCTTTTTGGAGTCTTCGGTTGGAACAATATCATACCAGTTGGAGGCATTGAACTTGTAATCAATGAATGTGATTGAGAGTAATAGTTTTACAGTAGTGGTTAAGCAGTTTCTAGATGTTTTTCCTGAGAACTTCTCAATGTTAACACTTTTAGGGGAAGTGGAGTACACAAGTTATATCCTTCTCAGGACTAGTTTTGTTTAACTATAGTCTTATAATATGGAACCAATATAATTAAGGGAATTGAATGTGTTTTTGGATGTTCTATAAAGAAAAATTTCATTCGGTAGACCACGTCTCCATGAACATCACCAGCTTTTTTGTTTGAATAAGGTGAATGGAACTGTTTGGCTTTGTTTGGATTATTGTATGCTTATCCAAGTTATGATAAATAATCATTATCCATTTACATGTATTTAATGATCTATTAGATCAATTGAGGGGAGCTCAATTATTCTCTAAAATTGAATTCTGATCAAGGTATCACCAATTGTGAGTTTAGAAGGAGGATATTCCCAAGACACCTTTTAGAAGTAGATTTTTCCATTATGAATATGTGGTAATGCTTTTTGGAATTAAAAATTCACAATAAGACTTTATTCCATTGGTGAATCAGATATTTTATAGGTATCTCGATTAATTTGTGTTGGTGTTTTGGGATGACATATTGGTGTATTCATAGACAAAGGCTGATCATGAAAAACTCTTGGAGAAAGTGTCGGGAAACTTTAGGGACTATCATTTGTATGCCAAATTATCAAAAAATAAATTTTTGATAGAAGATGCATTCTTTTTAGCCATGTAATTTTTGAAAGAGTTTCTTTGGTGGATCTTTAGAATATAGAGGCCATAATCTCTGAGCAACCCCAAAATAATGTCTTTGAGATATAAAGTTTTTTTGGTCTAGTTGGTTATTACCAACTCTTTGTTTGTAATTTTTCATGACTAGCTTCTCCTATGATAGTTTTGACAAAGAAGAATGTTCCATTATATTGGAAGAATAATACCCAAAGTCTTTTCAAGAGCTAAAGGTTCTCCTTACATGTGTAACGACATCTATTTTATCAGAATAAGGACAAGGGTACTTGGTGTATTGTGATACATCATGATTAGGGTTGGGATGTGTTTTCATTCAAAGAGATCATGTTATATCTTATAGAGAAATAAAAATACAAGTGCATGATAAGAACTACCCAACACATGATTTTTAGTTAGCTACCATAGTCCATGCTTTGAATAATTCATGTAATTATGTCTTTGCTGAGAAAGTTACTATGTTCACAGATCATATGATATTGAAGCATATATATATATATATGTGTGTGTGTGTTTGGGGCCGAAGCCACATTTTTTTATTAAAACAAAGGAACTCTTTTTTATGGGTATAGGAGGCCCTATTACATGGTCTGTAGGCCCAGTGTGCATGAAATCCCATTACATGGCCTTAAAGGACTATTGTTTTTAGCCTAAAGGCCCAATGTTGAATAGTACTTCTACAATACCTTGGCTACTATAGTACTTACTACAGTACCATAGCTTCTATAGTCCTACAATAGTGCCCTCTGCCGCTACAGTGTTGACGTTGCAAGAGTATCTCCACTACTACAGTCTACTATGGTGCTGCTACATTACTCTATGCCCAATGGAGTTTGAACCCATTTTTTTGATGTAAAATTATAGGTTTCTAACCACTAAGTCAAAACCCAAATACCTAAATCATATTTCTACACAATTGTTTTGAACTTGAGATAAAGAATATGGATGGAGTATCTTCAAATGTTTGAGTTTGACATGATGTAGACAATGTTTAAAAGAAATTCAGTGGTAGACGCTTTAAAGAAGATAGTCATATGCTCAATTATCAGAAGAGGATTTAGATGAGTGGTAGTTGATGTCATTCCTAGACAAAATTAATGTGGAATGTGTAGATCGAGGTGAAGTTAGGGTTTTATTTCTTATTTAAGTTGTTCTAGATTTGTTAATGATGGTTAAATAGGTATAGAAATCTTATTTAGAATGTGTTTTGACGAGTTTAAAACAAAATGGTGGGGAGACTGTTAAGGTATATATGTTGGATGAGAGTTTAGTGTTGTGGTTGAGGAATCAAATGGTTGCACCTATGGATTTTCAGGAACAACTTCTTCATACTTACCATGATTCAAGATGGGATGGTCATCCCAAAATATAGAAGACGTATAAGGCATTGAAATCAATGTTTTTGTGGACTGATATGAAAAATAATGTGGATGAGTTTTTTCCAACGTCCATAACTTGTCAGGATGTTCAGGTAGAGCATTGATAACCAATAGTTATGTAGTAGTCTTTACCAATTCCAGTGTGTGAATGGGAGGAGATAGATATTTATTTTGTAACTATTCTCCCAAGAAAGATTCACAAACATGATTCCATATGTTTAATAGTGGAATGAATTAACAAGCCATCTCATTTTACTCCTATTTGTTAAACTCATATAGTGAAGGGATTCTCAAAAATGTATATATGAGAAGTGGTAAAGATACATGGAATACCATTTTCGATAGTTTCATAAACAGATCCAAGGTTTTCAGCTCGTTTCTATAAATACATATAGAAATCCCTTGGGACAAATTGAATATGAGTATGATGTATAATCCCGAGATGTATAGGAAATATGAAAGTTTGATACATAATTTATAATAAATATTGAAGGCTTTTGTAATGGATTTCAGTGGTTCATGGGAAGAGAACACATAGTTATTAGAGTTTTCATATAACAATAGTTATCATGAATCAATATAAATGTCTCCATTTGAAGCATTGTATGGGTCTCATTGTCATTATCCACATTGTTGTGTGGAAACATGCAGGATTTCACTAGTTGGGTCAATCTTTGAGACATAAAAAATAGAGAGGTTTCAGTTGATCAGGAAACTGACCGATATAGATCAAAGTCATTAGAAATCTTATGTGGATCATCATCATCAACCGTGGTCATTTTTCCTGAGTGATCTTGTGTTCTTAAAGATTTCTACAAGGCATGGACCCTGAATTTTTTGGGGCAGGTAAATTTATCTATTCATTACATTGGCCATTTTAAAGTATTGGAACTTGGTAGTGAGGTGACTTATTGGTTTTCATTACCACCATGGTTCATTATGGTGCATAATGTGATCCATGTATCTCATTTGAAAATGTGTTAGCCTAATCATGACCATGTGATTCAATGGGGTCATGTTGAACTAGGGTTGAATGATTCCTTTGTAGATGTCCCTATGCGAATTGTGGATAGTTAATAGAAAGTATCACGTGGTAAAAGCATCAGTATAGTGTAGGATTTATGGAAGAAAGGTAAGATTTAGGATGAAACTTGGGAATTAGATAAGGAAATGAAAGAGAAATGTCAAGAACTCTTTCATAGAAAGGATGACGTTTTTACTTTATAAGAATGGAACTACAACTAGTGGGGAGAATTTAGTAACCTTGGTTTTAAGTAAATAACCCTTTATTTATGAATTTTAAGAATGTAATGTATATGGGTGAAATTTGGGAGAGTTTAGGGATCTTTTGGAATGTTTTTGAGGGTTTTCTACACATTCATGGTTGGTGGATGTTTTTAGAAAAATGTGAAACACCTATTAGAAACTGTTCTTTGTGAAACAAAGGATAAAAAAGGCACACAAGCTACACATGGTTTTTCAAAACCGTTAGTCAACCTAAAAGAAACCACAATACTTGAGAAAGTGGTCTTTGGAATGGTAGGATCATAATTTGGAAATCATGTAATATTACAGTGCAATGTTGAACCCTTGAGGCAATAGCTTTCATATAGTTAGCAAATAGTTTGCCTAACTGTGTGACTAACCATGCCCGTTTAAAAACAAGATCCACAAAAAGTGGTTCTAGGTCAGTTTTATGTTTTAATGACTCATTTTCCCTAAATGGTCCTAACTCAGAAAGTTTCACTCTCAAAGGTAGTAAAACATATCCCTATCAAATTGAAAGCGACTAGAAGACATTCTTTGGTGTATTGAAAATTCATTCTTATGCCAAGTCATAATTCTTGGTTGTTCTTGATGGGTTTTCTTTGATTCTATTCTCTATATCTCTTAGTTTCTTAGATATATGACCACTATTGATATATATATGGTATTTAAGGACAAATTTGATTATATTTTTCTTGGTTGATGATAGTGGAAGAGATGTAAGGTGGGTTCATGGATATTTAACTTCGTTTCATGGGTTTTTTCATGTATTTTATAATTTTATATATTTTATTGAGGTTGGTGGCTTCAATATTGACACTTATATTTATAATATGAAGGTTTGATTAAAAATTTAGTATTTTTTTAAATTGATTGTAAATTTTCAATGTAATAATTGTTGAAACCCTCTTGAGTGAGGGTTTGTGGAAACATGGAAATTTAGTGTTTCTATAGAAATTGATTTGGTTCTTGGTTTTATAACATGATTTTAAAATGTTTATTTTCTATAATAGTTCTAAATGGATTTATCAAAATGTTTTCAAAAAATGGAAGGTTTAATTGAAATTAATGGGAATGGTTGATTTGAATTGGTTTGATGGGATGTTTCTAATAAAATAACTATTTCATTGAAATAGTTGAAATGGTTGTTTTTGAATTGGTTTGGAATAATTTTAGTGTGTGTTAATATACATTTTTTAAAGATATGGGTTACGAGTCTCCCCCATCATTAGTGGGATTTATAAGTGTCAAGGAACCCCCGCATCAAAATGGTTCACTAGGTGAGGACTTAGTGAAAGGATGACTCAACACTCATGAGTCTAGGGAGGTCCTAGTTTTTAATACATGGTGGGATGCATGGATAAGTAAAGCTGAATGGTTATGCCAAAATAAAATTTGTAAAATTATTTTGCAAAATAATTTCGTTTCTTTCCATATAACTTGATGTTGTTTTCAGAAAATGGTTTCATTATCACTTGTTTATATTTTTTTATAAAATATTTTAGAATTTTTTTATATAAATAGTTTTTATATAAATGTTGTAAACATGTTTCATCGTAGTGAAATGAGTAGGGAATTAATTAGGGAATATCTACTAAGTTTCACTAATCACCATTGCTTTGTCACTTTTGCGTTTTTTAGATATTTTTTTATCAAGACATGAGAAATGTTAAAGTATCACACATATTTAGTAGAAAATTGTAATAAATGCGATATTTTAGGGGCTTGGAGCATGAATCTTCCTAGAGACTTCAAGTCTTAGATTTATTTTACTCTCATTGGTTTTTTATACTTATTCTATGTGATTCAATATTGTAGAATTATGCTGTGGATCTTGGTTTTAGGTTGGTTTTAATATAAATGAAATATTTGAGTTTTCTTTCATTATTTCACACATCATATAATATTTATTAGGTAATGGTATATTTTGGTTGTTGTGTTATTCTTTAAGGGAAAATCATCCCCCACCTATGTTGAAGATCTTCGACATTTATTGTTAGACTTTTTCATCTTGGGGATGTTTCTTCCGGCCAATTAATGTTGCTGAACCTTTATAAGCCAATGAGGAGGGGAATGATGTTACATAAAGACTCTTCAATTATTTTTGATAACAAAAATAAAAAACATTGAAAAATAATATGGATCATAAAGAATGTGTGGAAGATATAGAGTGAACTAAAATTAATTTATTCGATTAGTGATTACTTTCCAAGAGAGAAACACTCTTGCATCAACAAATTTTATGAGGATAGGGAATAATGTTATTTTCACGCTCAATTTGATTCCCATGAGATCATCGGGTAGTTAACTAGGTAAAAAAAGATAGCGATGACATTACAATGTCAATCATGGTGTAGAAATTTTAATTTTTTCCTCATCACAAGATTTTATATTGAAACTAGTACTATAATACATGGAATATCAAATTAAAATGCAGTATATAATTATAGATAATCATGGTCATGCTTGTATACAATTAATGATATCCTACTAAGATGATCACATGTAAAAAGATATATAAAAATAAAATTTATGAAGCTATAATATATCCTTGGGATGTACCTCTTACATATCAAGACACTATCCAAGCCTATCAACTGAATGATTCAATATTATCCATTTTCCCAACATGATCTTAAAAATAGTGAAGTTTGTTCAGGTACCCAAGTTCCATGGCTACCCAATCAGGGTGTGAGTATTACTCTGTATAGATCCAAAAACATGGTATTGATATATCTAATAAATGAATTGTATACATATGATATGTTCAACAAAATACGTTACTGAATTGTAAAAGTGTAAATTAATACCCACTATCAATTTTGGGATTCTAACATGAACCTGTGATCAACCTAGACCAATTTCATATAGTGTTAGTGTATCTCGGATCATTTCACATGATCATTTAACATAATGATTCCAAACAGTATCATGCGCAATAAATTTTTTTTTCAGAGTGTTACATATGAAATCCAAATCATTCTCTTAGTCCACTCGTCAATTGGATCCTAGGTGTACCATACTAGAAAACCCATCACCTAGATCCATGGGTGTTTATCCCTGCTGAGAATCAAATTATCTTGAGTCACAAAAGAACCTTCCATGAAGTACATCGTTTTATTTTAGGGGTGTATCTCTCTACTACCAGAAGTCACATCATTTGAGTCCAAGGGTGTTGTTCCCCCACTAGATATAACCTCTTAGAAGTGTATAGGCATGGTTAATACTTCCAAACATCACACAATCCAGATCCAAGGATCATTTCTAAGATATAAAAAACCATTGTTTCAATATCATAGTTATCCATGAATCTCATAGTAAAGACATACTGTGTGTATCACAGTCATCCCAAAATGAAAAAGGCACAAAGATAGATCCACAATGCATTCCCAAGTCACCCCACACATATTAATAAATTATGGTTGGTAGTGTGCCCAACTGGAACAAACTCACAATATAAATCTTGATAGGTTTTATATATACTAAAAATCATATTAAAAATATGACATTTTCCTCTCAAGTGCACAACCTTTCATTGTCTTTATATCCATATAAGACTCACATCATTTATTTGGGTTATAAGGTGACACTAAAAATACTCCCAACCCATTCCAATTCACACCCTCTTAGTGTTATTGTATTACTAAATATGTAACGTCATGTTAAATTCTTTCTAGTAAATTTTTCTATATTTTTGTTTCCATTTTATATTGGGTTTATTTCGGGCCCTTAAAATATTTAGATTGGTTTTTTGGGAAAATGGCCTACAGTTTAGGGATGTATGTTTTTTTAATTATTATATTCTAGGTATAAATTTTTCAAAGGATTTATAGGATTTCATTTGAGGAATATGTTTGGGGAATTTATATGTTTCTAATCATGTTCTAGCTATGTAATATTTATAAGAAATATTTACATCATGAATTTATTTCACAATGTGAATCCATTTCTCAATAGATACTATGAATCAATTTCTGGATATGAATGATTACAACATCAATAATGGAGATCATTATGTGAAATGGTTGGGATCATGATTTTTAACCTAGGGAAACACCCTTTTAATGTATATGGAGTCCATGGATTTCGCATCATGAATCCAAGATTCAGATCATGAATCTAGGATTCACATCATGAAATTATTATGACTTTTAGGTTTTCACAAATGGATCAGCTAAATAATAATTTGAACTTTCATGAAATCACCTATCACTTACCCTTGTGCTCTCCAAGGTGATTTTGGGTATCTATTCTCCTTCTATATCACATCTTTTTGTTTATTTTTCTTCAAAGTAATACTTTTATGTCTATCCTGGTAAGAGACCTTTCTTCTTGTTTATTTTTGTTGGCCATAAAATAACTATTGCCCTGATTTTTTTGATTCATTGATCATGTGGTGATGTTTTTGATGCCTTCTAGATATAATGTGTGATATTATTTCAGGGTGAGATTCTTTTTTGGTTTTTCTATAGAATGTAGCCTATTTTAGTTCATTCAATAATGTCTATGTGTTCCATCTAGTGGTTGTGGATCCCAATGATTTTGTTGTGTGACTCAATTTTAAGTTATGTGGTTCAATCTCTAGCCAATTTTAAATGAAACTTGAATTCTCTAGAAATATATTTTTTTTATAAACCAATAATATTTATTTGTTGATTTGTGAGTTTGGAAGCAGGTTTTTGGGAAAATGTGGGGTTCCCATTCTTTAAAAAATATATATTCAAATAATTTGGAATTAGATTTATGAAATGGTTTTAAAAAAGAATGGTTTTTATGAAATTATTTGGAAATGGTTTCACATGGGAAGCCTTAGGTAATATGGTTGAAGGTGTATTAATAATACTCATCAGTTGATACCATGGGGGGTTTACTCTTTGGTTGTTCCTATACTCCCTAGGCCCAATTTCTTACAGTCTTAATAGAGAATTTTTAGAGGATCACCTTCTATGGTTTCCCATTTCTATCCAGATTCGATGCATATCTATAGAGACTTGATGAACATGGTTTTATCTATTTTCGTATGGTTTTTCTAGATAGAATGATTTTTAGTGATCCTTGGCATGATTTTAACAACGTTTTGATTTTCACTATTTTGGATGTGATTATATTCTTTGATATATATGGAATATTTTGATAATTTTTTACATGGATTGTTTTCAACTATTGAAAAGGGGAATGATTTACCAAGATTATGATATAAAAACTATTTAACTAATTATCATTCTTTATTTAATTTAAATTTGATAATGTTCAGATTGTTATATAGAAAATTTTTATGGAACACCTGGGTGGGATCATATTGAGACTGTTCATCTTAAACCCTAAATGACTCGTTGGTGGTGTGTAAACCCAGTATGGTATTTTGATGCAGGGAAAGGTATTGAAAAACAAAAATGTGGTGAGGTTTTGGTAAACTATGTTTAGGTAGATGTATTTGAGATGGTGGGAGTTTTATACACTATTATATGGATTAATTTGTTTCTATTTTTGTTGTCCTTTACTATTGGACTTAAAATTTGGGATGTTCAAACTATTTGAGTTTTATTGTTTCTATTATATTGTTTTATTTATGGAATATATTCTTATATTATATTCTATTGTTTCTACATTCTATGTATAAATACTCCATGTTGTCTGTGTCATTTCGGGTGAAACTATTCCCTCTGGTAGCTGTTGATTCCTAGGAGCTATTGACCAGCTAGTGGGAATTGTGAATGCCCTTAAAGTATATGGAGGATCGAGTTGGGTACTATATGGTGAGGGTTACCGAGGTTGATGAATTACTATTTTGAATAAGATCTTGGTTATGGTCCATCATAGGAAGTTAGTAGAATTGTGTTAAGATTTCTAGGACATGATAGGAAGGTTACCTTGAATTCATAGTAAAATTATCCCATGATAAGATTTAATCTATCATGAGATGTCGAGATATGTGACTCCATTGTTTTGTTCTTGACCTTCATATCAGTTTTTTATTATGGTTTTTGGGTTTTAATTGTGATTTTCTAGTCATCTTGTTGTTTATTTTATTTTCAATGTGTAGTGACATGCCTTCAAGACTATTTCCATGGGTTCTATAGGAGGGTGTAGCTGATGATCGTAAATGGAATCAACATTTGGATTAGAATCATATAGAGGATATTATATGGGAAATTTTTTTCATGTACCAAAATTCTATTCTTATCCAGAACATAGTTTTTGAGGTAAATCGAGGAGTTAGATGATAAATGGATTGATCCTTAGAGTTCTTATACAAGAAAACACCATCCTTTAAGGGTAAACATGAGACCCAATAGGTGAAGGAATAGATGGAAAGTATTTATTATTTATTTTATTATCTATATTTACTTGAGAATATCAATGTTAAGTGCACGATGTTTATACTCAACAGTACTAACAAGCGATGGTGGGATTCCATGATATAGGTAGATATGATCTTTGGCTTGAATGAAAAGGGATTCATGACCCTCTTCTTCTAGTAGTTATTTATAGAGTATCTTATGATGTAAAAGTATCTACAGTTCCTCTAATTTTATTTGGGAGAGAGATCAATTTCAGTTTAGACCAATCGATTAAAAAAATGGATCATTTTTATTTGAAGGTATTGAAGAATGATCAGATGAAGCCTCAAAAGTTCCTGTAGGGTTTCAAAAATAAATCATATCATTCGTATTCATGATTAATATTTATACCTATATGGGGAAAATAGATTGAAAAATTATGCGAGATATGGATATGGAATGAAAGGTTTGATCTTCTATCACTTCTCTTACACATAGTGGTAGCTTTAGTGGTGTGCATGAGATGAAGAGGAAGTAGAATGATCATCATAGGGGTGGTGGATTTGGTTCTCAATAGTGGGTCTCCACTTTACCACCAGTTACATCTATTAGTGTTCCCATAACATACTATATGTGTTACAAGATTGGGAACAACTAACTTTTTTATTCCATTCATGCGAAGATGTGCAATGGTTATTACTACTATGTCTATTTATAGAAGTTCTATCAGGATTTGCATTCACATAGATATAGTTAGGGATCATCGTCTCCAACCGCCAATGTGGGATAATAAAATTCATCAAAGTCTATAAGTATCTAGTTATAGGATTCATGAGTGATGAAAATTTACATAGTAGATGATTTTACAATGGTGGATGAAAAATAGACAGTGATAGTTAGAGGAACCATATTTATTGCATCTTATGTAGTGATTGCTTTATTTGATACTCACACCTCCCAATAGTTTATTTTTACCCATTTTAGTGATGTGTTTAATCTTACAATAGAGATAATGTCCTTTATTATGGAGTTAGCAACACCTCTTGTGAATAGAAAAGAGTAGGGGTGTCAATGTACTTGTTCGCTATTGATAGATTATGTAGAGTCAGTTTGGGATTTCTTTATTCTTGATATAGATCTGTTTAATGTCATCACATAAATGAATTATCTTATCACTCATTGTGTTGATTTTGATTATTATCATTGAAGATTCTCATTACAAGATACCGAATGGAGGTATCAGTTGTTTCGGGATGAGTGGGACCCAAGGTTTTGTAACACAAGACCTTTCTACCCAGAGATCAGAAGCTTGATATATACTATTGTGGTTGATCTAATTTTTTTTATTGGTGATATTACCTTGGTCTTCAAATATATTATTGATATTTTTATAGATAATTTCTTCGGTAAGCCTCTATATAGGGTGGTTCAGTTCATGATTGATCAGGTTCTTGGTATACCAAGGATATCAATACCATATTATTTTTTGACACAAACAGAGATTAAAGAACTCAAGATTCATTAGGATGATCTGATTATTAATGTTATCATTCACCGTAGTGTTTATCATTGGGTATCCCTAGTGACCTTTCCAATAAGGCATATGTTTCACTTCAATTATGCATAGAATATTAGTAGTTGAATTGGATAATGGTTAAGAATATATATCATTTTCCCCATGTGGATTATTTATTTGATAGGTTTTATGGGGAAAATGGTTTTTTGAGGGTTGATCTTTGGTCCGGTCATCTTGAACTCATGGTTCATGCATCTAAAACTCCAAAGATAGATTTCAGGTGAAGGTATATACATTAAAAGAATTTTTTTATTCCTTTTTCTGTAATTAATGATCCTATAATTTTTATGGGTGTGATGAACAATATATTCCATCATTATCTCAACTATTTTTTTGTAGTTTTAAAGGATGAAATTTTGGTTTATCCATGATCTGAGCATGATCATGAGAACAATCTGAGTTTTGTTTTGTAAATCTTGAGGAGTCACCATTTGAATGTGAATATATCAAAATTCAGTTTCTGTATCCATGAAGTGAAGTTCTTGGAGCATGTGATTTCAAAATTTGGCCAATTAGTAGATCCTTAGAAGGTTAAGGTTGTCTTATCATGGGAGGATCCCTAAAAAATCCTTGAGATTCATAGTTTCCTTGGTCTTGCTAGATTCTATGAATGAATCATAAAGGATTTCTTGATGTTGGTGTTACCTTTTAGTACTATTAACAAGAAAGGGGAAAAGTTCCCATGGAATGTGAAATGTCAGTCTCCTTTTAAAGAACTAAAATTTCTTCAGACATCATCTTTGGTTCTGATATTATCTAATCCTAGTATGGGGTATGTGGTAAAATATAAGGTTTTTAGTACCATTCTAGGATTTAGGCTTATATAGGGTGATCTTGATGTTTCTTATAGATCTCATCATCTTCGGACACATGGGAAGAATTACCCACACATGATTTTGAGGTTACTATAAGTATGCATGTTATTAAATGTTTTTGGAACTGTCTCTTTAGGGATATGATCATAGGCTTATATAACCATAAAATTATAGGATACATATTTTCTCATATGGACATGAATCTCTAATAGAGATAGTGGGTGGAATACCTCCAAACGTTTGATTATTCCATCACCCCACCATGGGAATGAGTAATGTCATTATAGACAATCTTATACGAATTGTACCATTGTTAACTGGGATTGAAGTGAGATATTGATGATTCTGTGTCCCTTTTTTACCCATACCCACAAATAATTGTAGATCAACTAAAATATTCTGGTTTTCTCAATCCTATTATGGCAATGTTTGGAAATGGAATAATATTTCCATGTATTTTTTTATTAACATAGAATCCTCAATGTAAAAACTAAATATGGTTGGTGATTGATTAGTTGATGAAATCATCTCATTTAATTCTAATCAGGGACACCACTAAAGATGAGGATTTTGGTAATATATAAGTGAAACATGATAAAATATTACATGGGGTTTCCACTATCATTGTATCAAATTGGTATCCTAGGTTTAACTCATGGTTCTAGAAGAGTCTCTAAGAGGTGACTTGGACTTAAGTCAGGTTGATTACAACATACCTTCCATAGAAAGATGGTCAGATGAAGCATACTATTCAGATATAGGAGGATTTTCTCCTTGCATATGTCATAGATTTAGGTAGATTGTGGTATATCAATTTGGGACTTTTTTAGGTTTTCTATACAGATATCTATTAGTCATAAATCAAAATGGATCCATTTCTTGGACCTATATGGTCACCCATATAGGTCACCTATTTGTTGGGAAGTGGTGGGAGATGCCACTCTTTTCAGACCAAGTCTCATCTTGGAGGCATCAAATAGGATTCATGATAAATGTTGATGTATGGTTATAGATTATAGTAAAAGAAATCCATATCATCAATGCCATCCTTTTGAGTTCTCCATTGGTAATTTGGTTTTCTTGAAAGTGTCTCCTCAATTGTGTTATTGTCAGCTTGGGAAATAGGGAAAGATAGCTTTGAGATATGTTGGACCATTTTAGGTCACTGAGTACCTCGGTCAAGTTTCTTATTGATTATTATTACCAACTCATTTTATATGAATTTATAATGGTTTTCATATATCTCATATCAGGATGTACTACCAAGATACCTCCCATGTTCTTAGTTATGAATAGATTAACTTATATTTAGATGTTTCTACTATGTAGTAGCTAGTGGAGATAATTTTTTATCTAGTGAAAGTCTTTCATGGGAATTATATTACATTTTCTAGGGTGTTATGATGAAATAGATCATATTCTCAAGATACTTGAGATCAGGAAAAACAAGTGAGGGAGAAATAGAATCACTTCCTTACGAATCACCCTTCTTCCACATGAATTATTCAGGATGTAAAGACTTATGGTGGGGAGAATTTAACATTCAATTTTCTTATTTTAAGAACTTATTATCCCACCTTTTCT
Organism: Viscum album; assembly: GCA_963277665.1. Taxonomy (NCBI): domain Eukaryota; kingdom Viridiplantae; phylum Streptophyta; class Magnoliopsida; order Santalales; family Viscaceae; genus Viscum; species Viscum album. The sequence continues at coordinate 118,120,160 of OY728137.1, forward strand.
TTCCCTTTTTGTTTGGGTGTGTTTTAGGCATTTCAAGGGTGGAGGGAATTTGATGAGAAAATGACATAATCATTGTGTATGTATGTTTGTTTGAATTAATAGATTCCAGGTATAAAATTTCAAAGATTTAGAGGATGTCCTTTGAGGAATGAGTTGAGATGGAGGAGTTTCTATATTTTTTATCATCTTCTAGCTATGTACTATCTGTATGAAAAATTTAACTTTTGAATGTATTTCACGACACAAATCATTAATATAGAAGAATCCATGAATAGCTTTCATTATGGGAATGATGCTCATGTTGTGAATGAAGATCATTGTGTTAAATGGTCAGGATCTGGACTCTTAACCCAACGAAACACCTTATTCTCTATATATAGACTCTAAAGATTTGAAATTGGAATCAATGATTCATTCCATTGAATAATCATGACCTATAGGGTTTCACATGAGGATCATCTGAAAAATCATTTCAATTACCATGCATCATCTTTTCCTGACCTATATATTCTATTCTAGGTGATTTTGGGTATCTCTACTTCTTTCGGATCATATATTTCAGTTATTTATATTCATGGTTGTTGTTCTTAATCTCTCAAGTGAAGTTAATTTTCTTATTCTTCATTTTCATTGGTCATATCAGCACTGTTGTGATGTCTTTTTAGTTCTTCTGATCTTGTGGTGATGTTCTTATTAATATCCCCTAGATCTATTATGTGATCTTTTTATGGGGGCCAATACTTTTTTGTTTTGGTGTATAATGTGAGTTATTTGAGGTCCTCTATTGTAGTCTCTACATTCCTTCATGTAGTTTTATATCCCATCTCTTTTGGTGTGTGACCTGAGTTTGAGGTAGGTATTTCCATCTCTAACAAGGGTTGGATAGACCTTGAATGCTTTAGTATTATATATATTTTTATAAATGAATCAACGTGATTTATTGATTTCTGTGTGTGAAAATGGTTTTTTGAGAAAATATGGGGTTTTAATTGTTTTTTGTAAAATAAAATTTATTTTTAAGGAATTGTGAAATGGATTTGTGATTCAATGAATGATTTCAATGAAATGTTTTATAAAATGTAGCACATGGTAAGCCTTTGGTATTTAGGTGGGGTTTTAATAATAAACATGTATGTTGATACCGTGTGTGTGTGTGTGTGGGGGGGGGGGGTTCCCTAATGGGGTGTTTCTCTACTCCCTAGGATAAGTGTCACTGGGACTTTTAAGACACTGTTGGGAGGTACACTTATTTGGGGTGTTCCTATAATATCTAGAAATTATTCGTATTTATAGGGACTAGATGTGCACACTTGTATATGTTTTGGTATCAATGTTCAATATAGAATGACTTGTAGTGATCCTTGGCATGATTTTACATGTGATTTTGTGTTGTAATATTTTTTCCTTTATTTCATGCTACGATATATGTGGGATTATTTGACATTGCTTTAACTTGATTATTTAAAACTACGAAAAAAGGGAAATATTTTACCATGTTTTTTATATAAAAACTAAATATTTTATTTTCATACATTATTTTCATTAAATTTTAATATGATTATATTTTAATATAGATACTTGTTATGGAACAACTAGGTGGGATCCTACTGATCCTTTATAGCTCTCACTCTACATACCCCTTTAGTGGTGTGTAGATTTGATGATGTATATTGATATAGGTAAAGTCAAGGTGCCATTGTGATGAGGTGAGGTTTATTTTAGTTGACTTTGAATATATTTTCCTATTATGGTGGGAGTATAACCGTTTTATCACTTGGATTATTCAATTTATGTTTTAGTTTTACATTGTTATTAGGCTTGTAATTCGGGTTTTTTGGACTTCTTATGTTGTATTATTTCCACTGTCTTCTTTTAGTTGTGGAATATATTCTCACGATTTATCTTTAACTTTTTATCTCTAATATGTATATATATATATATGACATGTTGTCTAATTTAGGTTAGAATAAATCATCCCCGCTTATTTTTTTCGATGATCGGGTGCTAGTTACCCGCCCATGGGCATCATGAATGCCCATTCAGTATGTCGAGGATCTGGTCATGCACCAGATGGTGATGGTATCCTAGTTAGGTTATTTATGGGGGAACCCAGTGGGGTCTCATAGGTTACAATATCACATGGATGCCCTATATGGGTTCCTGTATCCCATTTTAATATCTCAATTAAATCCACTCACTAATATGGAAAATCATCCCTCATTATCATCACAATAACATCCTTGCCTCAGTAGCCTCAAAAAGAGAGTATTACCAGTATCACTCTCAAGATATAGAATAAATCTCATCTCACACTCCATTTCACAGGTTGGACCACTCAACCAACATATCATCAAATCCTACCCTGGGAATACCCACCCATTCCCTTACATCACAGTGGGTAGATCACTAACCACATATTTTTTACAACTAAGTTAATGGCTTTAAGTCATCTCCAAGTTCCCACATAGAGGACCCTTTGACCATACATATCAATTCATTAGTCATCTTTACCTGGATGTCACTAAGGGAACCTATCACAGGGGGGCTCTATATCATATTCTTTCCACTTCATTTAATTTACACCCCTTTGGATTTAACTATTATAGGGAATGAATTTATAATCAAGTACTCAACCATCAGTGATCAAGGTAATCAAGCCAGTGCACATGGTTCCATCATGGACCATGTATATTTGTCCAAAATAATAATTTCATTTGACTAAAACAATTATTTTACTAAAACAAATCATTTTAAATAAACAGTGGATAAACCATAGTGGTGAGACCAGATATCACATTCATATGTCAATAAATTCAATTTATAAAGGGGTATTCATAAAGGACCACCTACCTTATACACACCCATATTTTTTTCTAATATTTATTAACCATCCTCACTAAAACTCATCCAAGATCACATCAACATTCTGAGAACCTTACTTGTCCCAAAATATCCAATAATTAATTTTAAAAAATAGAAATTAATCTACCAACCCATTTAAAAATATTCTTAATAAATTCAATATTTAATTTAATTAGGCATAACTCCTAAAATCTCCTTGAGTGACCAAATCTAATTGAAACAATGAAAAATGGTGTACATTATACTCCCGACACACACTCAATCCCACTAAAAAGAAAATCCCCAGAATTTTCCAATGATTGATACATTAATGTTGTTTAAATTTTCTAAAAACATTAGTAAAATGAATACGATGATGTACCTTAGCCAAAACACATGTGACAGTATGTTAAAAACATATAAGTGTGTCCTATTTCTATTATATATGAACCCACCATGTTAACAGAATGATTCCACCATGCCCTAGGGGAATCATCTCTCAAAATATGACATGGGTCATCTAATATTAGAGGAAAAGACAAGTAATCCATTAATAGATGTAAAGATAATGAGAGAGTCACATTAGAAAAGATAAGTAATTGCATCCAATGTCCCTAAAATATTTGGATAATCTAATAGGAAATGTGGTGGAGAGTCCCCTGGTTCAATTGTGCATGATAGGGAGAGAAGATAGGGATTTGGGTTAAAATACCACAAGGGAAAAGTAGAAGTTTAATATTTTTTTAACAAAAATAATTAGTCCCCATGGTTTAGCCACATTTTTGGCCTTAACTTGCCCCAAAAGTTTAGCCTCCACTATCATAGGATTTTTCTTGCACATGGATAGCCCACATAGTTACAAACACTATGTTTCAATCATACAAACCCCTCTACAACCAAATCCTTAGGCTCTATAAAATATTTCTACAGTCGTTTTGTGACGAACCACCACACTCTATAATACCACATATGATCCATATTTTAATTTGAGTTCCAAATGTCTAACCATTAAGAACATTATATCCCTACAAAAAACAATGCACTTTAGAAAATGAATAGGAAAGATCTTCATACTCGAAGTACTACATGGTTTCTTATATTCCTTGTAAACCAAACCATTCACTAGGGTATACATCCTCCAAATCATCCAAAATCTTACCCAAAGCTCCGAAGACTCTTTTGGTCACCCAAGAAATCTCTTGGGTGTCAATCCATTTTCGAAAACATCACTTTAAGGTGATCCAAATATCAAAATTAGAATATGAATCATCATTACCAAAATGAAATCACCTCCAAAAATTCCAAAAAAATTAAATTTACTATGGAAAAAACAATCCATAAATGAGAGGATTTTTGGATCACCATAGAAATATATTATTTAATATTAACTCCAAAGGAAGTAATCAAACTAGTGAATCATTGTTCACATAATGAATATTTCCATTAATAATAGGGGTTGTAATGACTTTAGTGAATATAAATAATGAATTGGGACACATAAAACATCATATTTTGTCATGTAGTAGGGGTTTACACCAGTAAGAGTGATCTCATCCGCTTTTATAGCTAGTATTCAATAAATTTAGGGTGAATCATTATTCAAATACAAACCCATAACATTAAAGTGTTACATACCTTTGATCATTCCATTCATTGAAAACATTAATGAATTTTTTAGTAAGTAGGGACATAAATGGATCCATCCTATATATCCATAACAAATGAAGCTATATTTGAACCGTTGATCAGAAATATGCATGAAATTTCATAGATCTCATGCCCCATTCTACTCTTTGAAGTAAATTGACATTCAATAAAAAATTTTAATATATCCCCATCTCATGATTCTGAGATATCATAAATTATGATGTTTAATTTTTTTACACTTCAAACAATATACCACTTGGAAAAAATTCCATAAGGACTTAATGAAAAGCATCAAGAATATTTGTGAATATATCCAAAATGCTTTTTGTTATGGTTTTTTAAAACACTATTTATTTTGGAATAAAAACTTTGTCCAAAACATAATAATTTTCAAAAGGACAAATTCTGTTACCCTACATGTCATACTTTAGTTGATAAAATAGCACCAACCATGATTTCATTGATTTAAGAAAAGTGTTGCCTCTGGAAAAGAATCAGTGGTACTTAATCTACTAATGAGTCTGGTTTGACATCAGTTAAATAAAATCATATCTTTATATGATATTTTCCATAATAATATGTTTCTTATACATGATATATATATATATACCTAAATAATTCATTTATCAATGAAATTCAGTGTTCAGTACACATGGACTGATGTCAATCGAGTATAGGCCATATCAAAATATATTGATTCTCTGAAAAATACTAACTTGGTCAATGAATACACTACATTTATTTCATCTAGAGGCTAATTACATAACATTTACATAATCTAAATAGATGAACACATAAAATTTGACTCAACGAAGAAAGAATATTTAGTTACTCAGTCTAATTCAGTCATGGTTTGGATGTATTTTCTCAAAATATGAGATGAAATATCATATCTTGGTTTATTTCCAATCGATTACATTATTAAGAAACACCCCCAAACACTCTTAATTTGATAATTCTCAAAGATTACATAATAATGGTACCAAATGTGAAATTAATGATTCATGTTATCTTATAAACCTCAAGCAAAAAAGGAATCATAATTATAACACTCCCGTAAATTTATTTTTAATAATATGAAATTCCATGAGATAAAATTTTATGGGTAATCCCAAATAATAATTCTTCACTTATTTTATCATGATTCGAATCCAAATTATAATAATTATATATCACCACATCCCATAATCTCTATGATGATAATCGATTAGGGAAAACCAAAATTCATCTAGTAATGGGTTTTTTCATTCCAAAGTTCATATAAAATAAATTAAAGCCTATATGAATGGATGATAAATGGATTCTATATTTTATTATAAAATCATGATAATTTATGAAATAACTAGATGAATTAATAACTTATCATATACTAAGAGATTCATCAAGACCCTCAAGATTTTATTTTATTAAAAATTTCATCAATAGATTCGCTACATTTTCCTCTCTAGCCAAACAAAAGAACCTAACATCCCCAATATAAATTTTGTATAATATGAGTTTGTATTAGAGAAGAATGTGTTTGTTCCTTTGGTGATATTGGGGTTCACTGAAAAAATAAGTGGTTACACGCACTACTGTAAATGTTGTCTATACCAATGATTTCAAACCATTGGTAAAGGTAGGAAAACTGTTTGCTAGTTTGGCATTGGGATAGGTCTATCCCAATAGTTATTCTTAATCCATTGGTATAAGACTATATAAAGTTAAATATACCAATGGTTTCAATGTAAAAATTGATATATATCATTATTTTACAGTTTACCAATAGTTTATAATCCTTTGGAATAGAGTTTTACAAAAAATTTATCCAAACTGTTGGTAAAAATATGGTATTCAATACTAAACCAATGATTTAAAACCATTGGTATAGGGAATTTCTAGAATTATATACAGTAGAAATAGACTCTCCTACTATTCATACACCTTCATAAAACACATAAAACAACACAAATCATACAATTGCATACATATCATAAAAAAAACCAATCCAATAACACATAAAAATAGTAGACTCCCATTAGTAAAGAATGTATTAAGAGTTTTTGGTTTAACCACTTTAAGCTAATATAAATCTATTCTCATATTACCCAGTAAATCATGACATGTATAATTTTTTTTTATTTTTAACACTAGATCACTACACCTTATGTCACATTATAATCGAACTTCATCATTTTATATATGGTTTTTTTATTCCCACCATGGAATGTACCACAACCTAGTATTACCCATTTTATATTTGGGTTTATGTAAGATTTTTTTGAGGAATTATAAAATTATATCAATACAAGATGAATTACTTGTGATTTAGTTTGAGGATTTCCTTATACATTGAACACAACCTATTTATCACTTTTTTTAAAGGGAAATCACCTAGTGGGTTTTTATGTATTTAGAAAAATTGGTTTTAAAATCAGTGTCTAATTGCGAATTGATTTAGGGTGATTTACCAAGAATGGTAGTAGGAGTCACGACTTAGACTTTTTTAACACTGCTCCCCATTTTTTAGGTTTAACTATGAGGCTGAGTGAGTTATTAAAGTTTATACAACATTGAATTTAATAGATAATTTAATTATAAATGTTAAAAATTAATCAATCACATATTGTCGTATGATATTGGGTCTGGATAACATAACGATTCTTAGTGAAATGTGGGTAAAGTATATGACTATCATGACTAAATGAGTGGTAACTTTGATATCACTTTTGGTGGTCCCTTTAATACATAACCATATGTTATGTATGCCTGTTATAGCAGAAACATTATTAGGCCTTGTTTAGGATGAATGTGTTGGAATCAGGCATGCTGAAAATGTATAAGGAGGTATGCTAGAACATTTTAGTAGTGATGTGGTTACTTTGAGTATTTTTTGGGACATAAAGGTGTTAAAGACTACATCTCCAAGGGGATCATGAATAATTATTATAAAAAAACAAAGAGGGTCTCGGTTCATGAAATTAACAATAAGTCTCACTGGATAACCCTAAAAAAATGGGTAAAGTACTAACATGTGGGTAAGTCATAGGGTAGTGGTTTTGGTAAGTGTCTAATCTATTAATTTTTATGTTAATCAATAGGGGTATGACATTGTTACCTTGTAATTACATATATTAAATGAATTGACAGGGATGAGAGTAGTGGAATATATATATAGGTTTATTTTACATTGATAGTGGAGTTTTTTATAGTGGTTCATGGGTGTATGTAATGACCATGACCCAAGTATCCCAATGATATAAGACTTGGCTGAAAAAATTCCTTAGGTTCAACTTTTGATCACCAAAGGTTGGGGTAAACACTATAAGATATAATACGCAAATATGATATGTGTTTTCTCCTCTTATGTCATTGAATTATTTGATAAATTTTCGTATTAAAGATTCGACATGAAATTTTGAGAGGTTATACAGACAAATAAACACATCCTTTTATTTAGTGCATATACATATCGATTGGGACACACAAATGATATAAAAATATAATGACTTCATGTTATTCATTGAGAAATAAAGTTAAATTCAGTTGAACATTCTTTAAAAAATAAAAAAATAGTCCAAAAATAACATACATAATAATATATGGGACAAATATGAATAATGTTCTAAAATAAGGTGTCAGTTAGGTGGAATAACCCTCATTAATGCACCGGGACAACCCATATGTCCATGCTCTAACCATCCAACAGAAACTAAAAATGAGTGCTCCTGAGTTTCATAATCTTTTTCCCTATAGGATCCTAATCTAGTGCATTAACCCTAGAGAGATCAAATAAATTATAATCTATAGACATAAAAAAGAAACATATAGAGTGTGAGTATAATATACCCATCACCAAGTCTCTAACCCACCCCTTATATCCTATCACAAGGTACACTGTAAATGACAACAATGAAAAGCTATAGAAGTCGTATATGTTTATTTAACATGTAAAACAAGGATATCAATTACAATACAAGATATAATAGAAAAGTCCTTACAAGTGGATAATCCATACCATGTTCACATACTTTGAGCCTCACCCTAGATTCTAAGATGACCTATATGAATAAAATCCCAATTACCAAGTCAATGTTTTCTAACCAATTGATGAATGAGATACATGAATACATAGTTGGGAAATATTATTACCCATTCTTTTAGGAGAGGTTGAAGTGGAATACCAATTATGAGAACTGCTATCCAATCTTAATACATAGTTAGGTTGTTGTTAGTCCATCCTAGACATTACACTTATTCAATGACATGTGGTTACAATATCATAGTAATATATAACAATATATCTATTCTAAAATATGTAACCCAAAAAACCAATCATGTAATAATATATATAACAAGTATAAAAAATATGGCATGTGTAGAAAAATAAAATTATTTATGTTTACATAACATAAAACAAAATATTTGATCATTCACTCTTTAGTTCAAACTCTTACCTGTCAATTTTTGTGTAAGAGATTCCCATAATTCCGCCTATCCCAAACCAGATGTATCATATTAACCCAATATTTTTTATGATTTCGTTTGATGATATATATTGGATATGTTATATATAATGCATCACCATCCTGATTAATATCATCATATTGGATCACATGGTACGGGTGAGGCACACACCTCCTTAGTTGAGAAACACGGATGGTACCAATCACGAAACTGATCCATCGGGGAACATAAAGAGGATATAAAGTTTCTCCAAATTTTTCCAACATCTCAAAAGTCCATAAAAATCATAGAGTAAATTTTTTTTGCCTACCCATATGTCGGTGAGCCAATCATGGTGAATCCCAAAGAAATAAATTCTCACCAACCTTGAATTAAAAAGTTCACCATCAATGATTATCATATTGTTTTTTGTGACTCTGAATAATAATGATATAGTTATTGAACAATTTCACATATTTAGTCATCTCTTGAACAATTCTAGGACTGATAAAATAGGAATCAACAATTTTAGGTCAACAAAGAGAAGAATGATGAGGTCTTCAATAAAAATATTTATATAAATCCATCTGAATTTATTCTTGGTAGCTATTATTAAAGTAAAATTCAACCATAGAGTTGTGATCCTCCCATAATTAACTAAAACAAAGAACAAATGACTTTCAAATATTTTCAAAATAATGAATTTTCCACATTAAATATCTATTCATTTATGGATGAAAAGTTACAATAAATATATCATGATTACCTAATCTCACTATGACCATTTCCTAAACTAAGATGTGAATCTTGGGACTTTCTTAGAGAATTTACTAGCTGAAATACTATGTATATTTATGATTTACCTTATATATAATCTCCCTAATTAAAAAAATAAAAAGGCCTTTTTGTTAGGTAAAAAGTGGGTAATCTTGGTTAGATAGTCCGTGATTAACCAAACTGCATCATAACCTTTAGAGGATCTTGTTATATGAGTTAAAATTTTTATTTTAATCTCAACACATTTAGAAAGTTGGTGGTTATGTGGATGAAATTCACTAGTAAAATTCTGAAATTCCACTATAGCATACTAATATGTTAATCATTTATAAATAAATTATCAAATATTAATATTCAAACTATGCTATAAAATCATCCAATGAATGGTTCGATACACTTTTATGTTATTAGGGTTTAAAACCCGTCAAGAAGAATAAAATTAAATTATGAAATCTTCTCTCAAGGTGATAGGCACTATAAGACCCCTATGACCATAAAACAAGTAAAAAAGAATCTCAAAACCATCCATTAAGTATATACCCACAATCAAGACTTTTTTTGATTAATTATAAAATCATAATATAACATTAGGGTGTCTTTAACATTCTACATCATGGATGACATGATGTCAACATGATATAAATATACACTAATATGATTTTCAATCACATTTATGTGGAGTTAATTCATAATAAAAATCAATATACATTCCTCATTTTCTTCCTATAACTATTGAGGGTGGTTTTTATGTCCCAGAGAACTAACAACATCATTTAAATTTTTAGTATTATACAGGATAAAATAATAACAACAATTGAAGAAATTTGATCAAACATCACTACCTTAGATTTAAATATTGTTGTGAAAATATGTACTTGAGGATTTTTTTGTTAGTTAAAACCAAAAATCACTCACGAAATAGCAAGTGATTAAAAATATGACAATGCAATGGTAAAAGGTGCTAGGATTAAAAATACACAGTATTTAGGATACCCGATTCAAGTATAATGTGACCAACCTAATCGCACAAATATTCAGGCACAAAAAATCATCAAACATCAAATGTCAGTAATATAAGTCTAAAATGAAATAGATCAATATGCCCCTAATCACCATCACTATCATCACTATCATCATCATCATAGTCGTCCTAATCCTCATCTTGGTCCCCATAATTTTTCCCATATTTATCCACATTTTCATCCTTAGCCTCATCCTCTCCCTCGTCCTCCACCTCGACTTCCTCCTCAGCCTCGTCCTCCGCCTCGGTCTCAGCATCATCCTCATACTCAGCCACTTCCTCACCATTTTCATATCTAGAAACAACATCATCTCAACCACCACTAAGAAATTTGCCTTTTTCACTATATAATAGACACATTGAAAACATATACTCATCACAAGCTACGCTGACCTCTAGTGGGAGTGATGAACATAAAACTTTCATCATTTTCACAAATTTAGTGTTTGCCCTATCAACTTTCTCTTATTTCTGTGTGACCCTTTTTTGGGACTATTCCACCCGTATCTTAAAATTTTTGAAATATAAGGTACTAAAACTAGTACATGAAGAGGGACTATACCTTATTGAGACTATACTCTTCCCAGGTCGGTAGCGTACTCTACTAGGGTGTTCATATCCCAACACCTAATGTAAGTGACCATTTGGCCAAAAAAATTTAGGTTCCTGGTTATCAAGGGACTCCAAAGAATCCTATTACAAATATAAATATATTATTATATTTCAATATAGATATTAAAATTTCAAATTAACAAAGTAAAACTTGCAATCTGCTACTATGTCAGTTCGTTACTTGCACTTCCATCATTTTTCTCTCTACTCGAGAAAAACCGTTTCACTCGAGGAACACATACTTTAATATTAAAAACATGCCTCTAAAATGACATTGAATGTAGAAAACCATAATTGAAAATAGGTTACCAATAATTAATTTCATAACTGAAATTAAATCAAAACATTATAAATTGAATAAAGTATAGATGAAACAATAGAATGTGAATGTCATAAAGAAAAATTATAAACAACTAACATGTTTTCTTCCTCTCATGATCTGAAATTGTTGTACAACCCAATGTGTGTAGGTATTTTTGAGCATCAAATTTTTTTCTGAATGATTCCTAAATAAAATTCAATAATACAAAAGATAGTATTAAAGGAAAACATGAAAATTTTAATTTAAATACCTAAAATGTGATAAATACCACAAACTTGGTAGTCATCTAATAAGAAATAAATTGTTGATACTATTATATCAGACACTCCTTCTTGATAGGTATTTCATCTAACTCTATACCAGATCTATCATACCATCCAATATACAACTCATGTTTGTAGTCTCTCCAAATATCACCTAATTTCTTTAGACATTCTGACCATGAACCCCCACCGTCGGGAAAATTATATAGAAGCTCACCCCAATATATTAATTCATATAAATAAAAAAGGTATATAACATTAAATCCAATAGACTTTTTTAACCATATATGTGCCAATGAATTATCCTCGACTATATTTTGAAACTGTCTCCATGAGAGTAGGCTGAAGGTAATGAAGTCGAAGTATTTGAGAATCATCGCCAAAAAACTGTGACATTATTGCATATTTTTTTTGATCATTTAGTTATTTAATTTATAGTCTACCATCAACTGAATATGGCAGTTCCACACCACAAGAAAGCATGTTGTCACCTAATTCATATTAGTAAATGTGTCTATTATGAAAGAAAAACAAATATTATATCAATACATGTTATAATGAATATATATTATTATATAATTTTTTTAGGGTTCTAAAATATACCAGCGGCATTCTGATAAATTTGCACCGCTAGATCCATATGAACTATAAGAACATGACCCAATACAGGTGGAGTGGGTCCATGTGCATGCTCTGTAGGCATAGACTATGTCAGAGAATGATTCAAATAAGGAATGTTGAAACTTGGAGAGAAATAAGTAGATGGTAAATAAGTTGGCATGGATGGATGGCCAAATTCATAATATGGATGAGGAGTAGGAATCATTATCAGATACATTAAAGATGGGTGAGGAGGATCAAATGTAAAGGCTTAAGAAAACATGGGAGGCCTAAATATTCCATGTGTCCCTAAATACATATTGGGGTTAGAATGTGTGGAAGATGATACATCTGTGGGAGGGGTATGGTTTAATCGAGTACGTCTACTAGAGAACCTAGTTCTCTTACCACCCCCATACCACCTGCCCGAGTATCAGGACCACCACTAGGCTACTCGTTGAATAACTGGTTCTTAATTGGGGGATATTACACAAAATATTTATACAAAACCAATCAAATGACATTATATGTTATTGATATATATATTTGAAATGAAATTCTCACAACATGAATGAATAGAGGAATGCCCATATCAGTCATTCGATGGTTATTTCCCATCATCTTTTTTATTCCCCGCTCCTTAATAGGCTTAACATACTTCATTTCAAGAGAAATATGGAAGTAATTATAAAATGATTACTAATTTGTAAACAAAAAATGAGACACAAATTATTTATCTTAGTTATTTTGGTTCATATTTTCAGTTATGTAATTTAGCTATTTTTTGGTTAGGTGTTTATTTTCATTTGTTTTTATTTTCATATCAATAAGTCTAATATGTATAATTCAATTCCTCTTATTTTTTATTATAATTTAATTATTTCATTTGTGTTTGGTTTTCTAGGATTTAATATAGTTCAATTCAATATTACAAAATTCATAATAAATAAAACTGCAACCAAATAACATTGAAAATTGGCCTTAAGGTCAAGTAGGATAAAAAAATATTAGTAATTCATATTAAATAATTTGGAACATTACTAACCTTAATAAACCAAGTATAGCTAAACCAAAAAAATTGAGACATAAATGAATGATTCTATATAGTTCCTACCACAAAGTTGGGTTTATAATCAACTCTAAAAATTGAGCTATCGGAGTCATCATATGTAATAAATGTATTGGTTCCAATGGAAATATGGATGATGTCAATTACACCATCACTAGAAAAAAAATATTTCTTGGAATTGCATTAATAATGACACCAAACATAGGGTGATGTTGTTCTTTTAAATATAAAACTCATTTTGTCATTGATTCCAATACATATTGTTCATTTTTATCAAGAGTGTGAGTCATGTCAATAACTCAAAATCCACAATCATCAATAAAGGTGACATGACTTTTCATCAAATCAAACCGCTGGTATTTTATCATGGTGACTCGAACTTGAGAGTAATACTCAAATATTATTATTTTCTAAATGAATCCATAATAAACTACATTTTCAAAATGACATCTATTATCTGATGCACTGGTGGTAGTTAAAAAAATACCATCATGTTGTGGTCTCATGTTCTTTCTTCATTCAGTGATAATAAATTTATACCTATTGATAAAAATTTATTTACATTCAGAAACCTTGATATTAGGACCAAAATACAAAGATTTTATTTCTTCAAAAAAAATTTCAGATAAAAATACTTAATACAAATAATATAAATGAATAATAAACATAATTAAATATTTATTTTATTAATTCATTACAGCAATATTTCTTCCTTCAATTTCAACCATGAAGAATACTATTTTCTATAAAATGTGTATCTCTTTCTCAATGATTAATAACGATGCTTTATTTTTATCATTTCTTTATGATACATGTTATTAAAAATATAAATAGCTTAATAGATATGTAAAATTCCAAGAGATGATATAATAAATTCATGTTCAATTTACTTGATGTAGTCATTAACAAAATCACAGATGAACAACACTATGCGATGGGCCATCTCCAATTCTTAAAGGCTTAATATCGTCAATTTATATGATATGGGAATTCATCATGTTTGAGGAAGTGATGGAAAACCTGTTCCAATTTTCTGATCATATTCTTCTTCATTTCTCATTGGTCTATTCATTCTCGTAGTAAAATCAGACTAATACATTGAGTAGAAATCCATATATTCTTGAGAAAAGAAACCATTCATGATAGATTCTTTGGGACTATTCCTGTTTTGGTCATATTATTTCAATGTATACATATTTATTTTAGTTGGATACATCCAGTGAAAAGAAATAGGTCCTTTGAGAAGTATTTTGGTAGGAAGCTTGATAGTCAGATGCAACATGCATGTGAAAAATGATGGAGGATACATTGTCTCTATCTCACAAAAAATTAATGGTTTCTCTTCCAAATTTTTTTCAAGAAAGACTTAGAAATATTCTTAGCACAACGATATAAAAACCAATTGAACCACAAAATAACTAACACCCTTACATTATTTAACAAAATAAGACATATTTATATTGGAATTAAATCATGAAGAAGGATGTGATAATCATGAGTCTTCAAATATTTCAGCTTCCACTCTCTTATGTTGACCTATTTTCATATATTTACTGAATATCCATTACAAAAATTAATATTTTATAGTACTTCTATAAATTTATTTTTTTTCCTAAACATGTCACCACATAATAATCACATGGACTTTTCTTTTTTACTTTCACTGGTACACACAAAATACAATTCTGGTTTGATCCCCCAATCCACCAAGTCATGTGAAGATCGTAAATCATCTTTTGTTTTTTTCTTAACATTTAGTAGAATCGAAAGCCACATTTCACATATATTATTTCTAGTGTGAATTATCTCTAAACAGTGATGTAAAAAATTGGTTAACGAATAAAGAAACTCAAAGAAGATACTCCTCTTATTCCAATTGTAATGGGTATCATTGGAAACATTAGTCATCTTTTTAGATTTCATTTTACCCTTCTCGAATGAAAAACTAAAATCATGAAATTAATTATGTACATCAGTTCCAAAAATATGTTGAGGTGGATCTTTTTTCTCCATGGAATTGTCAAATCTTTGACAATTATTTCTATATGGATGGTCCATTGGTAATAATAATCAATTTCACAGAAAATAAAAACTAAGAAGATATTTTAGTCTTCATGATCGAGTACTCTTTATAAAAATCTGACATGATAGTTTTCCCTTCATTCTCCATCCAAACATCATTGCATAAGTAGGAAAATAATTGATCATCCACCTATGTGAAAAACACTTCTGAAATATGACTTTAGAACATGCATCGCATGTCTGCAAAACCACATCCCAAATAAGTATCAACTTGTTTATTAAATATTTCATGTATAAGTCTATATCATTTCTGGGATAATAAGGGACAGATATGAGTATACTCATGAAAGTGTAAGGTTTTTCATACACAACCATGTGTGAAGGTAATAAATGTGTATAAAAACTAGCCATGTGATGTGCGTATTAAGAATCATCTTAAATAGATTAAAACCATCACCTGAAAGACCCATCCTCATATTAAATACCTCATATGGAAAACCC
The DNA here is from genome assembly GCA_963277665.1 of Viscum album. NCBI lineage: Eukaryota > Viridiplantae > Streptophyta > Magnoliopsida > Santalales > Viscaceae > Viscum > Viscum album. Next base: position 118,136,260 of record OY728137.1, read on the forward strand.
GAATACCAGGAATCAAATATATAACATGAAAATCCATTTTCATGGATAACCAACTCTTCACTATTCTTCTTTCTCTTGGTATCATGCCATAACATTTTTATTGATATTTATTCAGACATGAAAATATTATGGAGTTTGAGGATCAATAGAAAGTTATGCATTACTTTATTTAGAACACATAATGGTGTTACATTAGCTTTTGGTTCCAATAAAGATGTTCCATATTTTATACAATCATTTTTTTCAGTAGTTTCCACCTAGAATAAGCTATAATTTTTTGGGAAAGCATGAATTTCGTTTTTTAAAATCCACGTTCTTCAACTAAGTTCCATTACATATAGTGGTTTGAGGGAATATATACATTATCTTGAAGTAATTAATTCATGAATACAAGAAGATAATTGATAGAATTATTAAAAATACCATACATGGGTTTCCCATGAAATAATGGGATTAAAATTTCTATAATTTTCTTTTTACTAAATTGCTAATATACTAGGTTTATCACAACAACATTCAATTTTCTTACCCTGTCAACATCATCATTTTAATTGGATGAATCATGTGTTCTCGTGTAAAAGTATTAATAGGTTGAAATCATTTACTTATCATGATGAAAAAGAAATGGAATCTAGTCATATATCAAATTCTCCAATCTAATCCTCTCATTTAGATCATTGAAATTTTGAGATTCCATTTTCTCCCTATTTTTATACCACAAATAGTAGTTTGTTTAAAAACCAAATTTGGTTATATGGTATAAAACTTTTTCACGGATCAATCAAGGTATTCCTACACAATTATAACGTGGGAAGTGTATGTTACCACTATCTGGATCATTATTAAAAAGAAAAATCTAAAAATAACTCCATATTTTTATGAAAATCACTTGAGATCTGATTAGTTTCACGCATCAGACTTCTATCAATTATACAAAAATAATTTAATGAGTTATTTTGTGAATGAAATTCAATAAAATTAACATTTAGTAAAAAATATATTTATGTAACAGAGAATTTTTCAGTTTATATAAAACAATAACTAACATAAAACTGTATATGAGAATCATAATACGAAAGACAAAAAAATAATCTATACATAGGTTTGGTTAAGTAAACCAAAATTGTTAAACTCATTTAATTTTTTATGATTAATATATAAATTCTTGTATTTAGGTTCACTTTAGTCCAATTATTTTTATTTTAGTATAGTTTGTTGAAATTAAGTGTTTTTTGGATCCAATCATTTCTACTTGGATTTAATCAAGCCCTTTCAATTCAATTTAGTTGGTTTGGTATAGCCTAAGAGTTCAAAAGTAGGATGGTTGGAGTAGTGTGATCTTTTCCACTAGTAATAGTTTCATATTATTGAGATAATTCTTAGCCTATATTCATTGATAAAAAATTTGTACATTTCTACTTTATTAAACATAAAAAAAACACAAAATAGACTCCCATTAGTGACGGTCAATAGGCCTTCCTGTATATAATGAAGTCCATCAGACATTAATTTCAGTCTTTAGTTGTAGATAAATAAATTTTCCTCTCAGTTAGAAGTCATTTTATTGAATAAAAAAGTTATGTGATACCCATATTATCTCCATGTAAATTATGCAATTTACAAATTATCCTCTATTTTAGTATGTTCTTGAATATCCAATATTCTTTTATATCCAGCCTTTCCTATATCCATGTTCATCTCTTTAACATCATAATAAGATTTATGTTCTATCTCTACATGCATATGATAACTATTATATTTTATCAACTAGTATGTACACATTCCACGTGGGGTTTGGTAATATATTTTATAAACCCACAATGTGTCTTACAAACATTTTATCATATATGTTCTATTTCACTTTACTAACTTTTCAAATATTCTTTCAATAACACTTTTAAGAAATTAATCTTGTTTATTGGATTGTGTATGCTAATGTGTTGATGTATTGTGGGGCAGTTTATACTTCATCATTAATGCTTATAAGCACCTAGAAAAAATGTGGTTTCATTAGTCACTGATGAATTCTTGAAGGATTCTATATCAAAAAATATAGTATTACTCAAAAAAGTACAAAAAATTCTGGAATCAAATTTTTTTGGCCTTTGATTCCACACATTTTGAAACACAGTCATGAAATAACAATATGATTAAATATCCAAATTACATTAGAAATGGTGGTAGAAAGTCTATACCCCATACATAAAATATTTTACAAAAAATCACTGGTCATTGAAGTATTCACTACCACAAAAACAGTTTTTCACAGTGCCCCCCTTTATCAGCGTTTGCTTAGTAGCGCTGATAAAGGGTCGGCTTCAATTTTTTTTTTAAAATATACTAATATACTAATATATAAATATAGTTATATTGTTATATAAATATAATATATAATTTTTAAATATATTTTAGATAAGTATAAATGTACATTTACATTTATTATACTTAATATATAAGATATTTAGTGAAAATGACTTCTTAAAAAATTAAAAAAATATTTTTAATTAATATTTTGATAATCATTATGGAGTAATAGTCATTTAATAACAATTTGAGGACTAAAAAAATTAAAAAAAAATTAAAAAAATATCCAAAATATGTTGAAAACGCAACTCAAACTTTAAACGACCATAACTTTTGATCCGGGTGTCCGTTTGAGCTCTACCACATATCAAATCGAAGCCTGCGACAAGCTCTACGTCGCTATGACCCGGGGTTGCCCCGGTCAAGCGTTATTAGAGGCCAAAAGAGGCCCAGAATTCCTCCAAAACTGAGTTTTTAGTCGGGGTACCTAGATTTTTTTAACATTTTGTGGATTTTCAAACTCGTTTAAGGGGGTATTATTGGCTTTTCTTGGTGGGGAATGAATTTATTCCAAGGTATTACATTCATATTGATATTATGTCTTTGAAATTTCATCCTTTTTTATAATGAACTTTTATTTATAATCAAATATATAACTATATGTACATATTTTTTATATATTCGCACCTAAAAATTAAAATTTATAAATAAATAATTAAACATATTTACATATAAAATATATTAGCTTTATCTAAATAATAACTAATATCCATTTTATTTAAAATACCAATATATGAATATTTATATACCTATATATTAATCTTACTATATATATATATATTAATCTAACTATATATATATTAATCTAATAACTATATATATATTAATATAACTACATATATATATATTAGTATTACTATAAATATATATATTAATATCACCATAAATATATATATTAATATCACTATATATATATTAATATAACTATATAAATATATATTCATATAACTATATATATGTTAATATAACTATATATATGTTAATATAACTATATATATGTTAATATAACTATATATATGTTAATATAACTATATATTTATATATTAATATAAATATATATTACTATATGAATAAATATAACTAAATATATATATATATAGATATAGATATATATTAAAACCACTATATATATATTGATATTACTATATATATTATAATATAACTATATAACTATATATTATAATATAACTATATAACTATATATTATAATATAACTATATATATATATTAATATAAATATATATTACTATATTAATAAATATAACTAAATATATAAATATATATATATATATAGATATCATGAATTGGAAAGAAAATCAAAATAGAGTAGTGGTAAGGGCTTAGACGCGCAGGGGGGAGGTCTCGAGTTCAAATCCTGGTGGAGGCAGGGGTGCGCGCGCATGAGGAATATTGGAGCAAGCGCTATTAAAGGGTGGAGGGGGGTGCGTGGGGTGCGTGGGGTGTTGTATAGGGGCCGAAAAGCGCTGTAAAAGGGGGGGTTCAAGCGCTATAAAAGCCCCCCCGATTGGCAGTATTTTTTAATTTTTTTTAATTTTTTTAAATTTTTTTAACTTTTATCAGCGCTTTTTTAGAAGCACTGATAAAAGGGTCCTTTATCAGCGCTAAAACGAAAGCGCTGATAAAGAAAGCGCTGATATAGGACCCCTTTATCAGCGCTAAAAAAAGCACTCATAAAGGGGTACTTTTATCAGCGCTTTTTTTAGCGCAGATAAAGGGGTCCTATATCAGCGCTTTTCGGAGTGCTGATAAAGGGGACCCCCCTTTATCTACGCTGGCTTTATCAGCACTTTTCTAGCACTGATAAATGCCATTTTTAGGGCTGATAAAGGCCGTGTTTGAAGTAGTGATTTATTATCTCTTTGATATATTTATAGTGAATATTCACTGCTCATATTTGTTATAAAACTCGAAAGCATCCTGAAAAGGTTTTGGATAGTGTATTATATATTTAAAGACTTTCCTCAAAGTTCATTTTGGTTTAATATAACCTCAAAATTATAAATTATGATAAAATTATAACAGATATTATACATCAATTATAGGGAAACATATGTTGATCAATTGATCATTATAAAACATCTATCTATATGGATATTACCAAAAATAAAACTGTGATACAATATTTAGTATAAATTATTGTTGTTGGATTAGATGTTACAGAACATGAGAGGTTACCAAAAATTTTAACACATCATCATACATTAATACTTTTCCTTCCAAAAAATATTGTTAATGTTATCAAATTATTTAATCAAATAGTTCCTTGTCAATAATTTTCGCCTCATGTTGTGTAGTGAATGTTATAAATGTGGTCTTACACTAGATTTATTTCTCCTCAAATTTCATATATTTTAAAAGTCAAATTTATATCATTTCAAAACTTGTCTTATCAAACATAGATTTTATAATCGCATCATGATCGAAATAGAAAACAAAAAACAACATTGTCTTAAAATCAATATGAATAGAAAAAGTCAAAATAAATAGAGGAAGAACATATAACTCAATTAAAACATACTAATTTGAACTGGAAGAACAAAAAATCACGTCAGTAAGGTTCCTCAGTTGGGAAGAATGGTTGGAACACTGGGAAGGAGAAGGGAAAAGACATTTAGGGAAATTCAAAACACAAAATAAAAAAATAAATTGATACAGCACATTAAAACTAAGTTACAACTTACTAATTAAATGTTTTAGAACAAAAAATGTCTTGAATCAAGATGGATCAATTGGTGGGAAAAAGATTTGTAGGATAGGGGAAAAGGGGGCTCTTGTTTAGGTAAACACACAAGCCGAGTGGGAAAGTGGATTACTACAATGTATTTGGGGGAAAATTTACCAATAATTTTTAAAAAACAATTGGGAAAGGTTTTTAGAAAAGAAACCTATCCCAACAGTTTAGTCAAGCCTTTTGGATAGGTTGGATATATCCCAACATTTTTAGAAAACCATTGTGAAAACGTCCTATAAACATTCATATACTAACAATTTGTGGAGGCCATTGGTAGAGGGGCCCTATAACAATGGATTTCACAAACTGTTGGTATAGGTGCGTTGGTAGAGAGTGTTTTTACAGTAGTCAACAACAGAACAGAAAATATTAGTGACTCCTTTTATTCTAGGAAACACCTCATGTAAAAAAATATACATCCTAACCCAAAAAAAATTCTTCACATCATTAGATGTAGTGATGAAGTCTTCCTCTATTGTCCATTCTACCAGGATAGCTTATTTGGAACTCTTTTAATTGATATATTCATCATTTAAAAAATTAAAAAATCAGATTGAGATCTTATTTCATCTTTATCTAATTGGAAACTAGTATCAATGCGACCCCCTTAAAAAAATCTCATCCCCTCCTCTAACGCTTAAGAACACATCCTTAGTCATTTTAAAGCACATACAGTTGTCACTAATTTTAATCAACTATAACTTATTAGGATAATATTGGCATTTACTAGTTATTTTAAGAGAATAATTTAAATTGGATAAATTAGAAAATAAGACATACAAGATAGATTACAAGATAGATTCATAAAGAATAATATACATCATTTATAAATATATAAAAGGACCATGAATCTTCTTAAGATTCATATCATGAAATACCAATAAATACTCATTTTTGGAGTTCTCCATGGTAAAAACATTTAGAACTCTTATGTTTTATGTATCATGGCTGATTCTAAGTATCCTCTTAAATAAATGTCAATAAATATTCTTACCTTATATGTATTACACTTCACCGATGTATTTTATAGAGAATAATTTACCAAAACACATATTTATAGAGTTTAAATAAAGTATTTCACTTCTAAAAAGGAGAATATTATCTATGTAAGATATAAAAACTATAATAACCCCCCTAATAAACAAATACATACATGAATAATCCATGATCTTAATGAAACCAAACTATTTTATTGGATAATAAAAGTAGATATAAAAAATACAAGAATATTTCCTTAATAAATAAATGGATTATTACAACTTTCATACCTTAGGAGGCACATTTGGTACTACAAAACCTTCAGGATGAATGGTTATAAAAAATTATAATAAAAATTATGAAAAGTAGAATAATTAATAAAAACAAATGATTAAGGATCTCCATACAAGAAATATTAAACATGTGATAAAACTTGAAATGAAGAATCTAATATAAATTAGAATACATTGATTTTTTTTTGAAAACATCAATATTCATGTGATATTCTTGATAATGATCACTAAGGGAATCTAAAAGACATCCAATATCCATGATAACCATGGGAGGAACCAAAACATCTAATGTTAAAAAGGTATTATTATTCCATTAACCTTTTTATAGTATCTTTTATGTAAATAAATAATAAGAAAAAATATGTAGTACTTGGGGAGTTTCTTCCAGGAAATAAAAATGCACCCATCATCAAATCCATCCTATGTCTATATTTTTATAAAACTTTTGGGTTCCCCTTGGTATTTTTTATTTACCCATGCGTTTATAATTCATCAGTTAAACAAGCTTCAACTAATTCATGTATCGTATATAAGAATTAAGCTCCCAAATGCTTCATCACATGAACTATTAAATAAATGATAACTAATATGAGAGAAAAAACAAATTATATAAGTTTTTAAATTCTACTAAATGTATCATGGAATGTTATACCATGAATAGAAATTATAATTTTCAATAAATATATAACTGCATAAATATATATCATATATATATATATAAGTCTTTATGGAATATCCCTTTCATGTATCCCTCTTGAACGAAATCCTAACGGATTATGTGTAATTTCACATTATATTGTATCTTATACAATAAATTGAGAAACTATCCCCAAATATCCATTTGTATATCTTTCATAACACTTTTGGAAAGATATAATTAACTTAATCTTGTATTACATCAAATTCAATGTCGTCTCAAAAACCATCCAAAGATATATTTATTTTAACACTAAAACACTTTTAGAGTAGATATATTAGTAAAAAATAGTCCTCTTTCATTCAACTACAATGTTTGAACCCACATATATTTAAATCATTGAAAACAAATATTCATCTTCAGATCTTTATATGCATACAAAGAGAAACATCAAGAAAAGTGTCTATTGAGGCCAAGTTGGTTGGAGATGGTTTTAAGATGCTAGAATAATTGACTTTTTTTGAATTTGTTTTATTTGATTTTCATTACATGAAATCACAATAATTTTTATGTTTTTTCATATAATTAAAAAGCATCTATCTAAGAAGATCATACATAGATTTCTTATGAAATTTCATCATTTTTAGTTTTCTATTTTGAATATTTTTTCTAGGGTGAACTTTTTTATAGAAACATATTTTATAGAATGCAGGTAAAGATGTATCATATTAAAAATTTATTTGAAATTTTAGAAACAAATATGACAATAATTTGATTTGATAAAATTTATCAACATCATAAGTCCAAAAAACTTGTGATCGATGATTTGTGAAATATAAGGGATGATTTTTTTTGTGGAAGAAGTTTGAAATATGATTCTATGGAGATTATTTAAAGTTGAAATTTTCATGATATAGATCAGTGGTATGATATGAAATGTATAAATAAGTTATTTAGATATTTGGCATTTTAATTTTTTGAAGTTAGAGGTTTTGAAAGAGTGCTGATAGAACAATACATTGGATGGACCAATCCATTAGATTAATTGATCAATTGAGTGAACCATCAGTTTCTGTGTTTCTAAATGAGATATGCTAGTGAAGATACCTATACATAAGAAAAATTTCACCACTGATCAGCAAGACTAGTTTTTGGAACAAATATAGAATTAAATGAGACATTACATTGAAGGTATAACACCAGACTACCCAAATTGTTTTAGATGGACTAAAGCTATTGAGTATGACTGTGTAGAAAAGTTAATAATTCTAATCAATCGTTTGATTTGTTAACACTGATGAACCAGATGAGTTTTAGAGATATAATAATCCGAAAAAACACCATAATGCAGTCAATCATTATAATTTGTCCTGAAGTGTTAGAGTGATAATATAATTTTTTTATTAAGAGAAAAATTATTGAATTATTTTAATTGGGTGAAGATTCATCCAAAAATATTTTAAACCCATAAGTCATCAAATTCTTATTTTCATCCGATGCAGTTTCATTGGTCTAATGAATAGTTGAATAGATAAATAAAGGTTGATAAAAAGTTACAACTTATTGAATTTGAAACTATATTATTATTCTATGGAATTGAATTATATATAATTTTAAACGATATCTATGAAAAAATGTTTAATTTGGTTTAGATAATCAGAGTGAGAACTCATGAGTGTGAATTAGTTAAATTTAATTAAGGGAATCAGAATGAAAAATAGTGTTTTGATCCATGTTTTTATTGAATATCTATTTATGGACAGAGAAGTTGATAAGTTCATATTCAAAAGAGGATGTGACATAATGTGTTCTAGATAATTCATGAATATTCGAGAAGAATCCATAATTGTTAATATGCCTTAATAAGTAGTAAAATTAAAATTAAATTTTGAAATTAATTAATAATTTTAAATTTGTTTGAGTGGAAAAATATTTTTGGTTTCTCTCCTTTTTTTGTGTCTAGATAACCTATATGAAGGGTTTAAATTACAAAATACTATGAAACTTTTCACATGTGTGAGAGGAAAGTCACTAGTGTTATCCATTCATGATATAATTTCTTTAGAAATGTTTCCAAATAGTATAATTGTTCATAATATTTTGTGTTTATCATTTTTTGGATCATACTGAGCAACTAAATAGATAGTTTTGGGAAAAATAAATAAGTGAATCAAAATTATTTCAAGGTATGAAAATTAGGCTTGTTTCCAAACAAGAAATTAAGACTAGTTTTTAGACTGAAAAATCTGACAGAAGAATTAGAGTGTGTGATCATATTGAGTTTTCGTATTTAGCCTAGAGAATTTTTCCCTTCTTGATGTGAGGTAAGAGAGTAAAGAATTGTTTTCTCTAGACTATAAAATTTATAATTTCTTAGTGTAGATGAGTGGAAATGTACATAACCAATTTTAAACGTTTTTAATAATTTTACCACATCAAATTTACGTCTGACATGATAGAGTAATCACATGAACTATTCTATTGATCATATTTCTATACAAGTGTATGAGTATTCCATTCATTTTTTATCAATACAATAGGATTTCTTTCCAGTATATTTTTCGGTATTTTATTATTTTTAAACCATTCCAAGGCTTAAATACTCCTATTGAGTAGTGAACCATGTAAACACATTTGTTCATGTAAATTTGTGAATGTTGGTTTTTTAGTAAAGCATGAAATAATTAATAGGATGTGATGGTTATTATAAAATAAATAAAAAATAAAATAAAATGATATCACCAATTCCCCCTCCCCCTCTCAGTGATTATATTACTCTTGGTTGGGCCTTTCCAACAGGTATTGGACGTGAGGTTCCAATTGTTTAATAATTTTATAATGTTTTCAAAGATATGCTCTCGTAGAGTATTGGATTTATATGAATAGTAAGGGGATTCCTATTTTTTATGGAAAGAATTATCATATATTTAAAGATACAATATTTTCATATCTTACGTATCTTGGATATAATGTTTTTAAAGATGATATAGATGGATTATTTCCTCCTGTTGAAATTTTTCCTCTTAGATCTATTAATTAGAGAAACCTAGAGAATGATGGGAGGGTAAAAAACACAACATTTATCACTATCTAAAAGTGAATTTCCAGGAGTGAAGGGAGTTGTAACTCCTAAAGGTATTTGGGAAAAGTATATATGAATGAAATATTAAGGTGGGTAATGAAAAGTTACAAATCAAGAGGCTTAATTACTAATATCAAAAAATGGGTGAGTATGTATCTATAGGTGATTTTTTATAAGGGTTATTGACATTTTTTCATCCACAAAATGTTTTTATGAGAATCTAGAAGATTCAACTATTTTTTAAAATATCTTATGAACCCGTCACGACAAGTTAGATGCCCAAGTTTCATATTTGAAAGATAGAGATCATGAAACTCTATCATTGGTTGACCTTCATAGTGCTCCCATTAAATATGAAATGATAATATAGAAATACATTAAAATAAAAGAAAAATGATATTAATAAATATCTTTCAAAGGGTCTAATAAAGGAAAATATAAGAAGTTTCTTGAGGAAGAATAAGCTGGATATTCAGATTCCAGAACACGTTTTGTGAAAATTTTAAATAAAATTTTTACCTTATTTTCTAAAAATATGAAAAGATAAAAATGAAACTATAAAGGGATTCCACAACTAAAATTCCTTGGTTTTTTAGATATAGGAAATTTTGATACAATTTTAACTCAAGGAAAATATAAATATGAAATTAATTAAGTTTATAGAAAGTTAATAAGATATTTTAATAAACATTTTGACATATCAAAATATTATACCAGGAGAAATGATAAAAAGTTATTCAAATCCCAATGGATATTTTATTGGTTCAAGGATAATGAAGATGATGATAGTGAAGTTGAAGGTTTAGAATTCATTAATGTTGTTATAGAAAACACATTTATTGTAAAATAAAATTATGAAACGCTTATTGAAATCATTAGTTTTGAAAAAGATATTGAATTAGAATATTTACTGAATGGATAGATGAAAGATTGTCTTATAAAGACTAAAACACTTGAAAGATAAATCAATAAGTTTTAAAAGGAATAATCTAGAACAAAAAATCATGAGTGTTTTCTTGAAGAGAAATATAAGTTTTTGGAAGATATTAGTCACTTGATGAAATATCTATAAAAACAATGGTTAGAATAAACATCTTGAAATAAATATAAAAGTGAAGGAAGTTGAATTATAACATGTTGTGAAAAATTTCTTAAGATATGTCCTGAGAGTTACATGTTTTGAAAACTCTATTTCTCAAATTGGAGATACTTTTGTGATGTTTGATGATAATAAAGAAAAAAGTTATTTAAAAAGTTTTAAAATAATATTGAATATGTTTATAAGAAGAATAATGTTGAGAAAATTATTTATGTTTCATAAATTAAAAATGTTGTAAATTTCGAGTTTTTAAAAATTTCAATGTCTGAATCAAATGTTGATACTAATAATACTTCTATTTAATATGGGATGAAATCCAAGTTAATGAAGAAGTTTCAAAAAGATAAAAGATCTTTGTGAGCTGAACAATGTACAAAAATAAATCATAAGAATGTTGTATAAAAGAAAGAATAAAAATCAAGAATGTATAAATTTTATAGAGGGAAATTTAATTTATATGGATACTACTATAATTTTGGTTGGATTTGTATTACATTGCATATTTTTGGAACAATAAACAACACTATAATTATCCCTTAATTAAAATGATTAAAAGTTTTAGGGGGAGTCAATCCCATTAGAGAATAAATTCAAAAAATGTTTTTTTGAAATTTACGAATAGATTTCAACATATAAAAACCATTTTTGAATGATTTGAATAGTCTAAGAATCGTGATAATGTATATCCTATTTTCCTACCAGAAGAAAAATATTTCTATAATAAATCTCAAAATATGGATGTGAAGAAGGTAGAAAAAAAATCAAATTCTCTCGTTGTAATTTTTTTTCTTCAAAACTATAAAATGAAAAAGGCCCTGAATTTGGGATAGTTTTTCCTATTCACACATGATAATAGATTTAGAATGATTGAATAATGGGAAATAATTTAAAGAAGGGACATCAATTTTTGGAAATAATGAATTACTTTGAATCAAAGGAATTGTATCTGTTATTATAATGGAAAAAAAACTGACATCGAAAGAGAATTTTTTGTTGATGGGGGTGAAACAGAAATTGTCATGTGATTCAAAATATTAGTATCCCTTACCATAATTCTAGTGAGCCACTAGGTTCTCATATCACACCTTAAGAACTATATTGGTAGTGATAGAGAGTATAGTGGACTAATTTAGGAGAGGAGATGATGAAGACACCCCTAATTCTCTAATGGTGATGACTATTGAGGTGGTCCCTCAACATATGATGGGGGAGGGACCTTAATTGCCCATCGATGACTCCTGGCCTCATACCTTATTCCAAATATACAATCTCTTTTTCATTTCCCCCATCCCATTGATCATTATTTTCCATAAATTCCCAGTTTTGATCAATGGATTCCCATAACTCACGCTCTCACCCTAGAGTTCACTAATGCATCTCCACTCTTGAATCTTATGTTGATAGATCACTTCAACCAACCCCAACCATCCGTGGATTCTTTTGAATGATTTATCTTATGTTCATGGGGATTATAGGATCACACAATGGATTGTCTTCGTGAAAACATGAATTTGATGATTCACTTCGATTTTGATAATATCTTGATTCCGGCATAGGAAAGATCCCCCAATACTTTTTATGATTCTCATTTTCTTCTTCCGATAGACCATATATTTTCAAATAAATTTTGACACCCAGACAATGGCGATTTGGGTAAGGTTTCTTGAACTTCCTATTCTATTTCAAAATCAATCAATTATCACAATAATTGGGAACCTTATTGGACACTATTTACATTCTAATATGAGAAAAATATATTTTCTCCACAAAATATCTCTGAAAATTACCATTGAGGCCAATGTATCAACATCGGAAAAATATATTGTTTGGATCACCATCATGGAATAATTACAGTATAATATGATTTTCATCTTTGATTCATGGATTTAATTTTATTGTTCATGAAAAATACTGGGTTACCTAAAGAAAAAATATAGGCATGGGAGTGTAGTCAATTACTTGAAGATAGATTTAGAGCTGGGTGGTGATGGGATGTGTTTAGATTCATCTTTCGATACTGCCCTCATCAGGTAGGCCCAAATTTTCCAAAATAGTGACATGGATGAAGCATTCATTGGAACAGAAAAGGACTGAGAGTCATTATGGGAAGATCTACCTGGTTTTCTTGAAATAGATCAATTGGATATAGATGGGGGAGTCAAGGATAATAAATCTCTTAAGGGGGAATGGGTCCTCCTTCAGGATCCAATTTCTAAAATGGTCACCTCCTATGCTCAAATAGTGTAGTGGAATGAAAGGATAGAGAAGTCTGATCACAATATGAGGCAAATAGGGGATCTGATATATTCCAAGTAAGATGATGTGATATAGACTTAATTCCATAAATCACTTCCAGTCAATGTGAATTCCTCAATTTCTAGAAATCCATTGAAAGTGTACTCTAGAGCCCTAAATTCAAATTTAATTTCTTGAACTCTTCAAATTAAAAATAGAGTGTTAGTTGGAATCATGGAAAAATAATAATGTTTTGGTTCCAATATGAAGGTGAGAACAAGAGTTAATGTTTATAAATGGTTCCAGATGTTAGGAGATCATGTGCTAGGGAAGATAGATACAGAAGGGTAAGAATCATTTATGTCTAAAAATTATAATAAGGACACTCCATTGAGAGAAGAAAAAGTGGTCCCCAAGGAATTGATCCAAGATATCCAAAAACTATTGAGTGATAAATAAATAGATTTCAAATATGCTTTGGAGTGGGAAAAATATAATTATACATTGATGATTTCTAGGTACAACTCGAGGAGTGGAAGGTAGGGTAGTGTTCCTAGATATTTTATGGTTAATAAAAAGAAAAAATTATAAGGACTGAAAAGAATACTCCAAAATTATGAAGTATATGGTTATTGAATATTCTAGGAAACTAAAGACAACTGAGGTAGAGGCAAGAATAAACCCAATAGTGGTTCATATATGTGGTATTATGGCAGGGTCAACAATATCTCCTGATGATGAGAATGTTGTACATGTGCTTCTTCTTTATTTGAAGGAATAAATGTGAGAAAATGTTTTCAATATCAAAATTTCAAAGGAAGATTCTGATATAATATAACAAATATTTATCCGATTTAATGTTAAAGATGAACAATATGAGTGGATTAATAGACAATATTTCATATTAATACGTGAAATGAAGTAGGAAAAAATCAATTTAGATGAATATATCCCGACCTGGGATAAGATGACTAATACTTTTTAATGTCTTATCATGGATATTTTAGAGATTTATGTAAATTTTCTATAATGGGGTTTTTATAGGGTGATTAATTCCAATATTATTAGTTTTCTTTGTAATTTTTTCTTGACTTCCTTATTTTTTTAATATACTTATGTATTTTGATTTTCAGTTTCCCACATTTTCCACAAATTATATCTAGTAGAAAAAGATAATTTTTTTAAAAAGTTTTATCACAATTGTGTGATGAAGGAAATAATGTTGTTTAGAAAAGATTAATTTATTGTAAAAGAGTTGATGATAGAAACATTGTTACTAGTTTCCAACAAATCAAGTGAAACTTTTTTCATGTTGGTGATGCACATAATTCAAGATACCCAAGAATTATAAAAGAGAATTGATAATGGAATAAAATATTAGGACATATGTGTTAAAGGAATATGGGAAAGATTATGAAGAGAGACCATGTTCATGATATTCTCAAAACGAAAAGAAGAATATATTAGCACTATTCAATTTTTCAGATAGCGGGGATTACAATCGTTGTGCCCAAGAATGTTAAAAGACTTTATACTCATAACATGGAACAGTTTCATTCTAATATTTATGGGATATGGAGGAAAAAAATCAACTTTTAAATATTATTTCTTCATTTCTATCATTGATGATTTTACTCGCATTACTTTCATTATGTATTTGAATCATAAATTATATTATATAAAAAGGATTAAGAGTTTTAGGATAAGAGAAGAAAATTAATGGAGATAATCCAGGCAGAAGTTATGAATTGATAATGGTGGTGAGTAAAAAAATGAATAATTTAGAATTTAACTTAAAAAATGGTATTCATTATGAGTTCAATAAACCTTACGAACCACAAAATAGTGGTGTTTCTGTAAGAAAGAATAATATTTTTGTGGATATGGAGAGTATAATATGGATTGAACACAGAATATCCCACAAAAATTGGAGGTAGGCAACAAGTACAACAATTTATATTCCAAAACTATGTTTCTAAGGGCCATGTTTTGATATTAATCCTTTTGAAATGTTTTATAATGAAACTATATGTTGGAAACACTTAATGGTTTTTGGGAGTCCTTTAATTATAAATTAAAAGGTATAAATATTAAAAAATACGATCAATGTGGTGAAGGATGAATTTTTCTTAGCTATTCTTCAAATGGTCGATATTATAAATGTTTCAATAATGAAATAAGAAATATAGGTGATTCTATTTATGTAAGAGTTATTGAAAAATTTGAAGAATAAGTTAAAAAACACATGAAAAATAGGAAGATAGAGAAGATGAAATAAATATTTTTGATAAACATGAAATGAATTTAAAAAATGGTGATAGAGTTTAAATTGATGAGTCATACTGACCTGTTTCTAGGGATGAGGAATATGTTCATAAATCTCATAATATGCTAAAGAAACAAGTTCAAGTTCAAAACATTATTGGTGACCATTGTTAAAAATTACAAATAATAAGAACATAATGGATTGTTAAACATACATATTTTTATTCAAAAGTCAAGTCAAAATATGTTCATAATGCTTTTGAGCTTCAAGAGTGGAATCATTATATTAATGATTATTTGGATTAGATTAAGAAGAATGATACAAGGGAAATTTTACCCAACCCAAATGATAAAAAATAATTTGTTACAAATTGGTTGTTCTAAAACAAGTTAATTTATGATGGTAATGTTTTAAGAAACAAAGAACAGTTTTTTTCAAAGGATACTCACACATTTAAGGAAAATATCTTTTTGAGACATTTTCTCCAGTTACATAATTCGAAACAATTATAATTATTCTTGAAATTTCTGCACAACAATGTTATATTATTTTTCAGATATATGTGAAATAAACTTTTCTAAATGGAAAAAATGATAAAGATGTTTATTTTCAAAAACTATGTGAATTTTGTTATTGGAAAATATAAATGTTATGTGTGAAATTTGAGTAAATATTTTTATGGATTAAAGTAATCAATGAAATCTTAGTATCCCAAATTTGTTGTCGGCTTAATTAATTGCAACTTCAATAAAGGAAGATTTGAAAATAATTTCAACATTAGATAAAATCATAAGATCTTACTGATTATAATTTTTTATATCAATGATATTATATTTTTGGATAATGATGAATGTACTTGTGAAAGGTATTCTGAAGAGATTATGATGTTCTTTGAAATGTCCATGCTTAGTTAAATGAAATACTAAACTTGGCATAAATATCTTAAAAAATAATAAGTATAATTTTCAATCCCAAGAGATGTATACTAAGGAACTTCTTATGTTTTTAGGAATTAAAAATTTTAAAACTATTTCCACACTATGTTTATATAGAACCATGTTTTCTAAATATAGATAATGAATGAAAATGGATTATAAATAATTTTGAATATTAATTAGAAGTTTGTTAATTATGAATTCTTTTAGACAAGATATTTTCTATGTAATTAACTTATGTGAAATATTTATAAGTTCCCAAAAGTAATATCATCTCTCATAAGGGAAATTAATTTACAAATATATTAGAGGCACACAATTTTAAGCATCAGATATTATTGGTACAGAATAATTGATTTTTTTGTATATATATGCTGAATGGGTATGAAGTGCGGGTGAAATAAGATCTAAATTTGGAGGAAATTTATTTCGAGGGTAATCTTGTGTGAGTTTGAATAATAAAAATAAAAATTCTCCAACTTTTATAATTTATAAAGCTGAATATGTTCCCTCCACTCAATCAATAATACAACATATATAGATGAAGGATTAGTAATATGATTTTTTTATTGAAGTGATGTTTCCCATTATATTTTGTGATTATTAATATTCTATAATCCTAAATATAAATCCTGTTCCACATTATCATTCAAATCATATTGATATAACATATCACATCATCATATTATGTAGTGAATAATAAACTAAAGTTAAAATATTTTCATAAAATGAAACATGTTGTTAACATATTCAAAAAACTTTTAATGAAAGAAGATATATAGAAACTAAGGTTTAACCTAGGAATCCATCCTCTTTGTATTAAAGTATTAGGAATGTGTATTTTTCCCCAATCTCATATTTTCTTGGGATAGTTTTTTTAGTGGGATAAAAATAATGTTTCACAAATCATTCCATTGGTATATGCTAAACATTTTATGGAAGAATGCATTTAGTGGGAGTTTTTTAAAGTGGTAAGATGTGAAATCTCTATGTGTGTGAAGTATTTTAATTTTTTTGATGTTCTTGTAGGAAAATTATCCTTATGGGATATAATAAGTTGTGAATAGGTGGAAATCTTGATAGTTTGATGTTTTATAGGTGTTTTTATGTCACAACTTATGGATTACATGGTTATAATGTTCAATGATTGTTGTTTCCTCTAATGAGTTCAATCACCTTGGATTAGAAATTTGTTTAGTAATCAATATCTAGAAATATAATTTTTTAGTTATTTATGAAGGTTTGTTGACAACAAAAATAAAAAGGGGGTATTTTTGGGACCAAGTTGTATGGAGATGTTTTTAGATGGTAGAATAAGTGGTTTACTAAATGTGTTGTATTATTTTATAACTGTAATAATTCAACATACATTGTATTTTTTGGTAATCATAAGAAAGAGTATCTGATTCAGAATATTGGATGTTTATTTTTTACGAAATTCCATCAATTTTAGTTTTTGATGAAGATAATTTTTGGGTGAACAAGTTTTCAGACTCATATGTTGTGGAATTAAGTTATTTAAAATTGAGTGGGAAGATGTAATGAATTCATAATTTATTTATAAATTTTTGATACAAAATATGATTATTATTTTCTATGATAAAAGTTTTAAAAATTTTATGTTGAGTAAAAACATTTGATCCCCTATTGGTGAAATATTGGGGAGAAAAAGTGTTTGTGAAATAAAAGATAAAATTAATTCCTTATTGTTTCTAGGAAGTTTTTTTTGGGAATAGGATCATCTATTTGAGATATACCATACACATGTTTTTTATGGAGATTTCAATTTTATGTATTTTTGAAGTCATATGTTTTGAAATATTGTCGATCAGTTGATTCATCAGACATTCCCTTCCATCAGATGAACCGATCCATTGAATAAACCATCAATTTTTATGTTTCATAATGAAATAAGTCATTTATGATACCAATTAATCCAAAAAAATTGATCCAATGGTCTATTAAACTCTTTGTTGGAACTGTAAATGAATCAGATATATAGTTCCATCAGAGGAAGAACATCATACTACCCATATTTCATTGGATTGAACAAATTATTTTAGTGTTACTAAGTAGTTAAGTTGCTGATGACGATCAATCCATTTAATATTTGACATTGATGAATTATATGATATTTAGAGATGGATAAATCAAAAGAAACAAAATAATTTAGTCATCAATTGTCATTTGGCATGAATCATCTGTGTTATAATTCAAATTGTTTTGTTAAGGGAAAAAGTGTTGAATTCTTTCAATTGGGTCAAGATTCATTGGACATTATTTCAATCACTATGTCATTGGATTATAAGTTTCACTATATGTATGTTAATTAGTATGAGGAATAGTTTAACATATGAAGATTAATGGTTAAAAATTTGGGACTTATTGATGTTTCCACTGGTCTTTTATTATATGGTTCTGATGTCTATAGAGTTTGCAACGTTGTTTTTAGAAAAATAGTTTTAGATGGTCTGGATCATTGGAGAACGAAGTCTTGTGCATGACAAGTATTTAATGAAATAAAGTTAACTAGAAAGAAATATTGTTTTTTGAATTTAGTTTTTCTTGATTATCAAATTACGGAATGAGAAAATCAGATGTTCTTATTCAAAGTAGGTTCAAAAGAAAGATGTTGGGGACAATTCATGATGATTAGAGAAGAATCCATAAGAGTTGAGAAGCCTTATGAAATGTTCAAATGAAATTTGAATTTAAGAATTAATTAAAAACAGTGAACTTTTTTTTGATGGAACATATTTTAGTGTTACTGGGTTTTCTATTTCAGGAACACCTATATAAAGGGGTGGAAGTACAATGTAGTCAGACACTGTTCACATGTTCGAGAAGTAGAGCACTGGAGGTTTGTTTTCCGAACAGAATTTCCTGATGAATGTTTCTGAAAAGAAAAAGTGGTAAATGATTTTGGGTCCATGATTCACCATATCAGACTAAAAGTTTCAAGAAAAAAATATTCATACTTGTTTTTGGATAAGAAAACCATCCTTGTTTGTAAATTATAAAATAATTCTTGTTTCAAAACTAAATAATTAGATAGAAGAATCAAAGTGAGTGATTAGAATATTTTTTTTATAAAAATAATGGAGAAGTTATCCTACTTATTTCTGAGTATAAAATGATGAATAATTATGTTATTAAATATAGAGGTTGATGTTGATGAAGTTTCAAAATGAAAATATATGATACCAATTGGGGAATGTCGTTAAATTTTTTATGATATCTTATTTAAATATCTCATGCTAGAAGAAAAACATGCACTATTATATTAATCATAGTGATATATAAATTTAAGGGTATTTTTGAATTGTTTTTTTCACACAAAAGTATTTTTTTATAGCAGATTATGGGAAATTAGCTTATTTCTAAACCATGGTAAGGACTAGATACTCTAACTGAGTAGTGAACCTTTTAAATAATTATGTTCCTATGGATATGTGAATGTTTGGTTTTTAGTAAATTGATAAACAATTAATAGTAGGAGAATGTTTTTATTCAAGAAAGATAAAATAAAATAAAAATTTATCACCAATTCACCCCCTTATCCAATTAGTTATTACATTGATCCTAGTTATGCCTTTTTAGCATCGATGATGCTCATAAACTAAAGGGATCTAGTGGGATCCCCATCAAACAAACATATATCTATATATTTATCCACATCTATTTATTATATAGAAACATTTATTATTATATTTCCTATTTTTCCAAGATATCGATAGACCATGGGATAAAAAATATGTCAATCCTATATAGTATACTCATCTATTCTCGATTCATAGAGTGTAGGCGATCTGAATGATGAATACATCACATTACATTCATCCATAGGGATAAAGACATCACATTTCCCTTATCTAGGTAGATATATTATATCTAGTTGTTTCCACACACTTCCAAAATCTTTCTTAATCGAGGTTTGAGATGTCATATGTGAGGAAAAATCCCATCTTGGTTAGGATCCAACCGATAACATGAAAAAAAACAAACCCAACCACCCCCATATTATTTATGTCAATATATAGACTTGAGTACGTAGGGTATCAATGTATGAAGGTTCTCATTCTAGGTATCTCTACAACCATATGTAATAGGGACTCAAACATAATCCATGTACCCCTAAAATACCATGGACATCTATATGACACATCATGTGGTATACTTAGTAGTTTATTGAAAACACAGAACAAATCATATTCTCTATTTTATGCCTCATCAATATATTAGGTATCTCTATAAAATAGTCATACTCTTTCTAGATTTAATTTTTTTCATAACTTATAATACTACATAAAAATCATCAGTTTGGGATATACTCAAATTTTTAATTTGAGAGGTCTCCTATGATTACTCTTCAATATAAATATATATATATATATGTAAAAAATACAAATAAATGAAAATTTTGATATTTTATTTAATGTAATACATTTTATTACTCCTAAAATATTCAAGATCATTTAACAAAAAAAACTTAATCAATGATTTATCATATCATATATGATAAAATTTCTGAATAACCTTTTGCTTTCTACACTTTTTGGATTTTTTAACTCATTACATAATATATAATTCTTTTCACAAATCTATGTTACCATCTAGTAAAACTATTACACTAAACCATTATCTTTAAACATATATGAAAAATATCTAGTTTGAACAATGGTGATAATTAGAAATCATATTCCTAATAATTTAACTACTCAAACTTATTAAAAATTAAAAATATCAAAACATCAAATGGTACAATGTCACATTCTTCCATATTCATATAAATAATTCTATATTCATCACCATAATTCTTGTAACCCTATCCTATCAAATATTTTCCTTGAAATAATGTAACTACTAACATTATTAATCACCATTACTCATAAAATCTTGTAGGTTAAAGTGAAAATCACATTAATATGATAATTAAATTTAACTATTATATTAATCGGTATACCCTCTAAACTCTTTTTTGATATTATGTGTAAATTTTTTTTATTTTTATTGTTATAATCCTTTAATAAATAGTGACTTTTTATTTTCATGATCACTAAATATAAAACATTAAATTTTTGTTTATTTCCACATA
Source organism: Viscum album (assembly GCA_963277665.1). Taxonomy (NCBI): domain Eukaryota; kingdom Viridiplantae; phylum Streptophyta; class Magnoliopsida; order Santalales; family Viscaceae; genus Viscum; species Viscum album. The sequence continues at coordinate 118,157,996 of OY728137.1, forward strand.
TCCTAAACTCTCTTTGGATATTGTGTGAAAAACATTAATCTTGTACTTGTATAATAATTTAAGAAATAGTGAAATCAACTTTCTAAAAGGTAAATAAATGTAACAAATTAAATTATTCCTAACCATCACATATCTAAATAACTTTATGATATTAGTTTGATAAATTATTAACATAGTAATGCTATTATTATTTATTTTTAAATTTATAACTTCTATTAGTTTAGATATACACCTACTAGTTTAAGCGATGTGAATTTTTTTGAATATCTTTCTATGAAACAAAAAATTATTTTGTGTGTGGGAATAACATTTAATTCCTTTTAGTAGAAACATAAAACATGTTATTTACTTTTTCCATATAATATATTATATTCTACGTGTTAGGGATGATTCAATTTTTTTAAATATTTTATTAAAATATACCATTGATGGATAGCAAGAATGCATTCCCCCATATTTTAATATACATATTGATAAATTTTTTATCCAAATAATATTATCAAAACATGTTATATGAATTCATGAATTAGAAACCATTTGTTTACATTTAATCGTCTCAGACCTTTTCATAACAAATAATTATTATCGAACACCATATCCTATGCCATAAGGGAAATGATATGAAGATACACATATTTAACATATATTCATTTGAGATTGATAAAATCCTTTAAATTGAAATCCTATATATAGTAACTACTAACATTATCTCATGAATATAAATATCATGATCGATCAATTATAGCATTCATTTTGACCTCCTATATATTTACAACAAATTGTAAAATATAAATTTTGTAACACATTAATTTCAAAAAACAATTAACTACTACAACATCCATAACTAACATGGAAATTCCACGGAGTTTAACAATATCATTAACGTATTTAATAGATAATAAAATAATAATAAATTATAACTCTTTCCTAAAAAGCACAGGTTTCAATGATCTTGATTGGTTTCTCATTGAAACATCTCTGAACTATTCAACCATATTTTATTCTTCTATTTTGAAAATTTTCCAACTTGTAGTATAAATATTATACTTTTCAACCTACACATCATATGACTATTTCATATTTATTCTGATAAATTTTTTAATTTCAGGTAAATTTTATAATAATTAAATTATATGTTGATAATATTTAAATAGATGATAATGAGATATATTCCCAAAGAAAAACTCCATTTTTGTCTCCCCTTAATGTATGTTTTGGAATTTATAAAATCAATATTTTTTTAAAATATCCCATCAAGTTTCATTTTAGTATATTTGGATTACATTATCTTATCAAGATATAAATGAGATCAAACACCCATCTTATAACAATTTTATCCAATCTAGATGTGTCCATGTTATAAATAACGAAAATTATTTTTTCAATTAATTTAAAATAGACTTCAACAATCAATTATTTCTCAACCTATGACCTTATTTATATTTAGAAAAAGTTGTAAATGAAATATTTGAAATCATATTTATATCAGAATAATAAAGTCAAATGTTATAACCAATAAAGTATTAAGCAAACCAATTATCTGTAATTCCCTGACCCCAGTTACCCAGAGACAGTGCATTATTTTAATACATTGGCATGATTACATGGAATCATGTCCCGAAGGACCGATTAGTTTAGTAGTGTTGGAAAATAGATTGCATACACGAACTATACATTACAATATAAAATGAAAAACAACAAAAACATTATCCCCTTTTGAACACATTAATATCCCTTATCCAATCCCTTCAGGTCAACCATAAAATACTTCTTGACATCCTTGAAAAAAGAAAACATAGAAAGGGGTGAGCTCAGATGCCAAATAAGGATAAAAATATAGCCGAAACTTTCATAAATAAGGATAAACATTTAAGGAAATGTATAAGAATAAAACAAAAGCCTTTTAAACTTTAACTTTATCATAATATAGAAAAGATACAATAAAATAATTCCATTTACTTACTCACATGGATATTCTTCTAGTAGAAAATTCACATGCAATATCAATAGAAACTTTCATAAAGATGGAATGCATAATGCTAGACTTCATAACCACATAGTCAAGGAATTGTGATAAGACTACACATAAGATTTTGTCAAGGCCTTGTTCCAAAACACTAGTTTGTCTCATTAGACCTACCGATGCATCAATGAGCTATAGCGGGATCCACCCATCACGTACTAAGTACAATGCATTCTTCATTTGAAAAGGTTTAAACATAACATAAAAATTCATATTAAAACTTGCATAGGAAATGTCAATACTTTATCTATAAACCATTAATAGTATAAAAATAACACATCAATAGTCAAACATACCATAAAACCTTCAATAAAATATGGAAGTTTTTTATCATAATAAATCAACTTCAAATAAGATTAAAATCAATCAAAGGATGTTGACAAAGATGAAAATGATTTGTAGAACTCTTTGAGAGAAATATCCCTTTTTCATGAAAACATTTAAAAGTCACACAATTTAGAAAGGAAGAAATTTAAATAAATTTCTGAATCAGAGTTTCCCATATAAATTTGAAACTTTTGAAAGGAATTAACATTTTAAAAACCTTAATGTCCATATAGATAAATCCTTAAAACCCATTTTGATAACATGGACATTAATGAGAATGATTTAGAAGAATAAATATTTAAAACTTATAAAATTATGTTTTAGTAAAAACAATTCCCTTAAAATAATCCCTTTGAAAACTCTTTCATGAAACATGGAAATGGATAATAAATTTGTCGCAGTATATAGTTACGTAAAAACCAACTTGGATAATAAATAGATTGTGAAATTAACTCTTACCTTGCACTTTCCATTGGTCGAGGGTGCGTTTAACCTTCTGTATAATGACCATAGTATGTTATTAAATCATACCAGAACTATATTCATATTTATTATATCATTCATGATTCATTTAAGACTTTATAATACCCATTTTATAATTATTTTCAGGTTAAATTAACAGTTCATGTAATAATCGGTTTCTTTATCATACATGGTTTAACTAGTTATTGTTTATTGTATCATTTAGATCATGATTTAAATACTTCCAGAATATAAACCTTGATTTATATATCATATTTATTTAGAATATAAATATTTATAATATATAAATATATGAAATGGAAGGCACCATTTATAGAGATGGTAGACGGTACGTACGCATAAAGTATGTTTCCGTTTTCATATCGTATTGAACGGAAGTAAGTGAATAAGATATTTGTATGTCACGAACCGAATCTGGTCACTGTCAAAAATGGAAACAAAAACTGACCATGATAAGACCCAAAGGGAATTCTCGATCCCCACGGGCTGCCATAAGTGCCCGGGTATCATAATATGAGAATTGGGATCAATTTAACCGATTTTATAAACATAAAACAACAAAAGAATCCAATAAAACATATCTGGATTTTTCAAAACAAAAAATCTATTACAAAAATTAAGAATTGAATTACATATTTTTAAACAAATCAATAAGACTATAACAAAGGTACAAAATCAAAATGAAATAGCTCAAGAACCCTCATGACAAGGGGCACCGCCCTCAAGCCATCTCCACAAGACTTCACCACCAAAGACCTCTTAGAAACCCGAACCATTGGAACTAAAAAATTGTACCCAGCCTACGACAAACAAAATAACCAAATCTAATTACACCCAAAGGTGTAAGTAGGGTGTGATCCAATTCCTAGTAGGATACCACCACTAAAAGATTGCATGTGATAAACATTCAAAGATGAAAAGCATGCAAGTTTTCAAAAACATGTAATTTCTAGTTACAATTTCTATAGGATGAAACTTAAAAAAATCAGTTTTCAAGGGGGCTAATTTAAATAATCAACAGTTTTAAAATAAATTCCAAAGTCACTAAATTTTCCATCCAAATATATCGTATGCCGATGGTATGTATAAAGGATCTAATTAGCATAAGGAATAAGAAATAACCCCTAGGCCCTAGCTCGTTGTTTGTCCCAGGTACCTTGTATTTCAGTGAGAGTAACTGTCACAATATTCATTCTCATGCAGGATACACTAGTAGGGAACATACCCATAATCTAATGGTCCCCAATCATCTCATTATAGTTTATTAGAGTTGTAAGCATCAATCTTTCTAAGTGAAACTGATGCCAAACCCCATGGATTCACTAGCATACTAGTACACATCCACCCACCTAGATACTCGAGTTTTCTCCTTGATCTCATACAAGTTAAACAAGTCAAAAAATATACTTCAAAAATGAAAATATTATTTCCATATCACAAATTATCCAAATAGACCACATGTATACCACACAAGTCACAAAATTACACTTTTCATTCAAATAGATTTTGAAATCCGACTCACTCCAAAATAGCCGACCACAGTTTTCACATTTCTTTAACACTTCCAAAAATCCTTTAAACAATTTTCATAAACCATTACAAGATATTATAACTAACATAAAATCCCACTCAAATATCTTATAATACCTCTTTCATTAACAAAATTCATTTTTCACAACACACTCACACAAAACATATGGGTTTCCCTCTACCCAGTTTAAAGAGGTCTTTGCTTTGATTTAATAACAAAAATGAGGCTTCGGCCCCAACCTTTAAAAAAAACTCACAAAAAACAGCCCACAACCTTGTTTTGCAGCTCTCTTTCCATTCTCTAAAATATTTCAGCACATTATAAAACATTATAAACAAAATATTTGACTTCTTAAATAAGCACCCTACCATTAAAAGACCCATATTAGTTGAACACACCCCAGAAATAGTACATATACACCCTTTTACCCACTTTTTTTAACCGAAGAAAACATTAACAATTTTCATAAAACAAACTCAAGGGGTGTAACCATGTCTTTCACACAAAACCCATTTCAAAACCCCCATTTAAGACCAAAACCTTACAAATTCATATCCAAAAAAGAATTTTCAGCCCCAAATACATTTATAAAACCACATTCAATTGTTATAAAATAACCTTGAATAATACAACAAAAGATACAAATACTACTAGAAATTTAGGCTATAGCTGCGGTTTCAAACTGTGGCTATAAGCCCAAACACCGTGGCTATAGGTTATAGCCAGGGTTTCAATCTTTGGCAGAAGGTAAAAAACAAACAAGCCTTATCGCCACAGTTAGAAACCGTGGCTATAGATCAAAGTTCTTTAAAAAAACACAGCAGGCCTGTAGGCATGCCAGTCCCCCCTGCCCCCTGCTAGTCCCCCTGCCCCCTGCCACCCCCTGCCAGCCCCCCCTGCCCCATGCCACCCCTGATAGTCCCCCCTAACCGCTGCTAGTCCCCCCTGCCACCCCTGCCAGTCCCCCTGCCAGTCCCCCTTCCATCAACCCTTCCCCCTTCCACCCCCCTTTCCAGCCCCCCTACCCCCCTGCTAGTCCCCATACCCCTCCTAGTTCTTTAAAAAAACACAGCAGGACTGCAGACCTGCCAGTCCCCCCTTCCCCTGCTAGTCCCCCTACCCCCTACCAACCCCTGCCAGTCCCCCATTCCCCTGCTAGTCCCCCTGCCCCCTTCTAGTCCCCCTGACCACCCCTACCAGTACCCCCTGCCCCCAACCACCCCTGATAGTCCCCCCTGCCCCTACTAGTCCCCCCTGCCAGTCCCCCTTCCAGTCCCCCTGCCAACCCCCCGCCCCCTGCCAGTCCCCCTGCCCCCTGCTACTCCCCCTGCCCCTGCTAGTTCTTTAAAAAAACAAAGTAGGCCTGCATGCCTGCCATTCCCCCTACCCCTGCTAGTCCCCCTACAAGTCCCCCTACCCCTTACCACCCCCATGTGAGTCCCCCTGCCCCCTGATAGTCCCCCTGCCCCTGCTAGTCCCCCCTTCCACCCCTGCCAGTCCCCCTGACCCCTTACACCCCACCTGCTAGTCCCCCCTGCCCCTGCTAGTCCCCCCTGCCACCCCTGCCAATCCCCCTGCTAGTCCCCCTACCAGCCCCCCTGCCCCTGCCCCCTGCCATCCCCCCTTCCAGTCCCCCCTGTCCCCAGCTAGTCCCCCTGCCCCCTACTAGACCCCCCTGCCAGTCCCCCCTACACCCTGCTAGGTCCCCTGCAAGTCCCCTACCAGTCCCCCTGCCAGTCCCCCTACCTGGACACCCCCTACTGTACATATGTTGGAGTTTTTCAAAGTAGAAACACATCAAAATCCTATCAGAGTACTGGAAGGTTTTTTTAGGTGGGCCAAATAGACTATGGATGAGAAAAACTTTGTTTTTGGAATGGTTAATATAGGCTATAGTTGGGATACCATTATATCTGGGCTATCTATGCTGAAACTGTTTGGTTTTACACGGGATGTTAGTGGATGAAATGACATAAAGGTTCATGAAGCACTGCACTGGAAGGACCTATTACATGTTCCAGATAAATCTATTATAGAGGGAGAGAAGGATATTGCAGTTATATCCAAAAACTGTCTTAATGATGAAATGAGACAATATGATGTTTAGAATGAAGAGTGAAAACCAATGTTTCCCATGGTTATAGGTGTTGGAGTTATCACTTCTCTTGGTATCAAAAAAGATGGGAAGCCTAACCTTGTCCATTTATTACTTTTAGAGGAAAATAAGAATTGGTTTCTAGTGCCACTATCACTTCAAATACGTTGACTGTAATAGTAAAGAAACATGTCAGCTAGGCTCTCCTAGGAAAGAAATTAATTCAATGATGGTGGTGATGAAGATGCTGCTGATGGAAGAAACAATGTTTTACTTCATGAAGATGATTTTTTCTCATGATTTGAGACTCTTTGAAGCATGTGCAATAAACCAGGCAACGATTTCTATTAGTGGTTTCTTTATATTCACCTTGAGGATAAGGTGGGTTTTTGTAAGGGTCTAAATTCTAGGGGTGTGGATGTGTGGCTGTCTATTGTGCTTGGCAGGGATGTCCTTATGTGGGTGTGGTTGGTGGGATTTCCTAAGGGAAACATTGTCTTTTAATATTACTAGTTACTAGGGGTTGGTAATAGTAGGTAGGGGTGGATGGCTGTTGGGATGGGGTATTAAATAATAGCGTGGTTAGGAGACGATCCTTTGGAGGTCTGGGAGGCCCTTTGAGACGTGGTATTTCTAGGAGAAGTTCTTCTCTTCCCTCTTCATTTTCTTTTTAATTTTTTTCTTCTTAGTTTGTTGTTAACTCTGTTCCAATTACTTCTACTAGATATAACAACTTCTGCAATATTTTTGTTCTCTTCTTCCTACCTAATCAATACCATTATTAGGCAAGAGTCCTAACACTATTAAAAAGGTGTATTTTTATCACTCATTTAAGTAATATTCTATAGAAAGATATATGTAACTATTTTTTTAGAATTAGAATGTAATTTTAATTAAGTGTTGTGAAATGTAGCTGAGGATAGTTTAGTTCGCTCATTTTTCCAATGTTTTAAGAAGTGGAGTGAACATCGATCTAGCTAAAGCACTCGTTAAAGATTCAATTATCAAACCATGGTTATACCAGTTATTATTAAAATAATATATTTTTAAAAATATATATCATTAAAATTTAAACAATTTATTTTCATTATTGGACTCGGTGTTCCACATCAGACATGAGTGTTTTATCATATTTATATTTCCCTATAAATAAGCTCCAAGGCCTCTCTGAAGAGGTATCTTAGGTACTGGTTCCCCTCTCTTATCATTATACATGGTATCAAATGGGGTTTTTTAAAATAAACCTTAGCAAGCCAGATTCCTTGATCTCACATGATAAATGATCAGTGGGAGAAACAGGGGAAAACTAGGAAGTTTGTTAAGTTGTGTGAGAGTGGGTCTCAGATGGATTACTACATAGTTCCAGTCCGTATGATGTTTGGAAAAGAATTTTTATCATCTTACATATTGTGATTAAACCCATTATTAAAGATTTATTTTTCCATATTTATCCTCTAATGGAAGTAATAATGTTTTATGTTGTTCTTGTATAAAATATACCTATGCAGGTCTAACTCGTATGCAGGGAGGGATCATTTTCATGTTGATTATTGTAAACGGACCGATGATTTTAGATCTAATCAGACCCAAATATCCTATAATGAACTAAATATAGCCACAAGAAGTTCTTGAATGGGAAACAATCTACACAAGTCTTCCCCATACATAGATAGGGGCATTGTTCCCATTAATTATTGTAGCTGGACACGAGATTGGAGATTTGGATGTCACTCTATATCCTGTGATAACATAAATAAATCCACATATAGTTCTTAAATGAGAAAATATATATGTAGGTCTGACCCATATGCAGAGGGGGATATTTTTTCCATTGATTTTTGCAGCTGGACCAAGGACGAGAGCTTCATGCACCACTACATATCGTGTGATGACTGGAATTAAACCACACATAGTTCTTCAAAAAACCATGTAGTTTAATGTCATGGATAAAAGATGTAGGTTACATATTATGAAAATGAAATATTGTGGCTGGACCCAAGACAATAGATATGGGTGCACTATGTATCATGTCATGGGAGAATTAAACCCACATGTAGTTCATGAAAGGGTTGTTCCCTATATAGGTCTGGCCCAAATGTAGAGTTTTCCACAGATATCTATTTATAGCGATGGAAACTGGACTTCAATGGGAAAAACTAGCTCAGTTTTTTGAATGGTGTCTCCAGGGTAGTACCTCACATGGTGGTATGGTAGGCCCATAAATCATGTAGGAGCTTGTCTGTCTAGGACTTATTCTATTTTTCAACCATCTTCTACTACTTATTTGATAGAGACTTTTCGAGGCCTAAATCTATCCATTTGTTTCTACATGATAGTGATATGAGTGGTTAGTGATAGGTGTTCAAGTCATAGAGAGAAGAAAAAAAAAGAGTTTCTGTTGATTTCTAACACAATAACGAGAAAAATTTACAGTAGGAAAAAAGAAGAATAGTTGAAGAAAGGACTCCCTGTGGTCGCACTGTGAGCCCGATGGCCGCTGCCCCTGTATCTGCACAGCAGATCTGTTTTCTAAAAAATAATATCACCCTTTTATTATTCCCCCTTCCAAACAACATCTCATAGTATCCTACTATTCAGTATCTATTGGCTTATATCAGTTAGACTCAATGGTGTACTCCTGGTACACTTTCTTTAACTATCTATAGAATAAGTTGGTCCCATTTTCCATATTGTAGAAGGAATATTTTTCTTTTGGGCCATCCTGAAGTGTAAATCTCTATGCCTGATGCCAAATTTATTCCCTTCCAACTCGCTATATCATGAGGGTCCCATTTTGAAGATAATCAATTATGGTCACCTTCCATCTATGGGTGGATATCTGTTCATCAGTAACTAGGGAAGTTTTGATCTGATTGATTTCATCCATGTCATAGATGATGATAAATAAGACCATACTTTGATGTGTAATGTGGTATAAAACCTCATACTGATCAGGGTCAGCTAAAACTACGATTTAATTAGACATTACATCAGTAAAATCATTTTTTGACAGGGTACAAGATACAATGTGGGTTTAAAATGGAAATCTGCCATCAATCTTCAAACATAGCCAGTGAGAGGGGCCAATTCATCCTTTTTATTTCATATTCATTATCATATATTTTATCACTAGATTTGAATATCCTATGATATTTAGGTAGTCTATTTTCAGCTATAGTTCCAGTTCCAAGATAAAAAATAGTGCTTCATATTCTATCTAATTATTTGTCCATCCATCAGATAGTGAGAAACAGTATAGAAAGATTACATTGTCTAGAGAAAGTAATACAATCCCTGTACATACACAGATAATCTTTGGTTTCTCCATACATTTGTTGATAGGACTCTGGGAGGCAGAAAAAATACATATCCTGTGCAATGAGAACACTGACAAATCAATTTATGAGGCCACAAATAAGATGAGTGGAATTCTTTCCACCAATGGAATCAATTCTGGTCAGTGTAGTAAGTATTTATTTTGAATGTCAAAGGCTTCATGGAATTCCTCATCGAAATAGAAGGTGAATCCCTTCTTCATTAACATGGTGAAGCATAGAGACATGTCAGATACGTTAGCTATGAAGTTATAAATGTATGAAAGGTACCCCTAGAGCCCCTTCAATTCTTTAATAATCCAAGGGAGTGAAATTGATAAAACTAAACTTGTTTTTTAAATTCAAACTCAATTTCATGGTATCACACAAAAAATCTATCGAATTTCCCTAGCGTTACCCTGAAAATGAATTTTACCAGATTCATGTTTAGGTTGTGCTGCTACAACTTGTTAAATATTGTTTCAAGATCTTTGAAATAATCACATCTCTATTAAGATTTGATAACCATTTCATTAACAAAATCATTCATCTATTATTTCTAATAAGGCATTAATGATATAATGTGTGCAGTGTTGGTATGTAGTGTCATCATTATTTAATCCAAAGGGCATGACCTAAATGGTGCGAGCTGGATTGCAGGTGGCTGAGGGCTGGTGTGGGATCGAATGCTGGTGGAAGGGGGCTGGAATGCTGGTGGAAGGGGGATGGTTACTGGTGCTGGGGGATGGTGCGGGATGATTCGAAGGTGGAAAGGGGGATGTTGCGGGCTGGAATGCTTGTGACATTGGCTGAAATGAAGGTGGAAGGGGGGTGGTGTGGGCTGGATTTGGATGGAGCAGGGCCAAATCACGACATTACCATGGCGTGACCGCGGCATGACCGTGGCGTGACCGCGGCGTGACTGCAGCGTGACCGCAACGTGACCACATCGTGTTGGCCCAGTCCAACGACATCCGCGAGGCAACATCTTCCACTTAGTTTCAAATAAGATGGTATGGATGACATGAGAGGATGTTTTCTTAGAATATTTAAAGAAATAAATGATAATCTGTGATGACTAGAGGATTGGATGACCCCTGATATACTTAATTCGGTGAGGGCTCGAATGCTGGTGGAAGGGGGCTGGTTTCAGGTGCTGGGGGGATGGTGCAGGCTGATTCGAAGGTGGAAGGGATGCTGTTGCGGGCTGGAATGCTGGTGGAAGCGGGCTGAAATGAAGGTGGAAGGGGGATAGTGTGGGCTGGATGTGGCTTGAGCAGGGCCAAACCGCGACATGACAGCGACGTGACTGCGGTGTGACCGCGGTGTGACCACAACGTGATTCGAACAACCATTTTAATAAAAAGAGGGAAACTCCCTACATGGATATAAAAAGGGTCAAGTATGATGTGTGATTTATTACTAACAATGACATAAAGTATAAGGAAAACATCAATGCAATAATGTTAAGCAAGGTATACCACTGTGAGTTTTTCCAGACAGCGCACCTCCGTTGGAGGGGTTTTATTACAAAACCATGACTTATTTATCAAACGAAACAATTATCTTAACTAAAAATTATTCAATAATTTCAATTTAATATAAACATGAAAAATTAAGAAGGCAACTAAATTCATTTTAAAACATTCTTGAATTATTTAGGCTAGGAGAGGGACCCTACCTCAACCTCAAGGTTCGTTTGCTTTTGACGACGAAAAGTTGAATCTTCCTTTTTTCTGATTGCATGCATATGCAAATTAACATATATATAAGGACACCTAGAACCTATGTACATATTTTCATGGCCAAATATGCACAAGGGGGTCCTTTGATATTTGTTAATACTTTCATATACCCCTCTACACTTACACGCGTATGCATTTTTCATATCTATATATAAGCACACCTTGCCCCAATATATATATTCGTACTTCCATGAGTGAATATATATAAAGGGGGAACTTATATATGCATATTCCTACCTTTTCATACACATGAAAGCCTACGTCAACGGTGACTCTAATCCACCTCAATGAAATCCAAAACACCCAAAAGAAATATAAGGAACCCAAAAATCAAAAAAACCCTAATTAAAATTGGGCCAATGAATAAAAACGGAGTAAACCATACCCAAATCTTGAACTCATTGTCTTCAATGGTGGTGTATAGAACCAGTCTTATCATAAGAAACCACCTATAAGAAAATGTTGGGAAAATAAATGAGATATAACAAATTCTTATATATATGTGACAAGTGTGTCAACTGTAGACTAAAAAAAGGACACAATTTACACGATTTAGGTAATTATACAGATTTTCCAAAGATTAAATCATCTTAAAAAATGAAGAAAAATGGATTCTTGAGGATATTAGATTTAACAACATTCAATTATAGGAAATACCTTACTGTAGAGACTTTGAGAGAGCTTCCCAAGGAGGATTTTCAGCATGAAAAAATAATAGGCACTATCCTCAATCAGAAACGTTCCTAAAACCGATGAAGAGTTTAGCATTTAACTTCTGCAATAATATAAACTACTTTATAACTAGACAATTCATAAATAAATATTAGAATAATACATGAATGATTGAAGAAAGGGACAGAAAAAGATGCATAAACACTTACATAACACTGTTTGGTTCCAAGTGTAGAAGTAAAGAAAATAGATGACACAAGAACTCATCAAGCCATTCAGAAAATTGGATCATTTGCATGAATGATAAACCATCATTGTCATCTTCTAGGGAACCTATATGTAACAATGCTCAAATAAACAATCCTTTTGATGAAAAAGTAAAAAAATTGGAATTATTCTATACAGATCTTCATCTCAAAGTGTTTGCAAATTTTTCAGGAACCAAAAAATTACCCAATCATAATTGGATCTGATTAGAATAAAGAGGATTGAAAATTGAGGTAAATAGGCACTTCTACATAATGATTTCATGAAACTCATTAAGTGGAAGATGAATAGTTATTTTTTTTCTATATATAGTGTCAACGGTCCTCCTCTTCTCTACTTTTTAAACAAAATAAGGTTCTTGAATTCTCTCTTTATTCATAAATTTTTTTTTCTAGTGTCACTGTATATTAATTTTCTATGATGTAATTCCAAAATAAACTAGGTAACTACATAAAAACTTACACAGAACCATTTCCTATGCAAATGATTTACATGAGTCCATATAAAACTTATGGGAGACGTCCTCTACAAAAGTTCCATGTGGAATTCATTATTAGGAATTTTTGTTTGATTTTCTTCTTTTAACTCATTTTTTTAAACTGACATGGCCTATAAAATCTTTTCATTATTATTTTATTAACATAGATATGAAACTAGATGCTCAATCTTCGACTTTGTGATGAACTGATATGGACAACAACATTGAGTATAACCAGTGCCAATATGTTTTTCCAAGGAAGTTTCTACTTTCAGAGTTGATTGGATCAACAGAAAGAAATTTCTTGGAATCAGAGAGGCTTCATCATTATGTATTTGGGTTTCTAGTTGATGCACTAATCCTTGAACCTCATCCAGGAGGGAAGCAGCTAGTGCACTGGATCAATTGACATCAGAGCGTTTTATTAAGGAGGCTAAATAGAGAGATGTGTATGTCTTTGGATATTACTCACTAAATCAGGAAGTGGGTCCTTAAATCCAGGAAACATATATTCCTAATCAATCAACTATTATGTGGAAGGACTTTGAAGACCACAAGCAGGGGAAAACATGGAATAATAGGTGTGTGGCAATATATCATTTTTCTAGTAATGATCCCACTTTATAAAAAACATGAAAAAAACCAAACATGAAGGTGAAAGCATTAAAATTTCAAACATAAGGAGAGTTTTAAAAAAATAACGTGAAAATTAAGGTATGCTTATGCTTAGAACAAACCTTTTTCCAGGCAGCACTTGCATTGGATACTCTCATAGCTAGTTGAGGGTGCACAACTTTTCCAACTTCAATATCCTAAATCTGAAAAACCAAAAAATGTTGAAGTGAATTGGTAGGACGTTCATGCATGGGGGAATTTATCATACTGTTACTGATCAAAACCTGTTAAATAAAATATGCACATGAAGCAATGTCTAGGACTGGAAATGACCACATAGATTTTATGATAGTTATGTAGAAAATGAAATTAAAATTCAACAAAATACCAAAAATATTTATAAAAAAACACCAAAAGTCATCCCCCTCCACGAAGACCTTGCTCACAGGAAGAAACGACTAGTACTGGCAATGGACACACGTTCTTGTGTTTGCACCAGAACCCCTGCTACCCCCCATCCCACCTGCACCAGTCCACCCCCATCCTATCTACACCAGTCCCCCTCCCCATCCCCCCTGCACAAGCCCCCCCAACCACCTGATACCCCCAGCCCAGCCCCCCTGCCACCCCCCAGCCCACCTGCACCAGTCCCCGCACCCACAACCCACTTGCACCAGCCCCCAACCCCAACCCCTAGCTGCACCAGCCCCCCCAGACCCCTACTACCCAATCCCCCTGCTACCCCCAGCCCAACTGCACCAGCCCCCTACCACCCCCCAGCCCACCTGCACCAGTCCCCCCGATAGCCCACCTGCACCAGTGCCCAACCCTAGCCCCCAGGCCCTAGTTGCACCAGCCCCCCAGCCCCCTGCTACCCCAGCCCACCTGCACCTGTCCCCCCTCCCCATCCCCCTGCACTATCCCATTGGGTCTGTCACATATTGGTGCTGATAGATAGCATCTCGACAGGAATGATAATGTGATGAATTATGTTATAGTCCCATTAGTGAGATTGTGAATTCTGATGAAAATAGTTAGGTGGAATCAGGTGTGACACTGAGTTGGTGACAAACTAGTATGGAGGAGTGTTATTAAACAATAGGGTGTGATGTATGTAAATTTGGAATTCATGAATACCACTGAAATTGGATTTGGTGGAAATAGAGTGTCACGTGCTCCCTTGATCATCAAATCAATTCATGCGCTACACATTGGCACCCGATTTCTCCCAGAAACCTACTATCCAGACTGTCATGCATTGATGATAACATCTTCTTGAACATTAGACCATGAACGTCTTCCTTAATCGTCTCTTTCTCCTTGTCTAACTAGTACCAAACTTCTGTAGAACCTTTGAAAATGATTTTTGATCTCTTTTAGATGATTGAACAACTCTGATCGCCCTTTCAATGCACACAGTTGGATTCCCCAACGGGCGTTCCCCACCGAAGTTTCCAAATGTTAGGTAACCATCCTAATAGTAGTTCACATGGAAAAATTATAGTAGAATAGAAAAAGTTACAAAGTAGTATTTGGATTGTTTAATAAGAGACGATATAGGATTAAAATTTAGCAAGAGGAAGAAGAAGTAGATAAAGAAAATAAGGAATTATCCTAGAGAAGATCACTCTCCTGAGGCCGAAGTCGTATCCTCTTAAGGATCGACTCTCCAATAGCTACCAAGTTGTGCTGAAACCGAATGTGATCATGATCCCCTCTCCCATAGGCTACTCCCTCAATTAATACCCCAACCAATGGATAACCTCATACTAATTCCACCATAACTAACAACTAATAAATAATAGAAGAAAACACTACCCCTTGGCCGTTATTCACACACATGTACCCATACAAGGATAACACCCAACCCCACCTGTTGACATTTGATTGCAACACCAGATCACAAGCCTAACATAGTGTATGAATCAACTGCATTAAGTGATAAAGTAAACATGATCATGAGAAACCTAACTTGAAGATATAAAAGAAACAAACAAAATATTAGCACATAGAACTTTTAAACTCCTAAAAATACCGGCCTGAAAAATGAACAGAATTTGGTTCTACAAGAAGTTTCACACTGCTTGGTTGCTTGAAGAAGTGAAACACACTACTTCTGTTTAGAATCTAGAAATATTCTCAGCATGTGGTGTTGCCATTTTCCTTCTTTTAAATATCCTAGACTGAATCAGCTACACCATCAAGCATGATTAAACTAAAAAGTCGTGTTTGTTGTAATTAAAATGAAAATTGGATTGGACATATGAAAAAATATTTTCCAATGAAATATGACTCTTACTAGCTTGATTTAATATCAATGGGAGTAACTTGTAATAAAATCTAAAATGTTTGAAAATCGTTCATCATTCAACACAACCAGTACTAAATTTGTAAAGTACTACAACTTCTAGGTGAATGATGAATGAATTGATTCATTAGCTGGCTAAATCCTATGGAAACCTTTTCATATGGATGTTTCACGGGATGATCAATATTAATGAAATCATTATATAACACTATTGAAACAAACTTTTTCAAATCTAGAATGTGAAACTAAAACTGAAATCAACAATGCTAATACATAACACCTATTGAAAAAAATGTGAGCTGAAACATGAAGAACTCAAAGATAGACAACTAGAGAACTGGCTGGATTAAAAATATATTTTGGAAATGTTTGAATGCATGATTGAAAGTGCTATCCAGACTAAAAATATCTTTTAACTTGTTCAGATCATTTATAAAAAAAAAATACAAAACTCGACAATGTAAATCATATTCTAAACAACCGCACCATATAAATCAATAATAACTTGAATTTATGTTTAGAATCCATCTAAAAATAGATTATAATAGTTTAAATTTAAATAAAATATCAAAACAAGACTTATAATGTTAATTTTTTTAGAAAGAACATAATATATAACAAATTCATAACATAATACATAATATATTCAGAACAGATTCAGAATAAATGATATATATATAAGGAAACACAAACATTCCCATACCTAAATTAAATATAATAAATCATATATGTGATCATTTCTGATTTTCATGTGCACTGTATAAAAAAATCAAATAGAACCTCAATCATTGATTGTTGGGCCACCGGTGATTACAAGGCTAATGGTGCTTGAGCATAATGAAATGAATGCAAAAAAAAAAAACAGCTAATCACAATGAATGAAATGGGGGTAATAAATATAGATTTTAATGTCAATATAATGTGAGAAATATCAGTCTATTAAGGATGAATTTGAGAAAATATAATTTTAAATATGAAGGACTCATCACCAATGAGTGAAAACTGTTTAGTTAAATTTATATCATATAATCTGCATAGGTTTTTAAGCACAATTAAATAAAAAAGGTCACTGTGGAAGAAAATTCTATGTAATTTAATATATATATACAGAAAATAAAAAAATTACTATGAAGATATATGAAAACTTACATGGAGTAAAATTGGTCGAGAGATTTAGAAGCCATGAATGAAGGATGTAAATGGGGGAACCATGAATGGGGGAATCACAAATGGAGGAACCACGAATGGAGGACGTGAATGGAATCTTATGAGGGATGGTGGAATCATGAAGGAGAATCCGATGAGGATGGAAGGGTGAGAAATTGGTCAGGTGAGGATTAGACGAGGGAGAAATTGGTCGGCCGAGGGAGAAATTGGTCAGGTGAGGATCTGGCGAGGGAGAAATTGGGCGGGTGAGGAAGGGTCGAGGGTTTTTAGGGTAGCTGGTGAAAAGGTGTCGGGGAGGGTGATGGGGGTGTCGACCTTGGCGTCAGAAGAGAGGCTTCAGGGAGGAGGTGTTGGGGAGGAGGGTTGTGGTGAGGAGGAGGGTCACGTCGAGGAGGTGTCAGGGAGGAGGGTCACGACGATGTGGAGGGTGCAACGAGGATGTGTCGGGAAAGAGGGTCGCATTAATAAGGAGGGTGTGGCGAGGAGGCGTCAGGGAGGAGGAGGGCGCGGCAAGGAGGAGGTCGTGGCGAGGAGGAGGGAGCGACGAGGAGGAGATCACGAGGGAGGAGGAATCACGAGGGCAAGAGTGGTTCGTCGGAGAATGGGAGGGTTTGAGGATCGGTTAGAAGGAAATAGCCAGAGCCATCCTATTAAACTGTTTCTATAAACAAGCTATAGCAACGAACTGATATAACCATGGATATAGGTCTGTAGCTATAACCTGGATTTCTAGCAGTGAAATAAAAACAAAAATTTCATAAAATGATCTCAAAAAGTATAAAAATGTTTTACATATCAAAAATATTAAAAAAACCTATTTTTAGGACCACATGACACTAATACATTACCAAAACAGAATTGGAAGGCTAATCAAGATTTAGTAATCCAATTCCATAAGTTATAAAATACACCCAAATAATACCCCATGAGTTACACACGAAAACACCGTATTTGAAGTTAAAAATCAACTATTAAATTTATCTCTTAACCAAATCAATCATAAAGAGTTTTTTTCACCACACCCAACATATGAGGAATATAAAAAATGATTAAATACATCAATAAAACTCATCAATAATTGTTTACACGTGGAACCAGCTGCCTTTTGAGTCAAAACCGTTGAATCTTGGTGTGAAACCTCAACCGCACCTCCGCCGCATCACAAGGAAGTGAAAACGAACCCCAAACCATAATATTTCACCAAAAAACCCTAAATCAAACACTGGGTATGAACCCTAACTTCTGGACACTATAAAAATTTATGAAATAGGGAGGAAACCCTAAGGAGAAGGAAGAAATTGAAGAGAGAAACACTTATCCAAAAAAATCTTAAAGAGAACGAACCTACATCCACCAGTATCTGAATTTTAAATTAGCTCAAAATTTATAGGAGTTTTGTACAAGTATGAATAGGTCATATAGGAACTGGAATGGGGAAAAAATAGTAAAAATAGAAGGAGTTATGAAAGGATTGATTTACCTCTTCAAATATGGGAGATTTGTGAAATCTAGAGAAGTTTCGCCCAATTTCAAGATTCTATTGAGCTCTAAATTGGGCGAGGAGAGGATGGGGGTGCTCCTTATGTAAGTGGTCTCTAGTTGGAGTTGGAATCACCAAAAAAACTAAAATTCACCATGATTATAGATTTTTAAATGGTCCAAATTAATTTTGTGGTGCTCATAGGGCATGGTTTGACAATTAGAAATTGGAATGGATGATAAATGTTGAAAAATGAAGGATTTATAAGGGAATCAATATTTATTTTTAAATTTGGAATTGGGCTCACGGTTTGGCCTAATTCATGAAAACTCACCCATTCCACCATAAAATATTAGGAAACCCCAAAAACAAAGGATGAATGAAAATTAAATGACATTTAACTTTAAAATAAGTCGTGTATGTGAAAATTCTCTGCACCATGAAAACTTTCCGTCCCTGGAAAGCCACTATAAGGACAGATTCCAAAACCAAACCCAACCAATAAACCAAGATGTACTTATTTTTCAAGCTTCACCCAAAGGTCCAAAACACCTCCAGTGATCAATTAAGGAAGGATTAATCTTACAACCCAAACTTACACAACTATCCTGAAATGATCAATCACATTAATACTTTATCCCCAAAAAACTCCTCATACACTATCTGACCAAGACTCAAGCAATTCAGCCACACGAACAACAACTTCGAACAAGGTTACACTTACCTTAAATTAACTAAACCATTGGTCACTCTCCAATCCCAAAATTTACACAATAAAGATGTTTGTAGATAGATAGTTCCGAATGAGACTACCTACTTCAAAGCCAAGACCATGGATAAATTTGAGCTATTGGTATGGGGGAACACAAATAGGCACCCCACTATAAGAGATAACCTATATTTTTCTAAGACAGAATCAGGACACTAAATGGGGGAGGCCTGAACGGACTCCCTAGTTCAAAGGGTGGAATTCCATAAAAATTTAATAAAGGAAGATACATGAGAATCAAGGTGGGTCTCCCCACCATAAGAACCAACCATATTAACCGACCATCATGGGGTGATATAGAAAGACACAAAAAAATTAATGATTTGGGAAGGGTGTAGGGTTAGTCCCCATGGTTTGGCGAACTGTGCACTAACTATGAAGATCCTTCTTTCTACATGGATTCCTAGAACATGACCACTACTAATCGTGCACAAACTATGTTATCAACCATGAAGACACCAGAGGTTTGAAATATTCCCATCTTTCATTCTAAGGATATGACTTTGTGCAAGGGTTTAAACAACCCTAGGATTTCTCTTGACTATGAGCCAGCTTCTCTCTGAGACCTATGGCTGGAGCTCAATGATTGAATCATCTTCGACCTCACAGTTAGGATTTGGAAACCCCATGAATGAGAATTCTTCCTTCGGTGCAACCAACCACTACACCACAATCCCCGATAATATTTCCAAGTCAAAACACATTCCAAACTCACTTTACCCTAACCTGATATTTCACTGAAACAAGGGCTTAGAAGATTCACACACATCACACCTTGTTTCTTCGGGTGAGAAAGAATAGAAGGAAAGAACACCTATAATCACTTTCCTATAAAATGGAAGATTTGGAAGTTTTTCCAAGGGATACATTCTACCAACATAACATAGACTCTCAGTGGATTTCACGACTTTCACCTTTATGGTCAATCGAGCACATGACATCACAGGGCGTCACCAAACATGACCCTTGCGACTGATATACAAAATGCATGAAGAGGGACCTTATTCAACATCCCAAAACAATGCATAATTCTCAAAAAAGTGGCCACAATATCCTCTCATGACCAGATTTACCACACTGGTAGTTTAATGTGAACCTCTTCTTTCAAGAGACTACGAAGGATCGATAATACCTCTTAGAAACCATCTAGAAACTCATCTGTGATAACAACCCCAGACCACATCCACCTTCATCAAATCAGGAAACATTAGAAGCTAAGGTCTCTTTAAAACTTCCATGATCACTCTTCCGCTACAAGAGGATACACTAAACCATGAAAGGAAAGCGTGTAGACTAAATCTAAAAAGTTCAAGAAAAATATTCTTTATATTTATCAACTGGAGGGTCTTCAAACGGTGAAACAATATGGGTTTCACTTTAGTTGACCACTAATGCTTAATGGGGAGTAACTTATCCAACGATTGAGCCTAAGGACCAAACCAAGATGGTCCATTGGTCAAGATATACCATAAACCAGATCCAAACACATGGAGAGAACTACCGTAAAGGTTCCCCAAAACATTTCTTAGAAGAGACCACTAACCGAACCTTCAACACAAATTACCTACCAAATAGAAACCCAAAACACAGTTTAAACATGAGGGGTTCTTGGACTCAAAACATCCCACAAAATCAAAATTTTCAAAAAAAAACATAATACACAGCTTCCCAAACCAGTCATCAATATATCAAGTTTTTCCTTTAAAATCATCTTTTTTTAAAATAACTGGTTCAGCGGTTTGCGTATCCACCAATGGTACCCCATAGACCTCACACATGCATGTTTCTGTGCCACATAGGTCACCCTCCTCATATCCATCCCAAAACACATCCAGTCATACCATTAACCATCCTCCATCATATATAATCCCATGCATGTTGTCACTCATGAAAATACCAAAGGTTAATATAAAAGCTCATTCCAATTTTCGTAACCAAAATAAAAAATCAACCAATACTTCCTTTTTCTCAAGACCGCTAACCAAGAAATCGAATGAAAATTACCACATTTAAAAAAACTTTTCAGAAAGAAACAATAATTCCAATGAAAACCCAATTTCAAGTTATTCACATCAATTTCACAACATCTCATCCTATTGAAACACATTTTAATAGTTTAGAAAACTCTATTGGAAAAACTTTTTCAAAACCATCCATGACATAATTCATGCTATAAAGAGAGGTGCAAACACACCATTTTCCATTTCAATGCAATTCTGAAAATTAAGTTCCCAAATTTTCAAAATCCTAACCATTACCTCTTTATTAGATAATGTTTCCACAAAAACATTACACTTCTTAAAATGAAGTTAGTATAAAACAAAAGTTCCATGATTTCAAAACTAAAGAACCCAAGGCAATGAGAAATGAAACTAGTTTCAGTGGGAGACTTGGACATATGGTTGGCGGCCATATTCCAATCACTTAACCATCATAGAGATTGTTCTATAGAAATATACCTTGCTCCACTTGGCTTCCCAGACCCTACAAGCTCACTGAGACCATTAACCCAACTCTCTTTTAATTTCCAGTAATAATCATCAAACCAAGAAAGCCAAAGGACTCAGAAAAGTCTCGACCTCCACTGGAGACATGAATCCTATCATGAGGTGTGGTGATCAGCCACACTAATCTTAAACATAATTCCATGTCCTGACAATCTTATCCTGAGACTATCCTGACTGTTCCCCAAATAATGTGACCCAAAGAGAGCGAACCTCCTCTAATACAATTTTGTCACGAAACGAATCTGGTCGCTGCCAAATTCGACACCAAACCCATCCCGAGATATGGCCTGAATGGCGTTACCAATTCCCATGGGCTGGAACAAGTGCATGAGTATCATTAAATGAGAATTAAGAACAATTTACCTGAGTTGATAAACATAAAACAACAAAAGAATCCAATAAAATGGATCTGTATTTTTCAAAAAAACAATCTTTTTCAAAAATTCAGAATTGAATTACATATTTTAAAACAACTCAATAAGACTATAACAATGGTTCAAAACCAAAAAGAAACAACCCAATAACCTTCATGGTAAGGTGCACCACCCTGAATCCATCTCTACAATACTTCACCACTAAGGACCTGCTAAAAACCCGAACCACTGGAACTAAATTTTTTTACCCAACTTGCAACAAAAAAAAACCAAGTCTACTTACACCCAAAGGTGTAAGTAGGGTGTGATTAAATGCCCTGTAGGATACCACCACTGAGATATTTTATATAATAAACATTCAAAGATGAAAAACATACAAGTTTTCAAAAACATGTAATTTCTAGTTAAAATTCCTAAAGAATGAAACTTAAAAAAATTAGTTTTCAAGTGGGATAATTTAATGAATATAAAATTTTAAAATAGATGCCAAAGTTACTGAATTTTCCATCCAAATATACTGTATGAAGATGGTAAGTATAAAAGATATAATGAGCACAAGCAATAGGAAATAACCCCTAGGCCCTAGCTCATTGTGGGTCCCTAGTACCTCATATATGAGTGAGAGAAACCATCACAATATCCATTCTCGTGCACGATACACTAGCAGGGAACATACCCCTAACCTAGTGGTCCCCAATTATCATCATTAAAGTTTAGTTAGAGTTGTAAGCATCAATCATGCTATGTGAAACTGAGGCCAAACCCCACGGATACACTAGCATACTAGTACACATCCACCCACCTAGATACCTGGGTTTTCCCTTTATGATCATACAAGTTAAACAAGTAAAGAAATATAATTTTCACATGAAAATATCATTTCTATATCAAAAATTTACAAAACATCCCACATGTATACCACACAAGTCACAAGATTCCACTTTTCATTCAAATTGATTTTCAAATCCGACTCACTCCAAAATAGCCCACAACAGTTTTCAAATTTCATTAACACTTCCAAAAATCATTTAAACAATTGTTATAAACCATTAAAAGACTATATAACTCACATAAAATCCCACTAAAATATCATATAATACCACTTTCATCATCAAAATTCATTTTTCACAACACACCCACACAAAACAGCCCACAACCATTTTTGCAGGTCTCTTTCCATTTTATAAAACATTTCAGCACTTTATAAAACATTCTAAAAAAATATTTGACTTCTTAAATAACCACCTAACCTTTCAATAACCCATATTAGGTGAATGTACCCCCAAATAAGTACATACAAACCCCTTTACCCACTTTTTTTAACCAAATAAAACATTCACAATTTTCATTAAACAAACTCTAGGGGTGTAACCATGTCTTGCACACAAAACCCATTTCAAAAACCCCATTTAAGACCAAAACAATACCAATTCTTATCCAAAACATAATTTTCAGCCCTAGTTACATTTATAAAACCACATTCAGGTGTTATAAAATAACCTTGAATAGTACCACAAAAGATACAAATGAAAACACACATTTTCATAAAATGATCTCAAGAAGTATAACAATGTTTTACACATAAAACCTATTAAAAAACCTTATTTTTAGGACCAAATGACACTAATACATTACCAAACCATAATTGACAGTCCAAACAAGATTTAGTAAACCGATTCCATAAGTTATAAAATACACCCAGATAATACCCCATGAGTTACCCATGAAAACACCCAATTTCAAGTTAAAAAGCAACTATAAAATTTAACACATAACCAAATCAATCGTAAATAGTTTTCTCACCACACCCAACATATGAGGAATATGAAAAATGAGTAAATACAAAAATATAACTCATAAATAATTATTTATTCATGGAACCACCTACCTTTTGAGTCAAACCCCTTGAATCTTGGTGTGAAACCTCAACCGCACCTCCACCGCACCACAAGGAAGTGAAAATGAACCCTAACCATAATATTTCACCAAAAAAACCTCCATTCAAACCCTTGGTATGAAACCTAAATTCTGGACACTCTAAAAATTTATGAAAGTGGGATGAAACCCTATGGAGAAGGAAGGAATTGAAGAGAGAAACACTTACCCAAAACAATCTTGAAGAAAAAGACCCAACATCCACCAGTATATGAATATTAAAACAAATAAAAATTAATGGGAGTTTAGAACAAGGATGAATATGTCATGTAAGAACTGTAATGGGTGAAATAGAGTAAAAATAGAATGATTTATGAAAGGATCAATTTACATCATTAAATCTGGGCGATTTGTAAAATTCAGAGATGTTTCGCCCAATTTCTCATTTCTATTTAGCTCCGAATTGGGGGAGGAGAGAATGGGGGAGCACTTATGGTAAGTGGGCTCCGGTGGGAGTTGGAATCATTGAAGAAACTTAAAAATAGAATGAGTTATTAAATAATTAAAAATTGTTTTTAATGCTAGAAATGGGATTTCCGGTAGGCCCAATCCCTTTAATAAAAACTAAAATCCACTATGATTATAAATTTCTAAATGGTCCAAATTAATTTTGTGGTGCTTATAGGTTAGGGTTTGACAAGTAGGAATTGGAACAGATGATAAATTTTGAAAAATGAAGGATTTATAAAGGAATAAAAATTTATTTTTAAATCTGGAATTGGGCTCAAGGTTTGGCCCAATTCATGGAAACTCACCCATTCCTCCATAAAAGCTTGTGAAACCCCCAAAACAAAGCATGAATGGAAATTAAATAAAATTTAACTTTAAAAAAAGTCATGTATGTGAAAATTTAAGTATGTAAATATACGCATATATCCCCAGTAGCATTATTAGGTCATATATTATATACATATTAATAATATATATTTTTATAATCATCTTTGAATGGTGAACATGGAAATAAATCTAATCACATCGTGGATACGATAATCTGTACGTACGCACGAGAGAAAATATCATTATATTTATGGTGAATTCGTATGTAATTTGATGGTATATCACTTATACAAAATTATTAACATGTTATATTTATTATTCAAATCATTTATAGTCGTCATTTTAACAATCAAAAATAATGAAGTGTTTGAATAACAAACTACATTACGACGTGGAGACGGTAAGCCATACGTACGCACATATGATGACTTTGTTATTAATAGGATGGATAAAATAACGAATATAGTTGTACCATATTTATAATAACATCACAATATATATAATATTCTGGAGTTATTATTTTAGACTAGAAACAACAAACAAAGAGAAAGTGGAAGAATTAAAGATCTTGAAAGAGGTGATAAAATATTTACCTCTTCTTCGGGTTCTTTCTTTTGATTTGATCAAAAGGGATCTTTAGGTTAGATTTATGACCAAATTAAGTCCTCTAGGATGAATATAGGAAAGTTTGGAGGATATTAGGCCATGGTTTGGGCGATTCAAGTTGATTTGGAGGTGTGATTTTGAGAGAAGGGGAAGTACCCTTTTGTAAGAGATGTGAGGGTCACTTTAGGAAAATCTTGAAATACTATTTTATAATAAAATTATTTTCGGTATCTAGTGGCTCTAAAATTATTTATTGAAAGTATAAGGTGGGGATGGGTTGAAAAAATTTCAACCAATAGGTTTTAGACATGTTTAGGTTACAATTTTAATCTTATCTTTTAGATTTCACTCTTAGTTAAATAGTTTAACTTTTACCTTGTTTTCTGGTATTCTTACACTATATGATTAATAAAATTACTCTAAACTTCCAAGAAGACCTCAAGTGATTTATTAATGAAAAATATAATAATCTTTAAGCCATTTAGTTGAACCTTTTATTATTTTGAATATTATATCAACCAATAATATCGTATTTGTTTTAAAAATTAATTTATGTCAATTTTGACATTATTTGGTATTTAGTTTTTGTGAAAGTCATCACAACATTATTATATCCAAAAAGATACATCGAATCAACCCTAAAATGTCAAATTCAAATATAAACTTCGTGGAAGTCATATAAATTTTGAAATTATATTTATTTTAATATTTATAATACCATTTATTTGATTCTTTCATTAATAAGGTAATTACTGCATCATCATTGTGTCCTAAATAAATTAAATTATTTAATTTCCAATAATTATAAATAAAATACCATTATGTAGGACGTATTTTTATATTTATAATTAATATTTATAGTAATATTTATATTGTGTGTAACCCTATATTAAAAATGGTTTAGTTATTAAAATTCGAATATAAATCTTTTAAATCTTTTTTAAATAAAATAATAATAAATTTATTAATCTAATCCATGTGGACCAAAAGGGATATTATTTTAATTATGACGATGTTTTTGGTTGAATTATAGTTATCAAATAGAATTAGGTCATGTGTTTGGGTAATTATGATATCATTTTTACCCTTAATTACCATATTTACCTTTAACCGTGGGAAATAAAAGTAAAAATTTACTATTCACCAAAAATTATTTTCATCTTATTGAACCAAAATTTACTTACTGATATTAACTTTGTGTCTTGAATTTTTAAAATTCAACTCACATAAGCATTAAAATTATGTTTTATGAAAATTTTCAAATGCTTTTATGAGGTGGGTAAAATAGGTTAAAAAGTTCTATATAATTTTAAACATCTAATTTTATTATAAAATGACTCAAATGAATTAAATTGAACTTATATAGTTATTATATATTTATTTTGACTTAAAATAAATTTAAATAAAATAAATATTTATTTATATAAAAAGTCGGTTTTAAATAATATTGCTTTGTTTTTCACTATTCATCAAAAATTGAAAATTTACAGAAAAATACCAAAAATTCACTCTAAGATAATTTTGATATTAGTAATTCAAAAGTTAAGTCTAATTTACTAAATTAAAAATATATAAGTTTCATTTATTAATTTAAAATCAATTCCCGTTTTCAATACCAAAAAGTGGGTTTTTAAAAAGTAAAAACTATCAAAAGATTGACATGTGTTGAGTTCAAATTTAAATGTGAAATTACTGATAATGACCAAAATTGTATTAAATGATAAAACTATAATCTAATTATACTTTAAAACCATTCAAATTAAAAATTTAACACTATAAATTATTTTGATTAAAAATGTAGTTTTCAACTAAAACATAGTATTTTCACTATTCATCAAAATACGAAAGTTATCAGAAAAGTACAAAAAAATTTATCCAAACTATATTATTATGCCCCACTTCTAAAGGAGAATTTAATTTCATTAAATTGAATATATAAAAGTGTCAAATATTGGTTTTAAAAAGGGTTCACCATTAAAAAGCGGTAAATTTTCATTTTTTGAAAAATACAACTTTAATCTGAAAAATTTAATTTGTTCTTATATTATATCTATGAAACACATACTATGGATGTCAAAATTATATAGAGTATATAATATTAAAAATTCTGTTAATACTATTCATACCCACTTTTTGAACGGTTAGTTTAGTAAGTTGTGGTGCGCTTGTACTTGGTTTTACGTGTTGCGCAAGCTATTGAATTACTTTAATGAGATAACGTACTACAAACTCGTGGTATGTTACATTCTATTCTCTTTTAAAAAACTTGCATCATCGCAATCTTAAATTTTTCTTCAAAAATAATTTGTTAAAAATAGAAAAATACCTTTGTGGAAAACCACATAAAAAATTGGGTTAATAAAATTTAGTCTTAATAAGAGGGAAAGGGAAATGAAAAAGTCCCCACCAAATTGTGATCTCGATTAGGAGAACATTTTTAGAAATTAGAGACACATAATTGGAGGGAAAATGTAAATATTTATAAGTAGTGATTTAGGTCATCAATTACAAACATGTGTAAAATTAAGGGCCTCAAACCCATTAATGTATGATGATTTAAAATATCGTTAGAACAAAAAAACATAAGGTATTAGGATGAAACCTTTTTGGTTTTAAGACCACTTCCATAATGTTTAAGAATTAATTTATTCATAGAATAAGAGAAAAAATTTATATTTGACACGTAGAGTTTCATCCTTCAACTAGTTCCTACCACAAACTCATCTTTCATTCAAAAGATAATATAATTCAAAAATATTTTATTTATCCTAATCGTATAAGGATCTAAAAATAATTAATTTATAAATAATTTGTCAGACTATTTTAAAAAAAAAGACACTATACAAACCAGGACATCATTTATGATTGTGGTAGGTGATCCACCCTTGTCACCCTTCAGTTGCAGGTTCAAGTCTCGCGGCCTTGTCAGACGCGACGAGTTGTCGTTCGACCTCCGGGTTGTCCTTTTTAGGACAATCCAAAAATAATCTCATGAAATGATTTAACCTTACAAATTGTATCCAATGTCAAACTTAATCGATTCCAACCTTTACACATATCCAAAATACTTCTGTCCAAACTCACAGTCCAAAATTTATGAGAAAGGTAAACACAATGAAGATCCTTTTTGCCATGTAATATCATGTAAATACCTTCATCATGTATTCTCTTAAAACACGGTAACACCTTGAATTACCATAAAAAATTATTGATTGAATTCATGCTCCCTTATTCCTTATAAAATATTGGATATAATCATTCTATCCACAAATGTTGTAAACTTCAACAATGATGGAATAAACAAACCATTAACTAGTTCCAAGGATATCAATAATATCCAATATAATTTATCCAAATCAATTATCACTTATTCTAAAATAAATAACTCAGTATTATGACCATATTAACGTTTTGTATTTCCTTCAAAAATGTATTTTCCAAAGAGTTTAACTTGCCATTGAGTCACTTTTCTTGGTTCGACACAATCTTAAGTCCTTAATGAAATCGTACTGCAATACACTTCTTATTTACTCTATAATTATTATAACATGTACATCATTAACACAATACTCAAATGACACAATAATTTAATAACAACATAAAAACTCTTAATCATTCCTCTTCATCTTTGGTAGTATCATAACTTGATTATTATCCAATAGTAGCATTAGGGGTGTACTCTGAGGATTTGGACATTGATTCGCATAGTGTCCCAAATCCTTATAGATGAAGCATTGTACATTTGAAACCTTTTTCTTACCATTTAAATCACGTACTTTGTGCCCCTTTCCATTCAAGCATTTACCACGATGTTTTTTCCACAGATATAACATATGGGAAAATCCTTCATTCCCTTATTCCCTTTATCCATCATTATTTCTACCACCCTTTTCTTCTCTAGCATCTCTTCAAAGCCATAGGACGTAAATAATTATTTACTTATCTTATTAACACAAGATACTATTTCTTCATATGATGATAATACATGGGAGACTATTTAATTTCTAAATGTTGGCTTAATACCATGAAATTGATGACCCTTCTTACTCTATGGATCATGTGTATTGCTGGTGTTCTTATTCTATATACAAGGTGGCATTTGTAAACAATAGAATACACTAGGTTAGTTTATGAATCAAAATGAATAATTCCAAACTTGTAAAATACCTAATGTAATTTGAAAAGATTAGGAATATAATATATAATCATAAAATGTACTTTTTGAGAAAGTATTTACTCCTAAATCCTTCATAATGGCATGTAATAAAAATGTGAATTATCTTAAGCATAACCCATGGGAGTGTCATAACCAAGAGTGTAGCAAGGCCTGTTGTCGTGCACCAGTTCCCGTTCGAGTCTATCTCAAAGTAGTGTTTTTGGGTTTTATCCCTAGGTACATCTGTGACAAAGCTACCTCTACCTGCTCGTATCCAGACAGGGATGTATTGTTTGGAAAACTCACAAAATCTCTACAACACCAATATTCTAGGAAGTTCTTTTATACTAATCCTCAAAGTCTATCTTAGGGTAATGTTCTCTAATTAGAGTTTAACTAAATCTATTTACAAGGTTGTTGATAAGCATCCTATGATACCAAATGTAACGCCCCGACCCCATTTACCCAGAGTCAGTGCATTATTTTAATACATTGGCATGATTACAAGGAATAAAGTCCTGAAGGACCAATTAGTTTAGCAGTCTAGGAAAATAGATTGCATACATAAACATTACATTACAATATAAAATTAAAAACAGGTACAACATTGTCCCCTTTTTAACACATTAATATCCCTTAGACTATCCCTACAGGTCAACTATAAAATAATTCTTCACATCCTAGGAAAAATTAATATAGAAATGGGTGAGGTCAGATACTAAAAAAGGATAACAATATAGTATAAACTTTCATAAATAAGCATAAAAATTTAATGAAATGTATAAGACTAAAACAAAATTCTTTTAAACATAAACTTCAACATAATATAGAAAAGATACAATAAAATAATTCCTTTTACTTATTCACATACATATTATACTAGTCGAATTATCACATGAAATATCAATATTCACTTTCATAATGATGGAATGCATAATTCCAGACTTCATAACCACATAGTCAAGGACTTGTGCCAAGAATACAAAAAAGAGTTTGTAAAGGCCTTGTGATAAGACACTAGTTTGTCTCATGAGACCTACTGATGCATTGAGGAGTTATAGCAGGCTCCACCCGTCACTTACCAAGTCTAACGCATTCCTCATATGATAACGTTTAAACATAACATAAAAATTCATATTAAAACTAGCATATGAAATGTCAATACTTTATCCATAAACCATGAATGGTATAAAAATAACACATCCATAGTCAAACATATCACAAAACCTTCAATAAAATATGGAATATTTTTATCATAATAAATCATCATCAAACATGTTTAAAATCCATCAAAATATGTTGACAAAGAAGAAAACGATTTTTAGATTTATTTGAGAGAAATGTACCTTTTTCTTGAAAACATTTAAAAGTCACACAATTTATAAAGGAAGACATTTAAAGAACTTTTTGAATCAAAGTATCCCATACCACTTTTAAACTTTTAAAAGGAATTAACATTTTAAAAACATTTATTTCTATATAGATAAATCCTTATAAACCATTTTGAAAACATGGACATTAATGAGAATGATTTAGAACAATAAATATTTAAAACATTTAAAATGATGTTTTAGTTAAGAAAGTCCCTTTAAATAATCCCTTTGAAAACTATTTTATTAAACAGGGATATGGACAATAAATATGTCCCAGTAGATACTTACGTAAAAACAACCTCGGATAGTAAAGATATTGTGTAATTAACCCTTACCAAGAAATTTTCTTTGGTCGAGGGTACATTTAACCTCTTGTATATTGATCATAGTATGTTATTAAATTATTCCATAACCATATTCATATTTATTATATCATTAATTATTCATTTATGACTTTATACTACCCATTTAATATTTATTTCTATATTAAATTAACATTTCGGGTAATAATCCCTTTCTTTATCATACGTGTTTTAACTTGTTATTCGTGATCATATCATTTAGATAATGATTTAAATATTTCCATAATATAATACATTATTTATATGTCATATATATTTAGAATATAAATATTTACAACAGATATATATATGAAATGAAAGGAACTGTTTATAGAGACGGTTGACCGTACGTACGCATAAACGCTGTTTCCGTTTTCATATCATATTAAATGGAAGTAAGTGAATAAGATATATGTATGTATATATATATATATATCTCCAGTTGAATTATTATGTCATATATTACATAATTAAAAATAAAAAATATATTTATAATCATCGTTGAATGGTAAACGTGGAAATGAATCTCATCGCGTCGTGGAGATGGTAATCCGTACATACGCATGAGCGACAATATCATTATATTGATGGTGAAATAATATGTAATTGGATATTATATTATATATAAAGAATCATTAAAATGTTATATTTATTATTTAAATCAGTTATACTCGTTATAATACCCATCCAAAATAATGAAGTGTTTGAATAACAAACGACACCATGACGTGGAGACGGTAAGCTGTACGTACGCACATTTGGTGACTTTTTCATTTATAAGATGGATAGAATAATGAATATGGTTGTACCATATTTATAATAAAATTACAGCATATATAATATACTGGAGTTATTATTTTATAATGGAAACAACAAAGAAAGAAGAACTGGAAGAAGAAAGGATCTTGAAAGAGTTGATGAAATATTTACCTCTTCTTTGGGTTCTTTTTTTTGATTTGATAAAAAGGGCCCCTTAGGGTGGTTTTTTAACCAAAGTAAGTACTCTATGATTAAGGGAGGAATGTTTTGAGGATATTTTGGCAGGGTTTGTTTGATCCAAATGGATTTGGTGGTGTGATTTTGAGAGAAGGGGAAGTACCCTTTTATAAGTGAGGTGAGGGTAACTTTATTGAAAAACTTAAAATATTATTTTATAATAAAATCATGTTCAGTTTCAAATTGTTCAAAAATGATTTATTTTTGTGTCTAAGGTGGGGATGTATTGAAAAAAATTCAACCAATTGTGTTTAGGAATGTTTATGTTACCATTTTAACCTTATCTTTTAGATTTAACTCATAGTTAAATAGTTTAACTTTTACCGTGCCTTCTTGTAATCTTACACTATTTGGTTAATAAAAATACTCTTAACTTACAAGATAACCTCAAGTTGTTAATTAGTGAAATATATCATATTATTTAAGCCCTTTCCATGAACCTATGATTTTTT
Organism: Viscum album; assembly: GCA_963277665.1. NCBI lineage: Eukaryota > Viridiplantae > Streptophyta > Magnoliopsida > Santalales > Viscaceae > Viscum > Viscum album. Next base: position 118,190,787 of record OY728137.1, read on the forward strand.
AAATTTTATATCAACCAATAATATAGTATTTGTTTTAAACATTAATTTATGTCAATTTTGAAAATATTTTGTATTTTGTTTTTGTGAAATTAATAACAACTTTATTACTTAGAAAAGGATACTTTTAATCAACCTGAACATTTCATATTAACCTAGAAAATTCGTGGATGTCATAAAAACATTGAAATTAATTTTATTTTAATATTTATAATACCATTTATTTGATTCTTTCATTAATAAGGTAATTACTGCATCATCATTATGTCATAAAGAAATTAAATTATTTTATATCTAAAAATTATAAATAAAATACATTTATTGAAGAAATATTTTTATCTTTCTAATGAATATTTATAGTTCAATTTATATTGTGCGTAACCCTATATTAAAAATGGTTTAGTTGTTAAACTTCAAATTTAACTCTTTTAACTCTTCTTTAAATAAAATAATAATAAATGTCCTAATCTAATCCAAGTGGACCAAAGAGGATAATATTTTATTCCTAATGTTGTTTTTGGTATAATTATACTTATATAATAGAATTAGGACATGTGTTAGGGTAATTATTATATCATTTTACCCTTAGTTACCTTATTTACTTTTAACAGGGGAAAATAAAAGTAAAAAGTTACTATTCACCAAAAAATATTTTCATCTTATTGAACCAAATTTTACTTACTGATAATAAAAGTTTCTCTATGATTTTTTAAATTAAACTTACAGAAGTGGTAAAATTATGTTTTATGCAAATTTGCAAATTCTCGTAGGAGGTGGGTAAAATAGGTTAAAAAGTTCAATAAAATTTTATACATATAATTTTATTATAAAATGACTCCAATGAATTAAATTTAACTTATATAGGTATTATATATCTATTTTTACTTAAAATAAATTTAAATAAAATAAATAATTATTTAAATAAAAATTCGGTTTTAAATAATAACCCATTGTTTTCACTATTCATCAAACATTGAAAGTGTTCAGAAAAATACCCAAAATTCACCCTCAGATTATTTTGATATTCCGAATTCAAAAATGAATTATATTTTACTAAATTCAAAATATATAAGTTCCATTTATTAATTTAAAATCAATTCCTATTTTCAAAACCCAAAATTGGGTTTTTAAAAAATAAAAACTATCAAAAGATTGACATGTGTTTATGTAAAATTTAAATATGAAATTATTTATAATGACCTAAATTGTATTAAATGATAAAAATATAATCTAATTATACTTAAAACACATTCAAATTCATAATTTAACGCTATAAGTTATTTCAATTAAAAAAGCTGTTTTCAATTAAAACATAGTATTTTTCACTATTCATGAAAATATGAAAGTTATTAGAAAAGTACCAAAGACTTATCAAAACTAAATTTTTATTTCTTGATTCTAAAGAAGAATTTAATTTCATTAAATTGAATATATAAAAGTGTATAATATTGGTTTTAAAAGGGTTCTCCATTAAAAGGCGGTAAAATGGCATTTTTTAAAAAATACATCTTTTATCTGAAAAAATGAATTTGTTATTATATTATGTCGAAGAAAAACATAATATGAGTGTTAAAATTATAGAGTATATAAGATTAAAAATGTAGTTAATACTATTCACAACCTCTTTTTGAACGGTTATTTTAGTAAGTTGTAGTGCGCTTGAACTCAATTTTGTGTTTAGTGCAAGGTATTGAATTACTTTAATGAGATAACATACAATGAAATGTTGGGATGTTACATAATCTCTCTAAACATATAATCATATTGAATATCATTTGGTATACCCAGTCATTCTAGGTATATTAGAATACAATTCCTTAAATCATTAATATACCCCATCATATTGAGTACATGATTGGAGACTAAGATTCATTTGGTAATTTTGCACTGTATTCAATTAGGACCATATGTGAGAAATTATATTATTTATAATCATCTAGATCCAATTTTTTAATAATTAAAACTCATGGGTTCTGAGGAAGGATTAATTATATAACACCAAATTTTCCCTTAATAACTTGTACAAAATAAACAATATTTTTTACAAACATTTCTTAAGTTACCTATCCTAATATTTTATTATATTTATCTGCAACATTTTTTGTATTAATCTCAATTTTTAGTTTGACGATTTGATGATATTCATTTACAAAAAACTATTTTATCATATGAGTATCATTTATTATAAACCATTTAATAAGGAATTTTATAAAATGGGATACCACTATTATGATGAACCCTTTTGTTCATCATATCTATTAACCTCCCAAAATCCTCATTTCACTAAGAAATGATTCATATTTATCATTTATATCATATCATAGTTATTTAGGTTTGGAATCATCCAAATCATATTATATTTAAATCTTGAAGAGTTTTACAAAAAACAATTCTTTTCAATTCATCATTTAGATAAATTAAAATATATTAATTTAGTAACACAATCCTATTATGGTATCCCAACAAGTGTAATAAAAAAACAAAAACAATCTAACAAGGGAAAATCTAGGAGTACCTAAATTCAATACGACCTAAACAATTGTAAATTACAAAGTAACATATATTTATAACCTACATAGTTGAATAATAGAGATCTTAAAAAGTGAAAATTTAGATGAAATCCCATTCTAATTATTTTAAGGGGATTTTAATCTCACCATAAAATCTCATGTACTTCTATTATATGTATGCATTCTTCTATTGATTATTGTTTTGAATCCTATTCCCTCCACCTAATCAATATGGTCAAACCATATTGATTTGTAACTATTTACAAAACACACAAGTTTCTGTTACTCAGCCAAAATTAGATGTCAATAATATTAATACAAATATGAAAACATAATATTCATAAGGTACTAAACCACTTCTCATAAATTCTTACAGTTATTAGAAATTTACAATCTATTGATGTTTATGCCTAGATTAATATAATGATAACTAAGTTCATAATCCCAAATAAGTAATAGGCGTCTAAAATAAATTTATCATTTAAATATTTTCTTATAGAGATTAGAAATATGAAAAATTCATAATTTTTTAATAAAAAATATAAATAAATATAAATAAATTTAAAATTCATATATTTTTACATGAGAAACACATTCATGATGAATTTATAAATACAATAAAACTACAATCCCTTTTCTAATTTCATATATAACATTATGGGAAGTCAAATTTTTAACACAAATAGATTATATTAATCTGAAAATGAATTGTTTCATATTTACCATTATATGGATTTTTAATTTTAAATATATGATATTATATATGTAATTAAATATTTATAATCCAATTTATATTATGTAAACATTTAACATAATTTAAATATCTTATAATTAATCATTATTAAGAACTTGATCATGCTAATCATAAAAACACTTTTAACATGCCTTAAAAAACATTCAAATTGGCCCCATATTATTTTGAAAATTAAAAAATAATTGATTTTGAAAATTTATAATTTAAATATAAACAATTTATATTTATGAACATATTTCATTATTTATAATCCCTTATAAATTATTTTTTTAATAAATAAAAACTTTTATATTTATAAAGAAAAATCTATTGCAAATAATTTGGTTAGAAGGTATTTCAAATATTATCATTTAATATTTTGAAAAAATAAATGTTTCATAAAAATTTATTTATTTAATTATAAATCATTTAAAATTAATTAATTAATTTTTTAAATTCCACATTATTTAACTATTCCATAAATTAATTTTATAATTATTTATAAACATTTTTAAACCATTAAGATCATTTTATATGTTGTTGTTTTTTAAAAATTTCAAAAAAAATCTAATTACTTTTATATAGTATCCATATTTTATGTATGGTTATCATATTTAAACACTTATAGAATCTATTTTTATAAAGGTATATTCCAAAAACCATTACATAACACATGTTATGTAAAGGTACATCAGATATTACTCATAAGTGAACTCAATCACTTAAGGGTATTTTACTGACTACCTTTACATACCCTAATGAAAACCTTGTTTACTCTTACATGAACCCCATCACACAAAGGTAAGTCATCAGTCACCTTTACAAGAAAAATCATGTATAGGTAACACCTTAGATACCCTTATAAAATTAATCAATGTAAGGTTAATGAATTGGTTACCTTTACACAACACATCATTATAATGGTAATACCTAAGTTACCATCACATATCCTTTATACATAAGAAAAATCCATTTTGAAGAAATGGATTTCTAGATTTGAAAAAAATGCATTATTTTTTAAAAATTATACTTCATTCCACGCATGATCTCATAAATATAATTCACGGGATCCCATTTACACCACTTACATATTTTAAAACTGTATAATAATAATTATTTGAAGCACCATAAATGATAAAAACCATTGTCTAATGATCTCCATGAAATAAATATAAAAAATAAAGCCAAAACATAATTTAATAATATAAGATAAACAAGAATACCTTGATTCCAATGGATTTTTAAACCTTCAATATTATTTCAATATTCTTGATAAAGATCACTAAGTCTTCTAAGAGACACCCCCTCTCCACAAGTTTCTATTGGTTTACCGAAATCATCCAATGTTCAGATGAGATTATTCTTCCATTAATGTTGTTTTTGTGTCTCATATTAAGATAATAAATAATTATAAAGCTTCATGTATTCTGGTGTTTTGGACAAGAAATAATCTTGCACTCATCATCGTAACCATAACATGATTGTATATTTTTAACCCTTAAAGATTATCCTAGGATATTTAATTTACTCACACATTTATAATGCATCAGTAAATGATGCTCTAGACAATTTACATATCATATATAAGAATAATAATTTGAAACATATCATTATAAGAAAAAATTCAGTAAATGACATATAACATGGGAGAAAAATAAAAATTATAAAACCATATCCTTTTGGTTGTCAGTTTCATGGGAAAATTTCCCCTTCAATCAAATAATAATTTTTATGCAATAATAAACTACATATATATATGTATCACATATATATATATATAAGTATTTATGAAATATAAATTTCAATCAATACATTTTATATGTTTCCTTGACTAAATTCCAATTACAGAAAGTGTTTTTGATATCCATTTTATATATCCCATAATAAAAATGAGTTTCTATAGAAATAGATATCTAAATAGTATCTATCAATGAAACATGTGAAAAAATTATTTCCCAGCGAATACCATGAATTTTATAATAACCCTTTACCAGTAGGCATGATTTATATGTATAAAATTTACCATCCATGTCAATTTTAATATAGAAACCCCACTTTCACCCTATAGGTCTCACCCCTTCAGGTAAATCCACTAACTTCCAAACATAGTTAATGTACATGGAGTCATTTTTAGATTCCATATATTTTCACTGTTTCATAGAATAAAAAATCCCAATAACATTTTTGTAGATAGTATTTTAATATCTTATTAGCATGAATTCCTCATCATTATCCATAATAAATGATAGTATAACTTTTAGGTTCTTATATATCTGGAGACAATACTTCTTTGACAACTCTATACAGAACTGAATCAACCTCCAACTTAGGAATAATTCCTAGTTTTTTGTTTTGATCTTTTTTAAGTTTCCCAATTCTCAAATTTACTCCTTTATCGATATATTTAGTGTCATGTAATGTAAAAATTAATCCAAAAACACTTTTTTCTGTATATTATTATAGAACTAACATACCTTATTTTCCTCGGAATAACTAAATATGATCCTATCATACTTAGGGTTATGAGAATCTAATAACCATAAAAATTACTATTCAAATGAAATATACATAAAACACATAATGAAATATTTCAGATACTATATATGATATGGTGTATTTATTTTAGCTTTAGAGATAACATGGTGATGTAGGAATGAAACAATATCAATATTAAAACACTAGAATGAAATAAGAATGTCACAAAGACTCGTCATTGATCGAACCATTTCTAAAATTATATTATTCCACTTCAAAGGAACACTATTAATGTATAGTGTTATAGGAGGAGAGTGTTGAATAATGAATGAACAATGTATCATTTAAACAGTGAGTCTTGGTATCAAGTATTCACTATCCCAATATGATCATAGAATCATAATAATTGTTAAGAATTTATTATCTATTTTCTAAAAACACATTAAAATTTTGAAAAGTATACTGCTGAAATAACTTTAGAAACACCTAAACATACCTACTATTGTAATTTAAAAATGTAATGAGGTACCTATAACAACCAATTTCATGAGTTCTCTTTAGATGGAATAAATTATTATACATGAGATTCAATAGTACACTAGATCATTAAAATATTCTACTAAACAGTTCATTAGTAATTTTTATTAATAATGAAGATTCACAATTTTAAAAAAACATTCCTAATATAATGGTTACAAAAATAAATCTCTATAGTGTATTTAGATGTGTTTCTCATTTACATGTACATGGTTACAATGAAAAAGGCTTGTGAGATTAGAATCTATGCTGACCTTTTTACTTTTAATGTTTTAGACAAGATTATCCTTATATAGAATATAAAACCATTTACCATATTCTCAATTCTACAAAACAATTTATTCCTCTATACATAACAAACTATATTAATTATAATTAATTAAAATATCATATTTTCTAAAAAGATATAGAAATAAAATCTCCATTAATGGTGGGAATAAAATAGTATTTCTCCAAATACAATACTAATCCACTTGGAAAATTCATGTAATATGTCATGACTTTTATTGTAGTAACTCTAACTCCATTTCCAACAAGTAAATCTATTTCATTTAAGTTTAATTTCCTCATATGTTTGTTTCAATGTTTTTAAGAAAACAATGCATGACCCACACCTTCTGTCCAATACCCTTGAGTCAAATTTGATGAAATTAACCCCTATAACATCTATATTTTTATACTAAAAATTATTTTATTTGAAAACAAATTCAACCATATATACTGATATAAAAGTTCATTATACACTGTATCTATAAGATATATTATAATTTTCATTATAGAGTTGTCTATAATATACAAGAAATACATATCTATAGGAGACTATCTTGTTTTATATACATTCATTATATATTTTTATTTGAAAATAGTCTAACAAAAATAATGGCCCTATACAATACATTTAGTTAGTGATAGAAGATTTGTATTTCACTATGTAATGTGTTTTAATTGATATCATTCTCACCATTAAGTTATTTAGGTAGTGATTCATCACCATCATTATCATTTTTAGTATTGATAGATGAGGAGGAAATTTATTTTTCAAATCCATCATATGTATAAAAGCAATTATATTATCATAGATTCCCAACTCTTAGGGTTTCCCAATAATGTGTCACCCAAATATTACAAAAGGATTTTGTTATAGGCTAATTTTACTAGAAATTTACACTATGTTTTATAATACATTATCCATGGGATACCATCTTTGGAGAAACCTTACTTGTTCAATGACCAAGGTCTCTTCATGTATTTTATGTTGAAAGAATAAAAAACTAATTATTTTAGGGTTCAAATTTTAAAAGTCTCACTAACATAATATACATTACTTACATATTAAATTTATTACTATTATATATCCTGAAATATTTATCATATCACATTTAATTCCTTTATATATTAATTATATTTACAATTTATTTTTGGAATCTTTATTCCATTAAACAAATTATTGTGTTCACACCACAATAATGCGTAACTCCTTACACAGACCAGAATCCTATGTTACTCACCGAAAAATAGAATCCAAACATATATATACTTATCCAGATACATCTCATGTTTATGATACATGTTCTATTAATGTGAAGGATTGGAGTCATATGAGATTGGAAATATCCACAAGTCTATCCAGAGCCACACATATCCATCACTCACCTTTATAGAATAAGGAATAATCCCCTAGACTAGTGAGAAGAATGACCAGAACTTAGTCTAACCATGGATACATTACTTGAGGGAGAATCCAGGTCATCACATTTCTAAAGTCTAATATATATAAAATATGCACAATAAACTAAATTCCAGATTATAATTTAGTTAACAAATCGAGTCCACAGTAGATGAAATATAAATATTATGTTTTTTTTACTTATCAGTTAATGTAGGGAATAAAAATATACTAGAATAAATTTATCACATAAATTTAGTATACCTAATACTTACAATTTTTAAAAATGTAGTAAATATGAATATACCAAATGTGTAAAAAAATATAAACTATTTATTTATATTCCAAAAAAATAGATACAAACATGAAAATTTTATATTTAATGATGCCATGAAAAATACCATTATACATATCCAAACACTTTTGATATAATTTTTCTTAAACCATAATAAAATATATCAAAACATTAATTTTTTTCTTTTTTTACATATATCATATTTTATGACAATTAATAGGTAATATCATCATAAATTTTTATTGATACAAAAGTAAAACAACACATTTATTTAATATTCTATGATATAAATACATTAAAATAATATGATTGTTATCTCAGTTATTAAAGTTGATACCGTAAGGCTCCCCTCATATTATAAAATATATATGACATCGTAATTACGTTATAACATGATGATTTATCAAAACTAAGTATTCAATAATATTTTATGATATCTCATATCATATCCTATTAAATAGTTCAAATCCATGAATTTAATGTATATTATAACTTATTATATAGATGATTTGTAAACTAATACTAACCAAAATAGAATAATTCATTAATTTTGTATTTTATAATTTGGAGTCAAATTCTTTACAATAAACAAAATTTTAAAAAATTAGTATAATCACATGTATATCAATTCAAGAACTATACTATGATATATGTTATGGTTTTAAGGATACCATCTAATGAAAATTTATAGTGGAACAAACCCATATTATGTCTGATCTATCTTCAATAGACAAAACATGAAGAACATGAAGAATAAATTAACATACCTAAAATTTTACTATATGTTTATTTTATAAATCAATTAATTAGTGATGGAGTTCACCTTAATAGTTGATTAATTCATCATACCTAAAAATGTGTACCCTATTAAGCTGATTGTTTTCAACATAAGGATTCTCTTTATGCAATGGGGTTCTAGAATATTTAGTAAAGATAAATTGCGAATTTTAAAAATGTGAGCTTTTACATATGGAATGAATTGATGGTTTACTCCAATAAGTGGGGTCACACCCCTTTTAATACATTTAAATAAATAAAGAGTGATTTTAGAAATATTTACAAACTCATTTAAGTCAAACAATACATTCTATTGATGTTTCCATTGATTGAAACATGAATTAATGGGTTTAGAATGAAAATAAAAAAAGTGTCAAAATTATTGATCCATAACCTAAGAATACATGTATAAAGAGGTGAACAGATGCATGCATGTGATATCATATAACACATGACCAATTATAATATAAGATGAAAATAGTTATAGTCTATGAAATAATAATCAACATGTATATATCACCATAATATAAATAAGTTATATCATAAAATATATTTTCCTTAATTTTATACATTTCTAATAATCCTTCACTTGATTAAAATATTTTATGTACTTAATTTAAAACATTAAAACTCTATGTGAATCCACACAAATATCTTTTGGATACAATTCACCATAGTATCATTATTCTCAAAGAAGAACATTATCCAAAAAATAAACCTTATACAAAATCCTAATTGTTTAACCTTATAGGCCTTAGTGACATTTAAATAAAATAGTAAACCCCCATTTCAAAATTATAATTAAGGACCAGCCTTAACAATGCATCAGTTCTACTAATAAAACTTACCAGTTTTGTGTGATCTGTATCAAACTTATTGATATCTCTTTATGAACTTGTCAAACAAAAGATATATCATATGCATCATATTTATACCTACATAATACTTTTTTCCAAGACAAAGAGTGACCACTAGACATGAAAAATTCCAATCTAGTATAGACCATGTTTTTCTGATACTCTAAAAATGACTCACTTGATCAATTAATACATAATTTTTTATTAATATAGTGGATGGTATTATCACATGTTTTATACCAAAATGAACTAACACTTCATAAATTACTCAATTAAGCTTTTAAATTCATTTTCTTAGTCTAATTAAATCAAGGAATAGTTTTTTTCACAAAATATGAGTGAAACAATCGCATATTTGTTGAGATCCAACAAATGATATGGTTAAAATCATAAATAACCACATCCTAATTAGAAAATACTCAAGTATTTTATAATAATGGTATTAAAGTATGATGGTTAATATTTTTGGTATCTCAGAAACCTCTAGCAAGAAGTTTTTTTAATTATTATACATTCCTAAGTATATCGATGATTTAAAAAATTCCATGGGATATACTATAACATCCTAACCCTACCCCATTGGATTTGGAAAGGCTGGAATTATACTACTATTAGGTGAATCTCTGAACATGAAATACTGAAAATAAATGAAAAGGGAATCAGAAATAATGAGGCACTATTTCCCCTTACATATAAAATGATTTCAATAGACACATCTAATAAAATATATGTATATATGATTCATGAAAAAACCCAATAAGAGGATTAGTTTCATAAAAAATCTATACAAGAATACCAGAAACAAGTGACCAAAAATAATATAATACTACAAGTGTAAAAAGACTCAAAATTAATGAAAATGTGACCATGTGGAACTCTTCTATTCCCTACAAAATCATTACGACCAATCTTCTAGAACCATCCTAATTTACGTCATTAAGACATCCCACTTTCACATAAAGGGTACTCCTCTAGCCTATATTATAATGAAAAATGACTTTATATTCACCAAAGTGAATATTAATGGGGTGAGCATATTAACTCAATAGGTAATCCACTGGAGAAATCCCACACATGCTACTTAGACGAGGAAAATTTATCTTACATTTCAAATAATTCAATAGATGATAAAAATATGATAAATACGTTGGAGGAAATCATGTATATAACCCACAAAAAATCTAAATTTTCATTTTTAAAAATTAATGTCAAAATGTGATCCACATAAAAACTCAAACATCCATTAAAATTACACACCCATGCTAACAAACAAACCCATGTCTTGAACTAAATGAACTCCCCTTCCATTTTGGACCTTCATCGAGGGGGAAAATCATTATAACAACCTTGTTCAAACTGACCATAGTCATCACATGGAAGTTCCTAATCCCATTCCACAACATTATCAATAATAGAAAAGTTTAAAAAAAGGCATCATATAAATGCATATCATTTACTAACAACTACCCTTGTATATGAATCTTTACCCATACCAAAACTGGATTTATCACACGTCAAAATGGTCAAAATTATAACCCAAGTCAATAGAAATCAGTTTGATAGAAAAATATTATGAAAAATATTTAACCAAAATCAAAATAAATATATTTATTTAAAAGAAATGAATTAAAACTTATAGTGGAAGAAGAGTTATTGAAAAAACACCTAACTTCATCACAATTTTTTAGAAGAATCCCATAGGATGAGCTTAAAAAGTAATATAGAATTTCAAAAACATTAAATGGAATCTATAGTTTTGTGTGTTTTAATCACCATGAATGTACTGTGGGTTTCTAGACACATTATTATGTCCAAAACTGTGTTTATGAATCCCTAAGTAAATCTACCATGTTTTTTATTTTGAATAAACTTCACCCCCATAAACACAAAGATTATTTCACTTAATTTTAAAACATGTTTGATGACCTAAATGACTTGAATCATGACATGTTTCATGGAATTTTGAACACATGGTATGCCACCATAGCCATGACCATAGAATAAGGAAAGATATCTTCCCATTTTAACATTCATGTTAAGTACTATGACATAGTGGACCCCAACTCATCATTTTGAACATCCTGTATGAGGATTAACCTCTCTCTTTATGGACATGTTACCCACCACTACAGTAGGTTAGCCATCCCTTTTCTCACAAGGACACACTCAACGTCACCACTATCTCTCCCATTTTTTTGGGAATCTATGTTCACAATTTACAAATCACACCATAACATGAATTACTGTGAACATGGATGACACTGACCACAATTAAGACCATGGCGTTCTCTATCATTCCTACAAGGGCTATTCCAAATAAATTCACCAAATAACTGTTTATTTTCACCATGTTGTTGAACCTAAAAATTTCTAAATTCAATGATCACATCAATCCCATGTCGGGGACTATGAAATCCACTATGAACTTAGACATTTCTAGATAAATCCTAGAGATCCCATACCACTATTCTCAAAAATAGGTATTCTTAAAAACCCACGAGTCTAACCTGATACACCTCATAACTTAATTATACACAATAAATAATTTATCACCATAAATTTATGGGGTCACATTTTCCTAATTGTTAGGCTTTCTATCCTTCAAAACCTATAGGTTGGTGGTGCCTTAAAAATATCTTAGGCCTGTTATCTAGCATAAAGGTTCCCATTCCAATGACTCCATACATAACAAATCACACCACTATAAAAAAATACCAAAGGTATGAATTGACCAAGTAAAGATTTTCATTCCCATCATATGATATGATATTTGTAAGAAATCAATTTAATATAATACTAAAGTTATGTAACATTATAAACACCTATTAAATAGATTTGAGATCATAACATTAGGGTTGTTATATATGAAACAATCAAAACTCACTAAAAAGGATAATTTTTTAGGATAGGCAAGCAGACTAATGTTCCTGACAATACTAAAGTTTCCATTGCACCAAGTTGCTAACTACCCTTCCTTACCTAGGTAAAATCTCCCAAGTAATTGGAATATAAGAAGAAGTAATGATCCTTTACAATAAATGATAATTGATTAACACAAAAAAACCCAATCGATTATAATTTTTTTTTGACTCAAACTGATGATCTACTTTCCCATCCTAATGTTGGTGAATGTTTCTTAATTGAGGTAATACACCAAGAATATATAATATCCCCCTAGTAGAAATAATATAAACCAAATGAAAACGTGATAAAAAACTATATATCAACATGGATGATTATACAATACTCTAAACTAGTCCATATGAATCATCTTGGGACAAGTCTATGATGGGAAAACTAAGGTCTCTATAAAATATAGTGGAAATATATACACCATACAAACATAACACTTCTGAAATAGAGAACCAATCCTGATACTCTATAGACATCATCATCCATAAATTTTAATAAAATACAAATCCATGATGAGTATGGCATGTTCATGCTTAATGAAAACATACTTATAGAGAAAGGATGATTTCAAATCCTATGGAAATTCAACCTACAAAGTATAAAGGTACAAGTTATAGTTGTAACAGGCCCATCAGTTGGTGTTCGATGATCCATACCATCTCAATATCTGAGTGCATATTCCAATTTAAACTTTCAAGATAAAAGGATGATGTAATGATTCTTACCCCAGAAGATGAGAGCTTGTGTATTCTTTAATACTTTGGCATAATATACAAGGAATCACATCATGGTGGACTAAATAGATTAGTAGTCTTGGTAAACTTGACATATATATGAATCACATTTACAATTGTAAAAATATAATACAAAAAAGTTTTTTAGTACCCCATTATTCTTCTTATCATTTATATTCATATAAATTATAAAATACATTCTGGTATCCTAGTGAAAATAAAAAAATGGGTGAGCTCAGATTCTCAGTAAGGGTAAGAATACCATAGAATGTTTGAATATATATGTCATAATAAATATGGAAAGGTAAGTAACCGAAAAATACTCCATTTAGTCAATAAGTTGAGTATAATATGCTATAAATAAAGGACGATCAAATAATTCCATATAAATAATATCATTATCATGAAACATAACCATTAATATGATAACTAATCGAATAATTACACGGAATATCAATAAAAAAATTCATAATGATGGAATTAATGATAATGGAAATATAAAAAATAATTTCAACGAATTAAAAAAGCAAACTAATACCATTTAGTATTTATTCTAGGACATCTAATACCTTTGAGGCCTAATGTAAATATGTCTATCTAAATGGGTAAGGCCTCAGCAAAAACCATATTTCATTTGTCTCGTGAGACCTACCGATGCATTGGGGGGATATTATATACCCGGATCCACTAATGTATACATGTTAAAGTATATCCTCATATATATCAAATAATTTATTTAATTCATAAAAAATGTTTATCATTAACAACCATCTATATTGAGTAAAGGATATGGATTTATCAATATTTCCCAAGTTAGTCAATAACTTTCAAAGTATACAATAGACTTAAAAATTGCATAATGTTTTGGAAAAGAAAATATCCATAATATAATAATATGGATATTTAATATAAATGTAATTTAAAAAGAAAAATGATCTTGAAAATGTGATTGTTTCAAGTGAAAGTTAACAATCACAAAAGAATGTGATATTATACAATAACATTTACCACCTGGTAGTTTTCAAGTCAAATTCCCATGAACGAAATAATTTAAATTGAAACTTTAAACAACATGAATTATGAATTAATAATTATATTACATTTCATTGGAAATTATATACAACATATAAAATAAAATAGGTGAATAAAATTAAAAAATTCTTTAATGGAAGGATATTAAGAATAAGTCCCTTACCCTATGCTTTTTTTTGATTGAAAATTATTTAAACTCATATATAGTGGTTTGAAAAAACATATTAACATCAAAAACTATTTTACTATTTATAATATCATATATTATACGTTAATAACATATTATCACCCATTCATTAATTAACTTACATTATTTTCAATTTTTTGGTTGTTAATTGCCTTGTGTTCCTAATCAGGTTTTGTTATCAATGATATAGTTATTTAGAATATTAAATATATTCATCATACCCATTACAATAATAATGAAATATTTATCAAATTTGTATATAAATTTTACTTTTAAAATTAGCCATGAAATATTTTTATGAAAAATGAAGTACATTATGATCATAGTGTTGGTATGTCATATATATGAACGGGTCACATTTCCATTTTCCATTGATAATTTTTTCTAGAAGGTAAGAAATAAAAAATATTTAAATAATGGTAATAAAATAGTATATACCAGAATATATACTTATAAATATCATCTACTTGGTGTGATGATGGAAATAAACTAAAATCGCTTCATGAATGCGGTAATCCACATTTACACAAATGATGTTATCATATTTACGTGAGTGAAATGATAAAAAATATAATATTATAATATCATTATAGAATTATAAAAAATTCACTAATATAATAATTATTTCATTTATATCACATTTAATTTTTAAATTTATTCATATCATCTTCCACGTGAAGCATTAATGAAGGATGATTCACATAGCTTTGCGAGGCGACAGTCTTCCACACACATGAGCAATGTTAACGTATCTCTTACAGGATGAAAGGTAAAAAATATATATATGATTTAATGACTCCAAATTTATAATTGTTTTATAAATAATATATTTATATATGTATATATATTTTATAACCTTCATCACACCCAATATTTAAAGGATTTAATGGAAGATGAAATGACAATAGTTTTTGAGGTGTTTGTCCTCCACACACCCGAATAATGATTTCATAACTCATTTTAGGAGAGTGGAGATAGTTTTAGGACATAAAATTATTATAAAAACATACCATTATATGAAAGATACAATTTACATTACATAATAATTTTTTAGTAAGAATTTTATGAGGTGGATAATGAAATAAAATAAAGACACAAATTGAATAATGTTTCCTATTTCTTGGGTATCCTCCATAGGTTTGCACCAAATAATTCCTAGATTAGAATTTATGAAAAACATAAGGCTTCTATTATGATATTAGGGATGTTTTGTATTTATTTGGATTGTTATTTTCTAAGAAAAATAGGTTTTAGGTTTTTAAGAAGAGGGGATAGGGGGTGTCGTTTTATAAGGTAGGTGAGTAGAACACCTATACATTTTTGTAAGGATTCTATCATACCCATGTTTTCATCATACTAAAAGCATCTATAATGGAAAATTAACTAACATATATGATATAGGGTAGAAATATTTCAATAAAATGGGTGTTTTATAGGCTGTTATTCCATTTTAACCCATATTTTATTAGTTTAATCCAGGGAAAATCCATTTTATCTTTAACCACAATAATTAATTTCTACTATTTTCAAAATTCATTTTTGTTAAAAATTAGGTTTATGTTATTAGAAATTAAAAAATTATTTTGATTCTAAATATGGATTTTACTTTTATAAAGTCAATTCACATAATTGTAAAAAATAAATTTAAAATTAATCTCGCAGAAGTGATGAGAAATCACGATTTTAAAGAGAAAAGTTTCAAAAGTTCACAATCATTTTATATAAAGATTTAATATGAAAGTTATTCCCATGACATAAATTTTATTAATTGATATATAATTGAACTAATTTTACAATAAATAAAATTTATAATACATTCTCTCTATCTAAAAAATTTAAATAAAAATGAGGTTTTTAATTAAAATTTTCCATTTTTAAGTTTTCATCAAAAAATAAGAGTTTTCAGAAATATTAGAAAATTTTTCCCAAATATATTTTTGTTATTATGACTTAAAAAACGAATATTATTTTTTCAAATAATGTTTCTAAACATGGTAAAAATTATTTTTAAATAAAACCATCAATTCACCACTAAGCCGTCTTTTATAAAAAATACGTTTTTAGAAAACATTCCCCTTTTTTAAATGAACCTTATTTTATTTCTACTAAATAGATAACTAATAAATATTTGTAAAATATATTGTTTCATATATTAGTTAGTAAAATTAATATTTTCCTTTAAAACATCTAAGAGATATCTATAATATTAAATAAAAATATGAATAGTATATAGTTTTTCAGTAAAACTCAGTCTTGCGTGTAACACTAGCTAGTGATGAACCTTTTTGCAGCATGTAACATAAGTAAAACTCAATGTTGCATGGAATATCAACTATCTAATTTTTTTTATTATTTTAGAATTTTAGGGTTTAAAATTATCCACGCCTTAAATAAATTTTAATCCCCAGAATTAAAACATGATTAATGAAATCAGGGGCTTGACATTTGAAAATTATTCTATTGAAAAATTACATCATGAAAAAAGTTACTAAAACACCCCCCTTTATAATAATGAAATTTAAGTAAAATCGTCATATGGGATAACACATAACTAGGTATCTAAGTATAATTTTTTGAAAGTGATTATATGACCATGGAAGAAAAGCATAAATAATTTTAGAGAGTGATTATGTTCATTGTTCACAAGAAAGTGAATGATGAATGTAATGTCAAGGACCTCCAAACCATAAATCTTTGAAGATTTAAAATACCATATAATTTATTAGACATTAATTTTAAAAGATATTTTTTTTCAAGATCCTCTCCCTATAATTGATGAATTATTTTACTATTGATGAATACATGGAAATATATTAAATTTATATGTTTATACTTCATAATGACAATTTCATCCTTTGGTTGCACTTTGATAAATTTGAAATTCATATCTTAATCCATGAAATCAATATCAACTATGTTTAATTATCCAAAATTCAATTCTAATATATCATAATATCCACAATAGAATAAACATTCAACCTCTAAAATATATAATTATTAAAACAAAATGGTTATAAAGTGATATAAAATATCCATAAATATTTATATGGGGAAGTAATACATTTATATCTAAAACCTCATCCAATGTTCAACTTAAACCATTTCATAAATGGTTAACCATATGACGCATCAAATAGATTAATATCTAAAAATTTAAAAATATGGTTACTAAAATTAAAAAATTAACATAACATTAATTATTTCTAAGGTAGTTAGTATTATACTATTTATATTATCCATAAAAACCATCAATTTATCCCAAAATCATTATATAGACATTAAGAACATATTAAGGGCTATATTTACCTAAATCATGAACTTTCAATTATGTTCAACATTACGTTGAATCATTTTTCATTTTCATCAATACTATTCAATATACACATTCAAATCCTTAAAAAAACAACTGTAAAATCATTATACATTTCATAATTATTATAACTAGCATAACATTGATAATATAATCAAATGATATAAGTACTAAATCCAAACCCAAGCACATAAATCATTACACATCATATATAGTAATAACATAAGCTTGACCTATATCTATTAACCAATTCTATGGTATAGTCTCTTGATTTATATGGATTTCATTTTCATAGTGACCCATATCCCAACAATTGAATCATTAAACATTGGAAAATTCTTAATTTCCCTTGAAATCATGATCATGATGTACTTTGTCTTCACATTTGTAAAAAAATCTCATTCTATTAATGAATCTACTGGGGCGTTTCCTTCCACAATTATCACATGCTATAAAACCCTTCTTTACCTTTTTCCCTTTTTTCCCTTTATCCTTCATTTTTAATTCCATCCACTTCATCACTTTCATCCATTAAAACCCATAATACATAGATAATTATTTCTATATATCGTGAAAACATGATACTATATCCTCATTTCATGATAATGTTGGGGAGACCAGTTCCCTTCAGAATATTAAATTATGATCATCAAAGAAATTCTCTATATTTCTCTTGGAATTACATATTTATCTCACAACATGACTTGATAAACTTTTAAAATTGGATTTATAAATAAAATTTTTTTTTCTTCTTTATGACTTATACTGAAGAACTGACTTTAAATATCCACCCATTACTCATAAAGAAAATATTTTTCAAATAAGATTACCTTGAAATACTTACACTTTATGGTTGTTATTTTCTCCTCATCCTTAGTGTTTGGGAACAATGACCAACATTGATCCTCATATTCTAAGAGATAATAAAATAAAATGAAAAATTTATCATTTTCTATACTTCAAATAGTGATAAATATCTTCTCTATGGAACTTATTCATTTCTCATATAAAAATGGATTTATAGTTCCATTGAATGATGGAGGTTTTTCATACATGAAGCAGTCTTACAATTACACTCCTCATGGAGGATTAGCAGGTTTCTCCGTACAATAATGTTTATTAGTCATAAACCGAGTTAGATGAACTAATATGGTTATAATTTGATCAATTTTAAATTAATCTACAGTAGAAGATTTATTTTCATTATTTGTAGGGAAATACCTACAAATAGTACATTCAGTGATACAATTCCCATTTCTTCCATTATTAAAAATTTATAAATAACGTAATATTGTAGATGAGATCAAAACATTATGAAAAATAAATTATAATAAAAAAGTGAAATATTTAAAATATATTGAAAACATTATGCATGTATAATTTCATTATAAGAAACATAGTTTCTATATATATATTTTTACATTAAAATACTTTATAACGGTTTTGTAAAAATATGCGAATTTTCCTAATAATACCAACAGGTAGTGTCAAACAAGTTCTATAGTAAAGTCTATTTTCTTGCACCATGTGATGGTTAGGTCAATCCCAATGCTTATTTTTTGGGGTTAATACCCCTATTTTCCTCTATTCAAGAAACAAGTCCCCTTGTGGTATCTAGACATGTATGTATTTCTAGGGAAAACCACATAAACTCTACCATACAAAATTGAGGATATCATTCTACATTTATTTTAATATTATACCATAGGTTTATGTTACATAATACATGTTTTTTTAAATTTTGAACCTAAGGTTTATACTAAACTTCCTATGATACCAACTATAGAGACCTCAACCCCAATACCCTAGATCTAATGTCTGCTTTATTATATTGTCAAAAGATACAAGGAATTGAATTCCAAATGACCTAATAGTTTAGTTGTCCACGTAACCTAGATACAGAACTAAAACACATTTACATTTGAAAACATATAATAAAAAATTAATTTCCTGAGAATAGAATTCATAGCCTAATAATTTCCTTACATATAAATCCTAAAATACTTCCTAGTATTGTAGGGAAAATACAACATAAGAAAATGGTGAGATCAGATGCTCGTTAAAGATAAGAATACAACATAAGATATCAATAAATAAAGAAGGTTAAATAACTGAATAATAGTCCATTAAGAAAATAATGTGAGCATAATATGATAATAATAAATAATGATAAAATAATTACATATAAATAATCACATGAGAATGAAAATTAACCATAGATGTTATAAATAATCTAATAACCATATGAAATATCACTAACATAATTCAAAATGATTGAATTTTTAAGTATTTACATATAAAACATACCATCGAGGCCTTATTCCATGAAATCTAATACCACCGAGTCTTCATTCCAAGACATCTTGTACTATTGAAGACTCATTCTAAGGCGTCTATATAAATTAGTAAGGCCTCACCCAAAAACCATATATGGTTTGTCTCTAGAAAACTATTGATGCGTTGAGGGGATATATTATACTGATCCCCACACATGTCTGCATTTCCAATGAATTATTCACATATCTAATAATAAATTTAATCTATGGACAATACACCTTATCAATAAATATCTATATTGAGAAAAAGACATATATTTATTAATATTTCACAGTTAGAAAAATAAAATTCAATGAATACACCACATTTAATTTTTCTTTGTATGATTTAGTAAATAATCATATTCACCGTATTATAATATTTAAATTTATGAGATATGTAATGTGAAATGATATATTATCACGAGAAAGGGATTGTTTCAAGTGAAATATAACAATCACAAAAGAAAGTGATACTGATAAATAAATTCTACAAATCGGTAATTTTCATTTAAAATCTTCATGGATGGAATAATTAAAATTGAATCTTAAAATACCATGAAGTATGAATGAATCATGATATTAAATTTCAAGGAGAAGTATATACATCATATTAGTTGTATAAAATTAAAAAATGTCTCTATGAAGGGAAATTGAGATGAATACCCTTACCTCATGCTTCCTTTTGATTGAAAATTATTTAAAACATTGTATTGTGGTTTTAAACACGATATTATCTTATGAAAAAATAATATTATTATTTAAAATATCACATGTGATACTTTTATAGCATCTTATCACCTATTACTTAATAGAATTAAATTATTTAAACTGTTTTTGGTGTTAATTAACTTGTTTTATTATGTGTGTATTTTCATTAATAAACTAGTTCTTTCACATATTATAATGTTACTAGAGCCATTTACACATATTATTATATGATTCTGAGAATACGGATTCATCAAACACAAACTAAGGATCGAAAATATGAGTGTTTTTGGGTTCTTAGGTACATAATTATAAAACATTAAACAAAAATAAAATTTATTTTATCAATATTAACAATGATATCCTAACTCCCTTTGAGATCCTATAGCTTCATAATATTACTTGGGTAAAACATAGAAAAAATGGATGAGGTAAATAACCTTGTAAGTGAATAAATAATAAAAAGAAACATGGAACATGAGTTAGAATACATTACATGTTAACATAAAAGGTAGGGATACTGAATATAAATAGAAACGAATAATATATAGAACATTGTATCATATGAACATGTAAATATAGGAATGTGGAAGAAACACATAACATGTAATAAACATGAGTCACAGATAACTTCCAAGACAATCTCACATGGTAAACAATATCCCATAATGGATTACATTTACTCCCTAATCACAATACTAAAACATTACCTAATGCATTGCATTACTATCTAGGAACACCCATTATAACATACACATTCATATTTGTTCCAGATAACGAAATCAAGCCTAAGGGCTAAATAAATGGATTACCCATGGAAATAAATGGGTTTTATAATCATGTCATCTAGAATAGCCAAAGGATATATCATAATACTAATCATGGAGGAAAGGATTAAATCATTATTGGATATTGAAAATGGAAATAATATAATATTTAATTAATAATTAAGTCTATCTATATTGAATACATTGATTAGAGTTATTAGGAAACATTAGAAGTGTTCCCCAGAAGCATTGTTTTTGTGAAATGTACAATGAGTATTTTATTAGATAATGGAATAAGTATTCCCATAAAACTAGGATGAAAACAACTTTATTCATGATAAATTTAGTAAATTTAAAGAAATATTGGAGTATTAAATTATTTTAAGAAGTTTTGTTGAATATAAGTGAGAAATAGTGATTTCCCCGTAAATTAGGTTTTCTTATTGAGAGGAATTGATAACAGATCATTCCAGAATATGTAATTCCCAATAAAATAATGATTAATTAATCTAGATAAATATGTTTTGAACATATATACATAATATAAAATTAGTATATCATAATGATTAATATATAAAATGAGGAAAATAACGTTAATGTGTTACCCAATTGAAATTTTGAGGTTCAGAGTGATCCCTTACGTTATGTCCAGAAGTATTCTTCAATTTTACTTAATATCCTAGATAATAAAATTATATTTATTAATTATTTATATAAAAATTATATTCATATGTATTTTATTTTTGATAATATAATTAAGTTAATTTATTTCCATTTCTATTAGTTTTAAATTTTAATTTTGTCATTTTGGGAGAGTTCATTTCATGGTTTAACGGTCAGTTAACTTTTGTATATTAATGGATATTATTGTTAAATGAGAATTTTACTATATAGAAGTGAAATTATATGGTATTAATGAAATTAAATATTTTTAAATGGTATAATATATCATTTATATTTAATCTATATGGATGATTTATTTTATAAAACATTACTGACAAATGTTTATTTTGGATTTTTTATGACCATCACGAAGTAGTATCATTTTATTTATTATTAAGTTTAAATATTTGTTATAGAATATTAAATGAGTTATATAACATATATTAAAATATTAATTTACCATAATAATGTTTTTATGAAAATCCTTTTTGGATTTAATGGAAAACAAAAACTCACCATCGACGAAGGTGGTGAACTGATATATTAGGGAGGATGTTTTATTTTATATAATAAAAGGAGGAGAGAAAAGATTTGGTGATCGATATTTTATAAAAAAAATATAATTATAGTTTATATATGATACTATATTTATCATGTTACTTTATATATTGGGTAAGGATAAGTTAGAAGGAATATTGAATTTAAAATAGAAAGATGAAGGATTTTACCCCTTGAATGTCATCACCTTGAGAACCTCCGTAGGGAACATGTAATTGGAATTTATATGAGACAAGAAACAATAGTACATGGTGAAGTATCTTGGGAAGGTAATTTAAAATAATATTGTAAATATGAAAGGACTATAAGGTTTGATAACAAGGGGTGGTGAGGAGTGGTATTTATAATCGGAGGAGAGGGGTGTTTTTTATTCTTATATTCTTTTATTTATTATTTTGGATAAAAAATGAAAATATTTTTTTGACTATATAAAGTAAATGGTGCATTATATGGTGAAATAATTGGTACTTATATCATCCATAACTCATTAATTCATGTATTTGGCATATATTGTTAAGAACCATAAATTACAGTATTTCGCTTTTCACAAAAAAGTCAACTATTTTACACAAATAAAAAAAATTCCTAGTAACCATTTTTATATGTTTATATTTTAAAAGTGGACTCCATTTTGGGGATTTTTTTTCTAAATATGATTCATTTAATTTTTAATTAAAATCATTATTTATTAGAAAAAATACAAAATTTAATATTATAATCAATTTATTGACCGGTGAAAATTTTTAAGACTCTCATAAAATTATACTATAATGATAATAAACATGAAGATTAATTATTGAATCCATTTTATGAAAATATTTTTTTAATCATAATATTGATTAAAAATTTTCAAATAAAATAGTTGTGTTTTATAAAAATACCTATACTTAATTTATCAACTATAAAACATGTATTCTCTTTTAACATGGTTTAATTATATTAAATTTTAATTTTATACGCTAACTAAATATTATTTTAAATTTACAAGAATGATTTTACTATTCTAATTGTAATATTTCTAATCTTATTGGTCATATTACTATTCCAATGGCCAGATTACTATTCTAGTGGTAAAATTACTATTCCAAAATTCAGATTTATAAGTCATGTGATATCTCTAATTCATATAAATAACTATTATTCCATTAATTATTTATTATTTTGTATTTCTATCATATATATCTCTATATATTCTTCTTTAAAACTTATATTTTATTATGAACATTATGTTTTATTTCTATAACATTGATTGTGGGAGTAGTATTTCTAGGGGATCAAGTAGATCAAAATTATCTTATTATTATTCTTAGATTTTATATTTATTATCACACTATTATTTTTGGACATCTTAATGGATTATTTTGTAACTAATATATTATTATATATTTATGTGTTTTTTGGTTTCCCCATGTGATGTTTTTGTTTTATACTATATGACATAATTAGAACAATGGAATTTCTATTGGTAAAAGTCTAAGTCATTATATTATTCCACCTTATTAAATTTCACCCTCAAAATTTCATTTTACATACTAAGGTACAAAAAAGTGAGGGTATATCTCATTTATCACTTCCATAGGTTCTCATGTTGCCTATTATTATTGATGGTTCCACCATAAGACTTTGATTTGGTCAGTTATCTGGTTACGTAGAACTCTATCTCTACAGTCTAAGATCTTAATTATTTTCTCTATATAGGGGAGATCATTATCCAGGTGTACCACCTATGAATTCATCACATATGAATATTACCATTTGTACATTCTCATGAGGGATATGTTGAATACATCCTGTACTTGAGATATGGTTGGTGGAAGTGCTAGTCGATAGGCCATAGCTCCAATATGATCAGGAATATCTTAGGGACCAATATAGATAAGACTTAGATTTCCAATATTTCCAAACCTCATGACGCACATACATGAAGATATAATGTGGAATAACATGTATAAAACCTCAAACCCTAGGCCTCATTGATAATTGTCCACATAACACTTATGTCGACTTTGGGATACCCTGATGTACTGCTAATTTTTATTAATTATTTTCTACCATTTTTAACCATTTTAAGGCCTAGGTTCCTACATTCATAGACATCATCCCATCATGCAGGTGTTCTACATATTTTCAAGAAAATGGCTTTATATGGATCTTTTTGAATGATTTAATAGAAACTATTGTTGTACCTAAATTTAAATAGAGGAATATTATTGTCCCATCCTACTTTGAAGTTAATAATGTGTTCTCTCAACATGAGATCCGTTGTCTGAATTGTCCACTTAGGCCGGAAATCAATTTGAGTGTGGAATGTTTTTAATCGTCAGCCTAGATTTTAGATCATGTTAGAGAATTTTTCAACACAAATTGTTGAATCTCAGATATTGATTAGATACAATTTATAATTTTACCCCACGAATCCTCACCACCTATCTAATTTATATCAATAAATGTTTATCATGTGATAATACCTATCGAATTACAATGAAGTGTGATGTATTTGTAAGGAAATCCACAATAACCATTATAGAATTATTTCCTTTGGATGTTTTTATAAGTCTAGTGAAAATTTCCATGATGATTTTTTCTTATTTCCATGCAGATATGGGTAATAGCTACACCATACCGTTAATCATTATTTACTTTCATACTTTACTTTCTAACATACTAGGAACATTGATGTATAATCAGAGATATAATTCTCTATATTCTCCCACCAATAGAACTCTCAGATATCTCGATATATCTTTGTGCTCCCTGTGTGGATGGATAAGGTCAAGAAATGTGAATCATTAAAGATATATTTCTTTTTCTTATGATTTTATTATATATATATTTCTGAACCTAATATTATTTCTCCTTCCTCATTAATTATGAACTCTATGGATTTTATATTTTTGATAGTTTACAACTTCTTCAGAATTTTCGCATCATCTCTTTGAGCATCCTTTATCTTCTCTAAAAGTTATAAGTGAGGTATCATTTAAAAAATGGAATGATTATGTTTCTTCTTCCATGATTCCCATGAAATATCTTTTCATGTCTATGAAGATTGGATCCTTATCAATTATCATCATTGATAGAGATGAAAGATTATTTATAATTAGAGAATATGATAATTTATTTTCTCTATCAAGATGGTAATGGTTGCTTTAGTTATAGTCCTTAATGAGTTCTAACCATCTTTGATGGTTAATATTGAGTTCATTATAGGTGAAAATATTTTTGACACTCCTATGATCAATATGTATCTCACACTTCTCCCCATAGAGATAATTCCTCCATATTTTTAATGATGATATCATAGATACAAACTCTAGATCATGTGTGAGATAGTTTTTCTCACGAAATTTTAGCTGCCATGAGGTGCAGACTATCACTTTATCATTTTACACTAGTACATAGGCTATTCACTTCTTTTATGAATCACTATATACCACAATGAGTTCTCCACTTGTGGGTAGTGTAAGTACTGGTGCAGTGATAAGACCCTTCTTTAACTCTTAAAGGTAGTATTATCATTCACTTGTCCAAAAAAAACTAAACTCCATTTGAGATAGCTTTTTTAATGGGTTTGATAATCATGAGAAGTTCCTAATAAATCTTTAGTAATTCCCATCTTAACCATATAAGTGTTGAATCTCTTTTACAAATGATGATGTAGGCCACTCATCAGTTTCATTTTTCTTAGAAGGGTTATAGGTATCAATTTTATTATTTTAATAATCTTTAATAAATATACTTCATTAATTCAAAATTCACATTTAATTTACATTGAATATAGTTTCTCCCCTCACAAATTCTTTATTAGAGTACTAAAATTCACCCCATACACCCCATTTCTCATGGATCATATTAGAATATTATCGATAAAGACTACTACAAATTTTTTGATTGAATTCTCTAAAGAATATATTCATTATTTCCATGAAAATTGATAGATAATTAATTTGTCTGAAAGGCATCACTATGAAATCATAATGTCCATAACTTGTTGAAAATGAAGTTATGGTAATATCTTACATCTTCACCATTAATTAGTGATAGCCCAATAGAAGGTCCACCTTAAGGAAATACATATCCCTATATAGTTGGTTGAACAAGTAATCTATCCACAGAAGGGGATACTGGTAATTTATCATGATTTTTTGGTCATGATAATCAATTTAGAGTTTCATTTACTTATCCTTCTTCATGATGAAGTGGACTAACACACCCAATGGTTTTTCACCAAGGCACATAAAACCCCTGTCCAAATTCACTTGTAAATGATTCTTCAGTTCTTCTAACATAATTATTTCTATGTTATAATATTTTTTAAATATATGTAGAGATATGGGTATATTTTCAATTGAGAAATTAACCTATCGATCATGATGATGAATGTAAAATTATTTAGGGAACACATCGGTGAAGTCCCTCATAATGGGAATGTCTTCAAGGATGACCACATCTTATTTACCAATCATTTGATATAGATATATTTTCTCATAAAGAAATATTATCCATTCATTAGGAGAATATTCAAAATGTTATTAACCTAAATCCTTATAATTTTATTTATTTGGAGGATTCCTTAGGATGTGAAGAGTGATCTCCCTTTCTTGATAGTCGATGTTGGATTTATATAAGGACAACCAATCCCTACCCAATATAGCATAAAACCTCACTAAAGGATATAAGATTAGATTTCATAAGAGTTTTATTCAATAAATATTGATGGGGAGTAATTATATACATTAGATGATATAATTACCCATTTACTATTCTCATAGATAACTCAAATTATATATTTTGATGTGGTTCTTGAATAGTTCATCTGAACTTTTAGGATATGAAAGAATGAGTAGAACCAGGATAAAATATCACATTTTTTATTAGTTAATAGATAACCCATGTATTATTCACCACATCATTATTAGGATCCATCTCATCCATAGTGATATAATATTCCCTTAATTGATGGATTGGTGGTTGTTATCATTGATTTTATCTGACAACACTTGGTTTAGGGAATTAGAAAGAATAATGCCAATGTTAATTTTAGTTGAAACAATTAAAGGAAGAATGAGTGTTTTTATGAATCCTTATTTATTATTTTTCATTTGTGGGATTCTTCATATCCCTTTAGAAATTATAATCATGATTCCCCACATTTATGCATTTTGAGGATCTCTCAATTCCATTAAGATAGTTCATGGGATAATTTTTCCCACACGTTTTACATGTGGGAAATTGGGTTTTCATATCTCCATGTTATATATCTATTGATCCTACCATATTAAACTACATTTTCCTCTTTCTGTCTATGATCCCATGAGATCACTGAGAAATCCCAATCTCTTTCCCAACCATAAATGAAAAGTGGATAATTTTCTCATATATTTAATATTCATGAACCACCAATGATTTTCATAGAATCAGATTTAATCCACAAAATAAGTGATCAAAAATTCTTCTAGAGTGCATGGAAATCCCAAACAAGTATCATGAAATACTTGTGAAGTTTTCATCATACACCCTGATAGAATCATCTTTATATTTCTTTAGTTTTAAGAACTCTCTTTCCATATTTATATAGAGAGTTTAAGGAAAAGATTTATTGAAAAATAATTTATTGAATCCTTCCCATTTGACTGAATAAATGTCCACTTTATACTTCATATTAATTATTAGTTTCCACCATTGGTCAGATTACCAATCAAAATGATAGATTGAAAGAACATAATTTTCTTATGATGAGTATTAGAGAACAATAAATATATTCTAAATGGATTTAATCCATTATTAAACACTAATAAGATAATAATATCCAATAGTCATAGGATGCCATTTTCACATAAAGTGTTTAAAAAAATAAGGATCTTTATTTAGATATAAATGGTGTTCAATATGATTCAAGATATTATTCATAACATTTGGTAGTTTATCTTGTACTTACATGATGTTTGGATCTCCCATTTTCATCCTGTTTGGCATCTCATTAGGGAAATCATAATTTTTTTTATGACATTGGTTGTCAGCACGAGTTATCCTGTTTCCAGATATTATCTAAAAAAAGAAAATAAAATAAGGGGATTTAGTACTTATCTAATTGGAATATAAAAAGAAAACTATGAATATAAAATAATAAAATCATAAATTAAAAGTGTATCCTAAATTATGATTCCATTGGTTTCAATCTATTTTATCCCTGGTAAAATAATATTCCATAGGGTTGTTACTAATATTTTCTAGTATTAATCCCAAAAAATAACTAGACCATCCTTTGATACCATCTACAGTGACCTGTTCTATTTAAAAATTGTATTACATGATTTTGATCATAAAAATTTCTTATATACAAACCAAGGATAAAAAATCATAGTTTCTTGGGAAGATTAGTTACATAATCTGAGAAGATTAAACTAGAATAAAATTATTTTTTTAATCTCCATAATGATATCCTAACACCATTTAAGCTTCTATAACTAAATAGGATAACTTTGGGAATACATAAACAAAAGGGATGAGATAAATATCTCAGTAAGGTAATAAGAATTGAAAATAAAAACAACACATGTGTAAGAAGCCATGACATAATAACATAAAAGGCACGAATCCTGATTAAACATAAAGAGGGGTAACATATAGAACATGGAATAATATGATCACTCAAATATAGAAATGTGGAAGAAACACATAACATGAAATAATAATTATTAAAGGATAACTTCTAATATGGTATCACAAGGTGGAAAAAGTCCCATAATAGATTAGGTTTACTCCCTAATCACTTATGTAATGTCTTAGGAGAATAAAACATTACCCAAATCATTAGAGCACTATCTGGTCACACTGATCATTAAATGTACATGCATATGTTTTCCACATGATGAAATCTATAATAAGTCATAAAAAATATATTACCCATGGAAAGAAATTGGTTTCAGAATCATGTTATGAGGATTAACCAAAGGGTGTATCCATAATGATATTCGTGAAATAAGGGATTAAAATAACTATTGGACCTTCACAAATATAAGATAAGAATATATTCTTAATAATAATGTCAAACTAAAGTGATTTTTTTTGAAGAGTGGTTAGGTAACTTCTCAAATGTGGTACTTAAGAAACGTTTTAGGGAAAAGAATGAAGAGTCATTAAAGGGGATAATGGAATAATTATACCCATAAAACCAAAAAATAACCAAAATTGTTTTTCATGATAAATTGAGTTTATTTTGAAAAATATTGGAGACTTAAAATAGTTTATGAAGTGTACTGGAAAATGTTTAATAATAATAAATTATTATAAATTGGGTTTTTCTTATCGAGAGGAATCGAGAAGGAAGACTATTAAAAGAGGTAATTATCCATAAAAAAGTTTAATTGATCTATAAACATATTCTATAACATATATAAAGAATAATGATGGAATATATAATAATAATTTATAGATATCATTAGTAAATTAAAGAAAAAGCGTTACCCAAATGAAATATGGAGGTTTAAAGAGATCCCTTACCTTATTTATGAATGTGTTCACCACTGGAAATTAATGTCCTAGATAATCAAATAAGATTCAATAATTACATAATTGATAACCTTATTAATATATATTTGATTTTTTATAATTTTATATGTTAATTAGTGGCCATTTTATTGAGTTATAAATTTTAATATCATCAATTCGGGGGTGTTCATTTCATAGTTTCATGGTATGCTAACTTTTGTAAAATTTTGATTGTTCTTTTAAAATGTGTATAATCATATAGAAGTAATATTTTATGGTATTAATTAAATTTTATAAATATAAAATGTTCTATATGTTATTTTTATCTCTGGTATTATAATGATTCATTTGATTAAATGTTAATGATAAATGACTATTTTGGAAGGTTAAAATTCTATCACAAAGTAGCATCATTTTAGTTGATATTTTTTTTATATATTGGTTTAAGAACAAGAAATAATTTATAATATAAATATAAAATATTAATTAATGATAATAATTATTTTATGGAAAACTATGAATGAAGTAATGGGAAAGGATAACTCATACACCATGAAGGTGGTGAACTGACATATTACCGATGATGTTTTCTTTATTACAATAAAAGGAGGAGATAATGAATTTTATTATGTTTATTACATTAAAAAAATAAATTTACAGTATATAGATGATACTATATTTATCATTTAAATTTAGATAGATGGGGGAGTAAGAGGTAGAAGAAATAAATAATCTAAAAGATAAATGAGGTTAATTTTACCTCTTTAATGTCAT
This sequence comes from Viscum album, assembly GCA_963277665.1. Taxonomy (NCBI): domain Eukaryota; kingdom Viridiplantae; phylum Streptophyta; class Magnoliopsida; order Santalales; family Viscaceae; genus Viscum; species Viscum album. The sequence continues at coordinate 118,222,086 of OY728137.1, forward strand.
CTCCATGAGAACATTTTTAATGAACATAGAATTGGTAATCTGGTGATTAAATAAGCAGTAAGATTAAAGGTAGAGGGTTAATAATGGAATAATACCGAATGTTGGGAAGCTCCAATTCTTAGAGGGTGTAAGGAAAAGGGTGGATATTTATAAGGGGAAGAGAGGGGTGTTTTTTATTATTATATTCATTAATTTATTATTACAGTTCATGAATATCAGTGGTATTGATTATTATGACTATAAATAGTAAATAGTGCATGATATTTTGACACAATGGGTTATTACATCATTCATTTCTTAAAAATTCATATATATGGTTTCTAGTGTTAAATATTATAAATTATATTATTTCACTATTCACCAAAAGATCAACTATATTAGAACACCCCAAAAAATCCACCTTAAGATTTTTTCAATGTGTTGATTAAAAAAGCAGAGATAAATTTTATAAAAATAATTTTATAAATATGATTCATTTAATTTTTAAATAAATTAACTATTTATTTGAAAAATATCAAATTTTATATTATAATAGATTTTACGACGCTTTGAAAAATTAATTATGGTCTCATAAAATTATATTATAATTATAAAAAACTCAATATTAAGTTTTGGATATATTTTATGAAAAATAATTATTTTAAATCATTATGTTCATTACAAAATTTCAAATAAAATTAGTACATTTTTTTAAAATACATATACCTAGTTTATCATTTTTAAAATATTTATTTTCTTATATCATTGATTAAATATATTAAATTTTAATTATTATATGATTCCAAAATATTATTTTACATTTCTATCTATTAGGTTACTATTCTAATGTTCAGATTACTATTCTTAATGGTTATATTATTATTCCAATGGTAGGATTACTTTTTCAGTAGTTAGATTACTATACCAATGATCTGATTTATAATGATATTAATTGTTATATACTCCCTATAAAAACATGTTATTCTATACCTTATTCCTTCAATTTTATTTTCTCTCATTTATATCTATATACTTTCATCTTCAAAATGAATATTATATTATTAACATTATGTTTTATTTATAAAAAATTGTTCACGAGTGTGGTCATTCTGTGGATCGAGCTGATCCATATTATCCTATTATTATTCAATTATTTTATATTTATTATCCTGATGTAATATTTTTAATTATTATAGTTTTTTTTGACTAAATTATCATTCTACATTTATGAGAATTATGTTTTTTTGGTTCGCCGTGTGACTTTTGTGATTTATACTACATGACATAATTATAAGAAGAAAATTTCCATTGATGAAATTTGGGGTCATTACAAATTACCTAGTTTAATCATCCCCAAAATAATAATCATCAAATAAATATAATATTTCCAAAACAATTTTACATTTAAATCCAATCATGATATATGGTTATGAAAAAAGTGTATGTTACGACTATAATGATGGTAGGCCGAACACACACATGAGTAATGTTTCTATTTTCCAATGAACATTTACAAAAGAAGGTATGTAATAAATAATAGATATATAATTATCATAATAACAGATATACTATATCATATACTTACAAATATCATCCATGTGTTGTGGTGATGAAAATAGAGTCACCTCGCTTCGTGAAGGGGGTATTCCACATGCACACGAACAATGTTATCATCCTGAAGTGAGTGGAAATATAAAAAATAAATGATATATTGTCTCCACATAAAGATAAATATGTCATGAATATAATAATAATTTATTATAAAACACATTTAATAATTAAACATGTCTTTATCACCTTCCATTCAAAGTATTATTGAAATACGAATCACATCACTTTCTAAGGTTGTAGTCCACCATACAAACGAATGATTGTATCATATCACCTTCAGGATGGAAGGTAAAAAACAAATATATGATATATTGACTCAATATGTATCAAAATGTTATATATATAATATATATACTCTATATACCTCATCATATCCAAACATTAAAGGTGGTAATGGAAGAACGAATGAAATAGATTCGCGAGGAGGTAGTCTTTTATACAAATGAAAGAATATTTCATATCCAATTTGAACCAAGTGGATATAGTTTTAGGTCACTATTATATGTAATATACTGATGTTAATATATCAAAATGGTTTATTAATAATTTTAGGCAATGGAGAAAGAAATAAAATAGTGATTTTTTAAAGAACAATACCTCTTCTATGGGTATCCAGCATAGGTTTTCACCAAATCTTTCCTAGGATTGATTTCATACCCTAGATAAGTATATAATGATAAGAGGAGGTAATTTAATTAGTTATTTTAAAATTTATTGGCCAAATAATTGATTTTGAATGTGGGAATAAGATAGGAGAGGGGGATGGCCTTTTATAAGTGATTTGAGTGGTACACATGAATTTTGTTTGAAACGATTCAACAATACCCACATTTTTATCCCTCTAAAATCCTTAGAAATTTTTTTTATTGAAACTATTAATGATAATGTGGAAATATGTCCAAAATATGGGTGTTGAAATTTTTTTTTGGTCATTTTAACACATATTTGTTTAGTTTATCACCACGATAAATCCATTTTTACCTTAACTGTGACAATAAATTTTTAGTGGTTTGAATATTAATTTTTGTCAAAATTTAAGATGAACTCATTAGAAATTATAAAATATACTCATTAGAAATATGTAATCTGTTTTCAAAAATTAAATACATATATGTGGAAAAATTTAATTTAAAATTTATCCCATAGACGGGATGGGAAAGAGGGTTTCTAAAGAGAAATTATTCAAAAGTTTTTAATGTTTTTATTCAAAAATTAATAATAAAAATGATCCCACTATCATAAATTTTATTAATTGATATGTGGTTGATCTAATTTTACCTTAATTTTTTTTTTAAAAAATTATCTTTATAAATAATTTAATTCAAAATAAAATTTTCCATTTAAATTTAGTATTTGTTAGTACTCAACAATAAATGAGACATTTCAAAAATATTTCTAAAATTCACTCGAAGCTAATTTTAGTATTCCAATTTACAAAATAAATTTTATTTTTTCCAAATAAATTGTATATATTTGGTAAAATTAATTTTAAATTATTTTCACGAAGCATGGATGATTTTCTTAATGAAATAATATTTACCAGAAAACATTTATTTTTCTCTCAAATGATTCTTATTTTATTTTTGATAAATATATAAATAATAAAGGTCTCTAAAATATATAATTTTATCAGTTATTTAATCTTATTAATACATGTAATTCCAACATCAATGATATAACTTTAATATTAAATAATAATATTAATAGTATATTATTGTTTGTTAAAAAACAGCCTTACATATAACACAAGATATGAGATAAAATCTATATTCCCTATAACACAAGTTAAACCCAGTGTTTCCTTGAATATATTATATCAAATAAAATGTTCATGTTCATGAATTTTTGGGTGTTAGAGAAGAACCATCATTGTGTATTGAAACAAATGTGAGAATTTTCATTCCTTGTCCAACCCATTGAAAAATCCACACCATTAATGTTTAACTGAATGTTATATATTTCAAAATTTACCCATCGGACAACCTAGGAAATGGTCACCCAAATAAGAAAATATTCCCTCTATAAAAAGGCTATAACATAATCTTAGTCCATGAAAACATAGTTCAGGTCATAAATATGACCCATGAGTCAAACCTAATCCGAAAATCCTCAAAACTATCACTCATAGGCATAAGAGTTAACAAATACGATATCTAATTGAAAAAATATTGTTAGAAGTATTTATAAGAGTCCTTTATGTGAAAAACAAAGAAATCCAGAAATCTAAAACTGGAAATAAACCACCATGAATAAAGGGTAAGAGTCTTTGGGGTGTACAGAATCACGAACCCCACATGTTTCAAGAAAAAATATTGGACGTTTCAAAACCCAGGGGCATAACCATGTATTGAACCATAACCTCGAAAACTTCAATAAAGGGTATAAGTCCTGAGACTACACCAAAAAAACCACACCTAATGTAGATGTTCAACCATGTTAGGTTAGTGAATAGGAAGGTGAAACCTATTTCTCATTTTCCTCTTATTTCCATAATTCATTATTCAACAAATATGATATGGTTACAACATATTTAATCCTAATATACTCGCTTCATGTTCTAAACCCATAGAAAATATGAAAAAATCATTCATATGATGTTAAATTTACTCTATCGGTGCATCAATATATATGAAATTAAATGATAATAACCACTATATTCCCTAAAATATTGTAAAGAAGCAACCATAATATAAACTTCCTCCAATTCTAGAACATATCAACGATAATTAAGAATAGTGGAAAATATAAATCCCATAATATCTATATACACATGATATATCTTGATTTTAATCCCATGAGACAAAATATCCACATATAATCCTTATGTCTTCCTCCTAGATATCATTTTATCATATGTAAAAAAACATTCTTACGATCATGAGAAACACATATAATATGCAAGCAGCACTAGTAAAATAGACAAAATTAATAAAAATATACGAAATGGCCACTATCATGACAATAATAACTAGATCACAAAATAAAATAAATAAATTATCCTTCCAAAAAAATATCTAGAAATATATTTCCCCAGTTTAGTAAGTCACTATATACCATTTCAACCATCCACCTTAGGGTTTCCTCCCATCCACTAAATGCATTATAATAATCCTAATACAACATGAAACAATATTATGTTTATAAAAAATTAAACGGTTTTATTATACAACTCCTTTTTTAAAACCCATTTAGATAAAAATATATATAATTATAACACAAGTAATTACATTATTTAAATCTATTTGAAATACATTTTTAATAATGTTAACTTTATAAGATAATAATTTTTAACAATATTACTTAATTTTAAAACCTCTTCAAAATCATTTACAAAAGAATAAATTATTTTTAAAATATAAAATATTAATGGAATTATTTATCTCAAAAACGTATTTATCCACAAAGCACAACCTTTTTATAATAACATAAAGATGTTCTATAAAAAATCACATAAAAACCAACATAAAAATCACATAAACTCTAACAACTAACAATTCAATGATTTCATACTTCATTTAATATTTGTGAAATAATTAATAAATTTAACCATGAATCAATAGCTAAATTAAAAATACTGATAATATTAAGTTTCTAAAAATTTAAAGTGTCTATAATTATTTATATCTTGGAATAAAACAAATCTTAGGTATATATTATTTTATTACTTTGTTTCCTGTCATGATATTCCAAAATTATCCATTTTAGAAAACAAATAATTTTACCAATTAATCATGTCCAATTAACACCAACATTAAATGAATATGGTTAACGCGACATGATTTTCAACAAGATTTTATAAAATGCAACAAAAAATCATTAAGTTTCTCAAAAATAATTCAACAATAAAAAAGTCTATTCTGTGTTACATCTAATAAATCTACTTGTTTTTATAAACATTATAGTAAACATTATTTTCTATTTCGTTAAAATATAATATACTGTTCCTCCTAATTGGATTAATAATAATTGTAACACCCGAGACTTTTATGTTATATAAATCATCAAAGGAATCTTTTTCTACACAACACTTTCTTGGCTTTCTTTACACGCAATCGCGACCTTTCTCGATAGCTTGCGTCGTACGCAATACCGAGTTTCACTAAACCACAATATGCTATTAAAACTAGCCGTTATGAATAGTAATAACCACTTTTTGAAATTTTATAAATTTTATTTTTCAAAATGGACTTCATTTTTGGACTTAGAATATCGAAATTAGCCTAGGGTGAAATTTTGGTATTTTTCTGAAAACTTTCAATTTTTGATGAATAGTGAAACCACTAAGTGGTAGGTTAAAAACCGAATTTTGCATAAAACTTAATTTTACCGCTTCTGTGAATGGAATTTCGAAAATCCGAGAGACACGGTTAATATCAAGGACTAAAATGTGGTTCAATGAGATGAAAATAATTTTTGGTGAATAATAACTTTTTACTATTTTTTACCGCGGTTAATAGTAAATAGGGTAACTAAGGGTAAATATGATATTAATATTACCCTAACACATGTCCTAATTCTATTGGACAAATGTAATTCAACCAAAAACAAACTTAGGAATAAAATATGACCACTTAGGCCCACTTGGATTAGATTAGGACATTTATTATTAATTTATTTAAAGAAGGGTTAAAATAGTTAAAATCAAAGTTTAATAAGTAAATCATTTTTAATATGGGGTTATAAATAAGCTAAATTCGATTTTAAATATTCATTAGAAAGCTAAAAAAATTTCCTACATGATGGTATTTTATTTGTAATTTTTAGACATCAAATAATATAATTTATTTATGACACAAAGATGATGCAGTAATTATCTTATTAATGAAATATTGACATAATTAATAATATAAATACCAAAATAAATGTAATTTAAGACTTTTTATGAATTCCACTAATTTTATAGGTTACTATGATATATTAGTGTTGATTTAATAAACTTGGTTCGAACATATAATTCTGTTATGACTTTCACAAAAATCATATATCAAATAGTGTCAAAATTGACACAAAATAGTTTTTAAATCAAATATTATATTACTAATTGTTATTTTATTCCTAAAAATCTAAGGTTCGGCCAAATGACTTAGATAAGGATATATATATTAATAATAAACAATTTGGGGTTCGTTTGGCATGTTATAGTAAGTGTATTAACCATATAGTGAAAGAAAACAAAAAGACACGGTAAAAGTTAAATTATTTAACTTAGAGTTAAATCTAATTGATAAGGTTAAAATAATAACCTAAACTTGTCTAAATCCTATTGGTTGATAGGATTTCGACCCTTCCCCACTTTATCTTCGAAATAAGACCCTTTGGAACCATTATAAACCGATTTTGACTTTAATATATAATAATATTTTGAGATATTCCTAAGGTGCCCCTCTCCTCCCTTATAAAAGGGCACCTCCTCCCCCTCCTCCTCACACCAATTTGAGCACTCAAGCTCGGCCAACCCCTTCCATTTTCTCCTCTACACTTCCCTAGAATAATCCTAGAGTTCCTTGTATTCTCCAAAGACCAATCTTAGTTCCTTAAGTGGAGGATTCAAAGAGGCGTTCCAAAGAAGAGGTAATATCCATTACCGATCTTTTCAATTTCTTTCTTCTTCAACTTCTTCTTCTTTAGTTGTTTCATGATAAAGTAATAACATCAGTGTTACTTACATACTTATATGTTATTATAAATATGAAACAACCCTAATTCACCTTCTATCCATCCTACGGAAAAATGAAATCACCGCGCGTGCGTACGTACGGAATACCGTCTCCACGCCGTGGTGTAATCTATTTTCCACCATCACCTTACAAGGATGGGTATAATGGTGTAATGAGTAACTATATATGATTATTATGAAGTAATATTGATACTGAAATAATATATATATATATACTCCAATACAATTCCACGATCATAGGAACGATATCATCACTCGTGCGTACGTACGGAATACTGTCTCCACGATGTGATGCGACTCGTTCTACATGATATTCATTTAATAATGATTATATAAATGAATTGAATGAATAAATATGATATATGTTACACAAATACCATTCTGGATATATGGTATCTATAACCTTAAAAGAAGAATAAGAATTTATTCGGCAAAACACGCATAAGAACAAAAGGAAATAAAGACCCGAGTAACAAGTAACAATGAAATATTACTAACAAGAAGCTAATAATATGACCATATATGATATCATATCAATATGTATGATTCTGTAATAAGTCAGTAACATTATTTAAACCATTATACAGGAGCTTCGGACACGAAAAAGGCAAATCGGACCTAAGGTAAGGGAAATATCACAATCTCATTTTTATCCGAGATTGTTTATTCGTAAGTATTTACTGGGGTGTATTTTATCATCCACATCCATGTTCCCTCAATATGTAATATTATTTCCATCCACTTGCAATAGTTTAAATCCAATTTTACCCTTAGGTGAGTTTTTGGTAAAGAATATGAAAGGAATCTTTTGTCGTTTTTCCGTACGAGGTACTTTTTGACTTTTCCGACAAAAGTACGAAGAATGTTTTTTTTAACTTATACGGCATGAATGGATTTTTAAAACATTACTTCAAAGAAGCTTCCTTTACAAGTTTTAAAGTTTATTTTTAATCAACTTCTTTTATTTTAAAGTTGTATAACATGTTATGAAAGGAAAAATGTTTTGGAAGAAGAAAGGATATTTTCCTCAAGAATGGAGTTCAAGTGTTTTATCAAAATTATTTTCCATCTAAGATAATAAAGGGTTATATTTTTATCCCTATTATTAAATTGATTTTATCATGTTGTGATGGAATTATTTTATGAATTCCTTTATGAATTGATTTATGATGTCATGATGTTTCAAGAATCCCATTTTTGTTACTTGTGTTATGCGATGATGTATGTTTTATGATTATGTGGCACACATAAGAAAGGATTCATTATAAGATGGGTGGGACCTATATCTCCCTCCAATGCATTGGGTAAAGACTTTATATCTCATGAGATAGACATGGCTGGAACGGAAGGTTATTTCGGTTCAGTGATACAGGACTGAAACGAGGAGTGAACTCGGTTCAGAAAGGGACTTTGTCCACTAAGATAGTCTTGGCAATGAGTCATGACTAACAAGAAATGATTTTCCATGATTATGTGTGCATGACACAAAGTTTCAAGTTTTATGTTATGATTATGGGGATCTCATTTTCACTTCTATGATTTATTCCATGTTAAGATAGTATGATCTCTTTTGCAGGTTTTGATTTTCAAAAAGATATGATATGATTTTTATTTCCTTTATTTGCCCTTGCTGAGCATTTGAGCTCACCCTTTTATGTTTTCTTTTCCCCAGGTCAGGAAGATGGATATTAAGTAGAATATTCTAAAAGGGACCCTAGATATGATGAAATAAATGGGAGACACTGTAGAAGATTTATGAACCAGTTGTTTATGTTTCCCAGTTTCTAAAGAAACTATACCTATACGGTCCTCTGTGGTTTTGTCATATGTTGTAATAAGTGTGCTTCACTTTTGAAGTATTAACAATGTATGTAAAGTGTGGGTCGTTATAGTTGGTATCAGAGGAAAGGTATAGTCAACCTTTGGAAACTAGGATGTGAAAGCCTTAGTAAGAACCCTAAGGATAAGTCTAAGTATAGAACACAATCTTAGTGTTTTAGAAATGGCCTTGAATAACCTAGGATAATACCATAAGCATGAAAATTTTATTCTTGAATTATGTGGTTTCCTATTATAATTAGTGTTGCTCACACTATTCTTCTTGGTTTTAGTCAATGGCTGGAACCCGAAGGAACCGTGTTAATGCGGAATGCGATGGGCAATGCAATGATTGTCCCCCTGAGCAACCAAACGATATGGGAGCTGGAATGCAAAATCTTGTAGCCATGCTTACACAACTTTCTCAAGCTATGAATCATGCAGGATTTCCAAACGAGCAAAGGAGGGAGCAACATTCTGTTGAATCCTTCATGAGGCAGCGTCCACCTTCTTTCAGTGGGTCTACTGATCCATTAGTTGCTGAACAATGGATTAGTACTACTGAAAAGATATTTTCAGTTCTTTAATGTTCTGAACATGATAAAGTCATCCTAGCAGTGTATCGTTTGGAAGGAGATGCTGATCAATGGTGGAATCTTGTTAAGAATACGAGGCAAAGGGATGAAATTGAGTCTATGGAGTGGGACGAGTTCAAGAACTTATTTTTCAATAAGTACTTCCCTCGTATTCTCCGAACAAAGATGGAGAAAGAGTTTCTTGAACTGAAGCAAAGGGATGATGATTCTGTTGGTACCTATGAAGCAAATTTTACAAGACTTGCAAGGTACGCTTCTGGTATTATTATCCAACCTGAGAGTAAGATCGATCGATTCTTTAGTGGCTTAAAACCAAGTCTTCGAAGGGCGTTAGCCATAAGGGACTTCAATAGCTACGAGGAAATCATTCGATGTGCTCTCAAAGTCGAGATGGAGATTGGAGTAACCCATCAGTCACATGGGTTTGATAAGAAGAGGAAGATGGAATTCAAAGAAAAATCTAAAGAGCACACGGAAAAGAAGATGAGCTTTTCCTTATGCTCAAAGTGTGGAAAGAAACATGGAGGGAGTTGTCTTAAAGGGACAAGTAAATGTTTTAAATGTGGAAAGGAAGGTCATCGGGCATTTGAATGCCGTGATAATGGGAAGAAGATGTCTAATGATGCAAGCAAAGGAAGGGATACACAGAATGAACCTACTACACTTCAATGTTTCAAGTGCAAGGAGATGGGGCATTATGCCAATCAATGCCCAAATCCAAGGGTTGATGATGATGGTCAACGTCAAAAAACTCTTAAGGCTAAAGAAAAAGGAAAATCACATGCAATTTCTATCAGCGATGTGGAGTACGATAACGATGTGGTGAAAGGTACACTTACCATCCACTCTAAAGTAGCAAATGTTTTATTTGATTCTGGATCCACCCACTCATTTATTTCTGAAGACTTTTCTAAGGGTATCACCGTATTACCTCAATAATTAGATGTTGAGTTAGCTGTGACAACACCTAATGGCACATCAATCGCATCAAAAGTTTATAATTCTTCTCCGATCGAAGTTTGTGGGAAAGTGCTTCCTGCAAATCTTGTGATCCTTCCTTTAGTGGAATTTGATGTGATTCTTGGCATGGATTGGATTTCTTTATACGGAGCTCATATCAATTTCCAAAGAAGGTAAGTCACATTTCATATTCTAGATCAATCTACGATCGTATATCAATGCAAGGATGAACATAACCTTCCAGTGGAAATTTCTTCCATCTTATGGGTATTGATTCCACTAAATGAAGGTTATTTATCTCAAATGGTTTGTGAGAAACTCACGATTAAGAATATTCCCATCGTACGGGAGTTTGATGATGTCTTTCCGGAAGAATTACCGGGTCTTCCACCAAATCGTGAAGTTGAGTTTTCAATAGAACTCGTACCGGGTGCTTTGCCTATTTCAAAGACACCTTATAGAATGGCCCCAATTGAGTTGCAGGAATTGAAGAAGCAACTCCAAGAGAATCTTGATAAGGGATTCATACGCCCTAGTACGTCACCTTGGGGAGCACCTGTTCTATTTGTTAAGAAGAAATATGGATCAATGAGACTCTGCATTGATTATCGAGAACTTAACAAGATCACTATCAAGAACAAATATCCTCTCCCACGCATTGATGACTTATTTGACCAACTACGCGGAGCTCAATACTTTTCCAAGATTGATCTTCGTTCAGGGTATCATCAATTAAGGGTCAAAAGGGAGGATATACCAAAGACGGCTTTCCGTACAAGGTATGGACACTATGAATTTATAGTGATGCCATTTGGTCTTACTAATGCCCCTTCTATCTTCATGGATCTAATGAATAGAGTCTTTAGAGACTATCTTGATCAATTTGTGGTAGTCTTTATAGACGATATTCTTGTCTATTCAAAGAGCAAGGAAGAGCATGAAGATCACTTGAGAATTATATTGAAGACCCTGAGAAAGGAGAAGCTTTATGCCAAATTTACCAAATGTGAATTTTGGCTTCAAAAAGTTGCATTTTTGGGTCACATAATCTCAAAAGTGGGGATATCTGTGGATCCAGAAAAAACAGAGGTTATCGAAAGATGGTCGAGACCAACAACAGTAACTGAGATCCGAAGTTTTCTTGGTTTGGCTGGATATTATCGACGTTCTTTAAAAGATTTTTCACGATTATCTAATCCACTCACCATGTTGACTCGGAAAGGAGTTAAGTTTGTTTGTACAGAGGAATGTGAAGAGAATTTCCAGGAGTTGAAAAGAAGGTTATCCAGTGCACCTGTGCTCACACTGCCTTGTAGTGGAGAAAGGATTGTGATCTACAGTGATGCATCCAAGAAGGGATTGGGGTGTGTTCTTATGCAAAATGATATGGTGATAGCTTATGCCTCACGACAGTTGAAAATCCATGAGCAAAATTACCCAACACAAGATTTGGAGTTGGCTGCGGTAATATTTGCATTAAAGATTTGGAGGCATTACATTTATGGTGAAAGGTGTGATATTTATACTGATCATAAAAGATTAAAGTATATTTTCACACAAAAGGAGTTGAATATGCGTCAAAGAAGATGGTTGGAGCATATTAAGGATTATGACTGCTCAATCCATTACCACCCTGGGAAAGCAAACAAGGTGGCAGATGCATTAAGTCGACAAGACCATGCTAGTTTATCCATGATGAGGATCACAAAAGATCCAATATTTATGGATTTACAAAGGATGGATCTTGGAATTATAATGGAAGGGGAAAAATCTTATCTTTCTCAAATGAATGTTCAACCATCTATACATGTGAAGATTAAAGAGGCACAGAAAGAAGATGTCGAGTTACAAAAGAAGGTGAGAAATGTTCCTGAATTCAACCTTGATTGTGATGGGATAATAAAGTTCAGGAATCGGGTGTGCATTCCTCCCATCCCCGAATTAAAGAAGGAGCTGCTGGATGAGGCTCATAGTTCTTCATTCTCTATTCATCCTGGAAGCACGAAGATGTATAGGGACCTAAAAGAGTACTTCTGGTGGGATGGCATGAAAAGAGATGTTGCTGAATATGTCTCTCGATGCTTGGTTTGTCAACAAGTTAAAGCTGAGAGACAGAAGTCTAAGGGGATGTTACAACCATTACCCATACCCGAATGGAAATGGGAAAACATCACTATGGACTTTGTCACAGGACTTCCTAAAACATCCAAAGGAAATAATGCTATCTGGGTCATAGTTGATCGTCTTACAAAGTCCGCACACTTCATTGCTATTAGAGAGGATTTCTCTCTAGATCAGCTTGCCAGGATATATGTAAAGGAAGTGGTGAGATTGCATGGAGTACCACTTTCTATTATATCTAATCGGGATCCGAGATTTACCTCGAAGTTCTGGCGAAGTCTTTAGCATACTCTGGATACAGAGTTGAGTTTCAGCACTGGTTATCATCCCCAGACAGACGGTCAGTCTGAGAGAACAATTCAAACCCTAGAAGATATGTTGAGAGCTTGCTCTATGGATTTCAAAGGAGGTTGGGATCAACACCTACCTTTGGTGGAATTTTATTATAATAATAGCTTTCACTCCAGTATTCAGATGGCTCCTTATGAAGCTCTCTATGGAAAGAAATGCAGGACTCCAACTTGCTGGGATGAAGTTGGGGAAAGAAAGCTGTTAGGACCTGATCTCGTTGATGAAATGGAAGAAAAGGTCAGATCTATTCAACAACACATAAGAGCAGCTCAGAGTCGACAGAAAAGTTATCCCGACAACCGAAGAAAAGACCTAGAGTTTGAAGTGGGTGATAAAGTGTTCTTACGAATATCTCCCTGGAAGAGGGTTATGAGATTTGGAAAGAAGGGGAAGTTGAGCCCTAGATATATCAGTCCTTTCGAAATACTGGATCGTGTTGGGAAGGTAGCTTACCGATTGGCGCTTCCACCGAATCTCTATGAAGTTCATGATGTGTTCCATGTATCTCTCCTGAGAAAGTACATACCAGATCCTTCACATGTACTCATATCAGAAGTTGTACCGCTGGAGCAAGATCTTTCTTATGAAGAACAGCCGATAGAGATTCTGGATCGTAGCGAAAAAGTCCTATGAAACAAGACCACTCGCTTGGTGAAAGTTTTATGGAGGAACCACCAACTTGAAGAAGCTACATGGGAGCTTGAGGATATGATGAGGGAGAAGTATCCTCATCTGTTTGTTACAAAGTGACGAATTTCGAGGGCGAAATTCTTTTTAATGGGGGTAGAATGTAACACCCGAGACTTTTATGTTATATAAATCATCAAAGGAATCTTTTTCTACACAACACTTGCTTGGATTGCTTTACACGCAATCACGACCTTTCTCGATAGCTTGCGTCGTACGCAATACCGAGTTTCACTAAACCACAATATGCTATTAAAACTAGCCGTTATGAATAGTAATAACCACTTTTTTAAATTTTATAAATTTTATTTTTCAAAATGGACTTCATTTTTGGACTTAGAATATCGAAATTAGCCTAGGGTGAAATTTTGGTATTTTTCTGAAAACTTTCAATTTTTGATGAATAGTGAAACCACTAAGTGGTAGGTTAAAAACCGAATTTTGCATAAAACTTAATTTTACCGCTTCTGTGAATGGAATTTCGAAAATCCGAGAGACACGGTTAATATCAAGGAATAAAATGTAGTTCAATGAGATGAAAATAATTTTTGGTGAATAGTAACTTTTTACTTTTTTTTACCGCGGTTAACAGTAAATAGGGTAACTAAGGGTAAATATGATATTAATATTACCCTAACACATGTCCTAATTCTATTGGACAAGTGTAATTCTACCAAAAACAAACTTAGGAATAAAATATGACCATTTAGGCCCACTTGGATTAGATTAGGACATTTATTATTAATTTATTTAAAGAAGGGTTAAAATAGTTAAAATCAAAATTTAATAAGTAAATCATTTTTAATATGGGGTTATACATAAGATAAATTCGATTTTAAATATTAATTAGAAAGCTAAAAAGATTTCCTACATGATGGTATTTTATTTGTAATTTTTAGACATCAAATAATATAATTTATTTATGACACAAAGATGATGCAGTAATTATCTTATTAATGAAATATTGACATAATTGATAATATATATAACACAATAAATGTAATTTAAGACTTTTTATGAATTCCACTAATTTTCTAGGTTACTATGATATATTAGTGTTGATTTAATCAACTTGGTTCGAACATATAATTCTGTTATGACTTTCACAAAAATCATATATCAAATAGTGTCAAAATTGACACAAAATAGTTTTTAAATCAAATATTATATTACTAATTGTTATTTTATTCCTAAAAATCTAAGGTTCGGCCAAATGACTTAGATAAGGATATATATATTAATAATAAACAATTTGGGGTTCGTTTGGCATGTTATAGTATGTGTATTAACCATATAGTGAAAGAAAACAAAAAGACACGGTAAAAGTTAAATTATTTAACTTAGAGTTAAATCTAATTGATAAGGTTAAAATAATTACCTAAACTTGTCTAAATCCTATTGGTTGATAGGATTTCGACCCTTACCCACTTTATCTTCGAAATAAGACCCTTTGGAACCATTATAAACCGATTTTGACTTTAATATAAAATAATATTTTGAGATATTCCTAAGGTGCCCCTCTCCTCCCTTATAAAAGGGCACCTCCTCCCCCTCCTCCTCACACCAATTTGAGCACTCAAGCTCGGCCAACCCCTGCCATTTTCTCCTCTACACTTCCCTAGAATAATCCTAGAGGTCCTGGTCTTCTCCAAAGACCAATATTAGTTCCTTAAGTGGAGGATTCAAAGAGGCGTTCCAAAGAAGAGGTAATATCCATTACCGATCTTTTCAATTTCTTTCTTCTTCAACTTCTTCTTCTTTAGTTGTTTCATGATAAAGTAATAACATAAGTATTAATTACATACTGATATGTTATTATAAATATGAAACAACCCTAATTCACCTTCTATCCATCCTACGGAAAAATGAAATCACCGCGCGTGCGTACGTACGGAATACCGTCTCCACGCCGTGGTGTAATCTATTTTCCAACATCACCTTACAAGGATGGGTATAATGGGGTAATGAGTAACTATATATGATTATTATGAAGTAATATTGATACTAAAATAATATATATATATATACTCCAATACAATTCCACGATCATAGGAACGATATCATCACTCGTGCGTACGTACGGAATACCGTCTCCACGATGTGATGCGACTCGTTCTACATGATCATCATTTCATAATGATTATATAAACCAATTAAATGAATAAATATGATATATTTTACACTAATACCATTATGGATATAAGGTATCTATAACCTTAAAAGAAGAATAAGAATTTATTCGGCAAAACACGCATAAGAACAAAAGGCAATAAAGACCCGAGTAACAAGTAACAATGAAATATTACTAACAAGAAGCTAATAATATGACCATATATGATATCATATCAATATGTATGATTCTGGAATAAGTCAATAACATTATTTAAACCATTATACAGGAGCTTCGGACACGAACAAAGCAAATCGGACCTAAGGTAAGGGAAATATCACAATCTCATTTTTATCCGAGATTGTTTATTCGTAAGTATTTACTAGGGTGTATTTTATCATCAACATCCATGTTCCCTCAATATGTAATATTGTTTCCATCCACTTACAATAGTTTAAATCCAATTTTACCCTTAGGTGAGTTTTTATTAAAGAATATGAAAGGAATCTTTTGTCGTTTTTCCGTACGAGGTACTTTTTGACTTTTCCGACAAAAGTACGAAGAATGTTTTTTTTAACTTATACGGCATGAATGGATTTTTAAAACATTACTTCAAAGAAGCTTCCTTTACAAGTTTTCAAGTTTATTTTTAATCAAATTATTTTATTTTAAAGTTGTATAACATGTTATGAAAGGAAAAATGTTTTTGAAGAAGAAAGGATATTTTCCTCAAGAATGGAGTTCAAGTGTTTTATCAAAATTATTTTCCATCTAAGATAATAAAGGGTTATATTTTTATCCCTATTATTACATTGATTTGATCATGTTGTGATGGAATTATTTTATGAATTCCTTTATGAATTGATTTATGATGTCATGATGTTTCAAGAATCCCATTTTTGTTACTTGTGTTATGCGATGATGTATGTTTTATGATTATGTGGAACACATAAGAAAGGATTCATTATAAGATGGGTGGGACCTATATCTCCCTCCAATGCATTGGGTAAAGACTTTATATCTCATGAGATAGACATGGCTGGAACGGAAGGTTATTTTGGTTCAGTGATACAGGACTGAAACGAGGAGTGAACTCGGTTCAGAAAGGGACTTTGTCCACTAAGATAGTCTTGGCAATGAGTCATGACTAACAAGAAATGATTTTCCATGATTATGTGTGCATGCCACAAAGTTTCAAGTTTTATGTTATGATTATGGGGATCTCATTTTCACTTCTATGATTTATTCCATGTTAAGATAGTATGATCTCTTTTGCAGGTTTTGATTTTCAAAAAGATATGATATGATTTTTATTTCCTTTATTTTCCCTTTCTGAGAATTTGAGCTCACCCTTTTATGTTTTCTTTTCCCCAGGTCAGGAAGATGGATATTAAGTAGAATATGCTAAAAGGGACCCTAGATATGATGAAATAAATGGGAGACACTGTAGAAGATTTATGAACCAGTTGTTTATGTTTCCCAGTTTCTAAAGACACTATACCTATACGGTCCTTTGTGGTTTTGTCATATGTTGTAATAAGTGTGCTTCACTTTTGAAGTATTAACAATGTATGTAAAGTGTGGGTCGTTATAATAATGAAAGAAAATTCATGGCCTTAAGAGACATCCTTAAGGCTCCAAAGGCTATCAATAAATTCCAAGGTCTTCAAGAATTGATGGGAGGGATTTTTCCTTTTAAAAATAGAACAACTCAGCAAAACATTCCATAATCAAGTAACCACTACATTATGCATGCTAACAACGTAAAAAATCATATAAATACCATAGATATAAAACCTGACTATAAAATATTACAATAGTGAATGACAAATAATGCAAAGTAAACAGAGGAAAAAAATCCAAAAAAAATATCAAATCCTCCAAGACATGACTCCACAACTCCCAAAAAGATCCATTATACAACTCCACTTAAAAATCAAAGTGTCACGATGAACCACTAATGAAATTTAATACATTATATATTTTTTTGTGTCAAGGAAAAATATCTGTAGAAACTTCAAAGCACCTAATCAGGGATGACTAATGAAACTCTGTAGTCTTTCCCGAAAATACATCCCCACTCAAATAACTAGGATAGAAAATGTTTGATAATTTATATAAAATATTTTATATAAAACAATTGAAAACTATTTTAATAAAAAATTGAAAATAGTTTACAATAAGCCAATATTTTCATTACCAAAACAATTTTCCATGATAAAACAGTTTCCCAGAAAAGAAAATGAACAATGATCTAAAACCATTTAATAAATTCCATTTTGTCTTAATCTATTCTATTTAACATATTCCCACAACTAATCATGAATTAAACCACAAAATTCCAAATACCCATGAGGATTGAGTCATACTTTAACTATTCCATAATGTAATGAACCATTTTGAAGGGAAAAGTTCATACCTTTATCCAGCCCACAAATGATAGAGGAAACTTCATAACCTTATCTACAGCGAAATCACTTGAAAAAAACCCAATAGTTTATGCCCAAAAGAATGGAAAAACAAAAATTTCAACCATTTCAATAATGAAACTATTTTATTGAAAACCATACCAACAAAAAATTTCAATAAAACCAACCCTTTTATTTAAAACCATTTCAACAAACCACTTCAATATAACCAAAATATTTTTTTTAAAACACTATTCCTTGCATAAAAACCAAATAAATACTTTAAAATCATCATTTTAAAATATTATTACCATTTTAATGTTCCACCAAAACTCCAAATTTAGAAAAATAACAAAAACCATCATCAAAGATAGATACCATCAATCATTTAAAAAAAGAACAAAATATAATAAATTTTTAATCAATAATTCAATTTATATGTAGTGGAGTCAATAGTGAAGCCATATACCTCAAGATTTATGGAGAAATGGAATAAAGACACTAAAATTCAAATGAAACTAGGTTGAATATCTAAAAACCCACCTTAGATCTCTTCTTCTAATAACAATAAGAACAAATACAATCACGATTGGCCTAAAAAAACGTATATCTATCCACATAAGAATAAGATATATAAAATAGAGAGAGAGATATAGGTAATTAGATCTACGAAAAAATAATAAAAAACCATAAATTATGACTTACCATGAGAATAAGTCTTCAATGAACCATGAAAAGCCTCCATATCGCTTCCAGTTTGATGGGGGAAGGGTTCCAGAACCATTAGAAAAAAGAGCGGTTAAAACATAATCTCTATCTAGATCCAAAATATTAGTATATATTTTTAAACCATTCTAGTTTAGTCACAACATTAGTTAAACAAGAAACTAACCATGTTTTAGCCTCTACCTCATGGAGGTCCTCGCATGGTTGGCCCGCATGTTTTGAAAAACCGTGTTCCATATGTGGAAAATACCACTAACCTACTTTTCATGGTTTCTCTTTGGTGGCATCATAGTTTGGAAATACTGTGTGCCTACCAATGCAGCTTTAATTTATCCTATGTCTCATTTATTACATTTTCTAATGGGAGTTTCATAGTTTTCACAAACTATTCATAAACTGTGGACCAGTCAGAAATTTCTAAAAACATGCCAAAAGGTTCCAAACACTCCAAAATTACACCCAAAAATTGTATATACATAAAATAAATAAAGAAAGGGTTACTTAGTTGAAACCTAGGGTGATACATTCTCACCGCCATTGGCCTTTCCATCCATATAAATTAGAAATACATTATTGTATCGAAATCATTTGGGACATTGCTCAACCATCTCCTTCCCACCTTCCCAAGCCTCTTTTTGAATCTGACCATGTTGTCACAAAACCCATAGTATGTCGATTATTTTTTTATACATGACATTATTTTTCCGATCCAAAATCTAAATTGGAACATGCACCAAGTGAGCATCTGGATTTAGGTCAACATGATCCCATCGAATCACATGTTAAATATCAGGCCAGGACTTTTTCAACTGAGATACATGAAACACATTGTGAAACACACAGAATCTTGGTGGAAAATCCAATAGACATGCCACCTCACCAACCAGTTCAAGTATCTCAAAAGGGAATATGTATTGAGGAGATAACATGACATGCTTCCCAAAATTATGATGTCCAAGACATAGAGAGATCACCAGAAACACTTGATCACTCACCTTAAAGGAAATTGACCATCTGAAATTATCATCATATGATTTATGACGCCTTTCTGCTGTCTCCATCCATTTTTCTGATCAAATGAATCTTCTCCCTTATTTCTTTAACAAGGATCATCCCAACCAGTGAAGTCTCACATGTTTCCACCCAACAATGTGGTGAATGATAAGGACTCCCACACAATGCTTCAATATGATACATTTTTATTCAGTCATGATAGCTCTTGTTATATAAGAACTCCAAAAATAGTATGTTCTATTCCCATGATCCACTAAAATATTTTAAAGAAGCCCTCAACATGTCCTCTAATGATGGTATCGTCCTTTCATATTGTTTATCCATTTGAGGATAATACTCAATACTTATGGTCAACTAAGTACCCAGGTCTTTCTATAAGGATTTATAGAAATAAGTCAAAAACCACAGATCTCTATCTGACACTATTGAAACTAGAATTCCATGGATCTTTAACAATTCTTGGATATATATTTTTGAAATTACTCTACCATATTATATTGACAAATATTATTCAAATGGACCAACATTGTGATCTAATACACTATCACCCATATGGAATCACATTTCCAAGTAGTACATACGAGACCTATTACAAAATCCATGGTTATATACTCCGATTTTTAAACTAGAATACATAAATACTAAAACATTCCTATTGGTTTATGATTCTATGTCGTAACTTGGTAACTTTTTAAGAGTCTCAAAAAAATACATCCATGTTTTTTATATCAATATATGAAAATTGGTCTTTCAACACCTTATTTATATTTTTTATTATATGATGAGAAACCCATATCGAATGGTGGTAAGCTTGAAGATTATTTTCTTGAAAACCCATAGGTTTTCCCATCAAATTTCTGAACCCCAACACTAAGATCTCATAAATTTTCCATCCCTCAATGGTCTCCACACCATTGAGTTTTTACCTCATATCCACACATTTTACATCATATGATTATGCCTATTTAATCATCTTCACAAAATTAAGAACAAATTAAAATAGAAAGAAAACTACAACATCACCTTGTTATTAAATTAGGAGTGCATTTCAGAGATGATCGACCTCAACTACCACTGGTCTGATGCCTCTTTTTTCTAGTTGATCATATAACTTTCTGCTTAATGGATCTTCCACCATATTTCATTTACCCAGTGTATACATCACATTAATGTAAAAAAATGTGGAGATATTTTATCCATATTCCTGGTCTGAGGATCAAATCCCTTTGTGATAAAATATGTTTCATGCTATTGTGCTCCCCAAATATAGTGAATTTATCACTAAATATGCAATGACATGATGTCTCCAAAGAATAGACTATGGTAAAAAACTCTAAATCATGTGTTGGGAAATTCTTCCCACGTAATTGAAGCATAACTAAGCCATATGAAATAAAATGATCTCCTTGCATTATAACACATCCTAACCCAGACCTAGAAGCATGCAAATACACCAGACAACCTTATAATGATTCTAGAAAAATCAAGACATTTGTCGATGTAATCCGGACTTTAATATTTTTAAAATATATCGGACATTCCTCGAACCATTAGAATAGAAAATTATTCACTTTGAATTATATTATAGGGGTTGAAATTCATGAAAAATAAAAAACAAATCATTAGTAATAACCAACTATGCCATGAAAAATGCGCATTTAAAAGGCATTCTTTAGTGGTTCTACGAGATAACAACCCCTATAGCTTATGGATCCATAGAAACAAAACTTTCTAAAATTATGTGTCCAAAGAAATGTACCTATTAATTCCAAAACTCAAACTTTAATAATTTGGAAGATGATGATCTCTCAATATTAACAACATTTTCACCAAGTGTTTCTTATGCTTAGCCATTGTGCTTGCATACTCCAATATATCCTCCACAATGACTACAATAAGATAATTCTTATACCATTGAAATATCGGATTCATAAACTCCATAAAGTCTAATTGTTCATTTGTAATACTGAAATGAAATTCCACATATTTCATAATGGAAATGTATACTTTTGAAAGTGGTCTTTGGAATATCCTCCTTCTGAACATGTAGTTGGTGATTTCCTAATTTCAAATAAAATTTGGTGAACCATTGAGACACCCTCAATTAATTAGATATATAATAAATGAATGGAAGTGGATACCTATTCTTTATCATAACTTTAGTAAGCTTATGATAATCCACACAAAAACATAGAGTTCTAACTTCTTTTTTGACAAATAAAACTGGTGATTCCCATAGAGACATGCTTGACTGAATGAATCATTTTCTTTCTAGTTAATCCAACTACACTTTTAGCTCCCTTAATTTTATTTGTTATATTCAATTAAATGAAATTGAAATAGTAATGGTCCCATAAAGGAAATCAATCAAAAACTATAATTCCCTTACAAGTATAAACCCTCATAATATATCTTGAAAAACATTGAGAAACTGATATTCAACTAATAGAAAATTATTATTCTCAATCACTTACATTAATGGAAAATTTATTATTTCAAATTGGTATTAGATAAATCTAACTATTGGTTCTAAAAATTATTTTTCACCCACATATACATTATAGTATCCTTAGAAGAGATGCTCAACCCCATCATCCATTATAAAATTGACCTTTCTGGTATAAAATAAAATATTAGCCTTGAATGTTGTCAACCAATCCATACCCAATTTTGTAACATCCCATTACCTTTACCTATTATATTTTCCCATTTTCTATGTTACCTTATCTTCTCTTGTTGGTTCAAGGTTTTTATAGGTTTTTTTAGGTTTACTACATGCACGAGAACAGGTACACATCATGTACCAAAGGTTCATGTCGTGTACTAGTTTTTGAATACATGTCATGATAGGGGAGATAATGCTGTGACCCAGTACACATTGTGAATGGTGGGTACACATTTTGTATGGTGAAAATATAGGTTTTTATCCTAAGGATATGGGGTTTTTGGCATATCTTATCCAGCGTGGACTACACATCGTGACCCTTGGGTACATGTTTTGACCCATCCCACACCCATGTTTATGTCATGAATTCGACTGTTCTTCTAAGACTATTCTTTCCAAACATTGTTTCGCATGAAACAAAACCTTTATTAGGAATTTTTCAATGGCATCCCTCCTTCCAAAATGATCCAATCATATTTCTCCCATCCTTTCAATTGTCGTGCAATTTCCGGGTAGGTTTTCTCTCTTGTTCAGTTCATATAGTTTCTCCCTTTCTCCTCCCTTTGGTTTTTATAGATAATATAGGGATTGATGGATCTATTCCATTTGGTGTTGGATATTTCATCTAGGTTGAGTTTTAATATCTCATTCTCCTTCGTTCTCATTGAAGGGTGATGTTGAGAGCATCGTTCTTCTGGAAAGAGGTAGGTGATTTTTTCCTACTTTGCCCAATTGATTATTCATAAATTTATCAATTTATTTAAATTGAAAATTTAAATTCAATTTATCACATTTTTTCAGTTAAATTGTTAAAAACATGATTCTAGTGAATTAGACGTCTTGAAATGGTTTTGGAACAAAAATTTGGAAAACCCCAAATTCAATAAAATTGGGGTGTGTTAATAGAAATTGGTTGATTTAAATTGATTAATTTAAATAATTGATTTTATAGAAATTTTTTTAAATAAATTATTGAATTTAATTGTGTAAAATTATTTTTTTAAAGGATGGAATTGATTTTGAATAGATCTCAAACTTGTGAAAATGGATTAAAAATGATTTGATAGAAACCCAATGGTTTTATCTTGTGAAAGGACATGTTTTTAATTAAATAGCATTTTGAATTTAAAGGAAAATAAATTGGTATTTTTGAAATGAATGAATAGGGTTTATTGAATTTTATGAAGTCTTAAAATAAATTTCCCCTCATGTAAGAAGACATGAAAACCTTATGTAGTTGGTTAGTTATTTGGGTACACTCTATGCTGTTACAACATTCTAACATACCTACGACGGGTCACATCCCAGATAGGATGGTGAAAAGTCACCAATAGACTATGGTAGGGGGCATGAGTATACTCATTTTTCTGAGATAACCTAGAGTGTGTGGAATGCTATAGTTGGTTAATACTGTTGTACCTTTTACTATATGAATATATTGCTCGGTTGTTTATTTCTATTTTAGATATAAATTTATGGCAATGTTGTTTGATATAATTAACATTCCTACTGAATTTATATATACTATTTTATATAAATGTTTTACTTAAGACATTATTTTTTAAATATTCTATCCCTTGTAAAATAATGCCTTTTCTTTGAATGTATTTTCTATCATTTTAAAAATGTATAGCATGTTTTGTTTAAATAATATATTAAATTTCCAAAACTTTTTGTTTTGAGAAATTGAAATATTTTATTTCGATAATCTATATATGGAATATTTTATAGAATCATTGGTGGTATCCTACTGGTTTTAGACTCATACCCTATGTTTTCCTCTGAGTGTTTGTAGACATTCTTCTTCAATGCTTGAGAAAAGGGAAGGGATCTCATGGAAGTGGATTTAGCAGTTGAGAATCAGAATTGGTGTATTGTTTCCTTAGTGTCCTTGGGGATATTTTTAGGTTTTAGTACTTGGGATTTAATACTTTGGCTTTTATTCCCTTTTTTATTGTGGTGCTTTACTCTCATGGGAGTTTTACTTTGATATGCATACATTCATGTTAGGTTTTTATTCCGTATTTTTATAGAAAAAATCATTCCCACTTGTATGTCGTATGATTAAAAGTTATTTTCACAAACCCATGAGGATCATGAACTCCCTTCGGGTCATGTTAGGGCCAACTCAGTTATCAAGATACTAGGTCACCCAAGCTGGTTCGTGAAAAATTGGTAGAAGAGGAGGCATTTGATTTTTTTTCATGAAGTCAGTATGAATTTATGAAATATTTTCGTTACATAATAGGTAGTTGTGACTGAGTTCCTATCCAGATCTCATCACAATGAAACTTATGTTTCTAGGGGTGGGTAGGGAAATAGGTCTTGTGGATTAGTTCTAGTACATTCTCTATAGATATTTGGATAAAATAAAATCCAAACCTTCTTGTTCCTTCTATAGAGAATATTTTATATTTTTACTCTATTTGAGTGTTAATATAATGTTCTCCTTTTATCTACTGATGTTGTGAGGCATCATTCCTCTAAGAAGACATGTGACTCAAATACATGAAGAGGTTTTTTATGAACCAATGCAAGAAAATACTGTTGTTGATCAGAATATGGTTGAGGTGATTGTGCGCACCTTCCATATTCTAGGACAAGAACCACCTCCAGTCTTAGCTCAAGTTCTACCTACAGATCCTCAGGGGGTTGTTCTTTGGAATCAATCTCAAGAGTTACTTCCCTAGAAGACACTAGTATTCAAATAATCTAGTTAACCTCAACATGTTGATGAATGGTTGAGCAAGATAGAACATATATTTGAGTTATTGGAGACACTTGGTGAGAAAAAGGTTATGTGTTCCACCTTTGTATTAAAGGGACCAAGATGGAGATGGTGGGACATGATGGTGATGATAGGGAAGCATGAGGGTTTAGAGTGGAAGGAATTCAAGGTTCTTTTTTACGATCCAATTCTACACAAAGTCAATGGTGTTGGAAAAGGCATTAGAGTTTTTCATGCTTGAACAGAGTGAAAAAATTGTGCCTGAGTATTCAAATTTCTTTGCAGATTTGTGTTTACCTCTGATTGTATCTAGTGAGAGGATTAAGGAAAAAAAGTTTGTGTTTAGACTTTGATCATATATCCATTCTATGGTTTTCATGCTGAATCTTCCAACTTATGTTGTTGTGTTGGATAAGATGGCTATTGCTGAGATGGACTTGGCTGGAAAGTAAGGGTTGATGGGAGTTCCTTTTTCTCCTAGTGGAAGCATTGGTTGCTAAAAGGAAAAGAGAAGTGTGATGATCCTCATAGAAGTTCTTGACAATAGAGTCCTCAACATCTATAGGTGGATGTTCTTAGTATTGCTATCAGTGTGGAAATATAGGGAATTCTAGGAGGGTTTTTACTAAGGAAGTAATGAAAGGTATCTCCTATGGATATTCAGGGCACCTGGATAGATTATTCCATCACTTATCTACTTCACGTAGTAGAATAAGATCATCATCTCCTCCTAAAATAGCAGGAAAATCAAATGATTTTATGATAAAATGGTTCTATCCAAAGGCATCTGCAATGAATATACTTCACTTAGTATAAGAGTCTATATAGGAATCATAGATAGGTCTAGCTAGTATGAGAGGTACCATTACAATTGATCTGTCAATAGTGACTAATTTTTTATATAGTAGTGCATCTCACTCTTTTATTTCAACATGTCTTGTAAATATGCTTAATCATCCTATGGATAAACTATCTATTGTAATAGATTATAATATACCACTTGGATCGAAAAGATAAGGGTCTATATAGTCCCTATTGTGTCTTCTCACTATCAGATGTATATCTATCAAGGAACATTCTGGATCTTCATATGAAATCTCTTTTAGTTATATTTGGTATGTATTAGATCATTTCCTAAATATCCCAAAATTGATTGTTATCTCTGACGGGTTTACATTACTACACATAGTGGTGTGTATCTTGTCTTTCAAGGAGAGTGGGACCTAAGGTAGAACACATCCAAACCATATTATATAGAGTTGAGGAATGTGATATCAGTTTTTGATTTTGACCTGGATAGAGATTGAATAGTTGGTGATCTTCCACTATTCCCCGTTTTCTTTTCTAGGATGTTTTCATCATATTTCTCTAGTCTGCCACTAGTGATAGAGTTTGGGTTTTCTAATGAATTTATTCCTAGAACTCAACATGTCTCTATCACATCTTAATGAATTTTTCTAGATATATTGATTGTGTAGATTTATTAGTTGGATTTTCTTCTAGATAAAGACATTATTCATCCAAGTGCGTCACCTTTGGAAGTGACAATCCTATTTGCTAAGAAGGCTGATGGTTATCTTCAGTTATGGGTTGAATATCGAAAGATAAATCAAGTTACAATAAAGATAAAATATTTTTTTTCCAGGGAACAATTATCTATTTGAACACCTAAAATCAGATAAGTGGTTTTCAAAGATCGAAATTTGATCTGGTTACCATCATTTTAGGATAAAATAATATGACATTCAGAAAGACACCTTTCAGAGTAGGTATGGACACTATGTGTACCTTTTCTTTCCCATTGGTTAAAAAAAATGATCCTTCAATTTTCATATCCTTAATGAAAAATATTTACCATGAGTATTTTGATACCTTTTTGGTAGATTTGTGGATGAAATTATTATCTACTGTATGTTTGATGGGGATCACATGGAACATTTATGAACAGTTCAAATTATAGTGAGAAATCCCCACCTTTATGAAAAGATTTCAAAGATTGATTTATAGATTCAGGAAGTGAATTTCTTGGGACACATAGTGTCTGAATAGGGTTTAAGAGTATATCATGAAAAGGTGATGGCTATTATTACTTGGGAGTAACCGTGAAATTTCTTTTTGATCCTTAGCTTCTTAGGCCTAGATAGATATTACTAGAGGTTTGTGAAAGACTTCTTGAATTTGTATTCTAAGATGGATTCTCTGACTTGGAAGGGGATGAAGTTTCCATGGGATGATAAATTTCAATGTTCTTTTGTCTATTTGAAATGTCTATTGACTATTGCGCCAGTTTTTACCCTTCTAGAAGCTGGGATTGGCTATGTGTCATTTTTTGTTGCATCAGGATCAATCTTGGGTTGTATTCTTATGTCGTGTGATCATGTAGTAGCATATGGATCTTGGAAGCTTATGAAACATAAGAAAAATTATCCTACCCATGATCTGGAACTTGAATTTGTGATGCACGTGCTTAAAAGTTAGTGGTACTGCCATTTTAGTGAAAGGTTTATAGTGTATTCAAACAAAAAAATCTTGTGTTTTATCTTCATTAAAAAAGATTTGAATATTCAGATGTGTAATTGGGTGGAGCACCTACAGTATTTCGTCTTTAATATTATCTATACCCTAGTGAAAGGGAATTTTGTTTCTGATTCATTGAGAAAGAAAGATAAAACGTAGGTAGTGAAGAGTCTTTTGAAGAGTTTAGTTTGATGGATCACTTTGAACTGTTGCATATTAGAGTTCTGGAGGAAGGGGATGATGTTTTATTATCCAGTGTGCAGTTGACGTCTAATCTTCTTGAGATTATTTTTGAATATAAATATATTGATGATGAGTTCTGTAGAATTAGAGATTCCTTTTGTGGTGGGGAGACAATTTCTTGATGGTCGTTCTTGAGAGAGGGTGTTCTATGCTATCAGAATCGCTTCTTTTTACCATTAATGTCAATAAAGGAAGTACTATGTTATTTCCATAATTCTCAGTGTACTATGTGCCCCAAAACCAATAAAATGTTTTATGAGGTTCATAAGAAGTTCTAGTGGTTAGGAATGATAAGAGACATTTTTTATTTTGTCTCTCATTTCTACATGTGCTAATAAGTGATTGTCGAGAACTACAATACATTGGTCTTTCTTCTACCACTTCCAGTCCCTACTTGGATGTGGGATGAGATCTATAAGGACTTTGGTGTTGGGTTACCACATACCATAATAAAGAAAAATAAAATATGAGCAATGATTAATAGCTTAACCATGTCAAATATATTTATACCCATTTAAGATATAGGTAAATTTGAAGAGTTGGGAAATCTATACATGAAAGTGATTGTTTGCTTGCACAGAGTTCCATTTTCTATAGTATATTATAAAGATCCTCAATTTACTTGTCTCTTTTAGATATTCCTTCAAGAGGATCTTGGATCTTAGGTTCATTTGAGCATGGGCAACCATCGGTAGACAAATAGCCAAACATAAAGAGATATACAAAATTTTGAGGATATGCTTCACGCTTGTGTTCTCGATTTCAATAGGGCTTGGGATGATCACTTTGGGCTGGTTGATTTATCTTACAAAAATACTTACTAGTACTCTATCAAAATGGAAACTTTTAAGGAATTTTATGTTTGGACTTGTAAATATACGTTGTGTTGGTCAGAGGTTGGTGAAAGTTCTCTGGTTGGAATAAGATTGGTGCAGGAGATGACAGTAAAAATTCAACTGATACGTCAGATAATGTTGAAATAAAAAAAATCTGATATAAGTATTTTGCTGATAAAAAATGTAGACCTTTTATGTTTTAGTTGGTGATAAGGTGATGATAAAGGTTTCTCCCTGGTTGGGTCATCGAAAACTTTGGGGGAAAGCGAAGATTCTTCCTTACATTGTGAGACCTTTTGAGGTTATTGAGTAGGTGGGGAAGGTTGTGTACCATCTTGAACCTCTACCATAACTGACATTGATAAATAACTTGTTCCATGTATCGAAGCTAAGAAAGTATTTATCTGATTGATCTCACATTTTGAGATATAGTGATCATTAGATCGAGCTCGATTTGTCTTTGACTGAGGGACCTATCAACATAGTGTATTCTGAGACCAAGGTACATTTTGGGAGAATGATAGCTTTGGTTAGGGTACTATGGAAACATGGCTCAGATAGTTGAGAGATATGGGAGTGTGAGGCACTAATGGGTGAGCAGTTGCCTAATCTCATTGGCATAGAATCTTCTTCATAGGATTTCTGGGGGAAGACTGTTTTTATGGTTGGGTGGTGGTAAAATCCTGTTACCCTGATCAGGTATGTTTTTCCTATTTCTAAGTTCTATTATGTTCTGTTGTAGGTTCAAAATTTTTAGAGGTCATTTTCAAGGTTTATTGTAGGCTAAAGAATAGGTACACGTCGTTTACCATAGGAACACATCGTTTAGTAGTTACTGGATACATGTCGTGAAAGGGGAGCTTACGCTATGATCTGGTACACATTGTGAATTGTGGTTACACATTTTTTAGGCTAAAAATGTAGGTTTTTCCCATGGATACTTGTTTTACAGTATATCTTATCTAGCATGGACTACAAATCATGACCCTTGTGTAGACGTCGTGACCCGACCCACACCTAGGTTTAAGCCAAACATTTGATAGTTCTCCTTAGTCTATTATTTCCAAACATTGTTTCTCTCAAACCAAAACCCTTATTAGCAATTTTTCAGAGGCTCCCCTCTTTCTGAAATGATCCTTTTGTCTTTCAATCTTCCTTTTGTTTTCTGTGCGATTACTAGGTAGGTTTTCACTCTTGTTCTTCTAGTTTCTCTCTTTCTCGTCTTTTTAGTTTTGATGAATCGTCCAGGGATTAGTAAATATATACCATGTGGTGTTGGATCTTGATTCTATGTTGAGATTCATGATCTCCATCACCTTCGTTCTGCTTGATGGGTGCCATTGAGAGTGTCATTCTTCTTGAAAGAGGTAGGTGGTTTCGTCCTGATTAGCCCAATTGATTATTCCTTAATTATTTGATTTTTTTCAATTATTGATTTAAAATAAGTTACTCGCATTATATTTCAATTAGATTTTCAAAAACCTAATTTAAATGAATCGAGAAATTTGAAATGGTGTTGGAATGTAAATATGGAAAACTGCCAATTCCATTGAATTGGGGTGTGTTTATTAAAATTAGTGCATTTAAATTGTTGAATATAATTATTGATTTTATGGAGATGATTTCAATTAAGCTTTTGAATTTAAATGTGGAAAATGAATTGTGGAAATGATGGAATTGATTTTTAATGGATATCAAACATATGAAAATGGCTTAAAATGATATTATACAAACCCAATGGTTTTATCTTCCTAATAGTTCATGTTTTTTATTAAAACCAATTTTTGTTTTAAATGGAAGGAAATTGGTATTTCTGAAATGGATGAATGAGATTTATTGTATTTTAATAAGTCTTAAAAAAGAAATTTCCAATAATATAGGATCACATTAAATTATTAGGTAGTTTTCGAGTTATTTGGATACACTATTCTCTATTACAACATCCTAAAACATACTTTTGGAGGGATACAACCTTGATGTGAGGGTGATGAGCCACCTATTTCCAATGTTAGGGGGATGCGAGTATACTCATTTTTCTAGGATCACTTAGAGTGTGTGGAATCCTATAGTTGGTTAATACCGTTGCAAATTTTGTTAGATGACCATGTTGCTCGCATTTTTATTTATATTTGAGATATAAATGTACACCAATATTGTTTTAACTGCTTTAAATTCATGATGAATTTATTCGTACTATTTTATATTAATGTTTTACTTATGCCATTATTTTAGAAGTATTCCATCTCTTGTAAAGTAAAGCATGTTCTTTGAATGTATTATTCATTTTTTTGAAAATATATATCATATTTTGTTTAAATATTATTTTAAATTGAAAAACATGCTTTTTTTGAAAACATGAAATATTTTTTTTGGATAAACATTATTTGGAATTTGTTATGGAATATTTGGTGGTATCCAATTACGATTAGGCTCACCAAAACTTTTTCCTTCAATTTTTTATAGACTTTCTTCTCTCAGGATCAAGAAAATTGAAGGGGTCTCTTGGAGGTGGATCCACATTCTGAGTTTTGGACTTGGCGAGTTGTGTCCTTAGGGACCGTGGGGCTATTTTCTTATTTCAGTACTTGGGTTTTAGAACATTGGATTTTATGTGTTTTTGTATTCTATTACATTACCCCAATGAAGTTTTTCCTTGATATGCATACTTTCATGTTAACTGGGTACTCGAGATGGTACCCCACACATATTATTTCATAGACATCCATCTCAAGCATAGATAAATCCCATATCAAGTCATCTCCATAAATAGTTATACAACATTCTCTTCACACCAATGCTCGACATTCTCTTTGATTAGGAGGAGTTTTAAGTTTTAACAGAGAGGGAATCATCAAACTTTTGAAAATAGTAAATTAACATCATGAAAAACAATAATGGGTTGGGATCCACCCATATAAGAAACTATCACATTAGGTTAGAATTCAAAAGAATCATACATCTCATGGACTATGATCTAGATTGATTATCCATAATAACATGTTTATCTCCATATAATTGCTTACTCACTGAAATTTGTTCCTTAATTTTCCATTGAGATTTCTCTTTCTAAGGGGTCATCGTATTTCTATAATCACCTTTTTTTTATATTTTTTGGTGATGTGATTGATTCTATTTCCCTTGTCCAATCAAATAATACAAAGTCTGTGAAATCTGAGAAGTGTCCATAACACCCAACCTTGGAGAACTGCAACAATAACACTCATGATGCCCCATATGACTAAAATTGTGGCGTGATCTACGTTGTTTCGAACATTTTTGCTTCATGTTTTTGTATGAACAACATTTTAAATATCCAAGCTATATTATTTCTTTTGGAGAACAATTTACCAATCCCGACATCTGATTTTAAACAATCCCACTACCTTGGAAATGGGTGTATCTCTTCGGATTTCTCCAAAAATTTGAGTTTCCACCATTTCATGTGGGTATCAAAATGCTCCATCCACCCATAGATCCTGAAATTTCCCTTTCTACCATAGTATCTCTAATTACCATCTCCGTATAATCTGTAATACCTTGAATAAAATTCTATAAGGGATTCTCCTACTTCTTCCCAGATTCAAATATGTGTTCCTTTAAGGATGCACTAGCAGAAACTTTGGGTGCAAATTGCACTCAATTCAAGAATTTAGACATGTACTCCCTATTAGAAATATTATCATGAATCAAGATGAATAATTCTTCCACTATTTTAATTCTAAATGTGTTAGTATTGAATTACTTGTTGAACAATTCTTAATAATCTTCCCATACAAGGCCTTTTACTAATTTAGCCTGAATATCTAAATCCTCCCACTGGAATTCATGATCTTCCATCATATACGTCTTTAGATTGACATTCACCTATACTGGTGTCCCAAGGAAATCAAATATTTGATTCATCATATTCAGCCACACCTCCACCTTCTCTCTGAATCACCTTGAAAGATGGGTGGATTATGCATATAGGGAAAGACAAAATATTCCAATTTCCTTGGTTAATACATTTTATTACCTCTGTCTATAGCTTGAAATACATAGAAAATAATATGAGCCAATTATTGGTCTAATTTTGGCTTAGGTGAAACTATATTATTAGTATATTCCTATGGTTTTTTTATAGGATACCTACCAGGTGCCAATTTTTATACAGACAACAAAATCCTCAAGTCTTACTGTCTAGAAACTGATGTCTTAACAATTTAAAATTCTACCACATCTTAATATCACAGCATTGATTTCCAAAATTTAACATTTCCATATTAAACCATTTTTTACAATATCACCATAAATTTGAAAAACCAACCATTTTCAAAATAACCATTTCATGCCTTTTCAAAATCTCACAATTGAGAAAAAAATATAATTTTTTTGAAAAGTTAACAGTTTTGTACCAAAAGATATATCAGTAATCAATAGGAAATAAAAATTGATAGTGATAATTCATCTCTACAATTCTTGTCATTATAATCTCATTAGATAAACTCATAACAATGATATTTCAATTCCTATAAGTGTCTCCAAATCCCATATGTACCCAAATAACTAGTTACTTGAAGTTCAATATAAAAAGGGTATCTATGACGTTTATTTCTCAACATTTCAAGTCCTGAAAATACTACTCCTTTCTACCAACATGACATAAAGAATATATCAAAATGATTTTCAACTCCAAGGATGAAAGAAATGATGACCACTGGTTAGTCAAGGACTCAACTAGCTGATACCACATGTAACATCCTACCCATCCTCATTGTCTCAAGAATATAGAGGGACATTACTTGGAATTAAGAAACATCCCCAAGGAACCAAAAGCTAGAAGAAAATGAAATTGGATTCATGAATTGATGGGGGATGATTTTACCCTTGAAAATAAACAACCCTGCCAAACATTCAATAACCAAGTATCCACTACATGATGCATGACAACCATATAAAAAACTCAAGGAAATACCACAGATATCTAACCAAAATAAAAAATAATACCACTGTGGAAGTCTAATAAACATCAAAGTAAAAAATAGAATTAAAAACCAACAAAATATCAAAGACTCTAAGACATGACTTGGTTTCACCAAAATTTTCCCATGTTTTATGGTGTAGTATCCTCTTTGTATAATATCTTAGTTTATCAAACCATAAGAGAAATAATAAAAAATGTAAATCAACATAGATTATATTGTAGGGATTTGGCTATGAAGTGTCCAATTTTGGTTTCAATTGAGTTTAAAATTAAAAGGTAAAAAATGTGAATTCAATATAAAAACAATGAGTTTATACGTTTATATCACATGGGGTGGATTGGATGAATTTCTTTCTAAATTATTTCAATGTATTAAATTCAAACATTTCCATCAATGAAATATGAACTTCACAAATCAATCATGGGATTTTTAGTCTTCACTATTTTAACGATAATCACCTAAAAACATGAAGGATAACATTAATTGGAACTCCAAGGTATAGGTTCTTTTTAACACTCAGGATTTCTAGCCTTAAAATTTGCAATATTAATTGAGAAGGCACAATATTGACCGAAAATATCCATAAAATAATTGATTATGAATTATTAAAATGAGAAATAACATCCAATACATTCCCTTTCTACTCCATTGTATCTAACCATTATATTAGTTTCCCTCCATTTATTATATTCATTCAATGGAAGTGGAAAGTAGACTTATAATGGTTGAATTTTATAAGAAATACATTGAAATAACGATCACTGTACAACTGTCTAAAGAGTTTCACAAAAGATGACGTGAATAGATCTGATAGCTAAAGAAAAAACATCAAAATGATATAAAGAAGAATATAAAATATGAGTAAGAAATATAAAATGTGAATAAGAAAAACATTTATTAATAAATTAATTTTAATGATAAAACTTACATGAGATAAATTGATGATGCGATTACAAAATGATAGAGAGAAATTACAATTGAACAAATAAAACAAGGATGATTACCCAACTAAATATAGAATACATATATAGTTATATTATGAGCATTAGTTTTACCCCCCAACTATCAATTCCCTCCCCAATATTTGGGAGAGTCAAAAGGAGGGTGATAAAATCACGGGAATTAGGAATTTTCAAAGTTGATGAGAATATTCAGCCAGAATCATCCCCCCTTTTAACATGAGAATTTGAAAATAAATTGGGTAGAATAATGGAAATAAATAGAATTAAAATATATTTGTTTAAATGTACTATATTTTATTTTAATACTTATGACAATTTGGATTAGTCATTCGGATGTTATGCACATTCTGGTGGGCTGTTTTAACGGACCTTCAAATCTGGGCCATAAATTTAGTGTCAACTTTAGAACCCTAAACCTCCTTGAAAACTTTTGAATTAGCTCCAAACATCTACTAATGTAATAATTCCCATAATTTTCTATTTATACATTTAAAATTTTATCTCCATTGTGCTTGAATTTTGGGCCCTACATTTTCTTGATTGGACTAAGGCCCATTATGCTCTGTCCAGAAATTTTTGTGTTCACGTCCAAAAATCTTCATCTTACATTTAGATTATTATAGTGATACTGAAAGAAAAAATGTTTCAAAAAAAGTGATAAATCATATCCAAAAATATAAAATTCAAATAATTAAAACAATTAATTCCACACACATACGACTGATTGGGCATAAATTTTCACTTTAAACATGAATGGAACATATGATGAGAAATGAAGTTAAACATATAAAATGCACTATAATTGATGTATATATACTATTAAACACATGAATACTAAAATATAATCAATATATATTCTACTATTTTAGTGGATAATCACACCCCCAATTTTTTATTTCTAATCTTGGGAAAAAATTATCTTAAAAATATGAAATTGAATTCCCTTTTCTGAAAATTTTTCGACATACAATGATCACACAAACATGTTATTCAAAACCAACAAAAGAATTTCAAAAAATCAAGGATCACAAGCATATCCCATGACCATGTGAATTCCTTTTTTTAAATTATTCTCCTCATTTTACCCAATTTCAATTAATCATGGTGATGTATAGTTTATCTCAAATGAAGTGGGGACCAATTTATTGTTCAAGGAGAAACCATTGAAGTGATAGGTGGGAATCAAATTAATCCTTATGATGCGTATCTGATTTTATCTTTTTTATTTGTTTTTTAACAACAATAGAGATGAAAAAAATAAATCTTGGGAAGAAAACAATGGAGTCACTATCCCATGTGCTGAACGCCACACATATTGTCAATTGGATGCTCTATAATAGAAATGAAAAGCCTAATATGGACAAGAAAACTATGGGGTCATGATACAAAATTTTTGAACACCACACATTTGAAAAAAAACAATTCTCCATGAAATCATTATTTTCTTATTTTTGGATATGCAAATTGAAATCAATGTTTCCCCAAACCTAATTTAATGATGAAGGGGATCGAGAACTGAAACTTACACACAAAATCCCATGAATGTTCATTGTAGAATTATTATTACAAGGAAGAAAATGTGAACATTGAAAAATCAAATTAGATAAACATTCTTTCAAGAAACTATGAAAATGAACATAAACACGCATCCAATCCAAGGATTCAAAAATATTTGACATTAAACTTTCATGTTTCACAGTGTACATTAACACTTTCAATGATAATGAATTGATTTGTTTCATTGATTTTTTTTCATAAAGGCCCATTTATTTCATAATCTAGTATTTTAACTCCTCCTAAAAATATGATACTATCCTAACTATTTGAAAGATATGAAAAGAGAGAATTATGAATTTAGAGGAAAGAAATGGGTGATTTGAAATGGAATCTTGGAGTAAAATAAACTTGTTGGATGTTGATGTTCCTTTAATAATAAATCGATCACTTTGGCTTCATGTCACATGTATACACCTTGGGAGTGACTAATAGTTGGGTTTGAACTTTGGAATCCATGCACTTAATTTGAAAATATTTAAATTCTTAGACCATTAAATCTAAAAAAACATTAAATCACATTGGATACCAAAAAGGGTTCCCTTAAATAAATATCCAAAAAATACACAAAATAAAATAAAACAAAATAAATGAATTAGCCGTGTTGCTCCTAAAAAGTGCTTATTTTAATGTCATTATCTCGACTTGGACCACCTAAATTTTCCAATAATAACATTCAACATTTTAAAAACCCCATATATCTTCACTTATACAATATTTATATTGATTGTTTTTTCAGAAATTTCTTTAATGTGAATACTCATGTTCAATAAAGAGCATAAAAATATAAGTAATTTTAGTAATGGTTGATCTGGTATCATTTGCAGTCGTTCCTATGACTTCAAGGATCATTCCTCCTTTGTGGGATTTTGGGGGAAAATTGATTATAACTCAATGATTGTGGTTATTATATATGGAGGCATTATAGAATGGGGAAGGAATTATCATTACATTGGGGTTATTTTCATTGAATTTTCTTGAACACTAATTTAAATTAAAATCTATATAAATTTCATCTATGATTTTTTTAAATTAATTAAATCATTGTGATCATATTATTCAACCAAAACTTTAGGCATATAAGTGGTAGGAATGAGTCAAAACTTGAAGTTTGGGATTTTCCCAAATTTTAAATGATAACTGGCCCTAAAGAATCATAATTTTAGCTATAGTTCTAATATTGAATCCATGAAGATGAATTTCCCACTATGAATCTAGAAAATTAATTTCCTTCTGATTTGATGACCCTTAATCAATTCCATGATCTTATTAAACTATCCCAAATAGAATGGTTGGTTCTTTAGTAAATTCATGAGACATTTTTTGGGATATAAGAATCTTCACACAAGGTTATTGAAGGGATATTCCGTGTATGTACAAGTTCTTCAAAAATTTTAATTATTTTTAGTATTAACCTCAAAGATAAAACAACATAATTAATTATTCCATTTGATTACTCAATTTTCTATATCAATGACTGAAGAATAGAATGGTTAGGATGATGAACGTAATGTAATTCCATAATATTTATATTTTGAACTATCCTTGAGAGGTATGTAAATTTTTATTTTAATCATTCAGTATCCCATTGATTTTATATCTCATTATGTGTGGGGTAATCATCCGTGGTTTATTAAGTGAAATTACATATGGAGAAGGTTCCCAATTTTTATTTACCATCCAATTATAACATTGGTTTACGAGGGGGTAATTTTGATGATACTCCATTGTATTTGATTGAAATTAGGTTTTGGTATTTTTTTAACACAAGGAAACAGAAAGGGGAGAAGAGAATGAAAACGACGGTGTGAAAAGGGAAATAATGGAAAAAATAATGTGAGTGTATAAGATAACATTCATGGGTCTCTTGTAATGGTACCAAAATGTGGTGTCACCCAAATTTACCCATGTTTTATTGTGTAATTTGTTGATTTGTATAATATCTTGGGTTATTTAATCCTTAGATACCTTAGAAAAAACCAAAAAAAAGCATACAATATATGTGGGGGATTTGGCTATAAAGTCTCCATCATTTGTTAAAAATGATTTGGTAATTAAATGGATTTAAAAAATTAAGTGAATTAAATATAAAAACAATGAATTGATATTATGTTATCACTTTGGGTTGATTATATCTCTTTATTTTTAAATTATTTAAATGTCTTAAATTTGAACGATTCCTTCTACAAAATATAAACTTCCCAAATAACTCATGGAAGTTTGAGTCTTAAATATCTAAAGGATAACAACCTAAACACTTGGAGGATAATATTCATGATAAATAAAAGTTATAGGTTTTTTTTAGAACTCAGGATGTGTAGCCTTAAAATTAATGAGATTAATGGGAAGGCACGCCATTTACTGAAAATCAGAAGAAGATAATTGATTATGAACTATTAAAATGAGAAATAAAATCCATTCCATTTCCTTGATACTATCTTATATCAACACATTAGTGGTTTATACATACATCAATGTTATACTATTAATGGAAGTGGGAAGTATACATATGAGGGTGTAATTGAAGAATAATTACATTGAAAAAACGATTACTCCACCATTGTGTGAAGAGTTTCAAAAAAAATGATGTGAATAGATACACTCCCTATGAAAATTACATCAATGTGATATAAATAAGATTATAAATGGTGAATAACAGATAGAAAAAGTCAATTAGAAGAACTTTTATTAAGAAATGATCATTAATTAAAAAACTTACTTGAGAAAAATTGATGATGTGATTACAAAATGAAAGCGAGAAGTTACAATTGAAAGGATAAAACATGGATGCTAATTAATATCACAACGTAATATTTATATATAAATATTAGGAGCCTTATTTAAACCCATTAAAAATAAAACCCCTCCCCATAAATTGGGAGAGTTTAAATGTGGTATAAAAAATAAAGGGAATTGAGAATTATCAAAGTTTACAGGAAAACATA
This sequence comes from Viscum album, assembly GCA_963277665.1. Classification (NCBI taxonomy): domain Eukaryota; kingdom Viridiplantae; phylum Streptophyta; class Magnoliopsida; order Santalales; family Viscaceae; genus Viscum; species Viscum album. Next base: position 118,261,558 of record OY728137.1, read on the forward strand.
GCTGGAATCATTTTTGTTTTTGAAGTGTGAATTTGAGGAGAAATATCACAAAAATAATGGATGGTAATAGAATATAATCCTATTATTCCATGTCTCCTATAATATCTTTTGAAATTTGATACAAATTTGATCATCCATTTATATGTTCTACTCAATGTGGTGGTAAGTTTTTATGGGCCTTTAAATCTGGACTACAAATTAAAAGCCAACATTATTTTCCTATATCTCTTTGAAAACATAGACATTAGCTCCAGAAATAGTTTAATTAATTGATAAACACAATTATATATTTCTATAGTTAAAATTTTATCTTAGTTTGTCTTTAATTATAGGACCCACATTTGTATTAGGGTCATAAGGCCCATTATGTTTTATCCAGAAATTTATGTGGTCTTTACAAAAAATCAGCATCTTCCCCTAGGAATCCACCGATCATAAAAGAAAAATGATCCAGAAAAAGTGATCAATCATATCCTAAAATACCAAGTTCAAGTACTTAAAATAAATAATTCCACAAATAGATGAATGATTGGACCCATATTCTCACTTTAAACATGAATTGTACATGTGATGAGAAATGAAGCCCAATTTATAAAATGAACTAAAACTGATGTCTATGGAATTTAAAACTCATTAAAATAATAATATAATAAATTAATACTATCCTTTTCAGTATATAATCATGAATGCATATCTCCCAACATGATCAAGTTCAAACTCTATAAAATAGTCCAAGTATCACGATGAACCACTAATGAAGTGTGATACTTTACCTTTGCCTATATATCGATAAACAATATCTGAAAAAGAACCAAGGTTCAAAATAATAGGTGTGTAATTAATATCATTATGATTTCCCAAAATTAATTCCCTACTCACCCCACTAGGATATAACATGTATACACATTTATATAAAACATTTTATATAAGTCAATCGAAAATATTATATAACTAGCAAATTAGTTCATTACCAAAAAAATTTTCCCTGAAAGAAATTTTTATATGAAGGAATAAAAAAAACATAAAACACAATTTCATAAATTTTGTTTTGTAATAATCCAATCCATTACTCATATCTACACATCCATACATTCATGCAACCACAAACCTCTATATACTCACAATTGGTGAGTCATCCTTTCACTGAGTCATCACTTAGTGAACCATTTGACGGTGGAATGTTCATACAGTTTTCCATCCCAAAAAAGATGTGGGAAACTTCAAACACTTATCCATTATAAATTAAAATAAATAGAAACCATCCCATTATTATGAAATAAGTTCCCAAATAACCATTTCAACCATTTCAAAAAAACATCCCTTTTATTGAAAACCATACCAAAAAACAATTTCAATAAAACCAACCCTTTTATGGAATACTATTTCAAGAAACCACATAAATAAAAAAACTATATTGAGAACACATTTACAAGCATGAAAAACAAAATAATGATTTTAATATCAATTTAACAATTTCAATTCCCCCAAAAACATCCAATTTTGCACAATTCCATAAGCCATCACCAAATAAGGATGCCATCACACAATAAAATCATAATAAATTTTAGACAAAACAACCTATTTGTAATCAAGATTTCATTTTCTAAGTATATAAGTCAATATTGAATCCACATACATTAGGATTTATGGATAAAACAAAGTGCGAGAAAAAACACTAATGAAACTAGGTTTAATATCCAATAACCAATATAGATATATTCCCCAATTACTAATAAGGAAAAATATAACCAAGATTGGAATAAAAAACCATATATATAGCCAAAATGAAACAATATATAAGAAACCTAGAAGGATATGTAAGTAGATCTAAAAAAAATAAAGGAAAACTATTATAAAGGACGACTTACCATGAGAATTGGGCTTAAACACTCTAAGGAACGCCTTCAGATCACTTTTAATATGATAGGGTGGGGTTATAAATCCTTTTTGAATAAGAATACTCGTTTTAGTGTCGATTTGAATAGAAAAGTAGATATAAAATAATCCTGACCTAGATCCAAATTTCTAGGATCTAGTTTTTAAACTGTGAATGGTTAATCACAAGGTTTGAAATACCACGTGCTAACCTTGTTCCAGCCTCTTCCTCAAGGAGGACCTCACACTATTATACAAACCATGTGCCAATAATGAAAAATCCCACTATAACACTTTTCATAGTCTCGCCTTGGTGGGTACATGGTATGGAAAAACCATGCACCTACCAATGCGCCTCCACCTTGGCCCCAGTCTAATTGTGCACAGTTTTCTATATGAGTTTCATGGTTTCCAAAAAACATTCTCAAACCATGAACATATAGAAAATGCATAAAAACCTACCAAATTTTTTCCAAACCCTCCCAAACCTTATCGAATCACTTCATATACATAGTATAAATAAATAAATGGTTACTTACTTGAATCCAAGGGTTTTACATACACATCATGGGATAATAATTCCACACTACTCTTTTTCATGTATTCACATTATCCAAAATAGTAAAAAATAGATTTTTTAACTAGTCATATTTTATATACACTATAATATTCAAGTATGAATACTATGTCAAGGATGAAAATCATAATATTTAGAGGATGAAGCAATCCATGTCTTCTTGTCTAAATTTTTTAAGCTATATACATGTCACTGATAACTAAGAAGGCAATTTATTAAACATTTAATACTAAATTAAATACAAATTGTGATGTTTTTATCATTATCTTAAAATAATCAGTATTTCACTTATCATTTTATAGTTACCTCCACCCAGAGGAATTACTAATTTATGTTTTAGTTTCTAATCAACTGTATTTTCCTATAAATAATAAAACACACAGATTATATAAACAGAATTCAATACCAGAAAATAACAAAAAAATACACAAAATCGAACCATATATTACCATATTGAAAAAACAATTTCTATTAAACAACTAGATTCATCCACCAGCATATCCATCCATTCTAGAATGACTAGTCATCATATCAAAATTTATCAATTCATAACCAATATCATATATTGAGATTTATATAATCCTATTGGGATGTCTATTGACCAACGCATGATTCTAAACTCCCATTGGCTAAAACCCTGAAAATGATGTTCTTACACACCTATAAGTTATTATAATCAATTTTTGTACATAGAACACCATAGTAACATGATGTTCACCATAAATAGGGTTTAAACACCTTTATAAGACATACCTTTTAATTTAAAATTATTTAAAAAACTATTCATACTATAGAAACTGATGGAATTTACTAAATTGATAGCATTTTTAGTATCCTTACCCCAAAACATTAGCTTAAGAAGGAATAAAATTCCACTAAACTTAGGTTCATCCCCCGAACATCGAATTATGGAAATAAATAACAAGGTAATCACCAAATAATATGGGATTATATAAACTTGTATAAGAACAAGTTGAAATAGGAAACTCTAATAAAATATTTGTATATATAAGGCATGAAAAAACAAAAAAACAAAATCTATTTTATAATATATCCGTATAAGAATAATATAGTGAAAAAACCAACAAATATACAAGTATACATGACTAAAATACCCAAAATGAAACAAATTGTGTCTACGTGGAAATATCTTATGTTCTGCATAACCAACACAACCATGATCCCAACACCATCCTAATCCTTATCATTAAAACACCCCACCACAAAATAAAAAATATCCTACCCTTATGTGTATAATAAATATAAATTACTGTATAGAAATAAATTTTCACTTGCACAGGTTATAGTATTAATATGGTAGAAAACCCACGTGGGGCTTCCCACACATGCCACTTAAATAATAACATATTATATCAAATTTAAAATAAACCCAGAGAGGAACAATGTATAAAGTTTGGGATAAAGTAAATGATGTTCATGAACAAAACCAAAAAATCATCCTCATCCATTTAGCCATTATTTTTACAATGCAATCCACACCAACACTCACACATTCATGTTATGTTCACACATTTTTCGACTCACAGAAACCATGTCTTGAACCCAATTATTGAGGTAAACATTATAAACCTTTTTCAATGAACCTAGATCATGAGTGGAACCCTATTATAGATGAACTATTTAATCACCTATCCATTCATATTCTCAGGTCCCTTATTTTTACATTGGAAGATAAAATTGAACCAGCAAGGCCTTGTAAAAATTTATATCATGAAAAAAAACCAAAACCTATATATGAAATTGTATCCATGCCAAAAATAGACTTATCACATTTATAAATTTTCTATTTTGAAACCCAACTCACTAGGATGAATTTTTATCTACCAATTTTATGTAATTTATTTTTAAGGAATCATAACAAGTTTATTCTTAAAAAATATATTTTAATTTTTTAGATAAAGAAGTGTGATTGGGAATATACCAACCTTCATAATGTTTTTCCAGTAAAAAATAAGAGTAATAGATTTATAAGAAATAGATAATAAATAAAATGACCAAGGGAACCACCAATTTTTGAAGCCCTAATAACTGAGGAATAAGTGTGGTTTTCTAAATAATTTGTTAGGTCCAAAACTAAATTTTTGATTCCAAAAAATTATCACCCATGATTTCACTTATGATTACACTTATACACCTATGTTTTTTTTATTATATTAATTTGAAAATATGTTTGACTACTGACATGAAATTCCCAATCACATGGTGCATGGAATTTCAAATTTACAGTGAAAAAACATGTCTAGAACCACCAAATATGGAAATTTCCATTTCTATTTTGACCTACCACACTAAAGAAAATGACATGGAGGACCCCAAATCACCATTTTTAATCTCCTACATGGGGATAACCCTACCTTATTATGGAAACCATTCCAAATAATATTATGTGTTTGGAATCTTGTTTTACCCTAGGACACCATAACCATCCAAATATTTACTCATATGGTTTATGTAATCTGGGAACACCATTTCCAACTCACTAGCCAACATGACTTCCCAAGGTCAATGAATCAACATATCCACCTATATAGGTGTGGTGATATCACCATTTCCCATAGGGTGACACCCCATAAAAACACCTGATAATTAGACATTTTTACCCCATGGTTCTCTCTACAACATAACTCCCATCCACCATGTTTACAACAACCCCATAACTTGGACCAAAACTTCAACTTTGGACTCCACCATGACATGGTGACTCCAAAAGAGACCCAACCTTCTTTTACATACTTTTTCCTCTATAAAACCTATCATGTTAAACATGAGACACCTTATAAAATTAATCTACACTATAAAATGAGTATTACCATAAACCATGGTGTGACATAAACTTTGTTGGGCTAGTCCAATTAATAAGTATCCACATATTATATCATGAGACCACTACTCATGCTAATCAAAAAATATAATCACTACCCATATTTATGTTTGATTATTATCAAATAGGGATTACAAAATGTATTACTATGTGGAGATTTAATCATTTAACTTTTCATATAATATAAATTACAACATACATGAATGAATCAAAATCAATATTACCTTTTATTCAAAAATCATCATACATTATTCCACATGTTCTCTAAACTATTATTTTTCATATACCAAGAGACATAAAATGACCCTCATGATATTTATATGATAATTTTTTCATTAAATAAGCTTATATATTTTCAACAATATCCACACAAAAAAGATTAACCTCAGACCTCTCAATGATCTCTTGTATGTGATTGTAGTTTATAATTTGGGGTTTTGTATTTTGGTGAGATTGGAATTCCATGGATTGAAAAATGTATTCATTTTTTTCAGAGTGAATATGAATTTATAATTTGATTCTGGGAACCACCTCAATTTTATAAATGAACTTCTAAAAAAACCTTCACAAAATCTAATTCTGCGATGTACTCTACCTCTATTATCATGTCTGCCATGACAACTTGTTTGTATCCCTACTAACTGATTACTCAACCATTTAGGAAAAATATAAATCCAAAATGAGATCTCATTTAATATTTATAATATTTGAAACTAGTATTTGTGTAACTCCATATGAAGAGATCATCCTCTCATCCAAGGATAAAAAAAAGATCAATAGTCCTTCTCAAGTAGTTGATGATGTTATTAAATGAAAGCTTGTTGCTCTCACTAGGAATGAACTTTTATATAATATTTATGATTAAATGATAATCAACATAAATTCAACTACATAATATGGAATAATTGATAGATACCAGGATTTTTGAATATGTAATTCCACCCATCCTTTTTAACTACTTAAATGAATCTTGAACCTTCCAAAAAAATTCCATGTAACACTAATAGAGATAAAGTTTGGGAGTTATACATGATTAATTTAATTAACACTTTACCAATTTATATATCCAAGATCAGTCTATGTATCCTCTTGAATTTATCACTATAGATATTAATTACCAGTATGTGGGACACTACACCTATTTTTTCATATAAACACATTTAACCAACCATATCATCATAGAGTGTAAATATGGTATATAATTTATGATATTTAGTATATGATCTAAATATAATATTATAAAAACTAAAAATATTCCAATATTTATATATATATAAGAGTCATCTACAGTTATTTTGAATAAAAACTGTTTGATTGTACCATCAAACTAGATACTAAAACTCTATGAAGCTTTATTCATTTAATAAGTATATCATTGCAACTTAGATACCTTAAAAACCTAAATTGGATATTCAAAACCCTTGGGTTGTGTCATATAAATTCCCTAAACTAAACTCCTATTAATTAAATCAGTCTGAAAATCCATTTGATATCTCTTACATCGAAAATTAACTGCTATGGAATGAAATATTGGAATCAAATTTATCACCACAACAGGTTAAAAGGATTTTTAATAGTCAATACCATCATTTTTCATGTAACCCCTTACTATCAAGAGTACTTTATAGTTATAAAATCTAATATTGATGTTTATTTTATTATGGAAACCCTACTTGAACCCTATGTGTCTCATCACTTTAGGTGTATCCACCATGTTCAAAATATGGTTAGTGTTCATGGATTCCATTTATGATTCTATGTATTTTAATCACTTGTCAGTATCAAAACTCTCACTAACCTTTAAGTACATAACATGTTTATCTCATATGATCATTACATAATTACAATTAACTATATTAAATATGAATATATTATGTTCCCAGTGAATCCTACCATAACTTTGACGTTCTTCTATATCTATACTTTGTTCGAATTTCATAACTCTTCATGGAACCGGGTACACTAACATATCAGGAACATTTCCTATTTATTAATTTTTATCATCATCAAGTTCAACATTCCTCCTATTAACTAAACTATTGATATATTACGTATCATGTAGGGTAAAAAATTAGGCCACAATAACTTTTCACTCAATAGGATTATAGAAATATTTCCTCTTACTTTCATTGGGATGACCAATAATTAATAATTTATTAGACATTGGGTTTTTAGAATCCAATATTTATACGAATGTTTATCAATCGAAAATATTTATTAAATAAATAATGCTACATTTTCATGTAAATATTTCATATAATACATTTATGTCTACCTTATATGAATGAAAAAGATGTTAGAATAAAGAAAATGTTGAACATAATCCTTGAATGAATTATAAAGTTCACACTGAATTATGATCGATTATACTACATTCAACTAGGTATGATTAATACTCTCAGACACAACATTCCTATGTGTGTTTTTTGAGGATTAAGTTGGGGAAAAAGTTTATAATCCCTCCAACGATCAATTATTCCCTAGAATATTTATTCACCACCCTGATCCAATAAAAAAATCATAATAAATTTCCCCATTGATTTTATTATGTTTGTTGAAACTCTTTGAATTGTTAAAAAGGATCACACTTGTGTTCCATCAAAAAAAATATCTATAATGACAATAGTCATTATTAAAATTTAAAAAGTTCATAAAAACACCACTTTATTGAATACCCAATGTTCTATATAAATCATTATTTATAAGAACTAATAGGCAACTATTACTTTCACCTTTTCCACTAAAATGTGTTTCTGTTATTTTTTCTAATAAAAAAGGTTCAAAATTATCAAATGATTCCTAATATAATGGTTCTAATAATCCATATCTATATACTATATGGATCCACCTATCATTTATATATCTACGACAACAACAATAATGTTATATAGGATTAGAATTTACCCTCTCCACCTTACATTTAATGTTATATATATGATTATCCAAAAATAGAATAAATAAAAGAATTACTATATTCTCAATACCATAAACAAATGATTATTACATATTAGGAATTTTTTTCTAAATAATGAATAAAAATCAAATCTAGTCTGAATATAATACATAAATCAAATTTCTCTCTATGGGGGTAACATAATAAAAATTAGTGAATTCTATTGTTAATAGAAGTGGTAATTTGATATAAAATATTCCAAATTCACATGAAAATAATCATTCTACATTACAAATATGTAAATATAATCCACCCTTTTTAAATTCCCTCATATATCTAAAACTGTTCTTATGAACAAAATGTGATGAAACCCTAATATCTATTACCCATGAGTTAGATTTAGTGAAAATTTCCTCCATAACATTCACATTTATAAAATAAATAAATTCATTTAGAACACTTATCAACCTTATATATACTAAATCCAAATATATTTTTTATTAGACATATTAATAATATATATCCATAACTACTATAATGGAGTAAGTAATAAATTATAAAAAATACATATATATTGATATTTATCTATTAATATATATTTTTATAAAGGAATCTCACCGAATGTTCTCAAAATAAATTGATTACCCAATATATCAAATTCCATAAGTTATCTCATATCCATATTCCATTATGTAAGGGTTTCAATTTTTCATTCCTCTCAAAACTTTGTTGTTTAGGAAGGGAATCATCTCGATCAAAACCTGTATGAATCTTGGATTGTTGGGTGGGAGAATCTTTGTCAAAATACATTTTATGGACAAACTATACTCTATTCCTTTAGTATCCTAACTCTTAGAGTTTGCTAGATAAATTACACCAATAGTTTTAATATGATTTAGTTATCTAACTATTACATTTACCCATTTCCAGCATTCCTTACTGAATAAAATCTAAGTGAACATAGATTTGACTGAACATATAAGTTTGATGATCCAGGTCTGGACATGAATTTATCTTGTAAATTATTTCATACATACCATTTGATGATATTTGTTTTAAAATCCTCACCACCTTATTATACAAAAATTTCACATAAAAACATATCTTTTAAATATCCAGAAATAATTTTAACTAATTTTAATTGTTTTTTGTAATCATACGTCTAATGATTAATTTTTTTAGTTCCTATTTTATTTATCCAACTAATGTGTCAGTAATGTGTAACTAATTACACAACCCGTAAGTTTGTGCTACCCACCCAAAGTATAAACCCAAAATATTTATACATATCCAAATTCATATTATGCACATGGAAAATGAAATATTAATGCAAAGGATTATATTTATATGAGATTGAAAATCCCTACATGTCTAATTCTAATGTCCCAAATTGATATCCCTAGCATTCTATAAGAAGGAATAATCCTCCAAGGAAGTGGGAAGTCCAACCCAAATTCCCTATAAATAGAGAGTAAATTACTCAAGGAAGAATCAAATTCATCATAACTATAAAACCTTATCTATACAAAATATAATCAATATCTGAATTCAAGATTATAACTTTAATATCAATATAAGGCCATGGTATATAAAAATTAAATATTATATTCTCATAACTATAATGTAATACAAAGAATAAAAAACAATTTAAATCAATTTATGAAATAAATTTAACATTCATAATATTCAAAATTTATAAAACATTTATAATTATGAACATTATATTAGAGTAAAAAAATAAACACTTTATTTATTTCCAAAAACATAAGATACAAATATGAAATTTTCATATTTTACATAGTGATGAAAAATATCATTTTATATTGAATAACACTAAATTTATTAACATCTTATAAATTGTTACCAAATATTTCAAAAAATTAATTGTTTTTACTTTTTTACCTATATCTTATTTTATGAATGATAATAGGAATTATTAGTCATATATTATGATTGAAAAGAAAGATAAATGTGTCAATAAACCATATTCCATGATATAAATCCAGTAATATTCTAAAATTTATACCACTAGTTATGACAGACGATACCATAAATCCCATATTATATTATATGATATATTTGAAATTATAAGTCTGTTATGATACTCCATTCTTATAAAACACATAGTTCAATCATATTGTACAATATATCATATTATATCTGCTGAAATAGATCAAATCCATGGTTTTATTCATATTGAACATTAATATATGGATTAGTAATATGTTATGACTACCAAAATGGATTAATTTATTCACAAAATGTTAAAAAACATAGATTTGAATACATTATGATAAAAAGGATCCTTAAATAATTAGTAGAGTCACATATTAATCTATTAAATAACAAGATTCTAATACAACATATGAGTTTAGAGAGATCATAAAATGATAATTTTCAGTGGATAAAACCCATGATATTCTCGATCTATCATAAATAGACACAATATACAGATATTAAGAACAAAATCATCTACCTAAAAGAATTATTGTTCCATATTTTATAATTCAACTCACATTTTATGGAGGTCACATTTGAAGTAGTCTAAAGCCTCATTATTCTAAAAGTTCTACTGTTCTAATGGATCATTGTTTGTAATAAGAGTATCTTAATTATTTAAAAGGGACCATGTTCCTTCAGTGAAGATAAATGACGAACATAGATGATGAGTACTTAATCTTATGTCATGAAATGAAGGTGTACCCAACTAATTGGGATCACATCAATTTTATAGAAATTCCTCTCTAAATAAAGAGTGAATTGAGAATCAACTTCCTACTCATTCCAATCAATCATTATTTCCCATGGATGATTATATTCATTTAACAATTCAATGAATTCATTTAGTATATTAACACCAAAATGAATCAAACAAGTTCATCCATTACACATTGAATGATATGGGCAGAGGTGGATAGATAGATGCATTAAATTATATAGATTACACTCCCCTTCATATTCTATATTTTAAATAGTCTTGGGATATGAAACATGAATCCACATTTTTGTATCACCACATTACAATTCTGAGGTATCATACAATACAATATCCATGTTTTATGCATTTCTAATTCTTAATTTGGAAGAACATACCTAGTTGAATGATCATCATCTTGATAATTATTTTTTTGAAGGAATTTAATAATTAGTATTTTAAGGGGAGTGAAATTTCACCATCATATATCATGTATTCCCTTTACATGTATGCAAGTTTCTAATGATTGAGAATAGATTACAAATTTATTCCATCAAATCTATATGTTCATACCACATTGATTTGTAAATCACTACAGAAATAAGATATTGTGTTTGTACACCAAATTAAAACAAAACTATATTTATTGATATCCAAAAGAATATTACTTATAAGGTATAATAATCCATTTTATATTAATTATTATGAACATATAAAATTAGTAATATTGACAAGAGTAAGAGTGGAGTGCTGTGAAACAAACCCCTATCATTCTAAATAGACAATATCCTCCTAATATAGGGAGTAGTCTATCCCAAAATACCTCTACTCATGTTTCTTTTCAATATAATGATTTTAATTCCATCATAATTATAACAACTAATTTTTATATTCGATAATCAACCTTTAAATTCAAACACTTAAGTAATTAACATGTCGAATTAATGGTAACAAATAAATCAATAATCATACCATAAATTCGACCACTTAAAAAAATGTATTATTATCTAAAGAAGTATTTTAGAGACTTTAAATTGAAGAACCCATCTATTCGTAATATAAAAAATATGTAATGAACTCAAATTATATCAATTAAATTTAACTTATTATAATTATTTCTTATATTATAAATCAAATAAAATAACATAGAGATAAGGATATAAAATTTATAAATGAATAATAAATGAAATTAGAGTTATTTAAAGAAGTTAAGGAACCTATGCTAATGAAATATTATCTTGACTACATGAATAGTAGTATGAACCTAATGGATAGTAAACCGTCCAAAAAAATAATAGCCTCACCCATGAAATTATAAATAAAATTTAGGCCCATTATAAATTAATGTATGACATAAATATATTATAGTATATGTAAATGAATATTATAGAAATTATTAATTTACGTGTTGGTATTTTTTTTGTTTTATTAATATTTAGTAAATTTTTTAAAATTAATAAAATTATTAATAGGAAAATTTTTTTACATTAAATATATTCTTAAATTAATATTTTTTGTCTTATGATTTTGAGATACCTTTTTGAGACCTTAGTTAATTTTTTGAAGTGTTATAAAATTAGTTAAAATTTTAAAATTTGTATTCTTCGAGTAAATGATAAATTTAATTAAAAGATTAATTAAGAATTTAATTTGTAATTTCTAGAAAAATATTTTTTTAAAAATGGAGCTCATTATTTTATTTTTCAAATTGGAAAATTGTTAGAGTGGATTTTGGGGATTTGTTTAAAATAGTTAATTTTTTTGTGAATAGTGAAATATGGTAATATACAATATATATACATTATTATATAAATACACTTTTCCTTGAGTCATGAATTATTCAAGCATGAAAATAATGAAGATAGATTCGTTATTTCAATATATTTGGTGATAATTCTAAAACTATTCATATTCTTGATCAAAAATAATAAATAAATGAATAAAATATTCAAAAAGTATTCCTCTACTCCACTATAAATATATTCCCTCAACAACCTCTCTCCAAACACATACCATGATTTAGACCCTCAATTTTTTTTTCCTAATACCCTTCTTATGTGCCTCTCAAATATGCATGTGCCTGTGTTCTCAACAACAGACCAAAACCAATCCCAATAAGGATGTTCTCAAGGAGGATAAAATCAATAGGTAAAAACCTATCTCTTTTATTTTAGTTTGTTTTCATGTTCTTTTTCTTATTATTTTCTCATCACCTCCCTATCCATAAGTAACATTATATGTCTTTTATCTTTTATATACTATAAATTTTATGTTTTTATGGAATACTACATCATCTACTTTCTTCCCTCTCATTTTGTTCTAAAAATGAAAACATCCTTGTTATGTGTTGATTTATTGCATTCTAGGATGAAGAGTTTTAAAATTAAATTAACACCTTAATGGATGGTAAAAAACAATTTTTATGGTAAAAAAGTATTATAAAATATGTATTAAATCCTATGTAATGTTTTGGAGACATTATATACACATTATGTTAATTAATAAAACAAATATATCTTGTGATACTCAAAAAACTGCCAAAATAATCTAAATGATTATAAGTAATGTTTTATCCAACAATTCATCATCAAACCAAATAACAAAAAGAAATATATTAAACTTTAACCATATTTATTTTATTTAATTACATATATGTTTAATTCTGTATATATATTCCCATTTTACATGAACATCCAAACACATATAAAGATAATCCGATAATGAAAAATAACGAAACAAATGCCTCTTAATGATAAGATTGTATCTGATAACTCATAAAAAAGACAATAATTTAACATAAAAAATAATGATAAATTAAATACATGTAGAAAAGGTTATTAATTAATTAATGGATTTAATTTTATTTTCCTGGATATTAAGGTTTAGTGGAAAACACTTTCAAACATAAGGCAAGGGTTTCTTCCTGGATCTCCATTTCCATTTTTGTTATGATTTCTCCCTTCATACACCAATGTAATTCCTAATTAATATTTGATAATTCATATAAATATATGTAGAAAATTTGAAATCACATATCTAGATTATATCATATCTATTTTATGGTGGAATACATGATTTTCCAGGTTCCCTTCTAAATTCTTCGAGATACGCAAACCCGATTAAAGTGATCTTCCGGATTTCATACCCATTTTCAAGTAGCATCAAAAATATATTTTAAAACACACTTATTTTTATAAATTAACCATTTTTAAGGAAAAAATATATTTTTTCATTTCGGGTTTTCTAAAAAAAGTTTTGAAAAATAAAAATGAATTTCAACCAAATGAACTCTTCTTTGGAATGTAAAAGGGGTACTTCTCGCAAGAATTTATCTAAGATTATATTGAGTATTTTCATATATTTAAAAACCTATATTTAATTTCATTATTTATTGAAATTTATATCATATTATTATCATATAAAATAATATATTAAATGGTTTATTATTTGTTTTAATGTGGATGTCTTATCTTGATACTATTCACTATGCTACCTGGAATGGTTATTGATTATGTTTTCAAATTGGGGAAACTTATTTACATTTCATATGTATATTCCTTTTATGTTTAAAAACATTCATATTAGGAATGAATTGGAATTATTAAGTTAGGGGTGGAGCCATCTATAGGCCCTTGATTCATAGGTAGTTCTCAAGTGACAAAAAATGGATTTTGGACAAGACCTTGACCATTTATTTTCAAGTGTCTTGGTCAAGGCCTCGATAGTATATTAATGATATATATAATATGATTTAACTCATTATTATTAGTAATTGATTATAAATTTTAATATTATACTATAATAATATCCATATTAAATCTTCATTAACATTTTATTATTTTTAGGGAACTATTTATTTATATTTTATTCTTTCCATGTTATGCACATGTTTATGTTCTAATGGAATGTTTAATTATTCATTCATTAGGATTTTTTATTTTTAATATCTTATACTATATTAATTTCCATTAATACGAATCCTATATCACCCCTTTATTATGTTTCATTTTTCACCAGGACATGAAGATGTATATTATGATTGACTTGCCAGGATAATCTAAGAGTTTTGAACGTTTCCTTTTTTTAGTTTCTATGCTAATTTTTTATTCAAGATGAAAAAACTATATTTTTGTTCAGGATGTGATTTCATTGTTTATTATACCAATGTAAAAAAAATAAGTCACTGGATTTGGGAAATTGGGGATGTGGTATTTATAGTTGGTATCAGAGGAAGTTTAGTAGAATACTTAAAAACTATATTTAGAAAATAGATGTTGTAGAATATCATATAATTTTGGTAAGGTATAGATTATGTTGTACTTTCTTGAAATACATCCCCATGTGGATACTATAACTGGATGTGGTTATGGGAAAAATGTAATTAGTGGTAAAATCTCCTAAAACGTGTCTTGGGCCAGACTCAGGGTCACCTGGTACACAAAAACGAGCCTTACAATAGACTCAGGTTGGCACCCTCGGGGGATATACTCTAGATAATTCAAATGTTCATTTAAAACCATTATGAAGGATTTAAAAGTAAATATTTCTCAAAAGAAACCATGTTTATTATTTTGAGATTAGGTATGAACAAAATTTCTATTTATGTTAATTATTTTTCTAGTTTGAGATTATGTATTTTGATTTATAACCTAATTCAGTGTATTGCATATTTATATATGGTTTATAGTGGAAGTAACATAAATTTTATCAATGTGCATATCCAATATATGTATTTTCCCTCTATGAAATAAAATGATATTGGTACTAGACATGAAACTTGGGTTGAGAAACCTATAAATATACTTGGTTAGATACCACATGTTATGCACAATAACATAACACCTATGTAGTATCCATATCAACAACATAGAGGAGACATATTGGACCTTTTTATGTGATCACAGACTCCATCATTTAATGAGACTACAAACCCATTTGTAGTGGAGTAGTGGATAAGTTTCTTCGAGAAGATATCTTTTTTTGTGTAGTAATGAATGGGGAAAGGTTATTACTATGGTTTATCATCTATTAGGGGATGTTGATCAATGGTTGTCACAGATTAAAAAAAAGGAGGAAAAACTGAAAATATACAATGGAAATATTTTAATGAAATTTTCTTAGAAAAATATTTCCCTCACGAACAATGAGTGGATATTGAAATCCAATTATTTAGTATGAAATATATTGAGGATAAAATCATTCTAAATTATGAAGCCAACATTACAGGGTTAGAAGGTCATGAAACATACTACATAAGTAATCTTAGTAGAATGATTGATCGATTAATTGATGCTTTAGAACCATTCTTATTAAGGGAAATGTTCTAAAATATTTCTCATAATATAAAGATATATCCTCTTGTTCAATAAAGATAGAGAAACAATTATATAAGACCAATGAAATTATTTGAAGACAAGAGATGAAGGGGGTGGCGGAGGAAATAATGGACAAAGGGAAGAATAAAAAAGGGATGTCTCCAACGTGTGATAATTGGGGAAATATACAACCTAGTGCATTCTTAAAAGGAAAAGCAGTCTATTATAAGTGTGGAAAAAAAGGACACCAAGACCATGATTTCATGGGAATGAATGAAGCTTCTAATGTTCAATGCTATATATTTAGGTAAAAGAGACACTAGGAAAATGAGTGTAATAAGTGTCAAGGAAACTCTCCCTAAAAAATGAAAATGGAGAAAGACCAAGCTTATGTGATCACAACCCTGGTGTTTTAAGTTCCTAATAATATGGTGGCAGGTAATTTTATCATTTCCTCAAAATTATCCAGTTTATTGTTTGATTTTGGATCATTTTATTCTTTTATATCTTCCCAGTTTTCCAATAAAATTAGACATTTTCCTTTTCATTTAATAGAAGAGTTATTAGTAAAAACTCATAAGGGACGTATCATTGCAACAAAAATGTGTCAGCTAGTCCCCTTTTTGACACAAAAAAATTTTTTAGAGGAAGAAATTATCATTATACCTATGATTTATTTTAATATAATTTTGGTGTAGACTGAAATTCAAAATATGATTCAAAATCTATTACAAGAAGAAGGACGTTACAATTTATGTGGAAGATATAGAATCTATTATATTTAGATGAGAAAAAATAATCATATGGTTATCATCTAGACCTACATCTAGTATCTCTTTTGAAATAATTTCATTGGGAGGAAGAGAAAACATCACATATGGATTATAAAATTGAAGATATACCTATTGTGAAAGAACATATTGTTATATTTCAAGAGTACTTACTTAGTAATCCTACAAGAAGTGAAATTTAGTTTTTTATTGATTTAACCCCTAACAAAGGGCTAATATCAGAGGATCATTATATAATGGACACCATGGAATCAGTGTAACTAATTAAAAAACTGAAGGATTTAAATAATAAGGTATTTATTCTCCCTAGTGTTTATCTATGGGAGCCCATTTTAATTTTACCACGAATAATGATGGATCCAAGAGGATATGAATTGATCATGAAGAAATCAATTCTATAAAAACAAATAATTATTATCCATTTACACTTATTGATGATTTATTTGATCAACTTCTTGGAGATCAATATTTTTTGAAGTTTGACCTTTGATCTGGATATCATCAATTGTGTGTGAGGAAGTAAGATTTTCAAAATTCAACATTTCAAACCAGGTATAGACATTATGACTTTATATTAATACCATTTTGACTGAATTATAAATCCTATATTCTTAGTAATCTAATGAAAATTGTTTTCAAGGAATATATTGATCATTTATTGTGGTATTTATTCATGATATCTTGATATATTTAAAATGTTATGTGGTCAATGAGAACACCATGTGGGTTATTCTGGGGACTCTAAGAAGAATAGAGTTATATGGGAAGTTTAGAAAGTGTGAATTTTAGCTTCAAGAATTTTCTTATCTTTTCCCCATTGTCTCTAAGGATGGAGTCTCAGTTGGTCTTGCAAAGAAAAAGGTGTTTCAGGAATGGCCTTCACCATCGAACATAACCGAGGTTTACTTTTTTATTTTTTTAGCATGTTATTATCATTGTTTCATTCAAAATTTTACCCAATTGGTTGACCCATAAACCATGATTACTGATAAGTGGGTTAAATTAGTATGTACAAAATTATGTGAATAATGTTTTGAATAATTGAAGAAGAGATTAGTCAATTCCCAAATCCGAACTCTATAATTGGAAAATAGTGGGTTCTTGATTTATAGTGATGTATCAAATAAAGTACATGGATGTGTATTATGTATAATGATAGAGTTATTGAATATGCATCAAATTATTTAATAAATCATGAATAAAACTATACAACTCATGTTATTGAGTTATCAATAGTAAGGTTTTCTTTGAAAATATGGATGAATCGTCTCCATGGTGAAAGATATGAGATATATAACGAACGAAAGGGCTAGGAATATATATTCTCATCGAAATAAATCAAAATGTGGAAATGGAAATGTATATAACATCTCAAGGATTACGATTTTTCAATACACTACCACCTAGGGAAGGTGAGTAAGGAAGCATATTCATTGAGTAGGAAGTATCATAGAGTTCTGAACAAAATGAGGATTGACAACGATCCTATGTACATGGATCTAGAAAATATGGATATGTTAATTATCAAAGAATGTGAAACATCCTTAATTATTAAATTGGTGGACCATGTTTATTTATTAGAAATGATTAATATTTATCATTGAGATGATGAGAATCATCAAAAGAAAATTAAAGCTATGAAATATGGGTGGTTGGAAGACACTGTGTATGAAGATGGAATTCTGAAATTTGGGAGGAGGCAATGTGTTCCATACATAACCGAGCTAAAAATGGAGTTATTGGATGATTTCCATAGATTATATTTCTATATACACTATTTTATCACTAATATGTATAGAATTTTGAAGCAACATTTTTTGTGGGAAAATATGAAGTGTGAAACAACAGATTACGTTTCAATATGATTAGTATGTCAAAAGGTGAATCCTGAAAGACAAAATCCAAGAGGAGTCATGAAAAGTATTCTTATTAATACAAGTAAATGGGTTGATATAACCATATATTGTTTCACCAGATTACCGAAACTATAATAAATAAATATGCAATATGGATAATTTTTGATCGACATACCAAATGTGCACATTTACTCACTATAAGGGAGAATTTTCCACTAGATAGCTTTAAAAAAGTATATATTAATTATGTTTTAATTCTTTGTTGAGTACATATTTAAATTATTTCTGACCATGACCCATGATTTACATCAAAATTTTGGAAATTTCTTCTGAAATATTTAGATACTAAGCTTCATTTGAGTACTGCTTATCACCTTCAAATAGAAAGGTAGTCTAAAAGGACCATTCAATCATTAGTAAACATGTTGAGATTATGATCACTTGGCTTTCATGGTATGTGAGATCATTATTTAACTTTTATATAGTTTTTCTAAAATAATATATTCCATTCAAGTATTCAAATGGAACAATATAAAGCATTGTACAGAGATTGATGTCAAACACAAACTTGTTGGGATGAGGTTGGTGAAAGGAATCTTGTAAGACCAGATATTATGGTGGAAATAATGGTAAAGATAACGAATATTCAAAAACATATCAAAATATCTCAAGGTAGGAAAAATATCTATACCGATAATTAGGTGAATGATTTTGAGTTTTAAGTGGGAGATCATGTTTTTTTGAAACTATCTCCATGTGAGGGTGTCATAAGGTTCGATAATAAAGGTAAACTAATCCCAATGTATATCAGATAATTTTAAAATTATAGAGATAATTGGAGCTATAAAATATTATTTTTCAATGCCACATATCCTTTGTAATGTTTGTGATGTTTTTCACATATATTTTTTTAAGGAATTACACGCCAGACCCATTACATGTCCTCGAATATGAAAGAACAGATTTGAAACATGATTTACCATTCTGTGAAGTGCCAATCTGGATTTGGGACACTAAATAACACGTGTTGATTTAATATAAGACAGATATATTAAAGTTACTTATGAAAAATTATAAAATATAAGAGCTGATATGGGAACCATAAAAATGTTATGATGAAGAATTTCCCAAATAATTCTGTGAGTTGAGATTCTAGAAATTTCAATGATAATATTTTTATAGATGGGGAGAATATAATATCCTAGAATACTATCAATGAAATTTCAATTCTTATAATTATTTCATAGAGAATAAATTACATAAAATCAATTATAGACCACCATTAAAACTTTAAAAATGAATAATGATTGAAATAAGGGGTATATCAAAATTTTAAGGAACCTATTCTGATGAAACAATAACTTGACCATAGAAATAGTAATATAACCCATATGAATAGTTAATTGGCCAAATGAATAGTAAACTCAACCATTAAAGTATAAATAGAATGTAGGCATATTATAAATGAATGTATGATATAATTATATCAATATATATGTTAATAAATAATATAATTTTTTTTAATTAGAGTGTTAGTATTTTTGAAAGTCATAAATATATATTTATAATTTTATAATTGAAAAATGATTTAAATTAAAATTTATTTACATAATTTTTTTTTATAAATTAATAATTTTTTGTTTTATGATTCTATGAAAATTTTATGATACCATAGATAAATTTTCAAAGTGTTATAAAATCAGTTATAATTTTAAACTCATAATTTTTCATGTAAATGAGAATTTTAAATAAAAATTAAATTTCTAATATTTAAAAAATTATTTTCATAAAATGGAGTTTATTTTTAAATCTAAAAATCATAAAATAGTTTGAGTGAATATTTGAGATTTGTTTTTGAAATAGATGAATTTTTGGTGAATAATGATGTACGGTAATTTACAATATATATACATTATAAGATAAATTAAATATTTCTTGAGTCATGAAATATATAAGAACCATAATCTATAACTTCCCTATATTATTTTTATATATATGGTGATAATTCACAATCTATTGATATTATTGATCCAAAATAATAAAGTAATGAATAAAATATTCAAAAGCACTCCTCTCTTCCAATATAAATACCATCCCTCACCACCCCTACTCCTCACACCTTCCAAACTTTTATACTTGTAAAATTTCTACCCAATAATATTCCAAATACCCTCCCCCACATCAAATATCAATTTTTCTCAGCAAGATACCAAAAAAATACCTTTAAGGAGGTTCTTAAGGAGCAGGAAATCGAGAGAAAAAACCTCCCACTTTTCGTATAATTTCTTTTCAAGTTATTTTCTTTTATTATTTTCTTGTCACCTCCTTATCCCAATACAAAATAATTTATACAATATAATTTATATACTATAATTTAATTACATTGATGTAATAATCCAACATCAATTGTATTCTCTTTCCTTTTGTTCCAAAAATGTAATCATCGTCTGTGATGTATTGATTTATCGCATTCAAGGGAGAAGTGTTATCAATTTCAATTAACCCCATAATGTCTGGCCATGAAACCATATTTAAGGTTAAAAAATATTATAAAATATGTATTAAATCCTATTTAATTTTCTAGAACAATGATATATATATTATTTAAATTAATAAAACAAAACTAGTTTAGTATGAATGAAAAACTTCAAAATAATCAAAATGACTATCACTGACATCTTCTATAATGATTCATACTCCCCAAAAAAATGAATAATATAACCATTTAATATTTTTTATTTTCATTAATAACATCTAACATAAATTATGGATATATATTGCCATTTTACGTGAACATAAATTTTCATATATAAGTAAACTATTGATGAAAACCAAGGAAACAAGCACCCATGAAAGATAAAATTGTATCATATAACTCATAAAAAACCGTAAATAATATTAATTAAATTATAATAAATTTAAGAAATGTAGATTTTTTTTAAAGAATTTATTAATTTATTGAATTTTATTATCAAGGACATTATGGTCAAGTGGAAAACACTTTCAAACAAAAGGTAAGGGTTTCTTCCTGAATCTCCATTTTCATTTGGGTTATGATTTATTCTTCAAAACACCAGTATAATTCTTAATTATTTTTATATAATTATTTTAAATTCTATTTATACCTTAAAAAATCATGTTCCGAGATCATTTTATCTTTATTTTAAAGGAAAATACATGTTTTACAAGGTTCCCTTCTAAATTCTTCCTGTTTAGAAAACAAGATTAAAGGGAACATCCCAATTTCTTATCCATTTTCAAGTACCATCCACAAATTGTTTTAAGACACAATTATATTTTTAAAATCACTATTTTGTAAGCAAAAAGAAATATTTTTTCATTTTTGGTTTTATACAATAAATAATGAAAAATATACATGATTTGTTCTAAAATAACTCATTATTGTAAACTAAAAGGGGTTTTTATCTTAGGAATTCCACAATAATTTTATTAGAGTATTTTCATCTAATTCAACACCTCTATTGAATTTTACGATTTATTGAGATTTATCTCAAATTATTATCCTCGACCATATTTTATTAAATGTTTTATGATCAATTTGGTGGTGGATGTGTTCTAATGAACCCATTCCCCATACTACTGAGAATGGTTATCGATTATTTTTAGAGATCGAGGAAAGTTATTTACATTTCATTTGTATATGTTGTTTATGTTTAAACCCAATCATATAAGTAATTATTTGGAATAATTAAACAATGGGTGGGGCCCTCAATATCCCCCCTATGCATTGTCATGTCTCATGAGATAGAACAAAAATGGATTTTGGTGTAGCCCTTAACCATTTATTTTCAGGTTTCTTTTTTGACGCCTTGATGGTATGTTTTGGATGTTTGGAATATGAATTCCATCTTTATCATTAGTAATTGATTATCCTTATGAAAATTTTACTAGTATAATATAAATGGTTAAGATTCATTCTTAGGTGATTATATTTATGGTATTATTTATTGATCTTTTATTCATTCCATATTATGTTCAATTATTTGTTCTAATGGAATGAGTTATTAGTCATCCAACATGAATTTTTATTTATAATAGCTTCTACTATATTACATTCATTTATTGGTCACCTAATCTCATCCCTTTATTATGTTTTATTTTTTACTAGGATTAAAATATATATATTATGAATTAATTGGTTGGATAATGTATGAGTTATGGATTTTTGTAATGGTGTTTCTATGATGATTTCATTTTAAAGTCATAATTTAAATATTAGGTTTGTTTTTGGTTTTCCAAAAATACTAAACTATTCCTTACATTAGGATGCAACTTCCTTTTTAATTATACCAATGAAATAATGAATGATACCAGGTTTGAGAAACTAGGTTTGGGGTCTTTACAATATATATTCACATTAATAATAAATAAGTGAACTATAAAAAATGTATAAAAAATTTACAAATATAGACATTTGATAAAACATATATAAACATTTCAAAATTTAGAAATTATAAAAACATTATACACAAATATTATTTATTATGATTCCATAAGATAAATAAACAAGAATATTTCATGTTTTTTTAAATATGAACTCTTTAATATTTTTTATTTACAGGGTTTTGGATATGAACTTCATGAAATTTAATATATATGATATTCATAAAATATTATATAATCATACAAACATTTCACATATTATATAAACATTTTATAAATAAAATTATGAAATATTTTTATGATAAATATTTTTAATATGAAAGTTTAATATTATCATTCGAAAAAAATTATTAAAAAAATATATAAACTATTTTTTACTACACCATATTTTATAATTAATAAACACATTAAAAATTTATCATGATATAAATAGACATTGAACCAAGATAACATATAAAAAATTGTTTTTTTCAAGTTTAATATACTCCTAGATTTGTAATGGGACCATTGGTTCTGCATCAACGATGGTTATTGATAATTCTAAAAGAAACCCATTATTTAATAAAAATTCAACACACAATAACAATATTGGATTTTCATCATGATATGCTGTACCCCCAAATGAAAACTCTTTTTTGAGGAAGACCCCAAATATCCCTTCTAAATTATCAATCAGTTTTAAGGATTCTGTTTTGTGTAGAAAATATTTTTACTTTTTCAAGATGTTATGGGTAGACTATGATATGAAGAAATTTTATAAGCTATGATAGTCTTATCGAATCATATACCACATAAACTGTGATTATTTTCAATGATATTTATTTTATTTAGTACAAGAATCTTCAACATCCACCGTGAAATTTATTTTCACCATGGTACTCATAACCAAAATATGATGTTTTATATGGCTGTAATGTGGAAATATGAAACAAATACTATATTTTTTAAATAATATTTATATAGTAAATCCACTTAAAAAAATAATTATATTATAACATTTATTACTCCAAAATTATTTTTTGTAATATTTTTTTGACATTACTATATATATGTTCAATAAATATACCTATATCAAGAATAATACATTATAGAACATGGAATTACATTTTTTATAGTTTCCTTATTCAATCAAGGAATAAATCCACAAAATTTTTTATAGGTTGTGATAGAACATTAGAGTTTTAGTGGGGATAAAACTTATCCAATAATATAATAAAACAACTAATAAAAACTATAAATTCACATGATATTCTTTTATTATTAGTGTGAATAAAATAAAAAAATAATGTTATATTTTATTCTATGCTAATTCGATCTCTCCAAAATGCACCACATGATTTGATATTTGTCATTGAGAATTATACTATGATATTATTCATCCTAATATACCCAAAATCTATGTAAACTTTTAATATCCCCGAATTTTCATGTATTTTTATAATTATGTGGAATTATTTCGAGACCACATGTTTTGACAACACGTGTTCCGAGGCCCGATGAGTCTAGAAAAATATTTTGAACATTTTTAATTCATTTACGTAAATATTAAAGTGGGGGCTTTAAAAAATTTTAACTAGTTCTTATATCAAAAATTTGAGGGCACTGTAGAACTCAAAATGCCGGGATTCACCTAGAAATCACTAAACTACGACTTACAAGGCTAAGACGAAAATTTAATTTTTTGAACTTTTCAGAAAAAATAAAATAATGTAAAAATTTATTTTAGTTTTATTCCTTAACCATTGAGTGATGGATGACAACACTCTGGTGTGGTGAAAAGGAACATTAATAGAAGATCCTTAATAGCTCGTAAATGAAGTCTAATCTATATACTGTTTCATAAATGAGACAATCTAATGATGATAAGTCGTAGCATAACAAAAATGATATGATGTGTTTTCTTTTCATGGGTTAACGCATTTGAGATTTGAGAATCAAACCATAAAAATTAACTGACGAAACTATAGCAAGTATTCCCTCGAATGACAAAGGAAGAATGCCTACAGGATCACTAACAACGTCGACCCTTTACGAAGAACGATACCAAGAAGCAACAAACTCCAATAGAGATTGAATCCATGAGGGAAAAGCGCTTAAACAACAAATGTTGATCTAGGTAATGGTTTATTCATTTTACATTTTCCATTTTAATTATTATAGAATGATGAATGAAGATCAAATCACAAACATGTTGATCATCAGATTGTTCGTTTGTGTGGAAGGGTGTTTTTATTGGGTTTTATATAGTGGGATTAAATTTTTATTCGATAGAGCAGTATTCCCAACCACCACTATTTGAAATTTCTAACACAGATGGAACACACCATTAAAAAAATCTCGACCCGACTTTGACTTATGCGTTCTTGGTGGAAGATCATTAAAAATGGAGTCAAGGAAAATTAAAGGTCTTAGAAGGGATGGTGACACCACACGTAGGCTAGAGGCGTACTCCATGCGAAGAACCGACCACTGGTGCAGACCTGGGGTCCTATGGAAAGACCCTCCAGTGCACCGATACTATTAGTGGTCATGGGTGGGTGGTGGCATGGCACGCCGAAATACCGGAGGTGATGACCGTGACTGGCTTGGGCTACGACGATGGAAGAGGAGCTTCTAGCTGGGCCTGAAGCTAGTGAAAGGGGCATGATTGAATGACCGCAATGGTCTCTTGAATGTGTGCGGGAAGTCCAACCAACCACATAGTGTTAGGACATGGTTGAATGACCGATATGGAGAAGGTGGTCCTACAGACAACCCATGGGGTGAAGGGGATCCAGTCGCATCTTCCAGCTGTATCTTGAACAGGTGGACCAGGCAGGGCGCTAGATGCCCTAGCAGGCTGGACCCAGGTTGGGCGACGTTGGGGTCAAGTCAGTATACCCAGGTCTGGTTGGTGGACCTTGGGTCTAGTTGGTTTGGGTCAGATGGACCAGACCCTGACCCCACTGGCCCATCGTTTTTTTTAAAACACCAATATCTTTCGGCCTGAGTGACTATTTGATGAGCCTTTTGCGGCACCAGATCCCAGAAGAAGGGGCTAAAATTGGGGCATATGCTTTTGATGATTTCTTGGAAGTTGAAGTGAATTGAATGGATGGGGGAGAGGTTCTCCCTAGACCATGTTTTCTATATGATAAAATGCTACGACTGGATGAGACATAAGGACTACTGAAAAGGCACCCTATGTGGACCAGATACTATATCCTAGTGGGAAGCGGCTTCTATGTGACCTAGAAGGCCCATGGTGTGGAGTGGCTTCTAGGTGACCTGGAAAACCCATGGTACTCAACAAGAGTTGTACCTTAGTATGTCCAAGGTGGGAAGTATCTTCAGTGTGACTCAGCATGCCCATGCTGGGGAGCAATTTCTGTGTGATTCATCATACTCTCAGTAATAATCCAGGTTGAGAACCATAATAGTCCTAAGTTAGTAGGAAGGGGTTTCTATGTGACCTAGAAGGCCCACTATACTCATTGATGAGGATTTCTCCAGTATCCTATGGTGTTCGACGTTGTGACTATTGGCCAAACATTTCTAATCTAGAATATACATGGTGTGAGATGTCTTGATTTGTGATCATGATTTGTGATCATGAATCGTAGTTTGTTTGTGGATTTCATTATGTCATTTCTTTATATTTTTGGGGTCCCTGCTATGTATATTGTTACTCACCCATCCATAGGATGTTCTTGCATGTGTTTTGGCCGGTGTAGATGACCAATGCCTTGATGGAGAACTTGGAGGCTTGGTGCACAGTGATACCAGAAAGGCGGGACATAATTCTACACCTTCTAGTAGCTACTATGTATATACCCATCTAGTGGGGTGTTCAATGAATGGATATCCAGAGTTCATTTTGTACTTTCTAGTTTTATAGTTATTCTTCTGTTGGGTTTGAATTTTGGACCCTTTGACATTCAGTTGTACTTAAACTCAACTGTTATTTATAGTGGCCTTCTTGTTTTACTTTACAGATTTGGAAAATGGTTGTGTGTGAATGCATACATGTACTCTGGAAAATGCCTCCCACTTGTAGGTTTATACATTCGATGCTAGTCACAAACCCCTGGCCTTAGGAAGGCCTTCTGGGGGTATTTCACAACACGAGCCCTAGTGGACAGGTTATGACAGATCTCACAATTCTTTGGAAGGATCCTATATTCCTTATAATTTTCTAGATCCTATTATTCAAATATATATTGATAGAGGGGGAGAGATATAGAAAGTGATTATTCTTAATTTCCAATGGTGTATCACACCATTCGAATGCTTAGTGTCATAAAACCCTCACCCAAGTATTCATAATATTTATATAACACTCTAGAGAAACTATTTTTAACTAAAATGTTAGGTCAAAATGATTGAAAATTTCATATATGTTTCATAGGTTACAAATCCTTATAACCATTGGATAATGAATTTCTTATATTTAAAATGTTTTTTGGGAAATAAAACTCCTCTTACAATTATCAAATAATTAATAATAAAATAATGATAGATTGGTGTCAAAGATGTTTGCTAAACGACACATTATTATACAACATGTTAAATATTTATCCACAACATAATTACATGGTTAAACTCACCACACTGTAGTGTATCCCATAATAGACCATGATGTGGTATTAAACCACCATGATGTGGCGGTGGATTTAGTTCACATTTCCATATGGTATTTCTCATATAATATATTCACCTAGTTAATAATTACCATGACCATTCATCTCTCAATATCCATACCATATCATTGATATTATATGTTATACCTTATTTATATAATATTCATAAATGAAAATAAATAATTAAATGTACATTTTAATATATATATATATATGTATGTTTTCATTAAAATGAAATATGGAGTTCTGGATATATTATTCTCTCTAATACTTTCCATCTGATATTTTCTCATTTACTCAGTGAGTGTATACCTGAATTCATTAATAATTATCCTCTCCATGGATAGGAATCATGATCCAACCAGTACTGTTAATAATGTTTTGATTTTAATACTCTTTTAACTTTTAATTCACATTTTTACATAAATTTCATTGAAACAATGTATTTTTATTGGGGTTTACACTGAGTATTTTATATATTGAGGAAAAAACCTTGACCAGTAACACAAAATAGAGTAGTATGAATTCATTCATCATATTTTTCTCGAATCCATAGAAATATCATTAAAATAAAAAAGCACAATGAACCCAGTACAAGTGACATGTATTAAAGATAATATAATTAATTATTTTCGAGTTAAATTAATCAAATATAAACATGATATCCCATATAATGTTTAATTATGGTTTTTATTCCTAATATTATTCATTAAATTCATACTAGATCCTAAAATTTGTGTATATGTTATAATTTTTTTTCATTTCTAATTATTCATCATTAACTTTTCTATGTATAATATTGTTCAATGTATTTATCATTTTTTATTCAAATAACATGTAATGTTATATCAAAATAACATTAAAAAAATGATTATAAGTACAATTTTGATAATTTTTTACAATTATTTTCGGTTTTCCTCAAACCAAAATACACAAACAAGGTCTGATTTCCAATGAATGAAAAATAATTTTTTATTCCCTATTATACCAAAGCATGAACATATTTTTTAATTTAATATTATTATAATCTAATTATTTTGATAAAAAAAGGTATCAAAATGTTTTTACATGACCCAATTTATTTGTAAATATTTTTTTTTGAAAATTTTAGACCATTGTTCTATTGATCATGAACACATTTATGATATTTTGTCATCATGAAATTTAGGATGAAAAACAAAATATTATATTTTATCATAGCACATTTCTTGAAAAGTTATTGAAATTTTTATATTTTTATGAACATAATTATGTGTAAAATGTTTACTGTATTTTTATATTCATTGAAACAAATTATTTTAACAATTTCAAAAATTGATTCATATTCGTTCAAAGTAATTATGAAGACATTAATCACCCTTTTCAAATCAATTATTTTTTAGGTGTTGAAACAACATAAATCATATAATTTATTTAAGAAACATCTTTACTTATACATAATATATAATATTTTTTAAAATTAAGTAAACATATATTGTGGAAATTCAATAAACTTATATCCATGAAGCATTTCTTTATTATATTACATTAATAATAAATGTATTATATTGATATATAATTTTTGGTTTTAATAATTCATTTAGGTGATTTATTTTATAAAACTATCTTAATTATATATGTATTACCCTATCAATGTTATATTTTTTTGGTAATTATAATTTCATGTCATGTCATTATAATTTAACGTATTTATTATTACATGTGTCCTTTAGGTAGGATACTAGATGATAATTTTTTCTAATAAAATATGGTGATTCTAATTTTTAAATAATTTAATTTTTATTTCTAATGATTTATTATAATTAAATGATTAAATTATTGAATTTAAACTAACATCATTCCCTCTTATTTTAAAAACAGTAAATGAGGCTAATGAGAGGGAAATAAAAAAGATCTTTATTTGGTGATTAAAAATATGGTATTGTCTTTGAAAGAAACTATAATTATATCTCTTACTAATGAGGGAACTAAAAATCAAAAAACCCCTTATGAAAAGTAAGTGGAAAAGAAATTAGTTCATTTAAGGGTGATTAACGACAATAAGGAGATGTTTTTTTTTGAAAATTAATTTAATAGAGAACTAGTGTATTTTTTTAATATATTATTGAAAATGTTACAACATATGAAAAGTACCAAAACATAAAAACCTATTATTAATTGAATGTACTATGTACAATGGCATTAAAAGTGTTTGTGGAGATATAATAAAAATTCAATAACATTTTAATCAATTTAAATTCATTATGGCTAATCTTTGATTCAGTTATTTGATCTATAATATTTTTGAGCTTCTTTTATATAAATATTATGGTATGTAATCCTAATTAAAAATTCATGAAAATGGAGTGTAAGCACTCTATATTTTATTTAATGAATACTATGAATTTTGTTTTGGGATACATGGATCATTGAGCTAAAACAAACATTTATATACTATGGAAATATCATTATTTAAAAATGATATTTATAACCTAGTCATTGGATTTTATAGTATGAATATGTCGTGGCACATTATGAAATATATGAAATTTTTTTACTAATAAAAATATATTAATTAATTACTAAGATATAAGTGCTCATTTTTGAATGATGTGAATGAAATCACATTACGTAAAGAATAATTAATGTTTAAAAGAGTCATTTAATATAAAAGATTATATATTTATATATTACATAATCTTTTAAAAGATAATTTTAGAAATTTTAGAAATTTAATTTGATAAAATTGATTTCATATTTATTTTAGTAATATCAAAATTATCTTATAGTGAATTATTTTTATTTTTTAGAAATGGTTGATTTTTGGGTCAATAGAAAAAATACCAACTTATCAAATACTCTAACTTTTATGACATTATCTGTATTTAAAAATGAATTAAATGTTTATAAAACATTTATATTATAAAAATATATATTTAATTAGTATTTAAATTAAAATAAAAATATAATTTTTAAATTTTTAATTCATTTTTAACAACCTAGATATCTAAAATTGATTTTATTTTAATAAGAACCATTTTGGATCTTAATTTTCAATAAATTATTCATAATATTTATTATTTTTATAATTTTATTTTAAATTCATGTAATTAACCATTGATAACCTCTTTAATTAGTTGAAGGGAGCGAGGTGGTTCCTGAAGATAGATCTCTAACAAGGCTATCATCAGCTTTGGGAACAGGTTGAGGACGTACCAATAAAAACATTTAGATGCGGTATGACCAGTATGAGTTCTTGGTGATTCCCATTGGAATGACCAATTCCACAATAGTGTTCATGGGACTCATGAATAGGATCATCTGTCCTTAGCTGGATCATTTCTTGGTGGTCTTCATTGATGACATCATGGTGTACTCAGTGTCAGAGTAAGAGCATGCTACACACCAATGCATTGTCCTGGAAACACTTCAAGAACACCAAAAATATTGTATGGTCTCTATGTTTCAGTTCTGTATTTGGGAGGTCCACTTTATGGGACACCTCATATTAGAGGTTGAAGTTACAGTGGATCCGGAAATGATAGAGGTTGTGCTTCCTTGGGAGGAACCCTATAACATGAATGAGGTGCAGTGTTTCATGGGGTTGGTTATATACTACCAGAGATTCATTCCAATATTTTCTAGAGTAGAAGAATCCATATCAGACATGATATGGAAGGGACAAACCTTATTGTTGATGGAGAAGTGGTAGAAGATTTTCTAGGAGTTTAGGTGGAGGCTGACGAGTTCCCCCATCTTGAGAATAAAATAAGAGGGAGATGGGTTTGTTGTCTTTTACAACACATCAGGGACCAGAATGGGTTGTTTCCTGATGCAGGAGTTAGAAGTGATCACTTATGGCTCATGGATGTTGAGGCAGTATGATTAAAACTACGTGACCCATGAACTTGATTTAGCAGTAGTGGTGTTTTTCATGGAGATATGGAATACACTACATTATAGGTGAACAATTTTCCATGTACTCCCACTACAAGAGTCTCAGTTATATATTCTCAAAGAAGGACCTGAACATGAGACAACAATGATAACTATAGATCCTTTAGGACTATGAATTTGAGATAGTCTGTTCTCATGGGATGGGGAATGTGGTGGAAGATGATCTTAACAGGAGGTCTGGTTTATGGCTACTGATTGAGGTGATAGGGAAACTAGTTGTGATTCCTATATCCCTCATGGATGGTAACAAATAAACATAACTTTAGTCAATTAATATCATTCCCCCACACTTACAACATGTTAGGGAGGAGAAAATTGAGGATGTTGACTGTGAGGCCTGAGGTGCCCAGTTATCCTCAGGAAGATCTCTTGATAAATATTCAATAGGTGGGGAGAACATCATCCATTTTATAGGGAACACCATAGTACCATTGGTTCTACGGGAGTAATTGTTGAGAGAGTTCCATACATCCCCTTTGAAAGTACATCATGGTGTGGCGAAGAAGTACCAGGATTTCTAACGTCCGTACTAGTGGCCATGGATGAAGAAAGTGTTGGCGGAGTTCGTTTCACAATGTCTCACTTGTCTGCTAGTGAAGATGAAACAACAAGTCCTATCAAGCTTGGAATAACCACATGTTGTAATATAATGGATGTGGGATGGTATCCCCATAACATTTGTGATGGGGTTACCACACACCTTCATGGGACACAATTCTATCTCGGTGATCATTGACTGACTCACCAAGTCGGCTCACTTGCAATCCATATGGATGTAATGATCGGCAGAGGGATTGAGATTCCTTTACATATAGAAGATAATGTAGATTCACTGGGTTCATTCGATGACTTTATCAAGTTGTGAAACTATCTTTACATCCCAATTGTGGAAGGGATTGTATGAGGCATTTGGGACTCAACTATGCTTGAGAATCGCCTTTCACCCTCAGACATATGGTCAGATAAGGAAGACCATAAAGACCTTTGAGGACAAGCTTCATTCTTGCATCCTTGATTTCTGTCATAGTTGGGATGACCACCTTTCACTGGTGATTATTTCATAAATCAATAGATATCACTCCACCATTGGAATGACACCATTTGATGCCTTGTATGAGTATCCATGCAGATCACTTATATATGGGACAGAACTAGGGGAGTCAGCAGTCATGGGTCCAGAGTTGGTACGACCTACCACTAAGAAGGTTTAAATCACCAAGGAGCAGGTTGTAACTACAAAGAGTAGATAAAATTTGTATGATTTTAGGAGACAAAGACCCATGGAGTTCATAGAGGGAGATCATGTGTTCCTTTGGGTCTCACCCCAATGGGGTTTGCAGAGATTTGGCTGGGGCAGAAAGTTATATCTGAGGTTTATCAGACCTTTTTAAATTCCTATAAGAGTTGGTGAGGTGGCGTACCACATAGGTCTTCCCCCATAGATGAAATGGTTGAATGATGCTTTCCACATTTCACAGTTGAAGAGTTATGTGGTTGATCTATTACATGTCATCAAATGCGGAGAGCTTGACAATGAAGATGGGGTGATGTTTGTGGAGTTCACAGTGGAGATAGACTATATAGATGAGCGGGTCCTTTCTAGATGCTCGATTCCTCTAGTGTATGTTCATTATTAGCACAAGAATCACCAGGAGAGAACAGAGGAGAAGAACACTCATATTCATGCTCAGTAACACCATTTTTTTTGATTAGCCTTATTCTGAATTTTGAGGACCTAATTCCCTAAGGTTGAGAGTATGTAATATCCCAAAAATGTATTTTTTTTATTATATGGATTTTTTTCATTACCACACGCTTTGAAGGCACGTGATTCCGTGGCCCGACAAGCCCATAAAATAATTTTAAACTATTTTTAGTTCATTTAAGTAAAGGTGAAAGTGGGGTTTTCTATCTTTTAGAAGGGTGATTAGATCAATAATATGAGGTCACCGTTGAAATCAGAATGCCAAGATTCACCTAAAAAGGACATAACTTCGATAGACAAGTGTTTGATAGGAAATTTAGTTTCAAAATTTTAAGAAAAGAATAAAATAACTTAAAAGGTCATTTTATTTTTCTTCCCACACCACTGAGAGACAGACGTTGACGTTGTGGTGTGGCGACAGGGTGCATTAATCGAATCACCATAGTGGCTCATAAATAAAGCATAACAGATATGTTGTTTCATAAATTAAACAAAATAATAATGTTATACCGCAAAATATAAAAAATTTTGTGATGTTTTTTATTTTAATGGGTTAATTCATTAGAGAGTTGATAATGAAACCATGGAAATTATCTTATGAACCTATGAAAAGGATTCCCTCCAATGATGAATGAAGAACTCCAGCAGGATCACAATCAACGTTGATGCTTTTGGAAGAACATAACTGGATGTCACGTACACCAATAGATCTTGAAATATCAAGGGAGGGGTGATGTGATGATGGATTTCGATCAAGGTAGGGGTTTATTTATTTTAACTTCCCCCTATTCATATTCTAAAATGAAGAACACAGATCAACCCAAAAACAGGCTGATCTATGGATTGATCGTTCATGCGGGAGGTGTTCTTCTTGGTTTTTCTACAGTGGTATTAAATGATTATCTGAAAGAAAAGTCATCCTAATCCTCCCCTATTTTAAACTTCTAACAAGGAGGGATTGGGCGATAATGAAAAAGGCCTGACCCACCTACCCCTTGTGCATTCAGGTTGTATGAATATTCAAAATGGTGTCAAGGAAAATTCAAGGCCTTCGTAGGGATGATGACACACTATAAATGCACAGTCAGTGTGAAGAACGGACCATCGGTGCAGAATAGGTGGCCTGTGGCAGTAGCCATAGGTGGGTGGCAGTGTCTCGTGATTGTGTTTCAAAGGGGTCTATCATGGTGGGATCGGGCTATGACAAAGAGGGAGAAGCCACCGGCTAGGTGGGTGTCTGGTGGTAGGGACCCGACCCCTCGACCGCATCGGTGGAGCGGCCAGTAGCTGTGGGCTGTGATTCATAGGGGAACGAGGGATCCTGAATGCTTTCAGGAATTAATAACACCCAAATAGCTACAAGATGAAGTTGATTTACCAAAAAGAAGAAGGTGGCCCCATGAATGACCTGCAGGGTGATGGGGAGCGAGAGGCAACTTCCAACCGTTTCGCGGTAAAGAAGACCGGGTAGGGCGCGGGCTACCCCAACAGGCCAGACCTGTCTTATCGGGCCAGACTGGGCAAAACCTAGGATGGGCCTGGTCTAGTTCGATTCTGGGTTGGGATATTGGACCCTGGGCCGAGTCAGGTTGGATTAGATCCAAACCCAATCAACCCCTTTTCGAAAAAATGCTTGTATCTTTAAAATCAGGCATCCGTTTGACAATCTGTTTGTGGTGTTAGAACCCTCACAATGAGGATTATTTTTGGAATACTCTATGGATGATTTAATATAAATTTAAATTTAATTAAAGTCATGGGGTGAATTTTTCCAGAGATAAAGCATTCTACGTGAGGAAACCATGCGGTTGTCTGAGACTTAAGGACTATTAGCAAGAAACCCTGTGTGGATTGGATACTATGGACTAGTGGGAAGCAGATTTTGGTGGACCCGACAGGCCCACATTGGGCGATGGATTTTGTGTGACTTGAGAGATCACAATACATGACACGAAGAGTACCTCAATATGGCCATGGTGGGAAGAAGATTCTATGTGACTCGGCACACCCATGGTTGGGAGTGGCTTCTGTGTGACCCAGCATACCCATGGTTCTCATATGGGATGAGTACCATAGTAGTCCTAGGATAGTGTGGAGTGGAATATGTGTCCCCAGTCAAGCACACTATACTTATTTAAGAGGAGTTCTCCTACAACCCATGTTGTTCGACATTGTGACTAATGGTTGTACTTTCCTACTCTAGAATATACCTAGTGTGAGATGCCTTTCTTTGTGATCATGATTCGTGATCATGCTTTGTGGTTTTTGTGTGTGGATTTTTTTGTGGTCTTTCCTTGGTTTTGGGGTATTTACTAAGTATATTATTAATCACCAATGCACATGCTTCACCCACATGTGTTGTGTCCAGTGCATACAACCAACTCTTTAATGGGGGACTTGGTGGCCAAGGACTCGGTGGTGACCAGTGAGACCAGGGAGGAGTGGAATAATTCTCTAACTTCCATTAGCTACTCTGTACATAACCATGAGGGACAGTTTTCAGAAAGTGGCTATCCAAGGTTTCTTTTTTACATTCTTGTTTTCTAGTTTATCTTTTTTTGGGTATGTATTGTGGCTCGTTTGACTTTCAGTTATACTTTCACTCGATGGTTATTTATAGTGGCCTACTTGTTTTTCTTTTCATCTTTGGGATGTGGTTGTGTGTGTGTGCAAGTAGGTACTCAGGTTAATTCCTACCACTTACTGGTTGACACCTTCAGCGCTAGTCGCCAATCGCTGGCCTTCGGGAGTTGGGCCTGTGGTACGTAATGATATGGGCCTTAGGGAACAGTTGGAAAAAAATATCACAATTAATTTGAAGGATCCCATATTCATCATCATTTTCTATAACCTAGAATCAAATAGATATCGAGAGAGGGAGAGAGATAATTTTCCAGCTTTCTAAAGGTATTTCACACCATTTGAATGCTTAGTGTCACAGATCCATCACCCAAGGATTGATAATATTTATATAACTATCCAAAGAAACTATTTTGAACTCAATTGTTAGATCATAATGATATAATATTTCATAGATATTTCATAGGTTAAAAAATCTTATAACCACTGGATATTTAATTTATTTTATTTAAAACAATGTTTGGGAAATCAAACTCCTCTAATAATTATCATATAATGAAAAATACATGAATGGTAGCTTGGTGTCAAAGAAGGATTCTAAACTACAAATTATCATATAATATGTAAAATATTAATCCACAACACAATTACATTGTGACACCCACCACACTGTAGTGTATCCCATAAGGGACCATGATGTGGTCTTAAACCACCATGTTGTGGTTGTGGATTTAGTTTACATTTCCATATGGTATTTCTTGTATAATCTATTCCATTGGTTAGTAATTACCATTACCATTTATCTCTAAATATCTATCTTATGTCATTAATACTATATATTAGACATTTCTTATATAATATATATTAATGAAAATTGATATTTATATGTATATTCTTATATATATATGTTTTCATGTCAATGAAATGAGGAGTTTTAGATATATTAATCTCTATAATACTTTCCATAACTTATTTTTTCCATTACACAGTGAGTGTATACCCTAATACATTAATAATAATCTTCTACTTTGATAGGAATCATTATTCTACCAATACTTTTAATGAAAATTTGATTTTAATAAACTTTAAACTTTTAATTAACATTTTTTACTTAAGTATCATGGATATAATGTATTTTTATTTGGGTTTACACTGATTAGTTTATGAAGTGAGAAACAAAACCATGATGAGTTACCCAAAGGAGAGTTGTACGAATTCGTTCTTCATATTTTTTCTCAAATCCATTAAAATATATTTAAAATAAAATAACATAATGAAGTCAATACATGTGAATTGTATTCAAAATAATTTAATTAATTAGTATAGATTAAAATCAATCTAATATAAATATTATATCCCATACTATTTAATTATTGTTTTTATTCACAATATTTTCCTTAACTTTCTACTGGATCCTAAAATTCAAGTATATGATATGATTGTTTTTTCATTTCTAATTATTCATCAGTAATGTTTTTATTTATAATATTGTTTAATGTATTTATCATTTTTGATTTAAATATCATGGAATTTTATATGAAACTAACATTCAAAACAAAATAATAAAACTACAATTTTCAAAAAAAATTACAATTGTTTTTGGGTCTCTTCAAACCACAATACACAAACAAGGACTAATTTCCAATGAATAAAAATTATTTCTTGTATTCCCTATTACACAAAAGCATGAACATATTGTTTAATTTAAAATTATTCTAATTTAGTTATGTTGATACCAAAATGTATCAAAATGTTTTGACATGACCCAATTTATGGGTAAATAATTTTTATTATTAAAATTTTTCATCTTTCTTCTATTGATCATTAATATTTTTATTAATTTCTTCATCATGAAATTTTGGTTGAAAAAAATGTTATATTTTATCAAAACATATTTTTGTTTTAAAATTATTCATTTTGATATTTTTATGAAATTAATTATGTGTAAAATGTTTACTATATATTTATATTCACTGAATCAAATTATTATAAAAATTTACACTATTTTTTTTATATTCTTCAAAAGTATTTATGTTGAGAATCTGCACCATTTTTAAATAGGTTATTTTTTGTTTTTTGACACTATATTAGTGATATAATTTATTTATTGACCATATTTACTTATAAATAATATATAATATTTTTTATAATTAAGAACTCATTTATTTTAGAAATTCATGAAAATTTTATGCATGTGTATTATATCGTTATATTATTTTTAGTTTTAATCCTTTATTTATGTTATTTATTTTTCTAAACATATTGTAATTATATATCTATTACCCCATCAATGTTTTATTTTGTATATAATTTTAATTAGATGCCATGTCATTATAATATATCTTATTTATTATTACATGGGTCCCATAGGCATAATCCTAAAAGTTAATTTTTATAATAATAAATTGTGATTATAATTTTTAAATCATTTATTTCTCATTAATAATGATTTAATATAATTAAATGATTCAATTGTTGATTTAAAACCAATATCATTCCTTATTTTATTAAAAACAATTAAATAAGGCTAATGATGGGGAAATAAATAAGTGATCTTCATATGGGTAATGGAGATATGATCTTATCTATGAATGAAAATAAAATTAAAGATATTACAAAGGTGTGAAATAAAATTCAAAAAACCCCTCATTAATAGTCAAAGAAAAAGAAATTGGTGCGTTCAGGGTGATTAAGAACATAAAGGAGTTGTTTTTGTAAATTTTATTTCATAAAGAACTAGTGTATTTTTCCAATATATTGTTGAAAACATAACAACATCTGAAAAGGACCAAAACACAGAAACCTATTGTTAATTGAAATTACTATATATGATGGAATTATAAGTGTTTATGGATATATAATGATAATTTAATTTAATTTTAATAAATTAAAATTCATTATGGCTTATCTTGGATTAAATTATTTGATCTATAATATTTTTGGGATTCTTTCCTATCAATTTTTTGGTATGTAAACCTAATTAAAAATTCATAAAAAAATGAGTGTATACAAGGAATATTTTAATTAATTAATACTATCAAAAATATTTTGTGATACATGGATCACCGAGCTAAAGAGAACATTAATATAATATTGACATATCATTATTTAAATAGGATATTTATAACCTAGAAATTGGATTTTCCAGAATAAATATGAGTAGGATTATTATGAAATCTATGATGAAATATTTTACCAACTCAAATATATTTATTAATTACTAGGAAATAAATTCTCATTATTGAATGAAATGAATGAAACCACATAAAGTTAAGAATAGTTAAAGTTTAAAAGGGTCATTTTCCTATAAAAGATTATATATTTATATATTTCATATTAGTTTAAAATATAATTTTCAAAATTTTATAAATTTAAGTTGATAATAATTATTTCATATTTATTTTAGTAATATCAAAATTATCTTACAGTAAATTATTTTTATTTTTTAGAAATGGTTGATTTTTTCGCTGAATAATAAAAATACCAATTTATCAAATACTATCACTTTTTTGACATTATAAGTTTTTAATAGTGACTAAAAGTCTATAAAACATTTAATATATATATATATATATAATAAATATTTATATTTAATTAAAATTTTAATTTTTATCATACTAATTTATTTTTAACAACTTGGAAATCAAAGTATTATTTCTAATCGAATAAGAAACATTTTGGCTCTTCACTTTTAATAAATTTTTCATAAAATTTATTACATATATAATTTTGTTTAAAAGTAAAGTATGTAACCACTAATTTTTAAAAATAAAATTTAATTCCATTGGAGTCTACATTATGGTTAATTTTTTTGGAAAATAATTTTTATGCTGAAAAAATGTCATTTTCCTTAAAATGGTATTCGTTTAGTTTTTCAAACCTATGTTGAACTTAATTTGTTCTAATTTTATAAATTGAATCTCAAAAAAATGATTCCATATTTTTTTCATAATATTATTATTGTTGGCTAAGCTTAATTTCAAATGTGTTTATAATAAATAGTAACTATTGTAAAAATATATTTATACAGTTAAGGTAAAATGGTTTAAAATGGTTAAACTAATAGGATAATGCTTCAAGATAACATAAAATTATTACATAAATATCAATGGATTTTTAGATTTTTACCTTATCGTTATATACTCTAAAACTATTATAATTTATATCATCTTTACTTGAGTAAGATGTATATTATAAGATAAAGTTTAATGTATTTACAATTTATCCACCCACCTCACTTATAAATGAGATCCTACTCTCGTCACGTATTCAAAAACATTGAGCACTATAGATCTGAAAATACCTACCCAAATACGTTAAAAAATTATTTATTCACGTCAAGGAGGATATGGTATCATCGAGAGACCAAATAATAATGGAATTAGGTTTACCCTAATGGAGGTTTCACAAGGAAGATGTATAACTCTTAACTGAGTTCTTTTACTTCCATTTCTTCTTCTCCCACTTTCAAACCTATCATAACCATTAATATAATATATTATATCTATATATAATATATATAAATTTTCACTACTGGAAATATGACTTTTCCCTACGGTTTTGGACAAACCATTGGTATAGTTCATTTATTTGGACCTATACCAACGGTTTGGCCAAACCGTTGGTATAGGTCCATTCTAGAGGACCTATACCAACGGTTTTGGCCAAACCGTTGGGATAGGTCCATTATAGAGACCCTATACCAACGGTTTGCCCAGAACTGTTGGTATAGGTCCAAAAATCAATGGACCTATACCAACGGTTCCTAAAACCGTTGGTATAGGTCTATACCAACGATTTTGAGAACCGTTGGTATAGGTCCTTTGAGTTTTTATCGAATATTCTTTCAGAGAACATTATATAAATAAAAATTTAAAATAATTATAACAATACATATATATATTTATGAAATTATGTTCCCAAAAGTCATGTTAGGTTAGTGGTTAAGTCATTCAATTATAAACTAGAGGTCCTGGGATCAAATCCTGCCAGATGTTTTTTTTGAAATACATATAGAAACGGTTTTTAGAACAGTTGGTATAGATTTTAATTTTATTTATACCAACGGTTTTCCCAAAACTGCTGGTATAGACCTATTTTCACGGCTTACTTGCCAAAGATCCTCCAAACCGTTGGTATAGCCTATACAAACGGTTCCAAACCATTGGTATAGGGTATTTTTCCAGTACTATTTATTATGTTTATGATATTACTCTTTTTAACATCCCTTTACATCTAATGAGAAATTAAAGAACCACTC
Organism: Viscum album; assembly: GCA_963277665.1. NCBI lineage: Eukaryota > Viridiplantae > Streptophyta > Magnoliopsida > Santalales > Viscaceae > Viscum > Viscum album. The sequence continues at coordinate 118,302,906 of OY728137.1, forward strand.
ATGTGTATACACAGACTGTCGTATCCATGAAGTGATTTATTTCATTTTTCATTATCGGCATAGATGGGTTTCTTTAATGTGGTATTTAATAAAAATATATGATTTTTATTAAATAATTATAATTATTTAAAGTTAAAATAACATCTATAATATTACTATTCAATCCATTGTAAAATGTTAATATTGCTCATGTATATATGTGAACTACCACATCAATGAAATAATGTTGTTTGTTTTCCATTTCTAATTTACGAGACTGATTATAAGGATATATTTGATTAAAATTTATAATATTAATGATATTAACATGATTATGTAAATATTAATCCTTATATAGTTTCTTTTCACACCATTATGAAAATGATAACATCATCATTTTTACATGTAGACAAACACTATTATGAATGATTTATTTTGTATTTCAATTACTGATTTTCGTGTATGATTATAATCTTTTAAATAACAAATAAAAATTTATCTCAATACATTATTAAATAGTTTTAGTTTATGGAACCAATAAAAAACACATTTTAACTTGTTCAACATACTGAAGGAGTTTTGGAAAAATTGACCAATCATCATTATGTTATCAAAATAGGTAATAATTACACAATAATTGGATGAAACTTTATTATAAAAATACTAAAAATGAAATACATTTGAATGTGGTTATTAATAAAGTAATTAATAAATTTTATTTTAATATTTATAATGATATGACATGTTAGACCAAATAGGAATTTAGTGTAAGGGGTTTTAATTTTATTTCCTCTCCATTGAGTCATATTTTCTATTATGAAACAAATTCTTTTTATATGGTGTATATATAACCCTTTTGGCTTATTTTATCATTAATTACCAGTTCTTCAAGATATTAAAAAAATATTCTTGTATTTATTTTAATGGTCTTTTATTCCAAAAGTAAAAAAATAAACAAGATTTTATTTTAAAATCTCACTTCTATTCATATTTTTCAAGACCAAATTTATATTGGAATAATTACCTACTTTTTATCTAATTATACCCCCTATATTTTATTATAATTTTTTTATTATTTTGTATTGTTTGATTTTTTTTTACATTTTCAACTCTATAGTACTCAAAAAATAATGTTTTTATGAAAATAAAACTACATTTCTCTTTTTTTGGATGATAAAAATTCTCCCCCACATTAATACTCTTAAAATTGTCTATTGGAAGATTTTATTTAAATAAAAATGATAGGAAAATATATTTTTACTACATTTAATTTTTTTAAATGTTTTCAAGGAGTCCATTTAATTTTTATGAAACATTTAATACCTCATTTAATGTGTTTAGAGATACATTATAACTTCTTTTAGAATAATGTTACAAAATAATTAAGGAATGTTCTTTTTAATGTTTAACTTCGATTTTCATATCTAATTATAAAAATAAATACCCTTAAAAAACCTTCATTTTCTAATGAATTAATGGTATTATATAATTCTTATTTTATTTACTCTTTATATATCATTTTTACTAGGAATAATACCAATTATTTGAAGTTATTTTCTACATCATTCTCTATTATTATTTTAACATTATATCCATATCCATTTGTATCATGGATATATACTTATATTCAATATTTTAGTAACCATAAACCATTAATTCCTTTGGTTTTAGTTGAAGGAATATTTTTATGAATCATATTTATTGTAAAAGGGATATATTAATGTTCCATATATTGTATTTAATAAATATATTAATTCATTGATAATTCATATGGATTGTGAGTTATATTTTTTGATTCAATGTATAAGGAATGCATTGGAGGTTTGTAATTTATGGGTGTGGACTAATTATTGAAAACCCATCAATGCATCTTATTACCCCATGAGATAAAAAATAATGGGTATTTCCTTGTGTATTCCATCCCATACAATTATAATTTCATCGAATAAGGGATTAATTCAGCAAAAAAAGTCTTAGCATAAGCATATCATTATGTGGTTTATGGTGTCTTGGAATGATGACCTAACGACAAGATCCTAATGTCTGCCATTATTTATTTTATTTTTTTAGATTTTAGTTATTATTATCTATTATTTTATTATTCCTTTACTTTATATAGATATTATTTTGATCTCAAGTTATAAATTAAATAGAATATTTTCTATTACCCACTCTTCAATATTTATTATGAATTTTGCAGTCATTATATATTTTGTTGTACACTACCCTACTGAGAATCATGGCTCCCCCCATAATTCATTTCCTGTACCCTAGATATAAAGAAGGAATATTTTAATTATTTTCAAGTACATAATAATTTTTTCATGAAATGTTTTAAATTTTCTATTTATTATGGAAATCAAGTATGTATATTATTTTTTAAGAATGAGTAATTAATCAACCTTTAGATATTTAACCCATTTAATCTTATAACAATTTAATGAAGTAATAACCATATTTTGGTTAATGGGTTTTGGGTTTATATAGTTTGTATAAGAGGATGTTTATTAGGATAATTTTGAAATATATTTTTGAATTACTTAGCTAGTAAAATCATTATAATCAATCCCTTATAATATTTTATAAATTTTATCTTCGTAGTTATTTTCATTCCATCAGTCAATATTTATAATGATTATGAGCTAATTATGTTTGTCCCATTGTTTAGAAATGGAACATAGTGTATGAAAGGGAAATATTTTCAACACCCATTGCCAATTTAGGGATTAACCTTATGAGAAATTAGGTACAACATGTGTTAGAGTAGAGAAGATCATGGATATATCAGAAAACTGACTGACGATATGGAAAATAACCCTTCTTGTATGGAACAAACTATTTTTACATAGAAAGATGCTCCTATATTAGATCCTTTTGTGGTATTTAAGACATTATTCATTAATTTAACTATTATTAAATTAGTAGTTTAGAAATGGATCGATTCTCTTTGAATAGTATTATAATCTATGGGATGTAATGAATGATAAAATTTCATTTTTAAATTATATTATTTAATTAGAGATATTAATAAAATGTTTTAATTGATTTAGAATACTATGAAGAAGTAAAATAAAGGTATTGTATAATATAAAACATTTAAAGTGATGTTATTTTGGTAATATTTTCCATGAGAAAAATGATTTGATATGGATTTTATTTGAAATGAATTCTTGAGTATAAGGATTGCATTGTTGTGTATGAGGATAGATTTACCAAATTAGAAAATCATGTTGTGGAGTATATATGTAATATAGAAAAAATATTGAGCATTTATTTGGTGGAGTTAAGTGAATACTTTAAAGGGACATAGTTTCAAAAAAAAGATTCATATTATGATGATATGGTATCAAGTTCTATAAAGATATAAAACCAATTATCAACAACTTATAATTTCAAAGAAAATATAGAGAAGAATAGGATTACTAAAAACCTCTAAAAAGAAAATATAAAGAAAAAGAATATTGGAAGAGTAGAAAATCCAACACGTGAAAACACTAGAAAGAAACATCTCAGTAAATGATTAAAGGGAATTCAAGTTCATTATAATTTTGAACATAAAGTACATAAAGTTATATAATGTAAAGAAAAGAATGAAGAAAATGATATCTAGCCCATCAAATGAAATTTCACTACCTCCCCCCCCCAAAAGAGTACCCCACTTAGGTCAGAAATGTGAGAATGGAGATGGTGACTCTCGAGTCTCTCCACCTATAGGGCCTGAGTTGGAGACTTGACCAGATAGTATAATATGTATACCCATGGGAGACTTTAAACTCTAAGAGATCATGAATAAGTGAGAGATAATACAGATACACCAAAACAAAATGACTCAAAAATATGAAATAAATCCAATGTCAATATATGTAATGACATAGAGTGCTAAAACTATTTAAAATGATACTATAAGTGACAAAAAGTAAAATATGAAAAAACTATGATTTCCAAACTACACATGAAAAACCATGAGCTAGTATTATCCAAAATGATCACCAAGATAATCATAATGACTTGAAAAAATTATATATATATATATATGTGGGGTGAGGGTAATAGTATACTTAGTAGTACCCTCATCAGATCCTCTTATGAAAAATATAAATATGGAATACTAAATCTCAATGAATACATATAAAATTAACTAGTCCCATAAATTGTTTTACTATATCCCCAACATTACCATGGTTATCAAAAACTGAGTATCACATAAAATTGAGCATATAATATTGTAATGAAATGTCAATAATACATAAAGACCACTTCCACTATGTCTATCACTCTTCCCTTACATCACATGCCCTAAGATCTCTCTCTCCAAAATAAGTCACCCCTCTAACACCTGGTCTAAGAATCACAACATGCACCCCATTCATCATTTCATCACATAATAACATATCAAAATTTTATACATATTAACTAAATAGTCTTTGGGATACACTATAACTCGTATTTTTTGAATTATACATCGTGTATTATACCTAAATCCATCACAACACACACATCGAATAAGGTTTCTCAATCCACCGTAACCTAGGAATGTCTAATATATAATAACCATTTTGATACAATATCTAAAAATACATGTTTGTGAAATAACCATAATACATAGTAACCATTTATGCACACATATATAGGGATTCAATCGTCCATGCGTAGTAGTACATGAACATCTATGTTAATAAAGAAGGGATAAAGGGGGTAGTCATCCATCCATCATTCTACTAGGATGGTGGGGAAAACCCCCTCTTACAGTCCCTTGAGTGTCAGTTTACCTTAACAACATGTATGGAGTAGCATATGTAGTCACAAAATATAAAGGATATAATATATCTCACAAGAACATTATGAAGAAAACTAGTCTTAATGCCATCTATAGATAATGTCACTTTGACTACCAACTATCACTGCAAAGACTACATAATTTATAAGAAGACACTCATATCAAAGGCTAATAGTTCTTACATATTTCCTTTTTAAATTTCAGTTTAAGTTAATTTATTAATTATACATGAATTAACTATCATCATCATTTCACATTAAAAAATATTGTCTATTAAAACCAACTCCATGTTGTCCCATAAAAATACAAATCAATCCCATGAATTCTCAAGATCATTTATTTTGTATTCTGAAAACAACAAAACCTATGGGTTAAAAATTAATTATCCATTGTTAATATCATTGTATAATACACATTATATAGCAATGACATCATAAACTACCATCAAGACTAAGCATTAAACCAACCATATCCATATCCCTCAAGAAATAAAAATAGATAGGTTGAAAAAAAATAAAACCAACCCTAATTTATTAAATTGATTCGTAATAGAAAAGAGTCCATCTTTTAGAACACCAACTAAAAATTGCATCTTCAACCGATTTCATCATATATGGGGTCATCACTGACACCCTCATGTATATCCCAATACATTTCCCTACCATAGGAAGAAACTCCTTCCATTTAAACTAGGCCTCCTCTCCCAATATCTCATCATACATCCAAGAATCATATCACATCATATAGAAATTATCATATCCATATGAAACAACAATGTAGAAAGAATAGGAAAATTCTATAGGGAAAATTGATCTCGGAAATAAGGCTTTCAACCTTCATAATCAAATGATCTCTCACAGATCCCAATATAAGGCATTAAAACCTTATAAGAAAATGGGAACTAACAAACCCATATATTTATATTCAATGAACAACTAGTTCATAGTCCATATTTAAAAAACTAATTCCATTTATTCAAGTTCTTACTATAGGAAATCTAAGCCACCAACTACTATAAGATATCCAATGTTTAAAATTATCCCACACTAATTGTTGTTTCATGAACCTAGAGAAATGTTATTTTCATTTATTATACACTTCATTCAATCATTCTAAAAAATAATTATCACGATTTACAATATTTATCAATTAAATTATCACATGTATGATGACATTCAATTAAATATGCTCATTAAAAGAATTTTACAAACATCAAATTATAAATAAATAAAGAATTACAAACATATCGCTTCTTAAATTATTTATCCAACCAATTATAAAATACCAGATTTATATTATTTGACATTTTACATCAACAAAAAATTCTAATCCAATTATAAAAACATACCATAATAGTGTAGAATATACAAAATTCTATATAATAAATTAAGAAAAAAGTTGTTATAATGGTGTAATTATATGAAACAAAATTTACAATCTAAATATTTATTAATCAGGAATAATATTTATTATGTTATTAATATTTTCATCCAATGGGATAAACAATTATTTGTTAATTATTTTACTAAAATAAATAAGAGAATAATCAATTCCCCTACCTTGAATGAATTAGTGTTCTTCCCACAAGAACAGACTAACATCGCCAATCTCTATCACCTCTCCTATAAGAAGTCGAGGATATTCATGTATCAACGATTTAAGGATGCGATTAATACCCTTAAAATGGATCCTAAAATACGTTGAAAAACCATTACTATCATCCTATATCTTTAGGAGGGAAATGTATGTTTTTGGTGAAATGAGTGGAATTTTTGGTTATAAAACATGGTAAACCTAGGATATATATGGAATAAAAAACTCATTTACATGACAACTTCATTGATAATTAAGTTCCAATGAAAAATTAATTGCATGATATTATAAGGCATGTATTTAATTCATGCCATTAATTTCAGGTTTATGATGTAATTTCCATAGGCTATAAAACACAAGCTGCAAAACCGGTGAGTCCATAAGCCACACAGAAACTGTAATACACACTTATTATAGAAACCCCATGTTGTGAAATAAGTTTTCTATACTTCTATATTTTAGAATAAAAATATCACCATACCTATAATAATACACTTTTGAGAACTATTGGATTTATAAGCATACAATGGTTCAATGTACATTCATACATGCTATTAAATCAATACCTCTCAAAAAAAATTTCTCCTTGAAAATACAGAACCGAACATAGGGAATAAACAAAAGAGTAATATGAAAATACACCATGTTAGATAACTCTCAAGTATCATACCATCATAGGAGATCAACCACCACATCATAGGAAGAAGCAAAAAACCACACAAGAGAAACAACATGTTCCAAATTTCCCTCTTGGGCGAGATACCTATCAAACAATTGGAATGTTACCAATAATAAGGAAATTAAAGAATACTATATGATAAACTGGAAAATGTTAAAAACTACCAAAGGTATTATAACAAGAGAATTTATAAATGAAAAACAACATTATGTACCGAGTATTTATCAGTGACTTACATTCCCAAATACTCTACTCAACACCACCATTATTCTACAAGATAATTAACCAAGGAAACGAAATACACATTCTCAACCCTTTATTCTAATTTACATAGATATCTATAGGCCAATCCTCGAAGGTTGATTCATCATCAACATAAATATCTCACCAATCAATGACATTAGAGTCAATATGAAGATAAATATGGAGGTGATACACTTTAAAAAACATCAGGTTTCTAGATCATTTTTGGGAGAAGTGATATCAGATACACCATGACTTCAACTTATGTTGACATATCAACAGTCCAAAAAATATTGAGAAATAATACTCCCATGACCAAACCGTCACCATCTATGATGAAGAGTTTCTTTTAGGAACACTTTATATCTAATTTTGAACTCCATAGGTCTCCTCCCATTATTTACATAGGATTTAGGATGATATTTCTCTATTTTACCCTATAAAATATCACCAAAACCATCTTGGATATGTTATTCACTAGATCCATCCTGATAATTGATGAATCTATAATGCTGTTCTAGCATAATTTGAATAGAAATATTGGAAAATGAAATCTTTAAATGGAACCATACTAATAGTGGTGTAAAAACTATTATTTTATGTAAACTTTTCCAGTGATAGGTTCCCAATACATGGTCCTCCCAAATCCTGGACATAAGAGTGTAACAATTCTTTAATAATCTGGATAGTCCACCTTTTATAGACATATATTTTTAGATGAAATGTAGTGTTTTGTAAAAACCAAGAGCCAAAATCATGATGGAGACCCTTCCACACCCTCTAGGTAAAATAAATACCATGATCATGTATTATCTTTTTTATTACATTATTGAGTATCCCAACATCCATAGGATACTATTTTAATAAATCCTCTACTGAACACAACTCCATGATCAATATAAAGTTGTCTGATTTCATCAAATAACCCAATACCACGCTTATAGCATCATATAAACCCCATGAATTGGAAAAAACAGCAATAAATCTCGTAGATATGTCTTACCACTTACACTTTAGAATATTTAATGGATGGATAAAACCACAAAGAAAAAGTTCTAAGCCTCCAATCCATGTAGGAAAAACAATGATACAAAATCTATACAACAATATGATTTATCCAAGGACACCAAAAAATACCACTACAAGGACAGTACATCCATGTAATGTCCTGATATATTGTCAAGGGTGAGCTATTAAACTCTTATAGGACCATTTGACACATCACTAAAGGAATGAAAGGACCCCCATAAAACAACAAACAATATCATTCATCCTAATACCAACCATTATAGTAATTTAACATGAAAACACTGTATCTCTAGAACACCACCTTATAATCCCCCAATCAAGAGTCCTCCAATAGTTCCACCAAAGATAAATGCACTTACATATGGAAAATAAATCCTATGCATCCCACATATACCATGTTTAGATTCATTATTGAGAGGTTTTCCATCACTCTATATGAATATCTATACTCATGTACAAGATCAATACATGACTTCATTCATATCACATCAACAATAAAATTTCCTTTTCTTGTTGTATATGAAATCACAAACTTGTAATCCTTAAAGAAATTCATCCCTTGATGCTATCAGAAGTTCATGTAATGATGACATAAGACATACGTCAGGCTCTTATGATCAATGAAAACCACAAAACACTCACTAAAAAGTTAGTATAACAACAACTTCAATAAAAACACAATTACTTACAACTTGATATCATGGATAGAATATTTATGCTCATGGAGACATACCTAAGTACACTCATAAGAAAAAAATGATATATACTGCATAAAAATAATTATTAAATAGAAAAACAATGTGTAAAAAAATTCCTCAATAAAAAATCTATCTACAAGAAAATAAAGGAATAGAAAACTAGTCAGCCTAACTTTTAGGTACTAAAAATATTCCTCACACTAGTAGATCCACAGGAAGGCTGAAATCATTATGTTCAAAGATGTTAGAGGAGTTTTAACCCAATTTAGATTAGTTATGAACCTCTGGTAATAATTTATAACTATATGGAAACTTATCACCTATGAAATAGTCTTTGGGGATTCCCATGAAACAACTACCTCTATATTTAAAGGATCTAAAAATAACCACTTATAAGACATGAAATTACCAAATTAATATACCTCATGATCCCATAAATCACAATTTTAAATCTTATGAAAAAGATAGTCATGATAAATAAATCACAAAATGACTTTTAGATGATCCATATAATCCTCCATAGACATATAGTATAGAAGGATTCCATCAATGGAAACCACCATGAACCTATATAGAATCCCTATGAACATTGAGTTAATCAAAACCATGAACCTTACTGGTGTATACATCACAAAATGACATCAATATGAACTTATAATGTCTATTAAACCAACAAAAACTTGTTTATGAAACATCATCATCCATCATCTTCATATGATGGTATCATGACTATAAAATGATTTTTGAGATCCAACATGATCCTTTCATGAATTCAAATAAATTTTCAATCCGCATAACATGATATAAGTTCTTCACTATCACTTGGTTTAATAGATTATAAATAACACAAATATATAATCGTCCATATCAATTATTTATGAAAAAACTTGTATACCCCAAGGTGGCACACTATTATTAAAAACCCCACTCTAACATATCATCAATATGTACCCACTACTTTCATTACTTAGAATTCACCATCTGAAATACATAAATTGAGATATGAAAAATTCCCAATAGTATCTCGATCCCAAACTCAATATCCCATAATGGGGTTAACACTAAAAAATAACTAAGATATTCACAAAGGAACTCTTATAAAACCATCTAAAATACCTTCTTCTTATCCTATGAAGGATTTAGTATCATCTTGGTCATCATGGATGATAAGGACATACACATCCTTAGCCCATATGATGGTCTCACACACCAACAGACACTACCATATCTCCATTAGCATCATAGAACATAACCATCCTCATGATCAAATACACACTATCATGCACCAAATAAAAAAAATCCATGCCAAGGATGATTTCATATGTTTATATCCATAAACATTAGAATTATCCCCAAGAGAAGTGTCTCACAAAAACTAACATACAGTCTTGAAAAACTCCAAACATGTTAGCTCAACCTGCAATTGGATTGGTCAAGACAAAGGTAATGTAAATACTCTCAACCAAATGTCCTAATTCATGGAAAATTGAAGGTGATATAAAGTATTGTGAATATGAAATATAATATAAGGCGTGCACCCAAATAAAAAACATTCTAAGGGCACCATGAAGGTTGTTTGGATCACGCAACGCTCCCAATGCTATAATATGAAGGTGGAAACAACATGCTCCATGAAATCTATTAACATACTGAAAACCATATACATGGATGGTATTTACTCTCTAAGGATGAGGAGTGTCTTATGGGTATCCACTTCCCACCCCATCTCAACTCCATTGATCCAATTTTAGAACACCATGTACCTACTTCCTCAGCTAAAACTAACTTAATGAAGGAACATGAAGGGGAACACCTGGTGCACACAAATTGCTCATAAGGTCCATGAAATCTCATCATTGATGGACTAAACCAATACTAGAGAAACATGTGTATGATCTCCTGTAATTTGTTTGAGAGTCTCCTCCCCCATAGAAAAGAGATGATGAGGGATGAGAACACCCCATGTGAGACTGAAAACACATTTTTCTCGGAAACTGGGAACCCCAAACAATAACCCTGAATCACAAGGAATCAAGATGACTCCCCTCTCGTGATGATCCAGTTGAGGACAATGTCATTCCCAAAAAAATTATATCTCACAAAAACCTATTGATATTTAAATAGAGTGTACTATTTGAATTGTAACCCTATTTATGGATGAAGTTCCTCTAGATAATAACTCACCTTTACCTCCTTTTCGATAAAAAGATATAAAGAATATAAAATAAGGTCACTAAAATGGATCCCAAACTCTCACATTATAGAACTCCAATATCGATGGGTGTGGCGATCCTGGTATATGGCCACCATTACGATCAAAGAAAAAAACTCCCCTCGATACTCATTTGTGAAATTCTCCCTTGAAACCATCGAATACTTTTGATCCTTGAGAAAGAAGATCCACCAATGCATCACTATCCCACATGGAATCCTCATAGCCAAAGGAATTCATTGATCAATCAAATAACAGACAAAACTAAACTTTATCTCAACACCTTCCAACCAATCATCTATGACTAAAAAAATGGAGCCCATGTACTTCAATAGAATCTAGTGATAAAACTCTTAGAGTGTCCTCCGCCAACAGTTTTCATTATTAACATCTACTCTATGATGATCTGGTAGAACATCATTATGAAAATCTTTGGTGTTAACCTTTTGAGGACAATAATCTAGATTAATACATGAAAAGATTAAAATGGTTATATATACTAAACTAATAAAATGGACAACATAGAATTAATTATTAAATTATTTTTTATCTTATTTAAGGTTTTAACCTATCCAAATGTCAACCTATTTCAAACATGGGTTCAATGAATAATGATGCATTATCATTTCTTAGTTATCTACCATCCAACCAGTTTAAATTCATTTAACTGGACGAATAAACATAAATTACCATGCATAAGATCACATTGGGACCTAAATACCCATGTATCTTTTAGTCTCCCATATTTACTTTTCTTACAAAAATTATCTAACACCATTTCCCTACCAACTAATGAAATATTACATGTTCCTATCTCCAAAGTCCATAATATCCCTCACCTGAAACTGGTGATAAACTATGTAATAATTCCAAAAGGAGTACCCCATATAGGAGGGTAAGGAGATAAGGGAGATAGTGATTAACTGAGTCCCCTATCCATTAGACTCAAGATGATGACCTGCACAGATGATATAGTAATCATACTTATGAGACACAATAACCTCTAAGTGATCATGATGGGGACAGAGATAATATGGATACACCAATAATGACCTGATTATATATATAATCTCAATACATATACTCATTGTCATACAATTCCAAAATTACTAAAAGAGAAACTATAATAATGAAAAAGGTAATGATTTCAATGACCACAATGTAGAAACAGATCCTTCCAGATGATGAGAATGTCATATAAATACCAATATCCAACCTACTCATACTAAACAAATTTTTTATATTTGTGGGGTGAGAATAAAAGTATACACAGTAGTATCCTCCATAGATCCTTTCATGAAATAGAGGAAGAAATAATTCTAAACCATAATGAATAACAGTAAAAACAACTCATCACCTAAAAACGTATACTATATTCCAATCCTCACCCTAGATAACCCTCCGTAATTATCTTATAAAATAGAGTATATAATATAGTAATGAAACATCAAGGGTTTCTTAATCATATTTCCTCACTTGTTCATCTCTCTTCCCCATAATTACACATCAAATCCTACTTTCTGCTAAATATGCTATCCAATAAAAATCATTTATAACTATCACAAAATATACCCATACATCAAATAATCACATCATCCCTAATCAAATATACTTATAGAATAACCAAGTAGTTGTTTAGATCCACCACACCTTATATGACATATATCATGCATTGTTTATTATTCCTCATGATATCACAAATCACAAAAAGAGTAAGAAACATTAGGCTGTGAAAACCTATACATTTCATACATATTATAAAAATTTGGTTACTATATTTAGATATACATGTGTGTGAAAAAACCAAAATATATCACATGGATCTACACAATTATATATAGGTAAACTTTCATCCATGTATACGAGAACATAAACGACCATGAGAAGAGAGTAGGGACAAAGTGGGTATTTATCTATCCATCCTCACATCAGGTTGTTGGGGAAAACAACCTAACATAGACCACTAGGTGTCAGTATCCCTAATAAAAATGGGTTGTTTATTGTTTTAATTCAAAAAATATACAGGGTATAATATAGCTCAAAACCACAATGTGGGTATAACCCAGTCTTAGACTCATATGTATCTAATGTCCCATGGAATCATAACTACCATTGGTAGGACTAGATATTCAATATTCACACAAAAATGTTAAATAGATACATTAATTACTTATTTACTCTTACAATTTCAATTTATGTTAAATAAATCATTATCAATGAATTAACAATCATCATTATTAAACATTGAACAACATTTCCAATAAAATCCAAGTCAATACACTCCAATCATAATATAAATAAAGTAAATAATTTCTAAAGATCATCTATTTTGAATTCTAGAAACAACCTATTTGATGGATTAAAAATTTATTATTCATTATGAACATAATTATATAATTCATGAATTGTAGGGAAACCATCCTAATGTCTCATCATGAGGGAACTTACAACCAATGATATCTAGCTTCTTTATTCACTGGAGAAAGGAATGTAGATAAAATAAGAAATTCTACCATCTATCATTAAATGGATTTATAAAAATAAAGAATAAATATTTAATCACATCATTGAGATAACCTATATTAGATATTTTCCACAATATCTGGTGTAATCCCTAACACCCTCATGTATATCCCCATGAAACTTTTCATTATAGGAATCAACATCTACAATATCATAAATGCCTCAACACCCTATATATCATCATCCATCCCCACCTCAGCTATCCCAATATCATGTCACATCACATTAAAAATATAACATCCAGTTCATATTAGAATGTAAAAAAGATAAAATTTTGTTTGTAGGTAAAAATTGTGCCAATAAAAAGGCATCCATCCTTCACAAACAAATGACCTCTCATGGATCCAATCACATAGAATCTGACCTATGTAATAAAATGGGAACTCATTGTACAAAAGCTTTATGTTTAAAAAATAACAGGTTATTTTTCCTTCTTGATTGACAAATTCACTATTCTTAGGTTCCAACTATTGTAAAACTAAGGAATTCTCTAAAATAATATATAAAATGTTTAACATTTTCTCAACAGTAAATCCTATATCAATAACCAAGATAATTGTCATTATCATTTAACAAAAATTTTCATTCCATAATTCTCAACATGGCATATAATGATTCAAATTCATTATCATTTCCATTAGAACATGGAATATCAAATTCAATTAAGTATGTAAAATGTATTAATATAATTAACAGGAAAACATAAGAAATAGTAAATTAAAAACATTAATCTTCTATAATTATTTACCCAAAAAATTAAAAATAATGGGATTATTTTATTTAATATTTACCATAAAGAACAACACGATAAACCACGTAGATGACCATGAAATAGAAGCATAGAATAAATATAAAAATATCTATTAAATCAAGAGTCATGATGTTATAATGCGGGAAAGCAATGAAATGTGATTTTTAATCGAAGTAATTATTAATCTGGTTAAATATTTATTAGTTAATTCCATTTCCATCCAAAAGGATAATCCATGCATACCTCATGATTACACATAATTCAATAGAAGAAGAAATGAACTCCCTATATCAATGTTGTATACATTCTTTTTGTGATAATATACCAACAACGTAGATCCAAGTCACCTCTCCCACAAGAAGACTTGGATTACCGTAATTCAATATGAAAGGTTGGGATTGATCCCCATCGAAGAGATCCAAAAATTACTTGAAAAACTATCACTGGTTGCCTAGAAATTTAAGGGAGAAATATAGGGTTTGGAGAAATAAAGGTGGATATGGGTGATAAAGCGCCCTACTTAGTAAATATTTATAGCATAAACCCCTCATTTACTTAGAAAATTAATCGAAAATTATGTTTTTTTGATAAATAAATCGCCACAAAACCCAAGGTAATAATTTAATTCACATAGTTAATTTTAGTTTTATGAAATAATTTCCACGGGACACTAAATAATAACTAAAAAACCATCACCGTTTTAAGACTCACTTATACCATAATAAACACATATATTTTAAACCCATTTTTATGGTGAAAACTCTCCACACTTCTATATTTTAGTAGGAAAATCCACCAAACAACCACTGAGCCTATTTTGAGCTCCAAAGGCTTTAAGGAACATGAAAAGGGTTAGACTACATAGATTTTAACCCTTATATGTAAAGAGGCGATTGACTATTCAAATCAATTACCAAGTGTCAAAGATTAAATTGATAATTTCACTATATTAAGTTAATCTTGGTATAACATAAAAGGAATAAAGGGAATGAGAATAAATTGTGAATTATACATGATATTCTTAGAGGAAACGATTTATTTAAAAAATTTATCAAGTGTGAATTTTTTCTTAAAATGATTCTTTTCGTAACAATAGTTTTTTTAAAGATGGAATATTTTTTTATGTTTCAATGAAAAAAAATAAATTCACTATCATATATAACATCTAGGGTTAGTTTGTGTTTTCTATGTAAGGGTGATTATAGTTATTTTTTTTGAATATATGATTATGATGTTTCAAATTTTTTCTAGCATAGTTCAAAGAGTTTCATAGTTTAAGGAATAATTTTTTATCTTTGTTGTTATTATTGATGTTTTGGATATAGAAACACTTTATTTTATAATTTATATTATTGACTTTAATTTTTAAATATGGTAATATATTTTCTTGGATTATGTAAATGGATTGAAATTGGAAGAATGACAAGTTATAAATGCATTTATAAAATGTACAAAAAATATACTTTATGGATATAATGACCCCTTGTTTTTTTATTTTAGTGATTTTATCATGAAAAATACATCTTTCTCATTTATCATAATTAAAATGATATGAATTAGCGGAAAAAAATAATAAAAAAGGTGCTGAAATACCACTTATGTAGGGGAATTAATGACTATAAGAATATTTCCTCAAACTCATGAAAAGGAAGATAAATATATCATATTGTTTGTAGAAAATATCAGTTAACTATTAAGGTTTGATTTTGGAAACACATTCCCAAGTAAAATACATATAAAAAATACATTAAAATGGCCAACAAATTCATTATGGGACAAATACATGATTTTTTGTCAAAATATCATTTTCATTTCTATCACACTAGAAGTACATAGAAATAATATTAAAAAAATATTAAACATCATGTAACGATACAAATTACTATAGCTAATAATATTAATACAATATAAAAAAACAAATAATATCAACAACACAATGGTATACACGATATATTGGAACTTGGAAAAGATGATCACTACTAACATCAAAATTAATAAGAGAGAAAAATATTTAAGAATATAATAGAAATTATCAAAGAAAATCTAAATTCTTTTTTTAATTAATTATTAAATGTTGATTAATGATGAAATATATATAATGTATAATGGGAAATGTGACAGTTGGGATTTGACTTCTATGTGAACATTGAAAAATATTACAATTAGTTAATATAAAAAATAGTCTTTCTGAACATTCGGAAATATAACCATTAGTAATATGATTACAATTATAATTTTTTTAAGTTGTAATGAAAAAGTATAATTAACTTAGAAGGGAGGATCAATGGACTCAAATAGTAGTGGCATGTTCATTAAAGAATATTTACAGAGATTGGGATGGAGGGAGAATCATTGGGGTTCTACCTTGACTAATACTAAGTTGAGATTCAACTAGTGATTCTTGAATGAAATCTCAACTTCGATAAGTTCATGTTAGTAGATATTACCACTCCATCAATTCTAGTGGAGACACCCCATGAAACTAAAACCATCCTAACTTATACCTTCAGGCGTATGTGGGTTTTATAAGGGGTTATGTGTCCATGACTCAATTTCATAAATTTTAATTTCATATGTATTAGTAATATGTATTTTTAATCTATACCATTTTAGAATATTTTTTTAATAAAATATATGTTTATGTAAGTACAATTAATTCAATTCATTTTTGGAAAATAATAATACATAATTATATTTTTAGAAAATATATACACTACTATAACAATCCTGGGTTCTATAAATAATATTTTATTTAAAAAAATTGTAATTTAAAACACGTTTAATAAAATATAAATGTTAAATTAATTTTATAGTGCTATGAAATTTTTGTAAGTTTAAAGAATTTGACTATATCATAAGAACTAATATTTTCAAGAAATAATATTTTTTTGTATTTAAATGATAAAATTATAATATTTTAAGAATTATTTTGACAAAATAAATATAATATTTGAAATTACAATGTCATAATTATGTTACGAACAATTGTTTTAGAATTTTCTATAATTAATTATTTTTCGATGAATATTAAAAATACAGTTTTGGGTATTTAGTATGTTATATGACCTCATATTTTTTTCAACACATATGAATAATTAATTAAACACTATATGTGTCTTAAAATATGTTATTTTATTAATATTATTTATTTTAATAGATTTTAATCCATTTCCAAACCTATATGTGACTCTCCAAATCCTAAAGTTGAAAATTCATTTCAAAAACAATATTATATAGTAAATTTAATTTCCCATGTCAAAATTAGTACTAAAAATGGAGATTAGTTATAATGGATTAAAATAAAACAAAATATTACTCAAATGTAATACTCTATTAGAAAAAATTGGTAATCTAATGAGTTATTATTTTACTCAACAAATATTTATAAGACCATTATTTGAAAATTGCTAAACAGTTCCATAACTTTTACTATAAATACCTACCCATTTACTATTACCCCTCAATCCAAGTACATATTACAAAAATATATTGTCATTGTTCCTACAACAAATTCCACAATGGTTTCTTTAATACCCAATGGTTCTAACATCATGTTTTTGGAGAAACACCTCTTTATAAGGTAATCTTCCACTTCTCTTTTACATTCGAGTCCCCTTCTTTGTGGTATGTTTTGAAAATTGTTAAACTAATTTCTTTTAATTAAATTTATATTCTCCAATTATTGAAGAAATAGTCTTTTATTAATGTTATATGCTCATTTACAATTATTTTCCACATTTCTCATTCTACATGTAGTACCCTTCATATTTCCGAATTCATTGGTTGAGGTTCTTTCGTTTTAATGAGATATTCACATATTATGAATACCTAAACATATCATTTATGAGGTTTATTAGCCAGGTTATAAATATAATTTACATATTTAGGTATTTAATTGACCAAAACTAAAAATTTATATACTTCGTAAAAATTGATGTTATGGGCATTTCATTAAGAACTTACATTCTAAATTATTTTATATGAAACCAGTAATTTTGTCTCCTAAGGTTGTTGATGAAATTATTTAATATGAGCAGTAAGTCTGATGTAAATTAACTTATATTAAGGGTTCACCTTGATAACTGTAAAATGAATTTTATCAAGAATATATTTTCTATAGATTACATGTTTTATAATAACATGGTGAAAAATCATTGTAATTTTCATTTATGAAAACTTGTTTATAAAACATGTTCATATTACTATGAATGTATCATATTTTCATTATAGATATATTTAAATGTTATGATTCATGTTATTATTATGATGATATGTCTCATGTTCTCTTGATTCATGCTATATTTTTATGTGTTATGTTCATATTTAAATTTTATATGATCTTATGAAAAATCTCTCCCTTTCTTATACACTTAACGTGCTTCATTCTCAACCATTCTATTTAGTGTATATCCTGAGGATGTTATATGTAGTCAAAGTAACATAGCGTTAACCCATTAATAATCCTTTGAAGTTAAATAAGGGATTGTTTTATGTTTTCTTGTTTTATAATCCAAATTTCCATGAAGTTAAACATTAAAAGATCCATTGTTTTTTCCATAGAATAATAATTTTATGTAATAATAAAGTGATATTCCATAGTCAGTATCAAAGGATGGTTTAATTATTTTTTGAAATTAGGATATGAAAAATTTATTAAGAATCATATGGATAATTCTAAATATATAACAGAATCCTCAAATTTTGGAGATGTAATAAGTATGTGGTATCTAAGAAATGAAATACCAATATGTGAACTGCAGGTGGATGTGGCTCTGGATCATATATACCTTGGGGTAAGAACACTGAAAACACTGTAGTAAAATAGACTAAATCAAGAACTAGTCTATTAAAACGGTCCTTGACTCACACATAGACTGAAACTCATAGAGGATATGTTTGGTTAATCAAAATCTATTTATGAACTATTATGAGATATATAGATAGGAAATTAAATTATTATTAGAAGAGATTAAAGAATAAAATATTTTATCTTTTACTTTTTGGAACTAAACTCCCTTTGTAATTATTTTATTCAAAAAATAAACACATTTCTTACTACTATTTTTTCTATTATAATTGTTTTAAAAATGCAAGGAACAACATAAAAGATGAGTACAAAAAAATATTTACTGATGAACTTCCTAAAATGATGGAAGATGGAATGAAAAAATTAATTATTATTAATAATTAAATATTTTAAGTTATGAATAATAACTTGAATCACATAAGAGAACATATTCACCTTGAAGAGAACAACATTTTGTTGATTACTTCAGGCATCAATGACCACCATCTTTTAGGGGATATACCAATTGGTTAAATACTGAACAATGAATCCCCTATATTGAAAAGATATTTTCTATATTCTAATATTAAGAACAAAGGAAACTGACCCTGTAAGTATACCACATATAATGAAAAGATTATCATTGGTGGACACAAATTAAAAACAAGAATCCAATAAGGGAAAGTTTTAAGGAATATTTCTCTCTAAATATTTCACAGATTGGTGTGAATAAATATAGAAGATGAATTATTGAGGATAAAGTATTATGTAAATTAATCTGTGGGAGGATATTAAATGAACCATACTATATATTCCCAATACACCTTTTGCATCTTTATGGATTCTAAGAGAAGTTTTGAGATATTATTAGTGGACTGGGGCCCCATCTGTAAAGAAATAAAAAAATAGAGACTGTGAAAGGTATGAATAGATAGTGAGGTGAGATACAAAAGATTAATTTGTTTTTATAGAGATAAATTTTCATATATGATGAATGTATATTACAGGGAAATAGTGAAAAAACTAGGGTGGAACTCTGATCACAGAAAATGGGGAAGGCAAGTGAAACATTACATGTGAAAAAATTGAAGGAAGATGCATTCATGGATCTTAATTATTGGTAGTGAAAAGTTAAAATACTTTGTAAGAAATAGACCTATATAGTGTAACTATCATAGTGAGGCGAATCTTAAACTTCTCAATACTTTATATAAAGAAATTATGCTTGAGGTCTATCCTGATGTTCAATACATCAAGTGTGGTTGCTTGGGGAATTTTCACATTAATGTACAAACAGTATGATATTGGCGGGAAACAATCATTAACCTTATCATAGGACAAGGGAGAAAGGTAATTAATTTTAAATCATGATAGTTGCATTAGATTCCCTAGATGATATGGTTATAGGTACACTTATTTATCTCTCAAAATAAGAAATTAATTTATTTCATTTTGGTACAATTAATTCATTTATTTAATCCATGTTCTTAAGAAATATATAATAATTCCTGATATTATAGAAGTATATTTATCTGTCAAGACTCCCCCAAGGATTTTTATAGAAACACTAGTGTATATAGAATCTTGTATAAAATTTCGAATGTAAAATATCATCACAAATATAGTATCCATTACCTTGGTGGAATTAAACACTATATTAAAGATGAATTGGATTTAAATGTATAATTCTACGATCCAAAATTGATGAAAGAAAGTTTAGTAATATTTAATGAAAAACATAGAGTTATTTTAAAACGAAAGATATCATGGAAAATTATTTGTCTAGAAGAACCACCAAAAATATTTTTTATGTATATGACTAGTGAATAGGGAGATGGAAATAAAAGTACAAAGGTAGAAAATGTACCCATAATTCTGGAATATATTCACATATTATATGAATCGTAAATTGAAAATCTGATAAAAAGGTAGGTAGAGTTCTCCATTGAAATCATACCTCGATCCAAAATGATATCAAAGATGCCATATAGAATTAACTGTTTATATTTTGAGGAATTAATGAAACTAATTTAAGATATTTTGGTGAAGGGATTTATCCAAATAGATGTGTGTCCATCAGGAGAACTTTTTATCCTTTTAAATAAGAAGGGTGGATCAATGATGATATTAATTGTTTATATAGAACATAACATGATCAAAGTGAAGAAAAAATAACCTCTACCCATGATAGATAATTTATTTATCCAGCTTCAAATACATCAACTGATCTCAATGATCAACCTATGACATGGGTATCATCAATTGAGTCTGAAGAAAGAAAATATTCTAAAGGTTTCATGTTGAATAATATATAAGCATTATATGGATTGTTGTTATTCCCTTAAGCTTAATTAATTATGTTTCTAAATTTATAGATATGATAAATAAATAGATTAAAGAAAACCTTGATAATATCATAGTTGTTTTTATTTATGATATTATTGTATATTCAACAAGTGTTAAAGAGGATGATGATTATCTAAGGGTTATATTTAAAAATATGTGGAAAGGTAATGTATTGGAAAATGTATAAAATTTTGATAACTAGTTTAAACATGTTTCATTCTTGGGGGCACATTATAACTAGTAAAGTAATCATAGTCGACTCTTTCAAGAAAATTGTTAAAGTGGATTGGCCTCATCCAATAATATTAATTGATATTCATAAATTCCTTGATTTATCATGATATTATTGGTTTTTTTGAAAATATTATGATGAAAATATAATCGACTAACCTAGTTTTCTCAAAAATGTGCTATGTCTATTTGAAAAAAGGATTGTGAAGAAATTTTCTAGAAATAAAAGAAGAGATTAGTTATTATGACTAAGTTAACTATTCCGTCTATCAGATTCATATTATTCTCTCTTGTCATTCATCTCTAAAATATATGGGGTGTGTCCTCATGAAAAATTACATGTTTATCACTTATTAATCTTGACAGTTAAAAGTCTCATGTAAAATGTTTTCCTACTCATGACATGGGGTAAGCTGGGACCATTTTTTTCTGATGATATGGAAGCATTTCATTTATATAGGGAATTTTGATATATAAAAAAACCAATAATGTTTTATGTATATTTTTACATAAAATTTATTGAACATAAGAGAAAGGATATGGTTAGATCTTGTTAAAGGCTATGATTTTTCAATTAACAGCTTTTTTCTCTCCCAGATTCCTCCTCTCGCTATTGGCTCAGCCTAGGGTTTCCTACTGAAACTGTTGGATTTGGGGTCAGTGGTGCTATTGATCGGTTTCCTTATTTTTTACTTTCCATGTTACTTTTACCACATTCATCCTCTTCCTGTGCTGTCTGCATTTCTTATCTGTGGGTTCCTACCCCTACAGATCTTTTGTGCCGATGAAATTCCTGAAGATGGTATGCTACTGTTGAGCCCTTGGTCCTCGTTCTACAGCTCTGACCTCACGTCCCTCTACAACCCTCCTGGTCTAAAATAGAGTTGTTGTTCAACGAGGTTTTCAGTTTTGCGGTTTCAGGATCGATTGGTCTCAAAGCGTAACCTGGGTCGGCATGCTCCTTCTTTGACGACACCCGATTCTCTTCCTCAATGGCGATGCCTTCATTCAGATCCCTCAATTGAACAAACATATACTCTAACATCACTTTCCACTACTCCTCTTCTAGTCAGTTTTGGGGTGGTTCTTACAATGAGGTTTTGGTATGTTGTGAGGTTTTGTGGTCACCAGCATTCCAGGCACAAGGATTTCATCGATGGGTTTTTGTTTTCAGATATCTTCATCATGTTATCAGTGACGGTTTGTGTGCTTCTTCTCAGCGGTCATTCTTCTTGGTTCTTGTTCAGTGGGTTTCCATTTTTGATTCGAGTTTGGTTACTGTTTCTGGTGGTGGTCGTCGGAGATCACGACAGTGTCGTGCCTCTATTTATTTCTTTTTAATGTGATGAGATTTCATTGTTGTGATGATTTGGCCCCTTCTGGTATGTTGGGGGACCACGATGACATGATATGTTATACAGTGCTTCAACGGACTCCAAAACCCTATGGCATCGGGTACAGTGTTTGGAAGGTGATGAAAATGTTTGTGTTTGGACGACGTAGGTGACAATGATGACTCTTGATGATTACTGGAAATGTGACCTATGCTAACGATGGCTGGAAACGTGTTTTGAATGATGCCGTGAATCCTGAATGTGATCTTCTTGGGTGGTGTGAATCCTTTGTTTTTGAACTTTGAATTGTGAATCCTATGTTTTTGTTTCCCACCTATTGTAGGTTACCACTCAGCCTTAAAAGCGTCTTTTGAAAACCAAATAAAATTGAATTTTCTAGACTATGATTTTTCAATTCATCATCACTCTAGAATATAAAAAAACTCTAATGCATTACGTAGTAAAGACCCTATTAAGAGGTAAATAATGTATATTCAAAGAGATCTATTGATCAATGAGATATTAAGGTCTGAAATGGGAATAATAAGGGTAGGCACATCATCAATCCAATCCAAAAATTAATTCTCAACAATCATTACTAGATAAGACCAAGAGATCTCAACGAGATGATCCACTAATATAAAAGACAATAAAGTCTATGAAGAATGAGAATTTTCTTATTTTGGTATTGGTTAATAAGGTGTACTAAATTCTCATAAAATCTTATGTTTTTCATATATCATAGAGATAAATAATTATTTGATTAATGAAGCTTATAACTTTACATTCTTCATACATCCCATATGGTTTAAAATATACATGGAACTTCATTTTTTAATTATTTTTAATTTTTTTAAATTTTCATATGTATGATTAATTTATCTATCAGATATTATATTTAATGTGTTATATATTAGTTTATAGTATATTTTTTTATTTGAAACACTTTAAAAAAATTTAATATTCCCATTAACTGAATAATATAATTACAGTGGTAGAATGTAAAATTTTTGGATCATGATTAATAAATTTATTAAATACATTCAATGATTAATTCATCAATTATATACATTAAATATTTTTTTTATGATTAATTAATTAATATTTTAACTATAAACAATAATGGTAATTAAATATGGCTTTGTAAATAATCATATGTGATGGGTTGGCTGATTCACCTAACCAATGAATGATCTCAATTATTATATAGAAAAAGTAATGTAATCTAATTTTTTGTTAATCAATTTATACTATGTTGAAACACTGAATATGTATTACTATAAAGAGAGAATATTAAAACACAATTCTCCATATTTTATCTTTATATCATTAATGATTATTTTAATAAATTAACTAGTACATCTGATATATGTCAAAAATAATCAAGTGAATTTTATATTTTTATTTTACAGTTGAATTTATCAAATCACAATATCATATATTAGATCCATATCAACTAGAATTTGGATCCCTTAAATTTTTCTATATATTAGTTTGGGAGATAAAAATTCATGTATAAGTTATGATATGAGAAAATCAATGGTAAAAAATCTTATAAAATTATCTTGAATACATGTTAATCATGTTTGATCCATTGTGATGATTCTATCAAATATCCACTGATGTACTCTAGGGAGATAAAAAGGATTATAGAGACATTATACTCTTTCAATGGTATATTTATTGGTTTTTTCATGCACTATAATTTGATTGACTGTGAAAAAGATAATTACACTTTTCTTGATGGGAATATAAACATTTCAATAGATATAAAAATTAGGAGACCCATCACATTCTATTAATGAAAAAAATAAATTTAATATTCATTAATTTGTGTAACTAATTAATATTATAATACGTAATAGAAGTGTTAGTGTATTTAATTTATGGATTAAATTATAAATTTATATACTAAATAAATAAATTAATATATTTATTTATATATATAACATTATCTTTCTTAAATTATATTAAAAAATTAACTGAAAAATTTAAATCCATAAATTAATATCAATTAAAAATAGAAAACATTTAAAAACAAAAATATTAAATATTAATATTGCTGATATACCGGTTTATTGTTACATTACAAAATCATATTTTAATGTTAAAAAATAATAATTAATAAATTATTGAATGATTAAATTAAACCTGACATGAAATTTAAATCATTTTGAAAGAATTAGAAAATGAAATAATAGGTAAAATATTGAGAATTATATAATTAAAAAGTAATATAAAAAGAAATAATAAGTGATAATAGATTTTTAAAATCATAATAACCAAATATATTATAAATTTTAACAAAAATAAAATCTAGAACATGGATAGAAAACACAAATAGTAAATAATTTAGTTAATGTATCCTTCAACATATTCTATTTTTATTGAAATAAAATATGATTATAAAAAATAAAACAATAAAAAAAATTATATTAAAATATGTCAAAATGATTATATATTTAGATTCTTTCAGTTAAAATAATTATATGATATTATTATACTGTATAAAAAGTATCTTTGAAATGATTTTAATAATTTAAAAAGTAGAAATTATGTTATAAATCAACTTAGTATACCAAGATGCCTTATATAAAATAATCATACTGCTGTTACATGGTATAAGTAATTATAAGTGTCTTTTGGGTAATCTTAAAATATATATCCTCTCACACTATCAAAATTATGAACTGGAAATTTATTTTAAGTCATCATAGTACCCAAAAAATTTACATTTAAAATATTAAATAATTCAAGTTTATTTATATTTCTTATGAGTAAACGTAAAATATATAGTTTCATAAATATTTCTTGAGTCATTTTTCATGGATTATCATTGGCCAATACATTAACACACTAGTATCAATCTTTAATTTTTTTGGGAAAAAAATATGATATTAAATAAAAACAAGATCATGAATAAAAATTATAAAAATAAATGAATGTGGTATAATTTTCATTTCACAGGATTTTTTACCATTTCAGTTTATTATAGTTTGAATAATTTTTTATTTTTCAAAATATTTTTTACAAAAAAGTATAATGAAATCATATTAAACTACTTATGTAATTTTTTAATATATCCTCTCTATGAATGTTCAATAATTTCTTATGAAGTGTTACAACTAATGTTAATGCCAATAATATCCTTACAATCCCAAATATTCTTTAATTAAAGTTGGATTCTAAATCATTATTTTTACTCTTTTAGAAGTTTGACAAAATTTAATGATATAAATACGACATTGATCTAAAAAATAAAAAATATAAAATTTATCCCATTAATTTATAAGTAAGTTAACTTATATGAAGAATTAATATAAATCCTAGAGATGTAATTAATTAATAAACTTTAAAAAAAATCTTGAATATTTTTTTAGTCCATAACATGATTTATTTATCTTATAAGAAAATTATCTTGACCCTTTTTAATAAAAAATAAATTAAATCATATAAACACTTTAAGTAATCTCTCTATCTAGAAAAATTATTTTAACAACCATTTTATAATGAAATAAATCAAAATGATCTAAAAATTCTATGATAACCTAAAGAAAATATTTAGTGTAAATTGGGGAAAAAGGTTCTTTATAATCTATATCATCTTTTGAACTGCGTATATTTTCAAATTATTATGATTTTTATATGTCAATATTAACATATAGATCATGTTTCTTCTAAAATTAATATTTGTATGTAATGGTATTGTAACCATATTATAATTATAAATGATTAAAAATCACATTAATATCCATTGAATTAATTTAATCATGAAATATTTTAACACTTATAAGAACATGAGAACCAGACATTGAATCATTAAAATCTCATGATAGTTAACATAATTTAAATTAAATTCATCCACTTGATGATACTCTATATAATCATCATGTTTAAATGTATTATATGACCATTGAGGCCTTATAAGTATTTTATAATCAAGTATTTCATCATATTTATATTTACTCTATGATGGTTTAATCACACTATCTTCCCTTAAAGTAGCTATTTTATTTTGATCATGATCAATAGTGAAAAAATGACATTTTTAAATGTGGGGTTTGATTCCAATACATTAACATGATCCAATATATAATTTACTTTACATGGAATATTATCACAATTAACCTAATTATTTTTATACAATATTAAATAATCATATTCAATGACTCTAATAGAGAGAGAATGAAGAAAATAGACTACCTATGAAACTAATACAAGATCCAATAAAATAATCACTGAAAATTTTTAGTGTCTATTAATGTTTCAAATAAGGATTATTTCTATTTATCAACTAATAAGGTGGTTTACTCACAATGTTTTAAGTTACTTGACTGAAAATAATAACAAAATTCCTAGAATTACATCCCCTATAAAATATAGCCAAGTTGATTGACTCATCACCCACATAACTATTCCAAAAAGTTTTTGATTTACACTTTTTTCTACTATAATTCATTAAGATATAATGAGAATAATGTTTCGAGTCTTAATTAAGAATCCATAAAGAAACTATATATGGTCATGTGTTTTCACCAAACTCATTACAAAGTTTTAAATATTTTTATACTTTATCCGATGTTCTGAATTTTATATTTTTCCAATTAATTATATGACAACATTAAATGATATAAAATAATTCAGGGAACTATATTTTTCATATAGGAGGTTTATCCAACAAAATTTGTGAAAACTATCAACAAATGAAATGAAATGTTTAAATTCACCCATGTAAGAAGGTGTAATATGTCCACACAAGCATGTATGAATAAAATTGATAACATCATCACATATATATTCTATTTTATTTATTAAATAAAATATTTAATTTCGTTTTATATAATTAATAGCATATAAAATTTCAAAAAATTCTTTCATGTACATGTCCTTCATTGATTAAAATTTTAATTTTTGGTTTACTGATATTTTTTAATTTTTTATACCATAATATAGAATAATTTCATAAATTTTATCATATTGACTTATGAAATCATAGTTAATTGATAATTCATCTAAATCAGTCATATATAAATCATAAAATAAGATTATAATACCAACAAAATTGAATTAAATGAATATGAAATTTCATGTAACTAATATAATAAACATTCAAAAATTAACCGAAATTCCAAAATGATATTAAAATAGTTATAATTGAATGATAATAAGTAATATATTCCATCAAAATACATTAAATGTAGTATAAGTAATCGATATTACTCATAATCCTACTATAGGAGCATTGGATCTATCTTCGATAATTATTTATCACACAACATTACTAAATTACTAAGCATTGTAAACTCCTGTATAGAATGTGCTACTAAAGTAATTGGCCACTCGTACCATGATATTGTCTTATTTGGGAACATGTATGTTATTTTTTAGTATATAAGCCAATCCACCCATGTAAAGAATCTTTAATGGATGAAGAATCCATTTGACCTTATTAATTGGTGCTTTTGTCTCCACCATCACCAATGTGGGATCTCCCGATGAGCCTCTCTACACCACAAGGGCCCAACATTACCATTTTAAAACTATATGGAAATTGGATTTATTAAAAAAAATACCCATAGGGAAATAACACATCAGGGAATTTGGATTACTATAGAATCCACTTATTAGTTTTTTTGATAACTTATCAATCATGAAATGTTTTTTAGGGGATACATGTCCCATATCTAATAAAAAATAAACACATGAAAGTAATATATAATGCATAAAATATCTGATGTGGGTGTTCTATAAACAAAATCTATCATATATCATCAATTGTTTGGAGTGTCCTGAAAGACAGGATATATGAAGGCAAGAGATCAAGGGATGGGTATGAGTACATTCTTGGGCACTAAATTTTTTATTGAACCATTCAAAGATGTCATAGAAATAAATGTGTCTCAAATTTGATATTTTTTCTTGATTATTCTTGAAATGTTTTCTTATTACTTGAGTATTCATGTTATAATTCTTGATTTTAAGAGTTTTTTTTTGAGAAAATCCTTTATTTTGAGAGAATATTATAAGGATCTTGGGGTCATGTGGTTAATGCGAGAAGTTTTGAATACCATGAACAAACCATGGAGACAAATCTAGACAACTTCCAATTAAACATTCATGATTAACATAATATGTTCTAGAATATTCAACCAAACAATTTATAGTACTATTTTTTTTAATTTTTTATTCCTTAATATCCTAAATATCAATAATATTTTTAATTATTTATTTATTATAAATCGATTAGTTATTTTTTATTTAAAGGTGGGGGTTTATAAAATGTTTTCAAGTGTTGAATTTAAAATGTTTTAGAAATTTGAAATTGATTTTAGTAGGATATTTTGATAATTATTTAAGTTTCTATTTGTAAATGTATCAATTTTTTTACATTTTGAATAATTTTTAATTGGTACTTTATATCATTTAATTACGAGAATTTGGTGGTTCTAAAATCTTTGAAATTTTGGTAAATAATGATTGGTATTTTTTTAAAAAAATGGGGTTTCCTCATATTATATGATTAATTATTTAAAATATGTTTTCGTTTATGTGGATTTAATCATTAGAATTATGTCCAAAGTGTTTTATTTTTCTTATTTTTTAGAGTATTCCCTCACAGTGTCCGTATAGAACTCTATGTAGGAACAATGAGCGGTTCAACTAAATTATTCTCTCTAGTTGATCAATGTCTATCTATGTTAGTTGTTCTATCTCATCCATCAGTGGATCAGAGTTATCATCCCACACTAGATCAATATATGGACTATGAATATGAGTTTTAGATCATATAAAAACTCTTTTCAATGGGAAACAAGAATCCCAT
This sequence comes from Viscum album, assembly GCA_963277665.1. NCBI lineage: Eukaryota > Viridiplantae > Streptophyta > Magnoliopsida > Santalales > Viscaceae > Viscum > Viscum album. Next base: position 118,332,910 of record OY728137.1, read on the forward strand.
AAATTAAATTAGTGTATAGGGAATATTGAGAAATACTATAACCACCTTAAACACCTAGAGTCTCATAAGATCATGTTTTCAACTATTACACCTTAATTTCCAAGATGTAAGGAGTAACGGTCCTTCATTAAAACTAATACATAGAAGTACTATTCATAATTTTGGTTCAAAGTTTGTTTCTAAAAAAAATTACTTCTCAAAAATATTTAAAGAGTATATGGTGATGTAATTTCATAACCTTGAGCATAAGGAATAGTTATTTTTTGATTACTCTCATTGTATCAACATTTTTCACCTAATCTACCTAATGTGAATCCTATCATAGGGACACCAATTAATTTATTTAGAACCAATGTTTTAAATACAGTAATAATAGGACTAAAATTTTCCCAATCAAGTAGAATGTTTTTGTAAAGTTCATCTTTAGTTATACGGGCTCATTGTAAAGGGGAAAAATAATGGTAAAATTTATTCGAAAAAATGTATTTTATTTGTATATCAATTTATAATCAAATGTTATAACCTTTCACCTCCATCCTTATATACCCATGAATCCTTATTATTGTTTACTCCACTATCCTTCTCTAATAAAATTAAATATCTCTCATTATCCAATACTATTAATTTTTTATTGAAAAGGTGATATAATTACCACAATATTAAATGTCCTTACCCAGATTATTGACATTATTCCACTAATTAATCTTGAGTTATCCAACTAATAATTAGGATAACCCATTCCCAGACTCTCATATATGATTCTATAAATATTTACTTTAAAAAAATACATTCATACTAGTTGTAAAATAATAGATATAACCATCATTAATAATAAAATTAATAATATTGTTTATTATATTATATCATAAGGATATTTTTAGGTTTATATATTTAGTGTATTAAGACAAAAAACATAAAAATACTATGTTCTAGTATCATATGTACATTTTTTATTATATATGAAACTACATAATCTAAAATGAGTCTTCAACGTAATCCAAAATTCCTTTCCATGCTCTATCCAAAAACATTTCACATGTACTAATTTTATTCATAACTGGGGTGTTTAAATCAAAAGAAAATGTTATGATATAAAACAAAATAAATGAAACATATATACGATGTTCAAAAAAAACATGGTATACATAATTTTAATAGATTAAATAATATGAATAATTCCATAATCTACTAGAACTAAGAGAAATATATGTCAAATAAATTAAATAGAAACAAGGATATCAATATTGTTGACATTATACCGATGTAATATATAATGACAGATATTAAGAACATTCTACCAGGTTCTTGTTTTAAGATAAATTACCAATATGGGGGAGGTATACACAAAACCCCAATATTTTTTTTTTTATGGAACTTATCAATGCATCAAGGGGATATTTAATGTTAGGTTCTAACCACCGCATGTTTTTTTAATTCTATTGGTCAGAGAAGGACACTCAAGAGGGGGCTAAATTGAGTTCCTATGAAAATTTATGTTAAAAAGGTTTTCTTAAATGATTTACCCAATTTAAGTTAAAATAGGCCCATTAATCAAGATTATAAGATTATAAGATTTTGACTGTTCAACTAGCTTATCAAACGATCGACTAATTATCATTATCATCAATATGATATATTGATATACCTTTTGAAACTATTATAATAATGAAAAACAATTATAACTACTATCCATCAGTAACAATCAAAGTAAAATTTGACTTTTTAAAGTATAATTTAAAACAAAGAGTGACTAAATAGAAACAAAAAATGGATAAAACTAGTGGTTTCATCTCAAGATGAGACCTAGCCCACTTTACTTGGTGATCACCTACCACCAAGAAGTTTATATTAATAAACATGATCCACACCTGGGATCGGGGTAAACAACGGTACATAGGTCTGTCCGGGTCACATAACCTTTCCCACTATTCTTTATGGGAATAAACTATCAGGTCATACAAGGACATATTCTATGCATATCTTTGAGAGTAAAAAAATGTAAGGAGATATAAGTGGAGGGATATCTTGTATCCTTCAGTATAATTCAAGAGACAATGTGTGTTTTAATAAAGGCACACACACACTGCTTGAATTTATGTAAAAATGCACACGACAGAGAAAATAAGTTTGATATGGGAATTATAAGGCTCTCTTTGTCCTAATATGCAACTTTAGACTCCATAGATTTTACTAATGTGAATTTTGAGTCCTCTTTGAGAAGTTGACACAAAAACAATGTCTCGCATTCTAGATTCTAGCTATACGTTTGGTTCTATAGGTATGATCTTCTCTTTCTTTGATATGCCTAATTAATCTGTAAAATCCATGTGCTTCTTGATTAATATTTCCTCGTGTGTTTTTCTTTGTGTTCTTGGGTTCACACTAGTTAAAATAATAGTTTTCAGCTATTTTTCAGTATGCCTCATGCATTTGCTCTCTCTGAGCCACATGTTCTTGTCTTTATGGCTGGGTGCATGTGTTGGAGATATCATGAAGCATGATCTATACACCTCATACTTCATACTGTCAAGTGACATGTTTACAAAAAAACATTAATATTGATAGTGTCATTAAATGACTCAAATATTACTGTTAGAAATAATATATACATTTAAATCGAAAAGATATAGCGTAAGGAACAGAGTAACATTATTTCTTAAAATAGTGTCATTGGAAACCATGTATTCTCCTTTTCCATTAGGCGAAGAGACAGTCACAGCCCCATAGTTACATTGAAATCCGGAACTGGTAGCAAAAATATGGTGTGAGGATCACATTGTCTCAGGTATTTGTGTCTAGTCCTTTGTTAAAACATTGAATGGTGTTTTGGAGATTGTAGCAAGTAACTAGTGTCACTGACTGAAAATTATTTTTTATTGTTTTAATAAAAAAACTTTTGAGGAAAAATGAGAAAACCCAGATCTTAATTACAAAATATATGAACCAAAAAAACTAGAACAAACTAAAGGGACCACCCCTCCCTATCCAATAAAAAAAGATGAAAATCCTCACAATCGCCAAACCACTCCACAAGCTGTTCCATTCACGAATGCACAGGCCTGAAACCAATGGCGTATACATACCCTCTCAATCAAAAAATTCTGAATGGTATGTACTGGTTATGATTTAATCTTTGATCCCCATATGGAGTTGGTCCCTCAGAATGCTGGTAGAACACCTTCGAGTGACCTTTAAAAACAAACAAAGTCTTCTCTAAATGCCACAGAACACAAACCATCATGCTTCCCAATCACACAACAGATTCCACCAATTTAATCAGAATCATTGAAGGATAGATTTATATTACATTAAAACATTTCCCATAACCACATCCAAGAGGAAGAGGATACCTGGATGCTTGGGAGAGTTGACATCTAATTTTCAGTTGTAGAAGGTAGCTGATCCCGGGTCTGTATGTTCTCCTCAAGGATGACCTTCCATTTATTGAATCCCACCACAATAATTAGGTCTTCTTTAATAAACCGGGAGTATTGTTATTTGTTGAGTGTCACCATTAATGACCTCCCCATCATCTTATCCACTTCTTCTTTAGATGAATTCAACATCAGTACCTCATTGACAACCTCTTCTTTAGAGCCTAGCAATAATTATAGAATCTTCTTATCCACAACCTCTAATTAGGCTTTTTTGGAATTTAGTTTCTTTTAAGACCGATTATCCAAGGTAAGAATTAACGAGGAGTAATCTTTCATACTTTTTCCCCTTTTATTAGTCCTGTTACTCCTTGGACTTGCATCTCTCCCAACCAACATAACAGTATCCGTTCCATTTGTTTCTACCACATGTTCCCCATCTGCATCGACCAGGAAGCTAAGATTAGAATTCAAACTATCCTCTTCATGGATTGAAAAGTCATTTCTCAACTTAATTTGGTTGATGGTCCTTGAAAAATCACCCCCTAACCACCTAGAACTAACAAAAATGTCATGTTACTTCCTTCCCTTACCATAAGAAAGCATACCTGATCTTAGCACCTCTGCATAGGAGTCAATCTCCACATCCACCTATCCCCTTTCCCTCTGTTCCATAGAAATTTAAACCTAACTCGATAGCCTTGCCTCATGAACAACCACACACTGAACCAAACCATCCCCCACTTTTACAACCTCAAAAGGAATCAACTCCTTGCCACAAGAAGGGATTTCAAGATCTTACATTATCTTGTTAAAAACTTCGGAGACCATCATAATAACCACTGGTTCTATTTCCTTCTTCCCCATTGAAGAATCTTGACTATCCTTCAAATACCCATTGGGTATCACTGGGTGATAGTCAGGAAACTTCACCTCCACTGGCAGTACAGACTGAGACACATTAACCTTGTCCAAGTTTTTGGTGTTGTTACCCCAACCACTACCTTCTGAACCCCTAGCCAACTGTTTTGATGTGCCAACCACATCACCAGAATCTGAATCAATACCACTACATCTACCCAAATTCCTAACATGTTCTATATTTCCCCATCAATAATTATCCATTTAATTTCCCAGCTGATTGTTGGTAGAAAATAAGTCCACCCAAGAATCATAGAAAACCTGCTGCTTTCACCTTTCTTCCTCACTGACTATAACAAAAATATACTCAAAAGTAATCTTTGAATCATCCATTTCCACACACACTTGCGGGTTGACCAGATGAAATATTGATTTTGTTCGACTATCATAACAGAGAAATCTACCCAAGAGATTTCCAATCATCCTAATGACCGAAGGATTTTGAAAAGGAAAAGGTAAATTCGAAAAACTATCCCAAACATTAGCAGTAGGAGTGTCGCGCTTTATATAGAAGTTGAAGGTCCAACGAAATAAGAAGAACCGGTGAGAAATCGACTAGGAAAGGATGAGGTCATCCTATGAGGAGAACCGAATCATAATATGGTTTCGATCCAGTAAGCCCACAATCGTCCGCTCCTACAAGTTCTATGAGTTGAAGACGAACCGATCAAAAAAATCTACCGAGGGTCACCTCTTATTAAACCAATACACCAAGGTCAGGTTGAGAATAAATAAGGATTTTGTGAACTACAAATTTGACAACTGAAGATTCTAGAACCCGTCAACTAGATATTGGACTTTAGGGCATAAAGTGGCTTTCCGGAACGGAGGAAAAAATCAGGGTTAGGGAAGGGGAATAATGCTGGACTGACATTCATGAATGACGTTGGAGGTCCCTCCCCCTCTTGGAGGGGAGGGAACATAATGGAATCTATTGTCATCTCTATAGTGGAATCATTGCTGTCATTGTCTCTATGTTGGAAGAATTTCCACCATCGTCCGGAAAGGAATGGGTGTCACAAACATTATGAACTATGAAACTGGTTACGGTGTCTAAGTCATGGTGTCTAGGTCACAGTGTCTGAGTCATGGGGTCTGAGTTACGGTGTTAGGGTTATGGTGTCAGGGAATTTTCCAAAATCTTGAACCAGTGATAGACATACTGTTTCCCAAAACATATCCAAGCATATGTAAAAATGTTTTCAGAAATAATATTCATAGAATGAATTAATCTTAAGCATTAATATAAAAAATAATTATAGAACAAGATCAAATATAATTTACAATAGTAAAATAGAATATTAAGGATTCTAAATCAGGATCTTGTAAATGTTTATACCATGAGTTGTAAGAATTAATGCACAATTTGCGGTAGATTTAGCAAGGTTAAAATGATTTGCGACTATTAAAAAATGATTAAAACTGGAGGAGTTCAACAATATCCACCTTTTTTATGATTCTATATTAAGGGCTTTAAATGCCTTTTCTTATTGTACCCCTTTTGGGATGATAACAAATAAATAGGAAAAATAATATAAATATGGAATGAAGGTATATAAGAAAGTAAACAACAATTGGGAACATTGAAATGGATTGAATGATAGATGTCATTAAAATCACGAGGAAAAATAAAAAACATACCTATCAAAATACATTTTCACTTCCCTTTAGCACTATCAGTCTTCTTTTTTCCATTATAAGGATCATCATAAAAGGCCACATGATCAAAAGTGGAGTTTGTAGAAGGGATTGAGCCAATTCTAAGACATGGTAGAGGCACTCCTTCAAAAATAGAAGGTTCCATAGTTGGTTTGGTGGAAGATAAAGGAAAGGATTAGTCAAGGATAACATGTATGATCAAGCTCAGAGCCTGAGATACAGACATGGATGAAAAAGAAAAGGTAGTGGATGATGAAGGGCTTGAGACATGCTGAAAGGGTGAGCTAAAGGTTCTAAAATGGCACTACTTTTCACATGAAGACCAGGCTTTAACAACTTAATGAAATCAATATTGATCTCACCAACATATGAAATTTATTTCTCAATATCATCTTTTTTCTCTATGAAATTTTCCAACAATGGAGTAAAATATGTAATATTTTGATCTTGAGTCTTGAAGGATTGAGTGACAGGAAGAATTTTAAAATTATATGTTGGGTACATGAAATTATTGGTCATATCGTAATTAGAGTAAATCCTAATAAACTAGAAATCCACGATTGTAGTTATTTCATCCTGAGAATCATTGGAAATATTTGAATGAGTCCTTAATAAATCATGTACACTGAAATTAATTTTGATGAGAAAAAAATAATCATTCATTATCAATACCACTTAATGTTGACTGAAGTTCTTCTTTAACAACAGTTATCATCAGATCATTTTTGATAGGTTGAGATGATAATATAGAGGCATTTGAAGCTAGTATGTATGAATTGAGAGTCATAAGATTATTTATAAATTTATGTAAACATTCCTTATACTCATCAGTTAGCTTGTTAAGAAAAAAACAAGATCATGCATTACATTAACTATCTTGATGTTTCTCTAAATCAAATATTTTATATAATGAAGTCAAATTTGGTTGAATCATAGATGAAAATTTCTATGGGATATAATCACTATCATCCTCAATACGATGAGATGCATAGACTTGTCTAGTTTTCAACCCTTTTTGCATATCATCAACCATATATCTAAGAGAATTAACCTCATGACTCAACTATTTATTCTCAATCTTAAATTCAAATATTTCATGAAGAATTTTAGGTTGAATATTCCATATTATTTTCTCTAAAATAAATCCATCATATCATTCCCTGATATTTGTCATAGGATAAGGTTGGGATTTCATTATATTTTCATATCTTTCTAAAAATGTATCTCCAAATGTTTTCAGAGCACGGTGACTCACAGACTCAGAATATTCTTGAGTTGGTATCAGAATTGGAGCATAAACTGGTTCAAGGCCCTTACCATACATTACGTTTAGAGAATAAACTTGTTTCAATGGAAACAAAATGGAAAGGTATATGCCTTTAATTGAGGTCTCGTCGGTATTTTCTAGATAAAAATAGCTGGGAAACATATACCCGTTATCCATAGTGATTTGATCAAGAGGATTAAAAATTTGGAACAATTTCTAAACTAGAGTTCTACCCCCAAACCGGTCCATCTCATATGGGACTAAGAGGATCTGTCTCATGACCCACTTCCAAATTTTTATCTCAAACAGACTCACCCATCTATTTTCAAGCTAGTTGAAAGGCTTGTTCAATTATTTCCTTAGAAGATAGGATGAATTTAGGTTCAAATTGTTCTTTTAATTTTTCCCCAACTACAACATCTTACTCAACAAAAGGTTCTTAAAAATAAAACTCATGAACAAGTTGTATATCTACACTATAAGTAGGTTCTTATTCATCAACATGTTATTTTTCAAAATTAGATTCTTCCATTGAGTCAACACTTCTCTTAGAAACTGGTACATATTTTATAACTACATCTTGTGGAATAGGTAGGACAGTGTAATCTTTTTCTATGATAGTTCGTGACATATTTGAAACAACTGCATCACATAATTCTTCATCTGAATAATCATCAAATTTATCTAGTTCCAAACCCGGGTCATATTTGATTCTTTGGTATTAAATGATTCTGAACTAGATTAATCTTATCATACAACCATTCATTATCCCCCCTAAAGAGACTTTTTCCAAGGATTACATCTTATTCTCATCCTTATTATTATATCATTTCTGACAAAAAAACTCATAATCTTTAATAACATATTCATTCAATACAATGAATTATTTAGATGAAAACAATATAGAGATTAAACTTGAATAAAACAAATTGGGGTATTTCGAAGTTGAATAGATCATTTAACACATGTGAAGTATAATATAGTTACACAGATTGATCTTCTGCCCATTTTTTATAATATGTTTCATGAATAAATCTTGATACTTAAGAGTACCAAATTATCCTTTCCTTGGACAAATATGATTGTTGATAAACCTAAATAGCATCCTTGTTTCACCATCTCGATCAACAACAATTCCTCATCATTTCTTATTATTTATAGTTAAACTTCTTAGGGCCACTTCTAAGATTAAAAAATCACAATGAGGCAGAGGGCCTTATTGGAAATCCTCAAAAAAAATTCATGGGGTATCCCTAGATAGCCATCCCATAGCCTCAAAGAAAAAGTACATATTTGACAAGTAATCCAGCTTCATATTACAAACTATTATTCAGTATTGAATGAAATCGGAACATACTGATAATTTTGAGAAACATGTTTTGGATATATCTTCCTTTTCTCTTTTGTGAACCAGTTAAACCAACCCTAATCTTCTAGTAATTAAAAAACGAGTGACTTACTTGTCAGCAACCACATCGAAAATACTTTCTTGTCTAGTAATACTATTCAATCAGTAAGACATAGATTCAATGGTCCATAATAAATTACATTTGGTTCCTTTTTCACTTTCTTATAAGATATGTGTTTCTCCGGAGGTGATGAAGATGAGTGCATTATTCTGGCCATTCATTAGGGGATCGAGAAAGGTGAAGGGATGAAAGAGAACTAACAGTTTTAGGTAGAAGGGTTTCAATTTCAAGAGAAGGTAGATTAGGTGAGGAGAGGAGTGAAAGTTATTTAGTATTTTTCATTAATTGATTTCAAACATTGAAAATTAAACAATGTGGCATAAAAACAATACAAAATAAACACAGTGATACCAGAAATAAAATCATAAAAATATAAAACTGAGTCATTAAGGTGACACCAGTAAAGGTTGTCATGGTGGCATTATTATTGGGTATCTATAAACTGTGCTACTATATCATTGAGGCAACAAGTGTATGAAAATAGCCAAGAGATGGTAACTGTGAGACAATAAACATGATACTATAACTTCAAGACAGTAACTTGTGAAACTATGAATAGTGAAACAATAAACTCTGAAACTTTAAGTGTCATATAGTGACCAAAAGACAATAAATTTTTTACTTAAGAATCATTATTCCTAATTGATGTATGATGTAATTTATCCTTTCAGAATTTAATGGTTTAGTGGACATATAAGAAATTTGATGTTCAGTACTAACGAATTTCCAAGTGATATAATCTTTTTAATAATGATCTCTCCAAAAGTTATTAGTTATATCAATATGATTTTTCCTGGAGTGTGAAATAAGATTCACTGAAATTTTAATACCAATTGTATGGTCACAATTTGTAGGTACATGTCTGAATTTATATAAACAGTTTACTAATATATGATTTATCCAAGAAATTTGAGCACAACAGCTTCCAATAGCTATGTATTAAGCATTGGAAATAAATAAAGAAATATAATTTTGTTTCTTTCTACAACATGAAACCATTGGTGTTCCCCAAAAGTGACATGTCCTAGGAGTTCTCTTTCAATCTAACATGCATCCCCCAAAATCAAAATCATAATAAATCCCTATATAAAATGATTTCATTTAAGGTAAAAAAATGTCAATAGATAGTATGTTTGAGGTATTTGAAAATTCTTTTCATAAAATTTATGTTAGATTCATTGGTATTAGCATTAAAATATGTACACATACACACCCTAAACATTATAAATGACCTACTAGAAGTCATTTTTAGAAAACCTCCAATCATTACGTTGTAAGTCGTTTGATCATCTAATTTACCATCTTTATCAAGATCCAACATACAAGTATTACTCATTGGAGTGTTATTTCTTTTAGTGTTATCCAAGAAAAAATGTTTTAGAATATCGTTAGTATATTTACATTGTTTTAAAATGATAGCTTTCTTATTTTGAATGAATTGAAATTCAAGAAATAATTTTAGTTCACCTATTAAATTCAATTCAAATTCATTTTTCATCAACTTTGAAAAATCAATATATAAATAATTTCTTGAAGATCAAAAAATAATACAAGTGACATAAATTTTAACTACTAAAACACCTTAAGAAATTCATTTTAAAAAATAGCAGTATCATCTATACCTTTTTTAAAACGTTTTGTGAGGAGAAAATTACTTAATCAATCATACCAAACTCTTGGTGCATGCTTTTAACGCCACAAAACTATTACTAATTTGAAAACTTGATTTGGAAAATGAAGATTTCTAAAACTAGGGGGTGTTCAAAAATAAAATCCTCATCTATATACCCATTTAGGATTGCACTTTTGAAATCCCTTTTATAAAGGTTGAAATTAATAGGGGACACAATCAGCTAGTAGAATTCTGAGGGCCATAAGTCTAGATACTAGTGCAACGGTTTCTTGATAGTCAAATCCTTCTTCTTAAATATAACATTGTGCAACCAATCTCTCATTATTTCTAACAATATTACTATATTTTTACACATTTTTCTTGAACACCCATTTTGTGCTTATAGCCAAGGTGTCATTGGTTATATCCATAAGTTTCCAAAAATAATTCCTTTTAAACTAATTTATTTCTTATTGCATAGACATCACCAAAAATTCATCATTGATAGAATAGTTGATGTTTTTAGGTTCAAGCTGTGACAAGAAAGCATGATGTTCAACCTGATTTATTAGAGAAGCTCTTGTTTCTATCCCTTTATCTAAATCTACAACATAAACATCTAAAGGATGGTTTTTGAGGGTTTTAGTTGGTCGAGAAAAGGAGGTGCTAGTAATTTTAGGTTCATCTATAGGTTTGTATTCATCATGTCTAGATTTGGAATAATTTCCTGAACTATTTGATTTAACAAATTTCTTGAAAATATGATTGGAAGAATTTGTATTTATGTGAATGTTTGTTATATTGACATCAAGGTTATCTAGGGAGGTTTGAGGAACAGGTGGATCTGTTTCATCATATTTGATATGCATAGATTCTTACACACACTTGGTTCTTTTTTTAAACACTATGTAGGCCTTACTAGAGGATGAGTAACCTAGGAATATTCCATCATCACTCTTGGATGAAACTTTATCAAGATTATCCTTGGTAATCAGAATATAAGCATTGAAACAAAAATCATTCAAGTAATTAAACTTGGGTTTTCTTTTGTTCTAGAACTCATAAGGAGTCTTCTTGAGGATAGGTCTGATTAAGACTCATTTAATTATTTAGAATGTTTTATTCACAGCCTCATCCCAAAAGTAAACTGGTAGGTTTTACAGATTATGCTTTGTTTGGGAAATATATTTTACAGTTTTATTCTATGTTTACTCAACTCCATTTTATTGAGGTGTCATAGAGGCATAGAAGATATGTATATAGCCATTGATTGGGATAAAATATTCAATGTATTGATTTTAAAACTCACATCCTTGATTAGTTCTTATGGATTTTATTCTAAGTCCACTTATATTTTTAACTGTTTTAGCATACTTGGTGAAGTTAGTACAGGCTTCACCTTGGTGAGCCAATAAATAAGTCCAAGTATATCTAGAAAAGAGATTTAAACTAATAAATACATAGTGATTCCCATTTAAACTAGAAATTGTAGGTTTTCCAAACAAGTCCATGTGAACCAACTCAATAGGCTGAGAAGTTGAAACTTCTTTCTTTTATTTGAAAGATATCATGTGTTGTTTACCCTTTTGACCAGAATTATAAACATTACCCTTTTGAAACACATGTTTCGCAAGGTTATTGACTAAGAATTTATAGGTATGCTTCCTAAGAGAGTGTATATTGTAGTGTATTAATCTTTTAAGAGAAATAAAATACTATATGTGAAATACACTTAAACAAGAAACATTTTGAGAAACAAAATAATCAATGTTAATAACATAGACATTTTCATTTATAAAATCAGAAAATATTAGTTCATTTTTATAGTTGATGATATTACCAGCATCATTTTCAAATTAAGCATGAAATCCATGGTCACATAATTGTGAAATTATATGAAAATTATATTTCATTACAACAATAAAAATTAAATTACAAATTAAAGTAGTGTTAGAGTTTCCAATCCCCCTAAGGAAATTATTTTTCCATTATAATTTTCACCATATGTGACATATACACTATAAATCATGAATATATTGTTGAATCTTGAATAATATATTGTCATGTAACTTGAACATCCACTATACAAGTCCCATAGGCATTTACAATATCTCTTTAGACAACATCACTACAAAATATTCATGCACAAACAGATTTTGGTACCAATACTTTTTTGGGTATAGTGACATTAATAATAAATGATTTAGGTGCCCAAATTTTTTTTTATGGGTTTCCTATAATCATTATAAAATAAAATTTTAAAATAAACACTATTTGGTCACGTAGAACTAGAGGTAGTAAAATATTGTCTAGAACTTAAACTAGTAGCATAATTTTCATTTATTGGTAGAAAACTGATTTTCCAGTTTTAGTTACTAAATGTGTTTAATATAGGTTTCTCTATCTATTCTAATATACAATACCAGATGTGTACTTAGGAGCTATCTATTTACCAAGAATTTGAGTAAGAATATTTTTTCCATTGGTAAAATTTTCTAGATCTTTCTTTAATTTCTTACTATATATTTTTAAGTCATCGTTTTCTTGGAGTAGTTGAAAATTCTATTCCTTTTTCATAATAAGTTCACAATTAATAGTTATAGTAAGAACATGCAGTTTCTTTATGGATTTATTTTTATCTTTTATTTCATTTCATGGCCCTTGCATCAAATTAAATTATTCAAACAGTTCATCACTAGTTATAGTTTTAGAATCACCATAATTTCAAGAATAGTAGGAATTTTGTGCAGGATAATCTATGGTTACATAAAATGTGTTTTACATTAAACAAATTTTTTACATTTTATCATTCCATTCATGAGATGATATTGTTTTACTAGATCTATCCTTAGAGGAACTATATAGGGATTTCATATCTTTCTTTTACTTCATTTCTTTTTTTTTTCCATACATATTTTTGTATTTTAATTTTGGACAGTCAGCTTTGACATGACCTCAATTCTTACATTCGCAGTAGACAATGTCCTCTAAGTTGTCATTTATTTTGAAGTAATTTTTACAGCACCCCTTGTTATCATACATTCTTTTATAATTGGGCTTCATGAAGAACATATTCTTCCTTTAGAATTTTTTTAAATATTCTAGAAAGCTGAAACATCTCTTCATCACAATCTGATGTAATTTCATAATTACTGGAGCATTAAATAGAGGCTATCACCTTTTATTTTTCCTTGTTCTTAGATGTAATAGTATTGAATGCTACAAATTTTATCTTAGGATAATCCTCTTCTTCCTTGTTCACATTAAGCTCCCCTTCATACATCATGAATCTTCCATTGAGTTCTTTGACAATTAATTTGCTGATGTAAAATGATTATCTAATGAAGACAAAAGTTTCTATCCATCTATAAGGTAAGCATATATGAATCCTCTTAATTTATTCTTATGCAGAAACATCTCTTCTTAGAGAGATCATAGTTTTCCTAATTTCATTAAACCAGAGATACATGTTAAAAATAGGCTCATCATGCTTCATTTTAAAGTAATCATATTTAATAGTACATATGTTAGGTCTTATTCCCTTAACACTAGAGGTTCCTCAATGTGAAATAAAATAAGTAACCCATATTTCATGGGATGTTTTACATGTAGTAATTATATTAAATTTTTAACCACCTATAGAACAATATAAGGCCTTATGGGATTTGAAAATATCATTATAATCAGTCTTAGTTGGATCATCCCAAGTGGTTCTTGGAGTAGTATGAATCTTATATTAATCTAAAATTTGATTTCAAATCTCATAATTCATACATTCTATGTGAATTTTTATTTTAATCATCCATTTTTCATTGTTGGTTCCATTAATGAATGGAGTTATATGTGTACCAACACTTCCCAATCGATTATCAACACTTAGAGAGTCGGGTGTAGAATTTTTGTTATTGAGAACTAAAAATTTAGAACTAAATGAAATTTTATGAACATTAAAACACAACTACAACAACATTTGAAAATTATTTTAATGAGATAAACAATTTTATAATTTTCAAATTAGAGATTTCAAAAAAATCACTTGATACCAAATACTGGTCAGAGTCAGACAATCAAGAGGGGTTGAATTGTGTTCCTATAAATTTTTTTTTAAAATGGTTTGCATAAAATATTCACTAAATTAAAATTAAAACATGGAATTTAATCAAGGTAATAATATTATTTGATATTGATTGTTCAAAAAACATTAGACAAGATCGATTAGTTATCTGTAGTATCAATACGAGATATTGATATAACTTTTGAAACTATTCTAATAAAGAAAATTCAATTATAACTATTATCCAAGAAAAACTATCAATAAAAAATCTAGTTTTCTGAAATATAAATTAAAACATAGAGAGACTAAATAGAAACACATAGAGGATAAAAAAGTGGATCAATATCAAGCTACGATCTAATTCACTCCACATCGTGATTACCTACCACCAAGTAGTTTATATTAATAAACTTGATCCACACCATGGATTAGGGTAAACTATAGTACATAAGACTGTCATGGTCACCCGACCTCTTCCATTGTTCTTCGTGGGCATAAAAATTTGGTCAAACAAGGACTTCTTCAATGCTTATACATGGGAGTTAATATATATAATAGAATATGAGTTGAAGGATATATTGTATCCTTCAGTTTAATTTAGTATATTGCGTGAATTTTAATACAGGCACACAGACTACTCAAAAGTATGTAAAAATTCACATGACAGATAAAATAAGTATGAGAGGGGATTTAAAAGGATATGTGTTTCTTGTGATGGTGTCCTATACTCCATAGTTGTAGATGATATGATTTTTTAATCCTCTTATGGATATTGACACAAAAATAGAGTGTCATAATCTTACTTGCAGGTGAAAGTATAGTTCTACATGTATATTCTTCTCCTTCCTTGATATGCTGAAGTAGTTTGTCAGTTTCAAGTTCCTATCTGTTAATATTTCCCCATGTGTTCTTCTTTTTGTTCATTAGTTCACACTGGTGGCACGAGAGTTGCATCTGTTCTTTAGTACGTCTCACGATTTCACTCTCTCTATGTCATGGGTTCTTATCTTTATTTCTGGGTGCATGTCTTGGAGCCAACATAAAGCATGATTTCTACACCTCATACCACATACTATAAGGTGACATTTTATAAAATGAAATATTAATTATATTAGTTCCATTAAATGACTAAATATAACAGTTAGAGATAACATATAAATTTAAATTCAAAAATTAAAATATTAAGGAATGGTGTCACAACATATCTTGAAATGGTGTCCCTAGAAACATTGTATTATTTTTTTTCCTTTGAGAAGTGGGAAAATAAAGGTTCCACAGTTGAATTAAGAACAATAACTGATCATATAGATGTGTTATCCAGATCACAATGTCTCGAGTAACAATGTATTTTCCTTTGTTAAAACATTTAATAGTGTCTTGGAGATGGTATCAATGAACCGGTGTCACCAAATTTCTGTACATTGAAACAGGTTACAGTCTATAATTCACAGTGTTTGAGTCATGGTGTCTGATTCACGGTTTCATGGTTATAGAGTCAGGGTTACGATGTTAGGTACTTTTCCAAAATCCAGAACCAGTGACAGATTTACAGTTTCTCAGACTTAGCCAAATATCCCTAAAACTGTCTTAAGAAATCATATTCATATAATGCATTAGAATTATGAATTAAAATAATAAAGTATTTTATAACAAGATCAAATATAGTTTAAAATATTTAAACATGATATATAATATTCAAAATTAGGATATTATAAAAAATTATTTCCTGAGTTGTAAGCACTAAATCACAAGCTCTGGAATATTAAAGAAGGTTAAAATGATTTGTGATCATTATAACATTATTAAGACATGAGGATTCCAAAAAATACATTCACAATAATATTCAAGAATACATTTCATTAAACCCCCTAGAAACCTATAAATAATAAAAAAATCTATATACATAGAATGAATAACTAATAATGTGAATACATAATCAAACATTTATAAAATCCAATAATCATCATCAATATCAATAATTTTCCTATTTAATTAAAAGAAAAAATACTATCATAACCCATCCTGAGGAAGAAGGTGGGTGGTTGAACATTGAATTTTAAAATTTCCAATAATCATCCACATTGGATGAAAAAAATAAATAACCTTAATACATTTCCCCATGGCAATAATTAAAATATACAATCTAGTTGGATATCATCCAGTATGAATTATGAATTATGTAACATTCACATACTATAGAGATATGAGTACACCACTATGTAAATAATAGAATAAAATGATCATAATACATCCATTTAATTAAAGTGTATGGTTTCAAAAGAAAATATCTCTAGTGTAATAACAAAAACCATTAAGTATTCTGGGAAAGATGAAATATCATGCTCTAAAAGGAATATTTGAATTATACCACCCATGTACGGATCATGAATTGGTTTTTTTGTAAAATGATTTAACTAAACCCTAAGATAAATTTTTATTAGATTATAAATAGTGTAATATAATCCATTTGAGGGTAAATACTTTTAGAAATGAATATGTAATTGTAATTGAAAACAAATAAGTGCTTTTAGAATTTTCCTAACAATGACGTAAAAGAGGATGTTACGAGTCCCTTACAAAAGTAATTTTCAAAAGGTTATGTAATAAATATTTGAAAAACCATACTATTAATAATAATATTCAATAATAGGGCATGGAAACATCTTAAGGATTATATTTTAGAAATACTGAGAGTAAGAAAAAACATATACATGTGAAAGGAAATACCTGTTTTATTATTTTGGAAAATTATTTTGTGTAAAGCTCACACTATAAAAAGATTAATAAAAACAATTTTTTTTTAAATTTTTTTCCTAAATACGATAATAAAATATCATATAATAATTTACATGTGTATGATATCAGAAAAAAGGATGAATAATTTTTGAGATAAAACCTTAAACCCTAATGAATGTGATTTGAGTTACCAATATCCCTTATGAAAAAAATATACCAAGAAGTGTGAAACATCCATCATAGGGTTTATATGATAGGAATTTATATACCCATTAAATAATGATATAATAGAAAATAATACAATAAATGATAATAATTTACCAAACTTGTAAGAAATAATTTCCTAAGAACGATCATAACTCAATGAATGAAAATTGTGTTAATAAAATCTCCTATGAATGGGGTGAAAGTTGAGTAAAAAAATGAAGAAAATATATGGATTATATTTAGTATATCCCATTGATAAAAATAAAATAAATAATAAAACCATAATTTAGGATTAAATCTACAGAACACCATATAAAATAGTCATGGTCCACAATATGTAACAAAACACATGGATTCTGAATTATGAACAAGAAATCCCTTATGACTTTAGAAATATTTGGATGAAACCCCTTAAAGGAATGTATTTATAATTTAATATAAAATACCATAATTAATAGATAATTTATTATATGATATATAACACATTTAGTGTATAAAAAACATAATTTAAATTACATGAACAATTCCAAACATGTCTCTAAGAGAGAAATTTCAAATGAAAACCCTTAATTCTTATCCTGAATTATTGAAACTAGATTTAAAATACAATATCACATGTATATTATAATACATTAATTTATAACCTTACTCATATCCATTTTCATTTATGACATTCATAAAAAGTCATTTCTATATGAGAACTATCCAATTTTCCACATTAAGTGTTTGATGTTTTGATTGTTTGAACTAGTTTCATAATAGTATTGTCTATATTCATTAATATTATAAAGAACATAATTTCTAGATCATTATAAATACTATTGGGGTTCATTTATAATTTTTGTTTTGGTTAAAATTCCTTTAATGAGTATTTTATCTTTATCAATGAAGATGAAATCAGTTACAAGAAATTTTCAGTTACTTTTGATGATCGAAGGATGTTTTCTTAATTGATAAATTTATATTTATATAAAATATAGTGAATAAAAAATCATTATTTAATCATTTAAATTACATTTTACTAGTATTTATGTTCCCATAGATATTTTTATATAAATTTACAGTATTTGTTAAAGAATGTGGTTAAACTGATCAAAACATGAATATGCCCTGATTTAACGAACGATTATGAGGTGTTTGTTTGTAATATCATTTTACCAGAAGCATAATGTTTTATCTAATTTTTATTAGTGTTTAATATGATAATTATAAATTAATTATAATAATAATTAATGGATTTAAAAATACTATCTAACTTAAATAAAATATTTTCCCCTAAGAATGATTATTTAAAACTATTGGAATAAGGATGATTGTTTATTAGATAATTTTATTAATAGGTTCTCCATTTTATCATAAAATAAATTAATGATATAAGAAAATCATATAATAACATTAAACCATTATAATAACCTTATTTTATGGGTGTTGATGAAGGATGAATTTCGATGCATGTGGTGGCGGTAGTCTCCAGGTACGTGCAAATGGGGATTTATTTTTTATCAATGGAGGTGATAGATGAATAAAAAAAATATTATAATAATTATATTATAATACTAAATTATATAAATTATACCAATACCATTATATCAGTGTATATGTTATTAATTTTAATGAAGAAATTCAATAATAAAATTTATGTAGTTGGTAATACTCATGTGAGGAACTAAATTTGCATTTTAAGTAATATAGGAAATGAAGGCCTAATGAAAGATAACGTAGGACATCATGTTGTAAATTTGGTATAGTGTTTATGTATGGGAACATTTATAGATTCTAAAGGAGAAAATCTATGCAATTTCTAGCCTTGAAGCGAAGAAAGTGTCACATTTTTATAAGTGAATAAAAGGGTCCTTTTGGAATCACCCAAAGAATTTTCAAAAATGTGATTGTACTATTACAAATTTAACAGATATAAAATATAAAAAAGGGGATAATAATTAAATTAAATTTATAAAATCACCTCAAAAATTATTTCTGATCCCACACAAGTTTTTAAGGAATTTTATTTTAATTTTTTTTAATTTTATCTTAATTTTCTTTTACCTTAGTTATTATTTTCTGAAAATAGTAATTAATATTAATGAAACACATAACAAATAACTGTTCAACTAATTTTACACTTTTTATTATAAATTTATTAAATTATTTTATCAAATAAAATGTATATGATTTTGAAATGTTAATTTTACAGTTAGCACCGAAAATACATTATAAAATGTCTAGAAATAATATAATTTAAGCCTAATTTTGTGTGTGTAAGATTTATTTGATAAAATTATAAATTAACATGAAATTTTTAATCTATTTTAAATAAATTAAAATTTTTTATGCTTTAATTGAAATATTAAACTCAATATCACCTTGAAAATACATGATTCAATGAAATGATCGAAATAATGATTTAACAAAAAATCAATTTAATTTAGTTTTTAAATTGTTGGAAATTGGATTTATAATCCCAAAAAATATATTAAAAATCATAATATTATTTTTAATTACATATTTTATTACTATAATGTTTTTTTAAACTTCTATGACAATCTTAAATAATGGTAAAACCTAAAAAGATATAATTTTTTACAGAAGCCTTATTTTTGGACTAGGAATAATTTATTTTGAAACAAAAAAATTTAATAATAATATAATAATAATATTGAAAATAAAAAAATGATCCCCATATTTTAGAAATTATAAATTAATTTTTTGAATAAATTCATAAAATATAAGGAAAAACGATTTTTTATTGTAAAATAACATTTTCTAATATTTTGTGTTGTTATTATTGTCTCATATCATTTACCAAATAAATTGGTGTAAATAATTAATTAATATGAAACATATTTTATCATGAGTAATCATATATTTTTTAGAGTGTGATTCATATCCCATTAAAAGGGAATATTTAAGAAAATAATTTTTTTTATAAAAAAGGATCATATTAGTTATATTAGGTAAAATAGTTGAATTTCACTCTTATTAACAGTAGCCACTATTTAATTTGTACATACGCTTCCTAAATTAGTTACTCCTACTAATTATTTATAATTCAACACCTTCGTTTAATTTTTTTTACTAAAATATTTATATTTTACGAAATTATATTGTAGGATCAGTAATTTTTAGTGTTTCATGTTGAGAAAAAATAAAGAAAAATCATTTTTTAGAAAAAATATTATACTTATATCTCAGGGTGTTACATTTTCCACTGATAAATAAATTTGGCACTCGGAAGTTTTATTTTTAATCATTAAATAAAATATTCTTGGTTATTAATAACATATTCATAATTTAGGTTTTGACCTCCAATATGAATTCTACCATTCCCACATAGTCTATATCAATTTTCTTATCTTTCACAAAAAAATAGATCCATTCATATAATAATATTCCCAAATATTTATACAGAATAATAATATATATATTTTAATACATACCTTTCCAAAAACCATTTGAATATATAAGTAAATAAAACAAAATAAAGTTATATATTCCTCATAGAAATTAACACTATCTTTAAACCTAAAATTGCATTTAACACTAGTTTATAATGTAAAAAACAAGTCAGTATATATCATAACCACAAATAATTAGATAAATTTTTTAAAAAATATAATGAATTATGATCAATCTAAATTTTATTGATACTACAATACTTATATATTTAAATTACCCCAATCGATTACTATCTAGACAAAAAACATATAATAAACATAATACTTTTCCATCCATCAAATTGCATTATTCAAAAGATATCTGTAAAAATAATACCATTCCCTATAAAAAATTTTCAATGTAATTCATGCCATCAAATATAATATTTCAAAAAATTTATATAAATATCCTAGATAATGATCCAAATAAGATGCATATAATCCAAAATAACATTTAGAATATATAAAAATTTCATCAATAAATATATCATTACTAATTAAAATATATAAGAGTATAAATATTTAATTTAAATTATTATATAAACTTCACTATCATTGATAAGACTAGGAAACTCCAATTTTCCATCATAATAAGAATACACTAAAATTATTAAAAAAAAATTATGTGCTCCCTTATTTGGGTTCAATATATAGTGGTTTCTAGACACATAAAATTATCCAATTCACTTTCAAGATCTATTTTTAAAAAACATATAAAAAAAATCATTTTGACACCATTAAAAATATAAATATGGAAACAACAATTCAAATATGTCTTTCCTTATTTCACAATTTTTTTAACATGGGATACTTTTAGATCAACCTGTGACTCTCTTTGTTCAATCATGTGTTATTCAAGGTACATTTTTTGTAAGGTTCTCTTGCCTAATTAGTTAACATCATTTATATATACTTCATAATTTTTCTTAAATTGAATGTAGTTAACCAAAATATACCCCTTAGTATTTTCTTTCTAGTTGTAAATTCTCAAGCATTGTCATTATGCATCAGAGTGATTATTGATTTAATGCTCAACCAATCATTTTCATAGTGATTAACCTTAGGTCCAACTGTTACTTATTTTCATCCCCTCCCGAGTATCTAGATATGTATTTTTTTAGAAAAAATAACATAATAATAAATTTAACAAAACCTATGGATGTAATCAAAAACATATAATTATTTCTATTTTTTCACTCTAGTTCTTTAATCCTTATCACTAAATAAAATGTACCTTATTTTATTAGCATTGAATCATATACTATTTCAATTTTTTTTATATATTATGATCATCCATAACTTATAAAACCTTAAAATATCTTCAATAAGAATCATATTCTCTAATGTTATCAAAATTTTTCCTTTGTTTCCAATTGTGATGCCCTAGTCCCACACTCTCAAATTTGGTTCAAAAAACACGTACATTGAATGATCAATTTGATAACAGTTGTAAAATCATAGATTTAACTATCCTTAATTATAAATTTAATATTGATTAGTTTATATAGTATATTATAAGGATATATTTATGTTTATATATTTAGAGATTTATGAAAAAAATAATACAATAAATCCCATGTTCTTTATATCAAACCTAAATGTATTCCTCTATATAATAAACTACTTCTTTTATAATGTGTATTTAATATCTCTCATAACTCTTTCATATGAGAAATAATTTTAAAAAAGGAACATGTACTGATTTTATTTATTATTTCGGGAATAGAAACATAAGAAAGGGTTGAGCTAAAAAATCTGTAAGAGATATATATAACTAAATTTTAAAAACAAAAGCATGATATATAGAATATAATAAGAAAAAATAATATAAATATATCTATAATAAATAAATTGTGAGCATTCTATATGCATAGAATAATTGAAAACAGTGATATCAATAATACCAATCTCATTCTAATGGAATTTATAATTTTGGTCACCAAAAATTTATTATGAAGGCCTTGTTCCAATACATTATAATCATATGGAGGTAGGTATACACCAATACTTAATCTTATTTGTCTCATGGGAACAGTCGATCTATTGAGAGGATATATAATGTCAGAACCCACCCATTAATTTATTCTACTCTAATGTATTCACCGTAAGAGTCAATAAGAAATTTTTATATTGTTCCCTATGGAAACTCTAGATAATTTAATAAAGGATATCCATATAATAAAAAATATGGAATTCTAATATATGATCAAACTGCATTAGTAGTCAAAAATCATCTGTAATGACAATACATTTCCCATTGTTAATTAGAGGTATAAATGTTTATAACCCATCTTGAGGAAGAAGATGTAAGGTTAATAATGAATATTCTAATTTCTAATAATAAATAGTACTATAATAACAATGATATAATTACAATATATTTTCCCATGTAAATATAATAATATACTTTCTAGGTGAATATCAAAAGTGACGTTAAAACCGTGTTGAGAAATAATATAAGAACAATAAAATAAGGGATTAACATGATCATAATCCATCCAAGGAAATATTTAGGATGGATTCAAATGATCATATTCTAAATTTTAAAACGGAATATTATAATGATGTTTACAAAGATGAAAAACTTCCTTGAGAAATAATACATGAATGATACCACCCCACAATGGATTGAGAATTAGACTATTTGGTATTATGAGTTCATTACCCCAAAATATAAATATATATGTAAATTTAAATACTGTAACATAAACTTAATTTGGGTACTTAATTTTTAAAATGAAATGGTAAAGTAAATGGAAATATTAAAAGAACAATTTGAAAATATTTTTTTACATTCATCTAAATGTGGATGTTATGGGTTACATCCAAAATAATTCAAAAAAATGTGAAGTGTAAACTCTTTAAAAACCATTAATTTAAAAATATAATATTCTATTATATGAAAATGTAAATAAATAAGTATTTTTTATGAAATGTATATAAGAAGATAAAAAATATGAACGCGAAAAGAAACCCCATTTTATTATTTTGAAAAATACAATTTTTATAACTCCATTTGTAAAATGATTCACAAAACATTCTTTATATTAGAATATTTTTTCCTAAATAGGATTATAAGTTAACATATACTAAAATATTTCGGTGTGAGAACTCAATGATGAAAAATTACTATTCAGGATAAAATTTTTAAACATAAAGAAGAAAATTTGATTTACTAACATCTATTATGGGAAACATATCAAAAGAAGTCAAAAATATTTTTTGAAGTGTTAATGAGGTAGGAATTTATATCTTTTGAATAAATTGATAGATGAAGACCTAATAAAATCAAGGGTAATAATTTGCCAAAATTATATGAAATAATTTCAACCGAATGATCATAACCAAAGGAATGAAAATTGAGTTACCAAAAACTCTTATAACCAGGGTAACACTTGAGTCAAATAAAATATGTATAAAAATGATTTGTAATTGTATATTAAATTTGTTATAGAAAAATAATGTAAATAAAATTCATGGAATAATAAATCCATAGAAAATAATATAAAAGAAACATGATACATGACTTGAGACATGTCTTAATGAATTAGAATTGAGATCAATAAAACCCTAAAGACATTAAATTTTTTTGAAGAAAAATCACTTAAAATATAGGGATTTTAATTTAATATTAAATAAAACCATAAAAAATTAATTAACGATATAATATCTCAAATATTACGTATATACACCACATAAATGAAATTTGGTGAATAAAACCAAACATGTCTTAGAGAGATAAATTTAACATTAAAACACTTACCTCTTTTCTTGATTAATTAGTTGTACATGCATCTTTTATATTATAGACATAGATATATTAATATTTTAATTATAAACAATAAAAATATACAATATTATTCCGGATCTTCATAAATATCATTATCTATATGAATTATACAGATTTTCAATATCAATATTTTTTATAGTCTTGAACTCTTGTAAATGTTTTAAAATAGAAGATTATGTGTTCATTATTCATAAATAGTTCATAATTAATAGATCCTTAAACTTAATATTATATATGGTTTATAATTATTTATGATGTTTCAAATTCATTTCTTTTGTGTTTTATTCTTTATCCTTGAAGATGAAATCAATAATACTAATGATTTTTTAAATCATGACGATTGATGTGAGTATTCATAACTAATTAATTAATTATATATTGATAAAACATATCACATTTATGAAAAATAATTATTTACATAGTGATATTATATAATACCCAAAATTATGATCCCATAGTCATTGATGATATAACTTTAGAGTATTTTCTAAATCAGTGGTTAAAAAAACCATACATGAAGATACCCTACTTTAATGATATATTATGAGGTTGTTTTATTGAAATATAATAATACAAGAAGAATAATGATATTATGTTCTGTTAAATAGTGTGATATATCAAAATTGAAATGGAAATAGCAGAATAAGTAAATATTTTACGTTTGGAACACTTATTTTAAATAACTACATTAATGAAGATCATTTATTTGAACTTATCATTAATAGGTTATACAATTTTTACAACTATAACCATATTTATATAAAAATATATCATCATTAATACATTATAGGTGTGACGTCCCGGACCTGACTTCCACATAACCCATGACCCAAGCCCAATTTCCCACATGACCCCTAACACATTCTCCCCATAAGCCAGGGGCTGTGGACTAGCAGTTGGGGTGTAATGGTGATGCATTTGAGAGGCTATACCACCCATGTCAAAGTACACAATGGGTGGAATAGAAACATAAAATGGAAAAAGCATAATCAAAAGGTGGTATCAGTAAACAATGTAAAACTGAAGAATAAAATAGCAGGGCCTCATAGGCAGTGTCTGATACATGTATGCATACATGACATGCTAGCACAAAAAGGAAAAAATATGCAGGAAACATGTATTCAAGTACAAGATAAAGACGTAACCAAATGTCAAAAGCTTCTTCATTTCATTCAGATCCTAAGCCCAGTCCTCTTCTACTATGCTCCATCTAAACAGAAAAAATCAGCAGTCATAAGAGTGATTCTTTCACCTATCGATACCAATAGGCAAAAAATATGCTCAGCTTCCAAATGAAGAACACATAGGGTGTGAGATGAATCTCAGTAATTCACCACCAAAAGAATCTACCAGTAATCCAAGTGTGTTCCTGTATGTAAAAAGAGTGAAGGTAACAAAAAAGTAAACAATGCAAAATTAATAAATAATCATAGTTAGTTTCTTAAAGGTCACATGGTGGGTCTACTTTCTTTTGCAAAATACTAGTAAGTCTGACAAAGTAACCATACACACATATATATATATATATATTGTATATATATATATATATATATATTAGTATATATTGGGACATAAATCTCAGACATCCAATACCAGGGTAGCTCTCACTGTCTAATCTGCGGCCCAACTCCAAGAGCTCTCATGGTCTCATGGAAATACTTGATGGATCTCTAACTGTCCTCCCCACCTCAAGGATCTCACTATCATGACCCATCGTCGGGGCCCGTGCGGTGACTACCCCAAGCCCGCCTTCCATAGGCAAGGGGCTGGCGACTAGCACCAAAGGTGTAAATCCAGATAAAAAGAGAAGGCATTGACTTTATATAAGTAAACAAACACAACAGAGTACGCAAGATGAAGTTAACACTATGTAAACTGGGTACAAAAGTAAGCGATGGAAGTTAAATGGGCTTGTATACAAACCCAAAAGAAAGTACAATACAACTAAGAAAAGTAAGGTACAACAGCTGAAAAGTAATGTAGACACCACCATGTCGTCCTCCGGAAACGCCACCTGAAGGGGGGGTACAGATGGTCTCCTTAGCCCCTTGAGTCTATCTGTAGGCCCCATGTACGTCTGCCTGATAGTCCACCTCCGGATATCGTCCCGCTCCACAAACCTCAAACACGATCAACACTGCCCATCGTCTCCAACCAACACAACGTAGTGCGGGAATAGCCCTTGCAGGGGTGAGTAAATGATAATTAGTAGGGACCCTGAGACTCCCAAAGGTCTCCCAAAATCCACAAAGGATAAAACACAAAGGAAATATACAAAAACAAAGTATCAACCAACTCTACTTAGGTATATGCCCATACATATACCTAAGTCATCAATTCCAGTTCGGCTCCAACTCACGTGCCCATGTAAAACCCAGTCCACATAGGAGAACACAACCCAGTCCACACAGGAAAGCAAGTCAATCACATTGATGATAATGATTGAAAGTCAAGACTCAACTCACACAGGTATACTACTCACGAATAGGGGTGGAGATGATTAGATGTAGTCTCTGAATCATCTCCTCTGCCGGACCCATGTAGGATCCAAGTACAGACATCGTGGCTGCCAAACCTACGTTGGATCCAAGGACAGTAACCATCACTACCAAACCCATGTAGGATCCAAGTACAGTCGTCATCACTGCCGAACCCAAGGAGGATCCAAGTATAGTCATCCTTGCTGCCGAACCCATGTAGGTTCCATGTACAGTCGTCATGGTCATCACAGTCGCAGCCATCTCTAGGGTTCCGGCACAAAGCATGCTCATTTCCTTGAGGGTCTGCTCCATGAGCCAAGAGGGTCAATACATCAATTGTCACAAAATCCAGAGTTGATGTATTCCAAATTTCCTTCTCGTCAAAAGGAACTCAACGCAATAGACGACACATCAATCTGACGCCCAGTCTGAGAGATATTGGATTTTCCATCCCAGGGGCCCAGTTAGAAATACACTCATTTCTAACCCGGCTGATATCCAAATTCATCTAAAACTCACTTAGAGTCTTGAAGGTGGACTGTCTCATCGAAAGAGTCCCAGTTCCGCAGTAGGTGTGTCGATCAGATGCACGATCTTTAAGTTATTCATGTTTAAGTGAATAACGAGCCCGACCCGTTTAGCCCAGTTGGTCGACGGGTCAGGTTGACCCAGTTTGACGGGTCCGACCCAGCAGGGGTGTCAGACCGGTCCAAAGAAATACACAACTCAGCCCGAAGGGGTGCGGGCCAACCCGGCGAGGTGCAGCCATGCTCAGCCTGGCGCGGCCCGACTCAGTCTGGCCCGGCGCGACCCGACTCAGTCCGGCCCGACGCGGCCCAGCTCTGCCTGCCCCGGCACGACCCAGCTGGCTCGACCGGCTGGACGAGCAGCTCGGTTAAAGGCCAAGCGGGTTCCAGGGAGGCGGTTTTCCGCACCGGCGGTACAAGGCGGCGCCCCCTTCCCCAAACCGGCCGGCTAGACCAGCCGGTCTTCTGTGCACGCGATCCGCTTGGGTGGGCCGCTTGTCTTCCATTGCGGCGCCCTACCTACGCCGCGGTCTAGCTCCGGCCGGCCGGCCGACAGGCCGGCCGGTTCCTCCATCGAAGCGACCCATGTAGCGGGCCACAGTTCTTCCCACACAACCGGCACGACGGCGCCAGTTCCCTTTGCCACGTTCTCGGCACGGCGCGACAACGTCGTGCTTCCTCCGCCATCAATTGGCAATTCTAAATTAATAAATGAGAACAACAGAGGGTTGTAGGGCCATGTTCATTCGGCCCGCACCCTTTGCCGAAAAAGAGAGAAATCAGACATATTTAACAATGATTTCCAATGAGAACGGGGTGCGTAAACATCCACTTTCAAGAATAAACCCCAGAATCAACAAAATATATCGAACATCAGATGTGGGGGAAGAGTACGTCACAGGGTGAGGTTTTATAAGCGACGACGGAGTGCGCCCGAGGAGGAAGTGGCATCTCCCATTTTGTCACAGAGAGAAGATTATAAGGTGAGATGTAGTTGGTGAGATCCCGCATCGGTGTCTCCTCCCATGTCACGGAGGAAGAAGGGAATGGAGAATTCAGGGTCACCGAGTCGATGTTCCTCGTCAAAGAGTTTGCGTTCTTCAACAAATTAGATGAAGCGTTCTTTGAAACTCAAGAGCTCTCTCCCCAAAATCTCAACACAACAAGACAAACCCCAATAATAAATATGGTCACCCCTTATTTTAATTAAAAAGCCAAGCATTTGAAAATACAAATTCAAAAACTTAATTAATTAATGAAAGAGTTTCAATTTATTAATTAAGGTGTGTGTGTTGGCAAGTTTTAATGAAGTGAGAGGGAGAGAGGAGAGGTCTATATTAAATTATGGAAGTTGTCAAGTTTAAAGGGGGAGTTTTATGAGAGTTAAGAGAGAGTTATGGGATGTGAAAGGTTGGGGCTTGTGTGGGCCCCACCTCACAAATATTCTTACATGGGTAGTTAGGATATTGTGGGTCGCATCACAACTCCCCCATGCAGGTTATAACAACTTCAGATATTAAAATAAAATTGTCCCACAATTTTATTCACTTCTCATTTAATCCACAAATTTTAAGTTCACCTCCCTAGAAAACACATCTACGGTAAAAGTTATCTTAAGAAATTACCGGCGCTGTGAGTTCATCGGTGCCCTTAGATTTCAATTCCGAGCACCGGTTCAAAAGAGAGAAAAACCCATTCGTTCGTTCACTGAACGTACCCGAGGTAAACTACTGAAATTGATTTCAGGAACAACGAGCCTCAGAATCAAGTGCTGTCAGAAGCCACAGTCTCGTAAAATTCCAAAGTATTTAAGAAAAAATTTTCCTATAAATTTCCGGGTGTTTAGGTTACTCCCACCTCAGGTATTTACGTCCCTATAAAGCATCAACGTATACTAGGGGAAAAAAATGAGGGGACTGTGCACACATCTGAGCCTCCCGCTCCCATGTGTTCTCCTGGAGGTTCCCATGCTTCCAACGAATATGCACAAGAGGAATCGAACGTCCACATAGGACCTGATCCTATCGATCCTCGATCTCCACCGGAACATCCGTAAATGAATCCCTGTCATCGATGTTCAGCTCCCCGTGATCAATGATGTGAGTCAGGTCATCCACGTATCTCCTCAGTTGTGATACGTGGAAGACGTCATGCACCCGATGCAACTGAAATTGAAGGGACAGGAGGTAAGCCACCTCGACTACCCTGCTGAGGACCTGGAACGGTCTGATGAAGGGCGGAGATAACTTGCTGCCCCGACCAAATCTCCGTAATCCAATTCAAGGTGAGACCCGTAAGAAAACATGGTCACCATCCTCGAACTCCAGTGGTCTCTGCCTCCTATCAGCATAGGACTTCTGTCTACTCTGTGCAGTCCTCATCCGCTCCTTGATGATATGCACCTTCTCCATCATAGCCTGAACCATCTCTGGTCTAACGAGCGCTGACTCCCCAGGGTCAGTCCATCATAGAGGTGATCTGCAAGGTAGGCTGTACAATTCATTGTATGGTGCCATCCCGATGGTGGAGTGGTAGCTGTTGTTGTACGCAAACTCCACCAAGGGTAGGTGATCCTCCCAGCTGCAACCATAGTCAAGGACACATGCAAGGAGCATATCCTCGAGTGTCTGAATGGACCTCTCCGTCTGGCCATCCTTCTGAGGATGAAAGGCGGTGCTTAGGCGTAGTTACGTCATAAATGCCTTTTGGAACCCCTTCCATTGCCGGGATGTAAAGTGAGCGTCTCGATCGGAGATGATAGAAGATGGAACACCATGAATCTGTACGATCTCTTGGACGTAGAGGCATCCCAAGCTCTCTACTGAGACCTACTCTTTGATTGGTAGGAAGTGGACTGACTTGGTGAGTCGGTCTATGAACACCCAGATGGAGTTGTGTCCTCTGGAAGTATGTGGAAGCCTCGTCCCGAAATCCATGGATATCCCATCCCACTTCCACTCCGGGACCTCTAAGGGTTGTACCAAGCCTGCTGGTACCTGGTGCTCTGTCTTCACTTGATTGAAGGTGAGGCATCGTGAAACGAACTCTGCAACAAACTTCTTCATACCTAGCCACCGGTGCTATCGTCTGAGGTCCTGGTACATCATCGCCACTCCAGGATGTACTGCTGGAGGGTAAGTGTGAAAATCCTTCAGCACTTCCTCCTGTAGTGCAAATGGTACCATGGTACGTCCCCTGAAGAGGATGACGTGGTCTCCTCCTTCAAGAAATCCATCAGGCACCTGCACTGTGGAAATTTGAGCATGTCACATCTCACAGTCAACGTCCCCATGTTGTGCCTCTCTGATCCACTGAAGTGGTGGAGGAGTGACCACGAGGGACTGTAGAAAGGCTTCCCCATCTCTATCCATGAAGGATATTTACAAAGCGACTGACTACTCGGTTGCCTCTCCAAGTAGCTAAATTCTCGATCTCATGCTGAGAGCATCAGCCACAACGTTCCCCTTCCCAGGAGTATAGACTTTCTCAAAGTCATAGTCCTGGAGGAACTCAATCCATAACCATTGTCTCAGGTTTAGGTCCTTCTGTCAGAAGATTTACTTAAGACTCTGGTGGTTAGAGTAGAATGTAAATCACTCACCAATCAGATAGTGTCGCCACATCTTCAAGGCAAAGACCACTGTTGCTAACTCCATGTCATGTGTAGTTTAGTTCTACTCGTGCTACCTCAACTATCGTGAAGTGATCACGGCCTGCTCCTGCATCAGGAAACACCTGAGTCTGGTCCCTGATGCATCAGAGTAAACTACGTACCCTACGCCCTACTCTGGTTTCCTCAAGATGGGTGGACTGCTCAATTTATGTCTCAGCTCCTGGAAGCTCTGCTGACATCTATCTTACCACACGAAGGGTTTCCCCATCTTCATCAAAGCTGAAAGTAGTGCTGCAACTCGGGAGAAGTCTGGCACAAATCTCCGATAGTACCCAGCCAGACCTAGGAAACTCCGCACCTCTGTCACGCTACTGGGTGGCTCCCATGAAAGTACTGCCTCATTCTTCGTAGGATCCACAACAACTCCCACCTCTGAGATGACGTTCCCCATGAAGTGAACCTCTCAAATTCATAAATGGAACTTTGAGAGCTTACCATAAAGCTGGTGATTTCAGAGTGTGTCTAGTACAACTCGCAGTGGTAGGCATGCTCCTCCTTAGCAGTCGAGTAAATAATTATGTCGTCGATGAAGAATATGACAAAAAGATCGAGGTAAGGCTGGAAGATCCTATTCATGAGACTCATGAACACTTCTGGTGTGTTGGTTATGCTGAATGGAATAACCAAGAACACGTAGCAGCCATACCAACACTTGAAGGCCATGTTCTGCCCATCCTCGTCTCGAACTCTGAGCTGACGATAGCCTGACCTGAGGTCTATCTTCGAGAACCATCGTGCTACCTTGAGCTGATCAAAGAGTTCGTCAATCCTCGGGAGGGGATACTTGTTCTTTGTAGTCACCTGATTCAGGCGATCGTAGTCAGCGCATAGTCGTAGGCTCCCATCTGCCTTCTTGGCGAATAAAATCGGAGAAGCATAGGGTGAAACACTGGGTCAGATGAATCCCTTTCCCTGTAAGTCCTCTAGTTGTACCCACAGCTTATGAAGATCGGCGAGAGACATCTGATGTGCTGGAGTAGATATCGGGGCTGTCCTGGGGTACAGGTCAACGTAGAAGTCTACCTCTCTACTAGGAGGTAGTCCTGGAACGTCATTAGGGAAAATGTCCGCATACTGATCGACCACCATAGGAAAACTCGGACTCCGCACATCAACTGCTCTGAGGATGAAACTAGCCAACCAATATGTGATCGGTTGGCCTCTCTTCTATGTAAGTCCATCCTATGCTACAAAGTCTCCCTTCTCTCCAGTGAAGTTTAACCTGCCCCCATCTGTGCAGACACACTGCACTTTGTGCCTAATGCAGTCAATCTGAGCATGGACTGTAGACAACTAGTCCATACCCATGATGACATCGTAAGGCCTCAATGCCGCTACAAGAAGATCCTAGATAAAGCTCTCGCCTCCTAGTGTAAGATCAATTGCCGACACCAGTGCGTAATCGCTATGCACTTGTAAGAGTCTCTAGCCGTAAAGATCGAGACAATGACTCCGTCAGAATCTCCAAGATCAAAACATGGGTAGTGGAAATAAAATAATGACTCACTCCTGTGTCTATAAAAACTCTAGAAAGGGGGTAGTAGACACAGATATTACCTCGAATCATCTTAGGTGCGCCCTGGTCATAGGCCTCGACTACCTGGAGCTGAGCCTGCCCTTGTCTGCCAGCACCCTGTGGTTGGGGTGGCCCTCCTCATGGTGGTGGTGGTAGAGCCTCGAAGCGTCATCCACCACCTGCTGCTTGGCCAGCTCCTTTTCCTCGTCCGTTTGATCCCTATGGACCACCACGATCGAACCTCTGCCTCTGCCTGGGTGGTCCCTAAACTGTCTGCTGCTCCTCTACAGGGTTGGTCGGGCAGTCACGAGCCATTTGGCCCTGCCCGCCGCATGCATAGCACTACCTGCCTCTCATATGACTGGATCTGCTGCGTGTGCCCCACACCTCCAAACCAGTATCCTGAGGTCGCCCACCTGATGTCCTGGTCTTCTTGGACCTCTGAAACATCTATATACTACTAGCTGTAGAAGACTCCGCTACGTGTCATCCTGCGGTAGGCCTCGCTGCTAGCGTATGCTCAACAAGGAATCTTTACAAAATAATGGCTCACTCCAGTACACCTGCCTGCGTTGGAATGCTGAGGGAGACCATCGAAGCCCTGATATCATGCCTTAGTCCCTGCTCAAAGGTCCGGGCCCACAAGAATGGGTCCCGTACCAAGTCTGTGGAGTAGCGCGAGAGGTCGATAAACCTCACTGAGTACTGGGCTACTGTCATGCAGCCCTGCCACAACTGTAGTAACTCCTGGATGCGCACCACACAAAGGGTGGAAAGAACAAACTTCTAGAGAAAGAGGCTCTCTAAGTCCATCCATAGAAAAGATGTCGCGTCATGCACTTGGAGCATCAAGCTCCACCATCAACCTACTGCTGCGTGTAGGAGACTCGCGACAAGGATCACCATAAGATCTGTAGGTGTCCCTACTAATCTCAAGACTCAGACAGTAGCCTCTAGCCAATCCTAAGCTACCTATGGGTTCAACTATCCGTGGAACCGGGTGGCCTCTGTTGTTGAAACTCGTGCAACGCACTCAGGCGGCGTGTACTCTCCGCTGTTGGGGCTGGTGGTATCGGTGGCCCAGTGAGTAGAGGTATTACTGGTGCCTCTGCTGTAATAGGACCCTGCACCGAGGCCTCATCGCTCGGTGGAATGCCATCTAGCACGTAGCTTGGAACCCTAGCTAGCTGCCTTCGTGGGGACATCTTGAAAAGTAACAGGTGCACCACGGTTAGTACAATATACCTGGGGAGCTGACACGAAGTAATCATAATGAAAACCTTGGAAACACACATGCAATCAATGTTATCATGCACTGAGTCGGAAATCAGAAGTCAGGGTCCTGGTGTATGGATACGTCAGCAGCCGCACCAACGCTGAAATCCCTGGACTGATAACCACACTCAATACACTTAGAAATATAGCTTTACAAAGAAGAAATTATCAAAGTCCAGAGTTCTGCGTCAGAACCTCCCTCTAATACCAATTTGTCACGACCCGTCCTCGGGGCCCGTGCCTTGACTACCCCAAGCCGGCCTTCCATAGGCCAGGGGCTAGCGACTACCACCAAAGGTGTAAATCTCAATAAAAAGGGAAGGCATTGCTTTTATATAAGTAAACAAACAAAATAGAGTATGCATGATGAAGTAAACACTAAGTGAAGTGAGTACAAAATTATGTGTTGGAACGTAAATGGGCCAGTATACAAACCCAACAGAAAGTACAACACAACTCAGAAAAGTAAGGTACAACAGCTGAAAAGTAAAGCTGTAACCACCGAGTCGTCCTCCGAAAACCCCACCCAATGGGTGGGTACAGATGGTCTTATCAGCCCCTAGAGTCCGTCCATATGCCCCGTGTACGTCTGCCTACTAGTCCACCTCTGGATATCATCCTTCTCCACAATCCTCAACCACGATCAACGTTGTCCTTTTTCTGCAACCAACACAATGTAGTGCAGCATAGCCCATGCAGGGGTGAGTAAACGATACTCATTAGGGACCCCGAGACCCCTGAAGGTCTCCCAGAATCCTCAAAGGATAAACCACAGAGGAAAGATACAAACACAAAGTATCAACCAACTCTACATAGGTATATGCCCATACATATACATAAGCCATCAATTCTAGTTCAGATCCAACTAACGAGCCCAAGTATAACCCATTCCACACAAGAAAACACAACCCAGTCCACACATGAATGCAATTCAATCACATTGATGATATTGACTGAAAGTCAAGACTCAGCTCACACAGGTATACTACTCACAAAGAGGGGTGGAGATGATTAGGTGTAGCCTCTGAATAATCTCCTCTGCCGAACCCACGTAGGATCCAAGTACAGAAGTCATCGCTGCCGAACCCACGTAGGATCCAAGTACAGTAACCATCGCTACCGAACCCACGTAGGATCCAAGTACAGTCGTCATTGCTGCCAAAACCATGGAGGATCCAAGTACAGTCGTCCTCGCTGCCGAACCCATGAAGGATCCATGTACAGTCATCATCATCGTCGTAGTCACAATAAGCTCTAGGGTTCCCGCACATAGCACGCTCATTTCTGGGAGGGTCTACTCCACAAGCCAAGAGGGTCGATACATCAGCTATCACAAAGTCCAGAATTGATGTATCCCAAAGATCCTTCTCGTCAAAAGGAACTCAATGCAACAGGCGGCGCGTCAATCGGATTCCCGGTCTGAGAGATATTGGCTTTTCCGTCCCAGGGGCCTGGTTAGAAATACGATCATTTCTATCCCGGATAATATCTAAATTCATACGAAACTCACTTACAGTATCAGAAATGGACCGTCTCATCGAAAGAGCCCCAGTTCCACAGACGTCGCGTCGATCAGACGTGCAGTCCTTAAGTTATTCCTGTTGAAGTGAATAACGTGCCCGACCCGTTTAGCCCAATGGGACAATGGGTCGGGTTGAACTAGTGTGACAGGTCCGACCCAACAGGGGTATCAGACTGGTCCAAATAAATACAAAACTCAGCCCGAAGGGGCACAGCTCGACCCGGAGGGGTGCGGCCCGGCTCGGCCTGGCGCGGCTCGGTGCGTCCCGGCTCGGCCCACCCCGGCTCGGCCTGGCGGGGCCCAGCGCGTCCTGGTCAGGCGCGCGGCCCGGCTGGCACGGCCGGACGACCGAGTGGGTTCCAGGGGGGGCTGGTTTTTCACACGGGTGGCGCCAACCTTCTCCAAACCGGCCGGCTAGACCAACTGGTCTTCTGCACACACGGCCTGCTTGGGTAGCCGCTGGTCATCCAGCGCGGTGCCCTCCCAGCTCTATGGTCCAGCTCCAGCCGGCCGGCCGACGGGCCCGCCGGTTCCTCCGCCAAAGTGGCCTGTGTAGTGGGACACAGTTCATCCCACACAACCGGCATGACGGTGCCGGTTCCCTTTTCCACGTTCCCAGTATGACGCGACGATGTCGTTCTTCCTCCACCATTAATTTACAATTCTATATTAATAAACAAGAACAACAGAGGGTTGTCGGGCTCTGTTCATTCAGTCCGCACCCTCCGCATAAAACGATAGAAATCAGCCATATTTAACAATGATTTACAATGAGAACGAGGTACGTAAACATCCACTTTCAATAATTAACCCCTACCTCAACAAAAGAAATCGAATGTAAGGTGTCGCGGAAGACGACGTCGCGGGGTGTTGTTCCGTAAGTGATGACGGAGTGCCCCCGAGGAGGAAGCAGTGTCTCTCCTTTTGTCACGGAGAGAATATTATAAGGCGAGATGTCGTTGGCGAGATCCCGTGTCGGTGTCTCCTCCCTTGTCACAGATGAAGAAAGGAATTGAGTATCCGGGGTCTCCGAGTCGATGTTCTTCGTCAGAGAGTTGGCGTTCGTCAATAAAGAAGATGAATCATTCTTCGAAACTCAAGAGCACTCTCCCCAAAATCTCAAAACAACAATCCAACCCCCAAAAATAAAATAAGGTCACCCCTTATTTTAATTAAACAAGCCAATAATTTCAAAATACAAATTCAAAAACATAATTAATTAATGGAAGAGTATCAATTAATTAATTAATGTGTGTGTGTTGGCAAGTTTTAATGAAGTGAGAGGGAGAGAGGAAAGGTCCACATTAAATTATGGAAGTTGTCATGTTTAAAGGGGGAGTTTTATTAGTGTTAAGAGAGAGTTATTGGAATGCGAAAGGTTGGGGCTCGTGTGGGTCTTACCTCAAAAATATACTTACATGGGTAGTTATGAGATTGTGGGTCCCATCCCAACTCACCCATGTAGGATATAACCACTTAAGAAATTAAAATAAAATTGTCCCACAATTTTATTCACTTCTCAATTAATCCAAAAAATTTAAATTCACCTCCCAAGAAAACACATCTACGGTAAAAGTTCTCTTAAGAAATTACCGGAGCTACGAGTTCATTACTGCCCTCAAATTTCAATTCTGAGCACCAGTTCGAAAGATAGAAAAACGCAATCATTCGTTCACTGAACATACCTGAGCTAAACTTCAGAAGTTGATTCTAGGCACACCAGGCCTTTTAATCATGTTCCATCAGAAGCCACAGACTCGTAAAATTCCAAAGTATTTAAGAACAAATTTTCCTTGAAAGTTATGGGTCTTTAAGCTCACGGTATTTGGCTCCAAAACTAGATGATCATGTAGTCTTCTATAACTTAAGTCTCTCACGGTCCATGGGTCTACAGCTAGAAGCTCAAACTACCTTATTAACCTCAATTCTCTAACACCCCTTAGGTCTACAGGCCTAGGGAACAACATTTATATTATATAATGTATGGAAAACCATCTTACATCATTTAAATTTAAACAAGGAATCCAATATAAAATTCATTCATAAATAATTCAAGTCAAGGGAAATTCTATGACATCCCATGAAATTATTTAATTTGATATCAATTCATCATTTAGGTTTAGGTCATCTCATCCTAGCCAACCTATAAAAATTCCCCCACATGAACATTTCATTCATTGAAAGGAGTGAAGGCTCATGTGTCTAGTCAAATACTCACATTGTCAATTTTCCTATTCCAATTAAAAAGAGCCAAATAATCATCTAGAAAACTTTATATAAGTCAAATACACATGGGATATAGTTCAAAATAATGTAAAACTAGGTCTGGAAGTATAATCCGTAATCAATATTTTTGGAAAATTTACCTAAAATGGAAATTTTGGGGGGAACACTATGTGGGAGTGCATAGAGAGAAAGGTTAATATGGACACCCTAAACACGATTCTATTAACCTATATCATCACACTAGGGTCAATTAGACATGAATTAACAAACACAATAGTGGATCTCGACAAAGGCTAGCTCACGACACTAGATGATTAAATACGCAATGACCAAAACTCAAATGGAAATATTTATGACCACCTACCTTAGGGCTATCAATGATGAATTTATGAGTATCAATCTTAGATTTGTATTAGGTTTCAGTAGATATGATTTTTCATCCAATTCCCTAAAAATAGGGTGAATGAGCCTATATGTAAATAGCACACCTGATGGAAAGATTCGGCAAAGAGAGAGGGCCACAAGAGGTTATCCTTACTGAGGGGGCCCTGATGCTTCCAACAGACTGAGAAACAGTTGCCGAACGGAGGAGTTACAGGAAATTGTAGGATGGGGAAGCTTGTGAAATCAAAGGTTCTCATAGGACCTAATGTACACATATGGGAGATGAAAGTATAGAATTAGAATTTTATAGGAATAGTATAATTTTGGTCATTTTTTCTTCAAAACATGCTCGCACGGTTTGGCCAAACCCTGTCCACACCCTATGTAGTTAACTACTTTTCTTGGCACACTGAACAACCTCTATTCATGGTTTAACTAACATTGTGAATGTAATGAAGATGGGATTTGGAACCCCACTTCAGCAGCTGCATGACCATGTGAATAGGTCTCATAGTTGCAGACAAACTATGCATCCCAATATGGTTTCCGCATTTCAGAGTTCTGGGCTCTAGGTGTTCCCAAGATGCTCCCATGACTTTTTTATCCTGATTAGGATACATCTTTTTTACAATTTCAGAAATTCAAATATAAAAACGATTTTTCTATACCTTGGTCAAAAATTTGGGTCGTTGCAACCTCCCCTCTTAAAGAAACTCATCCCTCTGTTTCTCTTCCAAGGATAAAGAGGTACAATCTACCAGGACATCTGGGCAATGAGAGTGCATAACATCTTTTCACTCCCATTTCTCAATCTGTACCCATCTGTTCTTCTACATAACCCATACAAGAGGAACATAAAAACATCGTAGAGTGTTCATGCTCCGATCAACAATTAAAACTGGTTAATCCGTGAAGGAGGCATCCAAATCAGGATCGACCTCCTCAGGTTATAAGACATGTGATGGGTTTGGATAATACCAGAAAAGCTTAGATACATGAAGGGCATCATGCATCGACTGCTATCTCTGAGGAACTACTAACTGGTAATCCACTGGTTCGTTACTCTTCACAACCTCGAATGGTCCAAAAAATCTCAATGACAACTTTCCATACATATGGATACATATATTCCCTAACCTGGGGGAGTCATTCATGAAAACTTGGTCACCAACATCGAACTCAATAGGTCGCTGGTGCCCTTGGACATAAGACTATTGTCTTGACTGAGCTGTCAACATACAAAAATGAATCAGCTGGACCTACTATGAAATATCTTATATGATATTATGCCCAATGATAGATTTTCCCCATTCCTATAACCAACAATGAGGAGAGAAACATGTCCTACCATACAAGGCTTCAAAATAATCCATCTCAACAGTAGCTTGGAAGCTATTGTTATAAGAAAAATTGATGAGGGGAATGTGTTTCTCCCCGAAACGCCCAAATTCAATAACGAAAACAAGGAGTATATCCTCAAGTAACCGAACAATACGCTCCATCTAACTATTGGTCTGAGGGTGGCAGGCCATTCTCAAAAGTACCTATGTACACAAGTCATTCGGCAACACCTACAAGAACAGTGATGTAAAATTAGAGTATGTATTCGAAACTATATAACGAGGTGCTCTCTAAAAACATAACACCTCCTTGATGTACATTCTTCCCACGAAAAAAATTGAAAATGTATCTGTCATAGGTAAAAAGTGTATGACCTTCATCATATTATCAAACACACCACACATTGCTTTGTTTTGATGAGATGATCTGGGAAGACTAGTCATCAAGTCTATTGAAATCTTTTCCCATTTTCACTCAAGAATGGACAATGGTTTAAGACTCCTGGCCAGGAACTAGTTTTCGGCCTTCACATGCGGATAGGTGGAGTAACAGGTAATGAAATCATATATTTCACACTTCATGATGGGCCAAAAATATTGACGCCATATATATCAGTACACTTTTTGTGGCACTAGGGTGAACCGTCCAGGCTGAGGCATAGAAATCCCTCATCAACTCTTCTCTGATTGATTCTAGGACCCATACACACCCATAGAATTGAATAATATAATCTCTATCAACTTTACATCTAGACAATGTTTCTTCATCTAAGACACTCTCCCATAGGAGAAGGTGTTCTAGATAAGATAGTTGTCTCATCCATACACATTCTAAAAGAATATATTTCACTACTAAGGATGAGAGGATAGTCTAACAGTGGTCCTCTTGAACCTCAATGTGAATCTCTAAATAAATTTCCATAATATTCAATTCATCACTATAATCTTGAAGTACATGTCTCTAAGTATTTTGAATTAGGGCATGAGTTACTGAATTCCATTTACATGGAGTGTAGGAATGTTAAAAATCAAACGATTGTAGGTACTAGTACCAACTATGATGTATGTTATTTATATCCTACTAAGTGAAGTTGTATTTTAATATCATATGTTTTGTGAACATCAAAAAATTCTCTCCAAATTAATAGTATATCCAACAGTATAAGGCTTGAACTACTGTAGTGTGATCAAGGTCATGCGCCGGGTAATTTTGTTCAAGAGGCTTCAACTGATGAGAACCATACACAATGACTCTCTCATCCTACATCAGAATAGCTCCAACCCATATTCAAGATGAATCATAATAGACTAAATATTCCCTTCATGGCTCAAGAAGAATTAGTATCAGTGCTGACGTAATAATTCCCTTCAAATCCTAAAAGGATTCTTCACATGATTCTGACTATTTGAATTGCACTCCATTTTTCATCAAATGGGTAAGTGGTTCCATAAGGCATGAGAAATCATGAATGAATAATTTTTAGAATCTAGAAATCCACATGAAACTTTGAATATCAAAGATGTTCTTAGGCTTCTACGAAGAAACCACATACCCCACTTTCTCTAGTTCAATAGAAACTCTTGACTCTGATATTATATGACCCTTGAAGTGATCTTTATCAACCAAAAGTGGAATTTAATAATCATAGAATTGAGTTGATGCTCTCACAACAAGTTCATGTTTCAAGTGAGAATACACTAAGATATCATCTATGAAGAAAACCACAAATGAATATAGATACAGGTGGATAACCAGATTCATAAGAGACATGAAGATTGTAGGCGAGTTTGTGAGTCCAAACGATATAAACAG
Organism: Viscum album; assembly: GCA_963277665.1. Classification (NCBI taxonomy): domain Eukaryota; kingdom Viridiplantae; phylum Streptophyta; class Magnoliopsida; order Santalales; family Viscaceae; genus Viscum; species Viscum album. The sequence goes on from OY728137.1 coordinate 118,374,189, forward strand.
GTACTCGTAGAGACCATTAATGCTCCTAAATATGTACAAGGTATGTCCAAGGTCATGATAAAAACTTTATGACAGATCGACCTCAGATCTATCATTGAATACACCTTCGATCCTCAGAGATGATCATATAGGTCATCTATTCTTTGAAAAGGATACCTATTATTGATAGTCAACTGATTTAACCAATGTTAATTCATGAAAACACTAATGGTACGGTCCGCTTCATGGAAATGATGACAATTGAACCCCATGGAGATATACTGGGGTGTATATAACCTTTTACATCAAGACAATTCAATTGAGTCTTTAGCTCCAAAAGCTCCTTAGGTTCCATCCTATATGGAAGAATGTTCATGAGTGCCTCTCCCTGTAAAAGTTCAATAGTAAACTCCACCTATCATACAGGAGGTAGAAAAGAGATGTTTTCAATAAAATAATCTCGGATATGATCCACTATGGGAAGAAAAAACTGTGGATTTTAGCCTCAGATCAACAAGGTAAAGATTGGAAACTTGTGTCATGACACTACCAAACCTCTACTACTCGGGTCATGCTCATGTTATACAAACATACCATTCTCCCATAAGCACATGCACAATGACCTCTGGTTATGTTAACGTCACTATTCAAAGATAGATGTCAATATGAGATATTTATGGAACTAACCAATACATCTTGAGGATTACATCAAAACCTATCATATTAAGAATGTACAAGTTCCATTCGAAAAGGTAACTGCCTATCTCAATGGGACAGTTCTGAAAATCACAAACTAACATGGAATAGATACCTATGGGTGTATCTAGCATCATGACACCATGATAGTATTCAAGTTCAATGCCCAAAATATCAGTGATAGTGTCAGATATGAATGAGTGGAAAGAACATGTATTTAACAATGTAGATACTAAAGTGGAAGCTATTATAATAGTACCTCGTACAATAGATTTTTAGGGGAACTACTCTTATGGTGTAGATTGAACTGCATGTAACTATCATGTACCACAACCATGAGTCACTTATTTAATACCTTGAGTAGGCCAATCTGTTGGTGCTAATAATTATAAGTCAAGTTTTCTCTTCCTCAATTGCTACAGCAGCCTTGTCAGCATGTAGTGTTCTAGCTTCCTGACTGTCATGATCCTACCGAACCTGCTCCTGGAGAAAGTGTAGGTAAAGATTCTTGCTCACTACGCACTGGAGGTATGGTTTTATTAAAATGATAGAGGTGACCTTACCATCCATATACTATTCACTCTACTAGATCTCTCCTACACTGCACATTGAAGTTCCATGTCTTTTTACACTAGTTACATGCATGTTAATTATTTTTTGTAGGAGCCTGACTGGGTCTTCCTCCGTGAGAATACTCAATGTGTCATTTCTGGCCAGAATAAGGTCCACTAGATGACATAGGTTTCAAATAACCCTTTCTTGCGCTCTCAAAATCTCTCAGATTAATCTCTTTGATTAGGGAATGGTTGATAACTTCTGAGACTATTGTCATCCTGATAATGTTGAACTATGACCGGATGACGTAACATAGCCCATCCTAGAATCACAACACAACCATAAGATCATCAGCAGCTAAAGAAGGAACGAAATGATGGTACTTAGTGAAGTGGGATGAATAGTCCCTAAATAAAATATTCCCCTTATATAGATTCATAAACATTCTAGGTTAATTATACCTTAGCTTTTGAAGAAGGAAAATTCATAAAATTCTGTCTGGAGGACATCCCAAACCATCTCTATATATCAGCCTTCATGGGTGATGGAATCCCACCACCTATTGGGGGAGTCATATTACATGTAGGATTATACCTTGTTTCTCATCTCTAGAGGTGTCTCTAGGTTCTCCAAGATAGAAAGGGTAGACTCGATCCAAGTCTACTCCATAAATGGCCCACTATCCCCAGAGAATATAGGAGGATTTTTCTATTGAAATGTGCGGGCCAACTCAAACATACTCAGGGAAACTCTCATGCCACCTTTCATATTCTCCATCATACACAATAATACCTATTGAAATTTCACTTCATCGCCTAATTTAGGTATAGGAGTAGGAACTACATGTGGTTCGACTAGAAGACCTATTGGTGGCCCAAATACTTCCAACTCTAGAACATTATTATCACTACCTTCAAGGGGTGCATATTTAGGATATTGTAATAACATGATGATAAAATTCCAAAAAAATGTCTCATAAGGTATTGAATATATTTAGAGGATATAATTTAGGAAACAAGTATAAGTACTAAATCCAGCCTATGGGAATGAACACGCCCCTCATCCAGCTTCTAAATCTTGGACTAGACATTATAACCTTTCATAACAAAACATAAAAATGAATAAAACCCATTAACCACTACTAAGTCTAGGTTCAGGTCATCTTTCTATGTTATACATGTGCTCAATCATTTTCTCAAGTTATAAGTCATTTTTAAATATTTAATCTAATGATATGTAATTTTACGGCCCATAAGGGCCCATAAATATTATCAGTCAAAAGATGACACTCAGTCGGTTGTCATTTCCATTTTAATTTTTTCATAGACATGTGATTACATAATTTATAAAATGGTAGAGGTAGTTGTAATTCCATTTTACAATCCATAAGGGACCGAACACCTTATGAATCAAATAGGTTAACTATGTAACACATACCATAGAATGATACAAATCCTATCTAAAAGTGTCAGTGAAATTTTATATATGTAAAACAAGGTAGAAAATTATGAAACAGGAAATGCATGCTAAAAATTTAAACATGGCATGGAAAAATTCATGGCCTATTCATATTGTACCTACCGTGATGCATGTTCTACACGTAACCCTAATTCTATAAGGATAAACAATGAAATAACAATTCCCAATATAAATAGTGCCAATAACATCCCAAAACAAGTGGATTACCCAATGGAAAATGATATTAACAATAATAGTAGAATCAATGACAACAATAAATCATGCAACTTGTTCCTTACCCCATACAATGGTTTACGACACCCAAGCACGGATTGTGACCAAGTCATAAGTGTTTTAAATCTCCAGTATATAATAAAAAAATAGTAAATAAATAAAGAAACTCATTTGATACCACTTTGTGATGTCCTAGACCCGGCTACCATGTCACCCATTCCCCAAGCCTAATTGGGAACATGACTTATGGTGTGTCTCCCCATAAGCCAGGGGATGCTGACTAACATCACAGAATATAATGGTGAAATGTTAGGGGAACTATACCCCCATGTGAGAGTACACAATGGGTGTAATAGAATAATTCAATAGTAGACACATTATCAAAATAAAGAATAAGTAAAAAGTGGAAAACTGAAGAATAAAAAAGGAGGGCCTCGTAGGTAGTGTTTTATACAAGTACGCACGCATGGCATGCTAGTAAAAAAAGGGAAGAAAATGTAGGAAACATGTATAAAATTACATGATAAAAATGAAATAAAAAGAAATAGGCTACTCCATATTATCTAATGTATATTCCAAGTACTATACTCATTAGCTCCATCTAAAAAAAAAATCAATATCGTGAAAATTTTGCTTTCCCCTATCCATACATGTAGGAAGGAAATCTACTCATGTGCTAAAGGCATCTTGAATAGGTTGTGATATAAATCTCAGTGGGCCAACACCAATGGTGTTTACATGTAATTTGAGTAGGTTCTCATAAGTAAAAATTCTGTAGGTAACAAAAAAAGTAAACAATGTAGAATTAACAAATAACCACCTGCTCAGGTCCCAAAAGGACACCTTATGGGTATACCTGCTTCAACTCAAGGTTGGTAAGTCTGACCAAGTCAGTATACACACAAAAAAAACACACACACACACACACATATATTATGGGATGGATTATGATGTAACTCTTAGTGCTCTCATGGCCTCTTGGAAATACACGTGGGAGCTCTCACGGTCTTCCCTACCTCAAGGCTCTCACAGTCCTTGGGTGTAAAACTAGAATCTCACACAATCTTCAGTGCCTAATGGAACTCATGATCTTTGGGCACATAGCTAGAATCTTAAATGGTCTTCTACACCTCAAGGCTCCCATGGTACTTGTGTCCCCAACTATAAGGAACAACCTTTATATTATCCAATGTATGGAAAACCATCTTACATAATTTCTATTTAAACAAGAAAAAATAACATAAAATACCTTTATAAATAAATAAATTAATGGGAAAAGGCATTCCATATCATAAAAAAATTTCATTTGATATCAATTAATCATTTAGGATTAGGCCATCTCAACCTAGATAACATATAAAAATTGCCTCACATGGAAATTTTATTCCAAGGAAAGGTGTAAAGGATCAAGTGTCATGTCAAATACTAAAATGGTCAATTTTCTATTTCTAATTCAATAAAGCCGAATAATCATTTATAAAACATTATATAATCCAAATACACATGGGATATGGGTCAATTAAATTTAAAACCATGTTCGGAAGAATAAACCATATTTGGATTTTTTGGAAAATTGGCCTAAAATGGCCAATTTTGGTGGAACAACCCTTAGGAGTCCATAGATATCAAGGTTGATAAAAACCCGAAACATGAGTATATTAACCTATTTCATTACACTAGTGTCAATTAGACTTTAAGGAACCAACAAAATAGAGGATCTCAGTAAAGGCCGAATCACAACACAATGAATATTATATATAAAATGTGGAAAACCCAGATGAAAAAATATATGACCAGATACCTTTGCGATGTATATGATGACTATATTAGTAAATGACTCACATTCGTTGTAGGTTGGAGAATATCTGATTTTTCGTCCAACTCCATGAAAAAAGGGCGAATGAGTCTGCATCTAAATATCACAACAAATTTAATGATCCAGTGAAGAGATATGGGAATATAAGGTTACCCTTACAGGGGGGATCCTATGATTCCTACAGAAAGATAAATGGTCATCTAATATAGTATTTATGTATTATTGAATTAGAAAGAAGCTTGAGATCTCAAAGGGGTCATGGGGAATGGTTTCTGTGCATGGTTTGGCCAAACATTGCCCAAACCTTGTATAAATAACTTCTTATCGGGGAACACCACTTAAGATCTATGCACGATTTCACTGAGCATGCATAGACTATGAAGATGGTATCTAGACCACCCACTATAGTAGCCACATAGTCATTCGCCTGGGTCAAAAAGTTGTAGACAAACTGTGCGGGCCAGTTTGCTTTCCCCATTCGGAGTTCTGGGATTTGGTTGAGCCCCAGGGGCTCTCGTAGCCTCTTTATCTTGATTAGGAGACTCAATAAGACCATTTAAGACATTTAGAAAGAAAAACTAAATATCTATTCCTTTTTCAAAGAGTCAGGTCATTACTAGTGGAACAATCAATTTTGGGTGGTGATGAAAAATGAATTTTGTATCTCTTGGTAGAAGTTGTCCATATATAAATAGAGATAATGATTTTATTTTTCTTAATTGAGGAAATAAACGAATAGGAAATTGAAATAACCATAACATAATATCATTAATGTATATAAATGATAGTACTCTAATTATTTCTTGTGTTCATAATAACTCTTAATGATGATAGTAACAAAAAAATCTATGTAGTTAATAATACTCAAGTTAGAGACTTGAGTTTCCCATAAAATTCAACATGGAAATGAAGGAATTAATAAGAATAATGGTTACCATAAATTTTTTAATATATAATAGTATTCTAGGAGGTGAGATTTTGGTATGTTTTAGGGTGAAATTTGAAGGAATATTGAATCATGATGTGAAGGATGTGTTACATATTCATAAGTGAAGAGAAAGAAACTTTTATAAGCATCCTTAACATTGTAATTATTTCAATTTTACTATTCCATGTTCAATGCTTCCAAAATGGGAAAACTATGTGGCTAGAGTGAGTTTTGATCAGTGCACACCTCAAACATTGATTTGGGTGATCGCTTGAGTGTTTAAGGGTATTTATCCTATCTTTTATTTTAACACTTACACAATTTATTTTTATAGTTGCAAATAAAGTATTATCATATTAATTAATTAATATTAAAGGAAAAATTATAAATTAACCTTTTAAATTATTTAAACCTCAATATTTTAGAAAACACTAATTCATTTTATCCAATAAAATTTTTAGGGTATTGAAATGATAATTTTAATATTATTGCACATAATGTGAACACACAATATTTAGAAAAAAGGTATTTAAGAATAAAATATATTTGTAAGACATAGTTATTAAAATTATAAATTACCCTAACATGTTGATTTTAATATATTATAAATTAATTTATCATTCATTCATTTATATCGAAAACTAGATTTCACTATGAAAATACTTGATTCCATGAGAATATCAAAAACAATGTTTTTATTATAATTACATTTTTATTTTCATTAAAAATGATGAAAATGGGATTTATAAGACCAAATAATATATTAAAATTAATAATATTATCCGTCAAAAAATATTTTACATAATTTTATATTTATACTTCTATTATAGGCTATCATAATGATAAAATTATAAAAATACCAATTTTCACAAAAGACATATTTTTTAAATAAAAATTAAACATTTCGGGGAAAATAGAAATTTACTCATAAAATTATATTTTTATTCTAAATAAAAAAAATTATGTCCATATTTTCATATTCATCTTAAAAAATTTACAAATTCAGATTTGGAATAAAATCAAAAATGATAATGAAAAAAAAATTGGAAATTGAAATTTTTCAGATAATGACTATTATTATTCTTTTTTCATATCATTCCACATCTAAATTTTTATTATAATATTTTTAATACCAATTATATTTTTTCATATTTAATCAAATTTTACTTGAAATAGAACAGCGTATCACCTGAAATGGAAAATTTTTAAAAAATATTTGTCAAAAAAGTAAATGATCTTATTATTCATTGTATGTAAACTAATATAATCACATTCATGTTGAAAGTAATACATATTTTATTTTATCATATATTTAAATTAGTGGTTAATTATTTTAATTCATATTAAATATTTTTATTTTATCTAAATATATCATAGTTTTTTTGAGTTTAGTGTGATGTGTGGAGGAAGCTATCCAACAAATCAAATTATTTAATGGTGAGCATATATTATGATTTTACTGTGTGACCCAAAATATTATATATTCTGAAGGAATTACCTAGTTTCCTATGTTTGTAACCATAAAAAATTAATAAACAATTAAAATTAAAATAAAAATGGAAATCTCATATAATCTAAGAATCCAAACACATCAAGAGATATGATCATTGAAGAATTATAATTTAAAACATGAATTCATCTTAAGGAACAAAAATTTATCCCATTATCAGACACAAATGGAACAACATATTAATGTTATAGAATCATTGTATAAATAAAATGAATAAATGTAATAAGAATAATATACATCATGTGTATTGATATAATCCGGTAAGTTCCCCAACTATTCATAAATGGATCTAGTTATAGAAATGCCTTGGGTTTTTTCAATCCTCCACTCTCCTCCATGTGGTTATCATCAATTTAAACTGTAATAACCTCAAAAATTCTAAAACATCCAACAAATTTTCATATTTCTCATTAAATCATTAACCATCCTTAATAGAGCACAATAATCCTTTGTAAATTATCAAAGAGATAAATGCATTTGTGTGCTGTGAATAAGGTGGATGTCCAACATTTCATAATATCATTAGATGATTATAATCCATAGTTATGTATGTTTTATATATTTTAGGAATGATTTTGGATTTCTGGGGAATGATAATTTAGGATATGAGATTCAATATTGGGACTTGTATTATCTTTCTTTATTTTAGTAGATAACACAAATATTGGAATATGGGTGGAAGAATGTATCACCCTAAGATTTTTCAAAATATTTCCCTTTTCATATAAATTTAATCTTTTCAATTTTTTTCATTACTTGAAATATCAGGGGTTTATTATGTTATACGGAACACCATGATTTAATATTGTTGTACACAACATCATGTATTAATGTACAATAATAAACAATTAATATTATAATTAAAAAAACATTATTACCTAGCCATTATATTGTCAGAAAAAATTTGGGTAACTAAATTTTAAAAATAATTTATAATGTTTTTAAATAAATTAAAAATATTGATTAAAAATTACATAACTTTTCAATAAATGCTATATATTTTTTGAAAATATTATTTTCTTATAATATTTTATTTAATTTTTTATCATTAGTAGACTTATTGTTTCACACTTTTAGAAAATTAATTTGATAAAGTAAAAATTACTTCTAAAATCAACATTCTAAAATTATCTTAGGGTTATTTGTTTTCAATTTATTTGAAATGTTTCATTTTTTGATGAATAGTGAAAATTACTGGATTTCAATGAAAAAATGCCATTTCATTAAATTATTTATAAAGATAAATTAAATTTTAATTTTTTAATGTGACCTTAGTTTAATTATATAATTATTAGTTATGTTTAGTTTATTATAATACATTTCATATTGAATTCTTATAAAAAACATTTTAATATTTTGAGAAATTTCTCCAAAAAACACACTTTCTCATCACGTATGCGAGATTAATTTAAAATTAAAATTTAACACTTTTGTGAATGGAATTTGGGAAAATTGTTTCAAATTTGTTTATTTTCATAATTTATATTATATATGAATTTAAACCTATCTTTTTTACAATATAAATTTAAAAATAGCATGATTTATTTATAGCAGTTAAGGTAAATATGGGTTTACTAGTGGGGTGGGGGGGGGGGGGGGGGTTAAAATGTAAATGTAAGGGAAAAAATGGAAAAAAACATGATCAATAGAGTTTTTATAGAAATATTTATACCTTATCCATTATTGGATATATAATAATCCATTTTTTATTTATGTCCTTAGAAAAATGTGGTTACAACTTTTTCTTTTTAAAAAACTATATGTTTTCCACTGACCTCGTTTATATAAGGCCACCACTTATCCTTCATTATTCATACCATAATAAATATTTTTTAACAATACAAACCTAAATAATTTAAGAAACACCCTCATATAATTTATAACCCTTATTTTTGGTAGAAATACATTATAATAAGGCCTTTTGTTTAATCCTAAGGAGGTTACCAGATGAAGATGTAACATTCTTCAACGAACACTATTATTTTATTTAATAATACACCTCAATAAATTATGATTACATAATTATTATTTAATAACTGTAGTACATTAAATATACTAATATGGTATTATGTTAATGTAATTACATAAAGATATCTCGATTTCTATCAAATGGGTAACAAAATTTTCATTCGTGTGTATAGCAGTGTACCACCACACGAACAAATTCCATTATGTGTATTAAATTTTAAATTGAGTTAAAAATATTATAATTATGTAATAATTTTTAATTTGGAGATAATGTAACCTTGATCAATGAAAGAGGACCAAAAATAACAACTCTAATCATATACGAAAACAAATGAGTTATTACCCAAAATGCGATTTTAACAAATAATTTTTAATAAAAGATGAATAATAGTCCATAATTAAATACGATATGGTATTATATATGTATTTTTGGTTCATTAATAGATGTATAAATACTTATATTTATCATAAAAATGGTTAGAACAAGTATAAAAAATGTTGAGACTTGGGGTAATGGATTTCTAGTCTCTCTTTTATTTTTGGGAAACATATGGATATCCACCACCCATTTCATTTTGGTGGTGTATATACTGTAAATTTTAACTGTTTTATCTGAAATAAAATTAAAATAATTATAATAAATGTTTTATTTTAGGTTATTATTTATTGGGAATTGTGATATGATAGATTACTAAAGCGATTAGGAATTTTTGCCACAATTTTCCTTCTATGAGATGTATGCTATGTTATGCACATATATTATTGAAAAATGAGTATATAAAACAGATTTGAAATGTAATATAATGATTTTTAATTACATTCATGATATTTTAAGTTCCACATTATGTTATTCTCTCATCGAGAATACGATTGAATAAAACCAAATGGTAATTATTTTATATTACAATCTCACTGTTTATCGAGATTGTTTATTATTATGTTCTTACTGATAAAATTTAAGTATAATTCTCTCAAGAAACTCATGAATTTTATTATAATATTTTAATTTATGATATTTTTTGTAATATTAACATTTTACACCCTTTGGAACTTAACATAATTTACAAAATGTTTTTATGACAGTTCAAATTTATTTTTCTCTTCGATCAGAAATCGTTTATCTTTCAAAAAAATGTTTTATAAAAAGTTTTAAAAAATGGGTTAACATTATAAATAATATTTATTAAATATATTTTAACATATATTATTATTTTTTAATTTTTTTAAAGAAATATTCATGTCATTTTCAAAAAATAATATCATTTAGATTTAACCAAAAATGATAAAGTAGTATTTATTTGAACATGTATGTCATGAAAAAAACATCCCATAACCATGAAAAATATTTTACATGAAGATTAATTTATAAATTTTCATGTTTATTTTAAATTAAAATTTTTTTGAGTTTTTTTTGTTTTAAAACGTTTTTTCCAAAGAATAATGTTTATTTTCCTTAGGATGTTTTTTAAATGATCATTATAAACCATTTTCTATTTAATATGTAATTAATTAATGGGACTTATGACATATATGGAATATGATTTAAGGATAACCATATTATTCATTATTTTAATGGTTTTTCTTTACTATTACAAGATTTTCATGAAACACATTTATTTTCCATAGGTTATACCATGATAAATATTCCAAGAAACCCCCATATTTTTTCATTGGTCATGCTATTATGAAATGAGGTAATAATTATGAAACAAATATATTTTTTAGAGGTTATGTTATGATGGAATTTTTATGAAACCGATTTCATTACATGGGTTATGATATGATGTATGTTTTTTGATATTCTGGAACACATGTATATGATATTAATTATTTTAAGGGTGGGTCTTATATCTCCCTTCATTACATAGGTTAATGATTAATGTAATATGAGCTTAGAGGTTACACATGAGGTTATCCCAAGCATGACTAGAGAATACAAGAGGTCATCCCAATACTGACGATGGTAAACATATGGTTATTACATGACTAATATGTTATGAATGTATTTCCAGGTAGCCTTCACATAAGATTTTCTTTTCTTATGTGTATTCCAAAAATCTACGTTTCAGGATAATGATATTCCCTAATATATTATGTTATTTTATTCCATTCTGATTCACGTATTGTGAACTGAAAATCATAATTCCATGACTGATTATTTTGACCTTTTATGTGTATGGTATGGTTTTAAATTTATATGATCATGTTCTCATACCCATATGTTCGTGTTATACTTATATATATCACTTGTATACCCTTATTAATCTTCTAAGATCACCCTTTATTTTGTTTTATTTCCCCAAGTTATGGAGATTATTTTATAATTAGGAGTAATAGAGGGGAAAATATTTGTGGGAGATATTGACGATCATTAATAGGTATAGAATATTTTTTTAGAGTTTCTAAAGGAAAAAAACTAATACGGGCCTCATGTTTGTGTTTGTAAAATTTAATGAATATTCATATAAAAAGATGAAATATCCATGTATGAAAATCCTGGGTTGATATAGTTCTTATCATAGAAATGTTTTAGTTATCCTTTGGAAACTAGGATGACAAAAATACAGTGAGATCCCTAGGTATATTTCTAAGGATAAATCTAGTGATTTATCTAAGGTTAAGTATAGGGATGACTTAAAATATATGAAAATTACTAGGACATTTTATAAATCATAGAGAATGTGATTTTAAAGAAATTAGATCAATTTTATGTAACTATATGTGGATTTAGATATAGCTGAGGTACCATAGTGTAAAAACTACTAAAAGGGTTCTATGAGATGAACTAGATCATCACTTGTTGCCTGAATATGGTCCTTAGTGCACACTATGTTTGAAACTTATGGGTGATATTATTTGGAAATTAACAAACTACTTATTGACCATCATGAATGATTTAAATAGCTAATGGTCATGTATGTCCTTGGATAAAACTATTGTCCCATAGACTAAATTTTTTTTCCAGATTTAAATAATTTTTAACTAATGTTTTCAGGATTATGTGGTTTTCCACTAGGAATAGTGTTTCTCACACTGTGGTTTTTGGTTTTAATAAATTGATATAACTAGAAGGATCACTGTTATCAATGAATTTTATTAAATCCTTATTGATGAGGTGAAAAATTTAACGATGACTGGAGTGAAGGATATTGGGACCATGCCAAATCAGTTATCACATAACATGATTAACAACGTAAACATTAAACAACTCTATAGATCATCAATAATGATAAGGATATAGTTTATTGATATTTTACTTAATGAATAAAATATAGAAAACAAGATTCCATTTTTCATATGTCAAGAATGGGGAATAATCAATACATGGAATGTCTCAAAGGAACATGAATATGTTTTATTGGTGTATTAGAAATACATACTGTAAGAAATTTCTAAAGGAAATGGAATGTTTGGTTAACACAATTTATGGGAATGTTTGTCTCCCTAAATTAATATCAATGGATGAATATACACAACATGGTAATTATGGAAACTATGAAAATATATTTTGATTTGAAGAATACACATGATAATAATCCTCATGGGGGTATGATTAATGGAAATATTAATAATGATAAAGAATCCTCCAATGGCATATGAAAGGTATTGGAAGGTCTAAAACTATCATTTATGTTAATCTTAAAAGTCATGATTAAATTGGCATTGATAAATAGTAAGAGATAATACATATTTAATATTTTAGGAAAGAGGTATAAAGGAAGACAATGATGTATCCATGTTCATAGATAAAGAATGATGTGGAATGATTGAAGTGTCTCTGTATTGGAATTCATGAATTATTTAATATAAATCATGAAATATAAAAGGATTATATAATATATGTTTTTTGAAATGGATGATAAATAAATCATTAAATGGTATTGATGGACTATAATAGAGATTTAATGGAATGGTAATATTTTTATCAGGGGAATATAACCCTTAATATGCTTCAGATGTCGATATAATTATGTTCAGATAATGATATGTTGGATATGAATAATTAAATTAGATTGTACTTATTACCTTATTGGTTTTCTAACAAAGTGGTTTATTCTATTGTTGATGAAGTTGATTTTTTTGATTTTAGGAATATATCCAATAATTTGTGTCTTATATATATAAATAATGAATCATGTGTGTTTTTAATAATGTTTATGGTAATTCAGGTTATTTCTATATTTTAGGAGAATATATGATGAATAAATTCATATGTTTGGTATATGATAATCAATATCCTTTTTGTGCTACTTTATGGACTAAAATTATATTGTTTTTGAGAAATTTAGTGTCCCTATTTATAAATTGGGAATTTTGGAAGGAACATAATATTAAAAATTTATTAAATGAATAAGTTTTAACATTGGTTTTCCTTTTAGAGATTAACTTATTACTTCACCAGATAATGATTTATCCATATTTAATTCCTAGAGTTATCCTTTTTTACTAGATATATAAGAATTAATTATCAATATACTATGGATTTTTTAATGTGTTAGTGTTTCAGGAATAAAAAATCATCATCATTTCTTGTACTATAAAATGAAGTGGAAATTGTTACTCACAAAACCAAAGGATGAAACAGTAATTAAGATACAAAAGAACTCTATGATCTTGGTATGTAAACCCATTTTAAATTATTGATCATATCAAGATGGAATCATATCATTTAAATCTTCCAATGATCCTCTCTTTGGATCAAAATGGGTTTCACGTATCACTCTTGAAGAAGTACATACATGATCCATCACATGTACTAAACTATGAGGTCTTAGTAGTGGATCATGTAATTTTTTTATGAGGAAAATAGTAGAGATTTTGGATCTAGTATTGAAATTTATATGAATGAAAAACACTCACCTCGCCATTGTTTTTTTTCAAAATCCTCTTATTTGAAGAAGCTACATTGGAATGAAAGGAATTAATTAGGTAGAACTGTTGTCATTTGTTGGAGCCAATGTGGATAATTTTGGGTAAGAAATTATTTTTTAGGGGGTATAACCTAACACCCTGATATTTTTTGAATTAATTTTTATTTCAAGTTAATGTAATCTTTTCACTATTTTTCATTATATGAAATATTGAATTTTTCTTATGTTTCATGCAATGCAATGTTTATCTTTTATTACACCCAACACCATGTTATAACGGACCATGAAAAACAATTAATATTAATATTTATAAAAAAGGTCATTATTAGCTATCCATTAAATTGGTAGAATAAATAGGAATAAATATGTAACATCCATAGTTTTTAAAAATAAATACGATTATCTGTTGAGTATATAATACTCCACATCAAGCATAAATGAATAATTAAATAATGTTATTTATATGTTACTATTATAACCTATCCATTAGAATATTGGGAATGAACTGTACTAATTTAAGTATAAAAATTATGGGTTATAAATGTAAATATAATTAATATTTTTTGTATAATTAATTATATATGAACATAACAAATTTTCAAATAAAAGGAAATGTTTTTCTGAAAAACAATTTAAATGTGCATAGGTGCATTTAATACCAATAAGTTAAAAAATCACTCATGTTTAATTATAAAAATTAAATATCTATTAAATATATTTATTTTAATGATTAATATTCATATTATATGATTTATAGACATGATATAAGATTAATTCACATTTATGTATCACATGATTATTTTTCAAAAAGGAAATTTTACATCCTTTTGATGGATAACTCATTTTAAATATAGTTTTTGACATATTTTTATTTATATTTTAAATAATAAACTTCTTATATATAATAATTACATGAAAATTTACTTTGGTTTATTTTTTTCCTTTTATGATAAATTTTACATTTTAATGAATAATAAAAAATACAGCATTTTAATTCAAAACTACATTTTCATATAATTTATTAATATAGTTATATTATTATTTTCTTTATTTTTAAATTATAAAAAGATTTATTTTTTATCATTTAATCCAATTTAGTTCAATGGAATCAATTTCAAATTGAAATTAGCTATAAAAACATTTCAATGTTTTGAATGTTTCACTTTAAAAACCAGCTTTTCTGTTTTGTCTGTGGATTTAATTTTAAATTTAATTATTCATATTATTTAAATTTAATTGGATAAAATTGAATCCATATTATCAATCATAAGGTAAAAATGAGGTTTTTTGTTCAAATTCATTTTTTATAAAACATTTACCATGGTAAAAAATTATTTACTGCGGTATAGGTAAAAATTGAAACATGTTAAAGTTAAAATCATAAAGGCTTAAAATATCTAAAAACTACAACATTTATAGGTTTTTTGAGTTATGTATAGATCATAAAAATACTGTAAAAAAATATTAGGGTTCTTAATTCAATGAAATTAATTCCAACTCATTGTGGTAATATTTAAATATAAAATAATTAATAATTTAATCACTTGAACCCACCTCTTCTCAAGTATAAATACCACATCTCACCTCTCTATTTGGGCCCAAAAAATAATCGAATCCTCTAAAATATCTACACAAGCCTCTCCTACTCACTCTCCCCACTTCCAAGTGCTATTGGATTCACAAAAAACCAAATTCATGGTTCTCAAGGGTCTTTCAAAGATGTGATATTGAAGTGGTAATTTTCTCAAAGTACCTCTCTTAATTTCTTTTAATTTTTTTATTTTCTCATCACCTCCTTCATAAATCAATGCCTAATAACTCTAAATTAAATTATATACTTATTTTATGTTTTTTATGGAATATCCCATATCCATTTTATTTATGACCTCCTATTATTCAAAGTACTAAAATTTTTGTCCACATTATACCAGTTAATGGCCTTTATGAATAATGTTTTCTTCTTGTTTCCATCAACATCATCATGGATGGTCCTAAAAATATTTTTTTTGGAAAAATAGTTTTTTAATATTTATATTATAACATAGTAAATATTCATGATTTTATTTATTAAACATACGTTTATGCTTTATATATTCTGGTTATATGATAACATCGTTTGTGGACATGTAGACCATGACCTCCGCAAAACGATATTATTCGTTCACACACCACATCGAATAATTTAAGGAATATTTTTATAATAATATATTATATTAATTTAATATTAATTCTAATTTAATGATATTATATATATATACCAATATTTTTATACATTTTATTTAATTTTGTTCATTAAATATGACATGAAAACGAAAACAACGTTTTTGCGTATGTACAGACTATTGTCTCCATGAATGGGGTTTTTAATTTATATTTTATGATTACTATAAATAAATATATAATAAATATATAATATATTTATATCATTTTTTATTTTCTAAAAATAATTAAATATTTGGAATCAGGAATAACAGTTCAAAATACAGACTATTAACAAAGAAAATATCAACTAAAATGAAACATAAAAAAGAGTTAATAATAAAAGGGTAACATACTGTATTAAGTAAATAATATATGGTATTATAAATATTAATATTTTTCTTTTAATGTTTAATAAAAAAACTTATACATACTATAAATGAGGTTCGAACACATTTGAATGAATTCTAACTTGAGGTAAGGGAATTTCTACACCCAATTTCCATTATTGGGTTAAACATATACTTCTTGGTTATGTAATGCTATGATTATGTGAGAAATTACTTTAAGATATACTATATTTTATTTATACTTGATTTATTTGGATGAAAATTAAATACACATAATTGATCTAGTACATTAATAAAATGAACCATTTAAGTGATTTCGTCTCAATTTCCTTTAATTGAGGCATTTCTTGATAATATACAACATTATTCATTTGTAAGGTGTATATACAGACACTATTTCATTTTCTATTTACATCATACCCATAATAATGTTATTTAACATTTTAGTAAATGTATTAATTCATGGATATTAAGATTTAAATGATAAAAGTAGTATGGCACACCTTGAATATTTAACGATTTGATTATCAATTCTTTTTTCTTTATGATTTTAATTTACATATTTAAATATGTATTTATAAAAGGTATTTTAATGGAAGTTTTGTTATATATTTCAAATTTAATTCAATTGTTTTAAAAAAGAAAAAATTTTATATGATTTATATAGAAAATTTTAACAAATGACAAAGGGAATGTTCTTTTTAATGTATACGATGACAACAACATCTCCTCCGCCATAACCATTATTTGATACATTTATTAATCTATAAGCGATAACATTTTTTAAAAGGAAAAGGAATTTTTTATTCCAATTTTTTTGGGTATCTTAGTATTGAAAATGGGTTCTTAAATTAAAATAGTATTTTAATATGAAATTTTTTTAATATGGTATTAGAAGAAGTTTTAAAAAGGGTTTTTTGATGAATTTTTTTATTCCTGAAATATTAATTGAGAGTTATATGAAACTGGTGAGCTGGGAAAAACTTAAACGATGGGTTGATGCACATTATAGTTCACGGGTGTCCCTAAAATAGCTTATATGAAGGGTTGATCCCCATTATAGCTCATGGGTGAGTGAGATATAGCTTACAGAAAGAGTGATACTGATTATAGATCTCAATTAATTAAGTAATACTAATATTAAAATTCAACCATATCGTTATTCCAATTAAAAAGGGGATTCAAAAGGGTTTTATGTACATGTTTCTATAAGTAGAATAATGGATTTTAAATTTCATTCTATTATTTTAAATGCTTTTAAGTAAAAAGTATCAGTGTTATTCATATGAAAATATTCTGTTTCATTCACTCATAAAAAATTAAATGGGTTATATTGTTTTAACTAGAATAATTCATTTATTTCATTCTATGTAATTTGATGAGATTTTTGTGCTCATTTAATGTTTTTAAATGTTTTTAAAATGATTTTACAGAGAATATAGTCTAGGAATGAATCAAAAAACCATTATGAGGATTAAACATGAAATGAAACCATGTTTTTTTATAAGTTTTATAATATAAATTGATACTATTGGATGTCTCAACATTTTATTTATATGGTTTTTATGTAATAGTTATGGTAAAATTATCTAAATCCATAAACATGAAAATATCCTGATTGTGAATGAATTTATATTCTTTACTTAACTAAATATTATGTAATGTTTAAGGCTAGGGATTTACTGTTGGCATCCAAAGTCGGTTTAAAGAACATTAGAGGTTAGGATGGTGTTAATTTCATTAATTTAGAGGATTTTACATAATACGTATGGTGAAATTATGTATAATTTTATGATTACCTTATTCATTAATCGAAACTATGTCTGTTCAAAATGGATTTTTGTAGAGGAAATAAGAACTCTATACTGTGAAGGAATCAAGAGGAAAACAACCTTCTTAATCAACAAGATGAGGTGGTTGGAATCAGAAATAAATAGTTTATTGTAGTGATTGTATAGTTTAATTACACTATAAATGGTGGTGGTCTCCATCCATTAGATCATCCAGACCAACCACATAAGAATATATCAGTAGTGGATCATTTTATGAGGTATCATTCCCTATTATTTCAGGTACCAACTATCCTAATGGTAGCTAAATGATTCAACAATAACAAGAGAATATATTTGAAGTCATGGGATGTTTGAAACATCAAAAGGTAACAATTTCCATCCATTAGTTTGAAGGTTAAAGTAATCTATAGTGGTCATTGCTTAAGAGTACTATAGAAAAAAATGAACATGAATCCATGGAATGGGAATAATGTAAGGATTTTTTTCTTAAGGATTGTTTCCATATGGTTTTTTGGATTATGATAGTGAAAAAATTTGTAGAATTAAAGTAGAAGGATGAAAATTCAGTTGCAAAATATGAAATGAACAAAAAAAATTGAACTTGTATTTTCCATATTTTAATCTAGATATTGGCAGTAAAATTAATAGATTTTACATAGGATCATAACCAGGTATATGAAGATCTTTTTCCTCCATTGCAATTAAAAGATATAAAAGAGTGATTTGTTGTGATAAGAAATTTGAAATGGAATTTTCTGACATTTATGTTCCATGAGATGATAAAATTAAGAAATAGTCAAGGTGGAAGGAAATAATGAAAAAAGAAACTCATAATTGTAGAGGTAAGACTAAAACATTTTCCAAATTTGGTAAAATTAGTAGTGGTGATTGTATGTAAATATATATAATGTTTTACTAATGTCATTTGTATATTCACAATATTGATTACTATAAGGAAAATGGTACTGATCATTCCAACAATGTGATAAGAGATATCATGTTTATAGTAAGATACATTAGCTATAATGAGTTATCACATAATGAGAATAAGTGTCCGAAGATAATTACATAAGGAGGAAATCATTATGATCAGAAACAAAAATGTTCTAGAATCACTTTTTTAGATCCTATATATGATTTTAAAATATCTAGTGAGGTAATGGGATTTCCTAAGAGCCTAATATTTTCCAAAGGATAACCAAATTTTCAATATTTTAGAATCCCCTTATGAGGATTTATGCAATGTGATAATAAGTTATTAAAGACCATTCTAGGTGTTTTTTGGGGGTATATTTATGTTATTCATTGGTTTAATGTGGAGTATGCCTTTAATTTTGGAACCTAGTCTTAAGATATAGATAAAATTAACATTTTGGGTGCTCATTGATTATTATGGATATTCTTACCGATGTACATTATTATTCTGGGAATATTATGAGAATTAAATTAAACTTATACAATAGAAATACATCAAGTAAGTTTTTTTAATTATATTTCACATTATTAAATGAATTTATCAACTCAAAAAAGTATTTTGAATGAAAATTTTCAATTTATATAAGATCCTGAAAACAAAAATGATATTCAAGTAATTTTTTTATGATGAGTCAAATAGTCCCTTAGATAATCATATATTTATAACTTTGTGATTGTTAATATTATATTAATGATGTTACCTCTCACTATCTATAAGAACATGATGGTGAGATTTCTCTTCCATATCTATGTGTTCTTCCATGGAATACTTGTATGGGTTATCTCTAGTGACCTTCTTACTTATGTTTCCTTATATTAATGTGAAGGTCACATTAATCTTTTTCTGACATGGGATTTCAACAATGATGGTTTGGAAAGTAAAAACCCTTAGTTTTTAATTCAATGTTTAAATTGTGTGAACACAAATTTTTAAAGGTGGGATAAATGTAACATCCTGAGTTTTAAAAACTAAATACTATGATTGATGTCATACATAATACACCACATCATGCATAAATGAATAATTAAATAATGATATTTAAATGTTGTCATCATAACCCAACTTTCAGAAAGTGAAGAATGAGAAATATTAACTGAATTATGAAAATTATAGTTTATACATGTACATATAATTAAATATTTTGTATAAAGTCAATTATAAATGAATGTAAAACTTTTTTAAATAAAAGGAAATGTTTTTTTGAAAAACTATTTAAATGTGCACAAGTCTGTTAATAAATCACTTTTGTTATATTATAGTAATGAAATATATTTGATTTATTTTTTTATATTCATGTTATAGGTTTTATAGACATGATATACAATCCAATACAATTTTATGTATTAAAGAAGTGTTTTTTTAAAAAGGTATTTTTACATCTTTTTGGTTGAGAAGCCATTTAAGATATAGTTTTTGATGCATTTGGAATTTATATTGGAAGTAATAAACTTCATATTTAGAATAGGGAAATAAAAATTTACTTTGGGATATTATTTTTTTATTTTTTTGATAAATTTCATATTTTATTTAATAGTAAAAAATACTACATTTAAATTCCAAATTGGTGTTTTCTCTAATTTATTCATATATTTTGATTTTATGTTTAATTGGTTTTAAAAAATTATTGAATTAATTAATTATAATTTAATCTAATTTAGTTCATTTTAATTAATTGAAAACTGAAAATAGATATCAAAACATTCAATCTTGTCAACATTTCTCATTAAAAAGTCGTTTTTCCCTTTTTCCAATGGAATTAATTTCAAATATAATCCTTTAAATTATGTAAATTTAATAGGGTAAAATGGATTTAATATATAGAATCATAATGTAAAAATTAGTGTGTAACTTCAGTTTCATTTTTTTTCTTGAAAAATTTACCATGGTAAAAAAAGTATTTACTATAGTATAAAAAAAATAAACATGTTAAAGTTAAAAGGGTAAAGGCTAAAAATACAAAAAACTACAGAAAATTGAAGACTGTATGAGGTTTAGATAAAACCATTACTTCCTAGAAAAAAATAAATTGAATGGATAATTATTTTAAATTAACCCCAGCTCAATGTGGCTAGTTTTAAATATAAAATAATCCAATAATTTATCATTTGAACCCCCCCTCTCCTGAAGTACAAATACCACCCCTCACCACCCCATTTAGACCCAAAAATACTTATATCTCTAAATATTTCTACCCAAACATTGCCTCCTCCAACTAAAAACTTAAAAGTTATTTTGGTCTACCAAAAAGTCCAAATCACGAGTCCTTAAGGGTAATTCAAGGAGGGGATATTCAAGAGGCAATTTTTCAAAGTACCTCTATTAATTTATTTTCTTTTTTCACATTATTCTCACCTATTTAATCCATTAATTCACTATAACTCAAAAATCATGTATATACTAATGTTTAATGTTTATTATAGAATATTCAATATCCATTTCATTTCTCACCTCCTTTTATTCAAGGAAATGAAATTTTTGTCTATGTTATGTCAGTTAATCGCCTTTGTGAATAATGTTTTTATTCATTTTCTATCACCACCATCATAGATGGCCATAAAACTATTTTCTAGTAAAATAATTTATTAATTGGTATGTTATAACATATTTAAAAATATATTAATTTGATATTAATTATTTATTCATTATTTCAATATTGTGGTAATACGATAACTTCGTTTGTGGACGTGTGGACTACCACCTCCCCAAAATATTGTGACTCATTCACACATCAAATGGAATGTATTAAGGATATATTTAGTAATAATATATGATATAAATTAAATATTAATTCCATTATAATTATATATATATATACATATTTACATACATGTCATTTAATTTCATTCTTTCAATACGATATGAAACTGAAAATATCATTCATGCGTATATACGACCAACCATCTCCGTGAATGGTTTTTTTCAATCATTAAAGATTTTTATAAATAATTATATAATTAAAATATAAGATATTTAAATCATGTATTATTTTTTAAAATAATTAAATATTTAGAATCAATAATGACAAGTCAAAACACACACGATTAAAAATGAAAATATATCCTGAAACATAACTTCAACAAAGAGGTAATAATAAACAGGTAATATAATGTCTTATTAAAATAATATATTATATTATACATATAAATATGGTTCCATTATAGATTATTAATAAACACGTTCTTGTTATAAAGGATATTTGAACATATTTTAGGAAATTCAAACACGTTGTAAGGGAATTTCTTAAAAAATGTCCATTTATGGGTTAAACATCTACTAATTTATTATCTCGTTCTATGACTATGTGAGGAATGAATTTTGGATATATTATCTTATATTTATAATTTTAGTATGAGTATTTATATTTAATACCCAAAATCGATCTATTATATTAAAAAGTGATCCCTGTAGGGACTTCATCTGAATCTCCTTTCATTGAGGCATTTCTATATAATATGTACTATTATTATTTTTCAAGTTGTATATAGAGACACTATGACATTTCATAAACACATAAAATCTATAATAATTTAATTTAACATTTTAATTAATTTATTAAATAATGGATATTATTATTTAAATGTTCAATGTGTATAAGACACCTTGAATAATTAAAGTTTTGATTATAAAATATTTTTCTTCCTAATATTAATTTTTATACATTATTATAAATACATAAAAGGGATTTTAAGGAAAAATGTTTTTTATATTTTCAATTTAATTCAATGTTTTTAAAAAAGAATATTTTTATGTGGTTTATATGAAATGTTTTGACAAATTAAAAAAGGAATGTTCTTTTTAACGTATACAATGACAATAACTTCTTAGTTGTAGATACTCTTATTTGAAACATGGCTACCTCTATAAGACTTAATGTTGTTTAAAAGGAAAATAAATCCATCATTCAATTAAATGGGTATCATGGAATGGAAAATTCATTCTTAAATGAAAATATTATTTTTGTACAAAAATGTTTTCCATATGGGATAAAAAGAATTTTTTGAAAGGGTTTTGTGATAAACCTATTTTATTCATGAAATGGTACTTGATCATTATATGAGATGGGTGTGCCCAGAAAAACTTATACAAAGGGTTAAGACCCGTGGTAGTTCATGGGTGATCCCAACACAGCTTATACGATGATTTGAGCCCCATTATAGCTCACATGTGAGCCTGTTGTAGCTTATAGGAATGGATGATCCACATTTTAGCACATAGGTGTTCCTGATATAACTTATAGAATGAGTTCCATTATATATTTCAAATTCGTTGAGTAAAAATAATATTTGAATTTATGCATATGGTTATTCCAACTGAAAAGGGCTTTTAATAGAGTTTTATGTTTATGATTATCTAAGTTTTCTAAAGGTGTTTTCAATTCTTTCAATTGGTTTTAATGATTTTATTTGATAAAGAAGTAGGAGTGTTATTAATGTGAAAAAGTTTTGTTTCATTCTCTTAATGAAAATGAAATGGGTTACAATGTTTTAACTAGAGTAATGGTTTTATTTTTTTATGTCCCTCTCTCATATTTTGGGTTCATGCTATGTTTTAAAATGTTTTTAGATGATTTATGGGAGAATAGAGTCAAGTATGGAATCAAGAAAAATTTATGAGGATTAGACATGGAAAGAAACTAAGATTCTTTTTAAAAAAATTTATCAATGAAATGGATACTAATGGAAGTGTACACTATGTATTTTTATGTTTTTGATATGGAATAGTTATGTCCTAATTCTCTAAATCTCTAAACATGAAATGATTCATTAAGTGAACGAATGTAAATTATTGACTTAACTTAAGATTATGTAACATTTAAGGGAATATGTTTATAAAATAAATTTTAAATATTATTTATAATGGTTTTAGTTAATGAAAACATATTGATTAAAAATACAAAATTTCTTAATAAAGTCATTTATGCTTGGAGAATATAATTTTTTCACAAAATGTTTTATATTTATTTCTATGAACCATAATAAAATATATTTTTCAAAATTTTATAATATATATTTGATAAAATTAATTTCATTTCTCAACTCAAAATTTCCAAATTAGTTAATTATAATTTTTTAGAATTTTATGAAAATATTTATTTTTATATGGATAGTGAAAAATTTTGTATTTTGATTGTAAACTACTTCTTCATTTAAATTATTATAAAATTAAATTATATATTTAACCAGTTTTAATGAAAAATATATTCAATTAATTTCCATTAATATTATATATGTTATTGGAATCAATTTGAAATTTAAATTGTTCACAAAAATAGTTCAAAAGTTTGATCATTTTCTCTTTAAAAACTCACTTTCTCGTCATGTATGTGGGAGTAATTTTAAATTAAAATTTTATCTTTACATGAATGGAATTTTGAAAAATGAATTTCATATTTGTATTCATAATAAATTCTTGTAACTAATAAGTTTAAATAATTTTTTCGAAAAATTAATATTAAAAACTGTAAAAATTATTTACCGTATTTTAGGTTAAAAATGGCATACTCGTTTTTTAACTAAAATGAAAACGGTAAAAACTATCCATTGTTTTTTTAAAACCCCATTTACTTTATATATTTTATCCTTATCCATATATGATATATAATAGTTTATTTTCCATCAATATTTATTATTAAAACATGGGTAATCCTTTTTTTAAAAAAAGTACGAGAATCCTACTAACCAAACATATAAAGGACACCCTTTATCCTCTTCTATTCATAACTTACAACCATTTTTGATATGTTAATACCAAAATAAATAATATAAAACAATATCAAGTATTATCCATGAATAATAATTTTTAGAATTAACAAAACCTACAATAGATATTGTTGCAAACCTATGGAGGCTACCCTAAGAGGATGTAATATTCTTCAACGAGCCCATTTATTTTATTTATTCCTCCACCTCCTGAAATTATTATTAAACCATGATTATATAATAAAATTATTAAATTAAAAATAATGATCTTTTTTTATGTTAATTTTATTACCAACAAACATCCCAAATTCCATCCAATTGGATATGAAATCATCGTTCCTGTATACAGAGGACTACCGTCTCAGGATCTGATGTCATTATTCTATTCATTACCAACCCCTATGATTGGGTATGATTGTGGATATAAGGCATATATAATTTATTTTAAAAAAATATTTTACCGATTTATTAATTATATAATATATTCCTTTTTTACATTCAATTATGTATAGGATATAATAACATTATTCGTGTATACGATAGACTACCGCCTTAGAGAGAGATTGAGTCATTTTTCACACACCTTACATGGAGGATAATAAGAATACATATAGGTGGTATAAATAAAATAATTATTATATGAATGATATATTTATCAATATTAAAATATAATATGTCATTTAATTTCTTAAATTTTCACTCAGAGATAAATTATAACGTCATTTGTGTACATGTGGACTACCGCGTTCAATGAGTGATGTGACCATATATTAATTACCACACCACATAGATGAGTTGAATATGTAAATTTATATACATAATAAATTATTTATGATATAAGTAATTTCATTTAATTATAATATATTACTTACATATTTTCCATAATGATCAGAGAAAAATATAGACGTTACTCACGCGTATGTACAACCTACCATCTCCCAGATCATAACATAAATCATTTCTCAATATCATTTTTCATGATTGGTTATAAAAGAATAATTAGTTTATAAATGTTATATTAATATATAATTATTATTCCAGATATAACAGAACCAACATAAATGTACTAGGAATGAAAACAAAAAATCAAATAATATATGGGAAATAGATTTGTTATTACTCAAAACATTATTTTCATGAGTAATTGTTTATAAAATAACAATAAAAAGTCATAAATAAATAATTTTTTGTATAATATTGGTATTTTTGGTTTTATAATAAATGTTTAATAATTTTAGATTTATTATATAGGTTCCTTGAACATGTATGAAGGATGTTTAGATTTGTTGGAATGGATTTCTAATCTCTCTTTTATTTCTGGGAGACATATGAGAATTCACCACTTGTTTATTTGGGGTGGTGTATATACTAAGAATTTGAAATTTTATATCATGATTAAAATTATTTTCATGATATTTAATGTTTAATATTTTGTTTTTATTTATTGGGGATTAAAATTAAAAATATTAATCAAGTAGTATTATATTTTTTATAAATTTTCCTTCTTCTTGAGGTATGTTATGTTATGAACAAATAATATTTAATAATGAGTATATAAAACCCAATTTACATGAAATTTCATCAATTTATTTATCCTTATGACATTTTATGTTCAATTTTATTTTTTCCATCATGGGGATTATGATTCAATGATTTAAAAGTGGTAATGTTTTCTTGTTACAATATCATAATTTATTGGGATTATTTCTGATTATTTTTTTATGATAAATAATTATCCCCTATATATGATTAAACACAAAAATTCTATTCTTCTATGAATACTCATGATATTTAAAATTAATTTCTCTATTTTCCCACTATTTTCTTATTAATATAAATGTGATAATTTTAATTAATATCCAACTTCTTTTCTCTCTTTAATTAGAAATCATTTTTCTTCTAAAAAATTGTTTTTCAAAAAATATTTATAGAAATTATTTAAAATTATCAAAATGATTTACCAAAGAAATAATTAACCAAGTTTTATTTTTTTAAAAAAATCTTTTTAATGGAATCTTCTTGTCGTTTTTAAAAACAATGTTCATTTGGATTTTAGCAAAAATGTGAAAGGAATCATTATTTTAAAGTGTATGAAATAAAAAAAACTAATTTGGTCTTTAATATTATTTTATTTGAACATTACTTTATATGTTCTCAAAGTTACTTTTATTGAAAATTATTCTCATGATTATATATTTATTTAAATCTGAAAGAATATTTCCTCAACAAATGGTTTAATTGATCGTTCAAAATCATTTTCCATCTAATATGACATCTTTTGATGTTATATTTGACTTATTGGGGATATTATATAATGATACTATTTGTATTCTTCATCTAGATGTATTTATATATGTAATAATGTTTATGAGAAATGTTTGTCTTCTACATTTTATCCCATGATAAAACTATTATAAAACATAGTAATTTTTTGTGGGTTATTTTATGTTGAAATGATGGAATGATTATTAAACATGTAACTTTTATATAGGGTATGATATGATGAAATTTTTAGGAAAAACATTAAATTTCATGGGTCATGATATGATTTAGGTTTGATGTTCTTTTGTAAAACATATGTATGATTTTAATTATGTGAAGGGTGGGACCTATATCCCCATAAAATTATTTGGGAAATAGTTAATGTTATATGATCTCAATAAGTACATTAGAGGTTATCTGATGTCTATAATAGGGTGTATAGGTGGTTATACCATGTCTGAATTTGGTACATGGGTGGTTATCATAGGAATAACCTGTTATGAAAGTCTTAGTGAATAGTATTGATATAAGATTTTTTATGTTTATGTGTATGAAAAAAATATATGCCTTATGCCAATGTCATTATCTTATAGATCATGTTCATTTATTACATTATGATTTATGCCTTATAAAAATCCGAAATTTATTCCACGAATGAAAATTATGATCTTTGATATTCAATGTATGGTTTTGAAATTTTATTAACAAGTTCTCATACCCTTATGTTCATGTTATTCTAAAGTATATCCCCTATTTACCCGTAATGAGCTTGTATGACAACCCATTTTGGGTTTTCTATTACCTAGGTTATGAGTAATGTTTCTTATGAATTATTATTAAAGGAGAAGATATTGTTCAGAAAAAATGTTGATATTTCAAAAAATCAATATGATTGTTTTTATGTTATCAATGTCGATAATCAATTTTGGTTGTCAAGTGTGTGTTTGTGTAATGTAATAAATAATCATCTAATAATATTTATTATCCACGTATAAGAAGCCCATGTCACTATAAAAATTATTGGGGGAACATGGAAGATATATGATTTGTGATACACCGCTTGGAATTGAGATTCTATTATGGTCACATGTAAAAAAAGGATGGATAACCCAATGCATTTCAATATTATTCTGGATCAATTTAACTATGAAATGATAAAGAGGTGTAATTATCAAAAACACCATTTAATAAATAATTTAAAACAGACCTCATCGGGATTATACCATTAAAATATGTACACTGAACAAAATAAAACCACTGTTGTAGTCACCACTAAATAAACATTAGAAACTTCACCAGAAATAAAATCTAAACCCCACCAAAAATCATAGAAAGGAAAAAATATAACATGCACAATGTTCATCATTGATAAAAGAGAAAAACACAAATTTTAGGATGAAAGATCACTAGTGGAACCAACATAGGATCAACCAACAACCCTGAGAAGAAACTTCTAAACCAAGAACACAATAGCAGTATAATAAGTTAAAGAATTGGACGATAGGGGTTGACGAAGGCACCACCAAATACAACCTTTTACACAACCCAAAATGACCAAAGAACCATCATAAAAAACTAGTGTGATGTTTGGAAATGATGGGCTGGGAAATAATAGTTTCCAATGAAGTTATCAAGGCCCTAAAAAAATAAAACCAATGGAAGATGCCACCAAATTCCACCAAAACACAATCCTAAAAACCCCCATCACCTTCATATAAAACAATATTGAGGTTAACATGAAACATATAGCAATAAAATAAGAGCCATAATTTGATGTCATCGAAACACCAACAAAACAACACCTCCAAATGAGATGTGAGAGAATACAGAATGGAATTGGAAAGGTGAATGTGGAGAGAAGGTGTAAAGAATAAATACTCAAAATGAGAGAGACGATGAGGGGGAAGGAATTATGAGAAGGGCTAAGAACATGAGGCTCAGTCAATAGAGTCGCAAGGAGATAATAGAGGGAATAAGAAATGAATAATGATGGCACCACAATATTTCCCTTGTCTATTTTTTTATTTCAGACATTCATTTCAATAATATTTTTTTATTATAATATTTATATTAATTAATTTATTTTTAATTTAAAAATAATTAAAATCAATTTCTCTTTCAATTAAATATTAATATTTTAAATTTTATTAAATATTTTAAAAAACCAAATTAATTTTAATTTATTCATTTAAAATATTATTAAAAGTAGTCGAAATAAAATCTTTTGAATTGCTATTTTTTACATCGGTTTTTAGAAACCTTCGTTAAGATAAACTGTGGAAAATTTTAGCATTGGTATTTTTGAATATCGGTGTTTAAATTTATTTTTTAATACTTTTAATATTGATTTTTATAAACACCAATGTTAAAAGATATTAAATAAAATTTATAAAATTGGATTTAATGAAAAATGAAGATAAAAGTAATATCGAATACTTTTCAATGTCTATTTTAATAAAAAATGATGTTAATGTATAACACTTAAAAACATGTTTTTTTGTAAACTAATATTAAACCTTATTTTAAAAACTCATTTCTGTTACTTTCAAAGTAAAATAATTTTAAAATCCCATTAATATTTATATCAAGAACCTAAAAAACTATTTTTAATTTAATAAAAATCATCTCTTTCAACTGACTCTCGATTGACAGTGGAACGTGACGACTTCAATGACACTCAACGATCTCCAATTTTATATTATTTTCAACTTTTTTCATTTATTATGTTATTTATCTTTGATATTCTATCACTGATTATTTTTTCATGAACCTTAATCAGTTATAGAAGATGTTCAATAATGATTTGTGGTTTTTTTGTTATTATAATTCTTTTTTTGCGATTTTTTTTATTCAATGTTGTATAATTCTCTCCATTTTGACAGAAATCGATTGAATTTTTCAAAATTGAAGAGTTATATTGCCTTATTAAGCTCAAAAATATGATATTTTTTATTTTTTAATATAAATTACATATAATTTTTTATCAAAAATTATTTTCATGATATTATGTTTTATCATTTAAATTAATTTTTTTGTCAATAGTTTGTTAAAATAATTGTTTGTATGATATTTTTCATAACTGTTTGTATAATGTTTTGAAATTATTTTATTTATAATTGTTCGTATAATTGTACTTATTGTTTTATAACTATTTATTATATTATTTTTAGTTTTTTTAAAATTGTTTGTATAATTTTTTGGTGTAATTGTTTTTATATTTTTAATGATTATATAGGTATTTTTTCATAATTTCTTATAGATTGTTTTTTAATTTAATTATTTATTATTATAATTATGTGAAAGATAAATTATTTATAACTGTTGGTAATGATATCTTTTGGTTATGAATGTTTTTCGTTAGTTATTTTTTTATGTTCTATAAATTATGTATAAGTATTTATATTTTATTTTTTATTTATGAAGACAAATTATATATTCCATGTTGATGATAAATTAGGTATACATTTTTTTAAAAAAAATTATTAATAAAATGTTTTATTCATTATTTAAAATTATTTTGATCAAATGTTTATCAATAATTTATTTTCTTAACTATTATTTTAATATTTAAAAGTTATATATTATATATATATATTTTAATGTTTTTATGTTTTCGTAAATTTACCATTTATACTATGTTCTTAGATATTTTATGTATTTTAATTGGATAAACTTACCAAAAAAATCAATGATGAATATAAAAAAGGAGTTGATGATTAAATGGAATTTTTTAAATTAAATCTTTAGAAAAATTATTTCTTCTATGCATGATGTTTTTGAATTTGAAAAAGATAAATTCCAAATAAATTTATTATCATATCCTTTTCTATTTTTAGCTATAATTATACATGTCAGATATAGTAGGGTCAATGAACATAAAATTTATCATCTAATATTGAAGAAAAATTCCATAATGAGATAGGAAATCGTATTAAAGAATTAATTCATGATGTAGGAACTGAAAAAATTTATAAACCACATCTATTGAATGTTATAAAAGAGATTTTGAGAAACCATTATTCCCAGGTTTTACTAAATATGCCGTGTTGTCAATGTTTCTGATATTAGTTAACTTGGAAAATTGAAATGGTTGGAGTGAAAAATGTTATAATGGGTAGATGTAACTTTTAAAAGGGAGTATTTTAAAAGGAAAAATTAATTCCAAATCAAAATTATAAAGAAAATAAAGAATATTTCCCAATGGTATTTGGGTATAAAATTGTACATTCCTTCCCCAATTATTGTGTGTTTTATATGAATTAATATGAATGTTTATCAAAATTTCCTTAATGTGGGAATTCATGTAATATATTGGATAAAAAATATAACTCTGATTCATTCATGGTAATTGAATAAAACCTATTGGTAAAGTTACATAGTATATTCAATTAATTATTTGAAAAAATTCCTTCATATAATTCAAATAATTCAACTATAATTTCTTATTAGGTACCATGAATAATCCTCTTTCTAAATCAATTTGAAACCTTACAAAAATTCTGCAACTGAAGTGTCTATTATAAAATTCAATTGATGATAAAGGTTAAGCTGAGATATATATGAGAACATATGTTTGGTAAAATTCTATAACCATATTGATTCACTACAAATGGAAGAGAGTTTATAAACATTTTATTAAATTTTGAAGTGAATTTTGATGTCTCATAATGGGATTGTGAACCAATGGAATTAATCCATTTCAGATCCCCAGTAGCGAATATAGCCCATGAAAATTTTTTTATAGTTAAGAACATGTCACTATTGATATGTAAAAATAAATAAAAATTTATAAATATCATGATGATTTATAAAAAAATGTTATGAAAATATATTGATGTTTATCTCTCACAACCAATTAATGATTTGAATCTTTTATAAGAGACATGTGTTATAGTTTTTGATGTGTACGAGATAGAGTAATTTCTATTGGGTGGTATTATAATCGTCATTATAGACAACTTTCCTTCATATTTAAACTAGTATACATACAATTTTAAGAGATATAAGTCATGTATTATTTTTGAATAAGAGACATAATAATTTCAATTATAGAATGGGAAGAATACAATGTACATGATACATTAAATATTCTTTCATATTGATATTCCTTATCCTAGATTGAAAAAAATAATTTTATGATTTTGATGAATATTATATCCCCTATATCAATTTTTTATTTAATATTATTATGATAGGGTGAAAAATATTGAGTTCACATTTTGAAAAAAATGATATTCTAAACCCTAAAAATTATATGGAAGAAACAATATAATTTTTTCGAGTAATATTATTGAATTTTTTAGAGATAAACCATAATGATATCATTATGAATGTTGAGAGTAAAGAAAGTGAATATTCTTCTGGAAGATTATCACACATAAAAGGAATTAAACAATATGTATGTCATGCCAGTTCAGACTTGATATCCATGAAAATAAATTTGTATTTACCTCCCACTATCAAATTAAATAGTACATATTTACCTTAAATTTTTCACACATTAATAAATAGTGAGAAGATTATTTTGTGTGTGTTTGAATAATATTAATTTACCTAGTGAATATTAAATAAAAGTGAATAATTATTTCTCATTAAAGTATTTAAAATTAATATTTATTAAATCTCAAGACTGTCATGTATTGATATAAGAAGTGATACCAGTCGATCTCCATGATATATTGAAAACACCATTCAGAAACACTATCATCAAGTAAAATTATTTTTTGAAATTTATTTTTATTAATGTAATTTATAAAAATTTGTTAGATGTGTTATGGAATCAATCAGATATCATACATTTTTCACAAGAATTAATTTACCACCTATATTTTTTGTTATATTAGTTCATCTGGTTACTCATTTAGTTCATGAGATAAGAATATTTGGGATTATTTATTTAAATTGGATGTATACTTTTGAAATATATATGAATACTTTTAATATATTTTAAAAATATTCCTCGATCAAAGGCCTATTTGGTTCAAAAATAAGTTTAAAAAATAAGTGCTTGAGTTTTTACTAATTATTTGAAGAAAGTGGCGAATATTGGTCTCCATATCTATCGACATATGATAGTTGATAGTGAGATTAGATTGATTTGTGTCTTAATATTATTGTAAATTATATATGATGAAGTTATAAAGGCACATTTATACATTTTAAATAGAAAAGATGTGGTTCAACCTTATATATCATCACATGTTTAAGAATCAATGGTAAGACATATGTAAATAAATGAAAAGAGGTTGATGATTGAGTTTAAAAATATATATTTTTTATTTTAATTATAATTTAATCATGTATATTTATAAATAATAAAAATTTATAGGGCAGGAAGGGTGATCATATATTAATGTGACAACATGTTCTGGGATTGATATTAATGGATACAGATTTACAAAAAATATGAATGATAAGAGAAACATTCAAAATAGTGGGTTAATGTTCATCACTGAAGCACTATATTTTTAGAGTGACAATGATAAAAAACCAATTTTATCATCAACGACATATTCACTAGTTATTGGGGATATATGGGAAATTGATTATAATAAATTTACTCTCAAATTTTTTATGTGAAAGTTGGTAGATAGTAATAGTGGTACGAAACATGATGATTCTCTATTTACACTAGTTTATTTGAAATTATTTAGTTAATGGAGGAACCATTTATCATGGAGACACCTTGGAAATAAATATTTTATATCATTGATCCATCGATTGATCAGGGGTACCATTTTTTTGTAATGGGAAACAATTCATTTGGGTGATGAGGTTGATGATGATGTTATGAATTTATATGAGTCTTATTAATTTATTGTGCAATTTCTTGATGATAAAAATGGCTATAATATAGATATAGTCTATATAGTATGAAATGATCAAGAAGAGTATATATAGGAAAACACTAAATTAATATCCTGATTATTCATGTAAATAATTAAATTTTATTTCGTTTCTGAATATTACGTTTGTAAAAATTCTATTTTTATTAATTATTATATTTTAAATTATATATATATTTATTATTTATATGTTTTTTGTGTTATCATTTATATAAAATAGTTATGGTTAAAATTTATTTATTGAATAACCCAACATACATCATTATAAATTGATAAAATTTACATATATAAAAAAACATTTTTTAAATGTGATATACAAAGTTATAAAGGTTTCTTTAATTATTGAATTAATTTTCATGTTGAACTGTATACCATTCATGTTTTTTGGTTATGAATCATGAAATATTTTTTTTAAACTTAATCAAGTGTGACATAATATTATTTCTTATATAATGTTTTCAGACATTAATCATAAATATACCATTTTCTAATTATATGTAGGTAAACATAATTTCAATATATTTTTCCATTTAAATGATAGAATCAGAGGGGGAGAAAATTATACCATGGTATATGTATTTTTTATAATTCTAAATATTCATAAATATAATTATTTAATAAATTAAAATGATGAATTTACATAAATAATTTTTTTGGAATATTGATACACCTAATATGGGGGAGTCTATTCCTTATTCATTAGATAAATTGATTTATAGGGATGGTAGATGTGGTATAACATGTTTACCAAAATCTTCACTTACGAATGGATACCAGATGATACCTTTTAATTTAGATGATAATAATAACATATATAACATTAAATAAATAAACTTTTCAAACTTATATCACCATATATTTCCATTTATTGATAAACATTATATATATATATATATATATTGTAATTACATATAAAATTTGGTGAAAGAACAACTTTTAGATTCCATAATGATTTAATATCTCAATTGAATTTTTTTTACATAATTTGTCAAAAATTATATATTTTAAAGAATGAATATTCAATGTATTCAATTACTGATGAAATTAAATTTTCATGAAATAAATTAAATTATAAAAATATATTTATTTTTTGTAGATGTTTAATGGATAGATTAAATAAATGATAGAAAATTATTTTTTTGGGAAGTTATAGAATTTAAAATCTTGTCTCAAGTATGGGTTTTTAGATACAGATACTATGAATAAATTTTCTTCCATCAAACATGATGATGTACATATGGTATTATAATTATTTTATATTGTAAAATTTATTGTATATTACTTGATAACTCATTAGTTTATTTTTATTCAATACTCCTCAAGGATATATCACCTTGAGATCTAGTAGTATAATGTATACCATTTTAATTTATCACCTAGAGGGAATCATTTATTAAAGGATAAAATTATTATAATTTTTTTTGATTATTTTAGAGCTCAATATAGTAGTTGTTTAAAAGCATTCTAGTTTCATCCTCTATATACCACCACTCACCAAGTAAAATGGAATATATAGTGAGGTAATAAAATAAAAATAATCTTATAGTGAAATATAAGGAAGTAGTTAACAAAATTATAAGAAATTAGTAATTATTTTCTATAAACGTAATAATTTTTTTAATTAATAACATTAAAAAGAAACATTAATTTTTCCTTTCAAGATGACCTTCAGGAGGAAGTGATGTATGGGAATTTTATACTTGAGGGTAGTATGAATATCTTAACTACTTATTTAGGAATGATATAACACCATGAACATGTTATAGGATATGAGGTAGGTCTCAGTTTTATAAAAGTTTTAATACATACATGTTTGAAATAAAGATACCATGAAATAGATTCCTTTACAAATGTTTTGAAAGACCTGAAACAGTCAATTGTCAATCAAATTGAATAAACCATTAATGAAATTTTGAAACAACTGATGAGAAAATTACAATCTATGTATCTTATACAACCTATATATTCTTCCCAAAAAACATAGTTTTCCCAACCTACTATCCCTTCCAACTCATATCATCCACCTCCTTATTTGGAATCAACCTTATAATAAGTGTTTCATTATTGGAGATCCCCAAGTACATATTCTAGCGTATCGAGTCATATATGTATTTGGCGATTCTATACATCACTAACTAATGTTGGTAGATCGTCTAATAATATTATTATATGATATTATTGATCCAACTAGTCTACTACCATTTCCTAATGATGAGGTTACTACAGTTGGAGATTGTATGATTCATTTTCTACTTTGGCCGGTTAACCTTCTTCATCATCTGATATATGAGGTAAGAGATATTTTATAATATTAATTACATTTTATTGTGAATTAATTATAATATTATATGAAATTTAATTCAAATTGGTGTATCTAAAATTGATATAATTAGTACAAAAGAAACAAACCTGTTTAGTAGCCAACAACTATAAATACAATAGAGATTTATGATGGGATTAAAATATTATCATGGGTTTCTAAATCATTGGATAATATTTCTAAGTATCTGATGACATGTTATATATGTGTAACATATTATTCATTGAAAATATTCTAAAATAATATCATGTTTCTGGTTATTTTTATGTGCTTCATGTGCCAATGTTTATGATTATTTCTATGTTATTACATTTATGTTTTAGTTTTTCTTTAATTAAATAAATATAATTTCATGTGACTTATTATATTACCTATTTAATTATGTATCTATACATTCTTATTTATTCAAAATGATACCACTAATGTTTATGGTTCTATAAATCCAGAATACATTTCATTTGTTTTTCAATATCAGAATACTTTTGATACTATTACATATAATTTTTATAGATTATTTAATACTGAGAATGTGTTTTGGTTATTTCCATTACATGATGTGAATGAACACTAACATAATTATTAACTAATAATAGTTATAATATCATTAATTGTGGGATTTTAATATTAAATATTTTATTTTATATTAGTCTTTTTCTTCCAAAATGGATTCACTGCATATTGGTTTTTATCTTTATTAGGCAGTGTTCATAAATAAATTATCACTTTTTAGGCATTATGTTTTAATTGTTTCTATAAGTTATTTATTTTTAATTTTTATTACTTATACATATTTATTAGTCGATATATATAAAAACATATATTGTGGAAAAATTCGAACAAAGATAACTTGTTGATAAAGAATCCAAATACAATTCAATAAATGGAATTTATCTAAAATATATATTATATTAGATATTTATTGTATATATATATATGTTCGGTTTTACTTTCAAGATTAATTTTTTAACCATAGTTCCCTTTTCAAAAAGGATGGGTATAATATAGATATTATGATTTAGGATTAACATATGGGATAATCACAATTCGTTCAATGAAGAAATTTGATAAGGTTAGTTATGTTATTAATTTTATGTTTTATATTCAAATATTCATTTTTCTAATCATATAATGATCATTTTTATTCTCTATTTTTATTAATGTAGAGTCATATATGATTTAAAAACTTACCCGCATTCATAGTTTTCATACAAACTAATTTTATCATTTTATTGAGACTAATATTATTAGGTATGTTTATTTTTTAATTAAAGATAAAAAATTATAAATTAGACAGTTGTAACATAGTTAATGTTTTTATATTCTATTGAATTATACAGGTTTCTAATTAATTTTTTTTATGTTTGGATAAATTTTAAATTATTAGATATGTATATTTTAATTTACGTAAAAAATAATATGTAATTATACAATGTTTTTTTCATTATATTTTTATATTATGTTTCCTTTTTTTGGTTTCTAGTGTTTCAGGTATGTCTATTTTAATTAAATTCAAATAAATGAATATTTATACCAACTATTTTCTTCTTTTAATTGGTATACTGTATTTTATTTTATAGGGTAGTTCTTTTCATTGTGTTAGTGTATTATGTATAATATCTTAATCTTTAATTCAAATTGTTAAAAAAGTATGTTTTATTCTTTTTAATTTGTTATTTATTTTTAATTATTATTACTAATATGTATTTTTAATAATTGATATATGAAAATATAGGTCTTGAAAATGTTTAAAAATGTTAAATTATCAATACATCATCATATAAAATAAAATATGTAAAATTATTGATAATTATTTTTTATATTAGATAATATATATTTTTTATTTTATATATGTGTTGGTTTTTATTTTCAATTTAATGTTTCATAAATATAATAAAAATTATACAATAGAAGGGAATAATGAATTTATATTGTGTTAAGAATCGTGTTTAAGGTAACAATGTCTTGGACGTTGATTGAATTTCATAAGGTTAGTTATATTAATTATTTATTGTCTTTATATCAAAATATTCTGTTTTTTAATCTTATAACATTCATTATTATTATAGATTTTCAATGTGGTAAAATTGCATAAAAATCAAAATCTTACCCATATTCATGATATTATCTATTCCATCCCAAAAAACTGCTATAAAATACAATTGTATACTGCCAAATATTAATATTTATATAGAATGGTGTATTTTTAATGTTTAGTGTATTTCAGGTTCAAATTAGTACTTCTACCTGGAATTTTTTATTTTCAATATTCTGATTCATCGTCTCGATGTTTAAATTTATTCTTATAAATCACCTTGGTATTAATTAATACCTCATATTTCTTTCTCCTATTATCAAAATTAAGTGATTACTCTACAATTATTCAAGATAATGGTTGGTTAAATTTATTTCCTTTCATTTACAATATTAATTTTTATCAAGTTTTGTAAAATCCAAACATGTTTTTGTATTATGTTTTTTTGTTTTAATCATCCAATATTGTAGAAAACAAATTGGTCCATATTTAGTTTGGATTAATTATATCTTATTTGTTTTGTTTATCCATGTATTGTTTTTCTTCAATTGATTAGAATTCATTTTATTTACCATGTTAAGGTAAAAATATTATATGGTGTGATTCATGTTGTGTCACAAAACATATCAAAACATCATCTTGAAGTATCAGTTAATTATGTTTCTATTATATTACAATTAATTTGGTATATAGATGGATTACCAAGACCATTAAAGTATATATAATTGATCATATTATGTATATTTATGTACGAAAGGTCATTAAAAACATAGCTATAGAAAATCAAGTATTATTTTATCTAAATTGGAGAGGAGATAACTGTAGTTTTTTGAACAAGAAAAAATTGTATTCAATAAATTTATTTTTCCACTTGGTATAAACAATAAATTATTTCCTAATTTTAATCTAAGTGGAATGAATGTCATTTTACCCCTTGACATAGATTTAATTGAAAACATTCAGGAGCCATCATCATCCATTGATTCTCATAGAATAATCACATTTCCTCCATACATCTCACCTCATTGTCAACCTACTATCCTAATTATAAATTGAATAAAAATGTTAGGTTACATAGTTTTCATTTATGTTTCTTAGTCATTTCAATATTTGGTAACTTTTTCTCAACATGGGACATGAATAGATGGAAATTTTATATGCCATCACATGGGTCAAAATTGTAATTTTTCATAAATTATTTATCTTAATGCTAGATTTATTAAATTAATATATATATATATATATATATTTTTGTGAATAAAACATAATTAAGAACATAAATTATTAGAAATTAAAGATGAGTTATACTCTTACTACAAAAATCAACTAAATTGAAACATCATTTCTCTAAGTATTTTTTTCTATAATTTTTAAATTTTTATTTACTTTATTTTTGATTTATTAATTTTCTACATACTAAAAATCATACCAATTTCATTAAGTGTCCTTTTGTGTGTCTCCAATAGTTAATTTTAGTGGATTGATTTTACATATTAGTTTCCTATATAATACTATCCATTTTTAGTTGTGAAAGGGTGCGTTGTTTATCAACTAATTATAAAATGTTTCTATTAATTCATTTTACATGATAAAACCTTATATTGGTTGAAGTGAATAGAGAAAATTTATACTAGGTGAAATCTATAATATGAATAATAAACATCTTCCTTAGAACCATGTTATCAATATTCGAAGGGTTGACGTATTTTCATCGTTCTTTGACATGAAAAAAATAAGAAAACAATATTTTCTCCCAAAATAATGAATTATAGAGACAACAAAAATTTAAATATGTTAAGAAATTTATGCAATTTTATGAAATAAATCCAATCATTCCTTATATGGAGAACATACTTACAAAGTTATTTTTCTACTAGGATAAACTCAAATCTTTTTTATTTTTTTTCATTATTAATATTTCATTGATCTTGGACATAAATTTTTAAGAAAAATACTCTTTTACATTTTTTAACAACTATTAATCAAAATTAAATTAATACATTCATCTCATAATCAATTATATTATTATCCATATTAAAAATATTTTGTCATTTTGTTTACATACCCCGAGGTTTTGGTTTTACATGGTTTGTTTTGTTTGGTCTAACTTGTTATAAATAATTATATCAATACTTACTGAATATCTATGATATTACATAATTTACATTCTATGAAGATGTGTGTTTCCTCATTATATATTAAGTGAAATATATAATATTTTAGAGGAATAATGAATTTTTAACCTATTAATTTTTTTCCATGATCCCTATTTTATTTTTTTATATTCCATCATTATATATTTACATTTTAGGGATATATTTTTTATAACTCAGTTTATTACATTTGTAATAATATATTTATATGACATCTTTTAATAATTCTAAAACTAATTATTTTTTATCATTAATTAGGGTAAAAAATCGAACAACATGTCCCATTCATGTCAAAAAATTTCACTCGATTATTTGGGACCCCCAACAATATTAATTAGAAATATATAAAAACCTAATTATATCCATGTAATGCTTCATGTATAACCATATATGATTAAAATATAAATTATTAGGTATGTGACTTTTTATTATAGTTATTTTTTAATTTTGATAATATCATAATGATTTAATCTGTTAAATAATGTTTTTAAGGGTTTATATTTTAGCTATATTTTGTTTCTCTTATATATATTTAGTTGAATTTTATAGGATTTGAGATAATTTTTGGGGATGTAATTAATTTTTTTTAAACCATGTCAATTTTTCTATTAATAAATGTGGATTAAAATTTATTGTACTTTAAAGATGGGTTTTTTGGTACGACCTGACATTGGAAGTCTTAAGAGATTTCTCTCAATTGGACTTTCTATATCTAATTTTTGAAATACCAATAGTGAAAACATATTGTAAAATTTTTCCATGTTAAAAATAATAGGATTTCCATTGTCTATTTACCAAAAAAATTACATCGGAATTTCTCTGTGATCTTTTACCCATTGGTTTTATAGTAAAAATGAGGTAGAAATATATTTTAAGCAACCGTTTATTAAAAAAATTTGATGGTAGACCACTTTAATAAACTTTTTATTAATGTTAAAATTTCAATTTTATTTAAATGATCATCGAATCTATTATTTATTGTAACGTCCTATATCTGGGTGCTGCCCAAAGGTGCCCTGAACTCAGTTGGTCACTTAACAACAAGTGTATTTTCCCAAAGGCTAGAAGCTGCCAACTTGCCGTGAGTTCCAAGTTGTGATAATGGGGAAACTATTACCTCATTGTTTGAGTATACACATTAGAAAAAAATTAGTAAAAAATAGTAGAAGCAGTAATACCATAAAAGAAAACTGCAGAAGACTAATATTAATCCAATAGAAGCCACAATAAATATATTATTCATGAAATTTGTGTCTAAGAAAATAGCCAAACAAGTCTCAATGCTATAAATAATTATAGAAACCAATGTTCAAAAGAAACAAGTAATCTCTAGCGGCATCGCAAGCCTCAACCTGGTCCCATGCTCCCCAGATCAAACATCAATCATGTACCTGATGAAGAAGGTCACTTTCCCTTATATATACCTCCTACCATATAATCTATTTGTTTTCAAAACATGACCCAAACAAGACGTGAGACAAATCCCAGTATGTGACCACTAAAAGATCTATTATAAATAGTTAGTGAAATGATATAGCAGGTAATATATATAAATAAAGAAATAAACTATGATTTACTCAAAAGAAAACAGTCCTAATTTTTTCAATTACATTCATTTACATTAATTTCATCCTTTGAATAATTAAATTTCAGGATATATCATTTCCTCTATATCCAAATTTTTAATATATTTAAAAAATATGTCTCCAAAGAACCTCTAAATAATCATGTAATACTGAGTCCAATCACATGCTTTGGTAAGGAAGAATCATCACAATCATTAAATCATTTCTAAATAACCCTATGAGAAAACTCTCACATTTTAACCACTTTGTTTTAACATAACACCAATTTGTTAAATAATAACCCTATAAAAATCTCTCATAGTCTACCCACATTGGACTAACATAGCACTAATCATTTTGAAATGACCACCTGGGAATCTCCCATGGTTAATACCCCTGGGTCAATATCTACATTAAGGCTCTCACATTCCTAGGTAAATAAACATGAAAACCCCAACAATTTTCCAAGTCCATGGATCTCACAGTCCTTTAAAAAAACAACGACAATATCATATCAAAGAAGAAAATGTAATATATAACTACTACATGGATAAACATTCACAAATCATACTACATGTATTTCATATAATCAACCGACTCCATCCTAATCCACCAAGTCATGTAACACAAGGTACACTTGATAGATATTATAGACCAAATGGACATAAACAATCAATCAAGGGAAACAACACAGATGGGGTGTCCCATAAAAATGGTATGTTACCTAACGCTTATTCCACAACCCCTTAATAATCAGTCAAACCATTACAGGCAAGACAAAGTGTTAAATTCCAAATCAAGAAATACCCCAGACATGTATATGTGGCACATTTAGCATATATAATCCAAGTACAAATAAAAAATGGCACGAAAATCCTTCCTTGATGTCTCATGATCGACATCCTTAAATGATATCTCTTGAATCGACCTAGAACAACATAAATCTACAAAATGAAATAGAAATGCCCAACCTTGAATAAATCCTGAGGGAGGAGGAATCAGGAAGAAGGGCTCTAGAGGAATTGATAATTCACTGGTGGTTTCCAACGCACCTGAAGGAGTTTCAATTAGAGGTTGGATGGGGAAACAATGGCTCGATATTTTTTCACCGTTCCTGAGTGCTCCTATATGAATCATGGGAAGAAGAAGTTAGTTCTGGACATGAGACATGACCCACTATGATATATTAATTAAAAATAAAACTACACAGCATGTTCATTAAATTTATAGGTCATGTAGTAGCCTTATATGGCTACCTCATTAAGTGGTCTTCCATGTAACCTACATGACCATTTACTCGGTTGTTACATGACCAGTACGTCGCTATATGAGGTACCAGGGTACACGATGTGTACTATA
Source organism: Viscum album (assembly GCA_963277665.1). NCBI lineage: Eukaryota > Viridiplantae > Streptophyta > Magnoliopsida > Santalales > Viscaceae > Viscum > Viscum album. Next base: position 118,417,757 of record OY728137.1, read on the forward strand.
AGTACACAATGTGTACCCTGAAAATTCTTATTTCGTTATTTTTCTTAAAAAACAACCCAAAATTAATATCCATACCTGAAATAAAGATACAGGTTATTAAAAAATTTTCCCCTTAATTTAATTAATCCCTAAATTTACATTCCATGGGTGGTGAACAAGAAGCTCCAAACAACTCCGTCAACTGTGATCATACGTTGTTCTCACTGTCCCAATTCTAATCCTGAACTTTCCTGTGTCTCCATAACCCCCATACTAGAGGAACAGACAGACCACGGAGAACCTTCATGTTGCGATCCACAATCTATATTGGGTGTTCATCGAAGGATGAATCCACCTCTAACTCAACCGCCTCGAGGTGAAAAATGTGAGACATGTCTAAATAGTAACATCATTGTAGATACAGTTGAAATACATCATGCATAGGCTGATAACTATGATGTAACTATAAAAGATAGGTAACTGGCCAGACTATCTCCAAAAACACGAATGACCTGATGTATAACATTGAAATATTCCCTTATCACCTAATCCTCTTGTGTCCCAACCGTGGTGTGACTCGTAAGATAAACTGATCTCGAACCTTGAACTATAGAGGTTGCCTCCATCAATTAGAATAAGCTTTCTTTTGATACTATGCACTATCCATCCTCTTCACATAAACTCCACCCGCTCAGTGGACTCTTTGACAAGATGAGTTCCCAACATAGCTACCTCTCCTGCCTTCAGCAAACATAGGGGTGATCAGCAGGGACTACCCAAAATAATACTCGTAAGGTTCCATATGAATAATTGTTCGAAAAAGATTATTGTATGAAAACTCCACAATGGGTATGTGTTTCTCCCAAGATCCCCAAAAATCCAGGATGCATACTCAAAGCATATCCTCCCAATCCTGAATTGTGCACTCAGACTGGCCATCTATCTGGGGATAGTAAGTTGTACTCAAGAGTACCTATGTACCCAAATCCCTATATTGTCCCTACCATACATAATAAGTAAACCATGCATCCTTATTTGAAATGATAGAGTGTATAAGCCAATTAAAATTTACAATCTCTCAGATGTACAACCTTCTAGGCTCATCAACACTAAATTTTTCCTTAATCGATAGAAAGTGTGAAACATTTTTTATCCTATAGATAACATCCCAAACCATATCATTCCCTCGAGGTGAACTCGATAATACTATCATGAAATCATTCCCCATCCACTCAGTAATGGGTAATTGCTGTAAAAGCCAAACTGGTCACTGATGCTTCACCTTCACCTACTGATAAGTGGAACATCTCATAACAAAACTAGCTTCAAGTATCATCATACTAGGGAACTAATATTGATAATGAAAATATCGATACATCTTTGATACACCAGGATAAATTGCCCATACTGAGTCTTGAAAATCCTACACCAACTTCTCACATATGTCTACTGACACCCATTCATGTCCACGAAAATGTTGAACCTCATCCACATCTATGGTCCACCCAGGAGTAAAGTCTTTTCCTGACACACTCTCCCATTGGACTAGGCCGTTGGAATCTGATAGGTACCTTATTCACACAAGATCCAGTAGAGTAGAGCTAACAATAATAAAAGAAAGAAATGTCTACCCATATCTGTCGTGCACCTCCAAATGCATCTTAGAGAATAGATCCATAAGTTTCCACTCACTACTGGCATCCTTAGCTACCTATATCTATGTTCTACAACTCAACACATCATCCACAATGTTACCTTTACCATGCGTGTATGCAAGATCAAAATCAAAGGACTGGAGGTACTCAACCAACCTTCACTATCTAAAATTCAGATCTCGTTGCGTAAATATATAATTGAGGCTCTTTTGGTATAGTGTAGAACAAAATTCTCTCCCAGATGTAAATTTATAGAACAATACAAAGCATGAAAAACTATGGTTTACTTGAGATCATGTTTCGGGTTGTTCCTCTCATGTGGCCTCAAATGCTATGACCTGTACATAATGACTCCTTCCCCCTTTGTAAGAATTTCTCCCAACATGATACAAATCACATCTCAGGAAATGGTGTAAATCTTTCCTAGCTTCGGGAAAATCAGTATTGGTGATAAAGTCAACCTCATCTTCTGCTCTTGAATGGATGAGTCACATGAATCTATCCAGAAGTACTTTTCACCATTATTAGTTAGGCCTGTATGCGGTACCTCTAAGGATGAATAGTCTTATATAAAGAGTCTATTGTAACTATTAATCCATAGAAAACATTGTACCTCAAACACATTTTTAGCTCCCTCTTGTAAACTACTGATCCCATTTTTTCTGTGTTTATCGACACGAAAATCTCTGAAATGAAATGACCAATGAATTGAATATAGTTAATCCAAAAGTTGAATTTTGAGAGCATAACATATAAATGATGCTCTCTCAGTGTACACAAAATGATCTCAAGATATATAGAATGGTCATGTTTATTTTGAGAGTACATGAATATATCATCCACATATACTACCACAAAAGAATCCATTTAAGGATTAAAAATTCATTTCATCAGTTCCAAGAAAACTACCATTTCATTTCTATGACTGAACGACATAACCAAAATCTCGAATATACTATAACTCCTCTACAATTATGTAAGAGGTTGATATAATGGTATAATTCACCATTGATGATAACTAGATCTCAAGTCTATCTTTAAGAAACTTCATGCTCCTCAAAGCTAATCAAAGAGATCATCAATCCTCAGTAAGGGATATTAGTTATTTCACTAACAATAAGTTTAGATTCCAATAATCCACTAAAATTTATGCGGTATTTCCCTATTTCTTCACATAAAGGACAGGTGAACCCCTTGGATAAGTATTGGGTTGGATGGAACCCAATGACTGCAACTCTTCTAACTTCTTCTGGATATCATGTAACGGGTGTATCCATCCTATAAGAAGGAATGGAAACCAATGTTGCTCCTCGAACAATCGTTATAGTGAAATACACCTCTCGCTCTTGTGGTAAACTAGAGAATTTTATTGGAAAGAATTCTATAAAATTATCCACCATTAGAAGAATGTCTATCTACAAAGTCCATTGGTAATACAGATATAAACTAGAAATATGGGTTGTAATTTCCCCCAACCATTGATGCTCGGGTCTAACTTTTCTCTCTTTGACGCACTGTTTGTCGTTGTGTAGAAATGATCTACCCCTGGTGATATGAAACTCACCGTATAGTGATAGAAATAAAAAATGGCTTGAAACAATACCAACCAGTCCATTCTAAGATTGAAATCAAATATTGTCAACTAAAAGACATAGAGGTCCCATAAGAATTATCACCCACCAACCTCACGAGGTCAGTCCTTGTACTAAAATTCAATATCCATCCTAACCTCCAATATAGTGTCTAGTGTCATAACAGTATCAATTGTTATGATACGGAGCCCAAGGATATCCACAACGACAATAGATATTAACCTATGGGAAGAACCTATATCAAAAAGAGAAAAAGATAACATTGAGGCAAATAGAATCATACCTTTAACTGTAGAGGGTATGAGATCCAGATCCTTCTGGATCTACTCCACTACAATTGTCTGACATGTATCATGACCCTACGACCCTGCCTGACTACCATGAGCCAATCCATTCAACAATCATTGAAAACCAGTCGTCTGACTACCATGATCACAACCACCTCCTCTGCCAGAATGTCTTGAAGAAATCCATTTCCCCGACTGATAAGAAACTGGTGGTCCTTCTCCAATATGTTGAGTCATAAAAGATCCCCCATCACAAGCTCTCATGAGAAAAACTGGAAAAAACATTGAAGTTAACTCATCTTGCCTCTAGATCAACACTCAATTGGGTCTCTCAATCAGTGATGTCCTGTGTTCCCACTCTTCCCACACTAGTATCACCTCTCATGGCTACCCAAAGATAAATCCCTTATATTGGAATCACCACACCAAGGCTCCGTTTGGTGCTTCCTATTATCAAACAAAGGAGTACCAGCCCTGGATGACGAACCACCCTTGCACAAATATCCCATCTCAATTAGATTACACTGGGTAATCGATACACCATTTACTATAGTAGTCAATGAATCTAGACTAAAATAATTCAACTACAATCAAATTTCATACCTAGGACCATCCTCAAACTGCATAGCTAGTGATAACTCATCACACCCAGAATAGGTGTGAAATGATGAAGCTATGTAAATAGAGAAGAATAATCCATCACTGAAAGAGCGCCCTCCTCCAAGTGCATGAAATCCTAGGCTTGGCTTCCCCCCAACGTCTCAAGGTAGAGGTAATCATAGATGGTCATCTGAAACTCGTCCCAATCCATATCGTTATGGATTCCTTCTTATGAGATAATATCCCACCATCTCCTTGAGGATTCATGTAGAATGTTTGTCCCAAGATTCACCCTCATCTCTAGAGGCATCTCCGGATGCTCAATGATAGAAAGAATGGCCTCCAACGATCATAGTGTATCCTATGATCCTCCATCCTCTATAAATGTGGAAGGATTCTATTTCTGGAACACTCGTATCAACTCTTCCATAGACAGGGCATGATGTGGTTCTCCTTGAAATGTCTACCTCATCCTCAAAAATCATTCATAGGACTATCCATTAGCACCTTCATCAGGTATAATAGCTAGTTCGAAGATAGGCATGACTAGAGGGTCTGGTAGTAGTCATTGATCTACCATTTTTTGGTGTTTGATCATTTCCATGTAGCTTGCATATATCCAAAGGATATATTGGTGGCATGCCTCTTCATGTTCAAGAGCACACCTCAGTTTAAGATTATGAAGGACTGAAACTTTGATGTTCAATAAAAGAACAGGAGGAGAAAAAAATTAGGTTTTTCAAAATAGGGTACACGGAAAGTAGAACCACTACACTGCATGTTTCCTTATTCCTTAACATGGGTGTGTACCTATTCCCACCTAGTCTTGTAACACCCCATACACACGACATGTTCTTCATGGTAAACATTATGTACTTGAATTTTCCCACCTTCCCAAGTAATCCTACATGGGTAGAACTGCATGGATCAACCAGTGTAACATTATATGGTATGTACACCCTTGACACGGTGTGTACCTCAAATCTTTAATCCACCCATGTCATTAGTCACATGGCTAGATAAATGGTCGATTACCACACAACATGTAGAAACTAGACAAGGCATGTACATTCTAAGTTTCATCCTTTCGTGTTCTTAGTCACACGACCATATACATGGTCCTATACTGCATGACATGTACTCTTAGTAAATGGTGTGTTATACCAAATGTTTATCAATAGTGTGTCTCTTCTCACAAAATTATCACGCTGTAAAAAACTACACATCATGTACATACGATACACTATGTATACTTAAGAGAAATTATTTCTTAAAGAATAGAAGAACATTTGGTGTGTGTTCATAACATCACACATCACGTTGAATGGGTTTTTAGATATTAAGGCTTTAAAACATCTCTGTAACACCTAAAAAAATAAAATATTGGCCATGTAATTCCATGTTCCAATATGTGAGAGCCCATACTCCCCAAGAATCAATCTTTGACATCATTACTCATGTCATATCTTAACCAAATTCAATTAAAGATAAAAAATGACCGTCCAATGTTCAGTCTAAGAGGTCCCATAACACCTCATGGAAAAGATATTGGTTCCCAAACAAATGAAACATTATATATAATAATACCCTATCAAAATAGTATGTATTTAATTTACAATATCTATCACAACAACAGTCATATCTAACACAATGTCTATCACAACAACACACAATCACTAATGCACCCTAAATGGCATGACAAGAAAGCATGACTTGTGATATCTAGAAAGTTCCTATATAATGCGTGAGATGGAATACCGTCACCTCATTAGGTTGCAATAGGAATAAAACCACAATGATATAAATATTAACAACACAAAACAAGTGAATCAACAAACTGTGAAATCAAATCAACTATAACAATTGCAAAACCAAAAAATTTCAATATTCGAGGTATCTTTGATTTTCCATATACATGAGTCAGCTACTCCTGGGCACATTAAATCACCAACTACCTATTCCTTCTTATCCCTGTCTATTGGATCTAGATTATAAAGAAATGTAGGAATGAAAATTCGTTTCATACCACTTTGTAAAATCCCAGATAAGAGTGCCGCCCAAAGGAGCCCCAAACTAATTGGTCACATAACCTCAAGTGCATTTACACAAACTCTAGAGGCTACTGACTAGCTGTGAGGGCCAAGGTGTGATATTTGTGAAACTATTACCTCATTGGAAGAGTATGCACGATAGAAATAAAATAGTAAACAATAACAAAAGTAGTAACAAAAAAAACGTATATAGTGGAATACTGAAGTAAATCCATCAGAATACACAATAAATATATTATTGATGACATATGTATATAAAAAATAGAAATAAAAGTCACAATTTTGGAAAAAAATAAAAAAAACCAATGTATAAAAGAAATAGGTAATATCCAATAGCTTCACAAGCCTCAGCCTGGGCCCATTCTTTCCATCTCCAATAGTAATCTTGCAGTTGTGGAGGATGGGCAGTTGCCCTTATGTATACCTAAACCAATATAATAGTTTTGGGTCTAAAACATGACTGAAATAGGATAGGAGATGAATCCCAGTAGTCAAACTCTAAAAGATCTGTTCCTAATTGTTAGTGAATATATATAAAAAGTAATATGTATAAATTTAGTAATAAAATAAGAAGTACTCGAAAGTAAACATTCCTTCAGTTTTAAATTACATTCATTAACTTTTATTTCATCCTTTAAATCCTAAAATATTAGAATATATCCTAATCTCTATATCCCCCTATGTAACAACTACAAAATAGATGTCTCAGATAACCATCTAAAAAATCAAGTAAATCTGAGTCCAAGCTTGTTCTGTTCCTGGGCAGACTCATCACAATAATTCAATCATTCATAAACAACCCTATGGGAAAGCTCTCAGGGTATAACCCATTTGGTTTAACATAGCACCATTTAGTTAAATAACGCCCTCTCGGAAGCTCTCATGGTCTAAACCCCTTGGCCTAATAGAGCACTAATCATTTATAAATAACCACTTGGGACGCTCTACCAGTTAATACCCCAAGGACAATATATACACAAAGTTTCTCAAAGTCCTTTGTAAATAAACATGGAAAGCCCCTATTTTTTCATAGTCCATGGATCTCACTTTCCATTATGAAAACAATGCAGATATAATATCAAATAAGACCATGTAATCTATAACTACTACATTGCTAAACATACACAAAGCATACAACATGCATTTTATATAATCAATCAACCCTGTCCTAATAAAAAAGACATTGAAAACAAGTTACTCCATACATGAATTCTAGACCAAACGACCATAAAAAGTTAATCAAAGAGAAAACCCACCCATGGGGTGTCCCAAAATGATGGTATCTAACATTACGCCTAAGAAACAACACCTTAACAATTAGTCAAACCATTGACGGCCACATGAAGGATTAAATTCAAAATCAAGCATTAACCCAAAAATGAATATGTATAAATTTTAGAATATATAATCCAAATATGAAAAATTAATGGAAAAAACCACTTACATCAATGTCTCATGATCGATGTACATGAACGTCACCCATTGAATCTACATAAAACAACTTAGATCTATAAAAAGATGAAAAAATCCCAAATTTTAAAAAATCATGAGAGGGGTGTCTTAAAGAAGAAGAACTCCAGAGGAATAAAGTAATCACTGGTGGGATTCCAACACATCTAAAAATGTTTCAATCGAAGGTCGGATGGAGAAATGGGGGCTCAATCTTTGTTCGTTCTTCCCAAGCGCTCTTGTACGAAACACTAGAAGAAGATGTTGGTTTTGTAAGTGATACACGAGCAACCCCTCTCGGATATAACAATTATAAAGAAAACTATATAGCATTTTCATTAAATGTACACACTCTGTAATATCCATAAATGGACCCCGCCTTATGTGGTCTACCAGGTCACCAACATGGCCTTGTACGTGTCCATTATAGGGTTATTACGTGGCTATACGCGGTACCCGATTAAACGTGATGTACTCATAACTACACAACATATACATAGAAAATATTAATCTCTTCCTTTTTCTTAAAATACAATGCGAAATTTCAATTCAAACCTAAAATGATGATTCAGTTTCTTACATTTATAATGTGTCTGGTAAAAACAACAGATAAATACAGATGTTAAAAAAAAGAAAAATTACCTTCAAATATTTTTTTTTCACTAGAGTAACTTCCAAAATGGATATTCAATTTATAATTTTTTTAAAATTAGATTCATCAAAATATAAAATGTCTTTATTAATTTCATGTTTCTATAAGATAAAAAAAAATTATATTCCTTCAATTGTTTTCCAAGAATTATTAATTGAAGAATGTATTCTTTAATTACACCTAACAAAATAAATAAATCACTAAAAATACACATAAATATACATTAAAAAATAATGTCCATATTTTTTCAATGTTCTAAAAATACTCTAATTAGCACATAGTTTTATATTAGGGGGTTATATACGATTAATATTATTTTAATGATTTTAAATTGTGAGATCTTATCACTTCCCCACATATAAACTATTTAAATACCCTAAAATAAAATGAAATCTATTTTGTTGAAATTATTGTAATTAAAAATTGAAAATACACATTCTAAAATTTTTAGAAAAATTAAATTCACCTATTTCAAAAATTATTTTTTATATTCTATGATTTTAATTCACTAACCCACTTAAATTAATGAAAATAAAATTACATTTTTGTGGAATCAAAATTTTAGCAAGTGATTCTTCTATTCATACCTCTATCCTATGTTTCATTAAATAAAGATCCAATTTCCACACCCATGAGACAACTCAAATAGAAATTCCATAAGTCAATTTCCACATTTTTAATCTAGGTTCAATATCATTCTCACTTTATTGAATTTATTTGTGACTGTTAAGAACTTATAAATTATATTTCATACATGAAATTTTTAAAAAATTGTGAAAATTCACTTATTTATTATTTAAAAATTACATTTTACAAAACACTCATAAGATAACTTATTTTAAATTCATTCAAAAATCCCAATCTCTCATTTTACTCCATGTTCAAATGAATTATATTAATTTTTTGTTAGTTTTCTCTATTAGGTTTATCTTTTCTAAAATTTTGTGTTACCTCATTTTATGTTTAAACATCACATGACTAAATTTCATAATTATGATTTTTTTCCATAAAAAACATCTTTTCCTTGTTATTGGGAAAAATCCTACATCATAGAAGTGTAAATTTTACTTATAAATTATTTAACTATCACAATTTCAGTACCAATTAATACCATCTATTCTAGTTTGGTATTTCATATATTTTGGAAAAAATGAAAGTACCATTTTTTTATTTTTTTTATATTTACTTATACTAAATAAATATAAAAATAAAAACAAAATTAATTTAGAAATATATTGGAAGTCTCAATGATTTAAATTATTTAAGAATGATATTACGTAAATGAAGAAGTATGAAAATAAAAAAACTATTTACATCCTAATCTATTTGCACCTATCCAACACAATTAATTCCTATAAACATCCATTTAATTCCATTATACATTCATGAAGAAAAAAATATTAAAAATAAAAAGAATCTATAATATTGTAAAATAAAGACTAAAAATGGTTGATCCTCATTAAATGGTATTAAGGAGGAGTTTAAAATCCAATATTTTATATTTCTAAAATTCATCATAGTAATTATTCACTTTTCTCCCAATAATTTTGTAGCAGTTTAGTGATTCAGATCCCTTGACCCCAATAACATAGAATGAATATGCCTTAGTAACTTTGTGTTGTCTATTATACTTGGAAGGAATTATACTTAGGAGGAGATAAATGAGGAGAATAATGTTAATTTATCAATAAATTTTTAATTCAATTTTATAGATGAGTCTATCATGGAATGATCCTGATTTATTATTCTACTATAGGGAATTATCAAAATCTTTTCTTATAAGCCATTCATGTTCCATTATCAACATCTTCCTATACTCATCATGATTTTCAATCCCTCTATTAACTACCTTAATATCCCAATATACATTTTATTTCATCCTAATAATAAAGAGATAATATTTTCCAATAATAATTCACAAAGGAGACATTATTGAAATAGGGATTTTAGGCAGTCATGTCTAGCCATAGTGCATCTTCATTCTTCTTACTCTAATTTTTACAGTTGAGTTGAATTATCTTCTAAAAATCCATTTTATTCCTCTAAAAGAGACCTCAAACCATCCAAATTATTTGTGTCTAGTTTAAGTGTATTTATTGTGATACATTCCATATTTCTTTATCAATTAATCTATAATCTTATTAAAAAATGGTGTTCCTTGGTCACTTATTATTACTTAAGGCCTTCCAAACCTACCAAATATATTTTATTATAGAAATTATATTACAAATTTAGTATAATATATTTGAGTATATATTGTTTAAATCCACATAGAATCATAATCCACTTGTAATAATATATAGGTAAAATAAATATAACATATGAACGTTTCTCATGAAATACAATCTAGAAGCATAAAAAATATCAATAAAAATTCAAAGGGTTTTTGGAAGATTTCATGGAATTTTGAAACAAAAATAGTAAATCAACATTTTAAACACATATTAATAGATTAATGTGAATATTTGATAATTGAGGACCAAAAGAAGCACTTTTCAAAAATATAATTTGATGTTATTTGATGTCCAAAATGGATTCCATTTGCATGTCTGTGAAAATATTTAAGCATAGATTTAATATGTTCTTTAAGGATAAACCTAATAATTAATTGTTCACTAAATATCTTCTAATATTATGGATCATCCTGGAAATAATATTTTGAATTGGATTTATATATCATATCATTATTTATAACGTAGAAGGGAGGGGACTTTTATGCGACTTAATATAACAACATAATAGGGTGCTTGATTTTATTTACATAGTTATTGACTAGGGAATGAGTCATCAAAAGTTACAACAATAGGAATGTCTACATCGATAGTGTGAGAAAATATACTAATGTGTTTGGATACTATAATCTTATTACCCTTCTTTTCTTTAATATCCATATTGAATTATTGAAGCAATAACCTCTATATCACTAGACTTTTCTTCACTTCATATTTAAGGATAAAATACTTGAGGACTGAATGATCAGAATAGATAGTTACTTTACTACCTATAATATAAGATATAAATATATTTAAAGTAATAAATGTATAAAAATACATAGAATCTATTATTATTTTATTCATTTTCGATATATTCCAGGTTTTTAAAGTATAGACTATAACTTTTGGGTATGTATTAATATGTTTGGAAATAAAAACTATGAAAAATTTGATTGAGGAATTAGAAAAAATATCAAAGGGGTGTTTCAAGATTAGTAGGATGATTATTGGGGTTATGGTCATTATTTCATTGATTATATGAAAATAATCCATGCATGATTCATCAAAGAGAAAATATGATTCCTCACAGAGTTGGTTAGTCAGAGAAATTGTTTTTCTCTAGTCCTTAATAACCCTTAAGTACAATATCGAATTTCGTAATAATGCTATAATGTGACACAAAATGGGGGGGGGGTAATGTTGTGGGAAATATCATCAATTTCAGAGTTATACACAAAAATCCCACATTTATAAATTATGTGTTTTAAGATAATTTATTTTTTAATAATTAAATAAAACTTTTGAAAACTTATCATCATGTTTTTTAATAGGTATATTTTAACAAAAAGTTTTAACTTTTAAGGTGTCATGAAAAGAACCACCAGGGCCCACCATGACACCAATAAGACATGTGATATGACCTAAATCCCGCCTATAATAGGTTCAGGGATGGTAACTTGTGCTTAATATGCCTATCCCATATATGGGATGAAATAAACTAAAGCACCTGTATGCAGACACACACATCTCTAAACCCAAAAAAATGATTAAAATTATGTTAAAATGTTCGTAAATGCATTCATAAAAAATATATACCACAATTAGAGTATGAAATAGTATTGGAATACATAACTGATAAATAAAATCCCACTAATGTAGGAAGTAAAATCAAAATAACTCAAAAGTATGTGACTTTTTTTCAGATGAACCATCAGGATGAACCTCCGACTATCTAGAACAGAACAAAGTTCCACCCACTCTATGTCATCTCATGACTTCTTCAGATGGAATTCCATTTTCACAGGATAAGATTTTTTTTGTTCACTAATCACGCACAAGTGAGTATAAAAATACCCCACAAGACACTTTGAAATTAGTAAAAATAATGCATTGAGATTAGTTAACTTACTAATACATATTTGAATTAGTCAAGATGTGAGACAAAATGATTATGAAACACCAATATATACTCATAAAGAACTCCATGTATCAAGGGTTCTTAATAGTACAACCACCCACAAGGTACTACTCGAGGCTCAAGGTAATATTCAATTGGGATAACTCGCTCTATGAGCCATGATACTCTTAAAGACACTCATCCAAGAGGTCACGCTCATCTTTCCTTTCTTAGAAGTACTCAATATATCTACAAATATCACACTACCCGTATTGATGATCAAAACTAGGACTACTAGGGGACAACACAAATCCTAATGGATTAATATTAGAGATAGGGGATAAACTAGATTTTATGGTGGTCACACAGATACCATGAATCACAACAAGGAAGTGCAATAACATAGGATCCCACCCCCAACCTCATGGAGGGATTATATTAACTCTATGAAAGGAAATCAACCTATATGGGGTAGGGGCGTCAAAATTATATACTCATGATGAAATTACAGACTATACCATCACTAGAATAGTCAAATAGAACATTCTCAAATATTCACTGTCTTTGTACTAAAGAGATGGAGGGATCCAAATTATTAAAGAGGAAGTACATGAAATGTATAGAGGGTACATGATGTGTACCTCTAAACCTAAACCCGCCCGTTTCTATTCCTATATACCTCTACTTATGACCTTGTTCATCTAAATGGTCTCTTTTACTATTCCTATTTCTATTTACTTGGATGTGTCTTAGTATCGGGCAATGACCACGTACATTACCTGTTACCATGTGTTTTGTCATGTCTATGCCCTTGTATCCTCTGAGATATATGAAGACACCCCACCATTAGGCAGATGACCTTTAACACATGTCAAAAATTGTGTGATCTTTTTATCAAAACATATAACCTAACACCATTGAATAGGGAGGACACGATGTATGTTAGTATTAATAAAGGTTGTATAGTCATGAATTTCTAGGAAATTATGATTTATTCTATTTATCTTCATCCTTGAAACAAACATTTTATCCAACCATGACACTCAGCAATGTTCATTGAATTTTTTGATAAACGCTCACAGTTTCCTCTTTATAGAATATTTCTTTTGTGTTAGTTAAATCACTATTTCTGCCGGACCATGTCATAACTACACATCAAATAGGGAAAATGAGAATCACTGGTCTCTTCCCAAATGACCTCTGATCATCCACTATCATTGTCTGACGTCTATAAAACTGTATATCACAAACATAGACCCATGGTTTTGATCACTTGTGATAAAAAAATTCTCATGAAATGATTTAATTCTAGTCATTTGATGAACCATTGACCAATGAAATTTCTGATGATGAATGTGTGAAGAAAAAAGGGGGAAATGTACAATCCAAAAAAGTAGAACATATCATTTTTGTTATTCGGGTTGGATTTATTAATTTACATTAAAAATATGAATTAAGAGTAATCAAATGAAATATAAATTCCCCAATACAGTAAAAAAACCCCACACCTTCATGACACATTCAACCCATGAATCAAACTATTATATAAACTGATTCACCTTTGATGTGGAAAAAATAAATGGGGATAAATATATTTAAAATAACAGCATACCTCTATTTATGATTGAATTATTCTTTATAATTCATCTTTTTTTCATCATTAGAATGATCGAGTAATAATAATGACATTGTTGATCCTTCGCAACTACAAAATTATACTTTAACAATGCCAGAAATGGCCTTTACCAATGCCAAAAATGTTCTGAGTACATGAGTGAGGATAAAATCCTGAGTCCTTTATCAGGGCTAAAACAGTGCTCATAAAGGGGTCCTTTATTGGTGCTAAAAATTCATAAATAAATGAGATATATATAAATGGTTTTAAAATCAATGCTAAATTTAAAATTTATCAATGCTCTAATTTAGCATTGCTAAAGGCACCATTTATCCACAATTATAAAAGTGATGATAAATGACTTTTTTTTTCTATTCTCATGGATGAGCTGATAATGTAGGCTTTTATCAGTGCTTTTAAAAGTAATCATAAATGGTCATACTGCAATGTGTTATTAAAGCACACTGCAACACCACTGTAGTTTGATGAAATAACACACCACATCACCAGAAAAACAAAATATATGTGTAAAATATGATCCAAAAAAATATTTAAATGAAATGAAAATTTGAAAACAAACACAAGAAATAAAACCATGTTATAGACATTACAAATAGTGGTTTATAAAATTACATAAATAAAAATTATTATATATGTTCAAAAAGGTCATTATTCCTTTGTCTTTTAATACTGACCCGAATCGTGCTATTTCCAAAAAAACACCCCTACTCAAAAAAATAATGAACCTATATAAGAAAAAAAATTATTTTATTAATAATATAAAGAAATAAATTAACAAAATATGTAAATTTTACTAAGACTAACTTCAATCTTAAATAAAATATGCACATAGAGTCATACCAATCACACCATGCATCTGATTTAGTTTTGGTTGATTCCAACAAATCAAAAATGTCTTTTGGATCATTTTATAATAGTATCAAAACAATTCGAACAAATTTTCTTGGCTTTGGGTATGATTGTTGTCATTTTTATTAAAATGTCAATTTAAACTTGAAAGATGCGGTTTTGACCCATTATGATCATATTGTGTATCAGTTTGATGGGAAATAGATTCCATCATGTCACAAATAAATTATGAATCATTTTCTTAAATTATTAATAGAATATGTCCACTTTGTTCAGTTTTCAGTGAGTGACACTTTTTGAACTCAAATTTTAATTTTAAACTCACAATAGACAGTTTGAGTCAATCTAGGAACATTTTGGATTTGATTGAGGTGTGACTAATTTCTATACATAAAAAATAGATTATGGATCATTTTAATAATGTATCAAAATAATTTGAATGTTTTTTATTTGTTTTTTGTAGTATATTTTTCCATTGTACTTAAATTGATGAAAATTTTATATAAAAAGACACACTTTGAGTTATACCAACATATGGATCATTAAATTGATGTATCAAAATAATATTAAAGTGTCTTCTGGTCACACTTGGACTCCACACTATGGAAATGACTTTTAATTTTATTCTTATTCTATAATTTTTATTTGGCATTAAATTTGTTATGTCGAGATGCGTGATGGACTCGACTTGAGTTTTGCGTTGCAAATAAATGTACGTATTGACTTATCAACGCGTGATACTTTATTTTAATTATTTTGGGTCTTATTTTTAAATTTTTAGATTGAACCGTTTTATATATATATATATGCACACACTTGGGTTGTTATATGGCGCGCGGCTGTGTGCGTGACCGTGCGTATTGTCCATCCTTGGTAAGAAAATGTTTTTGAATTAAATTTTTTAGTTTTTTTGAGAGCGTGGCTAGGCAAGCGACCACGTACGTGACCATGTGTGGTTTCTAACATTAATAAATAATATAATATTATTTTGTTATTATTAATTAGGAATTTGTTTATTCTTTCAAATTTCATTTATTTATTTTATTTCATTTTATTTATTTTATTTATTTATTTTTATTTCATTTTATTTATTTATTTTTATTTCATTTTATTTATCTATTTTTATTACATTTTATTTATTTATTTTTATTTCATTTTAATTCATTTCATTTTATTTTATTTCTTTTTTTCCTCTCCCTTCATTCTTTAATTTCTTTCATTTTTTTTTCTTTTTTTCCCTTCCTCCCTCACCCTCCCTCGTCGTGCTTCCCTTTCCACCTAGCGCCGAACCCTAACCCCCACCTTGCTCTTTCCGGCGCACCACCCGTCGCCGCTACCCGCTTCCTCCCAGCTCCGGAGAACCCCCCTTCATCCGGCCTCCCTCCCGCGGCTTGCCTCCGGCGCGCACCACTCACCTGGACGAGACCGCCGGCGCACACACCCTCCTCGACCCGCTCTCCCTGCTGACGCCTTCCCCTTCCGGACACACCGTTTAGCAACCGATGACCCACGCCATCTCCTCCTCCTTTTCCGGAAAGCCGCACCGCACTGCGCCACACTCTTCCTCACCGGACAACCTACACGCACGCCTCACTTCGAGAGCCATTCCTTCTCACTGGCGTCCCCTCCTCTTGCTGGTGCGTTTTCTGGCGCCCCACTTCTCTTCCCCAACACTACTTCCCTCCGGGTAGACCCTCCTCCTTCAATTTGTGGTTTTGTTTCTTATTCATTGGGGATATGGATTTTTGTTTGGCTTGTTTATGAGGTATATGTTTCGATTTTTCGATTTTAGTGATTATTTTGATCACCGTGTGGTGCAGTTATGCGGCGATTGAAGTTTCGCACTGATATTTGAAATTCCTCCATATTAGGTATGTGATTCTGCGTATAACCATTATTTGATGCATTAATTTGGGAGTTTAATTAATTCAGTTTTTTTATTCATTTATTTGCGAGATGCGAGTTTGATTCTTTTTGATATTTGTTATACTTTTAATTTTTTTCAATAGTATGTTGATGCATCATGTGTACAAATTTCGGTGAAAACCTGTGTTGAGATGTTTATCAGCATTTTATAAATTGTGTAATTAATTTGTTAGAATGTGCAAGGGGTGAAATTGGTTGTATTTTATTTTTGATGTGCATTTATTTTGTTAGTAGTCTGTTTGTGAAATATGAGTGTGTTAATGTGTGAAAAACCTATTATTAATTATTTAGTAGTGTTTAATTAATTTTTTTGATAGTTTGTTAAGACGTGCAAGGGATGCGGTTTTTGTTTTGATGCGACGTTAAAATGCATTTTATCATAAAAGAGATTTTGGGTGAACTTTTGGCATTCAAAGTTAAGCAAAATGTTTTGAAACTTTTTAATAAATTTTCTTAATAATATTTTGGAGTTTTAAAATTGTTTTTTATTGTGCAGTTGGTTTATTATGTTTCGCACAGGCTGCGTTTTCTGTTTTGACATGTGAGTGGTGTGCGTTTGGCCATATAAGAGGTTTTGGGGTAGGCTTTTGGTGTTCAATGTCTTATAATACCACTTGGAGTGGTTTAATAAAAATTTTAAGTGGTTTATAAAATCTTGTAAAGTGTGTGAAGTATGTTTGTATATTGTTTTGGTGTGAGTGTTTTCAAAAGTGGGTATGAGCATAAATATAAGGGTATTTGTGTGCGGATATTGTTGTGACAATCATTGTAAGTGTTCAATTAATTGTTTGTGTAGTGAGAAATGTGTTTTTGTGGGTACTTGAGGTGCGTGGGTGCTGGAAAAGAATTTTTGATGGAAAATGTACCACTTTGAGCATGCTGAAATGTTTTATAAATTGGTCAAATGTTTGATTATGTGTTTGAATTAATTCATTAAATTATATGTGTAGTGTGTTGTACCTCACTGCGATGATTTTGGGTCACGGGTATCAAGGATCGCTGCATGTACATGCATATGGTAAGACATGCATATTGATATTCCCTCATTGTGCATATTCCCTCATGGAGCAGGGAATATGTGCAATGCACATAGGGGTGTATATATATATATGTATAAATTCATGTTCGTGTATGTGCCAAGGATCAGTTTGAATGTTCGTCTTCAAGAAGCGACATGTTGTGGTAGGTCCCCTATGCCTAAGCATTTAATTTGAAATTCATAATTGCTTGATTGTTTTAAAAATAAGTTTTACACTATGCTATATACCCATTCTATGGAATCTGATTACGATTGCTAGAAACTATTATGCCTTGTATTGGGAAAATTGAGATGTATTTCAAAGCCATTGGTCTTAAGTGACTTATCTTGAAAAATTGATTTCTTAAGTGGTTTTGAATTGGTAAGGTGTACTTCCAAAGGTGTTTGGCCTTTTGGCCGGTTGATTGTAAAAAGTGTTCCCTTTATGTAATTACGCATGCTTGGTATCTTAAAAATGTTTTATGAAATAGAAAAACCTCTATTGAGGACCGCTTGGCAGTTTAAGATTTGGTTTGTGAAAATAGAAAACCCCTTTTTAGTCATTCCCCTAAATTTGAAAAATAAAATGTGATGCAAGTGATGATGATTGGTTTGTGATATGTGCCTAGTGTAAAGGGTTGTGCGTTATTGTGTTATGTAAAGTGGGGGAATTCACTTAAGTAGGGAGTGCTGTGGTGAAAGGCTGATTGAGTTTTAGATAAAGAAAGTGTAATGTACTTGTTTGATTGCTTGATAAAGAAAACTCACCACCATTTGAAATAGAGAACAATGGGAAACCCAGGTATCTAGATGGGTGACCAGGACTAGTACACTAGATGACACGACAGGGGTGCATCCCGGTTTGTCTATCAGGATTGACACAACAACACTAACAAAACATATGAATTTTTTAGGGTCATGGCCTTCTAAGCCACGTTTTCTGAGGGTCGTGGTCTTCTAAGCCACGTTTCACCGAGGTATGGGGTCTCTAGGTTCCCACTTGTTCTAGATATCTATAGGGATTACCCATAGTGCTCATCTGTGACATGCTGCTTGTGATGTAACTTCCTTTTCTGTTGTTTCCTACATGATGTCTTGTTTGTAAAAATTACATTTTCTTCCAAACTGGTTCCTTTTAATTTTGAAATGTTAATGCACGCTTGGAACCTATTTTGAAAATGTAGTAAGATTGAAATTCTTTATTTGAAAATGAAAACTCATTACTTGAATTTGAAAAGAAGGGAAAACATTATTTTGTTATATATTATTTTCAAACTGGCATAGTTAGATTTCCTAATAAAGGTGGAGGCATATGACATGGTTATTTTTGGCTTTCCTACTGAGCATCTCGGTGCTCACGCCTACATTAATTTTTAGTTGCAGGTTTCAGTCTTGGATCGCTTTTGGGAGCGACTGTGGTTGTCGTACCGTTGTGATCCACAGGGTCACCTGAGGTATGTCACATTTATTTGTTTATTCCTTTTTCCGCTGCCACGTTGTTCAATTTATTTTTCCTTTATTTATCTGCTTGTTCAGTTTATGTTTATTTATCTCTGTCATGGGAGAAACCGTTCCCAATTGGTTTGTTTTGATGCCCGACACTAGTTTCCAGCCCGTGGGGATCGGGAACGCCCTTCGGGTCATGTCGCGGACCGGGTCGGGCGCCGAGTCGGATGACGATCCGGCCTGGTTCGTGACAAAATGGTATCAGAGGTGCCCTTGTTATTTGGGGTGTCAAGTAGCTTGGTGATTAGGTGTGTCAGGACTCGAGAGGTAGCTGCGGGAAGGACGTCATGAACCCTTGCCCATCCCGAGACTCGAGTTTCCAGGGGTAGTTCGGGATTTGAATTTTCTTCTTTCGATTGGTATGTTTGGATGAGGGATGACATGGGAAGTGATCTGATGTTACGCGAAGAGCCTGCATGGAGTAGCAACCCTTGTACGGCCCGAGTGCACGGTTCAATATGATTCCTGTGGTTGATTCTTGCTTGGAGCATCGCCTACTAAGCCATGTTACCGGGTTGGCATAGGCACTAGTCCCTTATTTTTGGAAATTTTGATGAGAGTTATGTTTGATCTTCATTTTGGTTGATGTGAGTAGATCTCAAAAATGAAAATGGATTTTTGTGATGGTGTTTTCAAAAGGGAATATGGTTGTTGGAGTGGAAAATGGTTTTTGAAATGGAAGACGTTTTGGAATTTTGAAATGTGTTTCTTTAATGATAAGTGACTTTCTCAATTGGTTGGGAATTTTTGCTTTGTGCTTAATGGTCTGTTTTGGAAATGAGAAGTGTCTTGAATTGACCCTTGGTATTCCTATGAGTGATCACATACATTGAGGTGCGCATATGGAAAGTGGGGAAATTGGTGATGTGAGTGGATGGGTGCTTGAGCTAGCATAGGGATATGTATGTGTTAGACTTCATGGAATATCAATGGTGGATATTTTAGTGGTTTTAGTTCCTGAAAAATGGTTTTCAAAAGGGTTTTTCAGATGTTTAGAAAAGTGGGTGAGAAATTGTTTACCGTTCTCTTTTCGGTTGTTGTTCATTTTCCGTGGTGATCATGATCTATCAAAGGTAGTAGACTGGCATGGTGAAGTCGTGGGTGTTTTTAGGTTATTGGGAACTCCGAAAGCTATGAGAGTCCATGTTGGATCAGGTCCGTTTGAAGGTGCATCTTTGGATTGGTGGAGGAAATAATCCCTGCGTCGTTGCATGATGGTATGTCTGGGAAGGTGTTTAAGACGACTCTCGTCAGATGGTTTATACCCAAGGAAGTGAAGGCAAGGAAAGAGGCAGAGCCAGTGGGTGTCGAGTAAGGCCAACGAGTAGCGAAGGCCTACATGTGGCATTCTAAGGGGTTGATTCCATTTCCTCCAGAGGTAGCGTATTGGAATCAGTTAATGTTTATCTTGTGTGGGGTCTTCGTCTATTGTTCAAGGACCGGTTTCCTTTGGTGTTTGGGATGGTTCCCCATTCTGTGGGAGCGAGCCAGAGGAACCCATATCAGACAAGTCTTCTTGTCAATTCCATCTTCTATTAGTCAAGCCACCCTCTTGTTCGCTTCATTGTGTCCAGTTTGGGTACTTTAAGTTGCCCTGCCTTCATCCTCCGAAGGCTTTCCGTCAGTATGGCCATTTGGGACAATTGGAGAGGTTTAGCTAGCGGCTTCGTTAGCTGGAGTCTCGACCGAAGGATGTAACCTTCTGACTGCGGGGCAACAGATGCTTCAAGACATCAGAGCTCCAGCCACAAGTCTCAGAGTGAAGCCTTTCACGCAGTCAGGAACCGTTGGGTGTGGGTCACATTGGTCTAACTTTTGAGTCCATTGCGAAAATAGGGACAATTTAAGTTTCTCGGTTCAAGCTCACTCGTCTAAGAAGGTTATGTTTTTCAATAAGAGGCACAAAGGTCTCTTTTTCTCTTTGTGGTCTTTGTTCTTTGAGTACCCCACTGTGGTTGTAAAAAGGCATGGTGATCTTGTTTTCATGTAATTCCATTAGTTGCGCCTCCTCAAGTGTGACCCGTTTTGTTTTAGTACATGCTCATTTTGGAGGTGCTCATCTCTTGTGGAAATTATGAGTCATGGTTAAGTTTGTTATTTGGTAGAATTCTTCTGTGGGTTTTCTCATGTCGCAGTGGTTTCTGGTTTGGGTTGGAAGTTCTCATGTCGGTTTATACTGGTTGGTTTAAGCTAGTCGGTTCTTAAATAGTGCGGAGACTAACCAGGAATCTTGTCGTGTTTTTTGTGAGGTTTGGTATGTGTGGCGGTTCCCTCGTTGATCAAGTTAGCAGTTCCAGAGTTAGTTCATGCTAAGAGTCTCAATATCGGTTGTTCTAGTCGGGTTCTTCTGGTGGGGAGAACCCTCCTCTTTTCCTGATGGTTCTTCTCTTCTCAGTTTCCCTCGGAGTTGGTCGAGTGTGACTGATGGAGTGAAAATTCATACCAAGTTTGTGATTTTGTTGTCCTCGTTCAATTTCAAACTCGAGTTTGATTCCTCGTTTGGCTGGGTGACTTTCTGGGGGCCGAAAGTGTCATGGTGGGGAGAATTGTCACACCCGGACTCTGCACTATGGAAATGAATTTTAATTTTATTCTTATTCTATAATTTTTTATTTGGCATTAAATTTGATATTTCGAGATGTGTGATGGACTCGACTTGTGTTTTGCGTTGCTGATAAATGTGCGTATTGACTTAGCAATGCCTGATACTGTATTTTAATTATTTTGGGTCTCGTTTTTAAATTTACAGATTGAACCGGTTTATATATATATATATACACACTTGGGTTGTTATATGGCGCACAGCTATGTGCATGACTGTGCGTAGTGTCCATCCTTTGTAAGAAAATGTTTTTGAATTAAATTTGTTTTTTTAGAGCGTTTCTAGGCGAGCGACCGTGTACGTGACCTTGTGTGGTGTCTAACATTAATAAATAATATAATATTATTTTGTTATTATTAATTAGGAATTTGTTTATTCTTTCAAATTTCATTTATTTATTTTATTTCATTTTATTCATTTTATTTATTTATTTTTACTTAATTTTATTTATTTATTTTTATTTCATTTTATTTATCTATTTTTATTTCATTTCATTTATTTATTTTTATTTCATTTTAATTCATTTCATTTTATTTTATTTTTTTTTCTCTCCCTTCATTATTCTATTTCTTTCTTTTGCTTTTCTTTTTTTTCCTTCCTCCCTTACCCTCCCTCGTCGCACTGCCCTTACCCCCCAGTGCCGAACCCTAACCCCCACCTTGCTCTCACCGGTGCACCACCCATCGCCCATACCCACTTCCTCCCGGCTCCAGCGAACCCCCCTTCATCCGGCCTCTCTCCCGTGGCTTGCCTCCGGCACGCACCACTCACCTGGACGAGACCGCCGGCACACACCCCCTCCTCGACCCACTCTCCATGCCGACGCCTCCCCCTTCAGGCCACACCGGCTAGTGACCGATGACCCACGCCGCCTCCTCCTCCTTTTCCACAAAGCCGCACCGCACCGCGCCACCCTCTTCCTCGCCGGACAGCCTACACGAACGCCTCCCTTCGACAGTAGGTCCTTCTCACTGGCGTCCCCTCCTCTTGCTGGAGCGTTTTCTGGCGCCCCGCTTCTCTTCCCTGAAACTACTTCCCTCCGGGTAAACCCTCCTCCTTCAATTTTTGGTTTTGTTTCTTATTCATTGGGGATATGGATTTGTGTTTGGCTTGTTTATGAGGTATATATTTTGATTGATTGATTTTAGTGATTATTTTGATCACCATGTGGTGCAGTTATGCGGCGATTGAAGTTTCAAACTGATATTTGAAATTCCTCCATATTAGGTATGTGATTCTGCGTATAACCATTATATGATGCATTAATTTGGGAGTTTAATTAATTCAGTTTGTTTATTTATTTATTTGCGAGATGCGAGTTTGATTATTTTTGAGATTTGTTTTACTATTAATTTTTTTCAATAGTATGTTGATGCAATATGTGTACAAATTTTGGAGCAAACTCATGTTGAGATGTTTATCATCATTTTATAAATTGTGTATTTAATTTGTTAGAATGTGCATGGGATGAAATTGGTTGTATTTGATTTTTGATGTGCATTTATTTTGTTAGTAGTCTGTTTATGAAATATGAGTGTGTTAATGTGTGAAAAACCTATGATGAATTATTTAGTAGTGTTTAATTAATTGTTTTGATAGTCTGTTAAGACGTGCAAGGGATGCGGTTTGTGTTTTAATGCGATGTTAAAATGAATTTTATCATAAAATAGATTTTGGGTGAACTTTTGGCATTCAAAGTTAAGAGAAATGTTTTGAACCTTTTTAATAAATTTTCTTAATAGTCTTTTTGAGTTTTAAAAGTGTTTTTTTATTGTGCAGTTGGTTTATTATGTTTTGCACGGACTGTGTTTTCTGTTTTGACAAGTGAGTGGTGTGCGTTTGGCCTTATAAGAGGTTTTGGGGTAGGCTTTTGGTGTTCAATGTCTTGTAATACCACTTGGAGTGGTTTTATAAAATTTTTATGTGGTTTAAAAAATCTTGTAAAGTGTGTGAAACATTTTTGTATATTGTTTTTGTGTGAGTGTTTTCAAAAGTGGGTTCGAGTATACATATAAGGGTATATGTGTGCATATATTGTTGTGACAATCATTGTAAGTGTTCAATTAAATGTTTGTGTAGTGTTAAATGTGTTTTTGTGGGTACTTGAGGTGCGTGGGTTCTAGAAAAGAATTTTTGATGGAAACTGTACCACTTTGAGCATGCTATGTTTTATAAATTGGTCAAATGTTTGATTATGTGCTTGAATTAATTCATTAAATTATATGTGTGGTGTGTTGTACCTCGCTGCAATGATTTTGGGTCGCGGGTATCGAGGATCACCGCATGTACATGCATACGGTAAGACATGTATATAGATATTCCCTCATTTTGCATAATCCCTCATGGTGCAGGGAATATGTGCAATGCACCTAGGGGTGTATATATATATGTATAAATGCATGTGCGTGTATGTGCCAAGGATCAGTTTGAATGTTCATCTTCAAGCAGCGACATGTTGAGGTAGGTCCTCTATGCCTAAGCTTTTAATTTGAAATTCATAATTGCTTGATTTTTTTAAAAATATGTTTTACACTATGCTATATACACATGCTATGGAATCTGATTACGGTTGCTAGAAACTATTATGCCATGTATTGGGGAAATTGAAATGTATTTCAAAGCCGTTGGTCTTATGTGACTTTTCTTGAAAAATTGATTTCTTAATTGGTTTTGAATTGGTAAGGTGTACTTTCAAAGGTGTTTGGCCTTTTGGCCGGTTGATTGTAAAAAGTGTTCCCTTTATGTAATTACGCATGTTTGGCATCTTAAGAATGTTTTATGAAATAGAAAAACCTCTATTGAGGCCCGTTTGGCACTTTAATATTTGGTTTGTGAAAATAGAAAACCTCTTTTTAGTCATTCCCCAAAATTTGAAAAATAAAATGTGATGCAAGTGTTAATGAGTGGTTTGTGATATGTGCCTAGTATAAAGTCTTGTGCGTGATTGTGTGATGTAAAGAGGGGGAATGCACATAAGTAGGGAGTGCGGTGGTGAAAGGTTGAATGAGTTTTTAGATAAAGAAAGTGTAATGTACTTGTTTGATTGCTTGATAAAGAAAACTCACCACCATTTGAAATAGAGCACAATGGGAAACTCGAGTATCTAGGTGGGTGACCAGGACTAGTACGCTAGATGACATGGCAGGGGTGCATCCTGATTTGTCTAGCAGGATTGACGCAACAACAGTAACTAAACATATGAATTTCTGAGGGTCGTGGCCTTCTAAGCCACATTTTCTGAGGGTCGTGGTCTTCTAAGCCACGTTTCCCCGAGGTACGAGGTCTCTAGGTTCCCACTTGTTCTAGATACCAATAGGGATTACCCATAGTGCTCATTTGTGACATGCTGCTTCTGATGTAACTTCCTTTATAGTTGTTTCATACCTGATGTCTTGTTTTTAAAAATTACATTTTTTCCAAACTGGTCCCTTTTCATTTTGAAATGTTAATGCACACTTGGAACCTATTTTGAAAATGTAGTAAGACTGAAATGCTTTATTTGAAAATGCAAACTCATTACTTGAATTTGAAAAGAAGGGAAAACATTATTTTGTTATATCTTATTTTCAAACTGGCATAGTTGGATTTCTTAATTAAGGCGGAGGCATATGACGTGGTTATTTTTGGATTTCCTACTGAGCATCTCGGTGCTCACTCCTACATTACTTTTCAGTTGCAAGTTTCAGTCTTGGATCACTTTTAGGAGCGAGTGTGGTTGTCGTACCATGGTGATTCACGAGGTCACATGAGGTATGTCCCATTTCTTTGTTTATTCCTTTTTCTGCTGCCACGTTGTTCAATTTATTTTTCCTTTATTTATCTGCTTTTTCAGTTTATGTTTATATATCTTTGTCATGGGACAAACCGTACCCAATTGGTTTGTTTTGATTCCCGGCACTAGTTGCCAGCCCATGGGGATCGGGAATGCCCTTCGGGTCTTGTCGCGGACCGGGTCGGGCGCCGAGTCGGATGACGATCCGGCCTGGTTTGTGACACTTCTTGTTTTTCAGTACATTTCATTTTTTTTACTAAAATGTCATTTTAAAATTGAAACATCCACTTTGAATCATACCGATCACATTGTGTATCATATTGAGGTGTGGAATATTCCTAAACATCATAGATGACTTATAGATCATTTTACCAAGGTATTTAAAAAAATTGAATTAATTTTTTCTATTTTGAGTAGGTTAGTTGAAATAATTACGAAAATGGTTTCCAATTTTTAATAAAAACACCCACTTGTAGTCATATCGGTCACACCATCTGTCAGATTGTGGTGCAGATGATTCATACACATCTAAACTCACATACAATTCATCTTTCTGAAGAATCAAGAAAAATATTACGGTTTTTTGTTTATGAGTATTTTTAGTTTTATTACATAAATTGATTTAAATTTTATATAATGATTCACTTAGAGTCACACCCATCACACCATGCATTAGATAGAGGTTTAGATGATTCTTACACATTCAAAATATCTTATTTTTTTTTTCTATAATATATAATGTAATATGAATGTGTTTTATCAATATTTAGTATTTCACTTATTTTTTTTTACTAAAATATCATTTTCAACTTAAAACACTCACTTTGATATTGATACGCATAACATCATGTATCGATTTGATGTGAGACTGATTCCTAGTGGTAAGAAATTATTTATCAATCAATTACTTAAATTAACAAGAAAATATGAGCATATTTTATCCGTTATTAGTGAGTCATCCATTTTAAAGTCAAATTTTTATTTTAAAATAATAATAGACACATTGAGTCAATTGTCTTTTTAAAAATAAATAATGTTCATTTTAAAAAGAAACAAGTACATGGATGCATACCGGTCTCATCGTGTGTCGAATTCTGGTGATGCCAATTCTCATAAGTCATAAACTCTCAAAATAAACCTAGATGTCAATGTTACCATGATTTTCATTATCTTTTGTTGTCAAACCAGCAACACTACATGAGAATCTTTAAAAGACCACATAATCTAGAAGAAAAGAATCTACATATATAAGAAAATAATTATTATGAGAATTACTAAAAAAAAATATGTTAAACACAAAGATGAAATAATACATTTATTCTATGAAAAATAATTTTTCATTGAAAATATCAAGATTACCTATGTGATTGATCAAAAAAGGGAACTTGAAGGAAAGTGATAAATATTAACACTACATGGGTGAAAGGAATTATGAGAGAAGATGTTTGTGGCTATTTTGGTGAAAATGAAATTAAAGATGGATAGATATCCACAACTCAAAAAAATTAATCCACATGTTTATGAAAATTTATTTTTTGATTAATACAAAAAAGAAATAATTTCTACATAAATATGAAACAATACCTTAACTATATGGATAATTATTTTATTATACCATAATAAAGATTACCTATGTAATTAAGGAGAGACATCATAATTTATCTTCATTCACAGGTAGTGGAGGGAACATGAATGAAAGATATAAATCCACCACTTTAGGGGTGAAATGATTTTGACAGAGAAGATGTTTGTGAAATTTTTTATGTAGAAAGGCTGGAAAGATGTATAGAACACTCCAAATCAAACAGTAGAATCCAACTATATATGAAAAAAATTATTATATGAATAATACTAAAAAAGTAAATTAAACGTTATTATGAAATATTACATTAATATTATGCACGATGCTTTTAATGTGAAAATATCAAGATTACATCTGTAATTGAGTAGAGGAAACATTATTTCTCTTCCGAAAAATGAAGTGGAGAGAACATTAAAGAATGTGATAAATAAAACATTATACAGGTGAAAGGGATTATAGGGAGAAGAAGTACATGTATGTTTTGGTGTTGTAAGGAATGAAATATAGAAATACCACCCCAACTCGAACACACAAATCCACCTGTATAAAAAAATTAGTATGTGAGTAATTCTAAAATGCAATAAATTAAACTTAAATATAAAACAATACATTAATTATATAGATAATGATTTTTCTATGAAAACAACAAGATTACCTCTATTATTGAGAGGAGATAATGTCTTTTCCCTTCATATAATGGAATGACACATAGATATAAATTTTCAAAAAAAAACAAGACCTACAAAGAATAATGAAAATTAAACCAATCGTTCATTATATAATTATTTGTTTAAGTAGAGAATATATATCGTAACATTACATATAATTCTTTCCAAATGGTTTTTTCATTATAGTTTGTTCTTTTGAGGGATTGGTAACATCATCATGCATAGAAGTGATTGTCTACAAGGGTAGTCAAGAATTTAATTTAAAATATGTTAATTTAGTAGAGAAAATATAATATAATTAAGAAAAACATATTATATTAAATAAATTTTTTATATTTTCCATGAACTTTATTTTTTGAAATGCTTCATGGATTTTGATTCCTCTATCGAGAATCCAAATCCAATCTTTATGGTCCCCTTTAATGTACAAGAAATTTTCTACATTGGGACTATCATTAAATGATTATTTTGTCCCAATGAAATGGCCATCCTTGATTGAATAAATAATTTAAATTTATAGAAAATAATCTAGGATAATTTTATTGGGTTTGGAGATGGGATACATGTTTTAAACTAAAATTATACTTATATATCGAAAAAAACACTTGGAGTCGTATCAGACACACCGTGCATTGGAATGAGGTGTAACTGATTCCTACATGTGAAAAATGAGATATGGATCTTTTTCCAAAAGTATAAATATAATCCGAATGAATTTTCATGGTTTTGAGTAATTGACTTGTCCTTTTTACTAAAATTGATGTCAATTTTGAATAAAAAGAAAATTTTTGAGACATATCAGTCACATTGTACTCCATATTGACGTGTGGATAATTATTACATATCCTAAATAGATTGCAGATCATTATAATAAAGTATCTAAACAATCAATATGCATTTAATTGGTCTGAGAATGGTACTTTTCTTCTTTACTAAAATGCCATTTTATACCGGAAACATGAATGTTGACTCATACCGATCTGATCATGTATCAGTTTTATGTGAGACTAATTCCTACACAAAAATGACTAGTTAATCAATTGAAAAAATTATCATGAAAATCCGAGGGTGTTTATTTGTTTTTTAGTGAGTGAATCTTTTTGAACTAAACATTCGATTTTAAACTGATAACAGACACATTGAGTCTTATATGGAGAACCCTTCATCAGATTGACGTGAGGATAATTCTTACATATCAAAAACAACTTATTGATCATTCCCAAAAAGTATCCAAACAATTGCGAATTATTTTTATTAGTTTTGAGTTGGTATGTTGTCCTTTTTGTTTAAATTGATGTTTTTTAAATAAAAAGATACACATAGAGTCATACTAATCACACCGTGCATTTGATTGAGTTATGGTTGATCATACACATTAGAAATTACATATGGATCATTTTTTAATGTATCCAATTAGTATGAACATGTTTTATTCTTTTAGTACCTCACATGTTTCTTACTATAATGACATTTTAAATTGGAAACACATACTTTAACCTATACCGATCACATCATGTATCATATTGACATGAAACCAATTCTTAAACATCAAAAGGAATTATGAATTGATTTCTTAAATTATCAAAAAAATATGAGTGCACATAATTTATTTTCAGTGAGTGAATTTTTTTGAACTAAACTATGAATTATAAACTGATAGCGGACTCATTGAGTTATAGGGGTCACAATGTGCATCGAATTGAGGAGTTGATGATTATTACACCTCTCAAATGACTTATGGATCATTTTACTATGTGTGAATGAATTAAATTCCCCCATATAACTTTTTTTCCAATCTTATACAACCCTATAATATTTTTAATAAAATTAAACCTATTGAAATTATTATATTTTATCGAAAAAAAATTATAAAAAATCTCATCCTATTATTTTATTAATGTTTTATTCAGATCATTAAGTATAAATTTGAAGATAAAAATGAGACTAATTCATTATTAACATTTCTTCCATAACAGATCAAATAAATTAATTTTAGTAAAAGAAAAACATTAGTAGAAATTACAATGTAGAAACTGGAGACCCTTAGGCAGTGCACCGCTATAGTTGTGTATTCTGATTCATCCTACTCTTCCCTCTCAATTTCTTTCTATACATTAAATCTATCATTTCTATGGTGGTTTCAATCATTTATCCAGAAGGAGTTGGTGGAATGGAGGTTTGGAGTTAATAACTAGTGTAAATGGTATAATTCTTACAAATGGAAGGTGTTTCCCCTTTTAGATAACATAGTGATGTACATATGTAAAAGGCTATCATTTAATTCATTGGGTTCTATAAAAGGGGAAATTCCTCCCATTTTTAAGATTTACACTATTGAAACTAGTTACTAACTCGATGCCTCTATTGAAACAAACTCCTTCCAATCAAAATCACCACACAACTATGAAAAAAATAGAGTATACAGAGGAAAATAAATGGAAATTTTGGTGATGGATAAATCAGGATTTATAACTACCATATTTCCTAGACCCTAGGTCTTGGGTTTCTATAGTGTAATTTCAGCTAATGAGTGTATGTTACTGAAAATAATTTATTTAATTTTACAAGAAGTTAGTGTTAGTAATGAAGTACTTTCATTTTTCTCCTAGAATTTATTAACAGTGATCTGAATAAGACAATAATAAAATAATTGTTTGAATATTTTTTTAGAATTTTTAATAAATATTATTAATAGTTTTTATTTTATTATGAAAAATGATCAGGTTTTATACGATTAGAAAAAGTGGTCGATGATGGTTTATACTACGTTCACCCATACCTCTATAGGTAATAAACCTGAATTTGGTTTACGCCTTCCACCATCAAAAACTATAAAATGAAGGTCACTCCACATTCGACACATTGATAAATAAAGTGAATCTACCAAAATATTATATATATGTTATATCTATATGTATTTTATTAAAAACATTATTTGAATATATATATATATATTATTTACCATCTATAATTTTATTTAACTTTACAATATTTTATCTGATGTGTATGTATATATAATACTATTTTTCTAATGAAACTAAAAAATACTAATAATAATAATTTATATGTTATATTAATTATAAATAATTATTATATTGTGAAATTGTGTATAAAACAAAATTATTTGATTTTCATAATGTATAATTATTTCAAAAAAATGAATATATACTTACCTAATTTTATTATTTTAAATGTAACATGGGTTTATAATATTTTATTTGTTATTTAAGTATATATTATATTAATGTTAATAAAATGTATATATGGACCTAAAATATATACATAGACATAAAATGATGAATACCTAAAAATAATTTCTGATATATAGAATTTGAAAATTTCCTTTCTATTTTTTCAAACAAATGATTTAAAAAATTTAGGATTCTTGGGAGGCCATTTAAAATGCCTTGACCCTACATTGAGATTCTAGGTAGGTCAATATAGAAGTTCTTATAAATAAATAATACAAATAAACATGATATATCTGAAATAAAGGGGAAATACACACTAAACCTTATAATGTCTATCACATATATATCATGGAGTTTATAATACACATAATTCCAAACAATATAAATATTTAAACAAAATTTCTAATGAAAATAAATATAATCCATTCCTAATTTGGAAATCCAAAACCATAATTTTTGAATAAATAATTACAAAAAAACGCTTACATTATATGTTTTGAAAATGAAAATAAATATATAGAAAAATAAATATGTAAATAAATAAATATATGTTTATATATATCTTTAACAAATAAACATCATTTGATAAAAATATTTGCAACCCTTATAGAAGAATTTCATAAAATTGTTAAATAAATATTACAGCTTACAAATTTTAAAAAGAGAGAGACATTGAAAATGAATAAATATTGTATCAACCTTACAAATATTTCCCTCAAAATAAAACAACACAATTATGAGAAAATAATTTTTAACGAAAAACCCTTACATCATAATATTACAACAGAATTTAAATAAATAAATTATCTTAGATGAATTGCATAAAATCACCTTCTTTTTCCACTTCACCCCATCATCAAACTAATAATTGGTTTTCTAAATAAATATTCACGGAACCTACAAAAATAATTGATTCAAATTAGAGAAGAAATATATAGAATAAATGTAGAATGTGACTAAAAGAGACTCAAAACTACAATTTAGAATGAAAAAAATAGGATATTCAAAATTGTAGTCAAGAAAAAAACTCATCATAAATAACAAAAAATAGAATAAAAAATTGGAGCACAAATACAAAATGAAAATCATAACCTAAAAAGAAAAATAAAAAACCCTTCGATCCAATTATAAAAACCCAAAATTGATAAATTAAATCTGAACCAACATGGGAAAACCCCAAACTACCTTGCTATGTTAAAGAAAATGCATGCCCCTCAGACCAGATCTCAATGTTTTCTTTGGAAAAACTACCTGAAACCAACCATAGGATTCTATACGATGTTTGAGAAACTTGAGATAGTGGTTTTGTATGATTTCAGCCTTGATTAACTGATGAGGAGCGTAAAAAATGGGTGGCTTCCAAAGAAAGCTTATGATATCACCACAGGTTCGGCAAAGCTTAGGATTTTTTATTTAGATCGGGACACTTTTATCAGTGATTTTTTAGAAGTGCTAATAAAGATTCATTTTATCAATACTTATTACTTAAGTGTTGATAGAGGTAGGTCATTATCAGCACTATGAAAATGTTGATAATGATTTCTTTTATCAACGCTTATTACTTAAGCACTGATAAGGTACTTGAAATTATAATTATAAAAAAATTTGTAAATATATATAATAAATAAATATTTATAAATATAAATACAGTAAATATATTCCTTATTTAAATATATTAATTTTAATTTTATAATTATTTAAATATATATTTATTTATTTATAATTATATATATTTATGTATATATATATATTTAATAATTATATATAAATATAAATATGGTAAATATATTCATTATTTATATAAACTTATTACAAATTTTAATCAATATTTAAATATATTTAATTATTTATTTATAATTATATAAATACTTGAAAAAAATATTTATTTATTTATAATTATAAATATATAATTTTTTAAATATAGTATGTACAATATTAAATATATTTATATATATATATATTTATAAATATTTTTTACAAATATTTCTTCATCATTATTAATTAATATCTAATTTTAAGTGCATTTGTTTTTAAAATGGGGGATATTGAATAAATTAAAAATAAGAACAGTTTAATAATATTGAAAAAAATGGTAATTTTT
This sequence comes from Viscum album, assembly GCA_963277665.1. NCBI lineage: Eukaryota > Viridiplantae > Streptophyta > Magnoliopsida > Santalales > Viscaceae > Viscum > Viscum album. Next base: position 118,450,983 of record OY728137.1, read on the forward strand.
GTGTATGAGAATTTTATGTAGAACTGAAATAATTACATCTCTGTTAAATCAAAATTATGCCCAATTTATCTATATTAAATTGAAAAATCAAACGACATTTAACTATATGTCCATTACACTATGCAATTAGTCATTATTTTTAATTCATATTAATTTTTAATTACAACAAATTATTCAATATATATATCACTATTTTTTTAAAGTGAATAATATATTTTTAATATATAATTTATATATATACATTAATATATATCAATATATTTAATATATACAATTTATTAATGTTATCAATAAAAATCTAATTAATAGAATGTTTAATATTTATCTCAATTTACTTATTTTTAATTTTTTTTTATTTTCATTTTTGATACCTATATATTTAATACATACTATTTATTAGTAGTTATATTTCATATATATTAAAATAAATTTATTCATTTTTATCAATATTATTTTATTAAATATAACTTTAATAAATTTTTAATAAACTCATTTTTATTTTATATTCATTTTATTATATTCATTTTATTTATTCAAATCGTTGTCATCGCTAAAAAAGTGCTGATAAATGAACCCTTTATGAGCCCTAAAAATAGAGCCCTTATAAAGGGTACACTTTACCAGTGCTAAAAATAAAGCGATGATAAAGATGCAATTTATCAAAACTGTTTTTTCAAGGGATGATAAATACCATCATTATTAAACACCAGTTTTTTGGTAGTGCATGGGATATTCTGATATCCAGACCACAATCCAAATGATTTCCAATTCTCTCCACTATACTATTCTTTAATGCCCATGGTTAATCCTCTAACACATTGATTTTCTTGTAAATGGGTTTTCATGGTTGAAGGGTTAGTTCATAAACAATAAAATAATAATAAAATAATAATTTATAATATTGTCCCATAAACACAATGTTACAAACCACCAGACACAGATTAATGTTATATCACACATAGGGTATACACAACATTTTAGACTCAACTACAATATTAGATTTCTGATCTAAGACCCTATTCAGATGTAATCCCGTTTTTTCAGTAAAAGCTTTCACATGAGATGTAATATAATTAATATTCATATCATATCAATACTAATCCTCTTTGGACCTCAGAATATTTCTTTATATCATTGTCTTTATTTGAAAATTTTATTAGTTATATACCAAAGAATTAAATGTAAAAAATGATGTAACATTCTCCCAACCTTAGAAATTTTTTTCATGAAATTTAAAAAATACTACAAAATTTTTTTGGGTATAGAGCTTACATCTAGGTCTTCTACTATCAGGTGTTATCATGATGATTCCTATAATTCCTTCATAAAAATTCAAAGAGAATCCCTTGAACATACATAATATCGTCCTTTTAATCCTCTTCCACTACTAAAAACTTATCAAATATAGGATCATCCCTAATGTCTATCTCACCCCAATTGATAACATGCAATGGGTCATGCAGATATCTTGTCCACTGTGACACATAGAATATGTCAGGCATCTAGTCTATAAAAAGTGGGAGGTTCATGTAGTACACCACCTCACCAAACCTATGTAGTAACCAGAATGTTAAATGAATCTTAGAAATTTCTTGCAAACCTGGCCAAATCACTACATTGTATGTCACGAACCAGGCCGGGTCGCCATCCGACCCGGTCCGCGGCAAGGCCCGAAGGGCGTTCCCGATCACCACGGGCTGGCACAAGTGCCCAGGTATTATGAGTAACCTGTGGGAATGATTTACCCGAAATAGTATGCACAAACACTAGCAAGATAATAAAATGAAACTGGGAAAAAAATGACAATCAACGAGACCATTGAACTGAAATCAAATTTAAAGGTTTACAATTAGAGCCAACATCCCAAAATAAACGACAACAAAAGAGACTAGAACTCTAACTCAAACCTCCAAGCGACAAGAGTGGTGAGACATCCACACGTCACAAACGTTAACCTGCACGAGAAGACCTCCAACAACAAACCACCATCCCTGAACACGACGCACAAACTGAAATACACAAGAAACAAGAATCTACATACACCCAAGGGTGTATGTAGGGTGTGAGCTAAAAGCCTAGTAGGATGCCACCGAGAATAAGTTCCATGCCACAACATCAAAAGACAATTTAAAGTGCTTATTCAAAATTATGCTTTCAAAATACTTTTAAAGAAAACAGTTACAAACAAAATGCTAAAGGAAAACACTAAAAAGAACTCATTTCATAGACACGATTTTAAAGAGGATGAGAAATGTTCATTATGGGCACACACACACACTCTCACACACGCACACACACACACTCACACACACACACGCGCACACACACACACACACGCTAACACCCAAGTGGTCCCCCATATGCCGACGGAAGGCACCACCATTGATGGTAGAGCACTGTGGGTAAATCCCCTAAGGTTCATCTAGCTCGTGTGGGACCCTAGAAACCCCGTGTCTCGGTGAAACGTGGCTTAGAAGGCCACGACCCTCAGAAAAACGTGGCTTAGAAGGCCACGATCCTCAGAACACGTGGCTTAGAAGTCCACGACCCTCAAATATCATGTTTTGTTAGTGTTGCAATCGTCAATCCAGCTAAGTGAAACAGGGACGATACCCATCCGGTTCACTAGCACACTAGTTCTAGTCTGCCCACCTAGATGCCCAGAGTTTCCCTTGTGCTCAATTAAGTTTCACATTCACATAATGTATATCACTTTCACATATCTCGAACCCAACAAAACATTACACATACATGTCACCGTTTTCATACCCAAACACCATTAAAAAAAACACACGCACACCAAAACCATTTTATCACATAGTCCAGATCACTTGCATGACTTGATAAACTATTTAAAAAATTAGAAGAACATTTCAAAATAGAACAAGAAGAGTTTTCACATGAGACATGTCCAATCTAACATGTAAGAATACCTTTAAACTTAACGCACACCTAATACTGTCAAACACAACTCTCACGCTCCACATATAATTTAATAAGTTCAATTAACAATTTATAAAACACTTAAAATTAGAAAGAAAAGGTTTGCACCAGGACGACGAACTCAATTTCATATACGAACGTCACTTTAAAACCAAAAGTGTAGCTTATGCAAACTAAAACATATTTTCCCATTGTTCAAACAATTTTCAATTTAATTCCAAAAGTACGCAACACGGCAAAAACACCCAAATTGACTCATTTTGATTGAAGATCTACATTTAATTACACACACCCCTCAAAGAACTTGAAAACACATTTCGCACCTACCATGCAACCTCGAAAACCTTACCAACCATATTCTTCATCTTAAAAGACACTTAATTAAACAATTTCTTAATTTGTAAAACATCACATATGTATACCACAAGACCTCACTTTAAAACACACAAATTTTTAGATGCCAAAACCATTTGAAAATCAATTGCACGTCCCAACCCTTATAAAACATCATTCGCACCCCTAAAACATACTCAAGGTTCATAATAAAAACTAACACGTCAAAATAGTTTACATTGTTTTAAAAAAAACATAATTTAATAAAATTTGTACCTCAAGAGTTATTGAAAACACAATTTTCACACCTTAAGAAACTAACCAAAACACGTCTAAAAACTTCAACGACACATCGCACATGAAAAACTTTGGCATTTACTTAAAAACAACTTAAATTCATCAATATTCATATCAAGCACGTCCAAAATGAAATTGGCATCACGAAATTTATAATTAGAACAGATTATAATTTAATTAAAAAGCAATTTAAATCATCTAGAGATGGTATGGCATGGAACCACCTACCTCGACGTCAAAACCCAAAAATTCATGTGAAATCTTCAAATTCTAGCGCGAAACCTCAATCGCGCGACGTTTGCACCCCAAGCAACCTAGTGCAAGTTCAACCACATGAATTCGAACCCAAAAACATCAAACCAAAACCTCAAAACAAACCATCAAACCTCAAAACCAGACTCTAGAGTCATTGTAAAACCAAAAACTCAAATTTAGAAAATAAATAAATAAAATGGAATAGAGGGGAGGCCTAACCGGATGGGGAGAAGGCTGTCGGGAAAAGCGGGCTCGGCCGGAAGGGAGGCTGCTGAGCAAAAGGCGAGGGAGGCGGTGCGCGGACAGAAGAAGAAGGAGATGGAAAGAGGGGTCGGGATTCGACCAGGCCGAGAGGGGGAGAGGTGCAGGGCGCCAGATGGGTAGCGCCGGAGGAGTACGGGGTGCCGGAGGCGGGGCGAGTAGGAGAGGGCCGTAACGGGGAGCCGATGGCGGGGCGAGCAGGCCGGCGGTGGGGCGAGCGGGAGAGGGCTGGTAGCGCGCAGGGTTAGGGTTAGAGGGGAAAGGGGGGGTGAGCCGCGACGAGGAGGGGGGTAGCAGGGGGATCCGACGGGAGAGAGAAAAAAAACGGAGGGAGGAAAAGAAAAGAAGGGGGGAAAAGAAAGAAAGAAAAAAAAATAAAAAAAAAATAAAATAAAAAGAAATTAAAACAAAATAAAATAAAAAGTAAATAAAAACCTAAATTCAGTATTAATAATAATAATAATAACACCTCAAATTATAATATATTTATTGTTATCATTAAAACAAACTATAAATCCTTATTAGTTTTTTTATTATTGTTATTATTATTATTATTATTATTATTAAGAGTAATATTAATAACGACACAAGACAAATTATATTCTTAACACCATTAATATTATTGTTTTATTATACTGATCCATTTCATTTAATTAATTAACCATCAAGCAGGGCGTGCAGTGAAACAGGCGGGGCCGCGCGGTGACCCAGGTGAGGCCGCACAACTTCGGTCGCGTTGCGCTGGACGCAAACAAGACCAAAACATAAAGAACTCGAAATCTTAAGTCAGGTTTTGACCCGAACTACCTGACGCAAATAAAATTAATAAAATAAATAAAATTAGAGATGACGGGTGTGACAACTCTCCCCACCATAAAGCTTTCCGCACCCGGAAAGCCACAACTAAAACCAAACCTCAGAGCAGAAAACCACACTCCCTTTTGATTCAAAGGGGATCCCCACAACATCAAGCAAAGAGAGGCAAAAGCATCATGCTCAGAGAGAGTGACTCAAATGACAACCTCAAGAAACACGTAGAAGGACTTTTTGATATGTGTCGCCCACCAGAAAGAGATAGAATGCCTCCAGCTGATTGTTTTAGAAAATGAACTCTTAAACCCACAGAACCCAACTTCCCAAGTCGAGACATCTCAAGCACTATTAAACAAAAACCACAACACTGGGATAGAATGAACAAACAAGGTCAAACCACATCGTCTGTCTGAAACGAACAACGAGACCAACCACGACCAAGAAGCACCCTTATCAGCTAGTGCCAACTCATCTTTAGAAACAGAACCAAAAGGTTAACAAGGGGAAACCTAAGGGCTCCCCACCATTAAGAACCTAACAACGCCCAAGACGAGACTAGAACCAACATGGGGAGGTCAGAGCGGACTCCCCACCATTAAGGAAAGTCCATCACCGATTTTATTCTAGAGACCTTTGTGCAAGATCCAATGTGGGTCTCCCCACCATTGGAACTAATAGCAGATACAAAACTTTAGAAACTCTCTGATGGGGACCAAGCACCCCACCACAAGGGGCGGGGAGGGTCGGGCCCAACTACGGGGCGTCAAACCCACAACCCAAGACAAACCGACATCTCCACATCCCTGGATGAACCCCATTCAACTTTGATACTGACTTAACCAACATACCCCATAAAGACCCCTAAAGTGATTACACCCAGTGGGACGCAACCCCCAAGACTTTTAAGGTAACATGACGAACACGCCTCCACCTAGTCATGGAAACTTTACACAGCCAGATGGTTCGTTTGGAACAGAACAACAGTAGAAACAATATAAATTGCCTCTAATTTCTACACCGATGACAGAAATAAGGTCGGGGTCTCATATACTCTTGGGGTTCCTGACCACGCACCAGCTTCACTCTGAGGCCTATGGCTGGAGCCCTGATGTTCGAAGCATCTTCTGCCTCGTAGTCAGGCACGGAAGACTCCCGAACGGAGCTTCTCATTTTGGTGACACATGCAATCGTATTGCACCCGAGGAAACACCATCATCCACAACACATTACAACATCCAACTGATTGTAAACTGAACATTCACCAACATAGGAGATGAAATGGTGCATGCACATCACCCTTTCTCACACTAGATGAGAACATGACACCACAAATTGTCACCTGAACATGACCATTTCTGTTGAGAGGAACATTATACGGAGAGGGACTTCAAACTGAGTCTTAAACAACACGTGATTCCTGTAGAAAACCATAGCAGCCTCATACGACTGGGTATGCCAACTAGTAGCCTAACACAAACTTTTTCTTAAACAAAACAAACCAAGACCGGAGGTTATTCAGAATGATAGATCGCACCAATGACTTAGGGTCGCTTCCACCTTTTTCCCACTAGAGTCTCCTCTACCACTTCCAAACCACCGTTCACTACCAAAGCGACCTTCCGCTGCAAGACGTCACCGAACATGACCCTTGTAGCCGATGTAGATACTACAAAGCCCTCCAAGACACTGGTCAACATTGAAAATTTCGAACCGCCCTCACCCTTCCCTGCTAGATTTCCTTTCGATGTTTCCAGGGGAAACCTTCAAATATGACGACATCAAGACTCATACCCAATGAATCGAACAACTCGAATGACCCAAAACTCCCTTCAACTCCCCTCGCATCTGTCATCCCACTGCGAGAGGATCCACTTAGTTGCAAAAAGGAGAGGTGGGTTCAATTCTATAATTCATGAAGATATTCCTCCGATCAACTGGAGGGTCGGCCAACGGGGAATTCCCCGTAGTCGTACTTCAATCACATGTCAATGCTTTATGGGGGGGGGGGTGTACACTAGTCAAGAAAGAAAAACATGGACCCAAAACAAACTTGTCCAATGATCAACACATATTGCAGGCGAACACCAAACGTACAAGGGAAACCACTGCAAGGGCTCCCCAATGTACTTTTCAAAAAGGGGGAAAAAAACTAGCTACCCGCTTGCATACCAACTTACAAATAAGAATTTAAACTCGGGACACAAATCATTCAGAAAGGATCCTCGGCTCAAAATGCCTCACATTTGACATTTTCAAAACACAAGGACACGCCACACAAACACCGTTTACTAAAACACCAAAAAAAAATTTCCATTAACAAAACATTTTTGAAAATAAGCAAACCCAGTGGGTTACACAAACACCAATGGCGTCCCATGAGTCTCGCACATGCATGTCCTCATGCCGCACCGGCACCCACCTCATGTCTATCCAGGCACTCATCCTCTCGTGCCATTAATCATTTCCCTTTTTGCATACACTCATGCATGTGGTTGCCCATGAGAACTCCAAGGATTGAAACCACACCTTTCCATCCTTTTCAAAACCAAAACTCCAACCCAAACTTTTCAAACCTTACACGCCATTTTATTTTCAAAGCGCTTTATTTCAAAACATTTTCGAAGACCAAATCATTTTTACATAAAAACCAAATTTACATGATTCCAAAACATAGAGATGAGAAGCAAAGCAGGAGGAAACTAGGGTCAGCGGATGATTGGAACATATGGTTGGCGGCCATACGCCGATCAAGCCACTGGCCACGGAGAGTATTTTAGGACACTATCCCCGGCTCCACAAGGCTTGCCAGACCCTGCGAGCTCACTAAGACCACTGACCTTACTCCCTTTTTATTTCCCTTAGACACGATCATCTTCAAGGACCAAAAACTCATACAAACCTCAACATACTTTGGTAACTCGAGTCCCGCCACGAGGTGTGCTGGCCAGGCACATTGCTCGTATTCAGGACGTCGAGTCCCGACAACCTTAACTCAAGTCTATACACTGACTCTATCTCAAAAGAACATGACCCAAGAGAGCAAACCTCCCTCTGATACCATTTTGTCACGAACCAGGCCGGGTCGCCATCCGACCCGGTGCCCGACCCGGTCCGCGGCAAGGCCCGAAGGGCGTTCCCGATCCCCACGGGCTGGCACAAGTGCCCGGGTATTAAGAGTAACCTGTGGGAACGATTTACCCGAAATAGTATGCACAAACACTAGCAAGATAATAAAATGAAACTGGGAAAAAAATGACAATCAACGAGACCATTGAACTGAAATCAAATTTAAAGGTTTACAATTAGAGCCAACATCCCAAAATAAACGACAACAAAAGAGACTAGAACTCTAACTCAAACCTACAAGCGACAAGAGTGGTGAGACATCCACACGTCACAAACGTTAACCTGCACGAGAAGACCGCCAACAACCAACCACCGTCCCTGAACACGACGCACAACCTGAAATACACAAGAAACAAGAATCTACATACACCCAAGGGTGTATGTAGGGTGTGAGCTAAAAGCCCAGTAGGATGCCACCGAGAATAAGTTCCATGCCACAACATCAAAAGACAATTTAAAGTGCTTAATCAAAATTATGCTTTCAAAATACTTTTAAAGAAAACAGTTACAAACCAAATGCTAATGGAAAACACTAAAAAGAACTCATTTCATAGACACGATTTTAAAGAGGATGAGAAATGTTCATTATGGGCACACACACACACACTCTCTCACACACACACACACACACTCACACACACACACGCGCACACACACACACACACATGCTAACACCCAAGTGGTCCCCCATATGCCGACAGAAGGTACCACCATTGATGGTAGAGCACTGTGGGTAAATCCCCTAAGGTTCATCTAGCTCGTGTGGGACCCTAGAAACCTCGTGTCTCGGTGAAACGTGGCATAGAAGGCCAAGAACCTCAGAAAAATGTGGCTTAGAAGGCCACGACCCTCAGAACACGTGGCTTAGAAGGACACGACCCTCAGATATCATGTTTTGTTAGTGTTTCAATCGTCAATCCAGCTAAGTGAAACAGGGACGATACCCATCCGGTTCACTAGCACACTAGTTCTAGTCTGCCCACCTAGATGCCCAGGGTTTCCCTTGTGCTCAATTAAGTTTCACATTCACATAATGTATATCACTTTCACATATCTCGAACCCAACAAAACATTACACATACACGTCACCGTTTGCATACCCAAACACCATTAAAAAAACACACGCACACCAAAAACATTTTATCACATAGTCCAGATCACTTGCATGACTTGATAAACTATTTAAACAATTAGAAGAACATTTCAAAATAGCACAAGAAGAGTTTTCACATGAGACATGTCCAATCTCACATGTAAGAATACCTTTAAACTTAACGCACACCTAATACTATCAAACACAACTCTCACGCTCCACATATAATTTAATAAGTGCAATTAACAATTTATAAAACACTTAAAATTAGAAAGAAAAGGTTTGCACCAGGACGACGAACTCAATTTCATATATGAACGTCACTTTAAAACCAAAAGTGTAGCTTATGCAAACTAAAACATATTTTTCCATTGTTCAAACAATTTTCAATTTAATTCCAAAAGTACGCAGCACGGCAAACACACCCAAATTGACTCATTTTGATTGAAGATCTACATTTAATTACACACACCCATCAAAGAACTTGAAAACACATTTCGCACCTACCATACAACCTCAAAAACCTTACCAACCATATTCTTCATCTTAAACGACACTTAATTAAACAATTTCTTAATTTGTAAAACATCACATATGTATACCAGAAGACCTCACTTTAAAACACACAAATTTTTAGATGCCAAAACCATTTGAAAATCAATTGCACGTCCCAACCCTTCTAAAACATCATTCGCACCCCTAAAACATAGTCAAGGTTCATAATAAAAACTAACACGTCAAAATAGTTTACATTCTTTTAAAAAAACATAATTTAATAAAATTTGTACCTCAAGAGTTCTTGAAAACACAATTTTCACACCTTAAGCAACTAATCAAAACACGTCTAAAAACTTCAACGACACATCGCACATGAAAAACTTTGGCATTTACTTAAAAAAAACTTAAATTCATCAATATTCATATCAAGCACGTCCAAAATGAAATTCGCATCACGAAATTTATAATTAGAACAGATTATAATTTAATTAAAAAGCAATTTAAATCATCTAGAGATGGTATGGCATGGAACCACCTACCTCGACGTCAAAACCCAAAAATTGATGTGAAATCTTCAAATTCTAGCGCGAAACCTCAATCGCGCGACATTTGCACCCCAAGCAACCTAGTGCAAGTTCAACCACATGAATTCGAACCCAAAAACATCAAACCAAAACCTCAAAACAAACCATCAAACCTCAAAACCAGACTCAAGAGTCATTGTAAAACAAAAAACTCAAATTTAGAAAATAAATAAATAAAATGGAATAGAGGAGAGGCCTAACCGGATGGGGAGAAGGATGTCGGGAAAAACGGGCTCGGCCGGAAGGGAGGCTGCTGAGCAAAAGGCGAGGGAGGCGGTGCGCGGCCTGAAGAAGAAGGACATGGAAAGAGGGGTCGGGATTCGACCAGGCCGAGAGGGGGAGAGGTGCAGGGCGCCAGATGGGTAGCACCGGAGAAGTACCGGGTGCCGGAGGCGGGGCGAGCAGGAGAGGGCCGTAACGGGGAGCAGATGGCGGGGCGAGCAGGCCGGCGGTGGGGCGAGCGGGAGAGGGCCGGTAGCGCGCAGGGTTAGGGTTAGAGGGGAAGGGGGGGTGAGCCGCGAAGAGGAGGGGGGTAGCAGGGGGATCCGACGGGAGAGGGAAAAAAATGGAGGGAGGAAAAGAAAAGAAGGGGGGAAAAGAAAGAAAGAAAAAAAAATAAAAAAAATAAAAAGCAATTAAAACAAAATAAAATAAAAAGGAAATAAAAACCTAAATTCAGTATTATTAATAATAATAATAACACCTCAAATTATAATATATTTATTGTTATCATTAAAACAAACTATAAATCCTTATTAGTTTTATTATTATTGTTATTATTATTATTATTATTATTATTATTATTAAGAGTAATATTAATAACGACACAAGACAAATTATATTCTTAACACCATTAATATTATTGTTTTATTATACTGATCCATTTCATTTAATTAATTAACCATTAAGCAGGGCGTGCGGTGAAACAGGCGGGGCCGCGCGGTGACCCAGGTGAGGCCGCGCAGCTTCGGTCGCGTTGCGCTGGACGCAAACAAGACCAAAACATAAAGAACTCGAAATATTAAGTCAGGTTTTGACCCGAAATACCCGACACAAATAAAATTAATAAAATAAATAAAATTAGAGACGACGGGTGTGACATTGTACTTCAGGATTTGACCTTCATGAAAACGTGGTATCCATCCTTGAACTAAACAAACATACATTAATAGTCTCAATAGGACTAATGAAGAATATTTTTAGTCCTCATATACTCTCAGATTATCTAAATCTTTTCTTTTATTTCTCACACAGACTCTAGGGCCATGATTACAGAATCTCGTTCACTGGTCTCGCATAATAGTGATCAGATGTTTATCTCATACGAGGCCTCAAATGATGTTATAATGATCTTGGAATGGTAGCTAATGTTTTATTTAAAATACACCCTGTTTATGTTATCCTTTTAAAAATGGATAATGTATAACATGAAATATAAAAAAAACCTCAAGAACCTGAAAAGTGCACTAAGTCTGAAGGATTTTTTGGGGTAAAACATCATGCCCAAATGAAAATGAGCCAAATATAACTCCTAAAATTCTCTCCGAAATTGTGACATTAAATGAACATCATGGTATAAAGTGATAATTTATGTAACTCCATGAATCACTAAGGGAAATGTTTCCTATACCAATGGTTTGGAACCATTGGTATAGGTCCCCAAACTGTTGGTAGAGCCTATTCAAATGATTTGGGGAGCTGTTGGGTGATTTGGCATGGGGAAGACCTATCCCAATGGTTTTCAAACCATTGGTATAGGTCTTTCCCAAGTGTTTTCCAAACAATTGTGATAGGTAAATATATAAAAAATAGTTCTAGTGGATGTTTGAACCCACAACCTCCACGTTATATATCAACGACTTTACCACTATCCTAGAGTATCCTTTGTGAATATATTTGGATAAATAAATAAATAAATATTTATTTATTTATTTATATGTATTTTATATATTGATTTATTTGACGATATTCGACAAATGTACTCATAAAAAACAAGGGTACAAATCCCAATGGTTCTCAAAACCATTGGGAATGGCCTTTCCCAACGATTTTGAGAACCATTTGGATAGGTTCCCACCATTTCCCAAGGGTTTGGCCAAACCATTGGGGAAAGTGGACTTTTCCCACAGGTTTGGCCAAACCATTGGGAAAAGTGGCTACAAAGTGGACATTTCCCAATAGTTTGTCCAAACCGTTGGGAAAAGTAATACCCTTTCCAAACGGTTTTGGAAAACCATTGGGAAAAGTTACCTCAAAGTGGGCTTTCCCAACAGTTTGGACAAACCATTGGGAAAGGGGACCCATACCAACGGTTTTTACAAACCATTGGTATAGAAGCCTTGGTAAATGTCAGATTTCTAGTAGTGAATGGAGACGATATCCTATATGTAAAGGTGTGTAAATAGCACTAATAAATTCTTCTCTATGATAGGGAAGAAGTATGCTGACATGGGGAGTCAGTCTATGATCACCTATGTGTCATCATGCCCTCTAGACCTCCATTGAAGCTATAACATGAAGTACATAGTTATACCATCCCACTTATACTATTAAACATTAGTGGGTTGAGATAAAATCACCTAATACCAGTTCTTAGACTTCACCTACTGATAAGTGAGACATCGAGAGACAAACCTAGCTACACCATCCTCTAGATATAACCTCTAAAACTAACATAAATAGTCCTTGTACATCTTTGAAACACCTGAATGTACCACTAATTGGGTTGGGTGGAACACCATCTTCACCTATTCACACATCCTCCCCAGTTCCATTTTCAATCCCCCAAAATGGTTTATGTGATACCCTCCTTCTGAAAATCCATTTTGAGAACATCCAGTGGATTTTAAGCACATAGGGTCTCACCGTCGGTATATCAATGATGATACTCCCTGAAAATTTATAGAATTATAAGGGTAAAATAACCACTAGAGGTATGCTATACCACCATTTTACACTAAGTATGTCTAAAAAAACTAACTATTCCAATTCCTTGGTCATCATCTAAGAAAATGATCTCCTGTTGAGAGAATCTTTAATTATATTACCATATCCAGGAGTATATACTATCTACTTTTCATAATCTGGGAGAAAATATTGACTTCAATTATTTTTAAATTTAAAATATTTAGGAGATAAGATATAAATGATTCTTTTTTCAACTAGATTGATGATAAACCATTCACTCATAAGGTAATGTATGTAAATCTGTAGGTTGAAGACTAATTCTTCCAAATAAAGGTAAGGGGTTTCACAATTATTCTCATGGGGTCTCAATATCCAAGACCCATATTGGATTATACTTACCAATACATCATAATAAAAACATGTTTGGTGCATGAGGCATCATAGAACATGGCATACTAAATACCCTTTTTTAGAAATCTCATGTTTAGGTTCCCTTCAACCTCTACCTCAACTCTTGAAATTCTTGATGGAACCTATCTATCCAAAATAATGACTAAACCATGCGGGACAATTTTTTTAAATGTACATTTATCCTAGAGAATTTTGGAATGAATCACATATAGTATCTTTTGAACTCAAAAAATCCCCACACCCTCATCACACTCTTAGTCGGCTCCCAAGATATCACTATCTCATCTTTCATCGAGTCCTCTTCTACACCATATCTTGAGATAATATTCCCAAGAATGTGGATCTATAAAATATAGAAATTATAATTTGAGAGATTACCATAAATCTAGTTCTATCAGATTTTGAGTATTACCATCATCAAATTTTTGGAATTCTCCCTCTCATATGTTGATTACACAAGGATATCATTAATGAAGGCAACTAAAAAATAGTCTAATAAAGGCTAAAAGATTCAATTAATGAGTCGTGTGAATGCTGATGGGGAGTTATTCATGCCTAAAGTTATAAATAATTATTCATAAATTCAATAGACATGTTGGATTAATATACTAATTATATCCTCCTTCTATAATTGAAGTTAGTGATAGGCTGATCTAAGGCTCGTATTTGAAAAAATCACACCCATATCAATTATTCCATGTGGTTATTGATCATTGGTAGTAGATATTAATTCATTATGGTCACCATGATTAAGAGGAATTAGTCTACAAAAAACCTAAATCTCTTCCACCTTATTTGAGAACAACATTGAGGTTTCCTTGGGGGAGACACTGTGTTTGACAAATAAATTTCTCTATACGTCCTCTAATTGCACCTTCATCACAAAATTCCTTATGGGAGATATCCAATATTATGGTTCTAATATCAAGGCCATTTTTAGGTAAATTTATTAATATATTTCTATATATAATATGATAGGTATGTATGGAACGTTTTTGGGAAAGAAATCCTCCAACTCGCCCACCACAACAGGAAACCGGTAGCCTATAGGATCAATTAAAATAAAGGTAAGCTATCTAACAAGAGATTAACCAGATATATTCTCTTATTCATTACCCATCATGCTCTGTTTGGGATTTCCTTTCTCAAAAATTGTAACACCTCATCCAATCACTATAGAAAACCCACATCCTCTTCCAGAAATAGTCTATCCACGAATTAGATGTTGATAACTAGTCCACACTTAAGATGATGTCATGATGCTATAATTATACTAAAAAATGATCTTGTAAGAATATATCATGTTCATGAGTCTAGTCACACTATATAAATAAGTTTTTGGTCACTAATAAACCACATTTTGGATTCTCCAATTCAAAGGGTTGATCCATGGGATTAATCTGAATCTATATGTCTCAAACCAGGTAACCAGAAAGAATAGAGTGGCTCACACCCAGGTCTGTAAGTACTTTATATAAATTATAAAATAAGTGTATCATATCTCTAATCCTCCTAGGTGTCTTAGGGTTGTATATGTACACAACCTCCATTTTTTCATTGAACGTGTCCACCAGCTCCCTGAGCCAGGTGTGGACCACCTGGGGGTGGCAGTTGAAATAGGTTAAACTACCTACCAACTTGTTCTTCTCATCCTACTCGTTATTAATTCACCACACCCAAGAAAACTTATTTATTCTACATTTTCACTATTTGGTAATTCCATTGAACATATCTCTATTAGCTACCTAGTTTGTTAGAATATCCCAATCAAGATGACCCATCCATCGCAGGATAAGCATCACCTCTCTCTAGGATGACATGAACCTTGATGGAGCCACGAACAACCGATCAGCTATCATGGGTTCAGCTCTTAAAGGGTCTCACATTCCCATAACCCTATTATTTTTACTTGATACCTGCTTTGAAATTATCATATTTTATCTTCCCACTATGAGAACCCATTTTCAGCATCTACTTAGAAAAAAATGATATCTACTATAGAGGCGTGATGAAGCACTAAAACATAAGTGGGATTGCGAAGATATATCAATAAATCCAAGATAAATTAGTGTAATTCAATATCAATAGTCTTTAAATTGGATAATGGTTCTCTTACTATATCTGGAGATTATATTTAGAGGTTAGTGAACCTCAATGAATATTCCATCACAGTTACCCTTCCCAAATACAACTAAAAAACCACTTATATGAGAATTTATCAAAACATGGCTATATAAAACTACTCCATAAATATTTTCATGAAATATGACTAAGAGAGAGCTAACTCATAAAGTGACGTAGTCACTAAACACCACAATTTTGCATCAGAGGCATTATGAAGACTGTCCACTAAGATCATTATCTTATTAGTATGCATTATAATATGGAGGATAACCTAGTGACTGAATTTATCCAGTCCTAATCATCCTAGGGGATTGGTACACCCAGAATATAGGGAGTTTGTTTCTTTTAAAACTCATGTATTTCACTCATCTTATGCACATCCTCAACATATACAATTGGTATAATCTACTACCTAATAGGTGGTTAATTGAGTATAAAAACTCATTGGAGGTATCACATCCAGTGATAAATACAATACCAAATCCTCATACCTCATTAGATCGTCCACATGATCATATATTGGAATCCTTTCATTATATGTTTATGGATGAATTGTGAAAAAAACAGAACCTTTGTAATGATTATATATGGTGTGATGACTCAAGAATATTGGGAAAAACCAGATTCTTATATGATTCATATACCATTGGTTTATCTATAACAAGTTACTTCATGTATAGATTCCACATGAAGGTTTTTAGTGTCTTAGAGTATGTATACATTATCCACCCCACCAATACTTGAGCCCCTATCCAGAAATATTAACTCAAAACATTTAAAACTATTTCCATAATCCCATACAATAACTCACAAATTGAAAAAAAACTCCAAACTCTGGTCCTAGGAAGAAGGACTAACATGATACTACTCATTCATGATACATCCCATTCAAACCCTATTGGATAGTGATAAAAGGAGGGTGAAAACTAGAATCCCACCTCTAATTAGAAATGGGCTAGTTACCAAAACTGAGTAGGTATATCCTATATATGTGAGGAATTACCTTAACATACATTTACACAAAAAGAAACCCACACTTATCCAAACATATGAAATGTTGAATAAAAATTTAATTTGATATAAAATGCACGAATACATCTACATCCCATAATCATTGAATGAAAAACTATTGGAATGAATTCGTTCTATATAAAATCCATTAAAATTGAAAAAAATCCCCTACCACTCAAAAGGTGTATAATTCTAACAAATACAACTATGTTATGAACCTTGGAATCTGAACCCAAAACAATGTTCTTATTGTACCAGGTCCTCTAGAGAATTCTGGAAAAGGAATATGGTTTTCATAATACATTACATGTGCAGGTTGAGACCCTATAGGGCTGAGTATACAAATACCAATTAGGAATCCTTGAAATCATTGAATGTAAAAGATTTTATATTCTTCATCCTATTAATAGAGATGCTTGTCAATAAATTTATGACAAAAATGATATTAAATTTGTTTATACTCATCATAGGGGGTATCAACCTTATTAACAAACACATGATACTACTCAAGTATTGAGGTATTGGCCTTCAAATATAACTCACTCCATTATAAATTATTTTTCATATAGAACTCTTTTGAGATGTTTTAATCATCTAACCTCACCAAGAAGTACTCACAAGATCTTTGAAGATCACGCTTCCCGGATTGGGGAACACTTAAAGGACCGATGTGGGACTCCAAAACATATATGGGGTCAATAGTCTAGATATGTGATCAATTAATTTTTATTTATGTTCAATTTGATACTATGAACCCTATCTAGGAAACATGATACAACAAAGGATCCTTCTCTAGGCCTCACATTGGGATTCCATGAACATTGTCCAAGAGACTCAACCCATATGTGGGATCATAATAATAGGTTCATGATATAAATTTAAAATATACCATCTTGGGGGTAGACCAGAAGAATATACTCAACTGCACTAACTTTATACTGATGTGACAGAGTGATCCAAACAGTCAGAGTAAAGTACATGGATTGTATAAAGGGTATATGATATGTAACTCCAAACTGGAACCTAACTGTTTCTATGACCATGTGCCACTTCACATGCATGTTTATACTATGATATTCCTTTGTACTGTGGTTATTGCCATGTGTGCGATTGTGTCTGGGTATTTGTCTATGTATGTGGAATTTGCCAATGCTCATGTGCGTCGAAGTTTTTTTCTATGTATCCCCTGGGGTACATAATGCGTTTCCACCACTGATTATCATAGTGTGGCACATGTTTCACACAATGTGTGATATTTCTATTTTTTTAATTATCATTATAACTCTGGAAGAGGGACATCATGAATTTTTTTAAAGGATTATATGTCACATAGTAATGAATCTCATAAAAACACCAGGTTCCTATATGCATCTTCTTTCATGACCAAACATTTTATCCTTCTATGATTCTAATAAAAAATCAAGAATTTGGTGTTAATTAATCCTCAACATCACTATTCATCAAAATAAAACCTTTGATCCACTCAAATAGACATTGTCATCACACCACACTATAACTGCATGCCCAATTGGGAAAACATGAATTGCCAATCTGATCCCAAACCACCTCTAATCATCTTCCACCATCCTCATAACACGATAGAAACCAAAATCCAAAACCCACACCCATGATATTGATCTATTTTTCAAAGGAATGCTCTCTCAATGAAGGAATATCGGGTATTCCTGAATAAATATCCAATGAAATTATTATTGATGACCATGCAATGAAATGTAGGAGAAATGAACCAACCAAAATACCGGAACAAACCACAACCATTTTTCAAGATAGAATCAACTCATTAAATTTATAATTCTGAACATAGATCAATCAATAAAAATATCAATTCTCAAAAACTTAGGGAGTTAAAACCCACACTTACATGACATGTATGTCCCACGAATAAAAGTATTAGAATAATTTTCTTGTGATTAACCTAGGATAATCATATTGGGATAAATTTATATGAAACATCTTCCTCCCTCTATTGATAATTGATCACCAATGAATAATGAATTTTTCATTATCAACATTTGAGCTATCCTCAAACATTGATCACATTTCAAATACCTCTTTACTCAAATCAATTGCCAACAATTTTGACATCCTCAACTTTCTCCTCTATTGTCCTCCCTAATTTCCCTGGTTAGACGACTAACCCTATAATTTTCTCACTAATGGTTTTAAATAGTTGATGGTTTGTGTAATATTAAATAAGGGAATGATAAGTTAGTAATAAATTTATTATTTAATATCTTCCCTAAAACCTAGCCTAAACCAAACACCCTACAGAGATTAAGGAAGTGTCACATATTGTGTAAAGCCCCCATTCTAGAATTTATTGAAGACTCGATTATTTGATACAAGACCCCATTTAAGAGTTGATCGCAATTTTCAATAAACAATTTCGTATTTTTCATAATAAATTTAAATATATTTAATATAATTAATATACCGATCTAGGACTCAAAAATATTACTTTATATAAAAACATTTATCAATAAATTTTCTTAGATATATTCCAAACAATTTCATGAAAAAAGATATTACATAAGGAACCTCTAATTATAAAATCATCAAATCATCAAACCCTCATAAAATAGATCATATAACCTCTAAATTATTTCTAAAAGATATATGAAATTTTGAATTTAATGGTACATTTTTTATTAAAATGAAAAAAAGGAATCCATCATTATTAAATAATTAAAAAAAGGACATTTTATGGTGAACATTTCTCGGCCATCTATTGAAATTAAAACTAGAATTTACCCAGAAAACCCATCAAGGACACTATAATCCCCATTTCAAACTATAGACACTAATTCTTGGTTTATAAAGGGATTTTATAGGTGGTATTTGTTGGTCATAAGTATAAATTTATTAAAATTAATGAACAATCTGTAAATATTCTCAATTCACATGGGAAATAATAAACTGTTCCCGTATTGTCTGATTTTATATCTATATTTCATAGGATTGATTTTAATATGAAATAAAACCATGGCAGTGTGAGATGGGATCAAATATTCTATATTCAAATAGTCTTTCTTCTATTTTTTTATATAAATTGCAATAATATTTGGACGTAAATTATTTTGAAAAGTCTCACAGGTTTAGACTTTTTTTTTAATAAATACCAAATACATAAATTGGAAGGGCTAATCTCTTGAATTTCTAAATATATATATAATATGAACATAACATTTTTTCTAATATTTTAGTAGGTGATAATATTTTTAGGTCCTTGAAATATTTAATAATAATATTAGATGTTTATCATTTCCATATAGTAACATATATTATGTTTAAAAGGGGTAGTTTTAGTTCAAGTTCATGGGGGGTGTTTTCGTTATGATTTAAGATTAGAAATAATGGTTTTTAAAACAAAAACATGTAAGGATAAATAATCGATGATAGTTTTTGAGGAAACTATCAATGTAACATTCATCAAACTCTTCAAAATATCCAGTACACAACACTATATGCAGAATATTATCACCTTAAAACGAATGTTCATAAATGTGGTCTGGTTTTCCTAAATATTATCCAAATATAAATTTCTAATCAATCATTTAAAATTTTTCTTTAAAAAAATAAATAAGAAATAGATTAATTTAAAAACATATTTCTATTCATGGAGGATTTAGTTGAATATAAAAAGTTTAAACCCACATTTGTTTCCCCAAAACATTATTGAGAGAGTTCATTTATTTTTATTTATTATTTTCTTATAAGTGTTGAGGAATGACCTTCCCAAGATGATAATGGAATAAAATTTAATTTTCAAACACTCCAACTTCAAAATGTATAAGTGAATAGGTAATTTAAATCCTTATACAATTGTTAGAACATTTTGTAGAACACCCACTTGATAGGATGTAGCTCAGTTAGAATTTTTTAGAACTTCTCAGGTGTGTTTGATCTAACCAATTTATAAGTAAGAATAAACTATGCTAAAAATTAAACTATTTAATGAACCATAATCGAATAATACATTGGAAAAATTAATCTCTCTAATAATGATATAGATATTGAAGGTACCTAGATCATGTTATATCATGGGTATTTAGGGCTTTATAAGTGGGATTTTTTTACCTAAACATAAATTTTCATTAACTTGGAATCATCTAGTCCAATTTCACATATCCATAATGAATTTTTTCATATATAGGTATTTGTTGGATGGATTCTAGAGAAAGAATATTAATCTGTAAATTTTAGAATATCTCAAGAATCTCATGTAGCATTGACTGTTAATTAGTTTTCATGGCTTATTTAATCCTTTTAGTGAAGGGATACTGGGGATAAAACATGTCTTCTAAAAAGGACATCCCATTTTATTTATTATACCGGAATGAATTAATAATTTATATAGTTTTTCCTAGATATATTCGTTATGTTCATGTGGATTTTTACTTCTATATCCTTCTCAAAATGGTCATTATTCATCATTTCCTAGAACAATTGCACTCAAAAATTAAATAAAATTTACATTTATATTAGGGTCCTTAATATAATGAACAAGGATATTACAGAATCAATGATTCCCCATGTTATTTATGGATGTAATAACTTGTTTTTAATTTCCCTATAACTACTTTAGTGTTGATTTTTGGGTGTTAATGGTATTCTTATAAAAGGTGCAATATTTTTATTATTATTTACTTAGTCCTACATTAGAGTTATTAATTTATCCATTTTTGGAATATTGTGGTTGTTTTATATATAACCATTTTAAATATTGTTGGCTATAATTTTTTTTGTAGGTCATTTAGAGGGGTTGAATTTGTTTGGATAGTTCCCATATCTAGAATAAGTAGTGTAATTATACATTATCCTTGGGTACTTGTTTATTGGTAGTAGTTTCAAATATATAACATTAAACCACATCTTTCTTTCACCTATGGGAATCCATTAGTGTTTTGGTCCTAGGGGTTGATGTATTGGTAGAATCATAGAAGTGTGGGAAGTGATGTTTCTTGTACCTTATTGAAATCTAAATTTATCACATGGATGGTTAGTTCTTTTATTTTTTTATGAAGACATGTTAGAAATTTTTTCATCATGTACATCTATAGTTAGGGATATTCTTCTAAATTTCTATGAATCAAGGGATATCCTTTCAATTAAATCTCTAGTTTCAACATGAGACATGTCAATTATTTCTTCTCTTTATGGGTAATATAACAAATCCCCATCATTTAATTCCAATACATTGTAAAATAATAGTATGAAATGGTTATATTTATAGGGATGGTGTGGTAAAGAAACGTTTATGTTCTTCAATATTTTCAAAAACTAATAATTAGTTTCTATGTTATATTATTTGATCCCATAAATATCATTTATCACTATGAAATTCATGAATCATGGAATATTTTTTAGTGAAAAGATTTATTATGTTCTACCCATGTGGTAACATATCCAGGTTTCAAGCTATCTAAAAATTTATTGGATGATACCGATAAAAGAATTAGAAAGCTTCCCAGCCGATATTTCAATTAGAGACTCTACTATCCTTGAGGATATATAAAGCTATCAAATTCTATTTTAGATTCCCATCAATATATTCTCCCGAAAAACCCTGAAACAAGAGTAATAGTTAGATCTCTTAAATGTTTAGTTCACATCCATATTATATGCTTAATTATATTATCTGGTTATTATTATTTTACATTTAATATTTATAGATCCCTTTAAGTCCAATTAATTTATTCTATGTTATTTTCCATATATTTACAATTTAATGTGACTCTATTCGAAGAAGTTATGTTTTTTAGGGATTTTG
This sequence comes from Viscum album, assembly GCA_963277665.1. Taxonomy (NCBI): domain Eukaryota; kingdom Viridiplantae; phylum Streptophyta; class Magnoliopsida; order Santalales; family Viscaceae; genus Viscum; species Viscum album. The sequence goes on from OY728137.1 coordinate 118,473,430, forward strand.
TAAGCCATATAATGAAAAAGTGAATTTCAACTTCTTCAATGATTCTCTATTGAAAAATTAATTCCATAATACATAATTTAACTAGTGTACCAAATCCAATGATATGGTATGAACATGTTTTGTTCATGTGTTGAAATAATTTCAAATAAAATTAAAACATTAATACTGTCCTCCATAGAAACAATTCTATGTTTTTGTGAGTCTTGTTGTTGCGAAAACATAAAATTAATTTTGATAACGAGATTTGAATTTATTTATAGTGGGACATGGGTTTTATCTATAACGGATAATAATTTTAATGATGGCATATTTTTATTTAGGGATTTAGTATAAAAGTCAAAATAGTTTAAAAATGGATTGGGAAAAATTAAGTTGGTTTAAAAAAATTATAAATACATTTGGCCTAACATTATATAATATTCCAAACTAATCCATCAATAATGTTTCAATTCTAATCCCCAATCATTCTCAAATCAGAATAAATATATGTGATTATCATGTCTTGGATATATTTATTGGGATATACATATACAATAACTACTTCCTCCACATCCTTACATAGACTAGTGGTTGGATACCCACAATTTCTCTTGATTCAACCCACTATAAACTACTATAACAAGTGATAGTATTCCTTAGTGGATGGAGTATTAAACTAGTGAAAATGATAAGAATAATTTAAATATGAGTACAAATAGAAATATCTTATCATTTAAGAATACAAACATATCAAAATAAATGGAAATAGAATAATTATTATAAAAAAATCCACATAGGTGTTAGATATTTTTCCTTATCTTGATGACTAATTTCCATGTTCCCATACCTAGAGAAACAGAATAAATATAAAATTAACATAGAAGAAGAAAGAGAAGAAGTAGTTTGATTGATCCAATCATGGAAGCACGCCCTCTATTAAATACTAGTTCCTCGTATAGAAATAAAATTTTATTTTAAATCCCCTATTTTTTTCACTACATTAGTAAGATATTCGACTCTTTGGACCCAATAAATATGAATTACTCCTAAAATTCCAATCCTAGTCCATTTTTTCTGATTTCATGAATATTCATAGTTTGATGGTCCGAAATTCTTGATGTCACCATATTTTAAATATTTATTTTTATATCATTCCCTTCCTATTACTAATATTCATAATTCATATATAATTATCTAATGGTTAAACTACTTGGTGTTTCATAATTACATAAGCATTCATACACTTCTCAGTGTGCTCAAGTGATGAGAAGTTATAACCATGCATGTGCGTCTAGTGTTCAAGTATTTTTTTTGGGTATCATGGGTCATGGATGTTTGGGATTGATAATCAATAGTGGTATTGGTATTATAATTTTTAATCCTAGTCATACAATACAATTTTGGCATGTTGGTAAAAGAATCATTGATGATCTATGATCAATGTTTCAATATAAGGATTGGAGCTTCATTTTTGATCATTAGTGAAGCAGTACTCGATTACAGGTTGCATTTCCCTAAAATGTTTGTTAGATTTATCTTGTAATTGGAGTAGATATATACATAGAAAAAATGAAATCTTATTATGTTCTATTTGTGGTGGAATCTGGTTGATTTTGTTGTGATTATGTAATGGACTTTTTTAGAAATTTCATCAAACATGGTTCATCCCTCTATGAACTTAATGATACAACAATAGAGGAATTTGAGTCATCACCATCATTGATCTAATTATAATATACAAATATTAAATCATATAAATTTCATATGAATCTCTATAATAATTTTTTGGTTCTCATTGGTCATATACATCAACTTTCTTCAAAATAGGCGGTCATTCATCCATTTGATTTTCTATATTTGAGTGTATACATAGGTATATTTTCATGAAAGTTTGAAAATGAATGGATCTTCCTCAATCTCATATTATTCAATCATAATTAATTTAAAATTTCTTAGTTTCCAAAATCTTTCAATCATATCATCGAGCATACGTGTGGTATTACAACGAGTATTAACAGGAATAGCCAGAGGTAACTTGAGGTCCCTCCATTCCTGAGCTTATATAAGGAACACACTAGACAGTAGCGAAAACGTATCATTAATTTACGGGTTGATAAACATATTTAGTTATTCCCAATAGTCGGTAATTTCTTAATCCACTTTGATCAGTCAGGTCTGCCAGGTGAGTTTTGATCTCTTTGATGATGGAATCATGATTGATCAATGTTTGTTTGGTTCTCGATCGAGTTTGATGATCCTTCTCAATGAATATTCAGTCATTATTGTTATAATATTTTTATTTTGGAATCAGATTCAACATGTGGAATTATTTTCTTGGTTTCCAACAACACAAATAAATCATGTTATATTTATTTGGATCATAGTTTTTTTAATGAACCAAATCGATTCAATATGACATGTCACAAAAGATATCCGGAAAAAAAGGATGTGATCAACACCAAAACCAAATATGTCACATGGATAACTAAAATGATACCTACAAGAAAAGTATTTTGTGGATGAAATTAGAAATCCATGATATATAAAAGGATAATACCAAAATCATAAACATAGAAATTATAGATTATATAGAATAAAACCCAATCTTTACATGTCCAACCTTTACCACCAACCCATCTCAGTAAGTAGGTGAAGACAAACCAATAGAATCAAGTGAAATACATGAATCCATTAAATATTCCTATATTCTAAAAAATAATCCCTCAATATTCACAATGGAATATACATGGTGTGATTTATAATTCTTATAGGATAACCCTATGAGTCTAAAAAATGTTTATCAATATGAAACCATTTGTAATATCTTTAAAAGAAGAAATGTCTATGGAGAAATTTATATTGGAATAATTGTACGCAAAAAACAATTTTTTTCATTAATAAATCCATATCTGATGTCACTCGAATATGATTATAAACAGGAGTGATAAAGATTAATTTAATAATAGGCAACCATTTCCCAAAAGATGATCCTATAGGAAAGTGAATATGAAATAGCACCTGAAGGTAATAAAACCAAGAATAAGTGGGATCTAGATAGTGGGGATATATACTTAGAACCACGAAGGAGAAAAAATCAATAAATACAATTAATCTTATTGATATTGAGTCTTTCTATAATGTATCAATATCATTAAAAATACTGCCAGTCATGAAACACAAACTATGGTTTCGTATTCCCATAAACTGAAACACCCAAGGTTCATAATGTACCAGGTTTTCAAATAAATTTCAATAAAATATTATGAAAGTTTTATAATTCATTTTCAAAAGTGAATCATTACAACTTCCATGTTTGAAAATCCATTTTTTATTCAAGTTCATCTTCAGGAATTTCATTGACCACAAGAAGTGAAAAATCATATTTTAATGTTCAACTCCTTTAAGAAATTCTTTCCCAAAAAACCAAGAGTCATTTAAAATAAATTCTTCATTGATATCAAATAAATCAATTAGTAAATCAACAATAAATTAATTTACAATAATGTTGAGTAATTCATGGGATATAAACATTAATTCGAGACACCCACCTAACCAATAGAAAAAAAACTAGTCTCCCTGAGAATGGATTTTGGAATTAGGGTGATTTGGTACTCCCAAGACATTATCTACATTTTCAATTCCCAATAAAACCCTCTGGATCTTAAAATAACAACCCAATTGTGTTCCAAATGAACAAGGGGATACAATATAAAAGTGATATATTGAATGATGATATAATATCATATAAAAATTAGAATTTTACTTAAAGAGATCCATAAATTTGGAAGGTTAATAACTAAATATAAAATTATAAACCCATATAGATTATGAAAGACTGGATATGTTAACCTAATGAATGTTTGTGTTAATAATATACATAAAAATGGATTTTTAAAAATTTCAAATATAAAAAATCCCACATGTGTGGCATGATCATGCCACACGGTATGAAAACCCATGAGCTTATAATGCATTCACCTCTTTCCCCATGAAAACTAATGTACACTATTACATAGGGCGATATGCTTGATTTGAAAAAATATTCACTTGTTATGGAAAAGCATTAGTAAAAAGTCACACTTTTCAACATAGTTTACTTATCGACAAGAATGGTTTGAAAACTATTTAAAATAATACTAGAAATCATACTTTTATATCACATAGATATCACACAATTAATACAAACAATGTTCGAAAACATTTAACCTCACAACTTCTTAAAAAAACATAAAACTTTTAACACTTGACTCTTAAATACATCTAAAATTTACAATAGAATATATAATATAAAATTAAAGAATTGATATGACCCATTGGGATTCCCAATTCTCCACACCATAAAATATTTCTTCCCCTAGAAATTGATCAACATTACAAACTCAGAAAAATGGAAGAATTTTTTTTATTATCAATACTTTCATACACCATGTATCATGGAAAAACCACGCACAATATCAAAACACATAGAATAAATATATTATTTTAACATGTTGTATCTTAACATGGTGATATGTAATATAATCCCGATACTCAAGTATGGTGGTGTCATACATATGATTAACACATTCCTATAAGATCACATAAAAAGGATCCAGTTGATAACTATTTAATTAAGAAACATGTATGTTGTATTAAATTGATTTCAAGAGAGAAGCATTGACTAATCAATAATCCAAAATTCCAATTTATTCATTGATATCAAAAGGGTAAACAAAACTGGGTGATAACTTAAACTATTTACCCAATTGATGGTGTATTGAGTTAGGTGAAACCATAAGTTAAACCTAATCTCCAATATAAAACTCAAAAGAGTAATGAATATGGTCTAAATATGATTTATAATGACTTTGAGTTGTTTTTAACATCTTTTGGATAAATAGAATGTTTTCATCATCTCTTAAATAGTCCATCATCTATCCAAGGTATATTATCTTATTTTCTCCCAATATAAATGAGATCTACATGGACTAAACAATAGTTCTTAAAAAATTTCTATTATATTCGAATCTTGTAAACTAATTTTATAGAAAAACATGAAAAATGGTAGACGATTTTACCATTATCTTCCAATATCAATCATGCATGCCCAAAGTATATCTTGTAGATTTGTAATTGATTTTTAGCCATCCCGTTCATATAAGGGAAATCCATTATGCTTAATTTCAACTAGGTACCCATAAAATATTGAGAAACATTCTAGTACATAGATGTAAACAAATGGTTTCTATTCGATACAACTATATATGGGAATCAAAGGATTATTTTTATCACTTAGACATTGAAGTGTCCATGTTCTTTCACCTTTATCAACTCCTCAATTGGATGAAATTGAGCTAATATCATAAGTGAGTGAATTATCACCCAAATAAAATATGTCCTACTATAAGCCTAGTTTAAATTTATGATTAATTCATAGATATCAAATCCATATTATAGGAAATAATTCATAAAAGATTTAATAACTAACTGGTCTCAATTACCCTGTCGTAATCTTCTTAAATGTAAGGCATTATGACACAAAGTCTACAATAAACCACCTCATCCAAAAATAACAATACCAACATCTCATATCATGATAAATCATAGTAATCACAAGGTATATATACGAGTATGGTTACTATACACCATAATTTTTTTTCCCTCATAGATATGAAATTGATCAACATTCCACCAAAATTCAAATGCAAATAGAAGACCCTCACCAGTCACTTGAGGTATATCCTTCATAATTTTTTTTACTAAAACTATAGAAATTTGTTCTTTTACCTATTCCTACTAAATATGATCATATAATGAATACTAATATTCAATTTAAAAAATATTACATGTATAACTTCCAGTTACACTACCAAACTCATTTTAGAAAATAAAATCATCAGAGACCAAAACTACACTAATTCCATTAAGGCATATGTTTTATTTTTTTAACCAAACATGTCATTTTTCACATTACCTTTTCCCTATGTGTATAAAATATCATCATAAAAAGTCTAAATATTTTCAAAATAGACTCACTATCATAATCTTAATTCCCTATTGCTAAAATAAACTTCAATATCTTATGATATGAGTATAATGTAAATCATTACCCAAATAGATAGTTGCGCTAAGTATTTAGATCTTTCAACATAAACACCTACTCAATATCATGGGTGCGATAGTTCTCCTCATGAGTTTTTTTATTAGACAGAGATCTAAAATACTACCCATTTTTTATTCATCAAAATACACCCCTATAAAAAACTTGAGGTATCATATAAATCAGGATAACCCAAATATGAACCAAGAATAATCAGAACTAGACCCAATGTCAATTTTGAACTTAAATATATAAAAGGCCTATGAAATTATTTTATTACACTAAAACATAATTCTGTTACATGTAAAAATTTTCATTAGAGATTTAAGATTATAGAAATATTAAACAAACAATATATAATTACATTCTAATCCCACGAATGTCTAAATTTCAAACACATTTTATGTGTTTATCCCAAAACATTACAACCCAAATATATACAAGATCCACTATGATTCACTGATTATATATAAGATTTAATAAACATGAATTATTGGATATAAAATTAACATTTAGAATTATTTATAGGTAGTTGATACTGTTTTAGTCTTACAGGGATGAGATCTAACTGATCCATGAGAACCTTCTCTCACTTTGAGAAACCAAAATATTAATAAAAAATGAAAATGAAAGATCCAAATATCTGATTTTAATATTTATTTAATCAAGAAAATAAATAATTATCTAAAATTAGTAAGACTTAATGGAATATATATTAACTCAAAATTCCCATACCAACATCAAAACATTGTCTTAGGTGCATCATATTCTTTGTCTCTTAACTAATGCTACTCGGATCATTATTCAATAATAGAAATCCTTTTGAATCCTTAAATTTTATATAGGAGGTCATCAATCCTAGTCATGGGTTATTTTCTTATTAACATTTACCTAATTAATCACTAGATACTCAACATAATTATTTAGGATTCTATCTACCTTCATTTTAAATTGAAATAGAGATGAAAAAGGTGACATATAAGGATGAATAAACCTATTGGGCTCAAGATCCACAAGATAAAAATTATAATAAGTTATATCAACAGGATACACACATACACACACAGATATATATATATATATATTTTTTGATTACATTTTAATTGGAAACATACCAAGGACTGGTTTAATAATGAAGTAAACATCTCTCAAAGGTGGTAACACAAAAAAACCATCAAGATATACCTCATGGTACACACTCAATAATAAATAATGTGTAATGATATGACATTGATCAATAATGTTACGAAAAAACACTAAAAACTATCTTGATATCATTCTAGCATAAGGATCAACATGAATCTTTATCCCAGATCTAGTATCCCAGTCACCCTAAAGTACTTGATGGAATTCATCAGGAGATAGAAACCGAACTCAATAATGGTAACTATTGTTATGGGTATTAACATTGATAATCCAATATATGCATATAATATGGTTAATGAAATCAGGATCATGGAATAAGATGTCACACAAAACATTGAAGTATGTAATCAACACTTAACACATAGGTCATTTTAAACAATATTCATACCTTTTTCTTAAAGGTATTGAACAATCTAATATAAATTTAATAAAATTCCATTATAATCACAAAAATGTAAATTAACATAGAAGATAAAAACTAATAACATGAAATTGAATAAAAAAATCTAAGACAATATATGATAAAATCAACCATGTACCACTAATAGTTGCTGGTCTTGCTTCAGATACCTCTAGTGCATTATCTATTTTCAAAAGGAATACAACCTTAGCTACTCCTAGAGCATTCTTTATTGTATGACCACCCCTTAACATGAAAATAAGTTACAAAAAACTTTAATTAATTAGATAAAACTTGGGATCCTTTTGTAGGAGTGTATCCATATATACTCCCATGGGAAATAATTTCAGAAAAATGATTAATGTTGTTAGATTGTATACAATAATAACATGTATTGTTTGATTTATTATAGATTCGATTAGTATGAAAGTGATTTCAATAATTATACAATACTACAAAATGAAATCCACTATAATACCCTACAACTGGTCTCTAGGTATACTTAGAACACTTATGTTTCTTTTTCATGATGGATGACACACCTTAGATAACTTATACTATAATATGATATCCTCTTAAATTTTTTTTCCAACCTTGTTGAATTTAACCATAAATTGTTTATCAACCCCATTATAATTGTTCATAGGCATATGAAATTCATAAATGTGTGAATATAATCCCAAAACCCGTCTTGTTGATATGAACATTAAGGTAGTTGTTAGAAACATGATTTTTTGACAAGTAATCCAATTTATTGAAACAATATTTAAAATTAATTAATGAATTATTATTTTTTTCCAAGGTCATGAATTCCTATGTATTTTCAATCACAACATTTTAGGATAATGCTATTTTTTGGATAGTTTCTTCAATGTAGTCATGATATGATCCTTGGTTAACATAGCTTACATTATAGTGTCCCCCTACATCAGTCCCTGTACTTTATGAATATATGTGAAAGAAACCACATAAAACACCACAAGGATATTTAAAAAGTGGACTATTCTATCAATTTTATTGAGAAACTCTTCCAAATAATTTGTTCCTTTGTCGCCGTGGTAGAATTGTGTTTTTTTCTTTCTAAGTTCCATGTTGTGTAACCCCAATTGAATTTTGTATCCAAGAATAAACTAAACTAGTGTATAAATTTTATAGAAGATACATTCCACTAATTAAGGGTCTCCTAGAGGGTTCACAAATAGAACTTTTCTTACATATTCATCTCATTGATTTATTAGATATATTATTGAATGTATTTTATAGTAAAAATAGAATATGAAAAATAATTAAATTATGCTAAAATATATTAATCCAAAGATGAGTTCAAGAATATATATATATATATATATATATATATGACTTTTAAAAAAAATAATATTTAAGGTAAAATGGATACAATTAAAAAGATAATAAAACATTAGAAATGATTAGTCTATCTAAATAAACCCCAATTGAATATCATTTAAATTACCTAAAATCAAAGCCCATTATTAACTAAAATACCTAACCACACATGGTAACTCATGTTTAGACACAGATGAGAGATGACTAGGGGCCCTTCCACACATACTACAATATTATAACCACCCTAAATCCTATCTACAATAAACCCCAAACCAAATACAGGTAGTTTCATGAGTTCTTTTTTGATATTTCTTTTAGTTCCTTTTTATTGTGAAGAAAACTAGGATGAATAAACACATCAACTAGGATAACCCTCTATAAGGTTGAGATCAACACCAATGCTAAACATGTATCATGAAAAACTAAATGAAGATAAAAAAAAGTTATATATTAAAAAAATGTAAACATCTACGAGACATACAATAAAAATATGGAAATGATTAAAAAGAGATGAATATAATAAAAAACCATGTCTCTATGTAACTATCCGTCACTACCAACCCAAATCACTATGATGGTGAAAACTTATAAGATAATTTCCTATACTACAAGACATCCATCCATTTACCCATTTCCTATAAATTACAATCATTATTAACTCAATGTCATAAGATGGTTTTCTGTAAGAATATTAATAAGATACCAACTAGAATCTAAAATGTATCTATCACTATTAAATTATTAATTTTATCTTTCTAAAATGGAATGATAATATAGACATTTCCATTATTAATATTTAACACAAAATAAAACATTTTTTCTCTAAAAAATAAATATTAGAAGAAAAAAAAATATTAATAAAAATTTATGTTATAAAAATTGCGTAGTAATCAAATGAAACCGTATCTCAAAAGAAAAATATGTGAGAAATAAAACAAGAAAAAATAACATCATGTAATAAATTTATGTACAAATGGGATCTTACCTATATGAATACATACTATAAAATAAAAAGTAAAAATAGGAAAGACATGCCATGAAAAATACCAATATCATGTACATCAATAGTCAACAGATATAACAATAAAATTCCTAGTGGTATCACACAGAATAAGGTTGCATATTTGTATAACCTGATGCACCCACAGTTCCCAATGTTCTATGTTTTCCAATACATTTAAAGAAATCCTGCTCAAAATTTTTTTAAATCATTATCACTAGTGGAGATTTAAAATTTGGAAAAACAATAATTTATTTTATTGTTACGTTATTTTTCAATAATTACATTAAACATAAGAAGTGCATAAATCCATTTTAAAATAAAATCCCCTTTTAAGACACATTTTCTCACACATGATTCATTTTCTTAAAAAAATATTATGTAATATCAAATACATATTTTAGATAGACAAAACCAATGGATTTCACAAGAATATTGAGTATGTCATGTGATAAAACCATTAATTATAGAAACCTTCCTCTCCAATGGAGGAAAACTAGTGGATTTTGAGAATTGAGAATGAAATCATCCAGATGTAGTCCTCATATGACTAGATCCATTCCTAGAATCAAAAATTAACAATAAAATACCATAGATTTATATATCAAAACCCATTTTTGATCTAATGGAATTAGGGGAAATGATATCAATGATAGATAATGGAAGATGAAAAAATAAAAAATAAAAAATTGAACGTACCATTAAGAGATCCACCAATAGTGATTGGGAACCACCAAAGATCCCCGAGGAGAACCCTCAAGGGAATGAACGAGATGTTAGGTGGAGCTAAAGAGATATTAAGAAAGTATTAGACATAAAAATAAATGAGGAAATTTAGTTAAATTCTCAATTCTAAGAATCCAACATTGATCACATTATTTAATTTTATGGTTAGAATAACAATGCATTATCTAGGCGGTAACCTCGGTCTCCTTGAAAAGAAAATCCAATTGTTACTTGGGGAGATATGAATAATTTAAAAACCCCTAACAAAGACATGAAATAACACATAGAATGAAACATCCTACTCAATATAGTTTTATTGGTTTATTTTAAAGTTAGAAAAACACTCATCAAATATTCAAAAATAGGACTAAAACTCATAATAACATACTTAACATCTATTATATTTTTAGTATTAAATATTTTTCTAAATCATACACCAATAATGTTTTTCTTAAAACATGAATTTTTCAATATCGGTCTCCCAGAAACCTATATAACTTCATAAGATATAAAAAAATCTCAATTTTAATCATACATGTGTTCTAGAGGGAGTATAAAAATTTATATGCCGCCACTATATTCAATCAATCCCAGGTAGTAGAGTTCATAAATCTATCAAATTTTGTCAAGTATAATTATCATGGAGTTTTGGTTGGTAGAAATCCTTTCATGGATTATGGGTCAGTTTTTATTCCTGATATTTTGATGATGATTTTTACTAATTCACAGTTTTAGGATAGTGCTTAAAATATACTATAAATACATAGAACTACTAACATAGTTGATCTAATAGGTGTTGTATCTTCAATGTAGGGTATAGAATAATGATTCTCATATAAGATACACCATAGAAGAATGGAGTTCAAAGAATAATACTTCATATAAGGATTTTGTTTATATATCATTTATGATGGATGACACCACATGTTGTTCATATAAGGATGGAATAAAATTATTGGGCATATATATTGATCCATAGTAAAATTTTTACTCTCATATTGTGGCTCATTAAAATTTTTTACATAGAATAATTAGTATGAAAGTTTGAGCATTAAAGAAGCTTAATAAAGGATATGTGATTTTATAAACAGATGCATGATATTTTATTCTCATAGAATAATATTTTCTTCTCATAGGTGATCCAAATGGTAGCAGGTTGATGTGATTTATTTTTACTTTTCTAATTTCCTTATTTGTGACTTGTGTTTCACTAAACATATTTTAGGGAGGTATTTATTAGAAATAAATTCAACTAAATTTAAAAAATATAATTTGAATTAATTTTACTTTTCAACCTTATTTTTAATATTTTAAATTTATTTTAGATTTCTTAAATTATAATTAATTTCACATTAATAATTTAAAATACAAATAATTTTTATAATGGTTTTTCACTATATATATATTTTTATAGTAAAATTCCTTAATATATCATATGTCCAGATTAATATAATATTTATAATTCCAAGATAATTTAGATTGATATTAATTTAAACAACTATTTCCTAAAATTATTAATCAATTAATGGATTGTTTTATTTAAATAAAAAATGGAATGATCCCTAGAAATACCCATTTTGTACAATTATACATTAAAATTAAATATTTTTTGATGTAAATAAATAAATAAATTAATATTATTTTATTTAAATTATTGTTTTATAAATAATCAAAACCATTTTAAAATTCTAGAATCATTGAGAAATCATCGGTATCTGAGTTAACCCAATATGAAGGTTCAAATACTAAGTATTTTGGAAGAGGAACTTGTTCTAATATTTAGTTACAAGTCTCCTAATTTATGTTGTCCTATTTTGTAGTGGCGTGGAAGTAGTTTGTTAAAGATGGCACCCATTATTATAGTATATTTGAAGAGGTTGACGTTTCCACTATTTCATGGGGTTCCTAAGGGTATTCTAGTAATGAAAAGGGAATGTAGTCATGATATGATCATATAGGCAATGGAATTAATATTTCTTCCAATATATTTTTTTATGATTATTTTCATAGTAATCCCCTAATATGACATTAGTGAAGCATGCTAGGTCATAAATATCCTATTTGTTTAGAACCTCCAAATACCTTCCGTTGATGTTCTTTTCAAATAAATATTCATTGGTTTTGTAGGGGAATATCTCTTAAAATGATTACATCTAGATCATCACCATTATAAGACCCCTACAATCGACATGATAATTGTGTTTCTAATATAAAGTGTATTAGATGTATTATCCATCGCTTATAAATTTATAAATACTATATTATCTTATTTTTATAAAATTTAAAAATTTAATTTTTATGTAATATTTAGAAAAATATCCTGGCTAGTAACATTTAGGAGTATTTTGTAATCTTTAATAAAAACATCTAATAATTATCTGAATTATTCGTGGTTTCACACATGGATGTTGAATGAATCTAGTTAATGAGAATTTTTTTGAGCCTCTGTCTAATTTTGAGTGTTCTTCCAAGAGTTGATCTTAGATATTTATAAAAAAAATTTAGAAAGTTGGTGCCATAGTAGAATTCATAATATGAAAGTGGCGCAACCATGGATGATCACCTTCTCATTTCAATAAGTGTTATTTAGTACTCTAATATTGAGACTATTGAGATAAACTTTATATAAGAGGGTTGTGTGTAGGTTTCCAAAATTTCCACCATATTGATGATAAATATTAGTTCTTTGGATGAAATATTTTATTTTATTTATATAATTATATTATGGTAGTGTTGTAAAAGTTACATTATTATTTACATTTGAGTTCATTGATTTTAATGCGATGACTTTAATAAGACAATGAATGTAATCTTAATTTTGATCAATTATTTTCTTTTTTGTTGAGACCCTTACCATAGTTTAAAATGATACTGTGGAGATAATTTTAACATTGAAACCTCACGTTTTCTTATTATTTCATTAATTTAAAAATTTATGTCAGTATTTCATGATTTGGGTCCAATAGTAATCCATTTGTGGGATTTTATAAAAAATAAACTTGTTTTTGGTGTTTTTAATGATCTATAGTTTTTTACATGTAGTATGTCACAAATTATCCTGTTTAAAATTAATACAATATGGGATGGAGGTGAATTATGAGTTTAAGGTTGACGAAGGATCATTTCATGGATAGGACAAAACACGACATGATGGGTGTCTGGTTAACAAGAAAATGGTTGGGTTCCATGTGTATTAGTAACCATGTGTAAGTGTTTTCCCATAATTAAGGGTACCCAAATTTGTAAGTGTTCTAGACTTAGTAAAATTTTGGAGTATGATGGTTTATATTATGAAATTCACACCATGACTAGGGGAGGATACAACATGGCTATATGTAAGGGTTAGATCATACATAAGAGTTCTATGATTTATGAAAAATCTAGTGAGATTAGAATCATTATGGGGAAAAAATAATAATTTCATAATGATTGAATTTTTATTTTATTTAAAATTTATTACATTTTCTAAAAACTAATGTATACCTTTAAAAATACATACGTATTAGCATTGTCTACTTTCATGTGAAAAAATTGTCTTGTCGTGACCCATGGGTTGTATTGTGATAGCTGAGTCACATGGGAGGCCATTTCATAAGTATATTAAAAAACTAAATTCATCATATGAAGGTGTAAGTGAATGTCATTATGGTTTATGGTTATTCATGGTTCTTCTTGGGAGAGGTGCATCACACTATGACTAAAGAAGTCTACACCATTGATAAATCCACTAAGGGTCACCAAATTATAACAAACATTAATTAACCATGTCTCCTGACACATTATACATTTAAATAAGTTATACAAATATATGGATATATTATTAAAGGAAAAAATTTGGTTCCTACTTTTTTATAGGGATACACCTATTCCCCTATCATTCTTCTAAATCTCTTCTATTCTAGGATGGGATCTCTTCGATATCATACAATATTTGAATTACATTTGATATAAGTGATTTTCTAATATGATTCAATCATTCCTATTTTATATTTTTTAGTTTCAATTTATATATCATGAAATTATATCAGGTATGTTCATTTGACCCCTTTTTAGGGTTCATTTCAGTTTCATCATTTTCATTAATCTATGCTTTGGTTAGAAGTCAATATTTGATTGATAGTTAATTAACAATATAATGTAGGTTTCTCTTTGAAGAAATATTTGAAATTAAACCCCTGAAATCTTTATCATTTATATTCAATGTTTCTCTTTGTTTCGGAGTTTACAATATATATATATTTATTAATTTATTACCAAAAGAAATTGATTTATCCTTTAGATTTCATTAATAAAAATTGTTCTCGCATATTTCATTGCTCAAAATACAATATTAGTAAAACTAAAAAAATATAGATTTTTTTAAATTCGTTGGATCATATTCACATAGTAATTCAATAATTAAATTGGATTTTTGAGTCAATAATTATTTTTAATAAGATAAAAAAATGGTTTTGGTACATTTATTTGTAAATAAAGTTATTTTTTGATTCATATAAAATTATATAAAATTAATGTTTTTTTTCCTTGATTAGGATTTTAGATATGGTTTTTTATATTGTATCAAATTATTCTCCAACGGCTTGGTATTTAAATTATAAACATGAGTTTTTTGATGTAAGTATACCATTGAAGTGATCCCCATAACATTGTCATGTAAAATTTGATATAATATTTATGTGGTGTAAGATGTATGAAATTGTATATATTGGGGTAAAATTTTATTATATTTATCCACATGATTAAAAAGGGTTATTTTTAAGGGTTTTTAGTGGTGAGGGTGTTATTTGATTGATATTATTACCATGAATGGTTTTGATTTACATTATTTCATAACCTCCTTTTTCTATCATGGAAATCAATGGGTGGCTAGGTTGGAATAATTGGTTCACATATTACTATAGTTTATGAGTACCTTGTCTCTTGAGACAGGATCATTCCCTACATAGGTTATCTTCACTTGTAATCTGACCAGGTTGGGTAAAAATGAGTGTTTGAGATGTTGAATCATACCAGGGGCCAACTACATTTATTTCATTATTTTTTCTTCATATATTGTACTCATATATTATAGGTTTTTAAGATGATAATAGGTATATTTATCCTTATTTAGATTAAATGTGGTTATATTATGTTGATCACTTTGTACAACTGATTCAATTTTTAATTTAGTGTTTATTATGGATAATGTTCACTACTAAAAATCATTTATACCTATCATTCACGGTGTCATTATTTTATATGACAAGTATATTATAACATGATCATTCTCTTTAAATCTACTGAACTGAAGTACATTTCAATGAATGATTTATAATTATATTTCATAATTCAAAAGTAAATTTTTCACAAAAAAACATAATCGTTTAAATTGTATTTAATGTATGAAAAACAAACAACATGAATGGACTGGTTTAGGGTAATGTATTCTAGTCGAAATTTTTATTTAAAAATTAAAATCATACAATTCTATTTACTAATAATGGATGGGAATGATGTGTGGGAAAGACAACTATTAAGAATTTTTTACCATGACTATCATATTAGAGGATCAATATACGATTCTCTTACTTATAGCAGTTGGCTGTTGAATTATGGTTCAACTATGTTGCAGGTGGCACATGAATATGATTCTCTTGGATCATGGAGATGGATGTTTTTTTATTTTTATTT
The DNA here is from genome assembly GCA_963277665.1 of Viscum album. NCBI lineage: Eukaryota > Viridiplantae > Streptophyta > Magnoliopsida > Santalales > Viscaceae > Viscum > Viscum album. Next base: position 118,489,774 of record OY728137.1, read on the forward strand.
AGGTATTTTCTTCTCTAAGTGTATTAATACACTTAGACTATCCTTTTTTTGATTCTTTATCCTTATGATAGTCTTGTATTTAAGGTTTAGTTTTATCAATATTTGGATATAATAGTATTATTTAATATTTTATTATTGTTGATGAGTTTTTTCATAATATTATAGTTTATATGGTTTAATTTATTATGAAAATCTTTTATTTTATATGTGGTATCATCTCACTTTTGTAGGGGTATGGATAGAATTTTTATTTGGTGTTTTATGTTTAAATATTGTTTTATAATGTGAAATAATTCCCACATATATTTATATTAATGTTGAGGCCTTTGTATACATCATTTTGGGATTGGGAACATAGTTCAACCCATGTCAAGGGATGACTCAAATCCCTAGATAAGGGGTACGCTGGGATGATTCATGAACATATGAACTGCATCACCTAATTCTATAGAAAAAGTATTTAGAGGAAACAATATATATTTGATTAAAAACAATACAAATAAATGTATATACCTTGATTCTTATTTTTCATTTAAAATCATCAAATTTTTAAGTAGGATTATTACATTATTTCTAATTTTACAAGAAAAACTATTCTTTAACCATAAGTTATTATTATCCTTTTCATATTTATTTTCATTAAAATATGGCATACATTTGGAAATATTTTCCATATTATAGAGGGAAAGTGGTGTTGTTTCAAAAAAAATATGGAGTGGGTTTCATTTCATTATTTATTATTTATCCTAAGTGACACGAATAAATATTTTATAAATACATGGCCCATTTTATTAATATTTTATCATATTATTAAATCATATTTTTTTGATGAATAGAAAAAAACAATTTATAGACCAAATATATTTTTCTATAATGGACATTGTTGGATTTAAAATAATTTAAAGTACCCAAAATTATCATTATATTATAACACACATTGATGATGTAATCATACATGGTTTTTTTCAATCTATGTGGTTAACATGGATTCTAGGAAATTTTAAAAGTTTAAAAGAAATTGAAAAAAATATTTGAAAAGATATTATTCGTTATTAATATATAGAATTATGGAAATTGTAGGATTAAATATATTTTACTATTAAAAAAACCCTATTGTAGTGGTATCAATTTTCAAAACAAGTTTTTTAGGATATACTTGATTTTTTATTAAATTAAACTAATTACCACTATCTTAAATCCAATTCCTTTTTTAACTATAAAATAATGCTCCAATGGTTCCTTCTAGTTTTAATAATTATATTTCTTTAAATTTTTTATAACAATACAATGATGTTTAAATTAAATAAATAATCATTTAATTTGTATAAATTCTTATGTGGTAAAAAATATGTTATTTATAACGGATTTTTTTTTAATTTTTTCAAAATATTTATCAACTATGATCGAATTATGGGTCATACTTGTAAAATATAATTATAATATAAATAAATTTTTTAATATTGTTTTTATAGGTCAATAATCACTATTATAATGGTGAATTCAAGCATGATTTGGGTATATATTTTTTCTTCAACAATTTAATCTATCTAAATAATGTTCCAAGGTTAGGATGAATATTTATTCAATATGAATATTATTTTCCATAAAATTCAAATAAAATTAATATAATTAAACACTCAGATTTTAGATAAGAACGAATAATTATAAATAGAATTAATCTTTGATTCTTTCCACTAATCCCTTCTTTTTCTAGATATGTCAACGATACACACTTCCTTTTTTTTTATTTTTCACATGATATCTCAATTATATAAAAGTCTTATATTTATAGATTATTCTTCTATAAATAAATATATAAAATGATAATACATCTTCTAAATTATTAAAACCCTCATTCTCTAGTTCCTTGAATATTAGTGAATATTTAAAAATAAAATTTTCAAAAAAGAATTAAATATTATATATTTGAAAATATAAATTTAATTCACAACAAATATCTTTATATTTTATAAATTTTTTTATATAATCATAAAAATTACATGTTCAAATATTTTTCTAGAAAAATATATTAATATCTTCCAAAAAACATGGTCGAGAAATACATATATTAATTCTCTCAATTTTATCCATCCAACTCATACACAATATTACACCTATGGAAAACACTAATATTTACATTGATAATATCTGTTAAAAATTATATGAAATCATATCCAGGTTGAAAATATCAAATATCTTTTATGTTATCTTTGAAATATTTATATCATTTTTATTCTACACCCCTTCCAAATTAATAATGCTTCTTAGTATGATTCAAATATAAGGTATCACATATGTATCTAATATTTATAGAATTTTACTATAATGTACCTAGTTGACTTTTTAAATTCTTAATTATGTATCCCTTGAAATTTATCTTCTTAGCTAAAGAGAAAATTAATATTTCACCTAATTCCTGCAAAATCCATTTTTAAATGATTCACTTACATGACTTTAGAATAATTATTGCATAAAAACAACAATATCACCAAAATATATCAGATACATCACAAAAATTAATAATATTACATATAAAAATTATCTTAGAATTTTATCCCCAATATTCTTTAACCTATCTGTCATGAATGTAAAATGTTATTTTAACCTACAGTTTCTAACTATCGTGTAATGAATCTCCTTCATTCTCTAATCAATATATATGATCTTCCTTGTATAAAAATTATTTTAATTATTCATCTTTACTATTAAATTATTTAAAATTCAATAAATTTAATTTTTCAATGCATATTTATTTCCACAAGATATCAAAAAATACAATCTCATCTTATATGAATAATGTATTTCCAATAAGAATATATAAATTATAACAAAGATAAAAACAAATTATTAAGTAAAATATAGATCATAAAATTAAGATAAATCCAAAAAAATATTAATAATAATTTTAGAGTTATACTAGAAATAATTCTAACATATTTCTTTTAGATATAACAATAAAACATAAATCTTTTTTACGAATTTTACTTAACTAACATCCATGTGTTTAATAACTTCTTTTACATACAATACTGAGCTCAAATGAATAATGACTTATTTCATTAAAGTAGAATATTGAAATATAAAATAAAGTAATAATTATTATATAAAATATATTAATTCAATAAATAGGAAAGGGACACTCTAAACTGACTCACTGAATAGTAATATAATCAACGTGACACTAGACCTCAAACACACTACCCCATATTCCAGAGTATTCTAAAAATGAGTGGGGGTTTAATATGTGATATTGAAGAGACTATACTCAATAAAGAAATAAAATAACAAAAAAAGACAAGAATACTGATTAAAAATCAACAAATATATATATATATATATAATATATACGATAATAAAATAAAACATATATAATAACATGTAATCCATACAAAAATATAAAAATCCCATAGATAGATCATATATGTATATAAGAAATTTATCCAAAAAATCAACCAATTTTAAATCAAGGAAGCACCAAAACCTTCCTTAAATACAAAATGATTATCGATTATCCCTCATAAACATCCATCTACATTGTACACCAAATGATCATCATATACCCTTACCTATTCCATAAACATTAAAGTCTTCACACATGCTAGAGGGCCTATGTAGGGTGTTAGTATTTACTCTGAAGGCCACCACCAATAGTTTTCCTAGATAATATCCATATATATACAAGTGTATAAATTTTAAAGTAACATGAAAAAAAATTCATACCACTCAAAATACTCCACTAATGATCAACAAACAATGTGAGATCCTTAAATACTACGAGTAGTACCAAATATGAATGATGTACCCACATTCCATTATACTAAAAGTTTCATCAAACATCAATCCAATTTTTTAACACAAAATATATCAGGCCAATAAATAATAAGAAAACCACACCATTTCATCGCAAACACCCTATAAAAACAAATAAAAACTATATCATAATTATCATTGTCATTCAAACCCTTTAAAAATTTCCTACACAATAGCTCAATGAAACCATAATGCAGACTAACACCCAAAAATTACTAATATCGACTCATTGACCCTAATATATATCATATATACTAGAACATTTATGATCATATTTAGTGGTATTAATCACCCACATGATGCCATGTCCACCTATGTCAAATTCCTCATGTGTAATTATTATAAACACTACAACCCCTAATATTTTCAATATATAGAAGATACTATAAAAAACTAGTGGTAAAAAATCTCACGAGTCGTCTCTCATATCGATGTGACCCCAATTTCCAATTTCCCATGCTGAGTTGAAATTAATAAGAACATACAAATATAACTAATCATAACACTATATTTTCCTATAATAATGAGAAAAAACATCTACATAACACTAACATATCATGTGATAACATTCCTAGTTATGATCATTACCCATAGTCACACAGGTTACACCTATCATGTAAGCCAATAACTTCTAAACAACATTTATAAATTCCATTGGAGACTCTTCCGAGGAACCTCTTAAGAAAAATAAAAGCTGAAAGTGGTTCCATTCCTTGTCCTTTATATGTGCTAATGCTCACTCATATTTCAATAAATTCATATCCAATGTATAACACATAAAAAATATATGCCCCACTTACAATGATTAATCAACAATTCACTCACTAATAATCTCTAGGTGATCTTATTCTAATGGAAAAAAACATATAATAAATTAAATCCAAATATTTTGGAAAAAACATATAGAAAAAAAGAAAAAAACATATACCAATATTAGAAACCCATATTTAGATATACATACCATTAAAAAATTCCTAATATTAATGGCATGGAAGGAAACCAATAATTATTTAATATATCTCTATATAGAAGAACTAATGTGAGATATAGAAAGGGGGAGTTTGGGTATACCCACTATACTACTATCATGAAGGGGTAAACCATATTTTCATACATAATTTAATTAATTTTTTATTTACTTCAAAAAAAATGAATATAAGGCACATCACTATTTGAAACCCTAGTGAATGATAGGAATCCCTTTTCCAAACACCACCAATAATGTTATTCCACCTGTAGTCCATCACACCAACTTTTTTTTATAATGTTTGGATCAACCCTTACATACCATCCCAATAAAACCTCACATATCATCCCAAATAACACTTACACAACATCATGATGCCCCCTAAATATCATCTAGATAAACCCTTTTGTGTTATTCTAAGAAAACCATTTGTATAAGTTGTTTTAACTTATATTTGAGTTTTTTACCCCTATATATGAGTATTAAAACATGTTTTTCTGACCCGTCATTCTTAGAACCCAAACTTTTTATACATAAAACCTAAAAAATTCATGAATCACAATTCCATTAAATATTTTTATCCCTATAACAAGATTTTATCTTTGATATTGGTTTAACTATTGAATTTTATTCATGGGATAGGCCTACACCCCAAACACCTCAATATGGTCCAATTACACGTGGTCAATCTGAGATCTGACATGAATAATAAATCCCTAAAACATAGGAAATTACATTTATCCCATCATATGATTAATAAAACATTAGATATCTTAGGCCACACATTGGACAACACCTTTATAAACCATCATATCCCATTAACATCTTTCTCAAAATAGAGAAGATAGTGAGCACATCTATCTAATACCAAATATCACTGTTAACTAACTCAAATTGGATAATTCCTTTTATGATAACTCCCCATAATAGGAATCACCTACCTAGTAATGTCACAACCCAATAACAAAATATGATGATAATATCATACCCATTTATATACCTAGAACATAAATGTTCCAACCATCATACATAATCATCCCACCTTAAACCAATGTAAACCATAATCATGCATCATAATTGATTCCTACACCTCAACTAGAATCCCTTTGATCAATTTACCACATACTCACATTTAGAAGTAGTGAATTTTTTAATAAAATAATCCAATAATCTCATAGAGTACCTATTACTATAAATTACTTCACTTTATACTCTAATTACAATGTTTTTATAATTTACTACCATCTAGAACGTTGAAAGTGTGATACTATTCCCACATGTGGAGTATCACTCAATGGCATTGACTTCCTCTATTAGATATCTAGTAAACTACCTCATCACATAGTTGAATATGAATCTCAACTACTAGATCCTGATCAAGACTTATATTTTCGAGTCTAATATGATCCATAAACCATTGATGAATGTGACGTTATCTAAAAAAAATAAAAATATCCCATTTAAATGCATGTATGACACACTTTTAGAAACTGATCACACTAAGCTGACAAATTTACTATCTTCCCATAATGAAAACACCATGTTTAACACAATTTCTCAGTTGAATCAATGAACCAATTCTTTAACTCCCCTATGGGGTCTCCTAATCTTATTAATTTTGGAAACCAAGATCTGTACTACTAGTATTTCTTGATTAAACTTTATGACTCATTATACTATCATTATCTAGGTTCACTTCACTACATCTAAAAATTATTTCAAGGTGAAGCTGTTTACCTATAGCCTTATATGATAACTTAAACCATCCATTAATCAATTCACTTTTAGTATCCCATCTTTTTACAGCATTAGTAAAAACTAAAAAAATATATATGAACCTCAAAACATAGTCCATGACTGATGTTTCTACAAACACCAGGTGCCGAAAATCATTGATTATATCTATCCATAATGACATGATAAATAATTACTCAAATAACCACACCATAATTTCACACCACATCACCCCTCAAGTCTACCTTTCTATATGTAACACCCCAAAATACTAATAAGAATTCCCTTTTAAATAAATATTATGCATAATAAAATTTATAACATGAAACACCAAACATAAATTAACATCAATACATTATATTGAGATAATATATAATAATTCCAGACAAAAAATAATAAATAATGAGAATATAATACGAAAAATCATGAAGAAGAGTATAAGAGGAATAAATAAAAATTTAAATATAAGACACAAGACATGATATCCTTATAATAATGGTTTTCATTAAATACCATATCTCCAATTATAATTATTCAAATATGTATAAACATAAATAATACAATATCGAATTTTATTATTATTTAAATGAATAATATGAATGATTTTAGATATATATTTATGTATATATATATATTGGAATGTAATATGACCATCGCATATAGGTTCATTTGAGATATCACCATCTGATATATATTTGTTGTATATATGGTCACATCTAATAGGTAAATTTATAATTTTTATTATTGGTAATATATAAAAAATAATTTATTCATAATCCTTGAGAAAAATAAATAGATAATAATTAATCTAAGTATATTATTAAAAAATAGGTGTTTATAGTGGTTATATGTTACCTTAAAAGAGTGTTTAAATGTGTAAAAATAAATATTTTAATTATAACTGATATTTAAGATCGAGTGGTTAGAAAATAAATACAATTATGTGATTAATTTTATACACTGCTAAAAGGAGACAATTTTTTTATAAATTTTTTTCATTATTTTATGAAATTTTATAGAAATAATTATATTGCGAACTTTTAAATAATGATTTTAATTATATTTATTATATATAATTAAATATCTTAAAAATAATATAGTCAATTTTGAATATAGGAATTAATTATAATAAATATTTTATGGGCTTTAAAATATATTTTTCTAAACATTCTTTTTTGGCATTAAAAAATTATTATTTAAAATTTATTATTTATCTCTACATTTAATATACTAAAATAAATTTAAAATTTTCAATAAACATATCCAAATTATCTAAAAAGATATTTTTCATTTTTAGTCAACAAAAATAAGTTACCGTGGTAAAACATAACCACCGTGGTAAGTGATATGATAAGTTACAAGGGTAAAATTAAGGGATATGTTTATAGAATAGAAAATAATTTTTTATTAATGTGTAGATGAGTGAATTATTGACCTCCCTTTATCATAAATTCAATTATTGTCAATTTTGTATATACTTAATATGAATATGGAATTCATTTTTTGTAAGGAATGATTATTTACAGAAATACCTCACCATCAAAGTTATAAATGGACTCCAAATATCCCCACCTCAAAGAACACCAGTCATTTTAATTTTAATCGAATCATAATGAAAATTCCCTTTTTCATATGACCCTATAAATATTTTAAACATCTAATACCATGAAATAGTATAACAATACCTCATTTTCAAGAGTCTCTATAAAAATCAACGTCCCTAATAGAGTTTGAAATCATTCAAAAAAATAGATGACAAAGGAATGGGTTTGTTTTTCAATCTCACATTGAATTTGAGATTTTTTTTGTAGAAGTTTCTAATTGAAGGTTTTTTGTTTTATTTCTATAAAAATTATTTTCCGATCCAATGCTTATTTATGGGGATTTCAGGTCATCTTAACATTTTTCATCACTTTGGTTCACATTTCAACTAATAGGACCCTTTTAAGTGGAGCTAAACATATCTCTTATTTTTTGACAGATATCATTCCCCTCCATAGTCATATTATTTATCTTTTTACTTAATTTATTATGTATAGAGTTGTAATTTTTTAAATTCATTTAATATTGGTCTTAAAATTCCTTAAAAATGTTTAAATGGATTATTTGAAAACAACTACTATAAGGGTTATTTTCTAGCAACTTTCAATCTCTTTGCAAAAGGGTGGAAAGTATTTTCCTATCTATTGTTTTCTATATGAATGAATTTTTCCGATAACTTCTTCATTTTTCGTTAGGAATAGTTATATTCATGTTTTTATGGATTTTGAAATTAGTTTTCATTGTTATTGTTTTGTTAATTATTTTACCATAAATAAAAGTTATTAAAAATTGGAATTTCATTAATTTTTTTTTTGTAATTTTTGAATTATATTATGAATTGTTTTTCAATTATGTTAACCTCCAATAATATTTATTATTCCTCAATGTTGATATGTTAGAATGAAACCAAGCCAATTATTTCAATTAATTACTTATGATCCGGTTTTGTTTATGTTTTTATGAAACCCATTTATTTATCGTTTTTTAATCAAGCTATAATGGAATTATGAATGATTTTATATTCCTGTCGAAAAATATTTATGGTTTTTCATTATATGACATGTTATTATAATTTAGACACCCAATCTATTGGGTAATGTTTTATGTCTCATTATATATGGTTGTGGGACATAAGTGGGTAGGCCAATACCACAAGGTTGTGGTACACAGGTGGCCAGACATGTTGAAAAAGTTTATGTTACATGGGTGGTAAGCCTAAGACCAAAAAGGTACTTGGGTAGTTATATAAAACAAAAAATATTATGGAAATTTGACTATCATATTCTATTATATGATTAATTTCATGGTGGTTACCCTTGATTAACAAGATGTGATCGTATTTTTACAATATTATAATGTTTTGAATCATGCCTATTTCATGTTAATATGTTTTTTACACATATTACTCACGATTTAGTCCAAAATCCTTATGACATGATTTTATAATTTAGGATCTATTCTTTATTAGGTAGAAGTTTTTAATGTTAATTTCTTGTGTATAATTTTTTTTTCTCTTACCCGCATTATCATCATATGATAACTTATGGTATTTTATTGTTATCTATCATGATGACCCTTACAAAAAAATTTTTGTCACCCCTTTCTTAGGTTTCCATTAACTAGGTTCTGAAAAAGAGAATGATGTATGATGTATCTAAAATGGTATCATGTAAGAAGAATATTTTGTGGATATTATGAAGACACGTGTAAAATAGTACAAGCACATAATTGATCCCCAAATACCCAAAAACATTGGGTCTTAAGATTGTTTAAATTTTTCATAGTGTAAGTATAAATAATGAATATTATTTAAAGTAAAATTGGTTCAAGAAAAGGTTGTCCAATTTGGTAATAAAGAACATGTTTTGTGTTTATATTTATAGAACCAGATCATGGGATGTGGGTCTATGAAATCTCATTTGAAATCAGAATAGGGTTTAGTTATTTTTGGTGATTAGGATATGTAAAATATGAGTATAGAACCAAACATAACCTATATTGAACAAAAATTGTACAATGGTCAATAAAATAGGTTATAGGTTGAAATTATGGTGTCATAATGTAGACATATTAGGATTAATTACATCTATAATTTTATTTAACACAATGATTATTATTTATTGATACTCACTCTAACATTATTTTCAATAAATGGCTATAAGAATGAATATTCGAGTTAACCATTGGTGTTTTCATGAACCAAAAATGGACAACCCTAACCAGTATCCAATCCAACAAAGATAAAACCTTAATGGAAGTCCTCATAGTCATGGGATAAAAACGAGTGAATTGTACTTTTGACGTTCCTATGGGAATAGTTTAACGCAAAATAGTCATCCACTATATCTGATCCATGAACCTGATATGAATTTATAAATCTTAGAACACCATTCACAAAAATAAGTATTATAAAATTGATAATAAATAAAAAACCAAAACAATAGTACATTCCAAAGTACCAAATCAAAAAACAAACATCAATATAGACATCATCCATCACATAAAAAAATAAGGAGTTAGTTAAATAAGATAACAAATAAAGGGATTGTTGGTAAGGAGAATTTAAAAAACTAGGGTAAAAGCACAAAAAACTCAAAAATTTGATAAACATATCCATTTTACAAGGGAATTTGGTAAAAACAATTTTACCACCTCTATCAATATCTTTAATAAATATATTTCCCCCATAATTCATAGGGAATATTTACATTAACAATACATACCTTGAAATGTTCTATATTAACCCATTGAGAGTATGTAGAGTGTGAGAAGCAATATCCCAGTGATATCCCACCAAGTAATTCAAGAGTGAACCATGTCAAATTAACCAATCCACAACATTTTAAAATATATTATATAGATGTAATAAATTAATTATAATCTTAATAAATTATTTGACATGCTTTTACAATTTTGAAACAAAAGTAAATATGATAAAAATAAACATTATGCTGTCATGAAATATGGGAGAAAAATAGGTTACCTAATGATTTAGGCACCCTATGTCATCATACAAACATGTTAACAAATTTTCAATCCAAGACCATGAACAACCGATTATGGATATCATTCTCAGGCTTTGTGACATAGTGTCAACTAATCTTGATACTACTTCTAACTGACCACTATGGAGTACATGTCTTGGATTAAATGTGTGGGGATTACAAAACACGAAACCATGAAAATAATATAAGTTAAATATATTTAGTTTGTGCAGTGTAATAAAAAGTGATACTTAACACTATTTTCCTCTCTTAGATTCCAAAAGATTCATGCGTTACACAAACATCAAGGAGTTCTTATCCATTATGAAACGATTTTCCTTTCTAAAGAGGGAAATTTATTACATACATATAGTAAAATTTATTTCATAAATATATATGAATTCATTCTCAATTTCTTTCTTATATAAACTAAAGGAAACAATTATTACCAACAATTTATTTTCAATTATCTATTTAAACAAAAGATATATATAATATATTATTTAAGAAACATTTAATATAGAATATAAATCAGTAGTGTTTCCTCAAAATAGTATTCCACATGAATACACCTACCTTAAAAAATACTAAACCTTATAAATTTATGGAAACCAATTTATTATTTTGGAAATACACTTATGATATGATGAGGGTTTTTGTAACCATCGAAGATTACGCATCTAACCAGAACCAATTTCTGGCATTACATTGACATAAGGGTGTTCCTCATCCCCACAGGCAGGGGATAAATTCTAGAGCATTATGTAAAACATATAGAAACAATTTATACACAATATAACATATCTAATTATATCATGACCAAAGTTAATTTATGTATGGGAATAAAAATAAATAATGGAAAGATCAAAATAAAGGAAGAATATGTACCAAAAACACATTCAGAATAGAATTAAACAAGTAAAAAAAACACCTCTCTGCACATGACATGTATTTACCACCATAATCTAAGACAATATCAGCCAATAAATTATCCACTATCCAAGGAAAACTTTATTTTACCTTAATTAAAAAAATAAGGATCTAGTTACAACAAAAGGTGTATACATGGTGTGAGAAATACAATCCTAGTAGGATCACACTAAATGTTTCATATAAAAAATTTATCATATAATTAAAATATTTACAAGTAAATAAATACAAGGCATGAGATAAAAATAACACATAAAATAATAATGCATTGAAACCCCCATTTTCACAGTTTTTATAATATAAGAATGAGCCTATTTTTTAATGCATTTCTAGAACATAACAAATACACATTTAAATGGATATCAATAAGGAAAAAAATACATTGGGGGAACATAATGTATTGGGTAGTGAGGGTATTCATATAATTCTCATGATAAATAGGCCATTTGATGTGGACATTAACAATGAAAAATAGGCATATGGGATAATATTTATCTCTCGATAGTGGCTACCTGCCACAAATTTCGTACCCAATGCATAGTTTAAAATTGTAGAAATGAAATATAGGGTATGAGTTCATCCCTGTAATATATCCTCACCACATCAGAATTCATATTTGGGAAAACCATATAAAAATATATCAAATTTTATTTCCCATGCAGTTAATAAAAATAGCTTTGAATTCGCTAAATACATTCTTTGAATTTTTTTTTGATAACAACATGGAATTGGGAAAATATATTTTTATAAATGAAACCAAAACCACTATATTACAAAACATATTAGTTTAAAATATTTTAAAATACACTTTTAAAGATAAATATCTAAACCATGTTTTCCAAATATTTTAGAAACTAATTTTATATATATATAAATGAAGGTGTATATGATAAATACAATTCATGAAACAACCTAACCTGAAACACAAGGAATATCAATCCTGAAATAGAAACTATAATCCAAGATGAAAATAAGTATATACAAAATTATGGAGAACCCTAATCAATGAATTCTCAGTATGGAGTCTCTAAACTACAAATTTTCAAAACAAGGGAAACCTAAGGGACCAATTACCACCATAATTATTGAACAACACATAAAGATGATTGGGTATCCAAAAAAGAACTCGTAATTCCATGATATATCAATAAATAACACTATTAGACACCATGAACAATCAAATTTTCATGGTTGGTATATAAATTGTTCAAGAAGAAAATAAACATGAAGAGGAACCAAAATCAAAGAAAATATAGACTTATAATGTAAGGATTTGAAATTCGATTCAAATATACATACACAAAGGATTTGAGTCAGGAGAGCCAAATATTTTAATAAAAACCCCAAAAAAATTAATGGAATGATATTAGTATTTTGGGGAATTATTAATTAATGAAATATTCATTTTTTGATAAATTATAATTATCCCCTTTACAAATAACAAGGCCAGAAGCAACATAGATTGTTTGGTGGATGCACAATATTTGGCTAGTGGAATATATGAAATGAATAATCTTATATCCTAATCACCAATGAAAGTTGGATATATAATAACTCTATAACAACATTCTTTTCCAACATCATTCTTATGTCCCTCATTGGAGAGGCAATTGACCTCCTGCATCTTTATCAGCCTCATGTTCTGGACCACACCTCACCAACTCCATGAGTCACACCTCCAACCCATATTAATGAAAAAGAATCGACATGATACATGTTTATATCAGAAAAAGAAGAAATAAAATGAAAATAGTTTAAGGTAGTAATTGGAAAAATAATCAGACGTCATAATTCTCTCCAACATATAGCTTGATACCCTGAAAATATAAGTTAGAGAAGGAATATCTAATAAGTGATGATATTTATTCCACTTATCATTGAATCATAATCCCATATATCCTGTGATTAGGATCTATGATACCTAATAACTCAAACTAATGCTACATATATTCCACACAAAGCAAACAATTAAGAGTAAACAACTAAAAATGGTTGATATGTCATATTAATATTATATATTATATTGAGATCTTCCCAATTATGAACATGATATGGGTCAAGATGATATGTCTTGAGTTGGGATATTTTGAATAAATTACTAGTTAAAGATAACCATTGTAGTAAATCTAAGAAATAATCCACAATTATACTCTATTTAAAAATTTCAAATGTTCCCACATATCATTGATTGGGATTCTATTCTTTATCTTAGTTTTCAGTGACCCAAATGGGTGTGATACTTTTAAGAGAACCTATTTATTGGCAAGAAAATCCAAATAATTGTGGAAATAATCTCCATAAGACATATCACTTATGAATCACCTAAAACTTTGTCACTGTTTATGGAACTTATATTTTTCGTATCAAGGAAGCCTCACAAACCCTAAAAAAGAGAGGTGAGAGGCATTATTAGATGAGTAAAAACTAAAATAGTTCCATCCTGATGTATTATTGGTAACTATTAATTTAAGTAAATATGACCATCCAAAAAAATATATCCTTTGAAAATATTAAATAAAATCAAAATGCACAAAGAATATCTAACATAATTTTAATAACACTTTTTTCTACCCAACCGTAAAAGGATGATATATCATGGTTTACATTAGATATGTTCCCATCACCTCCTAGATTCCATTTTTAATCTAGAGGTAAGGATATGATCCCTATTTGATATGGTAAATATTGGAGTTCTATGAAATCTACAAAATCATTCAAATACAACTTCTTTATGTCCTTATCTTTAGTGGAGTCATTAATCAGTATGTAATGAGTTGACCTTCTCAACTAGTAAATCAATAAACAAATGAATTTATTACCCTAAAATTTTTTATGGAAGATAATATTGAAATACATTAATTTGACATTCCATTTTATTTTTTCATAGGGAGAGGCAATAATATATTGTAAGGCTTTTGATGCATGGACTAAATCTTTTGGAATGTGTATAATTGATAGATAGATTCCGCGATGTATTATTTCAAAACCATCTAATATAACTACATCATTATAAAATATTTTTTTAGTATTGTGGTGTGCAACCCAAAAGGAATTATTATAATCTCCCAACATATACTTCTTTATAGTCATTTAAATGAGAAACAAATTTAGGAAACAAAATAATACCTTTCATAGTGAGATAACACTCACTAATGGATAAAAGTATTAAAACTATAAGCTAAAAGTGATGTTAAAATATTATAGAGAAAAGTTTTACCACAAAATCTTATAGTCAGATTAAATAGTTATCCTCTCCCAAAAAAGATAACATCTCTAACTTATAAGGTAATTGAAAATAGATACAAGTTAAAGATTATGTGTTGGATAATTCCACTCATGAGGTAAAATTAGGCATAAGAAATATTTCACCATATGACACCCTTTAATAATGACACAACTAAAATCACCTAAAGAATCATAAAAAACCATATAAAGTTATTTAGCTTCTAGTAGATTTAGAAGAAGGGGTAAGGAAAAACACCACGTTAGTTCATTAAAGGATGCTCAAAACTAATAATCCCAAATGAAATTCACCCCCATCCATATGAAATCAATTAATGGTGATGAATGTTTTTTATAAATACATTATGGATATCTGATAATATCCATAAAATCCTACGAATAATTGAATATCATATAAAATATGTGGTACACACCTTATGATGAAAACTAACACCTTTTCAAGATCAACCATGACACCAAGTTCTGAGATCACGTGTCACATGAACATAACATTTAAAATAAATTATTTATTTTTTTATAAATATTAATTCAAGTAGTTAACCATTAGTATTTTTAAAATGTATATCAAGTGATTACCAAGATCTCATTTTGTCTTTTAGTATATTATAATCATATACAGAAAAAAATGAAAAAGTTGTCATGTTTCTGGTGGAAAATACCATTGATGAGTTTTGTGATGATTGAAGGATCATTAATTAGGATAAATTACATCATGAGTAACATGAAATACATTCTAAAAATAATGAATGTAGTTTTTAGAATATATGTCTTCTGGATTCAAAGATGATGATAACTGGTCCAAATTTCAATATTTCAGAACCAAATTAACCCTTTAAACTGATCGATTAATTTATCAATATAAGATAATGCCAGTTTATTTCTGATTGTAACAAAATTTAGTTTCTAATAATCAATGGTAAAAATAGACCCCCATAATCTTTATTTGGAAAAGGAATTTTATCTTTATAGGGTGACGCACTCAAGAATATAAATGCTTTATAAATAAACTTATATAACACAATTCTAATCTATTTTATCTTAGCTGGAGATATGTGATAATATAGGAGAATATGAGTTGATTTTATGTCAATAAGTCAACTGAGAACTCCAAAAATCTATTTAGAAGAAATCTCATCATCTAGAAAGACATAATAAAATTAACTTATTGTCAGAGTAAGCTCACCTTTGAAGGATCAATATCCTAATTTGGGCTCAAATTTTTTTTATCTCAACTTGTTTTGAAAGAGGATGTCATGTCTGACCAAACTTGAGGTCTAATTACATTATAAAAACATAATAGTTCATATCAGAGAAAATAATTGATACCCGCTAAAGATTAAAATTGATTTGATGTTCTTAAGAAATCCACCAGCCCATCCTATTAATAAAATTTAAGTGATCTAAGTTGAGAAAAAAAAATACTAAACTAGCTTAATGATTCACATAAATTTAGGGTATGAGTGGAAACTATAACCCTATTCTTTTTTATTATAGGTTTCACCAATTATGAAAAAAAATTAAAGAGTTATTTGGAAGTTTGAAAAGATCCAAAATAAAAGTTGATATGATATGGTGATATAATGTTTTTTCAAATAATTAATACTTTAATGTTGAAGAAATAGAAATTTTAAATCTCATAGTTATTGGTCCCACATAAAATTCTATTATATACTCCTCCATTAAAAGATATTGCTTCATCTAAGAAGACCATGAATGGAAGCCTATTTTATTTGATGAATTTGAATGCATTGCAGATCCTATATGTGTAAAAAAGTATATTATAGAGAATTTTGAAGAAATAGTATGATAGAACATGATAAAGTGACCATGGCATCCAAAACAATTTCTCATATTTAGAGTATTGAAATAAACATTTTATGGATTCCCAGTCTGAACATAATGTTTACAATTTAGGAAACCAACTGATGATACTGGATTAGAACAATGCCACTAAGAATCAGAACCATTGTTTCCTTAGTGGAACTCACATTGCTCCCTATTCACCCTATAATAACAACTTAAGATACCACCAAATGTATTATGAACTCTAGTCATTAAAAAAATAACCTACAAGGTTAGTCTATATAGTCAATGTCTATTTCAATACCTCAACATATGAAGAAATCATATGATTGAAGGATTGAAACCAAATAAGAGGTTGAAGTGCCTTATGAAACCTCTAAGAATTAATATTTTAATTAGACACAACCTGATGTGAAAACACAACAATATAGGTAAAGATATTAGCCTATTCTACCAGTATACAATTACTTTTCTCTAGGGTGAGGAATTCTATAGATTTATAGATGTTCATATATTCAATTTTTAATTTCATGGTAAATATGTAATTAATGTCATTCTACCCCATTCACACATTCATTATTTAAGGAACAACCAAAACCCACCATATTTTATAGATTCCTTTCTAATTGAATAAAATAAACTTCAGCGTTATGGAATTAAAGGTATCTAGAAATTCAAAGATTAATTACACCTTAAGAAACTATTATTGTACCTAATTAAGGGACTCATTCCATTTAATAAATGTTGTTTTATGATGATGAAACTATTGGTATTGATTCATATCTATATCCCTTCAAATCTCCATCCATAATTACTGAATATGGGTTAGTGAAACACATTGGAACATTTATTAGACAGTTTAGAGAACAAATTTATTGAGATTTGGATGAAATTGAGGGATTTTGGTCTATGGTCCATTAGTAATACCCTATTGTGGATTTAATTCATGTCTTATGGAAAATGGTATTATATATTTGCATACATATAGAATAAACAATTTGAGATACAATAATCAATTAAAACATAATATAGAAATATTCCTACTAAATAAATTGGAGAGACAAAACAGAATGATTTGGATCAAAACACTATGAATCCCAAAAAAATCTCTCCCGAACACCCATGGATTGTCAGGGCTTTTCATAATGATTTTTAACTAGTAACTCACCCATAATCACCCCTTAAAACTCCATATTATTATATTATATATTCCAATACATCCAAAAATTAATACCGAAAATGAATGGAAGATAACCACCATGGATACCAATTTACCATAATGAACCCATAAAACCCATCCAATCAGAACACAAGCCAATAATAACATGGAATGAATGTAATTCCTGACCCCCCTAGGCTTGAAGAAGTGGTTTGGTAGCAAGAACATCTTTGGTATAATATTTGGAAACATATTAACATAGTAGTAGAAATGATGAATAAAGATTATATCAGCATTCCAATACAATTAAATAGTGGAAAAGATACAAAATAAAATAAAAAAGTTTCTAAAATCACAAATGAAATTAAATTAAATAAGGAAACGAAAGAACCATCATCATATGACATGAACTCACCAATATACACCATCACTCATTTAACAAACAGGCCTACCACAATCCTATGGTTCCTTTTATTTAAATTTGATAGTAAAAAATATCTACATTCTAATTACATTGACTACAAGATGCAAGGAAAACAAACCTTATAAGATCTGACCATGTGCTTTTAAGTACCATAAATTATATAAACCAATTATGATAAAGTAATTAAATAAATGGAATGAGATATAAATTAAAAAATTTAATACAAAAATTAAAATCACCCCTTTCATAGTTTGTAAAATATATAACTTATCCTAGTTTATAAATCATTTCCATATAATCCCTAACACATATTTCAATGTTTATCAATAATAAAATATATCCATGTGGTTACATTATGCCTAGGTTAGTGAGGATACCTATACAATTAAAATTACCAATAGGAAACCATATATGTATATTTCATTAGAAGAACATTCAAAGGATGTAATATATCACTACTAAGAGTCGATCTTGGCCACAAAGTAGTCTTCATAGTTCTTAGATTACCCTACTAGAAATGACCAAGGTAGCTTGTGTTCATCATCGAGCCTTGATCTATTGCTCATAGATGATCAAAATTCTGATTTCCTTGTTAAAATATTCCAAAGGGAATACACATTTATGTAATAAAAACAATTTCAATCCAACAAAAAAAGTATTTAAATCCCTTTATATCAATAATAACTGGGGGAAATACTTTTTTAAATGTTTAAAGAACCACCATATTTAATAAATGTTGTATTTAAAACCATTTCAAAATACATTTTAATGATAAATTCATAAAACCTATTTCTAACTATTTTAAAAACAAATTGTAAGAAGTGAGCATTCATGTTTTGTAGGAAAAATCTATTTCTTAAAACCACCTACAGTGAAACACTTATAATATCATACCCATGTGTAAAATGAAACCCAAAGTGAATTGAGGGGTATTTGGATAGGGGAAGGACAATAAACCATGAATTACCATTCTACAATCACCAAATATCCATTTTCTATTTAAAATGAACCAATGAAATAAACATATAACCACAATTCCAAAACAGCAAACCATGATGATTAAACATCCAATAAAAAAACCCTAACTTCTACAATATATCTCTATAGAAAATGATTATAAACATACATCCAAAAAATTATCATAGTTTTTATAGCACATTTATGAGAGTTAAATGTAGATAAATATGATGAATGATCAAAATAGAGAGGGGCATACCAAGATAAGCTCACAGCTTCGATCGATACATCAATCCACTAAGGGTTTGAATTTGGAGGAAAAACACTTCCATAGATATACCCCAAATTCATGTAGATTAAGTTTATTTAATGGGAAATTGAATATAAAAAAAATCATTTTTAGGTAACATTAAAATTTGGACCTTTCTAAAAATATCTATCCATATTGTACCATTGGTCGACTAGTGGACATTATAGAAATGAAGTAGCCATTTTATGACTAAATAGCTGCCTATTGGAGGTACTTAATCAGAATGGTGGCAATAAAAATATGTTATATCCACTAAAAACCCATCTGATAGTCAATATACCACACCAATGATGTAGTGGACATCATATATATTTACTACCAGTAATTTATTGTCCACACCTCACCAATTACCCCAGGATCACCTCTGACCCCTCTCAATGAACTAGATACAATCAAATACAAGTTGATAATGACAAAATAATAATTAAAATGAAATGAATAAAAGGTTGTAAAATAAAATAAAATTAGTATACTATATAGGTATCGTAAAATGAAAAAAAAACTAGAATTATTTGAACCCCTTTCATTGGGTTCAATGGTGAAGACCTCGACCCTAGTGGCCTAGTGTTTGTGGATACTTAATTACATTGGATCTCGATACAAGGTATAACATCTCGATGGAACAAATATATTATTACTATATATATATATATATATATATGTATTTATATATCTTTGAATTTCACATACATTTTAAAACAAATGATAGAGAATTTATTTTATTTTTGAATGCCACTATTACCATTATCGTTTCTCTACATATCAATAAAATCACTTCCTAGTATCCGAGGTAAAACAAAACATTTTAAAGGTGTGATATTAGATGATCAGTATGGGTAAGAATACAACAAAATCTATCATAAATAAATAATGAATATCAATATAGAAAGTTAAATATGTTAAACAAATGGAAGTTAATAAAAAAACTGAGTATAATATAGAATGAATAAATTATGATCAAATAAATAAATTTTAAAAGTCTCATGATCTTGAAACATACCCATTGATATTAAAAAATATTAATTAATGTAATAACATGTAAATAAATAACTTATCTCATAATATGGAACTACAAAAATCCAGATGTCTGAAACATCTTTCGTGACCTATAACAAGAAATTTAATATCTATGTGTAGAAACTCATCAAATTTGGATAATTGATTTGTCCCATGAGGCATGTCGATACATCAAGGGGATATATAATTCCAAGAACCACGTTTCACTTAATAATTTTAATCCATTATTCATATGAAAGGGGAAACATAACAGACATAAACATTTATATTGAAAAAACTATCGTACAAAATGTAAATTATTATAATAATAAAACTAATATAATCATAAATCAACCAAAATAATAAGATAAATGTAAATACATAAAACCAGTTGCCCATATCTTGTGCCTTATTACATTAACTTGGTATACATACAAGAATTTTATTCCCGAAAAAATGAATATATTAGTAGACTTGGAAATAAGATAATTATATAATTTCAACATTACATCTTGAAAGGAAAAGCGACACTAATTAATTCCATTAGAAACATCTATGCCTACTGGATTATACCTACAAGTATTTCATAATTTATTTCTAAATATCTGTTAAAATAAAACATAAGAAATTTTTGAGCTCATATTATCTATAAGAGTAAGAATTATAGTAGAAAACAACATAAACATTAGGAAAGGTGAATAATAAAAAACACATGCCTTTTAAAAAAGTGAACATAATATAGAATTAATATGAGATGAGTAAATATTTCCATAATAAAACATAATAATGGGTATTCTACTAATCTAATAACCACATGAAATATCAATTTCTAACTTCATAATATGGAAAATGAATATGCATGACATTTTCAAATATACCATCAAGGCCTCAGTTAGGACGTCTAAGAATTATCAAGGCCTCGGCCAAAACCATATATCAAAATGGGAATGTCCTAAAAAAAGTCCACCTATATTTAACTCATGAGACCTACATATGTATCGAGGGGATATATCAGGTCCCACCCATCAAATAATAGGTCCAATTCATTCCTTATATGAGCTAGGATGAACATAAACAACTTATACATTCACCTTGAAACTGATATATGAAATGTAAATAACATCCCCTAAAAATTATTCTTAGACACTAACTATTCATAGTAAATTGGTACCATACAATTAAAAATGGTATATGATATCAAAAAATATTAATCCCAATAATATATAATAATTAACAAGAGTGTTGAACTAGACGAAAATACTATTATAAAATCATTGAGTAATTCTTGAGATAATACACTTTTTTTAAAAGAAGAGTTTTTTGTAAAAGTATTTGTATAAAACCATAACAGAAGTAAGTTAGTATTTTATAATAAAATGAGTGATTTTTTTAATATAATTATGTATAAAAACTTATTATAGGGTTCCCATTAAAAATGGTTTGAATTTTTGAAATTCCCTTGAATTGGGTTTGTATTTCTGAAAAAATTATAAAAGTCTTTATTAAAATGTGCATATCCCCGTAAAATAAATATTAATTATGGTTGGTAAACATATATTGAACACTAACACATAATTTATGTTGATTAAATATTAATACCTAATAATCTCATTGATGTAATTATTCGATAAAAGTAACCTGAATGAAAATGGTGGTTCTGGTGGAAAACCGCTACCATAAGCCCGATTGTGTTCCGCTCTTGAAATTATGGTCCTAGAATTTAAAATATGTATTATTAAAAACCTAATTCAGAACATATTATACATTTATTATGTCTTTCATAATTTTTTGGTTTATTTATGTCCATATTTGTAAGTTATAATATTGAATTCAATCATTCTAGACTGTTCATTTTCTTGATTTTTATAATCGATTCACTTTTTTTATGTCATGGAGTTCCTGTGGAATGGATTTAAATCTCCAGAATTGAATTTAAATATTATTTATGAAAATAAATTGGTGTTAGTGGAAATTTATATCATTTTTTAAATTTAATTACTATAAAAATTTAGATGAAATATTAATGATAATAACATAGATTATTTTAGCGGTATTTTGATTCTTGGGAACAAGTTTGGTCATATGATTTAATATCATGTACATATACTAGTTCCTGAATATTAAAATTGTTATAAGACATATATTATATCATTTTTAGACCATAACAATGTTTTTATTAATATTATTGAAGGGGAATGTTATGAAAAAAACTTCTTCTTCCAGGAAGTTTGTAAATTGGCACCTCACAGACAATGATTTCATTTATAAAATAAGAGGTCGAGAGAGTATGGATATTGATGATAATTCATCAATTATCATGATATAATTATAGTATATAGATGATACTATATTTATCATGTTTGTTTGGACATAGGAGGTGAGGATAAGATAACAAAAAAAGATAAATTGAAATGAAACTAAATGAAAAATAAAGGTTCTTTACCTCTTGAAATAACTGCCTTGAGAACCTCCTCTAGGGAAGAGGTTTTTGTATTTTTGAAATACCATGATCTCCTCGACATGGGGAGTGAATAGGGTAGGTTATTTGGTCAAATAATTGAGAATCTTCAAGGCTTAGAGGAGGGAAGATAATAGGGAGTGGGGGGGGGGTTATAGTGGAGGATAGGAGTGAATTTTGAATATTTTATTCATTATTTTAATATTTTCCTCAAGAAAACCAATAGAGTTGATTAATGTTACCCATAATAGTAATACGTACATGTGATTTTTGACCAAATGGTATTAAATAACATGTGATCTCATTAATAGTGTTTTTAACTGACAATTCCTATATACGGTATTTTACCGTATTTCGCTATTCATAAAAAATTAATGAATTTTAGAAAAATCCCAAAAAACTCTCCCTTACAATTTTTTGACTTTTAGAATTAAAAAATAAACTTCTTTTCTTTTACAATAAATTTTTAAATAATTTTTATTTAATTTTTGAATATAATCATACTTTATTCAAAAATTAATAATTTTAAAACAATAACTCATATAATATCTGATTGAAAAATTAAAAAATATGTCATTATCTTATAGCCTTAATAAAATAAAATAATAATATGATTTACTATTCATCAGGGTAATATTACCATTCATTTGTGTATGTTACTATTCACAAGATAATCAAGTTGGTTCTATCAGACTCCAAACGAATTACTGTTTGCAACTCCATATGACCATTTTTCAAAATTCAAAACATAATAGAGGCAAATTTGTGTCTAATATATATATTATAAATGTGTAGTTTTGTTGGGACTCTATGTTTTATGTATTAAATATTTATTTTCAAAACCTTGGGGTGTTACATCCTCCCCTCCTTACAAATATTTCTTCCTGCAAATTAATAGAATGTTACGTAACAAAAAGATTTGGGAAGGTCTTCATCATAAGCTCCTCAGGCTCCCATATTTGCTCTTTGATTTTATGATTTCAACAAATTATTTTTACCAGATGAGTCATTTGATTCACAAAAAACATGATCATTAGTTTCAAGAATCAGAATAGGCTCTTCATAATATGATAGGCCATGTTCCAACTCTATACTTTTATAAGTGAGGACATGCATTCGGTCTGGGAAGTACTTTCTCAACAATGAGACATGGAACAAATTGTGTACTTTGGACAAGATTGGTGGAATAACAAAAGGAGAGGAAAAATCTCCAATTATCTCTAAAATTTCCAATGGCCCAATGTACATAGGGCTCATTTTACCTTTCAAAATATTATAATTTTCTTCCATCGAGATTCTTTTATGAAAATGTGATATCACACATGAAATTACAAATCCTTATTTAGATTATCAACATAGCTCTTTTGTCTACTTTGAGATGTTTATATATGACCTTGAATAGTATTTACCTTTTCTATTGTTTCCTCTACGCGCTCTAGGCCCACAAGCTTCCATTAACCAACTTCTACAGAACATGTTGTTGTATGATATATATTCCCATAATATTCTTCATATGGTGATATTTGAATACATGAATGGAAACTATTGTTGTAGTAAAACTCCACTAAAGATAAGTATTGATCTCACATACCTTGGAAGACATGTAAACATGATCTCAACATGTCCTCTAATTGTTGGATCATCCTTTCTAATTTCCCATCAGTTTGTTGGTGGTATGCAGTACTCAATAGAAACTCAATATCCAAATCATTCTAAATAATTTTCAACAATTTAGATCTATATCATGGGTCATGATCAGTCACAGTTGATAGAGGTTCCCCATGAAGCCTCACAACAACAATTATATAGACTCTTTCAATGATATCTGTTGCTAAATCCTCCCTTATAGCGATGAAATGTAAAGATTTCATAAGTCAATCCACAATTAACCATATTTCATCTTTCATTCATGGTGTTTTGGGTTATCTAGTTACAAAATCCATGGCGATTTCATCCCATTTCTATACAGGAATAGGTATCGATTGAATGCCTCCACTGGGAAATTTTCATCCATCCTTTTATTATTGAATGACAAAAAATCTTGACCCATAATCCTCAATTTCCCTCTTCATGTTATCCCAAAATAAATGTTCCTTCA
This sequence comes from Viscum album, assembly GCA_963277665.1. Lineage (NCBI taxonomy): Eukaryota > Viridiplantae > Streptophyta > Magnoliopsida > Santalales > Viscaceae > Viscum > Viscum album. Next base: position 118,515,189 of record OY728137.1, read on the forward strand.
AATATATATACATATTAGAGTTTCCAATATGTATGGAGAAATTTGAACAATGAGAATCATCCAATAAATCCCTTTATATCTCAGGTATATCTAGAAAACAAATCCTTTTCCCAAATTTCATAACACCAACTTCACACAAAAAGTATTATATCATCCCATATTTCAATGTATTAATTTTCTTTTGAAGGTTCTCATCAATAGGATGAGAACTATTAGTCCTTTATAATAAATATGGTTGGAAATAAAAATGAAAAAGTAATGATGTTACACCTTCTATGATAATTACTCTAGCCATCTTCACTAGATTGATTTGGAAAGGATTCTTTCCAATCTTTATTTTTTTGGTAACTCCATGATCCTTTCTTCTCAATGAATCATCTACGTTTTTTTCATTTTCATAGAAGGTAATGTATAGTATAATAATAATCCTTGAGTAGTTTGATCAATATCATTTTCATAATATATATTTATTTATATGGGATGATATATTTTAGACTCTTATGATATTTATATATCTCATAGTTTTTTCCATATAGATATTGTCTCCATATATTTAGAGCAAAGATTATGGCTGAATACTAATGATCATGAGTTGGATAATTTTTCTCATGAATTTTTAAATTCCTTGATGCATAAACAATCAATATATTATTCTGCATAAGGAAACAACCTTGTCCTTTCTTTGATGCATCTTTATAGGTCAAAATCCCATCATTCCCGGATGGTAGAGTTTGTATTGTAGCATTCACTAATCACCACATCAATTATTCAAAACAGTCCCCATATTCTTATTTCCATAAAAACTTAACCCCTTTATATGTGATATTGGTCATTGGGTTGGCTAAATGGGAAAAGTTATGAACGAAACACCGATAATAACCATCTAAATAAAATTAAACTATGTACCTCATTTATTTTCATTGGAGTAGGCCATCCTGGTACATCCTTTTTCTTCATAAGATCAATATATATTATATCTTTAGAGGCAATGTGGACATGACAGGAAAATGAATGAATCCAAAAGTCATTGTTTCCAAACATCCCATATAATTCATTTGTTAAGAGTCATCGGAATATTGCATAAGTGAATTTCATTATCTTCATAGACTTTGGAGTATACCAATATATCATCAATAAATATGAACATAATGTCATAAAAATATTCTGTGAAAACATTATTCATTAGATCCTTGAAAATATAGGGTGCAATAGTTAGTTCAAAATGAACTATTGAAAACGTGTAATTCCCATACGTGGTTTGAAATGCTATTTTTAAATTGTTTTCCGTCATCACAAGAAACTGATGATATACAGATCCAAGATCAAATTTTAAAAAATACTGAGCTCCATAATGTTGATCAAATAAATTATCAATGATATGTAGGGTATACATGTTGTTTATTATTACATCATAGATCTCCATATAGTCAATGAAAAACCTCATAGATTCATCATTCTTTTTAATGAAAAGAACATGATATACCCATTGAGGGACACTAGGGAAAATAAATCATTTACCACTCAATTCCTCTAGTTGTTTCCTCAGTTCCACTAATTCCATAGTGTACATTCTATAAGGGGTTTTTAATAAGGACCTTTAACTGGGAATTATGTCAATAGAAAACTCAGTTACCAGCTCTAAGGGATGTCCATGTAAATCCTCGGGAAATACATCCACATATTATTACACAATTGGTACATCATCTATCTGAACATTCCATTCCTCACCCATAGTTATTTAATAACGTTATTCCCCATTAATTTAACTCAGTGGATCTACTAGGGGTGGATCTAGATGAGAATAATAGGGTGTTGTTTCTACCCAAAATATAATGAATTCCACGTCATCCTCAAAAATTGCAACCACCTTTATTAGGGAATAAATGTTTATATAATGGTTTGAAATCTAAACCATTCAGTTGATTATATCAAATTCCATCACGTGTATGAAAATAAAATCAACGAATAAAGAACATTTTAATGCCGTAATGGGGACATCCTAACACAACACTGTTGTAATGATACTTCCCTTAAGAGTTATCATCAGAAAATCCCATATTAAATCATGTTGGAAATGTCAAATTTTCAAGGAAAAGTGGGAAGATATGAAAAATGAAATGATCCATAATCAAATAAATCATTTAATAGGTTTGAGGAAATGAAAAAAGTACTTACCACCATATCATTAGGAACCTAAATATCCGCAGTTGTGATCACAAAATCTTGTTCCTGCACCCTTTTCCTTTTTTGTGGCATGATTCTTTGACTGGTTGGAAAATCATTTTCATAGTGTCCTATATCAATACTATTATAGTATGGAACATTAATATATTAATTATTCCCATAGAAATCACCGAAAATATGGAATTTCCATCCCAATATTTAGCATACCCATTTTTTTTTATATAGGAGTGAGGTCATTTCAATACACAATTATTATAGGTGATAAATTCAACTCCTCCCTTTGTCACTATTTCCTTATTTCCTTTATAGTGTTTTTCAGCAACCCTCTTGTTCTCTTACTTTCCATTAAAGTAATAATAATTAGGCAATTCATTTTCTATCTTTATAGAAGATAAAACTATATCTTCATATGATGAAAATATTTGGGAGACTAGTGCTAATTAGAAAAACTGATTTAAGACATTAAATAATTTCTCAATCTTGCTCCTTGGATTTCACATGTTGTCCACATCATGTCTTTATAACCTTGTGAATTTAGATTAATACATTACAATATTCTCATATTCCTTTTGACTCAAATTTAGAAACTGCCTTTTCATATAATTTTTATGTTCAAGAGGGTAGTATTTATCAAGGAATATTTCTTCAATCTCCCTACATTCCATCTCTAATATCTCCCCTCATCCTTTGTGTTTTGGATTAATGAACACCACTGATCTTCATCTCCCAATGGATGATAAAATTCCAAGATGTCCTTTTATCTTTTATTTCATCCCAAAGAATGAAATATATTCTCTAGGGAACTTTTCCATTACTCAGTTATAAATGGGTTTGTAGTCCCATTGAATTTTTGAGGTTGTTAATGCATAAAAAAATCTGACAAATCTCCTCAATGTGTTGGATCTGGATTCTCCATACGAGTTATGTTATTGTTTATAACTTAAGTATGTTGTCCTAGTGTATTTATAAGATTCTTTGTACCAGTAGAAATACAAGATCCAACATCATTATCTTGTGTTGGATGAAAATTCCCACAAAAGACATGTGCATTCATGCGGTTTTCATTCATTTCACTAGGTTCCATTTCTAAATAACGACACAGACTAGATTAGTTTATAAATCATAATGTCTAATCCCAATATAGAAAAATACATAGCATACATAATCTCATAATCAAATACAAGGTTTCTTTGAGAAAAAATTAAAATTAAAATACATTATAATGGCTTGTAAAGAAAATTTAAATTATCCTAAGAATATCCCCTAGGATTTTCTGACCAGTTGCGCAGTAATACCCGTTTCTGTGTACCAAGATAACCCAGGTCAGGCCCGAAACACTTTATTGGGTTTTTCACTATAAAGTACATCTATTATATAACCACTTCCACTTTTAGTATCCAGACATAGATGTATTTTCTAGAAGGATCCACATAATCTATTCCTTACCAAAATAACAGGATGTTCTAGTACATTTATCCTCAAAGACTATCTTAGGCGGTTGTTCCCTGATATATTGTTTCTAAATATAATTTCCATGTTTTCTATTACACATCATTAGACTCTAACTATAAAGAATTGATCCCAATTTCCCAAAGCCAGTGCCTTATTACATTACATTGTCACGATTACAAAAAATTTGTATCCAAAAGGAATGACTATTTTAGTATAATTGGAAACAAGATATATATATATATATTCAACATTATATGAAAAAAGGAAATAAAATAGTAATTAATTCCATTAAAAACAACCATGCCTCCTAGATTATGCTAGCATGTCATTCATAATTTACTTCTTCCTATCCTGGGAAAATAAAACATAAGAATGGGTGAGCTCAAAATTATACATAAACCATACAAATAAATAATAATGTTTATATCAATATAAAACATCTCCAATATATCAAATTTACACTGAATATTTGACTTATTTAATGAATATAAATAACCTAAAAATTCTATTAAAAACATTATTGAAGAAAATACACATTCCACTTTGAAAAAATAACCTTTGAAAAAAAGTTCTCAAAATATTTTTTAAAGTAAAATTATTTTAAAATATCCTTTGATAATATGTAAAATAATATTTAAAACCATGGGTATTATATTTTGTGGAAATTTCCAATAATTCTGTATACATTAAAATAGTGATTCATTTCAAATTTTAAGTAAAAACCGAAATTGACTTATTTTGAAAATTTCATAAAGATTACATTAATTGTTTTTTATGTAAAAATATAAAAATGTATACTCAATTAATAATTTCTAAATTATTAATAAAATTTAATTCATTTTTTGAAAAAAATGATCTTGATGAAAAATAATTTTTGATTGAAAAGAGAAATAAATTTGTATGTCCGTAATTTTTTTTAGAAAAAGTATTAATTACCAAAGAAGTAAAAGATTGTAATATAACGTGAAGAAAATAATGAATAACCAAATGAGAATAAAATTAAGGCAGTTCATTAAAAAATGATCAAACAAATTCTTTCATTGAATATTCATTTATAAACAATACCAATAAAAATGAGGTTGATTCTTAAATATCTTACCACTTTGGTAAATTTTCAATCATAAGCCCCATGAATGGAATAAATGAAAATAAAAAATTTAATACCACGAATAGATATAAATTGATTATATAACATATAAAAAGGGTATTATATCAAACACACCCATGGAATAATTTGTAAATATGAAATATGTTTCACATTTTTAATAGTGAGATGAGATACCCTTACCACATGTTAAACTTCATTTATATATGTCCAAACCTCTTATATAATAACTATTGTATTATTATAAATATATTAAACACCATTATCATATATATAATACCATATATAATCTCATTATTATATTTTACCACTTATTGTGATTAATATGTCATTATTTTTATTTTGTGGGGTATTAATTATTCAGTTTTCTCATGTGTCATTTTTGTGAATCTAACAACCTGAGATGCTGAGATTTTTTTTAAATTTAATATTTTTGATATTTTAATTTAGAAAAAACAATATGTTATGTTTTTTAACAATATAAAAATGATTTATTCTTGGTTTACTCACAACACTGATTTTAGATTGCGTTACACGCAATACTACGATTAAACGAAACATGACAAACAATTACAATATTATTATTTAATTTCATATTTACCACATATATGTTTAAATTAAGTTTATTAATATTATTAACTAAATTAAAAATACATATGATGTACACATTCATTTATGATTAATAGTTTGGTGACTAGTAAATTATAAATGAAAATAAGAAACATTTCAAGAGAGTGATTTTTTTGAAAAAAAACAAATTTCCATTGAAAAAAGTATACAAACTTAATAAATAAATGGTGACAATTTTGTAATAGTTTTAATGAAATATTTATCTTATATATTTAATACAAATTTTAACCTTAATTAAATGTGTTTTAAATACCATTAATTTGAAAAAAAATTAATTTTACTCTTAAAAGAAATATTTTTCTAAAAACCAGTTCTATCATATAATGTAATGTTATTTTAAAATTAAATTTTATTAATTTTAAAATATTTATTTTTAAAAACATATTTATTTTTTACATCTTCATGTCAAAATTATCTTCTGGTAAATGTGTTATAAAATTTGGAAATTATAAATTTTTTCAATGAATAGTTGAAAATAAAAGTATTTTATTAAGAATTGTATTTTATTAGGTTGCTTATATAAAATTTAATGTTATTTTGATATTTTTTAGGAAATAAAATTGGATAAATTTTATATTAATTAATCCAATTTATTTAATTTTAATTAATTCTATATTATATTGGGATATTAATACAAATTATTTTATTGAGAACGTTCTCGTTTGAAAAAAACATTCTTATCGCTTTTCTGGGTTTAATTTTAACTTAAAATCATAAAATTATATCAGTTAAATTTTGATAAAATAGATCCAATATTTGGAATGAGAATAACATATATTGGATAATAATTTCAACATTATTCCATTATTAATATTTAATGTAGTAAAAAAATTAACTTGTTAAGGTTAAAATAGTTTTTCTGGGGTGGGGGAGGTAATATAAAAAGATAAGGGGATTAATGACAAATAATCTTTCAGAAAAACCATTTTAGGGATACATTATGAATTTATATATTATATTCTCTACAATGGATATTATGGAGGCTTTTGAAAAGAGAAAATTGTGGGCACACATTTTTCTCTTAAAAAATTGAAAGTATGGCACTCACCTCAACTTTAAAAGTACACCCATATCCTCTCAACATCACAAAAAATAATTTTCTTATCAAGTACGTTCACAAAAAAATTACTTCCCTATTATTTTTATTGAATCTTTATTTTTTCCATAAATATAAAATATGGCTTTTTGGGAAAACATAAAGTACTTGTCCGAAGAAGAGGTAACATCACTAACCGAGCATTTTATTTTATCTATTCTTAAAGCTCATTAAATTATTATTAACCCATGATGTTATAATAACCTCAATGTATCCAATAAACTTATCTGTTATTATGGTAATTTAATATTTTAAATTTATATCCATTCATATCATATGGGTTACAAAATCATCATCTCTGTGTTTGGAGGATTAGTGATTTATATTAAGATATTATTTTTTCATCACCAACTCTCACGGATAGATATAGTGGTGAATTAAATTATTATTTACTATATATATATTAAATTAATTTACAACTTTATGTATAATATAAGATATATGTTTTTCAACCAAACCGTTAGAAAATAATAACATCATTAATGTGCAGAACCGATTACCACCTCACAAACCTATAAGATGTATTTTTCATTTCTATATAACATAAAAGGAAAAAAGGTTAGATTAAGTAAATATATAAGATACATTTTAACATATTTATACATATATAATTTTGTTATGAAATCTATCTAATTATATTCAAATTTGTGGGGATATGATAACATTATTGGTGTGTATGACAAACTACCTTCTTACAAGGTGATGTTAATCACTTTTTAGGAAATATTCACATGGAAGTTAATTAGGATTGGTTTAAATAAAATTATGTGGTATATATAGAAAAAATGATTTTAAATTTTAATATATTATTTAAATTTCATTCCCTCAATCCTTTGAGAATATTTAAATGGTGTTCTAGTTTAAGTATGAGTTACTAACTCCATAAAAAATGTATTTAATTTTAAATATCTAAATTTTATTGATAAATATAAATCAATATATAATATATATATATATGATTTTTATATCATTTTTAACATTCTAAATTTTATTTAAAAATTATTTAATTAAGATTACAAAAGATAAAAAATCCACACATACCTAAAAAACAATGTAGTTATTATTTAAAACATGATTTTAAAAACTAATTATTAAGTAATAGGTATGTAAAGTTCTCAAGTAAACAAATAAATGTGATGAAATATATAATTATTATTCTTTAATGTATTTAAAAAAAATTTACATAGTATAAATTTTATTATAACCTATTTTAATGAAGTCAAGGCATATGGTAAGGGATTTCCATCTCACTTTTTATATATGTGAGACACATTCGATATTCAAAAACTATTTTTTATGTGGTATATATACTTCCTACGATTGAATTTAAAGATTATTTTATGAAAATTATAGGTATATATATATATATATCAATTTATAGATACCCCTTTCAAGGGGGTTATAGTAGAAAATTTACCAACGTGGTAATCAGTTTTTTCACAAATTTTGTTCTTTGGGAAATATATTATATTATTAACCTATGTTCATATACGAAGTATATATACTACCCATTTGAAATTATTTTATAATGATTATATTTATAGTTATTTTTTTTTAAATTTTATTCCCTAATTGGTCGTACTATAAAAAAGAAACCAATGTGGTAGTTGTTCGATATAACGATCCCATTATTCAACATGCTTATTTATTATTATTATGCTTTTTATAATAAAATATTATGATACATAATTCTATAAAATAATTAATTTTAATATCCTTAGGCTTTTTTTGATAATATATATTAAAATTAATTTCACTCTCTTTATATATCCTTTTTTCCAAAAATAATGTATTTTTAATGAAAAATGATATTATTCCTCTCTTTAGTAGAAAACCCATTTTAATTCAATATCCATGTTTTCTAAAAATTAAAAATATTTTTAAATTTTCATTTAGGACTATTTACAATTATTTTTAATCTTTTTTAAATGTTTCTAAATAATGGATCAAAATTAATCTTTATTCCATTAAAAAAATATCATTTCATTGGCTTTTATTGATGTTGTAAAATAAATATTTGTTTTAATCTTTACTACATGAGATAAATTTTATTCCATCATAAAAAACTCATTAGTTTAAATATTCCTTTATAAATATAAATGGTTAAATTTGTATAAAAATGTGTTTTTAAAAATTTATAAAAAAGAGATTCTCAAATAATGTTTACTTTCTTCAAGAAATATTTTAAATTAATATTATAGATTTATTTATATGTTTTCAAGATTAATTTCATAGAAATGGTTGAAAAATACATTATGTTTTAAAAAGTGGGTTTCATGTAGAATGATTATTTTCTACAAGATATCATTTAAAAATTTTAAATTATTGAATTCTATTTTTCATGGTTATTTTCAAATAAAATGTTTTTTGAAATTTTATATGTTTTAAAAAGTCTTTTTATGTTGAAAATCTATTTTTATCAAGAAATTTTATTATTGAATTTTAAAGCTTTAATTATAAGGTTTCATGTTTATTGTCAATGAAAATTATTGTGAGAATTTTTTATGTTTTAATTTTTTTCAAAGTGGAAAGGTTATTGTCCTCACGAAATTTTCTATGTTGTTTTTCATTCAATATAATTTTCCATTTATGATGATATAGTTTTTTGTTACATATAATTTTATGGGGATATGATTAAAGGATATAGTTTGTTTAATTCTATAAATAGTTTATTAATATGAAGAATAAATTTTTATGAAAAAAAACATTATTACATGGGTAATTCCATTATAAAATTATTGCTAAAACCGCTTTATTTTTCCATGGGATATGCTATGATGAAATGATTAAATGAATGTGAAACCTAATTTTTTTCATAGGATATACCATGATAAAATTTTATGAAAATAATTTATTATAGTGGGTTTTTATATGACTGTTATTTTCTGATCTTGTGGGATATATATATATATATTATTGTCATTATGTGGTAGTGATTAATTTATAACTACTGATGGAGGTGATTTTATAAACAAGGATGGTGGTTACATTATATCCAAGATGTGTGGGACCCATTTAAACCTCTAAATCATTAGGTAAATATTGATAAATCATGATTAAATATTTCATGTTTGAACTTGATTACAAGTTTAAAAATTTATGCATGAACTTAAAGGTTTCTCTACAATTCCATGTGTGAACCTCAGAACATATTCATACTGTTATTTGTATAACGAAATTTCATGTATATAATATTATGAATGGACCATGATGCATATGCACAATTTTATGTGAGATCATAGATTCATTTTCTTATATTAATTATAGAGAGAATTTCCATTTATTCATTTTCACAATGTTACACGCATATATTTAAGACAAATATTTATGACTGGTTTCAAAGTAATGTTCTTAGGGACCATATTCTTAGATTCCATTAGGATTAATGTATTATGAACTATAATTATTTTTTCAATGAATCAATTTTATAATATATGATATTAATGGTATGATTTAAAATTTATATTTTCATGTTATCATATCATTATACTCATGATATATTGACATCATTCTTGTTTAACCTTAATGAGCATCTATGACAAAACTTTATTATGTTTCATTTCATTAGGTTACAAAAAATTGTTTTCGGTTGGGTATTTCTAAGAAGAGTACTACTTAGGGTTATTTTTAGGGGAGTTGTTGAACTAATTTGAATTAATATGATGATTTTGTGTCTGTTCATAAAATAAACTGAACCTATATAGTCTATATGTGCGTGTATATGAAATTTATTTAATATATAACTAATAAAGGTAATATCTTTGTTTAATTAGTTGGGTCCTTATAGTTTGATATCAATAGTATTTTTTAATTAAAATTTTAAATCTAATAAGAGAAAAAAACTTATAAGATTTCATGGGATATTTATAAGAAGATGTATAGGGATATATATAAGAATAGGTATATGGACAATTAAATGTGTCGGAAAATATCCTTGAATATTGGTAAAGGGTTGAGTGAGTGGATTCCATGAAATTTCACCCCAATATAGATACTACAAGTAGATATGAGTTTGGGAAAGAAGAACCTAGGGGTAATAACTCTGGAATAGAATCATTTATCTATACTTGATCATAACCTAGTGCATGACAACGATCCTTACTGCACCCCATTGTTTGAAACTATACGGGGATATTCTTCATAAATTCATGAAAACATTTAGAATAATCATTAAAAATTTATTAATGTCTATGAATAAACTTGGTTAAGCTTATGGTTATATAGAATAACTATATGGACTACTGATTTTCACATCCAATAAATGATATTCCAGATTATGTGCTTTCCCACTATGAATAATGTTACTCACACTATTATTTTTTGTTTTAGTTAATGGTGGAAACATGAATGAATAATATTAACATTGAATGTGATAGAATATATATCAATAAGAAACCAAATGGGATGATGATTGGTTTGAAGGATTTTGTGATTATTCCCAATAATCTACATGATCAATGATAAAAAAACATATTCCTTAACACAATCCTAGATTAACCAAATAAAAAAAGAATTTTTTTTTTGAGATATCGGGTGATGGAGACCATTTTTAAAGGAAGATTCAATTTCTTATATGTCGGGAATGTGGGGAAAATCACCCATTTGAATATCTTTGAGAAAAAATATGATATTTTGAGTGTGGAAAAGAAGTAAATAATGAATTCAACTATTTAGGAAAAACTAAAAGTATGCGTGATACTAATTCATCCAGTGGTCCAGTTGACATCCTCACTGTTAGTGTTAAAAATGTAAAAGGAACCACCAACAATTTGGATATAGGTGATCTTATACAAGGGGTTTGTAGTCCAATGAGAAAGGATGGAAGGCCTCCTAAGGCTGGAAAATGGGTAAATATGGGGGTCAAAAAAGGGGGAAATCATCCTAGTCTTATATTTAAATGAAGATTCTATTCTCGAATTGTCAGGGATTGGACAATCATGATACCATGAGGTCCCTTAGACCCTTTATTCTAAAACATAAGCTCTATGTTATTTGTTTGTCCGAACGAAAAAGAGTTTTTTCTCCTATTATTTCCTATTTTGAAAATCCTGGTTTTCATTTTTTGAAATCCAATAGATCCTTATCAGATATTAAAAGGTTACAGGTTTTGGCTCATTGTTCATTATCTCATATTTCCCTAATAGTTAATACTGATCCGCATGTCACATGGTCCTTTAATCTTTATTGGATCCAACATTTCTTCTCTATTATTTATTCCCATAACTGTTATCAAGGTCGTGAGAATTTATGGATGGTTATTGGATCTCTCATCTCTTCGATCTTTGGTTCGTGGTCTATCCTCGGAGATTTTAATGCCATCATGAATTCTGATGAGAATATTGGAGCCATGAATAATGTCATTTCTTCAAGAGATTTCAATGTTTGTATTGATAATAATAAGATTAATGATGTTAATCTTGTTGGGGCTAAGTATACTTAGTACATGAATGTTTTTGATAGATTTGTTTGTAGTATAATTGTTAGGGCTTTTGTCAATGAGTATTGTCTTGATTTTTGGGGTTCTATTTCTTGTATGACTCTTTCCGAAATCAACTTTGATCATCATATTATTTTGGTTGACCTGGTGAGTAAGGATCCCAAACCTCCTTTGCCTTTTAGATTTAATAAAGCATGGGTTAATCATCCTGAATATATAATTATTGTTGAACAAACCTGGAGTTCTTGGAATGGTAGGGTCAATGATTTTTCATGTTTCATTAAGCTCGAACTCCTTAAAAGTAATTTGAAATTATGGTGTAAATTTTGTTTCAGTTCCCTTGATTCTGAAATTTCTTCTCTTGAGGAATCTCTTCAACAAATTCAGGAGAAGAATTCTTCAAATGACTTCTCTAATGATTTTTTGGGTGAGACTCAGCTGGTTTCCAAGATTATTAATTTTTCGATTCTCAAAGTTGCTTTGAAAAGAGACAATTTTAAGACTAATTGGTTGAGAGATGTGGATAGAAATTCTAATTTTTTCAATTATTTTGAATGAATTAGGAAAGTCTCAAGGCATCTCTCTTTGGTTAGAAATGGTAATAAGATCTTTGACAATAGAAAAGATCTTTCTGAGTATGTTGTACTTATTTTAAAGATCTCTTTACCAGTCATGTCCCTCTTGCTGATCTAGTGGAGAGTATTATTCAGACTCTTGTTAATCAAGAGGATAATTCCAACCTTAAATCTATCTCTTTAGACTTTGAAATCAAGGAAGAATCCTTTAGTCTAATGTCTGATAGCTCCCCAGGTCTAGATGGTTTTGTGATTTTTTTCATTCATACATATTGGGATGTCATTCACGATTATGTTTGTAGGATGGTTACTCATTTTTTTAATGGTGATTCTTTTACTCAAGGATTGAATGCTCAATTCCTTACCCTCATTCCAAAGACGGAGAATTCTAATGAGATTTATTTTTTCAGACCAGTTTCCATGATCAATAAAATTTTTAAAATTATTTTCAAAATCTTGGCTATGAGGTTTTCCTCTATTTCCATTAAGATTGTTTCTCCTAATCAGTTTGTCTTTATTAAGGGTAGTTCTATTCAAGATTGTCTTATTACTACCTTAGAATGTTTTAACCGTATTAAGAAATCCACAAGGGATGGTAATATTTATATCATGTTGGATGTCAGGATCTATTTTGATACTATAAATTGGAATTTCATTTATAAGGTTCTTCATTTTTTTGGTGTTTTCATTAATTAGGTTAAAATCATTTTTGAGTCAGCTCGTATCTCTGTCCTGGTTAATGGTTCCCCTGAGGGACTCTTTCCTTGTTCTAGAGGTGTCAGATAAGGTTACCCTCTTTCCGCTATTATTTTTTCCATTGCGGAGGACTATCTTATAAGATTACTTTTTATTATGGATGGCAATGGGAAACTGAAGTCAATTAGTGCTATTAGAGGTTTTGTTGCTCCCACTCACTTATTGTATGATGATGACATTATTCTTTTCATTAAAGGGGATAAGAGAAATATTAAAAATATTAAGCGTTCCCTTTTTCATTATGAAAAAGTATCTGGGAAAGAGATTAGTTGGAATAAGTCCTCTATTTATTTTGGTAGTAAATTTTCCAATTTCTAGGAAGACGAGCATTATTAAGGTTTTGGGTATTCATGAAGGTGTTTTTCCCTTTACATATTTTGTTGTTCTTATGTTTTGGGGGAGGCCTAAAGCTTTTCATTTTTCTGATTTTTTTTTTAAAATCAGATGACATCTTTCAACATGGAAGGGTAAGTCCATTTCCCTGGCAGGTCAGGTTTGCTTGGTTAGGGTTGTGATCATTTCTATGTTTGTTTATTCTTCCATGGTCTATAAGTGGCTGATCTCTCTCATCAAGAGCATTAATGATTCTATTAAAATTTCAATTTGTAGTGGTAATATCTTGGAGATGAAATTAGCTACAGTCTCTTGGAATTTTTTTTGTAAACCCTACGATGCTAGGCTGTCTTGGTATTAAAAATATTAAGGTGTTTAATGACTCTTTATAGGATTTGTTCATTTAAAGGATTGTCAATAGTAATTTTGAGTCTCTGAAATTTCTCTGTAATAAATTCGGGGACATGATCTGGAATGGGGTTTTTAATCATCTGGATTCTTCTGTATGGCCAGCTTTTAAATCCATTTTTTCCTCCATTGACTCTCATGCCAGATTTCTTGTTTCAAGGAACTCATATTTATATGTTTAGAAGGACAACTGTAATGGCTGCCCCCTAGATGATTCCATGGTGAATGATGATTTTAATGTTGATCTGGATGCTACGATTAAATATCAGCTCGATAATATGGGGGTCTACCTAATCATTTTTTACTATTATCAATAGTTATTGTTTCTCTAACATAGTGGATTTTTGGGCTTGGGAACCCCCTATAAATGACCTGATGACTTCTAAGAAAATTTGTTGTCATTCTCTATCTTGAAATATAGGTTGTAAATGGATGAGGGATCATTATATGAACTTTATTAGGCCTTCTTGGAAAACTTTTTCCTACAGACGGGCACATAGGAAGCTTCCTACTAATTATTTCCTTCAAAAAATGTGGCATCTCTCTCTATTCTTCATATGTGTTTTTTCATCAACATAGACAATATATTGATCATTTTTTTCTTAGTTGTGTTAGTTCCTCTTCACTGTGGAAGGCTGTTTCAGATATTTTTGAAATCCCTATGCCTAATATGTCTTCAATTCATTATTTATTTCAAGGCTGGCATCCTATTTTTCATTCTCCTCAATTAATGGATATTTTAGATTCACTTCTACTGAACTCATTAATTTTATTTGGTTTTCTCGGAATAAGGTGATTCACGATAGATTTACCTTCTCGGTAAGTGGGGTTTTATCAGCTATTCCTGCTGCTATGCGTAATGTTGATATTACAAAGAAGCATTTTCGCTTCCACTCAGTTCATGATTTGTCTGTTCTGAACCAGATATGTGTTAATGGAAATTTCAAGCCTCTGAATGGTACGTTAAAAGTTCTCTGGAAGGAACCTCTTCTTGGTTGGTTAAAATTTATTTCAGATGGTGCTTCTAGGGGTATTTCAGGGCTTTCTAGTTATGGTTCGGTTTTCAGGAATCATAAAGGGGATGTCCTTGGTTGTGTTCGTGGCCCTTGTGGCTTTGCCTCTTCACTTGAGGCTAAAATTATTGGCATTATCATTTATGTGGATCAAGCTGTGAATCGTGGTTGGGATAATTTATGGATTGAGAGTGATTCTTTTTTTGTTTGTTCTTCCTTAAAGATGGGTCTTCTTCACTTGTCGTGGAAGCTAACTAATCGTTTGATTAATTGTTTGGAGACTATATTTTCCTTGAATCATATTATCTCTCACATTGATAGGGAAGCCAATTCTATTGCTGATGACCTTGAATATAAAGGTGTTAATGGGGTTGATTTTTATTGGTATGATCAATTTCCTAATGATCTCCTTCATTTTCATAAAAATAACCGTGAAAAGCCTCCAATTTTTAGACTTTTGTAAGCTATCTCTTATCTCTGTTTGTGGCTGTTTATAAGGAGATTTTCATCCTTGTGTTTTTATTTTTTATTTGGGGCATGTTTTCTTAGTTTTATTTTTTTTCTTTTTTGGAGAGGTTTGCTTATAATTTTTTCTATAGGTTGGAAGTAGCTAGCCCGGGCCACTGGAAGCTTCTACAGTTGCTGCAAAAACGGAAATGATCTGACCACTGTGATCACCAATGGAGCTGACGTATCCTATAGAAAAAATGTGGCTGAGGAATAAATTCCTTACTGGAATCAATATGAACCTCAAAGACGACAACGACGTCAATGGGGGCCGGAGAGGCAAGGGGTGACCGACACCCGATTTATTTGCTACGACCAGTTTTTTGTTTCTTCTACTTGCAATCCAGAGCCCACCCTATTTTAATTGGTGTTTCTTGTTTGCTTTGGTTTTTTTCTTTTTCACCATAACCATGCTTTATGGTTTTGGTGTTTCTTGTCTGTATTTTTTCTTGTACTGTTTTCTATTTTCTTTAATAAATCTCCATTAATTTGAATAAAATGTGTGAATATGATGAAATTAAAAAATATAGTAAATGTTTTACACATGTATATAAAAACAATTCATCAGTCAACAATAAATTAAATATTAACATAAAATCCATTTGAAAATAATTAAAATTCATTCAAATGAAAACTATTTATCTAGGGATAAATGTGTTTTACCTCAATAAATTAAAAAATATATATTTTGAATTATTTTTAAAAAATTGTATATTATATATTAAATAAATTGTTTAAAATTCATCTTATGTGTTTTATAGGGAAGATATAACAATAAATCCAATTATACAATTAAAACCCATATTTTTATGAAAAGTAGTTTTGTCGCCTTTTTTACAATTATTTCAAAAATAGTTCTCACTATTTTAGATAATATATTTGAAATGTAAACTTTTTTTTGAATTATAAATTTTAAAATTATGTTCAATTGTATTTTTTGAGAGTTTTTTGAAAAGTTAAAATTTTCAGAGAATAGTTAAAAAAGAATTTTTTAATTTAGAACTTTCTTTTCATCTAAAAAATTGAAAAAAAAAATAATTTTTAATATGGTTTTAAGTGTAAAATAATACCATTTATATATCTAATAATCTAAATTAGTTAATTTAAATAAATTATATATTTTATCAAGATACTAAAACTTTATATTCTAATGAGAATTTTTTCATTGGAAAACCACCTTGTCATCGCGTCTATAGGTTTAATATTAATTTAAATTTAGGAAATTATTTAAATAAAATTTGAAAAAATTTTACCCATATTTTTAATTATCATAATTTATATTTCTTAATATGTTATACTTATTTTTTTACCCCTATGAGTAGTAAAAGCAGTAAAAAATTCATTAACGTGGTTATGTTTTAAACATGATTACTAGGGGTTAAACTAAAAATGTAAGGGTCAAAATGAACATGGGAATTTTCAAACTCATTAGATTTCCATATTTAGATATTATGACTTCATGTATATACAATAGTTAATTTTGGATTGCAATGGCATGAGGAAAACATGGATACAAGTTTTAATTTTAAAAAATATTTGTCAATCACCTCACTTATAAAAGGCCACCCCCTCTCTGGTCCACTTAGAAAGTAAAAAGAAAATTCTATAATACAGTAAATTACATTATCAATTAATTTGTTCCCTCCTATAATACTATAATCCTTATTTTGGTCATAAATATAACCTATGAATTATTTTTCTATAAACCAAAAGATGTTGTCTGAAGAAGAGGTGTCCTCCCTAACAATGTTTTTTATTTTACTTATTCCTCCAACTCATTAGATTATTATTTAACCATAATAATACCCTTTGTATATTAAATTTATTTATATGTTATGAAGTTAGTTTAATGACAAAAATCATTATCCTCCTCAATAAAATGGGTTACAAAATCATCATTCTTTTTTTGAAAGACTACCGCCTTGTGAATATAGGTTATTAATTTTCCATTACTTTATCTAATGATTGGATACAATCATTTATTTGAATTTTGTATATTATATTTAATACATTATTATACCTATGTAATTATAATAAAATATCTACTTTATTACCTCAAAATAAATTAGAAAAAATTACATTACTCATATGAATGGTAGACTACCGCATCGTGAATCGATGAGATGTGTTTTTCATTACTAAATTACACTAAAGGAAAGAAAGGATAAATTACAAAAATAAATAATTTTTTATTAACATATGTATACTTTTATAATATTATATCACATATAAATACTTACATTCCATTTTTTTGGGAATACGTTAACATTTCTCTAGTGTACAATGGATTACTACCTCCCATAGTGATGTGATTAATTCTTCACATACTCGTTAAATAGAATTTGATAAGTGAAGTTTAAATAATAACATATGATATATATATATATATAAATATATTTTTTAACTGTTATATATTATTTACATTTCTTTCTATCAATCGGTAAAGAAAATTGGTACTTCATTCATGTGAACATATGACTTATTGTCTCTATTAACGATGTATTCAATTTTATATCTCTTACTTTTATGTATTAAAATATATAAATTAATACTGAATATATATGATATTCAGATCTTGGATAAAATACTTGATATGATTGAAGTATTTATAAATTAAGAGGACGAAAAAAAAACATACACAAAAAATAAAGCGGTTATTTTCAAAAACAAGGTATTAATAAGTAATAATTTGTAATAATGTAAAAAAAGTAATATGGTAGTCATATATTTCATGATATATATAAGTATAGTTATATATTTTATTTATAATAAACTTATATTTATTATATATGAGGTTCAATCGTGTATGAATGATTTTGGAACATAAGGTTAGAGAGTTCTTGGCCACTTTTTACCTCTATGGAACACATGCATTATTCAAAACCAATTTATTTGGGGTGGTGTACATACTACATTGATTTTAATCATGAATATATTCATCAAAATATTTAAAACATACATGTGCATTTGTAGATATATCTTTCATGGTTTTTAAAATTCAAAAATTACGAATGTGGTAAAGTATTTTTTCCTAAATTTACCTTAATTGGTACTTAAGTTATATTATACTCTTATCATAAACAATGAGGTTCATACAATGAACCATTGACATGTAATATATTGAAAATTATTATTTTTATAATGTTTAAATTTTTTATTAGATATTATTCTTTAATTGGTCATATGATTCAAAAGATACTGAAGTGGTAATGGTTTGGTATTAAAATCCAATTGTTCATCAGGATTGTTTATGTGTATGATTTCTATGACAAAATATTATGATCCATATATCATGAAAGTCATGATGTTTCTTCTTATATTGTTTATTTTTTAGAATAAATTTTCCCCATATTTTTACTCTCTTTAGGAAGTCATGATTCCAAATAAATGGTATTAATGAAAACATAATTTATTTCTCTATCTAATTTGAAACCCTTATTTTCATAGATATATATTTTTTTGAAATGGTTTTTAAAAGTATATTATTAATTTTTTTCTCTAGTAATATTTAATTTCATTTGTACCCTTGTTTTATTTTTTATAAAAAATGTTTTATAATGAATCTTTATGTCATTTCTCAAAACATGATCGATTTGGATATTACTAAAAATGTGAGAGGAATAATTATTATAACATGTACAACATGAACAATATTTTTTAATATCCATGAACAACTAATTGGTTTTTAGTTTAAATTATAATATTAAAACGATATTTTAAAATAAAATGATATAAAATTTTTTAGTAACAAAAAGTTCTAGAAATATTATTTTTAAGAATGTTGTTTTTTAGAAATTAATATTTTAAATGATCTTCAGCTTGCATTTAAATGTTTTGATGGTTATTTTCAAAGAAAATGATTTTGAATATTTGTTAATTTTTAGTTTTTTTATGTGGAAAAATTAGTTTACTCATGAAATGTTTTAAATTATTCCCCAAGCATCCCTTGTATGTTTTCAAGGATAATTTCAATGAAAAGGTATTTGAAAATGATTTATGTTATTAAATGTTTTTTTTTGTGGAAATATTATTTTCTTAAAGGAATGTTTTAAATGATTTATAAAAATTCATCTATATGTATTCAAGTTTATTTTAAAATAAAATTATTTTGAAGTTATATAATGTTTTAAAAATTGATTATCATAGTGGAAATGATATTTTACCCAATAAAAGTTAAATGTGATTTTTATTTGAAAATAATTTTCCATCTATATTGGTATTTTTTGATGTTATTTTTAATTTACCGAGGATATGATCCAAGGATACCATTCTAATTATTTTTTTGAAATATTTAGTATTATTATGAGATAATTTTTATGAAACACATTTCTCTTCAACGATTTATACCTTGATAAAATTTCTATTATACCTACCTAATTTTTTATGAGTTATGATATAATGAAATAATGAAATTATTATTATTCCAACCTCTTTTTCATAGGTTATATAGTGATAAAATGTCTATAAATTGGTTTATTTTAATCTGTTTATAAATGATGATTATTTTGTTATTTTATGGGACAAATATGTATGAAATTAATTATGTTATGATGGTTATGTTATAAAAATGAATGATTGTTGAGTTATAATAAAGTAAAATGGTTACTTTATAACAAAAATGGGTAAAACAAATATCTCCCTCAAATTTATTATGTAAATATGGATAAATCATGAGTAAACATGATATGAAGGAACCATATTACTTCTTCACAATGTTATACATTATCTTAATGACATGTTCATTGTTATTATCATTAATGATATTACATATTCATAGCATTATGAAGGGACCTTGTCTGCGTGTGCCAAATTTTAGACATTGATATAGATGAATGTCCATAATTTAATGTGGGGGAATTGTTTCAAGTCCTTAACTTGTTTAGTGAAATATTTATATTTATGCAAGTTTAAAATTTTCTAATATTATGTTCATACCACAAATCTATTTCTGATTCTAATGTTATGTTTTCATAGATCATGTTCTTTTATTCCATTGTGATTCATGTCTTATAAACTGCCAAGATGTATTCCACGACTCTTGTTTATAATATATGATATTTTTGGAATGGTTTTAATATTTTATTACCTTGTTATCATAAATGTATTCACAAGATATGTTTGTATCTTCTTTTTTACCTTTAATAAAAATCACAGATCATACTTTCTTATGTTTCATTTAGACAGGTTATGATGAATGGTTTTATCTATGGTTTGTATATGGATAATACTATATGGGAAAAAAATTATCATATATGATGAGTATCATTCAAGAAAAATTAATATTATGATGTTTATTATTTAAATACACTAAACCTTAATGGAATACATGCATGTATTTGTGAAATTTTGTGAATATTCATTTAAAAAGATGTAATATCTATGTATGAGAATTGTGGGTATTTATAATGAATGTTTCTGTTATTTTAATATGATATATTTATATTATCACTATAATGGTATTAATTCAATAAATTTATTTTTCTGTTTATTAGATATTTAATTATAATATTACACGAATATTGGACATTAAAAATGATTCACATCGCTTCATGGAAATGTTAGGTCATACATACACACGAGTGTCAATATCTTTAACTCAATGGGTGAAAGAGTATGAACGTTTATTGTATATTAATTTTCTAAAATAGATAAAATTTCGATATATATAACATATATTTATTAAATTTACCCTAATTATTTTCCATGAAATGTGTATGTGATAAATAGATCACTTAGCATCGTGAGGCGGTAGCCTGTTGAACACATAAACAACATCGTCATATTATAAATAGAATATAATATAAGATTGTATATGATAAAATATAACAAAAATTATAATTATATTATAAATATGATATATATATATATATATATATTAAATCTTATTTTATGTTTAACTATGAGAATCGTTGTTGGAAAACATGTTATATCAGTTCACGAGGCAGCAGTCTTCTGTACACAAGACTGAAGATTTTGTTTCGATTTGATGGAAGAAAAGTTGGATAAATATTATAAAATAGACATAATAACATATTATTATATATAATATAATATTGTTTTTATATTTTATGCTTATAGATATAATTCAATATTGAAAAATAATAAAGAAAAATAAAGTTCTTAGAAAATACAATTACCTTCTCATAGAGAATATTCCGTTAAATATCTTTTTAAGGACCCTAGGATTTGTATTTCAAAATACTAGAAGATCTAGAATGTGGATAATGATGTTGAGAAAGTATTTAGGTAAGGATTATTGAGAAAAAATATCTATATAAGTTTGAATATGTGAGGGGGGGGGGTGTTCCATTTTCTTAACTAGGGTAGGGGGACCGTCATGAAACTTACATGGAAATTTCCCAAAAAAAATCCAGTATGAAAAATTCATTCACATTTTAAAATATCAGAACTACTATAGATTTTAAATTGGGAAGGATGTAATTAAAATATTTCTATCACATAGGATTTATACTTGTTTTGATGGAAATATTACCCTTATCATTTTTTAACCGTAGGTCAACATGTTTTCAACTTAACCGTGGTCATTAATTTTTATTGTTTTTACTATTTATTAGGTAAAAAATTTATTTGAACATATTAGATAATATATATTTATCTTATATAAAATAGAATAAATTTGTGAAAAATAAATTTATATAAGTGGTAAAATTAAATTTAAATATAAACCTATATATTTGTTGAAAAACAGGTTTTCTAATGGAAACCATTAAAAGTATAAAATGTTAGTTATATCAGATCCCAATATAAAATTATGTAAAATTGTAGAAACTAGTTAAAATTTAATATTACTTATTTAATTTTACTTTAAATCTAATTTATTATCTAATTTAATCATGTAAGTAATTTAAATTAAAATGTAGTTTTCTATTAAAAATCAATATATTTCAATATTACTCAAACAATTAATATATTTATAAATATTTATATAATTAACCCAAGGATAATATTTAAATATAGTTTCAATAAATAATTTTTCTTATTTAAAATATATTTTATAAGTTTTGTAAATATTAATTTTAAATTATTTTAAAAAATAGAAACTAAATAGTATTTTAGAAAAATTAAATTTTTTAGAAAACATTTCCTTATCTTTCAATTGATCCTTTTATTATATATAATCAATATTTTACCATTGAATTTAATATATAAAACATTAAATAATATAATTTTCATAAATTAGATAATATTATTCAAACCCACAATAATGAAGGCTATTTTTTAATAGACATGTTTAAATAATAATATTTAATTGAGTATCATATTTCATTCAAAACTGGAGTTTAAAGAGTGAAATGATATCAAATATATTTAATTTATTTCAAATAAAAATATATCCTTAAGTATCAGAGTGATTATTCACTTTTAATTTTTGGTGTTTTGTGTAGAATATGTTATTGAATATGATGTTATTATTTTAAAATAATGTTTTGTAACTTTCTAATATCCTTAAAAAACTGCACAATTATAATTTATTCTTAATCTTAGTAAAAAATGTTTTGAAACAAGAAAACTACTTTATTAAAAACCCACATCACAAAATGGGTTAATAAAACATCCTCGTTTTATGGGATAAAGGGAGTTGTTTTGGTAACAAGAATAAAACAATACTATAATTCTATGTAGGATAACTTTAGTGGAACATGGAAAAAATAGAATAGAATACAACCATATAGCCCAAGTATTAGTAGATAGTGATAGAGAAGATGGTCCTTACATATTTAAGCATAAAAAATAATAAATATTTGAGGATTTGAGAGAACATTAAATCAACAGAAATGAAACTAATAAGATATCAACATTTTCTCAAGATATTTTTACAAATTTTGAGGGATTATATTAGCATTATGACCAACAACACATGAAAAATATACTAAATATTTTCATCCCATTTTTGTTCTTTTATTCAATTAATATTTCTTATCTTACACCCAAAAATGAATATCTAATAATTATTTTCATTCTTGAATCACTAGAATTAACATTTAGAATATCGTTAGATTAAAGAATCAATGTAAATTCATTTATCATATCTCAAAATATTTTCCAAGACCAATATGAATAGAAAATATTATCAAATGAATCCCAAACATAAAAATAATCCATTCCATAAATATTTAACCTTAAGGCTAATCAAGAATATGTCAAACCAAATATATTTTAAAAAAATTTAGAATCAAACTCACTAAATCAACATTATATTTTGCAGAAAAAATAAAGAATATATTAATTTCATAATTAATATATATTTTAATACCATTATCACCATAAATCATTAATGAAAACATGATTTTTCCAAAAACAAATATTATGTTATCCAATATATTCTAAAAAACCAAACATGTGACAAACTATAACAGTGATAATATAAACCATAACATCTCTAAAAAATTACAAGGATTCCAGTACTAACCCATAATCATATATGTGTCATTATTTTTTCAATATAGATAATTAATATTTGGTTATATTCTCTAAATCATTTTTCTTTCGAAAATTTCAACTTTCTACTGAATCAATTTTCTTGGTACCATTTAACATATTCATCAAAATAAATAAATAAATACTACTGTATTAGAATGAAGATACATTTCATGATTAATATAATGAGAATATAATTTATAAAATACTACTAGGGAATATTTATTTATTATCAATACATAATCACTTAAATATCTCTCTCTCATATATATTAACAACATATGCTTGACCATGATATCTTAACTTCTTTTCAGGTATACTAAATTGAAACATGGGTCATTCATTTTTATAGTTCCCTAAGCCCATATAGTATAGAACCTAAATATAAATGGTATCTTTATCACACAATCGTTTTCATTCATGATTTAGTTTCTCTACACTATTGAAGAAAACTCTCATTCCCACCAAGCAAGTAGTATGGTGTTTATTTCTATAATTATGACTTGCGGGAAACCCATTATTCTGTTTAACTAGATTTACACTGCCATCATAATATTAACATAGTTAAAATTGTATCTATACACCATTTTGAATTATTTATCCACCATTGTATAGCATGTTACAATGACTTGAAATGACGAAAAATTTTGGGAGATATTTTTTGTTTGAAATATTTCCTTAATCTCATCATGTAAATTAACATTACGACTCATTGTATTGTGTGAACTAATATGGTCCCATTTCCCTAATATGGGTTCCATTTTATGAAATGGAATACACTAAATTAAATCATATTAATATATATGATAAAAAATAAAAAAAATAAGGGAAACTCATAAAATAAATCGAAAAATTTATTCGTGGTTAATATCATAATCATAATCATGGTTTCTCTAAAATATTTTCCAAATTAGAGATACAATTTTAAATCCTCTATAAGGGTTTGTAATGAAAATTTTAATTAAAAAATCATATGTATTGGGAGTGTGAAACCATTTGGCCATTAAAGATCATTAACATGTACCGCGTAATGCACAAGTAAAGCCCGATGTGCCATTTTTTAATTATTACTCCTAGTTACATCTATTCCAGAACCACATCCACTTGAAGTATACAAAAATGATTTATTTCTAGTCAAACCATATAATCAATACCTTAACAAAACATTATTATGTTGTTCTCTATGTATCCTCAATGTATATCATAGGTCTATTCTCCCTAATATATTATCCCCTTAATCATGTTCCCAAGACTCTCAGTAAACTTACAGTGATAAAAACTACCAAGATCCTACCCTCAGTAGGATATAGTAAATGGTTAATATATTAAATTATCTATAGACACAAGGAATCATTTCCCAATGTAAATAATTGTTAATATTTATTGAAAACAACACTCATGTGTTTCAGATACATTTAAAAAAAATTAGTTTTATTGATAACATCATTATCCTTCCATTCATATCCCAACATATATGTCCCAGAACACATCCATCTACCTCGAGGAAAATAAAACATAATAAATGGGTGATCAAAAATGAACCGTAAGAAAAAGAATAAAATATAATCTATCATGAATAAATCATCATAATTAATATATAAAGATAAATAACAAAATAAATATTTAATCAATAAAATACATATAATATGGATGAAATAAATGATGATCAAATAAATACATATTAATAGTGAAATAATAATGAATATTATCCATGGATATTATAACATATCGAGTAATCACATGAACATTAATAACTATTCTCATAATTAGAGAATACATAACTCTAGATATATAAATCATATTTTCTAGACCATTAAAAATATATTTTAAATATGAGGGTAATAAATATATCTATTTTTCCAAATTATTAGTCTCATGATACCCCTTAATGAGTTGAGGGGCTATAAACATGTTATTAAAAAATTCATGAAGTAATTATCCATTATACATTGAAAAACTCACCTTTTAAAATAATCATTTTACAAAAAAATCATGATAAAAATTTTATTTTAAAATTTTATGTAAAAACCTATAGAAAAACACTAAGAGATTGTGTTATCATGATGAAAAAATATTCCATTCATTACATATATATTAAAACAAGTATTTTGTTCAATTTTTTGTTAAAATCCAAAAGAGAATTATATTTGAAAATAATAGGGAAATTCCTTTATAAAGTTTTTTTAAAAGTAAAATTAAGTATAAGTTTATTAAATAAATTATTTTCAAAAGGATAAATAAATTTATATTTTTTAGAAAACATGGATTTTTATGAATCTTAATTTTTGACTGAAGAGGGATAAAATGGAAATTTTATTAAGCATTCTAAGTACCAAAGTGTGTAAAAATGGTACTATTAACTAAAAATGTTCATGAAAGAATATATTATAAGTAAATGAAATCTGTATAATTTACAATGATTAAATAATTTTCTTCAATCCAAATTCAAGTATAAACAATCCCGATTATAATGACATTGATACATAAATATATTACCACTTCAGTATCTTTCGAATCATAAAAACCATGAAAGAAGTAAAATAAAATTTAATATCAAATACCATGAAGATTTATAGATTCATGATATAAAATATTAAAAGGTTTATAACTACACCACACTAATGGAATATGTGTTGAATATGAATTGCATATCACAAAACTAAAATTGAGACAAGAAACTCTTACCATATGTTTGAAATCATTAGTATGTTTTTGAACCTCCTTTGTAACAAATATTGTTTTTTATAAATATATTATTGAACCATGATCATGTATTCTATACCAAAATTATCTTCTTTTAAAATTTTACCACACTTTAATTTATAATATTTCATTATTTTCATTATTTTGGGATTAATTTTCCTCAATTCTCTTGCACACATTGTCATGAATGTAACAGTTCTTGTAATAGGATATATCTCCAACATAAATAGAATGATATTAGTGTAATAAATGTTGTTATTTTTTATTCCTTATATCATGATTATATATCATATAAATTTTACATATAAAATGAATCACATCTCTTTATGGACATAGTAGGTCGTATGTACACACGAGTGATGATAAGATTCTCCTAAAGAGTGAAAGATTGAAGGAGTTTATTAGTTATTAATTTTAAAAAATTTATATCATCTAAAATATAACCCATGTATTAATTAATTCATTCCTCATTATTTTCCATGTAATTTTTAAGATAAATACTAATCATCCACTTCGTAAGGTGGTAGTCCACCATATACCCAAGTTATGTTATCGTAATTTAAAAGGAATGAAAATCAAGAAGGCTTCTGTGTAATAATAAAACCATAAGAATAATTATATCATGACTAATATATATATATATATATATATTTAATTCATCATTATATCCATCCATGAGAAGCATTGATGTAAAATTAGTAACATCCGCTTGCGAGGAGGTAGTCCATCAAACACACAATTAGTGATTTCATTTCTATTTGGTGGAAGTAGATATGAATAAATATTAATTAATATACATAAAAATATATAGTTATATATTATATGTTGGTTTTATTATATTCTAATTATTAATACATAGTTTATGGTTGTAATATAATAAATAAAAATAAATAGCTTAGTGAAGATACTTACATTCTTTAAGAAAAACCTCTATCAGATATCTACTTAAGGAAAAAAGGGTAGATATTTTAGGAAAATCAGTAGATATATAATATTTATAAGGATTATAAGAAGGTATTGCTTCAAATATTTCTATATCCATATGTCTTGATAGGTGTAAATAAGTGAGGGGAGGGAGTACCCTTTTATAAGTGGGGAAAGGTGATTGTTTTGTACATTACTTGTATATTTCCAAAAAAAGTACACAAATGATAATGTAATTGAAAAGAAAAAATATTCCAAAGGACCCAAAAAAAATTAAGAATTATATTATTGGCATATGGTGATAAAATATAATTTATACTGGTTTTTATGGATATCATACACTTATCTTATTAATTTATCTCCCTTATAAACCCATTTCAACCATAACCTCAATAATTAATTTTTTCTACTTCACTTTTCCTTATGGTCAAAAGTTTAGTAGACCATATTAGAAAATGAAAATTTTTATGATTCTAAATATTTATTTTTTTTTCAAATTCAATTAATTTTTTTTTCTAGAATCTAATTAAAAATTAAATCAGTGTTCGTATCAAAAAAACATTCTTCCCAAAGAAAGATGTTTAAATTTATAAAAAATTTACATCATTATTCAATATATAATTTATAAAAATGGAAAAAATTATAAATTTTTTAATATAACATAACTAATTCTACTTTAAAAAAACACAAAATATAATTTAACATTTTAAATAATTTATAAGAAAATCTATCATTCAATAATAATTCTGTGTTTTCAGTATTCCCCCAAAAAAATTTCTTTTTAGGTTCTATTAAAAAACACAACCAAAGTTATTTTAAAAATCACACTAAAAATAAAAAACTAATATTTCATTCAAAACTATTAAAAATATAATTTATCATTTTAAATGATTTGTATTGGCCATGTTTAAATAAATAAATTTTATAATGTATCATATTTCTTTCAAATCTGGTATTTTGTTAATTGAAATATATCAATGAAATTAAAAATATTAAAAAATATCTCATAAGGTCTAATGGTGTCACATTTTCATCTGATCTAGGCCTTTCTAATCATAAAAGTTGTCAAATATGATGTCCCTGTTTTAAAATATCACAGTTTTATATTCGCAAAAAAAATATCTTAGGTCACCATGACCATAAAGAAAATATAAATCTATGATTGAAGGAAGAAACATCCCTATGAATATATAATATAACTTATTAGGTGATTCCCTGATGTTTCTATGTGAAATAAATAAAAACATAATAATAACCAAGAATGGGTGTAGATAAATGTTCATAGAGGAAATGATTTAGTTTAATGGGAGTGAGAGAGGAGGGTTAAATAGGTTAAAGTACATACATATATAAGGTAAAAATCAAATTTTTATCTTTTTATATTGATCTCAAAGTTTTAAAAACAATTTTATAGTTGTAAAAATGATCCCAACTTCACATAGGATCCTTTATGGTTTCATTGAATCAAATAAATAATTGGGTTCCAAACATTAAAATCTAAACTCTAAAAAATGGAACGTGTGTTTCATGGTTTTTTTAGGGTTTCTACTAAATCAATTCTAAATTTTTGGTAGTATTTCTACATTATTTTTGTACAATATTAAAATTAAATTTCCTTGGAAGTAATGGTTAAAATAAAAAAAAATAACTAATGGAAAAAATATTTTAAAATCACCTTGTAGGTGTGAAAAATCATTAAAACACACATCTTATTTCCCTAAAAAATAACCCATACTTCTCTTAGAAGTGAGACACTACACAAAGTGTAAAAAAACATATTACCAATATGAAAATACATTGGGGGATATCCTTACTACATTAAAAATATTCTAATAATAATAAGATAATAAACTTTGGGTGTTTAATCCCACCAAATATAAATAAAGAATTGAACATGAAAATATAAATTGTAGAGTCACAAAAAATATAATCAATTGAATACATAATCCCACACATGGTCCAAAAATCCCAAAAACAATCCAAAAAATATTTTGAAAATTAGGATCTCAATCAAAAAATTGTAACTTAAATGAGACAACAAAATAATATGAATGTATTCATGATACAATTTAATGATTAAACGAATAAGACAAATTTTATTAATGAGAAAGAAATATGATGATCAAAAGATATAATTTTTATTAAATAAGAAACAAATTATGGTTCACATAATTTTTTTGTTAAGAATAACAAATAAGATAAAAAATAAATAACGACAAAAAACATAACAACCAATATAAATTTTAACGGAATAATTTATTATCCCACAAATAATCCCCTCTTAGATCAAGAAAAATTTATCATCAAATTTAGAAAAATTATAATAAATATTTATGTGCCTCTATATTATCTTTTATCACAATATAGATATACTAAAAAGATTTCCAAACATATATGGGGTTCTCCTTACCATTTAGTTATTTTCTCACTTTAGTAATCATTTATCAGGAAAATGAGTAGTAAGAAACATAAATATTAATGGAAAAGTTTATTATTATAAAATAATAACATTAAATAATAATTATGAATTTAAAAAATTATAATTAAATAACATTATTACCAATAATTTACATCTTTTATAACATTGAGGTTCATTAAGTGAGTATAAAGAAAAAGAATATAAAAATAAAATCAAAACCCATTATAAATTCAAAAAAGTATTGTTGAAAAAAAAATCAATCATTTTATGAACCAAATATCTCATAAAATCAAAAGAAACACTATATCTAATAGAATATTAAATTAAAATATAAAAACATACAAATATATATTTGTACAAAATCGGGAAATTGTTTAAAATAAAAATAGTAAAACAAACAAAAAGATAAAATAGTATTTAATTACTAATATCTATTTAGGATAATAATTTTTCTAGATGTTATTTTTATATGAAAATTAGTTTTATAAATTAATCTAATAAAATAAAAAAATCTCTTAATACCAAACAACCATCCAAGAACTACATTATTCCATAATCAAATAGGGCACTAAATGCCCATAAATTAACTCCCACTACACAACATGCAAGATAAACAATGTCCAAGTGAAATCATAAAACCATAAAGAATAATTTATGAAAATCGTAATAAAATAACTAAAACAAGAACACATCCTCTTGTATTATTCCAATAAAAATAATCATATTTAGTAAAGTCATAAAATCACACCTTAATTAATACATGTAAATGTTTCAGCACCGAAAAATATTGAATTATTTTCATAAAAGATTCAATTTCCTTTGAAATCCACATATTGGAAAAAATGTTAAAAAAAACCATAACCATATAACCTAATAAAACAATCAATATTTTTTGTTGAAAATTTAAACTCTTTATGGTACAAATTATATAATTTTAGAATAATTTTCCATTTAACCAAGAGTAAATTTCAGATCAAATCACATATCATAAAATAGATTTCCAAATTTTAAGAATCCATAAACCATTAAAACTATATAATTTTTTTCAAATGAGGACACCATAAATAAATGAGAAAATAAAACAACATAAATCAAACACACATGTAAACATGTAAACATGAAATATTCAACATTCCAAATGAAGTCACCAAGTTTTATAAATTGTTTGAAAACTCTTACTAGTTAGTTTTCCAATAAAAGTATTTATTTTTGTATAAAATGTAAAAGATATAGAAGGGATTAAATATTTTTTGGTTCTGCATAATTCTATGTATTCTTTATATAGACAAAAAAACTATTACTATAACCAAAAACCACATTTTTAAATCTAAAAAAACTCACTATGAGTATATCTAATCAAATCATAAAATTTACAGAAGGAGCCCAAAATTTTTCAACATATGTTAAAATAATTGCAGAATAATATTGTTTAATACTATTAAAATAATTTATTAATATAACATAATTGAGTAAAAAATAATACTATAAATAAAAAACAACTCTTAATTATTGTATTGAACACAGAAAAAAAATTCGGTTCATTGAAAAATTCTTAATTCTAGAAAAAAGTAATCATAATAATTACAATTCATGTTTTCATTAGATTAAAATACTTTCATTAAACACCCATTTTATTATAAAATAATTAAAATCTTGTGATAATTAAATTATATTTTTGAAATCTACTATCAACTCATTAAGTATAGATGTAAATAAAAATAAATTAAATATCTTTTTAAATAAAAATAATGTAAAACCATCCATTAAAATATTTTAAACAAAAGAAAAATTTCCAATGAATTTTTACACTAATGTAACCATTTTTATAGAATATAATTTTTTTCGTATAAGAAATCATTATTGTTCACAATAAAAAATATAAGAGAAAGAATAATAAAATAATATCTTCTTTAAAAAGTATGAAAAAACAATGAAATCATCTCAATCTCCAATAGTTATAAATAATTTAGATAAGGAGACTTAACATCATATATGAATCATTAATATCAATCACAATTAATATATAAAACTAATTGAAACCAATTTAAATTATTTATTAAGGAACAATATAATAAAACCTATTCATTTTTAGATTCTTGTTTTTGGTGCATGGTCTATATCACACAAACCATACCTATGAAATTACTAGGCTATAATATAAATTCCATGAATGATAGATGTGAAACCCTTAAATATGGATGAATAATTTTATTACTATAATTACACATTTCTAACATCCCATGGAATTTCAAGGTAGGGTTTTAAAAGTATTGGACATAAACATCATCATACATTTCATTTGTTCAAGTACAATCCTATCCTATATCTACCTGACTAATTAAATAACATATGTCACTCAACAACCTAGGAACCATTTATAAAATAAGTATTTGACAACGTTTTATCAAAAACCAACCTACGCCACCCACACACAAGGTAATAGAGATATCCCATGACAAGGATTGAAGGGTGTTCCCAATCCTAATTAGATGATGAATAGTTACAAAGAATCAATAATTTCCTTTAGAAATGATTTATCCAAAAAAAAATTATTTGATTCATTGAATCATAATTAACATTTCATATCATAGAAATTTAAAACTGTAAATCTGATTTATGAATTCAACAACAAATAGAAAATTTAAAATAATAGTACATTCTAATGAAAATAATCCAAAAACAACATCAATATAAAAATAATCCATCATATAGCCCTAAAAAAGATAATAATATATGATTATAAAATAGTATAGGATGGAGTGTGATGTGGATAAAAAATTGATAAAAAAATAGAAAAATTTGGCTAACTGTATTCATATAACACCTTAGTGAGGTCCAAACCATTTCAGCTAATAAAGCTGTACATATGATTATAATAGAGCCATACCACATCATGTGGTGATTTTTTCTAACCCTGTCCAATCCAAATGGGGAATATATTTAGCAATTGTGTATATATTGGATGTCGGAACACCAGACCAGTAGGTCCCACAATGTGAGTCATTAGAAACTCATTTCATATAAACTCAATTATCCTAGTTTCAATTATATTATGTGCATTTATGATATGTTTTATAAAGTCAATCAAAAAGTAAAATTCCTTTTCAATATGGAAATAAAAGTAAATATAAGGAAAATAAAAATTCAATAATCATGAAAAAAGTGATCACCCTTTTTCATCTATGATTTCTGTAACCCTGTCACTTGTGTCATCAGTTTTACTAATGGATAGCCAATATGTATATGAAAACTATATAGGAGGTCATGCCATGGCCTTGTGGCGTCATTCCAC
The DNA here is from genome assembly GCA_963277665.1 of Viscum album. Taxonomy (NCBI): domain Eukaryota; kingdom Viridiplantae; phylum Streptophyta; class Magnoliopsida; order Santalales; family Viscaceae; genus Viscum; species Viscum album. The sequence continues at coordinate 118,548,462 of OY728137.1, forward strand.
CAGAAAATAAAATTACCACTAACTGATTACTAAAGAGTATAACTCTTTTCCTAGTGTTGTGGTTTTCATGAATGCCAACCCATAATTGTCATATAAGATTAATTTATTTCATTATTTTTATATAATTAAAAAGGGATAGATAAAAATGGACATACCTACTTATTTACTGAGGGTTTCATGTAATATAACCATTTTAATTAATTCTCACCCATCACTAAATCATTTTCATTTCCAAATAGGTCAATTCATAGACATATTATAAACAAATTTTTTCAAGAAAAGCAATGAAATTAGGGTTAAAATATTTTCTTAAAAAAAGAATTAAAATATTTTTGAAAATAATATCATATGCAATTAAACTTTAAAACTCAAGTTAATTTTCAAATACTTCTTAAAAAAATTAAAACATTATATTTCAAAAACTATTTCATCAAACAAGGATTCCATAAACAATTTCCTATCTTTTTTCCCAAAAAATTAGAAATTAACGGAGACCACCCACATTTGATGTTAGTATACTTAATATAGGTTGATGTAACAATCCATGAAATATAGAACCACAATGATAAATAACCCTTTCAATAAATAAATCCAAAAATAACTATTAGTCACCTTAAACGTACAGATATAAAAATCATCGGATGAAAAAAAAGATAAATGAATAAGGTCATTTTCCTAGGTGATAATATAATGTTTCTAGCTTAAATAAACTAAAAAATAACTCCATAATGGTACATAGAATTATCCTAATGTATAAGGGATGTGATCAAGTTGAATGGGGGATAGAACAGAGAGTTAAATGGGTACATAAAGACATGGGTATAAGTTTAATGTCATATTTTTAGGTTTATGGGATAAAAATATTGTTTATCCACCCAATTATATAAATAATTCACCATCTAAGCGGATAACAACTACTTCACCATATAAAGTTTATATGTTTTATGCAGGGTTTAGTAAGTCATGAACCAATTGTGAAAATAAACACTAAAAAAATAAGATCATACTCCATGGATTCCTCATTGTTTATACTCTCCGGGAGACAATTTTAGGTCACTAATACTGTATAATTTTTGTGAAATTTCATAGGGATAAAAATGGAAAAGAATGAGTATGATAATAAGAAACAAAAAAGGATACAATTTGTGTGACTGGGGTCATTGAAAATGTGATGAATATCAAAATGAAAAAAATTAGATTGGTGTGGATTTAAAATATTCTCTTAAATGCAATAATAGATTATGAATAATAACGAAAACCATGTTGAGCTCGCAACACACCAAATAAGAAGTAGCACACTAATGATTATTTCATTCATAAATGATATCCATCATTCACCAGGTCTTGAAATCCTTTAATTTTTTAGTAGTGGATTAGGAAGAAATATATTTTTCATTATATTAAGATCAGTGCATTAAAAGGTGGATTCATCCATTTATTTTTTAGAAGGTGAGGTAGATCAAGGGTGGAACTTAATTTAGAGAAAGACAAATGAAAAATAAATCAACTCAATGGAATGAGAAGACTTTAGTAATATATCTTTAATAAATATTTTCTTCAAACTGTTCACATAAAAACATAGAGGGAATTCTTAGAGATGATGTAAAATAAGGGTGAATACTGGGGTATATATGAATAAAACATCATAAGACATTCAATGTATTCTTCTATTTACGTCACTAACCATGAAAAAATTATTGATTCTATAGTTTCCAAAAAACAATATATTATAAGAGAATTATCAATAACATACTTTGGTACCTATTAAAAAATTGATCAATGTGATCTCATATATGAAATAGAAATTAAAAAATACCTTTAATATTACTATTTTTGGAATAGAAGACAAACATGTAGTTTCATGGAATCCCAAATGAGGAAAAAATGATGAAATATAAATTATCTATCAATATAAAATTATATAGAAATAATAAATGGAGAATCTCCATAAAAAATGTGGAAATTATTTAATTGTTTGATATATGGCCATTGTGAAAATAATTGTTGAAGGGATATGAAGAATGAAAAGAATGGTAAACCTAATGAACCAACCACACTCAAATTATTTAACTATAATATGTATTGACTTTTTTAAAAAAATGGTGCATCAACCAAAGGGTTAATGATGAAAATTGACATCACCCAACACTAAATTCAATGGATAAAAAAATATAATACAATTACAACTTGTAATGAAATCCATGTAAAGAAATATATGTAAGGTACACTCATAATATACTATGAAACATAATTTTTATTATTTGATCCTAAATCTACACACTCTTTTATATATGGAAATTTTTCTATGAGATTCAAATCACAACCAAAATTATTATATTTTCAAATTTCTAGATAATCTCTATGTGGTATTATTTTTTCATTCCATATATATGTGTCCACTCAGTTAAAATTTAATTGAAATATATTTCATACTATTATTATTCCCCCATTAGTTAAATTGGATTAGTTTTTGGGCTTGGATTTTATATCTCTATATATATTCTCTAATAATTTTTGGGATAGGGATTTTTAATTCTATATCATCAAAAAACCTATGATTTTAGATCCGTTCATGGATAAATATTAACTCTATATGGGAATCACCGTTTTTTATGGGTATTAATACCTAATCACAAGGGGTTTTTTTCTTTAATTATTGGATGGAAATTCAATTTTCGTGATAAAGATTCTATGAAAGAAAAATATTACTTTACTGGTCTTACATGAGATATTTATTTTGATATATTTTTAGAATATATATATTTAGTCTTGTAAATAAATTTTTTAAACTAAACTATTTCCACCAATGAGATACAGTTAAAATTCCTTGGATGAAATTTATTTAAGTGGGGTATAATGTAACAACCCTTGATATTAATATGAAATTTTCTTTAAATAAAAACTATGTGCGATAAATTATTTCACTTATAAGAAAATAAAATTATTAGTAATATATTTTATTGAAATAAAATATTACAATGCTAGATAAACAATAATATATTATAAGAATAAAATATGAATTATCATTAAGAAAAATTATATATGTATAAGTCATAAACTATATAAATTGACTGTAAACATGGAATCTATTTCATTTTGATTTTCATTTAATGTCTTACCTCATATAATAACTATGTCTTGAAAGTAAAACATTAGAAATACAATATAAATTTTTAGAATATTTTAATTGAATAAGTTGAATGATTCTAGAGATATATGTAATGATATACATGGGAATGAAATATAAATGTTTCATATATGGTCGTTGGTCATATGATCAGGGGATATATAGCATTTGGATATATTACCATTGGATATATGGTCATATTAAATGATAACTTTGAATTTCTCTATTTTTTGGTAATAAAAAATTAAAAAAATAATTAATGGAAAAATTAAATTATAATAATTAATTAGAATATTTTTTGATAAAAATAATTATTTATATGTTTATATGTTATTTTAAATTAATGATCTTATCTGTTTTGAGAAATATTAAAATAGCGATGGATTACCTCAATTGAGGGGTTAGAAGATAAAAAATGGGATGTGGTTAAATTAATTAAATTTTATAAGGGGTGATTTTTAAATAATCACTATTCATTATCTGTTTAATTTTTGTAGTAATAATTAAATTGATAAAAATGAAATAGTTATATTCAAAAAAAAAACACACAAACACATATATATATATAATAAAATAAATTATCATTCCTATAATGATTATTATTTCATATGGAATAAAAATAAATCATTTTTCACGATAAAAAATATACATTAAAAAAACATTTATGCATTATAAATTTATTTTATTGAAATTTAGTTTTTATTTTTTTTTAAATTTAAAAAAATAATATGGATTTGAATTTATCAATTATATTGTAAAAATTAAGTAATATGTTGAAATTAATTTTTTAGCATAAAAAATAATTTACCATGGTAAAACATACTCAACCTGATAAAGGATAGAATAAGGTTAAATGGTCAAATTAATTCATATGGTAAACAAATATGACAAACACTTTTCAATTAATGGTTTGATGATAGAATAAATGATATATCCTAATATTATCTTATATAATTGTTCAATTTTTATCCACTTTTATTAAATACAAATGTTTTCTTTATGGGTCCCCTCCTCTTCCCACACCGAATAACATATTTCATTTGAATTTACTTTATATCCCTAAAAATTTTATCTCTCAAAAAATATCCACTAACATTTGGGAACATTTTATTTTACTAAGGTATCCCATGTCATTCATTTTTATGAGGATATTTAAGTGGAAAATCATGTATTTAATTGATTAAGAATGCATTTGACTAGGAAAAATGACCAATGTTATGATTATTTTCAATCTCAAAATAAAATTGAGATTGATTATATCTAAATTTATACCTTTTATTAATATCTAAAACAAAATGTATTTCCTTCATTTCTATTATTTTATATTGTTAATAATCCATATTAAAATTTACATTCCATTGGTTAACATTTCAATCAAAATAGTTTTTGTTAGTATATTCGATGTTATTATTTATTTTCAGGTTAAAATATTTATTCTCTATGTTTGTATTTATTATTATGGAATATCAAAATCATATATATCTCAACTATTTTATAAATACTTAAATAATATTATCAATATTAAGAAAAAAAATCTAGTATGGATTATTTTATTTTTTCATTTGGGTCATTTCTATTGAATTTAAATCACCATGTAAAATTGTGAATAAAATATAACTATTTAAAATTACACATTTGATCTATATTTTATCATAGTGTTATTCATTTTTATTTAAGAATAATCCTCCTTTTTTTTAAGGATTTTCAATATAGTTTCTATTATAATTGTTCTGGGAAAATTTCCGTTTTGAATAAAATATTTTAAAAACAATAAACTCTATTAATTCATTTTAAAATTAATTTCCAAATAATCTTATAATGTTATTGCAACTTTGTTAATGTCAATTAATAATTATTCTGAATCACTGTATATGTGATATAATAACAGCATCCAATTTTTTTCTTTGTATTTCTTATTAAAATATTTTTTAATAGTTTCACAAGTCTATTTTATTTTTCCTAAGATAATGATGCAATAATGTGATTATAAATGTATTCATAGTCCTTTTAAATATATACAAATGGTTCATAATTTTTTGAGAGGTGGTTCTCTATATACATCTAATTCATTCGTGAATATTCAATATAAAATGAGATAATGATATGGTATATGAGTGTTTATCCAATGATTTGTTTTCTTTCATGGGTGGTTTGCTCAAGTTCATAAGTTTATGGTACATATGTGGATATTCAAACATGAAAAGGTACATCGATATTTATACAAAGCCTAATATATTAATGAAATTTGATTACCCATGTCCAATATATGATAAATATTTATAATGTTACTCATTATGTATGGTTTTTCATTATACAATTTCAATATTCTTATATTATTCATCAGGCGTATGTCATGTTCAAAAATTAATGATTAATGTAACTTATGTTTTTGGAAAAAATATTTATTTTATGGCTTATTATTTTTGAAAAACTTTTTTTGGATATGATTTATTAATGTTGTGTATAGGTACATTCATTATACTCTCATACCTATATATTCATATTATTCTCAGTGATCATATTTATAAGTTATTTATTATATTTACCCTTATTGATAATCTGATCACACCCAATTATATATTTACATTCACTAGGTTATAAAGAATATATTTACCTATATTGTTTCTAAATGGGTATCACATAAGAAAACAATTTTTAGTAATTTTTTTTTACTAGTTGTAGTATGAGTTGATAATATATTTAATCTCCAATGACACTAAACCAATGGGTTCTCAGATTATGTGAATTTTTTATATGATATTAAAAAATTATAGAGATGACATAAAATATATTTGTTTTAAAATCAGGTTTTCCCTCATGGCCGCAAATCATATGTTTATTTTTTATATTTCTATTACTGGATCATGGAGTGTTGTTCTAAGGAATCACACTATAATTGAAAAACCCAATAGTTCTTCACTATACCTCTATGCATAAACATATCCAAATTAACCCTTCACCCTAATAGAATATTGATATTATCCTAGACCAGTAGTAAATAAACTATCTAGTAGTATACTTCATGGGGTCCACACTCCCCTTGAAATAAAGGTGGATATTGTGAATAAGGCTTATGTGGTAGGTATTCCTTGGATGCCTCATCTCCTTGAACTTCCAAATGGGTGTTATGGAAAACTCACACAAAAAACATTCAAAAAATCTCATTAAAACACTTACACATATCTTTTATCCATGGTTATTGACCTGTCTACCTAAGAACCCATTTTTATGTATCATACACTCCTTCTTTCTCAAGGTCATCATCCAGAACACACATTAGTGGCCCTATATCTCCATCATCCTAAAACACTAATAGAGTTTTTCATGGTGGGATCCCATTGATATGTAAATAAAATACTAAAGATATATATAACAAATTAAATGTTGAAAAGATTGAAATTTTTAACAAGACACACAACACACTTTCACGTATACTATCATACCAAAACAATGTCCTATAATATTTGACCTGACAAACCCAATCACCCATGTTAATTTCGGGTTCCACACACACTATAAACACATTGGAACTACATTATTATTCACACATAGAATCCAATCATTAGTGTGGATGATTACAATGATTCCATGAATTCCAATGGGAAAATACCATATAGTTTTTTTGGATATATTAATCATCCAAAACCCATTCCATTCCATAAAAAAATTGAAACCATATTTAAGATCACAAAAGTCATGTGATTACTACTTGTATTATATTATGCAAGATTACCACAAATTTCATATGTGGGAAAATAACTCTAAAATTAAAATAAAATATATCAAATAACTCTACTATAACCACTAAAACGTACCAATAAACAAATTTTTTTTAACTTGTAATACAGCCCATACTTATTATATAAAGGTAAAATCACTACATATAACCCATATTAATAAAATTACTTAAACCATCATCAATGTAATGTCCTACCCCCAAATTCGTAGCTATTTTGTGGTTCAGAAAGTAGAGGGGTCTCTACATGGACCTCCAGTGCACATCCATGTATTCTTGAGGCTTCTAAATATAAGTGAGGATATAGGGTAATACCATGGGGTTTCTATAATTCTATATCGGAGTTCATAATTATAGATAAAAATAAATTAAAAACAATCCATCAAAAAAACGAATTATCTGGACGTGATAAACACAACCATCATTAATAAAAGAAATGAAGCTTACAATAAGTCATATACATTACTTTGTTACCAATATGGATGACCAAATATAGTAAAATAATATAAGAATAAAATTAAATTAAATGATTCTCTATGGATTTTCCTAAGTATCACTTCATCCACAATATTAATCCATCCAATCTATCTCAGTCAATGATGCTACTCCATGCATTTGACCAATATGAACCTATGATTAAGGAAGGCTACATAGGTACCAAAGTGCAATGAATTTCAAAGAATGTTTTGGGTATAAAATAATAAGGAACCACCAATGTGATATCATATATAATAATTAAATGAAGTTCACATGTATGTGGTATGTTTAACAGAATAAAAAAACATGAAGCAAAAGTAAATTATCATTATCGATCCTCAATTCATCCACTAAACCTAGTATTGCCCAAAACATGGGTTTTAATGTTTTTTAGTTTCTCTTATCCCATTAAAAATTAATTCAAACAATAAATTATTTCTAATAGCCATGTAACATTTGGAATAACTACCGGGTATTGGGATCTTATCCAATGAATCACATTGTCATAGATTCACTATCTTATTTTGAGAAGAATGATCCATGAAAAAACAATAGTATAAAAATCCACAACTAATTTTATGGCCTTTTGGGAAATCTATTATTTTTTTATATTATGAACTACTATATATAAACAAATTTTCTAGGAAAAAATTTATTATAGACCATGATCGATTCTCGATGATCCTAGAAAATCAAGTATTATGAATCCCACTTGTAGTACCCCCCCGGTTTTTGTTATGTAACCCTTACTTGATTCTTTTCTTGGTTTTAAGGTTAAGGGTGTTGAATGGGAGAGTCGGGAGAACTTGGAAGGATGTCTTGAGGCAAAGGGAAGTCGCACACGAGGCGCATGGTTTATCTAAACTGTGTTGCAAAACCATGAGCAGTGGGTCTTGGAGGTAGTGGATTCCACACAGTTGGCACACGGTTTGTCTAACCATGTGGCCAAACTGTGCGAGACGGGTTGTCGAGGCTATAGATAACGCACAGTTAGGGCACGGTTTTCCAAACCATGTGGACTAACCGCGCAGTTACATAAAATTAGATCTTTAAATTGTGGGTCTACCTCGTTTTGCCTCTAATTTCCTCATTAAAGCTCCTAAGTGACCCTAACTCGGGATTTTGGTTCTCTTATGGGGAAAGAGGGTTCTCCCATTATTCTAGAGGTGATCTAAAGGCTTCTCATGCAGAATTGAAGCCGGATTCTTGAGGTATGTGATCTCTCCCCTTCATTCTTGGATGGTTTCATAGATCTACTTAGATCTACTTCTCGTTTTTTCTATATTTCTTATATCTACGCCTGTTATGAGTAGATCTAAGTGTGTGGATTCCAAATATGACGAGATTTGGTCTTGGTTGTGTTAGGAGTAGATATCTAAGAAGGATTTTTGGATATTTTACCCGGTGATCTTGAGCGTTCTTCGTCCGTTGCTTGGTTTCACCTTTTTGTTGAGCTTGGTTTCTTCACTCTCGATTCCTCTTTCTTAGAACTTGAAGGCTCAGTTTCAAATTGTTTTCCTTGATTGAAATGATTTGTTTATCTAATGTGAAAGAATATTTGAAACCCATTTTTAGTAATGGGTGATGGAAATTGTGTGTTTTTGGAAAGTGGTTGTTGAAGTAAATTTAAAATAGTGATTTTAAATTGGATATGTTTTTTTTCATGAAAAGAATGATTTTTAATAAAAGGGTGATGCTTTATTGAATGTTTTTGAACAAACATGGTTTTGAGCATAGATTTTCATGGGTTGTGTTCTGTGTTCATGTGCATTGGGATGGATAAGGGTGAGAAGTACCTCCATCAAAAGGTTGGGATGGATAAGGGTGAGAAGTACTCCCATAAAAAGGTTGGGATAGATAAGGGTGAGAAGTACCTCCATAAAAAGGTTCAAGTGGATAAGGGCGAGAATTACCCCCATCAAAAGGGTGGGAGGGATAAGGTCGTGAAGTAACCCCATCAAGCTAGTTCACTAAGTATGACTTAGTGGAAGGATTACTCCCCACTCGCGAGTATAGGGTGGTCGAGGTTTCATGCATCGATGATTGTGTGGATTTATGAAATGTAATGAATGTTTCAAAATGGAAATGGTAATTTTATTAGAAACATTGCGTGGATGCTTTTCTTGAGAAAGATAGTTTTTGTTGGAAAATGGTTTTGACATGGAACTTGTTATATTGTGAACTGTTTTGGAATTGTTTCATATAAATTGTCTTATATAAATGTGATAAAATTTTCTATCATAGAGGCATGTGTTGGGAATTCATTGGGGAAAACCTACTGAGTTTCATTACTCACCCCCTGCATTGGCCCGTTGGTACTTTTGCAGATGTCATATTCCGGGATGTTGGCAAAGGAAAAGTGTCTCATGTTTATGGAACTACTTTGTGATGCTTGGGCTGGTTCATGATGTTGGAGCTTGGAGCTTGTGGAGCATAGATATGGGTTGTTATATTGTAGTCTTTGAGTATGTCTTTCTTCCGTTTACTCTTTTTTGTTGTTGGTTTCCATTGTGGTACTCTTGGTTGGTTTTGATAAAATAAATGGTTTAGTTTTCTTTGTTATTATCATGCATCATCTAGTTGTTTTGTCTGGTTATGGTTGTTGGTTTTGGGGTATGTTTTAAATGGGTAAATTGTTCCCCACTTTTCTTGAAACCCTTCGGCATTTATTTCCTGCCATTGGCACCCTAGGGATGTCTCTTAAGGCCTAGTAATGACTCATTGCACTCTCAAGCCAATGAGAATTGGCGGGTCATTACAAATGGTATCAGCTTGTTCGGTCCTTTCCTAACAAGTTGTCATCGATGTTCTCGGTCATGGAGTTGAAATTTCTTTTCTTCTATTCCTTGGGTTGCAATCTTAGAAAAGAGTAGGATTGTCGGAACTTGATATGTATAGCATAAAAGGATGTAGAAAACCTATTTATGATGAACTTCAAGTTACCAGGGTGTTGGGTACATAAGAAGTTTGGATACACTTCTAGAATCTTGAAAATCTCATTGTCATGGGTTTAGCCAATGAGATGAGAATTTCATGCATTATAGAGGAATGACTTCCCACTAGGATTGCATATCTCATTTTGAATAATGATTTATGATTTCGGGAAAGGTGCAAATTTTTGAAAAATACATAATTTGATTTTCAAATGAATGATTTGAAAAGTGGATATTTTGTGTATTTTGAAAACGGGTGGATTTTCAAAAAGCAAGTGGGATGTTTTCAAAAATAAGTGAACATGTGGAAAAGCGCGATGGTTGGAAAACAATGATGTGGTGATGATGTGATAGAAATTTAATGGCCAAGCATTAAGTTGCTAGGAAGTGAGACTAACGGCGTGCATTGTTTTTATAGAAAATGGCACCCGCTAGGCATTGTAGAAACCAAACGGAAGAGGCTGCGGAGAATGTGGTTGCACCTGAACCACTTGTGAACCAAGAGCTGGTTCAGAGTATTGTCCAAGCCTTTCAAGCTGTGGATACAGGTAACCAGAGGAACGCGCCCCGACATGTGGGTAATACCTTCCTGTTCATGAAGCAGAATCCACCGAACATTAGGGGTGATGCTAAACCCGAAATGGTAGAGGTGTGTCTAAGTAGGATGAATCGTATATTAGATTTCATCCGCACACCAGTAGAGCTGAAACTATAGCTAGCGATGTATATGATCGAGTATCTTGCACGTTAGTGGTGGGATTTAGCTCTGTATGCTAAATTCGATGAAGGCCTTACATGGGAGGATTTTGAATAATTTTTTAACAATCAATTCTATCCTCAAACGTTTAAGATCTAGAAAACAACGGACTTCTTCATCTTGAAATAGGAGAGCCTCTCTTTCATAGAGTATGTGTCTAAGTTCATGAATTTAGTCCGTTCTGCACCAGAGGTGGCGGCAAGTTCTTCTTTTAAAGAACGCATCTTCGAATCGGGGATAAGGTTGTAGATTCAATCTAAGATTGTGGTGCTCTATATTATAGATTATACAGAGATGGTGAACAGAGAAACGATTGTTGAACGTGATATCTCGGGATTGATTGGAGGAGGAATGATGATACCCATGGGAATGGGTGGGAACTCCAATGATGGGATCATGTGGAAGATGGACACCTACTTCCAAGGTGGGAGTGCGAATCAGAACTAGACAACGGGATCAGTCAACCTTCCTCCACGACCCCAGAGCAAAGCAGGTTGCTTTCAATGTGGTTCGACTGATCACATGAAACGAGAATGTACAACACGGCCGAGATCATACCACAATTTCAAGCAGATGGGGAATCTATAGTGTTATTGTAGAAATTCTTTGAGGTCGGGTGCGCATGATACTTCTCAAGCATCATAAGCATCGTATGCTTCGACAGAGAAAGGACAGCAAAATCAGTCTTGCTAGCAGAACAAAGCTACTTATGCTGATTCCAGGAATACCATGTCTCCTAAGGTAGGGCAATCTCAACAAGGCAATAAGGAGCAAAGTGTAGCCACAATGAAATTATATTGAGCTGAGCAGATGATGGTCAATGATCAGGCTGGACCATCCACGGTGAGATGTATGGTTCTTTTGAATTCTACCCTCATGCAAGTGTTGTTCGATACTGGTGCATCTCATTCCTTTCTTTCTTCTCATATTTCTTATTTTCTGAACATAAAACTGGAAATGATGCCTTATGTCTTGAAATTGAAAACTCCACTTGGTGAAAGTGAATTTTAAGCCTTTGTGTGTAGAGAATGTGATATAACTATTGATGGAGTTGAGATGAAATGGGATCTCTCTGTGATGGAGATGGATTTCTATGATATAATCATGGGTTTGGATTGGTTGACATGGTTTAAGGCTCACATCGACTGTTATAGGAGAATAGTTCATCTCACGACTGAGGATGGCAATGACCATCACTTTAGAGGAGAAAGGATAGTAAAGAATGGCCCAAAGATCTTGTTGGCACAAATGGTGGGAACAATCTCTTACCAATTGGCTACATTGACTTTGGCATCATTAGAAGAGAGTGAGGAAAATAGTTTTCCAGCTGTGGTGGATCAATTTCTTGATGTTTTTTCTGAAAACATATTAGGATTACCACCTGTAAGAGAAGTGGAGTTTACGATTGATATCCTTCAGGGGACTAGTCCTATTTTCCTTCCGTCTTATAGGATTGCACCAACAGAGTTACTGGAATTGAAAGTGCAGTTAGAGGAGCTCTAAAGCAAGGGTTTTATTCAGCCAATCGTGTCTCTGTGGGAAGCAACTGTTTTGTTTGTAAAGAAATCAGATAGAATATTGAGGCAATGTTTGGATTATCGTAAACATAGCCATGTTACAATAATGAATAGATATCCACTTCCACGCACTGATGACCCGTTTGATCTATTGAGGGGAGATCCGTGGTTCTCAAAAATTGACTTGCGGTCAGGATATCACTAGCTGTGAGTTCGAAAGGTGGATATTCTGAAGATATCCTTCAGAAGAAGATATAGCCACTACGAATATGTAATCATGCATTTTGGTCTTACGAATGAACCCACAGTATATATGGAATTGATGAATTGGATATTTTAGCATTATCTAGATTATTTTGTTGTGGTGTTTGTGGATGACATATTGGAGTATTCAAGAACAAGGACTGAGAATGAGCAACACTTGACGATAGTATTGTAAATCTTCAGAGACCATCAGTTGTATGAAAAATTATCAAAGTGTGATTTTTGGATACAAGAGGTATGTTTTCTAGGCCATGTTGTTTCTAGGAAAGATGTTTTTGCGGATCCAGAAAAGATAGAAGCAGTTTTTTCTTGGCAACCACTGAACAATGTCTTTGAAATACAATGTTTTCTTGGACTAGCTGGTTATTACCGACTATATGTATGTGACTTCTCAGGACTATCTTTGCCTATGAAAACATTTACAATGAAGAACAATGCATTTCAATGGACTGAAGAATGTCATATATCTCTTTAAGAGTTGAAAATTCTGCTTGCATCAGCACCTATCTTAATCTTTCCAGAGTCAGGGAAAGGATACGTGGTGTATTGTGATGCTTTGGGAATAGGGTTGGGTTGCGTTTTCATGCAAGGAGACCATGTGGTTGCTTATGGCTCTAGGAAATTGAGGGTGCATGAGGAAATTACTCGACACATGATTTGGAGTTAGCTACAGTCATCCATTCTTTAAAAACATGGAGACATTATCTCTTTGGTGATAAATTTAAAGTGTTTACAGATCACAAAAGTTTGAAACACATTTTCTCACAGCGATATTTGAATCTGAGGCAGAGGATATGGATAGAGTATCTTCAAATGTTCGAAATTTCCTCGATGTATACACCAGGTAAGGGCAATTCGATTGCCGATGCATTATGCAGAAAGTCGTATTCTTAGTTGGAAAAATAAGCAGTAGATGAGTGTCACTTGATGTTGGTCCTAGCCAACATGCATGTGGACTGTGAAGATAATGGTGATGTTGTGGTTTTCTTTCTTGTTGCACTTGTTCCTGATTTGGTGTAGTTAGTAAAGGAGGCACATGAATCCGATGTAGACTGTGTTGTAATGATTTAAAATCTCAATAGTGGGGAGACCATTGACGGATGGAAACTAGAGGGAAGTTCAGTTTGGCGATTTCGAGATCACATGGTTGTACATTTAGCTGCTCTAGAACAATTCCTTCATGCTTACAACCATTCAAGATTGGTTGTACATCTGGGTACACAGTATATGTATAAGGTTTTTAAGGCCCAGTTTTGGTGGAGCGGCATGAAACGAAAGGTAGGTAAATTTGTTTTGAGGTGTTTAACTTGTCAGCAAGTTAAAGAAGAACACCAATGGCCAGCTGGTATGTTACAGTATTTACCTATCCCAGTGTGGAAATGGGATCAGATAGCAATGGATTTTGATATAGGTCTTCCATGAATGGTCCGGAAACACGATTCCATTTGGGTGATAGTGGATCGTCTAACCAATTCGGCACATTTCATCCCAATTCTCCAAACTCATACGGTGGAAGATCTTTAAAAAATCTATACCAGAGAAGTGGTAAAGAGGAATTCTATAATAGTGTCTATAGTCTTAGAAAGAGATTCGAGGTTCACATCTCGTTTCTGAAAATCATTACAGTAAGCCCTAGGGACTCGGTTGACGATGAGTACGGCGTATCATCCTCAGACAGATGGGCAGTCTGAGCGGACGATACAAAAATTAGAAGACATGTTGTGGGATTGTGTAATGGACTTTGGTGGCTCATGGGAGGAGAATATACCCTTAGTGGAGTTCTCATACAATAACAGTTATCAGGCCCTGATACACACGACTCTGTTTGAAGCATTGTATGGGCGTCCTTGACGTTATCCACTATGTTGGGTGGAAACTGGTGAAACATTACTAGTTGGGCTGAGCCATGTCCAATAAATAATGGAGAATATTCAGTTGATTAAAAAGAGGATAGAGACGACTAAGAGTCTTCATAAATCTTATGTAGATCACCGTCGAAGACCATATTCCTTCGTAGTGGGTGATCATGTATTTTTGAAAAACACTTCATGCCTTGGACATCATCATTTTGGGAAGTAGGGAAAATTATCTCCTCAATATACAAGCCTTTTTGAGATACTGGAATGAGTTGGAGAGGTGGCATATCGGTTGTCATTACCACCACAGTTCAGTTAGGTGCACAATGTGTTCCATGTATCTCAGTTAAAGAAGTATCAACCCAATCATGACCATGTGATCAGATGGGATCGCATTTACCTAGAGTCGAATGCTTCATTAATACATATCCCGATGCAGATTGTGGATAGGAAAGAAAATGTCTCACATGGAAAAAGCATCAGTCTAGTGCGGGTTTTATGGCAGCATGGTTAGATTCAGGAGGAGACTTGGGAACACAAGAAAGAAATGAAAGAGGAGTGGCCATAAGTCTTTCATGTAACCGTTGGTTTTTTACTTTCCAGGGATGGAAAGGCCAATGGTGGGGAGAATGTCGTACCGCTGGTTTCTGGTATGCAACCCTTGCATTATTATTTTCTTAGTTTTAATGTTAATGGTGTTGAATGGGAGAGTCGAAAGAACATGGAAGGATGTTTTTAGGCAAAGTGGAAGTCGCACGGGAGGGGCACAGTTTGTCTAAACCGTGCGGCCAAACCGTGCACAGTGGATCTCGGAGGCAGTGGCTTCCGCATGGTCGTTGCACGACTTGTCTAACCATGTGGGAAACTGTGCGAGAAGGGTGGCTGAGGCAGTAGATAATGCACGGTTAGTGCACGGTTTTCCAAATCGTGCGGACTAACCATGCAGTCACATAAAATTAGATCCTTAAATTGTGGATCTAACTTGTTTGGCCTCTAATTGCCTCATGAAAGCTCTTAAGCATCCCTAACTCGGGATTTTGGTTCTCCTAAGGTCATAGAGGGTTATCCCATCATTTTGGAGGTGATCTGAAGTCTCCTCTTGGTGAATCGAAGCCGGATTCTTGAGATATGTGATCGTCCTCCTTCGTTCTTGGATGGTTTCTTAGATCTACTTAGATTTACTTCTCTTCTTCCCTCGGTTTCTTAGATATACACCTATTATTGGTAGATCTATGTGCGTGGGTGCCAAATATGACAATATTTGGTCTTGGATGTGTTAGGATAAGATATCGAAGGAGGATTTTTGGAGATTTGATCAGTTGTTCTTGAGTGTTCTTCGTCCGTTGCTTGGTTTTGCCTTTTTTTTGAGGTAGGTGGGTTCAATCTCGATTCCTCTTTCATAGAACTTGAAGGCTTAGTTAAATTTTTTTTTCGTGATTGAAATAATTTTTCTATTTTCTGTGAAAGAATTGTTGAAACCCATTTTTAGTAATAGGTGATGGAAATCTTGTGTTTTTGGAAAGTGGTTGTTGAAGTAAATTTAAAATGGTGATTTGAAATTGGATATGGTTTTATTTCTTTAATGAAATGGTTTTCAATAATAGAGTGATTATTTATTGAACGGTTTTGAACACACATGATTTTGGGCATAGATTTCATGGGTTGTGGTGTGTGTTCATGTGCATTGGGATGGATAAGGGTGAGAAGTACCCCCATCAAATGGTTGGGATGGATAAGGGTGAGAATTACCCCCATCAAATGTTTGGGATGGATAAGGCCAAGAAGTACCCCCATCAAAAGGTTGGGATGGATGAGGGCGAGAAGTACCCCCATCAGTGGTTGGGAAGGATAAGGTTGTGAAATACCCCTGTCAAGGTAGTTCTCTATGTGATGACTTAGTGGAGTGATAACTCACCACTCGCGAGCATAGGGGGATCTCGGTTGCATGCATGGTTGGTTTTGTGGATTTATGAAATGGAATGAATGTGTCAAAATGGATATGGTAATTTGATTGGAATCTTTACTTGGCTTCTTTTCTTTAGAAAGATGGTTTTTTTTGGAAAATGGTGTTGACGTGGAACATGTTATATTGTGATCTGTTTTAGAATTGTTTCATATAAATTGTTTTATATAATTGTTCTATCATGTTTTATCCTAGATTCATTGGTTGGGAAGTCATTGGGGAAAACCTACTGAGTTTCATTACTCACCCCCTACTTTGGCACGTTGGTGCTTTTGCAGTTGTAATATACCGGGATGTTGGCAAAGGTAAAGTGTCACCTGTTTATGGCACTATATCGTTATGCTTGGGCTGGTTTGTGATGTTGGATCTTGGAGCTTGTGGACCATGGAGATGGGTTGTTATCTTGTAGTCTTTGAAGATGCCTTTCTGCTGTTTACTCTGTTTTGTTGTTGGTTTTTGTTGTGGTACGCTTGGTTGGTTTTGATAAAATAAATGGTTTAGTTTTATGAGTTTTTATCATTAATCATTTAGTTGTATAGTCTGGTTATGGGTGTTGGTTTTGTGGTTTGTTCCAAATAGGTAAATCGTCCCCCACTTGTCCTGAAACCCTTCAGAATTTATCTCCTGCCCTTGGTGCCTTGGGGATGTCGCTTAAGGCCTAGTAATGACTCGTTTTACTCTCAAGAAAATGAAAATTGGTGGGTGATTACAACATCCATTACCTTTCATCCTGATAAATCTAGTGTATATAAATATCAAACTCAATATAAAATTCCATTGAATCTAGGGAAATATAGTATATGTGAATAATTGGCTCATATGGACAAATTCCTCAAGTTCTGGGGAAATGTAGTATCTTAGGATTTATTACCAATTCTGATAATCCATGAGAAATCATAATTATAAATATCGGGCTCAGAGGATGGATAACAAGTATCACTAGGCATCCATTAATAACTACTATAAATGATGAATTATTAGGATATTATCATAGGAAATCCATATCATCAAGAATCATCACAAATTCCTTATAGTAAATTCAAGAAAATTCATAGTATTAGACTCAACTATTGATTCATGGTCTAAGGTGAGACCTACACCAATCACTCCCAAAATCTCTTACACACCCTCTCTAGGGTTAACATATCATTAGGTTACCCATTTAGGTACCCTAGGTCACATCATGTCCCAAAAATTCTATAAAGGTCCCTCGAACTCAGACTAAACCCTTGGGATGATCCTGACTGTAAGAATGAATAGTGTACCATGACATCATTTTTATAATCATTTGACATCCTCAAAAGGTTCCAAAATAATATCAAATTTTAATTTTTCTCAAGATATGGAATATGGACTATCTATCATTATAGGTTGTCTCAAGTTAGTCATCACACCGAACCCATCCACAAGTCTATCCCAAGGCATACCAACCCAAGTTCTCTCACCTCGTAGGGGAATGTATTCTCTCTATAAATTCGTCCATACTAGGCCAAATTTTGAAAGGAATGTCAAGGTTCATATATGGAAAATATATTATCCATTAAACAAAATACATAAATCATATCTACCTAGAGAATACTAATACACTTATCACTAGGGCCACTCCATTCCATTAATATCATTTAAACTTCACCTCTAATGTTCCAAAAATCCAATGACATGCGTGCATCATCAAGGCCTTGACCATCGGTGGATAGGAAAATCTATCAAATTACCAAGGTTCTATCATGACGCTTTGATTTTTTTCAGTCCGACCATTCATATAAATAATTTTTTTATAAACTAATTTTCCCTTGGTAGTGATACCACATATCTCATTGATATCATAAATTATTTAATGGAAAAACCATACAACATATATAGTGGACCACCAATGTTAATGGCAATTTTATTTTCTCCAATCACACATTGATTACTATCATGGGAGATCATGAAAGTATAACTAACCAAATCCCATAACCAAGAGGCTTTAAGTTACACCAGCACATTAAATAAATAATGATAATATATTATAATTGAATATTTAACTCACTTTTTATAATTAATAATTTATGAAAATTTTAATTTAATTAGGAATATCACATAAAATTTTACTAGATATCCTTTGAATATACAAAACACAAAAAAGAACACATAGTAGTTCCATGATTCACTCATTTAACTTCAAATAAAAATCCCTATCTATAATAAATGATTCCATATGTAAATTAATTTAATTTTATCTGTAACACATAAAAATCCAAATGGTCACATTCCTTCCCTATAATTGTATCCAATAGCATAAAGACAACATCTTGAGTCGTAAAATACACAAGATGATAAAAATAAACATTCTAAATGATTGATTCAACAAATATCAATTTTAATCCATTCCAAACCATAAACTAAAACAACAATGAAATAAATGACATCTGATGAGATGAAATAAAGGGGGAAGGAATTAAATATCATACCTCATATATACAACATGAACACATCAAAACCCCCCTCCCTGGGGGGGGGGTTGAATGATATGGGAAGGCGAGGTAGAGATCACTCAAATGAACCCCCCTAAACCCCGTTTATCTTAACAGTGAAAGGGAAATGAATAGAAAATTTATATTCTTCCCTTTCTAAAAAAACACACATGAAACCATCAGTAGAGAAAACTAGTAGGCTGATATTGTGAAATAATCAAGGGGAAAAGATAAAACCATATTAAAAGAAACATTTCTAGTGTGAATTGCTACTTCTTGGAATTAATAATTCCAGAATGTGGACTATCACTTAGAAACCACATTCATGAATCTTAATCACCTCATGAATTTCAATAATGTAATAAACTACCGATTACAATTTGAATGGTTGATGTTGACGAAATATCAAATTTTCGGCACCCAAACCTTCTATGATGATCACCTAAGATGATGAACCACCAATTGGGTCTCAATGTATGTTGATAAGGCATCTCTAGTAAGGTTAACAATCCTTGATTATTGATATATATAACATAATTCAAAAGAAACCATTTTTTAGTTACAAGAATTCAAATTTCAATAGAATCTTCACAGCCTGTACTGAAACAATATATTAAAATCCTCCAACTATAGAACAAATTATCATCAATATATCTCATCAACCATTAAATAAATAATATGGACTATCTTGGGTTTCTAAACCACTTTATATTCATTGTGATCTACCCTATTACATCATATGAGAATCGGTTGTGAAACTACAAACATGAGGTTCACTATGTATAAAAAAAACACACCACTCATCTCCATCACCAAAAACTCCATAAAAATTTCCATGTAATGGGTATATATAGATACATAACAATGTTAAAAATCTACACATCCCTTGGATTATGGAGCTCCCCCACACACATCTCTACACATACGAGTTAATCTATATTTGTGGTGCTCTGATACTTCGATATCCTAATGAACATTCTTAGATGTCCACAAATCAATTTAGTGTGATGTCCATATCAATCTATACAATTATACAGAAAAAATCTATTATACCTCCTCTATGTGACCATGCGTTGAATAAATTTATCACTCCAACTAAACTGTACAAATAATAAATATGTTCCTTAACCTAGACATTTTCACTGATGATTCACAAACCAAGGATCCCAATCATACCCTCTTAGGTGGTACAAATTTCATTTTCTTTCCTAATATTTCCCATCCCAGTAGAATCCATTTCTATGATTTCCCACATGATTACCAAATGAATTGTATCATGAATAACGTTTCACCCTATAAACCATGCCCGAAATATGATTTCAATCATAAATCACACAAAAAACCATATTTAATCATAAAAATCACCTTGGATAGAATCATGATCATATCGATCTTGTAGATAATGGAAAAAATCTATCTAATAGCTCCTTCGAATCCCAAAATTAGTATTTTATATAGTACCATATATTTTAAATCCATTATTTCACAAGTGTACAAACATAACATTGAAAATACATCTTCATTTCCTAACACACATCCATGATCATACTCATATGATTTCATTACTTTATATCCCCTAGTACTTATTTTAACTATAATAATAATAAATGGACATCTCCAACCCAATAAAAACTAACAGCCAACATAATGAATTTAACAACCATCATTCCTAAATCACTAGGAAAATTTCCTTAGCATTATCCATAATGAAAACTTCAATGAAGGACACACCCTTAACCAAAAAAATGGTTTATTCCACACCTAATGGATTTATTTATTTTTAACCTCAAGCATAAACTCAATAGGTTCCATCATCTCATGCATGTAGATCATTTGGAGCCACACTCATCCACTATTCATGAATAACACCCATCATCCACAGTTCCATTATAATCAAATTGAAAAAACTACTCATTTTTATCATATCCATTAATCATCCACTAATACAAAACTTATCATTTATTTTCATTACATAAGTACTATTCATATCCATTACATTATATTTTGATTCTTAAAAAATATAAAATGAGTATGCTTGTGTATTACACAATTGTTCCAACCAAGTCACACTCATATATGTAATATGTAATCAATACAAGAATCACACACCAAAAAAAATACGATACTCTCACATGTCAACATATTTATGATAGAATAATCCTTATGATTTCTCTTCAAAATTGAGAATCTCACATATCCTATTGGTTATAGAACAATCACTCTCTACTTTGGGTATTTTCTGAAACCTAAAACCTCAATCCATAATCTAACAGTGAGATAATAAAAAAAACATAAAAAATACATAGGGATATGAATAACAATTTTCCATCCCCGATAAAGAACCATAAAAAATCATGAATACTCATGGATGTTTCCTTAAGACAATCCATGGTATGATCTTTTAAATATCATATCCTTTAGAACTACTTGTGAACTATTTTCAAGGGAGAATAGATAAAAATCCCTTCAATGTTTAAAATATATATGGAATCACCATTCATGGATCCCATATTCATCAGTACATCATATTCATCAATCATATAAACCCATGAACAAACCCATGCTTTGCATCGCTAAGTAGAAAACATGAGATAAACCATCTATTGGGTTACCTGCACATATATGCTACCACGCTATTAAAAAATAATAGATAGATTACCAATATCCTATGTCATATCTCAATCAATATAAAATTCCATATAGCCTATAAATCATATATTACATTGGTCAAAACTCACACAACAAATATCTACCCTCACATATCCCATAGGTCATATCTTTCAAAAAACATAGCTAATGGAAAAACATCCTGTTATCATCTCAAATGTCACACAGTTACTCAAAAACACAAATTTTCAATATAATGCTGTCCCATATATAAATATATAAAACTAACATCACATCCCAAATCACTTCTTACTAGGTAACTAATACTTATAGTGAATATCTATACAAAAGTACCCCATGATAATAATAGTCTCAGGATAATCCTCTCTGGGCCTCCACATATGGGATTCACCCCCTCATGGATCACATTTTTTAATGTAATTTAAATAAATATAAATATAAATATATATACCCACATATACACCCATAATGTAATCACCCCACCATGATACATTTCAACTATATCAAAGTTGTATGGTTCAGTTATGCTAAATTCCACCACCATTCTATATGATAAATAACTATATAGGGTGTTACTAACACATAAAATATCCAAACACATTTCCTCAATCACCCAAAGGGTTTCATAAAAAGGAATAAAAATCTTAATCCAATTTATTATGGTTACAATACATCCCCTACGTGAGGGACTTCATAGTTTTCATTATGATGCAGTTCACTATAGATCCACATAATATACTATTATATGGAAAATATAATTTGATCAATCTAGTTGTAATACCTACAATAATTATTTTATAAGACAAACAATAAGTTTCCACTAAAACAATATATTTCAAAAAACTCATCATAAGTGAAATCAATCACACAATGTATTGTGAATGTCATGTGAATCCTATTTTATAAACATAACACATGGACACTGACCTCTTTCCTACATTCTAGGAGAAAATAACCAATAAATAAAAAATAATAATTCTATTAAACCCAAGTTAATTATACTAGATGAAATCATATAACTATAACATCAAACCCTAAGTACATGAATATAAATCCCCTAGTAATATGGACTTCTCATAAAGAAATGGGTTTCTGGCATTTCATTCTCATATCCATCCCAATACCTAACACATTTGTATATTAGTGGTAAAATATATTATAAGATATTGAGGGAATGTAAATCAAATTTATAAAACATGATGTTATATCAATCACATAAAAGATATAATTCCACTTTGTAGTGTCCCACCCCCAGTCCATGCCCACTTAGTAGTGCCCAGACTAGATGGGTCACCACTGGGACCTCAAATATTCCTCTTCATACCCCAGAGTATGGCGACTAATAGTGAGTTTGTATGGTAGTATAATACGGAGATGATAACCTAGTATAAAAGTGAGGGAAAATATAAAAAAAATGAACCAACCATCATCTATTAATAATAAATATAGTACATATAGAGAATATATACAACCATAAATTATAACTGAAATGGAAGAAGAACGTAGTTATTAGGACTCGTTTCCCATTCAACAGTACGAAAAAATAGAAAAAGTGAATACCAGAAAAAAATTAATCTAAATGATCCAATAATACCATCCCCAAGAAAAACCTTATCTAGAAGCCTAATCTATCTGACCTGTCCCCCTGGATTAATAATCTCTGCCCTGCTTCAAAACAAACCATTATGATTAGTGAATTCTTCTCAAGAACCAAAGTGACATGGACACTTAATAATGGTTTTTTTGAAACTTTTTAACACACCACATAAATAGTCATATATATAACTATTAAATTTTATTTATGTAGATGTGACATGATCAAATTGAATAAATAAAAATAGGGGACATAAACAAATAACTACTACAAAACAATAATTCATCCATTGAAACTAGGTTCAATCCAACCGAACTTCATCCAATTATATAGTATATTAGAGAATTCCATGATTTTTCTTCAACAAAACATGATCCCAAAAATTGATATAACATCTCACATTACTACTGGATCCATGGATCAAATCCATGGAATCCCATAGTTGTTATCTAAATTACAAATCCCTAGGGAATGAACCTAGGAAATCCTATTGTATCCAATGGCATGGATGGTTCCTTATAATCCTAATAAATCCATCATCTCTGTGTTTTAGGAACTACGATCAATTTAGTAACATTTAAAGTAATCAATTATTAGGACCCATGAACAATTTCAGGGTATCCCAAGAAATAGATTATTAGGTTTTATTAAATTGTTAAGTATTTTGGGAAATACAATTGATTTGAATATCATTCTAAATAGATTACTCCCATGTGTTTATGGAAACTAGTATATATGGGTCTAAGTAACATGAGATCCAATTCCATATTGTACATGAAAAGAAATTAACTCATGATCTATGAATTATTCATCGGTGTCCCTGGACATTATGAGCATGAATATCTACCTAAGATGCTGAATACCCGAAATCACAGTGAATCCATGATCTACTAGGATATATTGTTCACTTTAGTGGGGTGATCATAGGAAATCCATAATATATATTATAGTCATTGATTTATTAAATTTAATACATATAAATCTGTAGCATAAAACCCAAACATAGACTAATGATATAAGGCATCACCAGAACTCGACACTACCTAATTTCCTTAATCACTATCTCTTGGTTCACATATAATTAGGTTACCAACCACGATTCCCTTGATCACAACATTATATGGACTTCACAATGAGGCCCCTCACTATAAAACTCATTCATCATCTTGAGATTGATACTTAGAGTGAATATCATCCCTTGAAAGTGTCATTATAATATTCCAATGGACTTACTATGATAAAAAAATGTACCACTAACACTTTTAACAAGAAATAGCATGAGAACCATATCACATTCAAAATTATATTAGTTTGTTCCTCACGCCCAACCAGTCAACAAGTACTAACTATTATATACCCACCTTATTTCTCACACCTCAGGTGGTAAAAAACACTCTCCTCATACTAATCCCAACTATCCCAATATATTTGAAGCATCATAAGGTTCCCACATAGCCAATACATTGAATATCTATGTTATGTCATCACTCACCTATTCCTTGAAGTCAAAAAGGAACATATCACTAGGGCCACGCTCTGTTGTTCATTTTATTTGAATTACACAACTTAGAGACAATGTGTATTATGAAATATATTAATAATCAATGAATCAACTATAAGTTGATGAGGAAATTATTATACTACCTAAATATCCATCTTGGATGTTGTCATTTTCTTCAGTTCGTTCATTCATTTAAATAAAGAAATTAATTTTACATGGTCAAACAACCTCAGTACTCAGACCACATATCACATTACAAGACTAAACAACGAAATAAATTAAACTACTTTATAGAATGTACAAGGGATTAAATATCTTGTTAATAGAGTGATTTCCATTAATCACTACCTAAAAAAACTCACTTGAGATCATTGATGATTAACAAACCACTAACCATCACCATGTAGTAAAAAAATCATGGCAATACATAAATTAAGAAATTATAAAAACGTAAGAATTACTATTCAACTATATTATAAAAAATTATAATTAATTTACAATTTAATAAAATTTTTAATAACACAAAAAATCTCACCTAATCTCATCTACATTTTCATATAGAATCCAGAAACATGTGAGAGGTCCAATATGCACATCGAACACAATCTCTAGAAATTATTATCAGTATGTGATGGTTCTGTAAGAAAGTAAATTTAATTTAGGCTATAAATTAGTGATGTACCTTCACTAAAATAGCATGGACACAACATCTTTGTTCCTTATCTAAAGTGTCCAAAACAAAACCACCATTGGTAATGATTAATAACACCATGATATAATTGAATTAGTGAAAAAATATAAACCTAAACCATAATGAAATAAGTCTAATTAAATTTTAAATATGAATTGGGAAGGAAACTAAGATATTAAGTAAGATATAATAAATTGACACACTAATACACACCCTCATCAATGTGGTTTAAATTAGAGGAATAAGAGGGGGAGTGGCTGGAATTAATTTTAATTTTCTAAGTGGATTTTCCCATAATATGTCACAGAACACCTACATCACACGGAGAACCTAATAAACCATTATCCTAATAATGAATAATGATACTTTATTCCGTAAATAAACCAATATGAATGCCAATTTCTACAATGGGATAATAAATAGCCAATAAGGTAGTAGGAATGGAAAAATTTGTATCTACTCGATTCACTATAATGATTCCAATCATAAATAAAATATAGAAATAAAATATAATTTTAATAATAAAATATTAAATTTGATGATGAATGGGTATATATATATAAAATTATGAGAAAATAGATGTGAATGAATAATGAATGAAATAATAAGTATTTATTGATATTATGGAAACTATAAAATTGGAATTGTGATATGACTATTAGGGATAGTAATTTGGACATTGGAATTGTAACTTTTCCGATGAAATTATAAAAAAAATTAACTTATATTAATGATAGAAATATGATATATTTCCTAAATTATAAATTATCTGATGGATTTTCATTGGTAAAATTATTATATTGAATCATAAAAAAGTTTACAATGGTATGAAAGATGCGATTTTAAAAAAATTATAATTGAAGTAGAGTGGTTTTGTTTTCAAGATGTATTAAAGAATATGTAAAAATATAACTATTATGGACCTTGTTTTCAAGGAAATCATCGAGATTGTTTCCTCAGAAACACATGAGTGATGATATAATTCATTCTTAAGAGAGCTTACATTCATTTAACCAATTGGGATTTCATCTTCGAAGATAAATTAACATTGTTGGTTCTAACAACATGATAAATTATGATAGATTCACAATAAAAATATACATTATTACACCATATTAGTATTCTAATTTAAAAATAATTGATAAAACAATGAAACACTTATTTTATAAATGATTCCATTCCACATGGACCAATGAGGAAACATATTATCATACCATTTTTATAGCTACATAATGTCCCATATACTATTGGAACAATAATCCCTCTTAAATATTCGTCAATATTTTGATTTTATCAATCCCATGAAAGGGTAATCCCATATAACATCTGATGTAACATTGATATCATAATGATTACATGTAATATTGAAATGTTTTTAAATAGAAAATCAATGATTGAAATGTTACAGTTTCCATTTGGAATACTGTTGGCATCCTTGAAAATAACTATGATTTGAGAAAAAGAAGAATATATGATGACTTTTTTTGGAAATGTCTAAAGTTGTTCCTTCTGGAATATGACATGAAATAATTTAGCAATGTCCGTATATATAAGGATAATGATTTTTTTAGAAATATGGGAATTGTATCCAGAATTAATATGGTTATGTATAGAGTTTGTTTGTAGTTTTCCAACCTCAATCAAATCAACAATCAACCTCCAATGTGACAAGGATATTTTATAATATAAAAAAGATAGTTGAAATCCTATTTTGGGTGGTTATAGAGGTTTAATCAAGAGTATAAATAGATACAACTTATTGAATACAATCATCTATTTAAAAATTCATAAATGAAATATTAGAAACATGTGTGAATATGGAGGGTCTCATATATTTATTATTAAATAGATTTGTCCATCAATGAACCTATCTACAATTTGTATTTCTATACAACTTTTTTGAAGTTATAATACCATTATAATTCACTTCCAATAACATAATTTCCTATAGGTTAATAAAATTTCAATGGATCAAAAATTTATTGATATCGTCTTGATTAAATTTCAAATTGTTAATCTATCCATTAGATGACTTGTTGAGATAAAAAAACTTCTCAACCTGAATGAAAAGTTCCACAAATGGAATCCATGTCCAATTCTGAATCCAAAATCATAGATAGGATTATTCAATTACATGGTAGTGTTATTTGGTTATAATTTTCAATAAAATAACTCTGACATATGGCCAAACCGATGATTAAAAATAATACATGGTTCTAAATTTAAAATTTATTAACAATATACCTCTACAAAATCGATGAGACTCAGATTTTTTACTGATAAATCTCTAAATAAAAATATATTTTAAATAATGATTGAATCTAGAAATTTTATATAATCAATGTCATATAAGTGCATATGGTTTACAAAATTGGTTACATAGACCAATAATGACATTACTTTATAAAATTGATCCATTATAACAAAACAATTTTTATAGTATTGATTTTTTAAGTAATAAAAAGAGATATTAATAATCCATGAATGAATAAATAAGCATGTAAATAATAGTGTCATACAAAAGGAATAATCTTATCTCCATTGAGGGGGTTTTACCTTCCTAGTAATTAAAGAGACTTCTAAACTAACACAAGATGCTGTTAAAATAAGTGGTTATCTGGCCTTCCCAAAAATAGTGTCACACTAATATAATTTTTATTAATGTACCATTATTTTATTACTAGGTAATTAATCATTTCATATTTTTTACTTATATAGTTATTTGTTCCAAATATGATAAAGGATTGAATGTTATTGATAACCTTCTCTGAGAATCTCATATTAATGGAGGATGTTTTTTATTTTTTTTATATTAATTTTTTCTCCATTAGTAAAAAATGATATCATCAGCTTACAAAAATTGTAAAAGAATTATTAAATATATATTAGCCCTAATAGTCTCAAAATATTCTTTATCCACTACATTGAGAAAAAAAAATCTATGATAATCTTCTACAACAGTAAGAATGATTGTTAAAGGTGGGTCACATTATATAAATCCTATTAGGGATTTAAATTAACCCTCAAGAGATAAATTAATGATCATAGATATGTGTGATTAGTATATAAGAATGTGAATCCTAATAATAAATTATCCATAAAAAATAAAATAGAATAAAACCTTGAAAATTAACCCTGGTACATTATGTTAAAGGCTTTCTTGATAATAAGATTTCATACAATGTTCCCCACTATAAGGTCTTCTTATTAAATTAACATAGTATAAGGTTATAATAATGGAATCATGTATTCCTATTCCTTTAATAAAACAAAACTCATTCCATGATTTAGTTTTTTATGGAATTATTTTCAAACTTTGTGCAATGATTTTACCTATAATTTTATAAATTGTATTCCCTAAAGACAACATCTTGAAGGAGCCCACGTTAGATGATTTCTCCATCAAAGGAATAAGTATGATAAATTGGTCATGTATTCCCCATGTGATAGAACAACCCCATAAAAATGATTGAACAATAGACATATGTCATGATGGATAATATCCTAGAGGAATTGAAAGAATAATTTTTGGAATCCATTTGGACCAGAATCACATTAAGTAATTTTTTCCAAAGATTGCATTATTAAATTAAAATTTTATTGTATTAATATCAACATTTAATTATCCTCATAATTCATAATTTTGGGTAAAATACTATCCATTAACTTATAATTTCATGAGGGCCCACAAAAAAGATTCATATAGGAAGAAATCACATGACCAATGTAAGATTTGTATTCATCTAACACTTGATCTTCATCTTTGAAAAGATAAATATGCTGGATACTCATCTATTACCTTTGAATAAAGTTAATAAAAATTTATAATTGTATCACTATAATTTAAAAATATTATTTTGAAGGACTTCTTTGGAATCCCTTCCATGATATTTAAGAGGTTATTAGTCTTGGTATTTTCGTAGAATGAAAAATGTTTAATTAGAATATAATTATTAATATAATTATTTAAAAGGAAAATTATTTTGAAAATATATATTCATAAGATAATATTATGTTTTATTATAAATATTTGATAATTTTATGGGACTTTAATTAATTTTTCATTGGGTTATAAAATTGACTATAATATTAAATTTGTATTTGTTGAATAAATAATGGCTTTATTTAAAAATTAAAATTTTCATATTTAGAAATTTATTTTCATAAAATAATACAGTTTTAAAATTTACACATTGAAAAATGTATAGGGTTAATTTTTTTTTTTTTTTTTCATAGATAGAGGAATTTATCGTGAATAGCGGAATATGGTATTCTTCAGTAATAAAAATAATCATCTAAATAAATTAATTTTTTAGTCATAGATAATGTATGAATTGTATAATAATTTATTAGTTCAAAAAATATTGTATTATTTATTATATTTATTAATACGAATCAATATTGAGGATTGTATTATGCCTGAATAATAAATAAATGAATATAATAAAAAAACACCCCTCCCCTCCCCCTATAAATACAAACCAACACCACCGTATGTCTTCAAACAATATAAATCATGTGTCTTGTCAATAAGTTACCAAATTACCTTGAAACTACTCTTCCCAACAACCGATAATTCCTAGTCTCAAGAAATATCCAACTCAAGTACCCTAAGGAGGTTCTCAAGCAAATGACATTCATGAGGTAAGATCCCCAATCCTTCCCTTTTAATTTATTTTCTTTTGTCACAATTTTCTAACTTCTTATCCAATGTGAAATGATACCTCCAATATCATATATATAATTGAATTTTATTATGTTAATTTAATTTCCATAATCAAATTAATTATCTCTTCCTTTTATTCTAATAATGGAAACATCAATAATTATATGTCAGTTCACTAACTTCATGGATGATGAGTTTTTTTCATTAACACCTTCACAGATAGTCTTAGAATATTATTATAGTTAATATAGCATTAATTTTTTTTGTTATACCTTGTTTTATGTTCTAGAAATATTATATAGATACAAAATTAAGTAAAATGAATCTAAATAAGGATGATCAAAAAATCGCCAAAATAAACTAAAAAATTATCATTAACATAATATCAATTGAATCAAAATCATATCAGAAACAATTATATATTGGACCATATAAAATTTTGGATGTATATTATTACTATATAATTGCAATTCTGAATAATTAATAACATTTTACATGACCATCAAAAAATATTACAAGCCCAAAGACCATGAATCCATGGAACGAAGGCTCCTGGAATGAAAAAATTAAACATTAGAACTCATTAAAATGGACATATGTAAACCTCATAAAATTATATTAAATTAAAAAAATATATAATAGGTTATTATTTAGGTAATCAATGAGTCTTATTTTATTATCCAATAAATTAAGAGCGAGTGTATAATTCTATGAAACATAATGTAAGGGATCTCTATGAGCCTCTATTTTTTAATTTGGGTTACAATTTATATATATATAACAATATATTTTGTTATTATTCCCATATTATTATACTATATTCTATTTATATGTTCCAAAAATGTGTAGATATCTCAAATTTCCAATCATTTATGGGGAAGCACTTGTTTTAAATGATTCCCTTCTCTATTCCTCTCAATAAGAAATCCTAATTAAAGAGAAATTCTCTATTTCTTATCTATTTTAATGTATGATTCATGAAATATTTTAATCCACCATGATTTTTTTAAAATCACTCATTTCATCACAAAGAAATATCTTAGTTCAATTATGATTTTATGAGAAAAATTATTCCATTATCCACATTAGGACTCTTTATCATTTTCCATAAAATCACACTTAAGTGCAACATTTATAATGTTATATAATAACTATTTTTCCTATTTTCACATAATTTTTACTTAATTATAAACATTATATTATAATTATTTTCTTTTATGAATTTCCATGAATGATTTAAATAACATCTTTCATGGATACTATTATTATATTCCATTGGGTTACTACTGATGACATGATTACAATATCTATTTCTTTCTAGGGGTAATAAATATGTTTTTTAATATTTGTTGTATTATTTATGTGGAACAAATAGTAACAAATATGTTATTACGTGAGCAAACAAATAGTGTTCCAATGCATTGAGTATTATTTAGTCTAAGGAGACATCATATATGAGATTATTGATTAAACATAACCTGTTATGGGATATTTTCCACCACGTGATATACTCTTGGAAGTTAGTCTTGACTCATGTTTGTTTCATGTTAAATGTTTCTTCCACATTTCAATATTAAAATGATAAAAATATTACATGCTTATATTTTATTATACAATATTTCTATCCCAGATCAATTCTATTTCTGCTGTCATGTTATGGATTCTAACTAATATAATATTCTTTATTACTATGTTTATTCCCTTTTGGATAATTTTATTCGACACCTTATTTTCTATGATTGCCTAGGTACTACTTTAAAGGTTTAGGATCTTAGAGGGATTTATGGCCTAATTTTAGAGATTAAAGAAATTATATTTTTTATTTCTTGTTTTATAATCATGTACCTAGTATTCTAAAGACACTCCAATTTATTCCAAGGTTTTTATTTCATTTATATTTATGAATAAAATCTAGTAATATTGTGTGAGAAAAATAAATAGTCATAATAGTTGGTATAAGAGGCTTGTCTAGTTATTTTTTGGGATTTGGATTGGAAAACATTAGTAACAACCCAATGGATAATTAATTCACCCTGAATAGCACATATTGAAAATAGGGAATCCCATGTTATGGTATAATTTCCATTTATAATTGTATCCTTCTATATTCAAAGTTCACATTTCATATTCTTATTAGATGATTATTCTGGTCTGTTAATTGAATTTTACATATTTTTATAGTTAATGTAAGAAATATGATAACCATTTCAAATAATAAATGTGTTAGGAAATGTCATGAATTTCCTAATGAGATACAGACCGTGATGGGAATGGGAGCCTTAAACATCATGATAGATTGGATAAACTGGATCAGGTTATGATGAGTAATATATATCATGTGGAATTCCATAAATCTTGTAATATAAATAATTTTTTAGTAAAATCCTTTTATCTAACAAAGGCATCCTAAGTTTAGTGGATCTTCTAATCCCCTAATAATATAATAATTGATTAAATTTCATGAAAAGATATTATCTATCCATAAATTTTGTGAATAAGATAAATTCATGACAGAGTTTTGTCATTTTTTTGGGGAAGATCGTCAATGTCAGACACTGATCAAAAACACAATTTCTAAGGAGGAAATTGATTCCATGAATCAAGAAGGATTCATGAAAATATTTTCAATTAATATGTTCCTTGAAATCTTGATCATAATATGGAGAAGGAGATCCTCAAATTGAATTAAAAATATGATGAATATATTAGTGGATATGAGGAAACCATTAATAGGATAGAACAATATGACTATGTATTTTTCATGAACACTGAAATCAATTCATATTGATTCTTTACTTGATTTAATATGAGTCTACCAAAAGACATGACAAATCGATACTTTTATTGCAATGAGGATATTTTGTGATTTCCCCTAAAGGTTAATATGGAAATTGGGGACTCTCAGTGGTCTCTTAGGTATGGAGTTTAATATGGAAGGATCAATAGATAAATCCCATAAAGGAAACAAAACCCAACATCCCGGATTTTGAAAGTGTTGGAAAAATCATCCCAAAAACTATCTAAATTGGACAAATAGACGCTTCAAATGGTGAATAGAGAGGAATACGACTATAACGACCCAATGTTTCATTAATGGAAAATCCATCTTGATCCAGTTAAAGGTCTCTTTATGATTTTTTTATAATATGTCAAATTATTTGGTTTTATGTTAAGAATTTTTACCATTGTTAATATTGCCGTTGAACAGTGACCACATGATTAGTATTAATATAGGACCTTAACAAATCCAATTTACTCAGACAAAAGAAGTGATGGCCTCATCCAGTATAATTGCTCCATATGAAGCCCATTTGTCGGAGCTCAGAAAAGAGGTGGAATCCTTGGGCTTCACCCTTGACCAAGCCCAAGCTGAGCTTCACCATGTCAAGATCGAACGAGACCGTCTACGGGAAAAGTGTAAGTTTATAGAGATTACCACTCGAGTGATGTTATCCGAGCCACCCCAAGAGTCTGTCACCATCGCACACCTTACCCTTAGGTCTTATGCAGCTGTTTTAAGGGGTTATGTAACAAATATGTAGTACTATGTTCATGCACATTATTTTTGTATATAATAATTAATATAATTTCTAGTCATTTTTTATACATTGTAAATAGTTTTTAAAGTACAAATGGTGTTTTTAGTTATTATTTAATTAAGAATTCTATTTTATTAAATTAAGGGATTTTTGAATTAAATAATATGTTAATAAAATACTATTATTAATATTAAATTAATTTTTATTAAATATAAATGTTCTTATAATGTTATGAATGTAATTAAAATTTTTATTAAGGTTTGAAATCCATTTTTGTCAAAACCCGTGAATTTTTGATAAATGTCGGTTTTCATTTTAAAAGTGAAAATTAAAATATTTAGAAATTTTTTTATATAAAATAAATCTCATTTCTGGAATCAGGACGTCGAAATTATCCAACGGTGAATTTTTCATAATTTTCTGATATAGTCAAATTTTTGGGTAAAAAGTAAATACCGTTTAAATATATAATGTGTTTTATGACATCCTAATGACCCAATGGTGATGTAATAAAATACCATAATCCTTATGTTCTTCCAATATATGTTTTATCATTAATATAATGTGATTTTGGGTTTGTTTGACTTACTTTTCAAAGCATTAATGGACCCCTCAAGACATATTCAACACTTTGCCTTTTTAAATTAATTTCCATGGGAGTGTGACTCACCTCCACATAAGAAACCTTATTATTTTAAGAAGTTAGGACTTAAGCCTTATAAAATATTGTTTTCTGCTTCCCTTTGTCAAAAACTATGGGCAAAACCCATGGGATGGTTTGTGGTTTGGATTAATTTAATGTAAGGGGACCCAAACCTAAATAATATAGAATTCCCTCACCTTTCCTATATAAACCCACCCAAGCTCCCACTTCCTCCTCACTAAAATCCTTTTGAGTTCGTCCAACCTTTTCCCTACTCTCTCTAGAATCCTCCCAAGGTGCTCCAAGCTCCCAAGAATCCTCTCACAAGCCTCTCTCTAGCCTTTGGAAGCACACTTCCAAGTAAGGGTTTTTTCTTCCTTTCTCATTTTTGTCAAATTTCTTTAAGTTGTATTTCCCTTTTAATTTCAATTATGAATGTTTTGGTATGGTTTCACACCTCCACCATACTTCCCTCTTATTTTTTAAATGATGGGAGACCCCTTTCTCTCTCATTAAATGCATCCCATGTACACCCGTTACTATGCCGAAATTCCGAAAGGAACTTCTCTCTCTTCTTTTAAATTCAAGCAAATAATTTTGTATCATGAATCTAAATTCCATTAAAATTGTTGGGAAATGTATCTATATGACCTCCTTACTTTCCATTACATGTAAATATTATGAAGAACCCATTTCTCTCTCATCAACCATTTTTATGAATTCTTATGTCACATCGTTACGCTGCCGAAGTCGCACCGATTTTCTAAGCCAATGTCATTGTGTAGTGAATACCATGCTCATTTCTCTATCAAGGGTATTCATCTTTATGCACATTTACTTATTGATTATAAAGTTCCATGTATGAATTCCACATTCCTTTATCGTGGAATAAATTATTATGTTTTATGAATCCATGTTTTATGATCCATATTTGACACTTATGCATGAAATGAAATGATTAAGAAGGGTGCGCCCTTATAGCGCTCCAATACATTGGATAAGTATAGTATCATGATACGTCATGTGAAATGAGTGTTGACTCATGATAATTCAAGTTCAACGAGGGTTTACTCCTGCTTCATGTGTAATGAGGGTTTACTCATGCTCTATGTGCAATGAGCCTTGGCTCATGCTAATTCCCTGATAAGTGTTGTTGCCACATCTTCATGTTATGATTATCATGATTTATCATGCATTTGTGTTCATGTTTCTTTTATGCTATATTTATTATGCTTATTGTATAACATGTATTGCACTCCTCATATTATTCCATGTGTACTCCTTTACTGGGCTTTATAGCTCACCCTTTTCTTATGCATGTCCTCAAGATATCCCATGCAATGCTAGGTACAAAGGAATGTAGTGGTCATGTAAAAGAAGTTTTCAATAAAGATGTTGTATTTGAAGTTTCATGTTTTTATGTAATGATCCTAAGACCCAAAGACACTAAACCTCTCGATCTTCTTTGTTGTATCAAGTGATGTTTTATGTAATAAATCATGTTTATGTTTGCAATAAAAGAAGGGTTGTCATAACGATTACATATTTTCGAATGGATTTGAAAAATCTCAATAGTGTGGAATAATAAAAGAAGGTTTAAATCAATACTGAACCTATTGTGTAATGATTCAACTGCATTAAACATTTTAATTATTCAATCCAATTCCCCAAACCAAGGGTTATTGGAGAAAATCAACAACAACAACCTCTATATATAAAAGGAAGGTTATATTATATAACTAATATTGTGGTGGATCCCAAAAAATAATTCAGTGATAGAAATTACGGTTATTCATTCTTGAATAGAGAATGTTGATTTTGATTCTGGATCTACAAATATCTTTATATTTTTATAGTTTAGTATAAGTTTTCAAAAACCAACATAAAAAATGGATGTTGACCTATCTATGAGAATATATAATGGGGAAATTATTACATATGAAGTATGTAAACTATCTTCAATTAATGATTGTTGACTAAAAATACCTGAAAATTTAATATTACATACCTTACTAGTGTTTGAATATATATTGGGAATGTATTTTCTATTTTTATATAACCCCAACAACAACTTTTAGAATTGGGAGATCCCTCTTTACATCCTTAGGCATCCCACAATTTTTTATAATTGAAAGGCGGAAGATGAATCTCCATCAGAATCATCATCTAAATTGTTGATATTATTTCCTAATGAGGAATTATATCAATATCAAATAATTTAAAAAAAGTGGTGGATCAAGCTCTAAGACAAGCCCATTATGTGGAACTACACTAATGTATTCCCTGATGAATTTCCTTGTATTCTTCTTGACCAAGTGGATACATTTTAAATTTATATTATACATGGATTTCTACCTATATCAAATAATCCTTATAGAATAGAAACAATTTATTTTGAGTAAAGAAATTAAATAATTAGATAAACGAGGATCTAGAATAATGTTTTTTATGCCCAAGTTCTTCACCATGGGGTGTTCTAGTCCTCTTCGTCAAGAATGTGGATGGATCAATATTCCATTAAATTAATTATCATGAGGTCAAAAAAAGAATTATGATAAAAAATTATCCACAACCACAAATATATGACTTGTTTGACCAACAATGTGGGGTTAGGTATTTCTCTAAGGTGGAAATTCAGTTGGGATTTCACCAATTAAAGGTGAGGATTGTAGATATTCCCATGATTTCATTTATAATGTAGTATGAACACCATGAGTTTATAGTGATTGCTTTTAGACT
Source organism: Viscum album (assembly GCA_963277665.1). Classification (NCBI taxonomy): domain Eukaryota; kingdom Viridiplantae; phylum Streptophyta; class Magnoliopsida; order Santalales; family Viscaceae; genus Viscum; species Viscum album. Next base: position 118,585,549 of record OY728137.1, read on the forward strand.
CACTAGATATCAAAAAACATTTACTCGACATAATGAATAGTTTCTTTAGATATTTCCTTGAATAAATTGTGGTAGCATTTATTAGTGATATTATGAAAAACTCCATGTAAAAGGAGGAAAATGTGAAGCGTTTCAATACCATGATAAATAAATTAAAGAGGGATAAACTATATAAAAATTTAAAAAAAATTATGTTTTGTAGGGCTGATGTATCATTCTTTTTTCATGCTATCATAAGAATTGGAATATTCGTGGAACCATTAATAAAATAAATTGAGGCGTGTCCCAAACTAGTATATATAACAAAGATCTATACATTCATATTCAAGTTTGGTATTATTGAATATTTATGAGGAAATTTACATGATTTTAAAAACCATAAAATAATATAAGAAAAAAAGGATTAATATTTCTCTAGACTAGTGAATGTGAATATTATTCAATAATGTTAAAAAAGAGGCATATCACTATACAAGTACTCACACTACTCACAAGTGTGAAACTCCTTATGGAATTATATGATTATTTAATGAATGGATTGGGATAAGTATTGATGAAAATGATAAAGTTATAGAATATTCTTTAAGTAATTTTAATGTCAATGAGGAAAATTATCCCACACATGAACATGAATTCCCAGTTTAGATCTTAATATTGAAAGTGTGGTAGCATTACCTCTATAGAGGTAATTGTCAGATATATATTAACCATTATATTTTAAAATATATTTTCTAATTTAAGGAGATTAATATTTACTAAGGAAGTTGATTAGAACTAATTAAAGACTATGTATACCAAATCATCTCTCACCTTGGAAAATAAAATAATGTGTGAGTAGATAAAGGTGGAAAAAATCATATAACATTATCAATCAAGAAATTTTTAAAGGATATATATTATTAGACCTACAAAATATAATAATGGGAATAACAAATGAAGGTACATTATCATTCCTCTCATAGATGATTTCCCAACCATCCCTTATAGAGAAAATAATAGGTTATTAATTAAATGGTCTAAAAATTCAAAAAAAGATGGATTATTTTATAAATGAAAAATTATTGGTGTCCACAACTGATAAGGAAGGAGTTATAAGATTTGTGTCCCAACAATGGGTACAATCTATTATGAAGTTAAAGAATGAGATATTTAATGATTCCATATATCAGCCTTCTCTGTTATCCCATAGAGAAAAAAGATGAATCAAGATCATTGAGAGAACTATTTGTGAGATAATATTAAAAACAATATTACTGGATATACATGAAATTGGTATGTCAGCAAGTGAAGTCTTAATAGAAAACTTCTATGTGTACGTTGTAACTGTTACCCGTACCTACATGGAAATGGGAAAACACAAATATAAAATTTTTCACCTTATTTAAAAAGACATCCAATGAAAATAATGCAATATAACTTGTTATGGAGCATAGTTCAATGAAAACTAAATTTATTTAAATTTGAGAGGATTTATTACTTGATCAAGTTTCATGGATAAATGTTATAGTAGTAATAAAGTTGTATAGTGTACTATTATTTTTAATATTCAATTGTGATCGAAGATATATCTAAATGTTCTAGAAAAGTCTCAATAATTCTATAAATAATGAGATAAACATCATTACAACTTATATCCAAAAATAGATGGCCAATATCAGTGGACTATTTAGACATTATAATACATGTTGAGAGTCTTCTCAATTGAATTTAAATGATGATTAGATCAAAATCTTCCAAATATCATGTTTCATTATGATAATTTTTTCCCTAATGAATCAAAATTGATCCATATGAATTATTTTAAAGTAAATTATATAGAAAAAATTCAAGATAGGATGACATTGGGTAATGTAAGTAGTTGGGACATCAAATGGTTGAGAAAATGGAAGAATATGTGAATAACGGCAAAAACATATTGGATCTTCCCAAAGCCTATAAAGGATATATGAAGATAATAATTTAAGAGTCATTGATTTTGATGTTGCTGACATGGTATTCCATTGAATACACCCAAGGAAGAGGGTCATCAGATCTTGGAAGAAAGGAATGATACATCCCAGGTTCATCGGCCACTTCAAGAATCCTGATCTTGTCGGAGATATGGTATATTAACTCAAACATTCACAAACCATTTTTTTGGTAGATCATTTATTCAAAATATCCATTATGTTCATAAATTATCCCTTACATGTTTTAATTTGTGAGGTGTTACAACTGGAAAATGATCTATCTTACGAGGAGCAACTGGTGAAGATCATGGACCGTAGAGATAATGTTTTACGCAAAAAAAAGTACCAAACTGTTCAAAGTATAATAGAGGAACCATAAATACGAATATGGTACATGAGAATTGGGGGAACAAAATAAGGAGAAATAAATTCACTTGTTTTCACCTTATTATGTAAAATGTAATTTTGAGGGAGAAGTTTCATACGGGGGAAGAATGTAATGACATATAATTTTAAAAATATGTTCTCCATTCATAGGTCACAAAACACATACTTCAAATAGTGAAACAAATAAAAATTATTTTCATAAATTTTGTTTGATACTTTAGTGAGAAAATAAATCTATAATAATTCCCAAAATTATAGCAGAAAAAAAAACAAAAAATAAGAATAGAAAAATTATGAAATGCTTGATTCACTAGAATTTCTAAACTCATGAAAAATATATAGAATTAAAATAAAGTATTAATAATAGAACAATAATTTTGAAGACTTAATTATATATATATCCTTTATTGAAAATATATGTGAATAATGAATTAATAAAATAATTTGTTTTTAAAGAGATTAATGAAACTATAACATTGTAATAGTAACCTTGTCATCGAAGTAGTAATCTCAAAAATATGGATGTTAGAATAGTAACCTAACATGTGAATGTATAAATAATTTTTTTCTTAAATAAATGGAAATATTACCTACTTAAATCATGGTATAAGTAAATAACTGTTCTAAAAATGATAAATTATGTGTTGATAATTTTGAAAACTATATTTTTTTTACAATTATAAAATTAAAATAATGATTTAGAAGAAATTTTATTTTCATAATATACATTAAAAATATAATATTATGTTCACTTATAATTACAATATCATTTTAATAGACATTAATTAATTTTTTAAAGGTTTATAAAATCGCAAATAATTTTAAACTATGTATTTTTTCATAAATAATTATTTTGCTTAAAACTAAATTTAGGTTATTTATAATTTTTTAAAATTTATTCCATTTTATAAATATACACATATAAAATATAATGGGTGAATTTTTGGGATTTTTCTAAAATATTTGAATTTTTCTGAGATGTCAAACACAATAATTTTCATTATTTAAAATTATAAGATAAATACATAAATTCTTGGGTCTTGAATAATATAATCACAATGTGAGAACCCTTTTATAATAAATACTATTCACTATTTACAAAACATAGTCATTGGAATAAACACCATTTATTGCCTTCAGCCAAAATAACAAACTAATGAATATATTATTAAAAAACATCCATATCGACCCCTATAAATACCACCTCTATCCAACATTTCTCCTCACACCATATAATCCTTGTATCATGTCAATATTTTTTCAAATGACCTTTCCATGCCCCTTACACAAATAAAACAGCTTCAGTTATAAAAAAATACAAAACCCTTGTGCCTTAAATAGGTTTTCAAGGAAACGACATTCATGCGGTAAAATAGCTAATCCTTCTCTTTTAATTTATATTATTTTCTTATCCTCTCCTCACCTCCATACAGAAAAAATAGAATTTAAATCTTTTATTATATATTTATATGTTATAATTTAATTTTTTGTGTGGAAATGTATTCATCCAATCTACTCTCTTAACATTTTATTCTAAAAATGAAAATATCTTCCGTGATACGTCTGTTCACTTCCTTCGTCAAAGATGAGTTCAAATTTTCCAATTCAACCAACAAGAATGGTCCTAAAACCATAATTATGATTACAAAATGTTTTATTATCTATATTATAACTTGTTTTATCTTATATATAAAATATATAGACATAATTATAATTAAAACAAAACTAGACTGTGATGATTGAAAACCTGAAAAATAAAATATACAAGTATCATTGGTGTTTTATCAAATAGAACATATAAAAACCAAAAACAATGATATATGGTATCATTTAAACATATATATATTAATTATTACCATATAATTTAATCTCTATTGAATTGATCCCATCTAACAAGAAGTTCCATAATTTTAAAAAAGTCCACAGACCATGTAACCTTGAAATGAATGATCCCTGAACCATGAAAATTAATAATGTAACTCACTAAAATGGACGTAAATTACCTTAATAAAATTATAATAAATCATATACATATATAATAGGTTATTATTTATGTAATTAATAAATCTAATTTTATTATTAGGGACATTAAGTGCTATTATGGAATGCATTCAGGCATAGGGTAAGGAATTTCTCCAAAACTCAATTTATTCCTTTGGGCTATAGATTATCCCTCTTAAACCCAATGTATTTATTAATTATTCTTATAAAATTCACTTAAATTATGTTCATATATTCCACATAAGGTTATATAGCTCAAATCATCTTTCATTTTTGGGTAAATAGATTTATTAAAAGGATTATTTATCAATTCCTCTTGATATCCATGCTGTATTAAAGGGATATTCTCAGTTTCATACCCATATTCATGTACACTCTATAATCTATTTTAATACATCAATAATTTTATTAAATAACTCATTTTTTCATGAAAAAATAATTTTGATCATTTCTTATTTTATGTAATTAATTATTCCATCGCCCAATATAAGGACTCTTCATTATTTTACCTAAAACCACACTTAAATAGAACATTTCTAATGATATCAAACCACTAATTTTTCATGTTTTCACATCAGTTTTAATTCATTATTCCTGATTAATTCTTAGTTTTCAATTATTAATTTAAGATAATTATTTAGATCCATTCATTCATCATTACCATTGTGATATTCCCTTTGGTTATTCGTTATGACAAAATTTGGATACATATTCCTTTATATGGGTAACCCTTATCTTTATTATTTAATTTTAATTATTTATGTGGAAATAAAATGAATGAAAATTTTATAATGGGTGTTCCAAAATACTTTTCCAATTCATTGGGTAATTTTTAGTCTCATGGGGCATCATTCAAGGGATTAGGGATTGAACCTAATACCATATCATACTTTTTCCACCATGTGATACTATCTTGAAAGTTATGCTTGACTCATCTTTGTGTCATGTTATATGTTTTGACCACATTTCTATATTTCCACGATCATATGATTCTATGTTTTATATGCAATTATTATATATGTTTATTCACGAGGAATTCCTTTTATAGTATTATGTTATTGTTTATAACTCATGTGTTATTCTATATTCTTATGTTTACTTCTTTACTGGAACTTGTTGATCCTTAATTTTTGCTTAAATATTTCTTGGGTTATCATATGCATATATGGGAGATCTAAAATATTTATGGTTTCATTATGTAGTTTAATAGAATGCTTTTTTATTATTGTTTCTTATTTTGTAATCATGTTCCTAGTGTTCTAAATACACAATAATTTTTATTCCTTTTTTTTATTTCATTGATATTTTCTTAAAAAATCATGTAATATTATGTGTAAAAGGATAGAGTTTCTATTTTTTCCTACTTAATTTCCTTCCAAATTCCATTTCCCATTCAAATGAAGGATGAATGACTAGTATATTACTGACAGAAACAAATTAAAAAACATAAGAAACCATTCATGGAATGAATGATATAGTTCATGTAATTATATACTTATTGAAGAGGATGTTGAGAAAGTGTTGTTTTCTACAGTACTCTATACATATAACATGACACAAAGATGAGTTCATGTAATTATAACCCGATCCAATAATATAGTTCATGGAATGAATGCTATAGTTCATGTAATTATAACCCGATCCAATAATCGGTATCAATGGTATGAATTTCTTTTGAAAAATCAATAAAAATTAGAATTCTTCAAAAGACTGTATTCAGAGATCTCAAGGGTTTATACATAAGAGTGAAATTCAATGGTTCGAGATCCGTACATCAATTGTGTAAATTATTGATGTTGGAAGTCGAGAATGGTCATCTATCTAAAAAATCAGGGATACAGAGTGCACTAAATAATTATAACTCCTTATGAAACTATTGAGAAACATGAAACGTGGAGTACAGATTCTGAAGTAGAGTACGACATAACATCAAAATTGATGAATGAAATCATCTGTGGTCTAGGACTAGATGAATTCAATCGAGTATCTCAATGTCCTACTACATATGAGATGTGGGAAAAAATTACAGTTTCCTATGACGGAACTGAAAATGTCAGACAAATGAGGTATGCTACAGCCAAATGAAATTTGATGTATTCAAAATGATTCAGGGTGATATCGTCACTCAAATGAATCGAAGGCTCACAGAGATTGTCAACAACTTCACTACCTTGGGAGATCCTTTCAAACAAGAAGATCATGCCTTGAATGTACTGAGAGTGCTACCACCCAGATGGAATAGAATATCGATGACCATTATAAAATCATCACCAGTCAAAGATCTAACTATGAGAAAATTAATTGGAACCCTGATAATGTATGAATCTATGATGGATGATGAAGCTAATGAGAATAATGTCTTAATAAAAATATAAAATTATACCCTTAAAGTTACATCTTTGAAGAAGAGCAGAAAAATGAAACAAGAAATAAAAAAGAAAGAATCTTGTTACTCATCTAATTTACAAATTGAACTCACATAAAAAGACAAAAATCCATCAAATTTTATAAGAAAAATAAAGGAATTTGAAAAATTTTCAAGGGAGATGAGAAATATCCGAACGATATTAGATTCTATGAATGCAAAAAAAGATGTGTTACATAGGACCAGGCAATGCTCAATTAAAAGGAGAAATGAAAAGGAAAATTTTCAAAATAATGATTATGAGCAGAAAAACAAAAGAGTAATGAAAGGTACTTGGAGTGTTTATGAAGAATCCAATAGCTCAATAATGTATGACTCAGAAAAGTGAGAATTGAATCTGAAAACAAATATATGATTTATGGTATAAGAATATGAGGTATAATCTAAATAATCATATGATTCAGTTTATAGTTTTATTTTCTCAAATGATAAACTTCCATCCTATTTTAATATTTTGGAAGAGAAATATGAGCCTTTATATAATAAACAGCAATCCCTAAAAAATATTCACCCAACTCTTTTAAGAGAAAGGGAAACTCTACTAAAACAACATCAATAGTTAACTGAAATATATAACTCATCAAACAAAAACATTATAGATAATTAAACTAAAATAAAAACACCACAAACACATATAGGTACTTACAAAAATAAAACTCTTATTTTTAAAAAATATGATAAAATTCAGTAAATGAAATTCTTGGAAAAAATGTGGTTAAAAAGGAAAGATATGGAATATGTAGTAAAGGTGACCAACCCAAACTGTATATGAACTTTTTTGCTCCAAGTACTAAAGGTATAATTTGAAACTACTGTGGAACAAAACGTCACATATCAAAAATGGTTATTTAAGAAAACCTGAAATATGTGGAATTAAGAAATAAATTATTGAAAATAGTTTATATGATTCTATTGATTATCGAAATAAACAATTCTGGATTCCAAGATCTCTGCTAGCCAACACTGTTGGACCTAATAGAATATGGGTACCAAAACAAACATTTGTTTGAATACCATTTTGGGATTGCATGTCACATAAGTCGAACTAAAATATGTTATTTGGATAGTTTCTGCACTATACATATGAGTGGGAACTCATCAATCATTAAAATAATAACTCAAATAGATGGAGGATTAGTCACATTTGGTGATAATACCAAAGGTAAAATAATTGGAATTGGAATTTTTGGAGATCCAAAAGATGCCTCAATCAATAAAGAACTCTACACACAAGGATTGAAACAAAACCTAATAAGTACCTCTCAACTATGTGATGACGGTTATTTTGGTGATTTTTTAACAACTTTTATTCTATTTTTAAAGGTAAATTGCATAAATTTAGAGCACCTATAAATGATAATGTTTATACTCTGGAAATAAATTCCTTGTGTAAAGAAAATGTAAATTGTTTAACTATTAGGATAAATGAAACTTGTATTTGGCATAGAAGACTTGGACATTGATATATATATTCATTACAAAAGTTATCAAATAAAAAATTAGTTTCTGATTTACAATGTCTTAAATTTGATAGTGACATATTTTTTGATGCATGTCAACATGGAAAGCAACACAAATCATCCATCACATATGTTAACAAAATTGCTACATCTAAACCTCTAGAACTAATCCACATGGAAATTTTTAGATATTCAAGAATAGAAGATTTAAATAGTAAATTATATGTATATGTTTTAGTTGATGGAAATTCTAGATTTACACGGATTTATTTTGTAAAATATAAAAATTATGGTTTTACTATATTTGATAGTTTTTAAAAATATGTTTAAAATGAATAGGTTTTAAATTAATTTCCTTAAGAAGTGATCATGGTGGAGAATTTCGGAATTTAGAATTCAATTATTTTTGCTCAAATTTAGGTATTAAACACACCTTATCTACACCAAGAATACCTCAAAAGAATGGGATTGTTGAAAGAAGAAATAAAACCATTCAAGTAATGTATAAGACTATGGTAAATGAATACAGTCTTCCGACTTATTTTTGCGTTGAAGTTTTAATTACAACCTAATATAAAATGAATTGAGTTTTAATTAGACCAAATTTTAAAAAGATACCCGATGAACTCTTAAATAATAGAAAACAAAAAGTAATGTACTTTAATTTTTTTTTGATGCAAGGTTTACACCATGAAAACCAAAGAAAATCTTGGTAAATTCGATAAAAAATATGATGAAGGTATTTTCATAGGATATTTTGTAACATCAAAATAATATTGAAATTTTAATTAAAAGTCATGGATTGTTGAAAGATTAGTTCTTGTGAAATTTGATGAATTTGATACCTTTGTGAAAAGGAAAGATCAAATTCATGAATATGACTCTAATGATAAAATGAGACTTGAGAACTTGAATGATGATTTTGAAGAAGATATAAATAAAATTCAGTCCAGTTCATAAGAACATGACACTAATGAACCTAATAGTGTAACACATAGACTGTCTAGAACCCTAAAAAATCACACTTTAGTAACTGTTATAGGATACCTAGATACTAGAATAAAAAAATGATGAAATGTAGGATGTATTATTGAGTTCTCTTCCATTCTGTCAAAATTAAAACCTAAGACATTAGAATAAGCCTTATTTGGTTAATGTTGGATGATCTCAATGCAAGAAAAACTATACAAGTTCAAGAGAAATGAACTTTAGAATTTAGTTGAAAGACCACATAACTATCCAGTTATAGTCACTAAATGGGTATTTAGAAATAAACAAGATGATAAATTAATAATAACTAGACATAATCCAGGACTGGTAGCTAAGGGATATAATAAGGAAGAAGGTATAGATTCTGATGATAAATTTTTCATCAGTAGGTAGATTAGAATCCATTATAAACATTTTATCCAATGCATCTCATATAAATATTAAATTATTTTAGATGGATGTTATGTATGCCTTTTTAAATGGTTATTTAATGGAGGATTTTATGTAGAGCAACCCACTTTTTTTTAAAATGCTTAAAAACCAGATTCTGTTTTTAAACATAATAAAGAACTTTATGGCCTTAAACAGGAACCTAGATCTTGGTATTAATAATTATGTTCTTTTCTTTTGAATAATAATTTTACTATTGTAATGAAAAATACAAAATTATTTAAGAAAACTGTAAACTCTAATATTTTATTTATTGAAAATTTATGTTGATTACGTAATTTTTGGATCCACATAAAATAAAATCATGAGTTTTCAATATTAATGAAAAAAATTAAATGATTATAATGGGAGAATAAAATTTTTTCTTAGGACTTTTATTTTATCAAAATGGTTTTGGAATCTTTTTGAATCAATGAAAATAAATTACCAATTTACTAAAGAAATGATGACTTGAAAACAACAAGACATATAAAATATCTATGTGTACTAATATAAAACTTTGTCAAGATGAAACTAGAAAATCAATGGACAACATGTGATATAGGGGTATAATTGGTAGTTTGTTATTTCATAATGCTAGCAGACTAGATATAATGTACTCAATATGACTTTGTGCATGATTTCAATAAAATCATAAAGATTCCCACTTAAGTGATGACAAAAAGAATGTTTATATATTTAAAAGGAACTATTTTTCAAACTCTTCTCTATCCAAAAACTTCTAATTTTAATTTAATTTCATATTCAGATGCCGACATTGGAAGCTATAGATTAGATAGAAAAAGCACCCCAGGAACCCATCAATTTTAAGAAAAATAATTAGTTTCATGATCTATAAAAAAACACTTAGTTTCCTTATCAATAGACAATGCAGAGTATATTTCTGGAGGTAGTTGTTGTGCACATGTGTTGTGGATGAAAAACAGTCTTATGGACATTGGACGAAATTTTAAAAATACACCTATTTTATGTGATAATACAAGTGCAATAAATATTTCAGAAAATCCTATTAAACATTCTAGGACTAATCATGTTGATATAAGATATCATTTTCAAATAGATCATGTTATTAAAAAGGTTATATTATTAGGAATTGTAAGTACAAAAATTCAAATAGCTGATATTTTTATTAATCCACTTTCCACTGCAAGTAATAATTTTATTAATGGGGATCTTGGTTTATTCAATTTTAAATAAAATTTTAATTTTAATTTTTCTTATTTCATTATAATACTTCTTATTTTATTTTAAACATCACTATTTTAAATAATTTAATTATTTGTTTTGTGGATAATTTAAAAAAAATTCTGTATTGTAATAAATTTTTTCTATATAAAAATTTACTTTGTTTTAAATATTTTTAGGATTATTATATACCTAAATACATTAGATTCATGGTTTTCAGAACCTATTTCAAATTCCAAACCCGTACATTTTCTTAAAATCATTAAAAACACCGAAACCCTTACCACCTTCGTCTGCATTTGTCTTAACCTTTGAAACCCTAAACCTTTGAGCCTTTATAACATTGAGACCGAAACAACCAAGAGAAATTAAATATAGGATGGAGAAGTTAGTAATATCAAGTGTCAACATTCCGTAAGAAGGATGATCTTACATGGCAATGTAATTGATTTGTATGGGTTGTAACAGACCAATATAACGCTGAAGAAAGAATTGGATTTTTAGAATCTCAAACAAACATTCAGTGATGAAAACAAAAAATTTCTATATGAGGTAGAGTTGTGAATTTTAATTTAATCTGTTCAGTTTAGTATTGGAGATACAGAGGACTCTATATTCGTGAAAATTGATGATTGATAATTTTCTATTTGGTCTGTGGAAATAGATAGAATCTTAAACTTCCCTCATGAGTGTGTTTGTCACTTTGATTTGAAATCTCTTGGAGATAATGAACAAAATTCTGAGTACATTGTGCCTTTTTTATTTGGTTAAATGAATATTCGAAATATGTTAGTCAAAGATATAGATCCATATAAGAAATTTCTTGTAAAATTTGTTCATAAAGGGATTTCCATAAGGATGTCTGAAAAATATAATATTTCATATCTGAATAAATATTTGATGTTTCTATTTTTGAGTGACATAAATTTAAATTTTCCATGTTATATGATAGGGTATTGGAACTGCTACTGTCAAAGGGATGCTAGAATGAACTTATATCCCTATGGAAGGTTCATTTAAAAATTATTGTTTAAGTCGGATGTGGTGAGATTATTAGATACCATTTTGTGATGCCATCACATAAACATGTTCAATGATGGAACTATAAGAAAAATATAATTTTTCTACAACATTGTGAAATGTAAGATTATGCCTGTTGGTGTCGATGAATATCAGGAGTCTACTCAGGGGAAGAAAAATTGTAAAAAAAGAAGGAATAACTGAATAAAGGACCAGTGATGTTTAAAAACATCAAGAAGAAGTATATTAGACGCAGTCATTGAAACTGGTGATGAGTGAAGCCAATAGGGACATCATAGGAAAATACACAGAGCATCTCAAGTTGGTGTGGATCATGTTCAAACAAATGATGTTATAACTGGAGATCTTTTAATAAATACATTTTTAAGATAATATGTTTCTCAAATTGAGCCGGTACGTAAAATTGTAGAAGAAATTATACCTCAGGCAGAAGAAGATCCTATAGAAGTTGATGTAGCTCGAACTGAATCTGTTCCGAAAAAGTCTTCACCACATGATGAAGTTATTCAAGAAGAAAAAAATCAATAAGAACATGTTTTAGAGGAAGTAAATAAAGATTCTCATGATGTGAAAAAACCTGATGAAAACGTGAATATAGTAAAGAGTCCATCAAAAGTACAAACTAATGTTTTAAATGAAAAATTTTCAATGGATGAGTCAGTTCATGACTCTGAGGAAAAATCGGTTTGGAAAATAATGGAGAAGGCTACATATCAGAGATCTGATGATAAATTGTTGCATTTAATTTTGATAAATCAAGTCAAAAATGAAGCATAGGGTACCTCTGATTCAGATAATAATAATTTGGAGGAGTTAGTTAGAAATTTTAATAGAATTCATGTTGAAAATGTTACTTTCAGAAGAGAAATAGGGAAGGGGAGACAGATATTTTAGAGCATGAAACATAGTTCAGCTTGAAAAAGTTAAGTGTATGTTTTTATGAAGGATATTTTACCCAAGGATGGAAAATTAAAATATAAAGTTGTACTAAAATCTTATTTGGAAGAATTCACAACATTTATGGAGAAATAATTCAAAACTGTGCAAGGCAGTCAAGAAAGTACATCAAGTACTTAACCTGGTCTGATCAATATATTCTAGTCCATTACAACTATAATGAACAATAATAATGACAAGTTTCAAGACATACAATGTAAGAGTGCTCCACTATCTATTCTCCTGGATAATCAAAAGAATCTTTTTGAGCAGCTTACATCTGCTAAACCAGAAGTAAGAGAGTTATTGAATAGGTTCACTGAAAACCTAAATCAGTTCAGGGAAAAGGAATAAAGATTGCATGAATTTTCAGAGTTAATCTGATTGAAAATATACATTTAAATCTGGAAGGAAGAGATATGATAATTTAGTTAGGAGATGGAATGATGAATAGGATGATAATGTGGTTAGTAGAGTTAAATAATGTTTTTCAGAGGCACTGAAACACGTTTTCAACCCATTTATCCAAACCTTGAGTTTTGTATCAATTATGTACTTATATATATATATATTCAATAAAATATTTTTGAATATCATATTTGTGTGTTTTAAATTAGTTTTACTATATTTTCTATATTATAAATCCATAATCCAGATTCAATTATAGATAAATAGTGTATAATATTATTTACTTATGTTTCGTGCTACAATAAATGTGTTACATTCTTTATACTATCATTCTTTTGGATAACACAAAAGGGGGAAAATTTGATAAACACAACATTTTATTTTATGAAAATGGATAAATATTTATCTTAGGGGGAGAAATTTTGATTCAATAAAACATTTTATATTTTTTCATGTTCTACCTTTATGGGAGAAATTTGGATAAACAAAAAATATTATTTTATTTATTTTACTTTATAAAGTGGGAGAAATTTAAAAAAGTAGTTATAAATTTATTTTTTATAAAAGAATTATTTATATATGGGAGAACTGTGGAAAACACTTTATTTATTTATTACTGGAATAATTCAATTAAAATAAAATAGTTTTTTATCCTTGAAAAATTTTATATTATATGCAATCAATTTCAGGGGTTATTTCGTGGTTTTTATGATCATAAAAAGGGGGAGATTTTTCAGAATGTGTTGTTCTCAATAATAATCTATACTATTACGATTAGGGGAGTTTGTTGAACATGTATTGTTTCAAAAATACATTATAATTTTATAATGATTTTGATGATCAGAAATACTCTTGTTTGTTATTCTAATGATTTTACTTTTAGTATATTTGAGGAAATTGATAATATTTATATTTCTATTTTGGAATAATATTAAAGCTTTTAACCCACATAGAATATTTGAAAAGGCATACTGAAATCATTTTAGTGTGTTCTGGTATCATTGTTCATACTCGACGTTGAAAAGCGTAATTTAATGATAGAATTATACATTTAAATCACGCAATCAAAAATGTGTGGTTAATCAACCATACGCTATCAGAATAGTATGTTTAATAAACCATTCACTATTAATAAAGTTTGGTAAAAGAAACCTATGTTTGGAAGGATCCTTACATTTATAACATTATAAAAGTGTGGAAGAAGAACCTTATGTAAGTATTAATTCATACATTTTCCTCACAAAAGTATGGATCATCAACCATACTTTTTCATTCAACCTTACATCTATCAAAAAGTATAGATCGTGAATCTTATGTTTTTTTAAAGAGGAATGTATGCATAATATAACAAAAGTTTGAATGTTGAAGATAAATGTTTTGATGATCAAACTTATTTTCGAGATCAAACATAAGTTGGAAGAATGCATAATCAACCCTACGTCTAGCATCAGAGATTTAAAATATGTCTTTATTGTGCAACGGTATTTATACATAATATCAAGCTGATTTCATGCAAGATTCAATGTCTGATATTAAATAACACCATTGACTAATTTAGAGCCATTTATTTTTGATTCAAAGGTTAAATTTAAGAGGATGATTTCATGATTATTATTAATGGAAGTTACGACTGTTCTGCTATTCAAACATTTGAATATCAGGATTCTGAATGAGATATTTTTAGATCTAAATTTGAAATAAAAACTCTGGTATTTATTTTTTTTATATATGTGTTATTTTAAATTAAAAAATAGTGAGATGAATCATCCTGGAAAATATTAGAAGAAAAATATCATGAGTATTTCGACTACAATTTTTATTGAGATATACGAGTCACACAGATCAATTGCTACCAAGATCAATCAGACTCTATTTTTCTGAATAAAAGGAAAAACATTTAAATATTATTATTCTAAATCAAAGATTACTTGTGAATCTATTGTTTTTAAAGTTTATGACATTATTTCATGTTATATTTTCAACTATATCAACTCTGAAATACTCTTACCTTTAAAATATCTTTTCTAAAGATAATGATCCATCTACTGGCATTTGCATGCTGATGCCACTATAAAGAACAACTAGAATGTAATTTTAGACAAATCCTATCTTCATTTTGAGTAACTGAATTCTCATAATTTGTTGTGTATTTGGTTCTATGCATGAACCCAAAGGATATGTTTTATCCTCATCTCATGAAGGTGTCAACTGCCTACACTCAGTTGTGGATGGTGTATTGATAAAATGACCATATTATTTAAAATTCCCAAGCTCGTAGAGTAGAGCGTTGGCGGAGCAGACTAAGGGCCATCTGTTCCTCAAACCACTATAAATCCATGAATCGTTGAATATGTTTATTTTCCACTGCGTAAACATTTTTATTGAGATAAAGGAAAGATTTTTCAATCATCACGATTTATGAAAAAATTGTAAAAGACAAAATTCACCCCTCTCTTATGCATATTCGGTATAACCTGATCCCATAGATGATGAATCCAGCTACCTTGAGACATTCATAACATGAAAAACTAGTTAATAGTGTTATTAATTTATGGAACTATCTCCTCCATCATCCAATCTACTTAAAGAGTCCCAGTCTTCTCATACATGAATATTAAATCATTTTATATGAATACTCAACACATTAAAATCATACATACCAGAGGATTGTGAAATTGTTGTGTCTTTAGAAACTTCAAAAAACAATATTCTAACATGGTAAATGATATTCAAGTATTCCCACAGGTATATTACTATATATGAATTCTAATTAGTATCATTCTTCATAACATGGGGAAAGGAGACTTATGATAGAGTGAGCGTAGATTTCTAGTAAGGGTAAACAAAGGAGATATATATGCCTAACGTGAACATAATGTTATGAGAAATGAGAATAAAATTTGAATACCATACCATGCATATCAATGATGGTAATCATGATCCCGAGAATTCATTATGGAAATTTATATGACATGAATCATAAATAAATAAAGGAATATTATTCATGGGAGCTTAAAACATTAATAAGGTAGATATTTGTGGCAAAAAAAATTATATTATAACATTTTGAAAATTTATAAATAGAATAAAGTTAACTCCTTAAGTTAAGGAAAAAAACATATTCCCTAACATAAACATATATACATAAACTAGAACCACACATATCATTATGGACCTCAAAGACATGTCTATGCATAACGTTGGATAATGTAATTAGGTTTATACATAAAATTTTAAACATGTAATCAGTACATGCATAACATTATGAATATGTAATCTGGTCTATATATAACATAGTGAAAATGTAATTTGGTTTACTCGTATTAGTGATAACATGTTACCAGATTCATGCATAGGCGGCTGCACCACTTTGGTGGGACACACCACTACCCTTAATGGTAACCCTCTATTACTATACAGGGTTCAATCCTCATTACAACCACATATTTTTCATGATATATGATTCTTACCAAATTAATTTGAGGGAGATATTATTTACAACTATCACATAATGAAATAATACATATGTGTGCCCTATAATTATAAACATTTATCATATAAATACCCATGAATGGAAATGGATATCAAAAACAATTCCTTATATCTTATCCTGGGGAAAACAGATATGCTACGTAATTATTTAATCACATAATAATATGTGAAAAAATGTGGGTTTCATAAGTATATAACCAATGGAAGTAAAATTGTTTTCATAATAATATCAATCTTGTAATATGATTAGGTATGATAAGAATATAACCTATAGAATAGAAACATGTTTCATTAAAATCATTCGATCAAAGCATTAATCATTCAGAGAAATAATATGAATGATAACCTTATATCATATCTATAGTAAAGAATGAGTAACACCAATAGTTATCATATTATATGGAATTTTTTTAAAGATCATTTGAAACATTTCTCGTAAAATATATCCATTCTATGTTGAAATCAACTAATAAATTATTTTGAAAACCTTTTTGTTTTTAAAATAACCATAAAAACATATAATGGTTTATTTGAAAATCATTTGTAACATTTTAAAAATTTTAAAACATTTTTCAAATACTTTTTTCTAAAAATTAACGTAAATTATATTTTAATTTTTCTGATTTTTTAGAAAACATGTTTTTTAATTAAACATATTTCCAACTGAAGACAAAAATATATTATTATTTTCAATAAAAAAATTCTTAATTAAATTAATTAAATATGATTTGAAAAATTCTTACCATTACATTAATTGAAAACTAATAACCTATGGAGAAAAAAATTAATGATAATTCTTGAGATGCAGATCATAATATTTATTCAATTTAATCGTAAACACAAAAATCCCAATAATGGATGAAATTGTGGTAATAAAATCATACCACATATGTAACATTGAATAACAATCCCTATGAAAGAATAAAGTTAATAAAAAAGAATAAAATGTACATAAGATAAGTATATTAATTTTATAAAACATAAATGGCATATTATATAAACATAATAATTTAATATAGTTTCATAACAAGTCATCTGTCTCAAATAAAGAAAATTGAGAAAAAATTCACATACCGCATAGGTAACATTTTAAATGTAAGACCCATAAAATTTTGATCTTAAATGGATATATAAAACAAAATATTTTTTTATAAGATAAAATAAATCCATGGGATGTATACAAACCCCATATAAGAAATAGTTGGTGAACATGGCTTGTGTATCGGGGAAAAAATGTTTGATAGAAATTCCTTACTACTTGAGTAAATTTTGATTCACGAGATGCATAAAATAATTACATCAATTGAAAATTCTAATATTACGAAACATTTAAAATTCAGGATATAACCTTCTATAGGGTATTAAATACACCAAAAAAAAGAAACTAGTTGTGAATAATGACATAAGAATCATATAAATAAAAGTGAGTCCTGAAACCCCAATACCTTAATTCATGACATCCTTCATACGTAGAAAAATATTATTTATAATAAATATATGTTTATTATAAATCTATAAAATAACCATATTAATATATATAATACCACATATGATTTTATTTTGACATTATATTACCCCTTTACTAATAATTCAATGTTAATGTGATGTTTTAGGTAATAACCACTTTGTTTTTATAGGTTTTGATTTGATATTTTTGGATCTCACACATTGATCATGATATCCTCATCTACATAAAGTGATGAATGATATAAATATAATATATATTCATTATATACGTATTTATAATAATATATAAAATATAAAAATAAGAAATTAGATACACCGTTCATTGAGACGGTATGCCATATGTATGCATGAACACTAAATCATTTTTCATGAGATATTGAAGGAATGAAAAGTAAATGATATCTAAATATACATATAAAAACAATTAGAATATATTTTTTTAATGTAATTTATATCAAATAGTGATATTTAATCCATCCTTAATACATTCCATGTAAATAACAAATGAATAACATTGCTTCTTGAGGCAGTAGTCCTCCGTACACACAAATGATGTTGTCATATTATCAAAAAATAGAAATTATGAAGTTATTCATTATATAAAAATTACATAAGAATAAATAAATAATTAATATCTAATATATCATATATATTATTAATACATAAATATTCCTCTCCTTGAATGGTTGTAATGGAATAATGAACGATATCGATTTGTATAGCTGTAGTTAACTGTACACATGATCAAGGATTGTGTATCCCATTTGATATAAGTGTGTGATGTTGTATGTATTCCCTAAACATAACAAACGATACATATATATTAAATATAAAGAATTTATTAAATAATATTTATATAAAAAATGATGTTTTTTAGGAATAAGTTGAACAAAAACATTCATTGATGAACACTTGCTCTTCTTTGGGTATTGCCTTTTGGTTTCCACCAAAGGACGTCCATGGTTGGATTTTTTACCAGAGGTAGGATTATAGGACGAGGGAAAGAATGCTGGGAGTTTATTTTTTTAGGAATTTTATGATTAAAGTGGATTTAGTGGTGGGAGTATTGGGGGGGGGGGGTAGTTTTCTTTTTATAGTGAAAGATGACTATTTTTATTGAAAATAAAAACAAAAAACAATTGGGAGGTCTAACAAAAATCATGTGCCTTAAAAAATGATCCATATTTGTTAAATGTAATGATTTTGTATAAATATGGAAATAAAATGGGTTTATAAATGTTTTGTAGATTAATTTTCCTTAACAATTATCTTTAGTCACTTAGAAAACTCGTTTTTTCCTTAATCCTTGGGATTTATTTTTACTATTTTTAATAATAGTTTTGGAATAAAATTATATTATACATCTTATATATGATAAATTATTCATTTTACAAATATGGAATACATTTTTCTAAATTCTAATCGTAAAATTTGAGGAAATTAATTGAAAATTAAATCTGCAAAGTTGTTGAGAGAACAAGGTTTTATTTTAAATATGTTTTAATGTTTTAAATGCTTTTATATTCAATTTCAGTGTATAATTGTTTAAAATAACCTAAATTGGATTAATATATATATAAATTAACTAATTATGATTTAAAACTAATTCAAAATAAATTTTCACATTATACATTACATAGATGAAAAGTTATTTTTCAATTAATACTCTATTTTTAAATAAACATCGAAAAATAAAACATCTCAAAATATAAAAAAAAAGGAAATGAAAGAAAAGTTTAAAATTAGATTTTAATAAAATAGTTTTATTATTTCAAATAAAATTTATATATTTTTGAAATTTTTTTTAAAATAAGAACGTATTAAGGATCCCCACCCTAGTATCCCAGAGCTGGTGCCTTAATTTATTACATTGGAATATGATAGATGGAATCTCATCCCAAATGACCTAAAAGTTTATTTTTTTGGTAAAATAGATATATATTATAACCATATATTAAAATTGGAAATATTTAACACAATATGGAGCATCCTTTTAGATCAACATTAATATTCTAGATTAACCTTAAATATTTCTCATTAAAAACTTTTTAGCATATTTTGGAAAAATGAAATAGAAAAAGGGGTGGGCTCAAATGATCGATAAGGGTTAAGTACAATGGAAGGTATTGTAAATTAGTAATGGGTAATCATTATGGAAATTTAATTTCTGAAACACTTGAAAAATAATCATTATGTTGATCATAATGTGGACGAAATAAAATATGATCATATAATGCCATATTATTAATTACATGACCATGGAACTTGACCATGGATGTTCTAACTAATTAATTAATCACATAGAATAATAATAACAATGGAGTTAGTAATAAATTATATTTCAAGTATCAATATATATTCTCTAGATAGTTACATTAAAGATCAAACATGTTACTAGTTTATTACTATGGGTATAAAGCTGACTGATTTGTGTCCAGACCTTTCACAAGACACTACAATCATGATATATATTTTTAATAGTTTTATACCACTTGTAAAGTGAAATGAAGTATTTACTTCCAAATAAATTCATAAAATGATAATATCTATACATTTAGGGGCATTCATTAACCGTTCATAAACATGTGCCTTTAATGTCCAAACCATTCCTCATATATCGAATAATCGATTTAAAAAGACATTTTTAAATCAATGAGTCCTATAAAACAATAAACCATTTTAATCATCAACCCCACCAAGAAATAGAATTTAAAATATATTAAATGACATGAGAATAAATAAATTCATGATATCATATTTCAATGTTGTTGTATATACACCTCATTAATGAATTTGAGTGTATAATTTCAAAATATACCTCTATGAAAGGAGATACAGGAAAGTCCCATTTCAAAGATTATACTGTTAATCAAATGAATAGATTATTTTTCTTCAAAATAAATCCACCGAAAAAAGTGGAAATAAATAACAAGTTAATCAATTGTAATTTCATCTGTAATTATAGAGGGACAAAATCGAGGAAGTATATGTTTAACCCAATGAATGGAAATTGAGTTAATAAATTCATTACCATGTTGTAATCAGTTGAATCGTATGCCCCATAAATGTAATAATTATCAAAATATAAATTTAATACCATAAATATTTTTAAATTCCTAATATGACGTATTAAAGGGTATTACATACATGACACACATGGATTAAGTGGTGAATAAGTCATACATATCATCGATGTAAAAAGTGTGACATGAAACCCTAACGTCACGCATCCCTTTAGTGGTGAAAATTATAAACTCTTGTATCATTATTTAAAGAATTTTATTAACTCATTAAAAACTATAATAAATTTTTTTAATGTTATGGGATTATTTGATAACCTTTTATAACCCATTCATTAATAAAATTTTATTATTTTCATGGTTTTATGTGTGTTCGTCTCATGGTTTCATGATCGATTCATTTTTAAAAAAATTATGGATGTTTTTGTAAAATTGGATGAAGTATTATAAGCTGGAATTAAATAGAATAAATTGAATTATGGAATTATAAATTATCCCATGTATAGTTTTCCATTATTTTATGGGGTTTATTAATTTTATTAAATGTTTATGATAAACTTTTAGTTTATTTAGTTATTTTTCTGAAGACAATGAAAAAGTTTATTTTTATTTTTGTTTATGCGTATATATATTTGTTCCAAAACATTAAATAATTTATAATATAACTATTAAAATATAATTTATACATATTAATATTTTTAGGGCCATCCATGATTTCGATAATGCGAAATGAGCAAAATCATTATTCATGGAGAGGATTAAATTGAATAATATGGACAATAGTTTACATTCTTGGAATAATTGGAGATAATAAAAGGGACAGATATATGGTATTCAATTATAAAAATAATTATATATTATATAAATTATTCTAAAATATTTATTCGATTATTGATGAAATAGATGAGAATAAATTAGTAGAAGAAAATAAAATAAGATAGGTGTTTTGAAAAAGTTACCTCTTAAATATCACATCCTTAGACGACCCCCTCATGACCTTCAATTTGGCCTTTTTGTGGGACTAGAATGACCTAGATGTGAAGAGAGTGAGTTGTCATGGTTTGGGGTGATATTTGAGAAGCCTCATGGCTTATGAGTCTAAATGGTGTGGTGTGTATACATGAGGAGAGGAGGGTTTAAGTTATTAAAATAATGATTATTTTATATTTAAAACCAATCACACTAATGTGGGATTAATTGACCACACCATGGAAAAAATTAATATTCTAGAGTATTTTTAGGGTCAAATAATATTCTAAAAACCATTAAATTTTTTTTTTTTTTTATTTTAATCATTTACCATTTTAACATTATGCCATTTCGTTTACTACATATACCATGATAAATAAAATTTTTAACAGGGAAATTTATTATGCCTAAACATAAAATTTAAGTTAAAACCAAATTTCAACATAATTGTTCCATATATAGTGTCCATTTTACAGAAATATATTCACATAATTCGAATAATTTGCATAAAATTATTTCATCTATCACAATGAATAATTGGTTTTTAAAAGTGAAAAGTTCAAAAGCTCGTAAAAATTTAATATTTAATTTATATGTAAAATTTTCTCAAATGACCAAAATTTGAATTATTTTGTGTATAAGTGACCTAATTATACATTAAATTTTTTTAAATATAATTCAAATATATAAATGAATTAGACAAAAATGAAATATTCAATTTAAATTCAATACTTTCAGTATTCATATACAAATAAAACATTCCTAAAAATTACCAAAATTTTATCCTATGGTATTTTAGATTTTTAAATTTTAAAAAATACCTATATATTGTAAAACAAAACTTATAAATGATAAAAAAATTTATTGAAAATTGGAAGCCATCAAAAGATGGAAAAACTATGTTTATAAATATGATTCCTTAATGGTTATTGTAGGTTTTTTATATCAAAAAACTGTCGAACTTGTTGGATGAATTTTAAAAAAAATATTTGAATAAATATAAACTATTATTTTCATTAATATATTTAACTAATAATGATTAATTAAATTTATTATGATAAAATAAAATATCTATTGCATATCAGGCCTTCAAAGGAACTTGTAAAAGGGTTTCATCTACACTTTAGAAGTGTTGATAATGTAAGAAATGTTAATGGATTAGATTCAATTGAACTTATAAAAAGTGATAATAACCACTATCATTAATAGCTCATAAAAAAGAAATGATAAATGGGGCCTTTATTCGGTCTTTTTACAGGTGCAGTTAAGGCTAATCTTTTTCAGTGAATTTTTCGCAATGCTAACGGCCACCTTTAATAGTTCTAAAAATGTGTTGATAAAATATATACATATAAAGAGTATCTTTTTTTCATGCCCCATCCCCCCATCCCATTTATTATTGCTTCTCACCCCCACTGTTTTTATCAATGCTTCCCCACCCATTTATCATTTCTTTAGCATGTTCACTATCTTCTAATGATCTTCGAACTCATGAACTCCATCTTATACACTAGTGCTTTTTTACATTCCCGTATACTTTTATGATTTACATATTATGATATATATATATATATAATTATTATATATATATATATATATACATATATACATTAATATATATGTATATATATACATTTAAATATATATATATTAATATAAATATTTATTTAAATATTTTTTAAGATGGATAGTAAATATATAAATACTTATAACACATAAAAATGTTACGAAATTTGAAAAACCCTAAAACCCATAAAACAATGAAAACAACAATATCTTTTTTTCCAGGAGTCAGTTACAATTACACAACTAGTAAAATCAAAAATCATGGAATGATATTTGATATGACATGTGGTAAAGGATTAATGAACTCTTGGATATGACATTATAGCTGTTTGAAATTTCTAAAACCAGGGTCGATGACTAAAAACTCAGTTTTGGAGGTCTTACGGTCATTTATGAGGGTGAAAATGTGATTTGAGCTATACGATATTTTCACTGGACCTCTATAGTGGTGATATCATCTTATAAAGTTATTTTACATGTGATAAAGACTAAACGGACACCCAGATAAAATTTTATGGTCATTTCAATTTTGAGTTGAATTTCTGACTTTTTTGAAACAGTAAAATATTATATACCTTATATTATTACTCCATTAATATATCATGTGGTTTTAGCTCATTTTATAAGAATATAATATACTGGTTATGGAGCAGAATTAGTTTCCTAGATAAAAAGTTCTTTTCATTCTAGGGTTTGATTGGGTTTTGTAATGTTTTTATGAGTTTTAATGGTTTCTATAGTTATTATCTGTTTTCTAGTTTTTTGGGTTTTTAGGGATTTTCTAGAGTTATAATAAAATTTTCACTAAATACATATTTTATTATATGTAAATTCATATTTAAATTTATCAAAATAATATTTAATATATATATTATATTAATATTAATATCAATATATTAATAAAATATTATTATTTTTTGAAATATAACATTTAGCATCTCTTTTTTACTACTGCAGATAAAGGGTGAGAATTACGAACACTTTTTTTAAATTTGATAATAAAGGACCCCCTTTAATACCGTTTTTTATAGAGATATTAATGGGGGACTTTAATAATTCAAAATTCACAATTAAAGATCCCCATTAACTTCTATTTTTCTAGTGATGATAGTGGGGGTATTGAGTAGTGCATTTAGCTAGAATTGTTAAAATCATAGCACTGGATAAACCAAGTTGTGTAAGACTACATTGTAAAAAATAAATGGTTTTTTATTGAAATAAATCCCTTATGGTCAATTGGTTCTCATTTTTATTCCTAATTAATTAGTATCCAATGAAATAATTTTATAATCATTTTTAAACTATTTTTTTATAAATTATTTAGTCTCATTCATTCCCACCATTCCAATAGATCAGTGATAAATATAACAATTCAATAATAACATTTATTCAATTTTCAGTGCTCGGTGTTCCATGTAATGTAATATTTCAATAAAAAAAATACTTATTTAAGAAGAAACATACCTTAAAATCTTATGGTGATTCATTCTTCACTTATTCAACAATTTTAGTCCTCCAAATTTCAAATTTTTCTTCAAAAATCATATTTTGATACCTTATAACAACTTTTATGGAAAGTAAAATCCAAAATAAAATTAATAAAACCTCACATTTATAAATTATAAAGGTAAATTAAATGGTCACCAAAAAATTAGTATTTGAATTAAGATATCAGTAGTGGGATGTTATAACGAGACGTGGAAGAGAAATCAACCCTGGCATGTTCTGATGTAGACTGATAGACAACACGGTGATTATAAATTCTACCATCACAAAACTATAAATCAATTATGGGTTGAAGAGTCCATTTATTTAATACAATGAAAACAAAATAAATATTTTTTTTCATTCAAAATGACATATCACATGTTGAGGGATTAATTTACAATCTATATATAAAATTCATAAAATAAACTTACCTTATTTAGTTCCATGTCATAAAAATAATCTTATCCTTTGGCTATACATCGATCTATACACACGTTATCTCTTACACCGGTAAATGTATATTCAAGAAGAAATTTTCTTACTTGAATCACTTTAATGAACCATGAGATCCACAAGACATTACTTCACCCTTAAAATATTTAGATGAACCAAAATGGTTTTTACATGTTATCAAAAAAATATATAATGGTCAACAAAATCAATTCCATAACTAGTAAATCTTAAGACTCATCTAAATTATTTTTGTCAGAACTGAAAGACAATGAATTTAGAAGAAAGGTCAAAAAATTTACATAATAAACATAACATTAGATTCTCCAAAGAATATAATATTAATATTAATTTCACACAAATAAATATGAATACCCTGAATATCATTAAACATTAATGAAAGAATTCTTGCTTCAAACAATAAAACATCAGGTATATTTATTAAATCCAAACTTCTATTACACCAAGTAAATATGACCATAAAATTACAAACCACTTCAATACTCCAATAATATCAAATAAAAATATCATTTTCTTGAGTATATCACCCAAAATCATATATTAATGGTTATATTCCTTCAATCATGTGTTTTTTAAAATATCAAAATGCAAGAGAATCACATTTCTTGGTTACTAGTATTACTCCCTACATGTTTTCAAATCCCAAATTTTGTATTGTTGTACATTCCTTATATAGAATCTGATTCATATAACTATATAAACATTGATAAAAAATTCATGAAGCCTAATACACAAGAACATTAATCGTTCTACTTCATTCAAAGACCATTAACAATTCTTCATCATCTTATTCTTCAATATATATTTCCCTTCATTTATCATTTACATTCTATTCATCATAACTATTATAACTATTATATATATATGATTTTTGATTCTCTTCATGATTCTCCTCCATAGGATTTTTATTTTCATAATTCCAATATTTTCCATATTCTAATCATTCAACTATTGATAATATGTCAATGAGACCATTATACCAAACAAATTATTTTCCTCAGTAATCACCTTCTTTATATCATTATTTTCTATACCCAAAACATCTTTACATTATTCTAAGACATTAACATGTTTTTTTATTCTAACATTATCATCATATAAGAAATTGAGTCATATTTTCCAATATGGTTTCCATAACCTGACTCCACAATGAACTCTATCATTCTCATCGTTGGTGTGTTTGAGAGTTGGTTAAGGTGCATGTTATTAATCATATATTTTAGTCACAAAGTTCATCATTGGAGTCAATATCCCATTTAGGTTTTCATCAAATTATTATCTATCATATTCACCATTAACGTACTGACTTATAGTTCTATTCATTGACTAAATAAATAAATGGTGTGAGAATCACTAAATAGAGGAATATTTTCATGAAGAACTATTTATTGGATGTATAAATAATGAAATTTTATCAAAATTTGAAACATTAAGTTCTATATAGGTTATCTATTATTATTACCAAATTTATAGGACAATATCATATATAGTCAAATCCTCAATGTCAAACATAGGGTTATGTTAACCAATTTACATCTTCCTAAATATTGTTCCCAAGGTTACTACTAAATGTTTTCTAATAAAAATTGTAAGTTCCTAGACACTATTATCCTATAGATCACGTATTACATTATCATTGTAGTATAAATTTCATGTATTTTCATCCTGAAGGACCAAACCGTTAATTTGTTTTGGTAATATATATATATATAAATAATAACCTTACATTATAACAGAAAATATAAAATGAAACCATGAAAATACTTTGAGATCAATTTTAGTATCCTATATTAACCGTAAATATTACATATAATTATCTACTTAGCATCATGGGGAAAAACAAAACACAAGAAAGGGGAGATCTCAAATACTCATAAAGGGTTAAGTACATCAAAATCAATCATAAATCAGTAAAGGATATTCATAATGGTAAGGAAAATGATTAAAATACATTCCAATAAATCAATATCCTGAGAATAATATAGAATAAATAAATCATGGTCAAATAATTCCATATAAATAATCACATGAGTTGGAAAATTGACCATGGAAGTTCTGACTAATAAATTAATCACAAGGAATAACAATAATGATGGAATGCATAATGTGAGATTTTATATGTATCAAGATATATCCCCTAGATAGATACTTCCAAGATAAATCCTATTTTTAGGTTATGATTGTGGGTATATAACCATCTAATTTCTGTCAAGACCTTTCAAAAAACATTAATATCATGATCATTCATCTTGACAGTTTAACACTACTTGGAAACAAAAATGAAGGTGTTTTCTCCCACTGAATTCATCCCATGGTACTACTGATGCATCAAGGGGCTTGTAATAATCTATCCCCAACCTGTGTCTTTCTTGACCAAAAAATTCATCATATATTGAATAATTAATATACAAAGCATTTTTTAAATTGATGTTTCCCATCCAAATTTGAGACATTTGAATCATCAAAACCATGAAAAAATAACATATAAAAAAATTAAATAACATGAGGATAAATTAATCCATGAAATGATTTTTCAAAGGTTATATAAAATTCCTTATAAAATAATGTGGATGTATATCATCAAAATATGCCTCAATTTAAAGAGATATAGACAAATTACCATGAGAAGATGATATAATTAATCAAATGAATAGATTATGCGAATTCATTGTAAATCCTCCTAAAATAATTAAAATATCATTATATGGTAATCAAACGTCATTTCACCCATTATCTAATCATGGGAACAAAAAGGAAGTATAAGTATACCCCTATTAATGAATATTGAGTAAATAAATCCCTTGCCACTTTGTAATTAGTTGATTCATTTTCCCCAAAAATGTAATTACTAGAAAAATAGATATTTAATTCAATGACGATAATAATATTCATGATATGATATTTCAATTTTTAGTACATACACTAGAATCATGTATTATGTGGTGAATAAGGAATATATCTCACATTAGTAAAAAGTGAGATGAGAAACCCTTACCTCACACTTTCCATTAGTGGTGAATACTTCAAAATTATGTATAATTTTTTATATAATGTTATTAACTAAATAAATAACTATATTAATATTTAGAATACCTCATTTGATGAGTTTATAATATCAGATGACCCATTCATTTATAATATTTCATTATTTTTGTGGATTTAGGTGTGTTTGTTTCGTGGTTTCATGATTAGTTTATTTATGTAAAACTATGGATGTTCTTGTAAAATGGGATTAAATACCAATATGTGTAATAAAATAGTTTCAGTTAAATATTTATGTATAATTTCTGCTATATATTATTTTTATTTCTTTTATGAGGATGTTTTATTTGATCAAATGATAATTATAAACATTTAGTTAATTTTTGACGGTTTTTCAGGACACCATAAACTAGATTTGATTAATTTTATACTATGAGTATATATTAGTTTCAAAATATTAAATAGGTTAAAATATATATATAAATATATTATTAAACCATAATAATTGTATTATGGACATACCTGAATGCAACAATTTTAAACAAACAAAAGCATTATTCACTTAGAAGATTAACCGACATAATTTGGACTATAGTATCATTTATTTGAAAAATATGAGGTAATAGAAGGGGTGGATATATGATATTTAATTATAGAAATAAAATAAAATTATTTTTATTACACATTCATTATAATCTCTTAATGGATGAAATAGATATGAATAACATGGAAGGGAAAAAATTAAACGAGATAGGTGTTTTGAGAAAATTTATTCTTGAATATCAAATACAATGACAACCCCTAGAGGTTATTGGATTTGGTATTTAGGTGAGACTAGTATCCCTTGGATGCATGTAGAGTAATGAGGATGGGTTTAGAAGATATTTGAGGATATTTATGGATTTTTAGTCATAATGGTGTGGTATTTATATTAAAGGAGCGGTGGGTTTAAGTTATTAAAATAGTTATTATTTTATATATAATGCCAACCACAGAGATGGGTAATTAATTTCCATTTATTTGGATAAAAATTAATTATCATGACACCCTCCACAAAAATTATATCCCTATTGGCCTGAAATTGTGAGAAAAGTGATAATGACACATGACTCCCACCTCTAGAAGGCTCTGGGATAGCGAATAACACCGAGGGTATAACAAAAAACAATTAGAAGAATTACCCTCTATGAGAAAACACATGGAGGAGAGAGACAAGATAGTCACCAACCAACTTCATCTAAAAAATAATAAAAAATAAATCCTACATACACACATGTAATGTCATAAAAGCTACTACAACTGAATGAGGGAAACTACGAGTACTGAATGAATGTAAAACTATAACGTCCAGAAAGCCCATACTGATACTACCAAACCACCAAGCTATTAGTAACCAACCAGATCTAAAACCTACTCTAACTGACCTAAAAAATAGTTTAAATAATTCAGGGTGAGTATAATAGAATTCTTAGTACGATCTTCGTCGTAGCCTCTCTCGTAAAAGTAATGAAATCGTGGTAAACCACATTGAACAACATGTGAGCCTAAATGATCACCTAAATATATATATTATATTCCTAGGATACCTATCGATAATCTAAACATGAATCACATAAAATAGTATATAATATAACAAATAATATCAAGGGTGCCTTGCAACTATGTCCCCACGGGTTTGCCGCTTTCTCCAAATGTCGCACATCCTAAGAATCTATCTCTAGAAAGGCAAGACCACATAGACCTGGTTGAAGCAGCAAAACATGAACCTCATGAAACTCACCACTAAAAACGCAGAACCAAAATTAGATATGTATTTTTTGAGAGCCACCACAACCCCCATAACATGTATCATAAATCTAGTATTATACCTCAAGCCATTATAGCCCATACACAGAGTAAGGATCTTCAATCCATAACAACCTATACAAGTCACACCTATTTTTGTCCATAGGAAACTATATCTAGAATATATGTGTATGAAATTACCACAATACATTACAGCATTGTAAACATATATATGGGAAAATATATACACCTTTCATACAATCATATGTAACTACCAAGAGAAGAGTGTGGGGCTAATGTGGGTAGTCAAACATCCATCCTCCAATCGAGATATTAGGGAAAACACCCCTAGGTCTTAGAGTTCTCGAGGTGTCAGTTTCCCTAACCTATAGAAACCCTAAACATTCACATTTATCATTAAATGATATTATTTTTAACTATACATCACAATTATATTCAAGGATAATATAGTTAAGTGTCTTCGATAGATAGGTACCTAAAACTAAAAATATAGAACTAAATAAACCATTTGTTTATTAAATCATTAAATTGGGATTCAAACATCCATTATGCTCAAACAGCTACATAGGGCACCCTATGAAACACATGAATAAAGTGATGTGTTAAATAGCCCTTTATGGAAATAACCATAAGAACCATGCAATAGTACATGTGATATATGGTCTGACATGTTGTTATAAAATGGCCTGTAACATATGGAATCACTATATATTACCATGGAATCACACAATCATGGAGTCATAGTAATGTGGTGGAAACATAAAAAATTACATTATCAGGATTCAAGGCTAACTTCCATGACTGTTTCTCATGTTAGCACTGGCCATGGCTAACCACCAAGATCATCGCACATAGTAGAACACTCCAAGGATAACTGCCAATACCGTCGCACATAACGTCTCATGAAACTAATCTTTACCAAATGAATTAGAACATTATTTGGGAGCACCCATCTCATAATTTCATGAATATTTATTCCACATATATAATCGTACATAATCAAACATACATAAACATTAGGGTAACCCATTGAAAGAATTTGGTACCACAATAACGTCACAAAGCACAACCAATGGTAATCTCAGAAATGTGCCTATGAAAAAAATAACTAAAATGTACATGGAAATTAATAATGATAAATAGGCTTGTATCATAGTATTTGATGTCATGTAGAAGTGGAAACATGAATGAAACCTATTTATGAAATTTTAGCGTTATAACTTTTTTTGTAGTTTAAATGAAAATACTATAGAGCCTTTAAAATAGAAATTGGAGAAATATTTTATATAAAACAAGAATTTAAACAAGAAGGTTTTAATAAAGAAAATACATAATTTATAAATACAATGGTGTCTTAAAATAGATGATAGAGTTCACTTGAGATCATGTAAGAACTTGTGAAGTTCCCTTCAAACAGGTTTTCTTATCAAGAAGTATTGAGAAGGGAATCACATAAAAACATGTATATCTCAAAAATACAATGAGGGATGGATCTTGAAACATGATTTTAGAGAATATACATAGTATTAATATGATTTTCACAATAGAAAAGTCAACTTAATTTGGATAAAATGAAATATAGAGGAACTCAAACAAATATAGGTGGTTCGTGTAAATTTTTTTACAGAATATCAGCACGTTATCAGGTGTATTTAGGAGGATTAATGTGAAAAAATACGGTATATCAAAGATTATAAATCATAAATTTAGTATGTGGGAGGTGTGAAATCATACCAAATCATTAGGTATTACACATAAAAGGTCATAACAAAGTGGAAATTCTTGAATTATAGTGATACAGAGAGGATCCCTTTCCTTATGTCTGATGGGGTTCTCCGCTTGATATTAATCACGTGAATAAAACAATTATGATCAATAATTAACAATTATAGATCGTATTATATAATTAAAATATTTATTATATCCTTTTATGTTAATTCATGACCTTTTTGATGGGTTATGTGGTTCAATTTCATTGTCTGTGTCCGTTTGTTTTCTTGTTTTTTATGATCAGTTTACTTATTTTCAAGAACAGTGAATCATGTAAACTGGGGATGGTTTTCCAGAATTGGAGTTGTATTTTTTAATGAAAATTTATATGGTTACATGGGTGTAAATTTGATTTGGTTAAATGTATTGATTTTGTATCATTATATACATCTTTAGTTACAACTTTTTGGGTAAAAGGGGGGTTTTGATCACAAAGAACACAATTTGTTTTACAAACAACAAAAAGTGTAAATTTTATTTCCAAAATCATATATGAGAAATAATAAATATATAATGGTTTGGTTCATCTATGGAAATGGTTTCACAACCTGAGTTGATGATGGTAATGGAAATTGAACA
Source organism: Viscum album (assembly GCA_963277665.1). Lineage (NCBI taxonomy): Eukaryota > Viridiplantae > Streptophyta > Magnoliopsida > Santalales > Viscaceae > Viscum > Viscum album. The sequence continues at coordinate 118,618,391 of OY728137.1, forward strand.
CCCATATACATTGAATGTGGAAAATTAACACATCTTGGATAGCGTTTTTACTACCATTATAAAAGAAGGGTAAAAGAGAGAATATAATTACTTTTAAAATTATTAGAAACAAATAGTAAATAAAAGGTACAAGAGTTGTCATAACATTTGGATGACAAGAGGTATGTCAGGAAAATAATACAAATTAACTTGAAAAGAATGTAAAACAATTAAGAAGATGAATTTACCATTTGAATCATTCTTCTTTGAGAGCCTCTTAAGGAAAGAGGATTTTGTATTTTGAAGAGAATAAGGGCTTTTTTATTAGGGTAGGAGCTTGAAGAGAGATTTTTGATGAATTTATCATAGTAAAAAGGTTTTATAGGAGTCAAAATAATAGGTATGGGGGGGGGGGTTCTATTTATAGTGGAGGAGAGGTGGGTTTTCATAATATTTAATTCCTTAGTATATTAATATCCATCAAAACCCAAAATAGTGATGATTCCATGGCAAAAAGTGGTAATACGACCATGTGAGATCCAGATTTGGGTTCTTAAATAACTTATAATGTTGGTAATAGTGGATTAAAATTAAAATGTATGTGTACAGTAAATTAATGTATTTTACTATTCACTAAAAATTCAAGTATTTCAGAAATATCCCTAAAATTCAACCTAGACATTTTTTGATGTTTTAAGTCCAAAACTAGACTCCATTTTTTAGAAATAATTTTCTACATATAATTAATTTAATTTTTAATTAAAAATATAATTAATTGCAAAATATATATTTTAAAACTCTAACTCATTTCATAATGTTTTCAAAAATTACATAAGATCTTGTAAAATTATATTAAAACTAAAAGACATAAAATTATTAATTGATAAACACCTGGTAGGAATATACATTTTTCTATAACTTAATTAATTAATTGTAATGAATTATTTATGACTTTTAAAAAATACCAATACATTTACTATGATAATATTATCACTTATAAGATTCCTAAATTTTATTTATACATTCAAATGTGAGGTTATTATTCTTTTGTCCGATTTAATATTAATAAGGGTCATATTAAAATTAATAATTGTAAAATTACTATTCATAAGGTTCAGTTACTATTCAACAATAATTATGTTAGTCTTATCAGACTCCAAAGATCATACTGATTATAACCATTTCTGTCAGATATTTGAAATTAAAATCACAAGTATAAAAATTATGTTTAATGGTAACATAGTACTTATTACTTCATTTTTTTGTGATTTTATTTGATTATATCACAAAATTATAAGAATGGGATTTCCATTGATAGAACATTGGGAAATCACATTATTTTCTCCTTATGAAATTTCCCTCGAAATTTGATTTACATTCTAACCCATAAACACTTGTGGGTAATTTTCATTCATTGCCTCCTCCAGTTCCCATGTTACCTTTTCATACATATGGTTATGCTATACGAATTTAACCAGGTGATTTGTCTTGTAACATATAACATTATCTCTATAAAACAAGATTCTCACTAGATACTCCTCGAAAGAAAGATCATTCTCCAATTATACCACATCTAAAGAGAGTACATGTGAAGGGTTAGTTATGTAATTCCTTATGAGGGATTCATGGAAGTCATCATATACATTGTCCATGGTAAGTGGAAGTGCTTGTTAATAACCCACATCACCTAAATGATCTGGGATCTCGAAGGGGCCAATGTACTTAGGAATTAGCATTCCTTTCTTCCCAAATATCAGGACTTTCTTCCATGGAGATATAAAGATAAATTCCATGTCTCCAATGTTGATCTCATGTTCTCATTGAAAATTTTCTTTATAACACTTCTCTTAACTGTGGGATTCCTTAAAGTGATGTAGAATGAATTTCACCTTCTCCACCATTTCTTCGTCCATTTTAGGTCATACTAGCTTCAAATCATCAACATTTTCCTAACATGTAATTTTTCTCCACTGTTTCCCAGAGAGGCCTTCATATGGTTCCATTCGGATGCTCGAGTGTAAACTGTTGTTGTAGGAGAAATCAACCAGTTGAATATGTTGTTCCCATCTTCCTTTAAAGTCCATATAACACATTCTCTGTAACACCCTGAGATTTTATGAAAAATATTCTTTTTAATGTATTGTGATGTACACTACACCAAAAGGAGCTTGCACAACACACATCCCTGACTTGGATTGCATTACACGCAATCTTGACCATCCATGATAGCGTGTGTTGTACGCAATACCGAGTTTCTCTAAACAACGATATGTTATATAAACTAGACGTTATGAATAAATACCCACTTTTTGAAATTTTATAAATTTTATCTTTCAAAATGGACTTCATTTTTGGATTCGTAATATCGAAATTAGCTTAGGGTGAAATTTTGGTACTTTTCGGATAACTTTCAAACTTTGATGAATAGTGAAAATTACAAAATTTTAATTAAAAACAACTTTTTTAATCGAAATAATTAATAGTGATAAATTATTAATTTGGGTGGTTTTAAATTATAATTAGAATATATTTTTACAATTTAATACAATGTTTTTCATTGGATGTAATGTCACATTTAAACCAGACATAAACAAGTGTCAATCTTTTGATAGTTATTATCTCTTAAAAACACGCTATTTGTGTTGAGGACGAGAATTAATTTTTAAATTAATTAATGCAACTGGTATGTTATGAATTTTGTAAAATAGACATAATTTTTGAATTCATAATATCAAATATAGCTTAGGCCTAATTTTTGGTATTTTTCTGGAAACTTTCATTTTTTGATGAATAGTGAAACCACTAAGTGGAAGTTAAAAAAACTGAATTTTTCAAAAAAAATAATTGTACCACTTCTGTGAGTGTAATTTAAAAATTCTGAGAGACACCTTTGATGTCAGTAAGTAAAATGTGGTTCAATGAGATGAAAATAATTTTTGGTGAATAGTAACTGTTTACTTTTTTTTACCACTGTTAAAAATAAACAGGGTAATTAAGGGTATGATTGATATTATTAATACCCTAAAACATGTCCTAATTCTATTGGATAGGTGTAATTCGACCAAATACAACCTTGGGAATAAACTATGACCATTTAGGGCCACTTGGATTAGATTCGGGCATTTATTATTAATTTATTTAAAGAAGGGTTAAAATAGTTAAAATCAAAGTTTAATAACTAAATCATTTTTAATATATGGTAATAAATAAGATAAAATAGACTATAAATATTAATTAGAAATATAAAAAGATTTCATACATAATGATATTTTATTTGTAATTTTTAGACATTAAATAATTTAATATATTTATGACACAATAATGATGCAGTAATTATCTTATTAATGAAATATTGACATAATTGATGTTATAAATACCCAAATAAAGGTAATTTGAGACTTTTTATGAATTAAACTAATTTTCTAGGTTAATATTATATGTTAGTATTTATTTTATTAACTTTATTTGAAGTAATCTTTCTATTATGATTTTTTACAAAAATGAATTACCAAATAGTGTCAAAATTGGCATAAAATAGTTTTTAAAACAAATATTGTATTATTAATTGTTATTTATTCCCTAAAAATCTAAGTTTCTGCAAAATTACTTAGATAAAGTTATATAAATTAATAATAATCAACTTGGGGTTATTTTGTCTTGTTATGGTACGTTTATTAACCTTATAGTGTAAGAAAACAAAAAGACATGGTAAAAGTTAAATTATTTAACTTAAAGTTAAATCTAAATGATAAGGTTAAAATAGAACCCTAAACATGTCTAAATTCTATTGGATGAGAGGATTTAGACTCATCCCCACCTTATCTTCTAAATAACTCAATTTTTAGCTATTAAAAACCGAATATGACTTTATAATAAAATAATATCTTTTGTTATTCCAAAGGTGCCCCTCTCCTCCCTTATAAAAGGGAACCTCCTCCCTCTCTTACTCACAACAATTTGAGCTTTCAAGATCGTCAAAACCCTGCCAATTCTCTCATCAACATTTCTAGATACATCCTAGAGGTCCTGGTCTTCTTCAAAGACCAATTTTAGTTCCCTAAGAGGAGGTCTCAAAGAGGCGCTACAAAGAAGAGGTAATGTCCGTTACCGATTCGTTCAACTTTATTTCTTCTTCCACTTCTTATTATTTTGTTGTTTCATTATGAAGTAATAACATCAGTATCACTCATATACTGATATGTTATTATACGTATGAAACAACCCTATTTCATCATCTATCCATCCTACGGAAAACGAAATCACCACGTGTGCGTACGTACGGAATACCGTCTCCACGCAGTGGTGTAATCTATTTTCCACCACCACCTTACTTGGATGGATATAATGGTGTAAATAATAATTATATATGATTATTTTAAAGTGTTATTGATTATGAAATATTATACATACACTCCAATACAATTCCATGATCATGGAAACGATATCATCACTCGTGCATACGTACGGACTACCGTCTCCATGACTCGATGAGATTAATTCTCCATGTTAACCATTTAACAATGATTATAAATTATATATAAGAAATAATAATGAAATATATTACATAATAATCATACTAGATTTATGTATATATATGTATGTCATCTACTTAATTCCATTCAATTCAATAAGGAAACGAAAAAAGCATTCATGCGTACGTACGACCTACCGTCTCCATGAACGGTGTATTTATTTCAATTTATCGATCTATTATATATATGTATATTCTGAAAATATATTATATATAAATCATTTTTTACATTATGGATGTAAGTAACCATTATCTAAGTAATCATATGAATAATTACAAGTTAAAACCCGAACGCCAAATGAAATGATTTTACCCAAAATGCTCTTTAACATGGAATTTACAAAAGAACGGGTAATATGAAGTCATAAGTGAACCATATATGATATCATAACAATGAATATTATTATATAATAAGTCAATGACATTATTTAAATAATTATACAGGAGGTTCAGATCCATACGAAGCATATCGACCATAAGGTAAGGGAAATATCACAATCTCATTTTTATCAGAGATTATTTATACATTGGAATTTACTGGGGTGTATTTTATCATCCACATCCATGTTTCCTCAATATTTAATATTATTTCCATCCACCTATAATTTTATAAAAATAATTTTACCCTTCGGTGAGTTTTTAGTAAAATATATGAAAGGAATCTTTTGTCGTTTTTCGTACGAGGTACTTTTTTTGACTTTTCAGAGAAAAGTACGAGAAAAATGTTTTTTTAACTTATACGACATGAATGGATTTTTAAAACAATATTTCCACGAATCTTCCTTTACAAGTTTTCAAGTTTATTTTTAATCAACTTCTTTATGTTTATAATTGTTTGACATGTTAAGAATGGAAAAGTGTTTTTGAAGAAGAAATGATATTTTCCTCAAGAATGGTGTTCAAGTGTTTTATCAAAATTATTTTCCATCTAAGATAATAAAGGGTTCTGTTTATATCCATATTATTACATTTATTTGATTATGTTGTGATGGAATTATTTTTATGAATTCCATTATCTTATATGAATTGTTTTATGATGTCACGATGTTTAAGAATCCCATTTTTATTACATGGGTTATGCTATGATGTATGGTTTATGATTTTGTGGAACACATAAGAATGGAATCATTATGAGATGGGTGGGACCTATATCTCCCTCCAATGCATTGGGTAAAGATTTTATATCTCACGAGATAGACATGGATGGAACGGCAGGTTAAACTGGTTCAGTGAAACAGGACAGAAATGAGGAGTGAACTCGGTTCAGAATGGACTTTTTTCACTAAAATAGTCTTGGAAATGGGTCTTGACAAATAAGAAATGATTCTCTATGATTATGTGTGTATTCCATAAAGTTTCGTGTTTTATGTTATGATTATTTGGATTACATTCCACTACTATGATTTATCCCATGTTATGATACTATGGTCTCTTTTGAGGGTTAAGATTTCCAAAATATTATGTTTTTATGAATATGATGTGATTGATATTTCTTTTGTTTACCCTTACTGAGCATTTGAGCTCACCATTTTATGTTTTCTTTTCCCCAGGATATAAATAATGGTTTTAGTTAAGAAAAAAGGGAGATCTTTTTGGGAGATGTTGAATATCTTTCACCACGATTAAAAGATTATATTCTGAGTTTCCAAAGACACTAAACTATTACGGTCCTTGTGTGTGTGTTTTTGTTATATACTAAGTATTTCTAAAAAGTAATGTAATGTCCATGTACGTTAAGCTTTGGGTCTTAACTATTGGTATCAATGTAACAGTTTAGTCAACCATTGGAAACTAGGATGTGAGAATTTTAGTGAGATCCATAGAGATATTTCTAAGGTATGTCTAGGGATGTCCCTAAGGTTAAGTATAAGTATAGGTTATAGTACTAGAATTACGATAACCTAAGATGTCAGATACTGAAGGTACTCCCCTTTTATTATGTTGTTTTCCCTAGCGTGAATTTTTCCTCTCACACTATTCTTTTTTAGGTTTTAGACGATGGCTGGAACCCGAAGGAACCGTGTTGATCAATGTAATGTACAATGCAATGATTGTCCTCCTAAACAAACAAATGTTATGGGAGATGTTGTGAAAAATCTTATTGCTATACTTACACAAGCATTGAATCACTCTGGACTTCCAAATGAGCAGAAAAGAGAATAATATTCTATTGAGTCCTTCATGAGGCAACATCCACCTTCTTTCAGTGGGTCTTCTGATCTGCTTGTTGCTGAACAATGGATCAGTACTACTGAAAAGATATTTTCAGTTTTTCAATGTTCTGAACATGATAAAGTCATCTTAGCAGTGTATCGTTTGGAAGGTGATACTGATCAATAGTAGAATCTTATCAAGAATATGAGGCCAAGAGATGAAATTGAGTCCATGGAATGTGATGAGTTCAAGAAATTATTTTTCAATAAGTACTTCCCTCGTATTCTTCGAACAAAGATGGAGAAGGAGTTTCTTGAACTAAAGAAAAAGGATGATGAATCTGTTGGTATATACGAAGCGAATTTTACAAGGTTTGCAAGGTATGCATCTGGATTTATCATCCAAACTGAAATTAATGTTGATCAATTCTTCAGTGGATTAAAACCAAATCTTTGAAGGGAATTAGCTATAAGAGACTTCCGTAGCTATGAAGAAATTGTGTGATGTGCTATTAAAGTAGAAATGAAAGTTGGTGTTATATATCCATCTCATGGTTTTGACAGGAAATGAAAGATGGAGTTCAAGGAGAAATCTCATAATAATGGTGAAAAGAAGATGAATGTTTCCTTATGCTCAAAGTGTGGAAAGAAGCATGGAGGAGATTGTCTTAAAGGGACTACAAAATCTTTTATGTGTGGAAAAGATGGTCATCGAGTAGCTGAGTGTCGAAGTAATGGATGAAGGGTTACTAATGGTGTGAATAAAGAAAAGACTGCAGAGAATGCACCAACAACACTTCAATTCTTCAAGTGCAATGAAATGGAGCATTATGCTAATCAATGCCCTAATCCAAGGGTTAATGATGATCGACATGAGCAACTATTTAAGGCAAAGGACAAAGGGAAGTCACATGTGATCACTATTGGCGATGTTGAATATGACAATGATGTGGTGAAATGATTAAGTGTTTATGTAATGGGATTCCAAAATAATGTTGTATATAGTATCGTGGAATATTGGAATATTTATGTATTGGTCTATTGTGGTTTTCAATAATTTTATGGTACCGGTAACCATGGAAAGTGATTGAGATATTTTTTGTAAGCAGATGATATGCGCATAATTACGGATAAAAAGATAATGATATGTTTGATTGTATTCATGAGCTCATGATTGATATAAGGACTAAGTAATATCATGGTTTGAGTATAATGAATTTTGAGGATTTTGGTATGTGGAAAGTGTTAACTTTTAACTGCATTCATGTTTTCACTAAGGTTCAATGGGTATTCATTCTTCAAGAGAATACATGATTAATGTATTCACATGTTTGTAATTTGACCAAGAATATATATATTAAGACATATGGGGGATAAATGATGGCATTCACGTGATTGTTATTTGACATTTCAAGTAATCATTTTGTTTATAGTATGATCTTGGACTGAAACATTTTAGATAAACCTAAAGATTGGAATGGATTATGTTGGACAAAAGTTAGTATTATTTAAGGATAGAACTTTTTCTATATTATTGATGGGATGTTATAGTAATGTAGTTTTAGAAAAAGGAAAACATACAGGATGGGCGACAACCCATTGCGTCAGAGAAGGCTGTGGGAATCGAACCCACAACCGAAGTGTTACTGGCCTTTATCACCTACCACTAGCCTACAGGAAGTCCCTGGTTAGTAGAAACTAGTTTTATTTAATTAAGAGGTATGATATATGAAGAATAAGTTTATTTTTGGAACCATATACGATTAATCTAACCATATGATAGACTTATAACTTTTGCAAACCTTTTGTTTGAAACAGATGGAATGACCCATCATTCTATCACATGATCTTCTAACACATCATGAATAACAAATTTAACTTCATTTAATTAAGGGATGAAGTGGAAATTGTTCAATTCATGAACAACAGTGATATTGTACCAAAATAATGTAAGTATTTCTTTTAATTCATCAACTTTAGGGAAATGATCTTGAAAACCAAAAATGTTGTCCTAGTGACCTTATATCCGATGAATCAGATGGTAGCTTAGATCGTCACAAATCTATGGCTTTGTGATTTTTGTCTTTTTCATAGCCATGTTCCCTACCACTCTCTATCAGAACATGATGGTTATATTTCTCTTCCATATCCATATTTTCACCTATGTTCTCTTATGTGGAAACCCAGTGATTAGTTTATTTTGGTAACCATTAAGTTTCATGATTTAGTTTTTAAATCCAAGTTTTGGTATTCCATTTTATGATGTGGGTTTCTATTAAATAAACTTTCGAGTAGTAAACCATTTATAACCCCGATGAATTTCAAGGGCGAAATTCATTTTAAGGGGGGTAGAATGTAACACCCTGAGATTTTATGAAAAATATTCTTTTTAATGTCTTGTGTTGTACGCTACACCAAAATGATCTTGCAAAACATGAATCCATGACTTGGCTTGCATTACACACAATCACGACCTTCCACGATAGCGTGTGTTATTCACAATACCGAGTTTCGCTAAACAACGATATGTTATATAAACTAGCCGTTATGAATAGTAATACCCACTTTTTGAAATTTTATAATTTTTATCTTTCAAAATGGACTTCATTTTTGGATTTTTAATATCGAAATTAGCATAGTGTGAATTTTTGGTACTTTTCGGATAACTTTCATACTTTGATGAATAGTGAAAATTACTAAATTTTAATTAAAAACAACTTTTTTAATCGAAATAATTTATAGTGATAAATTATTCATTTGAGTGGTTTTAAAGTATATTTAGAATATATTTTTACAATTTAATACAATGTTGGTCATTGGATGTAATTTCACATTTAAACCAGACATAAACAAGTGTCAATCTTTTGATAGTTATTATCTCTTAAAAACATGCTATTTGTGTTGACGATGGGAATTAATGTTTAAATTAATTAATGCAACTGATATGTTTTGAATTTGGTAAAATAGACATCATTTTTTAATTCATAATATAAAATATAGCTTTGGCCTAATTTTGTGTATTTTTCTGGAAACTTTCATTTTTTGATGAATAGTGAAACCACTAAGTGGTAGTTAAAAAAATGAATTTTTCATAAAACTTAATTTTACCTCTTTTTTGAGTGGAATTTCAAAAATCCGAGAGACACAGTTGATTTTAGTAAGTAAAATGGCGTTCAATGAGATGAAAATAATTTTTGGTGAATAGTAACTTTTTACTTTTTTTACCACGGTTAAAAGTAAATAGGGTAATTAAGGGTAAGAATGACATTATTATTACCATAACACATGTACTAATTCTATTGGATAAGTGTAATTAGACCAAACAAAACCTTAGGAATAAAATATGACCATTTAGGCCCACTTGGATTAGATTAGGACATTTATTATTAATTTATTTAAAGCAGGGTTAAAATAGTTAAAATCAAAGTTTAATAAATAAATAATTTTTAATATATGGTTATACATAAGATAAATTCGACTCTAAATATTCATTAGAAAGCTAAGAAGATTTTATACATAATTATATTTTATTTGAGATTTTTAGACATTAAATTATTTAATTTATTTATGATACAATAACGATATAGTAATTATCTTATTAATGAAATATTGACATAATTGATGTTATAAATACCCAAATAAATGAAATTTGAGACTTTTTATGAATTAGAACTATTATCTAGGTTAATATGATATGTTAGTATTTATTTTATTAACTTTTTTGAACTAATATTTCTGTTATGATTTTTTACATAAATCAATTACCAAATAGTGTCAAAATTGACATAAAATAGTTTTTAAAACAAATATTATATTATTTGTTGTTCTTTTATTCCTAAAAATCTAAGGTTCGGCCAAATGACTTAGAAAAGGTTATATATATTAATAATAAACAAATTGTGGTTCGTTTGGCTTGTTATGGTAAGTTTATTAACCTTATAGTGTAAGAAAACAAAAAGACACGTTAAAAGTTAAATTATTTAACTTAATGTTAAATCAAAATGATAAAGTTAAAATATAACCCTAAACGTTTCTAAATTCTATTGGATGAGAGATTTTCGACCCATACCCACCCTTTCTTCTAAATAACTCAATTGGGAGCTATTAGAAACCGAATATGACTTTATAATAAAATAATATCTTTAGTTATTCCAAAGGTTCCCCTCTCCTCCCTTATAATAGGGCACCTCATACCTCTCTTCCTCACACCAATTTGGGCTTTCATGCTCGAAAAAACCCTTCCAAATTATCTCCTCCACTTCTCTAGAAATATCCTAGAGGTCCTGGTGTTATTCAAAGACCAATTTTAGTGCCCTAGGAGGAGGTCTCAAAGAGGCGCTTTCAAGAAGAGGTAATGTTCGTTACCGATTTTTTCAACTTTATTTCTTCTTCCACTTCTTCTTCTTTAGTTGTTTCATTATGAAGTAATAACATAAGTATCACTCATATACTGATATGTTATTATAATTATGAAACAACTCTATTTCACTATTTATCCATCCTACAGAAAACAAAATCACCGCGCGTGCGTACGTACGGAATACCGTCTCCACGCAGTGGTGTAATCTATTTTCCACCACCACCTTACTTGGATGTGTATAATGGTGTAAATAATAACTATATATGATTATTTTAAAGTATTATTGATTCTGAAATAGTATACAGACACTCCAATACAATTCCATGATCATGAAAACGATATCATCGCTCGTGCGTACATACGGACTACCGTCTCCACGACACGATGAGATTCATTCTCCATGTTAACCATTTAAGAATGATTATAAAGTATATGTAAGAAATAATAATGAAATATATGACATAATAATGATACTATAATTATGTATTTATATATGTATATCATCTACTTAATCCCATTGAATTCAATAAGGAAACAAAAATAGCGTTCATGCGTACGTACACTACTGAAAAAAGGACTATACCCACGGTTCAAAACCGTGGGTATAGCCCCCAAAACCGTGGGTATTGCCTATACCCACGGTTTTGAGAATTGTGGGCTGGAACAACATCGGTATAGGTCCGCAGCCTATACCCATGTTTTTTCAAAACCGTGGGTATAGGTTTCCTGCCACCGTGTCACCGAAACATACCCAATTTCCACGGTGTCAACGGCTTTTACCCACGGTTTCAAAACCGTGGGTATAGGTCCTAAAATAATGCAGGTGCCGAGTTTCGATCCCGCAACCTCTTCTCTACAAACACCACATCTAACCACTACCCTAACATCACTTATATATATATATATATTAGTTAAATATAGGTATAAAAACCATGGATATAGAGGAAAGAACCGTGGGTATAGGGTTCCCAAAAAAAAATTCCTTCCCACGGAAAAAAAAATTTCCCGCGCACACAAATGTGACCTATACCCACGTTTTTTCATAACCGTGGGTATAGGTATTTTAGCCCAGACCTATCCCCATGGTTTTCTACAAAATTGTCGTGATAGATACCCCTATAGCCACAGTTTTGGGAAACCATGGGTATATGTCACTTTTCAGGACCTATCCCCACGGTTTTGGAAAACCGTGGGGATATACTCCCCCTCTACCCACTGTTTTGGAAAACCATGGGAATAGGTCTTTAAAGGTCACCTGTTCCCACGTTTTTCCAAAACCGTGGGTATAGGGGGGGTATATTCCCACAGTTTTGGAAAAAACTGTGGGGATAGGTCCATTTTCCAATAGTGGTACGACCTACTATCTCCATGAACGGTGTATTTCTTTCCATTTATCGATCTATTATATAGATTAATATTCTGAAAATATATTATATATAAATAATGTTTTACATTCTTGATGTAAGTAACCATGATCTAAGTAATCATATGAATAATTACAAGTTAAAACACGAACGACAAATGAAACGATTTTACCCAAAACCCTCTTTAACATGGAATTTACAAAAAACGGGTAATATAAAGTCATAAGTGAACCATATACGATATCATAACAATGAATATGATTATTTAATAAGTCAATGACATTACTTAAATCATTATACATGAGGATCGGATGCATACGAAGCATATCAGCCCTAAGTTAAGGGAAATATCACAATCTCATTTTTATCCAAGATTGTTTATACATTGGAATTTACTGGGGTGTATTTTATCATCCACAACCATGTCTCCTCAATATGTAATATTATTTCCATCCACCTACAATTGTTTAAATCCAATTTTACCCTTCGGTGATTTTTTAGTAAAAGATATGAAAGGAATCTTTTGTCATTTTTCAAACGAGGTACTTTTTTTTGACTTTTCCGACAAAAGTACAAGAAGAATGTTTTTTTAACATATACGGATTGAATGGATTTTTAAAACATTATTTCCAACAATATTCCTTTAAAAGTTTTCAAGTTTATTTTTAATCAACTTCTTTTAGTTTAGAATTTTATGACTTGTTATGAAAGGAAAAGCATTTTTGAAGTAGAAAGGATATTTTCCTCAAGAATAGAGTTCAAGTGTTTTATCAAAATTATTTTCCATCGAAGATAATAAAGGGTTATGTTTATATACCTATTATTACATTGATTTGATTATGTTGTGATGGAATTATTTTTATGAATTCTTTTATCTTATATGAATTGTTTAATGATGTCACAATTTTAAGAATCCAATTTTTATTACATGGGTTATGCTATAATGCATGGTTTATGATTTTGTGGCACACATAAGAATGGTATCATTATGAGATGGGTGGGACCTATATCTCCCTCCAATGCATTGGATAAAGATTTTATATCTCATGAGATAGACATGGATGGAACGGCAGGTTAAACCGGTTCAGTGAAACAGGACTGAAACGAGGAGTGAACTCGGTTCAGAAATGGACATTGTCCACTAAGATAGTCTTGGAAATGATTCTTGACTAATAAGAAATGATTCTCTATGATTATGTGTGTTTGCCACAAAGTTTCATGTTTTATGTTATGATTATTGGGAATACATTTCACTGCTATGATTTATACCATGTTATGATATTATGATCTCTATTTCAGGTTAAGATTTCAGAAATGTTATGTTCTTATGAATATGATGTGATTGATATTTATTTTATTTACCCTTACTAAGAATTTTAGATCACCCTTTTATTTTTTCTTTTCCCAAGGATATAAATAAATGTTTTAGGTAAGAAAAATAAAGGGAGATCTTTATGGGAGATGTTTATGATCTTTCTCCACAATTAGAAGATTATATTCCGAGTTTCCAAAGACACTAAAATATTACGGCCCTTGTGTGTGTGTTTTTGTTATGTACTAAGTATTCCGAAAGAGTAATGTATTGTCCATGTTTGTTAAGCTTCGGGTCATCACTGTTGGTGTCAAAGAAAAGGTTTAGTCAACCTGTGGAAACTAGGATGCGAGAACTTTAGTGAGATCCCTAGAGATATTTCTAAGGTATGTCTAGGGATGTCCCTAAGGTTAAGTATAAGTATAGGTTATAGTACTATAATTACGGTAACCTAATATGTTAGATATTGAACGTACTCCCATTTTATTATGTTGTTTTCCCTAGAGTGATTTTTTCCTCTCACACTATTATTTTTAGGTTTTAGACGATGGCTGTAACCCGAAGGAACCATGTTGATCAATGTAATGGACAATACAATGATTGTCCTCCTGAACAAACAAATGTTGTGGGAGATGGAGTGAAAAATCTTATTGCTATACTTACACAAGCTATGAATCACTCTAGACTTCGAAATGAGAAGAAAAGGGAATAATATTCTATTGAGTTCTTCATGAGGCAACGTCCACCTTCTTTCAGTGGGTCTTCTGATCCACTTGTTGCCGAACAATGGATCAGTACTACTGAAAAGATATTTTCAGTTCTTCAATGTTCAGAACATGATAAATTCATCTTAGCAGTGTATCGTTTGGAAGGTGATGTTGATCAATGGTGGAATCTTGTCAAGAATATGAGGCTAAGAGATGAAATTGAGTCCATGGAATGGGATGAGTTCAAGAAATTATTTTTCAATAAGCACTTCCCTCGTATTCTTCGAACAAAGATTGAGAAGGAGTTTCTTGAACTAAAAAAAGGATGATGAATCTATTGGTATATATGAAGCAAATTTTATAGGGCTTGCAAGGTATGCGTCTGGATTTTTCATCCAACCTGAATGTAATGTTGATCGATTCTTCAGTGGATTAAAACCGATTCTTTGAAGGGAATTAGCTGTAAGAGACTTTAGTAGCTATGAAGAAATTGTGTGATGTGATATTAAGGTAGAAATGTATGTTTGTGTTATATATCCATCTCATGGTTTTGACAAGAAATGAATGATGGAGTTCAAGGAGAAATCTCAGAATAATGTTGAAAAGAAGTTGAATGTTTCATTATGCTCAAAGCGTGGAAAGAAGCATGGAAGAGATTGTCTTAAAGGGACTAGAAAATATTTTAAGTGTGGAAAAGAAGGTCATAAAGCAGCTGAGTGTCGAAGTAATGGAAAAAGGGTTGCTAATTGTGTGAATAAAGAAAAGGCTGTAGAGAATGCACCAACAACAGTTCAATGATTCAAGTGAAATGAAATGAAGAATTATGCTAATCAATGCCCTAATCCAAGGGTTAATGATGATCGACATGAGAAACCACTTAAGGTAAAGGACAAAGGGAAGTTACATGCGATCACTATTGGCGATGTTGAATATGACAACGACGTGGTGGAATGATTAAGTGTTTATGTAATGAGATTCCAAAATAATATTTTATATAGTATCGTGGAATATTGGAATATTTATGTATTGGTCTATTGTGGTTTTCAATAATTTTATGGTACCGTTAACCATGGAAAGTGATTGAGATATTTTTTGTAAGCAGCTGATAAGCGCATAATGAAGGGATAAAAAGATAATGATATGTTTGATTGTATTCATAAGATCATGATTGATATAAGGACTAAGTGATATCATGGTTTGAGTATAAAGAATTTTGAGAATTTTGGTATGTGGAATGTGTTAACTTTTAACTGCATTCATGTTTTCACTAAGGTTCAATGGGTATTCATTCTTCAAGAGAATACATGATTAAGGTATTCACATGTTTTTAATTTGACCAAGAAGATATATATTATGACATATGGGGGATAAATGATGGCATTCACGTGATTGTTATTTGACATTTCAAGTAATAATTTTCTTTATACTATGATCTTTGACCGAAACATTTTAGATAAACCTAAAGATTGGAATGGATTATGTTGGACATAAGTTAGTATTGTTTAATGATAGAACTTTTTCGATATTATTGATGGGATGTTATAGTAATGTAGTTTTAGAAAAAGGAAAACCTGCAGGATGGGCGACAACCCATTGCGTCAGACAAGGCTGTGGGAACTGAACCCACAACCGAAGTGCGACTGGCCTTTATCGCCTACCACTAGCCTACAGGAAGTCCCTGGTTAGTAGAAACTAGGATTATTTAATTAAGCGGTATGATATATGATGTATAAGTTTATTTTTGGAACCATATACGATTAATCTAACCATATGATAGACTTATATCTTTTGCAAACCTTTTGTTTAAAACATATGGAATGACCCATCATTCTATCAGATGATCTTCTAACACATCATGAATAACAAATTTAACTTCATTTCTTTAAGGGATGAAGTGGAAATTGTTCAATTCATGAACAACAGTGATATTGTACCAAAATCATGTATGTATTTCTTTTAATTCATCAACTTTAGGGAAATGATCTTGAAAACCAAAAATGTTGTCATAGTGACCTTATATCCGATGAATCAGATGGTACCTTAGATCATCACAACTATATTGCTTTGTGATTTTTGTCTTTTTCATAGCCATGTTCTCTACCACTCTCTATCAGAACATGATGGTTATATTTCTCTTCCATATCCATATTTTCACCAATGTTCTCCAATGTGGAAACCCAGTGATTAGTTTATTTTTGTAACCATTAAGTTTCATGATTTAGTTTTTAATTCCAAGTTTTGGTATTCCATTTTATGATGTGGGTTTCTATTAAAGAAACTTTCGAGTAGTAAACCATTTATAACCCCGACGAATTTCAAGGGCGAAATTCATTTTAAGGGGGGTTGAATGTAACACCCTGAGATTTTATAAAAAATATTCTTTTTAATGTCTTGTGTTGTACGCTACACCAAAATGATCTTGCAAAACATGAATCCCTGACTTGTCTTGCATTACACACAATCACTACCTTCCACGATAGCGTGTGTTATACGCAATACCGAGTTTCTCTAAACAATGATATGTTATATAAACTAGCCGTTATGAATAGTAATACCCACTTTTTGAAATTTTATAATTTTTATCTTTCAAAATGGACTTCATTTTCGGATTTTTAATATCGAAATTAGCTTAGGGTTAATTTTTGGTACTTTTCGGATAACTTTCATACTTTGATGAATAGTTAAAATTAATAAATTTTAATTAAAAACAACTTTTTTAATAGAAATAATTAATAGTGATAAATTATTAATTTGAGTGGTTTTAAAGTATATTTAGAATATATATTTACAATTTAATACAATGTTGGTCAATGGATGTAATTTCACATTTAAACCAGACATAAACAAGTGTCAATCTTTTGATAGTTATTATCTCTTAAAAACACGCTATTTGTGTTGACGACGGGAATTAATGTTTAAATTAATTAATGCAACTGATATGTTTTGAATTTGGTAAAATAGACATCATTTTTGAAGTCATAATATCAAATATAGCTTAGGCCTAATTTTTTGTATTTTTCTGGAAACCTTCATTTTTTGATGAATAGTGAAACCTCTAAGTGGTAGTTAAAAAAACTGAATTTTTCATAAAACATAATTTTACCGCTTTTCTGAGTGGAATTTCAAAGATCCAAAAGACACAGTTGATTTCAGTATGTAAAATGTGGTTCAATGAGATGAAAATAATTTTTGGTGAATAGTAACTTTTTACTTTTTTTACCACGTTTAAAAGTAAATAGGGTAATTAAGGGTAAAAATGATATTATTATTATCGTAACACATCTACTAATTCTATTGGATAAGTGTAATTAGACCCAACACAACATTAGGAAGAAATTATGACCATTTAGGCCCACTTATATTAGATTAGGACATTTATTATTAATTTATTTAAAGAAGGGTTAAAATAGTTAAAGTCAAAGTTTAATAAATAAATAATTTTTAATATAGGGTTATACATAAGATAAATTCAACTATAAATATTCATTAGAAATATAAGAAGATTTCATACATAATGATATTTTATTTTAAATTTTTAGACACTAAATAATTTAATTTATTTTTGACACAATGATGATATAGTGATTATCTTATTAATGAAATATTAACATAATTGATGTTATAAATACCCAAATAAATGTAAAATGAGGATTTTTATAAATTAAACTAATTTTATAGGTTAATATGATATGTTATTATTGATTTTATTAACTTATTTTGAACTAATCGTTCTGTTATGATTTTTTACAAAAATCAATTACCAAATAGTGTCAACATTGACATAAAATAGTTTTTAAAACAAATATTGTATTATTAATTGTTATTTTATTCTAAAAAATCTAAGGCTTGGCCAAATGACATAGATAAGGTTATAGATATTAATAATAAACAACTTGGGGTTCGTTTGGCTTGTTATGGTAAGTTTATTTACCTTATAGTTTAAGAAAACAAAAAGACACAGTAAAAGTTAAATTATATAAACTAAACGTTAAATATAAATGATAAGGTTAAAATAGAAAACTAAACTTGTATAAATTCTATTTGATGAGAGGATTTAGAACCATCCCCACCTTAGATTCTAAATAACTCAATTTGTAGCTATTAAAAACAGAATATGACTTTATAATAAAATAATATCTTTAGTTATTCCAAAGGTGCCCCTCTCCTCCCTTATAAAATGGCACCTCCTCCCTCTCTTCCTCACACCAATTTTAGCTTTCAAGCTCGGAAAACCCATTCCAAATTCTCTCATCCAATTCCCTAGAAACATCCTAGAGGTCCTGGTCTTCTTCAAAGACCAATTTTAGTGACCTAAGAGGAGGTCTCAAAGAGGTTCTTCAATGAAGAGGTAATGTCTGTTACCGATTCTTTCAACATTATTTCTTCTTCCACTTCTTCTTCTTTAGTTGTTTCATTATGAAGTAATAACATAAGTATTACTAATATAATTATATGTTATTATAAGTATGAAACAACCCTATTTCACCATCAATCCATCCTACGGAAAACGAAATCATCGCGCGTGCGTACGTACGGAATACCGTCTCCACGTATTGGTGTAATCTATTTTCCACCACCACCTTACTTGGATGGGTATAATGGTGTAAATAATAACTATATATGATTATTGTAAAGTTCTATTGATTCTGAAATAGTATACATACACTCCAATACAATTCCACGATAATGGAAATGATATCATCGCTCGTGCGTACGTACGGACTACCGTCTCCATGACGCGATGAGATTCATTATCCATGTTAACCATTTATGAATGATTATAAGGTATATATAAGAAATAATAATTAAATATATGACATAATAATGATACTGGATTTATGTATATATATATTTATGTCATCTACTTAATTTCATTCAATTAAATAAGGAAACGAAAACAGCGTTCATGTGTACGTACGACCTACCGTCTCCATGAACGGTGTATTTCTTTCCATTTATCAATCTATTATACATATGTATATTCTGAAAATATATTAAATATAAATAATGTTTTACATTCTGGATTTATGTAACCATGATCTATGTAATCATATGAATAATTACAAGTTAAAACACGAACAAGAAATGAAACGATTTTACCCAAAACTCTCTTTAACATGGAATTTACAAAAGAACGGTTAATATAATGTCATAAGTGAACCCTATATGACATCATAACAATTAATATGATTATGTAATAAGTTAATGACATTATTTAAATCATTATACAAGAGGTTCAGATCCATACGAAGCATATCAGCTCTAAGGTAAGGGAAATATCACAATCTCATTTTTATCCAAGATTGTTTATACTTTGGAATTTATTGGGGTGTATTTTATCATGCACATAAATGTTTCATAAATATTTAATATTATTTCCATCCACCTATAATTGTTTAAATCCAATTTCACCCTTCTGTGAGTTTTTAGTAAAAGATATGAAACGGATCTTCTGTCATTTTTGTACAAGGTACTTTTTTTGACTTTTCTGACAAAAGTACGAGAAGAATGTTTTTTAACTTATACTGCATGAATGGATTTTTAAAACATTAGTTACAAGAAGCATCCTTTACATGTTTTCAAGTTTATTTTTAATAAACTTGTTTTATTTTAGAATTGTATGACATGTTAAGAAAGGAAAAGTGTTTTTGATGTAGAAAGGATATTTTCCTCAAGAATGGAGTTCAAGTGTTTTATCAAAATTGTTTTCCATCTAAGATAATAAAGGGTTCTGTTTATATCCCTGTTATTACATTTTTTTGATTATGTTGTTATGGAATTATTTTTATGAATTCCTTTATCTTATATCAATTGTTTTATGATGTCACAATGTTTAAGAATCCCATTTTTATTACATGGGTTATGCTATGATGTATGGTTTATGATTTTTTGGAACACATAAGAATGGTATCATTATGAGATGGGTGGGACCTATATCTACCTCCAATGCATTGGTTAATGATTTTATATCTCATGAGATAGACATGGATGGAACGGCCGGTTAAACCGGTTCAGTGAAACAGGACTGAAATGAGGAGTGAACTCAGTTTAGAAATGGACATTGTCCACTAAGATAGTCTTGGCAATGAGTCTTCACTATTAAGAAACGATTCTCTATGATTAAGTGTGTATGCCACAAAGTTTCATGTTTTATGTTATGATTATTGGGATTACATTTCACTACTGCGATTTATCCCATGATATGATATTATGATCTCCTTGGTAGGTTAAGATTTCCAAAATATTATGTTCTTATGAATATGATGTGATTGATATTTATTTTATTTACCCTTACTGAGCATTTGAGCTCACCCTTTTTTGTTTTTCCCCATGATATAAATAAAGTTTTTAGGTAAGAAAAATAAAAGGGAGATCTTTATGGGAGATATTGAAGATCTTTCACCATGATTAGAATATTATATTCCGAGTTTCCAAAGACACTAAACTATTACGGTCCTTGTGTGTGTGTTTATGTTATGTACTAAGTATTCCGCAAAAGTAATGTAATGTTAATTTTTGTTAAGATTCATGTCGTTACTTTCTCAACATATCTTCTACTGTATGAATAGTTCGATTATATTATACATCATTTTGTGTGTGATAGGCTATAATGAAGTTCAACATTGTTCTTAGAGCTTGTTGGGGGACATTTCAAGAACATAGAGGCGAATCTTTGATTTCAATAAGATAAAATATATAGTGGTACTCCATGAAACCTTACCACCTCTTTCATATATATCTGTTTATGATAATATCGTGATACTTCCTCCTGAATTGTGATAAAGTGACACATCATTGTAAAACGACCCAGAAGGACCCATATAGCATTTTTTCCTCTAAATGTACTTGGAATTCCAGTGGCAAAGTCTATGGTGATGTTCTCCCAAATCAATGTTTGAATGGGTAGTGGATTCATTATTCTATTAGACATCTTTCTTTTATCCTTCACTTGTTGACATACCAAGAACATCATTCTATATTCAGTAATCTCTTTCTTCATATTTTCCCACCAAATGTTATCTCGGAGAACTCGACACATCTTTATGCTCCTAGAGTGAATAGAGTAGGTTGAGATATGTGTTTCATTAAAAATATCTATATTTATCTATGGATAAGATGGTATCGATAATTGATAAGAAAATCTTACAAATCCTTACTAATCGATCATTAACTCAGATGATCTCTCATTTTAATGGCTTCCACCTTTATCTAAATTTGCACATATTTTTTGAGCATCCTTTATTTTCAACATGGGGGATGGTTGAGAATTTTTTTTAGAAAAGATTGATAATGTTCGTCCCTTAATTATTACCATGTCCAACCTCTACAAATATGAGATGACCAGATTCTTTTCAACTCGAATATTTTATAATGATAAATGATCATTTTTACTCAGAGCATCTGCCACATTGTTTTCCTTACCAGGAATATAGTGGAATGACCAATCATAATCCATGATGAAATATATCCATCTTCATGGTTCATATTAATCTCTTTTTGTGTGAATATATATTGTAGACTCTTATGATCAGTATATATCTCACACTTCTCCCATAGAGATAATGCTTTTAGTTTTTTAACACAAAGATCAAATCCGTAGACTCTAGATCATGCGTAGGACATTTTTTCTCCTACATTTTCTACTTCCTTGAGGAATAATCTATCACATTATCATTTTTCATCGGCACACAACCTATTACCTTCATTAAAGCATCAATTGAAACCACAAAGAGTTCTCCCCTCATTGGGACTGTGAGTATTACCACAGTAATAAGCCTCATTTTCAACACCTTAAAGCAGTTTTCACATTCCTGAGTCTAGAAAAACTATACTCACGTCGATGTCAGCTTGGTCATAGGGTTTGAAAATCATGAAATGTTCTTCAAAAGTCATTGGTAATACCTAGATGGACCCAAACATGTATAATCATATTGTAGTTAGTTTCATTCATTCCCGCAAATACAACGGCTAGGAATTAACTACCATTTAAAATAATAATATTATATTATTAGTGTGCAATGTAAGATTCCAAAGAAACTCGTTGTTGCATGTTGGGTACACAATCGATCATAGAAACCCTTTTAAAGTAATATTAATATTTAATTCACAAATATTAATAAATATGAAATATGTCTTATTCATCATTTACCTGGGTTGTTACATCCTTCCCCCCTTTTGGGAATTGCGTCCTCACAATTTTTATTCACTTAACAAAATATGTGGGGGTATTTATCCCTCATACCATTTTTTAGATTCCCATATTGACTCTTCAACCATATGGTTTTTCCACAAAACCTTTACATGATCAATTACCTTATTCTACAACACTTTATCTCTACGGTCAAGAATCTAGACTGAATTTTCTTCATAAGAGATATTCTCTTCCAACTGAACTACCACTGGGCTCAAAACATGAGATGGATCTGGCATATAATTTCTCAACATCGAAACATGAAAAACATTTTGCACCTGGGATAAAATTTTGGGTAAAGCCACTTTGTATGCAACTGATTCAACTTTCTCCAAAATTTCATAAGGTCTAATGAACCTCAGACTCAACTTTCCCTTCTTACCAAAACGCATCACACTTTTCCATGGAGAAACTTTGATAAAGACATGATCACCTACCTCAAAAGAAAGACCCATCCTCTGGTTATCAGCATAACTTTCCTGTCTGCTCTGAGATATTCTCATGTGCTTCTGAATCAACTGAACTTTCTCTGCCATCTCTTCTACCAATTCTGGTCCCATCATCTTTCTTTCACCTACTTCATCCCAAAAATATGGAGTTCGAAAATGATTTCTATATAATGACACAAACGGAGCCATCTATATACTGTAATGAAAACTGTTATTATATAAAAATTCAACCAAATAATGATGTTGGTCCCAACTTCCTTGGAAATCCATTGAGGAAGCACATAACTTATCTTCCAAATTCTGAATTATTCATTCTGACTGCCCATCGGATTGAGGATGAAAATTTGTACTAAAATTTAATTTAGTACACAATGAATTATGAAGGCCTTTCTAAAAGTTAGAAGTAAACCTAGGATCATGAACAGATACAATGGAGAGAGGAACTCCGTGAAACCTGACTATCTCTTTAACATACAACCAAGTAAGATGATCTAGAGAAAAAGTATCTCTAATAGGAAGGAAATGAGCAGATTTAGTCAATCGATCAACTATAACCCAGATAACATTATGAACTCGAGATGTCTTTGGTAATCCCAAAACAAAGTCCATGGATATATTTTCCCATTTCCATTATGGCACCTGTAAAGGCTGAAGCATTCCTTTTGGTAATTGTTGCTCTGCTTTAACCTACTGACAAGTCAAACACTTCATAGTAAAATCAGCAATATCTCTTTTCATTCTATCCAACCAGTAATACTCCCGAAGATCTCTATACATCTTAGTACTACCAGGATGAACTGAAAACAGATAACTATGAGCTTCACATAACAACTCATTCTTCAACTGTGAATCACAATGCACACATAATCACTTTTCCAAATCTCAAAACACAATCATTATCAATGTTAAAATTAAGCAACTTACCCTTCTGAACCAACTCTACCTTTTTCTGCAACTCATTGTCTTCTTTCTGCGCTTGCTTTATTCTGTCTGATAGAGACGATCTCACTGACACCTGAAACAAAACAGAAGAATTTCCTGCACCAACAACTTCTATGCCAAGGTTCATCAAATCAAAAACCAAAGGATCTCGTTCTAAATGTAGCATGGTTAATGAAGCATTACTTTTTCGACTCAAAACATCATCCACTTTATTTGATTTTCCCAGAAGGTAAAGGATCATGAAATCATAATCCTTGATTAATTCCAACCATATCCTTTGTCTCATGTTTAATTATTTCTGAGTGAATATATACCTAAAACTTTTGTGATCAGTATATATTTCACACTTCACTCCATCCAAATGTTTACTCCAAAATTTTAAAACAAAAACAATAGCAGCTAATTCCAAATCATGTGTAGGGTAATTTAACTCATGTGGTTTCAATTGACGTGAAGCATAAGAAATTACCTAATCATTTTTCATTAGGACACATCCCAATCCTTTCAACGAAGAAACACTATAGATAACAATCACACCATTTCTGGAAGGCAGTTCCAAAACTGGAGCATTCACCAATATTCTTTTCAGTTTTTGGAAACAATCGTCACATTCTTTTGTCCAAATGAACTTAACACATGTTCCAGTTAATTTAGTCCTTGGACTAGTTAATAGTGCAAAATGTTCAACAATCCTCTGGTAATAACCTTCAAAACCAATAAAACTACGAATCTCAGTCATATTTGTGGGTCTTGTCCATTATTCAACAACTTTTCTTTTAGAAGGATCAACAGTTATGCCATTTTTTGAAACAATGTGACGAAGGAAAGAAATTTGTTGTAACCAAAACTCACACTTGCTGAATTTCCCATAAAGATTCTTTTCTGTTATAGTTTTCAAGACAACCATTAAATTTCTTTCATGTTCCTTTTTACTTTTGGAATAAACAAAAATATCATCAATGAGCACAACCAGAAACTTATCGAAGAACTCACGGAAAATTCTATTCATAAGATCCATGAATACAACAGGTGCATTGGTTAAAACAAAAGGCATAACTACAAATTCATAATGGCCATATTTAGTATGAAATGCGGTCTTCAGAACCTATGCTTCCTTTACTTTCAACTGATGGTACCCTAACCTCAAGTCAATCTTTGAAAAATACTGATCTCCCTGGAACTGATCAAAAAAATCATCGATATGAGGCAAAGGATACTTATTCTTAATAGTGATGTTATTCAATGCTTTATAATCAATGAAAAGTCTCATTGAACCATATTTCTTTTTAAAAAACAAGACAGGAGCACCCCATGGTGACGTTCTAGGTTGAATGAAACCTTTATCTAACAACTCCCTCAACTGCTTATTTAACTCTAAAAGTTCAATTTGAGCCATTAGATAAGGGGGTTTTGAAATTGGCTTAGCATCCGGAACTAAGTCAATAATAAATTCAACTTCCCGATCAGGTATAATACCAGGAAACTCATCAGGATAAACATCAAGGTACTCATTTACCACCATCACGTCATTAATCTGAACATTTTCTTTGTTTTCAACAACATGTGTATGGTAACTTTCATTTCCATATTTTACTAGTTTCTCATCTTCCTAATACGTTATCAACAAAAGGGTTCATTTTTGTATACAAACTGAAAATTATTCTGAAACGAAACCTCTTTTGCTCTGCAATCAATCTTATCATGATAAACAGAAATCCAATCCATGCCCAAAATAACATCAAACACTACTAGAGGAAACACAATAAGGTTTGCAGGTAGATTCTTTCCGCAAACAATGACATGAATGTTCTTGTGTTTTCTTTTTGTCTCAACATTTCCTCCAGGTGTTTTTACCATAATATCTTTATTCAAATCTTGATATGGAATTCCCAATTTACTAGAAAACTTCTCAGAAATGAAAGAGTGTGTAGACCCTGAATCAAACAACACATTGGCATAATCTGAACAAACAAACAGTGTACCTGATACAACTTCATTTGATGGCCCAACATTTGCTGAAGTAGTTGCAAAGGATTTCACCGCCACTTTCTGCTTGTAGTCTGGTTTCTTTCCTTCGTTTGAGTTCGTTTTTGGACACTCATTTGCATAATGACCCATTTCATTGCAATAAAAACAATTTAGTGATTGTAAATTAGATTTTGTCTTACCATTACCCTGATAATTTCCAGTGAAATTATGAGCCTTATGTACCATTTTACCACATCATTAACACTTAATAGAATTCAAAAGACATTCCTCATCATGCTTTTTACCACAATTTTCACAAACTGTAAACATAAGATTCTTACAATCAGGCTTTTTTAAAGAGTTCTTCCCTTTCGCCTGCCACCTTGTCCTCTTATTCTGTTGTTTGTCAAAGAATACCTGATCATCAGAATACACCATTTCCACCTTCTCTTCACAACGAACAAGTTTTTCATAACTTTTTAACTCACGAGAATCTAAAGCCCTTTGATACTTTGGCATTAATCCTGAGTAGAAATGGTTGATTTTACTATCAAGATCTCGTATGAAATTTAGAGCATACCTTGTTAGTCAGGTGAATTTTTCATCATAAGCATCCACTGAGTCAACCTCCTGCCTCAATTACAGGAATTTCTTTTCCATCCTTAGACGAACTAGCTTAGGAAAATATTTCACAAGAAACATACCTTTCAACTCATCCCAATCAAGAGCATCAGTCTCCTTACTATCCCTGATTTTTTTCACCATCGACCACCACTGATCAGCTTCAACTTCAAAATGGTAAACAATAAGACTAACCTTTTGATGTTCTGAACATCCCATGACATCGAAAATCTTCTCCAGTGCTTTAATGAACCCTTCAACTAGCACATAGTCAGATGATTGTCTGAATGATGGGGGATGTTGCGTCATGAAATGCTCCACTACTGACGTGTTCCTCTATGGTTGATCTAGCTGATCTCGTACATGGATACCACCACCGTTTATAGCATGAGTAAACAATTCCATCACTGTAACAAACTATTCAGTTCCGATTCTGTCCATCTCAGGTGGTTGATTTGGAAACTTGTCTTCCTCTTGATATTTTCCTAACATAACTGCCATGTTTCCTCTGCGGAAAAACAATCGGAACACAAAAATATCTCCGGAGAAGAAACATGGTAATCTGTAAATTCTACATGATGTCAATATTAAAATAAATTACTTTATGGATATTACTTTAACAATACCCTAACACCTAAAGTTATCAAAACCAACCTCTGATACCAACTATAAGGACCCGGACTTAAACATTACACAATAGTTAATTAAATAAATAATTCACATTGAGGATCTTTTCAGGTTTAGAGTTTTATGGAATTAAGAGATAACTATTACATCTCAAAATATTACAAGGTAGACATATCCACATAGTTTCCATTTTTTTATAAAATAAAAACTCATAAAAAATAGTCATGTCTAGTTCCATGTTTTAGATAGCATGAATTTTTATTGATCCCAACCTGGACCATATTCATCTTTAAGTCCAGTGAATACATTTCAATACTTGGGATGAGCATAAAAAGCATAGAAAGGTTTATAAAATAAGGAAAAAAAACATTATCCCATCAATAAATACAAATCAATGAATCAACACTTTTCAATCAAAACATACCTTATGAAATAATGAGATTTATGAGTAACACACACAAATCATAAATCATAAATGTTACTTATGGAATCCATATCAAAATTACTTTGTAGCTATCACATCTACATAGGGAGTTACACTTGGAATACCCGTCACGGTATATTCCCTAAATCTCTTAGGAGAAACATCATGTTTAACTCCATCATGTTACCCAATGCATTAGAGAGCTATCTCGGGCTCACCCGCCCTAGATTTATCACAGAACCACCCATATACATAAATAATTCCCAAGAACCCTAACATGATCATAACACATAACATAAGCATAAAGGAAAGATAATTTTTCCAAATTGAAATAATAAAATATCATGTCAAGATATTGAAATAATAAATCCATTCTCAAAATCATTTTCAATACAAATATACGTAAAAAATAGTATATGGTATTTATTTTTCCTTTTAAAAATAGTACGGCTTGTTGATGAAGCCAAAGATCAAATAATACTCGTGGCAGCGGAAAGGTCGTTGTCACCGCATACAAAAAAAACATTTCGTTTTGTTGTTTAGTAAAACTCTTCATGTAAAAATATTACCTTTGAATAAAATGAAAATTCAAAGGGGTTTATACACTGTATAAAAGATTAAAACAAGATATGCCTGAATGAAATGAGATTGAGTCAAAGTCCTTTACCTCGTGTCCGACTTGAATTGTTCATTCTTTACTCTCCTGAATAATAAACTAAACATAATTTATAATTTCTTAAGAACATTTTTCAAGTTTATTATTCATTTTATATCAATTATTACCATGTTATAAACATTATTTAATCATTTAGGTTAATAACGTCCATTTTGTCGATATTTGGTACTTGAGTAAAAAATGAACACCTTATATTTATAAGTTGTCCATGTTGTAAAAGTTTAATTATATATAGAATGATATTAATGATTTGGATATCATATATATCATATATATCCAGTGTATACATGTTTTTATAAAAGTACATAACATTTAGAGGTAAGAAATGAAATGCACCGTTCATGGAGACCGAAAGTCGTATGCACGCATGAACACTACTTTCATTTTTATTTCTTATTTTAATTAAAATAAAACATAATGATAAATAGGTATATTTTAATTACAGTATAATATCATATATAATATCATTAACAATATTTTTTATACTTCCCACATAAGGCATTAACGAATCACATCACTTTGAGGGGGCGGTAGTCCGCACTTCCTCAAATGAGATTATCGTATTTACCCACTTTGGAAACCATAATAGATTGATATAATTGGGAAGTACAGAAGCAAAATGAAATCATAAACATAATATATATCATATTTAAATACAGTGCCATCATAATGGCCACCATGAGAGGCGGTAAGATGTAATTGAACAATCATCGTTTCATGAGGCGTTAGTTTTCCATCCACAGAAACATTATGTTCTTCACCCATTAGATGGAAGTGTGTGTAAGTGTAGTTAAAATACATCTCATAAATAAATCCTAGTATATTTAAGATACTGGTGTTGTTACAAAAGAAATGAAATAAAAAGAGTTTAGGGGTTGGAGAAGTAAAATAAAAGAAAACAATTTAATAGAAACTGTTACCTTTAATTTGGGTAACTCCATTTGGTTTGAACCAAAAAACTTCTTGAAGTGCCTTCTGCCTAAAGTAAGGATTATAGGGGGATGAGATGGATGTTGGGAGATTAATTGGATAGAGGTTGGATGGGCCACATGGCTTGAGAGGTGTGAGGAATTTTTTAGAAGTGGTCTCTTTTTATAAGGGAGAGGAGGGGCTCTTTAGGAAAGTGTGAAAGTATTATTTTATTATATAATGATATTCGGTATCTAATGGTCCAAAAATCATTATAGTCGAAAATAAGATGAGTCGTGGTAGATATAAAATCACCCAATCAGAATTGGACATGTTTTGGATAATATTTTAATAATTATAATCTTATTTATTTAAATCATTTATTAATGAGGTAAACACTACATATTTATTATTTCATAAATAATTTAATTTATTTGTTGCCTAAAAATTATAAACCAAACACCATGATGTAGGAAATATTTTTATCATTCCAATGAATATTTATAGTAAAAAATATTCTGTATATAACACCATTTAAAAAATAATTACTAAATATTTTTTGTTTACGTCTATTTTTCCTTTTCATTAAATTAATTATTTTAAATTGTCATTATCACTCCCATGTAGCTCAATGGGGTCCCAAAATCGACCCAAGGATTCCCATGGTCGGCCACTACTCATCCAATAAGGTTAGGACAAGTGTTAAGGTAATTTTGAATTATTATAAAATTCTTTTTACCTTGAATTACCTCATTTACCTTTAACCACGGTAAATAAAAGTCAAAAGTTACTATTCACCAAAATTTATTTTCATCTTAATGAACCAAATTTTACATCTTGATAACAACCATGTATTTCGGATTTTTGAAATTCAATTTACAGAAGTGGTAAAATTTCTTTTAAATGAAAATGTTAGTTTTTTTAACTACCACTAAGTGGTGTCACTATTCATAAAAAATTGAATTTTTCCAGAAATATATCAAAAATTCATCCTAAGCATTATTTGATATTCCGAATTCAAAATTGATGTCTATTTTTCCAAATTAAAAACATATAAGTGGAATTAATTAATTTAAAAATTAATTCCCGTTGTTAAAACAAATAGCGTGTTTTTAAGAAACAATAACTATCAAAAGATTGATACTTGTTTATGTTAAATTTCAAAGTGAAATTAATTACAATGACCAACATTTAATTAAATGGTAAAAATATATTTCAATTTCACTTTAAAACCAACTAAAAATATAATCTAACCATATAAATAAATTAGATTAAAAGGTATTTTTGAATTAAAATACAGTATTTTTCACTATTTATTAAAAAATGAACTTTATCAGAAAAATACCAAAAAATTCCCAAAGTAAAATTTGATGTCCCAAATCTAAAGAAGAATTTTATTTGGTCAAATAGAACATATAAAGATGACCAAAACATGATTTAATGAGGGTTATCCATTAAAAGGAGGTAAATTGGCCTTTTAATGTAAATTATGCTTATAATTAGATTCATTCACATTTTAAGCCTCTAACTTTTATTGGATAAAAGTAAATACATCTAACAAACATGTATACTCATATTTTTGTTAGTTTCATTCATTCCTACCAATACAACGGCTAGGAGTTAACTACCATTTAAAATAATAATATTATATTATTAGTGCACAACGTAAGATTCCATAGAAACCCGTTGTTGCGTGTTGGGTACGCTATCAAACATAGAAACCCTTTTAAAGTAAAATTAAAATTTAATTCACAAATATTAAAAAACGTGAAATATGTCTTATTATTCATTTACCTGGGATGTTACAATTTCTATACATACAAGGATGTATTTTCTTGATAAACCACATACGTTTACATACCAAAATTTAGGGATGATTTCTTATACTTTGTCTCATCATTAAGGTTCATACTAATGTGACCTATTCTTATTATTAAAAATAACTAGACCATCCTATGATAAAAACTACATTGACCCCAGACTTTCAAATTTAAAATTACATGATTTTATGCCTATTTATACATCAGAGTATATTATATGGATCGCAAAGTCTAGTTCCTTGGAAGAATAGGTACATAAAACTAAAAACATGTAACTAAATAAAAAAATTCATTATTTAATTATAAAACAGAGCTTCTAACTTCCATTTTTCTCAATCATATACAACGGATATGAAAGGGAACAGATGAAAAATGGGAAGAGCTAAATATCCCAGTAAGGTAATAACCATAAAAACACAGCATTAAGACATGGGATAGAAGGCAATACATAATAATATAAAAAGGAATGTAACATGTGGAATCATAACTTATAAACATGGAGTCATAGTAATGGAGAAGAAACATGATACATTATTTTATCATGAGTCAATTATAACTTTTTAGACTGTTTTACATGGTAGCATAAGCTATGGATATCCTCCAAGATTATCGCACATAGTAGCATATCCAAGGTTAACCGCCAAGATCGTCTCACATAACATCTCATGAGACTCATCTTTTCCAAATGAATTAGAGAACTATCTGGGAGAACCAATCATAAATTTTCATGAATATGTTTTCAAAATAAAGAATCATACATAATAAATCATACATAAACATAACAGTTTCCCATGGAAGTAATTGGGTACCACCATCATGTCATAAAGAAAAAAATGGTCGTATCATAAAATTTTCAATGAAATAAGGGAAAAAATAAAAATGGAAATTAATAAGGAATAATATGAATGTATCATGGTAAGTGATTTCATATATCAGAGAAAACATGTAAAAAAGTTTTTATGATATTTTCTCATTAAAACTATTTTGTGCAGTTTTAAGGAAAATTCTTTCGAGCCTTTAAAATATAAAATGGAATAATATTTTACGTAAAACTAGAAGTGAACAAAAAAGTTTTTTATATTAAAAGGCTTATTTTATTAAGACAATGGTGGCTTAAAATAGAGGATTGAGTGCACTTGGAATCGGGTAAGAATTTGGGAAGTTCCCTTAAAATTAGTATGTTTATCAAGAAGTATTGAGGATGGAAAAACATAAAAACATGAATATATCTAAAAGAGAATGAGGGATTGATCTTAGAACATGATATTAGAGAATATACAATGAATTTACATGTTTTTAAAAAAAAATAAAAAGACTACTATATTTCTATAAAAATAATGATAGAGAAACCCGATGGAATATAGTAGGTTTGGGAATAATCCCTTACGGAATATCGACTTTGTATCGAAAATAATTAAAAGGGATTAATGTGAGATAAAGGGGTATATAATCAATTATACATCATAATGAAATTATGAGGGAGGTAAATTTTCATACCCTATAAATAATTATTACACAAAATAGGGCATAACTTAGAGGTCATTTTTGAAGAATAGTGAAATAGAGAGGATACCTTACCTTAAGTCTGATGGTGTTCTCCACTGGAAATTAATTACCAGAATAATCAAATTAGGTTCATAAATTAATTATTATATGAACTATTATATATGTAAATTATTTATTATATCCTTTTCATGTTCATTCATTACCTTTTTATGGGTTAAGAAGTCGAATTTCATTATTCGGGTGCGTTGGTTTTATTGGTTTTTACGATCGAATTACTCATTTTCCTAAATAGAGAATCATATAAAATGTCGATGGTTTCCCAGAATTGGAGTTATATTTTATAATTTAATATATTGAAAGTCACATGCCTGTAAATTTATTTTTGTTACTTTGAGTGTTGTTGAACCATTATATAAAACTTTAGTGATATCCTTTTGAGTTAAAAGGTGGTTTTTGATCACCAAGAACCCATTTTGTATTATAAATTAAAACAAAATGTATAAATAGATTGCATAATCATCAATGAGACATAATAAATATATTATGGTCTAGTTCAACTGTGAAAATGGTTTCATGACTAGAATTTACGATGGTAACAGATATTTATCACTCAACGTCCTTGAATGCGGTAAATTAACACATATCTGATGGCATTTTTACTACTAATATAAAAGAAGGGTAAAAGAGAGAATATAATTACTTTTTCCATTATTATAATGACATAACATAACATATAATGTACTAGAGTTGTCATATAATTTGGATGAGGAGAGGTTAGGATTGAAAAGAATACAAAGGAACTTGAAAAGAAAGTAAAAGAATTGAAAAGAGGAACTTACCTCTTGAATCAATCTTCCTTGAGAGCCTCTAAAGGGTAGAGGATTTGATATTTTGATGAGAATAAGGGATGTGGGATGTGGGCTAGGATATTGGGTAGAGATTGGGGAAGAATTTAGTCAAGGAACAAGGCTTTCTAAGAGTAAAGGGAAGAAGTAAAAAGGGGTTGTATTTATGGTGGAGGAGAAGAGGGTTTTCATAATATTTAATTCCATAATTTATTAATTTCCATCAAGACTCGAAATAATGACAATTTCTGGACCAAAAATAGAAATAAGTTAATTTGATTTCATGATTTGGGTTCTTATCTCACTTATTATGTGAGTAATAGTGGATTGAAATTACAATGTATTTATATGATAAATTAATGTATTTTACTATTAAAAAAATCATGTATTTCAAAAAATTAAAAAAAATTAGCCTAACCATTTTTATATGTATAGAATACAAAAACGAAATCAATTATTAAAACATAATTTTCTAAACCTAATTAATTTTTTTTATTTAAAATTTTAATTTAGGGGAATTATAAATATTTTAAAAATATATCTGATTTGAAATTTTATTAAAAAATTATAGAAGGTCTTATAAAATTATCTTAAAACTAGATGACATAAAATTGTTAATTTATGAAAACCATTTAAGAAAAAATTTTCTATTTTAAATTAATTAATTAATTGAAATTAATTATTTATGACATACACAAAATATTTACACTTTTACTATGATAATATTATAACTTATAAGTTTCTGAAACTTTATTTATACATTCAAGGGTGAGGATACTATTATTTTAGTGTATTTACTATTCATAAGGGTCATGTTGCTATACATAAGAGTAAAGTTACTATTCATAAGGGTTAGTTACTATTCATAAAAATTATGTTTTTCTTATCAGGCTCCAAATATCTTACTGATAACAACTTTGTATGTCATATTGTTGAAATTCAAATCACAGAAGTGTCAAAATTATGTTTGAAGGTCATATAGTATGTAGTAGTTCATTGTGTTGTGATTTCATGTGATTATATGAAATAATTTTAAGAAGGAAACTTCCATTTATAAGACACTGGGTTAATAAAAAATGACTGGGTGGTGTAGAAAATGGGGACAACAAAATTACATAATATAATATTGCCCGCAACCACACCATGGGAATAACCCAGTCTTATACTCAACTACAGCTAATGTCTCTTGGACTTCCAGCTTCCCATACTTTGATTAGATAACATGTAATCACACAACCATTCGAAAAGCTATATTATGCTATTTTATCCTTTTAAATCAATTTCACATTACATTAATTAATTATTTAATCAATAATTAACCATTATCTCATCCACATTACATTCCATTAGGATTTTAACAATGATTTATTCCCTCCAAGAAAAACCCAAATGAGTCCACAACTTCTCAGAAACACAACCTCAACATTGCATCCCATCAAACTCCAACCCTAATGGTTTAAAAAATTATTTATTTATTTATCTAACAACGTTACCACTTTCCATAATCCTAGTAAGTCTATAAAATCATTCTAAGATACCAAAGACAAGGGGTTCAAAATAGTGAGTAGATAGAAAACCCCTATATTCGTTTCCAACTATAGTAAAAGCATAGACCCATCTATCCGCGAGAAGATAAACATGAAAAGGATGTGGCATAAACTGCACATATTCCCCTCTTTTTGAAGGACGGTATGAAATATCAGGTGCCTCATTCAATAGGGAATGCAAATAGATAAAAAACAACAAATTCATCTAGAATCATAATATTCATATCAAGGGTTATGCCCAAATTCATCCAATTCCATCATCCATAGTGTCCTCCCTCAAACCCACATGAATAAATTGAAACACTCCACCAATCTAAGAATCAACTATTTCCAAAACAATTGGGCATAATATCTCCCACATACCATAACAACCATCTAGGCTCATCCATCCTAGGCTTACATCACATCACAAGCAGCAGAAAACAAACAACATAGAAACCAGGCTGTTGGACCTAAACAAACCATTCATACTCCAAACATAACAAGTAGTCATATTTCCATAGAATATGGTGCTTTTACATTATAATCTAGAGGGTAACTCAAGACCATAAAATTCATCACGTTTATCACACAACTAGTTTTTATTCTATCATGAATTAATTGATTCATTATTTACGGGATCCAACTATGGGAAAACTAAAAATAAGCTATCAGAAGCTATCAAATATTAATTAAACTATTAATATAGAATAAATTTAACACTTTTATCAAAAAGTGTCCATATGCTTATGGTTCATTATCTGATTCCATTAAACATGCATATTTTCATCAATTTTATTATCATAAAAATACAAAAAAATATTTGGATTCATTAAACATGCCTATTTATCTTTTTTCCATGTAATTAAACAATTAGTTACAAATTTTTATTCTTTAAAAATTTCCCTCGAAAATAATATACCAAACAACCAAAGGATAGATATCATACTATCGAGCAGATCAAGAGGCAAACAGTTATCATGGTATAAAGTAACATCATACGATTGATACCAATTCATTAATCATGTTCATATAATTTATGGGTAAATTAAATTATGATCAACGGGATAGACCATGATAACACTGTGATTTCATATAAATAATTAGAGAACTGCTGGATTACCCAACTCAAATGGTTGATGATGTTCTTTACATGAAAATAGATTAAAAAATGGTTCAAAATCACATCACCCACAAAATCTACATTCACCCGAGGATGCCACGACACAACTACACCAACCAAAAAATAAAGAAATGTCCATTAAAAATGGAGATCATGTTCCATCACATGTAAATGTGGAAAAGGAGGAAAAATATTGAATAATCTTCAAGAAAAAATGTAGATCATAAATTATATCAAAAACATATTACTAAGGATCAAAGAAGGGAGTGAGGAATTGTTCCATAACAAAGGGATCCCAAAAAAGCTAAAGATAAGAGCATTATGTCACCTAGGATTGAGGGAGAGCCATTTTAGCTGTAGATTTTAATAAAAACCAAGTAGTTGGAAAACAAAAAAAATAGATCATTTAGAATTAAACTATGTGTAACCCCCTTTTACATGTTCTAATCCTTTGAGGCTGAGTTCCACCAAAAAACACCTAAACGTGGTTTGTTATTTATTTTATAAACCTAAAAACATTTCACACCATGAATCCTTATTTAATTCTATGAAACAACCTATTAAATAGTATCTCATGTCATGTAATCATGTTAAAAACGTATAATCCCTTCTTGCCTACTTTTACATAACCAAACTTCTTCTAATCCCACTCCGAGCACTTTGATCTTCAAAAACTTGTAAAGGATTGATCCCCATAGATCTGGACCCTCACATAGGATACCTATCAAAACATTATCATCCTGAAGAATCCAAAACCCACAAAGTGTGGAAATGGAAAAGAAAGGGGTTGTTTGAATATACACCCCATGAGAAACTGCTCAATCCCCTCACCGAAAGAGGAGATCAACCGATACACCAGAGGAACCAGCACAAAACCACACAAGAAAAACTAGCTCATAGACACTCTCTAAGGGGAGATACCTATCAAAATACAGTAATCCACAATAACAAACAAGAGAAATACATCTGATAAAAAGAAAGTGTCTAAAACCACCAATCTAACAACGTTAAAAGATAATACTTAAGCATAAAATAGATCAGGGTACTGAGCATGTATATGTGACTCTATTTCCAAATTACTCTTCTCCACACCACTGTTCATCCACATTACACAAACCATGGGGATAGCATGCCCACACAAGAACTTCTCCTGGTAGTCTTGGACATCTACAGGTTGCTCCTTGATAGTCTCATAATCGTCAACGTCGATCTCACCCCAATCAATGATGTGAGAGTCGTCATGAAGATAACAAAGGATTCGTGACACGTGAAAAACATCATGTATCTAGATCATCTCTGGGGGAAGCACTATCCCATACGCTATGGCACCAAAATAATCCAAATCCAATAAGGGCCCCACAAACAGGGGAGAAAGCATATTACCATGACCAAACCTCCACTACTCATGATGGGGATTCATCTTCAAAAACATGTGATCCCTCACATAAAACACGATATGTCTCCTAATATGATTTGTATAGATCTCATAATGATCATACACTACCTTCAACCTCAGGCTAATCCCCTAGGCTAGTTCTCTCGTATTCCTTACCAGTTCTAGCCCAAGAATTGTTGAATCTCGAACGCCATTCCAGCATAGTAGATAATGTCAGGGACAGCCATACAAGAATTTAATCAACACCATACCGATGGTGGAGTGAAAAATATTATTGTAAAAGAACTCTTTCAAGGGTAAGTGCCTCATCCATGAACATCAAAAATCCATGAACTAAGAGAGAATCAAGTTCTCCAGATTATAGAGAGTCTGCTATGTGTGACCAATTTTCTTTAGATGAAAGGAAGTGTTAAGGAATATTTGGGAAAAAATAATTCTAGAGAATTATCCACACCATGAATGAAAAATGTGGTTCTCATTCAGAATTTATCATCCTCGGGACTCCGTGGAGTCTCACCACCTTCTCTAGATATTTCTATGACAAAACCTCTACTAATATTTACTCCATGATCGCTATAAAGTGGGAAAACATTGTCAAATGATCCACTACTACCCCTATAACATCATATAATCCTTGATCTCAATCTAAAACTATAAAAAATACAATGGATATGTCCCCCCACTTTCGTAGAGGACCATCTAATCGTTGTAGAAAACATTCATGAACAAGGTTCCCATCCTTCACCTTCGAGAAGACCAAACATAGTGACCCAAACTATAAAACTGAATGTTTCAACCATAGAAATCAAACATGACCTCTCAAATTCTAGTACATATTTTTTATGTTAGGATGTGCTGTTTAGGGAGAATAATGGAACTCTCTATGAACCATCTCACACATTTCCAATGGAACAAAAAGACATCCCATAAATAAAACCTAGTGTTATTCATACTCAAGCCATCTATCAAGGGCCTATCCAAAAACAACTTGGTGTATCTAAAATTCCACCACATGATCCACCAACTGGGACTCTTCCACTTTCTGCACGATAGATGACTGCACAGTCATCTGAAAAAGATGACCTCTGCCTTTATCTTCTCTTATGTCCAAATGTAATGTCGAGATTTTGACCATAACCCTCTAGGAATTTCCATATTCACACAATTCCCCACTACACTAATTACTTATCAACACACCACCACCAACATTCCCATTTCTAAGTGTATATGAAAGTTCAACGTCGTAATCCTATAATAACTCTTTCCACTGACTCAATATCATGTTCAAGTCACACTGGAAAAAATGTATCTTGGGCTCTTATGATTGGTGATGATAAGAAAATTATATTCAATGAGTTAATGTATCCACAAATTCAGTGAAAAAAAACTACCATCAACATGATGTTGTGGGTAGAATGATTATGCTAATAGGGAAACAACTGCCGAGACACATAAGAAATGGCCAATATTTACTACATCAGAACACATCCTAACCCCCTACACGAAATATCAATGAAAAACTCAAACCACACAACATTATCTGGACGAAAATGAACTGGAGAACTGACCAACATTGTAACATGCTAACCCTAGAAGCCCAGATCTAGTGCGTTGTATTAATACAGTGGCATGATTACATGGCCTCAAGTCCCTATGGATGGATCAGTTTAGTAGTCTAGGAAAATAGATTACATAAATGAACTTGACAATGCAATTTAAAATATAAAAAACAACATGTATAATGTTTTTATAATTTCATTATTATCCTAGCTTAAAACATCATATAAATCATAATAAGCTTCTTGTAATCTTAATAAAATAAAACATAAGAAACAGGGGTTCTCAGATGCTCAGTAAGGATAAACAATATTGGAGAATCAATCACAAATAATAATAAATTTTTCAGAAAGTTATAAAATTAAAATACATTCCCTTTAATTATAAACTATAGAATAATATGGAAATGATAAATCCAATAATTACATTTACTTATTCACTTGGATATTCTAATAGTAAAATAATCACATGTAACATTAATAACATATCTCATAATGAAATAATGCATAATATCCAACATCTTATCCACAAAGTCAGGGCCACATGCTAAGACCCAAAATAAATATTTTGTCAACCCTTGTTCCAAGACACTAGTTTGTCTCATGAGACCTGCCAATGCATAGAGGTGATATAGTGGGCCCCTCCCATCACATACTAAGTCCAATAAATTCCCCATATGAAAATGTTGAAATATAACACAAACATTAATTTTTAGAATAGAATAAGATATGTCAATAAATTAACCATAGTTTATGAATGGGATAAAAATAAAACATCTACATTCAAAAATACAATAACTCATTCAATACAATATGTAATAATGTATTATAATAAATCAACCTTAGTCAAGTATAATATCCAATAATGTATTTTTTTCATAGTTTAAAATGATCTGTAAAACTCTTTGAGAGAAATAAAACATTTTAATGAAATCATTTAAACGTCACAGAATTTATAAAGTATGCCATTTAAAATATATTTTTGAATCAAAGTGTCCCATAAAACATTGAAATTTCTGAATGAAATTAACCTTTTAAAACATTTATATCCCTATTAATAAATCCATAAAACCATTTTAAAAACATGGACATTAATGAAAATGATTTAAAAGAATAAATATTTAAAACATTTAGAATTATATTTTAGTTAAAGAGTACCCTAAAAAAATAATCCTTTTGAATACTCTTTTATGAAACATGGACTTGGTTGATTAATATGTTCCTGTAAATACTTACACCTAAAGAATCTTATATAAAAATATGATTGAGGAATTAACCCATACATTAGGTCAGATACTCTTTGTACGTGTCTGAAACTCCTATATAATATTTTTAAACATATTATTAACTTATATCATAATCATAATAATATTTATGATATTATATATGATTGTTTTATGACTTTATATTACCCATTTAGTAACAATTCCATGTTAAGGATACATTTAGGGTAATATCGCTTTGTTTATCATATGTGTTTTGACATGTTATTTTAGATCATAATAACTAGATCATGATTTACATAATTAAAAATTTTATTGTATGATTTATATATAATATATATTCATAATATAAATATATATAATATATAGATATATAAACTATAATACATCGTTCATATAGATGGTAGGTTGTACGTAT
Organism: Viscum album; assembly: GCA_963277665.1. Taxonomy (NCBI): domain Eukaryota; kingdom Viridiplantae; phylum Streptophyta; class Magnoliopsida; order Santalales; family Viscaceae; genus Viscum; species Viscum album. The sequence goes on from OY728137.1 coordinate 118,659,017, forward strand.
GAATGAATTTTGTTTCCATTTTCATATATTATTTAATAGATGTAAGTGAATGAAATATATGTAATTAAAAACATATATATATATATATATATATTCAATTTTCATTATTTTTTCATATATTACATAAATATTAATATTATATATTTTTATAGTCAACCTTGAATGGTGAACGTGGAAATGAATCTCATCGCGTCGTGGAGACGGTAAGTCATACGTACGCACGAGCAACGATATCATTTTTTTAATGATTAAATGGTTTCGAATTGGATGATGTATTAATTATACATAAACATAATCATGTTATTTTTCTTATTTATATAAATAATACCTATCACTATATCCATCCAAATAAGATAGTGTTGAATAAAAAATAACACCACAGCTTGCAGACTGTAAACCGTACTTACACAAGTATGATGACATTGTCAGTCATAGGATAGATAGAATAATGAATATGGTTTTCCCATATGTATAATATCATATAAGAATATATAAGGCACTAGATTTTCTGTTTTAATACGTTAAAAGAAAATATATAGGAATTAGAACTAGACAAGAAATTTGAAGGAGGTGACGAAATAATTACCTCTTCTTTGGGTGCTTCCTTTTGATTTGAATAGAATGGCTCCCTAGGATCTATTTCTGATAAAAGTAAGGCATCTTGGTTGATGTGATGGTATTTGAGAGGATATTTGGGCAGGGTTTGGCCGATCCTAATTTCATTGGAGGAGTGAATTTAATAAAAGGTGACGTACCGTTTTATTATAGAGGTGTGGGAATTTTAAGAAAAGCTTGAAATATAAATTTATTATAATTTTTTTTCAGGATTATAATACTTCAAAATGTATTTATTTCGAGGCTATGGTGGGGATGGGTCTAAATACTTTCAACCAATAGGTTTTAGACAACATTAGGTCTCTATATTAACCTTACCTTTTATATTTAACTATTAGTTGAATTGTTTAACTTTTACCATGTCTTCATGTATTCTTATACTTCATGGTTAATATAGATACTATGAAATTCCAATGGAACCTAAAGTGATCAATTACTGACATATAAATCAATATATAAGTCATTTGTATGAATCTTATTTTTTATGAATATTACATCATTTAATAAAATAGTACTTGTTTTAAAAACTCATTTATGTAAAATTTTAAACTATTTAGTATTTTGTTTTTGTGAAAGTCATAACAAGTTGAATCCTTAGAAATAAAAAAATGAATCTACCCAAACATGTAATATTCACCTATAAAATTCATGGCATGAATCAAAAGTTTAAATTTACATTAAATTTAATATTTATAATATAATTTATCTTACTCTTTCATTAATAAGGTAATTACTCCATCATCATTGCATCATAAATAAATTTAATTATTTAATATCTATTTTTTTAATAAAATTCCATGATGTAGTAAATATTTCTATAATTCTAATTAATATTTATTTTTGAATTTATCTTATGCATAACCCTATGATGAAAATGGTTTATTTATTTAAATTTGAATTTGACATTTTAACTATTTTTTAAATAAAATATAATAAATGGCTAAATTTAACCCAAATGGATCAAAGAAGATCTTATTTCTTCCATAAAGATTATTTTGGTCAAAAAAACTCATCGAATATAATTTGGGCATGTTTTGGGGTAATTTTATATTCTTATACTATTATGTTTACCTTCAATTACCATATTTATTTTTAACCACTGTAAATAATTTTCAAAAGTTATTATTCACCTAAAATTGTTTTCAACTTATTGAACCACATTTTACTTACTAAAGACAACTATGTCTATCAGATTTTTGAAATTCAATTCATTGGTATGGTAAAATTATGTTCTATTCAAATTTTCAAATGTGCCTAGAAGGTGGGTACAAGACGTTAAAATGATAAAAAAATTATACATTTAATCTTGTTAAAAAATGACTCAAATGAATTAAATTTGATATATATAAAAATATATTATATATATATTTTGAATTTAAGATAAATTTTACTTTAAAATAATTATTTATATGAAAATTTTTGGTTTTATATACTATTTATTATTTTTCATTATTCATTAAAAATTGAATTTTTTCAAAAAAAAAACCCAAAATTCACCCTAAGATAATTTTTATATTCTGAATTCAAAAATGAAGTCTATTTTACCAAATTCAATTTTCAAAAGTGTCTAAAATAAATTTTATTTTTTTCACAAAAGACGTAAAATGTAGTTCTTATTAGAAAATAGTTTTCTAAATATATAACTATTTAAAAAACCTATACATTTCACTGTAAAGATGATTTATTTATGTGTAAAAATTATATATAAAATTTAAAATTTATTTTTTACAATTAATTTTTCAATATTTAATTGAAAAATAAATATATTGTTTAAATAATTATAATACTAATGTGTTGTTTTATAGAAACTCAATCTTTCATATAACACAATCCATTTAGGTGTTGTATGAAATATAAGCTAAGAAACTACTTCAAATAGATAATTTACTATTCAATAATAGGGTGGTACATTCTCCCATCCTTCAATAAATTGTGTCTACCCAATTTGAAATTGTTCTTAGGCAATAAAATTTTAAAGATAAAAAATACCTTTGTGGAAAACACACATCGAAAATAGGGTTAAAAAAATTTATCTTTAATAAGATGGAAAGAGAATTGAAGAAGTCTACACAAAATTATAATTTCTAATAGTTAAAAATTAGTGGAAATTATAGACACATAATTAGAGTGAAAATGTAAATATTTATAGAGATTGATTGAGGTCATCAATCACAAACAAGAGAACAAAAAATGGAAAACTGAGGGCCTCAAAGCCATAAATCACTGTTGATTTAAAATATCATAGGTTCAATAAATAATAATGTTTTATGATAACACATTTTTTTAATATCCTTTCCCTAATGTTTATGAATTAATTTCTTCACATGATAGGGAAAAAAAGAACACTTGACTAGTAGAGTTCCATATTTCAACTAATTTCTACCACAAACTCATTTATTTAACTCAAAAAGATAGTAGAACTCAAAAAGTATTCTAATTATCAAAATCGTTTAGGGTTTCAAAATTATTTTATAATTCATTTTTGAGACCATTATAAAGAACTACATTATACGAACCAGAACCTCATATAGGCCAGTGGTATGTGATGCACCCTTGTCACTCTTCGATTGGGGGTTGAAGTCTCACGACCTTGACGGACGTGACGAGTTGTCTCCAGACATCCGAGTTTTCCGTTTTATAAAAATCCAAAAATAATCTTATGAAATGTTTTAACATTAAACAACAGTATCCAATTACAAACGTAATCCTTTCCAGCCTTTAGACTTATCCAAAATACTTTTTCCTAAACTCTCCATCCAAAATTTATAAGGAAGGTAAACATAAATAAGATATCTTTTTACCACATAATATCATTTGAATACGTTCATCATGTATTATCATAAAACATGGTAACAAAATAAATTACCACAAAACTTTATTGATTACATTAATTCTCACTTATTTTCTATAGAATACAGGATATTATCCCTATATCCAAAAATGTTGTAAACTCCAACAATGATAGAATAAATAGACAACTAATTGGTTATAAGGTATTCAAGAATATTATATATAATTTATCCAAATCAATCATCCCTTATTAAAAAAATCACTACCTTAGAATTAGGACCATATTAATGTTTATCATTCTCTCAACCAAATATTTTCCAAAACGTTTAACTTGCTATTCAGTCACTTTTCTTTGTACTATACAATCTAAAATCCACAATGAAATAGTACTGTATTATAATATTTATATACAGTATAATTATTATTACTAGTACAATTCTAATAAAATATTCATATGAAATATTTATTAAATAGGAATATTAATCATTCCACTTTATCTTTGGAAATATAATAACTTGATCATTACCCAAAAGCATTATCTGATTCACATTCTTTTGATGACTGGTATATTTATCTCCATAGTGTCCCACATTGTTGAAGCTGAAGCATTGTACATTGGAATCATTTTTCATACCCTTGATATCAAAAAATATTCATTCTTTTTTTCCACACATATAACAAAAGCTCATTTCCTTCGGGCATATACCATTTTTATTCTTTCCATAGATATCACTTGTGGGAAATACCTAGTTTACCTTCTTCCATTTAACCATATTTCTCTCTGTTATCCTCTTCTTCTCTAGATTCCATTCAAAACCATAGGACCCAAAAAAATAATTTAATTATCTTATTAATATATGATATTATATCCTCATATGATGAGAACACATGGGAGGCTATTTCCCTTCGAAAGTTTGTCTTAAGACCATGAAAGGTAAGATCCTTCTTACTCTTTGGAACATGTGCATTGTTGAGGTAGTAATTCTCTATAGTAGGAGCCTTTTCTAAATAATTTCATTCACTATATTCAGTTATGAATTAGAATTAATGATTCTAAACATGTGAAATCGTTATCATAAATTATGCATATCTATTCTCATAATCACAAATATGGTTCCTCTATAGACATATTTACTCATAAATCTTTCATAATGTATTGTAATGAAAATATGAATTATCCTATTCCAATCACCCGAGAGTGTCAAACCAGGTGCATAGTATGGCCCTTTGTCATGTACCAGTTTACCCCGAGTCATGCTCTGAACACCTTGTCAGAGTTTTTACCCCAAGGTACATCTGTTCTAGAACGATGCCCATATGTAGTATCCAGAAAAGGATGTAATGTTTGGAATACCCAATAAGTACATACTTTACCAAAATTATAGGGGTTCTTATTTACATACCCTCAATGTCTATCATATGGCCATGATACCTAATATATTTTTTCTAAATCTATTTCCAAAGTTGTTGGTAAACGTCATTTGATACCAACTGTAATGTACATACCCCAGAATCCAGAAACCGGTGCATTATTTTAATACTTTTTCTTGATTATAAGGAATCATGTCCTAGAGGACTGATCAATTTAGCAGTCATGGAAAATAGATTACATACATGAACTTCACAATACAATTTCAAACATAAAATACAACATAGACAATCCTTTGAGAATTTCATTACTCTCCCATCTTAAACCTATAAATAAATTCTAATACACTTTTTGGCATCCTAGGAAAATAATGGATAAGAAAGGGGTGAGGTCAGATGCTCTGTATGGATAGAAAATATTGCAGAAGCTATCATAAATAATCATAAACTTTTATGGCAGGGTATAAAATTGAAATATTAGCCCTTTAAATATTAAATTCCGTATAATATAGAAAATATCAATCAAATAATTCCATTTAATTATTCACATGGATATTCTATTAGTATAATAATATATGTAATATTAATTACTAATCTCATAATAATGTAATGCATAATGAGAGACATCTTAATCACAAAGTCAAGGCCTTGTGATAAGACCCTAAATATAAAATTTTTCATGTCTTTATTCCAAGTCACTATTTTGTCTCATTAGACCTACCGATGAATGATGGGGTTATAGAGGGCCCTACCCATCACTTATTAAGTCCAATGCATTCCTCGTATGAGAAAGTTTAAACATAACATAATCATTCTTATTAAAACATGCATAAAAAATGTTATTACATTAACCATAGACCATGAATTGTATGAAAATAGAATATCCATAGTCAAACATATCATAACTCATTCAATAAAATGTAGAATATTTTATTATAATAAATCATCCTTAATTAATAATAATATACAGTAAAGGATGTTGACATAATTGATAATGACCAGTTAAACTCATTGAGATAAATATCATTTTTTCATGAAATAATTTAAAAGTCCCAAAATCTATAAATGGATACATTTAAATGATATTTTTCAATCCAAGAGTCACAAACCACTTCGAATCTTTTGAATGGAATTATCATTTTAAAACATTCATGTACATATAAATAAATCCTTAAACCCATTTTGAAAACATAGAAATTAATGAGAATAATTTAGAAGAATCAATATTTAAAACATTTAAATTATGTTTTAGATAATGTGTAACTTAAAAAACAATCCTTTTGAAAACATTTTTATGAAAAATGGACTTGGAAGATAAATATTTCCTAGTTAATACTTACAGATAAACAATCTTGAATAATAATGAGATTGAGGATTTAACCCTTACCTTTGGTCTGATACTCATTGTACGTGTCTATAACTTTTGTATAATTTTTTTACACAAATTATTAAATATAACAGAATAATAATAATATTTATGATATCATATATTATTTTTTATGACTTTATATTACCCATTTAGTAACTATTCCAAGTTAATGCTACATTTTGGGTGATATTGCTTTGTTTATCGTATGTGTTTTGAAATGTTATTTTAGATCATAATACCTAGATCATGATTTAATTACTTCTAGAATATATAATATGATTTTTATATCATATATATTCATTATTTAAATATATATATATATATATATAGGTAGATATATAAAATGGAATACACCATTCCTAGAGGCGGTAGGCCGTACGTACGCATGAACGATGTTTCCATTTTCATATTATATTGAATGGAAGTAAGTGAATAAAATATATATCAATAAATATATATATATTTTAAAGTAGCATTGTTATGTCATATATTACATACTTAAAATTAATATATTTTTTTATAATCATCCTTGAATGGTGAACGTGGAATTAAATCTCATTGTGTCGTGGAGACGGTAATCTGTAATACACACGAGCGACGATATGATTTACTTAATGATTATAAGGTGCTGAATTGGATGTTGTATTTATTATAAATAAACTTTATCTTATTATTTTAATTATTTATATACATAATACACATTGTTATATCCATCCAAATGACATAGTGTTGAATAACAAATTACACCATGACATAGAGATGGTAAGTCGTACGTATGCATACATGGTGACATTATCATTCATAGGATCGATATAATAATGAATATAGTTGTCCCATATTTATAATAACATATTAGAATGTATATGTAACTTCATTTGTTGTTTTAGTATGGAAACAACAATAACAGAAGAATTATAAGAAGAAAATAACTTTGAAAAAAGCGATGAATTAATTACGTTTTCTTCGGGTGCTTTCTTTATACGTGATCAAAAGGGATCCCTATGATAGATTTTTTATCAAAATAAGGATACTTGGTTTAAGTGATAGATGTTGGGAGGATATTTAAGTAGGTTTTGGCCAATCCAAATGGAATTGGATGTGTGAATTTAAGAGAAGGGGAAGTTCCTTCTATAATAGACGTGAGGGGAACATTAGGAAAAGAATGATATATTAATTTATTATAAAATTATTTTGACTTTATAATAGGTCAGAATGGATTTATTTTATGGATATGTGGGTAATGGGTCTAAATATCATCAACCAATAGGTTTTATTCATGTTTTGATCACCATAATAATCCTATATTTTAGATTTAACTCTTAGTTAAATAGTTTTACTTTTTTCCATGTCTTCTATTATTTTTATACTACATGGTAAATATAGATACTATAAAATTCCAAGAGAAACTAAATTGGTTAATTAATGACATATCTAACATTATCTAACTCATTTTGATGAATCTTAATTTTTTTTAATATTATATCATTTAATAAAATAAGATTTTCTTTCAAAAACTCATTTATGTCAATTCTGACACTAATAAGTATTTTGTTTTTTTAAAAGTCATAACAAGTTGATTACTTCAAAAACAATACATTGAATCAACCCTAACATGTCATAATCATCAATAAAATTATTTTATGGCATGATAATTTTCAATTAACAATTTTATAAATATTTATAATATCATTAATGTTAATCGTTCAATAATAAGGTAATTCCTGAATCATCATTGTGACATATATAAAATTAATTATTTAATGTATAAAAATTATAAATAAAATACCATGATGTAGGAAATATTTTCATATTTCTAATGAACATTTATATTAGAATTTATTTGATACCCAACCATATCATAAAATTCTTTAGTTATGAAAATTTAAATTTAACATTTTTTACACTTCATTTAATAAAATATAATAAATGTCCTAATCTAAAACAACTTGATCAAAGAGGATCTTATTTTTTTCCTATGGTTTATTTTGGTAGAAAAACACTTATCTAATATAATTAGGACATGGTTGGGGGAAATTTGATATTATTATAGTATTCTTTTTACCTTTAACTTCCATATTTACTTTGAACCGTGGTGAATAAAATTCAACAATTAATATTCACAAAACTTATTTTCATCTTATTGAACAATGTTTTACATACTGATGATAAATTTTTCTATAGGATTATTGAAATTAAATTCACAGAAGTGGTAAAATTCCGTTGTATGTAAATTTTCAAATGTGCCTAAAAGGTTTGTAAAAGACGTTAAAAAGTTCAATAAAATTTTATATATGTAATCTTATTATAAAATGAATCAAATTAAATATATTAGAATAATATATTTATTCTGTACCTATTTCAAATTTAAGATAAATTTTAATTAAAAATAATTATTTAGATAAAAATGTCATTTTTTATGCTCTATGCGGTATTTTTCACCATTCATAAAAAATGCATGATTTCAGAAAAATACCAAAAATTCAACTTAATATAATTTTGATATTCTGAATTCAAATATAAATTTTCATTTACCAAATTCAATATTTAAAAGTTTTTAAATTTTATTTTATTTTTTTTTCACAAAATTTTATAAAATAATTTCTTTTATGAAAATAGTTTTTCTAAATATAAAACTATTTTAAAAAATCTTATACATTTCATCATAAATATGGGTTATTTATGTTAAAACATTATATATATCAAGAAAATTTAAATTTTACTATTCATATTACCATATTTAATTGATAAATAAATATATCTTTTAAATAATTATAATACTGATGCTTTGTTTCACTGAAACTATATATTTCATATAACACAAGCCAAGTCAGTGTTGTGTGCATTATAAGATAAAAGAACTACTTTAAAGATATAACATACTATGAAATCATGGGGTGTAACAATCTTCTCCTTCAAATACTCAAAATTTCATTGAAACTGATCATTCTATATGTACTCCTGATCATTTCTAGTCTATGCTGTAAGAGGGGTTACAACCTAATAGAAATTGTCTAGGAACCTCTTATAATAGCCTACATGGCCAAAGGATCTATAAAACTCTTACAATTCCATTCTTGATTCTCAATACACAACTACTTATATATTTGATAGATCCACAACTAATCCCTACTAGGATACCACATGCCCATGAAAAAAACTTCTCGATCCCAAAACGATCACATCAACAACCTCCCAAATAGATTTTGTTAACGAAGAACTCCAAAAATTGTATGAAAATACTCTATAATATCCTACTGGGATGAAAAGTACAGAATGATTCCATTGATGAAACCCACCATGAACATATCCAATAACCCATGGAATACAACATTCATCAACCCCATGAACACGACTGAAGAATTCACCACATCGATCACCATCACAAAAAACTCAGAATGCTCATGATGAAAATATAAGGAAGTATTTAGAATATCCACATCCTTCACACACATCACATGATATCCTGACCCCAAATTGATCTTCAAGAACCAACATTCCCCCTATAGTTGACTGAATAAATCATCATTCCATTTAAGAGTATAGTGGTTTTCACTGTTATACAGTTCACGTGATGATAGTCGACACACAACTGAAAACTAATGTCAGCCTTCTTCATGAACAAAACTATCCCACGTCATGGTGACACACTTATTTAATGAAAACCAAACTAAAAGAGAAAAAATAGTTGTATGTATAGATCCTCCAACTCATTACACACCATCCTATACAAAGGCATTGAGATAAGAGACACTCTTGGTTTTAGATTGATCCCAAACTAGATCTGCATCAAAGAGGTAATGATATAAAATATTTTGGAAATAAATCATGGTACCCTTTTCTGATCCTGGGAATTTTCAACTATAGATCCTCTAAAAAACTCAACATTATCTCATACATAAATGATGATTGGTACATAACATGCCTCTGCCCTATGTGAGGGACTAGCTTGCCAAAAAACACAAGTGGTTATACGTCAGCATCGAATAACACCAGTTGTCTCCTAAAGAAATCCATGATATCCTTCCCTGAATACATCTAATCCATAATGATGATGATATTATATGGTTTCATATGTAAAGATAGTTAATATCAAAAAGAGATTTTCTTTCCGGACACTAGCTCAGTCTCTTTACATATTTCAAATAAGTCAGCTCAGCCTCCAACTAGCGTAGTCAACACCAATGTAACTGGAAGAATTTCAAGATCTTTTTCCAATGAATGGGAAAGGGAAGGTTATTTGAGGTATTTTTTGACTCTTAAATAAATAAAGGCATTCACCCAGGTTTAAATTATGAAAATGGTGCCTTGAATGATATCTAGCTCGTCTGGCACTCGTAACACTAAATAGTTATGATTAGAATAACCTCCTCCATAGTATCTCTAACCATACTAAAAACCACCTCCATGGCCACATACTACACTCTATGGATGGGGAGTGTCCTAGGGATATTCTTTTTCTTCCCCATCTTCACATTACTGATCCAAAACCAGTGCAACCTCTTAAAGATAACTCATCTGGAACTACCTTTCTGTAGGAACCAAAAGTGGAACACTTGGAGAACAATGACTGAACCAAAATACCAATAAGTATCATTTATGTTGATCTATTCCTTCATTAAAAAAAAGTTCATGATCCCTAGGTATAGTCTTGATAGCCTCCCCCAAGAGAAACGAGATACTATGGGCGTGGACCTACCCATGGCTGATAAAAAACACTTCTGCCCTGAAAACATGGAACCCCAGACCATAGCTCTACATTGTGAGGAATCCTAATGACTCCCCACTTGAGATGACCCAATTCTAGATGGTGTCCTCTATATGACCACTTCTATCGCCAACACCTAAATATATTCATTTATCATAAGTTAGTTAACCTAGCATTGGACTCATGATGCAAATCTTCCTGAAAATGCCTCACACTGGCCTACTCATTTAGAAACATAACTGAAGAATATTAGATAAGGTTCTTGAAGAATATCTCAAACTCTCATACACTTGATCTCCCTTATCGAAGGGTAAGAAGCTATTGGTGAATATCTGACATTGCATTCGAATAGTGAAACTCAACTCTGGACGAATCTATGAACTTCTCCCATGTGACTACTGACTCCTCTCAATCCCAGAGGAATAAGAGCCAGAAACACCTCACTACCCACACAGTATCATCACAACCAACAATACCGAGTGATTTTTCTGAGATCAAATAAAACATATGGATATCTCATCTTCCTCCAACCAGTCTTGTAGGACTACATCTCAAATGGAGCCCTCATACTTTTATAGAATGTAGAATTGATCATCTCAGAGTGTTTTCCTCCCAATTTAATCATCATCAAACTTTAATCTACAGTGATCTACTAGAACAAACTTCTAGTCATCTTCTGAAAAAACCTAATGTAGATATCTACCTAGAGATATAACTAAAAAGGAAAAATATTAAGGGATCATAAAGCTAGAATATGGATGTCATTAAAATTAATTAATATTTTTCTTTGATTCGTTGTTTGGTTAACTTATCCCAAGGTATACCCATTAAAACAATGTCTCAAATTATATTGAAGCTTGATCCTTTCGTAGGTATCTACCCTACAAAAATTATCACCTCATTTATTAGAAACTGTAAACTTAATGGTCTATGAATTAAATCAAAGGGGGCCTTAAATACCTATGTCTTAGCCAGTCGCTTGTGTTTATAGTTCTTTAGAAACTTATCTAACACTGTTACCCTACCAACCCACTATACCTCACCTATGCCAAACTCTAAAATACATCCTATCTCTCAAACATACCTCTAAAACGACTCTATCATAGACCCCTCCCCCACAAAGTTTACCCCTCATGGGCTGGTAATGTGAGAAGTGATATAATGACCCCTGAGTGACACCTCATGTAGGGCCCGGTTTGGTGACTAGCACTGAGGGTTTTGAAAACTCATAGATGAAAGGATTTACCCTATATGAGAAAACATGTAGATGAAAGAGATAATGTAGACACCAACCAATTACTTCCCATTCAACAATATAAAATAAATCTCATCTAAAAATATATAATTTCATGAGAAAATACTACAACTGAAATTGAAAACTGTGTGCACCAAAATAAATTTAAATGGTAGTGACCATGAAGCCCAAACAACTCCTACAAAACCCCCAAGATAGTAGTAACTAGGGTGTTCTCCAACCTGTTCCTAGTGATCTAAAAAATGTTTATAACAAAGGGTGACATTAACTGTATACTCAATAGGATCCTACTTAGAGAATATTGTGAAAAATTATTGAAATCATGCTAAATCATTATGAACAATATGTGAAAATAATTCATCACATAAACAAATATCGTAGGTTCCCAGTCTCCCCATGGATACTCTAAAAAAGTATCTAATACAAGATTATATTATATAACAATGAATCTCATGGGTAAATCACAACCACATCCCCACTGCTTTTCTTTTTTCCTTAATGTCACACATCCAAAGCTTGTCTATCCAAAAGAATTTCCTGCAAAAACATGGGCGAAGAACCACAACGTGCACCTCATGAAACTCACCACCACAATAACACAACCAAAAGAATAAAGGTTGTTTCCAAGATCTACCACATCTCACACAACATATATCATACATCAAGTATTATACATATATCCAATACAGCACATATACTGAGTTTGGATCCTAAATCATCACAACCTATAAACGTTTCACCTGTAGTAGTCCATCAGAATCAATATCCCGAATATATGTGTGTAAAATAACCACAATCCATTACATCCCTATATACACATATATGGTAAAAACTAACCTCCATGCATACCATCACAAGTAATTACCAAGAGAAGAGAGTTAGGCTAGAGGTGGTATTCAGCCATTCATCCTCCCACCAAAATGATTGGGAAAACACTCTTTAGGCTCAGAATCCTTAGGTTTTCTATTTCCCTAACTGACAGGGTGGAGTAACATATAGGAAAAAAGGTACAATATATAATATAGCTCACAAAACCCTACAGACATAACCTAGTCTTAGAATCATCTGTAGCTAATGTCTCTCGGACTCTCAATCACCACTACTAAGATTTTATATCCTATAAGAGGAGAACCATTTAAAGATAAATATTAATTTAATTTATCACATTTTATCAATTTCACATTATTTTAAAAAATTATTTAAACATTAATTAACTATTATATATTCCACATGAAATTGCATTATCATTTCAACCAAGATCCATTCCCTCATGGAATAACCAAACAGACTCCACAACTTCTATGAAACACAACCACAAAATTGCATCCCAATAAGCTCCAACCCCCGAGTTTAAAAAAAATATTAATTAATTTATTTAAAAACATTAAAAATTTACATAATCCTAGGATTCTAGAATAACATTCTAATATATTAAAAACAATTTTCTCTGCATGGTGAGTAGATGGACTAACCATTGAGTCTTTTCAATCTATACCAAGAGTGTAGACCAATCCACCCTAGAGAATCATGTCACAAAAAGAAGTGCCATACCCCACATGTATTTACCACTTTTGGAAGGAGAGTACGCATGAACAACTACATCAATCAATGGGTAATGTAAATCAGGAAAACTAAAAACATACTAAAAAAGAATCAAAACATTAATAATAATGGGTAAGCCCATCTTCAACCCATTCCTTCATCCTAGGTGTCCTCCCCGACACCAACATGCATAAACTGAAGCATATTGACACTCTAGACAATAAATAATACCACAACCATTGGGCCTCCCTTCCCCTACAAACCACTATAGCCATCCAGGGTCAGCAATACTAGGCTCAAATCACATCACAAGCCATAGGAAATTAAAAAACATTGCACCTGGATTTTTGGACATAAACCTCACATTCGACCTTGACACACAATGAGAAATCATAGCACCAAAGAATAAGGTGCTTGGCCTTAACGAGCATGTGGGTAACTCAGAACTCTATAAGGAATTTTCTTTATCACCCAACCATTTCATAGTCAATTTATGATTAAACAGTTAATTATTTTTTGGATCAAACTATAGGAAACCTAAGAAACAAGAAATCATATGCAATCACATATTAATTTAATATTCCTTTCCAAAAAAATCAACAAGCATCAACTTGCTTCTGGTTCATCAACCAATTACATTATACATATATATCATTAGTAATTTGATTATCATAATATTAAAAAAAGAAAATCCAGATTCATTAAACATGACTATTTATCTTTTATCCAATTAAGTATACAATTAGTACCAGATTTATGTTCTTTACCCATTAATATCAAGATCAATATTCTAATGAAGAAAAATATTAATATCACACTTATTTATAATATCCAGAGGAAACCAGTTATCATGCTATAAAGAAAGAACATATTATCAATACAAATTCTTTAATCTAGTTAATATAATTATTCGGTGAATTCTACTGAGATCAAAGGTCTACACAATGCTAAATCCATGATTACACATAAATAATTAGAGAATCAGTGAATCACCTACCACAAAATGTTGTTGATGTTATTTACACGTGAATGGGTCAAGGAAATGTGTCACAATCACATCTCCCACAACAACTACATCCACCCAATGATGCCACGACACAAACACACCATCCAAAACTAAAAAAACATCATTAAAAACATGGAGATTTCACACTGTCACAAGAAAAAAGTGAAATGGGAGGAAACATATCAAATAATACTTATGAATAGAGGAAAATAATACCTTATATTGAAGACAGATTGATATGGGTTGAATAAGGGAGCATGGGAATGTTCCGTGATGAAGGAATCCCTAAAATGATAAATAGGGTATACTAGGGTTACATGGGGTTGAGGAAAAACTGTTACATCCATTGTTTTTGAAAAAAAATTG
This sequence comes from Viscum album, assembly GCA_963277665.1. Taxonomy (NCBI): domain Eukaryota; kingdom Viridiplantae; phylum Streptophyta; class Magnoliopsida; order Santalales; family Viscaceae; genus Viscum; species Viscum album. The sequence goes on from OY728137.1 coordinate 118,674,033, forward strand.
ACTTTCCAGAAAATTCATAAAACATACAGTGTCGAGGCATTACATGACGTGTATTCAACTTTTACGTCGTGTAATGCCTCGGGTTTGGGTTTCTCCAAAAAGCACAGTACCTCAACATTTTATTTATATATCCAACCCCAAAAAATTCTTACAAGGAATACCTCTTTCATGCCGTGAAACAACCTATGAAATAGGCTGTCACGTTGTGTAATGTAGTTACACGACCTGTAATCCCCTCTTTCCCGCTTTTACTTAACCAAACATCTCCAAACTTCTTCTGAGTAACCTCTCAACAGTTCAATATTTAAAAGAATGAAAATAGTTGATCCAAACAGATCTGAGACCATAAATTAATATTTTATAGGATGTTTCTAGATGAAAATACCTTATCAGACTATTAAAATTTTAAATTTTTAGTTATTTTATGCTTTTATCCTTTTAACTGCAACTCGATCCAATTTGTTCCTATACCGCCGTAATTGTTTTTTTACCATGGTGACCTTTTTATGAATAAAAACGAAATTGATCAAAATATATTATTTGGACATTATTAATAAAAATATTAATTCATTATAAAAAAAATTAATTCATATAATAAAAAAATATTTCAAATTAATCGTACAAACATAAAGAAAAGACACTTTTTAAAGTGGAATGTTCCCAAGATTGAAATGAGTTTTATATCCAATTTCAATGTGAAATTGATTACATTGACCCAAATTTTATTTATTGATGTACAATAGAACTAATTTTATCTTAAAACCATTTAATATATAATTTAACTATGTAAATAAATTAAGATGAGAATTATTTATCAATTAAAAATCAATATTTTCACTACTCGTTAAAAAATCAAACTTCTTCAAAAAAAATAAAAAATGATCCTGAAGACAATTTTATTCATGCTTTAAAACATGAACTATATTTTTAAAATAAATCTTATAAATGTTTCAAAATATTTATTTAAAATAGTTGTGATATTAATGGGAGTCAAAATTTCTACTATAAATATATCAATTTTATTCCTAAAATTTGATTTATTCCTATATTAAGCCTATGATTCTAGTGGATGAATTTTTAAAAAATTATCTACCATATAAAATATATATTTATTTAATATATTTCACTATTAGTGATTACTATATTTTATTAATTAAAAATACATTGTAGGAAATGAATAGTTTTTATAAAAACACTACCATTATATTCAATTTGTTCTAATTTTTAATTTTAATTAATTATTAACAAATTAATTAATTTTTTAAATATGTTTAATCTATATTAACATAATATTGTAAATATAATTCGTTCCCACCATTCCAATGACTACGTGATAACTATTAAAATTAAATAAAAATATTTTATTTTTTGGTTATGCTCAGTGCTCTCTATAATGTAATAAATAGATTAAAAATAATTTATAATATAGTAGACATACCATAAAATATTGGGGTTTAAAATTCCCCATTGAATGGTAGTAAAAGTAATTTTTAGAAAAATATATCATTCTACATGTAAAATTGGATTTATTATTATGTATTGTTTAGGAAAGGAACAAATGAATTATAAATAGTTGATTGAATATATTATACATATTTCATTAATATACTTCCAAAAAATTGGGTTTTTTAATTATTTGAGAAAAAATTTTTCTTTATAGAACATTCGTTTTTCAGAAAAGGGATATTTTTAATTTTCCAATAGTTCGTACAATCATTCCAAATTAATTCATAATGACAAAAATTATTTCATATAATATGGTAAACCAATTTTTTATAATTTAGATATTCTTATTCATAACTATCCTTACAAAGGATAGGTGATAACTATAATATTTTTTTAATAATAATATTTATATGATATTTTATATTGATAAAACATAGTCCTACATGTAATGAATTCTATTAATTTGACTCGAAATTATTTGTAACACAATCTCTACTCTATGTTACATGTAACATAATATAAACATGTTATCATGTGTAACTCTAGCCAAAATCAATGTTGCATGTATTGAAATATAAACTCAATTTTGTGTGTAACACAATCATAAAATGGATTAACATGATATTAAATCAATAAATGTATTTTAATTTATTCAATAAATTCATGATAACATGGTGTGTTACATTCGTCACCCCTTAAAATGATTTTTTCTCTAAAAAATCAGTTTTGAAAATAATGTTTTAGAACTTCAAAGATAATTGCATATAATCCCATAAAGTAAAAATAGATTTATAAAAATACATTAACAAAGGAATACTGGGAACATAATGGTTAAACAAATTAACAAAAACTGGGTTTTATCATTGCAGAATATTGGTGGGATGTGAAAACATGGAAATGGATGAGAAAACAATCACCCAAATAATGATGGATAATTAAGGTTAACATGGTTAGGATAAATTAAATAATCAAAAATAAGTAAACCAAAGAGGATTGAAAAAGTAAATTAATATAAATAAAAATGATGATAAGGGGGAAAAATATTTTTTCAAGACTTTTTCATAATGTTGATGAATTTTATTATAATAATATATACTTACTCATTTTCAATCAATTTCATATGCACAATACCATGATTTGGTTATTCCTTGATCAATTTCAACATCATATCTTACTCTAATAAACAAAGTATATTTTATCATTCCTAAAGAATTAATAGATCATGATACCCATAAACACAACTATTGGTCATTCTATCTATCATTAGTTAAAATCACAATAATATAGTTATCACATGTTATCAATATGAATAAATATTCATGTGCTATGATAATACATTAATATATAAAACCACATTCAATGTTCAACATAAAAAATTTCATAATTGTTTCACATTATGACCCTAATAAAAGATTAAAAAAATGCAAACCATCAGAAATAAGGTGACTAAATTCATCAAAATCAACATAACATAAAATACCCCATAGATTATAAAGTATCACTTGAATGTCACATACCCCACATGTGAATAAATTTATTATATAATCTATTTTAACATGTTAATAACCTAAATTACCATATAACCATACCTAAAACAAGAGTTATTCATCATTTTAGGAATAATAACACAAATTATGGAATATATTCTATAGATTCAATGATTTTTTAAACACAATTACATATATCTTAAACTAAATTTTCAAAAAAATCATTATCAGTCTTGAGGTCATCGATACTATCCAACATATATTTTCAATCACATTTATGTCTTTGTGAAAACTAAATACCATTTTCTTTGAATTTGTATCATATTAATGTTACCTTTACTTAGTAAAAATATCACTTTAAAATTAAATCACATTTATAGTCTATCAGTTCCATTTAACACATTCATGAAAATCCTTGATGAAAAACGTCTATAAAAATTACATATATATATCCATATAAAATATTTCTAAAATTATAATACATAATAATCTCAATTATTTCACCTCATCCTCAAAACATAATTAAAATTCCCCATATTATTCCTTAATACCTCATTCCTTTTACATTTCAAGGGTAGTCTCATAATCCTTTGCAACAAAACCGTTACTTGTACATTATTTTTTATTTTCATCATTGGATTTTCCTTTTTTAATTATGTAAGCTCTCGTCATAGAAAAAAAATTTATGGGATGATTGTGTAGAAAAACCATATGTATGAACTGTTTCCCGAACGAGTATTTCTCAATATAGTGTTTTAGGTGTTTTTACCACTAGTTACATTTGTTCTCATTCCACATCTACTTATAGTATCCATACATAGATGTATTGCTAAGAAAACTCTCTCTCTATCAATTGGAAAAATCACATGACATTTTACAATACATTGATTAATACTTATAGTTATCCTTTGATACATACCCAGATATATCCTTTGAAATATCCCTAGGGATATCACTAATTTTTTATCAATTTAGTATCCAAATATTAACTAATAATTTCCTTTAAAAAAAAATATAGTGACCCATGATTATCATACATGGATATTACACCATTTTAGAAGAGTATTTAGAACATTATAGAATTCTTGGGGATAATAATAGTTTAATTTCTTTGGAGACTTAGAAAAAAATATTTTATATTTTAAAAATATCATTAATGGTTTCTGTAAATATGTTAATATTTAGTAATCCTACATAAAACATTTCTTCGTAACCTGGGGAGATGACACATAATAATGGGGGATCTTAGATGCTCAGTAAGGTTAAATAATGGAGATACATAAGAACAAAATTAACAAAACTGTATGAAAAATGGATCCTAACATTTTAAGATCATAAAATTCAAATTAGAAATCATAATCTTGTATCATGGAATAAATATTTGTTGTTCAAAAAAGATTAGTCATAATGAAATCAATAAAAATCATTTTTAGAGGATAATAGTGTAATAAGACATATATTTGTGGCATAAATAACATCTTATTACATTGTAAACAAGTATAAGTAAAAAAAGATCAATAATTAAGTTAATGACATGAGATGAGGCCCCAACCAAAAATTATGCACATACGACCATGTTCATTCATATCAGTGTTCACATGAAAGTTATGTACATGCATAAAACCTTGAACATGAAATGAGGTTCACACATAACATCGTTAACATGTAATCAAGATCACACATAAAATTGTGATCCAATAATCAGGTTCATGATTGACTGTGTAAAAATTTAATCAGGTTTAGTCATAACATTTTTAACATGTAATCAGGTTCACTCATTTGAGGTAACACCTCCTATAAAGGAAACACCTCCACCCAATATAGCTTCAACGTTTTGCTATACTAGGTTCAATCCTCATTCTAGTAACATATATGTCAGGAGAAATAACTCTTTAACTAATTATGTAGAGGGATATATAGGTCCCAACCATCACATAATGAATACATAAATATGTGTTCAACAATACCAGTCTTCCATCATATAATAAATAGTTAAATTAAGTACGTATCATAGACATGTCATCATATATTAAAATGGGGGAAAATAAAGTTATATAATAATTTCATTATAATATAACCAGTGGAAAGAATAATGTTTCATTATAAAATAACCTATAGAAGATAAATGATTGAATATTCATAGAACCCAAGGAAGAGAAATAAGATTCTTAAGAATATAATCCATGGAGGAGAAATAGTTTTCAGAAACACAATTCCATAAAAACATAAACCATTCAAGGAATGAATTTGATGAGTGAACATGGATTAAATCCATTTTAAGGTATGAATGACTACAATGGATTTCATCATATATTTAAAATAATTTTTAAAGATCATTTAAAACAATTTATGATGAAAATATATCATCGAATTTAAAGACTCTTAATAAATCAATTTTAAAAAAAATTTCTTTTTAAAATAACCTCGAAAACTTATAAATAAATTTCTGAAAAACATTTTAAATACTTATTGAAAGATATTTTAAAAAAAATCAATTACCTTGAAAAATAGAAAAAAATATCATTTAAAAAAGTAAGACACATTTTTAGAAAACATGGTTTTTTGATGAAAAGAGAATTCCGACCGATGAGTGAAAAAATATTGAATTATATTTAAAAAAAAACATTATAAAGTATCAATGAGATGGAAAATGGTACCATTACATTATGAAATAATGAATTACTGGATTACATGATACATTATGAGAATATTTGAGATATGTATAATAATATTTCATTAATTAATGCATATTGGAAAACAATACTGATAATAGATGAGATTGTTGCAATAAACTATTTCATCTTTGGTTATATTGAATAAAAAACCCCAAGAAATAATAAAATTATATAAAGCATATAATATCATGAAAATAAGTTTTTTATGATATAAAATGTCATTGTGGAATCATAAAAACCTCATAAATTTATATAATCACGTGACATAACATGTGTCTTAAAGAAGGAAATTTGATATGAAATTCTCTTGTTGTGTTGGTAACGTTTTATCCAATAAACCAGAAAGAGAGACAATAATATATATATATATATATATCCCAATATTTATAGTTATAATAATTATAAAATACATCTCTTGGATGTATACACATTACATAGAAGAAATTGGTGGTGAACATAGATTGTGTCTCTCTGAAAGTAAAAGTGAAACGAAAATACCTTTCTACTTGGGTAATTTTTAATTATCAGAAAAATGCTATAATAAAATAAAATAAATCATTTATAATCATTAAATAAATTAAATTTATGATATAAAATATTATACTAAAGTATATTCATCACTCTAAAGAAGAAACTGGTAAAAATGGCATAAGTCTCTCTAAAATAAAGGTTACACTAGAAATCCCCTTACCTTAATCATTGACTTCATTCATACATATTAACAAAAACACTTATCACAATTACAAATTTATTATAAATTAAACATATAACAATATTAATATATATATATAAAATTTATTAATATAATTTATTATTACTTTATATATCTATTTATTAACAATTCCATGTTAAAGTTACATTTCAGGAATAAGTGCATTGTTATTCAAATATGTTTTTATTTGTTATTTTTTCCCTTAAATTGATATTGGTATTCTAATTTATAAAATTTAGACCATGATAGAAATTTAATATATACTCAGTATATATCTATTTATAATAATATATAATACAATGAAATAATGAATTAAATTCATTGTTATTAGATATGACCGTTTTTTTAAATGCATGATTGAAGTATTCTTTTTATTGTAATAATAAATGAAAGAAAAGTAATATCTATATATGTAGTATAATTAGAGAAGATTTTTTAACTCATATATATCACATATTTATATTTAATTCAACCTTAATACATTCCATGTAAAGGCTGAATGAATCACAATCCTTCGTGAGGTGATGGTTCGTCGTATACACGAACAATGTTATCATATTCTATGAAAATGTAATGAATGGAGATATGTATAATATTATATTTCCAAAATAATTAAAAAATAATAAAAATAATAAATATCATATAATACATAAATATATATATATATCATTATTTATTTTCTTTAATGGTGGTGATGAAAGAAAAAATGACATCAGTTCATGAGCTAGTAATCTACCTTACTCACAAATGATGATTGTGTATCCCATCTGGTTGAATTGTGTGATTTTTGTGGAATTAAGAAAAAAATAAAAAAATCTCAGTATATTTAATAAACTAAGGTAGTTATATAATAATGATATAAGTAAAAATCAAAGGGTTTGAGGGAGAGATAAAAAAACAATCGTTGAATAACATTACCTCTTCTTCAGGTGTCCTTTTTTAGTTTACACCCAAAGAATTTTTTGTTTGGATTTATGTGCAAAATTGATTATAGTATGTGGGAAGAGAATTTTGGAGTTAATTTGGGATGTTTTTTGATGATACAAATGTCTTTATAGGTCTAAATAATTAAGGTGGCAGGGGAGTGTGAGAGCCCTATTATAGTTATGTAGGAGTTATGATAAAGTAAATACCAAAAGGTAAATACTCTAGAAAAAAACTCCCTTAATTAAAATACAAAAAATAATGAACTATTTTTCAAATAATATAGGATATGATATAAATATTCCCATAAAAGGATTTTTATAAATGTTTATGTCATTTTCCCTCATGATTAATGATTAGTCACTTATTAAACTCGTTTCTCTTTTAATCGTCATGATTAATTTTATGTTTTTTCACTATTAACTTTTGTAAAAAAAACTAATGTATAATTATTATAAGATATAAATTATTCTTATTCAAAATAGTTAATCCATATTCCAAATTATAATCACTAGAGTGTAAAAAATTAATATAAAATTAATCCCATAGATGGGATGAAATAAATTGTTTTTAAAGTTAAAATGTTAAAATGATTGAAATGTTTTATATACAGTTTCTATGAGAAATTGATTGAAATTACATTAATTTAATTAATATATGAATAAATGAAATAATTATATGTAAAAAAAATTCAAAATATAATTTAAAATTTTTGATTACCTATATAAAAATTCAATTTTTAGTAAAATTTAGTATTTTTTCCTAATCAATAAAAAAATGAAACATCTCTGAAAAATTAAAATAATTTACCCTAAGAAAGTTTTGATGGTTATATTTCTAAAATGAAGATATTTTTTGAAAATTATATTTAAAATAATGTAAATATTTAGTTTTATAATATGTGCAGCAAAAAAAGCAGATAAAACAACTTTGTAGAAAAATTGTTCTTTTTTAACATAAAATTAGATTTATTATTATTAATTCATTAAAAAATGAATATGAAGAATTTATAATAGTTGAATGAATATATAATAAATATATCTTATTTAAATCATTAATCAAAATTTTTTGTTTAATTTATCGTGATAAAAAAAATTTGTGCATAGAAAAATAATTTTTTTGAAACAGAATTTCATTATTTTAAAATAGATATTACTCTCATTTCTAATTAATTGGTAAAAAAATACTTCATTATATATATATATAGGGAAATAATATTTTAATTATATATTAATTCTTATTCATAACTTCCTTTATAATGAATAGGTGATAAGTATAATATTTATTCAAGAATAATATTAATAGAATTTTGTAGTTAGGTAAAATAAGTACTTGAATGTAATGCAATATATCAAAGAGACTAGGTATTGTTTGTAGTGAATTATATGTCCAGTTTTGTGTGGAACATAATTTGAACATGGTATTTTAGTTAACATAAGATAAACTGAGTATTGTGTGTATTGAATCTTAAACCTAGTGTTTTATGCTGCATAAGCTAAATTGGGTGTGGCGTGTGATGAAAACCATCAATGAATTATATTTCTTTTGAAAAAATATAAAATCTCATGATGTTACACTATTAAGAGTATAAAGTATCTCAATTAATGAAATTCATGGGTTATACTGGAATTAAATAGGTTGATGGGTGTATTTGTTAAAAAATTAGAGCTAAGGCCACCCGACCATTCTCAAACATACACCTGAGGACCCAAAACACCAATCAGGTCTCAAACTAGAAAATGGATGTTCATTCACATATTACTAGATCACATATATCAACTCAAAATAACATTATTTTTACATCCTTATAACTAATCTTTCATTCCAAACTAATAGATCCTGCTACTCGTCATTTTAGTGCAATCCAAAGTAAAGCACCATTGGTACTTGTATTCAAATTTTCTATTTTACGAATGAAAATTTATATTAATTTTCCACAAACTAAACTTGGAATATTTTCCTAGATATAATCATATATATATATTCCCTAACCTAAGAAACCTATAAATAATAAACAATCCCATGCACTTGACCTCTCCCTCCCTTGATTTCAAACCATAATATAAACACTTCAACTCAAGGTGTTTCCATGTTCGAGATCAATGATGCAATCATGATGCTTATTCCATATACTATTTTACACACAACCTAGTCATGTATTATTACTGAATCACTAAATTGTTCTTCCTATCACTAAATAAATCAAAACCTATGATAACTCCTCCCTTAGGTTACCCTAATACATCACAAATAATATCATCAAAATCAATCATCTACCAAATTCCTAAAACCAAATCCATAGTAACAGTAGGAACAACCTCCAAACAAAAGGTTATATGATAGATAAACCACATTATAAGGGAAAGCCTCCATTTTCACGTCATATTGGCTACTAAGAAACATCCAATCAAAAACACACATTATAGGGACCTAAAATACATATAAATAATTTTGTGAAAAAGTCACCAGCCACTCATAGGGAACCCACAATGTTTGAGAATATGTAAAATAAACTACTCCAAAAAGGATTATGTCAAATCAGCAAGCATACACACATACATATGTTATAATCGCAAGATATATCACATCAATTGATTCAATGTCATCCAGTTAAGTTAAATAGAAGGTGTTTTCAATATATTTTGGAAAAATAAACTATTTTTTTAGTAAAACATTATATGAAAAACATTAAAATACATTACACCACACGGTGGACTAATGATAAGGCATCATGTTCCTATGAAAACCTACCAGGTTCACCATTAATCCCTTACTTTAATGTATTATATAATTGTAGTCAGAAATTTTGATTACACCATATAACCCACATAACCTAGGATAAAAAAATCCATATGCATAATGAGTTAACTATATAGAATACCAACAATATATTACATTGGAAGACACCATATGATCTATTTTGGACACCATATATAGATCAAATCTCGTCATCAGTATAATCACACACAACCAAGCATATATCTTGTGAATCCCTTCATATCAGGATAACTTATATTGAAATTTCTCTCACCAGTAATAGAATATTAAAATGTCCTATAACTGGATTCTTTTAAATGGTAAATGGAATGAAAATAAAAAATCAAAAACATATAAACACTATAAAATTCAAAATATTTGTAATAATGAATATTTATAAAAGAATAATCTAAAAATATAAATAATACATGTAGTAACTTGGAATTCAATGAGAATTGGTATTCATAATACCATAGTTTAGGTACAATATCATGCTCTGGAATGTACCTATATCTCTTATATACTAACTCCCCAAATAGTTTGAAAAAAATAAAAAACCCTTGGATACCACATTGTAACATCACGACATGGATTTATATTAATAGTAACCAGCCAAGTGGGACAACGTGACCTCATGCATGACACCCTGTATACCAATGTTTTCCGTACTAGTATAACAGGTCTAGGGTAGTACCCTTGGGAGAACATACACTCATATCAATGAAAAAAATTATTGGAAAACAAAACCAATCACAAATAACAAAAAGAACCCATCAGATTATGATTGTATAAAAAATAAAACCATTCAATAAATAATAATGATGCTGGTTATATAATAAAAAAATAATTGTCCATCTGGGCAGACATATATTCAAATAATATATAAAAAAATAAAATAAAAATTGATACATTATAACTTTGAGCCACAACTTATACCATTCACCATACTCGCCCCCATATAACTAGTTGAATGGTCCAAAAACTAGGTCCATAACCAAACTTATACAATTAAAAATGTGAAACATTCTCCAATACCCAACTTTAATGGCCTTACATGTAGGGTGTGAGTAAATAACTAACAAGGGAACCACCAACATATTCATATACATATATAGTGATTTGAGTGATATATATTCGTCACATGTATAAATATATAAATAAATTTTGAAAAAAAAGTAAACCATCATTGATCATATGGTCTTTGACCTCCTTTGACCAATCCTACCATAGCTAGTTTTAGTGTCTATCAATTCACTTCAAGAGGACTATTCTAATTATTATAGTGACATGAGGTTCTTTCACACCTATATTTTTTATAATGGCATGGGGGATACACCCACTCTGGTATATGAGGATATTGAACTAGGGAATCCTCCTCCACAATATAAATACCCAACGAATGATCTATCCTAGTATTTAACAGTTCATAGATGTAGATCTATAAAAATGAGTAAGAATTGACCTTTCAAAAAAAGTCCCCATAAGAACCCAATATTTATCACATGTTTGGAACATTATAAACTATGAAAATACTATAATAATATATAAAAATAAATTAATTCCCCACTAGTAGTATCACTGAACACACTACAAAGGGTGTTTTCTATATTATCATGCCACCCAAAGGGTATTTTTACAAACACCCATTTTTGTGCTTTCATACTAACCAAATAACAATCTCCTTGTAGAGAATTTTCAATTTCATATCAAAACATCAATGTGGTAATATAATATATAACGTGTTAACATATAAAATAATATGTCATGGGTTTCCATCTTCCAAACCTGTACAGAAACCTACAATTTGAATCATATGTCCCCTAACCAACTTGTAGTAATTTTATGAATCTTAGAAATAAATTTGGGTTATATGGTGAAACCCAAAATCATTTTTACTAGTCAAAAATCACACCCTCTCAGTGTTTTTTACTCTATGATGAAACTCATATGTGCCCCCTATATCACTTCATGAGCATGGCACCCCACTTGGGTACTTTTGGTCAACCTAAGGCTGGGGAACCAAATATGGGATCCCCTTCAAAAAAATCTCTCACTAGGTATAAACCTATAACTAAGGGGTTCACATACCATTCTTAGGTCTCTAACCATATATAAATTCTAAAGAGAAATAAGGTAAACCCAAAAGGAAACACAACGAAGATGGATCAAGGACCCCATTAACTTCTTAGGTCTTACTAGAGTGATCCACTCACCCAATAGAGCTCAACGATATAACTAATGAAGGTGTACCAAGGATCCTTACAAGGATTTCTTGAGATTCCATACACAATTTAGGCCACACCTATACATATAGGTGGTCAAAGTATCTAACCTATGGTACAATAAGTCATAAAAATTTCAATATGTCATTGGATCACCAATTTAGGTGATTTATACTACAAGAGAAACATTTTGAATAATGACCTTGTGTATTGGTCATTGAGGCCAACAAGTCAGTGCATAAGGTCCAACTTGGCTTGGCACTTTGATTGGGATTTTAGAGGAGTGACTTTTAAATTAATGTTAAATTTTAATTTTGAAATTTAGTTAGTAATTAAATTATTCAACGCATTTAATTGTTCAATTTCACATCACTTATATCACAAATAACATAGACAAACCCATGTGTAAGAACTAATGACAATGTACTTTTTTATATAAATATTTACTTTTTAATTAACTACCGTAATGCTACTAACTAGAATTTATAAGTATTTCCAGTTATGATTAGGATTTTACTAGAACAACTAGATACTACTTACCCACCTGAAGCCCTGATTCTATGACCCCAATGAGACTTTTCCTAGTAACAACGGGAATCATATTCAACAGAAAATGGTCAACACCAAGACAACATGTGATAATGATTATATGATGTCTTGAGATCCTACAGCTAGGATATATGATAGGCCTATATCATTCAAAAAATATAACATTACATTTGAGAAAACATCATCAAATTTATCATATATCTTGAAAACATGATGACGTTACACCAAAATCGAAGGGGGTTAGGAGGGATTGAGATTCAAAATCTTTGTATATTAATTCACAAGTTTTGATGAATATTGAATCTAGGGAATAAATAATAAGAGTGTAAAAAAATTTTAAACACACATTTAATGTTCTACTTAGTTCAAAAACATAGTTATATAAAAACATACACTAACCCTGTCATAGACACATCCCAATCATTCCCCCTTCATATGTTGGTTTGGAATAGTTTACTACACCCTGTTAAAATTATTCATGTTGGATCTATCTCTATATATAGTATTCCACATGGGTTGTCTAAACCATTTAGAAATATTGTTAAAATACCATATTCCAAACCAAGACACATGGTTTACCTGAGAATCTACATGGATTCCTCAAACCCCTTCAGTATCCATGACCAAAACCATTTTCTTTTGAAAAAGATCTATAAATCTCCCCACACACAAGGTTCTTCATGGGTTCTTCTAATATAGGCTGGAAAACCACAAACCCTAGAGACAAACCATCCAAAAAACTATTAAAAAATAAACTAAAGGCCCCATGAATCATCAGAGCACACAAGAAACATATTGAGCCCCAAAAAAGTTCCCAAAAAATCATTTCAGGATAGTAGAACTCTTATATTATCCATACAAATCTAGATCCTCTATATGAAAAATTCACGAAATATAAAAATTCGAATTCCTTTTGATGTTTTAAAAGCCTGTATGGACGTGGAGTTTTATATGATGAAGCCTGAGGAAGGAAAAAACCCTCCTATAGATTTCCTAGATTATTTTCTATGTCTTATTTCATCAACTGAAATTAATTCTATATGTTTATATATATTTATTACTCTTATCACTTAGTTTAACCCCCTGTAAACTCATTTTGACATAAACGTGGTAACAAAATATTACTTTTTTATGATTCATTCTGAATAATTTTTTTGATTCTATTTAAATATATTAATTATTAACATTCCATTTATTAAATCAATTTTACAAGACTCAATTCTATAATTGGTAGAAACTAGTTTTAAAATTTGTGTGTGAAACACAATTGAAACATGTTTTTGGAAAAATTTTATTTTTAAGAATTAAATTAAATTTAAATTTAATCCATTCATGGTGAAAAATATTAATTGAATATTAGAATATATGAATTTGTATATAATCTTAACATATAATTAATTTTTTTAATAAAAAATTATTTTTTAATTTATTTTATATTTTAAAAACACACTGCACAGACAAAACTATTATGGTACAAAATAACTTTTCAAACATTAAATAATTGTATCTTTATTCAGAATCATTATAAAATAGACATATGGATTTTCATTCATAAATTACCAATTAATTTAGTTAAAACAACTTATTCATAGTGATTAATTTAATATTATTTGAAAATAACACATATTATGTAGAAAAATATAATTCAGAAAAAAAATTCTTTTAATCAATAAATTATTTTATCAAAAAATTAATGGAAATTTCATTAGAATTAATAAATACTTTATAATTTAGAAAAACATTACATATATTTAAAAATATGTTTATTAATATTCATACCCCCCAATGTAATGGTGTGGTCAAAATATATATCATTTCACAATTTTATTTAGACATAAGAATGGGGGTAATGTATGCTATCATATGCTATTAGCTCATTTGAAAAAATATATATATAAAATCAGGTGGTGCTAAATAATACCACAATTAAAAGGAATTTTATCCTCATAATTTCATCACTATGATACTAAAAATGAGGATATATATTTTTATGAAATCATCATGTCCCTATATGGATTCCATATATTTATAATTCATCTAAATATCATTAACCATGTGAGTTGTATTTTTTTGTAACACATTATCTATAATATCAATAATACCAACCTATTTTTCTTTACATAAATGTTTATTCTAAATTTTTGAATCATTTTATTTTAGTAAACTTTAAGGATCAGGTATGTACATCCAGAAAAGAGTCATGTGGAACACATCGTGAACTTTACAGTCATTCTGGTGAAGTATCAAGTAATAGAAAACCATCCATATCTAATCGAGAATATAAAATGGGATGATATGTCTTGGTCTCATATTTCCATTCATTTCAAATCTCATAACATAATACCTTAGGGAAATTCATGGTAACACCTTCTCCCCTACATCAAATATTAGTTCTATTTGAAAATAGTAAGTATGACCGTGCTATTAACATTGATATGTATTGATGTGCGGTGGAAATGATCGACCATTCCCTTTAATATCCTTCAACATATTGGTGAACAATAACTTTTTTCTCCAACATTATCCTATAAAATCTTAGTTCACTATTTCCTTCCCTAAATAGATTCAAATTTATCCATCAAAACGATTGAGTTGGAGCTTTTGATATAAGACAATTCAACAAGTTAAAGGTGTTGATCCCAAAAACATTGAAATACGGGGAATAATATTTTAGTGTATTATACTACGGTTTAATGGTTTTATTAGAATTAAATTATATGTAATAATGATATCTATCACTTAAACAAAACTATAAAACTAGATATTGTTTAGTTCTTCACCTTGACATCAATAATAGCCTCAGATAATGTTTAGATACAATAGAAATTTGTAATCCATATAACCATAAAAAATCAATAATGCATATATTGGCATGATGATCAAAAGACAAATATTCATTGATAGTAATGAAATTATACAACATCATTATGAGGCCTACTATCAAATAAATTTCATTATTTTATTTTTGATGTTTTAGGGTCTATGAGGATGAAATACATTGTGATCTCCATCTTTCATACTGTTATGGGTGTAGGATTATGGTGAAGTGGAAACATGTGATGGGTTGTGTCAAAGATTTATTTTTTTAATGATTGACGATCAATATTACATTTTCACAATGATTAACATCATCATTCATATAATTTAATCAAATAATATAAATAAGGGATAAAATGTTGAAATTAGATATAGGATCATTGCATATTATTTATAATCAATTTAATTAATTAAATAATCACATTGTTGGAACTAATTATTCATTGACAAATCTAAAAATAGATATACTTTTTATGGCGGAAGTGTTGTAGGTATCAAATTAGATTACCTATAGAAGTGATCCACACATATTCTAAAAAAATATGATCATCACCATAGATTTATTAGTGTGCTAGTGAGA
Organism: Viscum album; assembly: GCA_963277665.1. NCBI lineage: Eukaryota > Viridiplantae > Streptophyta > Magnoliopsida > Santalales > Viscaceae > Viscum > Viscum album. The sequence goes on from OY728137.1 coordinate 118,690,202, forward strand.
CATATGATATCTCTTACACCATCCGCATTTGATCGCCTTGAGAACTACATCCAATGAATTCTCCTAGATCCCAATTGACTTGAGAGTAGTAGGTGGAGAACGATATATCTATATTATTGGGAGAGTTATTTTATATGGGAGCTCTCCATATCATGAGAGGATTCACGAAATCCATTGTGGCCAACCAAAACAAATGAATTTCCTCTTAGATAAAATAACATAATTGGTTTTACAAATCACTAGGGTTAGAAATGAATGATTGTCCATGTTAAACTTATTATTGATTTAATACCTATATAACCCCAAATAAAATAATATTAATGATAATATTATTATTATTTCTTGATATGTGGTTAAATTTTAAATTAAATTAAATATAATCCAGTCAAATAATATTCACTATTTATTATTTCTCACTAGACCATTAAAATATGTCCTCCATTCATCCAAAATATTTATTGGGCCCTAAATAATGAATATTTATTACTAAATTAATATCATTCCATTATTTCTGAATAATAAAAAAATATTATGTTTACTAAATAACAAATAAATATTTATTAAATATTCTGATCACATTATATGCCCCCGAATAACTGGTGATGGAATAAATGAGATAAAGAAAATAAGAATAATTATTAAATAACATGTGTGAATTGTATTTATTAGACATGTTAAATAATAAATAATTATATTATTATTTAACTAATATTTTTGATACACTTAGTGGGTAACCCACTAGGAAACATTGTCAGTGGAAGTAGGTAAAGCAGACTAATGTCCACGTTTAGAATCTAGGAACACACCAAGAAATCCATTCAGAATGACGTTAATGCTATAATGAAATAATACCTCATACAGAATCTAACTATATAATATAATTCATTAATCATGATATCTCTAATCTATAAGGTTGAGTATTGGTTAAATCAACCTATATACTAGATGTTTCATTTTTTGACTTCTAGGAAATTGATCTTGCCTATAAAACACCATGGACAAGGATTTATTTGTGATTTATCATTTCCATCAATGAGACTAAGATAATAACATACTTTTAAGAACACAAAGTAAAAAATCCATTATCTCATTATTCCTTAATTCAACATTACTCTTGATGCACCCAACACATCCTACCACACCAAGAATATTTGTTATCATAATTTTATTTTAATACATCAATATAAGTAACTAATAATACTCATTAATAATAACCTTAAAGAATAATTTTTAATTCACAAATACATAAATATCAACTGTCATGACACATCCACCAGGGCCCGTGGTGTGACTACCCCTTTCTCTCCTCCCAAAGGCCAGGGCAGGTTCCCAACGCCAATGGAAATAACCTACAAGTGTGAGGCATTTGCTGATTAACTACACACACTCACACCCACAACCCCCACCCACAAAGTTGGAAGGGAAAAAATGCATTCCACTTTGACAACAAATGAGACTATAAAGTAAAAGATGAATTAAAGGGGCTAGAATACAAGACCAACAAGACCAACTGAAAATAATAAATTACAAAGGCTTCAAAAATGTTCATCAGTAGAAAACCCTACCCAAAGGGTAGGTATATAGTAGATATTGGAGCTATAAGAGTACAAGTTTCCTACCAGATATCACCACACACCAACATGTCTTGAACCACCATGGTCTCCATAAAAGTGTCAATAATTTTCACATGATACGACTCGTGCAGGTGAAGCTTGTGCAGCACTGAGTAACCAAATACTAAGAATGTTCCCAAAACAACCAAGAAAGGCCAGAAAATGAAAATGAATACGATGTAGTGGATAACTCACACAGGTATAACCTAAAGCACATAAAGAATGATTATCAGTCATAAAGATGAACAATTTTTATTATTGAGGGACTAATCCCTGATGAGTGACTAAAATATGCAGGGATACTGAGGTCCTCTCATATTTTGGGCCACTATGGTTTTCTCATCTACTCGTCATCTAGGCCACACAGGTCTACATGACTCCTCATATGCAGGGCGACACAGTTTTGCACGACTCCTCATCTATGGGGACACTCAGGTCTACACACCTACTAGTTTTTCAGGACATATAGGTTCGCTTACCTACTTATCTATTGGGCCCCATAGGTCATCATGATGACTCCTATTTCGGGCCACATAGGTCCGCTCGACACTTCCTTCTCATCATAGCCAATCACAGGGTTCCCGCTCGTAGTGGACTTGATTCTATGAGAATCTTCTCCTCAATAAATTTGTTATATCTAAACATCCACATAAACTCACTTGGATTTTCCAAAAAGGACCACCTCATCATATGGTCGTCGATGACACCATCATCATGCCAATCAGTTATACGGTTTGTAGGTTATGATTGTTTTACTAAGAAGGGGTTGGTAGAGTCTAGGTCCGATCGGACCCAGTCAGCCTGACCTAACCTGACCTTGCACGGGGTCCACCAATCTAATTTGGGTCTGACCTAACCTGGAATAGACACAGATTAGGTCTGTCCTTCTAGGACGGTCTTCCTCTTGCATGGCCCACTGTGTGTGAGCCAACCATCCTAGTTGGAAAGCAGTCGTAGTTCCACTTCCCACTCCACCCCATTCTCTCTAGGGACCGTAAACTTCTAGCCATGTGATATGGAGAGTTTGACCCATCAGTGTGCACCGACACATGGCCAATACCGACCATCTTCACCGCCGATCATGACTGATGTAGAAGGCCCCCTTCTTGCCACAACATCCCATCGCCCGTGCACCACCTCTACACCACTACAGCTCATTGGCTCTGGCCCTCCACAAACTGATAGGGCTCCCCACCAATTCTATGATTCAACACCATCATGGCCCATTAGCCATGACCTCCTCAACTATGGCGTTCCGCTTTTGTGTTCCTCTTCCAGCATGCAGTCACAGTTACATGCTGCCACAACCGCGATCCACATTTTGTGATCATTGCATTGTGAAATGGTCATGCGATGATCTGTTGTTCATAACAACAAAATGGACACAAATAACGCGTGGTAAATTAAAGTATAAATTATAGAACAATGTTTATGAATGAACATTCGCTGTTGTTCGTTATGGCATCGATCCACTTCCGTTAGAAGGATCAATTAGAGAAAAAAAAATAACCCTTGAGAATCCAAGACAATAATTATCCTCATACAAGAATGACTATCCTAGGGTCAAACTATTTTTGGGTTGTCTTACGTTCATCATTTAGTCAAATAATTGGGAATAATGAAATCAATAGAAACCCCTACCTAATTGGTGGATCATTCGTCTATGATGATCGGTGTTGCTATGTTCATCTCTCCCCCATCCATCATTGGCAGTGGTTCATTAGTCATCGTTCGCTAATGCAAAATCTCCATGTGATAATAGCGTTTTTACAACCTACCAAAAATTTATCTTGTTCATTCCATTATAGATATAAACCAATTTTTGGTTTCATTACATTATTACATTATTACACTATTTCATTTAGTAAATAGAGTTTTGGTTATGTTGCGCTACAATTCCTTTATGTTTCAAAAAATTTAAAATTCAAAATACAATAAACCTGATGTTTTTTTTATTTTTCCTAAATAAATTATTTTAATAAAATTCTCTAAAATGTTAGAAATCTATGTTTTTCCCTCGACCCGTGCCATTCGAGGTTGATTCCATTATTAGGTAATGTTTTCATTCTGGACACAAAAGTGACCTCTAATTTTTAATCTAGCAAACCATTTAAATTTTTCAAGAACCCCTCACATGTAATATTTTATATAGTTGAAAAAAAGATCGAAAAAATGTTCCAGGATCATCAGTCCATTGAATCAAGTTTTTTCTGAGTGCGTTGTCTTGAAAGAACACATATAATTTATAAAAAATTACATGGAATTCCGGGACATTACATTACCCCCACCATTATGGATTTACATACTCTTATGCCAAAACAAAGAATAAACAATCATATGGTGGTACTTAGCATGGATTTGAGCATTCCAACCCCAATTTATATCCTGAATTTTCCCACAGTACAATCGAATGCACAGTATAGGAATAAAATTTCTATGAAGGACCCATTCCATTCGATCTTAAATCACTACCAGGATCTCAAAAAACATCACCCCATCATTGATGTCTAACTCTCCCAAGTCAATTAGGTGCGGAAAATTATGCATGTACTTCTTCACCTGCGATACATAGATTAAAATATTCTCCTAATGCTTCTATGGGGGGGATGCTATGAAAAACGCCACATCAGCAACTATAATCAGAATCTGAAAGGGGCTGATGAATCATGGTGAAAACGTTGCACTGTGGCCAAATCACTACAAACCCTATCAATATGTGACCAAGAGAATCACCTGGTCTCCATCCTTGAACTCCAAGTGCCTCCATCTCTTGTCGGTATAAGATTAATGCCAGATCTGTACAGTCTTCAAACATTCATAGATGACTTCCACCTTCTTGGTGATAGCCCATACCAACTCTAGACCTATGAATGCTGACTTCCCTCAGTCTTTCCAACATAACGATGATCTTTATGGTAACTCGTAAAGAACCTCTAATGACGCAATACCAATAATGGAGTGGTGGATGATTTTTTTATGTGAACTCCACTTGTGGTAGGTGATCCTCCCAACTGCTACATAATTCCATGATAAAAGAATGAAGAATATCCTCTAAAACCTAGATAGTACTCTCTTTTTGACCATGCTCATGATAATGGAAAGTTGTGATCAAGTGAATCTATGTCCTGAACACCTCTTCCAATCCTTTCCTTAACCAGGATTTAAAGTGTGTGTCTTGGTTAGAGGCTACCTTTTATGGGACCTCATTGAGTTTAACAATCTCATGCACCAAAAGGCGTCTAAATATCACTATCCAACCCTGCTACCAAATGGGTAGGAAGACGGTCAACTAGGTGATTCAGTCAACAATCACCCAGATGGTATCGTGCCCATGGTTTTACTGGTTAAACCTATCATGATTTCCATCGAGATACCACCAAACTTCCACTCTAGCACCACACATGTCTATGGAAAACCTGTTGGAATGTGATACTTCAACGTCACTAGTTGTAAAGTGAGGCACTGATAATGTATCTTTGCCACTGCTTTCTTCATCCCTGACCACTGGTATTGACGTCGGATTCCATAGTACAAATTCTCCAGTCTTAGATATACCTCAAAAGTGGATTTCTTGAACTCCTTTAGAACCTTCTCAAATGAATGCATTGGAAAAATTATGCGTCCTCTGAAAAGGCTGACGTTCTCCCTGCTTATCGAATATGCGTTAAGATATTTTCGTGAGGATAACTAAGCACATAGGGCCTTGCAGTCAACATACTCAAGATGTGCCTCCCTAACTCGCTATATGAGTGGGGAGTGACAATCATCAAATGATGATATTTTGCTGTATAATAATACACTAAGGATATATGCATTGTGGCTAACTAATATGACCCCTCACTCAGTAATTGAAATCCAAATATTCTACTTAGTGCATCCGCTACCACATTCCTCTTCCCATGAGTATAGACTATATGGAAGTCATAGTCCAAGAGGATCTATATCCATAATTGCTTCCTCAAGTACATGTTCGTCTTGGTGAAGAAATAGCAGCCACATTCATGGTCAGAGTAAATGGTAAACCACTAACCCATCAAGTAATGTCAGCACATCCCCAATTCAAATACCACTACTTCTAAAACCAGGTCATGGGTTACACATGTCTTATCATGTTTCCTCAATTGCCTTTAACCATAGGTGATCACTGCTTACCCCTACATCAGGATAAAAATCAGTCTGGTCCATTATGTTTCCTCAAAAACAACATACCCAACACCCTCTTCTTGTAGTATCAAGATAGGTGTACTCGTTAGTCTATTGATTTGATCCTAAAAATATGATGGAATATATCTGAACACACGAAGGGGTTTCCCTTCCATGTAAAAGCTGATAAGGGTTCTTCTACCCGAGAAACGTTAGGAACAAACCTCTAGTAGTATCCAGCCTTACCCAAAAATCTATGGACCTTAGTCATACTCATGGACAGATCCCATGTAAGTACCACTTTTATAATTTCTGAATCCACTTCCACTCTAACCTCTGAAATGATGTGTATGATAGAGTGCACCTCTAGAATCGTTAAATGACACTTCAAGACGTTCCTATAAGGATTGTTCTCTTGGAGTGTATTCATAAATATCTACAGGTGTGTAGATTTCTCCTCCTTGGACGCCAAGTACAATATGATGTCATGAAGGAATACCAAAAAAACCCAGTAAATGTAAAGCTGGAAGATCTTATTCATGAATCCTGTGAATACTACTAAATCATTGGCCCTACTAAAAGGAATCCCACTGAACTCATAGTTATAATGACCAAAACATTCATGAATGAAAATTGTTCATGATCTAATTAAATGTATTATTATTTAAAATGGTTATATACAATTTGAACATCCTTGGTTTTATGTTATTGGATTTTAAAATACAATTAATAATTGTTAGCATTGTTAATATAGTCATTTAACATTGGTCACATGATTATTATAAAAATAGATCTACAACCAAACCAATTTACTCAGAAAAATGAAGCGATGGCCTCACACATTAGAATTTATCTGTATGAAGCCCACTTGTTGGAGCACAGAATGGAGGTGGTGTCACTATGCTTCGATCATGACCATGACCAAGCCGATATTCAACATGTTAAGCTTGAATGGAATAACCTATGGGAGAACTAGAATTTGATAGAGATAACCACCTGAGTAATGTTATCCGAGTGACCCCCAGAGTCAGTTACCATCTCACACCTTACCCTTATTTCATATGACGGTGTTATCAAGGGTAATGTAACAATACCCAATCACTATGATTATTTTCGTTACTTTTGTATAGAATAAATAATATACATTCATTTTATTATTATTACTTTGTAAATAGTTTTTAAAGAACAAATATTATTTTTATTTAATATTAAATTTAGATATATATTTTGATGAATTAATTGATGTTTTGAATTAAATAATATTTTTATAAAATATTACTAAAATATTTTTTTATTTAATATTAATTACCATTTTAATTTTTTTATTTTTATTAAGGTTAGAATGCCGTTTTTTTCAAAAACCTTGAATATTTGATAAATATCATTTTTTATTTTAATATTAAAAATTGATATATTTAAAAACTATTTATGTGAAATTAGTATTATTTTTGGAATCAAGACATCAAAATTATCCAACGGTGCAGTTTTCATAATTTTATGAGACCGTTGAATTTTTTTTGTAAAAATTAAATATAGTTTTAATATATAATATGTTTTATGACATCATAATGACCCAATAGTGATTTAATAAAATACTATAAAAAGTTTTTTTGGCCAATATATATTTTAAAATTATAATAATGTGATTTTATATTTGTTTGATTTATTTTATAGTGCCTTAGTTGACCCTTCAAGATTTTTAAAACATTTTAGCTTTTAAAACTGATTTCCTGGAGAGTGAGACTCACCACCACCCAATAAAGCCTTATATTTTAAGAAGCGAGGCCATTGGACTTATAAAATATATTTTTTCACTTCTGTTTGAAAAAACCATGGGCAGAAACCTTGTGATGGTTGTGGTTTTGATTAGTTTAATGTGGGGTGTCCAAAAGCTAAATAATAACGAATTATCCCTCTTTTCCTATATAACCTCATCGAAGCTCCCACTTCTATTCACTCAAAACCCTTGGACCATGTCCCTAATATAACCTCAACTCTTTAGTATCCTCACAAGTCACCCATTCCCCCAAGAAGCCTCTCTCCTTCCCCTCCCTAGCCTTTGGGATCACACTTCCAAGTAAGGGATTTGTTCCATTCTCTTTTTTTCTAAATTTATTTACATTGTTATAATATATTATTTTCAATTCAAAATGTTGTGGTTTGATTTAAATCCACCCCCATAATTTATTTATTATGTTTTAATGATGAGATACCTCTTTATATCCCATTAATATCTCCCATGTGAACCTGTTACCATGCCTAAATTCCATAAGTAATTTTTCTCTTCTCATTTACATTCAAGCAATTATTTTATATTATTCATCTAAATTATATTATATATATTAAGATATAAAGTTCAATTCCCCCCCCCCTTTCTGTAAATTTCTTGTATAAATTTCGAGAGACCCATTTCTCTGTCATCAACCCATATTACGATTTCTATTTGATGTCGTTATGATAACGAAGATATAATAAAATTTCCATGCCAAAATAATCGTGTAACTGAATACCATATCCATTTTTCTATCAAGGGTATTCACCTTTTTTCACATGAATTTTTTTATTGAGTAATTTTATTAATGTAGTCCACATCTCTTATTCATGGAATAAATTTTTATGTTTAATGATTCCATGTTGTATGATCTATGTGGCTCACTTATGCATGAAATGAAATGATTAAGAAGGGTGCACCCTGATAGTGCTCTAATGCATAGTTTAAATATTAGTATCATGATACGTCATGTTCAATGAGGGTTTACTCATGCTTCATGTTCAATGATCCTTATCTCTTGATAATATCATGTTAAATGCTACAAAATCATTTCCATGTTATGATAATCATGCCATGTCATGGATTTATGTTTAGGTTTCTCTTGTGCACCATTGTAATGCCTATTTGATAACATGTATTGTATTCTTCATGTTATGAATTGTTTACTCCCTTACTAGGATTTATATCTAACCCTTTTAATATGAATTTTCTCAGGTTAACCAATGCAATACTATGTACGAAAGAATGTGTGTGGTTATGTAAAAGAAGTATTCAATAATGATGTTGGGGTTTATATTCTAAGTAGTTATGTAATGTTACCAATTTCCCAAAATAATAGACCAATTGATCTTCAATGTTTACTTAAGTGACAATTTATGTAATAAATTATGTTTATGTTTAAAATAAAGAGCGTGGTTTTTATAGTAGGTTTTAGAGTAAAGGATTAGTTATTCTTGGGATTAGGATTAAAAAACTATATTGAAAGCCAAAGGGATAAGACTAGGTATAATAAAAACATCCCAAAAATTTTGTGAGTAATGTTTAAATGATTTATAAAAAAATAAATCCTTGTATGGATATGAGCAGTTAAAGGCGGCTCTGGAATAGATGTATCTATGGGTAAAACTTGGAAACACCTCTTTGAGATAATATCAAACATGAACTGGTGCACGACAATGGGCATTGATTCACTAATGGTTACAAAACATCATGGGGATATTCTTTAGTAAATTCAAATGTATTGTATGAACCATTGTTATGGGAATAAAATTTTTTGCCAAAGAATATTTTTTGGGATATAGATCATGGATATTATAGATTGAAGCCTATAAATTAATGATATAAATAAATAAAAGTAATTTATATGTAATTTGTATTTTTCATTGGATTAACCGTTATGTGTTACCCCTAACATTACTTCCTTCTAGCCAATGTCCGGTAAAAGGATAACTCGAGCTAATAAATGATGAAAAGATCAATATGATAATAGTTCTAATGAAATTCCCAATTTAATGGGATCCGTAATCACAATAATTATCACGATACGCTCTCAGTTAACTCACAATTTGAATAGAAAAATGGGTCAAGAGGAATGTCCAACCCCCTAAGAAAGAAAAAGTTGCAATAAAAAGCTTCATGAGTCAAAGGCCTTCTAATTTTTGTGTAACATCTGATCCCCCAATCGCTGAAAAATGGATCAAATCCTTTAACAATATATTATCCATCATTCAATGTTCTGAATAAGAGAAGGCACTTATGGCTACATATTGAATAGAGGGTCAAGCTAATCAATGGTGGACCTTGATCGAAAATTAAAATCCTATGGAGGGTATTGAGGTATTGAATAAAAGGATTTCTAGAAAATGATTCTTGACTAATATTTTCCTCACACCCTATGACTTCATATATAAAGGGACTTCCTTGACCTCGGGATAAAAGAAGTCTAATCCATCATATCATATGAGGAAAACACCATAAGGATTTAATGATATGCATCCATAAATGTCATTACCCTTTAATGAAAGGTTTAACACATCATTGGTGGGCTAAAAACTAGCCTACAGAAAGCCCTAGTGATCTGTGACTTCGAGAGCATTGAGGAAATTGTCCTATGTGACCTCAAAATAGAAATAAAGATCAAAAAATCTCAGGGGTATAATGGGGATATGTAGAATATGATAGAATTTAATTATGTCAGCTGGATAGATATGTCCAAATATGCTAGTGAAATAAAGCACCCCACTTTCCAAATGGTACAGAAAGAAAAACACTAGAAATTTACTTAAGGGGATGAGGAAATTCATTAGGTGTTGAAGAGAAGGGAACCTAGACATTAACTACCAAGAAGAAAAATCTACAGTTGTGACAGAGTATATGAACAATCTGTTTGAACGTGAATGAATTTTTCATTACTTCAACTGCAAAGAACCAGTGCACTTTGCAAACTAGTTCCCTAAGCCAAAGCATTTTAGAGGCAACCAAAAACCTACAAGGCATAATGGTTGATCTTTTTCTATCTCAACTGTCTAAGTGAACCCATATAATGAAATGGTGAAAGGTATTCTATTTATTAATTCATGTATGGAGAGCGTGCTTTTTGAATCTAGTTATAAACAATCATTTATATCCTAAACGTTTAATATAACAATACCAACACCACCAAAAATCTTGAAATTAAATGTGTGTGTGAGAATGGAAAATGGGGAAGTCATTGTATCCCATGAATATAATTCAACCCCTATCAGAATTTTTGGATTGAACATATCGAAGAACCTCATAATACTCCCACATTATGAACTTGATACAATTTTTTCCATGGATTGGATTTCCTTATATTGATAAAACATATATTTCTGTGAGAGGGAAATCACTCTCTATATGGTGAATAAGCCACTGATTATTTAAAAGTGCAAGGAGGAGGATGAATCTTACTTAGTACCATCATATCAAACCTGGATATTACAACCCTATGATCATATGTATCTTTCCCAGGTGATTTACTCTATGGAAGCAACCATCATTGAAGACATGGATATTGTGAGGAAATTCAATTAAGTGTTTCCTAATGAAGTTTCTGGTCTTCCTCTTAGAAGATATGTTAAAATCTAAGTTGATCTTATACCTTGGTAAATTCTAATATCCAAGACTCTGTACAGAAAATATATTGTGGATCTTAAGTAAATGATGAAAAAATTACAAGATAATCTAGATAAAGGGTTTATTCTCCCAAGTGCTTCACCATGTGGTGCACCAGTCCTCGTTTTCAAGAAGTAGTATGGGTTAATGCACCTTGATATTGATTATCGTGAGCTCAAAAAAATCACAATGAAGAATAAGTATCTATTTCCATGAAATGGTGATTTGTTCAAATAGATACGTGGAGTAAATTATTTCTCCAAGGTCTATTTTCATTCAGTAAATTACCATGTATGGGCGATGAAGGACAATATCCCCAAGAAAGAATTTAGTTCAAGATACAGGCACTATGAATTCATAGTAATGCCTTTTAGACTCACTAACATTCTAGAAATATTTATGGACATGATGAATAAAGTCTTTAGAGATTACCTCGACAAATTTTTTGGTAGTTTTTAAAGAAGAATTTCTAATATAATCTAAATCCAAGGATGAGAATGATGTGAGTGTAAGAATTGTACTAGAGACCTTGCAAATAGAGATGATCTATGCAGTGTACAATAAGGGTGAGTTTTTGTTATAGAAGTTCTCATTGCTGGGTCATATCATCACAAGAAATGGTATATCTATGGATCCCTCCAAGGAAGTTACAATTGAGGTATGGTCGAAGCCAACATTGATGTTAGATATCCATAGCATCATAGGGTTATCTTCATATTATAGCTAATTTGTGAGAACTTTCTCATTACTGTCAAAAACTCTAACCAAGATAACTCATAAGGGAGTCAAATTTGGGTGCAGAGATAAATGAGAATTCAGATTCAAGGTGTTGAAAAGGAGGCTCATCACTATGCTCATGCTAATGATACCCACAAGTGGATAAATTTTTGTTGTATTTATCAATTATTTGAAAAAGGGATAGGGTAGTGGGTTGATTGAAAATAAAAAATTAATTCCCAATGCTTAAATGAAATTTAATTTTAATGAGCAGAACTATCAAACACATGATCTAGAGTCTGCTATAGTAATATTCTATTTAAAATTTTGTGAAATTACCTATTTGGGGAAAACTATGAAATATATACAAACCAAAAAAGACTTAAGTATATATTCACACATAAAGAGTTGAACATGCTTTGACAAAGAAGGATAGTGTTATCCAAATAATATGATTTCCCAATCCATTACCACCCTGGTAAGGTGAACAAGATGGAATATGCTCTATGTATAAAGGACCCAACAAGTCTATCATTGATGAGAATTGAAAAGGATACATTTTTTGTGATTTTATGAAGATGGAAATGGGAATCATAAATAAGGGAACACCATCAATCCTTTCACAAACTATTTCTCAACCATCTCTTTTGGAAAGGTTAAAGAATGCTCAGAAGGATGATTAGGGAATTCCAAAAAAAGTGGAAACTATTAAAAAATGGGAATACTTAGAGTTCAATGTTAATGAAGAAGGAATTGCGAGATTTGGGACAATACTATCTGTTCTATAAAGTCTAGAGTAAATGAATGATCTTTTCGATGATGCACATAGTTAGAATTTCTCTATTCAAACAAGAAATAAAAATAAGTATCGAGATCTCTGAGAGCATTATTGTTTGGATAACATGAAAAAAGATATTGTTGAATATACATTGAAGTTTCTGGTATGCCAGCAAGTGAAGGTTGATAGGAAGATGTCTACGAAAATGATGAAACCATTACCCATACAAGTATGGAAATGGGAAAACATCATCATGAAATTTGTCACTGGACTTCCCAAGAAATACAAAGGAAACTATGTAAATAGGGTTATTGTGGACCATCATACAAAGAATGCACACTCCATTTCAATTAGATAAGATTTATCATTGGATAAACATACACAAATATATATCAGAGAAGTGTTAAAGATTCATGGTGTACCACTATATATTATTTCTAATGAAGATCCATGATTTACCTATTTATTATATAAGAGTTATTATCATGATATGAATACTAATATGAACTTTAGTAAAACTTATCATGCCCAAATTGATGGCCAATTTGAGTGGACTATCCAAAATCGTGAGGACATGTTGAGTTCATACTTAATGGACTTCAAAAGATAATGGGATCATCATCTTTCACTAGTTTAGTTCTCTTACGAAATTTTATTCCAATCATGCTTCCAAATAGCTACTTATGAATCCCTTTATGTGAAGAGGTGCATAACATCTGCATGATGGGATGAAGTTGGGGTGTTGAAACTCTTAGGTGCAGAAATGGTCGATGAAATAGCGGAAGAGGTTAATACCATCAAACAACACATTAATGCTCCTTAGAGTCGACAGAAGATATATTTTAATAAACTTCGATGAGACATAGGGCTTGATTTTGTAAACATTGTATTTCTATGCATATCATCATTGAAGGGAGTTATTAGATTTTGGAAGAAGGGAATGCTTAGTTCAAGGTACATTGGCCCTTTTGAGATCATTGATTGCATTAGAGTTATGTTCTATCAACTAGCACTCCCACTGAACCTATCTCAAGTACCTGAGGTATTCCATATATCACTATTGAGGATGTACATACCTGACCAATCACATGTACTCAATCTGAAGGTGGTACCATTGGATAATGACTTCACCTATGAAGAGAATCTGGTGAAGATCATAGATCATAGGGAATATTTTCTACGAAATTGGACAATGTAACTTGTGAATGTGTTTTTTAGAAACCAAAATTTTTAAGAGGGAATGTTGGAATTAGAGGAAGTGATGAAGAAGAGCTATCTGCATCTGTTTTAGTGCGGGAAAAGTAAATTTCGATTGAAAAATTTCCTAAGGCGGGAAGATTGTAATGACTCGTGCTTTCATAAATGAAAATCCATATTGATCTAATGAAATGGTTTATTATGTAAAATGGTTATATAACATATGTAATTCCTTGGTTTTATGTTTCTAGATTTTAAAATACTGTTAATAATATATTCATTTGTTAATATAGACATTAATTAATTATCACATGATTGGTATAAATATAGGTCTATAATAAATCCAATTTACAAAGAAAAAGGAATCAATGGCCTCATCCAGTAGAATTTCTCTATACAAAGCCCATTAGTCGGAGCTCGAAATGGTGGTGGCATCCCTGGGCTTTTCACATGACCAATCCGATGATGAGATTCCTCACGTTACACTATAATAGAACCGCCTATGGGAGATGTGGATGTTGATAGAGATTACCACCCGAGCGATGTTATCCATGCCAACCAGGAGTATGTCACCATCACATACCTTACCCTTAGATTATATGTGGGTATTATCAAGGGTTATGTAATAGGAACCTATCACTTTGATTGTGTTCATTATTTTTTTATAGAATAAATAAAACACATTCATTTTGTTATTGTTAATTTTTAAATAATTTTTGATGCACAAATAGTATATTTATTTAATATTCAATTAAAAAATATATTTTTATTAATTAACAGATTTTTAATTTAATAATAATTTGATAAAATATTACTACTATGTTAATTTTTTTAAAACATAAATGATCGTATAAATTTTTTATTTTTTATAAAGGTTTGAAAGCTATTTTTTCAAAACCCATGAATCTTCTATAAATTTTAGTTTTTATATTGAATGTAAAAATTATAATATTTAGAAAATAATTTAGATAATAATATTATTATTTTTGGAATCAGGACATCAAAATTATTCAATAGTAAATTTTCATAATTTTACGAGGCTGTTGAATTTTTTGATAGAAAATAAATATAGATTTAATATATAATGTGTTTTATGACATCATAATGACCCAATAGTGATTTAATAAAATAATATAAAAAGTTTTTTCTACTAATATATTATTTAACATTAAAATAATGTGATTTTATATTTTTTTATTAATTTAATGGTTCTTTAGTGGACCCTCCAAGACTTATAAAACATTTTACTTTTTAATATGATTTCCTTGAGATTGTGACACACCTATACATAATAAATCCAAATATTATAAAAAGTTATGTCATCCGCTTTATAAAATAATGTTTTACACTCCCCTTTGACAAAAACCACATGACAAACAATGGGATGGTTTGTGGTTTTTATTATTTTAATGTGTGGTGTCCAAAACCTAAAAAACATAGAATTATTTAACTTTTCCTATTAATCCCCACTAAATCTCCCACTTCTCTTTACTCAAAACCCATGGAGAACATCCATAATATTCTGTAATTTCTCTAGTAACCTCCCAAGGCACCCTAATCTCCCAATAATCCTTCATCCAGCCCCTCATAAGTTTTTGGGATCAGAAATCTATGTAAGGGATTTATTTCTTTCTCTTTTTGTCCAAATTTCATTAAGTTGTTATACCCTTTTATTTACAATTAAAAAATTCTCTGTTTGATTTCACACCTCACCCACACTTCCATACTTATGGATTAATGATTATATAACTCTTAATATCCTATTAATTCCTCCCATGTACATCGAATGTTCATGCACAACCTCAAAGTCTTGTCTTCCTTTATGGAAAACAAAAATGGGGATTACCATAGTGAAACACTAGGCCTCAAGAATCCCTTCTCTTGAATGTCCTCGAGCTACACCTTTACATAACGAATCTCCACATGAGATATCTGATATGAAATTGTGGATATCATTTTCATCATGGGGAATATATAAATGTAGAATTACACCTCTCTATAAGGAGGCAATCTAGAAACAACTTCTGTAAAGATGCCTTTATACACATCCATCACCATAGGAAAGTGAGGAATACTCTCGTCGATCACACTAAGGGTGAGGCATGACAACTGGAGAGTGATCGGCTACACCCTCCTCTGAGAAATTCAGTCACATGATGTAATAGCTCCCTTTTTACTAGTGAAACAAAACCAGGTCCCTGCCTCACAAAAACACCACACACTGCACCTAAGACAGTCAATCAGAACATTAATTATGGGCAACTAGTCAATACCCAAGATGAATTCATATGTCCTCAACACTAAAACTAGAAGATCCCATAAAAATCACTCTCCTCTTAACGTAAGCTCACATTTCTGGTACTATTGTGTAATCATCGAATAACCTATCGTCAGGGTCTCTAACCGTATGTATCAAGCCAACGGCTCCACTGAAATCTCCGAGATACAAACAAGGTCATTGGAATGGAATGTGTGACTGGAACCTGTGTCTATAAGAACAAAAAATAAGGTGTATAAGACACATATAATACCTCTAATAATATATATTGCATTGTGTTCATATCCCTCCATCTTCTTTAGATGGCCTCACCCCTATCCAACATCTCCCAGAGCCCGTGGTGGACCACCTAGTGGTAGTGATGGTTACACATCAAACCTCCTCCCACTGCCTGATACTCTGTTAGACCCCCTACCACATCCTCCACCATGAATACCACCTCACTCTAACCTCTTCCTTTTACTGGGTGATCCCTCGACTGTCTTCCGGTCATCCGCACAGCAAGTCATGAAATCATGAGACATGTTCCATGTACGCCACTTGAGTGAGATGACATTCCCCTTGAACCACCCCTTCATCTTGGGGATCTTGTACCTATGATCCTGCATCCTAGTTTCTCCCCACTAAATTCCTTCCCTGCATGGGCCCCCGTGACTTCTTCCTACTAACCACAGCTGAAGACTCTGCCGCCCAGGGTCCACTGGTATCTCATGCAACTGGCGCCTGCTCTACTAGAAATATCTCCATGATTAGGGATATATCTATCACCCCAACATGATTAGGGATTATATGTGATACCATGTATGCCCTGATACATTGGTGTAGTCCTTGATCAAAAGCGCAAGCCCTATAGAATGGGTCTCAAACCATGTTCATGGAGTAGCGGTAATTCTCAGTGAATCTCGCTGAGTACTCCTCCACTGTCATGCCACACTATTGTAGGTGTAATAGATCCTGTACATGCACTAAGCATAATGTTGTTGGGAATAAATCCTCTCTAAAGAGTATCTCAATGTCTGTCTAGGTGATGGTCACCTTGTCAGGCATCTGCGTCGTCAAACTCCCCCATCCCAATGTTGATCCCTAAATGAGGCTCACGGTGAAGATCACCATCTGGTTGGGAGGTGTTCTCACTATTCAGAAGACTCGTGTAACCACATAGAGCCAATAATCTATAACCTAGGGGATAGTTTCACCTCTAAACATTGGAGTTATCAAACTCTAGAAAACATTTAAGGCACTTAGGCTATGTACATTTTCTACTGGTTGCACCGGAAGAAAATGTTAACCAATGTGTGGTGGAAACACTAGTACACCTCCCGTTGGGGCCATATCCTGTACATTTCCTAGTATAGATGCCTCATCATTGGGTGTACCATCCTTGGGGTCCTACACCAGATTCCTTAATGGCTATCTGCATGGAAATATCCTAAAAAAATATCAAGATGTACCAAAATCAAAAGGTTATACCTCGTGAGCTAACTAAAGGACATGAGGAAGACACTCACAATCCTATATAATTTTTGAAAATAGTGGCTTCATGTAATGAGTCAAAAAGAATAAATTTGGGTCCTGGTGTATGGATATGTTGGCCACCACACAAACACTGATCTCCTCGAGCCTAAAATTAAAACTCAAAATATTTGACATTGTTTCCCAAAAACAAAAACATTGTCTCTTGGTCATTAATGTAGGACCAACCTCTTATGGTTCCAATTATTTATTACCATTCCTCAAAGGATCCTGTTGTGACTACCCGAATCCCACCTCCAAAAGGCCAGAGGCTGGTGACTGCTAGCAAAAGGAATACCATGAAAATGGGGGTCATTTTATTAGTATATGTACACATGCTCACTCAAAACCACACTACACAAATATGAATGAGAAATCAAGCATTACAATATGAAAACCAATGAGAGTATAAAGTACAAGCTGAAAGAAAGGGTCCATAATAAAATCCCATGAAGACAAGATAAAAATGGAAAAGTAAAAAGGCCTATGATTATTCTGTCTATAGAAAAACCTACTTGAAGGGTAGCTGTAGAGTAGTTGTCTAAGATGTAGGAATACACCTTGCCTGTTTGGCCTCACTAGGCACTTCTTGGTCCTAGACCACCACGATATTTATCAAAGCGTCGATCATCTATACAAGACATGTCCCGTGTGGGCGAAGCCCATGCATGGGAGATTAACACAATACTCAGTAAGGTCCCCAAACAATAAAGAATGGCCAAAGATGAAATGTGTATATGAATAAATAAACATCTCGCAGAGGTATAAAAAAATTAATAGAAAGAGGTACTATCATTTGTAATGAAGAATTTTTACTTGTGAGGGACTCATCACTGATGACTTGCTGATGTCTGTTGGGATTCTGAGGTCGGATCATTTATCAGGACACTCAGGTTTACCCAGCTACTCATCTTACTAGACACACATGTCTGCATGGATACTCATATGTCGGGCCACCCATGTCCACATGACTACTCCTCTACCAAGCCACACAAGTATGCACCACTACTCCTATGCCCGACCACATAGCTTTGCATGACTGCTCATCTGTCGGGCCCAACAGGTCTTCACAACACTCTATTTCTCAAGACCACACAAGTATGCTCAGATACACGTCTACCGGGCCACATAGGTCTTCATGTATACTTGTTTTTTGGTACATACAAGTTCACTGAACACTTCTTTCTCATCACAAATAGTCACCTAGTTTCCACTTATAGCATGCTTGATTATGGGGGAATCTAATCCTCAAGCCATCAGTCATATCCCAGCCTCCATGGAAACTCACTTGGACTATTTAAAAAGTACTGAATCGTCACATGGGTCCAAACTCCACAAACGACTCATCAATAGGAAGTATAGTTTGTATGTTGTGACCATTTTACAGAGAGGGGGTTGGTTGGGTCTGGGTTAAGTATGACCCGATCAGACAGACCCAACCCAGATCTGACTCAGTTTGGGTCTAGACCGCCTCCTGCCTAGCCTGATGTGAGTAGGATGACTTTTTTGGCTGACATGCGGCTGGTGCGCCACATGCCCTCTCTAACACGTTGTTCGCCATATTCCCATGGGATCATGGCACGTTAGCCACATCTGCCTGTCCCATTGTCAGCCTGCTGCTGACACCCTGTCTACCTCCCTCAGCGGATGAAACATGCCCACTTCTAACCACCGTACTATGCCACCTCCGACCCGCTATGTCCCACTGACCGCAGCCTCCTCCACTGAGGTGTTCTTCCGCGATCTGCATTTTGGGATCATTGTGGCATGAAACAGGTGAAAAAAGATCGGGTTTTCATAACCCTATGAAGAACGTGGAGTAATAGAATGGAGAAAACATAGAACAAAGTTTAGTAAAATAATTACTCCATTGTTCATTGTGACATCGATCCACTGCCACTATAAGGATCAAATAATGAAATTCAAAAACATGAATTATTCCCTCAGAATCAATCCCGATAACCACCTTCTGAAAAAAATGATTATGAAGAGGTCATATTTTCATGGGATGACCAGAATTAATCATTTACTCAAAGAACAAGGAAGAAAGAAATTGATAATGACCCCTACCTGATTTTTTGATCATTCATTGGTGATGATCGGTGTTTCTGCATTCGTCACTCCTCAAACCATAATTGGCAGTCGTGTTTCGGTCACTGTTCACCAACACCATATCTATAAATGTTCAAAGTGTTTCTCCAACATGAAAACAATTTATCTAAGTCAATAATAAAATATAGAAAAAATATTCTATTTCATTGCATTGTAGTTTCATTAAAAAGATTCATTTATGAAACAACATTTTGGGTATGTTGCATTGCAATGTTGTTACGTTGAAATGAAATTAAAATTCAAAATAAAATAATATTGAAATTTATTTTATTTTACCTTAAGAAATTTTATTAATAAAATTTATTAAATATTCCAAAAGATAACTTTATCCCTAAACCCATTTCGGTCATGGTTATGTCCATTCAAAGGAAAAGTAATCATTCTGGACGCATCAATGGCCACATATTTTAAATCCAGACACCCATTTAGAAGTTATCAAAACCTCTCCCACACAATATTTTTAATAAATATTAAATAAGTTTGACCAATTGTTCCTTACTCACAGGGCCATAGAATCAAGTGTTTTCTTAATTCCTATTCTTGAAATTATCCCATTTAATTTTAAAAAATTTACATGGAAGTCCTAGACATTACAAGAGCATCCAATGACACAAATAAATGTTGATTTTCTATAGGGAGATCTCGTTGTCCTAAAATAATTGATATTACCAAGAGAATAAATTTTTAAAAGGTTCCAAAAAATCTATGAGTGTCCACCCCTGATAGAATGTATCATTTGTGACCCTCAAACGATATCATATATCTGTATAACACATATATAATAATAGTGTCATAACCATTTTGGGTTCTCATCATAGTATGAAACGACTATGATCTTTTTGAGTGATAACTACTCTATGGAGATTATTTCACACTGTGATATATACAAGAACAATCATGATGTGATAAAAAGTTTTTTAATATTCAGAACAATAAGTACATGTTATTATAATGTACACAGACGATGGTTCTAGGGCACAAAATCTGAGACTCCCACTTGAACTTGACGCAACATCTAACAACCTTTAGTCTTCTAGCTGTTACATGATACTTATGAAATTTCTGGGATAAGAATTTTTTAAAGGGGTTCTCCACAATCCTTTCATTGGGAACTTTGTTTACTGAAACTTCACCCATCTAATAAAAATCCATTAAGAGTTGATTCTTCCATAGAATATTAATTTTTTATTGGTGTGATGATATATCTTCCAAAAAATAAACCATTACAGTGTTATCAAAATATAATTTGAGATATTATTTACTAATAGGTACCACATAATGCTCATCGAAAATTTTATGAATCCCAATAGATTCCTTGGATACATTATAACCAGTTATATACTAGGGCCCCTCTGTGGAATTAGCAACAATAGAGTTCTTTGAAATCATACATCTGACAAATCCTCATTTGACATAGAAAACTTATCCTAACTATGAATTAAAATAATTTTTATTTATTTTAAAACTAGCATTAGTATAACAATTGATGACTAACTCCTTGTCTCCTCCATATTGTAGGAACACATCCTTAGTTCTTCTCAGATTCATTAGGATAACCTTAAATTCATTCCAGTGTTGTTCTCCAAGACTATCTTGATAACTTTATACCATTCTCAATTAAAAAGAAACATCATGTCATGTACATAACATGGAATACATGATAGATCTTATCATTGATGAATATTGTATCTTACTCATTGTCTCATTAACATGTTTGTATGAGGACAAATTTTCATAAAATATGGGAACCATGTTACAGTAAATAAAATCCCTTCATGAATTGTTATATAATTAATCTCATTAGTATATAGTCAACATATATACTTTTACGTAGTCCAAGAATCATATTTGATCAATCATCATTTTTTTGACCCTAGAATATCAGCTAATTCACCTAAGTCCTTTATTAAGATACACATGTTTAACCATTCCAAAACTATCTATACAACTGATATGTCATTTCCAATAATTAATATGTCATAAACATATAATACTAGGAAAACAACCAAAATACCAGTAAATATCTTGCAAATACATATATCACATTAATTCATAATGGACCCAAATACATTTATGGATTCCTGGGATAAAATGTTTCATAACCTGGAATATTCAATCCATCCATAATTGCATCCCAGTAACTTTTAAATCCTTTTGGCATCCATGGAGTCACAAAACCTTATGGTATTTCATATTGACATAGTTCTAAAGGTTCCAATTTTGTAATTCAGTTTTTACATCCACCATCCAAATCTAATAGTCATAGTAAATTCTTATAAAAAGTATAATTTTTGATGGATTTAATCATGGAAACTAGAGTAAAAGGTTTCATCATAGTAAATTCTATGATGCTGTTTAAATACTTTACCCACTAGCATTGATTTATAGGTATTTAAATTACCTTATATGTCTAATCTCTTTTTGAATACCAATTATCATCCAATGGGATTTATGTCAACTAGCACATTGATCATAACTCAATCTTTATTCTGGTACTTGTAAACCATTTATAAATTCGTGGAATTTTTAATTTTCGTAAGATCTGATCTCTCTACTACTTCCTTATAGGATATAGGATCATCAATTTAAACCATAAAATATCCACCATCATCAATTTCTATAGAATCATATCTATCTTGTTCTCTTAAATCTCTTACACCCCTATGAATTACATATGTTTTAGAATCTAATTATTAAAAAATTAAATATGGAATCTATTTGTATAAAAACTATTGTGAATATTGAGCATCAAATTGATTTAATATAATTTTTCCCCAATAGAATGTTTGATGATGTGATCCTAATAAAGAAAGATGTCTTGCCTAGTGATAGTCACATTCGTCTCTGAGGTGTTGTATAGGTAGTATCCCATTACATCTTAGAAATAACTTATAAAGAAACACCTTATGACCTAGGGTTCTAGTTTTATTCTTGAAAAGGCCTTAACAAAATCCTAGAAAATCCATACATATGTATGTGAAAAAACATGTTTTTTCACTCTATGTATCAAATGGAATTCAATTTGTTTCTTTATTTTTTACTTAGTTTACTATGTATTTCACAATGGGTAATAAATATCCATAAAAGGATGAAAAATGATCTATATGACTCATCACTAACCTTACAATGTCTAACAAGGCACAATTCCCCCTTCCAATAAAATCATTCCACTATGGTGTGTAAGATAAAGTGAGTTAATATAAAATACATAAACTCTAGTAGAAAGTAGATAAACTCTTTTTTATGATATTCTCCACCTCAATCTGATTGGTGCTCTTTATCTTCATTATAATTTGATTCTATAATTCAATCATAAATTCCTTGAATTTATAATATTACTCAAACATATACATAATCACATAAATATTTCCATATCTAATAAAGTCATTAGAATGATTTTTTGATGTAAGTATATTTGCTACTATCTTCTATTGAAAATGGCCTACACACATCATTGTGTCTGAATATTATAAGATCTATGGTGATTTCACCTTATCCACCAATTTGGATTTTTTGTCATTTTAACTTTTAATCAAGCATGACATTCATTATGTAGTTTTATAATAGATGTGTCTAAATTTCCGTCATGATAGATATTTTTTAAATTCTTCTCATTTACATGGCCAATATGGTGATTCCATAGATGGGTGTTATTTGAGTCATGTGAACATGACTCTTAATCATTTACCAACACTTGGTTTTCATAATTTAATTCGTAAAAATCATTATCTAATTTTTTTATTCCATAAATTTTCTTTCCGTAAAAAAGGAAAAAAAGTTATTTCAACATTTTAAAATAAAACCTTCCACATATAGGCATTATATAGAAATTATATTCATGGTTACCATTGGTAGATGATAACAATCATTTAAAACCAAAATCAACATCGTTTTCAATGAATTGTGGTGGTCGCCATAGGATAGGGTGACCAAACTCACACCATTAGAGGATCAATGATCCTATTATCATTTATAATTATTTCAAAATGTACTAGTTTTATATATTTGGAAACATATGTGAGACCCAATAGAAATATCTAATACCCAATGTATAGATATTGATAGATTACATTTTATAATGAACAAACCATTACCTACCCCTTTCTTCTGGGTGTAGTTCAACTACTAGTGGCCAGAAATTCCACAAAAAAACATACAGAATACTTTTCCTTTATTTTGATATTATTATTCCACTCCTTGTAAGGATGGTTTACATGAGATCTATACTTTTTATGAGTCTTTTTCAGATTTTATAACTTCTTAATTTTATTGTAAACCATATGGACCCCTGTTTTATCACACCCAATGTCCTTATACACTTGTAGAATTAATGTAAGATATTCTAGAAGAATCTTCTAATTATTACTTTTATTTTAATTAAAATTTAAACTAGATACAGTCTTGATCAATGATGGGAGTATGTTACCGGTAGTTAACTCATCATGGAATTTAATCCCTATGATTTATAAGAAATCAATATAGGAAATAATCTTGACTAAATGTGGCATGAGTAGTGCAGACTATCCAATCTTTGTTGA
This sequence comes from Viscum album, assembly GCA_963277665.1. Taxonomy (NCBI): domain Eukaryota; kingdom Viridiplantae; phylum Streptophyta; class Magnoliopsida; order Santalales; family Viscaceae; genus Viscum; species Viscum album. Next base: position 118,714,497 of record OY728137.1, read on the forward strand.
AAACTATGAATTTGAGATCTCGTATATCTCTTGTCTCACATTCTCTTGATAGATATCTCAATGGTGATACATAATTCTATATGAATCCTTGTACTAATGTCTCATTAAAATATCACCGAAAATTGAGGATATCATGAATTAGTAAAAATATATGGAATGATTAAAATGTTTTTAATAGATAGGTAACTCTTCGTCTTAAGTTTCATTACCATGAATTTCGATAATATGTTATTTCAACACATACAATGACCTTTCATGATGAATGATTACATATAACTACATTTTAAACACTTTGAAATTAGTACCATAGGGACATTTATCCTTCTCAAGTATTGATCATGGATACATGTTTGAATTCAGTTTAATTCAATTTATACAAAACAATTGAGCATAATTTATGTACATTAACTTATAAAATTTAGACAAATTAATAGATAATAAATTTATTAGTCCTCTACTATTTTATCAAAACACAATTGCCTTCACAATTAGCATTAGAATATAATATTTCTTGTATATTCTAGTGTAAAGAATCCACATTTCTCTTCCCATTATGCCATCATTGGATTTTCAAAAAACATGAATGTGTTTATATAGGAACTCCAAATTCCAACTACATTAACTCATATTTCTTCAATCTATTTAGTGGACTCCCCAATCCAGAAAATCAACAAATGGGATTTAATCAACCCTAGAATCATGGTTACACAATTTTTTTACTTTGGTAGTCAACCCTTGATGTGAACTAAGTTCAGTCATCCTAAAACTTGAATTTATAATTCCCCGATAATTGAAAGCAAGATGCTTTAGCTGTTCATGAACATTAAACTATGGTATGATTTTAACTAAATTATTCGAAGGAAATATATACTCTATATAGATAAGTGGGAGATTTGATCCTTGACACATTAAATTCCGATTATTATCTTTATTACATTATTTTTAATGTTAAGTGGAGTTACAGAAGTGATTACCATTTCGTAGAAAATATTTATGCATTAGCCAATTTAGTTTAATTCTACATTCTATGCTTATTAATTTCATTAATTCATGTGTTTTAGATAAAACATCCATAATAAAATAACCATTAAACTTGACTTAAATAAAATAATAAATCATTATGGCCATGTGATTTTTCTAATGGTTATCTTATCTAGAAGTGGATATGATATCTATTGACCTAGGGGAAACCAACTTTAACTAATTAAATTTAGTGTTACTGGTTCCCACCTATCAACCAATGAATCCCTCTTGGATTGGGTTTTTCGTAGATCTAATCTTGATCTTCCACCATTATATTGGGAGATTCATCCATTAAATATTATTTTTCACACAAGTTAGTGAGGAGAAACGCTTTTACATTATTGAGACCATGGGAACTCATGCCATTACACAATAATAGGGGAAAAGAAACCCATGAAAACAAATAAATTTAATTATAAATTGAATAAAATCAATCAAAAATAACTTTATTCTCTATGCTCATGATCCCCTAGATTCTTGTAACAATTTATGAATTTAATAAAACTATCATTTTACTATTAATCATTATTTATTACGACAAATAAATGTCAATTAAATTAATTATAAAATTTATTTAATCCATTATTTTAACTTAATGACCATCCAGATTCCATAATATTCCTATCCAATATAATTCTATAAAAATAAAAAACAATTATTTTAAAAGAACTTTGTACATAAACGTACCATAGAGGAAACACAATGAATAATCATATGAGTCTAACCAACATGTATTATAATCATATATATCTAACTCTTGTGACATGTTCCATATAAAACATATCATGTACATTCATGAAATGTACTGTAAACATAATGATTACATGAATTACATGATTTTTTGGTCATGTGTTACACTTCAATGCACATAAAGTAACAAATGTAAAACGACCCATACATGATATGTAGATATGATCATTACACATATGTTAATTAAATAAATATATATATAAACCCATCATAGGGTGTGTCCTATAAACTTAATGACCACACAAAAGAACATGTTGATAAGGATTAAATAATATAATAAATAAATTTTAAATTTTTTAATTTAAAAAAATTAAACCGTGTATAAAGATGAGCTACACAGCCTATACATCTCTAACCCATAATATGAGGAACCATCATTGGGATGTGACTTCTAAACCATGACTCATAAAATTGGATTACACAATTTTTTTTAAATGACAACACAATGTGTGGTCTCCTTGTTATAGGATCACTAGTCATGTAGGCCTCTTATAGTAATACACAGAATATATGTAACTTAAAGGGATAACACACAATGTATGTAGTATACACGATATATTATATAGTATACTATGTGCCACCCTATCCTAGTCAATATGCTATTTAAATATTAAATTAAATAATGTTTCATCAGTTCACACTACATGAATTAATATCTATAATAATTCCTAATGCATTAACTAAAAGTACATGGTGTGTATATTTGGTAACATGGAATGTACTCCATTTTTATCAATCAATAATCATCGTCACCCAAGGATGAGTTCCTTAATCTTATTTTATTCATAAAATTAATCTTATTTATTATATATACAAGAACGAGAGGACAATTAAACATATATGACTATTTGTATTAAATAGAATTTTTATTATTGAATTGAAAACTAAATAATAAATTTCCAAATAAATCAACGATCATTAAAAATTTATATATAATTATGGGACCACTTTTATAAAATTGTACGTTCTGTGCACAATGGAAGTGTGTGATGGGTCGTGGCCAAATTTTATTTTTTTCATGACCGATGATCATTCTAATATTTAAACAACAATAAAGATAATGATCCATAGAATTGAATCAAGGTATATGGGAAAGGTATTGAACACTACAACTAGAGAGTGGATCAGCATATTTTTTTAAAATGTATAAAATCAATTAATGAATTAACATGATGTAATTCTTGGTTCATTTCCAAAACTGATAGTAATCTTCATTGTATGGTTGGTTTTTGGTAAGAATCAATAAGATTACCACTATAAGTTTTCTCCACATATTCCAAAAATCTCCAAACACCACTGTAGGTTTCAATGGGTGCTACCACATTGGATCCTATCACTTATTTCATCCACCTTAGGTCCCCAAAAAATCTTCTTCCAATAATGTATTTTAGATATATCTTCAATTGAGGGTGGGTGGTGAAGGAAGATATCTCTCCATTCTTGGGGATGTTCTTGGAGAATGTATTTCTCTTGGTATTGATAGGATTCTCCCACTCCATTTTCCATTACTAGAACAAATGAATTGTCTCTCAAAGAAAATAATATAAATGGGCCTATATATTTCTGGGGTAATAGATATATAATTTAACACGTGCCCCTAATTATTTATTTAATACTTATAAAACACCATATCAAGTAATACTAGTATTATTATTATTATTTCTCGACATGAAATTTTTTTATTTAAGTATATATTATTTAATAAAATAAAATTAAATATTTGTTACTTCTCACCATACTGTTATATACAATAAACTTTTCCTATACAAAATTTATCGGGCCTTGAATAATGCGTGTATATTTATTAAATAAATATCACTACTTTTTCAACATTAAATAAATTTTATTATACATCTAAAATTTAAATAAATATTAATTAAATATTCCTCTTACATTATATCATCTCAAATAACTAGTGATGGAATAAATATGATCATGAAACCATATATAATTATTAAACCACATGTGTGAATAATATTTACTCTACATGTTAAAAAATAAATAATGAAAACATTAGTTAATCTAGATTTTGGATACATGTAGTGTGTGACCGTCTATGTTACTTTATTAGTGTTATTAGGTGAAGAAACCTAGAATGCAATTTTTTTTTGAAACACCCCAAGACACCCCTTTAGAAAGAAGTTTATGATATAATTAACTAATACATAATACATATTCTTACTATGTAATACAATCCCGTTATCATGATATATCTAATTAAATAGGTTTCAAGGTGGTTCTATCAATCTATATGTTTAGTTTTTCTTTCCTTGAACTCTTAGAAATTGATATTTCATATTGAACACCATGGGAATGGATATATTTAGGATATATCATTTCCATCGATAGGACTGAGATATTAACATGATTTTAAGAACATAAGGGAAAAATCCTTTCTTGCATTATTCATAAATTCAATATTACTCGTGACACACCCAACATATCCAACGTCACTAAGAACATATATCTTCACAATTATCATTAGTAAACAAAATTATGTGGCTAATAAAACTTATTAATAACAATAATAATGTCTACAGTTTAATAAACACATTGATAGATATGAACATCCATTCATACATATAAATGTGGATTTTTAATAGGTGGGTCTCATTATCATAATATCATACATGATATAAACAAGGGAATACATCAGGAGAATGTGCCTCAATGTACTATCTATCTCCACCCCTGATATCATGTAACACTTGTGTCCCCGAAATGATATCATACAACTATAGAAAATATATTTAATAATATTTTTGTAAAACTTGTGGGTTCTAATCATATTGGGGAACTACTATAACCTTTTAGTTCGATAGCTACACTTTGGAATTTATCACATACTATGTTATGCAGACGAAAATTCATGTTGTGATAATAATTTTATTAATATTCAAAAGTATGAATACATGTAATCCTAAAGTACACAGAAGCTGGTTCTAGGGAATCCACTGCAACAATGTGTAATGGTTGTAATATCCTCTGAGACTTGTATCTATTATCCTTAACTTGTTAACAAACAATAGTCTATATATATCCTCTATTATATCTCGATTAATGTTTTCCCACCATAAATACACTTCCAAATAACTATAAACAGTCATAAATTCTATATTAATAGTGAATAATGAGCCATGATATTCTTCAAATAGCTCTTTGATTTTCTATAGTGTTCATTGGAATCCTACTCAGTTCCTAAAACATATCATTCCATCACAATCAAAGGTAATATTAAAAAAATTTAACTTTTTTATTTCCCTATATCATTATTCTATTGTACTTTTATATTTACAAGGACAAATTGTTGGTATCTCATTTGAGAATGACAATATTTCTCCCCTTCCATCCTGATATCAAGTTCCATCCATTACAAATCTAGAATATATTGATTCATTGTGATCCATATAATTGATAGGATATAATTATCCATTTTCAATCATTAAATATGTTACGTTTTCCCCTTCATACGGTGTAAATGTACACAGCTGTTTGAATCATTAATCCACTCCAACTATCTTTAATAGAGAATATTCCACTCTTTATGAGTGAATATATACTTTAGGCCTTTTTAAAAGGAATATATATCATATATTTATCCATAAAAATATTTATTTATTTATTTATTTTAAATATTTCCTCCGCTAATACTTGGTCATGGCCTAGTGATTTATTCTCATGAACATTTAATTAATGAGAGTCAATAGAAATCACCATATCATTTTTTATAATATCACATGACACCCATTACATGTTGCATAATTATAAATAAAAATCCATTTTCAATTTCTTCCTAGTGTGATAATTTATTCAGTAATGTATGTTCTCTTAAGTAACTTGGAATTTTATTCCCATTCATCACACTGAAGGAACATGACATCTTTCCATGTTAACATGGTTTGTGGATTTTATAGTTGTGAAAATTTTTCAAAAATAGAAGATAATATAGGTCCAATGAATGAAAAATACAAATTCTAGTCAATGTTGTTAGTTTGTGTCAATGTTAAATTATATATATCGCTGATGGATACACTCATATAAACTCTCTTGAGATTGTATAACCGAAAAATTAATCTTTATGGATCCAAAATTCATAGTTGGTAATATTTTCATAAAAATTGTAACTCCTTAGTGTCATTAATACGATAATTGAGTAATATTCATGATCCTAATTTTCTTTAGAATATATATCAACATAATCTATATGGAAAACCACAAACTGATTATGTTACTATCTAAAGACCATATTCATTAGATCAATAATCATTGGGGGAGGGGAATTAGTAAGACCAAATGGAATCACTATAAATTAAATATTCCTATAACGAATTTAAAAGGTTCGGTTGGGTATTAATTTACATCGAACCTTAATTAATTATATTGATATTGAAGACAAATCTTGAAAAATATTTAGATCATTATAACTGACTAATAAAATCATCAATACAGGGTAAAAGATACCTATTCTAGAGGGTGGTATTGTTATGATTTTGCTAATACATGAAAAGTCGAATTATTCAATAATTATTAATAACAAAAATATTTGGATCACACTATTGTTATTATCTTGGATGAATGAATCAGTTAGAAATATTCTCCATGATTTTTATCTTTAAATAAGAATACTCAAAATGGTCCATTTTATAATTAGACATTGAGATAAGTGTGACAATATTTATGGTTTTTATTTTACACTAAACATTAAAATTGAGAGGAATAATAAGAAAAAAAATAATGAATAAAATTATAAAAATTCCATAAAATATTCATATATTTGATGTTTAATCCCCCTAACCATTTGAGATAAATACATAATTTGAATATGAATTAAGAACCACATAGTGGATGTAATTTTCATATGAATTACATGTTTATCCTCTCAAAGATAGACTATCAAAGTTTTGTTTGGAATGTAAAATGTGACTGTAATTCTTTTGAACATTATACAGGATTTTTGAAAATTAAACCAATACATTCCAGAAATAATATTAAATTTAATTATAGGGAGAATAATGATATTTTTTGGAAGAGTAATCCCAAAAACCTTGATCAGTGAAGAATCATAAACATGAGATGCGATCTTTATAACATTTTTTGTCTTCAAATCTAATTCAACATCAAATCATTATGGTTGTATTGTGTTACCCTTATAAAATTATTCATATAAAATACGGTGGGTAAATATCAACCCAAATTAGACATTATCAGTTTGGAGTGGATGAGAAGTGTACCTTTCACAATTTATTTATCATACCTCACATCATAAACAAAGTTCACATGATATTTCTCATTTTATCTAGGAACAAAAGGTTTTTTCTGTCAGTCATCATCATGAACAATTTGATTTCAGAACCAGTCATTATTACAACTAAACTACATGCATTAGAAACACTAGAGTGTGGTTGGGGTATTATTTATATAGTTTTTTAATTTTACATCACTAGCTAACTTTTTCCCATCACATTTGTATTAAATATCCTCATGACCATAATTATCACACATAAATAATTTACCAATCCCTTATGAAAATTTCCTTGTTTTTTATTTAAACTATTATTTCACAAATGAATATCCTTCTTCTTCCCTTAATAAAATTTTATTTATAGAATTTATTTTGGATTACATATTTCTTTTCTTTTCTAAAACCTGAGATTAATGGGTTACTCAAATATCTATTTCTACATTTTGATCAAATATAATTATTCTTTCATATCCAATAAATATTCTTATAAATAATGTGAAGTGATCTATGCTAAACATAAATTAAATAATACATTGATAATGTGGTTTAAATAATACATCCACAAATAATTGAAAAATCTAATGATCAAAATGATTATTTTTTAGATATCATCTATATAAATATCTTATTTTGAAACACTAGAAAACATTAACCCATAATCATCATCTTTTATAACCTTTTCTGGATACCTCACATTAAAAAATAATATTAAAACCATTGTATATAGATTCATCAGAAAGGGATATATTCATTGATTAGTAATAGAAAAGACATATCATAAGATATTCGGTCATAAAGATGAAGGATAGTTATAGGAATACATGGATATCAAAATAAAAGATCATAATAGTAAGTTTAATAATCATAAAACCTATTAAAATAACGAAATATAAAAGGAATATCATTAAGTAACCGTAAATGATATTACATGACTCAAAAAACATATCAACAATCATAAAACATGTTATCATGATATAAAAGTGAGGAATACATAACAAATAATGGATGAACATGAAAATGTGGAATTTAATGGAAATGAAACTATCCATATAAAATTAACATATCTTGTTAAAAAAAATTAGAACGTGCCATCACTTAAAAAAAACCTGAAAATGTTCTACAATAATATAAATATTAAAACCTTTGAAAGGTATCAATTTATTATCATACCTATGTAAAAAACTCATTATGTCCCGACATTAAGTGGGAGAAAAACCTTAATTTCCATTAATTTATGAAAACAATAATTATTTCCACTCAAGATTATATTATAAGATATAAAATTAAACCAATGAATTTGAGGATGAGATATAACTATTATTTTCATCATGAATACATATATTTACTATACAAAATAAAAAAAAGCATATCTTCATTATGTCATGTGGTAAAGAATAAGATTCCAAAACATTCAAATAACGAGAATATAAAAATTCATAGGATATCAAAATCTAATTTCCCAAAAGTATTCATATCATAATACAATTTGAAGGGTGGAAAATAAATCACTTAATAGGAGACAAACCATGGAGAAAGAAAATTATTAAAAAATATGATATTTTTCACAAAACCCTATTTAATAAATTTTATAAAAGATATTGTTCAAAAATAATAGAAAAATTAATTTTAAAATAATATCTAATAATTTATTCAAAAAATGAAATAATAATATACATTTTTTTATTAAATATAATTTGAAAACATTTACTTTTTAAAAGATTCTTTAATAATGGATACTATAATGAATACAATTTGCCAAAAAATATGATTGAAAATATTTTGGAACACATTACATTTAAAAATAATATTTAATAATGTTACATTGAAAACTAAATTATGTTTATAAAATTAAAATTTTTAGGTAATGATAAGATTTTTTATTTAGAAAATATCAGAAAACCTTAATAACATTTTAAAATTACTTTATTGAAAACATTCATCATTTAAATGATTGTAAAAGAAATAATTTAAAATGAATAAAGGTGACTAAAAGATTAATTAGAGATAAAAAATAGTATTTACATATTTAAAATAGGATCATTGGTGGTATGTAAATACATTGATATTGAATAGAAACCCATTAAAAAGTGAAAACTATTCTAAAAAAAATACATTTTATGAAAAATAAAATCACAACAATTGAATAATTTTTCATGATTCGTGACATGCAGATAAAATATGGTGGAAATAGATTCAAAAACTATTAAATATTATGATATATAAATATATAAAATTTACATAAAATGAATTGTGATTATGACCCAAGATATATATTTGAGCAACAAAAACCCCATACAAACATTGTATGTTTTGAATCAAAACCTAATGTGGTAATAAAATAAATTATAATTCTGAATAAAAATAAATATAATAGTAATATGATAAAAAATTACAATTGGGATGTATTTACCCTATTTAATATGAAACATGGTTTGTAACATAAATATGTCTCAAGATATTCAATTATGATATAAAGAAATACTTACCATGTTTACCAAGTTAGTGGAATGAATTCTATAATCATTTAAAACAAACCTAAATTTAAAAATATATTATTTTTTATAAAAATAATTTTTAAAAATATTTGTAATTTTTATCAAATATAATATTTAATATGTATATTATTTTTCCTTTTCCTTTTTTCAAATAACTATTGTTTATAGTTTTGATTGTTTGCAATATTTTCATTAGAGCGGTGTTTGTTTTTGTTATTATTAACGTGTTAATATTTAAAATATATTTAATTTAAATATTATATATTACGTATAATTAATTATAACATTTAAATTTCATATCATCATTACATGAGTCGTTATAAATGTAGATGAAGTAAAAAATGAACATTTTCCATGATTCTGAACATAGATTGGGAGTTTTGTAAATTAATGAGTGAAATATTGATGTATAAATTTAAAAACTAAAAATAATAATTATTTACATATTTTATTCATATAAAAAATAAATTAAGTATTCATAATTTTCCATGACATAATTTCACCCCATTATTCATATAGGTGGTCAAAACATCTCAATCTAGAACACACATTTACTCGATTGGTGAGTATGGTTGAAGAGTTGTTTCATTAAAAATGTTAACATTTTTAAAAGATAATAATGATATTATTTATATATTTTTATGATTTATAACATTTTTTAAAATTCTTTGATAAATAAATATATACAAAAATAAAAATTAAAAATGATCATCACTGAGGTGGTAGTCTGCACAACACAAAATTAGTGTATAATTTACTCAATGAATAAGAGGTGTGGAGGTGGATACTAAATGATAATTCACGAATGAAAAATAAATTATATAAGTAATATTTAATTTTCTATTTTATCATTTGGACCATCTTTGAGTGGTGTTGATAAAGAAATGAAAGCATCACATTGTGGAGGCGGTAATTCTAAAACAGGAACTAAAAAGAATTCCTATTTTTTATAGTATATGGACACATATAAACAGTGGTGTAACCGTTATTATATTAAATTCTCAACATAAAAATTATTATATGTTTTTCACAATACTATGGTTATATTTTATATAGAATGAAAATCATAATAATGAAACTCAATCTATATGTGGTACATATGTTCCAGACATTTAAATTCCTCTTGATCATGGCATTATATTTAAGGGAATTATGATAATTTTTAGCATCTAAAGGAACTAGGGGTTGTAACTTAATTCAATAATTTTATATTTGGATAGTGTTTTAGCTTAATTTAGAAATATTAGCTGAGTACTAAAATTGAACAATTGATTCCAATTTTATAAGTGAGTAAGGTGGATGTTTCCCTGGAAAAGAATGGTAATGGGTAATAATAGAATGTAATTAGTTTTAGATGAGTTATGCATGAGATGTATTTCAAGATATGTAAGTAAGAAATTAAAACCTATAATTATTTTTCTAAATTTCATAATAGATATTTTAATTTTGGAAATTTTGATCCACGATAGATTTGTGATGTAATCAGTTATTACTCTTAAATTAATATTAATAATATCATTTATTGTATTTCCAAACAAACTTAGAGAAAACTATTTCCAATTTTTTATGTGAGTAATATAAATTTTTCCAAATTCAATATAATTCAAATTCGAAATAAGACAATAGTATCCTCTAAATCAAAACAAATAATTGGTACAAAAACATTCTTCAAAAATATAATTATGATCATTAAATGAATAGAGTTATATTTAATATTGATTACCCAATTTTTTTTTCAAATAATTTATATATATATATACCAACATTATATAAGAGTTTTTGTTTAAAATTGATAGATTTAATTTTTAATAAGCCCAATATTTTGGAATATATTATTCGTTAAAATATAATTGTTTTAATAAAGTTACTAATATTTACCCATGGAAGATTAATATTTATAACTAAAAATAATGTGGATCTTATCTAATAATTTGGACCCATTTTTTAAATTTTCAATTTATTTAGTATGATTTAATCTATAAAGTAGAGAAAAATAATATTAAAATACTAATTTATAATGTATTAGAAACATGTTTTGAGAAATATTACTTGTCTCCGATAATAAAATATATTATTATAATATAGAGAAAATAATTTAATATAAATAAAATTTCATAAAAATTATAATTTCGGTATATAAATTTTTTTAGATTTTTTTTCATATTTTCAAATCCATGTGATTTTATATAATCCATTTTATTTTTTAAAAAAATTATTTTACACTATTCACCCAATAATTAATTGTTTTAGAAAAGTTACAAAATATTATCATAAGATATTTTGACCACGATGAATAAATAATAATATTAATTTTATGAAGTTAAAAAATAAACATTTCAGAATTTGATATTTAAATAAAATAAAAAAAATAAAACACAAATCTATTCATATTCGTTTATATTTTTTAAACCATAACTACTCATTATTCTTATTCAAATTAATGTAATATATATATAATGGTTGAAAATTTTGATTTATTTATATTTATATCATACTATAATCAAGGTAAATTTTAATATCAGAGGAAAAAATAAAAGTTTTTGATTATTAAAATGGAATGTATATTTATATCATCATATGATTCGATTGATAAAAACATTATGTTGATATCATACTAATACATACTAAAGAACCCCATATAACCTCATCATATGATCTCATGGTAAGATAACCAGTAGAGGTAGTCATGGGTGGTACATCCGTATGTATGGAATTTGTATTGTGTTCTACAAGATTAATATTTTTTTGATATGATTTCTCTCATGTTTTAGTTTCTCGAGTTTGAAATGGGATTGGTATTGGGAAAAACTTGAAAAATATTCCACCTTATAAAATAATAAAGATGATCTTTCTTTGTAATATTTCGACTTCCGGATACTGTTCCCTCAGTATTTCTTTATTAATTTTGTGATATGGTTACATCCATCAATGTCAGCAAATTTAACTTCTCAATGTCAATGATCAAATATAATATTCTAAATATATCATGTGTTTTACAATATTTTAATTTTTTAATATTTTGTGAACAATATTTTTATATATATAATATATTTAATGAGAATATAAAATAAAATATTTTGATCATTGTTTTCTACACCAAAAAAATAAATTGCATACTATTATTTGAAATATCAATTTCTAACAGTAATAGCTGAGGGTTGTGAAAATATTGAATTGTACTAAGATATGGTCCTTAATATCATATTGAATATAAGAAAACACTTTTTTCTAAAACAATTTCAATGTAATTGATTTCATAAGAAGGTATAATAGTCGTTGTGAATTATTTTAGTTCCTCATAGATAAATAATAGTTTACATTGCACTTATAGATGACCACAATTGATCGATGATGTTTTTTCGATATTATAATGATTAACATGAAGTCAAATAAAGATAGATATCTTATTTCAAAAATTATTTAAATTGTTGAGAGGAAGAGATAATGAGTTTTTGAATGATTATTACCACAATTATAATATTTATACAAATATATGTTTTCCATAGATTAAATATCACAGAGGGTGGTGAATTTATGTTCGTAAAAAAATCATAGACAAAATAAGGTTCAAACTGGTATGATACTTAAACTAATTGATAGTAACAAGTAAGTGAAAAACAAATTACCACTATCCACTTTATAGATTTTTATTACATATGTTCTTCTTTTCCCATGGGGTATATGAGGATATGGATTCCCATTACCCTCAAAAATATATTTATTATGGAACTGTCTTGGATTATAACTGAGTTTTATATATAAATTACATTTAGTTGTTAATTCTTCTCATATATTAGTTCAATATTTTTTCCAAATTCTATTTAAACTCGTTATTTTTCCTCCAAAATTTATTTCTTCATTCCCTCCTTTACTAAAAGTAAATAATGTTCCAGTCCCCTTGATGATTATCCCACATTATTGATATAATATGGCTTTAATATCCTTTATTTGATCATATTATTTTCTTAATTTTTTTATCCTCAATACTTATATTCTTTTTTTTTCACTCGGTATTTAAACAACTAATTTATTATTTATAATTTTTCATGAAATTGTTTTTGGTATAATTGTTAATATTTTCAGTATAACTCCCATTTAAATTGGTATATTATTGATGTAATCCTTACATTTTCCATCACATCAAAGATTAACTTTGTTCTTTCTCATTCTAACCATTACCAAATCCCAATGGTATCACATGAGTTAAATAACATTAAAAATACGGGTTACATATCATAATAATAAAAGGAAGTTATCCTTAAAAATAACTATATTTTTAAAATTATCACGTTGTCCTAGTATTTTTTCATATATGTATTTCAATATTAGTTTGACATGGGTTACCGTTTTTGGTTTTCAAATATTTATTAATGTAATACCACAATCTAATAAAAAAATAATTCATTTTTTGTAGTTATAATGAGGACATGTTGAACCAAATAATTCCTCATATTAGTGACTATATAGGTGCACAATCTTATTCCCACTAAACATGCATCAACATGAATATGGATCAAGATCAACCATCATTTTCAAGTTAAATAAACCCTAGGTGCATCTACACAACATATGAATCAACTAGTAGTATCAATAAAAGTATGTGTTCCTATTGATTAAAATCCACTCTGGAAATTACTAATATTTTAGGATATCATCACATTAATAGATTTAATTATTGGGGTTTAAATAATATTCTCTAAACTAATCCTCAAAATAAGTAAAAAATATTAAAAAAAATTAATCGATTTTTTTATATCAGATGAAGTGACAATTATACACATGAATGAAATTATAAGTTGATAATATAGTTTAATTATTACAACTAAAAATAGTTACAATACTCAAATATCTAAAAAAACTGTCCCTTGTAGATTAATTACATATACATATTATTTTATAAAACATTAAAACACCTCTTCAGTATCATTCCATTCTATAACATTTTTTAGACGACTCACATGACATAATCATATTCCTAACATGGGTAATCGATATATAAGAAATGGGTTCACTATACTTATAAGTAAAAAAATTCATATCATAAGGTATTCGGTCATAAACATTATTTATAATCAGAGGAAGACAATGATATTTTAATTAAAGATCATTAGACAAAGTAAGATAATCATTAAACATGATGAAACAACATTATATAATAAAAATATCATTAAGGAAGAAGAAAATATATATGAGTTCTCAGAAAACATACCAATAATCCTAAGACATGTATGAATGATATTAAAGAGTAAAAAATGTTAAAAATGATGAATTAAAAATAAAACATATAATTTAAGGAAAATGAAATAATTTATGTAAAATTGATATAACATGGTGAACAAAGTAAAAATTAGGTATAACATTATAAACAGTTAAAAAATTTAAAGTAACCCCATGTATAGGAAAAAATGTTGGAGAAAACTCATCATTTTGAATCTTATGTTATTAAACATATTATTTCAATGCATGATATGTGATAAATTTTTTTTCCTATAATTGGGTGGGAAAATCTATTATTTCTATTATGGACTACATCAGGAGATATATACACTACCAGTGCATCTATGGGTCATATTTGATCTCATGTTTCATCATCCATAAATTTTTGTTCCACTTAAAATAAAACATCATCATATCTAGAAAAATCAATGAAAAAAGAATTAGTCTCATAAACATTCAAAAAAAGAAAATAAGAAATCATAGGATTAAAAAATCCAATTTCACAGAATAATATACAAAATGCCAATACATATAGGTTGATAAAAAACTAACTTCATCATATAATGACCATGGATAAAAAAATGAAGAGAAAATTTTGATGTTTTCAAAAAAAAATTTATTTTTTTATAAAATATGATGCAATAATACATTGAATTCAATACATTTTGAAAAATATTCAATCAAGCTGACTCAAAAATTTATTTTTTAAAAAATTGGAAGTGAAAATACATTTCAAAATGTTAATTTTGAAACAATAATTATTAATCAAAACTATACAATTATGTAATTATTTCAAAACATTATTTGAAAATATATAGAAAACTATTATTTATATGAATAATATTTGATAATGATAACATTAATTTTTTTTCAAAACAAAATATAATGATAGTGATAAAAAAATATATTATTACAATATATAAATTATTTTTGACCCTTTTTAAATAATATATTTGAAAAGCCACAACATTTAAAATATAATTTAACCATTATAATAAAATAGATAAAGGGGAATAAAAGGATACACGTAGATTAAAAATTTTTTACATTCTAGTAGGAAGAGAAGAACATTTATTAGTATTAAAAACAAACATATAAAAAAATATTAAAAAGATGAAGTTATTCTTAAGAAAAAATGGATTTTAGTGACATATTAAATAGTAATGGTATAAATATTTTAGGTGGGTTATTATATAACTATAATATAAGTAATAAATAAATCAATAAATTAGAATAGGTTATTATATTGTAGTCATGATAATGTTTATACAAAGAACATTGACTATGACCAATGAAAGAGATATGAGTTATGAAAACCCAATATGAAATTCATATCCTTTAAATAAAAACCTCATGAGAGGTATAAAATTAATGAATCACAAAAATATCATTATAAATAATAGTAAAATTATAAAAAATGATATTACGAAAGTATTTTCATCATTTAAAATGAATCATGGTTTATAGCTTAAACTTATCTCAATGGATTCAAATTATAGAAAATTAAACCCTTTCCTTGTTTCACTTAATTGATTAATGAAAACTAACCTACAATAAAATATATATATTAGTATACAATTATTGAACCATATTCAGTCTTAAATTTATTCAATAATTTTATTTCTATTCATTATCTATGGGTATATAAGTTAGTTTTATCTTTTTTACTTTATCTGGTGTTTATAGTTTTTCCCATGTTAATAGTTTCCTATGAGCGGCGTCAATGCTCATTATTTTAAAAAAAATCATCCTTCAATGTTAATTAGTGTTATTGTAAGGAATTACTAATGTGAATTTACTATTTTTAATTTTGCATTCATGATTAAATTAATCTTTACGATTTAATATCAAATCAACAATGAAATTTTTTTCAGTGATTTCCATCGTACGAATGGGTTTTTCTCAATCAATGAGTTTAATATTTATGTATTCATTATATAAAAAAAATAATTAATTTTATAAGAATTTCATATTATACGATTAATTATGCTTTCATAATCATTCATGATATAATTTTTTATCATCATTCAAGTATGTTGTAAAACCAACCCAATCCTGAAAAGGAATTAACTCTATTAGCGAGTTTGGTTAAGGAGGAGTTCTATTATTGTAATATAATTTTAACATAATCAAAATTATATTTTATTTATGTTTTTATTATGTTCAACCATAATTTATTTTTTTGGTTGATGAATTAATAACTATAGGAAAAATGAATAAAACTATTCTTCATGGAGACTGTAGTCCACACAATGCATGATTAAGGTTTCTGTTACTCAAAGAGGGAGAGGGATGGATTGGGATATTATGATATCAATTAAGATTAATAATTAAAATACATGCATTATATTTATTCTCTAATACTACAAGTAATATGGTCTATAAGGGATGGTGATAAAAAACCAAAAGCATCGCTCCATGGAAGTCATAATTTATGCACACATACTAAAGATAATTGTTATTTTTCATAGAATAATAATGTGAATAAATATTTTATTTAATACTGTAATAATATATTATGAAAAAAATAATTAATATTATGTTTTTATTATACTATAGATATGTTTAGTTTTGGAAGTAAATAATAAGAAATAATTCTTTAGAAAAATTTGATACCTTTGTTGAGAACAAAAATTATTCTTGATGACAGATATAGATTGAGAGACATAAGATATTTTTTGCAACCATGGGAACTAGTGAGTGTATTGAACATAAAATAGGGATATTTTTGTATTGTTTAAATTCATTTTCAAAATATAAGTGATTTATGTAATGTTTTTAATTGATCCCACTATTTTTATGTTATTAATTGATAATTCTCAATTAAAAATAATTTTATATAAACGGTTTGAATATAAAGGCATGATCGTTGTAAGATCGCAGATATATCTTTGAGGTATATATCCTTTTTTTCTTGTTAAACTCTTATAATGTTCAGTTTTTGTAGACCCTAAAGACATGTTTTGGGATGGTTGGGTTTTTTTATAAAGTAAGAGTTTGGTGGGATGAAGGTTTGATAAAGGCCAATTACATATAGTGAAACAGGAATACAAAATGAGTAATATCACACAATATGTAATGGAGTTGGCACTACGAATTGATACGTGTGATAGGTTTTCTAAAGGGTAAGAATTTCAATATTTACATTACTTATACAAAATTTTACAGCAATGTAAACTCCTATGTTCAGATTTTAAAATAAGATACAAGGCCTCATTTTTATATAATCCCTCATCTCTCTTACACAGGAGAGCCGCTATGAATCCCTCTCAAGAAAATACATAGGATTTTTTCCCATTTCACCATTTGGGAATTTTTTTCATACCATTAGTATCATTGGATACAAAATGTTGAGTTATCTATTCCTATTATATAGTTCTTCATTTCTCTTATCCTCTGTAAAGTTTTTTTTAGTATGATCTTATGCCCTGATTTCATGGTGTTCATAATATTCGTCAGTTTTATCCTGATCTGGTCATAGTAAAAAGTCAATATGAGATACTTTTTATACCATTTTTATACTGTATGTGGTATTTACTTTTCAACGTATATTTTGGTTGTTTCACAACTCACCAGAGTTGTGTTGTAGGGAGGATATTCCAATGTTTCTCCTAAAATTAACTAAACTAATTGATATAATTGTTGGGGACATATTTAAGATTTAAAATAGTACAATTGTGATTGATGGATGTTTTTACCCCTAAATAGTCCACCCATAGGGTTTTCTTTTGTTTTACCTCGTTAAATCCCTGTGATGGGTGTGTGTGAGATCACTAATTTTAGTGGGTTCCATAAAGAGAATTAAATTAATTGATTCGGGTTATGGGAACAATTTTTTACGTGTTCATTTTCCAATTTATAGATTGAATTTAATTGAATAACTAGGGGAGATTTGATGCCTCATTTTTCATATGATACATGATGACAAATTGATTAACGTTATTTAAATGAAATTTCTTTAAAAGAGTTGGATGAACTCATAGATGATATTTGATGTGGAACCATTAATGAAATTTTTGTGAATTTTTTTTGGTAGTGGATCCCCTAGAATCGATACTTTTTTATGAATCCATTGAAATCCATGGAAATTTATAATCCATGTGCATTAATTACTGTAGTGGCTTACTATTACTTATTTAATCATTGGATCCTGATATCATTTGATTCCACATCCTTTTTGTCCCATGGAACCAGCTTTCATAGACTCACATTAGAAATTTTATGTTGACATGCTCCTTAAAATCCATCAATTCTTTTTCAATTTTCTATCAAGATGCTCATTTGACTCGACAAGGGTGCCTTGGAATTTTATACCATGTATAAAACCCTTTTTTGGTTTGATAATTGATTACAAAACATGACCATTGGGGTTGTTATAAACATGATTATGTAGCATGGAAATTGTGGACTTTGACACATGGTTATACAATATTTCATTGGTAAGTAATTTCTATATGCTTACATATATCAATGGTATGAGTATCATATTCTAGGTTCTTTATTGTATAGTAGTAATTGTCTTTTATAAATCATACCTACCCCTTTTTTGGGATACTAACCATTTTTCATTGGGGTGAATATTATTTTAGACATGGTTATTTTTGAATTAATATGTACATTTATTTTAGTTGTACCTATGATATAATGCATACATATTCTATATATATTACATAGATTGGTATTATTATAGACACCATTGGTGGTGGATTTCTAAGTGTTATCTGACACATCGTTTGGTCTGTTATTGGGTAGCTGGACTAAATTCATGGGTGGCTGTAGAGACCAAGAAAAGAATCCACTAAATGATGCTTTAAATGGTCATTGTTCAAAGAATGAGATCACATGACCATGATTGGATTGTGATTCAATATGGAGATTTTACTTTTTATATATATTTTAACATCAAACATATATTCTGATGGGTTTATGTATACCTATTTTCCGACATTGTAACAACATGAGATGATCATCAATATGTACATGACTCCTTATGGTTATTTAGTATTATAGTATTCTGTATTTTATCTTATAATAGTTATTTATACATTTCTGATATTTACTAGTATAGTTATTCCAACTGTTCCACACATTAAAATGATGGTATAGATTCCCCACATACACACCCTAGGACTTCATTTCTTGTCCGTAGACTCTAGAATTTTGGGAGGAGCTCTTGAGGATGTCTGACCCACTATCTTGGAGAACCATTTAGAATCTCTCTATTTCATATTCTATAATGTAGTGTTGGAGGTTTTTTTCTTTTCAAGATTTACCATTTTAAGAAAATAGAAAAAATAATTGGTGTAATGAAAACGTTCCATAATTTTTAGCATCTAGAGACACCTCTGGAGAGGATCTTGAATCTCATGACAGAAATGATTTTGGGAGATGCTGAACACTGATGTTGTTTTTAATGAGTTTGAGGCACTTTAGTATATGTGTTTGAGGGATTTCCAATCCAGGTTTTAAAACTAAATTTTTGGAGATCATAATAACTAAAATGTCCAATTAGATTCTACGTCTAGAGTATGTTGTGATGAATTTTATGGAGTGTAAAAATGATTTATAGATATATATCATGTTGTGATGTTTTATCTTTTTGATGTGTCTTCTACACTGAGACTCCTTATGGATGGTCTCAGGATTGTTAAAGATTGGGGTAAACATCAGAACATGGTTACCTCTCGACATAGTGGTTCAACTTCTAGTAATAAAAAATGATTTTTTGAGACCACTTGTGTTGGGATTAAATTCTAGGATGTTATTACAGATAGTACTACCTCTCTTCATTATTATAGGATATAGTGACATATGAAAAATCAGAAGGATCAAGTCATAGTTGTGGTTTAGGCTTGTGGATTTATAGAGCATGTACAACATTTCTCCAGGGCCTTCCCTCTAGAAGTTAGTGGAAGGGTATGAACAATGACTCTATGTTCAAAAGTGTGATTCATTTCTTCACATCAGGAATGAAGATGGAGTGATTTCAGTTCATAGGGATGAGGGAGTGTTCATGGTTGTGGCATCCAAGAATTAGTTATACCTAGACAATAGAGTGGGCCTATAACATATTGTGAGGTAATTTCAAAGGGTCCTAGTTTAGGACATATATATTCTATATAACCTACTCAAAATGAGTACAATGATAGGTCTTATATGTTTAGAGGCATAACCTTAGTATCATAAACTTTAGTATTTTATGTTTTCAATACAAACAGTTCTCATAATTTCATATTTTAGCGATTGTGGATATCGTTGGGATCATTTCAAGATTTGTGATGGTGTTAATTCCATGGAAACTAATTTTTGGATTATAACAGAGGGTTTACACTAGTGTATGTAGTTACTACATCCGATTGGTAGGAGTCACCTTCTATAGGATATTGGTTTCTCATGATTAAGGGTGTGACCTAATTATTGTGAGGGATATTCTGGTCTCTTATCAATACCATATCAACCACTATCACTAAAGGGTGACTATAACATTCCTATAAGTTATATTTTTTATTCACAATAGTGAATTTTATTTCTAGGAATTTAATGATGGACATCAGCATCTTGGGATTCCCATAATTATAGGTCATATTTCTAGTTTATGCTTTGATGATCATAAAATGAGTCAAGTGGAATTTCCTCCAGTAGTTGATAATTTTTGGAAAATTTTCCTAAATTAATTATTTGTTTTTATTCTTAATTGAGTGGTTGAGAGTTATATTAATATTTTCTAGGTGTTGAAATGGTTGTAATTATTCCTTATAAGATAACTACTATTGAGTTGAAGGATCTTGATAGGATTCTAGAGGACTTGGATGTCAAGGGGTTTATATGACCCAATACTTTTTTATGGGGTTCAGTTGTCCTCTGTGTGAAGTAAGAAGATATAACATGGATTTTATATATGTATTACAATAAATTAAACTAGTTAATGGTTATGAATTGAAATCACTTTCCATAGAAAGGAGGTCTATTAGAATAACTATGAGGAGCTTATGGTGTCTCGAAGAGTTTTTATACATGTTATACCCAAATATGTGTTCAACATGAAGATATAAATCAATGAAAATATTGTAGTACCTATGGTCAATATGAGTATCTTGTTATGATGTTCGGTCTTAAGAACGTTCTCATCATTTTCATGGAATTGAACAACTATGTTCTCCATTCTTATCTGGATCTCTTTTTAGTGTTATTGATATGTGATATCATGGTGTATTCTCATTATCGACAAGACCATTACCCTCATCCTGAAATAATTTTGGATATACTACTGGTAATAATTTTGATGTTAATTTCACTATGTTCCACTTCTACCAGGATAATATTCACATTATGGGTCATATTATCTAAAATAGTCGAGTATTAGTTGACGTAGATATGGTGAGAGATATAGTTTTCTAGGAGAATCCCAAGAACCTAATTGACATATAGAGTTTATTGAGGATAACTATATATTATAGGTGTTTCATACATGAAATCTAAGACATAAAAGAACCACTAATGATATATTCTAATAAAGGTGTGATTTTTTCATGGAGAGATACATATGATACAACCATTCAGAAGATGAAAAGGAAACGAAGTTCCGCACCGTCGCTAATTCTTCTAGAGCCATGAATATTTTACAATGTGTATTTTGATATATAAAGTATTATCCAAGAAATAGTTTTGATACAAGATGAGAAAGTCATGGTGTATTGGTCTCATTATTGAGGCCTCACGAGTGGAGCTATCCCACACATGATCTTGAGTTAGCCGCTCTCATTAACACCTTGCATTGTTGGAGGTACTATTTATTGGGAGAGAATTTTGTGCTGTACACATATCCGAATATCCTCAAGAATCTATTTACACTATATGACATGAATATGGAGAAAATAATATGGATTGAAACCCTTTATTATTTTGAAAATGAGATTTACTCTACACTTGTAAGGAGAAATGGAGTTGTCAACGAACTAAACAGGAGGACACATAAATAGGCATTTTGAGAGTGCATTAAAGAGTATAAACTTATGAAAATATTATAAAAGATTCACTTGGAGGTATATGATATAAATTGGTTGGATTTTATAATATCATTATCAGTAATGTCAACTATTCTAGATAGAGGAAAGATGATACAATAATATGATCATGAGGTCCTAGTCATGTGAGAGAGTATGGAATGTGTGGACTGACCTCCTTGTTGGAACGTGGGAAAGGAATTTTTTTTATATTCATGGTATAATTTCTATTCCTAAATAATAAGGAATAAAATGATATTAGAGTTCAAGACCTCAACATTGGATGTACATATCAGTGTCATACAAGGTGTTACACCTATTAGAAGGTGAAGAAAAAACATCAATTAACATCTTGGATATTACAACATTTACCCATTTGTGATTTGAATTTATAAGATATATTGATGTATTTTATGACTATGTTAATGGGGGATGCTCGAGGTGGTGATGATATTTGGTGCTTGTGGAAAGTTTCATGAAGGTCACCCATTTTTTGTCAACTAGAGAGACCATCTCAGTGAATGGTAATGAGAGAATTTACATCTATGTTATTTTTTCCTTTATAGAGTTCTTCATACTATTTTATTAGATAGTGATTCCTATTTAACATATCAATTATGGAATAATTTAATGAGGTTTTTGGTTAAATAGGTTCTTATAAGCATAAAAATATCACCCTCATATCTATGAATGATTAGAGTACATGATTTATGTTCTTAATGACAATATTAGAGCATGATTTTTAAAATTTTGGGGCTATTAAGGGAGGAATATACCGATTTTTGAGTTCTCCAACAACAATATCTATCAGGAGAAGATATCTACTCCATACAATGAGGCTTTGTATAGTAGGACATGCTGATCCCCAACATCAAAGATAGAGATAGGTGAGGAAATATTAATCAGATTTTGTCTCAAGAAAGATACTTTAGAGAAGTTTTAATTGATGAAAATGAGGATAGATACTATGTGGTCTCAGAAGATAGCTTATTCCAATTAATATCAACTATCTATAGAGTTTGAGGATGGGGATTGGGTATTTTTATGCATCTCACCAATTATGGTAGAAAAATATATTTGGAGATATGGTATCATTTCACCACGATATGTCAGTTAATTTGATATTCAAGAGGGAGATGGTATGGTTTCCTATTGGTTTTTGTTACATCAGAGGTACTGGGACATGAATGAATTATTACATGTATCTCATCATTGACAATATCACTCAAAATCTTCTCAAAATTTGTAGGCATATGATGATCACCTATATATAGATACATCCTTTGAAGAGAATCTAATACATATTGCTAATAGGAGAAAAATGATCTATGAGGATGGTTTATTCCTTTAGGATAGCTAATATAGTAACACAACCATTTATAGGAAGAGCCTTGGGAGAGAGAGGATGATGTACATGATCATTGGTAAGTGTGATTCTCAAACAATGGTTGACCACCCAGGTAAATGAAATTCTATGAAAAATTTCTTTAATAGGAGAATATTGTAAGATCTTGGGTTTTCCTATGAGGTGTAAATCATTTTTTAGCTATTTTAAATTTACGTTATTGGCTTAGTTCTGAAATCCATTTCATGGAACAATTGATTTTTTTTAAGGAAGAGGTATGAGATCATAATGTTGAATATAGAACAATTACATGATATTTAATTAAAATACATGTTGTTTAATTATTACATGATGTGAAATTGATTGGGAAGTCTAATTCATGATTATTGAAAGGTTTTCCAAGGGTTTAGGGCCCTATGATTTAAACTACATGTAATGATTTTAAATTCATTGTAAATATTATATTATAGATTTTGAAATTAGAGTAAAAGCCACATTTTGATATAAGAACTCACATTCCTCACACAAGAAAGCAATCTTGTTGCCCTAAAATTTCAAGACAATGGATTGGGGGTCCATTATCTATAAAGACTCTATTTATTCCACCATTGATCTTATTGGATCCATGATAGTGATTTATCTATTCCAATCATTTTGTTATTCATTTCAATGATCCTTGACTAAGTTATTTCAGTGTGGGATCACATTCCCTATTTTTAGTGATTATTTATAGTTTTTATTTTTCTCTTGATTTCGACCAAATCAGTGGTTTAAAATAGATGAGTGTTCCTCTATGAGTATAGCGTATGTGCTCTATTAAATTTCCCTTATTGTTTGGATATTTTATAGGTCATCATCTCTATGTACCATATTGAACCTTCTTTGATTTCCCATAATATTAATTGAAAAACTTGATGTCATTTAGTGGAAGCATTTTTGGTTTATCACTAGAACCTATATGATTGTTGAATGTTTTTCCCCAATCATAGTCCTCCCATGGAGTGTTCCATTATATTTACTATATTATACCACCCCATTGGGTGTGTATATTCTATATAATTTTAGTGGGATCCACAATGAGAATTAAATAAATTGATTATTGTTTTTAGAACCATGTTTTACCTATTCGTTGGTAAATGAGAGGAATGAATTAATTTTAATGATAAGTATAATGTGAATTCCACTATTTACCTTTGATACATTATGATAAATTGAATGTTTTTTTGAATGGATATTATGTAAATGAGTTAGATGAACTTTTTCACTATGATTGGATGTGAAATGATTAATTAAATGTTTTGGATATTGGTTATAATAGTGAATTATTTGGATGATCTCATTGGGTTCAAATTATATAGGACACAATGGAAATATTTACATCATGATATTTGGTTATAATAGTGGATTAGTTGGATGATTTTATTCCTTAGATCTTGATTCTATAGGATGACATGAGCCTACCTACCCTTCAAATATTGGTTTCATGGACTCAAATTTGATATAATGAATTGGAATGATCCATAGACTACACCCATGTCATTACCCTGGATCCGTTAATATTATCAAGGGACTCGATGAGGATTCCCCCGTCTTCCATAAATTAGATCCATACATTCATTTTCCAACACATGGTAGCATGGTGTGACCATTGGTGATGTTATACAATGGATTATATAGTGGTTTATTTGTGGATATTGCCCCTTGGTTGTATGGAATGGAAATGGTGGTTATTTTTTATGCTTTCAGATAGCCCTGGTATGGGTTTCAGACTCAAATTTTTATAAATGATAGTATTTAATTAATTTTTATAAATAAAATATCCCCTAAAAATTAGAATTTTACTATTGTTCACAGGGGATCGTGATTGTATAGAAAGGATCATTTATACGTGAATATTTAAATTTTTTTATACATATGACATAATTCAAACTAATTCGGCTTACATTACACAGATTGGACTTTTTATATACATCGTTGGTGGGGGATTATTGGGTGTCATATCACACCCTATTCAGGCAGCTGTAAAGTAATCAGATACACTTTTTGGATACATTTGGGGACATGAAAAAATTCTCACTATAAGGTTATAGAATTATACACAATTATAATAAAGATAGAATTAGACCGATCCAGGATCATGATGCAATCTAGAAAGTTTATTTTTTTTGTCTTTTTTAGTTTTATACTTATATTATACTAGATTCATGTATAGCTCATCTTCTTGCTTTGTAGAGACATCAAAGTTTCATCATTTTGTACATTACTTCTTTTGGTTATTTATTATTATTACCTTATGTATGTTTATCTTTGGTGGATTATTTATCTATATCTTATATTGAATGATATTGTTATTCATTCAATGCTATAGTTTAACATGCTGACATAGTATCCCCACATAACCACCATATTCCCTTTCATCTAGTAGAAGTAGCCTTTAGCATATGGGGAGGTCCTCTTGAGGCTGTCTGACCCTATGGCTTAATGCACCATTTAGTGGATCCTAATTCAAGTCACAATAATAGTTACTCTTGTTATGTGAGGGAATTTTGTTATTACATTTAGGATAGACATTAGATCATCAAAAATTTTATCTATTTGTATAATGTTCATGTTCATTTTATAAAATTTAATCCACCTTAAAATATCAATTTTAAAAAATATTACACTTAATTAAATTCTAATAATTTAAACTATTTTATTACTAATAACATATGTAGAAATTATTAATCAAATTACATGATGAATACCAATTTGGGACCAATTTATTTAATTAAATTTTCAAATTAGAGAAAATTAATCATTAAATCACAAAATATAATATATTAAAATACTATTTTTGTGGAAAAATATATTTTTAATCATTATGTGTTCATACTATAATTTAACATTTATTAACTATTAAATGATATTAAATAATTTTTTATATATTTTTAAACAACTTTTTATAGATTTAATTTTATAAGGGGATTGTTTAATTTTAAAAATTTACAATTTTTAGAAAAGTAATATTATATTAAAAAATAACTCTTTTACCGGGCTAAAAAATACTAACCCAAGCCATGTAAATATTTAAAACTAAAAAACTGTCCCTTATTAGATAATTTAAACCCAATAATTTTAAATTTTAAATCCCCTCATTTTATCTAATTTATAAAATGTATGCTAATTATTATCAAAATTCAATTTTATAATCTATTAGAATTTATTTATACAATATTTATATGTCCAAAATAATAATAATTATGCTTAAAATTAGAACATAATAGTTTGAAATATTAATATACTGTTAAAATAAACATATTTTCAAGGAAAATTATGTATATGGTTTATGTTGTCCTTATTCCCAAGTGATTTTATAAAATACCTGGTATTTTCAAATGGTATTTTTACTACTTCCTGAAATATTAAATATGTAAGGAAAATTAAAAATATAAAACAAATCTAATATTACCATCATAAATATTGAAATGATTTTAATTTTCTAAAGTACACTTTATATTTTTTTAATTATTTTTAAAAAAAATTACAAATTACATTGGGAAACTATTCATATTGTTTAAAATTATTTTTAAACGACAAATAAATTTTTTTAATATTTATTTTCATTGAATATATATATATATCTAATGTAAGAAAATTTATTTGTATGTTTTTCTATATCTAAAGGTGATATTGGTACACTTTTATATCATAATGAAAAGTAAAAGGCTTTTATCATAAAATGGATTTTATATTGTTATGCATATAATGTATCAAAAATTCCATGATATTTTTTAAATTATACGGGATTATTTCCAGACCAAGCATTCAAACGACACATGATTATAAGGCCTAGTGAGCAAGAAATATATTTTTTAACTTTTTTCTATGTTTATTTAGTATAATGCACATGATCGGTTTTAGAAACATTTAAATGGTTGCCCGTATTAAAATGATGAGGGATCTGTTGCATCTGGAATGAAGACTTTAGCTAATGAGGGACCTTTCCCCGATAGGTGAAAGTTGAAAGAAAATGTTCATTTTTTTAATTTTAAGAAAATTTAATTAAAGAATTTTCATAAGTAAAAAAAAATAAAAAATTATTTTGTTTTATCTGAAGTTTGATTATTGTTGTGGTTTAATATAAAAGATTCGTCATAAATGAAAAAACGTAACGGCTATGCAACGCATCGTAAAATAAATGATGAATCACTTGTTCTCCTTTTAATGGTTATAATGAGGACGGATCGTGGGAACGATCCAGGACAACTCAAAATCATTTGAGGAACTGTGTTGATGAGCGATGATCAATGAACAACTGCCAATGATGGATTGAGAAATGACAAACACCACTAGTGTGATATTATTCAATGAATGGACCAACCTTAAGGAAAGGGTTTTATTCATTGCGATCCTACTTCCCCATTTTTTATTTCCAACCAAAGAATGCAGATCAACCCACTAACAGGTTGATCCATGCATCATTCATTCATGAGGGATGGGTTACATATTGCAGGACATGATGGGTAGGAACCTGGTAATTCCTCCAATCCCAGTTTCCTTCGAACAGTATGAATGAACATCGAATGAACAAGGCCATGTCCATCCCTCGGGTGTTTGTGGGGCTTTTACTACAATTGTCCCACCACTCATCACCGACAGACCCACATGGTCATGTCTGAATTTTCTTGGAGGTTTCAAACATGACTGGACCCCTAGATCAACAACAAGCTGACATAGAGAATGTAACAGTGATGATGACGACCCTAGGATTCCGTAGGTGCTCGATGATTCGAAAATAGACTACAGGAGAAATTTTGGTGGCTCGTCGAAAGACCCTCCAGCAGCATGTGGGAGGTGGTGCACATTGGCGTCGGAGGTCCCTGTGGCATCAACCATGAGGTCGTAGACAATAGCCACTAGAAACAGATTGTGGTTGGTCTTTGTTGGACGAATGATCAAGCCACATCATGCAGTCAGAGGGTTGAGGTCCAACTAGACCACAGTCGCCACGTTGACCAAGAGTGGACCTAGTGATAGCTATCGTGTCTGGATGTGGCTAGTTGGGAGGCTCATAGTGGGTCGGGCTGGAGAAGGTAGGATGGAAACGAGGCCCAGAGGGCCGGACCCATGGCCCATTGGCACGAACACACAGCCCAGAGGGTCGAGCCAGGACCAGCTAGTCTAGGCCGAGTCAGACCTGAATCGAGTTATATTCGAGTCCAGTTAGATATGGGTTGGGTTGATGGACATTATGGCAGGTATGGCCAGGTCTGCCCGAACTCGGCCCCATCTGACCCCATTTTACTAAAATGGAAATAACATTAAAACTATTCATTTGATTGATGATCCATTTGATGTGTTGGGATCCTTTCAATGGAACAGTCAATTTTTCATACTCCTAGCGAGTTTCTATGGATATTGGGATACAAAAGATGTCATGAAGTGTATATTCTATAATAATCAATCATGTTACTAGTAGAAATCATTCGGATGTCTGTGATGAGAAACAAGTGGTGAGCGGACCATAGTGGTTCAAAAGACAAGATAACCTCAATGGACTAGTAGAATAGCATACGTTAGTGGCTCGGGATGTGAGAAAAGTTTACCGGCATGAAAGATGGTAATATCTAATTTTTCTAATAGAAAAGAGAACCATAGTGGCCCATAAGGAAAGAAGACCTTAGTGGCCCAATAGGAAAGTATGCCTCATTGGCCCAAAAGACGAGCATAACATAGTGGCCTGACAGACGAGAAGAACTCAGTGGCCCAATAGACGAGGCGACCTCAGTGGCCTGACAGGCGATTAGAACTCAGTGGCCCAATAGATGAGTAGACCTAGGTGGCCCAGCAGACCACAGTGACCAAATGGAGTTGTGTGCATCAGATGTATAAGATCATCAGCATTATGACCGAGTTTGTGTGGTTTGGTTAGTTATCATTTTGTTCTCTCTGGTTATGGGCCATAAAATTGGGACATCTTTTCAAATGTCTCTGATGACATGGTGGCTCACATAGTGATCCCCCCATGGATGGTCGTACCTTGAGCAGAATCTCATGGAAATAGATTGGCTATGATATCGAGTCTTCTCATCTCAGAGGGACTAGATGTCTTAGGGAAACATTCTGATGTATTGAGACCATATTTTCTCTTGGATCATTTTAGTAGACTTTAACTATGTGGTTAGTATCTGATTGGTTCAGGAGTGAGATATCCCACAACTGAGTGTGCTATGCACAAAACCATATGATTGGTAGTGGATGATACAACACATCTTGGAATCATTTATGTGTATACGTGGATGTTTCTATTATATGTGTTAATTATATATACCTGTGTTTAGTTGAATGTTTCTTCTTGTTGGAGTTTCCATTGTGGCCATATTCATTGTGTTTTTTTGGAGTCTACTAATGAGTATTATTGTATTCTTCCCTGCACATTCTTTTCCAGCAAAAGTATTGTCTTGTGCAATTGACTGACTCTTTGGTAGAGTCCTAGGAAGAGTAGGACCAGGAATAGGAATATACAATTCCTCTTTAGATTAGATGTGTCAAGGGGTTTCCTACATCTTCTACATTAGAATCAATACCTATTTTGTGGGTCAGGAATGACCGGTATTTTTTATTTAGTGGGCTTGTATTCTAGCCTGATTTTACTTAAATGTATTACTTTTTATCGTAATTTACTGTTGGGTTATAGTGGTTTGCATGAATTTTTATTTAATTATTGTTTTCAGTATCCATCCTAATGTATTTAAATTTTGTGTGTGTGTGAAGGTTATTATGAAAATTCCTCTCATTTGTGGGATCTTCCTACTTGGTGCAAGTCACTGGCCCCTAGCCCATCATAGGTGGGATGGGTATGGCACAACCTGGGCCCCGAGTGATGGGTCATGACAGAGTGGTATCAATGGATTTTGGTTCTACCTTGAGACATAGAGTTTGAGAGATTGGTTTGGGGTGACAGAGTAACATGTTTTGAGTTTGGATTTTTGGACAGGGACTCTAGTGTTGGTGCGACGTCAGACGTATTCATATAGTAGAACTCTAGGAACCTATTTTGTGACTCGGTATATGACAACACTAGTTTCATGGAAATAATGGTACATGCATAATATAAGAATGGTTTGCGTATTCCATGTTCATATTATGTCATCTCTCCAGATATACTCTTTCAAACCGTGATACATCTTTTTTTCCTCATGATGTGTTTACAATGTCAACCATCAAGGTTTCCATAGATGGATTGGGTTTTTTTCTTAATGCTCGATGTGGCCACCCTGATAGGAGCAATTCATAGAGCAGTTCATCTTCATAATGGTGGGAATGTGACAATTTCTCTTAATGATCATCTAGTGGACCAACCTCCAGTGTGTTATTGGATTAAAATTTCTAGACTATGTCAAATATGGGTCTATGGGAACTAGGTGATGTGGTGTAGGGATAAAAATGTATCACATTCATCTGAGATAGTGATCGACTAAGATGAACGGTCATCAGGACCTACCGATATAAAGTGCACAACGTAAACCATAGAACCAGAGGTTTCATCAATATGGATGTGCTGGTTCACATAAATGTAGGCTTTGATGTCCTTTTTGTGAAAGGTGGAATCTTGTGAAAGATTGTCCCACAATTCATGCTACTGCCATAGAGGTATTTTATGAACCACGATGGAAGATGAAGTTGATAGTGTAGATAGATCCATTTGGAAGAGGATGTGTTATGAGATATTGGGAATCAATAGGTGGTGGATGACATTTTGACATTTTCCACCACCACATACAGGTGGTCCAAAACAGACTCAGGGAGCTGGATAATTGGAGAGGAGATAGTTGTAGGCTATCTAGTTTTATGATACCAGGACTCTATAGATGATTCAAGTTACAATCTATGTCTTTCTAATTTAGTTGTAGTCATAATAGGAAATTATAAAAGAGATATCCATTCCTAAAACTTTTCTTGTTTAATATCTAATTTTTTTTGTTAAATAATTGACTTGATCCTCACATTGAAGACTCTTACTGGTAGAGGCCCAATGGCCACACACTGGTGATGATAGTGTGACCTGACTCTTAAATATGAGAGTTTCAGTTGATATCTCTTGGTGGTGGAATCCGGGACTTACGATATCATTCATAGTATGTACTAAATCCTCAGTTTATTCTAATATAGATTGTTTTATGAAACATTATGAGTTTTCTTCATTGTGATGGAACTATATTTCCTATTTTCAGAAAAGTGGAAAATCCATACAGCTCTTGGTGAACTCAGGAAGAGGATGGTTTGGTCGATTTTTATCAAGTTGGCTAGTCCGACCCTCAGGGTAGTGGATGTTATGAGTTCTTAAGTTTCTAAATGGTAGTAGTGTATAGGAGTATATTCCTTGAATATGTTCTTTGTTTACCTATCCATAAAGAGTTATACTTTTACATTGGTCTACACCCTAGGGTGGCACCGTTATTTATTTCATTATATCAGATATCTCCCAATGAGCTCCACGAGCAGGGGGTGAAGATGGTGATATTTTAGAGGAAGGGATTAGTAAGACCCAGTGTTTCACCATTGGTAACCCTGGGTGATCTTTTTTGATGACATCTTAGTGTACTTGACATCCAAGGAGGAGAACATGATACACATAAGAATTGTCCTAGACCCACTTCAGGAGCACCAACTACAAAGAATGTTTTTGTTGTGTCTGTCTTGGATTCAAAATTTACACTTTTCCATGACATGGTATCTCAATGGCTAATGTTGTAATGAAATCAGTGATAAGGAATGTAGAAAGAGATTCTCCAATAAGGAATCCTTTTATTAGTTATTGAGTGAGGCATTAGAGTTGTTGGCCTCATTGAAATTATCATTTGTGGATGGGGATGAGGCAACGTTTCTCTGATCATTGGATTTTACCCATAAACTATTAAATTATTATAGATGCACAAATTAGTGAAACCAATTATGAGTTATTTCGTTCTCAGTTGTCCCTGGGGAATATCCTTCATGAACATTTGAATGGTGGGGAGCACATCATTCTTATCAAAAGATGCGCAATTATAGCACTGACGCCTATAGTGTTGAGATGCATCAGGGTATTAATTTGGGTGTCCAGTTGGACACCAGGGCTGACAGAATGGGTTGAGGATGGGCTTACCTATTGAGAATAAAATGTTGAATGCGTGTACGAATAAATTTTGTGGGTTGTTCTTTCTATTTCTAGGGGTACCAATATGGATGTGGGAAAGGATATCGATGTAATTTGTGATGAGTTTTCCACATATGTCTAGGAGACACGATTCCATCTAGGTGATCATTGACTAATTCACCGAGTTGACCAACATCCTAACTACCTTGGAGTAGAGTTTAGTACAGGGCCTATGACACCTCTATATATAAGAAATCGTTTGAATCCAAAAAGTCCCATTGACGATTTTCTCAGATCAAGACACATGATCTACATCCTGATAGTGGATGGTATTATAGGAGACATCTAGGAATCAGATACTCTTGAGGAAAACATTCCACTTCTAAATAGACGTTCAGACAGAGAGGACAATCTAGGTTTTAGAGGACACGCGGTATGCTTGTATCTTGGGATTCAGGTGTAGTTGGGAGGATCACCTACTACTGGTGGAGTTCACGTTAAACAACAGATACAACTCCACCATTATTATGGAACTATTGGAGGTATTGTATGGGTGACCATGTTGGTCATCATTATACTAGACAAACCCAAGGGGGTGAGCACACATGGGTCTAGAGGTGATACGAACTACCACTGAAAAGGTGCAGGACATCCAATAATTTATGAGGACTGCATAGAGATGGAAAAAGTCTTATGATAATAAGATACATAGGCCCTTGGAGTTTGAGGGGGGATATCATGTATTCCTCTCAGTATCGCCTCAATATGGATTTTGAAGATTTTGTAGGGGAAACACGTTATCTTTAAGTTTCATTAGCCTTTTTTTAGATTCTAAATAGAGTTGGTAGGTTTTGTACGACCTAGCAATCACCCCACAGATGCACCAGATGAACAATATCATCCACATATCACAAATGAGAAGGTATGTGCATGATCCATTATCTTCCATAGACTATTAGGAGTTGTATATTGAAGATTGAGCGACATTTGTGGAGTTCCTGATACTGATTTCTGATTGATAGGAGCTTGTCCTTCGTGGATGGTCGATTCTTCTAGGGCTCGTTTAGTGGAAAAAATAGGAATCTCAAGTACTGATTTTGGGAGAGGGGGGCTCGAAATCCAAGCTCAGTACACCCATTTGTTTGTTTATCACTTCTTTTGAATTATGAAGATGTAAAACCCAAATGGTTAATATAATATAATGTCCCAAAAATTAAATGTGATTTTTTACATTTTATGGGATTATTTTGAGACAAGGCACTGAGAGAGAACATGATTCTGAGGCCCAAGGAGCCTAAAATAAGTGTTTGAACTATTTTTTATGTATATTTAAATGGGTGCACATGATCTATATTGGAAACATCTAAATGGGTGAACGGATTAAAAATTCTAGGGCACCATTTTGTCTAGAATGAAGTCTTTACCTATAGAGGGACCTAACTTCGACTAGAGAGGGTTGAGTGAAACAATTAATTTTTAGAATTGTATGAAAATTAAATAAAATAATTTTCTTAAGTAAAAATAAAATATACATTTATTTTTTATTTGAATTTATTTGTAGCATAAGAAAAATGATGAAACTCATTTTCTCCTTTTAGTGGTCATACTGAGGAAGGAGCTTTAGAACAATCTGAGACCACTCCACAAGTTTGGAGCAATTGAATTGACGAGTAACAATTGACGAATGTCCACCAACGAAAGATTGAGAAATGAAAAACGATTGTGGTATGATCATATTCATTGAACGATCCATCCTAAAGATAGGGGTTTTTTATTTGTGATCAAGATTCCACGTTCTTTCTTTAAAACGATGAATGCGAATCAACCCACTAACTGGTTGATCCCCAGGTTTTTCGTTCATGTGGGGTGAGTTAAATATTTTGGGACATGAATAGCAGGAACATAGTAATTACCCCCTTCCATGTTTCATTCTTACAGGATGAAAGGCGGCCGAAAGAATAATTCCATTTTCCATCACAAGAGTTTTCTTGGTTCTCTTACAACCCTCTTCCTATCAGAATTCACCGATGTACCCATATGGTTACGTCATACGTTATCAGGATGTTTTGAGCATGAACAGACCCCTAGATCTTCATCAAGATGACTTGGAAAATATAGAAATGATGTCAGATACATGATGATTATAGAGGTTCTTAGGGATCAAAAAATGGACCACAGTAGAAAGTCTTGTGGCCCCCATAAAGAACAACCGGGGTGTAATCACATGGCCGTGACCACTTGCTAGAGGAGGTTTATACCAATGATATTCCATGATGGTGGAGGTCCTCACAAAATTGGTGGAGGTGTGGTAGGGTATTTGGAATATTTGACATCAAATTGAGTCATGTGGCTGGATGGATGCGGTCCAATGGGACCATGAATGGGAGGGCCCCACGGTGACCTATGGGCCGGTCACATGGAGACATGTCGGGCGGTCACGTGGAAAACCCATTATGATGCCCGGTAGCGAACGCCGCGACTGTCACCATCTCCGAGCATGGAGACCGATGCAGCGTCCTTGCTAGGAAAGTTGGCCTGCTCAGAGTGGGACATACCCACAACCGAGCCGGTATGGGCCGGCCCCGGTGGGTTGGGTCAGGCTGGGTCAGACTGGTCCCAGATATAACTGAACCCTTTTTACTAAAACATGCATAACTTCCAAACTGCGTGTCTGATTAACAATTTGTTTTCCGGAATTTGGACCCCCGAGATGAGCAAGTACTTTTGGAATACTCCAATTTAGTTTCCATGGGATTTGAGATACGACCGATGGCTTGAGGATTATATTCTCTCAGAATGTAGAATTATACGAAGGTAAATCCTACTACTGGCTATGAAGATAAGTAAGTGGTGAGTGGACCTTAGTTTTCTGGTAGATGACTGGACCCCAATGGCCCAGGTGGTGACATAACCTCAGTGGCTTGGTAGAAGAAGGGACCTCCATAGCTCGATAGATTATAGGAACTCAGTGGCCTGTCATGCGAACCGGCCTTAGTGGACTAGTAAGAAAATGAACCTCAGTGTCCGAGAGATGAGAGGACCTTAATGGCCTCGTAGATTAGAGGACCTTAGTGGCCTGAATGATGAGTGGACCTTAGTTTCCAGCCTGAGGAGCAGAAGTAAATATCTTGACAGAACATATGGACTCATTTGGGATTAGTGCTTTATCAGTGTAAGATGTTATCATTACGACTGATGTAGTGTACTTTGGGTAGTTATCAGTGTGTTTTTTCTGGGTGGGGCCCAATGAAGAGAGACCTCTTTATGAAGGTCTCTGATGACTTATTGGTTCATGGAGTGAGTCATCCTAGGGTGATCATGCCTTGAGGAGAATTCATTGACAAAGGATTGGCTGTTATATCGAGACATTTTGTCTCAGTGAGAACAGTTGTCTTAGGGAATCATTGTGATGTATCAAAACTTTATGTTCTCTTAGATACTTTTGGGTGAATTTCCTCATGTGGGTACTATCAGATAAGTCATGGAGTAAGATCTCTTGTAACTGAGCATTCTACACATAGAACCATATGATTGGAAATGGATGAGATGTTGTGTCTTGGAATTCATTATCTATATACATAGATGTTCAGGTTAAATATGTTGATTACATATACCTATGTTGAGCTGGTTGTACCTTCTTGGTGGTGTTTCTCTTGTGGGTTTTTAATTGTGGATTTCACGGTCCTATATTTAGTATTGTTTTACTCAACCCTACACAGGCTTTGCCTAAACATTTCATGTCTTATGCTGTTGACCAACGCTTTAGTGGAGTCCATGGTGGAGCATGACCTGGAGAAGGACCAGATGATGCCTTGTGAGATTAGAAGAGATGATGTATTTTCTAGAGCCTCTATAACAGCTTCAGTACCCTTGTTTGCAGGTTAGGATTTGAAATTGACTTTCTTTTAGTTTTCTAGTATTCTTTCCCAGTTTTAATTCATACATTACGTTCTATGATAATGTTTTGTTAGGTTTTAGTGGTATGCATGTATAATTATTTACTTATTGTTTTCACTCTCAATCCCTTTAGCTTTCAGTTATGTGCGTGTGTTCATGTTATTAGGAACATTACTCTCATTTGTTTGATATTCATACTCAACGCTAGTGGGGAAACCTTAACCCATTAGAGGCCGACTTAGGATTGTCACAGAATAGGCCCCAAGGGACCAGTTGGGACAATGCGAATTCAATTTTATAGGAAAACTACATATATATATCATATTAATTAGTCTCAAAAAACCCTTTTAAAATATTAATTTGATCCAAGTGTAAGATAACTGGTAGTGGTGGGTGTTGGTGGTGATTCTACTAGAATGGATGTTACAATATGTAATACAATCTTACAGTTTTTGTAGACAATTTTTCTCATGTTATAATTTCTTGATTTTTTGTTAAGATGGGTCAAGGGAAAAACCTATAGATGTGACCTCCCTTTTGATCTATGAATTATGGGTTCATTATGGAATACATTCACTACCAGATTCCATTTCCTCCAAACTTATTAAATTTTTTATACAGTTATGTCCATTTATAACAACTAATTTAATGATAATGTTTTATCATCCATATTTTATATTCCATATATACTGATGTTTTTATTGATTCCAAATTCGGTACGGTGTTTAAGTCATCAAATTTAATATATCGTCTATATAAGGTGAAAATGTAGTGAAATATCTAGTTTCTCAAAAACCCCTTTAGAAACATAGTTTTAATCCCCTGAAGAATTTATAAATCATTAATTCAAGATATATGATATTACTAGAAGTTTACCCAATAATAAATGATAATTTTCCTCAAAGGTAATCATTTATTAGACCTATTTTCTCTTTTTCATAATGAATTACATCTAAATTTTCATATGAATAATATAATGAAATCAATTTTTGATAGACAACCTTCTATACTCATCCAACATCATATGGGTGATTTCCATCTGTCGCCTTGTGTTATTTATAGGAGTCCAACATTGATCTTCATCACTATTCAAATGACGAAATAAAATTTATTTTTAATGATCCAAACACTAGAGAAAGAATATCATTTTATTGTTAATGATCCAGCACATATAAATTAGTAGAGTAGAAAACCCACTAAATAATGGTAGATGTTTCCTAATAAAAAAATCAAAAAAACTGCATTCCCTCATTTTTTTATTTTTGATGTTATCATGATTCATATATTGAGAAATTTTTCTATGAAAAAAATAAGTATTTCCATTCCATATTTTCGAGAATTTAGTTTTTCATGTATAAAATCATTTAATAATCTATTCGATATAGTGTTAACATGATTCCCTCTTATTCAATCCATTGAATAAAACCAATAATTACATTATTATGAAGAATAATATTAGATAGAAACCATGTAATAATAAAAATATTCTATAGGATGTCTGGATCATGAAACATTCCATTCAATATATGAGAACTTATCATTAAACATGTCTATATATAATCATAATATATTAATATCCTTAATTATGAATTATAATGAAAATTAATTAACCAAATAATATTCCCCCTGAGTTTCTATAATTTTTTAGTCTTATTCACATTTGTTGCGCCCCAATGTTGATTGAGTAAATACCCAATATTTCCCTTTATGGGTTTTCATCCCTATATATATTTGTAAAACATCTATCACCACATTCCAATATCTATATAGGGATGCATTTTATTATAAAACCAAACTCATTTTTTGACATAACTTATGAGGTTCTTCTATAAATAATCTTACCATAAGCTCTAAATAAGATTCCCCAACCATGTCCCTAAAAATAGATAAATATTTTTATAATACTAGTTGAGGAAACCAAAACATTAAATATAAAAATGTAATATCTTTTTATAGGAATATTCATTACACACAATTATGATCCATGCCCTAAATGTAATGGGTAAATAAATTTTTGTACTTGGATATTTAAAAAACATATATATTGATGGTTTATTTGATATTCCATTTTGATATTCACAACTAGAACCCATCATAACCATATCATACTTAGAATAATTCTTCATATCATGGGAACAAAGAAACATAATAATGGTTGAGCTCAAATTATTAGTAATGTAAAATAAGGGAGATCAAAATAAATGACCCATTTTAATAATATCATAATCATAAGTGTATGAGTTCAATATCATAAAATATTAAAATCATAGAGATCAATTAAATGACCATAATTTTGAGTAATGGTATAAATATTGGCAATTTATAACACAAGAATCATAAATGAGTTAATGATCATGGTCAATGAGATCATGACATTCATATAACATCAAATCACAAAAGAGTTTCATAATATGTGGATTAATTTTGATAAAATAATTACTATTTATGGAATATCCACCAATGCATTCATCAAATGTTAGTATTAGGATAACCACCCTCGTACCTACTTTGGGCTTGGGATAACCTCCCTTGTACCCTATTTTGGAATTGCAAAATTCTCTATTTTACACATTCATCTCACAAAACTTTAATATTTTCCAAATTAATTGGAGGTCTATAATATAACCCTTTTTAGCATAACCCTAATCCAATCATATGTATTCCATATGATCGCGATCATAGATATTATTTCAAAACAATTTACCAGGGAAAAAGAATATGGGTTTCATCAATATTTAATCATCATAATAAAAAAAATCTAGTTTAAGAATAAATATGGAAATATAGGATCACTGACCATGTTAAGAATATGTAACATCAATGGTATTTATCATAGATGAAAACGGCTTCAAAAGTTAACTAAAATATTTATTAAAGAAAATAGCATTTTAAATTCAAAATCACTCAGATTAAATATAAAAAATATAAAATTATTAAGGAATACATATTATATATATAGAAACATAAATTTTTTATAGATGATTCATAGAAAATTCTAGTAAAGGTAGAAAAAAATTCTATTCATGTGGTGTATGTTAAAATAAATATTGTTTTTTTAGAGGTTTAGTAAAGAGTGTCTCATTGAGAAAATGACAAGAAGATTAATTTGAGACATCTTTAACAAATGTAAAACATTAGAAAAAAATTCATTAAAAATTCATTTTCTAAAATAAAAAACAAATTTGAAAAAAATGATTCAATAAAATATGGAAAATAATAAAATAATTCACGATCAAATAGAAAAAAAAGTATGTTTTCACTATAAACATACTTTCAAACTATTGAGTACCTATATTGAATAAAAAGAAAGTAAATCATGTATCTTATAAAAGAAAACGATTATAAGATTGATATATTATTATATATATATACATATAATATAATTTTATAATCCTAAATTTATGAATAAAAAGTCCCTGTAATAATGAAATTATAACAAAAAAGCCTTATAATTTTGGAACATTTGATTCATATCTCCCATGAGAGAAATAAATTAAAATACAACGTTATATTCCTAAAAACATAGTATATTAATAATTCCAAAGATCATAGTGGTCTTAAACACAACTCATAAAATAAGATAGGTTTAAAAAATATCATATGTCCCAAAGAATACAATTTGAGATGATAAACTCCACGAAATTGGATAACATTTAAACCAAAATGAATAGAATGAACTATTTTTAATACTAGAAATTAATTAATTTTATTTATATGGATTCAAGACATAAAATTTCA
Source organism: Viscum album (assembly GCA_963277665.1). Taxonomy (NCBI): domain Eukaryota; kingdom Viridiplantae; phylum Streptophyta; class Magnoliopsida; order Santalales; family Viscaceae; genus Viscum; species Viscum album. Next base: position 118,755,328 of record OY728137.1, read on the forward strand.
AATTTATATTATATAAATCACTTAAATAGAAATGAGTTTATTTCAACAAACCAAGTCTCAATGAAATAATATTGAGATATTGAACTCTTACCTCAAGGATAACATGATTGAAAAATAATCTAATCTAAAATATAATAAAATGTACTTTATAATTAATAAATAAAAATCATATTAGTACAAATAATACCATATATCATCTAATTTTAACATTTTATCAATTCGGTAATAACTATAACTTTTTAAAATCATCATTTATGGGTGTTGATTAATTAGATTTTTCAGAATGATTTTCTTTGGAAGATTTAGTAACTGTACATTGATCATGGTCCAATAGTATATAAGATATTAATCAATATATTAATATAATATATATAATATATAATTTATTTATAATCATTGATAAAATTAGATATAGAAAAATTAATTATAGTATATAGGGAAACAAAAGTGTATACGTACATTAGAATGTTGTTTTCATTTTAAATGAAATGAAAAAAAGACAAAAATTATTTTCTTATAATATAAATATAACTATACCATTAATAAGATATATACTTATTATGAAATTAATTATTTCCTTAAATATTATTTGGATATGTTAAATGAATCATATCTCTATGTGGTGCAGGTAGTCCACACATACGGATGAGCAATACGTGCATTACCCATTTGCTGGAAATAGGGTAGAAATGGTTAATAACAGTTAAATATATTTTTGAGATTAGAGTAATTTTTTTATTTTTTATATAATTGGATTATAGTAGAGATGTGAATAAATAATATTAAAATTGTTTGATTAATATTTAGATCTCTATATTGAGATACCCCCTTTGGATTAAAAATTAATCCAAGAAGTACTAGTATTATGAGAAGACCAATGGATCAAAGAAGAATATAATTAGTTTATTAATTTGGTTTTATAGGTATGTAGTGGTATATAATTCCAAAATTGTTTGAATATGTAAGGGGAAATTTTCATTTATAAGTGAGTGAAGGGATACCGATAAAATTAAGTAAACACATTAAATAATATAAGGTCACAATCAATTGAAAATGGATATAAATTTAAAATGAAAAAAAGTTAGTATAATATAATGTGGTAATATTTTACAATTATAAAAAATTGAAATGTTTTTTTCTGGAATCACTACCATTAAAACTTAGTTTAACACTATATTAACCAGTTTTATCCTTAATCATGCTGAAGAAACTGTATTGTTTTTACTATCCATTATGAATTTTTTTTGAAACTATTCAATTATATGAATTGTTACAAATAAAAATATTGAAAAAAATTATAATTTCAAATTTTCATAATTCGTAGAAATAAATTTCAAAATAAGTGTGCACAACTCATGTAACCAGGTTTTATAAATAAGTATATTTTTACGCACAAAACATATTTTTACATCATTTCATTCATATTAAAATATATAAAATTCTAGATATAATATTTTAATGAATATATTGCGTATAAATGTCATTAAAAATAGTAATCGCAAATTATTTTTTCAATTTATTTTTTGTAAATATTTTTCAATGAAATATGGAATTTTATTAAAATAACACTTTTACCTTTAATTTTTTTATCATTATTACTATCCTTTAGAATATTAATTTATTGATTTATATTTAAGCATTACACAAAAACTTTCATGAAAATAACTTTTTAATATTGATGAATATATTTCTATGATAATAATACTTGACATGTAGAAAAATATATTTCTTCCAAAATGGGGTTTTCAATCCTAAAATTATTATATTTAAAATTAAATGATTTTTTTATGAATTAAACAATTAATATTATTTTTGGATATTATTTCTATATATGTTTAATAATGTGGTAAATCCATTTAATACCCTCTAATCCAATATCAAAGTTATAAATCTATACTATATAATGGTTTTATCTAGAGTCCTAATTTCATGTAAATAATTATATAGAATACCTAAATCATATATAAATAGAAGACATATAATATCTTGGTTTGTAACAATATGTTAGGATTATATTTTCAACTAGAAAGGGAGGTAACATCTGTAATGTCCAAATATCATAAAACAAATTGATTTATATTTTCATTTAATTATTTATTTAAATGATTGGTCAAGAGAATGGGTTTTATGGATAAATAGTATTCTTATGAAATTATTATATTTGTATAGAAAAATGGTAAAAATTATAAAAAATATGATTAAAAAATGCATAAAAAACAATATCCAAATAGAACATTAAAATATCAAAATGATATATTTGTACTATAAAATAATATATTATAAGTTGTATTGTTCTTTTAATTAATACTAATTATGATACATCAAACTAATAAACACTAGATTAGACCACTATACTCCTCATATAATTATATTACAACTATATCAAATAATAATGATTGATTAATTATGGAATGTTTCTGTTAGGATTTGTTTAACAAAAAACATGAAAAATTCCATATATTTATATTGGTGATGCTTCTAGAATTTAATTTAGGATAATATATGTTATAAATATGTAAATAATGAATTTTGGTTCTCTAATGGTAGATTTATAATTAAAATAATTAATTAATAAAATATGTTTTATTCTTTATGAATCAAAGAAATATCTTCACTGTTTTGGTGCTCATGGATTATTAAAAAATGGAAAAGAGTTATAACTTTTTAACTAAAATGGAACATATATTGTACTTCCTTTAATGAACCTTGATTGATGAAATTTTTACTCAAAATTGAGAATAATAGTAGTTTTTGGAAAGTAGTTCAAAAAGACGATGATCAATTACCCCTGACACTGAAAATATATAGAATATAACTAGAATTTATAATGGGAATTTTAATTAAAAATTTTATTACTGGAAAATATCAAATTATGGTTTAAAATGATATTATGATGTATCTTTTTTTATACAAGAGCATATAGTTCCTTCATGGAATTTCAGATAAAAGGTAAGAGTTTTTATATCTCAATTATGATTCTTTAAGACATGTTACAATTTATACAGCTAGCTAACTATATATTTTTTCAATTTATTTATTATCGCATGAGTGTTCAATTCATTATTTACATATATTTCTTAGGATATATTAAACCAATTAATGTTTTTTTCTTCAATTTTTTGGGATAAAGTGTTACCCCAATCATAAAATCTTTTCATAACTCAATTATTGTTCATTGAGTTATGATCATTCTATTGTGAATATTTCATTTATTTTGGGTAAATTATATACTTTGTTTTATTATTTATAATTCCCAATTTTTATTTTTGGATTAAAAATCATACAACATAATTTTTTCTCAAATATTTCTTAACATAAAGAGTACCTTTAAAATAATAGATATTGATAGGCCAATTCACCTTTCATTTTGTTAAAAAATATATAATGGACAATATTTTACAAGGTTGGGTTATGAAAACCTAATATATCATTATATCATATATTATAATTATATTTGATAAAAATAAATCTTATTACAAATAAGGTTTTATAAATATTTTTAAAATTCAATTTTCTAATAACTGTAATTTACACGTAACAAGAATGATTGTTTCATTATAGTTTTTTCCATACATAATGATTTCAAATGGGAAAATTTATGTCATTTTCAAGAATATATAACAGGATACAATTTTTAAAATTAAATTTATTCAAAATATTTCACTTCATATTTCAATAAAATCTTTGTGAATGTGATTTTTTTTAATATATGATAATGATAAAAAAAATATCAAAAAAAAATTTATGTATTGACCTATATATTCATTCAAATATAAAAAATAATTTTCACTCATGGGTTTTAAGTTACAATATTTATTCATTAAAAAGAATATAATTTAATAATGTGGGTCACTAAACTCATAGTATCACACTTTTCTCTTCTTGAACCCTACATGTGTGAAACCTTTCATATAATTATTTTTAATGATGTTTCCATCTATGTCAACATCATTCAAAATTTCCATTATTACATCAGGGATATGTTCTTTTTCAACCATCTACATTCTTTCCTTATACAGCTTATGTGTCATTAATCTCTATAAAATATATGGTCCAATAATGCTGTTATCTTCCCTTACCTTCCTTTTTTAATATTGAAATTTTTTATTTTGATGCCTTTACTTTTTTATAAATATGTTTCCTATTTCATTGATTTTAGGGTCTTCCCATTGATTTTATTTATTGATTGATTGTGAAAATTATTGACATAAATTTTATACCACTTACTCTATATAGTTACAGTTTTAGGTATCCTCAAAAAGAAAATCATTCTCATAAATTATTATAGAATAATTTAAATATATAAATTATTGATTCAGGTATATATTTTTATTTATTACACGACTATGTTGAATATATATTTTTAACCATACTCATTATTTATGTATATGGGATATAATCATGTTATCCACTTTGTTGACATGGGTAAATGTATTATCAATCTATAAGTTGTAATTACATTACAAATGGATTTTGGATATTTTTATATTTTAGATTTTACTCATTATCTCAGATGATTAATTAATTGTAATAAAAAATGTTACAGGTGGGTCTTGAGATTATATATCCCATCAATCCATCAATTGGACTCATGAAATAACTTGTTTTGGAATTTCAATTTATGACTACCTAGAAAAACAAATTGTTTTAACATACCGCCTCAATGGTAAGATCATGATTTATATGATCATGAAGTCTTGTCATAGTATATAGACATAGCTATCTGGAATTATTCCTATCATCACTAAGGTACCAATCAGTCTTGTATGTGTCATTTATTTATTTTTAATTTCATCAATGGATATATTATTTTCTCAGTTTTTTCAAATTATATTATTTATAGGAATAAATATTCCACCCATAATAATTATGGTATGATAATGCAATTTTTTCATCAACTTTATGTTTTCTCATACTTAGTGTCTTATCCCACCCATTTATATTTTTTACATTCCATGTTTTATGAAAAATGAAATATAGTTGATATTACTAGAATAATATTATGTGTGGGGGTTTATGGTAGATGATGAATACATGTTATGGATTAATAAGTTCCATATATTATGGAAAAAATCCACAATAATTGATAAATAAATGGGATTTTTTTAGTTTATGATTTCTCATAATTTTTTATATCACTATACCAAAAATTTATTGGGATTGTATATAATAAAATGTTATCTTTAGATTAGATAATTTGTTCTTAATTATGCCAGTGAAACTTGAGTCAACATCAAAGATAGTTAATAATGTTTTTGTTTATGGAATCAGTCTCAGGAGTCCCAGTCGGAGGAGCCAAAACTAGAACCTGAGTAGGGTTTAAATAAAATTGTACATTTGGATGTTGGTTAATGATAATTTATGGTATGATAATTTAAGGTTGTCTAAAATTTAAAAGTTTTAGACAAAACATTGGGATAATATTTGAGTTTATGTTAAGTTAATAATACAAAATATATATTAGGATTACGATTAGATAACATTAGTGAAAATTATTTTGTATATGTCTAGGTGAAAACACTAAGAATAGAATAAAATCATTAATTTTTTATTAATGTAGTGATTGTGTCATTATATTAGAAATTATATCCCTATATATATACTACAATATTATAAATTATCTATAAAAAATATACATAGGTTTCAAAATCGAAGAACGGGTGGATTAAATGTTAAATCTAAATTCACTTAGTGCCCAATCAAAAGTCCTAACTGAACATCATTTTTGACACTCCTAGGGGATATTATTTTAATAATAAGACACTATATATGTACCATAATTATATATTTGAGTATTATATTATCTAATTAGGTTATATACAATAATAAAAAATGTGTATAAATAACCTATGATTGAAAAAAGAGATTCAAAGGTTGAACAAAAAAAATTATTAAAAAATGAAGGTGTTATAGGAGAAGAAAAATTCAGATTTATATTTTATTATAATGTTCTTTTATTATCATAACAATTTTCATTTATGTAATTGGATGAAATAAGATTATGAATATGATGTTGTAAATGGTATATATCTAAAAACCACTATTTCATGAAACATAATAAGGATTAATATTTAATCTTTGTGAATTTTGGTATATTTTAATTGTAATGGATATGATGAGATTCTTAGTACTTACTAAGGCAGTGAGGTTGATATCGTAACATGAAATATTTATAAAGTCATAATGATATATTCATTAATGAGTGACATTATACAATGTTATTATGGAATAATTTAAAACTCGTGATAATTTAGTGATATATATAAGTATTTTTTCTAATTATTATTTATAGGATTTGAAAAATATATAAAATGGTTTCAATAAACATAAAAATAAAATTTAGAAAAATTTCAAACTTTTTGGATTACTCTTTCTAAACACATGATTTTGGTTTTGAAAAATCATTGGCAAAATATATGTTTATGTTAATGTTATAAAAAGGTTATTGATTTTAGAAAACCTTAGTTTTATTTTAATGATAGTTTTTTGAATTGATTAAATATTAATAAAAAAATTAATCAATGAACTTTTTTGAATTTAGTCATAGTTTTATGATCATGATATATATATAGATAGGGTGTGATTTCATGAACTAGTTGATAAATTTAAATGTTCATTTCTTATGTAATATATTATTTCACTATAGTTTAAGGTCTTCGATATTAAAATGGTGTTAGGAAATGTATTTTATTAAGAATATGTGATCAGAGTACATATATACCTGGGTATATGATTATATGAATGATTAGTTTTGTTTGAGGTTATATTAGTTACTTTATATAACCAAAGTGAGTAAAAAATATGTTATATTAGAAGATATATCTTTAATGAAATAATATGTTAATAATTTACTCACATAATCTCATTAGTGAGTAATAATTATATTTTTTTCTTGAAATAGTCAATTAAAATAGATATAATGTAACACTATAATGTTTAACATATTATTAACATTAAATATTGGAATCTATTTGATATGATTCTCTAAATTCATAATTGAACATAAATGTCTCAACTATATGTTTAAAAAAAATATAAATATTTATATATGAAAATTTAAACAAATCCATTTAATTGGTGGTAAAAAATAAGTGTATTTGACCAATAATATATTTATATAATGGAATATAATGGTTACATTTAACAAATATTAAATTGAATTTATATATATAAAGTAACCTCTATGATCATTTCCTATTAAAAAAGTATTTTTCAAAATATTTCTTTTTGTACAAAATGATTTTTTTAAAGAAACACTCTTTTAATGATAATAAAATATATTTTATATGAGTAATTGGTTGATACTAATTTAATTTTTAAATGTTTGTAAATATGAATTAGAATGGTTAATATTCTTAAAATTCTATTCTCCAATAATTTTTTTTATTATTATATAAATTATTATTATATAAAAGTTATATTTTGTAAATTTATAATTTTAATTTTAAAAAAGAAATATTATTTCTGCATTCTTCATATTAAAAAAATTAAAGATATTTTTTGATAATTTTCTAAGAAGATTCATTTTTAGGTGAATTCTACCAAAATACTAATTTTACAAATACCATAAATTTTATTAAATTATTAGTATATAATTATGTGTTTTAAATTCATGAAATCTTTTTATAATAACATATATATATATATATTATGTGAAATTACACTTTTAGGAATGTTGAATTTAATTTACACACCCATATTTTATACAATATAAATTAATTTACATTTTATATAAGACAATTTTTTATAAACTACATAATTATTATTTTTAAAATAAATTTTATATCCTTACGAAATAAAATTAAATAAAATTTCATTCATTTTTCAAATAAGTGGGCCTTTATTTTGTTGTATGGGCCGTTTTATTTTTTTGTATCACGAAAAATTATATTCGGTTAAAACTAGCCTAAAAGGTAAAATATAAAATATAAAATAAATATTCTAAGAGGAAAATAACTCAAAAATGTTTAGAACATGAATGAGAAGTTTTGGTTTAGTCCATTCAAGGTCATATCACTTCAACACTCAATTATTTATCAGGTTTAGATCTTGTTTCCGTGAGAGTGACTTCCGATTATTGAATTTTTTTGATTATTTATAAAAATGTTACGTATTTTCACTTATAAATGGGTTAATAATATCCTAAAAAATCCATTCCATTTTCAAGAGGTTATGTTATTCTCCAAATAACATCACTAAAAGGTTAAACCCACTCAAAAAGTTTTAATTTTTGTGGTTATGTATACATTTATAATAACTCATTTCTCTTTTATATTTCTATATGCGGCCTAATTCATCTTCAAATTATATTACCCAATTATAATGGATTAAATAATTATCCATGTTATAAATTTATATTATTATATCTATTTTATAATATTTAAAGAACATCCACTTTTCCTTCACAAAATATGAATTCATCATTCGTGTTGTGTGTGGACTACCTCTTCCAAGACAATAAAATTTTCATTATCCTTACCCTATTTACGTGGAAGTTCCGAATTTGGAATTTAATATATAATTATAATATTTAATAAATATTATATATTATAAAATTATAAACCGTATTACTTAATTTTCTAATTATTTATAAGGTTAAATCATAATCCATGCATACCAATATACTACCACCACTATGGAATGAGTGATTCTTTATTCACATTAAAAAAATTACTTTTATGGATGGTCATGATAATATTTTTTATGGATAAATATGTATATTGATAAATTATCAAGTATATAGAAATAAAAAATTATGCATCATATAAATAAATGGACTAACAACAAACAATGTTAAATCCAACTGTCAATAAGAGCATTCTATGATTGAAATTGATTTCCATGTACTATGAAATTAGATCATATATGTTTTGTAATTATTATAACTCACTAAAATTATTATATATGAGATTAATAAAAACAAAATAAGACCATTATTCACCTATTATAATTATATATTGAAAAAATCAATTCATAATCATCAATTAAGTATTCTATGCTTTTATTGGGTTAGTTTAACAATATACTAGAAGAGTGAAATAAAATTACTTCATATATAAATATTGGAATTTTATTTGCTATAATATATAATAAATATAATTTTATAATTCTGTTGTTGGTTAATCAATAATTAATTTATTATCAAACTCATCAACTAATAAAACACATTTCATTTGTTATGATTCGCCAAAAAACAAGATCATCATTTATTTCATCTTCATGGTTTGTGACCAGAACTACCATAGAAGGAAATTATACATTTATAAATTTCATTGATGATATATTCATGTAATTGTAACGATCTTTTAATCATTATTTGTTTTTCAAATAATGAATAACAACACCATTTTTATGAAACTAGTTCGAAATAATCATGATAATGTACACTAGATTTTGAAAATAGGAAATGAAGAAAGATATTTGATATATGTAATGATTATAAATTACGATTGCAAATATATACTATGTTATTATGGTTATGAATTATTTTGTTGATAAATATTTTTTTTAATATAGGTATTTATATTGATATCATGGAATCCAATATAAAAGCTAAGTATTTTCATCGTATAAATTCTGATTATTTATGAGATGTTACATATTATAAACCATGTTACCATTGTAGAGTGTTATATTTATTTATAATACAATGACTATTTTTTACTAATAATTTTAATTCATCATATATACTATACCAAATCATGTTTTTTTCTTCAAACATCATTTTCCACTTGTTTTACCCTTATCATAAGAGTATGTGGTAAGTCCATTTTTATTCATTTGATGTTGATCATTCTCTTGGACATATTTCATAGAATATGGGTACATTCTACCATTTAATTTTTTATTTGGTATTCTATCATTGTACTCTTGGTATTTTCATTCCTATGACATAATGTTTTGGTAAATATTTTCAACTATAAAGTGTAAGTTTCTTCTAAGGGATATTGATTACCCCAATATCTATTCCTTGAGTTCAAATGTTTTATCATGAACACTATTCTACCAAAATTTGGTTATCCTACCCAAATAAAATAGGATATTTTATTTTGTGGTCCCCTTTGGGAAAATTAAATTAAATTTAAACAATTTTTATTACTGTACTTATAAAATGGGTTTTTAATAAAGGTACTTTCATAGAACTAAAACTGTTTTTCATAATAAAATGTTTTATCATTTGATCCACATTTCAAATAGAATAATTTATGTTATTTTCAATACTGTATTATTGGATATTATTTTTAAAATAGAATGTTTTAAAAATATTTCTCCTCAATTTTTTCAATAGTTTCCTTTTAAAATGACATTTATGATTATATTTTCTTATAATATAACAAATATATTTTAAAATTTCATATATGTTTTAACTTCTATTTTCCTATCCTATTCACAAGAATTTTATCAAATGGGTTTTATGTTACTTAATTTAGTCTATAATTGACATATATTTATTTATTTATTGATAGTTTGGGATATTGAACAGCTAGTATTATACAATTCAATTATTGATTTGTTCTTGTGTGATAACATCAAAGAATTTTTTACAATGATGTTTTCATATATGTCAAAACTTTATGTGTTAGTCTTATTATAAATTTGATATATTCTTTTATAACTATCCAAATTCGTTATGTGGATTTTTTTTATTATTCTTATATATAAAATATATCATCCATTTGTTCATTTTTTTCATAACCATCCACCTGAAATAGGGAAAAAAATATTCTAATGTATTTACATTATAAATAACCAATATTTCATTTCATTGATTTAAGGTTTATCACCTATATTCCATACGTAAATTGATTTGGTGAAATTGTAATCATTACCATATACCACATACTCTATATGTCTTTAGTTTGATATATGAAAACAATAAAAGATATTCCTTTAATTTACTGGGGAACAAATAAAAATTAGGATATTTTATATTTTTATAGGGATAGTTATATATTACTCTATAAAATTGGATATTTCTTTTTTATCCATACACTATCATTCATAGGATGGGTTATGAGCAATTTATCCATTTTATTGATATATTGAATGTTATTTTTATCTTATTTTTCACTATTTCAATACTGATGATCATTGGGAAATTTAATTTTATATTGATTCCTCTTTTTTTCATAGGATACATTCTTTAATCATAAGGATGTTATGGGTTGTCCCTACCTTTATGTAACCCCTTGATGAATCTATAGATCCTATAAGACTAACATGCTCATGTATTTAGTGTATTAATTTCCAAAACAAGATATTTTCTAAACACCGGTATGTTTTGGTAAGATCGTTATGTTTAGGGTCATGATGTCTTGTATTATGGAATGAAATTCAATTTTCAAAATTATAGATTTAATCTATAATGAACGAGTTACAATTATACATGTGATCTATTTGCCATTATTTATATCCGTTGATATGTTATTCTCACATTTCAGTTGATTAAGGAATTATAATGAATACTTATACCTATAATAATTATTATTTTATTATTATTAAATGATTTTGTAATTGTATGTTTCCCCTCAATGGGTGTTTTATCTCACACCATCATATCTTCTCTGTTCCCAATGTAAGGTGTAAATTTATTATTACAGGTTACGTAGTTTTTAATATAGTCAAAAATAATGTCCTTTAGTTGAAAAAGACATGATATTTTGTTTGAATTTTATTAATTATTTTTGAAATAAAAATTAAATTTCATGGGAATATGTGTAACACAATATTATATTCATTACATGTAAATATGGGATATTTATATTCTTGAATCTATAATTGGTAAGGATGCAAGTATGTAATGTATTTGTTCATGGAATCAGGCCTAGAAATATAGTTCAAGGTAACCATAACATTAATAGGTTTTTTCCAATTCCAATCCCATGATGAACATCATCATGTACAATAAGAGGGAAATTATTTAAGAGAAAAATTTGAGTTGGTAGATATCACTACAAGATCCATACTAGCTAAATCGAAAATTAAAAAAACAACCATTACTTATATCATAATTAACGATTCAGTAGATGGATTTTATGGTTTTTTAATATAAGTTAAGATTTTATCAATATTTAATTTTTAATTTGATAATTGTTATATTAATAAATTATAAGAATTAATATGTAAAATTTTATATGTTATGAATTTTACTATACATAAAAAATTTAAATATTTATCTTCATAAAATGTATTTTATACATAATAAAACATGAATGAACATTCATCTAAAGATTAGTAATCAATAAAAAATAATAAACAATTCATTTCCTAATTTAATTTTTTTTTCAATTTTTTATTCAATTGGTATTTTTTACTTGAAAGGTAATTTTTATCAATTTTTATAAAAAATTCTGATAAAATTTATATCATATTTATAATTAATACTTTCAATTCATAAATATTATTAATTTTTTTGGGAAAAATTTTATCAACCTAAAAAGCAAGATTCGATTTAAAAAGAAAATTTTATGTAAATAGTGCAAATAATGAGAAATATGAAAAATTAACTCTAATACATATCAATTAAATATAAATATAAGATAAATCAAAAAATATCTCTATTTGGTTCCTATTTTTGTGTAAAATTATTTTAAAATAACATTCCTTATACATTAAGGAATGATTATTTTAAAATATGTCCGTCAAACCCATCTATTGAATGACCCTGCATCCGGCCATTCTAAACCAGAACTCCTAGTAGATTTTGTAACGAACCAGGTATTTATAGAATAATAATATTTTATTTCTATTAATACTTATAAATAAGATATTTATTTTATGTTAAAGTGGAATATTTTTATGATAGCATACTCAACACACAACAACGAGTTTCTCCATAATCATACATTGAACACAACATTGAGTTATACTGAAAAATATTACAATAATATTATTATTATATTAGGTGGTTCTTGATGCCTACCCATTAATAATCGATGGAATTAATAATATCAAAAAAAATTGAAATACGGTTTACACATGGTTGAATGATCATTCATTGGTTTCCAAATTTATTAGAAATATAAAAAATAAACTAATTGAATATAATGCATGTGTATTTATGAAAACCTATTTAAATGAGAATAATTATGTTTTCACATCACTGTTTATTTATTTTTATTTAATAAATAAATATATGATATATATTCAATTTAATGTTCTAAATTAATCTTATATTTTTTCTAGATATGATATAATAATAAATAAATTTTTTTCGGATAAAAGAAGTATTTTACTAAAATAGAGTTTTACCGTATTTTAATAGAGAACCATTTTATATTCTATTTTTTACACCTTCATATGTTTTATTTGAAAATATAATCTTCTTATTTAAAATAGAAACATAAAAATTTACACTGGATGAAATTTTGGTAATTTTCCACTAATGTTCATTTTCTAATGAATAGTGAAAAATACTACATTTTAATTCAAAACTGTCTTTTAATTTATTTTATTTATATAGATAGAATATACTTTTCAAAGATTTTAAATTTTAATTAGATTATATTTTTATAATTTAATCCAATTATGGTCATTTGAATTAATTTCACATTGAAATTGGTTGTAAATGCATGTCAATATTTTGATAGTTTTTACTTCTTGAAAGCACGCTTTCTGGTTTTGACAACAATAATTAATATTAAATTATTTTCCACAACTTCTGAGTTTTGAATTCATAAAAATGGATTCAATATTTGGAATCATCATGTATAAATTTTTTAAATAGGTATATTTTATTTTTATGCATTATTAATAGAAACTTCAGTAAATATTGTATTTACTGTGGTCAAAGAATAAATCTAGTAAATAAGGGTAAAATATATTTTACAATAATCTTAAATTACCCATACCCTTATCCTAATCAAATTGGATTATAATTTATCAACCATGGTCATCCTTGGGTCAATTTTATGACCCCATGGAACCACCTGTGTTTAAAAATGACATTTAATTACTTTCAATTTAATGTTAAGGAAAATATAACAGAAACAAATATCTTTTACAAAAATAATTTCTATATGGGATTATATAAGTGATATATTAGAATATAAATATTAATTATATATAAAAATATATTTCCTACATCATCAAATTTTAGTTTTAATTTATAGACATTATAGAAATAAATTTACTTATGACAAAATGATAATGTAGTGATAACATTATTGATGACTGTTTTAAATATATAAGATTATAAAAATTAAAATAAATATATTTTAAAATTTTATAGGCCATTGAAAATTATTAGTGATATTTATGACTTGTTATATTTTAATTTTTTGATGTTTTTTTAAATAATCAAGTTTTTTTGAATTTTTAAAAAAGTCATGATGTTAATAGTATAAAAATTGACATAATTGAGTTTTAAAAAAAAATACTACTGTGTTAACTGATTGTTGATTGTAAAAATATATGATTAGAAAAAATAAATTTTATAATGTCTGAAATCTCATTAATTAACCACTTGAGTTTCTATTATAATTTTATGGTATCAATATTAAAGTTATGGATTGAATATATAATTATACATGGTAATAGTTAAATTAGTTAACTAAGGGTTAAAGAAATATGATAAGGATAAATTTCAAAACAAACCTTGTCTAAAACCTATTGTTTAAGATTATTTCAAACAATAATAATCATATCTTTTAATTAAATTAGTTCATTACCTTTTGAAAATCTAAATTCAGTTTATAATAAAATAATATTTCAAACTTTCTTAAATAACCCCTCCTCCAACTTATAAAAGGGCATCACCTTTAACCCTTAATAACACCTCCCAAGCACACTTGGATCATCCAAAATCATCCCATATAAGCTCCCAACATCCATATATTTTATCTAGAATCCTTATATTGTGCAGAAGGAAAATAAATAATTCCTTTAGCTTAAATCAAAAGGAGTTACCTGATTTGAGGTAATGCCTTCTCTCAAGCTTCTCTCATTTATTTTCCTTCCCCAACCCCATAAACACTCTTTATTACTTTATTTTATAAAAACACATGTCTCTCCAGTATACTAAGATTTTGTTATGATATTTATGTAAACTACACTTAATCACTCCTTCATCTAATGGATTTAGAACATACCGTTTCTGTGGATAGTGGACCATTGCCTCACGAAACGATGATTGTACAATTTTCTAATACTTCCTCTCATAGTGGAACTTTTAATGGAACTGTATTTATAAGATATATATTATTTTAATATTTTCTTTATGATTTTTTAATTGTTATTTACAACAGACATTTATTCTTTTTATGATGTGTAAACAGGATAATTTTATTTGAGGAAGCACGAACTACCATGCTCTAAAAGTGATATGACTCATTGAAACCATAAATGAAGTGTATGGAGGATTAAGTTAATGTACCTATGTAACATATATAAAATATTATTTTATACAGGAATAATAATATACCCATGTATCATTATGTTTTCACTATATTAAATATGAAATATAAATTAATGTAGCTTTCATGCATACATATAGCTTACCATCTCCAAGAACAGTGAATTTCATTTATTATCTTAAAATGTTTTGGAATATTATAAATAAATATATACTGGATATATATGATAAAAATATGAATACTATTATAGATATAATGGTTTTTGACCACATCTACAAAGTGTAATTATAATAAGATCATATTCGACTCATGTACCCAATATCGACAAAATGACTGATATAAACATAAATAAATATGTAATTTTATAACATGGTAATAAGTGATATGAAGGGAATAATAAAATTGAAAATGGTTTTGAATCATTTTTAAATTACGTTAAGTTTATTTGTCAGGAAATTAAAGAAAGAATGACTCAATTGAGACATGATGTAACAGACTTCGTCTCAATCTTCTTTCATTGAGGCATATTTCGAAAAATACACCGCCTTCATTAAAAAAGATTATTATAAGCCCTTTTTGACTATTATTTTCATTCAACTAATAAATTATATCTATGAATCATTTTACTAAATGAAAAAAATAATGTTTTTAACATTTTTGGTGACAATGACCTCTCTGTCAACGTAATCGTTATATAGATTCCTATATAAGGCTTAAGGTTTTTAAATGAAAATGAAATCCATTATTTCGATTTTTGTTGTTTTGGTATTGAAAATGGATTTTGAAATGGATTTATTATTTTAAATTCTTGAAATTATTTATTGTGATTGAAAAAGAAATGTTATTATTAAAATATTGATATTTTCCATATTTTTTTTTGATTATATAATGGTACATGGACATTTGACGGGTGGTTACGTAATAAACCAATGATGGGTGGATTTGTAATAAAGGAAATTATGGGATATTCCATGATAAACCATGAATGGGTGGTTACCTTATATCCTCCATTTCCTTGGGTATGAATGCCGACCATTTGGCTATTTCATTTAGTGATATGTGTGGAAGTCCACTGAATGTTTATTCCATTTAAGTATGTCAATATCCTAAGTAACTTTTATATGTCATAATTTGTTTTATATGGGATTTATGGTAAGATTTTGGTTACAAAAAGGGTAATCAATGATCTTATATTCAATGTAGTTTTTTCGCTACTTCTTTAAGGTGAAAAGTATTACTTTATGATAATGTATTCACGGTTTACATGTTTTTTTGAAAACAAACAATTTTTATTCCTTTATGTATCCATTACTGAGGTTTTTATGCTCATAAAAAGTCTTTAAATGTTTTTTATAGGACTTAATGATGAATAAGATCAAGGATTGGATCATGGAAAATCCATTCTTTCTAAATCATGAAGCTATACATGTTTATTTATTTAAGAGTTTTGTATTATGAAAAAATTGATAGTGAGTAGAACTATATACTTATAATATGCAAGTTGTTATGTATAAGTTATGACCTAATTCTCTAAAGCTCTAAACCTGAAGAGATCCTCATTGTGAATTATTAACATAATTCAATATTATGTAATGTTTATGGATGGTGCCTTATAGTTTGTATCAGAGTCCAGTCTAGTTAACTTTATATATTATGGTGTTATTTAAGAATATGTTACATAAAAATATTATTTAGAACATTAGAAATAGTCATAGTTATTTTAGATAAATTTAACATGTTTAAGATAATATGAATATGTATATCTTAGTATTTATCCCCCTTATAAGATATTATATGATGGTTTTATTGATATACTCATATGGAATATTTTGGTTTTAGATAAAGGATGGATCTAGTAGGCACCAAAGTAACAATAGATATGAAGAAAATGTGATGGCTTTTTGAATAAGAAACCAAGTGAAATGGGAGCTGCATTGAGAACTCTTATTGTTATTCTCAGCTAAATATATAGAGTGATGATTGACCTCCTAACCCTTGGTGATTTTTATAAGGAATCGTATATGAGAGAAAAAAATTCATAGGGATGTTTATGTAATAATCATAATGGTATGTATATTAAAAAACCTATGTGTCAAGGATTTGTAAAGAAACACATATGAGTTCTTCAAGGGGAGAGGATGCTGCTATAGATGTTGTAATAAAGGTCATAAATAAATAACCTTCCATGGAAAAAGGATGTGTCTAAATGACTCAATGAATGGGAAGTAATTTCTTTCTAAGGGATCAATTGAATTTTTTAAAAGTGGTGTGCATGATAATTGTACAAATAGATGTCTTACAAAGAAGGTTTGGGAATGAAATCAGTAGTACCATACAAATACATGTTTTCCAATACCAAATGTAATTCCAATTGTGGACAAGGAAATCGATAATGTCCAATGAAAGGTATGGTTTGTTTTGTAGATGATGTATTGTGATTATTGAATCTCAGGATATGATTCATGATTTGGTTTATAGGAAATAAGTATTACCAAATTAGTTTTAATATAATGGTAAATTTGTCATGAAAAAAGTTAAATGAGTTAGAAGTCTGCATATAAGGGTTTCAAGACTTATGGTATATTTTAGGATGATGAAATGCTTAAAAGTAGTAAGGCTGTTTTGATGATGGGTATACATTTGAAGAAGTTTTCTAGTATGTGTTACCCTGAAGTTTGATATATGGAAATTTTATTCATGAAATAATTATCTTTTCTTGTGTGGATATAATGGATAACCATAGGGGTAAATATGATCTTTTTTTTGAGTTGATCAATGATTATTACATTTTGTGATGAAAAATGAAAGGTATTAGAATACATTAGAAGATAAAAATGGTTATGGTTATTTATGAGGAAATTATATTATTTTTTATAATGTTATAATAATGATATAGAATTCAAATATGTACAACCTGCTGGATGGGTGACAACTCATCACATCCGGAAAGGCCTTGGGAATCAAACCCACAACCAAAGGGAGACAACGTCACATTTCCCACCACTGCCCTACTTGATTTCCCTGGTTACTATGACTTATTTTTTTAGTTAAATGTTTTTATTTTTCAAAAATAATATTATTTCGGTTCTTATGTTTCATCAAATAGATATCCATATTTTTTGAAAATTATTTGGTGATTAAGTGATAAAGGTAATTTTAAAAAACATTTCTCTTTTGGTAACATTATATGCATAAGGAAAATATTATACTTTGGGATTCCAATTGAGGAGTAATGGTGGAATTTTATTTTGGAAGAATCTATCTTTTTATAAGAAACATATGAATATTTGGGTTATTTTTGGAAATGGTTAACCTATCATAGAGAATATGTGATTAGATTAAAAGCTTTTCAGTATTAGATTTTTGTCGATATTATGTAGAGATAAATGTTAAGATTTTTATGCAAGACTATGTGATCAAATAATATTGAATTATTGGTTTCAAACATACATTTGATTATTTTGAATAATTTTAAGGAAAAATGTGTTTTGAATGATATTTTTTGGGATTTGGGTATTTTTTGTAAAATTTTGGTGATTAAGATTAGTATTTTTTTAAAAAAGACTAACCGTTTTAGAGATTATCTAATATTTTAAAAACCATTTTAGTTTTTACTAATTTCTAAAGATATGGAAAATATATGGAACATCTTTTTTATATAATTTTATTCTCATGAAGTTGTTTCAAGTGCTTCAGGTGTGACCAAGTCATCTTGAACACTCATCATTTAGAGAAAAGATGGGTTTTTGGTAGAAACTTATTATTGGATGAAACTATACTTGAAAAGTAAGTATATATCTTTATGTTCATCATCAATCGGATAAATAAAATCTCTAAATTTACGAAAGGGAACCCAAAACATATAACATTGTATGTTTACTATTCTTACAAGAGAATCAACGACCATTTAACCTATCAATACTATGTAGCTTTGTAGTGGTTAACTTTCTCTTGATTATACACTCTATCACTCTCCATCCAAAAATTATAGTTATTTTTCTCTTCCATATTCATGTTTTCTGGGAATTATAGTCTATAGTTTCTTATGTGACCTTTATATGTCTTTTTATTTCTTTTATAATGACATTTTTATTGAATATTTTTATGATATGGGACTTTTAATGATGTTTTCGATCCTAAATTTAAAAGAGTAAGGAAAACATTTTCAAAATGGGGGGTAGGATGTAACAACCCAGGTATTTATAGAATAATAATTTTTTATTTCTATTAATACATATGAATAAGATATTAATTTTAAGTCAATCTGGACTATTTTTTTGATAGCGTAGTCGACCCGTAACAATAAGCTTCTCCAAAATTGTACATTTTACAAAACATTGAGTTATACAGAAAAATAATACAATAATATAATTATTATTTTTAATAGTAGTTAATGCGAAGCCATTAGAATGGTGGGAATTAAAAGTAGAAAAAATATTTAGACATGTTTTACACATGTTTAAATGATGATTCATTGGTTACCAAATTTATTAGAAATGGAAAAAAAAACCTATTGAATATAATAGATGTGTTTTATGAAAACCTATTTAAAAGATAATAATCATGGCTTTAAATTACTACCTATGGATTTTAATATAAATAAAAATATATGATATATATTAAAATTAATGTTTTAAATTTATCTTATATGTTTTCTAGATAGTATATAATAATAAATTCATTTTCTTGCTGATAAAAGAACTATTTTTTTTTAAATTACAGTTTTCTGCCCTTTTTTTAGAACCCTTTTAAAATCTATTTTTTAACACCTTAATAAGTTTTATTTGAAAAAAAATATTTATTATTTATAATTGGAGCATAAAAATTTACTTTGGATGAAATTTTGGGTTTTTTCTACTAAACTTCATTTTTTAACGAATAGTGAAAAATAGTGCATTTTATTTCTATACTACATTTTAATATTTGTATTTATATATATAGATTGATGTTTTAATTATTTTTATTGTGTAATTGGATTATATATTACCTTTTAATTCAATTTATAGCATTTTAATTAATTTTAATATGAAATTAAAAATAAATGCCTGTCAATCTTTTAGTTGTTTTCATTTCTTCAAAACATGTTTTTTGGTTTTGAAAAAAGAAATTAATTTTAAATTAATTTCTAAAACTTATATGTTTCTAATTTTAAAAAATTCATCCCTTATTTGGAATCAGGAAGTCCAAATTCTGTAAATAGGTAAATTTTATTTTTAGACATTATGAATAGTGACTTTAGTAAATATAAAGGGTAAATTCGGTAAATAAAGGAATAAATAATATTATAATAATATTAAATTACTAGGACCCTTGCCTTACCCCAATTGGATTTGATATGTCTGGCTATGGGAATCCTTGGGTCAGTTTTAGGACCCCATAGAGTCACTTGTGGGTGAAAATGACATTAAATTGCATTTAATTTATAGTTATTGGAAATATAACATAAAAAATATATATTTAAATAAAAAAATTATATCGGGTTACATTGGTGATATCCTTGACTATAAATATTAATAAAAAAGATAAAAATATTTCCCACATCATGGTTGTTTATTTAATATTTTTATAAATTATATAGATAAATTTATTTATGACACAATGATGATGATGCGATTACATTACTAATGAATGTTTTAAATAAATGAGATTATGAAAATTAAAATAAATTTATTTAGAACCTTTTTATGCCGTAAATATTTTTTGTATTATTATGACTTTTTATATTTGAATTTATGATGTTTTTTGAAATAATTATGTTTTTATGGATTTCAAAAAAAATCATGATATGAATTTCATAAAAATTGACATAAATGTGATTCTAAAACAAATACTATTTTATTAAATAATATAACAATCTTAAAAGTATAAGATTTAGAAAAATGAACTATATAATGTTGGAAATTTCATTAAATAACGACATTAGGTTCGATTTAAATTTTATGGTAACTATTTTAACCATATATCATGTTTATACAACAAGACATGGTCATAGTTAAATTTGTTTACTAAGGGTTAAAGTTAAACGATACGGACAAATTTGAAACCAAAACATGTGTAAAACATTTTGGTTGAGAGTATTTCAAACAAAAATTATATTATCTATGCATTAAATGAGTTTTGGACCTTTTTAAAACTATAAATTTAGTTTATAATAACCTAATATTTCAAACATTCATAAAAGTACCCCTCTCCCTCTTATAAACAGGCATCAGCTCTAAACCATACTCACACATTTCAAGACACCTTGTCTTGTCCAAACACTCCCTAAATAAGATCCCAACATCACTATTTTCCTTCTAGATGCATTACCTTGGGTATAAGGCAATTGAAGAAGGCTCTTTAGCGTAAATCAAAAGGAGTTACCTGATTTGAGGTAATGTCTTCTCACAAGATTTTTACAATTATTTTCATTCTCCAAACCCCTAAGATCTATTTATTAAATTTTTTTTATAACAACACCAGTATATTCAGTATACTAATATGTTTTTATGATATGGATTATAACTACACATACACACTCCTCTTTTTAATAGATTTAGAACATACAGTTTCTATGGACATCAAACTATTACCTCCCGAAACAAATATTGTTCAATTACCTCCTTCCACCTCTCATGGTGGACATTATGATCAAACTATATTTATATAATATATATATTTTTTATATTTTCTCAATGCTATTGTAATTTTTATTTACAATATAACATTATTTTATTCTTGATATATAGACACAATAAATTCATTTGAGGAAGCACTGACTACTACTCCCTCAAAATGACATGACTCGTTCATGCCATACATGAAATGAAATAAGGATGGAATTAATGAACTTATGTAACATATATAAAATATGATATTATACAGTAATTATAATATAACAATTTTTTATTATTTTTACATTTCATTGAATATGGAATAAAAACCAACTTATCAATCATGCATATGTACAGATTACCATCTCTATTAACGGTGAATTTCATTTCTTATCTCCAAATGACATGGAATATTATAAATACATATATACTAGATAAATATGATATTTATATATATATATATGAATAATATTTTTGAGATAATATACTTTTGAGCACATGGAAAAATTATAATTATAACATGATCATTTTCGACTCAAGTACCCAATATCGACAAAACAACATATATTGAATTAAATAATGATTTTATTTTTATAACATGTTACTAAATGATATAATAGGAACAATAAACGTGAAAAAGGTTATGAATCAAGTAGAAATTAATGTAAGTTTATTATTCAAGAAATTAAATAATGAACGGGTCAAGTTGGACAGGAGATAAGGGATTTTGTCTCAATCTACATTAATTGAGGAATATCTCGATAATATAAACCTCCTTATTTTACACGGAGAATAATAAACACCTTTCAATTTTACATCAATTCAAAGGTAATCCTTTATCTACAAAACGTTTTACTAAATTCTAAGAGGAATGTTTTTAACATTTACGGCAATAATGACCTCTCTTCCGCTATAATTGATATTTGGATTCCACTATAAGACCTAACGTTTCTAAATGGAAATGAAATCCCTTATTCTCTTTTTTTAGTGTTCTGGTATTGAAAATGGTTTTTGAAATAGACATAGTATTTAAATATCTTGAAATGATTTCTTGTGATAGAAAATGAGACATTATTAGTAAAATATTTTTGTTTTCAATATTTATGTTTTATGTTTATATAATGGTATTTTGACATTTGATAAGTGGTTACGTGATAAAACAATGATGGGTGGTTATGTGAAAGAAAAATTGATGGGGGGTTTAATGATAGACCAGAGATCGGTGGTTACGTTATAACCTCCAATGAATTGGGTATGAAATTCAGTCATATGGCTATTACATTTAGTTATTTGTGTGGAATTTAACCATATGGAAATTCCATTTATGTATATTTATGTCCCATGTTACCTTTATCTGATATACATTGTTTTATATGGGAATTATGGTATTTGTTTGGTTACAAAAAGGGTAGTAAAATATGTTATATTAAGTGAAATGTTTTTTCTTCTTATTTAAGGTGAAAATTATTACTTTATGATAAATTATTCATGGTTTAAATATTGTTTTGAAAAACATACAGTTTTCATTCTTTATGTATCCCTTACTGATCTGTTTATGCCCATGCTATGTTTTGAAAAAAAATCACATGACATAAAGTTGAATAGGGTCAAGTATAGGATCATAGAAATGTCATGTTGTCTAAAACATGGAACTAGACATGTTTGTTTTTACGAGTTTTTGTTTTTTTGGAAAAATAGATAGTGAGTATTATTTTTTACTTTTAATATTCATATTTTTATATATATTTTATCACCAAATTCTCAAAATCTCTCAACTTGATAAGATCCTTGGTGTAAATTATTATCTTAATTTATGATTATGTAATGTTTAGTTCTGGGGTCTTATATATTTACTCTCCAATTATTACCAAACTAAATTTCTATGAAGTCCCTCATATGTTTGGGATATTCTAATCATTCAATGGGGACTGAAATCCTATATGGAAAAAGGAACTTCATATAATATTTTTTATACTACATGTGTTTTAAATTTTCCTCAATCATTTTATTAATCCTAATCAATGACATCTTTTTGATAATTATTCAAAACTTTAACAACATGAAATTTAAATAATTATTATTCTATGTTACAAAAAAATTAACATAGTAATATTTTCTAACAAAATTATTCATTGTTTGAATTTATTTTTTTGAGATAGATTAACCACATATAAAGAAAATATATAAAAGATTAATCATAGATGATTATGAAATCAGAAATTTAGTTAATATATTGTATTAAAGAATAATTATTTTTCTCATAATTATTGAACTGTAATGTCATAAAATTTATTAATTATTAATGTAACTCATGTTGGGTGATTGAATAACCACAATAGAATTAATCTCATATAATTCTTTATTTATCATAATTTCAGTAACCATAGAATTATATTTTGACTCTGTGACATCATATAATATATCTGTTTACTTTTAATTAAATTTATATATGTGATTATTGTAACACAATGAAATTATAAAATAAAGACACTCTATTTGATAACATCTGTGAAACATAACAAGGATCATAAACAATAAAAAAATATTTATTTAAATTAAATACCTTCTATATTTATTTCACCATGGAGGATTAAATTTGAAAACTAATAGATGGTAGAGAATTTAATAAATCAATTTCTTTCATTGGGTTTTATTAATTCTTCATTTTCTTTGATATTCAATTATTATGTTTGTATTGACACTTGGATACATTAGGTTTTATATCTACATGTATTATGTTGTTTAACATTTGAAATAAAATAATATATTCAGTGATTAGGTATCACCTTAATGTTCTGATCTTTTTAAGGTGTTTTTTAGAATCGCATTTTAATGGGGATTATATATACTTTAATTTCCAAAAAATATGTTATTTGATGATTGTATAATAAAATAAGCTAATTATATTATGCGATAGTTATTCATTAATTTATAAAGTAATAGTACATTTTTTAAAGTCTTTTCAACGTAAAATAACTGAGAAAATATTTCTAAAAAAATATGACTTTATTTTTCTCTTTGTCCAGAAAACAATTTTCCGAAAAAACATTATTTCTGAAAATGTATTCAGATATATTTTTATACTATCCTATTATTTTAAGGATGAAATTTGACTAAAATTTTAAATTTTATAAAAAAATTTTAGTGGAATGATAGTGTTGTTTTCTAAAAAATTATTGTTTGAATTTATTGAAAATGTGAAAGGAATATTTGTTTTAAGATACTAGGCTTGTAAAAAAAATTATCATAACTTCCACTAAATGGTTTAAACCAGAAATTATATGTCACAATGGTTTTTTTAAATAAATGTATTTAAAAAATGATTTTTTGGGCTTATGGTTTTAAAATCTGAAGAAATTTCTTTCTGATATTTTTATCGTATTTCCATATATCAATGAAAATAAAAATTTATTCTTAATCAAATGTGTTTATATTGGATATATACTATCCTTAATATTTTTATGGATGGTTTATGATAATTTTTACAAATAATAGTACTCAAATCCAGTATATTAACTCTTTTTTTCGATGAATTTACTTTTTTAGATTCACATTCAATTGATAATTGTACATTAAATTTACCCAAAATATCAATTTTATTTATCAAGGATATATTTTATTTCTAAACCATATATCATTTCCTTATATTATAACCAATATTTAATTTAATTCATTTGTATGGGAAAATATTGATAATTATTCATTCATTACTAAATATAGTTAATTAATGATTAATCACTTTTCAATTGAATTTAATTTATTATATGATATAAAATTAATTATTTGGATAAATAGTGATGGGTTGGGAAATTAATTATATATCACATAAATGCATCATTAGTGTCATGAAGTGAATCAATTAACTAACCTTAGTTAAATGGGTTTTAGCTGTATTCCTACAAATTAGTTTCAAACTATCCTTAGAAAATATCATTATGTTATATGTATCATGATGCATGATATCATGATGTCCAATAAATTTATTTCCTTAATCGAAAATTTAGTTATCATTATCCTATATATTTTCACAATGATATTATCTCTTGATGCATTTAATTCTTGGTTTATTTTTTAATTGTCATGATTAATTTAATTATTTACATTTCCATATTGATTAAACCTTAACTGACCATGAAATTAAATTTGTTTAAATGGATTTTCTAATCATTTATTCATCTTTACAGGCTCATTATGAATATTTATCGGTGAAAAAAAATCCAATCTACATATCCATTACTGACCATTTTAGCTCACCATTATGTTTATTCCTTTCCCACGAATATAAGATGTGTAACATGAGTGATATTCATGGTTATTATAGAGGTAATAATGATATTATAAAATAATTAATTTTTAAATTTGTGTTTTAAAAGGTAAAAAAGTAATCATGTTTGTATCTAATTTACCTAGACTATAAAACTATTCGGCCATTCAGGACGTGATTCCTTGAATATTATGCCAATGTTAAAAGAAAAAAATAACTTTGGGATACTGAGGATCATATCACTAATGTTGGTATTATAATAACTTCTGTAGAACCCTTTGTTACCAGTTTATGGAAAACATTGATTAACAAATATAAATCTATTGTATAATTTGATGATAATTATAGAAGAACATCCTAAAATTTTTGTAATATTGATATTATGTGGGTTTTCCTTGAAATACATCCCTATGTGGACACTGAAAGTGGATTTGGTTCTCAAATATATGCTCCAAGGGGTTAGAACTTATAAAAGGTTGAATTGTGTTCGACCTGATTTTCACCTTATGCATGTCAATGGGTCTTACTACACACTTGGTTTAAAATTTAGGAAGTATAAGATTAAAATAATTAATATTATCATTAAAAACCATTTTAATGTATTTCAATAGGCAATATAACTTGAAATAAATTTTATAAACCTATATTATCTTATATTAAAAAAAGACTCAAAAGAATGTTGAAATCAACACTATTTGTAAAATGGTTAAAAGAATTTATTTTCCATGTAAAAGTGAAGAGTTTGATGGTTGGAAATTACTCTAATACAAGGGATCCATTAATTTATTTCTATTAAATATTTATAAACTAATAATTATCCAAGTTAATTCTTATATATATATAGGTTAACACCTAGACAAATGAAATTAATATGTTGAAAAAAATAGATGATGTATTTAGGTATTGTGATTCAAGAATTATAATATACATGTAGTTTACAAATGGTATTCTGTTTGTAAAAACACTGAAACACCTAAGAACTGTGTTAAATTTTAGAAAAATATTTTTCATTATTAAATTAATATTTTTTTATACGTATAAAACTAATCATTAGGTCAATGTATTAACCACCCCTTTTTATGTTATTTGTGATGGTATTCTACTAATAAAAAGGATATTATATGAGAAATTTATGGAAAATTCAACCTATTAGTTTAGTACATGTTTTGGTGAAAATTTTATTTAAGGAATATATGATTTAAATTTTTTAGACATATGTTTAAATTAATTTATATTGATTAGGTTTGATATGATTATTAATCAAATTTTTATAATTTTCAAATATGTTTATTAGAATTTTTGGGGAAAAAGTATATGTTTTATTGATAATATTTCTATAATCATTATTTACTTATTAATTTTATTCAATGTATTTCTATCATATTTTTTGGACCATTATAAGAATTATATCAATATATTTTTTGAAAAAGTATAACCCATATGCGGTCTGACAACATGTCAGGTCCATAAAGGCCATAGGGAAGGAATTGAAATCTAAAAGTTGTTAATGGTTTAATGAATACCACTAGGAAACATGATATTCTAGTTAATATTTCATTTGTTAAAATATTTGAGGAATAAATATTAATGATAAACTAGTGGGGTAACAATTAACATTTATTGATTAATTTATTATATTGAAAAACTTGTGATATACATATCTATTTCAGAAAATATCCAGAGATTGATGAAAAACATGTCACTCATCGAAGGACCTCACATTAATTTAAATGTAAATTTTCGTGGTTTAGGAAAAAAATTCAGTTTTTGGATATTCCTTTCATGGAGTAATTTATGAGTTATAAATTTATTGAAGCCCAATAATGGGATTTAATTATGCATATAAAATTGAAATATATCAAGATAGTATATTTCATTTTATTACTAGATAGTAAAACAATTACTCAATATCAAGAAAATGATCATTAAAAAAATTCTATCATTTTAAAATTATATCTGATGAATAAAACGGTCTTTAAATCATAACATATATATGGTTTTGAGGACCTTAACACTCCCTGGATCATTCACTTTCTAATTACCAGTGAACATTATCACTCTTTATATTAAATTATGATTTTATTCCATTTCCATATATTCACATTCAACTAATTTTCCCTTACATGGATACTTAGTTATCTGTTATTCCATATGACCTTTTTACTTCCCCTTATATCATATTATGAGTATGTTTAATTAACAATTTTATGTTGTTGGTTTTCACCTAAATAATTTTCAAATATCAAACACTTGATTACTGAGACCCATTTTAAAAAACGATGGAAAAATGTATTTAAGGGAAATTTAATGAAACACCCTGAAATTATAAAATATGATCTTTGTATTTGATAGCATATGTGACATGAAACACATATCATAAAAAACAAATAAAATATATTTCTTTAAATTTATTCTTATTAATGGCTTATGGAAAACACAACGAATTTTCTAAATGAAGCATAATATACTATTCCATTGAAAAAAAGCTGTTAAATTGATGTGTTTGAATATTACAAATAATATTATGAAATTTATTATTATCAATTTATTAAAAATAAAATTATTATCCATCAATTAAAAAAAATGTTTTCCAAAAAATCTAGTTTTTCATAAATATGGTATAGTCTCTCTTTGAAACAAATAAGTGAAACTTATGTATTTATAACTTTTAAAATTTAATTTTAAAAAATTAAAATAATTTTTGATGTAATAAAATCTAAATTATCATAAATTTATTTTTTTGGTATTTTTCAGAAAATATTTATTTTTTTAGGAATACTGAGAAATATTTAATTTAAGTGAACACACCAATTTAATTTAAATTATTTAGGAAGTCGAACTGTATTTTAATTTTTTAAAAGATAAACTCGTTCAATTATATACCTATTAATATAATTTATATCAATGTAATTATTTTCGTATTGTATTTTTATATAAAAACTTTGTAAATGTTATAACTTTTCTCTTAGTAAACTCTCTTTCTCGTCGCACAAGCGAGATTAATCAAAAATTAAAATTTTAGAACTATCTGAATGTATTTTTGATAATTTTATTTCATTTTTTTAACCATCATTATTTACATGATTTATTTAGGTCAAATTTATTTGTGTCAATATTTAATAGTGAAAATTGTAAAAATTATTTATCAAAGTTAGGGGGAAAATGGGTTTACTAGTGGTCAAACAAAAATGATAAGGGATTCAATGACCAATAACATGACTAAAATTTCTTATAGGAAATTATATTCAAATTAAATCTTATAAGAGTCAATAATAATTTATTTTGGACCCTATTTTAGGTTGAAAAAACATGGGTACACTTTTTCCATTCCAAATTTACAAGTGTTCCACTCATCTCACAAATAAAAGGACACCCCTATCCCATCCGCTTCAGAAAATAAAACCATTTTAGTTTGAATAATAAATGCCCAAATGATATAATAAATTATTCATCCTAATAATTTAATACTATTTTTTTGATGATATCCAATTGAGGAAGGATTTTTATGAAAACATAAAGAGGTTACCTGAGGAAGAGGTAACATTCTTTATCGTGTGTTTTTTATCTATTTATCCACTTCTATAAATTATTATTCAAACATAATTATATAATAATATCACTATATTCCATGTAATGGTATTTTTTAATTTCATTTCTATGACCTACTATCATTCCCACTTCCATCAAAACCGTAATGAAATCACCATTCATGTGTTCAATAGACTACCATCACCCGAACTGATGGCATTCATTTTCCAATTAACGCATCTCATGGTTTGATAGGGTGATTGATTTATATTATATATATGATATTTATAACATAATTATAACTTTGGAGTAATTTTCTGAAATATTGTTTTACTTTTAATTACGTAGGGGGTACAATAATGTCTCTCTTATGTACAACAGACTACCCACTCGCAAAGTGACGTGGTTCATTTTTATATAACACTTTTCATGAATTGTAATTTTGATAAATTTAATGAATATATGTTTTCTACATGAAATTATTAATATATTAGTTACATATTTATAAATTTTAATATAAAATGTATAATTTTATTATTGACATTTTCACTCATTTAAAGACAAAAAAATCATTTAGGTATGTGTGGATTTCCATAATCTTATAGGGATGCAACTCACTTTTCAACTTTAGAATACATGAATGATATATCTAATTATATTTAAATAAATTATATGGTATCAATGATATTATTATCATTCTATAATTAAATTTTTTAACTAACCTCATTTCGATAATGATGATTAAAAAATTAAAATTTTAACCGTTCGTACGTATGACCTACCATCTCAATGATCATAACAAACTTCATTTATAACAAACATCATTTATGAATGGTATTTAAATAATAATTTTTTATATAAATATGATTAAATTTTAATAATAATTATTCTTGAGATCATGGAGTTGTATAATATGCAAAAAAACTATATCTTTCATAACAAAACAGACATAGGAAAATAATAAAATTAACACTCAAAAAATGAAAATAATTCTAATTAATTAATTAATGTATGATAATATAATATAAAATTATTGTATTTTACTTTATTAATATTAATAAGATTATTTTATATAATAATAACATTTTTAAAACCATCACAAAGGATTTTAAATAATGTTAGTCCAAAGGAAATCATAATCTAATGGACTTCATCGGAATTTCCCTTCATTGAGGAAAATTGTAATGTTATGTAGCTAATTTATTTTATATAGTCTATATAATACCACTTTTAAAAGTTATATAATTAATAATTCAATATTCATGGTATTTTAAGTTTAAATTTCAATTATTTAAATCTAGGGTATTTGAAATTATAATTAACAAGTGGTAATGAATTTAATTACTCAGTTTCTTCAATTGCGATATATTAATTTATCCTTGTATTGGATATTTTTTGACCATATTATTATTTAATTTGAAATAAATTATGGTTAATATCATCTTGTTTTATATAGTTTTAAATTTTATACATATAATTTATTCATTGATGAATTTTCATTATAACATTGTGATATTTGTAATGGATTATTTCACAATCTCATTATAATCATGATTGTTTATACATGAGTTTCAATTGAAGGAAATTATATGATAAATGTATAATAAAACCATTTAATTTTTTTATCCAATGGTTATTAATGATGTTTTTAAATAATATAACAATATATACACTATTTAGTAATTGTAATATTTGATAAAATGTTTTTATGAAAATATAACTTTATTTCTCTCATCAGGTAGAAATTGTCTTTCTTTTAAAATAGTGTTTTTTAAAAATGTTTTTAATTTTTTTTTTTCATATTATCATATGAAATTTAAAAATACATTTAAGACGAAATTTTATATTTTACAAAAATTATTTAAAAAAAATTATTTCTTATTCTAAACAAATTTCATTTTGGTTTTAATGAAAATGAGAAAGTAATCATTTTACCAATGTACTTGATATGAACAAAATTTCTTACCTTCAAGATGAATAAATTTTTAAAAACATACTCTATAGGTTTCAGAGTTTTTTTAAAAGAAATTGATTTTTTTTGAAAAAAAAAATTGTTTTAAAATTTTATTTTCATAATGAAATTAATGTTATAATCAATAATATTTTCATATAAAATTTAATGATATTTCAATTCATCAAAGACAAAAACCATTTATTCTTACTCCAATGGGAATATGTTGGATTGATTGTATCATTATTCTTTTTATTGATGGTTTATGATCATTATGACAAACAAATGTATTGAAATTCACTTTCTTATCTCATTTTAGTATTCATTGACATTCCCTAGAAATATTACAATTTTTTATAATCATTGGACATTAGATTACTTCTACATATCAATATTAATAATAATGGATATGATTGTTTATTAATTATTATATCATTTATACATATAGTTTTATTTATATAGATTGTAATTTATCTAGGAAAATATTCTTTAGTCTATATTATTTTCTAAATATAAATATTTGATGACAAATTACATTATTGATGAATTTAATTAATTCTTTGATATAAGATTTTTTTTTTGAAAAGGAATGTTGGGAGGGGTGCATCAATATATAGACCCTTTATGAATACGTTGTTTCATAATACAAGTTAATAATGAAAGCTTAGATAAATGGGGCATTAGATTAAACCTAACCATCATTTTGAAACTATCTCAAGGAAATATCATTACAGTAGTGGTATCATGATTATTGAGATCATGAAATTTATTAAATTATAATTTCCTTCCCTGACACTTTAGTTATTTCTATCCATGGAATTTTCAAACTGATATTATCTCAAAATAAATTTTTATTTTTATTCACTGATAATATGACATGTTTTTCAGTTATTTACTATGTCATGTTAATTATATCTTATCATATTAACCATATGATTTTCGAAATGATATTATCAAATGATTCATTTCATTCATATTTTATTGGTCAAATTTCAATTGTTTTCAATTATTGATCATTCCATATTGATTATAACTTATGATATCGTGATACATGAGTTTTTTTTTGTATGTGTGTTCTGTTATTTACCATGCTATTCTGATTAGGCTTATGGTTTCAAAATAGCTTCCAATATACTTAACCCTTAATGAGAATTTGAGCTCAAAAATATTTTTTTTATCTTATTATTCTCGGACTTGTAATGTTAATGATATGAAAGTTTATGCTCAAGAGAATAATGATATTGTTAATATTTTTTAAACTTGGGAAGGTAAATAGCATGAAAGAGATGCCCCAAAATTGGATTTTAAAAATTTTCCATGGATTAACGCCATGATCTCATCATCATCAGTGAAATGATTCCCAGTATGAGACCGAGGACCAATGTGTGATGAATTTTATACAAAAAAACCATAAAATCATTATTTGATATGAATTCATGATCTAAATCAACTCATCGATATCAACCACTACTTGAAGAATCCAAGGATGAGTTCCTCTATATCTTCGACACACACTTCTAGATCCTTTTGGAGTCCCAATCATGGAATTACGGGTGCTACCAAAGACACATGAAAATGGCTTCAATGATTCGATGATCACCAAATCACCATGCATGAGATGAAGGAGAGGGAGCTGAATCCAATATCGTAGATTGAGAGACTCTCTCAGAAACATTATAGAGACAAGAATATAGAGGAATAAAATGAATTGTCAATGGTAGAGGGATTTTATATTCTATATATACTATGTTTATGAATTACCTAAAATTACTTCTTAACCGCAAATAATTTACTCCCTAAACATGTGATATTATGATAAATATACAGAGCCATAAATATCATTTATTATTATAATTATTACATCCCTCTAATATAATAGATATATTACTTTATAATACCCAACCCATTAACTCGAATTTTCATTCTCACTAATATTATTTGATCGCTGATAATATTAAACTAATATTTGTTCAATTAATATTTACAAGTTTTTACATTAAAACTTGTAAATACATTTAATAAGTAAATTTAATGGAAATTATTCTTAACATGAATAATTCATAAATATTGTTTATTATTATTATTATTAGCATATTCTTATAATATAATAAATATATTATTTATAATACCCAACCCATTAACTCGACTTGTCATTCCCGCTAATATTATATGAACGTTAATAATATTAAACTAATATTCGTTCAATTAATATTTAAATGCTTTTATATTAAAACATGAAAATATATATAATAAATAAATTCAATTTAAATTATTCTTAACATGAAAAATTCATATTAATTTATTTCTTTGGTGGTCACATTTAATTGGAAGAAACCCAAACCAAATGGCGGTGTCCATCATGTCCAATATACCAATTTCACTAAATATAGAATATTCTTGAAGACACTGTTTTCTGTGACCCTATAAGCCCAAAAATTGATATCAGTTAATATTATTTATAGACCAATAGAATAATCTTGTAACCCCTCATTCCCCCTAAATCCAAGTATATGGTATATTCAACTGGTATAACTTCTAGTTTCATTACACACACTATGAGTGACAATTCTACTCCCAATGCACCCTTGGTCCCCCAATGATCTAATATTGTTTAAATCCACGTAGAATTAAATTATAAAAATTTATAAAACAATTAAAAAGAAATAAAAGTCTACTTCAGTACATAGAAACGAATTTTTAATCCAAAACCATAATTCAATCAATTTATTATACACACAATGTACAAAAATGATTTTTAATGTAAACCCCACCTTAAAATGATTTATTCAGAAGTAATCCATTAAAAAAATCAATTAATTTGAATTAATTACATAAAGAGATTTAAATGAAAAATAATGAATTTATAGAGGTATCCCACAGTATAGAGACAACTACCTCAATAAGCGATATACGACTAAACTCTTTCGAAAAAAATGATGATTAAAGAGTAAATCAAGTCTTCATGATCCTAAATTCAAAATACGAACATAAATCATATAAAAAACCTCATATTAGGAATTAATATCACCATTTGGTTCACAAATATAATGTTATATGAGATATACTAGGGATCTATGATGAAAAGGAATACCTAGATCAAGAAAGAATCATCCCTTGATGAGGTTAATCAAGATGAAAGAAAATACACCCTGAATTCAAATGAGGATTAATTTTGAGTGACTAAGATATATTTTATGAAGAAATTTTTTTATTATTATGTTTATAGGTGTTAAAATGGTTGTGACTGATAGTTTTAAAATAATTTTCTTGATATTAAAAACCATTCACATGGTTTTCAATGTAGGACCGCATGATTAAAAAAACAGTGCACGGTAACCATGCGCCGTCACTTGAATACTAGATAGAGTGAATGGTTTGATGAATGAATAGTTCAATCATGAGAAAACCATGATAACCGTCATTATACAATGGTTCATATTTTTTAGGGGTTGGTCGCACTTTTGAAATAACTATGTTCCCACTAATAATGACTCACAACAAGGTGAAAGGCTTATTGGGCCAAACCAATCAACTTTCCCTAACCATGGTCCAACTATTCACTAGTCCATGGGATTACAAAATATTAAAATACTCCCTAAACTAATTCAAATATAGACTCAAACAAATCATTATAAAAAAGGGACAACAATTACATGAACAAGGTAAGTTGATGTTAAAATAACCCCATCATTGAGGCTTTCTGTCCCCATAAAGTGATATGGATTTTAAATCTATGAAACAATGAAGAAAATCCATCCTCTTCAATGATTCATGACTTATATCTCAGGGAAATACCATATGAAATTGAATAGTACCAAAACCAATGGAATTATTTTACCACACTATACCTTATCATGGTGATCCATAATATGAAATAGATTCAAAATAATGATGGTATCTGGAACAAGATAAAAATACTCCCATTCAGTAACATGGGAATGATTAAGTTGATACCTCATTGTCTACGATACAAGAAACATGTCATCTATTTTGGTCAAACGGGATGGTATGTATAAACTATACAAAACCTTTCCATGTCACTCCAAAATCACAAATCCCCCCCCCCCAATGATTAGTTCAATAATTACATGCCTACTGAACTGAATATTTCCTTATTGGGGATAATCTATTAGAATAAATGATCAAAAAATAAAACATTAATAGCCTTTGACAGATATCTTCATATTATTTCCAATAGCATTGTGATGTAAAGAGCCTATTCGGGATAAATTGAACCTTTTATGTTTTCTCTTGAATAATAACGATCACAACAAAGGACCACTCTACTTACACTACTCAGTATAAGAGAGATATACATAGGCACCAATATAATGATTCAATAGTACCTAATTTATAGAATCATAAAAAAATTATTTAGAAATTCTACCCAAGGAAAATTGTTTCCCAAAGGTTCATAAAAATCAAGCATGAAAACATGGAGCATATCCTGAAAAACTAATGTATCTCTCTCTATTGATCCATTCCTATACCAATGAAATTCTATGATATATTTGAATATGGAAACCTAATTATCTTTGTTAATAATTGAAAGATCTATATGTGAACCTTAGATACATGTTAGAAATAATTATAGTGGGATCCCCTTGAATTCATAGAATCTTCTAGACAAACATGTATTCAAGATGTTTCACATTAATCATATCCTTGATTGGTATTAAATGATTTAATTTCATATTTCAATCATTGATCACCCAAATTGAATCCTCCCAACAATAATTCTATAGATATCCAAAGGAAAACTACATATAAATCTAATCCAGAAACTATATTTGAATTGGTAAAGGATGAAAAAAACCTTATGTTCCATGGTTTTTATCCATAATCTTCTGATAAGTTACAAGTCGTGATATGAAATATCCAACTAACCACCTTGTCAAGGGACACTAATGTTAAAATCCCATATCATGACACTTCATGGTAGTCCCAAGGTGAATATACCAATAGGACCACAGTCTATTTTCCATTAACTAATTCCGTAGATATTTCCAAACTACCAACATATCGTTGAAGTATAATACTACATTATGAGAAAATGAACACTCACCCAATGTATCACCACCATAAAGTATTTTTATAAAGTGTTGGATCTTAGTTTATATCCTTAGATCATGATGATCCCCCTCATAACAAGATCATAAATCATTAATCAATTCCATGTAAACCATTCCACCTACATCGTTTACATGTTGGGTTATCTTTTTGAACAATATAAGTAGAGACCAATATTCATATAAATCAATTACGACTTGGTTCAATAATTTTCATATCAAGAGAATAGTGACCACATTTTCTTTCCTAGGATTATATGAAATGTAAAAATCAAATTTTTTATGATACTAAACCAAGAATATCTATCACAATTTCTCATCCCTCTAAGAAAAAATAAATTTTATGCACTTATGATAAGAATACACTATAAATCACTCCGCAAAGTGATAGTGATTCCTCATTTTGAGGTCATACAAAACCTATTCAAACTCAATATTGGTGGTTGGATAGTTTAATTAATTTAGAAATAATTGGAGTGATCTATAAGTATCTACATATTTACTTATACCATGATACATCCATAACCTATATTAGAAGCAATGTGGATAACATTATTATACAAAATTGTTTCCGGAAGAATCAAAATCAGTGATGAAGTCATCCTCCCATTATGTTTCACAACTTATATCTGAAATTATTCATTCCAATAATTATTTACACACTTATAGTTCAAATAATTCATTGGATAAGTGAGATTAAATAAACCATGATCAAAGAATATATAATAACCATAAAATCTAAAGAACATCTAGATATCAGACATTTTTTCAGGGTTCTCCTTGGACACAGATTCATGTATCTAATTAGGATCCACTTAGGAATCCCTCTAAAATAATAAATGATCTTGAAATAATGCTTATTGAATCCAAAATTCCCATTTTGAAATAATTCTGAATAAATTATATTCTTTCACATGTCTATGAATGATATCAAATTTTTTTAATGTGTTGTCTCAGGTATATCATCTTCTTAGACTTTCAAATGATGCAACATTGAATAAATATCAATATTTGAAAACCAATAATATAAGGCCCCTACCTTAAAACATTACATAATCATGAATTAAATGAATAATTCACATAGAGGATCTTTTCAGGTTAATAGTTTTAGAGAATTAGGACATAACTATTACATCTCAAAAGATTAAAAAGTAGAAACTTCTACTAAGTTTCCATAAAATAAAAACTCATAAAAAGAAACATGTATTGATCCATGTTTTAGATAGCATGACTTTTCCTTGATCCCATACTTGACCATATTCCACATTATGTCCTGTGAAAAACATTTCAAAAAAACTTGGGCTGAGCATAAAAAGCTCAATAAGGGATACACAAAGAAGGAAAACTATTAATTTTTCAAAACAGCAAGTAATCCATGAATACTTTATCAAAGTAATACTTTTCACTTTTATGAAGCACAAAATACTATTCATTGAATAAAATATCATTACTTACCCTTTTGTAACCAAAATATTAATATAAAACCTTTATAAAGAACACATAATATATAAAGGTAACTTGGGAAATAAATATACTTGAATGGAATAAACATACGGTCGACTTCCACACATATAATTTAATGGAATAGCCATACGGCTAACTTCCATACCCAATGTATTGGAGGTTATAACGTAACCACCCATCTTGGTATTCACGTCACCACCCGTCATATGGTTTATCACGTAACCACCAGTCAAATGTCCAAGTACCATTATAAAATCATAACACATAAAAAAATTATAAAGGAAAGAAAACATTCCCACATTTCAATCACAATATATTAATTAAATATATTGACATAAAAAATCCATTATAAAATCCATTTTCAATAATAAAATACATTAAAGGGTATATGGTATTTATTTACTTTTAAAAATTTTACGGCATGTTGAGGAACCCAAAGATCAAATAATACTCGCGGTGGTGTAAAAGTCATTGTCACCATGTACGTTAAAAAAACATACCTTTTCTTGTTTAGTAAAACTCTTACTATATAAAAGATATATTTTGAATAAAAGCATAATTACAAGGGTTTTATTCAGCGTATAAAATAAAGTCTTGTATTAGAACAAAATATGCCTCAATGAAAGGATATTGAGAAGAAGTCCCTTACAAAGAAGGTATCCTTTTATTAAGGATAAATCAATTACATAATTATGTGTGAAAAAAGAAAACACCAAATTTAAGTGGATATTAAGTGTAAAACAATCAGAGTTCATTCACACATACTCATAGAACTACATATTCACGTAGTACAAGTTTAACCCAAAGTATTGAAATTGAGTTACGAAGTTCCTTTGCAAAAAATTCGACAGCCTAAAGACGTCACATTAAAATTCATAAAATTAGTTGATGAGAGAGAAAATGGTATCTTATCAATTGGACATAAAATTTACATCAATAAGGATATATAATAACATATCTTTGCAT
Source organism: Viscum album (assembly GCA_963277665.1). Taxonomy (NCBI): domain Eukaryota; kingdom Viridiplantae; phylum Streptophyta; class Magnoliopsida; order Santalales; family Viscaceae; genus Viscum; species Viscum album. The sequence goes on from OY728137.1 coordinate 118,794,516, forward strand.
TATAAGATGTAAATTAAAAGAACTAACAAAAATAAGTCTTTTAAAAAGAGGAGGGTGAAAGCTTCCCTTACCGACTTGGGTAACTTTTAAAACCTACACCACATGAAATAAGGACTATACAAAATTGATGTAAATACCCATAAAGGAAATTATATTACAAAAAAGTGTAGAATAATGGGCAGTACATACACCACACAAAATAAATAGTGGAAAATGTTGCATAAATCTAACGGGAATAAAATTGAGATGAAAAATCCCTTATGAAAACTCGGCAGCCTAACGGCGCCACATAAAACATTCAAAAAATGGATTGATGAAATTAAATAGGGTCCCTCATCATATGAACATATAAATTATAGTAAGATTAATATAAAATAACCTTCCCCAACATAAGAAATAGGAGCATAAAATAAATGGCATAAAAGAGAGTACTTAAAAAGAAAGAGATAGGTAGGATCCCTTACCTCAAATCCGACTTGTCTTGTTCGTTTCATTATATTACTGAATAATAAAATTTTTTCAATTTATATTTTATTAAGGACCTCATTTAAATATTATTATTCATTTCATATCACATATTATAATGTTATAATAATTGGTTAGTAATGTGAGTTCATATTAGACGTTTTTGCTGATGTTTGGTACATGAGTCAAAAATGAACTTGTTTGAGAATGATTTTTTATGTAGTTATAAGTAAATAATCTCCAGAATAGTATTAATGATTTAATTATAATATATATCCGGTAAATATTCATTTTATACTATTCCATAACATTTGGAGATAATAAGTAATGAAATGCTCCGTTCATGGAGACGGTAGGCCGTACGTACGCATGAACACTACTTTTTTTCATTGTCATATTAATAGAATTAAAAATAAATGGGAGATATATATATTATAATTACAGTATAATATATATTTTATATAGGTCACATATTCTCATTTATTTCATTCTTTATAAATTCTATGTATTTCATGAACGAGTCACAACACTTGAGGCGGCGGTAGTCCACACTTCCTCGTATGGAATTATCGCATTCTCACAACATGAAAAGCATAAAGGTATATTTTAAATATAAAATAAAGAAGCATAGAGAGTAAATAAATATAATATATATCATATAAAAATAGTTTCATCATAATGGACACCATGAGATTTGGTAGGAAGAAGATTGAACAATCATCGTTTCGTGAGGCAGTAATTCGCCATCCACAGAAACAGTATGTTCTTTAACCATTAGACGAAGGTGTGTGTAAGTGTATCTTGTATCATTATCATAACAACATACTAGTATATTTATTATACTGTTGTTGTTAAAAAATAAAAGAATAAAAATAGTTTATGGGGTTGGAGAAGCAAAATAAAATAGAAGAACATTAGGGATGAATTTACCGTTAAATCGGGTAACACTTCTTGATTTGAGCTCAAAGGCTTCCATTGAAAGACTTACGCACAAAGTGAGGATTCTAGAAGTAAGAGAGGGCTGTGGAGAGAAAAAATGGGCATGATTTGGCCGAGAAAAGGTTTGAGAGGTGTGGGTAAGGTGGTAGAGGTGGGGGCCTTTTATAAGAGAAGAGGAGCGGCAATCTTGGAAAGCTATAAAATATTACATTATTATAAAATTCTTTTCAGATTTTAAAGTTCCCAAAAGGATATATTTCGAGGATAAGGAGATAAGGTATATAAATCCACCCATACAATAGGTTTTGGACAAGTTTAAGACTGAGAGATTACCCTATCTTCTCGTTTTATTTAAATCGTTCATTTATGAGGTAATCACTGCATCATCACGGTGTCATAAATAAATTAATTTATTTAATATCTAAAAATTATAAAAAAAATATCATGATGTAGGAAATATTTTTATATTTCTAATGAATATTTATAGTAAAAAATATGACTTTTATAACACCATCTAAAAATTGTTTTAGTAAAACAATACGTGTTTGTGACATTTTAATTTTAACCTTAAATAAAAAGTTATGAATGTCATTTTCCTACCAATGTGGCTCCACGGGGTCCCCAAGTTGACCCATGGATTGTCTTGGTTGGACATGACTCATCAAATAATGGTAGGATATGTGTCAAGGTCATTTAATATTATTATAACATTATCTTTACCTTAAATTATACTAATGACCTTTAATCGCGATTAATAAAATTTAAAAGTTACTATTCACCAAAAAAAATATTTTAATCCCATTGAACCACATTCTACATCCTAATGACAACCATGTATGTCTGATTTTTTAAAATCAAATCACATAAGTGGTAATGTTTCATTTAAACAAAAAGTCAGTTTTTTAACTGCCACTTAGTGGTTTTACTATTCATCAAATATTGAAGTTTTTCAAAAAAAATACCAAAAATTCACCATAAGCTGTATTTGATATTCCGAATTCAAAAATTATTTCTATTTTAAAAAATAAAAAAGGTATAATTTTCATTAATTAATTTAATAATTAATTCCCGCTGTCAAAACAAATAGCGTGTTCGAAAGAAACAATATCTATTAAAAGATTGACACTAGTTTAAGTTCAATTTCAAAGTGAAATTAATTCCAATGACGCCCATTAGAATAAATTGTAAAAATATATTCTAATTTAACTTTAAAACCAATTCAAAAGATGATCTATGAATATAAATAAATTATATTAAAAATAGGTTTTGAAAAAAAATACAACACTTTTCACCTATTCATTAAAAATGAACTTTATAGTAAAAATACCAAAATTTTAAACAAAGTAAATATTGATGTCCCGATTCTAAAAAGAATTTTATTTTGTCAAATATAACACATAACATTGTAAAAAAGTGGATTTAAAAGAGTTACTCCATCAAAAGGCGGTTAATCGACCTTTTACAGAATATTAGAATATTTATGCTTAAAATTGGATTCATTCGCATTTTAATAACATAACATTTATTGGAAAAATGTAAAAATATTAGACAAACATATAAAATCATATTATAGTTAGTTCCGTTCATTCCCTCAATTACAACAGCTAGGCGTTAACTACCATTTAAAATAATATTATTTTATTATTAGAGTGCAACGTAAGATTTCAAAGAAACTCGTTGTTGCGTATTGGGTATGCCATCAGGCATAGCGTTCCCTTTAATGTAATATTAATATTTTATTCAAAAATATTAATAAATATGAAAAAGTAATAATATTTATTTACCTTTGATGTTACAAATATGACCCATCAATATGATCAAAGTTGTCATAAATTCTGTGAAAAATATATCTTTTCTTTACAGTCACATGGTATAAGGTCCCATAATGCTTACAGATACTAGTGAACCCATAATCCTTCTTATAAAAGTGTATTCTCAATGACCCTAGTGAAAATATATATTGAATTAATACCTTTTCCTCAAATTATAAAATATTTAAATTATTTTCTATTAATTTAGATAGTGTCATACGATAATATAGAAAATAAATGGGAATCATACAATAGAGCAGTTCAAGGAAAAAATCAACAAATCTTAAAGGAGATAGAACATAAAAATCATATGGAAAGGCCTTAGGGTATGAATATATAACTGTAGGAAGAATATTACCAATAAAAGATCAACTAAAAAATATAAATACTAGCATGATGGAAACACAATATAATAATAAAAAATACCAACCCTTCCCAATTTAAAGTCCCACTCACCCTAAAATCCCCGAATGTCACCATAAAAAGATAAAAACTAAACTTAACGATGATACCAACCAACCTAGGATTTTACAAGTCCCGTCAAATCAATTTCCATTATCACATTAAATATTTCATGATCATGAACCAAGAAGTCGCACACCCTATTAAAATACACTTAAATGAACCGACACATGGGACACTTGAAACCTTCTTCAGACTTCTTTCCCAATGGCATTGAAATACCCAACAATAAAAAAATATTATTTGAGCACAATCCCAAATCATCTAATAACTATTATAAAATAAAATAATAATTATCACCAATATCAAATGAATATATATCCATAAAACATAAAATTGAAATTGTACTACTAAAAATTCTATTTTCCTACATCATATTCCTCTCAAACATAGTCCATCTCCTAATGAAATATTTACTCTCCTCCTCCATGATCTTTAATAGGCACATTCACACCGCTTGGGTTTAGATTAAGGCCCACCAAAAATTAATGAATCAACACTAACCTTTAAAATTCTGATGAGAGTGGATAAATCCTTAATATTGTGGGAAATCATATAACAACACCTCTAAAGTCCTATAAGTCCACAAAAAGAAAAACTATTATGATTTTCTATAATGTAACTCTTGGTATGTCTGTTCATTCAAAAAATATAGCATAAAATTACATATATACTAATTCTTCCCTTGAAACTAAACTAAATATACCAACAATTCCTAAACTTCCTTTTCTTTCCAGAAGTGTCACCACAGATAATAGATTCAAAAAATTAAGATCCACCAAAACCAATCATTACAACTATATATGCCTTTTCAAAATAAGAGTTGTTGATTACCTCAAAAAATTTCCAAATGAACATGAGAATTACATTGACCAAATATTTCCCTTCATCCCAATCTCAAACCTTCTAGCCCTAATAAACTCAATATTGATAGTATCCCATAGAATATTTACCAACTCATTAAAACATGATGAATAACACAGAATGGTATTCTCAACATAATACCCAGTCTAAAACACCTGGGTCTTCATTGTACGTAACATATCAAGGTAAAAATATAGTTTTAAAATCATCATTATTGAAGTATAGGTATGATTTTCAAGTATAGTATCTTCAAAAATAGAATACAACCATCTCATTCCCCATCCCTCCATCATGTATTTGAAAAATAACACCTTAGTGTCTACATGAGTCTCAATTTTTTTTAATATCTTCTTAATACACTATTGAAACTCCTCAAATTCCTAGGGTACATTTTCACCAAGGAATACAAGTGGTTACTACTTAGTGAATTCCGAGTCATGACCAACCACAAATTCAGGTTTCTAGAGGCTCAGTTATCCCAGAGTTTAAATTTTGTGGATAATAAGTTCATCCAAATTCTGGTCCATCATATGATTTAAATATAGATCATTTTTCACCAAAACATCACCCAAATTCATTTGTTCACTTCTATGATGCATCAACTAACAAACAGAAGACAACTAGAAATCAGAATTAAAGAATATTCCAAAAGTATAGCTCCACCATTAATATATCATTTCACTGCTTTAACGAAGATATTTTTTTTAATCTGATATGAATTATAATAAAGATATTTAATTGCATAAAAAATTAATAGATTAAATTAAGTAAACTACCCATCCATTTTATTTAAATTACCACAAACTCTAAGTCTCAAACCTAGTAAAAAATTTGAACTACCTATGGTATCTTGATTTTAGACAAGGAAGTGACCTTGACAATAACACTTCTGCACTTAATTAGAAGAATCTCAATTGTACTAACTATTATCAACCGAAGACACAAATCTGAAATTAGAACATTTTTTGACACTTCAGTATGGAATTATCATTTTAATAATATACTATAACATACCATATTAGGTCAACTAGATAGGTCAAATGAACATGCCAATCACTATGTAACACCCCCATATTTTATGATATATATATTTATATTATTAATTGATTTTTAATTTTATATATTTTTTATTACCTGAATTATCTAGTTAAATTTATTTTACACACAAACACTTTTTTTGGCTTGTGTTACACACAACACTGAGTTTTAATTAATACTGAATACATATTATTATTATTATTTAAAGAGACCATTATTACATATTTTTTAAATTTATAGAATAAATAGATATGAATAAATTTTAAAAATTAAATATAATTGATCATAAAAATACCAATTATTGATAAAAAATTAATTAATTTTTTCAGTATCATTTTTATACATTTTGAAAATATTTTCTTTCCAATATATTTTTTTATTTGATTTTTTTATAGTTAAGAAAATTATATTTTCCGAAAATTATAATTTTTTTTGGAAACATAATACTTCATTTTCTAAATTATTATTCCCAAATTATCTTAGGGTGAATTTTAGGGATTATTCTAAAATTATTCATGTTTTGATGAGTAGTAAAAAATACTAAATTTTAATTGAAAACCTACATTTCATTTAATTTATTAATAATGTTAAATTATATTTGAAAATGGTTTTAATGTTATATTAATTTAATTATATATAAATTAATTCAATTTTGGTCATTAAAATAGATTTCATGTATAAGTTTTATAAAAAAACAATGTTATAATTTCAAATTTTTATATTTAAAACCCCATATTCCCATCGTGTTTGTGAGATTACTTTTACACATAATTGTTTCACTTCATGGAATAGAATTTGAAAAAAAGTATTCTTTATTTAAAACAAGAATAATTTAATATCGGGCAACATTCATCAGTAAGAGTTTTCGTATTTTTACCTCCAAATAGTTCAATTATTATTTTACAAGGTTTATATAATGAAATAAATAAATTACATATACATCGATGTTGTTATGTTAAGGACCTGGCCCACAAAAATATTCTATTTTATAAAATGGGTTAAGAACTCATTATTCAAGTGTACATAAAACTATTGCCTCAGGAACCGATGCCATTCATTTATTTTCCATTTGCTCCCCTTATAGTTTCGTATGAATATGGATTAAAAATATATATTTATTATATTTATTTAATTATTGTACCTTTGGTTTTATTATATTTTATATAACCTTCCATATTCCATTAAATAATAGATATGACAACAATGTTCAATTGTATAGTAGACTACTACATCGTGAAGTGATGTGATTCATTATATTCAAAAAAAATTCATTTAAAGAAATAAGGATAAATATATGAGATATAAAAAAGATAATCGTGTTATTAATGACATATTTTACATTCATAAATGATAATATAAATTTTTTCGTACCTATTCTCTCAATAGAAGTGGATAACGTCATTCTTGTACTTGTAGACTACCACCTTCCCGATGTGATGTTACTCCATTTGGTCACCACACCACATCAATGATATGTATAATTGTATTCAAAAAATATAAATAGTATTTATGATATTATAATCAATATTTAGAAGTAATATATTACTTACCTTATTTACATAATGATTATTCAAAAATGTAAACGTTACTCATGCATTCTTAAGACCAATATCTCTATGACTGCAAGGTACATCATTTCCTAGAAAAATAATTCCTGATTATTCGTGATAGTATAATTAATATATAATAATGATAATTATTTCGTTATTATTATAATTTACATAATTTCACCCTGATCATTTAAACGGTACTAAAAATAAAAAATAAAAAAATATACTAAAACAAAGATGTTGTTACCGAAATCATGACTCTAACATGGAACTGTTAATTAATAGGTAATAAAAGTTATAAGTAAATAATATATGGAAGGATATATATATATATATATGTGTGTGTGTGTGTGTGGTTCAAAAAAATATTTATAACAAAAATATAATTATTATATATTAGTTTTTAACATGTACGAATGATGTCGTGACTAAATGTAAGGGATTTATGTCTATCTTTTTTTTGATAAAAATCTATATTTTCCACTTGTTTCTTTTATGTCATGTATATACTATGAGTTAATTTATTATCTTATTATTAAAATTAAATTTTTTTACATATCCATTTTATGGTATCTGTTTAATGGGTTTTGCGGTTATATGTGACTAAATTGGTAAAGGATTTTTGTCTCAATGTCCATTTATTGACACATATGATTTTGTTAGAAACATATTTTTCTCTATGTGGTATAAAATAACCCCCCTTTTATTCTAATATCAGGAATATATTTATCCTTGTCATATCTTATGGTTCATTTAATGACCTTATTTCTTGGGGAATACATTTCCACATCACCAATGTAGAAAAATATTTATGATATAATATCACTGTTTAACAAGATTATTTGTTATCATGTTCATGATGATTGAATACTATGATAAATATCTATGTAAGCTCATTAATTTTATTAAACTCCTATTATTTAATTATAATACAAGTACCATATTAAATATATTATCCTTGTTTAGTCAGGAGTTCAAAAATAGTGTTTCTATGATAGATTTTTTTATTGAAATCCATTTTTCTTCAACATTAATGTTTTCTAAAAATGATTCCAAAAGTTATTTAATGACACTTGAATGGTTTATTAAATAAAAGTTTACAAATTAATGATTTCTTAAATAAAATTTGTAATCTAATAATCATTTTTTTCATAAAATTTTCATTTGAATTTAACAAAAAATGTGAAAATAATGTTTGTTTTCATAACTTGCGTGATATCGAAAATATTTTAAGATATCATGACCACTAAATTATTTTAAGAATACCTTAATTTTTTGCAAATTTTAGTTAAAAGAAAATTTCTTCGTTATTATTTGCTAAATATCATGATTTTTAATAAATGATTTTAATGTAAATAAGGTAATTTCAAATGTTTATAATATTTTTAAACTGTAATGTTTATTTTTGTTATTAAAAGTTTTAAATGACTTAAAATATTCATTTATAATTTTTAAGGTTATTTTGATAGAAACATTTTCTCCAATATGACTAATTATTTTATGTTTTAAAGTGTTACTTTATAGTAAAAGTTTTCTTCCTCTAGAATCATTCCATGTTATTTATCTATCAAAATAACTCTCCATATAAGTTTGAAATACTTGTTATAACATATTATTTAATTGGGATATGAACAAAGGATACTGATATTATTACATACCAGAATGGTTTGTGATAAAATTATGATTATAAAACATGTTTCTCTTCTATGGGTTTTACCATGATAAAATTCTTATGAAACCCCCTTCTTTTACACTAGTTATGTAATGCTGAAATGATTAAATGACCATAAAACCTATCTCTTTTCCATAATATATTATATATTTATATGTTTATGAAACTTATTTCATTTTATGGGTAGTGATATGATTAATTTTTATGATATTATAGATCATATATGTATGATTTTCATTATCTTTCAGTAGGATCTAAAACACCCTTGCAAACGTTAGGTATTGATTTTTATATCATGAGATATAATTGACATGAATGGTGAGGGAACTCAGTTCAGTATGGTAATTTCCCACTCTGATGGTCTTGAGAGATATATATGACTGACATGATGGTTTATAGTGTGACCCAATTCCACTATAAAGAAATTGATACCATTTGGGATGTCAATATGTCCTACCCAGACTGTATTGTCTCCTATTTACTTCCCTAATAATTTCTGGAAATGAGCCTTGAGTACTAAGGAAATTTTCTTCTGTGTTTATGTGTATAAAAATTCTGTGACTTATACTAATTTTATGTCGTAATGGTATATGTTATTTTATTTTCATATGATTAATATTTTATGAACATATAATCATTATTCAATAACTCATGATTATAGTAATTGATATACTGGGTATTTTTTCAAATGATATTATCATGTTTTCATACACTCATTTTCAAGAAATTTATTTTATATCTACTTTTTAAACCTTAATGAGAATCCCATTTCACCCTTTCTCTTGACTCATTTATTTATATTATAATGAAATTATTTTATGCATGAATACGAAAGTGGAGATCTCTCTAGGTGACATTTATGAGCTTTCATGAATAAAGAATATTATTTTCTATGATTCAAACAACACTAATCAACTATGGCCTTATTCATGTGATTTTTCCCACTAATGAGTATTCATTTAAAAATGTATAATATTAACATTTGAGAAGCATGTGTTTCTATTTTTTTAGAGGAAATTTTTGTTTTCCTTTTGATACTATGATGATAAAAAATAAGTGATGTACCAAGTATTATTTCTAATGATATGTCTAGGGATACAACTAGGAAATAACATATGGATGATTAAAATCATTGTAATATTTTTTAGAATTCAAGTAATAGATAGTGAAAATGGTATCCAATATATTATATCCCAATCTGGTATTCCATGTGGATATGGATTAGGAATAAAGGAACCTAGGGATAATTAATCTGAAATGTGTTGATTGAACATGGATGAACTATGATAATCCTATGGATTTACATATAAAAAATAAGGTTTCGTGATTTAGACATTATATAAGTTTTTTTTATGATTATGTGATTTCCAACTATGATTAGTGTTGACCACAATATGATTATGGGTTTTAGTCAATGGTGGAATGTTTAGGAAATAGGGTTAATAATACATGTGATAGAAAACATTTCTGATAAGAAGGAAAATAAGAGGATTACTAGAGTGAATATAGTGAGTATATCTTATCATACATAGAAATTATATCCTTTTAGATGAATATTCATTATATTAAACAAACAGACGACAGAGGTCTGTTATATATTTGTTCCTTTGGAATCATAGAACTAAATATTCTAAAATCTTTAATGATATTCAATGTATCCCATAAATATATTATCCCTCTAGTACTATAACATTAAAAAATTTCCTCAAAACCATGGGAAAGGAAATATATGATACGGTGAACCTATATTCTTAGTAAGGGTAAACAAGGGAGATACATAAAAAAAATAAGAGCATAATTTTTTGGGATCATGAGAAAAAAATTAGAAAACAATCACTTAAAAATAATATACAATAAACATGAGAAATGTAATTAAATTTTAAAGTTCATAATACATGAATCATAAGAGAATAAAATACCATGATCCATGGGGGAAAACATTATCCTATGTAATCAACTTGTGGAATGCAAATAATAATAGAAAATAATTTACATATTAGACATGGAACATTTCTATGTGTATCATATTGTAATGTGTTAACTTCCAAAACCATCATAACAGTAGAGGTTTAGTCCTAAATCCTTCATAGAAAAAAATATACCTTAATTAACTGGGGTCTCTTCCAATTCTATCATTGTCTTATTGAACATGGTTAACTCACCATTCATTTACTTTATTAAAAATTTGTGTTCTCCCCAATTCCTATTGTAATGCCCCGACCCCAGCTACCCAGAGTCGGTGCATTACTTCGTAACATTAGCATGATCACAAAAGATCAAGTCTCGAAAGACCGATTAGTTTAGTAGCCTTGGAAACACTAGATACATTCATAAGTCTTACATTACATCATAAATTAAAACAAAACTACAACATCTTCTCTTCATATCCCCTTATATTATCCCTGTAGGTCATTCATAATATACTTCTTCACATCCTGGAATAAATTAAAACATTGAAAGGGGTGAGATTAGATGCTCAGTAAGGATAACAATATAGCAGAAGCTTTCATAAATAAACATTAACATTTAAGGCAATGTATAACTAAAACAAAAGTCTTTTAAACTTGAACTTTAGCATAATATGGAAAAAGTAAACAGAAATAATGCCATTTACTTACTCACAAGGATATTCTACTTGTCGAATAATCACATGAAATATCAATAACCACTTTCATAATGATGGAATGCGTAATGCCAGACTATCATACCCATGTAGCCAAGGCCTCGTGCCAAGACCACAAATAATATTTTGTCAAGGCCTCATTCCAAGACACTAGTTTGTCTCATGAGACTTACCGATCCATCGAGGAGCTATAGCGGGCTCCACCCGTCACTTATTAAGTCCAATGCATTTCTCATATGAATAGGTTTTAACATATCATAAACCATAACATAATCGTATCACATGAAACATGCATAAAGGAAACATAACATTTCCACATTTCAATCACAAGATAACAATACAACACATTGACATAATAAAAACGCTTTCAAAACCATTTTCAATAACAAAATAAGAGAAAGTTAAAACATTGTACTTATTTTTCATTAAAAAAAAGTGATGGCTTTTAGAGGAAGCTGAAACTCAAATAATGGTCACGGCGGTGGAGAAGTCGTTGTCGTGACATATGTATGGAAAGAAAAACATTCCCTTTTGTCGTTTATTAAAACGCTTCGTATAAAAAAGATTCCTTTTGAATAAACATAAAATTCAAAGGGGTTTATACACCGTATAAAGAAAGTTGTGTATAAAACCAAATATGCCTCAATGAAAAGAGATTGAGACGAAGTCCTTAAAAAGATAATTTTTAAAATAAAATAGATCTATTATGTGTATTCACTATAAGTACACATAATTAAAGTACAAATACAATATAGGATATAATAATATCATGACATAATTTGAAAATAGGAGATTAACCCAAAGAATAGAAATTTGGTTAAGAAGTTCCCTTACCTCGTGTCCGACTTGACTCGACAGCTCTTCAAACTCCTGAATAGTAAACTAGAGTTAATCTCTACCTTCTTAAGAAAATTTTTCAAGTTCATTATTCCTTTTATATAACTTATTACCATGTCATGAACATTATTTAATTATTTAAGTTTATAACGGTCGTTTTGTCGATCTTAGGTACTTGAGTCAAAAATAAACTTCTTATAATTACAAGTTGTTCATGTGGTGAAATATCCATTATATACAGAATTATATTCATTATTTAGATATCATATATATCATATATATCCAGTATATACATTCATTTATAATATTACGTAACATTTAGAGGTAGGAAATGAAATGCCCCGTTCATGGAGACGGTAAGCCGTACGTACGCATGAACGCTACTTTCATTTATATTTCGTATTTAATGGAATGAAATAATAATGATATAAATGTGTAATATAATTCCAGTATAATATAGTGTATAATACCATTTACTACATCCTTTATACATCCCACATATGGCATTAACGATTCAAATCACTTTGAGGGGGCGGTAGTCCGCACTTCCTAAAATGAAATTATCGTGTTTACACATAATGGAAATTATAAAGGTATGACATAAATGAGAAATAAAAAAACATAATGAAAACATAAAAATAATATATATGTCATATATGAAAATAGTGTCATCAAAATGGCCACAATTAGAGGTGTTACAAGAATATTGAACAATCATCGTTTCGTGAGGCAAAAATTCGCCATCCACAGAATCAGTATGTTCTTTAACCATTTGATATAGGTGTGTGTAAGTGTAGCTCGAATACTTCTTATAACAACATCCTAGAATATTTTAGATTCTTATGTTGTTACAAAAGAAAGGAAAAAAAAGAGTTTAAGGGGTTGGAGAAGCAAAATAAAACAAATCAACATTAGAGAAGACATTACCTTAAAATCGGGTAACTCTATTGATTTGAGCCAAAGGCTTCCTTGGGAAGAATTCTGCCCAAAGTGAGGCTTCTAGGAGTAAGGGAGGGAAGTTGGGATAGTATTTGGGCAGAGTTTGGCCGAGCCAAATGTCTTGAATGTGTGAATAAGGTGGGAGTGGTGGGGGCCTTTTATAAGTGGAGAGGAGGGACACTCTTGGAAAGTAAGGAAATGTTACATTATTACACAATGCTTTTTGGATTAAAAAGGTCCCACAATTATATAATTCGAGTCTAAGGTGATAAGGGTTCGCAATCCACCCATCCAATAGGTTTTATACATGTGTAGGTCTTAGATATTACATTATCTTTCCATTTTATTTAAATCGTTAAATAATGAGGTCATCGCTGCTTCATCATGATTTCATAAATAATTTAATTTATTTAATGTCTAAAAATTATAAAACAAATACTATGATGTAGGAAATCTTTTTAGATTTCCAATGACTATTTATAGTCAAAAATATGACTTGTATAACCCCATGTAAAAATTGTTTTAGTAAAACATTTCATGTTTGTGTCATTTTTTACTTTAACCTTAAATAAAAGGTATTTATGTCATTTTCCAATTAAAGTGGATCCATGGGGTCCCCAAGTTGACCCATGGATTTTCTTGGTCGTCCATGGCACATCCAATGATGGTAGGACATGTTTCAAGCTCATCTCATTTTATTAAAACATTATTTTTACCTTAAACTACACTAATTACCTCTAATCGCGATTAAGAACTTAAAAGTTACTATTCACCAAAAATTATTTTAATCTCATTGAACCACATTTTACTTCTTAATGAAAACCATGTATGTCGGATTTTTAAAATTTAAAACACAGAAGTGGTAAAATTTCATTTAAACGAAGAATCAGTTTTTATAAGTACCACTTAGTGGTTTCACTATTCATCAAAAATTGATGTTTTTAGAAAAATCCCAAAAATTCACCCTAAGCTATATTTGATATTCTGATTTCAAAAATTATGTCTATTTTACAAAATTCCAAACATATAAGTTGCATTAATTAATTTTATAATTAATTCCCGCTGTCACAACAAATAGCGTGTTTTTAAGAAACAATTTATATCAATAGATTGACAATTGTTCATGCCCAATTTCAATGTTAAATTAATTCTAATGACCAACATTGGATAAAATGGTAAAAATATATTCTAATTATACTTTAAAACCACTAAATAGTATAATTTATCACTATAAATTATTTTGATTAAAAAAGTTGTATTAAGTATTTTTCACTATTCATAAAAATTTGGAAGTTCTCCGAAAATTACAAAAAATTCAACATAGGATAATTTCAACATTCCGAATCCAAAATAGAAGTCCATTTTGAAATATAAAATATATATAATTTCAAAAGGTGTGTATTACTATTCATAATGGCTATTTTGATTAGTCGCGGTGTGTTAGAACTCGAACTTGCGTACAATACAAGCTATTGCATTTTTGAAAGAGAGGCATATCGTGGAAGCTATGGGTGTTACATTCTCCCCTCCATCAATAACTTGCGTACTCGCAATTTGAAAATGTTCTTTGAAAATAAAAGGTTGAAAATAGAAAATACCATTGTGGAAACCCACATCTGAAATAAGGTTAATAAAATTTACCCTCAATAAGAGGGAAATGGAAATGAAAAAGTCACCACCAAATTATGATCTCAATAAGGAGAACATTGGTGGAAATTAGAGACATATAATTGGAGGAAAAATGTAAATATTTGTAGGGAGTGATTGAGGTCATCAATCACAAACAATTGTAAAATTGAGGGCCTCAAAGCCTTCAATCATTGATGATTTAAAATATTATCTGTTCAACAAGACATAAGGTATTAGGATAACACATTTTTTGTTTTAATATCCCTTTACTAAAGTTTAAGAATTAATTTATTCATAGAATAAGAGATAGGTATATATATTTATTCTTGAAAAGTAGAGTTTCAACCTTCAACTAATTTCTACCACAAACTCATCTTTCACTCAAAAAGATAATAGAACTAAAAAATATTCTATTTATCCTAATTGTATAAGGTTCAAAATATTACCACATACAATTTAGATTATGAAAAATATTTTGTAATAACCAGGGACTTCCTGTAGGCTAGTGGTAGGAAATAAAGGCCTGTCACACTATGGTTGTGGGTTCGATTCCTGCAGCTTTGTCCGATGCGACGGGTTATGCCCCACCCTGCAGGTTTTCCTTTTCCTAAAAATATAGTATTATAATATTCCAAAAATAATCTTCAGAAATTTTTTAACCTTAAACAATACTATCCAAAGATCAACTTAATCTATTCCAACATTTATAGTTATCCAAAATACCTCCGTCCAGATTTCCTCTAAAAGGTCTCTAAAATCCAAAATCAATTGTATCCTCATATTCCCCAAACAAAGTAAAGTTTCTCTTATTGTCACATACTAAAAATATGATTACCTTCATCATATTATATCCTTAATGAAAACAACATGTACTTCAGTACAATCCTTATATATATCACATTATTCTTATAACCTTAATCTAGTTCTTGAGTCCAAAAACACAAATACAATAATTATTAAACTTCATCTGTAGTAAAAACATAAGCTTGTCCTTGATCCCTTGGCTTTTCTGAGGTACGTTTTCCTGAAGCTTAGGACATTCATTTGCATAATGCCACATTTCCCTACAATTGTAGAATTCAACATTGATAGACTTTTTCTTTCCCTTGCAATCACGCGCCTGGTGACCTTTTTCTCCACATTTATAACAAACTCTCATTCCTTTTAGGAAAGTACCAGGGTGAATCTTCCCACAATTATCACATAATGGAAAATCCTTTTTTCCCTTTTTCCCTTTTTCTATCTCTTGTTCCACCGTTCTCTTCTTCTCTTTCATTACTTTGTTGTCATAAGACTTAGAGAATTCCTTTTCTGTCTTGATAGCACACGAGACTATATCCTCGTATGTTGAGAAAGATTGTGATACTAAAGCTCGACAGAGAAATGGTTTAAACTCATCAAAGAAACGATCAATCTTACTTCTTGGGTTACGTATATTATCTATTGCATGCCTCACTAACCTTGTAAAGTTAGCCTCATACTTTGCGACATTCTCAACCTCCTTTTGTCTCAGACTCATAAATTGTCTTTCCATATCTGCTCAATGGTCATGTGGAAAGTATTTTTCTAAGAAAAGATCTTTGAACTCTCTCCATTCCATACTTGATACTTCTTCATCTTTCTTTGTATTTTGAATCAATGACCACCATTGATCGGCATATCCAGTCAGGCGGTAAACTGCCATGATAACATTTTTCATATCACTACTCCCCAAGGCATGGAATATTTTCTCTAAGGAGTTTATCCATTTCTCAGCTACTAATGGAATTGTACCCCCATTAAATGTTGGTGGTTGTTGCCTCATGAAGCGATCTAACATTGATCCTCCACGTTGCGAATCAGGGTGCTCCATATGAGTAAGATTATTATTCATAACCTGAGTGAGTTGTCCCAGTATGGTAATAAGTTGATTAGCACCAGTTGTATCTCTAGATCCACAATAATTATCTTGAGAAGGAGGGAAATCCCTACACGGAGTGCGTGCATTGATACAGTTTCCATTCCTTCCACTAGGCGCCATTTCTAAACAATGTCATAAACTAGATTAGTTTATGAATCAAAATACATAATTCTATACTTGTAAAATACTTAACATAAATTGAACTATTTATATATATAATCCATAATCATAAAAATGTTTTCTTTGAGGAAGTATGTACTCATAACCCTTCATAGTGGTTTGTAATGAAAACGATAATTATCCTAAGCATATCCCCGGGGAGTGTTGTAACCAAGAGTGCAGCAAGGCCCGTTGTCGTGCACAAGTTCTCGTTTGAGTCTAGCTCAAAGCGGTGTTTTTAGGTTTTACCCCTAGGTACATCTGTGCCAGAGCCACCTCTACCGGCTTGTATCCATACAGGGATGTATTTCTCGGAAAACTCACAACATCACTACAATACCAAAATTCTAGGAAGTTCTTCTATACTATTCCCCAAAGTCTATCTTCGGGTTATGTGCTCTAATCAGAGTTTATCTAAATCTAGCTTCCAAGGTTTGTACTAAACTGCCATTGATACCAACTGTAACGCCCTGACCCCAGCTACCCAGAGTCGGTGCATTACTTCGTAACATTGGCATGATCACAAAAGATCAAGTCTCGAAAGACTCATTAGTTTAGTAGCCTTGGAAACACTATATACATTCATAAGTCTTACATTACATCATAAAGTAAAACAAAACTACAACATCTTCTCTTCATATCCCCTTATATTATCCCTGCAGGTCATTCATAATATATTTCTTCACATCCTGGAAAAAATTAAAACATTGAAAGGGGTGAGCTCAGATTCTCAGTAAGGATAACAATATAGCGGAAGCTTTCATAAATAAACATTAACATTTAAGGCATTGTATAACTAAAACAAAAGCCTTTTAAACTTGAACTTTAGCATAATATGGTAAAAGTAAACTGAAATAATGCCATTTACTTACTCACATGGATATTCTACTAGTCGAATAAACACATGAAATATCAATAACCACTTTCATAATGATGGAATGCATAATGCCAGACTATCATACCCACGTAGCCAAGGCCTCGTGCCAAGACCACAAATAAGATTTTGTCAAGGCCTCGTGCCAAGACACTAGTATGTCTCATGAGACCTACTGATTCATCGAGGAGCTATAGCGGGCTCCACCCGTCACTTATTAAGTCCAATGTATTTCTCATATGAATAGGTTTAAAATTATCATAAACCATAACATAATTGTATCACATGAAACATGCATAAAGGAAACATAACTTTTCCACATTTCAATCACAAGATATCAATACAACACATTGACATAATAAAAACTCTTTCTAAACCATTTTCAATACCAAAATAAAAGAAAGTTAAAACTTTGTACTTATTTTTCATTAAAAAAAGTGATGGCTTATAGAGGAAGACGAAACTCAAATAATGGTCACGGCGGCGGAGAAGTCGTTGTCGCCGCATATGTACGGAAAGCAAAACATTCCCTTTTTGTCATTTAGTAAAACACTTCGTACAAAAAAGATTCCTTTTGAATAAACATAAAAGTCAAAGGGGTTTATACACCGTATAAAGAAAGTTGTGTATAAAACCAAATATGCCTCAATAAAAAGAGATTGAGACGAAGTCCTTAAAAAGATAAATTTTAAAATAAAATAGATCTATTATGTGTATTCACTATAAGTACACATAAAGAAAGTACAAATACAAGATAGGATATAATAATATCATGACATAATTTGAAAATAGGAGATTAACCCAAAGAATAGAAATTGGGTTAAGAAGTTCCCTTACCCCGTGTCCGACTTGACTCGACAACTCTTTAAACTCCAGAATAATAAACTAGAGTTAATATCTACCTTCTTAAGAAAAATTTTCAAGTTCGTTATTCCCTTTATATCACTTATTACCATGTCATGAACATTATGTAATTATTTATGTTTATAACGGTCGTTTTGTCGATCTTAGGTACTTGAGTCAAAAATAAACTTCTTATAATTACAAGTTGTTCAGGTGGTGAAATATACATTATATCCAGAATTATATTCATTATGTAAAAATCATATATATCATATATATCCAATATATACATTCATTTATAATATTACGTAACATTTAGAGGTAAGAAATGAAATGCACTATTCATGGATACGGTAAGCCGTACGTACGCATGAACGCTACTTTCATTTCTATTTCGTATTTAATGGAATTAAATCATAATGATATAAATGTGTAATATAATTCCAGTATAATATAGTGTATAATACCATTTACTCCATCCTTTAAACATCCCACATATGGCATTAACGATTCAAATCACTTTGAGGGGGCGGTAGTCCACACTTCCTAAAATGAAATTATCGTGTTTACACATAATGGAAATCATAAAGGTATGACATAAATGAGAAATACAGAAGCATAATGAAAACATAAACATAATATATATGTCATATATGAAAATAGTGTCATCAAAATGGCCACCATTAAAGGTGTTACAAGAATATTGAACAATCATCGTTTCGTGAGGCAAAAATTCGCCATCCCCAAAAACAGTATGTTCTTTAACCATTTGATGTAGGTGTGTGTAAGTGTAGCTCGAATACTTATTATAACAACATACTAGTATATTTTAGATACTGGTTTTGTTACAAAAGAAAGGAATAAAAATAGTTTAAGGGGTTGGAGAAGCAAAATAAAACAAAACAACATTAGAGAAGACATTACGTTAAAATCGGGTGACTCTTTTGATTTGAGCCAAAGGCATCCTTGGGAAAAATGCTGCCCAAAGTGAGGCTTCTAGGAGTAAGGGAGGGAAGTTGGGAGAGTATTTGGGCAGAGTTTGGCCGATCCAAATCGCTTGAATGTGTGAATAAGGTGGGAGTGGTGGGGTCCTTTTATAAGTGGAGAGGAGGGGCTCTCTTGGAAAGTAAGGAAATGTTACATTATTACACAAAGATTTTCAGATTCCAAAGCTCCCACAATTATATAATTCTAGGATAAGGTCATAAGGGTTAGAAATTTACCCATACAATAGGTTTTAGACATGTGTAGGTCTTAGATATTACATTATGTTTCCATTTTATTTAAATCGTTAAATAATGAGGTAATCACTGCATCATCATTATGTCATAAATAATTTAATTTATTTATTATCTAAAAATTATAAAAAAATACTATGATGTAGGAAATCTTTTTATATTTCCAATGACTCTTTATAGTAAAAAATATGACTTTTATAACCCCATGTAAATTTTTTTTTAGTAAAACAGTTCATGTTTGTGTCATTTTTTATGTTAACATTAAATAAAAGTTATTTATGTCATTTTCCAACTAAAGTGGCTCCATGGGGTCCCCAAGTTGACCCATGGATTGTCTTGGTCTGCCATGGAACATACAATGAGGGTAGGACATGTGTCAATCTCATCTCATATTATTAAAACATTATTTTTACCTTAAACTACACTAATTACCTCTAATCGCGATTAAGAACTTAAAAGTTACTATTCACCAAAAATTATTTTAATCTCATTGAACCACATTCTACTTCTTAATAACAACCATGTATGTTGGATTTTTGAAATTAAAAACACAGAAGTGGTAAAATTTCATTTAAACGAAAAATCAGTTTTTATAAGTACCACTTAGTGGTTTCACTATTCATCAAAAATTGAATTTTTTCAGAAAAATCCCAAAAATTCACCCTAAGTTATATTTGATATTCCAATTTCAAAAATGATATCTATTTTAAAAAATTACAAACATATAAGTTGCATTAATTAATTTTATAATTAATTCCCGCTGTCACAACAAATAGCGTGTTTTTAAGAAACAATATATATCAAAAGATTGACAATTGTTCATGCCGAATTTCAATGTTAAATTAATTATAATGGCCACCATTGGATAAAATGGTAAAAATTTATTCTAATTATACTTTAAAACCACTAAATAGTATCATTTATCACTATAAATTATTTTTATTAAAAAATTTGTTTTATGTATTTTTCACTATTTATAAAAATTTGGAAGTTCTCCGAAAATTACAAAAAAATCAACATAGGCTAATTTCAACATTCCGAATCCAAAAATGAAGTCCATTATTAAATATAAAATATATATAATTTCAAAAGGTGGTAATTACTATTCATAATGGCTATTTTGATTAGTCGCGGTGTGTTAGAACTCGAACTTGCATATAATACAAGCTATTGCATTATTGAAAGAGAGGCGTATCGTGGAAGCTCTGGGTGTTACATTCTACCCTCCTTCAATAAATTGCGTCCTTGCAATTTAAAAATGTTCTTCGAAAATAAAAGGTTGAAAATAGAAAATACCTTTGTGGAAACCCACATCGGAAATAAGGTTAATATAATTTACCCTTAATAAGAGGGAAAGGGAAATGAAAAAGTCACCACCAAATTATGATCTCAATAAGGAGAACATTGGTGGAAATTAGAGACATATAATTGGAGAAAAAACGTGAATATTTGTAGGGAGTGATTAAGGTCATCAATCACAAACAATTGTAAAATTGAGGGCCTCAAATCCTTCAATCATTGATGATTTAAAATATTATCAGTTCAACAAGACAAAAGGTAATATGATAACACATGTTTTGTTTTAAAATCCCTTTACTAAAGTTTAAGAATTAATTTATTCATAGAATAAGAGATAGGTATACATATTTATTATTGACAAGTAGAGTTTCAACCTTCAACTAATTTCTACCACAAAATCATCTTTCACTCAAAAAGATAATAGAACTAAAAAATATTCTATTTATCCTAATTGTATAAGGTCAAAAATATTACCACATACTATTTAGATTAGGAAAAATATTTTTTAATAACCAGGGACTTCCTGTAGGCTAATGGTAGGAAATAAAGGCCCGTCGCACTATGGTTGTGGGTTTGATTCATGCAGCTTTGTCCGATGCGACGGGTTATGCCCCACCCTACAGGTTGTCCTTTTCCTAAAACTATAGTATTATAATATTCCAAAAATAATCTTTAGAAATGTTTTAACCTTAAACAATACTATCCAAAGATCAACTTAATCCATTCCAACCTTTATAGTTATCCAAAATACCTCCGTCCAGACATTTTCTAAAAGGTCTCTAAATTCCAAAATCAATTGTAACCTCATATTCCCCAAACAAAGTAATGTTTCTCTTATTGTCACATACTAAAAATATGATTACCTTCATCATATTAAATCCTTAATGAAAAGAACATGTACTGCAGTACAATCCTTATATATATCACATTATTCTTATAACCATAATCTAGTTCTTGAGTCCAAAAACACAAATACAATAATTTTTAAACCTCATCTGTAGTAACAGCATAAGCTTGGCCTTGATCCCTTGGCCTTTTCTGAGGTACGTTTTCCTGATGCTTAGGACATTCATTTGCATAATTCCCCATTTCCCTACAATTGTAGAATTCAACATTGATAGCCTTTTTCTTTCCCTTGTAATCACGCGCCTGGTGACCTTTTTCTCCACATTTATAACAAACTCCCATTCCTTTTAGGCAAGTACCAGGGTGATTCTTCCCACAATTATCACATAATGGAAAATCGTTTTCCCCTTTTTCCCTTTATCTATCTCTTGTTCCACCGTTCTCTTCTTCTCTTGATTTACTTTGTTTTCATAAGACTTAGAGAATTCATTTTCTGTCTTGATAGCACACGAGACTATATCCTCGTATGTTGAGAAAGATTGTGATATTAAAGCTCGACGGAGAAATGGTTTCAACCCATCAAAGAAACGATCAATCGTACTTCTTGGGTTACGTATATAATCTGCTGCATGCCTCGCTAACCTTGTAAAGTTAACCTCATACTTTGCGACATTCTCATCCTCCTTTTGTCTCAGACTCAGAAATTGCCTTTCCATATCTGCTCGATGGTCATGTGGAAAGTATTTTTCTAAGAAAATATCTTTGAAATCTCTCCATTCCATACTTGATACTTTTTCATCTTCATTTGTGTTTTGAATCAATGACCAACATTGATCGGCATATCCAGTGAGGCGGTAAACTGCCATGATAACCTTTTCCCATTCACTTCTCCCCAAGGCATGGAATATTTTCTCTAAGGAGTTCATCCATTGCTCAGCTACTAATGGATTTGTACCCCCATTAAATGTTGGTGGTTGTTTCCTCATGAAGCGACCTAACATTTATCCTCCATGTTGCGAATCAGGGTGCTCCATACGAGTAAGGTTATTATTCATAACCTGAGTGAGTTGTCCAAGTATGGTAATAAGTTGATCATCACCAGTTGTATCTCTAGATCCACAATAATTATCTTGAGCAGGAGGGAAATCCCTGCACGGAGTGCGTGCATTGATACGATTTACATTCCTTCCACTAGGCTCCATTTCTAAACAATGTCATAAATTAGATTATTTTATGAATCAAAATTCATAATTCCATACTTGTAAAATACATAACATAAATTGAACTATTTATAGATATAATCCATAATCCTAAAAAAGTTTTCTTTGAGGAAGTATGTACTCATAACCCTTCATAGTGGTTTGTAAAGAAAACGAAAATTATCCTAAGCATATCCCCCGGGAGTTTCGTAACCAAGAGTGCAGCAAGGCCTGTTGTCGTGCACCAGTTCCTGTTCGAGTCTAGCTCAAAGTGGTGTTTTTGGGTTTTACCCCTAGGTACATATGTGCCAGATCCACCTCTACCTGCTCGTATCCAGACAGGGATGTATTGCTCGAAAAACTCACAACATCTCTACAATACCAAAATTCAAGGAAGTTCTTCTATACTAATCCTCAAAGTCTATCTTCGTGCTATGTGCTCTAATCAGAGTTTATCTAAATCTAGCTTCCAAGGTTTATACTAAACTGCCTATGATACCAACTGTAACACCCCGACCCCAGCTACCCAGAGTGGGTGCATTACATCGTAACATTGGCATGGTCACAAAAGATCAAGTCTTGAAAGACCGATTAGTTTAGTATCCTTGGAAACACTAGATACATTCATAAGTCTTACATTACATCATAATGTAAAACAAAACTACAACATCTTCTCTTCATATCCCCTTATATTATCCCTACAGTTCATTCATAATATACTTCTTCACATCCTGGAAAAAATTAAAACATTGAAAGGGGTGAGCTCAGATGCTCAGTAAGGATAACAATATAGTGGAATCTTTCATAAATAAACATTAACATTTAAGGCAATGTATAACTAAAACAAAAGCCTTTTAAACTTGAACTTTAGAATAATATGGCAAAAGTAAACTGAAATAATGCAATTTACTTACTCACATGGATATTCTACTAGTCGAATAATCACATGAAATATCAATAACCACTTTCATAATGATGGAATGCATAATGCCGAACTATCATACCCACGTAGCCAAGGCCTCGTGCCAAGACCACAAATAAGATTTTTTCAAGGACTCGTACCAAGACACTAGTTTGTCTCATGAGACCTACCGATGCATCGAGGAGCTATAGCGGGCTCCACCCGTCACTTATTAAGTCCAATGCATTCCTCATATGAATAGGTTTAAACATATCATAAACCATAACATAATCGTATCACATAAAACATGCATAAAGGAAACATAACATTTCCACATTTCAATCACAAGATATCAATAAAACACATTGACATAATAAAAATGCTTTCAAAACCATTTTCAATACCAAAATAAAATAAAGTTAAAACTTTGTACTTATTTTTCATTAAAAAAAAAGTGATGGCTTGTAGAGGAAGCCGAAACTCAAATAATGGTCACGGCGGCGGAGAAGTCGTTGTCGCCGCATATGTACGGAAAAAAAACATTCCCTTTTTGTCGTTTAGTAAAATGCTTCATATAAAAAATATTCCTTTTGAATAAACATAAAAGTCAAAGGGGTTTATACACCGTATAAAGAAAGTTGTGTATAAAACCAAATATGCCTCAATGAAAAGAGATTGAGACGAAGTCCTTAAAAAGATAATTTTTAAAATAAAATAGATCTATTATGTGTATTCACTATAATAACACATAAAGAAAGTACAAATACAAGATAGGATATAATAATATCATGACATAATTTTAAAATAGGAGATTAACCCAAAGAATAGAAATTGGGTTAAGAAGTTCCCTTACCTCGTGTCCGACTTGACTCGACATCTCTTTAAACTCCTGAATAATAAACTAGAGTTAATCTCTACCTTCTTAAGAACATTTTTCAAGTTCATTATTCCTTTTATATCACTTATTACCATGTCATTAACATTATGTAATTATTTAAGGTTATAATGGTCGTTTTGTCGATCTTAGGTACTTGAGTCAAAAATAAACTTCTTATAATTACACGTTGTTCATGTGGTGAAATATCCATTATATCCAGAATTATATTCATTATGTATATATCATATATATCAAATATATCCAGTATATACATTCATTTATAATATTACGTAACATTTAGAGGTAAGAAATGAAATGCACCTTTCATGGAGACGGTAAGTCGTACGTACGCATGAACGCTACTTTCATTTCTATTTCGTATTTAATGGAATGAAATCATAATGATATAAATGTGTAATATAATTCCAGTGTAATATAGTGTATAATACCATTTAATCCATCCTTTATACATCTCACATATGGCATTAACGATTCAAATCACTTTGAGGGGGCGGTAGTCCGCACTTCCTAAAATGAAATTATCGTGTTTACACATAATATAAATCATAAAGGTATGACCTAAATGAGAAATAAAGAAGCATAATGGAAACATAAACATAATATATATGTCATATATGAAAATAGTGTCATCAACGTGGCCACCATTAGAGGTGTTACAAGAATATTGAACAATCATCATTTCGTGAGGCAAAAATTCACCATCCACAGAAACAGTATGTTCTTTAACCATTTGATGTAGGTGTGTGTAAGTGTAGCTCAAATACTTCTTATAAAAACATCCTAGTATATTTTAGATACTGTTTTTGTTACAAAATAATGGAATAAAAAGAGTTTATGGGGTTGGAGAAGCGAAATAAAACAAAACAACATTAGAGAAGACATTACCTTAAAATCGGGTAACTCTTTTGATTTGAGCCAAAGGATTCCTTGGGAAGAATTCTGCCCAAAGTGAGGCTTCTAGGAGTAAGGGAGGGAATTTGGGACAGTATTTGGGCAGAGGTTGGCTGAGCAAAATGGCTTGAATGTGTGAATAAGGTGAGAGTGGTGGGGGCCTTTTATAAGTGGAGAGGAGGGGCACTCGTGGAAAGTAAGGAAATGTTACATTATTACACAATGCTTTTCGGATTCCAAAGGTCCCACAATTATATAATTATAGGCTAAGGTGATAAGGGTTAGAAATCCACCCATCCAATAGGTTTTAGACATGTGTAGGTCTTAGATATTACATTATCTTTCTATTTTATTTAAATCGTTAAATAATGAGGTCATCGCTGCATCATCATGATGTCATAAATAATTTTATTTATTTAATGTCTAAAAAATATAAAAAAAATACTATGATGTAGGAAATCTTTTTATATTTCCAATGACTATTTATAGTCAAAAATATTACTTGTATGATCCCATGTAAAAATTGTTTTTGTAAAACATTTCATGTTTGTGTCATTTTTTACTTTAACATTAAATAAAAGGTATTTATGTCATTTTCCAAATAAAGTGGCTCCATGGGGTCCCCAAGTTGACCCATGGATTTTCGTGGTCGGCCAGGGAATATCCAATGAGGGTAGGACATGTGGCAGGCTCATCTCATATTATTAAAACATTATTTTTACCTTAAACTACACTAATTACCTCTAATCGCGATTAAGAACAAAAAAGTTACTATTCACAAAAAATTATTTTAATCTCATTGAACCACATTTTACTTCTTAATGACAACCATGTATGTCGGATTTTTGAAATTAAAAACACAGAAGTGGTAAAATTTCATTTAAACGAAAAATCAGTTTTTATAAGTACCACTTAGTGGTTTCACTATTAATCAAAAATTGATGTTTTTCAGAAAAATCCCAAAAATTCACCCTAAGCTATATTTGATATTCCGATTTCAAAAATGATGTCTATTTTAAAAAATTCAAAACATATAAGTTGCATTAATTAATTTTATAATTAATTCCCGCTGTCACAACAAATAGCGTGTTCTTAAGAAACAATTTATATCAAAAGATTGACAATTGTTCATGCCCAATTTCAATGTTAAATTAATTATAATGACCACCATTGGATAAAATGGTAAAAATATATATTCTAATTATAATTTAAAACCACTAAATAGTATAATTTATCACTGTAAATTATTTTGATTAAAAAAGTTGTTTTAAGTATTTTTCACTATTCATATAAATTTGGATGTTATCTGAAAATTACAAAAAATTAAACATATGCTAATTTCGACATTCCTAATCCAAAAATGAAGTCCATTTTGAAATATAAAATATATATAATTTCAAAAGGTGGTTATTACTATTCATTATGGCTATTTTGATTAGTCGCGGTGTGTTAGAACTCGAACTTGCGTACAATGCAAGCTATTACATTATTAAAAGAGAGGCGTATCGTGGAAGCTCTGGGTGTTACACCCATCCTATGTTACTGATCAAGTTTCCCTCCATTTTTATGTCCTATCTTACTTAACTAGGTTCATCCTCTATTCCATATCAATTTCACTGATTATATATAAATCATTACCCAATTCATTAGTGAGAGATATAGGTGTCACCCATCCAATAATTGAAACCATATTTACATGTTCCAAAATATCCTAAATAGTCATCATATCATAACATAGTAAATGATATTTGTATTATTAATATATCATATCATCATAACCAATGGATAAGAGAAAGGTTTTATTATAATGTTTTCATAGTACAACCCATGAAATGATGAAGGTTTTATAAGAACACAACTTTTTTATAACATATGGAAGATAAACTGTTTTCATAGACATAAAATCATAAGAAAAATAAACTATTTAGAGAAATAATATAAATTATATCATTGTATCACAACCCTAATAAGGAATATGTAAGAGGAATAGATGAATTCTTATATAGAAAATAATTTATAAAGATCATTTAAAATAATTATTTAAGAAACTATCATTTCCTCTTTGAAATTTAATTTTATTAAATTAATATTTTGAAAACATTTTTTATTGAAAATAATCATGAAAACATTTAAATGTATCATTAATTTAATTATTTTTTGTGGTGTGGGAAAATTTTTTGCAGACCGTGCAACTAAAAATGAATATTCTTTTCTAATTGTTGTTTCAGGCCACAAGGGAATTATTTTAAAAATTCCATGTAGATTCATATCAAATTGAAATAAAAAAAATTAAAAACTGGTCAAAATTTCTTTTAAAAATCACTATAAAATAAAAAATTATTTAAGATTCTTTTTCTTAAAACATGTTTTTTGAAAAAAAAATTGATTTCATACCAAAGATAGAAATAAAAGAAGATTTTCTCAAAAACTATTTTTAATATTTTAATGTTAATAAATAGATTAAAATGGTATTATTACTTAAAGATATCATGAATAACAATATTATAAATAAATTCATGGAGTTTTTAAAGACTATTTATAAGATTTTATAATTAAAAAATAATTATAAACAGTCCAGATAAATAAATAAATTGTACCACGAAATCGTTACCAATTCGAAAAAATTATTTCAAAGTTAACATAATGGAATAAAATATTATGAATCTTAAAATAACATAAATATGAATATATCAATGATATTAAATGTCATAGGGGATCAATATAAAGCTCATAAAAGTATATATGTGTATATCATAATATACGTCTCAAAGATAAAAAAATGGGAGAAAACCCTATTATCACTTTGGTATCTTTTGAACCGTAAACCCCATGAAATATTTATCATAAAATGGATTTTTAATTACCCATAATATTAAGGATAATAATAATAAAATTTATTTATCATAATCATTTACAACAAATAAAACTAATATATTGTTAATATGGCACGTGACTAACATAAGTAAAAAAGCGAGTATAAATTCACTAAATACATTAGAAATATTTTAAATTTTAAATTTCATTAAAATAAATGTAGTTTTGTAATAACATGTTAAATGTGATTTATATACACCACACAAAAGAAAAAATTACTTAATTTTGAATATTTATTCCAAAAAAAATAGACAGACTAGAAATCCATTACGTTATGTCTTGATATATTTCACACTCATTCGAATCTCATTTTTACCAGATATAACACTATGATAACATTATTAAAAAACAATTATTATATATATCATACCATATATGATATGATTTATTCATTCTTTATCCTTTTATTAATAATTATATGTTAATGTCTTATTTCGAGTAACAAAAGAAATGTTTTTCATATATGTTTTGATTTGTAATTTTTAGTCCTATTACTTTTATCATGGTTTCATAATCTCCATAATAATAATAATAAAATAAATATAATATTTATATAAAAAAATATATTTTTAATAAAAATATTGAGACATGGTGTTGTGAAATTATGTACATTATAATCAAGGAGACGGTAGACTTTACATACGCGTAAAGAACATTATATAATTTGAATGATCATTATGGAAATGGGGTATGTAAATATTATAATTTTAGAATGAAAATGATATAATAAAAACATATATTTTTTTAAATATAGTTATAAATATCATACATGTGGCCTATAGAAGGAATGTAATTCGCATCACTTCATGATGGTGGTTGTCCACACGTACATGATTGCATTATCATCTTTCATTGAGAGAAAATTTAAGAAATAAATGTATTCTCTTTTTATGATGATAAATATGTAATTAATTTCATAATTATTTAATCTGTGTCACATATAAAAATTATATTTATCCTTATCACCATCCATGTTGTGTTTCAATGAATCACATCACTTCACGAGGTGGTGTCCATTTATAACTAGGGAGATGACACAACTGGTATTTTTGATAAGAAATAAGTTATCTTGGGTTTTTTAATATGTAAAAAGTTCCTAATTATAAATCATTGAACCTTATAGGTTTAACAGTAGAAATATGTAAATAATATACCTTATTTATTGAGGTGTATAGGTCACTATTACCGGAAAATGTTTTTTTTCAACCCTAGATAAATCTATTTTTAGCTTAACTTGAAAAATTGTTTTTATTGCATTCACTGTTCATTTTTGAAAAAATAAAGATAAAGTAATTAGAAAAAATATTATAATGATTCCAAATATGGAATCATTTATTAAATTAACTTCATAAAATTTCAAAAATATTATTTAAAATTATTCCCTTTTAGACAACCAAAAAGTGAAGTTCTAGTGAGAAAAAGATCAAATGTTTGATAAGTTTTTATATCAAAATTCAATATGATATTTATAATAATTAATTAAATTGGATTAATTGATATAATATTTTACTATATTTGCTTTTAAAATAATAATGTTTATAATTTTTCATATTATATAATTTAAAAACAAAGTTAGTTCTCAATTAAAATTCATTATTTTCAATATTCATAAAAAATAAGAGTTTTTAGAAATATAAAAAAATTATTACAGTGAAAATTTTTACATTATGAATTATTAATTTTTTTTTATTCTATAAAATTAGTTTTTGTAATATATAAAAAACTATTTGTTTTAAAATTTAAGAGTAACTTTCCAAAACTCATTTTTAGAAATATGTATTTTGAAGAGTAAAATTGGATTCATTCGTCCCTTATATTTAAAAAACACAGTAAGATAATTATAAAATTGTGTATGAAAATATAATATATATTTTTAAATAAGATCTCTAACTAAAATTTATTTGGTTGTTTTGTTTCTATGAATAATTTTTACACATGGAAAATATTTTTTAGAAAAATATTTCCTATTATTTTTAGAACAGATCTATTTATATTTATAATTAATTTGTCACCAACGATATAATTTATCATACATGTGTAAATATATGATTAATTTACATTATTCATAACTAATTTTATAATTTCTCAGTTTATACTTTCATAAATACTTTAATAATATTTCATGTATAATATAAACTCAATGTTTCAATTACTGCATGAAAGTATCGAGTTGCATTTAATAAAGTCCAAAATCAATGTTTAATGTAATTAAATATAAAAAAAGTTTTGTATGTGAATAAATTGTGAAAATCATAAAATAAATTTGAGAAAAATATTTAAAAAAATCTTGTGTTTTTTAAATTCAACCCACTTAAAATGAATTTACCCAATGAAAATATTCTTCGACCTAAAAGGATTAACATAAGAAAATTATTTCTTCTAAATCTACATAGTAAATATGTTTAATAAAAATTCGCCTTTAAAAAGATAATGTGATGTTTTTATGTCATCAACAATCACATATAATAAGTTTCAAAATGGGAGAACATAAGTGTGAAATGAAAACATGGATATTGAAGAGAAAACTAACACCAAAATAACAATAGAGACTGGTATAGAATATTGATCACAATTATGTGGGTGATATAGTGATTGTTAATGACAAAAAAATCATAAAAAAGGAGTCATGAAAATTTTCATTAATATCATAAAAAATAGTTACATTATGACAAAATTTCATTTCATGAATTTTCAAAAGAACATATAAATTTTTGTTTTCATTTGATTTCAGAATCAATATCTCACCGTTTTCTTATAAATTGATCAACTTCCATCTCTACTCTTACAAAAATAAATTATGGAGATTTATTTATTTTAGAATAACTAATAGATCATAAAATCCATAATATAATGAAAATTTTTTCCTTTAATTTCTATTTTAAAAGAAGTTAAACTCGGTTATCCAATGATATTGAATCTTTATAAGGATAAATAAAACATTAATATCTAAAAAATATTCAATTTTCAATAGAAACCAATTAAAAACCTATAAAACATAGGATCTTAATGGATTATTAAGATATAAAACTTCATAAATATGGTGAAAATTTTCTAAAAGATAGTTTAAAATTTATCCTCAATATATCGAAAAGTAGTTCCTAATTTTCACGTATAAAAAATGTGAATACCTTTATCACATATTATATTGAAACATGGGATTAATTTGAATGATTATAAAACAATATTTGAAAACATATATCATGATTTTTTATGATTAAGTGTGCAATTTTATAATCTCATGATCTAATTCTCTATGTTTCACATCATGTTTATTATCCTTTGGTTGGTTCATGATACTACATGTGTTTCCTTAATTTTACTCTCTTTATGTAATCAAGATTTATAAATATTTTATTTAAGAAAAATAATCTTTTTATTTGAAATTTAATTTTCTTCTGAGACCATATTTTCTATGAATAATTTAAAAATTATTTTTATAAGTGAAAAATGATATTTTTCTTATTAAATGTTTTTAATTATTTTCAAATAATACATTAAAATTTTCCATGGTAGTTTTCATTGATTTTTTTGTGAAAAAATTTTATATTTTTAAAAATAATTTTTCAAATTAAATATTATATTTTCCCAAGGAATGGTTTTAAATGATAATTAAATATTATTTTCCATATATAATGAAATATATTTGTGTTGACCACACCTTACTATGTATATGATCCATGGACACCAATTATATTATTTTTCGTTATGGTTTATGTTTTTATGGGAAGATAATTCTGGAAACTATTTCAATTCCATGGGTTATACCATGAGTAAATTCTTATTAATATCACTTCTGTTGATATGATATTTTAATATAATGTTATTATGATTCTATTCACTTTTTCATTTTTTATTATGTAATGAAAATTTTTAGATAAAAATTTCATGTAATGGGTTATGATATTATGAATGTTTATGGTATTGTGACACACATGAATGTGGTTTTCATTATGTGTCACATGGGACCTATATCTCCCTCCAATGAATTGGGTAAATATTTATATCACATGATATAGAAAATAATATAATGTAGAGTAAAATAATTCAATTAAATATGGATGAAATGGTGATAGAATGTGGTTCAATTAGATAAGTCTAGAATAGGGAGTGATCCCAGTTTTCTAGGATAGGGCAAGAATAAAGAGTGATCCCAGTTCATTAAGGGAAAATTTCAACTATGGTGTTCTAGGTGTAGATCCTTTATTAATTTAGAAATGATTTTATATTATTATGTGTATTCCACAAGGTACATATCTTATGACATTGTTATGGTCCCTTTTCACATCTTCATTGATTTCATCATGATTCATGTCTTATGAACTTCCAATATTTATGACATGACACGAGACAATGTTAATTGATATACTAGGTACGGTTTTTAAAAGTTATGATCATGTTCTCATTCACATATTTTAATATTTTATTACATATATCAATTTATTACCCTTATGATCATTTGTACTCACCCTTATGTATGTTTCTTTTCCCCAGGAAATGAATATATGTATTTTTTATGATCTTTCATGGAAGGATTCTAGTTATGAAGGGAATAGTTGGATATAGTGCATCTCACTTATGGACCAGTGTTTATATTTACATGTATCGAAAGGTAGTAAAGTATTTCAGTTCTCATATTTTATTTTGTGTAATGAAATTAACATTTATAATTTTTTGGGTGATATCTATGAATGATAACAGTTGGTCAGTACAGATGGTATTAGAAGATAAGTTTATTTATCCTTTTAAAACTGGGAAATGAAAACCTTAGTGATATCCCTATGGACATGTTTATTAATAAGTATATGGATGAGACAATGTATAAGAAAATATCCTGGAATTTTTGTAAAGGATGTAGAGAGGGGTTTCCAATAAATAAATCATAGTATAGATAATAAAAGAGGTGGTGGATATGTAAAATATGTACCTAGGGTCCATTACCCCCCAAACCCTATTGAGTTACATTGGATCAAGAACTGGTGAATGATGACAGACCATGAAACACACCTGGTTTTACTCTCATAGGGGATTCATAATTAAAATTAAAAAACAAAGTATGAATTATCATGATGGATTTAAATAGAATATGTATATAAAAGACCCTGGATAAACCAAAGATGTCAATTTTTAAATAATGTTCCCGGATTTAGACATCCCATGTGTTAATCTTTTCATGATTATGTTGATTCACACTAATATTACTCTTTCTCATACTAGGTTGATTTGTATTAGTCTATGGAGAGAACCATAAGGAACTGTATTGGCATTAAATGTGACGGAAATTTTTCTAATGAGTATCCAAATTGGATGATTATAGTAGTGAATGAAATTATTATCACTCATACTCGTTTTTTATGTAGAATGATTAACAACGTGTACCTTAAAAC
Organism: Viscum album; assembly: GCA_963277665.1. Taxonomy (NCBI): domain Eukaryota; kingdom Viridiplantae; phylum Streptophyta; class Magnoliopsida; order Santalales; family Viscaceae; genus Viscum; species Viscum album. The sequence continues at coordinate 118,828,651 of OY728137.1, forward strand.
ACTATCAAACTCAGAAAATATAATAATGAAAGAGTATATGGAATTTTCAAGGAGTGGACACCTTAGAGGAAAGAAAATTCACATTCTTAAGTGAGAGAAATGTTGGAATAAGAACTCAACTGGATGACTTAGTAGTGTTAGAGAATGTTTTTTTGGGTATGTGTAAAAGACAAAATTTAATTTCAAATGGAAAATGAATGTTTTGTTCAATGAAAAGGACGAGAAAAATGTACATCTAAAGGTATCACTGACTATTGAAACATTTCAATATGGAAAGTAGGTGAATTATGAAAATGATTTCGTAAAGGAAAATCTAATGATGATAATTATAATGATTGTATGATTAATAGTTTTTTTGTTGATGATGAAGATAATATGAATGTAATATGAAAATAAATAAATATTAAGGAATGATATAATTGATAATAAATAATTGTTTGATAAGGAAATGGGGTTAATGAAGTGTTTATTTTTTGTAATTCAATTATTGTGAATAATGGAATATGCAACTATTGATTAGTATAAAATTTTCATTAATAATTTGATGGAATATTTTGAATGATGCAAATAATTGGATGAGAGATTCAATGGGAAGGTCATATTTTGATTATGGGAATAAAACACTTAATATGATCTATATGTCATGAATAATGTTTTTTGGATTGATAAAGAGAATATTTTTATGGATAATGAAAACCAGATCATGTTGATGAACTCATAAATGATAAAGTACTAGTTGAAAAGGTTTTTATAATATCGTGGTTGGAGTTTATTTTTTTTCTGGATTTATGGAATATACCTAGTAATGATTGTTCTATTTAAGTAATGATTAATAATGTATATATTCAATATGGTTTTCTGGTATTTCATGTGATTACCATTGTTTATGTGAATACCTGGTGAATGTATTTACATGTTTGGAATATGATAATAAAGAGATACATTATGACATATGGAGGATCAATATTAATTTGATTATGATAAATTATGTCACATTCTTTATAATGTTTTCTATTTTAATCTATAAAATGGGTCATATGGAGAGCCAATTATGAAATGGAATATTTTAATATTTGAATGATGTTTTATATATTATTTTATAATTTCTCCATATGAATATTAATTCATATTAGATTACATATGGTTATCATTTTTTATTAAAACTTGACATATAAGGAATGAATTATCCGTATTTATTTATCTTATTATCTATTGGTGCATTAGAAATGAAACATTCACCTCTTAGAGAAAGGGATGATGTGTAAATTAATAAAATCACAAAAAAGGATAAAATTGTTCCAATAAAAAAAGATATCATGTATGTAAAATTTAATATGTTCATAAAATAGATTGAAAACAAATTCAACAAAACTATGAAAATGATCTGAAAAAAGCATGTTATAAAAGCACCATCGTATTTGTAAATCAAATGGTTCATTATATAATAAAACATTTATGGTTTTATATTCATCAAAATTTCCTAGATCACCAACTTTAATGTGATTGATGATCACTATCACAATCTCTAGTTACCTACAAAATTTTTCCATGTCTAAATCCTCACTTCCCACCTCTGTTCTCCTATGTGAAAACCAAGATACGAGTTACATTATAAAAAATCTATGGTTACATCATTCCATTTTTAGGGTATTTTTTATACATTATATGATTTGGTTTTCTATGACTTAATTTTTAAATGTTATCCAATTGATGAAGAATACTTAGTTTTAGGTGTGTAATTAATTTAATAGGGTCTAGAATATAACAACTAATGTTTTTTAAAATTTAATTTCATAATATATTTAATCATTAATATATATTTTTTACACACAATTTAGTGTTTAAATTTCATTATACAAAACAAAAATGTTTTATTTTCTTGCAGACAACACTGAGCATAACTTACACTACATGAAAAATTGAGTTAACATGAAATGTGTAATATAATTAAAATATTTTATTGATTGTTATCCACTATACATTTAAAGGGTGAGTATGAAAGAGATTAACTAATTTATGAAAATTTGGTTTACAGATGTATATAAAATTAATTACATTATGACAAATTAATATAAATGAAAATAAAACCCTTTTGAAAATGAAAGGAACTAATATTCTAAAAAACACTTTTTATACACACATGTGGATTCTACATCAACAAATTAAAAAATATATATAGTGATTCATATTAAGAAAATTTTTATATTATATATAATATTAAATTTTTATTAATAATATTTTTTTCATATAGGCCGTAGGAAATAATCTAATTTTCTGCTTATAACAATATTTTTTCTATAAATTAGTTTTATCTCCTTTTTATAGTTCATTTAATTTAATACTATTTTTTTGTAAATATAAAAATATCTATATGAAAATATGAAATTCATTTTTTTGAATACCAAAATTATGTTATAATTATTTCTTTGGATTTTTCATAAAAGATTCATTTTTTATAAAATAGTGACAAGTAATGAATTTTAATTGAAATATATATATTTTCCTTATTTATGGAAATAGATAAATTATATTTTAATTTTTTAAAAGTATAATTTGTAATATTAAAGATATAATAATTAAATTTATTTATTTTTGAATAAATTTAATAATAAAAATGGGTATGAAAACATTCTATAATTATGAACATCATCCCTTAAAAAAGGCAATTTCTTGTCATGTTTGTAAGATTAATATTAACTAAAATTTTCCACCTTATGGGTGGATTTTAAAAAAATGGAATCCATTTTTTAATAATAATAATTAATATTATATAATATGTTCATTATAATTGTGTACCAGAATGAATATTTATGTATTAAAAATAAATTAGTGTAGTTAATGTAAAAATGGGTTTACAAAGGAATAATCTTAAAAGATAAAAGTAGTGACTACCTATTTAGTTGCATAAAAATTATATTCTACAATATTTTGACCATTAAAACTCTAAATTTAAATAATTTAACATTCTTGAACCTCTTGAATTAATAGAATGTGGGATCAGTCGATTCTTTTCAAAAATACGATATGCTTCCTCCACCCCACTTTTAAATGTCCACATAATCTCTTCACAAGTTCACACATATTAATACATTTTCCTTGAAAAAATCCCACCCAATTAACTTCCATACATCCCTCATATCATCATATAAGTATCCTTTTGTGAATCACTTAGTCATATTATTATTTTGTGAAAACCTATGGATGATACCTGATTATGTGTTAACATTCATCATCATGCATTTTTTGTTTCATTTCTTCCTCAAACTAGCTCAATTATAATTATACCATGATAATATAATAAAATAATTATCTTAAATATACTACGATTTTTTGTAAATTAAATGTCCTAAAACCTTCTCCACTTCCACCAATTAGGTCAAAAAATAAACATTTAGTTGTACGTTGGATTACAACATCATGAACTAATATTGTTCATTTTTCCATAACCACCACTAATAATTGGACAAAATTAGGGATTTATTTTTTATATATAATATCTATGATATGATTATTATTCTATAAGTATTATATCAGATATACATTCATGCATTCTATTTTGTGTGGATATAATAACATCGCTCGTTTGTATGATGGACTGCTTCCACAAAAAGCAATTTGATTCATTGACACATTATAATGAAGTTATTATGGATGGGTTTTATGGAAATATGAGATATTTATAAAATAAAAAAATTATTGATAATATAAAATTAACCAATCATTCATTCAATCAAATTTGAAAATTTAAATAGAGTTCATGTGTACGTACAAACTACAGTCTCCATGAATGACGAGGGATTGGATAGAAAAGTGTCGTGTCCATCCTTAATTATGCTGAAAAAGGGTTAATGAACAATGATTCCCACCCCCAATAAACCCCATGATGGTAACCATAATAAAGGGTATTCAAATCTCATAATATTAGAGGAATTACCCTTTTTATAGTTATCAATATCAAGAGATAAGAAGAATCAACCACTATACAACTCCAAAACATATAGATAAAAGAAGAAAAAATTCATACCACATGCCTGTTTAATGTAAAACTGCTAGAAATAAAATGAAAACTCCAATGTAAATAAAAAAATAATAAATCTATGAAATGAAACAACAACTATTACAACTCCCAAGCTAGTAAGGTCCCTAACGGTCCATATAATCATTCTAGAATTGTGAAAACAGTTTTATATACGTAGTGTGATCACACCGAAATACTCAGTAGGAAAACACAATGTCTCTTGTGTACAAGTAGGAGAATCTTACTAATTCACCAATGAGATAAATAGTCGAAACTCAACAGAACATAACATTTAATACTATCCTCCCAATCACACCAAGGAACACTAACTAAATAACAGAAGTCAATTTATGAAAATAGTAAGCAGGTCGATGTTGGGGTACCCCGCAAAAAATTCCACTATATAACTACGCATTCCTAATAAAGAACATCCAAAAACTACCATGATCTTCCAAAAACCCCTGCCACAACCAACCCTCAATCTCCGGGTCCACATACCACATCACATCCTGTCTGTACACACCAGGGCCACCAACCCACAACCTTATCCTGAAAACATCTCATAAAGTCCAATATATCTCATCTTGAAGACACATGGGAAGCACACCCCTCCTGCAAACACCGAGGCCTTACAACTGCACCACTACCTGCCAAAATATTCTTGAGATACTAATGCGTAGTAGAGGGACCACAGAAAAGATAATAATTATTAATCCATCCTCAAACTAGGATGATAGGAAATGACACCCTCCACAATAAAAATGATTGTGTTTAGCATGTAATTCCCAACACGGGTGGAAAGAACAAAGATATCACTTGGAACATCAAGAATATATATAGTTACAAAACACTCATATGAACCTATGAGTAAAAAAACAACTATCCCACACAAAAATGCCCTTGATGCCAACCCTAAATTCATATATCACCACAAATTATTGTATCTTCCATAATGATTGAAATGTAACCTCATAATATTCAATCTATTTGACACTATTATTAATTTACTAGTTATTCCTTCCCTACCTTGGAAACTACCAAACTCATCACACAACATGTAACATCATAACCTACACTAACTTAAAAAATGTCTCTAGAATATCTAGGAAAAATACCCATGAAAGTTAACACCATACTGCATCAAAATTATCCATCATAAATTATCCTCGGAAGCCCCACTTTACAAAATGATGCACTTCTAAAAAATCAACAAAACTCAACCTGCTTTTAGTCCCATTATGCACCCCCTTTATTGAAAACCCCACAACCATTATTCCAAGCCATGAAACCCTGTCCTTCCTCACTATAGGTAAACCCGCACCACACCTCATCACAACACTACTCAGTATAACCGCTACTTAAAAAAACCCCAACCTGTAACATAAATATGAAAAAACCAAAAAGTGCAGCTGTATTTCTGAACCACTTTCCAGATAAAATACCACTAAATAACAAGTTCTTCATTCCACAATCTACCAATATTACAACATGATTTTCTATCACACCACCTGTACCACTCCGTACACATAGCCACATTCCCAGTCACATCAACACATGAAAAGAAAAAAAAAACAGGGTTGACAGAACCATACACAACACAAAACAACCCCAAATTGCAAGGCATTTTCAAATTTATAAACCCTCAATAATTAATTCCACATAGATAATTTAAGGGTCATCAAATAACAAGTTTGATATCAATAATTGATATATTTAACTTGGTGTATGTTGTTAGTTATTTTTATTATTTAATTTTTTCAATGATGAAAAAACTTCAAATAATAACAAGATATACAAGTGTACAAACAAAGGATTCCAACAACCAATCTTTTAAAATGACCTAAATCCATTTCAAAACATAGCATGGATCAAGGTAACAAATAAATCAAAGGGATAATTATTACCATATTTCTATCCATAGTTTATTACATCTTATTATCTTCATTAAATTTGGGTCCAACTATATTAACTAGCATACATGAGTACACCCGCCCCTTGTGATACACAAATAAAAGAGAGATGAAGTAATTACTACATGGAATAATAGATGATAAAGAAATCCACCTTGAACCAACCATAAGGGGTCATTCAAGTAACAGGAAGGACTCCAAGGAAAAATAAATCCACGTCTATAAAATAGATCTAACTCCTCAGAAATGAATGGTTCTGGGAGTAGAAAAATTAAAAAGTAGGGTTCATTGGAAGAGAGGATCTTGGATTTAGAAAATTCGGATATAATACCAACAGAAGGGAAACTGTTTAAAGGTCCATTAAATTTAGATGACGAAAAAGATTACATGATTTGACTATTTCACTGTGCCTACAGTGTTATGATGTTAAAGATATAATTAATATCCTATGACACAACATTATATATTCTCAAAAATTAATTAAACATGATTAACTTCAGATAGAACCCATGAGGAGAGAAACTAGGAAAACTAGGAAAAATAGGAAATGAGTCAGTGATGGGTGTGTTACCGAAATGAGTCCCTGACAGTGAGTCACCAACACCTAGATCATTGATGGATTAATCACTGATGCGACTCATTGATAGTGAGTCACCGACGTGACAAACTGATTCTTGACAAACCAATGCATGACCTATCGATGCATCAACCTATCGATCCCTAAATCACTGATGTCTTAACCAACCAATTCCTCGACCCACTAATACCTTGACCAACTAACACATCGACCTACCAATGCCCTAAATCACCGATTTCCTAACATACTGACACCCCAAATCAATGACTCACTATATCACAAACGTCCTAACCTACTAAGTCCCCAGACTACCGACGTTGAGCCATTGACTGTTCTTACCATTGGGAAACTATAAATTTGGAGAACTCTAGAAATGAGATACCATTTCCCCCATGAACAACCCAAACAATGGTGTTTTACAATGTAATGGACCATGGAGGTTCCTGAAATTACATCAGATACCTCCAAACTATTCTCTCCCTCGATAATTCAAAACCAAACCTAGAAGTAGGAGGGGTCTGAACAAACACCTCCAATGATACATATCAAGGATAAACTACCATGTATTGTTCGAAAGCTGTAGTAAACCCCGAACACCCAAGACCACCTCCTCCCACATCTAGTAAACCAAACATCCAAAAAATTGTCCACAAAAAAATCAACTTTCCAGGCACATGAATTTTGGATTTTTGACCTCCATGTCATGATATTGTCCACTCTGTGCATTACTAACATACTTGCATTGGTTTAATCACATATCAATTAATGTGAATTCATTGGGAATTGGGTCCTCCTCTCCCCATAGTCATGAATTTATCTCACATAATGGAATGATGAATAAACTAATCCCAAAAAAAATAATTATCATGAAATACATGAGATGAAAAGAACACAATAAAATATCAAAACAACTACATGTACTGGGAACACATATATATCTCCCCTTCCAAAGTACTCTCCTCCATGACACTATTCCTCCACAAAACATGAACCAAAGGAATGGTTTTTCCACAAAACACCTTCTCTCAAAAATCCTAGATCAAAACATAATTCTCTATGAGCAATACATTATCATTGACATCTAACTCTCCCCATTCGTTGATATGGGAGTCATCGAGTAGATACCGACGAATTTGAGAGATGTTAAAGACGTTGTGGATCCCTTACAACTATGGTGGGAATTCCAACATGTGTGCCAGGTTACCAACTCTTCCCATCATGTCGATGGGTCCGTTGAACATAGGAAAAATCTTCCCCCCTATACAGAATCTCTTCTTCCTATTTCAAGGGGGACCCTTCAAGAAAATGTGACCCCCAACCTAAAACTACAAATTTATCGTCCAATAATTGGAATATGACTTATATGGATCCAGTGATGCCTTCATCCTCTCACAGAAATGCTAAACCCTCTCTATCATACTCTACACCACCCTCAGACCAAGAATATATGCATTCCCAACTCTTGTCCAAAATAATGGTGAACGGCATGTCCTACCATATAATGCTTCAAGCAGAGCCATGCTAATGGTATAATGATTTCAATTGATGTAAGAAAACACTAACAAGGGAAAATGTCACACCTAAGTCCCTCTCAATCCCAAGACACATGCTCATGAAATTTCATCCAATGTTAGGATGGTCTTCTCTGTCTTCCCATCTTCCTGGGGGTGAAAAAAAGTGAAGAGGTATATCTGAGTTCCAAAACAATGCTACAATACCCTATAGACTTGTGAGGTAATAAATGTATCCCTATATGAGACAATGGATATCAGAACCCCGTCCATTCACAATACCTCATCAACATACCTCAGTGTTAATGAATTCACCGTTATGAACTCATTAATTGCTATGAAGTTAGATAATTTCATCAATCGATCCACTACTACCAAGATTGCATTGCATCCTCCCTATATCCATGGTAATTAAATGACAAAACACATTTATTTGTCATCCCACATTTACTATGGGACATCTAAGGGGTAAAACAAACCACTGGGAACATGGTACTAAAACATCTCTTGTTGTCACACCAAGAAATTCTCCAAAACTCTTCAATTTCCAGTTTCATCCCGGTACACCAAAACTGCTCTCTCATTCTATGATACATCGTGGAAAATCATGGGAGTACTACTATGTGTGAGTTGTGAAACTCATGGATAACTTCACCATTCATCGCCACTGGAACAAAAATCTTCCCATGGAACATCATCAAATTCTTACCATCCTCTGACCATCCATCCAGAGTATCACCCTAGTCAATGTGATCATGCATCACCTCCACCTCTGAGTCTGCCCACTGAAAAACCATCAATTGCTTTCCCAGGGATTACTTCACCATTATTTGAAACATATCTCCTCTACCTCAATCCATTCTTGAATTTGTTTCATGGAATCTGATTCCTCCATCACCATCAAAGAAAACATAGATTATCAAACTACCTCCTTCTGTAACTTCTTACTCAAGGAAACAACCACAACATTACCCTTTCATGTGGTATATGTGATATCATAATCATATTCATGTAGAAAATCCATATAAATCCATTTTTGTATATTCAAATATCACTGGGAAAAGATATACCTAATTCTATTATGATCCGTAAAGAGCAAAACGTTCACTACATTGAGGTAGTGGCCCCAAAAGATCATTGCAAAGACGGTCGTTGATAGATCTAGATCATGGGTGATATATTTATGTTGATGGGGACATAATTTACTAGACTCATAAGAGATCACACCTTATTGTGGCATCACCACACATCCTAACCCGAGGCAGGAGGAATCACAAAACATCTCGAACATCACTCTCCCCTATAGAAACTAGAGCCCTAGGGAACTAACAATCTTCTCTTGACGATAGTTCGATGCTTTCTGACACCGATCATTTGACACAATGGTTTGGTTCTTTCTAGTCAGAGCCATCAACATAGATGTTATACAAGAGACATCAGGTTAAAATCTCCATTAATATTTTTCCAGACTGAGAATACTAAAAACGTATGCCACATTCTTGGGTGTTTTTCAATAATCAACCAGTTCGAACTTTGGCGTATCTACTTACACACCCTGTTTAGACAACACATGTCCAACGAAGTGTACCTCTCATGTCCAACACATACACTCGAACAACTTCCAATGGAGATGGAAACATTGAAGAACATCTATGTTAGTTTTTAGATTCTTGGTATGATACTTATCTGACTTCGAATGGATATGGTTGTCATCAATGAACTCGATGATGAAGCAGTCCAAGAACTCATGGAATATATAGTTCATTAGTCCAATTAACATGGATGGGGAATTTGTACCACTAAATGACATAACCAATAACATGAAATGCTGATACCTGTACCTGAACGTAGTGTTTGAGATTTCAACCTCTTTCACCCTCAACTAATAATACCCAGACTGAAGATCAATCTTAGAAACCCAGCTTTCTCTTCTAAACTATTCGAATAGATCGTATATCCTTGAGAATGGGTAATGGTTTTTGACCATCACATGATTCAATCTATGGTATTATATCTCCTCCAAATCCATTTTTTCTATTTTTCCAAAAACAATTTTAAAGGCTCAGTTTGAACCCTACAAATGCCACACACAAAACACTGTCTTGGTTCAAGTTTTAAAATCAAACCCACTAAAAAAAATCAAAAAAAGACAAAATCACCCCACCTTCTTTGATCAACATGCCAAAAAAATCCAGAGCCACAAATTGAAATTAAAAAAAACATCGAGGTGGCCTGAACCAGGAGGAACCACATCATCCATCCCGTCGTCTCCATCCGCCATCATCATTAGGAAAAAAAATCGTCTTCAGCATCGTCATTCCCCACCAAAGAACGTCCAAACCCAATTACCATCAACGAAGAACCCACATCGCTGTCACTGACCCTCATCAACAATCACACCACAACAGTTAAAATGACCAAATCCATAAACATAAAAAAAAGATATCGTCTTCACATGAAAAACCACAATCATCGTCATAGCTTCCGTCGCCATATTCACCATCCTCTAGAGACCATCGGAGATCATCATAGCCATCGAGAAAACATAACTATCACCATTGTAGAGAACACATAGCAAAAAAAACTGCACTGAGAGCACCAACGGCCACAACATCCCAACTCCGAAAACCTCTATGTGACCGCCTCTCCCGATCCGACCCAGAGAAGAGAGGAGGGACTTTTGGTCATGTCATATATTTAAACGGCCTCCGGATTTGAACAGCGGCATCACGGTGGGGAAGAAACCATTGTCCAAAGACATGAAAGAACCAGAAAAGGAGCAACTGAAAAACGCAAGACCATCAAACAGCTTAACCCAAAACCACCGTGAATCCAACACTCCTGATCCGACCTAGAGAGGCACAGTGGAAAATGAGGTTAGAGAAGGGTAGAAGTAGCCGAAGCCTTCCATAGAAAAAGCCTTCGATAGAACGAACATATCTACCTTGTGAGATAAACACAAATAAAAACACAAAGCAATGAAGGAAGAAAGATGGAAGAGGCAAGAAGAGGGGAATAAGAGGAGGATGGAAGGAGAAAACGGTGCTCAAACACACCGTGGATAAATCCCTTACTCATCATTTCTACAATCTAAATCCATATTTCCCGTTACTCAAAAGGTTCCATCCGATATAGATCCATAGAAATCAGAGAAGCACCATGATGAAATTTTATCCGGAACTCAATTCACATCAATGGAGTACAGTAAGAAACTCCTTGGTATGAACATAAAAAAACTCCCCAACAACATTGGTAAACCCTACCGCATGATTATCCACCAATTCCACTATGATATCAACCAACAAGTAATGAAGAGGCTCCACAGTCCAACTATTGATCTTATAACTCTGATCACGAATGAATACTACACACTGGCAATCCACGTCAGAAAATAAGAATATTCTAGGAATGTATTCAACAAAAACATGAACAAATAACAACCAGCCGATGTCATGAAAGATATCTTATGGTTTCATATACAACAATAAAATATCCCCATAAGACTAATGCAGTCCCACCATCAGTCTACATCCTCGACACACATCAAACAACATCATCTGATCTCCGACCAGTGTACTCAACAAAATGGGCATGAAAAGTATCTCTATTTCTCATCCTAGATCATGGGATAGAGTGGGTAAAATTAAGGAGTTCGAGGATCCAAAATAAAAAAATGGTGAAAAAAAGAATACTAAAATATATGATCATACCTCAAATAATTTTTGGTGATATTGGAACTACTACCTATACGGAATGAAACATACAATAAACATCCCCTCATCAAATCTTCAATAGACCACCTCATCGACCATGAAAATGTTTATATCCCTGAGGAACACACCGTGATTGACCTCCACCTTCTTTGTCTCCCCCTGGTGGAGCATCAGCCTAGTGTCCTTCTTATTGAAATATCTTTGTTTGAAACTTCTATTGATGTGATCACTGGACCTGCCCACCTCCACCACACTAAGATCAAACTGGGGATTAACTCTATAGGTTCCCATGGCCACTAAATGTAAAATTAATAGTTTGAAAGACTATAGGAAAATCATGAGGATGAGAAGTTAAAAATTGAAATTTGTGAGGTCGATTTCCCACCAGTAAAAACCTCAATGGTCATGGTGCCTGAGACCTACTGTTGACAACATTCCCGTATAATGATATACTTCCTTCTCAGTTCATCATTTTAACCACTTATTCCTTCTTAAGAATTAAATATATGTATTCAAGCTGAAGACGGTAACTACTTAATGGAAGGAGGAATAAAGTGCATCTACTAAGAGTCTCAATTGAGACTCTTCATCAAGAATTTGGTTTGATGAAAAGAAAAATACATCCATAAACATGATCCCCATATCCCTCACTGACATACTCTCTTGTTGGAAGGAGATTAGCTTCTACCGCTTCTTGGCCTTCATTGTCTAATAAAAGAATTCTGTGAGGAATCCATTCTAAAAAAACCAATAGGGCATTAGATTCATTTCTCTAACATAGGTATAAAATCTCCTACTAATGCACCTTTCCCCTTATATAACTAACTACCAAAATAAAATAGTACTATCTTAGATCCCAGTTCTGGATGAAGGTTATCTCGAGCTCCTCATGAAATCTCTCTATCTCCATGTTTGAGACACTACCCACATACTTTCCTGGAGTCAGCCACTATAGAGCACAAAGCATATTCTTCCACTAATTTTCCACCACTATATCTACCCTATGCTAATTATCCAGATCGCCCAATTGAGTCTCCACTTCTCATACGACACATAGACAATGAACGAGTTCTATAATTGAAAAGAAAACAAGGAACTCATATTCCGCAGTGGTATATAATTTTATTATGAATTCATTTTAACTAAATGTTTATATTAATTTCCAAAAAATTCCCATAACCAACAAGAACACATGTCATCATGATGTATGTACCTTTCCTAGGGTCTCTACCCTGCATATGGTGTAGCTGCACTTGGTCATTTGGTAATATCATATTCCTTTCTTTGCACTACTGGAAATTGGATCTTTCCCAACACTTATATACACCCTTTCCCAACGGTTTGGGAGAACCGTTGGGAAAGGGGTGTTTTGAGGCCCCTTTCCCAACGGTTTGGGAGAACCGTTGGGAAAGGGGGGTTTTGAGGCCCCTTTCCCAACGGTTCTCCCAAACCGTTGGGAAAGACCCCCCCCCTTTCCCAACGGTTTGAGAGAACCGTTGGGAAAACTCAGCCCCAAATCCAACATTCACCCCCTGGAAATTTCACCTATCCCAACAGTTTTGAGAACCGTTGGGATAGGTCTATCCCAACGGTTCTCAAAACTGTTGGGATAGATTCTTTCATTTCTTCCAGGTCTACTACCCGAGAACATTATATAAATCTAAATTTTAAATAATTATGATAATACATATATATATTTATGAAATTATGTTTACAAAAGTTATGTTAGCTTAGTGGTTAAGTCGTTCGATTATAAACAAGGGGTCGTGGGATCAAATCCCAGCACATGTTTTTTTTTTTGAAATACATTTACCAACGGTTTTATATCCGTTGGAATAGATTTTCATATTACTTATACCAACGGTTTTGTAAACCGTTGGGATAGGTCTATACCAACGGTTTTTGGAAAACCGTTGGTATAGACCTATCCCAACGGCTTACTTCGCAACGGTTCTCCAAACCGTTGGTATAGGCTATACCAACGGTTTGGAGGCCTATACCAACGGTTCCAAACCGTTGGTATAGGTTAGTATTCTACTAGTGTTGGATCATCGAGGGACCTAAAATATATTGTCCTAGCTAGTATTCCCTGGAAGTTTTCATGCACAATGTTCACCTAGAACTATTTCCCTAACAACACATGCAATCTTCACTGTTCCAAACTCTGAACTCTATATTATCACAAAACCATCACCTCTGATACCATTCTATCATGACCCTCATTCTACATCAAGAGAAAATTGATGGTAAAGTTCACTGTCCTTCAATTTTCAAGATGAAAAATGGATAAGGGTTCCGGATTCTAGCACCCAATAGGCCCCGAGTTGGTGACCATTTTTTAGGGTAATCAAATCACATAAAATTACAGGTGTTACCCTTTCTTTAGTAACTGTGATATGGAGACATAATCTGTCAACATCAAAACAACACCAATAAACATATATTAAAGAAGCCAAAATCTAACCCACATTAATTTTTAAAGTAAAAATGATAGAAATACAATGAAAATCACAATGAAAATACCAAAAGGAAAAAAAATATGCATAGATACAACAACTATCCGACGTACGAGTAGTAAGGTCCAGCGTGGTCTGTATAATCTCCATGGACACGTGAAATAGTTATTTATATATATATATGGAGAACATAAAATTATACTATGTATTAATAATCAATGTCTCTCATCAGATGTGGGAGAGGAATTCTAATGCCCCTTTGAGAAAAAGAGAAGAACCTCAAAAGAACCTAATAAGGTGTACAATCATCCCCAACCTCACATAAGCACACTAACCAAATAAAACAGTTCATGAAAAGTAAATACAATGCACATCAATTTCTGGTTACCGCACCCAACTACCCACTCATTAACAACTCATCCCTAAGGATGAATGACCTGTCTCTACAACACTCATCCACAAGACCCACTGTCAGAACCTAACCACACAAACCAAGGCCACATACTACATCGCATCATGCCCACAAAAACATGAGACAAAAATCCACAACATCATCTTGAAAACACCTAGGGAAGTATAGTATATCACATCCTGATGAGAAATGGGAATCACACCATTCCCGCATACACCTAGTACTCACAACCGCACCACAACCGGCCTGAAGAGTCTAGGGTTACTAATGTATAAAAGAGGGAGCAAATAATATCCAATAATTTTCTATCCATCCTCCCAACTGGATGTTGGGAAAGGAAATCCTCCCCTATAAAAATGGGGGTGTTTGGAATATAGTGCTCAACACTGTTGGGGTGCACATAGAAATCACAAAGAAATTTATGTATATATATATATATATAGGTACCAAACACTCAGCCCAAACAACGAGGCTTGAAAAGAAACAACAATCCCACAAAAAACTGCTTTTGCATCCAACACAACATCCACGTATCACCACAAATAATGGTCACATACATAGTGATAAAAAATGAAACATTCTAACATTTAATAACATTAATGAAATCTTGAATTTAAATGTTATACCACCCATACCTAGGAAACTATCGAACATAGAACACAAAAATTAAAAAAATAACCCACACTCACATGAAAAATATATCTTTAAACTATGGGAGAATGGCCCAGGCAAGGTTTCTCCATCCTTCTTCAAAATAATTCCTCCCAAATCATCCTAGATTTCCCACCTACACAAAAAGAACCACCTCCTACAAAACTACAAAACACAACCTACTTGGAGTCCAAATGCACACTCCCCTTTCTTTAACACCTCTAACCTCATTATTCAATGTCATGCTTCTTTTTCCTTCCGCTCAATAGGTAAACCACTAAGACACATCATCAAAACAATACTCAGAAACCCTACATCATAATAAACCCCCAACCAAAAAACCCAGTGACACAATAATAATACAACCTAAACCTATATCCATGCTACCCAACCTCTATCCTAATATTGTCCTACAACATAACAAATTCCCCCATTTCCCAATCAACCAATATCTCAACATGAGATTCCATCACACCATCCATACCACCCTATACTAATAGCCACACTCGTATTCACTGCACCATAATGCCAACATGATATACAAGGTCGAAAAAACCATACACAACACACAATGACAAAAAATAGCCAGGCATATTCAGATACAGAAACTATCATTATTTAATTCCAGTTTCATAATTTAGGGGTTATTTCAAAACATGTTTGACCCTGGGACATCCATATAATTAAATAGGTGTATGTGTTTAGTCAATTTCATTATTCTAGAAATTAGAAAAGTAATAAAACACAAATATTCACAAATTATAAAGGTGTGAAAATATATTCCAGCAAGAGACATTATTTCTAGAAGTCATAAATAACTTAAAAAACACAACCTTGATCAAGGATACCATATAAAAAAGTTATCATCATCATCATATTCCTAGAACCTCCTTTATTAATTCTTATTATAATCGTTAATTTTGGGTCCAACAATATTCACAAGGGGACATGAGTACACCCACATGTGTGATACAAATATAAAAGTGAGACAAATGAATTCTTAAATGGAACAATAGAAGATCAACAATTCCTAATTGTGAAAAAAATAAGGGGGTCAGGAGAAAAGTAGGAAGGGCTACATGGAAAACAGAATCCACAACAACAACAAAGATGAGACTCCTTTGGGATGAATGGTTCTTGGTGCACGAAGAGGAAATAGAAGGGCTCAATGGCAGAGAAGATCTAAAAATTTTAAAATTCAGATCTTATATCAAAAGAAAGGAAATGGTTTCAAGGGCCATTAATGTTGATTCATGATATTGACTACATGATTTGACTATTTCAATGTCCCGAGTGAATTAGTATATAAGATATATAATTAATATCCTTTGAAACACCTTTAGAGACACTCAAAAAAGGAATTAAACTCAATTTATGTCAAATAGAATATAAGAGGGGAGAGAAAATAAAGACTATAAATTACTCACTGATGGGTGAATCACTGACATGAGTCACTAAAAATAAGTCACCAATGCCTAACTCACTGACGGATGATCCACCAAAGTTGTTGCACCGATGAAACTCACTAAACAATGAGTCACTAACACAACTCAACGACAGTGAGTCACTGAAAAAACTCACCGACACCTATCTTACTAATGATCAACCTATCAAGACCTCCACCAACCAATTCCTAGACCTATCGAAGCCTCAACCTATTGATTCCTCAACATACTAATGCCTTGAACTATCCAATCTTCAACATACAAACACCTCGACCTACTTACACCCTAACTCACCAACATATAGACCTACTAACTCCCTAACTCACTGACGCCCTGATCCACTGACTTCCAGACCTACTAACACACTAAACTACAAATGGAGATCCATTGTTGTGTTGTACCATTGGAAAACTATAATTTCACAAAACTATTGAAATGAGATACTATTTCTCCCAGAACACCCTAAACACTGTATTTTGATAAATTAATACAATTTGGGGTTCTAGGATATTACATTATGAATCCAGGATACCATATTGATATGGGATTTATGGTACAATCTCATCATTCATTGATAGTGTTTATTATTAAGTCTATAATGAAGGAATCTCATGATCATACAATAAAGAGTTCTCATGATTAATCTTCCCCTCTACATGTGTCTTGAGAACAAAAATTTTACCATTATATTACTCTAATTACTCAATATTTATAAATAATATATGAATGAAAAATGAAAATTCAGTCTAAAACATCATTCTTCCAAAAAATATTTCTAAAAATGTTTTTGAAAATGTTTTTAAAAATGTTTTCTTTAAAGAAAAAGGTATTTTCCTCAAATTTTTAATGATGTTTAAATCTTCAATTATATCTTTTAAATGAATTTGTGAATGAATTTTGTTTTAAATGTTTTATGTCTTAAAAATAATTTTTTGGTAGAAAGGATATTTTCCTTAATAAATATTAAAAATGATATTTAGAAATTGATTTCTATCAAATATGACACCCATTGTTGTTATCTATGACTATATAATGATATCATCCAAGAATACCATTCATATTATTTCACTGAATTGCTTATGTTTTGATGGAATTATGTTTAGAAAACATTTTTCTAATCCATGAGTTTTAACATAACAAAATTATTATGAAACCGTCTTAATTTCAAGAGTTTTTAAACGAAAAAATGATTATATAACTGTTATCTTTTCTATAGGTTATGATATGATGATATGTCTATTATAACTCTTTTATTTCATGGTTTATGATTTGGTGACTATTTAATATCTTATGGAACCGATAAATATAGATTTCAATATATAAAGGGTGGTAGATATATCCCCTAATGATGAATTGGGTATATATTTATATATCATGATATAGAAAATACAATAATTGGATGTGAACCTAGTTCCATACAAATATTTTGGAATGGGGGTTGATTCAATGATAGTAAGATACTGATGAACTATGAAAATGAACTCTATTTAATAAGATAATTATGGATAGGGCAGTGATTCCAATTTAGCAATTTACATTTTCCACTATAATGGCCTCTATAGTTATCCTTGATGAATATTGAAATGATTTTATATGAGTATGTGCTTTCCAAAATATCCATGTCCTATGACAATGTTATGATCTAATGTCTTATTTTCTTTAACTCAATTAAGATTAAAGTGTTATGAACTATCCACAATTATGACATGACTAATGATTATGATCATTAATCTACACTTTATGGTTTTAAAATGTTGTGATCATTTTATCATACCCCTATGTTGAATTTATACTTATATATCTCTATTTTTTACCCTTAATGATAATAATAGATCTCCCTATTTTATGATTACTTTATCTATCTTATGAATATATCTATTTTGTATGGTATTCTTAAAAACGATGGATATTATAAATATTTTAGTTGTTGATGAAGTATCTCACCTATAGAATAGTATTTATGTTTCAATGTTTCCAATGGAAAAAAATATTATGTTCATGGGTCATTGATTATGTAATTTAATGAATATTCAAAAAGAATTGTGTAATAACTATGTTTGATAGTCCTTCATCACAATAATTATAAATCAATAATTTTGTTTTATCAATCATGTAATATGTTTGGAATTTTCATTATTGTTATTCATTTGAGGATTTTTAAAAATATGTTCAATGGTTCAGATAGACTAAATTTTTTTTAATGGAATAATGTTATTTTATTTAATTGAAAGTGAACCCTAATATGTTTTGGATGTTGAGATAATGATATTGGGATAAATAGATTCTGGATATGAATAAGTAAATTGGATAGTATAAATTATCTTATTGGTTTATTAACAAATTGTATTATGATATCATTGATGTAGTTTATTTCATTTGGATCTAAGGAAGATATCTAATAACCTATATTATATTGAGTGAAATGAGAAATAGATTATGTTTTAAATGATTTATTTTTGTTAATTTGGGTTATTAACATGTTTCATGAGAATAAATAATGAAGGTATTCACAAGTTTAGTATGTGAAAATCAGGAGCCACATTATGATATTAGGGGATTAATGTTAATTTGATTTTGAGAATTTTATGGAAATTGTTTATAAATTTTAAAAGTGTATGTATTATAAGGATAACAATTTGGGGAATTATTTATGTTAATATTTCAATTTGGTTTTCATGAATAACATATTACATAAACATATAATTATTTTTCTATGTTGGATAACTACTGCTAGAGAATTATTATTAGAGATAAAGGGAATGTATTATCATTATATTATGGATATTATGATATTTTAGTGATTCGAGCATAAGAACATTCGACCTCCTTTGCAAGAGAAAGAGAATAATTGAAAATTTATTGAATCAAAACCATTGGATGAAATTATGCTTATGATATAAAGGAAAGATAATACCTAGTATATTTATCCTTTTGAAAGTGTTGATGATATCCGGATAATACCATATCATTTGTTGCCACCACTAATCCTTTCTCAGGTTGATGAAATGTTCCATGTAGCACTGTTAATGAATTATATATCTGATCCATCACACGTACTAAACATATAGGTTGTAACTCAAGATAATGTTATTTCTTATGAAGAACAATCAGTATAGATTATGGATTGAATAAGAAATTTTATATTTAAAAGACCACTATCATGGTGAGAATTTGGTGGTGAAATCACAAGTATATGTAAGCTACATGATAACCTAAGGATCTAATGAGGTAAAAGCAACTTCATTTTTTGGCAGTAAAGGGACTAGTTTCAAGAGAGAAATTCATTTTAATGAAGTTAGAATGCAACACCATGTTTGTTTGATATATATATATATAAATATGTTTTAAAATAAAATTTATCTTCTCTATATTATTCATATGAAAAAATATTTAATTTGGTTTGTGTTACATGGAAAAATAATGTTAGTTTTTGTGACACACTACATCGAGTTTTAACGAATCATAGTGTACAATTAATATAAATATTTCTCAAAATTTCCATTATTACATATCCATTAAAATGGAAGAATAAATAAGAATAAAAAAATAAAAATATTATTTATAATATTAATATATATATATAAAAATTTATAGAAAAATATATACTTTTCTAATAATGTCATTATATAATTTGAAAATAATATTTTTTCAATACAATTTTTTTATATATTTTTTTGAAAATTAATAAAATTAATTTTACACAATTTTAGAAAAATAAATTTGTAAAATAATATTATTTTTTGAAATTATATTTTCTTAATTATCCTTTCGTGATTTGTTGGAAATTTTTCAAAAAAGTCACATTTTTTGTTATCAATGAAAAATACTAAATTGTAAATTAAAATTTTCATTTTGTTTAATTTATTTATAAAGATAAATTATATTTTAAAATTTTTTGATTTTAATATTAATTCAATAATACCTCAATAAATAGAATTTTGGTCAGTCTAATGATTTTTATATTGAATTTCAATATAAAAACATTATAATCATTTAAACTTTTTCTCCACCAAAACATGTTTTCTCATTGCATCTACGAGATTAATTTCAAATAATATTTTACATCATATATGAACGAAATTTGGAAAAAAAGATTCCATATTTGGATTTTTAATAATTTATATTATTTAATATGGTTAACATAATTGTGGGCTATAGTCAATTTTGAAAATAGTGAAAATTATTTACATTGTTAATGTTCAAATGGGTTTATTGGGGGTTATCCTATAAAGATAAGTGTAAAAAATGACCCAAGGGTTATCCAAAATCCATTCTAAAAAAATATTTAGACCTTTAAACATCTATTATCGAAAATAAAACATTATTTATCAAATTTTTATTAGAAAAATATTGGTACAACTTTTTAGTTTCAAAAAAATACAATTGTGCCACTCACCTCATTTATAGATATCCACTCATTCTTCTCCCATATTCAAACCTCAAAACCATTTTCATTTGGAAAATACACTCCAAATAAATATTAAAACATCCATTCTCACATCCAATAATAGTTATTTTGGATATAAATCTATCCTTGGAAGGATTTTGGTGTCATCCTTAGGAGGTTATCTGAAAAAGATATAAGTTTCATAAATGAGCGTCATTTCATTATTTCATCGTCAAACAATTTAAATTATTATTATAACATAAATATATAAAAACATATGTATTTTAAAAATACTTATATAATTTTATTTTAAGGTTAATACCTACAAATATCACCTCTTCCATCAAATGAGGTATGAAATCATCGTTCGTGGGTGTGGTGGACTATCGCATTGTGAACCGATGTTATATATTTATTCCATTTCCTAATATCATGGTTAAGTATGATTATTTATATAAACTATATATATGATATTTATAAAATTATTGTACCTTTTAATCCATTATATCATATATATATATATATCATTTTACTTTCCATTCCACTAGGGATATGATAACATCATTCGTGGGTACACTGGATTATCATCTCACAAATTGATGTAAAACAATTTTCACAATCACATTACATTGAAGATAATAAAGATATCTATATCTGATATAAGCTTAATAAATTTGAAATAAATTTGATATTTATCTTTTTTGAAAGAGAATATATCATATTATTTTTTATTTTTTCTCTAAATGAATGATTTAATGATGTTTTTGTAGGTGTGGACTACCGCCATCATGAACCATAATGACTATTATTTCATAAAAATTGCACATAAATGATATATATTAGTATATCTAATAAAATAACTTGTTATATATGATATAATCATTATTATTGAAATATAATATATAACTTAATATCTTTCCATAATGATCGTTAAAAATGGAAATTTTAATCAATGCATACATTTGACTTACCGTCTCCATAATCCAAACGTACTACATTTATCAAAACCATATTTAATGAATCATATTAAAAGTATAAATAATGTAAAAAAATTCAATTATTTCATGATTATTATTCACTTGATAATGGAACCATGAACAATGTATGTAGACCAAGATTTAATAATCAAAACATATAAGAAAGAAATTATTATTACCCGAAAAGTCATTTTAGCATTGAAGTGTTAAAAAATTGTAATAAAAAGAAATATGTAAATAATAAATGGTATCATATATATTTAATGGTTAATTAATAGATTTATAATTTTCTTTTATTTATTATAGAGGATGTTCAAATGTGTACAATGGATTTTTTTTTATTTCTATACAAATTTTATGATATCTATTTAATTTAGTTTATATTTAATAATATACAAAATATTCATTGGATATCTGTCTAGATTTTATTTCATTGAAACCTATAATTTTATTTATACTCATATCTTCATGTACAAGATGTATATACATACCCTTTGACATGTAATTTCATGAATTTATTTTTCTTAATGATATTTTAGGTGTCATTTAATTATATTACTTCATGGATATTTCATTTCAATGTTTCCAAAGAGGTAATAAATTTATGTTAAAATCTTATCATTTATTGGGATTGTTTATGATCATGGTTTTTATGATAAGATATTTTGATCCATATCTCAATAAAATCATCACTTAAATATCCTATTTTTATTTCATATGAATACATTTTTTTTTTCATTTTATTATCCTTATGTACTAAAGAGTTTAAAAATATGTTTTTTATAAAAATATATATTTCAGTCTAAATCCCCTTTTCATCAAACACTATGATTTAAAAAAATGAAAATATTTTTGTAACATTAATAAATTGATTTTACGAAGAAAAAAAATTAACTTTTTATAAAATATATTGAAATGATTCATCATTTTATTTAATAAGAAATTCCCTCTTAGCTTTTGTCAAAAATGTGAAAAGAATCATATTTTTTAACATGCACGAAATGAAAAATATTTACCATTTTATTGTACATTAATGATTTAAATATTTCATTTGAATTATTAAAAGTTATTTTTGATGAATTTTATTCCCTCATTGGTGGAAATTATATTAATTTAAATAAATTATCTTAAAATAAAATTTTAATTTGAAAAATATTTAAAAAGTACATTTTAATGTTAAAATGTTATTTTCATCAAAAATTTATAAATTATTTTAATGGAATAAATTATATGTAATCAGGGCTATTTTAAAATATTTTAACTTTTTAAAAGATTTATAAATTATTATTTTTTAAAATATATTTTTAAATAAACGTTTTACCCCTCAAGAAACATTCCAAATAATTTATCATTCAAAGTCACTCTCTATAAAATATATCTAACATTCACTCAACTCATGATTTTCATGGGTTATGAAATAAGGATAACAATCATTTTCTTTTTTGGAGTGTATCATGATGGAAAAAAATTTATGAAACCCATGTATCTTCCATTGGTTATACCATGATAAATTTATTATGAAACTCACATTTTTCCAAGTGTTATTATCTGATGAAATGATGAAATTATTATGAAAACTGTCTCTTTAACATAGGTTATGATATGATTATATTTCAATGAAACTAATTTCATTTAATGATTAATAATATTATTATTGTTTTATGATACTTTAGAATGCATATGATTGATTTTCTTTATGTTTCTGGTGGGACCTATATCCAATTCCAATTTATTGGGTAATGATTTAAATATCATGTTATAGACATGATGGAATGGAGGATGAACTTGGTTCAGTAAATAAATTTTTACACTATGATGGTCTTGGGAGTGATCCCTGACTACAATTATGGTTAGGGGGAGACCCGATTCCACTACGATTGAAACGCACGGCCGATTGTCGCCTATCGACCGGTCAAAGTTCTGGTGCTCTGCTAATGTGTATAGCAGCACTCGGGTCGAATCCTCGGTGATGGTACTTCGTAATAGTCGATTGTTTTTAGTTGATTGTATTTTGATTAGGGGGGTTTGTTTGCAGAGCTTAATTGAAATGATTTATGGATGATGTTTGATTTACCAAATTGATAAATATTGGGGTGAGTTCATCATTGGGGAGTTAAGCATGTGATATCCTTGAGCCTTACTTTGTATTGCATTAAATTAACACCCATGTCATAAGTTGACGTTGATTGGAATTCCTAAGTGTGAAGGCTTTAATCCAAGCCTTAACTTAACTTAGGGTTCTAATCTCAATCAAAACTTATTTATGGTAGTGTATTTATGGTTCCAATAATCCATGGAAACCACTTGTTAAACAAAACATATCATTAATCCATGACATATTAAGTTTAACATACACAATATTAATTTAAAGAATACTCATCGAGCAAAACTCTCAATCAATTAACATCCCCAAATTATAACTCACCCCAATGAGAGATTTACTCAGCCATTTGGATGTTTAATAATCTGGTAATATATGTTTATGGTGATGAATTATAAAGAGAAGAAAAAGAAAGGGACAAGATAAGAGTAGTGTGCCGAACACACACACGAAATAATTTAAGAATCAAAAATGGAATTTCGATTGAATGAGGAAGCTTAAGAAGGGAAGGGGATTGAACTGAATTTAAACTATTTTAAGAAAATTAATATTAAAATACAGAAGGTGGAAGAGAATAAGAGATATTGAAGAAGTAACTTGCATTAAAACAGAATTACAAAGAAAGGGAATTACAAGATTACAAAAATGAAGAACACAAAAGTAAGTGAAAAGAAAGAGAGGAGGAAAGGTCTCTCAAGTGAAAACTTGAGTTTGGCAGGTCCTCCCAAGCCTTTGGAAAAGCTTTGGTCGTGCCAATATGATCTCCTCTCTCCTGAAATGCCAACCCCTCTCAAGGAGAGAAGGGGAGAGTATTTATAGCCCAAGGAGTGGACTGTTTGCATTCCCAATCTGTCCCTCCACTTGCTTCGCCAATTGAGCTATACTGACAGCCGAATCTTCAAATAAATCCTTCTTAAAAGTTGTAGAAAATAATGTTGGCCGACTACTCTCAAAATTTGGAGGCATTTGGACAATTGGAGCCAAAGTTATGGCCGGTTGATTAAACAAAGGTAAACTGTCCATTTCTATCCATTCTTTTTCGATGGCCAAAATGTGAATGGATTTTTGAACAGGAAGATGCCTTCAAATTTGAATGACTTCTTCAACAAAGTCGGCCGCCTATATCTCCTCTTTCACACTGCAAAATCTCAGCTCGATTGGATGCTTACATCAGGAGATATGTCATGCATACTATACTGATTTTAATTCTCGGCCAGAATGGTGGGCTGGACTTCAAAGGTTTATTTGGGCCCCTTGTACTTGGATTTGGGACATGAAATTTTTATCCAAGATGCAATGTAGTGTCCCCCTAATTATGGTGGAGATTGAAGGTCTTTGGACTTCTCGATTGAACCCAGTAAATCAAACTTCAAGGATGGTCCAGTTTGTTCACAGATTCTTTGGTCTTGTTTGTGAGGACCATATGACCCTTCAAATGGAAGAATTGGATCATGGTTCCTTCTAATGAAATGTTGTATATTGAACGTAGAATCCTACAAAACAAGAACCACACAATTTGGATCAGTATAGTGATAGTTATAATTAAAACATTAAACTGACTCAATTTGACTACTTCTAAAAATGCTCAAATATTATACTTAATATTAAAACTTTAATATTTCACACAAATTATGCACATTTCATATAAAATAAGTAAAGGGGGAATATAATAAGTTGTGAAAATATTAATAACATCAACTCCCCCACACTTAGATTTGCGCGTGTCCTCATGTGCAACAAATATAAAAACATGACAAAATCATTTTCACTCACCAACAAATATTAAAATTTTGTTTTCTCCAATCAGGGGAGGTTTAGACTATTTCACTCATCCATATTGAATTCCATCACAAATTTGGTTCACAATAATGCATCATAAACAATTCATTTTTTCATGTTCAAGGTTTGAATTGGAAAATGTAGGCACTCCAAACTTACTCCTCTCAAGATGATAAAAATGTATTTTAGGAGGTTCACTCATTCACCAACAAAAAGTGAAAATCAAGAGTTTGTAAGAGCTCTCAGCTTCCATTCCCAAATCTAATGTGTACAATAATCAAGAGGTCTTTTAAGGGGTTTTTCAGTGGCTATGGGACGGTAGGTATATAATGTCCAAAGGAAAAGAGGGGTTAAAAATACCAACATGGAAAAATCAATGCACATTTTTTTTTTGAAATTTGATTTGAAAGGAAATAGAAACACATATTTACAAGGGAATGAATGTGTGATGAATGAAAAGTGAGGGAGATAGAAAATGGAATAGGTTGAGATGATGGAATATGTACAACATGGAAGACTTCCAATAATGACACAATACAAGATGAGTCAAGTGTTCTTTTTTTTCTTTTTCTTTTTGCTCTCTTTTTTTTTTCTTTCGAAAGTTGTGCTTGAAACAAGTCTCACAGTCATCTCCCAAACCATGCTTGATCTCCTCATGGAACTAATTTTAGTAGTTATAACATGATCAAAGGTTGATGATGAATGATTTTTGACCCACCCAAGACACAACCCATTTCTTTTTTTTTTAATTTTTCATTTTTTTTTATAATTTTTTTTCTTTTTTTTTTGAACACTTTTCAATGACTTTTGTACAAATGACAATTACACATATACAACCCAAAGCTCACAGAATTACAACCTCTCCCCCACACTTGAATGGAAGCTTGCCCTCAAGCATATGATGACACATTGGAAATCAATGAAAGTACGCCCAAAAATGAAGTCCATTCCCCCCACACTTAAATTTCAATAAATTGTACAATGAAAATCCATGAAGATGTTGGGTGGGACAAGGTATTAGGCTTGTAATGTGGCTATCAAAAGAAAGGGTTTCATAGGCTCAAAGGGGCTTTCAAAAGTAGGATCAATGTAAGGGTAACGGGAGGCTATTTGGCTATTCTGATTCTCATGTGGCTTAGAAAATGCCTCTATCATATTAATGCACACAAAAGATGGAAATTCAGCTCGAAGGTCCACAAACGCAAGACTCACAATCAGTGGTGAAGACACACAATGAAAAAGATGGCCATAGATGACCTTGGCATGAAGGCTAATGTTATTCCTCACGGTAGGGGAGAATCATTTTCCACCAAAAATTGTTCATTCAAAATGTTTGTTATTGACACAAAATTGTTTACCCAAGTTTGAGATAAAAATTCAATATATTTGAGTTTAAAACAAGCCTTTTGACTCCCCAAAATGGTTGGACAAAATTTCAAAACTAGATGGTGAGTAAGCATGACTCTTTTTTTGTAATTTTTTTAAGTAATTGTGTTTTTTGTTTTTTTTTAGTTTTTAAGGTTTTTTTTTAAAATACACACCCACACAAGAAAGATAAAAAGAAAGGGTTTGATGAATAAAGTGGTAACAAAATGAAAGAGATAGGAAGAAGAAGAAAGAGGTAGAGAGAGGAAGAGATAGAGAGAGAGTTAAAGGGAAAGAGGTGCCCCCTGGTTTGGATTTGGTGGGTCGCCATTTCCATCTAGTGGTGGGTCAATGGAAGTCGATGTGGAACCTGAAGTGAATGGCCTCTCATGGTGATGCTTTAACCGGTGTCCATTTACCGTGAATGTTCTTTTTGAAGAAGGGTCTTGGACTTGCACTGCACCAAATGGGTAAACATTAGTAATAATAAAAGGTCCATCCCAACGAGAATTGAGCTTACCTGGGTGAAGTCGAAATCGAGAATTGAAGAGCATTACCTTTTCACCTTCATGAAATACCTTTCGAAGAATGTACTTGTCATGGAGTGACTTTGACTTTTCTTTGTAGAGAATGGAGTTCTCATATGAATCGAGTCGAAGCTCCTCCAATTCAGTCAACTGCAACAATCTTTCTTCACCAGATTTTTCACAATCAAAATTACAAGTTTTGACAGCCCAAAATGACTTATGTTGGATTTCAACTGGTAAATGACAGGCTTTACCAAAGACTAGCCTAAATGGAGACATCCCAATGGGTGTCTTATAGGCTGTTCGATAGGCCCAAAGTGCTTCACCAAGTCTATCGGGCCAGTCTTTTCTTGTGGGCTTAACAATTCTTTCAAGCACTCTTTTCACTTCTCTGTTAGAAAGTTCAGCCATTCCATTTGTTTGAGGGTGATATGCAGTGGATGTTTTATGTACAACCCCATTCTTTTTCAAAAGTGACTCCATGGTTCTATTACAGAAATGAGTTCCTAAGTCACTTATCAAAGCACGTGGTGTTCCGAATCGATGGAAGATATGGGTTTTGAGGAACTCACTCACAGTTTGAGCATCATCTTTCCTAGTGGGTTTGGCCTCGACCCACCTAGAAACATAGTCAACGGCAAGGAGAATGTAGGATAATCCATTGGAAGGGGGAAAAGGTCCCATGAAATCGATGCCCCAAACATCGAAAAGCTCACAGAAGATTAATGGCTTTTGAGGCATTTCGTTTCTTTTGGAAATTGTGCCAAACTTTTGGCAAGTGGGACATGATTGACAGAACTCATGTGAGTCCTTGAAGAGTGAAGGCCAAAAGAATCCAGAATCTAGAACCTTTCGAGAAGTTCTTTGTGGTCCAAAGTGGCCACCTCCAGGCATTGAGTGGCAGAATTCCAAGATGGAGGATTGTTCAGTTTCATCAACACATCTCCTAATTACCATGTCAGCCCCAGTTTTCCAAAGTTTATTATCTTCCCAAAAATAATGCTTTGAATCACTTTTCATCTTTTCTTTTTGTTCTTTTGAAAAATATTCAGGGAAAACACCAGAAACCAAGTAATTGACAATTGGGGCATACCATGGTAACTTTGGAGTGAGAGATGAGAGGTGTTCAGTTGGAAATTCAGGATCAATTATTTCAGAATGAGAAGAATTAGAAATTCTACTCAGGTGGTCAGCCACAGGGTTTTCTTTTCCAGATTTATCTTTTATCACAAGGTCAAACTCTTGGAGCATTAAAATCCATCTTATTAGCCTTGGTTTGGAATCACTTTTCTTAAGTAAGAACTTTAATGCTGAGTGGTCCGTGAAGATGATGATTTTGGCACCTAAGAGATAGGGCCGGAATTTATCCAAGGCAAAAACCACAGCTAAAAGTTCTTTTTCAGTCACAGTGTAGTGTGATTGAGTTTCATCCAATGTTTTTGAGGCATAAAAGATGACATGAGGAATGTTTTCTCTTCTTTGATCAAGAACAGCCCCAATGGCCCTATCAGAAGCATCACACATCAATTCAAATGGTAAGGACCAATCTGGGGGTTGGATTATTGGAGCAGATGTGAGAGAAGATTTGAGTTCAATGAAGGCTCTCTTGCAAGCCTCATCAAAATTGAATGTGACATCATTTTGAAGTAAACGAGTGAGTGGGTGGGAAATCTTGCTGAAGTTCTGAA
Source organism: Viscum album (assembly GCA_963277665.1). NCBI lineage: Eukaryota > Viridiplantae > Streptophyta > Magnoliopsida > Santalales > Viscaceae > Viscum > Viscum album. Next base: position 118,858,168 of record OY728137.1, read on the forward strand.
TGAATCGCCGATAGAAACCGGCATGACCAAGGAAGGACCGAATGTCTCGAACTGATTTGGGTTCTGGAAGTGATTGGATCACCTCAATTTTGGCTGGATCAACTTGGATACCCTCTTGAGAAATTATGTGCCCTAGAACAATCCCATTTGAAACCATGAAGTGACATTTTTCAAAATTCAGCACAAGGTTGCACTTGACACACTTTTGAAGGACCAAAGAGAGTGAATGTAAGCAAGATTCAAATGACTCGCCATAAATGGTAAAGTCATCCATGAAGACCTCCATGCAATTCTCAATGAATTCAGAAAAAATACTCATCATACACCGCTGGAATGTTGCAGGAGCATTACAAAGGCCAAAAGGCATTCGCCTATAGGCATAGGTTCCAAAGGGGCAAGTGAATGTGGTCTTTTCTTGGTCTTGAGGTGCGATTGGAATTTGGAAGTAGCCGGTGTAACCATCAAGAAAGCAATAGTGTGACTTTCCGGCCAATCTCTCAAGCATTTGGTCAAGGAAAGGAAGTGGGTAGTGATCTTTTCGTGTTTCAGCATTCAATTTGCGATAATCGATGCACACACGCCATTTGTTTTTCACCCGAGTTGTGACCACTTCTCCATGTTCATTTGTGACAACTGTTATCCCGCCCTTCTTAGGAACGACTTGAATTGGACTAACCCATTCACTATCAGAAATTGGGTAGATAATACCAGCTTTAAGAAGCTTGGTAATCTCTTCCCTAACTACCTCAAGTATGAGTGGATTGAGTCTTCTTTGAGGTTGCCTAATTGGTTTGGATGATTCCTCTAGATGGATGTGATGCATGCAAAGGGCAGGGTTGATTCCTGGAATATCATCTAGGGTCCAACCTAAGGCATTTTTGTTTTCCTCTAACACTTGAACAAGTTGGGACTCCTCAGTTTCAGAAAGTGCAGCAGAGATAATGACAGGGTAGGAGGGATCATGGAAAAGGAATGCATACTTGAGGTGTGAAGGAAGTGGTTTTAGATCAGTTTCAGCCTTTATTGGAGATCTAGACAAGTTAGGAGTAGGAGAAGGGATTCTAGATGGGTTTGGATCATTTTCCTCAACACTGTCCAAGGTGGAGCAGTAGAGATCAGAGTTGATGTGGGATTCAAGAGAGTTTTCAAGTTCCTCTAGATTGATGGAGTCTATGAATGAGAGGTCCACATCAACTTCACCATTTATGACTTTGTTAATCATGGTGCATATTTCACAAGATCCTTTATCATTAGAACATGAAGAACATGGTGGATTAGGGTTCGATTGAATCTTAGAAGTGTCCTCAAAAGCATGGATTGAGAATGCAGAGTGATCCTCAGATGGGTATCGCATGGCTTGGAAAATGTTGAACTTGACCAGTTGGTCACCGAATTCCATGGATAAGATGCCTGAGTGGACATCAATCTTGGTTCTCGCAGTCATGAGGAATGGTCTTCCTAGAATTAGGGGAGATCGAGAAGAGGTCGTCTCACCTTCCATGTCAAGGACATAGAAATCAGCTGGGAAGATAAGATCATTGACCCGAACAAGAACATCCTCAATTATCCCCTCAGGACTGGCAGTGCTTCGATTGGCTAATTGAATGACAATACCTGTTGGGTGCAAGGGACCTAGACCAAGGTTGGAGAAAATGGATTTGGGCATGACATTTATTGAGGCTCCAAGGTCTATGAGTGCTTCATCAAAGTTGGAACTCCCTATTTGACATGGAACCGTGAAGGTCCCTGGATCTTTGCACTTCATGGGAATGGACTGTTGAGTTGAAACATTTTCAATGTTCCTAAGTTGCCTCTTATGGGTGCACAATTCCTTAAGAAACTTGGCATACTTAGGGATTTTTTTGATGGCATCTAAGAGGGGGATGTTCACTTCAACACGTCTAAACATGTCAAGCATTTCCGGATCAGGTTCAAAGGACTTCTTAGGCTTGGAGATGGCTTGAGGAAAAGGAATCGGGTTCCTAAGTGGAATGGAAGAAGGTGAAGGAGTGGATTCAAGTTCCTTTTCCAGCTTTTTGTTCTTTTCATTTTCTAGATCAACATCGAAAGGGGAGGTAGAGCAATCATTATGGGGCATAGCAATTTGCTTTCCCGATCTAAGTGCAATTGCACTTACATTACCCTTAGGGTTGGGTAATGGTTGAGCTGGGAGTTGGGATGAATTGGATGGTTGTTGCTGGCTAAGGTGGGATGCAAGTTGACCTATTTGGGTTTCAATGTTCTTTAGGCTAGAACGGGTGAAGGAAGCAAGATCCTCTACAGCACTTTCCCATGGTTGTTTAGAAGAAGAGGCATGTCCCAAATTGGGTTGGCCTTGATTTTGGTTCTTGGGAAAGCGATTGTATTGGGTGGGGAATTGGGAAGGCTCGTTAGGATAGTGGAATCCAGGAGGAGGATTGTTCCTTTGGGGTTGAGGAACAAAAGGATAAGGTTGATGGAAGTTACCACCACCTTGACCATATTGGAATTGGTTTGGGTTTTGAGGAGGGAATTGAGGAGGATGAGAAATGGGATTACCATACCTCAGAGGTGGGTTAAAGGTAGAAGAGAAGGGCTCAGAGTGGGGTTGGTTGAAGTTTCTAACAAACTGACCTGATTGTTGAGGGTTGAAGTTTCGCTGAGCATATGCCGCATTGAGCTCCATTGGACTAGATGAATCAGATGGATCATCTTGAAGTTGTGGACATGTGTCAGTCGGATGAGATGGAGAGTTGCAGATTCCACAATTCTTGATAGGTCCAGGGAATAGTGACTGTGGAGAAGATGAGGTTGGGGCTTTGGTAGCCACCGCTAGTTGACGCACAAGACCTGTAAGTTCACTCATCCACTCAGTCATCTTGTTGGGCTCTATGGATTGATTATCTTGGGCTTGTTTCACTTGAGCATGTGCTCGAGTATGGAATTGCTGCGTGTTTGCAGCCATGTTACTTATGAGATCTCTTGTAGCTGCAGGAGTTTTGTCAACAAGAGCACCGCCACTTGCGGCATCAATGAGAGTTCGCTCCATAGCCAATAACCCCTCATAGAAGTATTGGATCAGGAGTTGGTCAGGGATTTGATGGTGTGGACAAGTTGCCACAAGATTTTTGAACCTCTCCCAATACTCATGGAGTGATTCATTAGGGAATTGACGGATGCCGCTTATTTCCTTTCGGATAGAAGCTGTTCGGGAAGCGGGAAAGAACTTCTCAAGGAAAAGTCTCTTCATGTCAACCCATGAGTTTATGGAACCAGGTGGGAGGTAGTAGAGCCAAGACTTGGCAGAATCCGCTAGGGAAAAGGGGAAAGCTCTAAGCTTGATTTGTTCTTCAGAAACCCCTTGAGGTTTCATGGTTGAGCAGACCACTTGGAACTCTTTGAGGTGAAGATGAGGATCCTCACCGGCTAGCCCGTGAAAATGAGGTAGAAGATGAATCAAACCCGATTTGAGTTCGAAGTCAGCTTCAATGTTTGGATATTGAATACCAAGAGGTTGGTAATTCATATCAGGGGCAGCAAGTTCTTTCAATGTTTGTTCCCTAGGATTGGCCATATCTAATTCAATTGGTAGGGCAATGATTGGTTCTTGAATTATTTGAGTATCTCTTATGTTCCTCCTAAGTTGGCGAAGTGTTCGCTCAATTTCAGGGTCAAACAAATCCGAGGGATTGTTTGGAAGGCTACGGGGCATTCAGAGAGATTTTGGAAGAAAGAGGAAGACGGGTTTTTCTTTGTATTTTTTCAGTTTATGATTTTTATGAGAAGACGGGTTTTTCTTTGTGTTTTTTTTTTCAATTTTTTTTTAAAAATTTGTTTTTTTTTGTGTTTTCTTGACAATAACCAGAAACTAATGACTACTTAAAGCACCATCCCCGGCAACGGTGCCATTTGAAATGCACGGCCGATTGTCGCCTATCGACCGGTCAAAGTTCTGGTGCTCTGCTAATGTGTATAGCAGCACTCGGGTCGAATCCTCGGTGATGGTACTTCGTAATAGTCGATTGTTTTTAGTTGATTGTATTTTGATTAGGGGGGTTTGTTTGCAGAGCTTAATTGAAATGATTTATGGATGATGTTTGATTTACCAAATTGATAAATATTGGGGTGAGTTCATCATTGGGGAGTTAAGCATGTGATATCCTTGAGCCTTACTTTGTATTGCATTAAATTAACACCCATGTCATAAGTTGACGTTGATTGGAATTCCTAAGTGTGAAGGCTTTAATCCAAGCCTTAACTTAACTTAGGGTTCTAATCTCAATCAAAACTTATTTATGGTAGTGTATTTATGGTTCCAATAATCCATGGAAACCACTTGTTAAACAAAACATATCATTAATCCATGACATATTAAGTTTAACATACACAATATTAATTTAAAGAATACTCATCGAGCAAAACTCTCAATCAATTAACATCCCCAAATTATAACTCACCCCAATGAGAGATTTACTCAGCCATTTGGATGTTTAATAATATGGTAATATATGTTTATGGTGATGAATTATAAAGAGAAGAAAAAGAAAGGGACAAGATAAGAGTAGTGTGCCGAACACACACACGAAATAATTTAAGAATCAAAAATGGAATTTCGATTGAATGAGGAAGCTTAAGAAGGGAAGGGGATTGAACTGAATTTAAACTATTTTAAGAAAATTAATATTAAAATACAGAAGGTGGAAGAGAATAAGAGATATTGAAGAAGTAACTTGCATTAAAACAGAATTACAAAGAAAGGGAATTACAAGATTACAAAAATGAAGAACACAAAAGTAAGTGAAAAGAAAGAGAGGAGGAAAGGTCTCTCAAGTGAAAACTTGAGTTTGGAAGGTCCTCCCAAGCCTTTGGCAAAGCTTTGGTCGTGCCAATATGATCTCCTCTCTCCTGAAATGCCAACCCCTCTCAAGGAGAGAAGGGGAGAGTATTTATAGCCCAAGGAGTGGACTGTTTGCATTCCCAATCTGTCCCTCCACTTGATTCGCCAATTGAGCTATACAGACAGCCGAATCTTCAAATAAATCCTTCTTCAAAGTTGTAGAAAATAATGTTGGCCGACTACTCTCAAAATTTGGAGGCATTTGGACAATTGGAGCCAAAGTTATGCCCGGTTGATTAAACAAAGGTAAACTGTCCATTTCTATCCATTCTTTTTCGATGGCCAAACTGTGAATGGATTTTTGAACAGGACGATGCCTTCAAATTTGAATGACTTCTTCAACAAAGTCGGCCGCCTATATCTCCTCTTTCACACTGCAAAATCTCAGCTCGATTGGATGCTTACATCAGGAGATATGTCATGCATACTATACTAATTTTAATTCTCGGCCAGAATGGTGGGCTGGACTTCAAAGAATTATTTGGGCCCCTTGTACTTGGATTTGGGACATGCAATTTTTATCCAAGATGCAATGTAGTGTCCCCCGAATTATGGTGGAGATTGAAGGTCTTTGGACTTCTCGATTGAACCCAGTAAATCAAACTTCATGGATGGTCCAGTTTGTTCACAGATTCTTTGGTCTTGTTTGTGAGGACCATATGACCCTTCAAATGGAAGAATTGGATCATTGTTCCTTCTAATGAAATGTTGTATATTGAACGTAGAATCCTACAAAACAAGAACCACACAATTTGGATCAGTATAGTGATAGTTATAATTAAAACATTAAACTGACTCAATTTGACTACTTCTAAAAATGCTCAAATATTATACTTAATATTAAAACATTAATATTTCACACAAATTATGCACATTTCATATAAAATAAGTAAAGGGGGAATATAATAAGTTGTGAAAATATTAATAACATCAACGATGAAATGAATGCAAGTGTGGATGGAGGAGTTTCACACATAGAATGTGGAACCTCCCATAGATTACCCTAACATGTTCTAGAAATGATCCATTAAAACTAAGGAAATTATTTCCTATACTTGTTTCTATTCCACTAATCTGTGTCTAATAAAATTTATATTAAATCATGTATGATTTTCTTTAATTTAATTACAATACATGTTTTATGAAATTATTATATTTCTTCCATGACTCAGAATTATATTCATTGATATTAATTGTATGTTTTAAAATTTCATACTCATTTTCTCATACACCTAGGTTCATGATAATCTTTTTTATCTTACTTTTTAACTTTACTTTGATTCAGATATCACCCATTGTTATGATTCCTTTCCCATGAAAATGAATTAATGTTATTATGTATTATTACTAAAGGGGTGATATTTCATAGAAACATTTATGTTCATTAATGTATTATGAATATTTTTTTTCATATTTCCAAAGTCAGATTACTATTAAAGACCATAAGTTTTTTTTAAATAATTTAATGAATTTTAATATGAAAATATTTAATATCTGTGTATGATAATATTGGGTCACTATACACCATATAGGGATGTGAAAAAATAAAACACAAACAATTATAACATATTACAAAAAAATAAATCAAATACTATTCAAACCCGAAGAAGTGTACTATCATCCAGATGAAATAAAACCCATGAAAAACAATATAAACACTAAAATTAACTCAAATAACACCAAATTTTCTATATATGTCTCATTTATTCCTCCAAACAATCATTATATAAAGGAAATGACAGCAAGATAATCTTCTAGGTTACATGATGCCCTTCCCATTACGACAATCATGAATAAATATCTATATGTTTTAAAACAAATGTAGTTCCAGAGACAACATCATAGTTGGATTATTCCATAGAATCTATACAATGTCAAATATCATTATTTCACTAGTTATTGACTTGAAACAAAAAAAATCATAATAAATAAATTTCAATAATCAAAACCATTTTTAAATCATCATTTGGTTTTTATAAAATCATTTCATAATCACATGTAAGGTAATATGACAAGTAAATTTGTTATGAATAAATTACATATCAATTCAATCCCTAGGTAAACTATAATATAATCATACAATAAATATATATCAATGAAAAAATCCCTTATGTGAAGTCATTTGAGAAAATAAACATGACACAATCCACCATGTGATAGTCCAATCATAAATAAAATAACACATAATTTGGGATCAAACTTATGGGTACACATACAAGAAAAAAAAATCCCAAATCTATGATTTTTTTGGATGCAGCTGATATAACATCCAGTGGAAGTATATACACTAAAGTGAACTAAATCCTCAAGTGGAACTTTAAACACTATTTGTGACATGTCTACTCATGATGTACCAAAATATAAAAAATGTTCTAGGTTTTTCAAAAACCATTTAAAATTCAATGATCAAAATTTAGAATTCATTTTCATAAATATATAAAGTATTCTTCAGTGGTTGAAATCCAATTTTTAAACAAAAAACTATATTAAATATTTCTATCAAACACTTAGTGTAAAGAAACTATTATGTAAGAAAAAATCAATTGAAACATTATTCTTTTACAAATTGTACATTCAAATTACAAATCAAATCTATTAAATGTATAAAGGAATGTAATTTATAATAAAAATATGTAATTCATATAATTATCCCAAATTATCTAGACACCTTCCTCATGAATGAAGATAGAACTGAATGTCTTTTAAAATTGAGAAAATGGAAGAATAGTTCGGATTGTAATGGTCCTATATTTATAAGAAATATATTAATCTTCTATGAAACACTTTAGATTATTCATTAAAATCCCCTTGTGCTCCAAATGATGAGAGGAGAAGATATATAGCCAGGATCTATGAAAAAAATAAAACTTGGTTCAAGAAAGAAACAAACCTTCAGGAGATCCAACATGAACAATGTATTTTTTCCTAGAATAAAAATGAGGAATCCCTATGAGAATTGAGAATGGTCTAGGATAAGAAAATATGAGATATCAGGGTTTTTTGGGGTAAATAAGGGGTCCCTAGATTATTTAAAACAAATATATAGTGTATTATAAAACGAAAACATGAATTTATGTATAGGGACACATGATTAAAGAATCCATCTATCACAATGTAATTCTACATGTGATGAACGATATTGACACATAGTTAGTTTAAACATGCATGAGCCATGAAAATCCCACTATTCAATGGTGAATTTTTTGGAGGGGATAGATGTATGGTTACACTATTTGTGCTCTCCCTTCTAAGGGATCACAATAGTGACTAATGTTTTTTAGGACAATCAAAAGGATATTTTCTAACCATGAATGAATCATGGACTACCCATATGTCTGTTAATTTTTTTTAAAAACACCCCAAATGACTTCATTTGAAGTCCTATACAATGAAAAATAAATGAAATGTCATGAATTACATGAAAAAGGAAATAGGTTTTTATAAAAAACAATCATAATTCCAATCTCACACCATAAATATTTATCTGATTTTAATCATTTTAGATGGATCTTTTGATCACCTCCTTACAAGATTATATGATTGATTCAAACACCATATATTTGAGTTCAAACTGAAGAACACATTCAAATTATTAGGCAATCATAGATTATTTAGTGACTATCTTGAGAGAGAATTTTAGTAAATTTTTTAAATGAAAGATATATTCCATCATCATTTTATCAGCATGATTAATTGACATGAATTTAATGGATCTCTACACCATTAAATACTCAATAAAAATTCATCGAGTATATTTTTTTAAGAAATGTTCCCAAATGACCATCTTGTATTTGATATGGGATGAAGAAATCCCACCCAACTCTACTTTAACCTTCACAAATATCACAATGTCCTTCACTAATGAAACATAGAGTGGTTAAATTTAATTTTAGATATCATAAATCATTATAATAAACTCCATTCCCTCATATAGACATTTATTCTCATGAAAAATAGTAAGACACTAATTCAGGTAGTCTTAGATGTTTTCCAAAAATAATAAAAAATTCATGTCCTACCACTCTATTATAAGAATGCATTGATCCATGAAATGGAAGAGTCGCTCATCAATGATTATAAGATTCACTAATATGATCATTCATAGATTCAGGATTTCAATTTTTCATCAAGAATTTTTAGGGTTCCATAGTCTATATAACACTATCCATTAATGAAATGAAATCATACTACATAAATCAAATTAAATGGTCCAAATTTAAGGAAAAGTATAATACAATAACAAAACCCACAAAAAAATACCCAAAAAAATATAAATAGATTTAAATCAACCAAACCCTTAAGAAAAATCCCATTAATAAAAAAATAAAAAATTATACATTTTAATATCGAATTAGAAGTTGAAATTATCACACCCTAATTAAAGAACATAAAACAATTTAATGAGATCAACATTCATCTCAAAATAAGAAAATATTTTTTAAAAAAAATAAACCATTTAAAAAACACATAATGGGAAAAAAATATTTTTAATACCCATAAATATATATTTTTAAAACAAAATCATTCCATGAAGTAACTTTATAAAATGATGCACCAAAATTGGATTTAAAATCAAAAAATTAGGTAAACCCTCTGGTTACACAAAATCGTCATTTTGGCCCACAAAATGAAGATAATTTAACACAAAAAATAAATAAAATCCACTATATCATTATAAAAACATAGTAAAAACCCTTCTATAGATCACCATCATGTTTAACACATATTAAAAGAAATTTTGAATCGAAATATGTTGAAAAAAAATTGTGAGAGATAAAAAATTGTGCATGGTTTGTAGACATAGCTTGGGAGACCCAATGAAAACTATACAGATACACCTAAAAGGATATCAATCCCTAGTGTAGGGTTTCAATATGATTTTATAGACCGAGTGTTCCAATCATTTATCTTTGGTTACTCAACTTTTTTCACCCCATAATTCTCATGTGATAACAAATTGATCATATATAGTTTTATGGGGATTAGAATATGATCATATCAAATCAAAAAACATTAAAAGTAGTCATTAATGAACTGAAGTTAAATTCAGTAACCCAAAATAACTATAGTTATTCATGTTTCTTCAAGAATTTTGGTGAATTGATAACAATGTGTGACTTACCACATGAGATTAAAATATAATAGTCTCCATAGAACCATGTAGCAACAAAATAACAAGATGAAGATTTTATACCATCTATTCAGAAATTGGATTGAGATATTCAGAAATGATAAAGCATCATTGATCAATAAGGCCCAAATTTCATCCATGATCAAAACCCACTAGAAACAAATTTCATGGTTTAATACTATAACTACTGGTAATGATTTCAAAATCAAATAAAAATAAAAAATTAGTAAAAATTAACCTAGAATATGACATGGTTCATTTGTATGATTAACCTACATTAATGTATACTTTTGTGAAAAAATAAACAATTATGATAAACACCAAATAAACATAATAAAAATCCTAATGAAAAACATTAGGAAATATAAAATATCAATTTTACACGAAATGGGAACTATAATAAAAATACTGAAATATACATACATCACATGAACAAAATAAGAAAATTAAAAAAATGAAAATTTAAAATTCCAAATTATAGGATACATGAGCATCTCAAATATAAAATAATAAACTTATGACCATGAAAAAATATATCCATATTTATCATGGCCACTCACTATATCTCAAAAATATTATTTACAAGACCAAAAATAACATCCAAAATGAGGTAAATAAAGTGAAATATATATAATAACATGAAACCCATATACATATATACATGTATATATGTTTGGATTGAGATATATATAGTTAGTATAATTTGACAAAAGTTTTAGTCAAATTTTTATTTTAATCATTTCATAAATTATATTATAAAAATTATATATAAAATTTGTTTAGCAATTAAATTTTTATATATTTTGAATTTAATTCAATTACCATTTTTGAAAAGCTCAAATTAAATCCATTTTGGATATCCAAAAAACCAATATTAGAAATGTGGTTGTATATCTATTCATAAAGACCCATCTGTTCATTATAAACCTATATTAAAAAACCTGTTTTATCGACCAAGGTGTGGAATTCACCCAATAAAAATGGAAAATTATTTTCATCCATAATAATATAAAATTACATTTTTATTAAAAGAAATCCAATTCGTTTCCCTTCATTAATATAACTTCAACAAAAAACCCTAATCAATTAATTTGAAATGTGATCAGACTATAAACAGGGATTATAGTCAAGTGAGATCAATATTGTTAAAAAAATATACTTAAATCATCCACAATTAATACACACGACTATAACCCAAAATGATAAAAAGTGTATATAAAATAGTATGGAGTGGGAATATCATATATTTTATCATATAAATAGATAAACACATTGGGAATCTCACTAGGTCATAACATGAAGAAATCCTAGGAAATACTGAAGGTAATATCATCTCATTGAATTGTGGGTAATACGGTATGTAACATATTATCCTAGATAGGGGATAATTTATATTTAATTGAAATAGGTACTATAGTGGAGTAATTTTTATCATAAATGGGATTTTGGGCCCCCAAATTTGGCCCTCGGGTGGTAGGGCCTCTAATTCAACAATGGGCCATTGGGACGTAGGTCCAATAAACTAAGTGAGAAGCTATAGTGAAAAGAGGATGGTGGAATTATATAATTTGTAAACCTGAGGTTCATATTGAAGATTCACTCTTCATAAAACCAATCTATTATAGTAGAAAATGAAAATCAGTGTACCCAACAATGTTGTCGCATGAAATGATTATTATGTGGACATAAAAATCCTTTTAATATATATGAGATTTATTTTATAGATTTTATTATAATCTATACAATGTGTTTTTGGACCTTCCAATCATGAAATCTATACATTAACTTCTTTGGACCTCTAAGTCATATAAGGGTTACCTCTTAACCCTATTATAAAGAGGATTTTTCCAGATGATGATAAAATTTAAATTCCATTATTCTATAGATGTAAGAATTATAATCACACATGTCAACAATTTAGTCGAATATATTCAATCCTATAAAAATATCATGTACCACGATAGGGTATAATATTCTGTTCATAATTTATAGCATTGTATCATAAGCATGGATCTATAACATAGTTGCCTATTGTTTCCAGGAAAACAATCATGTTGTTGTGCGAATCAATTTGGTCATTTAAAAAGTATATAGATAAAATAATAAAGAATAAATCTCACTTACATAATTATAATTGGAAATAACCCATTACATATATAATAGTGCATCATATACCAATTAAATTCAATCAATAAAATGGAAAAAACATTTTCAATGCATCATTAAAACAAAATCTTTTAAATATAGGGTAATATAATCAGTTTTATCTGTTTTTACAAAATTTAAATGCATATTTTATAAACCGAATTATTATTCAAATTTATTTTACAATCATCATTACATAAAATAAAAATTATCTTTAATAAAAAACATATTTTTCATCAACGTAATTTTAATAAAACCAATTAAAAAAATTCACTAAAACATGGATTGAATAAAAAATTAGTTAAGATAATTAATATAAATACATTAAAAAATATCCATTAAAAATATAAAAATTATTCTCAATATTAGATAAACCCTTTATGGTAGGAATATATAAGTATGACTTTCAATGAAAATGATCTTAAGAAAAAGGAACATTTCATTACTTTTATTAATAAATTAATTATGATAAAACTAACTCAATCAAGAAAAAATTAAGAGTAACTATTAAAAGAGTACTAATATATTCTAGAGAAACAATCAACACACTATAGAAACCAAGAATCACAAGGTTATGTCAATACCCACATCTATGGTTAGTTACCATTGACCCATCAAGAGGAATAATAAGAAAAAAGTAACGAAGTTGACAAATTACATAAATCAAGAAATAATATTGAATTAATATACATATTATTTAAAAGAAATATAAAAATCCTAGGAAGGGGTACACATAGTCACCTCTATAGATATGTTGGTCGAAACACATGAATGGGGGAATGGAACGCCCTAAATAGAATTAATATCCTAAGTGTATATCTAGATATACATAGAAATTAATATTGGAAAAATTAATACCCTTACATGAATGCCACTATCATAGTGTGACGCATCCCCAAAAATCCAAATTGAGGATGAAAATCACTATCTATATCTATTCATTTAATGAGAGTGATCCAACAAATGGCAATGAACCCTCTCTAAAATAGAGAAAAATAATTCTATTCTGACCAATGTTACATTACATCATGACACTACAACTAAAAAATAGAGACTGATGGATATATAACTTTTTATTTATGACCCAAAACCACAATAATACAACCATTTTGTCACCACCATATTTTGAAATTATAAGAGTATGGTTGATTGTTTATATGAAACACAACATTGAGCTTAAACAAACCACAAAATAATATTTTATTTAATATGTATATTATAAACATTTCATTTAATTGGTGTATATGAATAAAATTAACCTCATTATTAAGTACTAGTATAAATTTAATACAAAATATTAATGTTTTTATTAATTCTTATAAAAAATATGTCAATTTTTTTTGTTAAATAAATATATTTTTCAAAATGACATTCCTATTTCATTTTGGATGAGAGTATAATATAATTAATTTATTATTCATGTAGAAATATTATTTTTTAACAGATTACATTTTTTAAAATTTAATTTCAAAATAATCTGAGTTATGTTGTTTTTATTTTGCTAAAATGACAAATATTCACAATAATGATTAAAAAGTTTCATTCATGTTGAAAATGTATTTTTCTTTGACGAATAAACAATTTTTACATTTTAAATTTTCTTAAAATTAATATTATTTACCTTATTTTATTAATAATATAATTAAATTTCATAGTTTCAATTTTATTGTAGATTTTTGTATATAAACATATTTATTGCAAAAAATATAGTTTTCTGAAAAATATTCTTTACCTTGAGGTCCATATTTTACTATAAAAATAAATTACACAACTTTTCTAAATTGAATAATGAATCATATATTACCCATTTTTAATAACATGTTTTAATTTTTTTAAATATTACCCTTTTATTTTTGGTTATTATGAATTGTATAATTAGTAATTTTTATCCACTATGATTATGGTAAATGAGATAATTATGGTTCAACATAATTGGATAAAGACAAAAACATACAATAAAAATTTTCTTTATCCTATTGTATGAGTATAACTGGGATATTATTACCTAGGTTTAGAATATATGAATCTTTTTTACAAATTTAATTGATTTTTCCCTTTAAATCATTTTATTTATGGAGAAGTTTCAAAATATCATACATAATTTTTTATTATAAATAAAATTTTAAATAGGGTTAATAAGAGGTTATGATACATTATAATTATTTAAAAATAAATATAAATTATTATCTTTAATCATTTTTATTCATTTTTATTTTTAATTGATGATATAATTACATTGAATTTTATCTCAACACAAACATAATATTTTCTCAATTGAGGGAAAAATAAAATAAATGATTTTAAAAGACATGTAATTTGAATGGATTATTATTTACCAATATTTTCTATATAAATATAATTTTTTAGTTATTTATATATTTTTATATTTTAATTATATTATTTTTTCATGTTTCTAATGTCAAATTAAATGAATAGTGAAAAAAATGCATTAATAATATTTTTTTAGTATTTTAGTAAATGATATAGAATTACAAAAAAAAATACAATATTCATACATGTGATTTAGATATGTTTTAAAATGTAATCCATTGTACATTTATGGGTCAAAGATACTTTTATTATAATTATCATTACCATTAGTGTGTAAAAATATTGTTATCGATATGATTGCAAAAAAGGGTTGATAGAGTTAAAAAAATATAAGGGTGAAAAAATCCCATAAACATGTCAAAATATTATTATATAATATTAAATAGACCCATACTCATCATATATTCAAAATATTTCTATTTTTCTCCACATAACAATGATAAATATTTAAATTAATTTAATCCATTATTTTATTCCATGAATGTGACTCCCATCTATTTAAATGGGAAAACCTCTACACTTTTTTTCACACATCTAGGATTTTTTTCAATAAATACCTTTAAAAATAAAATAATAAAATTCTTACACATTTTTATGGGACTTATATTTGTAATAGTACTATACTTATACGGTTTAATTTGTAAATCGATGTAAATTTTTCAACGAAGATGAACAATATTTAACAAAATGTTTTAGTTTTATTTATATTATAGATCATTCAAAAAATATTTTTACATGATTGAATAAAAAAATAAATTTATTCCATATATTCATATGTTTTTTTGTTAATGGAATAAAATATATCTATTTCTCTTCAATCAAATGCTAAACCAAACTATTGTTCGTGTGTTTAGCCATCAATCTCTTCATGAATCGATGCCATTTTTTTCCATTATCGACACCCATGATTGGTTATAAATACATATTTAATTTATATTCATGAAATAATTTTAATTATTTAAGAAAAATACATTCTCTAATTTCTTACCTTTATATCCACTGAAAAAACAGCATCAGTCCTGCATATTTGTGGATTACGACCTCTACGAAGTAATGTTATTATTTTTTCATAACTATATCTAATAGATGATATATACAAGTATATTCAAACAAATATAGATATATTTTTTATGTTATAATAATTTAAATATGATACAATAAAAAATTTACATAAATTAATAGATATTTTGGAGAAATGGAATCACTACTCGTGCGTTTATATGACCAACCGTCTCCTGGATTTTATCCATGTTCACTTATCATAACCATATTTCATTATTGGTCTTACAGGGATAATTTATGTACAAATAGAATAATGGTTTGTTTAATATTATTCTCTAGATTATGAAATAATGACTACTCTGACCATTGTTTTCCCCACAAGGTCATGTTAGACATATATTCCAAATATCATCAAAATATACGATGTAAACTTAATGGTTTTATTTAATTTAATATAACTTGGTAATAGATTAAAAAAGTTGTGAAAATAATTAATAATTATATATATAATTTAATAGTAGAGTTATGTTTTTTATTCAAGAATATAATGAACGTACATAATGAGTTTGACTCGAGGTTATGGATTTTTCTCTCAGCTTTACATTGGTAAAATACATACCATATTCACCACTTATTTCTATTTTGTCATATATATAATGAACATGAATATAATTTATTATCAATCTCTTGAAAACTATGGTAAATATAAATCCATATATTTTTCATTATTTGTTGTGGATAATTATTCAATCTTTACAAATGAATTAAGGTATTTTAGTTTCAATGTCATTTTAGTCAGGATTTTTATTCAAGAATTTAAATTGATGAAAATTTAGGAACCTTATTTGATAAGTCAATTTAATTTTATTAAAATATGTTCTCTCTAAGTTAAAAAAAGTTTTTCTTTAATTTGTAAGTCTGTAATTACTCAATATATAGAATAAATGTTTACATTAAAGTAAACATTATTTCCCTCTTCAGTCTAAAATTGTTTTTCATCAATATCCTTTTTTGAAAAATTATTCTAAAAATGTTTTACTATTAGTATATTTTTTTTAATTTAATTTTTTCAAATTGTTTACTTTATTTAAAAGGATTAGAAAATATTATTATTGATGTTTTCTAATCATGGTATTTATGTGTATTACCAAAAATTTGAATGAAATCATTGTTTTCACGTATAAAACATGAATGGGATTTACATCCATTATGACTTCTCAATGGTTTGATAATTCATTTTTTTTATAAAATGTAATTTTCAAATAAATAATTTCCATTATGTGTTGGATATTTCTTAATTTTTTGAAATTAATTTCAAAATGGAATGGTTATGTTTCTCGTTAATGTTTTTAATGATATTTTAATATTTATATCCTTTAATGAAAATAACCTTTTATGTTATGAAATGATTTTACATTATATATATTTGTCTCTTAAATACATACATACCATATTTTACCTTTATTAAAAGTGAAAATACATTCCATATGTTCATTTCTCAAATGAATTCATAATTAAATATTCTGGATAATTATATGAGGGAAGAATATGAAAACCATTTCATTCAATGTGAAATTCTTATGTTTATTCAAAATGATTGATTTTATTTTTTGGTCACACAGAGGCATGTAAATGTTATATTCGATATTCCCACTTATAACTCCAATGTATTGGGTACTATTTTCGACTAATGGGACATCTTGTATAAGATTATCATATGAACATAATCCCCTATGGGTCTATGTTCACCTTGTGGTATTGGCTTGGTAGTTAACGTTGACTTATGAAAGTATCATGTTTTGTGTTTATTAAATATTTATTATGATTCCATGTTCTTATGATACCATTTATTATGGTTTTCTCTCAAATGAATACTTCGGGTCGTTCCCTTCTATGATATCATTTTATACATTTGACTTTGAAACCATGGTTCATTATCCTTTTTTATTCCCTTTCTGATCATCGTTCTTATAATCCCACATTTTAATTTTTTTTCAAGTGGTTCATGGTAGCTTATAAGATTTAATAAATTTAGAGATATATTTATAGAAGATACCTTGATTTATGAAATAATGTATTTATAAATAATTTTATTTTTTGAAAAAATGGATATTTTGTGTAAATGTACACTTTAGAAGAGTTTGATCTAATTAGAAATAACACTAATTATATAGGTTAATTAGATATTAAAGTGATAAATTTTTTACTTTGGATTTAATTGTTTTTTGGATTAAAAAATTGTTCATATTCATTGGCTTCAATATAAAAATGTAATTTTTATGTTTTTGAGTAATAGATTCGGGAGTGTAGGTTTTGGGCTGAAAATTTTGGAATATTTTCAAGGATAATGATGGATATTATGATATTTTATGTGACGTTATCTTAATAATTATGATAAATATCATAGGATTTTATATTTTTTACTGATAATATGTACAAAGAAACATACACAACTTTTTCTCTTTTAATTGATGATATTTTAAAGTAATTAATCACATTTTGGGAGACATTTTTTGCTGCGGTATAAGTAATCCTTTGGATTATCATGAATTGTTATTTTAAGAAGAATGAATATATATTTTTAAAAACAATTTTAATGGTATTAATAACATTTAGGTTTTATATGATCTTTTCTGTTAATGTAAATATGGGTTATTACAATTTTGGGACATATGATATAGCTGACCAAGGGATTTAAAATAGATTTGGTGATAATGTGACTAATGAAAAAGTTTATTAATATAGGAAACTTTACATGATTATAGAAAAAAGAATTTTATTTTATTTTATTTTAGGAATAAATGATTAATTATCATTTAGTAGAATATATGATTATACTGTGGCATTATGGTGATTCAAGTTATTTATGTAAATGATTATCACATAACATATATTATGCAATTAGGGAATACACATTTTTGTATGGTAACATAAGAGTGACTGGTTTCATTTAAGTGTAATTTTTAAATCACTCTCATAAGAATATGTGATCAAATCTATATGATATGTTGTTTCTAAACATAGTCATGAATGTTTTAAATAATTTTGAGGATAGTTGTTTAACGAATGATTTAAGTATATATTTGGGTGTTATTGTTTTGGAATTTTTGATTAATGTTGTTTTTTAATATTATTATTTATTTATTATTGGAATTGTGTTACATTGTTATAAAAATTTCCATTTAGTATAATGTATAATGATTTAAGGATTAACTTGTTATCCATTTTTTGACTATAAAATCAATTATAAGATAATTTTAGTTCCTCAGACATTAAAAATTCATCATGAATACACATCTATAGGTGAAAATTTGATATTTTAGTGGAAATTGAATAAATGAATAATATTTTTTTATATTCCCATATATTATTATATTATATTATAATAGAATTTATCAAATCTAAGAATATAATATCGAAAAAATTCAATTACCATCAATTCCAATGAATTCATGATTTTCTTCACACCTCTTTCATTTATGGTATTATTGTTTCTAACTTTATCAGTATCATTCAAATTTTTGATATCAATGATCTATGTCACTCTCTATCAGAATTTGTGAATAACACTTTTATTCCATGTCTACATTCTCTCTTCAGAAAAATATTCTCCCCTTTCAAAACCTTATATGTGTTATTCCATATGACATTTATATTCTTATATTCACACTTTTCAATTGGAATATTTTTTACCCTTTTTAAATTGAATGATTTAAACAATGTAAATTTCAAATATCAAACCATTGATTACCATGATCATCTTCCAATATAATGGAATTAATTTATTAAATAGTGGATACTGTAACACCATTATATATTAAAATATTGGAATTATGTTAGATAATGTATACGATATGAAAAACTGAGAATAAATAAACAATGAAATTTTATTAATTATATATAATGTGTATTACCCGTGTGTTGAATTGGGAGAAATGAATAGGTTTAACTAAATTATAAAATATATGTAAAATGACTATATAAATTAATAATATATTTAGTAATTTTATGAAATAATATTTCAATTTTATTGTAAATTCAATTTGTTTCTCTAAAATATGATTTATCTATTGATGATTTAATTATATTTTGCTAGTATATAATATAATTAATTTATTCAAATTCTTGTATTTTTATTTTATAATTAGGGTTAAATTTTTAAAAGAAAAAAATTAAAAGTATCTTAGGATAAATTTATATTTTTTAAAATAATATTTTTTATAGTGGATTATCAAAATACAATTTTTATAGAGAACTGTATTTTTTTCAAGAAAAAACATTATTACATTTTTCAAAATAGGATACCATAAAAATTATTTATCTAATTGTAATAAAAATATAACAATATTAATTTGAATCAATTTTATTGTTGAATTGGTTATACACACAGATTTATATGATAAATCCATTTTTCAAAAATAATTGGCGTGTTTCCATTTTAATATATAATTAAATTATACAACTCCATGATATTTATAAATTAATATTTGTCTATAAATTTTGATTAGGTAGGTCTATGTTATATAAATAATTTCCTTTTAATTGTAGTCATTATTAATTGTTACCTTACAGAATGTTTCACCACAGTATAGAAAAATTAGATAATCAGGGTTAAAAATAATTTTCAAATGACTAGAAAAATTAAAATAAAACATCCCTTTATTCTATTAGATGAATATAATCTATACTTTCACATATGTTTCTCTAAAAAATGGATACATTATGACATATTTATTTGATTTTAATTTTTATATTATCTTTTGTAAATAAAAGTAAAAATATTATTCAATTTTTTATTATCTCTAAATTTTCACATAGTGATAAACTGAGGATGCATTTAGTTATAAAAGATTTATGTGATAGATAATTGTTTTTTACCTTATGGTATTTTATTTATAATTTTTGTGTTGAAATACTGACCATAAATTATTACTCCTCACCAACAAAATGATTATTAATTTTCTAGGAATATAATATTTTTTTAATGTATTGTAAGTAAAATAAAATGAAAATTTTATTATATTCCATGAATTTTTTAGATATATATAAAATGTTAGTGATTCGTTAAACTCCCATATTCTAGTACATCTTTTTCTTCATTTTGCTAATATCAAATATAATAAATAGTTTCTAAATGATATTAATGATGTGATATATAAAATATTTTTTTAATAAATTATTTGAAATATCTAGATATCATTTATTGATAATCATTATTGGGATATGGTTTAAAATTTAAATTTTGTCAATTTATGTACCAATTTTTTTAAGTAACTATCCCGACCCCTAAAGAGTAAAAAACATTGTAATTGTGGTAATGATAAAGAAGGGTTAACACTAGTAAAAAAGTTATAAGGATGAAAATCACATGAAGATGAATAAATATTATTCTATGATATGATTTAAACACATACTTATCCTATTTTTGATATATTTTATTTTGGTCAAATTTTTTATTGAGAAATAATGTATTTCAGTTTAATGCTTTAAGAAATCACAAGAATAACCCTACCAAAAAGAACCCCTAGCCTATTAAATTCACACTCCATAAAAAAATTGGTTCAATAATGATCTATAAAAATACATTTCAAAATTCCTTATCTCTGTTCTAATCGCATTAGTTTAGGCAGAATACCAATATTTATGGGATTATGGTGTAATATAATAGAAGTTGTATGAAAAAAGGTATAATATTTAATTAAATGTATTAACTTTTTTTACATTATACAAAATTTAAATCTTATTAAGTCCTTATGAAATAAAAAAACAAGAATATTCTATATAATGATAATTTTTATGTTAATGTAATAACCTGTATCAATATCCTCTTATATCAAATGGGAAACCAAATGGTTTGTCATGTGTATGGCGGGCCACCATCCCAATAACCGATGTAATTATTTTCCCATTAAATTATATCATATATAGTTATAAATATAAATTTACTATATATTCATTAAATTATTATAATTCTAAAAATATTTTATATTTTAAAATTTCTTAATTTTCCATCCAATTGAAAATAATATCGTTCGTGCTTATGTGTCAATTACCACTTCCATGTAGTGATTTGATTAATTTTTTAACCACAACACATGGATGATATATGTAGGTTTTTAAAGAAATTATATTATATTTATGATATATTCATAATTCAACGATTACAAAGTAATACATACATTATTTTGATAGTGATATATGATAAATTCAAACGGTACTCATGCATACGTGAGATCTACCATGTCTATAACTCTATCATAGTTTATTAATCACACCAATATTTCATGTTTTGTTTAAAATATTATATATATATATATATATAAATTAAATCCATTTTATGATTATTATTCACAATATTTTGGAACAATTAATTCATTGGAAATAACCAATATACTAATTTCATTTTGGGCATACAATGCAAATGTCGTTAATCATCTTATTGGAATTTAATTGATTATGTAATTAAAAAAAATTGATAGATAAAATAAAATTAAAGATAAACATGAAAATTTTTCTTTGTATTGTAAATAATTGACATACATTTATTAATTGGGATGATAAAAAACATGTTTTATGAGTTAGGTTCATGGTATGATATTTTCATCTCAGTTTGACATCTGTTAGAAACATACCATATTCAAAATTAAATTATTTTACGTGATGTATTTACTTCCCAATAATTTTATTTATGATTATTATAATGATTTTTTTGTGATTTAAGTAACGATATAATATTATTTCATTAAACGGGACTGTGATTCCGAAGATACCAAAGTGGTAAGGTATTTTTGTTTCAATCACATTTTAATCATTGATGTTTATTCTTGAATTTGCAGGGAAGGAAAATTTATGATAGTTACATAATAAATAAAATTAATTTTATTCTCATATCTTCAAATTTATCTGGTAAATTTTTCATTCTACATTCCATTCTCTAATAACTCATGTGATAGATATAATGTTTGCAAGAAAAAATGTCTATATTTATTTTTTATGTTGAAAATCATTTTTTCATGTCCATGATTTCTCTAAAATGTAATTAAAATGGATTTAATATAATAATAATATTTTTCTAATTTATTAAATTTTAAAAAAATTATTAATTGGAATGTTATTTACATTTTTTGAACAATGTACTTTTAAATTTTTGAAAAAAAGAAATTGTGATCTTTATTTTAATGTATAAATTATTAAAAAAATTTCCTTTAATCATGATTGAATGATTTGTTAAAACATCATTTATTTATTACCTAATTCATTTTCAATTTAAATGATTTCTATTACATTTATGTAATTTATATATTTTTTACTTACAATTTCAAAATACAAAGGATATTTTCCTTATGAATGTTTTTAATTATCATTTCATATTGATATTCCTCAACAACATCAACCACTGATGTTATGAAATTATTCTAAATTATTTATATGTATCTTTTATTTACATATCTATCTTGGTATCCACTTCTTTATCATGGTAATACAATCCTTAAGATAATTTCTAAAATTCCATAATTATAAAATCTCAGGGATAATGATATGATGAAATATTTTCGAATCAATTTATTTTAATGAAAAATTACTATATTTATTTCTAATTATTTATTTACTTTCCATAGAAAAAGTAAGAATGTTTATTTTATAATGGGTTCCCTTAGATATCAGAGTAGTTTAATTGGTGATGTTTTAGTTTCATGAGACATCATGTATTTAATTAGGGAGTATTATTAAACCATTATTGACTTCTATACACTATTGGATACTGTCATAGAAGATGTCATTAAATCATAGGACATTCATGATTTTTGTTAATGTCAAATTTATTATTATACAATTTTCTTTTGATACCACGTATTTATGTTATTCTCCTACATGATTACTCTTAAATAATTTATTTTATGAAATCATGTCATACTTTTAACTCTCACTATATGGTTACATACCTTTTTTATTCCATTAATATTTTTTTAAACATAAAATTTTAATTTTTATTATTATTTAATGTTTATAAAAAAAAATAATGTTGGAGTTACAGATATCGAAGTTACCTTTAGTGGAGAAAACATGTCTTTATAAATAACATATTTTGTGGGAAAATGCGATGTTTTGTGGAAGTGTATACATGAAAATATTTTTTCATAATTATATAAAACTCTATACATAAAAATCACTTGGGTATTTAGATGTTTCAATATTTCATTTTTATTCTACAGGATTTGGATAAAATTTTTTTCACATTTATCGATATCGTGGATGAAATGTAATGTTAATTTTTTTAGCATATAGCCTAATAGTGGTTGTCTGTGTTTATTATACCCTTGTTGCAACATCCTCTATTGTGACATAGTATATCCATATGTCGACAATTAATAAACGTAAAAACATCCGTTAAGGGTTCCAATTAAGAAAAATAAACTATTTTTGTGTGAAAATGCGATGTTTTGTGGAAATGTATACATGAAAATATTTTTTCATTATTATATTAAACTGTAAACATAAAAATCACTTGGGTATTTTCTTATTTCAATATTTCATTTTTATTCTACAGGATTTGGATAAAAAATAGTTTCACATTTATCGATATCATGGATGAAATGTAATGTTAAACTTTTTAGCACACAGCCTAATAGAGGTTGTTTGGGTTTATTATACCCTTGTTGCAACATCCTCTATTGTGACATAGTATATCCTTATATCAACAATTAATAAACGTAAAAACATCCCTTAATGGATCTAATTTAGAAAAATAAACAATTTTTTTACACATTGGACATTTCCAAAGATGGAATCCCAAACACTAACTATCACATTAAATATTAATTTTGTAGAAACATGATCCAACCATCATCATATACACCATGATGAACCTAGGCCATTTTATGATTAGATATAGTAATCAATAACTTCATGTTACCAAAAGACCCATCAATGACCAACTATCATATTCTATAATGTGAATGTTTTGTTATCTAAAATAGTAGCTCTAGGAAAAACTAAAACTATTATTACCCATGATTAACACACATGTTTATTACACCATTTTATAAGAATATTTAGTGCATTATAAAAATACATGACTGATTACCATAATAGTTTAGTTTATTTAGAAGCATTGAAATAAAATATTCTATCATAGTGAATGATCTCCAATATCCCCAATAAATAAATCACACTTTAGTACTTCAACATACAACCATTAATCATAACATGGGGAATAGAAACATATGAATTGGTGAGTTTATATACTTAGTAAGGATAAAGAATCTAAAGGTGTATATGTAACATGAACAAAGGGTATGGAAATTTGGCATAACCTTTGAAGATCATACCATCACATTTAGAGATCATATTAATTATTGGAAAATCATAATACATTGATCATAATACAATTAATATAAAAATTCAGAAATGAATAACATATGAATAAAAAATGGAATTTATTTTATACAAATCTGAATACATAAAATAATTTCAAGGATACCTACCAAAGACATTATAACATGTTAGGCTTGGTCTATGACCTATGTACCTGATTTGGGATTGGGTTAAAAACCAATGTGCCCAATTACATTTAGGATTGCGATACTACCCATTTAACTTCTTGTTTTTTGGGGTTGGAATAAAACCTGTCCACCATTTTAATTTCACGATTGGTCTACAACCCATGTACCTTCTTGTTTCTAGGCATTGGATACAACATGTGTAAATTTTGATATTTAATTCTAGGCTAAAACTAATGCAACCTAGGATATCATGTACAATATATCATTTCCAAATTAATTGGAATAGATATATCTCCCACCAATCTCATTATAAAATAATTAATACATGTTCAACATGATAATGAAACTTCTAATATCCTGGCTCATAAAAATAGATTATTCTTATAAACATGAAATCATATTCCATGAAATGAAATCGGTATCATTAGAATTACATCACATCATAATCTATGAAAATAGATAGGTTTGATAATCTCCTCAGGAAAGTATAACACATGAAAATATACGGGTTTCAAAAAGAATACAACCCATATAAGTGAAACATGTTTCTTATGAATCATTCTATCGTAACATAAACTATTTAATAATCAATATGAATCGAACTTTTGTACCTATTATTAAAAGGTAAGGAATATCTACAATGACTCATATCATATATGGGATGATTTTTTGAAATACTCTTTCGACAATGTTTCATGAGGAAAATATCATTTCTTCTTTGAAAAAGTATTTTTAATACATAAAACCATTTCAAAATCATTTTTATAATAAATACATTGAACATAGACAAGGAAGTATTGAAATCAATTGTAAAACCATTTTCCCTGAAAACTTATAATATAAGTGTCACAATACTATAAAAAAACTTTTTTCATTGAAAAAACATTGAGAACATATAAATATTTCTTGTTAATTTTTTTAAATCGTTTTTTACATGAAATTTTTTGAATGAAGATTGAAAATGTTTTGAATAAAATTTCATTGAAAATAATTTTAAAACATATAAATATGGAAACAAAAAACTTTTGAAATATATTTGCCTTGAAAATATATAGATTAAGGTTGGATATATTTTAAAACAAAATTCCATGGAAATAACTTTTAAAATTTTTTTTTTAAAAATTATCCATTTAAAAAAGAAAAGGAATCTTCAAAGAAAGGAATACATGTAAATTTGTACATGTCTTATGAGGAGAAAAAACATTCCATTTTCACAGTAAAAAGAATAGAAAAAATCATTGTTCGGAATAAAACCAAGAGATACATATGAAAATATTGTTAAAAGAAAAAAAGGATAAAATTTAGTTTTAGGATTTTAGTATAATGGTACAATATTGTTGGAAATCCTTTTTAGAAAACATCATTTTGAAGGAACCCAGTCTTCTAACCAAAGAGAGGGAAAAGTCAGTGCTTTTTAAAAACACATTCTTAAAAATTTTATGTACCAAAGAGTGAAATAAATTGTAATAATATATAAATAAATAATTAAAAACATGAGGATAAGATACTTCATAAAATTTATTGACAGTTGTATCATATTATTTCATTAATGGAAGAATAACTTTAAACAATCTAGAAGAAGGATGAGATTATCTGAAAGAGCTCTTATAACATTGTAACATGGGATCATACACTACATGTAAAAAAATAAAATTACATAAAACAAAAAATAACATGAAAATAAGTAAATTTATGATACAACATGTGAAATGGATGTATATACCCCACAAAATAGAATTTAGGGGCACAAAAAACATGAATCTCAAAGAAAAAAACTAAGAGAAAATTATTTTACTGATTTTGTAACTTCTGAAATATAAAACACATGAAATACAGATCATAATATTGATATGTGAATAACCATAAATTTATGTATAAGATATTTAGAATAAAATCATGGTCAGTGCATACACCACACAAAATGAAATAGTGGAGAACATAACATGTATCCCACTAAAATTAAAAGTTATTTGAAATCTCATTACCTTGTGTCTTGACTATTATCATAATAATTTAAGCAACCTATATAATAAACTTAAATTTATTATAAATAATTAAGATAACCATATTTTTATAACAAATGCCATATTTTTTTATTTTAAACCTTTATTTCACGACCTTTAACCATCCTATCTGAACGTTTCACTTCAGATAATATTCACTTCGTTCATCACATTTTTTTAAATTTGTTATATAATAAGTCCTTATGCTCATATCATGATTAAATATTGTAAAACATGATATATTTATCATTTATATACCATATATTAGTGTACTATTAATCTATTACATATATAAGGAAAAAATGGAATACCCCATTCATGGATACGGTAAGTCGTATATATGCATGAAAAATGATTATGTTTTTATTATCATTTTGTAAGAAATAAATAAAATGAAATATATTTATATATTTATATTATATCATTAATTTACAAATATAAAGTTATATATATCATAAAAGATCACTAAAACCATCCCTAATACAATCCATGTAGTTTGTGAATGAATCACATCACATTGAGGGGTGGTAGTCCACAATTCCTCAAACAAAATTACCATATTTACAAAAATTTGTATGTAAAAATATATGTGTTGTAAAAGTAAAAAAAATTAAAGAAAAAATTAATATAATATATAATATATAAAAAGATAGTTACCATCATAATTTCCCCCATGAGAGGAGGTAGAGGAAAAATAAAAAATCATTTTTTATTGAGGAGGTAGTTCATCGTACATGTAACCAGTATGTTGGTTACCAATTAGATATAGGTTTGTGAAAGTGTTGCTCCAAAAAATATAATACCTACATAATTGTATATTTCTTATATTATGTTTTTAATACGATCATGTAATAAATATATTGAAGTTGGTGTACAATGAATATAAAATTAAGGATCTTGAGAGAAGACGTTACGTCTTAATCAGGAACTCATTTTGGTTTGTGCCAAACCGCTTCCAAAGATTGATTTAACACAAAGAAAGTATTAAAGTAATAAGGTAGGTATGTTGGAAAGTGGTTTCAGTAGATAATTAACTAACCTATTATTTTAGAGTTGTGATGTAGAGGGATAGGTGGTGACCTTTTATAGGGAATGAAAATGACACAATTGGTATTTTTGAAAACGAGTTAAGTGTACCAACGTTTCTACAGAAAAAAGTCATAAAAACGTAACAAAATACATAATGGAAGGTTTAGGAGATAATAATGGATAGAAAATGGGTGTTGGACATGTTTATAAGTCATTTTGGGTCTTACATTTAATATTTAGTCCTTCGTTATGCTTTCTTTTACTTTAAATGATGTAATTAATTTTAATTACATTCACTAGTCATTAGGGACACACACTAGGTTTAAACTACTATAAAATATAAATTTTTAGGATTAAAAATATGGAATCTCTTCTTATAACTTAATATCACATAAGTGGTAGAAATTAATTTAATATTAATTTTGCAGTCGGGTTGAAAATGTGCATTTTGAAATTAATATAATTCAAAAAAATTATATAATTTAATACCCATTTTTATATTGAAATTAATATAAATGACCGAAAGAATATAAATTGTTAATTTTATTATCTAATTAATCATTATATACAATTTGATATATAATTTAAACATATAAATAAATTAGATTAAAATAATGTTGTGAATTAAAATACAGTATTCAAAACTATTAATTAAAAAAATTATCCTTATATAAAAATATGAAAAATTGGGCATAACATTATATGCAAGTTAACATCAAAATATGATTTTAATTTGAAATATAAAGTCTATAAAGGTACTACAATATGTATTTGAAATGGGTTATCCATTAAATCGCAGAAAAAATACCTTCATATAAAAATATATATAGATTTATATGCATAAAATTTATATTATTCTAAACTAATGTCTATCAATTATATTGGTTGAATATAAAAAATATTATATTTAAATATATATATATATATATTTAAATAACATCACTCAATAGATTTAACAGATTTTTTTAGGTCAAAACATATTTATGACTATATAAATAATATTATTTTCATTCACATTCAATAGGTTTTCAAATTAATTTATAAATAATTCGTAACCTAAGAATTCGTTCTATATTTGTGTGAACCATATATTTTTATAAATTATTTTATAGTATTCAAAACAGATAATTTATCACCTTGGTTATATATTATTATTTTAAATAATAACATTTTAATGTTAAAATATTGTTCCGTAAAAATCAGTCAAGTGGGTCACGTAATTCATCCTAAAAAGTTATTGTTTCATATATCATAAGCTCACATTGGTTTTCCATATAGATCAAAATAAAATTTATGTGTCATGTAGTGCATTATTAACTTTGTGTTCAATACAACAGAAGTAAAACATAGTTATATTATATTATATAATCTATTTTCAGTGTTGTGTGATATGAAAAATATCAAAAAAAATAAATAAATTAAAAAATAAATAAATCAACAAATCATAGTGTGTTCCATTCTATCCCCATTAAAATTACTTTCTCCATTGAAATTTATCTAGGATATCAAAGGTTTAATTCATGAAATATTCATTTATAGAAACCCATAGAGTAAAAATTAATGTTAAAACAACCCTTATAAAGTGGATGTTAGAACCATAATGGTTAACCAGAGTAACATATAACCAGGTTTCCCCTTTGGGAAAAATAGGTTGGAATTTAAGAAATTGAAATTGATGAAAAATATAACTATCATGTTATGATCGAGAGTGATAGAGAAAAAGTTTTGGATAATGTGAAAAATTAGAATGCCATAAATATTTGATGAACTGAGAGACCAAATCATTTATCAAAAAAATTGTACTTGGATAAATTTTTTCATTCCATGATCTATTTTTACAATGTTTAATCCTTTTTGTGAAATTATATACTTGAATTATTTCATGACAACCTCAACATTTATTGTTCCTTGATACACTTCACCTATTG
The DNA here is from genome assembly GCA_963277665.1 of Viscum album. Classification (NCBI taxonomy): domain Eukaryota; kingdom Viridiplantae; phylum Streptophyta; class Magnoliopsida; order Santalales; family Viscaceae; genus Viscum; species Viscum album. Next base: position 118,888,116 of record OY728137.1, read on the forward strand.
CTCAAAAAAGGTAGAAGATTTTTTAATTCCCAAAATAGAAATAGATTATGAGATCCATGATATGAAATCACAGTTATTATTATTTATCACCAATCCCATGTTTTAATAAATGGGTTTCCAATATTCATAAATCCTCATAGTGTATGATAAAACTATATTCTCAAAAACTTCATTTAAAATGTTAACTTAATCTTTCCATAAATTCTTAACATCATAATCATTTATAAAGACAATATTTAAAATCTTAAAAATTAATGTCTTGAAACCGACTAAAAATTTATCCCCCATGTAGAATAATATACAAAACATGTGAATACCTTCATCACATATTCTATTTAAATCATAGATGGTTCTAAAATTGTTCTCCCTTTATTCATCAAATAGTTATTTATCATTTAAGAAAAAAAATTATTTTAGATGATTTGGTTCATCCTCGTAAATATATAAAATCAAATATATTTTATTAACACAAAGTTCAAATTATAAAATAATCAATTCATAGAGTCATACAATGCTCCAAAAATATATTAACAATGATTTCACATATATAATATTTTCAAAAAATCCCATAGGAAATTTCCCACTGGGGGGTTCCCCAATTACCATGGCTCACATCAACCGTTGTGATTGGAAATGATTTTTATTTTTCCATTTCATTGGAGGATGTTGGAACATATAACCATTATTAAAACTTGGATTTTGGAAAATTTTGGTGAAATGAAAATACTCCCATAAATAGAATCACTTGATATTGGGAGGTTCATCATAATGATATTTATAATTATTCTCATCATTATATAACTCCCAATAATGTCATAATTAAGCCACTCCATTTCATTACATTAAACATATAAAACATTTACTTGTCGTGTTATGTTAATTCCCACCATGCTTCATTTCATACATATCAGACAAGGGATGAAACATCTTCTAATCTATATGGTTTTTTTATTATCCTTTGAAATCTATATTTTTAGCTTCTTGTTAAAACCTTTAAATTTATAGATAATGCCATCTTCTATTTTATCTTTGAGTGAAAAAAGTTAAATATTTGCATTGTTAAAAAATTATATTGTGTCCAGTTCAATTATTATAATTGTAATTGACCCACTAAACAACCTAGCAACCTTACATTATGTTCTAATGATAATTTGAGAAGCATGCCTCTAAAGTGTTGGAAAATTATCCTCATATGCACTGATAGATTATTAATCAATTTTCTTTACCTCAAGGAACTCCTTTCTTATCTTTAAAATAATAAAATAAGTAATATTATTCTTAAAAAACATGTTCTTGATGTCATCCCAATCTATGGATTCAATTTAATATTCCTTTCTCGTATTCTTAATTAGATTCCACCATTGTTCAGCTTCACATTCTAGTTGATAAAAATCCATAATGAATATATCATTATATTAAAACTAGATAACATATAATATCTTTTTAGTGGTATATATCTTGTGTTTAGAAACAATTGGATCAGAAGACCCACTAATAGAAGGTGGGTGTTTCCTCCTGAAGGACTCAAAAGAACATTGTTCACTCCTTTTTTCATTAAGAAGGTCAACATGATTCAATGGTTGAGAAGGATATGTGAAAATAGAAATGATGTTTTCATTATAGAAACCAAATCATGGGTATCCACAGTAGTTCAATAATTTTGTTGTCTCTCATAATAACAAGTAACTAGGTTACTTTGAGTTACATCCATTGACTAAATCCAAAATGAAAAGAGTAATAAAAAAATACCCTAGAGAGGAACCACATAATCTTGTAATATAACTTATAGGATTTCGAATTAATGACCCATTTCTTAATCTATGAAACCTTAGGAAAATCATATTTTATTCATAGCTACCATATATTTATAACCTTCATGAATGTTTTTGATGATTTTGGGAATTCCCAATGTATACCCCCAGTGAGTGTCCAATCGAGTGTGTAATAAAGCCTATTTTCATGTACCAAAGTACCCTGAGTCAGGCCTAGAACCTATTTTCTGAGTTTTTAGTCCTAGTTAATTTTACTCCATATCCAAATCCACATATTGTTTGAATACAGGTTTGTATTACTCAGAAATCCCTCACTTAATCATTTACCAAATTTACATGATATTTTTCTAAATGATAACTCATCCTTATAGTTATCCTTTGAGAGATCCAAATAGATATCCTTAAGAAATATTCCTTGTGATCTCACAAATGATTTCTCATCCGATATTATAAAGGTTTTCGAAACCTTTAATTTAATTACATTTATAGTGTTCCACTCAAATTATATATCAATACTATTCTATTCTAGATGAATATCCAGTACATTCTAACAATACATGCTCGATGACCATAATAGTTTAATGTCTTTGGAATCATGGAATCAAAATCATCTATCTTGGTGAAATATCTTATATATCTTCCATAAATATCTCCACCATTAGTAATTATACATATATCTTTTCTTCATAACATGGGGAAGAGAAACATAAGAAGGGGTTACCTCATATGCATGGTAATGGTAAATAAAGAAAACATGTAAGAATAACATGAACAAGGGGTATATAACTATAGTATAACATTTTATAATAATACACTAAATATATGAGATCGCAATAATGATTGTAAATTCATATGACTTGGATAATAATATAATTAATATCATAAGTCATGAAATAAAAACATATGGATAAAACAATAATTATTTGGAATAAATATAAGAAGAGAAATATTATGTAAATTATACATACACAGACCCTTATAAATTGTTAGGATTGGTCTATTACCTATGTCCATTATCTAGTCATAGTCTAACAACTAATGTGCCCACAAACATTTAGGGTTGGGATATAACCCATGTACCTGACTTTTTTGGGCTTGGTTTGCAAACCAAGCACCCTCTTATTCTTAGTCTTGGGATACAACCAATGATCCACTTTTTTTCTGGCATAGGATACAAACATTGTACCTCCGTTATATTGGGATTAGTAGACAACCCACGTAATATCTGAGCTCATATACAACATATCATTGTCCAATGCATGGAAGGGAGATATAGGTCCCACCCCTCACATATTTCATTCATAAATATGCCACAAGATAAAATAAATCATTGTTTCATGTATCATAAAAATCAATAGGTTTTATAAACATAAAACCAAATCACATGAAATGAAATGTGTACCATTAATTTTTCATCACAACAGAACCTATGAAAATAGACAGTTGTTATAATTACTCCAAGATAGCATAACCTGTAGAAAAAATCCAGTTTCAATTGAATAAAAAACATGGAACTGAAATATGTTTCATAAACATCATTTCATCAAATCATAAACCATTCAAAAAATAACATGAACAAAACCTTTAGATTATTTTCAAAAACTACATGAGTAGCTTCTACCATTGTTTTCTTAGATGGAAAATACTTTTTAAACACCATTCAAAAACAATTGCTAAGGAAAATATCAATTATTATTTTAAAAGTACTTTTAATACATATAACCATTGGGAAATTATTTTTCTTAATAAAATACTTTGAAGATATTTGAAGAAGACTAGAAATTATTTTTACTATAGTTTTCCTTGAAAACTCATAAAATAAGTACCAAGACATTTTAAAAACCTTTTTCATTAGAAATAAATTTAAAAAATATTAATAATAATTTTTTATGTTTTGAAACCATTTTTACCTTAAAACATATGAATGGATTTTCATATTGTTATAAACTATTTAACTAAAAATAATTTATAAATTTATAAATAAGTCTTGAAAATATTTTGAAATCAATTATGCTAGAAAACGTATAAAAGATGGTTGAAATTTATTTTAAAAACAATATATTTGAAAATAACATTAATAAATTTTCATAAAAATTAACAATTTAAATGTTAAATGTAATCTTCAATGAAATGAAAAAGGTAAATCATTACATTTTTTGTGAGGTAAAAGGAACATTCTCTTCACACAGTAAAAATGTTAGAAAAATGCCCTGCCAGCAAAGTGAAAAATTGTTCCTTTGAAACAATTTTTAAAAGATAAAATCATTAATATTTCCTTATATATTATATTATAATATCACAATATTCTTTAAAACCCTTTTTATAATATATGGTTTTGAATGAACATAGATTTCTGAAAAAATGGAGGTTAATGCGGGGATTTCATAACAACACATTCATACCTATATTATGTTCCAAAGAGTGGAAGAAATGATACCAATATATTAATTAATCATTAATAACCTGATTATAATAAAATCTATAATTTTTTTTGAAATATGGATCATAAAATTTCATCAAATGATGAAAAAAATAAACAATCATAAAAAGTGACATGTCTATCAAAATAAACTTTTATAACATGGTTATTTGGCATCATACTCTCCATGTAATAAAATTAAACTATATTAATAAAAAATATATCATTAAATTAACTAAAATCATGATATAACATGTATAATGTATTTATATACTACTCAAAAGAGGATTTAGTTTTAAAAAAACATGAGTCTCAAGGAATTAAAATTGAGACAAAACTTTTTTACTGATTTAGTAACACATGAAACATAAAAACCCTGAAATAAAGTATAGAAAATTGATATCTTAAACCCCATAAATTTCATTATAATATAAAAATTATTAAATCATTGGTAGTACATACACACCAAAAAATAATGGAGTGGAGAAAACTTCATTTATCTTAAGAAAAGAAAAGGTGAGATGAAATCCTTTAATCTTGTGTCTTAAATCTCTCCATACTCATTCAATGAACCTATAAAATTTATATATATTTATTTTAAATATATTAAATATAAATATTTATAAATATAATAACATATATGGTTGATTATTACCACATATTACCCACTTTTTAACCGTCATATGTTAAGGATTGACATCTATTAATATTCTCTTAGTTCTTCGAATGTGTCTTAATTTGTTATATTTATAGTTGTTGTACTCATATCATGATTCGAGAATGTTAAAAACCAAAGTTATATTATTTATATCCATTATATTTTAATTATAATAATATATACAATATATAAGTATGAAAAGGAATACACCATTCCTAGAGATGGTAAGTCATATGTAAGCATGAACGTTGATTCTGTTTTTTATTCTAATGAAAGAAACAAAGAATGAAAAAAAAATTTATATAAGTATATAATATAATTAATTTATAATTATATTATTATATGTCATATATTTTCACTAGTACCATGATTTATACATTCCATTTAGTGTCTTATTGAATCGCATCACATTGAGGGGGTGGTAGTCCACATTTCCTCAAACAAAATTATCATATTTACACCAAATGGAATGTAGAATGATATGTTTTATAAAAGGATGAAATAAGAATAAAGACATAATAAATATAATATATAATATATAGAAATATATTTTCCATCATAATATCCAACATGATAGGCTGTAAAGGAAAAAGGAACAATAATTATTTTGTGAGGTACTAGTTCATCATACACGTCAACAGTATGTTCATTGCCTATAAGATGGAGGTGCATGTAAGTGCAGATTAGAGAATTAGCATACAAAATAATATTATATTTTGGATATAGTTTTTTTATACAACCAAGGAAAATGTAATTTAGGAATGGTAAATGAAATCAAATGAAAGGATTTTGAGAGAAGACGTTACCTTTTTATATTGTAACTCGTTTTTGTTTGATCTAAATGAATTATTTGGGATTATTTATTCCAGATTTAAGGTCTTAATGAGAAAATTATAGATTTGGGAAAGGTTATTTTTTAGGGTGTGGATGATCTTGTTTTTTATGAGAGGAGTTAAGTGGATAGAGGGGTGGTGGCCTTTTATAGAGAATGAAAAGAAAACACATGGAATTTTTGAAATCAAGTTAGGGGTACACACATTACTTCCAAAAAAATCATAAAAAAAAATATATGTAATAAAAATAGAAGATTAATGTATATAAAATGAGTTTTTTACAAGTGTATATGACTTTTGGGTCTTAAATTTAATGTTTAGTTATCTGATATGCTTAATGTTTCCTTAACTATTGGATTAATTTTAATTAATTTCACCAATGACCTTAGTAAAAAAACAATGTTAACATTTTTAGACATTATAAAATAATATGAATAAAAATAAATAATCCAATTTTAAAAATTACAATCCTTGAAGTGGAATAAATTAATTTTAAATTAATCCAAAATTTATGTCGATGAAGAGGATTTTTAAAGTAAAAATATTCAAAAGTATGATAGGTTATTACACCCAATTTCATAGTGAAATTGAACCCAATGAACAAATTTATATAAATTAAAAAATATGTTATCTAATTATTCATTTAATTTAATTTAAAATATAATTTCTTCATATAAATAAATTTGAAGAAAAATCAGTTTTTTGCAAAAATTTATTATGTATATGTGTTCATTAAAAAATGAATCATTAGAGAAAAAACCCAAAAAATTATCCTAAGAAAATTTTTATGATTAAAATACAAATATTAATTTTATTTTTACGTATTAATTCCATAATAGTTTCAAAACTAGGAAATAAAAATTTTTCTCCATAAAAAGGTTCTAAAACTAATTTTATATAAAAAATATAGGTTTTTATTCATAAAAATTGAATTGTTCTAATCTTATGTCTGTTGAATCTACTGGATGAATACAAAAAATATTTTATAGAATACAAAACATATATATTACCTTAATATATCTCAATATCTGTAATGAATTTTAATAATTATGTTAAAAAGGCATTGTGTCTATAAAAATAATACTATTTTTTATTATATTAAATAAGGTTTCATATTCATTTCTGATTAATATATAACCTATGAATTCAAATTATATTTATGTAAAACATATTTCTTAATAAATTATTTATTACTAATAATACTATCTAATTTAATTTGTAGGATATTTTTTGTAATTTTAAGAAAAAATAGTTTAATGATATAGTGCTCTTCATAAAAAATCGGTATTGGGTGTTATGAAAGCCATCAAAGAATTTCATTATTGCGTATAACACAAGATAACCTCTGAGATCCATGTAGAGAGAGATAAAAATTATGTCGTGTTTATTTCATGATTTACAAGGTTCTTCACGTTAAAAAAATCCCAATATTGTGTTTTTATATAAAATACACTTTTTTATTCTCGCGTGATATGAAAATATCAAAAAGATTAAATAAATTAAAATTAATAATTTAAAAAAATATATTGGTATTTCAAAAACTCCTCAAAAAGATTAAAAAATCTCATAATTATGTATAATACAATTAAATAATTACATAGGGGTTTATTGACACATTTTCATAATCTTTTCTCTTATATAACATTTATTTATATGCCTATACTCATTCTCATATATTATACTCAATTAATGACAATTTATTGCATTAACAACATGGAATAGGTTACCTCTAGTCCACTCTAATTGAGTGATAAAAATCCATCTTTTATGTACTTTAACACATTTTCATCTCCCTAAAACATCGCATCATTTTTCTAAAACATATTTAAAACAATAATTTTCTAATTATGTTTAAAAACATAAAAGAAAAAGATTACTCTCGTTGATTTCAACATATTCTATCCATTGTATATTATTTTAATTCTATTTATTTATTGTAATCCATAATTAAATTTTTTATTCCTTATCCAATATATATTATGAATCCTTTGAGAGACCACATTTTACATATTATGTGTGATGAATACCAATTGTCAAGTATCCATGGATGGATATTTTTATATTTCATGAAAGCTAAATAAAAAAACCAATTTACACATTCCAAATAATTCAATAACAATCTACATTACTCTGTATAAATTTTATATTCCTAAGGGGATATTTTTAATAATTATGTTTTTAGAAAAAAGGGTAATATATAACTTATCCACATGACATCCTTACTCTTGATTTTTTAATTACTCTATGAAAATGATTTTTTTAAGAGTTTGTATAACACTCAATTAATTTATATAAAATATTTTATTCAGAATAAAGGTATTATATTGATCTGTTAAATCTATTTCCATTTTCTTATATCCAACAAATATATAATAATGTAATAGAAATTAAAATATTTTAAGAAAATATTCTTTTTTACTATATTTTGAAACTTTTTAGCATTCCCCTTTTAACCATTAAACTAAAATAATTTTTAGGAAATAAAATTATATATGTTTTTATATTTTTATCAATATTTCTCAACTTTTTTAATTTTTACCTTTAAAATTGTCATATATTTTCATCAAATCCAAATTTTAATATTTTATAAAAATATAAAACTCTCATTCTGATGTAACATGAATCATTTATATACATGATGAATTATCTCTTTAATTGTTTTCTTTAAATTGATAATATTTTGACTCACTAGTTTTTGAGTTCGTATGTTTAGAATAATTATTAAATTTATTTTATATTTCAAATGAATTTTAACAACACTTTTAACTATCATCAACCACTCATATATAATCTTTGAAGCCAAACAACTAATTATTTAAATGATATTGGGACATTAACTGTTTTCAAAAAAATATTTATGTTATTTTTCATTGGATTATATAATCACTTTTATTTCATTATTATCATTAATCTCCCTGTAAACATAGGGATACAATCTATGAAAATCATTTAACAAAAACAAATAATTTTCTTAAAATATCTCAATCTTCTATTATATTTCACATACCACTGTCAACTTATTATTATCCATCACTATAATAACGAAATTCTAGAATACCAACATTAATTATATATTGAACATTAATTTAAAGTTTTTTTCTTCTTCTAATCCTTTATAAGTTAACTCCGCTTAATTTACAATATAACTCAACAATATTTCAGGAAGTTCAAAATAAAAGGAATCATAATTCCTTTCATTTTAATGAAATTAATCTTCCTGCAAATATGAAAATTAACATTCATATTTGAATTTAAAAAACTTTTTCTCCTTCTATTACATGGATACATTTTCTTAATGAATGTTGAGACCTTCATACAATAGAACATCATGGATGAATTATCATCCATGTCAAATTACACATCACTTTACATATAAAAATTGAAAGAGAAATTTCAAAAATCAATTAAAACATTAACATAAATAATCTTCTAGTATGGTATTTATATTTTATCTTTTGAAAATATCAGTATATATGTGGAAATATGTTATCAAATATTAAATACATTTATTCTATTGAATTTAAATTATAATAATCATCTATGAACTCTTTTTGAATATTACCTTTATTTATGGACTTGAAATAAATTACATTTTCTTCCTTGATATAATTTTTAAATGAAGAAACTATACTCATATTTGTATACAATGAAATTAAGGTATTAGAAATAAATACAAATCCCAATCATTGATTATTTTTTTTCCCAACCCCATTGTCACAATGTGTGCCCCAAACATAGTTGCCCATATCTCTGTAAGTATGCCTCCTCGGACGCTATAGGCTACTAAATTTTTGGTTAGGTCCCAGGGTGATTTCGTTAGGTTACTATTCCCTTAGGTCATAGATAATCATAGATAATATATATATTTCTTTTTAATAGAAAGATAAAAACATAATTATAATAATAATTAATAATCAATAGATGTATGATATGATATGTAGAACATCCATCAACAATAATCAACTAAAAATCTGAATTGTGAAGTATAAAAAATATATACTTCTATGCCTATTTTCTAAAAAAGGGAAAATTTATACGTTGTAGTAGGAAATACATACTAAAAAAATGAATAAAAAATACACAAAGTATCTATAATCTTATGTGTTGGCCAAGTTGTCTTCTACTAAGCTCGAATCGAACAACAAGAAATCAATTCATGTGTCCAAACCGGGATAATTACCATTGTCAAAACATTATAACATATAATATATCAGGTAAAAATGGTGACCCTAATATGGTGTGTGGTAAACTCACTATACTACCATAAAAAACATCTGTACAGTCCAGTCTCTGAATATAAACTGAAGCAGTTAGCATTAATGTATATAAATGTAAATAAATAATGTAATAATGACTCATACCAAATTTAGAATCAACTAGTAGTGTCTCAAAACCTAAGATCGTTTATTTAATTATGATAATGTTTATAATATATTGATAATATGTAAATATATAGGGATAAATTGAATAATGTGAAAATAATGATAGTGGAGTATCCATGGTGAAGCTAAGGCATCTTGACCTTATGGGTTGCCTAACTCGTATAGTTAATCTATAGTCCATAAATAAGGGGCTTATGTAAAAACTAAGGGGCACATACCACATATTTATTGACAATAGATTCCATCTCAATTCAAGGGTCGCGTCCATAATAATATCATGCTATGAATGATTTATTCTCAATGGGGTGAATCCATGGAACCGGTTGTCTAAAGACATCAATATGGATCCAAGGAGTGTATCCAAGGAATCTTAATATCATGATGATAGTGAGGAGACCCTATGGAATTATTTTAGATATCCAATATTAGACAAAGACCACATTCTGAAGTGGGAATATCCCTTTTAAGGTAGCTCTATGTATCAACATGGTTTCCTATGAGTGTGTAACAATTTGCCTTAGAAATATAGGCAGGCCATAGTATAACAAGACCAATAAAGATAAAAAGTCACATATTAAATATACACTATACAAATATATCATGATTGATTTTAGTCCATGTAATACTCATTACATTTAACAATTCATTAGGTTCATTCCATTAACATTCATCAATGTGACACTGTTAATCAAGGATATAAAAACTTTTATAATTTTAACCATAAACACTTGATATGTTCATTACATAGAGGAAATGGATACAATAAAATTTAAATTATAATATATATTTTAAGTTTAATAGTATTTCCTTTTATTCATCATGGCAAGGTTATTTTGGGATATCCCACAAATATTGAATTCAATTGCATATTTATTTATTATGTTCATTCCTTTACCCTTTAATATACATTTCATGTAACACTATGGATATGAATCCAATATCATTTAAATTATAATTTACAATTACAATTTATATTTATTATTATACAAGAAATTTTACATTCTAATGGTTTGTAATGTTAATAAAGAACACTTACCTTAACAGGGAAAAGCAGTAAAAACACCTCAATAATTTAAAAAAAGGGGAAACAATGAATAGCATTGTACATACCCTAATTTGCTGGATGGCGTTGAGGTCACGGCATCTAATTACATCATGAACTTTTATAAGATTGTCTCTATAATAATATAACATTAGTTATAATTAAGGCCTATTAAATTTTAGGGAAATTCCTATTGAAACTGGCATAAACTCATAGATGAAAATTTATAAACAAATATAAATTTAAGGAAAAATCATAAAACCCATTCATTAAGCCCATATCACATTATTTATTCAATATATACCATTTTTTTGTCTTACATTATAACAAAATGGAAGAAAAAATCGATTTCCTAAAAATTGGGCATTAGAGCTTGAACCAAAATAGTACAACCTATGTAATGAAGAATGAAAAAATGAGCCTAATTATTGAAGAATATACTAGTGGTTATCCTATGAAAGAGATGACATTCAAATAAAAGTTATTATAGTACATATTTAGAAGAACTTAACATTGTAATATATGGAGGTCTATGATAGAGGATGATACCATTACATGCTAGAAATGTGAAGGGAGGAAAAAATATATAGGATTAAATAATTTTAAGAGGGAAATGGTAAAATCAACCAAAAATTATATGGTCTCATTGTTTTCCAAACCATTTGGTAACCACGCACCCCCAATACCAACAGAGATACCCTAAATGGTTTGGATGTACAGTTTGAGAATCTGTGTACCAACCATGGTATATGGGTTTTCTAAAAACATTAGAGTTTTAGAAAGAATGTGTGGCCATGGGAACATGATTAGGGAAAATTTATCACCCTACATTTCCCTCTAAAATACCCTTAATGGATTGGGTAATCCATGTAAACAGGGTGACACTATTTCAATTAATCATGTGGGCTCATCCACTCTCTTACCGACTAATGTTCCCTCCACCAAAGAATTCTTAGATACACATGAAAAATTCGTATCCTCACTAAGAATCCATATGAGGTCCCACATTAATAATTAGAAATAAATTGAAATGATTCATATTTAATATAAAGATAAGTTTTAGACAATAGTCCACTCTTAAATGTACATATCATCGAGAAATATTCTAAGGGTGGTGAAACATTTTTTTTTTGAATGACTCTGGCCACTGGGAATCTACATCAGCTTACCAATCCTATATATGATCTTGTACACGACCTTGCTTCAATATCACTTTTACTAAAGGGACATACTAGACATGGAGAGCCACCATTGTATAGTAATTGATGTGTGTAGGATACTCTCTAAAACTAGTATCAACATCCAATTCAATATCATATGGATAATTGAGTGTGACTAATAAAAAAGATATCAGTAAAGCAATGAATTGTGGAATATGTCATTTATGGAATGGTACCTATGATGTAATTGTAACTAATACTATACTATCCCAACTCTATCCAAGATCTCAAATTGATTTACAAAAATATATAATAGCTTCCCTTTCCTCTGTATCTACCTATGACCAAGTCTAGTTAACACCCATTAGAAAGCATGATCCCAAAACAATAACTCTATAGCTTATGAATGATGATAAGAATATGAATATGTCTAGACTGGGAAATATAAATATGATTTTGGATCAACTGAACCTTCTATAGAGTCTCATACATGATATGGGGGCCTTATAGAAATCCCTCTAATATGTCTAAAAACAACTAAGGTGAATAGAATGGCCTAACATAAAGGGCTCATATGGAGGAATTTGAAACATTTCATGAAAGTAATTTTTGTAGGATATCCTGATGAGAAAATTAATAATCTTTAATGAACTTCAGAACTCATGTAATCTTGATCTGAGAATTTAATCTACCACCACTATTTTCTATGCTCACTAGACATTAGTCTGAGTTTGAAATTTTATAATTATAATAACATGAATACCGAAAGATTTTTGTATCCCCTTAGAAAATACTATTGTAAAACAAGATTAGCTAAACAAATAAATTGTAAGAGGGACCCCATGTAGCTGTATGATCTTGCAAACATAAAATCCTCCTAGATCAAAAAATTGGAAAACCTATAAGATAATAATGAAGTGGGATGATTTTATGTCACAACCCCCTCCCACCAAAGATGCCCCTCCTGAGCTGGCAATGGTGAAAGGAAGATAATGACCCCCGAGTCCCGCCTCCGGTAGGCCCCGGGTTGGCGACTAGCACCAAGGGTATGAGTTTTCACAAATATGGGAGGCATTAACCTTTTTATTATTATGGATCGGGAAATAGGACAAGTCAACCACCAAAAAGGGAAAAGAACAAGTGTGCATAAATAAACCCAAAACAAGCCCACATGCATGTTTAAACAATTTTTATAACAAGGTACAAGTAAAAGGAAGCTCAAAAGTACAAGTGAGTACAGTACCAAAAGGAAAACAAGAAAACAGCAACTTCACAACTCCCACTGCCTGACTAGTAGGATCCCGCACGGCCCTGGTAGTCCTCCTGAAAACCTGAAACAACGTAGGGTGAGCATACAAGTATACTCAGTAGAGAACCTAATGCTCTCGTGCACAAGTGGGGAGAAACCCTAAGGTACCGTGAGAAAACAGAAGAACCAGAAACTAACAAGGAAAAACTATCCACCCAGCCTCACTGGTCACACTCACCAAGTAACACAAACAAGTTTAGTATATATATATAACAAAAGTATTGGGTACCCCGCACTATTTCACACTTAATTAGATGATGCTCTTCCTAACGGAAAACATCCTGACGCTACCACACTCTTCCTGCCCGCACACACCTGGGCCAAACCACGCATCCCGCCCGCACACACCTGGGCCTCACAACCACGCATCTCGCCCGCACACACCTGGGCCACAACCACTAACCCTCCCGCAGACACCTGGGCCTCATCCCGAAGGTTCTTGGGAACGATAAGCCCGCCCGAAGAGTCTTGGGCTAAAGGTTGCCGCAAGTCATCATAGCCTCCGAGACCTACCCGAAGAGTCTTGGGTGTAAGGTCACCTCAAGCCATCATAGCCTATGGAAGAAGGAGCAGGAAAGAGCTAGTAACTATGGGGGAACACCCTCTCCCATAAAATGGGAGAGTTCGACACTAGGTGCTTGACATGGGTGTGGTGCGACAAAACACAAAGATACAATTATATATATACATATACCAAACACACAGCCCAACCAATGGCTTCTTAAAAAGAGAAACTGAGCATGTGCCTCGGCACTACTACCACGAAGCATGCATCAACACCCAAACAATCATCCCCCAACCCCATTTAGGTTTTCATGTTTCATGCAATGGTTTAACAAATTATTACTACTGGGCAACTATCATCCAGACAAAACCTTTCACAAACATATCCCTGCCATCCACAACCAAGGTTAGGTAAAACGCAAGCAACCACATGCCATTTCATTTACAAAAGATTATCACAACCATACAACATTCCATCATTCATTTATTTCAAAGTTCCACACATAAAACCCTTTCCACACACAAAACATTTCCTCATTTGAAAACACCTTTTACTTCAAAACACTTTTCATAATCAAAACACTTTTCATAAATAAAAGCATTTTCCACAAAACAACCAAACCACCAACATGTTCATTATTCCAACTTTGTTCAATCGGGGTGATCACACAAGGTTTTCATTCTCATTTAATCAGCCAGTCTTTACATGCTTATCCATTTTCCATGTTTTAACAAAACCAACCACAAACAATTCAGATATCAATTGCGCACACAAAGGCCACCAACGACCTTGATTTTCAGTAGGCAAAGGCCTTTTAATCCAAAATCACAATCAGAAGATAAAGAAACTGGAAGGCAATAGAAATAGCACAAAACCCCAAACCCTTCTTTATCCGGTTATTATCTTTATTTAAAGTTCAACTGCATCCCATGGAACAAAAGAAAAATATCCCACCCCGCATGTTGCACCAAAAAGTGAGACGAAAGTAAACCCCTACCTCAAAAGGTCCCGATCACGTCGCTTCCGACGACGTCCTTCAGTGTCCTCCGCCTTCGCCAAACCCGACAAATACCTCCTAGGATGGAAGCTGGAGAAGGAAGGCCGGAAGGAAAGGTGACAAGTCTGGGCTTAGAAGCTTCGTCTCGTCGCTATGATCCTGTGGCCGCTGACAGATCGTAATTCGGAGCTCGGACAAAGAAGTTAGAGGAGGAATACTTCTCGATTGTCCAAGAGCGTCATCGTGCGACAAAGAAGCGATCGATATGGAAGATAAAACATGACCTCGTTATTATATAGTCAACGAATAGGTAAATCCGTATTCAGTGTGCATTAATGAATACACGATGTGATCGTACATACGTTACATGTTTTGATTGGTTAACACACAACACATCACGCGGTTTCCACGCGTTTTAATAATAATGATAATTCTATCAATATTTGGTGTTTCGTTGACCCGAGGCATGAGTCATAAAAGTATCTCATTAATGGTCTTAAAATGACCGTCATAATTTCAGGGTTACGCTGTCACTGACGGATCATCAATCTGATACCGTATGAGGGAGATACGTTGGATACAAGATCCCGTAATAATAACAATATTAAATCTATTAATTCATGAGCGTTTCGGGTATCCAATCCGAAAACCCGAAAAAGACATCCAATATTGGACTCATAATTTTCTTCTCATAGTCAGGGTCACACTGCCACTTACGGTTCGTGAAACCGAGGTCGCACGAAGAAGTTACGGACAAAAAAGTGTTTTATCAACAAAATTAATAATAACAATATTTTATTATTATTATTAATCAATTATTTATTTATTTTTCATAACTCCAAAAGAAATCACGTTTTGGAGTCTTCATGGGCGCTATAATTAAGCACCAATTCCTTCTTTTTCATTTATTTGTCTTTAAATTTTATTTCTCTTATTATTATTTTTTGTTTCTCTCTCCAATCTATTTTTTTTCTTTCATGATTCTCTCCCACCCCCAAAAGTGGCGCCTCCCATTTCTTTTAATCCATGTGGAACGCCCCAAACTCCATTCTCACTTCAACATTATTATTTAATAAAATTAATAATAATAACACCCATAATTAATGTACTAATTTAATCACATTAAATTAGTTTACCATGGTTATTAAGTTAAAACCATTCCATTTAATTAAATTCAAATAATTTAATTTACTAACCAAAAATTAAACCCATTTAATTTAATTTACCAATCACACACATATTTCTATCACCTTTATCATTATTATTTAATTCAATAGTAATAAATCCTCTTTCAATTTCATCAACGGGTCCCCATCATTAACATTAATAATTATTATTATTATTGACGCCCATTATTTTCATATAATTACTCCATATATCCCATAACATTATATTCACGCATGGTTGGGAACCCCATTCACGTGCCTCTTCATGTTATCATTATTATAACAAATTATTATATAATAATACCCTTTTAATGTTATTAACACAATTCCAACTTTAATTGTGGAGAACAGCACAACGCCTCCCGTACAAGGTCACACCCATGCACCCCATGCATTTCATTCCTTTATAATTTATTACATGAGCCTCATTTATTGTAATTTATTCCTTTATAACTTATTCCATGCGCCTCCCATCATTTTATTAAATATATTCGATTTTATTTCTTATATTTTACAATGATTAAATTAAAACCATTTTATCTAATTAACACCAAATATTTTCACGCCACAATTATCAATTATTATTATAAAAAATTATTATTACAACACGTGTCGTGATTGACCACATCAAATTTTTTACAAGAAATGGACCGGAGATGTCCGGGCCATTACATTTTATCATTTGATCCATAGATACCCTACATGTATCACTACCTAAAGGGCATGATAATTCGACTACAATATTATTTAGAACATATTCCAATATAAAAACTAATACTAGAATCCTCTGTTACTTGGAAAATATCATTAGTTCTTCTCCATCACTTGATGAAAGGTGTATTAAATATTCATAAAACAAGGAAGCTAACATTTCCTCCCTTTACAGAGATACATGAGGCATATATAACAATACATCATAAAGATTACAAGATGGAATTCCTACTGAGAAACATAGAACTCTAAAAAAAGTTCATAATTCATATTCATATGAACGAAGACAAATCTGTTTATATTTAGGATTTCACCTCTATCAATAGAATAATACATAGTTGGGTCCCCACCTTAGACACTCTACATGAGATCCAAGTCCTCGTGATCTAGAAACTACTTTATATTTACCCAATTATAGAGTGAAGAGGTAATTTCTAAATTGAAAATATAAACCCATTCATGACTATCATGAAATACCATGTTCATATCATAAATAAGGTATATCAAGGTACATTCATCATTGTCATCTTTTTTGGAATATCCTCAAGTCTCCCAGCTCAACACATCGGGTAATAAATCCCCTTTTCTAGGTGGATAGGGATGATCAATGCTGATGGAATGAAGACATTCTAACCATCATCTATGTCTAAGATTCATGTCATGACACATAAAGATATTTTTGATGTAATTTTAGTCTATATACAGAAAAAATTATCACCCATCAAATAGTGTATCTAGAACGTCGGTTATAGAAAACTATTGCAATCTCAATTTCATACATCAGGTAATTACGCTTTTGTGGTCTCATTAAGAGAGACCCATATAATGAAAATTATCTACATATATCATAACTTCACCAATTTCATTGCCTGATAGTTCACAAAACATTTTATATCCTCTTTTAATCTATGGAATAATAAATATTTGTGCCAATTTAAGGCTTCAATTCAACTTTTAAAAGTCTTTATTTCATTCGTTAGACCACAATAACTTTACAAAATTCTTTTTAAGAATATTAAAAGGTGTATAAATGCAGGATAAGTCATATATAAAACACTATTAATTTCCATCCATCCCAAGAATCTATATATATCAATAATTTTATTAGGATTCTCCAAGTAAACTATAGAGGTCACCTTTTACGGGTCAAAAGAGACTATTGATTATGAAATAATATTAACAAGTATGTGAAATTATTTGATCCATATGCTGAATATAGGAATATTAGAATATATCTGATTCATACTAAGGGAATTAAAAAATATATAATGATGTTTTTAATTAGTTATTTGAATATGACAATACAACAAGATGTTGGAAGAAAATTCCATGAACAATGAACCCATATAAGGGAGAAGAAATGCTTTTATATAATCCATGAAAATCGTAGGTGAATTCATAAAAACAAAAAAATCAATGAGATACTCATATTAATACACCAGATATGTAAATCCATAAATAGTATATCTAAAGTAATGAATCACACCAGATTATAGCCTAATCACAGGTTAATATTTGAAAAAACCATAGATACTCAGAGACAGTAAATGTGGTCATCTAGAGAAGGAAATTGATATTATATCTAACACTTAAGATGTTTTGACCATGGGTAATCTACAGATGTCTTAAGGGGGAAAATATCATTCTAGGAAAAAATCATGTGCCAGCCCTACGATGAAGTGTTGGGTTGGAAAAATAACTTTTAATCCAAATTCTCTAAATTTATATTGATATATTTTATATCAAAAGTTCCATTTTTAATGGATTTGTAAATACTGGAGCTACTTCTAGTACAATATCCATCATAATCTCTACCTCTTCCATGGGCGGTATGACAAAAAAACATGAAGTACATCCCTTATAAAATCTACCCTGGGATGAAAATCTATAATGTGTATTCAATACTCATTTTTATAATGTCTAGAAATATGGGGTTCACTCCACCAAGACTATGATGCTCTGGTCTAACTCTACTAGTATAGACATCCCACTCACCCTTGTGAAGAGAACTTCGACCCTTTGGCGTTGTAAACATTTCCATGAGATGGTAAGAGTATACTATGGCATGATAGGGATCATACATATCTATCATAATAGTAACATTGAATACTATCATTTAAAAGATAAAGAGGTCCCATAAGGAGGGATAACAATATAATTCAATGGGATA
The DNA here is from genome assembly GCA_963277665.1 of Viscum album. Taxonomy (NCBI): domain Eukaryota; kingdom Viridiplantae; phylum Streptophyta; class Magnoliopsida; order Santalales; family Viscaceae; genus Viscum; species Viscum album. The sequence continues at coordinate 118,907,240 of OY728137.1, forward strand.
GTCCTTGCATTAACATATTTCCTCTTACAATTTTCCCAATGCTATGTCAAGGTTTATCACCCCAAAAAGGTACTAAACCTATAGCCTGAGGAAATATAAGGTCAATAATGAGATATATTAGTGATATGCACATATATAGAAAAATTAGACACAATAGTAGAGGGTACAATAATGGTACCTCGTATAGTCGATGGTGTTACACTCTTATCCTATGGAACTAGCTATAAATCATGTAACTAGCCTAATCAGTATCTTTGTGCTACAACTAGACGACCCTAACTAAGAATTCTCTTCTCTCAAAGATAATGAGAGCTCCGGGCACCAGAAACAATCCCTCCACTTTGTATTTCTTTACTAATTATCCTCAAACACCCTTCCAAATACGGAAAAATTGATCCAACACATATAGGTGGAGTTGGTGCTAATCTTCTTCCACTGTAAGTAGATGCAGTGGTCTTACATATTCATTTATGATTACCCATATAGTTTTAGGCCATACGCATACTACGATCACTATCAAAATGAGGCTTTATATTCCCATTCCATAAAAATAATGGAATATAATTGAGATTCTTGTGTAGATACTTTTTACACCAATACACTATTGTGAAACCTCAAGGCTATACTTCCTGCTACCAGATTAACTACTTCCCCACCTCATTATTGAACCTATATTCCTAGTACTATTTCCTTATGTGTAGTTTTAATCAATGATATGATTCTGATTACCAATCTTAAAAAATATAGGTAATATTTATAAATTCACCAACAAGGGAATGGTATACATAATCCCATCCTTGAAGTGTCTCACATGTGATATCGCATAACCTATTAGAATCAGTAGAAATAGATGAAACTAAGTAAAGCATGTTGAAAAGTCTATAATGGATATAAAACACGGCTCTAGGTGAACTGACTCTCTGGAACATTTAGGTATCAAAATCCAATGGAAAATTAATCATAAATTACATTCAAGAAGTCCGTCCAGACTAGGCCTTGATGTCAACCAGTCTGAGTAGTCACATCCCACTAGATTTTTCTGAGTCACACAACATATAATTGGAATGATTGAACCTCCTCTCTATAATCTTCTTGAAATTATCGATGATTAAAATTGTGAAATCAATCAAAGTATCACCATCATGTGGACATCCATCTGCACATAATATGGGAGGATGTGGGTGTAAAAACTCATGAGTTAGATAAGCCATAATAGGTATAAGTCATGGATCAATCTTCTTGGATTAAATAATTCATAGAATAAACTCACAATGTTGTGCATCAGTTCTCGATTCGAAAATAATTTGTGGTGCTTTGTGAGACACTACTTTTGGGATCATTTATACATCAGGCCCCACCACCTATGGAGTGTGGTCATCGCCACCCAAAAATTACATAAATTGAATAAATCATGCTTGTATTAATCTATAAGTTTGAATAAGATGCCTCTAAATATAATTAAAATTGATAGAAGAAATATTAAAATCTAATAATATCAGTAATTTCTCACTACAAAATTTATGTTTCCCTAACATCCCAGTTTGACGTCCAGGTTTTTGGTAATTTTTTAAATTTGGTTTACTGGGTTTCCAGTAGATAAAATGTCAATTCCACCTTGCCTATTAATTTACATGAAAAAATTTATTTTTATCAGTCAATATTTTTATTTATTATTTTTTACATTATAATTTACATATAGTGTGGTTTTATTAAATTTATAATCATTACTAGATAATAAAGAGTCATAAAATTTATAACTCAAAGAGACGCCTATTTAATTTTATTTAACACAAATAATCATGAATAAAAATATAATAGGTAATATATGATGTGTAAAATTTATTAATTACTGATTCTAATTCACAAGGGATGATACACATCATATGTTGAAACTGATATTCAAAAAATTATGGATAAATCCTACGTCATGTAACTATAGTTACATATCTAACATGGGTAGAAACTAGATATTTAATATACTTCCATCAAACATTATAGAAAAAAAATATTTAGATTTATTATAAAAATTTAAATATCCAATCCCATTACCATATAGAAAAATTTAGCACCACTATAATGTATATATATATATATATATTTATATAAACCATGGACCAATTTAAAAATCGTTGACAGAACAATAAATGAATGAAATTAAATTCACTTATACACAGTGTCATATGAATGGAATGTGATTTCTATGTTCCAAATAATGATGCCTAAAACAGTGGTGCTTTCCAAACTAGGATATGGTAATGTCTCTATAAATTATATCATACTCCACAATTCATGTGAATCACCCCATAGTGAATGGATACCAATAGTAATAAGTGAAATACATTAAAACCATTTCACATTCCCAGGAAACATGTTATTTACCCAGAACATGGGCCAACTAATCTCATGAATTTCTCATCACAAAGTTCTAGTATATTCCTAAACTCATTTATAATTTTTTAAAAATAATTTAAAATAAAATAAAAACGCAATGTACACCAATTTGTTACATTCTGATCTGGGATCCACTCAATTGTTCCACAAACATAGTTTTTCGCATGACCCGAAGCACACCTCCCCATACACACATGGCTTCAGACTAGAAGTGAGGTCCTACAATGATTAAATTGGGAGACCATTCCATCATTTCAAAGTAGATTACAGTGGATATAGAATTTTCATATTTGGATAATAACAGAAGAATCATAATAATGAATAGAAAAAAGTAGCAATAAATGATTTGTAAAACAACTATAAATAATAATAAACTCAAATTTTAAATATTACAGAAGAGAAAGGATGTTAATGGAATGTTATATATCCACATAAATAAAAAATTATACATGGAATCAAGTAATAATTGATATATAAATGAATCAAAAATAATCCAAAAACAATATATCATCTCAAGGTCTAGTTATGTTATCTTCTATAAATCACTTATACTAATGAAAGAAATAATGATATAGGTCCAAACTAGGATGATTCTCCATTCCTACACCTATATATATTTAACCTGATTGGGTACAAATGGGGTATCAAATAGGGTTTGAGATAAATCTTAGTTGGCCACCACAAACAGTGCCTATACAATGTTATATGTGAATTTTAATTAAAATATTGAGTATATATATATATATATATATAAGTGATTCAGTAATAACAACTCATAGCTACTTCAAAATCATCTAGTAATGTCTATGAACATGAGATCATATAATTAATTATTTTCTAGATTATTATAAGGATATTATATGTAATTATTGTCAATGATACAAATAAATATTATAAAAATGATTGTGGAGAATCTGAGATGTATCCAAATAGTCTTTTACCTCATGGGTCAGCTAACACATAGTATTTACTCATTTAGTCTAGAAATAAGGTATCTAAGTGTAATATAAGGGTAATTACTAAACCATTACACTATAAATGAGTATAAATACATCCATGGAGATCATCCATATAATTCATAATCTATGCATGACTAGGCCTAGTGGGGTGAATCCATGAATCCATGTGTCTGAAGACATCAAGATGTATCAATGGTGTGTATCAAAGGAATACTAATATCATAAAGATAGTAAGGGTATCCTATGACATAATGATGGACATAATTTAGTATAATAGGACCACTTTCAATGTTGGGTTTCTCCATTGGAAACCATATACTTGAATAAGCATATAATCGAAAAAGTGTTCAAGTCATTTCCCTAGAAATCCATGGTATGCTAAAGTATAAACACTACTATAAAGATAAAAGAATCCATAAAGAATAGGAACCAAATGCATATATAATGATTCAGTTTAGTGCATGTATTACTCATTACATTAAATAAGTCATTTGGATCATTACCTGTACTACCATCAATGTGACCTGTTTTTTTAAGAATATCCAAACATTTATAATTTTAATTCCTAACCACTTAATAGGTTCATTTAATAGACAACATAAAACCAATAAATTTTCAATTATATTAGAAATTTTTTAGTTCATATAGTATCTATTCATTTATCAGGATATAGAACGATATTGTTGTCAAACCAATGTCATATTCAATTTTATAATTATTTATTTGGTTCATTCCATAACCCTTAATTATACATGATATGGAATGCTAAGGATACAGAACCAATTACAATGAAAATATGAATTAATATGCAAAATGATATTTTCTAGAACAAATTACATTTAATTTTTTAATGGATTGCAAAATTAATAAGGATCAATTACATTAATAAAGATACATGGAAAAAACATATGAACATTTTATAAAATTTGGAAATAAGGCTTGTCATTGTACATACCATAATTGGGTGGAAGGATATGATTTGACAACCACTAATGGCATCCTGATCATGTATGAAATATGATATATATTACTAGAACATTGGATATAATAAAGGTGTATTAATTATCATGGGATACGTCATGTGATACTAGTGTTCACACATATATGGAAATTTAAAAACAATATTTCTTATAGGGAAAAGACAAAGACCATCTACCTCAACCCTGTAACATTCTCTGTGCCAGTATTGGTCCTTAGTTTGGCCTAAATTGGATGGGAATTTTAGGGTGGATGACCTTCTTGAAAATAGGGCATATGAGCTCACACAAAAACATGAATATGATATAAACAATAACAGAGAAAAGATCATAAAGAATACAAAACGTAGTTATATCTATCCAGCACGTTTCATGATGTTTGAAAAAGAGTATGAATGGTAGATATATAGAATAACACATCTATTAAGGCATTGGAGATCATCCAGATATAATGAAACCTCTAAATGATTTAAATGATAAGAAAGAAAAATAATTATATGTTTTAAATAATTTAAAGGAAAAATGTTAAATTCACACAATGATTACATGATCAAAATGTTTGGAATCATTATTTGCTAAATCGTGTTCCAACCATGCACCCCCACTATATAAGGGGAGATCCCGCATGGTCTGTCTCAATGGATTGAGATACTATATACCAAAAATTAAATATATATCAACCAGAAACTATATAGTTTATTAATAAGTGTTCATCCCTATGAACATGCATAGGGAATACCATTATCCCTTCTTTTCTCAATGAAATTCTCATCCATGGATAGGAGAAAACATGACGGTAGGGACCATGGATTCTACTAATAGCAAGGACAAGTTATTTCCCCCACTGACTAAGGTTGAAAGCTTCAAAAAAATCCCTAGTCACCCCTAAAACATATGTGACTTCGTTAGGCATCAAAATTAGTTCCAAAAAAACTAATTACAATTATATTTTATGTTTCAATGCATTATAGTAAGACCAGGTTCTTACAAATGGGACTATTACACTAAATCAATATTTTAGTATATAAATTAACATGATGATCATCATATAGTTTGGTATAGTATTTATAAAACCTCTTATAGATAAAGAAACCAAATATACTCTATTAATATAATCATCTATTTATTTTCATTGAATCATTTGAGTGTCTTCAAATTGGTAGTGGAAATTTTTAATTTTTTAGTTCCATAAAAAACAATTTATTCTTAAATATTTCATTGAATAAATCAAATAAAATTCACTATTTGAATTCCTAAAACATATATGAATTTAATTTCAAAAATTAATACATGGAAAAACTTGCATTCATGGCTATATATCTAAATATTTATTCACTAACCATGATTTATTACATTGCCTTCTATAATATTAATGGAACAATCAGTAAAAATATCAATGGTAGCGGCACATAATTTTTATAACTAAATTTTATGTCCTTTTTAATCAATATTAAATAAATTACATTATTATCTATTAAATATTCATATAGGTTTAGTGTCATCAAAATTATGGATAAAACAGAACAAATTCATATGAGATATATATTTGAACCAAAGATATAGTCTATTAGAAACATAGTCGGGATAGTTATTGTTGTGACTTAAAATTGGTTTAATCATGGATTATGAAAGGAAATTTATCTTACAATATAATATTAATAAATTGTTGAAGTTTTCTTAATTTCCAATTGTTTCCCAAATTTTTGGGATCAAATTCTTGAGTAAGAGTAAAGTGTGGTGAATGGTGGATAACTTGAATTTAATCTTAATGAATATTGTAAAGGCATGGGTTTCATAATGAACGAGTTTTGAAAATTCTTAAATTTATGAATATGTGGAGCTTAGAGAACAATAATCATGAACATAATGATGATTTTTCTATAATCATTTAGACCATGATAATAAGATCATCGCAAAGCATGAAAGATTGATGATAATATATATGACTATAATAATCTTTTCGAGTGGTTTAGATTTCCCTATATATTTTTCAAAGAAGAATATTCATGAACATGAATTTATAGGTTTAGAAAAAATCCACTCTTGTTTTTGGTTCTTTAAACAAGGATGATATTATAAATATGAGTCTACCCCCACTTCATTAAACATTAAAAGAAATTTAGAAAAGGTTGAATCACTTTGATTTTTTAAGGCTAATTTCAACGTGAATCAACAAAACATAGTGAGCCTAAGAATTGTAAAAATATTTCCTATGTATTTACAAAATATTATGTATCGTGAAAAAAAAAATTCACGATGAGATGTTATATTGTGTTCAATTAGTTTTGCATGAATATACTTTTCTTCATGAAGGTTGGTTGCTTCGTAAAAAATCATCGTAAAGGATCTCCACACATTTTTTTTGAACATCTAATTTAAGTCACCAGTGCTTTCTTCTGCATCATCTATAGAAATTTCAGTATATAGTTTCCATTTTCCAATAATGGTTAAAGATATAATTTGAACATTAATAAAGTGACAATCATGTCACTAAAATTTGTGAGACATGTCTAAAAGTAGTGGGATAGGGTGAGTCGATAGAAATGTTACCAAGTTAGTAGTGTGTTATATATAATGTCTTGTAAATTAATTGTTCATATCATAGAGATCCTATGCATGAACTTATGAATTCCCAAACTAGTGAATATTTGTGTATTTTGGTATGATTGACACAATATCACTATATTCTCATTAAACCATCCCTTAATGGTGAACCAAGGAAAATTTATGTGATGTCTACCCACAAGTGAACGTTTGTTTCCTACAAAGTTTAATCAAATAGGTTTATCATGTTCCTACCATTATAGGAATGTGAGACATCACATTAAAAAGAAAAATATTACACCATGATTCACCCCTTCCCTCTTATGGTGTTTTGGGGTCCAACATGTTTTATCATAGAAAAATGTTTCAAGAGTAAAATATGTACTCTATTTCTTTCATGTTTAATTCTATAAATTATAAGGGATTACAACTCTATGATTGAAGAAACATATATATATGGATGAATAGTATGATATCTCATCTAGTATCACTTGTAATGGATTTTCCATTTTTAAACATAACATATAATTCATGTCACTAATGCAACATGACTTTCTTAGTCCCAAACATATATGAAAAAAGGTTTGATGCATATTACAACTCACAAAATTCCATTACTATAGCTTTATCTAACCAAATCTATATAAAGGATATGAATTTCTATTTATCCACGCCTATATGGGACAAATTGAAGAATATATATGAAGGTGAAACCAATGTGATATAGAAAAAACTCTATGTATTACACAATTGGTTCTATGATCTAAAAATGCATCCAAATGGAAATCCTAATATATATTTTAATAAATTTACTATATTATTTTGGGTAAATCAGTGATTTATTGACAAGATAAATGATTTTTAGATTTTGAATAAACACTTGTGATGGATTCCACAACTATAAAATCTAAATGGCAGATTATTGAAAAATGGATATCTATAAACATTTATTGGTGATCTTATAAGTAGTATGGTAGATTATGAAGTGGAATCTAAACTAGAAGATGTAATAACTCATGTAATTAAGGGAGTGAAACTCAAATACATGGAAATACTTTAGGCATCTGAATATAATGTTAATAAATCTAATGAGGAGTACATACATCATTATCTTAATTCCATGAAATTAAATATAATAAAAGATATATATGATGGAAATATTCCTCTAATCAATTTTTGATGTGGTAGAGATAGGAACATTACCTCTCAGTGGTCAAGGATGTTTGATGATAATGAATGTGATGATGGATGTATGAGGAAGACTTAGAAAAGGATTCCCTAAAGGAAAACGTCAAATTTTGAAAAATATTATAGAGAAAGAGTTTCATCTATATACAAGTACAAGATGGTAATGGATTTTTTGAAGATAAAGAACATGCGTTTAAATTTGAAACCCAATTAATCGATGATTTATATAATTGAAAAGGAAGAACTGTTAAAATATAATGATAATCAAATTTTAAGGGTTTTTGTTCTCAATAGGTAACTCGAATATGTTCATGATAATATTGATGATCGATTAAAAATAAAAAAATGTTGAGAGATATTATATAAGAGATTTCATTGTTTGTTGATCAGCTGGGAGTATGAATTTATTAAATGTATGTAGGGGAAACTGAACAACAAAATACTCTTTAATGACTTGAAGATGTTTTGGAATTTATGATCAGGATTTAAGAAAATTAAAATTCCATCATTTAACACGCATTTGGGTGGAGGATAAGGATTATAATGATATGTGTCATGATGGTGAAGTTGTTACTCTAAAAAGTAAAATAATATTTATACCAAATTAAAGGGAAATAAATAAAAATAGATAGTTTCTATGATTCTCAAATTCATATCTTTCAGAAAGAGATAATCACTATTATAATAGAGTGGAGAAGGCCTTGAGAGATCATAGTTCCAAATGAATGGGAAAATAAGATTTTTGTGTGTTGTTGAAGTATCAATGTTTAAAAACAATATTATAAAAAAAGTGAACTAACATGATTAAAATTTCTCAAATATTCACATGTTCCCAACAATGAATGATTCAACCCAAATTAAAATGAGAGAAGAACAAAATCTTTATATAACTAGAAAATATCTACAGTCAAGAATTTTTACAATAGAAGGGGAAATGGGGTGGTAAATATGTGATATGACATTTCCTCTAATGAAATTTCAATTATGTATCTTCCCATACCACACCATGTTATATTATTAATGGGTAAAGAGATATCTTCATGGGGAGAGGCATGTAAGTAAAAAATGGAAAACGATTCAGTACACTTCAATATATATATAAGAAATAGTTTTTGTTGATATTATTTTCACTATTTTATCAATAGCCATAAAAATTGTTATTCCATGAAGGGGAAAGGACATTACATTACAAACATTACTTAGTGGCATATAAATTCCATCCATCAAAGAGAAGTCACTCTGGAGAATTATTATTATCTTATGGAATACTAAAATGATTATAATGAACCCATGAATATTGAAAAAAGATAATAAATTTTTTCATTATCCTCTAAACAATCAAAAATTCCACACAAGAAAATTTGGAATATTGAGAAATACAACCTTACAGAAATAACTCGTAATGCTACAAATAATAGTAGAACATGGATTCTTGAAAATAGGTGCTCATCCAATACGGTCTAAAATACGTATTTATTAAAAAATGTTAAGAAAATTGTATATGGAATAATGAAGTTATAGGATGATGGTACATTAATGATAAATGGAAATGGATACATTTTACTTGAAAATTATGAGATTATGAAATTGATGTTCTTTTTGTAGATAGTTTTTATCAAAATCTCTTGAGTGTGTGCCTACCCATTGAATTATGACTAATAGTTGTATTTAATCAACAAGGGTTCAAATCAATGGAATGATGTGGAATAATATCATCAAAGGATATATAATAGATGAAAATTTAGACCACATTTACAGTTAAGTGAAAAACTATTACATTATAGTTAAAGGAAAAAAAACAACTTGTGGAACTAGATGTTGGTAACATTAACCAGTAGAGCATGTAAAATATATCCAATATTAAGATAGTCATCAATATTCCCAATTTACATCATAATGAAAAAATACTTGTGATTCATGGATGCAAGGAAATATGGTCTGGAGTTCATATCTACCAAATAACAAAAGGGAATCAAATCTACTTGATATCATTCACACATATTTATGTGGTCTAAAAAATGATTATATAATATATATAAAAAGGTTCATAATATTTATTTATGATTATTGTAGAATATAATGGGTAATAATTATAAATATAAAAATGAAAATTCATGACTTCAAGAAAATTTGTCATCGAATAGCTCAAAAAGATACTATCCACACAATCAATGCTCTAAAATTTGAAAATTACCTGAAAACATGGAATAAAGAATGAGGTGGATACAAAGATAACCAAATAGAAAATTGATGTGGTGGAATGTATAAATTTATATGTGAACAATATATTATAACTATGCTGATTGAGAGTGAAATATCTCATCAATAAAAGAAAGTGGTTGGTATGAAGCATTATACACTCAAAATTGAATAAGTGTTTTTATGGGAAATATAAATACACCACATGAGTTTTGGAGGAGATGGAATACCTCAATAAAGTATTTTAGTTTTTTTGGAAGTAAATTTTCATCCAAAACAATGAGGGTATTCAATGAAAGTATTTTGGTGGTACGGATGGGGGCTTATTCTATGGATATTAAACTAAAATTAAATCATACAAATGTTACAATAATCATCATGGAAGAATTGAGGAATTTAGTGAAGTCAAAATCATTGAATATAAAATGATAAATACCACGTAGAGATCATATGCTGATATCATATATGAAGAAGATGAAACTGGACATGGGAAAAAATCAAATATAGAAGTAGTGGGAGTGTTGAAAAAAATTTAGGGCACAAAAAATAATAAATATTAAGACTATGAATTAGAAGTGGAAACCATGACAAAATAAACATCATAAAAACTCATAAGAGAAGTATAAGACCATAAATTGATCGATCTAAAAGCATTGGTAATTGGAAAACACAAATACAAACAAGGATAATAAGGAATGAAGAACATTAAACATTACTATATATTGAGTGGAAAACCTAATAGGAAAAATTATAAATGATGAATAATGGGATAAGGCCATGAATAAAGAACCTAACCAGATTGACAAAAACCAAACATGAGATCATTTTTAAAGGACATAAATGGAAAATGTTATTGGAACAAAGTGGATTTTTAATAAAAAATTATTTGATCCTAGAAATGTGATCATAAATAGTACACACTTAGTGTGTAATGGAAATTCCCAAACTGAAGGAATTAATGTTGAAGAAATGAGTTATCATGTTGCAAGAACAATGTCAATCTGGATTTTACATGCTATAGAAACTCAACAAGGATACAAAGTTTATCATATGAACAAAAAAATATCATTCTTAAATTTATTTACTGAAGAATAATTATACATTTAACAACTGTTGGGATTTATGATTGGAAATGACAAAGAAATGGTATATAGATTGATGAAGGCCCTCTATGGCCTAATGTAGGAATTATGAGTATGGTATTATAAACTATATTACTATATTAAAAATATTCAATTAAAATGAAGAGTTTTCGATAGGAAGGTAATAATTTGTTGGTTGTGTAGGTGGATTATATTATATCTTGTTGAAAAAGACAGGGATCAATGGAAAAATATTTTAACTATAAGAGGTCATAATTTTAATTCATAATATTAGTGAACTCACATACTTCATGGTACTATAGGTGATTTAAAATAAATATTAAACATTCATTTCACTAGAAAAACACTTATTAGAGATTATGATGACATTCAACATCAATGACTCCAGACCAATGCTTTTACTGATTTTAGTTGGTAAAAAATAGGGAATGAATGAAGGCGAGACATCTATATTTACCACCATCTAAAAGAGAATCATTTAAATATATTATACATGACTACTACATGACATGACATCATCATTTCAATATTTTTAATGGATCCCATAAAATTAAATCTGAAGGAAGAGAATTTGACAACAATTAAATGAATAATGTGACAAATTCCAGGAACATTCAATACTATCTTATACTTTCCAGAAGGAAAATATAGTGGATTATCATAATTTTCTATTATAATTGGTCTAATGATATTGTGGATATAAATTCCACAAGTGGGGGAGCATCCATCATTGGAAGAAATGTGTGGACTATTTGAGTAAGAAACAAGAAATCACTTTTATTAGTACAGATACAGAATTGTGTATATCTTCTACAAAGACATGCAATAAAATATTATTGATTAAGGAACAACTATCTGATATTGGTAATGAGGAAAAAAACTGACCGTGATTCACATTCAAAACAATACCATGATCTATTATACAATGAATCTGGTACAATACTTTTATAGAAAACATATTGAGATCATATACCGTGTCATCGAAGAAAATGTTGACCATGGTGTGATTAAAATGGGTCATATTAGAACTGATAACCACATGGATGACATTCAGGCTAATTCATTGGTTACACATGTATTTTAGAAACATTTTTTTGACCTCTGTGTATAGCCTCCTCCCATGCCTATGGAACATACAGATACTCAAATCTCCCAATTTTTGTTAACTATTAGTTTTTTATGTAATGACGGTTTATAAGGGATATGAAATGCTAGGGGAATATATCATGGGATCTAAAATTAAAAATAATGTTTCATTGGTTTTATATCCACCGCAGGGGGGACATTTGAAATTCAATGTTTTCTAGTTCTGTGTTTTTGATAAACACTAATTCGGTGACCTGATGAGATTTAGGTGTTTGGAGGAATAATTTCATGAATCGTAAAGATTTTATTGGAAATATATAATAATTTAGAAACATTAATACCCAATTCATCCATCCCTTATTTTTTCCTACACTATTAATTTACCACATTTAATTAGAGTGTTGGAAGATTTGATTCACGAATATCAGGTTTCAATAATGGATGGTTTTTTATTGAATATTTATACATTTTTACAATAAACCGAGAGGGGGTGATAGTTAGAACCAATATATTTTTTTTTCAATGGAGTCTATTATGTTTTTCTTCAATATAGAGATGGTTGACAATAGAGTTATCAATGAAAACTGATCTTACAATATAAGAGGGTATATTGTTGAGGTGGAACCATTTCCAAATGTATTCCATAGTTTTTGGGATAAAAATAAGGGGCATGGAGAATGAATCATGAATGATGGTTTCCATGAATATAATATTCATAAATATGGTAAAGAAATAGGTTTTTAAAAGAATATGATTTTAAAAGGCTGAGATTCTTAATGATGTTGAGCATCATAAACAAGCATTACAAATGATGTCATGGGTTGGTGGTAATATCTATGACTATGATAAGTGGAGCATTGTAAATATGTGATGGATTTTAGATAATCTATACAACTATAATAATATCTCAAATGTGTTCAATTTCACAAGATATTTTTTATGTAATTAACATCATGAACATGAATTTTGAAGTTCATGTAAAATCCCTTAGTTATGTGGGTTCATTGTGAAAGGATAAGCCTACAAATATGAGGCTACCCCCACTTAATTATATAAGACATTAATTGTTGAAAATGATTACATAATATAAATATTATAAGTCTAAGAGCATCATGAATCATGTATTCATAGGGATCCAGATCATCATGAATGGACTACATATGTTTTGACCAATGCTAAGGTACTCGAGAAAAAGGATATTCATGATGACTGGTAATATCGTGTTAACATAGTGTTCCAAAAAGATGATTTTATTTTAAATGTTTGGTGATTATTAAAACAAATTCCTAAATAATATTTATAAAAATCATTTTATGAACATCTTATTTAAGTGATTAGTTCTTTCAAGTGCATCATATTAGGACATTGATGCAAGAAGAGTCTCATGATTTTTAGGGACAATGTTTTAAATACCATTCTAATGAATCATCCTTCAATTCATTATAATGATTAAGTCCTCTAAAAATATAGTGAGCAAGGGGGAGTCAACAGATGTGTTCTCAGGGAGTTAGTGTGCTATCCTGAAAAACATTTAATAGAATTGTTCCCATCCTAGAGTGTATATATATGAACATTGTATTCAAAAATTATTAATTATTAGTGGATTTAGGTATGACTAACTCATTTCTTGAATATTCTCCTTAGAATAGCCCTTAATGATGAGCCTTGTAAAATGTTTTTTTTTCTCTCAGCATGTAAACATTTTTTTAATTCATGATTCAATCTGACATGTTTAACAAATTTTAATCAATGTGGGAACCAAATCTATAATTTTAAAATAAAAATTTTACACCATGATTCACTCCAACCCTATTAGGGTGTTCTATGTAGCTATAATGTATATCATTTAACACTATGATCTTCATTAATATAAAATTTTATTGGAATATAATACATATAACCATTCTTCAAAACCTATGAAAAGAAAAAAACAATAAAGGATAAAATATGATGATTATTAAGGTTAAATAATGAAGATATTGACGATAAAATATACACCAACAGATCATAATGGAATGATAACATGTTCTTAACATTTGAAAATCCATAAAAATCATACTATTAATCATATCATCAATCGTGGTAAAAAAATTAAAATTTCATAAGGCATGAAATATAATTAATTAAAAGAACATAATCTATGAGAGTATACCATATGAATAATAGGTTTGTTTGTGGAATACGTAGAATAATATAAATGTATTTTATAAGAAAAAATTTTCTTATAATACCAAACTAGTGGATTGGTTTCACTACCCATTATATCATATCAAAGGTGAATACTCACTCACAATTCTATCATAGTGAACATAATCCCATATTAAACATGGTACACTCCCTATTACAGTACCTTTTATGTCATGATATAATCATATGTATACAATTCATTAGAGGGATAAAAAATTGTAAGTCTACCCATCAGATAATCATAATCCATTTACAATTTCTTCAATAAGGTCATATAACATTCCTTATAAATCAAAACCTATGGATGAGAAAAAGGTTTTCTAAACAATTCAAATATTCATCATATCATAACCAAGTAAAAATAAATATGTTTCACAAAAATTTAATTTTCATAATTAAAAAATAACAATATATAAAATAAGGAATGTATCATAGGATCATATACTAATAAATAATAATTAAGAAAGGATTTATCATTGTTAAAAAATTATTTAAAAAATTATTTTACTATTTCAAAATGAAAATACCGTTTCATTTTAAAATACATTATGTTAAAAAAATATTTTAACAATATTGAGTAACAATTTTTGTTCAAAATTAACCATGAAATAATTTAAACTAATATTTAATTCATGGTTTAATCATTACAAAAAAAATCTCTTCATGTTGTGTACATTTAAGAAACTTCTCTTTAATATTTACTATAAATATAAAAATGAAATATGTTTTGAAAATAAACACGAAGATTCCTTTTAAAAAAAATATAAAAATAAAAAAATGGATAAAAATTTATAAAATCATTCATAGTGGAATATTATAATTATTTTTTAAATTTCATTAAATAAAATATTCTCATGGTGGAAATTTGATTTTCTACCGAAGAGTGAAATATTGTAGGTTTTCTTTAAAAAATTATTTAAGTCTCTAAAGATCATAAATTATTGAAAATAAATGAAAAAATATAGTTACACTAAGATAAGAATATGAGAATAAATTTTTTTGTATTTATAATATATATTATATAAACTTTCATCATATAAAAATTAATCATAAATTATCCCAAGGAATAATGAGATTGAAACACAAATCCATATCCTTATGGTCAGATTTTATATAAATCACTATAAAATATTTTATAATAAATTTAGTTTTAATAAATTCATATGAAATAATAGTTTACATACTTATAATATCATATAAAACCCACTTATAACATTTCCACACCAATTTATTAATAATTCTCTAATAAATTCATCATTTTTGTGTGTTATGTGTTTCATTTTTAAGAAGAATTTTAGTTTAGTAGTTC
This sequence comes from Viscum album, assembly GCA_963277665.1. NCBI lineage: Eukaryota > Viridiplantae > Streptophyta > Magnoliopsida > Santalales > Viscaceae > Viscum > Viscum album. Next base: position 118,923,183 of record OY728137.1, read on the forward strand.
CTCTCTTGGTAATTGTTTAATGTATATATAATATAAATAATTTTAATCATCATATAAATGTCATATCTATTAGATTATTATTTTAATTTATTTATCCATAGAAGTTAGAGAGAGAAAATTTAATAAAATCATTCATTGATTTGGTGGGCTCTACATAGGCATGGACATTGTTTTCACTATTCAAAGGATAGAACAAAGGAATGGTAAAAAATAAATAACATTTATATAATTATTATTATATTATATATATAATATATAATGTTTAAATATATCTTTATTACATTCTATTTATAGATTAAATGAAAAAAAAATCTCTTCATAGAGGTGGTATACACATGTATGAACAACTGATGTTATTATATTCCAATAGCATATAATATAAACAAGATTTATATTATATTATAATTTTATAATAATAATATTTTCCAAAATATAATTTCTAAATATTAAAACCATTTTAAAAACATAAACTAAATTATATTGATTGATATTGAATTGTATCACTTTTTGGATGCACCACTCCAGACATATGGAGAAGAAATAATTTCACACCAAACTTGATTGAAAAGTGGTTACATAATAGTGGTGATAGAATTATAATTCAATTATAGTATATTAGGTATAATGAAGATATTATTTTATTATAAATACTATAATTATATCATGTACAATATGAAATAAATGGAAATATGTCAGGTAGAACGATAACCTCTTTCTTAGAAGGATCATTTGGATCTTTTCTTAAGGACCCCTAGAATAGTATCTTATGAATAATAAACCCTATAATTATTTTATAATTAATTTTATAACATAATTTCATAGTGTTTTTGTGAGATATATGATTCAAATTTTTGTAAACGATAGAAATACATGTTTTTTATTTATATGTGGCTGTAAAAACTAAGATAAAATTTATAAAAATATTAAAATATAAAAATTATATAATCAAGAAAAATAATTCCAAACAGTAAAGGATTCTATTTTGTTGATAGTATGAAGTAAAATTATGGTTATAAAATAATATGTTTTCATATTTATTTGAAATAATAACCCTTATCACTTGGTTAAACCCTAGTAAACTCAACTTCACTTAAATTGTAGTACCGTATTTTAAAACATTGTTATTATTATTATGAAAAAAATTAAATTAAACATATTAAAAAATATTTATTATTATTCAATTTATTTACTATATTTTTTGAAATTTATTTTATTGAATTAGTATAATTATATTTATAACTATTCCCACAAAATGCAATGAAGAGATGTTTTCGAGAGAAAAAGTTTTCCTATGTATAAAAGTATTTATACAACAGTAAAAAATAAAATTATTTAATTTCGACTAAAATGGATTATAAATAATATAAATGAAGTAATTACTATTTTAAAACCATTTAAAAATTAAACTTTGTAAATTCAATTAATGAAAAATAATTGTCAATAAAATCAGTATTTTTAAATCTTCCCCAAAAAAATTATTCATTTACAAAACATTATTGAAAATTCATAGTAGGGTAATTTAAAGATATTATTTTATAAAATATAGACCCTTTTATGCATTTTTTTAAATGTGGAATAAATTAATTATATTAGGTTCTTATTTAAAAACTAATAACTATTTTTGTGAAAAATGTATTTTTAATGAATAAAATGACTATACAAGAAAATCATTACATATTTTTGAATACATCGGTTTCATGTAAAAAATTTATACATATTTGTTTGAATATTTTGATATTCTTATTAACTCTTTCAAATTAACAAGTAGGTTATTATGGTAGACTATATTACAGTTCATTTAGACTTGAGTTTGGGTGTATGGGAAGGTATTGATAAAATTATATTTATTTAAAGAGAAATCTATCATAAAATATAAGGGTTTTATATTTTATCCTAAATAAAATTAATATATCTCATTAAATTACATTAATTTTATTTAAAAAAGATTATATTTATATTTTATCAAATCTATGGGATTCAATATAACTTTGTCTAATTTTTTAAGGATCCTGGATATACTTCTACTAGAGAGGTTCATAGAAAACATCTTGAACTTGAGAGAGGTTTGGTTGATGATCTATGGGATAAGAAACCATCAATAATCAATCAATAAAATAGAATGGTTTAATATAAATTGGCATAAACTATCCTTTATTCCCAAATTATAATTAATTTATCATATTTATAAATGTTTTTAAATAATTTATCACCAATTTTCAATTATATATTTTTTAAATATTATTTGAAAAAAAAATCTATAGAAATAGAGCTTAAATGATGTGAAGATGAATTGATGATAAATTTAATTCAATTTAAATAACTAACTCAGGACCTATTAGATTTATATTTTAATCACAATTACATTACATTGGGTTTATTCACTTTTATCAATATATGGATTCATATGGAACCATCTGAATAGTTGAGTGAAATCTAATGGTAATGTTAGTTTATTAAGGTGATAATGTCAATCCCAAAAAGTTTCAAAATCCATAGAACATAATCTTAATATATAATTTAGTGTTATAATATTACTCTAAAAATGAACATCTATATAAGGATGATATTTTGTAATGAAACACAATTCTAAATCCAAATATTTTTAAATACATCCCCAGAACATTGAGGTAGCTCTATGATACGGATTAGATAAAATAGAATATGGTACTACATTAAAACTATCCAATTTATTATTTTATAATATATAAATATAATAAATAAGAAATCTTCTCTTATTTAAATTAATTGTGATTACATTGTAAGTAGGTAGACTGTAACTCAAATTTAATTACACCTTATAGACATTTTTGGGAGTCTCATGATAAAACTAATGTTGATGTTTTCCCATTTAATTCATGGTATATGCAATGGTTAAAAAATACCCTTATAGTGTTATCTCATAGCCTTAACATGTTAACATACTAAGAACTGAGATACACAACATGAAATATTTATCATCATGTTATCACACTAAAAATAATTTATTAAATCAAAATATATATTCACACATAAAGGATGAATAATGAAGGATAAGAATTGAGATTCATATAAAATACACTTCATCAAATCTAGTATTGAATAAAAAATACATGTTTCTTTAAACTTATCAATCAATCACAATATTGGTTGGATAAAATAATATTTCATGCATTATTTTGTAACATGACATCTTCTATTTTCAACACTTTAATCATTACATGGGTTTATTTTTAAAGACACTTTTTTGTAAGATAATATTTCTCACCTACCTTCAATATTTATAGTTCAATACATTGAAAAAATAGAAATATATAATTTTAAGAGATCCTTATCATTGGTAATATAGAATGATCCTTTCTACTTAAATCATAAACCAAATTTTTATTCCATGACATGATAACGTATTGAAAAATTATAATAATTAATCAACTCATTCCATCTTATCATGTTCATATTCAAATATTTATGAGTGAATATATACTTTAATCCATTATCATCATTATATATTTCACTTCATTCTCCATAAACATAATTCCATCATTAATGAACAAATTACTACACCTAACTAAAATTCATGATTCTATTTTTTTCACATAGAATATAAATTGTAGTTAAGCCTAAGCTATAACCATATCATTAGGCATGATGACGTATTCCATTCCCTTGTTTGATTCAACAATGTAGATTATAGACTAGTCTCTATTGCAAGGAAATTTATGAATAGGTTCTCTTTGTATCCTTTCCTTTTGTTCAGTTAAATATTCATCACATTAATCTATCTAAAAAACACTCATCCCATTACAGATAACATTTTTAGTGGATGATAAAATTAGATATATTATATAAAAAATTGATAATATAAAGAAAATATAGAAATCCTATATATCTCCATAAAAATTATTAATTTTTACCAATGTTTAATAACTATATCCTTTAATTGAAACACCGATATACCCTAACATGAGATTATATATCAAAAAAATGAATCATTATTGAACATAAATTTACACTTGTTAAATTTTTCATTCAAATTCTTGTACCATAGGGTAATAATTATAATCCTCAACTTATCTTCATTCCCATTATTACTATTAGAATATAAAATAACATATTTTATAAAGTCAACCACAAATTGATCAAGGTAATTTCAATAATAATTATTCATCAAATCTTTTTAGATAGTTGTGAGATTGGTATGAACAATTGGAATCACAATACATTCATTTTTTCCATACATTATATAGAAATTTGTATTGTGAATGTCATTACTTTTGACACAAAACTAAGTGTATCCATATCTATGATCAGTAATTTAAAAATATGGATATCTTTATAATTAATCAAAAAATCATCAATATATGGAAAATAATAGATATTATTATTTAAAATCTTGTAATGTTCCTAACAACCAAAATAGATTCACATTGATATTTATATTTTTTAAAAAACATGAATAGGTGTTACCCATGGTGGCACAATTGGTAAATAGATCCATTATCACGATTCTATTGGACTTGATTCATAAATTATTTGAAATAAATATGGTCTATTATATATATAGAATTTCAAATATGGGTATCACTATATTTTATTTTTATTATATACTAGGACATCTTAAACTGAGTACTACTTACTAGTGCTCCATTCCAGACAATCATGTGACCCCATGGGAACCTCCCCATACACCAGCAGATACTAAAAAGTAATTAGGATCTAATATATAATAACGGGAGACTATACTGTATTTATCAATAAATGAAAACATAAAAAATAAATAAAACACAAATTATATAAACAATAACAAAAATAAAGATGAGTATCTCATGATGAATATAATAGGAATACAAAATTGAAGAAAAGACAATAGATATTTCAGGAAAAATATGTGTCATGCTTCAAATGAAGAACCAAATATATTGATACTAAAAGCTCCAGAGAGGGTCTAGTTAGCATGTAGGGTTCACTTATCCATGCTCCATAAAAACTCATTAATTTAACATTGTAATTTTTCCCTTATACTATCCAACAATCATGATGTTTATCTGATTAATGGTCAGGGAGCCTAAGTATGGTGTGAGTATTACATAATAATCCAATCCCAATGATGTCTAAAAAATATACCCATTAAATAACACTTTATCTTATTATATAAAAATTGAGGTATATTCAGTAATTTAAACTTTTTTACATAACCAATTATTCTTTATTTACCGACATAAATCCCCAAGATCCTAATGAAACCCATACCATCAATATTTTCATTAGAATGTTCTAGATTCTAAAACAAATCACATAGGTAAACAAAATTAATTATATCAAATTGGTTTTAATTATCCATTCAATTCCACTTCATAACACACCCATTTGAACAATAGTCTAATTCCAATCTCATATAAGTAGAATGTCATGTCTAGCAACCCATGGGTATTTGAATGATCATTCACTATCCCACACTTCAAGGGTATTTAAAGGATGAGTTCATATCCCATTAAATAATATTAATATCCATGCACGTAGGTCTATATTTTCAAGGCATGCACCTAATGGGTATTTAGAGAATCCTTGCTTATCCCACTCCCCATTTCTCAAAAAATAAAATTTACAAAAAATATCATATTTAACATGAATAATCATTATTAACCCTCTTATCAACACATCACATCACGAAATACCATGTCAAATTATCAACAGAATCATGCATATTGACATCAATTACATGGAATGATATGAATAATTCACAATTAAAAATTAAATAAAAATTTATTTTCATAACCCATTAACCACTCATGGTTATGTTTGACCTTATTTTTTTCCCACTACTAATCAATTCCATATCTCAACAATTTACTAATTAAAAATCCCATTGAATTGCAAAATCTGATAATCCAAATCTCCAATCAATTTCATAATCACATAATTCTATTAATTATTTAAAAAATTAAATAATACAATTCATGATGTGATTTCCAAACATGGAAATTAAAATTTCACAAATATATAAAAACATTTATAGTCAAGACTATGGGATATTCAGTTTGGACCACAAAACCCATGATCATTGATAAGTGTATCCCAAACCAGAATCCCCAAATTATTGAGGAAAAATCAATTGAAAAATGAAAAGCATGATCTAGATACAAAAAGTAGATACAATAAAAATAGATTAGGATCCATCATAACCAATATCCAATCCCATTACAATGGAAAATAGACCATTCATCTTCATATGGGAAGTGAAGGAAAAGAAATAAGAAGAAACAAATGAAGATAATTTTTATAGTTAGAGGAGATTATCCATCAATCAGATTATAGATTTCTCAATAATGGTGTTTGGAAGACCTTGAAATTCCCCAAAAATCCCCCAAATTCAATTGAAATTTTCTCCAGTAATGTAGGGATAAATAAGGGTGAGAGGCAAGGGGTTCATAAATTTAAAAACAATTATTTACAATAATTAAACTTGGACACTTGGTTTCATGTGAAGGGGAACAATGTTTTCCTAACCATTTAGCCAAACTATTCTCCTCTTCTTGAATCAATACAATGACTACTAAGAAAATTACCAATTTTTGAAACCATGATCGTACAATGGAATCCCCTTATGTCAAGGGATTTGTGGTCTTCCTTGGGTGGGAACGTAGTTTGGAAAAACAATGTGCCAACCGTGTTCTTCCCCCAATCTGTATGAAATTCCTAAATTTGAGACAAAAAATAATATAGAAAACACCTACCCAAGATATTCCAAAATCGGGGTCAATTTGTACCTATAAGAGAGAAGTATACATATCCCGAAAAGGTAAAAATCTTATAGTCTCCCCACATTATAACATATAATCGTTGAGCTATACTGACATGTATATCTTAGACCCCAAGGTTAAATTTTCATTCTACTAATCCCACATATTTGATTCTATCTCCCTTGACCCCTCTTGAACACAACCGTGATATGAAAACACTAGAACTATCGACATCGTATTTTCCAAAAACAACTCCTCACTATGATTAATCACATGAATCAGAGGAACCCTAATGATACATCAGTATTAATATCAAACACATCCTCATAGATCACATGTGAAGTGTTTGGGTGACACCTCCAAAGCTGTGACTGATGAATAATATCATACATATAAAAATACATATGTGTAAGATTGAACCAGTATGCCACCAGACAAATTCAATCCAAATTCTCAAAAGGTCCAACAAACCTAGGACCCATGTTTCCATGTCTCTGAAAGCTACGGTTACCCAACCTTGGAGATACCTAATGGAACACATGATCACCCATTTTTATCTAAAGAGATCATCAATAATGATAAGAATATGAGTTTTAGATTATTTGAGCTGTAAGAAAACAATTCAAAATTTCTTGTACCTACTCTAATGTTTCTAAAAGAGACTGAGTCCAAATAGTTCTCCCTCACCTAACTACATCCATTGTAGATGTTATCATTATGGGATATAATAAGGTGCCTCATATGGTGCAATATGGATAGTTCCTAAAAACTATTTTTATAAGAGAACTCAATGACCTCTTGGTACTTCTCCAAAGACCCATTGAAGTAAGAAACACATGATTATAACATATCCTTTTGTACCTAAATAGCACTTTCTCACTATCCATCATCATATGGGTGAAAATACATACTTAATAAAACATTTGTACCAAGGACCATATTCATTAATGGGTAGAAGTGTCAATAAAAAAAGAGTCAATACCTTCACTACTAAACTGAGAATATTTCCCAAACATACAATCCTCTGAACTAGTAAACTAATAATGCTTCCCATAATCAGAAAATGAACTAATTTAATTATTTGGTCCACAAATACCCAAACAACATCATTTTCATGTGGGTTCCTTGGGTGAACCACCAAAATACCATTCTAACTTAATCCCAAATTCATTTTGGATTGGGAAAAGGATATAGTAAACCCCTAGTTCCTTGATAATCGGCCTTCACATATAAACTATTGTAGAATCTTATCATGAACACATGAATTTAATTTTTCCGGCCTGAACACCAATAAATTCAACATATGTCCTGATAAATTTTGTTCAAACTTGGATTCACCACCCTCTTTGAGGCATGAGATTCACGCATCATCTCCTCATGAATATATGTATCTACAAAAATAATGGAATTCGAAGTAAATGATCTCCTGATCTTTTATATTTCCATAGGAATTTCTCTCCCCTCCATTAAGGATTTACCACAAGGCTAAACACTGCTAATCCTCATACTACCATTTCTAGATCTGTCTCAAAAGTGATTACTCCATATCTAATGGTACGAGGGTTATTAAAACCCACTTCTTTATTAAAAACTTAAACATGATTTGTTATATGAAATCTTCACTTGATACAACATATAATATCGAGAGGTCTAGATTCTTTTGGGACTAAGAACATTTCATAATGAATTAAATCTTAAAACACAACATCTTTATTGAAAGCTTCCTTTACATGGCCACTACATTCCCTCATACTTAGCATTGCATGGGATAACTTGAGGACATGAGTATAAAAAATGGGGATTTATAAAGCCCAGTAAGGCAGTAAACAAGGAATTTCATGAAGAATACATTTTTTTGGAAATAGGCTTATCAATAGGGATTAAAAGAAACATGATCAAAAACGCATGATAAATCATGATTATCACAACATGGAAAAGTGGAAACAACACTTGACATGGTATTAGCATGATCCATGGATCATTTCATATGGGGAATGAGTAAAAACTCATTTCACATTAATTATCTAGAGTAAAACCTCATTATTCTTTACATATCATGATATAAATCTTTACCCAGTGCATTGCAATGTTATCAGCGTGCACCCTTCTTAATCATTTCATTTAATTAATAAGTGTGTCACATGGATCATACAACATGGAATCATTCAACATAATTAGTTATTCCATGATAAAGTAATATGTATTTCATACATGAAACTCTATAATAAATAACTAAATGATCATAAAGTTGAATACCCTTGATAGAGAAATGGGTATGGTATTCACTACCCAATGAGTTTGGCTTGGAAAATTGGGGTGCAATTTTGGTAGCATAACAGTGTAACATAAGAATTCATAAAAAGTGGTTGATGGTAGAGAAAGGGGTGTCTCATGTTATTTAAATGAAATGGATATAAAATAGTTCATATAGATACATTTACTCACAAATTTAAGGGTATTTATATTCATAATATAGTATAATTTCCTGAATGTAAATGAGAAGAGTGAAAATCCATACAGATTTCGGTAAGGTAATGTGTGTACATGGGATACATTAATGAGAGAGGAATTTTTATATCATCACACGAGCATAAAAAGGGATGGACGGGGAAGGTGAGATACCATACCCTAGAATTTAAAATGGAATATAAAAGTGCATAACATTATTAAGAAATTTGGATAAAATGAGAAAGGAAGGAATCCCTTACTTAGAAGTGTGATCCCAATGTCTTGGGAAGGGCTTGATAGAGGATTATTATGATTATGTGACGACATTGGAGGATTCTAGAGAGTGGAGGGATGAGTTTGGATGAACTCTTTAGGCTTTGAGTGAAGAGGAAGTGGGATCTTGGGTGGGTTTATATAGGAAAGGAGAGGGTATTCTTTATTATTTAGGTTTGGGACACGACACATTAAACTAATTAAAACCACAAAACAACCCATGGTTTTTTACCATGTTTTTTCTAATCGGTAGTGGAAAAAATTATTTTATATGTTCAATGGCTGAAATATTTAAAATAATATTGTATATTTTATGGCGGTGAGTCACACTCTCAAGGAAATCAATTTAACATGTTAAAATGTTTTATAAGTCATGATGGGTCCACTAAAGAATTGTAAAATAAATCAAACAAACCTAAAATCAAGTTATTTTAATGGTAAAATATATATTGGGAAAACATAATGTTTATCGTATTTATTACATCACTATTGAGTCATTATGATGTCATAAAACACATTATATATTTAAACGCTATTTAATTTTTACCCAAAAATTAGACTGTCTCAGAAAAATATGGAAAACTCAACATAGGATAATTTTAATGTACTAATTCCAAAAATAAAATTCGTTTTATCTATATAATTTTTAAATATTTTAATTTTTATTTTTAATATAAAAACCGACATTTATAAAAAAAATTAATGGGTTTTGAAAAAAATAGCTTTCAAACCTTAATAAAAATCACAATTGTATTCATAATTGTTATATGGTAATTTATACTAAATAAAAATTAATTTTTAATGATATTTAATTATTATATTTTTTAATTATCAAATCTATTAATTCATCAAAATAGATTTATTATTTATTTAAAATTAAAAATTTTCTTAAAAAAATATTTATAATTTAATGATAATAAAATGAAAGTATATTCTCTGCAAAATAAATATTGTACATAATCATAGTACTAGGGTCTCATTACATAACCCCTTATAACAATCACATAAGACTGAAGGGTATGGTGTTTGATGGTGACAGATTATTGGGGTGGCTCAGATAACATTGCTCCGGTGGTAATCTCTGCCAACTTCCACTTCTCATGTAGGTGGTTCTGTTCAAGCTTAACATGATGTAGATCAGCTTGAGATTGGCCAAGAGCAAACCAAAATGACACCACCTCCATTATGAGTTCCAACAAATGCTATTCTTATATGGAATGTCTACTGGATGAGGCCATCATTTTCATTGTCTGTGTAAATTAAATTTGTTAAATCCCAATATTTATACTAATCATTTTATCATTGTTAAATGTCTATATTAAAAATGATCTAAATTCTTAATAGTATTTTAATATCCACAAACATAAAACAAAATAAGTGAATATGTTTTACAGAACCATATTTCATAATAATACATTTAATTAGATCAAGAGGAATTTTCATTGATAGAAGTTTGGGTTGTTAAAATATTCCCCCCTTAAAAATTTTTTCCCTTGAAATTTCCTTTTTCCACAGTAATATAGATGTTTGTAACTCTACTTAATAACTTCCTCATATTTCCATTTTTATTCTTTTACCATTTGTTTTCTCCACAACACCTTGACGAGGGGCATTGTCTTATTTCAGATAAATTTTTCCCTACAATCTAGGATCTTCACTGGAATCTCTTCATAAGATAGGTCAATATCAAATAGTACCACCTTTGGATTTAGTATATGTGATGGATCAAGTTTTTACGTGCTCAATAGTGATATATGGAATACATCATGTACTTGAGATAGGTTCAGTGGAAGTGATAGTCGATAGGCAACTGGTCGAATGTGATTAAGGATCTCAAATTTTTTTATGTACCTTGGACTAAGCTTTCCCTTCATACAATATTTCATAACTCTCTTTCATGGTGATATGCAGAGCAATAACATGTCTATGACATCAATGTATAGGTCTAATCGACAATTATCATCATTACCCTTTTGTCAACTCTGATCATCTTTATTGTGCTCCTGGATGGTCTTAACCTTCTCCACCATTTCTTTGACCATTTATGGACCTAGGAGTTTTCTCTCCCCAACATCATCCCAACATTCTAGTGTTCTACACCTCTTCCAATACATGGATTTATAAGGATACTTTTGGATGCTGGAGTGGAAACTATTGTTGTATGAGAAATCAACAAGAGGGATATGTGGATTCCATCCTCCTTTGAAATACATTGAGAAAAATACCAATTTTTCCTCAAGTGTTTGGATATTCTACTCAAATTGGTTCACAATTTGTGGTTGATAGTCCGTACTGATGTTCATCTAATTATTCAGATCATGATGAATAATCCTTCAAAAAATAGTAGCAAATCATGGATCTTAATCAGATACAATCGATAATGGTTCTCCATGGAGCCTTAACACATCTCTGATTTATATTTGGGATATTTGATCCCATGAGAAATCCCCCCAAATAGAAAGTAAATGTGCATAATTTTTCAGATGATCCACAAAACCACAGATAACATTGTTTCCTTTGGATTTCTTCAAATGTCTGGTGACAAATTCCATAGTGATGTTCTCTAATTTCTATTCAAGCATGGATAATGGTTGCATCATCCCATTATACTTATACTTCTCAGCCTTCACTTTCTAACACACCAGGAACATTGATTTATACTTAGTTATATCCTCCTTCATGTTATCTCACCAATAATGCACTCAAAGATATCGATACATCTTTTTGATTCCTGGGTGATTGGAGAAATTTGAGCTTTGTGTGTTTTCCAAAAGATCATTTTCATCTCCATATTCAATGGCACACATATTATAGACACAAATCTCACAATTCCTTCTTCATTGACCTTAAATTCTGATGATTTCCCTTTCCTGATAGTTTTTACAAACTTCCAAATTCCCACATCATCCTTTTTTTAAAAAAATTAACATTTCCAAATGAGACAGTTCAGGAATAATTTGTGAAAGGATTGATGATTTTACCTTTATGATTCCCATGACCATTTTCATCAAGTCTTAGAATATTGGATCCTTTTCAATTATCATAAATGATAGAATCGTTGGGTTCTTTTTATATAGAGCATCCACCCTCTTGTTCGTTTTCCCACGGTGGTAATGGATTGAGCAGTCAAAGTCTTTGATCAACACTAACCATCTTCATTGGTGCGTGTTCAACTGTTTCTATGTGAATATATACTTGAGTCTTTTTTGGTCTGTATATATTTCAAACAGCTCCCCAAAGAGGTAATTCAATAACATTGATTATGATAGGATCATTGAAGACAACTCCAGATCATGTTTGGATAGTTTTTCTCATAAACATTCTATTTCTTTGAAGCATATGCAATGAATATTTCATTCTACCTCAACACACAACCATGTCCCTTCATCGAAGCATCACTAAATACTACAAAAAGTTCTCCACTTGCTGGTAATGTGAGCATGTGTACAATGATAAGCCACTTTTCAACTCTTTGAAGCTCTCTTCGCATTCATCACTCCATGAAAACATTACACCCTTATGAGTTAACTCAGTTAGAGGGTTGAACAATCATGAGAACTTTATCACTAATCACTAATAATATCCAGCTAACCCCAAGAAGCTACATATATTCTTTACTGATGTTGGCCTTGGACATCCCTCTATTACACCTGTCAAGGAGGGACTGACAAATATTCTATTGCTTGAGATGGTATGGCCAATGAATGATACCTCCTTCAACCATAACTCACACTTGTTGTACTTTTCATAGAGATTCTCTTTCTGAAAGGTCTCTAGTATTTTTTTATGCTCTTCCTTGGTTTTGAAGTATATTTGAATATCATCTATAAAGACTACCAGATATTTGTCGAGGTAATCTCTAAAGAAACTATTCATCAATTCCATGAAAATTATTGGAGTATTTGTGATTCTGAAAGGCATTTCTATGAATTCATTGTGCCCGTATCCTACACAAAAAGAAGTTTTTGGGAATATCCTCCTTCTTCATCCTTACTAGGTAATATCTCGACCACAAATCTACCGTGGAGAAGTATTGTTCTCCATGTAGCCTTTCAGACATGTCATTAATTTTTTGTAGAGGATACTTGTTATGTATCATGATTTTGTTGAGCACACAATAATAAATTACAAGGCCCATTAACCCATCCTTCTTCATTATGAAGAGGACTGTTTCTCCCATGGTGAAACACTTGGTCATATAAACCCTTTATCTAGATTCTATTATAGTGGCATCATCATCTCCTCAAGATCCACAATAGACATTCTATTGGGAGTTTTAGATATTGAAAACTCCCTAGGTATATAGTCAATTGAGAATTCAACATCGCTTATAGGAGGATGACCATGAAATTCAGCAGGAAACAATTCTGCAAATTTCTTCACAACAAGCATGTCTTCAAGGATGGTTGATTCTGTAGAATAAATCATCTAATCTAGATATGATTGCTTATAGGGTAGAAAAATCGATGCGTGAGGTGATTGTGCTAATGAATATTCATCTTTATCCATACACTTGTACAAAATCAAGGGCCGATTCGCCATATGGAATGTGATTTCCCTCCCATGGAAATTTTTTTTGGCTCCATATGTAATAAAGAGAATCCATTCTGAGAATTGCATAAATGTCCACCATAGGTAGTATGATGTGGTTCTCTGGGTAGTTCAATCCATAAATTATAATAGGGGAGAAGTTATATTTATGGGATGTAATGATTTCCCCATTTTCCGTACTCACTGTCATCTTTACTTCCTTGATTTTTGGTGGTTTTGGGATTTTCTACTAAACATTCGAGATATAAAAGAAAGTGTAGAACTAGAATAAAAAATTATTTTCACTATTATTAAATTAATAACTACCGTACCTATAACCACATCATTTTATGGGTTCACTTTGGTGGTAGTGATTGAAAAACCTTGCCTTTGCGGCCTTGGAGGCTGTTGGCTACCTCTGAAAACCCTTGGCTTAGGGAAATGATTTGAATGGTGCCATGTTTCTTTGCAGTTGAAGAAATGGAAAATGAATTCAGGGTAAAATGAAGTGTTCCACTCCTCTGTCACAGTCATGGGTTTCTATTTTCATTTTTTAATAGCTTGGTTCCCTTGTCTTCAACTCCTAAAGCATTTCCACTTCCCCTTCAAGAAATTTCTAGGGTATATCTTTCCACAACTTTTGAAAGTGGGGTGATGGATCTTCTAATCACCATTATATTAATCCATTGGACAACTATAATTTAAGTATACTGTACGTTTCTTATCCCCATGATACCCCTAGGAATCTCTGATCTCTATTTTGACATAGCGGGCACATCAATCAATATTTTCATAGCTATCGAACAAAAAAATCTCCATGGAATTTTTTATTCAAGGTTTAATACCACCAAATAAGCGGTCAACCTTGCATTCAGGGTAATGTAAAAATTGAAGGCATTTCATGAAGGCCTTGTGAAGTTTTCCTCGTATGCTCTGATGGAATAATAAAATATTTTCTTGAAGTAATGGAAGTTCCTTTCCATCTTAAATTATAGGGTGTGTGGAAAATATTAACAAAAAAACATTTTCTAGAAATACTTCCATTCCAACACCTCGACTGATTCCTCAGGCTTCGTGTTTTTTATCAATTTCCAATACTAATTGGCTTCACCCACCATATAATAAGTAGTTAGAAGAACCTTCTATTGTTTATAGAATTGAAGTATGGAGATGATATTTTCAATTTAGTTGATCCATTGTTCGAAAATTAAGGGATCAAATGATCCAATAAAATTAGGAGGTCTTTATCTCCTGAAGCACTTTGTTGCAACTTGTTCTTTCTTAAGGGTGTTGAATGTTCTTCTTAAAACATGTTTCCATTCAATGCTTAAGTTAAATGATTTAATATCATGAGAATGTTCGTGATTCTTACTCCCATCGGATTGGGAATCTCATTATAACAATCATCACATTGATCTTCCCATCAGTTGTTAGCCTGATTCCACATATTACTGGCAATTGTATGGAATAAATGGTACTTTAAGGGCTACACAGAAAGGGTAGTCCAAGGAAAAAAATGGATGACTTGTAAATAACATTTATTTCATTATCTCATGAATTTATAGGATACAATATATGTTATCCATGATCTATTTTCTAACATACATTCATATGGGAATTTTTTTAATTCCACTAATAATAGTTCATAAAAAGATTGTAAATTTACCAAATCATATCCTTCGATAGTGTTGTAACCAAGTGTTCAACAAGGCCCACTGTCATGTACCAGTATACCCTAGGTCAAGCTTGAAACTCTTTGTCAGAGTTTTTAATCCTAAGTATATATGTGCAAGAGTCGCCTCTAACTGTTCGTATCCTGATAGGGATGTATTTTCATGATAAACCACTTACTCAAAACTCCCCAAAATTTCTGGATGTTATTATTATAATTAGTTTTATCCCTAAGTCATTAAATAGGGTTTTCTAATCCTAATCGAAAAAATAACTAAATCTATCCTCAGATACCAACTATGACAGACCTTCTCTTTATTATACAATTAAACATGATTTATTATAGAAAATATTCAATTGATAAAACATACAAGATAAAAAGTTCTAGTTTCTTTATGGATTAAAGAGATTAGATAATGACTGAAAATATAAAACACGACATCTTTATTGAAAATATCATTTATAGTACAAATACATTCCTTCATACATAGACATGAATGGGATAAACTGAGGACATGCATAAGAAAAGGGTGAGCTATAATGCCTAGTAAGGGAGTAAAAAAGTCATAAAATAAATAATACAATACATTTTAGGAAATACGAATATCAACAGAGCATAAACAATACGTGAACAAAAAGGCATGATAAAGCATGATTATCACAACATGGAAATGTGGCAACAACACATAACATGGTATTAACATGAGCCAAGGATCATTGAAAATACAGCATGAGTAAACCCTAATTTCACATGAACTAGTATTATTTAACCCTCATTTCACATGACATATAATATTATTATTATTTACCCAATTCATTTGAGCGCTATCAGGGCGCACCATTCTTAATCATTTCATTTTGTGAAGTAGTGCGCCACATGGATCATACAACATGGAATCATTCAAAAACATCATTTATTCCATTATAAAGTAATGTGGAATACATACATGAATATATATAAAAATTAAGTAAATTATCATAATGGTGGAAACAATTTATAGAGAAATGGGCATGGTATTCACTACAAAATGACTTTGGCTTGGAAAATCTTGGTGCAATTTTGGCAGCATAACGACGTGACATAAAAAATCATAAAAAAATTATTGATGAGATAAAATGGGGTGTATCATCATATGCACATTAAATGAACATTAAGGGGTAATATATATGCATTTCCCAAAAATATTTAACGGAATTTAGATTCATAATACCATATAATTTCATAAATGTAAATGAGAAGATTGAAATTCCTTTCTTAATTTTGGTATGATAATAGGTGTACATGGGAGGAATTAATTAGAGAGATATGGGTGTCTTATCATTAAAAAATAAAAAGGAATGTATGGGGGAGTTTTGAAACAATACCCCAGAATTCAAAATTGAAAATAAAATGGCATTAACATATTAATAATCTTGGATAAAATTAGGAAGGAAGGAATCCCTTACTTGGACGTGTGATCCCAAAGGCTTGGAAGGGGCTTGAGATAGGCTTCTTGGGAGTTTGGGACGCCTTGGGAATTCTAGATAGAGATTGGAGATGTTTGATGAACTCAAAATGCTTTTAATTAAGATTTAGTGGGAGATTGGGTTGGTTTATATTGAAAAGGATATGGAATTCATTATTATTTAGGTTTGAGACACCACACATTAAACTAATCAAAACCAAAAAACAACATATGTTTTTTTACCAAGGTTTCTCCAAAGGGTAGTGGAAAAATAATTTTATAAGGCCAATGTCCGAACATCTTAAAATAATAGGGTTGTTTATGTGGAGGTGAGTGACACTCTCAAGGAAATTAATTTAAAAAGTTGAAATGCATTATTATTCTTGAATGGTCAACTAAAGCATTGTAAAATAAATCAGAAAAACCTAAAATCACATTATTTTAATGGTAAAACATATATTCTCTGACCTTAATGTTTATAGTATTTTATTAGATAACTATTGTTTCATTAGGAGGTCATAAACACATTGTATATTAAAAGAATAATTAATTTTTACCCAAAAACATGATTGTCTCAAAAAAATGTGAAAATTTCATTATTGGATAATTTCAAAATCCTAATTTCAAAAATAATATTAATTTTATATAAATAATTTTCTAAATATGTGATTTTTTAATTTTAAAATAAAATCTGACATTTATTAAAAATTCATTAGTTTTGAAAAAATAGCAATTAAAATTTAGTAAAATTCACAATCATATTCATAATAATTATATTGTCATTTTTTTAAATATAAATTCATTTATTAATAATATTTAATTAAAATATTAATTTATTCAAAAATCCATTAATTCAACAAAATAGATTTCATTACTAACTAAAAATGCTTTTTTTTATTTAAAATAATATTTACAAAGTAACAATAATAAAATACATGTATATTATCTACACAAAAATAATGTACAAAATAATTTTACTTGGTTCTCATTACATAACCTCTTATAAAACCCACATAAGACCGAGGGGTAATGTCTGTAATGGTGATAGCATTTTTTGGGGGCTCAGATAACATTCCTCGGGTGGGAATTTCTTTCAACTTATCCTTCTCCTGTAGGCGGTTCCATTTGAGCATTACATGTTGAATCTCAACTTGGGAATAGTCAATAGAGAATCCTAGTGATGCCACATCCATTTATAGCTCCATCAAATGGGCTTCATATGAGGAATGTCTACTAGTTGAGGCAATCACTTCCTTTGTCTGACAAAATTGGATTTGTTAAATCACTATATTTATTCTAAACATGTGATCTCGGTTCAGTGGATATATTAGCAATAGTCACAATTCATAATGGTATTTTAAAATCCAAAAACATAAAACCAAGAAAGTTCATGAGTTTTACATAACCATTTCGCATATTAAGACATTTAATTAGATCAAGAGGGATTTTCATTGATAGACGTTTTGGTCGTTACAATGGTTATATGGCCATGTTATCCCAAACCAAAAACAAAAATCTCTGCTAATAAGCTCAACATATTCCACTATGAACTAGACTCTTCAACTACATGTGTCTCAGCTTTCTTACTGAAAGTATCATAAAAACTATTTCTCTTCCTATGTTTATATTTCAGATCAAAATAAATATGGTTATATATAATAAACTCATATCTAATTTATGAGGTTTATGTTTCATTGTGAAATGATATACTTTAATCAAATTTGACCATTATACATAGAGAAAATTTTACCAAATACATAATGTATCAAAAAATTCAAAAATTACACCACATCTCCTAACTCATGGTTAGGCATAGGGTATATCTGTTCTTTTGGCTGTAATATCCACATCCCATTTTCCATATCTCTATATCCCGACATCAACTCTATTCCATGTACTATATCAGATGAATCACAAAACACTATATACTCCTCACCCCTCTAGGGTATGATCACGATTGGTGTCATTTTGTACCACTACATCAGCTCCTGTAAGGAAGTCTCTCATTCACAAAACCGATTAAACTTCATCCTAATCATTTTTATACCCAAAGGAGGTGATCCTAAGTGGTAAATATCTTGGATGATCCTATTATAATAACCCTAAAATCCCATAACACTATGGATACCCAAAAAAATTACTGGTCTCCTCTAAAGAAACAACTACTTTTAACATCGATGGGTCCAGTTACAACCCATATTTTGAGATGATGTGATCAAATAAATGTACCAGATCAATAAAAAATTAAAACATAGATATCTTATTGTATAGTTGACGTTCTCCCAGTGTGCTATGAAAAAAATCAAGATGTTGAGAATGATCATTATGTGTATTTGAGTACACCAATATTTCATACCCAAAAACAACAAAAAACTTTCTATGTAGATGTGGACGATTCAGTTCAACAACGCCATAAACACTACTAGTGTGTTCATTGGCTCGAATGATATCATAATGAACTCATAAGGTCCATTCATTCATGGGAAATAATTATATGGTATTGAATATGTTTTAAATCTCAACTAATGATACCCTAACCTCAAGTAAAACTTGGAGGACACAATGACACTCTCAACTGCTCAAGGATATAATTTATATGAGTAAGAAGATACTAATTATTTACATTAATCCAGATCAAAAACTAATAAATTTCATATAATAAAATTGTAGCATCATCCTTGTTTTTAAAAAAATTGGGGATCCCCAAGGCTATGTTTTTATATAGATAAATCCTTTATTCATCTACTCTTCAAGCTAATGTTTAATCTCTTGAAGCTCTGTTGGGGACATTTTATATGGTGGAATAAAAATTGGATCATCCCCAAGCATGAGCACATTTGTAAATTACACATCTCTCTTAGTTAGAATCTCCATGACGTACTCATGAAACAAATCCTAGAACCCAAACACAATGGGTTGAAATACATCATTCTTTAGATCCCCAAAAATAGAGAAAAATAATCACATATACAGTGGTATGATCCCCCGGTTTTTTATTAACTACCCTTGTAGGGCCTACATAGATAAACTGATCTCCACGATGAAAAATATTTTCACCCTTAGGAGATGTAAATATCACTCTCCTTTAGTAACAATCTATGTGATCATGGTATACTAGAAACTACTATATTCCCAAAATCAATTCATATCCTAAAATATAATGTATATTGAAATCCCATAAGAAAAAATACTACCCAATCTCCAGCGAACACCCCTTGAACAACTAGGGGTATCTTGACCATTGACCCAAAGTTGTATCAATAATCATAAACCCACTCATGATGTCCACAATTAGAGTCAACCCATTCACATATTGTGCAGATATAATGGAATGAGAGTCTCATGTATCCAGTATTGAAATAGAAGCGGTAGAAGATACTATAATAGTAAATCTAACTACCTTGTCATCCACAATTAAATGATGAACCACATGTAAAAGTCCTTCCCTTATTACCAATGATTTTTTTTTGATTCCCCAATGATAGACAACTCTAATGATAAGGGTTCTTCTTCATAGAAGCATAAAGACAATTACCTCTACCACCTTTTCTATTATAACATCATCTTCATGACTGATTTGGGGTTGAAGAACCCCTTCTAGATCACTAATTATTCTTATCTCCACCATAATTACTGATCTATAATGGGTTTCTATAGAATGGTTTTAAATATCCCATTCAACCACAACCTCATAAATCCACCGATGGTTGGAGAAAATTTCTACAAAAGTGACCAAGCAAACAATAGTAGTTATAGAGAGCTGGAGTAAGATCTTTAGTAACTGATCCTTCCAACCTTTCCACTAAGTTTCCACTTATCTGGTCGACGTTCACAAAGTTACGCTTCCTATTATTATAATACTTATAGACTTATTATCCACTATAAACCACATATCAAACACTAGTATCAAACTTCAAGTTCCTATCAAATTTTAGAGAATGATTTAGTACCTTAGAAATCATATTTAGCTAAAATATGATAACATGGTGTATAATACAATATTTAATACCATCATATAAATGGGTTATTGTAGCTATCTCTTCCCCTACCTGCACCATAGAAAATCACTAAAAGTTGGTGAAGTGAACAATATAATCAATCATGAACATACTCCAGTAGTTCATCCATAAAATATTTATCCCCTATCCCATATCAGTGATTTAGGATAAATGTGTTCTAAGAACATATCATATAAGTTATTCCATACAATTTTTTTCAACTACTCATTATGAGTTGGAATTTATATCAGGAAATTCACTGATCCTCACAGCATATAAGATTATAATTTTAATATCTTCCCAACAGGACTCTCTAATTGGCTTTGTATCATTTGAATAGAATCAATCTAGAAACCTTCTCCTTCTGTTTCGCACTCTCTTTGGAAATTGGAGAGTTCTTCAACTAAAACACCAATGTAATGTTGGACACACACTCGGAAAAACTACCTTTTAATCTTTCCATAAACTATGTAAACTGATAAAATTTCTCACAAAACGACACTCCTACATTATCACCCATAACTATTATAGCCGCTTTCCCCACTTTTGTAGGAATATCTCTAGCCATGAATTCATGTCATTATACCAACAAGAATCATCCTAGAGATTAATCTCTAAAAATCCAAACTCACATTTTACATAACATTAAACATAATTAACTTTTTTTAATAGGAGGGTTTCACATAAAACCAAACCACTTCATACAGTCAAAACCACCGCACCATCGCATCCATTAAACATCCTATATCTATGTCATGTAAAAAAATTGGTAAAAACATTATCATATTAATGTAATCAATAGAAATTTGTTAATATGTTTCAAATTTCCACATTTTGAAAAATTTAAAATTACACATTTTTATATTAGGAACATTTTTCAGGTCAATTACATAATCAAGGAAAATCATTCCAGTATCAACAACATACCAAAATAAACCATATTTTCTTTTACATCCCTAAAACGATGCATGTAACAATAAATCATGATTTCCTATAATGATATATGCTAACTAAAATCTCATTTCAAACCAGGCCATGATTAAAATATCATAAAATATCAGAATTCATTAACATCACACAAGTAGGGCATAACATAGGATGATATAACATCCAACATTAACATAAAACATGAATAAAAATATCCCACTGTCGGTACTTGTCCATTACCATTGAACACATGTTAGCTACTCCCACACATGAGCTCCTGACCAAGGCCTATGTCTTATTATTCCTCATTAAACATTTACTAAAATACTAAGACAATAGAAAATTTAATATGTCCTAATTGATAACACTTTGTGATGTTATGAACCGGGCTCCATGAACTGGTTCCCTAAGACAGATCTTCACATGACCTCAGAAATGCCTACCTGCATGAAAAATGTTGCCGACTTACATCATGGGTCTAACATATAATATTGGGAGACTACGACCTATGTATCAAAGAATCTCGAAAGTTGAAATAAATAAACAAAACCAAATGATATAACCAATATGAAGAAAAAAATACTAGAATCCAATGAAAACAAAAGCAACAATACAATATCAATGTTAAAACTGTAGATGTCTCATGCAAAATGTGTGTCAACTATGAATTTAAAAACCAAAAAATAAGGGCACTAAAAACTCACAGGAGGGTCCTAACACCAAGTGTGGTTCACACATCCATCCTCCATCCAAACTCATCCGTCAAACAATGGACTCTATCTCTTATCTATCTGACAAACAAAAAATCTATTCAGGTACCGATTTGGAAACCCAACCAGGGTATGTGTTCAACTCAATAGGAAACCATCAATGATGCCTAAAATAATATTCAATAAATAATAGTTTATATAGGTATATAATGAATAAGATAAAATCTATAATGAAAATATTTTAAATATTCTGTGAATAATTATTTCACCAATAAATCTTTTTCTTCACAATGACACTCATACTATTAATACATGCATTGGGCTATGCCAGAGTCTAAACCATATCACATAATGAAACACAATTCATTATAACACATGGCCTTTTATTATCCCTTAAATTCGATTTCTTTATAGGACAATTTGGAACTATAGTAAAATGAAAAAATCATGAGTGTATAATGCCATGTCTTGCACCCTATAAGTATTTAGAGAGTCAATCCTTGTCCCATACCTCGTGGTTATTTGGATCATTTGTCCCTATCCTATTGTAAATATTCAAAAACATGAATTTGGTTATAAAACATTATGGGTAGAACCTTGTAGTAATTTAGAGCATCTGTACTAGACCCACAACACATTTCTCAATAAATCACAAATATCACCCACATCACGTCTAATATAGTTAATCATCACCAACCCACTTTTCAACACATCACATCATGGTATAAAATTTCAATTTACAAACAGAATCACAATTATTTACTATAATTATGTTGAATGATATGAACAATTCATGATTTAACCAACTACAATCATCTATTCATAAAACCCATTATCCCTTCTTAGTTAAGACAAACATTCATTAAATAACAAAAACAATCAATTCTATATCTTAAAAATTAACCAATTATACAATCCCATTTAATTGACCAATTTTTCAATCCCCCTATCCCTTCAATTTCATACTCACATAATTCCATTAATTAATTAACCAATTAATTTATCCAATTCCAGATCTGATTTCCAATCATGGAAATAGATATTTCAATAATCTTCACATATAATTATAATCAATTCAATCACCTACCTCATGATCATCAAAGTGTGTTCCCCAAACCAAAAAACCTTAACTAAAGATGAATGTCCATTTTCACAATGAAGAATGGGATATAGATCTGAAAACCAGATCCATGGTTAATTGGATTAGGATCAACAAGAAAATAAATATAAATCCACTCAAATAACAAAATTATTTACAATTAATCAAGAAAGAAGGATAATATAGAGAGGAAACCACATGTAAATGTATTTTTTTATCGGGTGAGGAGTAAATATATCATAATGATCATTGATTCAATAAGAATAGAATTTATAAGCCCTTGAAATTCTCACAAGAGCCATTAAATTTAATGTAAAAAACTATAAGTAGATTTTGGTAGAATTATGGTGATATTAATGGTGTTAAAGAATTTGAAAATTATTGCTATAATTAAAATTGTACACAAGATTTCTTAGGCAGGGGTCGATGGTTTTCCACACTATATTCCCTATCCATGTGCCTATTATAGGGGTCAGAAGATTACTACTAAGAGGGGTTATATTTTTCAAAACCATTTACCAACTATTAAAATCTATATCTATCTTGGAATTAATGTTTTTTGGTAGTCACATGGCTTGAAAAAGTGACGTGCCAACCGTGCACTATACATTTTCCTTCCAAAATTCAGAAATTTTATATGTAACTACCTAAAACTAAAACCAGCCAAAGATATACCAAAAAGGGTAAAAGATAAACTATAATAAAGCATGACACATCCAAAAAAAATTTCTCTATCTTAAAAAAACACATGATCTAAATTAAGAATAATAGTGGGAAGATCTTCCGAAGTCTTTCAATAAACTCTTATAAAATAGGGATATCATTGATGTTGTGATTTACCCAAATATTCTTAGATAAAACTCCCTTTTATTTTTGAATAAATACACATAAAATTTATTTAATTTCAATTAGAATATTTTATTTATCATTACACTAATAACCATTCATAGGTTGCTACATAAAACCAAACACGACTTATATTCCTTAATAATTGTTGGGGAATTTACTTTAAAAAATGAAATATTTTTCTTAGATAAAATAAAATTGAACTATAGGTTGAATAAATAGATTTAAAATAATACCATTTCCCTAAAAATCATTAATAAAATAATCATATACTTCAGATATGATATACATAAAATTATAGGCTTACACTAATAATTCAATAACCAATCATTGAGGTGGTTTTGTGATACCCTTGGAAACGTACTCAAATATAAAATAGTTGTAATATCCAAAATAAAATAAGACATTTGTAGTACTATACTTTATGGTAATTGTACCTTTCACCACTTCATTTTCATACATCACATTAGTAATTTTTGTCAAATTTTATTTCTATTCATATATATCCTTAGTACATATTTAATGTTTATCATCATCATTAACAATTTTTTTGGTCAATAGCAATACTAATTAAATCATTCCATTAATTCCAAAAACTACTGTATGGGTGATGAATTCTATGGTAGATTTAATCCATCATTCAATAAAGTAATTAACCAATAACATTGACATTGAATTGTCTAGTAACATTCATTTAGAAACACGGAAAATTACCAATTCCCTTAACATAATTTCATCCATGTTTCCTTCCACACTTCAAGAATAATGGAAATCTCATCTTCGACTCTCCATGGTTATTATAATATGAATTACATTGGAATTACATCATTCTATAATTACTAATACAATTCTATTGTTGGGTAAATCCAATGTACATGTCCACCTCTATGGAATATATAATTTTTTTCTTCGTAGAAATTGACCTCACTTATAGATAACTCACTTTAGAGCCTTTTTTGATGACATTGAAGAATTTTTTTCCTTGCAAATTGGTTTGATGATAATACTACCATTTTACCTCCGTATTCATGTAAAATTTACATCATATGTATTGGTGGATTAGATATCATTCTAATTTATCATAAGGAATACCTCATATAGTTTCATATGAATAATACATGGAATGTATTTATTTAAAAATTATCCCCCAATCACTTCCAACACTATACAGTCAATGTATTTAAATTTATTCATGCTCTTGATAAGAAGTCCTTATTGTTCATCATCACCTCTTAAATGATAAATAAGTAATATAACATTATCATGCTTCAAGAAATATATAATAGAAAATTATTTTTCTGTTCAACTCTTTCATTATTCTTCAAGTAATGTAGCTGCGGGACAACAAAAAATTAGTGGATGTTTCATAATTAAAGACTCAATAGAATGTTGTTCTATCCATTGGTAATTTAGAATTTCACCATGATTTGTCACTTGATAATGTTTCATAATTATTGATACAATATTTTTCATTATATATCTCAAAACAAGTGGTTACTCAGGTGGGAATTCATTTCATTTTCTATAAAATTCATAATTAATAAAATTCTTTTGGGTTCAATCCATTAACAAAAAACAAAAACCATATTGTGAGAAACAATTATCATATTCGAATAAGTTATATTAATGAAAAATAATTTATAGTTTGTTAAAATAATGATTTTATAATATATGAAATAATATGTTTATCTTATGTCACAAATGGTTATCATTAATTCAAATACCATACAATGATTCAAGGAAAACAAATTGAGTTAATCCAAAATATTACCATGATATTTTCATACTAGGTGCGTATTAAGGGGACCCTATCCATACACTAGAATGGTTGTTGAGATTTGATCGACTAACTCTTTATATGGTTTTTATCTAAAGATGCATCTACCCCAAAACCATGTTCACATTTAGTATCTTATAAGGGATGTTTTCTAGGGAAAACCACAATTATTTATTTACCATTACAGAGGATATTACTATATATATAGTATTATCTAAAGTTTTCTCACTAATGATTTAGAATCCTATTTCCCCAACATAAATAAACCTTACCCTGATACCCACTATAAAAACATATAAATTTCACCCATATATATTTCATATTTGTAGATTAATATTCCATTCAAAACATTGTGATCCATTCCGGAATGATATAAGATTGGTTTCAATGAAAATGTGGATACATAAAAAACCATTTTTGTAATATTTATACAAAATATCCTTCTATGTTATTCATAACATATACCATTTTTAGACATATAATATTAAAAACATTCTTAAAAACCTGGGAAAATAAAACAAAAAAAACATAGACACTTTTTCTGGGTAATAAATTTAAATATAAATGATCTATTAAACATAAAATGAGCATAAGGGTATGGAAAAATGTTTTTAATATCAAATAATATAATTATCATATTACTGATCCTAATCCTACATTATAGAATTATTCTTTAATATTCATTAGACATGAAACCTAACTCAACCAAATAACAAGAACAGAGAGATCATAACATTGGAATAATAAATAAAATTACAGTATAATCATAAGCATATAAAATCATTTCCTTAGTCATGAATCACTACATATATTATAGTAGTATATTATGATTTATCCTTATTATATCATATCTTTACATAAGGGTCACTAACAAGAGTATCATAGCAGAAAAAGGCCCATAATTTACTACTTTCACTGCCCATTAAAAACCTTTTTACCCACTCATATGTCAGTCTCTATCTAATTCACCGAAGTGATATATAATTCCCAACCAACCAATAAAAACCTATAATTTGTTTATATGTATTTTATGTGATCATAATGATTTCATAATTTATCATAATATCTGGAGATGAAAAATATTTCACAAACATTTCAAATATTCATCAAAACATAATTCATAGAGAATAAAATAGATTTTAAACATATTATCCTAAAAATAATAAACCATTTAATACACTATTAAGGAAGGTATCATTGTATCATATCATAGTAAATAATAATTAACGTAAAATAATGTATTCTAATATAAAAAAAATTATAAAATTGTCTAAGGAATATTTTTTTGATGAAAATAACCTTTCACATTGAAGAAAATAATTTAATACTAATATCATTCCAAAATATTATGGAAAAAAATTTATTTTGATGGAACCATGAAAAAAAGTATTTTAATATTAAATGATTCCATTATTCATCATTCTAGTATTTGTTTTCATTCATTGTGGGAAAAAACAATTATTTTGTTTATATTTTCTATAAATGTAAAAATTACATCATTCGAGAAATTAAGAGATGTTAACATTAATTTTTTTGTAAAATAAAAAATTGGTTAAAAATTATTTAATAAATTTTATTATATTATTATTTAAATTCATAAGATCTTTTTAAATTAACCATATCCACAGTTGAAAATGATTTTTGGCCAAAGATAAAAATAAGGTTGTTGTTCGTTAAAAGTATTATTTTTGTGTCGTGAGTTATTAAGGAAAAGAAAATAAAAGAAAAGAAATGAAAATATCTACAAAGAACCATTTTCGGACAACATTTTTTGGAATCGTATTAGATCAGTTAAAATTTTTTGTTGCTATAAACATAGTTATATACAATCCAGATAAATAATAAGTTTCTAACATAAATCCGTTAACTAGAATTCAATATTACTAAAATTTCCTCAGATCACATATATAATAAATCTAAAATATCATAATTCAATATATTAATCACTTATATACTTAGAATATTATATATGATCCACTTTTAAAATTTTTAGACCCCTATATTAAAAACTACACATTAGAATCCTTGTTTTCGACGGTTAGCTAATTCACTTTTCACTAGAATTTCGGTCATATAGTTGTGATCCATGTATTTTGATCATGGTTTAAATATATATATATATATATATTATAGTTATATAAATATAATATTTATTATGTATATAAACATATTAGTGTTATCTATAGATAGTAGAGAGAGAAAAATGAATTAAATAGTTTAGGGAGATGGTAGGTTATTCGTATGCCAGAATAATGATTTCACGTTTTAAAATATAGAATAAAATAAATGTAAATTGTAAATAAACATTATAGAAACATTATTACATTAAATATATAATATTTTTTTATTAAATATATACACATTACCAAACCTGTAATATTTAAATGATAAAAGAAACGTATTTCTTTATGGAGGTGGTTGTTCACAACTACTTATGAGCGGATTTATCATATTCTAAAAGATGAGAAGTTAAGAAAAAAGGGATGATTTTATAAATCCAATGGAATAATTATGACATAAATTTCTTATATATATATTTTTTTATATTTAACCCACTATGACAAAAATCCATGAAACATTATGATTGAAAATGAATTTATCACATTGTAGTGGTGGTAGCCCATTCATAAACAAGAGAAATAATTTCACATCCCTTTTGATGGAAAATAGGATGAAATATTGTGGAAAAATAATCAAAAATTTATTGGTTTATATTCGATATACTAGATATATTATTTTATGATGAATAAATATGATTTAGATAAGGAAAAAAGTTGAAATATATTACATGTGGCTAGGAAGAATGGTTACCTCAAATTTGGTAGGCCTCCAGTGGATATATAATTAATGAACAACATGATGCTATTTTAAGAAGAACCTCACATGAAAATTATTTATATATATGTTTAGAAAATAATTTGGTAGTTTTTGGGGGAGAAATATAGGCAAATGATTTTTTTCATATGAGAATGGAGGGGTTTCAATTTTTATGTGGGGAGAATATACACACAGAATTTATTAATATGATAAAATATAATCACATCATGGTAATTAATTTTTTTCCAAAATGTGTAAATTTTCTAATTTGGGTTATATTTGGTTGAATGAAAGCCATAAAATCAGATTTTCACATGTGTATGTGGAAGAAATAGCCTTACCTTAACTGCTGACAACCCGTACCGACTCCGGTAAGCTGTCCACGGTACATTAGAAGACCTCACCCTCAACTGGTGATAACACAACCTCATGTCAATCTTTGAATACACTTATTCATCATTCAATTGGTCAAACAGGTCATAAATTCTAGGAAGAGGGTCCGGATTTTTCACCGTCATCTGATTCAACATATGATAGTCAACACACAACCTCATTGACCCATCGGCCTTATTTTGCAAAAAGAATGGGAGATCCCAAAGGAGACATACTAGGACAGATAAAACCCTTACTCTCCAACACCTCAAGCTGAACCTTCAGTTCCTGGTGTTCTATCGGTGTCATTTGGTACGGTAGAATATAAACTGGCTTCGCTCCCAGCAGCATCTCGATCGTGAACTAAACATCCCTCTCAGGGGGTATCCTTGAGAAATTCTTACTAAACACGTCCTAAAACCAATCCACCACATGAGGAAAATTAGATTGTCTCCCATCCTCATCATAATCATTCATGAGACATGCCACTTGAGACGTGTGTCAACTCATCTGTTGAAAAAACATCCCCACACGCCATGCTCGAATATCCCATTCGCCACGGTGGACATAAACATCACCCTCAAAAGACCGGAACGATACTCTACAATGATAATAGTCTATGTGCTCCCATTACAAAACCAACCAATCCATTCCCAATATTAGGTCAAAACCAAACATCTCGAGAATGAACATGTTTCATAGAAAGCGATACCCACTAACTTCTAAGGCACATCCCTTGCACTACTTGACATCCTCAACCCACACTCCCAACGGGGTGTCAATTGAAATAACTCCACACACCCCCTCCACAGGTAAACCCAGGACTACTACAAGTTGAGAGAAAAAAAATACTATGTGAAACCTGGGTCAAACATCACACTAGAAAATGTAGAATCTATAAGGATCATACGTTGAATATTTGACGGTATGGCCTCTCCATCACCATGTGCAAAATAAACTGCCTAAAGCTGACTTGCCCCTCTACCCTGGGCTCTAGCCTGAACACCCTGCGCCACACTGCCCTGATGGCCTGAGTGAACTTTCCCTGGAGTTCCATGTCTACCGCCCCTACTAGTACGGCCCATGGAGCTCCAACTGCCTTCTTGATATGGGGAAACTGATCCCCTTCCCGTATCCAGTATCTATTTTTCCTCATTATGCTCACCCTTCTGAAGAGGGTTTCTACAGAACCTCTGCACATGCCCCATTCTACCGCATGAACGGCACTCAACTGGAGGTTGGGGACACTGACCATGCATATGCCCCAGCCTGCCGCACTGATAACAAGGCACCTGGTTCCCAATCTGAGAGGCTGACCTGCTCTTATGACCACCTTACTGGAAACTTTCTAAACGGTGCTTCCGACCATCAAAAGATGCACCACTTGTCCTCCCAGCTAGAATGATAAGCCATGTCACGACCCGTCCTCAGGGCCCATGTCATGACTACCCCAAGCCCGCCTTCCATAGGCCAGGGGTTGGATACTAGCACCAATGGCGTAAATCCCGATAAAAAGGGAAGGAATTTCCTTTATGA
Organism: Viscum album; assembly: GCA_963277665.1. Classification (NCBI taxonomy): domain Eukaryota; kingdom Viridiplantae; phylum Streptophyta; class Magnoliopsida; order Santalales; family Viscaceae; genus Viscum; species Viscum album. The sequence continues at coordinate 118,954,348 of OY728137.1, forward strand.
AATACAAACAAACATACAACCAGAGTACAATCGGAATCAAACACTATGTAAGCAATAAGACAAGTCTGTTGAAAGTACAAAGGGGGCCGCAAATACAAGCCCAACAGTAAAGTACAATGAAAAGACAAATTAACAGGAAGGTGTCAAGCTTCTCTAGGATCGTCCTCTAGAGTCCCTACCTGAAGGGAAGGTACAAATGCCCACCTCAGCTCTCCATGTCTGTATGTCACCTCCGGGTACCATCTCGTCATGTAGTCCACCTCCGGGTATTGTCTCGTCGTGAAGTCCACCCCTGGGTACCGTCTCATCGTGAAGTCCACCTCTGGGTACCGTCCAGTTCTACAAGCCTCAACCACGATCAATGTTGTCTGTTGTCTGCATCCAACACAACAAGGTGCGTGCATAGCCCGTGTAGGGTTGAGTGTAACGATACTAAGTAGGGACCTCGATACCCTCAAGGTCTCACTAAATCCATCAAGGATAAACCACAAAGAATGATCTCAAAATATAACCTTTACTTAGGTATATTCCAATACATATACCTGAGTTATCAAGCAACCCATCTCAATCATGAGGAAAACACAAAGGTCATTGACTCAGCTCAAACCAGGATTTTTATTCACGATGATGAAAAACACGGCTGCTGGAGAGCTCCTCCTCTACTGAGTGCATTAGTACCGTCACAACTCCGAGGTGTCACTCACTAAACTTAGACTGTTGAGGTACTTCTCCTATCGTGTACCGCGGGTCTGCCACCTCACCAAGTAGTGCTCCTCCACCATGGGTCTACCACCTCACACAGTAGTACCCCCCCTCATAGCCTACAGAGGTACTCCTCTGGTCGAGTACCGTGGGTCTGCCACCTCACAAATTAGTGCACCTCTTCCATGGGTCTGCCACCTCACAATGTAGTGCTCCCCACTTGGCTATGAAAGTCACTCTAAATCAAATCGGACAAGCAGTCATCAGGTCTCCACCAGCTACACGGTCATCGTACTCTGTATTCTCGCTTCTAGGAGGATCTTCTCCACGAGCCACTATTCGATACTCCAAGTATCACAAGTCCCAAGAAGAAGTATAAAAAAAGAGTGCCCCATCACAGGGATCTTAACACAACACACGACGCATCAATCAGACGCCCAGTTTGTGAGTTATTAGCCTCTTTGTCCAGGGGCACGGTTGGTTTCATATAAGAACCAACCCGTCCGTATCTCAACTATACCCCGAACTCCCATTTGTTATACTCAAAGGGACGACTATGCTCTAAGAGTACCGGTGTCGCTGATGGTTCTTCAAACGGACATCTGGTGCCAAAGATATGGACCAAGAAGGTAATGGGCCAGTAATGAGCCCGGGTCCGGTCTGACCCGGTCAGAACGACTCAGCTTAACCTAAACTGGGCCGACCTAGTCTGGGTCGACCTGGTCAGACTCGCTAGGTCTGACCCATCCCATTGGGTGAGTTAGCCCGCTATGTTTTGACCCGGTCCACTGGGCGCGACCCAGTGGACCGCGAGGGCGGTTCGGCTTGATAGTCACCACGTAGGAGGCTCGGTAACTCAGCCCAGAAGACCGGTCCGGTTCGACCAGTGACCCCACAGGGGCGTTGCGGAACGGTTCAGCAGGCCGGTGATCGGGAGGCCAGCGGGCAAACACACGGTGGTGCGGGCGGGCCGGCTGGGCTCCGGCTGGGCGCGGGTGCACCAGGCAGGGCGCGGGTGCGCCAGGCCGGGCGCCGAACGTCGGGCAGCACACGAGCATGCTCCAGGTAGCGCGACAGGGCACCGCGGGGGCACCGGGGCGCACTGGTTAGGTCGCCAATAGGGGCACCAGGGTCGCCGGGTAGGCCGTCGGCAAGGGCATGGGGCGCCGGGCGGGCTGGGCAGCACGACGGTGGGGCGCCGGGGGCGCCTACAGGGTGTTGCGGGTGCACCGGCAGTGCACCGGCAGGGGCATGGCGTGCCAGGTGTACGTCAGGGAGCCGTACGGGCGGCGCAGTTCATAGAGGTCGCGTGTAGTGCATATTTTGTTCATCACCTTCGTCGTCATCGGCTCATGCCAAGCCATCGTGGAGTCATCAAAAAAAGAACAACGGAGGGGTCGGGCCATGTTGGTTTGGCCCGGACCCTCCGCGTTTAGGGTGGTAGAAATAGGTTCTCGCATGTATGAAGCACAAAAACCACCGTTCTTCATTTTGAGAGAAAGGAAGAACATGGGAAAGGTTCATACTTTAAATAAAAATAAAACCCCTACCTCTTACTCATCGCTCTTCGACGGAGTCGCGGAAGGAAGACGATGAAGACCATCTTTCATCGTGTCCCCCACACGTCCCCAATTCCGAGATGCGTCGGTTCATTGATGATGTTGTAGAGGATAGGTTTCTGGGGAAGTAAGGTCACAGACGAATCACATGGAAGATCTTCGTTGGTGTTCTTCACGTTCTACGTTGGAGAGGATAAGATTACCCCAAGTGTTGGTGGTTGCAATACTTTACCAGTGCTTCATCGCTTGGTGAAGTCCTCCCAAAACCTTCTCCCATGCTCCCTATATATAGGAGAGGGGGAGAGGTATGTAACCATCATGTAATTTATGACGGTTCATTTATTCGGATCCTTCCTAAATTCCAACGATGTAGTTACTTAATTTTAAAAGGTGGTCGGGCGTATTAAATTGCATTGGTGCAATTGAAGAGGTGGGTTGGAACAACTTAAGAGTAGAGGATTCCAAGAAGTTTCCCCCACATAGCCTGCATCAAAAAATATGACATGAATTAATTTTGTGTTGACACCAAAAATTAATTGACAGCAATTAATTTCACGTCGACACATAAAGTTAACTCACAACAATTATTTTTTACGTCAACCCATTAAATTAACTGACAACAATTAATTTTACGCCAACTCTTAAAATTAATTGAGAGAAATTAATTTTATGTCAACACATAAAATTAATCGACAACAATTAATTTCACGTCGACACATAAAATTAACTCACAGCAATTAATTTTTATGTCGACCCATAAAATTATCTGACAACAATTAATTTTACGTTAACTCCTAATCTTATTTGAGAGCAATTAATTTTATGTCGACACATTAAATGAACAGTCAGAAATTAATTTTACGTCGACCCGTAAAATTAATGCATAAATCCTGGTAAAAGGGAAGGCATTTCCTTTATAAAAGAAAACAAACACCACAGAGTAAGAAAGCAGATGTAAACACTAAGTAAACTGAGTACACCAGTAAGTGTTGGAAGGTAAATATGGAAAAATACAATCCCAATTGAAAGAAAAGTACAACTGAAAAGAAAGTACAACAACCGATAAGTAATGTAGCGACGCTGAGCCATCGACTTGAAATCCCACCTGAATCGTGGGTACATATAGTCTTCACAGCTCCTCAGGTCCAGCCGTCCACTCCGTGTATGTCCTTCACAGTGGGCCGCCTCCACGTACCGACTTGCTCCACAAGCCTCAACCACGGTCAGCGTTATCCGTCATCTGCATCCAACATAATGTAGTGCCATCATAGCCCGTGCAGGGGTGATTATATGCTACTCAGTAAGGACACCAAGACCCCCGAAGGTCTCCCATAATCCACAAAGGATAAACTACAAAATAAAGATACAATCACGAAGTAACAACCAACTCTACTTAGGTATATTCCCATACATATACCTAAGTCATCAAGTACAGTTCGGATCCAATATCCAAGCCCAAGTTTGATCTAGTCCACATAGGATAGCACGATCCAATCCACAAAGGATAACACAACACAATCCACATAGGAAATCAAGTCAGTCATATTGAAGATAATGATTGAATTTAAGACTCAGCTCACACAGGTATCCATTTACGAAGAGGGGTGGAGATGATTAGATGTAGCCTCTGAATCATCTCCTCTATCGAACCCAATTATGATCCATGTTTAGTATTCATCGCTGCTAAACCCACGGAGGATCCAAGTATTGTAGTCATCTTCGTCGCAGTCGCAGCCAGCTCTAGGGTTCCCGCACACAGCACTTTCGTTCTGGGAGGGTCTTCTCCACAAGCCAAGGGGGTCGATACATCAACTTTCACGTATTAAAGAGTTGATTTATCGCAATGTTCTTTCATGTCAAAAGGAACTCAACGTGACAGACGGCGCGTCAATCGGACGCCCGGTTTGAGAGTTATTGGCTTTTTCGTTCTAGGGGACCGGTTGGTTTTTAAGTCAAACGCAACCCAACCATACTCCAACTGTGTACAAACCTTGAGAGGAGTAATCCAAAAGAAACATCTCACTAAGAGGAATCCAACAAAGTCAACGGCACGTCAATCGGACGTCCGGAGCTCATGTTATAAGTGTTTCCGCTCCGAGGGCCTGGTTTGTTTCGTGTTCGAACCAACCCAGTCACACCCAAAGTTCTTTAAAACCTTTAGTATAATATACTGAAACGACCGTCTCAATCCAAGGATCATATCTCAACTGATGGTGCGTCAGTCGGAGGTTCATAGCCCATATTACGGACATTTGAACGAATCTGTCCATTTTTAGGGGGGTTTTTGGGCCCGGACCGACCCGACCCAAAACCCCCTAGGTCGGCCCGAACCGGGTCCCGCACGACTGGAAAGGCTGGACCGCCTACAAGCAGGCTAGTGATAGAGAGGCTAGAGGGTAGACGGCGTGGGGCGCGGCTGGGCCGGCTGTGACCCGGCTGGCCGCGGGTGCACCGGGCAGGGCACGAGTGCACCAAGCAGGGTGTCGAATGCCTGGAAACGCACGAGGGCGTGCCGAGTAGTGCAACAGGGCACCGCAAGGGTGCCGGGGGCGTCGGGCAGGCTACCAGTAGGGGCGCCGGGCAGGCTGCCGGCAAGGGCACGGGGCGCCGGGCTGGCTGGGCAGCACTGCGGGGGGCGCCGAGATGGGCCGGCAGGGCGCCGGGGGGCGCCGGCAGGGGGCCGTTGTGCCCCAGCAGGGCGCCACGGGTGCACTGGCAGTGCGCCTGTAGGGACAGGGGGCACCGGGAGTGTGTCAGGGATCCGTAGGTGTGGTGCAGTTTACAGAGGTCGTGGGTATCGCGGACTTTGTTTGCCGCCTTCGTCATCGTCACCTCATGCCAAGCTGTCATGGAGTCATTAAAAAAGGAACAACGGAGGGTTCGGGGCATGTTGGTTTGGCCCAGACCCTCCGTGTTTAGGGAGGTAGCAATAGGTTATCACAAGTATTAAGCACAACAACCACCATACTTCGTTTTGATATAAACGAAGAACATGGGAAAGGTACATACTTTAAATAAAAATAAATCCCTACCTCTTACTCGTCGTTCGTTGGCGGAGTCGCGGAAGGAAGACGATGAAGACCGTCATTCGTCGCGTCCACCACATGTCCCCAATTCCGAGCTGCTTCAGTTCATTGACGATGTTCCGGAGGATAGGTTTCTGGGGAAGGAAGGTTGAAGAAGAATCGCGTGGAAGATCGTTGTGGGCATTCTTCACGTTTTTCATTGGAGAGGATAAGATTTCGCCAAGTGTTCGACGTCGCAATAATTTACCAGCGCTTGGTGAAGCCATCCCAAAACCTTCTCCCATCCTTCCTATATATAGGAAAGGGGGAGAGGTATGTAACCATCATGTAATTTATGACGGTTCATTTATTTGGAACCTTCCTAAATTCTAACGATGTAGTTACTTAATTTAAAAAGGGGGTTGGGAGAATTAAATTGCATTGGCGCAATTTAAGAGGTGCATTGGCACAACATAATAGTGGAGGATTCCAAGAAGTTTCCCCCACATAGCCTGCGTCCAAAAATATGACACGAATTAATTTTTTGTTGACACATAAAATTAATTGACAACAATTAATTTCACATCGACAGATAAAATTAACTCACAACAATTATTTTTTATGTCGACCCATAAAATTAACTGACAACAATAAATTTTACGTCAACTAATAAAATTAATTGAGAGAAATTAATTTGACGTCGACAGATAAAATTAATTGACAGTAATTAATTTCACGTCAACACATAAATTTAACTCACAACAAATAATTTTTACGTCGACCAATAAAATTAACTAAGAAAAATTAATTTCACGTCAACTCATAAAATTAATTAAGAGCAATTAATTTTACATCGACACATAAAATTAACTGTCAAAAATTAATTTTACATCAACCCATAAAATTAATTGAGTGCAAATAATGTTACGTTGACATATAAAATTAATTGATGGGGGGGGGGGGTTTGAGAGGTTTCCTCTCCCTCCCAATTAAATGGAAGGTTAGGGTGTGGCGGTTCCACCACCAACTCCCAAGTGAAGCTTCTAACGACTTTCTCCACAATTCATGTGTTTAACAAAATAAAATAAATTATTCACTTATTTTATTTTTTAACCCACATAAAACCCCAAAAACTAACATTCATACCTAATCATCCGCCATTGAGGTGAAAGTGTTCTTAATAGAATATCAGTACTGCGAGTTCAAAGTTTCCCTCAAAATTCGATTCTGAGCACCGGTTCAAAATTTATAAAACGTCGCTCATATGTTTACTGAATGTACCCGAGAAAATGTTAGGAAAATTATTAGCAGTCACACTTGACCCACTACGGTCATGGTTAGGCTCTGCCTAAGATAAACACGCCCCAAACAACTCAACGGTACTCTCAGATTTTTAATTCGATATACTTTTTAGAAGTTATGAATTTTACAATAAAATAATTTCCACTAAATTCATTTATTTACAGCCAAAAACTAACTTTTTCTGCAGGCTAGCGCCAGCCAATGTTAGTATCTCCTTAAACAAACCATACCCTCACGATTTCAGCAGTGGTCTCGGATTTTTAATCTGAGATACTGTTTGTGAGTTATAAGCATATGAAAAATAAAATAACTTTATTTAATTATTTTATTTACAGTTATTCCATTTTCGGGTTTTCTCACAGGAGGCATGTGCCGACTAAACTTAAGTCACCCCAAGGTCAAACCCACCATCCTGAGCACAATGGTGCCCTCAGATTTATGATCTGAGTAACAGTTTATGAGTTATTCCCCTTTTTTAGGAAAACTTCTTACGCGCGTTAATTTAAGCTTAACAAAACATCAGAAAATTATTCCGGGAAAGCCAGGCCTTAGAATCAAGTGTCGTCAAAAACTGCGTACTCATAAAATTTTTAAAAAATTATGAAAAACAAATTCCTTGAAATTTACTGGTCTTTATAAGCCAACCACCCAAATCTCCCTTCCAGTTCCCTTTGTAGATGAGCGCCTAATCCATCACCTCTACAAGCTTCTTCAAGTGAAAGATATTCACTTGAGACATGATCTGAAGTCTCAATAAATCTTTGAAACACCTTGATATCACTTCCTCATACATGGCTAACACTGGGACGAAGCATTGCAAATCAATGAAGTGACTAGCATAGTCCATCACCGATTGTGATCCCTGAGTCAGGCTCATAAAATATCCATCCCACTCCTGCCATAATGTATCTGGGTAACAATGATCTAGAAACATCTCATGGAAAACGTTCCATGACTTCCCCTCAGCCCGCTTGGTCGGAGCTTGAATGTCATAGCAACACCTTTCCTGGCCTCGCAACATGTAAACGGCCAGCTTTACTCACTTTTCAAAAGGGGTCTCTAGATGATCCAGTGTCATCTAGGCCAACTCTATCCCGAACTCTGCTGGCTCTCGCACACCCTCTCTGGTGAAGGTCAGAGGGTGCTGCAATTGGAACTCCCTGGTCATAACAAACATACTCGGTGAAACCCGCCCTGGGTCTCGATCCATCATCTACATAAGGGGGGCCATGTTCTCTCGAAACTGATCTTCTTTACCTTAATTAATCACCACATTTTTGTGCTATTCTACAGGAGGAGTGTTCTCAGCAACATCCTCCCATTGCCAAACTGGCAACTGACATCGTGGCGGAGTCTCTCTACATTTCCAAGCATGAGATTTAGCACACATACCACAAAAATTTCACGACTTCATCAAAATCTCTTTACTAGCCACAATAACCCATTTTCATATGGTAATTTAACAACATTAGCACCTCAAATTCACCTCCTCGACCATCCCTACCGTGTCCATGGTTCACATGTTGTGAACAACCATGCACTACCACAAAACTCACACAACATTTTACAAAAACCTTTTCCACTACATTTCCAACCCTTATATTTAATTAAAACTCATTTACCCACTTGTTTTATTACATTCTTCTCAAAATTTCTTGGTTTCATGAAATGCGTGATGCACCCTACTTTCTTACCTCACACAACCGCCCTATGTGTGTGCCTAACACAATACATGTCTTCTCTCTCCCTAGGTGCCTTCAATGATGCATGAATGCAAATACTCGTGCCATTAAGGCCACAAGCCAAATATCATAAAATAGTCACATTGAACCACATGTGCATCACCCAATGGTGAAATATCATCAACTGTAACAACACACATCTAAGAATAAAATTTCCCACCCAGGGTGACATGGGTTTTCCATCATACCTGGGTTAGCTACTCCCAAGCATGAGCTCATTACCAAGGCCCGACACATCTTAACCCTTGGAAACCTATCCCAAATAATAAGACCTCAGAGAAGGAGAAGAAAGACCTCCTTTGCTACAAATTTGTATGTAACACAAAATGATTTTATGAAAAAGATTCTTTTTAATTTTGTTGATGTCTTTTGTTGTACACTAAACCAAACGGATCTTGCGCTACACGCATCCCTGACTTGGCTTGCATTACACGCAATCGTGGCCTTCTTCGATAGCGTGTGTTGTACGCAATACTGGGTTTTACTAAACAACGATATATGGTTATAATATTATGAACTAGTCATTATGAATAGTATTAACAAAATTTTGAATTTTATGACAATATTATTAATCTTACACATTTTCTAGAACATGGTATGAGAACAAAATAATTGTTTCAGGTAAAATAAGTATTTTTCAATAATGGAGTTTTTCCTCCATTTGATTTCTCACCCATTTTAAATATAATTTTTGACAAGTTTATACATTAAATTTTACAAAATAATCTTCATCTTTTGAATCGGGATATAAAAATTTACATTGGATGATGTTTTGATATTTTTCTGATAACATTCATATTTTAATGAATAGTAAAAACACGCTATATTTTAATTAAAAACAACTTTTTTCATCGCAATAATTTATATGGTTAAATAATAATATGGAATGATTTTAAAGTATAAATAAAATATATTTTTACCATTTAATATAATTTATGTCATTAGCATTAATTTTACATTGAATTAATAGGTAAAAACATTTCAATCTTTGGCAATGTTTTAACTTTTAAAAACCCATTTGCTAAGCAACGAGATTAATTTTAAATTTATTACTGCAACTTCTCTGTTTTGAATTTTGAAAAAGGGATTCCATATTTGGATTCAGTGGGTACAAATTATGATAATAGGTTACTTTTATTTCTTTTAGATTATGAATAGTAACTACGGTAATTTTTATTTACTGCAGTTAAAGGTAAATCTGATAATTAAGGGTAAATATAAGATTATAAATATATCCTAACACTTGAAAAAATCCTATTGGATGAATAAAAGTCAACCCATATCACCTAAGGGTCGGACTAGATTCATTTAATGGACTTTTGACAATGAAATACTATAATTATTATTAAATGAAAAGAAAGTGACAACATGTCACTCTCTTAAATCTTATAAGTATAATAATTTTAATTTAGTGATGAAATTCATCAAAATTCGAACATGAATAGTCTCAAAAAATCTAATAAAATTATCTACAACATATAAATTTATTTAGAATTTTTAGGTATTAAATAATTATCATTAATGCTGACACAATAGTGATGAAGAAGTTTTTTGTTTAGTGAACAATCAATAATATAGTTTTTTATTAAAATAAAAATACCTATCTAAAGGACCCTAAATTTTACCAAACATTATTGGTCGCGTATATCTATACCATAAGAATCCAATGGTATATTTTTGGACCATTTGGAACCTTATAAAACCGATTATGACATTTATATTATATTATTTTAAATGATGTCAAAGATGTCACCTTCATAATTTAATAAATACAAAAACTTAAATATTGTGATTTTATGATGATAAATTCATGTAAGAATATTATTATGAAAGGTATTATATTTATCATCATCATAGGATTTTATTTTAAATTTTTATGCCAAAAATAAGTATATTAAATAATTATACATCAATGTTGTAGTAGTTATTTTATTAAGAGAAATACCGAATAAAAGGTTTTAAAAAAATTAAAATAAATAATATATGAACTATTTAATGTGTTACACTAATTTTCTAGATAAATATAACATGTTATTAATATATTAATGATTTTATATTGAAAATATCTTTTGTGATAATTTTATTTAAATTCAAATAAATTAATAGTGTCAGAATTGACACTAATGTTATTTTATAAAAATAACATAATATTAAATTGTTTAAAAAATCACAATTTTTTTAAAAATTATAAATTGAAATTTATATAGTCTAAAATTTCATAAAGTATCCAATTATGGAAAATTAATATCTCATTATTGATTATTTGTAACCATTTAACATTTAGAATTTTATTACCACAAATAAAATTTAATAGATTAAATAAGGATAAATCAAGTTGATAATGTTTATAATAAATGCTCTACATGTATAAATTTTATTGGTTGATGAGATAACAACCCTATATCATCTAATCTTAGAATATGAGTCATTTTTTGAGGTTTTTAAGTGGGGTTAGATATATTATAATTTAATATTTTTAATATTTCCAAAGGTGCCCCTCTCCTCCCTTATAAAAAGGGCACCCCTTCCCTCTTCTCCTCACACCCTTTTGAGCCTTGACGCTCAGCCAACCTCTTCCCATTTCACTTCCCCGCTTCCCTATAAACCATATAGAGGTACTAGTCTTCTCAAAAGACCAACTCTAGTGCCCTAAGTGGGAGTTCAAAGGAGGCACTTCGAGAAAGAGGAGGTTCGGATACGTACAAAGCATATCGGACCGAAGGTAAGGGATAATTTTGCAAATCTCATATTAATCCTAGATTTCTTATATGTAAGTATTTATTGGGGTTATTGTTATCATCCATGTCCATGATTTCTAAAAGTGTTTTTATTTATGTTTAATGTCCTTTTTACCAATTTTTTACTTTTACTACATAGTATGTAAGGAATATTTCTTTTTTTTTACGTTACGAGGTACTTTTTGACTTTTCCGGAAAAAGTACATGGAGAATGTTTTTTTAACTTATACAAAATCAATGGTTTTTTAGGTTTTCATAATGCCTAATTTTTAAGAAGATTCCTCCATAATATTTCATGAATATTTTCAACAAAATCATTTTCTCTTAAAATTTCATGGAATTTTGTGAAAAGAAAATGATTTTGAATAAAAAAGGATATTTTCCTCAAAAATTTATTTCATGTGTTTTATCAAAACCATTTTCCATCTAAGAAGACATTATTTCTTATGTTTATGTTTCAAGTATAATTTCTTTTTTATTTACATGGATTCACTTTTTTTATGATGAAATGAAATCCATTTGTTTTATATGGATTATGTTATGATGGGATGATGTTTATGAAACCCATTTGATTCTTTGGGTTATGATGAATGATTTATGTTTATATTGTGGCACAAGTAAAAATGATTTCAATATGAGATGGGTGGGACCTATATCTCCCTCCAATGCATTGGGTAAAGATTTTATATCTCATGAGATAGACATGGCTGGAACGGTAAGTTAATCCGGTTTAGTGTTACAGGACTGAAACGAGGAGTGAACTCGATTCAAAATGGGACTTTGTCCACTAAGATGGTCTTGGCAGCAATTCCTTGAATACTATGGAAATCATAACATGTGATTAATGGTTGCGACAATTACATGTTTTATTTTCAAGGCTATTTCATCAGGATTAATGTTCCATTATGATATATTCCTTATGTACATCCAAGATTTATGTCTTTGCTCATGATTTTGATGTTTAGATTTTATGTTCATGTTTTTGCATTCAAATTTTTATGGATTGTGTTATGTTCTCTATGTTTACCCTTACTGAGAATTTGAGCTCACCATTTATATGTTTTCTTTTCCCCAGGATATAATGAAAAGTTTCAGGTTATTAAATCAAAAGGGAAGATCTTTATGGGAGATGTTTAAGATCTTTCACAATGATTAGAAGATTTTGTTCCGAGTTTCCAAAGACACTAAACCATAACGATCCTTGAGTGTTGGTTTTTGTTATGTATTAAGTATTCCGAAGAAATAATGTAATGTCCATGTACGTCATGCTTTGGGTCTCTAAAGTTGGTATCAGAGGAAAGGTTTAGTCAACCTTTGGAAACTAGGATGCAAAAACTTTAGTGAGATCCCTAGAGATATTTCTAAGGTATGTCTAGGGATGTTCCTAAGGATAAGTATAAGCATAGGTTATAATCCAAGAATTATTGTAACGATATTAGAATTAAACCTAGGATGTTAGATATGGAAGGTACTCCCCTTTATTTTGTTGTTTTCTATATCATTATGTTTGCCTCATGCTCTTCTTTTTGGGTTTTAAACGATGGCTGGAACCTGAAAGAACCGTGTTGATCAATGTAATGGATGATGCAATGATTGTCCTCCTGAACAAACCAATGTTATCGGAGATGGAGTGCACAATCTTATTTCTATACTTACACAAGCTATTAATCATTTTGAACTTCCAAATGAGCAGATAAAGGAGAAACATTCGGTTTAATCCTTTATGAGGCAGCGTCCACCTTCATTCAGCGGCTGTTCTGATTAATTAGTGGCTGAAAATGGATCAGTACCACAGAAAAAGATATTTTCAGTTCTACTGTAACATCCCAGGTAAATAAATAATAATACATTTTTATATTTATTAATATTTGAGAATTGAATATTAATTTTACTTTAAATGGGTTGCTATGTTCGATAGAGAAACAGAGAGTTTCTTTGAAATCTTACGTTGCACACTAGTAATAAAATAATATTATTTTAAATGGTAGTTAACATGTAGCCGTTGTAGTGGCAGGAATGAATATAAACAACTAAATTATGATTATATATGTTTGTTAAATATTTTAAAATTTATCCAATAAAGGATAAAGGCTTAAAATATAATGAGAATTCAATTTTAGGCAAATATACTCTAACATTCACTAAAAGGCCGATCTATTGCCTTTTGATGGTGAACCCTCATTAAATATATTTTTTGTCACTCTTATACTTTCTATTGGACCAAATAAACTATTCTTTAGAATCGGGACATCGAAACTTACTTTGTGTAATTTTTTGGTATTTTTCCGATAAAGTTCATTTTTTAATGAATAGTGAAAATGTTGTATTTTAATTCAAAAACTCATTTTAATATAATTTATTTATATGATTGTATTATATTTTGAATTGGTTTTAAAGTGAAATTATAATATATTTTTACCATTTAATCCAATTTGTTTCGTTGGAATTAATTTCACTTTGAAATCGGACTTAAACTACTGTCAATCTTTTGATACTTTTTGTTTCATAAAAACACGCTATTTGTTTTGACAGCGGGAATTAGTTATTAAATTAATTAATGAAACTTATATGTTTTGAATATTGTAAAATTTACATCACTGTTGAATTCAGAATATCAAATATAGCTTAGGGTAATGTTTTTGTATTTTTCTGAAAAACTTAAATTTTTGATGAATAGTGAAACCACTAAGTGGTACTTAAAAAACTGATTTTTCGTTTAAATGAAACATTACCACTTCTGTGTTTTGAATTTCAAAAATCCGACATACGTGGTTGTAATTAAGATGTAAAATTTGGTTAAATGGGATTAAAATAATTATTTTGTGAATAGTAACTTTTATGTTTATTAATCGCGATTAGAGGTAATTAGTGTAGTTTAAGGTAAAAGTAAGGTTTTAATAATATGAAATGACCTAGACACATGTCCTACCCTTATTGGATGTGTCATGGCCGACCAATAAAATCTATGGGTCAACTTGGGGACCCCATGGAGCCACTTTGGTAGGAAAATGACATTAATATCTTTTTATTTAAAGATAATATAAAAATGTGACAAACATGAGTTGTTTTACTAATATAATTTTTAAATGGGGTTATACAAGTCATATTTTTGACTTTAAATATTCATTAGAAATATAAAAATATTTAATAAATCATGATATTTTTTTATAATTTTTAGACATTAAATAAATTAAATTATTCATGACAACATGATGATGCAGCGATTACCTCATTATTTAACGATTTAAATAAAGTGAAAAGATAATGTAAAATCTAAGACCTACACATGTAAAAAACCAATTTGATGGGTTTATTTCTAACCCTTATCACAATATCCTCTATATATATAATTTTGGGACCCTTTTTAACCGAAAAGCATTTTATAATAAAGTATCTTTTCTTAACATTCCAAGAGTTCCCCTCCTCTCCTCTTATAAAAGGCCCCCAACTTTACCTCCTTACCCATACCTCTCAAGCCATTGGTTCGGAAAAGCTCTTCTCTTTTTCTCTCTCCACATCCCTATCTTACTCCTAGAAGCCTCACTTTGGGCAGAAGTCTTCCCAAGGAAGCCTTTGAGCTCAAATCAAAGAGAGTTACCCAATTTTAAGGTAATGTCTTCACTTGTGTTATTTTGTTTTATTTTGCTTCTCCAACCCCATAAACTCTTTTTATTAATTTATTTTGTAACAACTATAATATCTTCAATATACTAGGATGTTGTAATAAGAATAATTAGAGCTACACTTACACACACCTACAACTAATGGTTAAAGAACATACTGTTTCTGTGGATGGCGAATTTCGGCGTCACGAAACGATGATTGTTCAATTTTTTTCTAACACCTTATAATTTGGACGTCAAGATGTCACAATATTTATATATGATATATAATATGTTTATTTTTTCCTTAATATTCTGTATTTTTCATTTATGGCATACCCTTATGGCTTCCATTATTGGTATACGCGATATCTTCATTTTATGAAGTGCGGACTACCGCCCCCTCAAAATGATTTGATTCGTTAATGCCATATGTGGGATGTGTAAAGGATGGATTTAAAGTTATTATATACTATATTATACTGGAATTATAATATACCTTTATATAATTATTATTTCTTTCCATTAAAGTATGAGATAGAAATGAAATTAGGGTTCATTCGTACGTACGGCTTACCGTCTCTATGAACGATGCATTTCATTTCTTATCCCCAAATGTAATGTAATATTATAAGTACATATATATAATTGATATATATGATTTATGTTACATATAAATGATTAATATAATTCTGGAATTAAAATATACATATCTCACATTTAGTTTTAATTCCATTAATATGACATAGAAATGAAAGTAGCGTTCATGCGTACGTACGACTTACTGTCTCCAAGAACGGGGCATTTTATTACTTATCTCTAAATGATTATGTAATATTATAAATACATGTATATTCTTCATATATATGATATATATGATATCCAAATCATGAATATCATTCTGGATATAATGAACCTTTGACCACATGAACAACATGTAATTGTAAGAAGTCCACTTTCGACTTAAGAACCAAATATCAACAAAACAAACATTATTAACTTAAATGATTACATAATGCTTATAAAATGGAAATAATTGATATAAATGGAATAGTAAGCTTGAAAAAGGTTCTTAATCAAATAGAAATTAACACTAGTTTATTATTTAGGAGATTATAGAGCAATCGAGTCACGTCGGAAACGATGTATGGGAACTTCTTAACCCAATTTCTATTCTTTGGGTTAATCTCCTATTTTCAAATTATGTCATGATATTATTATGTCTTGTCTTGTATTTATACTTTCATTATGTGTATATATAGTGAATCTATTTTATATAAAAAATGTTCTTTGTATGGGACTTCATCTAAATCTCTTTTCATTGAAGCATATTTTGTTTTATACACCACTTCCTTTTATACAGTGTATAAACCCCTTTGACTTTTACATTTATTCAAAAGGATTGTTTTTATACGAAGAGTTTTACTAAATGACAAAAGGAAATGTTTTTGTCGTATGTATGTGGCGAAAACGCATTCTCCACTGCCGTGACCATTATTTGAGCTTTGGATTCCTCTACAAGCCATAACTTTTTTAATGAAAAATCAATACCATGTTTTTCTTTTATTTTATTTTGGTATTGAAAATGGTTTTTATAATGGATTTGTTATTTCAATATATTTAAGTGATATATTGTGGTCAAAGTGTGGAAATGTTTTCTTTCCATTATATTTGTTTTATGATTTATGATTTTATAATGGTACTTGGACATTTGAAGTGTGATTACCTGATAAACCATATGACGGGTGGTGCCGTGAATACCAGGACGGGTGGTTACGTTATAACCTCCAATGCATTGGGTATGGAAGTCGGCCGTATGGATATTCCATTTAAGTATGTGTGGAAGTCGACCATATGGTTATTCCAATTAAGTATGTTTATTTCCTAAGTTACCCTTATATGTTATGTGTTATTTATATGGGTTTTATGGTAATCATTTGATTACAAAAGGGTAAGTAATGATCTTTTATTAAATGAAGAGTATTTTCAGCTTCATAAAGGTGAAAAGTATTACTTTGATAAAGTATTCATGGTTTACTGCTGGTTGTGAAAAACTAACAGATTTCCTTCTTTGTGTATCCCTTACTGAGCTTTTTATGCTCACCCCAAGTTTTGGAAATGTTTTTCACCGGACATAAAGTTGAATAGGGTCAAGGATGAGATCAAGGTAAAGTCATGCTATCTAAAACATGGAACTAGACATGTTTATTTTTAAGAGTTTTTATTTTATGGAAAATTAGTAGAAGTGTCTACTTTGTAATCTTTTGATATGTAATAGTTACGATCTAATTCTCTAAAACTCTAAACCTGAAAAGATCCTCAATTGGAATTATTCATTTAATTCAATATTAAGTAAGGTTTAAGGCCAGGGCCTTATAGTTGGTATCAGAGGTCGGTTTAGATAACTTTAGGAGTTAGAATTCTATTAAATGATTATCCAAAAATGATTTTTATGGTATGATTGAAATGATATAGCATTTGAAGATTACCATGTTCCTTCACCAATGATATTTCTATGTTAAGAATGGTTTTTTGTCGAGGAAATAGAATGGATTTTCTGGGAAGGAATAGAGTGGGAAACGACCTTTCAAATCAGTATCCAGAGGTGGTCAGAATCAGAACTAAACAGTTTGCTGCAGTAATGTCTCAGTTGAACCAGGTGAAAAATGTTGGTTGTTTTTATTGAAGATATTGTGGTGTTTTCTAAAAGTAATGAGGATCATGAATGAAATTTAAGGGTTATTTTCCAAACCTTGAAAGAAAAGAAATTGTATGGGAAATTCAGCAAGTGTGAGTTTTGGTTGCAACAAATTTCTTTCCTTGGTCACATTGTTTCAAAAGATGGAATAACTGTTGATCCTGCTAAAACAAAAGTTGTTGAATAATGGCCAAGACCCAAAAATGTAACCGAGATCCGTAGTTTCCTTGGTTTGGTAGGTTACTACCGAAGGTTTGTTGAATATTTTTCATGATTATCTAGTCCAATGACTAAGCTAACTCGTAAGGGTGTTACGTATGTCTGGACAAAAGATTGTGATGATTGTTTTTAGAAGTTTAAAAGAAGATTGGTGAATAATTTAGTTTTGGAACTTCCTTCCAGGAATAGTGAGTTTGTTAATACAGTGATGCCTCTTTGAAAGGAAATGGTTGTGTCCTAATGCAGAATGATAAGGTAATTGTTTATGCTTCACATCAGTTGAAAACTCATGAGGTAAATTACCCTACACATGATTTGTAATTAGCTGCTGTTGTTTTCACTTTAAAATTTTGGAGGCATCATTTGTATAGAGTAATGTGTGAAATATATACCGATCACAAAAGATTAAAGTATATATTCACTCAGAAACAATTGAACATGAGAAAGAGGAGATGGCTAGAATTAATCAAGGATTATGATTGTATAATTCATTACCATCCGGGAAAATCAAATAAAGTGGATGATGCTTTGAGTCGAAAAAGTAATGCTTAATTAACAATGATGTGTTTGGAACGTGATCCTTTGGTTAAGGATTTGATGAACTTTGGCATAAAATTTGTTGTTGCGGGATGTTCTTCTGTTTTATTTCAGGTATCATTGAGATCATCCCTATCAGACAGAATTAAGCAAGCACAGAAGAAAGATAGTTTGTTGCAGAAAAAGGTAGAGCTGGTTCAGAAGGTTCATCCAGGAAGTACTAAGATGTATATAGATCTTTGGGAGTATTACTGATGGGACAAAATGAAAAGAGATATTGCTGATTTTACTGTGAAGTGTTTGACTTATCATCGGGTTAATGAAGAGCAGTAGATACTGAAAGGGATGCTTCAGCCTTTACCGGTGCCAGAGTGGAAATGTGAAAATATATCCATGGACTTTGTGGTGGGATTACCGAAGACATATTGATGTAATAATGCAATTTGGGTTATTATTGATCACTTGATGAAATCTTCTCATTTCCTTCATATTCATGATACTTTCTCTCTAGATCGACTTTCTAGATTGTATCTTAATGAGATAGTCAGATTGCATGGATTTCCCCTATCTATTGTATCTGATCGTGATCCCAGGTTTACTTCTAAATTTCGGAAAGGCCTTTAGAAGTCGTTGGGTACTGAATTAAATTTTAGTACAGCTTTTCATCCTCTGTCAAAAGGGCAGTTAGAATGAAGAATTCAGAATTTGGAGGATATGCTACGTGCTTATTCGAAGGATTATTAGGGAAGTTGGGACCGTCATATTTCTTTGGGTGAACTTTCTTATAATAACAGTTTTCATTCCAGTATACAGATGGCACCATTTGAGGCATTATATGGGAAGCAGTGTCGAACTCTAGATTTTTGGGATGAAGTGGGTGAAAGGAAGCTAATGGGACCAGAATTGGTAGAAGATATGGAAGAAAAAGTTCTGTTGATTCAGAAACACATGAGAACAGCTCAGAGCAGACAGAAAAGTTATGTAGATAACTGAAGGAAGGATCTATCTTTCGAGGTAGGTGATCATGTTTTTTCATAGTTTCACCGTGGAAAAGTGTGATGCGATTTGGTAAGAAAGGAAAGTTGAGTCCAAGGTTCATTGGACCATATGAAATTTTGGAGAGAGTTGGATCAGTTGCATACAGAGTGGAATTACCTCCGAGTTTATCTCAGGTACACAGTTTTTTTCATTTTTCGATGTTGAGAAAGTATATGCCAGATCCATCTCATGTTTTGAGCCCAGAGGTAGTTCAGTTGGAAGAGAATCTCTCTTATGAAGAACAACCAGTCCAGATTCTTGACCGATGAGAGAAAGTGTTGTGAAATAATGTAATTCACTAGGTAAAGGTTTTGTGGAAAAACCATATGGTTGAAGAGGCAATGTGGGAATATGAAAATGCTATGAGGGATAAATACCCCCACTTATTTTGATAAGATAATAAAATTACGAGGACGCAATTCCCAGAAGGGGGGAAGGATGTAACATCCCAGGTAAATAAAGAATAATACATTTTCATATTTATTAATATTTGAGAGTTGAATATTAATTTTACTTTAAAGGGGTTTCTATGTTCGATAGCACAACAAAGAGTTTCTTTGAAATCTTACGTTGCACACTAGTAATAAAATAATATTATTTTAAATGGTAGTTAACACGTAGCCTTTGTTGTTGCGAGAATGAATATAAACAACTGAAATATGATTATATATGTTTGTTAAATGTTTTTACATTTATCCAATAAATGATAAAGGCTTAAAATATGAAAATAAATCAATTGTAGGCATATATACTCTAATATTCACTAAAAGGTCGAACTATTGCCTTTTGATTGTGAACCCTATTTAAATATAGTTTTTGTCGCTCTTATACTTTCTATTTGACCAAATAAAACTATTCTTTAGAATCGGGACATTGAAATTTACTTTGTGTAATTTTTTTGGTATTTTTCCGATAATGTTCATTTTTTAATGAATAGTGAAAAATGTTGTATTTTAATTCAAAACCTTCTTTTAATATAATTTATTTATATGATTAGATTATCTTTTGAATTGGATTTAAAGTGAAATTAGAATATATTTTTACCATTTAATCCAATTGTTGTTGTTGGAATTAATTTCACTTTGAAATCGGACTTAAACTAGTGTCAATCTTTTGATACTTTTTGTTTCATAAAAAAACGCTATTTGTTTTGACATCGGGAATTAATTATTAAATTAATTAATGAAACTTATATGTTTTGAATTTTGTAAAATAGACATCATTTTTGAATTCATAATATCAAATATAGCTTAGGGTGAGGTTTTGGTATTTTTCTGAAAAACTTAAATTTTTTATGAATAGTGAAACAACTATGTGGTACTTAAAAAACTGATTTTTTGTTTAAATGAAACATTACCACTTCTGTGTTTTTAATTTCAAAAATCTGACATACATGGTTTTCATTAAGATGTTAAATGTGGTTCAATGGGATTAAAATAATTTTTTGGTGAATAGTAACTTTTATGTTTATTAATCGCGATGAGAGGTAATTAGTGGAGTTTAAGGTAAAAGTAATGTTTTAATAATATGAAATGAACTAGAAACATGTCCTACCCTTATTGGGTGTGTCACGGCCGACCAAGAAAATCCATGGGTCAACTTGGGGACCCCATGGAGCCACTTTGGTAGGAAAATGACATTAATATCATTTTATTTAATGTTAAAAAAAATGTCACAAACATGAGTTGTTTCACTAAAACAATTTTTAAATGGTGTTATACAAGTCATATTTTTGACTATATAAATTCATTATAAATATAAAAATATTTCCTACGTCATGATAGTTTTTTTAATTTTTAGACATTAAATAAATTAAATTATTTATGACACCATGATGATGCAGCGATTACCTCATTATTTAACGATTTAAATAAAATGAAAAGAAAATGTAAAATCTAAGACCTGAACATGTCAAAAACCTATTGGATGGGTGGATTTAGAACCCTTATCACCTTATCCTCTAAATATATAATTGTGGGACCCTTTTTATCCGAAAATCATTTTATAATAAAGTATCTTTTCTTAACATTCCAAGAGTACCCCTCCTCTCCTCTTATAAAAGGCCCCCACCTCTACCTCCTTACCCACACCTCTCAAGCCTTTGGTTCTGCCAAGGTCTACTCTTTTTGTCTCTACACATCCCTATCTTACTCCTAGAAGCCTCACTTTGGGCAGAAGTCTTCCCAAGGAAGCCTTTGAGCTCAAATCAAAAAAAGTTACCCGATTTTAAGGTAACGTCTTTACTTGTGTTCTTTTGTTTTATTTTGCTTTTCCAACCCCCTAAAAACTTTTTATTCATTTCTTTTGTAACAAATTCATTATCTTCAATATACTAGGATGTTTTTATAAGAATCATTCGAGATACACTTACACACACCTACATCTAATGGTTAAAGAACATACAGTTTCTGTGGATGGCGAATTTATGCCTCACGAAACGATGATTGTTCAATATTTTTCTAACACCTTCAAAGGTGGTCATTAAGATGTCACTATATTTATATATGATATATAATATGTTTATTTTCTCCTTAAGCTTCTTTATTTTTCATTTATGGCATACCTATTTGGCATCCATTATGGGTATACACGATATCTTCATTTTAGGAAGTGCGGACTACCGCCCCCTCAAACTGATTTGATTCGTTAATGCCATATGTGGGATATATAAAGGATGGATTTAAAGTTATTATATATGATGTTATAATGGAATTATAATATACCTTTATATCATTATTATTTATTTCCATTAAAGTATGAGATAGAAATGAAAGTAGCGTTCATGCGTACGTACGGCTTACCGTCTCCATGAATGGTGCATTTCATTTCTTATCCCCAAATGTAATGTACTATTATAAGTACATATATATAATGGATATATATGATGAATGTTACATCTAAATTATTTATATAATTCTGGAATTAAAATATACATATCTCTCATTTAGTTTTAATACCATTAACATGACATAGAAATCAAAGTAGCGTTCATGCGTACGTACGGCATACCATCTCCCTGAACGGTGCATTTCATTTCTTACCTCTAAATGATTATGTAATATTATAAATACATGTATATTCTGGATATATATGATATATATGATATCCAAATCATGAATATCATTCTGAATATAATTAACCTTTGACCACACGAACAACATGTAATTGTAAGAAATCCACTTTCGACTTAAGAACCAAATATCATCAAAACAAACATTATTAACTTAAATGATTACATAATGATTATAACATGGAAATAATTGATATAAAAGGAATAGTAAGCTTGAAAAATGTTCCTAATCAAGTATAAATTAACACTAGTTTATTATTCAGGATATTAAAGAGCAATCGAGTCACGTCGGACACAAGGTAAGGGAACTTCTTAACCCAATTTCTATTCTTTGGGTTAATCTCCTATTTTAAAATTATGTCATGATATTATTATGTCCTATATTGTATTTATACTTTATTTATGTGTATATATAGTGAATATATTTTATTTAAAAAATGATCTTTGTATGGTACTTCGTCTCAATATCCATTCATTGAGGCATATTTTGTTTTATACACCACTTCCATTTATACGGTGTGTAAACCCCTTTGACTTTTATGTTTATTCAAAAATAATCTTTTTATACGAATCATTTTACTAAAGGGAAAAGGGGAATGTTTTTGTCGTACGTATGTGGTGACAAGGACTTCTCCACCACCGCGACCATTATTTGAGATTCGGTTTCCTATACAAGACATAACTTTTTTAATGAAAAATAAATACCATGTTTTTATTTTCTTTTATTTTGGTATTGAAAATGGTTTTTATAATGGCTTTGTTATGTCAATATATTTATGTGATATATTGTGATCAACGGGTGGAAATTTTTTCTTTCCATTATATTTTTTTATGTTTTATGATTTTATAATGGTAATTGGAAATTTGACGTGTGGTTATGTGATAAACCATATGACGGGTGGTGCCGTGAATACTAGGACGGGTGGTTATGTTATAACCTCCAATGCATTGGGTATGGAAGTCGGTCTTATGGCTATTCCATTTAAGTATGTGTGGAAGTTCATCATATGGTTATTCCAATTAAGTATGTTTATGTCTGAAGTTACCTTTATATGTTATGTGTTCTTTATATGGGTTTTATGGTAATCTTTTGATTACAAAGTGTAAGTGATGATCTTTTATTCAATGAAGAGTATTTTCTAGTTCATAAAGGTGAAGACTATTACTTTGATAAAGTAATCATGGTTTTCTGGTGGTTTGGAAAAACTAACAGATTTCCTTCTTTGTGTATCCCTTACTGAGCTTTTTGTGCTCACCCCAAGTTTTTGAAATGTTTTTCACAGGACATAAAGTGGAATAGGTTCTAGGATGGGATCAAGGGAATGTAATTCTATCTAAAACATGGAACAAGACATGTTTCTTTTTAAGAGTATTTATTTTATGGAAACTTTTTAGAAGTGTCTACTTTGTAATATTTTGAGATGTAATAGTTATGATCTAATTCTCTAAAACTCTAAACCTGAAAAGATCCTGAATGGGAATTATTCATTTAATTCAATATTAAGTAAGTTTTAAGACCGAGGCCTTATATCTACAATGTTCTGAGCATGATAATGTCATCTTAGCAGCATATCGTTGGGAAGGTGATGCTGATCAATGGTGGAATCTTATTAAGAATATGAATCAAAGAGAATAAATTGAGTCTGTGGAATGGGACGAGTTCAAGAATATAGTTTTCAGTAAGTAATTCCCTCGTATTCTTCGAACTAAGATGGAAAATGAGTTTCTTTATCTTAAGCAGTAGGATGATGAATTTGTTGGTATATATGATGCGAATTTTACAAGACTTGCAAGGTATAAATCTGAATTTATCATCCAACCTGAAAGTAAAGTTGATCGATTTTTCAGTTGTTTAAAACCAAGTCTTCGAAGGGCATTAGCTATATGAGACTTCAGTAGATATGAAGAAATTGTTCATTGTGCTATCAAGGTATAACTGGAAGTTGGTGTAACATATCCATCTCATTGTTTTGACAAGGAAATGGAAGATGGAGTTCAAGGAGAAATCTCAGAATAATGGTGAAAAGAATATGAATGTTTATCTATGCTCAAAGTGTGGAAAAAAGCATGGTGGTGATTGTATTAAAGGGACTAGAAAATGTTTTAAGTGTGGAAAAGAAGGTCATCGAGCAGCTGAGTGTCGATGTATTGGAAAAAGTGTTGCTAATGATGTGAATAAAGAAAATACTACAGAGAATGCACTACAAACACTTCAATGCTTCAAGTGCAAGGAAATGGGGCATTATGCTAATCAATTCCCTAATCCAAGGGTTAATGATGATCAATGTGAGCAACCTATTAAGGAAAAGGATAAAGGGAAGTCACATGCGATCACTATTTGTGATGTTGAGTATGAAAATGATGTTGTGTAATGATTAAGTGTTTATGTAATGGGATTTCAAAATAGTATCATGGAATCTCATTTATAGTATTGTGGAATTTTGAAATATCTTTGTATTGGTCCAGTGTGGTTTTCTATAAGAATATGGTACTGGTAGCCATGAAAAGTGATTAAAATATTTTTGGAAAGTAGATGATATGCACATAATGAAGGGATAAAGAGAAAATAAATTGTTTGATAGTATTCATGAGCTCATTATTGTTATAAGGACTAAGTGATATCATGGTTTGAGTATACAAAATTTTGGGATTTTGGTATGTGGAAATAGTTAACTTTTAACAGCACTCATGTTTTCACTAAGGTTAAATGGGTATTCATTTTTCAAGAGAATACATGATTAAGGCCTTCGAATGTTGGGAATGTGACCAACGAGACATATCCTATGATATACGGGGATCAACGATGGTATTAACATGCTTTTTATATGAACTCTCTGGTAATCTTTTTCACTATAATATGAGATTGGACATCAGTATTATGGATAAGCCTAAATATTGGAATGGATTATATTGTACATAAGTTAGTATTGATTAATGCTAGAACTTTTTCGATATTATTGATGGAAAGTTATAATAATGTAGTTTTAGAAAAAGGAAAACCTGTAGGACATGCCACAACCCATCGCGTCGGACAAGGCTGTGGGAATCGAACCCACAACTGAAGTGTGGTAGGCCTTTATCGCCTACCACTGGCCTACAAGATGTCCCTGTTTAGTAGAAACTAGTTTCATTATATTAAGCAGTATGATATATGAAGTATAAGTCAATTTTAGAAATAATATATGATTAATCTCACTATAGATGGAATTTTGTATGAGACAGATGGAATGACCCATAATTCTATCACATGATCTGCTAACACTTCATGAATGAAAAATTCAACTTCATTTCTTTAAGAGATGAAGTGGAAATTGTCCAAGGAATGATCAACGGTGAGACTGTACCAAAATCAAGAAAGTATTTCTTTTCATTCCAATTTCTTGCACATTAGGGAAATGATCTTGAAAAACAAAAATGTTGTCCTAGTGCCCTTATATCCGATGAATTAGATGGTACCTTAGATCATCACAAATCCATTTCTTTGTGATTGCTTATTTTTCATAGACATATTCTCTACCACTCTCCATCAGAACATGATGGTCAGATTTCTCTTCCATATCCATATTTTCACCTATGTGGAAACCTAGTGATTAGTTAATTTGGGTAACCATTATGTTTCATACTTTAGTTTTTAAAGATTGGTTTTGGTATTCCTTTTTACGATGTGGGTTTCTATTAAATAAACTTTCGAGTAGTAAACCATTTATAACCCTGAATAATTTCGAGGGAGAAATTCATTTTAAAGGGGGTTAGAATGTAAGGCCCCAAGATTTTAGGAAAAATATTCTTTTTAATTTTTTTGATGTCTTCTGTTGAATGCTACACCAAAGGTAGCTTGCGCTACACACATCCCTGACTTGGCTTGCATTACACGCAATTGCGACCTTCTTCGATAGCGTGTGTTGTATGCAATACCGAGTTTCACTAAACAATGATATATGGTTATAATATTATGAACTAATCTTTATTAATATTATTAACCAAATTTTGAATTTTATAAAATTATTATTAATCTTACACATTTTCTAGAACATGGTATGAGAACAAAATAATTGTTTCAGGTAAAATAATTTTTTTTAAAAAATGTAGTTTTACCCCCTTTTGATGGCGCACCCATTTTAAATATAATTTTTGAATAGTTTATAAGTTAAATTTTACAGAATAACCTTCTTCTTTTGAATCAGGAAATAAAAATTTACATTGGATAATGTTTTGACATTTTTCTGATAACTTTCATATTTTAATGAATAGTAAACACACCATATATTTTAATTAAAAACAAATTTTTTAATCCCAATACATTATATGGTTAAATAATAATATTCAATGGTTTTAAAATTTTAAATAGAATATATATTTACCATTTAATATAATGTATGTCATTAGCATTAATTTTACATTGAATTCATAGGTAAAAACATTTCAATATTTGGGAATGTTTTAACTTTTAAAAACTCATTTCCTTAACAACAGGATTAATTTTATATTAATTAATGCAACTTATGTGTTTTTAATTTATTAAAAATCGATTACATATTTGGATTCAGTGGTTCCAAATTATGTTAATAGGTTAATTTTAATTTTTTTGAGGTTATGAAGAGTAACTACGGAAATTTTTATTTACTTTAGTTAAAGGTAAATCGGCTTATTAAGGGTAAATATACGATTATAAAATTACCCTAACACTTTCCAAAATTCTATTGGATGAATATAAGTCGACCCATACCAGTTAAGGGTCTGACTAGACTCATTTCATGGACTTTTGACCATGAATTAATATATTTATTCTTAAAACAAAAGAAAGTGACAACATGTCACTCTGTTAAATATTATAAGTATAATAATTTTATTTTAGTGATAAACTACATAAAAATTCGAACATGAATATTATCATGAAAGAAAATAAAATTTTCTACATTATATTAATTTATTTATAATTTATAGGGATTAAATAATTGTCATTAATGTTGACACAATAATGATGAAGAAATTGTTTATTTAGTGAAAAATGAATAATATATTTTTTTATTAAAATAACAATACCTACCAAAGGATCATAAATTTGACCAAAAATTATTGGTAGAGTATATCTATACCATAATCATCTAATGGGATAATTTTGGACCCTTTGGAGCCTCATAAAATTGATTATGACATTTATATTATTTTATTTTAAATGATGTCAAAGATGTCACCTTCATAATTTAATAAATATAAAAATTTAATTGTTGTTATTTTAAGATGATAAATTCAGGTAAGAATATTATTATGAGAGGTATTATATTTATCTTCATCATAGGATTTTATTTTAAATTTTTATTCAACAAATATGTATATTAAATAATTATACATAAATTTTGTAGTAATTATTTTATTAAGAGATATACCAAATAAAAGGTGTTAAAAAAATTAAAATAAATAATATATGAACTATTTAATGTTATGCACGAATTTTCTAGACAAATATGAAATATTATGAATATATTAAAGATTTTAGTTCGAAAATATCTTCTTTGAGGATTTTATTTACATTAAAAAAATTAATCTTGTCAGAATTGACACTATTGTTATTTTTAAAAAATAACATAATATTAAATTGTTTAAAAAATCACAAAAAAATTTAAAAATTATAAATTGAAATTTATATAGTCTAAAATGTCATAAAGTATCCAATTATGAAAAATTAACAACTCATAAGTGATTATTTGTAACCATTTAAAATTTATAATTTTATTACCATAAATAAAATTTAATAGATTAAATAAGGATAAATCAAGTTGGTAATGTTTAAAATAAATTCCCTACATGTCTAAATTTTATTGGTTGATAAGATTACAACCGTATCTCATCGAATATTCAAATATGAGTCATTTTTTGAGGTTTTTAAGTGGGGTTAGATTGATTATAAATTAATATTTTCATTATTTCCAAAGGTGCCCCTCTCCTCCCTTATAAAAAGGGAACCCCTTCCCTCTTCTCCTCACACCCTTTTGAGCCTTGAATCTCGGCCAAACTCTTCCCATTTCACTTCCCCACTTCCCTAGAAACCTTATATGGGTATTGGTCTTCTTAAAAGACCAACTATAGTGCCCTAAGAGGAAGTTCAAAGGAGGCACTTCGAGAAAGAGGAGGTTCGGATACGTACGAAGCATATCGGACCTAAGGTAAGTGATAATTTTGCAAATCTCATATTTATACAAGATTTATTATACGTAAGTATTTATTGGGGTTATTGTTATCATCCATGTCCATGTTTTCTAAAAGTGTGTTTATGTATGTGTAATGTCTGTTTTACCCATTTTTTAATTTTACTACATAGTATGTAAGGAATATTTATTTTGTTTATGTTACGAGGTACTTTTTGAATTTTCTGGAAAAAGTACGAGGATAATGCTTTTTAACTTTTACGGAATGAACGGATTTTTACGTTTTCATAACGCCTAATTTTCATGAAGCTTCCTCTATAAGATTTCATGACTATTTTCAACAAAATCCTTTTCTCTTAAAATTGCATGGCATTTTGTTAAAAGAAAATGATTTTGAATAAGAAAGGATATTTTCCTCAATAATTCATTTCAAGTGTTTTATCAAAACTATTTTCCATCTAAGATGACATTATTTCATATGTGTATGTTTCAAGTATAATTTCTCTATGATTTACATGGTTTCAATTTTCTTACGATGAAATGATATCCATTTATTTTATATGGATTATGTTATGATGGGATGATGTTTATGAAACACATTTGATTATTTGGGTTATGATGAATGATTTATGTTTATGTTGTGGAACAAGTAAGAATGATTTCAATATGAGATGGGTGGGACCTATATCTCCCTCAAATGCATTGGGTAATGTCACGAACCGAATCTGGTCGCCGCCAAAACCGGCACCAAACCCAGCTTGTGACATGACCCGAAGGGCGTTCCCTATCCCCACGGGCTGGCACAAGTGCCTGGGTATCATTTATTTAGGTTTGGGAACGATTTACCCGAATATGAAGGCATAAACCATTAAAAACAATCAATAAAATGAATCTGAAAAATTTATACCAAACGATGTTTAAAAAAAACCAGAACTGAGTACATAGGTTTAGAGTCAATAAAAAAGGTCCAAAGACACTATTTAACAGAAACAAAACAGCCCGATTGACTCCACATGACAAGGTGTCATCACCCCCAAGTCGTCTCCACTACTCTGCCCCAAGGATGAGGACTAACACCCTGAACTGCCATCACCCTTAGACTTTCCTTTACCTGGGTCAAAAAAAGGTCTACTTATACCCAAGGGGTGTAAGTAGGGTGTGAGCCTAAGCCCAATAGTATACCACCCTATGATTCCAAGGTGCATGAAATACAAGGTGGAAAAGCAAGCAGTTTTAATATGCAATTAAAAGTAGTGACAAATTCCACGAAATGAAACTTTAAATTGAAAACATTTTTCAAGATAAAACTTTCATAATGTTGACACATTTAAATTGGAATATTAGGTACTGCATTATAATTCCAAAGACACCCAAATAGAAGGGAAAATACCACAAATCCACTGAGCAACAAAACCGGGAACACCCCTAGGAACTAGATAGTCTCATGCCCCATGTACCTCGTACCTCTGTGTAACGTAACCATAGTAAAATCTATTCTTGTGCACGAGCCACTAGTAGGGAACATACCCATAACCTAGTGGTCCCCAATCATCATACACATAGTTTAGTTAGAGTTGTCGTTATCCAAATGCTAAGTGAAACAGGGACAAAACCCATCCGATCCACTAGCCGTACTAATACAAATCCGCCCCACCTAGGTACCCGGGCTTCCCCCTTTGTGCTCAAACAATTTCAGGATTTAACACATGTCCATTTTAATGTAAAACACCACTACTGGTCACATACACCAAATACAGTATCTATCGCATTTTATACCACTTAAAACACACAACAAACTCTTTGAATTTGAATAAATCAATTTCCCAAAATCTTGTGTAGTTTTGCACACAAAACCCCTTAAGAAACCCACTTGTACAAGATATTCACAATTGTAAGTTACCAAAACAGTAAAGGCAGCCCAATAAATATCAATTAAAACAACAAATCAATTTTTGGGCATCCCCATGTTAAACAAGAAGTGTTATCTTTGTAAAATCTTCATTTTCAGACAAAAGTGGAACCAAAACTTCACTTTCTTTACAAACACAATTAAGACCCATTTTTTGCAGCAATTACCAAAGGGGATAAACATTATAAACAGTATTTTATGCCTTATTACAGATCAATAAAAATAACTAAGTATTTATAGGAAATCCCCAAATAAACAAACAAAACACTTCTTTGGAAAACACCCAATTTCACACCAAATTGGCATTTTAAATTCAATTGCAATAGAAATATCATTAGAACCAATTTTTTTCAGAAATAATAAAATTATATAAATATTAAAATATGATAAATACAGTATGCTAATACACAAAGATTGAATCAACATTGGAATCATCTACCAAATCAAATGAAACCATTGAATCCTTTGTGCGAAAACACAAACGCACCACCGCTGCACCTCAAGAAAGGTAGATCAAACCTAAAAATAGAAAATTGGACCAAGAAAACCCAAGGTTAAACCTTAGGTTCGAACTCCTACCCACTGGTCATTGTTCACTTCAATAAAAAGGGAGGAAAACCTAAGAAAAATAGAATGAAACCCTAATCAATTTGAAAGGGGAAAAGAAATGGACAAACTTACTTGAGAAATCTAGAATGAATCTCCACAAAACACAAGTATCTTAAATTGAAAACGGCCAAAACTCAGGGGATGTTCTCACAAGAATTATTAGGTCATTTAGGAATTGGAATGGAGGGAAAATAGTATTAATTGAGAGAGTTATGATTGAATGAACATACCTCATCAAATCTGTCCGATTTTAGAAACCCTAAGATATTCGTCCCGAAATCGCACTCCTAAGAGCTCCAAAGAGGGGGGTAAAGAGGATGGGGGAGCGGCTGGGTGTAAGGGCCGCATATTAGGCATGTAATCACCGAAAACTACGTAAAATAGAATAAGTTATTAAATAAATAAAATTAATTTTTAAAACTGGATATGGGCTTCCGGGCAGGCCCAATCCCTTAAATAAAAACCGAACTAAACCATGGTTATGGATTTCCAAAGGCCCCATATTTTAATTGTAGTGTTAATATATCTGGGTAGGAAATTTATGAGTTATAATGAGTTAAAAATATTAAAAAATGAATAAGTTATAAAAGAATCAAAATTTATTTTTAAATCTGGAATTGGGCTCACGGTTTGGCCCAATCCACGAAAACTCACCTATTCTCTATAAAACCATTGGAAACCCCCAAAACAAAGCATTAATGGAAATTAAAATATATATAAATTTAAAATAAGCTATGTATGTGACAATTATCCCCACCATAAAAACTTTCCACCCCGGAAAGTCACAATAAGACCAAATCAACACCCAAACCCAACTGAGAAACCAAGAAGTACTCCCTTGCCAGGTTTCTTCCCCAAAGGCCAAAACACCTCCAGTGATCAATGAAGGAAGGGATACTCTCACAAATAAAACTTACACCACTTTCCTAAAACCATCAAGAACATTCAGGCTTTATCCCAAATAAAAACTCCTCAAACATTATCTGAACAATACTCAAGCAATTCACCCAAACGAACAACAACATTGAACAAGGTTCCACTTACCTTACTTTAACTAAACCATTGGGTGCTCTCCAGTACCAATGTTTACTCAAGAATGATTTTGGTAGCTATATAGATCTGAATGATACTATCTACACCAAGCCAAGACCATGGAAAAATCTAAGTTACTGGTACGGGGGGACACAAATACGCTCCCCACCATAAGAGACAACCAATATTTTTTCGAGACATAATAAAGAGACTAACAGGGGGAGGCCTAAATGGACTCAC
The DNA here is from genome assembly GCA_963277665.1 of Viscum album. Classification (NCBI taxonomy): domain Eukaryota; kingdom Viridiplantae; phylum Streptophyta; class Magnoliopsida; order Santalales; family Viscaceae; genus Viscum; species Viscum album. Next base: position 118,986,496 of record OY728137.1, read on the forward strand.
CGGAACAAAGGATATACTTCCATCAGAAATTTACCAAAGAAATTATATAAGACTCATAGTGGGTATCCCCACCATAAGAACTAACCATCTTAACCAACCAGCACTGGCCAGTAAAGAAAGACTCCAAAATTTAAAGAGTTGGGGAGACCACATGGTTAGTTTGCACGGTTTGGGAAGCCATACACTAATAGTTGGGATCCTTCTTTCCGTATGGTTTTCTGGGGCATGGCCACTATTATCCAAGTGAAAACTGTGTTCACAAACAGTGTAGACAAAACTTCAAACCTTTCTCTAAAGACTCAGTGGAAACCAAAAGGGGGAGGGAATAACATTGGGTGATGACATGGGCACACGGCCCTCCACCTATTTCCACTGAACATGGACAAAAGAAGAATGATTATGACACCATAGGTTTAAAATCTTCCTAACTTTCATACTGAGGAAATGACTTTGTACAAGGTTTTAAATGGCCCTTTGATTTCCTCTGACTATGAGCCAGCTTCTCTCCGAGACCTATGGCTGGAGCTCAAATGATTGAAGCATCTTTGGCCTCGCTGTTAGGCTTTGGAAACCCCATAATCGATAATTATTCTTTCAATGAAACAAACAACTACAACGCAATCCCAGATAAGTTTTCCAGACATAACACATTCCAAACTCACTTTACCTGATCCCGATATTTCACTGAAACAAGGGCTAAGAATATACACACACATCACACCTTGTTTCTTTAGGTGAGAAACAATAGAAGTAAAGAACACCAACACTCACCTTCGTCTAAAATGGAAGATTTTGATGTTTTTTCAAGGGAGACATTCTCACAATATAACATGGACTCTCATAGGATTTAACGACATTCACCTCTATGGTCAATCGAGCTCATGATATCAAAAGGCATCACCGAACATGACCATTGTAACTGATATAAACAATTCATGGAGAGGGACCTTATACAACATCCCCAAAAAACACCCAATTCTAGAAAGTGGCCACAATATCTTATCGTGACCATATTTCCCACATCGGTGGCTTAACATGAATTAATGCATCAAAGAAACTTTGAAGAACCCAAAGGTCCTCTTAGACACCATCGAGACACTCATCCACACTTACAACCCTAGAACACATCCACCTTCGACGTATCAGGAAACATAAGAAACTAAGGTCTCTGTCAACCTTCCATGAGCACTATCCCGTTACAAGAGGATCTAAAAATCAAATAAAGGAAAGGGTGTAGACTCAATCTAAAAATCTCAAGAAAAAATATTCCTTATATTGATCAATTGGGGGGTCTTCAAAAGGAAAAACAATTCGGGTTGCACTTTAGTTGTGCACTATCCATTAATGGGGTGTACCTTATCCAACGATTGAACCAAAGGACCCAACCAAGATGGTCTATTGGTTACGATATACCAAAATCCAGATCCAAACACATGAATGGAACCACCACAAAGTCATCCCAAAACATTTTTCAAAAGAGACCACTAATCGTCCCTACAACACAGCTCACCGGCCAAACACAAACCCAAAACACAGTTCAAACAGGAGGGGTTCTTGGACTCAAAACATCCCACAACATCAACATTATCAAAAACCCATAATACAAACTATACCAAACTATTCATCAATACATCATGTTTTTCTTTAAATCTATTTCTTTGAAAAAAAAAACGGTTTTGCAGTAAGCGTATCCACCAATGGTACCCCATGGGCCTCACACATGCATGTTTTTGTGTCACACCGGGCACCCTTCTCATAACCATCCCAGAACTCATCCAGTCATTCCATAAACCATCCATCATCCCATATAACCCCATGCATCTGGTCACTCATGGAAATAACAAAGGGTAAAACAAAAATTCCTTCCACTTTTCAAAAACAAAATGCTCAACCAACCCAACCTTTTTCTCAAAACTGCTAACAATGAGATCAAAATCCCAATTCACATCATACAAAACTTTTCATAAGTACACAAACATAAAAAAAAGAACACACTTTCAAGTTATTCACATCAATTTCAAAACATCTCATCCCATTAAAACACCCTTTAATCGTTTGGAAAACTATATTGTAAACACTTTTGAAAACCAACTTCAATATGGTTTCGGCTTTCAAAAGAGGTGTAAGCATACAATTTTCCATTTCAAAACCATTCTGAAAATTCAGTTCCACCATTCCATAAATCAAAACATTCCATATTTATTTGAAAATCATTTCACAAAAACATTACAATTCTTAAAACCAAGTCAGTTTAAAACCAAAGTTCCAAGATTTCAAAATTAAAGAACACAAGACAATGTGAAAGGAAACTAGTTTCAGTGGGTGACTTGGACATATGGTTGGTGGCCATATTCCAATCAATTCACTATCACAGAGAGTGTTCTAAGGAATATCCCCAGCTCCACATGGCTTGCCAGGCCCTGTGAGCTTACTGAGACCATTAACCCAACTCTCTTTTCATTTCCCCTAACCATCATTAAAAGAGGAAAACCAAAGGACTTAGATAAATCCTGACTTCCCTAGGAAACATGAATCCTGTCATGAGGTGTGGTGATCAGGAACACTACCCATAACTATAATACCAAGTCCCTACAATCTTAACTCTATGATATGCTGACTCTTCCCAAAATAACATGACCCAAAGAGTTAACATGAACCTCCTCTGATACCATTTTGTCACGAACTGAATCTGGTCGCCGCCAAAACCGGCACCAAACCCAGCTCGTGACATGACCCGAAGGGCTTTACCTATCCCCACGGGCTGGAACAAGTTCCCGGGTATCATTTATTTATGTTTGGGAACGATTTACCCGGATATGAAGGCATAAACCATTAAAAACAATCAATAAACTGAATCTGAAAAATTTATACCAAACGATGTTTAAACAAAAACCAGAACTGAATACATAGGTTTAGAGTCAATACAAAAGGTCCAAAGACACTATGTAACAGAAACAAAACAGCCCCATGGACTCCACATGACAAGGTGTCATCACCCCCAAGTCGTCTCCACTACTCCGTCCCAAGGATGAGGACTAACACCCTAAACCGCCATCACCCTTAGCCTTTCCTTTACCTGGGTCAAAAAAAGGTCTACTTATACCCAAGGGGTGTAAGTAGGGTGTTAGACTAATCTCAATAGGATACCACCCTATGATTCCAAGGTGCATGCAATACAAGGTGAAAAAGCAAGCAGTTTTAATATGCAATTAAAAGTAGTGACAAATTCCACGAAATGAAACTTTAAATTGAAAACATTTTTCAAGATAAAACTTTCAGAATGTTAACACATTTAAATAGGAATATTAGGTACTGCATTATAATTCCAAATAAACCCAAATAGAAGTGAAAATACCTCAAATCCACTAAGCAACAAAACCGGGAACACCCCTAGGCACTAGATAGTCTCAGGCCCCATGTACCTCGTACCTCAGTGTAATGTAACCACAGTAAAATCCATTCTTGTGCACGAGCCACTAGTAGGGAACATACCCATAACCTAATGGTCCCCAATAATCATACACATAGTTTAGTTAGAGTTGTCTTTATCCAAATGCTAAGTGAAACAGGGACAAAACCCATCCTGTCCACTAGCCGTACTAGTACAAATCCGCCCCACCTAGGTACCCGGGATTCCCCCTTTGTGCTCAAACAATTTCAGGATTTAACACATATCCATTTTAATGTAAAATACCACTACTGGTCACATACACCAAATACAGTAGCTATCTCATTTTATACCACTTAAAACACACAACAAACTCTTTGAATTTGAATAAATCAATTTCTCAAAATCTTGTGTAGTTTTGCACACAAAACCCCTTAAGAAACCCACTTGTACAAGATGTTCACAATTGTATGTTACTAAAACAGTAAAGTCAGCCCAATAAATATCAATTTAAACAAAAAATCAATTTTTGGCCATCCCCATGTTAAACAAGAAGTGTTATCTTTGTAAAACCATCATTTTCACACAAAAGTTGAACCAAAACTTCACTTTCTTTACAAACACAATTAAGACCCATTTTTTGTAGCAATTACCAAAGGGTATAAACATTATAAACAGTATTTTATGCCTTATTACAGAGTAATAAAAATAAATAAGTATTTATAGGGCATCCCCAAATAAACAAACAAAACACTTCTTTGGAAAACACCCAATCTCACACCAAATTGGCATTTTAAATTCAATTGCAATAGAAATATCATTAGAACCAATTTTTTTCAGCAATAATAAAATTATATAAATCTGAAAATATGATAAATACAGCATTCTAATACACAAATATTGCATCAACATTGGAATCATCTATCAAATCAAATGAAACCATTGAATCCTTTGTGCGAAAACACAAACGCACCACCGCCGCACCTCAAGAAGGGTAGATCAAACCTAAAAATAGAAAATTGGACCAAGAAAACCCAAGGTTAAACCTTAGGTTCGAACTCCTACGCACTGGTCATTGTTCACTTCAATAAAAAGGGAGGAAAACCTAAAAAAAATAGAATGAAACCCTAATCCATTTGAAAGGGGAAAAGAAATGGACAAACTTACTTGAGAAATCTAGAATGAATCTCCACAAAACACAAGTATATGAAATTGAAAACGGCCAAAACTCAGGGGATGTTCTCACAAGAATTATTAGGTCATTTTGGAATTGTAATGGAGGGAAAAGAGTATTAATTGAGAGAGTTATGATTGAATGAACATACCTCATCAAATCTGCCCGATTTTAGAAACCCTAAGATGTTCGTCCCTAAATCGCGCACCTAAGAGCTCCAAAGAGGGGGGTAAAGAGGCTGGGGGAGCGGATGGGTTTAAGGGCCGCATAGTAGGCTTGGAATCACCGAAAAATACTTAAAATTGAATAAGTTATTAAATAAATAAAATTAATTTTTAAAACTGGATATGGGCTTCCGGGTAGGCCCAATCCCTTAAATAAAAACCTAACTAAACCATGGTTATGGATTTCCAAAGGCTCCATATTTTAATTGTAGTGTTAATATATCTGGGTAGGACATTTATGAGTTGGAATGAGTGAAAAATATTAAAAAATGAATAAGTTATAAAAGAATCAAAATTTATTTTTAAATCTGGAATTGGGCTCACGGTTTGGCCCAATCCACGAAAACTCACCTATTCTCTATAAAACTATTGGAAACCCCCAAAACAAAGCATTAATGGAAATTAAAATATATTTAAATTTAAAATAATCTATGTATGTGACAGGTAAAGATTTTATATCTCATGAGATAGACATGGATGGAACGGTAAGTTAATCCGGTTCAGTGTTACAGTACTAAAACGAGGAGTGAACTCGATTAAGAAAGGGACTTTGTCCACTAAGATGGTCTTGGAAGTAATGCCTTGGCTACTATGGAAATTATAACATGTTATTAATGGTTTCCAAAATTACATGTTTTATTTTCAAGGCTATTTCATTAGGATTAATGTTCCATTATGTTATATGCCTTATGTACTTCCAAGATTTATGTATTTTCTCAAGATTTTTATGTTTAGATTTTATGCTCATGTTTTTTCATTCAAATGTTTATGGATTGATTTATGTTTTCTATGTTTACCTTTACAGAGCATTTGATCTCACCCTTTATATGTTTTCTTTTCCCAGGGATATAAATAAAATTTATAGGTTATAAAACCAAAATGGAAGATCTTTATAGGAGATGTTGAAATTCTTTCACAACGATTAGAAGATTTTGTTCTGAGTTTCCAAAGATACTAAACCATAACGACCCTTGAGTGTTGGATTTTGTTATTCATTAAGTATTCCACAAAAGTATTGTAATGTCCTTTTAAGTCAATCTTTGGGTCTCTACATTGTAACGTCGCTAACCTAGAAGCCACTAAACTGGTGCTCCGAGCCGGGTATTTATATAACCTTAAGCGCGCCTCCTCGTACGCCAAAAGCTGACGACTAGCAGTGGGGGTGTATGGGGTCAATTGGGGAGACTATACCCCATTTTTATTAGAGTATGCCACAACAGAAATAATCCAAATAGAAGAATAAATAAAAATTAAACAAGGAACACGTATAAAAACCATTTCCAAAAATAAATATGTAATGTTCTACTTCAAGTGTAAAAGTGAACAAAATCCCAAAATTATGACAATGGCCAAAATCCACAAAATGGTCCCGGCTCCAAGTCTAGATTTCCACCATGTGCTACCATTTTCCACTCAACTATCATGCAAGGACCCTTTCCCTTCTCATGAACTGCAAAAATGATGTCTGCTCGGGTACCCAACGACGGCCCGAGCAGGGTGTGAGTATAACACAGTAGGCCCCCACCAACTGTGTCTACAAAATATCCAGTATGAATAGGTATTTCATGCATAAGGAATATCAATGATAATTTCCAAGTAACTATTTAAGGTGTCATTAACCAGTTCTATGCCAAATCCATTGCCACTTCCATTACCATTCATTTCACACCACTTATCATCACTTACAATTTCATCACACTTTCATGGGTTAAACACATACATTATGTTACATGGGTCTAAGGCCAACAATCACATGCATGAGGGTAAACACATCGTTAACTCACTAAGACTAACCCCTTCATAGCGACCATATCCTCGCCTTGAAGCCTCAGTACAGGTGGATGCAACCATATCCTCACCTTGAAGCCTCTTTCCGGGTGGATGCAACCATTAGAGGAATAGATCATCACTCCTCATTCCTAACCCGTTAATTTTGGGTGGAGTTTAGAGCATCAGTCCTCGCTCAACCCGTGGGCGTAGATCCTCAAGTAATACCCCACTCTACCAAGCCATATGCACATGCTTATATATATGTAACCACCAACCATACATACCGTTTCCCCTTGGAAAAAAAATTCACAATAAACCACATAGGAATTAACATCATGCCTTAACCCATTAACACATTACCATTTCACATCATTTAACCATTCACCCAATTCCCTTGTGTTATTCCTATCTCACTATGCATTCAACACTAGACCAATAATTCACCCCATTATAGTCTTTAAATCAATTTACACATTAACCCATTTAACCCGTTCATCATTCCCATGAATCAACCATACAACCCTTTCCAAATAACCCTTAGGTTATTTCCATTTCTAGGTGCATCACCTGACTTCTATTCCAAGTTCAACCAAACATGCCAACATATTCATCAAGGTCTCTACGTATTATTACAACAAGGTCACTTGTTCAATCACATTCTCTAAGTCTTGGAAAAGCCGGAACATCCCATGGATGGCCCCAATTAGGTCAATTCATTCCTAACGCATCCCATGGGGATCGTGAGAGCTTCCATTTACCATTTTAAACACCAATATTTCCATCCATGCCAAGTTTATTCAAAATATAACTAAGGGAAAGAAAGAACACAATTAAATATGCAGAAATACCCATATCACTATGGGATATCTCTTGTAGACCACCTACTTCGAAACCACAGTTGAATGCACCCTCAATAGAGTCCTTAGACCTCAATCCAACTAGCCTTTGGAGCATCAACCTAGAACTCACCCAAAATATTTTCTTTTAGAGCTTCGTAAAAAGAGGGATAGAATATACAAACCATAAACCAAAAGGAGAAGCAAGGATGGGATTAGATATACCCGGATCTTCGATCTGCAACCAACGACACTCTAAACGGCCATGAATCGAAGGAGAACCACCCTTGGAAATATTAGGTCGGCCAAGTTCATTACTAGGATTGACTGGGGATGAATGGAGGAAAATCGCGAGTTGGGGTTTAAAAGCCCGGAGTGGCAAACATGGAATTTTTACCATCTTTAAGGGGACACGTGGTTTAGCCGCATAGTTTGACAAACTGTGAGAAAACAATGTTCATGATACAACCCGGAGGATAAGGGTTTCACAGTTTACCTGGGCAGGCTGCACGGTTTGCCCTGACCGTGTGCAGGTAGTTCGCCCTGGCCTGTCTTGCCCAACTTTCCTTTCTTCTGTGACCCAAGCCCCTGAAACACTACCAAGGCCTCTCATACTTTCAAGAGACATCCCTTGAAACCCGGAACAATAGATTCAACCAAAAAATAATGAAGACATACCCTTACAGAAACTAGGATCTTACAAAAATCATCCCCATAGACTTCATCATCGGACTCCCCAAAACATCTAAAGGCTATAATTCTACTTGGGTTGTATGAATCACTTTACAAAGTCAATGAATTATATTACAGTCATATAATAATTCTCCCTTAACCAAATTTCCTTCATATACATGATTAAATTTGTGAATACCCATAGAGTGATAATAACAATATATCCATATAATGATATGAGGTCTAACATGAGGTCTAGGGAAGTATTCAAACTATTTGTTTGGATAGAGAAGATATTTTTCACATTATGTCATCTATAGATAGATGACCAATCTAAGAGGATAATTAAAATTCGAATGAATATACTGAGATCATATTTGATGTATTTCTAAGGATGATTCCATCTATAAAACCCCATTAATGCACTCTCATGTAATGTCATCATTCATTCTAGTATTCATATAACATAAAATGGCACTCTATATGGGAAGAACAAAATGTCTCCATTTTGAATTGATGAGGCTTGATAAAAGAAATAGATAGGTCCTAACCATTTCTAATAAATGAATGAGTTGGTTAAACCCATTCAGTGACACTTGAATGTGGAATAAAAATGGTATAATAGCTATTAATTTAATCACAAATTCGTAGTAATGTTTGAATTTTGTGTCAGTATGTTCCTTATAATATCCCCAAGGATGAGAGTTATGAGATATGGGAATAATGGTAAGCTAATCCCAAGATACATTCATCCCTTAGAGATCCTTGATTGTGTTGGGGGTTATAACCAATATCATAGAACTAAATCCAAGCCTCTACCATGTACATGAAGTGTTCCATGTATTGAATTTCAAAAATTATATAAAAGATCATTCAAATGTACAATTCATAGAAGTAATGAAATTATAACATGATCTCTCATATTAGAAACAAATGATGAAGTTTTTGGAGTGAAGAGACAACGTTTTTTAGAACTAGTCAACTCATATGTTCATGATTTTATAAAAAAATCATAAACATTATAAGGATCCATGAAAAAATTAAGATATTATGAGATAAAATTTCATTTCATTTTTTATTCCTTGTATGTAAATTTTGAGGAAAAATTATTTTAGTGGGTTGGAATGTAATAACACAAGAATTTAGATCTTATAAATATATAATTATTCATTTTTTGTAACTTTTCATTCACACACCAACTTAAGTAAATGATCCAAAAAATAGAATAAAATTATTAATTACCCTTATATGATAAACTATTAAAATTCATTACCTTTGAGGATAAATATTTAATGAGTTAATATTGGAAAATAATATTTTTAATAAAAGTAGTTTATCATATATTTTATTAGTCAGGAGGGAAATTTTAAAATTTTAAAATTTTAAATAGATAATTTAAGTATAATTTTTTAACTCTTCACATAAATATTTATATACTTTTTATTTTTAAAAAAACTATAAAAAAAGGGTTTTTTAGTAAAAAATAATGGATTTATGAAAATTATAATTTTATTGATATTAAAACCATATAAGACAAAAAACTATGACCTAAAACCATTTAAATGAAACGAATATGATATTAAAAAACATTAAGAATATATAAATATTATTTTTGTATATAATTAAGATTCTAATCATTTTATTACGTTAAGAGGAATAATATTGTTTTTGTTATAATCTTTAAATGATTGATTTTTAAGGTGAGGTTATCTATTAGTTTACACTAAAAGACTAATTCATATTATTTAATTCATTATAAAATAATTTATTAAACTAAAATTTAAATTCAAGATAACAATTTCATTTATAATATTTAAATGTAAATAATTTTTTTATCAAAAACTTACTTTTCACATTTATGTACAATTATTATGAAATTAACATTCGCATACATATAAAAATTTTCATTTAATGAAATGTTACTCATGTTTAAAAAAATATTTAAAATTATTCATTCACGTTAATTATATATTTTTTCAATAAAATAAATTACTATGGTTATGAATTTGTTACCATGGAAAAATGAAAAAAAGTAAAAACTCTTTCAGTTAGTGGAAGAGGAATAATGATGTTGAAAAAAGGATTAAAAATAGATTTCGAGGTTTTGAACATGCAAAAAACACTTCCTCTGTCATTTTATTATCACTAAATATCTTTATACATTAGTAGTAAAATTAAATAATTTAAATTCAATGTGTATTTCAAAAACATCCATTATCCTACATTATAAAAAATGTTACATATCCACCACTTCAAGACTCACAATAACTTTGAATTAATCCACAAAAATCAACCATTTTACATTAACATGGTCCATAGGTCACATATAAAATCTTTTGGTATCTCATATATACCCAAATATGTTCAATTTAAATTTGAATTCCGATGAATGATAAAGTCTAAGAAATATGTATAATAACGTTATTATGTTTTTTTCTTAATATTAATTTCCCAAATATCAATTGAAAGTAATAATATAATGAATTTTGTATAATTAGTATAATTAGGTGTTTATATATTATGGTTAATACCATTATTTATTTATTTCCACGAATATAGAAAAACAAAAAGGAATCTATTGTGCATGTTCATAGGCTAACTCTTACATAAAGAGAAATTTTCTCATTTTTTTGTCAAGTTCTCACTATTTATGACAATATACTAAAATATGTTTCAAAATCAAAAAAAAATTAAAATAAATATTTTTTCTTCATTTATATTGAAATTATTTAAAAAGTGACAACTCATTAAGGAGTCTCACATGTGGTGTCAAAGCATGTTAAAGTGTTAATCAGTTTAAGAACCTACATGAACTATGATATACAACTATATTATGTATGATTATAGGAAAATATAAAATTTTATTAATATAATATAATAATAATATAATAATTTTTAAATTTTTATGAAAAGATTATATTATGTATTTCACCATTTATTTATGAATCATTTTTTTCTAAAAATAACATGCCAAGAAAGATTTCATTTTAACACAATGTTACTATAAAGCATATGGAACAATATATGTTATTTTAAAAAAATAATTTATGTATCTAATTATATTAAATAATATAGCTTTTTATAATATATTTTGTTATGATAATGAAATTATAAACATGAGAAAATGGTTAATGTTAAAACACCCGATGTTACAAAGTCATCACCAAAACATAATACATAAGGAGTAATGAAGAGTATCAATGGAAATGTATGTAGATATGGTTGTGAAATATTTAATTAGAGAGCATATCGTTATGATACGAGATGTTTAATCACTTAAAATGATAATAATTGGTAATGGAAAGGGACTTATAAATTTAAACTCTTTTAACTGATTTAGGCAATTTCTTATTGATCATAATTTTAAATGATGCCTTATTTTTATTTTTTTGGATAATCATTTTTTGACCTAAATCCATTTTCGAGAGGGTTCTCATCTCTTTTATTAAATTAATTGATAAATTTTGAAATGAGACTGTTAACCATGAATTTTAAAATGATGAATATAAAATGTTTCGAAAAATTGATATTGATGATTTTTTTCTCATTATATTATTTTGATATATATCCAATAGAGTTATGTTTCAATTTTATCCCTATATTTTCTTAAATTATCATATTATTATGTGGTGATCATATTTTTAAAATCAAACAATTTAATTCATTATTTTATTTTGATGTTTTATGGAAACATTATTATTTCTATGGGTTATTTATGAACATTTAATAATTTCCCTTTGAATATTATTTTAATCCCATTGTATTTACAAGATATATTCATATTATGATTTGAAAATTTCGTGAAACTTATTTTATTTCATTGGGTAACATTATGATATGTTTATTTTTATCAAATTTAACTCAAATTAATGCATTGTGAGATGAGTGGGATATATTTATCATTCCAATTGATTGAGTAATTTATTTTATCCCATGAGATATAATATTTTTTAAGAGGTTATCATTTAGATAGCTTCAAAAGGGCGGATTGTGATGGTTCTTATCTCTTCTCATAATTTTATGTGAAAATAAATTGTAGGGATTCCATATTCAGAAATATAAAAAATCTTATATGTATGATTATGATATCTTCTATCTTATACTCCATGGATCATGTTTTATGATTCATGTTTTATTTTCTTGTTCCTTTTAAAAGTATTATAATATGAGATATTATGTTATTATTTTATGAATATATAAAACACTTATTTATTTATGTTCTTTTGATAAAGATATTTGTTATTTTCTATATTTTTTATATACATATGATCTAACAATTATGAAAATTGTTGTGTTATCACATTCTGATCATTTTAGACCACCATTTATTATGTTTTTTCCTCTACCAATATATGAAAATAATTTTTTCTTAGGGGATATTTAATAGTTGATTTGTATTACAGAGAAATTATTAAAACAAGTGAAATATGTGTTTTTATGTTTTTTGGGTAATAGATACTAAATATATTATTACTATGTTGTCTCATTATTATAGGATATAATAATTAACCAATGGTACAAATTTTATTATTTATATATGTTTATTTGGGGTCAATATAAATAAAACCATATCCATTGACTAAATTATTTTGATAAATGATTGATCCATAAATTAAGAGCACAATGTTATCTTTAATTATGAGTAAAATTGTCACATTCAACATAAGAAAACATTTTTTTCCTAGAAGGTTAACTATGAAGCCACTCAAATAACAAATATAGATACCATATAATGTCCTACAACTATAAAAACCCAAAAATTTAACTGTTTCATTTGGCACTAGAATTACAAATAAAAAATTTGTGGCTTCAATAGCGACGAAGGTCAGCCAATATCTGCAACCCCAATCATACAATATCAAATGGTAATATTTGATAACAAAAAATTTCATGGACCTTTTAGGTTAATATTTTAATTAAATCAGGATAAAATCATGTATAATAAATACCTATGTCGTGAAACTAACTCTTCTCTAACATAACACCAATTTTATTATTTGAAATTAAGTCATCATAATCATCCATATAAAATATCTTGTATAACTAATCCATTCAACATCATTTATTAAAAATGCGAGGACATGGAAAAAAGAAGAAGTTTGAGCTGAAATACCCAGTAAGAAGATACATAATTATTAAGAAGCTAATTTCATCAATGAACATAAAAAGAGTATAATTGGGCCACTAAGAGCATATATTTTTATGTTTGATAACCAAAAAATTATTAAATTACTAATGTATTTAATATTATCATAGAAATCTATTGGTACCCATAATTGTGATCTTACACTTTTCCATCTATGAGGTGAGAATTGTGAAGTCCTTTCAAAACATTGTTGAATTAATTCGATAAGGAACACGAAAATAGATTACTTGAAGGATTGTGCTTTCTTTATGGGGGTATTAAATAGGCCCTTGGAGTACCCATATTTGAAATTCATTAAAATTATTTAAACACAATCCTTTGAAATATAAAATTACGCAAACCACTCGCCAACCATACCAGGGTTCAACCACTAAAAACATGTATGAATAGGGTTGACCCCGCCCAGTGGGAGGCATCCTTGGAAATACAATGAAGAGTAGGAAGTGAAACCCCAGTAGGAAGTGAGCATGCATATTTATAGGGATGGATGTGTGTGATTCCAAATCTACAAATAACATGGTTAAGAATATCATAATGTTAAAGCCCTGTTGGAAGTGTTGTAGTTGGTACAGGTGTTAAACCCTGCTATTGGATCAATGGAACCACAATAGTAGGATTTCATATATACCAGAGGGAGGAACTATGATGATTTTGTTGAGGGATGTCATTTTTTTGCCTAATATTCCCAATATGTATTTACAACCTTCCAATAATTCCTCCCACTGATTTCATATATCCACTTTAGTCCCTCATATCACATGTTCAAACTTGAGCTGATCTCATGCTATAGAAAATCAAACTTAGTCAATCATTCATAGTGCGAGAACATCATCTTCATCCTCCAGCTCGATTTATACCTTACCACTCTACTAGTCCAACATATAAATACACCTACTCAACATACACACCATATCAGAACCTTCAACAACATCAGAATGAGTATGAGGTAACCAGTATGAGCCCCTACAAGACCCATACATGAATACTAGTGGCATGGTGTGAGATCATCTTCCAAAATGTGAGGCTATCATATGATCATCCATTAATCATGCGATCGATGTGAATATGATCAATAAATGGGTCCTGATACATTTATGAACACAATACCCTCATCTATTTCCATATTTTTCATCTAAATTAATTTTTATTTTTTTGATAATGAGATGTCGGTGAAGAAAACATAAGAATTTCAGGATTGGATGAAATAATCTTGTGATTAAGAATTGGTTGTCTCTCTTGTTCATGTTATATACACCCCATAAAATGTGGCACCACCGATAGCCTTACCTCACCTATATGAACGCTTATATCATCAATAAAATCACGTGAAAGGGATAAGCTTGTGAGAAGAAGACAATATAATGGAAATAGAAAAACTAAGTGCACATATGATCGTCTATCGATAACCTCATAGGGTGAATGTAATAGCCTATTTTATGATTTCTCTAAGGAAATTACATCTCATGATTAAATTTACATCATGTGATTCCTAGTATTCATATGCTATTCATGTGATCTCATGATATCCCCATGGGTTTCAAGACCTCTAAATGAAGGGCATTCTTCTGTGTGGATATCCCCAATGTGTACCCCCTCATTTGTTTATGAGTCAAATGGAACAACCTTCCGTCCGACCATGTGAGTGCATGAGTGATGTAACCTCATCTAACGGGGTTGGTAAGTCCCCTTGGAGTAAAGAACACTCAAACTAGTGTTTGAGGGCATACGCCAGTGGATTTTCACCTTTCAGTGTCATGAACCCCAGATCTCATAGTGCCCATCTACTTGACCTAGTAGTGAAAACATGAGTTCATGCAACTCTCAATATTCCATGAAACTAATTTATCCATGAAATGGGAATTATGAACCCATTTACATAGGTTCATCAACATATAGTTTTTATTCATGAGCTAAGAACCAGCCATGTGATATAATCCATGATCATGCAGCAGCATGACAATAGGGAGCTCATGGGAACCTTAATGAGAGAAAGACACTATATTAAACATGTGATCCCTTGGGATTCCACTCCATTATTTGGAATCCAATATATATATCTCCCAATATAGGCCCTATATGGATGTGACACCTCTATATATCCTTGAATATGCAATTTTTCATACCCTTGATCATGTAGTTCCAAGATTATTCATGTGTCATGATGCTTTCATGTGGTGGTGTAATTGGAAAACTCAAAAAAAGAATCTTATAAAAAACCTCCTTTATTCAAAGTAAACAACGATGTTTTGTGACCCATCTCCCATGAACCATATTTATTCATTTTACACCCTCCCCATCATAAACGACCACACCAAACTAACCAAATCAGTGTCGATGGATCTATTAGAAGATCGCTCTTAGGTAATTTGAGTCTCCTGAATTGCAACCACCATATGGTGCTAGCATGAGTTAGACACTCTCCATGTGCATCATAATGTCCTAAATAGGTGAGACAACAAATTTCTATAAACACCATAGGATATGTGGTTGGGGTATAAGTAAACTATCCAAAAATATGTTTCCTATATAAACATGAGTAATGATCCCATCCAAAAATTCCCTCATGTAATATGTCCAATCTACTATTATCTCTTGTTTCTCACATTGATCATGGTTCATGTAATCTTAGGGACCTAAAATGATTTGTATAGAAAACATAATGATAATTTATCTAGTGTGGGTCTATCATCGAGTTGTATGTACAATTATATATAATCTCTTCTCAAAGATCCATACTCCAAATGACGAAATTAAGGGAAGTATTATATGAATAACAACAGTCCAGACCACCTATTTTCGTAGATCTCACATAATATATTCATACATAATGAACTATGAATACTCTAATTTAGATTTTAAATAGGACACATGGGACACCACCTTGATGTTCCCAATTGATAATTGAGTCCTTACCTTATGATGTTAAAGTGTATGGATGGGTCTATTCGAATTACCTTAAACTATTCCAAAAAAAAACTATGTGGGTTTAGATTCATATTTCACATGTCATATAGGATTCCTCAGATTGGATCATTCCCATCACCCTGACACTATCCACCACTCTATATAAGAATAAACTTTAGAGTTCTTTAACATGGATATAACTAATGGCATCTTAAGTAAATAAGAAATCTATAGTGAAGCCATGATATAAATGAAATTATTCATATCAATATGTGTTCATAATATGGTCATTGAAATAGGGTTAACCAGTCCACTATTAGGGATTGGGAAGGATTTCATTAAAATATCATTAATCAAAAAGAGGTTCTTATAGTAGGGATAAAATTTTCCTATGGTGTGTGATGAGAACAGCCTCCCAACCACATGACCAGTGCTGGTCAATATGAGCCGTTGTGCCCAAAAACCCTATTGAATTCCTACCATTAGAAACTTGTCACATTCCTAGTTATAGATTGGGGAACCAATGGGATGATCTAGGGAATAAAAAAAATATAAAAACTGATTTGAGCAATTTAGCAAGGCCTTGAACGCCATACTATCAAACCGTAGGGTCAAACCCATTCCATATCTCATTACGCGAAGGAATAAAATGGCGAAACCGACATGAAATTATTTAATGGAGACATCCCATTCATGGGTAAAAACGTATATATGGAGAATTTCCTATCATACTAGTTTATGTTGTGACAATTGCACATTAATTTATTGAACCTAATTCTTTTCATTTAACCTCACTATATATTGTGTAAAAAGAAGGGACCTCCACTTTATCCTATAATTGTCCATGTCATTGATCAAAAATGTACTATTATATATGATGCTAAAGTAATAATTTGTATTTTATCATCTATCAAAATTTTGAAGATTACATTAAATCAAAACAACATAATCAAATGTAACATTGGATTCCCAAATTGCTAGAAATAATTCTTTTGTCCTGAGACCTCAACATATGTTATCACCAACACACCACTCCCAGTATCAATTGGTCAATATATTGGTCCATAAATACTACATCGATAGATCCATCCCATTAAAGAAATGACTCATTAATTCATTTAATGGATGAGTTCCCACCAGTAGTCATTCCCACGATAGGCCGCGAGAGAAGAAGTGGTCCTATTTACCGCATTAAACATCTTTTGGAGCCTATCACTAGAGAACTACATGGTATAACATTCCTATATTAATGAGGTCTATTAGGTCAATAAATAGGAAATATTAAT
The DNA here is from genome assembly GCA_963277665.1 of Viscum album. NCBI lineage: Eukaryota > Viridiplantae > Streptophyta > Magnoliopsida > Santalales > Viscaceae > Viscum > Viscum album. The sequence goes on from OY728137.1 coordinate 119,003,896, forward strand.
CACATAGGAGTTTTCTAGGAGGGTTCCAATGCATTTTTACTACCATCATTGACATATGACTTTGATTCCACTAGGGGATGGAGTTGAATTTATGCCAATAATAACAGTTCTAGATGAGGAATACATTTGGAGAGCCCAGCAAGGTTATCCAAACATTAATGATTTGGAGAAATCTTATATCCATAATACCACCAATATATCTGAGCCCCATTAGTGTATCCAGAATATGTCCCAGAATCAATATCAAAGCATCTTAAGCCACGATCTTTTAACTTCATGACAAGTGGTCTTGGTGACTATAGAATCGCTTGTATCACCCAAACACACATGAATGGGGGAATTTTAAACATATTTAACCATAAGGTTATCTACAATATGGGAACGAACACATCAAACTATAAAATGGGCACCGAACACACAAATAGTTCCATGGGAACCAACACCTCAATGTTACAGTGTGAACTGACCCTACAAACGGGATGCTCTATCAATGAGAAGAACCAACCCACTTATTTCTCAGTCAATTTGATATCAATTTGATCTAAAGACTCCACATAAAATCTATATGAGCACACTATAGTAGATTATATTTATACCCTCCTATAATCATTTGAGTCAATATGGTTTGGTAAACCTTATCCCTATTTCATAGGAAAAGAGAAGCTCAATAGAGTCTTTTAAGAATCTATAGAATTTGATAATGACCATGTTCGTATTTCAGATGTTAATGATAAAGGAGTACATGTATACTGGAAACCATAGCTTTTGTCTTTGGGGTCTATGTTAGAACTCCAATTATCATTCACTCACCCAACCCTTGAATGAGGAAAGAGTGTTTTCAATGGTCTTTATAGCCATCCCCTAGAGTATTATAAGGTAATTTATATAGAATAACATATTACTCAACACTAAAAATAGAACAGGGATCATTGAGAGATAATTGGGGGAAAAATGAAGATATATCTTCCTTAGTATGATATAACCAAGTATTCTTATAGAATACAACATTGTAGTGAAGTTCCCCAAGACTTAGGGTTGGGGGAATTTTCATATTTTTCATCCCTTATACAAGAAAATTCAAAACATTGTTCAACCTCACCACAGCCTAGTTGGCTAGTGGAATTTTCATATTTACAGTACCTTAATTTTATAGGAATTTCTATATTTCATTATTTTCTATCTCATGATTGGGGATATTCTGGAAACTGTCTACCCTCAGATATTTCCACAAATCCACTAGGTGAGTTGGGATCCTTCAAAAAATGGGAAATTTCTAATACATCTATAACCCCATTAATTCAGTACATTCCCCCATAAAAATAATGATCTAGACTTCATACCTTGATCTCTAAACACAACCAAACATCTGTGCAAGTAGAGGTACAAATGACATGTGTTAGAAGTATCGTTATTGGCCATCTCTTGAATAATGATAGTGAAATGTTTATTCCATCAAAATAATGCTTATTCTGAGGTATTTAAACAATTACATGGAAAAAAGAATGATAGATATCTCATTGATGATAAATCCAAGTGGGGTAATATTGATAGTACATGACAATCATTTCCCCTACCATAGATGTCTTGGACACACGATAAAAAATTTCATTCACTTCAAAGAATCGCTTCAGATGTAGATGGACATGGGGATATTTGATCCACCCACACTTGAATCCCCATTCCAGTTACTTGATCATTCTAAACAAGATTCACAAGTAGTTAATTCAATTAAGGTCCCCAAAACCCCCATGGATAAGCATCCATCATTTAATGACACATATATCAATACATATTCTTTCTAAAAACAATGTCTCCATGTACTTTGACATCGCCATGGAAATTGGTTATTAAAACATTCAATATTAATTAAGCTGGTTGAATTAGGGATTACGGGATGTAAAACCCATTTACACTACCCTTTACAACTCAGTCACACAATAAAAAGATTATTTTCCATCACGTTTTTTATGTATAGATTAGTGAATTCTTGATGGAGTTGAAGTATCCCAAAACTCTTCCAGTATGTATAAGAGTTATTTACAAACTACCAAAAGAGATGTCCTTCTGATATATTAACAACCATTTTATTACCTCCTATTGTTATATAGTAAGTCCATTTTCTTTACCATAAGACGCTAAATTCTGCGACTATTTGCCTTACCAAAATATGATATGTTTTACTTTAAAATTCATTACCACAAAACATTAATCATCATGACTGTCAACATTACTGAAAGATGTTAAACAACATGACCATTATCCTTATCACAAGATGTAAAAATACATTAATATTTTCCTTAATTAATGAATTTAACATGCACATCCATTTCCCATTGTGTATGATGTTAAACATCATGGTCATCATCCATACTGAAAGATGTTAAACTGCATGTTATTAATCCATATCACATGATGTAAAACTACAAAGCTAATGTACTTACATAAAAAAATTGACTACATGAACACCATTCACCCTGAGTGATGTTAAAATAAATGGAATAAATCTTTACTACATGTTGTTAAACTTCACAGAAGATATCCTTCCTGCCTGAAATTAAGCTACATGGGATACCTAGAACTTCATATGGAAAGAATCTGATTTTAATGAGACATTTAGGGATAACTCGATCCTTTATCATCGTCCACCTAGATTATGAAACAAAATTACCCTATTGTGCTCTTAAAATACACTCTATGATAGTTAATCCCTTTATATTCATTGGTTTCCACATAAATCATTTCTCACATGGGATTAAGAGTTTCGGTAGGGGCTTCCCCACACAAACAAGTCATAAAATATTGTAATGGGATCATCATGGTCCTGAATGAATTATTATAAAAGTAATACCATGTGATGTCACCACATTACATTGAATAATGTGGTTGATGTCTCTTATATGACATAAAACTATAAATTTCTATGGACATCACCCTAGAGCCCACTGATGCCGGTGTTGGTATCCTACCACACCATCATTCTAGGACTTCGTATTGAATGATTATCAAAAAAATAAGATAAATATGTATTCTTATATTCAATATACATGACCAACTATCTATATTCGCATTCTTACTTTAATATGTTAAACTAAAGAGATGATGTTCCCTCTAAATGAAATTAAAGTGCATGGATTCTAATGAACTTCCTACAGAGTGAATCTAATCTTAGTGAGATGTGTAGGGATGCTTGGACCCTATATCCTAGACCATCTACATAAATTAATATCCTTAACATGTGTCAATAAACTTTATAGAGTATGTCACATTCATAAGATAGTAAACTACGGGTTATGTTAATCTTTAAGAGACACTATCAGTATTTGGTGTAAATTTTTTCTTCTAGAAGAATCACCAAAAAAGTTAAATCTCGATCCTATAAAAATAAAAAAAAATAACCAATACCCCTTCATCTCCTTCTAAGGATGTCCTCTAATAGGTCACATCCTGAAACACAGAGATCTGGGTGACATGGAAAAAATTTCAAAATGAGAACATCTACAGACTAGAGAGAGAAGGCTAATGTCCTTACATAGAGAATTTCGGTAAGAATAATGTATATAAGTCATAAGGGATGCACATGTCCATACCCTAATTCATAAATTCCATCAGAATATTTGAATTATGAAAGGAGGATAGTATTGGTCAAATATACCTACTTTAATAAATGTCTTTAACCATCATATCCTGGTAACTAAGTGCATACAAACAAATAATCATGATATTTATTTTTCTATGCGCTAGTGATTTTTCAAATAAACAGAGGAGATCCTCTAGTATATGCTAGTTTCAATGTAGGGACATATTTATATACTTTCCCTAGAGTCAGAGTAACTCATCACTTTGACCATTGTGATCAAGTTTCTACTTTGGATCAAGGGAATATTATTACTCTCTTTTGGGAGGATTATCATCATATTCCGATAAAGGATGATGAGTAGGACTTGTCACATATAACCACTTCAACTAGGGATAACCAAGTGAATGTAAGACATGCCTCAGGATTGGATCATATTCTGGTTCAAAAAGACTACTGGAATATTTAAAATGCACAGTATTGGGCTTATATCCACATCCGATATAGGGATGTCCATGTAAGAGGGTTAAAGCCTTGGGAAATTCTTATATTCCTATCGATGTAGTCCAATGAAATAATCCAATGGCCCATGATCCACCTTATATGTTCAATACTTCTGGGGATAACCATGTAAGAATATAACAGGCCTTGAGACATGCTCATATTCCTATCAGTGAATCTACCTTTAATATTCTAGTAGGAAAAAAATGAAGGCACATATTCTTATATCCTCCAATAAAATGCTGCACCAACATCCTTTCAAGGAAATAATAGAGTAGGATCATATCCCATCTCCAATTTATAGGTCATTAAACATATTTTGATGGGTAATTCATATATGGAATGGGATCATATTCTGAATGAACCTAGGGATCAATATGTGAGAAAAATACATGTGTTGGGACATGTGAATATTCCTACCAAAAATTACCGAAGACATATTCCAACGGCGTAGGATCCATCTTCTTTCCCCGTTATGGCCAATTCCCACTAAGTGAGAGCAACAAAATACTCAGGATATTCTCATATCCCTATCATATAATCCCATTGGGATATTCTCATCACTTCATAAGAGTGGATACAAATTATCACAGCATTAGAAGTCGATCAATAGATTATGAAAGCTGCCCTAGTGAATGCTTATTCCCTTGATCATCCCCAAAAGGAATGACAACATATTTCGACCACAATGTAGTGTGAGGATCATTCTTCTGACTTGATCAATAATAAGTGTCCTTGGAATTTTTTGAGACACATTATCAGTACCCAAGGGGTCCTTCTACTCTTTAGATAAAGTAGAACGAAATCATTACCATGATAGTCGTCCTTATAGAATATTGGATATTGATCACTGAGAGTATACACCTCACATACTCCATGATCAACCTCCCTGTGGTAATGTATCTGAAAGACATGTAATCATCCCTGTCTCTTAATTCCTTATATATAGAGGTTATCAAAATAATCTGGCACAATAATATAGAAATATTCTCACAAAATTGAGGTTAATCATATATGGTTCCCCATCAACAATCAGAATCACATCACCATGGTCAGCAGGTGATCCAGAGTGGTGTCCGCTATCATCTAAACTAAAAATAGGTATAGAGATCTGATGAACAAGTTAGTGACATGGATACATTGATAACTTTATCCAGAAAAAACCTCCCAAACATGCTCAGACCAATGACATATCTAATTAGGATTTCCCAAATGGGATAAAAGAGACGTTTTAAAGATGTCATAACCACACATCATTAAACTAAATGGAATTAATCGTAACCACTTGTTGTTATACTGTATGGAGTATGCCCTAACCACATGTCTTTAAAATTTATGGATTACACATTAACCATAAGATAATAACTGCATAGATTAAGTGTTAGCCACATGACATTAAACTGTTCAAATTTTATCCTTACCACATGGATGTAAATTTTACAGACTTCATCATGGAAACATTATGTTAAAATGTACAGATTATTTTTTAACCACAAAATGAAAAATGTATATATTTCATCCTATCCACATGATGATAAACTATATAGAGTTAATCATAACCAAATGACATTAAACGATATAGATTTCTTCTAAAACACATGTTGATAAACTATACTAAGTTTTTCCAGGCCACATGATGATAAATTGTAGGGAATTTTTATTAACCACATCATTTTAAATTGTATGGATATTTTCATGATTACATGACATTAAACGGTACATGTTCTTCTCAAAAACATGACATTAATATGTACTGATCTGTATTTACTACAAGTCACTAAAACTACATGAATGATGTCATTTCCTCATGATGTTAAAATGAAAATGTTTTCTAAAACAATGTATGGTTTGATTCATTCCATCATAGGATACAAAGTGACACCCAAACTACCAATATAAGGCCTAGACATATTATTCCTTTTAATTCACATCATGTGATCCACATTCATTCTGTAAGACGTTAAACCACACGGTTGATGTTCTTACTGCAAGACATTAAACTTCATTGGTTTTACACCAAATATTTATAGCTTGATTCCCATTTTAATGGGATACATAGAGATACCTTGATCCTATATCACTCTAAAAGAACTACTTGTTATTCATTTCCCTTGTCCTATCCTGATTGTCTTTGTATGTTGAAAGGAATCTTTTCCATTCCTTGGATCTCACACAAAGGAAAGCCCACATGAGCTTATGAATTTTAGTATGGGTTTTCATGCACAAACAAGGTATGAAAGAAAATGATTGGTCCATCACGATCTGGAATTCAAGACCAAGAATGTAATTCCAGGATAACATGCTACCTAATGTTAAACTACATTGTTAATGTCCATACTGTATAAATTTAAACTACACAATTCATCAAGAACTGTGTGTTGCATGATTTCTTTCATCACAAGATACATGGTGACACCAAGATCACTAATACAAGAACCATATACAATAATCAATGGAAACAAATACAATAACTCCATATGTTTCAGACATATGAAGAGATATTTTCTCTTTCATAAACTCTCTGTGACATGATTACTATCCTCACAGGATATGTAGTGATTGTAACACCACCAAAATTTTATGGTATTATTCTATTAAATACATTCTATTCATCACTGTGTTCTTTTGAAAGAAGAATAGGTCATTTAGGATATAGTCATAACCTAGCCATTAAATATAAATTATTTCACTTATATGTTTTGAATTTCAAAAAAATGGCCATCTAGAGTTATGTCCAGTAAGTTATTTGGAGTCTGATAGAACAAAATAATTAACTAATAAGTTCTATGTGACCCTTGAAACATAATTTTGTCACTTCTGTGATGCGAATTTCAAAAATCCAATATACACAGTTGCGATCAGTATGTTATTTAGAGTCCAATAAGAAAAAAAATAATTTTTGGCGATTAGTAACTTACCCTTATAAATAGTAACATACACTTCTGAATAATGATATACCCTAATGAATATTAACCTTAATTATGTTATTATATAAATAATATTCAAGTGTCATTATGATATATCTATGCTTTAAAATAAGTAAAGAAATGTTTTACAACTCTTGTTTTTAGAATAAATTATGATTTAATTTAATATTAAATGAAAAATATTTAGGAAAATATATTTGAAAAATGAAATTAAATTTTGGATTCTACGCGTCGAAAAATATTTGGGGTAAATTTTTGGGATTTTTCTGAAATACTTAAATTTTTTTATGAATAGTGACATACCCAAAATTGAAAAATTAAGATAAATACTCTAATTATAGAGTCATTTGTGATGTTCTTCTGATGTAAGTCTACGTGGTTCGTTATCACATGATACAATTACTATTCTTGGTCATGGAATACACATTATTCCTTATCTTTAGGTCAAATAATAAATTAATGAATTTTAAATTAAGAAAACTCTTCTCTATTCCACTAAAAAACATCCCTTCACTCCCTCTACTCTTCTATCCTCTCAAGCCTTGTGCTTTGCCAATATTCTGCAAAAATCACTCCCCAAGATCCTCCCCATGTCCAAAAGATCCTATCCTCTTCAAAATAACAAAACCCCTCCCTTTACGAGGTTCTCAAATGAGGAATTCTCAAGAGGTAAATTCCTCTTTCAAATCCCTTCTTTTCTTTTAAGTTCTTTTATTTTTGATTCTTTCCTCACCTCCCTTCAACAAAATAGTTTGATAAATCCAGTTACATATATGTACTATAATTTTTTCATGAAAATTGTATCTATATTCCATTATCTTCTCTCCTTTCCCCACATTTATTTGAATTGAATGAAAGAACGGTTTGAGATGGGCTAATTTAGCACATTCAGGGACAATTATTTATCAATTTCTTTTATAATAATTAATTCTGGTTGTGAAACCATATTCTCTATGGTTAAACTAGATCGTTATTTAATATATCCTATTTTTATTTCTATAAATATTTTGTAAAAATGGAACTATGTTATAAATAAAAACATCTTAATCGTAATCAAACCCACTGTTTACCCAAAATGGTTATCACTAAGGTTATATAATAATTCGACTTAAATATAAGTAACCCAAATTAAATTTAAAACCATTTAATCACCTGGAGGTCCACTAATAGTATAAAGCTTCATTTTGGGACAACCACCTCCATCTTTTATATTTATCTAAACATGAATATAAGTAAACTGATCTTTTAAAACTAGGTAAAAAACGAGCCCAAGCAATGAAATTGAATGTTATAAACAATAAAAAAGGCCTATAATGAACTAAAAAGGATTATAATAAATCATTTACATATAAAATAGGTTCTATAATTATGAATTAATAAGCTTCATTTGATTATTTAGGTATTTAATAACAAGTTAATAACACCTTCAAGCATAAGGTAAGGGATCCTCTTTCTCACTTTTATTCAAGAATCCACCCTATCTTGTGTGCTTTTGTTTTTTTAAATTTATAATGTTGGGTCATGTTTTATCACCTCTCCCATACTTCCCTTGTGTCATATAAATAATGTTATACCACTTTACCTCTAATTAATACATTTCAATAACACTCGATACCATGACGATAAGTTTGTAAGAGGTTTTCACATCTCACCTTCAATTTTGTTGGATTTTCATTGTTTTCCTCTTATTTATTATATGTATTATAGGTGTAATACCATTTGATTTATCTTATATTGTTTATATTTATATTCATGGTATTATATGAATCATTTTATGGTTATTAACTTTTGTTCATACGACTCAATTGATTACTACGTGGTAATGAGCTTTGTCTCAATTTTCACTTAGTTGTGACATACTTTGTATTGTGCACATACTCTTTCATATATAGTGTACATAATTAAAATTTGAGATCACCTTTAAATAGAAAATATACTCAATCTAAATTTCCATATTCTCATAACATGGATATGAATATTATCTAAGTCGTATACCACTTTACATATTGTATTTATTTTGAATGTTGTATTGACTATGGAAATGTTGATGAATCTATATCCTCTATTCTATACGGATAATGTAAATACATATTTATATTATATTGAATCTATTTATAAAGAATTCATTGGATGTAGAGGTGGGTGGGGCTCACTGCATCCCCTCAATGCATCTGTAGGTCTCATGAGACAAAACAGTTTGGCGACAAACCCTTCGAGTTTGTTTCCAAAAGAATCAGATGGGTTTCTACCCATTGAACTAAACCATTTTTACGGAATTATGGTTCATGTTCCAAATACATGACATATAATTAATAATCATTAACATTATTAATTATTAGTTATTAATGTCCATGAGGTTTTCACTAGGACAAAATCTATGGATGCAGTTTCATTATTCGTTTATTAATGGCGTGAGTTTTCATTTATTCACTATGCCATATAGATTATGTCAAATTGTGTAAAAATAAGTTATTATTGTATTCATAAATCCACTATTTGTAACCCTTACTAATCATTTGATCTCACCCATTTCATTTTTTACCTTCTATAGGTGATGAAGAGGTGATCGTTTATTGAGTTCTTGTGGTTGTAGTGTTTATATTTTGTTATGTATTGTATTTTCTAACCCTTTCCAATGTAATTTGTGTTACATCTATGTATCTAGTTACTTCAATACTACTAAACTGATCATTCCATCAATATTTTCATTCCTTTTTACCATTCCAATGTCACAATTAATGAACCAGCTTTTATCTAGAGGGTTCATGGCATTACAGTTGGTATTAGAGGAAGTTTAGTAGGAAACTTGGATACTAGAGTAGGAAATATGTAGTAGGGAACAAAAAACTAAGGTAGTATTTGAGGATAAGCATACAAGAACATACTGGTATTTTGGCAGGGAATAGATTATGTGGATCTTTCAAGATATACATCCATGTCTGGATACTGGATACGAGCAGGTAGAGGCGTCTCTGGCACAAATGTAACTAGGACTAAACCCCAAAAACACATCTTTGAGATAGACTTAAATGGGAACTGGTACACAACAATGAGCCTTGATACACTCTTGGTAATTACACACCATGGATACATTCTTATGATAATTCACATTTTTCATACAATCCATAATGAGAGAGTTGAATGTAAATTTTCCTCAGAGGATTTTGTTTGGATAACTCTGGAAACAAGAACTGAACAATGAAAAACTTACTTAAACAATACTAAGAGTGATGTTTTCTTAATTTTCAGATGGAAAAAGAAGGTACTTGTCTTTTGTCTCTTCCAACGGAATTATTACAGACCATAGTAGGAAAATCATGTGTAGAAAACTATGAGACTTTTAAAAATATTCTTTTATCATGAAAAATCCTCTACCGAGTAACCAACTGTCCTCGGGTACTCCAACTTCACCATGGAGCAGGTTTCGTCTATTACCTCATGATGAGAACAAAAATCCAATTCTATGTACGAAAAGGGAAATACTTCGAGAGTAACTTTAAATGTTTTACACTAGAAGATAATTTCTTTTCTATTGAGGACATTTAGGCGGCTGCATAAGGGGGAGACCTCCTGGCAGCATATCTATGTTAGATTTTGACCTATGGACTTTATTGTTGAGTTGTGAACTTTGAAGCCCTTGTGAAAGAGACTACACATTTGCATTATCGGCATCAAGTTCATAATTATGTTGCTCAATATGATACGTGACATGCATCTATCAATCTGAATTCATGATGTCCACACGTGGTTGACCCTAGTTGCACACGTAGCATCTGGACTAAGGAGATAGAGGAATTTGGAATCGCTTTTGGGATCCGTTTGTCTGAAAACTGGGAAAATCCCCAACATCAGTGGAATATATGAGGAGTCATATTAGAGGACGTCAGGATGTCCACACTAGTATTTTGTGAAAGGGAGGAAGAGATCGTGTAATTTATTGAGTTTTATAAATCACGTCTAAATGAATGATGTGGTATTATATGTTTTCAAATGTTTTTATATAAATCAATAACATGGTTTAAAATGGATTTGTCATACTGAATGTTGATTGTCTAAAACTTTTCAGATAGTAGATATGAGTCAACTGACCAATATTTTATCACTACCTACCGAGTTGTTAGAGACTACAATTGTCAAGCCATGCTCCGAAGAGGACCATCCCTATGCCATCTTACATATGACTTGTAAACTACTTAATCGGGTATCAAATCATATAAAAATTCTCCATATTTACCAAGGAAGAAATATGATCTATTTCTATATTACATATGCACAATTTTATATATATAGGAAAAGAGGGAAGTAACATGATGCTCTTTTTCTATGTTTCACTCTGGATGATAACTACCGAGCTATGGGTAAATTTCTAGAAGCTACTTTGGATGGTGACCATCAAGCGGCCTACCTATTCCAAATCCCGAGTTTTAGTAGTTATGGAGAAAATTACAACATCTATATCTTCATGAATTACATGGTGCGTGTGAATTATAGGGATTTAGTCCACAGTGAAATTTCTGACCTCCACAATTCTCGTGCCACTCTATGGAAGCCTAAGTGCATTAAAAATAGATTCGACCCAAGCTGTCTGTAGTGTGTCTGGGCTAAGGAAATCGAGCAACTGAATACTACCATAGAAATCCACCTGAATTCAAAATCACCCTAGCATCGGTGGTGTTCCCGGTAAAGGGACTTTGGGAGTGATGTGTGTCTAGTGTTGCATATAGTTCTAGGAGATTGAAATTTTTGAACTAGTTTTGGAGATTCATGTGTTGGGGGACTAGGGAAGCCATTAACCATGTTTTAATTTTTGAACTTGTAGTTATATAAGAATATAACTTGTTGTCTCTTCTTTTTTATCCTTTCATCAGTTATAATTTTGAATGAGTATCACTAAGTGAACATTCATAATAAAATTTCAGATGGAAGTACAAACCCATATGTTATATCTTCATGTGGAGGTACTAGAGATTATTGTGATCAAAACCTGTGAAGGGGAGTACCTACCTCACAAAAACATACGAAAAACATGTAAAAAACTATATGATGTGACAAATAGTCTAGACATTCACTTCACCTGTCAGGGGAATGCTTCCATTTACTACAACATAGCCACAACACAATTGGATGAGTATAGGAGAAGGGGAAAATACCACGAAGGGCTTTTCCTATGTTTCACCCTAGGCCGTAACTACACAACCATGTTATATTTTCAGGAGGATAATTTGGAGGGAAAACTTTGTGCGGCCTACATGTACCAACTCCTTAGTTTTATCCATTACAACAACGTCTATGTCTTAGATGTCCTCAGTCTGAGACATAGTTCGACGAGTTCTTCGTCTATTGGTCTGTTCAGACATTTCCAAACATTCTACCATTCGAACCTCCCTCTAGAGGCCTGAGTGTTCGATGCAAGAGTTCAACCCCCTCTGTCTGAGGTGTGTCTGGGTCATAGAACTAGAGGAGTTGAGCATAAATTTGGGTTTTCCATTGAACGCACCAGAGGATCCACTACGATGGGAGAAGTGGTAAGAACATCAGAGAGCTTTCTTTTGTGGTTATAAAATGAATTGCGAGGATGCAATTCTTCGAAGAAGGGAATCAGGTAACACCCCAAACATTTTATGGTATAATTCTATTAAATATGTTATATTCATCACTGTGTTCCTTTGAAACAATAGTACGTTATTTTGGAGATAGTCAAAACCTAGCCATTAAATATAAATTTTCCACATCTATGTTTTGAATTTCGAAAAAAATGGCCATCTGGAGTTGTGTTTAGTAAGTCATTTAGAGTCTAATAGAACAACATAATTAACTACTAAGTTTTATGTGACCCTTAAAACCTATGTTTGTCACTTCTGTGATGTGAATTTCAATAATCTGACATACACAGTTGGGATCCATAAGTTATTTAGAGTCCGATAAGAAAAACATAATTTTTGGTTAATAGTAACATACCCTTATGAATAGTAACATACCCTTATGAATAGTTATATACCATAATGAATAGTAATCTTACTTATGATAGTATATAAATAATATTCAAGTATAGGTACGATATATCTATGCTTTAAAATAAGTAGACAAATGTTTTAGAACTCTTGTTTTTAGAGTAAATTATGACTTAATTAAATATTAAATTAATAATATTTAGAAAATTATTTTTGAAAAATGGACTTCATATTTGGATTCTACACATTGAAAAAAAATTGGGGTAAATTTTGTGGATTTTTATGAAATACATGAATTTTTGATAAAAAGTGACATACCATAAATTGCAAAATTTAGATAAATACATTAATTATAGAGTCATGTGTGATGTTCTGCTGATGTAAGACCACCTGGTTTTAGATCACATGATAAATTTACTATTATTTTTCATGGAATACTCACTATTCCATTTCTTGAGGATAAATAATAAATTAATGAAATTTTATTAAGAAAACTTCTTTATCATCCACAATAAAAACTCCCCCTTCACTCCCACATCTCGTCACTCCTCTCAAACCTTTTTCCTTGCCAATTTTTTTCAAAAATCACTCCCCAAGATCCTCCCCCACGTCCAAAATCTCCTAGCCCCTTCAAAATACCAAAACCTCTGTCCTTATGTGGTTCTCTAAAGAGGAAGTCTCTAGAGGTAAATTGTTCTTTGAAATCCCTTCTTTTCTTTTAAGTTCTTTAATTTTTGTTTCTTTCCTCACCTCCCTTCCCCAAAATAGTATGATAAATCTTGTAAAATACATGTACTAGAATGTTATCATGCTAATGTTATATAGATTCCATTATCTTCTCTTTTTTCCACACATTTATTTAAATGAAATGAAAGCACCGATTGAGATGGGCTAATTTAGGACATTCAAGGACAACCATTTACCAATTTCTATTATAATATTTAATTCTGATCTTGAATCCCTTTGTGTTTTGGTTGAACCATATAATTATGTAATATATCTTATTTTTAGTTCTGTAAATCTTTTGTATAAATGGTATTATGTTATAAATCAAAACATGTTCATCGTAATGAAACCCAGCGTTTAACCAAAACTGTTATCATTAAGGTCATATAATAATTTTACTTAAATGTAAGTAACCGAAATTAAATTTAAAACCATTTAATCTCTTGGAGGTTCAATAATGGTATATAAATTCATTTTTGGACAGTTACTTTCATCTTTCATATTTTTTCGGAACACGAATATAACTGAATCGATCTTTTAAATCCAAGTAATCAAACGAGCCCAGGCCGTGTCATTGAACCTTATAAACAACCAAAAGGCCTAGAATGAACTAAAAATGATTAAAATAAATCATTTATATATAAAATTGGGTCATGAATTATGGATTAATAAGCTTAATTTTTTTATTCAGATCTTTAATAACAGGTCATGAACACCTTCAATCATAAGGTAAGGGATCCTCTTTCTCACTTTTATTCAAGAATCCACCCTATCTTGTGTGATCCTGTTTTTTTAATTTCTAATGTTGGGTCATGTTTTATCACATCCCACCTACTTCCCTTGTGGCATATAAATAATTGTATATTCCGTTACCTCTCATTAAGACATTGAAATAACACTCGATACCATGAACAAATGTTGGTAAGAGGATTTCTCATCTCACCTTCAATTTTGTGGGATTTTCATTGTTCGCCTCTTATTTCTTGTATATATTATAGGTGTACTTCCATTTTATGTATATTATCATGATTATATTTACATTAATGGTATTATAAAAATCATTTTGTGGTCATTAACTTTTGGTAATTCGACTCAATTGATTAATGCGTGGTAACGAGCTTTGTCTCAATTTTCACTGAGTTTTGACTTAATTTGTATTGTACACCGACTCTTTCATATATTGTGTACATAATGACCATTTGAGATCACATTTCAATTGAAATTGTATTCCCTTTAAATTTACATATACTCATAACATCGATATGAATATTTTCTAAGTCGTATACCACTTTACAAATGATATTTATGTTGAATATTGTTTTGACTATGGAAATGTTGATGAATCTGTATCCTCTATTCTATACAGATAATGTAAATACATATTTCTCTTGGATTGAATCTATTTATAAATAATTATTTGGATGTATAGGTGGGTGGGGCCCACTATATCCCCTCGATGCATCAGCAGGTCTCATGAGACAAAACATTTTGGCAAAAAACCCTTCAAGTTTGTTCCCAAACAAATCAGATGGTTTCTACCTATAGAACTAAAACATTTTTAAAATATTATGGTTCATGTTCCGGATACATGACATCCAATTTATATGCATTCACTTTATTCATTATCAGTTATTACTATCCAAGAGGTTTTCACTATGACAAAATCTATGGATGCAGTTTCATTCTCAGTGTATTAATGGCGTGAGTTTTCAATTGTTCACCAGGCCATATTGATTGTGTCAAATTATTTACAAGTCAGTTATAATTGTATTCATGCTTCCGCTATTTGTAACCCTTATTGAGCGATTGAGCTCACCCCTTTCATTGTTTACCTTCTACAGGTGATGAAGAGGTGATTATTTATTGAGTTCATGTGCTTGCAGTGTTTAGCTTTTGTTATGTATTGTATTTTTGTAACCCTTTACAATGTAATTTGTGTAACATCTCTATATCTAGTTTCATCATGATTACTAAAATGATCATTCCTTCTAGATTTTCATTCCTTATAACCATGCCAATATCACAAGTAATGAATCAGCTTCTATCTAGAGGGGTCGGGGTGTTACAGTGATGCTCAGATTAACCACTCTAGGCCCAGTGACAAAATATAAGTTTAAGAGTTACACCCACTTTGAGTAAGGGTCAGAAATACTTTGGGAACTATACAAAGAACTATTTATAGATTGATTCCCTCCATCATGGGAAATTTATAGGCACCCAAAATTTCATTCATGGGCCCAGTCTCAATACCATCGTATCTTGTCTGGGGACCCATGTCCCCACCCAATGATGATAAAATGCACGACCCTTCATAACTAAGTTTGGTTTGATATTAATTCAAATAAGATATGTAGTAACACCCAGATTTCAGCCCTTTGGACAAAAAAAATTTGTACTTTCATAATGATTCATCGTCATCCACACCACATGACAATAATCTGAATTTCATTTCATGAACAACATGTGGATTGATTCCTATAATCAAAATATAGGTATTGTTGTTTGTATATCGAATCCTAGTCCATACTTCAATAACTGATTATAAAATGCACTACAACATTCATATAAACCAAGACACACTAGCTAATTTTTCCTATGTAACAACCAGATATACGAAAAAGTTTCTTTTTCACATAATATATCATGCACAAACTTTTCATATCAGTTCCCACAACCATACCACAATACATTTTACTACACAAGAGTGCGTCCTTATATCATGATGATAAACTAAATGGATGTCAGTACATAGCGTGTGACATTAAACTAAATGAATGTCATCTTAGTCACATAACATTAAAACATCAAAACAATCTTTTCATTTCCACATTATCTTAAACTAAATGTACTAGTGTACATACCCACTACATGAACATAAAATATTTGTGACATCACACATCATCTTCCCTTATCAAAGTACTTGAATAACCTTACCCCAGTCCACTAGAGTATGGGGTGCTTCACCCATATTTTAATGAACTTTAATCCATATAAAAAAACTATTTTCTCGTGCACCTTGGGACAACGTCAACCATTCATATCCTTGTTAATGTTAAATGGATCTCTCCACATGGACAATATATTGATGTATATGTTCTTAGACCCACAAACTAGAGACATAAAGGCAAAAAATAATGGCCTTTATAAATCTTGAGATCATGATGCCATTGTAGAAGAACCTAGAACGTTAGTATATTTTTTGTCATCCCTAGTATGATTTTCCCATTTCATTACTCATGGTCTAGTATCATTGATATGTGACTTACAACGCCTTCACCTCCCTCTCATAATAATGTTGGAGTACTCTTGGATCTAGGTATCATAATTAGACTCTTATATAACTTCCCCCATATCAGTCCAATGAGTTTCATTACAGTAAGATACCTAATCTTCAGTCAAAAAAATTCTATCTAAAACTCTATCCTCTTTTGGTCAAAATCCAAAGCCCTTTAAAACATATTAAAAGGGGGAAACAAATTTTCTGGTTGAAAACATGCAAGGGCTGGCCAATGTAAAAGTAAATTATTCACTCTACGATCACTTCATCTCTTGATTTCTGGGGAAATTTAGGGAACAACTAAATTAGTCATTAGAATCATAGCTTCTATGATATAGCCATGTTAATGTCTATGATATGCTTTCTAGAGAACCTGTTTAATAAAAAATTCGAGTAATGATTTTTCACACATACTCTCCACAGGAATATGTTCACTAGTAGTTGAAATGATATTTAGGGAAATCAAACCCTTCTAGAAACTTACATTTTACATAAATCAGACAACATGACATAATATTACAGGGTTTTTCATAACCTTTTCCAACCCTTGGAAAATAAAATATCTTTCTCTTCTTAGATATGATAATAATGAAGAGGGGTCATACCCACCAACTAAAGACATCATGGGCCAATATAAAGGGATTTCTAATTATTATGAGTATGATTTCTCAATGGTAGAACCTATAACCTCAGCCAGATTTGGATCATCTATGGTATAATAGTACCTTATAATTAATCCTAACTCAATCACTTTGTAAAAATATTTAAAATCTATATACAATACTATTCAAGGGTATATTACACCCTTAATGTTATGTCAAAATGTTTTTTACCCTTTCCCAATGAAGGAATATGACACTCCATTCACTAACCATTTATATCTCCCACAACATGATTCAAAACCATAGGGCATAGTTATCATGTTTCAAAATCATAAGATAAATTTCACTAAGGTGGATGATAGCTTCTTATATATCTTTTTTTCCATACCCAACATAAATGGTTAGATGATTATATCTTGTTAAATCTTTTATATCCATTTTAAAATAAAATATATCTCTTAGATCATCTATGATAGTGATTTATAAGGCTATAGAACAATCAAAAAATCATGGATAATTCAAGAGGGATTTAAAATCCTTGTGATCATTGGTGACACCATAGAAGAACCTAATAAAACACATTGTTATAGGGCAGACAATTTTTTGTTTACCCCATTCCATATTCACAAACTCAAGATTTTAGTTAATTTGTTACATCACCCATATTCCAACTATCCAAGCAGACCTAGTCTCTCTAGTATTTCCCCCTCAATCATATTTCCCACATAAATATCCAATAGCCCTTGGATAAGAGTGGTGTTCAGAATTTCGTGGCCATACTATTGATGAATAATTTATTTAACCCACCATCTAAAGGAATATCTCCCCTGAATGAATGGAAATCCATTCCTCCTATTCCATGGAAACACAATAGAAAACGCCACCACCCCTGATTTTTTTGATTCATCCCTAGTCTACCTACCCCATATACTAAATTCATCAAGGTCCGACCTTGAAGACCATAAACTGCAGTACATCAACAGAAAAAGTGAAATGACTAGGAATTAAAAAACATCATTGTCTGATCTCAACGACCCTAAAATGTAGTATATGTTTTAATATAAATGACTGAACATTATTGTATAGTAATTTTCTATCTCACAAGACATTGATAATACTATCTAAGGGATACATAATTCTTTTCCCGGATGAAATCTTGATAAGGGTATCCTAGAAAAATGACAGGTATCTGCTTATTTGACAAGCACATTATGTTATCCATTCAATATTTAGTGTTTATACAATATAAAAGTCTTAAAAATTTTCTATTTAAAAAACTGTTACAATTAATAATGAGAAATATACATGTCCATGCCTGTTATGTCTTCCTCCATATGAATCATTAGAAAACATTATGGAAAATAGAATAAAAATATATATGTCATATGGGGATTAGTAGATATACATAGATAAAACCATGAAAGGACTTATAAGTCCCCTGATTTAGGATGAAGTTAGAGTATTCTAGAAAGATACCAAATCCAAATTTTCCTTTTAAATTAGTATATCATAATACTACTGAATCTGGATCATCGATAAATAATTTTATTTTAGTGGGCAATTAGGGACATTTCTCAAATAGTAACTGGTTGTGAGTAAAGCACTAAAATCCATGGAATTTGATCTATATGGAATTACTCAAAAAGGATGGGTATTATAGATGATCAGCTAAACATATCCACCTTAACATAGATCTCTAACTAGGATATCATAACTACATAGTGATATTCCACCCCAAATATATGAGTGAGATATACAAAAGGATATACACCATATATTTTTATATCTATATTCATATTTTACCTATGCCTGATATTGATATTCCAATATATATATTTTAAAACTATGGAAGGATTAATTCTCACAATCCTGGGATACATGGAGACATCTACGTTCCTTAATTTTGATCCATCCATAATTTCCATTCCACCCAATCCATGTTTTATTTTAGAAATCATACACATTCCAATTTCTGGGTAACCTTTCTCCAAGAAAAATATTCTTCCTATCATAGATTTTGCCAAGTAATCATGGTTATAAATATCCTATGGCTACATCATCAAATTCCTCAATCACATACCTGTGAAAAAAATCTATCAGGTAGATCAATATCAAAGAGGCATAATTCTAGCCATGGTGAAAACCCAAAAATGGTTTCCTAGGAAAATGTCATGTATTTGCTCGTTGGACAATCACTTTTTTATCCACGAAATATTTAGTATTTATAAAATAGAGGAGGAATTAAAACATTTTAGGTTGAAAACCCATATAAGGAGACCTGATTAAAATCCAAGCCCATATCTAGTGAGCCCTCTTCCATTTGAAACATTGGAATAATTTAGTAACAAATAAAAAGGTGAAAAATATGTTGGGATCACTATATAGACTTAGTTCAAATAAAGGAATGAATTATAAGTCCCCTAACATATGAAGAAGTAAGAGTGATCTAGAAAGATAAAATTTCCAAAATGTCCATGTATATTAGATGATTTCAAGATAGTTGACATAGGTGTGTCAATAATGAAGTTCTTGTTAGACGGAATTCATGACCATATCTCTAAGAGTGAACTATTATAAGTCAAGCACAAAAATCAAGGAAATATGATCTATATATAATTACAAAAAAATTATGGGTATCATGGATGTAAACAAGAATCCTCTCGATAAAGACATAGACTTCTACCTAGTATTTCATCACAAAACTATGATATTTTCCTCATAGGTATGAGATATGTTTATTTATGTAAATTCACCAAAGAGTTATTTATCAATTAACCTATGTTCCCCATGAATTTTTTTTATCTAAATGGTTTCACATTTCAGAACTATTTGAGGCTTGATTCCTATACTCATATGATAGATAGTGATATCAGTGTTCCTTACTTCGAAAACAACCACAAGTTCCATTCCAACCAATCCATGTTATTCTCAAATTCATGCCCATTGAAATTTTTGGGTATGAATGACCTAATATGAAGGTGATTTTTATATATGATTTATCTATGAACTCATGGTCACAAATATATTATGTATAACAAATAAAATTCATCACTAAAATACATAGGATATGTCTTCCTAGGTATCTCAATATAAAATATCGTCAGATATTAAGGTATGTGGAATAGATAACTACTTATACCTTAGAATCATATTATTTTTATCTTGAGAAAATGTCATTCTTGGAGACATTTATTTTTACACCCATAAATGTTTTATTTCACATTTCAATTGAATATTTCATAATTTTTAAGACCATTCAAAACATTGTTTCTATAATTTGGAAAAGAAAAAGTAAATGGAATTAAAGAAGTATTGTTCTTGGATTAAAGGGATATACCATGGTCCCTTGTTGTACGCATCATAGTTAGTCATTTTAAGTAGTTTCAAAAATTTATTTTCCAAAAAATTGTGAAATCTAAATGAAAAAAAGACCAAGTATTGACCATTGTAAAAATAGGGGACTAGGGTTGACCAAGCCTAGTATGACCCATTCTAGGAATGTTAGTTGATATGATCAAGAATAAAGCTCATAATAAATGATAATTCCCAGGTATATGTCTCATGTTGAGCTAGTCTAAATCCACTCATAGCATGGGTAAAATTCATGTAGGTCTGAAAATTGGGTGGAAGTGTTATAGATGTTATGGGAGTTGAATTCTATTTTTCATCATGAACCAAAAATAGTCATAGAAGAAATTATATATATGAGGGAGGTACTATGAAGGATTGGATGTGGGACTCCACTTTTATGTGAATTTTTCATTTTAAGAAATTATATCCATCCAATCATGACTTCTACTAATCTTAGCGTTATGCTTCAATCCAGAGGACCATGAGTTCAAATTTGTACAGATGCTACTATAAGAAAATTTAAACACAACTAATACATCGTATTATGAGATTAAGACACTTCATCCTCCCCCTCAACTGTCTCCTTACTTCAATGCTAGTTAGATATAGAATGACAGTCAACATAAATCTCAATCATCTCTATTCCATCACAAATATCTGGATGTGTCCAAAGAAACTAGCTTGTGTTTTCTGAAGACTGAAACATAATTACTAGAGGTGTGTCGTGACAGCTTCCTCCAGAACTAAGGGTTATCACAGGATCATCCTTTGATCAGGTGATTGATGTGAATATGATCGACAAATAATTTTTTTGATATTCACAACCCTGCACCCTTCAAATTTTGGAATATTTTTCATTGAAATTAATTTAGATTTTTTAAATCATGTGGCACCCTAGAAGGAAATAGTGGAATTAGGTGATCTGATGAAATTATTATTTGATGACGAACATGTTGTATCACTAGTGCACATGGCATACACCTCATAATAATCAGAACCTCCCTTGGTCCAACCTCGCCTATCAGTGCCCTTATCCAATTAATTAAAACACAAACAAGTGAGAGGAATGGGAGAAGTGGGGTAGATAAGTGAAGTGAAAAAATTGTGTGAATCGACCATTATCCCCAGATAACCTCTTTAGGTGATAAAATGAGACTATTATAGTATTTCTCAATGTTTCGATGATCACATGATGAATTGTGAATAATGTGATGCCTATCATCAGAAGGTATTCATGTGATCGCAGCACTTCATAATTGAGTTCACAACCTCTCCAAGAAGGGTCTTCTTCTTCGCAGACACCTCTCATGATCACCTCCTGCATTTGTACCTAAAACCAATGTAGGACCATAATTAATTCCATGAAAGAACATGACTAATGGAACCTCACATGTAATGACCGGGTAGTCCCCTGGATATACAACAAATTCATACTAGTTTATTAGGGTATACAGTAGTGGATGTTCTTCTTATGGTGTCACAAACCCTTAACCTCATGGTGTCCCAGTGGTCGAAATCACAATGAAAACATGATGGCTTAAAACACCAACAGTCCATGGAACCTCCTTGTAAATGAAATCAGAAACCTCACCCAAGAATAAGGATACATTAATATATACTTCTCACACTTTATAGAAGAACCCATCACGTGATCCAATCCTTGATCATGTATCCACATGAGAATATAGACATCATGTTCACCCTCATGAGAACAACACAATCCCCCGAACCATGATCACATGGGATTCCACCCTAGGATTCGACATAAAAAACAAATATCCCCAATCATAGGCCCATTGCACAAGATATGCCTCAATAAAAAATTTAATTGGCTGTTATGTGTGCTGTCAATATTGTTGTTCCATGATTCATTCTATTTCATGATGTTTGTATACAGCCTTTGATGTGGATACCTCAAATCACAACATCCTTAGATACACCCCCATCCTTAATTGAATATAGAGATGATATGTATCTGATATGTCATGTTCTCTATTCATTTAGTGTAAACTATCATCGGCATATACGCCATCAATAAATAAAACCACTCATGGTCGAAGAATCTATCTCAACACCCCCTTTGAGGTCACGTGAGTCACCTAAAATGGAACATCCAAATGGTTCCATCATATATGAACACTTCCATGTGTTCATTTTCATGAATAACATAGATGATCCGACACATTTCCATGAATACCCTATAATATGAAGATATAGGATGAATCAATGAGGCAAAAATACATTTCCAATATATAAATGAGGCCTGAAACCTTTTGGGCATGGGATCCAATTGCTAGAAGGGGGAGAGATCATATACTTTTCTATGAGAACCCATCCAATGAGTATTATAAGTTCATGTGATTGAATGATTCTTTATTTAAAATGTAATGTCAATGGTCAACATTGGATGAGTCATGTTGGTCATAATACAAGCCTTTGGAAACTCATGTTGATAATACGGTAATAGTTGATGTGTCACTACTTCAATTTTAATTAAAGTTTATTAATCAAAAGATAGTCCCCCTAACCATGTCCGTATTTTCACCTGATCTTCCCAAAAAATCATGTTGATCATGTGAGGAACCTTGGAATATTACACCTTGATTATGTCAATATATCCAAAACAGTACAATTTTATCATGCAAGGGAATTATTAACAAGTAAATATTATCATATGATTGCTCACAGAGATGTATGCATTGAAATATGAAAGTTTGAGGTAAAATAATATTGATCATGTCATATTTAATTTTTGAGTCTACTTTGATCATGTGAAAGACCCCATATATGTTTTCTTTAATTTTGTGGAGGATCTTGGACATACCTTCTTAACCCATGTTAAGGCATCTGAGACAAGACTATTGACCATGAAAAATACATTGTAATATCCATATTGTTCAGTTGAAATATTTTATGCATGAAAAAATAGTTCATCTGATGAATTACAAAAATGTTAGGAAGAACCCAATTTACATGGTTTCCATAGTGGATTAACATCCTAAATGCGTTTGGAAAAAATCAAGACAAATCCAACAATCATCAATCACATGCCGCACATATCTCTCATCGCGTGTCAACATTTTCTACGGACTTATTTTGGTTGATAGCATGAGAACATCAGTTAGGAATGTTTGGAAACATTTCAATTTTATAAGTGATGTTTCCTTGATGAGATAGGGTTGATCACTCACATTACCCTATTGGTATCATGCTATTGGAAAAACATTTCATGGTTTTTACCTCTATTTAATCTATCAAAAGATTAAGAATATGTGCTCCAATTGGAAAATTCAGTGCATAAGACCCAATTATCGATATAATATAATATTTACCCAATCATAAAGATCCATCAATTAATATTTAATATCCCTTGTTTCTAAAAGGAAATTCTATGTTTGATAGAATACATGATACACCACATGAATTGCAAATGAACAATTAAATATTAATATTTAACTGATATTATTATAACATAGACGTTAGAATGGAAGGAATGAATAAAAATAATTTATTTGTTAAACTATTATTTAGACATTAATATATAATTATTTAATTTGTGAAAAAATAATAATAAATGAATGTAGAATCCTTTTTAATATAAAAAGATGTTTTTTTTTCAAAATATTTATTTTATTGTGATTATGTGTGATTAATATAATAAATAATCAAATCATAGATTTTGGATTATATTAAGTAAATGAATATTTTATATATTAAATATAATATTAAACATTCATATTATGTGTTTTCTAGACTATATATAATAAAAAATTATATTTTATGCATAAAAAAGAGTATTTATCAAAGAAAAATTTACCACCTTTTGAGGATGTACCATTTTAAAATATAGTTTTTCATACTGTTGAAATTTATATTTATAAAAATTAAATTTTTTTTTAGAATTCTAGTATCAAAAATTACATTCGATAAATTTTTTGTATTTTTCTATTAGAATTCATTTATTTCTTGAATAGTAAAAAATACTACATTTTAATTGAAAACTACTTTTTCATCAAATTATTTATAGTGATAAATTATATATTTGAATGATTTTAAAGTATTATTAAATTTTTTTGTCATTTATCTAATTTTTTTCATTCAAATCAATTTTAAAGTAAAATTGGATACAAAACATTGTAAAAATTTGAAGGTTTTTAATTTAAAATCCCATTTCAATGATATGTCAACGATATTAATTTTAAATTAATTTTAGTCACCTCTATGTTTTGAATTTTAAAAAATAGACATAAAATATTGAAATAATTATGAAATTTGTGATATATTACGACCATATTTTTTTTTAAATTAAGAATAGTGCCATTAGTAGCTATTTTTATAAGCACAGTTAATGTTAAAACTATTAAATAAGGGTAAAAATAATGTTATAAATATTATAAAATTGTATACAAAATTTTCTTAATTTCATTGGATGAGATATTTTAGACCCAAATATTCCATGGGACTATTTTATGTCCACTTATAGCCTCTTTAAGAAATTTATGACATTATTTTTATTTTAATCATAAAAAGACAATTTTATCATACTCTTGTTTTAAACAAGTAAAATATATTTAATATGTGGATATATGATAACTATTATAGACTATAAATAGTATTTAGACCAAAAAATGATTATTTATGTCAATTTAATTTATTTATAATTTTATTAATTCAATAAAAAATTTAAATGTTGATACAATGATGATGTAGTAATTTCCCCATTAATGGAAGAATCAAATTAATGTTATTAAAAATGATAAAATAAATACAATATGATATAATTTATTCCGTAAAGTAGTTTAATTGAATAATTTTAAATGTTATAGATGAGTTATTGGAGTTTTTTATAATATATCATGTTGTTACGATTTTTTTAAAAATTCAAATAACGGATAGTGTAAAAATGTTCACTAATGATATTTTAAAATATAAAATCTTCCCATAAATTACATATAATTTATAAAAATCTAATATTGAAAAAATTCTTATTTTAATTTCTTATAAGGTCATAAATGTATCATTTATTGTATTTTATTCATGTTATAGTTTTTATATTAACCCTCAATGTTGAAATTACATGATATCATGAAAATAATTAATGAGGGTTAACAAAATATAAGGATTTAAAAATAGTCAACAACTTTTCTACCTTTAATTGGAATAAAGTTATAAAAAAACAACATACATTATATTTAAATCAATTTTGGCTAGTTTGAATATAAATTTAATTTATATTAATACAATACTTTGAATATTTCCAAGAGTACCTATCCCTTCTCCTCTAAATGGGCAGCCATTATTATCCTTTATTCACACATGAAAACATATTTTTCACAGAAATTGTCTTCCCAAATACCATTATATATTCCCCATACTCATCTTAGAGGCCATATTTTGTGCACAACACCCACCTTAGAGGTGTTAATTTGTGAATCAATTGAGATCATTTGAAGGGAAGGTAATGTTTTAAATTAAGTGTCACTATTACGTTTTCTCTTAATCTTCCTTAAAATATTCTTCCAACATGATGAAGTAATTACTCATGTATCCTCAATATACATATATCTTATTATGTTAATATTATCACCTAAATACATCTACATTTACATCAAATAAGAATTGAAAATTTTATTCGTGTGTACGGTGGACTACCACCTCACAAACTAATATAGTTTTATTTCCATTAACATATATCAGGACTGGTTATAATGATAGAATAAATGTTTAAAAATTATATTAATAAAAAAATTAATCATTATAATATAATAATATATCAATTATGATCTTACTTTCTTTATAAATAATGATAACATCATTCTTGTGTATGTGCGAACTATCACCTCCACGAAGCGAAGTGATTCATTTTTATTAACCACATCACATGTATGATATATATTATCTTATTTAAAATATTAACAAATTTTAATAGTATTATTATCATTTTGGATTGATTAAATGATAATCACAGTCTTTTTGTAATGATCATTGAAAAATGGATATGTTACTCATTGTAATTATGGATTACTGTCACCATGATTGTAACATAGTTAATTTTTCATATCCATATATAATATATGTATTTAGAAATATAATTTATTATTATGAAATGATTATTATTCTTGAACAGATTTACTGATGACCTCATTGACCCTGTAAGACATACCAAAGTAATTTGGACTTTTGTACCAAATATCATCAAAACAACCGATGTGAATTTAAATAATTATATAATTTTTATATCATGATAACAAGTGATATAAAAAGTATAGTAAAAATTAAAATGGTTCTTAGTAATGTAACTAATTGACCTATGTTTATTTTTTAGGATGATAAATATTGCACGTGATGTATCAGACTCATGGTAAGGGACTTCATCCCAATATCATTTCATTAAGGATTGTCATTTTGTTATTAACCATTTTTATCATATAGGGCTTATATAAAAAGTTTATTACAAGTCATTTAATTAATTTCTATAGTCCCATTAAATTTAATTTTTTTATTGTTATACATAAAATAATGTGTTTCTCAATTTTCATGTGTCTCTATAAAAAAATCATCAATTTAAACTTTTTAGAGATTTATTCTTGTAAAACATTCTCTATCAAATTAATGTTATCAAAATTGTTTTTATAAATGTAATTATATAGAAAATTATGTTTTAAAATGTTAGTTTTTCAATTTATTTTAACATATGCAATATGGTATGGGATACATTGATTTAAAAATATATTTTATAAATATTCTAAATTAATTATTGAAAATGGATTAGTTATAACTAGGAATGTTTTCTTATGAAATGAAATCAAATTGTGTGAATAACTTATTGAATATATCAGTATTTTAGGTGTTTTGTACTTATAAATTTAATGTGTGAGCCCAATAAATTTTATATGAATTGTAGATCCTCGTTATAGCTCCCGATAAATGGGTGAGATCGATATATCTTATATGAATTGTGAGAATCATTATAGATCTCCAATGTATTGGGGTACTCCAGATATGGTATTTGATGGCGGGGTTATTAAATTAGTAAGAGTTATTAATATATTGATATGGTAATGGTGTATCATGGTACATAATTTATTTTTCTATATTTGTTAAAGAGTTTTATGAAATTATTGTTAATGGGTTATCAGCTTTTCCATGAACAAATGATTTACCTTACATAGCTTTTTGTGTTCATCCCATGTTTTAAACTTTCATGTTCTGGCCTTATAATTTTTAATGGAAAATAAGATTTCATGATTATATAATTGAGGAAGTGTCTTGAAACTAAACCATTTTTTATTTTAAAAGGGATTAAATTGGTGTAAAAAATTGGTTTTGAGAAAAGTTGTCCAGCTGTAATGTATGAGTTTATTTTGTAATTTTTATTCAAATTATCAAAAACTCTAAACTAATGATATCCTTGATTGCGAATTCTTTTGAAAAAATAGTATAATATGTTATGTTTAAGGTCAAGTCCTTATTATTGGTATCAAATGAGGGCTTAGATGACATAGGATATTAGGTTGTTACATTAAGAGTTATCTATGTCATGACGGGTTAATAATTTTTAGGTTCATTATATGTTCAATTCATTATAAACCCATTCAGTGGATTTTAGTTATGAAATTTTAATGTGACTAAATTTATTTTTGGAGATATTAATTTTTGAGGTATGTATGGGATATCACATTTATGGATAAAAAATGAAAGGTATGAAATATCATTTGAGTGTAAAAATATGTATTGTTTTTTTAGGACATTATCAAATTTTTCGAGTGATATATGAATAAAAATTTTTTACAAAAAATTACAACTCAGACGATGGGTGACAACCCTTCATGTCCAGCAAGGCTGTTAGTTTTGAACCAACAACTAAAGGTAAAAATTAGTGCATATCCTACCACTGATGTACATGATGTCTTGGATGGTATGAATTTTTATTTTAGTTATACAATTTAATAGAAAAATAATACTACGAACATCTATATTATTGAATTTATAATTAAGAAAATGGAAAATGATTTAGTGATTATGTGATTAATGTAATATTAGAAGATGTTTAATATTTTAGGAACCATATATGATTATGGAAATTAAAATACATTGTAATTTTCTTTTATGAATAAAATGTGAATTATATTTTGGAAGAATCTATGATTTTTTATGGCCTTATGTTGATCTAGTTAATATATGGAAATAATTAGCACATCTTAAAGAATATTAGGGTAAATAATATTTTTGTGATACTTCAAGAGTAATTGATTTTATGTATAGATAATTATTAAAATATATCTTTGAATTATATGTGATCAAATCATATTTGGGTTTTAATCTTAGTCTAGAATTTGTTTTTGGAATTATAAGGACGATTATTTGTGGAATGGTCTAAAATGAGATTTGGTAATTACTATTGAATTTTTAAAATTGATTTAGTTTCTCATCACATATTGATTATTATTATTTGGGTGTTATCATACCCATTAATACTCATTCTAGTTTCGAATATTGTACGAAGGAAGGAGAAATATACAATTAATTTTTTTGGATTACAAAAATATCCTTAAATGATAATTATAGTTTTTTAGGCGTGAAAATTTTATCTTGAATACTCATAATTTGGAGTAATAAATTTTTTTTATTTAAATTAAATTGATTGGTTCATAATATTCTTTTTATGTAAGAATATTTACTTATGTTCTAAGTCTAAGTAGTAAAACAATTCCTCAACTCTAGAAAAATGATAAAAAACAAAAACGTTTTCCATTTACTTATCTTATGAATAAGTCAATAACATTCTAACCCATCATAGATTTATGTTTGTGTGATTGTTAAGTTTCTCATGATCATGTTTTATATCACTCTCTATAAGAAAATTTTTTTTAGTTTTCTCTTATATATCCTAGTTTTCCAATATAGAACACTGGTATTTGTTATCTCTGGTGACCTTCAAACTTTTCTATCTTTATTTTAGTGTGGAATTTTCATTTATCCTTTTCTGATGTGGGATTTCAATAATGTAATTATGAAAAGTAAAAACATTGGTTTTTGATCCCATATTTAAATTTCAAGGAAATAATTTATAAGATCAAGGGATTATTTAATATCCTCAATTATCAAAAGGAAATAAGATATCTAATAGCATACTTGATACCCCAAATAATGTTTAAATGAAAAATTAAATATTGTAATTTAAATGTAACCATCATAAAATATTCATTAGAAAATAGATAGTGAATATTATTAATTTAATTATAAAAATATTGTTTAAACATGTTTATATAAATAATAATTTGATAAAAAGTTAATTATAAATGAATGTATAAACCTTTTTAAAATATAAATAAATGTTTTCAAAAAACAGTTCCAATGTGAAGAAGTGTGGTATATAACAATAAATAATTCAATATATTTGGATTATATTAGTGAAATATATATTTAATATATTAAAATAATCTTTATTATTTATATTATGTGTTCTATTGACATTATATAAAAACAAATACAATTTTATGAAGAAAAATAGTATTTTTTTAAACATGCATATTTATCTCCATCTACCGGTGAACCCATTTTAAATATATTTTCTTCACACATTATTAAGTTAAATATGAAAAAATAAACTCAATATTTATAATCTTAGAATCAATATGTTATTTGTATTATGTTTTTTAATTTTTCTTAAAATATTCATTTTTATGAATAGTGAAAAATAGTAACTTTTAATTCAAAACTATTTTTCATAAAATTTATTTATAGTGATAAATTATATATTTTAATGGTTTTAAAGTATAATTAAATATTTTTCTATCATTTAATACAATTTAGTTCATTGGAATAAATTCTTCATTGAAATTTTATATAAAAACATTGTGAACTTTTTAACAAAGTCACATTAAAACACATTTCCCTCATATGTTGATGGAATTAATATTAAATTAATTATATCCACTTTTGTGTTTTTAATTTTAAAAATAAAAAAACACATTTGTAATCATTATTAAATTTATGATATAATTGGATCAAATTAATTTTGGATAACTATGAATTGTATAGTTGGTAACTATTTTATTACAACTGTTAAAGGTTAATCGGCTAATTAAGGGTGAAAATTATATCATAAATATTTTAAAATTACCCTAAAACACATAATAATTTTACTACTTTTATTTATGACCTAATTATTCCATGGGACAACTTTATGTCTACATGGATCCACTTAAAAGACATTAAGACATTTATTTTATTTTATTCAACGAAAAGTCAATTTTGTCACACTCTTTTTTAACAAATAAAATGTTTTTAAAATGGGGTTATATAATTGATATGTTGGACTATAAACACATTAGAAATATTAATTTATTACCTAAATCATAGTAATTTATTTATAAATTTTATGAAATAATAAATTAAATTAAATTGTGGAACATTAACAATGAATTAATTTAACTATTATTGGAAGAATCAAATAAATGATATTTAAAATGTCCAAATAAATATAATTTTATATAATTTATGTCATTAAATAATTTTATGGATCACATTGAAATGTTAGGGATGAGATAATTGATTATTTTCTATGATATAAAATTGTTTTTATATTTTTAAAATTCCAATTATTGAGAGTTTTCAAAATAGACAATAATGATATTTTGAAATATAAATTATTTTAATAAATAATATAGAATTTATAAAAATCTATGTTTTGGGAAAATATATTTTATAATTCAATTAATTTCATAAATTTCTTAGTTATTGGTCGTTTGAAATGTTATCATAATTATATTCACCATAAAATAATAAAATACATGATTTCATGAAAAGATCTAATAAGGGTTAAAAATTTTAAAGAATAAAAAATAGTCAAAACTTCTCTAATTTTAATTCGATGAATGATATATGACCTATATGATTTATATATTTGAAGTTAATTAATTTTGACCCATTTTTAATAGATAATTCATTTATATTAATTTAATAATTTGAATATTTAAACAAGTTCCTACTACTGGAAATGAAAGGTATACCAATGGATGAAAACCATTGGTATATGGTGGAAAACCGTTGGTAAAAATTTTACCAACAGTTTTAGAAACCGTAGCCATGTACATATTGACAATGGACATATACCAATGGTTTGAGACAAACCATTGGTATATGTGATGAAATCTCCTCTATACCAATAGTTTTATGTAAACTGTTTGTATAGAGTTCTTATACAACACATTTTCCAATGGTTTCAAAACCGTTGGCAGATATTTTTTCCCAAATGTTATGTGGGAACCGTTAGTTAATAGTCCTCAATTCACCCCTATACCAATGGTTTAAACTGTTCCTAAAGGGTTTTTACCAATAGTTCTAAATTAACCCTTGGTAAAAAAAATACATACATAACCTATACCAATGGTTTAAAACCGTTGGTATAGGCTTTACTGTACAATTCACACAGTATCCTACTCTGTGTGCTACTATGTGAATTGTATAGCAGTAAATGCAGAATACAATACAAAACATAATAAGGATAAATAATTAAAAACTAATAATTATAAGGATACATAATTTAATAATCAATTATGAATACAATACATTAAAAACTGAATACGTAAGTATATGTGATACTGAATTAAGAATACATACAAAATTGCATTTTTTATAACACATAAACGATTTTATTCTGAAATTAGAAGATAATAACCCAAAATAAGGAAATGAATAAATGAATTCAACCAAACACAAATATAATTTCACATGGTTTGGGGCGGGTGTCTTTGAAATTAGTGATGATGGTAATGGGTGTGTATCAATGAGCCTGTGTGACATAGGGAATATAGTTTTCGTTGGCATATTAAATGTCATTTGTTTTATAATAGGGGTAGTAGTTCCTCACATGAGAACTGGATTGTGTGAGGCTATACCATAGATCTTTGTGCTAAAATATCAACACAACCCGAATATGTTTGGTTGGTTTTCTGTATGTCAGTTGTTTTTACATAAAATGATGTCCATTTTAAACAAATGAGAGACACTTAAAGTAATACCAGCCACACCGTGCCTTGTGCTGAGGCGGGGTTGACTTTTACACATCATATATGACCCATGGATTGTTTTCCTAAAGTATCAATACAATTTGAAGGCATTTGGTTGGATTTCCCAATGCTCGTTGTTGTTTCAACTTAAAATGTTGTCCATCTCAAATAAAAGTGAGACAATTTGAGTGGTACCGACCACACCGAGCCTCAGATTGAGGATCGGTTGACTCATACATGTCATAAATGAATCATGTATTGTTGTTCTAATGTATCAACAAAATCCAAATACGATAGGTTGGTTTTTCGTATGTTAGTTTTTTTACTTAAAATAGTGTCCATTTTAGTCAAAAGAGAGACACTTACAGTGATACCAGCCACTCCATGCCTTGGACTGAGGCGGGGAAGACTCGTACATGTCAGAAATGACCAATGGATCATTTTCCTAACGTATCGACACAATTCAAATGCATTTGGTCAGTTTTCTGTATGCGAGTTGTTGTTTTCATTCAAAATGTTTATAATTTATAATAAAGGTAAGACACTGTTAGTGATACCGGCCACACCACACCTCGGATTAAGGCGGGGATGATTCATAAACCTAAAAAATAACTCATGGATCGTTTTCCTAAATTATCAATAGAATCTGAATAAATTTGGTCTGTTTTCCTTATGCCAGTTGTTTTTATTTAAAATGATGTCCATTATAAACAAAAGAGATACATTTAGAGTGGTACCAGCAACACTGTGCCTCAGATTGATGTGGGGTCGACTCGTACATGTCACAAATGGCCCATGGATCATTTTTCTAATTATTAACACAATCTGAATGCATTTGGTTGGTTTTATTTATTCCAGTTGTTCTTTTCAATTAAAATGTTGTCCATTTCAAATAAAAGTGTGACACTTTTAGTGGTATTGACCACACCAAACCTCGTATTGATGTGGGATTGAGTCATACACATCACATCTGACCAATGGATCGTTTTCCAAAAGTATAAAAACAATTTTAATACATTTGGTTTTCTTATCCGAGTAGTTTTTACTTAAAATAGTGCCCATTTTAAACAAAATAGAGACACTTTGAGTGATACTGACCACACTGTGGCTCGGATTGAGACGGGGTTGACTTGAACATGTCACATATGACTCATGGATCATTTTACTAAATTATCAGCATAATCTAAATGTGTTTGGTTTTTTTTCCGTATGCCAGTTGTTGTTTTTACTTAAAATGATGTCCATTTTAAACAAAAGAGAGACATTTAGAGTGGTACCGGCCACACCATGCTTCAGATTGATGCAGGGTTGACTCGTACACATCAAAAATGTCCCATGGATCATTTTACTAATGTATAAACTCAATAATAATGTGTTTGGTTTATTTTCCATATGCCTATTGTTGTTTTCACTTAAAATGTTGTCCATTTCAAATAAAAGTGAGACACTTTGAGTTGTACCGGCCAAACCGCACTTCAGATTGATGCGGGGTTGACTCAAACACGTCAAAAAATGTCCCATGGATTGTTTTATTAATGTATCAACACAATCCTAATATGTTTGGTCAGTTTTCCATATGCTAGTTGTTTTTACATAGAACATTCTCCATTTTAAACAAAAGAGAGAAACTTAGATTTGTACCAGCCACAATGTGCTCCAGATTGATGTAGGGTTGACCTGTAAACATAAAAAAAATTTCATGGATTTTTGTCCTAACGTATCAACACAATCCTAATGCATTTGGTTTGTTTTCCGTATTCCAATTGTTTTCACTTAAAATGTTGATCATTTCAAATAAAGGTGAGACACTTTGAGTGGTACCAGCCACACCATGCCTCAGATTGATGCGGGGTTGAATCCTACAAATCAAAAATGTCTCATCAATAATTTTGATAAAGTATCAATAGAATCCAAATACGTTTTGTCCATTTTCCATATGTCTGTTATTGTTTTCACATAAAATGTTATCCATTTCAAATAAAAGTGAGACACTTTGAGTGGTACCGGCCACACCGTGCCTCATATTGACGTGGTGTTGAGTCTTACACGTCACATATGACCCATGGATCATTTTTCTAGAGTATTAACATAATCCAAATACGTTTGGTCAGTTTTCCATATGCCAATTGTTTTTACTTAAAAGGTTGTCCATTTTAAACAAAATAGAGACACTTTGAGTGATAACAACAACATTGTGCCTCATATTGAGGAGGGTTTGACTTTTAAATGTCACATATGACTCATGGATTGTTTTTCTAAAGTATAAACACAACCTGAATGCGTTTGGTCAGTTTTCTGTATGCCATTTTTTGTTTTCACTTAAAATGATGTCCATTTTAAACAAAAGAGAGACATTTAGAGTGGTACCGGCCACATCGTGCCTCGGATTGATAGGAGTTGACTTTTACACTTCATAAATTTATCATGGATCGTTGTCCTAATGTATTAACACAATATGAATGCGTTGGTTGCTTTTTCTTATGGCAGTTGATGTTGTCACTTAAAATGATGCCCATTTTGAACAAAAGAGAGACATTTAGAGTGGTACCGGCCACATCGCACCTCAGATTGATGCGGGGTTGACTCCTACATGTCACAAATGTCAAATGGATCCTTTTCCTAAAGTATCAACACAATATGAATACATTTTTTCAGTTTTCCATATGCCAGTATTTTTACATTAAACATTGTACATTTTAAACAAAAGATATACACTTAGAGTGGTATAGGACACACCGTTGCTTGGATTGATGCGGGGTTGACTCCTTCACGTCACAAATGTCCCATGGATCATTTTACTA
Source organism: Viscum album (assembly GCA_963277665.1). Lineage (NCBI taxonomy): Eukaryota > Viridiplantae > Streptophyta > Magnoliopsida > Santalales > Viscaceae > Viscum > Viscum album. The sequence goes on from OY728137.1 coordinate 119,039,620, forward strand.
ATGTATCAACCCAATATGAATTTGTTTGGTTGGATTTCCGTATGCTAGTTGTTGTTTTCACTTAAAAGGTCGATCATTTCAAATAAAGGTGAGACACTTTGAGTGGTACCGAACACACTGTGCCTCAGATTGATGCGGGGTTGACTCTTACACCTCAAATATTTCCCATATATCATTTTTCTATAGTATCAAATAATCCGAATATATTTGGTTAATTTTTGGTATGTCAGTTGTTGTTTTCACTTAAATTGTTGTCCATTTCAAATAAAAGTGAGGCATTGTGAGTGGTACCGGCCATACTGTGCCTCAGATTGAGGTGGGGATGAGTCATACACATCACATATGACCCAGGGATCATTAATTAAAGTATCTACACAATCCAAATATGTTTGGTCAGATTTCCATATGCCATTTGTTTTTACTTAAAAGGGTGTCCATTTTAAAAAAAAGAGAGTCACTTTGAGTGATACCAGCCTCACCGTGCCTCATATTGTGGTGGGGTTGACTCTTACACATCACATATGACTCATGGATTGTTTTCCAAAAGTATCAAAACAATACAAAAGATTTTGTTCAGTTTTCCATATGCCAGGTAGGCAAATCGTGCAACAACATTGATAATATCTTATACTAAAACTGTAGACATTGTGCATGATGTGCATCCCTTGGTGCATGGTTTGGGAAAATTATTCCCATTTCTTCTAATATATTTCCCTATATGGTTGGTAGATACCTTGTGGGATGGACTTAAATTTTTTACTAACCGTGAGGCATTGTGTTTTTCTACGCCGACCAGGGTTCCGAGCTCCGAACAAGCCCCAGAAGCCCCATAAACCATTATATCATCATTAGTCTTCCATATTTGGTCAAAAATAAATATTTATATTGAATTAAAAAAATATACATACCAGGAACATCATCATCTCGACCTCCAGTAGAACTGCCACCTGGTTCATTGGATAATGCACCCATCGATGACATATATGTATGACTAGCCACGCTGGCCTATGGTGGAAGTGATAAAGATAAAGCTTTGATCAGTTTCATAAATTCATTGTCCCTTGTTTGAACCTGTTCTTACAACTATGTGACCATTTTATCAGACTGTCTTGCATGCACCCTGACATGTTCCAACTCGGTGGTATTAGAATGGATACCTGTAGAGGACTAATTCCTCGTGAGGACTATATTCATACCAGTTCAGCACCGTACTCGACCAGAGTGCTCATCTCCCAAAACCAGATATAAATGATCAGGTGGCCCAAAATTGTCAGGATCTTGGGAGACAAAGTCCTATAAATAATAATATTAAAAATATTAATAGATTATTAAATTTCAAAATAGATATTAAACTTTTAAATAAAAAAATTAAACTTACAATCTTTTCTTATGTTGGTTCCTTAACTTTTGTTCCATATTTTTTCCTCTTACTCGAGCAAGACAATTTTACTCGAGGGAGACGTCCTTCAATATTAAATGTATGCCTCAATAATGAAATTAAAACATTATAAAGTGCAATTATAATCATATATTCAACATTTAATAAATCACATAATTTAAGTAGGAAAAAATAAAAAGGGAAAGTCCTAATGAAAAATTATAAAAAACTATATCATACCAACTTCGTTTCCTGATATGACATAGTAGTGCACCCCAGAGTGTGGTGGTATTGCTTTGAATCAATGTTTTTTTCAAAAGATTCATAAATAATGTTTAATAATAAATAATATAATATTAATTAAAAATATGAAAACTATCATTTAAATACCTCAGATTGGATTAATAACTTAAATTTGGGAGTCGCCCAATGGGTCCTTATTTGGTGATATTTCTCTATTGTGATGTTATCCATGATAGGTACTGTATCTTACTCTGTTCCCACTCTATCACACCATCCAACATTCAACTCATGCTTATAAGCGTTCCAAAGCACACCAAGCTCTTTTAAACATGCCGGTCGTGCACCCTCTCCAACACTGAAGTTAAACCGAAGCTGACACCCAATATATTAGTTCATATAAATATAAAAAAAATACTACATTAAATCCAATATATTATTTACACATATTTGTGCCCATGCATTTTCCTTGACTTCGTGTGGTAGATGTCTCCAAGAGAGATGGTTGACCGGAATGATGTCGGAGTATTTGGCTAGCATCACCAAAAAACCCCGACATTGCTGCCCAGGTTTGCCAATCATCTGTCCATCGTCATTTTATTAAACCATCAACTGTGTCTGGAGGTTCCATACCAAATGAAAGTGAGTATAGCCCCTCCCCCATATCCTCTCAGTAGATTAATATGTTATTAAAGAAAAAAATATCAGTGCAATTTATAATAAAAATAAATTTTGTTATAAAAAGTTGGTAGAGTTATATAAAGATACCTGTGGTAGTTGCATCAATGGGAGTTACTGGATGTTTAGAAGCTAAAGAAATATCATTTTCAGGTGGAGTGTCCCTCAGCATGTGATCGTCAACCACATACTATATCAAAGCAAGAGTCGAAAAAGGTGGAATATAGTAGCTCCGATATAATGAACCAGAAGCAAAAGATGATGGCACAGACGTCTGGCCAAATGATGGTGTAATCACCGGAGGCCTAAAAATCCAATGTGTCCCTAAAGACACACCAGGATCAAAATGGGGCATAGAAGATACGTTTTTGGTACGTGCATAGTCAAATTAGGTATGATTAGTGGATCATCTAACACTCGTACCATGAGCCCTCGTACCACCAGCCTCAGTACCAGGACCACTCGATGATCATCTTACTCTGACACCACCCCACCTCCTACCACCAGCCTCTGTACTAGGAGCAATATCAGGCTCCTCATCGGATATCTCTCATCCAGAGGGTAGAACCTGAAAAAAAAGTTTATCACAAAATTAAACACATGATATTATAAGTTATTTAAATATATATATTTGAAATAAAATAATCACAACATGGATGAGTAGAGGAACACCCATATGTGTAATGCGACGATTATTTTTTTTCATCCTTTTCCACCAAATCTATTTAATGGGTTTCATTTGCTAATATGAAAACAAATATGGAATTAATTAGAAACAGATAACTAATGTGTAACCCAAAAAACAAAAATAGGAAAACCATTCTCATAAAAAAACATAAAGAAAGAGAATATTTATGGTGGTTTTAAGTTAGGTACTAGGATACACACTCTGAATGATGTAGGTGAAACATTTAAGTGATAAAACGAATATATCATTCTACATATTTCCCACCACAACTTCGGGTTCACAATCAAATCTTAAAATTGAGCTATTAGAGTCATCATAAGTAATAAATGGATTGTTTCCAATTGCAGTAGTGATAATGTGAACTTCATCATCACCATAATTAAAAACATGTCTGGGATTTACTTCAATAATTACAAAAAATTTAGGATGACAATGATCATTGACATAAAAACCTTGTTTCACCATTAATGCCAATACATTTGTTTCATCAGTGTCAAGAGTACTAGTCTTGTCAATAACTCGAAATCCTCACTCATCAATAATGTTTACATTCCTCGTCATTGAATCAAACCATTGAAATTTCATCATCATGACTCAACCATGTGAGTAATAATCCAAAATTATTATTTTCTCCACATCTCTATAATAAGCTAAATTTTCAGAACAAGGTCTATTATCCGATGAACTGGCATAACAGTCTGTTGTGGCAATTAGCATTACCCCATCATGTTGTGTTCTCATGTTCCTTGCTCGATCTATGATAATAAATTTGTATCCATTGATAAAAAGGTATTTACAAGCATGAACCATGGGATTAAGACCAAAATTTAAAGCTCTTATTTCCTCAGAAACAAAGTATGCAGGCATACTTGATAGATGAAATATAAACAAATAGTAAACTTATTTAAATATTATTTTTATTTAGTTATTACAGAAAATGTTACCCACAATTTCAACTAAGCAGAAAACAATTTTTTATGAAAAGTATCTTTTCATCTCAAAGATATATAACGATGCATTCTATATATAAATTCATCATGTTCCCTGTAGATAAAAATAATAATAGTTTAAAAAATATTTAAAAGTACAAGAGAACAGATAATAAATACATGTACAGTTTACTTACAGGATATACTAGCCGACCATATCAAAATTGAACAAAACTGTGCGATGTGGAATCTCTCACTCATCAAGGGATAATGTCTTCAATGTATATGATCCTGTAATTTATCTTGTTAGAAGATGTGAGGGAAATTTGGCTTCAATTTGCTCATACGATTTTTCTTCATTTCTCATTGGTCTGTTTATTCTCATAGTAAGATCAGACAAATACATATAGCATAATCCATACATTCTTGAGGCAAGTAACCATTCACAATATGACTTTCTAGATAATACATGTTCTGAACATTTTATTTCAATGTGTACATGTTTCTTTTAGTTGGATACATCCAATAGAAAGCAAAGGGTCCTCCATGAAGTATTTCTGTCGGATGATGGACAATCAAATGACACATGCATGTAATAAATGATGGAGGGGTTATTTTATCTATCTCACACAAGATTAATGGTGTCTCTGCCAACAGTTTTTGCAATAAGGAGTTGGAAAACATCTTAGCACAAAGTTCTCTAAACAAATATCACAACCGAATAACTGAGACTCATATAATATTGGACAATAGATAATAGATTACTATTGGCATCAACCCATGCAAAAGGATGTGATAATCACGAGTCCTCAATGATTTCAGCTTCAACTCTTTTATATTGACCCGATTTGATATATTTATTGAATAGCCATCAGTTACTTTAATAGTCTCTAGCACTTCCAGAAATTGATTTTTTTCAGTAGGTGTCATCACATAAGAAGCACATGGAACATTCCATTTATTTTCACCGATACAGACATGATGCAATTCTGGTCTGATCCCCCAATCTACCAAGTCATGCCGCAATCGTAAATAAATTTTTTATTCCCCATTAAATTTAGAAGAATCGAAAGAAACATTTCACATATATTCTTTTCAATGTGCATAACATCTATGCAATGATGTAACAAGCTGGCTAATCAATACGACAACTCAAATAATATAATCTTCTTCTTCCAATTGTAATAGGTAACATTGGAAACATTTTCCTCTTTAAAGATTTTATTACACCCATCCCAAATGAATTACTAAAATATTTCAATTCATTAAGAACATTAGTTCTAGACATACACGAAGGGGGATTATTAGTCTCCATGGTATTGTCAAATCATCAATGATTGTTTCTATATGGATGGTTCATTGTCAAGAATCATCGATGTCCCATAAAACTAAAACTATGATGATATTTAAGTCTTCTCAATTGAGTATTCTTCATACAAAGAGGACATTACAATTTTTCTTTTGTGCTCCATCCAAACATCATTGAAAAAGTAGGAAAATCATTGACCATCCAAATAAGCGCAACTGACATCTAAAATATTTCATTCGAACATGTATCGTATGTGGGCACACCAATATCCCAAAGAAGTTTCATATATTTTATTAAAGGATTCATGTATTCATCTATATCATCTTCAGGATCAGAAGGGCCAGATATCTATATGATACAGTAAGTGTAAGGCTATTTCATACACAACCATGGGAGAAGGTTTTAAATGTGTATGAAAACCGGACATGTGCTGTGTGATGTAATAATCTACCCAAATGGATTAAAATCATCACATGAAATTCTCAGTCTCACATTATGCATGTGGGATGAAAATTCAGGATATCGAGAATAAAATCTCTTCCATGAAAATCTATCTGTAGGGGGAACAAACTATTCATTATTTTTTTCTCTGTGTCATGCCATCACATTTTTACCTATATTTCATCATTCATGAAAATGGTTTGTAATATAGGGTTAAATGGAAAGTACCAAATTACTTTTTGTGGAACACGAGATGGTGTTCCATTATCTTTTTCCTTCTATTGGGAGGTTCCACATTTTATATAATCATTTTTTTCAATAATTTATTCCAAAAATATGTTGCAATCATTCGGGCAAGCATGATTTTTCTTTTTATATTCCATGTTCATTAACTAACTTCCATGACATATAGAGGTTTGAGGGAATATCTTCATCATCTGGAAGTAAGTCCTTCAAGAAGGTAATAATGCAAAATATTGCAGTATTTGAAATATCATACATAGTTTTCCCATGAAACAATCAGATTAAAAATTCTAACCTTTTCATTTTACCACATTGACGATATACTAGATTCATCACATCACCATTCAATTTTTTACCTTATCAACATCATCATTTTCATTGGATGCATCATGTTTTCTTGTATCGAAATCTTGCTGGCTAGAAATCATTTCTGTCTCATGATGCCGAATAAATGGAAACCCATCATATTTCAAACTCTCCAATTCAGTCCTACCATTTGGATCATCAACATTTTTAGATTCTATTTTCTCTCATTTGTGATACCACACATAATAGATTTCATGGAAACCATATTTGGTTATATGATAGATAACTTCTTCACGACTCGACCAAGGTATTCCAACACAACTAGAACATGGGAAGTGTATGCAACCACTATCTGAAGCCTTTTCAAATGCAAAATCTAAAAATCTGTTCAAATTATTTTGAAAATCGGTTGAAATCTGATCAGTTTCATACATCCAACTTCTATCCATTCGGTAAAAAAATTTCAATAAGTCATTTCAATGAAATTCAATAATATTGATGTTCAATAAAAAAAATATTTAGGTAAATTACAATTGTTTACTTTATATAAACGCATAACAGACAAATTACATTATATGAGAATTATATTAAGAAACACAAAAAAATAGTGTATATAAGAAAATAAGATAAAGAATTTATAATTCCTATATTCTAGGATTTCCCAGTAAGATATTAGAAGTTGGTAAAGGAATACATAATACTTAAGAGTTTTGTTGGGAGTACATGAGTTTTTTACATTAACTTCTTTAGGGAAAACAGGTTGAGGGGTAGGATGAGGATCACAGCAAAAGTAGTTATAGCCTCATCATGTTTCACCTTAACCATGGATTAAAGGATACTATGTGTGGGGCCATAGATCATTGGTTGGTAGGGTGTATTTATTAAATCATGTCCCAATTGATTTTGGAGAGGTACCTTTAAAAGTTATAGGTATGGATTTGATTAGAAACACCTATAAAAAGTATATCCATGAGTTGTGACATCCCAAACCGGGATGCCACTCATTAGTGACCCGAACCCAGATGGTGACATGGCCTCAATCACATCTACAAAAATTCAAAATGTTATTGACTAATAGTGAAAGCCTTTGGTGTGTCTGGGGGGAGACTATTCCCTCACTACCTAAGTTGAAATTTTTTAATACTATCAGTTAAAAATTGGAAGAAAGATAAAAGTGGGAAAATATTGGAAATGGATGAAAATAACAAAATCTGTAATACCAACTAATAACAGAATCATAAACCAAATGATTGTAATGTATGTCATGTATCAAGAAGAAAAAAATAGTTACAACTATTAGGAAGTAGTATCATACAAGAGGCTCAATAAATTATAAACTTCGACCATGATTCATGAGATACAACCCAATAATTTTTTATATGATCCATCCTATGTCATGTGAGTAGTCATGCATCAGTAAAATGGTGATTCCCCTTATATAAACATATAATCATGTAGTTTATCTGGTTACCCAATAGATTCTCATACAATGTGTGAGATACAATTCTGGTAAGTGACCACTGAGAGGTTTATAACTATCTAATCTATTTATATAATATTTTAATATAATGATATGATAAATTAATGTGAACACTAAAAAATTTAAAAGGATTTTTGATAGTTCTGGAGAAATAATCTGAAAGGGTTTTCTAGGTTAAATTAAAAAAAATATATATATACACAACCAAATCAAAACATCAAACTAAATTATTAGATAGATAAATAAGGTACCACTTAAGAAAATACATAATTTAGGATGATTTAGATTAATACTCGGTTTCATGGATAGGGGAAGCTGAGATTCCAACTGTTTGGATGGAGGAACCGAGATGAACCCGAGAGAGGTGTTGTCTGAATGGGAGAGAGGTGCTCTGATCACGTGAGTTACTATCAAATTAGGTTTCTATTTGAATGGGGGAGAGGAGAAGGGCGATGCGGTGTTATTGGGGAAAACCATTACCATCAGTTTTCAAGAACCATTGGTAAAGGGCGTCCTACACTCAGTTTTACCAATGTATTAATCAAACCATTGGTAAAACACTTTTTTACTTACAGTTTAAGAAAGTCGTTGGTATATAAGTTTAGGAAAAAACCCATATTCCAATATTGACTCCTCCCTAATCCTATAAAATGGAACACATTATTCTCTATTATTCAGACCGAAAAACCTATTTTTTGGAAATTATCTTCCCATATCCCTCCCTATAATCCATACCCTAATACTAGAGGCATTATTTTATTCGGGACAACCTCCTTATATTTTTTATGAGTAAATAAAATGATATCCTTCAAAGGGAAGTTAATGTGTTAATTAAGGGTTTCTATTTTTTCATCATAATATTCAATAAATTTTCCATCTACCATGGTGAAATAATAAATATAATTCCCTCAAAATAAATACTTTTTTTATGTTAGTATTATCAACTAAATACATCATCAATTTCATCAAATGGGAAATTAACTTTCTATCAATGTATACAATAGACGACCCCCTCAATAACCGACATAGTTAATTTTTCAATACCATCAATAAATACATGTTATATTGATGGAATTAATGTTTATATATTATATTAATTATATATTTTTGTTTATAATATAATAATATATCAATTTTTTTTACATTCTATGCACATAAAACTGGTAATGTCATTCGTGCATACGCTTGAACCGTCACATCTATGAAGCGATGTTATTGATTTTTTTTCAAATCATATTTTTGATATATATATATAAGTATATTTAAATAATTAATATGATATTAACAATATTATGATAATTATGTAAAGATAAAATTATAATTAACTTTTTTTCATAATGATCATTGAAAAATGGAAAAGTAACTCACACGTATATATGACTTACCATTTCAATGATTAGAACTTAGTTAAATTTTCATATACATATGTAATGGATGGATTTAAAAGTATAATATATTATTATTTGATGAATATTAATATAGGTATTATGGAATAATGACCTCATTAACTATATTTGACAAAACAAATTCATTTCGGACTTGTGTATCGATTATCGTCAAAACGACTGGTATGAAGATAAATAAATATGTAATTATTATAACATTATAATAAATGATATAAAAAAGATTAGTAAGAATGAATATGGTTATTAAAAAAGTAAATAATAAACAAATGGTTATTATTCCAAAATATAATAATTTTACATGATGAGTCAGACTCATTGCAATGGACTTCATCTCAATATCTTTTCATTGAGGCATATCTCGATGTTATTCCCCTTTATTATACAATAAGGTGTATATAAAACCATTTTGACATGTTATATAATAAATTAATATATTATAAGGATATATTAATTTTTTAATGTTATTATTTAATTCATGTGTTTCTCAAGTGTTAAGGGTATCTTTAACAAAAACAACATTTTAATTTCTTTACCATTTTATTATTCTAAAACTATATCCTTTTGGTCCATTTTTCCAAATTAGATATTATGAATGTATTTATTTGGACATTGACGTTTCAAAATTTTATTTTTTGAATTTATTTTAAATGTTTCACCATGTTATTGGACACTTTGAATTAAAAAATTATTATTATATGTGTTTTGAATTTGTTTTTGAAAATTGTTTGGCTATGAAATTAAATAATTCCTTATGAATGAAAATGAAATTTTACATGTGACATGTTGAAAATTGATATATTATAACTATTGGTACTTAATCATTTAATGGGTGAGATATATATACATTATAAAAGAGTTGATTCACATTTTAGATTAGGGTGATCCCAATTTAGCTTATAAAAATGACTGAGCCCCGTTATAGTTCATGAGAAATGCGTGATCACAATATATATTATATTAAGGGTGGTCCCCATTATATATTTCCAATTCATTTGGTACACTATAGATTAAAGTCAATGGTAATGGTATTACATTAGTTAGGTGATTTTAAGAGTGATATCGTAATGCTATCCTAAGTCACATATGTGGTTTTTTCTATGTTTTCTAATGATTTCTATGAAATGGTTTTTAATAGTGTTTTGTGTTTTCCCTATACCAAATATTAAATTTCGTTATGTCCCTTACTAAGGTTTTTTTATCAAAAAAATTTTTTAAAAAAAACCAACGGACTTAATATTTTTAAAGGAATATAAAATATCATGATGTAATAATTTTGGACACGTCTCGAAAAGAAATAATGAATTATTTTAAAAGGTATCCTTTGGTAGAAAAAATGAATACTCAAAATAATTGTCAAATTATGATGTATGAGTTTACATTCGAATATTTTTTCTTAATTTTCTAATCCTCAAAAACTAAAATATCCTTTATTGGGAATTTTAGTTAAAAAATAGTAGAATAAGTTACTTTTAAGGTTAGGTCCATAAAACATAAGCCCTAATTAAAATGGAATCCATCCATACATAAGACCATAGAATTCAATAATTTTTAAGGATAATAACAAATTTCTCTGAGTGTCATTATCCATCTTAACCCATTTGAATGATTGGGATAAAATGGACTACATGAACTAGGATTCCTGGTATATCCGGGATATATAGGGTGCCTTTATAAGGCCTGAGTTCTAATAGGAATCCACTTCAGCGTAAGAACCCTCATATCTATAACATTTAATTAATTTTCTTACTTTATAGACTAAGATAATTTGGAATCATACTTACATGATGATTATAATTTTATCCTCCAATCAATTTCTTCAAAAATATCCATTTTTCCATGAAATTGTGTCTATTAAAGATGAATATGTCATGTATGAAGCACTAAAATAATCATTTAAAGGACTACATAATCCCTAAAATAAGAAAAAGTTATTCATCATTCCCTTATAAAAAAACCAAAATATTTAGGACATTGTAATATAATTTATAAGATAAAATTCAGACATTAATCTCTATATTTCAATAGAAATACATAATTTTCATTTAAAATTATTTTATACATGACTATACCTAAAAGTACCAAATAATTTACTAAATAAGATCAATCCAAAATATTATATGTTTTTGATCATCTGTTCGTCAAAGATAATTAAATTTTTTCCCTCGAATAAGAGTATTTTTTTGGGAATACTCATTATCATAACCTTTAGAAATTTCATAATAAATAGTACATCATATAGGCTAGTGTATTCCATTACACGCATGTCGGCCTTTAGTTGTGGGTTTAATCCCATCAATATTCCTTGATGTAATGGGTTGTCACCCAACCATCAGGTTCTCCATTTTTTTCATTAATCATAAATAAAATAATTCAACCCCAAATGACACAACATGTTGATCAAAGGGAAAACTAATACACATATATAATAAAATTTATTCAAAAAATTCAGTAATAACCTCAAAAATTTTACTACGTAAATCCCTAAAATTAGGTGTATAATAATTTAAACTCATTATTGACCTTAATCTTATAGAACTATGATGGTATCCTAACTCTTAATATAAACATAACGAATACTTCTTAATCTATCATATTATTTATACATTCCCCATGATACTATCTATAACATCCTAAAACCCAAACTCCTAGATTCAGTGTTGAAATTATAAAAATTACATTTCAAGCATTGATACCAATGGTGGTGACCTAATTATTTCAATAAAAAAATACAATGTAAAAAAGAAAACATTGAATCACTTCTATAATCATGGAATATTTTGGTTTATAGTTTTATAAAATCAAGATAAATTATACATAATCTATACCCATGTCATTAAAAGTGAATTCCTCAAACTTAAATGAAATTTTATTATTTCACAATAAGTTATCATACTCATCCATATGAAATCCCGTCTAGAAATAATTAATTCTATAAAATTTCTTAAAAAATATAAAAATAAACATAATAAAGATTAACTAAAATTCTCATTTGGGATAAACATAATCATTAAAATGTGAATTTCATCAATAAATATAAGAAACGAAAAAGGTATGGGGACATAATATGAGTACATTAGAGAAGAATAAAATTTCTCAGACCCATCATGATATGAATCATAAAACGTAAAATATGAAACTTTTCTTTTAAAATATAATAATTTATAATAATAAAATCATGTGTCGTTTGATTTTAATCTTGATCAGTGTAAAAAATATAAGCTCATGGAAAATTTAGATAAAACATGTTAGTATAATGGAATATAAACACATTAGATTAATTAAATAAATATTAAAGAACTCATAAAAATTTAATAACCATATAGATAAATTATAATATAACTATATAGGTAAAAAATCATAACTCAATGAATTGGAGAATTTTCTAGTGACACCAATTGTTTTACTTATAATGGGATCAACCAGAGCTATCAGGGATACCCTATCATATATGTGATAATGGGATAATGAACCATTATTTTTTTCTCCCATGTATATAAGTTATGCCTTCAAAACAAAACATTAATAAAGTAAAAATATCTTTCATATCATTATAAAAATCCTAATAAAAATCATTATTCCATTTATAACAGGGTAAAACATGTTTATCCCCTTGGAAGGGAATTATGATAGAAAGAAATCTATTTAAAACAATATTATTCCATACTCGGATAGAATGAGGATCATATCAATACCAAATATACCTAGTGAAGGATATTAAACAAAAAATGTTGTTGATTATGATGAATGAAAAAACCATTAAAATATTTTCAAAAACATTCTTGGGGAAAATATCATTTTAGTTTTGAAAATCTCATTTTAAAATATAAAAAAATTTAAAAATAAATTTTTTTACAAAATCATCAGGAATTTATAGAATATAAGGAAATGTGTTAAATTTAATATATCATTGTATAATTTCAAAAGAATTATTATTTATATAGCATTCATAAAAGTGGGTTATTTTGTACTTGCCACAAAGAACATTTTTTATGTATAATAAATAGGTATGAAAATTGAATTATTTGGAAAGAGATAGTAATATTACCTCAAAACCATTTTTGAACATATAAAATTGGTAATATAAGTCTTTAATAAATTATATTTAGAACATTAAAATCATTTTTTAAATTTTTTTTATCATAACATGTTTTTGGATGAAAATATATTGCAAACCACATAGATAATTGAAGTTGGATTTCAAAAAAATATCAATTATTATATAAACCGTGGAGTGAGAAAATGTACTATTTAATGAAAATAAAATGAAAACCCAATGGAAAACAAAATTCAGGAATTTGTCGATATATGGGTTATATGATCTCATCACTGGATGTATAATTATAAATAACCATGTTAAACAATGATAGTGTAACTATAGAATCATACCACTTTTATAAAATTGAATTATAATACCCATAAAAGAATAAAATTAATTAAAACATAAAATATCAAAAAATTGCGGACAATCATGATATAACATTTCAAAGGGGTGGTATATAAGCTTCATAAAAGAAGATAAGAATATTACATAACATACATCTAAAAATGGAGAATGAAGACAAAAATCCATTATAGTTCAGGTAACATTGAATACAAAATCCACATAAGGGGGGGGGGGGTTCTAAAATGGACATGTAAATCCTAATAAATGAAATTATGATAAAAATAAAAATAAAATCATGGTAATTATATACATGACACAACAAAATGATATGGCTAATAAGGCATACATCTCACTGAAATAAAAGTGAAATGAGAAAACCTATACCTCACTCTTCTTTTTTGGAAAACATGATTTGGCATACTATATATTTGGTTAAAATATGTTATTATCTTATTAATAAATGATATTTTTATTTATAATATCATATATAATCTTTTTATATCATCATTTCTCCCATTGCATAATAATCATTTTTTTTATTGTTTTGAGTGCTAATTTCCATGTTTTACCATTCATTCTTTTTCTTGAAATCATATGTGATTTTGAATATAATATAGTCCTATAATATCCACTATAATAATCATGAAATTGCTATAATATTTATATATCAATTATATATTTAAAACCAATCATGATATATAGTTACCAAATTATAAGTACATTATGATAATGGAGATGGAATTTCGTACATACGCATGAGTATCATTTCAAATATTCAACGAAAATTATGAAAAATATGTGTGTAATATTTTTTCTTTTTAAAATAGTAATAGTATCTTATATACTCTAATATTTTGTATGAATAATTATATATATTTTCTGGGAACCCTCACGACAAATTGTACGACACCTAGGCTGACAATGGGAGAAGAGAGACAATGACGCCCTGATTCTCGCCTCTAGTAGACCCCATTTGGAGAATAGAACTAAGGGTATAGTAAACATAAATGAGGGAGGAATTAACTTCTAAAAAGAACACATGTAGATGTGAGAGATAATATATACACCAACCCACTACATCGTAGACTCAAATACAAAATAAAACCAAAGTACACAGAGGAAATTTCATGTATGAACTACTATAAATGGAAGGAAAAAATGTGTGTACCAATATAAAGTAAAGATGACATTTACCAGGAAGCCCAACAAAAAACAAAAAAACCCAAGCTACTATAAAACAACCTAATCCTCAATCTTCATTAGTTAACCTAATAATTGTTTACATATGTGTAGTGAGATTATAATAGTAAACTCAATAATAACCTCCACAAACCCTATCATGAAAAAGTGTATATAAAGCATGCTAAAGCACAGTAAACAATTAATGAAATTAACACATCACCTAAAAAAGTATAAAATTTCCTAGCATCACAAAGGATACTCTAATAATGTATCACATACAAGAGAACATTATATGATAAAGTAATTCAAGGGTACCCTGCATCAGCTTCCTTATGGTTTTCTGCTCTGGCCCAAACTCACACATCCTAAATATCTCTCTCCAAATTGTCTATCAAACAGACACTTGGGAAATTCACCACAACATGCACCTCATACAACACACTACCACCTCCACATAATCAAAAGTAACCATGTAGTTTCTAGGAGACACCAATAGTTGTATTACGTGTATCATACATCAGGTATTATACTTTATGCCTTCACATCGCATACACTAAGTAAGGATCATAAAGCCATCAAAACCTATACATATCATACCTATAAAAGTCTATAGTAAACTAAATATACAATATATTTGTGTAATAACCACAATACATTATATCCCTCTACACAAATATATTTGGAAAACTATCCATTGTGAAAAATAACACAATTCACTACCAAGAGAATAGAGCAGAGCCAAAGGGGATAGTCAGCCAAACATCCTCCCAATGGAATGTTGGGGAAAACACCCTGATGTCTCATAATCCCTGGGTATTCATTTTCCCGAACCTATGAGGTGGAGTAGTGTATAGAAACAAAAGAAAAATTCATGTCATAAAAAATCTCACCACCATTATAAGGGTAGAGCCTAGTCTCAGACAATAATGAAGCTAATGTCTCTCAGACTCCCAGCTACCACTAATTAGACTAGATATCCTATAATCAGTCATTCATTTAAGAGAAACATTAAATTATCTTATGAATTTTATTTGGGTTAAATTTAAATTAATTATTTTTAACCATTAATTAATAATTATAAATTTACACATTGCATTTAATTTTCATTTCTACAAGTATCAATACCCTTTGGGCATACGCAAATAGATTCAAAGGCTTCTTAGATTTTAAACCTCAAAATTTCATCCCAATAGCCTCTAACCCCATGGGATAAGAATTTATTCCTTTATTTAACAATATTACATTCCATATCAGTATTTTTTATAGAAAAAAAATATTCTTAAATCTCAAAAAAACAACTGGCTCACCATGGTGAGTAAATGAACTACCCATCGAGGCTTCACTAAATGTATAAGGTTAGTAAACTCATCCAACCAGAATGAGATAAATATATACAGCACATGGAATACCTCATACGTATTTTCATCAAATGTAAAGAGAGTAACCAAAAACATGTATTTACCTCACGCAGTGGGGAAAAGAAAGAGGATAAAGAAAAAACTGGCCTATAACCAAACAATAGATTCAACCAATTATCCATATTTTATAACAACAAGTAATCAATACATAAACCTGTTATGTGACCCATTGTTCCATCCCTCACTTCCTCATCCATTTAATGATGCATCTCTCCACTCTAGGAATTCACTATTTCAACCACAATCAGACCTTCTTGTCCTCATACTGCAACAAAACTCAAAGAATAGACATTATAGGCTCACATAAAATTGGGAATCCCCAATACATACCACAACATTCCTCTAGGATCATACATCCCAAGTTCATATAATATCACAAGAAGTAGGGAAAAATAGTAATGGGATCCCGGTTCAAAATATAGGCATCCCACCATCACACACATCGATCTATCACAACTCGAAAACACAAGGTCATTTTTCTTTTTAATAATGAGGTAATATCATGCCCTATAAAGGAATTATCATTCATTAAAAAACTAGTTCATATTCCATCATGAAATAATGGAATAATTAATACAAGTTTCAACTATGGGAAACCTAAGAGACAAACTATCAGAGCTATCACAAATTAAATAATCAAAAATTTTAACATGCCTTTAATTCTTTTATCAACAAAAATAAACATTTATCTTGTTCATTAACCAATTAAATTAAACTTTCACACTTTCAAGAGTTCTATTAATATCATGTTATAACAATAACCATATTCATCAAACATGCCTCCTTAATCATTTATACAATTAATAATCAATTAAAATTTTCAATAAAATATTTAGCAATTTCAATTGAGGACAACATGAAAATATAATTAGGGAATACAAATCACAATATTTAGAAAATATAGAGAAAAAATATTATAATGCTATAACAAACCAACGTCATTATGTGATCAATACCAATTCTTTACTAACGTTCAAGTATTTAAGTAGGTCAATTTCATTATGATCCAGGTGGATAAATTATTATAACACTATGATTTAATTTAAATAAATAGAGAATAAATTAATCCCCTACCTAAATAGGTCAACAACATTTTCAAAGTAAAATAAGCCATGAAAAAGATCTCTTATCACCCATCCCACAAGAACTATATTCATATAAGGAATTCACGACACCAATTCCCCAACAATGACCAAGAGAAAACCCATTAGAACCATATGAAAACAAACACTGATGCAGAGGGATATGATATGGGAATAAACTATATAAAAATAAGAGATTCCACTAGAAAACAAAGGAAAAACACCTTAGATACAACCCATTCACCAATAATTTATGATGGTAGCCTGAGATAAATTTATATCAAAGGAATATCCAAATTTCCAATGAGTGGACTTTCGAGTTTCCTCAGATGAGATATATGGATATTATAGTGGTTTTTTTGACAACCCCAGTAGTTGAAATGTTTATAACAGTATTACAGTGGGGAATTACATGACATGTAGACCCATTTAACATTGTGTAATGTATTGTGGTTGGTTTCTTCTGAAAAGTCCGTCACCTATTAATTTTATTTTTTTCCAATTATAAAAATAATACACGATGTTAATCCCACATTCACATCATGTAACTCTTCATGACATGAAATCATTCCTTTATTCCATCATATACACACTGAAATACTCCCGACTTTATATGGTCCTCCAATGAGCTCTAAAATCCACTAGAACACACAAAGGAATTGATCCACATTGATCTAGTCCCTTTCATATGATCTGTCTCAAAACATTCTTGTACTTGAGAATCCAGAACTATCCAAGAGAGGAAACCAAAAAGTGTTCGTCTGAAAAACCACCCTATGAGTTACCCCTCAAAGTTATCATCACCATAAGATCTCAACCACTTCTCTAAAAGAGCATCAAAAAACTAATGAAAAACCACAACCATGTCCTTAAAAATTTCCAAGGGGAGATTCCTCTAAAAATTGATTTAGAATCTACAGGAAATAAGAGGAATACATCACAGAACTAGAAAATGTTTATTAACACAAAATAAAGAATGTTTTAAGAGAGTAGATAAAAATAAAAAAGATCAATGTAATAAGAATGTATCAGTGACTCGCATTCTCTAGTACTCTATCGCACACAACCATGCCTCCCCAAGACACAAACCAAGGGGTTATCATTCTCATATTACACCTACCTCAACTATCATAGATATCTACATGCCATTACTCAACATTTGAATCATCATAAACATCGATCTCTACTCAATCGATGACATTAGAGTCATCATGAATATAACAAGAGAGATGTGACACATGAAAAAATAGTGTATATGGATCAATTGTTGAGTAAGTTCTGTTTGATATTCCATAACTCCAACATGAGATAAAACCACGAATGGCCCAGCAAAACAGGGAGAAATCATAGTCTGATGACCAAAATTTCATTTTCCACACAAGAAGTCGCCTTCATAATCACATGATTACCCACATGTAACTCCAGAGGTATCCTATTATAATCAGAATAGGATTTCTGATGATCTTATGTTTCCTTCATCCTCCCAATAATCTCCTAAACTTTTTAGTCATATTCTGTACTACTTCTAGCCATAGAATTTATGACTCTTAGACCCCAGTCTTGCACAACATAGGATAAAAGGTTTCCCATAAAAGGACTAAAATTGTTTCAATTCATTGGATGAGTGAAAACTATTATTGTAACAGAATTCAACCAATGTTAGGTCTATTATCCACAAACCTCCATCTTTTAGGACATAAGAGTGCAACATGTCTTCAAGAGTTTGGATGGTCTGCTCTGTCAGACCATCTATCTATAGGTGAAATGTAATTCGAAGAATTATTTGAGAACTAAAAGCATGCTATTGAAACCACTACAACCAAGAAGTAAAATGAGAATCTTGATAAAAAATGAGCATCCTCAGTACTTCGTGGAGTCCCGCCACCTTCTCCAGATACTTCCGCAATAAAAACTTCATTATTCTTGAAACCATGATCTCTATAATGTTGGTCAATTTCATAAAATGGTCCCATAAAAACCATATAGAATCATATTCGTCCTAAAGAAGAGGTAAACTAATATAATGGTCCATCGAGATGTATTCCCACCTTCATTGTGTATCATCTATCTTCTGTAGGAAACAACATAGAACATGATGCTCTGCATTTTCCTTATATAAAAACAAACATCGAGACACAAACTCTACAATTTCACACATAAAACTAGGCCACCAGGACAATCCACTTAATGATTGGTACAAATTTTTTCATGAAATGATGCACCACTAAAGGAAAACATTGGAACTCTATGAGAACCATGTCACACATAGCTAATGGAATAAAATGTATTCCCTAAATAAACACATGGTATTGTTCATCCTTAGACCAAAAAACTAGGGATCACCAAAAACATCGCGGTCTCTCAAGACCTCAAACTCAAGATCCCTCAATAGGGATTCCTCCTCCTATTATAGTAGATATTACCACCACATCATATGAAACAGACATACTCTACCACTGAAATCTCCAATATCTAGATGCAATGTTCAATGTTCTTCTATCACTCTCCCTGAATCACTTGATTCCTGAACTATATCATTGTGTGACATCATTATCAGTGCACCAAACATCAATACACCCTTTCCTGGTGAATAAAAATTATTTACGTCACAATCCTATAAGAACCCCATCCACTAATATTGATGTAATTTTATCTCACATTGGGAGAAAACATACCTCAGACTCTTATGGTCTGTGTAGTCCAAAAACAACTCAATTATGCTGTAATGATTCTACATCTTCATGGAAAACACCACTACTAGTTACATTATATTTTCGGTGGAATAATTACGCTCATGGGGATATAATTGTAGAGAACCATATGAAATGACTTATCTCAACTATATCATTACACATCCCAACCCAAGACATGACGTGCCATAAAAACATCAAATTTGAACTAAATTTTCTCTAAGACATGAAACTTGGGCACTAACCATCTTCTCTATCAAATACTCGAAAGATATGTGGCATTGTTCAGTGCATAACGATTCCTGATTATTTATAGTCAATTCTATTAGTTGTGTCACAACCAAAAATAAATCAGCTACAAGCCCCCAATAATAGTATTCATTTCTTATAAAAATTCACACATTTACCTCTATCTTATAGAATACCCAATAAAAAAATATTCTTACTTCGACAAATCCATATCTAATACCTTATGAGATTCAAAATTCCCCATGAAATGGTCTTCTCGAGCAAAAAAACCACACTTTGGAAACTTCCCAAAAAACTTATGATGAACTAGATCTCCCAAAATTCCATGAAGATACTCTACATTCCCTTATTGTACACAGAGTACACAAATATTTCTCTAATGAAAACCACCAAAAAAACATTTTGAAACCCAAAGAACATAGTATTCACTCACCCCATGAACATAGTTGGATCATTCTTCACATCTAAGGAAATCGAAACAAACACGTAATTCCTGTTACGACAACAGAACACAGTGTTCTGAATACCATCATTATTCACACTCATATGATAATACCATTACTGCAAATCCATCCTAAAGAACCAATTTTCACCCTTATTTATTTCTAATAAATCATCAATCTATTTAAGAGGATTGTAGTTCTTCAATATACTTTGATTAAGAAATGATAATCGATATACACCTGCAAACTACAGTGAACCATCTTTAAAACAAATTAGTTTACCCCATGTGGAAACATTAAAATAACAAAACCACACTAGAACACACCATCGAGCTATATACGAAGATCTCACATCTCATAAACTACCATAATATATAGATAAATCAGATAGGAGTGATTCCTCATTGTAGTTCAATCCAAAACTCGACCTCTCGTCGAGGGGGTAACACTATGGCCTCCTATATAATGAAATCAGAGTAATATTCTAAGAAACTAGGTAACAGAAACTCTTTAATTTCAAATTAAATCTGTATTAGATCATCCATAATGTATTTATAGTATATAACACCCCACTGACCCATCTGAGGGTTTTCTCACCAACAAATAATACTTGCTCTCCATCAGCATTGATGAACACAACATGCCTCCTGAAGCTACCCACACTACCCTTCACTGAATAAAAAATATACATTATGAGTATGATGTCATATGGTTGTACTATAAACATTTTAAATCTTCCATTGAAAGGTTCTACCCAAGCTCTATCTCATAGTTTCTACATAATTCAAACAAGTCAGCTCGACCTTCAACTGACATAGATTGCACCAATGAAAATAGAAGACTCTCAATCTCATGTAAAAATAATATATAAGTATATTAGTTATAAATGAGTTAATTTCTCCTATATCAAAAAAATATTTTACCACTTGGAAACAAGAAAATGGTTCCTTGAACGAAGTCTTGCTCACCTAGCACTGGCAATGCTAAAGCATGAATCTGACCACAACCTACACTACGTCATTTCTAACCTTGTTGACAACCACGTATATAGTTGTGATCTAATTTCATTTGATATGGAGTGTCCCGGGGATGTCCATTATATTCCTAATCTGTTATCTACTAATAAATAACTAGAGAAACATACCACTGCAGCAGCTGGTTTCTTGATTGGAACTGCCTCAACGGAGGAAACTGAACTAGAAAAAATAGTGAACACTGACTTATTAGAATAGATGGGAAATATAATTGCATATGTCCTCTACCACCATAAGAAAACACGTGTATTATATATTGTAATATGTATTAGAGACATTGAAATAAGGGAAAAAATACATTGAGGATTGGGACCTACCCCTGAATGATTGAAGCTCTTATATCTTGAAAATTGGGAACCAGAGACAAACTCTATAAATTTTTAAGAATCATGATGACTTCCCTATCTTGATGATACTGTTTTTTATAAAATCCTCTCAATTTACTCTTTTTGATAAAAAAATGAGATATATATTAATCATAAATGGGGTTACCCGGCGCTGGATCACTGGATGAAAAGAC
The DNA here is from genome assembly GCA_963277665.1 of Viscum album. Taxonomy (NCBI): domain Eukaryota; kingdom Viridiplantae; phylum Streptophyta; class Magnoliopsida; order Santalales; family Viscaceae; genus Viscum; species Viscum album. The sequence goes on from OY728137.1 coordinate 119,061,720, forward strand.
TTCTCGAAATTCCATGCCTTGGCATACTGATCAACAAAATATTTGAATCATATGTCAAAAGGTTCCTAAAATGGATTCCAAACTATCTCACATTGGAGCTCCATGGTCAAAGGGAATGATGCTCTTGGTGACTTTCCTTCTTCTCCATCAATGAAAGACACTCAACTCTGAACAGGTCTCAGATATCCTCCCATGACCTCAATATCCTTTAGGAACAAGAACAAACATTTCTTGCTTCCCCACACAACCTCATCAAATCCAATGACTCTCAATTATCCATCTGAGTATGGATTAAATTAATACCAATCTCAACCTCCTCCTACCATTTCTCTAAGATTTAATTTGAAATGGAACTATCATACATCTAAAAACTTTGGCTCTCAAATGCTCAGAGTGTCCTCCTCCATGTTTCTTCAACGTTAACCTCTACCCTGTGGTGATATGATGGAGTAACCATTAGAACATAATCCATGTGATCCTGATGAAGAATATGAATTTAATCCATGCCTATGAAATAAAAAATGGGTTGATATCCTAAACATAAAATATGGAATACATTATATTAATTAATTATTTTCATTCTTTCTTTTTCGGTTAACCAATAAAAGGTTTACACATTGAAATGTAGGTGTAAATAAGAATGATGCATTATCCTTTCCTAGTTATCTACCCTAAAACAAGTATCAAATTATTTAGGATCCAATGTAAGCTTAATGGTGACTGCATTAGATCACATGGGGAAATAAATACCCATATCTATGTCAGTGTCTCGAGTTTATAGTGATTTCTAAAGAAAGATGACACTATTACCCTACAAGACCATGCATCATCACAAACTACTAGAAAAATAATCCATCATATCCCTAAAACATACCTCTAATACCACTTTATAATGATCACCTCTCCCTAAAGTGTACCCCTCCATGGCCAACAATGGGGGAAGTGAGATGGTGACCTCCCAAGACCTACCTCATGTGGTCCCTGGGTCAGAGACTAGAACTGAGGGTATAGTAAACTTTCATATGTGAGGAATTACACTATAATAGAAACATATGTGTATGAGAGACATAATATAGACCCCAACAGACTCCCACTTATACTCCAATACTAAAGAATACCCATGTACACATATGTAATTTCATAGAAGAACTACTACAACTGAAAGGAAAATATACATGTACCAGAAGAATATAAAGACAACATCAACCACGAAGCTCAAACAACTCCTTAAAAATGACAAGAAATTATTAAATAGCTTTATCTACAACCTATTCTAACTAACATGAAAAACAATATATATATATATAGGGTGATTATAACAATGTACTCACTTGGATCCTCCATATATCCTCATATGGAAAAGGAAAACTAAATCATGTTATAGAATAGTAGAAAATAAGTGAAAGTAACTCTTCACATAAATAGGTATACTATGTTCCTAACATCACTATAGATACACTCTCCATATATTACATACAATAATATTTATTATAAAAATTAATATTAAAGGTACTCTACTACCAATTCCCCACTATTTATCTCCTCTACCACAACATCGAACGTTCTGAGCATCTGTCTCAAAAAAGGACAAACCACAAAAACATGGTCGAAGCACCACAACATTAACCTCACACAACACAACACCACATTATCCTAATAAAATGTAATTAGGTAGTTTCTGGTACCACTGTAGCTCACATAATGTGTATCATAATTTGGGTAATATACCTCAATCCATCATTTTCAATACAATGAGTAAGTATCCTCAATCCATAAAAACCAATAAATGATATACCAATAATGGTCCTTATAAAACTATATACAAAAAATGTGTGTGTGAAAAAACCATTGGACATTAGAGCCCTCTACACCTATATGGGTAAAACTATCCACCCTGTATACCATCATGAATAAATACCACAGTAATAGAGATGATAAAATTAGGGTAGTCACCCAACCATCATCCCACCAGGATGTTGGTGAAAACACATCCTAGGGATCGTAATCATGGGGTATCAATTTCCCTATTCGATATGGTGGAATAGTGTGTTGAAACAAAAAAAATTACATGATATAACAAAGCTCACAAACACACTATGGTAATTTCCTAGTCTCGAACACTAGAGTATCTAACATCTCTCAAACTCTTGACTGCCACTCCCAAGACTAAATATCAAATAAGAAGACAATCATTTAATTAGATAAATTAAAATATCTTATCCAATTTTATAATTTTCACATTACGTTAATTAATTAATAACCCTTAATTTTCCATCAATAAATTACACATTACATTTCATTGGCATTTCAACAAATATTCACGCCCTACGAGTATACGAAAACTGAGTCCATAAATTTTCTGAGTTTCAAATTTATTGTTGCATCTCAACAAGCTCCATACCCATGTATTTCAAATGTATTCATTTATTTAACAATATTAAATTCTATATTACTAGGTTCTATTGGAAAACATTATAAGCTACCAAAACCCAAGGGGCTCATCATGGTGATTAGATGAACTACCTGTCAATTTTTTACACCTATAGATGGAGTGTATACTCATCCATGAGGATATAAAAATCAAATTCATGTGGCATACCCCATGAGTATTCAACTCCCAAAGAAAGAGAGTAGAAAAAAACATTTTTATACCTAAAGTAGTGGGAAAAAGAAAATAGAATAGTAAAAATTCATGGTCGCTATCCAAACAACTAATTCAAAATGGAATCCAGATTTCATAATAATGGGTAGGCCTTACTTCAGCCTGTTCTATCATGCCAGGTTCCCTCCCTGACACCCTCATGAATAACTAGAAGAATCTTTCCAGTCTCGGTGTCAACTGCTGCCACCAAAACCTGGCCACCTTTCCCTTATACTAAAACAACCCTCCAGGCATATCCATCATAGGCTCACATCAAATTTGGGCTTCTTGAACCCACGAACCACCACATTCGTCCAGGTTCAACCATCAAAAGATCACAGCACATCAAAAGAAGTAGGAATCAAACCTAGAAATAGGCTCTCGACCCTCAATCAAGGCATCATTTTTTCAAACACAATATGCTCTCATTGTTCCAAAACACAAGGAACATTTTTATTATACGTAAGAAGGAATGTAAGGCCCTATAATGGAATTATCATTTTCCACACAACACATTCTTATTCCATCATGATTTAATTGGTTAATTGTCACATTATCCAACTATGGGAAACCTAACAAACGATATATCAAAACATTCAAAAATTATTAAAACAATTAATTTAATATGTATTAAATTATTTTATTAACAACAAATAGAATATTTCATGTTCATTATCCAATTAAATTAAACATTCACACATATATCAATTTTATTAACATGTAATTTCAATAATAACTAGATTCATTACACATGCCTCATTAAATACTTCATCTTTTAAAGTATCTATTAATTTATTCATTACATTATTTACCAATTTCCATGAAGGAAAACATGATAATCAATGAAGTTCATAAATATCTCACTCTTTACAGAAACAATATAAAAACCGTTATCATGGTATGAAGACAATAATTTTTTATGTGATTGTTATCAATTACTTAATCTAGTTCAATTATTTAATTGGGTCATTTTCATTGCAATACAAGGGGATAAATCAAGATAACTCTACAATTGAATGTAATTAAATAGAGAATAAAATAATCCCCCACATAAAAAAGATGATGATGTTCTTCATATGAGTGTATACCATGAAACAGATCTATGATCAATCCTACCAGCAAAACTACATTCATCATTGGATGTCAAGACAACACCCCTCAAACTGAAACAAAGAAAACCCAAATTAGAACCATTGTAATTAATCTGACAAATCATGATGATAATATATGAAAGAAAATGATATTAAAGAGGGAGTAACCACAAGAAAATGACAAAAAATCAACATGGATCAAGAAGCATCACCACATATAAAATATAGTAGCTCAAGATCAATTCTCATCAATGGGATATCCAAAACACCAAGGAGAGGACTACCAGTTTTTCCGGGATGAGAGAGAGGGAATCTATAGCCATAGGGTTTGATAACCTGAGTAGCTACAATGTTGTAAAAATTTACATTAGAATAGAATTACATGATTTCTAGTCCACTTCAACATTCTGTAATGCCTCATGGATGATATTTTCCAAAAAAAGATCACTTATTAATTTTATTTATAATTTTAAAATCCAGGAAAATTATACTTTGTGAATCCCACTTTCATGTCATGTAACTCTTCACGATGTGAAATTCATCCATGCTTCCATACTCTAGAAAATAGAACTACTCCAGACATTCTCAGAGCCTCCTCCATGCCCCATATGTCTCAAAAACACAAAATGGGGATAATCCATGTGGATTTGGGAACTTACATATATCATATATGTGGTTTTGTGATGAAGAATGACTCACATAGCTTCTTAAAGGATATAGTAGGCACATGTACATACAATGTTATCATATATTTAGTATAGAAAAGTAAATTATTTATTATATATTAAGCATTATAATTTTTGAAATTTATAATTATTATTTTATATATATCACATATAATCATTAAATATTTCCTTATTACCTTTCATGTAAAGTGTTTTTGAAAAAAAATGACATTACTTTGTGAGATGGTAGTCCTCCATTCACCCAAACAATGTTACAATATCACCTATGGAATGGAAGGTAATTAAATTTATATGATATAATTTCTAAATAAATATAAATATTTTATAAATATCATATATCTATTTTATATCCATAATCATTGCCAACCAGTAGTGGTGATGATGGAATGATGAATGAAATTTGTTCATGAGGTGGTAGTCTGCCATACACAAAAATACTAACTTCAAAACCCATTTTATATAAGTGTAGAAAGTTTTATATCATTAACCTTACATTAAATAATTTCTATAAATAGAATATAACTAGGTAATTATCTCATCATGTTAAAATAATAATTATAGGTGTTGGAGGAATAATTAAAATAAAGACGCTCATTGAAGACCATTATCTCTTCTTTGATTATCTTTATTATGTTATTCCCAAAGCAATCAAATGTTGGATTTATGACTTACATAAACATTATATGATTAAGTTTGTTATGTTTTATATATAATTGGGTAGATCATTTTCATGAAAAATGTCATTTTTTGGTGAGAATAAGTTAGGGGGTGACTTGCTTTTTTGAGTTGAGGAGGAGAGGAAATTTTCTAGATACATAAATATGTTCACTATTGGGAGGTCAATATTACCTCAAGTGGATTCTAGAATGATAATTAATGTGATTTAGGGATGATATGGTCAGTTAAACCTCCACCAAAAAAAAATGTTTTAAACAATATTTTCGTTTATTTACATGTTTTTTTCATTTATACCATTTTAGTTTTCACTATGGATACTGGTATGTTTATACAATGTAATTTATAATTTAAGATAAAAATAAAATTCTTCATACTGTGTAATTTGGACCCAATAATTATAATTATTAAATACTAATGTCAATATAAATAAACTATTTGTTTAAATAGAAAATTTTACGATAAGAGCATGTAATATTCAAAAATATCATTTTAACCTAAATAGTAGATTCCAACTTTTTACTATTTATTAGTCAATATAGTAATAATAAAAGAAAAATTGGTCCCTTAACGGAATATAGTTTCTATTTTATATATTTTAAAAATCACTAGGTAGAATATATTATTTTTAGAAAATTTTTATCTTTTAATAAAATATAATTTATCATAAAAAGTCATTAATGTCAATTTAAAATTTATTAATTTAAATTGATTTAAAAAATGTTAGGAAAAATATGGAATTCTAATTCATTTTATTAAATTTATTAACATAATATATTCAAGTAGAAATATAATGTAACATAGTAAATAACTCTATCTACATGAATTTAGTTATTTTCAGTATCAATTATTTTATTTAATTATGAACTAAATAATTATTTATTTTTGGAAATTGATAACAATTTAATGTATTTATTTCATATAAAAAAATTAATATAAATAAAAAAGATAAAAAACTGATTTCTAATTCGAAAGGATTTTTATAACCAATCATATATTTTCATTTAACCAATCCCAAATATGTCTAGATTTTAAAATTAAGAAAGGTAACTTTTGGGAATTCACTACATAACTTATTATATAGGTCACCATCTTGGATGTTTCTCCAAAAAACTCATAAAAATGTCCATCTATAATGAGGATATAAATATGGAAAAATGTGTTTTGGAAAAAATGGTTTCTGGTCAGAGTAGACTACTCAAGAGGGGGGGGGGGGGTTAATTGAGTATCTATAAAAAATTTGGTTGAAAAGTTTTCTAAAAAGGTTCCTCAATAAAAAAATACCACCTGGTCAATCTAGGTAATGAAGTCATAAAAGCTTTACTATTCAAATAACCTCTCATAAGATTGATTAATTCTCATTAATATTAGTATGAGTTATTGATACTACTTTCAAAGCTATTCTAAAAAGTCAAAACAATGATAACTTCAATCCAAGTTTAACTATCAACGAAAAATCTAGTGATTTCGGAATTATACAGTAAAAAAAAATTAAACAACACTTCAGATAATTCAAGTTGTTCTGTCTCAAGTAGAGACCTAATCCAGTCCACTTGGTGACCACATGACACCAAGAAATTAATATTAATAAAAATTTAACCACACCTTGAATTGGGTTATACAATAATGCACAAATCTTTTCAAGTCACATGAACTCTTCCTCAGTTATCCGTGGGTATAAACTATCTGGTCACACAGGGACCTCTTCCAAATGTATACCTGGGAGTAAATAAATGTAAAATTATATAAGTGTAAGGATATATTTTATCCTTTAGTTTAATGCAATAGATAGTGTGTGTTTTTATTAAAGACACACGCACACTGCTTGAAAGCTAAAACAATACGCAATAGGTCAAAAATTAAGAGAAAAAGGTTAGAAGCACTCTGAGTATAATTCTATGCAGCTCTAGACTTGTACGATAAAATATATACAAGTTTCTAGTCTTCTTGTGAAAAAATTATTATCAAAAGTCTGGTTCTCAAGATTATATATATATACAAGCTCGTGTTCTTTATTGAGTTGGTATAGAGTTGATGTTTTTGTCTCAGATCTATGGTATTCCATCCTCTTTACTTGAGAATTCTTTATGTGTTTTTAAATGTATCATGTTGGATGTATTAGTTCTTTTCAATAACATTTTTCTGCATTTGTTGTTTTACTAATGTGTATTTTTATATCTTAGTATATCTTCCATATTAATTGTGGGTGCACACGTTGGATCCGACAAGATCCATGTATTCTACACACCACACCTCGAACTGTCAGGTGACATGTCTACAAAGAAGAATTAATAATGTCAGTTCTTTTAAATGTCTCATATATGACTGTTAGAAATTAAATTGAAAACAATAAAACTGATTAAAGAATAATGTCACAATTTATTTTGAAATGGTGTCACATGGAAATAGTTTCACCAAGAAATAATTTATTCTTCTTTTCCTTCAAACGGTGAGACAGTAATGATGGAATAATTGTATGCAGGTCAGGAACCAGTAGCATAGATTCTGTGTTAGTATCATGGTGTCTAGTCATTTTCCATACTTCTAAAAGTGTCTTAGTGATTCTTGAAAGTAACTAGTAGTTGAGACCTCATGAAATCTGAAATTGGTTGTGGTGTGTGGTCACGATGTCTGGGTCACAATGTCTGGGTCACGATCTCTAGGTCACGGTGTCTGGGTCATGGTGTATGGGTCACGGTGTCTCGGTCACAATGTCTAGGTCACAATGTCTTTTTAATGATGTTTGGGTCACGGTTAATGGGTCACAGTGTATCAGTCATGGTGTCTCGGTCCTTTTCTAGAAAACTAGAACTTGTGGAAAACTCACAGTTTCTAAGATGTAGCCAAATGTCTGCATACATACATAAACAATAATATTCATAGAATTAATTAGATATGATCATTCATAAAATAAATTCATTATAAAAAAATTAAAAATATTTTACAATAATCAAACCTGATTTATATGAATTATTGTCTGGAATAATGTTACTTTAATCACAAAGAATCTGACCATCTGTAAACATTATTTGAGATATATTAAACTAGAGTAACATTATTTACCGTATGTATAGGATTTGTGATCATTATAACATTATTAATACATGAGGGGTCCAACAATATCCCTCTTTTTATGATCACAAAAAATATTTGTTCACAGTGTCCTATTCTGCCCCTTTTTAGGTTATCAATAAAATACAACCAAAATATAATGAATAAAAATAATAGAATATAGGGAAACAATGCACATTCCATTAGATTAAAAACAAGTTTAAGTATAAGAAGTAGGTAAATGTACAAAATATCACTGTTAAAATACAATTAACAATGTTCTTTTGCACTAGTTTTCTTTCCATTTTCTGTGGAAGCAACATCATAAAGAGCCACAGGAGAATAAGTAGAATTCAAAGAAGGGATTGAGCCAACTGAAAGAGAAGGAATAAGAAGTCCTTAAAAACTAAAGGGGGAAAAGTATGTTTTGTGGAATACCAATACTAGTTTTGTTCAAGGATAACACATCGGATCTTCCTCAGAGCCTGAGATATAGACACTAAGGTAGACCAAAATGCAGTGGATAAAGAAGGAGGTAAACCAGGCCACAAGGGTGAAGCTGGAGGAGGAACAATAGTAGTGCTCTGCACATGAAGATAAGGATTCAATAATTGAATTAAGTTTGTAATAATCTCATCACTATAATACGTTCTTTTCGGAAAATCATCTTTTTTCTCCATGAACTTTTCCAATAATGAAGTTAAATCATTCATCTTTTGAACATGACTCTTGAAGTCTTGAGTAACAAAGGGTATTTTCAAATTATCTACAGGATAATTTAAATGATTTGTCATATAATGCAGAGAGATAATCCTATAAAATTATAAATACACTTTATTTTTAATTTCATCATGGGCATAATTTGCAATATTTTAGGGAATCCATACAAAATCAAGTACCCTATCACTATTATTGACAACTGTAGATAGTGTCTGTTTTTTAATGCCACATAACACTAATTAATGTTCTTCTTTAACAGAATTTTTGAGATGATCACTGAAAAATTATGGTTGAGTTGACTGTCGAGAGCCACTAGAGGTTTTAATAGCTGATGTGAGGGACATTAGTTGATTCAAAATGGTCTGTAGACATCTTTTATACTCATCAGTCATTTTTTTGAGACTAATAACATGATCACGCACCTCTTGAAATATCTTCTTGTCTCTCTCAGCCACCTTTTCATATAATGAAGTTATGATTGGTTGAATCAGCAGGGCAACATCTGGTAGAATATAACCACTTGAATTTACAACATGATGTGCAATAGGAACTTGTCCCGATTTCATGACATTGTGTAGATCCTCAACCATATCTCTGAGAGACTTCACCCAGCACTTAACTGTTTGATCTCAATTCTGATCTCTTTAATTTCATGAGTCATTTTTGGATGAATCTACCATATGATGTTCTCTATCTGTATGGCATCATCTCTTTCACATTGTTTTGGTTATAGGAATAGGTTTTGTGTTCTTGAGCTTTTCAACTCTAGAAAAAAATATTCCAAAAGCATTCAAATCACTCTAACTTCTGAAATATTGAGGTTCTTGTGAAGGTTCATAAACAGGAGCCAAGATAAGCTCAGGATCCTTGGCAGAGAATATATCAAGATCAAAGACTGGTTTCAATTAAAACATTTTAGACAGGTCTATACCATTAACTGAGGATTCCTAGGTATCATTCACATCAATGTAGCTAGGGAACCTATACCATGTATCCAATGTTCTTTGATCAATAGGATTAGGAATTTAAACACTTTCTAGACTATGGTGTGTCTCCCCCTCAACAAGTGAATCTCTCACAGGACTAAGATATTTAGTTCCTTGATCTGATTTTAAAATATCACCTCCAATAATTTCATATATTTATTTTCTTGCCAACTGGTAGTTGTTTTCCATTCTTTCCATAGCAGATAAGATAACCTCAGAATTAGCTTGTGTTCACAAAAGTTCTTGAACCAAAAACTATTTCTCAGGAGAAACATATTATTCTAAGGGCTTATCAGGAACAACCTATTCTCTTATATTAGGAACAAATTAATTTCCAAAAGTAGTTTTTTCTTCCACATCAACGGTTTTTTTTAGGAACAAGTGCTTCCTTATCAAAATTATCATGTGGAACAAGTCTACTATTATCATTATCATGGACTTTTTCTACTATAGGTTCTAAAATTGCATCTTGTTCCTATTCAATAGTATAGTAAACAATTTCATCAATTTCCAAACAAATGTCATAAATGTTCTTAGGTTTTGAAGGATGCCCACCCTGATTAATCATTTCATACACCCTTTCATTATCCTCCACCCATGCCTTTCCCGAAGATTCGATTTTATTTTTATTAATTTTAATGTAACCTTGGAGATAAATTATTCATATTTCGTGATGAATTATTTATTTTTTCCATCCATTATTTTAGCATACATCATAGAGGAGATTAACATCGAGTTAAATAAGGAGGTAGAATTTGAGGTAGTCTTAATCAAGTCATAGATTGGAAGAATAACAGACATTAACATGTTAGTCTTGTGTCAATTATTAATAAGATGTATAAACAATACATCCTTATACGTGAGTGTATAAAAATCTCATTTCCTCAGACTAATCGAATTCTAAATAACCTTACACAACCATCTAGTTTCATCATCTAAAATAGTAGCAATTGCTACTCTCTTCATTTTTGTTTCCATCAAAATTCCCGAATATGCTTATAAAATAAAGATATCACATAGATGAGGAGGACCTATATAGTAGTTATAAAAAATTCCCTCGTAAGGTATCCCTAGGGAATAATCCAATAACCATGAAGAAAAAGTTGCATCATTGGACATTAATTTAGCTTCTCACAAAAAAATCATCATTGGTATAAAATGATAACTGAAAAAAACTAATAGAACAGAGTAATATGACTTGGATAAATTGGACTTGTATACTTTGTGAACCAATCCATCAATCCCTACTCTTTCAGTACTTTCAACACTGGCTACATACTTGAAAACAACCATTTAGGGAAGATTTCCTTTTATGGTACCACCATTCTATCAATAAGGTTTAGGTTTTGTGGGACTTCAGGTGCTACCTTCGGTGCTCTTTTCACTTTCTTCTTAGATTTTTGCTTCTCGGGGGTAAAACAAGATGGGAACATCATGTTGGGAACTCAACTATAGGATCAAGAGAGAGAGAGAGATATGAATGATTAAAAGATTCTAGTAGTTTGAGAGGGAAAGTTTTCAGGATGGAGAGAAGAAAGCACGAGTGAAGAAGATAGTTAGTGACATTTGGTTTTAATGATTTAGAGATTTCAAGCATCACCAAGTAAAAGCTGTGGGATAAATATAGTAAAATAATCACCATTATGATATGGGTAATAAATTATAAATAAAACAAAAAATGTATCTTTACGGTGAGACCGGAACAATTTTTTATAGTGTCACCTTTACGGTGCTTCTCCACATAGTGCGACCGTAATACTTGAGACGGTAAGAAAATGAAAGTAATTGAGAGACAGTAACTATGAGACCATAAACCTGAAATACTAACTTTCATGACTTGGAGAGTTAGATAGTAATATTAAGAAATTAAATTGTGAAATCATAAATTGTGATGCAGTAAGTTGTGAAATAGTACACTTTCTACTTAAGATATATCATTCCTAATTCTTGTATGATGTAATCTATCCATTCAGTGTTTAATGGTTTGGGGAATATATCAACATGTTGATATTTGGTTCCAATGAATTCTAATGTGATATCACTGTTTCGATAATGGTCTCTCAAAAAAGTGATGTCTTACATCAATATGTAATGTCCTAGAGTGTGAACCAGTATTTTCTGACATGTTAATAGTACAAAAATTGTCATAATTTATAAGTACATGCCTGAATTTGTATCCATAATCTATTAATGTGTGTTTCATCCACAAAATTTGTGCACAATAACTACCTATATCTATGTATTTAGCTTCGCCAATAGATAATGCAATTGTGTTTTTTTCTTACTACACCATGCTACTAGAGACTTTCCTAAAAAGTGACATGTTCTAGAGGTTCTCTTTATATCTAACTTACAACAACCGAAATCAACATTTTAATAACTAAGTAACTCAAATTATATATCTATAGTATTGAAGAGTCATGTATTGGGTGTATGTATTTAGTATTTGAAAATCCTTTTATCTAAAGTTAAAATTAGATTCCATCATTTTTTCTTGAAAATGAGCACACATACATAAACTAAATATAGTGTTAGTTTGGCTAGCAGTTAAGTAGAGTAAGCTTAAAATCATTCCTCTATAAGTGGTTTGATCAAATTTTTTTTGTCTCTATCAAGATACAACATAAAAGTAGTGCTTATTGAATTATCACAACATTTAGTGATATCCAAGAAAAATGGTTTTAGAATATATTTAGTATATTTTCTTTGGTTAAATATAATACCATCAATATTTTTAAATATTTGAAATCCATGAAAGAATTTTAGTTCACCCATTCGACTTATTTCCAATTCTTTTTTCAACATTATATGAAATTCAATATATAAAGAATTTTTTATGATAAAAAAAATATCATCAACATAAATTCGAACTACTAAAACATAATTGGAAATTTGTTTTATTAAAAGGGTAGGATCATCTATGCCTTTTTAAAACATTTTAAAATAAGAAAAGTACTTAATATACAATACCAATATCCTAGAAATCTTTTTAAATCGTAAAATTCTTTTTATAATTTGAAACCTAGATTTGGAATGTTAGGAATTTTGAAACTAGGGGGCTGTTCAACAAATATATCCTAATATATATACCCTTTTTGGAATTCTGTCTTAACATCCATTTGATATTGACTTAAATTTAGATGAGTAGTATAAGAAATAAGGATTCTGATAGCTTCATATCTAGCTACTAATGAAATTGTCTCCTCATAGTCAATTCCTTCTTCTTGACTATATCTTTGGGCAATCAATCTAGCTTTGTTTATAACTATATTTCTAGATTCATCTAACATATTTATAAACACCAGAATAGTGCCTATTGTAAATTTGTCTTTGGGACTATAAATTTTTTTTGAAACATTGTTCCATTCAAACTGATTAAGTTTTTATTTAATAGCCATAATAGAACACTCATCATTGATAGTATAATTAATGTTTGTAGGTTCATGTTGTGACCAAAAAACCGGATTATCTAATTGATTTCTAAGAGAAGATCTAGATTGAGTTCCTTTATCTAAATCACATAAAACATAATCTAAAGGATGGTTCTTTAGGGTTCTAACAAATCTATAAAAATAGGGACTACTAATTTCTAGATCATTAACAGGTTCGGGTTCAGTATGACTTAAATCTGGGAAATTTATAGAACTAGATTTTTTCACAGATCCTTTTACCGGATGGTAGGAGGGTTACTTATTTATGTCCACATTTGATATATCATCCTCTAGGTTTTCTATAGTGGTATTAGGCTCATGTGGATCTGTCTCATCAAACATGACCTGGACAAATTCCTCAACATAAATATTTCTTTTGATAAACACTCTATATGATTTACTAGAGATTTAAATCCATGAAAAATTTCTACATCACTCTTGGATGAAAACTTGTCAAGAATTTCATTAGTATTAAGGATATATACTTTTCAACTAAAAACATTAAAGTACCCTACTTTGGGTTTTCTATTGTTCCATAATGCATATGGGGTTCTTTTAATAGTGGGTATAATCGACACTCTATTAATGATATAACTTGTTGTATTTATTGCTTCATACAAGAAATAATTATGTAATTCAAATTAACTAAGAATATTTATAGTAATTTATTGCATGGTTATATTTCTTCATTCTATAACTCCATTGTGTAGAGGTGTTCTAGGGGCTCAGAAGTTATGACTATAGACATTTTTTTAGAAAAAGGTTTCAGAAAATTGATTTTCAAACTCACGGTCCTAATTACTTATAGAGGATTCAACTCTTAGTTCACCATATTTTTCTACATTTTCAGCATATTTGGTGAAATGAGAGTAGGCTTCAAATTTGTGAGTCAAAATTAATGTCCAAGTATATCAAGAGAACTCATCTACAAGAACATAAACATAGTGCTCCCCATTCATCCTAGAAGCTCAAGATGGTCCAAAAAAATCCATGGGAACAAATTCAAGTGGATGAGAATTTGACACTTCTTTCTTTGGTTTGATGTAAATTTTGTGATGCTTTCCCTTTTGAGAAAGACAACTAACTCTATAATTTGGAAACTCATGTTTGGGTACGTATTTGACTAATATTTTTCTAGATATCTTTCTAAGGGTGTGAATATTACATCATCTTAGTCTCCTATTACAGAGCTAAGACTCTTTTTGTAATACACATAATCATGAATCATTTTTAGAATATATAGAATATAAGTTAACTGCGTATACATTTTCAATTTTCAATGCAGAACATAATAATTCATTTTTAGAATTAAAAACATTGCAAGAATAATTTTTAAATTTAACATGAAATCCATCATCACATAGTTGTGAAATAAAAAGTATATTATATTTTAGTCCATCATCAAAAAGTAATTTCGAAATTAATACTGAGTTATATTTACCAATTTGTCCAAGGAAAATGATTTTTCCTTTGGTATTGTCACCAAGGGTGACATGTCCACCATAAATTTTTATTATGTTCTTAAAGCATAAATTGTACCTTTCCATGTGGCTTGAACACCCATTGTCCATGTACCATAATCTTTTACAATATCTCTTCAAAAAAAATCCCTACAAAATATTCTAGTAAAAACAGACTTCAGTAACCATATTTGTTTGGGTCACACAATATTAATTACTAGTTATTTAGGAACCCACATCTCTCTCATAGGATTCATTTAAGATATATGTAAATTTCTTTCAAAATAAAATCTATTTGGTTCCGAAAATTATGAAATAGTAGAGACTGTATCATAAATTGAACTAGCAGAATGATTTCTAGAACATGGAGTATAGACGTATGTCATAGATATAGAAACCAAATTGGTTCTTCCAAAATTAATTTTACCAGGTTGATAGCCCAAAATATTAATGTTTTAGGGGAAATATGTTTACCTAGAATTTGTTCCGTGGTATATTTACCATTAGTAAAACATTCAAGGTACTTTTCATTTTCTCATTATATAGCTTTAGTTTATTGTTTTTTTGAGTAATTGATCATTTTTCTCTCTTTATACAGTAATTTATTATTTAATAGTTGAGGTAAGAGCATGATGTTTTTTAGAGACATGTATTTATCTTTTAGTTTATTACATGTATATTCAATCATATTATAGTACTAAAACAATTCCTCATTAGAAATATTTTAAGAATAACATTCTTCTCTAGAATAATATGAATTTTGAACAAGAGAATCACATGTTTCCTCAGATGTATTTGTCATAAAATACATATTGGCTTTGTTATCTTGTCTATCATGTGTTGATTTTGTGTCTCTGGATATGTCCTCAGAAGCACTCCACATTTCTTTCATTTCCTTTTTATATATTCTATATTTTTACTCAAAATTGTTTCTATAGATGTTCTTGGAAAAATTACACTTTATATATCCCAATCGCTTACATTCATAGCATACTATCTCATCATATGTATCACTTATTTTTGAATCATTCATCCAACTTCTCTTTTGATCATATCTTCCTTTAATGTTATGATTTTTTAAAAATTTCATCTTCTTGTAAAGTTTCATACACCTTATGGATAATTGATCCATCTCCTCATCATTGTTAGGTGATGATTGTTTACTGCTAGAAAATTCCATAGATACTTTCAATTTATCTTTTTTTGTTTAGAGGTGGTAGTCTTGAATGCTATAGATTTTCTTTTTGGATTTTCATACTCTTTATTATTATCTTTATTATCCTATTCATATATAATTTTTTTCTGAATGAGTTCATTAAAAGGTAATTTCATGATTTCATGTGACTCTCTTATAGAGACAGAGGTTCCTCTCCATTTATCAGTATGCATCTGAGAATCCTCCTGATTTGTTATTTGGTAGTAACTTCTCATCTAAGAGAAATAATTGTGTTAGAAATTTCATTGAACCTAAGATACATGTCAGAAATAGCCTCATCATGATTCATTTAAAAGTTATCATATTTAATAGTATAACTATTGAGTCTCATTTCATTCGCATTATATGTTATTTCAGGTGAAACAGAAAAGGTATCCCAAATTTAATGGGTAGTTTTACATGAAGATATTCTATTAAATTACACATATTCTGAAGAGAAATATAAATTCATCATGGATTTTCTATTTTAATTATAGGTAGTCTTATTTGGGCCATCCCATGTAATTCTATCAGTAGTAATAATCTTATACTCATCTATAATTAAACACAAAATTTCATATCCCATACCTTCTAAATGCAAATTCATTTTAATTTTCTATTAGGAATAATTACTTCCATTAATGAACAGTGGTTTGTTTGTTGTATCCCCTTCTATTCTAATAAACATATTAAATAAATACTTTTAAAGATCTAGAAATTTATAATTAAAAGAAATTTTTATGTATTTAAAGTACAACTAAAATCACAATTGAATACTTTTAAAAATATAGTCTTAAAATAAATAAAAAAATCATTGATACCAAATATTGGTCAGAGTAATGTACTCAATAGGGGCGGGAGGTGAATTGAGTATCTTTAAAAAAATCTGTTGAATTTTTTTCTTAAAAGGTTCCCCAATAAAAATAAATATAGCCAATTAAATCAAAGTGATATAGTTATAAAAGATTGACTATTCAAATAACCTCTTAGAGGATTGATTAATTCATAGTAATATTATTACTAATTATTGATTCTACATTTGATGATTTTCTTATAAGTCCCAAAAATTATAAATTCTATACACGATAAACTATCAATGTAAAATCTAGTGATTAAACAGATCATCTATTAAGAAAAGTGATTCAGTCTTAAGATGAGGCCTGATCCACTCCACTTGGTGATAACTTGCCTTCATGTAGTTTATATTAATAAACTTTGATCCACACCCTGGAACAGGTTAATCAATATGGCATAGAACTGTCCAGGTCACATGACCTCTTCCATAGTTCTTCGTGGGTATAATCTACTTGGTAACACAAGGACATCTTCGCCAAATATTTTTCGTAGTAAAAAAAATATAAAAAGATATGAGAGGTAGGATATCTTGTATCACCGAGTTTAATGTAGTAATAAATATGTGTTTTTAATACAAACACTCACATACTGCTCGAAAGCTCAAACAATAAAAACAAAGAAAAAATTATATGAAAAAAGATAGATGTTCTTTGAGTGTTATTCATGTTTTCTCAAGACTTATTGGATTGAATAGATGATAGTATCAAGTCCTCTTGTGAAAAACAGAGTATCGTATGTCTAGTTCTCTAGCTTCTAGTGAGATACTAGATTGCATTATTTGTGGAGTTGGTATGGTGAAGTTGTTTTTAGATTTGTTCTACAGTATTCCATCCATTGTATTCGAGAATGATTAATTTGTTCTTAATATGTTTCTTTTTCCATTTATCAGTTTTCTTAAAAAAAATTCTCGCGCACTTGCTGTTCTACTACTGTGTATTTTTTACAGCCCATCTTATCTTGCTTCTTAATTATGGGTGCACAAATTAGAGTCAATAGGATGAAAGTATTCTATAACTTCTACCTCATTATATCTGGAGAAATATCTACAAAAAATTATTAATTATGTCAATTCCTTTAAATCACTCATATATAAATATTATAAATTAAATTGAAGTAAATAAAACATATTAAAGAACAATGTCACAATATATTTTGAAATTGTATCACATGGAAATAGTGTCACCTGGAAACTATGTCATCTAAGTTTCCTTTGATTAGTGAGATAGTCATGATGGAATTATTGTATTAATATTAGGAACTAGTAGTATAGATGCAGTGTTAGGATCACAATGTTTGGTCCTTTGAGAACCATTGAACGACGTCAGAGTGATAGTAGCAAGGAACAAGTGTCACATGCTTCGTTAGATCTGAAGCTGGTTATGGTGTGTAGTCATGGTGTTTGGGTCACAGTGTCTGAGTCAAGGAGTTTGGTTCATGGTGTTTGGGTCATTTTTTGAGGGTCGTTATGTTTAGGACATGGTTTGTGGGTCACGATGTCTTGGTCACAGTGTATGGGCCCTTTGGTAAAAAACAAGTACTAGTAGTAGACTCATACTTTCTCCAACATAACCAAATATCGGTATACATACTTAAGAATTAATATTAACAAAATTAATTAGACTTGATCATTCATAAAATAAATTCATTATAAGAAAATTAAATATATTTTACAATAATGAAACCTAAATTATAAGAATTATGGTCGTAAGTAATGTTATTTAAAGCATAAAGAATCATAACATCTCAACAAATGATTTGAGATAGATTAAACATAAGTAAGAAGATTTTCATGATGTATATGATTTTTTATCATTAAAACATGATTAAAACATACAGGTTCCAACAATGGTATGTCATTTTAACACCTATCATATTAGTTTAACCTTCGGGTAAACAACATTTTAACTTAACAATGGTAAATAGTTTTTTTTTACATTAACGATAAATATTGGACAAAATATATGTTTTACTTATTAAAAATTATGAATTAGTATGATTTGAAATATTAAATTATTTATCTCTAAATTTAATTCACAGGTGGGATAAAAATTAATTTAAAAAATTAATCGCATAGAATCGACGAGAAATGGGGTTTTAAAAGATAAATTATTCAAATATTTACAATTATTATAAATATATATTTAATATAAAAAATAAATTCAATGAAATATATTGTTTTAATTTATATAAAAATGATTGAATATTTCTTTGAATCCTACAGAAAATAAATTATAACATTATATATAAATTTAAAAAAGGTAGTTTTCAATTAAAATCAATTATTCTTATTATTCATCAAAAAATGACTATTTTCATTAAATATCCAAAATAATAACCATGTGATAATTTTGGTATTATGATTTCATGGATTATGATTAAGTCATAAAATAAATTTTCTCCGAGTTTTAAAAATTTATTTTAATTTTTGTTTCATAAGGAGAATCATTCGTTTTTAGAAAAAACATTGTTTTTTTCGAAAACATTTATTTTCATTCAACTGTTTGTAATTTTAAAAATACTAAATAGGTGTCTATTTTAATTAATTTAATAATGTTTAAACCATAAAATTATCATAATTTAGATATTAATATTTACACTTTCCAATTTATATTCTATGTTATGATGGTTACATATATCATGGGTCATTCAATCCTAGTGTTGCCTGTTAAATACGATATATTACAAAAAGTCACAGGGTTTCATGTAAAAAATATATTTAATAGATTATATTTTTTAAAAAATAAATTTATGATAATGTATTTGGTTGTTACATTCTCTTATACACTTGGTTTTATTGTCATACATGTTATCAATCATAATGTTCCTCTTCTAAAAACATGGGGTGTTACATAAACTACTTACCATGATAGGAAAGTGGTGTCTAATTAGTGAATAGATATATTTTTATACTTAATCCTAGAATAAAAACCTCTTTCACTGATTAATAAGAATGAATATAAACCTATCTCATTACTTTTTATACAATTAAATTCAATGTGATTAATCGATTCAATTTCATGGACACATACACATACAGACTCAGATATATATATATATAAAAATAATACACATAACAATAAACTATGAAGACTATTTAAAACTAAAGAATACATAATTATCATGGATTGGTATCATATATTTTTCTATGATTCAATAGTAATGGTTAATAGTAACAAAAACAAGGGTTTAAACATCATGTAAGGAAAATAAAAATTTCTACCAAAATTTATAACACATTTTCACCTAACACTAAATATCAATCTTCAAATTATATAAGGAATAATTTATAAAATTTATAAAATTAATCTTCATCTTCATTAAAATATATTTCCAAATATTTACTATATATTAAATCATTGAAACTCAGAAATTATATAAAATATATACTCAAATACATTACAAAACATCATATTACATCTTCTACTAAGATGTTTTTATGTGTAGATTAATACATTTTTTTTGCAAAAAATTTAGGAATAAACTCAATGTAGAAATGAATTTCTAAGGGAAATATTCAACCTCTTTATTGTAAACCATAATTACTCATTTTTCAAAAAATAATACTTTTAAAATCCACTGATGAATATATTTGCTAAATCATAAATTCATTTATAATTTAAATCATAAAATTATATATACTCCTCCCCAATTCCTCCCACAAATACATAGAATTCCCCAAAAAACATATGAATTTATCCACTTTGTTTTATATAAAATTCAAATATTAAATTTTCCTTTCATATGAACTTCCATTAACTCCTACATAAATTTAATCATATCAGTATCTTTGAAGCCTTCATGTCAGTATTAATGTGATTAGGATGTGTAGATGGTTCGGTTGGATAATTATCATATAGAATCCATCAAGACAAAACATCTAAAGATGATTATTTACTTACATATTTATTTCATGAATGTAATAGAATTCAATGTTAATCAATTATGTTTTTTCCTTATTTGAACAAACTAATTGGAACTTAATATCAAATCAAGATATAAATGTTCAATTAAAAAAAGGATGTTTTCTTAATAATTTTTTATTAACATTATAAACCCTTTTCAATTTAATAAATTTTTTTGATAACCACCACAACCAAAAATAAACTAAAACTTTTGTAAATAATATTTAACATTGTTATCAAATACTTTTGATTTTTCATCTTGGAATCATGATCACATACAATTTGTCTTTAATGTGTTGATAGACAATATTAATTTATCATTTAAAATTTATCTATTCATTTATGCCCAAAACCAATTTATAAAATCATAATTAGGTTTTTTCATCATAATGTCCAAAAAATTTATTAAATGTTTCTAGAAACTATTTTCTTTCTCAATAAACCATTTTCTCAAAACAATTACTATCAATTTTCTATAAAACAAAGATGGATGGTTTTTGATAAACAACAACCATTTATTTTTTTTATTGAAACCCATATGTATTTTTCTATAATATACTTTATATTATTAAACATGGGTCGAATACACTTTGATAAATCAATTATTTGAAACCAATTGTTGTTATTTTTCATTGAAATGGTGGTGTAGGCAGATGTTTTTATAGTATTTTAGAAATAATATTTTAATTTAATTTAAATGAAACTGTATACAAGAATTTAATTTTATAATAATATACATATGGTTAATAAATTTATTTCATCATGAACTGAAAAATATTATATCCATCTATCACATAGAACATGATATGTAAATGATCAGGTTTTTAAGATGTTTAAGCTATAATAAAACCCACTACTAGAGATCCAACCCATGAAAAAATGTTGTTGATGAATGGTTCAAGTATACATGAACTGTTATGTTAAATAATATACAATAATTAAGGAACACCGAAATCTATAAAACATTACTACAGTTCCTGCCACATTCGATAGATCCACATAATGTCAATTTTACAATCATGAAGCATGGTTGCTCTATGTAAATCCATTCACTCTAGAGAATGTTTAACCACATATAAATCTTTATTCATCTATAGAAATGGGTGGTGATGTGTCTATATATATTATTGATTAAATATAAAAATAAATTTTAATGAGAATAAAAATATTAGCAAATTATATTCAATGTGATGAATTGAATAGAAACTAAATAAGATTATTTAATATTTAAAAAAAGATTTGGGGAATTGAATCCAAGAGAAAGTAAAACATCATAATTATTATTTATAAATAAAATTATTACTATTAATGGAGGAATAGTAATCATCTATTGAAATTAAACAAGAACATGAATTTAAAAACATATGATATTAGAAAAAAACCAAAGATAAAAATGATAAATGAATAGAGCCCTACCAAATGTCGAATCAATATTATTTATTTATATCACAAATAACCACTTATATAATTATTAGATATGAATTTATTCATATATATAGTGATGTTTACATGTATATTTGTGTTTCTTGAATGACTCATTATATTCTTGGAGTGATTTATCAGGAAGTGAACAATGCCACTACTTTCCATTCAGATTATGGAATTGGAGGTGTAGGAAATTATTTATCCCAGAAAAAACGCATAATGAAACTCCATGAGTTTATAAAACATAGAGGGGAGTATTATAGACAGGAAAATTTTAATATATACAAGGAGAATAAAAATTATCAATATTTTTTTATTAATCATACACCTATGGAGTTTTCACAGTTCATTATTAGATTTCAAATTTCTTAAGGTGAAAATGCGGTTTTTCTATAGGGGGATTGTGTAAATAAGGGAGAATATGTATCAGTCATTATTTTATTTCACCAAAACACACACACACACAAACACACATATATATATATATCAATAATAAATACTAATTGTTAGTTATGTTAGGTCTTGGGGAATATGTTCATTAAAATATTTTCTATAGAGATTTATGTTTCATGTTCAATGAAGTATATAGGAAAATTATGTAGCATGTATTTTATTACACCAAGATTTATTCCCAAGAAAAATAATTATATGTTGAATTTCAATATAAATAAAGTGTGAATAATTATATTGGAGGATAATGGTAATTTACACTCATAGCGTAAGGTTTTTATCATTATAGACATAATTAATTTTGAATTTTTTTTTTCAAATGGTGTGCGGTGTATTATTTTGTTCTATATATTTATATTGGACAATAAGGGAATTTTAAAACCATATAAATATATCATAAAAATTAATTATAATTTAATGTATGGAAAATATTCATTTATTTACTTTCAAATATATAATTCTCTACTATAATATATACTGTGGAACTCAGGATGAACCTATAGTTATGATAAAACTTATATAAAACTAGTTGATATTATTTTAATAAAATATGTGATATTTATTGTTATATTGATGAAAAAAATGGAAATTAATCTTAATTAATCGAATCATAATAATTTAGGATAAGAAAATAGGATAATTATTTAGTCAATTCTTCTTATTAGGAATTGATAATTATCAGGTCATATCAATAATCATAACATGATATTCTAAGGATATGGTTTATATGATTTTTGAGCTATAATACAATACTCAAGTAATGATCTAAACCATAATCCAATTTTGTTGTAGGATAGTTCTATATTCCATGAGACTTTGTTTTCAAGAGAACCAATAATCCATGGAACACTCAAATACATTAGACATGTTAATGGACCATTACATATTTGATAGAGACCCATGATGTAAATAAAAAATATATAATGTCTTATTTCATTAATTTATTATGTCATCGCTATAGGAAGAGTCAACCCAAAAGAATACATTCCAATCCTTTTAAATGGGTTCTAATTATTTTATGTATTTAAAAAATTGACAAATAATTAAAATATGATAGGAAGGGATATGAAAATAATTAAACTAAAAAAACATACCAACATGTATAAAATAATAATATCACATGCTTGCAATAGAATTTAATGAGGTTATAGGGACGGAATTTGAATAGAAATTAAAATATTTTAACAAAATATTAATATTCAAAAAATTGGTTATTATTATTTATAGATGAAAGTGACTAATTTATTAAAATTGAAATTGAAATTGAAGAAAATAATTACATGATTAAAACATTGAGAGTTATAAAAAAATGAATAAATAAGAGAATAGGAGGGGTAAATATAGTATCAAATGGATCATAGAAGACCCTAAAACTATATATTAAGACGGATATGTGAAAAATATTCATCATTAGTTTTGAAAAGTACATTCCCTTGAATGTAAAAGGAAACCCACTATTTTTGTCATGGGAGGTGGTTGGATTCCCTCTAAATGTGTAGTCCAAATTTTTACACATGTTTTGTCCTAAACAAGAATGAATATTTGAAACTAATATTAAAAAATGTTTTTATATCCACCATAGTAATCCACCAAAAAATTATCATATATATTAGACACTTTTGGGTAATGTCATGGTTTAATGATAGAAGTATATTTTCTAATCTACGTAGACTCTTAAAATTAAATATTTTTACATTCTAATGAATATATGGAATTTAAAATAATGAAATATTAGTAGATATAAGTTATAAAATTTCTCTTCTATTAAAATAATTATATTTTTTAAAAACATGGTGTTATTCATTCAAAAATATTAGATGACACTCGACACAAAATAAAAGTTATCCAAATGTTTGAAAACATTATAGGTCATCAACTAATAATTTTTTTAGAAAACATATTAGATGTATTGAACCGTTATTTTCATGAAAAATGTATGCTAAAATTTTAATATTAAATAAAATGGTATTCATGGTAATTGCACTCTCTAATTTCTCAATGTAATAAAAAATTCATTACTAGTCCAAAATCATGATAAAAATGTTTGGTCTTAATCCATGATGAAAATAGCCCTCTAATTGACCAATATGACACTATATCCAGTTGAATGACATGCAACAAAATATTCATGGAATCCAAAAACCAAGAATCACATTAGCTTTATGATAAAATAAAACATTTTGATCAAAATATGTAACTTGTTAACCAAATGGATTAATTTTAAATATTCTCGAGAGTTGTATTAAAAATAAAATCATGAAAATTTTGTTAAATATAAATATATATTATTAATTAATTAGTGTATAATGTTATTTATTAATAATTTTGGAATTTAAATTTCCCAAAAAACCAGTAGTTTATATTTTTTTATGGAAATAGAAATAACAAGTAAACATATCATATAACATGAAATTCTCTTATAATATTCTTCCATCGAATATGATCCTTCATAATGAACATGAAAACACATGATTCATAAGATTCATACTGTGATTGAATTTTATTTATATGTTAACAAGAAAAAAAAAATTGTTATGTATATCAACTTATGAAACACCACTAATAAAATCAAACTTCTGTTTCCCAAATTAAAAACTATCCTAAAAAAACATGTTCTTAAAAAAAATAATTTTAATATAAATTTAATTTAATTAATTTTTGATAAAAAATTATGGTAAATAAATAAATTTATTTCTCCTGAAAATTATAAGTTAAGATCCATTCGATAATATTTGTTGTCAGTGATCAAGTACAACATCCAAATAATAAGAAAACAATAATTGGAAAATTCAAGATGGATTGTTGGTCATAAAATATGGATGCCCCATACTTTGAGTGTTTAAAAAAGGGAATCCTTCCCTTTTGTGGTAAGAGTTTTTTTTTCATTCCTCATTCATTGAATAAAAAATTGTAATGGTTAACTTTTATATATATATTTCAATGTCTTTTAAATAAATATTATGTATAAAATTTTTATTAATTGAATTATAGATGAATGTTATTTCAATTAATGAAATTAATCAATATAGGGACCACCTATTTGAATTTTGACTCTTCATTTGTGATATATTTTAAATTGTTTATGATTAAAAACCATTTTATATCATTTGATAATATATTAATGCAGAATGAAATACTAATTTCTAATTAATGTTGTATTTATATAGTTCTGCTGGTAAGGTGAATCTTCCAATGAATTTACACTATACATGATAACTATCTAAGTTAATGTTACTATAGTTACTAGTAAAATAATAATTAGCTAGTTTATAATAAATTAAGTATGTATATTTGTATCATTACATTAGTGATCAAACATAAAAATAACTTAAATAATACATTAATCACTTAATTTAAATATTACATCATGAAGAGGTCATCTATTCCAAAGACATAAGGGTTTAATGTATATTTATTTGTTACAAAACATGTAATTTTATAACACTTACTATCAGTTTTCTATGTTTTTTCTACTATATACCCCTTTTTAAATATATAACATGATGAAATAACCTTTATATCCAAGGGAAATCATGTAGTAATGATGATATCAAACACTCAGTAAGGGTAAATACATATCATAATGTATTATATCAGAATCATGATAAGAATATGATAAAAAAATATATAAATAGAAAATCATAAAACCATGTATGATAATTAGAAAAATTTATTTGTGCACATCATATAATAAAAAATTTAAAAAGAATCATAAAAGTTAAAATATATAACATTTGAATGAGACATACGGTGTGAGATTTATGAAAAAGGTATAATCATGAATACATGAAATTTATTAGTAAAAAAATTCATCTTGAATCTAGAAAAATATTGAATAATTTTTTTAAATGTTTCATAACATGATTAAATTGAAAATGTGGAATATACATAATAATGAGAAAACATGTGTGAGAAATACCCTTATTCTCATGCCAATGTGAACAAACTCATCATTTACATGCCTACAGGTGTTAGAAAAATCATCATGTCAAAATCTATGTGGAAAAAAGATTTCTTCATTGAATTTTTATATTATGAGATATATAGTTATAATTATTATTTTGAGGGATATTTATAACCCCAACTTTCATCACCCTTATATATTTGTTCCACATAAAAATTATTATTACCATAACATAAATGAATCATGGAAAATAATGGGTTTCATAAACATATCACATAAAATGAACCTAAAAATAATCGGTTTCATAAATCTATTAATCCAAATGTGTTCAAAATATAATTAAATATAAGAAACCAGTTAAGGGGAGAAATATCCTTTTATGAAAATGAGCACCATTTCATGAAAAGTTTTTGAAAATATTTTTTATTCATTATTGTAAAAGTCAGAGTTATGAGTCCTTTTTAAGGAAGTACCCTTTAACTTTAATAAAAATATAAATAATTACATACATGAAAATAATTTTGGATCCGAAAAATATTTTCCCCTAGAAATAAGAAATGAACATAAATTAAAATTAAATTTCCTAGAAAAAACGATGATCAATAATTAAATTTGTTTCTTAAATAAATGATTTTGAGATAGAAACACCATTACAATTAACTCTGATATCCAGAAGATTATGAAAAATCTTATAGAATAATATTTAAAATATTATTTAAATAATTAAAAACCATATTCTAATGTAATTATATTTATAATGTTTACAAATAATAATTCCCATCATGTATTATATTGTGGTAATCTCTTCTAAACATGTATTGTTAATAATTTTAATAAATTTGAATGAGGTTTAAAAAAGATATGTTAGTATTAATTTTTTTCCAACATTAATCATTTTGACTTATAAATTTATAATTGTGTTATATGGGATTTATATTCCTATTTTGTGAAACCAAATGATGAGGATATAGCTTCCTTTTTTATACTGATATCGATAGATTATCTTATAAAGATCATTACATTATTTATTATTAATATAGGACCATATTAATGATATATTTTAATCGTAAATATCATATATACTTAAAAAACATAATGTAAAATCATCTGTTACTGAATGTTAAGTTAAAAATTAAACACCTTTATTCATGGATGTGGTAGTTTGGAAAACAATTGAATCATGTTTTCATTTTTCATAATGAAAAAGAGAATGGTGATTAAAGCAT
Source organism: Viscum album (assembly GCA_963277665.1). Lineage (NCBI taxonomy): Eukaryota > Viridiplantae > Streptophyta > Magnoliopsida > Santalales > Viscaceae > Viscum > Viscum album. The sequence goes on from OY728137.1 coordinate 119,089,418, forward strand.
GAAAAATCATTATATTGAAATAATAATTTTATAATGATACTAATGTTTTCATTTTATGATGGTGAAATTAATTTTTTTAAGGAAAATATGTGTATAAATAAATATAAAATGGAAGATATGATTAAGAACATATACCTCACTACATAGATTATTACCTTTGAAAATGGGACTAAACCATTCAGTGGATGTAATTTGAGAATACCAAAACATTATTAAGGTGTATATTAGTTTTTATATGAGTATTTGAAAGAGAATTTGGTAAAATTTATAGTTTTTTGAGTGAGGGGATGTGATAAAAGGATTGTCCCTTTTATATGAGAAAAGAAGTGGTGTTCTCATAAATACCCATAACTACTCAATATTTAGTATTTAATCTCCAAAATAGTTCCTCAATAATTGATAAATACTATATTTTAAGGTATATAAGGATGATAGAAACATTTAATATTAATAAATAAGCAATACATAATGAGGTTTTCAAATTTTACTTTTATGTATACGACCATTATAATTTCAGTTTCCAGAATAGTAACTAGTTTTTACCTTAGAAATTTACCCACTAAGACCAAAAATTAAAAGAATCATTATTCTATATTTTTTAAGCATAGTTTAATATTATGATATATAACTTATAAAATACTATCATAGTTGTATGGAAAATTAATTTTTTAAAATATCTCATAACATAAAATACATATTGTTTATTGTTAGTTTTGGAAAAAATTATTTCTGAATAGGGTGGATTACTTATAACATTGGTTTAAATGAAAATAAAATACTTATTATTATTAAAATGTTGAAAAATTAAAATAAGATAAATTAAAATTTTCATTTCATCATGTTATATGTAATTAATCAAATCCTTTAAAATTAATGATTTTATTAAAATGATAGATAAATTTATAAAAAATTTAGAATTTTTTTTATAAATTTGAAATATTATTTTATAATGATATATTAATCATTATAATATATTATTTAATAGGATTAGTTTTTTAAAATAACAATTGTATTTAAATTATAAAATAATTTTACAAAAAATTTGTAATTAATAACATCTGCTTTTTCACTAAACACCTCAAATTAATTATATCTTAAGAAACCAAAATCATTAGCATAATATAATTTGACTATGATAAATTCAAAAAAACTGTAAATTATTTAATATTGAATTCATGATATTTATAATTAAATAATAAAATAATATTATAAATTTTATTAAAAAAATTATAAACATTTTTTTTCTACCAACTATTCTATTAAAATTTATGCTAATGATATATTTAAAATACTTCTAAAATATACATTTTATTAAATTTATTTTAATAATTAAATTTTTTTATTAGATTATTAGTATTACTATTTTTTCTAATATTAAAATATATTTTTTACAAAAATATAATTTTATATATATTTAATAAATCTTGTTCAACTATTTACACCTCTTATTTTTATTTATATGTTAAAATGGTATATATTTTTTTGTATTAATCTTCAATGTATATCAATTCAATAAATGAAATATTTTATTATAAAGGAAAAACCAAAGGCATTACATTTTACCCCTCCCTATAATAATTTATTCCTCAAAATATCATTAAATCAATGCAATTATGTGAGGGTAATTTTCTCTCATCTCATCTGTCACGACCCGTCCTTGGGGCCCGTGCCGTGACTACCCCAAGACCGCCTTCCATAGGCCAGGGGCTGGCGACTAGCACCAAGGCGTAAATCCCAACAAAAAGGGAAGGCATTGCCTTTGAAATGTAAACAAGCACCACAGAGTAAGCAAGTGGAAAAGTAAACACTAAGTAAAAACTGTACAAGCTGTGCTGAAAGTAAAAGGGGCCGGAAATACAATCCAAACTGTAAAGTACAACTGAAAGGAAAAACAACAACTGAAAGGAAAAACTGCAGCGTCGAGCCGTCCTCTGGAAGTCCCACATGAAGGGTGGGTACAGATAGCCTCCACTTCTCCTCGGGTCCACCTAACTGCTCCGAGTACGTCCCGCCCAGTGGTCCACCTCCAGGTATTGTCCTGCTCCACACGCCTCCTCCACGATCAGTGATGTCCGTCGTCTGCAACCAACACCACGAAGTGCGGGCATAGCCCGTGCAGGGGTGAGTATAAGCTACTCAGTAGGGACCCCGAGACCCCCGAAGGTCTCCCGAAATCCACAAAGGATAAGCCATGAAGGAGAGATACAATCACGAAGTAACATCTGACACGGCTTAGGTATATGCCCATTCATATACCTAAGTCATCAATTCCCCGATCATCTCCAACGTCCGAGCCCCAGCACAACCCAGTCCACACAGGAAAGCAAAACGCATACCCACGCAGGATAGAACAACACAATCCACAAAGGAGATTAAACAGTAATTCCACACAGGATAGCTCAACACAATCCACAAAGGAGAGAAACACAAGATTCATCTCACACAGGTATACTTCTTCGGATGACAAAAAGATGATCTCTGATCCATATAAGTCGTCGGACCCACGAAGGATCGATAGGTAACTAATCTCTGCAGTTACCCACATAGGATCAGACCCACACAGGATCGGGCCCACGCAGGACCTGTAGGAGTTGGCTCACACAGAACTGCTGAGTGTTGACCCACACAGGATCAGATCCGTATAGGATCAGGCCCACACAGGACTGGGCCCACGCAGGACCTGTAGCACTGATCCACGTAGGATCGCTGAGTGCAGTAGTCATCACAGTCCGCTGAGGATCTCTGCACAGTCGTCGCCGCAGTCCACTGAGGATCTTTGCACGGTCGTCGTCGGAGTCCACGGAGGATCTCTGCACAGTCGTCGCCGTCGAGGAAGCAGTCGCAGCCAGCACCAGGGTTCCCGCACACAGCAAGCTCGTTCGGGAGGGTCTGCTCCACGAGGCGAGAGGCTGATACATCAACTGTCACGAAGTCCAGATTTGATGTATCCAAAAGTTCTGCATCGTCAACAGGAAATCAACGCAACAGACGGCGCGTCGATCGGACACCCGGTCTTAGAGTTATTGGCTTTTTTGTCCCAGGGGCCCGGTTGGTTTTTAAGGACAAACCAACCCAACCATACTCCACCTGCGTCCAATCCTCGGGCAGAGGTTTCCAAAAGATCCGTCTCACAAAGAGGAACTCAACAAAGGTGACGGCACGTCAATCAGACGTCTGTGGCTCAAGATATGAGCATTTCTGCTCCGAGGGCCCGGTCGGTTTCATGTACGAACCAACCCGGCCGAACGCAATGTATTCCTAAAGCTTGAGTGCGATATACAGAAACGACCGTCTCGATCCAAGGATCGCGTTGCCACTGACGGCGGGTCGTTTGGAGGCCCGTTGTTCAAGATACGTTCATTTGAACGAAGTCTGTCCGAAGACGGGGGGTCCGGGCCCGGGCCGACCCGGCCCGACCCCCCCTGGTTGGCCCAAACTGGGTCGGGTCCGACCCGGTTGGCCCGGCACGGCCCGGCCATGGCCGGTCCGGCTCGGCTCGGCCGAGCGGCCGACGCGGGGGAAAGCCGCCGCCCCGCGTGACACTCCCGCGGCACCCGCGAGGTGTCGGCCAGACACCCGCGGGGTGTCGCGTGACAACCCCGCATCACCCGTGCGGTGTCGCCCTGGACACCCACAGGGTGCCGCGTGACAACCCCGCGGCACCCGCGGGGTGTCGCGCTGGACACCCGCGGCACCCGCGGGGTGTCGCCGCCTCCGGCCGCCGGCGCCGCTGCGCCGGCGACCCGCGCCACCACCGGCTTCCGCGGGCCGTCGGAGTCGCTCTGGTGGCCCGTTTTCCTTCCTGTCTGCGCCGTTGTTCCTCCCGGGTTCCGTTCTTTATTGTGGGATCATCAAACACCCATTGCGGCACGTTCCTTCATCGCCCTCCAAATTTGCAAAACACGAAGAACGACAAAGGGTTGTCGGGCCGTGTTTGTTTGACCCGCACCCTCCGCATTAGATAAAAAACAACGGGATAATTTGTTCAACCCATGAACTGACAATTTTAATAAAATAAAATTGTTCATTTGAAACCGGCTCTTTAATTTTCAAAGAACGTTCACGAGAATATAAGAGGGGTATCCCAAAATTATAAAATCCCTACCTCGTTGATCGTCGCGCGCGGGCGTTCTTCGCGGAAAAGCTCATCGCGGAAGAGAGGGATCGTCGCGTCGTCGCGGAATCCGGCGTTGAGTCGGCGAGCTCAACGGACCAAGAACAATAGATTTAAATTATAAATAATTAAATCTGTGTTTAAAACCAAAAAGGAAGGTACCTTGTGAGGAAACCCGAAATCACTCACCTCAACGGTCGGTGATCGGAGATCAGGGTGGAGAAGGACGTCTCGGACGGAAGCGTCGTCGATTTCCGTGTTCGGCGTTCTTCGCGTTCTTCGCGTTCTTCGCGTTCTTCGAGAGGGAGAAGAAGAAACAAGGATCCTCTCAAATCTTCTCCAAAGATTTTGGGTTGGTCTTATTTTTTTAATATGCCAACACACGAAAACAGGTTAAGAAACGATTGAATTAATTCGTTGAATTAATTCAACGAAAGAAATAGGCCATTTAATTCATGAAATAAACCGCCAAATTAAATGGTCTGTTAAGAATTTAGAAAACGTGTCAGTTGACTTTCATTAAGACGGGTTTTCACGGGTGCGTTTCTTAGCGGAAAGAAACGGCGGGGCTCTTGCGGGCCCCACCTCACAAATATCCTACCAAGGGGGTAGGATATTTCTGGATGGCATCCTATCCAGTTCAACTCAGTTCAAGACGCCTTTAAGTGTCTTCAAGTGGATTCCAAGTGGCATATGTGAAATAAAATAAAGTTGTCGCAAAATTATTTTATTTCTTAACTTTAAGCACGAAAATTAAAAACCACACCCGAGCAAACGCAACTCCGGAAGAGGAGTTTATAAGAGAAAACCGGCGCTGCGATTTCATTGGTGCCCTCAGAATTCGATTCTGGGAACCGGTTCAAAAGTTAGAAAAACTCGTACGCCCGTTCACTGAACGTACCCGAGCCAATCTTTGGAAAATGATTCCGGGAACACCGGTCCTCGGAATCAGGTGCCGTCAGAAACTGCGCTCTTTACGTCCCCGTAAAGATACATCAAAAAATAGGGAAAAAAATGTGGGTACTGAGCACGCATCTGAGCCTCCCGCTCCCAAGTGCTCTCCTGGAGGTTCCCATGCTACCATCTGATGCGCACAAGAGGAATCGATCACCCATGTAGGACCCACTCCTGTCGATCCTCTATCTCCACTGGGACCCCCGCGAAAGTTGTTCCATCATCCACGTCTAGCTCCCCATAGTCAATGATGTGTGTCGGGTCGTGCACGTATCTCCTCAGCTGGGATACGTGGAAGACGTCGTGCACCCGGTGCAACTGAGGTGGCAGAGCCAGACGATAAGCCACCTCGCCAACCCTGCTGAGGACCTGTAAGGGTCCGATGAAGCGTGGAGACAACTTTCCGCCTCGGCCAAATATCCTCAATCCATGTCGAGGTGAGACCCGTAAGAAGACATGGCCGCCATCCTCGAACTCTAGTGGCCTCCTCCTCCTGTCAGTATATGTCTTCTGTCGGCTCTGTGCTGTCCTCATCTGCTCCTGGATGACCTGGACCTTCTCTGTCGTGGCCCGGACCATCTCTGGTTCCACAAGTGCTGTCTTCCCAGAGTCTGTCCAGCACAAAGGGGATCTTCAAGGCTTGCCGTACAACGCCTCGTAGGGTGCCATCCCGATGGTGGAGTGGTAGCTGTTGTTGTACGCAAACTCTACCAAGGGTAGGTGGTCCTCCCAGCTGCGACCAAAGTCGAGGACACATGCGCGGAGCATGTCCTCGAGAGACTGAATAGTCCTCTCCGTCTGACCATCCGTCTGAGGGTGAAAGGTGGTGCTCAGACGTAGTCGCGTCCCGAACGCCTCCTGCAACCCCTTCCAAAGCCGGGAAGTAAAACGAGCGTCCCGATCGGAGACGATAGTCGATGGCACACCGTGAAGTCATACAATCTCCTGAACGTAGAGACGCCCCGAGCTCTCCACTGAGCCCTGCTATCGGATGGGTAAGAAGTGTGCCGACTTGGTGAGTCGGTCAACAATCACCCAAATGGAGTCGTGACCTCTAGAAGTGTGTGGAAGTCCAGTCACAAAGTCCATAGATATCCCGTCCCACTTCCACTCTGGGACCTCCAAGGGCTGTACCAAGCCTGCTGGTACCTGATGCTCTGCCTTCACCTGCTGGCAGGTGAGGCACCGTGAAACGAACTCTGCCACAGCCTTCTTCATGCCCGGCCACCAGTGCTGTCGTCTGAGATCCTGGTACATCTTCACCACTCCAGGATGTACCGCCAAAGGAGAAGTGTGATACGCTCTCAGCACCTCCTCTCGTAAAGCGACTGGTACCAAGGTACGTACTCTGAAAAGGGAATCGTGCTCTGCTCCAAGGGAGAAACCATCAGGTTCCTGTCCTGAGGATATCTGTGCACGCCATGTCTCACAGTCATCGTCCCCACGCTGTGCCTCTCTGACCCGCTGAAGAAGTGGAGGAGAGACTGTGAGAGACTGAAGGAAGGCTTCTCCATCTCTATCCACGAAGGATATCTGCAAAGCGGCTAGCTGCTCTGTCGCCTCCTCAAGTATCTGGATGCCCGTCCTCCAGCTGAGGGCATCATCCACCACGTTCCCCTTCCCAGGAGTATAGACTATCTCAAAGTCATAGTCCTGGAGGAACTCGAGCCATCACCGCTGTCTCAGGTTCAGGTCCTTCTGAGAGAAGATGTACCTGAGACTCTGGTGGTCAGAAAAGACTGTGAAGAACTCGCCCATCAGATAGTGTCGCCATGTCTTCAGGGCAAAGACCACTGCTGCGAACTCCAAGTCATGGGTAGCGTAGTTCTCCTCATGAGGCCTCAACTGACGTGATCCGTAGGCAATCACGGCCCGCTCCTGCATCAGGACACACCCGAGTCCGGTCCCTGATGCATCGCAGTAGACTATGTATCCAACTCCCTCCTCAGGCAACCTCAAGATAGGTGCGCTGGTCAACCTCTTCCTAAGCTCCTGGAAGCTCTGCTGACATCTGTCTGACCACACAAAGGGTTTCCCCTTCTTCATCAACGCTGAGAGTGGGGCCGCAACTCTGGAGAAGTCTGGCACAAATCTCCGATAGTATCCGGCTAGGCCCAAGAAACTCCGCACCTCTGTCACGCTCTTGGGTGGCTCCCAAGCTAGCACTGCCTCGATCTTCGTGGGATCCACTGCAACTCCTGCCTCAGAAATGACATGCCCCAAGAAGTGGACCTCACGTAACCAGAACTGACACTTCGAGAGCTTTCCATAAAGCTGGTGCTCTCGGAGTGTGTCTAGTACAACACACAGGTGGTAGGCGTGCTCCTCCTCCGTCGTCGAGTACACCAAAATGTCGTCGATGAAGACCACGACAAATCGATCGAGGTATGGCTGGAAGATCCTGTTCATGAGGCTCATGAACACTGTTGGAGCGTTGGTCATGCCGAAAGGCATAACCAAGAACTCATAGTGGCCATACTGACACCTGAAGGCCGTCTTCTGCACATCCTCGTCTCGAACTCTAAGCTGATGATAGCCTGACCTGAGGTCTATCTTCGAGAACCACCGTGCTCCCTTGAGCTGGTCGAAGAGGTCATCAATCCTGGGTAGCGGATACTTGTTCCTCACTGTCACCTGATTCAGGCGATGATAATCGACACACAGTCGCAATCTCCCGTCCTCCTTCTTGGCGAACAAAATCGGGGAAGCCCAGGGCGAAACACTGGGTCAGATGAACCCCTTGCCCTGAAAGTCCTCCAACTGTACCTACAGCTCTCGATGTTCAGCGGGGGCCATCCGATATGCTGGAGTGGATATCAGGGCTGTCCTGGGGTACATGTCAATATAAAATCCTACCTCTCTGTGATGAGGTAGTCCTGGAACATCGTCGGGAAAGACGTCCGCGTACTAATCCACCACTGCAGGAAAACTGGGACTCCGCACTTCAACTGCTCCCAGGATGAGGCTAGCCAACTGATGAGTGATGGGATGACCCCTCTTCTGCGTGAGTCCATCCTGTGCTGCTAAGGCTCCCTTCTCGCCGGTGAAGGTGAACCTGCTCCCGTCGGTGCGCACACATCGCACCTTGTGCCTAATGCAGTCAATCTGAGCATGGACCGTAGATAACCAATCCATGCCCAAGATGACGTCGTAAGGCCTAGACGCCACTACAAGAAGATCCCAGCCGAAGCTCTAGCCTCCTAGAGTAAGCTCACACTGCCGGCACCAGTGCGTAATCGTCGAGTCTGCTCACATAGGAGTCTCTAGCCATAAGGATCGAGCCAACGGCTCTGTCGGAATCTCCGAGCTCCGAACAAGGGCAGTGGCTATGAAAGAGTGACTCGCTCCTGTGTCTATCAGAACTGCAGCAAGGGTTGAATAGACATAGATCGTACCTCAAATCATCTCTGGCACACCGTGGTCGTAGGCCTTCACTGCCTGGAGTTGAGCCTGTCTCTGTCCGCCATCTCCCTGTGGTCGGGGCGGGCCTCCTGGTGGTGGTGGTGGCAGAGCCTCAAAGCGTTGCCCACCACCTGCTGCTCGGCCAGCTCCTCTGCCTCTTCCGCCTTCTCCCTGCGTACCGCCACGGTCGACCCTCTGCCTCTGCCTGGGTGGTCCCTCCACCGTCTGCTGACCCTCGGTACGATGGGTCGGGCAGTCACGAGCCATGTGGCCCCGCCCACCGCACTCGTAGCACTGCCTGCCTCTCGGAAGACTGGCTCCGGGTTGGGTGCCATGCACTGCTAAGCCAGTGTCCCGAGGTCGCCTTCCGAAAGGTCTGGTCCGCCTGGAACCCTGAGTCATCCGCCGGCTACCAGCTGCCGAAGACTCCGCTATCTGCCGCCCTGCGGTAGGTCTCGCTGTGGACTCAGCCAGGAAGCTCTCGATCAGGAGGGCTCGCTCCAACACTCCTGCCTGGGTCGGGATGCTGAGGGAGATCAGCAATTCCCTGATCTCATGTCTCAAACCCTGCTCGAAGGTCCGGGCCCAGAAGAAGGGGTCCCGTACCATGTCTGTCGAGTACCGAGAAAGGTCGGTGAACCTCACCGCGTACTGAGAGACCGTCAAGCTGCCCTACCGCAGCTGAAGAATCTCCTGGATGCGCACCGCACGGAGGGTGGCCGGGACGAACTCTGAGCGGAAGAGGCTCTCGAAGTCCGTCCAGATGAGGGTGGCCTCATCGTGTACCTGGAGCATCAGGCTCCACCAGCGTCCGGCTGCTGCGTGCAGTAGGCTCGTCGCGAGGATCACCATGAGGTCTGCTGGTGTCCTCACTAGCCTGAAAACTCGGACGACCGCCTCCAGCCAGTCCTCGACTGCCTGGGGGTCCGACTCCCCACGGAACCTGGGTGGTCGTTGGTGCTGTAACTCGTGCAGAGCTCCGAGGCATCGTGCGTCGTCAGCTGCCAGTGCTAGAATCATCGGGGGCTCGGCGGGTAAAGGTACCGTCGGTGCCTCTGCTGTCAACGGGCCCTGTACCGAGGCCTCGTCGCTCAGTGGGCTGTCGTCGCGCACTACTCTAGGAACCCTAGCTGGCTGCTGTCGTCGTGCCATCTTGAAAAGGAAACAAGTGCACCATGGTCAGAACAGTATACCTGGTGAGCTGACACAAGTAATCACAAAGAAAACTTGAAACACACATGCAATCAATATTTTCATGCATTAAGTCGGAAACCAGAAGTCAGGGTCCTGGTGTATGGATACGTCGGCCGCTGCACCAACACTGGACTCCCTGGACTGATAACCACACTTAATACGCTAAACACTATTGCTTCACATAGAAGAAATATCAGAGTCTGCGGTAGAACCGACCGCCTCTGATACCAATTTTTCACGACCCGTCCTCGGGGCCCGTGCCGTGACTACCCCAAGCCCGCCTTCCATAGGCCAGGGGCTGGTGACTAGCACCAAGGCGTAAATCACAACAAAAAGGGAAGGCATTGCCTTTGAAAAGTAAACAAGCACCACAGAGTAAGCAAGCGGAAAAGTAAACACTAAGTAAAAACTGTACAAGATGTGCTGAAAGTAAAAGGGGTCGGAAATACAAGCCCAACTGTAAAGTACAACTGAAAGGAAAAACAACAACTGAAAGGAAAAACTGCAGCGTCGAGCCGTCCTCTGGAAGTCCCACCTGAATGGTGGGTACAGATAGCCTCCACTGCTCCTTGGGTCCACCTAACCGCTCCGAGTACGTCCTGCCCAGTGATCCACCTCCAGGTACTATCCTGCTCCGCACGCCTCCTCCACGATCAGCGCTGTCCGTCGTCTGCAACCAACACCACGAAGTGCGGGCATAGCCCGTGCAGGGGTGAGTATAAGATACTCAGTAGGGACCCCGAGACCCCCGAAGGTCTCCCGAAATCCACAAAGGATAAGCCACGAAGGAGAGATACAATCACGAAGTAACATCTGACACGGCTTAGGTACATGCCCATACATATACCTAAGTCATCAATTCCCCGATCGGCTCCAACGTCCGAGCCCTAGCACAACCCAGTCCACACAGGAAAGCAAAACGCATACCCACGCAGGATAGAACAACACAATCCACAAATGAGAGTAAACAGTAAATCCACACAGGATAGCTCAACACAATCCACAAAGGAGAGAAACACAAGATTCAGCTCACACAGGTATACTTCTTTGGATGACGAAAAGATGATCTCTGATCCATATAAGTCGTCGGACCCACGAAGGATCGATAGGTAACTAATCTCTGCAGTGACCCACACAGGATCGGACCCACACAGGATCGGGCCCACGCAGGACCTGTAGGAGTTGGCTCACCCAGAACCGCTAAGTGTTGACCCACACAGGATCGGATCCGTACAGGATCGGGCCCACACAGGACCGGGCCCACGCAGGACCTATAGCACTGATCCACGTAGGATCGCTGAATGCAGTCATCGTCGCAGTCCGCTGAGGATATCTGCACAGTCGTCGCCGCAGTCCACTGAGGATCTCTACACGGTCGTCGTCGGAGTCCACAGAGGATCTCTGCACAGTCGTCGCCGTCAAGGAAGCAGTGGCAGCCAGCACTAGGGTTCCCGCACACAGCAAGCTCGTGCGGGAGGGTCCGCTCCACGAGCAGAGAGGCTGATACATCAACTGTCACGAAGTCCAGAGTTGATGTATCCAAAAGTTCCGCATCGTCAACAGGAACTCAACGCAATAGACGGCACATCGATCGGACGCCCGGTCTGAGAGTTATTGGCTTTTTCGTCCTAGGGGCCCAGTTGGTTTTTAAGGACAAACCAACCCAACCATACTCCACCTCCGTCCAAACCTTGGGCGGAGGGTGCCAAAAGATCCGTCTCACAAAGAGGAACTCAACAAAGCTGACGACGCGTCAATCAGACGTCTGTGGCTCAAGATATGATCGTTTCCGCTCCGAGGGCCCGGTTGGTTTCGTGTACGAACCAACCCGGCCGAACTCAAAGTATTCTGAAACCTTGAGTGCGATATACCGAAATGACCGTCTCGATCCAAGGATCGCGTTGCCGCTGACGGAGGGTCGTTTGGAGGCCCTTAGTTCAAGATACAACCATTTTAATGAAGTCTATCCGAAGACGGGGGGTTCGGGCCCGGGACGACTCTGCCCGACCCCCCCTGGTTGGCCCGAACCAGGTCGGGTCCGACCCGGTTGGCCCGGCCCGGCCCGGCCAGGGCCGGTCTAGCTCGGCTCGGCCGAGCGGCCGACGCGGGGGAAAGCCGCCGCCCCGCGGGACACTCCCGCGGCACCGGCGGGGTGTCGCGGGACAACCCCGCGGCACCTGCGGGGTGTCGCCCTGGACACCCGCGGGGTGCCGCGTGACAACCCCGCGGCACCCGCGGCACCAGCGGGGTGTCGCGCGGGACACCCGCGGCACCCGCGGGGTGTCGCCGCCTCCGGCCGCCGGCGCCGCCGCGCCGGCGACTCGCGCCACCACCGGCTTCCGCGTGCCGCCGAAGTCGCTCCGGTGGCCCGTTTTACTTCCCGTCTGCGCCGTTGTTCCTCTCGGGTTCCGTTCTTTACTGCGGGATCATCAAACACCTGTGGCGGCACGTTCCGTCGTTGCCCGCCAAATCTGCAAAACACGAAGAACGACGGAGGGTTGTCGGGCCGTGTTTGTTTGACCCGCACCCTCCGCGTTAGATAAAAAAAACAATGGGATAAATTGTTCAACACATGAACTGAAAATTTTAATAAAATAAAATTGTTCATTTGAAACCGGCTATTTAATTTTCAAAGAACGTTCACGGGAATATAAGAGGGTATCCCAAAATTATAAAATCCCTACCTCGTTGATCATCGCGCGCGGGCGTTCTTCGCGGAAAAGCTCATCGCGGAAGAGAGGGATCGTCGCGTCGTCGCGGGGAGGCGTCGCGTCGTCGCGGAATCCAGCGTTGAGTCGGCAAGCTCAACGGACCAAGAACAACAGATTTAAATTATAAATAATTAAATCTGTGTTTAAAACCAAAAAGGAAGGAACCTTGTGAGGAAACCCGAAATACTCACCTCAACGGTCGGTGATCGGAGATCGGGGCGAAGAAGGACGTCTCGGACGGAAGCGTCGTCGATTTCTGGGTTCGGCGTTTTTCGCGTTCTTCGCGTTCTTTGCGTTCTTCGCGAGGGAGAAGAAGAAACAAGGATCCTCTCACATCTTCTCCAAAGATTCTGGGTTGGTCTTATTTTTTTAATATGCCAACACACTAAAACAGGTTAAGAAACGATTGAATTAATTCGTTGAATTAATTCAATGAAAGAAACGGGCCATTTAATTCACGAAATAAACCGCCAAATTAAATGGTCTGTTAAGAATTTAGAAAACGCGTCAGTTGACTTTCATAACGATGGGTTTTCACGGCTGCGTTTCTTAGCGGAAAGAAATGGCGGGGCTCGTGCGGGCCCCACCTCACAAATATCCTACCAAGGGGTTAGGACATTTCTGGATTGCATCCTATCCAGTTCAACTCAGTTCAATCCACCTTTAAGTGGCTTCAAGTGGCTTCCAAGTGGCTTAAGTGAAATAAAATAAAGTTGTCGCAAAATTATTTTATTTCTTAACTTTAAGCCCGAAAATTAAAAACCACACCCGAGCAAACGCAACTCCGGAAGAGGCGTTTCTAAGGAAAAACCGGCGCTGCGATTTCATTGGTGCCCTCAGAATTCGATTCCGGGAACTGGTTCAAAAGTTAGAAAAACTCGCTCGCCCGTTCACTGAACGTACCCGAGCCAATCTTCGGAAAATGATTCTGGGCACACCGGGCATCGGAATCAGGTGCCGTAAGAAACTGCGCTCTTGTAAAATTCCAAATAAAATTAAGAAAAAAAAATTTCCTTGAAATTTACGAGTCTTTACATCATCCTTATGCCCCTATATATCCTTCTAAAAACATTAGAATTCTAACATAAATCTGACTAGATGAGTTCCCTTATTTCAAAACATCTAATCTATACTATCAGGAATTTCAATTGGTTTTTCCTTGTGTGAGATATTTTGTTCCAGGAGAACAACGTTAAAGCCTCACACTTTTGAAGGGTCTTATATATATTTTCTAGAAAGAGATACATAAAACACATTTTGTACTTTTGAGTGGTTTGGATGGAGAAGTAAACATTTTTCTAGAAACCTGATATCATCGAAGTCTTTTATGGGAAGATTATATCTAAAGATCAACATTCCTTTCATTTAAAATATCATAACTCAAAATCTATGAGATATTTTAAGGAACACCCCATCATCAACATCAATCTATATATCTTTTCAATAATTAACATCCTGACTTTTATTTTTATTTTTTCCCAAAATCATAATCAAATAAATGGTTTTAACATTCTAATACAATTATTTGACTACGTCATGACCAATCAAGCTTCTCCCTCAGACTTTATTGTAGCATGATGGTATGCTACACTACTCTCCATATATATCCAAATATGGTACCCTCTAAATTCTGGGATGAAAATAATTTTTTTTGAGAAATCTAACATGGTGATGTGTTAGGCCAAATATAATTGTAAATCCATAAAATAATATATCAACATATCCTATAGGGTTTTAATTTCCCTCTTATTCTTTAAATCTATCTGAGGACGATATATTGTGATAAAACCAAGCTCTATCTCCATAAATTTCAGAATTCATCTCAAGAATCTCAAGGAAAACAACTGATCATGATGAAATATAGTGTATTGTTGCAGTCCATTATGCCTCACCAGTTCCCTTATTTATATATTGGTGAGTTAATCAGGGGATAAATAAAATTCAATGCAAATAAAATTAGATAACATTGTCAAAGAGATAGACTCATACCAAATAGTATTATATCCTTTAGATGTTTTGGAGAGTCATTCGGTGATCTTAATAGTGATTTTTCTCATCTCCAAACTGGATTGGGAATATATCCATCAAAGCATATACTATTATTTTAGTATTAATATTCTAGGATACTATGAATTGACATAAATAATTATTAATATCTATCTTCATCTTACCCATATATAATTATTTTCTCAGATGTTTATAAAAAATTTTGATTCTTCAATGAATAGTGAAGGAAGAGTAATGAGTGTCATCCAACGTACATTTATTAATATAGAATTTGATGGGAACCACATCGAGGTTCTAAATCATATAACTCTAGCATTATCAATTTTTAACTATAGAGTATTTACTCAATTTGTTAGTGTTTATGCATCACATTTCTTGGATTCATGGATCTTTACATGGATTGATATACAATCAGACTCTTTGAAAAGATTATATTTATCTCCCCACCTCATGTAATGAATATTTATCCTATAGAAATTCTTAAACATTTGTTTATTTCAACCCTCAACATGTATATAATATCATGATCTATTGTACACATAGAATCAATAACTTTATTTTCTATCCTCAAATGATATTGTATTGAGCAGTCATAATATTTTATCAACTCCAACCATCTCTTTTAACACATCTATTATCCCTTCTATGTGAATATATAATTTATATTCTTGTTATCCTTATATATATCAAATATTTATACAAAGAAATACTGATACAAAATATTAAATGAAAAGATAACTATTGTTGTCTCTAAATCATCCATCAGGTAATTATTCTCACAAGTCATTAATGGGAGAGATCTATAATAAATAACCATATGGTTCATAAATATAATGAAACCAAAACATTATTTTTATTTTTTTTATATGTCACAAACCCTTCTCCCTCATAGGGTAAAATATGTGCATAATCTGTGAATAAGAATATTAGATGTACCTCGATATAGAAATGGTGTTTTTATATCTAATGGGTCTTTACCCCCATTTTTTCAACCAGATTATCTTTATTGATATATGTGATAAATTTGAAAAAATGATTTGGTAATATTGTGCCAACCCATTGAAACAACTGATCTCCATAATTGTGGTCGGTATCATCTATTGGTTAATAATATTCATCATTGACGGATTGACTTATGATACATATATTTTGATTACATAATCAAGAATAAAACTATTTATAGCAACACTTAACAACTTCTAAATTTGGTATAAAACATCTCTTTTATCATGGTATTTAACATAATTTTCAAATTTTCATTATAAAATAACATGAATATTAAATATAAAAGAATATAACCTAGGAATATAACCACAAATTAATAATGGTTGCATGTAAAGACTATATTCAATAGATCCATGAAAATAATCATGGAATTGGTAATTACAATAAATATAAATATAAAATTATAGTGTATATAATTTCTATAGAATTTCAACATAGATACATCCCCTCGTTTACAAATAACTGATGGAATCGATAATGAATCATAATATTTGATGTATATAGAGTTCCTCATATTTGATAAAATAGATCATTAATATGGGTTAGAGGGATATTTTTGTTTAGTAAGGTTTTATTATTCTCATGATAATCAAGTAAAAGAAACATTGATCCCACCTTTATTTTTAAAAATTGTACTGACACTACCCATGTTGAAGAAATGGGATGTAAAGACCATTTCTATATTATCATTTAGTTTACTCATTCTCTCTTTTGATTTATTTAGCTAAATTTTATACCGGATATATGGGCTAATAAATGATACATGTATAAGTGTAATTGAAATATCAAACTATCAATAATTGGGAATTATATACTTTTTCCTAGAAATGCATATGTGTATTGTTAAGAAACAATAATTTAATCACTGCATAAAATTTCTGTAATTATATAATCCAATAGTACCTCATTGTTCGGTAATATTACCCACATAATATATATTTAAATTTTATCAGGTGTTCATAATAATCAATTTGTAGATATGTGAAAATAGAATGATTTTGGGATATGAAATGGGGCATCCATGTGGTGAATTTTGATATATAATTTATGTAGTGTTACAAACCCTCCCTGATATCATGCTTCCCTAAATAATAAGCTAATCCTTACATGGTTTGAATAATTTTTCTGATTCTTATTTGTTGATTACAAGAAATAGGCATCATACAAGATAAAACTGAGAATGTTTTTTCCACAAAATCATTGAAAAAAACAAAAAAAATCCCATCATTATCAATTCAAAATTCCACTGGGAGAAGTGTACCAAAATTCAAACTAGTAAAAAATCAATTTATAATGAAAAGGTACAAAAAGGCTATACAACTCATTTATTAGTGGTTATTTCATATCAAAGCCTCAAAATCGAAACAAACTACCACCTCTAAGTGGTACATTCCCCTGGCACAAACCTAGATTCATGAAATATCTAAATTATATAAGGAGCACATATAGTGTGAGGTAAATTCACATTAGGTTCTCTCCCTAGATTCAATAGTAAAATACAAAATTAGTTAACCAAATAATACTTTCAATTTTAAATAAACAGGAATGGAAATACAGAATAATATTTAATGAAAAACCAGAGTTACATTTTTTTTGATAAAAATATTTCAAACAATTTATTAATATACATTTTATATAAAAAATTATATATAAATAAACAAGGTTTGTGTAAAATTGTTTAGAAAAAATTGAATGTATATCAAAACAGTAAAAACAAGAAACATGGTTATCTTCTAATAGGTATGATGTTTCTCTATTTTTGGATCCTCACATACTCGAATAGTTTACCACTGTAATATGTATAAACATTTCTCTCAAACACTCATCAAATATAAATCATCAATATTAATTTGAGGACGTGACATGACACATATGGAATATTAGGGTTATAAAGCATCAATATTGTGTTTTCCTAAATAAATCACTGACAATATAGTCCTAAATGTTCCCTTTCAAACACACTAAATGATAAATTTACATAATACTAGTAAAAATAAAATTTCCCATTTTCCTATTTCAGTATGCCAATTTACACTAAAAATCAAAAAATGAGCTTCAAATAAAATCATTACATTTTTCCATGAAAAAAATTCCTGCATTAAATAAAAATAATTTATTCCATTTTTCCTAAAAAAATTGAAATCAATTTCACTAATCAGCTACAAAATATAAATTCTAAAATTTAAATTCCATAATTTAATTACATAACCTTGCATCAGATTCCCCAAACACACCCCAAATCATTTGAATTATGGGTTTTTATATAATTAATTCATTTTTTACTATAATAATCAATAAATTGATTTTTAAAAATTAAAATCAATGATATATTATTTAAATAAATCAATTTTTTGTCAAATAAATTGGCCAATCACAAACAGAGCCACCTACCTCAGGATCATGGGATCAGGATTCATAATTCATATAACAAGAAACTACAGCAAATAATTTTAGTAATGGTTATTCAAGAATCAATCATAGATTCAAGATATAAAACAATGGATATTATATCCTCCAACAAAATAGAGATATAATGAACCTTGTGGATGAGATAGGAATAGAGCGCCAGAGATAGAACATGGGATGAAATATTACTAGGGAGGATCAAAAAATGATCATCATACATTGAGTCACTTTTTAAGGGTTTTTTGAGGATCTAAAATTAGATCAATGGATCCTCAAATACCTAGAAAAATGTTCTAGGTCATGTTTGGGATCATAGTGGGTTTAAATATGGGTTCATGAATTCTTAAATGAATTTTGGTATAAAATATTCCTACAAGAACAATTAGTTAGGTAGGGCTATATGGTTTTTCAAACCATGCACCATCCATGAAAACCCCAATAGATGGGTTTGCATGGTTTCCACTAGGATCACACCTGGTTTTAAAAAATCATTCTTCAGTCATGAATAACCCATAAGTTACAAATATTTTTAACACAATTCATGAAACAAAATGGTAAAACCCTAACCAAAGAATAAACAAAAAGTTAGGTACGTGAGTACCTGAAAATAGTGACATGATGTAACAAACACCCCACCATAGAAACATTATATCCCCAAAAATCATGTAAATAATCCATGTAAAATAATGAGACCACTGATCTCTCATAAGTCCCTCCCTCTCCCAAGTCCAATGAGTTTTAAAAACATTCTACCGTGGGACTCAAATCATTGGTGTGTTTAATCCCTGAATTTCCTTGGATTCAGAATCAAAAATCTAGATTGAAAGCTCTTTCAACGATAAATATGGACCAATATAAATATCAGTCTATCTCATAATGTGAGGTGGATAAGAATGATAGTTTCATATAAGGGATACATGAAATATTTTATTTATTGATGTCAACTATAGGGGAAGTGATACACATTATAATATTTTCCCCACATACTTGAAAACCAGAGAAGGCCCAAAAAATGAGGACCAGGCTTCCATATCATTCCAAACCATAAATGGCCAAAATGGGGTGAAATATTAAATAACATCGGGTCACAAACTAAAACTTTTTATGTTCTATGATCACAATAATCATATTATTTATATCTTGTATTTATCATTAACATTATTTGAATAATCAATAAGAACTTTTCTTTTATCTCTTGGAATAAGCTACATCCCACCTAGGAAATTTACTAACCTCTAACAAAAAAAACATATTCAAATAAGTTCATCTATAAAAGTCCCCAAAAGGATACATTCCTATTGAGAACTGGTAACTATTGTTATATAAAAATGAAACCAGTATTAGATGGTCATCACAAAGCTCCAAAAATGTCAACAACAAAGATGAAATGTGTTTCCATAAGAATTTTGATATCTCTTTAGGCTAAAAAATATGACTGTGTAACGTATATCATACTCAAAACGACGTGAGATTCCTATACCACCTGAAGGCCCCTCCAAAAGCTAGGACTATAATGAGGATCTATATATAGGAATATAGTAGATGTTACTCCATGAAAACAAACTATACCATTAACATTTATATTTACAATATTATATACATTTTCTATATCATAAATGGGAATAATGTGAGATAATATGGTAAATCTATTGATAATGGATCGTATCATATCATTCAGCCATTGGGTATGCATAAACCCCACAACAAAGTCAATATAGAAAACATCCCAATTCTTTTTTTGGAATGGAAGAGGTTGATGTATACTTGATGTTTTATTATGCATTTCCTTGACCTGTTTTCGTGAATAACAAAAAGATACAAAATAAGAAATTCTACATCTCATACATCACCCAATAGAATCAACGATGCATGTCATATAACATCTTTGTGGTTCCTTGGTGTGCTAGAAATTGATAAATCTAGAAACCCCAATCATATTCTTACTGATAGATAACAGTATGGAAAAATTATTTTGATAACATAGAGTACCCTCGGCGGATAATTACCAATCATCAATGCTATTTATATCATAAAGAAAGTTAACAATGCTACGGAACTCTTCATGAAAATGTTTTTCCTAAAGAATAAACTCTAGAATAGATAGTGTAAACTAAAAATTTCCATGGAAACCTAGACACACGAACCCTATAAAAAATGCTACTATTATAAAAGATTCATCATGTTTCACTTGTATAAGGATTCTTTCATGGATTGGGACAGAATTGTTCTGCTCAAAAAATCTAAAATGGTGTTGTATTTCTCTAGGGTATATGATATTTTAAAGTCAAATTATTATATGTATTCTACATAATGTTTCAATCTAAGATTCAAATCATTTTGATTGAATGTATATATATCAAGAGCATGTGTGTCATAATATATAGTAATATTTAATCTGAAATTTCAATGTTTCCATCTATTAAGTGAATATATCACCTATAAAAGGTCAAATACGGGGGGTCGGATATGTCTTCTCATGTGGAATAATCTATTTAGATCCATATGAAACATCATGATCACCCAGAATTAAAAATCAATCCAAATAGGAACTTGTTGCATCACAGAAGACAACATATCCCTGCTGAGCCTCTAGAAGAGTCGACACCAATGTAGTAGTCCAAAATAAATTTCAACTCAAAATGTAATTCTCACACTTGTTATCCCATGAAAAAATTAATCCCATCTAATTTATGGAATCCATCTGAGAATCTAATTTTGAGAAATCCAATATAATTTTTTCATGGTATCTTGTGAAACCAAATACCCTACAAATATTTAAAAGAATTTATGGTTTATCCCATGTAATAATAGCTTTTACATTTTCAAAATCAATAGATATTCCACATTCTGAACCATGTGTCCAAAAAACAACACATCCTGAATTCAAAAAAAAATTGTAAGTTGGAATAAAGTTAGTTGCTTCCAAAAATTTCAGTAACTTATCTCAATTGATGCACATGATTCTATAAATAATTTGAGTAAACATGGATTTCATACACAAATACAACCATGATAATATCAATATGCCCCTAGAAAATCATATTCATTAAATCCATAATGACTAAAAATGAATTATCTACACCATATTACTTGAAAAGTTACTCATTAGGGCCATAACTACTCTCTAAGTTAGTTTTCTACATTCCATATTCTTTTATTCTCAACTAATCATAACTAGATCGAATATCATTATTTAAGAACCACATTTTCCCTTTCAACTGGTCAAATAGATAATAAATCCATGTAAATAAAAACATTATCTTTACCATAAATAAATTAAATTTTTTCAATTAACAAAAATGTTATGAGACCAATCATCATTCTTTGAAAATAAAATTAGAACCTCCTAAGATGAAACTCAAGGGGTGTATAAATAGTTTCTCTAGAAGATCAACCAAATGATTATTTATATGTATTTTTTTCAGCTATTGGAACATGATATCATGGAATATATATTTTTTGGGAAAATATAGTAAATAAAAGGAAAATCTACCACCCATACTGGTGGTAGACTAGAGAGGTAAAAAAGAAAAATATCATGAAACTTGAGTTAACTTAAGGTAGTTCATTAGTCAATGACTATTTCTCTATGTGGTAGGTGAACACAGATATTGAATTATTCAAATATGAATTAGAATTTATATTTCTACATAACCTTGGGTACCATTATCCTTGAAATATACTACTAAACCCATTGGGTAAGGTAAAGTATACCGTTTGATTAAAAAATTAAATATGGGATTCATTAGAAATGATCTAGTCTATCCAGAATATAATGTCAAGAGGGACCACATCATGAAATAGAAAATCACAGTAAATATCGATATATGATAATGAGAAAACCCAATGAGGAAAATTAATAATCTCTTCTCTCATTATTCTGAGGGTTTTTAAGATCCATAACATAATATAAAATCTCATTAAGATGATTTAGTATATTCATAACATTGAATTAAATGAATGAAGGATATTCACCAGTATTAAATAAATATGTCACTATTGATGAAATGATAGTGATGGTACCCCTCGTGGTTTATATAACTCTATCTTATTCCTCTAGATACTCATCAACTATGTGAATATTCCTCGTTATAGCTATCTAAGACTAAAACCCTTTGTTTTTTATGAATATGATTTAACTATAGTTTTATTCAGTGTCAATAACATTTTTTCACTACAAGATTTAGAATATATGTGGAAGAACTTATGAATGTTACCTGATCATATTAAGGAACCTCATATAATGGGTGACTCAGTGAAAACTCATTTCAAGTGCCCTAGACATCCACACTGGTAGAAAATCAAAGAACATATTCTAGGAACTAAAAGAGGTATATAATAAATATATAGTTGAGAACCACTATTATAATAAACACCTATAATCATTCCTTTAAGTTAAATGATACTTCCACTGGAATTAAAAGGAACTCTCATCAACACTGGCCTACCAACCATGTTCATTTAATCCATTAACTCTCAATCGGTCACAATAGTATATGAAGAAAAATTAAGAAATAAAATCTAATAATGAATATCAAATCAAATTTCCATCTTGAATATCCAATTCTTCATCTCCTAATTTTATACAATCATTGTTGAAACCTACACAAGCACTTTAACGTGATATTAATGTTCTTTTATGGTCCTTTTAGTTGGATCGAGTTTGAAAACTCTAATGTGTTCGCCAACATGATCATCTCTAGAAAGAACTTGTCATTTAATATTTGTTTATAGTCCTTACACACTAATACATCATTATTATACACATTAATGATCATATCCCACCACCTCCATCTAGGACCCCTAGCTTAAAGGTGGAACATTTCACATTGATTCCCTTTGACATCTCAATGAACTCAAATAGTTGTCCTATATTTCTATAAAAATGATCATCCATTTGAGGATCCTAGAGACTTGGAATGTTTGTGTATTTTTAAATTAAACTCTTCAGAAGTAATATTGATGTCACCTAAATTAGGGACCACATATTGAGCCAAAATAAAGATGTGTTATTATACATTTTCTAGAGAATAGATAACAAACACTATAACATCAACATGATTTTGGTCCACCAAGAGATTTTCTTGATTTTTTCCATAAATAGATTCCTCTTTGATCCAATTTTCATGTATTCTCTAAGGAATTAATCTTTATACCATCAAAATACAAAATTTAAGAAATTATATTATCCCTCAAATAGGGAAACAAGGGAAATTAATCTCAATAGGAAGACAAAAATTATTTAGATTTCAATATATCGAAAAATAATTAGGGAAATGACTAGAACTCATCGTCAAGAAGATTTTCCCAATCCACACTGATTAACTAAGGCTCATTATGGTGAGATTTGTATAGAAACTCAATCAAAAATTTCTCCTACATCATGAAAATATTACAAAATTTCATACAAACATGAAGGAATGATGATTATCAGACACCTTTTTTACCACATTTTCTTGTACCATCCCGGATTCCCTGGTAACCTGATAAGTTTGTTGATCATGTCATGGATCAATGATCAATATCAATCCACATTGTATGGGGATAATATTCTAACATCATACATGGTAAAACTAAGAATGGGGTTTTCAATATTTATAATGTAATAAAAACTACACGTTAGTGTTATCTAAAAAATATAGGGGTAAATGTACCATAGGTTAAATAGGTAAAAAACCAATGTACAACCACAAGGTAGCCTAAATTAGGATAAAAAAACCATGTCCAAACTGATAAATCAACTAAAAGACCAAAGATCAATAGAAACTACCACCTCTATGGAAAAGTTTCCCCTTACTCACACCAGAAAGGAGAAATATATAAAATCTTGAAGGCATGTGTAGTTTGTGATCCAGAATCCCAATAACATCACACAAATGTTTCTATATTAAAATTCAAAATTAGTTAACCAAATAAATCATACAATTTAAAATAATTATGCATGGTAATTCAAAATCATTTTTCAAACAAATCATGATTTACATTTCAATTAATGCAAATATTAAAAACAATATATTATTAAATATTTTCCACAAATGATATATATACATTCACAATGCATATATAAAAAATTAAATAAAAAAAGTAATATGTTTTAAAACATTAATAATAGTCAATGTTGTTATCTTCCAATTCGTGACATAGTTCAAGGATATGGGATCCTAACACAATTGATCATGGGTTCTTAACAATATGTGTAAACATATACCCCAGAAATTGGTTAAAAAAAATCATTATCACCCATCGAGGATGTTACATGATGCATATATTTTATTATAATTGTAATTAATTAATAGAGTTACATCCCAAACAACTCACTAACTACAAATGTATTCATGTTCTCTAAAAAAAGAAATAATGGTAAATTTACATTAAAACATTTCAAAAAGAAATTAATAGATTTAGCCAATTTCAATATGCCAATTTCCACTTAAAACCCGAAATATTATTTTAAAATAAATTATGTCTTTTTAAAGTATAAAAATGAAGAGTTTTTATCAGAACAATTTAATATATTTTCATCGAATAAAAATATGAAATAAATTTCTAAAATAAAATTTATAGTTATATTTCACAATTAAAATTCCACAATTTATGTCCCATAATTTTATTTTACAAAATCTCTATCAAACTCCTCAAACCCACCATATTTTATTTGAATGAGGTGATATTTCCCAAATATCAAACTAAAAAAAATTCAACCCAAATGGAAAACAATTTTGTTTCTCATAATTTAATTTAAGGCAATTTAATTTAAATAATTACATTTAGGGTAAAAATAATTATTCAATCACAAATGAAACTACCAACCTTAGAACCATGGGGTCACAGATAAAATAGCTCGAAACAATAAATTCTAAAAAATAATTTTGGGAATGCATATGAAATAATTAACAACAGATTCATGATATAATATAATATGGACTAGATCATCCAAAAAAATAGAGATTAAACAATCCCTATAGAGGAGATATGAAGAGTGTGGGAGAGAAGGAATAGGGGATGAAAAAATTCAAGGAAATGATTGAGTGATAATCATGAAACCTTGATTCTATTTGGAAGGGTTTTTAACGAGAGAAAATTTGATCTTGGGAGCCCCATGTACATTAAAAAATGTTATAGGTCATGTTAGGCCTAATTAGGTTTCAAAATAGGGAGTAGAGATTTTTTAAAATATTTTTGGGAATAAAATAATTCCACACCCACAATTGGGTGGGAAGGGTCACAATGATTTTCAATCCATGAACCCTAGTCCTGATCCCCTACCAGAGGGGTTTCATGGTTTATTAATGGTGGTTGAATAGTTTTTATAAACATGTGCTAGCTAGGGAGAACCCCCTTTTTTGGGTTTTTTCATTTTCCTATGGTATGTTCAATGGTTTGGGAAAACCATGTGTCAACTATGCACAACATATAAATCCCAAAAAAATCAACTCCATTCTTGAAACAACCATATTTGAACCCCAAATAGTTCATGACTAATAAAAGCTGTCGAGGTGTTTTCAAAAACAATAACATAATTTTATATTCAAGTAAATCTAGTGCATTCCAAAAATTATGTCATATTCAACCAAAAAAATGGGAATTATATTTTTTAATGTATCCTCCAAAAAATCAAAAATGGATAATATTTTTTAAATATTAAATGCGAAAATTGTGTTCTTATTGGTTTTAAATGATAGTTCAATATCCATTTATTTGGGAAGTGGTTTAAAATTCTTATAATTTTTTTTATAAAATATAATGTGATGAAATATAATCAAAATAGTTATTACCAATAATTAAAGATATCATGTGTATCTTAAATGACTTCATTATCACAATCTGCCTCAATGGTAGTAATTACAAATTCCCTTCAATTTTTCCTAGGCTGTTATGTTTTTTGGTACTATTATAATAAATAGATCATGGTTTGTGTTATTAATTTACATAATTTTTGATCCCCATTCCCTAGAATCATTGTTTTTCTGGTGGATCATTTGGAGGGACCTTCATCTCTTCAATATTATTAGTTGGACACTTGTACATTGTTTGATTATTGTGGGTATGCCATCCTAATTTACCAAAAATAATGAAAATAAATTATACCATGACATAATAAACTATGTTATCCCACCCAAATTTATTAAATGTAGGAAAATTTGATTTCTGTACACTATTTTATTATCTTCAATTATTAAATGATACTCCACTTTCCTTTTCATTTCCCTAAAATATTTAGAGCGTCATGTATCATATCAACCTTAAGTTCAAATAAGCATACATGTTTATTGATTTTGATGAATATTGTAGATAAAAAACATCTAACACTCAAATTTATGCTAGTAAATAAGTAAGATTACAAGGTAGATCATGTTTTCACATTGAGGGGGGGGGGGTGAATCAGGGGTGACCAAATTTTCTCCAATTATATTCATCATAAAATTTATCTTTTCTATATTTTGATAGAAACTCTATTATCAATTTGGATGTATAATTAATTTGAAAATATTTTTTACTGTTTTACCTTAAAGCTATGTAAATGATTTAAGGAAAATAACATAATTTTATTCTTTCATGTTTTGAACCCATTGTGCAACATACATTATTTACATTGTGAATCATCTCATATGATTTATTCTTCCACAAATAAAATTCTCTTCAATTAAATGTGATGGGAATTTATAACTTTCTACACACTTGAGATATCTAAAATTAATATCATCATATCCACTATAATAAATTATAATGTATTTCATTAATTATAATATTTTCTTATAATTTGATCAAATAATAGATAAGGAACTTTTACAAATAAAAAAACCAATGTTTTTTTTTGAAAATTACTCTTCTAGTGACTCTATTTTATAGGAAACAATCCATTTTTTCATAATCCCTAATCCAATGATAGTATATATGGAGTTCCATATATTATAAATCACCTATAATATATTCCATATTTGTTGAAAAAGACATTGTGCCTCAAAATATTTCTAGTTCAACATTTAACTATGACTTTTTCTACAATACCTCCTCATCCACCACCATGTTAATAAGATCACACTATTTTTAAATTGTCTTTCACTTCACCGCTATCATGCTTATATGAATTATGTACCTTTATTTAATCTATATTATACTTTCACAACGTTTTATATTTTAACTTATAAGAGAAAATTTGTGATGTCAAATTTATTTTTCCACTTAATGAAAACTCAATTTTTAGAACCCCCTTTAACTAAAGTTATCTAGATTCTTCTCAAGAACATTAGAACATTCTTGATGTTTCATTAAAATTTATTCCAACATAATTTATTCAAAACACATACTAATTTTAAGGAATATATAAAAAACCCATTAAACCTCGTCATAAAAAGGTCATTTAGTCCTTTAGAACCTATTTGTATATGATAACATTGAGTGGATATCACAACATCGTCAAGAATAAGTAACTTACAAGAAATTTGCGGATAAACCAAGAATAATTCTCAGTTAAATTTTGTTCAATGTATTATTCATTCCATACATTTTATATTACCTCTCTATAGTAAATTTCCATTCGATGTTCTGACCATTACATAATTGTTTTAAATTCTTCTATTCGTTGAAACTCTATCTAATGAACTATTCTTTTTTTGGTTTACTATTATTTTATCTAGTGAAATTTGGTTTGATTTACTATTAATTTATATTTTTTGTACTATTCCTTCATCAAATGTATTATTTAACTATAAATCATATTTTTTATATGTATGTTGTAGTTTCAATCCATCTGATTTACTTTTCCACCATCCATTTCACTATTCAGCTATTTTTTCTTCTATTCATCCACCCATTTTTTATTCCCCAATCCGTTGCATTGTCTACTAACTAGGTACATCTTAAAATTCTTATTCCTTTCAAGATATTTTAACATCTTGTAAAAAAGAATTCTTATCTAAAAAGTGTATAATTTTCCACATTAAATGTATATAAACTTTAATAAAAGTTTTGCACAACATATAATAATATCATTTTAAATTGAACTTTTTACATCTTCCAACTCAAAATCCATACAACATGTAACAAAAAAAAATTTACAACATGTAATAAACATTACTCTATAGGGTAAACTTCATATACGCTCTTATGAAAAAATAATTGTAAATGATCATTTGTTATTCATTAGGGTTTTTTATTTAGGTTAATATAACTTCATTATCCAATTTGTATTTTTCTAAAGGAAAAATCAGATAATATACAACCATTGTAATGAAAATCATGAATTCATATCTTTAAAATTCATGTTAATTACAACATCAAATTTTAATTTGTTTTCAATTTATACAAAATATATTTTTATTTTTATAATATGGAACATCAACTTTATAACATCAAAATTATAATGTCTTCATACCATGAACTCTTTGTTAACATTTTCTGGTGTAAATGGAGATTTACATATACAAGTCTACAATGCATGACAAATTTTTTTTTAATGACCTACATCCTTTGAAAATAAAAACCTTCTTATAGAACTCAATCATGTGAATGTTTAAAAAATCATGAAAAATACTCTCTTATGATAATAAAAAAATTCTTACAAAAATATTTCGTATGAAACTGTAACCTTTTCCCAAATAAATACATCCTATGAATCAAAAATTAAATTTTATAGAGATTCATCCAATATTACTTCAAGAATTATTAAATTAGTTTTTCAACAATCTTTATTTAATAAAAACTATAATGAATCTTTATTATATTCCTTATGTATAAACACAGAGATTGGATATGAATCTCTTGACTATATAATGAAACATTATTTTCCTCCATTAGAAACTCACAAGGAATGTTCTGTAACCTTTTTAAGGGTATTTCATTATAATTCATAATGAAAAAATCATAACAATCTTATGAAAAGTTTACTGGTATTCTATAGAAACAGTATAGTGAAATGTTCATCTCAGTTTTTGTTCCATAAGAATGAATCTTAGGAACATTTCAAGGACATCCATGTGTTCTATCCTTTCTGATCATAAAGGATAACATCATTTTTATTATTCTAATAATGTTTCATTCTAGATAACATTATTTTCTATCTCTTAAATCTCATAATCTTATAGAATATACATCTTTAACTCCAAATGACACATTCAATTCTTATATATAATTACATTTCCTCTAATATTTTGCAGAAAAACTATCCTATGAAAATTTTTTATGATCATTTGTAACTATTTCCTAAAAATAGTCTTTTATTTCACCTTAACAACATATTTTTATATAATCTATCGACAATATATATTTTATAACATTGTCATCATCTAATAGGCACTTCATTCTCACCCATTGAATTTGTTTTTAATAAAAAGTTCCATTTTAATTACATGATATTTTCTAAACATTATTTATAGTAAACTGACAGTATCCTTCATCTAATAAATCATGTAATGGATGAAATATCTCTCCCCCATTTTGATCACAATTTTACTCTATTTTCATAACATAACTGATTCAAGGAGGAAATTTATTCACACCTTTTATTCTTATCGTTATTTCATATACTGAACTGAATGTTAAATCTAATATTCTTAAGAGGAATAAAAATATTGTTTTCAGAAACATATAATCCTAAAATATACTAAATGAAAATCAATATGAGACATTATTAGTGTAGAAACAAACATTAATTTACATAGACATTTTTTCATGATGTTTTTCAATGGGATGTTATATTTTCTAATAACATATTTCAAGGTAAAAGTCATTATATTTTCATTCAAATTAATTTCTGGCATCTATATTAACAAAAATATCAAAAACAATCAAGCATAAAAAATAGTATGTTTTCTCCCCATCTTCATGATAACGTAAATGTTACCATTAACAAAAAATTTTACCTTTTACATTTTTACATCTGTTTTTGTATGAAAGTGGGGTATAAAGAAATACCTCAAGGACAAAAAATTAATTTTTTATAAAACATTTTTTGGGATCTTTAATCATGAAAACACTAAATTTTCCACACTAAATGTTTAAATATCATGGATGACATGAATGACATTCCATTTCAATATACAAGGTATATACCAGCTTAAAATTAACATTACTTCTCCCCCAAAATATCATCACTATCAACACAATTTTTTTGGAAATTTATTTTGAATAATTGAGGGAAAATGTGAACCATTTCTAGATTTTGAATATATATAAAAAAATGATAATCTTTTACCAATAATGGAACTCTCAGCTCAATTTAACTCATTACTTCACACTTATTTTCAAGATAATCATTTTCATAGATGGAGTATTTTTTCCATTTCAAATTCCACAAACATTGTGTACATCGGTATTATTATATTTTGTGACAAATTGAAAAGTAATTTTTTTAATTTTTTATTCATCAAACCTCCTTGTTTACCTCATCTCACTAACCCATATGACCATGAAAACATTTTGAAAATGATAAACATTGACCTTCTGATAAATATTCCAGATAATAAAAAATCATACTTATAATAAATTTTTATTATTATTAGAAAACATAAAATGATTTGGTAATATAGAAATCATATTCATAAGATTATGTTCAACCGACTTATATCATCAACACATCATTTTTTCTTCTAACAATTTATACCTTTTTATTAATTTATACAAAATTTATATATCTTCATTAGAGATATTGTGCCCCATTCCAATCCTTTTTTTCTTTTACTATAGTTTGAATATGATTTTAAAGATTAATTATGTTCTCGTGAACATTCAGGGAATGTTTAAAATTATCCATGATATGGAAGTTTTATCATCATAATTAACATATTTTTTGGGGTATGACATCCTTTAAAACATTCTTCCTTAGTGCAATAGTCTAATTTATTATTATTTTTTTCACTACATGTTATATTTTAAATGTATATGTCATTATTTTTATTTTATCTACTATGGTTTCATTTTCTTAATAAAAATATTTTTAATTGTTAAAATTAAACGAGTATATTTTTTCACGATAAAAATTTTATTTAAATCATCCATAAAAATATTCATGATATAACGTTCTTTTGGATATCATTATATCATTATTTTTTATATGGATCTTGGGTTTAAATAGTCTTTTTTCCTTATCCTTTCACTTTTAGCCCCCATATTTTCATATATTTATTATTCTTGTTATGTTTGGAAATTTTACCAAAAAATAATTTTCATGTGTCTGAACAATCCACAATACTAGTAGTAAGAAATAAGGTTTGTATTCTTTAGATGATTTTTATTATGAATGCTGGAAACTTTTTCTGAATTTTTATTAATTGAAAAATTATCTTTGTTCCTCAATATTGATTTAGAGGAAATTCATCATTTCACATTTATTTTTCCACCTTCATAATGAGTTTTAATTTCTTGATTTTCTTCACCAATTTTTCTCTCTTATTATAGGATGTACTAATATTGTGAATATTATTGGTGAAATACTCATCTAAATGTATGAAATCTTTATTTTTCACCTTATTAGATATTGATTCGCTCAATTATTTTACATTATTCTTCCCATTCGATAGATTTTTCTGGATGTAAAAATTTATAGAGAATATTCATAAGATATTCAAACCTAATATATTTTTGAAGATTAATCATGAGTTGATTCCATATTTCTCAATCTCACTTATTTTACAAGTATATTTACATTTATATTTTACTTTTTTGAATGAAAGTATGTAGGAATATATAGAGTTGTTTTAATAATTATTTTAAAATTTTAGAATCAACACTTTATTTATATAAAAAATATTAAATTTTTAATTCATTCCATATACATAATACTACTATATTATATTAATGTTTAATATCATTTGTTTTATTTTCTTAGATGTACAGTTGAGCATTTGTAACTTCAACAATTTTTATTTTATTATAATATATATCATGAGTCATTTCTCTAACAAAATATTCTAAACACACCATCTTCACATTAATTCCTCTATAGAGATTCCTCTATAAAATTGATATTCTCTTCATATAATGATATTTATAGTTCTTCAATATCATCTTATCTAGTGTGGTTTTAGATAACATGTTATGTATGATTTTTTCATCCTCAATTTTAATTGTTGCCTATAATGATTCGTCAATATTATCAATTCCACTAGACATATAATCTAATAGATATATCTTGATTTGAATAGTAGATTCAACAACATATAATTAATCATTAAAAACATTATTAAAAATAATTCTCACAAAAAATATATTCAATAATTCATGTTTAATGTTCAGTTTCACATGATAATACAAAATGGTGTCTTCTTTTCTGTCAATGATATTAATTAGATATCTACACTAAAAGTTATTCTTTCCCAATTAACTCAATGTGTTATCATATTTATATTTTATCCTTGAAAATTCTACTATTTTCCCCATAATATATAAATCTATGTATGTAGTAACTTCAATATATATATTTTTCATACACACATTTATTTCAAATATGAAATGTTTAATAGTTTCCACTAAATCATATGATTTGTAAGAATATTTCAGAGGATAAGTGTTTCCATTTTTACATGAATCATTAACAAACACATTAAATTATTTTTTTGGTAGATCCTATTTCTATTTGTATTGAGAGTATAAAATCCAATTCTTATGATATATTTTTATTCATCATGAATTTAAGTCATTGGAAAAACCTTCCATGTTGTTAGAAATTGAGATATCATATTTTCTCTTCAACTTAGTTCGAACATTCTAATCATCCAAAAATCATATTTTTCAAATTCTGGATATATTTACATGAAATAAAATACTGAAACACACATAGGGGAAAAATATGTATATTCAAATTTAGGATAATTCCCCAATGTTTCCAATTTAACATCTAAAGAAGATCATGTATTTACCCAAAGGATGGGGGTGTTGAATCCAGTGACACCAATTTTTCATGATTGTATTCAACATAAAAACATTATACATTAACATTTATAAATCCTTTGTTATGGGATAGGATGTAAATATCATTTGAAATTATTATTCAATATTTAACCATTATTCTAAATAGATGATATAAATAAAATAATATGCATTTATTTTTATATGGTTTTAACTCAATTAGACATTATACATTATATCCATAGATACATCCCTCATTCCATATATTATGCCATTATTAATATTTTCATTGATTATAAGTACAGTGTATTCATGATACACCCAACACTAAACCTATCTCAAGAAAATATCATTCTATTTCCTAATAGGGAATTGTACTAACACCTATCTATTACAATGTTTTTTATAATTTGATCCATAATTATGTTATAATTATTACTTGAAAACTCATAAATGGTAATCTAGTAATTTTTTTTATAATTATTCCATCCACAAGGAATCCGTCTCATGTGACCACTTCCTTCTTCTAGTGGAAATCCATTGGGTGTGCCTAATAATATATTACACCTATTATCTAGGATCTTTCTATTTAATAAAATATTGTTCCTTATAATATTCCTAGTATCTCTATACATTACAAAATTTCATAATACCTATATTTGTTGTACCTATTTTTCATCCATCATGGTTAGAGTCTCACACTACTCTAAATTATTCAGCACAGAACATATATAATTCTTGTATGAATAGTGTATCCTTTGTATTGATTTATTATACATGCACCTTATTTTTACCGATTCAATAGTATTAGAAAAATTAAGACCCCTAATTCATTTTATTACTCAATGAAAAAAAATATTTTGGAACTCATTATTAACACAATTTAAATGGATGCTTCCCAATACATAGAGAATAATATTTATTATTCATGAATAAATAATTCTATTTTTTAGAGCGTACTACAAATTTTAAATATATTCTTCAAAAATCTAAAATCTAAGAGTTATGAAACTTCCTCAATAATTATTATCTATTTAAGATAAAAAATCAGTTACTGAAAATAATAAAATCATTAATTTTAGGAACCTTATATAACGTTTTAAAACACCTAATTACTCTATATGGGGACTGATTGTCTAATTTATTGTTTATTCTCTCGGGTGTATTGTTCCATCATTATATAAAGGTCTATATAATTTACTATTAATTCTATCATATTTACTACTCATCTATATAATTAAATTCTATTTATTGTAGCATTTATTTCATTATGTTTTATTGTCCCATAATCTATTGTATTATTCATTCATTTATTATTTTGCTCAACTTTCCATTTTACTATTCATATTTATGTTTTACTATTTCTCCATATTTTTTTATTATTCATCCATCTTTTCTGCTATTCTACCATAATTTTTCCATTCATTATATGATTCTTCATCTTAATAAATCTACATTATCATCATTTTTTTCTCAAACATTGTAAAGTTTGAAACAGAAACATTGTTATCTAATATTTTTTTAACTTCTAACACGACCATTTTATAGAATTCAACAAAAAATGATTATACCTGATAAACATAAAATATGTTTATTAGAAGAGAAATTATACATATCAATTATTCACCAATTATAGTTTCTTTTTAAAAATGGATAATATAACATCTCTATTAAATCAAATAATTTATGATGGAAACATCATATAATATCCATAATTCAGTTGGAATTTCATGAATCTATATCATTATACTTCATAATATTTATAAGATCAAAATTATATGTCTTTCAAGTTCAACTTTTCATCATTAATGTTTTAAATCATAAAACATTATCATTGTAATATCAAATATATAATTTCTTCATATCTTCAATTTTATAGGAATTACATCTTCTGAAACAATAATAATTTTCTTCAAACTCCATCATTTGACACTAAAAAATATAACAGCCTTTTATCAAGTGAAAATATAAAAAAATTTACATTACTCCATCATATCAAAATAGTAACTTTTCACAGAAAACATCCTAATGAAGCATCAAAATTTCATTCTGGACATTATCCTGTAAAATAAAAAATAATAATTTGGGATTCCATCCTATTAAAAATTAACCATTTTTAGAAAATATAATCTAATAAACATTCATCGAGTATTTGAAATAAAAATTAATTGAACCAAATAATCATTTACCATGGGTCTTATTATGTTCTTATAAAATTGATGATCTACAATGCATCATCTGGATATATAATGAAACAATATTGTCCTCATTTAGAAACCCCTAAAGAATTTTTTTTATCCTTCTAAATTAATCATCTAGAAAAATACAACAGAAATGTTTTCTAAAAATCAAAAGGAATGTTTCCTAGGATTCACTAATAAATTCATAAAAAAGAAAAAGTTCACCTTTCATCCCTTATTAATTAATAATGGGGGCCTTTTGAAATCATCATTGAATTCATTACATATTGATTGTCTCGAATAACATAATTTTTTTATTCTTCTTGTGTTTTTATCATTTGGATGATATTCTTAAAAAAATAATCAATCTATTTTTTTTGTTGGAACATACTTCTTTAACTCAAAATAATGTATACCGTGCATCTATATCCTGAAAAATTATACAATATTTTCCAGAAATAATACTTTATAAAAATTATATATGAAACATAGTAACCATTTATAATGATACCCATTATCATCCACATAATAATTGAATTTAGTACAAAATGTTGATAATTTAAACTTATAAAAATAGTATCAAATGATAATATATTTTGAATCGAACAATTTTACTCATGGTATCAATGATTAAACCAGTGGCATGACTCACAAATCTTTGTAAATTTTATTCATATAACCCAATATAATAATCACTTATTTTCACATCCATGAATACATTATATATACTATTTTAATATTCATTGGAAAACATTTAGACAAAAATATTTTCTTGAACACATCCCATTCCATAATATCTATTTCTACCATTTCAATAGTGTTATTAATGAGACTCCACAACTATACAATATAATATTATAATTGATATAATGGACAATAACTTACTCATGTTCTGAGAAATAAACAATAAAAATTTTATTATCCATTTCATTGACCCAATTCTCAGTAAAAAATTGATTTGTAGAAAACTAAAAGATGGTTTATGATTCTCTATAACTAAATCAATAGAATGTCACTCCCTATTTTGTGTTTTTTGGAGAATAGAATGATTTTTTTTATTTCCCAATGCTTGAGAAATTTGGTGGATCATTTCCATGAGATATATCGTTCTATCCCTGATTTCATTAGGTATCCCAATGAGACAATATCCTTATTTTCCAATGCACCAATTTTTAATTGGGGGTTTTCAAGATATCGTAATTACCAAAAATAATGTAATCATAATAATAAGTATACATATATTAAGAAATGTATATAAAATGGAACTTTAATATTCGATAAATGATTTCATATATTTTGTGAATAAATTATCCATTGAATATCCAGAATTCAATCTAGGTTATCCATGAATATATTTCTATATATACTTTATATATGTATATATATTCAAACCAATTATAATGGTTAATAAGGATATTGTATTTAACCAAAGAAAATATACCCATAATTTCAATATAAGTGTATATTAAGGGACCATTAAATTATAAATAGAATTATGTTCACGATATACATGTTTAAATATTCTTATGGTCATTAACTCTAGATTCACATGTTCCAAAACAACAATAACATTCATTATCCATATAGGGATGTATTTCTTGGAAAACAACATAATCTATAAATAAATTTAGGATGATATCTGAAATATATCCTTAGGGGTCCCAAAAATGTTCTCTATACTAATCACTTAAAAATAATCCTCTAATCTCCAAAATAATTAAACCCATATATAATTGAAATAATACAGAACAATGGTAAATGTAATATAAATAATATATTATTCTCAGGATTAAAATAATCTAATAGATAATAATCAAATAGTATAAGGATTGAACAGTTTAATGCATTACGAACTACTCAGACAAAGATATTATTTTTAACACTTGAAAATAGTTTCTCATTATTTTTATCTTCTAGAACATTTCATACAAATATAACATGATGTAATAATCATTATTATATGGTGGATAGAAACATAATAAATGAGTGGGATCAAATTAAATTTAATGGAAAATAAAAATTATAAATATTTATATTATAAGCATGAGGGGAAAATGAAAAAAACAAAATTATCTAAATATGGGATACTACAACCATATATAGTAATAATAAAAATTAACTAGCCATATAAGATAATAAAAAATTCATTATTGTGACAGAAAAATTAAATGTTATAACATGTGAATGCGAAAAATGATTTGGGAAAGATAAAAATTAATAATCATGAAAACATTAAATTTTATTGAAATTATATATATCAAGAAAATTTATATAACATGATAAAAAACATGGAAATGTTCCATAACATGATAAAAGTTAAAATTTAGAGCATAAAGAATAAATAGAAATCATGTTCCATAAAACCCATTATTCCCAAAACTATGTGAACAAACTCATTAGGTCCATAAATAAACATATGATTAAACAAATCATACCCATACCTATGTGAACATAAACATTATTTCCACCCAAAAATATGCTACGAAATATAAGACCATTTAAATGAATTTGTGGGAGATATTGGACCCACCCATCACATTTATACATATGTGCACCTGGAAAAATTAATCGGCTTAACAAAAAATTATTAATGCAAAAATATTGGGTTTCTTAATCATATCACATTACAGAAACCTAATAAATCTTAGAATATGAAAATACCATTACCCAAAAGAGATCATACCATATTAAAAAATAAACTATCACTTCATTGGTGATATTTCATTTAAATATAATTAAAAATAAATCCTAAAATAAATTTTTTGATAAAGTTTTGTATCTATAATTTTAAAATCAACGGATGTCATTACATTCTAAAAAATACCCTATTTTATTAGTTAAATGAATATAATAAAATACCTGAAATTCTTTTGGATACAAATTATACTTATTCCTTAGAAAATATAAAGTAAAATTATTCCCACATTAAATTTATGGTAAAATTGATTTTAAATATTTAATATCATTACTTAAATAATGTATTTTGAGATACAAATCCCTTACCATTAACATAGATTTTTATAAAATTAATTCTTATATTGTATCATTAATAAGAAAATATTCATAACAATGTTTAAAAAAATATTTAATTATAAATCTATTTATATTTTCTATTTATAACATTTCACATCATTTATTAGATTATTGTAATCTCTTTTCAACATATGTTGTTAATAATCTAAAATATTCTAAACTAGGCTCGTATAAGAGGTGTTGATCTTTGTTTTTTCCAAGAAAAATAATTATTTAAAAAAAATTAGTGGTTATTCAATTGATATTTTATAAAGTTGTATAATTTTCTAATTCTTGTACATAGGAGTTTTATTCATGTTTCAAGAAAATTAAAATGACGACGAACTAGTTTCAGGTTTTTTACTTATATCAATGTATTAACATATAAGGTGTGTTAATTTTTGTTTTCCACAAAATAAAAAAAGTAATGATATATATTGTTAATATATATAATATATGAATATAAAATATTTACTAAAACCAACCATTTTGGTAAGTGAATAAAAAACAGAACATGTTTATTCACTGAGGTGGTAGTCAGTACAACACACTATTTGCATTTTCATTTTTCATTAAGAAAATGGTCAAAGTGATTAATGATTTTAATATTTTTATAATAAAATATTAGTGTAATAATTATAATTATAATTCTATTTTAATATGTTTAAATGATATTTTGGAAATAAAAACACAATAATTAAATAGGAAATGAATGTGTAGATAAAAAACATAAACCTCGCTTCTTTGATAACCACCTTTTTGAATGAGACTAAAAAATTTAGGGGATGTATTTTGAGATGACCCTAACCAAATTTATGTATATAAAAATGTCTAGTAGAGTTTTGGGTTAATCTTGGGTATAAGAGTTTGGATTTTGAGGGATGATATGTTAGTTAAGGAGTTTCCCTTTTATAATATTCAATGTCTGTCATTTTTCAATGTACAAAAAAAATATTTATTAATTGGTTGTAAGAATAAGGAAAGGTGACTCAAAAATTTATATATAATGGATATAAGGGAATAAAATAAATATAAAACCATTCTATTTTCAAATTATTCATTTTAGAGACATTTTATTCACATTACCTCTAAGGTCAATAACTTTTACTAGTATTGTTTTCATTTATATAACTAGTTTTAACCTTGATAATTTTTATATTAACAATAAAAATAAAATTATCCTTAAGGAATAGTTTTTACCAATATATTACAAATTTGAATTCAAATTTATTAAAAGAATAATTTTTTATTGAAATTTAATTTAGACAGAAATGAATGTAACACCCAAAACCTAATTTGTCACAAAACATATCTAGTAGCCATCCAAATCGGCCCCCAACCCCATCCATGACAAGTCCCAAGGAGTGTTCCCTTTCCCCACATTCAGGAAAAAATTAACAGGTATCATAAATAATTGTTTAAGAATGATTTATGCATGTTTCAAAACATAAGACAACCAACAATATTAGTTAAACTAAATCTAAAAATTCACACAAAATAAGTGTTAACATAAATTAAATAATGAATGACAGATTGTTAAACAAAAACCCAAGGGGAACACAACTAAGAAGGAGTACCAAGCCTAACTCCAAAACACCACATGGCAAGGGGAAATCACCCCAATCATTTC
Organism: Viscum album; assembly: GCA_963277665.1. Taxonomy (NCBI): domain Eukaryota; kingdom Viridiplantae; phylum Streptophyta; class Magnoliopsida; order Santalales; family Viscaceae; genus Viscum; species Viscum album. Next base: position 119,128,877 of record OY728137.1, read on the forward strand.
CCACAACACTCCATTCAGAAGAAAAGTTAATATCCTATACCGCCATCTCCAAGGACAATAACCTTACCTATGTAAAATATAATCAAGTATACTGATACATGATAGTTTTTTTGGTATGACCCTAATACAAATAGTATTCCACCCAAAATATTCAAAGTGATAAACATTTTAAGACAAAAATATTCCATGTTTTTTAAATCAATAAATGGTAGTAACAATTTCTAAAAGGTGCAACATGAAATGGAAACATTTTTCAAGTGGGTAATATTAAAGAATATAATTTTTTAGAGAAAACACACATACTACTAAATTTTCTATCCAAAATCACTGTATACTAACTATAATGACAATACAATCAATTATAATTAGTCACAGGAACACACATAGGCACTAGCTATCTATGGGTCCCAAGGTACATCAAACCTCGGTGTATAAATAATTGTAACCAAAATACTTCTCATTCACAAGACACTGTGAGGGGATCCCCCAATAGTATTTTTACCCAAACAACATAAAATATTAGTTAGTGTTGTCATAGAAAAATGTTATATGTGAAACTTGGATGATGCCACTACCAAATCGTTAGTATACTAGTCGTTGTCCACCCAACTAGATACCATTGTTTCCCTATTTTTTCTAAAACAGGTTCCAAATGTTATCATATACCATTTTCAAATTAAAATTCTATTTTCAATCATACACATACCCAAACGTACCCAACATTTTTTTCATCCTTTCAATAACTCAATAATCTATTTAAAATTTTCATAAAACAATTTCAAGAAGTTATATAAGGCTTTTCACACAAAATCCATTTCAAAACCCACATTCATGGAAAAAATCACCCCAATACCATACCAAAACTTTAAAAGTATTTATAAAGACATTTAATAAAGTATTTTCATATATTAAAATATTCCATTATATAATACCACATGAATTAGGCATGAAAAAAAATCAATTTTAAGAAAAAAATAAAACATTAAAATCAAAAGCATAACCAATTATATCAAAAATAATTTCCACACCACACATATTAGGTAAGAAACAATATATGAAGGTAAATTGAGAAAAGGTAACTCATTAAAGAATTATTTCAAAAGGAATCAACTACCTTATATTTCAAAAACCCCAAATCATTGTCAAAAAATTCACCTCACCACTGATTCACTATAAGCAGATGGAAAAAAACACTAAACAATAAGATTGATCTATGAAACTCAAAATAATCACCAAATCCCTTCAAAATAGGTATCAATATAGATTGAGATAACATGGATTAATACATTGATGGTAGTGACAAATAAAGGAAGAAAGGGGAATATTAGGCTTCTTTCTAGAATGTGAAAATTGTTAAAACCCCTTTTTTACACCATAACACAGTGCACAATTTAGTAAAACATGCATATAAACATTCTACTAGTTTTTGTGCAACCAAAACATTCCTATTTTATTCCAAATTCATGAGTGTTTTATGTGTATCCTTGGGAGAAAATATAGTCTAATAATAGAAGAGTAAAAATACCAAAAAATATAGACCTGGATGTGAAAATTCTCCCCACCATTCAAACATTCCACCCTTGAAATTCAACGAGAAGCATTATCGAAAAACAACAATGGGTACTCATTCTCAACTCCCAACATCCTCTCCCATATCTTGTACACATCATTCATGTAGTTTTAGAGGAAATTGAAAAATGTAGTAGAATTTCACCAATGTAACTGCTCATAAGAATCCTAAATTTTCACTGATCATTCAAACATTGATAAATATGCTTCTATGTCCAACTCATCCCAATTCAACAAGACAGACAGATCCAGATTGTACTTATTAAATTTGGAATCATTAAATACATTATAAATATATGTCAACTGGGAGGGAAAACATATCTTTTCTTCCACCATATCAATCCGATCAGTAATCTCCAAAGGATCAACACACATCGCAGTTATCATTCCTTGCATTCCCAAATGACGATGTCCCATAGGTGGAGCGCATTCAAGAACACATGATCACCCATAAGAAACCTAAGGTCTCATTGCCTCTGGTTAACATAATATTATGGGTGACTCTCAACTGTCAATTTCTATTATTCGATAATCTTCACCATCTCATATGTCTCTTGCACATAGAATGGTCCCAACATTGACGTCTCAACTTATGGAGCCCAACAATGGGGTACGGAAAAGTCCGACCATATAGAATGTCAAAAAGATCCATTCAAATCAAGGATTAGTAAATATTATTAGAAGAAAACTCATACAATCCCAAATGGATATCCCACAATCCGATAATGTTTAGGACACAAGCACATAGCATGTCTTCCATAATCTGGTATGCCCACTCTATATGGTAATCCATTTGAGCATGTTATGCTATGATTATCATAATCCGAGACTCCAAATATATATAAAGGACTTCCTAAAACTATAAGTTTAAATGAGGGTCTCTATCAAAGACAACTTCTAATAGAACACCAATAATCTTTTCTACCTTCTGAATATAAAATTGGCCTAGCTCATCCACTTAGGATGCATCTCTAATGGGAATAAATTGGGTTGATTTAGTTAGATGAAAAATCACAACAAAAAAATCATTCTTATCCCGAGGTGTACAAGGTTATCAAAAAATGAAATCCCTAGAAATCTCATCCCACATATATGTAGAAATGGGTTACAGTTGACTAAAACTAGGGGGCCTTTGATGCTCTACATTCACCTGTGCCCATGTATAACATCTCAATACAAAATATTCTATATCTCGTCTCATACCTAGCCACCAGAACTACCGAAATACATCATAATACATTTTTGTAGCCCAAGGATTAATGAACCACTGATATTGGTGGTTATCCTAAATAAAAACATTCCATAGAGACAACAACACCACTGAACATCCCTTGAAGCACGTGACGACTTCAGGAGATGAAGTCCAATCAGAAGAAGCCTCCAAAAATGAAATAAATGCATCATCCACTAACATATCTAATCACTGGTATTCTCTAGAAGAACCAACTCTAAAATAGATGGAGTCAACAACACACATTCCATGAAATTGTCTCCATTGTGCTTCTTGGTCTCTATATGCATCTTATAAAATATCCCCATTAGAGTCCACTCCTCATTGGCCTCTCTCAAATACTACAACAATAATTTTATGCATATGAAATCAGCTACTACATTACCCTTTATCAAGATATAAAATATATCAAATTCAAACCCCTATAAATACTTGATTCAATGGTACTACATCAGATTAAGATCCTTCTATGAGAAGAAGAAAGCTAATGACTTATGATTAGAGTAGAGAAAAAAAAATTCCCCATAGATTTAGAAATTCTAATTCCCAAAAGAATGCTTCACCACTTCCAGTAAAATTCATGGTTTGGGTAATTATTTTCATTTGGAAAGAGTTAGCGAGAGCCATACGCCACCACATGACCATCCTGCACATGAACGCAGTAGATGTCTATACCTAAAGCACCACAACACACCATTTAACCCTTTTCAGATTCCAAAAAGGTCAACACATGGTTGATAGTCAACTACTGCTTCAACTCCCAGAAGGATGCCTGATATTCTCAGGCCCATTCGAACTTCACCCATTTCTAGGTGAGTGTGGTCATGGGAAAAGAAATACACGAGAAATCCTAAACAATCCACCTATAATAACCTACCAGAACAAGTAAAGTCTTGATCACGAACCAATTCTTCAACTGATCCCATGATAAAACTGCAATATTCTTCTCGGGGTCGACCAAAAATACATGTTATGATATGAAATCAGTGATAAAATATACATACTGATCAATAATGATCACTTGGAATACTTTTCATAAGGGAGATTATCCCATAGAGTTCCCAAATTGATCCCCAAATGATGTTCGTGATCTTACTCAGATCCATAGTGAACTGTGATTTCTTCCTTGAATACCATGATGAATGATTCAATATATTAAATGAAAATCCTATTCAAGGGTTTCAGAAAGACCTATCGAGCATTGGTCAATCCTATGGAAATTAACATGTACTCAAAGTGGTCGTACCTTCTTTGAAAGGCTATCATTGGGATATCTACCTCTCTCACCCTCACTTGGTTGTAACCCAAACACTTGTCAATTACAAAAATTCAGTTTCTCCATTGAAATGATCAATTCATTTATCTATTTGAGGAAATGGATATTTGTTCTTGATGGTTTCCTTATTCAGCTTCTGGTAGTCAATGCACAAACGGAGGGACCCGTTGACCTTCATCACAAAAGAAAAGGAGATGCCCAAGGAGAAACACCGGGGTGAATGAATCCTTTGGATTCAAAGTCATCCAGCTGTATCTTTAGTTCCCTCAAATCTTTGTGGGACATGAGATATGAGGGAATATATATCAGTTGTGTTCCAAGTGCCAAATCAATCGAGAACTAAATGTACCGCTATGGAGGAAGCCTGAAAAATCATTTAGAAAAACTTCCAGGAACTCATCCACTACATGATTTAATCCACCATTATTAGTTCAACCATCATCCCCTAGAACAAGAAACGATAGCTAGACATAATTATTACCAACTCTAATAGTGGAGGTCCCACACGACCAGAATGAGGATCCCATTCTTCAAGAAAAACATGACAACTCCCATAAAGTACCATGAAACTTACCCTCCTCCAATAGAAATCTATAAGCACTTGAAAATGCACAAGATTATCTATACCACAGATTAAATCAAAAATAACTACATCTAGGATCAGAAGGTCCCATTCCATATAAACCCCTAACATAAGAATGTGAACACAATGGGAACTGGATACCCTTCCCCTTATTCTTAACCAACGATGTCACAAACTCCTTTGAAAAAGACAACAATTTTTTTTAAAATCAGAAGGTTCAGAAAATGGGTAATGATAAAAGAAGAAGAAGAACCAATATCAATGAAAGAATTATCTAGAGAAGATACAATAAAAATGGAACCTCAAACTATAAAAGGTTTTGTATCTGATCTCATTGCTGCCTCAACCACAGCATGTGGATTCCTTATATTTTCCTAAGAATTGCCACTCACCTATGGGTCTGTCCTAAACTAGATCCTCCCAGAAGATGCTCTATCCCTGCCTCCATAACCATAAAATTTATAACCCAATGTCCTCATTGGATATTAATGAAATAGAACTCCCCATGTAGCAATATATCTATCCCCAATCTAGAGTGGATGTTCCACCATGAAAACAACTACATGTTCCACATAAATCCACACTGATAAAAATTTATTAGTGAAGATGTACATGTAGGAGGGTGTGCCCTACCCTCTAAAACAACATTAACACATTGTAACATGCATCATAAGTAATTGATTAAAACATCCTAGTAGGGTGGACTCAACTACCACCTCCCTTCTTACCCAACTCCACTATGTTCTTTTTCTTATACGATAAATTACCACTGCCTATAACTGATATAATCCTAGAGAAACCATACCTCTCCTTGCAGTCAATATCTATAACACAATCTCGATCAAACACCATAGCATAGGTCCTCAACATAGACAGAATGTCCTAATAATAGATCTATGGCCATAATCCCTTTTCAAATCTCTAATCCTGAATATGATCATTACAGACTATCTTGGGGGAAATTGGACTATCTTGGAATAGCGGTTCCATACTCCTTCACTATCTGGTCTCCCGGAATGAGGTCCATAAACTCCCAGGATCTGGTATAGTCCAAGACCTCTAGACAATACTAGTAATTGAATAATAGACATGAAGTCATGCCATGTCATCTTCTCCTGCTTTCCAGTTTGAAGCACTAATTCCCACCACCAACGACAGGGACCTTCTTATAGAAATGATGCACATTACACCATGACCACTTAATGCGTATCAATGATTTTAGTAATGTGTCAGATATTTTCAATCCAATCCTATGATTGCTGGAGTTATATACCACCATTGAAAGTATGAGGGCTTTTCTTAATAAACTCATGGGATTTTTCCTTCATATGACAAGACTCATGTCCTCGAGTTGGATTAGGGTAAATAACTACTCCATGTCCTAGAGTTTGGATAGCGTGTACCATAACTTCTACTAGACTCTGATCAGCCGGTGAGGGTGGACTATCCCTGACTTCCTTCCATGGGTGGATTTGATATTTCTACGGTGACATATTGATACAAAAAGAGACAGACACAGGAGAAGTCATTAGTAAAAACTTTTTGAATATTTTCAGCAATAAAATCGATGAAAAATAAATAAAAATCATCACAAAAATGAAAATACAACTACTTCACCCTCAAATAATGTCCATGTGTGTCATACAGTCTGCACTTCCCACTTGAAATAGAATTCAAAAAAAATCACAACATCGCATGGAAACTCGAGGTATGCCATGAGAGGAGCATTCCAAGCACCCTACTCGCTTCCATAACATTATTGTAACAATCCGATATTTTATGATAAGTATTATTTTTAATTTATTTGATGTCAGGTGTTTTATGATACAACAAGATTTTCTTGTGGTTTATGCAACACCGTATTAGTGTGCAGTATACACAACACTATTCTTAGATAGTGTTACACAAAATTTCAAGTTTGTTTAAGAATAGTCATTCTACGCAACATTGAGTATATATATATATATATATTCAATGTATAAATGAAAAATGGTTGGATTCTGTTATAACGAAACAACAAAGGAGTCCTTCACAACACGCAACCTTGACTTGGCTTGCATTAAAAGCAATCACGACCTTCCTCGATAGCGTGTGTTGTACGCAATAATGGGTTTTACTAAACAATGATATATTATTTAAATATTATTAGAACTAGACGTTATGAATAGTAATACCCACTTTTTGAAATTTTATAAATTTTAACTTTCAAAATGGACTTCATTTTTCGATTCGAAAAATCTAAATTAGCCTAGGGTGAAATTTTGGTATTTTTCTGAAAACATTCATTTTTGATGAATAGTGAAAACACTAGGTTACTATTTAAAACCCGACTTTGTATTTAAATAATTATTTATTTTATTTAAATTTATTTTAGGTCAAAATTGATAAATAATACCTATATAAGTTCAATGTAATTTATTGGAGTCAATTTATAATAATTTTAGATATATAAAAATTTTATTGAACTTTTGACAGTCTTTTACCCACCTCCTAGGAGAATTTTCAAATTTACATAAAACTTAATTTTACCTCTTTTGTGAATGGAATTTCAAAAATCCGAGAGACACGGTTGAAGTCAGTATGTAAAATGTGGTTCCATGAGATGAAAATAATTTTTGGTGAATAGTAACTTTTTACTTTTTTTTAGCACGGTTAAAAGTAAATAGGGTAACTAAGGGTAAAAAATGATATTATTATTACCCTAAAAGATGTACTAATTCTATTGGATAAGTGTAATTAGACCATAAACAACCTTAGGAATAATATATTACCAATTAGCCCCACTTGGATTAGATTATGACATTTAATATCAATTTATTTAATGAAGGGTTAAAATAGGTAAAATCAATGGTTTATGTAAATCATTTATAATATAGGTTTATACATAAGATAAATGCGACTATAAATATTCATTAGAAATATAAAAATATTTCTTACATTATGGGATTTTATTTATAATTTTTAGTCATTAAATAATTTAATTTATTCATGACACAAAGATGATGCAGTAATTATCTTATTAATGAAATATTGACATAATTGATGTTATAAATTCCCAAATAAATGTAATTTGAGACCTTTTATGAATTAAAATAATTTTATAGGTTAATATGACATGTTATTATTGACATAAGTATATTTTTTAGAACTAATATTTCTATTATGAGTTTCAAAAAAATCAATTACCAAATAGTGTCAAAATTGACATACAATAGTTTTTAAAACAAATATTATTTTATTAATTGTTATTTTATTCCTAAAAATCTAAGGTTCAGAAAAATGACTTAGATAAGGTTAGATATATTAATAATAAACAAATTGGGGTTCGTTTGTATTTTTATAGTAAGTTTATTAACCTTATAGTGTAAGAACACAAAAAGACACGGTAAAAGTAAAATTATCTAACTTAAAAATAAATCTAAATGATAAGGTTAAAATAGTGAGAAAAACTTGTCCAAATTCTACTGGATGAGATTATTTCGTCCCATCCCCAACTTAGATTTTAAATAAATCAATTTGGAGCTATTTAAAACCGAATACGACTTTATAATTAAATAATATTTTTAGTTTTTCCAAAGGTGCTCCTCTCATCCCTTATTAAAGGGAACCTCCTCCCTCTCTTCCTCACACCACTTTGGGCCTTAAAGCTCAGAAAAACCCTGAAAAGGTCTCTTATCCACATCCCTAGAAACATCCTAGATGTCCCGGTCTTCTTCAAAGACCAATTTTAGTGCCCTAAGAGGAGGTTTCAAAGAGGCACTTCAAAGAAGAGGTAATGTCCGTTACCGATTCTTTCAACCCTATTTCTTCTTTTACTTCTTCTTCATTAATTGTTTAATTATGAAGTAATAACATCAGTATCACTCATATACTGATATGTTATTATAAGTATGAAACAACCCTATTTCTCCATCTATCCATCCTACGGAAAATGAAATCACCGCGCGTTCGTACGTACGGAATACCGTATCCATGTCGTGGTGTAATGTATTTTCCACCACCACCTTACATGGATGGGTATAATGGTGTAAATAATGACTATATATGATTATTGTAAATTTATATTGATTATGAAATATTATACATACACTTCAATTCAATTCCACGATCATTGGAATGATATCATCGCTCGTGTGTACGTACGGACTACCGTCTCCACGACGCGATGAGATTAATTCTCAATGATTAACCATTCATGAATGATTATAAAGTATATATAATAAGTAATCAAGAAATATATGACATAATAATGATACTGGATTTATGTATATATATATATGTACTTCATCTACTTAATTCCATTCAATTCAATAAGGAAACGAAAACAGCGTTCATGCGTACGTACGACCTACCGTCTCTATGAACGATGTATTTCTTTCCATTAATCGATCTATTATATATATATGTATATTCTGAATATATGTTATATATAAATCATTTTTTACATTCTGGATGTAAGTAACCATGATATAAGTAATTATATGAATAATTACAAGTTAAAACACGAGCAACAAATGAAACGATTTTACCCAAAACGCTACTTTAACATTAATTTACAATGGAATGGGTAATATAAAGTCATAAGTGAACCATATATGATATCATAACAATGAATATGATTCTGTAATAAGTAAATGACATTATTTAAATCATTATACAGGAGGATTGGATACATACGAAGCATATCAGACGTAAGGTAAGGGATAATTATTCCAATCTCGTTTCTTATCTGAGATTGTTTATTCGTAAGTATTTACTGGGGTTATGTTTATCATCCATGTCCATGTTTTCTCAAAATGTTTTCATAAAATGTTTAATATTAATCCTTGTATTTTTAAAGTCATTTTTACCCCTTTTTGACTTTTAACACATGGAACAGAAGGAAACTTTCTTTTACGATGTAGTTTATGACATTTCCGGCAAAAGTACGAGGAGAATGTTTTTTTGTAACATATACGGCATGAATAGATTTTTACAGTTTCATAACGCCTCATTTTCATGAATCTTCCTCTACAAGATTTTATGATTATTTTCAAAAAAATCCTTTTATTTTAAAATTGAATGAAAATTTCAGAAAATAAAATTATTTTGTGGAAGAAAGGATATTTTCCCCAAGAATTCATTTCAAGTGTTTTATCAAAAATATTTTCCATCTAAGATGACATTATTAAATATGTGTATGTTTCAAGAATAATGTCTCAATTATATACATGGTATGATTCTAATTATAATGAAATGATATCCATTTTTTTATATGGATAGTGTTATGATGGCATTATGATTAAGAATCCCAATTTAATACATGGGTTATACTATGATTTATGATTTTGTGGCACAAGTAAGAATGATTTCATTATGAGATTTGTGGGACCTATATCTCCCTCCAATTCATTAGGTAAAGATTTATATATGATGAGATAGATATGGCTGGAATGGTAAGTTAATTCGGTTCAGTGTTATAGGACTGAAACGAGGAGTGAACTCGATTCAGAAAGGGACTTTTTCCACTAAAATGGTTATGGCATTAATGTCTTGGCTACAATGGAAATCATTAGATGTGCTTAATATATACCACATTTGCATGCTTTATTCATATTCTATTCTATCATGATTGATGATCCATTATGATCTATACCTTACGTACTACCATGTTTTATGTCATTGCTCAAGATTTTGATGTTTAAATTTTATGTTCATGTTTTTAAGTTCGTTTGTTTTATTTTCTCCATGATTACACTTACTGAGCATTTGAGCTTACCCTGTTTATGATTTATTTTCCCCCAGGATTAAAAGAATGGTTTTAGGTAAGGAAACAAAAAGGGGAGGATCGTTATGGAAGATGTTGAAGATCTTTCATCATGATTAGAAATTTATATTCCAAGTTTCCAAAGACACTAAACTATTACGGTCCTTGTGTGTTTGTTTTTGTTATGTATTAGATATTCTGCAAAAGTAATTTAATGTCCATGTACATCAACCTTCGGGTCTTTACAGTTGGTATCAAAGGAAAAAGAGGTAGGAATGTATCCAATCCTTTTGAACTCTCACATGTAAGCGTTGGACGAAGCATGGCCCTCCACCCAAGGTCTTCATGAGGAAATGGCTGCCACTAGGGATGGTGGTGTGTCCCTCCAAGGGGGTGTAGCCGCCCATGGAGTGCCCTGATATGTATCAATTATAGTCCACTAGAAGTAATTTTAGACCGCTACAGTTGGTATCAGAGTAAAGGTTTAGTCAACCGTTGGAAACTAGGGTGCGAAAATGTTAGTGAGATCCCTAGAGATATTTTTAAGGTATGTATAGGGATGTCCCTAAGGATAAGTATACGTATAGCATATAGTCCTAGAACTACAGTAATGATTTTATAATTTAACCTAAGATGTTATATATTGAGGGTACTCCCCCTTTACGATGTTGTTTTCCCTAGTATGATTTTTTCCTCTCACACTATTCTTTTTGCGTTTTAGAAAATGGCTAGAAACTTGAAGATTCATGATAATAGAGGATATGGCGGACAATGGAATGATATTATTCATGAGAAACCAAATGAAATGAGATCTGGAAGTCCTAACATTGTTATTATGCCTAATCAGTAATCTCATAATATGATCAAAAATCTCAACTTTCGTAAGAATCCCGACTCAGATAATAAGAGAAAGATAGAGTTTCATGATGATCATAGTGGAACGAAAGTTCAATTTCTTTCATGTAAATCATGTGGGAAGAGGCATCGGGGAGATTTTTGCAAAGGATCTGGAAGATGCTTTGGGTGTGGAAAAGAAGGACACAAATCCAATAAGTGAAAAGGAAAAGGTTCAGTTAACACCATGGAAAAGGATAATGGTATTGGTACGACATAAACAATGATTAGATGTTTTAAATGTGGAATGTATGGGCATTATGAAAACCAATGCCCTAAGGGAAAATCCCATGAAGAGAATCAACATGGTCATATGAGTAGTATTTATGTGGATGATGACGAAGAGACTACAAATGAAATATGAGATGAAATAAATGATGAAGCTCGGTCAGTGGTTTAAGAAGTTAGTGGAATGATTGTATGTTTATAAATAATAATTTATAGTAATATGGAATAAAGAATCATCTAAGGATTTTTACACTATTTTTTTCCCTAAAGTATTTGAATGTATATGTTGAATGGTACTGGTAACCATTAAAAGTGATTCAAATATTTTGGAAATAAGATGATATGCGCATAATGAAGGGATAATAAAATAATGAGATGTTAGATTGTATTCATGAGATCATGATTGATATAAGGACTAAGTGATATCATGGTTTGAATATATAGAATTTTGAAGATTTTGGTATGTGGAAAGTGTTAAATTTTAACTGCATTCATGTTTTCACTAAGGTTCAATGGTTATTCATTCTTCAAGAGAATACATGATTACGGTATTCAAATGTTTGTAATTTTGACAACAAGATATATCTTATGATATATGGGGATAAATGATGGAATTCACGTGATTGTTAAGTGAAATTTCAAGAAATAATTGTCCTTATACTATGAGCTTGGACCAAAGTATTTTAGATAAGCCTAAAGATTGGAATGGATTATGTTGGACATAAGTTAGTATTGTTTAAGGATAAAACTTTTTTCGATATTATTGATGGGATGTTATAGTAATATAGTTTTAAAAAAGGACAACCTGCAGGACAGGCGACAACCCATCGTGTCGGACAAGGCTGTGGGAATCGATCCCACAACCGAAGTGCGACTGGCCTTTATCGCCTACTCATGGCCTACAGGAAGTCTCTGTTTAGTAGAAACATGTTTTATTTTATTATGTGGTATGATATATGAATTATAAGTTCATTTTTGGAATCATATATGATTAACCTCACCATATATGGACTTATGTATATTTGATAACTTTTTCTAACCTTTTGTTTGAAAAAGATGGAATGACCCATCATTCTATCACATGATCAGTTAACACTTCACGACTAACAAATTCAACTTCATTTCTTTAAGAGCTGAAGTGGAAATTGTTCAAAGCATGAACAACAGTGAGATTGTACCAAAATAAAGTAAGTATTTATTCTAATTCAAATTCTTAAACTTTAGGGAAATGATCTTGAAAACCAAAAATGTTGTCCTAGTGCCCTTATATCCGATGAATCAGATGTTACCCTAGATCATCACAAATTTATGGCTTTTTTATTGTTTGATATTTCTTATCCATGTTCTCTACCACTCTCCATCAGAACATGACGGCTAGATTTCTCTTCCATATCCATATTTTCACCTATGTTCTCATATTTGGAAACCCAATTATTAGTTAATTTGGGTAACCGTTACATTTCATACTTTTGTTTTTAAATCCATGTTTTGGTATTTCATTTTACGATGTGGGTTTCAATTAAAGAAACTTTCAAGTAGAAAACCATATATAACCCCGACGAATTTCTAGGGAGAAATTCATTTTAAGGGGGGTAGAATGTAACAACCCGGTATTTTATGATAAGTATTCTTTTTAATTTATTTGATGTCTTGTATTTTATGCTACAACAAGATTTTCTTGTGCTTTACGCAACACCGTATTAGCGTGCAGTATACGCAACACTATTCTTAGATTGTGTTACACAAAATTTCAAGTCCGTTTGATAATAGTCATTCTACGCAACATTGAGTATATATATATATATATTCAATGTATAAATGAAAAATGGTTGGATTCTGTTATAACGAAACAACAAAGGAGTCTTTAACAACACACAACCCTGAATTGTCTTTCATTACACATAGTCACGAGCTTCCTTGATAGTGTGTGTTGTACGCAATACCGGGTTTTACTAAACAATGATATATTATTAAAATATTATTAGAACTAGTCGTTATGAATAATAATACCCATTTTTTGAAATTTTAAAAATTTTATCTTTCAAAATGGACTTCATTTTTGGATTCAGAAAATCGAAATTATCCAAGGGTGAAATTTTGGTATTTTTCTGAAAACTTTCAATTTTTGAAGAATAGTGAAAACACTGGGTTACTGTTTAAAAACCGACTTTTTATATAAATAATTATTTATTTTATTTAAATTTATTTTAGGCCAACATTGATACATAATACTTATATAAGTCCAATGTAATTCATTGGAGTCATTTTATAATAATTTTAGATATATAAATTTTTTTTTTGAACTTTTGACCGTCTTTTACCCACCTCCTAGGAGAATTTGAAAATTTACATAAAACACAATTTTACCACATTTGTGAATGGAATTTCAAAAATCCCAGAGACACAGTTGATGTCAGTAAGTAAAATGTGGTTCAATGATATGAAAATAATTTTTGGTGAATAGTAACTTTTTACTTTTTTTTACCACGGTTAAAAGTAAATAGGGTAATTAAGGGTAAAACTGATATTATTATTACCCTAACACATGTCCTAATTCTATTGGATAATTTTAATTCGACCAAAAACAACCTTACGAATAAAATATGACCATTTATGCCCACTTAGATTAGATTAGGACATTTAATATTAATTTATTTAAAGAAGGGTTAAAATAGGTAAAATCATTGTTTTAAGTAAATCATTTTTAATGTAGGGTTATAGATAAGATAAACTCTACTATAAATATTCCTTAGAAATCTAAAAATATTTCCTACATAATGGTATTTTATTTATAATTTGAGACATTATATTATTTAATTTATTCATCACACAAAGATGATGCTGTAATTATCTTATTAATGAAATATTGACAAAATTGATGTTATAAATACCCAAATAAATGTAATTTGAGGATTTTTATGAATTCCAATAATTTTATAGGTTGATATGACATGTTATTATTGATTTGAGTAACTTTTTTCGAATTAATATTTTTGTTTTGAGTTTCACAAAAATCAATTACAAAATAGTTTCAAATTTGACATAAAATGGTTTTTAAAACAAATATTATATTATTAATTGTTATTTTATTTCAAAAAATCTAAGGTTCGGACAAATGACTTAGATAAGGTCAGATATATTAATAATAAACAACTTGGGGTTCATTTGGCTTGTTATAGTAACTTGATTAACCTTATAGTGTAAGAACACAAAAAGACACGGTAAAAGTAAAATTATCTAACTTAAAGAAAAATATAAATGATAAGGTTAAAATAGTTACCCAAACCTGTCCATATTATATTGTATGAGATACGTTCGACCCATACCTACCTTATCTTTGAAATAAATCAATTTGGAGCAATTTAATACCGATTATGACTTTATAATTAAATAATATTTTTAGTTTTTCCAAAGGTGCCCCTCTCATCCCTTATAAAAGGGAACCTCCTCCCTCTCTTCCTCACACCACTTTGAGCCTTCATGGTCGACCAACCCCTTAAAAATTTTCTTCTCCACTTCCCTAGAAACATCCTAGAGGTCTTGGTATTATTCAAAGGCCAATTTTAGTTCCCTAATAGGAGGTCTCAAAGAGGCGCTTCAAGGAAGAGGTAATGTCCGTTACCGATTCTTTCAACCTTATTTCTTCTTTTACTTCTTCTTCATTAATTGTTTCATTATGAAGTAAAAAAATCAGTATCACTAATATACTAATATGTTATTATAATTATGAGACAACCCTATTTCACCATCTATCCATCCTATAGAAAATGAAATCACTACGCGTGCATACATACGGAATATCGTCTCCACGCCGTGGTGTAATGTATTTTCCACCACCACCTTACATGGATGGGTATAATGGTGTAAATAATGAATATATATGATTATATTAAAGTTATTTTGATTCTGAAATATTATACGTACACTTGAATACAATTCCACGATCATGGGAATGATATCATCGCTCGTGCGTACGTACAGACTACCGTCTCCACAACACGATAAGATTCATTCTCAATGATTAACCATTCATGAATGACTGTAAAATATATATAATAAGTAATAATTAAATATATGACATAATAATGATACTGTATTTATGTGTATATATATATATATGTATGTCATCTACTTAGTTCCATTCAATTCAATAAGGAAACGAAAATAGCGTTCATGCGTGTGTACAACCTACCGTCTCCATGAACGGTGTATTTATTTCCATTTATTGATCTATTATATATATGTATATTCTGAATATATATTATATATAAATCATGTTTTACATTCTGGATGTAAGTAACCATGATCTAAGTAATCATATGAATAATTACAAGTTAAAACACGAATAACAAATGAAACGATTTTACCCAAAACGCTACTTTAACATTAATTTACAAAATAATGGGTAATATAAAGTCATAAGTGAACCATATATGATATCATAACAATGAATATGATTATGTAATAAGTAAATGAAATTATTTAAATCATTATGAAGGAGGTTTGGATACATATGAAGCATATCAGACATAAGGTAAGGGATAATTATTCTAATCTCGTTTCTTATGTGAGATTATTTATTCGTAAGTATTTACTGGGGTTACGTTTATCATCAATGTCCATGTTTTATCAAAAAAATTTCATAAAATATATAATATTATTCCTTTTATTTTTAAAGTCATTTTTACTCTTTTTTGACTTTTACCTCATGGTATGGAAGGTATATTTCTTTTACGATGTACTTTTTGACATTTCTGGAAAAAGTATGAGGAGAATGTTTTCTTGTAACTTATACGGTGTGAAAGAATTTTTATGGTTTCATAATGCTTTATTTTCATGAAGCTTCCTCTAAAATATTTTATGATTATTTTCAAAAAAAATCCTTTTCTTTTAAAATTGAATGACAATTTTAGAAAAGAAAATTATTTTGTGGAAGAAAGGATATTTTCCTCAAGAATTCATTTCAAGTTTTTTATCAAAACTATTTTCCTTCTAAGATGACATTATTTAATATGTGTGTATTTAAAATATAATGTCTCAATTATTTACATGGTATGATTAGTCTTATGATGAAATGATATCCATTTGTTTTATATGGATTGTGTTATGATGGCATGATGTTTAAGAATCCCAATTTATTACATGGGTTATGCTATGATTTATGATTTTGTGGCACAAGTAAGAATGATTTCATTATGAGATAGGCGGGACCTATATCTACCTCCAATTCATTGGGTAAAGATTTATATCTGATGAGATAGACATGGTTGGAACAGTATGTTAATGCGGTTCAGGGTTATAGGACTGAAACGAGGAGTGAACTCGATTCAGAAAGGGACTTTGTCCACTAAGATGGTCATGACAGTAATGCCTTGGCTACTATGGAAATAATTACATGTGCTTAATGGATTCAACATTTACATGCTTTATTCATATGTTATTCTATCATGATTGATGGTCCATTATGATCTATGCCTTACCAACTACCTTGTTTTATGTCATTGCTCAAGATTTTGATGTTTAAATATTATGTTCATGTTTTTAAGTTCGTTGTTTTTATTTTCTCCATGCTTACCCTTACTGAGCATTTGAGATCCCCCTTTTTATGTTTTCTTTTCCCCCAGGATTAAAAGAAAGGTTTTAGGTAAGGAAACAAAAAGGGGAGGATCGTTATGGGAGATGATGAATATCTTTCAACATGATTATAAGTTTATATTCCAAGTTTCCAAAGACACTAAACTATTACGGTCCTTGTGTGTATGTTTTTGTTATGTATTAGATATTCAGAAAACGTAATGTAATGTCCATGTACGTCAAGATTCGGGTCTTTACAATTATTCCCCCATTTTATATGATCTAGTATAACTAGACTCTAACCAAATAATATGACCAAAATAGAATAACCATCCCCTAATACAATTTTTTCAAAAACAAGATTTTCTCACCACCCTAATTGGAACCCAACCCAGTCATTAACAAGGCCAAAGCAGTGTTTTCTATACCCATGGGTTAGAACAAGGTCCCATGTAACATAAATAATGTTTTGGGAATGATTTACCTGACCTTAGAAACATAATACAACCAAAAATAATAAATAAATCGAATATGAAAATTCACAACATACTTGATGTAAAAAAATTAGAAATGAATACATTATTTTAAACAAAACACCATAGGTCCATATCTAAAATGAAACAGTAAGTATGATTCAAGAACCACCACCCAAAAATGGAACCCACCCCATGCCTTCTCCACAATACTATACCCAGAAGATAGGCTAAGAGCATGAACCATCGATTCCACAGACCTTGACCATAACTTTTTAAAAAGTATCAAGTCTACATACACCCAAAGGTATAAGTAGGGTGTGAGCCTAATCCGAATAGAATTACACCAAAAATATTTCTTTTTATTAACTTATTAAGATAATAATAGTTCATTCTTTTGTAAACATGAAATGCTTGTTATAATTTCTAAAAGATATACTTTCAATGGAAATTGTTTTCAAGAAGGTAACATTAAAGAATGATTTTTTTAAGAAAACAAAAATGTTAAGAAATTTACATTCCAAACTCTTTGTATGCCGATGGTATGTAAAATATGGTGAATGATAATTATTCATGGGAATACACTTACGATCGAGCAAGCTGTGGGGGCCTAGGTACATCGTATCTCGGTGTAAAATAACCATAACCGAAATCACTATCATGAAGAAGCTACACTGAGGGGAAAACATGATGACCTAGTGGTCTCCAAACATCATCAATGTTTATTTTTTTTCATCATCAGCATTAAATGTGAAATAGGTATGATACAACTACCAGATCACTAACATACTAGTCCATGCCTACCCACCTAGATACCCAAGTTTCCCTCTTCGTGCTAAAATCTTTACACATGTTATCATATACCATTGGCTCATAAAAATAAAAAAAATTTATCCTACAAATCACTAAAAAGTACAAAACATGTTTTCACCATTTTGTAACTCATTAAACCCTTTAAAAATTTTAGAAGACCGTTTATTGATCTAAAACAACGATTTGAATACAAAATCTTTTTCAAAACCCACTTTATGTAACAAAAGCACCCCAATACCGTACCAAAACATAAATGTATTCCCTATAAACATTTAATAACCCATTTTACAATATTATTAAAATATTTTAAAATGATACCACATAAGTTACACATGAAAGACACAAAATTTAAATAAAAAATACAACATTTAAATCAAACAGTTAACCAATTATAACAAAAAATATTTTCCCACCCCACACAATAAGAAATAAGTATGCTAGGAAGGTAAATAAAGAAAATATAACTCGGAAAATTATTCCTATACATGTAATCACCAACCACAGATGTCAAAAACCCCAAAACGTTGTGTGAAAAATCAACCACACCACCATCACACCAAAATAAATTAAAACCAACCCTATCAAAAAATATCAAACCATGAAGAACAAAAATAAACCCTAGGTAAGAAACCCTAGTTTTTTGAAATTTGGAACTTAAATTTGGAGGGACGAAACTGATGAGATAATGAAGCAAAAAAAATGATGAATGAATTACATGATGAATCCTCATGTTTCCCCACCAAAATCCCATCAAATATAGGTTTTATGAGAACTTGTGGGGGATTGAAATCCTTCCATGGATGTTAAGGTGGAATGAGAGATGAAATGGGATGATTAGTATTATTTAAGGATGGGGGAAATAGTCAAAAATATATTTTAATTTAACTCCTTAACACTGTGCATGGTTAGTCTCCATAGCATCCTACACCAGGCAGGAAAACCGCGCACTAGGTTCTGTCTACGCAAAAGATGTCCAATTTCATCAAAATTAATGGGGGTTTAAGGGGAATAATAGGGGAAATGATAGTAAAACAATAGAAGAGTAAAATTACCTAAAATAAAGGACATTTATGTTACACAATTCTTTAAAAAAATTCTGAAAAATAATTTCAGGTTTGGGTTATAATATTAATTACATTAATATATAATATTTTTTAAAATAATTATGTAAATTTTAATAATTATAAATTAAAAAAACCAATCAATATATTAGATATTTTTATAATTAATGATATGAAAAATTAATAAAACTATTTTCATTAAAATGATAAAAAATGCAAAAATATCGGGCATGAGATTATAAATTCAAAATATTAATTCAAAATTTTTTTTCACATTTATATTATATATTTTAATATTAAATACTCTAAAAAATTAAATGTATTAATATAATAATATAATTTTGATAAATTTGATGCAATTAATAAAATCATTATTTTCATTATTCACCAGAAAAGTAATTATATCCAAAAAAACATTTATACATAATGTAATATGACTATGGAAAGTTTAAAAATTATGTTATTTTGTTTCAAATAAACATTGGAATTTTTATAAAAATTAATTTCAAATAAAATCATAAAATATCATGAAATAATGAATTTTAGAAAAAAAATTTATTATCCCCCACTCTATTAAAATTAGTGCAAATAATAAAATTTAAATACACGAAGATATGAATTTTGTAAAATAATTTTTTTTGATAGGAATATATTTTATTATTTTAATATTTTTATTAATTATGTTGATATTTGAAATGAATTTATTTTTTATATATTATATTAAATGTATTTATATATATTTTTTATTAATTAATTGCTACAATTTATAACATATAATTCTATGGATACATTAAAACATTGTAATTTTTTTAGTTTTATTGTTGTATGTGGATTAAGTAATAAAACATAGTATTACATTTATTATGTAAAACTAGTTTAATTAAAATTTTTAATATTTTTCCCTTTAGTCAGTTTTTATATTACATAAATCCATTTTGAGGATTAGTTGGAAGATACAGTAGAGTAGTGAAATGGTAATTCCAATAGGGATATGATTTTTAAGAAATAAATTAGTTAATATAACAGTGGATAAATGTGCACATATGAAACAATAATTTCCCATTTTATAGGTGCATTTTAGAAGGAAATACATGTTTTCAGGGGAGATGGATGTGTAAACTATATACGATGGATGATATTTTGTAGTCACTATACATAGAGATGGAAACTGAGGTAACAAAACTAAATGTCAATTAAAATGAACAAATAGAGGCTCAAACATGACTACATGAATTCATAAATGTTATATAATAGTATTTTTTCTATAATTATGGATTGGATTAGGATTCATAACAGTAGACATGACATATTCCTAAAATAAATATATTTTAAAATAAATTAATTATTTTTCAAAAAATCAACAATCATATTATTTTCCCTATATTCATTTATAATTTTACAAATGAATTTCATAGAAAAAAGGTATGTGATTCACCAAATTCATCAGTTATGTTGTTTTTAATATATCTTATAATATAAGAAACTTATTAATTTATATTTTTAACACTGTAATGATCATAAAGAAATAAAAAATATATAAAATTTTCATTTTATCATCTAAATAATAGATAATGATCGAAGTTTAATTTATGATATATAAAAGTTAATTTTTCATTATATCATTCTCTAACTTTCTCCAAATCATGCTATGTTACTATTTTTTTATTATCCTTTTATATATTAGAACAACCGTAAAATGATTAATTTTTTTTTAGACATGGTATTTTATTATGTAAAATCAATAAAATGACCCATTGTTATTTATGAAAATTCAGAATGAAATATTTTCAAATTTAACCTTATTTCTATATAAATATATACCAATCATTTTTCAATATGTTATTTCCATATTTACATATAAAATTACTTTCAAATGATAAAAAATATGAAAATTTTACTCATCTGGTGTGGGAGTTGATGTTAAAATCAATGAATGTACTCTTATATTTAGGTATTAGCCATCTTTTAATTTGACGTACGAGATTATGAAACCAAAAAACTATAATTTATGTCTTAATTTCCCTTTATCATTGTTAAATAATTGTAAATTAGAAAAAATTAGCTAACAATATGACTATCTTTAAAATAAATTTATAACAACCCTTCATTAGTTCATGAATTATATGAATGAATTTTATTTTATAATGAGGTTTCTTTAACTCAAAATTAATAGACGTAATTTTAAGAATTATTTTTCAATACAAATATAAAATAAGTATAAAATAATCAAAATGAGAAAATTAAAAAAAATTATAAACAAAAATTAAAAAAATAGTGTTATTTTTTACTTATAGAGATAAAATACATATGAATTTTATACTTGAGGGTTTTATTATGATTTGATGTATATTTTAGACACTAATATTCTTCTATTTTACTACCAAATTTAAAAAAACTGATGAAAACCATGTAACATTGTTGTATTTTCATAAAACAATTTGATAATGATATGAAAATCCTTTAAAATACCTAGGAGTAAACATAAAATTATAAAATTTTCATAGATGATAGTTATTATTGAATATATATTTTATGTATTAATATATATTTATAATTTAAAACTAAGAATTAAATGTTCACAAAGATGAAAATCAGTTCATTTTTAATTGAAATTTGGAAAAAAAATTAGTTTTTTTTCAACTAATAATAATAAAATACACATGAATCTAAGGATGATGCAATAAATATGTTTATAATATCATTTAAACTAAATAAAAAATATTATACATTTAAAATTATCATAATTTTAATAAAAATGTAAAAATAATGTTATAATATTATAAAAATTTTATAAAATTAATTTTATCATCGTTTGAGATATTTATGAGTTAATTGAATCAAAATGACGTACAAGAATGTCAGAATCCTAAAAATAAATTTTATTTTTATTTTGTATTTCACGGAGAGAAATTTGGGTAACATGATTAAAAAATGAGTTAATATGGTTATTTATTATGAAAAAAGTAATTAAAATAACACTGATCTATTTTATACTTATTAGAGTCAACTATAGATAAATATATTTTATTACAATATTTTTAATATAAAAATAGATGTTTAATGAATAATGGTTATACTTATGTATGAGGTGATCATAAAATTTTATCAACAATAAAATGACCTTGTATTCAATAGAAATTTATTATAATGTTATATGACTTATTTATGCTTTATAAGTTGATATGTCATAAGGATTCTTCATTCGAGTAAGTGGATATGATTGAAAGTTTATTTTAAGAATACCAGTGTTTTTTAATTGTAAATTAATTAAAAATGATTAAAAATAAGTAACTATTCTAGATTTTTTATAGAATTAGAATAAAAATACTCTAGAATATTATTACCCAATATAAATTAGTTAGACATGAATTAGGTTGATGTTCTAAATAGAATTACAATAACTGAATTTTTAGAAATAATTATCACTTTTAATTGTTATGTGATCATAAAAAAATAAAAAATTATTTAATGCTAGTAGAATATTATATAAATTTAGTATAACTATTCTTGATTAATTTTTGACATATGACGCTAAATTATGTAAATATTTGACATCTGAGGTGTTAGAAATGAGTGAATTATTCCTTTTAAAATTTATATTCATTTTTAACTATTTGACGACCATAAAACATTCAATAAAAATAACATGAGATTGGTTTTTCATGAAAATTAGTAATACTTATTCTAATTTTTTTGTGATTAAATAAATAAACAATAAAATAATATAGAAGCCTCGTTTATAGGAAAGAAGAAAATAACGTTTATGTATAACTGTATAATAAGTTTAAAAATAAAAAAAATTTAAAACCCAACTCGTTTTGTTAGGAAAATTAAAAAAAATATTTTTATTCTATTTGATATATTTGAACACATTGTATATAAATTCAAAATTATAGGTTCTCAATATTATAAAGTGTATATTTTATTCTATATTATTCTTATTTAAATATATAATGTTCATAAAATGATCAACAATGTGATAATATTCATAGATTATAATGGAATTTTAGTGTGATAATCATCATGTTATAAATGAATTTTATTAAGAGTATGTATGAATAAGATATTTTCAGGTATATATAATAATAAAATTTTGATTTAAATAAATGATATTAATTTTTTCATGGAAATAATATTAAAAAATTAAAAATCAATGGTGTTTAATTTCTCATAATATTTAAGAAATCTAAAATTAAATTTTTATATTTCATGTGAAATAAATTTTATCATATAATAATATTTATAAGAATGATTCAATGGATATTTTAAATGTTATTAATTTTTAGGTTTGCAATATGAGTACAATTGTTAAAAAAATGATATGTTTCCCCAAAAAATTAACCTAGAATTTAAAATCATTAACGACATTTATGAATAATTCAAACATGAATTTGTAGTCAATGGAAATTTTATGATCATATTACACATTAATAATCAATATAATTTTTTAATTATAATGAATGTGAAAAATAATTTAAATCTTGCTAGAAATATTAGATTTTAATTTATATTTTTTTAATGATTATTAGTCATTTGGTAATTTTATGATAAAAAATTAATTTATCTAACATTATAAATTAAAATAATTTCCAAAATGGAATTTCATAAATTAGTTTTCTTTTTAAATTATAAAACAAGCATGAAATTTTCAAATATGATTAGACTCGATAGGTTATTCATCAAAAATTATGTTAATGAACGTGTATTAATATTTTTTGGATAACAAACCTTGTATAAATATAATATTAGTGATATAAGGATTTATTTAATGTATTATTTAAGTATTAATATTTTTTCAAAAATGAAAAATGAAATTAAAATGGTAAAATTTTAATAATGGAACTCGATTTGTTATGTAAATTTTGAGATTTTTTGTCAAATGATTTTTTATTAATAAAAATATTCCACAAATTTATTTTAACACAAAAGTAATTTCTATATTCAAAAGTATATTTTTTAAATCTTATTTTTCACTAAATTATAAGCATAAAATATTATAAAATGCAGTAACATAGTATGTTTATCTCTTAATTTTTTAACAATGAATATTAATGAATACAAGACTTGTAATAAATAAGAATTTTTTAATTTGATGTATATGGTGAACATAATTATTTGCAGTATAAATAAAAAAGTATGAATTTTCTTATAAATGTGAAATGAGAATAAGACATTAAATAAATTAACAAATAGTTTGGTTTGACTTATAAAAAATTAAAAACAATATTCAATTAAATTTTAAAATATTGGAATAAATATTTTAAAAATTATATTATTAATGGACTAAGAATGATTGAGGTTAATATTTATTCTTTAATATTGTTTTTAAGAGTAAAAATAATGAAATGAAAAAATCTAACTATCGTGTTTGTTCTTTAAAATTTTGGAAGATGACATGTGATTCATATATTTTATTTTGGAAAAAATCATTCCCAAATCAAACATTTTATGTTCTATAAATGATAAAAAAATATTTTTTCCTGAATATATAATATTTTTATAAAATTTATATTTTTATATATTAAAATTATAATTAAATTCGTTTTTTATTTTATATTCTTATTTTTCATATATAATTTTAATTGTACATATACCTTATACTGGAGTTGTAAATTTAATTATATTTTACACTAGTTAATTGGAGTGTTATATGTAGTCATAGTATTTTTAAGTTAGTTTCATATATATTTTAAAAAATAATATATATTATCATGAAATTATCAATTAATTATGTTAGAATTTATTTCAAAATTTTATAATTATAATCTATGAGACAATACCCATATTACATTCATATGATGGCATAACTTGTACAATTTTTTTGCGTACATAATTTTAGACTTCCATTGAATATTTCAATGTGGTTCATACTTGAATTATATATAATAAATATGAAGAAGAATAAAACTTTTAAATAATATTGAAAATTATAGTATATATTATAATCACAAAAAATTAATTATGAAAATAATTATAATATTTTTTCATAAAACCGCATTTTTTAAGGATATTAGACACTAATGTGTTGGTAAATTATACTTTAAAGGCATTATTAAAATTATATGACTTGAAATAATCATGAAAATATATTGAAAAAAATATTACAGTAAATATATTTAATGATTATATAAGATAAAATATTTTTATAAAATAAATATGTTTTAACATGTAATACATGTTGGAGTGTCAACTTGAAGTTGTTTTTTATTAGCCTCTATACATTCTTAAATTTAATTACATTTTCACAAACCTCGTGATTCATGTAAAAAAGAAATGTTATTTCCTATATATGGGATGTTGAGTTTCATTAAATGTTTCTTTTAAATTAATGATCATTTCATGATTATAATATTATTTAAAAATGAAAATTATATAACATACTGACTTATAAATCACCTAAGGTGTCAAATATAAAAATATTAATACAAAATATGTTTTGATAAACTAAAGAATAGTTCAAGCATAAAACAAATAATATAATTCATATGATAGAAAATATAAAAACATGATTTTACTTATGAAACATTTAGGCATATTATTGAGTGAAAATAAAACATTTGTCCCAAAATATTGACTATGGAAAAAAATTGACTTTATAAATAGATTGCTTGAGAAATTGAGTAGAATATCACCTCAATGATTCTATAGAAAACAATTTAATTTCAGTTAAAAGTTTTCATGAGGTACATATGTTAACGGAAAAAATATTTTTGGTACCATAAACTTATCATTTACCATGAATAGAATAGTTAATGTGATATTATTATTGATAGAGTATATATAATTCCATATGATAAATTAATGTCACCAAACATTTTTAAATATCATTCAATATTATATAGAAAAAATAACATATTTAAATGGATAAATAAAAATTTGAAATCCCATTTCATCATTTCATTATTATGTTGAAAAAAAATTAAGGTGTGAATTGATGATGATAACAAACCATACTGATGAAATCAGAGGCAGTGTAGTATATTTTATAGACTGTGAAAAAATTGGCAACAATTTTTTGAGATCATAGAAAACCCATGAACCACAAATGAAATAAATGACCATGAAATATGTTTTTTTATATTTAGGTATCTTTATGTGGGTGGAAACATGAGTCTTAAACATAAAAAAAATTAAAATATTCAACAACACAGGTCAAATAAAGTGGACAAAATTAAATTAATTGTTTAATCAATATTAAGATATGGTATTTATAACGATGCATGGCATGAAAAATGGTAGGGATTATTACTGGATGTGACTAAAGAAGGTGATGATGTGTAGATTTTATTTTAGATAATGATTTTTAAGTTAGATTAAGTTATGCAATGAATTATAATTTTAATATCATGGATAATTAATTTGATATTTTCATGGGAATCATTTTTTATTCTTACATGGATATATTTTGAGTTATATTTTTTCACATATTTATGTACATTTTTTGGATTTGATATATTATTTCTATAATAATGATTAGTGAGTATTGTATGGAGATAAAATTAATAAATATAATAAAATTTATTATTTTACATAGAATTAAAATAATATAAAAAATTGAATTAAATTATTAAAATATAACAATTTTCAAAAAAACAAGCATACAATGTGGTTATAATAATGATTTTTGAGATTTCATTATCTAAACATGAATATTTGAAGTCTCGTGATGATATATTATTATAAAAAAATAAATATAATGAATTTAAATAAACAAGGTTGTTTTGTTTAGGCCTCTTAACTCACTATGGTTATGAAGAAGAATTATGTAGTGACATCTGAAACATAAAGAAAACAACATTTTCAATCCATTTACAGTATTAATTTATTAATATAATAATTTTCTATAATCTATTTAAGGGAGTTCATATGTGAATTAGGGATGATACCTTCACATGAATCCTTCGAATAATTTTTCTCAAATGACAAAATAATCTATTACTATTAATATTCCAGAAAAAAAATGGATTTAATCATCCTCCTTTGGAGTTTAACCCTTTATAAATAATATTTTTTCTATGATTTATATATTTCATTTCTTTAGGCAATGTTTGGGAATATAAAATTGTATTTATATCCATTTACAGTAATTAGGGATAGAGTTTTATTTATATGAATTTGCACATATTGGATATCAATGAATTAACCCACCCCCATTTCATAATGACAAATCCAAACAATCTTAAGAAAACATAACTAGTATTAAATAATACTGGTTTATATTTTCTTGGATAAATAATGCGAATAAAATAATTTCATTAATAATTTTATATTTGATTAATTGTAGAATTATTTGGAGAAATAATCATAATCTAAAATTAGTCAATTATAAAATGATCTCTATTATGAGTAAAAAACATCATCTCTACAAAAAATTTATGATTTCTTATCAATTATACTTAGAATAATAAGTTCTTCAATCCTTTATTATTGTATTTTTTTAATATTGATTAAATGTTTAAATGCACCATATTGGTAAATGAAACAGTGAAAATATTAAGAAATAATGAATGAAATATTTATTTACCTTTTATATAAATAAATAAAAAATGAAAAGGATTCATAGTCTGTAAGTGAAATTTGTGATAGACTGGAGAACATTCATGTATGTAAAAAAGGTTTATAATAGTACGGTAAATGTATACAGTGCTAAATTTGGTGATTAAAGGACTCAAAATAAAGAAGTAATTTAATACTTTTTTAATAAAATCAATAATATAGTTAGTTTTACTATGTTATTTAGTGAGAATCTATAATACTCCAATATACTAATTGTTTTTTCTCCCAATATTCTCTCAATGTTGAGTGACCTATCAGTTATTATGATTCCCATATATGTTTAATGAACTGACCCACTAGGGCCTACCTCAATGAAAGTATGTTTGTTGTGACAAGACCATTCTAACATCCAATAGGCCTTGGTCTGGTGACAATAATCAAGTAGTCTTAATAATGAAATTGGACGACTTATCATAATGTACATATATGAAAAAAACCAAATCAGTCTATGAAAATTTGAAGATAAATAATAATAAAATAACATATCATCTATATTAAAATAATGCATGCAATAACCACTTGGAAAATTTATTATTGTATGATATTTAATCCCAGTTGGTAAAAAGGTAACAAAACCACCAAATAAAAAAATATCCATCCTAATAAAAAGTAGAAAATGTGAATTCCAAATATAGCTTAGATATTGATGTCCAAATATGACTACTGAACATAGTTAATGATCATATTTATTACTATGCTTCATCAATGTCAATGCTAAAATGTATTTCAAAAACAAAATAAATGACATCTATGGGAAATACCAATGAATGTTTGAGTATATACATTCCTACTAATTTTTTTAAATACCCCAAAGGGTTAAATAGAAAGAAACAATATTAGTTCGCACAACCAAAATAATGTGGGAAACAAAAACCCAATATAAATGACAATAATTAATACTGTGAGTGAGACAAAATATTACTCCATATTTATATCCTAGTAATTATCTAGGGGTTTCTATATAGCTCCAAATATCCATCTATAATACACATCATCAATCACAATATCACTCGAATCTATGTTGAGTGGAATTCCCATTATCTCTTTGCTCCACAACCATGGTAGCCACAAATCCCATAAGAGAATGAATTGTCATTAGAAATCAATAATGGGGGAGTACCACTCTATAGATATATTACATGTTACAATATTTAGAATAGTGGAGTATTACCTATACTTGTGGTATGGGTGACCCATGCCCTAGTGAAAATGGGGAGTACCAAACCGGGCATGTATCTATTGATCTGACCTGATCACTACCATCATCAAGTGTCTACTAAAGAATCATAATTTTCCATAGTGATTTTGTTTCAACATACCTTCCAAAATTAAGGATACTATATTGTTTTTTTAGAAATAATACTCTAGATAGGGTAATAATTGGCCAAATTAGGATTCCTCATGGAAGTGATATGGGAGGATGATGTTTTTAGGATAAGTACACTCTATGTACGTGGGTCAACATAGTTTGTGACGTCACTTATTCAGCTATGAATTATCTCACATAGAAAAATATTATATATCCATTTCATTTCATATTGTCTCTACAAGGGTGCATGGAAAATATGTTCACTTAGGGTACTACACATGTATATTTGTTACACGACATGGCTACCCCTTCTCAACCACACTGTGTGTCCATCGAGTGAGAAAAAAGGCATATCCAACTAGGTTCATGATGAATGTATACATTTCATATAGATAGGATACTTGGGATGTGTCACATGATCTATAGCCCCATCCACACTGTGCGTGATCCTTAATTCATCAGAAACCCTAACCATTATGGAATCTAAAAAACACAACTTGTATTCTTCTACTCTGTAAAGATTGATGTCTTTTTTTTTCATATAAAAATAATTATTTATATGGAAATAATATTTTCTTTATCAATATAAAATAAAATATTTTTACCACCCATATTGAATGGAATATACATCTGGTCATCGATTATGGGCCTCCAGTGGCTAGAAATCCAATCACCACACCCATGTAGGAAACCATTCCAAATCTCCCTCAGTTAGAGATTTTCAAAACCCAAATAAATTACTCAAAAATCATTATCCCATTATTATTTTTTACATAATTCCAATCCATTAATTATCATCAAAATAAACTCAAGTCCCAAGGCATGATAACCCTCTATCTCTCCCTGAAAATTTCTAATTGTAATCTCATGCTTAAAATTCATATAAAGCTAATGATAAGGAAAAAAATAAGAACATAAAAATGATGATGATAATAATTGGATAATTCAATAACATATAATGATCATAGAGTTTTATATAATCAATTATAATTATGAATAAAAAATAAAATGATTTAAAAAATTCAATTTATAAAATGGGCTCCTGAGAAGGGAGGTAAATCGAATATCAACAAAAATAATTTTTTATAAACATTTTCATTTATCAAAGTGGTTGAATGTATATATATTTATATATAGATATAAATCAGTTTTTTTGATATTTGGTTAATAATACATTCAACCTTGATGAATAATATCGAATGCATTATCATATTACATCTTGATTCACCCAAATATGATCATCATATTTCCCTGATACTCATCCTCTAATAAAAAATTACCCCCTCCACCACTTTAATCTAACTATGTTATATTGAAAACCCTATATATTAGCAATAAAAACATATTAAGAGATGTGTTATAATTTTATTTACTTTATTTAAATGAAAATATTTTTTTAATGCACTAGATAACAGATTTCTCAACCCAATATCTGGTGTAGAGAAACCTTTGGTCATGCCTAGGGTAAACCCCACATTCTGGAATCAACCTCAGTATCAGATTTCCCATATGATGTCATGAACAATAAGAACAATATTTATGTTTAAATGATGCATTTATTGGAATTAAAACATGTTAATATTGTTTATATATTAATTCTTTTGTGTCAAGGCACACATGCACCACACCGATTGTAAAGATAAATTCGTTTTGAAATGAAATTAAATTTTTGAATGAATAAAAATTTTATTACATAATGTAGTTCTAAAAAATCATGCAGTACTATGGTTATTTTAGGAAATTATAATTTATTTCCCATCATATTTTGAGGATCATTAAGCATCATAATCCTTGAAATTATTGTCTTTGAATAGTATTTTTATGAGAAGTGTATAAAAAGGGTTATGATAATGTCCAGCCGACACCATTAGAAGAAGATATGGCCTTTACTATTATGATTGTACCATATCAAACCCATTTATCAGATCTTCCTTGGGAGGTTCCATCACTAGGAGTTTTCATTGACCATGAAAAATCCGTGATTTAAAAAATATAGCACGAGTGGAAAAATTTATGAGAATATTCCATGCTCATTGAGATCTCGACTTAAAACATGTTGGTTGTACCACCCTGTGAAAATCACATAATTGTACACCTTAACCTTAGGGAATTTGTGGGATCAATAAGTAGATATGTGTTGAGACCATAATATTATATTTTTTTTACTTTTTCCAATTTAATAAAACAATGGTTATATTTAACAATTTTAAATATTACTTATTAAATATTTAAATAATATATTTGATAAAATATTATACTTCGATAAGATGAAAAGAAAATTATAATTTAGGAAATTTTTAATTATTAATAAATACACACTTTTTAATGAATTCGTTCATTTCAAAAATAAAATATATTTCTGTAATTTATCATTATTAAATAATATTTATTAAATATAAATTATAATATATTTTTATGAAGTAAAACATAATTTTTATATGTTTTTGAAAACTGTTGTTGTCAACAAATTATTTTTATAAAAATATAATGATATTTTAATTAATTTTTTAAATTATCATACATAAAATATTATCTGGATAAAATAAATATTAATTTTGAAATCATCAAGTTGAATATTTCCCATGGTATTTTTTCACAAATTTTAGAGACAATCAATATTTTGTGTATAAATTAAATATGATATAAATATATCATGTGTATTATAGAGTTATAAAATTCCCAAACAGATTAATATATAATATAAACTTTATCCACTAAAAATCATGATTTCAAAATAATTTCTTTTGAATATATTTTATAAATTTTATAAACCCATAATGAATCCTCCATAACATATATTATATTTCATGGCTTTAAAATAAATTCTTTATAAACACGACTCCATTGCACATCACTAAGTGATGTATTTTAATTTTTTTAGTTCATAACCTTATAAATTAGTGTAATGGAATTATCATTGTATGAAACTATAGGGAATAAACATAGAAAGATATGTGGTTTTGATTAATTTTTTTAATAGATTCCCAAAACCATTGTATAAAATAATAATAAACAACCCATTTTTCTTCTACAAAAACCATGTCAAGGCCACATTTTTATTCACTAAAAAACATGGTATCATAACATTTACCTATCATTACATATCTAGAGCCATATCAGGTTTCCCCTAATCACACGAAAATTTCCTTTGATTATTTAAGGAGCACCCTCATAAGGTAATGGATCCTCTCCTCCTCGTTATTCAAGAACATTATATAAATTTTTTCTTTTTTTTTCCAAAATTATTCTTATTGGGAAATATTTTTCCAAGCCCCTATTACTGTAATTTCGATTTAATAATGATATATTTTCCCTTTAATAGTCATAAATAGCTCCCCAGATTCATTATGTACCACTACTTTTCCAGCAAAACTATCCTATAATTTTTGATGAAATTTTTTTATTGTGAATAATCATCACCATTTCCACTGGAGGGTACTATCATAGATGTACCTATCCATAATGATCAGGGAAATCCACGTACATACACAAGAATCTATATTCATAATATTTAAGGTGATTAAATATAATCCTATATTAAATTATCAATGTAGAAAAATTATGATTGCACAAGATATGAATGTTCCCACTAAAGAAATAAATATATATCCCACTTATACATTGGAAAATGTTTCAATCCCATTAATATCATTTTATAACACATGCGGTGATCTCCTATGAGAATAATTTTCTATTTTCATGGTTTTTATGCTTGAATTATGTTTTTATGTCATGTTTTATGTTGCTTCCACAATCCCATATTTCCATTAGGTTATATTGTTATATCATGCTTAATTAATCAATATTATGATTCTCACCAATATTATGATTAATTTAAATGAATATTTACTAACACATACAAAATTACATTGTTATAATTTTTTCCCTTAGTAGTATTTATATCTCTCTCTTTATTATATAAATCCACAAATCATCTCGTGTATTTTTACAAAAATGATGGAATTTTAACAGCAAGTAATATAAGATTCCCATAATTTTGTTATACTTATATTGATGTTTTGTTATTCAATAAAACAAATTTACAAAAGACACTAGAACTCTTGGACTTCTACATTTTATTAACTGTTCTTTTATATAATAAATCATGATGATTAGTGTAATCAAGATACATATATTAATAGTAGTTATAAAAAGAAAATTCTATCCATTATTTGTATTAAGGATAGAAAACTGTAGATAATGAATTAGGTATATAGAAAAATAGGAAAACATCCCAATTTTTGATAAATATTTGTGTAATTTTTTACTATAAAATAAATACCTTTTTACATACATCATGTTGACATTACTTTATAAAATAACTACCTAAGGGTTACAACCCCAAAAATAGATCATTGATATAGACTCAATAATAATATGGTAGATGATAATGGAACACGATTCACATCTAATTTGTCGATCCCATTAAATATTCTATTGTAAATTTACAAGATCTTTTTTAACAATTATTATGGGATCTATAATTCCCATATTGTTTTAAGAATTTGTTCACAGAAAACATAGATTGAATCAATGAAATTCATTGGTTATGTAATATTTTTACTTTGTGATTTATCCATTTAATATTCATGTTTTCTCATTTATGTGTAAAACATTTAACAAATAATCATCTGAAATGTTCAATTTTTTCCTTTGAATTGAATGAAATTGGAGGAACAAAGTCAAAAATAAATGTGAGAGGCAATGTGATGACTAACCAAAAAATATAATGAATCCAATAGCAGTAAAAATCATGAAATACCTAATGAATCATTATCAGCTAACTCTTATATTAAATAGAATCTTAAATTAGAGGGAGCACCCAAATCCCCCTACGAAAGGAATATTTTTTATTGAGACCATTATATTAAAATTACAATGAAATTAAGTAGAGATTTTGATACTTTTATTGTGGAACAATAGTACATATCCATTTAGAGAATATTATATATCCATCAATTCTCTATGTAAGAGATGGTTATGATGGATATTTTTCATATATAACGATAAGATGATTAATTTTTGATAATGGTCAAAAAAATTCAAATAACAATGACGATATCAAGGTGATGAATTTGATGTAATTACAGAAAATGTATTTTGATAAATATTTCCCTCATGCTCTCCAATTAAAATGGAGAGATCCTTTCATATCCTTAAGAAAATGGATGAAGAATCCATCAAGGAATATAAGGAAAATTTTGAAATACGTTGATGATATTCATATGAATTGTTCATCACCCCTGATTGAGAAGTGGAAAAATTCATTGGATGGATGAATATGAGTGTCTGAAAATCCATATCCTTCTAGAAATTAAAATCTATGGGGATGTATTCTAAAGTCTATTTAATATGTTAATTCAGATAAGAGAATATCAAGGTTCCCATGGGGATATGAAGAAAAAAATTTATTTTAAATATAGTTCTATAATCGGTAAATATTATGGATGAGTTAAATTTAGACATCCATATTTTAAAAATTGTGTGAATACGATCCATAAAAATTATCTAATGGGGAAGGAAAACAACATTAAGTATTCCAATGAAGGGAAAATATAATCAAATTGAGGGTGGGAGTATCCCAAAAATGTGATGGAAGAATTGAATGATCCTGTAAACTCTTATCTCATTATTCTATTTTATTTATTGTAAAAAACATATCCTTTATAAAACTAAATTCCCTATCCCAATGGTTATTAATAAAAATAGATTAATACAAACTCCATAGACTAGAGAGAATAGAGGAAGTAACACCCTGACCCTAGATACCCAGAGTTGGTGCATTATTACATAACATTGGCATGATCACAAAGGATCAAGTCTCGAAATACCAATTAGTTTAGTAGTCTTGGAAACAGTAGATATATTCATAAGTCTTACATTACATAATAATATAAAAAATTACAACAACATCTTGTCTTCATATCCCCTCATACTATCCCTGCATGTCATTCATAAATTACTTCTTCACATCCTGGGAAAAATAAAACATTGAAAGGGGTGAGCTTAAATGCTCAGTAAGGATAACAATATAGCAGAATATTTCATAGTTAAGAATAAACACTTAAAGCAATTTATAACTAAAACAAAAGCCTTTTAAACTTGAAAATCAGCATAATATGGCAAAGATAAAATGAAATAATCCCATTTAATTATTCACATGGATATTCTAGTAGTCGAACAATCACATGCAATATCAATAACCACTTTCATAATGATGGAATTCATAATGCCAGACTATCAAAACCACATAGCCAAGGCCTCATGCCAAGACTACAAATAAGATTTTTCCAAGGCCTTGTGCCAAGACACTGGTTTGTCTCATGAGACATACCGATTCATCGAGGATCTATAGCAGGCTCCACCTGTCACTTACAAAGTCCAATTCATTCCTCATATGAGAATTTTTAAACATAACATAAACATTCGTATTAGAACTAGCATACGAAATGTCAATACTTTATCCACAAACCATGAATGGTATAAAAATAGCACATCCACAGTCAAACATAACTCATTCGATACAATATGGAAGATTTTATTGTATCATATTAACCTCAATTGAAAATAATGTAGGACATTGACATAGATGAAAATAATCATCAAAACTATTTGAGAGAAATATCCCCCTTTTATTGAAATCATTTAAAAGTCACACTATTTGTAAAGAAGCCATATAAAAATAGATTTTTAAATGAAAGTGTCCAATTCCACTTTGAAACATTTAAAAGGAGTTTAAATTTTAAAACATTAATGTCAATATAAATAAATCATTAAAACCATTTTTAAAACATGGACATTAATGATCATGATTTAGAAGAATAAGTCTTTAAACCATTTAAAAATGGTATTTTAGTTAGAGTTTCTAACCAAAAGAGAGACAACAGAATAAAAATAATTGAGGTAATCAAAACATTGTAATATAATGAGAATAAAGGGATTCATGATATACTATGTCAAAGAACATTATATACACCACATAAAAGTGATTTGGTGTATAACAACAAAGAAGTCTCAATGGAATGTAAATTGAGATGAAATCTCTCATAAAGGTCGTATCATTAGGTTAAGGATAAATCAACGACATAATTATGTGTGAAAAATATAAATACACTAAATATGATTGGATATTCAGTGTAAAAAAATCATAATACATTCACACATATTCTAGTAAAAACAACACCAATGAATTAGATGTTTATCTCAAAAAATCGAGATTGAGTAAAAATTACACTTATCAAGTTCATACCGATGACTTGAGAATTTATCAATGTAGTGATTATGTGTATAAAATTTATATCCATAGAAAGGGGAGTGGAAATTATGATATAATCAAGTGAATAGTTATTCCACACATAATCTTGGAGTAAAATAATCAATGAAGTATGCGTAAAGCCGAATGAGTGGAAATTGAAATTTCAAATTCCCTTATCGATTTGGTAACTTATGAAACATGCACCAATGAAAGAAGGATCATACAATGATGATG
Organism: Viscum album; assembly: GCA_963277665.1. Taxonomy (NCBI): domain Eukaryota; kingdom Viridiplantae; phylum Streptophyta; class Magnoliopsida; order Santalales; family Viscaceae; genus Viscum; species Viscum album. The sequence continues at coordinate 119,165,679 of OY728137.1, forward strand.
TGAATACCCATAAATTAAAGTATATTACATAATGAATACAATCATGCGCAGTACACCCACCACATGGAATAAATAATTGGTGAACAATGGAAATCTCATTGAATTAAAAGTGAGAAAAGAAACCCCTTACATTGTACTTTTTCCATAGTCGACGGTAGGTTAAACTCCTTTATAATGGTGAAATAATTGTTATTGAATTATAAAAGATTCATATGCATTAATATGATATCATATATGATCTTTTAACATAGATTTGTTAATAATATCTTAGAATTATCGTCATTTCGGGTGTTAACGAGTTCATTTTACTTTATATTTTTTGTTATGTGAGCCATATTTGTTATTAATGGGATGTATATTATTCATATCCAGAATGATATAAAGTCCTTAATCATTATTTTTAATCAGAAAATGAGAGTTATACTTGAATGGGTAAGATGGAGAATATATCTCATCGCGTTCGTGGAGACGGTAGTTCGTACGTACGCACGAGCGACAATATCATTCTTTTGATTTTAAAATAATATATAATTAGATGGTATATCATATAGACAGATTAATTATCATGTTATATTTATTATTCTCATTAATTACACATCATTGTTATACCCATCCAAATAATAATTTATTGAATGACAATTACACCACGACGTGGAGATGGTAAGCCGTACATACGCACGTATAGTGACATGCCATTCAAAGAATGGATAGAATAATAAATATGGCTGTACCATATTTATAATAATATTATAGTATATAGGAGATACTGGATTCATTATTTTAGAATGGGAATAACAAAGAAAGAAGATGTTGAAGAAGAAAAGAATTTGAAAAAGGGTGGTAAACAATTACCTCTTCTTCAGTCTCTAATGGCTTCAAAGTGGATTATTTAAATGTTAAAGTGGGGATGGGTCGAAAACCACTCACGCAATAGAATTTAGACAGGTTTGGGTTACAATATTAACCTTATCTTTAAGTATTAACTCTTAGTTAATTAGTTCCACTTTTACAATGTCTCTTTGCATTTTTATATTATATGGTTAATAAACATTCTATATACATCCAGGAAACCACCAAGTGGTCCATTAATTATCCACCTATCATTATATATGTATCTTGGAAGAACCGTAGATTTTTAGAAATTTAATATCAATTAATAATATAATATTTGTTTTAAAAACTCTTTTATGTCAATTTTGACACTATTCAATAATTGATTTTTGTAAAAATCATAACAAAATGATTACTTCTAAAAATGTTGATTAAATCAATCCTAACATGTAATATTATCCTAGAAAATTATTGGTATTTATAAAAAGTCTAAATTACATTTATTTGGGTATTTATAATATCAATTATTTTAATTTTTCACTATTATGGTAATTACTGCATCGTCAGTGTGTCATAAATAAATTAAATTATTTAATGTCTAAAAATTATAAAAAAAATATCATTACGTAAGAAATCTTTTTAGATGTCTAATGAATATTTATAATCGAATTTATCTTATGTGTAACCCTTTATTAAAAATGTTTTAGTAAATACACTTTGATTTTAACTCTTTTAACTCTTCTTTGAATTAAATAATAATAAAGGACCTAATCTATTCCAAGTTGACCTAAATGATAATATTTTATTTCTAAGGTAGTTTATCGTCGAGATACACTTGTCTAATAGAATTATGACATGTGTTAGGATAATATTAATATCATTTTTACGCTTAATTACCCTATTTACTTTTAACTGTGGAAATAAAAGTAAAAAGTTACTATTCACCAAAAATTATTTTCATCTCATTGAACAAAATTTTACTACTTGATATTAACCGTGTCTCTTGGAGTTTCGAAATTCCATTCACCGAAGCGGTAAAATTATGTTTTATGAAAAATTCAGTTTTTTTAACTACCACTTAGTGGTTTCACTATTCATCAAAAATTGAAGTTTTTTCAGAACAATGCCAAAATTTCACGCTAAGCTATAATTGATATTCCGAATTCAAAAATGATGTCTATTTTAAATAATTTCAAACATATAAGTTGAATTAATTAATTTTATAAGCAATTCCCGCTATCACAACAAATAGCGTGTTTTTAAAAGATAATAAATATCAAAAGATTGGCACTTGTTTATGTTTGGTTTATATGTGAAATCTCATCCAATGACCAACATTGTATTAAATTGTAAAAATATATTCTAAATATACTTTAAAACCACTCAAATTAATAATTTATCACTATTAATTATTCCTATTAAAAAAGTTGTTTTTAATTAAAATTTAGTAATTTTCACTATTCATCAAAATTTGAAAGTTATCCGAAAAGTACCAAAATCTCACCCTAAGCTAATTTTGATATTACAAATCCAAAACTGAAGTCCATTTTGAAATATAAAATTTATAAAATTTTAAAAAGTAGGTATTACTATTCATAACGGCAAGTTTGATTGGTTTTGGTGTGTTAGAATCTCGAAGTTGCGTACAATACATGTCATTGCATTATTCAAAGGGAAACGTATCGTGGAAGCTTGAGGTGTTACATTCTCCCCTCCTTCAATAAATTGTGTCCTCGCAATTTTTTTTTAAAATTGGGCTTGAGAATATAATGGAATGTCCCACATCGGAAAAAAAGTCAATAAAACTATCATTTTTAAAGAAATGAAGAGAGGTATAAAGGTCACCCAAGATAACCCATACTAGGATTCCATGTAGGAAAACATTGATATGGAGGATAAACTAAGTGTTTAGTTCTGATGGAGAGGGATAGAAAACATGATCAGGAGAAAGTTAACAATAAGAAAATCACAAACTTGTGTCGGGGCAAACGGTCCTTAGTCTCCCAGAAGGAAAAGTAAACGGACAACATTTTTTTGTTTTAAGTTACATTACATAAGGAAGAGGAATTAATTTTTGATATTGACTAAGAACATAAAGAGATATACTTACTTTTTAAGTAGAGTTTCATTCTTTAATAACTTTTTTCCACTAACTCATTTTTTTGATCAATGAGTATTCAAGAAGACTTGGTCACAATGGAAGAGCTAGAATAAACTTCTATAGAAATACATGATCCACGTAGGATAAACTATATATTTACCTTTCCTTTAGAGATTAATCAAAACCAAACTGGTTAGTATAATATCTGATGACCCCCCAAATAGATATTCCATTAGAGAAAAAAAACACTAATCTTAATTTCTAAAATTAAACCATCAATACCCCAAAGTTAAATAAATACCATTCAATAATCAATTGTCCTTAAAATCCTTCAATATAATCCAAACTAATACTGAATCTCAAAACATATAAGAATGTAGTCTTCCACATTAAATTGTATCTCCAAATGACATTAATTAGTCTTAAAGTCACAAACTTAAAAGTATTTAACCTAATCATTTCCAAAAACAACCCAAATTACTATAAATCCACAATAAAAACATAGATAAAAATCCACCATTACTCCTCAAATTAAATCCCATACTATTCTATTTTCCATACAACAAAGCGAACAACTTCCAAAATAACATTTATCACTTAATTCCCAAATCATTTTTCTATACTAAGGGTATTCATTTGATAAGACATAAGATCCCAAATGAAATTATTAATGATAAATAAAATCATTTAACTAAAAATAATAGTCACACTAACCAGGGACTTCATGTAGTCCAGTGGAAGGAGATAAATCCCAATCGCACTTTAGTTGTGGGTTCGATTCACATAGCTTTGTCCGACGCGACGAGTTGTCACATGGTCTACGTGTTGTCCATTTTCAAAAACTATATTTTATAACATTACCTAAATGGGATAAATTCCTCAAAATACCTTAACATAATTTAACCACAAATGTTATATCATACCTTGCATTTTCATGCCAAATTATAATAACTTATAATTCTCTCAAACCCCAATGATCATATAAAACCAATTGGTAATTTATACCTATATCCACAAGAGAAGAGATAATTCTTCCTCAAATATCATTCTCACATGGAAAACTGCGGGGTTACAAATACAAGATAAAATTATTCCAAAGTAAACCCATGAACAAGGAGCACTAATACTTTTTAAACATTTCTCCAACCATTTATTTCCACACATCTTCTTCTGTGACCAAGAAAATATCCTATAGAATAGGACATTCACTCAGGTAATGGCCAGGTCCCCTACATTTATGGAAAATGACTGTAAATAGAATATTGGGACCATTTTTATCTTCTTCCATTATACTCTTCATTTATCTTCGGCAATTCTTCACATTATGTCCTTCCTTCCCGCACGTAAATCATTTCTTTGTCCCATTGAGACACTTTCCTGGGTGTCTCCTTCCACATTTCCTGCATGATGGAAATTGAGCATTCCTTTCTCCATGGTCTCCACTGCTAGAGATCTTATCATTCATCACCTTTATCTTCTTTGTTGAGTATGGGAATTGGTTAATATATATATTGTTGATCATAATTTTTGAAAATTGATTTGGCATAAAGACGATATCTTTTACGCCTATCAACATTCCATTTTGTTGCTCATTTCCACCACTGTTCCCACCTTGTACATCATTATCAAAGTCACTATGACTTCCTTGGAATCAATCCATTGACTAAAACTAGAAAGCATTGTGTGAGTAACAGTAGTCATAAAATCATTTAGAGATTAACATGTCACCATATTCTCAATTTGAAACACATTTGGATTAACCAAGGTCGTTTACTCTCAGCTCATATATTTAATACTTCAAATTGGTTAGTATAGAAAATTCAAATTGTCCTAAGCATATCCACCAGGAGTGTCGTAACCAATAGTGCAGCAAGGCCCATTTTCGTGCACCAGTTCTCGTTGGAGTCTAGCTGAAAGAGGTGTTTTCGGGTTTTACACCTAGGTACATCTCTGCCAGAGCCACCTCTACCTGCTCGTATCCAGACTGGGATGTATTGCTTGGAAAACTCACAAAATCTCTACAATACCAAAATTCTAGGAAGTTCTTCTATACTAATCCTCAAATTTCATCTTAGTTCTACGTGCTCTAATCAGAGTTTATCTAAATATAGCTCCCAAGGTTTGTACTAAACATCCTCTGATACCAACAATAACGCCTCGACCCTAGATACCCAGAGTCGGTGAATTATTACATAACATTGTCATGATCACAAAGGATCAAGTCTAGAAAGACTGATTAGTTTAGTAGTCTTGGAAACACTAGATATATTCCTAAGTCTTACATTACATCATAAGGTAAAAAAACTATAACAACATCTTGTCTTCATATCCCCTCATACTATCCCTGCAGGTCATTCATAAATTACTTTTTCACATCCTGGGAAAAATAAAACATTGAAAGGGGTGAGCTCAGATGCGTAGTAAGGATAACAATATAGCAGAAGGTTTCATATTTAAGAATAAACACTTAAAGCAATTTAAAACTAAAACAAAAGCCTTTTAAACTTGAACTTCACCATAATATGGTAAAGTCAAAATGAAATAATGCCATTTAATTATTCACATGGATATTCTACTATTCGAACAATCACATGAAATATCAATAACCACTTTCATAATGATGGAATGCATAATGCCAGACTATCATAACCACATAGCCAAGGCCTCGTGCAAAGACTACAAATAAGATTTTTCCAAAGCCTTGTTCCAAGACACTAGTTTGTCTCATTAGACCTACCGATTCATCGAGGAGCTATAGAGGGCTCCACCCATCAGTTACTAAGTACAATGCATTCCTCATATGGAAATTTTTAAACATAACATAAATATTCGTATTAAAACTAGCATACGAAATGTCAATACTTTATCCACAAACCATGAATGGTATAAAAATAACATATCCACTATCAAACATAACTCATTCGATACAATATGGAAGATTTTATTGTATCATATTAACCTCAATTCAGAATAATAAAGGATATTCACATAGATGAAAATAATCATCAAAACTATTTGATAGAAATATCCAATTTTTCTTGAAATCATTTAAAAGTCACACTATTTGTCAAGAAGCCATTTAAAAATAGATTTTTGAATCAAAGTGTCTCATTCCACTTTGAAACATTTAAAATCAGTTTTAATTTTAAAACATTAATTTATATATAAATAAATCCTTAAAACCATTTTAAAAACATGGACATTAATGAGCAAGATTTAGAAGAATAAGTCTTTAAAACATTTAAAAATGGTATTTTAGTTAGAGTTTCTAACCAAAAGAGAGACACTTGAATACAAATAATTGAGGTAATAAAAACATTGTAATATCAAGAGAATAAATGGATTCATGATATACTATGTCAAAGTACATTATATACACCACATAAACGTGATTTGGTGTATAACAACAAAGAAGTCTCAATGGAATGTAAATTGAGATTAAATTTCTCATAAAGGCTGTATCCTTAGGTTATGGATAAATCAATGACATAATTATGTGTGAAAAATATAAATACACTATATATGATTGGATATTCAGTGTAAAACAATCAATGTACATTCACAAATATTCTAGTAAAAACAACACCAATGAATTGGATGTTTATCTCAACAAATCGAGATTGAGTAAAAATTACTCTTATCAAGTTCATAATGATGACATAAGAATTTATCAATGGAGTGATTATGTGTATAAAAAATATATCCAATGAAAGGGGAGTTTAAATTATGACATAGTCAAATTAATAGTCATTCCACAAATAATCTTTGAGTAAAATAATCAATGAAGTATGCGTAAAGCCGAATGAGTGGAAATTGAAATTTCAAATTCCCTTATCGATTTGGTAACTTATGAAACATGCACCCATGAAAGAAGGATCATACAATGATGATATGAATACCCATAAATTAAAGTATATTACACAATGAATACAATCATGGGTATTACACACACCACATGCAATAAATAAGTGGTGAACAATGGAAATCTCATTGAATTAAAAGTGAGATAAGAAACCCCTAACTTTGTATTTTTTCCTTGGTCGACGATAGGTTAACATCCTGTATAATGGTGAAATAATTGTTATTGAATTATAAAAGAATCATATGCATTAATATGATATCATATATGATCTTTTAACATTTATTTGTTAATAATATCTTAGTATTATCGTCATTTCGGGTGTTAACGGGTTCATTTTACTTTATATTCATTGTTATGTGATCCATATTTGTTATTAATGGGATGTATATTATTCATATCAAGAATGATATCAAGTACTTAAAAATTATTTTTAATCATAAAATGAGAATTATACTTGAATGGATACGATGGAGAATATTTCTCATCGCATTCGTGGAGACGGTAGTTCATACGTACGCACGAGCGACAATATCATTATTTTAATGTTAAAATAATATATAATTCGATGGTATATCATATATACAGATTAATTATCATGTTATATTTATTATTTTTATGAATTACACATCATTGTTATACCCATCCAAATAATAATTTATTAATGACAATTACACCACGACGTGGAGACGGTAAGCTGTATGTACGCACGTATGGTGACTTGCCATTAAAAGGATGGATAGAATAATAAATATGGTTGTACCATATTTATAATAATATAATAGTATATAGGAGATTCTGGATTAATTATTATAGAATGGGAATAACAATGAAACAAGAAGTTGAAGAAGAAAAGAATTTAAAAAGGGTGGTAAAAAAATTACCTCTTCTTCGGTTTCTAATGGCTCCAAAGTGTATTATTTAAATTTTAAGGTGGGATGGGTAAAAAACCACTCAAACAATATAATTTAGACAGGTTTGGGTTACTATATTAACCTAATCATTAAGTATTCACTCTTAGTTAATTTGTTTCACTTTTACAATGTCTCTTTTTATTTTTATATTATATGGTTAATAAACATACTATATGCATCCAAGAAACCTCCAAGTGGTCCATTAATGATACACCTATCATGATATAAGTCTCTTGGTCGAACCTTAGATTTTTAGGAATTTAATATCAATTAATAATATAATATTTGTTTTAAAAACTATTTTATGACAATTTTGACACTATTCAATAATTGATTTTTGTGAAAATAATAACAGAATGATTACTTCAAAAAAAGTTAATTAAATCAATCCAAATATGTCATATTATCCTATAAATTTATTTTTATCTAAAAAAAGTATCAAATTACATTTACTTGGTTATTTATAATATCAATTATTTTAATTTTTCACTATTATGGTAATTACTACATCATCATCCTGTCATAAATAAATTAAATTATTTAATTTCTAAAAATTATAAATAAAATATAATTATGTAGGAAATATTTTTATCTTTCTATTGAATATTTATAATCGAATTTATCTTATGTGTAACCCTATATTAAAAATGTTTTAGCAAATAAACATTGATTTTAACTCTTTTAACTCTTCTTTGAATTAAATAATAATAAATGTCCTAAACAAATCCAAGTGGACCTAAATGATAATATTTTAGTCCTAATATTGTTTTTGGTCGAGATACACTTTTCCAACAGAATTAGGACATGTGTTAGGATAATATTAATATCATTTGTACCCTTAATTACCCTATTTACTTTTAACCGTGGAAAATAAAAGTAAAAAGTTACTATTCACCAAAAATTATTTTCATCTCATTGAACCACATTTTACTACTTGATATTAACCGTGGCTCTCGGATTTTTGAAATTTCATTCAAATAAGCGGTAAAATTAAGTTTTATGAAAAATTCAATTTTTTTAACTACCACTTAGTGGTTTCAATATTCATCAAAAATTGAAGTTTTTCAGAACAATGCCAAAATTTCACCCTAATCTATAATTGATATTCTGAAATCAAAAATGATGTCTATTTTACAAAATTACAAACATATAAGTTGCATTAATTAATTTTATAATTAATTCCCACTATCACAACAAATAGCGTGATTTTAAGAGATAATAACTATCAAAATATTGACACTTGTTTATGTTTGGTTTATATGTGAAATCTCATCAAATGACCATCATTGTTTTAAATTGTAAAAATATATTCTAAATATACTTTAAAACCACTCAAATTAATAATTTATCACTATTAATATTATCAATTTAAAAATTTGTTTTTAATTAAAATTTAATAATTTTCACTATTCATCAAAATATGAAAGTTATCTGAAAAGTACCAAAATTTCACCCTAAGCTAATTTCGATATTACAAATCCAAAACTGAAGTCCATTTCAAAAGATAAAATTTAAAAAATTTCAAAAAGTAGGTATTACTATTCATAATGGCTAGTTTGATTGGTTGTGGTGTGTTAGAATCTCGAAGTCGCGTACAATGCACGTCATTTCATTATTCAAAGGGAAACGTACCATGGAAGCTTGGGGTGTTACAAAGGCGATTATTTATATAAAACTATTGAGGTGGATCTTTACAAAAATATTGTGACATGTAATCTACTTATTCATTAATGGATAGGTAATATACTTTTTTATTCTGATTTTATTCATTACTATATATGTAAAATGTTTCATAGAAATATTCCAACACCACAAAAGTAATGGTAGTAAAACTGTCACTTCAAACATAAAATGTGGAAATTATTTCCTCCCATGTATATAACTCTACAAATTATAAATGTTTTTGGATGAACATCTCATCGAACCTTATGATACATCATTCAAAATAAATCAGTGATCTTATATGAATGGATTAACTTTCCTTATATAAATTCAACATAAATTGCTTTGATAAAGAAATCACACAATGTATCATGAATCCCCCTACATTTTTATACAATTACATGTGGGAAGATTAATATCATTTTTAATATTCATATCATGAATTGATATAATTTCACTAAAAACAAGGATGACTAGCTCAAATTATTATGACTATGTAAAATATTATCATTTAAGACATTCTTATTTAGTGGAAATACAATGATGGTTTCCTGATGAATTTATAAATCTTCGTCCTAGAATTTAGGTTGAACTTTCTATATAACTATAAAACTATATATATTTCAATATCCATAAAACAATATAGAATTATAATTTTTTAAATTATGTAGCTCATGGTGAAACTATAGGAGAATATGGATAAATGGGTTCTAAACCTAAGTGATTCACCATGGTCTGAAAAAGTCATCTTTATCGAAAATAATTATGGGCAAAGGAATATATTCATTGATGATCGTGCTTTCCAAAAGATCATGATAATTATATTGTATCTTATAAACTAGATATATAAATTATTTGAACAATAATGTGATGTATAGTATTTATCTGAGGTGGATTGATAGTTGGGTTATTATTGTGTAATATTGGTGAAAGAGGATATCATCAGGACTTATTTTTTATATATGGTTGGAACTAAAAGCTCATAATGATGAAATTTGGGATCACTAATTCAATTGTAATATTCATGGACATTATACATTTGGTCATTAGGGATTACCTAAAATATATTTAGTAGTGTTTATATACATTATTCTTATCTAAACTAATATAAAGGTGGAACATGAGTATTACCAAAATAATATACTAATGAGATGGAAAAAATAAAATATTCCTGTGATGTTCAAAAAATATAATTTTTTTGGAGTAAATAAAATTTTGGGGGAATGTTAGCATATGAATTTAAATGTATATAGATACATAAAAAATAAATACAAATAAAGTATAACCAAATCCCAATATCTATGATGGATATCTGTAATTTTCATATATTATCAAGGCACTACTGTTGATTTGGGATAAAATTGTCATGATTTATAATCACAAAATCATATATTCTCTATAATGTATTGAATTTTTTCTAGAATGATGAATGTGAGGAAATATTTAAATATATTACGATGAGGCTAATTACTATTTTTGTTCTATCATTACATACTAGTGGGGAGTGATTTTTGTATTATAAATATTTGAAGAAATTGGGATGGGGGTTTGTAATCCTGAAAAATAAAAAAATATCATATGCCTCCCACCAATTAAATTTCCACGAGTTGAATAACACAAAACATGATCTACAATTGTAAGCATTGATATTTGTGATGAATATTATTTGACGTTATCACTATTAGGAGAAATGTGATATACCTACGGATCACAAAAAAAACAACTATATATTCAAACATAATGAAGATTATATGTTCTAGTGAGTGCAGTTAGATGTGATCAAGGATTAATATTTTTAAACTATTACCATGTTGGGAGGGTGAATAATGTGGATGATTATCTAAATAGAATGGATCAGGTATATCAATCCACGATGATGATTGTAAGGGATCCAATATTATTTTACATGAAAAGAATTGATACAAGAAGAATAAAATGATCATTTTTATACCTTGATCATATAATATCCCAACCATCAATTTTAAATAGGATCATGGAGTCCTAGAATAATTATTAGGTCTAATAAATGACAGATGATTATATTATAAAGATCAATATTTCTAATGATAAAGTTATAAGATTGGAAACACGAATATATGTCCCATTAAAAACAAAACTAAAAAGGGTATATATGGATGATTACCATAGTTCTTCCTTATCTATTCTTCTAGGAAGAGCTAATATGTATATATTTTTGAATAATATCTTCATGTTGTAAAAAAATGTGGGAGAAAGTGAAGGTTATATGTTGATTCTTAGTATGAACATAATCCAAGGATAACCGAAATATATCTAAGTGTATGTTAGAAGAAACTCCCATACCGATATCGAAATGGGAAAAATAACCATGAATTTCATTATAGGGATACATATGATATCAAATGTAAATAATTTTATCTGAGTGGTAGTCAATTTGATTACCAATTCAACAATTTTGATTTCTATAAAAATTTATTTGCCTCATGAAAAACACATCAAAATATATATAAGTGAAGTGGTATGATTGCATGGAGTTATTATCTCTATTGTATTGAATTTATGTTTTAGGGTTACCGTGAAATATAGAGATTTAATTAAAAATAATTAGATATTGAACAATGGTTCATCACATGTTATCACACTGATATTGATGATCAGTTTGAAAGGATTTATCAGACTCAATAGGATATATTAATATCATATTCAATAGAAACCCAATTATTTGGGGACTACAGCCTTCCAATAGTGGTGTTTTTATATAATTAAATATTCCATTACATAATTTAAATTTAACCATATGATGATTTTTATTGGATGAGGTTTCAGATCTAACATGTCACAATGAAGTAATACATTAAAATCTTATTTTACATTGCCTTATCCAACAGATGATAGACATGGTTCAAATAATTATGAATCATATGTAATCCATGAAAGGTGATAAAAAATATTGGCATTAAATAATTTATGTGACCATATTTTTGATTTAGAATATAAGTTATTCCATCACATGTTTTTGTGGAAGAAATCCATTTGGATTAGAGAGAAGGGAAACCTTAGTCATAGATACATCAACCCCTTTGATTTCCTTGATCACATCGTAGTGGCGAATAAATAGTTAATAATCCCACCAATCCTATCTAATGTGTATTATATATTCCATGTATCCATCTTGATGAATTGAATTTCATACACCTCTCATATTTTGAATCTATACATGGTAATGTTGGAGAATGTTTTTTTTCGAATGAGGAGCAGTTAGTGAGGATCTTTATTCATAAATATAATGTTCAACAAAATTAGACAAATCACTTGGTCAGCGCATTTTGGGGTAAACACATATTTGGGTAAGTGACATGGGAATATATGGATGAGATAAACCAAAAGTATACTCTTCTATTTTAGTGAATCAAATAAATTCTTTGAGGGTGAAATTTCTGAAGGGGGAAATAATGTATTGACCCAAATATTTATAAATTAAATTCCCCACATGAATGACTATGTTTATTATTACCAAATTTATTTATAGATAACATGGACTAATTGGGTTATTTAACACTTTTATAAGTTATTTACAATAAAATAAATGATATCTATATGTTTCAGGACTGTTGATATTATAGTCACTAAATAGTGATAAAATAAGTAATTTATAAAAATGTTTATTAAGGTATTCTCCAAAAAAAATTAATAACCTTGTTCCAGTGTATTGAACCCTGTGAGTTCCATTTATTATAGATTTTTATGGAAATATAATTAGTGGTATATTTCCTTCTACAAGCCCATGCTGATATTCAAAAAACGAATTCAGGAGTAAAACCATTTACTATAAAGTTCACACCCATTGTTATCACATCTTAAATCATGTTTGCGGATCCATACCATGAAATTATCTTCATCTCACACTCTACCCTTATAGCATTTTTGGTGTAATAAAATGCTATATATCTTTAAAAGGACCATATGATTTTTTATAATTTAGTAATTAATAAGAAAATGATAATGTTTATCCCATTTTAATATTACTTTTTTGATGATTGAATATTGAGTTTCATAATTAAAAAATTTGTATGACGAACAAAAAAATAATTTTGAATAAAAATAAAATTTTAAATAAAAAACTCATAAATATTAATTCAATAATTTTTTAAAAATTGGATATTTTAAAAAATAATTTAATTAAAATATATTTTTATTAATAAATTATAATATAGTTTTACGAAGATAGATATGTTGTTTATAAGGTTTGGAAAGCTGTTATTACAAAAAAAATAGTATATTTAAATTATGTTGGATTAAGGATCTAAAAGTATAAATTATCATATATATATATTATTTTAATAATATAAATTTTAATTTTTAATTAATCATGCCTAAATCAGTCAATAGTAATTTTTAATAAATTGTTGAGATAATTGAATTGTTGGGACAAAATTAAATATAGGATAAATATACTGTTGTTATTATGAAATCAGAAAATCGCTAATGTGATCTAATAAATATTCTAATGGGTATCCACAACCCATATTATGGTTTTACATTTGGTATAAATTTTTTGATGGATATTTGATTGATTTCAAAAAACATAATGAATCCTCGAAAAAATATTTTCTATTTTAAGTTTTTAAAATTAATTATTTCTAAACACGACACACTTCTAGATCACATATAGAATCAATTTAAATATTTCAGCTTCAATACTTACCAAATATTGAAATATAATCGTATGTGGCATAACCCATGGAAGAAAACCTCGGCGATGTTTTTTATTTTTACTTCCTTTTTGAATCGAGTCTACAAAATATGTTTCTAAATTAATAAAGAACCACCCTCTATTTTAGTATACACATATATTCCCCCATTAATCCAAACTCAAAAAATATAGAGAGTAAAATTGATATACCATTATCTCTAAATAGTCCCCCCATTGATCCCTCAATCTCCCAAAAACCTCACCTCAAGCTTTTAGGATTACTCTATTTAGGTAAGGGAGCATATTCTTCACCTTTTTATTTAACCACATTCTTTAAATAATTCCTGTTGTTATCTAATTATTCATATTGGGATATTTTTTCAATGTACCTTTCACAAATTTTTTAATGTTTAATTTATGAGACATAATGTTCACAATCATTAATTCATCCAATGATTCTTTATGAATCCTTGTTATGCTGCCGAAATTCTTTTGTGATTTTTAAATACTGAACATTTATATAGATAATACCCATCACCATTTACTATCATGGTTATTAGCGTTGATTTTCCTATACTTTATTGATTAGTGACATCTAAATATATATATATATCCTAAACCCCTTAATTATTTGATTTAATGTGATGAAATATAGTCATTTGTTGAATTATCTAGGTGGAACACATTTGAATATACATGTTATCAATGTTATACATGGTATTGGTAGTATATACCCCTAAAATGATTTTGATAATGTTATAATATCATTACATTTCGTGCATGGTGAATGATAGGTTATCTTAAGAACACTATGACATGTATTATTGGAGGTTAGTATTTCATTTATGCTATCATGCTATATCATGTCGATTGTTCAAGAGTATGATTCTTACCCATCTTATATAATTTTGATATACTTCTTGGAACCCATTTAAAAATTCACCTAATTTAATAATTTTTAATTCCATTATTGGAATTTATTTCGTAGCCAAATCATATGTACATCATTTGGTTATCCTCAACGATTTTAGCAGATTGATTTATTTATATGATAATGTTATTAATGATTTAATTAATTTCATTGTACTTCAATTTCATGTTGTAATAATTTTTACCTCACTTCCCAAATAAACTATTATACATGATCTTATAGGTTTTCCTAAATGTTATTTTGTGTTATAATTAGTGGGATAAAGTGTATTAAATATATGTGTTTTCATACTAACATTACGTAAAAATTAAAATATACATAAAGAAATATAAAAAATATTAATCCAATAAAACTTGAGTAATTAAATTCTCCCATTCATTAAATATTTTCATCTAGAGAACAAATTTTTGGAAAAAGGTGGGGGTATAGTGATTTCATCTAACCCTCCATCAATTTGGAGCTCTCATGAATTCTCTTATGTTTCTAAAACATAGAAACCGATGGGATGGTCTATCTATAAATTATTATATCATGTTCATACTTGATATAAACATGGTAATAAATGAAGGTGAATAAATACTCTAGGTACAGATCTCTCAAGTTAATAATTATCAATATAATATAAACATATCTCCTCAACTATACATGTAGAAGACGTAATGCACTCGGTCCAACATTCAGGAAAAAGATATGAAGTGAGAAACATTTCCTACCCTCCAAATGATCTCAAATGTCCCAATGAACCCCAAGAAAGTATTTAATCTCTCTCTCAATATCCAAAATCCACATCATGTGGAGAATATCAAGGAAACACAATCTCCCTTATCACAATCCAAATGATAATAAAATTTAACATCATATGATTTCTGCCTTCTCTAAGATTCCCTAGGAACTCATATATCACCTGTAACATCTTTGTAATATCCCAAAACATCTCTTGAACTACCAGAGGTTCATAATCGTCCCCAATATATAGAAATGTATACTTGAAATGTATTTGAAACATGGCCTTGAAAGGTGTCATGTTGAGAGTATAGTGATATCTATTATTATAAGAAAACTCTTCTAAAGGAATTTGATTTTCCTAACTCCAGTTGAAGTACAAAACACATGCCCTCACTGTATCCTCCAACACATGGATATCCTGCTCTATAGAGACTTATATATTGGGTTGTAATGTCATACAATTCCTCAACGAGATCTAGATTTATTCATGGAATCTTCAACACAACCATGATTTGAATTAGACATAATGTACAATGATAATCATTTGGGGTACCCCATAATGCCAGATTATCTATCTTGAATATAGTTACACCATGATATCAAATGAATAATAAACTCTAATAGAAATTTACTTCACCAACATGGAAAATAATCCATCAATCAACTAGATGAAATAGTTGATACTTTCTACATATGGAAGACCCATTAAAAAGTCAATAGTTATGACTTCTAATTTCTAGTCTATGATCTCTAGAGGTTGTGTCAAACCTACCGAAATACGGTTCACATACTTTACCTAATGAAATATGTTATGCCAAGAGATAAAATCAGGGACCCTTCACCTCATCCTAGCCTAAAAAACCACTAATGATCCATGTACCTATTCTCTACAGTGGGATTTTTAATCAAGGAGGAAGATTGAAAATCCCACATCACATCCACACACAATGTTACAAGAACCATCATCTATCCTTGGAGAAATATTATGTTCTCCTAAACATCAAAATAATCATATGTTAATCCTTTTTAGGATATCATATCATAGGGAAACTCCATGAGGATGCCACATAATAGAGAATCCCTCACACATTGGAGAATTAGTGGAGTCACCACCATCCATTGTGCATAATAAAATCCTATCTCCTCATCCAGAGGAATCTATAATTTAGAAAAGTAATAAAAAACCAGCCCTACTAGATGATAACATGACTTCTATATAAGGGATTATTCCACCACATTTTAAATCCCATCTGTATAGTCTATCTCAAAATCATATTCATTATAGATCACAAACCCAATCCTCTCCCTCATGTTAAATTCTATATTCGTAAATAAGTAAATGAGGTGATATGGGTTCGAGTACACAATAGAATGATATCCCAGGATATAGTGAATCCACATCATCAATGTGTAGACAACTGCCTCCCACTCTACGTCATTATTAACCTAGTTTTACTCTAGGGGTGTCAACTACCTTGTCCCATATGTGATCACTAATAGACGCAACATCAAAACAAAACCATGCGTAGCTCCATAGTCATCAGAAAACAAGATATTCCCAAGGGGAAACACTATAAATGATGATAGATGGGTTGCAGATTCTAGATCACATGACCTACTCGATCGGCCTAGAGATGTCTCTCAACCACAAAAAGAATCTTGTACTATCTATCAAAAGGAATCAAACTCTTTTGTTATGATATTAAATATATTATATAATAATGAACATCCCTTCCATACAAAATATAATTTCATAAGTGTATATTGTGATGACCAACATTCCCTATGACAAGCACTCTATACAAATGAATAGCTCGCATTGGTGGAATATTTGTGATATCGAGGAATGACATTCTATCAGAACATCTATCAAAAAATTCTATGACAAAGTATAAATGGGGATAACTAACTATCACACATGTGTTAATGGGATGAAGGAATGAATAATTCTTGTGTCTTCAAGGAATTTATAACGTGTATATAATAAACAGATCCTACCTTGGTTAATCTTATTTGACGCATGGCCATAACCCTCCATATATTGAAGATTCCCATAGCTTCATCTGCTATGTTTGTAATACAACTAGGGGTCACATAGTTTTGTTGTGTTAGTATCAAATATTATCTCTCTCCAATATCCACTCATCCATCTAGACCACCTAATTCCCCTCTACCAACAACACCTCCATTGGGGGCCGCCCAAACTATTTCAGGGGAGTCATTAATCAAAACACTACCACTAATGAGGTGGTCCACCCACCAACTTCCTACCATCCTCAACATACCCATTTTGAAAATCCAAAGTTTAGTGACCAAATAACTCATAATAATAGAACTACATATCTCTTGGATTAATGAATCCCCTACACGATCATTGAGATATAGTTTCATGGGTCAGGGTCCCAGAATTTGTATGCCTCCTATGAGAATAACATAACATCAAAAACCTACTCACTTCTATAGAATCATCTACCACATGTTGTGCACTATTGGATCTATCCACAAAATTCCCATATTTCGGGAAACTATAGATTACCAAATCCCACTCCAGTACACCAAAATATGTTGGAATTCATAAAGAACCCATAGTAACTCAAATGTCTCTATGAAGGAATTTATTGATACTCATTAAGATTAATATTTTATCATGTAATGGAAGTAGTTTATGAAGATTTTGATCATCATACCTTATAATAGACCTTCATATCAAACTTCTAAAACACGAGAAGATCATATATCTATATATACCACAATAACTATGTGTAATACTCCTCATGAATCTACTACCACAAGTTTATACAGAAGTGAATAGTCACATTATTATTCTTCATGAACATAATCCTCCATTTCCATGCACTTTCATGGAAACGAATGGATTCATAGACAACTATATGATCATTAATGTTTTAAAAAATATTGAATACATTATCCATAAAATCATCTCAATCTTCAGTTGCATGGGGAACAAGATCAACATGGATCCTAAGGATCCTATAATATTGGAACTTGTGATGTGTACATAAAAAACTATCCATGTTGTTACTATATAATAATTGAAAGGAATAGGTGCTACTCCCTGCACACAAAAATAAAAACCATCAAGGTATGGATCCTCAAATGATGCTAGATAAATCCATGGATCTTCTTCATGATATTGTATTGTTAACTGGGTAGACTGTATTCCAATTGGTATCCTAAAATTTACAATGAAATACCATGGTTAAATGCCAATATCTATGGGAATATGACTCTATAAGGAATGAAAAATATCTCAACATTGTTTTTTCCAAGTAACAATTGTTCCCAACAACCAATTTCTACATAGTTTGAGTCGAATGGAATGTTGTGAGAGTGTTGATGTTTCAGTAAATCCTTCTATGAACCAATAATTGATTTCATGACTAGATATCCATACTTGAGACACACTAAAATCATTTCCTTATGTTACTAAAAAAATCACCACCATGGGACAAAATTCAAAAACCTACATGAGGAAGAAACACCTTTGATACCACTCTTTCACAAACTGACCCCTAGGGCCTTGCTAGCTAGCAAAAATCTAGGCGTGGCAACCACAAACCCACCTCTAATTGGCTAATGGTTAGTGTCAAGGACCATGTAATCAGAATAACGAAATTAGAGGATTTATCCTATCAAACATCTATACATGAACAAATATATCTCAATGAGAAATTATAGTGGAGTAATACTAAAATACTGCATCTTCTATAGTAAAAAAATATATAACAAAATCTCTAGGGGAATACATTAGTTTATGATCGTAGAAATTAAATCATAATGGGGAAAATTACATAACAAGCATGAAATGATTTCCAAACCGAACAATAACTTGAAAAACGGGGGAAGATAAGTGGATCGTGATTTCTAATCTATACATAAAATGCAACGCCCCAACCCTAGTTACCCAGAGTTGGTGAATTATTAAATAAAATTGGCATGATCATAAGGAAATAATGTCTCAAAAGAACGATCATTTTAGTATTATTGGTAAAAAAATTATACATATGTTTAAATTTACATCTTGAAAAGAAGAACAACACGAATTTATTCCATTAGAAAAATCCAAGCCTCTTAGGATACAAATGTGTTGGTCGGAGTGGACACTCAAGAGGGGGGGGTGAATTGAGTTCCAATTAAAATTTCTGTTAAAAACAATTTCTATTAAAATCCCCCAATTTCAAAAACAAATTAAACTGTAGTGAATTTATATAGATTATAAAGGTTCAATTAGTTTCTCAAAGATTGATTAATTCTCAGTTAACTTAATCTTATTATTAAATTAACTTTTGAAACTAACTTACTGATTTATAACAAACATAAACACTTGCGAATTTAATTATCAAAGTAGCTTTGAAGATAGATTATATTTCAAAGTAATAGCAGCGGAATAAGAAATAAATATGTATAGTATGGATATAGAGTACAACTACAAACACAGAGAATTAACCAAGAGGTTCAGTCTCAAGCCGAGACTTAGTCCTCTCAAAATTTTATATAAGAATGATCCACACCCTGGATCGGGGTAAACAACAGTGAACACACTGTCCAGGTCACAAGGCCTCTACCACAGTTCTTCGTGGGAAATCAAACAACAGCAGCCAGCTGTTCAGGTCACAAGACCTCTACCACTATCCACAGTGGGAAATGGGGTGCAAAAAGGTTTGCTGAGGATTTACAGATCCTCCAGTGAAAGTACAGGAGTCAGTGTGTGTGTTTAATACAGCAGATAACACACACTGCTCAAAATGTAGAATAAATCACAGAACAAGAGATGTAGAGTTTAGAAGTGGTTCTGGTGATCTCAGTGTAGCTCTTGTATTCGATCAGAAGAGAGTTTGAGTCCTCTTCTCGTTTCTGTTTGAGAAACAGAGTGTCGTATGCTTCAGGTTCACAGGTAGTGAGAATGTAGTCGATGAAGTTCTTCAGGGTTCTTCTTGTATGCACAGAACACTTCTCGAGTATACTTGATTGACTATATGCTTCTCTGTGTTCTTGATTGAACTCGTTTTTATCTTCTTGCGTTTCTGGTATATTTCATCCACCATGCACTTCTCTGGTTCGCATACTTTTTGGGCAGCTTAGTCTTCTCGTATTTATCTCCCGACAGGGGACAGAAAAGATTTCTTTTCAGCAGGTACGAGGTACGGGTTCCTGACATCCGACAACCTTTATCAGATATTTGACAAATCATCAAAATGTATGATATGACCGTTAGATAGATTAAATGTAGGAAATAAAGAAATTAAAACAGTGAGTCGAGAATGTATGTCACTGTTGACTTCAACTGTGGTCTTCCAACTGTGGACTTCCTTCTGACTACTGACTTCAACAAAAGGCTTGCTGTCTGTAGGCTTGCAATAGTAGCTTTTACTCCATGTAGCTGTAGCCTTTCTAACTGTAGACTTGTAACATCAAATTTGTAGTACTGTAACCTTTGTCAACTGTAGACTTCGATCATCAGTAGACTTAGTAGACAGAAGCTGTCTAACTGTAACCTTGACTGTAGACTTATGACTGTAGGCTTGTTCGTCTGCCAACTTGTTTCAACTGTAGACTTGTTCGACTGTGAACTTGAGCAGAGATAACTTTGAACAGAAGTCTTATAACTGTGACCTTCGTCTGTGAGCTTTGACAATAGATAGCAGTAGACTCGTAACTGTAAGCTTGTATTAGTCTTCGACTGTATCCTTGTAACTGTGAACTTATTGCAACAATAACTTAAGGTGACAGTTAGCTGTAACTGTGACTTTGAAAATAAAACTCTGACTGGTAGCTAACAATACTAAACTTATGTAAATGCTACTGTAAGCTATTACAGTAATGTTATGAGAGTAGGAATATGAACTGTTTAGAATAAAATACGATTAAGCATGGAATAATAAGATTAATGCAAGGTTTTAATACATGATAATCAATGGTTAAGAATGATTTGGGATTATCAAAACAGGTGATTCCAACAATCTCCCCCTTTTTGATAATCACAAATTATGTCAGTATGAAATATAGAAGTATCAGAGAGAAGTGTGAAATACACAGTATTAGCAATATGAGCACAAAAATTAGGTATAATCCGCAAGGATTTCTCCTCTTTGTATAGGTTCATTTCTCCCTTGAGTTTTCCCTATTTCTCCCCATTTCTCCCCATATCTATTTTTCCCTATTTCTCCCCCTTTGTGATTAACAAAAATAAAGACAGAGAGAGAGAAAATAAACATTATATTAATAAGGAGTACAGTACATGACCCAAAACGTGAATACATGATCCCTATCAAAAAAAACATAAACAGACTCAATCCTCTTCATCTGGAGGTAAGGGATCTTTTCCTTTGGAGGATGAAGATGGAGCAGGAGGTGAAGGATCAACAGGCTTAGGAAGTGCAGCAGGAATGTCTGGAGGGGCAGCAACAGATGCTCCTGAAGGCCTGTAGTGAGTAGCTTGCCAAGGTATTAGTGGTCTAAGGCTTCTAAGGGCATTAGAAGGAGACATTACTGAAGAACCACTGGGGTTGGAGACAGGTAGGGTAGGAGGAACTATAACAGGTGTGCAGTCCACATGAAGAAAAGGTAGGAGTAGATTCCTGAAATCCATGATGATGTTTCCTCCTCTGTCCATGGCAGATAAGAAGTCATCTTTGTTTTCCAAGAATTTATTAAAAGCCGGGGTCAACTCTCGTAGCTTGCTAACTTGTTCTTTGAAAGCTTGAGTTACAGGAGGCAGCTTCATAGTTTCTAGCATGAGCATGAAGTGATTGTTCAACTGATACTTGGTGAAAATCTGATGAAAGTAATAATCCACTTTACTTTTGATGGCCTCCTGAGAAGCAGTAGCAGCCTGCAGGTGCTCACGAACAAAGCCACTGACTTCTCTTGTAGTAGCAAGGATCTGTAGGTCTGATGTGTCATTTGCACGGGCCTGAGTAAGCTCTTCTCTGAGCAGGCTTCTAAACTGCTCAAGGTCCACAGGAGAGCTAGATGAAGAAAGGGACTTGACTGAGAATGCCACTGTCTCCTTGAAAGACTGAGTCAGATTTCCAATCACTTTCTGAATGATAGCATCCTGATTGCTAAAGTGTTCTTTTACTGATTTCTTGAAAGCCTCAAATACTTCCACAAACTGCTTGACCACTTCTTTGATATATCGAATCTCACAGGCCACTTGAGTCTGAGAACTGCTCAGGGCAGTTAAAGAAGCAACTGATTGTCTGAGGGCCACTACTGCTCCAGTACAGCTTTCAATTTGAGTGTGGCACACTTTCATTTCATCCATCACTTCTTTGATTGGACTTCCCACAACACATTCTAGAGATAATTCTAAGGATTGTTCCACATTTTTCAGCTCATCAAAAAGACTGGTTTTCAATTCAGCAACAGATTGTCTGATGGTCTCCTTCATTTCATTCTTTAAGGATTCAAGGTCTTCCTTGGTGGCCAATCTTTCAGTTTCTAACACTGGAGAGCTGTTAGGTAGGATGACTGGATTTCTTGGTGGTTGGTTTTCCTCATCTGAATCCTCATAATTGAGTCCTAACACCATGTATCCTGGATCTGAGGTCCATCCTTCCATATCAAACATTACAGAGACTGAACCAAAACGCTCCCCCTCACTTGGAGGTCCTTTCTGAACACTTTCTACTATCTGCTCAACTCTGGGTAACTCTAAGTTCTCTTCTGTAGCTCTAGAAGGTTCCATATTTGCTTCCTCTGTAGGTTCAGCAGTGAGGTTAGCCTTCCTCTCTGTTGGGTCATCAACCACTTCCATGAAAACAGTAGTAGAGACCACTTCTGCTTCCTGGTCAGACACTGACTTGTCTGTATACCCTATCAGAGGGCTCATACTGAGTTCTTTTGTTTCTTCACCACTGATCTCCTCTTTATCTTCTGCAACAGTTTCTCGATTTTCATTTAAAGCTCCAGCCTCTTTTGCTCCGACTGTATCATCCTCATCAGAGGTGTCCTTGACAAAATATTGAGATTCTTCTTCTTCTTCTTCTGTAGACTCAGTCTCACTGTCTCTTAGAACAGGTTCTCTACTAGGTAGTTCTTTTGGAGGGCTTGCTGCTCCAAACGTCACTGTCCTGACAGGACTGTGAGTAGTATCAGGATCACTCCCTTCATCAATTGGGGTGTTCTCTCTTGCAGAGTTACCAACTACTGCAGTCTGTTCATCATCTGAGTATACAGGTTCAGGCTCGTCAGGCTTTAAGCCTGGATCTCTCCTATCTCTCGGTCTAGAGGGATGAGTAGAAGGGCTAAATTTCTCATAGATTCTCTCCTCATCATTCACCCATGATTTCTTCCAGGGATTCCAACTGATCTTCATGAATTTTCAGATTACTTTCGAGATACATACACTGTTCTTTGCCACTATCAACTCTTCCTGACTTCCAGCTGCACCTTTCACTTTCAACATAATCGAAATGAGTTTAGCATGAAACAAGGCACTTGATTTTGAGCTTGCCTTTATCATGTCCTCCATCTGAGCCATCAGCAACCTACAAAGGTTGATCTTCCTTCCATGTTTTAATAAGTACATCAAGTAAATATCCTGGTGCTTCAGAGTTGCAAAATCTCCTCTTCTAGGACTCAGTACATGCTGAATAAACATAAACAGAAGCTTGTCCTCTCCATTCATTTCAGCAGCAATAACCTTTCTTACTGTTCCATTGCCTGTTAGTTCTTCCCGAGCCGTCTCATGATCAAATATTCTACTATTTGGAGGAGCCTCTCCAGAATAGTAGTTGTAAATACCCTCATGAGGAACTCTTAAACAAGCAGCCCATTCAACGGATGAAAAACTGACTTCATTGCCGTTTACTCTGGATACCAGTCTATGCAGATCAACCTCTTCCTCGAACTGTAGATATTCATAGAATTCCTTCACCAGCTTCGGGTAGTACGGTCCATTATTGTTTTCGAAGCATTCGGTCCATCCTTCCTCATTAAGCACTGCCAGTACTAATGATCTGCTCGATAAAATCCACTCTTCACTTAGCTCCTTCTCAGCAACTATTTCTCTCTTAGTCAGATGTGGATTAACATGTCTTATCGAGGCGTTCCCGGTGCCACTGGATTCGACTTGAGTCCTCATTGGCATTGGTGCATCTTCATTGAGAGTCGGGGGTCGCTTTGTTCTGGCCATTGGAACTGAATGAGGTTTCGAGGTTCGGTTGAAGGTTTAGGGTTTAGGGCTTGAGAGAGAGCAAGGGTCGAGATGAGTGGATTGAGATATGTTCGATGTTCTCAATTTTTATCATTTAGGGATTTAGGAATAAAAGAATAAGGAAAAGAAACGGTTCGAATTCCCGAAAAATAAAATAAGGTTAAACATCGAAACAGCCTACAGAGAGATGTAACAGTGAGGTACACCGGTGAGGTCTAACTGTGAGGTTTCAACTGTGAGGTTTAACTGTGAGGTTTAACTGTGAGGTTTAACTGTGAGGTTTCAACTGTGAGGTTCTAACTGTGAGGTTTCAACTGTGAGGTTCTAACTGTGAGGTTTCAACTGTGAGGTTCTAACTGTGAGGTTTCAACTGTGAGGTTCTAACTGTGAGGTTTCAACTGTGCTATAATTAATCATACCTAACTCATGTTTGATGTAACTTAATCTCTCAGAATTCAAAGGCTTTGTAAAAATATCAGCTAACTGATGTTCAGTGCCAATGAACTCAAGAGTGATATCACCTTTTTGATAATGATCCCTCAGAAAGTGATGTCTCACATCAATATGTTTTGTCCTAGCATGAGATACTGGATTTTTAGAAATGTTAATAGCACTTGAATTGTCACACCTTATAGAGACATGTTTGAATTTATATCCATAGTCTAGTAAAGTGTGTTTCATTCACAAGATTTGTGCACAACAGCTACCAGCAGCTATATACTCAGCTTCGGCAGTAGACAATGCAACAGAATTTTGCTTCTTACTACACCAAGATACTAGTGACTTGCCTAAAATGTGACATGTTCCAGAGGTTCTCTTTCTATCTAACTTACAGCCAGCAAAATCAGCATCAGAAGAACTTAATAAATCAAATGATTGTCCTTTTGGATAAAATAATCCCAAATTGGGAGTATGTTTTAGATATTTGAAAATACTTTTAACAGCAGTCAAATGAGACTCTTTTGGATTGGCTTGAAACCGAGCACACATGCATACACTGAACATGATGTCAGGTCTACTGGCAGTAAGGTACAGTAGACTACCTATCATACCTCTGTAATTGGTTTGATCCACTGGTTCACCAGTTTCATCACTGTCCAACTTGCAAGTGGTGCTCATAGGTGTGTCACTGCCTTTGGTGCCATCCAAAGAAAAACGTTTTAGAAGATCTTTAATATATTTACTTTGGTTCAAAATAATACCATTTTTATTTTGAAATATCTGAAATCCAAGGAAAAATTTGAGTTCTCCCATTAAACTCATTTCAAACTCATTTTGCATTATTTTTGAAAAATCAACACATAAAGAATTTTTAGAAGATCCAAAAATAATATCATCAACATAAATTTGTACTATTAAGACATCTTTAGAAATCCATTTAATAAAAAGAGTAGGATCAGCTATCCCTTTAGTAAATCCTTTCGAAATAAGAAAAGAGCTGAGCCTATCATACCAAGCTCGTGGAGCTTTCTTTAAACCATATAAAGCTTTAGATAGTTTAAAAACATGATTAGAAAAATGGGGATTTGTAAAACCAGGAGGTTGTTCCACAAATACATCCTCAATTATATATCCATTTAGAAAAGCACTTTTAACATCCATTTGATATAGTTTGAAATTCAGATGAGCAGCATAAGCAAGTAATATCCTAATGGCCTCTAGTCTAGCCACGGGTGCAAAGGTTTCCTCATAGTCTATTCCTTCTTCCTGACTATACCCTTGTGCAACTAGCCTAGCTTTGTTTCTGATTATATTACCAAACTCATCAACTTTGTTTCTAAACACACATTTAGTGCCTATGGTAAGAGTGTCTTTAGGTCTTTCCACAAATTCCCAAACTTTGTTTCTTTCAAACTGATTTAGTTCTTCTTGCATAGCCATTACCCAGAATTCATCACTGATAGCATCATTGACATTTTTGGGTTCAAGCTGTGAAAGAAAAGCTTGATGTTCAACCTGATTTCTTAGAGAAGCTCTAGTTTGTGTTCCTCTATCAAGATTACCAACAACAGCATCTAAAGGATGATTCTTTAGAATCCTAGTTGATTTGGTAAAGGTTGGACTAGAGATTTCAGGTTCATTTATAGGTTCGGGTTCCACAGAGGAAGTTTCTGGAAAAAGTCCAGAACTGGATGTTTTTATTACAGGTTCTTTAGATTTGTCATTTAGGTCCAGAACAGATAAATCTTCTTCAACATCTTCAAGAGAAGTTTTAGACTCATGTGGATCAGTCTCATCAAACTTGATGTGAACAGATTCTTCCACACATTTGGTTTTCTTATTGAAAACTCTATAGGCTTTACTAGACATAGAGTAACCCAGGAAAATTCCTTCATCACTTTTTGGAGCAAATTTATCAAGATTATCTTTGGTATTCAGAATAAAGACTTTGCAACCAAAAACTCTAAAGTAATTAACCATAGGCTGCCTATTATTCCACAACTTATAAGGGGTTTTCTTAAGAACCGGTCTAATCAAGACTCTATTAATAACATAACAAGTTTTATTAACAGCTTCAGCCCAAAAGTAAATTGGCAGTTCATATTCATTGAGCATGGTTCTAGCAATTTCTTGCAGGGTTCTGTTTCTTCTTTCTACTACACCATTCTGTTGGGGTGTCCTAGGGGCAGAAAAGTTATGAGCATAGCCATTGAGTGAGCAGTAAGATTCAAATTCTTGATTCTCAAACTCACGACTATGATCACTCCTCAAGGTCTTAATCTTAAGTCCACTAAGATTTTCTACAGACTTAGAGTATTTAACAAAGGAAGAGCAGGCTTCACTTTTGTGAGCTAGAAAGTATACCCAAGTATATCTAGAAAAGTCATCTACAAGAACATAAACATAGTGCTTCCCATTTAGACTTGAAATTCTTGATGGTCCAAACAAATCCATGTGAACCAGTTCAAGTGGTTGAGAAGTTGAAACTTCTTTCTTTGGTTTAAAAGAAACTTTGTGTTGTTTTCCCTTTTGATAGGGATTACACACTTTGTTATTTGGGAATTCAAGCTTAGGTAGGTCTCTAACTAGGTGTTTCTTAGAGAGTTTTCCAAGTAAGTGAATGTTGCAGTGTCCTAATCTCCTATGCCACAGCCAAGACTCTTTATGAAAAGCATTTAAGCAAGTAACATTATGTTTAGCTAAAGTGTTTAAGTCAACAGCATAAACATTTTCATTTCTTAAGGCAGAAAATATTAAAGCATTTTTGGAATTATAAAGATCACAAGAATTGTTTTCAAACTTGACATTAAAACCATCATCACACAATTGAGAAATTCTAAGTAGGTTGTACATAAGTCCATCAACAAATAAAACTTTGGAAATTAATACTGAGTCAGTGTTACCAATCTGGCCTAAGCCGATGATTTTTCCTTTTGAGTTATCACCAAAAGTGACATATCCTCCATCAACCTTTATTAAGCTTTTGAAGCACGAATAGTCTCCAGACATGTGTCTTGAACATCCACTGTCTAAGTACCATACCTTCTTGTAATTGCTTTTCAAACAGATTTCCTAAAAAACAGATTAGACAGGAAATGACTTTGGTACCCAGATTTTCTTGGGTCCAGATATGTTAGCAATCAAGGATTTAGGTACCCAGATTTGTTTTATGGGTCCCATAAAATTAATAGATGCAACAGATTTAGAGAGATATACTTTATTTGATCTACAACTATTTAAATAACCAGTTGAGGCATACAAATTTCCAAAACTGGAACTAGCAGGATTTTTTCCAGACTTAATAAATCGGGTTTTAGTAAACTGTCTTTGTCCAGGTTGGTATCCCAAGCCAGTAGAATACTTAGGTGCAACTTGCTTTCCTAGAAGTTGGGTTAGAGTATCTTTTCCATTTGTGAATGTTTCTAAGTCTTTTCTAAGTTGTTCATTAGATAGTTTCAGTTCTGTATTCTCCTTTACTAATTGAACATTTTTCTCTTTTTCTACATCAATTGCAGACTTGACACTTGCAGTAAGAGCATGCTGTTTCTTTAAAGACTTATATTTATCCTTTTGTTCATTACACGTTTCTTCTAGCATATTACAGTATTCAATAAATTCATCTTTAGACATATTTTCAGAATCAGAACCAGATTCAGCTTCACCTTCAGAATAATAAGAGTTTAGAGTGGGAGTGTCTAAGGTTACCTCAGATGTGTTTGTCATGAAACACATATTAGCACGATTTCTTTCAGAATCACTGGACTCTGATTCACTTGTGCTGTCTTCTGAAGCACTCCAGGTGGCCTTCATAGCTTTCTTATAATTCTTGTCCTTGTACTCATATTTCTTCTTGAATTTTAACTTAGGACAGTCAGCTTTGATGTGTCCTTTCCTTTTACATTCATAGCAAACTATGTCTTCTTCTTTATCAGTTTTCTTCCAATCTTTCTTCCAATTACCTTGTCTATCATACTTACCCTTGTAGTTTGGTTTTCTGAAGAACTTCTTCTTCCTATAGAACTTCTTGAATCTCCTTGCTATTTGTGCCATCTCGGCATCACTGTCAGAATCTAAGTCTTCACTAGATGAGCTTTCAGTTGGTATATGCAATTTCTCCTTGTCTTTACTCTTTGATGCAGTAGACTTAAAAGCTACAGATTTTCGTTTTGGTTCCTCATCTTCCTCTTTATTTACCTTGAGCTCTTCTTCGTACATCATCAGCTTACCAATTAACTCCTTGACAGGCAAAGTTCCAATATCACAGGATTCTCTAATTGAAACGGATGTGCCTCTCCATCTGTCAGGCAGACATCTCAATAATCTCATGATTTGCACCTTTGCTGGAACAATATTTCCAAGTGAGCTCATTGTGTTGACTATCTCATTAAACCTGAGATACATATCAGAAATAGGTTCATCAGCTTTCATCTTAAAGTTATCATATTTGATAGTGTAAGTATTTAACCGCATTTCCTTGACATTAGTTTTTCCTTCATGAGAAACAGCTAAGGTGTCCCAGATTTCAAAAGCAGTTTTACATGCAGAAATTCTATTGAACTCCTCGTCTCCTAGAGCACAGTAGAGATCATTCACATCCTTACAATTATTATTGTAAGCTACCTTAGTAGGTTCATCCCAAGTTATTCTTTCAGTTTCTGGAATCTTGTATTGAGACTCTATAGCAGTCCAAATATCAAAACCCATACTTTACAAATGAATTTTCATTTTGAGATTCTATTGGGCATAATTTACACCATTAAAGAAGGGTGGCATGTTAGTAGCAGCACCTTCTAGTCTATTATCCATAAGGAAATTTTAGAAAATGTTTTAAAGAGATAAAATTTAGAACTAACAGAAATGTAAGATCTTTTAGATAAAACTACAATCACAGTTTTAAAAACAGAGTGTTAAAATAAAACTTTGAGCAAGTATAACAGAGATAAACACTTCCTCTGATACCAAATGTTGGTCGGAGTGGACACTCAAGAGGGGGGTGAATTGAGTTCCAATTAAAATTTCTGTTAAAAACAATTTCTATTAAAATCCCCCAATTTCAAAAACAAATTAAACTGTAGTGAATTTATATAGATTATAAAGGTTCAATTAGTTTCTCAAAGAATGATTAATTCTCAGTTAACTTAATCTTATGATTAAATTAACTTTTGAAACTAACTTACTGATTTATAACAAACATAAACACTTGCGAATTTAATTATCAAATTAGCTTTGAAGATAGATTATATTTCAAAGTAATAGCAGCGGAATAAGAAATAAATATGTATAGTATGGATATAGAGTACAACTAAAAACACAGAGAATTAACCAAGAGGTTCAGTCTCAAGCCGAGACTTAGTCCTCTCAAAATTTTATATAAGAATGATCCACACCCTGGATCGGGGTAAACAACAGTGAACACACTTTCCAGGTCACAAGACCTCTACCACAGTTCTTCGTGGGAAATCAAACAACAGCAGCCAGCTGTTCTGGTCACAAGACCTCTACCACTATCCACAGTGGGAAATGGGGTGCAAAAAGGTTTGATGAGGATTTACAGATCCTCCAGTGAAAGTAAAGGAGTCAGTGTGTGTGTTTAATACAGCAGATAACACACACTGCTCAAAATGTAGAATAAATCACAGAACAAGAGATGTAGAGTTTAGAAGTGGTTCTGGTGATCTCAGTGTAGCTCTTGTATTCGATCAGAAGAGAGTTTGAGTCCTCTTCTCGTTTCTGTTTGAGAAACAGAGTGTCGTATGCTTCAGGTTCACAGGTAGTGAGAATGTAGTCGATGAAGTTCTTCAGGGTTCTTCTGGTATGCACAGAACACTTCTCGAGTATACTTGATTGACTATATGCTTCTCTGTGTTCTTGATTGAACTTGTTTTTATCTTCTTGCGTTTCTGGTATATTTCGTCCACCACGCACTTCTCTGGTTCGCATACTTTTTGGGCAGCGTAGTCTTCTCGTATTTATCTCCCGACAGGGGATAGAAAAGATTTCTTTTCAGCAGGTACGAGGTACGGGTTCCTGACATCTGACAACCTTTATCAGATATTTGACAAATCGTCAAAATGTATGATATGACCGTTAGATAGATTAAATGTAGGAAATAAAGAAATTAAAACAGTGAGTCGAGAATGTATGTCACTGTTGACTTCAACTGTGGTCTTCCAACTGTGGACTTCCTTCTGACTACTGACTTCAACAAAAGGCTTGCTGTCTGTAGGCTTGCAATAGTAGCTTTTACTCCATGTAGCTGTAGCCTTTCTAACTGTAGACTTGTAACAGCAAATTTGTAGAACTGTAACCTTTTTCAACTGTAGACTTCGATCATCAGTAGACTTAGTAGACAGAAGCTGTCTAACTGTAACCTTGACTGTAGACTTATGACTGTAGGCTTGTTCGTCTGCGAACTTGTTTCAACTGTAGACTTGTTCGACTGTGAACTTGAGCAGAGATAACTTTGAACAGAAGTCTTATAACTGTGACCTTCGTCTGTGAGCTTTGACAATAGATAGCAGTAGACTCGTAACTGTAAGCTTGTATTAGTCTTCGACTGTAACCTTGTAACTGTGAACTTATTGCAACAATATCTTAAGGTGACAGTTAGCTGTAACTGTGACTTTGAAAATAAAACTATGACTGGTAGCTAACAATACTAAACTTATGTAAATGCTACTGTAAGCTGTTACAGTAAAGTTATGAGAGTAGGAATATGACCTGTTTAGAATAAAATACGTTTAAGCATGGAATAATAAGATTAATGCAAGGTTTTAATACATCATAATCAATGGTTAAGCATGATTTGGGATTATCAAAACAGGTGATTCCAACAAAATGCAAGTCACTCATAAAAAAATTCTTCATATCCAAAGAAAATGAAACATAAGAAAGGGGTGAGATCAAACACTCAGTATGGGTAAGCAATACAGTGGAAGATAACATAAATATTAAGCATATTGAATAATTGAAAAGTACACGACTTTATCGACAAAAATGAATACTTTTATGGAAGGAATATGAACTAATTAAAAAATTCCATAATAAAACAAAATCATGGGTATTCTACCAATCTATTGACCACATGAACCATAAATATTATTTTAATAATGTGTGAATGTATAATGCTGGACATTTTGAAACATTTTGTCAAGGCCTCAGCCAAGAAATTTAAAAAATGATTAAGGCCTCGTCCAAAACCATATATCAAATTGGGGAAGGCCTCGACTAGTTCCACATTTAGTTGTCTCATGAGACCTACCGATGCATCGAGAAGCTATAGTGGGATCCTCCCATCACTTACTAAGTCTAATACATTCCTCAAAAGAAATGGTTGAAATATAACATAATCATTCGTATTAAAACTAGCATATGAAATGTCAATACATTAACAATAAACCATGAACGGTATAAAAATAGAACATCCATAGTAAAATATATCACAAAACATTCAATACAATATTGATGTTTTGTATCATAATAAATCAACTTTAAATAAATATAAAATCCATCAAAGGATGTTGACATAGATGAAATCAAAACCTTTTTTAGAAAAACATCTCTTTTTATTTTGAAATAATTTAAGAGTCATGTAATTAGAAAGAAAATATTTCTTTTTAATGTATTATTATAAGATTTTAAGGAAAGCTTCTATGATGTTATAATGGTGGAAAATAGTTGTCCCCGCCGTATACGTTAAAAAAACAATCTAACATTAATTTTGTCAAAAATGTCAAAAAGTACATTGTTTGGAAAACAATGGAAATATTCTTTTATAAACATCTCATTAAATTAAAACAAGGGTATAAATGACTTAAAACTAAATTCTATAAAATAGTAAGAATTATTTGAAATAAATTTTTAAGAAACATGGATGTGGATGATAAAGAAGTCACAGTAGATAATTATGTATAAACAACCTCGGATAATGAATAGATTGTAGAATTAACCCTTACCTGGTACTTTTCCTTGGTCAAGGGTAGGTTAACCTCCTGAATGATGGTGAAATAACTATTATTAAATTATACAAGAATCGTATACACAAAAATGATATCATATATGATCATTTAACATTGCTTTGTAAATAATATCTTAGTATTATCATTGTTTCGGGTGTTAATGGATTCGATTTCCATTATATTCTTTGTTATGTGAGTCATATTTGTTATGGATGGGATGTATCATATTCATATACAGAATGATATTATGTATTTAAACATTATTTTTATTCATCAAATGAAAATTAGTTTTGAATGGATACGATGGGAAATTAATCTCATCGCGTTCATGGAGACGGTAATCCGTACGTACGCACAAGTGACAATATCATTCTTTTGATATTAAAATAATATAAATTGGGTGCATATCACAAATATATAATTATTATCATGTTATATTTATTATTTAGATCAACTACATATCATTATTTACCCATAAAAATAATAATGTATTGAATTACAATTACACCACGACGTGGAGATGGTAAGTTGTACATACGCATGTATGGTGACATGTCATTAAAAGGATGAATAGAATAATGAATATGGTTGTAAAATATTTATAATAAAATCAGAGTATATAGAAGATACTAAAGTTATTATTTTGGAATCAAAATAACAAAGAAAGAGGTTGTGGAAGAAGAAAGGTACTTGAAAGCGGTGATGAAATATTTTCCTCTTCTTTGGGTTCTTCCTTTTGATTTGATCAAAAGGCTTCCTAATTTGTATTAATGACTATAGGAAGGCCAAATAGGTGAAGGAAGGATAGTTGGGAGGATATTTGGGTAGGTTTTGTCTTAGCCAAAAGTCTTTGAAGGTGTGAATTTCAGAGAAGGGGAAGTACCCTTTTATAAGAGGGCTGAAGGGAACCTTAGGAAAATATTGAAATATTATTTTATAATAAAATAATTTTCGGTTTATAATGGCTCCAAAAAAAATTATATAAAGTATTAGGTGGTTATGAGTCGAAAAACTCTCAAAAAATAGGTTTTAGACTGGATTTGGTCACTATATTAACCTTATCTTTTAGATTTAACTCTTAGTTAATTAGT
Source organism: Viscum album (assembly GCA_963277665.1). NCBI lineage: Eukaryota > Viridiplantae > Streptophyta > Magnoliopsida > Santalales > Viscaceae > Viscum > Viscum album. Next base: position 119,200,046 of record OY728137.1, read on the forward strand.
TTGACATTTACCATATCCCTTTGTATTTTTATATAATATGGCTATTAAACATACTATATAATTCCAAGAGAACCTCAAGTGGTTAATTAATGATACATCTATCATTATATACATCTTTTGGTAGATCCATATATTTTTATGAATATAATATCTATTAATAATATAATATTTGTTTTAAAAACTATTTTATGTCAATTTAGATACTATTTGGTATTTTGTTTTTAATAAATTTATAATAGAGTCATTACTTTTAAAAAAATTAATCTAATCAATCCTAACATGTCACATTAACCTATATAATTATTTGGATGGAATCAAATCTTTCAAATTATATTTATTTTAAAATCTATAATACCATTTATTCGATTCTTTCATTAATATGGAAAATACTTTATCATCATAGTGTGTTAAGTAAATATATTTATGTTATGTCTATAAATTATAAATAAAATATCCTGAGCTAATAAATATTTATATCTTTTTAATCACTATTTATATTCGAATAGATCTATATGGCCCCGACCTTAAACATTACTTAATCCTGAGTTATTTCAAGGATATACATTGAGGATCTTTTCAAGTTTAGAGTTTTAGAGAATTAGATCATAATCAGGTATTACATTCCACATTTCAACAAGGTGGTTACATAAATAAAATAATATTCATTTTTCCCATCAAAGGAGACATATTTAAAATAAAACATGGATTCTTTCTTGACACTTCCTCGACACTATCATCACATCATGTATTTTTCCATTGACCTATGAAAAACATTTCAAAAACTTGGGATGAGCATAAAAAGATCAGTAAGGGATATAAATGTATGGAATTAAAACATTAGTCCATGTATTCATACAAATCAATGAAATCATACTTTACTTATAAAACATAAGCACATTATTATACCTCATGAAATCATAAGATTTATGAATAACTCATATAAATCATAAGATATAAAGGTAACATTAGGCATTCATAACATTCTTACGTAGGGAGTAACCCTCATGGTTACGTTTGGAATACACATCACAGTATATTCCCTAAATCTCTTCAGAAAAACCTTATAATTTAACTCCTTTGCATTACCCAATGCATTGGAGAGCTATATCAGGCTCACGCACCCATAGTCTATAACGGAACCACCCATCTTCATAAATAATGCCCAAGAACCATAACCTAATCATATCACATAAAACATGCATAACGGAAACACAACATTTACACATTTCAATCACAAGATATAAAAAACACATTGATATGATCAAAACATTATCAAAACCACTTTCAATAGCAATATAGAAGAAAATTAAAACATGGTATTTATTTTTCATTTAAAAGACGGTGGAGAAGTCGTTGTCGACACATACGTAAGACAAAAACATCCCCTTTTGTCATTTAGAGAAACACATTGTATAAAAAGAATCCTTTTTAATAAAATTAAAAGTGAAAGGGGTTTATAAACCATATAAAAGAAATTTGTGTATAAAACAAAACATGCCTCAATGAAAGGAGATTGAGGCGAAGTCCCATACCTCGTGTCCGACTTGACTCGATCGTTATTTAATCTCCTGAATAAAAAACTAGAGATAATTTCTACATGCTTAAGAACATTTTTCAAGGTCATTAGTCCTTTTATATCTCTTATTAACATGTTATGAAAATTATGTAATTATTTATGTTAATAACGGTCATTTTTTCGATCTTTGGTACTTCCGTCAAAAATAAACTTCTTATAATTACAAGTTGTTCATGTGGTAAAATATCCATTATATCCAGAATTATATTCCCGAGGTAGATATCACATATATCATATATATCCAGTATATACATGCATTTATAATATTACAAAATATTTAGAGGTAATAAATTAAATGCACCGTTCATGGAGACGGTAAGCCGTACGAACACATGAACGCTACTTTCATTTCTATTTCATATTTAATGGAATGAAATCATTATTATGTAAAGGTATATTATAATTCCAGTATAATAAAATATATAATATCATTAAATCCATCCTTTATACGTCCCACATATGGCATTAACGAATCAAATCACCTTGAGGGGGTGGTAATCCGCACTTCATAAAATGAAGATATCGTGTTTACCCATAATGGAAACCATAAAGGTATGCAATAAAAGAAAAATAAAAAAGAATATGTAAAACATAAAAATAATATATATCACATATAAATAGAGTGAAATATTAATGTCCACCATGAAAGGTGTTAAAATAAGATTGAACAATCATCGTTTCGTGAGGCAGAAATTCGCCAACCACAGAAACAATATGTTCTTTAACCATTAGACAGAGGTGATTGTAAGTGTAAATCAAATACTTCTCATAAAAAAATCCTAGTATATTTATGATACTGGTTTTGTTAAAAAAAAGGAATAAAAAGATTTTAGGGTGTTGGAGATGCAAAATAAACCAAAATAACACAAGTGAAGACATTACCTTTAAATCAGGTAACTTCTCTTGGTTTGAACCAAAAGGGTTTCTTAAAAAGCTTTCTACCTAAGGTAAGGATTCTAGGATGAAGAGAGGGATGTGGAGAGCTAAAAGGAGTAGATATTGGCTGAGCCAATGGCTTGAGAGGTGTGGGTAAGGTGGTAGAGTTGGGGCCTTTTATAAGAGGGAGGAGGGGAACACTTGGAAATTCAAGAAATTTTACTTTATTCTATAATGGGTTTAGGATTTTAAAGGTCCCACAATGGTATGTTTCGAGTATAAGGTGATAAGGGTTCTAAATCCACTCATCCAATAGGTTTTTCACAAGTGTATGTCTTAGATTTAACATTATCTTTTCATTTTATTTATATAGTTAATTAATGTGGTAATCGCTGCATCATCATGGTGTCATAAATAAATTAATTTATTTAATGTCTAAAATTTATAAAAAAATATAATGATGTATACAATATTTTTACCTTTACAATTAATATTTAAGGTGTAAGATATATTTTATGTATACAAAATTAATATTGTTTTACTTGGGTGATACATACTTTGGTTATACTTTCCTTTTAAAAAACATAAAATGGTAAAGTGTCACTATCACCCAAAATTGATTCCATGGGGTCCCAAAGATTGGAACAAGAAATCCAATGGGCGTCCATGACACATCCAATAGCATTAGGAAACATTTTTGGGTAATTTTTTATTATTATGAAATTATTTTATTACCCTTAACTACCCAATTACTAATTAATCACGATAATTAAAGATAATTACCATCGTTACTATTCATAATGTCCAAAAAAAGAGTCTTAATTACATAATTTGGACCTTCTGATTCCAAATATGGAATCCATTTTACCAAATTCCAATAACAGAAATTGTAGTAATTAATTTAAAAATAATTCCTGTTGTCAAAACAAATAGCAGGTCTTTTTAAAATAATATCTATCAAAAGATTGAAAATTGTTTATGTCCAATTTCAAAGTAAAATTAATCACAATGACCAACATTGGAATAAATGGTAAATATATAATATACATAAACTTTAAAACCAACTAAAAAGATAATATATCCATATAATTACATTAGATGAAATAACAGTTTTGACGTAAAATGCTGTATTTTTCACTATTCATTAAAAATGAACATTATCAGAAAAATACCAAAAATTTATCCAAAGTAAATTTCAATGGCCTGATTTTAAAGAATATGTTTATTTTGAAAATTAGAGCTTATACAATTGTCAAAAGATATATTTAGAAACGGTTCTCCATCAAAAGGCGGTAAAGCAATCTTTTAAAAATATTAGAGACTTCTAGGCTTAAGATTGGATTTATTCTCAATTTAGGCCTCCAAAACACTATATAATTCATATATAGAAATAGATATAAAAAATACATAATTCTTTACTTACATGGGATGTTAAATCCTTCCCCCCTTTTGAAAATTGCATCCCTGTAATTTATTTACTTATCGAATAAGTGGGGGTATTTATCCCTCATTGCATTTTTCAGATTCCCATGTTGCCTCTTCAATCGTGAGGTTTTTCCACAAAACCTTTAAATGATGATTCACCTTATTCTGCAATACATTCTCCCTATGGTCAAAAATCTGGACTGGTTGTTCCTTATAATATAAATTCTCTTCCAGCTGAACTACCTCTGGACTCAATACATGAGATGGATCTGGCATGTACTTACTTAACATTGAAACATGAAAATCATTATGTACCTAAGATAAACTCAGAGGTAAAGTCACTTGGTATGAAACTGATCAAACTCTATCCAAAATTTTATATGGTCCAATGATCCTTGGACTCGGCTTTCCTTTTCTTACCAAATCGCATCACATTTTTCCATGGTGAAACTTTGAGGAAGACATGATCACCTACCTCAAAAGAGAGATCCCTCCTCCTGTTGTCTGCATAAATTTTTTTCCTGCTCTGAACTGTTCTCATGTGTTTCTATATCATCTGAACTTTTTGTGCCAACTCTTCTACCAGTTCTAGTCCCATCAACTTCCTTTCACCCACTTTATCCAAAAAAACATGAGTTCGACACCAATTCCCATATAATGCCTCAAATGGTGCCATATGTATACTGGAATGAAACTATTATTATAAGAAAAATAAACCAAAGAAATATGTTGGTCCCAACATCCCTGATAATCCAATGAACAAGCATGTAGCATATCCTCCAAAGTCTGAATTGTTCATTTTGGCTGCCCATCTGATTGAGGATAAAAAGTTGTTCTAAAATTTAATTCAGTACCTAATGACTTCTGAAGGCCTTTCCAAAAGTTAGAAGTAAACATGGGATCCCGAACAGATACAATGGAGATGGAAACTCCATGTATCCTGACTATCTCTTTAAGATACAAATGATAATGTTGATCTAGAGAAAAAGTATCTCGTATCGCAAGTAAATGAGCAGATTTCTTCAAGAGACCAACAATAACTCAGATCGCATTATTACGTCACGGTGTATTCGGCAACCCAACTACGAAGTCCATTGATATATTCTCCCATTTCCACTCTGGCACTGGTAAAGGCTGAAGAATCCCTTTTGGTAACTGCCACTCTACCTTAACCTATTGACAAGTCAAACACATCACAGTAAAATCAGCAATATCACTTTTCATTCCATCCCACTAGTAATACTCCCGAAGATCTCTATACATCTTAGTACTGCAAGGATGAACTGAAAATGGATAACTATGAGCTTCACATAACAACTCTCTCTTCAACTGCGAATCACAAGGCACACACAATCTCTTCCCAAATCTCAAAACACAATCATTATCAATGTTGAATTCAGGCAACTTACCCTTCTGAACCAGCTCTATCTTTTTCTGCAATTCACTGTCTTGATTTTGTGCTTGCTTAATTCTGTCTGGTAGAAGAAGATTTCACTGATACCTAAAACAAAACAACAGAACTTCCTGCACCAATAACTTCTATGCCAATGTTCATCAAATCCATAACTGAAGGATCACGTTCCAAACGTAACATGGTTAATGAAGCATTAATTTTTCGACTCAAAGCATTAACCACTTTATTTAATTTTCCCGGATTTCTATAAATTATACAATCATAATACTTAATTAATTCTAGCCATCTCCTATGACTCATGTTCAATTATTTCTGAGTGAATATATACTTTAAACTTTTGTGATCAGTATATATTTCGCACTTAATACCATACAAATGATGCCTCCAAATTATTAATGCGAAAACAATAGCAGCTATTTCCAAATCATGTGTAGGGTAATTTACCTCATGAGTTTTCAACTGACGTAATGCATAATAAATTACCTGATCATTCTGCATTAGGACACAACCATGTCCTCTCAATGAATCATCACTGTAGATGACAAACTCACCATTCCTGGAAGGTAGTGCTAAAACTGAAGCATTCACCAATCTTCTTTTCAATTCCTAAAAACAGTCATCACATTCTTTTGTCTAGATAAACGTAACACCATTCCGGGTTAGCTTGGACATTGGACTGGATAACTGTTATAAATTTCTAACAAACCTTCGGTAATAGCATACCAAATAAAGAAAACTATGAATCTCAGTTACATTTGTGGGTCTTTCCCATTCTTCAACAACATTTGTTTTTGTAGGATCAACAGTTATTCCATCATTAGAAACAATGTGACCATGGAAAGAAATTTTTTTCAACCAAAACTCACACTTACTGAATTTCCCATACAATTTTATTTCTTTTAGTGTTTTCAAAATAACCCTTAAATGACTTCCATTATGCTCTTTACTTTTAGAAAACACCAAAATATCATCAACGAAAACAACCAAAAAATTATCCAAGAACTCATGGAAAATTCTATTTATAAGGTCCATGAATATAGAAGGTGCATTGGTCAACCCAAAAGGAATTACTTCAAATTCATAGTGGCCATATATTGTATGAAATGCAGTCTTTGGAACATCTTCTTCCTTTACCTTCAACTAATGGTACCCCGATCATAGGTCAATCTACGAAAAATACTGAGATCCCTGGAGTTGATCAAAAAAATCGTCAATATGAGGCAAAGGATATTTTTTCTTAACAGTGATGTTATTAAAGGCTCTATAATCAATGAAAAGTCTCATTGAACCATCTTTATTTTTTAACAAATAATACAGGATCACCCCATGGTGATGTTCTAGGTCGAATGAACCCTTTCTCTAATAAATCTTGCAATTTCTCCTTCAAATATAAATGTTCAATTTGAGCCATTCGATAAGGGGGTTTTGAAATTGGCTTAGCCCCAGGAACTAAGTCAACAGTAAATTCAACTTCCTAATCTGGTATTATTCCAGGAAACTCGTCAGGAAAAACATCAGGATACTCATTTACCACTAGCACATCATTAATCTGAACGATTCCTTTGTTTTCAACAATATGTTCAAGGTAACATTAATTTCCATCTATTAAATGTTTCTCAGCCTCTTGATATGTTATGAGCAGTAAGGGTTAATTATTGTACACAAACTAAAAGTCTTTCTGAAAAGAAACTTCTTTAGCTCTATAATCAGTCTTAGCATGGTAAACAGAGAGCCAATCCATACCCAGGTAACATCAAACTCTACTAGAGGTAAAACAATAAGGTTTTCAAGTAAGTTATTTCCACGGATAGGGATAGGAAGATTCTTATAAATTATTTTTGCCTCAACATTTCCCCCAGGTGTTTTTACCACAAGTTCAGGAGTTATTTCTTGAGATGGAATTCCCAATCTACTAGAAAAATTTTCAGAGATGGAAGAATGTGTAGTCCCCTAATCAAAAAACACATTGGTATAATCTGAAAAAACAAACAAAGTACCTGATACCACTTCGTTAGATGGCCCAACATCTGCTGAAATAGTTGCAAAGGATTTCACCACACCTTTCTACTTGTAGGCTGACTGAATCCCATCATTTGATCTCTTTTTCGAACACTTGTTAGCACAGTGACCAATCTCATTACACATGAAAGATTTCACTAACCTAAAATAAAATATGGTCTTACCATCACCCTGATCTTTTTCAGTGCAATCAGGATCATTATTTCCCTGTAAAGACCTGTAAATTCCAAGGAAATTTTTTTTCTTCATTTTATTTGGAATTTTACAAGAACGCTGTTTCTAACGGCACCTGATTCCGAGGCCCAGTGTGCTCGGAATCATTTTCTGATGTTTGGCTCGGGTACGTTCAGTGAACGGACGAGCATGTTTTTCTAACTTTTGAACTGGTGCTCAAAATCGAATTCTGAGGGCACCGATGGAATCATAGCGCCGTTAATTGCTTAGAAACGCCTCTTCCGGAGTTGTGTTTTCTCGGGTGTGGTTTTTAATTTTTGGGCTTAAAGTTAAGAAATAAAATAAATTGTACAACAAACTTTATTTCATTTCACTTAAGCTGCTTGAAATCCACATGAAGCCACTTAAAGCAGCTTAAGCTGAGTCGATGTGGATAGGGTGTTATCCAGAAATATCCTACCCTCTTGGTAGGATATTTGTGAGGTGGGGCCCGCATGAGCCCCACCGTTTCTTTTACTCTAAGTAACGCACCCGCGAAAACCCATCATTATGAAAGTCAACTGACGCGTTTTCTTAATTTCGTAACGCACCAATTAATTGGGCGGTTTATTTCGTTGAATTAATTCTACGAATTTATGGGTCGTTACTTATCTTTTTTTCGTTTCTTAACCGGTTTGAAATCCGTTGGCGTAGTAATAAAATAAGACCAATGCCACATCTTGAGGATTACACGTTGGGAGGCTATTGACAAAATTCTTGTGCCTTCACCCTTCTTCGCGAAGAACGCGAAGAACGCGAAGAACGTGAAGAACGCCGGCCTCCAACGAAGAACGAAGAAACCGCGGAAATCGAAGACGCGACGCAGTGTGCTGCGACGCCGGCGTTTCCTCTTCCGCGACGTTCTTCTGCGACGTTCCTTCGTCCGCAACGAAATCTTCGATCTTCTGTTTGAGGTAAGATATTTCGGGTTTCTTTTAAAACTCCTTTTTGGTTTTCAATAATGCACAGATTTAATTATTAAAATTAAATCTGTTGTTCTTGAACCTCAGAGTTCGTCGACGCACACCGTATTCCGTGACGACGCAACGCCCTTCCGTGATGACACGACGCCTTCCGCGACGCGACGGTCGCCTCCTTCCGCGACGATGAAATCCGCGAAGAACCCACGTGCAACGACTTGATGAGGTATGGGTTTGTTGTAAACAATTTATATTCCCGTGATCGTTTCTTTTTAAATGAAGAACCCGGTTTCATAAGAACAATTTTAATTTATTAAATTTGTTGTTTCATGTGTTGAACAAATTCTCCCGACTGTTATTATCTAACACGGAGGGTGCGGGCCAAACGAACACGTCCCGACAACCCTCCCCCATTCTTCGTGGTTGTACGGATTTGGCGGACGATGGAAAAACATGACGCAAGGGGGATTTGATGATCCCGCAGTGAAGAATGGAACCAGGGAGGAACAGCGGCGCAGACAGGAAGGAAAACAGACCACCGGAGCAACTCCGGTGGCCCGCGGAAGCTACCGGTGGCCGGATGCAGCAGCGCCCCGGCGTGCCGCCGGACAGGGCTGATGCGGCTTCAGCCGCGGCCGCGCGGGTCCGGCTCGCACCCACTGGACACGGCGACATGCCATGTCCGTTGCTCCAGCGCGACCCCAACGCGGGGCCGTGGCACCTCCAACCCGCTGGGGTAGCGCCCCGCGGCAGTTGCGGCGCTCGGCCGCTCGGCCGAGCCGAGCCGGGCCGGTCCGACCGGCCGGGCCGCGCCCTGGCTGGACCGGGTCCGGTCGACCCAGTTCGGGTTGACCCGGTTCGTCCGACCCAGGGGGAGTCGGGCCGGGTCAGCCCGGGCCCGGACCCCCCGTCTTCAGACCATTTTCAGTCTTTTGCCCGTAACATGAGCTACGGAACTCTGAACGACGCGCCGTCAGCGGCAACACAATCCATGGATCGAGACGGTCGTATTGGTATTTCGTACTCAAGGATTCGGAATACTTTGGGATCGGCCGGGTTGGTTCATCCATGAAACCAACCGGGTCCTCGGAGTGGAAACACTCATATCTTGAGCTTCAGACGTCCGATTGACGTGCCGTCGACATTGGTGGATTCCTCTAAGTGAGACGGATCTTTTGGCTTACTCCGATCGAGGTTTGGATGCAGTTGGAGTACGGTCGGGTTGGTTTTGACTTAAAAACCAACCGGGCCGCCGGGACGAAAAAGCCAATAACTTCCAGACCGTGCGTCCGATTGACGCGTCGTCTGTTGCATTGCGTTCCTGTTGACGATATGGAACTTTTGGCATCCTCCGCCTGAGTTTTGGATGCGGTTGGGTTATATCCAGGTAGGATTGTACCCGAAATCCAACCAGGCCCCTAGAACGGAAAAAGATGATATCCTTCATACCAGACGTCTGTTTGACAAACCGTCAGCGGTGTTGGTGATCACGTTGAGAAACAGTCCCTATGAGTATACCCTATGAGAGTTCGGGGTACAGTTGAGATATGGCCAGGTTGGTTCGCTTATGAAACCAATCGGGCCCCTGGGACGAAAAGGCTAATAACTCACAGACCGGGCGTCTGTTTGACACGCCGACTATTGCGTTGAGACCCCTATGATGAGGCGGTCCTTTGAGATACTTCTTCGTGGGACTTTGTGATACTTGGAGTATTGAACAGTAGCTCGTGGAGCGGACCCTCCCGGAGACGAGCGTGCGGAGTACGGAGACCGTGTAGACGACTGAGACCTGACGACTGCTTGACCGACTCGACTTGGAGTGAGTCGACTAGCCCAGTGGACGGAGCGCCCAGTATTTGGCTGCAGAACCACGGCGGACGGAGCGCCTCGTAGTTGGCAGCAGACCCGCGGTACTCGACTGGAGGAGTACCTCTGTAGGCTATTAGGGAGAGCGCCCAGTATTTGGCGATATACCCTCAGCAGACGGAGCGCCCAGTAGTTGGCCGCAGACCCACCGTACTCAACAGGAGGAGTACCTCAGCTGTCTTAGGTTAGTGAGCAGTATCTCGGAGTCGTGACAGGTCCACTGTACACTCCAGAGATAGAGCTCTTCAGCAGTTACGGTTTCGATAATGAAAATCCTGGTTGAGTTGAATCTTTTAACCTTGTGTTTACCTCATGATTGAGATGGGTCACAGGCTAACTTAGGTATATGTATGGGCATATACCTGGGTAGTGGTTATCTGTTGATTTCACAATCCTTGTGTTTCCTCATGATTGAGATGGGTTTCTTGATAACTTAGGTATATGTATGGGAATATACCTAAGTAGAGGTTATCTGTTGAGATCTTCTTTGTGGTTATCCTTATTGGTTTAGTGAGACATTGAGGGTCTCGGGGTCCCTACTGAGTATCATTATACTCACCCCTGCACGGGCTATGCCCGCACCTCGTTGTGTTGGTTGCAGATGACAGACAGTGCTGACGGAGGCCGAGTGTTCGAGGACTGGACGGTACCCAGAGGTAGACTACACGACGAGTCAGTACCCGTAGGTGGACTAAATGACGAGTCAGTACCCAGAGGTGGACTACATGATGCGACGACACATGGAGGAGGTTGACGGACAGGAGCGTGGAGGAGGCTATCTGTACCCTCCCTTCAGGTAGGATCCGTGGTGGATGACCAGGAGCTGCTCCATCTGTACCTACCCTTTAGGTAGGATCTGAGGAGGACGACCCAGGAGCCGCTTTCTTCCTTTCCAGCTGTTACCTTTTCTGTTGTACTTGTTCAGCTGTAGTTGTACTTTCTTTTCAGTTTTTATTCTGGCCCATTTACTTTTCAGCACTTCTCTTGTACTTAGTGTTTAATTTTTCCGCTTTCTTACTCTGTGGGGCTTGTTTCCTTTTATAAAGGCAATGCCTTCCCAGTTATCGGGATTTACTCCTTCGGTGATAGTCGCCAGCCCCTGGCCTATGGAAGGCGTGCTTGGGGTAGTCACGGCACGTGCCCCAAGGACGGGTCATGACAGTCCCATCTTACCACATCGGTAGCACATTTTAGAATTCAAAAGACATTTCCCAGCATGCCTTTAACCACATTTATCACAAACTGAAAACTTAGTTTTCTTACCATCAGACTTCTTTGAAGGATTCTTCCCTTTCTCCTACCACATCGGTCTCTTTTTTTGTTGGTTGTTATAGAACACTTGATCATCAACAAACTCCATTTCCACCTTCTCAGCACTTTGAACAATCTTTTCATAACTCTTGAACTCAAGAGAAGCTAAATCTCGTCAATATTTTGGCTTTAATCCTGAGTAAAAAACGATTGACTTTTCTATCAAGGTCTCAGAAAAAATATGGAGCTTACCTTGCCAATCGAGATAACCTTTCTTCATAAGTAGCCACTGTGTCTTCCCCTTGACTCAATTCCAAGAGTTGTTTTTACATCCTAATTCGAACAGCCTTAGGAAAATATTTCTCAAAAAACATACCATTCAATTCATCCCAGTGAAGAGCATAAATCTCATTAGCGTCATTTATATTTTTAACCATCGACCACCAATTATCGGCCTCACAATCCAAATGGTAAACAACAAGACTAACCTTTTGATTGTCTGAACACCACATGACATTGAAAATCTTCTCCAGTGATTTCATCCAGCCTTTACCTAGCATAGGGTCAGATGATCCGTTGAATGATCGTGGATGCTGCCTCATGAAATGTTCCACCATTAACAAGTTCCTCTGCGGTTGATCTGGATGATCTCATGCATGGATTCTACCACCATTTATCTCTTGAGTCAATGGTTCCATTACGACAACAAACTGTTCAGTTCCAATCCTAACCATCTCAGGATGCTGATTCAGAAGGTCATTTCCTTCAGTATGCCTTCCTAGCACTGCTTCCCTGTTTCCTCTGCGGAAAACCATTCTGAACAAACATGTCTTAGATAAAGCAACATGGTAATCTTCAAATGCTATATCATTTCAATTTGACCATAAAAAATATTTTTGGATACTCATTTAATAGAATTCCAACTCCTAATGTTATCTAAAACTCCCTCTAATAAAAACTATAAGGTACCATCCATAAACATTACTTAATCTTGAGTTATTTCAAGGATACACATTGAGGATATTTTCATTTTTAGAGTTTTAGAGAATTAGACAATAAATCGTGTATTACATTCCACATTTCAACAAGGTGGTTATATAAAAAAACAGTATTCAATTTTCCCATCAAAGGAGACATATTTAAAATAATACATGGATGTTTTCTTGACACTTCCTTGACACTATCATCACATCATCTATTTTTCCCTTGACCTGTGAAAAACATTTCAAAAATGTGGGATGAGAAACAAAAGCTCAGCAAGGGATATAAAAGTACGAAATGAAAACATTAGTCCATGTATTCATACAAATCAATGAAATCATATTTTACTCATAAAACATAAGCACTTTATCATACCCCATGAAATCATATGATTTATGAATAACTCATAGAAATCATTAGACATAAAGGTAACTTGAGGAATTCATAACATTCTTAAATAGGGAGTAACCCTCATGGTTACGTTTGGAATACCCATCACAATATATTCCCTAAGTCTCTTCAGAGAAACCATAGCATTTAACTCCTCCGTGTTACCCAATGCATTGGAGAGCAATATCGGGCTCACCCGACCTTAGTCTATCATGGAACCACCCATCTTTATAAACAATTCCCAATAACCATAACAAAATCGTATCACATAAAACATGCATAAAGGAATCATAACATTTCCACATTTCAATCACAAGGTATCAAAAACAATTTGATATTATCAATACATTATCAAAACCATTTTCAATACCAAAATAATGTTAAAGCAAATCATGGTATTTATTTTTCATTTAAAAAATTTTATGCCTTGTAGAGGAAGACGAAACTCATATTACGATCACGGCGGCGGAGAAGTCGTTGTCACCGCATACATAAGACAAAAACATTCCCTTTCGTCGTTTAGTAAAACACTTCGTATAAAAAGATTTATTTTGAATAAAAGTAAAGGTCAAAGGGGTTTATACACCATATAAAATAATGTTGTGTATAAAAAAAATATGCCTCAATGAAAGGAGATTGAGATGAAGTCACATACCTCATGTCCGACTTGACTCGATCATTCTTTAATCTCCTGAACAATAAACTAGAGCTATTTTCTACTTGATTAAGAACCTTTTTCAAGGTCATCATTACTTTTATAACAGTTATTACCATGTTATGAACATTATGTAATTATTTAAGTTAATAACGGTCGTGTTGTCGATCTTTGGTACTTGAGTCAAAAATAAACTTCTTATAATTACAAGTTGTTCATGTGTTAAAATATCTATTATATCCAGAATTATAGTCATGATGTAGATATGATATATATCATATATATCCAGTATATAAATTCATTTATAATTTTAAATAACATTTAGAGGTATGAAATGAAGTGCACCGTTCATGGAGAAGGTAAGCCGTACATACGCATGAATGCTACTTTTATTTATATTTCATATTTAATGGAATTTAATCATAATTATATAAAGTTATATTATAATTCTTGTATAATATCATATATAATATCACTAACTTCATCCTTTATACATCCCAAAAAATGGAATTAATGAATCAAATAACTTTGAGGGGGCGGTAGTCCGCACTTCCAAAAATGAAGATATCATGTTTACCCATAATGGAAACCATAAAGGTATGACATAAAAGAAAAATATAGAAGCATATGGAAAAAAGATACATAATATATATCATATACAAATATAGTGACATCTTAATGTCCACCATGAAAGGAGTTAAAATATGATTGAAAAATCATCGTTTCATGAGGTATAAATTCACCAACCACAGAAACAGTATGTTCTTTAACCATTAGACAGAGGTGTGTGTAAGTGTAAATAAAATACTTCTCATAAAAAATTCTAGTATATTTAAGATACTATTGTTGTAACAAAATAAAGGAATAAAAAGTGTTTAGGGAGTTGGAGAAGAAAAATAAAACAAAAGAACACATGTGAAGACATTACCTTTAAATCGGGTAACTCTTCATGGTTTGAACCAAAAGAGATTCATGAAGAGCTTTCTGCCTAAGGTAAGGCTTTTAGGATGAATAGAGGGATGTGGAGAGATAAAATGCGTAGATCTTGGTGAGCCAATTTCTTGATAGGTGTGGGTTAGGTGGTAGAGGTGGGGGCCTTTTATAAGAGGGAGAAGGGGAACTCTTGAAAATTTAAGAAATGTTACTTTATTATATACTGAGTTTCAGACATTAAAGGTCCCAAAAAGGTATATTTATTGGATAAGGTGATAAGTATTACAAATTCACCCATACAATAAGTTTTTGACATGTTTATGTTATATATTTTACATTATCTTTTCATTTTATATAAATTGTTAATTAATGAGGTAATCACTGCATCATTATGGTGTCATAAATAAATTTATTTATTTAATGGAGAAAAATTATAAAAAAACTATCATGATGTAGTAAATATGATTAGATTTCCAATGACTATTTATAGACTAATATATCATTTATGTAGACAAAATTAAAATTGTTTTACTTTGGTGATATTTACTTTGGTTGTACTTTCCTTTTGAAAAACATAAAATGATAAAGTGTCACTATCACCCAAAAGTGATTCCATGGGGTCCCAATGATTGGAACAAGGCATCCCATTGTCGGTCATGACACATCCAGTATCATTAGGACACATGTTTGGGTCATTTTATTATTATTATGATATTATTTTATTACCCTTAACTACCCGATTACTAATTAATCATGATAATTAAAGAAAATTACCATCGTAACTATTCATAATGTCCAAAAACAAAAGAGTCTTAATTAAATAATTTGGACCTTCTGATTAAAAATATGAAATCCATTTTACTAAATTCAAAACATATAAATTGTTGTAATTAATTTAAAAATAATTCCCATTGTCAAAACAAATAGCGGGCTTTTTTGAAATAATATCTATCAAAAGATTGAGATTTGTTTATGTCAAATTTCAAAGTGAAATTAATCACAATGACCAAAATTGGATTAAATGGTAAAAATATATTCTAATTAAACATTAAAACCAATTAATAATATAATATATCAATATAATTAAATTAGATGAAATAGTAGTTTTGAAGTAAAACACATTATTTTTCACTATTAATTAAAAATGAATATTTTCAGAAAAATACCAAAAATTTATCCAAAGTAAATTTCAATTTCCTCATTCAAAAGAATAAGTTTATTCTGAAAAATAGAGCTTATAAAATTGTGAAAATATAGATTTAAAAATGGTTCGCCATCAAAAGCTTGTAAAGAAATCTTTTAAAAATATTAGAGAATTTTAGGCTTAAGATTGGATTTATTCTCATTTCAAGCCTCTAAAATACTATCTAATTAATTAATAGGCATAGATATGAAGATCCATAATTCTTTAATTACTTGGGATGTTACAAGATCAATTATACAACCTCATATAAATTGTTTTTTACTAAAAGATATTTTCTTTTGTTATTTTTGCCTCTACTTTATATTATTTAACAAATAATGTCACTTTCACTTCCAAGTGGCTCCATGGGGTCCCCAAATCAACCCAAATATGCCCAAGGTCTTCCATGTATCATTATATAGGGTTAAAAAACGTGTTAGGTTAATTTAATATTATTATAAGATTATTATTTAACCTTATTTACATGATTTATCCCTTTAACCACTCTAAATAAAATATTTACTAAAATAAATATTCCTAATGTCTAAAAATAAAAGTTACCTATCTACACAATTTTGACCTCCTGATTCCAAATATATAAAACATTTTTCTAAATTCAAAATACCAAAGTGTCATAAATTAATTTAAAATTATTTCCCGTTGTCAAAACAAAAAAGCATGTTTTTAAGAAATAATAACTATCAAGAGATTGACACTTTCTTATGTTCAGTTTAAATGTTAAATTATGTCTAATAATCAACATTAGATTAAATGGTAAAAATATATTCTAATTATACTTTAAAAAAACTCAATTTTATAATTTATTAGTATAAATAATTTTTATTAAAAAAGTTGTTTTTAATTAAAATTTTGTATTTTTCACTATTCCTCAAAAAATGAATGTTCTCAGAAAAATACCAAAAATTCACCCTAAGATAATTTCTATCTCCCTAACTCAAAAACAAAGTCCATTTTGAAATATAAAATTGATAAAATTTGAAAACGTGGGTATTACTATTCATAATGGATAGTTTGATTGGTCACGATGTGTTAAAATCTCGAAGTTGCATACAACGCAAGCTTTTGAATTATTCAAAGGGAAACATACTGCGAATTCTTGGGGTGTTACATTATCCCCTCCAACAAATATTTTATTCTTTGAAATTTCTAAAATATTACTGCATAAAATGACTTGGGAGGTTCTTCATCATAAGTTCCTCAGGTTCCATGTTGCCTCTTCCATCTTATGGTTTCTCCATAGAACTTTTACCAGAAGAGTCATCTGGTTTCTCAGCACTTGTTATCCTATATCAAGAACCTTGATAGGCTCTTCACAATAAGACAGATTAGGTTCCAGCTCTAATTCGTCATAGGTGGGTACATGCGTTGGGTCAGACATGTATTATCTTAATAGTGATACGTGGAACACATCAGGAACTTTGGAGATACTTGACGGTATTTCCAGCCAGTATGCTAAAACCCCAATTCGTTCTAGAATTTAAAAAGGTCCTATGTACATGGGACATAATTTTCCATTCATACCAAAATGTATAACACCCTTCTATGGAGATTCCTTCAAGAAGACTAGGTCTCCTACCTAAAATTACAAATCCTTACTTCGGTTATCGACATAACTATTCTACCTACATTGAGCATCATTGATGTGGGTTTGGATTACCTTCACCTTTTCCATCATTTCCTCCACATGTTCTCGGCCTACGAGTTTTCTTTCACCAACATCATCCCAACAGGTTTGTGTGTGACATCTCTTTCAATATAATTCTTTATATGGTGTCATATGAATACTTGACTGGAAGCAATTCTTATAGGAAAATTCTACCAGAGGTAAATATTGATCCCACATACCATTAAAGTAAAGTTATCATGATCTCAACATGGCTTCTAATGTTTCAATAGTCTATTCTAATTGTACATTAGTTTGGTGGTGGTAGGCAGTGCTCAAACGAAGTTAAGTATTGAGGGATTTCTAAAGACATTTCTAGAATCTTCATGTAAAATGTGGATCAAGATCCGAAAAACTCGATTGGGGTGCTCCATGAAATCTCACAACTTTATTAATATATAGTCTTTCTAGACGTTCAATTGGTAAATCTTCTCTTATAGAATGAAAATGTGCTAACATGGTAAGACGATAAACGATTACCCATATTGCATCATTCCTTCTAAGAGTCTTTGGTAGCCCCATGACAATGTGAATAATAATATTATCCCATTTCCACTTAGGTATTGGAAAAGGAAGCATAACTCTTCTAGGTTGTTGCCTTCCAGCTTTCACTTATTGACAAACCATACATCTTGACACAACATCATCAATCTCCCTCTTCATGTGGTCTCTCCAAAAATGTTCTTTCAAATACCAATACATCTTGCTGCTACTAGGGTGTATATAAAAATTGGAACTATGAGCATCATCCAATAATTATCTTTTTTGATCAGGTATATCAGGAACAAAAATCCTCTTCCCAAATTTCAAAAGTCCATATTCATATAGAAAGTCACTCAATATCCCATCTTTCACAGCTTTAATCATCTTTTGAAACTCCTCATAATCATCTTGAGAAATTTTTATCCATTCTAATAAAGATTTTTTGGAATCAATTTGAAAATTTATTGTTGATCCACCTTCCATGTTTATTCCCATATCCATCTTTACTAGATCCACAAAAATATGATACCTTTAAACTCTCATCTTGTTCAAAACTCCATGATCTTTTCTGCTCAAATCATATGCCACTTTATTTTCCTTCCCCTGGTAGTAGTGTATTGTTCAATAATAATCCATTAGTAGTTCAAGCCATCGTCTTTTCCTCTTGTTGAGTTCTTTCTATGATAAAATATACATCAAACTCTTCTAATCGATATATATCTCACATTTTTTACCAGAGAGAGAATGTCTCCATATCTTCAAAGAAAATATTACAGCTGATAACTCAAGATCATGAGAAGGATAGTTTTTCTCATGAATTTTTAGCTAGCGTGATGTATAGGTTATAACCCTATCATTCTGCATAAGGACGCAACCAAGTCCATTCATTGATGCACCAATATAAATAACAAATAAATCATTCCCTAATGGGAGAATCAATTTGGGAGCATTGACTAATCTTCTCTTTAGTTCTTTAAAATATTCTTTAGACTCTTTTGTCCAAACAAATTTAACCCCTTTACATGTGAGCTTGGATAATGGGTTATCCAATCGGGAAAACATCTGGATGAAATTCCAATAATAACCTGCTAAACCAATAAAATTGTGTACCTCAGTTATACTCTTCGGTTATGTCCATTCTTAGATTGCTCTTATCTTAGAAGGATCAACGGAGATTCCATCCTTAGAGAAAATATGGCCAAGAAAATAATTCTCTTGATGCCAAAATTCACACTATCTAAACATCACATATAATTCATGTCTTCTAAGAGTCTTTAGAATAACGCGCAAGTGATTTTCATGATCTTCATATCTTTTGGAGTATACCAAGATATCATCAATAAATACCACCAAAAAGTCATCAAGATATTCCTCAAAATCTATATTCATTATATCCTTGAAGATAGAGGGTGCATTAGTCAATCCAAAAGGCATTACTGTAAACTCATAATGCTCGTACTTGGTAAGAAATACTATTTTCGGAATGACTTCCTTCTTCACAAACAACTGATGATATCCATATTGAAGGTCAATCTTTGAAAAGTATTGATCTCTATTAAGTTGGTCTAATAAATCATCAATGAGAGGTAGGGGATACATATTCTTTATTTGTATAGCATTGATCTCTCTATTGTCAATTCACAACCTCATAGATCCATCTTTCTTTTTAACAAAAAGTACAGGGGATTTCCATGGAGAAACACTAGGGAAAATAAATCCCTTATTACTCAATTTATCTAGTTTTTTTCTTTAGTTCCACTAATTCCATAGTGGTTATTCTATAAGGGGTATTTGATATGGGCCTTGAACGAGGAATTAAATCAATGGAAAACTCAATTTCGAATTCTAGAGGATGTCTATGTAAATCCTCTACAAATACATCAACACACTTTTTCAAAATAGGTACATCCTCTATTTGAACATTTTTTTCATCACCCGTATTTATTTCATTATCTTCCTCCCCAATAATTGAATTTAGTTGGGCTAATGAGGGTAGATCTAGATAAGAATTAGGTGGTGATGATTTTTCTCTATAGATAAGGTGTTATTTATCATCATCATCAAAAATAGTAACATCCTTCTTCATAAAATAAATTTTTGCATCATGATCCAAAAGCCAATCCATACTGAGGATTACATAAAATCAATCATGGGTATGACGCTGAGATTCGCATATAGAGATCATTTATATTCCCAAATGGGAATGGATTCACAAAAAATTATAGCAATGATAATTCCCTTAAGTTTTTTGATTGATAAGTCCATTGTTAAATAAAATTGGTAATATCTAATTTTCATAGAAAACTGGGAAGATATTAAAGAATGCGATGATCCAGAATCTAATAAAGCATTGGATAAACACGAGGAATCCATTAAATTACCTGCCACCACATCTTTCGGGGCTTCCACCTCAGCAGTAGTGATCGCACAAGCTTGCCTTGATCCCTTGGCCTTTTCTAAGGTAAGTTTCCTTGACACATAGGACATTCATTTTCATAATGTCACATCTCCCTGCAATTGTATCATTGAACATTGGCAGCATCTTTCCTTCCATTACAATAACCACTGAGATGGCCTTTCTTTCCTCATTTGTAGCATACTTATTTTCCTTTAAGATTGGCACCAGATTTCATCCTTCCACAATTATCAAAGGCTGGAAATTCAATTATTCCCTTCTTCCCTATTTTCTTATTTCCTTTCCCAGACTGTTCAATAGATCTCTTGTTCTCTTGCTTTACTTTAGAGTTATAAGACTTTGAGAATTCCTTTTCTATCTTGATATCAAACGAGACAATATCTTTTTATGATGATAAATATTGTGACAATAATGATATATGGATAAATGGTTATAAACCATCGAAGAAACTGTCAATATTATTTCTGGGGTTACGTATATTTTATCCAATATGCCTCTCTAATGTTGTAAAGATAGCTGCATACTTTGCGACATTATCATCCTCCTTTTGCCTCAAAATAAAAATTTTTCCTTCCATATCCCCTTGATGGTCATGAGGAATGTATTTTTCTATGAAATATTTTCTAAACACCATCCATTCCATATTTTATACTTCATCATCTTCTTTTTTGTTTTGAATCAATGACCATCATTGATCAGAATCTCCTGTGAGGAGGTAAACAGCCATGACAACTTTTTCCCTTTCGCTACTCCCCAAGACATGGAATATTTTCTCTAAGTAATTTATCCATTGTTTAGCTACTAATGGATTTTTACCCCATTTAATGTTTGTGGTTGTTTCCTCATGAAGTGGTCTAACATTTATCCTCCGCATTGTGGATCAGGGTGCTCCAAACGGGTTAGGTTAATATCCACTATAATTATCTTGAGCAGGAGAGAAATCCCTACATGGAGTGCATGCATTCATATGGTTTCCATTCCTTTCACTAGATGCCATTTCAAAACAATGGCATACAGTATATTTTATTATGAATCACAATACATATATCCAAACTTGTAAAACACTAAACATAAATTGAACATCTTATGTATATAATCCAAAATCATAAAAAAAATCTTTGGGGAAGTATTTACTCTTAAATCCTTCATAATTGATTGTAATGAAAATGTGAATTATCCTATGCATATCCCCCGTGAGTGTCGTAACCAAGAGTGCTGCAAGGCCCGTTGTCGTGCACCAGTCCCCATTCGAGTCTAGCTCAAAGCGGTGTTTTCGGGTTTTACCCCTACGTACATTTGTTCCAGAGCCACCTCTACCTTCTCGTATTCTGACAGGGATGTATTTCATGGAAAAATCACAAAATATCTACCTTACAAAAATTATAGGAAGTTCTTCTATACTAATCCTCAAAGTCTATCCTAGGGTAATGTTCTATAATCAGTGATTATCTAAATCTTGTTTCCAAGGTTTTTACTAAACTTCCCTCAATACCAACTGTAATGACCCAACCCTAGTTAGCCAGATTTGGTGCATTATTACATAACATTGGCATGATCATAAGGAAATCATTTCTCAAAAGATCGATCAGTTTAGTATTATTTGAAAAAGATCCATACCTATGTTCAACTTTACAACTTGAAAAGAAATACAACACGAATTTATTCCATTAGAAACATCGAAGCCTCCTATATTATTCATGAAATTCTCTTATAACTAAATTCGTCATATCTAGGGAAAATGAATCATAAGGAAGGGGTGAGCTCAAACACTCAGTAAGGGTAAGCAATACATTGGAAGATAAAATAAATATTAATCATGGTGAATAATTGAAAACCACATGCCTTTACCAAGAAAAAGGAATACTTTTATGGTAGGAATATGAACTGAGTAAACAATTCAATAATAGAACATAATCATGGGAATTCTACCAGTATAATGACCACATGAACCATCAATATTATATTCATAATGAGGGAATGTATAATGTCGTACATTCTGAAACATTTTGTCAAGGCCTCGACCAAGACGTCTAAAAATGATTAAGGCCTTGGCCAAATCCATATATCAAATTGGTAAAGCCATTAGCCAATTCAACATCTAGTTTTCTCATGAGACCTACTGATGCATCAAGGAGCTATAGCAAGCTCCACCCGTCACTTACTAAATCCAATACATCCCTCATATGAAAATGATGAAATATAAAATAAACTTTCGTATTAAAACTAGAATGTGAAATGTCAATACTTTAGCATAAAACATGAATGGTATAAAAATATCACATCCACAGTCAAACATATCACAAAACATTTAATACGATATAGAAGTTTTGTATCATAATAAATCAACTTCAAATAAACATAAAATCCATTAACGGATGTTGACATAGATGAAATCAAAACCTTTTTTAGATAAATATCTCTTTCTATTTTCAAATAATTTAAGAGCCACATAATTATAAAGAAAGAAAAATTATAATATTTTTATTAGATTGCAAGGGAATCTTAGACGATGCTATAACGGAAGAAAATAGCTGCACACGCCGTATAAGTGAAAAAAATTCTTACCTTAATTATGTCAAAAAGGTCAAAAATTGCCAAATATTGAAAATGATGGAAAGATTCCTTTATAAAAATTTTATAAAAGTCCAACAAGGGTATAAATTAATTTAACCCATAGTCTATTAAATAGTAATAATTTTTTGAAATTCATTTTTAAGAAACATGGATGTGGATGATATAGAGGTCCCAATAGATAATTACATATAAAAAACCTCGGATAATGAAGAGATTATAAAATTAACCCTTACATTTTACTTTTCCTTGGTCGATGGTGGGTTAAACTCCTGTAAAATGGTGAAATAATTTTTATTAAATTATAAAATAATCATATACAACTATATGATATCATATATGATCTTTTAACATTGCTTTGTTAATAATATCTTAGTATTATCATTGTTTCTATTGTAAACAGATTCAGTTTCCTTTATATAATTTGTTATGTGAGTCATATTTATTTTTGATGGGATGTATATTATTCATATCTTGAATGATATTAAGTCTTTAAACATTATTTTTAATCATAAAATGAAAATTAGTCTTGAATGGATACGATGTGGAACAAATCTCATCGTGTTCATGGAGACGGTAATCCGTACGTACGCACGGGCGACAAAATAATTCTTTTGATATTAAATTAATATATAATTGGATGTTATGTCAAATATAAAATATCATTATCATGTTATATTATTATTTACATCTATTACACATCATTATTATACCCATCAAAATAATAATGTATTGAATAACAATTACACCACGATGTGGAGACGGTAAGCCGTACGTACGCATGTTTTGTGAGATATCATTCAAAGGATGGATAGAATAATGAATATGGTTGTATCGTATTTATAAAAACATCACAATATATAGAATATATTTTAGTTATTATTTTATAATGGAAATAACAAATAAAGAGGATGTGGAAGAAGAATGGAACTTGAAAGTTGTGATGAAAAATTTACCTATCTTCGGGTTCATCCTTTTAATTTGATCGAAATTGATCCCAAGGTTGGATTTATGACAATAAGAAGGCCTATAAGATATAGATAGGTTTGGGTCACTATATTAACCTTATCATTTTGATTAACACTTAGTTAATTAGTTTGACATTTACCATTTCTCTTTTTATTTTTATATTATATGGTTAATAAACATACTATATACTTCCAAGAGAACCCAAAGTGGTTAAATAATTATACACCTAACATTATATAAGTCTTATGGCCGAACATTAGATTTTTATGAATAGAATATCAATTAATAATATAATAATTTTTTAAAAAAACTCTCTTATTCCAATTTTGACACTATATTGTATTTTGTTTTTGCTAAATTCATAACAGCATTGTTACTTCAAAAAAAATTCATCTAAAAAATCCTAACATGTCACATTAACCTAGAAAATTGGTGGATGGAATCCAAACATTGAAATTATATTTATTATAACACCTTTAATACCATTTATTTGATTCATTCATTAATAAAGAAAATATTGTATCATCATTGTGTAATAAATAAATAAATTTATTTTTTGTCTAAAAATTATAAATAAAATACAAAAAAGTAGAATATTTTTTCCCTTCTAATTACAATTTATAGTTTTATAGATAAATTATGTAACCTCATATAATAATTGTTTTAATAAAAGATATTTTCTTTTGTTATTTTTTCCTATACTTTAAATTATTTAATTTATAATGTCATTATCACTTCCATGTGGATCCATGGGGTCCTAAAATAGACCAAACGATGCCCATGGTCAGTGATGTATTAGAAAATAGGGTTATGACATGTGTCAGGGTAATTTAATATTATTATAATACTATTTTGCAACCTTATTTACCGGATTTACCTCTTTAACCACGATAAATAAAATATTTACTCATGTAAATATTCTAAATGTCTATAAATAAAAGTTACCTATTTACACAATTTTGACATCCTGATTCCAAATATGGAATCCATTTTTCTAAATTAAAAACCTATAATTGACAAAAATTAATTTAAAATTAATTCCCATTGTTGAAACAAAAAGCGTGTTTTTAAGAAATAATAACTATCGAAAGATTGACACTTTCTTATGTCCAGTTTAAATGTGAAATTACATGCAATGGCCAAAATTTGATTAAATGGTAACAATATAATATAATTATACTTAAAAACCACTCAATAGTATAATTTTTCACTATAAAGTATTTTTATTAATAATGATTTTTTTAATCAAAATGTATTATTTTTCACAATTCATCAAAAACTGAATGTTTTTAGAAATACACCAAAAATTCACCCTAAAGAATTTTGATATTCCAAACCCAAAAATGAATTCCATTTTTAAAGGTAAAATTGATAAAATTTCAAAATGTGGGTATTAATTTTCATAATGGTTAGATTGATTGGTCGTGATGTGTTAGAATCTTGAGGTTGCGTACAATACAATCTATTTAATTATTGAAAGGGAAATGTACTATGGAAGCTTGGGGTGTTACATATAACTACAAAATGCGGTCAATGGACCTAGGTTTCACTATTCTCTATTAGGGTCACCACTGAATTAATTTTCATCTGCATAATACACAACATATGTAAGTAATTACAATGTTGTTTTGAATATATAAATATCCAATAAGTCACCCCTAAAATGAAAAAGTCAAAAATATAAAGGTACAACAATAGTTATATAAACCCAAATAAATAGAGAAATAGAAACCCATAATATTTTCTCATAATGAAACCCATGTGATAGGGGAAGTAATTATGCATATCAATATAATAAATTAGTTCATTGAGTCTACATTTATCAACAAATATTCATATCAAACTCCCAACATAAAAAAAGTACGGACTATAAAATTTTTAGAGGGGCCAACCCATCACAGTTATGCACTATAGATAAGGGATCCACATATCCTATAAAGGACTCACATGCCACTGAATCTCAGTGATTGGGGAGTACCAAACCATCAATAGAGGACATATTAAATGATATAGTATCCGTGATTACCTCATCGACATATATAAATTGTATGGGGGACCCACACAGAAGTACTATTGGGTCTTACTAACGCCAACATCGCTCTGATGACCATGATTGATCATTACCATCATCAACTATTAATTGATGATGTTTCAAACATTCAATACCTCACAACATTTCTCACAAGAAACAAATATGGCTACCACTTTGTTCTATGTGGAAACCTACTAACGAAAGTATACTCACGAAGAAAAATACAAGTCATGATGAAGAATATGTGAGAAGTAAATGTTTCTATGAAAAGTACACAGTGTGTATGGGGATCCACATGGAATGAAACCTTACATCATCACATGGGATTTCTCTACACTATATAATGATTAAAAATCCATCTCTTACCACACAAAAAGTCTAGGTGGGAAAATGGAATGCATGCTCACCTAGGGTCTGTGGAATATACAACAAGAACGCTTCTCAGCAGGACAAGCATTGTAACATAGTGTGTCCATCATGTGACATGGAATGTCTATACACCTTGGGTCTATGGGAATGGAAAACAAGAACCTAGATTTTCTACTTGAGGATGACCATACAGAATGTGGTACCATACACATATCATGTTATTCTTAACTCAACTCAAAAAATAACTTCGATCGAAAGGGAATACAATAGTGTGTGTTCGTTTTTTGATCATGATATGTAGTTAATTTAATTTTTGAATAAACATCATGTTTTTACATTAATATCATATCAACATTATTCAACAAAAATAACATAATTTAACCACCCTAGATCAAAAAAATAAATTTTCCCCCTATTCTAGTAATATAATAGTTATAAATTATAATTAAATTTTACTTAATGGAAACTATTGTGTGCCTGATACTGAATGGGGGTTCTGATATCCATAGCTATCACTTCCAAATCCTAATCTAATCCTGATATTTAATAATAATACAAATTTTTCTATAATTCTTGGAATAACATAAAATACGAGGGTTCAATCATACATGAACCTACCCCATAAAATTCAATCTATAACCCCATGGATAAATGTGAATGATCTTAAAGAATAATATTAGAAAATCCCATGGACAAAGGTGATGAGAATATTTGGCCTATGTGATACTAGATAATTACTACAATGTTTGGTATGAAGTGTTATTATCAAAGGATAATTAAATAAATATATTTAAAAAATTCCGTTAGTTAAATGATCACATAAAAATAGTGGGTAATCACATATCAATAAGATCTATTTTTAAAGACTATTATCTTTAATAAAAGGGTGAAAACTAAAAATATTTTACACTACTAGGACTTGGATTGATCATTGGGGAATATTTGTTTACTAGTGATGAAGCAGATCAACTACATTAATTTTTCCCCTCTTAATCCACCTTGATCAAACAAACTTCATTCTCTAATACCAATCCAAAAAACGAGAATGACTCTCTATAACCTCTATAAAATCTAATGATTATGTATCTAACACAATAAATTTTATATTGAATCATACTTATAGAGGGAGTATTAGGTTTGGCCATTTTGGTAATATAAATAAATAATCTAATTATTTTATTATAAAAACAAAACAAAATATACCTCAACTAAATTTTAGATGTTTACATATCTTATATTTCACATTGGGTATAACACACATTTCAAAATCTACCTTGTTCTCATATTTCACAGCAGAGGACTAGATAAATCTTAAGATTAATTAAATTAAAACAATTTGTTAAGATGAATTAAAATATACTAATATTTTAAATACACAATATACATGGTCTAGATAATCCCATTCACTACACTGAATCTGTGGGTAAATCTATAAATAAATATAGAAATATTGAAAGGACCGATCCATTAATTCTTGATTCATTATAATGTAGATAAGATTATTTAGTTTTATTTTCCCTCCCAACTATGGCTACTTCCCATTATTAATATCATTTTTCTTTCTATTCTTTTTAAAATTCCCTTACATATGGACATTGATTTTGTCCCTCTATACTAAATTTTCTCCTTCCATATATTTTAGGGATTTGATTTTTATTTCAATATTTTAGTATAGTTTCTCTTAATTTTTCATGTTTTTTGAAATCAATGACCAAAATGATTTTTTATGTAGCCTATAATGGGTTCCGTTATTGGAGAGGTCTCTTTGTTTTATTATGGTGGATTCTAACCTGGAGTGGTTTTGGTCATATATTATTTTCCTTGAGATTTCATGATTAAATAGAAAATTATTTCCAATCCAATTCCAATTTAGGGTAGTGTATAAAAGAATTATTAATTGTAGGGATCTTTTTAGTCTGTGGTTTATGTGATTCACTATTATAGAAATTTTTTTGATGTGCTTTCCACTAATGAGATGTTATTGTTCGGATCCTAATAATTGGATATATTGTTATATGTTTCAATGAATGATTGATTTTAATAGGATTCTATCAGTGGTTTATACTCTCTTTTAAGGACTTTGTTGGTTATTTATATTCACTTTCTATCTGAATACCAAATTAAAACCTAATATTATTTATTTGTGGAGGTTATTGAAGGTTTTTAGTTGTAGTTAGGGGATCTACATATGGTGTCCCAATATCAATGAAATGTAGATTGTTATATTTATTTACATGTTGGTCTTAGTTCAAGTGGTCGCTTATTTTCTTCTTTTTCCTCGAGTTATATTCTATTTGTGTTATATATATTTTTATCTTATATTCATTTATGTAATTTACATGGTGTCTATTTTATATATTGGAATTGTTTATATGTATAGTGATTATGGTGTGATGGATAGTAATTTTTCTTGAGATACTATGAGTTGTCTCAATTCATTCTAATTTTCATTGATTTTTGAGTATTGTTTCTATTATTTATAATGGATGTTTAATTCGGATATGGGGTTTATGGTATGCGTGGGGATGAAAATGATGTTGGGCTAATTTTTCATGATGGGGATATAGTAAAATGGTTAATGTCTCAAGGTTTCTTTGATAAGTGATGAGGAATTTTGGAGGTATGGTGATAATGGGTCTGCACATTATAATTGAATCGTGAATTTTTGGAATGAGAAATTCAGTAATTTCTAATTACTAATTTTGGGTTATCTTAAAATTTGTATAATGTTGGTCCCATGTAAACAATACACTGTTTATTTTCAATAAAATTTAAAGGAATGGATTTTAAAGGATTAAAAACTCATATATAGTAAAAAAATTCTCAGAATACTTCTTGATAGGTTTGATCCCATGGTATATACAATGAATAATATATATATATATATATTAATTAACTATTTGATGATTTGGTGATAGAATTAATTTCATACAATATGAGGTCGGATAACAAGTTTAATATGGACATTGGGAAATAAATTCATATTACCAATAAATCCATAAAGAATCTAAATATAAATGACAAAAGATTATGAGTTATCTATTGAGTTGAATGATAAATAAAAGGATATAGAACATTAGAATATTAAATATTTAATTATAAATAACAATAATTTAGACTTTCATATGTAAAAATAATAATTCAAGCTTAATTTGGAATAGTTATGGAATTATAAATTTTTTTTCTATTGAACACATAGTGAAATTAATTCCTCAAAAGAAGCAATATTTTTATGAATATATGATAAAAATATGGTTTCATAAAAAGAAATTAAATTATTAAAATATAAATAAATTTTTATATAAAAATATAATATTTTGGTTAAATAATATTAGAAGTACAATAAAAAAGAATGATGTAGTATATTAATGTTCTATTTGTTGAACCAAATAAAAATATATCAATCTAATTGAAAAAAAATATCATTAGTTGACCATGTTTATAATGACTAATAATATTAAATAAATTAAAAATAATGTTTGTAGAGTTTTGTTGTACACATGATGATGTAATAAATATAGTCCAATATTGTCCAAACTAAAATATTTAATAATAAATAAATATAATAATGATAAAGTAGTTAAAATTGTGGTATATTTTTATTTAAAAAAATCTGAATATGTTGAGGAAATTGTGTTTCTAAAAACAATGAAGATAATCTAGAGAAGTCATAGATAAACATGGAGGTGGTATATCTGAAAAAGATATGGATTTAAAATAAGATTCTAAAATTACCATGATGAAGTTGAAGGAATATTTTTTAAAATCCATTGAATTATAAGTTGAATATTTACAAACTAGTGATAAAATAAAAATTTTCACCATGAAATTAAAAAAGACATTATTTACATATAGATACTTAAAAAATGAAAAAATAGGTGTTAGGATTAGTATTAGATATTATAGAATTAAATTATTAGAAAAACTTTATATTATTGTTTAAAAAAACTCATAAAAAAGTCGGAAAAATTTATTTTAATATTATAATTTTTAAGATGAATTAGTTATAAATATTTCAGGAAAATAAAAAAAAATCCACTATTGTTTCAACCTATATAGAAAATAATATAAGAAATCACTGTTAAATATTATCAACAAGTAACTTATATTGTTTTAAAAACGAAATATAACATATCTAAACATAAAATGTTTTGAAATGAAAAAACATTGGTTTTTCTAAAAAAAATTATTTTTGAGTTTATTATCATTAAAATAATCTAAATTGGTAAAAAAAATTATCTATGAATAAATAAAATCTTAATTTAAATATTTTGAGTCGGTCTAGGAAGTATTCTATCATTTATATGATGCAATTGAGTGTCAAAAATTATTAAACATTTAGTTTAGTATGACAATTATAATATATAAAAGAACTGTGTTATATATAGGGTAAATCTATTTAAGGGGTCTTGTAATAATTAACAATTTTATAGAACAATTTTAGTAATAAATATTCATTAACATTCATTAAAAAATAAGAAAATCTGGAAAATATTATAATGGAAGCATGTATACAAGAAGGAAGGACATAAATATCATGGATCATAGATAGTGATTATTCTTCTCCTATTTTTATTTTATAATTAATTAATTAATTATATGTGAATTTATAATGGTAATTCTTTTACATTCTTTATTGATAGTTTTTTAAAGATAAATGTTGTAGGAAATACATAGATTGATGAATATGAAGTGAAATATAAATAAGTAGTTTTAATTGATGAGATGAAGATAATTACACTAGTTTATGAAATGAATGCGATGATGAACAAAATTTTATCTCGAATAAGAATAAATTAATCATTAAAAGTTCAAATTGAGAATCATTTTTTACTAAGACAGATCTATGGTGTCATTTTTATGAAATTGTAACAACACAAAACCATTGCAATTTATTTGTTAAAAAAGAGAATGGATTTTAGTATATTAGAAATATTCATATTTTCTATTAGATAACTTGTCGAATTTAAAAATATTAATATGTAATACAATATTCAAAATAAATAATTCAAAGGTATATTTTTTTGTGAAAAATTGAAAAATTGAAACAAGCTAAAGAAAAGTAACAAGTGTGTTAAAATTTAGTACAATTTGTAAAATGATTTAATATAATTATAAATTTTGTATATTGAGGAATGATTCAAAAAATATTGATATATATTGGAATAAATTCATTGATAAGTTTATATGAATGACTAATGTAATGATTACGAATCCAAAATTAGAGGTTATGATGTAATTTGAGATAATATAAATCTTAATATAAATAAATAAAATATTTTTCAATACATACCTTAAAAATTTTATTATCTACGAATTAAAAATATATTCACTATAGATAGTAAAGAACATACTTATTATGTATAATTTTAAAAACAAGTATAAAATAATTATTTCCTCTTTTTTCACATCTAAAAAATATTCATGATTAAAAAGAATAACAAGTGTATTTTTATGATATGCGGTAAAAATGTAACCCATATATGAAATGTGTTATAATTTTTGGAATCATAGGAATAATAAATTCAATGAATCAATATAGGGTAAATTTTTTATAGAAAAATAATAATACATATTCATGGGTAAAATATGAAATTCAATACTTTTTATGTGATGAGATAAATGATAAAAAAGAATTGATGTTACAATTAATAAAAATTAATGCATTTTTAAAGAATTATATAATAGATAAAATGATATTTAAACATTGGAAGATGTAAATAATTTTGAAAAGGCTCATAAATAAGAATCAAAATATGAATAACCATTTAGTTATGTTAATTGGGAATCCATGAATGATGATGATGATGTTTTTTTCCAAGTATTAAATATAAATTACAAAAAAACATCTAAATCATGATTATGTAAAAAAACATGATTCTAGATTGTAATCACTCTATGAAAGTAATTAGATTTGTGAAATTTACTGTACATATAACATTGATATCAAAATTAAAACCATGATTTTTTAAGATTAAATAAATCCTAAATAATGAAAAGCTATTGTTATTAGTGGCATATGATATATTGAAAATAATTTCACATTTGATATTGTTATTATAAAATGATGGAATAATACAATAGGAATCATTTAACTGTTAAAAATAAAATATATTCTTAATTTATAGTTTCATGAAATATATGTAAACATGTTTTTGACTTCATTGACTATTAGAAGTCCATTTTTTATTTTACAAAATAAACATTCGTCTCAACTTTAGAGTAAAAGAAAATACTGAACATGCTAAATATATTTAAAATAAATTTTCTTAAATGATGAAATGGAAGGAGATAAAATAACATGAACTCATAAATAATTCATATTATAAAATCATTGAAATAATTTTTGAATGTTTATGAGAACACTATGTTGGTGGGAAAACATTCATTATCCTTATATTTAAATGATTAAAATCTATTTATAAAAGATAAATTTAATTAAATGAAAAAAAGAAAGTAATCCTCAAGTTATATATATGAGTTCATATACTGTTATTATTATTATATTTGTTGATCAAATTATTTTGATTGGAGATCAAGAGTACATTTATGAATTATTTCTATAATAAATATTCAATCATTTTAAAATATATGTACATTTAAAATTTAAATTATTTATAATGTTGATTGTTATGTTAAATTGAATTTATATATTTCTATATAAATATAAGTATAAAATAATTGTATAATTTTATAATAAACATGGGTGTGAAATTTAGAATAGATGGTGAATATAAAATTTTATATCTAAATGATTATAAAAATAGTATTGTAGATCTCTTATTACAACCCTTATAGTTAGGTTTTTATTGAGCTAGAGAATTATCACATGCTAATGGAAATATAGAATGTAGAATGATCAAATATTGGATTCACTTAGTCTGGAGAACATTTCAGCTTCCTTTAGATTTCAAATATACTTTTTAAACAAGATAAAAAATAATTAATATCGTGAAAGTGATTTTTTACATGTATGTTAGGAAATATAAATTTGGAAGGTGAGTATAGAAGCCACTAGGGAATCAATATATAGTTATTGGATATCTAGTCCAAAATACTATAGGGATTCTTAAATGTATTGATCATCAAGTAGAAATTGGAGGATTAATTTGTATATAATTCTAAACAATAGCAATTTTTTAAAAAGAAAAATCGGAGTTTAGGGTGGTTTTACAATAAGAACCAATTGTGGGTTATTTATTTTGTTGATCACACAATATATGAATGATGAAATTTTCTTGTGCATTCATACCTCTTTATTTTCTTTTAGTATGTTGTGGTTCATGCATGATAATTCATGGAGATCCATGGTAGAATATTCCATATCTTCTCATATTCATTTTTTTCATATACATAAATTTATTTAGTGTGGTTGGTATAGGGATTGGATTCTCATGTTGACCCGAGCATGGATGTATCATACAGTATTGTTGAAGATTTCTTGTGTAGTAGCTGATGTAGGTCCAAGAAGGAATCTTCCATGATTTGAGGAATACTTATTTTGAGGTAAGTCACCCAATAATTTTATCTTTTTAAATTGGATTTAATAAATAAATAATACAATTTTTATAAATTGGAGTTGTATTTTATTCAGTGTACGATTAATTCATGAGCCATCACCAACCATTTTTTAGGATTTTTATATCAATATATTGAATGAAGAGTATTCCATCATCTATATTGATCTTATATTTTGATTAACAATGAAGGGATTCTATATTTAAGGGAATTTTCATGAGATAAAGTCTCATGAAATTTTAAACTGCTGATAATAAAAAGGTGTTCTAAATGTATGAACAATTGTGGTATGTGTTCATAATATATTTTATATAATGATCTATTGTACTTTGTTGGATTTCTTATTTTCTACTTTATATACCATTTGATTTATCATTATGTAAAGACATGTTTTTTGAAATCCAATGATAAAACAATAAAGATTTGATGGATTAATATTTTTTTAATAGTCATTAAAGGATCATATTGATTTATAAATTGTTTATTTTGTTGTGAATTAGTTAAATGAGTGCACGATGACCATTTTTATAGCTCTCAGTATTGTTTGAGTTTTTGGGAGAATTATTTTTCTATAAATTAAATTACCTAAAATAGAAATTATATTTTGTAGGGTTGTTATTTTTGAAATTAAAATATAAAGGGAAAAAATTATTGAAAAATTATTATTTTCAAGTAGAAATACAAATGTTATAAATTATAATTTAAAAATGGGGTTTTCATATCTTTTATGACACTGATGTCCATATATAAGGATTCATGTTTCATATTAAATTGGTTTCAAATGGTGTTGTAATCAATTTTTATGGTAAATAGACTATATTTTGATTGTGGTTTCTTATAATTATCCAGAAGTGTGTCTTTCCCATTTTTTGAAACAAGGGTATACATGAATTTTATCTTTATAAAGGGGTTTTATATATTGTTTCCTAGTCATACATGATATTATGTGATGAATGTTCATAAATCAATCATTTTATTACTAGATTTTTATAGTAGGATAGGATATATAGATTACTGTGTTACAATTTTATACATGTTGGAAATTTATTGGTGTATTTTGTAGTGACAGAGTATATGGGCCTCGATTAACCTAAATCATTATATCCATGACATATGACAAAACTTGGCCTTAATCACCCAAAACCCCATTAAAGTTTAAAAAATGACATTAGGAGTCCCTCTTTCTATGGAAGAGGGTTTTTACTATTGTAAAGTTGCTAAAAAAGTTGTGAGGATACTTCTACCTGTAAAATAAATCCATTGGGTCTTTATATAGTCTGCTAAATTTTAGGCTCATCCCATGAATGTGAATAATATTCCAAAAACCGATACACCAAAAATTAGGGAGTTATGAGGTCCCTTGTAGATTAAAACAACTTGATGTAAAACTATTTATATGATACAACAATACATAAAATATTAGATTCCAAATATAACATATAATATGATTCATATATAAATAAAAAATGGCATTAAATCATGTATAAGTGGAGAAAAAAACTGAAAAAATGGCATGTGACCTATGATAGATTATCTAGACTACCATTTCCATATCCTCTGCAACATGCATGGCTAATATACAAGTCAATTTTTTATAAAACCTATTCCCTAAAAGAAAAAATTAATGTCGACTAACACATAACCGAACCCAATTTTTTAAGTGGGTAGGGAGTGAATCCAATGGCCCGATTAGAATACTCAAATCCTTAATAACAACGATAGCGATTGTAAAATAGTTCATTTTTATGCTATATATATAAGTAGTGTTTTAATTCTTATACAACCCATCAAACCAAATAACATAACACCTAATTCTCAGACAAGACAACATGTTAGGTTTTCATGTTCAAACCATATAACCATTAGACTTGATCTTAGATGATACAAAACCATTCTAGAATGATGAGAAATTTTCCTTCTTCCACATATCCCAACCCACACCCAATCACCGAAGCTAGGTTTCTACACCATTATAAACCATTACCCGAAGATGAAGGGTAGGTTCCATGTCAAATCTCCACCACTTTTCAATGATAAATGGTTTTGTGTCACAATTTCCAAAACCATTCCTCCTCACTAAAATGTAGTCACAAATGAGGTTCCCTTGACTCCATTATTACTCAAGGGATTTTTTATAAAGTACCATTCTATTTCTTGTCACATGAATGCGGCCAAAAATCTAATATCAAACCACACCATTCACATAGGGTTGGTATATAAATAACATCTTTGATTACCCCTTCCCACACAAGTATCATCACACAATCTAAAAACCACCATATACCATTTGATAGGGTCCAGAAATCACTTTCTTCCTCAAGTTGAGGCCAGGCCTTATGATCTATATCACCCATCCTACGATCAATCTAAAATAAAAAACAGATATATGAAACACACATAGAACATAATTCATGGAACACAACCCATCTCACAAACACTCCATAACATTTCAAGGGAACTAGTCCCTCGACACATGGCCATGTAGGAAACAAAATATATATAAATATAGTATTGTAGGATAAACACCACAAAATATTATATACTTTCACACATTACATGTTTTTCTATTTTACATTCATATCACACCCATAATGGTATTATATAGGTTTTAGATGGTAAGTGTGAGTATAATATACTCTATAATATCAAATGTAGGATCAAATATGTAAAATGAGATACATATACAAGAGGGGGTGAATTGTATTCTTTAAAGAATCATTAAAGAAATTTTGTATAACCGAAATTCGCAACACCTCTATGTTCTAATTACTTGCTTGATTTGAGAAAAGTGATTCTGGAAATAAAACATAACAAATGTTTACAACAACTAAGATTCTACCTTAGAGTGTATATAATACTATAAAATAAGAGTACAAGTTTAAAGAAATATATGAAAGTTACACTTTTCTTATCAACTAAAATACAAAGTGGAAAAAAAGTAGTAACACTACAAGTAACAAGTATAAACTCTTTTAACCCATAGAAGAGGGTATCCAACAACCCTGGATAAGAGGTTCCTTGATTTATACACTCAATAAATTATGAATTACCCAATCCCAGGTAAACCCTCAATCTGAAGATTAATATTTGTCTTGCTATCCCCGCAAGCCCTTTATTTGTAAGGAAATTGTCATCTATGACTTCACAACCCGAAGTCTCTGATTTTAAGGAAATCGAACCTCTACACTAAAAAAGTATGCATGAAGAAAAGTTTTATCAAGTTGATAAATATTTCTACAAGAATCCTGAGAGTTTATAAGAGACTCTCTCTCTAGAAATCACTTCAACAACATGTAAGCATGCTTGTCAATGGTCATTTTTTCCAAAAGTGTACTGAGCTCTTTCAAATGAGCCCCTATTTCACTACTAGAATTTGCTCTTTTCCCAACGGTAGTATACCAATGGTTTACTTAAACCATTGGTATAGTGAGCCTTTTCCAACGGTTTAAGGAAACCGTTGGAAAAGGGAATTTCGGTGAACCCTTTCCCAACGGTTCCAGTGAACCGTTGGGAAAGGGGTACTAAACCCACACATTTCCCAACGGTTCAGTGTAACCGTTGGGAAATGTGTGACCTTTCCCAACGGTTCCACTGGAACCGTTGGGAAATGTGTGCCTTTTCCAATGGTTTATAAAAACCGTTGGAAAAGGTTTCCCCCAAATTCCAGATCGCGATCTCCTCTCCCCATTCGGACAGATTCCTAATCTATTCACTCCACTGCTCTAGTGAACCCCATCTGACTCCACTGCTCTCGAGAATCCGAACAACAGCACCCCCCATCCCAACAGGTACACCCCCATACCAATTGGTAAAATTTGATCTCAACCATATTGATGTAGTTGTTTTAATGAATATATTTTTTCCAGGTGTTGGTGGTTTAATTGATTATTGAAATTAATATCTAAATAGGATATTGTTTGTGTTTGTGAAGACTTCTTTAATGTTTTTGTATTCTATGTTTGGAAGGAGATTGTTCAAAACATGTAAATCAGAGTTGGGGGAGGCTATCGTGAACGTTTACATGTTTTGGATAATGGATTGTGGGAATTATGGATTGTGTTCAAACCAATTTGATATGTTTTGGATAATGGATTGTGGGGGTAGGGGGTGTCCACGGGGGTGGGTGGGTTGTCCACGGGGGTGGGCGGGGGTGTCCACGGGGGTGGGAAAGGCTGTCCATGGGGGTGGGCGGGGATGTCTAGGGGGTGTGGGCTGTCCTAGGGGTCTGGGTGGGGTGTCCTGGTGGGGGAGGGGTGTGTGGGGTGTCCAGGGGGGGTGGTATGTCTAGGTGGTGGTGGTGGGGTTGCAGGGGAGGGGGTGTGGGCTATTTGGGAGGGTGGGCGGGGCTATCCAGGGGGGGTACGAGGTGTCCAGGGGGGTACGGGGGTGGGTGGGTTGTCTACAAGGGTGGACGGGCTGTCCACGGGGATGGTCGGGCTGTCAAGGAGGCGTGGGCGGGCTGTCCAGGGGGGGTGGGTGGGCTGGCCACGGGGGGTAGGGGTGTCCAGGGGGTGGGTGGGCTATCCAAGGGGGTGGGGGCTGTCCATAGGAAGAAGGGGTGTCGAGGGGGGTGGGTGGGCTGTCCACGGGGGTGGTTGGGCTGTCTAGGGGGTAGGCGGTGTCCACGGGGGTGGGCGGGGCTTTCCAGGGGGTGTGGGATGTCCTGGGGGTCTGGGTGGGGTGTCCTGGTGGGGGAGGGGTGTGTGGGGTGTCCAGGTGGGGTGGTATGTCTAGGTGGTGGTGGTGGGGTTGCAGGGAAGGGGGTGTGAGTTGTTTGGGAGGGTGGGAGGGGCTATCCAGGGGGGTACGGGGTTTCCAGGGGGGTACAGGGGTGGGAGGGCTGTCCACAAGGGTGGACGGGCTGTCCACGGGGGTTTCATCTCAATCCGAGGTCGTCTGCTATGAATTTGACCGTTTGACGCCCGTTTTGGCTGTTTATGACACCAGAACTGCGTTGTCGGTCACCGCGGGCACACGGAACGTCCGATTGACATGTTGTCTGCTCGACCACTTCATAAATCACTCACCCGTATTTGTCATCTGATTTCAGGCCATTCTGAAATCGTTCGGCCCGTTTGGACCACCCTCACGCGCATTTACGAAGCACGCACATCACATAAAACACGAATATTGAGCCGTACCGCGCAAACCGCACGTCCGATTGGCGTGTCGTCTGCGTGTACACGTCACGAATAATAATTTGAATGTTTCACAATGGTTTCAGGTCAATCTGAGGTCGTCCTCTATGAATTTGACTGTTGGACG
Organism: Viscum album; assembly: GCA_963277665.1. Lineage (NCBI taxonomy): Eukaryota > Viridiplantae > Streptophyta > Magnoliopsida > Santalales > Viscaceae > Viscum > Viscum album. Next base: position 119,239,055 of record OY728137.1, read on the forward strand.
CCCATTTTGGCCGTTTATGACACCAGAACTGCGTTGTCGGTCACCGCGGGCACACGGCACGTCCGATTGACATCCCGTCTGCTTGAACACTTCATAAATCACTCACCCGTATTTGTCGTCTAATTTCAGGCCATTCCGAAATCGTTCGGCTTGTTTGGACCACCCTCACGTGCGTTTACGAAGTGCACGCATCACTTAAAACACAAATATTGAGCCGTACCGCGCAAACCGCACATCCGATTGACGTGTCGTCTGCGCGTACACATCACGAATAATAATTATAATTTTTCACGGTGGTTTCAGGTCAATCCGAGGTCGTCCGCTATGAATTTGACCATTTGACGCCCGTTTTGGCCGTTTGTGACACCAGAACTGCGTTGTCAGTCACCGCGGGCACACGGCACGTCCGATTGACGTGCCGTCTGCTCTACCACTTCATAAATCACTCACTTGTATGTTTCGTCTGATTTCAAGCCATTCTGAAATTGTTCGGCCCTTTTGGACCCCCCTCACGCGCGTTTACGAAGAGCGCAAATCACTTAAAACACGAATATTGAGCCGTACCGTGCAAACTGCACGTCCGATTGACGTTCTGTCTGCACGTACACATCACGAATAATAATTAGAATGTTGCAGGGTGGTTTCATCTCAATCAGAGGTCGTCCACTATGAATTTGATCGTTTGACGCCCGTTTTGGCCGTTTTTGAAACCAGAACTGCGTTGTCGGTCACCGCGGGCACACAGCACGTCCGATTGACATTCCGTCTTCTCGAACACTTCATAAATCACTCACCCGTATTTTTCGTCTGATTTTAGGCCATTCTGAAATTGTTCGGCCCGTTTGGACCCCCCTCACGCGCGTTTACGAAGCACGTGCATCACTTAAAACACGAATATTGAGCCGTAACGCGCAAACCGCACGTCCGATTGACGTTCCGTCTGCGCTTACACGTCACGAATAATAATTAAAATGTTTCACGGTGGTTTCAGGTCAATACGAGGTCGTCCGCTATGAATTTCACCGTTGGACGCCCGTTTTGGCCGTTTATGACACCAGAACTGCGTTGTCGGTCACCGCGGGCACACGGAACGTCCTATTGACGTTCCGTCTGCTCGACCACTTCATAAATCACTCACCCGTATTTGTCGTCTGATTTCAGGCCATTCCGAAATCGTTCGGCCCTATTTGGACCCCCCCACGTGCGTTTACGAAGCGCGGGCATCACTTAAAATAAGAATATTGAGCCATACCGCGCAAACCGCACATCCGATTGACGTTCTGTCTGCGCGTACACGTCACGAATAATAATTGGAATGTTTCACGGTGGTTTCAGCTCAATCCGAGGTCGTCCTCTATGAATTTGACCGTTTGACGCCCGTTTTGGCGGTTTATGACACCAGAACTGCGTTTTCGGTCACCGCGGGCACACGTCACGTCCGATTGACTTGCCGTCTGCTCGACCACTTCATAAATCACTCACCCGTATTTTTCGTCTGATTTCAGGCCATTCCGAAATCGTTCGGCCCGTTTGGACCACCCTCACGCGCGATTACGAAGCACGCGCATCACTTAAAACACGAATATTGAGCTGTACCGCGCACACCGCACGTCCGATTGACGTGCCGTCTGCGCGTACACATCACGAATAATAATTAGAATGTTTCACGGTGGTTTCAGGTCAATATGAGGTCGTCCGCTATGAATTTGACCGTTTGACGCCCGTTTTGGCCATTTATGACACCAGAACTGCGTTGTCGGTCACCGCGGGCACACGGCACGTCCGATTGACGTTCCGTCTGCTCGACCACTTCATAAATCACTCACCCGTATTTGTCGTCTGATTTCAGGCCATTCCGAAATCGTTCGGCCCATTTGGACCACCCTCACGAGCGTTTACGAAGAGCGTGCATCACTTAAAACACGAATATTGAGCCGTACCGCGCAAACCGCACATCCGATTGACGTGCCGTCTGCGCGTACACATCAAGAATAATTATTAGAATGTTGCAGTGTGTTTTCCGGTCAATCCGAGGTCGTCCTCTATTAATTTGACCGTTTGACGCCCGTTTTGGCTGTTTATGACACCAGAACTGCGTTGTCGGTCACCGCGGGCACACGGCACGTCCGATTGACGTGAAGTCTGCTCGAGCACTTCATAAATCACTCACCCGTATTTTTCGTCTGATTTCAGGCCATTTCGAAATCGTTCAGCCCGTTTGGACCACCCTCACCCGCGTTTACAAAGCACACGCATCACTTAAAACACGAATATTGAGCCGTACCGTGCAAACCGCACGTCCGATTGACGTGCCGTCTGCGTGTACACATCATTAATAATAATTAGAATGTTTCACGGTGGTTTCAGGTCAATCCGAGGTCATACTCTATGAATTTGACCGTTTGACGCCCGTTTTGGCCGTTTATGACACCAGAACTGCGTTGTCGGTCACCACGGGCACACGACACGTCCGATTGACGTTCTGTCTACTCGACCACTTCATAAATCACTCTCCCATATTTTTAGTCTGATTTCAGGCCATTCCGACATTGTTCGTCACGTTTGGACCCCCCTCACGCGCGTTTACGAAGCGCGCACGTCACTTAAAACACGAATATTGAGTCGTACCGCGCAAACCGCACGTCCGATTGACGTGCCGTATGCGCATACACGTCACGAATAATAATTATAATGTTGCACGGTGGTTTTAGCTCAATCCAGATACGTGGTGTGGCCGGCACCACTCAAAGTGTCCGTCTTTTGTTTCAAAATGATGTCATTTTAAGTGAAAAGCATCAACTGACATACGGAAAACCAACCAAACGCATTCCGAATCTGTTGATAATTTATCCCAACAATCCATGGGTCATATGTGACGTGTACGAGCCAACCCGGGATGAATCATAGTAGCAGTGTGTCTAGGATAAGTCTAAGTGACTCTCTTTGGTTTAAAATGGACACCATTTTAAGTACATACGGAAAAACGACCAAACGGATTCGGTTTCCGTTGAAACATTAAGAGAACGATCCATGGGTCATATGTGACGTGTACGAATCATCCCCGCCTCAATCCGACATGCGGTGCGGCTGACACCACTCAAAGTGCCCGTCTTTTGTTTCAAAATGACGTCATTTTATGTGAAAGGCATCAACTGACATACGGAAGAACGACCAAACGCATTCGGATTCTATCGATACTTTAGCACAACGATCCATGAGTCATATGTGACGTGTACAAGTGAACCGCGTCTTAATCTGAGACGCGGTGTGGCCGACACCGCTCTAACTCTGTCTCTTTTGTTTAAAATGGACATGATTATAAATGAAAAGACCAACTGACATACGCAAAACCGACCAAACGCATTCGTAATCTTTTGATAATTTATCACAACGATCCATGGGTTATATGTGACATGTACGAGCCAACCCGGGATGAATCTGAGTTGCGGTGTGGTCAGGATTAGTCTAAGTGTCACTCTTTTGTTTAAAATGGACAACATTTTAAGTACATATGGAAAACCGACCAAACACATTCGGTTTCCATTTAAACTTTAGGAGAACGATCCATGGGTCATATGTGACGTGTACGAATCAAGCCCGCCTCAATTGGAGATGCGGTGTGGTCAGCACCACTCATAGTGTCCGTCTTTTGTTTCAAAAGGACGTCATTTTAAGTGAAAAACATCAACTGGCATACGGAAAACTGACCAAACGCATTTGGATTGTGTAGATAATTTAGCACAACGATCTATGGGACAAATATGACGTGTACGAGTCAACGCCGCCTCAATCTAAGTCGCGGTTTGGCCGAGACCACTCTAAGTGTATCTCTTTTCTTTAAAATGGACTACATTTTAAATTCATACGGAAAACCAACCAAATGCATTCTGATTGTGTTTATATTTTAGCACAACAATCCATTGGTCATTTTTGATGTGTATGAGTTAACCCCGCCTCAATACGAGGCGCGGTGTGGCCAAAACCCTTCAATGTGTCTCCCTTTTATTTAAAAAACACATCATTTTAAGTGAAAAAAACAACTGACATACGGAAAACCGTCCAAACGATTTCGGAATATGTTGATACTTTAGGACAACGATCAATGAGTCATTTGTGACGTGTACGAGTTAACCTCGCCTCAATCCGAGGCACGGTGTGACCGGTATCATTCCAGATGTATGTATTTTGTTTAAAATGGATATCATTTCTATTAAAAATATATGGTATATGAAAAACCAATCAAATTATGAATTGAATTCCGGATTCCACAAATGATTGTCATCTAAATTTTAAAATGAATTCTAAATGAATTTTGTATGTTTATAATTATGTTATGAATTCTACTTTAATTATGGATGTGTATATTTTCAGGATGCATTATATGTGTTGGTTGGTTTGTTTGCATTATTTGTATGTGTTGGTTTGTTCTCTATATGAATGCATTATATGTGTTACAGGTACAATAATTGGATTGAAAAATGAATTGAAAACAAGGGCATAATTGGATTGAAAATTGAATTGAAACCGAGGGTGAATGCCCAAAAACCAGACCTGCTGTGCAAATTGCAGGCTGCTGTGTAATTTTCACAGCAAATCCTATTCCAACGGTTTGAAAACCATTTGTAAAAACACCCTATCCCAACGGTTTGAAACCGTTGGGATATCCTATTGAATGGTGGTTTTTACCAACGGTTCTATGAACCGTTGGGAAAGAAAATTCTCTGTTGATTTCCCAACGGGCCAAACCATTGGGATAGGTTGATTTTTTCTAACCTATCCCAACGGTTCTGTGTAAACCGTTGGGAAAAGCCTTTCCCAACGGCTTACTTCCCCACGGTTTGCAGAACCGTTGGTATAACATATACCAACGGTTCTGCAACCTCTCCCAACGGTTCTAAACCATTGGGAAATGCTGGATTTCCAGTAGTGTTTATAGGCACAACTTCCATGGTTGGATCCCTCCTCTAACAGTCATATTATTCCTTAAATCTCAGAGGAACCTATACAAGTGTCACTCAATCAATGGTTACTGAGTAACTAAAAGCATTACATCATTTTATAACTAACCAGTTGTAAGAATAAAAAAAAAATTTTTGGAATGAACATAAATGAGAGTTCACAGTCTAACCAAGAATTGAATTCAGATTCTACAATACAAGGATATTCGTATTCTATTTTGTAGGAATACAGAACCTGAATTGTATAGAATTTCAGATTCCTAATTTCATGGAAATTCAGAGTCTGGATTTATATGAATTTGGAACCATAACTCACAATGTTTGGCGTCAGAGTTCATGAAAATTTGGGGTCAGAACACATAAGAGTTCAGAGACTATATTTAGAGAACTATGAGTAAGAACTTAGAATGTTCGTAACCATAATTCGTATTCAGAATTTGGAGTCAGAAGTCAGAAAGTTCTAAACTAGAATTTTGATTCAAAATTCAGAGTCAAAACCCAGTAGATTTTGTAACTAGAAATCAGAGAATTCAGATCTTAAAATATAATTCTATATATCAAAGTTATTACGAGATTCCGAGGTTTTGTTTTCAATCTAAATTTTACACTAAGAAAAATTATGATATGAGTAATAAAATCTAGGTAAGGGTAAATTTCCATGGGGAAGGAAATTTTCCTTATATTAGAAAAACAAGGGGTAAAATGAGTTTTTCCTTGAAATAAGATCTTTGTGATTTTCAAAACAAGAAGGAATGGTAAAGTCATAATGATACCTTATTGACTTAACAATCTCCCCATTTAAAGAAGGAATGGAAAAGTCATAAGGAAAACCTTATTTCCTCAACAATCTACCCCTTTTTGGAGAGAACAAACATACTTACGAAAAAGAATATAAGTTCTAAGGAAAAAAATTTCTAGACATTGAAATATAACGTATCTCCCTTTACATATGATCAATGGTGAATACGACTAACTCCCCCTTAGGCTTTAGAACACTAAGGATCATATTCATGATTTCCATAATAGAAATTTTCATTTGAATGTGGAAATATTCATAATGAGAACTCCCCCTTAAAAAAATCTTCTTACTTAGGGATATATCTTTTTATACTTAGAATTATTTTTCCTTATCCCACTTAAAATTATTTTTACTTATCCCCCTTTGTGATATTAAAAAAGTGTTTAAGGGAATGGAAAAATGATATAGTACCTGAAGTATTAGTATAGACATCCAAACAAAACAATAAACTATAATTTCATTACGATTGGAAGAATTAGTAAAAGGAAAATATATTACAACAAAATATCAGATTTGGATCTATTTTGTTTTTTTCTTCCTTGGGAATAAGCTTCTTCATGATTGTATTCAACTTATTCAGTTCTTTGTGATCTTCCTCATCTTTCTTTTCTAAGTCTGTGATCCTATAATCTTGATCATTTAGGACCTCTGCCTGAGGCTTTAGTAAGTCGTATTTCTTTACAAGCTTTTCATGCATCTCAATCTAAAGATCCTTTTCAGTTTTCTAGCTTTGGAAAAAATAGCTCAGCTTCCCATTCAGATCTTTAACATCTTGATTCTGATAATTTTGTTCAACATTTAGCTTTTCCTAAAATCTGTTTATAAGATTCCTGCTTTTTGTATCTTCGGTATCAAAGGCTTCCTTGACACCTTCTTGAAACTAATCATGATCTTCCAAATCTACAATGATTTTCTTAGACCATTTGGTCATATTCTTGTAGTATTTTCTATGTTCTTCTTAGTTGTTAAGGAAATTTTTGTGATCATCCTCAATCTTAACACATCTATCCATCACCATGGACAAGGAGTATGACTTTTTATTCATACTATAATGAAGCATCTAGCATCTAGAATTAATAGCAGGAATGATCTGAATGGTATCCACCTGCTTTTTCAGGGACTGAACAACAAAATCAAGTCCTAAGGAAGAGGACTCTGAATCATACATTTTACTTGGAGATGGTTCTTCCTCTAACTCTACCAGCTTATTCTTAGTGGCCCCTCCAGCTTCTTTCTTCTTCAATATATCTTTGGTTGGGGTGTCAACAACAACTTGTTTCCCCTTGTGGATTTTTGGTACTGTTTCTTCATCAGGAGATTCATGCTCACTTTCAGATAACTATACAATCTTATCTTTATCAATTTTCTCTTTTTCAGCACCAGGGTCAACTTCTTCATGAAGAATGAAGTCATGATTATACTCTCTTCCTTTGAAAACTTATTCACCTCCACTTCATCACCATTCTCATTAGCTCTAGAAGTAGTAAGTTTCGAGGATCCGGCTTGAGAAGTTCGGATTGACAGCTTTTTGGAAGCACTTTCCTTTTTTTTGATAATCTTCAACTTGTTTAATCACATCATCAGAGCCACCACTATTCTCAGATTCTTGTACTTCTTCTGCACCTTTCTTCACTTTCTCATTCTTCTCTTGTGGATTTTACGTAGTCCTCATACCATGAGTCTCAGGTAATTGTTCTACTAGGAAAGTTTCCAATACATTAATTTGTTCAGATTCAACTTCAGTGGCCTTTAATATAGATTGGACAATCTCTACCTCAGACATCTTCTTTTTCCACTTCTTTTCCTTGGCTTGATTTTATAGCTCATCAGCTGCTTTCTCTTTCATGGCCTTGGACTCAGTAGGATCCAAAATGAACTGTGGCTCCCCAACATTTCTATTCTCCTTATCCTCCCTCCACTTTGCTACCACCTCATTCGGGTAAGCTTTATTGCTTCTTGGGTTTAAGAGGTGTGGATTGGACATCCATAGACATAGGGGTTTTTCCTTCAGCTACTACTTCCTTCAACCTTAATATTGTTCCGGATTTCTTAGAGGGTTCAGCTTCTTCAACATTAGTTGGAATAACATCTTCTTCATATTCTTGAAGATCATAAAATTTCCATGACCCCTTAGAGAAGCCAACATTTATTTTCTTCAAGGTGTCATCATTGACTAACATCACTTTGAAATTCCTCAGCTTGGAACTGCAGGGGATGTTGAAATATTCAAAACAGTAAATTATCAGCTTGGAATGTAGGGAAAGATACATAATAATCTGATATATCAGATTCCTATTCTATATAATCTCAATCGTAATGAGAATATGCTTCATGAGGTTGACATTCCTTTGATTTACCAAAAAATCTGAGATGTACATGTCACTTATCTTCAGGGTGTCCTTGTCAACCTTCCTTAGTACAATGAGACCATGAACCTATAATTGTAGAATATTATTGTTGGTAGATAGATAGGAAATCTTTGTTGTCTTTACATCAGTAAGACAAAGGCATTCTATAGCATTCACCTTGATGAAACTTCCTTGTACATCCGGGAGTTTGTGAGAGAAAAATTCGTCTTGCCCTTCATATGATAGCCCCACCAAGCTCTCAACCTTTATGTAAGAGATCTTATATGTCTCTCTATAACTCTCGAAGGAGAATTTTTATCTACCTTATTCCTCAAAGAAGAAAAATGATTCATAGAATTCTATGAGGAGATCTGGATAGAAAACATCTTGAGCTCCTTTCTTTGAAATAGAAACACTCTCCCATCCATTAAGCCTGATATTATTGGAAATAATAGAATCATACTTATTGAAAATGTTTGGGTGTACCAATGACTCCCTGTATATTTTACATTCCGCAATTGGCTTGATAGTAGACATATCTTGAGAAGGGACATCTGCAGACATTTGGACTCGAGCACTTCTGAAGAATTTGTAGCGGGCTTTTGTAGAGGGGCAGAGCTTCAACACGCAAAATCTTAAAAATTGATGTTAGAAAGCCATTGAGGGTCCCCTTTATATAAGAGATGATGTGACGGTTGATCTTCCTATTTGAATAAAATGGCATAGAATTCTTCAGATCTGATATGATGGTTAAAATAAAAGTTGTAAGGAAAAATTGTGTAGGATCTGTTTTTTTTTTTGAGGTTTTGAAAGAAAAACATTCAGATATAATGTAACATCAATCCATGAAATTTTAAAAACTAAAGAAACTAACAGAAAGTAAAAGGTAATTACGAAAAACTCAAGAAATAATCCTACAATTTGTCTTATTAGGCATATTATTCTCACTAAGGAATCATATTTTTGAAGAACTTTGGATTCCAAAATAAATATGAGTATGGAAAAGAAACTGAGTACAGGGATATTACCCATTAAAATTGTCATTATAAAAATATTCATCACGAAAATCATTAGTATGAAAATATTGAGTATGAAAATCACTAGTACGAAAAAATATTCAGTACCAAAAACTTCTATACGAAAAACGTCAGTACGAAAAACATCACTATGAAAAATTTCAAATCCAAGATTTTCTATTACGAAAATTTCATGTCCGAAAATTCTTATTACGAAAATTTCAACTCTGATGATTTTCATTAAAAAACATGAAAAACTATAATACGAAAAACATGAAAAAATTCATAACAAAAAATATGAAAAACTTCTTTACGAAAAAAAATTGGAAAACATCATTATGAAAAAAAAATGAAAACTTCATTACGAAAAAATTTGAAAACCTCATTACAAAAAAATGTTCTACTCCTATGAAAAGGAATTTATTACTATAAGGAGATTGATTTCAATAGAATGTAATCAAGGAGTATTGCCTTATGTTTATCATTCCTAACTTCTGTTTAATGTATTCAAATATATAGAAAGGTAATGATTTTGTGAAAATTTCATCCAGTTGATCTTGAGTTATGATAAATTGATGAATGATATCTCTTTTTTGTGTGTGATCCCTAAAAAAGTGATGCGTAATATCTATGTGGATTGAATTAGAGTGATGTGAAGTGTTTTTACTAAGGGCAATGGAACTTGTATTATCACACAAAATTTGAGTCTTAGTGAAACTCAAGCCATAGATTGTGAGTGTGTGTTGCATCCACAACACTTGAGCACAGCAACTCCCAGTTGCTACATATTCAACTTCTATAGTGGATAGTGATACTGAGTGTTTCTTCATAAATGAACAAGAAACTGATGAATCTCTTAAGAAATGAAAAGTTCTGGACGTGCTCTTTCTATCCATTCTACATCCACCAAATTCAATATTAGAAAAACCTTTTAGAATAAAATCATTTCTAGAATTATAAAAGAGTCATAAATCCATTGTTCCCTTTAAGTGGAGAAAAATTATTTTCACGTCCTTTAAATGAGATTCCTTTGGATTGTATTGATATCTTCTATATAAGCATAGTGAAAACATTATGTATGGATGAATAGAAATCAAGTAAAGTAAACTTCATATCATGCCTCTAAAAATTGTTTGATCTACTAGTTTTCCATATTCATCAAGATCAATTGTGTTTGAGGTACCGATGGGAGTACTTATAATTTTAGTGTAGTCATATCCATAATTTTAAAGAAGAACTTTAATATACTTATGTTGGGATATATAGATTCCTTTTGGTTTTTGAGAAATTTGAAAACCAAGGAAAAATGTTAACTCACCCATCATACTCATTTCAAACTAAGATTTCATTAGATTAGCAAAGGAATCAATTAAAGGCTACAGAGTTGAACCAAATATAATGTCATCAAAAAAAACTTAAACAATCAAAACAATATACTTATCTTTCTCAATAAATAGGGTTGGATCTGAAATTCCCTTAACATAGATATTTTCATGCAAACATCCTGTAAGTATATCATACCAAGATCGAGGGGCTTGTTTAAGGCCATATAAAGCTTTGGATAGTCTAAAAACATGATCAAGATGTTTTGTATCTTCAATTCCAGGAGGTTGTTCAAGAAAAACATCCTCTTGAACATAACCATTATGGAAAGCACATTTCACATTCATTTGAAAAATTTTGAAATTGAAGAATGCTTCAAAGGAAAGTACAATATGAATATTTTCATGTCTAGCCACTAGAGAATAGTTTTTTTCATAGTATATTCCTCCTTGTTGATTATAGCCTTTAGAAAATAATCTAGCTTTACTTCTTAAAATTATTCCATTTTCATCATACTTATTCTTGAAGACCCTTCTTACTTTAATAATAGAGGTTTCCTTAGATCTTTCAACCAATGTACATAATTTTTTTTCTTTCGAATTCATTTAGTTTATCTTGCATGACATTAATCCAATCATTATCACCTAAATATTTATTAGTTATTTTTTATTCTAATTGGGAAAGGAGTTCTAGATGTTCTACATAATTTCTTAAGGAACTTCTAGTCCTTACAGGTTGATTTACATCCCCAATGATTCTGACACTAGGATGATTCTTTAAAAATGACTGATTTTGGTTTTTTAAAACCTATTCATTAATATAGGGTAGGAAATCATCTGGGGTAAATGACTTAGAATTATCTTCATGAAGATTTTCCTTATTAGAAGGATATTATATCAATGGTTGATAATCAGTTTTTGAAAACACATCCGAGGATGTAGGTTGGGGTTTTTTAAAAACAAAAGGATTAGTTTCCTCAAATTTAACATGTACTGTCTATTCAACAGTACACGTATTTTTGTTGAAAACTCTCTATGCCTTAGAAGTTGTGTAGTAACCTAAGAAAATCCATTCATCAGCTTTTGGTGTGAATTTATGAAGATTATCATTAGTATTCAGAATGAATACTTTGCAACCAAAATCATTAAAGTATGAAAGTCTAGGTTTTAAACCATTCCATAATTCATAAGGATTTTTATTAAGAAAAGGTCTTATCCAAATACGATTTATATTATAACAAGTAGTACTTATAGTATCAGCCCAAAAATGTTTGGCTATAGAATACTGACTCAATATGGTTCTTGTGATCTCTTGAAGAATTCTATTTCTTCTTTCAATAACACCATTTTGTTGAGGTATTTTGGGTGATGATAAGTTATTATTAATGGCTTTTCTACTACAAAAAGTTTGAAAATCAAAATTTTGAAATTCTCCTCCATGATCACTATAAATAGTTTTCAATGGAATATTTTTCTCATTTTTAGCTTGGTCTCTATGAATTTTTAAATAAAAAAAGCTTTATATTTCTTTGCTAAAAAATAAACCCACATAAATCTAGTGTAATAATATACTAGAACACATACATAATACTTTTCCCCAATGCTTCCAGTTTTTGTAGGACCAAAAAGATCCATATGCCTTAGTTGTAATGCGTCAGTAGTTGTGACTTCACCGACTGATTTTAAATTTTATTTATGTTGCTTGCCATAATGACAAGGATTAAAAACTTTTGAAAAATAAAATCTAAGCTCTGGTACACACATAACTAATCCTTTCATATAATGTTTGCATATGTTTCTAATGTTACAGTGTCCTAGCCTTCTTTGCAATAACCAAGAATGATCTTCCATTACACTAAGGCATGGTAGATCTTGGATCCTAAGGTCTTATATGTTTAATGTGTAAACATTATCTTTCCTATTCCCAGAATGAATCAATTCTTCCTTGGAATTATATACTAAGCACTTTTCATTCATAAAATTTACAAGGTAACCTTCAACACATAATTGGATTATACTAATGAGGTTGTGCTTAAGACCCTTAACAAATAAAATATTTGAAATAAATGTTTTTCCAAGAAGAAGGATGTTACCTATACCAATAATTGCTCTCTAAGAATTATCTAGGAATGTTACATTTCATCCTTTCATCTTGATTATATTTTCAAAATATTTTTTATTACCAGTTATATTTTGGGAACATCCACTATCCATGTATCAAGTATTGCTATTGGTACCTTCTCTATTTTCCAGAAAATAAGAATGTTAGTCTTTCGGAATCTGAACTTTCTTGGATCCGGAATTCATAGACAACAAACTTTTTGGTATCCACATTTGTTTAGAAAAATAAGTTGTATGAATCCCATGATATTGAACATTATTCAAGGAGTAGTTTTTCTTCCAATTCCCACCTTTTTGACATTTAGTATAAAAGGGGCTTTAGAAGGAAAAAATAGTTGTTTTTAAAAACCGGTTTTTGGTGAGTATAACCTACTACCATATTGTTTCCTTGAGGTTTAATTTGATAATACATATTGTCAAAATTTTCCTTCCCAGAGGTAAAGTTTTCAAGAAGCTTTGTAAGATAAAATACTTCAGATTTCAGTCTGATGACTAAATTCCTATCCTCAGGAATCATTTCCATAGAGTTATATTTTTCCTCAAAAAATTTTATCTCTAAAATAGAATTCTTATGATCATTATAATGTTCTTCCATAACAGAAGTTTCTTTCTCAAGGTCTTTAGAATGTTTATATAAATGCTCATATTTATTTCTACGATCTCTAGAAAGATCTGAAATCTCATTTTTATAAATTTCATCCCTAGTATTTTCCTTGTCTAATTTCAAAGAAATTTTACTATTTTTTCCTTCAAGTAACTTAGAAAATATAGATACTTCTTGATATGAAGGTATTTCATCTTTTTCTGAAGATGAAGTATCTTCAGTAGATTTACTATTTTTGGAATAGTAATTCTTATCAAGATATAAATTTTTTAAAGCCTTAGCAGGGCATACCTTGGATATAATACTTGTATTAGGGAAAGAAGTAGTAGCGATAAATCCCATATTCTTCTGTGTTGATGAATCATATTCATAAGATACACTTTCTGAAGAGTCTCCATAGCTATAACTCCATGTATCATTATCTTTAAGTCTTTTCTTGTTCTTTGATCGATAGAATTTATTATTGTTCCTTTCTGAATTCCTTTCGTTCTTTTCATTCATATTCAATTATGGAAAATCAGGTCTGATATGACATGTTCTTCTACATTCATAACAAGTAACTTCTCCATATTTCTTATCTCTATAGTCTTTCTTCTTGTATGTATTCTAATGGTTCTTTTGAGCTAAAATCTTGTTTATTCTTTGAGCAATATTAGCTAATTCATTCTCTGACTTTTCTGTATCACTAGATTCTGACTGAATAATGACTTTATTTGTCGTTGATATATTTACCCTTTCTGGGGTCATGGATTTCAACTTGTTTATAAGTGGTTGTAAAAGAAACTCCTCCATTACCATTCTTCTTCATATCATTTTCGTCATCTCTATTCATTCTGGTTTCATGCTGAAGAAGAGTTCCAAACAACTCATCTATGGATATCTGAGTGACTTTCCTGTTTTCATCAATAGGTGTCATCTTGGACTCCCATTCATTTGTAATGATTTCTATGATCTTGTATAAAAGAGCCTCATTATCAAAACCATTTTCTCCTGTAGATTTTAAGCTATTCACAATAATCATAAACCGTTGTTGTACTTTGCTTATAGGTTCTACATAAGGAAAGCATAAACCATGATATTCAGCTCTTAGCATGGCTCTTCTTGTTTCAATAACATTGGAGGTTCCATAGTGAGTAACTTCAAGTTTCTTCCATATAGAATTTGCTGCTTTACAAGATGAAATTTGGCTATATATATTTCTAGTCATAGAACAATGTAATGTATTGTGTACCTTATAATTCAATTGATATTCATGCTTTTCTTAATTAGTGAAGGTACTAACATCCTTGTCAGGGATTTTATATCCTCTCGTAAGCATAACAAAATGATAAAAACAAGTATTGACAATGAATTCCTTCATTCTACCTCTCCAATACTCATAATCATTTCCATTAATGATAGGTGGTCTTTTTGGATAGAGATTATCTATGGAACCCATATTTATTCCTATCATCTCTATGAAAAATATTTCCACACAAAACTTGTTAATAGAAAAAGATTGTAAAAAATGTAAATATTTCATGCAAGGGAAATATTTAGAACAATAGTATCAATATGAAAAAAATAATCTGAACTATTTGTATCCGAAAAACTGATTCTGAAAATGTATGAATCCGGAATTTCAATTTCGAGAATTCCCTTCTGAATCTAATTGTGAGATGAATTCAGATTGAACCAATGATTTGATACCAATTTTTAGATTGTATGTGTGAGTATGTATACTCTATAATACAAAATGTAGGATCAAATATGTGAAATGGGATAAAAATACAAGAGGGGTGTGAATTTAATTCTTTAAAAAATCCTTAAGGAAATTTTTGATAACAAAAATTCACAACACCTCTATGTTCTAATAAAATGCTTGAATCCAGAAATGTGATTCAAGAAATAAAACATAACAAAAGTTTACAACAACTAAGAATCTACCTTAGAGAATATAGAATCCTATAAAATAATAGTACAAGTTTAAGGATGTATATGAATGTTATACTTTCCTTAACAATAAAAATACCTACCTGAAAACAAAGTAGTAACAGTACAAGTAACAAGTAGAAACCCTTTTAACCCAAAGAGGAGGGTATCCGACAACCCTGGATAAGAGGTTCCTTGATTTATACATTCATGAAAGTCTTTCTTACCCAAAACTAGGTAAGCCCTCAATCTGAAGAATGATATCTGTCTTGCTATCACAGAAAGCCCTCAATTTGTATGGAAATTAGCACCTCTGACTTCACAACCCGAAGTCTCTAATTATAAGGAAATCAAACCTCTTCACTACGAAAATATGCATGAATCAAATTTTGAACAGGTCGTTCAATCCTTCTGCGCAACGCCTGAGAGTTTATAAGAGCCTCTCTCTCTCGAAATCACTTCAACAACATGTAATAACAGTTTTCAAAGTTCAGTTGTTCCAAAATTGTATTGAGGTCTTTCAAATGAGCCCCTATTTATAGGCATGACTTCAACGGTCGGCTCCCTCCTCCAACAGACATATTTTTCCTTGAATTTTGGAGGGACCTATACAGGTGTCATTCAAATAATGGTTAGTGAGTAAATGAAATCATGACATTGTTTTATAACTAACCAGGTGTAAGAATAACCAAAAACTGAAGTTCTAAATGAAATGAAATGAGTGTTCGGAGTCTAACCATGAATTGAATTCGGAGTCTAAAATACAAGGATATTTGGATTCTATTTTGTAGGAATTCTAAACTTGAATTCTATAGAATTCCAGAGTCTAAATTTCAATGAAATTGGGAGTCTAGAGTCACAGATATTCGAAACCAGAACTCACAAAGTTCTGAGCCAGAGTTCATGAGAATTCAGAGTCATAACTCATAAGAGTTCAGAGTCTATATTTGGGTAACTTGGAGTCAGAACATAGAAATTTTGTAACTAGAATTCGTATTCATAATTCAGAGTCAGAAGTCAGAAAGATCACAACCAGAATTACGATTTATAATTCGGAGTCATAACGTATCAGAGTTCGTATCCAGAATTCGTCGTCAAAATTTGGAGTCAGAACTCAGCAGAGTTCGTAACCAGAATTATGAGAATTCGGATCCTAAAACAGAATGATTAATATCTAAGTAATTATGGGATTTTGAGGATTGGGTTTCAATCCTAATTTTACAATAATAAAAATTATGATAAGAGTAATGAAATCTAGGTAAGGGTAAATTTCCCTAGGGAATGAAATTTTCCTTATAGAAGTAAAACAAGGGGTAAAATGAGTTTTTCCTTAAAATAAGGTGTTTGTTATTTTCAAAACATGAAGGAATGGTAAAGTCATAAGGATACCTTATTTACTTAACAATCTCCCCTTTAAAGAATGAATGGAAAAAACATAAGGAAAACCTTATTGACTCAATAATAGGGTCCATTATACACATTTATATATTTCATGGGGTCAAGTTCATCAAGAAAACCAACCTAGGATTTGATAAAAAAAAAGAACATCATCGACCAATAAACATATTCATTCATCATCATAAACAACAAAACAACATGAGGAATCCAGAAATATAAAATTTCATCAATGAAACCACACATTATATAATAGGATATTTCCCACATGATGTTATCCGAAAAAAATTATTGACTAGGAACTTCCAGACACCATTTAAATCTAAATCAAATTAAAAATTTCGATCCTTTTCGTAAAGGAATCATATAACCTCATACTTGCACTAATCCCCTAGAAACCAACCCCAAAAATGTTGTTTATAAATCCTCACAATAATTTTGAAGTACAATTTAAAAATATCATTGAATCAAACCATTTCCTTTTAAATATACTATAAATAAACCTTATTTTTTAAAATCATATTTAAAAAAAAGAAAACTCTTTCACATTAAAAATTAGATAATAGAACCAAGAATTATTCTATAAATCCAATGAAACTCATAATAAAAAACTCCACCATACGCTAATTTTGAATGATATGCTATCTAGGGTGGCTATTATCACAATGAAAGAATATATAAATTTATGGGTGAGATCTCTTTAGTAATGAAACATGTTGAAAATAATAATCCTGGTGGAATATGAATAAAAAATTATCTTGATTACAAATTGAAAATTAAAATCCGGATTGAAAAAAATTAATAATTGACCCGAAGATCACTATAAAACATCTTAATTTTTAAACCCAAATCAAATAGGTGTAATGCTCTATCAATAAACACAGATAACTATAACATGGAAAATAACTAAATTATATCCATGATGAAATGAAAAATATTTCAAAAATTTTGGATAAACATAAATAGATCCAAATGGAATCATCAGTCAATGAAAAGAGTTTAAAAACATGAACATCCCCTCCAAGTACTACTTCAACATGTAACCGACCAAAAGTACCTTGCATCTATATGATGACAATATGATCTTGTGGTTTGATATATCTAAAACCATAATTGATGAAAAAAATGGTAAAAGGGGTATAACCAAGATGATATTAAGAGATACTTTACCTTTAAGAAACATAATGAAATCTACTAGAATGACATGTATTTAATGGAGGAAAATAGAGGTATATTTTGAGTTTATGATGGATCTTTTTATCTCATTTGATCAACCAAAAAAACGGGGACTGAATAGTGTTCATTATAGGACTGCCATTAAATTATCAAAAGCGCATTCTAAAAAACAACCTAGGTACATGATCATGATAAACCAATAAGGGTCATGACCTAGAGAATCCTCACTAGGGTGTGTTGCAGCATGGTTTCAATACCATAGAATAACTACCCCTAAAAGGATAGGGACTCAACCCCACACTCCATCCTTATGGTATAGCCATGATTTTCACACCATGACACATCAATAAGAGTCCCACAACATAGTGTGGTCCCTATCGATAATGTTGTGAGTACCCCTAAATAAAGTTCCTAACCACCATTCCATTCAATATCAAGAAATGACTCGGGTGGACACTCTCTGATTTCCTTAACCTACCCATCCTTAACAAAACCATCAACCTTTCATGACATGACACACAATTTCGGGAAATGGCCTGCTCTACTCACTGGAATTCATCCACCAACATTGATAACTATCACGCTTTGTTCATCAACTAAAATACCACTATAAAAATATCATAAAACATTAAAATTGGTCAGTAGTATTATTTTTTAATATAAATTAAAATATGGAAAAGAAAAAAAATGTTATAAAAAAGTATAGGTTTTTATAAACCCACCAATATATGTATTTTTTCCTTGATAACCCGAAATAGAACATAAACCATAAATCCTTACCTAAATAAAAATTCAACTATCTAATAACATAATACATGCCATCTATGAAAGCACATATAATTATTTTTTGAATCTTCAATATGAACCCATATAATTCATTGATATATGGGTTCTCTACTCAATGAGATTATTATATCTCTATCGAGGACTGTAATTAAATCTCTTGTATCATTTCACTCCAAACCATCCGTAAACTCTCTAAAAAATATTTCTTCCTTGCCAAATCTCTTTCAATATAAATTCACTAGATGTATTTAATTTTCCGATCCTTCCTAAAAACACTCAACCTCACCCTTCAATAAACCTCTGAATTTACGGATCAAAGTTCCATAACTTGCATTGGAATCATAGAATAACCTAATCATCTACATAGAATTCCAAACCAAGAACTCAGTATAATTACATGTTTTGATACTTGACATAAAATATTCATTGTGATAATCCACCCATGAGTACCAACACATGTAGATATAACTCAATATTTTATTTTACAACATAAGTGGTCCTAAACATCCTGAGGATCTTATTATTGAAACAAATTTGATGATCCCCAATATAGGAGTATTATTATCATGGTTCATCTAAATGGATTTTTCTATGAATATGGATCAAACAACAAACATTACCAAACACACTTATTAGACATGATCACTTGTCACATTTTTGTGTTAAAAAAAATGAAAAATCGATCACTAAATAAAAATATGGTTCTTTAAACACCTATTAATCCCAAAAAGACTATAATTTTAAGAAATAATTAGTCTCTATGCTTATGGTTCTATGCACTATAGGAATCCTATCATTAAGAATGATACAAATTATTTTTCTCCCCAGAAAAATAAATACCAAAAACCAAATCAAAAATCTAAACATAAATCAACTAGTTCAATCTATAGATCCATCAAAATAGGCATCTAGATATTGAAAATCAATAAACAAATATAAAACAAAAAAAATACATAGATCTTTCAAAAATTACCATCCCATAATAGAAAAATAAATACTAAAACCACCCTCTCTATTCCCAATTCAATATTGTTAGCTAATGAAACCTAATCTACATGTGATTGATTTTCATTTTTCCAATCACCTTACAAATCATTTATTGGGTACACATTTAAATTCAAGAATCTTAGTCTATATATGTAATAATTTATTAATTTTTAAAACGCCAAAATAAATTTACCCACACAAAAACAAACCTAAATTTTTAGGGAACTTATTAAAATCCAATGGTTTTTTATATTTCCAATTCCTTTCCCAATAATTGATCAGTTTTATAATATTTTTTTTGAAATTATATATAAAAAATCCATTTCTTAGACTTTCTCAAAGACTTATAATTTCAACACATTTCAAAAAAACCAGTTCCATGACTTATTTTTCATAAAAATACATCTATAACTATGACATAAATACCATGTTTCATCCTACACATTTTCATGTAAAAATAATTTTTCTTTTTATTATATTGTTTTCAAGAAACATCCATCTTAAATATCATTATGCTATATGGGTGAATAATCAAAATTTCAAAAAATCAAATAGTTCCATCAAATAAATATTATTCTAAAAAGAATTTATAATTTACTCCAGATAGATTTAATATATAATATTTTTATTTAATAAACAACGGATGTTGATACAGAAAATTATCAAACATGATAGCTCATAGGTGTATGTTTCATACAGTAATAATTCTAGTATCATGATGAATGAGAACACATTAGATCCTAGATTAGCCAAATGACTCATACCAAGTCTCATTTATCCCACATTGAGACCCTCAATCCAAAACCTCACTATTAATAGAGTTCATTGTTCCAACACATAACATCCTATATCTTATAATGTTTCAATCGATTCCATGATGGATAAGAATACTATTGAACTTTCTTCGAATTCCCAAAAAACAATGTACACATCTAAGTGAATCTATAATATCCTAAAATAGGATCTTTTTATCTTTTTTCAGGTAACTTCCATGATAAAAGAAATGACACATGAGTGGGTGTACATCATGACCTCTTGTGTTCCTCCTCCATTTACATAGGTTTATAACTAGCATGGAGGTATTAAAATAAAATAGGGGGCCTATACACATTGAAATAAAACCATAAGGTGATTCTTGAGTTTACTATAAATCATAATGACCATTCCATGATACAAATATTCCAAAAACCATAGGATAACTAAAATGTGAGATAAGAGGTGTCCTACAGTCCAAAATATGAAGAATCAAAACTATATATATGACAAAATAATTCATAATAGAGTGGAAAAATTTGATTAAATGTAAAAAATAATATAAAAATTAAAAATAGATCACTGTCCAATATAATTTGATAATAATAATAAAATAAATATTCATTTGTCCCAACCCACACTATCTAGTCAATATAAATTATATTCTCTACAAACTACTAGAATTAAACACATTCATAGATCCAAGTATTACTTATTCCAATATATATCTCCTGATGGTATAACCACATACATTGAAAATCAATCCATGTACATAATAATTGGGTTTGTCTAACAACTGAGTAGAAATCACCAATGTATCAATAATACTGAGTTTTATTTTGATCATCTGAATTTTCATAAAATACATATATGTACTGATGATGTGATGATGTGACACACCAATCTAGAAACAAAAATTCTAATTCCCATACAATCATACACCGTAGGGTTTCATGTTCCAACAAGGTAACCCTGACACCTAACCTTGTAGACATAAAATTCAATATAATAAGATAATGGATTCACCAAATTCTGCATACCCATAACATAATCATAAATAAGGTGGGTATATATATCTCCGTTAACAAACCAATTCAGGAATACACATGATAGGGTACACTCTAAATCTAAACAACTACTCGAATATGTAAATTGGTGTTTCTCTAGGTCAAAATCCATTCCTTCATGCTCCAGAGTCATCACACATAATGTAGCATGATTACCAATTATCAATAAATGAATTCTACACATAAAGTATGATGGTATTCCCTTATCTGTTTATAGATTCTGTATAACTTATATTTAGTGAAAATTATCACACATAGTAGGAACATATTTCACAACTCAAATCATGATTTCTAACTGATGGTTGGTCATGAATCTTAAATACCACTTTCACAAACATGAATGTTTCCTTCAAAATCTATCTCACTCAATGTGAGGTAATTATATAGGATAAAAATCAATCCCATAAATATATACCAACAATCACAAGAACCTAGTTGGAAAAAACAAACATAAAATTAAATCCACAAAACTAAATCATAAGATAAAAGACTCATCCATAAGGACATAGTATATTCAGAACTGGCCTCACACATTTCATTATCTCTATATACTGGGAGAATAATCTTTTAAAATTTCCTATGTCACACACACAAACACACTGTATTTCAATCATCTTGAAAATTTTATCCAACAAATATGATAATTTCCTAGGTTCCTATAGACCCATTGATGCCCTAAAGAAAGTCATTTACATCCTTGAAACTCTACCATAGAATTGATACCAACATTCTAACATCATCATTTAAGACATATAACCATGAATCAAAATCATACTATAAGGAAACCATAATCATATATAACATTAAATAAACCATTATTTAGATAATAGGTAACTTCCCATTAAATTTAAAAAAGACATAAACAATATTAAATTGGCACTTCTAAATTACCATTAAAACAAAATAAAAATTACATTTTAAAAATATATATATAATTCATCTCATAATTTATTATTGACACCTGTAACATAGATAAAATAAATTAAATAATTCATTAAAAGTACATATACTAGTGATGGAATAAATTTTCAAAACTCAATTATAAAATCACTAAATTTCAATTATAAATCCAATTTATATTAATCCTCATTTTATAATATCAATTCTAAAATAAATTCTTTTCCTAATTGAAATCTCGCTTCTTCCACCAAGAGTCCATAAAAAGGTCCATAAACACTTGTTTGACCAAGTCAATAATATCTTACTATTTTATATTCTGTGTCTTCCACATTCAAAATTAGGCATAAAAAATCCCATTAGAATTTATGGACATGAACTCCAAAGGAAATAAATATACTAACAAAAATTTGTATGATGGAACATAATAAAAATATTATTAAATATATAGTTGAGTAAATAATTTCATGTCAACCAACATTAATTATCGTTCATTAATTTCTTCTCAAGCTCATATTGACCTCCTCTTAGTCCACATGAACATGAACCAACAAAAAACCATAAATTACTAAACAAAATATTTTAAAATGAATTATAAACACCTGATATCAAATTATATAATCAATAGATGACATTATAGAAAAAATCTATCAGCAAAGGGGTGTAGTATATAAATTAAAAAACCCATATGTAAACCACATGATTGACCCAAATTATATCCTAGATTCAATGGGATATTTATCATAATACACCAAAATATTAATAGATACATAAATAATCATACCTAAAATAAAACAATGAGTGATGGAATGAACATCCCCTCATGTGACAAAATCTATAAGGAACACACAAAATCCCCATGAATCAGGTTGACTCCATTGTTATTTAATGGAATTGCATCTCGAGACCATTTACTGATAAAATAATATCATAGTATAATAATAGGGAGTAATAGATGGGACAATGGGAGATACTTTATCTCCACTTAACATGATGAAATCCACCTAATTTACCTAGATATAACATTCTAATATGGGAATATATGGATGGTTAATGAGGGATTCACTCCCATAACTGAATAAAATATAGTTAAGGGAGATTGAGGGGGTTTAAAATTAGTTCCATTAAAAAATTACTAAAAGGAACCTATATAAAAATAACTATGTTTTTTGTCATGGTTTGACCAATAATGGTCATTTAATAGGACCTCATCACTAGTTTATACTATGGTGTGGTCCCAATTCCTATAGAAACCCATCATAAATTATTTAAAGGGGTAATATCCTATATAATAACCATGAATAAAGAACATGATGGAAATTTTATGAAACATACTATGTAGGGACACAATTTAGTGTATCCCCTTTGGGACATGGTGCAACTGGAATCAAGTTAAAGGTGTGAACTCTTGGCTAGAAACTTCTACAATGTTAATAGAGAAGACACACTTTGATGGATCTCCATCACCTAATCATCATATAACTGACATGAAAACATTTCATGACTCTCTTTCATCACATAAATACACTCTTCACATAATAATACTCAAAAAACATCACATGATTACTCATTTTTCATGTTCTTATGCCAAAATACTTCTCTATAAACATTTTATAAATCATTCAGAATAAGATCAAAATATTTTTTTATTAATTGAAGTACAGTAATTCAAATTACCCTAGACAAATAATTATCCATAAATTTATTATTCATTATATAATTTTTTTATTCTCAGGTCATGTTTTATGATCACACATTAGTTGGGATCAACGTATCAGATAACACTTGAGACAGTGATGAACACCTTATGTTATCTACGTGATAGACAAGATCACTCAACATAAACAATTCATGAAAATATTGTTATATTCATGGATATTATTTGAACTACATAAACCCATATGGGTTTTCCCATATGAATTTCACCAGTGGTTGTGGTGGCTATTATAGTCATGTTCATTTTAATGAATTATTAATGTCGAGTTTGAGAAGATACTTTTAATATTGTGATGATCAATGTTCAATACCTCTGTCTTGGGATATGAATAGATAGGGTTCTATATATTATTTATTATCATTTTTCTATTGAGTGATAGAATAATTGGTTTTGTATCATATAAGATGAGATAAATATTCAACATGCTTCCTAAACCATGATATAATCCTTATGTAAATGTTACATTTTTAAAGACCATTGATTTTTAGTTATGCTCAAGGTTCATGATTACATTTTCTTATAGTACCCCTTTCTATGATTTATTTGGATATTTAATTAGTAATTATTATAATGATAAACACCCACTGATTGAAGTAGAAATGGAATGATAGTTGAGTTTGCTCTATGTGTAACACTATAATATTCTTCAGGTAAGTCTTCAACTTGCATAAATAATGTAAATTTGTTTTCTCCATGGATATATATGTGGTATATGTAAGGCTCAATGAAATTATATATGATGATGATTCCTGATGTTTAATATGATTGATCAATGTGTATTCTAATTTATATATAATTGTGCATTTAAAAAAATCCAAATTAATGACATGGATTATACATGTCATAATTAGTGATGATATATGAGTAGCATGGATAATTGTTCTAGAAAGTTCTAGTGTAATGATATGGGATATAACACAAGTTAATATGTAATATTTCATGTTTTCTTATAAAAATTAATTTTGTTGTACTTAATATTGTTCAACTTTTTAGTTATATATATTGTATTGGAAACCATTTTTATTAAGAAAAGTGTTTGGAGTGGCATTTTGATCCCCAAATTATGTTCTAAAAATAATTATTAATTTTATATTAAAAAGAAAAAAATCACAATTTTTTATTAAATAGTAGTTTATATTGATAAATGGACTGCACCATTGAGCCTCGAATTTAATTTTTTCCTTTGGTTTTTTTATTTTTTAAAGTTTAAAATTTATATAATCAGAAGATGGTTTTGTTGATATATGTGAAGAATAATTTTATATGGTCAAAACTGTAAACATAACCATGACTTTTATAATTTTATAAATTTTAAAATTACCCCTGAAATATTTTAAACAAAAAAGAATTTTATACATGAAGTATTATAATAATCATAGAAAATAATACAAAAACTCACTTTCTCTCACCCACATACCATATGAGTTGTATATATATATATATGGTAATTGAAAACTCGATATAATTTTCTCTTATATTTTTTTTACACCATGTATTTTTATCTTAGCAGAAGCATCCATGAATTATTAAAAAATGTTGTATATTTATATGATAAAAATCATCGGTTGTAACTTATTACCATAGGATCTCTCAAAATAAAATATCTTCCCTGTCACTAATTCTTGGTGAAATACAAAAACCCATTTTAAAATAATAATTTTATTTAATATTAAATAAATGTGGCCAATATATTCATTTATTTCTTTTTAATGTGGAAAATAAGTCCTTATTTCTATGTCAAAAAGGAAAATAACATTCCCTCCCTAATATATCTTCTGTGAAAATCATTTTTTCTTAGTATAGAATACCACAATTATTTTCCCCACATTTATATGTTATATTAAAAACCAAATATATGTATTAAAATATGTATTATTTTTTAAATATTATTATTTAACTTTAGAGTCTCTATATATTCGACATTGAAATAAATGACGATAGAGACTTGAAGTGGAGGAAATTATCTTTAAATAGAGACAACCATAAATGAATGGGATCACAATATATAATATTGGAACAATATAGACAATATTTTTTTATTTGATTCCAACACACTAGTATTATAATTTCATGCCTTCAAGTAACAATTTTTTCAGTGATTTGAAACTTTAATCATGATAAGAAATTCAAATATATAATTTTTAACATGATGATTAATATAAATAAATTATATGTACCAAAACATGATGAATAATTTTTTTAAATAGAGAAAAAATATGGACATAAAAAAACAGATACTAATTTTTTTATGTCCAATGTATGATTTGGAAATAATAATGATTAATTAATTATAGTCTAAATGGTGTAATAATAATTAAATTATGATGGAATAATAGATAATGTAGACATATTTTTGATTGATAAAAAATTCTATACTCAAATTGAAAAAAAATCTTTTATTTATCCTATATTATTTTTGACAATTATATCTGTAAATAAGATAATTATAATTCCATTATAATTTTTCAAATTTGATGCACTAATTTATAGAATTAAATGTGCGACTTTTTAGTCCAGTTTTGTTAATATTATGAAAACATTTTCATCATTATGAATAATTGTAAATACCATGCATAATTAGAAATAAACTTAAAAGATAAATGTAATGGAATTAAAATCAAATCAATTCATTTTATAGTTTATGATAAAATTATTTTAATTTTTTTTAAAATAAATTAATATTTTTTATTTTCCATTGAAAGTAAATGAATTTTTAAAACATGGGTATAATATTTATGATCATTGAATGAGAAGGTTCATATTTTATAATTTTTGATAATATTGACACATTCTCTCTCTAAAAATCCAATGTGGATGATTAAGGTTCAATGAAGTGGTAACCGAGTAAAGAAATAAAAATATAATCCTTGATAGGTTGGTGGGAAGCCTAACATGTGTCTTTATTTTGATGATTCAATTTATGAATCAATTTACTATATAACAATGCTCGCATAACCATCTTATCTTAATATCAATAATTTTCAATGTTAGTACATTGTCATGTAGAGTTGATGGAAATTCCATTAATCTTGTTGATTTATATAATACTACAATTAAATTCCATGGTTATATAGAAATGTTGGGGAATGAATGGTGAAAAAAAATGATCGATTTTTTGAGATTTATATAATGTGTGAATCAATTTGTTTTATTGGGTGTGGTACACAACAAAACAGGGCTTACCTTAAAGAACCCCTTCATTCATCCTAAATAGTAACGCCACGTGTGGATGAAAGATACCCCCTGACATGGGACCTAAGATTTTACTTATTCTTTTGTTGATAACCAGAACCAAATGGAAACATTTTTAGGTCAATTATTATATTTCAATTGATGAATTAATCAAATTATATAACAAAATATTGAAATTATATTTATAAATATTTTAAAATGTTTTCTTTGGTATAACTACGTGATGAAATAGATGAATTGATACTATTAATTGGGATTTAATTAAATGAAATAAATATTCATAAATATATACTAAATAACTAATAATTTGGTATAAAGTATATATTATTATAATTATATAATATAATATAAATAAGTAATTTTAATATTACATAATGAGATCTTTTGGAAGTTTAATGAGGTGATTGGTTAATGCTAATGATGAATTATTAACTATTGGAAGAATAAGAATTGATAAATTTTGATTATATATTGATTTTTATGTGATGTTAAAATATTATTTTTTGTTATATAATGATATTATTAATATTTATATTCCTTTTTCTTTGTGACATCTTCATAATAAATAAATTAGTTTAAAAACATCAATATGATTTGGTATTTTTTTATGATGGATTTCTGTAAAATGAAATGTTGTAAGTAATGATATGAAATTAAATTGAATTTCATTGTGATTTTGGATGTAAAAAATATTATCATAGGAATTATGATAACTATTAGTAACATGTGAATGTTTTTATCCATTTACTTATGCGAAAAGTTGTGATTTTAAAAAACATGGGAATTATTAATGGTTTTGATTGTGTTGTATATTGGAGAGTTAAAATTAATATAATTATATATATATATATATTAGTATGAAATTTATCAAAACCTATGAACATAGATTTCATGATAGAACTGTAGAAGTATCTTTCATATTTTTGTAATCAAAATAAATTAAGGGAATAATGGTATTTGAATAATAATGAAAATATTAATTTATATTAAAATTATGGATCCCTTAAATGGAGTTGTGAGGATATATTTTATGAATTTTAATGACTATAATGATAATGATGATTTATTTTAAGAACATTATATACTAAGGTGGTGAAATATGTCACATATTGTTTTAGATTGAATATATGAATAGTGGAAACATTATAATGGTACCCTAAAACCCTTTATGATATTGTATATAAGATACTGAGATAACTTACAAAATTTTTATCATTTAATATTTATCAAATTATAATTGTATATGAGTAATGATATTATTATATAATTATTTGATTCTATCATGGATAGTTATAAGGATTATGTATTTTGATATGTAATTTCTTCTCTATCCATCATCTTTATTTGTATTTCAATCCAGAGAATAGTTTATGTCGATGGTGGTGGAGTACTAATTTTACATCCATTAAACATAACCTTGGACTCGTGTTTGATATAGATGATATTTTGTACCATTTTTACCAACTATACTCTTTAAAGGATAGATATGGAAAAACGATGTCCTTAATTATACTAACCCATATTTGTTGTTTGGTGACCATTTATGATGCACAATATTTATATAATTGATGATTCACATGATGGTTATCACTCTTTCTCACCCAAAACTCTATGATTGTGGTGGATAATGAAAATTTATATCACTATAATTTATCCCCCAAAAGACTGGGTTTGAGGAAGATTAGATTTCTATCTACAGTCTCACCTAATGCTCTATATTGAATCCAACTATACATTCATATAAAACCTTTTTACAAGATTCTTATAGAAGAATTCAACAAATATTTTAGGGAAATTTTTCTAATGTGAATCATTGGGTGGGAAATTTCTTAATGGAAAGTGGATGATTCCATATTTGTATATGAAATATTTTTTAGGGGGGTACCGTATATATGTGGGGTGGATTTATCAAAAAATTTGATTATATACATATGGTGATTCTTTATTTATAAATATAATTTAGATAATTACTTCACTTTGGAGGGTAATATTGTTTCATTATACTATTAAAAATCTTTTATTATTTCTCCTCTCCAATATTACTATGTTTTTTGGAAACATAATTGATTTGGGAGCCTTTGTATCTAGTTAACTCTAACATTAAATAGTTCATGATCCCTCTTCTTAATTTTATATTTTTTATATATGAAGAAATTTTATGTATATATGTGTAATAGTTATAATTATTTTGGTGTGAAGAATGAAATTCAATGGTAGCCTAATAAATAATTATCATAAATTCTATTTTTATCTATTATTATATCTTTTTATTATGTTTTTATCATCATTTTATTTATCAATGACTTTCATAATCACATTTATTTATGGGGTAGGCTCACAACTTCTATTTACCATATTTAGTATTATTTCTCACCTCTATATATGAGGTCAAGAATTATAATATATTATACCATATAGATAATTATATTGATATTTTGGGTGAACTAGAAATATTTGATATGGATAATATATTAGGTAGCTATTGGTGTGGTTTTTTCATTAGGATCACCATGTTTTCATTTCCTATGTTTAGATGTATCTATTCACATATATATATATATATATTTATATGATTTTTCATTTTTTACCTCACAATTTTTCTAGATATATATACTATATATTAATGTTTTAGTTTTTATTGTTTTTTTATGTTATATTTGAGAATATTTTGTTCCATTGTAGTGGGTAGAAGGTTATATATAGGGGAAATGCCTCTGATCATTTTATATGTATACCTCAAAAAAAGTCATTATACCCAAGCATTTTAGTTGGTATATTTAGGAGTTCATTTACTATTATCTATGGATGTGATTGTTTTGTATTAAATTTTTTAGATAGAGTTATAAGTACGAACTTTTGAGAATTGGTGACGATAGTTTAAAATAAATGGAACAAAGGAATTCATATTAATGTCAACAAATTTGTAGACTCTTCTATGGGAATGGACAACTGATTCCTTATTGAGAATGAATATTATTTATGTCACGTGATTGAGACCATAGTTTATGAAAAAAGTGTCTATTGGATGTTCAATGCATATTATAGACTTATCTTTATATTTTTTTATTCTATGATTGTCTATTTTGATGGAATTGTTAGAAGACTATTTAGACTAAGTTGATGTAGATTTTATTTATATCTATATCATATGAAATGAAATTGAGATCTAGTGGTTTTAGTTGATAATATTGGTAATAATTTAATTTATTAAGTATTTTATTTTTTACATTGACTTCATCGAGAATGATCTATGAAAAAAATATCAGTAGAAAATTTTTTACATTTATAAAAACCAATATTCCTCAGAAACACAAGTGATCCCAAAAATTAGTCATTCCTATTGGTGGTGTTGATTAATTATCAATTAAAAATTATTTCATATATATATATATATATATTGTTCTATATTTTATGACTTGATGAAATTTCATGAATTACATCTAAAATGGAGGTCATAATTCTTTGATTTTATTCTTGAATTTTAAAAGTTAGTATAACATAGATTTCAAAAAATAAAACTCCATTTATGGTAAATTTTAATGTGACGGTAATTTTTCTATCAGTGTATTGAATCAAACAAATGGTTTATGTTTGAATACATTATTATAGTGATATATAAACATGTTAGAAATTCTTATCCTAATATAACTAGACAAGGAAAATAGACATACAAATTTTTATGAAGCAGAATTAACTAGTAAATTTTTTTTATGTATCTATTTAAGAAGAAACCACCTGGGATATAATATGATGCTTCTCATTTAATAAATTTAATTTAAAATATTTTCTATGTTTTATTTGTGATCATTATATTTTTATCATTGATATTTTCATGAAAAAAATGGTAGTGAGAAATTTTAATAGTGTAGTTGGTGTCACTCTACTCTTATCAGTTGTAATCCTGAGTTTCAGACATTCACAATTTTTTATCTATATATCAACAATATTGTATGATTTATTGATTTTTATGTTAGTATTAATAAACAATAAACCATCTTTGAAAAAAAAAAATCGGTGTAAGATACAAATATGAAACATCTTTGATAGTGTCTTATGCAATGGTGGAATATTAAATAGAAATAATATGTTTTTATTAAAAAAACTCTGACTAAAAATATCAAGGGGAACTATTTTATTAAAGTATTAGAGTAGAAGAGATATAGGTGAAACAAATAGTCATTAGACTAACAGTTTACATTTAGTTTAGATTTATGTAGTAGAAAATCCATATATTTGAATAAATTTTATGCTTATATGAGAATGTTTGATCATTGGTGGATTTTTTTAATAATATATAATGATGTTTCAAACATTGGGTAGTGTTTCAGTATAAATATCCAAAATTCATTATAAAATGACACTGTATGTTTCAAGGGAGGGATCATAGGTTCTCCATTATTATTCAATTTTTTGTTTTTATGAATCATTGATATGAGTATGATTTTTTTATATTTATCACTGGATTCAACGATTATCCATGAGATATGGTTTATTTACATGAAAAAATGTGGGAGTAATGGAATATTATATGTGAATATCCATGGTTATTTTAAACCTCACCATATATAACTATATTATTATATAACAACATTTATTATTTAATTACTGTAAAATTGAATGAGTTCAATGTTAATTAATTAATCTCTAATCACATGTTCCATTATGAGGGTAAAAATAGATCATTTTTATTATTCAATGAATGAACCTTTGAAGCATGGAAATTTTAAGGGGATGATATTTTTATGTTATATTTTAAAGAAAATGGGGATGGTTTAACATAATATTCTGATCTTATAAAATTTCCAATATTTTTCATTGAAAAGTGTGAATTTTTTTATTAAATTCTTTCACTGTCTTATTGTAGGGTTGTATTGATATCATTTATGATATTGTTCACTACAATATTCATCGTGGTCATATGTATTTATGTGTAATTCATGATCATTCTCTTTAGTTATGATTGATGGATTTTGGTGATCCATGTGAAAATTTTTTCAAAAATTTTCAGAATTTATTTTCATAATATATTGAATTTGGTGTGCTCAAATATCATATAATTTAATGATCGATTAGTGTGAATGAGATTTTCATTTTAGTAATTTTTTAGTTTATTAACATAACTATTTTTATTAAATAAATTTTATATTTATATAGGAATAATTTATATGAGCATGATATTTAGTTTGAATTTAATGTTTAATGTTTTAATTAGACATAATTGGAATCATAATAATGATTCAATCATATTTGAACAATATTTTAAAATGATTCCTTGAGATTAGAGATGTTTTTACATTGAAAACTCACCATAAATGGTAATCCATTCAGGGCCAATGGTAATGTTGAGTATGACTCCTAAATTATTCCTATAATACATCATGTGTTGGGGAGTATAATTGAGGGTATAAAACACTAAAATGGGATGAATTTCCATTATAAATATTAATAACAAAGTTAAAAAAAATAAAATCTATATGGTATTATATAATACAAAATCCATAGTGAATTTAAATTTCATAAATGAATATGCTCTCAAATATAAAATATCAAAGGAAAACTCCTACGACAACAACTCATATAAACCTCTATTCCTTGAGACTACACTTTTCTTCTTTTTCACTAACTCCCTCGAAAAATGTAACAAATAGATTAATTATACGGGGTTGATAATATAAGTATACATTTTATGATCATACCCATAAACTCTCATGAAAATATGTAATTATCTTTCTAATACAACATTGAATACAAATGAGAACATACATTCACAAACTTTAGATCAACTATCATGAAAACTCAATATATCTCACATACCCAAAATTTTATCTATATATAGTGTCCTAATATAAAAAATTATATATTTTATAATGGGTTGTAGAATCCACATACCCATGGATTGGGTAGTTATCATTCTCAAACAATATATTTATTATGCTAAAATTTCTTCAATATAAACATATCAGAAACCCCATATATAATATAATTTCCATAAACACACATTAAAATATACATACAAAATCACCATATCTTAAAAATATATCACAATATGATCAATGTAGGGTTACATGGAAATGAATTACATAAATCGTTTTCCACTTCCTTCTAATAATTAGACCAACCATGCATCCCTGTATTAGTTATAAATATCATCAAGTTGGATTTTAAAACTATATTTACTATCAATTAAAAATATTATGTATATACCTACGTCATAATACATATGATGGAATATTTGTGAAGAGGAATTAGTTATCCATTTGTTACTTATGGAAATATGATGATGATTAAATCCCCAAAACCCATATTTTTATTTGGGTGTTAGTTAGGTTTCCCGACTCAAGTGGTTTTACAAAAAATCAAGAAAATAAAGATCATATCATATCACCACACAAGACTAACCTACGGGAATAAAAATCATTCGCAATGAAAAACACTCTTTACTACAACATTCTAATAACAACTAATACCACTATACCACATTTTTTCCAATGTATTCTTCAAATTATATAACAACAATCTTCTTCATATGTTTTATAAAATCATTCATTAAATTTTATATTTACCATTAATAGAATCATTTATTTTTTATTCTAAAAATCTCCCATAATTATTTTTAATTAATTTATTGAACCTCATTACTATTCAAGTAATTCATCATTAGATTAATTACATTTACCAAAGTCCAAATACTTTATTAGGTATATTTATTCCATTCGAGAAAATTTATAATTTAATAACCTGAAACATATTAATTCCATTATATCTCCCAATATTGTTTTCATTATTTCAATCCCAATTTCTTTCCACTAATAATATATAAAACAACCTCACAATATTCAAATCATCCCCACATAAAATACCTCAAGAAATACATCATCCACCATAATATCCACAAATCAAACTCTTTTCCAAACACCATTTGTATCACAACTGCTATAATAAAATAAAATTTCATTTATCATGACTCCATAAGAATCAACATCACATCCACCCATATAAATAAAGAAACCAACTATAAATCTACAATTCAAATGAAAAATATACCCTATATTCAGTAGAACGAAATGAAAATCATAGAATAAATTTATAATAATGAATTGACCTTCAAATATTATTTTATATTAATGAATATATTTTTCTATAATACAAATATTATAAATATTTTTTTTATAAAAACCCCATTCATTGAATCATTATAAAATGTGATACATTTATATAAATTACACAATAAATTTTTTATCATTGATATAGATATATTTTGTTATATTAACATCCAAGAAAAATTATATATATATATATATAATATTATAGAATTATATAAATCTCATTAACATAACCCCATTCCGTTTAGTTTCTGTTATCCTAGTACAATATACTTATCTTTTATTATATATTATCCAGTAAAACAAAATTTAATTTCATGTGATAAAATTTTATAAATAACGAGATTTATGGAATCCCTTACCTTAACAACATCATAATTAGTTATTGTTTGAGATGACATGAAATATCAAATTAAAAAACACTCAAAAAATGAGATAAAACCCAAAGAATATTAATTACCATTTCACATCATTTGATTCCCACATTCCACTATTATTATTTATTTCATATTATTTTGGGTGTTCTAAATTTTTTATATGTTTCCAACATGAAATATCATTTTTCTATTAAATAACCTCCATAAAAAGTCAAGTATATTTTGACTACTAGAGACCATGAAAAATTCTGGTCAAACTATGATTTCTAGAACATTTAATTCATGAATGGTTTGTTTGAAAGAGTATAGAATTTATTAAACGATACTATGTTGAGTATAAAAAAATTAATTTTATTATTTTTTAATTGACTGGTTTTGTATGTTGTTGGTGCATGATAAGGGAAACCCATACAGATGGTTTTTTACTGCTATATTTAATTTTTTTTGTTTTTTGGAATGGTTGTTTCATGTGTTGGTAAACTATGATTCCAAACAATATGATTAAATTTTTCATTTTCTATTTTAACAACCTTAATGGAGCCCAGTTTTCTCAACTGGCCAAATTATGTAAGCATTTTACTATATTCTGATTTAACTATGAGTTTTGAAACGTATCCATTTTCAGTTTTCTTAGTCTCGCATCCCTATTAACCCTTTTTTCATCTAAACTCCCTTAGGGTATTTAGAGTTCATTCCGTCTATTCTATATATAAATTTACCCTATTTTTCCCTTATCTCAAGTTGATTCCATAAAACAACCACTAATTTTCTCTTATTCCAATATTAGCACCTCCTAAAAAACTATTCCTCTCTTATTTAATTTCTTCTCATGGACTACAATGGTATCCATTATTAAAAATTTAATTGGGGTCTGTTCTATTATTATTTTTGGACGTTTAAGGATTGTAAAAGTTTTGATTTTTCTTTTGGGATCAATTTCAATTGATGTTTATGTTACAATGATTATGCAGCATTATTCCACATGATTGGATATTATTTCTTTTATCTCTCTCCATTAAAATCTTTATAACTTCTTATTGACAGTTTTAAAATGTTTTTTAAATTAAATATTTATGTGATTATTGTTATAAATTCTATAAAGGCTTCAAGGACCTTATCAGTCATTATAAGGATATCAAATGGTTATATATAATTTTATTTTATTTTCATTAAATGTTTTTATTAAATGTTTATTTGACTTATTAAAAGTTAATTAGATGGTTTGGAAAAGTTCATGCAATTTCGGTAAAAAATTGTTTGAAATTTTTTTTTTATTATATTTAAAAAAAATTAATATTATTCTAGTTCTATAATAGTTTGGAATGTTTATTTTAAAAGTAAGATTAAAATAATTTATAAACTACTATTTAAAATTGATGGAAGTGTGGTCATAAATCCCAAGAATTATTCTAATTAAATAAATGTTTGGAAATTTGTTAAAAGGTTTTTATTAAATGTTGGTCCCTTCTTTTGTTATGGCCCATGTTTTTGTTGTCTTTCATAAACTTTTTCCTATTTGGAATCTTTTATTCATACTCATGTTTGAATTAAATGTGTTTTTTCCTATAATGAAATTTTAGGTGAGGTAAGGGATGTCTCAAATTCATAATACTTATTTTATGTAATGGTTTAATTATCAACCTTAACATAAAATGTCATGGGAATAATAAGAAGGTATAGAATGACCTGGAAGAGTGAAAGATCTAGTTTATATGGTTCTCAGGCTTGATTAAGAATGGTGGTAGTTGAGAACTCCACGTTTTATAGTTCCACATTGTAGCTTAGTTATCCTTGGACAACTATTGTGTCTGACTAGTTAGATAGAAAAATATGGATGGGTAGATTCTTATAGGTCAACCTAGGGTTCATTACACTCATTATTGTATGTATTAATTGAGTTTTATAGGATTATTCCATGAGCCTTATTTCTTATGATAGTTTGATAGGGGAGTCTATTTTATTCAATGTTTTATCCCCTTTCCCTAAATTTTCTTTAATGAACCATTACATGTTGTTTATTTTGATATCTCGTCACTGATATCCTGGTTGAAAACTAATTGAATATTCAGTTATATTGTATTTTGTACTATCAAAATTCAGTTGATTTTTTTTGGAATGATATGGTTTAAGGACACAACAATAAAATATTACATAATCTTGTGTTATGTTATTATTTTTACATTCATCCAAAATAATTTTTTTCAGGTTTATAGATTTTATATATTAGGTCACAACTCAAAAATAAGAAAACCATATCAAAAAAAAGTAAACATCCAAATAGTATCAATTTCTCTTATAATAAAAATCATTTGAAATAATACATGATTACTTATTAAAAACTATTCATTAAATTTTACATGAAATCTCCCAATCCTTACTCATAATTAAGAACATTAAATAACATTTAAAAATATGGGATTATCAGAAAAAATCCATGTAATGAATATAAAAATAATGAATCTAATACTCCACTGATAAACATCAAAATGTATAAAACATTTATCATAATGTAATATTATACTCCATTAATAAGTATTAAGTACTTCCCTATTAAAATAATTGAATTTCATATAGTTTATAATCACATGATTACCATAAAACCCAGAAAAATTATACAAAATACATAAATTTTCTCTCATACATAATAATACTTTTTTCTCTTATAAATGGAATAATCATGTGGTCGACATCCATACATGTCACACTTATAAATGTAATAGTAATATGAAATACTTCCATAGATAATTAATTATAGGTTATAACATGACCTTCCATTCATGGTTCATAATAGAACCATCCATTATTTTCTTATCAGTTAACCAACCTTCAAATGTCCATGTATAATTATTTAAAAATAAAAAATAAAATCTTTCAATTTTCAACATTTCACTCTAAAAATTTTATTTTCACTCATTAAAAACATTTCACATTATAAGAATAATGAATCAATTTTCAAAATCCATTTTTAGTAAAAAAATAACAAAAAATGTAAAATAGCGGTTTCTTTTTTATTTAAAGACATGAAGACTTGTATTGGAATCAAAATATCAAATAATGGTCATGTAATAGGGTTGTTTTTGTCGTTGTATATGATAAATTTTTTGTCATTTTTAATTGAATTAAAACAATCCTTACTCAAACCATAAAAATTAAAAAAATTTAAAACCATTGATGGAAACTAATAATAGTAAAAAAAAAATATTTAATAATCCTTTT
Organism: Viscum album; assembly: GCA_963277665.1. Classification (NCBI taxonomy): domain Eukaryota; kingdom Viridiplantae; phylum Streptophyta; class Magnoliopsida; order Santalales; family Viscaceae; genus Viscum; species Viscum album. The sequence continues at coordinate 119,276,800 of OY728137.1, forward strand.
CTAAAAAAAATAATATTAAAAATATTGACATAGAGTGAAATATTTGATGATTAAATAATTAAACATTCAAGGTCTTCCATACCACTTAGAACATTAAACTTATAATCCTAATTAATGAATAAAATTTAATAAAAAACTAAATAACATGCGAATAAATAAATTCTTGATATCTTATCTAAAATTGGTTGTATATACACCACATAAAATAATGAGTGTGTATGGAATCATGTAATGCCTCAATGAATGGATATTTAAGAGATGTCATTTATCATAGGTCTGATCCAACATGTATGTTCTTTATATTCATGAATAATAAAATTATGATAAATATTGAAATTATTGATAACCTTTGTATGGTTTATTATTATTTTTCTATCACATAATGTCATGTAATTATAATTACATAATTGTATATTTTCACATGGGCTTTTTTGACGATATTCGGTACACGCATCCAAAATTACTTTGGATTGACATCAATTGTAAAAATACAGTTAGTACATCATCTCCACATTAATATTCATGGTGTAATAATACCCTTTATACATCAATTATACTCTTCAGTCAAACCACTATATATGGATATGAGAAATTAATTACATGACAACTATGGAGACGGTAAGCCGTACATATGCATGATTAATGTTTCCATTTTTCAATAATCAATAATAAAAGAAGATAATTATAATTTTATACTTATATAATGATAAAATATTAATAGTATCATATTAATTATTTAAATATACTTATATATATATTATATATGATTTGGTGATGAAAAACAAATCACATCGCTTCATAGAGGTGATAGTTCACGCGTATTTAAAAATGACCTTATAATTTTATTGTGCATTGAAAGGTAATAATTTAATTGATATATTAAATTTTCATAATTATAAATAGGTCATTAATATAATATATAAAATTTAATTCCATAATCATAACATTTATTTATATATGATTATGGAAAATGAATTATATCAGTCCTTGAGGCTGTAGTTCGCCAAACACACGAACAACAATTATTTTCCCATTTGATGGAAGTGAAGATGAATTAAGGTTATGATATTAATATTACCAATAATAGTTTATTTAAGATACTATATTTTTTTTTATGGTTTAATAATATTTTAATGTATTGGAAGAAGAAATATTATACAAATACTTAATTAAAAATGAAACCTCTTCTTCGTATGATCTCATTTGATTTGATCCATAACACCTCTATGGTAGGTGTTATTACTAAAATAAGGAATCTGAAATGTGAGGTGGGATTCTATTATATAATTTTGTAAGATATCAGTTGAATTTGTTTTCAAAATTATTAATAAAAGGGGTGAATGAGTTCCCTTTTATAGGATAGGGGAGGGGTGCTCTTCGAATTCATCAAAATATTAAATTAATTTAAATTAATATATTAATTAAAAATGGCTAAAAAATGATTTATTTTGAAGAAAAGTTGATTTGGGTTTTAAATAAATTCCTCCAATTAAAATTATACATGTTTGATTATTTTTTTAATTTGTATATTTTTTTAACCCTTATTTAAACCTTTTAATTCTTACTATAATATCATGTGATTTAAAATATGAGTGTGAATATATTATTATAAAATTCCAAATGACCATTAGATTAGTCATTGATAAAATTATAAGGCATATATCTATAATTTAGACTAATATAATATTTTTTTGAATTCTATACCCTTTAATACAATATTATTTGTTTAAAATATTATTAATATAAATTTTAACACTAGTCATCAGTTGAATTTTTAAAAATATCATAAAAAGATGATATATTCTAAAAAACATTAAAATTCTAATATAACACGTCAAAGTCATCCATAAAATACTAATATTACATTAATTAGATCAAATATCATTTATTTTAATATTTTTAATATCATTTATATGATTCTTCAACTAATTTAACAATTACTACATCATAATCGTGTCTCTATTAATATATTTATTTTATAATTTAATTTTATAAATAAATTACCATGATGTAGATAAATATTTATCTTTTTACATATTATTTATTATGAAACATATCATTTATATAACACCCTATTATAAATACTTCTCTTATTATAAAAGTATGAGAATATAGATGTTATTTTTAATTTAACATTATAAAGGTTATATTCTCATCCAAAAGGCCATAAATGGACTCATAAATGGTCACATAATTATTAGGGAAGAATAATACTTATCCAAAAAAATGGACAATTTTTTATGTTATTTATTTGTCTTTATAATATTTTTTATCCTTAATTATTCAAGTTATGATTAACAGTGTTTAAACAATTAATAAAGTTACATTCCATATTTTCCAAAAAAACATTCAAAAAATATATAAATTATTATTAAAAATATGTAATCATGTTTTCAAATTTAAAAACACATAAATTTATGATTTTAATTGAAAATTATTCTAATTGACGAAATGAGAAAACTGGGTTTTAAAGTAATACTTTTCAAAACCGAACAAGGGTTTTCCAAATAATTTATTAAAATTACATAAATTGTATAAAAATATATAATATATATTTATATATTTATACTATTAAAAAATTCAATAATATAAATATATTTGAAAAATTATTTTTATAGAAACTTTTATTTTAACTAAAATGGAATATTTTTTCACTATTGATCCAAATATGAAAATATAAACAAAAATTAAAAAAATTTAACCTAAGTAAATATTTATATTTCTATTGTATATAATATTTTTTTATAAAATATAAAATATTAATGCGCTTTAAATTATATTTAAAACTACTGCACTATAAAAATGTGACAAACAATAATTCAAAGAAAAATTATTATTTTATTTTTAAATTCCAATTTGTTCTTATATCATGTTTTGAATACAATTATAATTAATATTAAATATATTTTATATATATTTCATTAATATAATATGATATTATTTATTTAATTATTTATTAGTTTAAAACACATATATGCATATATAAATTGTTTATCAGAAAACAAATGTTATATTTTATTATAAAAAATGATTTACCTATATTTATCTTTAATTAGTAAATATATTATATATTTTCATAATTTAGTTAACTCTATCATTAATCCTCATTCAATAAAATAGTTTAAAATGGTATCATTTGAAAAAAATATTTTTTTTTCATTTGAGCCTCATGTGGCATATCATAATGATATCGAACATAGTGATTTATTTTAAAAAACAAGGGAGGTTACATCCCCCCATTTTGTAAATTTATTAAACAAAATTTATAATTATGGATTGGTATCTGATGTATGAATTTTTAAAATACCATTATTGAAAGCCTTCATCATAAATTTTTTTAATGAGAATTTACCATTAACATAAATAATGGGAAGTATGAAGGTTACCTATGATAACACAAACTAGGGTTCCATTATGGAAATGGACGAGAAAGTTTTTATCATGTTCTAGTGGAGAGTGATAGAGAACATAGTCATTATAATGTTAACAATTAGAAAACATACATTTGTTAGTGGGTAAAAGGTTATTGATTTATCAGTAAGAAAAATTAACTTATAACATCTCTATTTCATGATTTTTTTTATAATTTTGTGGAATTATTTTATTAAATAGACAAAAAACATAAGAAAATATACTTACATGGAAAGTATAGATTCATAAATTAATAAATTTTTACCATAATGTCATATTTCTCTCCAAACAACGATAAATCAAGATGCATTTTTCGAGCCTAAAGAACTATAATTAACTTTATGATTCATGAAATTCACAGATGAATATCATTAATTTAATTTAATCATAATTAATTAACAAAAACCAAAGATTTTAGAATAATATTAGATAACTATACAAAAATAAGATAACATTATAGCACAAAAAACTACTTCAATCACTAAAATTCAACAGTAATAACCAAAGTCCAAAATAGACCATTTATTAAATAACTATCCTTAATATTATTCAAAAATAATATAGTATTATAATAAATCCCAAAATTTATATGTATTTGATCACATAATATTGGAATAAAAATGTTAACATTTTTCTCTAAATAACATTAGATACTCATGATTTCTTATAATGAAATGTAATTTCCATAATAATTTTCAAGATATTATAACCATTTACATCAATAAACCGAATCATTATATATCCATAAAAAAATCATATACACTTTCAATATATAATTCAAACATTATTCATTAAATAAAATGAAATATAATAAAATGTAGATCAATAATAACTACTTAGATAAATATTAAACCTCTTCCAAAATAAAATCCATCACATTATCATCAAATCATTCCAAAAGTTTTTTATTTGATAAAAAATATGTTCCCAAAATAGTCTTATTCTTTATCCATCAAATAATTTAACTAAATATAAAATTCACACAAAAGAAGACTTCATGTAGGCTAGTGGTAGACAATCTACCCTTTTTTAACTTCGGTTGTGTGTTCTATTCCTATGGCCTATTGATACATGATTATCTGTCACATGATCTTTAGGTTAACCTTTTTCTAAAATTATTTATTTTTTACAAAATTCCAGAAATATGGTAAAATCCACAAAAAACCATAAAAATTTTAAGCTCAAAGGTTTTCTCAGACCTTTATTTTTACATCACAATATGTAATAACCCATAATTTCTTCATAAATGAATGTTTTAATTAAATTACATTAGTAACCTCAAATTTTCAAAACAGAGTGTCTAAATAGGGTTTCAAATACATTAAAATTATTATCATCCTTAAAATTGTAAAAAAATGATGATATCCATGACTCTAAAAAAAATAAAATATCCAATTATGTCTAACACTTCCCTATTATTTCAAATGTAAGGAAAAAACTATAAAACAGTATGTAATATTGTTTCAAGTTATGAGTTTTATATTCATTCACAACAGAGATCATTAAATGTTTATAGATTTAGATTATATGGCTACAACTCCTACTTAAAAAAACTATAACAATCCAAAATGGACGCTTTTAATAGTATGTATTTTTTCAATAATATAAAACAATTTAAATGTAACATGATTTTTTATATGAAACACATTATAACAATCAACATGGCATATAATAATCCATAACCATCCTTAATATTAGTGTAAAACATTAAAAAACTTGGTATGAGAAAAAGTATTTATACAGGATATAAAAATAAGGAAATAGTCATTCTATTGATAAACATCTAAATCCATCCAAACATTATCATAACGTAATAATATTCTTATGTTAATATGTATTAAAAAATTTCTTATAAAGATAAGATCATTTCAAATTTTTTAAACACACAATTACCATTAAATCCATGAAAACCATAGAAAATATAAAAAGGTACATTGGTATATAATTATACTTTTGACTCTTATAAATGGAATAACTATGCGATCAAATTCAATATATTTCACTATTACAAATAGACTACCCATATAGCTTAGTTTCATACCCAATGCATTGTAGTTTATGAAATCACCAAACTTTCTTTGATTATCATGGAACAAAACATTCCTAGTTCATCACTTAATAGACCATCAACTCTCTAAGTACCATTATATAATTATAAACACATATAAGATTTCAATTTTCTACAAGTGACTCTTACAATTTCAGTTTCACTTATAAGAAAAAATATCATATTATAAAAATAATAAATCTATTTTAAAACCCAATTTTTAGTAACAAAATACCCATAAAATTAAAATAAGGATTTTTTTTAGAAACATTAATACTTCTAGAGGAAGAAAAATATCAAAATAAGGGTCATGTTGGTGGGATGTTTGTTTCTTCGTGTATGTTAAGAAGAACATTCCTTTTATCATTTTTAATAAAATCAAACAGTATAAATAGAAAAATAATGATATTATTTTTTTAAAACCATATAATTTAACTCAAAAGATTCATAACATATATGTTATAATCCTTTTATTAATTAAAGATATAAAATAATATCAAAAAAATTACAACGAGTGAAATATTTGATAATTAATACATTAGATATTCAAAAGTGGGGAAGTATAATGTCCTGGGATTTTTTTGAAAATATTCAATTACCCCATGTTCTTATCTTTCCCAAGGATTAAAAAAATCGGAAATTATCAATCATTATAGTTTATAACGTTTAAATATGTACATAAAAAAGGGTTTACATATATTGAAATTTAAATTTAATATATATATTTTTAGTTTAAATTCCCTGTAAATAAATTTTTACATTACCCACATTAATTTATTTTTAATGATTTTACTATTCATAGTGGTACAATATTAAGATGAAAATATTAGATAATATAAATTATTTGGAATCTAAATATGGAATCCTTTTTTAGATCTTAATTTATGTAAGTGTAATAATGAAAAATAAAATTATACCTACAAATGTGATGAAAAAGACGATTTCAAAATGAAAAATTCTCAAAAGTGTAGAGTGTTTTAATTTAAAAATTAGATTTTCAATTGATTTAAATGGAATTAATTATTTATATTTTAATATAATTAAAAAATTACATTAATTAAAATTAAAAACATAATTTAACTTATAAATTATTGAATTGAAATTGTAGTTTTAAAATTATATCATTATTCACTATTCATTAAAAAAAGAAATCTTTTAGAAAAATAAAATAAAACTCACCCTGAGAAATTTTTTCAATAATAACATTAATAATTAAAATAATTTTTCTAAATAATTTTTCTAATAGTATACAAAATTAATAAAAAAATATACATGCAATGTATGACTTAACAGTATATTATAAAAATTCAATTTTTTTACTAATCTTTTTCTTTTAGCTGTATATTATTTTATTTTTGATCAATATATAACCAATGAATTTATTATAAATTTTAAACCAAATATTTTTTCTAATTTTATTGTTTTTTTCATAACCATCAATTTGATATCATGGTTATAAGGGTATTCTATATTATAGTACATTTAGGCTCGGGTTTGTATCTTCAGCAACCTATTGAAGTGATCGAGGTTATTTAATAAGAAATATATAAAAAAGCCACAAAGTGTTACATTATTTTCTAAAATTTGTTTGTCATGCCAAATACATAATGGTTCACAATTTTATTCTTTTAAAATCATAGTGGGAAACAATCTCTCCACCTTTAATATATTATATCCTTGTAAATTTAAATTCAACATAGAAGTAATGAGATTTTTATTTTATAATTTATTTTTGAATGAACCACCTCAAAAAATTATATAAAAAACATCCCATTTATAATAAATAGTGTTAATTATAAATTTTATCTAAAATAACACATAATAGGTTTCAAAATAGGATATCATTGTTGAAAATTGATAATAAGGACATGGAGGAAAAAGAGTAAATAATTAAATTGATTTCTAGAGATTATTGATCAAATGAAAGCCAATAATCCCATAAAATTGAATTATCTAAGAACTATAATTATTTGTCGACTCAAATCACCATTTTATTAATTATATATTAAGGTTATCAAATAATATTTTTTCATGATCATTATACTAAATATGGGGATTAAATTATTTGTAAGAATATATTGAAATATTATTACATTAAATCATTCAATTTCTTCAGTATAATTTCATTATTTGGATGTGGTTAAATCAATATCCACTTCATCCCATACTCTATGAAATTAATATACAAAAATTAAAATTTTATTCCTGAATCACCAAAATTAACAATTAAAAATTCATAAAGTCTATAAAATATATACATTTAATTCTATATAACTATAAGCTTTTTCCAAATAAATATAGTTTGAAAAGGTCACCCCATATATTAAATTAATATATAACCTAAAATAATAAAACTAAGGGATTAACATGAATATTAATAAAAATTTATTTATTTAGAAAAATTATATATAGACCAGACTCTCATGTAGGAAAGTGGTTGTCACAACACGAGTATAAACTTTTTGTTTTGGGTTCAGGCCCCACATCTTTTCCCCATGCAATGGGTTGTCACCTGGTTTGAGTGTTTTTTTTCTAAAATCATATTGATATAATTCCTATTACATTACCAATGTGTAAAAACCAATAATTTCCTCAACATAAATGATTATATAGTCCACAATGGTTACCAATACCTTTAAAAATATTCCCACAATATTTATATGAACATCCTTAAATAATTTATTTAGTAATAAATATAACAATATAATGGGTTGTATTTCAAACAATTTCTTCAAAAATACCCTTGTTTATAGTATATTCCCATTATATAAAAAATAAAAATCATTTTTTGGGACTTTGATCTTATGATCACTCTTTAAGAGAAAACACCGTTTTTTATCCATATTTTTTTTGTTAATGAAAATATTTATTATTTAAAAATTTAACACAATCATTATATTTATAATGATGCATATAGAAAAAATACCAATGGTTAATATAATTATACAATATAAATCTAGAATATCAATACACAAATACTTCATAAATTTTATTTCATCCTTGGTCCTTACTTGGTCAATGGATTAACAATTATTAGTTATAATTGACTCAGATAATCCTTAAGATCCCAACCTATTCGATAATTAACTTTAAAATGAGACATAGAATATAATTTATTTCCTTTTATCGTACTCATCAGTTATCTAATGAAATTTATTTCTTTATTCCATTTTCTACCGCATATAAAAAAAATTCTCATTATATTAAGACACTTTAATGGTTTTCTATTTCCATGTTTATGACATTGATTAACCTACTCTTATTACCACCATATTCTCCACTGATGAATCTTTTTGGGAACTCCATCGTTATCATCTTTGATCAATCCACGATTATGATAAGGTATAGGATTTAAACCCTATTTTAGGAAAACTAATTAGTTATAACCACAAAATATTTTAAATAAATCATTATACCATTTATTTGACCATAGTCAACACATTTTACTCTATAATAAATGATCACATGATTCATTTTGGATTTATCCATTTAAAAAAACCAAATAATATATTGTGAGAAATAATAATCCTAGTGGGAAACCCTAAAAATCATTTATAGGATGTATAAATCAAGAAACCTAATTTTGAATATATGAAACCTTATTTTTAATAATATATTCAAATCAATTAAAATTGTATGTAATGAAAATGTGGTTTATCAAAATAATATCCCACAAGAGTGTCCCACCAGGTTCAAAGTAAGCCCTGTTTTTGTCTACCAGGTAATGCTTGAATCAAGTCTGGCACACATTTTTAGATGTTATTACCTCTATTTACATCTATTCCTAAACTGTATCCACTCTTCTGTATCAATAAATTGATTTCTTTGTTGGAATAACTACATAATATCTACCTTATAAATACATTAAAATATTATATAATACATTTCCTCATGGTTTATCATTGGGTTATTTACTTAATCTATGCTTTACTTAATCTATTTTTCATGGTTTCTCTTAAATATACTTTGATAAAAACTATAATATCCCTGACTCCCGTAACTCAATGTGAGGATATACATCATTAAAATAGAATAATATATTAGGAATCACCTATGGATAAATTTCATTGTTTATTAGTCATGGTAAACTAGATATATATTTGTGTCTTGCATTACATTCGAAGACACAAATTTCAAAATATTTTTTTTTTGAAATTATCATTATTCCCTTAGTCTTATACTTTTATATAATTCATATTACACTTGATGGATTATTTGGAAATTATGGAATATAAGTGAAACTTCAAATTCATTGTAATTTTTTAGTACAGTTGATTCTATCACATATCAATAATCATAACCAACATGGAAAGGTAAATAAATAAACACATGATCCATTAAAATAATTTCACTATAATTATTATAAAATAAATCATAAATATGACAAGGTAAAGAACTAAGCTCGTCTTCCATTTAAATGACATTAATTTCATTAATAGATAAACAATAATAAATATTGAAAGTCAAAAAACTGAAAATATGTGCCATTTAAATAATAAGACTTTCATGATGAGATATTTAATAATCAATATGGATTGTTTTTTAATTCAATAGAAATTACATTTAAATATTATGAATATAAATAATAGATAGGTAAATATCAATTTATAATGATAAATAATTGAAAACACATTTCATTTAACTGATACGTTGAAAATGAAATTGATTCAAGTGATAAAATCATTATATAAATATCTATGGATACTAATAATATAATTTTTCTGGAAAGTAATTATTAATTATAGAATTTCTTAATCATAGGAATCTTGATCACACTACATCGAAGACATTAACTAAATAGTTTAATAGTAACAGTTAGTTATACACTTGAAATTATTGTACCATGTATAGTTAAATAATTCATCTCACGAGACTAACAATGCATAAATGAGGTATCTATAACCATGACCCACCCATATCTGCATGTCTGAATCATTTCCTATATATTGAATAATTCAATAAATTCCTGAATAACCATCCTTATCATCACATATTACTATTGAAAAATGCTTACATATTTCTCAATGTTTTCCAAGATAAACAAATAATATTCAATGTATAAAACCATATTGATATGTCATTTAAGAAATTAAAATATAGATAGTAAATAATATTGTAATTTTCTATAAATATTATGTACAACGATAATAGGATAATGAATATTTTATTGGAATGTTAAGTATGATAAAAACAAATCACATAAGTGAATTTAAATACATTCTTAATTAAAAGTATAATAAAAAAATCTTTAAAAAATCAGTATGGTATCAATAAAACAAATAACAGTTGTAGTATAAGTAAAATAGTGGGGTTTTATTGTTTAACAATAGAAATACTATAAAAAATTTGTTAATACATTATTTTAGAAAATATCATATTTTAAATATAATATATTTTGATATAAGGGGTCAAAAAATATTCTAAATATATTTTTCTTTCAAAATAACATTCAAATAAAATAAATGGGTCTTTAGAAATTTTATTTGTATTGATGGTAGGATATTATTTACATGTAATACAGGTAAATATAATTATTCCATTCACATTTTTCATAAACTGCGAACAATAATTGTTATGGGAAACTCGTGATCTTTACAATCAAACCATTTTGTAAAAAAATAAAAAATGGTTAAATATTTCATTAACGTAATATTTTATGAATTTTGAATACTTTTTTGGGATAATTTTTTTAAATATTAATTTCAAAAAAATAAATTATTTTTGACTAAAGATATAAATGTTGTTTGGTGTTATTAAAAAATTTTTCCCAATCATTTTATTAAACAAAGAGTAGAAGAATGTTACTTCTACATGAATATATCATGAATAACTATAAGAGAGGAAAATTAAATTTTTTTATTATACAATAGTCAAATAATTTTTTTCAATTAAAATTCAACCATAAACAACCTTAATTAAAATAACAATAAAAAACAAACCATTTCAATGATATTAATAATGAAGTGAGAATTTAATAAAAAAATTCAGTATATGTATCAAATTTAAATATTAAAAAAATATATAAAAACGATTATATTGAAAATTGAATACACACATAATCATATAATATCATAGACAATGAATATGTAATATAACCCAATGAAGATAAATTGAGTTATAAAATTATTTACCACATGGTTATTTTCATGTAAAATAATTATTGACGAAATAATTCAATTTAAAACATTAAATAAGAATAATTATTTATAAATCCATAAATCAAATGTCAAAGGGGTTTTATATACACAATATAAAATAAATTTGATGCATAATATTATAATATACCATATTAAAGGGAGATTAAGAAGAAGTACCTTACCAAAAGATTCTATATGGATGGAAATTATATAATATCAAACATATTATGTTAAATAATGTAGTTTTTTTATACTAGAACCGTATTCATTTTTATGAAATAATATATGATCTTATTCTATAATTTTACCTCTATTTTGTTTATAATATTTTATTATTTTCAATGTTTCATGAGCTAATTTGAATGTCTTTTTATGTGTTTTTGGTTCTCAAAGTTGTAGTTCATGTTACAATGATATGTATCGATCATATATTGTATTATAATAATAATTTGAATATAATATTTAATCCTTATATAATATTTATGACAATTTTGTAATATTGATCCTAGAAAATTATATTCATCACTTTGTAGAGGTGGTAGGTTGTACGTACATAATAGTGACAATATCATTCCCTTAATGAGTAAAGGTTAAAGAAGTGATTAATGTATTGAATGTACAAAATATATATAATTTCATAAATATCACATATATTAATATTATTTATCCTTATATCCTTCCATGAAATGTTTAATTAAAAATAATTTCACCTCACTTAGAGATGTATTTTTCCACCGTATGCATGAGCAACATTATTGTTTATTATATTTCATGAAATAAACACAATATATGTTGTTTTATAATTAAAATAAAACAAAAATATAAGATATATATATATATATATATATTAAATCCATAATTTTATACAATCATGAAATGTGTTGATGTAAAAATTGTTCTGTCAGTTCTTGAGGTGATAGTCTTCCATAAACATGTACGATGATTTAGTTTCCCATTTAGGAGAGGATGGGTTAGATTAACATAAATCCCTAAATATAATAACATATTATGATATTTTATAATTTGGAATAATTAAATTATTTGTGTTCAAGCATATTTACAGTGGAAAAAGAATAATGGATGAAAAATACTTTTGTCAATACAATTACCTTCAGTTAGAGAAACATCATTTGGATTTCCTCACAAAGACAATATAGTTGGGCTTATGGGAAAACCAGAAGCTCTGTAAAATTTATGTTTATTTTTGTGATAGTTTTATTTTGGTTTTTTATGATACAATATGGTTTTATAGGTTTTTAGAATTGATTGGATGAAGTGGACTTTTAATAGTGGGAGAGGTGATAGAAATTGATTTTTTTAAAAGATTCTATTAAACCTAGGTTTTTATTGTGAAAAAATAAAATAAAGATTATAAATTATTGAACTTCAGAGATGTTAAAGTCCAAATCTAACCATAAATTATTTTTGGATATGTTCTTTTTTCCATTATATCCTTTAAATATTTTTCTTAATTGAAAGGTAAATTAGTTTTTATTTTAACCGAGTTATTTAATTTTTCTTATTTTACTATTCATAATGGAAATGAATTAAGTTTAAAATATTGGTTATTATAAATAATTTTTATAAAAAATTTGGATTCCCTTTTTCTCAATTCAATAATCATACTTTTATGAATACAAGTTTCAATTGTTCCTATAGATGTGTTGAAAAAGTGGGTTCCCAAGGAGAATATTTTCATAATTACAGAACGTTAGAATATCAAAAGATATGATAAAATTGTATCATATGCCATAAAATCTTTTTCGTGTAATATAATTGAACTTATTTATCTTTAAAAACAATTTAAAATATATTTTAACTGAGTAAAAAATTTAATTTAAAGTATATATTTCAAAAAAATCACTATTAATTTGAGAATAAAACATTTGTTATAACACCAACAAGTCACCCTCAGGTATTTTTAAAATTATTATTTCTAAAATTAATTTAACTTATTAAAATTATTATTTTTAATGTGGTTTGAATTAATTCTATATTTTGAGTACTTAGGAGGACAAATGTGTCTTTAAAAAAGTTACACTTTTCACAAAAAACAATTAATTTTCATTCAAATGATTCTTATTTAATTTATAATTAATAGATAACGAATGTGTGTTTTTTTCACGATACGCCGTTATAATTTTCAAAAAATATATTTCTATTAATCCCCATAAATATAATGTCTAGGTTATAATAGTATATTATATTACCATTCATTTAGACTCAGTGTTGCATCTTTCGCAGGCTATCAAAGTGATCAATTTTGTTTAATTATAATTATATAACAAATTATCAAGGTGTTAACGTCTCACATAATATTTTTTTTGAATTTAATATACACTATCGAATGGAATATTCTTACTTTAAAATATCACGACCTTACATTTTCCCAATAATTAATGAATTTATTCTTTATAATTATATCTTTCTCCTAGAAGTTTGCGAATTCATATTTCAAAATTTACTATTTTAATGACACACATTAAAAAATGGGATTTCAAAATATCATGTTATTAATATATATAGGGATGTATAATGGTCATCTAGAATAAAACAAACTAGGATTTCAAATAGGATATCATTGATGGAATGTGAAGATATAGACATTAAATCCAAGTTTAAATAATTATAGATAATTATATATGTCATTTATCATAAGGAAGAGAATAATCAGAGGAAAATTATATTTCTTAAAAAAATAAATATTTTATTTTTCAAAATAAAATATTATCAATTAGTTATGAAGGTAATATAAATATATTTTTTTCAATACCGATTTCCTAATATAGTGGATATCATTTACTATCGTACAATATATGGATATATACATATCTGATATCTTTCTATTATATACATAAAATTACAACGATTTGTCGGTATTTTACTAGCTTCTAATGCATCCCTTACTCTAATAAATAAACATGTAGAAATTATTTTTTATGAATGATGCTCTAAAATTGCGGTTTAATTGATCATAAACTCAAAAAAGAGTGACAAGTCCTTCTATATGACTCCATATATTTTCCCAAAATATTATGGCTAGAAAATGTTATTCAATATAATAAATTAATAGATCAACCTCAATAATAATTAAACTTTTTTAACAATGATATTTATCAATACCATTGTATAAGTAAAAAATAGTTATATATTACCCATATCATCATATATTATAATGTAGGTGAAACACCATTATCACTATTCAATTATTGGTCCCAAACCCACAGCTACCCCAGATATAGTAAATTTTCACCAATAATGTGGGATTTCTATACTATAAACCCATATTTATATAATTACCATTTCATTCCCAAAGTATAAAAATCCATAATTAGTTCAAAATAAATGATAAGATAAACCCTAAATGTTACCAATACCCTAATATATATTTCCACATAAGGGAAATTTTTATAAATAACATTAAAAATAATACATATACTAATATAATGGTTTTTTCCACAACTTTATCATAAAATGTACTTAATCATAGTAGACCCCTATCAAATAAACCCTAATAATGTGTTTTAGGACATCGAATTTAATATCAATCCTAAGCTCAATAACTTGTGATAATATATGTATGTATTATGTTAATTGAGACATATGTGCATCAAAAATTTATCATATTCATTATTTTTTAATAATTATAATAACCAATATTATATTTCAAAAAAAAATCTACAGAAATATAGTTTTGTAATACAAATAAATAAATTCTTTATCCATTTTATTTCAACATATGTTATTTATTGTTCAAGGGATTATATTTCATAAGATGGAATTGAATCAGATAATTACCATTCTCCTGAAATTTAATTTATTGAAATATAAATGGATAAAATGGAAGATATTTATATCTTTACATCATAGTCTTCATTTTTCCTCAGAAATAATATTCATTATTCCATTATTTTCAACAGATAAAATATTTTTCCATTCCATTGAGATTCATTTATGAGTGTCTCTTCTAACATTTATTACATAGAAGATATCAATATGTTATCCCTTCATAGTCTCTACAACTTGAGCGATTATATAATGATACCCTTATTATCATTTTTATGTATGATTTTTGGGTAAGATATATGTTGTTAATCATATATTGGGATAAGTGATAAGGCATTGTCATAGTGTCATTCCCAGCATCACCCCAATATTTTCAAAAATAAAAATTATATTCAATATCCTAAAAAATGAAACACTAATTCATAATGATTTATTGGTAACACTATTATTATATCTAAATACATGAAACATTTAATTTATCTTATGTTACATGCTACCTCAAAAATTTAATCTTTTAAATTGTATTCAACCTGAACCACCGAACATAATTGATCCATGATATATATTACCATTATTAAATATTTTTAATATTGGTAGGTACAAATATTATTAAATACTTTATAGTATTTCTTTATAAATTTCATACTCAATATAAATTATAGATAATTTTTAGAAGACAACCAAACAATTTAGTAAATGGATTTTATTCTTCAAAAAATATATTTTCATCAACAAATATTTTTATAAATTTTCATGGAAAAAGATTATAATAACTATTTATATAATTTATAAAATTTATTTTATAGAATAATTTTGTTTATTTGGAATATAAAAATCTAATTTAGGTGAAAAATGGCTTCCTTCTATAAAATATTTATTTTTCTAAGATTAGTGAAATATATCAGTTTCTTGTAAAAATTATTCTCTTTTTAAATAGATAAGTATTTAAAATGTATCAATATGAGTTAAATATATTTTAACATAACCAATGAAATATTTGTTTATATTTAATCGACATAATTAATTTTTGTAGAGAATATATTTTTAAGTATAAGTTTGTTTTTTGGATTTAAAAATGAGGTTTTCTAAAAACTATTTTAAATTTTATAATGTTTATCAATTTTATTTAAATAAAATAATACATGAATATGGATTTTTAAACTAAATTTGTATAATATAAATAATTTCAATGTTTATTATGTTGCAAAAAAAATTATTTTTCATCATTCAGTTGATATAAAAAACATTTCTAGCGAAATGCTACTTTTTAAAACTGACAGTATCACGTCATGTAAGAGATTATTTTTAAATTAAATTATAACACTTATGTGAGTTCAAATTCGTCGAATTTATTCCAAATTTAGAACAAGAAATATTTTTATTTTCTATTAGGGTCAACTGAATGTGTATCCATAATTATTATTGAAAATAGGTCAAATCAATCCTAGTGATTAGGGTAAACCCATGTTTACTGAGGGATTAATTATTAAAAATTGGGTGAAAATTAGATATATAAATATAAATCAATTATTTTCAAGAAATATTACAAAATTATACTTTAGCGTATTAATTATGTACCATTATTAGGGCATGGTGACTTGAAAAAAGTGGATGGAATTAAATTTTTTTATAAATTACATGTCTTCCACTCAACTATCTTATTAAAGGCCACCATATCTCTTCTACTCTACATAGATTAAAAACAAAATTATAATACATTACCTAACTAAATAACTATTGAAAATCCATAATATCATCTTGGAAGCCTTAATTTGCACATAAATCTAGCCAAATAATTCCTTTGGTAAAAACCAACTTGAGGTACCCGAAGAAGATGTAACATTCATCAATGTTCTTTATTTTTATTTCATTATCCTACAAATTCAATTGTTATTATATATTTATAATATAATAGCCTATTTATCTTCCAAATACTTATATGTTTTATGATAAGGTTATGTACTAAATCTATACATATATCGATTAAATAGGTTACGAAATCATCAATCATGTGTACAACAGCCTACGAACTCACGAAATGATGTAATTCATTTTTCTATTTCAACCCATCACAAATGTGTATGATAATAGTTATAAGGGTCATATATGATATTTATAACTTATTTATAGATCAATAGTAATTATATAATATATCAACTTTCTATATTATAATATATTTAATATATTAGAATGTTCCATGATTTTATGGTAGACTGCCACCTTACGAAGTGATGTAACTCTTTTTTCACTAACGCATTATATGCAAGGTTATAAAGTTAAAAATAATTAATATTTGAGAAATTTATTATATATTTATTCATATATATAAATATATATCAATATGAGAATATAATATATCATTTTCAGTCATACTCTTTCACTCAATGAAAAAGTGATAATGATGTTCGTGGAAATGTGGACTACGACATCGTCGAAGAGATGTGATTTCATTTTTCATAACCACATAAAAAGAATTATAATTATATATGATTAAATAAAATATTTTCTATTATATGATTATAATTTTATAGATATATAATATTACCTAACTTTTTGACATAATGATCATTGAATTGTTGAAACAGTACTCATGTGTACGTATGACCTTTTATCTTTATGAAAAGAACAAAAGTTCATTTTCATGACCATATTTCTGGATTTATTATAAAATTATAATTTATGTATTATTATTCCAATTATTCAAGATTAATATCCTCAATATAATTATTTAATTACATCTTTTATCATGGTAAACCAAATGAAGTAATATTTAACATATTAGCCAAATATGGCCGAAACATCTGATGTTAACCTATTTGATTAAATAATCATATATAATAGTAATATCAGTGAAATAAAAATAATTTCAAACATGGAAACCTTTTTTATTAAATTATATAAATAAAATAAATTTATTATTCAATAATATGATGAATAATAGAGATGTTATGAAATCAATATATGGGTTTTTCTCATCTCACATTTATGTCATTAAGATATATTTCACATTCCCAAAATATTTTTATTGTGAGGTGTATATAATGACCATGAATGTATGTTATGATTCATAAAATTAAATATATGGTTATTTAGATATCCATATGAGGATTTACCTTTCATGGATTTTGAGGACTCTAAATACTAAGGATGTAAGTTATTTTTCTATAAATTTTCCTTCCTTGAGACATATGTAATGTTATACACATAATTTATTTTATTAGGTGTCTATAAATACTAATTTAAATTTTATATCATGAATAAATCAATTTTTATGATATTATAATTGTATTTCAATGACATTATTTCAAGGGGATTATGGTTAATTTTTAAGAAAGTGGTAAAACTATTATGTTACAATGCCATCTTTTATAAGGATTGATTGTGGTCAAGTCTTCAATTTAATAATCTTATGTTATACCTCAATATAATTATCAAGAAATTTACTATACAATATTTATTTCATAGTAATAATTTTTCATTTTATTTTACTCTATTTATATACTCAAGAGTTCATATAAAATTATAAAAAATAATATTTTAAATCAAAACAATTTTTCACCAAAATGTATTTTTTCTAGAAATATCATCAAAATTTTTTAAAAAGTTTTTTTTAAAATAAGGAAGTATATTTTACACAATAATGTTGTTTAATTATTTAAAAATTCAACATTTATTGTATTTCTTGATTTTTTTCATAGAAAAGTATTTTCAAAATTTATTATGGTTTAAAAATAGATTTTCAATAAGAAAAGAGAATTTTCTTGAAAATTAATTTAATGGTATATTAATTGTATTTTAATTTAACAATGTAAAAAACCCTTATTTTTAACTTATTAATCAATAGGGATATTATCTAATGATATCATATTCATTCATTCACTGGATGTATTAAAATTTTTATGTATATATTGTTATGTAACCCCTTTCTTTTCTATGAGATAATAATGTTTCAAAGAGATTGTTATGGAACCTATTTCCTTCCCAGAGTTTTATCACGTTTAAAATAGATTTTTTTGGAACATATAAAATTTCACTTGGATAATCATTTTATAAAAGGAATAATTATGGTTTTTATGAATTTTTTATGATATGATGTATCCTTTTCCATTATTCATGTTCTGGTTCTTAAAAATTACCTATATGATGTGGCGACCCAGATGTCACCACAATAACCTGTTATGGATTATATAATGGGGATACCCAGATAACATAAGGTGATCCTATTATATCTTAAACTATGAGGTTTCCCAGTTAGCGACCATATGCATCGAGTATTGTAAATTTTCTTGGGAGGAATGAATGAATGAGTTACCTAAGGGCTTATAAAATGGATTTTACTATGCTCTAGTTATTTCTGAAATGGGATTAACATGAGTTTTGAAGAAAAATATTCCATTATAACCAAACATATTTATTGTCTAATATATGGTTATATAATGTTTCTTTTCAAAAGTATTTATATCACATGGCTCATGATTACAGATTCAGATGAATCATTCCTTTTCCATGATTTTATCTTTGATTATCTAGTTATTGTTGGGTTAGGGTAATTTTAGGATTTGAATATATTGTCAGATTATGTGATCAAATAGTTATATATTTCTCATTCCAATTTATAAAATTAAATACTTATTTTGTATTTCATTCCTTAATAAGCAATTCAATTCACCCACATACATTTCTTTTTTCCCTAAGTAATAAATAATGAGGTTGAATGAAATATTTCATGAGTGGATTTGATATATTTAATGAGTATAAAAAATATTATATAATAAAATATGAGTTATGAGGAAAATTATATATTTACTTCATGGTTATTGTTTTTGTCAATGTTTTTTCTAATATTCTGAAACTATAAAACTAAAAGGTCCTCAAGAATGCATGGGATAGAATTTTTCCTTCTTTTTATTTTAAGGTGTGGATGGAAATTAATGGGTCACCATAATAAAAAAAATGCT
Source organism: Viscum album (assembly GCA_963277665.1). Lineage (NCBI taxonomy): Eukaryota > Viridiplantae > Streptophyta > Magnoliopsida > Santalales > Viscaceae > Viscum > Viscum album. Next base: position 119,297,139 of record OY728137.1, read on the forward strand.
GAAAATCAAAATATTAAGATTTTCTAACTGAATCCTGAAATATGGGATTTGGGATATTATAGTTGGTATTACAGGTTTATTTAGATGATATTGTATATTATGATGTTTTAATGTGAGATTATTTTAAGAGTTACAGATACCATCATAGGTTAATACAATTAAAATTTTTCATAATATAAAAATTTATAACACCTCATTTTATAGTTTTAGGAATTAAATATTTTATGGTTATTAACAACACTTTTAGATGTTTAATTGGGATGAGGTATTTGTAAGATGTAGGATCAATATAATGGTTTATTAAGGGAATACATATCTTTCATGCTTAAAAAATAGGAAAACATGTCTGAAAAGTGAAGGCTCATCTCATCTAGAGTAGTAGTATGGTGAGAACTCATGAGTTAAAAATGATAAGGGTTTCAATACTATCACTAACCAATACCATTCCCTATATTGTATGAATTATTTATAGGTAATTAGCATGTTTAATTCAGAAAATATGGGATTTTATTTTTGGAATAAATGTTGATTTATATTGGCTGAATATATGATAAAATCATTCAAATAATTGGGTTTCAAACATATTTAGAAAATTATTTATGTATATTAATAATATTTATATATGGAATTAATTCATATGATCATTGTTTTTTGATATTAAATTTTCATTATTAATGTATCATATAATGGTTTAATTATTTTTTTATTTATTATTACAAGTTTTAACCTTTTTTATTTTAAAATTTAAAATGATATGTGCAATAAATTTTTATCCCTTTCTGGTCACATTATGTTATAAAAGTGTAATTTATTTCAAAATGAACTGAAAATATCATCATGGATACACTTAATTTGTTGAAAAGATGATATTTTGTTGTAAATTTATTAATGGGAGAAATTTCAATATTAAAGTAAGTTTATTTTCAGATTCTTATAGTCAATAAGTTATGAGAATTCTGGCTCTATAATATAAGGATATTGGAAAAAAACTATCCTACTACTTTATTTTATAATGAACTTATGTCCTTCTCAATCAAAAAAATTATGGTTTTTAGGCTCATACATTAAATTGATCAATATCTTCTTTGTAATCAATGACAACAATCACTCTCTAAAATTATTTACTATTTTCATATATTCTAACCTATGTTCTATTATTTAGATACCAGGTCATCTGTTAATAAATTTAACCTTTCTACATTTTATTTGATATTATTCAGATGATTTTTTTACCATTTTACAATTTGGTTTTATAAATATTATTTAAAAAAATTTATCCTTTTATTGCTGATATAATGTTATAATTTCAAGGAAAAATATATTATGAAGGTAGGATGTCAAATGTGGTTAACTTAGATAAAAAAAATAAACAACATAAAAAGACATGAAAATTTATTTTATCATTCCTTAGACACAAAACCATGATCATATTGAGTTATACCAAAAACATAGTTAATTTTTTATTTCATAGAAAACAATTATTTTTATGTTTGATAATGTATTCTACATACAACAACGAACATAGAAGACCTATAGTATAAATTATTGTTATAACCTTGCCATTAAATTTGGTTTTATAATTAATATTAAATAAATTATGAAATATATATATATATATATATATATATCAATATAAAATATTGATATATTTTAGTTAAATAATCAATAAATAATTAGTAAAGTGATTTTACCCTTCTAAAATGTGTTTTCATCCAAAATGAGCTTTATTTCATTTAAATAATAATGTATTTTAATAACTTTTTATAAATTTTTTTATATTTTATTTTAAAAATTGAATTTATATTTTTTGGAATTAGAATATCCCAATTTAATTTGGTTTAACATATAAAAAATTTTGAAAAATATTAATTTTTAGTGATTAGTAAAAAATTCTGATTTCTGAAAAATGAGTTGTATTATAAAAAAAATTATGTAAATTTAAGGTTCAAACTTTTTATTAATGTCATTACATGAAACCTACTGATTATTAAGTTATATTTAGTTCACTTCATTACTTCTAATCAACATTATATTGGTTTTTCGGTTAAAAATGGAGGGTTTTTCTTAAATACTTTTTAAAATGTATAATGCTTCTTCATTTCATCTATTTAAAATATTAAATAATGGGGAATTTTTTAAATGATATTTATTGAGTATTTATCATTAAATAGTAACTAATTTTCAAAAAATTATATGTTTTTTATCATAAAATTAATATAGAATAATTTGTTGTTAAAAAATAAACATCATAAAAAATAGTTGTCTCGTCGAATCTTTAGGATTAATATGAAATTATTTTATTAAACATAAGTGGTTTTAATTTTTCTATGTGGATTCATTTTTTGGAATCATGATAATTGATTTTATTTAACACTTTAATCTAAATCTTTACCATAATAAATAGTGAATGAAGTTAAACAAATTACATTAACTAAGGTAAAAATTATTTTACAATGGGATTAAATATTATAAATAAGAGGGATCATGACCTAGAAACACTTACAACACCCATATTTAGGAAATAGATCAACCATATACCTTCTATTATAGACAATGGAAAACTATTGGTACTATTTACATGAATTAAATGTGTGCTGAATTCAGTCTATGATGAAATTACAAGTGTTCCACTCACCTCAACTATAAATGGACCCCAACATTCTTCCCCTCTTATCCCTATCTAGAATTATTGTTTTGAAAAATTCCAGACCAAATAAATTCTAAAATACCATCATTTCAGTCAATAAGTATTACTTTGGGATGAAATCCAACCAAGGAAGGCCTTTGGTGAAATCGAAAAAGAGTTAAACGAATAAGAGGTAACATTCATCCATGGGAACTATTATATTATTTCCTTACCAACCCATTATATTATTTTTATACCATTATGATATAATAAAAAAAATTCCCTATATTAAAGTGATTTTATGTTATGGTAATTACTTGAAACAATACAAAATTCCGTCAAACGTGTTATGATATCATCATTCGTGTGTATGGTGGACTACCAGCTCGTTAAACAATGTCATTCATTTTTTTAATACCACCACTCATGGTTGGGAATAATGATGGATATAAATTTATATATGACATTTAAAACATATTAATACCATTTAATTAATTATATAAGGTACTCTAATTCTTTATCCGTAATTCATAAGGGATACGATAACATTTCTCATGTGTAAGGTACACTACCTTCTCAAGAATCTATTTATTAATTTTTCACTAACGTATTAGATAGAATGAAATAAGAGTAATAGTACTAAATATATATGACATAAATGAAATATTTATTATAGAAATAAAATATTTATCATTACATGAATAGAATATAACTTTTTATTTCTGTACTTTTCACTCACTCAAAAAGTAAATACTTAATTCGTAGACATGTGAACTAACACAACATTAAAGTGATGAGATTCATTTTTTCATAACCACATTAAAAAATGACATATATAATTATATAGAGTTAAATATAATTGAATTTATGGCATTATTATATTTAATTCAATATAGAATATTACTTACCCTTTTCTATAATGATCGTTGAAAAATGAAAACATCACTCATGTGTATGTACGCCCAATCATCTATATGATTTCATTTTTAATTCATTTATCATTACCATATTTCATGATTGACAAGAAAATTATAATTTATGTTTAAATATGATAATTAATTAATGATTATAATTATTTATCTATTTATATTATGACCTATTTGACAATAGCTAACCTAGAAAAGTTAATTTTTGAAACAATACCTAACAATGAAAAACCATCTAACACATTCCAAATTGATTAAGTAATCATATAAAAAATAGTAATAAGTAAAATAAAAATATTATTAAACCATAAATAAATTATTATGGAATTTAATAATTATTATAATTCATTTATTAATGATTATATTGAACAATAGTGATGTTTCAAATTCGAGGTAAATGTTTTTCTCATCTCTATTTTATTTCGGTGTGATATAATTCATATTAACCACATTTTAATATATGTTGTATATGATACCAATGAGATTTTTTTGTTTTATTATTATCATTATATTAATGGGGATTTAATTTAGGTATTAGGTTATCTCTTTCATTGGGTTTACAGATTCAATGTTACCAAATATGTGTAAGATTTTGTCTCATTTTTCCCTTCTTTGAGATATTTGTTCTGTTATATGCCTATATTATTTTATGTTGTGTATATAATCCCCCATTAAGAAGTCATATCATGAATCTTTTTATTTTCATGATATTGTTTTTTTCGTTTAATTATATTATTTCACAAGGATTGTGATTCAATGTTACCAATGTTTTGATTGTTTTGTATTACAATCACATTGTTTATCGAGATTATTTATCACTATGTCTAGAATAACTAAATTTAAGAATATACCTATAAATAATTATAATAATATTTATTATCTAATTTTTATTTCCTAAGAGTAAAAGCTTTACTTTCATTTCCTTCTCTTCATGTACTCATCATTTTAGAGATATTTTTTTCAAGAAAAATCTACTATTTGGTCGAAAATTAGTTTTCTTTCTAAACTATGATTTCTAAATAATTTATCAAAAATTGTTTACTTTTTTTCGAATGTAGATGGGTATTTCCCTAGATAAATGTATTAAATTGTTTATAAATTATTTTTTAATTATATATTAATATTGTTTTAAAAGAAAAATATATTCAATTTTTTCTTAGTGTTAAAAGATGTTTTCAAAATGAAAAGTGAATTTTCCTTTAAATTATCTTATTGATATTTTAATTATATTTTCATTCCTCAATTTCTAATGTACTTTTGGTTATGTATTCTACACTATGGATATTTTTTAATGACATCGACCTCATTTTATCTGTGGATGTATTAATATTTTTGTAAAAATATTTTTATTCCACCTATTTCTTTTCTGTGTGATAATCATGATTCAATGAGATTTTAATGGAAAATGTTTCTTCCATATGTATTAAATATATTACAATGAGATTTTCATTGAACCTATTTTTGTCTATTTTTTAATCACAAAAAAAATGAATACTGATGTTTTTTATTATTTTTATTATTATATGGAGACTCATTATACATTATTCGTGATATGGTTGTAGACATTATTTATACAATTGGGTGACTATGATAGAGTTGGGTGAACCCATTGCAACTTATATAACGGGGATGCCTAGAGAGTTTGGAGTGATCCCATTATAGGTTAATTTATTGGTCATCCTATAAATATCTCAATTTCATTGAGAAATATATCTTGACTTTAAAGGAAAGAAGTAAGAAGTTATATGAGGTTTCTCTTATGGACTTAACAAGGCTATAATTTTTTTTCCAAAAATTGTTTAATATATGTTATGAAGACAAATTATCCAAGATAAAACAATGTTTTTATTCTTCCTACAATTGATTTATATTGTTTTTATGATCAAGATTTATATCACATGGTTCATGAATATGGATTCTAATGAATTCTCTCATTTCTAGTTTATCATTTTTTTATCAAAATATTAATCGAAATGAGTTTTTTATTATTCTCCCACGCATTCTGATTATGTTTCCATTCCATTATTAAATTATTATTCTCATTAATGAAATTAAATTGTAAATGATTATCTCTACCCTTATGGAGAATTTAATATCTCCCTTATTTTGCCTCATTTTTCAATTATTATAATGAATGTGGTTAAACAAAATATTTCTAGAAGTGATTTTATATGGATGATGATGATGACTTAGTGTGAAATTAGAAATTTTGGATTAAATTTTGTATGTTAACTTTTTATAACATGGGTATTTTTAATGTAGTATTATTTGTCTAATTACCTATGTTTATAAACCTTTAAGTTCCAAGATAATTTCTATGATCTAATTTTTCATTTTGATGTTCTAAGGACTATATAAAAAAAATGGTTCATAATTAATTGAATCAAATCTGAAAATGTAATGTTTATGATTTTATCAAAAGATCTAGGAGTGTGGGTTCAGTTAATTTATATTCACATAATTCATAATCCCATTTGTTTAATTATAGATACTATATTTTTTTAATTTTTAATGTAAACAAGATTAATTGTTTTTCTATACATTAAAAATTAAAAAAATATTAGTGTGAGAATAACTAATAATAGTGGTAAGACCATATAAGAATATATAGGATTTTTAAATCATGACACCATCTTTTAAATCTATGATACATTATTTTAAAACTAGATCCTTCATTTTCATCATCAATTCGATGCTATCAAAATATATTACAATGAAAATATGAATTATCCAAATACTATCCTCCTAGAGTGTCAAACCAAACACATAGTAAGGATATATTATTTTGAATTAGTTAACACTTGAGTAAATACCAAGGAGTAATTTTTATATTAACCATAGGTAAATTTTTTCTAAAACCATTCCCACTTTTATTATATAGAAATATATGTATTTTTTGGAAAACCCACATAATATGAACATTATAGAAACCGAATGATGCCCATTTCTACTGATCATTAAGGCCAATCATATGGTTATTTTCCCTCAAATATATTTTCTTTAATCAAGTTCCCATGTTTTAAAATAAACATAGTATGATACCAACTATAATAATCCCAACCATTGTAACTAACATACGGTGCATGATTTATTTCAATGAATCAAGATATAAGGAATAACATCACAAATGATTTAATGGTTTAGAATTTTCAGTTAAATAGACACATAATTCAGTCTTTCATTACATTTGGATGAACAAATTATAAGTTAATTTTTTTAGAATACCACTATTCACTATATAATATCCTTTCATTTCATTCATTGAAAACATCATCAATTCCAGTGAAGGGAAACAAAATAAGGGTGACATCAAATTCCCATTAAAGATTATGTATAGTGAATATTTCCATTAATCATTGATCACCATGAACATGTAATCTTAAATAACTATATACATATTAAATTTCAATAATATGACTATTTGGACTAGATATTGAATAATTAATATGGAAAGGTAAATAAAAAAAGAAACATTCTATTTAAACAACATGACTATAATGAAAAGATATGAATAAGAAAAACACAATGTTAAATAAATGAACAGAAATTCCATTTTAATAACTTGAATATCATAAATTAAAATTTAATAATAAATTTCAATGGGTTAGTAACTGAACATGCATTCCATTTAAATAAATTGATGATCATGAATAGATCTTGAATAATAAATATGGTATGGTAAATAACTGAAAACACATGTAATTTAGTAGATAAACTGAGAATTAGATTGCATCCCGATATGATATCATTGAAAAATTATAATGGATAGTAATAAATTAATTCTTAATGAATATAACTATTAATTAGTGGATATCATGACATCATGAATCACAATACCTCTAATGTTAAAACGTTTTAAAAAATATTTTAAAATTGATTGGTAGTTGTAGAGAAGAAACCCATTTAACTAAGGCTATCTAAATAATTCATCTCATGAGATTACCAATGCGTCGAGGGGATATATTTTACCCATACCAACACATATCATCATTTAAAATTCATTCTTCATTTATCAAATAAGTGAATTAATAGAAGAATAATTTTCCTTTTCATTAAAAATTTATATTAAATAAATAATATGGATTTATCAACAATTTAGATATATTCATAGAGAATTAAATGTAAAACCCCACATTCATATACATTTTATGATGTTAATATATTTATTATATAGTATATATTTTTATGTAATATTTAACACTCATTGATCACTATAATTAGAATACATTAAGAATGTTAATGACTATAGAAAATGATTCAAGAAAATTAATTTTAACTCTTTCCCTGGACAATTGAATAGAAAAACCCAAGAAAATAATTAGGATTAAAATGCCCTGATCCCAATTACCAAGAGTTAGTGAATTATTTTAATACATTGGAATGAGTACAAGGAATCATTTCCCGAAATACCGATCAATTTATCAGTCTTGGAAAATAGATTACAAACATGAACATTACATTACAAATTAGAAAATAAAACACAACATAAATGTTCCTTTGAGAACGAAATTAACCCCCTAGATTAACCCGAATTATAAATCAAAACACACTACTTATAATCCGGGGATAATTAAAACATAGAAATGGGTGAGCTCATACACTCAGTAATGATAACAATTTAGTAGAAACATTCATAAATAAGAATAAACATTTGAGGAAATGTATATGATTAAAACAAAAGCCTTTTAAACATAAACATCAGGATAATATGGCATAGATACAATAAAATAATGGAATTTACTTATTCACATGGATATTCTACTAGTTGAATAATCACATGAAATATAATTATCCACTTTCATAATGATGTAATTATTAATTCCAGACATCATAGCAACATATTCAAATCCTTGTGCCAAGACTAAAAATAAGATTTTATCAAGGTCTTGTGCTAAGGCACTAGTTAGTCTCATGAGACCTACCAATGCATCGAGGAGCTATATAGAGCTCCACCTGTCACTTCCTAAGTCTAATTCATTACTCATATGAAAATGTTTAAACATAACATAAGATTTCATATTAAAACTCGCATAAGAAATGTAAAAACATTATTCAGAAACCATGAATTGTATAAAAATAACACATCTATAGTAAAACATATCACAAAACCTTCAATACAATATGAATGATTTGTATCAACTCCAAACAAGATTAAAATCCATCAAGGGATTTTGATATAGATGAAAATTATTTGAAAAAATCTTTGAGAGAAATAACCCTTTTTCATAAAAACATTTAAAAGTCACACACTTTTTAAAGGAAGACATTTAATGATATTTTTCAATAAATTTGTCCCATATCACTTTGAAACTATTGAAAGTAATTAACATTTTAAATGCATTTATGGCCATATAAATAAGTCTTTAAAAATAATTTAGAAGACGTGGACATTAATGAGAATGATTTAGAATAATAAATATTTAAAATATTTAAAAAGATGTTTTAGTAAAAAAGTATCTTAAACAATCCCTTTGAAAAATCTTTTATGAAACATGGAAATGGATAATAAATATGCCCCAATAAATACATACGTAAAAACAGCCTCGAATAATAAAGAGATTGTAAAATTAACCATTACCTTGCACTTTTCTTTAGGCGAGGATACGTTTAACCTCTTGTATAATGACCACTGTATGTTATTAGATAATACCAGAACAATATTCATATTTATTATATTCATTACTATTCACACCCAAAAATTGAACTTATAGTATATAATTTTATACTATGTTATAGTTCATTTAGTCATGTGGATGGATGTTCATTAAGCTATCAAAATGATCGAATGATTTTAATAATAAAAAATTTCATAAAGTATCAGGGTGTAACATTGTTGTATAATCTCTTTGATACATTCCATATACACCATCATAGAAAATAGTCTTCAATTAAATTTTCACTAGTTCTATAAATTGTATTGATAAAGGTGGAATTTTAATTGTTCCCATGACCTGTATAGTGAATCTTTAGGTTGTTTGGGTGTGTTCCTTATGATATTAAACTCATCCAAAACACTAAAGGTGGTGGTAGAGGTATACACTTTATGTATATTGTCATTCTTGAGTCACCATCTCCTCATCAGTGGTGATTGAGGTCCTTTGTAGGATTTAATGTTTGTAGGTCAGTTTTGGTTGTTGTGTAAGGTTAGTTATTTAGAGATTCATAAATTACATAGTATTATTGGGAGATTTCTTATTTTGGGACTTCTGATCATCGGTTTTAGAGAATATTGATGTTAATATTTTTTATGGTGTGTTCATTAATAATTTTTTAGTTATACAATCATGATATGTTGTTCCTTGTGGAAATACTTATGTATCAATGATTGATTTTATACCTTACGGATTATGTGGGTTATAGTTTCACACTTTAGTTTTGATGTGCGATAATTTGGGAGGGACTATGTGTGTTGATGGGGAGACGTGGTTCGATGTTAATCAAGTTAATATAATTCATTTTCTTGTGAAATTTTGGCTTTGGATGTGTACACTATGATATGGTGTTCCAGGTATGCGGTCTAAGATCACCCTTTCCACTCAATTATGTGACCCCATAATATAAAACATGTCATTTATTATTTAGTGATGTTTTATATTGAGGTTTATCTTCTTCTTTTTATATTGTATATATGGATTTGGATAGATTCTCTCTTTAATAATTGGTGGTGTCCCATAGTTTTATAATAGTTTTTATATCATTTAATATTTTATTTATTTAATGTTATGTGGGTGGATCTCAAATAACGATGGTATTTTATATATTATTTCTTTATCCCATTGAGTTCATGATATAGGTATTTCTATAAAGAGTTTTTTGGTATCTCACCACATAACATAAATTATAAATGTTTTGGAGTCCAAATAAATTTATCTATCATTATTGGGAAATTTATCTGATGATTATGAGTTAGGTTGTTCATAGATATTTTTAAAGATGTTTGAGGAGTTGATTACATGGTTTTGAGGAATTGTGTGTGCGTGATGTTTTCATGATCCTAATTTCCTTCTAATGTTTTCTCGAATAGTACCTGTTCATATATAGTGGTTGAGGTTTTCATTTTCATTTTCATATGAATTGATCAATGAATTTATGCGGGTGTCAATTTAAATTGTGGGGAATGTTTTGACCCCTACAAGTCACTATGGGTTTATATCTTATATTGTTTTAGGGTGTCGCAAAATATTAGTGGTTTTCATCTTTATGTTTTCCGTTTTTGGTAAAAAATTTCTATCACATGGTCAGTATTCATAGTTTAGTAGAGAACATGTAGAATATTGATTATATAATCCTTTATATATTATTGTAATATAGTATGTTTTTTTGTATGGGTAGCATACAGTTACAACCAAACATTATGAATTCATTAAGAATAAATAAATGTATCTTTTACATTATAGTGGTAGTGTATTGTTGGTGTATGATTGGGGGAAAATAAGTTGGTGTTCCTACATCAGTGATATAGAAGATAGTCGATATTTTTTATGGAATGATCATGTATTTTTAAACCATATGGAGAAACCATTGAAGTGTGTTTTTTTGTTCAGTTTCAAGCTATATGTTCAATGGTATACTAAAACATGTTATTTATTGAGTATTCAATTAATGTTAAATTTACACCTCAAACCATACTCTCTTTGTATGATATTCCATATCGATTCTACCCTATTTTTTCATAATTACTTCTGTGTGACATTGGGTGATATCCCTCCATAACATTATGATTTTTGGCCACAATTTTATTGATTTAAATGGGATTCTTCAAGATAGTCACTCTATTTCTCTTTTTAACCTTTTTTCTCTTCCCCCACACCCATTCATTTCTAGATCATTTTTCTGCCTCAATCCTTAGGGGATACCATGGATGATATTATGGTTAATGGTGTATTTAATATAAATTTTTGGGTTTTAGGGATTATAGAGTTATTGTACTTACTTGTGGAGGGTTCTAAAAAAATGTTATTATATGGAAGATTATTTTTTCCAGCATACACATGATTGGTGGTATGTTCTTCTGTTTGTTCCCTTTAAATTCCATATCATTTACAAATTTATGGATTTAAATGCCATATTTTTTTATATTAAATAAATATGTGATAGTTATTATGTTTTCCAAAAATGTATTGAGGACATGAAATCATTGAATATTGATCTTTTATTTTTATTAAAAATTTTTAAATTATTTTAAAATGTTCAGAGTTCATAAAATTTTTATGTGTGTTGTTAAAAGTTATTTAGAAGCTTATGTGCATTTGGCCCCATTAAGGTCATATATTAGGTGAAAATGGATCCATGGAATTTTATAAAATGTTTGAAAGTGGTTAGGGTCCAAAAATAACATCAAATGTTTCGTGTAATGTTTTGTTTAAAATATTATTTTCATTTGAGATTTTCAATTGATGGAATGATGGCTTGGTATCTCGAGATAATTATTAATGAAAGGACTTTTGTGTAATATAAAAATCAATTTTTCTAAAATGTTGATACCCACTTTTGTTGGAACCTTGTTTTTGTTTGTCTTATATTGACTAGTTCTTAAAGTCCAAAGATTATTTTTAATGATAATGTTCGAAATAAATTGAAACGGACAATTTCACATTAGATTGTAAGAGGTGAGATGAGGTTTATTTCTACAAATCTATACATGTTCTATGCGATGGGTTGATTGATGAACGTTTTTTTGAATTTTCAAGGGAATCCTAGGAAGTTTGTATAATTCATATATAACTAAAAAATGTAGTTTAGATGATATTCTTAAAAATTTAGGTGTAAAGACTCGAAATTTCCATGTAATTTTTTTAATTAAATGGGAATTTTATAAGTCTTCCAAAATATGCAGTGCATGATTTCGAGACCTGGTATGCCCGAAATCAATTTCTAAAGTTTTTTTAGTACATTCAGTAAATGTACGAGAGAGATTTTATAAATTTTGAACCGGTGCTCAGAATTGAAATCTGAGGGCACCATTGTACTCGTAGTGTTGGTATTCGCTTAAGAAGACTTCCACCTCGACGATAGTGGGTTGAGAATAAAAGATTATTTTTCGGTTTTAAGTGAAACATTAAAATAAAAATAAATGTGTGTGAAACTTCATTTTAATTTTACCAACAACCATGTGGGTGTTGGGAGGTAGGACCCACTAGAACTATATCCTCCATGTGGAGGTTGGATGTGGGGACCACCAGGCCATAACCTCTCATGAAAGGTTATGGTGGTGGGGACCACCCCGCCTCAACCTCCCATGTGAAGTTAATGTGGTGGGGATCACCCGAGACCAAAAAACCTCCCTTTTTAAATAATAGAGGTAGGGAACACCCGAACCCTATTAATGGGAGGACAGGAAAACCCCTCAACTCCCCTCATTAATGAGAGAGAGCCTCTTGACCTCCTCTAACTTTAATTTTTCCTATGCACCACCCTTAACACGACATCCTATGTTATTAATTTTCCCAATTTGAATATTGTACCATCAATAAAATTGAGGAAATCATATCACTTTTGGCATTTGGGTGGAATATTGGGGAGAAGGGAGGTTTGGAGAAATAGAGTTCTCCAACGAAGAACCTCTTCTCCCAATAAAGAATGAAGAACGCATTCATCCAAGGAAGAACGATGGAAATGATATCCTCCGATCTAATTCCCTGGACTCCTACCCACATGGAGCATCTTCCACAAATGAAATGCGAGCTCAGGATTGGAAGTGTGTGGCGAATGAGACGAACGACGACAACTCCATCTTCTTCCCCATGACTTCATCAACGAATGACGATCAAGGTAGGGGTATTTTTCATTTATGTTCCATGTTCTTCATTTATTTCATAACCATGAATGAGGATTCTTTCTTTTTATGTGCGGATTGTCGTGGTTCATTCTAGAGTAATGATTGCTATAACCATAAACGCGGAGGGTCTGGGCCAAACTAACATGGCCCAACACCCTCCATCGATTTATTTTGTGATTTCCTTCATCATGGCAACAAAACAATGATGATAAGAAGGCGACCAAGACAAAGGTCATGCTTCTAGCAGCCTCCATGACCCGCGCCGCCCCCGAGGCATCCCGCACTACCACCAGCCTACTCAGCCTCCACTCGGATGCCCGCCCACCGGCCAGCCCGACCGCCTCCCGGCCACTAGCCGACCAGCTCGCGGCCCGCCGGGCCGCCACACGGCCTGCTCGGCTACCACCTGGCATGCCCGACCACCGCCTGAAGACCCACTGGACAGCCCATCGGCCTGCTAGCCGCCTTCTAGCATGCCTACGCCCTGCCGGCATACTCAGCCGCCACACAGCCTGCCTGGCCGCCTCACGGCTAGCCCGCCGACCTCCTGGCCTTACGGGCTAAACCGCCCGAGCCGCGCCCCTTACAGCGCCTGGGCTAAACTGGTCGCGCCCTCACGGTGCTCTGGGATGAACCACCCTCACAGTACCCTCCAGGAAAAACCGCCCAAGTGGCCTAGTAGGCTGGGCCCAGCGGGCCGGATAGAACATAACATGCTGGCCCGCCCAATAGGCTGGGCCAGTCCCAACCAGTCTGACAGGGTCGAGCCGGCTCGGTCCGACTAGGTCGGACTGGACCCGGGCCTACTACCAACCATTTAATTTCTTCTGGTCATATCATTGGCACCAAACATCTATTAGATCAACCGTCAATTACACTGGAAAACTTGGAGTGTGACAGTCCCTTTGAATCTACCCCACTGGAGTTCAGGGTATAGTTGAGATATGGTAATGTTGGATCGTGCACAAATCCAACTAGGCCCTAGAGATCTAAAAGGCTAATTACTCACATAGATTGATGCATAGTTTATTGCATTGAGACCCCTATGACGTGGTAAACCTTTTGTATACTTCTTAGTGGGACTTCGTGGAAGTTGATGTATCGACACTTGGCTTGAGGAGAGGACCCTCCAAGAATCAAGCATTCTTTGTGTGGAAACCCTATGGTTGGATACTCTCTAGCTACTATTCCTGGATACTATGAGGGGTTGACAGCTCTGACTACTGTTCCTGGATCTTATTTGGGATAATCGTTTTTTACTACTATTCCTTGATCCTATATGGGTTCAACAGTTTTGACTTCTGTTACTGGATCCTATGTGTGTTTGACAGCTCTGACTATTGTTCCAAGATTTTGTGTGGGTTCGACAGTTCTATCTACTGTTACTGGAACCTATGTGGGTTCAACATGTTGGACTACTATTCCCAGATCCTATGTGGGTTCGACAGCTCTAAATACTGTTCCCGGAACCTGTGTGGGTTTGACCATTCTAACTACAATTCCTGGATCCTGCTTGGGTTCGACAGTACTGACCACTATTCCTGGATCCTATGTGGGTTAGAGAGCTCTGACTACTATTCCTAGATCCTGTGTGGGTTCGACAGCTTCGACTAATGTTCTTGGATCCTGTGTGGGTTCGATCGTTCTGACTACTGTTCCGGGATCCTATGTTTGTTCGACAGCTCTAACTACTATTTCTGGATCCTGTGAGGGTTTGATAGTTCAGACTACTATTCTAGGATCATATGTGGGTTCGACAGAATAGATTATTTAGTGGCCACATCTAATCATCTCTTACTCTCTAAAAAAGTTGTATATCTATGTGAGTTGAGTTAGAAATATTTGTGTTTTTCTCATGATTGGGATGGATTACTTGATAACTTAGGTATATGTATGGGCATATAACTAAGTGGGTAATCTTTTTATTTCATACATTGTGATTTATCCTTGTGGGATTCTATGAGACCTTGAGGGTCTCGGGGTCCCTACTAATTATTGTTATATTCACCCTTATACGAGATATGCCCACACCACGTTGTGTTGTATGAAAACGATGGAAAATTATGACTGAGGCAAAGAGCACCAGGACAGAACGGTACCCGGAGGTAGACCATACGGTGTGACGATACACAGAGGAGACAGAGAGACCTAGAGTGCTGAGGAGTCGATCTGTACCTACCCTTTAGGTAGTAACCTCGGAGGATGACCCAGCGGTAGGTTTTATTTAGTTTTACTTTCTTTTTCCTTGTACTTTACAGTTGGGATTGTATTTCTGGTCCCCTTTTTTACTTTCAGTATGCTTTGTTATACATTTTTACATAGTGTTTTCTTCTATCTTGTATTCTATATTGTGAATTTTTCTGATTATAAAGGTAATGTCTTCCTAGTTTAAGGGATTTACGCCTTTAGTGCTAGTCGTCATCCCCTGGCCTATAGATAGCGGGTTTGGGGTAGTCACGGAATGGGCCCGAGGGGACGGGTTATGACAATTGCTGTCAGAGGAGTCGATTCTACCACAGAACTTAGGACTCTGATCTTTTCTGTAATGAAATAGTCATAAGGATACTAAGTGTGGTTTTTAGTTAAGGGAGTCTAGTTTTGGTGCAGAAGCAGATGTATCCATACACCAAGACCTTGACTTCTGATTTCTAACTTAGTGCACGAAAACACTGATTGCGTGTCTGTTTTCAAGAGTATTTTGTGATATCTTGAGTCAGCTCACTAGTTTTAACTTTTTGACCATGGTACATCAATTTATTTTTAGGATTCCTCCATGTAGACAGCCATCCAGGGTTCCGTGAGTAGTACGCCTGGATAGCCCACTGATTGAAGATCCCTCAGTGCAGGGTTCATTTCTGGTGGAGGCTCCAGCAGTACCACTTCACGTTCGGA
Organism: Viscum album; assembly: GCA_963277665.1. Taxonomy (NCBI): domain Eukaryota; kingdom Viridiplantae; phylum Streptophyta; class Magnoliopsida; order Santalales; family Viscaceae; genus Viscum; species Viscum album. The sequence continues at coordinate 119,313,361 of OY728137.1, forward strand.
CACCTATTCCACTGGCCCTAGAAATTGAACATGGATGCCGCCAAAGCGCATTGCATGAGTTCCAGCGCGAGAGGTCGCCCGGGTTTAGGGCAGAGACGGACCCGCAGACTGTTGAGGAATGGCTGGAGGGGGCGGTGAGAGTCTTCAGACTGGTAATGACACCAACTGACCTTATGGTGATCTTTTCCATGATTCGCCATGAGGAAGCAGTAGGCAGATGATAGAGCTTGATGCTCCAGCTGCATGATGAGGTGAAACTTCTCTGGACAGGCTTCGAGAGCCTATTTTGGGTGGATTTTGTCCCAGGCACCCTATGTTCTATGTGGATAAAGGAGTTGCTTCATCTACAATAGGGCAGCATGACGGTGGCATAGTACTCAGCGAGGTTCACCGGCCTCTCACGCTACTCCACCGATATGGTGCGGGATCCATTCTTTAGGGTCGGATCCTTCACGCAGGGACTCAGATGAGAGATTATAGCTCCTATGATCACACTCAGAATCTCGACGTAGGTGAGGGTTCTAGATAGATCCCTCCGGGTGGAGAGTTTCCTTACTGAGAAGTCTCCAGTAGCGAGATCCACCAGAAGTCGACACATAATAGAGTTTCTACAGTTGGATGCAGACAGATGTCGTAGAGATCCAATCAGACTATGCCATTCAGTGGATGACCTTAGGACATGGGTTCGGTTGTGAGAGACATAAGAGAAAGAGTCAGTCATACAAAGAGTAGACAATGTTTCACATGCGGAGGGCAGGGTCACATGGTTCATGACTATTTTACCTTCAGTTCAAATGATCAGTAGATGGTCGAAGGACCGCCCAGGTAGAGACATAGATTCGATCGAGGCGGTCTGCAAGAAGCAGGTGGATGTGGAAGAGGATCTGGTCATACAACTAATGGTGGGTGACATTTCGAGGTGTTACTACCCCCACCAGGAGGTCTACCCCGACTACAAGGAGCAGGTGGACATGGGGGAGCTCAGCTTCATGAAGCTAAGCCTTATGATCATGCCGCTCCGAAGAAAATTTGAGGTATGATTTGTGCCTACTCAACCTTAGGTACAGTTCTTACAGACACAAGTGCCAGTCACTCTCTCATTTCCACCACCCTCGTTCGGAGCATGGTGATTCTGACGAAGCCGTTGGCTCGTTCCTTACGTCTATAGACTCCCACAGGAGTAGATTCAATGATTACACATTGTTTCTTGTACTGTGAGATTACTCTAGGAGGTGATAGATTCATCTAGGACCTCCTTGTAGTGGTGTCGAGGCCTTATGATATCAACTTGGGTATGGACTGGTTATCTACAATCCATGCTCATATTGACTACTTTAGGCATAAAGTGCAGTGTGTCTGCACGGATGGGACCAGGTTTACCTTCACCAGTGATAAGGGAGAAACTACAGCCCAAGACAGACTTACTCGGAGGGGGGTGAAGCCATCACTCATCAGTAGGCTTGCCTTACCCTCAGAGTAGTTGATGTGGAGAGTCTGAGCTACCTGTAGTGGTGGAACAGTATGCAGATGTTTTACTCGATGATATCCTAGGTCTATCACCTTGTAAAGAGGTAGAATTCTAAAATGAATTGTACCTAGGATGGAATTGATATCAACACCAGCATATCAGATGGATCCCACGGATCATCACGAGCTGTGGTTATAGCTATAGGACTTGCAGGGGAAAAGATTCATCTAGCCCAGTGTTTCTCTCTGGACAGCCCCGATTCTGTTTTCCAAGAAGGAGGATGGGATCTTGAGGCTTTGTTTTGACTATCGGCGCTGGAGCCTAGTGACCGTGAAGAACAAGTACCCACTCCCGAGGATGAATGACCTCTATGATCATTTTAAGGGAGCATGTTGGTTCTCGAAGATAGACCTCATATTAGGCTATCACCAGCTCAGAGTTTAAGAAGAGGATGTACAGATGATGGCCTTTAAATTTCGGTACATCCACTATGAGTTCTTCGTTATTCCATTCAGCATAACCATTTATCAAGCATTGTTCATAGGACTCATGAACTTGATATTTTAGACGTAACTCAATCGATTTGTTGTAGACTTCATCGACGACATTCTGATCTACTCGACTACTGATTAGAAGCATGTCTACCATTTGAAGGTAGTACTGGAAACAATCCGAGAGAACTAACATTATGGTAGGATCTTGAAGAGCCAGTTTTGGATCCAAGAGGTTCATATTCTAGGAAATGTCATATAGGAAGATGGAGTTGCAATGGATCCAAAGAAGATTAAGGTGGTGCATTCTTGGGAGCCACGCATGAGTGTGACCAAATTACATCGTTTCCTGGGTTTGGATGGTTACTACCAGTGATTTGTAACAGACTTTTCCAGAGTTGCGGCACCACTATCAGCCTTGATGAATATGAGGCAACCCTTTTGTGGTTAAAGAGATGCCAGCAGAGCTTCCATGAGCTGAGGCAGAGGCTGACTAGTGCCCCCCATCTTGAGGCTTCCATAAGAAGGCATTGGGTATGTAGTCTACTACGATGCATTAGGGACCATACATAGATGTGTCTTGATACAGGAGAAATCATTGATTGATTATGGTGCGCGATAGCTGAGACAACATAAGAATAACTACACTACCCATTACGTGGAGTTAGCAGCAGTGGTCTTCTCATTGAAGATGTGGCGCCACTCTTTGATGGATGAGTGTTTTACTATGTAATCTGATCAGAAGAGGCTCGGGTATATCTTCTCTCAGAAGGATCTGAACTTGAGATAGTGACAATGGATTGATTTCTTCTAGGACTATGACTTTGAGATATTCTATACTCCTAGGATGGGGAAAAGTGTTGCAGATGAACTCAGTAGAAGATCTGGTATATAGTTGTTAGGCGAGGCGACAGAGAAGCTAGCTTCATTATAGATATCATTTTTGGATAGAGATAGAGCAGCCTTTTATAGTCTCTTACAGTCACACCCCCACATCTTCAGTGATTCAGGGAGGCGCAGCATGGAGACGCTGACTGCAAGACATGACATGCTCAGATATTCACAGGGTATGCACCTGAGGGATTTTCTTATGGTGGGGAGAACGACATCCTTTTTAGAGGACATACCATGGTACAAGTGGAACTTCATGAGGATGTGTTGAGGGAGTTCCATAGTTCCACTCTATAAATACATACACGAGTGGAGAAGATGTATTAGGACATCAGACGACATCACTGGTGGCCAGGTATAAAGAAGGCAGTAGCAGTGTTTGTCTCTCATTGCCTCACATGTCAGAAAGTGTAGGCGGAGCACCAGGTACCAGAAGGCTTTGTGCAGCCTTTAGAGGTCCCATAGTGGAAGTGGGATGGGATATCCATGGACTTCATGATAAGACTTCCACGTACGTCCAGGGGTCATGACTTGATTTGGGTGATCGTTGATTGACTCACCATGTCAGCCCATTTCCTACCGATCAGAGAGTAGGGTTCAGTAGAGAGAATGGGACACCGCTACATGCAAGAGATTTTATGTTTACATGGAGAAACTTCTTCTTTTGTCTCCTATAATGATGCAAGGTTTACTTCCCGGATATAGAAGGGGTTGTAGGAGGGTTTTGGGATGCAACTTTGTCTATGCACTGACTTCCATCCTCAGACAGATGGTCAGACTAAGTTGACCATTCAGACCCTCGAGGACATGTTGTGTGCTTGTTTCCTTGGCTTCGGTAATAGATGGTAGGATCACTTCCCCTTGGTGGAGTTTTTATACAATAATAGATATCACTCCACCAATGGTGTGACAAATTTTGAGGTGTTATAGGTGCGACCATGCAGATCACCATTGTGAGGGACTAACCCAAGGAAGTAAGCACTAGTGGGACCAGAGATGGTACGGGCTACCATAGAGAAGGTAGATATCATCCAGGAGCGGATTAAGACTGAAAAAAGTAGGCATAAGTCATATGCTGATTAGAGATGGAGACATCTAGAGTTTGAGGATGGAGACCATGTCTTTTTACGGGTCTCACCCTGATGTGGTCTACAGAGATTTGGCCGAGGAGGCAAGTTATATTCACCTTTCATCTGACCTTTTCAGATCCTCAGTAGATTTGGTGAGGTGGCATACCGCTTAGCTCTTCCACCTCAATTTCACTTGGTGGACGACGTATTCCATGTATCCCAACTGAGGAGATACTTCCACAACCATTCCCACATCACAGACCATGGCGAGCAGGATGTCGACAATAGGGTGACATTTAAGGAGGTCCTAGTGAAGATTGAGGATCGACAAGAGTGGGTCATTCGTGGATGGTCGATACCTCTTGTTCACATTCGTTGTCAGCACAAGAACCTCTAGGTGATAACATGAGAGTTGGAGGCTCAGATGTGTGCTCAGTACCCGCACTTGTTTCCTTATTTCAATTTGTAGCATACAAGGAAAAAAAAGCCATGAGGTGGGGAAAATGTAAAGACCTAGAATTACCATGTAATTTTGTTTAATTAAATGGAAATTTTATGAGTCTGCGAAAATTTACAACGCATGATTCCAAGGCCCGGTGTGCCCAAAATCAATTTATGATGTTTTGTTTCAGTACGTTCAGAAAACGTATGAGCGGGGTTTTATAAATTTTGAACCGCTTTTAAGAATTTAAATTTGAGGGAACCGTTGAACTTGGAGTGCTGGTATTCTCTTAAGAAGACTATCATCTTGAAGGAAGTTTGTCGAGAAGAAACGATATGTTTTGGGTTTTACGTGAAACATTAAAATGAAAATAAATGTGTGTAACACTTTATTTTTATTTTACCAACAACCATGTGCATATTGGGAGGTAGGACCCACTGGAACTATAATCTCTGTGTGGATGTTGGACGTAGGGACCACCAGGCCATAACCTCTCATGAGAGATTATGGTTGTGGGGACCACCATGCCTCAACCTCCCATGTGAGGTTAAGTTGGTTGGGATCACCCGAGACCACATAACCGTCCTTTTTGAATAATAGGGGTAGGGACCACAAGACCCCTATTAATGGCAGGAGAGGGAAACCTCTCAACTCCCCTCATTAATGAGGGAGAGCCTCTTGACATCCTCTAAAATTAATGTTGCCAACACACCACCCTTAACCTGCCAACCTACGTAATTAATTTCCCCAATTTGAATATGTTGCCAACAATTAAGTTGGAGAAATCATAGAACTTTTTGAATTTGGGTTGAATATTGGGTAGAGGAGAGCTTGGGATAAATTTTGTTCTCCCACGAAGAACCTCATCTCCCAACGAACAACTAAGAACATGTTCTTCCAACGAAGAGTGCCGACAATGATCTCTTTTGATCTTCTTCCCAGGAATATTAATTATGTGGATCATCTTCCACACCTGACGTGCGAGCTCGGGATTCGTAGTGTAAGGTGGACGCGACGAATGACGACAACTCCGTCTTCATCCACAAGACTTCATCGATGAATGACGATCAAGGTAAGGGATTTATTTTCATTTATGTTCCATGTTATTCATTTATTTCAACACAATGAATGAGGATGCTTTCTTTTTATGGGTGGACTGTTGTGGTTTGTTCTAGAGGACCAATTGCTATCACCATAAACGTGAAGGGTGCGGGCTAGACTAACATGGCCCGAAACCTTCCAATGATCTCTTTTGTGATGTCCTTCGGCATGGTGATGAAACGATGAGGTGACGAAGGCGGTGAAGACAATGGCCGCACTTCCTGCGGCCTCCGTGACCTGCACCGCCACCGTGGCATCCCGCACCACCACCGGCCTGCCCGGACGCCACCCGGCCACCCGCCAGCCGGCCTACCCTGCCGCCTCCGGGCTGCCCACCGGCCTACCCAACCACCACCCGACCACCCCCGGCCACCACCCGACTACCCCACTCTACCACCCAGCCGCCCATCGGCCTCCTAGGAAAAACTACCTAAGATGCACCTCTCACGAAGACCTGGCTGAACCGGTCGCGCCCTTGCAGTGCTCGGGGCCGAAACGCCCTCGCAGCCCCCTCCAGGACGAACCGCCCACGCTTCCTGCAGGGCCAGACCCCTAGGCCGGGACGAACCTAATAGGCTGGTCAGCCCAATGATCCGAGCCAGACCCAACATGTTTGAAAAGGTCGACCCAGACCGGGTCGGCCCAGACTGGGTCGGTTCGTGTCAGTCCAACCGGGTCGAACTAGACCCGAGCCCATTACAAAGCCTTTACTTTCTTCTGGCCATATCTTTTGCACCAGACGTCAGTTTGACTAACCGTCAGTGGAATTGGAAAACATGGAGTGTGACGGTCCCTTTGATTATACCCCACTGTAATTCGAGGTATAGTTGATATGTGGTTAGGTTGTATTGTGCACGAATCAGACCAGTCCCCTAAGACTAGAAGACTAATAACTCACAGACTGGGCTTCTGATTGATGAATCGTCTATTGCGTTGAGACCACAATGTTGTGGCAGAACTTTGGGATACATACTCTTGGGAATTCATGGAATATGATGTATCAACACCTCACATAAGAAGCAGACCCTCCTAGAATCAAGAATGCTTTGTTTGGAAACCCAATGGATTGTTTCTCTCTGACTACTTTTCCTAGATCCTGTGTGGGTTCAACATCTCAAACTATTGTTCCTAGATCCTATGTGGGATCGATAGTTCTCACTACAGTTCTTGGATCGTGTGTGGGTTCAACAGTTCTGACTACTATTCGTGGATCTTGTGTTTGTTCGATAGCTCTGACGACTGTTCCTAGATCCTGTGTGGGTTCGACAGTTCTGACTACTAGTCTTGAATCTTGTGCGGGATTGACATTTCTGACTACTGTTCCATGATCATGTTTGGTTTCGACATCTCTGACTAGTATTCCTAGATCCTGTGTGGGATTGATAGTTTTGAATACTGTTCCCGGATCCTATGTGGGTTCGATAGTTCTGACTACTGTTCCTGGATCCTTTGTGTGTTTGACAGCTATAACTACTATTCCTGGATCCTATGTGGGTTTGATAGTTTTGAAAACTATTCCTGGATCTTGTGTGGGTTCGATAGCTCTAACTACTATTCCTTGATCCTATGTGGGTTCGACAGATATGACTACTATTCCTAGATCCTGTGTGGGTTCGACAGCTCAGACTACTTTTCCTGGATCATATGTGGGTTCGATAGTTCTTACTACTATTCATGGATCCTATGTGGGTTTGATAGAATAGATTATTTAGTGGCTACATCTAATCATATCCAACTCTCTATAAAAGTTGTATACCTGTGTGAGATGAGTCAATAACTTTTGTGTTTTCTTCATGATTGAGATGGATTACTTGATAACTTAGGTATATGTCTGGGTGTATACCTATGTGGGGTTATATGTCAATTTTATACATTGTGATTTATCCTTGTTGGATTTTGTGAGACATTGAGGGTCTCGGGGTCCCTGCTGAGTATTGTTATACTCACCCCTACACGGGTTATGCCCACACCTCGTTGTATTGGATGCAGATTATAGATAGCGCTGACTGAGTCTGAGAGAACTAGGACCAGATAGTACGCAGAGGTGGACCATATGGTGTTATGATACCCGGAGGAGAAGGATTTACCTGGACTGCTAAGGAGGTGATATGTACCTACCCTTCAGGTAAGAACTTTGGAGGATGACCCAGTGGAATCATTATTTTTAGTTGAAATTTCTGTTTCCTTGTGCTTTATAGTTGGTCTTATATTTCCGTCCCTCTTTTTACTTTCAGTACACATTGTTATACAGTTTTACATAGTTTAATGATTTCATCTTGTACTCTATTATGTTCATTTTTCACGTTATAAAGGAAATCCTTCCCAGTTTTAGGGATTTATGTCTTTGGTGCTAGTCGCCTGCCCCTGGCCAATAGAAGGTGGGCTTGGTGTAGTAACGGCACATGCCCTGGGGTATGGGTCGTGATAGTAGTTGCATGGGGTGATGAGTTCTACAATATAGATTTTTTCACAAGGTAGCTTCATGTGAATATGATGCTTATCAGGTATGACTAGTTCGATGGTACTTCTAGGACAAAAAAATCTTATATATTTATCTAGAGTTTATTTTACATGTTCTGGTATATATTAGTCGAGTCTGAGGGATTTTCCCTTGAAAATTAGTTTTTATATGTATTTATAAGTGGAATCGATTATGTTCCATATTGTATCACATATCCTTTTTTTATTATGTGACACCATTACATTATAATTACATTTATTATACCACATTAATATATTTTCAGGCCACTCATGCTGAGAATCATTTATATATTAATTTATCTAATATCGAAATTAAATTTAAAGCTGATCTTTAATGTGAAAAATTTATATGGAAAAGTTGTATTTATTTTAAAAAATAGTTTTTGAGAAATGTTTTTGGAAAATATTAGGATTTTCTATTATAATTATTTTATTTTCATCCATAATTATCAAATAAAAGTACATGTATTATTAAAAATAATATTAAATGAATGATATTTTTTTAATAAAGTATAACAAACAATATTATTATTTATATTTAATATTAGTATTTATATATTTATATTTTTAAAATAAATGTAACAAAACATTTGGTGAAATTCCACTTGGACATTTAGCTTACACCATTCATGCAATACTAGGAGTATAAAGGTTTTATGATTACATTCAGGATACCATTTTATGATCTTCCATGGCTCTAGTCTCATCTTTTGGGGGTGTCTCTATGTTGTTTCATTTATGTTCCGTTAAGATCTTGTTTTGTGATTTTGTTTCATGGGGAGATAATGGTAGTGGATTTTTTGTCATATTTCATTGGATTATTTTATATATCAATTATATTGACAGGACCCTACTTATGATGTATTTATATATGTGGATGTATTACATATGTTCAATGTATTCTCTGATGCTACTATAAGTTGACCATATTATTTACTGTTGGATTTTACTCTAATTGAAATTTTCATTGGCATTATAACTATTACATTTTTTGTGGTCATCCATTGTATGTATGGGTTTTACTAAATCTTCATCTGGTTTCAATTGAAGTAGATAATATTTCTAAAGGTGAATGAGTTCCCAATTGTGCATTCATGGTACCCTGTCACTAGTTTACATGTGGTGAGGAATGATAAATTCCTTTGGGACATGTGGAGGATTATCACATGTGACTTTTTGAGTCATCTCGGGCGAGTACAATACAACTAATAATCATACCCCAATATGAAAAAAAATTAATCAACAATACTATCATAAAAATCATAAAAATAAGGGTTAATAATAAAATATCTAATAGGGGAAAAAACAATAAACATTTATCATAGTGAGTTTTAACTCTTGAATTTGATGGCCAAAAATACCCACAGGATTCCCAATTATGAAAAAGGACACACCACTAGTTGCTGATCGTTTGAATAATATTAGAGAAATAAGATATAATATGATATAGGGACTTAATTTATAACCATTATTGAGAAATAATATGATCTCCTTTATAGGTTCACTATTTCATTATTAATCATTGATATGAATTCCATGAACTATTACCTCCCCAAATATCAGTGTCAAACTTCATTAAAATTATAAATTTATTTGGGGTCCCATTATAACCATGAATTCAATGGCCCAATAATCACACTATATCGATTTGTAGTGTAATAGTCAACATTATCTCTTCAAATAATCAACCCCAAAACAAACCATGATATAATGTAATGAATGGAAAGTAAACATTACTTAAAAAATAGTGCCTATAAATTTACTACCTGTAGATACACACTGGAAAAAAATATAACCGTGAAAAATTTTATCACAAGTGTTATTAACTAGATTTTCTTGTGAGATTATCCTGAACACCTCATAGTTTGAGCAATATCATATATTAAAAATTTAAAAGTAATAAGACTAAAAAATGACATACCTATGTTTAAAATATTCAAGAACGTCTACAACATATTCATACTCCCTTCGTGCCTCATCTAGAATTCCACCTTTGAACAACATGACATGAAAAAATCTTGTCAAAAACCCTTAGAATCATCATTATAACCATGATACAACCCTAATTAATCATATGTGAAACACCATATCACTTAACAACCCTCTCATCTATCCAACTCCCCATGGACAAACACATACAATAATTCCAGAACACATAATCCTTAAGGAATTTTTAGTTATAACTCCATCCGCTCTCATATATACTACTTGGGATATTCTAACATCCATGACTATAAAATTAATATCCCAAAAGGTCCAAACCATTATATTAGATACCTATCAAATGATTTTCACCCATAAGAATAGAAACTTTCCCAAAAGGAAACATCTTATAAAAAATCCAAACAACCTCATGACAAACCACCCTAATAGAAAAAACATAACAAGATATTATAATTAGAAAAATAAAAATAGATCTACTAAATAAACAAGAAATTAAGCATCCCAACATAAAATAAAAATAGGTTTCAAAATATATTTCAGTATTGATCATTCATGTATAAATTATATTCCCATGTACACACATCTTATACATTATTCCTCACCATTACATAAACCATGAGAATAACAATCCCACACAATACCTTCTATTAATGATCCTACATATTGACCTATCACTCAAAAAATGTTACATCATCCTTTACATAGAATTAACCACAATTAATTACCTAAGAGACTTCATAGAGATCTTGATTAATGTGTGAAATATAGATTATATCATAGATCAATATTAGTTTTTTTGAGGAACCAAAACATAATACAACACACTAATTTATTCTAACATTTTAAGTGGACCAATAAACGTTAGAATAAGATTAATACTCTATCCAAACCTCTTATGAACAAAACATTGGGAAACATTCATGTTAAAAAGATGCAAAAACCAATACTCTTGATGTATCCTCATACGTTCTTCATAAAAAATATTAAACATATTTTTTAATATTCATATTATCATGAATCATCTAAACCATATATGTTATACTATAAACAACATTTATCAATTCCCTATCAACACCTTAACTATGGTAAATCCCAATAGTGATTTGTAAGTTGACCTATACAAAACCAGCAGTGGTCCCATTCCATTTTATGATTGATTGGTATTTTTTTATGAATTCTCATAAAAAGATAATTGATTCATTTATGATCCTCCAAAATATCATATACATTCACAAAACATTTCGTCTACCATCAGAATAGTTCATTATGTCTGACAATATACTTTTGAAGGAAAGTAGTTTTAAGGTGTAAATTGGAGGATAAATGATGAAAAAGGTTACTATATATTCATGGGGTAAAATTTGGATCCCAATTAGATATGATGGTCTTTATAACCCAATGAATATTCTCAATCTTATCCATTTATCATCTCTCTATGTAATTTAGAACAATCGACTCTTTAATAATTATTAATTGTGTATATATAGTCAATTTATCCAAAATTACTCATATAACATCACATCCTACTTGATCTCATGGAATATTTATTTCTAAATCCATAGAAATATCATCTCACTTTTATCAGAGGATTAAAATGGCTACAATAGACCTATAAGAACCCAATTCATTGATTTCAGCCACTAAAAGGACAAGAATAAAGACATAATATCCACACTTACCACATCATATAAATCTCAAAAAATAAATCTTAATGAAATGATACATATTGTATATACAAGTATTATCATTAAAGGGTAATATATGAAACTCATATGGAATAACCTCTCACGCCGATGATATGAATTGAGAAATTCCCATGAAATAACTCCTAATATTTATCATCCTCTAAAAACACCTTAATAGAATCCAGAACAAATGACAGACTCATACCAAATATATATATCAAGATCCATTAACATACACTCATAGCTGACTACATAATGTAAAATTTCACTCTCATCTTCAACATGATTAATTTCAGTATCCTCTTTCATATTAACATGTATCACTGAAATCTCAACAATTTCTTTCCATCCATCTTCAGACTCATAATAAATATATAATCATGACTTCCTCGAAAATCTATCCTTTATGATATGCACATCACCTAGGGGTTATGATATCATAAATTCATTTTTTTCTATAAAATCCATCCAATTACATTGACACATATTCAAATATCACTGAGAAAAAATATGTCTAATCTAATATAATCCCTGGAGACCACAATTCATTCAATAATGACTTAATATTTCCATAAATTCACAGAAAAAAATAGAAACTCCAGATAATTGGTAATATAAGTACGCATGGGTGGATGTAACTACCTAGAACCAAATTAGTTCAAATCACACTATGTCATCATCACATTCCCTAAGAAAATATAAAAATAATCACAGAAAAGATAAAACATGAATCATTTATGAAGCTAAATAATTTGTGCATTTATTATATTATACTTCATGTAGTAAAAATATATATAGAATTAATTATTTAACATTTTGTAGTAATCATTAAGAGTAAAAATATCAATGGAGCCAAAATTTTAGAGAAATTGGACACAAAAATATATTAATTGTCTACGACAAAAATAAAGGTACAAACCCATAAAATATTCCTTAGTTCCTCCCAAGAAAAAACCTATTTGATCTATGTATCCTCTACTTGTAATATTTATTAAGATTTGTTGTATCCATAGAAATTCACCTCACATAACTAAAACCTAAATTTCTAAAACTTCCAATTGATCTAATGGTGTTGATGGACTTCAATAATGTTATAAAAATTCTCAAAAGGATTCTCCTATATCATTGAGTTCATGATAACTCCATAAAAAATATTAAAATTAAATGATCTCAATTCCCATGAATCATATATTTCATGAATCCCATTAAAATAACTATAATTCTTTTAACTAAATGAGAAGTCTAGGAACACAAACACACCAATGACATACATGAATGTAATATTTTTGATATCCACACCTTTAATATCATATAATGATACCTAGAATGTAGAAAAATATATGAAAACAATGTAGAAACGTTTATATGATTGATAAATTAATATATCTTTTTATAGAGATCTGTTTTATATTCATTTATGTAGTTCAACTAATCATAATCTGCTAGAAAACTCAATCTAATATCCTCTTAATTAGAGAATGACAACAAAGAACCTCAAAGAATCATATTGTGCCATATTAACCCATATGTATCAAATTACCTATATAAATACATATATCGAAAAAAAAACATAATGTTACTTTTAATAATGATCCCTTGAAATTTATGTGACACAAAAAAGTAACTCTATCTAAAAATCGATATCCTGTTGATGGGGTTGCATCACAACCTATTTTGAAATCATATCCGGAAACACCTCCACCACGATAAGAAAAACATTGACATGAACTTATATAGGGAAAAACCTAAAATCTACCTTCTATGAAGACAAGGGATCACGAAACCTATAAACCATAAATTCATCCAATTCCCTAATGTGCATCACACACTCACCTTCCATATATAGGAACTCAAATCTAATTTGTAAAAATTCAATGGGAGCATGCCCCATGAAAAATCACTTTATTCCTTAAATTACATCATATATTTTTATCTATATAATAATAAATCTCCAAATGACTAATTATATATTATTATTATATAATAACCTAAGAACACATCCATTGAAATTGAATTACATACCTATACTATAGTATACGTGATTGGAAATGGAATATCTCCACCGTGAGTTACAATGAAAATACCATGGTAGGTCCAATAATTGTATGAAAATATATTATATTAGTCAATATTGAGAACATGTTTTAATGATAAATATATGATACTTTTAATGATACAGAAAACATGTTGATCTGATATCTATATTGAATTAAACAGACCACAACCTTCTTCTATGTGTGACTGGACAACTGACAGAAACCCCCAAGACCATGTTTTTCTACATGTTCCAATTGATAAAAAATGTCAGAGGGTTATGTCATGGCTTCCCTATCTCAAGTCATTTGAAGTAAATCATATTGAAAACACTATTGACAAGTCCTTTGAGAAATATTTTGGGGATATAAACTAATCTGACCACCCAAAATGGTTCAGAACTAGAGATAATGATGCATACAACCTACACCAAAAAATCACAATGGAATGATGTTCCTAGTAAACACATGAGAACTATCAGCTACATAAAATTAAAAATAAGACTAATGACACTGAAACCTATTGATCAAAACCTATACTACCCAAAAACATGAGTTAATACATTTATAGCTCTATTCCATGGAAAATTTTGATCACACCCATTTTAAGAAAACACAATCCAAGAAAGAATCCTCCAAATAATATCTTACTTAGATATAATCTTCATATATATTAGAAACAAAAATAGTGTAACCTAATTCATGATACTATTATAAAACCCATTTTATAAATGCATTACTCTAGCCTAATCTTCATGAAAAAAAAGAAATATTTGAGAATCATATTAAATAAATTAACAACGTCTCACATTATTAGGAACCCCTATGGAAGAGAATTATTTTATAGATGTTTTTTTAACGTCAACATCAAATAAAAAAACTCAACCTGGAATTGACTCTTAAAATCATCCAAAAAAAAAGATGACTCATCATGATCACCAAAAAATTAACTACCATTTATTCATAGTTCTTTAAATTTGGATAACAATAATCTAGAATAAATGATATCTGATTCTACATTATAAACATAATCATATAAATCTCTATCTCAATAAACTTTTACAAGAACTCCATATATTTTTTTATGTTACACTATTATTAATTTTCAATGTTATGGCATTGAAAATCATGAGTCATCTTCCTTTAACTATGATCCTCATATGAAAGATTCACTATCCTATGATAAATGAATCATAATGCTACACTTTAGTAACCAAAAATTCATATGAATAATGAACACCACCCATAGTTATAAGTTATTAATGGAAAACACCTAGCCTAAATACATATATTTTATTTATGTTTATATAATTAGCAAAATATTAATTTCCCAAAACCACAATAATTCAAAATAATTCCCTACAAAATTGGGTAGTATGTTACCTAAGATTCTATCATATAAGAATAATCACTTTATCTTGAATTATTAGTAATTTTAATGTCTTTTTATAAGAAAGATAATGACATGAATTCTAAATTCGTATTCATCCTCCCATTCCATGTTACATGTATATTAAATTGATTCATAATTAATCACACATAGTCATAGGGTTTTCTTATACATTTATTTTAAGAACACATATGAATATTGCATGGGTTCTGACCATAGTGTCATAAATTAATGATTACAACAACATTCCTACTAATATTAAGAAACATATACTTGTTTTTTAATTAATAAATGGAATTCCCAAGATAAATGGGAGTGTAAGTATATTAAATTTTCACATATAATTGATCACATCTATTTTTGCAATAATAAAATTAAATTAGGATAAATTAAGCACCCCTACAATCTAGCTAAATGATCATTCATTACATCGTTCAAAAAAATAGAAATATAAATCTATGATAAATCTAAAACATAATAATGATAGTCTTTACTGATAATTTTTTTAACCCACATCTAATATATAAACATCTAGAACACTACATTACACTACCACCAATATCTGTGACGTGGAATCGTCTCACATACAATCTAAATCATCCTCATACTATCACTTATTACCCACCATACCAATATTACTTAAACTATTAGAATACTTATCATTAAGTTTAAAAAATGGATGAGAAAATTATTTCTAAAATTTAAATGAAATTAATATTAATTGAATTAAGAGATACATGATCCCTATGTTTCTATTTGGGTTACTGGTACATTTAATTATTATTTTTACTATTTACTTTACTATTTGAGGTTTTAGATGTAAGGGGTTTAAAAACCTAGTTTGGTAAATAGAGACCAAGGTTCATGGTTTGTGAATTAATTTTATAATAGTGTGTCTAACCACAAGAGATAGGATATATCAATTTTTCACATTTTTAGAATCATCTACCAAATCATGAAAATCTTTTAGATAATTGTGCATCTTTTATATGGGGGGATGGTAGCACCCCCACCATTGGAAAAAATTTTGACTCACGATTAGGCCAAACTATGTTATATGTACAACATATCAAAAATGTGCATTATTAACATTTTATAAAAGATGATTATTTTACTCTTTAACCCTATTTTCTCCTTCCATCATCTTCATCTCCTCTCATTGGCATGGAATATTCCCAAACATTATATTTAGTTGGGTTATATTTTATCCATGGTGGTTTTAATTATGTTATGTGCAAATCATATTGGTTTTGTACTACCTTCACACTTCTAATTGTTATTATTTCATTTCCATGTAAGTGTGTAAAACTAGTTGTTTGTAATGGATGGACCAATTGTGTTAAGGGGGGTTTGGTTGGTTTAAAAATATACTATGGGGTAAATAATTCTCTTTTCTATTTTAGGTTGTTTTTATTGAGTAATAGTATGTTCGAACGGATTATGAAGTAGGTGCATCTATTTAAGGGTCAACCCCATGGCATACCAATAAATTCAAAATATTATATGGTTTATGTTTAATAAGTTTCCATTATGTTTATTTTTTATTAAATATTATTCCATGATTTCTGTGATCGATTTTTTAGAAATTGGGGGTTTGATATCGGTTTCCCAAATGGATTTCTCTTGAATGTATGTTTCATAAAATGGATAAAAAATATTTATCATTTAAATTGGATTCATGAAATGATTATAGAAATGGTTTCTACCTTGCACAAGATGTTTTATTCAAAATTGAAATCTTTTATTTTTGAATTGTGTTGTTAAATGGTATTTAAGTAGATTACATTTTTTTTGATTGTGTAGGCATGGAGTAGAAAAGGGTCAACTAGGGTGTGATTGAGGGATTATTTTAGAAACTATGACAGTCTTCAGAGGGAAGACTATGAGATATTACAATTGTTTTCGAGGGTCTTTGATTTCCTTTGGTAATAATATCTTGATGTATTCTATTTATCTTCCCAAGGACATAGAGATCTCTTGTGGTTGTATGGAGGATGGCCGTGAGAGATTCTACCATGTTTATATGGATATAATACATTTTAGACCCACTCAAAATATTCCATTATAGTCGGGGCCTTAGGCTGACATAAATCATTGTAGTTGATTATTTACTTATTGAATTTTTATTTGTGTCATGTTTTTTGGGATTAAATATTTTCATTCATTTTGAGTTATAGGTTAAATGATGTTGATTTCATTCTCTTCATTATAATTTACTATTTCATATGTTGATAATGTTTTTTTGATGTAAACTGGGTGTTTGTTTGACATATTCTAATTTTTTTTAGAAAAAAGTTTTAATATCATCGTAAAATCAATGGGTTTTCAAAGGGATTTTTCCGAATTGAATTTTTCTTAATCAAGATGAGTTTTGAAATAATATTACAAATTAATTTTTGGTTTTCAATGCTATAATACTTTAATAGGTTCATTGTAGTATCATAATTGTCTTTATGCCTCACACCAATCATATACCCTTGAGACTATGTAGAAATTGTTATTTCCAGAAAAATGTAAATGTAAGGGAACAATGTACATGGGAAAGTCCTATTAATTTAGGTACTTTTGTTCTTTGTGAATGATATGTAGTCTCATGGTGTTGTCTTGCATGTGGTGTTGAAATGTGATTTTATACTCAACGAATTGTATATTTCATCTTTTTTTGGTATTATTCCCATTATTTTTAGTTTCCTATCTGAAATAAAGTACCATGTATAAGTAATGTAATGGAATATATATATATAAATCACTGTTCTATTTATGGTACATTTTTTTGTTATTTTTTATTGGCTTGGATATCGAAATTTATTTCATTCAATCTAATGATATTGGTTTGATCATCCGATTTCAAGGATGGGTCATGTAGGGTTATCATAGGGGAAACCATTCCCAAGAGGTTTATCGTTGTGTTAGGATATTGAAATCATCCCCTGTCAATTGGAAACGCGCTTCGGGTCTTCTGGTGGGATGTCTGGGGTGGAGGGTTGGATCGACCTAGGATGGTTCATTAGAAAATGGTATCAAATAATGTTGTTTTTAGTGGTCGGTTATATAATAGAACTATGATAATCAGGACATGTGAGGTAGGAGTATAAGATATCATAACTAGCACTTTATCATATTTATCCCTTGGCTACCAGGGCTGTTATAATAAATTTCTAAATTTCTCAACATAGTTTTGTGTCGTTAGATGATATTTTTTGTTATTTAATCATTATTAGAGGTTAATAAGTTGAAAATGAGGATGATAATGAGTTTATGTTATGAAATTGGGAGGTCTATAACAGGTTCATGGATTGTCTACATAGTTAGTTGTAATTCTGCATAGCTCATGAAGCCTTTTCTAACAGCTCTAGCGAATCCTAAACGGTTATTGCATGGTTTTACTAATCATTTATTAAGACAATGAACAATGAGAAATAAATGGGATTTATGATTATTTTTAAACAGTGATATGTATATTTTTTTATTGATACTTCTTGTTGAGAACTATATTGAAGTTTCTTATTGGGATCCTTTGATGATGATTGATATTTAACTTTGTAATCATTAAACATGTACTCGTTCTTTTTAGATTATTTAACCAATATGTAACTCATATTGTAATAGAAAGTATTTTTTAAAATATCCCATAAGAGATACCTACTTTTTTCTATGATATAGTGGATTTCATCATTCATATGATATAATCATTAGGGAAACTATTTGGTGTTGAATAAATTATGACTATATTCCATGTATAGGTTTTTATGATAAAAAATATAGTGTTGTTAGATATTGACAAAGGACTTAGTGAGCCTTAAGTGTATTTGGGTCACTATATGTGAATATTTTTGGTTTTGAGGACACCTGAAATATCTAAGCTGGAATTCAACACATATGTCATGAAGGGAAATGTAAATAAGTGATGGTAATCATTCATGATTTCAAGGAAGAATTGGGATCTCACAATGAACAATTTAAAGGTGAAATTAAATTATTAGTCATACCTATAGTTATTTAGAGAATTGAAGGCTTGTGAGATCATTATGTTATAACAGTGGGATCATTCAGTGATATTTTATTGCACACATTATACAGTGCTAGATCATGTATATATGGATCTCCTCGTGAACGATTACACTAATGATCAATATCATAAGATGGGTTGAGGATAGAGGTCATGTATATTACTATTTTACTATATCTACATACCATTTCAATGTTATTTAAAAAGGATTCTATATAAGAGGATTCTCTGATTAGAATGATATGACTTATTAGTGTTAATTTAGTTATAGGTATCAGGAAACCATCATCCGGATATAATCAAATATAACAAGATACTAATTAAGTATCTATAAAGAGTATTAAATATCCATTACCGATGGACATAAATTATTTATTGGGGTATTCTATATATCTACTATTAATGTGGAAAATTTGGACACACCAAACGAGATTCATAGAGGATATAAAAATTTTACACTAGTGTGGACATTTGGGGAATCTTCATTTCTTCAGCATATAGGTTTCAGGGGGAAACATTGAAGTATCTACATTTTCAAAATGTTTTTGAGAGTAGTATAATTATTTTAATGGTGAAGTATATAACCATAGAAGTATGGTTATTATTTCTGATGTTAAAAAAAACACACTCACACACACATATATATATACAAGTAGGTTTCTTTCATGTAGATAAAGATGTTCCTCTGGACATGGATTTTATTATGGACAGCTGAAAAAGTATGGTGTTTATTTTATTGCTGATGGAATTGATTTCATCTAATATGTACAAATTCAATTATTTTACCTTAGCATGTATATTCATTAATTCTTTATAAAAGTAAAATTTACTCCATTTTTGATATATTTACTAACCCCATGGGGTTGAAACTAGGAGAAATGTTTCAAGTGCCTTGTGTGATTTATTATTATCAATGATATGAAAGTAGTTTTGGATTTCCTCATGTTGGACCAAGAAATCATTGTCCTTATCATTGTCATGGATTATTTAATTAGATTCAAGGTAATTCTTGACTAGTACCAAAGCATGTTCAATGTTCTTACTTCTATTAGAAAGAATCAGGCCCACAAAGGAGAGTGGGATCTAACATCAAGGTTGTTAGGACTAATTTATTTTGGAATGAGATTCTTATCTCAACTATTTTAAATAATTTCATTTTATGATTCTATGTCGTGTTCTGTTGGTGATCTTCTGGTGGGTATGTATTGTATTTTTTAAGGAATTATTATGGTTTCCTCCCCAACATGAAGCCAAAATCACCATCGATCAGCTACCTAGGATGACCCCAATTTCCTTGTTATATTATCAGATAGAACATACCAAGATGATTGATCTGAAGGATCAATATTATGTCATTATGGGAAAGGGATTAATGAATCATAATTATTCACCATGATATTCACTTATTCTATTTTAAATGAATGTTGATAAAAGAATCTAAATTTTCTTTGATTATTATAATCATAATCTTGTGATTGTAAAAGAATAAGTACCCGTTTCCAAGAATTAACAATCTCGTTGACCATCTTAGAGGATCCATCTAGTTTTCAAAAATTAAAATGATATCCAGGTACAACCATTTATAGAATTAGGAAGATGACATTCCCAATAATGCCTTTTGATGCCGGTATGTAAATTTAGAGAATATGAAATTCCTTTTTGTGGTTGAAAATTACGTAATAATATCAATCGAATTGATGAATCTTATCTTCTAATTTCCTTTCAGAATATTTTGTACTCGTTTTTTCTATATTAGTTACAGATGTGTTATAAGATAGAGGATAATCATGCTGACTATATAGACGCTGTCTGGGGTATTTTAATGGAACACTCTTTATATTCCAAGCTGTCGAAGTAGATTTTGGGATACCCTATGTGATTTTTTCCACTTGATATTTATGCTAGTAGTTTTGGTGAATTCGTATAATTTTCTAGAAGTGTTTTCTTTGGAGAAGCCACATATTTTTTATGATCTATTGATTTATTATATTGACTAAATATCATAGTTGATTTTAGGGACATATATAGGTGAATTTCATCTTGAAATCCATGACTATGGATGGGGAAATTTTTTGGAGGTATGAGAAGTCCCAGTGATATTTAGATATGTTTCAAGAATATTTTACATCCACAATAGTATTGATTCTTCCCAAAATTGAGAGAGATTATGAGGGGGTTTTATGCTTCTAATGTATATTTTTTGTTGGTTGTGATGTAGGATCCCCATTACTTCCTTATAGATCATGGATTCTAAAACCACATTAAAACAATTAAACCCCCTTCCCCATTACCTATAATTTGGATATATCATTCACACATTTAAGAACAGGTGACACTACCTATTTAGGAATAATTTTTAGTCTACTCAGATCAAAAGAGACTAAAGTATAATTATACCCTAAGGAACCTATAACTCTTGGGGGGATGATTTGAAGAATAATGTCCATCATTTTATTTTGATATTTCATATATGATTGGGAATTTAAAAGAGGATATTGATGCATTTATAATGAATCTAATAGTGCACGATATCAGTAAAATTGTATATGAGTGGTGATTGGTGAGTTTTTTTATGATCTTTATATTAGGGTTCATTAAGATAGTGGACTTCATTTATTTTCATGTTTAATGTTCATCCACTCTATTGTAAATCCTTTGTAGTGTGAGTATGTATATGAACTCTACTGATATCATATTAGAGGTTTTTTTAATGTAATTCAGACATCAAGAGATTGTTCTCGGTCTACTAATGGATATATCATTCTCAAAAGGTATCTGGTAGTTCATTGAATTCTGAGGAACGAAATTATATTATACTCACATTTTTCTAGTTGTGTTATATACCTTATGGACCCCAAAATACATAATATACTAAGAGGTATGAACTTTTGGCCCCAGATTAGACGTGGAACGGAGGACTTTTTACAGATTATCGATATGCTAGAGGATCAAAGATGAACATTACCTCTAATGAAACAAGATTTTATAGTATTCCACTAATAAAATTTTATATCTTTGATATATTATGATTCATATAACACTTAGTTTAAAACCATAATATATTATTAAATATGACCATTGGATTATCAATTTTACCATTACGAATAGTAATATTACCAATAGAATAGTTAGATTAATTATGAACATATAAATAAAAATCATTTATCTTATAAATGAAAATATGGTATATTTATATCTTGTAATAATTAAATAAATTTTTTAAAAATGATAAATTAATTATTGGTCTTGTTTTCAAACATAATTGTTTATTTACAATATTTTTATTATTAAATTATTTAAAAGAATATCTATTTTCACAAAATAGATTCATAAATTAATAATTTTTGTGTCTTATTATTATAATCTAATTTTATGATACCGTGATTAGTTTTTCAAAGTGTCATGAAAACCGTTATAATATTAAATTTGTATTTTTCAATAAATTATAAATATATTTAAAAATTAAATATATCATATTTAGAAAGATATTGTCATAAAATGGTTTTCATATTTTATTCTACACATTTAAAATGGTTTAGGGGAATTATTGTGATATTTATTAAATAGTTGTTTTTTGTGAATAGTGAAATACTATAATTTACGGTATTTTACAAATACATGAATTGTTCAGCCATACATTATGTATGGAATATATATGCTCGTATTCTCAAAATATAATTATTCAATTTAGTATATTTATTAATATGGTTCATAATATTGAGAGTCTTCCGCCAAACCAATAAACTAATGCATAATATATTTAAAAGACGCCCATCACCACCACTTCTACTCACACCTCCAAAGCCTTAATGATTGCCCAATTTCTTGTCCATAAATCTCCGAAACCTTCCCCCCTATTTTACTATTTATATTATCACAAAAAAGTCCATTTACAATTTCTTTATGTATGTTCTCAAGGAGTGAAATTCATAAGGTTAAATCTCATTTCATTCTTTTAATTTTCTTTAACGTTTTCTATTTTCTTATTCTTTCCAAACATCATACATCAAAATATTAATGATATATTAGTTATATTATATATATTATAATTTTATTTTGATAATGGTATATCCACCATAAATTCTTTTCTCTTCCCCTGTTTGATCTAAAAATGAACACATCGTTCGTGAGGTGTCTATTCAACACATTTGTCGGCGATGACTCTTTAGTTTTCTAATACCACCACCAAAGCTGGTCATGAATACAGTTTTATCATTAAAAAAGATAATAATCTCTATATTCAAAAATAATTAGTAATACTATATACTATATATATATATATATTATTAATTAATAAAACAAAACAATTTCATGATGATCAAAACAAATTCCAATTTAACTAAACAATTATCATTAACATTTTATCTATTGAATCATCCTCATGTGTGAAAAAAAATAAAATATTAGGTAATTTAATCTCCTGTAATATTATTAATGAAATATTATTTCTATGATAGATATCAATTTTCATTTCACGTGATATTTCTCCCTTTTATAAAGGTGAACCAATCATGATAACCATGGAAAAGAAAACCCTGAAATAAATAAATAAAATCTTATAACTCATCAAAATTTCCATAAATGAACTTAATAAAATTATAATAAATTAAAAATATGTTTATTTTATTGTTAGTTAAATTATTACCTAGTCTAATTTCATTATCCAAGGCATTAGGTATGAGTTTAGAAGACATTCAAACTTAATTTAAGGGTTTTTTTCCTAAACCTCCATTTTTCATTCAGGATATACTTTCTATCTCTTTAAACCAATGAAATTATAAAGTAATATTATTTAGTCCATATTAATTCTATTTTTATGTTAAAAATATATTTATATTTCTTAATTATTCATTATTTTATGGATAAATAAATTTTTTATAAGGTTTCTTTTTCAATTCGTCTCGATAAGGAAGACCGGTTAAATTGAACTTACCAATTTCTTTCCTAGTTTCAAGTACATTATATAATCAACATTAATTATCAAATATTGTTTTTTAAAATCACTATTTTTATCCTAGAATACTATGTTTTTTCATTTTTATACTTATACAACAATTTCACTTTTTTCATTTTAAAAAATCTTTAATACTTTCCCTTCAACCACACTAATGTGGTAAATTTTTGACGTGTCTTAAACAATATTTTTTAATGTTTTCCCTACATTTTGAAATTTTAATTATAATTTTTATTTTTCATATTCCCAAAATATAATTGTATTCCCTTTTATTTTATATATACATTTTTAGTCATATTTTCAAGAAAAATACAAATGATTTTTCTAAAATAACACTTATTTTCAATGTAAAAAATTGTATTTATCTCAAAAATTACTCAATTATTTGATTAGAGTATTATAATCAATTTAAACAACCATCTTTTGATGTTATACTTAATTGCGACATAATATTTATTATATCATATACAATATTTTTTTAAATGGTTTCAGATCGATTTGATTGTGGATGTGATATCTTGATATAATTTACCATATTACTCAGATTGATAAGTTATTATGTTTACTGACAGGATAATATTATTTAATTTCATATATTTATATGGTTTCTATGTTTCACCCCATTAATATTAAGAATTAATTAGACTAAATATATGATGGGAAAGGACCGTTAGAGACCCTCGATGTGTTTGTAAGTCTCGTGAGACAAAGTATATTAAGTTGTTATCCATTTATGGTGTCTTGGTCAAATCCTTGATCGTATGTTTATTATGTTTGGTATTATGAATTCCCACATTATGATAATAGTAATTTATTGTCCATGTGATTATTCTACTAGTTCAATTTCCATGTTTATGTTTCTTTCTCATTTCATTATTTATGGAATTATTTAATTATATTTTATTCATACTATACTATGTTCAATATCATGTTTTAATGGTAAGAGTTTTTAGTTATTCTCTATGCCTTATTATTTAATTTTATAACTGGATATATTGTATTGAATACCCTTCGTGAGCATCTTTTCTTACCCCTACTTATGTTTTTTTCTGAATATGAAAATATGTATATTATGAATGACTTGCAAGGATAATCATGGATTTTATTGGTGTTTCCAATGAGTTTCCCTGTTTATTTTTTCCCTTTTAATTTGAAATGAAATACTTGTATTTGTATATGTTTTTTCAAAGATAATCAACTATTATTTAATTTGGGATTCGATCTCTTATTATTAGTACCTTTATTATAAGTTAAAGAATTATATATGGTCTTCTGGGATCAATGTTTATACAGTCGGTATCAGAGGGAATTTTGTAGAAACCATGGAAAATATATTTAGAAATCATTGATTTAGAAATATAACCCTATGATAAAAAGTAAGGGTAATAATAGAAAAAATTCATATAATTTATTTAATGTAGATATTATGTGGGTCTTCTTAAAATACTTATCTATCTAGATACTATAAGTGGATGTGGTTATGGCATTGATTAACCTAGGGGTAACATCACTAATGTGTTTTGTTGGGCTTGACTCGTTGTAAATTTTTACATGACAACGGGCCGTACTAAGCACCTAGATTGACACTCATGAGGGGTATTCATATTATAAATCACCTTTTATATAGAAATCAATATGATGGTTTTAATAGTGACTATGTACACAAAAAAACCAATGTTTAGGATTATGAGATTAGTAATGACTAAATTTTTCAATTTATGTTATGTGTCAGTAGTTCAATATTATGCATTATAATATAATCCACTATATTCCCTTATATAGAAATAGTTACTTGTGGTTGTAATGGAAACCTAATCATTATTTGTATTCTTTTTCATGATTTACGTCCTATTTAGAAAAATGATATTTGAGAAGAAGTTGCAAAATGAAGCTAAGAAACATATAACTATATTGGGAGATCTGACTTTGGTTATTAAAAACAGACTTACGCATTTAGAAAATCGTTATCCACATTGTGAAGGAACAATGTTAAACCAATTTATTACACAATCTCTTGTACCAATCAATAACAATACACACCCATTTATAGTTGGGAAGTGGACAAGTTTCATAGAAAAGATATTTCTAACCCTGGGAAGTAATGAAATATAGAAGGTTATCTTATTGATTTTTCAAATATTGAGAGATTTAGATCAATTTTGATTAATAATTCTAAACACCATGGTGAATGATTAAATGGAAACTGTGAAATGGATGTATTTTAAGTAATTTCTTTAAAAAATGTCCCCCTCACGAAATGTTAGTAGATATGTAGAGACAAATCCTAAATCTACTAAAAATGGAGGATGAAAATTTTTCTAATTATGAATAAAAGTTTACTATGTAATCAAGGGATGATAAATATTATGTAGAAAATGTAAAGAGATTGATTGATAGATTTATTTATGGGATAAAATTGTTCATTTGAAGGGAACTGGTCTCTCAAAATTTCCTATGATAGGATGATATATTCCCATCATCTATCAAGGTAGAGAATGAATTTTCAAGGTATTATTACTTTAATGGAATGAACGAAAATAAGAGGGATTCTAGACACTTCAGAAAATGAGATAAGGAAATGAGGAAATAGGAAGAGGTAAATTTCCATCTTTTAATAACATTTAAAAGAAAAAAATGTGGAACATGATTATTGGGCATGGGAGATTGTTACATGTGTGGTGAAAAAGGCAACCAAGTCCATGATTGATGTGGAATGATCAAAGATACCGATGTTACATGATATAGTTGTAAAGATATTGGGAATTATGAAAATTATTTTCTTAATAGTCAAGACAATATTCCCTATAAAGGGCCAAGGGTATAATAAAACACTTAAAATCACACCAATTGAGGTTGAAGAACCCAATTACTTGGGGCCATATATATTAACCACCTCCTTCAATTAAGCTAATTAATTAGTTTATTCTAGATCATCACATTCCATTACATTTTCTCATTTATCCTGACAAATTTGATATTTCCAATTCACTTTAATACATGTTATTTCAGTTAAGACTCCTAGTGGAATGCTAGTCGATATAAAGACGTGTCAACTAGTCCATATTATGAAAAAAATGTTATATAATTACTAATTTTATCATTAATCAAATGGTTGATTTTGTTATAACCCTTGTAATGTAAAATCATTCAAAATATTATTCAAATATTTTATGCAAACCGATGGAAATTATGAATCATGCTGAATGAATTTTTTTCATTATAGGCGAGTTTTCATCTTCTGATTATTATCAAGATCCCCCTCTCAATAGATCTACTGAATAAAACTATTAAGGATGATAACAAAATATAATCTATTAGACATGAATTAAATTTTAAAATTGAGGTTGTATATATTTTACAAGAATAAATTGTTGTATTTCCAGTTGATTTACCAGGACATCCTTCAGACTAGGAAGTTGAGTTTTCAATTGGTTTATATCTTGATTTAAGGCATGTATCAAATAATCCCAATGGAATTTACAATGAGAAATTAGTGGATATTAAGAAACAACTATGTGTGAATTAGTGGATCTTAGATTAAAAAACAATTATCCTCTTCCTCATATTGTTTATTTATTTGATGAACATCAGATATATCTTTATTTCTCAGTGATTTATCTTCAAACTAGATAACATAAATCACATGTGAACAAAAAAGATATTCCAAAGATGGAATTTTGAACTAGGTATTGATATTAAGTGTTTATAGTAATGGAATTTGGACAGACTAATTCAATGTAACACCCCGACCCCAGTTACCCAGAGTCGGTGCATTATTTCATAACATTGGCATGATCACAGAAGATCAAGTCTCGAAAGTCCAATTAGTTTAATAGCCTTGGAATCACTAGATACATTCATAAACGTTACATTACTTCATAAATTAAAACAAAAGTACAACAACTTCTTTCCTTCATATCCCCTCATACTATCCCTATAGGTCATTCATAAAACACTTCATCACATCCTGGAAAAATTAAAACATTAAAACGGGTGAGCTCATATTCTCAGTAAGGATAACAATATAGCGGAAGCATTCATAAATAAACATAAACATTTAAGGAAATGTATAACTAAAAAAAAGCCTTTTAAACTTGAACTTCAACATAATATAGCAAAAGTAAAATGAGATAATGCCATTTACTTATTCACATTGATATTCTACTGGTTGAAAAATCACATGCAATATCAATAACCACTTTCACAATGATGGAATGCATAATACCAGACTATCATAACCACGTAGCCAAGGCCTCGTTCCATGAATACAAATAATATTTTTTCAAGGCCTCATGCCAAGGTAGTAGTTTGTCTCATGAGACATGCCGATGCATCGAGAAGCTATAGCGGGCTCCACCTTTCACTTATTAAGTCCAATGCATTCCTCATATGAATAGGTTTAAACATATCATAAAACATAACATAATCATATCTCATAAAACATGCCTAAAGGAAGCATAAAATTTCCACATTTCAATCACAATATATCAATACCACATATTGATTTAATAAAAAACCATTTCAAAACCATTTTGAATACCCAAAATAAAATAAAATTAATGCTTTTTTTATTTTTCATTTAAAAAATGTTATGGCTTGTAGAGGAAGCCGGAACTCAAATAATGGTCACGGTGGTAGAGAAGTCGTTGTCGCCGCATACGTATGAAAAAAAACATTACCTTTTGTCATTTATTAAAACTCTTCGTATAAAAAATATTCTTTTTGATTAAACGTAAAATTAAAAGGGGTTTATACACCGTATAAAAGAAAGTTGTGTATAAAACAGAATATGGCTTAATGAAAGGAGATTGAGACGAAATCCCTTTAAAATATAATGTTTTTAAATAAAATAGATCTATTATGTGTATTAAATATAAGTACACATAAAGAAAGTATAAATAATATATAGGACATAATAATATCATGACATAATTTGAAAGTAGAAGATTAACCTAAAGAACAGAAATTGGGTTAAGAAGTTCCCTTACCACATGTCCGACTTGACTCGATCATTCTTTGATCTCGTGAATAATAAACTAGACTTATTCTATAATTTCTTAAGATACTTTTTCATGTTCATTATCTCTTTTATATCACTTATTATCATGTTAGGAAAATTATGTAGTCATTTAAGTTAATAACGGTCGTTTTGTCGATCTTTGATACTTGAGTCAAGAATAAAATTATTATACTTACAAGTTGTTTATGTGGTCGAATATCCATTATATCAAAAATTATATTCATGATGTAGATATCATATATATCCAGTATATACTTGCCTTTATAATATTACATAACATTCAGAGGTAAGAAATGAAATGCACCATTCATGGAGACGGTAAGTCGTACGTACGCATGGACGCTACTTTCATTTCTATTTCATATTTAATGGAATTAAAACTAAATGATATATATATATTATAATTATAGTGTAATATATATGTTATATAGGTCACATAAGTTCATTAATTTCATTCTGTATACATTACATGTATTGCATGAACGAGTCACATCACTTAAGGGGCGGTAGTCCACACTTCCTCAAATGAAATTATCGTATTTGCACAACATTCAAATCATAATGGTATATTTTAAATGTAAAATGATGAATCATATAGAGGATAAAAATATAATATATATCATAAATAAATATAGTTCCATAATAATTCCCACCCTGAGAGGTGGTAGGAGAAGATAGAACAATCATCATTTTGTGAGGCAGTAATTCTCCATCCACAGAAATAGTATGTTCCTTAACCATTAGACGGAGGTGTGTTTAAGTTTAGCTAGAATAAATATCATAAAAACATCCTAGTATATTGAATATAATGGTTTTTTACAAAATAAAGTAATAAAAAGATTTTAGGGGGCTAGAAAAGAAAAATAAAACAAAAGAACATAAATGAAGACATTACCTTAAAATCGAGTAACTCTTTTGATTTGAGCCAAAGGCTTCCTTGGTAAGACTTCTGCCCAAACTGAGGCTTCTAGGAAAAAGAGAGGGAAGTTGAGAGACTATTTTGTTAGAGGTTGGCCTATCCAAACGACTTGAAGGTGTGAATAAGGTGGTAGAGGGGGGGGGGGGCTTTTATAAGAGGAGAGGAGGGGCACTCATGGAAAGTCATGAAATGTTACATTTTTATGAAGTGATTTTAGGATTTAAAAGGACCCAAAATTATATATTTCTAGGATAAGGTGATAAGGGGTCTAAATATACTCATCCAATAGGATTTTGACAAGTGTAAGTCTTAGAATTTGCATTATCCTTTTATTTTATTTAAATCGTTAATTAATGAGGAAATCGCTACATCATCATGGTGTCATAAATAATTTAATTTATTTAATGTCTAAAAATTATAAAAAAATTTCCATGATGTAGGAAATATTTTTATATTTCCAATTAATATTTATATTCTAAAATTTAACTTATATATCCCCATGTAATAATTGTTTTAGTAAAACAACACATGTTTGTGACAATTTTATTTTTACTTTAAATAAATAGTTATTAATGTCATTTTTTTTCTAAAGTGGATCCATGGGGTCCCCAAGTTGACCCATGGATTTTCTTGGTCGGCCATGACTCATCCAATAAGGGTATGACAAGTGTAAAGGTATTTTCATATTTTTATAATATCATTTTTACCGTAAATTTCACTAATTACCTTTAATCGCGATTAATAAAACTTAATAGTTACTATTCACCAAAAAATTATTTTAATTCCATTGAACCACATTTTACATCCTAATTACAACCATTTATGTCATATTTTTGAAGTTCAATTCATAGAAGCGGTAAAGTTTCATTTAAATGAAAAATCAATTTTTTAACTACCACTTAGTGGTTTCACTATTCATCAAAAATTGATGTTTTTCAGAACAATGCCAACAATTCACCCTAAGAAATAATTGATATTCCGAATTCAAAAATGATGTCTATTTTGAAAAATTCCAAAAATATATGTTGGATTAACTAATTTTATAATTAATTCCTGCTGTCAAAACAAATAGCGTGGTTTTAAGAAATAATAAATATCCAAAGATTGACAATTGTTTAAGTCCAATTTAAAAGTGAAATTAATTCGAATGACCACCATTGGATAAAATGGTAAAAATATATTATAATTATACATTAAAACTACTCAATATTATAATTTATCACTATAATTTATTTTGATTAAAAAAAAATTATGTATTTTTCACAATTTATAAAAAATTGGAAGTTCTCAGAAAATTACAAAAATTTCAACATAGGATAATTTAGATATTTCGAATAAAAAAATGAAGTCCATTATGAAATATAAAATTTCCATAATTTTAAAAAGTGGGTATTACTATTCATAACGGCTACTTTGATTAGTCGCGGCGTGTTAGAATTTGAACTTGCGTACAATGAAAACTATTGCATTATTGAAAGAGAAGTGTATCGTGAAAGCTTGGGGTGTTAAATTAAATCTATATTTTAATAGATCTTATTAAAATCATGTTCAAGGAATATCATGAAGATTTTTTTTTAGTATTTATTAATGATATATTGATATCTTCCAAAATTTATTAGGAGAATGGGAACCACATACTAATTGGTCTGGATACTCTTATTAGAAGAGTGTTATATATGATTTAAAAAAGTGTGAATTGTATCTCCAAATAACATCCTTTCATGGACATATTGTCTCCAATGGTGGACTATTGGTTGATCCTATGATGAAAAAGGTAGTTCAAGAATGACCTACACTAATGAAAATAATTGGAGTATGCAATTTCATTGGTTTAGCAGGTCAAAATATCTATATTCTATAAAATATTTTTTCATTAATTATCACATTAACCAAGATTACATGTATATGAGTTATGGTCAAATGGAAAAAATAATGTGAAGTTAGTTTTAAGGAATTGAACAAGAGATTAGTGAATTCTATGACCATGACTCAATAATCATAAATAGTGGATTTGAGATTTATAGTGATGCAACAAAGAAATGAATTGGTTGTGCCCTTATGATAAATGATAGTGTTTTTCCATATTAATCAAAGAAACTAAAAACACATAATCCAATCTATAAAACTCATGATCTTGAGTTAGAAGTAAAATTATTTTCTCTGAATGTACGGAGACACATTCTCTAAACTAAATGATGTGATATATATATATATATAGATCACAAGAGCATGAAATGAATCTTTTCATATAAAAACACAACATGTGGAAAATAAAATGGATCAATATACTCAATGATTATTATTTTTCAATACACTACCACCCTTGGTAGATTAATTATTCAACATATGAACTGAGTAGGAAAGATCATCCAATTATGAACAAAATGAGCGTTGATCGGGATCATGTGTACATAGATCTTGAAAATATAGAAATGGGAGTTATCAAGGAAGGTGAAACATCTATAAATTTTCAATTGGTTTCCCAACAATATATACTGGAAAAAATTGAATGTTCGTTATGTGTTGATGAGAATTTTCAATGGAAAATTCAAGCTTTGAAATATGGGATGTTTTGAAGAATTTTTATATGATGATAGAATTATGAAATGTTTGAGTATGCATTATATTCCATATATACCCATGATATCATGGGTGTCATTGGATGATACCCATAGATCGAATTTCACTATAAGCACTAGATACACCAAAATGAATAGTGATTTGTAGAACATTTCTAGTGTGATAACATGATGTTGTAAATCACTGATTGTGTATTAAGGTGTTTATTTTTACATAAGGTAACGTCTAAAATTCAACTTAATAGTGGATTCATGAGACCTCTCCTTATTTATACATGGAAATACTATGGTGTAACTATGGATTTTGTTACAACATTACTTTGGACTCTATTAAATAATGAGAAAATATGTGTAATTGTTGATAGTATTACAAATATCTACACATTTCCTTATAATAATGAGGATTTTCCACTTCAGGGCCTTGCGTGAATCTATATTAATGATGTTTTATGATTACATAGAGCACCTATTTCAATTTTTTATGACCAAGATCCATGATTTATAACAAAATTCTGGAGAATTATTTATAAATCATTATACATAAAGGTTAACTTGGGTAATGCATATCACCCTCTGAAATAATGGATGTCTGAAAGAACCATTCAAACCATACACTACATATATATATCATTCTTAATATACTTTTATGGTATGTGAAATAATTATATATCTTTGGTAGAGTTTTCCCACAATAAATTTTTCCATTCAAGTATTCAAATGCCACCAAATGATGCATCTGTACATTACACATTTTGAAATCCTGGGGGGAATTGGAGCTATTGATTATAGTTCTTGGATTCCACCTAGCCTTTCAAAAGTACACAATGTGTTCAACATAAATTTTTTAATGGTGTACATTCCTTAAACCACACATGTCCTCATTTATAATTGAATTAATTTAATCTTGATTTATCATACTCTAAAAATACTATCCCAATTATGGACTCTAGATATCAGGTTTTGAGAAATTATAAAACTTCAATGGTAAATATATGTAGGAAAAACCATAAAATTGAAGAGAAAACATGGGAAAATAGGATTTTTTGATGAAGAATAACACAAATAGATTTATTATGTGAAATTATATAAATATCCAGGATGTATTTTTTTAATGAGGAGAGAATATAACACACCGTGATTTTATGTTATTCATATATTAAAATATTACCCCCTTTATTTTTTATGCTTCATGAAAAAAAGATGTTAAAATCATAACATACTATTATATATGAATGTTGGAATAGTAATATGACCATTAAGAATAGTTATTTGACTTGTAGAAGAGTAAATTCATCGCTGAAAGTATAAATACAATTTTTTATACTATAATTGAAAATACGAAATATGTATATCATGAAGTAATTAAATAAATTATTTAAAAATGATAAATTAAGTGTCTGAAATATTAATTTACAATTGAATAATTAATAAAAATATTTTAAACAATGATTGTTATAAAAAAATATTCACAAATATTTTTTCTTTTTTCTTATCAATATAAGACAATTTTATGAGTCCTTAATTAATTTTTCAGTAAACGTACGAGCGAGCTATTATAACTTTTGAACCGATGCTCAGAATAGAAATATGAGGGCACCATTGAACTCGCTGCACTGGTATTCGCTTAAAAAGACTTTCACCTCGATTGTATATGGTCGGGAATAATTGTTAGTTTTTGGGTTTTATGTTGAATGATAAAATAAAATAAGTGCATGTCTTATTTTATTTTATTCTTTATAACCACCATGTTGATATTAGAGGTGGAGACCGCCTGTAACACACCAGGTAAATAAAGAAAATGAAATTTTTATATTTATCCATATTTGTGAATAAAATATTAATATAACTTTAAAGGGAACGCTATGCTCGATGGCGGACCCAACATGCAACAACGAGTTACTTGGGAATCTTATGTTGAACTCTAATAATAAAATAATATTATTTTAAATGGTAGTAAACGCCTAGCTGTTGTGATGGCGGGAATGAATATAACTAACTACAAAATGATTATATATGTTTGTCAAATATTTTTACTTTTTACAATAAATGTTAGAGGATTAAAAACGTGAATGAATCCAATTTTAAGCGTAAACATTCTAATATTCTTTAAAATGTCGATTAACTGCCTTTTGATGTCGAACCTCTCTTAAATCCACTTTTTGACAATTCTATGTGTTATATTTGACAAAATAAAATTCTTTGTTAGAATTGGGACATCAAAATTTACATTGTGTAAATTTTTGGTATTTCTCCGAAAAAGTTCAATTTTTAATGAATAGTGAAAAATGTTATATTTTTAATTCAAAACCTCTTTTTGATCTAATTTATTTATATGATTAGATTATCTTTTGAATTGGTTTTAAAGTGATATTAGAATATATTTTTACAATTTAATCCAATATTGGTCATTGGAATTAATTTCACTTTGAAATTGGACTTAAACTAGTGTCATTCTTTTAATAGATACTGTTTCATAAAAACACGATATTTTCTCTGACAGTGGGAATTAATTTTTAAATTAATTAATGTAACTTATATGTTTTGAATTTTGTAAAATAGAAAACATTTTTAAATTCGGAATATCAAATATAGCTTAGGGTGAATTTTTGGTAATTTTCTGAAAAACGTCAATTTTTTATGAATAGTGAAACCACTAAGTGGTACTTATAAAAACTAATGATTCCGTTTAAATGAAATTTTTCCACCTTTTTGTTTTGAATTTCAAAATTCTGACATAAATTGTTTTCATTAAGAAGTAAAATGTGGTTCAATGGGATTAAAATAATTTTTTCGTGAATAGTAACTTATTAAGTTTTTAATCGCGATTAGAGGTAACTAGTGTAGTTTAAGGTAAAAATAATGTTTTAATATTATGAAATGACCTATACACATGTCTTACCTTCATTGGATGAGTCATTTCCGACGAAGAAAATCCATGGGTCAACTTGGGGACCCCATGGAGCAAATTTGGTTGGAAAATAACATAAATACTTTTTATTTAATGTTAAAATTAAAATGTCACAAACATGAGTTGTTTAACTAAACCAATTTTTACATGGGGTTATAAAAGTCATATTTTATACTATAAATAGTCATTGGAAATATAAAAATATTTCCTATATCATGATAATTTTGTTATAATTTTTAGACATTGAATAAATTAAATTATTTATGACATCATGATGATGCAACGATTACCTCATTAATAAAGGATTCAAATAAAATGAAAATATAATGTTAAAACTATAACTTACACTGGTAAAATACCTATTGTATGAGTATATTTAGAACCCTTATAACCTTATCCTAGAATTATATCAATGTGGGACCTTTTAAATCCGAAACTCATTTTCAAATAAAGTAACATTTATTTACTTTCCAAGAGTGCCCCTCCTCTCCTCTTATAAAAGGCCCCCACCTCTACCTCTTTACCCACACATAAAAAGCCTTTTTCATGGCCAATACCAGCCCATTTTGTCTCTTCACATCCCTCTCTAACTCTTAGAATCCTCAGTTTGGTCATAAGTCTTCCCAAGGATGCCTTTGATCTCAAACTAAATGAAGTTACCCGATTTTAAGGTAATGTCTTCACTTGTGTTATTTTGTTTTATTTTTCTTCTCCAACCCCCTAAACCCTTTTTATTCCTTTATTTTGTAACAAAACCAGTACCTTCAATATACTAGGATGTTCTTATGTTAAGTATTCGATCTACACTTACACACACCTTCGTCTAATGGTTAAAGAACATACTGTTTCCTTGGATTGTGAATTACTGCCTCATGAAATGATGATTGTTCAATCTTCTATTAACACCTTTTATGGTGGCCATTATGATGTAACTACATTTATATATGATACATAATATGTTTATGTTTCCCTTATGCTTCTGTATTTTTCATTTATGGCATTCCTTTATAGCTTCCATTATGGGTATGTGCGATATCTTCATTTTAGGAAGTGCGGACTACCGCCCGCTCAAAGTGATTTGATTCGTTAATACCATATGTGGTACGTATAAAGGATATATTTAATGATATTATATATGATAACATACTGTAATAATAATACTATTATGTATATTAATGTTTTAATTCCATTAAATATGAAATAGAAATGGAAGTAGCGTTCATGCGTACGTACGGCTAACCGTCTCCATGAACGGTGCATTTCATTTCTTAACTTTAAATGTTATGTAATATTATAAATACATGTATATTCTGGATATATATGATATATATGATATCCAAATCATGAATATAATTCTGGATATAATGAACCTTTGACCACATGAACAACATGTAATTGTAAGAAGTCCACTTTTGACTTAAGAACCAAATATCAACAAAACAAACATTATTAACTTAAATGATTACATAATGTTTATAACATGGAAATAAGTGATATAAAAGGAATAATGAACCTGAAAAAGGTTTTGCAGAAAATATAAATTAACTCAAGTTTATTATTCAGGATGTTAAAGAACGATCGAGTGAAGTCGGACCCGAGGTAAGGGATCCTACTCATCTCTTTCTTTTTAAGTACACTCTTTTATGTCATTACTTTTAAAGCTCATCTTTCTTGTGATTGGAATGTCCTTTTATATTACTCTTACTGTAATTTTTATGTTCATATGGTGAGAGACCCTATTCTCTCTCATCAATCCACTTTGGATGTTTTGAGTGACGCTGTTAGGCTGCCGAATTTTCGTAAGAGATCTAACCTCTCTCTTTCTTTTTAAGTACTCTCCTTTATGTCACTTCTTTTAAGGTTCCCTTTGTTATTTTTGGGGATGTTATTTTATATTTCTCTTGATTTAAACATTATGTTAATATGATGAGAGACCCTATCTGATCTCATCAATCCATTTTTTGTATGTTTTAATTGGCGTCGTTAGGCTGCCGAGTTTTCGTAAGGGATTTTTCATCTCACTTTTATTCTCATGAGATTTATGCTACATTTGCCACAATTTACTTTCAGTGATGTATGTACTGCCCATTATTTTACTCATTGTGTAATATACTTTCATTTATGAGTATTTACATCAGTGTTGTATTTTCCTTCTTTCACGGGGTGTATGTTTCGAAAGATACCCATATCGGTAAGGGAACCTTTCACCCTTCACTTTTTAAAAGAATTCTTTTGTTATGTCTTTTAATTCACATAAAATTATGTTGGGATATGTTCTTCTATATCCTTAGTGATTTAAATTTTATGTCCAAGTGATGAGATACCCTTTTTATCTCTCATCAACTCACTTGCTTAATTTTGTAGTGACACCATTAGGCTGTCAAATTTTTGCAAGGGAACTTATTAACCCAATTTGATGCTTTGGGATATGCTTATACTCCATGAATATGTCGTTCTATGAATATGTGTTAATAACCTATGATTGTTTTACACTTAATATCCACTTATATTTGGTGTATTAGTTTGTCACACATAATTATGTAATTTATATATCCTTAATCCAAGGATACCGTCTTTGTATGGGATTTTGTCTCAATCTCCTTTAATTGAGGCATATTTTGTTTTATACACAACCTTATTTTATACATTGTATAAACGCCTTTGACTTTTATGTTTATCCGAAAGGAATTTTTTTGTACACAGCGTTTTAATAAATGACAAAAGGGATTTTTTTTGTTGTATGTATGCGTCGACGATGACTTCTCCGCTGCTGTGACCATCATTTGAGTTTAAGCTTACTCTACAAGCCATACCTTTTTTAAAGAAAAATAAATACCATGTTTTACTTTTCTTTAATTTTTATATTGAAAATGGTTTTCATAATATTTTTATATGAATGTGTTGTATTGATATCTGGTGATTGAAAAGTGAGAATGTTATGTTTCCTTTGTACATGTTTTATGTGATACGATTATGTTATGGTTCTTGGGCATTATTATGAATATGGGTGGTTCCGTGATAAATTAAGGGCGGGTGAGCCCGATATAGCTCTCCAATTCATTGGGTAACATGAAGGGGTTAAACGTTAAGGTTTCTCCGAAGAGATTTAGGGAATATACTGTGATGGGTATTCCAAACGTAACCAAGAGGGTTACTCCCTACGTAAGAATGTTATGAATTCCTCATGTTACCTTTATGTATTATGATTTCTATGATTTATTCATGATTTGATGAGGTATGTTAAAGTGCATTTGTTTTATGGGTAAAGTATGATTTCATTCTTATGTATATATGAACTTATGTTTGTTTTCCATATTTTTTTAACCCTTACTGAGCTTTTTATGCTCATCCCAAGTTTTTGAAATGTTTTTCACAGGTCAAGGGAAAGGTACAGGATGTGATGATATTGTCAAGGATGTGTCAATAAAGAATCAATGTTTTATTTTAAATATGTTTCCATTGATGGGAAAAATGAATACTGTCTTTTATGTAACCACTTTGTTTAAATGTGGAATGTAATGAATGTTTCATGATCTAATTCTCTAAAACTCTAAACCTGAAAAGATCGTCAATGTGTAATCTTGTAATAACTCAAGATTAAGTAAGTTTTAAGGCTGCGGCCTTATAGTTGGTATCAAAGGTCGGTTTAGATAATTTTAGAGGTTAGGGTATTCTCTAAGCACAAGTGACATTACCATAATGGTTAGGATTTCAGAAAGAGTCCTAGTTTTAGATAAAGTGAATGAGAAAGTATATCTTAGGGTTTTCATTCCTCATTAGAACATGATGGTTTTGTTTATATACTCACTCTGACATTTCTGTTTTTAGTGAATGGATGGATCTAGAAGGCACCAAAGACACAACAGGTTTGAAGGAAACTGTGGTGGTTCTCTGATTAAGATATTAGATAAAATGGGGGATTCAATGAAGAAACTCATGGTTGTTCTAAACCAACTATCCGGGATTCATGATCAACTACTTCTACCTTGGTATGTTCTGTAATGCATCATGTACGGGATGACCAATCGATGTGGAAGTTCAGGTAATAATTATAAAGGTAACCATTAGGGTTTATATGATCCTTACTTTTGAGGTAATTATGGGTTATTATATGTTATGATGGAAAATGAAAGGCATGAGATAAACTTGAGGTTAAAATATGTTATGATTATTTTTGATGATTTTATCTCATCTTGGGGAATGTTTTAAGAATTATATAGTTTGGGAAAAATGACAACACACAGACCGTGTGACAACCCATCGCGTCAGACAAAGCTACGGGAATCGAACCCACAACCAAAGTGTGACTGGTATTTATCGCCTACCACTGGACTACGTGAAGTCCCTGGTTAGTTGGACTAATTATTTTTAGTTTGATGATTTTAGGAATCAAGAGTAAGTTTATTTTTGGTTATCTGTACAAATGACTAACCTATCATGGAGGATATGTGATTTGGTTAATTACTTTTCAATATGAGAATTTAAGAGCAATTGATATTATTTGGAGATAAAAGTTAATTTGTACCTTGGAAGACTATGTGACTAAATCCTTCAAATATTTGGTTTTCAATCTTATTTTGTTTTACTTTGATGATTTTTATGGAAAAATTGTTTATCAAATGTTCCTCGTTGAACTTTGGGTTTTGTTGGAAAATTTTTGGAGATTAATAATAGATTTTCTTTTTATAAAGGGTTATCATTTTCTGGATTATCTGATCTTGTACTAAAAATTTTGGTTTTGGTTTTGGTTAATGTCTAAAGACATGGGAAGTATATAGTTCTCTTTTTTGGATTAGGTGATTCTCTAGAAGTTGATTATAGTGAACAAGTCTTCCTAAATACTCGTCTTTTGGAGAAAATATGTGTTTGTGTAAGAAATCTAGTAGGAGATGAGAATCTACACGAAAAGTAAGTATGTTTCCTTAAGATAAAACATAAATTCCTCAATTAAAAGTATCATAAAACAAAAATGTTGTCTGTTAACTTTTCCTACTGGGGAATCGAATACCGTTTAACCCATCACAAGTTTGTGATTTTCTTATGGATAACTTTCTCCTAGACATGTTTACTATCACTCTCCATCAGAACATGACCCTTTGTTTTTTTCCTCCATGTCCATATTTTCATACTTGGAATCCTAGTATGGGTTAACTTGGGTGACCTTTGAACTTATATTTCTTTATTTTAAAGTGATTGTTTTGTTGACTCTTGTTCCAATGTGGGATTTTCAATGAAGTTTCCAAGCCCAATTTTAAAATTGTGAGGACGCAATTCCCAAAAGGGGGGAAGACTGTAACACCCTAGGTAAATAAAGAATATGACATTTTTATATTTATCCATATTTGTGAATAAAATATTAATATAACTTTAAAGGGGACACTATGATCGATGGCATACCAAACTCACAACAATGAGTTTCTTGGGAATATTATGTTGCACTCTAATAATAAAATAATATTATTTTAAATGGTAGTAAACGCCTAGCTGTTGTGATGGAGGGAATGAATAGAACTAACTACAAAATGTTTATATATGTTTTTCAAATATTTTTACTTTTCACAATAAATGTTAGAGGATTAAAAATGGGAATGAATATAATTTTAAGCGTAAACATTCTAATATTCTTTAAAAGGTCGATTAACCGCCTTTTGATGGCGAAACTCTTTTAAATCCACTTTTTGACAATTTTATGTGTTATATTTGACAAAATAAAATTATTCTTTAAAATCGGGACATCAATATTTACTTTGTGTAAATTTTTGGTGTTTTTCTGAAAAAGTTCAATTTTTAATGAATAGTGAAAAATGTTGTATTTTAATTCAAAACCACTTTTTATTCTAATTTATTTATATGATTAGATTATATTTTGAATTGGTTTTAAAGTGAAATTGGAATATATTTTTACAATTTAATCCAATAGTGGTCATTGTAATTAATTTCAATTTGAAATTAGACTTAAACTAGTGTCAATCTTTTAATAGATATTGTTTTATAAAAACACGGTATTTGCTCTGACAGAGGGAATTAATTGTTAAATTAATTAATGTAACTTATATGTTTTGAATTTTGTAAAATAGAAATAATTTTTGAATTCGGAATATCAAATATAGCTTAGGGTGAATTTTTGGTAATTTTCTGAAAAACTTCAATTTTTGATGAATAGTGAAACCACTAAGTGGTACTTATAAAAACTGATTTTCAGTTTAAATGAAATCATGCCACCTTTGTGTTTTGAATTTCAAAAATTCGACATACATGGTTGTCATTAAGAAGTAAAATGTGGTTCAATGGGATTAAAATAATTTTTTGGTGAATAGTAACTTATTATGTTTTTAATCGCAATTAGAGGTAATTAGTGTAGTTTAAGGTAAAAATAATGTTTTAATAATATGAAATGACCTGGAAACATGTCATACCTTCATTGGATGAGTCGTGGCCGACCAAGAAAATCCATAGGTCAACTTGGGGACCCCATAAAGCCACCCTGGTTGGAAAATGACATAAATACCTTTTTATTTAATGTTAAAATTAAAATCTCACAAACATGGGTTGTTTAACTAAAACAATTTTTAAATGGGGTTATACAAGTCCGATTTTTTACTATAAATAGTCATTGGAAATAGAAAAAGATTCATACATCATGATAATTTTTTTATAATTTTTACAAATTAAATAAATTAAATTATTTATGACATCATGATGATGCAATGATTACCTCATTAATAAAGGATTTAAATAAAATGAAAAGATAATGTTAAAACTATAACATACACTTGTCAAAGACCTATTGGATGAATATATTTCGAACAATTATCACCTTATCCTCGAATTATATCAATGTGGGACATTTTAAATCCGAAACTCATTTTCAAATAAAGTAACATTTCTTTACTTTCCAAGAGTTCCCCTTCTCTCCTCTTATAAAAGGCCCCCACATCTACCTCTTTACCCACACATCCAAAGCCTTTGGCTCGGCCAAACCCTGCCCATTTTGTCTCTACACATCCCTCTATAAATCTTAGAAGCCTAACTTTGGTCAGAAGTCTTCCCATGAAGCCTTTGAGCTCAAACCAAAGGAAGTTACCGGATTTTAAGGTAATGTCATCACTTGTGTTCTTTTGTTTTATTTTGATTATGCAACCCCCTAAACCCTTTTTATTACTATATTTTGTAACAAAACCAGTATATTCAATATATTAGGATGTTTTTATGTTACTTATTCTAGCTACACTTACACACAACTTTGTCTAATGGTTAAAGAACATACTGTTTATGTGGATGGCGAATTACTGCCTCACGAAACGATGATTATTCAATACTCTCTTAACACCTTTCATGGTGGCCATTATGATGTCACTACATTTATATATGATATATAAAATTTTTACGTTTTCCTTAATCTTATGTATTTTTCATTTATCGCATACCTTAAGGCTTCCATTATGGGTATGTGTGATATCTTCATTTTAGGAAGTGCGGACTACCGCCCCCTCAAAGTGATTTGATTCGTTAATACCATATGGGGTACGTATAAAGGATATATTTAATGGTATTATATATGATACCATACTTTAATTAAAATACTATTATGTATTATTATGTTTTAATTCCATTAAATATGAAATAGAAATGGAAGTAGCGTTCATGCGTACATATGGCTTACCGTCTCCATGAACGGTGCATTTAATTTCATAACTCTAAATGTTATGTAATATTATAAATGCATGTATATTATGGATTTATATGATATATATGATATCCAAATCATGAATATCATTCTGGATATAATGAACCTTTGACCACATGAACCACATGTAATTGTAAGAAGTCCACTTTCGACTTAAGAACCAAATATCGACAAAACAAAAATTATTAACTTAAATGATTACATAATGTTTATAACATGGAAATAAGTGATATAAAAGGAATAATGAACTTGGAAAAGGTTCTTAAACAAGTATAAACTAACTCAAGTTTATTATTCAGGATGTTAAAGAACGATCCAGTCAAGTCGGACCCGTGGTAAGGGATCCTACTCCTCTATTTCTTTTTGGGTACACTCTTTTATGTCATTCCTTTTAAATCTCATATTTATTGTGATTGGGATGTTCTTTTATATTACTCTTACTGTAATTTTTATGTTCATATTATGAGAGACCCTATTCTCTCTCATCAATCCACTTTGGAAGTTTTGAGTGACGCCGTTAGGCTGCCGAATTTTCGTAAGAGATCTAACCTCTCTCTTTCTTTTTAAGTACTCTCCATTATGTCACTTCTTTTAAGTTCCTATTTGTTATGTTGGGTGATTGTCTTTTATATTTATCTTGATGTAAACATTATGTTAATATGATGAGAGACCCTATTTGATCTCATCAATCCATTTTTGGTAAGTTTTATGTGGCGCCGTTAGGCTGCCGAGTTTTCTTAAGGGATTTTTCATCTCACTTTTATTCCAGTGAGATTTATTCTACATTTGCCACAATTTCCTTTTAGTGGTGTATGTACTGCCCATTATTTTGCTCATTGTGTAATAAACTTTCATTTATGAGTATTTACATCAATTTTGTATTGTCCTTCTTTCACGGGGTGTATGTTTCGAAAGATACCCATGTCGGTAAGGGAACCCTTCACCCTTCTCTTTTTAAAAGACTTCTTTTGTTATGTCTTTTAATTCACATAACATTATATTCAGATATGTTCTTCTATATCCTTTGTGATTTAAATTTTATGTCCAAGTGATGAGATACCCTTTTTATCTCTCATCAACTCATTTTCTGAAATTTGTAGTGACGCCGTTAGGCTGTCAAATTTTTGCAAGGGAACTTCTTAACCCAATTTTTATTCTTTGGGATAAGCTTGTGCTCTTCGAATATGTCGTTCCATGAATATGTGTGAATAACCTTTGATTGTTTTACACTTAATTTCCACTTATATTTGGTTTATTACTTTGTCACACATAATTATGTAATTGATTTATCCTTAATCCAAGGATACCGTCTTTGTATGGGACTTCGTCTCAATCTCCTTTCTTTGGGGCATTTTTGTTTTATACACAACCTTCTTTTATACAGTGTATGAACCCCTTTTACTTTTACGTTTATCCGAAAGGAATCTTTTTTATTCAAAGCATTTTAATAAATGACAAAAGGTAATTTTTTTGTCATATATATGTGGCGACAATGA
This sequence comes from Viscum album, assembly GCA_963277665.1. Classification (NCBI taxonomy): domain Eukaryota; kingdom Viridiplantae; phylum Streptophyta; class Magnoliopsida; order Santalales; family Viscaceae; genus Viscum; species Viscum album. Next base: position 119,357,929 of record OY728137.1, read on the forward strand.
CTTCTCCACCGCCGTGACCATTATTTGAGTTTCACCTTCCTCTACAAGGCATACCTTTTTTAAAGAAAAATAAATACCAAGTTTTACTTTTCTTTTATTTTTGTATTGAAAATGGTTTTCATAATGTTTTTATATCAATGTGTTGTATTGATATCTTGTGATTGAAAAGTGGGAATGTTATGTTTCCTTTATGCATGTTTTATGTGATACGATTATGTTGTGGTTCTTGGGAATTATTATGAAGATGGGTGGTTCCGTGATAATCTAAGGGAAGGTGAGCCCGATATAGCTCTCCAATGAATTGGGTAACGCGAAGGGGTTAAGCGTTAAGGTTTCTCCAAAGAGATTTAGGGAATATACTGTGATGGGTATTCCAAACATAACCAAGAGGGTTACTCCGTACGTAAGAATGTTATGAATGCCTTAAGTTAACTTTATGTCATATGATTTCGTTGATTTATTCAGGATTTGATGAGGTATATTAAAGTTCCTTTGTTTTATGGGTAAAGTATGATTTCATTCTTATGTATATATGAACTCATGTTTCTTTTCCATTTTTTTTAACCATTACTTAGCTTTTTATGCTCATCCCATTTTTTTTAATGTTTTTCACAGGTCAAGGGAAAGGTACATGATGTGATGATAGTGTTAGGGATGTGTCAAGAAAGAATCCATGTTTTATTTTAAAGATGTTTCCGTTGATTGGAAAAATGAATATTGTCCTTTATGTAACCACTTTGTTTAAATGTGGAATGTAATGCTAGTTTCATGGTCTAATTTTCTAAAACTCTAAACCTGAAAAGATCCTCAATGTGTATTCTTGTAATAACTCAAGATTAAGTAAGATTTAAGGCTGGGGCCTTTTACCGCCACACCTTAACCACCCATGAGAGGTTATAGAGGTAGGGGCCCACCCGAACATAACGTCTAGTTTGTGTTAATTGTGGTAGGGGCCACCCAGGATTTTAACCCCTTAAAACTCCCCATTAATGTGGAGAAACTCTCAAGCTCCAAAATTAATATAGGGGAACCTCTTCAACAGCCCTTTAATTAATTCATGCCAACATTCCCTAATCTTCCACATTAAATGGGTGGGGCCAATTAATTAATACTCCATTTTGAATTTTAAATCCAACATTCTAAAATAATAGACAATCTATTATTTTTGGGGGATATATTTCTTTTGGTTGGCATTTTTCATTTTGTGAAACTTGGGAAGATGGGAGCTAGGGAGAAAAGCTCCCAACGAAGAATGAAGAACGCTCCACCAATGAAGAACACCGATCCTCATCGAACTTATTTTTCTAAAACCTACCGACATGGAGAATTTTTCACGAGCTGACGTAGCTCGGGATTGCAAGCTTGTGGAGAACGCAACGAATGATGAACTTCTTCATCTAATTCCCATGACTCTGTCAATGAACAACGAATGACGAACAAAGTTGGGGGGATTACTTTTTTGTATTATTCATTTTCTATTTCTCTTATAAAGATAGAAATAATTATTTGTGTGGTTGTAAAATAATTGTTGTACATCATACATCTTTGATGAACCAATTGATTCCACCCTAAACGCGGAGGGTGCGGGCTAAAAAAACATACCCTAACCCCTCCTCTAATATTGTTTATGTTGAAATTTCGACATGGAGATGTGCAATGCGGTGAAAAAGGTGGTGATGACAAAGGTCACACTTCCTACGACCTCCCCAAACCGTGTCGCCCTGGTGACACTCCGGTGCTCCGGGCCAAACCTCGGTGCTGCGGCCGAGCCACCCCGGCTGCACCGCCGCCGGGTCGCACCGCCCGCCTCCCGGCTTCCGAACCGCCTAGTCGTAGGCCTCCTGGATGTCGGCCCACCTGGGCGTATGCCTCCTAGCCTCCGTCCTACATGGCTACACCCGAACTGGCCGCCCGCCGGCCTGTGCCCTACCCATCTGCCCGAACTGTCCGGCCTAGCCGCGCCCTGCACGAAACGCGTCGGTCCATACGGGCCGCGCCCTGCCCGAACCGGACACCCACTGTCCTGCAGGACCATGTCCTGCCCGGTTGCTGGGATTTCCAAAATGGTCTGCGGTCCCCCTCACGGTGCCCTGACCAAACCGGACCAGCCGCGCCCTCCGGACCGAGCCGTGCCTTCGCGGCGTTCCAAGCCAAACTGGCCCCATGCCCGGGCCAAACTGTCCTTGCGAACTACTGGGCTGAGCTGAGTGGGCCGGGACAAACCTAACAGGCTAGGCCACCCAATAGGCTGGGACAAACCCTAGGTCAGAGCGGGTTGGATAGGACCCGATCCAACTACCAACCCTTTACTTTCTTTGGCCATATCATTGGCCCCGGACGTCCGTTTGACGATCCGTCAGTGGCACTAGAAATCATAGAGCATAGAAACCCCTCTTAGTAAACCCCACTGGAGTTCGAGGTTTAGTTGACATACGGTCTGGTTGTATTGTACACGAATCCAACCAGGCCCTCATCACTAAATGGATAATAACTCACAGACTGGGTGTTCAATTGACACGTTGTCTGTTGCATTGAGACCCCCAAGACGAGGCAGACCTTTGAGATGCTTATTCTTTGGACTTCGTGGTAGTTGATGTATTGATACTTGGAATGAGGAGTGAACCCTCCCGGAATCAAGCATGCTTCGTGCTGAACCCTGTGGACGGATGTTCACTGATTATTATTCCTAGATCGCGTGTGGGTTCAACAGCACTGACGACTGTTCCTGAATCATGTGTGGGTTCGACAACACTGACGACTGTTACTGGATCTCGTGCGGGTTTGACATCTCTGACTACTGTTCCTGGATCCTAGGTGGGTTCGATAGTTTTGACTTCTCCTCCTGGATCCTGTGTGGGTTCGACAGAAAAACTGTTCCTAGATCCTGTGTGGGTTCGACAGTTCTGATTTCTATTCATGGATCAAGTGTCGGTTTGACAGAATAGATGATTCAGTGTCTACATTTGATCATATCTATCTCTCTTAAAAAGTTGTATACCTGTGTGAGTTTAGTCATTAACTATGTGTTTTCCTCATGTTTGAGATTGATTACTAGATAACATAGGTATATGTATGATCATATACTTAAGTGGGATTATCTATTGATTTCATACCTTGTGGTTTATCCATGTTGGATTTTGTGAGATCTTGAGGGTCTCGAGATCCCTAATGAGTATCGTTATACTCATCCATGCATGTGTTATGCCCGAACCACATTCTGTTGGATGGAGACAATGGACAGGGCTGACCGAGGCTGAGTGTAGAAGGACTGGATGGTACCCAGAGGTGGACCTCATGACGAGTCAGTACCTAGTGGAGACTGACATACATGGAGTGCTGAGGAGGAAATGTGTACCTACCTTTCAGGAAGGATCTATGGTGGATGATTCATGAGCTTCTTTTCACCTTTCATCTGTTTTTTCCTTTTTAGTTGTACTTTTACATTATTGTTGGGCTTGTATTTCTGGCCCCTATACATTAGCACACTATAGTTATACAGTTTTGCTTAGTGTTATGTATTCAGTTTTGTACTATGTGGAATGTTTTTTCAGTTATAATGGAAATACCTTCCCAATTTAGGGATTTACGCATTTGGTACTAGTCGCCAGCCCTTGGCCTGTGGAAGAAGAGCTTGGGGTAGTTACGGAAAGGCCCCCAGGGGACGGGTCGGGACCAATTGGAATCAGAGGAGTCGTTTCTATCGTAGAAATTAAGACTCTGATCTTTTCTATGAAGCAATAGTGTTAAGTGTACTAAATGTGGTTTCCAGTTCAAGGAGTCTAGTTTTGGTGCGGTGGCCACTGTATCCATACCCCAGGACCTTGACTTCTAATTTTTGAGTCAGTTCAAGAAAACACTGATTGCCTGTGTGTTTCAAAAGGTTTATTAGTGATCTCTATAAGTCAGCTCACCAAGTATAGCTTATTAATAGTGGTGCACATGTTTCATTATAGGATGCCTCTACACAGACAACCAGCCAGGGTTCTGAGAGTTGTTCGATATGGAATGTTACACCCCATGCTTATACGGTATGCTTCTCTTGGAATAATGCGATAGCGTGTGTTGTACGCAACATCGAGTTCTAACACACCACAACTAATCAAACTAGCCGTTATGAATAGTAATACCTACTTTTTGAAAATATATATATTTTATATTTCAAAATGGACATCATTTTTGGTTTCCGAATATCGAAATTATCCTAAGATGAATTTTTGGTATTTTTCTGAGAACTTCCAATTTTTATGAATAGTGAAAAATACTTAAAAACAATTTTTTTAATCAAAATAAATTATAGTGATAAAATATATTATTGAGTGGTTTTAAAGTATAATTAGAATATATTTTTACCATTTTATCCAATGGTGTTCATTAGAAGTAATTTCACTTTGAAATTGGACCTAAACAACTGTCAATCTTTTGGTATATATTGTTTCTTAAAAACACGCTATTTGTTGTGACAGCAGGATTTAATTATAAAATTAATTAATGAAAATTATATGTTTGGAATTTTTTAAAATATACATCATTTTTTTATTCGGAATATCAATTATAGCTTATGGTGAAATTTTGGCATTGTTCTGAAAAACTTCAATTTTTGATGAATAGTGAAACTAATAAGTGGTAGTTAAAAAAACTGAATTTTTCATAAAACATAATTTTACCGCTTCTGTGAATGGAATTTCAAAAATCCATGAGACATGGATAATATCATGAAGTAAAATTTAGTTCAATGAGATGAAAATAATGTTTGGTGAATAGTATGTTTTTACTTTTATTTACCACGGTTAAAAGTAAATACGGTAATTAAAGGTAAAAATGATATTAATATTACCCTAACACATGGCCCAATTCTATTGGACAAGTGTATATCGACCAAAAATAACCTTAGGAATAAAATATTATCATTTAGGTCCACTTGGATTCGATTAGGACATTTATTATTCTTTAACTCAAAGAAGAGTTAAAAGAGTTAAAATCAAAGTTTATTTACTAAAACAATTGTAATATAGGGTTATACATGAGATAAATTCGTTTGAAAATTTTTATTAGAAAGATATAAATATTTCATAAATAATTATATTTTATTTATAATTTTTAGATATTATATAATTTAATTTATTTATGACACAATGATGATGCAATAATTACCATAATAGTGAAATATTAAAATAATTGATATTATTAATACCCAAATAAATATAATTTTAGACTTTTAATGAATTACACTAATTTTCTAGGATAATATGACATATTAGGATTGATTTAATTAAATTTTTTCAAAGTAATCATTTTGTTATAAGTTTCACAAAAATCAACTATTCAATAGTGTCAAAATTGACATAAAAGAGTTTTTAAAACAAATATTGTATTATTAATTGATATTAAATTTTTAAAAATCTAAGGTTAGGCCAAGAGACTTATATCATGATAGGTGTATCATTAATGGACCACTTGGGGGTATCTTGAATGTATATAGTAAGTTTATTATCTATATAATATAAAAATACATAGTGACATGGTAAATGTCAAACTAATTAACTAAGAGTTAAAACTAAAAGATAAGGTTAATATAGTAATCCAAACCGGTCTACATTCTATTGGTTGAATGGTTTTCAGCCTATCCCCACCATAACCTTTGAATAATCAACTTTGGAGCCATTATACACCGAATATGAATTTGTTAAAAATTAATATTTCTAGCTTTTCTAAAGGTGCCCCTCACCCCTCTTATAAAAAGGCACTCCACCTTCTCATTACTTTACACCTTCAAAGCCTTTTGGTTCAGAAAAACTCTGCCCAAATACTCTCTCAACTTCCCTCACTACAACCTATAGGCCTTAGTTTCATCATAAATCCAACCTAAGGATCCCTTTTGATCAAATCAAAAGGATGAACCTGAAGAAGAGGTAATGTTTTCACCACCTTTTTTTCAAATTCATTTCTTCTTCCACTTCTTCTTTCTTTGTTATTACCATTCTAAAATAATAAATCCAGTATAATATATATACTGTGATGTTATTATAAATATGGTACAACCATATTCAGTATTATATCCACCATTTGAATAACATGTCACCATACGTGCGTACGTACGGCTTACAGTCTCCACTTCGTGGTGTAATTGTTATTCAATATATTATTATTTGGATGGGTATAATAATGATGTGTAAATCACGTAAATAATAATTATAACATGATAATGATTCTTTATATATGATATACTATCCAATTATATATTATTTTAATATCAAAAGATTGATATTGTCGCTCGTGCGTATGTACGGACTACCGTCTCCATGAACACGATGAGATTCATTCTCCATCATATCCATTCAAGTATAATTATCATTTGATGATTTAAAAATAATGTTTAAAGACTTGATATCATTCTGTATATGAATAAGATAAAACCTATCCATTACAAACATGGCTTACGTAACAAAACATATAAAATAAAATGAGTAAGTTAACACCCGAAACAACGATAATACTAAAATATTATTATCAAATAAATGTTAAAAGATCATATATGATATCATATTATTGTATATGATTACTATATAATTTAATAACAATTATTTCACCATTATACATGAGGTTAACCTACCATCAACCAAGGAAAATTACAAGGTAAGGGTTATTTCACAATCTCTTCATTATCCGAGGTTGTTTATACGTAATAATCTACTAGGATCTCTTTATCATCCACATCCATGTTTCTTAAAAATGTATTTCAAAACATTTCTACCATTTTCAAGAAGATGGGTTAAAGTCATTTATACCCTTGTTTTACTTTTTATAAGAGGGTTATAAAGTAATATTTTCGTCGTTTTCCAAACAAGGTGTGTTTTAACATTTTCAACAGAATAAAGGTAAGAATGTTTTTTTAACTTATACGGAGGGTGTGGAAATTTTCCGCCGTTATAAAATCTTCGAAGCTTCCCTTACAATATTATAAGAATATTTTCAATGAAAACGTTTTATTTTAGAAATATATGTCTCTTAAATTATTTCAAAATAAAAATAGATATTTCTCTAAAAAGAGTTTTGATTTCATCTATGTCAACATCCTTTGATGGATTTTACGCTTATTTGAAGTTGATTTATTATGATACAAAACTTCTATATGGTATTGAAGGTTTTGTGATATGTTTGACTGTGGATGTGTTATTTTTATACCATTCATAGTTTATGGATGAAGTATTTACATTTCATATAATAGTTTTAATACGAATGTTTATGTTATGTTTAATCCTTTTCATATGGGAATGCATTGGACTTAATATGTGATGGGTGGAGCCTGCTATAGCTCCTCGATGCATCGGTAGGTATCACGAGACAAACTAGTGTCTTGGTACAAGTCCTTGACAAAATATTATTTGTAGTCTTGGCACCTGGCCCTGGCTATGTGGTTATGATATTCTTGCATTATGAATTCCATCATTATGAAAGTGGTTATTGATATCGCATTTGATTATTCGATTAGTAGAATATCCATGTGAATAAGTACATGGAATTATTTCATTTTATTTTTTCCATACTATGTTGAAGTTCAAGTTTAAAAGGCTTTTGTTCTAGTTATACATTTCCTTAAATGTTTATACTTATTTATGAATGTTTCAGCTATATTGTTATCCTTACTGGGCATTTGAGCTCACCCCTTTTCTTTGTTTTATTTTTCCCAAGATGTGAAGAAGTAATTTATAAATGACCAGCGGGTATATTGTGAGGGGATAAGAGTGTGGACTATGGAGACTATGTTTTTGTAGTTTTCATTTTATGATGTAATGTAAACCTTATGAATATATCTAGTGTTTCCAAGGCTACTAAACCAATCAGTCTTTCGAGATTTGATCTTTCTTGTGATCATGCCAATATTGGGTAATAATGTACCGACTTTGGGTAACTGGGGTCGAGGCGTTACAGTTGGTATCAGATGATGTTTAGTACAAACCTTGGAAGCTAGATTTAGATAAACTCTGATTAGAGCACGTAGACCTAAGATGAACTTTGAGGATTAGTATAGATGAACTTCCTAGAATTTCGGTATTGTACGGATTTTGTGAGTTTTCCGAGAAATACATCCCTGCCTTGATATGAGCAGGTAGAGGCGGCTCTGGCACAGATGTACCTAGGGGTAAAACCTGAAAACACCGCTTTGAGCTAGACTCAAATGAGAACTGGTGCACGACAACGGGCCTTGCTCCACTCTTGGTTACGACACACCCTGGGGATATGCTTAGGATACCTGTCATTTTCTTTAAAAATCATTATGAAGGGTTTATGAGTATATACTTCCTTGAAGAAAACATTTTTTATGATTATGGATTATATCCATAAATAGTTCAATTTATGTTAAGTGTTTTATAAGTATGGGATTATGAATTTTGATTCATAAACTGATCTAGGTATGCCATTGTTTAGAAATGGTGCCTAGTGGAAGAAATGGAAACTGTATCAATGAACACACTCCATGTAGGGATTTCCCTCCTACTCAAGATAATTATAGTGGAGCTGGTGATGCAACTGGTGCCGATCAGCTAATCACCATACTGGGGCAACTCAATCAGGATATGAATAACAACCATACTCGTATGGAGCAACCTGATCTGCAGCGTGGAGGATCAATGTTAGATCGATTCACGAGGAAACAACCACCAATGTTCAATGGGAGTACAAATCCCTTAGTATATGAGAAATGGATAAATTCCCTAGAGAAAATATTTCAAGCTTTGGGGAGTAGTAAAAGGGAAAATTTTATCATGGAAGTTTACCACCTCACTGGATATGCTGATCAATGGTGGTCATTGATTCAAAACACGAAGGAAGATGATGAAGTATCAAATATAGAATGGAGGGAGTTCAAAGATCAATTTTTAGAAAAATACTTTCCTCATGACCATCGAGAAGATATGGAAAGCCAATTTCTGAGTCTTAGACAAAAGGAGGATGAGAATGTCGCAAAGTAAAAGGCTAACTTTACAAGGTTAGCAAGGTATGCTGGAGATTATATACATAACTCAAGAAGTAAGATTGATCATTTCTTTGATAGGTTAAAACCATTTCTCCATCGAGCATTAGTCTCACAATCATTTTCATCATACGAAGACATTGTCTCATGTGCTATCAAGACCGAAAAGGAATTCTCTAAGTCTTATGACTTTAAAGCAAAGAAAGAGAAGAAGAGATCTACTGATCAATCTGGGAATGGTAATAAGGGGATGAAGGGAATGGTTGAATATCCATCCTATGGTAAATGTGGGAAGAAACACCCCGGTACTTGCTTAAAGGGAATGGGTGTTTGTTACAAGTGTGGTGAAAGGGGCCATGAAGACCGTGATTGCAAAGGGAAGAAGGAAGCTACCAATGTTCAATGCTAAAATTGTAGGTAGATGAGACATTATGCAAATGAATGTCCTAAGCGTTAGGGGAATATACCACCGAAAAGGTCAAGGGATCAAGGCCAAGCTTATTCTATCACTACTACTGAGGTAGAAGCTCCAAAAGACGTGGTGGTCGGTAATTTAATGGTTTCCTCAAGTTTAGCAAATGCATTATTTGATTCTGGATCATCACATTGTTTCATATCTTCCCAGTTTTCTAAGAAAATTAGATATTTCCAATTTGATTTAACAAGGGAGTTGTCAGTTAATACTCCTAAGGGAAGTATCATTGTAACAATGTTTTGTGAATCTGTCCCCATTAGAGAACATAAATGTTCTTTATCTGCTGATCTCATCGTCAAACCTATGATTGAGTTTGATATAATCCTCAGTATGTACTGGCTTTTAGATTATTATTCGAAGATTTATTGTAAGAAGAAGAAGGTTACGATTTTTGATGAATATAATAAGGAACACCTTATCTTTAGAGCAGAATCGTCACCACCTAATTCTTATCTAGATCCACCCACAGTAGCTCAACTAAATTCAATTATTGGGGAGGAAGAGAATGAAGTTACTATGGGTGAGGAATGGAATGTTCAAATAGAGGATGTACCTGTTGTGAAAGAATATATAGTTGTATTTCTGTATGATTTACCTAGACATCCTCTAGAATGAGAAGTTGAGTTTTCCATTGATTTAATTCCTTGATCAAGGCCTATATCGAAGACCCCTTATAGAATGGCCACTGTAGAATTAGTCGAACTACTGAAACAACTGAAGGAATTGAGTACTAAAGGATTTATTTTCCCTAGTGTTACTCCATGGGGAGCCCTTGTTCTTTTCGTTAAAAAGAAAGATGGATCCATGAGGTTACGTATCGACTACAAGGAGATCAATGCTATAACAATAAAGGACAAGTATCCCATACCTCAAATTGATGATTTATTTGACCAACTTCATGGAGCTCAATAATTTTCAAAGATTGAACTTCGATCTGGATACCATCAGTTGTGTGTGAAGAAGGATAACATTCCGAAGACAGCATTTCGAACCAGGTACGGGGATTATGAGTTTACAGTAATGCCTTTTGGATTGACTAATGCACCCTCTGTATTCATGGATCTGATAAATAGTGTTTTCAAAGAATATCTCGATGAATTTGTGGTGTTATTTATTGATGATATCTTGGTATCCTCAAAAAGCTACGAAGATCATGAAAATCACTTGCGCATTATCTTGAAGACGCTGAGAAGACATGAATTATATGGGAAGTTTAGCAAGTGTGAATTCTGGTTCCAGAAGATTTTTTTTCATGGACATATTGTCTCTAATGTTGGAATCTCTGTTGATCCTTCTAAGACCAAGGCAATCCAAGAATGTCCAGCACCTACAAATATTACTGAGGTATGTATTTTTATTGGTTTAGCAAGTTATTATCGAAGTTTCATCCAAAATTTTTCCTGATTGGCTAACCCATTAATGAAGCTCACACGTAAAGGGGTTAAATTTGTTTGGACAAAAGAGTGTGAAGAATGTTTTGATGAACTGAAGAGAAGATTAGTCAATGCTCCTATATTGACTCTACCATCGGGGAATGATGGGTTCATTATTTATAGTGATGCATCGAAGAAAGGACTTGGTTGAGTCCTTATGCGCAATGATAGGGTTATTGCCTATGCATCATGACAGTTTAAAATTCATGAACAAAAATATCCTACTCATGATCTCGAGTTAGCAGCTGTGATCTTTGCTTTGAAGATATGCAGGCACTACCTCTATGATGAAAAATGTTAGATTTATACTGATCACAAGAGTTTGAAGTATATTTTCTCACAAAAAGAACTCAACATGAGGCAAAGGAGATGTCTTTATTTACTCAAAAATTATGATTGTACGATACACTACCACCCGTGGAAAGCAGATGAGGTTGTAGATACATTGAGCAGAAACGAACATGGAGTTTCGAACGTGATGAGAATTGAAAGGGATCCAATTTTCATAGTTCTAGTGAAGATGGACATGGGAATAACCAGGGAAGGTTAAACATCAATGCCTTTTCAAATGGTTGCCAAACCATAATTAATAGAAAGGATTAAGAGTTCTCTGACTAATGATGGAGAATTTTGATAGAAGATTAAAGCTGTGAATGATGGGAGATTGAGAGAATTTGTTTATGAAAATGGAATTTTGAAATTCGGGAAGAGGCTTTGTGTTTTCGATATACCTGATCTAAAAAGGGAATTGTTGGATGATGCTTATAGTTCCAATTTCACAATACACCCTGGGAGCACAAAAATGTATAGAGATTTGAAGGAACATTTTTTGTGGGAAAATATGAAGAGGGAGATTGCAGATTTTGTGTGAAGATATATGGTTTCTCAAGAAGTGAAAGCTGGAAGGCAACACCCTGGAGGAGTCCTGAATCCTCTTCCCATACCGGAGTGTACATGGGACAATATTACGATGGACTTTGTCATGGGGCTACCAAAGACTCCTAGAAGGAATGATGAAATATGGGTTATTGTTGATCGTCTTACCATGTCAGCACATTTTCTTGCTAAAAGAGAAGATCTACCACTGGAACGTCTAGCAAGACTATATATTGATGAAGTTGTGAGACTTCATGGAGTACCCCTATCGATTGTTTCTGATCGTGATCCCCGTTTTAATACAAGATTCTGGAAGAGTCTTCAGAAATCCCTGCATACTGAACTTCATTTAAGCACTGGCTACCACCCTAATAGAGATGGACAATCAGAACGGACTATTCAAACCTTAGAAGACATGCTAAGAACTTGTTCACTTGACTTTCAGGGTATGTGGGATCAATATTTACCTTTGGTAGAATTTTCCTATAACAATAGCTTCCATTCGAGTATTCAGATGGCACCATATGAAGCGTTTTACAAAAAGAGATGTCGCACACCAACCTTTTGGGATGAAGTTGGTGAAATAAAACTTGTTGGTCCAGAAATGGTGGAGGAAACGATGGAAAAGGTGAAGGTTATCCAATATCACATCAAAGAAGCTCAAAGTAAGCAAAAGAGTTATGTCGATAATCGAAGGAAAGATTTGTAATTTCAAGTCGGTGATCATGTTTTCCTGAAGGTATCTCCATGGAAGGGAGTCATATGTTTTTGTAAGAAAGGTAAATTGAGTCCCATGTACATCAGACCTTTCAAAATTCTAGAACGAATTGGGGTTGTAGCTTACCGATTGGCAATGCCGCCAAGTCTCTCCAAAGTTCACGATGTGTTCCGCGTATATTTGTTGAGGAAATACATGCCTGACCCAACGCATGTACTCACCTATGAAGAATTAGAATTGGAACAAAAACTGTCTTATTGTGAAGAGTCTGTCAGTATTCATGATACGAGAGAACAAGTACTGAGAAACTGGACGACACGTCTGGTAAATGTTTTGTGGAGAAACCGTAAGACGGAAGAGGCAACGTGGGAACCCGAGGAACTTATGATGAAGAACAACCCGAGTCTTTTCATGCAGTAGTATTCTAGAAATTTCGAGGATGAAATTATTTGAAGGAGGGGAGAATCTAACACCCCAAGCTTCTACGGTACGCTTCTTTTGAAATAATGTGATAGTGTGTGTTGTACGCAACATCGAGTTCTAACACACCACAACCAATCAAACTAGCCATTATGAATAGTAATACCTACTTTTTTAAATTATATATATTTTATATTTCAAAATGGACTTCATTTTCTGTTTCGGAATATCGAAATTATCCAAAGATGAATTTTTGGTATTTTTCTAAAAACTTCCAATTTTTATGAATAGTGAAAAATACATAAAAACAACTCTTTAAATCAAAATTATTCATAGTCATAAATTATATTATTGAGTGGTTTTAAAGTATAATTAGAATATATTTTTACCATTTTATCCAATGGTGTTCATTTGAATTAATTTCACTTTGAAATTGGACCTAAACAATTATCAATCTTTTGGTATATATTGTTTCTTAAAAACACACTATTTGTTGTGACAGCGGGAATTAATTATAAAATTAATTAATGCAACTTATATGTTTGGAATTTTTTAAAATAGTCATCATTTTTGAATTTGGAATATCAATTATTGCTTAGGGTGAAATTTCGGCATTGTTCTGAAAAACATCAATTTTTTATGAATAGTAAAACTACTAAGTGGTAGTAAAAAACTGAATTTCTCATAAAACTTAATTTTACAGCTTCTGTGAATGGAATTTCAAAAATCCTAGAGACACGGTTAATATCAAGAAGTAAAATGTGGTTTAATGAAATGAATATAATTTTTGGTGAATAGTAACTTTTTACTTTTATTTACCACGGATAAAAGTAAATAGGGTAATTAAGTGTAAAAATGATATTAATATTACCCTAACACATGTCCTAATTCTATTAGAAAAGAGTATCTCAACCAAAAACAACTTTAGGAATAAAATATTATCATTTAGGTCCACTTGGATTAGATTAGGACATTTATTATTATTTAATTCAAAGAAGAGTTAAAAGAGTTAAAATCAAAGTTTATTTACTAAAACATTTGTAATATAAGGTTATACATGAGATAAATTCGATTTTAAATTTTTATTAGAAATCTCAAAAAGATTTCCTAAATAATTATATTTTATTTATAATTTTTAGATATTATATAATTTAATTTATTTATGACACAATGATGATGCAATAATTACCATAATAGTGAAAAATTAAAATAATTGATATTATAAATAACCAATTAAATATAATTTGAGACTTTTAATGCATTACAATAATTTTATAGGATAATATGACATATTAGGATTGATTTAATTAAATCTGTTTGAAGTAATCATTCTGTTATAAGTTTCACAAAAATAAACTATTGAATAGTGTCAAAATTGGCATAAAAGAGTTTTTTAAAAACAATATTATATTATTAATTGATATTAAATTCTTAAAAATCTAAGGTTCGGCCAAGATACTTACATCATGATAGGTGTATAATTAATGGACCACTTGGGGGGTCTCTATGATGTATATAGTATGTTTATTAACTATATAATATAAAAATACAAAGTGACATGGTAAATGTCAAACTAATTAACTAAGAGTTAAAACTAAAAGATAAGGTTAATATAGTAACCCATACCTGTATAAATTCTATTGGTTGAATTATTTTCGACCTATCCCCACCTTAAACTTCGAATAATCAACTTTAGAGCCATTACAAACCAAATATGAATTTATTATAAATTAAAATTTCTAGCTTTTCCAAAGGTGCCCCTCACCCCTCTTATAAAAGGGCACTCCCCCTTCTCATTACTTCACACCTTAAAATGCTTTTGGTTTGGCCAAAATCTTCCTAAATACTCTATCCACTTCCCTCACTACATCCAAGATGCCTTATTTTGATCAGAAAGTCAACCTATGGAGCCCTTTTGATCAAATCAAAAGGAAGAACCCGAAGAAGAGGTAATGTTTTCACCACCCTTTTTCAAATTCATTTCTTCTTCCACTTATTCTTTCTTTGTTATTACAATTCTAAAATAGTAACTCCGGTATAAAATATATAATATTATTTTATTGTAAATATGGTACAACCATATTCGGTATTCTATCCTCCCTTTGAATAACATGTCACCATACGTGCGTACGTACGACTTACCTTCTCCACGTCGTGGTGTAATTGTTATTCAATATATTATTATTTGGATGGGTATAATAATGATGTGTAACTCATGTAAATAATAATTATAACATGATAATGATTCTGTATATATGATATACTATCCAATTATATATTATTTTAATATCAAAATAATGATATTGTCGCTCGTGCGTACGTACGGACTACCGTCTCCACGAACGCGATGAGATTCATTCTCCATCGTACCCATTCAAGTATAATTATCATTTTATGAATTAAAAATAATGTTTAAAGACTTGATATCATTCTGGTTATGAATAAGATACAACCTATCCATTACAAATATGGCTTACGTAACAAAACATATAAAAGAAAATGAGTAAGTTAACAACCGAAACAATGATAGTACTAAAATATTATTAACAAATCAATGGTAAAAGATGATATATGATATCATATTAATGTATATGATTCTTTTATAATTTAATAAAAATTATTTCACCATTATACAGTAGGTTAACCTACCCTCAACTAAGGAAAAGTACAAGGTAAGGGTTATTTCACAATCTCTTCATTATCCGAGGTTGTTTATACGTAATAATCTACTAGGATCTCTTTATCATCCACATCCATGTTTCATAAATATGTATTTCAAAACATTTTTACTATTTACAAGAATATGGGTTAAAGTCATTTGTACCCTTTTTTGAATTTTTATAAGAGGTTTATAAACCAATCTTTCCGTCGTTTTCCAAACAAGGTTTCTTTTAACCTTTTCGACATAATTAAGGTAAGAATGTTTTATTAACTTATACGGCGGGTGTGGAAATTTTCCACCGTTATAAAATCTCCAAAGCTTCCCTTACAATCTTATAAGAATATTTTCAAATAAAATGTTTTATTTTAGAAATATATGACTCTTAAATTATTTCAAAATAAAAAGAGATATTTCTCTAAAAAGAGTTTTGATTTCATCTATGTCAACATCCTTTGATGGATTTTACGCTTATTTGAAGTTGATTTATTATGATACAAAACTTCTATATTGTATTGAAGGTTTTGTGATATGTTTGATTGTGGATGTGTTATTTTTATACCACTCATAGTTTATGGATGAAGTATTTACATTTCGTATGCTAGTTTTAATACGAATTTTTATGTTATGTTTAAACGTTTTCATATGGGAATGCATTGGACTTAATATGTGACAGGTGGAGCACGCTATAGCTCCTCGATGCGTCGGTAGGTCTCATGAGACAAACTAGTGTCTTGGCACAAGGCCTTGACAAAATATTATTTATAGTCTTGGCATGAGGCCTTGGCTATTTGGTTATGATAGTCTGGCATTATGCATTCTATCATTATGAAAGTGGTTATTGATATTTCTTGTGATTATTCAATTAGTAGAATATCCATGTGAATATGTAAATGGAATTATTTCATTTTATTTTTTCCATACTATTTTGAAGTTAAAGTTTAAAAGTCTTTTCTTCTAGTTATACATTGCCTTAAATGTTTATTCTTATTTATGAATGTTTCCGCTATATTGTTATCTTTACTGGGCATTTGAGCTTACCCATTTTCTATGTTTTATTTTTCCCAGGATGTGAAGAAGTAATTTATGAATGACCTATAGGGATAGTGTGAGGGGATAAGAGTGTGTACTATGGAGAATATGTTGTTGAAATTTTCATTTTATGATGTAATGTAAACCTTATGAATATATCGAGTGATTCCAAGGCTACTAAACCAATCGGTCTTTCGATATTTGATCTTTCTTGTGATCATGCCAATTTCATGTAATAATGTCCCAACTCTGGGTAACTGGGGTCAGGGCGTTACATGAAACCCCACTGAGCGACGAGGCCTCGTTACATGGCCCTATTACAGCGGAGGCCCTAGAGGTACCACTATCTATTGGGCCACCGATGCCACCAGCCCTGGTAATAGAGATTGCATGTCATCTAAGCGCAATGCACATGTTCCAGTGCCTGAGGCTACCTAGGTGTAGGGGTGAGACAGACCCATAGGAAGCTAAGGATTGGCTGGGGGCTATGTCGAGTCTTCAGACTGGTATGGACACCAGCAGAACTTATGGTGATCCTTTCCACAAGTCTCCTTCCAAAAGCTGCAGGAAGATGGTGGAGCCTGATACTCCAGGTGCATGACAAGGTGACACTACTTTGAGCAGACTATGAGAGCCTGTTTTGGGCAGAGTTTCTCCCAGCCACCCTATGAGTAGTTCAGATATAGGAGATACATCATCTACATCATGGTAGCATGACGGTGGAACATTAGTCATCAAGTTTCACCGACCTCTCGTGCTACTCAACAAATATGGTTGGGGGCCCATTCTTCAAGACTCAGACCTTTGATCAGGGGCTCAGGAAAGAGATCAGAACTTCGATGATCTCCCTCCGCATCTCAACGCATGCAGGGGTGTTGGAGAGAGACCTCTTAGTGGAGAGTTTCCTTGCTGAACAGTCACCTTCAGCGAGGCCCGCCACCGGGCATCACATAACGGAATCTTTTGCAGCTTGTAGCAGACAGATGGCACATAGGTCTAATCGGACCAGACCAACCTGTGGATGACCTCAGGACTCAGGATTTCTTGTGCAAGGCACATGAGACAGAGCCAGTCATTCATGGAATAGGAAGTGTTTCACATGCGGTGGGTACTCTCACATGGCTTGTGACTTTCCGACCCACCATATAGATGAGGAGCAGCTAGTTAAGGGACATCCCCAGAAGATGCAGAGGTTTGATCGAGGAGAACTTCAGGTCATAGGCGGACATGGCAGAGGAGTTGATCGTGCAGGTGGCGGTGGATCGAGTTACAAGGTGTTACCACCACCACAACTAGGATGTCCACCCTAACCGTAGGGAGCATGTGGACACAAGAGAGCTCAGTTCTAGGGAACTGAGTCTTATTGTCTCGGCACTCCGGAGATGATTCTAGGTACAATCTTTGTCTACTCTACCATAGCTGCAGTTCTTATAGACACAGGTGCCAGTCACTCTTTCATTTCCACTACCCTCATTCAGAGCTCAGAGATTCCTACGGAGCTGTTGGATAAATCATTATGGCTAGAGACTCCTATGGGAGTAGACTCGATGATTATGCATTGGTTTCGGCAGTGTGAGCTTACTCTAGGAGGTGAGAGCATCAGCTGTGATCTCCTTGTCGCGGTGTCGAGGCCTTACAACGTCATCTTGGGCATAGACCGGTTATCTACAGTCCATGTTCAGATCGATGGTATTAGGAACAAATTGTGGTGTGTCCGCACAGGTGGGACCAGATTCCCCTTCACCGGTGAGAAGGGAGCCTTTGCAGTGTAGGACAGACTTACTCGGAGGTGGGTGTAGTCGATCACTCATCTGATTTCCTGCCTTATCCTCAGAGTTGTAGATGTGGAGAGTCTGACTTATCCTGTAGTGGTGGACCAGTACACAGATGTTTTCCCTGATGATGTTCCAGGTCGACCTCCTCACAGAGAGCTCGACTTTTACATTGAAACGTTCCCTAAAACGACACCGATATCTACACCAGCATATCTAATGGCACATGCTGAGCTTCATGAGCTGCGGGTACAGTTGGAGGACTTGTAGGTGAAGGGATTCATCTGGCCCAGTGTTTCTCCCTGGGCAGCCCAGATACTTTTTTCCAAAAAGGCAGATGGATACTTGAGGCTTTGTGTCAACTATCGTCGCCTGAACCCGATGACCATCAAGAACAAGTACCCACTCTCGAGGATGGGCGAATTCTTTGATCATCTTAAGGGAGAATGGTGGTTCTCAAAGATAGACTTCAGATCAGGCTATGCCCATCTCAGAGTTCGAGAAGAGGATGTGTAGAAGGCGACCTTCAGATATCTGTACGGATACTACGAGTTATTGGTTATGAATTTCGACATAAGAAATTATTCATTAGTGTTCATGGGACTAATGTACAAGATCTTCCATCCATACCTCGATCGTTTTTTTATATTCTTCATCGAAGACATTTTGATCTACTTGACTACTGAGGAGGAGAATGCCTACCAATTGTAGGTATTTCTAGACACACTATGAGAGCACCTGATTTAGGGTAAGCTCTCAATGTTCCAGTTTTGGATCCGAGAGGTTCACTTTTTGGGACAGGTCATCTCTATGGCTGCAGTTTCAGTGGATCCCGCGATGATTGAGGTGGTACTTTCTTGGGAGCCTCCCAAGAGTGTGACAGAGGGTCGGAGTTTCCCAGGTTTTGCTGGATATTATTGGAGGATCATACTAGGCCTCATCGTAGTTTCCGCACCACTATCAGCCTTGATGATGAAGAGGAAACCCTTCATGGGGTTAGAGAGATTCCAGCAGAGCTTTCGGGAGCTGAGGCAGTGGGTGACTAGTGCCCCATCTTGAGGATTCTAGAGGAGGGAATAGGGAACGTTATCTACGGTGACACATCAGGGACTAGACGCATGTGTGCCCTAATGCAGGAGCGAGAAATGATCGTTTATGGTTCTCTTCAGCTGAGAAAGCATGAATAGAAATACGCTACCCATGACCTAGATTTAGAAGCAGTGGTCTTCACCTTGAAGATGTCGCGACACTATCTGATGGGTGAGTGTTTCACAGACTACTCCGACCTCCAGAGTCATAGGTATATCTTATCTCAGATGGAAATGAACCTGAGATAGCAAATATAGTGTGAGTTCTTCCAAGACAATGACATCAGGGTGTCTATATTCTTGGGAAGAGGAACTTTGTAGTAGATGCACTCAGTTGGATATCTGCTATACAACTTCTAAGCGAGGCAGAAGAGCAGCTGACTTCTTTATAGATATCCTTTGTGGACAGAGATAGAGTATCTTTCCTTCAGTCTCTTACAGTCACTCCACCACTTCTTCAGCGAGTCAAGAGGCACATCGTAGAGACTCTGACAGTGAGACACGACGTGCTCATATATACACAGGGCAGGCACCTAATAGATTTTCTGAACGTGGGGATAATGAAATCCTCTTTAGATGATGTACTATGATGCTAGTGTCACATAAAGAGGAAGTGTTGAGGGAGTTCCACACATCCCCTCTATCGGTAAATCCTATAGTGGTGAAGATGTACCAAGACCATTGATGACAGCACTAGTGGCCAGGTATGAAAAAGGCAGTAGCAGAGTTTGTCTCACGGTGCCTCACTTATCAAAAAGTGAATGTGGAGAATCAGGTTCCAGCAGGCATGGATCAAAATTTAGAGGTTCCGAAGTGGATGTGGGATGGGATATCCATGGACTTATTGATGGTCCATCCACGTACATCCAAGGGTTACAACTCGATTTGGGTGATCATTGACCGACTCGCCAAGTTGGACCACTTCCCACTGACCAGAGAGCAGGGTTAAGTAGAGAGTGTGGGATTCCTATATGTGCAAGATATTGTGTGGATAAATGGATTAGCATATTATATTGTCACTAATCATGATGCACAGATTACTTCCCGACTATTCAAGGGATTGCAGGAGGCTTTCCGGACACAACATTGTCTGAGCACCGCCTTCCATCCTTAGACAGATAGTCTGAATAAGCAGACCATTAAGACCCTCGAGGACATGCAACGTGCTTTTGTCCTCGACTTAGATCGCATCTGGGAGGATCACTTACCTTTGGTTGAGTTTTCATACAATAATAACTATCACTCCACCATTGGGATGGCACCTTTCAATGCGTTATACGAGTGACCTTGCAGATCACCCCTGTTTTGGACAGACCAAGGGGAGTCAGCACTGGTGGGACTAGAGATGGTACGGGCTACCACAAAGAAGATGAAAATAATTTTGGAGGAGTTGAAAACTGCAAAGATCAGGAAAAAGTCGTATGATGATAGGATATGGAGACCTCTATATTTTGAGGATGGCGACCAGATCTTTCTACGGGTCTCACTATGATGTGGTTTACAGAGATTTGGCCAAGGTGGCAAGTTATCTCTGCATTTCATCATACATTTTCAAGTCTTCAGCAGATTTGTCAAGGTTTTATACTTCTTAGTTCTTCCACCTCCGTTACACCAGGTGCATGAATATTCCATGTATCTCACTTATGGAGATACGTGAACGACCTTTCTCACATCATCGACCTTGGGGAGCTAGACTTTGATTTTGGGGCGACTTTTATGAAGGTTCCAGTAGATATTGAGGATCGATAGGAGTGTGTCCTATCTGGACGGTCGATAACTCTTGTGTGCATAGGCTGGCAGCACGGGAACCTCCAAGAGAGCACATGGGAGCAAGAGGATCAGATGTGTGCTTAGTATCCCCAAATGATCCCATAGTTCGATTTATATCATACAGGTACGTAAATCCCTGAGGTGTGGAGAATGTAAAGACCCATAATTTCCATTTAGATTTCTTTCTCAAATACATAGGAATTTTACGAGTCCTCGAAAACTGATGGGGCATGATTCTAAGGCCCGGTGCGCTCGAAATCAATTTTTGATGTTTTTTTTGTACGTTCAGTAAACGTATGAGCATGATTTTATAACTTTTGAACTAGTTCTCATAATTGAAATCTGAGGGTACTGTTGAACTCGCAGCACCGATATTCTCCTAAGAATACTTTCACCTCGATGGAAGATGGTCAAGAATAAAAGATAGTTTTTGGGTTTTATGTGGAATGATAAAATAAAATAAGTGCATATATTAATTTATTTTATTTGTTATAACCACCATGTGGGGGTTGGATGTAGGGACCGCCACACCATAATCTACCATAAGAGGTTATGGAGGTGGGGACCACCCAAACCTAACCTTATCTTCAAGTTAATTGTAGCAGGGGCCACCCATGATTTTAACCCCTTTATACTCCCCATTAAAGTGGAGAAACTCTCAAGCTCCATAATTAATATAGGGGAGCCCCTTCAAATCCTCTATAATTAAATTCTGCCCAAATTCTTTGATCCTCAACATTAACTGGATGAGCCAATTAATTAATACTCCATTTTGAATTTTAAATCCAAATTTCTGAAAAATAGACAATATATTATTTTCGGGGGATATATTTCTTTTGGTTGGAATTTTTCATTTGGTGGAACTTGGGAAGAGGAGAGCTAGGGAGAAAAGCTCTCAACGAAGAATGAAGAACGCTCCACCGACGAAGAACTTCGTTCCTCTTCAAACATCTTCCTTAGAAACCTACTGATGTGGAGTGTCTTCCACAAGCTAACGTAGCTCGAGATTGGAAGCGTATGGCAGACGCGACAAACAATGAACTTCCTCATCTACTTTCTGCAACTCTGTTGACGAACGACGAACGACGAAAAAAGGTAGGGGTTTTACTTTTTTAATTTATTCATTTTCTATTTCTCTTCTATGGATAGAAATATTTATTTGCGTGGTTGTAAAATAATTGTTGAACATTGTAAATCTTTGATGAAACAATTTATTCCACCCAAAACATGGAGGGTGCATCCCAAACCAACATGGCCTGACCCCTCCATCGATCTTGTTTATGTTGAACTTTCATCATGTCTATGAGCAACGAGGTGACAAAGGAGATGATGACAAAGGTCGTGATACCTGAAGCATCTGTGAACCGCGCCGCCCCTGCGGGGCTCCGTTGCTCCGGGATGAACCACGATCTTCCGACCGAGCCACTCCACCCGCACCGCTGTCGTCTCGCGCTACCCGCCTCCCAACCACCGGGCTGCATGGTCGCGGGCCGATTGGCCACCGACCTGCCTGGCCGTACGCCTCCTCGCCACCGGCCCACCTATCCATGCTTCTCCCAGCTGTAAAACCACATGACTGCACCAGAACTGGCCACCCTCCGGCTCGCCTGGAAACACCCTACCTGCACGCCCGAACCGGCCCTCCTGGTCATGCCCTGCCCGGACTACACCGGCACGCACTGGTCTCACCTTGCTTGAACCGGCCCCTGCCGGCCCGCCTGGCGGCGCCATGCCTGACTACCTCTAGGCCACCCGACCTTCCAAACCGGTCCATAGTCCCCCTTTTGGAACCCAGGCCGAACGGACCCAGCCACGCCCTCTGGGACGAGCTGTACCGAGCCGCGCCTTGGCGATGCTCCGGGCCATACTGGCCCCGAGCCCAGGCCGAACTGCACCTACGACCTACTTGGTAGGGCCCAGTGGGCTGGGAAAAACATAAAAAGATGTCACATCCAATGGGTCAGGTCAGACCCTGGTTCAGACCGGGTCGGTCCGACCGGGTGGGACTGAACCCGGGCATACTGCCGACCCTTTACTTGTTTTGGCCATATCTTTGGCACCAAACGTCCTTTTGATGATCCGTCAGCAGCACTATAATTTTTGGAGAATAGAAATCCATTTGAGTATACCCCAATTAATGTTATAGTTTAGTTGAGATTCGGTCAAGTTGGATCATACATGAATCCAACCGGGCCCCCGGGACTAAAAGGGTAATAACTCACAGACTGAGCGTCCGATTGATGCCCCGTCTGTTGTGTTGAGACCCCTTTGATGAGTCAGAACTTTGAGATAATTATACTTGGGAATTTTTCTAATATGATGTATTGAAACTCTACTTAATGAGAAGACCGTCCCAGAATCAAGCATGATTCATACGGAGCCCGGTGGCTTGTTATGCACTAAGGACTGTTCATGGATCCTGGGTGGGTTCGACAGCACTAACGACTGTTCCTAGATCATGTGTGGGTTCGACAACACTGATGACTATTATTGGATCTTGTATGGGTTTGATAGCTCTGTCTACTGTTACTAGATCCTGTGTGGGTTCGACAGTTCTGACTTCTATTCTTGGATCTTGTGTGGGTTCGACATAATAATTGTTCATGGATATTGTGTGGGTTCGACAGTTCTGATTTCTGTTCCTAGATCTTGTGTGGGTTCGACCGATTAGATGATTCAGTGAATAAATCTTATCATATCTATCTCTCTTCATAAGTTGTAAACCTATGTGAGATGAGTCAGTAACTATGTGTTTTCCACCTGATTGAGATGGATTACAAGATAACTTTCGTATATGTATGGGCATATACCTAAGCGGGATTATCTGTTGACTTCATACATTGTGGTTTATCCTTGTTTGATTTTGTGAAACCCTGTGGTTCTCCAGTTACCTACTAAGTATCTTTATACTCACCCCTACATGGGTAATGCCCACACCTCATTGTTTTGTATGCAGATGACGGACAACGCTAACCGAGGCTGAGTGTACAAGGACTGGACGGTACCTAGAGGTGGACCTCATGATGAGTCGGTACCCGGTGGAGAATGATAGACGTCTATTGCTGAGAAGGCTATCTGTACCTACCCTCCAGGAAGGATCCGTACTGTAAGACCTAGGAGCTGCTTTTCACCTTTCAGTTGTTTTGTCCTTTTCAGTTGTACTTGTACTTTATAGTTGGACTTGTATTTCTGGCCCCTTTACTTTTAGAACATTCTTGTTATAGAGTGTGTCTTAGTGTTTTATATTCATCTGTGTACTCTGTTCTATCTGTTTTACATTATAATGGCAATGCCTTCCCATTTTAGGGATTTATGCCTTTGGTTCTAGTCGCCAGCCCCTGGACTATGGAAGGCGAGCTTGGGGTAGTGATGGCACGGGCCCCGGGGGACGGGTCATGGAAATAGTGTTCATGCGTGCGTATAGTTTACCATCTCAAGAAATAGTGTTTTTTTATTATCATTAATGATTATTAAAAATACTAATATAATGAAAAAATAAGTTATCTATATCATGTTTTATATTTCAGAGATGATGTACTTATGACCCCATAGACTGTGGACATCTTATCAAGATAATTTTCAACTCAAGATTTGAATATTGACAAATCTTCATACATTAACATAAATAATTATGTAATTGTTATAACATGAAAATTAATGATATTAAAGGAATAATAAACATGGATGTTTTCTTAACCATGTATAAATTAACATAATATTGTTATTTAGTAAGAAAAAGGAACATACGAAATGAGTCGAACTAGAGGTAATGGAATTTGATAAGACAATTTTTGTTCTTTCTATTAAACTTCTACTTCTTGATTATATTGTCCTATTATTATATGAGAAATAAAAATATTATATATTATATTTTATACCTGCTTAATTTATAATTACAATCAAAAAACATAATCGATCTATTTTTTAAAAAATTGATATTTTTTAAGCGATATCGTCTCAATCATATTTGATTGAGGTATTTCTTGATAATATGAACCTTTATTATTTTATTTGATGTATATACAACCTATATGACATTTAATATCAATTTTTTATTTATAATAATCTTATTTAAGTTTTATTAAATTTATAAATTCATGTAGAATAATATTTAAATTTTTATATTGGTATGAGACACATTGAATGTTTAAATATTTTATTATCAAATATTTTATTCAAGATATTAATTTACATATTTATTTATGTTGAGATAAAAGTTTTATAATGGAAAATTTGTTTCAATATTATAGTTTCAGTCAATGTTTTTTAGAAGGTATCTTTTTATGTGAATTATTTTAGTTTCATTACAAAATTTCAAAAGAATTTTTTTAAAGTTTGTGGTGACAAAAACTTCTCTGCTTCCATAAACATTATTTGACAGTTGGATTATTGAAGAATATGTAATGTTTTAAAATGTAAAATAAATCCTTTATTTAATTTTTTGGTGATTTTTTGTTGAAAATGGTTGTGAATTTGGATTTACTACATATGTATAATTAAATGATCTCTCCTCTTTGTAAAAGAAATTGTATGTGTGAAATGTTGAAAATTGCAACCTTTTATGTGTTATTACTATATAATGTTATGCATAAATTTGATGGGTGGTTATGTGATAAGCCAAATATAGGTGGTTATGTGGTAAACCAAACATGGTTGTATCCATGAAAAACCAATGATAGGTGTTTATGTTGTAACCACTAATGCATTTGGTATGAATGTTGACTGTATGGCTATTCCATTTAGTGACATGTGTGAAAGTCAACCGTATGGTTATTTAATTTAATTATCATTATGTCCTAAGTAACCTTTATATGTTATATATTGATTTATATGGGTTTCAATTTAACATTTTAAGTATAAAAAGGGTTCTCAATGATATTACATTTGGTTAAGTGTGTTTTTTATATCGTATATGTGAAAATTATTACTTTCTGAAATAGTATTCATGGTTAATATGTTTTAAAAAAATTGAAAGTTTTCCATCTTTGTGTATCCCTTACTGATTTATTTATTCTTGTTCTATGTTTTGAATTATTCTTCCCTATATTTAAAGAATAATATAGTCAACGATGGGTTCATAGAAATGTTATGATGTTTAAACATAAAACAAAAACATGTTTTTTATTAATGGTTTTTGTTTTACAAGAAAAATGGATAGTGACTAGAAGTGTGTAATTTTTAATATTTTAATTTTTATATATGATTTTTTCCCATTATATGAAGATATAAACATTAAGTAATCCTAAATGTGAAATAATTTAAAATTATTATCATAACTCAAAATTATGAAATGATTAATGTTGGGGTCGTAATGTTGGTATCAGAGGTCAGTTTAGAAAACATTAGAGGACAGGATGTTATTTGGGTGTATGTTAAAGATCCTTTATAAAAAATATGGTTATTATCATATAGAAAGAATTTCTAGGATTATGGTTACTTGGGTAAATTGGTTTAAAACCTAAATCAACTGAGATGAAAAGAGGTTGATGGATTTGGGAATTATAGATTTTTTTGTTATCAACTTTAACCTATAGAGTATTCTTGTCATCATGTTTATGTTATGTTATATATAGTGGATGAAGGATCATTTGTGAATATGTAAGGAATGATATCTTTCAAAACCTTCTTATCCCTCCCCAGTTATTTGATGAACACTATTATCTCAAAATCATATTTGAATGATTTCGACAGATTCTTTATTATTCAATTGTCATGTATAAAATTGTTTGACTTATCCATCACCTTCAAATTTTTTAAAGGAAAAATTGGGCAATGTAATCATATTAAAATGATTTCAAGATATCATCATTTACAACTCTTTCAAAATTTGAAATTATATAAGCGGATTGTACATTTATATTCTAAATGTTGAAAAATATGATGAAAGAGAAAGTGATCATGATGAAGATTCTGAATTCAATATTTAGGGTGCGAGTTATTTTCTTATACATAAATAATGAATAATTTTTTGATTAATATATATAAATGATGATGATATTTGATCGGTAGGACTAATGTATTATGAAATAAGGTGGAAATATATAGATAATGGATTATGATAAATGTTTAATGATTAATATGTTTACTTATAAATGATTCAAGAGTTTTGGTATATTTAAGGATGACAAAATGTTTATATTTGCTACTACTATTTTGTTAGCGTTCTTAATTTGTGGATATTGAATTTTAGTTTAAAATAAAATTATGTTTTCAAGAAATTAATATTATTTTTGGAAGAATTGTCTTTTGTAGAAATAATTATATTGTTTTAGATTACCTTTAGGGTTTATATGAACCTTGATTTTTGGGTAATATGCAATATTACATTTTCGGATGAAAAATGAAGGGAATGAGATATAATTTGGGATTATAATACGTTACGGTTATTTCTGAGGACATTATCATATTTTCATAATTTTATATATATTTTATAATATTATAAAAATGAGAACCCGCAAGATGAATTAAAACCTTTCGTGTATGGAAATGCTGATAGAACTGAACCCATAACCGAAGGGAAACAACGGTTTATCACCTACAACTGACGTATGAAATTGCATAGTTAGTATTACTTTTTTTAGTTAAATGAGTTGATTTAATAGGACGAAGTTGATTTTTGGAACTTATGTTTTTTTAAATGGACATCCTAGGAATTATAAATTGATTTCTGAATTAAGTGATAAAAGTTATTTTAGAAGACATTCACTATTTTTGGGAACCCAATATGCCTACGTATAATAGAATACTATAGGATTTTATTTGAGGAGTAATAGTTGAATTGATTTTCAAAGAATATATGAATCTAATATTCACCTATGGTGATTTTGGTAATTTTTGGAAATGAATAAACAATCCAAGACAATATGAGGTTTTGGAAATTATATTTTTGGTATGAGATAGTAAGATTGGTTAATGTTATTTATAGATAAATGTTATTATTTATCATGGAATACTATGTTATCAAATCCTTCTAATTTTCCGATTTCAATATTATTTTGGATTATTTTGAGAGATTTTATAGACAAGTATTTATCAAATGGTTTATGCTGTACTTTGAATATTAATTTTGATTTTTGGATTTTATATATAGTATTTCATCATAAAATGGTTTCTTATTTTCAAGTAATTATTTTATATTTTAAAATATTTTTTTGGTTTTGGTTAATGATTCATGATAGGATGAATATATAGGTAATATTTTCATGTTATGTGATTCTCTAGAAGTTGAATCTAGTGTTTCATGAGTGAAAATATATACCATTAAAACTCATTGTTTGGAGAAAAAGATGCATTTGTAAAGGTAATTGATTAATGTATTAAAACTTACATGAAAAGTAAATACGTTTCCATATGATCATATTCAAGGTCATAAATTAATTCCAGAACTTCATGAAAATGATTTTTGAACACAAATGTTTCCTTTTTTACTTTTCCTACTGCAAATTCATAGACTGTTTTTCCCATCAAAAAAACATTTGTGATTGTTACCCGTTTCCTTAAAATGTTTTCTATTATTCTTTATCTAAAATTGATCATTATTTTTCTCTTCCAAATCCTTGTTTTTAAACTTCTAACCCCAGTATGTGTTATCTCAAGTGACCTTCTTACATTCCATTTTTTCTTTTAAATTGGATCTTTCAGTAATCATTTTTTTTGATGTAAGACTTAAATAGAGGTATTTTGAAAAGTCATACATTAGTTACCAAAACTGAAATAAAAACGTGAGGATTAAATTTATTAATGGTAGTGGAGGATGTTACATCCCTAACTTTAAGAAGAAAACATTGTGTTTAATATCTTACATGATACACTATATCAAGCTTAATCGAAAAACTACATATTATTTTTTAAGTGTTACTATTATAACCTATTATATTGAATAGTGGGAATTAATATTAATAATTTAATTATTAAGATAAGGGTCTACACAAGTTTATATAATTATTAACTTGTTATAAAATTATTTAGAAATGAAAATAAAAACATACTTAATATAAAGGATGGTTTTTACAAAAAACTATTTAAATAAGAATAATTATGTTTATAAAATACTAAAATCATAATTTTTTTTTGGTTTTATTAAAAAATATATATTCAATATAATGTTTTAAATTAATCTTATATATATTATAAATATAAAAAATTAATAAATTCAATTTATTGGATAAATAAATATATTTTAATGAAATGCAGTTTACCACCTTCTGATGGAGAACCCATATTAAATATAGTTTTTGAAACTTTTATAAGATAAATTTGATAAAATAAACATAATATTTGTAATACAGAAATCAAAATAAAATTTAAGACAAATTTTTTATATTTTTCATATAATATTCATATTTTAATGAATAATGAAAATACTGCATTTAAATTCCAAACAACTAAATTGTTTAATTTATTTATATTCTTATTTGATTTTAATATTTTCAAGTATATTTAGAGTATTTTTTATCATTAAATCCATTTTTGGACAATTGAATAAATTCAAAATTGAAATTAGATAAATAAACATTTCAAACTTTTGAATGTGTCACTTTAAAAACCGACCTTTTAGTTTTTTCCATAACAATTAATTTTTAATCTAATTTTCCCAATTCTACAAAAAAGATTAGATAAAATGGATTCAAAACATTTAATAAGAAGTTAAAATTAGGTTTTAACGTCAAATTAGTTTTTATATATAAAAGTGTTACTGTGGTAAAACAAATTATTAACTGTAGAAAAAGCAAAATTTTGACAGTGTAAAAAGTTAATTGTTAAAGCTTAACATATCTGAAAACTAAAATATTTAATCGG
Organism: Viscum album; assembly: GCA_963277665.1. Classification (NCBI taxonomy): domain Eukaryota; kingdom Viridiplantae; phylum Streptophyta; class Magnoliopsida; order Santalales; family Viscaceae; genus Viscum; species Viscum album. The sequence goes on from OY728137.1 coordinate 119,387,945, forward strand.
TGGTTTAGGTGTGTCTCAACCCTAACCATTATATAAAAAATTAATTACAAAAAAATCATGTAATTTAATTCGACATCTATATGGGTTTCTTTTAATATAATTTAATCAATAAATTAATCATTTAATCCCACCACTCCTCAAGTACACATAACAACCCTCACCCCCCCCCCATTTCGACCCAAGATGCCTTATAGCTCCAAAAATCTCGACCAAAACCTTTAATCCCCACTATTGTGACATCCAAGTCCGTGTTGTCTCACCAAAAGTCATAATCCTGGGTCATGAATGGACATTCAATGATGGGATATTCATGTGTAATTTTCTCAAGGTACCTTTCTTAATTTTATTTCTTTTCCTACATTAACCTCGCCTCCTTCACACATAAATCCATGATTAATCCATAATCAATTATATACTTTCATATTATTTTACTAATTGAATATATGTTGTCCATTCCATTTCTCACCTCCTCTTATTTAGTGAAATGAAATTATTGTCCATGTTATGTCGGCCAATCACCTCTCTGAATAATTCTTATGTTCATTTTCTATTTCCAACATAAAGGCTGGCCTTAAGACTGTATTATGAAAATTAAAATTTTAATATTTTTATTATAACCTTTTCTATATTCTAATTACTTTTATATAAAAATTACCTTCAGGATTTCCATATTGTGGTAATATGATACCATCATTTGGGGATGTGTGGACTACCACCTCCTCAAAATGATGTGATTCATCACGAATCACATGGAATGTAATTAGGGATTGTTTTAGTAAACATATATGATATAAGTGAAATAGTAATTATAATTTAATGATATTATATATATATACATACATTTCAATTAATTGTTTTCCTTCAATACGATAGGAAAAATGAAAATATCATTCAAGCGTACGTACTGTCTACCGTGTCCTTGAATGGTGTTTTTATTTTCCCTTTAAATAGTATTATAAATAATTATATAATTAAAATATAAAATATTTGTATAATTTTTGATATTATGGAGATGATGTACTTATGACCACGCGGACTGTTAACATCTTATTAAAATCATTTCCCAATCAAGAACTGAATATCGACAAAGCATCTAACATGAACATAATTAATTATGTAATCATTATAACATGGTAATTAATGATATAACTGTATTAATAAATAGGAAAATTTTATGAATCATGTATAGATTAACCTATTTATGTTATTTTGTAAGTACAGGGATCATACGAGTCTAGTCGAACTTGGGGTAAGGGAATTTCTTAACCCAATTTCCATTCATTTGGGTTAGATATATACTTCCTGATCAGGTCATGATGTGACTAATTGAGAAATAATATTTTGATATCTTATCATGTACGTATAATTTTTTTATCTTTATTTATAGTGAAAATAAATAATTGACCTATTTTATTAAAAAACATATCTTTTTAAGGGATTTTGTCTCAATCCCCTTTTATTGAGAAATTTCATGATGATATGAGCCTTTATTATTTTATTGGGTTTATATAAAGCCACTATGACATTTAGTATCCATACATTATATATACCACTGTTATTTAATTTTTTGGTAAATGAATTAATTCATGGATATTATTATAAAAATGAGAGAAGTGGTATGGGACACATTGAACGTTTAATGATTTATTTATCAAATCACTCCTTCATGATATTAACTTACATATTTATTTATATAGATATAAAAGTATAATAAATGAAATTTATAATCTATATTTTAATTTAACTCAAATTTTCTCTTAATTAAAATATTTATTTGAAGAGTTTTACTTTCATCACAACACAAAAAATGAATGTTTTTATGGTGTATGGTGACAAATAATTCTTTGCCACTTTAACCGTTATTTTATATTTTGATTCATTTATAAGACTTCATGTTCATAAAAGGAAAATGAAACCATTATTACCATTTCTGTATTTTTGCTATTGAAAATGGTTTTGAATGTGGATTGACTATTTAAATATTTTGATATGATTTCTTCTGATTGAAAATGTAATTTTTTGAGTGAAATGTTGATAATTGAAATATTTTATGTGTTAGGATTATATATTAGTACCTGGAAATTTGATGAGTTATTATGGGATAAACCAAATATGGGGTGATATGTGATAAACCATATTTGGGTGGTTTCGTGAGAAATCGATGAATAGTGGTTATTTTCTAACCTCAATTGCATTGGGTATGGACGTCCGTCGTATGGCTATTCCATTCAATGATATGTTTGGAATTCGACTATATGCTTATTATTTTTAAATATGATTATGTCTGAAGTTATATTTAAATGTTTTCTATTGTTTTCTATTTTTTTAATGTAATATTTTGATAAAAAATGGTAATCAATGAGTTTATATTTGTTAAAATATATTTTTTTCTTATTATTGGTTAAATGTATTTGTTTATGATAATTTAGTCAAGATTTACATGTTTTCGCAAGACTGACATTTTTCTTTCCTTGCATACCCCCTACTAAGATTTTTAGGATCATTGAATGCATTGATTTTTTTTTCATATGATTTAGTGAATAATAGATTCAAGTATGGGATTAGGGAAATTTTTTTATGTTTAAAGATGAAACCAAACCATTTTTCTTTTCAAAAGTTTTTGTTTTCATGAATAAAATTTATAGTTAGTAGAAGTCTCTACATTTTAATATAAATTTTTTTAAGTCTGAGTTTTGGCCTCATTCTTTAAATCTATAAACATAAAAACATCTTCAATGTGATATAATGTTATATTATTTAATAAAATATGGATAAAGTAAAATTTAGGGTAGGGGAATTAAATGAAATGTCTCACCTTTGATAGAATTCATAGAATCTAAAATGTGGGATCTTGATAGAATATAGAAAAGGCCCTAGACCAGCAATTAGACATCAATCATTCTAGATACAATAAAATAAGGACATAATAACCTATACGAATATGAAATAAAATAAAAATTCATGTTGAATACCATTTTTAATGTAACTCTCTAGAAGTGGGTCCCCACATTGATCTGAACATTGATCCAACATAAACAATGTTGTGGGATTCAAAATTACCCAAGAAGGGTCCCAAAGCCAAAAGATCTCGTTTTTTTCAAGTTAGTGGTGTTTAGGTTCAGTAAGTGTAGATTTTTTATTTTAATTACAATTATCAAGGCTTTAATTAATGATCAATGGGTTTCCTAGGTCAATTTTCATGGTCAGTATTAATTGCGACCGTATTAATGAACCAAAAACAAATCCCCTAGAAGAGATACATAGATAGGATACATTTTTTGTTTAACAAAGTGAAAACCCTGAAACCCCATTATATCTCGGTTTCACAGTTTATTTTACCATGTGAAAACTATGTGAAAACATGGCACATGCCCATAAACCATCAAAACGACCAATAAAACATCATAAAAAACCTGTGACAATATCAAATCATTATATACTCAAATAAAGGGGTCAAAAACAAAGATACAGGTAATGGGATGTTAGAACTACCCAACCATAGCACTTTTATTCCCCATTATTCTTCTATTCTGACTAATATAACACAGAGATATAAGATTAAATTCCTCACTCATCTTATGAGGTGGATGGTCCATTTTCTAGAGGAGACACTAACCCAAAGGATAACAACAAACACAAAACCCCAAGATATAAACATAAAAATCATCTCACCTATCCAAACCAAAAATGTTTTGGAGAGTTATAATATGTTTCCACAATATTTAATGATTAACTAATATTGTATAACATAAGAAAAGAACTCTCTTTAGACCCATCTGAGATACTTCACCAACACATCACATAGATATATCTATGATCAAATGTCAACAATAAAGGTAAATAAATAACAATTATTTATACCATGTGATAATACATCATAGTGACATAGGATTTTAAATACTAAGAATCACACTAAAATGAAATCCTCAAATCAAACACAAGAACCAATGAGTGTCTGGTCCATCAGTAACCCCATCATCCTAGATACATATGTATATCTCTAAATAATATTGATGTGCACTGAAAAGTGACCTAATATCTAGGTTAGTACACAACATGACACTAAAATATCACAAGGCAGATCACCTATGATATCAAAATTTAGATGAATCCATCAAGTTATAATAATTAGAACACCATGTATGAAAAATAAATCCATAATTATCACGGTTTCTCATAAAAATATTACAATACATGACAACAAGAACAATTGACATCAAATAACTAAAGTAAATCAGAGATAAGGATAATAATTCTAGTGGTTACATAAACAAGGAACAACCATCGAATTCACAAGAAACTGAAAAAATCATCACAGAACTAACTAAAAAAATTAAAAGAATCATGGCCCATAAGGTATCATAAACAATGAATCTAAAAAATAAACATCATGATCTATAAAGAAAAATATTTATAAAATAGACAAGCCACGACATGTAAAAACTAATTAGTTTTCTCTCTGATATTAGAAACATCAATATGGATCAATATCCGCAATATATAAAAACTGACTGCTTAAATATCCCCCATTATGTGAAAATAATATCTCTCATCCCTATATCTAGAGACCTATTATCTTGAATCATATACTATCCTATATTTAGGTCCTTATGATCATGGTAGAAACATTATTTTTTAGTCTCCCAACAAAAATAAGCTCATAAAGTGACCAAAATGACTACACTATTTGAAAACCCTCAATTATTTTGTACACAATCTCATAGGATATCTAGTGTTCCACATGGGAAATAGATGATTGGCCTAATATTTTCTCAATAAGGCATTCATTTTTCACAGATGAATGATCCGTTCTTCCCTCTATGTCATTTCACTAGCTCCATATTGCATGAGAAATCATTATTTGGAATCAATGGATAATAGATTAACCCGATAGATGGAATGGTTGTTAAGAATTATGATTGAACAAATTTCATAGAATAGATATACATACTGAATTAATCATTAGTAATCCCTAATATCAAATATACCAAATATTTTAATTGAATGGTATAATCTATAACTTCCTTCTAATCATAAAAAAAATACATGAACTTAGAATCATTATCCTTATTTACATCCTTAATATAGTACTATTGAATAATGATTGAATTGAATAATTACTATGTAATAATTTCATATAAAACATAAGAAAAATCAACTTCCCACCACTCTTTTATAGTTCTATCAAATAAAGTATTTATAGACTTGAACTTTTAAACATCAATATTATGGGGAGAATAAAAATCTCATCAACAAATTCAATCCACAACACTTCCTCAATAGAACAGTTTTTTCAATTATATAAAAGTGTAATAAAGACCTTGGAATCAAGGAAGTGGTTCAAGGGATAGAATATCATTGGATCCACCTCAGGAGTAGAGTTTCGGTAAGATCATTAACAAGATATTCCACTACTAGAAAACATGAGAGACAACTCCTAAAACTAGATTGATCATTAAACATTATAGGTTTCATGTAAATATTAATAGGTTACATTTATAGGAATCAAAAAACATAGTCTCATAGACTTATGTATAAATCATAAAAGAAAAAAAAATATAAGAATGTTAAAATCACTCAGTCAATATATAAGAAATAATCTAATAACTATTTATTCCAAAAGACACATGATTTCACAATTTACATAGAAAACACTTTTCTTTCAAAATAAGAAATCATATTATAAATCCATAAAAAATTAAAAATCCTTTCCTAGTTCATGTAAATTATTCCATGGTTTCAAACCATATAATCAAATATTCAATTTATTTAAATCATTCTCATTATGAGTCTATGAGAAATGAAAATTATATAGTAAAACATTGTTTAACGCATATTCAATATATCTTTGAAAATATCTTTTCCAACCCAAACATTTCATAAAACTCACGTATTGGTATTTAGAAATGTAACACAATGAACTCAATCAAAACATGTTTATAACCTAAATTTTGTTTTCAAAATTGATGTTAAATCAACTATATGGGATTAATACCGAAACAAACAAACACGAGCATGAAAAAAACCACATCTACAACCCTCCTAAAAATCCTTTGTAATGTTAGGTAACAAGGAATAAATTGGATAAGGTCTCAGTTATAGAACCAGATTAGAACTATGAATGACTTGGTGATATGTTCATATAAACCACACAACAACCTCATATCATTTCATGGATGAATTTATTTAATGGTCATATCAATTATATATAGTTTACATGACAAAGTAATCATGGTATCACTACGGTCATCCTTTTATTAGAGTTCTAAAACTCAAAAGAGATTATTGAAATTAAAGAAAAAAATAATTGGAAAAATAATTCTGATTATTCATCAGGAAACCAATAACATAATATAAGGAGTTATTTCCCTACATCATCTGTATCTCATGTCTCATCATGAAGAGGTGGTAATTAAGAAGTTGTTCACGAATTACCTCTTTAGTCACAACACATATATAATCTCTTTTACAATATGAATCAAAGGGAATAAAATAAGTTATTTAAATTTTAATTCTACCATTTCATGGATATAAATCATTTAACACCATTTTTAACAAACCAACTCAGAATACCATCTAAAATTATGGTCTTTCCAATTCCTCATTAACCCATAGAGAGTTCAAAATCTCCACTATCTTGTGGAAAGAACCTAGGCAATAACAAATAACAATTGGAAAAAAAATTCCCTCAAAATATTACAACAATAAAATTAAAATGTGGAATCATAATAAGATACATACATTGGTAACTCATATCACACACAATGGGGGAATACAAACTGAAAATAAAAAACATCCAAAAATCATCTTATAAAAACCCGGTTCATACAAGGAGGTACATTTTATTTTTTTCATGTTATTTTGAGTTGTTTTAGTGAAAACTGGGGAAAATTAGACATTATCTAGAGTCATACTATACTGCGGCCTCGCTTAGGGTTACACACCATGTACTATTTTTTACATGATAGTATGTTGGCTTTGTATGATGGGAATATATGGTGTGTATTCATGTGGTCATGAAAAAGAGGAAAAACCAAATACACATTGTGTACTTCCTAGTACACACCAGGTAGTTATGTCATCAGTTCATGGATAGTAAGTTGGCAGAATTCAACCCCCAAATGAACATATAAATTTCATACACACAGTGTATATGGTCTTTCATGGTGTGTATTTTATTTTTTCCACTTAAAATGGCCAGTATCCTCTTTCTTTTATCATTTGGAAAAAAGGGTCACTGGGTGGATAAACCAGCGGCGTCGTGATTGATTTCTTCTCCCATTTTTTTTTCTAGAAGATGATTCAAACACAATTGGATCTGTTGGAATCCTCTCAGTGCATGCCCCATTACTCTTGATCCTTTCCTAGTGACTATTTCTCTCATCTGATTTATTAATGGTTGAGTGAATGTTCTTGTTCCATATGTCTATTCAATTCTAGATTGAAATGAAAGTCGAGGTTAAATAACGAGAGTCATACTATGTCGAAGTAGGTGGTCACATGCTTATTTTTTAATTTCATGTTGTTTAATGGTGTCTTTTTGACACACGCACATGTTTAGGGTGTTTCTCGGTTAAGAATTCAATCTGTTTTATTTCCTAATATTGATCGGGGTAATTGGTTTGATGATATAAATCATGTTTGAGGTTTCTTGGTTTTATTTTTGTCCACCTCATGGGTTTGTTTCCCTTGAATGACCAATGTTTAGCCATTTTGCCTAGTATCCCTATGAGTTAAGCCTTGTATTCACTGTTATGTACTGTTAAAACAAGGGATTCGTTAATTGAATGTGACTCCACGCATGATAATGCTTGTTTATTCCTTGTGATAGTTTTATTAACTTGTTTTGTTTGTTTCCCAAGTGTGAATATTATTGTTTCTGACATGTATTTTTTTATATTACTAATTGGCTTGCGATACGATTTATTCCCACGTGAAGTGATAAATGTTTTACATGTAATAGTTTAAATTACATGTGCGCTTGTTAAATGATATGACTACAGGTGTGATTGTAATATGCCTATGAGTGAGATTGTGATGTGCATGCGGGTAATGATTTGTTACTCCAGTGGGAAAGGATTTGTTAAGACAGAGGGTGAATATTTGATTATTTCTATGGGTAGGGTTTTTTCTATGATTGTGGGAAGGTTTTTTAGGTCGATTTTGAAAAAAGAATGACTTATGAAGTGTCTTCAAATAAAAAGCCCAAACTTGGATTCAATCTTCGCTTTATAGTTATATTTACTTCTAAGGTATATGTTAATAATTTTTATATGTGTTATTGATGAGCTTAGGATGTATTTTGATAAATATGTAATTTAACAAAATTAAATGGTTGGACTAAACATTTAGATTGAAAATGGAAAACAAGATTTGAAGAAATGTTTACTTTTGAGTACTTCCATGTTATTATACTTCCGTTAATACACTATTGTTGAATATACTCACTAAAAGATAGGTGCCGACCATCGGTAGTTTCCTATTGGGATTTATTTCTCACACCCTTTTTAGGTCATGTTTTGGGCCCAAATAGTTTATATTGATGCAGGTGTGCATAAGGGAAAGGGGCCATTTCAGGTACTTGATTGATTTTTCGGAGTAGGAGAGCATGGGACCATACCAAGGCTTACAATGTTGTTGACATTATTTTTATGTTAATTTACATTAGAATTTTATTTTACATGATTATATTATATTCAGGTTTTGTGGTTTTCCTTGAACATGTGACATGATGCATCATTTTGATATTACATGGTTCCTGGTTATCTTTATCTTTTAGTATTCCATTATTTACCTCAGTTTCATGGTGTTTAAATCTTCTTCTATGGTTATTATTTTTTATAATGTGCTAAACTCTACTAATGGGGGAATAGATTCCCTACTATCACATGTTGGTCCATCACTACTAGTCGGCAGACTCTAGCATTTGGAGAAATGCGCTTGAGGCCATGTGGCCAACCGGTTGTGGAGCACCACTTGAGTGGCTTCCTGATCCGGGAAGTTACAAATTTTTATATTAGGTTTCTATTCTGGGTTGTTTTATTATTTAGAGACAATGTAAAGGATGTATAATTTGGTAATTAGTTGTTCTTGGGAGGGGCTACCCCTTTTATAGGTAAATCCAAATTAACTCAAATAAAATTTGGATCTTGGATTTTGAGGTATTATAGTTGATTTTATTTCACTGTTGGGTGACATGATAGATTTTTTCAATTACTGTGGATGCAATTGTGGGTTCTAGTTCTTTTTATACCTGCTGGGATGATGGTGTTCCCTCTCATGCATCATAGAGACACTTTTTATAATCACATTCTATGAATTATTCAATCTTATCTAGGATGCATTAGATATTAAATGTTTCTCTGATAGTTTATGTATTAATTTTGTCTAATGTTTTGTTAGTTGGGAGCACTAAATGATTGTGTGACGTCATATATAAATCCATAAATATTATGGGCCCTTATAAACTGGTAAATGACACACCGATGGAATATAGGTGTTAAATGAACATTTTTGAGATATTTTTTTCTTGGGTGCCAAACATTGATTTGCAGGGAGTATAGTCCCTCACATGTCAGAATTTGGAATCCTTATAGTTTTTTTCCAACTGAACATGGGTTTTCTGAAAAATCTAGGGTGTCTATACAGAAAAAACTAGTATACACAGTGTATAGTTAATCCCAAGATGTTGTATGTTCTTTATGTTTTGGGGGATATGATGTTCCTAGTTTTAAGATGACCATGCCATGTACAATTTGTATATACGGTGTAGTATCTTACTCTGAAACTGTATGTGTGAGAGGAAACACGATCTATTGAATTCTGATCAAAACATTCCTTGTATGTTTGGTAAACACAATGTAGCCTACCCAAATAAAACCTGTGTGGACCTGGACGTGTGGGAGTACATGGCCGGGTGGATTGACCTATGTACACTCTATAAATGAGTGGATCACATTGTGTACCTAGGGATGAAACATGCCCAGGCTGGAAGTAGAACACGACCATGTAAGATCATAATGGTATAAACTGTGTATCCATTCTACATGCCATGTAGCCCCTTTTATTCAAAAGTTGAGGGTATCTTCCTATTCCATTTTAGAAAACATGAATGGAAATATTTGACAATGAGTTTGAACTAAGGCCAGTTATTGACCATGAAGAGTTATGTCACCATGACAACCATGAGTTTTGTTCCAGGAGAGCGGTGATGATCATACTCCAGAGATAGTAGGCCATGTGCACCTAATGGATCCTCATGTTGTTATAATTGCATCACAAGTAGTTATACTAGATGTATATGTAGATACACAGTTCCATGAATGCATTGTAAAGTTTTTACAGACCATTCCAAGAGCACTGTAGGCTTCCATATGTTTCTCATTGTTTATGCGTATATTCCAGCATCAACATCCACCTACTTTTTTAGGGTATGGAGGAACACGTGCTATAAAATCATATCTGGAATCAATGCTGACTATCATCAAGTATCTAGAGATGCCTCTTGACAAGAGGGTCAACCTCATAACTTATATGTTGTTCAATTCTTCCATGATATGGTGAGATGTAATCAATAAGACATGGATTCATTGGGATATGACATGGGGAGACTTTTAGAAACCTTCTATTATTATTATTTTCCTAAGTTGTTGACAATTATCCAAGCCCAGGAGTTCATGCACCTAGAGCAGGGAACACTGTCTGTTATGGACTACTCTACCTAGTTTACAACGCATCAATGATTCACACCTATTTTGACGGGTTGGTTTTCTATCAGTTATAGTGACCTCATAGGTACTAATAAATGAATGAAATATTCCATGTGTCTCACATATTCCACTATCACTCAGACCCATCTAACATTTTTCTTCTCGATGAGGTTTTTCTTCAGGTTGATGCATCCTTTGAAGAGCATATGATTCGTATAGTTGATAAGAGCATGATGTTTCTATGAGGCGAGTCTATTCCTCCTGTATAGCTGCTATAACAGCACAGTAGAGTAAAGGATGTGTCTTGGGAGAGGGAGGCTGATGTACGTACTCAGTGGAAGGAGTTATTCTCAGAATTTTCATCACCACCCTTGGGAGGGAAATTACGGGACGATTTTCTTTAAGGGGGATGTTTGTAAGAACCTGCTTCTTACATTGTGGTATAGTTTTTTTCATCTTGTCCCTTTGAGTTGTTCTTTGGAAAACAGGGGGAAAATAGACAAGTAATAGAGTAATAATATCCCATGGTCATACATAGGGTGACATTCCTTATACTCCTACGTAAATGTTGTGTAGGTTGGTGATGTATGAAGGGAGTACATGGTGTGTAGTCATGTAGGAAATGAAGAGAGTAAAATGCATCTACATGTCATGTACTTCCTAGTAGATTTCCTATAGTCAGGTCCGTAGACCCTGAAAAGTTTTTTGGCAGAATTGATCCACGAAAAGAACAGTTAAATTTCATAAAAATAGTGTATATGTCCTAACACACCATGTATTTTATGTTTTTATCTTAAAGTATAAATTAATCTAATTTTTAATTAATTTGGTTAGAATTATTGTCAGTTAGATGAAAAAAGTGTCACTAGGATTGATTTCATATACCATTTCATTATCTAAAATCCTATTCTAACATTGTTGGATTTGTTGGAATCCTCTTGATGAGTGATCTGTTTCAATTTAGTCATTCCTGTGATTTTTTTTCTTGAATTAGTTGTTTAAAGTTCAGTGAATGTTCTTTTTTAAAATATATATACCATAATAGATTGATTTTTAAGTCGAATATGGATGAGGAGTGTCATATTACATCGAGGTAGGTGGTCTCATCATTATTGATTAAAGTCAAGTAGTTTATATGTGACGTTGTGATGCTCTCCCATCTTTAGTGTGTCTCTTGGTTTTTAATTTGACCCATTATGTTTTTTTAATGATGATTGGGTAATTTTTTTGATGATATAAATCATGTTTGAGGTTGATTTTTTTTTCATTAAAGGCCACATCATGGGTGTATTTTCCTTGAATGGCCAATGTTTAGCTGTTTGGACTAGGTTTCCTATGAGGAAAGCCTTGTATTACCCATTATGGGTTGTTAAGAAATTAAATTGGTCAGTTGAATGTGATTTGACATGAGATAAAGATTGTTTATTCCTTTTGATAGTTTAATTCACATGTTGTGTTGGCTACCAATTTAAGGATATGGTTGTGCCTATAAATTTTTTATATTACTGATAGTCATGTGATATGACTGAAGCCCACATGAATTGATCAATGTTTTCTATGTAATAGATTAATTTACATTTGATCTTGTTATGTTATATATCTATGGGTGAGATTTTGATAAGCATGCGTTCGAGATTTTGATATTCTTTTGGGAGATGATCTGTTATGCCTGTGGGAGAGGAGTTTTTATGAAAGTGGTTGAGGATTCTATAATCCCATGGGAAAGGATTTGAATATTCCATCAGGAAGGGTATTTTTCTATGCCTGTGGTCATGTTTTTTAGGTGGATATTGAAATATAATGACTTATGACGCATCTTACAAGCCAAATAACAAGATTGGATTTACTGTAAACTTTATTTTTATATATCATTCGGATGTATCTATTAGTATTTATTATAGGTGATCAATGAGCTTGGGCCAGATATCGAGACTTATATAATTTAATGTAATTAAATGGTTGGGAAGAACATAATGAAAAAAAATTAAAACAAGGCTTGTAGAAATTTTTACATTTGGGTACATCCTAGTTACTAAACTTCCATTTGTACACTATTGTTTCATATACTCCTCGACAGATTCGAACTGAACTTTTGTGGTTACTTATAGGGATTTATTTATCACCCTTCGTTAGGGTAATGTTTTTGGACCCAAACTGACTATATTGATGTAGGTGTCGATAGATGAAGGGGCCCCATTTCAGGTACATGATTGCTGGTTAGGAGTAGAAGAGCATGGGACCAAGCCAAGTATTGGGAAGCTACTGAGTTTTTTTTAGTTACCATACATTGGTATTGTATTGTACGTGATTGCAGTGTATCATGTTTTCGATGTTTTCTTAGAACATGTGAAATGGTACATCATTTTGATATTACATGACTCCTTGTTAATTTTAGCTTTCAACCATCCATTGTTTACTTCATTTTAATGATTATGAATACTTCTACTATAGTTATTATTTGTTTTTTTGTGTTACACTCTTTCAATGAGGGACTATCACACCCTAGACCCTTGCTACTAGTCCGTAGAATCATGAATTTGGGGGAAATCCCTTGAGGCTATGTGGCCAACTCGTTATGGGGAACTAGCTGAGTGGATTCCAGATCCTGAACTTTAGACATCCCTTGGTGTTCAATGACAATCAACCATGTCCAAATTCACCTGGCCTTTATCAAACTAACTGGAATTCACAATGAATAATGAGAGTATTAATTCCTGTTACAAGATCGTAAAGGTTTCATTCACCAAATGATGCAGGATGAATATGAGCTAAAGGGCCTAGTAAGATTAAAACAATGATTCTAAATAGTTACTTCAGAAGGTAATTAAAATATTATAAGAGAGGATTTTAATAATGAGATTATGATGCATAGTTTTAAAATATAGTTTTATAAATATTTAAATCATTTAACAATCCAATATTGTAAAACATTACATTTAACCATTTAATAAAAATTAATTTTCTTGAAATGTTATGAATTTTTTTTACTAGATAACATTAGATATCCAATAATAAATGAGAATATAGACATGATATCAAATCAGAACAAGATTCAATACAAAACACTTAAGGTGCCCAATAATCATAAATAGATCAATCATGACTTGAAAATATAGTTCGATGTTGTGACCACAGATGCTATTATGTGTCATGTTTCAATTATATGGATTTCATGGGTGCATCATAGGTATGATAGAGATTACACTATAGAATATCTAAGAAAAAATCAGCATGACTATCCATTGATCGAAAATAAAGTATGATATGTATTAAGAATACCAGTTCCATATACACTCACTTTCCTGGAAGCCCATCCATAGCCAAAACCATTCATTTTCCTTATTGATCCACTAGCTAGGGTGTGATTCCGCAAATTAAGATTACATATAGGTCATCTCATCTACCTATCGGGGTTCACATCTATATATCATGGTTCCCATGACTAGTCAAAATAAGTTAGTGATATCATTATGTTACAATGATTACATGGGGACCATTTTCCATATCAATCATGAGATCATTCCCTCAAATAAAATCTCACTCTCACCCCAAACAAACTCAATGTAAATAATCCATTTTTCAACACCAGAAAATGGGATGTAATGAATCAAAATGTAATATTATGGGATTATTACATGATGGTATAATCAACAATGTGCCAACCAGCCCATTAACCATAAACAATACATTTCAAATCCTTTTATACAATTCATATTCAAAAGATATATCATACCCACTTCCTCTAAAAACATTATAATAATTCTAATTTTTTTCTAAAAAAGATTAATTCATTTAAAATGAATCATAAAGAAATTGAGTGATGTTTTATAATTTTAAAATCACTAAATACAATTTAAAACATTGGATTATTCCCTCTTTCCATGTAGATAAATCAATTATTTCAAATAACCCAATAGAATCCATTTAATTACTAATGTGAAATCATTAAAAAGGGGATCTAGGTCATTTAAAAAATTAATGAATTTGAAACAACCTAGAAAATATAAAATAGTTCAAATCATTTCATTTCAAAAAAATATTTTCCCTTCTGGAAAAAAATCATGACCAAAGGCCACAATATCATCACAAAATTGTTTCATAGTTTGTTGAAAATAAATCAAAAAAACATGGAATTTATAAATTCACAAAAATGAGAAATAGATCCCGATTATATCCATTCAATTATATCCTAGTTAAATTAATATAAACTAAACTAGAAAAGAATTCACATGGGAATTAGATATCAATAATTATAGCACATGTGTTGGAAGGACTTATATATATAAAAATTATAAAGAAAAAATTAATTCAAAAAGGAAGGAATTTCATATAAACGCCAAACCAAAATATTTGTAATCCAACTGAAATATATCTAAAATGAGTCACCTTAGATGATGTTCACCAAATCTAAAAATATGGATTCTAGTAGAAGATATAAAAGAACCTATATCCACAAGTCTACATCAATAATACATGATCCAATTATATAGAAGATCATTATAACCTCTATAAGTATGTAATATAAATAAGAGTATATATAGAAGTCCAAAAAAACTAACCAGAAGAGGATCGCTGGTTCGATTAGCACATAGATTTGTAAATAGATGTGGTTTGGAGCGTCAAAACCCCCCTAGAGAGCCCCCAATGTCCAAATAATCATCTTTATTTTGAGTGTTATGATTTTATTGTTAATTTTGGAGATTTAATACTTTAATTACAATATTTATGTATGTAATTAGTATTTTCATGATTTACTATGTCAGGTCACCCAGTTAGTACTATTCCTGAGCTTAACTGTGTTCCCCAAATATATCCCCTTTAAGAGCATCTTGGATAATATACACAGTTAGTTTAACCATGAAAAAACTATGTTACAACATTCTATAGAGGTTTTATGGTTTGGATAACCATGTGCGGCCTGTACACAAACTATTTGAGCCCCTTATGTCCTAGATTCATGGATTGGATAACTATGATAAAATATTAAACAGGCCTAGAAACCATTAAAAAGTATGAAAACATAAGAAAAATCATATGAAGATATCAAGTCATTGGATACTGAAATCAATGTGTCAAAACACCTAAAAAATTAATGATATGTTAAAATAAGTCTTGATCCATGAACATTAATAATTTTTCCATAATGTATATACTTTTATTCATAATATAATTATCCAATATATTCATTAAAAATATATTTTATGTCAACCTTAAAATTTATATATAGAAAATTGAATTACATCATTCATTGAAATGGTAATCCATACGTACCCATGAAATTTTTTTTAATTGAATGAACCAATGAAAGGTAAATAATAATTTAAATTTAAAATTTAACAATAATTTCATATATATTCATAAAATCCATTATTATTATTGACCATGTAAATATAAATTAAAAATATAGATCGCTTTGTGGATGTTTCACTCCATCTTTACACAGGTGTGACATTTTAGTTTTCAAACTGATTAGAAGGAAAAAAGTTTATATGATATTATAATTTCATATGTTCAATTATATCAAAAATATAATTAATATAAATTAAATCCATCATTATATCCAACCATGATAGGTGGTGAGAGTAGATTATTTATATGGGTTCTTGAGGTGGTAGTCCACCATACACAAGATCAACTATTAT
The DNA here is from genome assembly GCA_963277665.1 of Viscum album. Lineage (NCBI taxonomy): Eukaryota > Viridiplantae > Streptophyta > Magnoliopsida > Santalales > Viscaceae > Viscum > Viscum album. The sequence goes on from OY728137.1 coordinate 119,404,296, forward strand.
TTTTCCCATTTGATTGAACATGAGATGGTTATAGGTAAACAAATTAATAAAATTACATTTAATTATATTTCATATATTAGAGTACTTATTTTATAATAGTTCAATAATATTTTATGGATGTAGAAGAATAAATATAACAAAAACACATAGTTATGAACCATACATCCTTTTTTACAACTACATTGGATTTTTATGTAAAGAATTCCACGGATGCTGTTATGATAAAAAATGGTATCTAGGTCATCGGGAGGTAATCAGGGAAGGTATTTGTAATGTCCTGAATCCGGGTTCCAATCAAAAGGTTCCCCGAACCCGGTTGGTCACATGATCTCAAGAACATTTTCCCAAACGCCAAAGGCTACCAACTAGCAGTGAGGGCCCATGTCGGATAGTGGAGAAACTATGTCCTCATTTGTCAAAGTGTAGCACAATGGAGAAACTATAAAAATAGAAAATTGTGGAACCAGTAAACAATACCAAGTTGTAAAGAAACCCGAACTTAAGAAAAAGATAACCAACAGTCATATATAATAATCCAATATGTCTCTATGTCTATGAAAGCAGCCAAACTAGGATACACTGCAATCTGAAAAAATACAGTACAAGGAGTAAATACATCAAGGTAAACCAAAACAGTGCAGCATGAAATCAGAATAATCGCATGCCTAAGATTGGTCCCATTCTCTCCTACTGCTATGCAATAATCAAGTACTTGTATAGGGACACTATCCCTTATCCACACCTGCAGCAATATAATCTGTTTGGGCCCAAGACATGACCCCAACATGGTGTGAGAAATAAATCCTAGTAGACAAACACTAAAGGCAAATGCCCAACTGATAGTGAATTTGTGCAACAACATTGTGCAGTAATGAACAAGCAGTAAACTAGGAAGTACTCCAAAGTAGCTACTCCTACTATTTCCATTTCCATTTAATTATTATATAACAATTTAGGATAAGTGAATTATCAATTCCCAAGACTCTACCTCAGCTCAAAATCTCATAAACAGTGCCACACCAAAACTACAGCAAGCTATCTAACAAGTACAAGGTAAAAAAATACCATGCATGTGATTTATCTTGGTAGGTATAACATGTAAAATCACCCTAGTGAATATAAAAACTAAAAAGAGTCCTTAGACATGCAAAACCTTACCCTTAGGTAAATAGAATCAAAACACTCATGTCATTACTCTCAGGAATAATGAATATTGCCCTCAGGCATGTGGTATTTCCCTCAGGCATGGAAATATTGTCCTCAGACATAGGAGATGTTGCCCTCAGGCTAAATAGAATAATTCCATCAGGCTAAACAAACACTAACCTCAGGCTAAACATACACTTCCCTTAGGATAACAGGTAACTGGGCCGAGCCTAATGTACAAAAAGAAATTCACACAAGTTCCTCCCAAGAAAACATGTTATTGATATGTCATAACCTCGTGTATCAAGGAGAAATGGCTAAACAGGGGGAACGCACCCACGAGGTGGCCATAGATCCAAGAAATGATGCCAAATAGCAGATATACATATTAGATAAATTACCTAAGAAATTCTACGTATTTAATTAATGAAGGACTCAGCTATACAACACCCCAACATGGGCGCATAACACAATGGTACACAAAAACACTCAACAATTGGAATAAAACATCAGACCACCAACCTTGATCGCCTCTGATTGATATATGTGAATGGAACCACCCAGAACACCAATTAATGGCGTAGATCTGGGATAAAATATTTTCCTTTCAAATGTAAATTACCTTCACTCAAGAAATACTTGGTAAGAACAGCTCAAGGAGAGATAAAGTGCTTACTTGCGCGGTCCAAACAAGACCAACGGTGGAAGATTCCAATTTCTAGCTTACGATCAGGAGCTCCTCCAATGTTTGGCCCACTCTCATACTGCTCCAAACACATCATCTTCCTTCTCTACCGAATAAAGAGGCTACTGCCTATTTTAAGTGAAAAAACAAACTAAACGGCGTGTACTCTCAAGTACACGGCGTTTTACTTTCCATTCTTTAAAATTTTCCCACGGTGGCTACTTTTTACCACTGAACTATTCATCTATCGACATAAGTACATGACGTGTTTTCCTGAGTACAGGGCGTGTACTATCGCTCCACTGGCGGCTACTTCCACCGCCTTACTATTCACCTGCTGACTGATTACGTGGCATGTAAATACCACGTACATGGCGTGTAGTCAATTTTTACACCCTTCATCACCGATATGACTACACGCCCTGTGTACCCATCCCACACTGCCAATGTACACAGCGTGTACTCACCAAATTTGGTATTTTTCCCCATTATCCGCATTTTCTCCAAAAAAAATAAGGAAAATTAAAAGAAGAAACCTATACCTCAAAAATAAGAACTGGGTTCTTAAAAAATTTCTCCATTTAATGAAATTCTACCCCAAATTTCCCTTCCAAGGGTTGTGAAGATAAATTTGTGAACAACTATGGCCACTGAGCACATACGTCAGTCTCCAATCACAGGTTTCGTCCTACACTCGGCCATGCTTCCATTGAACCCGTACAAGAGGAACTAACCGGCCTCAAACAACCTTTGTGCACCTATCATCAATACAAATCAGATGATCCTCAAAGGATGTATCAACCTGAAGTTCATCCTCCTCAGGTTGAAAATCGTGAGATGATTCTGAGTAATAATGGAATATCTGAGATACATGGAAACTTTGTGCATGTCCTGGTACCTCTGTAGTAACTATAACCGATATGCAACCGACCTAACTCTATATAGAATCTCAAACGGACCCACATACCTCAGTGAAATTTTACCTTATCTCCTGATCCACATGTGTCCCAACCTCAGTGAAACATGCAAGAAAACTTGTTCCCTGACCACGAACTCTAAGGGTCGTCTGTGGTGATCAGCATAAGATTTCTGACGAGACTATGCAGTATCCGTCCACTTCTGAATCAACTGGGCCTACTCTGAAGTCTCCTGCTTGAGATGTGGTCCCAGTAAAGCTACCTCACCTACCTCCAACCAGCACAAAGGTGATCAGCATGGCCTAGCATATAAAGCCTCATAAGGTTCCATCTCAATAGTTTCATGAAAAATGTTATTGTAGGAAAACTCGACCAGGGGTATGTGCCTCTCCCAAGATCCCCCGAATTCTAGGACACATGAATGAAACATGTCCTCAAGCATCTTTATCGTCTGCTCTGACTGGACGTCGGTCTGAGGGTAGTATGTTGTGCATAAAAGAACCTATGTACCTATTTTCCTATGAAAACTCTACGAGAAATGAGACGTAAAACAAGATTAAATATTTGAAATGATAGATCGAGGGACCCATGAAGACATACTACTTCTCGGATATACAACATTCCATGATCGTCTACAATGATGGTCTCCTTGATCGGTAAAAAGTGTGAAACCTTCGTAAGTCTGCCCACAACAACCCACATCGCATCACTACCTCGAGGTGACCTTGGGAAACCAGTCAAGAAATTCATCACGACATCATCCAATTTCCACTTCAGAATGGGTAACTATTGTAATAGTCCAGCTGGCCTCTGATGCTATGCCTTCACCTGATGATAGGTGGAAAATCTCGTAACAAAACCAGATACCTCTCGTTTCATAACTAGCCACCAGTACTGATGTATCAAGTCATGGTACATCGTGGTAATTATGGGATGCACTGCCCAAGTGGAAGCATGAAATTCCCACATCAAATCCTCATGTATATCCCCTATAACCCACACTCATCCATTGATACGTAGTACCTCATCATTGTCGATCGTCTAACCAGAAGGAGGGTCTGCACTTTCCCCCAACTCTCGTAGAACTACGCCATCAGAATCTGATAGTTGTCTCATCCTCACTCTATCCCAGAGGGTATAAGTCATATCTAAGGATAAAATATAGGTTTTCCTCTAACTATCGTGCACCTCCAAATGCATCTCAAGTAATAAGGCAATAAGTTTCACTAACCACTATCCTCCTGCACTGCTTGTGTTAGAATCCTCCTACTCTGTTCTTCCATAACTACGTTACCCTTACCAGGTGTATAGGCAAGGTCAATGTCAAAAGACTGAAGCTATTCAACCCATCTTGGTTGTCTCACATTTAGGTCATGTTGGGTAAAGATATACTTGATAAAATTGTGGTCTGTAAACATCACAAAATGTTCTCCCAAGAGATAATGTCTCCAACAACGTAACACATGAACAACTTCAACCAACTCGAGATCATGTGTTAGGTAATTCCTCTCATGTGTCATCAACTACTGAGACCCATACGCAACTACTCGATCTACCTGCAATAGTACTGCTCCCATCCCAATACCTGATGCATCATAGTAAACTGTATTGCTCTTCCTTTGCTCTGGATGTATCAGGACTCGTGGTGATGTCAACATTCCCTACATAACCTAAAAGGCTATCTCATAAGATTCTGACAAAAAAAAAATCACACCCTTCTTAGTTAAACCCATCGACAGTGATGCTAAGAGGGAGAAGTCCTGTATAAAACCTCTCTAGTAACCAGCCAGCCCCATGAAACTCTGTATCTCAAACACGTTCTTAGGATGATTCCAGGATACTACTGCTCTCACTTTCTATGTGTCTACCGCAACACCTTTCTCTGAGATGATATGCCACAGGAAGTGTATATGGTCCATCCAAAAGTGTCACTCTGAGAGCATATAATATATCTGATGCTCCCTTAGTTTACTCAATACGATCTCATGATCGGTAGCATTGTCGTGTAGAGTGAGAGAGTACATCAAGATATCATCCACAAAGACTGTCGCAAATTAATTCAGATATGGGTGGAACACATGATTAATCAGTGCCATGAAAACAGCTGGTGCATTCATGAGTTTGAACAACATAACTAAGTAATCTAATATACCATATCTTCTCTGAAAAGATGTAAGCGGTATGTTCAATGGTCTAACACACAACTGATGATATCCGGATCTCAAGTCAATCTTTAGGAACACACATGCTCCTAGAATTTGATAAAAAATATCATCAATCCTTAGAAAGGTATATCAGTTCTTGGCCGTAAATTGGTTCAGCTTCCGATAATCCACACAAAGATTGAGGGTACCGTCCTTATTCTTCGCAAACAGGACTGGCGAACCCCAAGGAGAAGTACTGGGTCGAATGAAACCCTTTTCCTGCAACACCTCTAACTGTATCTTTAGCTCCTGTAACTCTAGTGTAGTCATCCTATAAGGAGGAATGGACACCTTTTCCACTCCTGGAACAAGATCAATAGAGAAATCCACCTCTCTCTCAGGGAGGTAGACCTAAAAAGTCGTCCGGGAAGATATCCCTGAAATAGTCAACCACTGGAGGGAAATCCTTCTAACAAGATCCCTAGTCATCTAGTAACAAAATCACAACATGATCTATCACTACAACTCTCCCATGATGCTCAGGTCCATCTCAGCTCACCTAGACATCTCACCCACCCTTGTATAGAAACTCTCCACCCTCTCATGACGTGAAACCCACCCTACAAATATTGAAATCTACAAAGGCTTGAAAGGGTATCAACCAATCCATCCTAAGAATGACATCATAGCTTGTCATCTCTAAGACGTAGAGGTCCCACAGAAAGTAACACCCACCCACCTCAAGGGGGAACTCCCTACACTGACACACACCATTCATTCTAGTCCCCTACAGATTGTCTAGCATCATAAAATCCGAATAAGAAGAAACATAGATCCCAAGGATCTCCACAATGGGCATAGATTTGAAGCTATGTATAGCAGCATTATCAAAAAGTAATGAAGACAAAATAGAAGAAACTATAACAGTACCTCTGACAGTGGAAGGTCTGAGATCTTGCTCATGTTGGGTCTGTTGGACTGCATATGCCTGCCCAGTGTTGCAGACTTATGACGCAGCCTGGATACCATGAGCTGACCCGCCCTGATGTCTCTGAGATCCAGGTGTCTGGCTAGAACAGGCATGACCACCACCTCTTCCAGAATGTCCTGACGTATTCCAAATCCCTGACTTGTAAGAAGCTTCTGTCCCTACATCTGCCCGCAAAGTCTACACAGAACCCCTCTCACTAGCCACTTTTGGAAACACCCTGCAAAAGCATTGTGATGACCCACCTTGCCTCGCGCTCGGCCCTCCAATGGGTCACGTAGACACTAAGGTCTCTTATGCACATTGTTACCACACTAATATCATATTACCTATCCACAAAAAGAATTATTCTCAATAGTACTGCCACCGTGAGAGAAATCCATTTACATCCTCCTCTTACTGGTATAAATAGTACCAGAAATTGGGGTCGAACCACCCTGGCCTGCACCTCTAGCTTCCCGCAGGTTCTGTTTAGTAATCAGTTCCTAGTTCACAATAGAATGCACTGTCGACAACCTGAAAACATTCACCAGCACTCAGATGTCAAACCAAAGACCATTCTCAAATCTTTGAGCCCTCACCATCTCATCTCCCACAAGAACAGGTGTGAATCACTATAGCTCAGTGAAGCATGTAGAATAGTCCATCACTGACATGGAACCCTACTGCAGATTCAAGAACTCTGGAGCTCTATCTTTCATCAGCGTCTTTGAAAAGAAAAATTCATAGAAGACTGCCTGAAAATATTCCCACGCCATGTCTCTGTGATGCTCTGTCTTAGTGGTAACATCCCACCATCTCTTGGCAGAATCATACAACATGTATGTAGCGGTCATGACCATCCGCCCTAGAGGCGTCTCAAGATTCTCAAATATAGTCTGCATAGAACCCAGCCAAGACTCCACAGCCTGTGGTCCGACATCCCCTAAAAATGTAGGAGGATGCTGCAGCTGAAATATATAGGTCATATCTATCATAGATATGGCAGCTGAAGTTGCTCCCTAGAAGGTCTGCATAAATTGCTTGAAGCCTTCACGAAACTACGCATCTGCACCTATGTCTGGTATAATGGCTGGCGCCGCATCTGGATCCACTGGAGGATCCATCGGTACCCTATGGGCTACTATCTATAGTGTATAATCGTTGTCCCTATCCTGGAGAACAACTCATGGTCGTCTTGGCGACATGAATCTACAAGTTCAAACACATGCATGAGATTAAGATCATCAAGGACTGAAAACTAGGAGTGTAAGAAGGTAACAGGAGAAATAAAACATTCATGTTTTATAAAACAAGACTACACGGCGTGTATAATAACTACATGGCGTGTTCCCTTTAATCTTTTACATGGGTGTGTACTTCTGCCAAAATGGATGTGTAACACCCCAAACACATGGCATGTTGTCCACACACACGACATGTACTTGAATTATCTTCCCCAACCAGAGTCCTTGTACACGGCTTATCCACACATATCTCTTTTGAACGAGACTACACAACATTTATAATAACTATACGACATTTACTAAACGAGATTTACCAACCCGTGTTGTCTGTTACATGGCCGGGTACACAACTCTGATTACACGGTGTGTTCAAGATAGACACGGCGTGTACTGCTTAAATTGCAACAACCCATGTTGTCAATGACCCGGCCGGCTACTCGGCAGACTTTTCACGACCTTTACACCCGCACAGGGAGTGTAAACCACCCCATTTCCCCAGCCACATGGACAAGTCTACACGGTCTTTCAACAGTCAAGACTACACGATGTGTCCCTCAGGTACACGATGTGTTTAGGATGAGGTAACACAGACTCGTGCTTTCTTGATACACAACCGGATCCCCAGGTCAAATTACACAGTGTTTTCGTCATTAACACGATGTGTATAATCTCAGATTTCTCCACTCATGTTTTTAGCCACACGGTGGCCATAGGGTCACCCCAACATGACGTTTACAATCGGTACATGGCGTGTACCCTTAGTGTTTTCCCAACCACATGTGTCTGCCTACATGACCTATGACACTGTTAAGAACTACACAACATGTAATTAATTTTTTTCCCATTTCTTTCCGAACAGAAGATTAAATTGTGTTTAATCAAAATTACACGGTGTGTATTCTGGGTTTTCTGAACAGTAAGCCTTAGAAACTACTCTGGAGTCCAAGAAAAACACTAAAACCAACACCTATGTTCCAAATTCTGATCCTGGAGGGCCCATACACCCCACGAATCAAAATTTGACATCTTACACATGTTATAAAAAAAGTAAACGTTCAATTAACCACCAAATTCTGGTCAATGAGGGCTTATACTCCTCAAAAACCAATGTTTGGATTTTATTCTACAAAAAATAACATAAAAATACCCTATCAAATAGAATGTATTTTATCAAGGCATCTATAACATCATCATGAATTCTCTAGCACAAAATTTATCACAACAACATGAAATTTATAATGCACTTATATGGCATAGACACTTTACATGGCATGTGATTCTAACATTTTCCTAAATGATGCATGATATGGAATACCCTCATCTCATTAGATTTCAACTAAATAGAACCCATTTATAAAAATATAAATAGTAACAACAAGTTCATCACCCAATGGTGAAAATCAGATCAATTGTAATAATAATAAATAGAAAAACACAATTTAATTCGAGGAAATCTGGTCTTTACCTGTACATATGGTAGCTACTCTCAGGCACAGTTATTATAGAATCCCTTAACAATCTTTTTTTATCATCGCATTATAATAAAATAAGTCAGAGAATAGAAAACCCTTTGATACCACATTGTAACGCCCCTGATCTAGTTTCCACTCAACAGGTGCCCCGAACACGGTTGGTCACATGATTTCAAACGCAATTCCCCAAATTCTAGATGTTTCCGACTAGCAGTAAGGGCCCGAGTCTGATAGTGAAGAAACTATGCCCTCATTTTTCAAAGTGTAGTGTAGTGGAGAAAATATAAACATTCAAAAGGGAGAAAGTACTAAACAATACCAATTTTTACAGACAACGGAACTGAAGAAAAAGATAACCAACAATCATATATAATTATGCAATATGTCCCTATATCTAAGAAATCATCCAAAACAGGATAAATTGAAATCTAAAACATTACAGTACAAGGAATAAATATAACAAGGTAAACTAGAACAGCGTAGCAAGAACCAAGAATCGTCGCAAGCCTAAGCTTGGTCCCATGCTCTCCTACTCTTATGCAACAATCAAGTACATGTATAGGGAACCTTTCCCTTATCCACACCGGCAACAATATAATCTGTTTGGGCCCAAGACATAACCCAAACATGATGTGGGAATTAAATCCCAGTAGGAAACCACCAAAGGCTCATGCCCAGTTGATAGTGAATTTGTGCAACAACATTGTGCAATAATGAACTTGCATTAAACTAGGAATTACTCAATAGTATCTACTCCTACTAGTTCCATTTCCATTTAATTATTATTTAAAAATTCTAGATAAGTGATTTATCAATCCCGGAGACTCAGTCTCAGCCAAAAATCACTTAAATAGTGCCGGAGCAAAACCTCAACAAGTTATCTAACAAGTACAAGGTAAATTAATACCAAGCATGTGCTTTAGCATGGAATGTATTGCATTTAAAATTACAAGAGTGAATATATGAACTAAACAGAGTCCTCAAACATAAAAAACTTTACCCTTAGGTAAATAGAATAAAAAGAGTTAGGTTATTGTCCTCAGGCATAACGAATATTTCCCCATGTCACGAGGTATTTCCCTCAGGCATGGAAATAATTTCCTCAGACATAAGAAACGTTTCCCTGAGGATAAATAGAATACATCCATCAGGGTAAAAAAACTACCCTCAGGATAAACATACACTTCCCTCAGGCTAACACGTAAACGGGATGAGTCCAATCCAAAACAATAAATTCATACATGTTCCTCTCAAGAAAACATGTTATAGATATGACATTCCCTCAGGTATCCTAGACAAATGGCTAAACAGGGGGGAACACACCCACAGGGTGGCCCTGAATCCATGAAATGATCGCAACAGCAGTTATACATATTCAATAAATTACCTACACAATTTTAGGAATTTAATTAATCAAGGCCTCATCCATATGACAACCCAACATGGGCGCATAGCACAATGGTACACAAAAACACTCAAGAGTTGGAATTAAACATCAGACTACCTACCTCGATTGCCTTTGATTGATATATGAGAATGACACCACCTGAAACAACCAATAATGGCATAGATCCAGGATATAATATTTCATATTCAAAGGTAAATAACATTCCCTTGAGAATGATTTGGTAAGAACGACTCAAGGAGAAGGAAGGGCCTACCCATGCTGTGGAAACAAGATCGACGGCGGAAGAATCTAATTTCTGGCATGCGATCGGGAGCACCGACAAGGATCGGCCTGCTCTCCCAGTGCCCCAAACACGTCCATTGACTCCTCTACCGAATGAGGAGACTACTGCACATTTTAAGCCAAAAAAAACTACACGCCATGTACTCTCATGTACACGGTGTGTAAATCACATTTTTAAACTATTCCCGTGGAAGATACTATTCACCATCGAACTGTTCACCTGTCGACATGAGTACATAGCTTGAATTCCTGTGTACAAGGCGTGTACTGTCGCTCCACTAGCAGCTGCTTCCACCACCTTACGATTCACCTGATGACTGATTACACAGTGTGTAAATACCAAGTACACGGCGTGTGGTCAGTTTTTTACTCCCTTCATCACCAAAATGCCTACACGCCCTGTGTACTCATCCCACAAGATCATAGTACACAGTGTGTGGAAAAGTACACGGAGATTACTCCCCAAATATTAGATTTTCCCCATTTTCATCATTTTCTCAAAATCACTTAAGGAAAATGAAAAAAAGAAACTTCTAAAAAAAATAAGAAACAGTTTTTTACAGTAATTCAATAGAGTTTTTGTAATAAAAACTATATTTATGCATGCATTGTAGATGATATTAGGTGTCACTTTATAATTGTGGAGGGTGTTTCACTAGTAATTTTTAAATGATTTAAAATTATACGAGGAATTTCTTTTGAAAAATTGGGCCACTAAGGGATCATTTTAAATTTTGAAAAGGTTATGGTCATAATAAAACAATCCAATGGGGTTTCAAAAAGTTTTTAGGTGATTCCAAACCTTATATTTATAGTTTATCCCCCAATAAATATATTTTAACTATAATTGTGGGATTATTTTTTTTATTCAATATTCAATATGACCATAAATTAAAATCACCTTAATAAATAATATTTTTTTATTATAAATATTTAATCCATTTTAAAACATTAAATTAATATAAGTTGTAAATTTTAATATAATTCTAAATGTTTCACTCCAATATTCCACAATACGTTTCCCTTATCATAATGAAATAGCTTGCATTGTACGCAACATCGAGATTCTAACACATCGCGACCAATCAAACTATACGTTAGGAGTAGTAATATCCATTTTTTGAAATTTTATAAATTTTATCATTTAAAATGGACTTCATTTTTGGATTCATAATATTGAAATTATGTTAGGGTAATTTTTTTGTACTTTTCTGAAAAAATTTCAATTTTTGATGAATAGTAGAAAATATTAAATTTTAATTAAAAACAACTTTTTTATCAAAATAATTTATAGTGTTAAATTATACATTTGAATGGGTTTTAAGTATTACCAGATTATATTTTTATCATTTCATTTAATTTAGGTCATTGGATGTAATCTCACGATTAAACTGAACATAAACAAGTGTAATTCTTTTGATAGTTTTTATTACATAAAAAACAATTTTTATTTTGACAATGGGGATTAATTTTAAATTAATTTCTGTGACTTCGTTGTTTTGATATTGGAAAAATAAAAATTTACTTCAGTAAATATTTTATTTACCGTGGTTAAAGAGGTAAATCCAAAAAATACGGTTAAAAAGTAATAATATAATAATATTATGTTACCCTAACAAATGTTCTAACCCAATTGGATGATACATGTCATACCATGGGAATCTATGAGTTGATTTTGGGACCCCATAGAGCTACTTGATAGTGATAATGAAATTTTATATTAAATAATCTAAAGTAAAGACAAAAATAACCAAATGAAATATCTTTTATAAAAATAATTTTTATATGTGGTTATATAATTGATCCATTCCACTATAAATAGTCATCAGAAATATAAAAGGATTTCCTACATCAAGATATTTTATTCATAATTTTTAGACATAAAATTAATATAATTATATATGACACAATAACGATGCTATATTTTCCTAATTAATGAAATAATAAATTATATTATATTATAATTACTAAAATAAATATAAATTGAATGTTTTGATGCCATCCAAAAAATTGTATAAGTTAATATGACATGTTAGGATCGATTAAATGTATTTAGTTTGAAGTAATAAAGTTTTTAGGACTTTAAAAAAATCAATTATTAAATGTTTTCAAAATTGACATAAATGAGTTTTTAAAAGAAGTGCAATATTATTGGTTGACATAACAATTATAAAAATATAAGGTTCACCCAAATGACATATATTATGATAGTTGTATCATTAATTAATCACCTAGGGTTCACTTTGACGTTTATAGTATGTTTATTGACCATATAATATACAAATACAATGAGACATGGTAAATGAAAAACTATTTGACTAATTGTTAAATCTAAAAGATAAGGTTAATATAGTGACCAAAACCTGTCTAAAATTTATTTGTTGAGAGGTTATCAACCCATCCACACCTTATTATTTAAATTATTTATTTTTTATTCATTATAAACCTAAAATTATTTTATTATAAAATAATATTTCAAGCTTTTCCTAAAGTGACCCTCACCTCTCTTATAAAAGGGCACTTCCCCTTCTCTCACATTCACACATTCAAAGCCATTTTGCTTGACCAAAACCTAACCAAATATCCTCCCATCTATCCACCATTAATCCTAGAGGCATTCCATTAGTCATAAAAAACCTAAGGAGCCCTTTTGATCCAATCAAAAGGAAGAACCCAAAGAAGAGGTAAATACTTCATCATGTCTTTCAACATCATTTCTTCTTCATTTCCACTATCTTTGTTGTTTCCATTCTAAAATAACAACAAAAATATCATCTATATACTATAATGTTATTATAAAAATGGTACAATCATATTCATTATTCTATCCATCCTATAAATGACAAATTCACCATACGTGTGTACGTACGGGTTATCATCTCCACGTTGTGGTGTAGTTTGTTATTGAAACACTTCATCATTTGGACATGTATAATAATGAGAATAAATATTGTAAAAAATAAATATTAACTGATAATGATTCTGTATATATTATATATCATCCAATTATATACGATTTTAATATAAAAATAATGATATTGTCGCTCGTGCGTACGTACGGATTACCGTCTCCACGAACGTGATGAGATTCATTCCCCATCATAATCATTCAAGAAGAATTTTCATTTTATGATTAAAAATAATTTTGATGAACATAATATCATTATGTGTATGAATCTAATAAATCATATCCATAACAAACATGGATTACATAACCAACCATATAAAGGAAAATGAATCAGTTAACACCTGAAATGATGATACTACTGAAATATCATTAAAAAGGATATATTAGAAGATCATATATGATATAATTTTAATTTATATGGTACTAATATAATTTAATAACATTTATATAACCATTATACAGGAGTTCAACCCACCCTCGAACAAGAAAATGTACAAGGTAAGGGTTAATTTCACAATCTCTTCATTATCCGAGGTTGCTTTTACGTAAATATCTACTAAGACCTCTTTTCCATCCAAATCCTTGTTTCTTAAAAATGGATTCCAAAACATTTTTACTATTTACTCAATAATAGTTTAAATTCATTTATACCCTTGATTTAATTTTTATTAAATGGATTAATGGAATCATTCATTCATTTTCCAAACAAGGTACCTTATGTCCTTTTCGACCAAATTAAGGTAAGAATTTTTTTAACTAATACGGCAGGTGCAGATATTTTATGCCCTTATAACACTGCCAATGTTTTCCTTACAAGCTTATAAGATTACTTTCAACATAAATTTTTTCTTTATAATTATATGACTTTTAAATGATTTCAAAATACAAAGTGATATTTCAGTAAAAATGTTTTGATTTATTCTATGTCAACATCCTTTGATGGATTGTGAGATTATTTGAAGATGATTTATTAAGATACAATACTTCCATATTGTGTTGAAGGTATGTGATATGTTTTATTGTAAATGTGTTATTTTTATACCATTCATGGTTTATGGATAATGTATTGACATTTCATATGCTAGTTTTAATATGAATGTTTATGTTATGTTTAATCCTTTTCATATGAGGAATGCATTGGACTTAGTAAGTCACTACGTCAAAATAAGCATTTAGAGGCGGTTTTTTTTGCGTTTCGCGGCGGTTTAAACCGCCGCTAAATGGATTGGCGGCGGTTTTCAAAAACCGCCGCTAAATGTGGCGTCGGGAAACTATTCGCGGCGGTTTTCAAAACCGTCGGAACGTTTCGCGGCGGTTTTTTAGCGGCGGTTTAAACCGCCGCTATTTTAATTTTTTTTTGAATTTTTTTTTGAATTTTTTTGATTTTTTTATTATTTGTTTATTTTATTATTATTATTTGTTTATTTTCGTATTATTATTTATTTATTTCGTTTATTATTTATTTATTTCGTTTATTATTTATTTATTTCGTTTATTATTTATTTATTTCATTTATTTATTTCGTTTATTATTTCTTTATTTCGTTTATTATTTCTTTATTTCGTTTATTTCGTTTATTTCGTTTATTTATTTATTTATTTATTTATTTATTTATTTATTTATTTATTTATTTATTTATTTATTTATTTATTTATTTATTTATTTATTTATTTATTTATTCCGTTTATCATTTATTTATTCCGTTTATCATTTATTTATTTCGTTTTCTATTTATTTATTTCATTTTTTATTTATTTATTGCGTTTTTTATTTATTTATTTCAATTTTTATTTATTTATTGCGTTTTTTATTTATTTCCTTTTTATTTTATCTAATTCACTTTTATTTTATTTAATTTCGTATTACTTTATCCATGCATGCATGCACATGCCCATGCAGCTGCCTGCATGGCAGCTGCCCATGCACATGCCCATGCAATATAAATAAAATCTGCGTCTGGTGAGATTTGAACCTCTGACCTCTTGCTTATTATTCAAAGACTTTACCACTCCAGCAAGCCCGCCATGTGGTTAATAAACAGAATTTAATATACTTATATATATTAATTGAAAAAACAAATAATACATAACTAATAGATAATAGATAATAAATAATAGATAATAAATAATAATAAATAATAAATAATAAATAATAAATAATAAATAATAAATAATAAATAATACATAATAAATAATAAATAATAAATAAATAATAATAAATAATAAATCGTAAATAATAAATAATAAATAATAAATAATAAATAATAAATAATAAATAATAATAAATAATAAATGGTAAATAATAAATAATAAATAATAAATAATAAATAATAAATAATTAATAATTAATAATAAATAATAAATAATAAATAATAAATAATAAATAATAAATAATAAATCGTAAAATATAAATAAATAATAAATAATAATAAATAATAAATAATAAATAATAAATAATAAATAATAAATAATAAATAATAAATAATAAATAATAAATAAATAATAAATAAATAATAATAAATAATAAATCGTAAAATATAAATAAATAATAAATAATAATAGATAATAAATAATAAATAATAAATAATAAATAATAAATAATAAATAATAAATAATAAATAATAAATAATAAATAATAAATAATAAATAATAAATAATAAATAATAAATAATAAATAATAAATAATAAATAATAAATAATAAATAATAAATAATAAATAATAAATAATAAATAATAAATAATAAATAAATAATAAATAATAAATAAATAATAAATAATAATAAATAATAAATCGTAAATAATAAATAAATAATAAATAATAAATAATAAATAAATAATAATAAATAATAAATAATAATAAATAATAATAAATAATAAATTTTTAATTTTTAATTTTTAATTTTAAATAATTAATGATAAATAATTAATTTTAAATAATAAATAATAAATAATAAATTATAAATTATAAATAATAAATGATAAATGATAAATAATAAATAATAAATAATAAATAATAAATAATAAATAATAAATAATAAATAATAAATAATAAATAATAAATAATAAATAATAAATAATAAATAATAAATAATAAATAATAAATAAATAATATATAATAAATAATAAATAATAAATAATAAATAATAAATAATAAATAATAAATAATATATAATATATAATATATAATATATAATAATAAATAATAATAAATAATAAATAATAAATAATAAATTATAAATTATAAATTATAAATTATAAATAAATAATAATAATAAATAATAAATATTTAATTTTAAATAATTAATGATAAATAATTAATTTTAAACAATAAATTATAAATTATAAATTATAAATTATAAATAATAAATAATAAATGATAAATGATAAATAATAAATCATAAATCATAAATCATAAATAATAAATAATAGATAATAAATAATAATAAATCATAAATAATAAAGAAAAAATAATAATAAATAATAAATAATAAACAATAAATAATAAATAATAAATAATAAATAATAAATAATATATAATATATAATATATAATATATAATAAATAATAAGTAATATATGATATATAGTATCTGAAACACATGAAAAAGTATGAAAAGACGTGATAAGGGATAAAAAATCATGAAATCACATGAAAATAGATAGAGAAGCATGAAGAAGTATTAGAAAGCATGAGAACGCATGAAAACTCATGACAACTCCTGAAAACTATGGAAAACCTCTTAAGAATTTAACATAATCATCATAATAACCCCAAAAAACCATTGATAAAGATAAGAAGTCATATAAACCCAAATAAATAGTAATAAATAGAGCAACCATTAATATATATTTATAAGATTAGTTTTAAATACATTTATAAAATTTTTTATGTGTGTTTATGAATAAATACATAAATACATCTATACATATACACAATACACACACACACACACAGACACATATATATTTACGAATAAATACATATATATGTGTGTATTTGAAAAGCCATATAATGTTAAAACAACCATAACATATAATCTAGAATCCTGTTTCAACGCCACAACCAGTCAAATCGAAGAAAATGAAACAATCTACGATATGATATGTGGTACAGGCCTAACGGACATCCGGATCGGAAGTTATACATGTTTGAATTTTGAAAAATCGGGGTGCCCCGGCTAAAAACTCAGTTTTGGAGGCCTTCTAGGCCTTTTTTGGGGTCGAAAAACCCTTGACTGGGCTATCCCCAGTCACAGCGATGTAGAGCTCGTCGCAGGCTTCGATTTGATATGTGGTAGAGCTCAAACGGACACCCGGATCAAAAGTTATGGTCGTTTGAAGTTTGAGTTCCGTTTTCAACATGTTTTAGATCTTTTTTTAATTTTTTTACCCTTCAAATTGTTATTAAATGTTTTTTAATCGATAATAAATAGAAAATTATTAATTAATAATATTTTTTAAAAATATTTTGAAGCCATTTTCACTAAATTTCTTATATATTAAATGTAGTAGTCTATTTATATTTATCTAAAACATATTTATAATATATATATTATATTTATATCAATATAAATGTATTTATATAACAATATATTAGTTTTTTTTTTATTTTTTTTTTCATTTCATTTCGCGGCAGTTTATTAAAAAACCGCCGCTAATCGCCGAAAAAATTAAATTTAAAAAAAAAAAAAATCCGTTTCGCGGCGGTTTTATAGCGGCGGTTTTTAAACCGCCGCGAAACACCACCCGGATTTTTTTTTAGCGGCGGTTTTACAAACCGCCGCGAAACGGCGGTTTTTCTGTACTGAGTAATGGGTGGAGACCGCTGTGTCTCTTCAATGCATCAGTAGGTCTTGTGACACAAACTAGTGTCTTGGGAAATGGTCTTGACAAAATCTTATTTGTATTCTTGTCACAAGGCCTTAAATATGTGGTTATGAAGTCTGGTATTATGCATTAGATCATTATAAAAGTGGCTATTGATATTAAAAGTCATTATTCGACTAGTAGAATATCCATGTAAATAATTAAATGGAATTATTTGATTTTATCTTTACCATAATATTCTGAATTTCAAGTTTAAAATGATTTTGTTTTATTCATACATTGCTTCAAATGTTTATGCTTATTTATGAAAGTTACCGTTATATTGTTATCCTTTCTGAGCATCTGAGATCACCCCTTTCTATGTTTTATTTTTCCCATGATGTGAAGCAGTATATTACGACTGACCTACAGTGATAGTATATGGGATATGAGTATGGCCTATGGAGACTATGTTCTTGTTGTTTTTCATTTTATAATGTAATGTAAAACTTTAGAATGTATCTAGATTTTCCAAGGCTACTAAACTAATCAGTCTTTTGGGACTTGATCTTTTGTGATCATTCCAATGTTATATAATAATGAACCGACTCTCAAAAACTGGGGTTGGGGTGTTACAGTTGGTATCAGAGTAACATTATTACAAACCTTGGATACTAGATTTAGAAAACTCAGATTAGAGAACATTACCCTAAGATAGAATTTGGGGATTAGTATAGAATAACTTCATATAAATATTTTACTATAGATATTTTGTGAGTTTTCGAAGAAATACATCTCTATCTAGATACGAGCAAGTAGAGGCAGCACTGGCACATATGTACCTAGGGGTAATACTCAAAAATACTACTTTGAGCTAGACTCGAATGGAAACTGGTGCATGAATACGGGTCTTGCTGCACTCCTGGTTATGACACTCCTAGGGGATATGCTTAGTATAATTCTCATTTTCATTACAAACCATTATGAAGGGTTTATGAGTATATACTTCCCCAAAAAAATAATATTTATTATTTTGGATTATTCCTATAAACTGTTCAATTTATTATAAGTGTTTTAAAATTTCGGATTTATGTATTGCAATTCATAAACAATTCTAGTGCATGCCATTCTTTATAAATGGATTCTAGTATAAGGATTGGAAACCATATCAACTAATGTAATCCATGTAGGTACATGCCTCCTACTCAAGATAATTATAGTGGAGCTGGTGATGCAACTGGTGTTGATCAACATATCACCATACTGGAAAAACATACCCAGGTTATGAATAATAACCATACCGTTGGGAGCACCCTGATCCCCAATGCAGATGATCAGTGATAGATCGCTGCAATAGTCACCAAACACCAACATTCAATTTGAGTACAAATACATTTGTATCTGAGCAATGGATAAATTCCTTAGAGAAAATATTCCCTGCCTTAGGGAGTAGTGAAAGGGAAAAAGTTATCATGGCAATTTACCGCCTCACTGTAGATGATGACCAATTGTGGTCATTGATTCAAAACAAAATGGAGGATGATGATGTGTCAAATTTGGAATGGGATAATTTTAGTGATTTTTTTAGAAAAATACTTTTCTCTTGACCATCGAGCAGATATGGAATGCCAATTTACGAGTCTAAGGAAAAAAGTGGATGAGAATGCCGCAAAATATGAGTATAACTTTACAAGGATAGAAATGCATGTTGCAGATTATATACATAACCCAATAAGTAATATTGATCGTTTCTTTGATCCATTAAAACCATTTCTCTGTCGTGCATTAGTCTCACAATCCTTCTCGTTGTACGAAGATATTGTCTCATGTGCTATCAAGAAAGAAAAGTAATTTTCTAAGTCTTACGACTTTAAAGAAGAGAAAGAGAAGAAGAGATCTGTTGAACACTCTAGAGATTGAAATAAGGGGAATAAGGGAAAAGTTTAATATTCATCCTACAGTAAATGTGGGATGAAACACACCGGTAAATGCCTGAAGGGAACAAGAGTCTGTCACAACTGTGGTGAAAAATTCCACCATGCTCGTGATTACAAGGGGAAGAAAGAGTCTGTCAATATTGAATTCTACAATTGTAGAGAAACAGGGAATTATGCAAATGAATTTCCTAAGTACCAATGAAAAATACCTCATAAAAGGCCAAGCAATCAAAGCCCAGCTTATGCGATAACTACTACTGAGGTTGAAGCTCCGAAAGACGTAGTGGTGGGTAATTTAAGGGCTTCCACATGTTTAACCAATGCTTTATTTGATTCTGGATCATTGAATTGTTTAATATCTTCATTGTTTGCTAAGAAAAATATATTTTTTCAATTTAACTTAACAATGTAGTTTTCAGTCAAAACATCTAAGAGAAGTATCAACGCAAAAATGTTTTGTGAATCAGTTCCCATTAGGGAATATAAATGTTCTTTATATACTGATCACATTGTCATACCCATGATTTAATTTGATATAATCCTTGGTATGGATTGGCTTTCGTATCTTGATGAGAAAATTCATTGTTAGATGAAAGAGGTTTCAATTTTTTATGATGATAAGAGTACCTTATCTTTAGAGAAGAAACACAACCACCTGATTCTTATCTATATCCACCCCAGTAGCTCTACTAAATTCAATTATTAGGGAGGATGAGAATTAAATAATTATGGGTGAGGAAAAAAATGTTCAAATAGATGACTTACCAATTTTTCACAAATATGTTGATGTTTTTACAGAGGATTTACCTGGACATCCTCCAGAACAAGAAATTTAGTTTTACATTGATTCAATTCAGGGTTCATGGACCATATCGAAGAGAGCTTATAGAATGGGAACTGTGGAATTAGTGGATCTAAATAACAACTAGCGTAATTGAGTTATAAGGTATTTATTCTCCCTAGTGTTTCTCTATGGGGAGATCCTGTCCTTTTTGTTTTGAAGAAAGATGGATCAATGAGGTTCTGCATTGACTGTAGGGAGATAAATGCTATAAAAATAAAGAACAAGTATCCCCTACCTCGCATTGATTATTTATTCGACCAAATTCAGTGAGCTCAATATTTTTCAAGGATTGAACTTTGATCTGGATATCATCAGTTGTGTGTGAAGAAGGAAGACATTCCAAAAACAGTATTTCGAACCAAGTACATGAATTACGAGTTTATAGTTATGGCTTTTGGGATGACTAATGCACCATATGTTTTCATTGATCTACTAAAAAGAGTTTTCAAGGAATATCTTGATGAATTTGTAGTGGTATTTATTTATGATATCCTCATATACTCCAAATGCTATGAAGAACATGTAAATAACGTGTGCACCATTCTGAAAACCCTCATAAGAAATGAATTATATATGATGTTTAGCAAGTGTGAATTATCAATTTAAGATATTTCTTTTCTTGGATATATTTTCTATAAGGATGGAATATCTGTTGATACATCAATGTCCATGAAAATCCATGAATGGCCAGTATCGATGAGTATAACTGAAGTACACAGTTTTATTGGTTTAACAGGTTATTATCGGCATTTTGCCCAGAATTTTTCCGGATTGGCTAACTCATTTACCAAGATCACACGTAAATGGGTTAAATTTGTTTGACAAAATGACTGTGAAGAATGTTTTGAATAACTAAAGAGAATATTATTCAATGATCCTATATTTACACTACCATTAGGGAACGATGGGTTTGTTATTTATAGTGATTCTTCAAAGAAAAGAATCAGTTCTGTCCTTATGAAGAATGATATAGTTATTGCCTATGCATCATTATAGCTAAAATTTCATTAGAAAAACAATCCTACTCATTATTTTGAGTTAGTAGCTATAATCATTGCTCTTAAAATATAGATACATTGTCTCTATGGTGAAAAATGTGAGGTTTATACTGATCAAAAGTGTTTGAAGTATATTTTACCACAAAAAGAATTCAACATGAGGCAAAGGTGATGGCTTGAACTACTCAAGGATTATGATAGCACAATACACTACCCCCGAGCAAGGAAAATAAGGTGCGAGATTATTTGAGTAGAAAGGATCAAGGAGTTTTGAACAAGATGATAGTTTAAAGGTATCATATTTTCATGGATGTAGTGAAAATGGATATGGGAATATTCATAGAAGGAGAAACATCAATTATTTTTCAAATTGTTTCCAAAAAATCTTTAATAGAAAGGATAAAAAGTTCTCAGGTTGATGATGAGGATTTTCAAAAGAAGATTAATGCTTTGAATGATGGGAGATTGAGTGAATTCATATATGAAGATAGGATTTTAGAATTTGGGAAGAGATATTGTATTCCTGATATATCAGAACTAAAAAAGCAATTTTTAGAAGATTCTTATAGCTCTAATTTCTTAGTACACCTTGGTAGCACCATGATGTATATATATTTGAAGGAACATATTTGGTGGGACAACATGAAGAGGGTGATTGATAATTTTTGTCAATATGTATGGTTTTTCAACAAGTGAATGCTGGAAGACAACATCCTATAATAGTCAGAAAACCTTATCCCATACCTAATTTGAAATGGGATAATATTATGATGGACTTTGTCATGGTGCTACCAAAGACTCCTAGAAGTAATTATGAAATATGGGTCATTGTTGATTTTCTTACCAAGTCAGCACATTTTCATGCAATAATAGAAGATTTACCACGTGAACGTCTAGCAAGACTATATGTTAATGAAGTTTTAATACTTCATGGAGTACCCTTATCGAATTTTTCTGATCATGATCCCCATTTTACATCATGATTCTAGAAAAGTTTTTAGAAATCCCTATATACTGAACAACATTTGAGCACTGCCTACCATCCTCAAACTGATGGACAATAAGAACAGACTATTCAAACATTATAATATAGGTTTTGATCTTTCTCACCTGACATTCACGGTGTGTGGGATGAATATTTACCGATGATAAAATTTTCTTATAATAATAGCTTCCATTTAAGTATTTAGATGGAACCATAAGAAGCATTATATGGAAAGAGATGTCTCACACCTACTTGTTGGGATGATGTTGGTGAAAGGGAACTTTTAGGCCCATAAAATGTCGAGGAAACAATAGAAAATGTGAAGGTTACCCAAACACACATTAGAGCAGCCCAAAATAGGAAAAAGACCTATACTGATAAACAAAGGGAGGTTTTGGAATTTCAAGTAGGAGACCATGTTTTCATGAAGGTATGTCCATAGAAGGGTGTTATACATTTTAGTGTGATGGGTAAATTGAGTCCTAGGTACATCAGACCTTTCAAAATTCTAGAATGAATTGGAGTTGTATCTTATCGTTTGGAAAAGCCTCCAGGTCTCTTCAAAGACCATGATGTCTTCCACGTATCACTATTGAGAAAATACAAGACTGACCTGATGCTTGTTCTCACCTATGAGAAAATTGAACTAGAACATGAGATGTCTTATTGTAAAGAGCCTGTTAAGATTCTTGATACCAGAGAACAAGTGTTGAGAAACCAGATGAGTCGTCTAGTAAAAGTTTTATTGATCAACTATAATATGGGAGAGGCAACGTAGGAACCAGAAAAAATTATGATGAAGAACCGCCAGAATCATTCTTTTGGGTAGTATTATAGAAATTTAGAGGATGAGTATGGAGGAATGTAACACCCCAAGCTTCCATAGTATGTTTCCCTTTGAATAATTCATTAGTTTTCTTTTTATGTAACTTCGAGATTCTAACACACCGTGACCAATAAAACTACCAATTATGAATAGTATGACTTTTAAATATTTTATAAATTTAATCTTTCAAAATGGACATCATTTTTTGTTTCTGAATATCGAAATTATCTTAGGGTATATTTTTGGTACTTCTCTTAAAACATTCAATTTTTGATGAAAAGTGAAAAATACTAAATTTTACTTTAAAAAAACTTTTTTAATCAAAATAATTTATGGTGTTAAATTATAAATATTAATGGTATTTAAATATTATAATATTATATTTTTATCTTTTAATATAATTTTGGTAATTTAATGTAATCTAGCAATTAAACTGGACATAAACAAGTGTCAATCTTTTGATGGTTATTATTTCATAAAAACATGTTTTCTGTTTTGACAATGGGAATTAATTTTAAATTAATTTCTTTCACTTTTGTGTTTCAAATTTGGAAAAATGGAATCCATATTTGGAATCAGGAGATCCAAATTGTGTAAATAGTTATCTTTTATTTTTATACATTATGAATATTTACTTCAGTAAATATTTTATTTGCCGTGGTTAAAGGGATAAATTCAGTAAATAAGGTTAAAAAATAATATTATAATAATATATAATTACCCTAACACATGTCCTAACCCTATTGGATGATACATTTCTGACCATGGGAATCCTTGGGTCGATTTTGGGATCTCGTGGAGCTACTTGATAGTGATAATGACATTTTATAATAAATAATCTAAAGTAATGACAAAAATAACAAAAGAAAATATGTTTTAGTAAAAAAAAAATTATATGATGTTATATAATTGATATATTTGACTATAAAAAATAATTTGGAATATAAAAGATTTCATAGATAAGGATATTTTATTTAAAATTTCTAGACACAAAATAAGTATATTTATATATGACACAATAATGATGCAAAATTTTCTTTATTAATGAAACAATCAAATAAACAACATTATAAATACTAAACTAGATATAATTTAAAAGTTTTGAGGCCATAAACAGATTTTATATTTGACTATCACATTCTAGGGTTGATTAAATGTATTTATTCTTAAGTAATAAATTTCATAAGACTTTAACAAAAATCAATTATTAAATAATGTCAAAATTGACATAAATGAGTTTTTAAATAAAATACAAACTTATTGGTTGATATAATAATGCTAAAAATATAAGGATCATCCAAAATACTTATATAATGATAGGTGTATCATTAATGAACCTCATGGGGGTTCTTTTGGAATTTTATAGTATTTTTATTAACCTTATAATATTAAAATACAAAGAGACATGATAAATGTCAAACTATTTAACTAAGAGTTAAATCTAAATGATAAGGTGAATATAGTGATCTAAACATGTCTAAAACCTGTTGTTTGTGAGGTCTTAGAATCATACCCACCTTATCCTATAAATAATTAATTTTTGAGCCATAATAATTTGAATTTTTTTTATAAAAAAATATTTCAAACTTTTCCTAAAGTGACCCTCACCTCTCTTATAAAAGGGCACTTCATCCTCTGTCAAATTTAAACCTTCAAAGCCATTTGGCTCAACCAAAACCTACTAAAATGTCCTCCCAAAATTACTCCCTTTATCATAGAGTCCTTCTTTTAGTCAGATAGCCAACCTAAGAAGCCCTTTTGATCAAATAAAAAGGAATAGCTCAAAGAAGAGGTAA
Organism: Viscum album; assembly: GCA_963277665.1. Lineage (NCBI taxonomy): Eukaryota > Viridiplantae > Streptophyta > Magnoliopsida > Santalales > Viscaceae > Viscum > Viscum album. The sequence continues at coordinate 119,429,662 of OY728137.1, forward strand.
ATATTTCATCACTTCTTTCAAGTTATTTTCTTCTTACACAGGTTCCTCCACTGTTGATTCAATTAAAAAAATAAAAACTCAAGTATATTCTATATACTTTGATGTTATTATAAATATGGTTCAACCATATTCATTATTCTATCCATCCTAAAAATGAAAAAGTCACCATACGTGTGTACGTACGGATTACCGTCTCCACGTCGTGGTGTAGATTGTTATTCCATCACTTCATCAATTAGAAGGGTAAAATAATGAGTATAAATACTGTAAATAATAAATATAAAATGATAATTATAAGGTATATATGATATTTTATCCAAATATATATTATTTTAATATAAAGAAGAATTATATTGTCGCTTGTGCTTACATCAGGATTACCGTCTCCCCGGACGCGATGAGATTCATTCCCTATCGTAATCATTCAGGAATAATTTTCATTTTACGATTAAAAATAATGTTTATGGACATATTATCATTATCTATATGAATCAAATACATTGTATTCATTACAAACAAGGCTTTCATAACCAATTATAAAAAGGAAAACGAATCAGTAAACACCCGAAATGATGATACTACTGAAATATCATTAACAAAGCAATATTAGAAGATCGCATATGATATCATATTAATGTATATAATTCTTGTATAATTTAATAACAATTATTTCACAATTATACATGATTTTAACCTACCATCGACTAATGAAAATTACACGGTAATGGTTAATTTTACAATCACTTCATTATCAGAGGATGTTTTTACCTAAACATCTACTGGGACCTCTTTATCATCCATATCAATGGTTCTTAAAAATGTATTCCAAATTTTTTTTACTATTTACTAGACTATGGGTTAAATTCATTTATACCCTTGTTTGACATTTTATAAAATGTTTTCAAATGAATATTTCTGTCAATTTCCAAACAAGGTACCTTATGAGCTTTTCAACAAAATTAAGGTAAGAATGTTTTTTTAACTTATACGATGGGTGGGGCTATTTTCCACTATTATAACATCGTCGAAGTTTCCCTTAAAATATTATAAGATTATGTTCAAAATAAATATTTTCTATTATAATTATATGAATTTTAAATTATATCAAAATAAAAAGAGATATTTCACTAAAAAAAGATTTGATTTCCTCTATGTCAACATCCTTTGATGTATTGGGAGTTTATTTGAAGTTTATTTATTATGATACAACACATCCATGTTGTTTTTAAGGTTTTGTGATATGTATTATTGTGTATATGTTATTTTTTTTACCATTCATGGTTTATGGATAAATTATTTTCATTTCGTATGCTAGTTTTAAAATGAATGTTTATGTTATGTTTAATCCTTTTCATATGAGTAATGCATTGGACTTAGTAAGTGATGGGTGGAGCCCGCTATAACTCCTCGATGGATTGGTAGTTCTCATTAGACAAGCTATATTCATGGAACTACGCCTTGAAAAAAATCTTATTTGTAGTCATGACACAAGGCCTTCACTATGTGGTTAGGATGTCTGGATTATGCATGCCATCATTATGAAAGTGGCTATCGATATTGCATGTGATTATTAGACTAGTACAATATCCATGATAATATATAAATGAAATTATTTCATTTTATCTGTTCCATATTATGGTGAAGATCAAATTTAAAAAGATTTTTTAGTCTTACATTTCCTTAAATGTTTATGCTTATTTATGAATGTTGCTGCTATATTGTTAACCTTACTGAGCATCTGAGCTCACACCTTTCTATGTTTTATTTTTCCAAAGATGCGATGAAGTATATTATGACTGAACTGTAGGGATTTTATAAGGGATATGTGTGTGGCCTATGGAGACTATGTTGTTGTACTTTTTCATTGTATAATGTATTGTAAATCATATGAATGTATCTAGTATTTCAACGCATACTAAACTAATCGGTCTTTCGAGACATGATCTTTTTTGATCATGCTAATGTTATGTAAAAAACCTCCAACTTTGGTTAAGTGGGGTCAAAGAATTACACTGAACCTGATAAATCAACGGTAAAATAGCTTATTGAATAAAATATTTTCATAAGTATTAAAACAATTATATGAAAATTAACCTTAAAATTTGTTACAATGATGTATATTCAATTATTCATAAGATAATTATACTATTTTTACTTTTACAATCATTCTAAAAAAGTTAACATTTTTAAATTCATTAAAAAAAATTGATTAATAAAAATCAGTATTTTTCACTATTCATCAAAAACAAAAAACATCAAAATATTCATGAAACATGTTGTAAAATAATTATTACTTCTCGATATCAAAAATAAAATATATTTTTTCAAATAAAATCAAATAAATTATAAAAAATTAAACTTGAAATATGTGTACAGAAATTAAGGAAACAACTTCATAAAAAACATACATTTTTAAGTATACAACTGGTTTTCCTCAAATCACAGACATAGGGAAAAAGTTAAATTAATTCTTTATAAAATTTATGAATATATATTATATAAATTTCATAAATTTTTTTCAAAAATTATGATCAGTGTAATATATTATGATGTACACATATTGGATGGATAAAAATATTTTTTACTAAAACATATTTTTTATTTTCAATTGGTTTTCATTTTCATATTTAATTAATTGATAAAAAAATATTAATTTTTTAAAAATGTACTCTTAAAATTCATCATAATTTTTTTATTCTTATTTATAACAAAAAAATGGCTAGATAATAATTTTTAAATTTTTATTATAATATTTTAATTGAAAATCATAGTTCATTTAAACTCGATGTTGTGTATAACACAATCTATTTTAGAAATATAAATTATTAAAAAAATTATTTCATAAAATATAGCGGTGGTATATTCCACCCTGTTAAATGAATTTCAATACCTAAAAATTAAGTCACTTTGATACATGAAATTATTATACTTATGGCTCTTCATTTCACCAAATTTCTCTATAGCTTCCTCAACATGGTGGTTTCACTACAAAACATTAACAAAAATATTGGTATTTCTTTTCTAATGACATTATATGTAAAATAATAAATATCAATTGGTTTAACCTTATAAGAGATATAATTTTTTAGTTCTAAGACCTATGTGGTTAGTATAAATGTTAGATCGGTAATGTACATCTTCGAGAGAGATATTTGGAACATTCCATGAACATGATAGAGTTTTAGTGGTAGTGAAAAATAATAAGATACCATCCCAAATCAATCAAGAATATAAAAGGAGAAAATATTCAAAGGTATCACCTTTCCATTTATCTAAAATCTCATAAACATTTTCCATATATATTCAAATAAAAACATTGTCACGAAACCTGAACTCTAGATCACCCTGATTATTTTAAGAAGAACATTTATGTCAACAATTTGTTTCCCCTATTTGTTATTTAATATCTCAAAACATATATACCATTTAATTAGCTAGATCTGGTCCTAGTAGGATTTTTTATCTTACTTTATTCTACCAAGTTGGAGTTATTAATTTCTTTTCTTGAATGGATTCTTCTGGATCCATCTGAATTCTTTAATTAAAGCTACTGATGTACGAAAATTACACCGAAGGATGTTATTGATAGAAAACACATTTAAAATGCATATATGAATCACTCAATATATCCAAAAGCTATTTAATTGTACTATTAAATAGACAATCTACTTAAGGATGATATGTTGTGGGGAAAAAAATCATTGTATCTTGCTATTTCTAAACAATTGTCAAGAACATTGTGTTAAACCCCAGTTCCAAATCTGATAAAATATATTGTTGAACTCCAAGAAACCGTAACACTTATTTTATGTATATTATGAAATATTTATCATGAGATAATTATTTTCTAATGGATGTGATGTGTGATAAAATTGTAAGGTGATCTATAAGAACACAAATTTATTTATGGTCATTATGTTTTTAGGGATTTCTGATGGAAAAAATCTCCAGTGATGTTTTCCCATTTATTTTTTGTTTAGGTATTGGTTGAAACATCCATTTAGAAAATTTTATATTATACATAACATTATGACCTAAAAACATTGAGGTAAATTTTATGAAATATTCTTCAAATTTTTTCTATACAAAAAATTCAATACGATATATCAATAAATATTCATTATTACAGAATTAATAGATAATGATAAAATATGAGTTTCAAAAAATACATCATTATTTTAATCTGGTAAGTACATGACACATACATGGTAAATTAACCTTATAATTAAACCATAATAAATATATTACAAGGGGAAAATTTTCACCTTCTTTCGTTGATCTATGAATTTAATTTATGACTCTTTAATATTTACCTGAATACGTGGTTGAACATTCATTTAGGAGAGATAATATTTCTACCTTTAATTCAACATTCCCATATACATCCTTTAAAAATGTAGAAAGATTGGATATTTTTTTATCATAATAATATATAAGATAGAATTATCATTTTAATCTCAATACATTAGGAACCATGTTTTCTTAAATGGGGTGGTTATGTATCAATCATTCGTAATATTTAATCAGCAATTACGATCATCCATAGCACATATTAATCTTTTTCTGAGTTACTATATAAATTATTATATTATGATTAGTATATATATTGAATCGTTATCAATATTGATAATGAAAATATATAATTAATGAAAAACTACTATAATTTACTCAAAATCATGATTTGTATTGTTTTTTATTAAAGATCAATTATCTTGAGACAAAATCTATAACTACGTATTTATGCATTATGCTATTTTCCAATCTCTTATGTAATTTTTCACTTAATAATAAAAAACATTATCAATTTTAGGATATTTTAAGAAAACATTTTCTAATTAACCTTCTCTTCATTTTCCTCAAATTTTCCTCACATTCATTTTTTCTGAAGGAAGATGTCTCCATTTTAATATTATGTGGTGTGTGTATTATAATTCCAGGATTAATTTTCCAAAAAAGTGTTGATGATATCAGCACAAACAATCAACACTTTTTATATATATCCCAATTCATGATTATTTAAAACTTTCGAAAAACTTATTTCATTTATAGATCCATTGATATATCCTCTATTGAGATTATAGGACCCAAAAATAAAACATTAAAAATCTAAAATTCTCACATGCCAAATCAGTCATACAAATAATTTGTCCTCATGGACATAAATGCAATTTTTAAGTCAACTTATTCTCTTCCATTATCATTGAATATATAATATTATCATCTATAAATACTACCAAAAAATAGATATTTTTAATATTCGAACTATATTTTCATTAAATCCTTAATGATAACTGTTTAATTAGTATTAAAAATGGAATCACAACAAATTCACATTTTCTATGCCTCGATCAAAATATTATCATTGGTATATCCTCCTTCTGGAATTTTCTTTGATCATATCATAAGTCAAGGTTTATCATATAAAAGTATGAATCTTTAGGTACTTGATCAAAATAATTGACCATTACAGGGTAGATGAACCTTGTTTATTATAGTGATCAACTTAGGTTACTAATAGTCAATGAAGATTCGTATTGATCAATATTCCTCTTTAAAATAATTGGTTCACCGAAATGTAATTTGGATATATAAATGTATCAATTTTCATGATTCTATTGAAAACATTTATAATCAAACTCATGATCAATAAGATTATCTTTGATGATGGGTTTCTCTCAATCCCCATGAGATAAATAGAATCTTTGGAAAATAATTAGGACCCGCAAGATAGTTTTAATTCCTATTTGATGTTCATATTCATACTCAAACTGATAAATGAGAATCAGTTTGTTCAGTAGATGAAAGGTTTCTTAACTTCTTATAAAATTGATATGGGAACCATATAAATAAATTAAATCCATTTCCAGAATCACATAAAATTCAACTAAATGGAGAATTACAAGGCTTGTAGGAAGAAAATTCCCACAAACCCCCCTCAGGTAGAAATAATTGAATTTATATATTACAATTGTACAAGTAGAAAATATCACTGATAACTTAATATATAATCATTATTCTAGTAATTGAATTCACCTAGAAGATTACACACACAGACACAAATATATATATATTAGTTGGTATATCTATAATTAAATAATACATTAGTTTTTCAATTGTGGAAAATAAGTATACCTTTCATCATGTCATTCTCATAACACACATCTGTAATAATGATTACATGATATTTCTCTTTTTCATGAATATAAATAGTTTTTAATGAAAATAATCATAATATTAATTTAGATATATTCAATGGTTGGAATAATTCCCATACTATTTTAATTTGAATCATTGAAGCATATGTGGTGGAATAGTCAGAATATTATTCCCATCAATTACATTAACCAACACATTCATTTCATTTTGATATTCCTTGGATTTATGACCTACATTACCACATTGAAAGATCCTAACAATTCCATTAAAAATACTCTCATTATATTCATTTATTCATTTATTCATTTATAGCCTTTAAATGGATGTAATTTCATTCAACCATGTTACTTATTCATGGTTTAAGGACATTAGATCCACATTTATTTATCAAAACCATTGGAATAGTTGTAATCTATAATTTCAATTTCTACACTGATTAAAATATAATTATTTCCTTATAAAATATAAATTATCTTATATATAATTCCATTTGTAGAATATTTTTTTATACCACCAAATAACCAATAAATTATTCTTTCAACGATAATTATTTAAATAGTGACATATAATGAATGTCTTATATAATTTTCCCATAATTACCACCCGATTGATCCCCCTTATTCTTAAGAACAAGTTTTCATTATTTATATTTTTATAGAGAATATGAGGGAAGTAATTGAATATGATTATCCTCTTAAACTCATCACAATAAATATAGTAAATTCTTTCCATTTATCTCATATTCTTATTTAGCCATTATCATTGATATGTTTCACCTTCCAAATGATATATTGATATTCCACCCACTTCTTATTTTTTTATTAGTGAATGGAAAATATATTATCAGTAGAGAAGATCCATCTACGAACAAATATTGGATTAGAATACATGCAACAAAGTTAGATATTTCCCGATGGTTGAATCAACTATTAGTCATTACCTCTTTTATAACTTGGAATGTCAATGAGAATTCATTTCTTGAAAATTTATCATGATCATTGAAAACATATTTTGAATTCTATCTCTCATAATTTTTTCCTACTTTTGTTGAAAATCAATTCATTTTCCCTGACATTCACTATTACAATGATGTCTCTTAGTTATATAAATTTTATAAAACCAAAAATATGTTTGATAAAAAATAATCATAGCGAGAGACCACTTAATCAGGAAAAATTTAAAGGATATTTAACAAATTAAACCTTCTTTTAATCTGAGAAAACCTATGCTTTAACATAGGTCATCTTGGGTAATAATTTATTCAAATCATTCATAATGTTCTATAATTAATGTATTAAATAACCAACAAATACCCTTCACGAGTTTCATACCAAGATCATATTAAGGGAACAATAAAGGTGCACTAGAATGACGGATGAGATATAACCTACAAATTACATTCTGGATTATAATGCCTAAATTCATCGATGAAAAAACCATGACATCATATAGTAACAATAATGGGACTTATTCTTCAAAAAATCACATAATTTCCTCCTTAACATAAAATCTTATATGTTATCTAATACTTATAATTATCCTCGTGATTTTCACCATAGTTTTCTAAGTCTCATTTATAAATATTTAATAAATCATACCTTTGATACCAACCATATAAACCCATAATTTGCACACGTAAAAATTTAATTTTATTAAAAGAATATTCAACATATTACATAAATACATGCCCTTGGACCATAATGTTTTAGTGTATTTAGAGACTAGGTATTCAAAATTATTATTTAATGAATGATCTTCAACATCAATCATAATGATATTTTCATTTAGTAAACTCTATAGTCATACCCTAAAGAATATTTTTTTCATAACCTGGGGAATGGAATCAAAAGGAAGGGGGATCTTAAATTCCCATTAAGGATAAAAATAGAGCGAGAAATTGATGATCATATGAAACCTAATATAATAATAAGGGTATTCGATCATGAATATACATTAAAATCTTCATACCCCATATATTAGAGATCATTAACAAGATTCTTGGAATAAAACATAATCAGTTAAAAATAAATGTATCATAAGAGTGGTAAATAATCATATATCAATCATGAAACATATGTTCATGTCATAAAAGTATGTAAAAGTCATATCTTTTTTAAAAAATTCATATTTATTAGTTTACTACTAAGGCTATAAAATAATTTTGAATTTGTAATTCCTAAATAATTTTATTATCATAACTAATTATGAATCACTACATTCATCTCATAGTGGATCAAGAACACCAACTTGTTTCCCTTAGTAAACCATGAAAAATTAAATACATACCATAATTATTTCTTGATATTTTAATAATTACCCAATGAATTAAACTCATATATATTCCATGACATAGCAATCCAACAATTAAATCTATAAATATGGGTACCATTATTTTATTAAATATCCATTATATCATCATATAATAACCCGTGAAAACACTACTGGAAAACTAACCTTTACCAACGGTTTGGAACCGTTGGTATAGGATATACCAACGGTTTGGAGAACCGTAGCCAAGTAAGCCGTTGGGATAGGTCTATACCAACGGTTTTGGGAACCGTTGGTATAGGTAATATGAAATCTATACCAACGGTAATGGAACCGTTGGTATATAAATTCCAAAAATAAAACATCCACTGGGATTTGATCCCAGGACCCCTTGTTTATAATCGAACGACTTAACCACTGAGCTAACATCACTTTTGTAAACATAATTTCATAAATATATATATATGTATTATCATAATTATATTAAATTTTGATTTATATAATGTTCTCGGTTAGTGGATCTGGAAAAAGTAAAGAACCTATCCCAACGGTTTTCAAAACCGTTGGGATAGGTTACTTTTTCCCAACGGTTCTTGAGAACCGTTGGGAAAGAGTGACCTTTCCCAACGGTTCTCCCAAACCGTTGGGAAAGGGGGGGGGGGGGGTCTTTCCCAACGGTTTGGGAGAACCGTTGGGAAAGTGGTGGGAAAGGGGGTCTTTCCCAACGGTTCTCCCAAACCGTTGGGAAAGGGGTGTTTTGAGGCCCCTTTCCCAACGGTTCTCCCAAACCGTTGGGAAAGACCCCCCTTTCCCAACGGTTTGGGAGAACCGTTGGGAAAGGGTGTATATAAGTGTTGGGAAAGATCTGATTTCCAGTAGTGAAAGAAAACGGGATTCATAGGAATTTCATCAATCCATTATAGAATAAATGAGTTTCATAAATAATACTCCATCTATATTATATACCATATAGAGAAAGAATAAATATTGTACTATTAGATAATATCCCCTATATCGAATATGCGACAGAAAATTTTATTATCATTGATTAATATTTATACCCTAAAAATAACTATAAAACATTCTTGAAGAAAATAAACATTCAATTTTAAAATATATTCTTTTTGATATAATATATTATAAAATCATGTAGATTGTTTAATGAAATATGAAAGAATTTATAAGAATATTAAACAGTTGAGTGTTAATGATGGTAGCCATTTTCTACAATTCCATACATGTTAAATGAAAATGTTCATTCAAATTTTCTAGAAAATCAAATGGAACCTCATTGACAAAACGATAATCAGATTTATTACAAACCATTTTTAAAAAATTAAAACATGGTTAAAATACATTTATTCAATAATTTATGATTATTAAATTTATTTTTGAGGTGATTCTAAAACACATGGTAATAAAAAATGATTTTGGCCTAAAGAGAGAAATAATTTAAATTTTTAATGACAAATTAACTCAATATTGGGAGTTTTTAAAATGAAAAATATGAAAATATAATTGGTATTATTCATAATTAAAAATCAGAAAACATAAATATTAGGGATTTATCAGATAAGGTACACATAATTTTTCCAAGTATAATTAGTGCATTAACAATATCGACTATGAATGGATTAAAACATAAATCCCTTACCACATTGGTAACATCAAAACCCCAAACTCATGATAGGGAGAACCTTAGATGGATATATAAGTACAAAAACAATCATGAGAATCATCATAAAATAAATTAATTTTTTTATATATACTACACAATTGATACTTGTGGGCAATATGGCATGTATCTTAGTGAAGATAATTTGAGATGAATACTCTTTACCGGAAGTATTAACATACATTTATCATGTTAAGAAATCATTTATAATAAATACTGGATTATTTTACATGTAATAACGAACCATAATAATATATATCATACCATTTTTTATTTTCTTATGAAATATTATATAACATCCCAAGGAAATGAAGAATAAAATATTTTCATACTTATTAACATTTTTGAATTAAATATAAATTTTATTTTAAAAGGTTTGCTATGTTCGATATCCTAACCGATACGCAACAACGGGTTTCTTTGAAATCTTACGTTGCACACTAATAATATAATATTATTATTTTAAATGGTAGTTAACTCGTAGCCATTGTACTAGAGGGAATGAAAAAAAATAACTACAATATGATTATACATGTTTGTTAAATGTATCTAAATTTATCCAATAAATGTCAGAGGCTTAAAATATGAATGATTCTAATTTTATGCATAATTTGATTTAAAATGTCGATTTACCGCCTATTAATGGAGAACCCTCTTTAAATATATTTTTAGTCACATTAATACATTATATTTGACTAAATACAATCCTAATTTAGAAAGGGGACATCAAATTCCACTTTGGGTAATTTTTTGGTATTTTTCTGATAAAGTTCATTTTTAATGAATAGTGAAATATACTTTATTTTAATTCAAAATTGCTTTTTAATCTAATTTATTAATATGGTTAGATTATATTTTTAATTGGTTTTAATTGTAAATTAAAATATATTTTTACCATTTAACCCAAATTTGGTCATTATAATTAAGTTTACTTTGAAATTGGAAATAAACAAGTATGAGTATTTTGAAAGTTATTATTTCTTAAAAACACGCTATTTGTTTTGTTAACGGGAATTAATTTTAAAATTATTTAATGACACTTATATGTTTTCAATTTGAAAAAATAGAATTCATTTTTGAATCTGGAATATCAAATATTGCTTTAGCTGAATTTTTTGTATTTTTCTGAAAAACATCAATTTTTGATGAATAGTGAAAGCACTTAGTGGTAGTTTAAAAAAAATGAATTTTAATTTAAATGAAATTTTACCACATATGTGAATTGAATTTAAAAAATATGATATACATGGTTGTTATAAAAAAGTAAAATGTGTTTCATTTAGACGAAAATAATTTTTGGTGAATGGTAACTTTTGACATTTATTTACCGCGGTTAAAGTTAATAAGGTAATTCAAGGTTAAAAGAATATTATAATAATTCAAAATTACCTTAACACATGTTCTAACCTTATTTTATGAGTACTAGCCAACCATGGGCATCCATGGGTCGATTTTTTGACCCCATTGAATCACATGGTAGTGATAATGACAATTTGGATTAAATAATTTAATGTAAAGACAGAATTGACATTAACAAAAATCTTTTAGTAATTAATTTTTATAAGGGATTATATAGATTATCATTTAGAATATAAATATTCATTGGAAAGCTAAAAATTGGTCCTACATGATGGTAATTTTTTTTTATAATTTTTATACATTAAATATAATAAATTATTTATGACACAATAATGATGCAGTATTTACCTCATTAATAAATGATTTAAAAAATGAGATTACAATGATTAAAATATTATCCAAAACATGTACAATTTTGATTTAATGATTTTATTTCGACCATGAGTCATCTTATATTAATATTTTATGATTTTTGGACCTTTTGAAACTGAATATATGTTTATAATAATATAATATTTTCACACATTCCAAAAGATCCCCTCCCCCCTTATAAAAAGGGACCACTTATAACAAATTCCTCACACCTCTAAAGCCATTTGTCTTGTAAAAACTCTGCCCAATTAAGCTCCCTACATCCCTATCCTCCTCCTAGAAGCCTTACCTTATGCATAAGTCACTTCAAGAAGTTCCTTTGGTTCAAACCAAAGGAAGTTACCCAATTTAAAAGTTACAATTTCTCTGAAATTGTTTTCTTTTATTTTTTTTACTTCTCCAACCCCTATACTCTTTTTATTGATTTATTTTTTAACAAAAATAGTATCCTAAATATACTTGGAGGTTGTTTTGAGATGTATTCTAACTACACTTACACACAACCACATCTAATGGCTGAAGAACATAATGTTTCTGTGGATGGAAAACTAAGGCCTCACAAAATGATGATTCTTCAATTAAATCTTACCGCCTCGCATGGTGGCCATTATGAAGGAACTGTATTTATATATGATATATATTATTTATATTATTTCCTTATGCTTCTGTACATTCCAGTTATAGCATCCCTTTATGGTTTCCATAGTGGGTAAAGACGATAATTTAGTTTGAGGAAGTGCGGACTATCGCCCCCTCAAAGTGATTTGATTCGTTAATACCTTATGTGGGATGTACAAAGGACAGAGTTAACGATATTATATATGATATTATAGTGGATATATAATATACCTATTTATCATTATTTTTTATTTCCATTAAAATGAGAAATAGAAATGAAGGTAGTGTTCATGTATACGTACGACTTACCGTCTCCATGAACGGTGCATTTCATTTCTTACCTCTAAATGTTATGTACTATTATAAAAACATGTATATTCTAGATATATATGATATATATGATATCCAAATCATGAATATAATTATGGATATAATGGAATATTGACCACATGGACAAATTGTAAATATAAGGTGTTCATTATTGACTCAAGTACCAAATTTCGACAAAACAAACGGTATTAACTTAAATGATTAAATACTGTTTATAACATGTTAATAATTGAAATAAATGGAATAATAAACTTATAAAATGTTTTTTAGAAAGTATAAATTAACTTTAGTTTATTAGTCAAGAGATTAAATAATGATCGTGTCAAGTCGGACACGAGGTAAGGGACTTCGTCTCAATCTCCATTCATTGAGGCAATTTTAGTTTTATACACAACATTATTTTATACAATGTATAAAAAACTTTGACTTTTAATTTTTTTGAAAGGGAATCTTTTTATATGAAGCATTTTACTATACTAAAAAAGGAATGTTTCTTTTTTTACATAAGCGGTGACAATGTCCTTGCCGCCGCCACAAGTATTATTTGGTCTTTGGCTTCCTTTACAAGCCAGCATGTTTTTAAAAGGAAAAATAAATACCATATACTCTATTTACATATTTTGGTAATTAAAATGATTTTGAGAATGAATTTATTATTTCAATATCTTGAAATGTTATTTTTTTATTTCAATGTGGAAATGTTATTTTTCTTTTATGCTTATGTTATGTGTTATGATCATGTTATAGTTCTTGGTCATTATTTATGCATATGAGTTGTTCAGTTATAAACCTAGTCATGGTGAGCCCGAGATAGCTCCCCAATGCATTGGGAAACGTGACAAGGGTAAACTTGAATGTTTCTCCTAAGATATTTAGGGAATATATTGTGATCGGTATTCCAAAGTAACTCCCTATGTAGCTGTGATAACTACAATATTAGTATGATATGGATTCCACAAGTTACCTTTATGATTAATGATTTCTATGTGTATTTAATAAATCTTATGATTTAATTAGGAAAGTAAATTATTTCATGTCTTGTATGTATTTATGAAAAAAAAATCATTCTTTGTTTTATAACCCTTACTGAGCTTTTTATGCTCATCCAAAGTTTTGAAATGTTTTCATAGGACATAATGATCAATAGGGTCAATGAGAGGATCAAGGAAAAGTCATGTTTTCTAAAACATGGAACTAGATATGACACTTTTTTTCAAGTGTTTTTATTTTATGTAAAAAATTGAAATAGTGTAGATATGGCTACCTTATAATCTTTTGAGATGTAATAGTTACATCCTAATTCTATAAAAATATAATCCTAAAAATATCATCAATTTGAATTATTCATTTAATTCAATATTATGTAATGTTTAAGGCCAGGTCCTTATATATTATCAAAACATTTATCAACTATTTTGATTAAAAACAATTAATTTGGGTGATAAATGCTTCATTTTTCATGAATATTTAGGCATGATAATCAAGGTACATGTAATTTTATCATAGATAAATCATCAAATGAATATTATTAATAATATAAATATAATATATATTGATTATAAATAAATTTATATTTATACACAAAATTTATTGATAGAAAATGAATTTCATCATTTATTGGGATGGTATATTGTATGTACACATGAATGATGTTTTAGTTTTTTAACAGATGGAATCAATAAAAATTACTTAATAATGGAAAAATAAATAAAAATAATAATACAATTTATATTAATCAAACAAATCCTTATTACATTCCATGTAAATCTAGAAAAAAAACAAATCTCATCGCTTCTTTTAGGTGGCCTTCCACACGAACTCACCAGTGATATTATCACTTTCAAAATGATTGGAAGGAAATAAGGGTTATTTGACAATATAATTTAATTTAGAATAATTATTGCATAATTATAATATAATAATATATATATATATATATATATTAAATTTGTCATTATATCTTTTTATCTTATGTGGTGATGGAAAATGAATTACATATGTTCGCAAGGTGGTTTCCCTCAACACAGAGGATCGATAGTTACATTTCCCATTATATGGATGGGGAGAAAATTATTTGTTATTTAATTATAATAATATTATATCAGCATATGTAATACAATGGTTTTACTATTTCATAATAGTTCAATAATATTATATGGATATAGAAGAATAATTCTAATAAAAATGAAAGGTTAATAACTATACCTCTACTATAGAAACCCTTTTTTTAGAATTTTTCCTATTTTGTTTTCCTAGAAAAAAAGGGACAAAATTTCATTGTTTGTGATTAAAGGGATTGAAATTGGTTTTTCTAATGTATCAAAAATATATATTCAGGTATGAAGAGTACAGAAGAAGAGGTGTCCTTTTATAATTAAGGAGAGTGGCACACTTGTAATTTTTTGATGTTTTAATATAATGTCAAGTCTATTTCATGGAAAAATTGATACAACATGGATAATATTAATTTTTTATAAGTATATGTAATATATAAATGCAATAAATCTTTTTTTCATCTTTTTAGGTAATATTAATCCTTTCATTTTAGTTTAACCACAGGTATAAATGTTTTAAACATAACCACAACAAAATATATTTTTATTTTTTAAAATAAGTTAACAAAAAAAATAATTTCCCATTATTAATTAATATTAATTTGTATAATTTAAAAAATTGAATATATATTCTCCAATTTTATTAAATTAAATGTTATAATAATCTTTAAAATTAATCATATAAATATAAGATTAATGTCTTATTTTCAAAGGAAAAGTTTCCTAACATATAAATTTTTTTTACATAAAAATTAAACAAAAAAATAATTTGAATGATATAAATTTTATTAATACTAAAATTATTAAACTATATTTAATTTTAAACCCATTTAAAATAAAAATTATTCTTTTAATATTATTTAAATGAAAATTCAATTTTTTTTAAATTAATATTTTATAATATTCATCAAAAAATTAATCTATTTGGAAAATTTCATAAATTAAATCTATTAAAAATTTTAATTTTGTTAAATAATATTCAATTTAATGTATAAATCTGCGTAGAAAAAAATAGTCTATAAATATGTTCACAAAACATGATAGAATAACATTTTAGATGAAATATATTTTTAAGAATATCCCTTGGCATATTCTTACCATCACCATGAGAAATTATAAGATGAAAGTTAAAAAAAATTCTAAATTTATTATACTAAAATCTATTCAAATCTATTAACTAATATTTTTAAATTTAATTTAGTAAGATGAACAGACAATGCATGTAAAAAAATTTCTTTTATGAAAATTATCTCCTTTATTTTAATTTATTTGTATTTTCATTTCTATATAATTAATAACCAATCAATTTATTTTATACATATTTTAAAAACATATTTCCCCTAAATTTTTTTGTCTTTTCCACATCCACAAATCCAATATCTATGTATTAATATACACATTAAATAAAAATATATTAATTTAATAACATGGTTCATGAAAACTCAATATTAACTATAATGAAAGATACAAATAAATTAATATTATTTGAATTAAAATCATAAAATATCATGACGTAACATATCCAAAATCTATCATATAAAATGTGAAGTAAAATCGTATATCATGTGTATGTGTGGGAAACAACCTCCATGTTGCTATATAATTGTTCTTCCACTACATTCATTTGTGGATAGTTATTGTGATGTTATTAATTTATATATATGATATTTATGAAATAAATATTCATTTTTAATTATATGATATTATCTACCCTGTTATCTTTGAATCCATTGAAAAACAATACTTTCCTTATGTGAATGTCTTGACTACAACCTCAATGAAGTGAAATAATTCATTTTTCATTTCTATTTTACATGTATTGTGATAAAGGTTGATTTAATAAATGTGTATATGATATATATGATAATATACTGAATGTGAAATTGGGGAGTTTTTATTTAATTTTTTTTATTCCATTTATTGAAAAGTGATAACAAATTAATGCATCTATATGTCCTACCATCTTAGAGAATGGGGTAGTTCATTTTTCTAATTGTACGACTAATGGATTATTCTATAAAATTATATAATCAATACCCATGATATTAATATCATGATTATAACTATATAGATGGTGTAATCTCATGAAACATTTAAGGATTGTATCTATTGAACTGGAGCTTACATAAAAATTGAGGTAGTTAACACGTGAAAACATTGATTTTGCTAAGGAATTGTTAATAAAATACTATAGAAATATCATAAGTATACGATATATGGAACATTAAAATTTAATATGGTTATTTCATAAATAGATATTTTTTATAACCATTATACATCATATTAGTGAACCTTTCATTAATTTGAAGCGTGAGGTAAGGGATTTTGTCCCAATTTCCCATCATTAATGCGTGTTCAAATATTGTACACCAGATTTATTTTATATGCTGTATATATTTAACTTTTATATTATATACTATAAATATTTAAATATGTGTGGTATTTAATGTTTGATTTCAAATAATCAAATCTAAGGGTTTTTTAGTAGAAGTTTACAATGTTTTAATTGACATCTTTACTCAAGTTTCATTCATAGGACTTTATCAATTATTAATTGATTATATTTATAACAGCACTGAAACATTACTCCTAGATCATATCATGAAATATGAAAAAAAAAATTTCTTTATTTTATGTTGATGGTGGTTACCCAGGTTTCCCAATCTAAAACATACATTATCAAAAGGAAATATTGGATCACATACATTATCATAAAACAAGTAGGTTGAGAGTTTTAAAAAATGAAAACAAACTCTTAAATAAACAATATTAAAGAAATTAAGAGGGTATATTTTCTACTATTCTCATCATATCATAGTCTATATTATTTCGTCAATATCATCCATATATAATCTGTCTTGACATTCATCATTCAACATCATAATCGATAACGTTTGGGAAAGAGAACATAATTAGGGTGAACAAAAATGCCCAATATGGTTAAAAATATGAATTAAAAAATGAATGTACTCAGTGATAATAAGATGTTTGTATGGTTTTGATGACATAATAAAAGTGAATGAGACGGACATATGAATATTAATATAAACCAATACCTGGAAAATCATTCATGAAAACAAGTAATAACACCTTAAAAAAGGAATGATTCTTCAAAATCAACCATAACGAGTCGTGTGATATCAATCGTGATCAAAGGAAACATTTAAAACATAGATAATGAATAGATAAAACCTAATGGTATATATAGGGTCCTGAAAAATGCACAAAGGGGAATGATGATCCCCTTCAACTCAAGGGAGATTCTACCCAATTCCCCCTCAAAGGGATGGGAAAATGTGGAAAATACTCAAGGATGGAGAAGGAGGAACCATTCTACTGACCGGTCTAATGTTAACGACGCACGACCAGTTCCACGAGTTGTCCCTCCTCCTCGGACCGTCGTTGTTCGCGATATGGAGGCAGAGATCCTCCATGGTCGCGGAGTAGGACATGCGCCATCCCGGTCCCCCATTCCGGACCTCCCCTACCACGAGCTATGTTAGCCGGCCTAAACCGCCTCTGTTGTCATTCGCGAAATGAAGGTGGAACCCTCCACGGCCGCAAAGCACTTACCGAGTTTGGTTCATAGAGGAACAATGTTTAATGACCACCGTGAGTCGCGGATTGACCAAGTCATCCATGAACCGGGTTTTCGGTCATGGGCCTCTGCAAAAGGTGCCATGTTACCACAGATACATCTCTAATCTCAGTCTATAAAAGGAGACCGAGGGGGGAAGGAAAAGAGGATTCAGAATTCGAATTTAGGGGAAAAGAATTTAGAGGAGATCGGTTAGACTCGGGTGGAAGGATTTCGAAGGAAGGCTTAGGATTTCACAAACAGCGAAGTTCCAGTTCGCGAAACAGAGCAGGTATAAACCTAGGAATGAACTAATAAGGAACCGAAAACACATAATAATTTGGTGAACCACAAACTTAAAATAATATAAAAAGTGAAATCACATACCATTTCCCCTCTGCGGATTCACTCCCCACGGACCAGGGAGTTTATGCCTCTTTTCTGATCTGTCGAACCGCGTAGCACCCTCCTGTGTGGGAGAAGCCTCAACCGACGAACCCCCAGCCGGCGTCGCCCTTGGTTTCCGCTGCTTGCGTCGAACCCTCCATGGACTACCCTGGTTCGCAGACTGAACCTGAAGTCGTGAACCACCCTCGTTTGGGGAATGCCAATCGATCTGCAAACCCCCTTGTTCGTGGACGTCCTCTCAGTCCACAGACCACCCCAGTTTGCAGACGGCCTCTCCAGCCACGTAGCACTTCCCTACGCGAAGGGTACCAGCACCCATACCCCTGGGTGGCCTGCTAAATCCTTTGGAGTTATAGTTCCTCGAGCCAGATAAAATCATTCCATTCTGGCCCGATCCTCTATGATTCTCTCATGGGTCACTTTTTTGGTCCCGAGTCGACGCCTCCACCGGAGCCACCAGACCCATGTGATATAACCCTCAGGTGCACCAGCGCACCATTTGATTTCACATACCCATGGTAAACAATGGAAAATGGGTTTTCCCAACCCTTGGGTGGATTCACGAAGCATTCATGGGTTCACATTCCCAATGTAATGAGGGGTCTGATCCCGAGAGCCCCCATCATGTCTCTACTCGACAGGATGGGGGACTCCATGATTCGGCGGTCGGGAACTTCTCCCCTCCCCTGAGTGGGGGCGGCATACCCATTCAAAGGAAGCCATCCACAAGCCTCCTCAGAGTGGAAGTCCCAATCCATCACCATGGGCTGCCCTCATGCGTAAGTCCCACTCCACTTATCACTAACGCATATTTTGCGAAATGATCGTCTGTTCACTACTGCCTCTTGTTTCTCACACTGAGCATGACACACATGGGCTTAGAGTAAGCATAGACCATGACATCCTCTTATGGGAATCCTCAGAGTGTAATCCCCAATCCACCTGATGGGACTCCTCCGCATGTAAGCCCTAATCCATCATCATGGGCTGCCTCAGAGCCTATGCCCCACCAATCTGAACTACGTGGACTTTAATCCCTGTCTCCTAGGCAGGGTACGTATGAAGACTCCCCAAGGTTCAAGCCCAACAACGGGTCATTCAGACCCCCTTTCATGTTGGTTTACCAACATTTTGGGCCTCCTTAGAGTGTAAGACCCAATCCATCATCATGGGATACCTCAGAGTGTAAGCCTCACCAATCTGAACTACGTGGACTTTAATCCCTGTCTCCTAGGCGAGGTACATAGGAAGCCTCCCCGAGGTTCAATCCCAACATCTGGTCGATCCGACTGTCCTCACATCGGTTCACCACACCACTCCTAGTGTCGCCTCAATGAGTTCTGAATCCTCGAGGTCATTAATCCAATGACGGATAGTAAACCTCGAGCATAAATGATTCTGAACCCCTGCATTCAGCTGACCATTGCCAACCAGGAGAAATCTGTGGATACTATGCTTGGGTATAACCCAAAGATTCAAAAACAGATGAATACGTCTTAAATATATAAGAGAGTCCCGGAATAGGCAATAATTCCCCCCAAATGGGTGTGATGATCCCGACATCCCATCCTCTCAACCAATGTGAGTTTTTAAGCTTCGCTGGCCAAACCACCCAGCGAACGCCTACCTTTGGAATGGAGGTCCACGCACCATCAGATATAGAACTGTTGGGAATTTGGAGACCAATCACGGAACATAAATGGTGAACCTGACGTGAATCTTTAACCAAGCATGACAGATTTAACCTAATCCCACCGTGTGCCCCCTTTTGCTCACAAGGAGGGAAAAGTAAGGTCATTAAATATGTATGGGATCATGAGATGATACTTTGATGGGTTTTCTATTTGTATTTGTTAAAATGTTTTACATGTACCTTTAGAACTCCCTTCAATCCAATGGCGTCCCGAAGGAACTCACAAGTGTGTGTTTCCAACAACGCAATGACCGGACGTCTTCACCTACGGAGGACCTCGTCACACACTCAGCGTCTTCAACGCTGGGTCTTGGATATGCTGACTCGAGAGTACCATGTAATCAGTACTCTCCCAACGGTTGAGGCAGCCATGAAGGCCCTCCAATCTTTCAAGACTCACTGGCCATCTACCCAAAAGTGGCTGCAAAGGAAGATCCAGACAACCCCTGTTGCTGTCTCCAATCGTTTCTGGAGTCTATCCCCGGAACAGGACAATACATACCTCCCTTATCTTAGGGAGGTAGATTTGGTCGACATTGAGGACTTAATCCCCATCAAACGGGGGGTCCGATCCAAGGCCCCCACTAGAAGGCGTCATTGCGGTCATGCCGCGACTCAACATCCTCACGCCGAGGAGGATGTCTCCCCAAGGATTCAGGCCCATGCTCCCTGAGGTCCGACCCCTCGGACCGCCCGACGAGGGTGACAGACGTACAATCAGGTACTGATCATCACCCTGGTCCTTGAGGAGGAGCTCCACTGCCCAGCCATAGAGACGTTCCATGAACAGGAACCTACACCTGTTCGCTCCTCCAAAGCCCGCCATCCAGACATGGTGGCATCATATAAGCCAGAGCGCATGCCAACCAAGCTCCACCAAGCTCATCGCTCACGCATAACGACACTTACTCGGTAGGCACCTCTCCCTGCCCAGGGCCGTGAAGCCCACCAGCTTAACGTGGTGGCGACCCAATGCCTATAAGACCAGCTCCTAGCAGATACTTCTAAAGACCGCCATCATTACACGGTGGCGACCAGCAAAGTCTGCCACCCAGATGTGGAAGAAAATCATAGGCGGGCACGTCTCCCCGCAAACAAAGGCCATCGACTCGATACGGTGGGAAACCAATATATACAGGGCCAGTTCCCTGTGGATGCAAGTAAAGTCCACCACCTCGATGTGGTGGAAAACGGATAGATAAACCGACGTATCCTAGTATAGGGGAAAATTCGTTCACCTACCCCAACAAAAGAGAATTGTCAGTACCCACTGACCACCGAAGGACCGGAGCAGGATATTCCTACTCCAAATTCCGAATGGGCCTTCACACCCATTCCAGAAAAAGATGTATCTCTACATATCATAGAAATGATGGTGGAGCAGTTATCGATCCCAGATCATATCATGCAGACTTGCCAAAATGTAATTGTATTGGCGGAAACAACATGGAATCAGGCTCGTGAGCCCATCTCCCCAATTGAGGCGACTCATCTAAGAGACGAGATAGCTTCTCCGGAGAAGATATGCATCCCTGCTTCATGCCCAGGGGGGTCGTCGGCCATATTCCACGATGCAAGGGCAACCGAATCGAGCAGCTTCACTCGTTCCAACTGGGGGACACTCGTACATCACGGTGGATGCTCCAGAGAAAGCATATATCCCTTCTAAAAGTCAATATGTTCATCGAAATTTCCCGACAACATCACAAGACCAAATTAGACAGGTAACCAAAGGTGAAGGCCGTTATCAACAACATACGATCCCGGCTACCCACAAGAAAGTGCCCTGAATGCGCTGAAGGCAGTTGGAAAATAAAGAGGGAGTTCAAGATTCCGCTCTACTGGAAGCTGGGGTTACCAACGCTGCTAAGCATACATCATTGGCTCCAAATCATACCCATTCATTACCATATTATGAGAGTAGTAGTAGAAGTTGCGAAGGTCCTCCTTGTAATGTTGCTACCACCAGCTCTGAAGGTCCTCCCCCGAGCACCCATAGGGGCCTCCCCCGCGGGAATTTAATGATCAATCATGAGAGCTCCTCTTTTGATGTGAGTCACGTAAACCCTCCATGTGACCAGAAGATCGAGTAGGAAGAAGGTCCTCTACTTGATGCGGTCCACCCTGAAGGTCCTCCCCGGGGTATACGCTACAAACACTCTTCATGCAGTGGGACCACATATTATGACAGTAGTCCTCGCTATCATAGTCGCAACTGCGGAGGCCCTCCCCGCAGTGATGTCTCATTACGACATGAAGTCCCTCCCCTTTTTGTGGCCTCCCCTGAAGGTTCCCCCCAGGGGTTACCCTGCAACGACACTCCACGCATCCAGGCATCAGATCATGGTGGTAGTCCTCACCACCCTGAAAATGAACGTCCTCCCCATAGAGACATTGAGCAATGAGAAGGCCCTCCCGTCATTTCGGTACATTCTGGAGGCCCTCCCCAGGATGTATCCCGCAGATATTCTCCCTGCAGTAGCAGTAATGGTAGTCCTCACCAACGCTGCAGTTGTGATGGTAGTCCTCTCCCCCATGGCCTCCATTACAAAGGTCTTCCCCGCATTAGCCCCAGGCAACAAGAAGGTCCTCCCCTTTTCGTGGTGTGTCCTGAAGGTCCTCCCCAGGATGTGTGTCGAACATCAAGCCATGATGGTCGTCCTCACCATGATGGAAGATGTTTTGAAAGTCCTCCCCGTAATGATGATACGCATCCAGAATATCCTCCCCTCGCTATAACACTCCTTGGTGGTCCTCCCCAGGGTGTGTACTAAAAAGTCCTCTATGTAGTGAAGCATTAAGCAGTAACGGTAGCCCTCGCCATTACAGCTGCCATTGCGGAGGTCCTCCCTGCGATGACATATCATATCGACAGAAAGGTGCTCCCCCTACCGAATCAAGCATCGAAAATCCCTCGTATGTTGAGGCACTCAGAAGGATGGGATCAAGCATTTCAGATCCACAGCTAGTTGCAAACTACACCCTTCTTCGATTAGGAGACGGTCCTGGGCCGCGTTCATCCTCTGAACCACCTCAGAATCGCCCATAGAGTGATTCAATCCCTACCGGTCCCACTGCCTCCGACCACACTATCATTGAGCGCCTCAGTTGGGATGACCAGTTAGAGGAGTCACTAGCGGAGGAGTATGCCTATATGCTGCACCTGAGGAAACAACTGGACAGGGATGATATACCAATTATGTTTTGGCCTATGGCCACCTATTAGTTCGACATACCTAGGGAGTTGTCGGAAGAATGTGTGCATGACATTTGTCATAATATATAGACAACCCTCCGCTGACTAAAATCAAATATCCTACCCTAAGATGGGTATGTAGACAACGTCAAGATGATAGGAGACCTCCTGTGTCACATCGACCTGAAAGCTCTTCCTTAAGCACGACAACAGTGACCCGAGAGGTGCAAAGAAAACATGGAGATAGCTTGACTATGTGCGCTGCACCAGCTGTGCCGCCTCATCGGTGACGTTCTAATGGGAGTCCATATTAGGGTATGGGGGGAACACGAAGATCTGCATTTCACTCCACTCCCCGCCCAGAAGAACCCATTTGGCATGGTGTTTGGAAACGCCATCACGTCAAGATGGAAATCATGTGCTCTTCCTATTCAGGAAAGGCAACACACCCAACAGAGTTAGGCCTTGAGTAAGTCCTAGAAGCATCAGGCCTAACGGGAACAAACCAATCAATAACTCTTGAATCAATCCACTGAGAGCATACAATAGGCCTCTCACCTAAGAGTACCCATTCAGTGATCTATGTCTTCCTCCCTAGAAGGGATTGATTCACATAAGAACTCGGCACCAAACCCAGTTCACCCCCGAATGGGGGCACACAAGATCATGTAAGTAGCGGTAGCCACAGCTACTACCTCAATCCAGGGTCAACCCCAGCCTGCTGGGCTGGGGGCATTTTTAACAAAAAATGCCTCCGTAAGACCAATAAAACCAGGAAGAGACTCGATGTCTGAGGAACAAAGCCAACCCCAGCACTCAGGGCTGGGGGAATTATTACAAACATTTGATCTAAATAATATCGATTACTACCACAAACTACCAATATACAATAGTATTCCTTCTAGTGGGGCCACACACACTAAGGCTTCTTGTGTGTCTCTATCCATGCAACAAAGTTTCCTATTGTCCTATGTCGATCAATTTACATTTTAAAAACCATGATCACATGTTTACAAAAACATTTCAAAGCCATGAAAATATTATTTAAGGTTTGAAAATCTATTCTTTCATTTAAATTCATGAAAATTATGTTTTGGAGGAAAACCCTCTTTTAAACAGGGATAAATTACCCTTTTCAATTTCAATATATGGAATTCATTTTCAAATATGGTGAAATTAATAATAATTATAATAAATTCAAGACATTTCGACACCTAGACATACCTGACAACCTCATTTGTGTAGAATACTTAATTGCCTTTCGATATAGGGAAAATGAGACATAATATTTTTCTTTGGAGGAAAAGTCAGGATAAGAGACAAAAAATGACTGATATAAAACACAATTCTATTATAAAACTACATCCAAACAATAATTGAAATAGAATACAAAGAAGAACCATAAGAAACTGTTACCCAAAGAGATGATGTACAAACCTAATGGAGATCAATCACTGAACAAAATGATCTAGATGAAAATTATTCAGCAAAAATGACCTATGATTCTCAATAGGTTTAGTGAGGAAGGATTCAAATTGAATGAATGAAACATATAAATACTAATGTTGATTAAAAATTAACATGGTTACATGTACTTTGTTTTTATGTAATTTACATGTCATGTAATCCTAAGGGTTCTTATACATCAAATCCCAAATTTCCTTTTTACAAGAATGGTATTATTATACATACACTTGTTTACCTGTGACATGACATGTAATTCCATTTCTGTCCTGTACACAGTTTACTATTTCTACCTAGAATATATTACATGACATGTACTAAACCCAGATGACATGTAAGTTCCTAGAGGGAACCAGAAACTACATGTTTTGTGTGGAAAATATGAACAAATCTCTGAGATCACCATTATAAGAATCCACCCAATTCCATGGTCTTATATACTCACCTGACCCAAAGGGGAATCCAAAAAAAATTATTCAAACAAACGTTATATAATGAAAATAGATTTTTATATGAATTTATCTTCATAAAACTCTCACATAACCCTTATAATAGGAGTATTCTTATGTCCATGTTCCAATATAATTCTCTAGAGAACATAAAAATTTCATAGTCCATTGGAGCATAATCTGGGATCACCAACTCTATTAGAAATATGAATCCCACCAGGTGCTATGTAATGACACCAGTTATATATAATATCCAAGAACCATGACATTATTAAAGTATATGTATATTAAATTTCATCACAAAATCATATAAAACCCCTTTATTCTTTTTATAACGTGATTGAATCAAGAAAAATAATTGGGATCCGCAATAATATTTTTACATCATTATTTATCCAGGGAAAAAATGTTATCTATAAAAATATCATTGGAAAATGATTAACCCATAGAAAAAATGGATACATGAAAACATCCTTGAAAAATTAATAAATCATGGATAATAAATGGTTTATATAATAATATTTTTCAAAACATGGATTACTATGGGAAAAGATTCAGGTTCTATAACAATCTATTTGAAACAATAACAATCCATCAAGAGAATTAATGATGTATATATTAATACAAAATCTCCCCATCAGTAATTTCTATCAAAAGGTTTTTTCATGTTGTAGAATTTATATGCCATTAAAATATCATTAGAATCATTTTTGGAGAAAATAAACATTTCAATTTCCAAATCACCTATAAAATCATACAAATCATAAAATATTTTGAATCCCCTTTTATTTAAAAATAACCTTTGATACATGTAATTTAATATGTAATGAAAATAATGGTCATGAATGAGAAAAAATCATTTCATGTTGAACTTGTTTAAAAACATATTCATTTAGCATTTATAGTAAAAGAGAAAAGAAAATTTATTTTGAATTTATTAGAAGATACCATTTAAAATAATTTGTAAAAAACCTTTATAAATAAAAATGAATTTAAACAATCACAGTAATTTTTTTAAAACATCATTAGAAAATATATATTTTTAATGAAAAAGTATTTTTAAATGAAATGTGAAATGAATATGGTTCTTCTAGAAAGAAATTATATTTTTAAATATACATTTTCAAATATAATTATTACATAATTCAAATAAAACAATCAGTGAAAAGAACAATTAAAATTAAAGGAAACAAAAAAATTATTGAATCATAATGTTGAAAGTAAAATACATTTGATTTTAATTAGATATAAATAAACTTTTTTGAGATGATTTGTGAAGGTAACTTTTAACATGGTTATTAAAAAAATTCTATAACCACATGGGAAACATTTGAATCATAATCTCCATAAAATATTAAAAATAAAAATAGAAAAAAAATCAACAGAATAGAAAAATTATTGATATAACCTATGAACAGGCTGTAAATACACCTCATAAAATAATATTTGTAAATAAAATCAAAATATTCCTTAAAGAATGAAAATTTAGAAGAAGTCTGTTTAAATTATCTTAATATTGAAGTAGGAACTAATCAATGAGAAAATAATGGGTGTCAATTAAAAAACTTCATATAAAAAAGTGTAATCAAAACATTATATATTCAAAATTAATTTCACACATGATTTTAGAATATCAATGGTAGCTACTAATTAATATAACACATTGTAAAAAAATTGTGATATGTAATTCTTTACAACATGGTAAATTTTATTTCATCTACCCCTGGATGAAATTATTCAAATTGGAACATAAAATTTTATTATTTAGGAGGTATTCATGATATTACATGTAAAATGGGAACTATATATACCACAAAAAATTGGCAAATACGGAATATGTATCATAGAAATAAAATTTGAGAAGATTAAACCCATTCATTGAGTCCAGAAATTCATTGTATGTCCATTAAAATTTTTATAATAATATTAAATGAATTATTAGATTAATTATGAACATTTACCAAGTGTAGTACCATATAATTAAATAATTTATTTAATTACATATAATGAAATATTTGAATACATATTCATTTATGTCCATGTTAATTATTTTGAGGATGTTTAGTTCATTATTTAAAAAATATTTTGGGGTATTGAATAAGGTCAAAGAGGTTATTATTTTAACATATATAAAATAATAATCATGATATAGTTGTCATATTTTTTATAATGTATACATTTAAAAACATGAATGAAATAAATTTTTTAGAAATTTTGTGCATTATTATTATGGAGACTACATGTCATACATACGCATAAGTAAACATTCTAATTTTAAATAATCAATTTTAAAGGAGGTAAGAAATATTTTAAAATTATAAAATAATTATAATATCATATATAAAATATTTTTTTCTTTAAATATACTTACATATACCATCCTTGTGGTATGGTGATGAAAATAGAGTCACATTTCTCTTTGATAGTGGCATTTCACACATACACCAATGACAATACCATTTTCCAGCAAGTGAAAATATATGAAATTAAATAATATATTTTAATTTAATAATGATGATTATTTTTTTAAAATCATTAAATTCGATTAATATCGAATATAATTTATAATTTTTTCTTTATTAATGTTCATGTAATTCTGTTGTGAAAAACAAATCACGCCGCTTCGTGAGACAGCAGTCCTCCGTACACATGGATGACGTTATCATATCCCATATAAAATTGAAATTAAATAAGGTTTATGTGATATGATAATTTAATAATTATAAATATGTTACAAATAACATATTTATTATTAATTATACTTTTAATATTTCATTAATATAATAATTGGGATCGTATGATCGAACAATAATGACATTGGTTTGCAAAGTGGCAGTCCATCGTGCACATGAAGGGTGATTTTGTATCTCATTTTGTGGAATATGAGATGGATTTATGTTATAAATTTAATATAAAAACATCATAGTATATATTATATATTGGTTTTATAATTTGATAATAGTTTAAATTTTTTATAGTGGTGGAAGAATAATTATACAAAAATGCATATTTTTTGAACCTAAACTATTCTCAGACCACCACTTTATTATTATACCTAAATTATTCATAGAATATATTTATGAACTAAAACATAGTCTACGATTAAATTATAGATGTAATGAATTTATTTTTTAATGTATATTCTAAACCATAAGGGTCATTAGGTATGATGAATAGAGGATAGGTGTGGCCTTTTATAAGTTTGTTGAGTGACACACTGGAAATTTATGAACATAATAATGTTTATTAATTTATTTCTTATGCAAAAAAAGTTAAATAATAATGTATTATCTTGAATTATATATGATTTCATCAAAATATTTTCCTCCGGCATTTTTCATATAAGTATTTATGTTATTTTCCCATTATCTTTTAGTTTAACCACCAGATAAACTCTTTTTCACCTTAACTGTTGTAATTTGTTTTTAATATTTTAAAAATTCATTATGGTAAAAAATTAGGATGGAAATATTAAATAATAAAACTCATTAATATTCCGCATGTTTAATAATTTTTTTAAATACAATTCATAAAATTTTAATATATTAGTTTAAAATTAAACATGCAGATATGACAATAATGCTTGTTTTTGAGATGTTTGTTCTGCAATGAAATAGAGATATTATATTACCTCTATGACTAATAATAAATATTTTATTAATAGAAAGTAATATTTACTAATATATAATATATAATATATCATTTAAAATATTCATCAATATGTATTTTTTTAGTTTATAAAAGGCACAAACATTACAAATATTAAAATAGTTTTAAGGAAAATATTGTTTTAAACCCAAATACAACCTCATAATATAATCCAATAAGTATTTGATTAAAAATATATTATCTAGATTAAATATAATTAAATAGGACATATTTTTCTTAGTATAATATTAAATAAATTATTATACTTCTATATTTATCAATTTATTAACAACTAATGATATTTTTAAAAACTATGTATTTTTCTCCATTCATTGAAAATTCAGTATTCTCCAAAAAAATTCCAAATTTTCACCCTATGGGGATTCTGATATTGTTATTCAAAATATAAATTTTCTTATCAGAAAAATATTCTTATATTTACAAATATTATTTTTAATATTTAATAATTAAATGAAAAAAATCCCATCTTTGAAAAAAAACATGTCTCTAATAATAAAATTACTTTACAAAAAATTGAATGGTTATTTACTAAAAAGGAATCACTATTTTATATTCAATATGATATATATATATACTTCCTAAATTAGGTATTAATATTCATTTTCACCAATTTAATGTCTAGGTTATAACTATTAGATATTTTTTTGGGTAGTTTGAACATGGTGTTGTTTCTCGAATATGCTATCAAACATATTTTACTTTTATAAAATTTTAGTCTGTTATAATATTATTCCATAAATATTTGTGTAGTTGAATTTTATTATTTTATATATTAATTCTATTTATTTTGTGTGGATTTCCAATGTGGTATGGATCTTATGATTCAATTTCAATTTAATCTAGATTGCTTATGCATGAATTTACTTTGAGAAATTATATGATCCATATCTGATAAAAGAATTTACTTTTCCTTATCTTCCACATGTTTCTTTAATTATCTTATTTAGTAACATTTATCAATTATTGGTACTAAAAATGATCTTATAAATGTTTTTAAGAAAATATGGCTTTATTTATCATCTTTTAGTTAGATAAACACATTAATCTATATACATGTTTTAAAAAATATCGTCAATTTTAATTTAAGTCAAAGTATTTCCTAATATTATTTTACATGAATAATGACCTTTATTTAATAGTTTTAGAATAAAATTGCATATCATTTTCTATAAGGATCACTTTATACTCTATTCACAAAAGTTTTAAAAGAATGTTTATATTTATCATTTATGTTATTAAAATATTTTTCCACTATGAGAAACATTATTAATTTTTATGACTACTTTATAAATTTCCTTGTTTTCCTTATAAGAAATTATGTTTTAAAATATTTTTTGAAATGTTAGTTTAAAGAAAAATCAAAATAATTAATTTTTATTCTTAGAGAATTTTTTTATGATTTTTATTGGTATTTATATTCATTAAAAAGTACCATGTATTATTATTATGATCCATTAGGGATATATCATACTGATAACATCCTTGATAATTCTCTAAATTGAATATGATGAGCTTGAAAGGGAAACATAATTATATTCTATATAATAATTTATCCAATGTAGAATTTTATTGATTGAAAAGGCATATTGATTAAGTTGTATTGTTTATTAAAATTGTGAATGTATAGAAATTATTATGTGATGGGTGGGAACCTATATTACCAAGTCCCTCTATGGATCGTCTGGTCTCATTAGACAAAACATGGTTTTTATTTGGCCAAATACATACTTAATTATATAAGATGTCTTCGCATGATGTTCGGATGGATTGACTATGATTTCTGTTCTTGAGGCCAAGATGATTAGTTTATCATTTCTAAAATTTTAAACCCCTACATTATGAAGTTATTTATTGATTTAAATGTTATTATTTTAATTTTTTTAAATCCATGGATTAGTTTTAGTGTCGTCTGACTATTTATATGTAATTTTTTAAACGTCATTTATTCTTGATATATTATTCATCATTAACAATTTATAGATTAAATCTTATGTTTTTTATTAATTATATTTAAATAATAATTTTTAATTATTTACTCAATATATCTTATGATGTACAAAACCCTTACTCAAAATTTCATCTAACCCTTATTATTCTATATCCCTAAGATATGAAGAATGAATAATTTAATGAGTTCAAGGATAATGAATATTTACTTTCAATATATTTTATATATTATTTATAATTTAAAATTTGGAATCACATATATATATATATATATATAGTTTTCCAATAATACAAAACTATTTGGTCCATTGTGATGTGATCACTTGAATCTTACGCCAATGTAATAATTTAACCATCAACTCTAGGCTACTATGGTCAGTTTCTTTACATAAAACTATGGTCGATGATAGAATTGACTAGTCAAAAATTTTATTTTATTAGGATATTCAATTCTTGAATTATTATGATCCATTTTAGAAATATTTTCTTGGTGAATTTTTTAGTTATAATATTTTTTAGTGCTTCACAGTCATTATAAAAATAGATTTTGAAGAGGATGAGGTTTGACTTGATTTATAAAACACAACCACCACTATAAGAATATATTTTTCTTCAACTATTTAATCTATCTATGCACTATTTGGTGTTAGGATGTAATAGTGAATATGTTTTAATGGATAACCAATATTTTTTTAAAGTACCGAAATACTGAAGACATTAACTTCATACATCATCTTAATGACATTTACCAAATAAGGTGACCCAAAAATTGGTTATATCTCCATATTATGTTCCAAGATGTTAAAACATATTTGATATTATTTATTAATGTAAAATATAACATAATTAGATAAGAGGTGTGACAATAGTTGAGATATTTATTAACAACATTTTAAAAAAAGATGAAATAACCAAGCATGGCCTAGTGAAATGTCAATTCCTTTCATAGAAGTGGGGTATAGATGACCATTAATTATCCCCATTTTTTAAAGATAAACTTCTATTAAATTATTTTAAATATTCTATTTGAGAATGATTTTCCCATGCACCAAGAAATTGATTTTTTTAGAGTTTACCTCCTTGAATTTTTCTACAAGGCATTATAATATATGATTCTTGTTTTCCATGAAGATTCCAAAATAAATTCATTATACTAAAAAATATACCATGAAAATTTCCTAAAATTATTCTTCCCTGATACGGAAATTTTTTATCATACACTGTTGTAATGTTCCAAGAGAATTATCTATTCCAAAATACATTATTTTATACTCAATTGTTCTATATAGACAAGTAAATGTGGTTTTGACTAATTATATAGGTCACCTAGAATCTTATTATATCCTAAAAATCTACCCAAAAAAATAAAACCCTTCTTAGACTATTCATTCTACCACATAATCCATAGAGGGTAATAAAATGTGATCATTTTGGGTGTGTATGTTTAAATTTTAAATTTGAAACAAACACACAAACTCTTGATTATTCATGTTGGAATCAACTATTATTATTTTTTCTTTACTCCTGTTAAAGATAATTTTTTTAGATCTAATTAAATTAGGTTCCCCATTAGCTATTTTAAATAGATAAAATGGTTCCAATATCAAGAATATATGATACTTACTTTTTATCAACAAATTTACCAGTGTAGTGAGCCTCATTTAAAGCTAGTGAATTGGTTTTACACCTTTTATTATGATTTTATATTCATAAATAGGGTGATTAATCCATCCATACCAGCTATAGTTTAGGATATTGAGTAATTTAACTTCTTTAAAACTACCTATAGTTATCCCTATTGATATTCAGTAAATTTATAGTTTATATATATTTTAAACCTATAATGTGACTCTAAAATGTAATACATGAGTGTTCTTGGCCTCTGATTTAGTTTTTTCATTGGTGTCTTGATAATCGGTTGTGAAAAATCTAGGTAATAGTCTATTTTCATGGTTTGAATGTATTTTATTTCTTTATAATCACTATCATTTATTCTTCAGGAAACTGTGTCTCTTTCTTGGATATCATTTCATCCTTGAGGGGCATTATATCATGTTCTAATTATTGTTTGGACTACTTTAATTTTATTTTATGTTTAATTTCTTCTTCTTCATTAGAAAAACATTCTTGGAATATGACAAAATTTTATCATATGAATGTGAATTTTCTTAAATCAAACATATGTTGTTTGTTACCAACATATAAAAATAATCCTTATTTAGTTACCATCAATTAATGGTTTCTCTGTTTTCAATAATGATATTCCATGTATAATAGGGCCATTATATTCTCCATTTATATCAAAAATGATGATGTCAGCAGGAAATGAATGTTTTTCAACATTAACTTGAACATCATACAGAATTCTATAAGGGTAATTTATTTATTAGTCAGAGAGAAGAAATGATACTATTATTGGACAATGTTAGTCAATAATAAATCATTAGGAAAAAATAAATGGAATTAATTTATCAGATTAAAATATATTACTCAATTCATTTCCAAAGGTACATGAGCTAATAGTCCACAAGTTAGAGAATCAATCTGGATCTCTTATTCTATATAGATGTTTCTACTGAAAAACTATTAGACATTCATTATTTAGGATGATTAATCCCTTTTCATCCATTTTCATATTATAGATTGATATTTTTTATAAACAAATGATACTATTTTATTTGATAAATGGCCTCTATGTAGTAATTTCTGATATGATTTTCTGAAACATATCCATGATATTATATTATTAAACATTAATATTTCATTACTATTGATTCTCTTTAAACAAAAATTGGTTCATTATAGTTCCCATTCAAAATAAATGTATTATTTTATAACATTTGATAATGGTGATTGAGTTTTTCCTATTTTATTGAATATCTTCTATGGAATTGTTTTTAATTTTTTTTTCCTTCATCGACCATGTCATCAATTTACTCTTCATGATTTGATTATTTCTCTTCCTCATATTCCACACCATTATGTGAGTGATGCTCATTTATCTAACATTCAATTCATAATATAAAATATTTAGATTCCCCATTATTTTGAGCCTCAATATAATTAAGAAATGTACCCTCCTTTTTTATAGTGTATTTGAAATTTTACAGACCTAATGTTAATGTTTGTAGAGAGCATCCCCAATTTTTTTATTTGTATTTCTTATATTTTGAAACATATACCATATTTTTGGATGAATATATTTAGAAAATTCCGAATATTATATTGTTACTATTAGAGGGATTATTTTTATCTTCGTAGTACTGGATTGGGGAACTATTGTTTTGGTGAAAATATACTAGTTCAATAATTAGGATATGGTTGGAGTGGTCTATTGTATTTGGGTTGCGGTGGAAAGCATGGTATTCCATGTGTTCATTCATATGTATGACTAGTTATTTATTGTTAGTACCCAAGATTTGTTAATATTTATCTTAATAATATATCATTATTGTTTGTGAAGTTGTAGATATTACTAGGATGATTGATTTTATGTCATATAACTACATTCTTTAGGATGGTTTTCACACATAATTGTATAAAACTCATTATAAGGGTGTGGAACTCAACACATATCACATGATTATACTACCATAAAGTGTCTTGTATGTGCCTTTATTATTATGGGAATGAAAACTCTTCCATATTATTGGTAACTGATTCTACACATAAGACGTGTGGGGTAGTCAAATCAACATGTTGCATTCCTCACCTTTGTTTTTCTATATCACATTTCCAAAAACTCTAATGATGATATATATCTTCAAGGAGATCTTACCAGACTATTGGTGTCTACTTTATTGGACCCCATCATCTATAAAATCAATGAGGTCTCCATATGAAAGCTTTATTCCGTAGAATAATTTCAGTAGATGACTACATAGATTGTGTTCAAGGCATTGGAATTTTAAAAATAGATCTTTAAAACATTCCCATTCCACCTAGGATGATTGAAAATATAATTATAAAAATCATAAATATAACCTCTTAATATCCATGTTTATGTAGGTGGAAAATAGTTGTATAAAATTTTATTAGGTAGACCATGCCAAAGTGTAACTGATCCACAAGTTTGATACTTCATCCTATAATTATGATTGTCTCCTTAGGAAAATAAAACACACTATGTCTCAATTTATTAGTAGTTATGAATCGATGTTTAAATGTTTCATAAGTTTCCAAAAAATATGATATGTGTCTATAGGGATCTTAGATATAGAATTCCATGACTTAACACAAAATTTTAATTACTTTAATAATGTTGTGATTAATTTAAATTGGGTTTTAGCGGATAGGATGGATAACATTTCTAGGCATAACACTATAAAATTATGTTAAACCATAATCCATAAAATGTTTCACTCTAGAGGAAATGTTAATTATTAATTTAATTCATGTTGTGGAAACTGAATAATGGTGGCACATTGAGTGGAATGGTTTTCCCGATTGTATACATTATGATGATGCCATAAATACAAGTTCCTTTTTTTATTTTGGGATCAAAATAATGTGTTTCTAGAGATTTTGATTTCTTTTAATGATTTATGGAACCATATCTCATGAAATTTTAATCTATCAAAGAATAAATAATAACTCATATAAAAAAAGGAAAATGGGGATGAATGTGATGTATTCTGAGGATATTTCTTATGGTTCACTATATATCCCTAGAAAGAGCTCTGAAATATTTCCATTCCCATAGAGCATCGATAAATTCTTACAAGAAAAAAATGATTATAAATTTATATCTTAACTAATTAACACTAATAGTAATGTACATACAATAGTGGTAACACAAATTAGATTTTATATGAAGGCAATAGTATTTGATGACACCATTGATTTTGTACGTAGTGAAGAATATTCCAATATATTTTTGGTAAATGTATTAACATAAAATACATAAACAAAGATAAAAATAATTAAAAATAATTTGAAATAAATTTTCGATAATTTGGAAGGTATTTCATTAATATAACATATATTAATTATAATGTAATTGCTCACAAATTTGTTCGAATCTTATTAGTTTGTTTTGATAAAATTATTTGATTATTTATATACAAATAAATACTATTAGTTATAGAAGTAATAATCAATCAAGGTGATCTATGATAATCTCTTAAAATTGAAAATGAATTTATTTCATTGTTCATAACTCAACTCATTCGAATTAAATTCTATATTTTCTTTTATAATTTATTAGATTATATTTATGTGGAATACTGGGAAATGATTGGTTTCTACATATAATTATATAATGATTAATTTATTTTCCGTGTCCCTTACAGATGATTCACAATCGTGAGTGGATTATCCTTTTATTGTAATAATAGAAATGTTTATCTGAAATTGAGGGAGATTAGAATTAGAAATCTTCAAAAAAGACATGTTCAAAAAAACAAAATTAAAAACAAAACATAATGCATGAAAACAGAAAAAACACAACACAATTACCTTTGGAATTAAAAATGATGTCATATAAGAGAATATAATAATATGGAATATCGTAAAACATCAAGAGAATGATGGAAAATAGGGAAAAGGGTGAAACAATGGTAATATTAATTCCTTCTCTAAATTTTGAGACACATGTATATTTATCGGAAAAAGTGATTCATGATATGAATAATAATTCGGGTCATGAGATAAAAAGAGATCCTTAATATTTAAGTATATCATAAAATATAACATAATGAACTATAATTTAACATCGTGAATTGAAATTTAATATCATAAAAGATTGGGGTCATCCTTGATTCTTGTCATTTATTTTTCCACGAAACCATAAATGGATTTAACAAAGGATGATTAGTGAACAAAATTCAAGCGAATCACATGGTGTATAATATTCATGATAGGAGATTTCATGATATCAATGATTCATGGATCAAATGAGTTTCACATATTTAAATGAGAATATATTTCTATTTCTTTGGTTCTATCTTTTAATTTTCACAATATGAGTTGATGATTCATGATGTAAATTGTCTAAAATTCCATCACTCGTCATCATTTATTAAAAATAATTCAGATTCCAATTATCATCAAATCAAATGAAAAATTATTAAATCATATAAAAATGTATATTAAACCTGTTAAAATCAACCAGAAATCTATATACCAATTCATCATAACTCTACTTCCACAAAAAAAAATGATTTACTTTTCCGTAAACATCACAGAAAAAATTACTATCTATATCATACAAACATTCTTACAGAAAATCATACAAAAACTATAATATTATATAATTTTATTGAGAAATATAAAATATAGGTAATGAAAATTTAGAAATATAGGATCATCTATTGTAAACCTAATTTAACTCATTCATGATGTATATATATATTAGATAATCATGATAAATGATTAATATGTTTCAAAATATGAACAAAACCACAACATTTTATCCTTGAAAAATAACTTATATAGTGAAACCAAAAATCAAAACATAACATATTTGTTGAAAAATTCATTATAAAATAGAATAAAAATTATTTAATAATCATAATTAATAAATTTATCCAATAGAAATATTTAATTATTTAATCTCACTATATAATATAATATCACAACACAAAAAAAATGTTTATTTCATATTCATAAGGAATCCAACCATTTTCTATTTCACATCCCAAATGTCATGACAAAAAAATAATATATTTTACAATTCATGGTCTTTTTACAATAATTAAATATTTTTTAAATATATTAAATGAATATTAATGTCAGATATATTTTATATCATCCGCTATTTTTGTGCATAAATACCAAATTTAACATACATGAATAAATAATTATAAAAAAATTAGTTTAAAGGGAAATCCTCATTTTGGGTGGGAGAAATACCATTTAGAAATATTTAAAACATTATACTTATCAATTCATCTTACTTTTATGCATCTATACCACAAAATAACCTAATACAGTATGTGTAAGACCATAATATTGAAAACAATTTTGTTAATATGTAATTAATATACATAATAAAACTTAAAAACAATAATATAGTTACAAAAATATATTCATTATTTATCTAATAAAGGGAATTTAAAGTCATATAATGTTATTTTTTATACACACCTTCATGTAATAGGGTTTTAATAAAATTATCAGAATAATTATTTGATTTTTTGTAAAAATATATATATTATTATTAGTTAATTTAATAAAAAAATTTAAGGATTCTCACTTCTAAAGTGTAATAATAGATTACTACGACCATAAAGCACCCAAAATTTTGTGACATAACGTGATATCAAGAGAACATTAATGTTTTATAACCAAGTATGAAAATAATAAAATTAAAACAAAATTTAATTTATAAAAATAATATAGTTCATGAATTGAATAAATAAAAAATTATAATTTTGGAAACAATGAAAATTAAAATTACATTATAAATAAATCTTGTTATGATTAAAAAAATAAACTATTTATCACTCATACCTTTCAAATAAAATCACACCACTACCGCAGAAAAAACATTTCAAATATTTCAGTTTATTTATAATAAATCACATGGGTAAAAAAATTAGGTATGTTACAACATAGAAATTCATATACAGAATAATGGTGATAATATATTATAAAAGGGGATCAAAATAATTGTTTAATGGTGATTTAACATAATAATTATTGTATGAAGGTTGGATCATGCAAAAATAAATGTATAGTTCAAAGAAGTGGAGGAATTGAATTTTCAGAAGGAGAGAACGAGAAATGAGGGGGTATGAGAGATGAAGGGGATTCACAATGGGGATTCATCTGGAATGATATACCAAAAAATCAAAAAAAAAATTGTGTGACAATATCATAAATAGCATTGTATAATTTTTTAAAAATGCAAAGGGTTGAGGGGTTCATATACAACGGGATTTACAAAACCGTTTGTGTATTACTATTAGAATATTTCCAATTTCCAGTGGTGAATATAATATCATTTCTATCAATACGCATCCATAACCACATACTACATTCCCACATAATAGCTCGATGTAAAATTATCATCATATCAGATTATCATGGAAAATATGTTAATAGAAATCAAGCCATTATCCTACCATACATCCCCATAAAAATCATAAATCACATCCTATAGAATATACATACTGTAACAACTATTTATTACATTCTATTAGTAAATACCTACCCTGAGACATAATATCTCAAACTACTGTTGATGGGAGAGTGGGGAAGAAGAATCAACCATCAATACATTACCGGTATAACTAGGATTTTAGGGAAAACAACTAGAACCCATGTCATTATATTGGAATTAGTCATGTTACTTAACATGAGTAGTAGTTTTAATGAAATAAAATGTTTATATAATGAATAAAATATATGAATAAAAGTATAAAAAATGGGTTGACAACCATAACCCAAAAAATTACCCCATTAGTACCACATTTAAATAACCCATGTTTGCAGTACATAACAATGCTCTAGATCTATCAATATAAAATTTCCTTAAAAACCGTCCTAATTTAATGATTTATCACGAAATTAATTATGTTATTTATTTATCCATTACTGACATCATTATATTTATTATTTTATTCATTTGAAATATTTACTATCATACCATTCATAAAACCAGTTACCATAACATGTTGGTCATCATTGGATTAATCACATTTACTCTTACCCTTATATTTAATCAGTTGTATTTACTCCAAACATAAACATGTTTCATTTAAGATCCTTTAATTTATCAATTTCTGGAAATTACATATTATAGTTTTTAGTATTTTAATACACATTCCTTTCAACTGAGAAACTAAAACACAACCCCACAACAACTAAACCATTAACACATAAAAACACATCACAAGAAAATCCTAAACCCATTATTAATCCTTCAAAATAGTATCCTTCCTATATAACTAGAAATATCACAAAAACTACTACTACACAACATCTCCTCTATCATTACCACATAATCAACCTCAATATAATATCCCAAAACACTAATAATAACGCATATAGCATATAATAATACCCTAGGAGACCCCATAGATAGTATTATTTATCATAAAATATATTAATAATTGACACTAAAAACATATTTTGAAATATTCTTTAATGTTATTGAAACATTTTTGGTACAACATAAAATCATTATTTTTTTATATTCATAGAACCAATTATTTTCCATTTTTATGTTATTATCCCATTATGAAATATGATATTGGGGAAGAGAAGTATAAAATGTTTTACATCATAATTGAAAATCGAAAACTTTTCGAAACATCATCAACAAAAACCCCCAGCATAAATGAATATCCTAGAATTTCATGAAGTACATATGAATCACATCCTACCCATTTATTTCCATTAGCAAAAGTCTTTTTTTGTTTGGTCAAATTCATATCAACCACAAAAATAATACAAAATCGTGATCATTTCATAATTTATACATTAATAATGAAATATGTATATCGAATATCTTCCATTAACCAAATATTCAATGATCACTGTATGAGATGAAGAGAAAATTTTAATCAAACACCTCCAATAAGT
This sequence comes from Viscum album, assembly GCA_963277665.1. Classification (NCBI taxonomy): domain Eukaryota; kingdom Viridiplantae; phylum Streptophyta; class Magnoliopsida; order Santalales; family Viscaceae; genus Viscum; species Viscum album. The sequence continues at coordinate 119,470,425 of OY728137.1, forward strand.
AGGGATAAACCAAGAGGCCTATGAATTACCATTCCTAGTAAAATACAAAATGAAACCACATAAAAACTACTCATCACTACCACTACAACATTATTTTAATGAATTTTAATGAAGATAATTATGAATAAGTTAAGTTGAACTCTCCTTGGATCATAATGAGTTTTCTCAATTAATTATGTTTGATAACACTATACCATAGATATCTAACAATTCACAACTAGATACCTAGGATATTAGAAAATAAATAATAAAATTATAGGATTATTTCTAAATCATATAACCATTTTTTAAAAATTAATGATTCATGGAATGAAATATATGACAATGAATCTCTTGAATGTAAATCATAGAATGTTACTTTGTAAAATTATAGTGTAGAACTACAATGAATAGTGAATTAAATATAGTTCATGATTTGTCTAAGGATATTACATTACAATAATCAAACTCGTATGAATCGTGATCTAACCCTCAAAATCCTTCATTTAACATGATGAAACCCAAACAAAAATATAGACCTATGGATTTTACCAAATTGAAATATGAATCAAATAAAAAGTCGTAAGAAGTTGACTACCAAATACACCATACCATAACATGGTTTTACCACCTAATAATTTCCATCAAATAATATTAACATAGTTCTCAAGTAAGAATAACCCAAAATAATTTTACACCATCATAATGAAATTTCACCCCTCTTAGTCAATCAATGATTGTGTAGGATAAACTAAAAAGACCCAAAATTAGACGAACTAAAGTGAATATCAATGTAAGAATAACTCAAGAACATTCATACCAAAACCATACTCACATTACACCATAATCATATGACAACCTTGAAATTGGTTGAAATTAAAATCATATTGATTTTATCCCTTGTTGTAGTAAAAAAATCATGCCACAACCCAATGATTCATGGCTCATTACGCCATATTGAAAATGAAACATATCCTCGAACTATATCTTTTTGATGCAATATATATAGATATTCCACAATGCATAACCCTATCTAAAATATTATATATAAAAACACACTCTTTTATCTATCTAGTTAGATTAGGATCCCTAGTACCAGCTTCAATGTACATTAAGATACACGTATTGAATGTTTGGGAAATTAATTTAAATTTATTACCAAATTATTATTATTTTTATCAGTAACATTATATTTGATAATGATCTAAGAGAACCTAATACACTAGAAGGTCATATCAATTCTATATTATGATAATAAAATAGAAGTTCCAAGACAATATTCCTAAATACATATTCTGAAACTAAATGTTATCATTTGATGAGTCAAAATAATACATTCTAGAATAGGAAAAGTAATCATATTACTTTTCGAAACATTCTCATGTTGTATACGCTTGCTAATATTCAGTATAAGATTTTAGGAGAACATGACCTTCCTTTATGTAATCCACATGTACGTGCTTTTGGATGTCCCTATTTTCTAACATGTGTAATGTTTCTTCAACATTATGATTAATTTTAATGAATTTTATTAGCCATCTAATTTTATTTATTTATGAAACTAGTGAATACATATGATCGTGAATAAGTAATATTTGGTGGGAGTGTTGCGACTAAAATTATGTTAATAAATAATGTGAAAATGTGTTTATCACCAAGTTTCATAAATAGGTTCATATCTCATGAACTTTTGTGTAAATGAAATTTATTGATTAAATCCAATGATTTAGTGGTGTTGTCAGTAATTTCTATTTTGAAAATTTAATTAATGTGACATCAAACACATTGGGTTTTGAAACTATCATGTAAAAAAATTTAATAGAGATGCCAATATTAGTGGATTATATTTCATAGCGTATAGTCGGAGGAGGATAAATGTAATTGTGACATTTAATTATTTCATTATAGTATCCTTAGCATGTTGTAAGAAGATAAAATTAGACATTAGATAGTGTACCCTGATGGTCATATGAAAGGGGCCTAGAGGGTTTCCCACAATGTCTATTTAGAATCATAGTTAATTTCAATATGAATTTAACATAATGGATATTTTTTCATACATATGGTTTAATAATTTAATATGTTAGTTCGATGACAAATATTCAATAGCCAAATATTTAAAAAAATCTATATTTGAGTGAAATATTTAATAAGTATTTATTTTCCCAACCCCTATATATTTAATTATGCATATATAAAATATTTATTTATTAATGTATATTCAAAATGTAAAAACTAGTTTTTTATTTAGTTATTTAAATTCTTATTTATTAACTAATTTTGTGACAATAATATTTATATATTTATTTGTGAATAATGATGTGATATTTATTTAATTAAAAAAAGTCATTTTTATGGCCCAATAACTACTGAGGAGGATATGTCGACTGAGCTTAATGACCTAAAATGAAATTTCATATTAAATATTATTCAAATAAATATATGTTAAATAATTAAAAAAATAAAATTTATTTTATCCATGAGATTTGAGAATATCATGTCATAAAAATAATTCTATTATTATTTTTTATCTGGTGTTTACCTGGGAATTTTAAATTAATTAAAGTCATTACTGAAATTATAAATTTATAACTCCATTACTATTAATTCATCATTGTGAAATTTTCCGATGATATAACAACATTCATTCACTATTAATAATGATTTATATAAAGGATTATATGAATTTTCAAAGGTAACTCCACTATAAATATCTAAATAACACATATCTTTTCTCCTCCTCTACTAAATAGAATTCATTGTCTTTCTAATGATTACGTTATGATCACTATTGATCACCACAATCATTAGAGACATCCATTCTTGCACCTGGATGATTCTTCAATGATGATTTGTTGTTCTAAAATCACATTTGGATCACTACTATGTGGAATCTAGCCTTGACTCATCTAACACATTGATAATATGATAATTTGTCTTTGTATAATAATCTATGATGGAGAAGTAATTCAATAAAAGGTAACAATATTATTATTGGTATTATTTATAAATTATATACGAAAAGATACACTTTTCCTAGTTTATGGTTCATTATAATTAATCATAGTATTAATTAATTTGGTGGTCAGGTTTCTTCATTATGTACATCCAGAAATTTTTAGGGATTCAAAGAAAATCGATGTTGTGTGTTACTTAACTAGGGCTTCTAGTGTTCTTGAAACCTATATTTCATTCAAAATACACTTCCAACCTATATGAATCACAATTTACTTGTTTGAAAAGGTGAAGGCCATTAAATTTATGGAGTATTCCAATAATAAACCTTATTTCTTTTTTCCCATTTAGAGGTTAATATTATTATGGATGGCTCCATATTAATTTATGATTTTTTTGGTGTATTTGATGTGTAATTTTTCAAGGAAACGGTTTATTTTACTTTTTAAGACAAATATTTTAGAGGTGGGGAGAATATAATAGTATGGGTTTTCTTATGAGAACAGAAATATATGTAGTTATAATTTGGTGCTAATTTTTAGTACATAAGATTGATTGACAGTAATTTTGTTTAAGAGCTGTTTTCGGTGTGGATTTTTAGACCACCAATGAAAATTTTAAATGTAAATACTATTTATTTTAATGAATTTTTACATTAATATGTTCTCATAAATGGTGTGTCTGGTTGAGAAATGTATTTCCCCATTGATTAAGGAATGGAATGTTTCCTTTGGGTTGACATTTTAGTAATTATTACTTTTTTTTAAATTTTATGTTGTCTTTATAAAGTTTATTAAATGAAATATTAATTATGGAAATATTATTTTTAAATAATATAGTCTCTATATATTTATATCGTAGATATATATATAAAGGGAAATATTTATTGTAAATTTCTCTTGTCATAGAAGCCACTACATGAGATAGAGAACTCGACATAGAATTTAGAATCAACTAATGAAATGCATGGGTCTTTACATAAGATACATTATTTTGATAATTTTTGACATATAAAGAGGTATTCATGTTTTATTTTAAAAAAAATTCTTAAAATAATTGAATAATATTATTTCAAAAAATTCTAAAAATGTGATATAATTTTTTTTCAAAATCTTCTCATGGATATTGACTTTGATCTAACAAATAATTTAACATTCAAAATTTCCCTCTATATTTTTAAAGAATATTACATTAATTCAAAAAATATGATTAAAATATATTAATATTTATTTAAATTTTTTCCCAATAACATAATAATATTAAAAAAATTAATTATTTACATAATATCATAAAGGTAATATCTTGTGATAAAAATATTTATTAGATATATTGAGGATTATATTGAAAAAATTATGAAACTTCCTCATCTAAAATTATAACGATCGAAACTATATAATAATTTATATAATGTAAGGAAGTGAATCTATATTTTTGGATTGATAGAAAATATATAGATGAGTGTTAGAAACTACACATTTCAATTCATTTTTGAATATAAATTGAATTAATATTTGGGGATTGAGATCATAATTTGGATGTATTTAATGGAAAATGATTCTCTGAGACAATTTGAATACATTAATTATCTATATTTCTACCATGGATTAAAATAAGTGGTTATAGATAATGATTTCATGATAATATAATATTATATTAAATAGGTTTGTCTGATTTTTGATCGAATATTTAGAAAACTAAAAACATTCACTTCCATTGGATTTTGTTGACGCTCTATATAGCTAGGTGTGTGGTAAACTATATATTTCAATATTTATATTAGATAGTTTCAACAATCATTTATTTATATTAAGAGGCACAACATTGTTTATTTTTATCATTAGTCATTTCAGATTGATCATTATATTGGATGAATAACAATGAAAATGGTGGATTATGAGGTATTTTTATTGACAAAGACCTGATGGAGGAGTATTATGATTAATTCATTAGGTCATTTGATTAGATAAACAAATGAAATAGATTTATAATGATAAACATTTCTCAACTCAATAGCCGAAGCTTTATCCTATGTTTGGTGGTTCTATAGCGTACCATTAAATTTATAAAGATGACAAAGAGAAAATGATGGTTGTGGGGACTTAATTTTCGGAAGAGATAATTTTATTGGGGTCATATCAACACAAGATTGACAATGAAATCTTTTTTGGGTCAATTTAGATATGTTTTAATGGTGGACTATGTGATTGATGTAAAAATAATTTATAAATTAATTGTTATTAAAAAATACGTTTATTATAGTATAACGATGTGATTATATTAATGTATTTCATATAGATATAGTGGTAAATTCATTATCATGAGTTGAAATTTAATTTAATTTATTTCCGTATATATTATAATTATTTATTTTTTTAAATATCATTGAACTAATGTAAAATTTCATTAAATGTAATGAATACTTTATTAAAGATATTGATTATTTATTTTATTTATTTATTTTATTTCTATAACAAAATTGATAGACTTAAATTGATAATACTTTTTTTTGTAATTTAATAATCATTATTGGTATAAATAATTAATTAGAACTTGTCAATGTTTGGAATATGTAAGATGTATTCTTTTAAGAAGTTGAATGTGTTTTGATAATAATTGGGAAATATATGGATTTTTGGAAAACAATGTTGAAGAATAATATATTCTCTATAGATATTCTAGTTTGTTACATTTTAACCAATTAATATTTAGGAAACAAATTCATTTTAATATAAATTTCCCATTTGTATGATATAGTGAAAATACGGAGATAAATGGAAAATTATTGGATATATAATATTTATTTCTACATCATATTTTATTTTCCCATGTAAAATATTTTATACTTTTCTTATAAAGAATAAATAATATTTTTTTTCTTTATGGATTTAAAATTTTGAACAAATTTCCATGTAGGAACAAAAAATATTTCTTGATTTATAAAATGTGCATATGTTTTTTTTGTAGTGAAATTTTTGAAGTTCTAATTTATGAGGTCTTACACATTAACAAGGAAAAGAATAAAGTTTATACATCATGGAATATTATTTAAAGTCTCGATGATACTATTCATAATTTTAGTGCCTCTTAAATTTCATTTTTTCATACACTACAGTAAATATAGTCTCACAGGAAAGGGAAAAAGTAATCGATACATTGTATTTCATAATAATAAAGTCATGTCTGAGGTTTTTATTGTCCCAACACAACTACAATACGATATAGAATCTACCTTGATGTGTTCAAGAATCCCATAACCTTTATTCATAATCTTATAATAAATCCTTCTATAAAATATAACATTGAAAATTGAATAATATAGGATGTAATGTTAATATGAATGAAATGTTTTTGTTGTTATTATAACATGAAAACATGTGATAATGATATTTTTTGAACCACCACATCAATATAAAAGAGAGAATTTGGTGGATAAGTTGGAAGTATGATGTGATCAAGGGGTATGAATGTGACGATAACTCCACATGCACCACTGGATTTGACTGGTGCGATGGGGTGTAGTTACATAATGAGTGTTTCATGAGTTTTATTGCACTCATTACGGGAGTACAACATGTGTAATATGATAGTTGATTTCAATTTCATTTCTAGTAAATTTTATTTCCTTCCCATTCAACACTAACCATATAAATGATAGGATAAAACCATTTAAGTGATTAAGGTTGTGGGGAGGAGGGAATTTTTTATTCACAATATTAAATATTAATAAAAAATCATTTTTTCGTGTCATATTTTAGTTTTCCAATATTTTAATTAAATATGTTTTTGTTTAGTTGTAATTTCAAATGTTTTAATAGCTTGTAGTGATATCATAATTTCTACATCCACATTATCTTGATCATCTACAATAGAATGTGTAGTGATTAGTGTTAAATTGTTTATGAATGAATTGAAACAAGTGTTGAATGTAGAATGTTTTTATATCTTAATATGTATCTCCCTTTAATTATTGGGTGTTTATTGACTATAATATTTATAACAATTTTTTTTTGATTTTTCACTCATAAGAAATTATATTACTTCGTAGTGATCTGTATCATTTAAAAAACACATTGATTACTACCCCTTAATGAAGGTTGTAGAAATTTTTAAAAATCATAGTGAAATTTTTTTTGAAGATGGGTTAATAAAATTTTTATAAGGATAGAATAATAATTGATGATCTATCTATTGAACCATTATGTTATTTCATTAAGGTAATCAAGATAATGATTTTCAACAACTTTCTTGTTATTTTTTTAAAATCAAATAAAACCCCATATATTTAATGCTAATATTTGGGAAAATTTGATGTTTTCACCAGTTCTTGGACACTAACATTGGGTAATTTTATAATATAGTTTATCATTAGAAAACCAATTTATTATTTTACACATACATGAAAATTATGTCAAAATAATAGGTCTGGTTCTAGGGATTTATTTTCAAAATATCATAATGATAATTTTCTTGAGTCATTAAAACATCTTCTACAAATAAATTCTTGATCAATATATTGAGAGAACCACACTAACTATAATATTAAATATATTACTAGTATCACATTTGGAAATAATTTCATTAATATCATTAATTGAAATATAAATTCATACATATGAACTTCAGTTCATGGAAGAAAAATAAAATTGATATCATTGATGATTTGTCTTCACTCCATTTGAATAATAAAAATAATAATTTTTTTAATTTTTTATAAAAAAAGAAATAAAATTTTGTTTTTTTCAAATTTTCCAATGTTTTAGGGAATTTTATATTTGTATCCCAAAATAGATTTCCATGAAATCAATTCGTTGTGTGCTATAAAAAATATAATAGTAGTGGATTAAGACTGAATTAAATTGGGAGCCATTCCATTTTATTTCAAATGAAAATCTAAATAGTTACATTATATATTATATCCTAGAGAAGTCAATTTCTCATATGATATTCAATGGAATTTATTTCAATAAATATTTCTAAACATTAAAATCCATCCCATTATAAAGTGAATTTATTCCTCAATAAAATCATTAGTACAAAAACCCAATGAAAATTCTTAATTATTGAATAATTAGTTGGATAGTTTTCCACAATAAGAAATTTAAGAACACCATTTCAAATTTTTTTTATAATGTTCTTCCTAGTTAATATATAAATATTTTTTCTACATCATGATTATGAGAATTGATTGATATGTCATCAGTTTAATCATAGGGACTGATTGAAAATATTTCCATTAATTTAAAATAGTTTGGTACTAAAGTTACAATTATAATAGGAGTACATTATATAAGGATAACTGAATCAACCCTACTATATTATTATCATAAGTAACTAACTTTTATGGTTATTTTGACAGATCATAATAAATCTAGTTAAAAACTCATACTATTGATTTTTTTGGTTATTTTTCTCCTAAAAAATATTATACCAATAGTTGTAAAAATTTAATGAAGGTTAATATTTTTACATCAAATTTCTATCAGCATAATTTTCCACCACCAAAACAATTAATGAGATATAGTTATCATTAATAATATATATTTGGATATTAGTAATCTCATTGAAAACACCAATTCAGAAGCAATATCAAAAACCTATACCATTCTAATGAAATTTAAAAGTATAATACATAGACTTAATTTTAAACCAAATACCACATTGGAAAACTAATCCACATGAATACTTATTACCGATTTCAATATACCGTGTATGATAAAATATGACCATGTGATAAAAATATTGAATCTATTGTTAATTAACATAAAAAATTGATTTCACATCTTATCAAAATCTTTAACAAAAATACAATTATTTTCCAACTCAATCCATTTCAAATCCAAAATCAATTTGAGTATGAAAATATTTAATAATTGTAATGAGATTCACCATATTTAAATGTTTTATTAAAATTAAAATCATCCAACTATTAAAAATGTTGTTCAAGAGGGTTTTGAAAATGATTAGATGGAATGTAAAAACAAATGACAATCAAGACTAGTAAAAATAAAGAATATAATGATAGACCTAAAAAAGGGGAAAGAGGATATATGAAACTACAATACAAAAGAAACATAAGATAATGTAAGAAATTTCAATTCAATTTCCATCAATAATGGTTGAATCAAGGAAAGGTATTGTAGAATAAATTATAAATAAATTATGGGAACTTTTAGAAATGTATAAATAAAAATACCTAATCTCGATGCTCAAATTTGTTTGAAAAACAAATAGGTTTTCATGATAGAAAATTTTACCCCAAAAATTGAAGAAATAAAAGGAAAAAATATAATTTAATAGAAAATATTCCATCCTTACTTACACTATAATAATTCCAATTGTTTACATATAGTGAAATTCTCTATTCTATAATAATTGGATCGATTTTATTAATAGTTTCATTATTTAATTGAGGATATTTAATTAATTTAATTCCATGTTATTTTTCTATTACTTATTATTAGCTGAAATAAAACCAATAAATTATGTTTTTTATCTTGTTAAAAGATTAACAAAATTTCCATTTGAAGTATTAAAAGCTATTTGAGTTAAAGTACCTAAATTTATAATCCATATTTTTTTATGTATGTTGATTATAGATATATAATATACCTAGAAATAGTCACTAAAAATCTTGTAAAGACACACTCAAATAAATAAATGTAAATCATAATATCCATGAAGGTGATCTAAGAAGTTTAGTGAAAACAATTCATACTCGAATTCTTTTTATTTTGTGATGTAACTATAATTAGGGAATTCACTTGTTGTAATTTTAACATTTAATGAGTCTCATACAAGTGAATAAACTAGTTTTCTATAATAAATTAATATTTTTGTAGTATTTTTAGAACAAAAAATTCAATTAATACACTTTGCAGAAACATGAATATTTAGTATCTCCTTCTTAAATGTTGTAAATTATTATTTATTCAAGGGACTTAATTTATTATTCATTACGGAATGATTTTATAATAAATAATTTTTAATAATAAATTCAAAATATTGAGGTATGTAATAAATACTGGATATCATCATTCTTTTGACCTTGTGGTCTTGAATTAAAAGTCCTTCCTACCAATTAAAAATATGCATTTTTAATAGTGGGAAACAAACATAGGTAATAATTCAAATTGTTATTCTAATTAATGAACTTTTTTAATAGATGTTTTGAGATAAATTGAAAGATATGTATTCATGAATTCAGTATAAATTTATTTAATTACCCTAAAATGAATATAATTCACTATTATGGTGATGGAAACCCTATTTGGAAAACCTGGAGGAGAAATAATCAAAAAATGATGGATGTTATTTAGAATTTAGTTGATAATTTATTGATATTAGAAATCATTTACTAAATTTTTGATTCCATTCTAGATGGAATAATTCAGATAGAAACCAATACAGTAGGATTGGATATTCTGAATAATGAACAAAATGTGTTATTTCTTTTATGTGTTGACAATAATGGATAAGTCTCTATTGATTGTAAATAAATAAATAAATTAGTTTAGTAGAAAGGATTAAAATTTCTATATTATATAGTTAAAAATGATATAAATAATTTTTAAAATAACCCACTGCATTTTTATATAATTATTTATAAGTAATTTTCATATATTCATTTGACTATAAGAATAAGTAAATAGTAATTTCACATTCATTTGATGAAAATTTTGATAAAAAATATTTTCATTTCGGAATAGTAAATTCAAAAATTCATTTTATAGATTTATGAAATGAATTTCATCTAACCATAATGGCTATTTACTAGGGTTTTGAAAATAAGATTTTAATATTCTTGAAAATGGTTTTGATCAATTTTTTATAGATATAGAAACACATATAAAATCATTCATTGAAAATAAATCTTTTTAATTTTTTTAAAAATAATTTCATAATTCAAGGAAATATGTTTCTTGGCCATGTTTTTTTAAAACATGGTTCTTAGGTAGGTAAGTCTAAAACTGACTAGATAAATGTATAATCATGCACATACCTAGTGAAATATATTATGTCGTTCTTAGCGAATACATGATTCTATAGAATATTATGCAAATAATTTAGTAATATTTTCATACTACTATATAAATTTATTTTTAATGAATACAGTTTTATTTTTTTGATCAGTATGTAAAATATTTTAATGGGATAAATGGAAATCATCCACACCACCAGTTATGAAATTTCCCAATTGGGGGAACCCATTTGAGTAACATTATAATGAAAAAAACCATATGGTATGAACATTTTTTCAAAAAATATGAAGGAAAACATCCTGTAATTTCTTATTAATATTGAACAATATATTAAGGATTGTACTATAATACAACCACTTAAAATGATATTTTAGTAGTTTTATTACTTTAGAAAAATTCAATAATCTTTAAATGGTTTGAAGATGGAAATTTCCTCATACCATGAAATAATTACGTAACTTATAAAGTAGTTTTGTTAAAAAAAAATACAAGTAAGATGAATGTATATTTTATAAGAATTTGATTTACATATTAAGAAAAATATTGGAGATCAAAATCAAGTGTAATATCACATGAGAAACAATATTATCAATGTTAAAGAATAATTTCAGGATTAAAATCAGTTTAATTAATTATTTATTTGTGAAAAAACACTATACCATTAAAGAAGAAATTCCATATTGTTCCAATGTAGACTATTTTTTGATATATCTCATGTTAATTATCTTTATAACCTCAAAATATTTATGGATATAATGTTATACCAATGTGTTATGTTTATTATTATCTATACCATTAAAATTTTTGTAATGGTCAAATGTTTTTTATTTTGCTTCCAATGAGGGTGGTATAATCTGTAATACTTTTTTTTCATAAATTAACCAATATATTATACTTTCTCTTCCAAAAACCACTATTAATATTTTTCACTCTTGAATAAAACACCCCACATTTTTTTAATGGTTCCAACGAATTTTTTTGATGTTGTTTTCAATTTAAATTCAATGGTATTATTTCATTGAAACAATGTAATAATCAAATAACAATAATTGTTTTTAATATTTGATGTTTGGGGAATATGATTTAGGGTACATTTTCCCATTTTTTAAATATTTAAAAAACCTTGTTATTTTTAGATTAAAATTAAATATGAGTGGAATAACAATCCACAAAAATTCAAAATTATACAATATATTTATATTTTATTAGTAATAATGTATTTTTTTAAAATTTTGATTCCCAAGGTCACTAATTTTTGTTTGAGTAAACAAATAATTCAATATAATTAATAAATATTTAATGCGAAATTATTATGTGACCTAACAACATAAATATCTTATAATCCCCAAACATATGAACAACTAATATTTGGTATAAATAAATTATTTAAATTATTGAAACGATTATCCAAATAAGTAGAAAATATTGGATAGAAATATTAAAATATACCATATGGTCTGAAAAATAGCCACAATATCATCAATTTGAATAATCCATTAATTATCTATTTAGTAGAAATTATTTTATGTTTTTATAAAGATAGAATATAATAATTATTTGGAATTAAGGGAAATAAATTTGGATTCTAAAAACAAGTTAAAATATAATAGAAACTATACATTCATTAGTTAGAGGAAATAATAAGAGGAGATATTGTATAAAAATTTTACATGGAAATAAAAAAGGTTGAACATGATAATATTATTCAAAAAAAACTCTCTTGATGGCGGAAAACTGACTCTTAATAATTAAATATTCAAGTTCATACTCGGTAAACTACATTTTATATATGAAGGATTATTTAATCTATCTAATATCTACCCATTTTATTATCATTAAAATGTTAAATAAATATATAATATTATATAAAATATCAATTGAAGCTTGATGAAAATTATTTTGGAACACTACTATAAGCACTAGTGTAGGATATCACACTCCTCCAACCATTAAATTATTAAAACCCAATGGTTACACCATTATATTAATTGGTTTGTCTATGATAATTAATTCTTTTAATAATGTACTATTTATAATATAATTAATAAACAAAATTGAATCGTTAATTTATGGTTGAATTATAGGGACCAATTATTTATTAGTATACCTTTTAGGATCATTTATTATCCTTTTTTGTTTAATGTAATTTAATATTTTTTTCTTTTCTTTTTTTTGTCACTATTTTTTAATCATGTTTAGAATTTTTTCATACCATTACAAATATAGAAGACATTAAATAATGTGAAATTTATTTTAATCATGATTTAAATTTATATGAATACTAAAATGAAAATATTTTTAGATTCATGGTATGGTAATTTATGAAAAGGCTTCTAATTTTAAAATCACATGGTAGTGGTATATATTCCAATACTGGAATAACATACCCATTAACCTTCAAAACCATTTTTTGAATATTTGTTTACAATACCATCAATTCATGAAATAATAGTTAAATTATTTGTTAAGATTAATTTAATTATATTTTTAGTAAAAACTATGCATTATAATGTGATTTTTTTGGTTAAGTCATTCTTTAGAATTTTAATATATATTTCTATAATAAAAACTTAATCTAGACTATAGAATTAATATGAACATTTTATGCCCCAAAAAACCACAAATTAAATTTATAAGAATCAATATTAGAAATAAAAAATTGTTTTACATCCATAACTTGATAAAATTTCATGATTATTGTTGAACTCAAGTGTAAGAGATATTATTTTTTTATGACAGCTGAGTCAACTGATGATATTTTGGAAAAAAATATCATTATAAAAACCTATAATAGGGAATGAAATAATATTATAAAATATATAAAATTTTAATTATCCATAAAATTTTATTTTAGAAAATTCACTTCATTGTATAGAGTTTAAAGAACCCACTATACCATTCATAACAATTATAATCTGAATCTAATAACAATAAATGTGAATGATAAAAATGTCTATTGTAGTTAATTGAAATAATTGTTGATGCTCGATTTATTATTTTTTCAACCTTCCATTAAAATAAAAATGCGTTTTTGGTGTAAATCATGTATACAATAAATATTTTTAGTTACATGTTTTTTATTAAAACCAAATTTGTTAAACATCTTTCATTACACAAATCACTAAAACTAAATGAATAATATAACCTTATGAAACCATAAATAAATAATAGATACTCTATAATGTAAATAAAAATGTAACTAAACTATTAATACTTTGAATAAATAAAAATAAATTTCATTTTTAATACCAATACCCTGATAAAATTCAATTTACATAACATAATAATGTATAAATAATTATATTATATAAATTATAAATTTTAAATGTTCACTTCTCATAATCTATGTCATTTATTTTATAGTGTTTAGATAATGTTTTAAATATAAAATATTGATAATACATACAATAAATTATGTTCAATATCATATAATATTTATTACTAAGAATGTAATAATTTTTAATGTTTAAAAGACACATATCCAGTTAAAAAATTTGATTAATGATTGAATAAAAATAATAATTAATTTTAAATCTTTTATAAATTAAATCATAAAATATGGTTTTAATATTTTTAATAACAAGTTTACTATTATTAAATGGTGATAATTACATTTCTAGGAAAAAATGATCTTCTACTATAAATTTTAGTTACTATTGTAAAAAATTTATCTTCCAAAGAATAATTTTTTCATAATTCTGTGTATTTTTTTAATTAAGTACATCTATTTTAAAATATAACTATAATAATTTTTATAATCATATATTAAAACAATTTATCACATATTTATTTGGGAATCACTCTAAAATAATATTAAGGTTATACAATAAATAAAATGAAATATTTTTCTAATTGTTTTCAACAATTAATATGTTTTAATTTAAAACATAACTATCTTGATTTTATAAATAGAATAAAAATAAATTAATTCCAAATTTTTATTCAGTAAATAAATATTTTTTTAAAGGAACTTCTTATATTTAAAATAGTTAAATATTTATCATGGATAAATTGTAACCATGTTAATTAGTGCTAAAATGCATAATTATATGTGACTCAATTTTTAATAAATAAATTTTATAATTTAGCCTTCTGGAATTAAATTATTATGATTTAAATCCACACATACTTTTCTCGTAAAAACATATACACCAAAATTACATATCTCTAATGAAATCCATTCTTTCCCCTTACTTAATAATGTTTTTGAAATATTTATTCGTCTTTTTCACATATAAAATGATATCACTTCATCCCATTTCACCAGAAACCCATAGTTTGAAATAAACATAAAAATATAACTTTATTATTATTTGTAAATCACATATAAAAAATTTAACATCATGTTTTAGAGGCATATGATTTTTAAAAATATATTTATTATTTTTAGAATAATATTTCATACATTAGACAAACAAACTAGAATACTGTAATAGTATAGTGTTTTTGGAGACTAGGTACGTAATTTTATAATTTCAAAAAAGATGTTCATATTCTCACATAGGGACCATATAATATATTAGTCATTTTAAGAATTCCATACCTAAAACTTTCTTCCTAACATGGGGAAGGAAGAATAATAAAGGGATATCTATAATGCTCAGTTAGGGTAAAAATAAGAGATAAATATATTATCATATTAAATCATATGATAAGAATCATATTATGTGATAATAAAAATTAGATAAAAATTTTATACCCAATATTTTACATATCATATACTTGATTCATGTAATATAGGTTACCATCCTCAAATATATTACCCATAAGCATAATAAATCATCATAAATTAAACATAAACCGTACTCACATGTCATGAAAGTGTGGATGAATCATGAATACTTAAAAAATCAATTGAAACTAATAATTAATAATGCTATTAACATAGAGGAATAGCAGTTATCACCAATTTCCCACTGTTGATCAGGATGTTATTATTTCCCATTGTGGATTAGTACTCACCTCATTCCCATAATGGACCTGGACACACTTGTTTCACATTTTGGATCAGGAAACACCTATTTTCCACAATTTATCAAGCCCATAGACATTTTCCCAAGTCTTATCTCACAATATATAAATATTTACCAAATTAATTGGAGAGATATATATATAGTTCCCACACATCACTTAAATAAAATCATAAAAATTCGATCAATAAGATCTCAAAAAATTGAAAATATCATAAACCATCAAATGAATAGGAATTCATAATTATTTCATCATATCATAAACTATGGAAATGAGATAGGTTTTATAATCGTTTCATCTTTCCATCATAAATATAAAAAATTCAAATAAATAATAATAATGGTATAATTTGTTTATATCTTACGAAATTAATAAGTTACATCAAAACATCTATTTATATATTTAGAATTATTTTGAAAGTCAAGTCACATGGAACATTTACTGAGTATAATTACTATTCATTGAGAATAAATTTTCAACAGAAATTCATAACATATTTTTGAAATCATTTTCGATGAAAATATTCTTGTGAAATTAAATTATAATATTTAAAAATCATTAAAAAAATTCTTATTGAAAAATATCCTTTCTGATTTGAAATAGAAATTTTAAAAATTAATTAATTCGGAAAATCCTTTTATTTGAAAAAAAATCAAAAATAATAGTGTGATCTTAGAATAAAATAATGTTAATGATGATGATAAGTTTATTTCAGACTTTATTTATTAAAAAAAAATTCCATTCACATTTTTAATAAAATACAAATGTTTATTTTTAAGAAAATTATATGAATATTCCATTAAAATCATACATTTAAAAATAAAAAATTTGTAAAGAATATATTTAAATATCAAATGATATTAATAAAACAGTTATTAATTTTTTATAGATAACATTCTTTGGATGGAATATATTTCTAATCGAAGATATAAATAATTTCATCTATTCTTAAAAAAATCTATATTATTTAATGTCCCAATGAGTGTAGAAATGGTACTATTATTATCATTAATCACTACAGTATAAGAAAATACATGGGTTTTATGATATATAGATATACATAATTTACCTTTTAAAAGATAATCATAAATTCTCCAAATAAAAATGAGATTGTAACATTAAATATTTACAAATTTAGACACTATAAAACATAAAAACCATAAAGTAAACTAATTTAATGAAACAAATAATATCATGGGGATAAATAAATTCGTAAAATCACATGATATTTTTACCATATATACTCCTTGTAAAGGATAATAGTTTCATAACATAACAAATATATCGAAGACTGCAAATTGAGACAAATTTCAACTACTGAATTGTTCACTTTTAAAGAACAAACCCCATGAAAGTCTGTTTTAATATAGATATTTAATCCACATTTTTTCAGTGGAATAATTATAATATACATTAAAGGTCGGAATATAGAACATAAAAATTAATCTATGTTGAATATAGAATGTGTCTCAAAGAATTAAAAAAGGTGAGACAAAATACCTTACCTAATGTTTTGACTTTCATTGTACATGTTAAATCCTCATGAATAATAAATATTTTTTTATTAAAAAATTTATTATCAATCATATATATTTATATTTCAACATAAATTTGTTGTTTTGAACTTTTATTAAGCACTTATTAAAAAATTATATATTCTACTCAAAATTTGGGTAATAATCATTTTCTTTATCATATATATCTTTTCTAAGTAATCTTAATTTGAATTTTTTTATCATATCCAGTTTATAAAACCTGATATGAGTATCATAAATATTCATTGTATATGTATTTATAGTAATCCAAAAATATTTATTGATTGTAAACAAAATATATTATTCGTGGAGACGGTAGGTTATACATACGCATGAAAACTATTTCTATATTCATGAAAGATTATGATAATGAATGGTAATTTATATATTATAATTCTATAATAATTTTAATTTCAAATATATCAAAAATATTCTATAAATGCATGATTATTACCTTCATTATAAAGCATGAATTAATCACATCGCTTAACAAGGCGGTTGTTCATTGTACTCAAGAGAGTCATTAACGTATTCCCAAAAAATGCAATGAATGAAGGTATTTATGATATAATATTTCCATAAGAACAATCATAAAAAAAATATAATCTATATAATACTAATACATCTCAATTTACAACCATTATTGGTGGTAATGCAAAATCATATGACACCGATCCGTGAGGTGGTAGTCCGTCATACACATAAATGATTATTTTGTAACCCATTTGATGGAAGTTGGAATGTGTGTAGAAAATTACAAAAATAAAAATCATATAATTATATTAAGTATATATTTTATTTTATAATATTGGAATACTAATTATTTATTGATTTTGAGTAGTAAACAAAAAAGAAAATGGTATTCGAGGATTATTACATATTCTATTGCTATCCTACATTGGTTTCAACAAAAAAACTTCTAAGGAGGGATTTGTGTCCAAAATAAGGTTTTAAGAATCATATGAGGGAATATGGGAATTAATGAGTGATTATTTTTTCTAAAAAAATGTGTTATATGTTTTTAATATAAGATAGGAAGGGGTTTATTTTTATAAGTGTGGTGAGTGTCAGAATTGAAATTTTCTGAAAATAAGAAAATAAACTAATTTTTTTCTAATGAATCATGGATAATAAATAATATCAACTCTAAAATAGAAGTTATAAGTTATAAATTTTGTGATCAAATTAGTTTTGGTATATTTTTGTGTAATTTTTACGTACAACATTTTTCGATTAAACCCCTAGTAAAATCATTTTTACCACAATTGTGGTAAATTATTAATATAAATTTTACTAATTTTTTCTGTAAAAAAATTAATTTAATTTATTATATTATATAAAATTATTATAAAAATTTATGTTAAATCTTTTTATCCAAATTATAGTCATATATATGAAAAAATGTAATTTAAAATTAGTCCTGGAGGGGTGATGAGACGAATGATTTTAAAAATGAAAATAGTCAAATGATTGATGTGTTTTAAAATCAAACATCAAAATGAAATTTATTCAAATGAGATAAATTTGTTTATTTTATATAAAATTTTTCTAACTATACATTAATAAAATTAAATATAATTTATCTTTATTGATAAATTAAATTAAAATAATGTTTCCAATTAAAATTCAATATTTTTCACTATTCACCAAAATTAATATTCTCATAAAGTTCTCATAAATTCACCAATTTATAATTTTGAAATTAAGATTATTTTTTATTTATTGAGTTAAATTTCCAAAATGTGAAAATACATTTCCATAAATCCCTCAAATGTGGTTATTTGTTTTTTACAGAAATCAATTTTATCCAAGGATAAAATTATTTATATTATCTTTTTATAAAACAATCATTTTATAAATCTCAATTATATTTCATTGATATAAAATATATAAATTTATTAACAAAATTCCCCATTATGGATTATTTTAATAAATTTAAATAGAGAAACATTATGCAGTTTACAACAACTTATTAAAAAGCACATTTAAAAAAAAGGTAAATATATACTAAAATATAATATAAAGTTGATTAATGATAATTTATTTTATTAAATTTAAAAAATTAGTAATTATTAAAATTATAAAAAATAGGGGAATTTAAATAACATAATTTATTGAAATCAAAAAATATTTTTAAAAAAATTAGTATTTTAAACTATTCGATGAAAAATAAACAATATAAGAAAATTAAAATAATATTACTATTAGTTAATTTCTATATTGAGATATCAAAAATTATTCTCATTTTATCAAATTCCTATTAAAAGAATACTATAAATTAATTACTATATTTCTTCATAAAATAATTTTCACTGTTGAGGAATTATTTATAAGAATATAATAACATTAATAGAAATTGAATGATTATTTACTAATAATATATTAATAAATTAATATTCATCATGAAGTTTATATATTTATTTCATAAATTAGTTAATTTTTTTTATACACACCTTATTAACATCCATGTTTTGATTTTTTTTTATTTCACGATTCATTGAAGCTTAGTGTCTTGAGACATGAAAGTTATCTAATAACTCATTATTTTTTGTAAAGCAAGATAAACATGGGGATGCATATAAAACTCTCTATGAAGAAATTTAAATTAAATTGAAAATAATATTTCATAAGATCTCAGGATGTTACACATGTACATCATTTTAAAAGACTACATCCATTGAATATTAATATTCCCAATGTCAGTATTACTAAAGCTTTCAATTCCTTTCAGTAACATTCTCATCCTCCCTCTTCAAATACAATTCTATATATATATATATATATATATGTATAATTACTTAAATATAAATAATATACTTTAATTTTATTATATTTATGTTATAAACGTTATCTAGAACACTCCAAATCAATTGTAAAAACTAAAAAGTTGCTCACGCATGTGTGCAGACTTCCACCTCCATGAATGAAATGTTTTGTATTTCACAACCACCCTTGTTGTTGGATATAGAAATTTATTCAGTAAATATATTGGTATTAATTTTTTATTAAGTAAATCAAAATTATTCTTTTATAAGAAATATTATATATAAGTTGTCATTGTTAATCTAACTACCATAAATAAGCATGCCAAGAAGAAAAGATATTTAATTATAATTGGAATCATTACTTCACTAAAAATAAGATTATAAGTCTTAAAAATTATAATTAATAACCTTAATAACCTCAAAATATTTTCATTTTACTTTTTTGATAGTGATTGTATAACTATATAGTCCCTTCCTGAGTAAAACATACACTTTTATTATTTGGTCAGTTTTACAACATATATTAAAGATGATACAAATTTATATCAATAATGAATATAGAAAACATATTGGATACGAATAATAGAATAATTATTTTTTTGGTACAATAATTATAATATTAACCTTTTAATCACTAATTATGAAAACATCATTATGTCTTTATAAATTACTAAAACAAGATCATCATAGACTTCATTATAAAAAATAATAAAATAATCTCTTATGAAATTTATTTATAAAAAATTATATAATTATTAAAAAATAGATTCTTTTACCTTTTATGATCTAGGATTGAGGAAATTTTGGAGAATAATAAGGAAAAAAACTATTACAAAACCATTTCCAGATTAATATTACACACATCTGATATTCAAAATCGAAATAACTAAATAATATAAATGTAAAATATAATTGTAGTTGGCTATTATAAAAGATTTTAGATATAAATAAAGATAATAAATAGTTTATTAAGATATTTATTTTTAATTTACATGTCATCGAGTCTTTCTAGAAGAATTTTTATATAATGGTAAGGGGTTCTTTTCCTAATATTTTATTTATTATGACTTTTTTATATAGTTAAACATGTTATACAAAATACGGTATTAATATTTCCTGATTAACTTATATTATCATATTTATATAATTAATGGGTTATGATGTTCTATATCATGTTCTCACTTCAAATGGATTTTGAATATATATATGAAATTTTAATTGTTAACACAACTTTTATTGTTGATTTATAATCATTCTTTGTGAACTTCATTCTTATATGATTTTCTTAATCCAAAATATGATTTTACATCATGGTAATTTATTTTACTATATAGTGATAATTTCATTTTTATAAACATATTATACCTTGATAACATTACTTCTCAAAATTCATATAATTGTTGGGAATAATTATAATCCACATTAATGATGATTTCTCTTTATTTTCCATATATTCAATCTCGCTAATTTTTTACATTATATTTGGAAAACAAATTAATTGTTATCTAATTTTACCTTCAAAATTTTTTCATTAAATTTTAAAGTGGAATTTAAATTAAACTATATACAATGTAGAGTTTGAAAAAGGTATCTCAATATAATAAAATGGATAACATTCCATGAAAAATTGGTTTAGGTGACACTCCACCTTTCCATTCAATAAAACATTAGTCAATTTAGAATTTTATCCTTAAAAAGAGAAAAACAATGATTTAAATGTATTTACTTTAAATTTTTTTTAAAAAAATTATAGTGACCATTATCACTATATTCTTATAATAACGTTGAAAATATTTCATACAATATGTTGTTATGTTTTTATTTCTAATTAATACATCATTTCTTTATTAGCATCATTCATATCAATGATGATTATAGTCCATATTTTAAAAAATTCTACCAATTAAACCAAATTCATAGTAATCTTAAAATGAAATGGGTCATTTCTACTATTTAATTCAAATTGATTTATGTGATGATCCTAAAAATGAGTTTTCCATATATTCCATCATCCTATACTAAATTCTATGGTGTTCTATTATGATAACATCTACATTATTTCATTATATAGATTATCCAAATGATGTGTATTATCTGGTAAAACATTTCAATTTTGAAAAAATATATTCTTTGTTGGAAATATTATATTATTAACCCATACATCACACATAATGTTTTACATATAAATAGTATTCCGTGTAAATTCTATGATTCATTATGTAGGAAATAAATATTTAGAGTTGACATGATGATTATTATTGGGTTGAATTTATTAGTGATATTTTAGGATACCTTGGTGAACATCATTTAAAATGTAAAACCCTTATATTTTATTATACAATTCTATTTAATATATGTTGGTCAATGTATGACACTCAAGAGGGCGGTGAATTTTGGTCCTATAAAAACATCAGTTAAAATGTAAATTTAAAATATTGCCCCAAATTTAAAACAAAATAGGACACTTAATCAATGTAGTGACCTTATAATAATCTTAATAATCAACTAGTTTCACATAAGATTGATTATTTATTTATTATAACAATATCAGATATTGAAACAACTATATAAACTATTCTAATAAGAAATAATAGATCTAAAGACTCACCAAGACTAACTAGAATAGTGAAATTTAGTTTTTTGATGTATAAATAAAGATTAGGAAAATAAGTTGTAAAACACAGTGGATATAAAAGAAGGGGTTTAGTGTCAAGTCGAGGCATATTCGGCTCATGTTGGTGATCACCTACCGCAAAGAAATATATAGTTAAAGGTATTGACACACACCATGGATTGTGGTTTATAAAATAGCACGCAAACTATCATGGTCACAAAACCTCTATCATAGTTCTTTTGTGGGAACAAAATACAACTAGGTCATGCATGACTACTTCAATAGTTCTTCATGGTATAAATAGGTGTAAAAAATAATTGTGTGAAGATATCTAGTATCTTACAGTTCATTGAAGAAGACATGTGGGTTTTAAAAACATATTCCCACACTCCATGAAAATGTAATTTTTGATACACATTAGTAAATTATAGATTATATAGGGGTTAAAAGTCTCTGAGTGTCATTTATTTCAGCTCAAGACTCTTTGATGTATCAAAGATGAAGCTGGAGTCCACTTCTGGAAGTAGAGCCTGAAATAAAGTGCCCTGGAGCACAATGTTCTATCTCCCATAAGGGTGAGATGTTTTTCTCCTTAGGTTCAGTTTAATTCTAGAGAGATGATGGAACATTTATTGATAGCATTCTTATGGTTCTCAATAAGAAAGTATGAAGAATTTCTCATGTGTTCTTCCTTTCTGTATATTTCTATTGTTGTATTGATAATGTTTCTTCTAGTATCAATCTTGTATATGTGTGTCATCTCATTTATGCACTCTTCTTTTAATATATATCTTTCCATCCCGAAAATGTGCATGTTTTATGTTAGATTTTGTAACTTGTATTTCTGACATCCTCAATTATGAAATCATCCAAAAATCATTAAATTAATTTATCGCATTAAAACACTCAAAATATGACATTTTGAAGTAATATTAAAGAATAAAAATATAATCATTCTATCTGTGATTCTTATGTTAGTATGACCTTTATTCAGTGAATCATTCAAACGTTGTATCCCTATATCTGTCTTTTAATATGTTGGTAAGTCATTGTGTTGGAAGGTCATTGTGTTGGTAGGTCTTTGCATTGGTATGTACTTGAATCGGTAGTTCCTTTGAACAATCAGTGAGACAGTCAGGGTGTCGATGTGTCAATTTCACTATCAGTGAGTCCTTGCATTAGTAGATCCATGATTAGGTATCTCCATGAGTTGGAAAGTCAATTGAGATATTGGTGAATCGTTTGATCTATTGATGTCTTTTCTCTTTGTCCACTTTCAATCTGAAATACATAGAAAAAATACTACATATTGTACAATCTTACAAGATAAATGTTTACTGAATGTGTTAAAATTAAATGTGATTATAGATAATTTTAATTAAAAAAATTTAAAATTAAATAAACATTATTTAAATTATTAGACATAATTAATAATATTTGAAATAATTTGTGACTATTAAAATCATTTATACTTGAGAGGGTGGCCAACAGTCTCTTATGGGCCTAAAGTTTCACAAATGTTTAATGGTCCCAAATCACAACAACAATTTTTAAAATTATTTGATATGGACTATAATCATTCTACATATAATCTACTATTATTGATGAATTTTCTTAATATATAGATAAGGTTCAAAGGTAAAATAAATAATAATTTCAACGAATGAAAAAATAAAATTCATAATAGTGGTATAAAAGGTAATGTAAATTAGGATAATGAAATCAATTCCCTCCCTTTTGGAATTATAAAAAAGCGCAAGGGTACCAAAAATTGTTTTGCCCCTTTTAATTATAATTAGTAATGAAACATGTATCAATTGAATAATAATTATCTGGGAAGAATAGATAGAAGATAAATATATGAATGACAAAAACATAGAAATTCCATTAATCATTGAAGTATCATGGATTAAAAATCCCCATGAATATACAAAAAAAAGACAACTAAATAGCCCTATTAGAGATTTATCCACACTATTTTTCATGATTAATAGTTTCCTTCCCTTTCCCAGAGGGGGAAATAGAGGGTCCAATAGGTTTTCTCTTAAAAGATGGAGGGTAAGAAGAAATTTTCAGAAGAGGTAGGATCACTCATTCTGGAAAATAAAGCACAAGACTCAGTTTGGGTAGTGACAACACATAAGGTTCATTATTCTCTTGAATCGACAATTGGATATGAAATAATTCATAATCAACAAACAAATGAGTTGTAGAAGATCATCCAACAAATCCAATAGGTGCATTAGTGGTCACCACAATCACTTCACTTTTCAAATGAAGGTATGGCTTCAACAGCATGATGAAAAACATAAGGATTTCACCACCATACATCATATATTTCTTAAAATCATCTTTATTCTCCATAATTTTTTCCAAAATAGGTGTGAATTACTTCATGTTTTTTACTTGATCTTTAACATATTTGGTTACTAGAGGTAATGACAATTTCTATTTCAAATACATGAAGAGATTAGTAAACTGATGTTTGGTAATGAACTTCTAGAAATAGTTGTCCAATTTTTTGCGATCTCTTCATTTGCAATCTCAGCACTATTGAAATACATATTCACCCTATCATGATCATGGTTACTATTTGTTTAAATCATTTCATGGCCGGACAAACTGGAAGCATCAAATAGGATTTTAAGCACTTCCTTAAAATCATTTCTCACTACCTCAATGTCTAAGTAATGATGTGTATAAACATAGGTATAAGGAACATTAGTAAAAGCTTAGGAATGAGTTCAAAAGATTTAAGAATAGTATCTATATATCCTTTATACTCAGAGGGTAAATTATTTATTGTAGAGACAAGCTCATACATTTCTTTTCTCAAACATTATAGTATTTTTAAGAGTTGTATCAACAGTTGTGATTAATTTGTGTTGAATATCTTCTATCACTTTCTTTGAAACATTAGCTCCATCAGCCTCACTAATACCCATATTATGACATGGGATAGAAACAGATTTCCTAAACTGCTTCATTTCCGCAATTGAAGATTCGATAGAATGTAATTCATTACTCAGCTCAATGTTTTCCCTTCTAGATTGTTGAATCTCGCGGACCTTATGAGATTTAACTATTACACATACTACAAAACAAACTTATTCCTTAAACCTTTCAAAGTCTTCTTTCATGACAGAGTCACTATGAAGGATCTCAAAAAAAAAATCTTTGGAAAAAGATACAAATAACTTATCATATGAGTCATCATAATCCAAACCAAATGCTATATACCTAAGATTCTATCCCCATTCTGTCATAACATCACCATCTAAAGGATTTATAGGGTCAAGTATTACTCTTCCTAGTTAATTTTCCTCATCATCTTGATCTATCCTTTTCTGAGTCTCCTCCTTAATATGAGATTACCTCACTAGTTTCTCACCTTCAACATGATTTCTCATTCTTTTATAAACTAATAGAGGTGAAATAATCTCTTGAACTTCTACTCCATTATGAACATCATCATTTTATATTTCTTCAAAAACCACTTTAGAAGGTTCATATAACTATTTCCGAAATACTGGTTCAACAATATCCATATCTCCACCTTCATCATTCCTATGATGGTCACCATCACATTCATAACCTTCATCATGTCCAAATACATGCTCTTAATTTCTATTTTTCAGCATTTTTTACACTTTATTCCACTTCACTACTACTTCCTCTGCCACTAGCACTTTCATCTTCTTCACTCCTTCTTCATCAGAGCCACTGGATTTACTCACATATACCATACTACATGAACTTCTACCTCATCTTCCTTATTTTCTTCAAATGTTGTCTCAACAGAGTGTAAAGAATGTGGAGGACAATGTGGTCAAAAAGAAAATTCTTTGTAAGATTCATTGGAGTCAGGATCACCCATATAATCGATTGGTGACCCTAGATCACTAACTGGTGTGGCATGCTCTTCTTTTTCTTTTTAAGAGTAAACAACGTCCTCAATTGGTTCCACACTAGTATCATTAATATTCATAGGAATAAATTGATAGTCCACTAGATTACTCTTATTATAGATTGTATCTTCATTCCAACCCATTCATTCCTCCTTTGGTTATATTTGAGATTCGTCATTTTATATATCTCTTTACATAGGAAGATCCAACTACACTCAGAATCAAGATCATCTCCATCACTAACATAACCTTTACCTTTTAGAATATCTTATATTAACCTTTGATAATTCGAGGAATTGGTATAGAAATATGGACTGATCATTTTTTTTATGTTTATATAAATGTATCTACATAGATCTGACATAATTTTCATTCCTAAACGATAAACCAAGTAGACATCTTGTTACTTTATAGATGAAATTTCCCCTTTCCGTGGAAATATTTGATACTATATAAGCTTGAAAATAATTCTAAACTACACATTTAACTCTATAGTAACGGGTATACTGTGTTGATCATTATTAGTTAGCTTTTTCGGAGATGTCTTGAAGCATAAAAAGTCACTCTAAGGTAAAGAGGTACCTTGGTAATCATCAAATACACCCTCATGAGGGACATTAAGACATTCATCTTATTGTCTTGATGAAAAAACATTATTTATTTTCACTTTGACTTAATCCAAAAAACATCACTTCATTCCACTAAGAACTTCATATTCATATAAAATTCATTATATAGATTTAGGTAGAAGTGTCTTTCACTGTTGTAGTTCCAATCAAGACATCCTTGATCCAGAAACACTATGAGAAGAAAAGACTTTATTTCTAATAGGCATTCTACAGGAACTGTTTTTATGATAGTCACTACACGGTTCGCCAAATTATGATTCACAGGTCCTGAAGATTTTATCGATCCCCTTCTCTTTTTCTCAACAACATGATTCGTGCCACCGTCTATAGATCTCTTCACCCATTCCATTACAATAGTTCAGTTTCAAGGTTGCAACATTAAAGGTTGGCGGTAGAGATATACGACTAATTAAGTGTAATGGTATAAGAGTGGAGTGGATTGACTCAAATTTATATCATTCAGGGCTTTGAAATCACTTAATCATCAATCCGTGTACTAGGTTCAAAAAAATAAATGAAACATTTTCATTTTGGTTAAAACATAAAACATATAAAAACATTGAATCATCGGTGTCAATATGATATATTATTTATAACACTAACATTGTCAGTGTGACATGGAGTTAGTGTCCGCTTGAAAGCTAGGTCGACATAAAAAAATAATCGGTGTCTACATGACAACTATGGTGAAAAGAAAATTTAATTAGTGTCATCTTGAAAACTTTGTCGGCATGAAAAAGTCATCAATGTCATCATGAAAAAGTCAACTTCATACTTTCAGTGTTGCTATGACACCATTTTTTTGACTTTTCTACTGTCGGTATGAAAACTTCACTTAAAAATATCATAGGAATACCAATATAAGGTTCTATATATTAATCATTCCAAACCCATACTGGATGTTGTTCATTATTTCATAATTCAATGTCTTAGTGAAAATTTCATAATGATGATGCATAATGCCTATGAACTTTTATGTTTTATAACATTTCTAATAGTGGCCTCTCAAAATGTGTTGTCTTACATCAATGTGTTTTTTCATTGAATGTAAAAGATGATTAATAGAAATATTAATATCACTTTTCTTATCAATATTCGTAGATACATGTGTGAATTGATATATATAGTCTAGTAATGTGTGTTTCATCCACAAAATTTGGGCACAAAAACTACCAGTAGCTATGTATTTCGCTTTTGTAGTAGATAATGAAATTGAATTTGGTGTATTAATACACTATGAAACTGGAGACTTTTCCAAAATGTGACATGTTTTAGAGGTGCTTTTTCTGTCAATATTACAGCCAAGAAAGTCAGCATTTTAATAACTCACCCAATCTAAATGTAATCCACTTGGATATAGTAGTCATAAATTGGTTGAATATTTGGGATATTAAATGATCTTTTTTACAACATTTATGTAAGATTCACTTGGGTTTTCATGAATATGTTCACATATTCAGACAATAAATAAATATCTAGGCTATTATAAGTTAAGTATAATAATCTTCAAACGATTCCTAAATATGTTTTTTTGATCAACAGATTTATCATCTTTATCATGGTTCCACTTACAAGTGGTACTCACTATAATGTCACCATTTTTAGTGATTTCAAAGAAAAATATTTTTAAAATATCCATAGAGTATTTATTTGATTCATACAAATTGTTTCTTTAATTTAAATTAGTTTAAATCCATGAACAAATTTGACTTCACCCATTAAACACATTTCAAATTCACTTTGCATCATTTTTGGAAGATCTAGACATAATAATTTTTTTGAAGATCAAAATATAATTTCAGCAACATATATTTGAACAACTATAACATATTTATAAATTCATTTTATAAAAAGTGTAGGATCAACAAAACATTTTTCAAAACCATTAGAAATATGAAAAGTGTTGACCCTATCATACCATGCTCTTGGAAATTTCTTTAAGCCATATAAATATTTAATTAATTTAAAAACATTATTTGAAATATGGATATTTGTAAAACTATAAAGTGTTTAAACAAAAATATCCTCAACTATATAACCAATTAATAATGCTATTTTAATGTCAATTTGATAATGTTTTAAATATATATGTGATGAATATGAAATCATGTTTTTAATGGAATCATGTATAGCTACTGGTGCAATGGTTTACTTATAGTAAATACCTTCTTCTTGACTATAACATTGTGTAAACAATATATATTCGTTTCTAACTATGTTACCAGCTACATATACTTGATTCGTAAACACCCATTTAATGCCTAGGTTCATGGTTTCTTTTGGTCTATCTATAATTTTTCAGACATTGTATCTTTCAAACTAAATTAACTCTTCTTTTATATCACCAAAAATCCATCAGTGGTATCATCATAGATTTTCATAGGTACAAGTTGTGATAGAGAAGCTAGATATCCAACCTTATTTCTAAGAGAATATGTAGTATGAGTTCCTCTGTCTAAATCTCTAACTATAGCATAAAAATGATGCTTCTTGAGAGTTTTAATAGGTTAATAAAATGAAGGGCTTGTCACATCATGTTCTTCTTCTAATTTACGTTACTTATGAAAATAATCTAGAGAATTTTAAGAACTGGAAATTTTGACAAATTTCTTCACGGGATAGTTAGAGGATTTAGTATTTATGTCCATATTTGACATGTAATCCTCAATATTTTCTATATTGTTTTTTGGGTCATTTGGATCTATCTCATCCCTCATAACATGTTTAGATTCATCCACACATTTATATCTCTTATTTATGACTCTACATGACTGAAGAGAAATTTAATAATATAGGAAAATCCATTCATTGCACATAGAGGAATATTTGTCCATATTAGACTTATTGTTATGAATATAGACTTTGAAACCAAAAATATTAATGTTGCTAACCTTTAGTTAACTATTATTCCACAACTCATAAGTATAGGTCTAATCAAGACTCTATTAATTATATAGTATAATGTTTTTACATATTCTTCCCAAAATTATATAGGTAGGCCATAATCATTATGCATGGTTCTAGAAATTTTGTTCGTGGTTCTATTTATCCATTCTATGAATCAATTTTTCTAGGGTGTCCTCAGGGTAGAAAAGATATGAATATAGGTATTTTGTGAGAAAAAGGATTCAAAACACTTGGTTCTCAAAAATCACATCAATGGTCACTCTTTAGTGTTTTAATTATAATGCTACTATAATTTTCTACAGTCCAAATATACCTGGTGAAATGAGAGAAAGATTTAATTTTGGGAGCTAATAAGAGGGTCCAAGTATACCTAGAGTAGTAATCTACAACAATATAGACATATTTATTCCAGCATGGACATGAAAATATAGAAGGTCTAAAAAGATCCATATGAACACACTAAATAAGGTGATAAGTTGAAACATCATTCATTGGATTGAAAGGGATTCTTTGATGTTTAACCTTATAATATGAATTAAAATATTTATCATTTGGAAACTCCAGTTTGGGTAGATCCTTGACTAAGCATTTTAATGTAATCATTCTAAGTGATTTGTATAATGTAGTTCCCTAATCTCCTTTTTGAAAGTCAGCACTCTTTATGAAAAGAATGCAAACATGAAAAATTATGAGAAATTAAAGAATAAAAATCAATAGAATAATCATTTTCATTTATGAAATAATAAAATAATAACATATTATTGGAGTAAAAAACATTTTAATCATCATTTTCAAATTTTACATTAAAACTATTATCACCCAAAGTGACATAACCACCATCAATTTTTATCAGGTTCTTAAAGCATGATTAATCTCATGTCATGTGTCATGAAAATACAATTTCCACATGTCATATTCTTTTATAGGATCTCTTCAATCAATTTCTTAATTAAAACCGATTAGAAAAGAGAATATTCTGGTTCTTAGATTTCTTGGGTCCTATAATATTAGTAATAAGAGCTTTGGTAACCCACATTTTCTTCATGGATAACTTATATGAAATGTGTAATGTATTTTTCAAATATAGTTTACATAGTCCATAATTACATGAAATAGTAGAATATATTTCATTAGTGAAACTTATAGAAAAGTTTCCATATCTCATCATTAAACTGGATTTTCCAGATTTTAATTTAAAATGAGTTTTAGAAATTTTTCTCTTTCCATGTAGGTATATTATTCTAGTAATATATTATGGAGCTAATTATTTACCATGAATTTTAACTAATATTTATGTTCTATTTTTAATTATTTTTTATTACATTTTCTATTTCTCATTTGACAATTTATGTTCATTGTTTTCATTTTGTAGTTGGGAATTTTTCTCTTTTTCTACAGCATGTTCTGATTTAATGGTGGTAGTCATGAATAATATTTCACCAAATATTTGTATTTAACTTTTAGTTTATTACATGTGTAGTCTATTATTCCTCAATATTAAATAATTTCTTCATTTTACATATATTCAGAATCACTTTCATCTACAAAATTGTAAGCATTATGTTAAAGAGATTTTAGTGTTCCCTCAGATGTGTTTATCATAAAACAGATATTTCAATTATTTTCCATTTCATATAAAGAGGATTATTATTCATATTATTTTTCCTCAAAATCACTCCATGTTTCCTTCTTGGACATTTCATATTTTATAAACATATCATTATACTTTATATTGTACTTTATATTGGGACGGTCAACCATTAAATGTCCCCATCATTTTTCACTCAAAGTAGATAATTTCATTTTAAGTATCATCTATTTTAAAAGAATTCTTCAAATTTCCCTTATTATAATACTTAAAATTTTAATTGGGATTTATAAATAATTTATTATTTCAATAAAATCTCATTACCCTTATGGGTGTTTGATCCATCTCTTCATCACTTTATATTGATGATTGTCCATCACTTGACCATCCAATTTTATCATGACCTTTTTAGTTGTTATTAGAGGTGCATAATTGAATGCAAAAAAAATTCATTTGATTTCATCATCCTCTTATTTATTTAAATTATTTCATACTCATACATCATCAACTTTCCTATCAACTCTATTATGATAAAATTACTAATGTCACAAGATTAATTAATTGGTATTGATGTCCTTCTCTATCTATCTAGTAATAATCTTTGTGTTATCACGATTCTATCATTCTCTGTAATATCTATTATAAACGAGATCATGGTGTTCAAAATTTCATTAAACCTGATATACATGTCATAAATAGGCTCATCAGGCTTCGTTATAAAATTATCATACTTAACAGTATATTTTTTATGTCTCATCTCATTAAAATTAATAGTTACTTCATTTGAGATAGTTAAGGTGTCCCAAATCTCAAATGAAAATTTACAAGAAGATATTCATTTAAATTTCACATCCAACAGTGAACAAAACTGACCATTAATAGCTTTTGAATTGTCATTATAAGTATACTCTTTAGATTCACTCCATTTTGTTCTTGGAGTTTCTGGTATTTCATATTTGACATCTATTACGGTCCAAATAACAAACCCAATTTGTTCTAAGTGAATTTTCATCTTAATATTTGCACAAGGCATAGTCTGTTCCATTAATGTAGGTTGGTCTATTTGTATCATAACCTTCCAATTATTATCCATATTAAAGAAATGTTTTTGAAGAGATAAAAATTTAAAGTGAACATAAATTATGAGATCGTTAAACACAACTAAAATCATAGTTTAAACTATTTTACAATGCATTGAAATCATTAAAAATAGTAGTTTAAAACTAATCCATTGATACAAAATATTGGTTGGATTATAACACTCATGAGGGGGAGACTTAGTAGCTAAAAAATTGATGTAAAAAATGTTGATTTAAAAGATTACCCCAAATTTAAAACATAACAGAAAAATTTAATCAAAGTTGTAAATTCATAATAGTTTAACAATTAAACTAGTTTTTAGGAGATTGATTATTTCATAGTCTTAACATGGTGACATATTGACACCACTTTTTGAACTAATATAATATGAAAAAACATTTAGAAACACTATCCAAGTATAATTATCAATGTGAAATTTTGTTTTCATAAGTACTGGTGAAAATATAGAATTCTAAATTTGAAAAATAAATGGATATAAAATAAGAGGTTTAATATCGTTATTAGTCTTAGTCTAATCAACTTGGTGATCCCCTAACACTATGAAATCTATATATAAAGGTATTAATCAACTTCCTTGATCAGGTTTTAAAAAAAAGTACACAAAATGTCAATGTTATAAGACCACTGCCATAGATCTTCATGGGAACAAAATACAACATGTTCACCCTGGACCTCTTCCATTGTAATTTATGTGACATATAGATATAAGATGATAATTGTGTGTGGATATATAGAATCATATAGATCGGTGCAGGTGATAGTGTGTGTTTTACAGATAGATGAAAACACTACTCAAAAATTCAATTAAATGGTACACAACTATGAAATAAATATTTGATAGGGTTTATAATCCTCTGAGTGTTATGTAGTCTAGATCTTGATTTTTTCATGTATCATTGATGAAGCTAGATCCCTATTTTTTAAGGATACATTGAAACATAGTGTCATGGAACACTATTTTCTTTCTTCTAGGAGGGTGAGGATTTCTTCTTCTTAGGTTTAGTAAAATGTTGTAGAGATGATTGGATATTGATGGAAAACATTTCTCTGGTTCAGAGAAACCGTGTATGAAGAATTACTCATGTGTTCTTCCTTTATTTATGTTTCTAATATGGATTTTCTATTATGTTATCTCATAATTAAACTAATAATTCTCATTAAAATACTCAAAATATGTCCTTTAGAAGTAATATTATATAAAATAATATTTAAGAAGTGTATCGGTAAGTCCTTTGTCGGTATCTTCTCTTATTGGTGACTCATTCTATCTATTCCTCCATCTATCAGTAAGTTTATGCCTATGTAAATCCTATGTCAGTATGTCTTTGTGTTGGTAGGTCCTTACATTGGTAGGTCATTGTGTCACAAGGTCCTTATGTCGGTAGGTCCTTCGAACTATAAAGGAGACAGCCAATATATCGGCATATCGATTGCACTGACGGTGAGTCCATGCATCGGTAGCTACATGCATCTATAGGACCATGAATAGGTAAGTTAATTGAGATGTTGATGACTCATTTGAACTATATTTGTCTCATCACTTCTATCGGTATCATTCTGACATACATAGAAAAAATACTATTTCCTAGACTATCATACATCATAAATATTATAAGAACGTGTTAAACATATATGTGATCATAAATAATATTAATTACTCATATTGAATCTTAAATAAACATGATTGAAATTATTATACATCATTAATATGATTTTACCTGATTATTGATTTTTAAAATAATTGATACTAGAGAGGGTGGACAACAGTCTCATTTGGGCCAGAAATATATTTTAATTGTTTGATAAGATAAATTAAATGTAACACTACTTTTAAACAATGAATAATAAAATACTAAATTATAATTATTTAATATCATAATTACCTCCATGTAATTTGATTATAGAAAATTAATAAAAAAACTAAATTATGAAATAATATTTTTTACAGGTTATAAAAAAGAATTCCTTGGTTATAAGATTTTTTAAAATAAAATAAATAAATTTGATGGTAAAAATATTTTTTTTTGAAACATTGTTTTTTGGATGCACTTTGTATTTATCATACTATACTATATTAATAACTCATTATTAATAATTTTAATGAAAAAATCAGATAAAATAGTCAATAAAATAAATTTAAATTCATTTATTTATGGTTATTAGGAAAGAAAGAAGAATAAAGTCAGTTTATGCTTCAAAAACCATTTTCCAAATTTTTTTATTGTTTCAAATGAATGAATATTATAATTAATATCTTCCACCCATAAAATTTTTATTTCAAAATTCTCATATAATTATTTAAATCATAATTTTATATAATTAATAGGAATAATTCATTGATTTTTTTTAAATATAAATTTATGATAGAATAATGAAAAAATTAAAGAACCATAAATTGTATGTTTTGTGGAATTTAATTAACTAAAAAAATAATATATAGTTAATCCATTTTCTCATGAATTTTTTTTGTATTAGAATAATTTTTTATATTTTTATTTTTAATTTGGGAACCCATTATTGATTTCATTCATATATGTAATATTTTACTCATATTAAAAAAATGTAATTTTTTAGTAGTATGGTCGGAGGGATAAATTCATTTTTATCATGATATAAAACATTACAAACCATCACTTTCTATTAAATTTCTGATAATTAATTAAAACCCACATTTTTACAATATATCCTTGTCAAATGGTATTTACATTATATCAGGTAGTTGCCTAGTAATTTTCTTTGAATCATATTATTTACATTAGTAAAAAGTGATTTCTCCCACCTCTATAATATAAATCTGATTAAATGGAACCAATATTTAGATATATAATTATAAAATTGTAATAATTAACCTTTTATTTTTTCCCATTTAATTTTTTTATTTTTTAAATAATTTCTGTTATCATAGTTAAGGTTAAAATGGAATTAAAGTGTTTTAATGTCATGAGACATGTTATTATTGATGAGGTAAATTATAGAAATGTTCCACACCCTTGCTTATTTAAGATGAAAGAGAGAAAATAACCCTCAAGTCCCGCCTTTAATAGGCCATAGAGTGGCGACTTAAACCAAGGGTATAGAATGTTACACAAAATGGAATTCATCACAATTTTTATTGAAAATGAGATCAGGAGATAATATGGTAAAAAATAAAAAGAACACCATATTTTTATTTAAAGGAAACCAGAATACAACCCATGCTTGATTTAAACGTAAACAATGACAAAAGCACAACCTGAACACCAACGCATGTACAAAACTAATGTGTCTAAGTTTCACCACATCAACTATCCCGACCCCTGAGCTAGTAATGTCCTGCATGGTCATTAAATTCCTCTTGGAAACCTAAAAAATATTTAAATCATATGGTGAACATATAAG
This sequence comes from Viscum album, assembly GCA_963277665.1. Lineage (NCBI taxonomy): Eukaryota > Viridiplantae > Streptophyta > Magnoliopsida > Santalales > Viscaceae > Viscum > Viscum album. Next base: position 119,506,734 of record OY728137.1, read on the forward strand.
GATACATATTATGGAAACCAAATTCACTCATACATTAGTGGGAGATGTATACTAATTCCCCTGTGAAAACAGAAGAAACCAAAATAACCTAATTAGGAATGTTGACTACCGTAGCCTCACCAAGGCACACTCCCCAAATAATGAAAGGCATGTAAGATAATAATATAAGAAAATCGATGATTTGGGTACCCCACACCACTTTCCCACTAGATAACAGCTCCTTCCTAATGAATAATGTCTTGACACTAACTCTCTTCCAAAATGTAGTCCCACTTCCAAAACCTTCTCGTACACACCTGCGTCTCAACCACACACAAATCTCACCTTGATACACATTGGCCAAAAACCACACCACATATCTTTCCTATAATCACTTGGGCCATAAGAACCACATCTCTCACTCGAAGACACCTAGGCCTCTTCCCAAAGACACTTGGGAAACAAATCATGTCTTGAAAACACTTTTTCCCCTCATCCACAACAAAACTGACCCAAATGTTCTTAGATTATGGTGGACCTCATGCCATTACAGCTTTGCTAGATACGCTCGAGCGGTAATGACCTGGAAGAGGGTGCGAGGAAGAAATCCAGTAACCAGTCATCCATCCTACAACTTGGATGTTAGGAAATATAGCCCCCACCGTGAAATGGGGTGTTCATCACGTAGTTCTCAACATGGGTGGGTGCGTATTGAAAATCACAAGGACCTAAAAGTTTATACATATTGGTAAAAAAACACATATATCAACTTATGGGTTTCCAAATAAGTAACCATTCCACACAAACTAACTTTGTTGTTACCCCTATATGCATGTATCGCCATGAAAGGTGAAAAATTCTATAAGTTGAAGTATACCCCCATTAAATCCATTCTACAAATTTTCATTATTCATTTTACAGTTTCGTATTTACTCATTTCGCCCCTACCTAGGGAAAAAATAAGAACAACATCTAAACCCATTTTAATAAGATTAATGGAACCTAAAGACTGCCAAGGAAAAAATGGAAGTAGGGCCTATGGTAAATAAATCCATTTTAATAGCCATTCATAAAAACAATAGAGTACACAAAACCCTTAGTACCACTGAACACCACATTATTTATATAAATACGTTCAATAATAGTGAACTATAATTTTTCAATGTTATCCCACTCAATCATCCTATCAGAACCAGAATCGGTAGTCCCACTACACTGCATCGCCACACCTAGCACACCAAAAAACATGATGTTATGGAACAACTGAGCCCTACACCCCTACTTCCCAACCACTTCCTAGATGGAGTCCCAATTCATAACAAGACAATCCTTTCATAGTTGATCAATTTTTCTAACTGAGATACAAACACACCTCACGTACCACCCCATACAAAAATCATACAGAAAACACCATCGAACAACATCCCCACAAGAAGAAAAATATATACCCCAAACAAAAGTTCATTCCATCTTTCCACCTCACATACCGATATTATTTTTACCAATATAAACATAAAAACCCCCCATGAATTACAAAACCCTCCCAAACATAGCATTAAACCACAATATTAATCCAATCATATTCAAATTTATTAATGGGGTTCTTTAATTCCACTTTAATTAAAACAGATGGTTGTATAACCAACAACCATTATTTTCCGAAGCCATATGGCCATTACAAATCACATCATCAATAAATGTAACAATTAAAATGAACAACACAACATCAACATCTCCCCCATTCTCCATTTTATTATTTCTCATTTTCTTTGTTAAACATGGAATCTTCATTTCTCACAAAATTGCATAATTACAACCACCATGCATAATGCATAATTAAAGAGTGGCAGAAAAATCCCTAAAATGAAATATAGGTGACCAAAATAGCTACTTGGGCCAATATTTGGGGATTATGCGAGCAGTAGGAAACTCACAAAAAACTATGTAGTAGGGGGGTCTATTAAAATTGTAAAACTCTTGTAGAGAGTTAGGCTTTAGGAACTCCAAGACAAAAGAGAAGAGATAACCATGGATTTTAGGAAAATCCAAATCCTATATCAATAGAAGGAAACAATTCCAATTTCAATTAAAGTCAGATCATGGCTAAGATATTGATGTTTGAAAATATCAAATCCCCAAAAGAGTTAGGGTATTAATGATATATTTAATATCATTTGATACTACCTTAAAAATGACCAAAAAATTATTTAAACTAGTTCTTTGTGAATAAAATATAAGAGAGTCAAAACTGAAAAAAAAAATCAATAGAAACTGAAAATTTTGGAATGGGTGACACATCGTTCGGTATTCCACCATTTCGGTGTGCCAATGTCGTGGTTCCACAAGTATTGTTCCACCATTATCGTGCCATAATTTTGGGACCACCATCTCGGTGTGTAACTATCATGGTGCCACCGTTGTGGTGTCCCACTATCATGGTGCCACCTACTCGGTGTGCCACTTTCTCAGGGTTCCCCTATTATAGTGCCACCATCTCGGTTCCACTATCTCTGGGTGCCTCTATCTTAGTGATCCACCATTATGGTGCGATCATAATAGTTACTCCTTTTTGGAGAAATGATTTAGTGAAACTAGATTTTTGGTAAACTCCCTAAACAATCCACTACGACCCCCATGAACACCACAAGAATTGGATTTTCACATAGGAAAGGGCTAGGGAAATCTGGATCATTACATTTAATTACAATATATAGATTAAATTGTCTCCAAAACATGTATAATTATAATTATTTTAGATTATTTTTACCATCAAACTTACTATTTTCTAATATGTTGGTCAATTATTCCACATCACGTTATTATGATAAATATAAATTTTAAATCGTTTTACTAATTCCTAGTGAGTCATTTCCCTCAGTAATAAAACAAAACAATTTATTCTTATTTATTATCTATATGTGAGCACTCTATCTATAAAAATAATTAACCTAACTCCTTCCTAGATTACATTTCTTTAGTTTATATCTTTGTTTCGTCTTCGAACACTATCATATGAATGATTAGGTTGTAAGACAAAAGATACCACTCAAAGAAGAGGTAATAATCTTACATTTTTATTACAATGTAAACGTATTCTTCTACAACCTCAACATATAATTTATTGATAATAGAATAATTAATAATATATAATAATTATATTGTGATTTTATTATTATTAAAACTACCATTATTCTACTTCTTTCAATCCATGGGGAAATGAATATATTGCTCATGTGAACATGTGGGCTACTGCCTCCATGTAGCGATATGATTCTTTCTATATCACCATATTTAATGGTTTTCATTTATAATGTATTCAATTAAAATATATATTATATATGACCTAATTATTTTTCCTGAAATATATTACCATATCTACCATCTTACCTTACAAAACATTGTAATACAATAACATCGACGTGTGTACATGTCGACTACAAACTTCAGAAAAATATGTGATTATATTTCCATTAATATTTTAAAAGACATGAAGTAATGAAATATTTAATGAATATATAATAATTTTATTAAAAAATTATTTAAATGTTAATTAATTTTTATGTTTATTTCAATCTATCCATTAAACATTGAGAACATCACTCTTGTGTACAAACGACCAAACATGTACATTAAGTGATGTAATTAATTTATAATCACCAATTATATAAACTATTATAAAATTATATATAATAACTACTCTTGATGATTATTTAAATATTAAAATTATATATATTGTAGAACTATGTTCAATGTACAGTGATCAGAATATTCAAACCAAACATGCATGAAAAATGAAACAATTTTCACTTGGAACCATGATTTCAACAAATAATTACTATCAAACAAAAAATAATATGTCATATGACTGTAATATATTGTATTATTTATTTTAATATGGTTTTATAATTATTTTATACTAAATAAATATTTATTATACTGTATTTTTAACTCGTATAAAGAAATCTGATAGTTTAGGTAAGTGTCTCTCATCTCACATTTGTTTGTGTGAGTCATGTGACTTATTCACCATGGGTTTTTTTATGTTTTATGTATACATACCAATTAATGTTTTGATATAATTATTATCTAAAAAATTATATATTTACTATTCAATTTTATATTATTTCATTCAGGGTGTTATTATTCAAAATTTATCAAACTGGTGAGGCATTTTCCTTAAAATCTTAATTTTATAGGGATTTATTATGTTTTAATTTAAATATCATGAAATTTTATGTTATGAACCTAAAAATATTATTTATAGTTTTATCCTCTTGTAATATATATTGAATAAATTTTTCCCATTCAATTTTCCCAATTTAATCACTCAAAATTGATATTGGACTATTCTTTGAAAAAAAATTAATTTTTTCTTTACCATTATTTCTTTTACAAGTCCATGTTTTTAAAATGATTTTATTTTAAATTTATATGAACACCAAAGTTTAATAAATTATATTTTATTTCTATTTTAGAATATATTTAATTTCATTAAAATTTAATATTTTATGTACTTTATAATAAGCATTTTGATAGATAAAAATGTTATTCTTAACGTAAATATAGACAAAACAATTATCACCATTGCGGCATTATTTTATTTATAGAATCCATTACAAGATTTTGTGTTTTAAGAAACCTATTGTCTCACTTATTATGTATTTTTTTACTAAAAATGGGTTTAAAATGCAAATGGTTTATTATATTTAAAATTTATTTTCATAGATGTTTAAAAAATATTCAAACACTTTATAATGAATAATTGAATAAATATAAATTTTTATTCATGTTGTGGTTCTTGAATATTATATATCATGGGTGCTGCCACATAGGTCTCGTTAAGTGCATTATAGTTAATTTGATTTGAATTCTTAGATAAATCTCTAATATATTGGGTAATTATTTCTCTCTAGAAAATCATACTGGAGTTCAATGAAATGGTAATTACAATTTTTGAGGGGTTTTTAAGGCCTGTTAAAGGGTTCATTGATAATATATCCCTATGCACCAATAATATTTATTTATACATTCTAATAATTTTTTATTGAATTTATTTAATTTAAAATTTAAATTTAAATTATATTCTTAAAAATAGGAATAATTAAAAATTTTGGGTAAAAATGTTTGTTTTTTTGGAAGAAAACATGGTTTTCATGTTTTTCACAAGACAATCAATTTTGTTCTTTACAGGTCCCATACTGAGTGTTTTGTTCTCATACCACACATTAATGTTGTTTTACTATATTTAAGGATGGGTAAGGAAGGGTAAGAGGTCATGTCTAAATTCATAATGATTTTTCACCAAAACAAATCATTATTCCATTTAAAAGTATTATATGGTGACAAAAATGGATATTGATAATAAGTGTCCAATTTCTATGGAATGTAAATATTTATAGGGTACATTATTGAAGAAATATTTAAATTATATTGTATTTCCCAAGATAAAAAAATTCATGTAATTGAGTTCCCCCCATGTGGTAAGTGAGGTAAAAATAACCATTTAGAATTTATTTTGAAATAAACTAAATGTCACTAAGGTGGAATATTTTTCCATATTCCATTTTATTTCAAGGAATACAATCATAATGAATCAAAGAATTGAGTAACTGATTCCTATAAAACAGAGAGGTTTCGAAATTGTAATTAGTCGTTTCACTATTCTAATGTTTTTCTAATGTTAGCAACTCTGGGTGGAAATTATCAGGATTAGAAGAAAAGAGTTGTAGGGAATTTTTATTCTACAACTAAGTTTTATGTTGGGTTATCGAATGAAGTGTCTAAGGGTGTATTACTTTTGAATTCCAATTTTTTCAATAGATAATTTCTCTCTATATCTTTTTAGTATTTCATTTCCGAGAAATGTTCATGTGAATTATTTATATCACATCATGAATATAGGATATAAATTATGTTAAAATAATTAAGTTGATATATTATGGAAAAAAATACATATTGGAATAATCTAATTCTAATAAATATGATGGAATTTCCATTAAATCAAATTAAACAATACATAGTAGTATTTGATTTCATTTTTAATATGGATTCCCTTTTCGTTTATCAAGATATGATAAATTTTAGTGAAAAATAAATTATTTCATTATTTCATTATTTTCATAACATATCAAAAAGATGAGAAAATGATTATAGATATAATTTAAATTCACCTAGTTCAAATTATCAAAAAGAATGTAACTATTAAAATTAATTATGTTCTAGTAGTGATTGAATAAATAGATTTTTCTCTAAATGAAGTTCATGTTGTTATTCTAGATTAAAAGTTTGAGTTTTATATTGAATTAATACTTGAATATAAGACTATTTTTATACCCACTAATCAAATTGATCAATTAAAACATTTATAATTGAAAGATAAATTGTAGACGTTAATAGATAATGGTTTATATGGACCAAGAAAGTCACCAAAGGGTTCTCTTGATTTGTTTTTTAGGAAAAAATAATACCCAATGTGACTTTTCCTTGATTATTGGTATTATAATAACATCACCTTTAACCACGAGTATCATTTTCCACATATCAATTATTTTTTATTATCTTTGGGGATAATATAATTTTTATAAGGATGATATGATGTATGGTTTACATCCTCTAATGTTTATAGAGGATTAAAATCTATTGATTTCATTTTAGATAATATATAATCAATATGAGTATTTTTGTTTTTACCATTGGGATTTCCAAAAAAATATTCTACATTTAAGGGTCCTTTGAATTATTTTTACATTACTTTATGGATAGTTTTTGGTTTTGTTAATTAGTGGAATTTTTATACAATCTAAATTTCATGAGGAACAAGAATGGTATATAATAGTTTTTTTTCAAAAATTATATGAAAAAAACAATATCAAAAATATTTGAAATATGATTTTTGGTTGTAAAAAATTCTTTTCATGGACATATTGTTCAAAAATATTGAATATATTATAACAATGCCTAATCAAAAGTTGTTGAAGAATGTAATATAAGGAAAATATTCTCAAGATTTATAGTTTTATTGGTATAGTGGGTCACTACCAATGGTTTGATGAAATCATTTCTCCGATTTATATCCCAAAGACTTGTTTTACCCATAAATGAGTTAAATTCATAACCACAAATAAATGAGAATATCATTTTGAGGATTTGAAAATAAGACTGGGGAATTATCATATTTTGTCCCTACCATACATAAATTCTGAATGTGTTGTCTATAGTGATTCTTCTATGAATCGTATTGGGTTTTCCTAATGATAAATGATCTTGTAATTTTTTATACTTCATTTCATTTGAAACAGAATCTATAAATATAACCTACACAAGAATAGAAAGTATTTTTTGTTCTTATTTTATTAAAAATTTTGATGAATCATATTTATGGATTACTTTAGTATATATATACTTATCCAAATCACTCGGACTCATCTGGGCGGGAAAAACGAGGTGTGGCCCAAATTGCTGACGAATCGCTGTGAAGACCCATCAATGCCGAGACGTTACCCTCCTGGACGATCTTCCATCTCGGCTAGCAACAACTCCTTACCCAGCTGGGGAGTTTACTTCAAGTACAACCCCTTTCGTGGGGGAGGGGGGTTTCTCTGTGTGGAGGGTTCAAAAAGGCCACAACGCGGAATTCCCTTTTAAGGAAAAAAATATATTGATCCAAAAAGTTTCGTGTATATGTTTACAAAAATATAAATAAGCGTGAGTTTGAGAATATTTTTGGGGAAGATAAATTATTATGATTTTATGATTGATTATCATCAGGGAAAATAGTACAATGTGGAAAATAATTTGAGTTGAAAAAGTAATTCTATATTAACCAACTTCCATTTTCAATGTGATTTGTTTGTATACTATATGATAAATTTTGTTTTAGAATTTTTTATGTAGGTAAATCAGTTTTTTTTCTTTAATGATTCAGTATAGTGATATTTTTCAGAAATAATTATTAAATATAAATAGGGGATAGATATTTAACCAAAAAAATATGATCGATTAAGAAGGGTATGTAGCCTTATTTTAATATTGATGAATGTGTTGTAGTTTGGGTGTGGATAAGATGTAAGAACCCCATAATCCTATAGGATAAATGTGGGTTCAAACCCACTTGGGAATATGTATTTTAGTAGTACTATAGTGGTACTGTTGTAGTAGAGATAGTGTAGTAGTGCTGGAAGCCGTAATGTAGGTAGACACTGTAGAAGCGGCAAGTACTATGTAGTACTGCAGTAGGTGGGTAATTTAGAAGTATTATTCAAATAATGGGCCTTGAGAAAAAAACATTTAGGCCTACGATCCATGTAATGGGCTATATGCACACTAGGTCTTCGAGATATGTAATTGGTCTCCATCTACCAATTAAAAATAGGTCTTTTCTTTGCATTAATAATAAAATTAGGCTTCGGCCCCAACATTTTAAAAAAAAATTATGAATATTTTTTTCAATTTTGAAAATGATTATGTGTCCCTTGTGATTCCCAGTTGATAAAATATTTATTTATTGAATATCATATTTTAATGTATTATATTCATTATAGTCGTACAAAGATGTCCATAGACTTTTAGGATTATTACTAGATGGATGGAATTAAATGAAAAATTTATTACTTCACTGAGAATTTTTTTTAATTTTCATCATGTTATATCATAGTGATAGTTTATAAAGGGAATGATTCAACATTTTCTAATACCCTTTGAGAAATGGTAAAACATATTGATTGATTTTTATAAGGTTTATAAAGAATTCTTAATATAATAATGGGATTTGAGTAATTGTTAATAAATTTACTAAATCTTTATATTTACATACTAATAAATATACAATTTATTTAGATCATCTTTATTAATTAAATCTATAGTATATTTTTAGGTTACAGTGAGTAAATTGATACATTATATTAGACCATAATCCTATGTCCACATGTAATTTTTTGAAATGAATTCAGAATTCATTGGGTATTGAATTAAATTTCATTAACACTTCTCATTCTCAATATGAAGAAAAATATAACCATAAAATTTTAAAAATTTAAGATAATCTTTATTCTTGTTCAATGTATGACCCAAAATTTTGGGAGGAACATCATTATTAGGTTATTTTTTCTTATGATAAAATATTTCATTCCAGTATACATATAGAACCATTTGAGTCATTATATGAAAATATGTGTTTGACAACTAATTTTTGGAAATATATTGGATAACAGATAATGAAGGGATCATTTTTAGTATTGTAAAAAGACGATATGTTCCAGTTGGTTTAGAAACATATGAGGACAACACATAGCATGCAGATAAGTTTTTCAGATAACCGAAATAAATATATTTCATTTAATGTTGGCGATTATGTCTATCTCCCATATTATACGTGGAAAAGTGTTATGAATTTTGGTAATAAAGGGACTAAAAATTTTCATTTTAGGGGACATTATGAAATATAAGAAAATTTTCAGATAACTTTTCCCTGGAGTGGATTTTACTTTAATTTTATAATAGTAACAAATGATATATCATGTTTTTATGTTAAGAAAATGTGAATTATATTCAACTCATTTTAAAATATGTATACTAGTTTAGTTGAAAGATATTTTTTTTAAGTAATATATAGTTCATATTCTTGAAAATAATAATGAAATTGTTTCGTAATATGGTGACTCACCAGGTAAAGTTTTTATGAAAAAACCATATCATTAAAGAGACATCCTGGGAATATAATTATGCTCTGAGGGATAGATGTCGTACCTTTTATAATTATTTAATGAAACATTGAGGTTGAAATTCATAAAATGGGTATGAATGTTGAAATTGATGTAATGATAGAATATATCATTTTCATTTTTATTCACATAAATTATATACTTATATTAATTATAAATTTTTTTTATAATTAAAAAGGAAATATTATTAACTAAAATCTTTTCATATAATGTTTAATTTAAATGTTTAATTTTAATTTTTCAATTTTTATTTTAAAATATTAATATCATTTTTTAAAATTATATTATAATAATTTACCTATGGTTATATTTTGGTATTTCCAAAAAGATATTTATTTTTTACTAAATAATAAAAAATACATCTTATTTTAAAAATGAATTTTTACAATAATTTATGTATTTTAAAAGACCCATTTTTTATTGAATATCATTTCAAGTAATATATATATATATTGTTGTTTTATTTAATCCAATTAATTAATTTTTATGAATAATTGTATAGGATTTTATTATTGGTATTTTTTTGTTTAAAATTGGGTTTTTCTAATTTTTCTTAAAAAAATTCTTGAAGTTTCTCTATTTTATATAATTATATAATCCCAAATAATTAATTGTTTAAATAAAATATATATATTAAGTATAATTATTTATTACTGTTTTTTGAGAAATTTTTCTATTTTTCATAGGGTCAATATAATATTTTTTCACTTAAAATACTACACTGCAAAAGCAGCTTTCACACCACGTCTATAAGTGTTGTTTTAAATTTAAATTTTCCACTTTTGCGATTTAATTTTGGTAAAATAAATTGAATATTTGGATTGATGAAATTTAATATTTTATAATAAGTTCGACATAAAGTTTTACCAAAATAAATAGAGAAAATAATAAAAATTAATTATCATGGTTATGGTAAAATTGATGTAAAGGGGCTTAAACTAAACATATAATGGTAAAAATGATCTAATAACCTTTCTAAAATATATTTTTCAAATACATTTAGAACTTATAGATTTATGGAAAAATAATATTATATTATTAGAACATTTTACATGAAAAAAATGTGTGTGGAATTCATTCTTTTCAAAGCATAAAAGTGTGCCCCTCACCTAACTTATAAAACGTCAGACACTCTCCTATATTCACACCATCAAAAACATTTGGTTCAAAAATTACCTTCCAAAATCACTTCCAAAATTCACAAATATCATTTTATATGCATAATTTCTGTCATTAGTTAAATATAGGACTGTTTTTTTAACTCATGGAGGATATATGAGGAAGGGATGATGTTCTTCAATGAGAAATATTAATTTATTTCATCATCCACTTCTATGAATAATTATTAATCAAATATTAAATAATAAAATCGGTATATAATTTATAATGGAATGTTATAATGATAATTTTTAACCCAAATAATACTTTAATTCCCTCAAATTTCTTATAGAATCATCATTCATTTGTATGGAGGACTACCACCTTGCAAACAAATGACTTTATCTTTTCCATTACCACCTCTCATCGTTTGGTATGATGATGGATATAATGTGTATATAGAATATTTTTAACCTAATACTTAATTTAGAGTAATAATATCATATATAAAATTTTAATTTCTATTCTGTATTAGATACGATAATTTCATTTGTTTGTACTGGGGACTACCATCCCGTGAAGCGATGTGATTATTTTTTACAAAGACGTTACAATAATGGTAATAAGGGTAAATAGAAATGAATTTATGTGTAATAAATGGAATAATAATTTTAAGAAAATTATATTAATCACGCCAAAAAGAGAAAATATCATATTATAACTTAAATGTTCACTCGCTAAGAGATTATAACATCATTCATGGTCGTAAGGAATGTTTCCTTTAGAAAGCGATGTGTCTCTCTTTTTATAACCACACCACATAGATGATAAATAAATAAATATTATTAAAAAATATGTTATATAAAATATTATTATAATTATATAAACAGAAAATACTAAAAAACTCATTTCATTAATAATAATTAAATAAAGGGAAACATTACAATGCGTACATACGACTTACTATATTAATAATTGTAACATACTTTATTTCTAAATAAAATAATAACTTAGTGGTGTTAAAAGTATATTTAATGTATAAATAAGAAAAATATTTCATTATTATTATGCTTTTGATGTTTTAGTATTGACATATTTTACAATAGTAAACCAACCAATGTTATTTTTAACGCATAAGTTGAATATGGTCCAATTATGTAATATAAAATTAATATTTCATGTAACTTTATACAAATAGTAATAAGTGAAATAAAATAAATAATAAACCTGTGAAATTTCATTTATAAATTAAATAATATAAATAAATTTTTTATTCTAGAATATAGAGACACATGTAAAAGGTTTAACACTTGTTAAGGTAATTTTTCTAAATTCAATTTCATTTGGAAATATTTTTTTTGTTATTATCAAATAAGATTTTGGGTGGTGTATATACTACCAATTTTAAATTTTATGTTATTAATTTATCTATTCTCAAGATATTTAATGTTTTGTTTAATTTTTCTTATCACGGGGATTCTGATTCAAATATTTCACATTGATAAGGTAATTTTCAATAAAAAAATTCTCATTTAATATTTTCCTTTGAACTATTTTCTTTCTATTCCTACAATTTTAAAATTATTTTATGAAAGAAATTCTGGATAGAAAATATGTATAAATTATATTTTAATTATATATTTATATAATAATAAATGTATTTCAAAGGGAATATTTTTACATGTTTTGTGTGAATGTTTTTGAAAAAAGTCAAAAGTAATGATATATTTTTAACATAGAAGATTTCAGCAACGTTTTTCACTACCATGGGAATTATATTATTTCTAGATTTCATTAGTAGATTTAATATATCATTTAATGAAAACACTTATTTTCATTTTTTGGGTATTTTATAGTGAAAATGGGCATTTGAATGAAAATGTTATTTTTATTTACGAATGTGATTTTTATAAATATTTAATATAAATTAAATTATTTAAAAAAATGAAAGAATAAAATTTTTCCTTCATATTGTGGATCTTTGACATTATATATGATGGGTGCACCATGATAGCAATGGGTATGCCTATTATATCTAATTCAATGTTTGTGACCAAATAGATCTTCAAGACATTATGTTATGATTTATTTCCCTCTTGTGTTTTATTAAAAGTTGTTCGTATGGTCATTCATATTTTCAATTGTTTGGTATGGGTTATATATGAGTTCTATGACATAATTCCTTATAATACCAACTATACATTTATTTTCTTGTTAATGAGTTTTTTCATAGAAAAAATTTTTATTCCATATAAAATACAAGTTATATCATTTCAAATAATTATAATACACTTTCTAGGTAATATGTTTTGTTTTTAAGAGATCATTTTTCATATGATTTAATATTTTTCATTGGACTAATTGTTTTTCCTTTTTATGTCTCTTACTGAGATTTTGTGCTCAACCCAGTTTTACAAAATATATTTATAGAATTTGGGGAAGGTTAAAGGATAGTAAGATGTAATGATGAATGTTAGGAATATTTTTCATGAAAATAAATCTTATTTTATTCTAAAATTCATATATGGTGGGAAAAAGCATACTTATCAAAAGTATCCACATTATATTATATTATTTTGTTATGTGTAATTTGTTACCTAGTTTTTAAAACTATAAAAATTAAAATATACTCATATATATGTGAATAAATTTTTGTCTTACTACTCATGATTATTTAATTTTTAATTCTAGATCGTTTTGAAATGATTTCACACCAGGTTAGAAAATATCATGATATGTGCATTAGATTATTTTATGATTTTTAAGAACACTTACACTATAATTGTGTTTATAAAATATAATAAAAAAATATAATACATAGTTATATGGTATTAAATTAATTTTTCATTGGATGAAATAATATGTTGTAATGTTGGGCATAATAAGAATGATTTTTATAATCTTAAGATTGTTTACTCTAATTATAAAAGATTTATTATCACACTAATCCAATGATTACTATTATTTATAATGTTATTAAAACAAATATTGTTATTACCCTCTTGTTTAATTTGATCATATATTAATCATGGATTTATATTCATCATATAGGGACCATATCAATTTATAAGGAAAAACTATCGATTTGATATTCCAAATATTCTAATTAAATTTTTCTAGTGTGAGGAGATAAATGATATTGGACTATATATTACTTTCATTATATTATTTCTTACTATAGATTCATGACGAATATTTATTTAAATTGTTTCAGAGAAACTCTACACTATGATTTTAATATTTTTTTGGAATATGAAAATTTATTTCATTATTATTTTCATATTCTTAAACTAAATCGTTAGGTTTAGTTTCCAATAAAACACGTATATTATTATTAAAATATATTAAAAAACCACATTGAATTTCCACAATTGGGTTATACCCAATTAAGAATAAACTCTAGGAGAATAAAGATAAGAGACTCATTTGACCTAGTGATTCAGTATGGGGTGAATCTATTATTATTCTGAAGAAGAATAATGAGTCAATGTATATTTGAATTCATTTTTTGGAACATAAAAATTCACTATCAAGAACAAGAAACCTATACCCTATATTTATGACTTTTATGATCTAATTCATTAAGCTGAATACACTTCTATGACCTACAATCATTAAATATATCCACGGTTAAGCATTAAATAGGGAAAGAGAGTCTATAGAAAAAGACAAAAATTGATCCAAAATTCAACAATGATTTTTATGGAATGAAAAGATTATGGAAATGATTGTGTTTCCAATAAATACCACACTTAATAATGTATCTATTATGTAAATATTTTAGTTTATAATTATCTATTGATTCTAGAAGAATGAAATGGTTTTGAGGTCTGATTGAGTATCTCTAGTAGAATTACCAACAAGGATTATTGTAGAGTCTGTATATCAGTTCTTGATAGTAAATAAGTTATGTCTGGGATACATAAGGGTATTTTACAACCATTACCCAAATAATAATTTAAATTTAAAAAATATACATCGATTTCATCATTGGACACCACTACACATATAAATCCAATAAAACTATTTTTTTATAGTTGATATCCTTTCAAAGTCATATATTTTTATTACAATTAGATATGACTTATATCTTTATCATCTTGGAGGGGTTTATTAAGGATGTGGTATTGTTTTATGGATTGAAACAATCTATTTTTTCTCTTTTATATATGTAGTTTACCATGATGATTTGAATAATCATTTCCCATGACATGTATACAAAGATAAAATTTAGCACTGGTTATTATCATAAGACATATGATTAGTTTTATAGGACCATTCCAATCCAAATTCATTTGTTGAGATCATTTTCAATGGATTTCATATTTTTTTGTGGTCAATACTCAACATTGGATGAATTTTCATAAAATAATATCTATTAATCAAGCATTTATATTTCTCCATACAAATATATGTATGGGTTGATGTAATGAACTACGACCTGATTGAAAAAATTTGGAAAAAATGCTATGGGGAACTTAGGTGTGTGGGTTAATGGTATATAAGTTAAAATCAATTTTGTTGATAATTGGGGACCTCAGAGTCGACTAAAAATGTAGGAAGAAAATAATCAATGTGATATAGATACTAATTTTGTGATAAGAAATTTCTATAAAAATATACCCGGAAGAACGTCATCTGATTTGGAAACTATGTAAAATCCAATCCTACTTAAATTTTTCCCATGTAAAATCTTGACCTACATAGGGTGATTAAATATCACATGTTGCTTCAAATGAATCTCTTTCAATTTTATTTTAGGTTCCATGTATCTCTTATGAAAACCTACACAACTAATTATTTACATATACTGACCTCAAAGTTCATACTACGTGAAAATGATCTATCATATGAGGATCATGTGATAGAGATTCTGGATAGTGGATCAAAATTTATTTTGAAACATGACACCTCCCTGGTCAATATTTTGTTGAACCCCCATAAATTTGGGAAAGCATTGCGGGAACCTGATCATATTTTTAGGCTGACAAATCTTTAGTTGTCTATATTATAGAGACACAATTTTTAAGGTGATGTTATAATAAAGAGATGTAATGTTACACCATAATATTTACTTATATATTTATATTTAAACAATTGAATTGTTCGATATCTTATTTTACACACAACATCATGTTTAAATGAATAGTGGTATACTATTAAGTTATTATTATTTAATGTGATAATTATCACATATATATTTGATTGGTGGTATTAATAAGACCGAATAAAATAATAATAAAATATTTTCAACAATTTAATAAAATTAATTCAGTAGTTATAGAAGAGATGCTTCAACGATTTTTTTCATGCGTGTAATAATAATTTATAATAATAAATTTTGATAATCAAATTTTTTCAATAATTTAAATGAAATTTTTTATAATATATTCAATAATATATATTTACATCTATTTAATTATGGATATTAGTAAATTAATGGCAATAATTTTTTAAATAAAAACATTTTCATCAAAGTGGTTTTTATTAAATTTTTTGAATGAATATTATAATTTATTCAGGGAAATATTATAACTTTTATTTTAAATAATTAATAACATTATTAAAATTATAATGTAATAATATTAACAGTATGACTTTTTATATTTTCTGAAAATATTGATTTTTGGGTCCACAGTGAAAAAAATGCTTTTTCAAATATCATCACTTTTATGAAATTGTTATGATTAAAGAATAAATTAATATATTTGGAAATATACGGATAAGAATGATATATATATGGATAAAATTAGTTATTTTAAAAAAAATTGAATTTGGCAACAAATGATTGTTTTTTGTGAACAAAAGTTATATTTTATTCAATTTGAATACTATTTTAATGTTTATGCATTTAATGGTTCAGTGAGATGGTGATATTAGGTATTTTCATGATACATATAAACAAAATCTATTTTTTATCAAATAAATAATGTAAAATAACTTTATACTAAATTTAAATGAACAATTATTTGTACGCATAAATCAGGTATTTCTATAAAAACGTTTTTTATGAAATTATTTTTCTAATATTAAAATTAATTTATTAGACCTATAAAAAATGAAAAATTTGAAATGGATTGAGAAATATAAAAATAAATAATAAAAAACAAGAAGTTATAATTAAAACTAGTTCATATAATTATGTTATCATGGTCAAATGTTAATTTATCACCATTATGGTTAAAATGGGTTTGATGTGGGTTAACATGCATATGAGGAATAATATGTTTCAAAATCATATGTAAATGTGATTGGATGAGTTTATATAGGCTCTATAACATCTTATATTAAAATTTTGTTTTTTATTACTCTGATATATAGGAATATGATATACTTTTTATTTAAATAGTTGGGGTAATTCATAGTATGTTCTTCCCCTCACATGAAAAATGATACATCATCTTCTCATTTATTCCCAATTAATGATTAAAATATCTAAGTCAATAACTTATCAGACACATTAAAATATTCCATAAATTCAACCTAGTTATTATTTTCCTCTTTTAATTCCATTCTAATAAGAATTCATGTGTAATCCAAAGAAGGTCTCTAAAATAAAACGTAACCATGTTACCTAACTGTTTCAATGTTTATTTCTTCATATACATCCTATAAATATATTTTATCAACCAAAATAATTAATCTTATATATTAAAAATACTTTTATCTTTTTATGATTTCTGATAACCATTTTTTACCTCGTTTTCATCAAATGGAAATTAAAATCATCATTGAGGTGTTACTGCGGACTATTGCCTCCATCTTTTTGTATGATTTATTTTACGTAATCATCATTAATGGTTGGATATTATGATGAATTTATTGTGTATATATTATATTTGGGACATAATTATAATTCTTTAATTATATTATGTTATCTTTCATTATACAATCTAATTCATTGTAAAATGATAATGTCAGACGTGCGTATGTATTGGCTACAACCTCCACGAAGGTATGTGATTAAATTTTTTATAATTGTTTCATTAAATGGATAGAAATAATGATATGTTTAGTTAATATATATTATAATTTTGATATAATAATTATTTTTAAGGATTAATTTTTATTTAACATTCTTTCATTCCATCCATCTGAAAGCGGGAATATTTCTAGAATGTAAGTGCAAGTTACCTTCTCTATGAACTGATGTAATTCAATTTTCATCACCAATTTGTATAATATGTTTTAAAATTATATTAAATGATTAAATATGAATCTTACTAAATTATTAATCTCCTAGATATTATGGAAGCATGACTAATTTGTAGGTTTCGAAAATGAAAACTCAAAGAATCATGAAAAATGAAATTGTGCTCACCTGTAATAGTAATTTTGATAAATAATTATTAAAAAATGGGTGATAATATATTTTATAAAAGTATTATACGGCATGATATGTATGGAGTAATTTTAAACCACTACAATTCACAAAGATACTATAGGTAAGGGTTTCTCATCTCACTTATAAATTTAAGAGGCATTTTCCTTTTTCACCACATAATTATTTTATGTCTTTTATACACAACCAATTTGAAATATTATATAATTTATCTATTTATAAACATGGTATTATTATGTTTTATATATTTCATTTATAGTGGTTATATTTCAAATGTTTTAAAATCAATAACGGTTTTATGATAAAATATCAATTTTTCTAGGATTGTGTATAATTATGTATGAAAATGATGAAATTATCTGACTTATATCCAAAAATGTAATTTATTTCTTATTGTATGGTTTTTCTCGATATTTATTTTTTCCATTCATCCTTCACTCTATATAAACTCTAAAATCTACAAAAAAATTGTGGAATATATACATTATTTCCATATTCGATGGGGAATTATTTCTTAAATGTCAGTACTTAATTTAAATTAGTTTTTTAATGATTGTAAAATTCAGAATGTCTTATTAATATGTTATTTATTCATTTTTTAATTTTATAGGTTAAAATCAGTTTTTTTGTCATTTTCTTAATGAGGAATGTTTTATGAAATGTGTGAAAAAAAATAAGTGTTTATTACATGACCATATTTTAAGACAATCATAAATACTATTTCTACTAAATATCACATTACTATATTCTATTATTATTTTCAGTGTAATTTTTTTTATTTATGAAATTTTTAGATATTAATTAAGATATTTAAAAATTAGAAGCTTATATTCCTCATGAAATGTTATTGTGATCATTTAAATCTATTTTCATATATGAAAACATTTTTTGCTGTCACTAATGCTTCAATGGGGATGTAGACCAATGATACCATCAATATCAACTCAATGATGCTTTCTGATTATAATGATGATATATTAATGAAACATGTTTCCTTTCCCATAATCTATTCTATTATGAAATTCTAAAATATTTAATTATCTTGTGAAATAAAAATAACTGGATTATAATTATATAATGAGAGGTTCTATTACATCCCTACAATGTATTGGGTAATGATAAATTTTTATGATATAATTGGGAACACATGTGGTTATCCCAATACTGAAATATGGTACAATAGTGGATATCCCAATCTTGAGTGAGGTTACATAAGTGGTTATCCCAATCCCAATGCAGGTATACATGTTGTTATAAAAATATGAACATTTAATGAATTCCTTGATGGTTATCCTTAACATAATATTTCTATGATAATGATTATTCAACACATTTCTTAACATGCTCTATTACATGTTCTTAGTCTTATGATAAGATCTAATGGATTATGATATTCAATTATTCAATGATTCATGTCTTAAATCTACCAATGTAATATGTTTGGTTTATGTTCTATAAACTCATAGGTATGAATTAAAAATGTTAAGATCAGGTTCTATTACCCTTATATTCCTGATTTTATTACATATGATCATGGATTTCTATCTCTGATGATTACACTTACTGATCACCTAATCTCACCCTTCCATAGTTTTCCACTCTTTTGTATATGAAAAATGGTTTTAATTTGTTTATGTCTATGAAGTGTAATATGTGTGATGTAAAATGAGGGATATTTTTAATATATTTCAGAAAATATTTTTAATTTGTATATATAAATCAATTATACTTAAAAAATATTGATATCGGGCATGTATATTTATATGATATATTGAATATTAAAAAATGATGTAATATTAATGTTTGTAGTGATTATCTTTCCACTGGTAATATAAAGGGTGCACCAAATTATCAATTAAATACATCGGGTGTCGAATTTAACTCTACATATGGAATGTTTATCAAATATTGGAATAATGAATAGGTAATTTTTAGTAATACCTTATTCAAAATAGTATCAATGTTATTTTCTAAAAACATAGTGATGAACATTGGTGATATTATTATGAGTATCTCGTGTTTCTGTTTTTCCACATTTCCATGTTATAGTTTTTTTCTTAAGACCATGTTATGCCTCAATAAAAATATTTATGTTTATTTGCATATTTTTTTATGTTATTCCCCAATTCATACCTAAGGTATGTTTAGATTTCATTGTTTTTAATTTACTTGGAATCTGAACTCAGCCCTTTATCTTGTTTCCATTACTCATTGTTAAAATAAAACTAATACATGTCAAGTTTATATAGGATTATATTTTGTGGATACTTTAGGGGACATGTTAAATAAATTTTATTCAAAAATAATTTCCGGATACAGTGAAAATAATGAATTATTGTTGAAAAAGGAATGAGTTTTTTTAATATATTTTTTCTAAAACTCTATAAAACTATAAAATTAAAAGGTTATGGGAATTTATGAAATTAAATATTTAATATAATTAATTTCATTAGTATAATATCATATCCATGAGTCATCATAGTTTGTATTAGATAAGGGTTTAGATACCTTTATAAGTACGGATATTAGTAAATGAAAATTTCAGGATTAATATTGTAAAGCTAATCATTATTTTAGATGAATGGATAATACTTTGGTTTAATTCATTAAATATATATAATGTTAGTGTTTACATGTGGAAAAAATATTTAAAATACATAGAAATAAATGTAAAGGGTACATCCAGGTTTAGGATAATGAACATAAGTTTTTGTAAAGAAGATATTTTGGGGTTTTCCATGAAATTAAATACTTATTTATATGTAGGTTAGAGGAACTACTTTTGGAACATATTCACCTAGGAATAATCACTACAAAAAGGTTGGTTGAGCACTGATGCTATTTTTACTCTTGCACACAATGAGAGGGCCTATGATTTCACATTAGTAAATAAAATATCAGGGGATGTGATTTGGTTCATAACATTTTATTTAAATGAAATAATAAATGATTTATCATATTAAGTAAATAGGTAGAGTAATAGGAGAGAACCCCACATAGAAAATCAATTAATGAACTGAGTGTCATTTAAAATGAACTCAAATCGAATGCAATAATTTCAAAAAGTTAGAAATTTTGATTTCTAATATTTCAGCTAAATATCTTATAATAATTATTTTATGATCACCATCACAAATATAAATTCATTTTTTTAATAATGGAAAATATATTGATGGAGTCCTATCAATAATCAGTAAATTATAAAATTTCAGGATTTTCCCATAGAGAAACCAAAAAAGATTTTAACTGAAGTGGAAAATCATATGATTATGTTAGACCATATATCACATATTACTATTAAAAATGTGACTTAGGGTGAATTACAAGAACACCCAATGAACAAATCGATAGAGTCTCATTGACGTTCATATGATAATGTAGAAAAATGAAAGAATATTTAAATTTCTAGGTCTCAAAAATGATAAAATAACTAGTAAGGAAGTTATCAAAAATCAGATGGAATATAGTTCATTTGTGTAAAAGAAAGGAATATAGAAACCAATATTTATGGAAAAATCAGTCAGTCGGTTTACATGATATAGTTGAAATATGTTTTTCATAGTCCCATAATATAAATTAATATAGACCTAATATTTTAAACTATATCATCAGTTATTCCATTATATTATATAACATTCTCTAATTTTATTTGATAGTGAATATTAAAATTGTGATGATCCAATTTAATTAAGAGGGATAATGTAAAATGTTTTCATTTTTAAATAAATATTTTCCAATAAAACATATTGTGTTAAATATCATTCTTTATATGAAACATGGAGAAAAAAAAATTTATATTTTTATTTAACTATTAAAGTGTAGTTGTTCATTTGGTGTGTAAATATATAGTTATCCTAAATGCTTTAAGAGAATAAGAAGAATCATATAGGGAAACCCAACTCATTTTATTTTAATTATAAATGATTAATCCAAGATTTAAATGATGATAAACAACATGGGTTATTGAATCCAATAAAATAGTATATAAAATATAGAAAAGCACTATAATAATTGTGCATGATCATCAAAAATCTTTTATAATTAATTTAAGAAATTAATAACTTACTTTTTGAGGAATTTTTTATTTATTGATCGATTATAAAATGTATTTATGTCGTTTTGTCAATCTATTATGGGAATAAAAGATAGATTCCTTCCAATGATGATCCAAACATGTTTCAAAAACCACTAAACATAATTTTATGAATATACCGGTGGTAGCATGGTAGATACTAATGCTTACATTTTCCACAATTGATTTTCCCGAGAATCTCTTTAGGGAAGGTTATCTTCAACCACTATAGGCATGAGAGTCTTGGTGGAGGAGAATCATTCATCGTTCGGGAGATAATTTTTAGAGAGGGTGCTCTATTAGGATTTGAGAGGATTCTCTTTGGTTCCTCTTGTACTAAAAAAAAATTAATTAGATTTAATTAGAAAATAATATATTTCTATCATTATATATCTCGTGTTTGAAAATAATAATTATAAATTCACCTATATTTTTTTTGATCTCTTTGGAACCCCATGTCTATAATAATTTTATGATTATTATTATTTCATAACATGTTCATAACTCTAAAATTAATTTATGTACCATTTATTATACTAATATTCAATATATATTATTTCTCACTAAAACATTAATATATTTCAATCATTCCCCAAAAGTATTTAATTTATATTATAAATAAATGACACTTCACTATTCTCTAAAATATAAAAAAACATTATATTCACTAACTAAAAAAATTCATTATTTTCCTCACATAATATTCTATTAAATAACTCATCACAAAATATATGATATTAAGAAAACATGAATAATTATTGAACCATAAGTAATAATAGATTTTATTCAACTTTTTAAATAATATTTTACAATATTAATTATTAGAGATTCTTGATATACTTAATGGGTGGTTTTTTAGCCATATTTCTTAGGGGCACTAGGTGAAGCAGCCCAAAGTCTGAGGATAGCATCTAGAAACACACCAATAAACCAATAGATATTGAATTTAATGTTGTAACAACATAATAACTCCTACATATTCATACTATGTAATATACTCCCTTTATTAGGATATCTACAATCTTGTAGGTCACATGTGGGTGACATAAACCTATGTATTCAATGTCTTCTTCTTTGAATTATTTGAATGTATACATGTATAGAGAACACCATGTTCATGGATTTTTTTGATATATTGTTTCCTTAAAAGGGATAAACATTTGTAATTTCATTAATTAACAAAATATAAAACCATTTATAGAACATACATCATCGTAGTTATTGTCAATTCTAGAAAGTATGTGATATATGAAAAGTTTAATAATAATATTAATGTATATGGACTAATATAAAAACCCACAAATAGAAACAGCTAACGATACATATAAATGAAGATTTCCAACTAGTGGGTATCCAACACAAAATATAATACATTAGATATTAATAAGGGAGAACACCAGGAGAAGGTTTCCCAAATTCATAAGTGTTTCCATCCAAAATAAATTTTCTCATTGGTTTCCATTAAATTATCTCATTCATATATAGAATTTTCATTTACAAATTCTTTCATTTAGCCTCTAGGTTTTCATAAAAGTGGGGAATATGTATGACTATTTAGAAAGATAGGTATTCTCATAACATTTTTACATACTTTGTTAAGATGTATAAGATTAATTATGTTATAAGAATATTGATAATTTATCAAAAACAATACAGGATATAATAAATTACATTATGGTTTGTTATAGGGAACCAATAAAAGAGGATCACACATGTACTAGAGCCAGGTTTGACCAGCCTTTAATTTACTAACACATGCATGACATCAATGATTCTTTTTAAATATAATTTAGTCAATGTATTCTCTATGTCTACTTTTTTGGGAACTCTACTTGCTAGAAATTTATCCCTCTAGGAAAAATCCCCCAATTTGTGATACTTATGGATTATGTTATTTTTCCATTAGTGTGACCCAAGATCTTTTAAAACTTCCACCACTATATAATTTTCACAATACAATGTAATAGATACATTATTGATTCAAACAACATCTACATCATGGATGAAGTTTCAAATCCAACCATCTTCTTTAGAATAAACTATAGAATTATAAATAAATAGATTCCTTGAACTCAATATCATATATCCTCTATTTATACTCAAATAATATCATCACATGGACATCATATTATTATGTTCTATTGGAAAACTATCATCATTACAACCTTTAATATCCAACTACTCATCTCTTCAATACACCAGGAACATATCCCAAGTTAATCTAAAATACATTCGGATAGCCTTAACAATAGGAAAATGATATTCTCCTAGATTTTCATGATATCTACCAATCATGCTAAATGCATAGGGAACACCATGTCTAGAAAATAAAATTGAATAAATGATTACTCATAACAATAACATCTATGAGATGAAACTAATTATTTCTTTTTCCTATTTTTTAGGACTCATGTTTTTTGAAATATGTGTAACATTTGAAACCGTAGCCAAACCCATATTCTATTGTTCCATACCTAATCTCATTTTTTTCTATTTAATGTATTTACTTTGAATATGTCCATGAAACCTATTTTATCTATCATGATTGATCACAATACCTTGGATATAGGATATTTAACCATTATCATTTATGGTCAAACACTTGTTTACAAAGTCCTTATTAGACTATAAGACTGATATAAATTTTCCAATAAGTAAGTTCTCATGAACATATACTATAAGGATAAAACCAACAAATCCAATAAAACTATTTTAAATACACAACTATCATTATTCCTAACATCTAACAAATTCTTTTATAACATCATTAAATTTATTGTTTCATGGCCTGGAATATTTCTTCAATCCATACATGAATCTTTAAAACATATAAATATTTTTCGCATCACCTAGTGCCAGAAATCATCTTGGTTTTATCATATAGACAATTATGTGAATGTTACCAATATGTAATGAAATTTCAACATCCATCACCGGATTTAATATTCATGGAATTCTATTATAGTAAGTTAAATTATGAGGGATTTATGTGTTGAAAATGGTGAAAATATTTCACCAATGTCAATTTCATTATCTGTTTAATACCTTTATCAATTAGACTTTATTTGTTGGTTTTTAATTTACCTTAAATCTCCATTTTTCTCATGAATATTTATTTACATTCTATAGGAATTACATCAATGTGTGCATCAATTGGAACACAAATTTTTTTAAGATACATGGAATCCATTTTAGAATTAATGGTTTCTGTAAATATTTTATATTTTTTTCTCTCTACTACGTCATTTTAGAAGAGAGGTTCACCATTATCAAATTATAATGAGTGTTTATAATTGGTGATGAGATAATCATATCTTTCTTATTTTTTTAATAGTCCAGTTCTCTTACATAGTACTTCTATTTTATGAACAAATTCTTCCATTAAGACCTTTGGAATCTATTCATGTATAAACTCTTGTGTATCTTGGGAACCAACATCATTGATTTTAATCATTCTCCAAAAATTATTTTTTAGGATGTACTCCCCTGTAAACAAATATAACTTTTATTGATACATTCACTTTCATGCCTAAGGGTTTGAATAGGTTATATCCTTTTTTTCCTTTAGGATGACCAATAAAGATACAATTTGTCACCCGAGGTGATAGACTTTTACTGAGATGGAATTAACTTGTTTATCACAAACATATACAAAACTATGTGAAATAATGAGTTTCATTCCACTATGTAACTGAAAGTGAATATTTTTTCATCTATAGTTGGTATTATATTTATTGTGCAAACGGAATTTTTTATCTATCTCCTTAAAATGTGATTGATGATATTTATTATTCATCATAAACCATAGTAGTGTGTACTGATCATAGATGTTTTATGTCCCTATAAACTTATCCATTGAATGTTGGATTGTTCATTTTTCTTTGTAAATAATAATCGAAATATTCATGTGGTTTCGTAAAAAATGATACTAAATAATTATCCAGATATATTTATTTCTAAATATTCTCATTTACACGACCACGGTGGTGATTCCATAGATGGGTGTCATATGAGCCATGTGAAAATGATTCAATATTTATTGCCAAAACATGTTTTTAATAATTTAATATATAATTACCATTATCTAAATGTTATAAAACATAACATATGTTTAATTTATAAAATAAAAAAAAATTATTTCTAGATTTGAAAATAAAACCATCTGTATCTAGGAATGATATGACAATTTTGTTCCTGGTAACCATTGTTACGTAATAACATTTTTTCAAAACAAATATCATTTCTACTACAAATGATAGGTGGTTGCAACAAATTTATAGATCTTCCAATGTAAAACCATTGGTGTATTTAAATTTCAAATATTATTTGGAAATCTTTTAGAACCTTCTTTGTTCCAATATTTTGGTAAATATGTTATAATTAAATATAGTAACCCAATCCAACAAAATCGGTCCCCCGAGAAAGAAAATTTTTGGCTGGGGTAAAACTGAGAAAATGAAACAAGTCTCAAATATTAAGAAAATTAAACATAAAACTATATTACAAAGCAGAATCAAATGAAATTTACAAGGAATCAAACCCAGATAAACCAAAAAAGCATGATAAATATAAACAACAAGCCTCCATGTGACCTAGCATTACCCGAAACAATCATAAACATGAACAGAAATCTAAAAAGACTACAATATGTTTTCCCTATACTAGAATCTGGAAAAACAAGGTCTAATACCACCAACATGAAGAATTAGGGTGTGAGAAATAAGGCATTACAATATAACAACCAAATGAATTGATATAATTTAATAAAATAGGACTACAAAACTATATGCATAAAAATAGTTTTAAAAGAATTTTAATAATTAATAATGTTTAAATAATTTTTTAAAAAATCCATGATTTTTCAAAAATTTCATTCCATAATTCTAATTTAAAATAGAATGTAGGTAATCATATTTAATAAAAAAACATGTGATCCCACATCCATGAAAAAACATTCATGTAAATATCATCTAGAAGCACCAATGAACCAAAAAACTAAGCTCCAGTATATTAGACTATATGTATTGGACAATAAAAAGAAAAAAATGAATAAAGTTGGATATGAACTAACATCGAGTCCTTCCGTATACCATTGACATTTAATTGTTTACCTCTTAGTGTTTCAACACATAATAAGGCTACATGTTCCTCTTCCATGACATACCCAAGGTTCTTGATGTGCAATTTTTTTGTATTTCCATTTTAAAACCCATGACCACATTTTTGGAAAAAATTCAAATCCAATACAATCTTTTTTAGGGATTAAATATCAATTTTACTTTTTTTAAATCATGTTAATTCTGTTTTCAAAGAAAAAATCCTTCTCAAATTAGTCTGACACCCATTTTAAATTAAATATATTTAATTACATTTCATATGCCAAGGAATCAGAATGAACAACAACAAAATTATGAAAGTAGAACTCTTGAATAGATCATCCTAGCCCAAGAGCATAGAAAAACTACTCTCCTTTCATAATGGGGATCAGAAACAAAAATATATTCTTCATGAAGCCATGTCACTACCAAATTCAGAAAAAGATATACTAAAAATCATCCTATCAATTATCCCTACAATGAAAGGTGCCACAACCACTGAAGAAAGAGAATCCAAGATGAAATATTACCTTTAAATATGAAGCACCAATTCCGTAATAATTAATCGGTGAAAAAATCGATTAAAATTGAAGGGAGACACCCAAAATCAGCTTGGGTAGTTGCTTTGGCTTAGATTGGAATGTCGTAAGATTGAATGAAGCCTTGAAATCTGGAATTCACCTATTAAAATTAGAACATGAGGTTTTACAAGAGCTATATTTCTTTTATATATTGTGAAACACTTTTAATTGGTGTTACATTGAAAAACGTTTCACCTCATATTAAAAACATTACTTTTCACATTCCAAGACATGTAAACATTACAAGATGTGTAAAACCCAATGATATGGATCCAACTAATTGGATGAGTTCAATTGGGATTACACATCATAAAACAATAATAAAGATCTTTTAACTACCCATTGAACATAAAATATCCCAGAAAAGGATGAAAATACCAAAAAATATTTGACTTTTCCATTATAGGTATCATCCCATTTCAGTGAAAATAATGCTCGGTCCCAAAGAAATAGAAACCAAAGATAAAGATTAGAACATAATAGTAATAATTTTAATGGGGCATTATAATCTCCCTACCATAAAATCATTATGACACCAAAAAGAGATTATCATCTTGGATCTCCAAAAACTAGAGGCCAATGATACCTTGTAAATAACTCACACTCACACATCTTGAAGAAATATTTTCAACAGTACCACAGTACCAAGACTAGAAGAATTATTTTACCAGGGAGTACCTTATATGGGTGGTCCAAAATCAATACAGGTGTTGTAAAGACCCGTAAAATTCAAGGAATTTTTTTTCTTAATTTTATTTGGAATTTTACAAGAACGCAGTTTCTGACGGCACCTAATTTCGAGGCACGGTGTGTCCGGAATCATTTTCCGAAGTTTGGATCGGGTAAGTTCAGTGAACGAACGAGCGGGTTTTCCTAGCTTTTGAACTGGTGCCCGGAATCGAATTCTGAGGGCACCGATGGAATCGAAGCGCCAGTATTTTCTTAGAAACTTTTTTTCCGGAGTTGCGTTTTCTCAGGTGTGGTTTTTAGTTTTTGGGGTTAAGTTAAGAAATAAAATATAGTGGTGCGACAACTTTATTTTATTTCACTTAAAGCCACTTAAGATGAGTTAAAGCTGATTGGGTTGAACCAAAAATATCCTACCCACATGGTAGGATATTTGTGAGGTGGGGCCCGCATGAGCCCCACCGTTTCTTTTCCTCTAAGTAACGCACCCGCAAAAACCCCTTTTAAATGAAAGTCAACCGGTGTGTTTTCTTAAATTCATAACACCCCTATTATTTGGGCAGTTAAGTCGTTACCATTAATTCATCGAATTAATGGTTCATTTATTAACTTGTTTTTCAAATTGTTGGCATGTAATAACATAAGACCAACGCTTGTCTTTCTTGGGGGCGGCTTGTTGAGAGGATTTGGAGAAACTCTATCTTCATCCTCCTTCGCGAAAAATGCAAAGAACGTGAAGAATGCTGGCCTTCGACGAAAGGCAACGAAGAACGTCGAACCCTCGGAGATCGAAGATGCGACGCTGTGTACCGCGACGCCGGCGACTCTCCTTCCGCGACGTTCTTCCGTGACGTTCCTTCCCTGTGATATTTTTTGATCAATAACTGATTGAGATCGTCGACGTGACGCCGTGTACCGCGGCGACAGCGACGCCCCTTCCGCGACGCGACGATCCTCTTCTTCTGAGACAGTCAATTCCGCGAAGAACTCACATTCAATGACTATGATGAGGTAGGGGTTGATTATTTTAAATCTCTATGATTTATACCCATGGCGTACGATTAAAACTGTTGTGAGACTTTTAAACCCGCTAACGGAGTGGGTGCGGACTAACGAACAAGTCCGAACCCACCGCCCCTTTCGTTCTTGGTGTGACAAATGGAAGACGTCAACAAAGCAGGCTGCAAGGGCGACACGGGGTCCTTGCAGTGAAGGATGGACCCCGGGAGGACCTTTGGCGAAGACGGCGTGAATTTCCGACCATCAGAACTCGTCCGGTGGTCTGCGGAGCGACCCGCTAGTGCGCCACGCCGGCAGGGCGGCGCTGGCGGCGGAAGGCGGCGGTGCCTGGAGCAGTGCCCTGGAGAACCACCACGGCTAAAGCCGCCACGGAAGCAGCGTGGTCCCGCGACCGCGCGGGACTGGGGGAGCACGGGACGCGGCAGCCCGGCCGCGTCCGCTAGAATGGGCGGCCCCACGCGGGGCCGCGATTCCCTCACGCGGGGGCACAACGCCCCTGGCTCCGCTCGGCCGTAACCGGACGAGCCCACCCGTCGGCCAGGTCGGGCCGCGCTGGCCGGGTCGGACCTGGACCCAGGTCGGGTCGACCCGGTTCCGGTCGACCCAGGGGGGTTGGGTCGGGCTGGTCCGGGCCCAGACCCCCCGTTTTCGGACCTTTTCGGTCTTTTGCTCATAACTTGAGCTACGTGCCTCCGATCAATTCACCGTCAGTGGCTATGTGATCCCTGGATCGAGACAATCGTTTTTCTATTTCTCACTCATGGTTTAGGAGTACTTTGGCTTCGACCGGGTTGGTTCGTACACGAAACCAACTGGGCCCTCAGAGCAGAAATGCTCATAACAGGAGCTCCGAACGTCTGATTGACCTGTCGTCAACTTTGTTGGATTCCTCTAAGTGAGATGTAACTTTTTCCTTACTCCGCTCGAGGTTTCGATGCCGATTGAGTGCGGTCAGGTTGGTTCGCTCACGAAACCTACCGTGCCCCTGGAACGAAAAAGCCAATAACTCACAGACAGGGCGTCCGATTGACGTATCGTCTGTCTCTTTGATTTCCTCTTGATGATACGGAACTTTTGTAATACTTCGCTTGAGTTTTGGATGCAGTTTGATAGAGGCCGAGTTGGATTGCACCCAAAATCCAACCGGGCCCCTAGAACGGAAAAGCTGATAACTCTCAGTCCAGACGTCTGTTTGATGCGCCGTCTGTGACGTTGAGTTCCTGTTGACGATATGGTACTTTTGGATATATCAACTCTAAACTATGTGTCAGTTGATGCATCGACCTCTTGGCTCATGGAGTGGACCCTCCCGGAATGAGCATGCTGTGTGCGGAAACCGTAGAGCCTGTTGAGACTTGACGACTGCTGATCGAACGACTCGGTGTGTTACGGATAGCCCAGTGGGAAGGGATTGGTGGTAGAAGCATACCCACGGCGGAGGAGAGCTTGGTTGTAGTGGTAGACCCACGACGGAGGAGCGCTTGGTTGTAGCAGCATGGGGGAGCGCTTGGTTTTAGCGGAAGACCCACGATGGAGGAGCGCTTGGTTGTAGCGGCTGACCCATGGTACTCAATAGAAGAGTACCTCTAGAGGCTATAAGGCGGAGCGCATGGTTGTAGTGGCAGACCCATGGTGGTAAGCGTGTGGTTGTAGCCGTAGTCCCACAGTACTCGATAGGTGGAGTACTACATCAGCCTAAGGTTGAGAGAAGCGCTTGGTTGTAGCGGCGTACACACTGTACTTGATAGAGAAGGAGTTTCCCAATAGCTATGGTTTCAACTTCATGATCGATCCTCTGTGGGTAATTGTGGGGGTTATTACCTACCGATCCTTTGTGGGTCTGACGGCTTAGATGAATCAGTGGCTACATATGATCTTCCCTATCATCTTACGAAGTAGTATTCCTGTGTGAGATGAATCCTGTTTTGATTTCCTATGTGGATTGTGTTGTGCTATCCTCTGTGGATTTACGTTTTTCTTTCCTATGTGGATTGTGTTGTGCTATCCTGTGTGGATTTACGTTTTTCTTTCATATGTGGACTGGGTTGTACTTGGGCTCGGATGTTGGAGCCGAACATGGAATTGATGACTTATGTATATGTATGGGAATATACCTAAGAAGTGTCGAATGTTACTTCGTGATTATATCTTACCTTTTTGTATTATCCTTTGTTGATTTTGGGAGACCTTAGGGGGTCTCGGGGTCCCTACTGAGTAGCTTATAATCACCCCTACATGGGCTATGCCCACACTACATTGTGTTGGTTGCAGACGACGGATAGCGCTGATCGTGGTTGAGTCTTGCAGAGTAGGATGGTACCTGGTGGTGGACCACTGGGCGGGACATACTCGGAGCTGTCGGATGGACCCGAGGAGCAGTGGAGGCTATCTGTACCCACCCTTCATTTGGGATTCCCAGTGGACATCTCGACTTTGCGGCTTTACTTTTCATTTGTTGTTTTCCCCTTTCCATTTGTACTTTACTTTTAGTATGGGTTTGAATACTGGCCAACTTTCTTTTCTGCACTTACTGTTGTACTCAGTTTTTACTCAGTTTTTACTTCTTCCTGCTTGCTCTATGGTGTTTCTGGTTTACATTACAAAGGAAATGCCTTCAGTTTTTACTGAGAATTATGCCTTGGTGCTAGTCACCAGCCCCTGGCCTATGGAAGGCGGGCTTGGGGTAGTCACAGCACGGGCCCCGAGGACGGGTCGTGAAAAATTGGTATCAGAGGAGTTTGGTTCTACCGTAGAACTCCGGTCTCTGATCTTTTTCTATGTGAAGAAATAGTTTTGAGAGTATTGAGTGCAGTTATCTGTCCAGGGAGTCCAGTGTTGGTGCGGCGGCCGACGTATCCGTACACCAGGACCCTGACTTCTGATTTCCGACTTAATACACAAAAACATTGATTGCATGTGTGTTTCAAGTTTTCTTTGTAATTACTTGTGTCAGCTCACCAGGTATACTGTTCTGACCGTGGTTCACCTGTCTCTTTTCAGGATGGCCCCACAACGACAGCCAGCTAGGGTTCCGAGAGTTGTGCGTGACGACAACCCACCGAGCGACGAGGCCTCGGTATAGGGCCCTTTGATAGCAGAGGCACCGGCGGTACCTCTACCCGCCGAGCCACCGATTCTATCATCCCCAACCACTGACGGTGCACGCCACCTTAGTGCACTGCATGAGTTTCAGCGTTAGTGACCACCCAGGTTCCATGGGGAGACGGACCCTCAGGCAGCTGAGGATTGGTTGGAGGCAGTTGTACGAGTTTTTCATTTGGTAGGGACACCAGTTGACCTAATGGTGGTCCTTGTAGCGAGCCTCCAGCATGCGGCAGCAGGAAGATGGTGGAGCTTGATCCTCCAGGTGCACGATGAGGCATCACTTATTTGGACAGACTTTGAGATCCTTTTTCGCTCAGAGTTCGTCCCAGCCACCCTCCGAGCGGTGCGCATCCAGGAGCTACTACAGCTGTGACATGGCATCATGACGGTATCCCAGTACGCGGCATGGTTTATCAATCTATCGCGCTATTCCACGGACATGGTACGAGACCCATTCTTCAGGGACGGAACCTTCGAGCAGGGGATCAGGCGAGAGATCAGAGCTTCAGTTGTTTAACATAGCATTCCGACACAGACATGGGTGTTGGAGAGAGCCCTCTTAGTGGAGAGATTCCTTGCTGAGTAGTCTCTAGCAGCAGGACCCACCACTAGCCGGTATGTGGCAGAGTCTTCTGCAGTAGGCAGTAGACAGATAATGCAGGGTTCCAAGAGGACTAGACCTACAGGTAGTCAACCGCGTGACACAGGATCGTTTGTGAGAGGCACCCAGGGTGGACAAGGACTTACCATGAGTGGACAGTGTTACTCATGCCATGGGGTTGGTCACATGGCTCGTGACTATCCGACCCGCCATACTGATGACCATCAGATGACCGAAGGACCTCCCAGGCAGAGGCAGAGGTTTGATCGAGGCAGACCGCATGGAGCAGGAGACCGTGGCAGGGGAGCTGGCCATCCAGCTAGAGGCGGACGACGCTTCTAGGTGTTGCCACCACCACCACCAGGAGGTCCACCCCGACCGCAGGGAGCTGGTGGACATGGGAGAGCTCATCTTCAGGAAGCTGAGTCCTATGATCGTGGAGCTCCGGGAGTAGATGGACAGGAGCGGGACTAGCTCCAGACCTGGAGACTTTTGTTTATGCTGCTTCTAGCATTGTTGATGTTTGTTTGTAGATGTTTTCTGTCTTTGTACATTGAGCTTCAGTAATAAACGAAGCCTTTCTTTTGGCTTTTACCTTCATGCCCTCTCTTTGTGTTGTTACTAAGAGGTTCCGGTTTAAAAACCTGTTAACTTGACCCTCATTTTGAGATACCTACTAGAGGATACCCAGTGACCACAGACTGATGCCGACAGTGTGAATCATCCCTTGGAGGCCAGAGTAATGGTTGGATCTCTTGGTAGTAGCGTCGAGGCCTTACGACGTCTTCCTTGCTATGGGTTAGTATCATCCTTGATGGGATTGAATGTATTAGGAGAAAACGTGGTTCATCCAGGGGATGAGACCAGATTTATCTTATCGGAAAAGAAGAAATATTGGTAGTTCTTGTAGGACCAAAATAGGTCCAAGTCACCCATGAGTGAATGATGACAGCTCAGCGCCAACAAAGGACTTATGCTGTCAGGAGGCGGAGGCCACTAAAGTTCGAGGATGTAAACCACATTTTTCCTATGGGTCTCACCTCTACGCGAGTTACAGATTTTTGGCAAAGGCGGCAAGTGGTCTCCGCGCTTCAATCGGACCCTTCCAGGTCCTCAACAGGATTGGCGAGGTGGATTATCGCCTGGCTCTACCACCTCTGTTGCACCGGGTGCACGACGTCTTTCACGTATCCTAGCTGAGGAGATACGTGCACGACCCGTCACATATCATTGACCATGGGGAGCTAGACGTTGATGATGGGACGACTTTTGCGGAAGTCCCGTTGGAGATCAAGGATCGACAGGAGTGGGTCCTACGTGGATGGTCGATTCCTCTAGTGCGCATCAGATGGCAGCATGGGATCCTCCAGGAGAGCACTTGGGAGTTGGAGGCTCAGATGCGTGCTCAACACCCACTTTTCTTTCCCTTTTTTATGATGTATCTTTACGGGGATATAAAGCCCTGAGGTGGGAGTGATGTAAAGACCCGTAAAATTCAATTAAATCTTTTTCTTAATTTTGTTTGGAATTTTACAAGAACTCAGTTTCTAACAGGACCTGATTTCGAGGCCTGGTGTGCCTGGAATCATTTTCTGATGTTTGGCTCGGGTATGTTCAGTGAACAAATGAGCGGGTTTTCCTAACTTTTGAACCAGTGCTCGGAATCTAATTCTGAGCGCACCGATGGAATCGAAGCACCGGTATTTGCTTATAAATGCCTTTTCCGGAGTTGCATTTGCTCGGGTGTGGTTTTTAGTTTTTGGGGTTAAGTTAAGAAATAAAATAATGTGGTGCGACAACTTTATTTTATTTCATTTAAAGCCACTTAAGCTGAGTTAAAGCGGATAGGGTGGAAGCCAAAATATCCTACCCACTTGGTAGTATATTTGTAAGGTGGGGCCCACATGATCCCCACCATTTCTTTTCCTCTAAGTAATGCACCTGCGATAACCCCTTTTAAATGAATGTCAACCAGTGTGTTTTTTTAAATTCTTAATGCCCCGATTATTTGGGCAGTTAAGTCGTTACCATTAATTCATCGAATTAATGGTTCGTTTATTAACTTGTTTTTCAAATTTTTGGAATGTAATAAAATAAGACCAACACTTGTCTTTCATGGGGGGCTTGTTGAGAGGATTTGGAGAAACTCTATCTTCATCCTCCTTTGCGAAGAACACGAAGAACGCGAAGAACGCCGGCCTTCGATGAAAGGCGGTGAAGAACGCCGAACCCCCAGATATCGACGACGCAACGCCGTGTACCGCAACGACGACGACTCTCCTTCCATGAAGTTCTTCCACGACGTTCCTTCCCTGTGACAATATTCGATCAACAACTGATTGAGATCGTCGACGAGACATCGTGTACCGCGGCGACATCGATGCCCCTTCCGCGACGCGACGATCCTCTTCTTCCGCGACAGTCAATTCCGTGAAGAACTCACATTCAACGACTACGATGAGGTAAGGGTTGATTATTTTAAATCATTGTGATTTGTACCCGCAGTGTATGATTAAAATTGTTGGGAGACTTTTAAAACCGCTAAGGCGGTGGGTGCGGACTAACGAACAAGTCCGAACCCACCACCCGTTTCGTTCTTGGTGTGCGAAATGGAGGACGTCAACAAAGAAGGCCGCACGGGCGACACAGGGTCCTCGCAGTGAAGGACGGACCCCGGGAGGACCTTTGGCGAAGACGGCGTGAATTTCCGACCACCGGAACTCGTCTGGTGGTCCACGGAGCGACCTGCCGGCACACCCCGTAGGCACGGCGGCGGCGCGCCGCCGTGGAGAACCACAATGACTGAAGCCGCGGAGGCTGCAGCGCGGTCCTGCGACCGCTCAGGACCCGAGGAGCATGGGACACGGCGGCCCGACCATGTCCGCTGGCAAGGGCAGCCCCACGCGGGGCCGCGGTTCCCTCACGCGGGGGCAGCAGGCCCCCCGCTCCGGTGGACCGTAACCGGCCGAGCCGACCCGCCGGCCGGGCCGGGTCATGCCCCAGACGGTCCGGACCGCGCCGGCCGGGTCAGATCCGAACCTGGGTCGGGTCGCCCCGAATCGGGTCGTCCCAGGGGGGTTGGGTCGGGCTGGTCCGGGCCCAGACCCCCCGTTTTCGGACCTTTTCGGTCTTTTTCTCATAACTTGAGATACAGGCCTCCGATCGATGCACCTTCAAAGGCGATGTGATCCTTGGATCAAGACGGTCGTTTCGGTATATCGTACTCAATATTTCGGTGTACTTTGGGTTTGGCCGGGTTGGTTCGTACACGAAACCAACTGGGCCCTCGGAGCAGAAACACTCATAACTTGAGCTCCGGACGTCCGATTGACATGACGTCGACTTTATTGGATTCTCTATGTGAGACGGAACTTTTTTCTTACTACGCTCAAGGTTTAGATGTCATCAGAGTGAGCAAAAAAAATCCAATAACTCACATATCGGGCATCTGATTGACGTGCCGTCTGTCTCGTTGATTTCCTCTTGATGAGACGGAACTTTTGGCATACTTCTCTTCATTTTTGGATTATGTTGGATAGAGTCCGGGTTGGATTGCACCCGAAATCCAACTGTTCCCCTGGAACGGAAAAGCTGATAACTCTCAGACCATATGTCCGTTTGACGCGCCGTCTGCGACGTTGAGTTCCTGTTGACGATACAGAATTTTTGGATATATCAACTTTGGACTATGTGTCATTTGATGAATCGACCTTTTGTCTTGTGGAGTGGACCCTCTCGGAATGAGCATGTTGTGTGCGGAAACCCTAGAGCCGGTTGAGACTTGACGACTACTGATCGAACGACTCGGGGTGTTACGGATATCCCAGTGGGAAGCGCTTGGTTGTTGCAGAAGAGCCACGGTGGAGGAGCGCTTGGTTGTAGTGGCAGACCCGCAGTACTCAACATAAGGAGTACCTATGGAGGCTATGAGGGGGAGCGCTTGGTTGTAGCGGCAGACCCACGACGGAGGAGCACTTGGTTGTAGCAGCACGGGGGAGCGCTTGGTTGTAGCGGCATACCCACGACGGAGAAGCGCTTGGTTGTAGCGGATGACCCGTGGTACTCAATATAAGGAGTATCTCTAGAGGATATGAGGGGAAGCGCTTGGTTGTAGTGGCTGACCCATGGTGGGAAGCTCTTGGTTGTAGAAGCATGCCCATAGTACTCGATAGGTGGAGTACTACATCATTCCAAGGTTAGAGGGAAGCGCTTGGTTGCAGCGGCATACCCACTATAATTGTTGGGGAATGAGTTTCCCAATAGCTATGGTTTCAACTTCATGATCGTTCATGTGTGGGTCATTGCAGGGGTTAGTACCTACCGATCCATTGTGGGTCTGACGGCTTAGATTAATCAGTGGATACATCTGATCATATCTATCGTCTTACGAAGTAGTATTCATGTGTGGGCTGAATCTTGTTCTGCATTCCTATGTGGATTGTGCTCTGCTATCCTGTGTGGATTTATATTTTGCTTTCCTATGTGGATTGTGTTGTGCTATCCTATGTGGATTTACATTTTACTTTCCTATGTGGATTGTGTTGTGCTATCCGGTGTGGATTTACGTTTTGATTTCCTGTGTGGACTGGGTTGTACTTGGGCTCGGATTTTGGAGCCGAACATGGAATTTATGAATTATGTATATGTATGGGCATATACCTAAGTAGTGTCGGATGTTACTTTGTGATTGTATCTTACCTTTGTGGATTATCCTTTGTGGATTCTGGGAGAGCTTCAAGGGTCTCGGTGTCCCTACTATGTAGCTTATACTCACCCTTGCACGGGCTATGCCCGCACTATGTTGTGTTGGTTGCAGACGACGGACAACAGTGATCGTGGTTGAGGCTTGTAGAGTAGGACAATACCTGGAGGTGGACCACTGGGCGGGACGTACTCAGAGCGGTTGGCTGGACCCGAGGAGCAGTGGAGGCTATCTGTACCCACCCTTCAGGTGGGATTCCCAGTGGACAGCTCGACGTTGCAGCTTTACTTTTCAGTTGCTGTTTTCCCCTTTCCAGTTGTACTTTACTTTCAGTTTGAGTTTGTATACTGGCCCACTTGGTTTTCCGAACTTACTGTTATACTCAGTTTTTATTTAGTGTTTACTTCTACCTGCTTTCTCTGTGGTGTTTGTGGTTTACTTTACAAAGGCAATGCCTTCCCTTTTTACCAGGAATTACGCCTTGGTGCTAGTCGCCAGCCCCCGACCTATGGATGGAGGGCCTGGGGTAGTCATGGCACGGGCCCCGAGGATGGGTCGTGAAAGTTGTCTCATCCAAAGTGGTATCGGGCTCAAGAACAAAATCCTCCCTTCAAACCACATGTGAAGTATCTTGTATATAACTCTTCAATATGGACACATGAAACATTTCATGTATGTAAATCAAGATTGATGGTAATAATAACCAATATTACACCCACCGTAGTCACTAAATGATCTCAAATGGACTCACATTCCCTTATGATAACATATCCTTTTTACCCAACAGATGATTTCCCTATTGAGGTGGAACTCTAAGAAAGACCGGATCAGCTACCTCAAACTCTTGGGTCCAACAATGATAGTCTGAAAATGATTTATGATGACTCTATGAAGTAATCAAATTACACTTGATCAACTGAACTAACTCCTTCCTCTTCTGAACCACACTTGCAACAATTAAGGACCATTCTCAATTCTTTTCCCATCAATAGAGATAATGACATGGGTACCTATACATATCTTCAACGGTAACCATTCATACTAATGCCTAAAAACTATACTTATAGGCTAACTCAACCAATGGATTATTTTTTTCCTACTATCTGATGAAATCAAAAAACACAAGATGAGACTAGAACCTCAAGAACCTAGATATCCCTCTTTGACTTTTAATCAATTTTTTTGATAATAATACCTACTCAATTTGAACAGGGAACTCATTTTCACATGAAAACCTCTCCAGAACCTAGATGTCATCCTTCAGTCCCTATCTGAATCAACCACATTGTTAAACCCACAATGATTCAAAATATATCATACATATAGGTCCACAAACCGTTATACTTTCTTCATTTTCTTTATTGGAATTAATTATGCTGATTTAATAAGTCTATCAATAATCATCCAAATATAATACTCCCCACTAGAAGTCCATTTTAAACCAATTAATTAATCAATATAAATCCCATCCCATTTCCATTTGAGAAAGGGTAAAGGCTTCACCCAACTAACAAGTATCTAATTCTCCTCTTAAACTCTTTGACATGTGATACACTGTGATAAAAAATATGAAATTGACAACCTCATCCTCAACCACCAATATAGAAATTGAATATCACGGAACATATTTGTATCCCCTTGGGGCACGAACCAATCCTGACAGATGAATAATACCAAAGACTCCAAACTCAAGGAAAATGGAATAACAAACCTATTTTTGATGGAAAATTCTTAATTGGGAGACCGAGACAACTCACACGAGGTCTTCACAATATTTAAGATTTATTGTAAGCATCATATCTTAGTGTCTATTTTGTAATCGAGTCAGACTCAATCATCAAAATATGAGACAACATTTGAAGAATTTAATAACACTTATCCACTAAAAACCTATTATCCCAATCTCATATCAGCAAACAAACTCATAAAATACTATTATTCAACCAATTCCTTCAGGGATTACATCAATAATTTTCTACATAATGCATTATCCACAACATTCCCTTTCCTGGGAGTATATACGATATGAAAATAATATATATATATATATATATATACTTAAACCAAAATATATGTCGTAAGTTCCTTTTTCTCTATGTGAAGATATTATTTATCACATTGTGATTAATATATAACTAGAAATAATCTTTACATATATAGTTATCCCACATTTTCAGTGCATTCATAATAATTTAAAACTCAAGATCATAGTTATGGTAGTTCTTATTGTTAGGGTAAAATTGGCTGGAGGCATAAGACACCACATCATTCCCCGATATCAAGAGAAATTCCAAACCTATACCAAAGGAATAATAGAAAACATTATAACCTAAACCATGTTCAACAAGAATAAAAAATGGGGCTGAAGATAACCACATATTCAACCCCACAATATATATCTAACACTTTTCACTTCATTAAAACTTTACACCCATATGGGTAAGAGATGTCGATGAAAATGTGAGCTGGAAGTAGTCCCAATCAAACATTATATATTAACCTCCAAAATACATGAATATTTAGATATCAAATAGTTTTATAGGATGCTCTCATTACATATATTCCTATACCTTTTCCGAACCAACATGGATTCACATCTTCGAAACAGCATGCCCCGAAAAAATCTCTTCCCAGATCCAAAAACGCACTTAAAAAGAATGAAAGACATATTATGTTCCATAAAAATTTGATGAATGGATTTTAAAATTCTCTATATTCTAATTATATGTCATAAATTTATCAAATAAATAATCCATGAACAAAGTAATATAAGATGCCATGAATCGATGGAATATTCTATTCATCAAATCCATGAATACCACATGAAATAAAGTGATTCTAAATGACATAACCAATAACATAAAATGTTCATTATCAGTAATAAAATATTTCATTGTTATATCCTCTTCTCCTAGATAAAACTGATGGTACCCCGAACACATTCCAGTCTTATAAAACCATTGAGCCCCCCTCAACTGGTCAAAGACATCATCATTTGAGGGTAAACGATACATGTTCTGAATAGTTACCATATTCATGTTTCGAATGTTGATACAATGTATAATACTATTATCTAAAATCTTACTAAATTTCATAGGTTAATCCCTTGGTGAATGGATAGGGAGAATAAATCGTTTCACCTCAATTTCCCTAAGATATAATTTAAGCACTAACAACACATCATGTTTTTTACAATTGGATGTTCTAGAATGGGGAATCGTTTTATATAATGGATCAATAGTATACTCAAACTATATCTATAAAGAATATCCTGAAATATATTCTAGAAAGTATTCAGTAAACAATCACCCAACAACTAGATGATGACCACCCAAGAACGGGTCAACTTCATCAAGATTTTTTTTTTTAAAATTAGATTGAGATTAAAATGATGTAAGGGATAATTGTCATTTCCATTCTTGATCGAGATTCCCACTCATCCTATAAATCATTAGTGGCCCCATTGTTCTATAATAACTATACTAATTTGTGATAATAGTCTATCTGGGAAATTATGTTATCCATCTAGTCCTTAAAAATGATTAATTGAAATATATCAACATCAATCACTAAGAAGTCCCAAACCACCTCAAAGACTCTAATCACCAACTGACATGTGGGACACATGAAACCTTATTTAGACAACTTTCTCCAAGGTGTGTAAAGATAAAACCTGAATGAAATAAGACACAAATGAAAATCCAAGACATCGCCCAACATTGACGATATGAAAGAATCAGTAACACCTGTATCAAACAAAGCTATCACCATAGATGATGAAAAAAACACATTTCATCTAATAGTATCAGGAGCAGTTTTAGATTCCTCTAGAGAACACTTTGTTGTATTAAGGAATCTAGAAATGTACACTTATAGATTCTAATTGGCATTAAAATGGGACCCACCACCCAGGGAAGCATTAATATGTACAAGTGGCCCCTTAGTAAAGGTGGATCCCACCTTACTTCTTAGATATATCTTATCACAGAAATGATTCAGATGTGAAGATAACCCACAATGATGAAATGTTCTAGAAACATCCATAAACAATGTCCATGTATGACCACACCTACCACAATGTTATAAAATTTCCAATTTCTACTTTATAGTAGCCATAGAAACTAATCCTACAATAAACTGACCACTCTTGCACATTGTTTTTTGACTAGAAGAAGAACCTTCGCTAATTGTTTCTCCCACTGAAGCTCCACCCAATCTAATCCTCCGAGATATGATTTCCTTAGTCAATGAAGCTTTACCCTATAACACCACAAAATTTTTAAATTAAAATAGAACAAGCATCGATCGAACACTATCCCTTTGACACATATAGAACCTACGAGCCTTCAGGTAATCGTTAGTGACATGATCAAGTGTCAGATGCACAAACTCAACGAATCTGATGTTGTATTCACGAATTGTATGGCCCCCTTATACCAACATCAGAAAATCTCAGGTAATTTCTACATGTAAATTCTCCAGAAAAAATGCTAATTGAAAATATTGGTGGAAGAAGATCTGGTAAATCCATCGAGGAACTTAACATGCTCTATTGAGTCACACGGTCTTCCTCCTGGTTCTTTAAGAATATATGTGTCAAAGAACACATGATAATCCTTAAGAGTATTCAAAATTTTAAATATCCTTTCAATGTGTTCTATCCATTACATAGACTATTATGATTCTTTGAGATCATAGAAGACATGTGGGTGCTACTTGGTATATTCAAAATAATGATCCAAAGCCCATCTCAGGTTCACTAAACCCACTTACCCCAGAGTCTAAATGGTAAGGATCTATTCCTCAACCAATGAATGGTATGTTATTTGATAATCTTGTAGAACATGCGACAAAAATTCCTATATCATATTTGGATAAGAACATCTAGGATGCATTTTCTATTCAACATTATAAAATAACCAATCACGCCCCACCAAATTCCAAGACAAACAAACTGAATAATAGAATCCAAAACTATTATTTAATAAAATTAGAATTTAAATATTTATGGAATTATAATAGAAATGGTTGATAACCTTTGAAATAAATAGGACTACCTAAATAATCTCCCCACTTATTTAATTCAATTTTTCACACACACGTCAAGTCCATAGCCATTGTGTTTATGTTAATTTATATAATATTCCCATACAATTTATTAAAATGATCCCAAATAGTAGTTCTTGTATATAGAAGAAAATAAATTTTACCACCCTTCTAAAATTAGATTTAGTAATATGATTTAACTAGTTAGGACCATTTTTCGCACCTATGTTCTAAATTCTAATGATACCACTCAGGGCTACCCAAGAAACTGAAACAAATGAAGCAGTGATGACACATTTCTTGTTGATCGTCCTCTTTGAATAGAACTATTAATTGGCCAACTCTGGACAAAAAATATGTCAATTGATCTAGTTCATTTCAGGGTGTGTTAAAACTGATAAAATGAAACAATTCTTGAATATGAGAAAAAAATATATATAAAATTGGAAAACTATATAGAAAAAAATGAATGATAAAATTTATCCAAATTAGATAATCCAGAAAAACCTAAAAAGACTAGATAATGAGTATCACTATTACCAAGCATCCCCACCAACTATCCAAAACACGAACAAAAACATACAATGATGTCTAAAATATGTAATATGCTCTTCTGTTAACCTTAATCCAATAAAAAGGTCTAGAACCTCCCACATGGAGGTGCATAGTGTGAGAAACAAAGCAAAGTAAAATACCACCCAAATAAATCTAAAAATTTTATAACAATAAGAAAGGATAAATCCATGCTTTAAAACAAAATAGTTTTTCAACCTACTTTTTTAATATGTACATTAAAATGATTTTTCCAACAATCCTTGAGTTTTACAAAATTTATTTTCAAATTTCTAAATTAAGAAAGAAAGAACTTAAAAATACTGAATATAAAAATATTTGATATCCAACTTCCACGAAATAAACTAATAAGTAAAATAAAATAGAAAGGAAAAAATTCACATACCATCTGGGCTATAAAAATGGGAAAATTCATAGTACACACTCATAATCCAAATTATTCATAAATTTAGATCCAAAAAAATATCTAGGACTATCATATTCCATTAAAACATAAGAGGTTACCTCGTAGTAGCACCGTACAGTCTAAGGTCACCCATGTCTCTATCTCGACATACCCAAGGATCCCCCTATGATATTTTTTTCTATTTATATTTTAAAAATTAAGTTCAAATTTTTATGAAAAATATTAAATATATGAAAATCTACTTTAGGGTTGGAATAATCATTTCCATTTATAAATCACGGAAATTATGTTTTCAAATAAATAACGCTTTCCAAATGTGAACCCATTATCTTTTTCAATATCAATAAAATTTATTAAATTTCAATCCTAAAATACATAATATTAATGAAAACCAATTCAATAAATTATAAAAAATGATTATCTACCTACGTCAAGATTGTCGAAAAACTAGCCACCTCTGAAAATGGGTTTTGGAAACCATATGATCTACATTTAGAAGATAAATGCATGCCAACGACTGAAAAATAATTGATATATAATATATAAATATCTATAATACCTACAAAAAAAGGTTCAAACCCACCAATGAAAGAGAGAATGTTCGAAAATATTACCCATATAAACAAAGTACCAATCCTTAAGGATTAATTTCTGAATGAACCGATCTAGATAGATAGAAGACCCCCAAAATCTCTTAGGGTATGAGCTCTGGATGAGAGGAAAATGATTCAAGATAAAATGATGCATCAAAATCATGTATTCCCCTATAAATAATGAACATTAGGTATTAGATGATGTTTATAAACATTAAAAGTCATGAAAACATTTTAATTCATGTTATGCTGTAAAACG
Organism: Viscum album; assembly: GCA_963277665.1. Lineage (NCBI taxonomy): Eukaryota > Viridiplantae > Streptophyta > Magnoliopsida > Santalales > Viscaceae > Viscum > Viscum album. Next base: position 119,551,613 of record OY728137.1, read on the forward strand.
ATATTTTCTCATAGTAAAACCATGAATTTTCACATCACACAATGTTTAAAAAATCACGATGAGAATCCAGCTCATGGGATGAGTCAACTTATCAGTGAAAACTGTGAAACCCAACTACATATTGTGTGACTACCTAGTGAATAGTAGAAAATCCTAGGGAAAATATTAAAATCCAGAAAATTTATAACATCATATTTATAGGTATCCTTCCAATTCATGGAAAAATAATCATCTAATAAAATATTAGAACCAATGAAAAACATTATAACATACTTGAAAAGAAGTTAACATGGATTTCCATATAACAACAATATATATTTAAAACCTCGTCTGTATATATTGAAAGATTATAGTCGATAACAAATTCACCTTTATCATTCCCCGTCATTTAGGTTCAGAAACTTTTCATGTAGCCTTTCTATTCATAAGAAGAATATACTAATTAATTTTACCTGATAATCCCCTAAAAAGTTCTTATTTGTTTAAGGATGGTTCTCATGAGCTTTCGACTTACTCTTATTCTGGGATCCCTTCACATTGTTCTTTGCTTTAGTATTCACCATGTTACGACCCAATCTTTTATCAATGAAAATTATTCTTTATCCAATAAAATGTATTATTACGTAAAATGGTTATATAAAACATATTCACTTCCCTAATTTTATGTTTTTTTACTTTAAAATACCATTATGAATTTTCACCATTTCAAAACTTTTCGTTGATCAGTTATCCCCTGATAATTATAAAGATACGGCTTTAACAAATATAATTTACTCAAAAAAATAACGTTATGGCCTCATCTTGAAAAATTTCTCTTTATAAAGCCCATTTTTAATATCTTCGAAAGGAGGTGGCATCATTAGGGTTTTATATTTTCTAATATTAAGTAGAGCTTAAACACGTTAAGATCGAGCAGAACAAAATACTAAAGAGAAGTTAAAGATGATAGAGATTACCACAAGCGCGATGTTATCCGAGCCCCACCATGAGTCTGTCAACATTACACAACTTACCCTTCTGTGTTATGCGGGTGTTAAAAGAGGTTATGTAATGTGACCCTAGTACAATGATTATGTTTATTATTTTTGTATAGAGAATAATATTTCATTGTATTATTGTTACTTTGTGAATAGATATTTTAAAGAAAAATGGAATTATTTATAAATTGAGATATCTATTTCGATTAATTAATGTATTTTTGAAATAAATAATATTTTAATTAAAAATTATTGCTAAACTAATTTTTATGTAATATAAATGACCATATAATTATTATGAAAACGATTATGATTTTTATTATTTTTTGAAATCCGTTTTATCAACACCCATGAGTTTTCGATAAATGTCAGTTTTTATTTTACAAGTAAAAAATTAATATATTTAAAAGACTATCTGGATAAAATGAATATTATTTTTTGGATTAGGACATCGAAATTATACAATGGGGAAATTTTTATAATTTTTTGAGACAGTCTAATTTTGAGTAAAAGTTAAATATTGTTTAAATCTATAATGTGATTTATGACATCATAATGAACCAATATTGGTTTAATAAAATACGATAAACATTATGATCTAAAAATATATGTTTTACCATTAAAATAATGTGATTTTTTTGCTTTATGTTAAAAATACTTAGTGGAACCTTCAAGACTTATAAAACATTTTATCTTTTTAAAATTATTTCCTTCAGAGTGTGACTCACCACCACAAAAGAAAACCTAATATTTTCATAAGTTCATCCATTGGCCTTAAAAAAATTTCCACTCCCCTTTGGAAAAATACATTGGCCAATAACATGTGATGGTTTGTGGTTTGTGTTAGTGTAATGTGTGGTGACCCAAACCTAAATAAAAAAGAATTCCATCCCCATTCCTATATAAACCCACAAAAATTCTCACTTCCTATTCATTCAAAGTCATTGGAGATTGACTAACCCCTACCCTACTGTCTCTATAATCATCTAAATTCACCACAATCTCTCAAGAATCCTATCTCAATTCCCTCACAATCCTTTGTGATAACTCTTCCATCTAAGGGATTCCTTCCTTTCTCATTTTATCCAAGTATCGTAATATTGTTATGCCATTTTATTTTCAACAAAAAATGATGGTGTATAGTTTTGATCCTCCACAAGAAATCCCTATTTATGTTTTAATGATAAGATACCCCTTTCTATATCCTTGATTCATCCCATGTAAACTCGTAACCATGTCCTAATTCAGTAAGGAATTTCTATCTCCTTATTTACATTCATGAAATTCTTTAGTTTTATGAATCTAAAATTTTATTACCTATGTTGGGAAATTTATCTATATGACCCCCTTAACGTTTATTTTAGGAGACACATCTTTCTCACTGATTAACCATTTTTATTAATTCTTATGTCACACTGTTATGCTTCCGAAATTCCACCGTGACTTTCCAAGACAAAGTCATTGTGTGGGGAATAAAATGCTCATTTCCCTATCAAGGGTATTCAAGATTATAAACATTTTTATATTTATTGTGGAGTTTCATGTTTTAAATTTACATTCCTTTATCATATAACAAATTATTATCTTTAATTATTTAATGTTATATGATCCATGTGGCACACTTATGCATTAATTGAAATGTTTAAGAAGGGTTCACCCGGATAGCACTACATTGCATTAAGTAAATATTAGTATCATGCTACTTAAAGTGAAATGAGGGTTTACTAATGATAGTGAAAGTTAAATTAGGGTTTAATCATACTCAATGTTAAATGATCCTTGGATCATGCTAATACCATGTTATGTGTTGTTCCCACATTTCCAGGTGTTGATAATCTTCCTATATCATGACTTTATGTTCATCTTTATTTTATTCTCCTTTGATATGACTATTGCCTAACATGTACTGTATTATTCAGGTTATTCCATGTTTACCCCCTTACTGGGATTTATCGCTCCCCTTTTTATTATGCATGTCCTCAGGTTATCCCATGAAATGCTAAGTATGTAGGAATGTAGTCGTCATGTAAATGATGTTTTCAATAAATTTGTTTTGTTTAAGGTTTTTAGTCATTATATAATGTTCCTAAGCCCCAAAGACACTAGAAATATCGACCTTCTATGTTTTATTAAGTGACGATTTTTTGTAATAAGTCATGTTTAAGAGTCTAATGAAGAAAAGGTTTTTTGTAGCTCGTATCAAAGGATAGGTTTAGTAAATTTTGGGATTAGGATTAGAAAACCCTAGTGTAGCCTTAGAGGTAAGAATAAGTATAATAAAAACATACCTAAATTTTGGTTAGTATTGAGTAAGTGGTTTATTAAGAAAATATATCCCTATATGGATACGATCAGGTAGAGGCGGTTGTGGCATAGATGTACCTAGGAGTGAAAAATCTGACAAGGTGTTTTGAGCTTGACCGTAGGTATCTTGGTACATGACAACGGGCCTTGCTCCACTCTTGGTTAAGACACTCCCAGGGATATGGTTTGGTAAGTTAACAACCATAGTATGAACCATTGTTACGGAAATAAAAAAATCCCCTATGAATATATGATGGTAATTAAATCATGGATAACATTGATTGAAGCCTATAGAATTATAAGATAACAAATGAAGAGTTATTTAAAAGTCATCCATTTTTTTCCGTGTATTACCCTTTATGTGTTACCCCTAACTTTAATTTTATTCCATCAAATTGTCGGTAATAGGAGGACTCGGCCTAACAACCGATGCAAAGATAAATGTGATGATTATTTTAATATCATGTCCAATCCAATGGGAGTGGGAATTTCAATATTTTTCATGATACTAACTCATTTAACTCATGATTTGAATGGAAACATGGGTCAAGTAAAACGTTTACCCCCCCCCCCCAAGAAAGAACAAGTCGCCATCGAGAGCTTCATGAGACAAAGGACTTCTACTTTTAATGGGTCATATGATCCCTCAATCACAGAGAAATGGAACAAATATAATGAAAAGATATTCTCCATCCATCAAAGTTATGAACTAGAGAATGTTATTATGTATGCTTATGTATGATTGTGGAAGAAAATAAATGGTGGATATTGATGAAAAATATGAATGCTAAGGAAAAGATAGAGGTTTTGTAATAGAAGGATTTATAGAAAATGATTTTTGATAAATATTTTTTGTGCACTCACCGAATTAATATTGAAGGGGACTTCCTTTCCCTCAAGAAAAATGATGACGAATCCATCAAAGGGTATGAGAAAAACATCACATGTCTTGCTCGATATTCCTCTAGCTATGATGTTACAGTTGATTGAAAGGTTCACTACTTTTTTGGTGGGATTAAGCCTAGCCTATGGAATTCCATGGAAACCCGTGACTTTGATAGCTATGAAGAATTTGTCTAATGTTCCCTAAATGTTGAAAGGGAGACTGAATAATTATAGGAGTATCATGGGGATAAGAAGCATAACATTGACTCCAATTTTGGTGGTCCGATTGATAAAACCAATGTTGCTAAGAAAATCCAGCACCCCACATGCCAATAGTGCAGAAAGAAGCACCATGGAAATTTCATAAAGGGGACAAAGAAATTCATTTGGTGTAGAGGTGAAGGGAACCTAGCTGTTAACAGCAAATAAAAAAAACCACCATTGTGATAGAGGAGAATAAAGCTCCATTTGACCCTAAAATCATTTTTAATTTCTTCAACAGCAATGAACCTGTGCCCCTTGCAAATTGTATCCCTATTCCATGATTTTTCGGAGGCAACCATCAACCTCCAATAAAGAAAAGGAGAGTTTTTTCCATCACTACCCCTGAAGTGAACCCCAAAAACGAAGTGGTGATAGGTATGCTAGTTATTCATCCAATAATAGCGAAAATACTTTTTGATTCAAGTTCTCTATATCATTTTGTATCCCAAATCTTTAGTATAACTATCCCAACACCACCAAAAATCATGGAAGTATAGATGTTGGTGTGTATGGAAAATGAGGAAATCACTGTATCCCCTAAATATAACTCTTCCCCTATCATAATTTGTGGTTTGAACTTTTTGAAAAACCTCAACATACTCCCTCTAGTGGAATTTGATTAAATTAATGGCATGGATTGTACTTCATTATATAAAGCCTACATAAATTTCCTTGATAGAAAAATCACTCTACATATTGAGAATCGACCCCCATTTCTATAAAACGACAATGAGGAAGATGAATCTTCTTTAGTATCGTAATATCAAACATGGATATTACTTCTCTATGAGCACGCGTATTTGGCCCAGATGATTGAGTCTAAGGAAGAAACCATCCTTGAATACATGTCTACTATGAGGGAATTTGCTGAAGTGTTTCCTAAGGAATTGTCTAGTCTTTCTCCTAGAAGAGATGTTGAATTCTCAATTGACCTTATATTTGGGGCCTTTTCAAAATCCAAGACGCTGTAGAGAATGGTTGTTGGGGAGAATAAAGAGCTGAATAAACAACTACAAGAGAATATGGATAAATGTTTTATATGTCTATGTGAAACAATATTGGGTTCACGAGTCCTCTTCATCATGAAGAAGGAAGGGTTAATGCGCCTTTTCATTGAACATCGTGAGCTCAACAAAATCACGATAATGAACAAGTATCATTCCCCGAATTGATGACCTATTCGATCAGTTATGTTGACCACAATAATTATCCAAGGAATATCTGTAGTTGGGATATTACAATGTAATGGTGAAAGAAAGAGTGTATCCCCTTGACTGCATTTCATACAAGATACAAGCACAATGAATTCATAGTAAGGCCTTTCAAACTCACTAATTCTCTAGAAATCATCATGTATGAGATGAATAGAGTATTTAGAGATTAACATGGAAAATTTGTGGTAATATTTATAGATGACATTCTAATATACTGAAAACCCAAAGAGGGTCATGAGTAATATCTAAGAACTGTACAATATACCTTGTGAAAGGATAATCTCTATGAAATGTACCCCAAGTGTGAGTTCTTATTGAAAGAGTTATCATTCTTGGGCCATACCATCACATGAAATGGGATATTAGTAGATCCCTCCAAGACAGCTGCAATTGAGGGATGGTTGAGGCCAACATCAGTAAGGGATATCCATATCTTCCTCGGGTAAGCTATATATTATCTCCGATTTTTGAGAATGTTCTCACAATTTTCCAACCCTCTCACAAAGAAAACCAAAAATTGAGTAATGTTATCATGGAGTGATCAATGTGAAGAGAGCATCATGGTGTTTAAAAGGAGGCTTATCACTCTTCTCGTTCTCACTTTACCCACAAGTGATAAATTTTTATGGTATTCAGTGATGCTTTCAAGAAGGTCATGGGATATGTATTGATGAAAAATGACAATGCCATTGACTATGCTTCAATGAAATTGAAATGTCATGAGAAAAAATATCAAACACAGGATATGGAGTTTTTTTCAGTGATATTCACTTTAAAAAATTGGTGGCATTACCTCTTTTGTAAGAAGTGTGAAATATATACGGACAACAAAAGCCTCAAGTATATATTCACACAGAAACAGTTGAACATGCACCAAAAAAGATGGTTAGATCCGATTGAAGACAATTACTACTCAATCAATTACCACCCTGGGAAAGAGAACATGGTTGAATATTCTCTAAGTTGAAAGGATTCATTTATTCTATCATTGATGAGAATTTAAAATGATCCAATATCCTTAGATTTGATGAATATGGACATGGGAATCATAAAGAATGGGATATTATCAATCTTTTAAAAAATGATCTCTCAACCATATCTATTTGAATGGTTAATGAATTCATAAATGAATGATGTGGGAATTCAAAAGAAGGTGGAAACTATTAGGAAAAGGAAATCCTTGGATTTCAATGTCAATGAAGAAGGAATTTTGAGATTTTTGTCAATACAATGTGTTCGATTGAATTCAAAGTTAAAAAAGGAACTTTTGGATGATGCATGTAGTTCAAATTTTTCCATTCACACAGGAAACACAATGATGTATCAAGATGTATAAGAGCATTATGGGTTGGATAACAAGAATAAGGAGATCAATGAGTATACATAAAAGTTCCATGTATGTCAACAAGTGAATGTTGGGAGGTATAAGTATACGTGAATGATGCAACCATTACCCATACTAGCATCGAAATGGGAGAACATCACATGGATTTTTTTCACAGGACATCTGAAGATATACAATGGACACAATTCTAGCTGGGTGGTTGTGGATCATCATACAAATACTACACACTTTATTGAAATTTGGGATGATTTTTCACTAGATCAAATAGCATGGATATACATCATATATGTGGTAAGGCTTCATGGAGTACCACTATCTATTGTACCTGATCGAGATACAAGATTAACCTGTCACGACCCGCCCTCGGGGCCCGCTCTGTGACTACCCCAAGCCCGCCTTCCATAGGCCAGGGGCTGGCAACTAGCACCAAGGCGTAAATCCTGGTAAAAAGGGAAGGCATTGCCTTTGAAAAGTAAACAAGCACTACAGAGTAAGAAAGCGAAAAAGTAAACACTAAGTAAAAACAGAGTACAACTGAAGTGCGGAAAAGTAAATGGGCCAGTATACAAACCCAAACTGAAAGTAAAGTACAACTCGAAAGGGAAGACAACAACTGTAAAGTAAAAGCTGCTACATCGAGATGTCCACTGGAAATCCCACCTGAAGGGTGGGTACAGATAGATCCACTGCTCCTCGGGTCCCGCCGTCCGCTCCGGGTACGTCCCGCCTAGTGGTCCACCTCCAGGTACCGTTCTGCTCTGCAAGCCTCAGCCATGATCAACGCTGTCCGTCGTCTGAAACCAACACAACATAGTGCGGGCATAGCCCGTGCAGGGGTGAGTATAAGCTACTCAGTAGGGACCCCGAGACCCCTGAAGGTCTCCCGAAATCCACAAAGGATAAACCACAAAGGTGAGATACAAACATGAAGTAACAACCGACACTGCTTAGGTATATGCCTATACATATACCTAAGTCATTAATTCCAATACGCTCTAACCTACGAGCGCAAGTACAACTCAGTCCACATAGAAAAGTATACGTATTCCACACAGGAAAGAAAAACGAAATCCACACAGGATAGCACAACACAATCCACACAGGAAAACAACAGGATTCAACTCACACAGGTATACTTCGTCGAAAAGGTCAAAGGGATGATCAAGTATGGATACTGAATCATCTAATCTGGGACCCACATAGGATTCAAGACCAGTTGTCTTCAATGATTCATCTATACTGGGACCCACATATGATACAAGACCAGTATTGAATCATCTAAGCTGGGACCCACATAGGATACAAGACCAGCACAGCTAAGACCCACATAGGATATAAGACCAACTGTCTTCATCGATTCATCTATACTGGGACCCACATAGGATACAAGACCAGTATTGAATCATCTAAGCTAGGACCCACATAGGATACAAGACCAGCACAACTAGGACCCACATAGGATACAAGACCAGCTGTCTTCATTGATTCATCTATACTGGGACCCATATAGGATACAAGACCAGTATTGAATCATCCATGCTGGGACCCACATATGATACAAGACCAGCACGGTTAGGACCCACATAGTATACAAGACCAGCTGTCTTCATCGTCGTCGTCCACTGAGGATTTCTGCACAGTCGTCGTCGTCGAAGTAGCAGTCGCAGCCAGCTCTAGGGTTCCCGCACACAGTAAGCTCGTTCGGGAGGGTCCACTCCACGAACCGAGAGGCTGATACATCAACTGTCACAATGTCCATAGTTGATGTATCCAAAAGTTCTGTATCGCCAACAGGAACTCAACATAACAGACGACGCGTCAATCGGACGCCCGGTCTGAGAGTTATTGGCTTTTTCGTCCAAGGGGCCCGGTTGGTTTTTAAGGCAAAACCAACCCGACCGTACTCCACCTGCATCCAAACTCGGGCGGAGTATGCCAAAAGATCTTTCGCACTAAGAGGAACTCAGCAAAGCTGACGACATGTCAATCGGACGTCCGTAGCTCAAGATATGAGCGTTTCCGCTCTGAGGGCCCGGTTGGTTTCGTGTACGAACCAACCCGGCCGAACTCAAAGAATTTCGAAACCTTGAATGCGATATACCGAAATGACTGTCTTGATCCAAGGATCACATTACTGCTGACGGTTCGTCAATCGGAGGTCTGTAGCTCAAGTTATGGGCAAAAGACCGAAGTCGATTCGAAAACGAGGGGTCCAGGTCCGGGCCGACCCGGCCCGACCCCCCCCCCCCCCCCCTTGGGTCGGCCCGAACCGGGTCGACCCGAACGTGGTCCGACCCGGCCCGGCACGGCGGCGCGGCCCGGCGCGGCGGCGCGGCCGGGGAACCGCTCGAGTGCCACGAGCGGGGGGCAAAGCCCCCGCCTTCCTCTACTGGCGGCGCGGAAAACTGCCGCGCCTTGGGTTAAACGTCCCCCCTCACGTGGGGGCCTTCCTTTGAGAAAAACGGGGGGGGGGGGTGCCTGCCCCCCTTTGTGAAACTGGCCCCCCACATTATGGGGGGCCAAATTAACCGCCCTGGGGAATCAAATTCCCCTGGTTTCCACCATCCCGGTCGGCCCGACCTGGCCGGCCATCTTCTTCTCAACAGGACCGGCAGGAGCCGGTCCTCTTCCGTTTTCTGACACCGGCGGCCCGGCTGGCCGCCGGTCATCACATCCCGCCGCGGCCCGAAACCGGCCGCGGCCTTCGTCGTCAGAAACCGCGTTCTTGTAAAATTCCAAAGAAAATTAAGAAAAAAATTTCCCTTGAATTTTACGGGTCTTTACATTACTCCCACCTCAGGGCTTTACGTCCCCGTAAAGATATATCAAAAACTAGGGAAACAAATGAGGGTACTGAGAACGCATCTGAGCCTCCCGCTCCCATGTTCTCTCCTAGAGATTCTCATGCTGCCATCTGATGCGCACTAGAGGAATCGACCGTCCACGTAGGACCCGCTCCTGTCAATCCTCTATCTCCACTAGAACCTCCGTAAAATTCGCCCCATCGTCAACGCCAAGCTCTCCATGGTCAATGATGTGTGTCGGGTCATTCACGTATCTCCTCAGCTGAGACACGTGGAAGACGTCGTGCACCCAGTGCAACTGAGGTGGTAGAGCCAGGCGATAAGCCACCTCGCCAATCCTGCTGAGGACCTGGAAGGGTCCGATGAAGCGCAGAGATAACTTGCCGCCTCGGGCAAATCTCCGTATACTAAGTCAAGGTGAGACCCGCAAGAAGACGTGGTCGCCATCCTCGAACTCTGGTGGCCTCCGCCTCCTGTCGGCCTATTACTTCTGCCAGCTCTGAGCTGTCCTCATCCACTCATGGATGACCTAGACCTTCTCTATCGTGGCCTGGACCACCTCTGGTCCCACAAGAGCTGCTATGATTTCTTCTTTTCCGATTAAGAGAAATCCGGTCTCATCCCTTGGATGAACCACATTCTTTGCCTAATACAGTCAATCCTGACATGGATGATACTAATTCATACCAAGGATGACGTCGTAAGGCCTAGACGCTACTACCAAGAGATCCAACCATTACTCTTGCCTCCAAGGGTTGAGTCACACTGTCGGCTTCAGTGTGTGGTAACTGGGTCTCCTCCAGTAGATGTCTCACAAATGAGGGTCAAGTCAACAGTCAAAATTGGAACCTCTTAGTAACAACACAAAAGAGGGCAGGAATGAAAACTTCACAAAGGTATGCGTCTTTTATTATTGCAGCTCATAATACAAAGACGCTACACAATAGCAACAAGGAACTAGAAGTACAAAAGACGTATCCACTAGTTATGCTCCTTTCCATTTGCTCCCATATCTCCATGATCGAAGGCCTCAGCTGCCTGAAGCTGAGCTCTCCCATGTCCACCAACTCCCTGCGGTTGGGGCAGACCTCATGGTGGTGGTGGTTGCAACACCTCGAAGTGTCGCCCACCATCTGCTGCTCGACCGGCTCCTCTGCCTCGCCCGCCTGCACTCTGCGGTCTTCCATGGCCGAACCTCTGTCTTGGAGGTCCCTCTACCACCTGTTGCTCATCTGTAGGATGAGTCGGGCAGTCTCGAGCCATGTGACCTAGCCCGCCGCATGCATAGAAATGCCTGCCCCTTGTGTAGCTGGCTCTCCTTCGTGTGCCCCGCACAACCGAATCTTCATCCAGTGTCTGCCCATTTGATGGTCTGGACCGTTTGGACCTCTGTGTCACTTGTCTACTGCCAACTGCAGAAGAGCCTGCTACGGGCCGTCCTGCGGAGGGCCCTGTCACTGGAGCCTGCTCGGAGAGAAAACTTTCCACTAGAAGGGCTCTCTCCAACACCACTGCCTGCGTCAGAATGTTGAGGGAGATCATTAATGCCCTGATCTCATGCCTCAGTCCCTGCTTGAAGGTCTGGGCCCGAAAGAACGGGTCCCGTACCATATCTGTGGAGTAGCGCGAGAGATCAGTAAATCTCGTCGAGTACTGGTCTACTGTCACGATGCCCTGCCGCATCTGAAGAATCTCCTGGATACGCACCGCACGAAGGGTGGCTGGGACGAACTCCAAGAGGAAGAGGCTCTCGAAGTCCGTCCAATGTAGAGATGCCTCATCGTGCACCTGGAGCATCAAGCTCCACCATCGGCCCGCTGCTGCGTGTAGTAGGCTCGTAGAGAGGATCACCATGAGGTCTGTTGGTTTCCTCACTAGCCTGAAAACTCGTACGACCTCCTCCAGCCAGTCCTCTGCTGCCTGGGGGTCCGTCTCCCAACGAAACCTGGGCGGTCGCTGGCGCTGAAACTCATGCAGCGCGCTAAGGTGACATGCATCGTCAGCGGCTGGGGCTGGTATAATCGGTGGCTCGGCGGGTAGAGCTACCGCTGGTGCCACTGCTGACAAAGGGCCATGCACCGAGGCCTCATTGCTCGGTGGGTTGTCGTAACGCTCGACTCTCGGAACCCTAGCTGGCTGCCGTCGTGGGGTCATCCTGAAAAGGAAACAGGTGCGCCACGGTCAGAATAGTATACCTGGTGAGCTGATATAATGTAATCACAAAGAAAACATTGAAACACACATGCAATCAATGTTTTCGTGCATTATGTCAGAAATTAGTAGTCAGGGTCCTGGTGTACGGATACGTCGGCCGCCGCACCAACACTGGACTCCATGGACTGATAACCACACTCAATACGCTAAACATTATTACTTCACATAGAAAAGATAAGAGTTCGCGGTAGAACCGAACTCCTCTGATACCAATTTGTCACGACCCGCCCTCGGGGACCGTGTCGTGACTACCCCAAGCCCGCCTTCCATAGGCCAGGGGCTGGCGACTAGCACCAAGGCGTAAATCCCGGTAAAAAGTGAAGGCATTGCCTTTGAAAAATAAACAAGCACTATAGAGTAAGCAAGATAAAAAGTAAACACTAAGTAAAAATAGAGTACAACTGAAGTGCGGAAAAATAAATGGGTCAGTATACAAACCCAAACTGAAAGTAAAGTACAACTCGAAAGGGAAAATAACAACTGTAAAGTAAAAGCAGCTACACCGAGCTGTCCACTGTAAATCCCACCAGAAGGGTGGGTACAGATAGCTCCACTGCTCCTCGGGTCCCGCCGTCCACTCCGGGTACTTCCCGCCGAGTGGTCCACCTCCAGGTATCGTTCTGCTCTGCAAGCCTTAGCCACGATCAACGATTTCCGTCGTCTGCAACCAACACAACGTAGTGCGGGCATAGCCCGTGTAGGGGTGAGTATAAGCTACTCAGTAGGGACCCCGAGAACCCTAAAGTTCTCCCAAAATCCACAATGGATAAACAACAAAGGTGAGATACAAACATGAAGTAACAACCGACACCGCTTAGGTATATGTCCATACATATACCTATGTCACGAATTCCAATACGCTCTAACCTCCGAGCCCAAGTACAAATCAGTCCACACAGGAAAGTATACATATTTCACACAGGAAAGCAAAACGAAATCCACACAGGATAGCACAACACAATCCACACAGGAAAACAACAGGATTCAGCTCACACAGGTATACTTCGTCGAAAAGGTGAAAGGGATGATCAGGTATAGATACTGAATCATCTAATCTGGGACCCACATAGGATACAAGAAAAGTTGTCTTCATTGATTCATCTATACTGGGACCCACATAGGATACAAGACTAGTATTGAGTCATCTAAGCTGGGACCCACATAGGATAGAAGACCAGCACAGCTAGGACCCACATAGGATACAAGACCAACTGTCTTCATCGATTCATCTATACTGGGACCCACATAGGATACAAGACCAGTGTTGAATCATCTATGCTGGGACCCACATAGGATACAAGACCAGCACAGCTAGGACCCACATAGGATACAAGACCAGCTGTCTTCATTGATTCATTTATACTGGGACCCACATAGGATACAAGACCAGTATTGAATCATCAAAGTTGGGACCCACATAGGATACAAGACCCGCAAAGCTAGGACCCACATAGGATATAAGACCAGCTGTCTTAATCGTCGTAGTCCACTAAGGATTTTTTCACAGTCGTCGTCGTCGAAGTAGCAGTCGCAGCCAGCTCTAGGGTTCCCACACACAGCAAGCTCGTTCGGGAGTGTCCATTCCACGAACCGAGAGGCTGATACATCAACTGTCACAAAGTCCAGAGTTGATGTATCCAAAAGTTCCGTATCGCCAACAGGAACTCAACTTAATAGACGGCGCGTCAATCGGACGCCTAGTCTGAGAGTTATTGGCTTTTTCATCCCAAGGGGCCGGTTGGTTATTAAGGAAAAACCGACCCGACCGTACTCCACCTGTGTCCAAACCTCGGGCGGAGTATGCCAAAAGTTCCGTCTCACTAAGAGGAACTCAAAAAAGCTGACGACACGTCAATCAGACATCCGTAGCTCATGATATGAGCGTTTCCGCTCCGAGGGCCCGGTTGGTTTCGTGTACGAACCGACCCGGCTGAACTCAAAGTATTCTGAAACCTTGAGTACGATATACCAAAACGACCGTCTTGATCCAAGAATCACATTACCGCTGACGGTTCATCAATCGGAGGTCCGTAGCTCAATTTATGGGAAAAAGACTGAAGTCGATTCGAAAACGGGGGGTCCGGGTCCGGGCCGACCCGGGTCCGACCCGGCCCGGCCAACGGCGCGGTCTGGCGCGGCCGGGGCGCCGCTCGGGTGCCACGTGCGGGGGGCAAAGCCCCCGCCTTCCTCTACTGGGGATGCGGCAAATTGTCACGCCTTGAGTTATACGGCCCCCCCTCACATGGGGGCCTTCCTTTGAGAAAAACGGGGGGGCCGCCTACCCCCCTTTGTGAAACCGGCCCCCCACATTATGGGGGGCCAAATTAACCGCCCGGGGGAATTAAATTCCCCCGTTTTCCACCATCCCGGCCGGCCCGACCTAGCCGGCCGTCTTCTTCTCAGCAGGACCGGCAGGAGCCGGTCCTCTTCCGTTTTCCGACACCGGCGGCCCGGCTGGCCGCCGGTCATCACATCCCGCCGCGGCCCAGAACCGGCCGCGGCCTTCATCGTCAGAAACCGCGTTCTTGTAAAATTCCAAAGAAAATTAAGAAAAAAAATTCCCTTGAATTTTACGGGTCTTTACATAACCTCTATGTTTTGGAAGATTTTTCAAAAATCTCTAGATACTGAGCTAAACATTAGCATGGCTTTTCATCCTCAAACTAATGGCCAATCTGAGCGGCCTATCCAAAAACCGGAGGACATGTTGAGATCATGATCAATGGACCTCAAAGGATGATGGGATCAACATCTTCCTCTAGTTGAGTTATCTTAAAAAAAAGTTTCCACTCAATCATTTGAAATGCCTCATTATGAAGCCATGTATGGGAAGAAGAACAGATCATCATCATGTTGGGATGGAGTGGGGGAGAGAAAACTCCTAGGTCCAGAAATGGTCGAAGAAATGGTTGAGAAGGATAAGACTGCCCAACAAAACGTTAAAGCTTCTCAGAGTCGACAAATGAGATGTGCTAATAATTTTTTATGAGACCTAGAGTGTGATGTTGAATACATGGAATTCTTCCGCATATCAATGTTGAAGAGATTTGTGATATTTGGGAAGAGGGGAAAGAAAAATCGAAGGTACAAAACCCTTTTGAGATCCCTGGTCTCATGGGAGTGGTGGCCTATCGACTAAAACTCCCACCGATTCAATCTCAGGTACATGATGTATTCCATGTATAACTCTTCAGATAGTACATACGCAAACCATTTCATGTACTCAATCCAGATGTGGTACCATGTGAGAATTACCTCTCCTATGAAGATAAGCTGTTGAGGATATTATATCTTAGGGAAAAAGTTCATCAAAAAAAAGTAAATTCACATCGTCAAGGTGTTGTGGTGAAACCAAAAGGTTAAAGAAGCTACATGGGAATCAGAGGAAATGATGAATCAGAGTTAATTGTATCTATTTTAGTGTTGTAAAAATATAATTTCGAGGGAGAAATTTCTTAAGGAGGGGAGGGGGTGATTGTAATGACCCAAACTATTACCAATTAAAATTCCTCTTGGTCCAATTAAATGTCTTATTATGTAAAATGGTTATATAAAACATATGAACTTCTTTGGCTTTATGTTTTCAGATTTAATAATATGATTAAGAATTTTTATAGTTGGTAATATAGCTATTGAATAGTGTTCACATGAATAGTATAAATTTATGGATTTAACAAATCTAGTTTACTCAGACAGAGGAAATGATGGCCTCATCTAGTATAATTGTTCCTTACGAAGCCAATTTGTGGGATCTATGAAAGGAGGTGGCATCATTGGGATTATATCTTGACCAAGACCAAGATGAGCATCAACACGTTAAACTCAAGTAGAAATTCATATGGTAGTTGTGGTAGTTGATTGAGATTTCCACCCGAGTGATTTTATCTAGGCCACCCCAAGAGTCTGTCCACATAGCGTACCATAACCTTCAGTATTATACGTGTGTTATATGGGGTAATGTTACGATACCCTAGTACTATTATAATATACAATAATTTTTTTATAGAGAATGTACTTTCATTTTATTATTGTTACTTTATAAAAAGTTTATTAAGCAAAAAATATCATTTTTAGTTAATTAAGAAACTTATTCTGATGAATTAATGTGTTTATTCATTAGATAATATTTTTATTAAATGTTACTACTAAATTTTTTTTTATAATATATATATAAATTATATGAATACAATAATTATTTTTATTATGTTTGCAAAGCCATATTTATCAAAGATAATAAATTTTCGATAAATTTTGGTTTTATTTTAAAAGTTAAAATTAAAATATTTATAATATTATTTACTTAAAATGATTATAATTTTTGGAATCAAGAAATTGAATTTTTCCAGTGGTGAATTTTTCATAATTTTCTGAGACAGTCAAATTTTTGGGTAAAAATTAAATACCGTTAAAATATATAATGTGTTTTATGACATCATAATGACCCAATAGTGATGTAATAAAATAATATAAACATTATGTTCGGCTAATATATGTTTTAACAAAAAAATAATGTGATCTGTGTTTTGTTTTATTCATTTTACATAGCCTTAGTGGGCCCTCCATGACTTATAAAACATTTTATATTTTTAAAATGAATTCCTTGAGAGTGTGAAACACCACCCGATAAGAATGAAAAAATTTTATGAATTCAGGGCACTAGACATATTAAATATTTTATTCCACTCCCCTTTGGAAAAAACCATGGTAAAACATGGTCTTGTTTGTGGTTTGTATTAGTTTACTGTGTGGTGACCCAAACCTAAATAATAATAAAATCCTCCCCTTTTACTATATAAACCCACTAAACGCCTACTTAATCTTCACAAAAATAATTTGGATCCTAACCAATCCAATTAATCCTCTCTGTATAATCCTCACAAGGTGCCTCGAGCTTTCAAAAAGCCTCTCTCTAGCCCCTCCCAAGCCTTTGGGATCAAACTTCCATGTAAGGGATTCCTTCCTTTCTCATTTTATCTAAGTTTCTTAATATTGTTATACCCTTTTATTTTCAATTTTAAATGACGGGGTATGGTTTAAAACCTCCCCCATACTGCCATATTTATCTTTTAATTATTATTTAATCGTTTATCTAAAATTAATGCCTCCCATGTACACCTGTTAACAGGACGAAATTCCGTAAGGAATTTCACTCTTCTAATTTACATTCAGGAAATTATTTTGTATTATGAAACAAAATATACATTACATATATATGTTCATGTACTTATATGACACCAATACTTACCATTAAATTTACATACTATTAGATACCCATTTCTCTCTCATAAACAATTTTTACAAATTCTTATGTCACGTTGTTATGCTGCTGAAATTGCACCGCGATTTTCCAAACCAAAGTCATTGTGCAGTGAATACAATGGAAATTTATCTATCAAGGGTATTAACATTTATGAACATTTTATTATTGATAATATATATTCATGTATGAAATACCCAATCTTTTATCATGTAATAATTGATGATCTTTAATAAAGATATTATTTATGATCCATGTGGCACACTTATGCGTGAAATGAAAAGTTAAAGAAGAGTGTGCCTAGATAGTGATCTAATACATTGGGTAATGATTAGTATCATGATACTTCAAGTTTAATGAGGGTTTACTCATTATAATTTAAGTTAAATGAGGGTTTACTAATTCTCTAGGAGCAATTATCCTTGGCCCATGATAATACCATGTTATGTGTTTTTTTCCACATTTCAATCTTATGATAATCATGCAATATCATGAATTTATGTTCATGTTTCTTTTACACTCCATTGATATGAATATTTCCTAACATATATTTTATTCTTTATGTTATTCCTTTTTTACTCCCTTACTAGTATTTATAACTCACCCTTTTTTATGCATGTCTTCAGGTTATCCCATGCAATGATAAGTAATATTGAATGTAGTGGTCATGTAATGGATGTTTTCAATAGGGATGTTGTGTTTAATGTTTTATGTTGTTATTTGTTGTCACTAATCCCCAAAGACACTAGAAATCTCAATATTCTATGTTTAATGAAGTGAATATTATATTTAATTAGTCATATTTAAGTGTTTAATAAAGATAATGGTTTTTATACACCATAAAGAGTATGTGCCTATCACTCCCTATGTCCTTTTCCAGTACTAAAAATTTATTCCAGTGAAAAGGTTATCCTTCAAAAGTATGTATCACTATGATTTAATTTAATTCATGTTAATTTTTGTTTCTAAAAAATAATATTATCTTTGTTTTAGATGTTTAATTAAAAAATTAGTAAAATAATTAATTCGTATGTGTATTAATATCCCACTACTTTATTGAAACTTAATACCCCCACCATTTTATTCAGAATATCATGTGATGCACCCAATTTGTGTATACATTTTTAAGGTACTTTATTGAAAATAATAATTTTTTTATAACATACCTATTGCTTAGGGAACAAATACTTTGAATAATATGAAGTTGTTCATTTTTAGAAGATTTATGGCCAAATACACAAAATGGAGGAGAATTTAGAAAAATTTACGTACTACATGACCTGTACTTATATACAGGCTGTGTACATCCAGACTTAGACACAGATTGACCAAGAAAAGTACATGGCCAAGTAATCAGAATCTGGTACACACCATGTACATCCAAACTCATACTCAGATTGATCAAGAAAAGTACATGTCCATGTAATCAGAATATGGTATACGTTGTGTTCACACATTACATGCCATGTATACCATTCTAGAAGTAGTTGACAAATGAGAGGAAGTATACATTCTCATGTGGCCCGTTGAAGGGTACATGCCGTGTTCTTCTTATTCATACTGTGTACACATTTCTAGAAGTGGTTGGTGGCTGAGAAAAAGATACAACATGCCATGTTTGGCGACTCTACACATTGTGTATAGAAACCTACCAGGAAGCACTGTGTTCCAAGTCAAAGATGGCGTGTTAGGCCTCCTACCGGCAGAGAAAACAATGGAAAAATCATTTTGACAAAATTACATGTCGTATACTATTGCTACACCCCGTGTATATATATTTTCTATAAAAGGGGGGCTTGGCCTCCGGTTTGAGGTGGGGTGTGTGGAGGGAAAGTGTAGATAAATGGATGATGTTCCGAAAGAGAGATGCTCTGCCACCATACAACCACTATTCTAACGTCTACAAAAGAATCATTCCCCCCTTGATGTTCCATGCATGATCATGTCAGGTATTAATAGTTTTGTGTTTATTTTCTTTATTATGTTTAACTAAACACCCAGTATGTTGGGGTTGGGGAAGATGAACTGTTTTAATTTTAATTAAATACTATGAATGTGTTTGTTCATCTAACTTCTTCGTATTATTCTTAAATAATTTCATATTATCACTGAAAATTCTGAACAGGACCAAGGAATGAATTTTCGAGGATTCAAAATAATAATAACAATGAATATTTTGATGATCATTGTAAGAATTTGTTGACTCAATCAAACGGACTAACCCAAATAATGATATGTTAAAATATAACTACTGGACCAAGGATTTTGTTACTTCAACTCTAAATATAAGGTTTACCAGACCATGGAAACATTATTACAAATTGAACTGAGAGTGTTGGGTTATCATGAACAACACAACCTAATATGCAATTGATTTAATAATCAACATCTCCTAAATCCACAACCCCAACTCATTTCTCTCTATATATTCATCAAAATAAATTTTCCTATATTTTCATTTTTTCATTAAGAAGTTTTTTAAAGAAAATTAAAACCATTTATTCTTTATAATCCAAAAAACAAAAATCACCTCTAAATTCAGAAAATTTCATTAAAAAAATTCAAACTAAGTCAAACAAGATAAAAATAAATCATTTTACCTGTGGATCAAACACTTAATGGGGATATACTTGTTAGGGTAAACATATTTTGGGACACTGATAACATAATTTTGGTGAAACGACACTCCAAATTTTGGCACTATTGGCAGGGAATCAAAGAATAGATAATTTTGTTCTTGTTTTCATTTAGGTTGTATAAAATTTCAGTGAAAATAAATATCATAAATTCCAAAAAATCACTTTTTTAAATCTCATTTCTATTTATATTTCATTATCCTTATTTACCCTTGGTGTGTTTCATATAGGTCATGCCTTTATGTGTCTGAGAGGCTACCTCACACCTTCCAAGATTGTTGAGTCTTCCAGATTTTTCCCGATTGACTAAGAGATGCAACAGACACTCTTGAGGCGCCAACAAGCACTTATGGAAGAGAAAAACCAAAAATCTACACTGGAAAAAAAGTGTAAGGAAATCCAACCATTTCCCAAGGATCTGGACATCAGTCAGGTCCAGATAAAAACTAGAACCAGCAAGCACCACATGCTTCAGGGTATGCCCGCATCAACTCCAACAATTCCAACCAAAGAGGATTCTATTATTTAACCAAGGCAAGAGGTCATACATTACCCCTCAAGAACAACAGTACATGCAGCTCCACTCCCTTAGTATCCACCTCCATGCTGTACACTCATGGAGTATGGCCATCTATCCATCCAGGGAGCTAACACGGGATCGTCTGTCCACCGGTGCAGGCCCAACACTTCAAGATCAAGCCTGTTATCATGTAGCAGATCCAGAACACCAATCAGTTCGGTGGCTTGCCCTGTGAGGATCCCAATGGACATCTCTCCACTTTTCTAGAGGTCTACGACTCGTTCCTCTACCACAAAGTATAAATAGACACTATTTGTATTCACCTCTTCCCCTTCTCTCTATGTGATAATGTGAAAGATTGGATTAAATTTTTTCCACAATGATCTGTCTGCACCCGGGAGGAGATAGACCAGGTGTTTCTGTCCAAATACCTCCTACCCTCGAAGAAGGTGACTCTATGGAATGAAATACACAACATCCAGAAGCTTGAAACTGAGTCAATATTTGAATCATAGGAGCTCTTCAAGGAGATGGTGTGAAAATTCCCACACCACAGACTTCCTCTTTGGATATAGGTCCAAACCTTCTACGGAGGGTTGACAACGAATACAATGTCTGTGGTGGATGCTTCTTCTGGAGATATGATAATGAGGAAATCCCCAGAAAACTGTTTGAACTAATGGAATACATGTATGAAAATAGATTCTAGTGGCATTTTATGTGGGGCACCCGGAAAAGAGGTATGAATAACTTTGATAAAACTACTACTCTTTCTGTCCTATTGGATATCGTGTCCAGAAAGATCGATGCGCCCAATCTGAAGGGAAAATCTCAAGTTTATGCGGCCAACCATCTGGCATGTAGTGACTATGGTGATAACCACATCATGGGTTAATTACAGGGTTCTGCTCGAGGCCCTTCAACTAGCAAGGTGAGTTATTTTGCAGAGAATCGAGTGCCCAACCAGTACAAGCAGTACCAGAACCTGGCATGGTGTGATCAACAAAATACATGGTGGGGAAAAAACACCAGAATCATCCGCCCTGGTGACTGCCTAGCTACAACCGGCCTCCTTATTTGAACCAATACCATAGATAGAAACAACTCCAATAGAGATCTTATCAACCATAAGGGTATCAGAACCCACACCCATAACAACCGCGATAGCCACCACCTCCACCAGCTCAATAAACACCCATGCTGGATAACACCTCAACGTTAGAGGATATCATGACCACATATATATATATACTACTAAGACTAGGTTCCAAAATAAGGGGGATTCTATTCGATGCCTGAAGAATCAAATTGGACAGTTGGCAAACCAACTCTTCGGAAGGCAACCTGGTACACTACTAGGTAACACTCAGAATAACCCTAGGGAGGAGGCACATGCCATCATGATTTAGAGTGGAATAGCGTTCCAATATCACCAACTAGCACATCCAGGTGCACCCACGACCCCTGTTGATGAAGAATGTAAAAATTTAGACCCCTCCTCATCCAATGTCCCATGGAAGGAGGCTTCACAAAATAAAGGGAAAGAGGTTGTCAAACCCTTTGAGTCTGACTTACCCTTCCTAGGGTGATTGAAGTAGAGAAATCTGGACCACCAGTTCAGCAAATTCATGAAGATGTTTAAGAAGCTTCGAATAAATATACCTTTTTCAAATGCACTGATGTAGATGCCCACGTTTGAAAAATTCATGATGGAAATACTCTCCAATAGTATAAATATAGAAAATCTAGGTGCCATTTCCATCACCAAGAGTGTTTTTCAGTTGTCCATCACTTGGTTCCTCTCAAGCTCTAGGATCCTGGTAGCTTCACTATTCCATATACTATTGGACCATGCATGTTTGGGAAGGCCCTTTGCGACTTAGGGGATAGTGTGAACCTCATGCCCTATTGAGTTTTCAAGAAGCTAATTCTCAATGATTTGAAGCCTACCCAAGTATCCCTTCAACTTGCTGACCAATCCATTAAACATATGAAGGGGCTACTGGAGGATGTGCTGGTCAAGGTAGAAAGTCTCATCCTCGATACAGATTACATTATCCTCGACATGGAGGAAGACCAGGAGGCTCCTATCATTTTGGGAAGGCCTTTCTTGGAAACTGGGATGACACTCATCAATGTGCACCAGGGGGAGCTTATTTTCTATGTATGATATGAGAGAGTCCCCTACAGTGTTATAAAGTCCATTAATCATGCATCATTGTCTAATCATGAGAGATGTTATGCGATAAATATCATGGATGATCGCTTAGTGGATAACCGGGTATGTTCTTTTATTTTTGATAACCTTCTCATTCCTGACATTCCAACTGAAGAAGAGCCAGAGGGCCTAGAATTCCTATAAAGACAGGGCAGCTACTATTGGAAACATTAACCACCATAAATCATAGGTAGATATGGTGATTAGGTTGATCCAACAACCTAAAATAAAGGTTCCTTCTGGTATGCATCCCAGAGGATACAAGCCTTGCACCACATATACACACAGCATGTACTTATAAATATATAGTATAAATATTATAAATATATATCTTAACAGATTAATCAACTGGGATGATGCCAGTGCTGATGGTAAAGTCATTGGAGTTTATCTGAGCCATCACCGATTCGAATCCCTCCCGACCCACTCTAGGCACATGAATTATTCCTTTCTATTCATGGTTTTTTTACATGATGTGTGTGGTATTTTTTCATATATATATATATATATATATTCTTTTATGAAAATCCATGATGGGGATAGATCGGTTGGCCAAGATCGTAAACCGGATCCAAAAAGACCCGGGTTCGATTCCTAACAACCGTCCCATTTCCATAAATTATCCTTTTTATAAAACCACACAACGTGTATTTCAATATATGTCATTTTCTCAATGTTTTCGTTTTAAAACTGAAATATTTTTCCATATAATGAAATTCATTTTGGTGAAGTTGGAAGATTGGCCGAGTCTTGGGGCTGGATCGAAAAGAACTGGGTTCCACCTCGGCTAATCTCTATGCTTTATCCCCTTATTGTATAATTAAAGAAACCTGTTGTGCATTTATTTCTTCTCATTTAGTATAGGCCGTATACATTAAATATATATATATAATAAAGTAGATCATTAGTACAACATTTTCTCTAGGAGTTGATGTTTTCCGTTTAGAATGGTCGATCACCCGTTTAAACCTCTCCCCAAGCACCGGACTAAAGGTTGTACTTCATTTAAAATTTTAGAACACACTGCATTTTTTCCCTATATATTATTTGTATAGTTTTATTTTTGATAAAATCTGTATATATATATATATATCTATATATGTTTTTATTATTTCAATTATTAATATTAATTATTATATAGTTTAAAATTACAATTATATATATATATCTATATATTATTTAAAAAATGTAAAAAAAATATAAAAAACGATATACACAGAATGTAGTATATAGTACACGCCATGTACCTCACCTATAATAGCCGTAGAACACTCGACTTCAGGCTGTGTCGTGCGGCGCCTCCCCCACTTCCTGTTTTCTTCCCCAATACGACACTCGATCCCCTTAGCTCAAATCCATCGATTTTATTCATTTCGGATTCGATTTCTGTTGCATTGTGATCCTCGGTCCAGGTACGCCCTTCTTCACCATCTTTTTATAGTTATTAGAAGCGTTTAGGGTGATTTTTGGATCAGCCGACCATTCGTCTTCCGCGGTACACAACCACGAATTGAAGAATACACACCATGTACTTTTGTGCATGGTCACAAATTGAATGCTTCTCAAATTAAAACTACATGGTGTGTATGTTTGGTACACATTGTTTACCTTACCCCATCGTTCACGGGTATCCATTGCACATGGCCTCACACACCATGTTCACGTACACGACATGTGTGTTCGGTACATGCTGTGTATGCCATTTCTTTTGGCCAGCCCATGTTTAGCCCCCCCCCCATATGGCCATGTTCCCCAGATAATGAACACATCATGTTGGATCTGTACACGATGTGTCCTGTTTTTTTTAAATATTAAAATTGTGGCTGTTTCTTTACTAATACATGAGCATGTGAACTTTTCATAAACATGGAGTGTGTGTTTGGTACACGTCGTATACCCCTTCTTGGTCTATCCCATTCTCCCTTGGTGTGTTTATAAAGATAACACATGATGATACCCAACTCTCACTACACACCATGTACATTAGATGTACACTCCTTGTACTTTTATTTTTCATATTTCTCACATTTTCATTGTTTCATTTTCTTTCCTTTTTCTTTTGTTTGGTTTTCCATTCTCTTTTAGGTTATGGAAGACCGAGATCCTTCAATTGGGAAGTGGCCTGACTCCACCACTAAGGGAGAGAGGCCCATTTATTGTCGGTCTGAATTTGGCCTGTGATGTAGCCAGACCTAAATTCTATTGTATGTGAGCTCCCTCAGCTGGCCATTCTTGCACCCATCACTCCCTCAACCGTAGATGGTCCGAGTAGCGCCACACATCCCCCATCTCATACTGAGCCTCCAAGAACTATCATTCCTTCCCTCCTAGCTGCCACTCCACTAATATCTCTTCTTCCACACCTGGTCCCTCATAGACCACCCCATCCAGTGACCCTCCACCTACTGCAGTCGATCTACCCCCAAATCCAGCTCCTGCTGTAACACCATCACCTGGACTAGGACAAGCATGTGTTCCCTACCCGTTCATGGTGTTCTCAGTCACCTATTTGGAAAATTATAGGGTCTGACACTTGTCTTTCCGGTGGTTTCCATTGATTAGCCGCTATCTGGATAGCAGCATCCCACTGTACCTGGACATCTGGGGAGTGTTGGAGGATATTATCCAGAACAATCCCTTACTCACGATCTTCCAAGTTAGAAATCCTATTTTTTAGTATTTTTTATTCAAGTTTGATGCATCATTTGAGTTCGATGTAGATGATTATCGAGAGACGCCTGGTGATGCAGTTCCACTGGTCCGATTTTTGCTAGGCAGCTGTTACTTTTCCCTTACAATGATCGAGTTTGGCTGAGGGTGTAGTTTCTATCCTCATTTTATCACCCAACCCCCGTTCTCCTCCATGACCCGGCCCGAGAGCCCTGACTTCATTGCCATGTGGCGGGAGATTGCAGGGCCTAACCACTACTATACCCCTACCTCCCAATAGAGTACCCTTATAGCTTACCATATCCTTCGCTTCCCCCACAGGTTCTTCAGTGCCATTTTCCCCCACCATGAGGATATGGGGGTCGTGACCAGTTGTGACTTGGTTCTCCTTTCCTTTTTCATCCAGCATGACTACCCGGAACTCCCTTACCTTGCCGCCCCCTATTTTCACACCATGTTTACCAGCCGTTAAGGAAACTTGAACAGTGAGTTTTACGCCACCCACCTTGCCCACCATCTTAGGGTTTTTGAGCCTTCACTTCCTCATGACCTGTTAGGTTCCCCCCAGAAGTTGTACTATCTCATGGTTATTTGCATATGATTGGTCCAGAAGTAGGGGGTTCCTAGGACCTTGCCCAGGCTCCACCCATCCCACATTCTGACCCTCCTACACCCACCGATGAAAAGCCTCCTCCTTTCCCACCCCTCTAGAATCCCCACCCCATCCGCCTACATCTGACCTTCCTTCTTTTATTCCACTTACTACCCCTACTGTTTCACCCTCGGTCGACTTCACCTTTTCCTTCTTCTTAGTTAAGATGGAGTAGTACTTATTCTGTCTCAATCAACATTAGGACCGAATATAGTATATGTTGGGGCTTCTTCTTTAGAATCATGGTATCACATTCCCCCACCTTCTACCCCTTCTTCAGCTCCTGGACCTTCTTCTGCAGCTCCACCTCCCTTCACTTCCCTAGCCACAGATTTAGTTCTTCAATCCTCTATGGGTCTAGCTGTTACTACCACCGCCACCACTGGTTCTAGTCCAAGGAGTGATGCTGCACTTATTCTTCTGAGCTCATGTCATACGTCTCCTACTTCTACGACTTCTCTTCCAAGTGTCGATTCTGAGCCTCCCATTTCCACAGCTCCTTAGCATTTTCTACCGGTTAATTCTGAACCAGATTATGCTTCTTCTATGGAGACCCCCTTATTTTTTTGGACACATGTTTTTCATTGTATCTATCTTTTTGTGATATATTGTGCCTATGTATGTTGTGTATTCTTGCATTTTTTTCACTCCGCCTCCATCATAGGTACTCTGGAACGTTTTTGGTTGACTTTTTCCACCACCTCCCATTTTTCATCTCATAGATACAAGGGAAGTACTTTTTTTCACTTTTTTCTATTATTTTTTTTTCTTTTTTTTCTTTATTTCAATTCTTACTATTTCTCGTGTTGGTCTACTACTGTGTCCCTCAAATCACTTCTTCAGATTCAGGCACATGGGGGACCATGTGCGGTGTTAATTATGGGGGAGCGTCTCTCGACAACATTAGTCTTTTCCCATTTCATCATTATAGGAGACATGATTGTTAAAATATATATTTGACTGTGTAGACATTTTGGTTAACTATTTTTTTTAAATAATAAAGTTTAGAGTTTAAAATTTTAGAATTTGTATACTTATTTTAGTTCTTAAGTATTTTAAAAGGATTTATGATATAGTTTAAATTACAACTTTTTATCATTGGATAATTACATCAACTAGACTAATCAAATATATGCAAGTCACGACATGATTATCTCTTTATTTATTTTCCCACTCCTAAGAGGTCTTCTAAACCCTTTGTCATATTATTCCTAAGACCCTCATTCATTAGAGATTCTTAGGATATACATAATAACCAGAATTTTAAAGTTTTATTTTCAAAACATGAGGAATTATTCAATTACATTAAAATGATTGAGGCATTAGATTGTATTAAACCATTTATCTTGAGACCTACCCGACATCATATATTCTTGTAGCCCCAATAAATCATGAATATCATTTATATGAAGCAATATTACAATACTATTTTTCTTCCAACCCTAATTATTTTATGATTTTGCATGATTATTCATTTTATCTCCAATGAAGGGATTGGTAACACATGGCATGATTTCATGAATTGTTATGAAATTAATTATGGGGGAGATCCTTTTGATAATGTGAGGCGTAAATTGTTCCAAACCTCTATTTGAGGAAATTCTGAAAGGTTCTATTTGTTATATAAAAAAATGATACAGAAAAGGGGACCTTATACTCACTTGTGGTTTTGTGAACCCTACTTACCCAAATAAATGAGATGTTGGTGATGAGATTATTTGATAAATCTTGTTCAGGATGCTTTTACATTGAGATTAACATTGAATATCATGCACCGTTATTTAAACAATTTAGCCTCCTTTTTCAAGCCTCAAAGTTATTTTTCACATATTTACCTACCAAAATTTAGCTACAGAAACATCTGATCCTCCTTGAAAAGACCTCATGATTTCTAGAAATCAATTTTCTGATGTAGAGAACTAGATTTATTGCAAACATACAGATATAGTGTTTATATATTTGATTGAGAAAAACCCTTATTTAAAATTTCTTGAGTGTTGAGTATATTATTGGTGAGGTAGATCCTCATGTGGATTGATTATTTTTGAAAGGTTTAATCTTGTGTTTAAAAATAGGATGAAAGTAGTTAAATTAATCATATACGAGGCTTGATTAAAATATATCCTTAATTGAAACTGTTTTGTATCTTTTTATAATTTTCTCCTATAACATATTATTTTCATTTATGATTTACTAAATACTTTACTTTTTATATAGAATCTATTTAATTGATGTTGAGATCTTCTTGATGGTAAGCGAATGACTGAGTATGGTGGAGTTTGATGCACCCGATTTGTGTATACATTTTCACGTACATTATTGAAAATTAGAAAATATTTTTATTAAATACCATCTACTTAGGGAACAAATACTTTGAATTTGGTGATCTTGTTCATTTTCAGAAGATTTATAGCCAAATACACAAAACAGAGGAGAACTGAGAAAAATTTAAAAAATACATGGCATGTACTTATATACATGCCATGTACATCTAGCCTCAGACACAAAATGACCATGACAAGTACATGCCCATGTAATCAGAATCTGGTACATGCCGTGTTCACACTTTTCACGCCGTGTAAACCATTCTAGAAGCAATTGGCGGACTAAAGGAAGTTTACATGCCCATGTAGCCGGCTAAAGGGGACACATTGTGTTAAACTTATACACGCCGTGTATACCTTTATAGAATCGGTTTGTGGCTGAGAAATAAGAATATACTTCATGTGTGGTGGTGCTACACGCCGTGTATAGTTACCTACTAGGTGGAACTGTGTTCCAAGTCATAGATGACATGTTAGGTCGCCTACCGGTGGAGAAGACGAATGAAAAAGCGCATTGACAAAATTACACACCATATAATCTTTATACATGATGTGTATTTATATTTTCTATAAAATAAGGTCATGGCATTTGGTTTGAGGTGGGGTGTGTGGAGAGAAAGTGTAGAGAAAATCCTAAAGGCCCGAAAGAGAGAAGCTCTACCATTGTACTATTGTTTTTCTACCATCTACTGAACAATCAATCCCTCCTCAAAGTTCCAAGCATTGTCACGTCAGTTATTAAATGTTTTGTGTCTATTTTATTCTATATGTGTAACTAAACACCTCATGTGTTGGGGTTGTGGGAGATGATGTTTTTTAATTTAAATAAAATGCTCTAAATGTGTTTGTTCTTTTATATTCTTCTTATTATTCTTAAATCATTTTATATTATCATTGAAAATTCTAAACCGAACCAAGTAATAAATTTTCAGGGTTTCGAAATAAGAAAAAAAATATATTCATAACCATTGTAAGTATTTTTTACTCAATAAAATGGACTGAACCTAACAAAGATCTGTTAAACACTAACTACCATACCAAAGAGTTAGTTACTTAAGATCTAAATATAAATTTTACCATACCAAGGAAACTTTATTACAAATTGAACCAAGAGTGTTTGGTTATCATGAACAACACATCCTCAAGATAAATTGATTTAATAATCAAATTCTCTTAAATCCAGGTCCCCAACGCATTTCACTCTGTATTTTCATCAAAATAAATTTTCTTTCATTTTCATTTATTCATTAAGAAATATATTAATGAAACATAAAATAAGTTATTCTTTATAATCCAAACAACAAAAATAGACACTAAATTTAGAAAACATCTTTAAAACAAAAATACAAACTATGTTAAATTAGATAAAACTAACTTCCTTTTCCCTGTGGATCGACCCCTTACTGGTGTTATACTTGTTAGGGTAATAATAAATTGGGACACTGATAAAATTCTTTTAGTGTAATGACTCGCCATCGTGTCACTAAAATTTACCCTTTCAAGGATCCAAATAATTTTTTATCTCCCTAAAATTGGAAAATCACTCAATCTCAAGGTTTTTAGGGGTTTTAAAAATTCCAACCACACGAACTCATATTTACATTGACTATTCAGTGGTCCCCCGAATCTTCCAATCCTTAAATTAGATTTCCTCAAAATATTTCTAAAAGTTATACCTTCACTTTCTCTAAAAGGAAAACCCTGATGAGATCTATGTTTATTCAAACCTAACCATCAAATTATAATTCCCTACTAATTGAAAGAACCCTATATTCCTAAAGATCAGAACTTTTATCTAATGATTGATTTAAATATATGTAATTGATGTCTATAAAGGCATAATATATTTAATTTATGGATTTTATCTCTATACATAAATATAATATTATTTTTTATTAACTTCATCTTAACATTATGAAAATTTTCTTTTATGATTAACAATTACATAGATTATGTTTTTACATAATCTTGATAATTATAGCTTTGTCTTACATGCTTGTTAATTCACTAATTCATGTGATAAAAAAGCATATACAGTGAAATAATATTGAAAGTATACTAAAAATAATAATAATTTGTCATGATAATAATTTTTCTATATTGTTTACATAATTTAGTGGAGAAATAACTAATCGTCGTCCAAGAGGAAAACCAATGAACATTTTAGGGTTCATGTTTCATCTTTCCACCTGTCCAAATATGTATCTCTATTAAATTGGTATATCCTTGGATTCAAACATGATATTCCTTCACTATATTGGGGGATAGATCCATTATATATGCTTTTACTCACACATAGGTGATAAGAAACAAAATATTGGTAAATGGGTTTACGTTAAAAAAACCATGTCCACGAGTGCCCTTACATAATGAGAGGATGAAGGACATATAGGCTCACAATTTAATTGGATAATAAATTAAAATAATTCAGTCACACAGAAATGTCTCGTCTATTCTCATGATCATCAACATACATGAAACAATTTTATATTTAATTATGTTCATATTAAATGACAATCATTATAATTTAATAAAACGCATACATGAATCAACTAATTTTCATCGTTAATCAATAAATTCATTTATCTTCATTTTCATATAAATTCTTTTGAGAGACTCGTGCATCAAAATTTTAAAAAAAGTAAATATATTTTTTAAATTAACTATGTTCAAAAATTTAACTTGGAGGCAACATTGTGAGTTCCCATATGAACTACCAAATGTGTATTATATACATATACTATTTACATAAATGACCTGTAATATAAAATAATTATCACATAATTTACAAACATGTTCAATTAACTTATTGACCACATGAGAACATGGTTTTTATGTAGTGGGTAAAATTCTGATGTGAATAGAGTAATAACATTATTACGGCATGTACATGATATGATGTTTCAATTATTTTGGTGAAAATTAATTAGACATTTAATATATATATATATAACCTATAAAATGACATTATCTATCAATATTATAACCATATAGAAGACATTTGGATTTGTTATAATATGTGTTATAAATTAATTATTAATTATTCATAATTATGTAAAGGTTCAATGCATATAAATTGCAATAGGTCATGTATTATTTCCCCCATCTATCCAATATTCATGCCTACAGATTCAATATGTAGTTGTTTCATAGATATTATTAGAGTGAACAATGAGTAAATGGGTTACATGGGAAGTGATCTCTGAGTTACAAGGTTTCTAGTCACATATGTCATGTAATTTGGTACACAACCAATATATGACTGAAAAAAACACATAATGTATAGAATTTTTAGGGTGTGTACTCTAGATAAACTTATTCAAAAAAATCATGATCAATATTAAATGTGTAATTAAATAATTCACATGTAATAAATAATCATGGATCAAATTAATTCTGAATTAATTCAGGTTGAGTTAAACATTGATACACAGCATGCACTTCCAGGATACTTAGCATGTACTTTTTTTTCAGCCAGTCTCCTCGGAACCTATATATGAGATGATCGAAATTATTGTGTTAATAAAATTAATCTATTTTATTATATTCATGATAAAAAAATATAAGGAAATGGATAACACAATTCTGATTAATGAATGATTAAAATTGAAATTAAAATAAATGAAAGATGCATAAATCAACAAAAGGAAATTAAATAATTATAAATAATTATGTGACCACTCTGATTCCACATGAAGGTTCCTGGCATAGTAGAAGTATCAAATAAAGAATTTGAAACTCATCTTTTTTCAGAATCGATGATTAATCTCAGATTTACGTGATGATAATTTTTTTTGATCAACGTAATTAAATTAATGAACATATACAATAAAAAAATAACTATAGAACCAAATCAAAATATCATAAAATATATGTTATATTTAATTTAAAATATTAAAAAAATACCTTACAAGGTATTCTTTCTTCATTGATGGATTTGGATACATATAAATTTCATACTGTCATTACATTGTAATTATCAACAATATATTCCCTCCAACGATGATCTTTTGTTGTTCCAAGATCCAATGGAAAATGCCATAGGAATATTTGGGTGTTATACTAGATGATCGTAAACATTCCCCATTCAACATTGATCACCTGAAGAATCACATCAAAAAAGGGTTCTATTAAATCACTCTAGAAATGAGAGTATGGTGGAGGAGTCTTGCACTCTGTTCTGAAGATTTTTTTAGGTGGATCTCTCTACTTCATTGATAAAATTCAATCCAAATCTCATTTTGCACAACCAAAATAATTTGTATCTAATGAGAAATTAATATAAATATGTTTACATACCATTAGGGTTAGAAAAAAATAACTTTACATGTTCCCTTTTTTTTCAATAAACCCTATGGAACCCCATGTCTATAATAGAAAAAATATTATTAATATTTCATAAAATTTTCTAAACTCGTGAATTTAATTAAATATTCTTTATTCAAATAAAATTAAATATATATTACTTATGAAAATTAAATTTTTCCTTATTTTCCATTCCTCCATAATTTAATAAGGACATAAATAATGAATACTTATTTAATAAATAAATATAAATACATTATTATCCAATAAATATATTAATATTACATTCAATAAATAAAACATATTAATTTATTGAATATCTGTCTCTTGTAATATTATCATGAAGAAATGTTTTGGAATATATGTGATAAATAATACATGAATAACTATTTAACCACAATAATGAATAAATTATATTCAACAAGAAAAATAACAATTAATATTATTATTTAATTATTATTCTTGAAACATATAGTGTGTGACCCTCTAAGACTTTTTCTCAGCAAAACTAGGTGAGGCATCAAAAAGATGAAGGCAAACATCTAGAAACATGAAAAATAACCCATAGAGAATGAATATAATGTATCCATGAAAAAATACCCCATAATAATTTTTAATTTTTAAAATAATCCATTTATCACTATATATATAATCTAAAGGTTTTCATGATTCTTCTATAAATATATTTACTTGATGTTTCATTATTTGACATTCTAAACATCATACATGCCAATAGATTATGATGTCCACAAATTTATTTAGGCTAATAATTTACCTAATAGGGATTCAGATATAAACTTCTATTATGTATGGTTTGGGGAAATTATTTTATTTTATTTTTCATTAAATAAATTTTAATTGTGAGGCACCCAACATATCCAACCACTCCAAGAACATATGTCTTCATGGTTTTCATCAATTCGAAAATGTTTTTGAATTATAATAAAAATTAATAATAAACCAAAATTATATTGATCAACAAAAATGTTTGAAAATAGTAACATCCAACTAAACATATAAATAACAATTTCTTACAAGCGGGTCTCGTTCTCATAATATCCTAAAAGGGATATTTTCAATGGTGTTCATCGTAAGAAGGTGCCTCTATGTCATATGAGTCTCCACTGTGGATATCCTATTTCATTTGCATCCCTCCAATCATTTCATTCATATATAGAAAATATATTTAATAATATCATTGCGGCATATCAGGGTTCCCATCATAGAGGGGAACTTCTATGACCTTTCAGAGAGACAACTACTATTATGAAATTATCATATTCTATGTTACACATAAGAAAAATCATGAAATGATAAGGACTTTTTTATAATTTAAATAAATGAATATAGATTTCAATTTATCACATAAAATTTATTTAGATGGATCCATATACAACTTAATAAATTTTACAAATATATGGAGAAATAATGAATTCATTTTTTAATGAATTCATTGAAAAATTTATTTAGTATTTATAGATGAAAAATAAATTCAATTTATATATTCATATTTATTCTTTAAAAATTTTACTTCTTATTTTGAATGAATTTTGAATGATTATTTTTAAATAAGGGTTTAAATTAATATTTATTACAATATTCAAAATAATATAAGTTAAAATATATACAATAATTATTACAAATAATGTAATAAATTTATTTTCAAATTAGAAGACACATTCGTTTTAATGAAAATAAAATCCTCACACACACATATATTAATATTTATTTTCAAAATATTTAAAATTTAAATTGTATAAAATAATTTCAATAATTTTTATCTGAAATTTTAAAATTAGGTAATATGGTAAATTTCGTTTATAAGTTGTAAATTAAGTTACCAAGTTAATTATTAGTTACTATTGTAAAAATATAATTTCACATGGATGATATGTTTATAAATATTGTGTATTTGTTTATCTATGTGAATTTACTATAGTTTAGTACAATAAATTTTTTTTAAACATATATAAAAAATAAACCTATTAAATTTGAATTAAAAGTTAAATTATTTAAAGAAAACTACTTAATTAAATGGATATTTGTGTAAAATAATATATTTTGATAATTGATGTGTTGTAATTTAAATTTTTATATTACCATATTTTGAAATTCATTTTTGTTATGTGGAACTAATATTTGGATTCATAAAATCTAAATTTTTTAGAATGTTCATCATATATCTTTAATAAAAAAATAACTATGCTTATGTTTTAACCAAGGTTAATTAGAGTAAAAACGGGTAATCGAATGTTTCTTGATTTTTACTAAATCTATTTAAAACTATTACCATATTGAATATTTTTTTTTTGGAAATTCATATGATTATATATTACAAAAATTTCCCCACAAAAATAAACTAACTCTCTTACAATTTCATTAATACCCTTTACATGACCTTATTTTACAAATACTTTTCTATCGATTTACCTATAAATGGAAATCACAACCAATCACTCCATGCCACATTACTAGTTTTAAATCCACATGAAACACTAACAAATTTATATTTTTCACGAACCCCTATAAAAATTTGGTGTCATCTATAATCAACAATGTGGCTCAAGTACATCATTGCCATAAGATTCTTAGTGAGATGATGAAAAATATAAACATAAATTTTATTTATCCAGAAACGTTATTTATCTTTATCATTCACCTTAGTACATCACTTCTCCAACCATATGTATATAATATGATATTTAAAAATAATAATTTTAAATGTTATTACATTGATTGTATAATTAATATATATAACCCTCCAATTCAATCAAAAACATTAAATGTTTCTCATGTGTGAGTATGGACAGTCGCCACCATGAATGATACATTTTGTTTTTCATCCCCAAATTTCTTTAATGTTTAAATAAATTCTTTGTCTAAATATATATCTTATTGAAGTAATTGTTTATATTAATTAATTATAAACTAATAATTCAGAAATAATTTTTAGAAATAAGAGATAATTGAAAAACTAACCTCCAAAAATAAGCATATCTAGAGGAATAATAATTATTTATAAGTGACAATTTATATTCCAAAGTACTTATTTGATATTAATATACAAATTAATAAAATCTAAATAGATTCATTACTCTTTTTTATATTGATATTATAACAAAATAGTTAAATACACAACCATACTAACACATAGATTGTAGAATGTTCTTGTTGGGTCTGTTTAATAACCTACATGAAAAATGATATTAGTTTATAATAAAGATGGGATTGTTAACTTAATATAGGATATTAATAATTAAATATTTAATATCCAATTATAGAATGGTTATATAATCATTTAACTCATTTATTTACAAAACACTATTTTTAATTTAAAAATTAAAAAAACAAGCTCATACCCTACTTCATCATCCAGAAAAATAACTAAAATACATATAAATTTTAACTATAATAATATTAAATAATTATAACAAATGAATTATTTAAATTTTTTTTATTTGATAATAATGAATGTTTAGATATTAATGAAGAACAACACAACGATTACAAAACATGATCAAAATTACTCACACCCAATATTGAAATTATGTAAAAAATAAGTAATATACATGAATATATTAATTATAAATGAATGATATAAAAGGATAAATATTATAATATGAAAGAAAAATGGTGGTAATTTTAGTTATTTTTTTTATATTGGGTATTCCAGAACATTATTGGATGTAGAGAATTAAAAAATGTTATTCTCTATCTCAAATTAATTTTCATAAGATATTTTCAATATTGTGAACCATTTTATCTAAAATATTGGTTGATAACTTTCTATAGAAATAATTTTACTAAATTAATGTAATTCATATAGATTAAATATCTATATCATTTTATATCACTCAATGTATTTAAACTCAAATGTTGATAGGTTTTTGGTTAACTCAACTCTCATCATTAAGTTATAATTCTTATTATTGAACTTATTTATTACATGATTTGTCTTTTACAGAGTAAGATTTTATTTAATTATATTTTATCTTTACTTATGAGAATAAGTTATTTTTAAATTTATTATATAACCTATAGAAATATATTTCTAAAAAATTTTATCCTGTTTTTGAATAATTAAATTTTCTTTAATGAGAGTTTCCCATTTTTTACATAAGTTCCCTCCCAAAAATATACTACATTATTATTTGAATCCAAATTATATGTCATATCTTATAGAAATTATAATTTCCAATTCTTATTAACAAAAAGAATTTTTATTACTCTTCCCTGTTTTGGATTTCAACAATGTTATATTAAGAAAATAAAATGGTTTTTCTTCAATGATAATTTTTTCTCTTACACTATATATTTCTTTGGGATACATTTTTTATACTTCTTAGGGGTCCATTATTTAGGTTTATTTTTTAATTTTGATGATTTAAATTTTTTTAAATTCACCTTCTGGATAATAAATTTTCAAATTGTCATGTAACTTATTTATTTTATGATAACATATAAAAATGTTTTTTGAAATTATTTTATGATGACTTTTTTATTTGTTAATATAAGAATAAACTATTATTACAATTATTTTAAATGAAGTATAATTTAAATGCTATAAATTTGTTTCCAAAGATCTTAATTCATACTAATTTTAAATTTTAATCGGGGTTTTATATAGATTTAATCAATGTGAATTTCCTAGTGATATAGAAAATGTATTTTAGAACAATTTCAATATCCTCTATTTTTTCGTTTGATTTTCTCTAATGATACCATTTAATTTAATTTATTTAAGGATTATGATCACATTGTTTATATTAATGTAATTCATTTCATTCATGGGTTAATTATTCTCTGGTGAAATTATTTAGGATTTTTGTAAATGGAACAAATAATGTTAGAGAGATGATGGTTATTTAACAATATTAATATAATCAATTGGTTAATGAATTAATATAAAGATGTGTCATGTTATTGATATCACGGTATCATGCCTTGGTGATGTTTTATGATTCCTTAGTGAATAAACAAATTAATATCAAGGGTACACCTTGAGAGTAATTCCATACATTTTGTAAAAAGTTAATCTCAAGATATGGAATGTTTATAATACCTTGGTAGTATTACATAGAATATTTTAATGATACCTTGGTGAAAACCATGGTAATTCTCTATAATGGAACCTTAGTGATGAAATATACAAATAGTCTAATAAAGGTATCATTTTTATATTAGACTAACCTTACCAATTTATGATTTTGGTAATTATAATCATGTTCTTCCCCAAGTACCTATCTTTATGTTTAAATAATCATGTTATTATGTTATACCCCATGTATAAACCATGATATATTTTTATTTATGTGCTTAAAATTTATTGATAATATGATCTTATCACTTTATTATGCTTTTATTTCCCTACAATAAAAAAAATAATACATATGATGTATCTAAATGAGTATCTTGTGAGGGAAATTTAAGAGAGGTATTGAAGTATTATTATGGAATAATTTCATTAATATATATTTTAAAAAAAGTTTGTTGTTTTAAACGATATGTTCTTTGTTAGAATATAGTTTTTCATAAATATCTAAAACACTAAACATGAATGTTCTTGGTAATGTATTTAATTCAATATTATCTATAATTTATATCATTATAATACCATGTCATCATTTTACAATCATAAATCATATAAAATTACACTGAGTATACCACCATTATTGAATATAAATTGGGAATCAAGTATTTATCATCATATAGTTCTAAATCTCTTTATCCTCTATTAGTGATTTTAACTACAAAAAACAAGAAAATCCTCAATAAAAAAATAATCATTGTTATTACTCATGATGAAAATAAGTTCCTAAATCATTAGGTGGATATTTATAATCTCATTAACCCTAAGGTTACCCATTCTTATGTTAGGGATAAGAAAACATTTTCTCATAATTATAATCTTTATGATAAAAATAATGCATCTAGTGATGTGGGAATGGATAGAATTGAAGGATGGGAAAAAGTGAAATTGAATTGACCATTGCACATGGATATGATTAAATAATGACATTAATATTGAATGATATGTTATTGTTCCTAGGTATTTTAGTAAAATACTCACATTCGATTGTTTTTTGAATCATATTTTGTAATATTTTAATATTCCCTTTTTTATGTGCCTATGTTTTAGTTGTGAGGGAATTAAAATAGGCAATAAAATTATTATACTTTTTTATGATTCTATTTATTATATTTAATCACATTTAATAAATATTTATTTTTGTATGGTTTTGTAAATAATATATCATTTTATTGTATTTCAAAAATGTTTTTGAAAATTTAAAAATTTTGATTTAGAATTATTTATTTATTTTCTAGAATAAAATGGATGTATAGATTTTGAATATCCATCATTGTTTTATTTGGAAGTAAATGAATATCGATACATTAGTAATGTATAGTTTTTCTAATACATGAATGTGTTTGAAATTTTCATGGAAGAAAAAGAATAAATATTGAAAATTGTTTGGATACACATGCTTTTTAAATGAAGGTATATAAAATATTATCCTTTTCAATTGAGGAGAATAAGTCATCCATACTATAATTTTCCCTTATATAAGATGGTTTGAAGAAGAGGGGAGAAAATATAATAGTCTAGGATACATACTATATTTTTATCTTATATAATATCCATGGATATAATTTTTGTGATTTTATATATTTCTATAAAATTGATAAGTATAATATTTTGTTTAAGTTTTATTTTTTCCCATGTACATAATATTTTCTACATAGATTTTGGAGCATTTATATGATATTTCTAGTTCTAAAATAAGATTACAAATATTATCAAATTTCTCATATTGGATATTTATTATGTTTTTTGAATTACAATGGATGAAAACTTCTTTACCCATATTGAAATAATGGTAGGGAATATATATGATTTTTACCCTTGGTTGAGGGAAAGAACAAATATATCATACACTATAGAAGAATGAGTCACACAATGAAATGAATAAGGTGAAATTTAATTCCACATCAATTTTAGTTTTTCATTCTGGTAAGTAAATTTATGGTCAAATGGGATAAAACAAGTCATGAAATATAATGACATTAGATTTTTTTCTCAACAGCGCCGTTTGTTTCACAAAACAACTAAAATTATTCATTTAATATAACCATATGAATTTATAAAATAAAATTCCTTTTATTAGAATTCCAATATTAAATCAATTTTTATATGTTCAATTATAACATTTAATACTATGGTAGGATATTTAACTATGAGGGAAATATTGTTTCTTCTATGTGAAACCATAAGATGCTGATACAGTTGGACCTATCCCTCGACAACATATGATATAATGTGTTGGAATGTTTATAAGGATGATTCATGGAAGTAGAATTCATAATGGTATTATTCTCCAAGAATCACTAGAGAAATATATAATGACTGGGATGATTTATTTTAAAATTGGAAGATGTGTTTATGGATAGTCTTGGGGGAATATAGGATATGTATACTACTTATTGAATTCATATTCATTTGATCAATATTTTATTTTTCTAATTCTCTAATATAACCCAACCCATGGTGGGATAATGTAATTATTTGACCAACCAGTTACCACATGTCCAGAATTAAGGTATGAGGGACACCATAAGCCCACCTCTAGTTGTATAGTGTCTAGAGACTACTATGGAGGGGGAGTAAAACTTACATGGGGGGCCTTATCATAAAGAACTTATATATATTCACACATCATGATACATTATTATTGGGAATAATATATAAAAATGATACAATGAATGAATTTATGACATCTTGTATGATAATAGATTTTGAAAAAATGTGGCACAAAAATTAAAAAAGGTCCAAATCCAATCCTGAAATAATCGAAAGGGAGTTTGTCCAGACATAAAAATTGAGGGGATTTCTACCTTACTAAAAAAAATTATATGTTCACAAGACATGTTTACAAACAAAACTCCACAAACTCTACATCCACATAGAAACATGTTGAATTTTTTTCCATTCACATAATACATGACACATATGGGTAGATACCATGAAAGATTTAGTATAAACATAACTACCATGACACCCTAAAATCACCAAAACAAACAAAATAAGAGTTAGTTATCTATAAATTACAAATGAAGAGGAAAATTATCACCCAGATATTCCCATTATAGGATTCAAGTATTAAGGTGATTTCATTTACTCACTACCATTCTAGGATTATTCTCAAGGGTAAATGGTAAATTTCATTTGAGAGAACTCATTCCACAGGTCTCACAGCACGGATGGACTTCATCTGATAGGACTTACTCAATGGAAATTTAAATGAAAAAAATACATGAACTCAGAATATATTGATGCACTATGTGTGGACTCATAATAATTATGCTGGAGTTTCTTCTCCTTTCTAAAGCTATCCATTGATGGGGGTGACTATATCTAGTGGAAATCTGTTTCCCATTGAAGGTCTATAACAGGGGATTGTAACTCTATAGATAGTGGAATATCACTCTATGTAGATTGAGGGAGTACATAATATACTTATATAAAGTATATATGGGGACCATGATTGGGTGAGTCATGGAAGTTCCAACCCCAACATCTCATAAAATATCAAACATGATCACTTAAACTTTCTTTTAATGACTATAAAAGGTGTAATTATCACTTCACCTCACACCACATCTCTTAGGCCTTGAACATTTTATCCATTACACACCACATGAAAAAATTCTAAGCTTTAGATACTTTTAGACCAAAAACATTGTTCTAAAGTATAAATTATATAATCGAAGAGATTTTGGGGGAAAATAATGATGCATCCCACTTGGGTAAATGATGTGTCTCATCAATTTTTTAACATCCAATATAATTTAATTTCATGTGAAATATTTTTTTATAAATGTAATATATAATTATAATAAATAAAATTTATAAAATTGTATTACACACCTTAATCTGTCACATTCACATGCATGTGTATATTTCAAATATATAGGGTGTTATCCAACACATGACAGCAGGGTTCACCTTGCTACCTGGGCAAGGATTACCTTTAAATTATAAGTTAATTGGTTAATGGTTATATGATATAAAGGAAAATAGATTTCAGTTATAGTTATTATATCTTCTTAAACGAATACTAATAACATAATATAAATATTCATTACCCAATATTATAGGTGCAGTGCCTTTGGGAACATTAATACCTAAGTAACTTGTTCAAAAATGAACATAATCATGTTCCATTATGTTCTTCATAATTTGTAACCTTATTATAAATATTATAAATAATAAAATTATTCATAAAATAGGGTTAGGAAACATAATTAAGGGTGATCTTTG
Organism: Viscum album; assembly: GCA_963277665.1. NCBI lineage: Eukaryota > Viridiplantae > Streptophyta > Magnoliopsida > Santalales > Viscaceae > Viscum > Viscum album. The sequence goes on from OY728137.1 coordinate 119,593,524, forward strand.
ATTCTTATTAATGGTAAACATGTGAGATATCAATGATAAATTAAACATAAAATGAACATCAGTGTATAGGAATATCAGCAGACCAATTAGAAACTATACTCTGAATATCATAGAGGAAAATCATGATTAATGAAAAAATAATGGGTTTCAATTAAACATGAATAATAAAGGATTATAATATTCTGATCTATGAGGGAATAACATTAACATAAGATGTAATTTTTTTGGAATAGATGTTATAATAGAATATTATTTCATTATTATTCAATTCTTACTATCACGACTATCATAGTGTATTATATTCACTTTGGAAACCATCTAGTAGTTATGTAAAACTCCAAGAACAATCATATTGGATATATTCCTTTACTAAATGAGGATCACTCTCTATTAAAATCCTATTTGTCACATGACATATCCATCTTCAACCAATTCAATGGAAGGATATATAAACTGGATCACACCTGTCACATAATAAAAATCATACATTTCTTTTGAAAAAATAATATTTTCATTACTCATACCATACAAGATTTTAATGAAATAGGTTTAATAAATATTTTGTAAATTTTTTATATCATAACCTTTAGAAATAAAATGGGTTTCGTAATGTAATTAACCTAATGAAATTAAAAGGGTTTCATATATTCATCCTTAAATTTTCTCCATCATAATCCATCTAAATAAATAAATTAAATGGTATAATCATATAATATCCTTATTAAATCATATGAAACATCACTTAATTCTATTATAAAAATAAAATACTTTAGATGTTTTCTAGGCTCGTTTCTTGAGGAAAATGATATTTTCAATTATCAATCATTTATTTAATTTTCAATAAAATACCAAATAATATGGTAAACTTTTTTACCAAATAATATACATGTAATATTATAAAGGAATATTTTTTTTAATTTATTGGTCATTGTTATAGGAAGTAACATTCTTGTGATATATGATAAAAGAAACCATTCCTTTCACGGATTTGTAAAATGTCAAAAATTTCCTCATTTAAAAAACAACAAGAGGTATAAATTTAAAAACCATTACAAAATTCAAAAATTGTTTAAAATGACATTAATATAAAATAATATAATATTAATAACCTTATTGAAAACATTTTTAGAATATGTGTACAAAAAATAGGAAGGTTTTCATACTGAAGAAATATGCACTGGTGATACATTCACTTCACATTTTATGGGAAAGATGTTTTATACTAGTGGATTCATACTTAAAATTAAACATCATTATATTGAGTAAACTGAATTAATTATTTTACATTAAATAACCCATATTTATAGGAGTTAAAATAATATTTATAATTAAAATGAATTGTTAAGGTTATTAAACATTCATTGAAATAACTCCTTTAAATCTCCTATTAAACATCCTAAGGTTGGTCTATTATAAATAATGATACCTATAAAATGTGAATGATATTTTTTATACCATTTTTTTATTTTTAGTTGATTTACATGCCTATAGTTTGTTTAAATAATAGAAAAGAGTGGTGTCAATTTATAGTAGAAGGAGGTGAAATCCTTAAATTTCTAAAAATATTAAAATATAGAAAATCAATTCTCTATAAAAATTATTCCAAATGAATGGATACTTGACAATAATGTGGTATTTTGTTAATAATACCTCAACTCAATAAAATTGGAATGGTTTAAGTGGTTTTTTAAACCATATCTTTTGGTTTAACCATTGAGAAATGTTATTTTATCATTAAATGTGTTAATATATTTTTCACTCCTAAAGGGTTATTATTTTACATTTAAGGTAAAAATTGGATACTTAAAGGAAAATAAATGAAATATTTTAAAATATCATGTCCACGTTTTCCTATATAAATTTTTTTATGATTTTAGATTATTTTAATAATATATTATTTTCATGATATATCAATAATTTCATTTTTGACATAATACATTTAATTTTAAATTAAAGACATGAAGAAATTAATGATATTTTATATATTAATTTAACAAAACCCTGATATATTATATTATTATTTTTAATTAACAAAACAATATAACTCACTCAAATTTCATTACATTAAATATTTTTCTGATCATTTATTTTATATTCCTATTAATTTTTTAAATTTTTTAGTAGTGTTGTGTAAAAATATTAGGTAATCATTTGATTTATAAATATTATAATAAAATTTACCTCCTTGAAAATAATTTCATTTTTTATAATGTCTGGTTATATTTTTTTACAACATCATTATTTTTATGTTTTAATGTATAAGAGATGTTTAATAGTTAAAGAGTAATATATTTAATTTCTCTTTTCTTTAAATGTTCGATTTTTTATTTTCATTGAAAATATTGCAAAATAAAATTTATATTAGCTCCTAGTTGCTAAGGTAAAATTAATATTTATCTAAAAATAAATAACCTGAAAAATAGATATCGTGACATTTAGTTTTAAACATTGTTATCCTGATTGACCATTTAAGAAGGTGAGAAATTTTACTATGGTTACTAATAATAAGGCCTAAAAATATAAGGAATTATATAAAAAAATTAGACATAATAATTTATAAAAATTGAATACATTTTTAACAATTTAAGTTTTATAAGATGATGAAATTAATTTTAATAAATGTGTAAAAAATTCCAAAAAAAATGTTTTTTTATAAAAATATATTTCTATGAAAAAAGTGTATGTACATTCTTATCTCATGCCTAAATAATTACTAGATGAATTTTGAAATAATTTATTAAATAAATAGTATTTTAAATTATTTAAAATTATTCACAAATATTGATAAATTTAAATTATTAAGTTAAAAAAACATAGTGTTCATAAAAACTATTTTTCTGAAAAAAAATGTCTCATAAAAATTCAATTGATCATCATTTTCATTTTTAATAAATTTATTACCAATGAATTTAGGTGGTAATTCAAAAAAAATCATAAACTAGTTAGTAATATTTATACTCAACAATTTATAATCTATGTTATAAAATTATAATATAATCCTATTTACCTAGACTTGGTGTTGAGTGTATCATAAGCTGTTGAATAAATACATTTATCTAAAAATAAAATTGTCATAAAATCATAGGTTATTAAATTATAAGCCACGTAATAAGAATTTTGACAATAAAATCATTGCTCTAATTAAAATATATGAGGATATATCTACTACATCATATCCTCACTTTTTTCATGTATTCTCATCAAACTTATAATTCCACAAGATAACATTAAATAGTTTTGTGGCCTTGTTTCATAGCTATTTATCTATATGATAGAATATTTATTCCTTTAATTCTTATTAAGAAAGATCTTTTTTTTTATTTTTATAACCTTAGAGTTCATTAAATGTGAATGAAATAGTTTGTACTTCATCTTGGGAGATAAATTTAGTACGTAAGGAATATAAAATATGTTCATTGGGAGCACACAATGATAAGCTACCATCCCCACTCGATCAAGAATCCTGAAATGGATAATATAACTAAGGCTATAGATTCAATTAATTTTGAATCATATAACATTATTCAATGGATAAATTCTTATAAATATCATGTCACTAATATAAAATTCTCGATTTCACTAATGATTTTCTGTATAACGTTTCTGTAGACTCTGAGCTTCCATGATATGTTTATGGATGTCTATGACATTCCACGAAATTTCTGTATTTATATTAGGTCTCTGCAATATTTTCTCCATCATTATGCAATCATGATCAAGTTATAGGATTATTTCCCCAATGGTATTCATAAAAATCCATATAAATTTCTGAATTAAATTAATTATTATATGAAAACATAACTAGAGGGAGTTGTTGTAAAGACACGGAAATTATGTGGAATTTTTTTTACTTTATTAGATTTTTACGAGTTTTTGAAATTTTTTGGAGCATGATTCTGAGGCCCGGTTTGCCCGAAATCAATTTCAGAAGTTTTGTTCAGGTACGTTTAGTAAACGTACGATCGGGATTTTATAACTTTTGAATCGGTGCTTGGAATTGAAACTTGAGGGGACCTTTGAACATGCAGTGCCAATATTCGCTTAAGAAGACATTCACCTTAACAGCTGTTGGTTGAGAATAAATGATAGTGTTTGGATTTTTTTAATAAAATTAATAAAATAAAGTGAGCTAACACTTTATTTTATTTTATCCTCTATGTGGTGGTTGGGTGGTTAAATTTTCTAAGTGGACGACGGAGGTGGGGAACACTACAACTTAACCTCCTGTAAGAGGTTATGGTGGTTGGGACCACCCGAACATAGCCTCCCTTGGTAGGATAATTGTGGTGGGGACCTCCGGGGCTTGTAACCCCTTGGAACTCCCCATTTAAGATGGCGAAACTCCTTGAACACCCCTCACCTTAATGAATCCCACTCCCCTAGCAATTAATGGTTCCACCACCACAACAATTAATTTCCAAATCCTCCTTTTTGAATTTTTTGTGCCATCTCTTATAATTAACTATGCCAATGTGTGTGAATTAATTATAGGGAGCCTCTTGACATCCTTCTAATTAAATGTGACACCACTCATGAAATTAATTTGGTGGAGTCAGGTTAATTATTTTCAAATTTTGTTTATTTGTTCCAAAAAAATAATATGCAAACCATTCCTCCATTATTTTCGTTGGGAATTTGGTAGAGCTTTGGAGGAGGAAAGCTAGGGAGAAAAGAATTTCTCCAAACAAAGAACGTGAAGAACGCCGAAGAATATATCTTCCTTCGACTTTTTCCCTCATATCCTTACAACATGGAGTGTCTTCCATGGCTGACGGAACTCAGAAGTGGAAGTGTGCGGCGGACACGATGAATAACTTCTTTTTCTTCTTCCCACAACACCTTCAATGAAGGTCGAGTGGGGAATCAAAGGTATGGGTTATTGCAATTTCACGCTTTTTTTCTTTTCTCCTCTTCTTTGAAAAGAATCAAGTGAAGTATTATAAATGATTGAAATTCAACTTACTTCTTATTTGTTGAACAATTGTTATAACACCTAAACCCAGAGGGTGCGGTCCAACTCACATGGTCCGAATCCCTCTTCTGATTCTATTGTGATGTACTTTCGGCATGGTGATGAAGCTACAACAACAAAGGTGACAACGACCAAGGCTACGCTACTCGTGGCATCTGCGAATCGCACCGCCCCTGTGGCTCACCACTACTTCTGGTCGAACACCATCGGCTGGGCGGCGCTCGAACTGCATACCCACGGCCTCCCGACACTACAGGACGTGCGCCCCCGCCGAGCCCACAGTCTACCTCACATCCTACCCGACCCCGTCGGCGCCCTACTCGGTGCCCCCGCGCGCTGCCCGGCATCCCTGTCGCCCTGTTGTGCCCTGCCCAGCACCCCCACGCACTGCCTGGCACCCCCACGTGTTACCTGCGCCCCCGCACACTGCTCATCGCCTTCGGCGGCACAACGCATTGCTCAGTGCCCCCAGCACCCCCACGCCATGCCTGGTGTCCCCACGTCGTCCTGGCTCCCTCGCGACCACCTGGCCGAGCCGGGGTCCTGGCCCCCTCATGGTGCCCTGTTTGAATCAGCTAGTCGTGCCCTATGCGCCAAGCCATGCTGGGCCGCACCCTCGTAATGCTTTGGGCTAAACTGGCCCCGAGCCCGGGCTGGACCGCCCCCATGGTCCGCTGCACCGGGCCCAACGGACCGGGCCAAAACATAGCGGGTTGACCCACCCAACGGGCCGGCTCAGACCCAGTGAGTCGAACCGGGTCGTCCCAGACTGGATTGGGCCAAGTCGGTCCGACTGGGTATGACCGGAGGTAGGCCCATTACTACCCCTTTACTTTCTTTGCTCATATCTTTGGCACCATACTTTCGTTTAACGAACCGTCAGTGGCACCGATATTCATGTAGTGAAGACGTCCCTTTGAGAATACCCCAATCGAGTTTGGGGTATAGTTGAGTTATGGTTAGGTTGGCTCTTACAAGAATCCAACTGGGCCCCTGAGACTAAAATGAAAATAACTAATAGATCGGGCCTTCGATTGACAAGCCGTATATTGCATTGAGACCCCCAAGGACGTGGAAGACCTTTGAGAAACTTCTTCATGGCACTTCGCGATAGTTGGAGTTTTTTTCCAATAGCTTGTGGATCAGATCCTTCTAGTGACAAGAAGACATTGTGCGGAGACCTACTAGCTGGCAGACCCAATGACTGGTTGACTGATTCGACTCAGAGTGATTCGACTAGCCCAGTGGGGAGCACCTGGTAGTTGGCGGCAGACACGTGGCAGAGGAGCACCTAGTAGTTGGTGGCAGACTCGTGGTACTTGATAGGAGGAGTACCTTTGCAGGATATTATGGGGAGCACATGTTAGTTGGTGGCAGACCCACAACGGATGAGCTCCTTGTAGTTGGCAGCAGACATGCGGTACTCGACAGGAGAACTACCTCAACAGTCCGAGGTTAGTGACAAGCACATCGGTGTCACAACAAACCCACTGTTCTCGAAAGAAGTGGAGTTCTCGAGCAGTCGTGGTTTCGATAATGAAAATCCTGGTTTGAGCTGAGTCAATAACATTTGTGTTTTCCTCATGATTGAGATGTTTTACTAGATGACATAGGTATATGTGTGGGCATATACCTAAATAATGGTTATCTGTTGATTTCATACATTATGGTTTATCCTTGTTGGATTTTGTGAGACCATGAGGGTCTCGAGATCCCTACTGGGTAACGTTTTACTCACCCCAACGCGGGCTATGCCGGAACCTCATTGTGTTGGTAGTAGACGATGGAAAACATTGACTGAGGAAGAGGGTAGCAGGATTGGACGGTACCCGGCGGTGGACTACATTGCATGCGGTACATGAAGGAGACGGATGAACGAGAGTGCGGAGGAGGCAATCTCTACCTATGCTTCAGGTAGGAACCCTGGAGGATGACCCAATAGTTGCTTTACTTTTCATCAGTTGTACTTGCTTTCAGTTGTACTTGTACTTTCCTGTTGGGCTTGTATTTCTGGCCCCTTTTTACTTTCCATCACTTCTTTTGTATATAGTTTTACTTAGTATTTCTCATCCAGTTGTGTACTCAAATGTGTTTGTTTATAGTTATAAAGGAAATGCCTTCCCAATTTAGGGATTTACACCTTTGGTTCTAGTCACCATCCCCATACCAATAGAAGGTGGGCTTGGGGTAGTCATGATACAGGCCCCAAGGGATGGGTCGTGACAAATTGGTATCATAGGGAGGTTCTACCATAGAAATTAGGACTCTGATATTTCTTTCTTGTGAATAAATAGTTTTAAGGGTACAAAGTGTGGTTTTCAGTTCAGGGAGTCTAGTGTTGGTGTGGGCGGCCGACTTATCCATACACCAGGACCCTGACTATTGATTTTGGACACAGTGCACGAAAACACTGATCACATGCGTGTTTCCAAAAGTTTTCTTTAAGTTAGCTCAACCGGGTCAGATCACCAGGAATAATCTGTTGAAACTATTGCATTGGTTTCATTCAAGATGCCTCCCCACAAATGACCAGTTAGAGCCTCGAGAGTCTTACGTACTGATAGCCCACCGAGTAAAGAGGCCTATGTTCCAGGCCCTTTACCAGCGGAGGCACCAGCGGTACTACTTCCCGTTGAGCCACCAATGCCACCAGCCCCAGCAGCAGATGATGCATACCACTGGACGGCGTTGCATGGGTTCCAGCACTAGTGTCTTCCCTGGATCAGGGGATGGACATACCCACAGGCAGATGAGGATTGGCTGGAGGCTATGGTGAAATTTTTTAGGCTAGTAGGGACACCAGTAGTCTTCATGGTGATCCTTTTTACGAGTCTCTTTTAGGCAGCAGTAGGCAGATGGTGGAGCTTGAGGCTCTAGGTGCATGAAAAATAGACACTACATTGGACAGACTTCGAGAGCCTATTTCTGGTGGGGTTTGTCCCAAACACCCTTTGAGTGGTACGGATACATGAGCTACTATATCTACAGCAGGGTAGCATGACAGTACCACAATACTCAACGAGGTTCACCGAACTCTCACGCTACTCCACAGATATGGTACGAGACCCATTCTTCACGGCCCAGACCTTCGAGTAGGGACTTAGGTAATAGATCAGAGCTTTGATGATCTCACTCAACAAACCGATACAGGCGGGGGTGCTAGAGATATCCCTCATAGTAAAGAGTTTCTTTATTGACCGTTCTTGAGCAGTGAGACCCACCACTAACCAACACGTAGCAGAGTCTTCTCCTGCCAGCAGTAGAAAAATGTCGTAGAGGTCCAAGAGGACCAGACCTATAAGTGGTTGACCGTATGACTCAAGATCAGTTGTGCGGGGCACCCAAGGTGGAGATAGAGCTAGTCATGCCAGGAGCAGACTGTGTTACTCATCCAGCGGATATGGTCATGTGGCTCGTGACTGTCTGACCTGTTGTACAGATGATCATTAAATAGTTGAAGGACCTCCCAGGTAGGGGAATATGTTCGAACAAGGCAGTCCGCAGGGAGGAGGCAGATGTGGTAGAGGAGCTTGATGTGCAGTGGCAGTGGATGACGTTATGAGGTGATACCACCACCACCACCAGGATTTCCACCCCCAACCACAGGGAGCAGGTGGAAAGGGGAGAGCTCAGCTCCAGGCTGCTAAGGCTTACGATCAAGGCTCTACATAGATGATTTGAGGTAAGATTTGTGTCTACTCCACCTTAGTTGTTGTTCTTATAGACACAGGTTCCAATTAATCCTTAATTTCCACAACCCTCATTAGGAGCATGAAGATTCTGAAGGAGCCACTAGTTCGATCCTTGCCACTAGAGACTCATACAGGATCATATTCAATGATTACGCACTAGTGTCGGCAGTGTGAGCTTACTCTAGGAGGCTTGAGCTTCGGCAGGGATCTCCTAGTAGCGGCGTCGAGGCCTTACGACTTCATCTTGGGTATGGACTGGTTTTCTACATTCCACGCTCATATTGACTGTATTTTGAAAAAAGTGTGGTGTGTCCACATGGATGTGACCAGGTTTACCTTCATCTTTAAGAAGGTAACCTATGCAGCACAAGACAAACTTAATCGAGGGAGGGTGTAACCGATCACTCACATGTTGCCTTTACTTAACTTCAGAGTAGTTGATGTGGAGAGTCCGACTTATCCTATAGTGGTGGAAAATTATGTGGATGTTTTTCCTGAAAATGTTGTAGGATTACCTCCTCATAGAGAGGTGGACATCTACATTGACCAGTACCCCGGGACAACACCGATAGCTACAACAACATATCGAATGGCTGCCGCTAAGCTTCATGAGCTGCGTGTAGAGCTAGAGGACTTGCATGGAAAAGGATATATCCGGCCCAGTGTTTCTCCCAGGGTAGCCCTGATTATGTTCACCAAGAAGGAGGATGGGAGCTTGAGGCTTTGTGTTGACTACCATCGCCTGAACTAGGTGACCGTAGAGAACAATTACCCACTCTCACGGATTTAAGACCTCTTTGATTAGGTGAAGGGAACACAGTGGTTCTCAAAGATATACCTTAGATCAGGCTATCCATAGCTCATAGTTCGAGGCAAGGATGTGCAGAAGATGGACTTTTGGTGTCGTTACGGACAGTAAGAGTTCTTGGTTATTCCCTTCAGCATAACCGACACTCTAGTTTTGTTCATGAGTATCATGAACAGTATCATCCAGCCTTACCTTGATCGTTTTTTCGCAGTCTTCATTGATGACATTCTGATCTACTCAACTACTGAGGAGGAGCATGACTTCCATTTGCGGGTAGTACTGGACACACTTTGAGAGAACCAGATTTACAGTAAGATCTAAAAGTGCCAGGTTTGGATTCGAGTGTTTCACTTCTTGGGACACATCTTCTCGGAGGATGGAGTTTCTGTGGATCCAGCAAAGATAGAGGCGGTACTTTTTTTTGGCATCCACCCAGGAGTGTGACAGAGGTATGGAGTTTCCTAGGTTTGGATGGATACAATTGGAGGTTCGTTCCAGACTTCACTGGTGTGGCAGGACCACTATCATCCTTGACGAAGAAGGGGCAACCCTTTGTGTGGTCAGAGAGATGTCAGTAGAGCTTTCAAGAGCTGAGGGAGAGGCTGACTAGTGCCCCTATCTTGAGACATCCATGGGAAGGCGTAGTGTACTTAGTCTTATGCGACACATCAGGGAAGAGACTCGGGTGTTTCATAATGTAGGAGCGAGAAGTTATTGCTTATGGTTTTATGCAGTAGAGACAACATGACTAGAACTATGCTACCTATGACCTAGAGTTTGTAATAGTTGTCTTTGCCTTGAATATGTGGTGGCACAATTTGATGGGAGAAAGTTTTACCGTGTACTTTGATCACATGAGTCTCAGGTATTTCTTCTCTTAGAGGGACCTGAACCAGAGACAGTGGTGGTGGATCGAGTTCCTCAGGGACAATGAATTTGAGATATTCTATACTGTTGGGAAGGGGAACGTTGTAGCAGATGCTCTCAGCAAGAGATATGGTATAGAGCTGCTAGGATAGGTGATAGAGGAGCTGGCTGCCTTACAGATATCTTTTGTGGATACATATAGAGCAGCCTATCTCCAATATTTTACAGTCACTCCCCCACTAATTCAGCGAGTCAGGGAGGCACAGCATGGGGACACTGATTGTGATACACGACGTTCTCAGATATCCACAAGGAAAGCACCTGATGGATTTTCTGAAGGTGGGGAGCATGTCATCCTCTTCAGAGGACATACCTTGGTACTAGTGGCACTTCAGGAAGAAGTAATTATGGTTTTCCACACTTCCCCTCTAGCGGTACATCCTAGAGTGGCAAATATGTACAAAGATCTTCGACAACAGCACTTGTGGATAGGTATGAAGAAGGTGGTTGCAGAATTTATCTCATGGTGCCTCACTCGCTAGCAAGTAAATTAGAGCACCAGGTACCAGCATGCATGGTTCTGTCCTTAGAGGTCCCAGAGTGGAAGTGAGATGGTATATCCATAGACTTCGTGATGGGTCTTCCATGTACCTATAGGGGTCACAAATCGATTTGGGTGATCATTGAATGACTCACCAAGTCATCCCACTTCCTACTAATCAGAGAGCAGGGTTCCGTAGATAGCTTGGGATGCCTCTATGTACCATAGATTGTGCATCTACATGGAGTACCTTCCTCTATTTTCTTTGACCGTGATGTACGGTTTACTTCTTAGCTATGGAAGGGGTTGCCTGAAGCGTTTGGGACACAACTTCAATTGAGAACCACCTTCCATCCTTAGAAAGATAGTCAGAATGAGCAGACCATTCAGACCCTCGAGGACATGATACAAGCGTGTGTCCTTGAATTCTGTCATAGCTAGGAAGATCACATAACTATGGTGGAGTTTTCTTACAACAAAAGCTATCACCATTGTTCTAGATTAACCCTGGGGAGTCAGCACTAGTGGGACCAGATTTGGTGCGAGCTACCACGGAGAAGGAGCGAATCATCGGGGAGAGGATGAAGACTTCATAGAGCAGACAGAAGTTGTATGCTGACAGGATATGGATACCTCTGGAGTTTGAGGATGGAAACCACATATTTCTATGGGGCTCACCTTGACAAGGTCTTTGGAGATTTGGACAATGAGGCAAGTTTTCTCCAAGGTTCATCAGACCTTTTTACGTGCTCAGCAGAGTTGGAATGGTGGCTTACCGCTTAACTCTTCCACCTCAGTTGCACCGGGTGAACGATGTCTTAAACATATCTCAGCTGAAGAGATACGTGCACACCCTTTCCAACATAATTTACCATGGAGAGATGGAAGTTGATTATGGGATGAATTTAACGGAGGTTCTAGTGATGATTGAGGATCGATAGGAGCGGGTCCTACGTGGATGGTTGATACCTCTGGTTCGTGTTCGCTGGCAGCACGGGAACCTCCTGTAGAGGACATGGGAGCGGGAGGCTCAGTTGCATGCTCAGTACCTCCATTTGTTCCCATAGTTCGAGTTGTAGCTTAAGGGGACGTAAAGCCCTAAGGTGGGTAGAATTTAAAGACAATGAAATTCCGTGGATTGTTTTTAAATTCATCGTATTTTTATGAGTCTGCGAAATTTTACGGCACTTGATTCTGAAGCCCGGTGTGCCCGGAATAAATTTCTGATGTTTTTCTTATGTACATTTAGTAAATGTATGAGCGGGTTTTTATAACTTTTGAACCAATGCAAGGAATTTAAATCTCAGGGCACCATTGAACTCGCAGTGTCGGTATTCGATTAAGAAGACATTCACCTCAACGGCGGTTGGTCGAGAATAAATGTTAGTTTTTGGAATTTTATAAAAAAATTAAAAAAATAAAGTGAGGTAACACGTTATGTTATTTTATCCGAAATGTGGAGGTTGGGTGGTTTAATTCTCCAAGTGGAGGTTGGAAGTGGGGGCACCACACCTTAACCACCTCTGTGAGGTTATGGTGGTGGGGCCCACCCGAACATAACCTCCCTTGGGAGGATAATTTTGGTGGGGACCACCCAGGCTTGTAACCCCTTGGAACTCCCCATTCAAGGTGGAGAAACTCCTTGACCACCCCTCACCTTAATAAAGCCCACTCCCCTAGAAAATTAATAGTGCCACGACCACCCCAATTAATTTCCAAATCCTCATTTTTTAATTTTTTGTTCCATCTCCCCTAATTAACTATGCCAATGCATGTAAATTAATTATAGGGAGACTATTAACATCCTCCAAATTAAATGTGACACCTATAGTGCAATTAATTTGGTGGATTCGGGTTAATTAATTTCAGTTTTTATTTTTTTGTTCCAACAAAATAATTGACAAACCATTCATATATTATTTTCATTGGGAATTTGGTGGAGTTTGGGAGTAGGAAAGATAGGGAGAAAATAAGTTCTCCCAATGAAGAATGCGAAGAACGCCGGTGATGATTTCCCCCTTTGACTTCCTCCCTCAGATCTTACTAATGTGGAGTGTCTTCCATGGCCGACACAGCTTGAAAGTTGAAGTGTGCGGGGGACACGATGAATGACAACTTCGTCTTCTTCCTGCAACTCCTTCAATGAACATTTAGAGGCGAATTAAAGGATGGGGTTATTGCAAGTTGGTTCTTACCTTTTCTTTTATTCTATTCATTGAAAATAATCAATGTGAAGTATTATTAATGATTGAAGTTCAATAACCTTCTTATTTGTTAAACAATTGTTATCACCCCTAAACGCGGAGGGTGTGGTCTAACTAACATGACACAAATCCATCCGCCAATTCTTTTGTGACATTCTTTAGACATAGTGATGAAGCGACGACAACGCAGGCAGCAACGGCGAAGGCAGCACTACCCGCAGACTCTGGGAATCGTGTCTCCCCCGTGGTGCACCGGTGCTCCCGGCCGAACACCGCTGGCCGAGCGGTGCCCGACCCCGCGGCCTCCCGATGGCTTGCCCGGCACGCGCCCCATCTAAACCCGCGGTCTGCCCCATAGCCAACCTGGCCCCACCAGTTCCCTTCCCGGCGCCCTGTTGTTCCATGGTCGGTGCCCCCCCCCCCCCCCCGCGCTGCCCTATGCCCTGCTGCGTCATGCATGGCTTCCCTGCTGGCGCCCCGACGGCGTCCCAGATCCTGCGCGGCCACCCATCCGAGCTAGTGTTCTAGCCCCCTCATGATTCCCTAGCCAAACCGACCAGCCGAGCCGTGCCTGGCCGCTCCCTCTCCACGCTCCAGGCCGAACGGGCCCCGAGCCCGGGCCGGACCGCCCACGGGGTCCGCTGGGCTGGGCCAAGAAGATTGTGTCAAAAACATAGTGGGCTGACCCACCCAATGGGCCAGGTTAGACTGAGCCAGTCAGACCGGGTTGATCTAGACCGGGTCAGCCCAGACTAAAATGGGACGAGTCGGTCCGACTGGGTCGGACTGGACCCAGGCCCAATACTACACCTTTACTTTCACTGGCCATATCTTTGGCACCAGACGTCCGTTTGACGAACCAACAGCGGTGCCCAAATTCTTAGATCGAATTCATACCTCTGAGAATACCCCACTGAAGTTATGGGTATAGTTGAGTTATGGTCGGGTTGGATTGTACACGAATCCAACCAGCCCCCCTGGACTAAAAGACTAATAACTAACAGACCGGTTGTCTGATTGACACGTCGTCTGTTGCATTGAGACCCCTCATACATGGAGGACCGTTGAGATACTTTTTCCTGGAACATCGCGATAGTTGGAGTTTTAACCAGTAACTCATGGATTGGATCCTTCCAGTGAAGAGCAGATAGAGTGCGGAGACCTAGTAGCTAGAAGACCTGACGACTGCTTGACCGATTCGACTCAGAGTGATTTGATTAGCCCATTGGGGAGCACATGGTAGTTGGTGGCAGACCCAAGGTGGAGGAGTGCCTAGTAGTTGGCGGTAGACCTGGGGTACTCTACATGAGGATTACCTCTGCAGGCTATTAGGGGGAGCGCCTGGTAGTTCGTGGCAGACCCACAACAGTGGAGAGCCTGGTAGTTTGCAAGAGACCTGTTGTACTCGACAGGAGGAGTACCTCAATAGTCCAAGGTTAGTGAGAAGTGACTCGGTGTCATGACAGGCAGATTGTACACGAAAGATGAGATGGTCTCCATCGATCATGGTTTTGATAATGAAAATTCTGGTTTGATCTAAGTCAATAACTTTTGTGTTTTCCTCATGATTGAAATTGGTTACTAGATAACTTAGGTATATTTATAGAAATATACCTATGTAATGGTTATCCATTGATTTTATACTTTGTGGTTTATCCTTGTTTAATTTTGTGAGACCATCAGGGTATCAGGGTCCCTACTAACTATCATTATATTCTCCCCTACAAGAGTTATGCCCGCATATCGTTGTGTTAGTTGGAGATGGTGGAAAGCATTGACTAAGGCAGAGAGTAGCAGGACTAGATGGTACCCGGAGGTGGACTATACAGCGTGATGGTACACAAAGGAGACAGATGGACGACAGTGCTGAGGAGGCCATTAGTACCTTCCCTTTAGGTAGGAACCCCAGAGGACTTCCTTCTAGATGCTTTACTTTTCTTCAGTTGTACTTGCATTCAGTTGTACTTGTACTTTCCTATTGTGCTTGTATTTCTGGCCCCTTTTTACCTTCCAGTACTTCTTTTGTATATAGTTTTACTTATTTTTTTTCTTCCAGTTGTGTACTCTGATGTGTTTGTGTACAGTTATAAAGTCAATGCCTTCCCAGTTTAGGGATTTACACATTTGGTGCTAGTCACCAGCCCTTGGCCTATGGAAGGCAGTCATGCGGTAGTCACGATACGGGCCTCGGGGGACAGGTCGTGACAGTTGTTCATATCAACAAACTATCAAATCCACAAAAACATGTCTTATCATATTAGCTAGGGATACAATGATTCTCTCAGACTGACCATTTATCTAATTGTAAAAAGAAATATTGGAACTCAACACTATATCCAAATACTACATATTACTTAACGAAAACATCATGGTAATCCTCAAATCCGGAATAGATTCATTATAATGTGGTACCCAATGATACCTTACCACATCATTAATACATATCCTAGAAAATTAATTATGAGATAAATCTTATCTAATTGGAGTGAAATGTTATGAATTCTTATGGTGATCAACTACAACATAGATAGAATTATGGACTTTACATTTTTTTGTAGTACGATGACAACAAATCTATTGATGATTTTCCATTTCAATTATTGAATAGGAAACTGTTCTTATATATCCTTAGACTTGTGTTTCTAACACATAGCCTACTGACATACCAAGAACTAAGAAACATAATCTAAAATATCTATTTTAATTTTTTCCCCACCATAAATACCCTTTCAGATCTATATGCATATTCATAATTCAAAGAAAAATAGAGAATGTTAAATATTTAAAGTCAACGAACAGCTTCTCAATAAAATATTGTATTTTAGGAAAACATAGATGGATCCATAACATTATGATTCCATTATAATTAACATTAAACTTAATAAAAATTTTAACACTCTTCTCTAGTTTCACATATTGGTTCTATGCTTATTTAATACTCATATAAATTTATCATTGACCACTATTTTCAGAAAGATAAAATTTCGTCCCTTCAATTAATATTTTTAGATCTATCCACTTAATATTTATAAATATAATATATTTTTTGAACCTAATCATAGATAATAAATAATGAATATTTTGACTTAGAGTACCTTCAACATTGTTAATATTTCTAAGGTTTCCATGTATTGAGAAGTCATAAAGATTAATGAACTTCAACCACCTTCTCTAGTTCATATGTAACTATTTCTAAGTGAGTATATACTTTAAACTCTTATAATCAGTATATGTATCATAAATTTCACCAAAATGATTAAAAATCCATATAATCAATAAAAATATTACTACTACCAGCTGCAGATCATGATTTGGGTATTTTTTCTCATGAACCAATTATTTTCCGTTCGACGTAATCTATAATCATATCTTTCTAGATGAGATCCCATCGCAATCCCATAATTGATATTCAGCTACAGATTATCACCACTTGACCACTATATGGTTGTGAATGTATTAGTGCAATGACAATAATTCCCTTCAGTTCCATAAAATATTCCAAATATTTATCTTTCCAATGAATTTGGATCCCCTATTAGTTCACATGGGGAGTGGAATATATAGACTTGAGGAAGTGTCCATAATCTTAAAAAACATCTTTCAAAACCAAAGAAATTATAGATATCAATCAAAATTAATTGTCTAGTCCAACGTTCAATAACATCTACCATTTTCTGGATCCACCAATATATCCTCCCATGTGATTATATGATCGAATAAATGAATCTTTGTGTATCCAACATTGAAACATTGAAATTTTTTTATATATATTCAACTTTCTTAGGAAATTTAGTACAATACTCAAGCGATTATCACACTCTTACATAAACAATGAATATAATATAATATAATTTATAAAGACTACCATAAATAGATCAACATATTCTCTAAAGACTCTATTAATTAAATCTATGAATATAGAGGTTTATTAGTAAGACCCAATCAAATCACTATAGATTCTTAGTATTCATACCCTGGATGAAATTTTTATTAGGTATGTCCTCCACATTGATAATCAATTGATGATATCCATAACACTGGTCAGTCCTAGAGAATTATTAATATCAACATAGTAGATCAAACAAATAATCAATATATGGTAGAGTATACTTGTATTAGATTGTGATCATTTTACATACTTTGTAATAAATATGGAGTTTAATTAATCAATATTTATTATTAAAAAAAATTATTTTGGTACTCCTACTGTTATCCAATTGGTAGAATGAATCCCTTATCAATATTATCCAAGAGTTTATTCATTAATAATAACAGCTCTATTAGGGACACTATATATAATCATTGAAAATGGTGAAGCACCAAATATGAGTTCTTTTTAAAACTCAATAATAAGATTTGATTAAATTCTATATAACTTTTTATAAACTCATTATAAAACTCTAGTAAAATATTTATATCCCCATAGTTTTGTTTCACTAAAAAATACAAGATAAATTTTCATTTTTGAATAGAAATCATGGGCCACATAATGGTTATTATTTCCATTGTAATTTCTAATTTTCCATCACACCAATAGATAATCATTGGATCATTAAAATTATAAAATATGACTTGTTTTCCCTAGAAATTAAAATTTGGTTTATATAAATAATATAATTTATTTAAAATTAATAGATAATTAAAATTGAGATATAATAATAATATTTTTAGGAAGAATATTTAAAAAATCATTAATCACAAAAGAGTTATAAACTAGAGATGCGATCACAATAACTATATGGGTTTTGAATACTAATTTAATATCTAATCATTGATGATACATATTGACCATCCATGATACATTTCATGATATTAAATAATTCATATAAATAAGAAAAAAAAGATTACTTCTATATTTTTTCATATATAAAACCACGTCAACATCATTATTCTATCAAAAACCCTTAATAAAACAAAAATGGTTATCATAACCACCAAGAATCATTGAATATATAGATAAATCATGAAATATCATTCATGAGATTTCTACATATTGAAACATTCTTTTCAATCTATGATACCATAAGTTTATCCTAGGACATCCATAATCATCATTATATTCAAACCCACAATGATGTTTCATATTTACAATATGAATTATCCTAAAGATATCCCTCATTAAATTTTTACTAGGTGTCCAATTCGGGTACACTCGTCGTTCCCTAGAATTATTGTCCAGACATAATCAACCACATCTTTTTGGTAATATTACCCCTAGATTCATATGTTCCCAAACCACATCCATTTTTAATAACTACAAATGGATGTTAGTATTGTAAAACCACACTCTTTTATTTACTATAATATAATAAATTCACTTTGCATAGTATAATCCTTGGGGTTCCCACAAAATATTTTTCATCCTCATTCACAAAGGTAACTAAACTATGATCTAATACTAAATAGAAATTTCCAAAAATTTCATATATAAATATTGAATTTTATTAGATTAATATTTGTTACATAACATAATAACCCAAAACGTAATCATATAGCTATAGTACCTTTGGAAAAATAGATACACAAACAACTTTTTCATTAGTGAACTACATCATCTCAAATATTTTTCTTCATAACTATAACCCTTCATTGAAATATCATACATAATACCTTTCTTTATAACCTCAAGAAATGAAACATAATATAGGGTGATTCCAGATTCTTAGTATGTGTAATTAAGGGATATAGCAATGATCACTTAAACATAACATGAGATTATGTGTAAAAAACAAGATTATAAAATTTTAAACATATAATGTACATATCATCGATGAAAATATTATGTCATGGAATAAATCATAGTATTTCAAATGTCATGATTTATAATGAATCAATGAACATGGCCATTGAAATCATAATGTTAGGATAACCCATATGTTTGTGTCTATAAAATAATTTCCATAGTAGTTAAGGAATTATTATATTATTATCATGTTATATTGGGGTCACTACCCAAACAATAATAGTATTCATGGTATAATCTGAAGACTACAATAGTGTATATATTTCTTTACTAAAAATGATTCACTTGTTATCCCAGTATTATTTACCCCATGAGATATACATTTTTACCAAATGCATTATAGACTTATATAATTTTAGGACCACCTTTCACATAATAAAAATAATAAATATGTATGATAAATATCATAATTCATTCATCATTTAATAAATGATGAATTGGGATTGTGATTTATAATCATTTCATCATTTAATTGTATAATAATGTGTGTAAAAGAAATAAGTTCCATACATTAATTATCCCATTGGAAATAGAATGTGTTTTATAGAATAACCCATAAATAATCCTAATTATAATCACCACAATGAAATAATATGGATGATATAATTGAATCATATACCTAGTGAATCATGAGTAACATAAAAATTATTTATTCTAAATAAAAATTAATTTTATAGATATTTTGAAATTTTTCGTGAGGAAATTGGCCAATATACATTGAAATCACTTCATTAAAGCCATAAATTGTCCGAAAATATTAATGAAGAAAATTATTTTAAAACAACCTTGGAAACATGAAAAGTATGTTTCAAATGATTGATGGTCCATGATTTCATGAAAATTTTATTCATCCCATAAAAGTTAAAAACATTCACTTCACACATTTAAAAACCTAGAAAGTAAGTCATTCAGAAAACGTTAAGACGGTTCCATTTAGAATAAATTGAAATTAAATAATGGTTTATAAATGAATTTAAAAATTAATATTATAATATTATAATGTTTTTTTAAATAAATTTTATTAAATGTAGACATAAAAGTGAAATAATTTTTGACTGAGGAGATCAATCATGTAGGTTTTACATAAAACACATTATACTTCAGTATCGTGATTACATAGTGTGAATAAAATGAAATGAAAAAAATACAATGTCATGAAATAACTATAATATAAGAAAATAAATGATTTTCTATCAAGTTATATCATAAAAATTTACTCTCGAGATCATAATAAAAAAATACTGATAAATAATGAGATTATAACATAAACTATTACATTGAGTAATATTTACTTCAAAAGCATCATAACCACCTATGTAATTAATTTAAATTTATTATAATTATATAATATAAAAATGCAAATACTTAAAATATAATTTTTAATCCATTTATTACATTTCAAATTCCATGTATTAATAATCCCAAGTGAAATTCATTGTTTCCATGTGTTAATTATTTTAGTTTTGGCTAAAATTTTTTATTTTGTAGTAATTATCCTTGTACATTAATCATTATTACAAAGTATACAGAAAGTTATTGAAGAAATAAATATAATATAAATTAATTATATATATACTCTTTCGTAAATTTTTTACATATAAAAAGGAATTACACCATTCTTGGAGATTGTAGGTCGTAAGTTCGCACTAACATTATTTTTACATTTCAAAGGATGGTAAGAATGAAAGGTAAATAATAATTCACCTTTATATAAGAATTATTATTTCATATAAATAATATATATATATATTATATCCTTATTATATTCCTTGTAAAATGTAATTGAAAAACAAGTCGATTTTTTTCATTGAGGTATTAGTCCACAAGTACGCACGAGTGAATTTATCATTTTCCAATGATTTGGAAGGTAACATTGTGGATGTGAAATTGAAATTATAAAATAAAAATTATTTAAAAATTGTAAAATGTAATCACTTAACCCATCATAATACCCATTTATAAAATGTGGAAATGAAAAAATTAATTACATCGTTACTTTAAGATGGTAAGTCGTTCATACACTCATGCAACATATACACTTTCTAATTGATTTTAAAGATGATGGATAATGGTGGTTTCATAATAAAAAAATTATAAAAAAAATCAGATATATAATTCATCATTTTATCGAATGTAACATAAAATTATAAGAGGTAAAATTAAAATTAAAAAATGAAGTGATCAATTAAGACCATTTCCTCTTATGTGAACGAAACCACTAAGATCTCCTGTTAAAGATCCTTTAGTTTTAATTTTGGGAACAAAAAAATAGTTATAATATGCATAAGGATGTTGAAAAGATAATTTGACATGAATTTTCCAATATATAAGTTTGTATTTGGTGTAAGTAATAGAAATATGGGTTCTTTTTTATTTTTATGGGGAAGGTAACTCTTGTGATTTAATAAATGATTAATATATAAAAAATAAATTGTTTATTAAATTCATAAAAATGGAAAAAAATTTATTTATAATGAATCATTTGGATTATATTAACTCAATAAATAATTTTTCAACTAGTTTGAGTGATTTTTTAAACCATATCTTCTGGATTAATCCCATAGATAACCTATTTTATCCTTAATCGTGGTAATTTATTTTCGTAATTAAATAATTATAATGTTACTTGTATGGTGAAAATTGGTACATTAATGGCTGAGGGATGACATTTTAGTAAAAATATTATCTAACTTTTCCTCTTTCAATATATTTATGAATTTTAATTATTTTAATATAAAATTGTTTTCATAAAATATAAATAATACCATACTAGAGACTAATCATTCAATTTGTAATTAAAAAAAATAAATATGTAATTGAAATAAAAAACATTAAAGAACTAATATGTCATATTAATTGATAAAATTCTTGGAACTCTATAATCCAATAAATTATTAATACTTTTAACATTTTAAAAATTATATATATTTTTTTCTTTTAATTACTAAAATAATAATATTTCTATGTTTCGTAAGCTTATAATGTAATTATATAATTTTAAAAATTATGAATAAAGTAAAATAATTAAAATAAATTAATTAGTATTGAAATAACTATTTACATTTTCTCTCATGTTTCTTATTTCCGTATGTGAATACAAAATAGATTTTAAAAAGTAAGAGAGTGACATTATGTATTTTTATTTTCCTTAAATATTATATTTTTCATTTTCATGGAAATATTCCCCATAAACAATTAAATGTCAGGGATATGGTTATACGATCAAATAGAATTCATAGAATAATAATTAAGTTTTATATTTGTTTCGAAAACATTTATTTTCTACCTAGGTTAACAAAACATAATCTTTTTTGACATGAGATCTTTTACCAAGGTTACTATTTATAATTTCTAAATATAAAAGGGACATATCTAATAAATTTTAACATTATGATAATAAATATGGAATATATTTTTTCCAATTATAGTTCTATAACTCTTATAAACTCATTTTAAACTAACTGCACTTAATGATGAAAAATATAATATTTGGGAAAAACATTTATGTAGATAAAACCGAATATATATTCTTATATCATACCAAAACAATACAGGAGAAATTAAATAAAAAATTATTTTATTATATAATATGTATATTTCATTGAAATCATTCCATACCAATTATTAATTAAATTTTTTACTAAAAAAATACTTGTTGTAAATAATTTTTTTTTTAAAAAACATGTTTCCAATCAATTTTTTTTATTTTTGGTAAAATTAGATAATAAACTATAGATAATTTTTAGACCAAAAAATTTCATTAAATATTTAGTATTATTGTTACCCTCTAATTTAGTGGATACATTATAATGATATACTACATTACAGTTCATTTAGACTCGAAGGTGCTTGTATCACATTCTTTTTCAAAATAAATTTATCCCAAATTAAATATATCATATACGCTATAGGTGGTACCCAATGTTTTTCCCCCTAATTAAATTTTATATTTCAATTTATGTTTAAAACCTATATTCCTAATTAAGGGGTCTATGTGGAATTTCATCTTCCCAGAGGTCATGCCATGTATATCTGAAATTCAAAAAATTTCTAGGTCATCATTCACACACTCTTATGCCACAGTTACCTCCAAAATCCACTAATAATGACATTAATAACATCACATAACAATATTTACGACGATAAATATCTATAAAAATATTTAATTCTAGTAATTCTGTTGTATAAAAGTTACCATCAACCCACCCTTAGATACATCCGCACAATTCATATCCTGAAACAATGATCAGCCTAACCAACATCTAATTATTTTCATTTCCATCACACCTCCAACTCACCTCCAAATCTAAAAATTAATCTAAAACATCTATCTATTACTCCAAAGAGAGATCGAAAAGTTATAAGATACCATATTATAGTTGAATCATAATCTAATCAAAATAAAGTTATTGAATATTTATGAATAGAAGGATAATGTCCTAAAAAAGGGTCATTGGTATATCTTAAAGAATGGGGCATAATAAAATTTACAAATTCAAATTAAGAACAATCTCGCATTCCATATTATGGGAAGATAAATAATTTAAGATCAAATTATAAATAAAAGATCCACGATTTAGTTTTCAAATAATTCAATACATGTTCTCTCCAATAACTAATAATGGGTAAAATACACACCCAGAAATTTCCAACCATATATTAGATCAGTTGTTTGATGATTCTCCCATATGTATTGGAGATGAACAATTCAATATGGTCATCAACGGCTCTGATATTTCCCACTTCTATTCATCATCAATCCTCAATATCATGATCACCCATTATGTTCTCACCGATAGAGCTACATATCAATCTCATGAATCACATTATGTATTTCAGCTAAAACTAGGTAATTATCTAATGTGGGGTTTGGAAATTGTATGCGTTTGTGATATAAATTTAAATAGGATATACATTAATATATTAATTTAATGTCTCTATCAGTGAAATCAATAATCTTTCCTAATGTTTAAAAAGCATAATTCAACCCTAGGGTAAAACCCACTTTCTGTATTTATTTGATGATTTGGATTTCCACACTGAGAAAATGAGAAAGTACTTATTTCACTAATACTAAAAAACGTTTCTTATGAGATATAATAAGTAAAATATTTTTAATATATCAATATGTAGGCTCCACAGGCCTTATAACTCCATGCCAATTTAAAATTGACTCATAAAATATTATTTAAATTTTTTCAAGTCTAAAATAAAAAACTTTTTTATCAATATGCTCCCCATATTCATGGATTTTCATTAAGAAAAGAACAACCTACACATAAATGTCAGAACTTTGAGATTATATTTTTTTTCCACACCCAGGAGCTCTCATTGATTTCTCATACTGCCAAAAAAAATTAAATAAGTTATACACATACGAATCATAGATTTTTCTATTAGATTCATAAACTCTATTTGGTACCATGTAAAGGTAGATCCATCAATTTATATATCACCCTAGTCAACAATGTGTGATGTGGTATGACCAAATATTTCAAGAATGACTCATGGAACACATCATGAAACTTTTCTAACTATGGTGGTAGGGATAAGAATTGTGACACCTCTCCAATAATGAACAATATCTAGAGTGATCCAAGAGTCTAAAGGATAAATTGTCTCCCTATCCAAATCACCATATTCCTCACAATGATGAGACATTCAAGAACACATGTTGTCCCTCATAGAACATTAAAGGAATCTATCATTAGTCCACATATGACCTCAAATGTCTCTAGGAAGTCCTCATCCGCATATACATGATCTACGCATACATAATAATTTCTCAAAAGGAATATTAGATCATAAAACCTTTCATGTCTATCCCCTATAGAAATATATCATGTTTCCATATTAAGTAAGGATATTTTTTGGTTTAATGATTCATTAGTGCCTAAATTGAATTCCCTTTGAGTTTATGTGTTTACCGGGGCTATTAAGGGCGTTTTCAAAGCTTGGAACCCACCTTTTCCGAAAAAATTGGTGGCCTAAACAGTTGGTAGATGTTTTGAAGGACTGTACACATAGTTACAACTAACCGTGTGAGGCTAGATAGTGGGTTTCTACAAGCCGCACAATTTTAGGAAACTGTGTTGATAAATTCACATGACTGTGGGAGGGAATATCAATTTTTCATAGTGGTCATAGGAATAGTTTTTACACTGTTAGTTTAATCGTTTCCCCTAACCATGTAAGGTTACCCTCCTTACAATGAAGGTCACTTGGTAGGCACACAATTTTTCCATCAATGTGGCCAAACTGTGTGACATTGTATTTTGAGGAAAAATTAAATTTTTTCATTCAATGAGTTTTAGACCCTAAAACATATACTTCATATTCATTATAGTGGAAACCATATTAATTATAAGATATTTTAAAGATATTTCATAATATTTGATCTGATTTCTTCATTTGAGATCGCATTCAAGAATCATTCATCAAATAAGATCTAAAATGGTGAGTAATCAATTACATTTTTCATTTTCATCATTTTACTTTTGATTCAAAGAGTTATTTTTGTGGATGATAATATTCCCCATTTCAATGTTCATCATATATTCTTACTTTTTCCCCCTATCTGAGATGAATCATTAGTTGATATTAGATAATCACTTAGCTACTAACCTTCATTAGGTAGTTTATTATATTTCTGAGTGGTTTCATAAATTGTAGAGCATGTTCCCATTATTAAACACACCAAATATTCCAGCATGACTCAAAAAATTAATTGATTAATAGAATTAATTTAAATAGAACCCATTATTTATTCACATTAGTTTCTCTGAGTCAAGTTAGAGGTTTTTTCCCCAACATTGGACACCCATAGGGGGTGTATTGTGAATTCCATCTGTATATAACATTTAAAAACAACCCATTTTGTGAATTAATGATTTCTTAGTAATAAAAATCTTTTTAAAAAATTATTTGAACTGAATCGGTTGAGTAGGATATGGTTTTAATCCTTTTCATGTTGATTATTTGGATTAAATGGTTCATATGGAATTCTTATATGTGTGGGTAAACTCGTGGAATGGAATTGAATATGAATTGTTATACGAGTGGGTGAAGACATGTAATGTGGATTGAACAAATGATAAATGTTTTGAATAATGAATGATTTCATAAGATGCCATGGGTGTGCTCTATCATGGGTTATGATATAAATTATAAATCTCTTCGAATTGTATGCTCTATGATTTTGATTTTGTGTAATGACTTGGGCCTTTATAAAATTGGATCTGGTGTTTTTGGTATCGCATTTGATATGAATTTTTAACATACTAATTGGACCCTAATTTGATCCTAATTACGTTTCCATTGATATTTTCATGGGACATGACAAGGATCCCTTGGTTCACTATACCTTGGATCCAGCCATGCTGGGTCTGGAATTTCTAATCTTACAGAATAGACATGGTAAATGTGACTTTAATGATTATATGGTTGGGTCATGGATGTTCTGAAACATCATGTTATAAAAATTGGACATCATGGATATGATATATAATATTTTAGGTAAGGAAATGGGTGAGATAATATACAATTTATATGACATGGTATTTATTTTTTACTTTGGTTTACTTTACTATAACATTGTGATAGGATCTCAACACTTGTTTTGTATGGATCCTTGTTTATCGTGACAGTATCTCTTCCAATTTACCTTTTCAATATTCATTTCCCTTGTATTACTATTATATAAATTACATAACATTAACATTAGATTATATTATATTCTACATACATTATTTGTGATAGAATCTTTTGGTGGTTACCTCCTATGATTGATTCTCATTCATTGTTATAGCCACCCTTTGGTACATTGAAATTTTTTTTTGATGCAGGTAGGGACTAGAGAATGAACCTATAGTTCAATGCCTGACCATGATACTTTAGGAGGAGTAGGGGATCCTGGGAGTGAGTAGAGGATTTTCATGCTAGATGTGATGGTAATTTTTTATTTTGATATATATATTACATACATGCCATGTATAACCATTTTGAATGATTTTTAGACAAATGACATTATCATGGATTTATATGATAATACTTTTGGAATTGTTAAATATATATGTACTTTGGATGATAATATATTATCTTACTAATTTACAGCTACTACAATTTATTTTTTTATTCTTTAACACTATATTACAATATGTCAAGAGGGAATAGTCTCCCCAAAAATACACCCTAGGCCATCACTTATAGTCAACAGCCTCTGGCTTTTGGGGACCGTTCTTAAGTCAATTAAGACAACTCAGTTCGAGGCACCGATTAGTGGAATCTAGGTTTGGGATGTTATATAGTGGTATCATAGCATTTTTCTTTGTTGTTATACAATAATATTTTCATAATATATCAAAGGGAATAATAAGAACTATAATTTTCTAATGATATTTTCCTAGGAGAATCTAACCATCTATGTAAAAAGCCAAATTCCTAAAAATGAAATTATGTTTTCTATAATTTTTAATTTATAGTTCACTGGATTCCACCATTGGATGATGCAATTAAATTGTGATATTTTCATTGATATAAATTTGGGATCAATTTTATGGAAGATCGATGTGATGAGGTTATTCCATCTCATTCATTATTTTATGCACTTTATAGGAATCCCATTCATTGAATTACACCATTACAAGCATAATGTGTTTCTTATTTTAATGATGATGTGATATGTTTTTTGATAGATATAACAATTATTATGAAATTATTTTTTATAGTGAATTGATAAACATCATTGTTACAAAGTGTGCCTTCTATAATATAAGAAGTGTCATCCTGATTAACCTATATCATACACCCTATACAACCAATTATGGAATGTTCAGTCATGGACCATGAGTCACATGGACTAGGATTTGTTACAGTATGGATTAGTTGGGTGATATATTTCTATTTATAAGATGTCTGATCCCTTGTTGATCCAATGTGTTCAACCAATTTTATCATCAAATTTAAATGAAACGTTAAATGAATTTGGATGTGAATGGAAATTTAAAACTAATAAATGGAGAACTTCACCAACACCCGACCATTGAGTAGGAAGCGGGGAGTGTCTCAGATTACATTTATGGATATTTCATTTCACCAGTCCTAGCATTAGGAGCATTTTCTATAGGTACATCCTTTTTTTTCAAAAATCTATTGACATGTCATATCCCTTTATATGTGAACATTGATATTTCTAATTTCTAAGGTGTTTTTTTGGAATTGTAGAGACATTTTACCATGATGACCTCCAGGAATACACCTGGTGGGTGGTAATGACCACACTCTAGAGAAGGTGGGCCATATGATACTGATAGACCCACTTATAGTGCAATATGTGGAACTAGATGTTTTATCAAAAAACAGGTGTTGACGTATAGTTTCACATAAGGTTTTTCCTCTTCGTCCATTCTTTTCTTGGAGCACTACAACATACCTTGTATGTGTTTGAGCTCTCATGTGTGTTCCAACAAAGGTTTCCTCTCACGTTATTGAGGGATGGTAGTAAATATCTGGTTAACAATTTCATTGATAAATTTCTTTCCATCTTTGATCATCTAGGGACACAACATAAGAGGAGAGTGAATCTCACAACATTAATGAATTGAGGTGAAGAAAAGAAAAGGAGGGATGGTTTAAATGGGGGTAACATGCCACAATATGTGGATTAGGTTGATTTAAAAACCATTTTATTCAATTACTTTTACACCTAGAATATGAGGGTATATGGGTCTAGTGAGCTCATGAACCAAGAGAAGGGTTCAATGAAAATTATATAAAGTTTAGCATGGTTTTGGGAGGATCATCATTTTTCACAAAAATACGACATTTATAAGTTAACAGAGGTGAGGCACTTGAAGGAAGGTCTCTAATAAGCCATTATTTCTCAGGATAACATGTTCATAATTTTCTCTATTACTAAAATATTGAATCAAACACTAGTTATAGAGGGAGGCCTAATGGAAGATGTGGGTGTAGAGAATAGTATTGTAATCTCTAAACCCAATAGTTTGACTTCTAGTGAATGGAACATCAATTTTGGGACATCCTGTGAGATTTGTATTAACCAGGCTATAAGTACTTGTAGCTCGGTTTTCTATCCTGAGTGTGTAAATAGGGGACACATGTTGAATAATTATGATCAAAACATGGTCGAGTGTCAAGCTTGCATCATGATGGGCCATGTGGAACGTTTTTGGAAGACATTTCCATTGATAATGAGTGGTAGGGTATCATCTTTTACACCATTATTAAGAGATGGTTTCTCAAAATGGAGTCAGGTAGGGAGATAGAGTAGTAAAATTCAATCATGTTAATGTGTGGTGGTGGTCGTGGTTGAGGTAGATGAGCATGAGTTGTATAGAGATTGTAAAGAAGTCTTACAGTGGGTAGTGATGTTGTGTCTTAAAACCAAATTTCAGGCTAGATCTATTCTATACAGGCTACCCCCAAGAAGAAGGTTGTAAGACCTTCTATGATGGGTGTTATGATCTCAGTAGGATCAACTCTTGTATCTAAACTTTTTGACATAGGTGTGTCACAAAATATTATATATGTATCTTTTGTAGAGATCTCTTGTCTTATGGCTTAATGTTTAAAGGGATTTATGTTTCTTGACATTCTGTTAGAAAACAGAATGGAGGTTTTCTGTTAGTTTATGGAGTTCTCCCTTATGATTGGTGGGTATAACCTCATCTAAAATTTCATTTTCCTCGAGTTGAGTGGTCTTGACATTATACTAATATTGTACTATATAGAATCATATTGAGTTAGTGTTGACTATTACACTAAGTGTAACATTCAATTGACCATAGGGGAATTTTATACTAAATGGGTGAATGCTATGTTTTGGTGATCTAATTGGACCATAATATCATGGATTGGCATCGCGAGTGGAGTGATTTTTAGTTTTTATATGGATGACTAGGGATCACATTATGATGAATTTATTCAAGTGGATTATCATTTTTGGGATGTCATCCTTGATGAATTTTTTAGTTTACCTCTTGAGTTAGAGTTTGAATTATCTGTCAATATAGTTATAGGAGATGCATCGATATCCATTCATCCAAACATGAAGGATATGAGGATTTGTAAGAGCTGAAGAGGTAGCTAGAAGATTTAGAGGGAAATGGGTTTGTAGGACCCAGTAGTTATCTATGTGGTTAATTGGTACATTTTGTTAAAAATCCAAATTGTACCCATATTCTAGTCATGGATTATAATAAATTAAACCAGTTGAATGTTAAAAACTGGAATCAGTATTCACAGATAGATGATCATTTTGAGAAGCATCAAAGAGATCTGGTGTTAATGATAATATATTTGAGATTTGGATATCATCACGTGCAAGTTCGACTTGTGGAAATACCGTGTATATATTTATATGGTAGGTAGGATCTATAATAGTTTTGGTTATTTTTTCAGTCTCACGAATGTGCTAGTGATTTCCATTATATTGATGAACTAATTTTTCAACCCTTATATGGATTTATTTTGGGTTATTTTAATGGATGATATCTTGGTGTAATCTCAAAATCTACATGACCGTGTAAAACATCATGAAATCATTTTGGATACATTATGAGATAATCATTTATAAACTAATATCAAAAATTTCTACCCCTTTATGGATTATATTCACTTTGTGGGTAATATTATCTCAAAGAAAGAAGTATTAGTAGTCCCAAAGATGGTGAGAGATATAGTTTCCTAGATGTAGGACAAGAACATATTTTATATACAGATTTTCTTGGGGAAATATGGATATTACATTCATTTTATATATGAATTATCACTCATACGATCATAACATACAATCATGTCTAAAATGGGTGGGATGTTTGTGTGGATAGATACATATGATGTAGCCTTTCAGTAGTTGAAAGGGAGATTGTCTTCAAAACTAATCCAGATCCTACCAGAGTAGCACAAATGTGACATTGTGTACTAGGATGCATCGAGTATCAGGCTTGGAGTAGTTTTGATGAATATAGATAGAGTCTTGGAATATGAGTCTCAACGGCTGAGGCCACATGGGTGGGATTCCCGGACACATGATCTCTAGTTAGTTGTCGTTCTTTATGAATTTCACTATTAAAGACATTAATTACTATGAGATTATTTTTTGTGTAATCAGGACAAAAAAACTTAATTATATATTTACATATCAGGATTTGAATCTGATATAGTGAAGTTAGGTTGAATAACTATAGTCATTTGAGTTTGAGCATTACTACACATCTATGAAGGAAAATGAAGTGGATGATGCACTAAGAATGAGGGATTTGATACATGCAGTTCAAAAGAAGATAATTTATTGTCATAATATAGATTTATTCAATTTGATGCACTTGGAGGTGAAATAAATTCATGTACTGACTTTTTATTCATCCTTTTTTGTGGCCTTTAACATTCTAGATTGAGTGAGGATGAGAAAACTATCCAACTATGGGGGCCTATTCTAGAGAGAGAGTGTGGCAGGAGAGGACAAACCTATTGGTTACATCATAAGAAATGATGAGATCCTACTTGTCCATGGTCTTGTATGTGTTACAATAGAAATACCATATATTCTTATTCAAGGGTTCATGCCTCGGTTTTTAGAAATTCATCTCGACATTACCAATATTTATTATGACTTACAGAGTTAGTACTGGTCAGCGGGTATGAAAATATTTGTAAATGGTTTTATTATGAGATGTTCCACCTGTCAATAGTTTATGGAAAAAATTAGTGGCAAGTAATACTTTTATAGTCTCTACCTATTCCCTAGTGGAAATGTGGTGATGTCACAATGTTTTTCATGATTTTTTTTTACCAAGGTCTCCTCGAGGTAGATATTTTTTGTGGGTTGTTATTGAAAGGATCCCGATGTTTTCTCGTTTCGTATTGGTTAAGGAGACCATACAAAAAGATGATATTGGAATGTTATATATACATGAGATATTATTCCCTCACAAGGACTCGCGCAGAATAATTTCAAATAGGGACCCAAGTTTACCTCCCATTTATGGTACAATTTACATAGGTCATAAGGAACATAGGTGATTCTGAGAACATCAAACCTCCCTCGGACATAAGTCCGGACATAGAGTATGATACAGGCACATGAGTATATGCTGCTATCATTCATCCAAGGTTTTGGGGGCTCTTGAGAGATTAATATACCACTAATTGAGTTATCCTAAAAAATATTTATTACCTAACGATATAAGAAAAGATAATATTATGATTTTTATAGTAGGACATTTCAATTTACCCTATGCTAGTTACTGATAGGAGAGGCAACTATACTAGGATAACACCTCATCCAAGAGGCTTCTGAGCTGTTCTAGCTAGTCAAGAAATTATGGCATCTACATATTTTCAACATAAATCTTATGCTTATTACAATTTATGCCTTTTATAATTCGAGGTCATGGATCATGTATTTCTTCAAATATCAGCATGTCATGAACATAGAAAAATAAGGGTACATGGTAAAATTTAAAAATGACATGTTGGGGAATTTTAGATTCTGATGAGTGTTTTGTGGGTATCCTATTGGTTTCAGTTACCTCATATGAATTGGTCCATTCATGATTTATTCCACATATCATAGTGGTTTTTTATCACTCATTCCCATCACACTATCTATATCCTCGTGAGGTGGAGTTATAGGTCGATGTTCTCTTTGATGTGCTTTTAATTAATAATGTAGACATGATCATAATGGTTCTATGAGGACAACAATTAATCAGCTATAGGTGTTATAGTAGCATGTCCATTTATTGGATGATACATGGGAGATGGTGGTCAATGTACATGATCAGTGGATAGATTTATTCTTAGATGAATCTTCACCACCCTTTAGTGGAAAATTTGGGGATGATTTGACTAAATGGGGGAAGATTGTTAGATCCTTGGTATTTATATGAGGTATATATCTTTCTATATATAGTATATAAGATTAATTATAGCCTAATGAGAAATATCATAATGGTCGTGGGGGTAATGGGGGTGTCTCGGGATTGTTTGGAGCTCAGAACCTAACAATTTGGAAAAATTAGGTAGGCCGTAGGGTTATTGAAGAAAATGGGGGATAGGTTGAATGGTTAATATAAACTATAACAGGATATATAATTGGGTCTTATAAACCAAAATTATTTGTGAAATGATGTGGATAGAGTCACCAACCTATGTGAGGGCATATTTAGATTCTAACAGTGGTTGAAGTCATGTTTTTGATATGTCTAGTCAAATTGTGGGCACTAACATTGTGAGGTAGCTCTTCGCATAGTAAAGGGAGAACGATTGGTGAATAGTTTGACAAATCATGTTTCAAATCCATGATGCCCTGGATTTTAGAAAAAATTAACAATTTTTCCTTAATGAGTTTTAAAACCTTTAGCCTATTCTTTTTTTCATTCTAGTGGGATTGAACTCTATTTGAATATCTTTTTTAAGCCATTTTTATGATTTTATATTTTTTCTCAATATGACCTTCGATTTAAGCATCGTTTGTATATTTAGTTCCATTCCATTGAGTAATACACTATTTTTTTCATGTTCGTAATTTATCTTCATATCCATAAAGTTATTTAGGTGAAAAATAATATGTCTTAATTCTAGGTTCATCATCCATTCATCATTTTTTCCTGATATGAGTCGAATAATGAGTTGATACTGGATGATGACTTTACTCCAGACCTACAGTTGGTGTTGTACACTTTGGTTGAGTTGTACCATGATTTATAGGTCTAGTATTCATTGTTCCCCCCTTTTTACATTTTGGAGTGACCCTGAAATTGATTTGATAAATTGAATTAATTGAAATATATCTTATTAGGGTTTCTTTTTAGTTCCTCTTAGAGATTTTGGTGTATGTTTCCCAAATCTAGGCCACCCATGGGATATTCCATGTAAATTTCCTTTGTATATTATTTTTTTAAACCACCCTTTGGTTGATTTAGTGCTTTCAATGTTAGAGTAACCCAGTTAATATATG
Organism: Viscum album; assembly: GCA_963277665.1. Classification (NCBI taxonomy): domain Eukaryota; kingdom Viridiplantae; phylum Streptophyta; class Magnoliopsida; order Santalales; family Viscaceae; genus Viscum; species Viscum album. The sequence continues at coordinate 119,627,334 of OY728137.1, forward strand.
AATTAATCTAAATTGGATGAGTGGGAGATGGTATTTCTCCTTTGCATGATGATGGTTATTATTAAATGGTTTATATATAATTTTCATATGAGTGGGTACTTTCATCAAATCGAATTTCATTTTAATTATGATATGAGTGGGTAAACGCATTGAAAGTGGATTGTTTAAATGATAAATGTTTTCAAGGATGAATGATTTCACTGGACGCCAAGGGTGTGCTACACACTATAAAATATTTCACTTATAGCAACATAATTTTAGTAACAAATATATATATATATATATATAGGTATAAATAAATAATTACAACTAATATTAAGATGTATTGGTACTGAATTCAATTACACATATTTATTTTTACCAATAAATATTTATGGTGTTATTGTAATTTTATTTCCAATATAGAATTTCCTAAAAACTAAAATTGTTTCTTTATTATATTATTAATAAAAATTTAATTTCCAAAAAATTAAATTATTGTTATTAATTTTAATAATAATAATTATTAGTTTTTTCTAAACATATAAATCTATTAATAATATTTATTCACTAAAAAATCATTTAAGAATAATTTTATATCATTAAAAAAATAATAAAAAAATTATATTGATATTGACCAAAATATTTTGATAAGTAGTTGTATCATAACACACTCGGTATAAAATAATAAAATTATAAGATTAAATATGTTTCATTTGTAGTAAATTATTATATTGTATTTTTAATCACGTTAATCTTTATAGAATTAATGATCAAATAAATTAAATGAATGTAATTCAAGAAGAAATCTTGAAAGGATAACTGGTTGTGCTATTCAGAGGGCATAGACAAGGAACATAATACTTTGGATGAAGTCAGAAACATTGTACATATGTAACTTCATGGATTTCACCTTTGTACTCAATCCCTCAAGTTCATTCATTTGATAAATAATTTCAAATGATCATTGTGATAACCCATTCTAACTCTCTGGTGATAAATTATCACTAACACGTTTCTGATTGATGGATCCACAAACACCCATGATCTTTTGGACCACCTCCACAATCATCAAATTATATGTGTCCCCAATCCCCCCATGACCATAAAAAATTAATGTCTTATAATAGAACCTAGTAAGTTAAACAATGAATCCCTATCTCTAATGACCCATGTTTTATTGATTTTAATTTTAGAAATTATGTTATAAAATCCTAGGACTATGCACTAATATGGTGTGGGATTCTGAGGCCAAGTGTTCCCAAAAATGCTCATTAAAAAATGTTATGTTTTAAATTGTAAATGCACGTGGTATTCCTGAAAAAGTGTAACAATATCTTAATGTTTTCCCAGATAATAATTTTAAGGGAACTATTGAGATTAGAGTACTTTATTTACCCTAAGAGTGACTTAAATATATTCGACGTTGGAGCTCTATAGAAAAACCCAAAACATGATTATCGGTAAATAAAATAATAAAATAAAATTATTTTATTTTTCAAATCATAATAACTCATTAATGGAAACTCAAAATATAAATCCTAGACCAATGTTTAGTTTCTAATGTGGTATTCCTTAGTATTGTACCTTCGTGGTATCCCATAGTGGTGTTCCTTCGTGGTGTTCCTTAGTGGTGTTCTATAGTGGTGTTCTTTTGTGGTGTTCCTTAGGGATGTTCCTTCACTGTGTTACATAGATGTGTTCCCTCGTTGTGTTTCTTCGCAGTGTTCCTTCATGGTGATCTTTAGTATTGTTCCTTAATGGTGTTCCTTCGTGGTGTTTCTTCATGGAGTACCTTAGGGGTGTTATTTTTTGGTGTTTCTTATTGGTGTTTCTTCATGTTATTCCTTAGTGGAATTCCTTCATGGTGTCCCTTTTTTGTTCCCTTGTGGTGTTGCTTAGTGGTGTTTTTTTGGTGTTCTTTCATAGTGTTTCATCATGGTGGTCCTTAGTGGTGTTACGCCACAATGTTCATTAGTGGTGTTCTTTCATGTGGTTCTTTAGATATGTTCCTCCATATTGTTCCTTAGTAATGTTACTTTATGGTGTTTCTTAGTGGTTCTCCTTCATGTTTTTTCTCTGTGGTGTTCCTTAGTGGTGTTCATTCAATGTGTCCCTCAATGTTTTTCCTTCATGGTGTTCTATAGTGGAATTCCTTAGTAGTGTTCATTAACTGTGTCCCTTACTGGTAATATTTTTTTGGTGTTCCATAGTGGTTTTCCTTAGTGGCATTCATTATTGTAATTAAATAGTGGTGTTATTTTGTGGTGGTCCTTATTGATGTTCAATAGTAGGGTTAGTTTGTGTTGTTCTTTAGTGGTGTTCATTCTTGGTGTATTTTTATGGTCTTCCTTAGTGGTGTTATTTTGTTGTGTTCCTTTGTGATGTTCCTTCATGGTGTTCCTTTGTGGCGTTCCTTCAAGATGTTCCTTCATGGTGTTCCTCAGTTATATTCCTTCAGGGTCTCTTTTAGTTGTCTTACATTTTGGTCTTCCTTCATGGTATTCCTTTGTAATTCATTTTTTACTATATTTCATTTGTGGCTTTGGGGAGTCCAACTACATATTGTTTTACTCTCCCCTACATGGTATTTTCAGGTACATGTTGTGTCATGTAAAGACAATTGACTCTTTGATAGAGTCGTATGTGGTCTTGGACTAGGTGGTTCAAAGAGAGACCAAACAGTTGAGGTGTTCTCCTACAGAATCACAAAATTTTCCTACAGCTACCCCTTTGGTAGGGTTTTCTACAGACATGTTTGTAGAACATGTGTATTCACATAGCATACAATTACTTTTTATGGGATTTTATTCATGAAATATTTACATTCCAGTTTTATACAATCATTTTCTTTTGTCTACATATTTGTAGTGTGCATGCTTGTTTACATAGTATTTTTACATATCAGAATTTTTGTCTTGGAGATGTGTGTCTATGTATAGGTAGAAATGAAAATTTCACCCATTTATGGGATATGTTTATTTGGTGCTTGTTATCATCCCCTTTAATATTGGAGGATGGCTTGGGGAAGACACATTACATGCCCCTCTATGATTGGTCTTGATAGAGTCGTATCAGTGGTGGCCAGTTCTACTTATGGACAATGAGTCAGAATATTTTGTTTAGGGAAACAATCTTAAGTGTTTTGATTTTGGATTTCAGACCAGGGACTCCAAATTTGGTTTGGTGACTGATTTATTCATACACCAATACTCTATAAATTTTTTTTTCTTAGTACAAAAAACACATGTTACATGGATAAATAATAGTAGATGAATCACATAGGAATGGGTTGTGTTTTCTATGATTTTCTTGAGTTATCGCACTAGTTATACTATTTTAACTATGATACTTCTTGTTTTCCTACAATATTTATTCATGATTCCAGCCAATGTTGTTTCCACATTAGGATTAGTAGTTTGACCTGATGTCTAACGAGGCCTCCCTTAGGGGAACCATTCAAGAATTATTTCTTTCATCAGGATAGTCAGTAGGTGGTACTTTCTCTTGTTGATTACTTTGTATACCCAATTGTAGTGGTTATGGGGGATGTAGATCTCTAGACTGAGTATTCAATGGATCCTTTAGTTCCAGATGATGATTCATAGGGTCTGAACATGTATCATAGTCTTCTAAGGAAAAGCTCACATAGGATGAAGGGTCAACAGGACTTACAGATTGTCAGTGCACGATGTAAGCCATGGAATTGTAGATTTTGTATGAAGTCAACAGGGGTCTAGTAGTTCCCCAAGGATGAGGGGTTGTTATGATTTTTATGGGAATGGACATTACACATGATATTTTTACACTATTTAAGCTACTATTATAGAGGCATTTGATGAACCTCCAGGGTAGAGGCTGCATCATGAGCAAAAAAATCCATCAGTAAGTGGATGTGGTAGAGGAGCTAAGGAAGTAGTAGAAGGTGACCAATGTTTTGACGTGATACTACTGCCACACCCATGTAGCCCATACCAGAATCATTGAGCTGGAGGATAGAGGAGGACAAAGTTTCAGGCTATTAAGGCTTATGAACTTGGGACTCCAGGAATGGTTCATTGTTTGATCTATGTATTTCAACTTTTGATGTAGATAATAGACACATGCTCTTTTATTTTCCTTTCCTTCCACTCTTATTGTTTGAGACCTATATATTTTGGTTAAAACATTGAAATAAACCTTGCATTTAGATACTTCTACTAAAGGATACCCAATAATCACACACTAGAACTGATATAGTGAACAGAGTCTTAAGGAAGAGAGTTTAGTTTTGGATCTCATGTTAGTTTCATTGAGTCCTTACAATGTCATTCTCGGTATCGACTAGAAGCCACAATTCATGCTCAGATTGAATATCTTATGAAAAATGGTTTTGATCATCCCTAATAATATAACTAGATTTCTCTTTTTATTGGCGAAAATGAAATCCCTATAGCTTAGTATGGACTCATGCATATGAGGGTGCACAAAATAACTCTTTAGTTAGCTTTCATGACCCTTTATTTAGTGGATATTTTATGTCCTCTATTAACTTTAGTAGAGGATAATTATAATAAAGAGTTCCATAAAGTTGTTTTAGGTTTAACTCCGCACCAAGAGATAGAATTTTGTGTTTATCTACACCCCATGAAGATTGTGATATCTATACTAGCATATCTGATGGATCTAGTAAAGCTTTGTGATCTAAGGGGGAATTTAGAGGACCTGTAGAGGATGGTATTAGTGAGACAAAGTTTTTTGCCCTGGGAAGACCAGGTTTTTCTTCGTTGATCTCAGACATATCATGTCAATCACTAGAGTTTCAATTTATCTAATGAAGTTTGAGGTAGAGTTTTATGAGCGCCTCCATCCTGAGGTTTCTAGATGAGGGTGTTGAGTAGGTTGTGTTCTATGATGCATCAGAAAATTCTCTTATTAGTGTTCTAATGAAGAGGTAATCAGTGGTTTCCTAGTGTTTATACTAGTTTAAATCACACGAGTAGAACTACGTGACTCGCGATCTTGAGTTAGACGTAGTAATATTCTTATTGGTGATATAATGACACTACCTAATGGGATTGTGGCTTACCATCTACTTATACCATTAGAGTATCTAGTATATATTCTCTCACTAGGATTGGAACATTAGATATAGAAAATGGCTAGTGCTCCCCCATGACTATGACTTGTAGACTTTCTATACTCATGTGAAGGACAACATGGTAGAAAAAACTCTCAGAAGTATATATAAATTTCATTTCATGAATGAGGCATCAGAGAAGTTAGACTCGTTACAAATATCTATTGTGGATGGACATTGAGTAGATTATCTCCATAAAATATTTGACACCCACCCATCGTATGGTGAGAAAGGGAGCCATAACATATGATTACCAACTATGAGGATGTACATGCTAAAATTTCCACATGGTATTCCCCAGATGGATATTCGAATGATGATAATCATGTTATTCTTTTAATATGATGCACGATGATACCATCAGCGTTAAGAATGGTGCTTCTTAGGGAGTTTCATTCTCCCCCTTATGTAGTATATCTTGGTGAAGAAATGATATACCAGGACCTTCGTCATTAGTGTGGTGTCTAGGGAAGATGAATGAAATACCGAGTTTGTGTCTTGATGCCTTAATTTTCGATAAATTAATGTATGATATCATGTTCCAAAACAATTAACTCAACCTTTTGAGGCACTAGAATGAAAATAAGATGGAATAAAAATTGGATTTATTGTTTATTTACCACATACATCTAGTAGAGATGATACGATCTGGGGGATCATTAAACGACTCACCATGTCGTCCCACTGTTTACCTATTTGGGAGAATATTTTATTTGAAAAATTAGAATACCTCTATGTACATAAGTTTGTTTGACATTAAGGAGTTACATCATTATTTTTTTAGATCGTGACGCTCCCTTCACATCTAGGTTGTGTAAAGGATTATAAGAGTTTTTTGGGATTCAGTTAAACATAAGCACAGTGTTTTGCTCACAGGAAAACATCGAAACTCAGTGGGCCATTCAAGATCGATAGGATATCCTTCAAGATTTCATTTTATGTATTTTCTACAATTTATATTATAGCCTATTTTTGGTGGAGTTTTCTTAAAAAAACATTTACCACTCAACCATATGTATGAAACAATTCGAGGATGTATACGAGTGACCCTATAGTTCACCACCTTGGTGGACTAGTCCATGAGAGATTTTTCTCCTAGGCTTGAAGTTGTTACAAGACACTATAGAAAATTAAAAGATCATCCAAGAGATATTAATGAATTCATAGAGTCCTATAAAATCTTATGATGACAGGTGGAAAAGGCCTTCAGAGTTTTATGAGGGATATCATGTGTTCCTTTGAGACTCTCCACGACACATGATAGGGAGATTTGGATGGGATAGAAATATATATATGAGTATCATCAACCCATTCTTGATATATCATAGAGTTAGAGACGTGGTGTACCACTTGGTTATAACCTTATAGTAGGATCAGGTACATAGCATCTTCCATGTGTCTCAACTGAGTAAATATGCGCATGATTAATCACACGTCACTAACAAGGGAGGTTTTTGTTGAGAAACCAGTGATGGTCAAGTACTATTAGAAAGGAATCCTTCATGGTTGGTTAATTCCTCTAGATCATGTTTGGTGGTGGCATAGGAATCTCCATGGGATAACATTGGATTATAAGGCTCAAATTACATCTTAGTACCATCAATTTGTTGAGTATCCATCTATTTTGGCATTTGGGGATGTATAACCTTATGTTGGGAAGAATGTATTAACTTAAATTTTCCTGATTTCTTACTAAAATTATGTAGTAAAATTTATATACTAGCCATGGAGATGATTTATGATTCCGAGGCTTATTGGGCCCCTAATATTTAATTGAAAACTATTATGTTATTAGTATCACATGCTCATGGTTTTCTAAAAATGTGGAATAACATTTAAATGGTTTATTGAATCAAAAATATAAGGGAACTGTTTATCTTAGAGTAGGTTCTTTACCCAATTAATGACTAAACATTAGTCATAGTGGGTATTCTATGGAAAAAATTGAAAATTGTGTAACTATGAATAAAATAAATAAATAAAATTATTTTATTTTTTATATCCTATGAAGTCATAAAAATTAACGTAGATTGCAAATCTGAGACCACTTTTGAGTTTATAAGGGAGTTTTCTTTAGTGTATTTTCATTTGGGTTTTCCATCATGGTTTCCCTTAGTGGTGTTCCTTCATGTTATTCCTTAGTGGTGTCCCTCTGGGGTGTTCCTTATTTGTGTTCTTTCATGGAGTTCCATCATGGTGTTCCTTAGAAGTTTTCCTTCATGGTGTTCCTTATCAGTGTTATTTTGTGTTGTTTCAAAGTGGTTATCCTTCTTGGTTTTCATTAGTGATGTTACTTCATGTTGTTCATATATTATGTTTTTTAGTAGTGTTTCATTGGAGTTTTATTTTGTGGTATCATTTCCTAGTGTTCCTTAGTGGTGTTCCATAGTAGTGTTCATTCTTGGTGTCCCTCAGTGGAGTTCCTTCATGGTTTTCCACAGTGGTGTTCATTTGTGTTGTACTTTAGTCTTGTTCCTTTTTTGGGTTCCTTAGTGGAGTTCTTCCATGGAGTCCCTTAGTGGAGCTCATTCGTAGTGTTCCGTTGCGGTGTTCTATAATGTGTTCCCTTGAGGTTTTCCTTTATGGTGTTCCTTAATGGTGTTATGTCATGGTGTTCCTTCATGGATTTACTTAGTGGTGATCTTTCATGGTGATCCAAAGATGTGTTCCTTCTAGGTGTTCCTTAGGGGTGGTCATTAGTAGTCTCCCTTTGTGGTTTCCCTTCATGGTCTTCTATTATGCCGTCCCTTAGTGGTGTTACTTAGTTGCATTTATTTTTTGTATTCCTTTTTGGTGTTACTTTGTGGTGATCCTTCATGGTTTTCCTTCATAGCGTTCCTTTGTGTTGTTCCTTCATGGTGTTCCTTCATGGTGCTCCTTTGTGGTATTACATGGTAATGTTCTTTTTCGTGTTCCATCATGGAGTTCCTTAATAGCATTCCTTCATTATGTTCCTTCGTGGTGTTCGTTAATGGTGTTCCTTCTTGGTGTTCCATCATGGTTTCCTTTAGTGCTCTTCATTCATTGTATTACTTTGTAATTTCCAATGTATTATATTTATTTTGTGGTTTTAGGGTGTCCTATTGGGTATTGTCTTACTCACCCCTATATAGGCTTTTCAAGAACATGATGTGCCTTGTGTTGGAAATTAAAGCTTTGAAATAGTCCAAGGTGGACTGCGGCCAAGTGGTTCTAGGGAAGAAAAAATAGTCAAGGTGTTATCCTACAAAAACAGAAATCTATCTTCCACCTACCAATCAAGTAGCATTTTGTGCGAATGAGTTTTAGGAACTTGTGTATTCACAAGGAAAACTCTTACTTTTGGCGTGCTTGTATTCTGGCCACATTTATATTCAATATTTCTAATGTAGTGCTCTGTTTCTAGTATCATAGTGGAATGAATTCTTTTTTACATAGTGTTCTTACATATAATCATGTTGGTCTTAGATATGGTTGCATGTATGTAGCTAGATATCAAAATTCCTACCATTTATTTGATATTCCAACACTGTTCTAGTCACGAGCCCCTATCTTGTTAGTTGTGGGATTGGGGTAGTGACAGAATATTCCCCTCCTGGATGAGTCATGATAGTATCGTTACCTTGTAGGATCTAGTCAATAGTTGTGATGTTATCACAAATCAGCATTACAATGTTCCAAATAATTTTCAGGTGGTCAGAATGTAGCCAATGAGTTTTAAGATCATCCATGGTCTTGTAGTGGCTATGAAAGAGGTGTGTGAAAGGAAGGAAGGGGGGTTGATTCTAGTATAGGGATGTGAATGGAAAAAACCAACTCCATATTCAATTGGTCGATGTTTCAGAATCTTATGAGGTAGGCAATTCTACTATTGATGTTCTAGGAAAATACAATCACATGCATCTAGTGTTTAAATTGAAATCTATTTATGGTCTCAGTATAAATATAAAGTCATAAGCTTTTTTATTAATGTAAATTTGTTTTTAGGTTGTTTTATAATTCTAATTACGTAATTATATATGTAAAATAATTTGATCCATGTTTTTAATTACATTCCACTACCCCACTAGAATTATGATCCCTTAAAAAACTCTTAAGATGTATCCTGGTTGATTTTTTTATGTTACTCTTGGCAATCATGGAATGTTCAGAAAGTTGATTTCAGTTAGTTTAAAGAAGTTGAAACTGATCTATTTCATAATTTTTTATGAATTTATTTTGATCTACATCATGATAATTTAATCCATCTTTATGGTAAAAATAAATACATGGAAGTCATTGAGATTGATTGAAAAAGAAGCACTAATGACTCACCTTCAAATTAATTTTTCAGGGTTTTTCTCAAATTATGTCTTAATTTTTTGGATGGGAATAATTCTCCCATGTTTTTTTAACATGGAACATCATGCTTAGTCACATTATTCTTTTAACTTGATAAATCTTGTGAATGAGTAAAATTTTGGAAAACAAATTGGATGTGGAAAATTGGGAAATTTCTATCAGGATTTCCCAATTTTTGGCTATGAATGTTGAGTGAATTCCTTAATTCTAAATTTCATAGATCATATATAAATACATATTTGTGATCATAAAAGTAACCAAACCATTCTAAATAATGTCTTTAATGTTAATATATCTGTCCAAATGAATAGATTAAAAATATTTACACATTAAAATTACTTGTTTCACAACATCTTTGATATTGATTGGGATAAAGGGTCTCATGATGATGAATGAGTGGTTTATTGAAATATAATTTGACGAGGATCTATTGTAAGTCCCATTTAGTGTATGAAGCCTTCTCAAAATGAACTAAAATGTTTTCATTATATAAATTTTATTAAAAAATTAAATCCACATGCAAATTTTATTACATTAATTAATTGAGATTGAATTATTTACACATTAATACACCCTAAATAATATAATTTGCTTGAGATTCATTCATCATATAGTGAATACTGTTTCTCCATATTTTATCTCATTATGATTTATTTATTTATTTTTTCTATATAATTATACAATGTTTTATCTTTTCTTGGTTGATGTATGATTCCCAATATGTGTGACGTGAAAATGAATTATATTCATTTCGTTACATTATTATTTATTATACTATTAAATTTAATTATTAATGTCTATAATTCAAAGAGTTATTATAAAGAATTAATTTTTTCAAAGACTAAATAGTTTAACCTTTAATAAAAATTAATATATATATTGAATTTAATTTATATTGTGAACATCAAATTGATTTATTTATGGAATTATATTCTAGAATTTTTTCAAGAAAATTATTTATAGTTTAGTTTAGTATATATAATTTATAACTTTTTATGTTATTTGAGAGTTGGGTTCTTTTGTATTGTATAGATATGAATCTTTTAGTTGCTGAACTATATTAGGTTATTAACATTTCATCAATTTCTTGATGGGTTTTGGTATTAATGTTTTATAATATGTTAGAGATCTCATAAATTTCCGTAGAATGTAATGTTTTATGTGGTCATTCATTAACTACATAGAAAAAACCACATTTGGGTTGGAGAACGTATCATTCAGATGTTAAATATTTCGTATCTTCTATTTTACAAAAACATAAATGTGTTGTTACGATATCTTGAATGACTGATCTATAACGTATTCTTATAATTTCATGCTATTGTACATTAATTAAATCTTAGACAATTTCCTTGTTTTCCTTCCAATATAGTGTATGATAATAGTATTATTATACCCAATAGCACATTATCATTTGAATGTTATTTAACTTCATGTTTTGGAATATTTGGTATGTTTTTTGTTGAATAAATAATCATTAGAGGGTTCGTTATAATAATATTTAAATACCCAAGAACTCATTATCACACTCATCTTATTTTATGTTGTACATGATATTTGTGTATCAATGATATTGGTTCATTTTTAGTTACTCTAAATTCTTTTTCTACATTCCTTCAAAAATGGAAAACTAATTTTTTATGTAGTTTTTTTAACATAAAGAAGCCAACTATTTTTATAAACTCTACGGATCATATGTAACCATATTAATATTAAATAAATTAATTTTTAATGACAAATATAATAGATGAAATTTCAATTTTCTTTCTTATTTATGTTTTTACCATGAAATTACTTATTCATTTTAAGAAATTAAATTAATATTTTAAGAATATAAGTCATGGGGTTTTCATATAACAATAATTTATGAGCAACTATTATTTTTCGGTGATGCTAAATCTTGAATATGAATCTATTTTTTGGCAGAAGCCATGCCTTCTCATATATTTGTGTTGGTCGTATGTTGTTGGTGTTTCCTTCTTAATACTAGGGTGATAATTAATGAACCGTTTTGGAAATTTTATTATCAACTACAACTATTGATTTAAAAAATGATTTTCATGTAGATGATATATGATTCACTTGCTTATATTTTGTTTTTTATTATATTTCTTTTTCCTGATTTCCCTATACTCATGGAAATGAACACTCTTTTTTTATTCAATATTCATGAATCAGTGAAGTATCTTATTCATTCCCATGTAATATCATATACATGATAAGTGTTGGGAACAGTTCTAGTATGGTTGTAACATTTTGGTTCTTTACATTTATTTTTTAATCATTTGGTACACAATGAAATAAATTTTAGCAATCCCCTATTTTGAGGGTGTATGATTTGAACGAAATAATAGATATTAATTTTAATTCCATAAGAAGAAATATATTCACTCATTTTCTATTACATTTGATATATTATAAAAGATTGATATTATTTCTTATACTCAACATTCATGGATTAAAATTTCTAACAACACCAAATATTTAATAATGGGAATGCATCCTATTGTCTAACTGTATCAATTGATAGAATCTTAATGTAATGTAATTTTTTTTATTTAATTACTTCTTAAAAATATCGGTTCTTTTCATTCTCATGTTGATGCATGTGACATAATGTTTATTTAAACAGTTAATGCGACCTTGCAAGGTAAATAATAAGATGCTCAAAGAATGGGATATCTCTCTTGGAAGTATTGAAGACATCCATGAGAGGTTACCAAAAAAATTAATAGTAAAATTTAGAAGAAGTCACTGGTCATAATTGTAAGGGGTTCATGAAGAGACAAAGAATATAAATCAGATGCTGTGGAATAATAACAATAACAGGTTTCTTTTGGTCAATAGGCATCATATGGTTATTGCTACTCGATTTGATTCTCCATATATTGGTAAGTATAAAATTAGTGAACTTATTTTATTTTTGTGTTTGTAACTAGAATAGAGATGGTAATTAGGTTCTATGTTTTGGTTTCTTATCAGGTTGGACATTTAGTGAACTAGTTTATCCTCAACCTAAACAGGACCCATTTTGATTTATTGGTTGACACAACATAACATTAATAAAACTTGGTGAACCCAAAAATGACTCATCTAATTTTTCTAATCCAAATATTTTGAAACCCATTTCGATTTCCATGAAAAACATGTGTAATAAGAATCTTCTATCCCTAATGACCCCTTAAGAAATATAATTTCATAAAGTTAATAGGTTATGCCACTTATGATTTGTCGACTAGAACATCACCCAAATATTATTAATGTTATAAGGGTTGACTTGATTATAATCCAAACCTCTTCATGATCGACCAGAACTCAGTTAAATGGTTTTAAGAAAACAATTACCATATATACTCTAGTATAATTGATCCATATCTTGGTAGGGTGGGTAGGAGTATGAATCCACTTTTATCATAAATTTGTTTGTGGAATTAATCTAAACTAGGGATAATATGGATGCATCGTTGGGTATATAAATGGTTCATCCTCATATGACATCCATTGTAGTGAATAAACAAGGGTAGTGGATGTCGATTGTGGGTTGAGGTTATGTGAACATGGGGAAATTTGGAGTTTTTTGGTGATGGAGATAATATAACCCACCATGGCGGATCTGGTGAGCTATGGTGTTTGGAATAATGAAGCATATGAAATATGATCAAGGTGTTGGGATTTGTTATATATTTTGGATGATCAATCCCATAAATTGCTTTATTAGGTTGATGCTTTTCTCTCACATTGAGGCAATTCAATCCAAATTCTATAAAACAAATTTTTTTAGTGTAATTTTAATGTCATTATTTTTTGTACCTTTCTGTCACATTTAGTCCATTCACTCCAAATTATCTAAAAAGAATCAAATTTTTTGGCCAATGAAAATTCATTAATTTTGGTGACATGTGTGGAAATTTAATATATCCATGATTACCTTTATTTAAATATACAACCAGCGTAATAAAAACAAGGATTGGGTGAGTTTTCATATTCACCAAAAATAATTTTTCAGTAAGTTTATGATTGACATGACTTATTGAAAATTATTTATTATTCTTAAATTAAAATGTTTAAAAAATTTAGCATTCTTCTTTTAAAAACACAATTCAATTTTCATGTATTATTAATGATAAATATAGAATCATTTTTGAAGAACAAATCATAATTTTTATTCTCCATATAATTTTCAATATGAGTTGAAAATGTATTTTAAAAAATCAAGAAACATATGGTCAAATTGAGTCATCAGTTTTTTATAGCAGTATGCTATGTATTACTGATAGTTTTTAGTAATTTCTATTTTAGTTCTCTTAATGTTATTTATTTGATTCAATAATGATCTTTTATTAAATAATGCGAGATTAATTGAATTCGTTTAGTTTTGTAACATTATTTTTGTTATTTAGCATATTTATATTGTAAATTATATAGTTCAAATTCATATTAATTTAAAAAGAAATTGTTTTATTTTTACTTTGGAAATTTCTTATGTTGTTATTTACCTTCAAAATATAAATAAACCAAATATTGTATGAAAAATATGAAAAATGTTTTGTTTCTGTGGTCTATTTTTTTCATTATTTCAAATATTATTCACATGGAAATAAGTTTTCATTAATTAAAATAGAATAAAAATTATTTCATTTAATTTATGTGTCTCACAATTGAATTCAATAATTGTGAAAGTAAATATTTTGAAAATATCAAATCATGCATATTTTTTTTAATACATAATTGTTTGTGTTGAATTTATGATGTAAAACCATTTTAATTGTTTAACGTGTTAATGGAATTAATTTTTTTGATTCTGTTTTTTGGTATTTTTTTTATATGATATTGAGGTATTTGTACTTGATTATTGGAGGATCAATAATAGGGTGTAAAATATGAAATTTGTACAAATCCGAAGAGGGTGAAGACATGGGATGAGAATGTTGATGGGGAAAACCGAACTCCACATCAGTTTCTTCAAGACTGCTGGAAAACATGTAAACATGTATAAGTGATCCCTAATATTGTATCCATGTCATCATTAATCATGTAAATTGTATGTGATGATCTCTCCACTAGTGTGAACCATGATAGTGAAACCTGATGTGTGAGAGACACATATTTTGAATGATTTTTGATGGAGTTACATGTAAAATCTATTAGATTTTGAACACATTTGTAATATGTTTGTTGGTGTTTCATGGCCATTCTCAGTGTTTGAAAATGTTTTTAAATTATTTTTTAACCTATTCCACTAAATAAGGTTTCATTTTGATTGGTTTAAAAATAATCCATCTTAATAATTATTACTAAATAAGTATAATTATATATAATTGTATATAATTTGATTAAAAAATATTATATACAATTATATATACAATTATTTTAATATCCAAATATAAAATTTAATTAAAATAGAAATTAAAAATATATATAATTGTTTGTATTGAATATAAATGTTAATGTTAATGTTAATGTTTTCAATAGATAAATCAGTAACAGAAATTTTTTTCCAACCTATATGTTACCTATTGGTATTACTATAATTCCAATAGAAGTATTTAATTTACTGGGATATCATTTAGAGATAGAGTTATTACAATCAATTTAGTGGTAGGATAATTTATTTTTGAAAACACATTTACCAACCAAAAATGAACCTTTACAAATATAAATAGCCATGTTTGAAAAAGATAATTATTTTCCTATGATAACATGGTCCATGATAGTGGTAGATAATTAATTAGACATTTATGATCCTTTGATTTTAATTCTATGGGATACCTTGGGCCTTATTACCCTTTTGATATGTTTTTTTGGGATCACAGTGGAAATGGTCTATTGACTAGCTCCATGGACCCTAATTCAAGGATAACCTAGTTTCCATCGACATGATCCTAGGACTCAACTCAGATTACTCGGTCCACTATACCTTATATCCAGCCTTTTACGATCTTATATTTTAGATTTTTTAGAATAGAAATAGGAAATGTGACTTTCATGATTATATGGATCATTCGTGGTTGTTTATAAAATTCTTGTTATATGATATGGTTGTAATTAATATGAGATATAGGTTATATGGAAAGGCCATTGATTACGTTATATATTATGTTTATGGTATGGTAATGGTTTTTAACATTTTAACTTTATTTATTCCTAATGATTGTAGTTTGACACTTTTTTGCAAGGATCCTTGTTTGGACTGAATTTATCACACCCAGTTTACTTTTTACAATGTTATTCCACTTGTATTACTATCTTATCTTTTAGATACCATTCACTATACATGATCTTGTGTGTTAAATCCATGATTTGATATAGAAATTTTTGGTTGTGACATATTGGGATTGAATATCATTTCGGGTTAGATCCACCATTAGGTACCCATACATACATTATGGATGTAAATATGTATCAGGGAATGTTCCCATAATTCGAAGGAGGAATTTATTTAATTCTTAGGATCATGGGAGAATAGGTCTGGGATGAGGCATGTGATCCTAACTAGGATTTTTTTTGGGTTATATATACATATTGTACTCTGTTGATGAATACTAATTTTGGATTCTTTGTAGATACATGAAATGATAATCAGTATATATTAGAATACCTCTGGAATTGTTACATATACTTATCTTTTGGTGGAATCTATTATCCAAGTAGTTTTATTATTCTGCTAATGATTTTTATACTAACTAAAAAAATTTTACACTCTGACTAGAGGACATAGTCTCTCCACTGACCTACCCTAGGACCTCGTTTCTAGTAATAATACGTTGGTGTCTTGGGAGATTCTCTTGAGGCTATGTGTCCAACCAGGATCAGGGAACCATTTTATGGCATCCATGTCTTGTATGTTACACCATCAATAATAATGATAACCTATATGGTATCTCATACAAGCAATCAATTGGGGACATACCCATGGTAAAATGGTAACTTTTCTTATATTAAAACCACACCAATGGTAGAATATCTTCTGAGTTACACCCAAAACACAACATGTAATACTAATGATTTTTCTCTAGATCCTCGATGGTCCACTTGGACTAGATGACTATCTATGCTCAAACCTTGTGATAAACACCAAATATTTTCTAAAATTATCCCACAATCATCTTCAAAATCATGATGTAAATAATTTATCATAGTTTCAAACTATCATTAAATTAAATAAACAATGTTAAAAAATATCATTAATGTATATGCACCCCCAAATATCAGCTTACCATTTCATATTAGTGGTCATGAATTTGGTTTTGTTTTTCAGTTATTCTAAAATCACCAAAATAGTTTTTAAACGTCACACTAATCATATATTTCCCACAAAAAAATCCATGGAGATGTCATCCCACTAAAACTACTATTATTTAATATTCTCCATCACATGTCGACAGGTGAGGCATTGAGAGATAAAATATGCAATAATCTCTTTTATCCTTGAAAACCAAAACTGATGTCAAAGGCCCTAGTACATCTTCTCTACTCATGGATGTACCAATAAGAGATATGCATGAACACCCACAACACCACCACATTAATCAAGACTGGAACCATTTTATGTCTTTAAAAATTTATGATGTTGTCCCAACCATTAGAAAATATTTCAAACACATTCATTTTGTATACCTTCTCTTATAATACATTTCAATCGATATCCCTCTGTTCGTCCCACTAGATACGATAAAGTAACATAGGGGAAACACCCATTGATTATAGGTACATTGAAATAACCATTCCCACTATATAAAAGTAAAAATAATTTACTACTTTATAGCCTCACTCTATATCATTGAATATGACTTCCTACTAGGCATATACACCATAATGTTCCCCTTCATTAGAGTATGGAAAGACAAAAATTCATAATCCTATATGAACTCTAACCATCAACAATACCTTATGTTTATATATTTCATTGATAATATTTAAAAGAGACACTTATGGTCTGAATATATGATTTATCTCTATCCCATAAGATAGTGTCACCAATAATTTAGGGTGAGTACTACAGCTTGAAGATTTAGGTTTTGTGTTTTGTAATTCTTCTCATGGGGTATAATCTATTAGAACCCATTATAAACTACTTAATTCCTCTTCAAGTTAATTTATCTAATCCTATATGTTAATGGAACATAAAATGGCATTTACTAAAAATTATCCTCTAGAAGAATCTGGACAGGGTTCTTGTTAACCCAAAACTCATCTCCTGAAAATCCTATTAACACTTTTTATACACGTGATCTACTTCCCCATAATTGTTAATGTTATTAAATGTTATATGATTATATAAAATAAAAAATTTATATATTTCAATATCATAACATTCCAAGGATTCTTCAAACCATTTTAAATAATTTATGTCGATCTTAGGATAGAAATCCCTCAATATTCATAGGATCCACTGCTACTCCATCTTCTAAGATGACATGTACCATGATGTGGACATTTCTAATCTGAAAATAATACTTCTATAGATTCCTATTAAGATATTTTAATCAAAATATTTTCATAAGGATACTCAAATTCCATGTGTGCTCCACCAATGACACTATGTACAAGAGGATTCCATCAATAAAGAATACCATGAATCGATTGATGAATGGATGGTTTATCTAGTCTAGGAGTTGCAAGGATACCATAGGTGACCAATTTATAATAAAGGTAATTACTAAGAACTTATAATTTCCATGGAAGGATTATAATTACACCATTATAGAATCCTCCTCCTAAACATGAAGGCTGTGGAAACACGTTCTGAGGTCAAATATTTAGAATAAATTATCGCATAAGAACTGGTTTAAGAGTTCACATATTTTGGGAATTGGGTACACATTTCTTAAAATAATAAGGATAATTAGATGATAATACATGCAAAACTACATACTCAAAACCACCTATATGGTGAAAAAAATAGGTCTTCATAGGGGACCACACTTTTTCTAATGAATCCCTTCTTTCTCCATATCATCCAACAGCACCTTTAGCTCTCATAACTCTATAGAATCCACCAAATATAATTTATCAGTTTTTGGGGCCATCCTTGAGTGATAGACAATATAGTAGATAGTCTATTGAAGGGGAGGTAAAATCATCATCTTCCTCAAAATAAGTTCATCCTCCTCCTCCACCATTGTAGAAAAAGATGAACTGCATGGAATCATTCTCTCTTATAGTTAGTTGTTTGAACTCATTTTAATTTGACTTATACTTCCTTTAAATTTGAATTATATTAATTGGTTTTCTTTTAATATGAATTCTAAAAGAGGTAATAAGAATTTTGAGTGTTTTTATGGTTTATTAGGATCCATGAATCCTAAATGGTTGAAGAAATAGTAGGGTCTCATGGTTAGTAGAAACCATGATGCCCAGCCATTAGGTTTTCATTGAACTGTGAGGGGAATTTCTAGGAGAATAAGTGGGCTCCACAATTTTACATGACCATTTGACCCTAGATATATAACATTATTTAGGAAATGATGTTTTTAATAGCCCTTATTATCATGGTATAACACAATTTCATAAATGGTGTGCCTAAATTATGTGAGTCCCCGCTATAGAAAAGAGGCCAACAATGTTTGGCACACCTTTTTTTCAATGATGTGGCCTACTATGCAGCCTAATTTTAAATGGGTGAAGTGCATATTTCACCAGCTCATTATAATTCAAACCCTCTTTCTTATTTCATTCTTCAGTTAATAGGAGGCCATCTTCTCCTCATGTGAACTTATCATAAATCCTTTTAAGCTAGGTTATTGGATTTCATCACCATCCAATATCTAGATATAGATATAGTTATCTCATTAGATTCCTCTTTGTATGTGACTCAATTGATAGGATACATTCATCATTATTTTTCCTATAGAAAACTCTATTTTCATCTATTTTTTATGCAATATTTTTAGGGTGTTCATCCAATCTTCCATTTTCTTATGATCTTGTCCATAATAAGGTGTGATATTAGATGAGGTGTCACCTAATGTTTTACTATAGGAACTCTATGACTCATCCATTAAAGTATCAATATATATAAATTGATTATAATGTGTGTACACTATTTCCATAAGGCATTTCCCAATAAATTCTTCTTATTCTGTTTGAATTTGACAAAATGTATTTTATGGCCCTATTTTAACATCATTGACACCATTATAGATTGAGGCCTCAACATGGAACACCCATATTAGGTTTATTTTTTTTTTATTACTTCTTGACATAAATTTATATTATTTGAGACATCGTTAGGGTGTTCTAGACTTATAATTGTTAGGTAAATTGTTTAATCACAAATAATAAATCTTTAAATTGATTTACATAATGTATATATTGAAATATAACTTCTACGTTATCCTTTAAAATTATGTTTTTATTGTTTTCATGTTCATAACTCACCTTTTCAACCATAAGAACGGTAATGGAATGAACCTATAAATTGATTACAAAATTGAAGTAATAATTGGTTGCATTACCCTAATTCACCTTATCATTTAGATAAAATGGTAGTCAAATAAAACTATTAAATAATAAAATGGAATTATTATTACATGCAATATGATGACATACCTGATATATATAATATGTGTATAATGAGAATACTTATTTTGGACATTATTTTTCATTATAAGTGATGTCAAATTTGAGTTATCCATTGACTGTATAGGGAAGGACTTTTTCCCTTAGATGATGCCATTTTGATTCATTGTGCTTATTACCATGGGAGATACCCTCCATGGAATGCATTCCCTGACTCATTAAATTAATTCCTCATATTTTGTTCAAATGAATCATAATAAATATTATCTAGATAATAGAGTTCCTTGGATACACTCCTTGGACTCCGCTAGATGTCTTCAGACATGTGGTTCCATAGATTCATCATAATGTGTTCATTAATGACTAGCCTATGATTAATATGAATTATATACATGGACTTGATTATATTATTTTATAATTTAATTCCATGGGTGTTCCCCTTAGATTAGACACATACCCTTATTGATAGAATGCATGAGTTACTACTGTGAGTCGGCCGAACCCCTAGGCCAATGATTTGATGGTTTCACCTTGGATTTGGTTTTCGTATTATTATGCTCTATTTCAGTATTTTTTAAACCATCCCATGATCCATTGATGTAAAATGAATCTTAATTTAATGAATTAAATGGTTACAAGTTCACACCCCAACTAAATTTGAAGAAGTTATGGGTTGTTGATTTGTAATAAATAACATTTATATAAAATCACACATTAAAGTTTAAATTCACATTTGTTATATTTAATGACATCATGTTTTGTGGACTCCGAATATTTATCTCACACACTCTCTATGCCACTAATTATTCCATGGTTGATTATATGATCATATATGTGTATAATGGGAAGTATACTACTTTAGACACCTAACAGTCTTTCTTTAGAATGGGATCTTGGTAGTGTATGAGTAAGAAAGATCTTGGTATGCTTGGAAATTTTTTGGAATTTAGATTATTTCGTATAATATTGATTGTAATGAATACATACTACTATTAGTGAATGTTTTCAAATTTTTATAGATCAATAATTACATCAACTTTTTTATATAATTCAAATAACATGTTTTCTTATTATCACTTCCATGGTAGTTTATGCTTGGTTTTCACGGTGATAATAATGATTATGATTATATTCTTTATTCATGTTATATCATATTTTTTATCCACTAAATAATGATGACAGATTATTCCATGGAAACACCCTAGGCCCTCACTACTAGTTGTATGTATCTACTGTAATGGGAGGCATGCTTCAGGCCATGTTGCCAGCCAGGATCGATTACTTAAAGGTGAACCTTGTTCAAGAAATCCCAATGTGGTATATGAGGGGTTTAACTTCTCATATTATTATTTGGTAAATATATACACAAGATTATGAATTTTTTTTATTATGGTTATAAATTATTCATGGGAGTACCTAACCCATGTTCATGGTAAACACCATGTTTTCTATGAATGCCAAATTGTTGTTTTCTTTGTCATCTCCTACTATTGATATACATTCCCCATTTTGTATTGATCATGAATTGTGGTATTTGATATACCTTATTGAGATTCTTATATGGATTATAATGGATATTAGCATTATTAAATTCATCAGTGAGGAAACCTAGGATTCACATGACATTCCATATAGGAACATTTAATATCTTTCATTTCTTTTGTTGCATGTGATTTTTGAGTGAGGCATATTTGTTACATATTCATGTTCCCCTAACATCTTCTGTAGGGAATAGAAACTAGTTGTTTAAAACAGTAAAATTAATATAAATAGTCTTTTCATATATATAATGATGGTGTAATATTATATAAATTTTTTTGACCCATGTAAGCTATGGACCCTACTTACATGAGATGGAATTAGTATAATATTAAACAAAAAAATCAATTTGAAATGCATATTAGACATTATAAATTGGAATTAGTAAATCATAAAATCTATCAATCATATTTTACCCATTAAATTCAATGTCTGGGTGTATGGGGAATTGGTTGCAATTAAATGTGTGTTCGTTACAGTAATATATTGTATTGGAATTTATTAGCTAAGAATGGAAAACCATTTAATCTCACCTTTTACTTTACATAAACTAAAATAGGAAATTTAAAATGTATTCCTTTTCGAATAAAATAAATGGTTTCCAGTGAATGAATTGTCCAAGATAAAATCTAAGAGGTTTTCCTCCTTAAATTGTATTCAACCCTCAATATACGTCAACACTATTAAATCTCAACATGAACACAAACCAAGAACCTGGTCAATAAAGAAGGTAGTCATAATTAAATGTTGATCATGGATCTCTTATTCATTCATTTCACTTTAATTTGGAATTCTAACTATTTTTTGTGCTTTTTTGGAGGTGCTTTTTTTGGAATTTTAAGAGTTATTATGCCATGCCATCCTCTACACGTGTACTAGGAAGGTGGTGATGACCATAAACCATAGATGGTTGGACCGAAGCCACTAGTTAGGCCTATGGAAGTTGAACCTGAGTCACTATGTACTATTCTACAACATGGAACTAATGCTCGTATTTTAGAGGGTCTACTATTCTTGATGTTGTCTATGTAGAGTGATCCCCAACATGTACCTATGATGTCAGTTCTAACTAAAGAGATCTAGCATTAATATCCATTCAACATCTTAGGGGGTGATGTTCCTCAGGCTACCGATTCCTAGATATAATCAATTTTATCTATTTTATATATTATGGATATTCCATCATATAGGAGGTTCCATCATTCTAGAAACACATTATGTGATTATTTAACATGTTACAATGATTTTCAATGCGTTTTTTCAATTATTTATAATGATGATATATCAAGAATGTGACTCTTTGAGGATGAGATCCTGTATTCCATCTACTTGTTGGTGAATTTATTTCGACAATATAACTTTCATGAGCGTGTGAAACAAGATCTTCTCATAGATATAAACATGTGGGAATTTTATTGTTCTAAAAATAAGGATTTATTTTCATGAAAGTGTAGTATTTAGCTTCACAAAAATGAGTGGAATATTCAAGAATGTAGATATGTACCATAGCATCATGGGCAAGAAGTATTGATAGCCTATATTTGTAGCCTTTATTTAGAGGATAAGGGAATACATAGGGCTTATTTTTCACCATTGGTGGATTGTTTTAGAGATTATTTCATGATTAAACACTCCAGAATACCTCATGATAGATATGTATATTTCATTATCGTTATCATTCCAATAAATAATATAGTGTCTCTTCCTCCATATAGGATAAAACAAAAATGAACATCTTGATCAGGAGATAGTTGGAGGATATTGAATATAAGGGTTTTATTTACCCAAAACATCATTATGGGGTTCAAATATCCTTTCACCAAAGAAGGTAAATGGAACCCCACATCTATTCAAGGGTATCCAATGGTTGAACATACCTATTGGTAAGAATTGATATCAATATCTCGAATTTATGATAAATTTTACTAGATATCTGGAGCTAGGGTGTTCTCAAAGGCCAACCTATGATTGGGATATCGTCATGTATGATTCATTCCTTCATATATACCATGTATGGATTTTTTAAGATGGTATTTTCTATATTAATATCTTGTTATTTCATTCATTATTACATAAAAGCCTTCCATTTTCAAGGAATTGGTGAATAGGGATTTCCACCCATTACTAGATTCCAATATTATGGTTTTTAGAAGACATATTGGCATATTCTCATACTTGAAGAGACTATTATAATCATATTGAGATAGTATTGAGTGCCTAGATGGAGAATTAGTGATATTCTATGCTAAAAAATTTCTAATTATGGATCTAAATGGTTCACATATTTTGGTCATACTATACTGGAATTATGATTATCTATTGACCCCAATAAAGTGATTACATGTACTTAATGGGAGTATCCCAATAATGTGCATGATATATTGGGGGTGGATGGATATTTAAGGAATTTCATAGATGACTTATCATTTTACTAGTCCAACTAAGAATGGTGTAGATCCCAAAGCTTTACGTACATAGACATTACATTAATTTTGAGGAATACTTAATATCTAACAAAAACAGACACTGAAGGACCATAATAGTTTAGTGTCTTTGGAAACTCAGAAGAAAATATTCTAATCGTGGTAAAAGATCTTCAACATCTCCCATAAAGATCTTCCCCTTTTGTTTTCTTATCTAAAACCTTTATTTATATCCTGGGGAAAAGAAAACATATAAAGGGTGAGCTCAAATGCTGAGTAAGGGTAACCATGGAGAAGATAAAACAAACCATATACATTTGAACATAAAAACATGAACATAATGTATAAACATCGAAATATTGAGCAATGACATAAAACATGGCAGTACGTAAGGCATAGATCATAATAGAACATCAATCACGATAAAATATCTTGTAAATAAAACTTGTCATTGTGGAAAAACATTATGCACATGATATGATTTCCATGGTAGCCAAGGAATTTCTTCCAAGACTATCTTAGTCGACAATGTCCATTTTTGAATCGAGTTCACTCCTCGTTTCAGTCCGGTAACACTGAATCAGATTAACTAAATGTTCAATCCATGTCTATCTCATGAGATATAAATCTTTACCGAATGTATTGGAGGGATATATAGGTCCAACCCATCTAATAATGGAATCATTCTTACTTGTGCCACAACATAAACATAAATCATTCATCATAACCCAATGAATAAAATGGGTTTCATAAACATCATCCCATCATCACATAATCTATATAAAAGAAATGGATTTCATTTCATAATAGGAAAAGTAAAACCATGTAAATCATAGATACATTATACTTAAAACATACACATATGAAATAATGTCATCTCACATGGAAAATGGTTTTGATAAAACACTTGAAATGAATTCTTGAGGAAAATATCCATTCTTTTTTAAAATCATTTTCTTTTCACAAAATGTCATGAAATTTTAAAAAAAAGCGATTTTGTTAAAAATAGTCATGAAATATTTTGGAGGAAGCTTCCTAAAAATAAGGCTTTATATAACCGTAAAAATCATTTCATGTCTTATAATTTAAAAAAACATTCTCCTTGTACTTTTGTCAGAAAAGTCAAAAAGTACCTCGTATGGTAAAAAAAAGAAATATTCCTTCAAAACCTTGTAGTAAAAGTCAAAAAAGGGTAAAAATGTCTTTAAACATATATGGAATAATAATAAACATTTTATGAATTTTTTTTAGAAAACATGGACATGGATGATAAACACAACCCTAGTAAATACTTACGAATAAACAATCTCAGATAAGAATGAGATTGGAATAATTTTCCCTTACCTTATGTACGATATTCTTTGTATGTATCTGAACCTCCTGTATAATGATTAAAATAATTTCATTGAATTATTACAGAATCATATTCATTGTTATGATATCATATAAGGTTCACTTATGACTTTATATTACCTGTTCTTTTGTAAAATATATGTTAAAGCAGCGTTTTGGGTAAAATCGTTTTATTTATCGTACTTGTTTGGACTTATTGTTATTGATATAATTATTACTTATATAATGATTTAATTACTTCCAGAATGTAAATAATGATTTATATATCATATATATTTAGTTTATATATATAATAGACAGATAAATGAAATGAAATACACCATTCCTGGAGACGATAGGTCGTACGTACGCATGAACGTTGTTTTCCTTTCCTTACTGAATTGAATGGAATTAATTTTATGACATAAATATATATATATATATTAAATAAATACAGTATCATTATTATTTAATATATCTCATTATTATTCATTATATACACTTTATAATCATTCATCAATGGTTAACATGGAAAATTAATCTCATCGCGTTGTGGAGACGGTAGTCCGTACGTACGCACGAGCGATTATATCATTCCCATGATCATGGAATTGTATTAAATCATATGTATAATATTTCATAATCAATATCAATTTACAATAATCATATATAGTTCTTTATTTACACTATTATACCAATCCAATTAAGGTGGTGTTCGAAAACAGATTACACCGCGGCGTGGAGATGGTATTCCATACGTACGCACGCACGATGATTTCATTTTCCGTAGGATGGATAGAAGGTGAAATGGGGTTGTTTTATAATTTTAATAACATATTAATATATTATATATACTGATATTATTACTTTATAATGAATCAACTGAAGAAGAAGAAGATGAAGAAGAAATAAACTTGAAAGAATCGGTAGAAGAGATTGCATGTTCTTCGACGCACCTTCTTTAAGCTTGCTCTTAAGGGACTAGAGTAGTTCTTTTGAGAAGAACGGAACCTACAGAATGTTTCTAGGGAAGTGGAGAAGAGGAGTGGTCAGGGTTCGCCGAGTTTCAAGGCTCAAAAGGGTGTTAAGAAAAGAGGGAGGAGGTGCCCTTTTATAAGGGAGGAGAGGGGCACCTTCGAAAAACTAAAAATATTATTTTATTATAAAGTCATATTCAGTTATTAATAGCTCCAAATTAATTTATTTCAAAGCTAAGGTGGGTATGGGTCTAAATACTCTCATACAATTGAATTTGGGAAAGTTTAGGTTACTATTTTAAACTTATCATTTTGATTTTACTCTAAGTTAAAAAATTTAACTTTTACTGTGTGTTCTTGTTTTCTTACACTATATGGTTATTAAACTTACTATAAGAAGCCAAATGAACCCGAAGTTGGTTATTATTAATATATATAACCGTATATAAGTCATTTTTTGAACCTTAGATTTTTAGGAATAAAATAACAATTAATAATATAATATTTGTTTTAAAAACTATTTTATGTCAATGTTGACACTATTTGGTAATTAATTTTTGTGAAAATCATAACAGCATGATTAGTTCGAAAAAAGTTAATTAAATCAATAGTAATATGTCATATTGACCTATAAAATTAGTTTAATTCATAAAAGTCTCAAATTACATTTATTTTGGTATTTATAATATCAATTAAGTTAATATTTCATTAATAAGTAAATTACTGCATCATAATTGTGTTATAAATAAATTAAATTATTTAATGTATAAAAATTATAAATAAAATTAAATTATGTAAAAAATATTTTTATATTTCTAATGAATGTTTATAGTCGAAAGTATATTATGTATAACCCTATATAAAAAATGTTTTAGTTATTAAACTTTGATATCGCCTATTTTAACTATTCTTTAAATAAAATAATAATAAATGTCATAATCTAATCCAAGTGGACCTAAATTATCATATTTTTTTCCTGAGGATGTTTCTAGTCAAATTAAACTTATCCAATAGAATTAGGACTTGTTTTAGTGTAATAATAATATCATTTTTACCCTTAATTACCCTATTTACTTTTAACCGTGGTAAATAAAGTTAAAAAGTTACTATTTATCAAAAATTATTTTTATCTCATTGAACCACATTTTAGTCCTTAATATTAACCGTTTCTCTCATATTTTCGAAATTTCACTCATAGAAGCAGTAAAATAATGTTTTATGTGAATTTCCAAATTCTCTTAGGATGTGGGTAAAAGACGGTGAAAAGTTCAATAAAATTTTTATATATCTATAAACATTATAAAATGACTCCAATGAATTACTTTAAACATATATAGGTATTAAGTATCAATTTTTACCTAAAATAAAATTAAATAAAATAAATAATTATTTAAATAAAAATTCGGTTTTTAAATAGTAACCTAGTGTTTTCACCCTTCATCAAAAAATGAATGTTTTCAGAAAAATAAAAAAAATTCCCACTAAACTAATTTCGATATTCCGAATCCAAAAATGAAGTCCATTTCGAATGATAAAGTTTATATAATTTTAAATAGTGGGTATTACTATTCATAACGGCTAGTTTATATAACATATCGTTGTTTAGTAAAACTCGGTATTGTGTACAACACACGCTATTGTGGAAGGTCGTAATTACGTGTAATGAAAGTAAAGTTATGGATGCATGTAGTTCAAGCTCCTTTTGGTGTATCATACAAAAAAAAGACATCAATAAAATTAAAAAGAATATTTTTCATAAAATCCCAGGGTTTTACATTTTACCCCCCTTAAAATCATTTTCACCCTCAAAATTAGTCGGGGTTATAAATGGTATACTACTCGGAAGCTTCTTTAATGGAAACCCACATTTTACAAAGGAATACCAAAACAAATATTTAAAAACTAAAGTATGAAACATAATGGTTTCCCAAATTAACTAATCACTGGGTTTCCACATAGGAGAACATTGGTGAAAATATGGATATAGAAGAGAAATATAACCATCATGTTCTGATGGAGAGTGGTAGAGAACATGGCCATGAAAAATCCAATAATCACAAATCCATAAATTTGTAATGATCTAAGGTACCATCTAATTCATCGAATATAAGGGCACTAGGACAACGTTTTTTGTTTTCAAGATCATTTCCCTAAAGTTGAAGAAATTGGAATTTGAAGAAATACTTTCTTGATTTTGGTACAGTCTCACTCTTGGTCGTTCCTCGGAAAATTTTCACTTCATCTCTTGAAGAAATGAAGTTGAATTTTTCATTCGTGAAGTGATTATCAGATCATGTGATAGAATGATGGGTCATTCCATCTGTCTAAAAAAAGGTTAGAAAAAGTTATCAAAAATACATAAGTCCATCTATAGTGAGATTAATCATATATGGTTCCTAAAATGGACTTCTACTTCATATATTGGTCCTCACTGTCATTGATTGAAGTTTTATGTGTCCCAAATTAATTACCTATTTTTAGAACTTTAGTATAGCTTATGTTCGGGGTCGATCCACAGGGAACCGTGGCGTTCATGAATTCAATTGAGTTAATACTTAACTAGGTGACGTATGCAGAATAAAGAATTGATTGGGTTGATTTTGGGTTTTGATTGAAACTAAATTGATTTACTTTGAAGAAATTGATACAGTTTGAAAGAAAACAATGGGTAAATTTTAAGAGCCTTTAAAATGGAAAGAAAATATGTGTCGGGGATGTGGTGATTAAGGAGGTCTTATGCAGATTGTTTAAATGGTTGTTTTGTTCATAATAATTCAATCATTATGGATTTCATTTTGTTACAAGATTTCATTGGTCCGGTTCCTCTTGTTTGGAATTAGAGCAGTTGAATCCTTGGTCCGGTAGTCAGTGTTCTTAATTCTTTATTATCTTCAGTCGATTATTTGAATCTGTGAAATCCTTCCAACGATCATGGAAGTTTTCACCGTTACTTTTCCTTTGAATCGCTGAGAATTCTTCACTTGGTCCAGGTCAGAATTCTCAGTTATATTTAACAGTAGATTAAGAAGTGTAAGATGAATTACAATGATAAAACACAATTATATAAAAAAACATAGAAATTATGATCCATTTATTCACATCCCCAACATGAGGGGTTTAGTTACACATAGAAAGTGGAGGAGAAACAACACACGTGATACCTGACAGATTTATCATGTAAGCGCTGAGGTAGGGTGTCAGAAGGTTGTGTAGTGGAACTACGGCCCCACGGTGGCTCGGGAATGGTAGCAACAGAGCTTCTTCTCTCCTCCAAGGGTTTTGAACCCCCTCCAAAATTCGTAGGCCAATGCCTATTTTTATAGAAAAATAAAGTACACTGCGTGTATAAAAAGTACACGTTGTGTACTTTTCGTCAACGCATTTTGGAACCAATTTCTCCATTGGCAGGTGGCCAAACACGCCGTCTTTGACTTTTGAACACAGCGCTACCTGCAAGTTGAGTGTACACGGCGTGTAGTGCCACCATACACGACGTGCAATATCACAAGTTTGGTTGCCATCCCCTTCTAGAATAGCAGACACAACATGTATAAATTTAAACACGTCGTGACTCTTTCAATAGCCACATGGGCGTGTAGACTTTTCTCAGTAACCACCACATCTAGAAAGTGGTACACGGTGTGTACCTCCACCCCACACGGCGTGTATCTCTGCCTAGTGACATGGGAATGTACTCCCTGCTTCGGTCCGTGTTCTTGTCTGGATGTACACGACGTGTATAATAGTACACGGCGTGTAGTATCAAAATTTTCAAAAACATCCCGTGATCAGTGTATTTATCCAAAAAGCTCTTGAAAGTAAACATATTCACCAAAATCAAATAATATGTTCACAAAACAATAGATATTTTCTGAAAACATGTTTTTATTGTCAATTATATATGTGGAAATGTATACCGAAATCGGGTGCATCAAATTCCCCCACACTTAGTCATTTGCATACCGTCAAGAAAAATCTCATCATCTAATTAAGAGAGCCTATACTTTAAAATGAAGGCATTTAATTAATCAAATGTATAACTGATAAAGTTTCTGAGGAAAAATTCTGAAAGGCACAAAAAAATTCAATTCATAAGATATTAAAATCATGCCTTATATATAATGTAATTAACTACTCTCATCTTCTTTTAACACATTTTTCAACCTTTCAAAAATAAGCATGTCATTTGATGATTTACCTTACCAGTCAAAGTCACACTCCACAATGAAGATATTTTTATTCAGAGTTATGCTCAATCTAAGGTATATACACTCTATCCATAAGTTTGCAATATATATTGTTCTATACTTCAGAAAAATTGAATTAAAAAAATCATGAGGGCTTTATCAATAAGGTTCAGATGTTTTTGTGGCTAAGGGTTGGTAGGTTCAGCTGTGAAAAAAAATTATGAGGCTTGAAAAAGGAAGGATAATTCTTATAAACAACATTGCATGATATTAAAATTAAAGCGTACGGAAAATACATCCTTCAAAATCTCAGTCAAATGCTTTTGTAATCGTCACCATCTTCCTTAGGCATGTAGGGTTCATGGGAAAATAAGCATAAGGTCCCCTTGTTGTTTGTTTGTTGTTTTTTTTTGAAAACAAAAAACAGAAGGGAAACCCATATGAATACAATGAGTAGATGTTTGGTACCCATTCTGCCCCAAATAATCAAGAGGTACTCCCCCACACTTTATTTCATGGTTGTACACAAAAGTATTCCATGTATTTCTAACTCCCTCTTTAAAGATTAATTGAATAATCATGAAAAGTTTAAAAAGAAATAGGGTAGGAAGGGAAATAGTCTTGTAATGTGGCTACCTAAAAAGGTTGTTCATGGATTCTATGGGTTTAACGAAGATTAAATGTAGGGTAGGTCTCAAGATAAAGGGGTTTAAACAATCTAATTACTCAATAATGTTAAAGTAATTCAAAAATTTCTTCATGTTTCGAAAAGAAAAACATGCAAATTCTGGTATTGATGCATATCCTAAGAATATCTCAAGAAAGAGGGTATTAGAAAAGAAATACAAAAAAGGGTTTAGAAAACCTCTCAGGAGTGGAAAAATAATAAACGGACAATCAGGTCATGACATGCATATAAATGATTAGCCTAATTAATGCAATTTAATCAAGGTTGGAAGGTCTCAATTGAAACTATATGAGCAATAATTTTAAAACACTTAATAACTAAAATAAGCATACAACATTTACAAAAAGTTCCTACTAATAACTCTAGAATTTATAATATTGATTAACGAAATTTTTTTTACACTTTCAAATATAGAGTCTAATAATGATGTATCCTAGGTTAATTTAAATGAAAAAAAATATGGTGAAGGATATATATTCTCCCCCACATTTAATATTGCACATGGTCCACCAAGGGAAATACTAAGGTAATGGGTGGGCAATGGGGAGAAATGGGGGGAAAATGAGGGAAAACAGTGGAAGAAGTAAATCCAAAATGAAAGAAAATGCAAAAATACTCCCCTCAAGAAAAAGTGATTCCCAAGGTGCTCCGTGATATCTGTGACTGGCGAGGAAAAAGAAAACTACAAACATGCACAACATCATAGCAAAGAAAATGATATAAGAGAAATATAAGAGAAAGAAAAATTTCACTATCATGGGGTTGCCTCAGGGGAGGTATCATCCTGTACAGAATCGGTCGGCAAAGATGGCTCAGGACAAGTGGATGTGGAAGGCTCTGACTCTGCATTGGGAAGGGGAGCTGAAGAAGTAGGAGCCAAAGGTGCTGGACTCGGCGAAGATAGCTCAGTAGCAGGCCCTGGCCCGACAAGAGTGGTAGCAGTAGGGCTCACTGTAGGCATCAAACTGGAATCAGTGGCCAGCGCAGGAGATGGTGGAGCAGCAGCAGAAGGTCCAGGAACAGAGGCAGATTCTAGTGGATGAGGCAGTGGAACACCAAGATGATGAGAAATATGCACCAACAGATTATCCATCCGGTCATGGCGGCCGTCCAGACGAATCAAATGGCACGCAATGGTGTCTTGGCGGCTGATGATACC
Organism: Viscum album; assembly: GCA_963277665.1. NCBI lineage: Eukaryota > Viridiplantae > Streptophyta > Magnoliopsida > Santalales > Viscaceae > Viscum > Viscum album. Next base: position 119,659,578 of record OY728137.1, read on the forward strand.
AACTAACTTCCGCTCCTTCGTGGCTAGGTAGGGGGAAAGGGCCAGATCGATCGAGGGTGCAGGGGTAGGTGGGATAAGGGATGGGACAGAATAAGGAAGGTCAGAAGAAGTGGGGTCAGTAGGAGGTGGGTGAGGTGGAGAAGCTGGAGGGGTTAGGGAAAGAGGAGCGGGGTCAGCAGCTGGGGTAGGGTCAGCAGCTCTGGTAGGGGGGTCAGCAGGGGGCGGGGCTCGATCCTGAGCAAGGATGTAGGCACCCCCTGCTTCCGGACCAATCCCATGCAAATGGGCTTGGGGAAGTCCATCTGCTGGGGTGAGGCTATCAAATCATGAGGCAATGAGGGCGTGAATACCCCTAAGTGGTAGGAAAGACAGGTGGTGTAAAACCCGCGAGTTCAGGTTACCCTTACGGCTGGTAGACATGGAGTGGAAATAGGAGGCGGTAAGATAGGGGAGGTCAGGGTAGGCGTGCCAAATGACACAGGTAATAAGCTCCATGTCACAGCCAGTCACGACCCCATATCCTCATGGCAGGGGAAGAGGATGGCGCTGAAGCACCGGTGGGTGAAGCGAAGGATGTGGTCGGCTATAAGAGTGCTCTTCTGAGAAGTGGGGGGGTACTGGTGGTAAGGCCCAACGATCTCCTGCCACATGGAAACGAGGTCAGAGCACTCAGGTCGGGTCAAGTCAGAAACGGGGGGTGGGGTGATAGGATTGGGGTAAAAACCGCACCCTCTGCCAAACTCCTCCATCGTTAGAGAAAAACGTCGGCCGCCTAGCCAAAATCGAACTACTGGCACCGCATCGCCAGGTGTCTCTCGATACTCCGCTCTGTCAAAACTCAAATGAAGCCGCAAGCTCCAAAAATAAATCACGGAACATAGGAGTGCTGACATGGAAAATATCGAGGAGTGCGGTGTGCCCGAGAATTACCTCCAACTCCTCCCAAATACTGAGCCGTTGCGGGATGTTGTTGTCGAGGTACCGGCCACTCAATGGTATCAGCCGATGAGAAAAGTGTCGAAACCTGTCATATGCAAGGTCGGTGAACGGGAACACCGTGCAGGGATAGGGAAAACCTACAGGTCCCATCCCTGAAGCCGGTGCAGCAGCAACGTCTGGCTCTGAAGGGGGATCTGCTGAAGTAGAAGGTGGCTCGGTGGAAGGTGTGCTCGAAGAGGGACCAGCTACTGATGATGATAGTATAGGAAATGTGGCAGCTAGTGCAGCAGGAGAAGGCATGGCCTCATCGGAGGGAGTGTGTGGCTGCAGAATGGACAATGGAGGGAGCTCAAAGACTGGAGCGTCAGGGTCCATCTGCGTAGGTGGTCGGAGTCAGATCCGATGATAACTGGACTCCTCGCCCACAGTAGTGGAGGCTGGCTGCTTCCCGCACGAATGATTGTGATCTGACATATCCTGAAATAGAATGAAATATAAAGCAAAACAAAAGAAAAATAAAAAGGAATGAAAACAAAACAAATAAAATGAGAGAAAACTGAAAAAGAAAAGTACACGGCGTGTACTCAAGAGTACACGGTGTGTAGTCAAAAATGGAGAGTATCCTGTGTTCTCTGGACAGACACACCGGGGGAGAAAAACAGACCATGGAAAAGTACATGGTGTGTATAGAACATATATAACATGTTCACTCAATGTGGTGGTGGTCATGGTGAACAAATGACACGGCCATGTTATTATCAGTTCAGAGAAATAAATACACGTCGTGTAGGTACTGGACACAGCATGGACTGCACACAAATAACATGGCCATGTAGAGGGTGAGACACGGACCGGCTACAGAAATAACAGATACGGCGTGTACAGAACACACATGTTGTGTACTAGAACATGGGGTGACAGGCTGTGTTATGTGCCACACATGGAGGGGCTAAGGGAAATGGTCTACATGGTGTGTACCGAACATACACTCCATGTATGAAAATGGTGGGTGAGGCCGTGGGCAAAGGTATACTCGGGCACGATGAAAAGTTCATGGTGTGTACCGAACAGACACACCATGTGTATTCAAATTTCAAAATATTTTGTGTGTGGCCATGTACAGAAGTACACGACGCATGTTCTTCATTTCTTGGCCATGTATTGGCGGAATCCGAATGGTCGTCAAATCCGGAAAACATCTTAAACATGTCCAAAATATTGAAACAGAGGGTGTATAATGGTGTACCTGGAACAATGATCACAATGTATGAAGAGTCATAACTTGAAACGCCCCAAATCGACGGATCTGGAAAAGGGGGGTTTAGGTGGTGTTCAGGAGAAGAAACAGAAAGAAAGGAGATAAAAGGGGTGGCCGTGCTACACAGCCTCATGATGGGTGGACCGCGGCTTATATATCCAAGGTACACGGCGTGTATGTTTGGTACACACCGTGTATCCCGTTTTTTTTTACAACGATAATTATTATAGTGAACTATATAATAATTATTATTAATAATTAAAATAAAATAAATATATCTACAATTCTTATTATACATAAACCTATACACGCCGTATATCGGGAAATACATGCTGTGTATTTTAAAATGAGAAAAAGAGTAGTACAACCTTTGGTCTGGTGCTTGGGGCGGTATTCGAACTGGCGATCAGCCGATTCGAACGAACGCCCCCACCAACTTGAGAAAAGGTTTTTCTACTGCTCATACATATTATATATATATATATATATTTATTCTATACATCCTATACACACAGAAAGAAAGAAATTCACGCCATGTGGTTTTTATTTAGGAATGGATGGGGGTGAAGCGGGGAGATTAGCATGATTCAAAACCGGGCCATTTAAACCTGATTCTGAGACTCTGCCAATCCGCCATCTTCTCCCGCATGAAATTTATTATTTTTAAGACATTCTTAATTTATATTTGAAGAATTATGGCGCACACGGAATATATTGGGATACACGTCATGGGGTTTTATTAAAAGAAAAAATGATGGAAAAGGGACGGTTGTCTGGATTCGAACCCGGGTCTTGTGAAACCGGATTATGATTCTAGCCAACCTTTCCATCCCCATCACGGGTTTTATTAAACACATTTATATAGATACATATATGGAAAATACCACACATGCCATGTAAATAAAAGGAGGAACCCCGTGCTGAAGGTTGGTCTGGAGGATTCGAACCGAGAACGGCTCGAATAAACTCTTGTGGCTTTACCATCGGCACCAGCATCATCCCTGGTTATTTATTTGTTATTCTAGAGATTTATATTATTAAGATTAAAAATTAAAAATATAAGTACACGCCGTGTAAATAAGTGGGACATGGCGTGTAACCACTGGGTTACCTCCCAAGAGGCGCCTTTGTTTTAGGTCATTGGAACGACCTACTTACCTTGCTTACCTGAGGAGTATGGTGGACAACGTTCACACCATGTTTTCTATAGGATGGTAAGATTTCAACCGCTGCCCGTTTACCTTGAATGGTTTACCATATTCTCTATAAATTTCTATCGCTCCATGATGGAATATGTGGACAAAGTGGAATGATCCTAACCATCGTGAATTTAACTTCTCTGGAAATAAGTGAAGATGAGAATTAAAGAGAAGTACATGATCACCGGGTTGGAAAGATTTTCATGATATCATCCGGTCATGAATGGATCTTGTCTTATCCTTGTACAAATTGGTGTTCTCGTATGCCTCAAATCGAATCTCATATAGTTCTGATAGTTGGAACTTCTATTTCTCTTCAGATTCCTTCAGAACAAAATTTAGGGCTTTGACGGCTCAGTAGGCTTTGTGTTCCAATTATATTGGCAAATGGCAGGGTTTTCCATAGACGAGGCGGAACGGGGACATTCCTAGTGGTGTTTTGAAAGCAGTCCAATAGGCCCACAAGGCATCATCTTACTTCTTGGACCAGTGCTTCCGCGAAGTGTTCACTGTTTTCTCCAGGATCTGCTTGAGCTCACGGTTGGAGAGCTCTTCCTGTCCACTGGACTGTGGATGATATGGTGTCCCCATCTGATGTTTTACTCCATACTTCGACTGTATTCCTCTCATTAGTGTGTTTTCTAAGTGGGTCCCTCTATAGCTGATCAGTACACGTGGAACTCCAAACCTGCTAAAAATATTTCTCTTTAAATAATTTATGACTACCTTGGCTATGTCGTGAGCTATAGCAGTGGCTTCCACCCATTTGGAGACGTAGTCGACACATACCAGGATGTAAGTGTTTCTAAAAGATGGGGGAAAGGGACCCATGAAATCTGTGCCCCAGACGTCGAAAATCTCGACCTCCAGGATGGGCTGCTGGGGAATATCAGCTCTACATCCCATATTATTGGTCCTCTGGAACCGATCACAACATGAAACAAAGGCTCGAGCATCTTTGTGCATGGTGGGCAAGAAAAATCCAGGCTGCAAGATCTTAGCTATGGTACGGTCTGGCCCATGATGTCCTCCTATTGGTGAGGCATGACAGAACTCCAGGACACCGTGAACTTCATTCTCCGGGATGCAATGATGGATCACTCCATCTGCATAGGATCAGAATAGCAGAGGATCCTCCCATAAGTACCTTTTCACATCAGAGAAAAATCTTTTCCTTTTTTGAAAGGAGAGGTCGGGGTGAACGACACCTGTAACCAAAAAATTAGCGATATCAGTATACCATGTCCTAGGTGTTTCGTTGATCGAAAAGAGGTTCTCATCAGGGAAATCCTCCCTGATCTCCCGAACTTTTTCCTTCTCCAAATGAGGCATCTCGAGGTAGGATAGATGGACAGCAATGAAGTTCTCACTCCCTTTCTTATCTCGGATCTCAAGATCAAATTATTGCAGGAGGATTACCTAGCGGATCAATCGGGGCTTCGTGTCTCTCCTGTTGAGTAGGTATAGTAGTTCTGCATGGTTAGTATAAACAATAACTTTATACAACACTAAGTAAGAATGAAATCTGTCAAATGCAAAAACCACTCCAAGCATCTCCTTTTATGTGGTAGTGTAGTTGATCTGTGCCTCATTGAGCATCCTTCTAGCATAATAGATAGGTCTAAAAATCCATTCAAGTCATTTTCCCAAGACTGCTCCCACAGCGTAGTCGCTCGCATCGCACATCACCTCATATTATTCCTCACCATTGGGAGAAATCATAACTGGAGCTTCCACCAGGCGCTGATTTAGATGCTCAAAAGATCTGATACAAGTCTCATCAAACTCAAAAATGGCATCCTTGGTCAGATGATTTGTGAGGGGCTAGGATATTTTGGAGAAGTCGCAGACAAACCGCCGATAAAAACCTGCAGGCCTGAGGAAACTGCGGATGGCTCGGACGGAAGTCGGTATAGGTTGTCGTGAAATGACCTCGATCTTTTCCAAGTTCACCTCTATCCCCTTCGCTGAAATTCTGTGGCCATGGTCTATGCCACCTTGCACTATGAAATGACACTTTTCCATGTTCAATACTAGGTTTGTGTGCTCACATCATTCAAAAACATGCTCTAGGTGTCGTATGCAAATAGTGAATGATTTTCCATAAACGGAAAAATCATCCATGAATACTTCTATGATTCATTCTGCCTTGTCGTGGAAGATTGCTATCATACAACGCTGGAAGGTGGCGGGGGAATTACACATGCTGAAAGACATCCTTTGATAAGAAAATGTGCCATAGGGGAAAGTGAATGTGCTCTTTTCCTGATCCTCTGGAGCAATGGAGATTTGGTTATAGCTGGAAAAACCGTCAAGGAAGCAATAGAAGTTGTGCCATGCTAGTCTCTCTAGCATTTGATCCAGGAATGGAAAGGGTAAGTGATCCTTCCTTGTGGAATTTTTTAACTTCTATTAATCCACATAGACTCTCTATCCCGTGATAGTGCGTATTGGGATGAGCTCATTCTTTTCATTGAAATCACAATGATACCCCCCTTTTTGGGTACCACTTGGAGAGGGATCACCCACAGACTATCTGAGATGGGATAGATGATGCCTGCATCCAATAGATTGATCACCTTCTTTTTGACAACTTCCTTCATGGGAGGATTCAAGCACCATTTTGGTTGCCGAGATTTCTTGGAACCTTCTTCAAGTAACACCTTATGAGTGAAAATGGTAGGGCTGATGCCCTTCAGATCATCGACTGTCCACCCAATAGCATGCTTCCGCTATCTGAGAACCTGCAGAAGTACATCTTCCTGCACCTGTGATAGTTTCTCCTTATGTATAACAGGAAACGTTTTATTGGGTCCTAGATACCCATACATGAGAGAAGAAGGAAGAGGCTTTAGCTCGAGTTCAAAGAACCTTTAAAATCGAAGGTACATGTGGCTGCACCTCATTTTGTTCCAAACTATTAGGAACAACTGCACGCTACCAATAGTGGTCGCCCTGGCCTTCTATGAATTGCAAGTCTTCTGGCGCTTCTTCTAATACAATATCTTGAATAGTTAAGTTATTTGAAATAAAAGAACATCCCAGATCATCCCCTTGTTTGCTAAAATGATTAACCATGGTGGACACTGCATAACAGTCCTCATGCTCTGATAAGGAAGCATTTTTGATAACTTTGAAGATGTTATAGGAAACTCTTTCATCACCTACCCGAAAAATAAGCTCCCCTTGGTGCACATTGATCAGTACCTTCCCAGTTTCCAAGAAAGGTCTTCCATATATAAGAGGTGCTTCCTGGTCATCCCCCATGTCGAGGATGATGAAATAAGCAGGGAGAATCAGACTACCCACTTTGAAAAGTATGTCCTTTACTAGTCCCTTTGGGTGTTTGATGGATCGATCAACAAGTTGAAGGGCTACGCGGGTAGTCTTGAGCTCGTTGTGTCCCAGCATCTTGAAAACTCTGAGGGGCATGAGGTTCACGCTGGCCCATAAGTCGTAGAGGGCCTTCCCAAACTCGAAATACCCAATAGTACAAGGAATGGTGAAACTAACTGGATCTTGGAGTTTGGGAGGAATAGAATGTTGAACCACCGCGGAGCACTCCTTTGTTAGTGCAATAACGCACAAATCCTCTATCTTCCTATTATTTGAGAGGATTTACTTCTTGAATTTGGCATAGGTGGGCATCTGAGTCATGTATTCTGCAAATGGGATGTTGATATATAGATTCTTGAACACATCCATATATTTACTGAACTTGTTTTCTAGCTTCCTATGCTTCAATCTTTCTTGAAAAGTTAAGGCAGGCTTGAATGGTTGGATTACTTCCTTTTCTTTATTTTGCAAAGCCTCCTTATGCAGGATTTTGGATGTGGAGGGTTTGGTATTGTTACCTTTTTCATCAACAGTGGTTGTGGATGCACCTTGTTGTGATCATTGGTTCTATTGGAGCTCTTTTCCACTCTGGATCATGATCGTATTAGCCTCCTCCCTTGGGTTCTTTTCGGTGTTCCCCGGTAGTGTACCGGGATGTCTCTCTGAAAGTTGGTTTTCCAGCTGGCCAATCTGATTCTCCAAGCCTCAAATCAAAGCTTCACGATTTTGGAACCGAGTCTCAGTAGTATATATGAATTTAGTCATTATATCCTTTAACCTTGAGGTGTTCTCCTGCGGAGGTGGTTGTTGAGCCGGTGGAGGAGGTGGTTGCCGTGGCTGCTGTGGATGAGGGTTTTAATACCCTTGTTGCTGATAAGGACCCTGCTGGGGTTGTTGTGGCCTTTGGTATTGGTTCTGGTATGGAGGCTGGTTGTAGCTGGGCGGTCGTTGGGGTAGAGGATTCTGCTGTTGTTGGCCCCAGCCTGTGTTCTGTTGACCTCACCATGCCGGGTTCTGGTACTCCTGGTACTGGTTGGGCCCTCGATTTTGGGAAACATAACTCCCCTCGCTCGTCGAAGGGCCTCTAGTCGAACCCATGCATTCTCCCATGATGTGGTTATCACCACAATTGCCTCATGTTGGATGGTTCGCCACATGAACATGAGATGATCTTTTGAGGTTCAATGCATCGATTTTCTTGGACACAATGTCCAACTGAGTAGCTAACATAGTGGTAGCATCAATATTGTGCATATCTCACTTTTGAGTCCCCCGCTCGGAGTGCCACTGGAAGCTATTGGCTGAAATGTCTTCCAGTTTTTCAAATAGTTTTTCAGGGAATTTCCACATCACTGTGCCTCCAGCAGCAGCGTCCACCACGGATTTGGTATGCGTGGTAAGTCCTCCGTAGAAAGTATGGACATGCATCCATAGTGGGAGTCTGTGGTGGGGTCATTTTCGTAAAATCTTATTCAAGCGTTCCCAGGACTCGTATAATGACTCGGAGTCGTCCTACTGGAAGTTATGGATCTCATTCCAGAGTGTCACCATTTTGGATGCTGGAAAGTACTTGGATAGGATCGCCTGGACTAGCTCCTCCCTGGAGAGGATAGATCGTTGTGGCAGCCCCTTAATCTAGTCCTTCGCCTTATCCTGTAGAGAAAAGAGGAATATGTGAAGATGGATGGCGTCCTCTGACACACCATGGTATCAAAAGGTGTCACAGATCTCCAGAAATATGGAGAGATGGGCGTTCGGGTCCTCGCTGGCCAGGCCTCCAAATTGGACTGTGTTCTGGATTAGCTGCATGATAGCAAGCTTGATTTCAAAGTGCTGGGCCTGGACCGGAGGACGAACAATGCCCGTATCAGCTCCGACAATTGATGGAAGTCCATACTCCATAAGGGTACGTCTTGGAGGTTGTTGTTGATGGGGTGGAGCTTGCATGAACTGCTCCTGAGGGGAGAAGTATGGCTGTGGGAAGATTTGTGGCGGTGGCCATTGTTAATCCCTTTGGAGGAATTCTGTGAAGGCTCCAGGAGGTTTCTCTGGTAGACCAGTAGCGAGAGGCTGCTGATCCTGGTACTGATGCTCAGTCGCAGCATCTATGGCTGGTGCTCCCTCTTCCTAATTCACCATGGGTTGTGGTTGATGGTTGTGAGTTTCTATCCGTGTACGCCGACGATGAAGCAAGGTCAATTCGATTTTTGGGTCAAGAAGAACTAATTTCGAAGACGCGACACTTCTTGATCGTGTAAAACATCTAAACATACTCTTTAAGCTCTGCACAACACAAAAACGAAAACCAGGCATAAAAGGAAAAAATAAAAGAGAAATTTTTAAAAGGGATCAGAAAGGATATTTTTGATAAATTTTTATTTTTATTTTCACTTAAATCAATTATTAACACAATTTATATCTTATCACTAAAACCAAACGGATTCCCTAGAAACGGCGCCAAAATTTGGTCCTCGCTGTCATTGATTGAAGTTTTATGCATCCCAAATTAATTACTCGTTCTTAGAACTTTAGTATAGCTTATGATAGGGGTCGATCCACAGGGAACCATGGCATGTATGAATTCAATTGAGTTAATACATAACTAGGTGACGTATGCAGAATTTAGAATCGATTGGGTTGATTTTGGGTTTTGATTGAAACTAAATTGATTTATTTTGAAGAAATGGATACAGTTTGAATGAAAACAATGGGTATATTTTAAGAGCTTTTAAAATGGGAAGAAAATATGTGTCGGGGATGTGGTGATTAAGGAGGTATTATGCAGATTTTTTAAATGGTTGTGTTGTTCATAATAATTCAATCATTCTGGATTTCGTTTTGTTACAAGATTTCCTTGGTCTGGTTCCCCTTTTTTGGAATTAGATAAGTTGACTCGTTGGCCCGGTAGTCAGTGTTCTTAATTCTTTATTAAGTTCAGTCCATTATTTGAATCGGTGAAATCCTTACAATGATCATGGATGTTTTCACCGTTACATTTCCATTGTATCGCTGAGAATTCTTCCCTTGGTCATGGTCAGAATTCTCAGTAATATTTAAGAGTATATTAAGAAGAGTAAGATGAATTAAAACGATAAAAAACAATTATATAAAAAAAACATACAAATTACGATCCCCCCATCCACATCCCCAACACGAGGGGTTTAGTTACACATAGAAAGTGGAGGAGAAACGACACACGTGATACCTGATGGATTCATCGTGTAAGCGTTGAGGTAGGGTGTCAGAAGGTGGATTAGTGGAACTACGGCACCACGGTGGCTCGGGAATGGTAGCAACATAGCTTCTTCTCTCCTCCAAAGGTTTCAAAACCCCTCCAAAATACGTAGGCCAAAGCCTCTTTTTATAGAAAAATAAAGTACACGTTATATATAGAAAGTACACGCCGTGTACTTTTCGTAAATGCGTTTTGGCGCCAACTTCTCCACTAGAAGGTGGTCAAACACGCCATCTTTGACTTTTGAACACGGCGCCGCCTGCAAGTTGAGTGTACACGCCATGTAGCACCGCCATACACGGTGTGTAGTATCAAAAGTTTGTCCGACAGCCCCTTCTAGAACAGCAAACCCGACGTGTAGAAATTTAAACACGTCGTGTATCTTTCAACGACCACATGGTCATATAGACTTTTCTCAGTAACCACCGCATCTCGAAAGTGGTACACAGCGTGTAACTCTAACCACACGGCGTGTATCTCTGCCTGGTGACAGGGGCGTGTACTCCCTACTTTGGTCCATGTCCTTGTCTGGATGTATACGTCTTGTATAATAGTACACGCCGTGTAGTTTCAAAATTTTCACAAACTTCCCTGGATCCGTGTATTTATCCAGAAAGCTCCTGAAAGTAAACAGATTCACAAAAATCAAATAATATGTTCATAAAACAACAGATATTTGCTAAAAACATGTTTATATTGTCAATTATATATGTCGAAATGTATACAAAAATCAGGTGCATCATATATCATACCTCTTAATATAATAAAACTTGTTTCTACTAACCAGGGACTTCTTATAGGCCAGTGGTAGGTGATAAAGGCATGTCCCACTTCAGTTGTGGGTTCGATTCCCACAGCATTTTCCGACACGACAGGTTGTCGCCAGACCTACGAGTGGTCTTTTTTCTAAAATTGTACTATTATAAAATTCCAAAAATAATATAAACAAGTTCTAGCCATAAACAATATTAACTTATGTGAAACATAATCCATTCCAATCTTTAGGCTTATCCAAAATACTTCTTCCCAAGCTCATAATATAAAAAAGAATTAAAAGAAATGTCATTTACCGAGCATGTGAATACCATCATTTATCCCCATATAACATACGAGATATCTTGTTGGTCACATTCCAAACATGTGAATACGTTAATCATGTATTTTATTGAAAAATGAATACCCATTGAGCCTTAGTGAAAACATGAATGCTATAAAAAATTAACTATTTCCACATACCAAAATCCCCAAATTTCTATATACTCAAACCATGATATAACTTGGTCCATATATCAGTCATGAGCTCACGAATACTATCAAACATTTCATTATCTATTTATCCCTTCATTATGTCCATATCATCTTCTTTCCACAAATATCTGAATAACCGTTCCTGGTTACCAGTACCATTCAACATATACTTTCAAATACTTTATAAAAAACAATAGTGTAACAATACTTAGACGTGTCTTTATTCCATAGTACCATTACCTACACAACATTACTCTTGATAAACATAAAATCATTCCACTACCTTCTTAAGCCATTGACCGAGATTCCGAAATTATTTCATCTCACATATCATTTGCAGTCTCTTCATCATCATCAACATAAATACTACCCATACGACCTTGATGATTCTCTTCATGAGGCTTTCCCATAGGGCATTGGTTTGCATAATGCCCATAAATTCCACATTGAAAACATTTAATCATTGTTGATGTCATAGCAATACCATTATCCTTGTCCATGGTGTAAACTGACCCTTTTCCTTTGCACTTACTAGCTTGGTGTCCTTCTTTTCCACACCCTAAGCATCTTATAGTTCCTTTGAAATATTCTACTTGATGCCTCTTCCCACATTATTTACATTAGGGAAATTGAACTTTCTTTCCTCTATGATCATCATGAAACTCCATCTTTCTCTTATTAGCTGAGTAGAGAAACATACAAATGTTGATATTATTGATCATATTATTAGATTTATGATTAGGCATAATAATAATGTTTGGAATTTTAAATGTCATTTCATTTGGTTTCTCATGAAGAATATCATTCTATTGCCCATCATATCCTCCATTAACATGAATCTTCTGGTTTCCAGCCATTTTCTAAGACCCAAAAATAATAGTGTGAGATGTAAAAATCATGCTAGGTAAAACAGCATAATAAAGGAGGAGTACCGTTAATATATAACATCTTTGGTTTAATTCTAAAATTGTTAGAACAATTCTAGGACTATAACCTATACGTATACTTAACCTTAGGGACATCCCTATACATACCGTAGAAATATCTCTAGGGATCTCGCTAAAGTTTTCGCATCCTAGTTTTCAAAGTTTAACTAAACCTTTCCTCTGATACCAAATGTAGAGACCCAAAGCATGACGTACATAGACATTACATTATTTTTGCGGAATACTTTATATGTAACAAAAACAGACACCGAAGGACCGTAATAGTTTAGTGTCTTTGGAAACTCGGAAAAAAATCTTCTAATCGTGGTGAAAGATCATCAACATCTCCCATAAAGATCTTCTCCTTTTGTTTTCTTACCTAAAACCTTTCTTTATATCCTAGGGAAAATAAAAAATATAAAGGGTGCGCTCAAATTCTCAGTAAGGGTAAGCTTGGAGAAGATAAAACAAACCATATTCATTTGAACATAAAAACAAGAACATAATGTTTAAACATCAAAATCTTGAGCAATGACATAAAATATGGGAGTACATAAGGCATCGATCATAATAGAACACAAATCATGATAAAATAGATTGGAAATAAAACTTGTAATTGGGGAAAAACATTAAGCACATGATATGATTTCCATAGTAGCCAAGGCATTGCTGCCAAGAACATCTTAGTGGACAAAGTCCCTTTCTAAATCGAGTTCACTCCCCATTTCAGTCCTGTAACACTGAACCAGATAAACTTACCATTCCAGCCATGTCTATCTCATGAGATATAAATCTTTACCCAATGCATTGGAGGGAGATATAGGTCCCACCCATCTCATAATGGAATCATTCTTACCTATGCCATAACATAAACATAAATCATTAATCTTAACCCAAAGAATAAAATGGGTTTCATAAACATCATCCCATCATCACATAATCCATATATAAGAAATGGATATCATTTCATAAAAAGAAAAGTTAAACCATGTAAATCATAGAGAAATTATACTTGAAACATACACATATAAAATAATGTCATCTTAGATGTAAAATGGTTTTGATAAAACACTTGAAATGAATTCATGAAAAAAGTATCCTTTCTTTTTTAAAATCCTTTTCTTTTCACAAAATGTCATGAAATTTTAAAAGAAAGGGATTTTGTTGAAAATAGTCATGAAATATTTTTGATGAAGCATCATGAAAATAATGCTTTATAAAACCTTAAAACTCCTTTCATACTGTATAAGTTAAAAAAACTTTCTCATCGTACTTTTATCGGAAAAGTAAAAAAATACCTCGTATGGTAATCAAAAGAAAGATTCCTTCCAAAACATGTAGTAAAAGTTAGAAAAGGGTAAAAATGACTTTAAACCTACATGGAAGAATACTAAACATTTTATGAAAACATTTTTAGAAAACATGGACATGGATGATAAAGCTAACCCCAGTAAATACTTACGAATAAACAATCTCGGATAAGAATGAGATTTGAATAATTATCCCTTACCTTATGTCTGATATGCTCTGTATGTATCCAAAACTCGTGTATAATGATTTAAATATGGTCATTAACTTATTACAAGAATCATATTCACTGTTATGATATCATATATGGTTCACTTCTGACTTTATGTTACCTGTTCTTTTGTAAATTATATGTTAAAGCAACATTTTGGGTAAAATCATTTTATTTATCATACTTGTTTGGACTTGTTGTTCTTGATATTATTATTAATTATATCATGATTTAATTACTTCCAAAATGTAAATAATGATTTATATATCATATATATTTATAATATATATATATATATAATAGATAGATAAATGAAATAAAATACACCGTTCATGGAGACGGTAGGCCGTACGTACGGATGAACGCTATTTTCCTTTCCTTATTGAATTGAATGGAATTATGTATATGAAATAAATTTATATATAAATAAATCCAGTATCATTATTATGTCATATATCTCATTATTATTCATTATATATACTTTATAATCATTCATTAATGGTTAACATGGTGAATGAATCTCATCATGTCGTGGAGATGGTAGTCCGTACGTACGCAAGAGCGTTGATTTCATTCCCATGATCGTGGAATTGTATTTAAGCATGTGTATAATACTTCAGAATCAATATCACTTTAAAATTATCATATATAGTTATTAATTTACACCATTATACCCATACAAGTAAGGTTGTGGTCGAAAACAGATTACACCACAACGTGGAGACGGTATTCCGTACGTACGCACGCACAGTGATTTCGTTTTCCATAGGATGGATAGAAGGTGAAATGGGGTTGTTTCATATTTATAATAACTTATCAGTAAATTAAATAAACTGATGTTATTACTTTATAATGAAAAAACTAAAGAAGAATAATTTGAAAAGGAAAGAAACTTGAAATAATCGGTAGAAGAGATTACCTCTTATTCGACACACCTTCTTTAAGCTTGCTCTTAAGGGACTAGAGTTGGTCTTTTGAGAAGACCAGAACCTCCAGAATGTTTCTAGGGAAGTGGAGAAGAGAAATGTTAAGGGGATGGCCGAGCTTCAAGGCTCAAAAGGGTGTGAATAGAAGAGGGAGGATGTTCCCTTTTATAAGGGAGGAGAGGGGAACCTTTGGAAGAACTAAAAATATTATTTTATTATAAAGTCGTATTCGATTTTTAATAGAACAAAATTGATTTATTCTGAAGATAAGGTGGGTATGGATCAAAATTCTCTCATCCATAATAATTTGGAAAAATTTAGGTTACTATTCTAAACTTATCATTTAGATTTAACTCTAAGATAAATAATTTAACTTTTACCGTGTCTTCTTGTTTTCTTACACTATATGGTTATTAAATATACTATAACAAGAAAAACGAACCCCAAGTTGTATATTATTAATATATATAACCTTATATATGTCATTTGTCCGATACTTATATTTTTAGGAATAAAATTACAATTAATAATATAATATTTGTTTTAAAAACTATTTTATGTCAATTTCACACTATTTGGTAATTGATTATTGTGAAAATTATAACAGCATGATTAGTTCAAAAAAAGTTAATAAATTCAATAATAATATGTCATATTAACTTATAAAATAAGTTTAATTCATAATAAGTCTCAAATTACATTTATTTGGGTATTTATAATATCAATTAAGTTAATATTTCATTAATAAGTAAATTACTGTATCATAATTGTGTCATAAATAAATTAAATTATTTAACGTCTAAAAATTATAAATAAAATACCATTATGTAGGAAATCTGTTTCTCTTTCTAATGAATATTTATTTTCTGAAGTATCTTTTGTATAATCCTACATTAAAAAGGTTATAGTTATTAAACTATGATTTTAACTATTTTAACTATTCTTCAAATAAAATAATAATAATTGTCCTAATCTAATCCAAGTTGACCTAAATGGTCATATTTTATTCTTATGGTTGTTTCTGGTAGAATTAAACTAATCCAATAGAATTAGGTCATGTGTTAGGGTAATAATAATATCATTTTTACGCTTAATTACCCTATTTACTTTTAACCGTGGTAAAAAAAAGTAAAAATTACTATTCAACAAAACTTATTTTTATCTCATTGAACCAAATTTTAGTCATTGATATTAACTATGTCTCTCATTTTATTGAAATTCCACTCACAGAAGTGGTAAAATTATGTTTTATGTGAATTTCCAAATTCTCCTAGGAGGTGGGTAAAAGACGGTGAAAAGTTCAATAAAATTTTTATATATCTAAAATTATTATAAAATGACTCCAATGAATTACTTTGAACTTATATAGATATTTTGTTTCAATTTTGACCTAAAATAAAAATAAATTAAATAAATAATTTTTTAAATAAAAATTCGGTTTTTAAATAGTAACCGAGTGTTTTCACTATTCATCAAAAAATTGAATGTTTTTAGAAAAAATACCAAAATTTCACCCTAGGATAATTTCGATATTCCGAATCAAAAAATGAAGTCCATTTTGAAAGACAATGTTTATAAAATTTTAAATAGTGGTTATTACTAT
Organism: Viscum album; assembly: GCA_963277665.1. Lineage (NCBI taxonomy): Eukaryota > Viridiplantae > Streptophyta > Magnoliopsida > Santalales > Viscaceae > Viscum > Viscum album. The sequence continues at coordinate 119,675,767 of OY728137.1, forward strand.
TCATAACGGTTGGTTTATATAACATATCGTTGTTTAGTGAAACTTGGAATTGCGTACAACACACATTATCGTGGAAGGTAGTGATTGCATGTAATTCAAGACAAGTCATGGATGCATGTAGTTCAAGCTTATTTTGGTGTAGAGTACAACACAAGACATCAATAAAATTAAAAAGAATATTTTTCATAAAATCTCAGGGTGTTACAAATGGGGTGACATTTTTATTTTCTGAAGTGCGTGAGAATGCATTTTAGGGGATGAAGGGAATTATTTATTCAATGCCAATTTGTTGTTATTATAAAACACATTGAGTCTATACAGTGTTTTATGATACTCTAACCATTGGAATGGGTGTATTGTCGATGTATGAAGATTTATATGTTTCATAAGGGTCTTAGTAGTGGAGACCATATGAATTTAATTTCCTAACATGTGACCTTGATCTTACTATGGTCGTTCATGATATGCGTTATTGGAGGCAATATCTTATTGGAGAGTGTTTGGTGGAGTACACAGACTACAAAATTATTTAATATATCATTACAAAGTGTGACTGGAATCTCAGAAAATGAATATGGGTTGAATACCATCAATCCTTTGACATTGATATTGCCTATATTCTTGAAATAAAAAAGTGGTAGTAGATGTTCTAATCAAAAAACATAGGGATAATATCTTCAGGAATCCATTGCTAAATAACATTTAATGGACCACTTTTCTATGTTTCATCCAGAGTTTCAAGAGATTCATTGTTATATCATTCCTGTAGCCTTATAAGTTACCTCTTCCATTTTTTATAGAGAGAGGAGATAATAGTACTCATACCCCAAGGTTTTGGTCCATCCGGAGAGAATTTTTGGTGTGGACCCACCTTTGGGATGTTCTATTGAAGAATATGAAATACATAATATAGATGGTCATATCTAGGTTCGTACATACATGAGATTGGAGTTGATATGAGAATCACAATCCCCCTTTGGAAATTTCATCCAAGTATCTCTAGAATGTATCACGATATGTGTTCCTAGTATTGGTGGACCAGGATGAGATGTCATATTTCATGTGTTTTCATAAGGTGTTCCACCATTCAGTATGTGAAGGAGAAGAACCATTGACATGATGGAATGCGACATCTATTTTTAGTTCTTTAATGGAAATGGGATGATTTTGGGATGAATTTTTTATTTCTTTACTCATGATTCCTCGAGGTATAAAAGTTGTTTGGTTAGTCATTCATCAAGAGAAAAGAGACAACTCACTTCCTTCTTATCTAAGATACTTTCTTAGTTAATGATCTTGGAAGACTGTATGTATTTGAAATTTAACATCTACATGGGTTTCCTCGTACAATCATATTTGATAGGGAAGATCATTTATCAATGAGGTTATGGAAAGTTTCAAAAGTTATTTTGTTACATATGTTCTTCTATGAATATATTCTTCCCTTATAACAATTCACATTTAGAGTATACTATATCGCTATTAGAGGCCATACTCTAAACATGCATACATTATTTTTCAGCTTCATGGGAGAAACATATCCCTATCATTTCATTTTCCTATAATAATATGTTTTAGTAATCATTTCAAATGTCAATATATGAGGCCATATATGGTAGTTTGTGTGGTTCAGCCATGTACTAGTTAGAGGTAATAGATGTAGTAATATTATGTACTCATCTAGTGTAAGAAACAAGAAATCATGTTCATTTTATTAGAAAATTTATGTCAACTGATTAGTCTACATAGAAACCAAATTTATATCCCTTCAATGACGTCTAGATTTCATGGTCAATGATAATATTTTCTTACGAATATCACCTAGCATTAGGCACAGTTTGAGACAAAGTCAAGGGATGTGGACAAAAGATCTTTTCAGGAATTTTTAGAATTTTTATAGAGTCGGGATAATATCCAATCTATTATTATTATGTCATAGGTATTATTACATGGACAACGTCTTAAATGGTTCACAGTTTCCCAATTACCATGTCCTCCCATCTCCTACTTTTTATCCCAAGGTTATTGAATTTTATGTTGATGATTGCGTTCAATAGTATTCCATACACATCATTGATATGAGCATGAAATAATAATTATTAATTTCTACACATTAAACATGGGTTTTGTGGTATAAAAACAATGTACATAATTAGACATGGGAGTGGGAGGCCAATCCTCATGGTATGTGGTCGTATTTTTTCTCAAACAACATTTCACCACCCTTGGATGGGAAGTATGGGGATGAGTTATATTATAGGGGAAGACTGTAAGTACATGGTTTCTATATGAGGGTTGGTTTGTTTGAATAATATTTTAATTCCATAGTTTGAGCCTAATATATATCCCTATAGAGTCCATGGAGGTTTCTAGGGTGGTGGGGTCTTGTTTGGAACTCATAACCCAAAGCAGTGGAAAAAATAGTTGGGTTACACTATTAGTAGAAACCATACATCCCAGTCTCCATGGTTTACCTTAACCATTATGGTTATTTATATGGGCATAAGTGGGCCACATGGTTTTCATTAACCATGAAACCCAAACCAGATGACGATGAGAAGGAACTAATATTTTAAATAGATCCATGAGTCAAATTTTTTCCATGGCTTCCCAAACCGTTCTATTCAACCATTTTAGTCCACTCCATGGATAGTAAGCCACAAATAGTCGGTTATTAGTTCTCCCACCCATGTCTAAAAAACATGATGTCGTGTTTTTGATGCATGAAATGTCTATTTTTCACCTACCTAATTTTGTGTTTTACCCTCCTTCTATTTCCTCATAATGTAGACTCGATGCCTTATTCTTCTCTTGTGAGGAGCTCCTTTAACCTCTTAAGATCGGTTCTATGATTTCATCACCATCTAAACACGTAATCAATAGGTGATAAACTAATTAAACTCCTCTCCATTTGTGAATCGGTTTTTAGGGAACTTTCAATTTTTTTTCCAAATGACAACTTTTTTTATGCTATCTCTTATGCCATATTTTTAGGGTGTTCATCAATTCATCCATTTTCATCTGATCTAATCCATTTTAAGGGCTAGTAATGGAAATATAACCTACTACATGATAAATTTAAGTATCATATAACTCATTCATTAATGTCTCACATTCCTCAAATTGTTTCTATTATGTTCAAGCTAGTTTTTCTAGGCATCTCCCATTAAATTAATTTTCATTAACAAAATTTTCTAAATTGTATACTCTGACCCATTTGTGACTTATTTGACCACATTAGAGGTTGCTACATTAACACACACCAACCATATAGGATGAGTTCATTATTTAAGCCTCCTTGATCTAAATTGAGATTATTTTAGACATTGTTTAGGTGTTCTCATGTTTCCCTTGTTAAAGTAGGTGTTCCATCATAATTAAATGAAAAATTATATTGTTATGGGAAAATTATATGTATAAATATCACCAAGCCTTATCCATTTTAATTAAATTGATATTGGTGTCATTTCCTTAACTCACCTTTTAATGCTAAATTAAAGTAAATGGAAGAATCCTATTAACTGATTATGTAATTGAATTGAAAAATGGTTTCATTTACATAATTTATCGTGCCATGTTTTATGAGATGTAATGGAATAAAAGAATAAAATGATTTGATGGAATGAGTATTAAATTTACTACGATGACATACATGTTATAAATATAATTATTATAAGGTTACAACTAAATTTGGATATTTTACCATTATATAAGTGGGAAATGTAAATCTATCCTTAGATTTTGGAGGAATTACCTTATGCACTTGGAGTATTCCCTTACAAATCCTTGAGATGATTTCCATGGGGAATAGACAACATAGAATCTTTTCCTTGTATCATTAAGTGAATTCCTCATCGATGTATAAGAGATTGAATTAAATATTTTTCTCATATTATAATGTATTGGATACAATCATTGGATTTATCTAGATGCCTTCCGATTCACAACACCTTGGATTCACCCCATTGGGCCAATTTTTTCATAGCCTGTGATTACAATGGATGTGATCAATAGACATGGTTAGACATTTGTATTGAATAATACCATTGTATTTCTATTGGAATACACTCTAGACCTTATTTTTATATTTAATTAGTTACTATAATGAGTTGGCTCAGTCCCCAAGGACAAGGATGCCTGGTTTTTACCGTGGATTCTATTTTATTATTTTTTTGATCTACTTTAGTGATATTGAAAACATCACATTTTTCATCTATATAAACTAAATCTTAAATCGATGAATTAAATGGTTTCAATTTTAGACACAAACTAAGTATAAAGTAGATATGTATAGATGAAATTATTACATTAATTTTATATTTATCCACACCATGTAGATTAAATTCACAAAATGGAATTTTCTAAATGTCATTGGGGGAGAAACTACTATGATTTATATAGTACCCTACCAGGGATTCTCTTGGTACAGGGGATGATTATATTATCATAGTTGTTGAAAAAGGTAAGTGTCCCTCTTTGTAAACTTAATATGATTTCTTTAGGATGAGAGATATGTATTAGATGACTGAACCAGAGTTCAGTATTCTTGGACATTTTTTGGTAATTTTATTCTTTTATATAGCATGTATTGTACTGATAGCTTGCTTCCATGTATGCATCTTTTACCTTTTGTAGAGACATGGTATTACATCATATTTTGTATATGAATCATATTACATATTTTTTAGATTATATATTTTATGGTTGTTTTCTCTTATTTTCATCAACCATATTTATTATTACGCTTCTTCCATTTATTAATTTTATATAACATTTTTGATACACTCTATCATAAGTGAATATTCTCCCCACAGATACACCATATGCCCTCACTGCCAGTCGATATCCTCTGAAATACAACATGTAATTCATGAGGCTTTGTTCTTAAGTGAGTTTGGTTAGTCAGGAGTGAACTAGGCCTCGTATGGACCACGTACATTCCATGTAATGGTAATATAGTTTTACCTTCCTTTATATGATTCATCCTTTATCTTCTTAACATTCCATCTATCCATAAATGGAAACCTTATATTGCTAACTCATGAAAAATGATACCCTAACTATAAATAGGCATGTTGGCCAGGGATAATATAAAAAATTTCTTTACTAAAAAAATAAACTATGGAAACATTGCATCTATGAGAACATTATACATGATGCTCTCTTTTAAATGAGACATGACACACAACCAGAAAAGAAATGTGAACATCGACATAGCCAGCATTGGTGTCTCTAATCGCATGGGTTTAACTAAGGATAAAATATAATATATTGGAATCTAACAATGTATGTGGAATAGTAAATGTGGCATGTGAATATGTCTTCAAAATCTATAAATATAGTACAAAAGGTTCTTTTCATACATCAGATAAAACCCATATGATTTGGGTTATAATCCTTCATAACATGTATATATTCTTCCAGTCTTATTTCTATTCTCTAAAACCAAGGTTTAATATGACAACATAGAAAACCAATAATAGCATCAAACATTAACATCCACAAAACCAGTCCACCAAACTATACTGTAATTCAATTTGGGTGGAACTGACTATATCATATGACATTAAAATGCATCCCATGAGAACACATCTCTATGTGGGATGTTTCAATTTTGATTTCATACCCAAGATAATAACAAGCCCCATTATCACATGACTTCTACAATATCATTTATTTCGATGAATAATGTTCACTACTTTAAAAAAATAGAAGGGGTTATAACAAGAATGAATCTGGTTTCCATATACTTGAGTTATCCCTCTATCACATGGGGATTTTTCACACCCTATAACCCTAGGGTATCCATATTTGTACCTCTTAAATCTCACTCAACCCACATGTTTCATATTCTGCTACTACTGGAACAATAAATTCTTAATCTATTAGGAAGAATCCGAATTAACCATCATGAGTGGTTTAGCACAAAAATCAATTGTTGGAGGTACTATTAGTCAATCCACTTAGAGGTTCTTCATCATACTTATAAACTATAAAGGTGTCCCAATTTCTTAGAATATCATAATTTTGATCCTAAAATAGAATCCTAAATTTTTTATAAATTGGTGAATATTGTGGAATTTCCATAGTATACAACTTTATAAGATTATATCTGAGGGTTGAAGTAATAAAAACATGAAACCAAAACCCATTCCTATATAGTGCATGTACCAATGTTTTCTCTGAAACCATTTCCTATAGCTGTTGACTATAAAATTTGGATATTATATTCTAGGTGAATAGTGTGGTGGTTACCTTAACATCATTGGGTTCCTTGTCCTATGATCCAAAATCAAGGAACATTAACACAATCTCCCAAGATCAAAATAAAAAGATCGTATTTATAATTTCAACAAAATCCATTCTAAAGAAAACAACCTATAAACAAATATATCATTAATCAACCAAATATAGATTTTTTAGATTGTATTAGTCCACAACAGACACCCCAACCCCATATCCAATAGGTTAGGTTATTGTAAATATCCTTGAGTTGTAATAACACTCATATTAGTACACTTAACCCAAAGTACATGTACATGAGCCCACATATTCACACAAAAATTTAATATGGAAAAGATATAAAAAATAATATTATAAATATGTGAATAACATCTAGTCTCATAATAGAGTATCATAGAATGTGTACAAAAAATTTGGAAGATCAAAAAAATAGAAAGAGAATCTGACCTACTATAAAAATTGAGGGGAGTTCTTTCAAACTGAAAATTTTAATATCCATCCATAACCCATTCTATCCAACTAATATTTTCCCTCTCTTTATCCCCCTTGAACCATGTTTACAGTAATATCTTCTATAAAAAATGGACTCGTGAAAAAAGATCCCATGTAGGGGTCACTATAAACTTACAATATGGGACACACTTGAATCATTTAAAATAAACCACCATATGATGTTGGATATAAATCATAATAAAACAGGATAAAAACGATATCCCAAATATCCTAATTGAAGAATCAAATTCTCATGCTGAGGTCGCATCCTCACATCCAAATTGGGATTCTTTTAGAGGCTCAATGGTAGACTTATTATAAGCTAAGTAACTCATTAGGTCATTCTAGGATAATAGGAATCATATGAGAGGTCATAAACATCAGTAGTTCCCTTAATGAAGAAAAAATATAACTCCTAGAAGACAATGTACCATCTGCAATATCATAATAATCATAGTGTAGGGACCACTTCTCTATACCGTGTTCCATAATAGAGGGAACATTATCTGTAGTGTAGGAACTACTCTCTTGGAAAGAATGATGATGTGGGAGTACCACTATATACATAGAGGACATGTTCCCTTTATAGTGTCGGAAATACCTATTATACAAATAAAAAGGATATGGGAGACTCATACCCCAGTGAATCAGCTTTGTACTTAGCTTAAAATAACTCTGATTACCAAAGCCAACAACTATCATTAACATAGAATCTATGTAAGAAACATCCAAAATTATTCAACTTATATTACATATAATATTCCTTGAGAATTGCTTCCATCACATCCTGTGTTGAATACTAACTATGATGGGATACATGAAAAACCAAAATTATGTCCTAGTGATAGAGATACACAAGATATGAGATTTTGTGCGATGTACTGGATGTGTCACACTATGGTACATTACAAGTCTATTAATGTTTAGAACCCCTTATGTCCTATAATCCAACATAAAAGGTTTTTAAATATGCATTGTACATTGCTGCAATACAAGGTGTATAGAAAATAGGCCAACACATAGGTTTGTTCCTTTTTTCCCATTCCTATTAACATTCTGAATACATGAGCTTTTAATTGACACACATAGAATGTGAGGTGACATGGATACTTGATTGTGTATATATAATGACTATAGATTTGTGTTGATAAAGGCCATATGGTTTTTTCCCACCAATATAACTTGTGTTATTTAGCGCATTTCATAAAACCATTCATCCTCACATAGGGGTCTGCATGACATGTGTTTTTCTGAACAAAACACATTGTATATCTGAAGTATATATATTTTATAGTTTATTATGTATTCTACATTCAACCATCAACACCTATAAAATAAACCATGAATATCATATATAAATTCCCCTATAGGTAATTTACCATTAACAACGGATTTCAAAAATTCATATTACAGTCATTCTTTAGTAGAAAAAAGTTCATGAGAACACCTCTACTGACAACCACTCAATCCATTATATGGAACCACCTCTTCCCAACCACTTTTTGGATTCATCATGTAACTCCCATACCTTTATCATGCCTCTAAATTTGAAAACTAATCCCACAACAAGTATCTATTCTACCCAATATATATTTCATAATGATTGGTATAGTGACTTGAATTTTTCATTACCTAGTAATTAAGTTATTTTTTAGATAAAAAATATAATGGTGATTCAATCATGGACCAAAAGGTTTAGAATCATGGATAAAATACGTTCAATTTTATTTTACATAATAAAATATAAAAATTATTTAATTCCTTCTTCCATTTACTATTAATGGCCCTACATTATCTATAGTAAAAATAATCACATAATAAAATACATTAATGAAGGGGGTTACCTAAAATAACAGTTAGAGGATGAATAAAAAACATGAATCAATATAACAATGGAGAGTGTAATCATCATCACCATACCATAAGAATGTAATCATCATATCAATCAAAGGGGAAACCTTAGATAAAGTCAGGGAATGTTTAAATCCATAAAAATGAAACATCAAGTCATGGTGTACAATTTCCACACATTATTGTGAACAAATCTAGCATGATTTCCACACATAACATAAGTGAATAAATTATAACATCATAATTTTAAAAAATGATAGCATCATGTTCGTTAATATTTTACATAATATCATGATATAAATCACATTACCCAATGTATTAGAGTTATATATATTCTCGTACCCCCATCACATCATACAATTTACATAATCATGTGTGCCACTTAGAATGAATTAAAGTCGTAATCATGAAATAACCAATGGTAATATTGTGGCTTCATCAGGATTTCCTGAATCATAAATTCATGAATAAAATTTTGTGTTCCTATATGAAAAATGGAGATCATATGATGAAATAATGGATCATTTATCCTCAGATAAGAAATAATAAATGAGCAGTCAAATATTTATTCAAAAAAAATGTTTAAAAAAATATTTGGATTAAAAAAAAGGTGGAAATATTAATATCCTCTAAAAATGAAGAATAAACAAATGATATTTTAGGAACATAAGAGGAACATATATTATAAAATTGCTTTTAAATAGATACTAAACATAATATTGGGAGTTGTGTTCGAGATAACACATACCTTAATTATAATATTATTTAGTCTCTTTTCCACCACATGATTATTAAACATAGGATTATTCAAACATAGTTACAAAAGTGAATTGTGTTAATTTTTTCTAATACATATCCATTATAATTATTGTAATATATTTTATAAAATTGTTTGTTAAATGTAAATTGTATTGATATCATGTTTTTAATTAAGTTTTCATGTTTTTCTCAATTTTACTATTTTGTTAAAATTCTTTTAAACGTAAGAATATTTATCTTCATAAAATTAGAGTTCATCTTATAAACTACCTATATATTGTATATATAATTTATAAAATCCATCTATGATGTTTTTAATATGACTTATACATAAATGTCTCCATATGTGGTTAACCAACTATTGATGGGACATAGTCAATAGATTAAGAAAGAAAATTTGAAATTTATATATATAATAAATTTGATAATTATAGTAGGTTAATGTAATTAAATATGTAAAATTAAATATGGATTAATCTTATATGTTTTGGTTATTAATGGGGTGATTGAAAAAGAAATATTTGTTGAAAAAGTGATTATTAAATAGAAAGGTAATTAATCATCGATGTAGTTTCTCTTGTACGACACTAAAAATACCTAAATATTTGTACTTAGATTACTAATGAACACCCCGAAGGATTATAAGGAGGAAGATAAGAAGAATTTTAAAAAATTCATCTTTTTCTAGATTTTGGGATGAGTGGTATTCCATGGGGAGGGATATAAGTTATGTATACCAGAGGGGAGGGGTATATTTAAGAAAAAACATTAAAAAAATATATTTCAATGTTAAAAAATGTAATAGTGAATTTTTGATAGTATAAATCATATATAAATATAATATAATTGTTTTCAATACATAATTTTTTTTAATTTATAAATCATTATTTTTTTAATAGAATATAAAAGGAAATAAAATTTTTTATTTTAAGGGATGACTTTTGACATCAGGTTTCAGAAATTGATTTTTATGTTTGGAATTTATGTTATTTTATTTTAATGGTTCATTTCAGAAATTAAATATTTTATATCTAAGCCTCACGTTATAGAATGTAATATTTTCTTATTAAATACTGAACAATATAATTTAAGATACACCTGCTGTGTAAGAAGTTAATCATTATTATTAACCCAAAAAATGAAATAATTTAGAAATTATTCATAAAATAACCCTTGAAAAATTACTCTTTGATCACTTAATATCGTATTAATTTTTTCAAAATATATCACTATCAATAGTAATTTTAATTTTTAACATAAAAATTACAATTTTAGTTAAATTATTTTAATAAATTTTATAAAAAAATGATTATATTTTATTTGAAAATTTTAAAGAAGTTATTAATTTTTTGGAATTATAATATTTATATTTATATAAATTAATCCTAAAAGAACATTATTTATATCAAAAGTTATTATTTATATGTAATGTTACTAATCAAACGGTCAATTTTCTATTCAAAGTGGTCATGTTTGTTTTACAAATGGTCAAGTTAGTATTCTAAAGGTCACATTACTATTCTAACAGTCACATTACCTCATCTAAATTTAACTTATTTCAAACACTCAATATTCAATAAAATTCCTCAAAAATGATATATATTATAATTTTTTATGATTTTGACTATTTTACAAATATTTCCATTCTTTTCTACAGTCTTGGAAGTGGGTTGATGATTATATAATATTGGTCTGGTCTATATTTATTCCATTTTATGTTTTTTGTTCAATTGAATTTTTTTTATTTTAATTGGGTTCATTACTATTTAATATAAAAATATCAATAAATTAATTTCTAATTCATTACTTTTATAAAACTATATAGTTTATTATAACATCCATGTATTTTAAAATATAGATTTCATTTATATCTCAGGATTGTAACATTATTCCACCCATTAGAAATTTCAACCTCAAAATTTCAACTCGTATTCTCATTTCACAACAGGTGAGGGTAATTTTTTCATTTTTTTCATCTAGTTCACATGTCTCAACTTTATACTAACGATTCGTCCATAATACATCGACAATGTGAGTTGTCTCATTTCATATAACTTAGTCCCTATGCTCCTTTATCATCACAATATTCTCCTCATATGAGAGTTCATTCTCTTGTTGTGCCTCCTCCATATTTAGTACAAGCCAGAAATTAGGTTTGTACATCCTTTGGAGAGATATGTGGAATAAATTATTAATATTATCAATACTTGGTGGATGTGAAAACTTATAGGAAACTATTTTTATTTGGTCAATGATATCAATTGGTCCAATGTATCGAGGACTACTCATATATATCTTTGCAAACATAACTACTCTATTCTATAGTGATTTTCAAAGGAAAACATTTTCCCCAACATCAAACTTTGATTCCCTTCCATGCTTATCATTATATAAAATTTTCTAACTCTAGGTAGATTTTTAATATTGGTGGATGGGTTGAAATTTATATAACATATCTCTCACAAGATTAGATCCAAGTAGGTTATATTTTACAAAATCACCCCAACATGTAGGGTTTCTAAATTGACACGCATAAATACATTTATATTGATCCTTTTGAATACAAGATTAAATATTTTTTTATGTATGAGAACTCGACTAATGGGATATATTGATCCCATATTCCTTTAAATTTCATATTGGAGGAACTCAATATGTCTTAATTAATTTGAATATTATATTGATATAGGACATGAGTTTGGGGGTGACAAGCCATAATGATATTCACTTTAGTACCCAAACGATGTTGAATAATTCTCTAGAATTTAGATATGAACCTTATAAAACAATCATATATGATGAAAACTAGAAATTCAAGAAGAATCAACACTTACATCACATATATCATGGAATTTTGTTCAACTATGAAATATTCTCTATTAGTGATGAAGTGAGAAGTCTTTGTGAGTTGATCCACCAGAACCTCTATAACATTGTTTCCATTGGTTTTATTTAGGAGACTAGTTATTATTTCTATGGTTACATTTCCCCATTTCCACGTGGGTTTGGGATATGGTGGTATCATCACATTGGGATTCATTCTCTATACATTAACATGCTGAAAAACCAACATCCTTGAGATATACTCTACAATGTACATCATTATGTTGTCCCACATAAGGTAATATTGATTATCATGGTACATATCAGTACATATAGGATGGATAGGTAAAGGTCATATATGTGAATTATCTAATAGCACCAGATTTATCTCGGGTTGTGAAGGCACAACACTCCTATTTCCAAATTGGATCACACCATCATCATCGATATGGAAGTAATGATGATTCCCGTTTTCACTACTTTTACATTATTTTTTAGCTCCAAATCATCCATGTGTTCCTCCTTAATCTTCTATTTGGTAGATGATCGATTAAAAATTTTCATAGTTGGATTTAATCCCTAACATTATGATTTCCACATCGATACATTGTACATCTATGAATACATGGTCTTTCTCAATCCCCATCATGGATAATGTATCATGTTTCTTCTCTAGTAAAAGCATCATCTAAGTTTTTCTCCGTTCTAAGATGGTAGTGAATAGGGAAATCACAATCATTCATTATCTCTACCAATCTGGGTTGATTCTTGTTAATATCCATCAATGTGAATATATACTTTAGAATATTGTGATTAATATATATATATATATATATAACTTTTCACTATAGAGTTAGTACTACCAAATATACGGAGAAAGTATAATATTTGTTAACTACATAAGACACATCAAGTAGTTCAACTCATGGATATTAAACTATAATGAATTATAGTATATCACGTTATAATTATTCTTGAGTAAACAAACCAATCCATTAATTTAAGCATCATTATATGTCAAACAACCTATTTTAATTTTTGTTAGTGTTAGTACAGCTATAGTTATTTTCTGCATCTTGTGGTCCATAAAGTATTCCTCACATTCTTCAATCTAGACATACTTTACACCTTCCATGTTAACATAGTCAGTAGGCTATAAAATCATGTGACATTAATCAAAATAACATCATTAATACGCATCTAAGATAAAGATAAATACATATTTCCACGACACAATTGGGGGAAATATTCACCAATTAACTTTTTTAAGGGTCCATAATAGTTCCATCACTTTTGATCATGTACCCAAGAAATGTGATATTCCACATCCAAAAGTTACACAATTTAAAATTATGGTACATTTTATTAATACTTAACATCGCTAGAATAATCCACATATTTTCGTCAAATTCCTCCTTACTCATTGAGTAGAAGGAAACATTATCAATAAAGGAGGCAAAAAATTGTCGAGATTGTCTCTAAAGAATGTATTAATCAAATATATGAATATTGTAGGAGAATAAGTTGGTAATAATATAATCACCAGAAGTCAGAGAGTCCATATTTTTAATATAAGGCTATCTTATAATTTTTTTTCTTCTTCATCTTCCTTGGATAATATCTAGAGCGAAGGTCCTTTGTTGAGAAACATAGATCCCGTAAATGTTGATCAAATAAGTGGTCAATCCTTTATAAAGAATTATTTTTATATATTGTGGTCTAATTATGCTATTGATAATTGTTACCCACCAGCATTGATCCTCCCTACTCATTGAAAAAGGATACTAAGACACCCCAAGGTGACTCACTAGTTCATATGAACCCTTTGTCAAAATTATTTTTCAAGTACTTATTTAACTCATCTACCTTAATATGGTCCATCTAATAGGGGTACGTGAAGATAGGAGTGGAACTAGGTATAAGTTCTATTGATAACTGAACCTGAATATATAGTGGATGTTTGGGTAACTCTTCAGCGAATAAATAACTATATTCCCTCACAATGGAAATTTTGTCCATGTTTATACCTTATTTTTAATCAACCATTTGTTAAGGGTACGCATCTTCAAATGGTATCACAACCCACAACATTGAGGTATTTTCAAAATGAGATTCATGATCTTCCATTCATCATTAGAGGATCTCGCCATGCTTCCAAATATTAAAAGTTATTTCATTTTCCTAATAGTTGTTCTGTTCATTATATAATGAGAACCATTTCATGATTAATAAAGAATCAAATTCCAGAAATATAAGTATAATGAGATTCACTAGAAGGGTCTTAAAATGTAATTTTATAATAGAATCTTCTAATACATGTTTCTCAATAATTTTACCACTATTTATTTTCACAAAAATATCTACATCAATTTATTGAGATTTTAATCTAATAGTTCTATCAATCCTGTATGATATTACAACATTTTTAGAACAAAAATAAAATAAAAATACTTCCTTGGTAGTGTGAATATTACTTATGTCATGTACGACTGAATTTCATGATACCCCTCAGTAGTGGTTATCGTGTAATATATTCCCTTTTCTTTATGATTTTATGGTTTCTGACACTAATTACCATCATGGTCTTGTGGTTGAGTCCTTTTTCCAGAAAAATGACGCTTCTTGATGTGGTATAAGAATTGAACCATGAGTGTCGTATTCTATTCCTCCATTAAAATGTATTCTGATTTAGGTCTCTTCCAAATTCATTATCTTAGTGGCCTTCTTTCCCACACTTGGAGAATTTCCCTAATCCATTAATGTATTTCCATTGAAGCTTCGATACACATTTTTTACTTGTGAATAGTTGAGAATTATTTCAACCTATTTCATTATACCCTTCAGCTTAAAACTTCATCTTCCATTTCTTGTCTTCATAACCATGGTACCACTCTCCAAAACCCACCTTTACTTGAGAGTACACCGAACAACCTCTATGTAATCCCAAATGTCTTTGTTAAGTAAAGTTTTTTAGAGGCTTTGTTTTCTACCACTAAATAATCTATTAATTTTTCTGTAAAGGATAATAATAAAACATGAGTTATATCCTACAAGACGAGTAAAATATTTCTCATAAGAAGTTATCGATGCCCCATCCATTTTCATAATAACTTGGAAATATCTCTTCATCATTACCTGATGATTTCAAGGGAAATTATTTTAAATAAATAACTTAATAAATTATTCACACCCGATTTATTCCATTTTATAATTTAGAGTATTATTATTAATTAGTTATAACCATTGATTGACCGCTATATCTAAATGAAATATGGAAAAATTGTACTTCCCCACATTAGAAAAATGGAGAATAAAAGAGATATTCTCTACTAAGAGAGCCCATTGTTTCATAATATGTGGACCAAATGATCCACTAAACATAAATGGTTGTTTTTCACAAAGGATTTGATAGTTAGTTAATCCTTAGTAGGGGATAAATACAATTCCACATTGTTTAGGTTACTTTTTATAGCCTAAGAAAACTGGTAAAGCATCATAATGAATTTTTGAACTCCATCTCTTATGGAAATGGAGATGTCCTTCAAGAATTCATTGTGTTGTCCCTCATATAGTTGTTTTATTGTTCCTCCAAACTCACACCATTTTATAAAATATAAATTGTTTGATAAAACATAATTCAACAAATCATTAATGATATTTTTTTTATTTTGTGAAGTTAACACTAAATTCTTATCATATGGTTTCCAAGAAATTCCTTTCTGAAAAAAAAAAATTCTAGGCTTATATATAATTTTACATGTCCTAAGGTTTATAACTAACTTTTTATAATATTAATTCCAAAAAAAACTACACCAAACTTTTATACCAAATATAAAGACCATAATTTTCCATTATATAAAGACATAATAATTTTCATTTCAAAAAACATAATAGTGCTGCAATCTAGGACCCAATCGTTTAGTATCACGGGTATATTATCTGAAACATCACATTTACATTCGAAAATGGAAACACTATTTTATTTATTATTCTACGTTCTTTTATTTTCCCTCGTTTTCTCATTAGTTAAATTAATCACATAAGGATCTATATCCATGAATTGATTAAGACAAATAAATTATAAGTGGATGAAATAAGGGAACTGAATAAATATAACATGGGTGAGGATAATCACAATAATCATATCATGTACATAAAATCATATTCATAATTATGGAGAAAATATTATATAAAGTCATCGAATGTAGAAATTCATAAAAATAAAACATCATGTTATAGTGACCAAATACAAGTCATAGTTTCGAACAAATCTAGAATCATGTTCACACATAACATATATGCATAAAACATAACGTTATCATGGTGAACAATGATAGCCTCATGTTCATGTATGTTGTACATTATATCGTTATATAAATAAAATTATTCAATGTATTGTAGGGATATATAATTCTAGTCTCATCCATCACATAATAATATTTATATAAACATGCATAACACACAAAATATCTAACAATTATAATAATTAAATAACCCATCTAAATAAATGGGTTTCAAAATGTTTTTAAAAAGAATATTTTCATCACAAAACAATAGGGATACTATATGAAAAAAATTAGATCATACATTGGACTAAGAGATCATTTGTCTTTAGATGAGAAACAACACAAGAAGATTTGATGGTTTGTTATGGAAATACAATTATTTTTTTGGAAAAAAAATTGTATTTTGATAAAAAATAATTTGTAAATATATATATCCATGAATAAATTAATAATAATGAAATAATATATAAAATTCATTATTATAATATTCATTCAAAAATTAAATTTAAATAGGTACACCCCAAACAAATGTTGTTGGGATCGAGAATCCCCATAACAAAATTCATGCTTTATTTTATTTCTTTTATGACTCCTAAATATTAAATATATGTTTAATAAAAAATATATCTAGTAGTTAATTATGTTCATATATTATAATATTTATCCATTACAATATTTTATTTTACGTTATAACACTCTTTAAACAATAATTGTTTTGATATCATATTTTTAATTACATTTTCCTGTTTTTATATATTTTACTACGTTTAAAATTCATTTATACATAATACTAATTAAGTCATGAAGAATAAAAAGAATATATTTAAATATATATTTGTTATATATAATTCATAATATCCATAAATTAATGCGGTTATAGTAATTTACTTTCAGATTTCTATGTAGGTGGTTAACTGATATATGACATGACACTATCGAAAGACTGGGAAGGAAAATTTTAAAAAATTTATATATGGTAAATATAATATTTATATTAGCTTAAAATAATTAATATAATATTTGTTTATGTGCAAATTAATTTTTTCTATTGTGGTTTTAAAATTGATGGATTAAAATGAATGTGAATAAAAAGAAAAAGATAAGAGTTAATTGAATTTTACTTAATCCCCATTGTCGCTTCTCTTGTATGACACCAACCCCTGTATGTTGTTTTGAGTAAGTTATATCAAGAAATATTAGAAGAATTATAAGGATCTTGTGAATAATTATATAGGTAGAGTATATTATTTGGTATGTGGGGAATGAGTGGTTTTATAGGGGAGGGGTTATTTATACTTGAGGATTGCATTATTTTTTGAACAAAATATTTAATAAAAATATATTTTAATCGTAAAACATCTAATATTGAATTAATAAAAATATAAATAATATATATATATAATGTAATGATTTTTAATACTTTAAAATTGATTATAATTTTAATTCATTTGTTTATTTAAAAGGTTGGTTGAATGAAATAAAAGTTGTTATTTTAAGAGATCACTTTTGACTTTATGTTTGGAAAAATAATATTATAATATTATAATTTATATTTATTTTATTTTAATGAATTATTTATGAAGTTAAATATATAATGAAGGATTATAAGGTTCTAGAATTTATTTTTTCACTATTACATCATTATGATGTAATTTATGATACATTAGTTATGTGAAAATTATATTATTACTATTCACATGAAAATTGATGTATTAAAGTAAATTAAAAAATCAAACTTGTTCACTTTTAACATGATTAATTCAACAATTATTTTAATATTTTCATAATAAATTTCTATCATATTAAATATAAACTTTCACCCCCCAAAAAATATTATTTTTATGAAATACATTAAAATATACTTTATTAAAAATGTGGTTGTATTTTCAATAAGTTTTTTTGAAACATTATATTTATTTTTTAGAATTATAATATTTTTATTTACATAAATAAGTCATGATTAATATTATTTATATCAATATTTTATATTTTTTGGCAAATTTATTATTGCAATGGTCTCGTTACTATTCCCAATGGCCAGGTTACTATTATATCAGACACATTACTATTCTAATAGTCAAAAAACATCTTAAAATTAACTCTTCATTATTTAACTCAATATTCAATAAAAATATTTCATAGGTTATATATATTCATTTCATAAGATATTAATTAGTTTATTAATATTTTATATTTTTCTATATTGATGGAAGTGGGGTTGATTATTATATTAGATCGGGGATATGAATATTTTAACATTTTAGCTTTTATATTTTATATTTCATGTCCAAATTAGTTTTTTTGTAATCTTAATTGGGTTCATTCTTGATTAACATAATATTATTAATAAATATTATTGGGTATATTTGTGAAAATAATACTGTATAGTATATTATAACATTGACTTGTTTTAAGTTACAATTATCATTTATAAAATCTAGGTTATTATAATCAGACACCCAGTTATAGTTTAATAATCTGCCAATAATAATATTAATGTAAAACATCAATGAATTGAGGGACAAAGGAACGAAGTAAAAAAGAGAACCTCCAATGAAGGACATATTAACTTTGTCATCCTTGATATAATATAATGTTCATGGATGATAAATATACCATGAAATAGAAAAAAAAATCTCACATTTCAAATTCTAGGAAGAGATATAAAAGATGATAAAATTAAACCTTAATGATCCATGGATAAATTTTTAAATGAATATACTCATGCTCGTATCAATAACTGTGAATGATGAAAATAAACCACAAAAAACATCCCTACCTCATATTGGATTTATCCTTAAATAAGAATTCCCCTATAAGCATTGAAGTTGAGGAATTCATTGTAGTCATTGCCCACTCCTATAATTCCTACATCAGTTTTTCATCAATATTCTATCCCATGGACAGCTACTGATGCACTTTCTACCAAATACCTCTCTCCATATTCTAAATCCTATATTGTTATATAAATAACCATAGGTAATTATCAAAATAGTGGTATAAAAATGATTTTTAGGGACAGTGAAATAAGTAAAAAATGTATTAATAATTTATTTTAATCTATTTAATATGTTCAGGACTTCGCTCTGCCAAAATGTATGATGTCAAAAAAATATGATTAACCTAGGGTATTAGTCATGTAACATATGTAATGGTGTTCTATTTTATACCATCTAAGAAATAGTTTTTATTTTGCTCCATTAATTCTAAAAAACCAAAAAACATTTCAGAATAAATTTAATATTTTTACTATATAAACACTGAGGCTACACAGACTCTATAAATATGAGCTGCCTCCAAAATTGCCCCGGAAAATATTATTCCAAATATTACAATGTTTAAAAAAATAACCCAACTATAAATAATAACCTCTTGGTGATTAGGGTGTTGGGAATAACAATCTCTTGGCCTGATTGAGTATAAATATTATTATAAAATAATTTTATTTTTATTTGATAACATTTTAATGTCTAGTAAAATTTAATTAAATATGATTATGTTTTGTTTTCATATCCAATTATTTACTATTTCATGTGGTAACATAAATTCTCTTTCCAATGTATCTTTATCATTTTTTATGAAATGAGTTGGCCTTGTTCATGATGTATTTTGAAATCGCTAAAATATGTGTGGAAGTCCATGGATCATTCTATATTTAAAAAGCATTCCTTTACATTATTGGTTCTTTCTTAAGATGATTAGTTAAAAACCATTATTTATTTCAACATAACTGGAAGGTTGATATATTGTAGGTGATCACTACTAGTGGAAACTCACAATCATTACCACACCCAAATTAAGGATAGAGTGGTTAGTTACTCCCTCATTAATCAAATTTTAGTATAAATATTAATCAAATTATGAACATGATAGTATAACAATTTGTGATAGAACTCTTCAAACATTCACCCATTTCTTTTCTGGAATCTAATAAATTTTCTTATCTAGATTTTTTCATTATTTTTTAAATTATATCCATACATGATCCCTTTATTTAATATTACTAATTATAAAAATTTATAATTTTAAATCCTCCTTTTAATTTACCATTGGTCTCTCTTACACTATAATTTAATTATAACAATTTAATTTATATATTTTTTACAGAAACATAATAGTTTTTTTAGATCATAATAAACAATAATTATTTTAATAAATGAAATGATATCAAATTTAATGAGTGAATCATTCCATGATGGGATTGAAATTTACTTTGTGATGGATACATAAGATACTATGATTGATTGATATTAATATTATCGATGTGATATTATATAAATTAAATGAGGAGGTTTTTTAATTATGATGATGAATTATATACATAGGGAGGAATGAGAATTTATATATGTTAATAATTTAAATATTATGATAGGGTAATAATATATTATTGATAGTATAGAAAATACATCAAAAATTTTAATAATTATTTTTCCTAGTGAAATATATTGAATAGAAAGGATATCATAAAATTAAATATAATGATATGCATTTTTACTAATTGGTTTATATAAAATAAGATGATATAAACATTCAATTGAATGTAATGTTTGTATTATTGTGACTATAGAAATAAATTATATTATTATATTATTTTTATGATGATTAGTAACATTTTATATATATTAATCATTTTCATAAGTAAAAAGGGGTGTATTAAAGAAAAACATGGGAATTATTATAGGTGTTAACAAAGATAAATCGTTATAGAGTTAAATTTCCTGTATATAATAATATATAATTTATTATTAAATTTAATGAAACTAATGAATTTTGATAAATAGATTTAATTATGGATGTCTAATGAATATAAATATTATCTTAACCAATTCTAGCAATGAAAAAAAATACAATTATGAAATATAAATTAAATTTTAATTAAATAAATGATCAAATTAATGGAACTTTGATTACATAATTAATGACATATAATTCCTAAAATGATAATCACAAATGATTTTTTCAAATGTAAAAAGTAATCTGGTGTAATCATTTAATTATATGTTTAGGTTGAAGAGGAAAATAAATTGTTGGCTCCTTAGAACCCCTTATAATTTCAAGGTTATAATCATAATATAGTTATTCAATATAATACAATTTACTATTTGTTGGATTCTAATGATCAAAGAGTACAATCATTCTTATAGAATGATAATAATGACATCATATATTTTTAGTGTTCTATTAATTGATTAATGTGATTTTATATCTAGTTATCGTATTAGTATATTTTAAAGTCTAGTTACTAGTGGATATTAATGATTAATGAGTACTGCCATTACATCTTTCACACTCATGCTATGAATTTTATTTTAGTAAGATTAAAACATTTAACATTATTACTCATTCACATGGGTAGAACTAGTGATGGCTTATACATTTAAAATTTTAAGATTCATCAACAAAATTAGTTCAGTAGTTATGGCTGCTACAAAAAATTGAGAAAGATGATTATTTTTACCTGGTGTTGATACAATTTATCTAATACAGCTCAAGGATTATGGTGAATAATGATTCACGTTAGAAATACATTTTCTCATCCATAATACAAGGTTTGAGGTATACTATATATCTTATTGTTTTCATTCCCCTAACTATAGATTTTGGAAGACTAGATATTTACTTATGACAATAGTATGAAAAGGATGTGTAGGAATTCTTCAATCATCTCTTGATTGGGTATCCTAGGTGAATTAATGGGAAAAAATTAGGGGGGTGTAAGATGATATTATATTTTCCTATATGTTTTTTTATATGAGACTATAATCCTTATTTGGGGGTGTATGATACTAAAAATTCTATGAGATATGCATAGTTGTTATTTCTATAGATAGAGTGACTTGAATATTTCTCAGCTCCAGTGGAATAGGTTGTAGAAAATTAGGTCATTATTCAGATGTATTATTATTAAACCCTAAAAATCTGACATCTAGATTATAGAAAAAATACCCTTATGATAAAATTCACATGGTAATATCTGATGCAATATTGTTCATGGAGGCCTAATTTATTTTTAAATTTTGGAAATTTGAAATATATATATATATATATGTATAAATATAATAAATTTACTATTAGAGGGAATGATTAAAGTGGGTTTTAACTATCCTGATAATGATTTCTCAAGATTAGTAATAATATAATGGCTATGTGTTGTGAGACTAGTTCTATATAAAAAATTAATAAATGATTATATATGTTGCCCATATAAATTCATGTGGATAGAAGAATAATTTGAATGAGTATACTGACTATTATTTCACACCCATGTAAGAGAAAATATATGTTATTTTCTCTTATTTTCATGAATAATAATTTATTTAATTGGAATATAACCATGAATGAAAGAAATTGATAGTGGACAAGGTTTGTGATCTTGTGGGGATTTCATTTTTGTGGGCCCCAATGTCGCATCCATGCTTATACACACATTTATTTGGGATGTTCATCATTTATATAGTGTTTCATTTCATTAATTCTATTTTTTTATATTTATGGTTCATATGAATGTTTTATATTTCATTTTTTATGTCTATTTATTTATATATAAGAATTTTTTTCATGATTGAAGATGGTGTTTATATTTATAGTTAATTCATATCATCATTTTATGTGGATACCATAAGGGTTTTCACTATCCCTTATCATATAATATGTTGTCTTATGTAGTTTTCTTACTAATATATAGGTATAAGATAATTGTGCTATATTATATCTCATTTTTGGTATCTATTTTTTACGGATATTTTTTCATGATATTTTTTCCTTAATGATATTTATTTAATGGGTCCATCTTTAACAACTATTTTTTTTATATGACAGTTCTTGTTGACAGTTAGTATTTTTTTAATGTATTATTTCATATTTACATTGTTATCTCTCATGATATTTCATGTTATGTATATTTATAGGTGCGGAGATAATAGATTTTCAAAGAGTGACACTTTTAAGGTAATCTTATATATGTGAGATGGTATCTATTATTGTTAATATTAGCATAATAATGTGGTGTACCTTATTTGGATATAAGTTTATACATATGTTTGGTTATAATTATTCAGTGCATAACTGAAATCGGGTAGTACCGTTGGTTTCCTCAATGTTTATGGGTTATATTTTCAATTATAGAAAACTGTTTTGAAATAATTCATAAGCATACATAGGTATGGATTCTAGGTAAATTGAGTGAAACTCTCTATAGACATGTACATTAATCTACATGATCTTAAGAACATAGTGGGTTAAATAGAGTGAGGGTGTCCTTATATTTCCATGGACTCACCCCTACTTGCTTACATGGAATGGGATTTGATGAATGTGTGTAGGCTTTATGTTTCATTATATACCCATGTATCTTCTTGATGTGAGGCTTGTGTATAAGGATAGGTAATTTTATTGTAGTTAGTGGATTGATTAGACATTGACTATAGAGTTTTTCCCAAGGCTGATGAAATTTTTTTATATTTTTATTAATAATTAATTTTTAAAAGACCCCTATACATTTCATTTTATTATTAATTATGATTTAGTTTTTTTTTCTGATTGTTTCACATTATATTTGTATGCATCATATTTTTGGTTGTATAAATTATATGAAATGTATTGTCAAATACCACTGTTGGATCTCAATTTTATATATTCAATAGTTTTTGTTATATCTATTGTATGCATGAGTGATGATGAATATTTAGTAGATTCAGTTATGATTCCTGATGTTTTATTTTGGGGAACAATATCCCAATGACTGTATTAGGCCCTCACCACAAGTAAACATACTCAAAAAATGGGGTTTTATTCTTGCGGTCGAAAAATACTCTAGATTAAGAATAGCTAAAAGAATACAAAGTTGGGGGTTTTATAAAATGGTTTCAATGTGGTGGTTTTATAAATACATAGTCTACTTATGGTTGAAATTCATCGGTGAAATTATTGAATAGGACCATAAAATTAATGCCCCACATGGTTTTGGTTGAATTGGAAGTTTTTAGGTGGATATCCAATGTCAATAATAAGCACTCTAGGTATGAGTGATATTTTGGGTCGATCATATCATTAAGGGATGGATGGGGCATGGGAAAATCATAGGAATTAATGAGGTTATAATTTCTATATTGAATCATGTATCATAACATGGGAATTATTCTAGCATATCACATATTCCAAGGGGTGGTATTGATTAACATATATTCTAAACAAAATATAATATTAATTTATAGTTACTAAAAATATATAAAATTATATATTAAATACAATATTTATGACCACAAATATTTATCAAAATGATTTATATTTATAATTATTTTATAATTTGGATATTTTGACAACATTTGGAGAATAATTTTACACATTCTGACAAATTTGAACATTGAAAAGGAAATCATGGGTTGGATCCAAGAACACGTACTATTTGGTTTTACATGATATGGTTTATATAACATTTAATTTTAAAATGAAATGTGTTTTAAGGAATGATAATATTTTTAGAAATAAAGAATTTATATGATTACATGATGTGTATAAATTTTTTAGCAATTTTTTTGGGTATAGATAGTATTACCTAGAGATATGTGTTTTTGTGGCTTTGTGATGGAAATCCTTAAATTTCCTGATTTTATGTAAAAACTATGGGTCCTTATGAAGTGGGAAAATTAATTCTATAGGTTTTACATAGATTACTTTGGGATATGTAATTGTATATTTTAAATGTCATGTTTTAGATTCACGGATTATTAAACCCTCATTTCAATGGGATTTGTGGTCTATTTGAGAGATTTCTAAGATATAGGTTTGATGAATGGGTTTTTGGTTTATCTAACAATAATCCTCGTATGAATATTGGTATTCATATCTTCGACTATGTGGAGGTATATTTTTAGAAGGTCATTTCTATAGTAGAAATTACTATTATCTGAGTATGTATTCTGGTATATTATCATTATAATACAGTGAAACTTACAACTAATAATTTCTTGAATATTATATATTCAGGTTATAATGGTTCATTTTTAAACCTTGTCAACATAATTATTCTTTTTTTGGGTAGTTAGATCATGTGATAAAAATTGTATCATGAAAGTGTAGATCGATATTCTAGGAATAAAAAATTATAATTATGATTTGGTGACCATAGATATTTTATGGAATCATAGTGATGACATGAAATGGATTTATAGGGTACATTTATTTAGATGTTTAATGATGTGTATCTGAAGACTGATAAAAGATTTTGATAGGATATATTGATGAGGTAATGAATTTGACACTATAATGGGTATATAATTACGGTTCATTGGATTTTGAGACTTTTCAAGGAAAAAAATAAATCTGGGGAATATTTAATAACCAAAATAATACTCTTTTAGTAGAACTGGATGTATGTTGGAATCTAATATAGAGAAAACTAATGAAAAAAATATAAATTTTTTATTTCGATTTGGAATAATAATATCATGTTTTCTTTTAGAGGATACATCAAAATATTAACATGAATGAAAAAAATATAAAGTCTCTTAGGTGTTTTTTTTGTGATTTTAGTACAATTAAAAATTTGGGATGTTTCCCCCAAATCCACCAGGTACTCATTATGGTATCATTGGGTAGCTGATGAAGTAACTTATTGATCTTTGAATGTTTTTTTCCCATATGATAGTTTGTTTCACCCTGATAGATAGTTGGTGGTTTACAATCTGGTACTTGATTGTACACTAAATCTTTTTTAATATATAAAATTTTTAATTTTTTTAATTTTTCTTTTTATATAGCATGTATGGTTATTTTTTTAGAAGAATTATTATTAAAGGTGATCATCCCCATGAAATACATTGTTTACTCTTGATCATTGTCAGTTCTATGTTTATCCCTCACATTAATCAAAGTAAAAAAAAATTTTCCTTCTCAATTTTATTATTCGAATCATCATCGTATGATTTATTTTATCTGGTAAATTGATTAGATTTTAAATTACACCGTAATAATGTTTAATTTTATTATATTGTTGGTGATTTCTTGTATGGTAAATAGCAGAATCTCAAGAAATACAATTATAGACAATTTATCATCATTGAACTTTTTAATGTTTTCTATATAGTTTAACTTCTTTTATTTTAAAAAATATTTCAAATTTATGGTTGATTATTTTTTATATAATGTTTTTTTTGTACACCCATGTATAGTAATGATTCATATTCACTCTGATTTTTATGGTTCTGGAATCATTATATCACATGGTGATTATTTTAACCTTAAGTCCAACTATGGGATTTTATTTTAAAATGAATTATCAATATAATTATGCATATTTTTATTGTTTAAGGGGTATTTGAGATTACTGTGGATCCTAAATCCCATAACACATTTATATTTTCAGGGAATCACCTTCCCCTTACCAGGGATCCCTATGTTTTTTTGGCAGTGATAGTCTCCTATTAATCACTAGTCCACATTCTTAGATCCATCTAGTTCATTCTTCTCATGATTCATACAATTAGTTTTCCTACTTTATTTTGATCTACGAGTTCTTTATTTCATGTATACACTCCCCATTAAATTATTTCCAAGCCCCCCCAACCCATTATTTTTCAATCCATTTTGAATCTTCTAGATTGAGTTCAAAGTTTTTTGTGATGTTTTGGGTGTGAAGTTCGATGGTTTTTTCCTTTGGAATAGTAGTAGTATTTTTCTAATTATATTTTTATACATTTGTTTACTTGTTGAATCTGGTATTTAGTTCTTACATTTTCTTATGATTTATGTTTCTTTATTCCTGAACCGATATTATTTGAGTTTGTTTATTTCTTTCATGTTGTTTTGGAATGTGTGGGTGGATCTTTTTTTTTTCTATAGTGGTGGGACTTCTGGTGACTTCACTCTTTATTTTGTGTCAATGGTGGATATGTTAAAAAATTATCCTAGAGGTTCTAGGTGTTAGTGGATATTTTATCTTATGAATGGTAATCTGATTGGTTGGATTTTCTTATGATGCTCATTTTCCTTGTCTTTCATCATACCTGGCCCCATTTTAGATAATTATGTAGAGAACAATTATTGCATAGGATTTAGATGGTGGATATGGTCTGAGGTGGAATGTACATTTGGATTGAATCTCACTTAATTATGATTTATTATTAGTGATTCATCCTCAAATATGTCAAAAGAGGCTATGTTGGGTTAGTTTGGTGATTTTGGTAACTTATGGTGGTTGAGAGGTGATAGTTTTTTTCTATAGATAAATTGAAGGTGTTGTGATGAGTTTTCTCTTGGCTGATGGAAATGAATAACATGACTAGGTTATAATTGTAACCTTATTTTTATTTTCTAGAATATCATTTCTTCAGTGTGATGTATTTTTAAGGTTAATTTATTAATGATAATAATAGAGATTTTTTGAATTTTTTTTCATAGTGATCTCTAGTGACATGATATTACCAGAGTGGTAGAGGAGAATGACATAATGATTGGGTTAACTTAATTTTTTGATCATTTAACGTGGTGATGTTTTCACTCAGGGATGCTAGTTGTTTCATGAAAAAACTATCAATGGAAATGTGGATATGGTATTATTGATGGATCAGTTCATATGATCAATGAATTTTTTGGTGATTATGAAATGTTCCACAAATGTGAAAATATATATTAATTGTTCAATTTCTTGTGGATTTACATATCACCAATACCTCTCCGTTTTAAATATGAATTATTTAATGATGTATTGGTGTACTCTTTTTTATCTATTTGTTGAGGTATTTTTATATTGGATTTATTTTTATTTCCCACTCAATAGTAATAATGTTTTATTTATCAAACATTATTATAATATAGGAATATTTGCCATATACATTTGATTATAAAAAATTAGTGTTATAAATGGACACGTAATTGTGGTTAGTGGCCTTTACATATTGTGTATATATATCGGTTGGATTGTGTTAGCATTATTTCTCATAATTTTATGCTCTTTTACTATTATTATTATATAATGTATTTTTTTAAATAAAAACATTTAATTATATTAATGGGATAAGAATTAAATAGTCTAATTGTCACAAAAGGATCATTTAATAATTTTTATGGTTTGTTTGGTGGTTCCATGGTTTAATGAGTATTTGAAGCCTATGAATATATATGTTATGTGTTTTTTAATAAACCCACATTGATATTATTTTAGAAACACTTAAATTTATAATAATAATACTGAAAAATGGCTCAAATAAATTTTAACCAACCACAAAAAATCCATGACAAATTCAAAAAGAATAGTAATTACAATTAAAAATTAAAAATTCAAAATCACATTAGTGAACCACCACCATGCCATGAGCTTCCAAAACACCTCATATCCAAATTATAAATTTAAAAATCCAAAATCTAAATAAAAAGGAAACGATGACCTCAAAAAACCCTATCATATAATGGATATGTACACACCTTGATCAAAGATATCCTCTATGAGCCAAGAAACCTGACCCTCCATTGATGTCATCTTCACTTGCAACACTAGCGAGAGCAGTAGGCCCCAATATAGACCTTCAAATAACATATCATTGATGAAAACAATTGTCCATGATGATCCGAAATAACCTAAAAATATCAAACATATACAATTATTTAGGATACACATAGTGATCTCTTGAACCCAGTCGACCGCTAGTACATCGCATCCCAAAACGTCCCTACAATCGAAAATAGTAGACTGACTTAGAGATGAGAAATTGAAGATGAATATAGAGAATAATTGGAAATGGATATGGTTTAAAAATTGATCCATTACCTTTTCATGTATATCATATCCCTTCTTTTGAGCCTCCACATACCAGCATTGAAAAATACATCATCAGTAATAAAATTGATAAAGTTTTCCATCTGCACTCCCTCATTGAAGAATAATGAGCCTAGCTCAAAAATCTATCTACAACATGTCTAATAAAGAACCGAACATTTTTAACAAAGAATGCCTAAGAATTTTGAAACACAAATCGATAATGAAACTCCACATGAAGTGAATAAAACTCTTGATGGAAAGAATAACCTCACTATCTAAATGATCCAATTGGAGGATTACCAATGTTGAGATCCAGTAGAAGAATAAAGAACCCATAGAGGGGATGAAGAATACAATTATAGAAGATAATAAAAACATAGAAACTAAAATCTCCCCCTTAAAAACCAATGAATGTTTCCTCAAATCTTTCATTGGGCCCGAACAAAATGGTGTCGATCTAAAGGTGTTGTACTGTAAGGGTAGTTGAGTGGAAAAAAAATAAATTCTACCACTAATACTGACCCAAACAGCATAAAACACCATCACCCAGACCCAAAATAGATGTATTATGTGAAGGGGTAGTCATACACTGTGGAAGTGAGAGACTTAATATTTTAAATGGTGAAAACATAAAAGGAAAAAGTGTTCTATTAAATAATTTTGAAATGAAATTTCAAAAGCAAAATTAAAAAATTCCAAAGAATATTTCACAATGTTTTTCCATAGACCTCATGTGAGTACACTAGGAAAATATATCTATATTAAGTAATTGTAAAAAGGTATTTTAAATTTATTATTATTAAAATTAATGAGGGAATTTTTTGTATTGTTTTAAAGGATTAACCCCAAATGGAAAATGTCTAATATTTGAATAAATTGTATTCATATATGTTCTGTCCTATATAATGATGCTTCATATTATTTCCTGACTATACATAAAACCCTCTATAGTATAGTGTTTGGTTTTACTATGATAATATTTAATTTTTGGGTCATGATGATTGTACACATGTGAAATAAATAAGATATCTGATATATGGGGTAATATAAGGATTAAAAACCATATAACCTAATCCATAAATATGATAATTGATAAACTATACCTGAAACTCAAAATTATAAACCCCAACCTGTAATTACATAATACTAAAACCCTAAAGCCAAGGATAAATTATCGAAAAATCAAAAAACAGTTCCAAAACCATAAAAAGTAAACCTAATACCCCAAAAAATAGATACTAAATCATAATCCATTAACCCTAAATCCTAAAACCTCAAAAATATAACCTGTAAAATAATCCATAAACCCTAAAATCACAAACCCTAAACTCTAAACCTTAAACCATAACCATACAAACACAAAAACCTATCACATCTGTATAGAATTAGGGGAATTATAACATATACTGTGATATATGTATTGAAATGATAAGTAATATTTTGGGATATAAAATGAATCTCTCTAGGGGTAGTATATCTTATAGTATTCCATAAAGAACTATGGAGAAATGATATAGTCTATAACTAAGATATTTTTGATCAATATATTATTACAATTAATGTTTTGACCAAATTTTTATTTTACCATTTTTATTTCATGGATTCATAATTGGACCCTCTTTGACTGCCCTTTTGTTTTAGTTACGGTTATTATAATTAATTTATAATTGTTAGGACCACTGTGTATTTATTATTTATTATTATTATTGTGATTTCATATGATCTTTGATTTGTTTGTTATCGATTTGTTGTGAGATTGTCGATTAGTTACATGCGACTTTCTTCATATAGTGAGAAAACATTTTATTCTATTCGAAAGTATCTATTAACCTATCCCATTATAGTAAGATTGTTATCCTATATACATTATATATACTAAAGGATGTTCCCTCCCCCTCCACGTGTCAGAACCGCATTTATTCTCTTACTGTTTCCCTCTCCCCTCATTTCCCAAAACCCACCAAAATCATTCTATACTAAACACCTATATACAAATTCACGATTCTGTATAATATATCTCCTCCCATATAGATAAGACTTTAACCCCACCGTATCGATTGCTACATCTGCATAATTATCCACCTCGGTCTATGACTATGTCTTAGCCTCCAGCTCCACCTTAGCCTTCGAGTCCTTCCCCGACTTCACCTACACCTTTACCGCCGTATTTCCTACTCCACCTCCATGTCCTAATCTCCTATTATGACTCATCTCCCCCTCCCACTTTTTCCTCATATTCATCCTTATTTCCTCCTCCCCTATATCAACCACATTCTCCTTCCACCTCTGAATCTAAATCTTCACTGAGATTTTCATCACATCCTCTCCCCTCCTCCATCGGTTCTCTCACAACCCTAACGCCACCCCGGCCACCACGATTAGCATCATAAGGTAATAATCCTTGTCATTTATTCTTACCCATTATTAGATATCCATTCAATATTTTCTATACATTACTGACATGAGAGTATCTCTTGATTTCTAGCTACACATAGTTATCAGATCTCCCCCCTTCCTCGAAGCATATTTTCCCCCTCCACTAGATCTGAATCGACCCTTTCTAGATCTGAACCAGATTGTTCATGTATAAAAACCAACCAACATATATTGTTTGAAATTTCATTTTTTTAGTTCTGGATTTTCATTTATGTGATTTATATCATAATGGATTTATTTTTAAACTATTGAATCCTCCACTATGTATTTTCGTGCAATAATAATTTTTACTATAAAAGCCTTATAATTCATTGTATGTTATACAGTTTTGATGAGGGGTGAACATAGGTAGAACGAACAAAAACCTATTATCATATCAAACCATTGGTGACAACTATTGAAAAGAGGCATCTCCTTAGAGAATTTCCCTTTGCTGTAATGAACCAGAATTCTCTACTATATTCTATTTGTTGTATTTTTTCAATTAAGTATGATATTTAACCTATAAGTCATTCTTACTCATACTTTCTCTGAACATAATGTACAAATATTCTTATATTATATCTTCATCTATCTTAGGTTAACTCCTGGGCTGACCAAGACTCATTTGAAATAATATAATCATCATTAGTAAAATATCTAACATACACTTATGGTGTTCCTAAAACCCTCCCTTTTAGTACATTTTAATTCATGGGTTTAACATTTTATGTCTTCACATGTATTTTTATACCACACATGTGTTTAATTTCATTAATCATATGTTATTACTACATACTCATAATGATAAGGTTATGTGGGAAGAAACTTATCACCTCACTAGGATGTTGATGATGATTTTTTTAACGTAGTGTCTGATGGTAGTTAGTGAATAATTTTAATCATAATAATAAATATATATATATATATATATATTTGTGATCCACTTATTTTTTAATGAAAATAATGAGTAAAAAATGTGTTTTTTCAATGAATTCATGATCATTCTATTCCAGGAGAAATGAGTTCTTGATATATCATCCAACTAAAGGAGATACCCATCCCAGTTATAAATTAACCCTTCCATAGTCTTATGTGGACTCTACCTTAAAAAAATGGATCACAACACCTTTAAATATCCTTGAGAGCACTTTTAGAGTTCCATGAAACTCTACATGACCCTAATTAGTATGAATGGTACCCACAATCTATAAGTAATTTTATTATTATATAAATTAGGTTACAAGGTTGTTAGTCCACTTTTTTGGGTTTCATTTTTGTATGTTGCTTCAAAATGATTTCACTCTCCATTCTTAAATGATCCCATATCTATTTTTTACAATTTCACTTTATTTATATCAAGTTCAATCATCATATGTTTAGAGATATAATTTCATGAAGTATAGGACCCCACACTAGAAACAATAAAATGAAACAATTCAGTAGAACAACATCAAAATTTATATATTGTCAATTCCTCTTGGATCAATTTCATTGTAACTGAGAAAATCATTTCACAGGATACATACTTTATACCTTTTAATAGGATTTTTATGGTAAAAAAATAAATCATATTTTTTTTCTCTTTGGAACAGTTATTTTGTTTGTCACTTAGAGTGATTGTATTGGTTGTTTCATTAAATATATCATTATATATCTATATATTTTTACAGATCCTCTAAATATATGTCCTTCCCATGTACATAGTTTTTCCAATCATCACAAACACAACTGTTATCTCATCAAAACCAATCCTCAACATACAATTTGAATGGTTTTTGAGGTTTTCATTCCTCATTTGATCATTTTACCAAATATAAAAAAGATATAGTATTTACATAATGAAATGTAGGATAAAACATTGGAAGATACACATATACCCCTAACTATAAACATTATAGAAGATAAAATGGAAAGTTATGTTTATGTGGGAAACATCTCTGACTATATATCAGGATATTCCATATCTTCCATAAAAAATTAAATGCTATTATCAACATATGCCACTATATGTTTCTCACTATATTTCTATGAAAATATTTTTAATCCCATTTTAGGGTGATTTAGTTTCTCCTCACCCAATTGTTGTTTTCTTTTTATTTTGATTTTGTGTTTACATTCGTTTCCTCCTTATTTTTTAGATTTTTTCAATCATTAAAATCAACACTATGCTTCTTAGAGATACAATTTTTATAGAACTTTTTCACTCTTGATCATATCCATATACGTTAATGATATGTTATTTTTTATTTTATTTTTTAATATCCCTTTTGATAATTTTATTTATTGTAATTTCACCTAATTTTATAATTTTTATCATATCTATGTACAAAAGGTTAATGGTATTTTTTTTGTACATTGTTTTTAAAAATGGGATGTTATATTATTATGAGTACGCATATAATATAATTACTGATTAATTTTATACAATGTTATATTAT
Organism: Viscum album; assembly: GCA_963277665.1. Classification (NCBI taxonomy): domain Eukaryota; kingdom Viridiplantae; phylum Streptophyta; class Magnoliopsida; order Santalales; family Viscaceae; genus Viscum; species Viscum album. The sequence continues at coordinate 119,709,831 of OY728137.1, forward strand.
ATGATGTATTAGATGATAAAGAACCAAAAATCATATTAATTTCTTAATATTTCAGAATGTAAAGTATTTTCTAAAAAATTCACAATATGAAGTATCTTATGTTTTTTACATTATTTCAAATCATTGATAAAATACTTCCAATTGTGAAATAATATTTCTTTAATATTACTTTTTTAACATGTTAAATGGTGAATTATTTTTTACAAGAGAATTTATAAATTATTTTTTTCACACTTGTAATCAAAACACCAGTTTAATTTTAATAATAACCACTAGTAATATAATATTCATATATCAAATTTTAAATAGTACACCACCCTTGAAGTATCATATTATTCATGCCATCTAAAAAACACAATGACCTCACCATTTTTATATTTATATAATATACATGACATCAAATTTAAAAAAATCATTCCAATTATTTATCAGATAGTATATAAATTTTAAAATCAGTTTTTAGGAGAATGTGTGATATGATCATTCTAACAGTTCTCCATTTATATTATCTCTTTGTTTATTCAATGTAGTTAAATAAATTATGCCGACCAAATTCTATTTTTTATAGGTGTATATGAAATGTTATATAGAGAAATGTTGTGCATTTAGTGGATTCATGAATCTAATGGGATTTTCTATAACATATTCTAGGAACCAAGATGGAAACTGACTAGTTTGTGGATTATATGTGGATCCAAAGGATAAGGGAAATCTAAATTATTCACGATTACTGATTATATTATGGATTTAATAGAAAGTTGGGGTTACTATTGGTTTTTCCTATTTATTATTTTCATGAAATTTCTGACTCTATATTTTCATATTGAATTTCTTTCTCTTGAACCATTAGTTATTTAGGATCATAAATGATACAAAAATGTATTTAATAAGATCCATACCAGTCATACATTCACTAGAGTGTGATACCATATTCCCATTCTAATTACTATCTTTCTACATCAGCACCTAACCAATACTCATGACTAAAAGAGCCTTATCGGGGATACAATGAGTACCAAATATATCATGTTTTGAACTATAATAGGACCATACATTCTAACGACCTGTACAGGTGGCCTAGGAATTTTTAAAAATACCTTTTTCATCAATGATGTTGTGACTCTGGATATGTTTCTTAGCATGGTGTTGTGAAGCATCTCATGAAATAATAAGATTTTCACGAACATTAATAGGATCCGAATTTGTATTACACTCATTAGCCTATGAGTCTTTGGAACATTAATTATCATCTATTTTAAAATTCTAGAGTTTTATACCATCATTAATCTTCACAGGCAAGTTTACTCCATTACAGTGTTCCCTGTGTTCACTATACGAGAATTCAAAAAATACATAATATATATATATATACATATATATCCAAGAAATGTTATCTGAGGTATTGAAATTTACTCAGAATTTGTTTCATAGTTATTCTATCTTTGAAATAAAATGTACCACATTATTCAAAATTATTTTATTTAATTATTTTTTGTTCAACTAAGCGAATTTCCAATCAAGTTTATTCATGGTTGAACCTATTTTTTACATAATATTGTTTATAATGTATTTGAAAAAATAGTTACAAAAATAATTATTTATAAGTAATTTTTTTAGTATTTTTATTCTTTTTAGTTTTGTAATCTATATATATTTACTATTTCTCAATGATTTTGTCTACCTATGCATTCTTATCTAAGGAATTTTTCACGAAACATCTCACTATATTAATAGATTATCATCATGTTTTACAATCACACCATGAATGAATCATGTTTCATAGCATGACATAGAGTATATGCAAGGCCTATTTTTTCAAAATCTTCTTGAATTACATCTCTTTTATTATATTTATAACCCAAAAACCATGAATTGATTTACATCCAGTCAATATAAAATCATAAAATTCATATATATATTTAATATAATCTCCATCATCTCATTCCCAATTTTATGTCAATATTAAATAGTTCAAGGAAACAATCACCATGAATTCTAATATCTCAATATTTTAATTCCTAATCAAAACAATTATACCAACACTTCAGGTATGAATTATTTACAATAAAATATCACTTCATCCATTATTTATGTTCACACGTCACATTAGCTAAAATGTTATTTTAAAGACTATAATGAAGTGTTATGGATGGATCACACATTACTTCGAGTATGAAATATTTATATTCTTGTTTTCTATTTCTAAATTTATGAAATTTTTTAGACAAATAATTTTTTTAGATTTACAAGTAAAATTTTACAAAAACATTTTTGAAAATTATTTTGATTATATATTTTCTTTTTTTAATCCAAAACTATCTCTCAACATTGAATAGAAGATAACCAATAAGGCTTCAACAATGGTAATATTTGGTTTTGATGTTTTAGTGTAGTGAGGGTTCTGGGGTTGTGAATCATTTTCGAAGATTTAGGGTATTTTTTAGGTTCTTCTTGGGTTTTTAGTAGGGTGACTTCGACTAGCATCCAATGACTTCATCCTCACCCCCTTCATGACCTTTATATACTAAAGATTTTATAATGTTCAAATCTTTTTCAATCACCACATTAAATAATAATTGGTTTTTTTCTTGTTTTGGTTTTTTATATTTTTTTGCATCATTATTTTCATGTTAACAAACATTTAACATCATTGTCCAACATTATTTTCATAAAATCAACTAAATTAAAATATTAATAATAGGAGCCAAACCATAAGTCCTCCTATTTCAATGGTAACAATGATTACAAGAAAGTCAAAATATTTTTTGGTAACCTATATATATCCTGATAATTTTTGAGTTATTTAATTTCCATCAACATAAATTTTAACACTACTAAAAGATATAATCTATTTTTTCAAGGTTCAACTATTTTGTGTAATGTGATTCTGAAATGACATTAATAGAATCCATCATAGGTTACTCGAGATGATTAAAATGTTATTGTTATTATCTCTTTTTGAATCAATTATTTTCCTCTTCCATTCTCTCCCAAAGAACATATTTGTTATTTAATACCATGAATTTCATAGCTTTTGATTGATTTTGATAGACAGAGAGGAATCCTCTTGATAATTCCACAATGTGTATTTTTTCAAAAAACTACTAATTTTCATTATTACTTTCATCGTGGACAGTAATTAGAAAGATTTAGAGATGTTGAAATGTTGTTTATTCATGTTATTAAATGACTTCCTCATTCCATTTACACAATATTTATCAAATCCATTTAAACAATAATGAAGAATAATGTAGTTACATTATTTAAAATATTCATTGACTAGGTTTGAAGAATATAAGTGCTAAAATTTGTAAAAAATATTAAAACAATATTGGTGCTACATATCAATGATTTGAATATAATATTTTGAGCCTATTAAAGAGGAATGAAATGGGGATGAAACCACTGAAAAACTGAACAAGTTACCCTTGTATAAAATGAGGGACATTCCATATATTTTTCTTTCAACATTTATACTTTATGCCAATATATTTTTAATTTGTATCTTCATTTTAGATATGTACGCTTCATGTATAATCACATAGTATGCTATTTAAACCTCCCCAATGGGACCTTTTTTAAAATGAAATAATTTACTACACATATATTATTCTTGATTATATTTTTCATTTTCATGATTTCTTAACATTTTTGAAGTATTAACTTTTATTTAAATCTAGATTAGTTAGTAACTTTTTTTCATAACATTATATATTTATTTTTTCACTTTTTATATATATTGGATGTACATTTTAATTATTAATCATTTAGTTACACATTTTTTGCAAGTTCAATGTGTTATATTTAATAGTAATCTCCAAGTAACTTAATTCTAAACAAATGAGATTAATTTATTTTTATTTATATATACATGTAAATATACATATTTGTGCATCCTTATAAAATTTTATGTTAATGGTTGAGTTACCAGTTTGTAAAATTTGATGTTTCACATATTTTAGTTTAATCATTGACTGCAACTAATACATTGTATATTATTTTATTATATGTTTGTTCTCTACATATTCGTTTATGTCAAAACATTTGAAATTATTTCTCTACGTAAGCATAGTTGATAATTTTGATACCCTCTTCAGGTTTTATGTCCTCATCATGAACTAGAAGTTGACTTTGTATTACATTTTATTTCCATTTATACTTTATATTACATTACGATTTTTATTGTAGATTTTATTGTACTAAAACTAGAGTTTAGTTTTTATTTTTTATAACTTTTTTAATATAACTTTATATTGTAGTTGATATTGGATTTTATATTTCTTTATCATCTAATGAGATTACATTTTCTCTTTTAGTATATATTCACATCCATGTCATTTCCACATATAGAATAAAATTCTATGAATTGTATAGAATGTAGAAAAAAGTGACATGATATAAAAAACCATCTTGTAAATGCTTCTCTAATTATTGGTCGTCTTGTTTATGTGGCACAGAATAGGATCAAGCTGAGTTCAGATAAGGGTATTTTCATATCTGTAAAGAATATTTCCACCCACTCATTCTATGATGTCTATGATTTATGTGAAAAAAAATGATGGGAACGGTTTTATATGTGACATACAACAGTCAGAATACATTCAGCGTTGAATAGATGTAATGCATGTTTACAATTTAATTTAATATGATGAGTTTAGGTAATTTATTGGGTGAAATTATATGATTTTTTCATAATTTGGTAGATTTTTTATGGTCCTTTTTTGACATTTGGTATTAATTTGGATCTAATGTTTTCTTATGTAGTCTTCTCATTTATTAGTATATTAGGTTTCTAATTTCCAACATGTATCAATTATTATTTTCTCTTACTTTTTTTTATTTCAATATTTCATTTTTAGGTTTTTAGTATCAAAAATTAATGTGTCTGAATATGAATTTGTAATTAAAATAATATCTCCCTGAAAATGCATGGGTTTGGTACTAGTTTATATATAATTTAGGTTATGGGATTTAAAAATCATAGAAAAATGGTATGTTTGATAATGCATAGTAGTTAAGTAGTACTGGTGTGTATGAGCCTTCTATACCATATTTCTACGAAATTGTTTTATCATTTGTAAATAATTTATAGATTCACTAATTATATTAGGTTTTGTGGAATTAACCATGGACTATAACATACTTCAAATTTAATTAGAAACACTTAATTAGTTGATAATATTAATAGAAACCTAATAACACAGTAGACTTTCCCATTAATTACATCAAATCAATTGGTTTTTGTGTATGTAAGTAGATATTATTTCTCGTAATTTTGTTGGTATCGACATGGAGATAATGTAATGGATCCAGATATATAGTGTTAAGGAGGTAGAGGTATTGTATGGTGATAGTGTTTTATTTGGTTTATAGGCTAGTGTAGTTTTATAATTTTTGAAACATTTTTATCATCTAGAAATTTCATTTATTCATTTATTGGTTATGAATTTTATTATACTATATATTTATATATTTATATTAGAATAATATCTTTTAACGTAATTTTAATATTGAATATTGGCGGTCGGATGCACACTAGTCAGTCAATGTTTTTATATCATTGGGTTAGTTATTTCATTACCTAAATATGATGTCCTAATTTTTCCAATAGATTCCAGCATAACTTCTATTGATTTTTTCAGGTATATTATTACCTTTATTAGTTTGGGTCCCTCCATGACTTTTCAAACATTACTATAAGGGGATGAACAATTAATTTCATGTTGTAAATGGATCTAGGCTTTGTTGTTTAGTTTCATATAAAGATTCTTTGTTAATATAATCCAATTATTACATTAATGAAAAATATATAATATTTTTATGAACATTTGATAGGGAAAATATTCCAAAATTAAGGAAATAAATGATGATGAATAAAATATTATTCTAAATAGACATTCACACCAGTATAATAATTAAAATGATGGTTTCCATTGAGATATAAATTAATATTAACATGAAAACATCTTTATTAAATCATTATAAAGAAATCAATATATCAAAGTGAATAGAAATGAACATTGTATAAAAACATATTTTTGAGAACATAAAGTTTATTGACAAATATAATCCCATAAATTGACATGAAAAATTAATTTATAGGAGGAAACATTCTATATATACATAAATAAATTCTAATTAATTAAATAATTAATAAATAATATGAATATTTAACATAATATAATTCACCAAATATTATTGATCTTGAAAAAAATAACACTTTGAAGAGTGGTAATTGAATAAATTATGCACACTTTATGTACTACATCATACTATATAAATGTTAACAACTAATTCAATTTAAATACATGACCAACTAATATAGTTAATGAATCTAAACTAATGTTTAGATTCATAAATAATAAAAAATTGTAAAAAACGTTTAGGAAAAGTAATTTCTAGTCCTATATATATATATAATAAATTCTTATCATTTAAATTTATGATATTTGGAATTAAAGTTTCAATAATATATTATACATAGATCTAAAAAGCACTGACTATAGAAACTCTCAAATTAGAATGATTCGGTATACTCGTCCTTATCAAAATGAATATTTCAAAAAATTATCAGAGGAAAAAAATACATTAAATTATTATATATTAATTCACAAATAATATATGAGGATATATTAGTGGTTAAGAAAATGTTTAATTTGTATTGTTTTGAAATGGGTACATAATAATGATTGGGAAGGCGCACCTGATGATTATGTAGACAATAAGCCTCATAGAGAATGAAATTTCTCTTTTATAAAATGTGTATAATTTGTATAAAGTAATGTATGAACATAAATTTTCTCTATATAGATATTAGATGCTTAATTTTTCTTTTATTATTCATTAAAATCAGTAAATATTATTAATGTATTATAATATTTTACTTCAACCTCTATATTGAGTTAAGATTATTCCTATTGTGAAATGTAACCATTAGAGAAGACATGTACTTCCATATGATTTAATCGAATCTAACCATTATAGTATATGTCTAAAAATTATATTGTATTCTTTACATGTAAAATTTAAACTTTTAAAGGTAACACTAATTTAGAAAAATTATATTATTTCACTTTAGATATAGTTTTCTCAACAAGTCCAAATGATGTATATCTATAGTTAGATCATTCAATTTTCTATATGTAGTTGAGAAGGTGAATTTTATTCCTCAAAATTATATGCTTGGTTTATTCTTCAATGAATTCATTAATTTAATTAATAAACTATAAGGAATTCCATACATAGTGAGTTTGAATATCTTTGTTATTATTTCTTCATCATTTATATTTTTGGTCATAAATTATTTATTTTGTTACTATTTTATACATACTATTGATGAAATTCAAAATGTATGTTATATACACATATAATTAATTCATGATGATTAAGAATTTTCATCGTATAAGATGATAATTTTTATTTAGAAGATGACTGATAAATCCCCATGTCTTATTATCACAAGACACCATGTATTAAAATGATAATTAAATATAAAAAAATAACATTGATTTATTTATAGATTTCAAATACCAAATATAAATAAAAGGATTTAGAAATATAAAACAAACATTTTTTGTTTTGAAAAATTAGTTCTTGTCACATTTTATTATGTTAATTTAATTTTATATTATACCACGCCCCCATTCTGATACATAAAATTATAGTGAACATAATGACAGAAACTATACATCACTCCCCATAAAATATCAATTAAGAATTTTTATTCTATGAAAAAATTTCGTTTTTTTAAATAGTGGGATATGATTTTAAAAAGTAATCAGTAAGAATAAGTGAAATTACACCTTTATAAATAATTTCATGACAGTGACTATTTTAATACTAGTTAGAGATATTTTAAAAAGAGTAAATGATAAGAAACTCTTCAAATTTTAAAAATAAAAAACACTCCCATATTAGAAAAAGAAACACATCTAGAAAGTATAATTGTCAATATATTTGTCTTTAATTCTATGTTTTGGAAAACATTTTGTCATGAATCAGTCGGGGTCGACCCCAAACCGGGCACCCTAACCGATCTGTGGCATGAGCCAAAGGATTTTCCTGATCCCCATGGGCTGTAAACTAGTGTCGGGTATCATTAGAGAACATATGGTGATGATTTCGCCCAATATAAAAACAATAATAATGCAGCAGGAAGAAATAGATATACCAATACAAATCTATGTAAAATTGAGTTCAACATAGTTTATACAAGACATGAAACAATATAACAACTATACAATGGACTAAACAAACATTCTAAAAAAACTAGATCCATGTGACCCCACAGGTCACTCTCCATTACAATGAACAACTGTCACTTAAGGCGATCCAACTCTAGCTGACACATGCACAATGACCAACAATAGAAAAGAGCTATAGGTGTGAGTATTAAAACTTAGTAGGCTAGCCCGATAATAAATTCCCAATGCACATCCTTTAAAATGAAAGAAAAATCAATTTCATGTTTGAGATAAAATAAATAAAATTATGGTTTTCTACAAGATTACTCAGAAACAAAGTATAATCCATTGCCCTTATTCATTTCCAAAACTAGATTCATTCAACTACTGTTCCAATTGAATTTTCAAAGGAAAAGTGATGTTTACATTTTCAGATTTGTACAAAGAGAATTAAACATATTAATTTGATACCCTTTTTCATAAATCTTAACAAAACCAACCAACCAATTTCTATGGAAAACAATAGACAAGAATGCACAACAGTAATAACACAACAAGGGAAATGTAAATATTCAAACAAGCATCATATTCCTCACTACAATCAACTTAAAGATAATAGACATGGGTGAACCTCAAAGATCAAGAATAATCCAGAAGACACCAATAAATGAGACATCATCCCTATTGACATGTCACACATGATGAAATAAAAACACTCAATACGCTCGAACATCTTTTGTCAGGAAGGCCGAGGGAAAAATACCATAGTAATAATCCCAATATATCCACCTACTATGGGCCACTGGTCAGTACCATAACCTACTAGTGCGACAATCATTCTTAGAATATTCTCTCAATATGTCATATTTCCATGTCTGATGTATTTAAAAAAGGGGGTGAGCCAATTGATTCCAGTCGAGCATCCAATCAAATGCATATACATAGATATATAATTATCCATAATAAGCCTCACCTCGAGTCTCCCCAAAGATTACTCTCATGATTAAAATAAATAGATCACAAAGGGATCCAACTATGAAACCCTTATAATGAATCCCTAGGATTCTTCCACAAGGTAATCCCAACCATTTACTGTCAACAAGGCACATGAAACATCCAATGGAGGTTTTTATAAAAAACACTTTTCATCATTTTCACAATGTGGCCAAATGGGCCCTTTATCATTTCCTAAAAAACTAATCTTTAAAAAAATGAATCCCATCTATAAAGAGTGTAATAAATCACACCAATACCATATGAAAATATTTATAAAACTTTTTCAAAACATCACAATCCAAATTTCAAAACAAAACAAATTTTTCATATGAATGTGCCAATCGGGCCATAATTCATCATCACACAACCAAATGATTTTAAAAAGCTGACTACACACTTCAAATGACTTAAAACCATTTAAAACTCTTTCAATAAACCCCAAATCATTATTTAACATGCCACATAATTATTAAAATGTCCAAACAATTAATTTCATACCACTTATTACTCACAAAATCGTACCGGGAATTTCATCAAACATGTGGTGTGCAATATTTAGCAAGGAAAATCCTATTTATCATATATCAAGGTATAAAACACCACTTTTCACAACAAAAAATGAAACCAATAATCGTAAATCGATATTAATTAATAAAAATTGGTGTGAAAATCATGACATGAATGCATATTTAATTAAAATGGAATGTTCAAAAGGAAACCTACCTCAAATCCATGGCGGAATGGAAACGCACACTCGAAAACAGCCATTGCAGATTATAAAACAATTGATCTACAAAGAAAATACCTTAAAGAAAAAAACCCCGATGAAATCCTGGGGAAAACATAACCCTAGGTCTAGAAGGACCCGGGGATAATATATGTCCATGAAAAATTGGGAGTAGAAGGAAGAAGGAAGTGGGGAGAAGAAGAGAGTAAAGGATTTGAGGAAGAATCACTATCCTTCGGTAAAAATTCAGCCAAAACGTGGCCCAAACCGAGTAAGAAAGTACAGGAGGCACCCTAGGGTCCATACCCAATAGGTATGGATTCTAATGAGAGGTGAAGTCACCCAAATAGGGTTTTTAGAGTGAATGTTATTAAGCCCGTTAGGGGATTCATGGTTTTGCTACACAGTTTGAAAATCATGTGCAAACCGTGCAAGGGCTACTGGAATGAATCTGCAACTTCACATGGTTAGGTTTCACGGTTTGGGATACTCGTGGTCAAACTGTGTGGTTGGAAAAATTTTCCAAATACCCCCAAATGACATCCCAAACACTTTGGAAAACCCACCCAAGGATCCTTGAATGAATTAGACACAAAATAGTTACACAGTGGGTGTCCAAAACTCTACAACATGCCACTTTCTCTGAACACAAACCAAGGACAACCATGTTTGAAATATTATAAAATGGAAATACATTAAAATTCAACCCTTGTCACAACTGGGACATGAGAAAAATATCAGTATTCCAAACTAACTGGACCATAAACCAAAACTTGAATCACTGGGTGTGAAAATTCTCTCCACCATTAACACTTTCCACCCCCAGAAAGCCATAACACTTTCCAGATGATTGATCAAAGCCTAAGGATTCCACATCAAAAAGATCCAACCTCCTTATCTTAGGAAATTTCAGTCACCAAAAAATTGATGTTAAACATCCTACCTGATACAAAAAAACAACTCAAAACCACATTATAAGAATCAACGGAAGGATCAAGCCACCACATCCACAAACAATTAGACCATAAGACCATTGGCACCGCACCCAAGAAACCCAACACTCACCAAAAAGAAAGAGGGAACTAAGAAATCAAATTTCAAAAGAAAGCTACCTCTCCTGAAAAAATCCCTTAAAACCAAACTAGAAATAGATCACCAGTATAGGGGATTCCAGAGTAGACTCTCCTCCCTTATAAAATGACTAGCACTAGACAAATTATTAAGAGGAAACTCCTTGATACCTACGATGTGTCTCCCCTCCATTAAGAACCAAATATCATACAAGATTTAGAAATGATCTAAAATTGGGCCACTCCAAAATAGGGCCACAAAAACATCCCCACAATAACCTATCAACCCAAGCAATGTGGAACACAACATGAAAATTCCACCTGCCCACTCCCGAATGGAGGGAAAAAGAACTAGGACAACACTTTTCATAGGGAACAAAACCATTTCCACTTAGGGAATGGAGGGAAGGGGCCTAATGCTTGACCACTGAATCCAAAACCAATAACTACTCAACACTTGACTTATATGAACTGATAAAACTGATATCACACCCAAATCACATGGGCAGTAAACACAAGAACACTGATCAGAAACCGTCATTTTAGAATGAGAAATCACAAACCTTGCATGAGGGGTAGGTCTAACATGGTATTTGAATCCAAAGAGAATTTATAATGTTGAGGATTCTTAATAAAAATATTGAAACTACCTTACCAAAATAGTGGAGGGACAAATTTTTCTTGACTTGCCACACCACTCGTATTCCTGATTATGCGCTAGCTTCACTCCGAGACATATGGCTGGAGCATTGAAAGATTAAGCATCTACTGCCTCGTATTCCGGAGCTGCTAACCCCTAACTGAAACTCTTTCCATTAGTCTCACACACTACCACATAACACACCTAGGTAGAAACAACATATCAAGAGGCACCATGAAACTAACTTCTTCAACAACACAATTTTACCCAAACAAGGAATTTGAGATACACAACACTATTTTCCCTCACTTTGAACGAGGAGAAGAATGAACGAGTCACACAAAAACACCCACTATATATCACCGAGCACAACTGATACAATCGAGAGAATCACCATTATAAGAAGATACATTAAATAAATCCCAAATAGCTCTCTATTACAACAACAAGTTGAGGTATCATCCAAAGAGGTGGATTTAACATTTGAAATGAATCCTTAGGTTGATCAACTGGAACTCATACCAATGGAGAACTATCCATGGCCACAACACAACATCCAAAACATCTTTAAAAAACCCACTGAAAAATGCTCCAAAACTGATCCACTAACAAAATTCCATCCCAACACACAATCGTGGTATCACTTCTAAATCACAAGGAAAAATAACAAATAAAAGACACTTCCACGAAACAGAATACCAAGACAGAAAACAAACAATCAAAAAAACCTATAATTTTTTAGGTTAAAACACTTATGAAAAAAAAAAATCAAACCTGGTGGATTTCTACAGTCCAAATCATGTTTCATAGACTCTCACTCGCATGCACATTTCTGTGCCACCTCATGAACCCAACCACCATGCCATAATGAGCATCTATCAATATATCCACATAAAACCATGCATGTGAGAACCCACCAAAACACATACAGCTAAAACAAAACATCATCATTCCAAAAATCATGTACCTTATAAAATTACACTAACCCCCAAGTCGAAAACCATTTTAAGATTTCCCAAAACAACCCATTTTACCATTTGTGAAAATCAAATCCCATAGGTCTCCATCAAAATTCCATCCCTCTATACAAAACATTTTTTTCAACATCTCAACAAACAAAAACTTTTCAAGAACTATTTGATTAAGAATCCATTCCATTTCTTTTAAAAAACATCCAAAACAAACATTCTATTCAATACATCCCTTTCCCATTTTCAAAAATTCACCCAAGCCTTTTTTCATTAACCAATAGCCACAAAGGCCAAAATACATTTCAAGATAACATCATCTACTCAAAACCAAATTCTGAAACCATTTCTTTATATTTAAACACTTTTCAATTGCCGTAAAATCCCATTTAAAACAATATTTATGAACCACTTTAAAATAATTGATTCTTTTAAAATATTTTATTTCAACAACCCATATGATTAGATTTTACAAAAATCACTTCCATTAAACCAATTCCATTTTATCCCCATGATTTTTTTCACAAAAACCCAACATTCCAAAGTCTTTCGTATATCAAATTTTGAAAACCCATTTTTCACATTTCAATCACTAACCATTCCTTTAAAAAAAAAATTACATTTCTAACACAATTATTTTGAAAACAAATTTCATAATTATAGAATGGTATAAGAGATCCACAAAAGAAAACTAGTGTCGGTGGGTGACCTGACCATATGGTTGGTAGCCACATTTCGAACACACCGCCAACACAGAGAGCCTTATTCAGACCAGGACCCGGCTCTACATGGCTTGCCAAACTTTTTGAGCTCAAAGAGACAATTAGTCCAACTCCCCTTGTCATATCTCAACACTAAATAATCAACATAACCAAAGGAACTACTAAAATTGGACTTCCCATGGGAACCTGAGGGTCTGAATGAGAAAGAGTTCATGAAGATCTTTATGAAGATACCACTCAAGTCCAGAAAATATTACTCCATCTACCTTGACATCCTCAAATGACAATGGGTGCTCTAAAAATAATGTTCTACTAAGATCCAACCTCTTATGGTACCATTTTGTCACGAACCAGCCCGGGTCAACCCCAAACTGGGAACCCGAACCGATCCATGGCATGAGTCTAAGGGAATTCCCGATCCCCACAGGCTGGACACTAGTGTTGGTCATCATTAGAGAACACATGGGAACAATTTCACCGAATATTTATATAATAATAAAGCAGCAGAAAAAAACAGAAAACCCAATATACATATATGTAAAATTGAGCTCAACATAATTTATACAAGACATGAAATAGTACTAAAACAATATAAAGGGCTAAAAAAACATCTAACAAAACTATCTCCATGTGACCCCACATGTCACTCTCTAATACAGTGAAAAAATGTCACTCAAGGTGAACAAACTCTAGCTGGAACCTGCACAAGGTCCAAAAAAAGAAACGAACTATAGGCGTGAGTATTAAAACTCAATAGGCTAGCCGGACAATAAATTCCCAATGCGCATCATTTATAATAAAACAAACATAAATTTCATGTTTTAGATACAATATATGAAAGTAAGGTTTTCTACAAGATTACTCAAAAATAAAGTACAATCCATTTCCCTTATTCATTTCCAAAACTAGATTCATTCATCTAGTGTGCCAATTTAATTTTCATGGGAAAAGTGATGTTTACATTTTCATATTTGTACAAAGAGGATAAAACATATTCATTTGAAAACCATTTTCCTAAAACATATCAGAACCAGTCAACAACTTTCTAATAAAAATAATACACAAGAAGGCACAATAGTAATAACCCAACATGGGCAATGTAAATATACATACAAGCATCATATTTATCACTAAAAGAAACTGAAAGCCAATGTACATGGGTGAACCTAGGAGATCAAGAATAATCCAAATTACAATAATAAATGAGACCTCATCCCCATTTACATGTCACACATGATGAAATCAAAATGCTCAATATGCTCGACCATCCTTTCTCAGGAAGACCGAGGGCGAAATACCATAGTAATAAACCCAATATATCTATTGGATCTCAGGTATTTAAACAAGGTGGTGAGCCAACTAATTCCATCTGACTATCCAATCACATACATATATATAGATATAAAATTATCCACAATAGGCCTCACCCCGAGTCTCCCCAATGATTACTCTCATTCATTAAAATAAATTAATCACAAAGGGATCCAACCAAGAAACCCTTATAATGAATTCTAAGTATTATTTAACAAGGGAATCTCGTACATTCAGTGTCAACAAGTCACGAGAAACATCTAATGGTGGTTTTTATAACAAACACTTTTCATCATTTTCAGAAAGTGGCCAAATGGTCCCTTAAACATTTCCCAAAAAACTAACCTTTAACAAAAATGCATCCTATCATTCAAAAGAGAAATCAAGCGCACCACTTCAAAATAAATTTTGTTTATAAAGCTCCTTCAAAACACCTCCATGCAACTTTCAAACCAAAACCAATTTTTCCTATGAAAGTGCCAACCGGGCCATAATTCATCATCATATAACCAAATGATTTTCAAAATCCTACTGCACAATTCACATGACATAAAACCATTTAAAAATCTTTCAAGAAACCCAAAATCATTATTTCATATGCCACATAATAATTAAAATATAGAAACCATTCATTTCATACCACCAATTACTCACAAAATCCAACCAGGAATTTCATCAAACACATGGTGTGCAATATTTAACAAGGAGAGTCCTATTTATCATATATCAAGACATAAAACACCACTTTGCACAACAAAAAAAGAATCCAAGGATCATAAATAAATATTTATTAATATAAATTTGTTTGAAAATCATCAAATGAATTTATCATTAATTACAAATTAAATTACAAAGGGAAACCTACCTCAAAAATGGCCGCCTCCAGATCCAAAACACTAGATTTACGATGACCACACCTAAAAAAACAAAAAAACCCCTTAGAAACCTAGGTAAAATAGAATCCTAGGTCAAGAATGACCCAGTGAGAATAGATGATCAATAAAAATTGGGAGATAAGGAAGAGGTAAGAGAGGAGAAGAGGAGATTTAAGGATTTGATGAAGAACCAATAACCTTTGGTGAGAATTCATCCATAACGTAGCCCAAAACGAGGTAGAACGAAGTGGAGGCGCCCAAGGGTAAATACACAACAGGAAGGGATTCAAATGAGAGGTGGAATCACCCAAATCATATTCTTAGAGTGAATGTTATTAAACTCAAAAGTGGTTGCATGGTTTTGCAGCACGGTTTGACAAATCGTGCGCAAACCTTACGAGGGAATCTGGAATGAATCTGCAACTTCCCATGGTTATGATGCACGTTTTTGGAAACCCATGATCAAAACGTGTGGCCTAAAAAATTGTCCAAAACCCTTAAATGACATCCCAAACACTAGGGAAAACCCATCCAAGGATCCTTGAATGAATTAGACACAAAAAGGTGACATTGTGGGTGTCCGAAACTCTACAACATGCCACTTTCTCCAAACACAAACCAAGGAAAACCATGTTTAAAATATTATACAATGGAAACACTTTAAAACTCAACCCTCTTCAAACCCAGGACTTGAGAAAAAGTCCAGGATTACCAACGAACTGGAAAATAAACCAAAACATGAAAAACTTGGT
Source organism: Viscum album (assembly GCA_963277665.1). Classification (NCBI taxonomy): domain Eukaryota; kingdom Viridiplantae; phylum Streptophyta; class Magnoliopsida; order Santalales; family Viscaceae; genus Viscum; species Viscum album. The sequence goes on from OY728137.1 coordinate 119,726,075, forward strand.
GTGACACATTTCCTCTATTGTTTCACTATAATCATTCCATTTTATGGCTTTCTACATAGTATACATTCTACTTTTGAATATTATTTAAAAAATTCATTTGAATCCCAATAACAATGAACCATAAAAATAGTCATAATATTTAATAAATCATTCATTACATAATGATTATGTTATTTTTAGAAAAATTATAGTCCCTAATATTATATGTCAAGAATGATTATAATATTAGGAATGAATGATAACATTTTAGTAATAAATAATTTTATGTTAATAGATAATGTAAATATGCAAAAAAATTGGTATACAATTTATAAAATACAATAATTTTTTTAAAAAAATATAAATAATAAAATATCATATTATTTTCTTGTCAATATTTATATCTCACTATCCCATTAATAATGTACCACGATATATAATAATCAATGTAGTCACTCATGGTTTTTTTGTTAAGGGATGAAAATTTTAATAATATATTTCTTTTATGATATTGAGATAAGGAAAACGAAATATAATGAATTTTAATTAACCAACCAAGAAAGCAACCTTACTCAGTGTGCCCATTAGATAATTATTTTAAATGATGATAATAAAATGAATAAATAAGATATTAAATGGTTGGATAAAAGGATATAATATATCTCCCATTACATAAAATAACTGATTAAATTGAATAATTTTTAAAATGATTTCAAGATAATGTAATGAGAAGAAATATCTATCAAGTTTTGTTTCCAAACAAATATATATTTTTTTCTTATAGGATTTTTAATATAAATTTCCAAATGTATTATAATGAAAATATACATTGAAAAATTAATTTTCCCATAAAAAATTATTTAATTCAATCATCAATGATATAATTATTAAACTGAATTTGATAATTGATTTTAATTATTCAATTATCGTACATATAAATTAAAAAGTGACAAATAAATGGGTTTTTTAACTAAAAAAGTATTAATTTTGACATTGTTAAATGTTATTGAACAATTTTTGAGTAACCTACCATTATTTGTCTTTATTATTTGATGATACATTTAGCAGGCGACTCTTATTATCTTGGTATCTCTTCATGGAATTTACTAGAAAAAATGCATTTTAGAAACCAACTTTAATAGGTATAGAGTTATTAGAAAAAATTCCATTAGAATCTATATTTTATTTGATTTCTCCTATTTTAAATTATTCTTATTTTTATTTAGTTACTAATTTTGAAAGTATTTATTCACCCGGATACATAGAATTTCATAACCTTGTTGGTATGATCAGTTTGTTCACAGATGTGATTATGATAACCTATATTTAATTTTAAATATTTTATTAATGAAATGTTGTTTTGTAGGGATTTCGTCTATTTTTATATGAATATCTGATTCTCTAACTTATCATAATTAGTATTTGAGTTGAATGCAATTCAAAAAAATCATTAATTCTTCATTAAATTTTACAGAATCCTACCATTGATTTTATGTATAAAAATTTAAACTATTTAATTTTATTTGATCATCATATGTTTTATATCTAGGTAATTTCATGTGAATATATTTATCAATCAATATTTTATAGAATTTGATAGTTGATTTAAATTAATTATGAAAAGTCAAGTGGTATAAAAATCCTTATTATGTCACATACTAATTTCAATTATTTCATAAGCTATTATTTCTAAACCTACATATTTTAAATATATGACTCTTCATAGTCAATCTATATATTTACCATTGATATATAAAAACAAGATTTTTAAGTATCATGTTCTTTATGTGAATTTTTCATATATAAATTTGGCAGTTTTATTTCTTCTTCTTTTGTATCTAAATCTCCTTCATAATTAACATCAATTGTATGGTTAATTTTATTTTCAATATATTATTATTTAGATGTATGATATTTATGAATTTTGTTTTCTTTATCATGAAAATGTCCATAGTTTTACATATAAATGGAACAAAGTGAGTCATTTGATATTGTTTGTACATTCTTATAGCTCAATTTATATTATTCAAAATTTTTTACTTGTGATAACTATATTAACAAAAACATCTTGTTAAAATAATGTAAAATTTAATATTATGGAAATATACCCATTATTTAATTCTTATTCACTTCATCTAAATACATTGTCAAACATTTTCATGTAGCACTATTTTCTAGAAATGAATTATCATCCCAAATCTAGAGGAATGGGCCATATGGGAAATAATATTTTTTCCCTGTAGATCCCGATCCAAGGTACGACCAAGATTATTCTGGACTTCATGAGTAGTTTAAAATGAAGATATTTATTTTTTACACTACTCATGGCTCAATTTAAATTATTATGAATAAAAAAATTTGAATAAAATTTTAAAATTTTATAAATATGGGATGAATTATGTGAATCTTGGATATAGAAATCACCAATATGAGTTTAAGTTTTATGAAAAAAATTTAGGCATAAAATAATTAAAATAAAAACTTCATTCTGATATTCATAAATTATAGTACTGTAATAAAGAATTTATTAAATAATAATAATGTATAAAGACATAAAATATTGAATCAAATTTAATCATTGGATATGAAAAATTTTATTTCAAGAGGGTTATTTTTATGTAAATGTATTCTTTCCATTTAATTACATATCATTAATGATAAATATCTTACATATGGAAAAACACTAAAGATTTAAAAAATTAATGATTAATAATATTAATTAATGGTGTGTATATTCATTAGACTCAATTACTAGAATTGGATATACTCAAGAAGTATTATACATATTTCTTAATTATTAATAGAATACATGGACATATAGGTAATGAAATTTAAACAATTTCTATAATGAGAGTAAAATGTAAATATTATATGGATATGTATTCTTGAGTAACATTATATATATATATATAATATGTTCCCATATAAGAAACAATTTTTATTTTAACCCAAATTTATACAAGGATACTATAATAATATCATAAGAATGAAATTTACAAAAGATAAAAACAATTATGAGTAGATTTAAAATTATATATCCATAAGAATAATTCATTTATTAATCATCAGGTAACATATATTTCTATTTGAGGAATATTTTTTCATATATAATATAGAGTGAAATATTTTGTGTTATATAATAGATCATTTATTATTTCTTAAATAATTATATGACAATGATAGATATGTAATAAGAGATGAATAAAAAGGAAGAAAATATTATAAAAAAATATATTTTTTCTTGAATAATGATTAAGAAGACGAATATATGGATTAATCATGATTCACTAGTTTTCAATGTATTTATGATGATATCATTTATATTTTTTCTCAATTTAATCAAATAATTTGATTAATGTCTCAAATAATCCCTATATAGGTCTTAATATAGCCTCTATAATTTGACTATTGTAAAATATAATCATCAGAGCTAATGAGACATCTATAATTATTTCTTTTTTTATCTAACTATATTAGTTAACATAGTGATCCTTTGTTGACCTCTGCTCATGTTAATATGTGACTACTGTAGGAAGTTCGACGTTGTGGATAATATAGTTATTTCAAATTATCTATAATAGCATCTAGTTTACAAATTCATATTATTCATGTATTATGAATAATCTATGATTCATGCGTCTGCAATATAAATGATTGTGTTATTTTAATTGTTTTTTCATTACTCTTTTTCTTTAAATGTTCATATTTTTCATTAATAAGTATCTAAAAATTTTGTATCATAAATAGTTAAAATGTTGAAGCCATTATGTATTTACTAATTTGATTATTTTTCAATGAATTATTTTTCACAATATTTTATATATCTCATTAAAAACTATTTTGTCTTATATCAGATATGATATATCTATTTTGTAATAATTAAAAAATCTAATTATTGGGGGTGACCTTTTTTAAACCTATAGGATTATAGAATAGATATAGTATTTGTGGGAACCAAGTCCAAGAATTATCAATGTACTTGATTTTGGTTGTAAATGATCTTAACACATTGAAAATATGATTAACATGAAATAATGTATTAATGAAATTAATGAAAAGAACTTTTAAATTATTTTTTATCCATTTCATTATAGAATAATGAAATCAAATAATCTATCAATAGATACTCTTATTTTGGATAAGTATGATAAATTCCCAAAACACCTCATAATTTTCAATATCAAATGATTGAATTGATATATAACTTGATTAAAATCAATTAAAACAAGTGAAAAGTCAACCACTTTGAGATTGAACCTTGTAAAAAGGATGATTATATTTTTTAATTTTCCTAATTTTTTGAAATCAGGTGACTTTGTAAATATATAATATTGAGTGGATTATATTTGGATAATGTATAACAAATAATTATTTGTGAGAAAATGTAAAATAATGAAATGGTAATTCAACCCCCTTCTTAGTGTGGTATCCACCCATTCCCAGATCATCTTATATTGAATTCAATTATTGATTTTTTATACAATATAAAATTATGGGAATATAAAAGATATATTTTATGAAAATAATTTTTCACATCTCAGAATAATGATATCTGAGCTCAAAAATCATACCAAGAATAGGTTTTTGTATTGTAAATAGAGTTAGGGTATCAACTCAAAATATAAGATGAATTTATAATAAATATTTTGTACCACCTTATATCATAATACAACATCAACAATAATATAAATGAAATTGAACAACTCAATATAACACATAGTTGTATGACAATATATTAGTAATTCTATATTATTTTTTTAAATGAATCACTACATACTAGTAACATATCCCAAATAAATATAATCGCAAATATGGTTGATGCGATGGTTATCTTCATAGGTGAAATAGTATTCCAATAGTTAAAACATCAATTATTTTTCCCTAGACTAAAATATTATAAACCATATTTATTTATTGATCTTTATATAACCAATAGAGTATAAAACAATCGTACACATGTATGGGGTGTAATGAAACCCCACTTGTGTCTGTACAGGGGTGCATAGAGGATGTTGGTGAGCCAGGATTTTTAAAAAAAAAATTCACCAGAGAAATAGAACATGTGACACTATTGATATTATCCATTGTATAGTCTAAGAATATCTTTTAAATTAAATATATCAATGAAAATAAAATATAATTATTACCTCATTTGATTTTTAGTGTACTCGATTTCTTCTCATCTTCAGTGAACATTGCCTGAATAATTTTTAGTTGACCCCTCTAGGTCATCCACAAGTGATCCATTAATTTATTCACACATAATTTGTATAATTATAGGTTCTAGCACAGAGATGCAATGATCTTTTTGGAAACCCTAAAATTACTATTATCTTGTGTTTTTAATCTATTTATGTAATCGTGGTTCAATCACATGAGACATACCTTCACTCTATAGGATGTGTTGTGAGATAGACTCTCATTCCAACTAAGGGAATAATACATGGAATGATCATGTACTCTTCTATTTAAATTGGAAGCTCTAAATACCCAAAAAGGGTTATATTGTCATCATATATTTAACATCCAATATATTTAAAATAAATAAATAATTATGGTAAACTAACTATGTCAATGATATTATTTATATTTTTTCACATAATTGTAGTATATAATAGATATATTACATGATTACACTCAGTTGAATATTAGAATACTAATTCCTACTAATATTAATCAAACCATTAATATTAAAATAATATTTTCCCATGTGATATTTTTCCTTGTAGTCACCTACACTTTTAAATACTTTTTATAAATAAATTGACCTAAATTACTCATGGTATGAAAAATAATTAATTTATTTAGTTATTAGTGACCAATTAAAAAAGGAAACCTCTGGGAAACCATGGTGGGCCACACCTTGTCATGTATAGTTATTCACCACAATAGAGAAGATTCCTGAATAAGCTATATTTCATGTCTTTCTAGGATCTTATCTTGATAGTATTGAATAGTATTCACAGATCCAGAGTTGAGTAAAACAACCCTTTAATGCCCCAAAGATCCATGGAATTGTCATAGTAATAAAAACCAACCATGGAACACATACTACTAAATAAAGTCTCTATGTCTTTTGATTTCCCATAAATTATGGATCACACATGTTTCAACTTCCTTTATTTTATTAATATTTTTTATATAACTGAATAGATTTATCCTTTATTACTATGGCCATGGATTTATGAATGTAAATCGATGCAGATAAACTATGCCTAAGATATTACTTCCTCAACTAGAAATAGAAAAATTCTCTCTTGGACATTCAACCAATGAGTAAGTATAAAGGAAAACTAATTTAGATATATGAGAATGAAATGATATAGTTATAGAACACTGGATGGATCAATATGATTTGAATGAAGACTCTAGTAGTCATTATAGAATCCTTCTAGGTTGAAGGAAATATGATCTATGGGAGAATGAAATAAAATTTTATATTTTAAGAAATATAAAAACGGACCACATGATAGCTACACAATGTGTAACTCATTTACGGGTTGTGAAATCCAATAATATTAAGTACATTGAAAAAATTGTCACCTTTTTAATTAAAATTGATATTTTACCATTACATGTTTTGTAACCATTACACAACATTTAATCCCTTCAAACAATGAAAATTTTTCTTTATTATGTCTATATATTATGTACACATAGTGTATCCTTTTTAAAAATCATCTAATATCCCAATGTATTGTATAAAATTATAGATTGTTACAAAAATTCTCACAAACACATCAGGCATTCTCTAAACTCTATAACAACCAGAATATCTACAAAAAATTTTATACTAAGACTCCTTCAATTCAAAAAACACAGAACCTTGTAATTTAATTCATTTTTCCAAAAATATTATCTTCATACTTAGAGGCCTAGGATTCACCAAATTGAAGAGGATAAACATGTAAAATAATGAAAAATACATGAAAGAAGGTAACGAGATATAAAAACACTCCATAATTAGAATCTATATCCCTGTGAAGTCATGTGGATGAATGATTTATGGAATTTAACTAATGAAAGTACACCCGCATCAATGATTCATACTCCCATGTCTCACCATATTTTGATTCATGAAACTATAAAACTCTGACCAATGGAATAGACTTCCCTTATAAGGCTTTGACTTTTTATTCCATGATCACTACTAGATTCTCTATAAGAGAAACATCTAGCTATAATTCAACATCTTCAAAAATCATAACATAATAGGGGACCATGTGATATTTTATGTTCTATGATATGTGGGAAACACCACAAATTCTTCTCAACTGATCCATCAATTCAAAATAACAAGATACCAACCTAAGATACTCAAGGATCTCAAATGGTCTACTATATCATAGAGCCATATTTCTCAATTTTCCAAGACGAAAGTAACCCAACTGACGATAAATATTCAATAAGAGTCAGTCATATATATAAAACACTAAAGTACCAAAATATAGATCCTCATAAGTTTTCTACTAACTTCACACTATGATCAGATGCTAAAATATATCAGTAATCCTCGAAGACATCTCCCAAATGATACCCAGTCACACCAAATTAGCTTCTCTAAACTCTTACAAACAATGTGGTGATATAAAAATGTTATCAATTCTTTTTTTAAAATAATAAATTATTATTGATGATGAATATGTTTTGTTATAGGAAAATATCAATCATTCCCAACTGGATATCCCATAATCTAGTAAAGTCGATGACATATGCACAACGAATATTATCATGAACCTGAATGACACACATTGTCCGATCTTCTATATTTGGATGATAAGTATTACTCAAACCTACATGAGTCCCCAAGAACCCGAGGGTAATTCTATAGATCATCAATATAAACACAAGATCCCTATTCAAAACAATATCTAATGGAACCCCATGTGACCTCACAACAGCCTTCACATACAACATACCTAGATATTCTACATTTATTGTGTCTTTGATTAGAATAAAATGAGATTATTTTTTAATAAATCAATAAAAACATTGAAATAATTTCTCCCTTGTGGACTTCGTGGTAATCCAAAAATATATCCCATGGATACTACATCCCATTTCCAACCTCTCACTAAAAGAGGATGAAGAAAACCAGAAGGATTCAGATACTATTCCTTTATCTGATGGCAGGTGTAACAATGGGACACATAACAAGTAATGTCCCACTTTATACCAAGACACTATAATCTTTCTATCATGTCATAATATATCTTTTTAGTTCAAAAATGAATAACAGATGATAAATTATGAATGTTAAAAAAATGAATATCCCATTTGGTGTTGGGAAGACAAATTGATCCCCAAAATAAATAACACCACGTAAAGAGCGAGAAAAACTAGGGATAGTATCCCCAACATATATGGTTTCATTATTTCCACTAAAATCGGCATTATACAACTAATTATACACAATTGAGTGGGGGAGACATGAAGACAACTAAACACTAGTCAAAACCACAATTGAAACAACCTTCTGAGCATCTATTTGTATATGTGAAAAAATACCCATAAAGATCCACTATTCTTCCAATTCCTAAAAATCATCTGAGAAAACATTCATACTAAAAGTGTCTTCAATGTCCTTTCACTTCCCATGAGTGTAGGAAAAATAAAATTTAGACATCTGAAGGTATTCTGTTAAATACTACTTTAAATGATTCAAATATTTTCTAGAAAAGTTATAGCTAAAACATATATGCAGAGAAAAGGAAATGAAAAATTTCATAAAAAGACAATACTTCTAACACATAAGCACATGTATACCTACAGAATGCACTAAATCATCAGTAGGGTTGCTCTTATGAGGATAATAAAGGTGATATTAATCTCAATAAACCTCATGATCATCCTATATGAGGAAACAACCCAAACTAGTGCAAGAAGCATCACAGAAAACCCAATACCTCATACATGGCTCTAGAAAGATCATAATAAGAGTATATGTTTGAAATCATTTTAGCTTCTCAAAATAATACAAAATTTTTTAATTGCATATTAATTTCACCCCTTTCTTGGTAATAGAAGTCAATGGTGAATCCAATTGTTGAGAAATCCTTGAAAGCCATAGATACTACCTAGAAAGACCATGAAAACACTATATTTCAAAGACATTCCTGATATCTTCCCTTAACAGACCCACTTTTACCATCTCAGTATCAACTGATACACCAACCATAAAAATATTGTGTCCTACAAATTTCAATTCGTGAATATAGTTGTGTGTTTCTTAAAACATTACATATACATAATGAATTATCTGGATTTCCAAAACCACACCTAGATGCTTCTCATGCTCATGATTAGATATTTAATAAACCAAATTTTCATACACAAAAACTATAACAAAAGTTTTGAGATGTGGATGGAGTATCTGAATCATCAAATCTATGAAACTATAGAGGTGTAAGTCAAACAAAACAGCATCACAAGATATTATTAATAGACATAACATCTCCTGAAATCCATCATAGGTATATTATTATCCTAAAATATTAGCTGATGATAACATAACCAATGGTCCACAATTGAAGGAATGTCCTCGAACTCATCTAGAACAATAGACAACAAAATCAAGTGCATTGGGAGGGATTTTCTGGCACCATTGGGCCTAAGATCCCACTCTCCCTGAAACACCCATGAGCTCCCATCATCCAAAATAAATGAAATGTTAATGATAATATTGAACTTAGGTTTGATGACAAACAATCTAACCCATCATAATGATGATGTCAAGTAGATCTAGATAAACAATATGAAAATCCCATAATATCCCTATATCATTTAACTATAGTGCCTGAGGAGGACTTCAAAACACCTAATTTTTACTCTTCTCATGCGGTGTGATAACTATATACCAAAAGACATGATTTCAATTGAAAGGATAATCATATCAACGAAACATATATATATATATATATATATATATGAGTGGGAAGAAACAATATCAAATAAAGAAGTTTATTTGTTGGATTCAACAAATTCGGTACGTCATAATGTCATTGGATCTGCATCTACCATTGTTGGTATCTCATCTACTATGTGAAGTGACTCTCTCCAAGGGCATGTGTCTAGATCCCCATAATCTATAATGAATCTTACTACTCCATAGCTTCATTTGAATCCAATAATCCCAGACCATGTCAAGACATATACATAGCCTAATAAAAAATTATGTATATGACCATAACATCAACAACTATTACATATCTTTTCTAGTGTATAACAATATTTTTTCATGTTTCTGACCTTTCTACATAGATAGAATGCCATAGGCATGCAATGTGAAAAAAATTAAGTGAAAATGAGGGATTATATCAAGAACCACTTCCACTACACATTTAATGATCTTTCCACTTCATCTTTTTCCCTAGTGTGGCACTAAATATTCTAGTAGGTGGAATAGAAGAGGTATAAGATCCAAAATTTCCTTTTTTATTCATCACATCCATAATAGTCATGTCTACTATCTCCGTATAGTTTTAAATGTTCAATAAAAATAATTATGGTCAAATATCTAATTGAAAACCATGATGGTAATATTGATCTTTAAACTTGTCACCCGTTTGAATCTATCATAGAAAATGAACCAACTCAGTAAACTAATTGGTGTACTCTGACACCATTCACTGTCCATTCTGAAAAGAGATGAAATCCAAATACTTCACCATCATCGGTGACTCCGGAAAAAACAATATCAAGAAGAGATTCATGTAACCCTTTCAATCTTTTCCCACATTATGATCTTCATGTACCATGTAATTCCATAAATTATATATGGGAACCTCACGTCTCAGCATGAGATACATCACCATGATATTTTCATGTGTTTCTAGGAAGTCAATGATCTTCCAAATCATTTAAATATATTAATTTACCTCTTGATTATGGTGGATTATTATTTAAAACCCAAAATGATTGATCCATATATCCTCCATCTCTTTGATATACCTCAACAACTATATACTAATATTTTTTAAAATTTTGATCGACAACATGAGAAACCTGCACTATAGCATTGATAATGTTTTGGTCTAATAAAGGTTTGCAATAAGCGGAATTTGTTTAACCCCCCCCCCCAAGGAAATCAAAGAAAATGTCTCAAGGAATAAATGTAAACATAAAAACATAATAAATGATCAAACAATAGAAAAAATGAGAAAAAACTAGATAAAATAATAAAAAACTATGATTAAATCTTAGAACTCAAAACATGATTCCCAAATACAAACATCCCATGATAACTTGAGACTCATCCTTAGAAGAGATTTCTAGGAACTCTCCATAACATACCTCTCATACCATAAAAATCAAATATCCTATATATCAAATGATCCAAGACAATATCCCTGGAGGAAATAAAATCATTGATACCAAACAGTAACAAACCAACTCAAATACCCTCTTAACCATGTACCCGATCTGACATGTCTCGTACCTAAAGGGTGTTCCTGATCCACACAGGCTTGAAACAAGAACACAAGAATCAACCTACAACTAGAAGGAATGATTTCTACCCACCTAATGAAAAAATGTCATATATGTGTAAAATAAATATAGAATCAATAGAAGATATATATATTCCATAATTGAAATGAAACTACTAAAAGAAGAAATAGTATTCTCGTACGAGTCCTACCATAGAGGAAAACTAAATCATGATAGACTAAATAATCCATGTGGTATAATACAATGCCTCCCATGTTGTCACCACCTATTATCCATCCAGTTAAAAAAATGCTCACTACCTCACCATAGCTCATTTCCTCCCCCTACATCAAAAAACATACAAAGTTTTATGAAATACAAAAGAAGTGTGTTTGGTTTTAGCTAATAAGATTTATATGATCTCATATAGATGTTCCATAATTAGTCTATATATTATCATTTTAAATAAAGTCTGGAATGATAAGTAGAAATAAATGTTATCAAAATAATGGTAAATATATCCCTTTTTCCAATAATTCCAAATCGAAGGCGGCTATAACAATTTCTATAATTATTTTTAATTTCATTTATCAAAATCAACTGAATGCATATCAAATCAAAAATAGTATAATGAAAATCAAAGTTAAAACATTAAATTTAGCTCAACAAGTCATGATTGTAGAATACTTATACTATAATAAATGAATAGTACACAATGAGTCCCCATAAAATCAGCCTAAGAAGCAGAGAAACACCACATGAGAGAACCTCCCAACAATTTAAAAATATTTTACAATAACAACAGGCCTAGGGAGTAGATAAAAAACCCATGACCAATTCCCTTTATATAAAACTGGATTATGGAGCTATATTTAACCTTCGACCAATTTTCGTAAGGATTCTCATGTTATTTATTTCATCAATTATTTCAATTCTTTGAAAATATCAAATTTTTCATTTACCAAAAACAAGGTAAAACCAAACTATTATCACAAAAAATTTACAAACAGAAGAAATAATTCCAATTAATTTATAAATTAAATTATCAAAATAAAATAATAAATAAATTTCATTAACATATTCTAGATATAGAAAAAGCTACTTCAAAACATGGGGTCGCATGCACCCACAAAGGATTCACCAACAAGTGGATGAAACATTGATAATAGAGGCCCCAGAATCAATGTATACATATTAAAATTGATATAATTTACCAAAAATATTGTAAGTAAGTTTATATTAAATATAACATAAGAATGAACACCCATCGTATCACATCCCACATAGGAAATATCCCTTTGAAAAATGATTTCACCAAGAATCTAGAAGAATTAAGAAACATCAACATAGTTAAATGAATATGGTAATGACACACCAAGGAGATATTGTAATCAATGATACAAATATCTACAAATACCCACTGACACAAAGATATAAGAACCAACTTATAATGTGATTTCCACAAAATGGATCCATCTAGATCGAATAGAGACTCCAAAAATCATAAGATAAACCTTCTAGGTTTAGAAGAGAATGATGTTTAGGATAGTGAAATAAAATTCCATATTAGAGGAACCCTAAAAATTAACCTCTTGAAAGGAACAGAACGTTTAATAGATTTAAATGTCATGGAATCCATGAGAATTATTTACACCAGACAACCCATCAACTTTTTAATTAAAAATATCTTTTATTATCATATCGGAATTTCTATTTTCTCTCTAAGATTTGTATCATTTTCAAGGAATATATTTTTCTCTCAAAAAATGGGTGTGATAGGTTGGAACCTTTTTATTAATTCCTTTATTTATATTTGGTCTAGTTTTTTTATATTGTTTTCCCTTTGAGTTTTGGAGAAAAATGAGACAATTTGGGTAAACAGCCTGAGGCATGCGGTTGGGGCATGGTTACTAGAAATGTTACACCCCTTTCCAGGTGACAATTTTGTAGGTTGTGGTTTTTAGTTAGAAGCTATCGTACGATATGTATAATAGTGTGGATGAACCGTGTTTTAGATTCCTCTTAGGGAAAAAGGGGTGTGTGGTCACTACATTGTTTGTCAAACCGTGTGTGAAAACTACGTGCATGCCCAGATCATTAAATTATTGGAGTATCTTAAACTACCCCCGTTTAATTTAACCTAAATATACACAAACATATCCACAACATAGGTTTTCCACCCTAGTCACTCCTCAGATGTCTTCCTTCCTCCAATGGGCTACATATTTGTGGGATATTTTTCTTAGATTCATTAAGAAACCTTAATGTAAGTCTATCCTCTCTTGGTTTCTCCCAACATTCTACGGTTTCCAATCTTGTTTATTTGGGTTTCTATTTTATAGTGGGAATGGTGATTTATTTAGGGATGAATATTGATTATGTGGTTGATATGTTGATGTTTTTCTTCAATATTTCGTTTCAAGGGTCATGTGGTCATGCATTTGAAGTTTCTCATAATTTTTTAGTGATTTCTGGGCTCAAGGTAGATGGTTCCATGCTCTTGATTTTTTATATGATTTGATATTCTTTATTAATTATTTATACATTCTTTATGTTTTATTTTTCTAGTGAGAAATGTGTTGATGAAGGTTTTTTTGTGCTTATGTGATGGGAATGGATTTTATAAAGGAAAATGTATATGATTTTTATTGTTCTTATTTGGTGTGTTTCATGGAAATGTTATATGAATTGTCTAAATGTTGCAAATAAAAATTTAAAGGAAGTATAGGTTTGAATGGTTTAAAAGTTAATATCATCATTGGAAATTGATTTCCAGGGAGTTATAACCACCATGTCATGAACATTAAATTTTACCTATGAATTGTTTAATAATTTAAACATTGTTTTAAAGTGAAATTGAGTTTTTATGTTATTATGAAAGAGGATTAGCCCATATAAATGGCTATATTAATTATGTTCCATTCTTGCGATAAATTTGAAAGGGGGATTATCTATTATCTTGGTGGTGGAAAAAGTATTTTAAAATGGGTTTGACATGTTTTTGTGAGATGTGTGATATTTTTGACATATTAATACTAATTTGAGTGTAAGGTAATCCTATGTATCTAAGTGGGTTGAATAGATCTGGTATACAAGTGATATGGAATCATCCAGTCACAATTTCACATATCATAATTAGTATTTACAAAACTAACTAAACAATCGTGATTATTGGAGACCACTTAACCCCCATGATGTTCCCTCCTAGTATACCATTCATATGAATGTTTATGGATGTGGTATCTTTTCCATGATTCACTGATGTATGAGGTTCTAGTATCCCAATCGATCTATACTACCCTAGGTATTTACCCATGGTTCTCTCTTATGACATATGAATTATATGATATATTCCATCATTTGGAATATGGTAGAACATGAGTGTATTTAATTTTGAATAATATTTATCGAGTAATGGTATGATTTAAATGTGCTTATTTGAAAATGGGTTTCCTTTATAATGATTTCTTAAAAAAGTTTCAAATGATTTTTATAGTGTTCACATAATCTTTTCTAACAATATTATATCATGGAATCATTTTTTTTGGGTGACATCATAATATTTAGATCACACCCCACATATAGCCTTAGGAGTATGTTGACCTTGTTAAATTTTTTACTCAGGTAATTGAAAGTGGTGAGGTGATGATCGATCTGGGTGATAGATATTATCCTTCAAGAAGATGTTGGGGGTGGTTTCTCAAGAGAGATTTCTCACTTTTCACATGGATGTTTTTGAGTTGGATTTTTTTTGTATTGATTTTAGTATTTTATTTTTTAGTTAAGGTTATAAAAAAATGAATTGGGAAAAATTTTGTAACTTGTTTGGTTTTATTATTATTAATGGTTTGTTTTTTCCTTGTTTCATGTTTTTATAAATGGGTGAAATCATACCTGAGGAAAAATTTTAATACCCCAGAACTAGTATCTAGTATGTGGGGATTGGGAATGCCCTTTAGTCCATGACACCGAACTGGTCATGTGTCGGTTCAGATTAAACTTTTTCTTGTTTCGTGACATTTATCATTACACATCATGTTACCATTACATAGATTGTAAACCTTTAACATTGTGAACACATAAAATGACTTGTTTATGGATACCATGAACACATTGTGTAACCCATTTACACATTATGTAATCTCCAAACATATAGATGAAAACTCCACCTTCTTTCACAAAATCTAAAAAATGCATCAGGAATTCTCCAAACATGGGAAGAACCCTGAAAATACTCTAATACATTTTTACCAAGACTCCATTAATAATAAAACCACCCATCCCTAAACATTAATTCATTTTAACCAATAAAATCTCACAATATATGGGAGTCCCAAGACGCTCAAAATTAATGAATAAAAACAAGTAAATGGAATTTAATTACATGAAAAATGGTAATTGGATGTTAAAAGGTGAATTGGGTATCTCTCCTTCAAATGTCCTTTTTATATCGACTTTCAACTTGTTCACCATAAGAACAAAATACTCTACTTTATTTTCGTTTTTAATTACTTGGAGAATCTTACCTTGATGTTAATGAAGTGTTTCCCTCATACAATTATTTTGAAATAATTATAAAATATGATTAAATGGCTTAAAATGATATGAAAATGGAATCCATTGAAATATCATGAATGATATTGCAATTTATACATATATAGTGTAATCATCACCAATTCATATAAGCACATCACTTTCTCTTCGCATGTTTCTCGTAGGCGAGATTACAGTAAATATCATCCATGTCCTATTATATTTTTCACAACTTATAATGCACATTTATGATCAAATAATTATATGCCCATAATATGTGTAATAATGAGTCTCTATTAATAATTTTTAACACCATCACTTCATGAGGTGGTTTAACAGGACTTGGGGATAATAGCACCTTGAATTTCCAATATCATATTACTTTGTTAAGGTACCTATAATACTCTTAGAAAATAATAACAATATATAAATTTTCTTTATACACATTTAACATAATGTACTTGTTATATTAATTTCAGTTTACTTGAAAAATATAACTATAACATTAGTAAATTTATCATGATTACCAATTAAACATTAATGATTATATACATCATTAAATATCTCCCTTTATTTTATCAAACTCTAGGAACCCAATATAATATAATTGTAATTTTCTATCACTTGAATATTCTATTGGAAATGATATTTTAACAACTCCTCATAGCCAACAACATTTGGTTATGGAACTATTAATAACGTTAAATGTACGTGTTGGATTAGTATTCTGTATTAACTGGTGTCTCATAGACCTGTTTGATGAAGTCCCATATTCAAAAATCATAAATATTATTTTCTCAATGATTTCCTCTAAGGATAAAAGTTTATATATTTTAGCACTTTTTTGATGCCTACATTATTTAATTCAGATCATCACTCCTATAGGAACTCCATGGTTGTATGACGGTCCCCCCACATTGAATGTTGAGCACCCCGAACACCCATTTTTTGTTCAAATTCAAATTATGGAAATAATTTGTTACACAATATTTTTATATGGGTTTTTAATATTTTTTCATTGAATGTAACCAATTTCAATTAATATATTAACTCTATGTTTTCATTATTCCAATGTAATATTAATAGAAAAAAAATTGTTCCATTATGAAATTTCCTATTTATGTGTTTATTTAATCATTCAAATGAATAAAATAATCATCAAAAGCATAATGGAAAGAATAATTCTTTACTGGTCTTGTGAATATAATATTGGGTGATCCATTTAAACATAATGTATCAACCATAACCTAGTGGAATCATCTCTGAGTCATAGCTTCACTCAAGATGCATCTCATCCCCATATTTTGTATCCATATCTTGTTTTCATTTCACCTCATCTTAGTTGGTTCTACATGTAATAATTCCATAGTCAACTATACTTGTATACTCGCTTGAAAGAAATGGAATATACAGATTGAAATATACATTAGATAAATTTGAAACTCATGACAATATACAAATTGAATGAAAATATGAGGTCTAGATTGTAATTTAATTTATAAATTATTATAATCATCACAAACAAGTAAAAATCAATTAAATAAGAATAAAATTGACATGCACGGTTGGTCTTTTTCTCAAGAACTATTGGTATATACTATCTACACACAATAAAAATAAATTGATAAAAATTTAAAGTACACATGAAATTTTAATAAATTAAATGAATTAATTATCTTCAAATATTTTTTTCAAATATTTTATACTTATTCGACCCTTCCAATATAATAAATCTTATTCCAAAAAAATATTAATTATTTGAATTTAGTACATAAATTAAATTACATTTTTTTAGAAATATTAAAATAATATATTTGTTAAACCAAAATTAATAATTTTTAAATTAATAATGCTGAAATTAATTTAAATAAATTATTTGTTTTTTATTATTTAAATAACTACCTGTTCCCTAAAAACCTTTTCAATGCCCATTGCAAGTCGTTTTTTCCCACACATGCCCATTTGGGGGCTGAGTATAACCATGTTTATGGGTTTTTGGGCCCATGAAAGTCTATTCATACCCATTCTGGCTTCTCTAGACCCACCCTGGCCCATTTTGGGGTAAATCCAATCTATTATAACCCAATAGAGGTATTAAAGGGGGTTACCGCTCTGTACAGGTGTATGCATGCATTGGTATATACCAAAGTATGGGAAACCATTGGTGAACTGGTAGCGGCCAAAACATAGGCATTGGAAGCTATATGTTGTGTGGGCCTACAGACATTAACTAGATCATGTAGGGTGATAGTGTTCTCAAAAAATGTAATAGGTGACCCTACACTTCATTGGTCATTGTAACAACCCAAACATGTATAAATATTATTCCCGTTTTTGAGAAATTATATTATTGTGTATCTTGGTTGTAGAAAACAATGAACTTATTGTGTTTTATTGTGTATAATTGGATTTTAAAGATTTTTATGTATAATTAAAATTATATATCCATTGAATAGTGTTGACCTTATCTGTATAATTATATGGTTTTAATTATTCCAATTGAAATAAAAAGGGAAGCGATGGCCTCAACCAGAAGGATAATAGCTTATGATTCACATTAATTAGAGCTTTCAAGGGAGATATCATTTGTATGATATATCTTTGACCAATACCATACTCATATCCAACAACTTATAACTGAGAGAAATGATTTATGAGAGAAGGTCAAGCTCATCGATATCATGACCCAAACCTTGTTCACCGAGCCACCAATGAAAGTCCCACCATCACACACTTTAGTCTTAGGTAATTTTATAGATTATTAAAGGTAAATGTATAAAGAAAAAATAAAAATTAACATCTACCTTTTAATAATAATTAATATATTTTTATCCTATTATTGTATCTTTGTAAATGATTTTTATGTTGAAATGATAAAGAAAGAATTTATTTTTCATTAATATTCAAATTAAAATAATTAATTAATGGATTTTTTAAATAAATAATACTTTAATATTATATAATAATTACTATCATATATAAATGATCATATAAATTTTATGATGTAAAATTTAATTTTTATAAGGATTCAAAAAATGTTATTATAAAAAAACCCAACATTTATTATTTAATGTCAATTTTATTATAAAAGTGAAATTTTAAATATTTAGAAAATAATTTATATATAATGAATTTTAATTAATAAATCATAAAAACCATATTATGCAATATTAATTTTTTCATAATTTCCTGAGACCTTCAATTTTTTAGGTAAAAATTAAGTACCATATAAGTATTATCAGTGGTTTATGACAACATAATGACCCAAAAGTGATGGAATAATTACAATTAATGGAATAAAAGAAAAAAATAAATGTTTTCCCTTAACAATAATTTGATTTTATGTTTATTTTATTTATTTTGTAAAACCATTATGAATCATCCAACACCTATAATATATTTTATTGTGTTAAAATCATTTTTAGGAGTATGAATCACCTCCACAAAAGAAATGTCATTATTTTATTTATTTCCGACCTTTCCTTATTAAATAATGTAAAATTCTATAATTTAGATGAAATCATGGGATCATTTGTTGTTTTTGTTACTTTATTATGTAGAGTCCAATACCAAAAAAAGAATGAAATCCAAATATTTTCTTATATAAACCCACCCAGGCACCGATTTCTCTTTACTCAAACTCATTTAATCTTGTCCACACTATTCCCTACACTACCTATAGTACTCTTAAGGCAGTCCCATGATCTCATAAATCCCCTCCAAACCCTTTGGATTCACTCACTCAAGTAAGGGATTCCCCACTCTCTAATTTTATCAAGAAATCATTTTACAATATTTCTTTTAATTTAAATATTATAATGTTGGGATATGTTTGTACATATCCCCATTACAAAAAAAATTATAAATTTTTATATCCCCATTCATTATCATTTTTTACAACTTTGAACCCGTATGTACACCCCTTACCATGACAAAATTTTATAAGGGTTATTTCCTTTAATAATGATTCATCAATGTCATATGGCATCTATTTCAAATTCCTCTTATTGTTAAATGTATTTCTATATACATGTTATGTTAAATTTCATGTAGAAATTATAAGATTCCCATTTTTTCTCATCAACCCATCTTATGAATTTTTATGTGACACCGTTATGCAGTTTAAATGTCACCAAAACATTTCAAGCCAAAACAATTATGTAGTGAATACCATACCCATTTCTTATCATGGTTATTCACACATATGCATATATAATTTTGACTATGAACTTACATATATTTATTCCATTCTATTTTATTAGGAAATAAATCAAGATGATGAATAAACCCATATTTTATGATCTATGGGTCACACTTAAGCATCAGTAGGAAATGAATATGATGGACGAACCTATATAGAACTTCAATGCATTAGGTTGTAGTAGTATAATTATACATCATTTTGGGATAATTATTAAACCTGATTCTTATATGGTACTTTTTATGTTGTTATTTATTTTCATGTTTAGAATTGGAATACGTTTTTGATGTAGTTTTTTAAGTAGTTTCCACATTTACCTTGTTATTATTATCATGATATATTAGGACTTATATTTCATGTTTTATTTAATACACTTTGATATGATTGTGGTCTAATATGAAACATGTATTCCATGTTTATTCCCTAACTACTCTTCATATCACACCCTTTTCTTATAGTTTTCTCTAGTTATCCCATGAATTTTTAATTTTGAATGAGTTTTTTGATCATGCTAAAGATGTTTTTAAGAAAGATGTTGTAATACTTATGTTGTGTTGTTATATAATTTATCTAATTAACAATGAAACTAGAATTATCAATAATCCAGGTGGTATTAACTGTATTATTAATTAGTAAATCATTTATTAATATATTATAAAGATAATGGTTATTATAGTTGGTATCAAGGTAATGATTAGTAATTTTTGGGATTTTGATTAGAAAACTATAGTGAAATACATAAGGATAAGACTAAGTATATGAAAAAACCATGATCATTTGATTATTCAAGAGTTAGTGGTTTACCAAAAAAATTATCCATGTCTGGATACTAAAGAGTACGTGGCTGTGGCATATATTTACCTAGGAGGAATAACTTTTACAATGTCTTCCGGTACTAACTCAGGGAAAATAGGTACATGATAACGGGCCTTACTACACATATTGGTTTACACGCCTATTAAATTTTCTTGGGTAAATTCATAATCTCATCATGATACATTATTAAGGGAATAAAAATGGTTATAATAAAAAAATTGGAAATATACCACAGATAACATATATTTAAGACTAGAAATAAATCATTTATGGAAATAAATATATTATATAAGTTATTGATTTAAAGTTAATGATTTCCCCTTTATGTGTATAATAGTTTAAAAATACACATCACTTGTTTTATCTTTATAATATCCAATGGTAAAAAATAAGAGTAATTGAGTAAAAAATCAACATGACAAGTAATGTGAGGACTACACCACTGAGATTCACAACCCTATGGGAGATGTAATCACAAAATTTATAGAAATACTATCTATAATGGCTTAGTTTTTGAATCTGAAATCATTAAGAGGGGTTCCTCGACCCCCTAATAGAAAACATGCCACCATCGATAACATCATGTGAAAATGCCTCTTATATTAATCGGATCATCTGATCCCTTAATTGAGGAATAATAGATCATCTCCATTTAAAATATCTCATCTATACTTATTTATTAAGAATGAGATAAGGTTATTCTATATATTTATCATATGGAGGTAGAAGATGTTTAGAAATTGGCATTGATTAAGAATACAAAGCATTATTAAGAGATAAAACCAATGGAATATATGTAAATTTGGAAAATGTTTTTCAATAAAAAATTTCCTCACTCTGGCTATCATAAAATAGAAATAAATTTCCTTAACCACATGAAAATAAGTGGAAAATATATTGTGTATTATGAGAAAACCTCAAAATTCTTTCATGATATGCCTCAATTTTTATCGTTACCCCCAAATTTAAGGTTGATCACTTCTTTGATGAGATAAAACCTATTAATTGAAAATCCTTGGAGATCCATCACTTGGATAGTAGTGAGGAAATTATTATATGTGCCACCAATGACAATATGAAGATCATTGAATCTCAAGGGTATCATAGGGATAAGAAGTGTAATACGATGTTTAATTCTGGTGATCTGATGGAGAAATCTAATGGTGCAAAAAAATTACAAAATCCTGCATGTTGAAGGTGTGGAAAGAATAATCCCATAAACATCCAAAATGTGATGAAAAATTCCTTAGGTGTAGGAAGGAAGGACACCTGGAAAACATTTTCCAATTGGAGAAAACAACTAATATGATGGAGGAAAGAAATTCTCTAGTAACCCATCAATGTATTTTTTACGTCTAATAGAATGAACTAGGGAAATTTCCAAAACAATACACTATGACAAGGGTGTTTTTTTGGAGAAAACCCAAATCATAAAAATAATCAAGGATGATAATTTTCCATTACTATCGCCAAAGTGGATTCCTAAAATAAAGTATTTATATTAATTCTAGTATTTAATTAAATAATAGAAGAGTCATTTTTTATTCTGATTATATGCATTCCTACATATCACAAATAAATAGTAAAAATATCTTAATACCACTATAAAAAATAAAAGATGAGATGTTGGTGAAAATGGAAAATGGGAAAATTATTGCATCCCATGTATATAACTCCTCTGATGCCAAAATATGTTAGATGAACATACCAATGAACCATTTCATACTACCTTTGGTGTAATTTAATGAAATTTTGGGAATGTATCAAAAATTCCTATATAGACCCATCATAAATTGTCTCAAGATTAAAATCACTATTTTTATGGGGAATAGACCTCTGAATTTGATCAAGTGGAAGGAGTAGGATGAATCTAAGTAATGAATATTATTTCTCTAGAAGCACGATTATATAGCATAAATGATTGAGTCTAACCAATGGATCATCCTCATTGTGATGGAATTTTCTAATGTGTTTGCATAGGGATTTTCCAGTCTTCATCCTAGTTGATAGGTTTAATTTTTAGTACATCATATACCTGGGGAGTTTACTATATCCAAGAAACAATATATAATGGCTATTTTAGAACATGAGGGTCTTAATAAACAACTACAAAAGAATCTATATAAATGGTTTAGGTTCCCAAGTGCTTCACCATGGGGTGCATCCGTCCTCATCGTCAAAATGTACAATGGGTCAATGTGTTGTTGCACTAATTATCATATGCTCAACAAGATCATGATAAATAACATGTACCCACTACCTCAAGTTGATTAATTGTTTGAGCAGCTATGTGGATCACATTAAATATCCAAGGTTGATTTTTGGTTGGGTTATTACAATGTTATGGTGAAGAAGGGGGATATCCACCAAAAAAGTTTTTTACAATGTATGGACACTATGAGTTCGGAGTGAATCATTTTGGGATCACTAGTGATCAATAAATCTTCATGGCCTTAATGAATATAGTCTTTAAAGATTACATGAAAACAATTGATATTCTATGTATATTATACTCTAAAATACACCAAAACTAAGGAGGATAATGAGGATAATTTGAGAATTGTTAAAAGACATTGAGGAAGGAGAATCTTTATGTAATTACATAAATTGTGAGTTCTAGTAGAAAGAAGTCCCATTTTTTGTGAATATCATAACATGAAATAAGTTATATGTATATAGATAGAAGAAAAAATGAAATTTATGGATGATAGAGGCCATTATTTAAGATAAATATCTATTGTTTCCTTGGGTTAGCTGGGTATTATCGCATATTTTGGCGAAATTTCTCACAATTTTTAAACCCTCTTACCAAAATAACTTGAAAGATTTTATATTTTTGATAGAATGATGAATGTGAGGTAATTATTAATGAGTTGATAAGGAGTATTATAGTTGTTCCCCTGGTCACACTACCCACAAGTCGATAACTCTTCATAGTATTTTGTGATGAGTCAATGAATGGATTGGGATGTGTGTTACTGTAGAATGACAAATTAGTAGCCTAAGTATCATGGTAGTTGAAAGTTACTGAGAAAAATAATCCCATACATGATCTAGGGTTAGATTCTATAATCATTGCATTGGAAATCATGTGACATTATCTCTTTGTTGAGAACTATGAAATATATATGGATCCTAAAATTCTCGAACATATATTCACATAAAATTAGATAAAAATGTGCAAACAAATATGGTGAGAGATGATCATAGTCTATGACTTCTCAATTCTCTACCTTTAATGAAAATATAATAAAGTGGTGGATTCTCTACATTGTAAGGATCTTTAATTTTTATCATTGATGAGATTTGAGAATGATTCAACTTTATTATTTTTGAAGAGGCTATATATTGGAATCCTAAATGAAGGAACATCACCAATCCGTCCACAAATGATTTATCAACCATATATTTTTGAATAATTAATGGATGCTCCAAAAGATGACATAGGAATTTATAATAATGATGAATCTATAATAAAAGTGAAATCATCGGAGTTCAATATTAATGAAGAAGTAATTATGAGATTTGGGTCAAGAATTTGTGTTCCCTAAAATCTTTTGTAAATGATAGATCTATTGGACGATGCACATAGTTTGAGATTTTCCATTCATATAATAAATACAATGATGTTTTTAAATCTCTGAGAGAACTATTTATGGTTCAACAAGATAAAGTCGATCACTGGATATAAGACAATATTCCCTGGTATGTCAACAAGTGAAGGATGAAAGTAATAATTCTATGGGGATGATGCAACCATTAACCATAGAAGTAGGTAAAAGGGAAAACATCATCAGGGAATTTTCTCCCAAAATCTGAAGGCATCCAATAGAAAATATAATGTATGGGTTATGGTCTATTATCATAAAAATATTGTACACTTCAATGTAGTTTGAGGCAATTTCTCACAAGATCAACTTTCACATATATACATCCGAGAAGTGGTGAGGCTGCATGGAGTACAACTAACGAGTGTTTCAGATCAATATCAGAGATTCAACTCTTTTATTTGGAAAAGTATCTAGAATTATCTAAACATTGAGAAGACCTTTAGTATGGTGTATCACCCTCAATATGATGTCCAATATTAGAAGACTATCAAAACACATGAATAAATGTAGAGATCATTCTCAATTGACAATAAAGAATGATTGGACCAATATTATCCTATGGTTGAGTTATTATATAACAACAGTTTCCAGTCAATCATTTGAATGGATACCTATGATGCCCTTTATGGGAAGAGGTAAAGAACACCTGTATGTTGGGATGAAGCTGGGGAATGAAAATAACTATTACCTAAAATGGGTGAGGAAAAGGTGGAAAAGGTTCTGACCATTTAGAATCACATCAAGGCTGCTTGGAGTTGATAGATGATTTGTGATAACTATCATTGAAGATACCTAATGTTGTACGTTAGATACATGGTATTGAACTTCATATCCCCATGTAAGCCTATGATTAGATTAGAGAATACGGGAAAACTTATTATATGATATTTATGGCCCCTTTGTGATCCTTCATTGGATAAGAGCAGTGGCTTATTGAGTTACACTCCCACTAGACCTATCTCAGTTCATGATTTATTCCGTGTATCCCTTTGTAGGATGTACATACTAGACTCATCACATGTACTAAATCCTTAGGTGGTACAATTAGAGAATTCCATTTTCTGTGATTAGAATCTAGTGAAGATCTCAAATTGAAGGGAAATAGTTATACAAAATAAGAAAATGCACATTATCAACATGATAGGGAGAAACTAAATGTTCGAAGAAGAAATCTGAGAAATGGAGGAGGTGATGAAGTAGAGTTACCCAATTCTTTTTTATTGTGGAAAATGAAAATTTTAATGGTGAAATTTCTTAAGGGGATATATTGTAATTACCAAAATATTTATAAATAATAATTCACTTTTTGATAAAATATTATATTATCTATTTTGGTTACAGAAAAAATATAAAATTATTTGGATTAAATATATAAAATTGGATTTAGAAGATAGTTAGGTATCATTACTAATTGTAAAATATATGTTTAATTGTGATCATGTGATTAGTATTTTCTTTAACAAATCCAATTGACATAGAAAAAGGAGAGACGACCTAAACTAGTAGTAACGTAACCTATGAAGCCCATTTTTAAAAACAAACTAGAGTGATATAATTTCAAATAATTTCCATTAACTAAGACCAAGATGATATTCAATAACTTTAGAATGAGTGAAACTGATTGCAGGAGAATTTAAAGCTCATTAAGATCATGACCCAAACCATGTTCCCCAAACTACCTCATGAAACTCTCACCTTCACACAGCATACTATTAGGGAGTTTTCATGTGTATTAAAGAGATAGGTATCAAGAACCTAAGAATATGAATAAGTTTCTTTTTTAGAATAATTAATATATTTGCATCCTATTATTGATACATTGAAAGTTATTTTTATTTTTATACAATAAAGAATAAATTTAATTTTTGGGTAATAATATATTTCGATTAATGAATTAATGGATTTTTGAAATAAATAATATTTTAACATTATTATAAAAATTTATCATATATAAATGATCAAAAAAATAATGAAGTTAAATTAAATTTTAATAAGGATTCAAATTATATTGTGGATAAAAACCCTGATTTTTATAATTAATGTTGCTTTTATTTTAGACTTCAAAATTCTAATATTTAGAAAATTATTCAGATAAAATTAATATTATTTTTTCCAATAGAAATGTCAAAATTATAAAACATTGATTTTTCTGTAATTTTCTAAGAGATAAATTGTTATGTAATATTTAAATATCATATAAATATATTTTTTGTTTTAGGACATCATATAGTACCAAAAGTGATTTAATAATTAATCTAAATGGAATACATTACTAAATAAATTTATTCCCATTAAAATAACTTGATTTTACATTTATTTTATTTATATGGTCAAGCAATTATGAATCCTCTCTAACATATAGTATATTATAAGGTTGTAAAATCATTTCTTTAGGAGAATAAATAAAATACACATTAGAATGGGAATTGTTTTATTAGTTTCATACATTTACATTATAAAATAATTCAAACAAATCCCATTTTTAAGAAAACATGGGAAAACCCCGTATGGTAGTTCATTGTTTTGGTTATTTTATTATGTAAATTCCAAAAACAAAATAGTAATGAAATACCCCTATTTTCATATATAAAACCAAAAAACCTCCCATTTTTCTCTATTAAACCTCATTTTAACATGACCATTCTCTCTCATCCACTCCCTATAGTCCTCTCAATTCTCCCCCCAACTCTCAAGAATCCCATCTAAAGCCTTTGGATTTATAAACTCATGTAAGGGATCCTCCACTTTACTCTTTTATTAAGCTGTTGTTTTTCATTATTTCATTTAGTTTAATTATTCACATGTTGTTACATGTTTATATATACCCACCATGTATATGATTTGATGTATAAATGAAGATATCCCCTTTAAATCTCGTTGTTCCATTTTATGAACCCTTATGAACACATTTTACCATGTCAAAATTTTATAATAGTTCTTTCATTCAATAACGTTTCTTCAATTTTTCATATTATCTCTTTACAATTACTTATGTTGGGACTTGTATTTCTATGTTTTTATTACATTTAGTTTCATGTCCAAAAAATTAGAGTCCCATTTCTCTCTCATGTAACAATTTTATGAATTTTTTTGTGACATTGTTATGCTACCCAAAAAATCACGACAATTTTCTATTCCAAAAGGATTATTTAGTGAATACCATGCCAATTTCCTCTGAATGGTATTCACAATTATGCATATAATATTTTTTATTATGGACTTAAATATATCTATTCCAAACTATTTTATTGTGGAATAAACCATGATGATGAATGAATCCATGTTGTATGATCTCTATGGAACACATAAGCATGATTATAAATTGAATATAATGGGTACACTAAGATAGAACTCTAATTAATTTGGTGATTATTAGTATCATGATTCATCATATTGGAATATGGAGTGAACCTGATATATTTATGGGACTTTAACAACATGATTTTATGGTATTTTATACTCAGAATGTGTTTATGAACTAGGTTTTTCTGTTGTTTCCACATTTCCCATGCTATGGTTATCATACAATATCATTCCTTATTACTCATTGATATGCCTATTTCCTAACATGTTTCACTTATGCAATGTTTATTCACATACTGGTATTTATATCTCACCCATTCCTTATGTATGTACTGAGGTTGTCACATGATGTTTTATATTTGAAGGGTGATTTTTATAATATTAAGTATGTTTTATAATATAGATGTCATATTCAATATTTTATGTTGTTATTTAATGTACATAATTTTCAGGGACACTAGAATTTCAAATCATCCTAGATGTAATAGGTGTACTCTTATGAAAAAATATTTTTTAAATGTGTAATAAATAGTAGGTTTATTATATTTTTTGATGTTGAATGTTGTCGGGGATGGAGCTTTGGTTTGAGTAATTTCGTGGGAGGGTTCTATCCCAGTGGTATGTAAAGGCGTTGGTATATTTTGGGGAGCTCATGAGGAGAGATATAGTTATAGATATCTCCATGTTTATTAATAGAGGTTCATCTAAAGCTTCTATACAACTTACTGGGGTCTGGAGCTATATGAGTTTATGATGGTGGGTCCCCATCATGGGTGAAGGGAATATCGAGGATAAAGGGAGGAAGGGTATTGTGGTATCACATTGAGGTAGGCACCTGACTCTTTCCTATGGTAGGAGATCTCGACCAGTACCTCATGGGTGGGGATATACCTCTAGTGAAGAGAGGTTATATTCCAGAATGAGTCATAACTAGGTAGGAAATTAAACAAGGGGGTACAATCACATCCTCAGGAATATAGACAACCATCATTTAATAAAATCATATTCTCACCTCACAACTATTTTTCTAAAGAATTTTTATTGAATAATATTATAATATATTTATTCAACCATAATTTTGGAATTTGACAAAAACAAAGTGTTTTGTTAGCAACAACCCCTCCTATTTTATTTTATATTTATTTTACCACCCCACTTAAATTGTTTTGTCCTGGTCAGGCCACCACATATAGAAATCTATTCTTTTTTAATTTTTTCTAGAACCTATAAAATATTCATAATAAAATTTAATATTAATTAGGTTTTTTTCATAATTATATGGAAAATATGGGTGGCTAGAAAACAATGTTCTTTTACAATCTCACCATCATTTTGAAAATTCCACTAGATATACTTTCATATAATAAATATAAAAAATATGTGTTATTTAATTTTATAAAATCTGAAACTCTATATTTTATCCAAAAAAAATTGGATTGATGTAACATGGCCATCCAAGATTAGATCAAAGCGTAATCGATTCCATTGGGATGTATTTAAAACCCTCTTCTTAAATTTAAATCTAATTTAATCTTCTTAATTCATAAAATCCACTAAACATTTTTTGATTTTAATATTTGGTACTTGAGCACACATATAAGCCAGTGGTCCAAGGGTTGTAAATTTTTTTTCACCGGAGCGACAACACATTTCATCTCTGAAAATATGATCTCTTGTATTATTCAATATCCTCATATGAATAAAAAGAGTAATGAAAATAAAATAGAACTAGTACATCATTCGATTTAGAGCATCCTCAATTATAGTTCATTTATAATGATCATTGCTCAAGGTATCATAAGAAGAAACCCTTTAGAACATCCATACATAATCCAAGATTCTATGCACACCTCATTCAATGAATTTCATGTGCTAGCACAGATCTCTAACGAACATTTCTAAATGTTAAATATCCCCACGGTCTTATTCATTAGATCCGTCGAAGGATTCTTTGATTGACACCTCATGATATACCTTATCAATATAGGAAGTTGGATGAGAGATAGGGTCTCAAGTTGAGTGAATGAATAGTAAATGGAATGAGCAACTTCATTTTTAT
Organism: Viscum album; assembly: GCA_963277665.1. Taxonomy (NCBI): domain Eukaryota; kingdom Viridiplantae; phylum Streptophyta; class Magnoliopsida; order Santalales; family Viscaceae; genus Viscum; species Viscum album. The sequence continues at coordinate 119,756,004 of OY728137.1, forward strand.
TTATAAGGGAATCTCAAAATACCAAGAAATGTTTCCACAACCCCAGTATATTTAATATACACAATATTACAAATAAAAAATAAATAAATATGATGAATTAACTACATCAAAAAAATTAATTATATTTTATCACATTATTTAATTATATATTAATTAAATTATGTGATGAATTGAGTCATTAAACAATCTCAAAATTCCCACTAATACTATATAAAACTTCATATAATATTACTCATTGCATTTACCTAAACATTTAAATAATTTTAGTATGTAAATTCGACCTCTTTTTTTATTTGAATAATAATGAATTTATTTATTTATCATCAATCAAAAAAAATTGGACAAATATAGGACCCCATGGTGGGGCACACCATGTCCTACATCTGTATTCACTAGAATATGGCATATTCTTCAATACACTATTGTGTGTGAAACTTTAGTTCCTTATCTGAAAAGTAGTGAATAGTATTTACGGTTCGAGAGTGGAGTCTAGAAACCCATTGAGAACCCTAATATTAAAAATAAATACCCATATTAACGACAACCAAACTATGAACATGTATTGTTTAATATAATCTATTTATCCTTCTTATATATCATAATCTATGATGAATACTTGTTTCATTTCCCTTTTTCATTTATTGTTTTCAGATCTAAATGGATGGATTTACTCTCAACTACCGTGACCATTAATTTATGATGGTACTAGTATCCAGATCAACCAAAGCACGACATATTAATTCATCAAAGGATAAGCGGAAAATTCTCTATTAACCATTCATCATATTTCATACCACCAATGACACACCATGACACAGGCTACCACACCAAAATTTGATTCCCATGGTTTTTCCATGCATCAACGTAGGTGATAAAATGGCACACATTGAAAATAAAGTCATTTCAGGAGACCAATAAACATGTTCCTATATATGAACATCCAATGTCACCCAAAACATGTGGTGTTTCTATTGAGAGGTCTATCCTCATGATCTCATCTACCAGATATCTCCAAGTACAGACTTCATAAGAAGAATTAGCAATGATTATTATCCCACATCACATGATAGATAGACATCAACATTCTCCAGTATGTATAACGTATCTAGACCGTATGACATATATTTATGATTAATTTTTAAAATATCTCACGGTTCACATTATATCCTAGGATCTTCCATAACCTTTTGATGTGGAAAATTATATATGGATATTTCCATTAAATAGTTGATGCATATATTTATACTCTATAATGGTAAGTGTAAATCCTGAATATCTCATTGTATACATGAAATGGTTATCAAAAGTACTCTTTAGTTGGGTCTATAGAAACCATTATTACAAAAAAAATTCATCCCAAGCACTAAGTTGACCCCATTAACAAGTATTGTCTATATGAATAATCAAATAAATGTATTTGAAAATGATCATTAGAAAACATCCCTATCATCCTTAATAATATTGATGATGAAGTCTTATCGAGACACCCACATATCATTGTCTTCATTCTCTGAATATAATGTCACGACCTATCACTTGGGTCCCATGTTGTGACTACCCCATGATCGCCTTCGGTAGGCCAGGGGCTAGCGACTAGCACCGAAAGAGTATTCCCTAAAACTGGGAAGGCATTTTCTTTATAACTTGAAACACACACAACCAATCACACAACAAGATAAAAACTCAAGTAAACTGAATAGTAAACGGAGTGAGTACAGTAAGTAAAAGGGGCTAGAATACAAGGCCAACTGGAAAGTACAAGGAAAAATGGAATGTAAAATATGGCTAATAGGTGGAAAGATGCTCCTAGATCATCTACCATGGATCCTACCTGATGGTTAGGTACAGCTCATTAATGGTCGTTTCCGCAGTTCGCCTCATCTAACATCTACCTCCAAGATACCTCCAATTGTGGTACCCTCGTCCTTAGTCTACACTGTTAGTCGTCTGCAACAAACACCATGATGTGAGGTCATAGACTGTGCATGGGTGAGTATAACGATACTTAGTAAGGACCCCAAGACCCTCAAGGTCTCACAAAATCCACAAAGGATAAACCAAAACGAAAGGAAACAACAAATAAGACTAATTATGTATATTCCCATACATATACCTACGTTTTCATTTAACCCATATCAAACAAGAGGAAAACAAAGTGTTAACTCCAAATCCCCAAGATCAATTGTTCCACAAAGGAATAAAATACCACGAAGGCAAGTACCACATAGGTACTCCACACAGAAGTATACCACCAAGATATTACCCCAAGGGAAAGTACCAGACAGGTACAGACTCATCTCACATCAGGTATTTCATAGGAACAGTAGTAGAGATGATTAGATGTAACAACTAAATCATCTTACTCTGTTAAGAGACTCTACTGCTGACCAACATAGGATCGTTTGGTTCAGACCCACACAAGATCAGTTGGTACTGATCCACACATGATTTCTCAGTGCTGACCTACATAGGATCACTAATTGCTGACCCACATAGGATCTCTAGGTGCTGACCCACACAGGATCACTCGGTGCTGACCCACAAACGATCGCTAGGTGCTGACGCCCACAAGATCGCTCGATGCTGACCCATACCGAATCGCTCTTAATTCATCACGTGACAACCAGCTACGGTGTTTCCGTACTATGCTCATGTGTCTCCAGGAGGGTCCACTCCACAATCCATTGGTCAATACTCCAACTGCCATGATGTACCACAAAAAAGTATCCCAAATGACCTCTATGTCAGAGGGATATCAATGCTATAGACGACACGAAAATCAGACACCTGATCTGTGAGTTATTAGCCTTTTAGTCCCAAAGGACCAGTTTGATTCGTGATCGATCCAACCCGAACATTCCCAAACATTATCCAACTCTCTAGTGGGGTATACCAAAGGTACCATATCTCTCCATTTTTTACATCGCCTTTAACGTTTCGTCAATCATAAATCCAGTACCAATGTTATGGCCAAAAGAGGGTAAATCACATAGCTGGTCTGGGTCCGGTCCGACCCGAACCGACCTAGCTGGACCCTGACCGATCCTGCCTAACCCAGAGTGACCCAGCCCGACCCTACCCGATTGATCCGTCCTGGCCCACTGGGTGGTCCGGTAGGCCGCGAGGGACCACGGAGGCCGCAGGGAGGCTGCGGGGGCCGCGGGTGGCCATGTGGCCGCGGGTGGCAGTGAGACTGCATGGGGCTATAGAGGGTCGTGAGGCCGTGGGGCAGCACAAGGTTGTGGGTGCCGCAGGGCAGCAGAGGCCATGGGATGGCGCGAGGCCACTGGGCGGCGGAAGCCGTGGGTGCCGCTGGACAGCACGCGGCAGCGGGTTCCGCGGGGTGGCACCAAGCCGCGTGTGCCGTGGGGGTGGTGAGATGATGCATTTTCCACGGGGCAGCGTGGAGGGCCGCATGGGCCGTAGGGAGGTGGAGACTGGGGCGGTGCAGGGGCCGCAAAGCAATGGAGGCTGCGGGGTGGTAGCGTTCGCGGGGAAGAAGAGGTCGCAGGGAGGCAGACTTCGCGGCGCGGTGCCGCCCCGCCGTCGCCTTCTTCACAGCCGATTGTGGTGCCTTCTTCCGTTCTCGAATTCCACCGATGCCAAACACCATCACCAGTCGCTGTCACCATCATGAAGAACACACCATAAGATCCACAAGATTTGCGGAGAGGTCAGGCCATGTTTCTTTAGCATGTGCCCTCCTCGTTAGGGCAGTAGCATGTGACTCAACAAAATCATGAATCAAAAACATCAAACTCTACAATTTCATACAAATCATGGATCAAATCATTTTGTTTGATCTGCATTTTCCATGCTCTCAAAGAATGAAGAAATTAATCAAGAAAATTCATGACTTCAATTACAACCCCTACCTTGAAGGATTATTGATGGAGATTGTGAGATGGAAACAATGAAGGTGAATAGAGGTCCATCAATCGTCACTTCTGCATTCATGCTTCCAAAGTCAGTTCGAACATCATCTATGTTCTTCAATTCCAGAGTTCATTCTTTGTTGGAGAGATTTCTCTCAAGTTCCCCCCCCCCCTTATCTTTCACCAACCAAAAATCACATCCCACGAATATAGGTTAAACATAATAAAATATGTTTTTCCAATTTTAAATTGTTGGAAAAAATTAAGTTAGCTTAATCAATTAATTGAGGGGGTGGAATAATTAATTAAGGGGGTGGAAGAACTAATAAATGTGATGTTCAAGAGACTTATCCACATTTAAGTGGGAGTTTCAAAGGGGTTTTAATATCGGGTGGTCTCCACCACCATAACCTCTCAAGTGAGATTTAGTTCTGGTGGTCCCCACCTCTCAACATCCTCATGGGAGTTTCAATGGAAATATTAAAATGTTAAACAATTTTTATTTTTCATTTTTTCCACTAAAAAGTGAAAAAATATCTTTTACCCTCAATATACTAAGGTCGAGGTGAAGGTATCCTTAAGAGAATATCGACACTACGAGTTCTATGGTGCCCTCGGATTTCAATTCCATGAACCGGTTCAAAAATTAGAAAAACACACACGCACGTTTACTGAACATACCGAAAAAAAGTTCATAAATTCATTTCGGGCACTCCGGGACATGGAATAATGTGCCGTCAATATTGGTGGACTCGTAAAATTTCCATATATTAAAAAACATTACATGTATATTCTAGTATTTTACATTCTCCCCGCCTTAGGGATTTTCATCCCAGTAAACCTCAACTCAAACTAAGGGAACAAGTGGGGGTGTTGAGCATCAATTTGAGCATCCCACATCCATGTGCTCTGTTGGAGGTTCCCATGTTGACAACGAATGTGAATTACAGATAATGACCCCCCATGAAGGACCCACTCCTGTTTATCCTCAATATCCACTAGAACCTCCGTAAACGTCACCCCATCATCGATGTTGAGCTCATCATGGTTGATTATGTGAGAAGGGTCATGCACATATCTCCTCAGCTGGGATACGTGGAAGATGTCATGCACTCTGTGCAACTTAGGTGTAAGATCTAAGTAGTAAGACACCTTTCCAACTCTAATGAGGACCTAAAAAGGTCTGATGAACCTTAGAGATAACTTTCCGCCTCAGCCAAATATTTGTAATCCTCGTCAAGGAAAGACACGTAGAAAGACGTGGTTTCCATCGTCGAACTCCAAATGTCTTCGTATCATTTTGGCATAAGACTTCTGCCTGCTCTGTGTAGTCTTTATTCTCTCCTGGATGATTTTCGCTTTCTTTGTGTTAGCCTGAACCATCTCTGGTCCAACAAGTGCTAACTCCCCTTGGTCAGTCCACCAAAATGTGATCTGCAAGGTCACCCATAAAACACATCAAAAGGTTCCATACCAATGGTGGAGTGATAGTTGTTTTTTTATTAAAACTCCAAGAAAGGAAAGTGATCCTCCATGCTACGACCGAATTCGAGGACATAAGCACATAACATGTCCTCGAGGGTCTGAATAGTAAGCTCAGTTTGGCCATCCGTATGAGGATGGACGATAGTGCTCAAATGAAGATACATCCTGAAAGCCTCCTACAACCCCTTCCACAGTCGGAAAGTAACACTTGTATCACGATTGGAGACAATCATCGAGGTTAATCCATGTAGCCGGAACATTTCATGCACATAGTGGCGTCCCAATCTCTCTACTAAACCATTCTCTCTGATCAGTATGAAGTGAGCCTACTTGGTGAGTTAGTTGATGATCACCGAAATAAATTCAGTACCCCTAGATATTTTTGTAAGTCCTATCATGAAATTCATGGAATCCCATACCACTTCCACTATGGGACCTCTAAGGGATGAACCAAGTCTACTGGTACCTGATGCTATTCCTTCACTTGCTGACATGTGAGACACTGAGAGACAAACTCTGCAACTACTTTCTTTATTTTTGGCCACCAGTTCTGTCGTCGGGGATCCTGGTACATCTTCAACACTCCTGGATGTACCGCTAGAGGGGATGTGTAGAACTCCCTCAAAAAATCCTCCCAAAGAAATACAAGTACCATGTTATGTCCTCTGAAAAAGATGAAATGCTCCCCACCTTCAGAAAATGCATATGTTTCCTTCCCTATAGATATCTGAGAACGTCAAGTCTCGAAGTAAGTGTCCCCGCACAGTGTCTCCCTGAATCACTGATGAGGTGACGGTATGACTATAAGAGACTGAAGAGAAGATGCACCATACCAATCCACAAAGTATATCTACAAAGTAGCTAGTTTCTCTGTCTCCTCACCCAGCAACTATATACCCGACCTATTAATAAGTGCATCTGCTACAAAGTTCCATTTACTAGAATTATAGACTATATCGAAGTCATAGTCATGGAGGAACTCAATAAAAGGCCATTGTCTCAGGTTCAGGTCCTTATGAGATATAATATACCTGAGAATCTTGTGATCCAAGTATACTATAAAATGTTCTCCATCAGATAGTGTCACCACATCTTCAAGGTGAAGACCACTACTGCTAACTCCATGTCATGGGTAGAATAGTTCTTCTCATTCTATCTCAGCTGTCAAGAACCATATGCGATCACAGCTTGTTCCTACATCAGGACACATCCATGTCTAGTTCCTGATGTGTCGTAGTAGAGTACGTACCATATTCCCCCCACTGGAAGCCTCAAGATGCGCGCACTAGTCATCCTCTACCTCAACACCTAAAAACACTGATGGAATCTCTCTAACCCCATGAAGTGTTTCCCCTTCTTCGTCAATGCTGAAAGCGGTGCTGAAACACTGTAGAAATTTGGTACAATCCTTCGGTAGTATCCAGCCAAACCCATAAAACTCCATAACTCTGTCACACTCCTGGGTGGATCCCAAGCATGTACCGCCTCAATATTCACTGGATCCACTGCAACTCTATCCTCCGATACGACATTCCCCATAAAGTGAATCTATCAGATCTAGAACTGGAACTTCAAGATATTACCATAAGGATGGATCTCTCAGAGTGTGTCTAGTACTACCCACAAATGATAAGAATGACCCCCCTCTGTAACTGAGTAGATCAGAGTGTCCTAGATGAAGAATAATACAAAGCGATCAAGGTATGGATAACTGATCTTGTTCATGAGTCCCATGGGCACTGCTAGAACTTTGGTTACACCAATTGGCATAACCAAGAACTCATAATGTCCATACCAACATCTGAAATCCATCTTCTGCACATCCTTATCCTTTACACTAAGCTGGTAATATCTTGATCTGAGGACTATTATTGAGAACCACCGTTCTCCCTTCATCTGATCAAAATAGGTCATCAATCCTCACGCTTGGGTACATATTCTTCATGTTCACCTGGTTCAGGTGACCATAGTCAACATAAAGTCTCAAGCTCCCATCCTCGCTCATGGTGAACAAAATCGGGGCCACCCAAGGAGAAACACCCGGTCGAATGAACCCTTTACCATGTAAGTCATCTAGTTGTACCTACTGCTCACAATGATCCGAGGGAGCCATCTGATACGCTGGTGTAGATATCGGTGCCATCCTGTGGTACAAGTCAGTGTAAAATGCCTCCTCTCTATGAAGAGGTAGACCCATAAAATCATTAGGGAAGACATACACCTACTGGTCCACCACTACAGGATAACTTGGACTCTCCACATCAACTTCTCTGGGGGCAAGGCTATCCAAATGATGTGTAATCGGCTGCACCCTCATCCGGGTAAGTCCATATTGTGCTGAAAACGCTTCATTCTCGCCAGTGAAGGAAAACCAAGTCCCATCTGTTCAAAAACACCAAAAAATATGCCAAATAAAGTCAATCTGAGCATGAACTGTAGATAACCAGTCCATACCCAAGATGGCGTCGTAAGGCCTTGACGTCGCTACTAGGAGATCCCAGCCAAATCTCTCTCCACCTATAGTAAGATCACACTATTGGAACCAGTGTATAATCATCAAATCCTCTCCCGTATGAGTCTCTAGTCGTAAGGATTGAGCCATCAGATCCATCAGAATCTCTGAGCTCCGAACTAGGGAAGCATAAATAAAATAATGACTTCCACCTGTGTCTATAAGTACTAAAACTAAGGTGGAGTAAACACAGATCGTACCTCGTATCATATCCAGAGAGCTGTGATCGTAGGCCTCACCTTCCTAGAGCTGAGGTCACCCCCATCCTCCTACTCCCTACGGTCAGGGTGGACCACCTGGTGGTGTTGGCAGTAATATCTCGAATCGTAGCACACCGCCTGCTGCACAATTAGCTTCTCTACCATGTATGCCTTCTCTCTGCAGACCTCCTCGGTCGATCCTCTATCTCTGCATGGGTAGTCCTTAGACCATCTAATGATCATCAGAACGGTTGGTCGGACAATAAAGAGCCATGTGACGCTGCTCTCCACATGCGTAACACTGCCCACTCCTGGCAAGATAGGCTCTCCCTCGGGTGCCCCGCACAACTGACTCTGAATCATGCGGTCATCCACCTGTATGTCTGTTCCTTTTAGACCTATGTGACATTTGTCGACTGCCAACTATAGAAGACTCTACTACGTGATGTGTGATTGTGGATCTCACTATTGTGACTACTCAGCAAAAAAACATTCCACGAAGAGGATTCTCTCTAACACCCCCGCCTGGGCCAGGATGCTACGAGAAATCATCGTAGCCCTCATCTCCTTCCTAAGTCCTTGATCATAGGTCCAATCCCAAAATAGTAGGTCCCAAACCATATCTTTGGAGTAGCGTGAAGAGAAGTGAACATCACTGAGTACTAATCCACAGTCATGTTGCCCTACTGTAGATGAAGCAGCTCTAGTATGCGCACTGTGCAAAGAGTCACTAAGAAAAACTCTTCCCGAAACAGCCTCTTGAAGGATACCCAGATAAGAACCACCTCTCCATGAGCCTAGAGAATCATGCTCTACCATATGCCTTATGCTTCCTATAGGTACAACTCACAAACTGTCATCTTTGGAGTTTGCCTCGTCTAACCTCCACCTCTGAGCTACCTCCAGTCCTGGTACCTTTCTCCTCAGTTAGCGTTGTTTATTTTCTGCAACAAACACAACGATATGCGGGCATATACTATGTAGGGTTGAGTATAATGATACCCAATAAGGTCCCCAAGACCGTCATGGTCTCACAAAATTCAAAAAGGATAAACAACAAAGAAAGGAAACAAATAATAACCCTGGTTAGGTATATTCCCATTCATATACCTATGTTATCAAGTAAACCCATCGCAATCATGCAAAAACACAGATTCCAACTCTAAATCCCCAAGCTCAACTACTCTAAAAAGGAAAAAAAATACCACGAAGGAAAGTACCTCACAGGTACTCCACAGAGAAGTATACCACCAAGTTATTACCATGAAGGAAATTACCACACATGTACGGATTCAGCTCACACCATGTGTTTATTAGTTACACTAGTAGAGATGATTAGATGTAACTACTAAATCATCTTATTATGTTAAGAGGTTCTGCTGCTGACCCACACAGGATCATTCGGTGCTGACCCACACTGGATTGCTAGGTGTTGAACCATATAGGATCGCTCGGTGCTGACCCACACTGGATGGCTAGGTGCTGACCCACATAGGATCTCTAGGTGATAACCCACAAAATATCACTCTGTGTTGACCCACATACGATCTTTAGGTGATGACCCACACAGGATCGCTCGGTGCTGACCCATACAGGATCACTCTTCATTCTACACATCACAGCCGGCTACTGGGTTTCTTTACTACGCTCACTTGTTTCTGGTAGGGTCTACTCTACAAGCCAACGGTCGATAATATGACTTCCACAAAGTCCAACTAATAAGTATCCCAAACAACCACCATGTCATAGGGATATCAACGCAATAGATGACGCGTCAATCAGACTCTCGGTCTATGAGTTATTAGCCTTTTAGTCCTGAGGGCCTGGTTGGATTCGTGCTTGATCCAAACCGATTATTCCCCATCTTTATCCAAATCCATAGTGGGGTATAACAAAGGGACTGTCTCGCTCCAAGGATTACATCACCATTGAAGTTTCATCAATTGGATGTCTGGTGCAAATGTTATAGCCAAAATAGCGTAAATCTCGTAGTAGGTCTGGGTCCGGTCCGACCCGGTCGGATTGACCCATCCCACTATGTTTGGCCTGGCCAGTTAGGGGTCAAGCATGTTGTGAGGGCCATGAGGGACCGTGGAGGCTGCAGGAGGCTACGGGTGGCTGCAGGGTAGCGTGTCAAGACCGCGGGTGCCGCGGGGTGCCGTGAGGCCGTGGGTGTCGCGTGGCAGTGGGGGTCGTGGGTGCTGTGGGACAGTACGAGGGCGCGGGTGCCGTAATGCAGCATGAGGCTACGGGTGCCATGGGGGAGGCGCGAGGCCGTAGGTGCCACTAGGTGGTGAGGCCGTAGGGCGCCACGCAAGCCCGCAGGGTAGTAAAGGCAGTGGGCGGTGGAGGCCAAGGCGGCGCGGTGGCAGCGGAGTGGGGGAGGCTATGGGCGGCATAGGCCACAACGACACTCTGGTCGCAGGGTCGCAGAGGTCACATGGTGGCGTCATTGTTTTGGGGCCTTCGACGTGGTTGAAGTTGGTGTCAGCCACCATCCTCTAGTTCCACTGGTGCCAAACGCTGACGTCGGCTGTCGTCACCATCACGAAGAACACACCAAAATATCCACAAGATTTGCGGAGAGGTCATTCCATGTTTGTTTGGCCTATACCATCCCTATTAGGGCAGTAGCCAAAAGCTCTACAAAATCAAGAATCAAGAACAAAAAACTCTAAAATTCCATATGAATCATGGGTCTTCTCGTTTTGGTTGATCTGCATTCTCCATGCTTTCCAAGAACGAGGAAATTAATCGAGAAAATTAATGAATTCAATAACAACCCCTACCATGGAGGATTGTTGACCGAGATCGTGGGATGGAAATGGTGAAGAGAGTGCCAACAATCGTTGCTTTCATGGTCACACTTTCGAAGTCGGTTCAAACATCATCCATGTTCTTCAATTCCAGAGTGTGTTCTCTATTGGAGCGATTTCTCCCATGTTCTCCCCCTTCTCTTTCTCCAACCAAAAATCCCCACCCAAGAAAAGAGGTTCCCACATAATAAAATATGTTTGTCCAGTTTTAAATTTTTGGCACAAATTAAGATTAATTAATTAATTAATTGAAGGGAGGCATAATTAATTAAGGGGGTGGCATAATTAATGAAGGGGTAGTTCAAATGACTTCCCAACATTTAAGTGGGAGGTTCAAAGGGGTTTTAGTCTTGGGTGATCCCCACCACCATAACCTCTCAATGGAGGTTTATTTCTGGTGTTCGTCACCTCTCAACATCCACATGGGAGTATAAAAAGAAAAATAAAAATGTTAAAAAAATTATTTTTCTTTTTTTCCACAAAAAAAGGGGAAAACTAACATTCACCCTTGACCTACTGTGGTCAAGGTGAAGGTATCCATAAGTGAATAACAGCGATTCATGTTCAACAGTGCCCTCAAATTTCAATTCTGAGCACTAATTAAAAAGTTAGAAAATCCCAATTACACATTTACTGAATGTACCCGAAAATTGTTCACAAATTCATTCTGGGCACTATGGTCCTCAGAATCACACGCCGTCAATTTTCACAGGCTCGTGAAATTTCCATCTATTAAAAAAACATTACATGGAAATTCTAGGTCTTTACATATAACATTGTGTCAGCATTCTTTTTCATTAATATTATATTTAGAAGGGCCATGGTGCACACTCCATGTTTAGATATCAGTGAAAATATAGTCTCTTAGAAAAACAATGATACTATCTGACCCTAAAACATATTTAATAGTATTAGTACCAAGTCATTATGCCAAATTGTGGTATGATATCACCATTATTTTACCCATCGAAGAGTAACAATCATAATACATACTTAACCATCAATATCAAAACACATATGGGATGAACAAATAATTATAGAAATGTATTAACATCATTATATATAGTTATATATCATATACAATAATTAAAAACACACTTTTAAAATAAAAAGGTTTAGTGTGTTTGTATATTAACTTCATTTCCAAATTATTATAAAAATTTTGATCAATAGATCCTATAAAATACTCAATATATGGTTCCAATATATATATTTTGTAATATAAGTTCTCAAGGATGTAATAAATACAAGAAAAGGCTGAAATCATTTCTTATGTAATTTAAAAATTTATATTCATGGAGAAGATATCCTTATGTTATAAACATGTGAGAAAATATGTCAAACAGTTGATAACATAAAAATATATTTCATTCAATAAAATTAATGCGTTTGTGATGAATATAGCATGAAACTATATAAAATAATGTCATGTAACAATACAAACAGAAATATATTATTTAATAATTAAATAATACACATTTATTAATGTTAATTATAATAAATATTAATTAACTCTTCTTTGCTTGAGATAAATGTAGTTGATTAAAAAAATGTATATTATATGTGTTTTATTTGAATGATTATTTTGTAAATATTGGAATTTGAGTTTTAAAAATTTAACTATATTTATAAATCCACCATGTCAAAATTATCTTGGGGTTAATATTTGGGACTATTAAAAAAAAGTTCCTTTTAGAGAATACATAAAAATACAATATTAATTTAAATGGTTTTTCTAATGACATAATTATGATATAAGAATGGCATAAAAATATTTGAAAATTTTGTGTCTACCAAATATATATTTTTTGGAGTAATGAAAATAATTTAAAACATTTAGGTTTGATATGGAAACCCATTCTTGTCATTTTAGAAAGAAATTATTATTTTATTCTAAGAAAAAATTATTTTTTATTATTTACCTTTAATGAGGTGGTTCAACAACGCCATTTGGTTTTTTCATGATGATATTGTGTAAGAACCATAATTTATTTAATAATAATCCAATAAATTCATTTTAATCATCACTACACTAGAATAGTTTTCCTAAGTAAGTATAGATTTGTTTTTACGCATAAAAATACATTTTTTCCAAAAATAATATTCACGCTTTTTGTGTGTAGAGCATGGAATTAATTTTTCCCAACTAATGGAATTAAATAATTCAAAATGGTTTCCATTTTTTAAATAATGTTAAATAATAACCTTTAATAATTCTTACTTAATTTTTTTCATAATGAATAGTTACCATTTTTTAAAATTATATTACCTTGGTAAGGATTAAAATGGTTAAAGTGAGGTAACCTTAGAGATAATGTCTGAAAAGACACCATACATTTTATTAGATCATGTAGGTTGATATTATTTTAATATTATACATATTTTCTTCTAAATTATGAAAATTTTTATCCAAATAAATTTATTAATACAAATATTATATAAAAATGTTTCATGTACTTACAAGTTTTCCATCTACCTCACTTATAAAAGGGAAACTCAATATCTCGTTTCTTCACACCAGTTGAAAACCCTCACTTGGATATTCCATATCCAAAATACCTTATAAATATTTCTCATAATTTCATAGAGGTCCTAGTATAACCATAATACTATTTGATAATGTCGTAAGGGGTATGATAATGAAATATACCCTAAGAAGAGGTAATTGTCTTTTGAGATATTTTTTGTCTATATTTATTCATAAACCTCCCAAAAATATTATATAACCATATTAAAATAATGTAATAATTATATTTTATATAAAAAATTAATTTATATAAATTTTAGACCCATTTTCTATAAACATTTCTCATAATTGAAAATTAAAACATTTCACTTACATACATATGGACTATTATCTCTATTATAAGATTTATTTTGTTTTCCATCATTGCCTATCATGGATGGTTATATAGTTGAAATTTATGGATATATATAATTTTTATTTATTATTTAATTTTATTTAACGAGAATTTATTATCGATTTTCTCACCCTACCATCCATTGGGAGATGACAATATCAAATGTGTGTACGCGTGGACTTCCACCTCCATGAAGTGATGTAATTAATAATTCATTTTAAGAATAACATGAATTAAATTAATGATAAATTTAATTAATATATATGGTCTTTATCATATTATTATGACTTTGAAAAATATATTGTCATTTACTAATATTTCCTTCAATTAATTGGAAAATGAAAATAATACTCTTGCACATGTATAGATTATTGTCTCCATGAAGTGATGTAATGAATTTTTCTTGAAAAAATTATTAAAATAATATTAAAAGAGTATATTAGGAATAAATAATAGTCCTTATGAAGTTATTTTTATTCTTTAGGTGATGAAACCCTTACCAAGGTGAAGTTATGAGAACCATCGAACTGAAACAACCATTGGAAACATAATTGTCAACACCCAAAAGTAAATTTTTAAGAAGAATTGTTATAAAATGGATAATTGGATATTAAAGGAAATTATTTATTTTAATATAGGTATAAATGTGCATTTTTTGTATATATTTATACTAAATATAAAATTATAACATTTATGTTTTATAGCAGGTTTGATTAAAATCAGTACTTCTGGTATGTGTTTAATTAATAATATCAAATTTTATCGGATTTTCAATGATAAGATTTTGTTGAGGGAAATTATATTATAAATATATTTTAATTACCATATTTTTAATTATATTTTTGTTACATTGATTGTTTTAGTATTTTCCTTCATTATCTGTTCATTATAGTGTAAAATGATTAAGAATAATTTTTTGAAAATCAAACATTATTTCCTCTATTCCATCAAGATTATTTCACTTCAATATCAATTTTATTAAAAAATATTATTTATTTTTTTAACATACATAAATATTCTTAAATTTTTATTTTCAATATATTTTATCCTAATTAAAATTATTAAATTAAATATTTTCAATGGTTTATTTTATGACCCACTTTTCATGTTTTACCAATGTGTTGAATGAATTATATCTATTAATATATAAATCATGAATATATATTTTTCACCGTTATTTTCATCTTTCGTCATGAATTACCCTTTATAAGATTAAAATTTTATACAATATAAAAATTTATTTTTATTTTATTTTAATTTTAATTTTAATTTTCTTTAAAATAAAGGGGACATTTTCTCATAATTTTCAGAGTATATTTTAAATGATTTTACAAAACATATTTTTTTATATGTGAAACTACTTTTATGATTTTTATGATTCAATTTGAATATTATATTTTTTTAAAATAAAATTTCATTTTTAGGTAGATTATATTGATAATTTTTAAAATATGATATCATGGGATTCATTTATTTACCATGATATAATTTCAACTAAATGAAATGGTGAATTTTATTATGATCATATTGCACACATACATATTATTTTCATTATAGTAGTAGTGGTATAGGAATTATATATCTCTATATTACATTAAGTGTATATTTTTCACCATTAGATAATATTAATTAGAATTATAAGTTGACCAAATTCAAAAAGGTAGTATGTTCAATGTGATAGTCTTGACAGTGAGCCTTAACTAAAAATATTATGGGTATGGGGATTAAAACCAATATAAATGGAGAATAAATCTTATGTGATATACTTCATAGAGATCATTTTCTAAAGAAAAGACATTATATTCTTATATAAATGGCATAAAATTATCTTTTATTCTAATAATATTCTCTCATGGATCATGATGGATCACTGATGACTATACACTCTTACCACTCATGTCTTTTAATATTAAAAAAACATAATCCATGAAATGTGATTTAACTACAATGGTATTTTATCTTTGTTTTAATTAGTTAAGATCATGTTGTATTACCATTATTCTTATATTATGCTCACTTATGATCATTAGTACATATATTCCATTTTTACACTTTCTAAGCATCTGATCACACCATTTATTTTGTATCATTTTTTATAGGTTATGAAGAAATATATGAGATATATATTGTCTAATAAGGGTACAATTGGAGAATATATTTATAGGATTTATTAAGGAAATTTCGCGAAAAAATTTTGTTATGTATCTAGTCTTTAAATATACTAAAACTTCATGGTTTTGGGGAATGCATCACTCTGAGGTGTATTGTATATTCATCTAAAAATATGTTATATTTATTTATGAAATAATTGGGTAACCTCAAGTTGTATCAGAAAACCATTTCAAAATTTTTAAGGAATATGTTTTGAGGAAAATTGAGATAAAACTTATTACTTCATAAGATGAACTCAAAGAGATATAAGATTCTCCTCAAGTGTCATACACTTATAAGAAGGTTCCATAATATAGGAAAAAATGGAATTGGTTTTATAATTATATTATTTATAAGACTAATTAATGGAAAATTTTACTCATAATGGCCTTTTTGTTTTTCATCCATGGATGGAACTTTGATTAATCATGATAAAAATTAATGTTAAGGAAAATGAAATTATTTTAATCATGAGAAATTGAATGCAATTTGAGATATATTTCAAAATATTTTTGTTTTGATCATAAAAACCACGCATGATCTAAATATTTATATGATTAAAAATAGAAAATAGAATAAAAATACACAATTGAGGAAGTCCTGAGATAATCTTCACCATCTTTTAGTGGGTCCTTCATTCCAATATTGTCTATAAATGGATCTATATTAATAAAAATATATTTTTCATTCTAAAATGATTGGAGCATGAAATGTTATTATTGATCATTTATCATTTGGAATATGATTTTGATCAATGGATGGCTCATATTAAATATAACAGGTAATAAGAATATATTTAATCATTAAATATGAACATTTAAGATTGCATTTTTCTATAAATAATTATATAAATTAATCAAAAAACAATTAAAAAGTTATTTAGTAGAGATTAAGTATAAGGAAGACGAATCCATCATTAATTATGATGAAATTTTAAGCATACATTCGTTGTATGTTTCTAGTTTTATAATCAAACATGAATCAGAATTAGATAAATTCTTTATAGGTTTAAAACCAAACCTCTAAAAAGAAGAACCCATAAGGGACTTCAGTATAAATGATGAAATTATTCATTAGGATTTCTCAAAATTGATATTTGATACTCAAACTATTCTCATGGTTTTTCATTTAATAAATTAGATTTGGATCATTGGGAGATTCAAATAATAGAACCCATGAAAAAAATAATTCATTTTTATTATGAAAATATTAAAATAATCATTTGAAAATTTCTTTAATGGGACTAGTATGTTTTTTATATTTGTAAAAAAAGTTGTTAAAGAAAAGTTATTTATATTTTTTATGATGATATCAGTAAAAATATAAATGGATTAAAATTTTCTATGAGAGCACCACCAGTACTCCAATGTTATAATTATAAGAATTATAATCATTATTTTAATAATTTCATGAATCCAATGGATAATGATGATAAAAAATGTGAAGAAAAAATTTAATCCAAGATAAATGATCATATGATAACTAATAGACGATGGAAGTTTATATGTATTCCTATGAAATAAATATCAACTATTTCATACTATACTTTACTCATAACTCAAAATTTAAATGCATCACTATATATTATGGCCTTTAATGGCAATTAATTGTATTGGTGAGAATGAATATGATTAACCAGATTATGAAATATATGTGTGTGTGTGTGTGTTTGTTTGGTTGTCTATTTTTGTGTGCCTTTATTTTCCTTAGTTCAAATGTGTATATTAATTCATATAAAATAAAATTTAAATTATAATTAAATCATTTTTTGTTGAAAAGTCAAATTCTTATTAATAAATTCATTTTTCTTATTGTTATGATATTCTAATAAAAAAATTATATTCATCACTTTTTAAAAGACATTTTAATGAAATTTAATTTCAATTTATGAATAATCATTCATAAAGTAGATATATATTTGGTATTAATGAGGAAAATATTATTAAAATAAAAGATTCATTTTTCATAAGACCATTTTAATGTGGGAATGGTGTTTTCTCATGAAAAAATTTATAAAACACTATTGATTAATTATTTGAAAGAATTTTAAAGAAATATTCTCAAAAATATATTTTAATTATTTTTTTTATTGTTCTTACAAGTTATAGAATGTGAATAGTTTTAGCTTTATTCTTAAAAGGCCAATTTTAAAATTGGTTATTCATTGTACTTTATTCGATTATTATAAAATAAATTTAGGAAAAATATTTAAAATGAATTTTATTAAATATATTCCCTATTTGGAATAATTATTTAAATTTTTTTTAATGACTTGTTTTTTATTTTTTCATAATAAATAGTAAAATGCTAACCAAATTAAAATAAGATTAATATTAAAGGGTTTGGCGGGGCATAAAAAAGACATTTCTGTATAAATGCATATAAAATTGCATAAATATTTTTTATTTTGTGATATTTTAACCATTTAATATTTTACATTTTAATTATATTCCTTTTTTTCCACTTTAACAATAATGATACTTTATACTCTTTAAATATATTAAGAAATTCAATTTTTTTCTAACCCCTCACATATAAATGGGATTCTATTCTCCTCCCATATTCACAATCAATGGTCCATATATATAATCCAAGACCTAAAAACCATTTCTTTATTATTTCCATTCCATATCAATCTCGTATCCTTACCCTAATTCAATCATAGAAATGATTAAGGTGTAAAGCAATAGAGTTGTGTCAAATAAAAGGTAATCATCTTTCCTGAATCATTCAATGATTATTTCTTATTTTAATTCATATAATTCGGTTGAATCCATACTAAAATAATTATTTCAAAATAATTAATATACAAATATGTTATAATTATTATGTGATAACCATTCTTCTCATTCCTTACATGGAATAAGAAATAAAAACATCTCGTGTACATAACTTTGATCAATCACCTCTATATAGATATATGATTTCTCTTCCATCAGAAAAAAAATCATAGATATAATTGTTGATTAAATAAATAATGATTTTTAAATATAATTATGATTACAAAATTATAAAATATTATTTATCTTTAATTACTTATTTTCATTAGAAAATAAAAAAATATTTCAGGATTATGTAGAGTCTACTGCCTCCACGAACAATTTTATTCATTTTCCATTCTATTACTATAATTATTATATATACTATTTTTAACATGAATAAAATTATTGAGATTATATAATGATGATCCATATGTTAATACAACAACAATCAAACCAAAACATACAAAAAAACTAGATTGTTACCACCTGAAATGATTATGATAGTGAACCATTTTCAGTGAATGGGTTATAAAATGTAATCAATTAAATATCTATTATTATATTTATAAATATTTTACTCTTTTTTATAAATTGTAAATTTTTTTAAATGTGGTAATATCACCTACAAATAATTTCACCCATGAGGGAAGGGTTTATCATATCACTTTTCTTTATATGATATATATGTTAATTACACAACATGTTTCTTTCTTGTGGTGTATATATAAAATGATTTAAATTTTTAATAATGAATATATTTATTTTCATGATATTTAAAGATTAATTTTAATTAATTTTTTATGATTTTTAAGATTCATAGTTACTAAAGTGGGGGAGGGGTTTATTTTACAATCTCACTTTTTAGCAGAGTTATTTATGATTAAATTTTAAATAAGTAAATTATAGGATATATCACTCAAAGATCAAAAATATTTTTGTATCCTACATTTATTTTACTAAATTAATTGTTTTCTTTCATTTTACACACTTTTTTATAAGAATGACTCGATGAAAATTTTAATGGAAACATGATTTTTTTATTCTATCGAAAATCATTTTCACCCGTGAAAATATTTTATTTCATTTTTTCACAAATGCTTATAAAATTCACCCATGATTTTTTAAATTCATTTTTACAATTTTTTTTCATAATATCACTTTACCATATTTTATGTATGATCCTTTTACTCATTGATTTTTCATATTATTTACTTTAATTTCTTGATAATTCCCAATTATTTTATTTTTTCTGTCGGTGTTTTAAATTGGTTTATCTTTAAAAGGGGAGATTAAAGTTTTCAGAAACATTCTTTGAGAGGTATGTCAGTTTCAAGGACTTTTATAATGTGTTTAGGAATGCTTATTTTTCTAGAAAAACAATAGAATCCCAATAAAATCAATGATGAGTGCCACTGATTGTCCATTTTGATGTTGGCTATGGTGGAATCCTACCAAAATCCTACCAAAAAGCTGGTCAGAATTGTAGGGTTCAATCCATTCTTCCCAGTGCTACCATATAGCCTGTAGAGGCCACTATAAATTTGGTGATGAAAATGAGGCCAATAATGTCCATGATAGTTTTGTATATATGTATCCATATATTTTTTAGTTCCAATAACATACCTTTATTTATTTTTACATAACTCCATTATAGATCTATAGAGATATTTTTTGATCTCTTAACCTTAATTATTTATAGATAAAAGGACAGGATAGTTTTTTAGATCTCTTATGGAAATTGAAAACCAAATTGAATTTTCATTAAAAATTATTCTTCTCCCTCCCTCATTGATAGTGGTGAATACTCATATCGAGGATGTATCACGATATTTCAATTATGTGATTTTATAAGATTTTCCATTTTTCATTCTATCCTCAGTACTCTATTGGAGGATCTCATATGATTGTTTTTGATCTTAATTAATGTAGGAGGTTTACTCAAGAAATCTCAAAAAATATTATCCTTTTATGCTTTATTAATTTTAAAAAAATCCAACTGATTTCAAAATAATGAATATTTTTTTGATTAATTGATATCCAAAATAGTTTATGCCTTCCAAACCCAGTAATTTTTAAATTCTAGAGGTTGTACATTTTTCGATATCCTAAGGAAGGTTTTTAACATAAAATATGAACATGCACCCTAATATTGGGCTTTATATCTTTTGTAGCTATCTTTCTTGTGCCTTGTGCATATAGACTGGTTGTGTGTAAATGGGATGACACCAAAAAAATGTATTTTATGGTGTATGTTATATCTGGATAGTTTTTAAGAAAATTAGTGGAGTTTCCAAATCGTGGGGAATTATACCACAAAAGTAATGTTTAAGTAATAGGTTCCACATATGATATTGATTTTACATTGTAAAATTGTGATTTAGAACCATAAAATGATGGATACTAGTTTTTTATATGTTTTTTTCAATATTCATTTTCATCAGATTTATCTTTCACTAGTTTAGTTGTGAACCAAAAAAGTATGTCAAAATATCGCTCAACCTAATCTTCCTTATTCAATCCATGGGATATAGTTTTCATGTTCTAGTTATTTTTCGTTTGTTCTTATCTCTTTACAATTATTTCCCTTGGATTATTCCCCATAAATACACTACAACCATGGTTTTCTGAACAAGTTGTTTCATGGTTTTTATTTTAATATCTATTTGGGGGGACATTAGATGATCTATTGTGTTAATTGATGTTGTAAATTTTATTTTTATTTTTATTCACCATGTTTTTTATAATGACATAGTAAACCTAAATTTTTTGTAATGGTTCCATTTTTCTCAGCTTTTATATCATGTGGTGTAGATTATCATTTTATATAACATTAGCAATATGGTTTTCAACAACCCAAGTGATGATAAAAAACCAGTTTAATTTTAGCTAAAGGGAAAAGTTGAATCAAATGTTTTTACAACCTTTTTTATTGTTGATATTTTTTATGTGACTTTAAGGGATAAATTCCCTACTAAAAATCATGGATGTTGAGGGATATGTTTGATCAGTGTTTGTATTGATTTTAGAAACCATGTTATGTGGTTTTTTATCCCCAAATAAAATTTAAAATCTGTTAACCACTTATACATGGTTACTAAATTTGTTTCCCCATCATATTTATGTCTTGAATGATAATTTTGAAAAATTAAATACGTGTAATGTAAAAAAAATCCCCCCTTGCTAAATCAAAATGTGTTGTGCGATGTGTTTTAAATTTTGTTGTGGTGTGCATTGTTTGTTTGGATGTGGTTTGGAGTGGTGATGTGTTGTTGAAA
The DNA here is from genome assembly GCA_963277665.1 of Viscum album. Classification (NCBI taxonomy): domain Eukaryota; kingdom Viridiplantae; phylum Streptophyta; class Magnoliopsida; order Santalales; family Viscaceae; genus Viscum; species Viscum album. The sequence continues at coordinate 119,777,941 of OY728137.1, forward strand.
TGAGTTTGGTGTGTAGTAGATGTGTTGTGATTTGGTTGGTACATATAGGTTATAATGTAGATGTTACTGGGATATGGAGAGTCATTGTTGATATGTAAGGTATGTGATGTGGGATTATAGGTACGATAGTGATGGGTTGTTTTTTTATGTTGTAATTTTTGGTGTTTCTTAAGGATGGTTATTAACATAATAGTTTGATATTGTATCAATAATAATGTGTTCAGTGGTTCAAATGGTTCAATTGTAATATGAAATTTATATGGGCTGAAATAATTGTATTATTTGGTTGTCTAAAATAAATTGGTTTATTTTGGAAATATAGAAAATATATTCTTTTTAAAATGAGGAGTGTGTATTTTTTTCATGTTATGGGGTGTCATCCATTTACTAGTGGCATTAAATGTGGTGAGGTTGTGACTTGGTTATTTCTTGTTGTGAACTCATAGGATTGGGTTTTGTGTGAAATTATATGTATATACATTATATATTCCCAACTATTTTATTATATACCTCATCCAAGTCTAGAATTTTGTGTTAAAAAATAAATGTTTGGGGTTGTTTTTTCCAACATCATGTCAGTGATAATTGATAGATGGACACCAACTCATCCCCACTCAATATTCCATGAAATATTTCTATTTATTGGTTGTTATTGATAGAAGCAAATAGTGCACTATTTTGATCTAATGATATGTCCTAGAAGTATAAAAAAAATATGTGATGTGAAGTGATGGACCATGTGTTTATGGGTGATATGCGATCTAATGTGATTCATTAGGTGTCTATAGGAGATATTTTATATATTTGGATACTTATATTTTCATCCATTATTGGTAATATATGTTCAATATTCTGATTTCCATCATGTTCTTAATACCCTAATACAATGATTTTGTGGTTTTGATGTGTTGTAATGGCCCAGGTGTCTGTAGGTGAGTTTTGATGTGATGTGGTGTGTTGTAATACATAATATATGGGAACTCTAAGACCTATGATGTTGGGGTGTGAGAGTGTAAAATTAGTGGGAAGCCTTTTATGGGAACCCTATTATTTATATTTTTCATATTATATTACTATACATGAATTTTTTATTTGGTGAGTGTTAATTATTACAAATAGATTTGGTTTTCATTCTTGATTAAGTTATTTTGGTTTTTTTCTCACTGGTGCACTAATATTATTATTACACAAGTGAAATATGGATATTGGATATCATACTATGTAAACCTATGTTCTTACGCCAAACATTTTTTTTTCAAATTTCCATCAAAACTATATGCGCCACGATAGACATTACTAACGCAGATCATGGGACAATTAATGATTTGATGCCTTAGATTTTTCTTTTGAGTGATTATCTGTTCACTATATCTATATTTTTTGAAATTTATATACTTTAATTGTAGTTGGTTTTTTGTTATATCAATTTTATATTATTTCAAGGAGTTGTTTTCACATGATTTATCTTATCTCCTAGTCCAATATTTAATATCGTAATTCCTAAAATTTGTGGCATTTTTATACACTCAGTGGTAGTTACCAACACCAGACTTATAGGACGTAGGAATCATGAGTTATTATGTCTCTCCCTTCATTTTCGGATACGAGTGGTACCTTTAGGGGTGGCGTTGAGACCATTAGTAAAAATGGTGTTTTTGTGGTGAAGTCCTAATAAAATTAACTTTGAAATAAAGATTGATTTCAAAAAACAATCTTATGTTAAAATGAGTAATACGGTCAATTAATATAGTTATGAATTTTTATATTTACAATAAACTATATTTTTTATAGTTTTAATGAAAAATAATTTATTTAAAAGATATCGTTTTTCTATAAAATACATTTTATATTATTTTTGAAAATTTATTTGTGGAATATTTTAATGTTGGATATGGAACTGAATGAATTTATTTATTGAATGATTTAATTTTTTTGAATGATATCCATTGGTATGCATTATTTACTTGAATCAAATGGGATTATAGATATTTTGGTGGAAGGATATACATTCACGGTAAAAAATTAACATGATATAAGTTGTAATGACAATGAAACCAAACAATCATGGGAGAATGTGTTTTATTATTTGAGATTTTTCCTTACTCTAAATAGGTTTGGGATCTAGAGAGTGTGTTACCACCAAAAACAATATTCCAAAGGAATTTTTTGAAAACATGTGACCAGTACAATCCTCAGGTTTTATTACTATGGTCCAACGATTAAAACTAATATATACATTATAGTGTTTGAGAAAAGATTTAATCATATCTATTTTTATATAAATTCTTATCCATGCATGATTTTAAAAATAAATTTATAACTACTTGATTTGATGAAAATTATATTCAAAACCAATTTAAGATTATCCATTGGAATTGTTTATAAATTAATTTTTATCTAAATTGTGAAAATATTTCCATTCAATGTTTTCATTTTAATTTGATAAAACTCGGTTTATTAGTTATTTATTAAATATTAAATTTTTGGTAAGAAACCACTTGTATTGTTTACTAACACCATAAATTTTTCCATCAACATTTCTACGTTTTATGATGTATGGTCTAGGAAACTAGAATGCATCACATGGAGGTGGTGGTTGTTCATGATTAGTGAGGCCTTGGGAGTGGGTGGTGATGGGTGGAATTTTTGGTCAATTTGTTGAATTATGTTTCTCGAATGATGTATTGTTGTTCATATATGATAAATATGTTTGACATACCTTTCTGAGGCTTGTTTCTATATTCTTATCGTATTATCTCTTTTTTGGATTGTTTTTCAGATCACATCATTTATATTTTATATAAATTGGTTTTTTATTGGGATTTATTCATGTGGTATAATTTTTTCTCACTTTCTTAATTTTTCATGACCTATAACTACTAATTAGTCTATAAGGACCGATAAGACACATTTGGTCCTGTTTTAACTAATTGAGTTACATTTTAGGTTTTCCATCTCGGTCTCTTAACGAATGATTTGTATTAGTGGGTGGTTAGGAATTTTAATATTACTATGAAGTTTAGGATATATCTATTGGTAGGGAAAATTTTTCTGAGACATAATGAATATTTTATGAGCAACATTCTAACTTGAACTCAACATAACAATCCCTAAGTTACCATAGGTTATTTTTTAAAAAGTGTCTTAAGGATTTGTTCGATCTAAATCTATAATTTTTCCGATGCTATGATTTGAGATGTATATTTTCCAATTGTTTTTTTGGGATATATTTGATGATCTTAAATCTCTTTAATGATGTTATCTTCTGTCCTTTTGATGTATTTGAGTAATATTTTCCCATGAATTTGTTTGATTAAAACCGTAAAGTGTTTGTTGTGCACATGGTCCAAGATCAGGGCCAGGTAGTTACACCTTTTTTTATTCAGGCTACAGAGGTTATTCCATAAAGGTACGATATCATAGATCATAACCTAGACATTATATATCCAACCCAAAACATTTTATGGCTAAAAAAATTCTCATGAGTTAGATTATTGGTTTATGATGTTTTAGAAACTCTTTTTGTTTCATGAGATTCTAGATTTATCATGGGAAATTATCATCCTCAAACCTAAAATATCTAAAAGGAGTTGGTTGCATTATTTACCTTAGGATTGGAAAAATCTGTTCTTGTAGTTTAAATACATTAAACCTATTTTATAGATAGGTTATTTATAGAATTTTTGTTCATGGGTAATTCAATTTAGTTCCATAAACTTCAAAAATATTATTAGATAGTGACTGAGTATAACAACAAATTTATTGATCATGTCTATTTCATCCTTGATATAATATAGTATGAGATGATGAAATATTAGAGTTTTTGGATAGTCCATTAAAAAAATTAATATTATGATGTTTTTTATTGAATCTCACATTGTATGATGATGTTGTGGATATAGATTTGATGGAATTAAATGGATTGGATGGTAAGTAAATTTTTATAGCATTTTCTCTTACTCTAAATTTTATAATTACTTTTCCATTTAATAAGAAGAGTAATGGTGATAAGTATGGTGGTGGAAACCATAATGGTGTTTATTAGAAGAAATCATCTTCTAAATCACTGGTAGTTTTTAGTAAAGGACCACTAACTTTTTTTCTATTGTGTAAATGTTGCGTACAATAATAATTATTTTAAAGAAGAACTGATGATCTGTAGCTCTTATAGATTTTCATTTCACATGTATATATTTTTCCATGATTTTACTAATCTATATAGTGGTATAGTCTCAATAGTTATGGGAGGTTTTATAGTGTATATTGATGCATCGAAACAAATTTGGTTTTCTCTAAAATAATTAGGAATGAAGAATATTAATTTAGCTAGTGATGATTCATTTGATGTAGATATTATTCTAGTGATATTGAGCGGTACCATTAAAATTTATTCATCTTTAGTTAATACATTATTTTATAATAGTTCAAATAATTTATTTTTTTCTAACTATATTTGGGAATTTCAAAATATTCCTATGGAGTACATGTTTTTTATATAATAAAGATAGCCATGCCACTTGAAGATGATAAAAATAGAAGCATCTAAAATTTCCCTCCTACAATTTTCCCTTTACAGAATTTGAGTCTTATTATGAATTTTTCATTCTAGATATGATGACTATAGATACTATTCCAATGATGAACTGGATTATCACTGATAAGGGTTATATCAATCATTATCTTTGATGAGTCTCCTTTATTACCCTCTATTGGGTGAGTCATATACTCCTGGTAGAATGGGTCATGATATTGGGTAGATACATACCTCATATACTAAATTTGGGGAGGATGATATATTTACATACTATTAAACTAGTGTAAGATTCTCTATGTGGTGATCTTTATCTATTGGATGCTAATTTTCCCAGCCTTTTCTTAATTGAATTTTCTAGTTTTCCACCCATGATGGAGGTGATGTTTTATATTAACTTTTTACTAGTAAAAAACATATTTTTTCATTCAAATAATATATAAACAACTAAAATGAAATAGTTAAATACTCCTTTGGGTGGATTAATTTATAAATCCTTTATTTAACCCAGCGTGTCTCCTTGGGTTCTGCTAGTGTTGTCTTTTAAAAAGGACGATGTGATGCTTCTTAATTGTGTTTTTATTGGAATAACTATTAGATCACAATTATAAAATATTGATGGTTTACCAAAATTATTGATTTTATAAAAAATTTAATGGTGAAAGGATGTTCTCAAATATTTTTCGTTAGTTAGATTATAAACCGATTATGTTTAAGGAGTATGACATCTCTAAGAACACTTTTGAAAGAAGGTAAGGCCTTTATGAGTACCTTTTTAAGCCTTCATGTCTAACCTATTATTTTTTATGTATTTAGAGTTAATGAACAAGATATTTCTCTAGTAGAATGATTCATTTATAGTGGAATTCTGGGATGAAATCTTTGTTTACAATTTTTCCAAGGAGGATCATATGAAACACTTGAGATTAGTTTTGTATATCTTTAAAAATCAATGAAATTATTCCATGAATTCTATATGAAACCTTTATATATTATAATAGATGTTCTATGACAAGTGGTTTTAGAACAAGGTATTTTAGTTGATCCTATGATGGGGAAAGAAATTATGACCAAGGATAAAATTGGAAATTTCATCAATATTTAGATTATACTAGGATTGGGGCTATTATATTAAATTTTTGAAGTATTTAGCAATGTTTTCTTCTTCATTGAACACCATCACTTAGAGAAGAGTAATTTTCCATTGGAATTTGAGTGTATGTTATTCTTTTAATGAGTTGATTCATCATTTGAATTAAATAATTTCTAAAATCACGCTAGAGATACAAGGTATTATATAATATATCAGGTTTAGGTTTGGGCTATGTTATCATACAGGGAAATCATGTGATGGAAGATGGTTATTTTCATCATAATCCTCATTTGAAGAACAACCCCTTAAATCATCCTTAACTAATAACTACGATGAATTCATTGAAGATGTAATGATATTGAATTTTTTATGTATGACTCGCCATCTAATACAATCCAAAAATCCTATGTTATATCTTTTAATAATATTATTTTAAAATTCAGTAGAGTCAATGGATAGAGTACCTACAGTCATTTGGATTTTAATTTTCCAACAACCCTAATAAATGAGATGTCATTATTTATTATTTGAGTGGGAAATATCTGTCCCATGCTGTGAAATAATAATACGGGGAGAGGAATATGAGGGATTTCATTGCTCATATTCATTTTGGATGCAAAGAGGATGAGAATGAGGTTTCCATGTCAACTGTTTGGTTAACATTCTCTCTTATCGAGAATAATCCCCATAAATAGAATCTGGATTATTAGTCTTATGTAAATAGTGAAACATTCTATAGTTGTTATCCCTTCAGTGAATGGTCTCTATATCCAACAAGTATCTTTTTATAGTAACTGGTATGTTTTTGGATAACCTATGAAAAAATAAGTAATGGGATATTTTAAACCTTACAACTGGGATATACACTATACCACAAATAATCTTTTTTATGAAAGGAATCAATGTTTCATGTTTCCACATATGAAATAGGACATCACTGATTTTAATACTCATTATAATACTTGTCTCCAAATTAAGCATATGAATCATTAGCCTTAATGTTTTCATCACCCCTTCTAGTGTCAACATAACATTGGGATAAAATATTTATTGACATTGTTATTGGATTTCTACATAAACCTAATGGGAAGAATGTGATATGGGTTTTCATTGAAAAATTGACCAAATCAAATAACTTTATTTCCATACATAATACCACCAATGTTGATATCTTTGGGAATCTATGTCTGGGGGATATTGACACATTATATTGACAACCATCTACGTATGTTTCAAAGAGGGATCACCAATTTACTTCTCACTTATGGAAAGACATCTATGTTGTATTGGGATCCAAGGTAAATTTAATCATATTGTAACATCCTAGGTAAATAAAAAAATATGATATTCTCATATTTATTAATATTCTTGAACTAAAAATTATTTTTACTTTAAAAGGGATCATTTTGTTTGAAGTCCTACCCGATACACAACAACAAGTTTCTTTGAAATTTTACGTTGCACACTTACAATATAATATTATTATTCTAAATGATAGTTAATTCCTTGAAATTGTATTGCTGTGAATGAATATAACTAACTAAAATATGATTATATAAGTTTGTAAAATGTTTTTACATTTATATAATAAAATTTAGAGGCTCAAAATGTGAATAAATCTAATTTTAAGAGTAATTTACATTAAAAGGTTGATTTGCCGCCTTTTAATGGAAAACAGTATTTAAATCATGTTTTTGTCACAATTTTATGTTTTTTTAGACAAAATAAAATTCTTCTTTCAATCGGGATATCAAAATTTACACTGGGTAAATTTTTGGTATTTTGCAGATAATAATCATTTTTCAAGGAATTGTGGAAAATTATGTATTTTAATTCAAAATTTCATTTTAATATAATTTATTTATATGGTTAGATTATCTTTTTAATTTGTTTTAATGTTTAATTAGATTATATTTTTACCATTTAATCCAATGTTGGTTATTGAAATTAATTTCATGTTGAAATTGGACATAAACAAATGTCAATCTTTTGATAGTTAATATTTCTTAAAAACACGCCTTTTGTTTTGAAAACGGGAATTAATTTTAAATTAATTAATAAAAATTCAACATTTTTAATTCAGTAAAATGGATATAATTTTTTAATTCACAATACCAAATATATTTTTGGTTAAATTTGTGGTATTTTTTTAAGAACATCAATTTTTGATGAATAACGAAAACACTAAATAGTAGTTAAAAAGATGACATTTCCATTTAAATGAAATTTTAACACTTATGTGAATTGAATTTCTAAAATTCAAAATTTATGGTTGTTATTAGTAAGTAATATGTAGTTAAATATTATGAACATATTTTTTTGCTGAATAGTAACTTTTGACTTTTACTTATTGTTGTTAAGGGTAAATAGGGTAATTTAAGGTAAAAATAATATCATAATAATAAACAAATACCTTAGCACATGTCCTATACTTATTAGATGAGTCATGGATGACCATTGGAATCTTTGGGTAGACTTTGGGACCCCATTGAGCCACTTAAGAGTGATCAAGGCACTTTAGATTGACTAATTTAAAGTAAAGAGAAAAATGAAATAAACAAATATATTTTAGTAACTTAATTTTTTCATAGGGTTATATAAGTGAAATATTAGACTATAAATATTTATTTTAAATCTAATAGGATTTAATAAATTATGAATTTTTTTATAATTTATAGACATCATATAAATTAGATTATTTATGACACTATAATGATTTAGTGTTTACCTCATTAATAAATGATATAAATAAATAAGATTATAAAGAGTAAAATAATATACAAAACCTTCCAAATTCTTATTGGATGATTTTATTTCGACCATGATTCATTTTATATTCGAGATTAATTAGTTTTGGACTTTTAGAAACCGAAAATCATTATATAATAAAATAATATTTTAACACTTTCCTAAAGAACCCCTCCTACCCCTTATAAAAATCCAACACCTCTATCCAATTCCTTACACTTCACAAGCCCCTTGTCTCATCCAATGCCTACCCAAATAATCTCTTCAGATCTATATCATCTACTTAGAAGCCTTACCTTAGGCAGAAGGCACTTCAAGAAGTCCTTTTGGTTCAAACGAAAGGGAGTTACCTGAATTGAAGGTAACACTTTCTCTTAAATTATTTTCTTTTATTTAACATCTCCAACCCCGAAAATATTTTTATTACATTATTTTATAATGAAAATGTATCCTCAATATACTAGGATGTTTTTATGAGGAGTATTAAAACTATACTTACACACACCTCCTTCTAATGGGTAAATAATATACTGTTTCTGTGGACGATGAACTACTGCCTCACGAAACGATAATTGTTCAAAACTATCCAACTGCCTCTCATGGTAGCCATTATAATGGAACTGTATTTATATATGATATATATAGTATTTATATTGTTTCAATGGTTCTGTATTTTTCATTTATATAATACCTTTATGGTTTCCATAGTCAGTAAATATGATAATCTAATTTGAAGTAGTGCGGACTACCCCCCCTCAAAGTTATATGACTCGTTTATGCCTTATATGGAATTTATAATGGGTAGATTTATTGAAATAATATATGAAATTATATTAGATTTATAATATACTTATGTATCATTATGTTTCCATTCCATTACAATACCAAATAGAAATGGAAGTAGCATTCATGCATACATACAGCTTACTGTCTCCATGAACGGTGCATTTCATTTCTTATCTCCAAATGTAATGTACTATTGGAAATTCATTTATATAATCGATATATATGTTATATATGATATCTAAATCATGATTATCATTCTGTATATAATGAAATTTTTAACACATGAACAACTTTTAATTACAAAGAGTCCATTTTTGATTCAAGTACTAAATATCGAAAAAACACCATTATGAACTTAAATGATTACATAATGTTTATAACATGGTAATAAGTGATTTAAAAAGAATGATAAACTTGAAAAAACGTTCTTAAGCAAGTAGAAATTGACTTCAGTTTATTATTCATGAGATTAAAGAATTAACGGGTCAAGTCGTACATGAGGTAAGAGACCTCATCTCAATTTTCTTTCATTGAGGTATATTTTATTTTAATGCACGACATTGTTTTATACACTATATAAAAACCATTGACTTTTCATTTCATTAAAAAGGGAATATCTTTATATGAAGGGTTTTACTAAATGAAAAAATGGATTGTTTCTTTTAATGTAAGTAGTAAGAATGACCATTCTTTCATCATGAGTATTATTTGATCTTAGGCTTCTTTAACAAGCCGTAATGTTTTTAAAATAAAAATAAATACCTTATACTCTGCTATGTATTTTGGTATTCAAAATGGTATTTATAATGGATTTGTAATGTCAATATATTTATGTGATATATTGTGATTGACAAGTTGTAATGTTTTCTTTCCTTTATATTTGTTGTATGTGTTATAATTTTATAATGGTACTTGGACATTTGACAGGTGGTTACATGATAAACCAAATGACGGGTTGTGCCATGATAAACCAGGATAGGTGGTAATTTTATTACATCCAATTCATTGGGTATGAAAGTTGGTCGTATTGATATTTTATTATGTGATATGTGTGGAAGTTGACCATATGTCAATTCCATTTATGTATGTTTATGTCCCAAGATACCTTTATATGTTATGTGTTCTTTATATGGAGTTTTTGGTAATATTTTGGTTACAAAAGGGTAACCAATGATCTATTATTCATTGAAGAGTATTTAATACTTCATAAATGATAAAAGTATTACTTATGATAAAGTATTCATGGTTTACTTGTTGTTTGGAAAAACTAACAGTTTTCCATTTTTGTGTATCCCTTACTAATATTTTTTTCCCATCCTATGTGTTTGAAATTTTTTTCAGATGAAATAATGTGGAATAGGGTCAAGGATGGGATCAAAGAAATTTAATGCTGTCTAAAACGTGGAACTATACGTAACCCATTTTTTAAATATATTTTTTTGAAAAAATTGGAAACCTGGTAGATGTGTCTACATGTAATATTCAAGTTGTTGTGTATATGATATGACCTAATTATCTAGATCTCTATACCTGAAAAGATCTTAAATGTGAATTATTAACATAATTTAAGAATATGCAATGTTTATGGTCGGGTCCTTATAGTTGGTATCACAGGTCAGTTTAGACAACATTAGGAGTCATGGTATTGTAAAATTAATTTCCATTAGTAAATTTATGTTAATATTAAAATGATAGAATTTATAGATTACAATGTTCCTTCTACTAAGATATCTTTGTGTTCAGAATGGTTTTCTATAGAGGAAACATGGAAGCTATGTTGGGATAGAATCAGGAGGAAGACAAACTTCCAAATTAGCAACCTGAGATGGTCAGAATCGGAACTGAATAGTTTGTTTCACTGATGGAACAGTTGAATTAGGATATAAATGGTTGTGATATCCATGCATGAGACCATCCAGATCAACCACATAGGAACAGGTTTGTAGTGGAGCATTTCATTAGACAACATCCCCCATCATTTAGAGGATCATCTGACATTGTGCTAGCTGAAAGGTGGATTAAGGACCTAGTGAATATTTTTTATGTCATGGGGTGTTCATAACAAAAAAAAGGTTAGTCTCAGTGTTTACTGTCTTGATGGTGAAGATGATTAGTGGTGGTCGATGGTGAAAAATTTTAGGGATATTGAGGAGATTTTTGCTCTTGATTGGGATGAATTCAAAGGGATGTTCCTTGAGAAATATTTTCCAATGTGGTTCGACATTGGATGGAAAAACAATTCTTGGAATTTAGGAAGGAGGAAGACTCAGTGGTTGCTTATGAAGGAAAGTTCACTCAACTTTCAAAGGTATTCTGGGAATTTAATTCAAGATCATGATAGTAAGATAAATCTATTTTACTTAGTACTGAAGTTGTGATATTGAAGTGCATTGGCCTATTGGGAGTTGAAAAGTTATGAAAAACTTGTTCGATGTGTGGAGAAGGTGGAAATTGAGTTTTCCAATGATCATGTGTTATTTGACAAACAACAGAATAAGAGGTCTAGTTGGCAGGAAAAGGTAAAGAATTCATCGAAGAAGCCTGGAGTTAAGAAAACTAAATATCCATCTTGTGAGAAGTGTGGTAAAAAGAATCTGGGAGAATTTTTATCAATGTCTAGAAAGTGTTCCTCTGGTGGAAAGTCTGCTCATATTTCTCATAATTGTAGGGAATATGATCAAGAAGGAAATGAAAATCATGTGGCAAGATTATTTAAGTGAAATGAAATGGGTCTTTATGAAAATGAGTGTCTAGAAAAGAACTAAATTGAGGGAAGGCAACCAGACTACAACCAGAAACGGGTGGTGAAGTCCTTTGAAACTACATCATAAAATGTTGGTCCATCAAATGAAGTAGTACCAGGTACCCTGTTTGTTTGTTCAGATAATGCTAATGTGTTGTTTGACATAGGTTCTACACATTATTTCATTTTTGCGAAGTTTTCTTGCACATTTGGAATTCTATATCAAGATATAAATACTGAACTTATTGTAAAAACACCTGGAGGAAATTTTGAGACAAAAAGAAATTATAAGATCCTTTTTGTCCTTCTGTGCGGAAAGAATCTACCTAAAAACCTTATTGTTTTTCCTCTAGTAGAGTTTGATGTTATTTTTGGCATGGATTGAATGTCTTTTTATCATTATAGGATTGACTACAGAGCTAAAGTGATTTTTTTTCATAATGATTTTATGTTTTTGTAAAATAATGAACCCATACTTTTGAGAACATTTCAGGAATATAAGAAACTAGTAAAATATATAAATGAATGTTACCTTGCATATATTATTGAAAACAAACTAACTATTCATATTAATGATGTGCCAATGGTAAATGAGTATCTTGATGTTTTTCCTGATGTTTTTTGGTATTATACCTAACCAAGAAGTTGAATTTACTGTTGACTTAGTTTTTTATGGTAAAACAATTTCAAACCCCCCTTATAGAATGACTCAAATTGACCTTTTAGAGTTAAAGAAGCAATTACAGAATTAATAAGATAAATGGATCATTAGACCTAGCACATAACCATGGGGTTCTATTATCTTATTTGTTAAAAAGAAAGATGATTCAATGAGACTTTGCATTGATTATAGAGCATTGAATAATATCACTTTTAATAACATGTATCAATTGCCTCATATCAATGATTTGTTTTATCAGATCTTGGGAGATGAGTATTTTTTGAAGAATGACTTGATGTTGGGGTACCATTAGTTGAATGTAAATAAAGATAAAATACTGAAGACCATGTTTCATACTAGATATGAACATTATGAATTTTAAGTTATTAATTTTGGATTAACCAATGCACCTGCAATATTCAAAGATAATTTTAATATGATTTTCTGTGAGTACGTGGATAAGTTTCTGGTTGTGTCCATTGATGATATTATGGTTTATTCTAAAACTAAATAGGAACATGAAATTCAATTAAGTGCGGTCATGAAAACCTTAAATGAAAAGAAATTGTATTGGAAATTCATCAAGTGTGATTTTTTTACAACAAATTTAATTCCTTGGTCACATTTTTAAAAAAAATGGCATAACTATTGATCCTGCTAAAACAAAAGTTATTGAAGATTGGCCAAGACCCTGAAGTATAACTGAGATATATAGTTTTACTTTTTCAACAAGTTATTACCAGTGGTTTATTGATAATTTTTCATGGTTATCTAGTCAAATGTCTACGTTAAATCAAAAAGGTATTATGTTCATTTGGACAAAAGAATGTGATGATTGTTTTCAGGAATTAAGAAAAGATCGGTGAATGCTCCAGTTTTGGAACAACCTTCCAGAAATGGTGAGTTTGTTATTAATAGTGATGCTTCATTAAAAGGAATTGGTTGTGTCCTTTGGCATAATGATCTGGTAATTTCTTATGATTCACGTCAGTTGAAACCTCATGAGTTAATTACCATAAACATGATTTTGAATTAGCTGCTATTTTTTTTTCTTTAAAAATTAGAAGGCATCATTTGCATGGAGTAAAGTGTTAAATATGAACTGATCACAATAGTTTGAAGTATATATTAACTCAGAAATAATTTTAGATGATACATAGGATATGGTTGGGATTAATCAAGGATTATGAGTGCACGATCCATTACCATCCGAGAAAAGAAAATAAAGTGGTTGATGCTTTGAGTCAATAATGTAATGCTTCATTAACCAGGATATATTTAGAATGAGATCATTTAGTTTTTGATTTGATGAACATTGGAATAGAAACTATTGGTGCAAGAAATTATTCTGGTTTTTTTTCAGGTGTTTGTGATATATTCTCTATCAGACTGACTTAAGAAAATGAAGAAGGAATATAGAGAGTCACCGAAAAAGGTAGAGTTGGTTCAGAAGGGTAAGATTTATAATTTTAAATTTGATAGTGATTGTGTTTTGAGATTTGGAAAAGATTATATGTGCCTTGTGATTCACAATTTAAGAATGAGTTTTTATGTGAAGATAATAATTCCCTGTTTTTAGTTCATATTGGCAGTACTAAGATATAAAGAGATCTTTGGGAGTATTACTGGTGGGATGGAATAAAAAGAGATATTGCTTATTTTACTATGAAATGTTTGACCTATCAGCAGGTTAAAGTAGAGCCGCAGTTATTGAAAGGGATGCTTCAATCATTTCCAGTTCCAGAGTGGAAATAGGAAAAATATACCAATGGACATCATTGTGGGATTACTAAAAACATCTCGAGGTAACAATGAAATCAGGGTTATTGTTGATTGATTAACTTAATAATCTCATTTACTTCCTATTTGTTATAGTTTTCTTCTAGATCAAATTTCTTAGTTATATTTTAAGGAGATAGTTAGGTTACATGGTGTTCCCCTCTCCATTGAATCTTATCATGATATCAGGTTTACTTCTAAATTTTGTAAAATCCTTCAGAAGTCATTGGGTACTGTATTAAATTTTAGTACATTTTTTCATCCACAATCATATGGGTAGCCAGAACGAGAAATTCAGACCATCGAGGATATGTTTCGTTCTTTCTTGATGAATTACTAGGAATATTGGGACCAATATCATTCTTTGGTTGAATTATCATATAATACTAGTTTTCATTCCTATATATAGATGGCCCTATTTGAGGCATTATATGGGTAGTGGTGTCGAAATCCATCTTTTTGGGATGATGTAGGTGAATGGAAGCTGATGGGACCAGAATTGGTAGAAGAGATGGTAGAAAAAGTTCAGTTGATTCAGAAGCACATGAGAATAGCTTGGTGCGGGTAGAAATGTTATGTGGATAACCAGACGAAGATTCTTTCTTTTGAGGTGGGTGACCATGTCTTTCTCAATGTTTCTCCATGGAAAAGTGTGACGTGTTTTGGTATGACGGGAAAGTTGAGTCCGAGGTTCATTAGAACATATGAAATCCTAGAGAATGTTGGATCAGTTGCATACAATGTGTCATTAATTCCATGTTTTTCCTAGGTACACAATGGTTTCATGTTTTAATGATGAGAAAGTATATGCTAGATCTATCTCATGTTTTGAGCCCAGAGGTAGTTCAGTTGGAAGAGAATCTCTCTTATAAAGAACAACCAGTCAAAATTCTTGACCGTAGAGAGAATGTATGGAAGAATAAGGTAAATCACTAGGTAAATTTTTTGTGGAAAACTCATATGGTTGAAGAGGAAACATGGGAATCTAAAAATTCTGTGAGGGATAAATACCCCCAATTATTTGATAATTGAATAAAATTGTGAGGACGCAATTTCCAAAAGTGGGGAAGGATGTAACATCCCATGTAAATAAAGAAATATGTAATCTTCATATTTATTAATATTATTGAATTAAATATAAATTTTACATTTTATGGAGATTTTTATGTTTGATGGCGTACTCATTACACAACAATGAGTTTCTTTGAAATCTTACGTTGCACAATAATAATAAAATATTATTATTTTTAATGGTAGTTAACACCTAGAAATTGTTTTGGTGGGAATGAATAGAATGAACTACAATATGAGGATACATGTTTTTTAAATGTTTTTACATTTATCCAATAAAATATAATGGCTTAAAATATGAATAAATCTAATTTTAAGCACAACTTACTTTAAAAGGTTGATTTACCGCCTTTTGATGGTGAACCCTCTCTAAATAAAGTTTTAGTCACTTTTATAAGTTTTATATGAAAAAATAAAATTCTTCTTTAGAATCATGATATCAAAATTTACATTCGGTAAATTTTTTTGGTATTTTTCTGATAAAATTATTTTTTTAATGAATAGTGGAAGATAATTTATTTTAATTGAAAAATACATTTTAATTTAATTTATTTATATTGTTATATTATCTATTTAATTGGTTTTAAAGTGTTTTTAGATTTTATTTTTACCATTTAATCTAATGTTTGTCATTGGAATTAATTTCACTTTGAAATTGGACATAAACAAGTGTCAATAATTTGATAGTTAATATTTCTTAAAAACATGCATTTTGTTTAGACAACGAGAATTAAATTTTAATTAATTAATCCAACATATATGATTTGATTTTGGTAAAATATGAATCATTTTTTAATTCGGAATATAAAATATATCTTAGGCTAAATTTTTGGTATTTTTCTGAAAAACATCAATTTTTTATGAATAGTGAAAACACTTGGTAGTAATTAAAAAGATGAATTTTTCATTTAAATGAAATTTTACCACTTCTGTGAATTGAATTTTGAAAAACTGAAATACATGATTTTTATTAGTAAGAAAAATTTTGTTCAATAAGATGAAAAAATAATTTTTGGTTAATAGTAACTTTTGACTTTTATTTACCTCGGTTAAAGGTAAATAGGGTAATTCAAGATAAAAAGAATATCATAATAATAAAACATTACCTTAACAAATGTCCTATCCTTATTGGATGAGTGATGGACGACCATTGGCATCCTTGGGTCGATTTGGGGACCCCATAGAGCCACTTAAGAGTGATAATGACTCTTTAAATTAATTAATTTAAAGTAAAGACAGAAATGACATAAATAAATATCTTTTAGTAAATTAATTATTACATAGGGTAATATAAGATATATCTTCAACTATAAATATAAATTTTAATTCTAAAAATATTTCCTACATTATTGAATTTTTTAATAATTTCTAATCTTAAAATAAATTAAATTATTTATCACATAATAATGACGTCGTGTTTACCTCAATAATAAATGATTTAAATAAATAAGATTATAGAGAATAAAATATAATCCAAAACCAGCCCAATTTTTATTGAATTATTTTATTTATATTGTGGTTCATCTTTTATTCGTCCTTAAATAGTTTTGGCCCTTTAGAAACCGAAATCATTTTATAATAAAATACTATTTTTACACTTTCCTAAAGAGCCCCTCCCCCACCCCTGTTAAAAAATCCCTCGCCTATAACCCTTTCCTCACACTTCATGATCCCCTTTTCTGATCTAAACCCTTCTCAAGTAATCTCTCCAGATCCCTCTCTTTTACTTATAAGCCTTAACTTAGGAATAAGTGACTTCAATAAGTCCTTTTGGTTCAAACCAAAGAATGTTACCCGAATTATAGGTAACAATTTATCTTAAATTATTTTCTTTTATTTTACTTCTCAAACCACTAAACTCCATTTATTCCTTTCATTTATAAAAAAACCTTTATCCTCAATATAATAGGATGTTTTTATGAGAATTATTCGAACTAAACATACACACAGCTCCATCTAATGGGTAATAACATACAATTTATGTGGCCATTATGATGGAACTGTATTTATATATGATATATATTATATTTATATTGTTTCTATTCCTATTTATTTTTCATTTATAGAATACATTTGTGGTTTCCATAGTGGGTAAATACGATAATTTCATTTGAGGAAGTTCGGACTACAGCTCCTCAACGTGATATGACTTGATCATGCATTATGTTGAATATATAAAGGATGGATATAATGAAATTATATATGATATTATACTGGAATTATAATATAATTATGTATCATTGATTTTATATTCCATTATAATATTAAATAGAAATGGAAGTAGCGTTCATGCGTACGTATGGCTTACCGTCTCCATGAACAGTGCATTTAATTTCTTATCTGAAAATGTCATATAGTACTATAAATACAAGTATATAGTGGATATATATGATATATATGATATCCAAATCGTGAATATAATTTTGGATATAAGGAACTTTTTACAACATGAATTACTTTTAAATATAATTAGTCCATTTTTATTCAAGTACCAAATATTGACAAAAGGACCATTATTGAAATAAATGATTATATAATTTTTTGAACATGGTAATAAGGGATTTAAAAGGAATGATAAACATGAAAAAAATTCATATGAAATTAGAAATTATAATTAGTTTATTATTCGGGAGATTAAAGAACGAATGGGTCAAGTCAAACACAAGGTAAGGGACTTCGTCTCAACCTCCTTTCAGTGAGGCATATTTTGTTTTAATACATGACATTCTCTTCTGCACTGTATAAAAACCTTTGACTTTTCATTTCATTCAAATGGGAGACTTTTTCTATGAATCATTTTACTAAATGACAAAAAGGAATATTTATTTTATTTTTACTAGTGACAACAACCTTTCCGTCACCAAAAGTATTATTTGATCTTTGGCTTCTTTAACAAGAGGTAATGATTTTAAAAGTAAAATAAATACCATATACACTTTTATGATTTTTGGTATTGAAAATGGTTTTGATGATGGATTTTTTATACCAATATATTTAAGTGACATATTGTGATTGAAATGTAGAAATGTTTTATTTCCTTTATATTTGTTTTATGTGTTATGTTTTTATAATGGTACTTGGACATTTGATGGGTGGTTCTCTGATATTATAGCTGACAGGTGGTGCCTTGATAAACTAGGATGGCTATTTATGTTATAACCTCCAATTAATTGGTTATGGAAGTCGGACGTATGGCTATTCCATTTATATATATGTGTGGAACTTGACGGTATGGTTATTCCATTTAAGTATGTTTATGTCCCAACCCTCCTTTATATGTTATGTGTTCTTTATATGGATTTTCTTGTAATATTTTGGTCAGAAAAGTGTAATAAATGATCTTTTTTTCAATTAAGATTATTTTTTTAACTTATAAAGGATAATTATATTACTTGTGATAGAGTATTCATGGTTTACATATTTTTTTGAAAAACTAAATGTTTTCATTTTTTCGTTTATCCCTTACTAAGATTTTTATAATCATCCCAATTTTTTGAAATGCTTTACACAGGATATAATGTGGAATAGGGTCAAGGATGGGATCAAGGAAATGTCATGTTGTCTAGAACATGGAACTAGACATGACTCCTTTTTAAGAATTTTTTTTTTAAATGGAAATTGGGAAGATGTGTCTACATGTAATATTCAAGTTATTATGAATATGTTATTAACATATTCTATAAACCTCTAAACATTAAAATATCCTCAATGTGAATTATTAACATAATTCATGAATATGCAATATTTAAGGTTGGGTCCTTATATATAGTGCACCATCATTTGATATATGGTAAAATAAAATGAATTTTAAATATTCCTGAGAAAATAGATATATGCTTATTTCCATGACCTTGGAAGAGCTTGGGATATACATTTATTACTGAATTATTTTTATAATAGAAAAAGTTACTTGAAATTTGTAAATATTACACCATTTAAGACCTCATATGTTCAGTCATGTAAATATCCACTCTTTTGTCTGATTTTGTGAAGAATCCTTTTTTAGATATAGTTTTTTCCAAAAAATGATGATAATAATTCTGTAATGTTTATTGATATTTGTTATCAATAAAAATACATTGTATATATTTTTTTATTTTCATCAGGAATGATTTTATTTATTGGTTTGGAAATAGGTTTTTTTAGAATATCACATTGATTGGGTCTCCGACATCATAGAAAGATGGGAAACTAAGAATTGATGTATGTGGGAGAGTTTGAGGTTGTAGACATGGTTTACAATGTGGATTTCCATTTTCATTTTCCACCTTATATGATATCAATCCATAAGGTGTTTCATGTGTGATATCTCAAGAAGTATGTCTCTAAACTATATCATGTCAATAAATAAGATTACCATGATCTTTAACATTATTTATCAATGTCTAAGAAGCATATTCAGATAATTGATTCCTAAAAAAGGTTCTTCATGTAAAACATATCCCCTTAGTTCAGGAGCATTAGAAGAAGGATACTGATTCTCATGATATGTGTGAGTCTAATGAATTTATTAGAGATTTGTGTTCACACAAATTTTTTATAGAGACATTTTTCTTAGTTTTTTGTGTAATAAATCATTTATTTTGGGGTGCTTGTAATATATTTTTAACATATTTCAGGTAAAAACCTTGGGTTTATCTTTATTATTTAAATATATTTCCAGTTCATCCCACATTTCCTTATATTTTTTATCATTATGAGGGGTTTCAATACTATTATATAACATTTTTGAGATTTTATGCGGTGTTTATTTCATTTAATGAAGGATTTGGTATGCCTATGTAGGTAGAAAAGTAACAATAGTCCCACTAGTGAGTCATTGAGGAACATTGGCCAATATGTGGGTTACTAAAAGTGTTAGATTATTGTACGAATCCCACCATCCATATAGTAGAATCACATAATACAATAAATGAGTCTTTAAAAATTAATTTCATTAGGCTTAGCACCACTAGGCTACTAGTGGTGTCCATCAGCGATCTATTGGTGTTGATGGGAACCAGGAATTACAACATAGTATCATAAAATTACTTTCTTTTTAATTTTAATTGTAATACTAATAACCTACATATAATTTCACCCAACCCATAACTTCATATAAAATATACAGATATAATTTTATTTCTATAAACCGTTATTCCTCCTAAATTATAGTATAAGTTACTATGTTAGATCACTTTGGATAAGTGTGGGCTCAACAAGATCAAAGATTCTCTATTATTCATATTTATCTCAATACTGGATTGCTTGACCCTTATGTTATTGAGGATTCTATAAATTTACCTAATGGATTTTGTTTCAAGAACTCATCTTTGTTCATTATAGCCTACACTTATTATAGAAAACCCATTTTGGTTTTTTTTCAATCATCATTGAGGTTGGTGGTCTCATACTGTAATCTCTGTTAATTGAAAATTTTCATTCATGTTTATTTTAAATTATTTTTTAAATAATTTACAAAGATTAAATTTTGTATTTTTATGAAATTATAAGATACTTAATGGTGTATGGGGGGGGGGGGGATTTTCATGAACATGGATTTGGAAATAAAGTTTGATTTATAGAAAAATCATCTTATATTAAATTAATTAATTTGAATTAGGAATTTGGTGATGTTTTTTAAACTAAAATTCCATGAAATTATTTATGATTTGAAATATAAAAAATTTATTATAAAGGAATTATTTTCTGATAAATACTATTTGATGTTTGTTTGTAAAATAATGTGGAATTATTTTAAAACATAAACATTATAATGAGTAAATTGATAGATTTAATGGTAAATTGTCTCGAATGATACACCTATGTATGAATAATCTTCATAAATGACATGGGAGTGAATTTAGTTTGGTTAAAAGATAAATATACTAGTTGAAATAGTATTTTTAAATGGATTGATGATGATAATTAAAAAAATAGTATTGAAGTAAGGGAATTGATTCTTTGATATTTTCCTCAAATCACCCATGGCTTGTTATATAAGGAGTTTGTATAATACTATAGTTTTATTCCATTACGATAATGTGGAACAATTTTCCTAGTATGACCCAGATCATTATTACAAGGTTGTATGATTGAAAGTAATTTTTACATAACTATTCTTAGGAAATAATTTAATCATGATTATTTTGATAGAAATTCATATTCAAAATTATTTGGATATTGATTTTCTTACTACTTTATTTGATGAAAATACACATTAAAACTCATTTTACATTATCAATTGTAAATTTTTATAAATAATATATTTATTTTATATGTGGAAATTATTCAATTCTAAGTTTTTATATAAAAATAAACAATCTTTCACTATCTATAATATATTTCTTATGAAAAACAAGGTGAGTTACTATTAGTATTTTTTTCTCAAATCTAAAATTTTCCTCTTGTTGTTTATTGATTTTATAATGTCATCACTATAAAAATGGAATGAACCAATCGAAGGTAGTGGTTTCTCTTTATTAGATTAAACTTGAGTGATAAAGGTGATAGGTGAAAGATGTGATCAACATATTATAATAAGTTTTTTGGATAGTGTCTTCATGTGATTATATAATGAAATCATTTAACATTCCATTTTGAGACTTATATCCATCTTCTTGTGGTGAAATTTTTCAATATTACTTTTTTATGCCCAAATTCTAATCAACAACACATGGTTATCGGGAAATCCATTTATGACATGAAAAAACTATTTTTTTACTATTTAGGTGGCCCATCTAGGTCATTATATGAAATGCAACTTTATATAAATCAATTAAAAGAAATATTCTTATAATATTATGAATGATGTTTTTTTCCAATGTTTTTAATGGAATCGTTGTTTTAACGTTTACAATAAGAACATATTGACCAACTATACTAGTTATTCATTTCCTTGAATCCAACTATAATAACTTCAGTGATTCATTTCATAGAAATTCTTTTCCCAATAGTATAGAAACTTATATACTTCATATAATTATTTTCTAAAAAAATTTGTTTTCTCAAGAAGTTATCAAGTGTTCATTTGATTTTATTTCCATTTATGACACCATCCAATGGTGTTACTTAGGTTTCACTAAGGATATGATCCAATGTTACCTTATTTATTCACTCTATATATTTTTATTGATTTTGAATATTAAGTCTTGAAGAAACTCATTTCCTTTATAAGTTTCATTATATATATTAATGAAAAATATTTTCATGATTTAAAGAAGTCATATGAATAGTTTATGATTACGTTATGGATTCATATATTATATATATATATATCAGGGGTTAGGTGATAATTAATGTTTGTGAATGCAAGGGGAATGAGAGGAAATAAAAAGTCCAAAATAGGGTACCCCCATGGTTATTGTGACTAAAAAGAGGGTATATTGGTTGTTATCTGAAGCCAAATGTTTCTTGAATATCTTTGTAAATAGAATTTAAAATTAATTTATGTTATTATAATTTTTAAATAATTTCATTTCACTACATATGAAACATTTTTATTCTAATGATATGATTTCATAAATCATGATCATTTATTATTATATGCTTCAAGTCTTATATAATCACAAAATTTTATTACGTGATTATGATATATGAATTATTGGGTATGGAAATTTAAGTTTTCAAGATCATATCCTCCCATACTTATTCTCATTTTATGCTTAAATATTATCAATAACAAATTTATAACTTGTTAACCCTTACTAAGAATGTGAGCCCACCCTTTCTTATGTTTCCTTTTCCCCTGGTTATAAAGAACCATTCTACGTAGGGTATGTCTAAGAAGTGTACAATGTGAGAAGACATTGTGGGAGATGATGATGAAATTTCATTATTTAGATTATTATATTTGTATTATATAATGAAATTATACCACTATTGTGAATTAAATTTAATATTCCTATAAAATGATATATCATGTATGTATGATAGGCTTAATGTGACCCATATGATATTAGAGGATAGTTTAGTTATTTTTAGAGATTATTATTCGAATATATTAGTGAGAACCTTGGGTAAAATTCTATGTTTTTGAAAACTTTTTAATGATTTAAAAAATTAGATATTCTACTATTTTAATAGATAATAAATCCAGATCAGGATATTGGAATATAGATCTGGCCTTGGAACATATGCACCGATGGGTAAAAACATTGAAAGGTGTGGATTGGGTATTAACTCAACCATCACTAGTTCATGTTGAGTGCGATTAAGACATCCCTCCTTGATAGACACTTCTGTGTTACATTCTTGGGATAAATGAAATTATATTTTCAAAACATTGTGATGAATGAAAGGATATAATCTATGAAAACACCAAATAACCCATATTGATATGATATGAACATAAAGTGTCATATTTTGAAATTAATGTTTCTTGATATAGAGATTATATAATTAATGTTTCATAATTATATGATTTCACAGTATAATTATTATTACTCACATAATTATTTTTGGTTTTATTCAATTTTTATAAAAAATAATTTTCTAATATTGATTTTATCAAACAATTTATGAATTTTCCTCCCATGCAAATAATTATTAA
This sequence comes from Viscum album, assembly GCA_963277665.1. Taxonomy (NCBI): domain Eukaryota; kingdom Viridiplantae; phylum Streptophyta; class Magnoliopsida; order Santalales; family Viscaceae; genus Viscum; species Viscum album. Next base: position 119,801,883 of record OY728137.1, read on the forward strand.
GGGAATTTTAATGAAAAATCATGTGATTATTTCTTTCCATATATCTTGATATATGATTAACAACCTAAAATTGGATGATTTTGCAAAAAAAGAACTCCTAATATAAAATATAATATCATGGTAGTTAATTTTATTAAGACCACGTAGGATAGATGATTGAAATTTATATATATCAATAATATTGGAAGAAGAACATAGCTAAATGTATTTAAGGATTGGTAAGATGTTTTATGTTTAGAATATAAGTGCATAATGAAATATATTTATTAACAAAAATTCATATATCAATGAATGGAACTAAAGATAATTTTATGGTTGAACTAATAGTTCAATGTCTTGTGTGGGAGGTATTTGAGAATTATCGGATTCGATTCGCTAATTTAAGGAAAAAAATAAAATAAGGAAAGGTAAATTCTATGCCAAGTTTTATATGGAATATTATGGTTAATGTACACTTATCCTTCAATATCTATTTAGATATGTCAAGTAATTTTTTTAAAAAATGTACCAAGATAAAATAATATTAGTTTTCTGAGTGTAATTTCATTTTATTTTTAATAATTATTATATATATCTACATATAATCCTTATAAATTTCAAGAAAACTTGGATCACATTAGTTATTCTGAATCGACCAATGATAATTTATATGCTTCAAAATTAACATGAGATTCTAATATAAATTTCTTAAATTTTATAGAACATTATAATTTTCATAAAGGGTATTTATTTTAGATTGTTGTAGAAAAACTGAACCTCAGATATATGAATATTATTGTGGTGATCATTGATATCCGTATGGAAAAGTTTATTAGTATACATCTAGATAGGGAAGTTTATTATTCAATAGAACTCATACCTGATACATCTATATCAAATAATCCATATATAATAGACCAAATATTGTTTTAATAATTGAAGAATAAAATCTAGTGGAATATTTATAATGGGTTCATGTTTCCATTTTTTCCATAATAGGGTTTTTGTGTTTTGTTTATTAAAAATTGATGTATGAATTTTACTCTACATTGATTATTTTTTTGTTAAATTGTGTGGAGATAAATACTTCTTAATGATTTACCTTCATTTTTTATTCAACTTATTTTGTTTTTAAATTGAATACATTATTAATACATCATTATATATGAGTTATGTATTCTATAAATTAATATTGATTCCATTTGTTCTTATCAATTCTTCTATTCTATTTTTTGATTTAATGAATACAATATTTAGATATTTCCTTGATCAATGATTGGTAGTCCTTATAGATGATATAATTATATAAATCAGGATAAATGTAGGTAATGAATATCACATTATAATTTTGTTTATGTCCCTAATAAAAAAGAAACTATATTCGAAAAATTAGTATCTATGAATTATTGTTATAAAAAGTGTCATTAATTAGACAAGTTATAACAAGATATGGTATATAATTTCATCATTCTATTATTTAAGCCATCAAACATTATCTCAACCCAACCACTCATAAATATCCATTTTTTATTGTTTTTTCTTGAAGTTTATTGATTCATTGTGAGTAATTATGGATGGATATCTAATCCACTGACTGTGCAAACATGAAAGGAAATCATGTTCTTATGGACTGATGAATATGAAGGAAATTTCAAGGTGTAAAATAGAATATTGGTTAGTGAAACTATACTGACATTAACCAAAATTATATAATGGTTTGACATTTAGATTGAAAAATTAATGATTTAAATGGGGTGTTTCTTGTTCATAATGACATGGTGATTTCTTACACCTCTAATTAATGAATGATTCATATGTATAATAAACTAACAAATTAAATGGAATTATTATTTGTAATTTTTTATTACAAACACAAATGAATTGTTTTTTTGAATAACATGGTGAAATATATACTAACAATAAATTTTTAATAAATATATTCACATTGAAATAGTTTAATATGACATGGAGAAAAATTTTGAAGTTGAATAATGATTATGCCTGCACAATACATCACCACCAAAGGAACGAAAATGAGGTGACTTGATCATTAATCTATGAGGATCATAACTTATTATCTACGATGTGGATCATAATAGTGTCTATATTTTTTGATTTTCAAAGGATACACCTTTAAATATTCAAGGAAGGAGGAAAACCTGTATTTATCAAATTATTCTCAAACCATCTATCCATGTGAAGGATAAAATAGTGAAGAAGGAAGAGGTATTGTTATAAAAATGATTATAAATGTTACTAGTTCAACCATTATTTCTCTATAAGGATAAGGTTAAATAATATAGTATGTTTCCCATTTATACAATAATAGAGAAAGAATTTATTGTATTATTCTGATAACTCATCATTCTTTATTCATTATATATGTTATAAAATGTATATCGATCGTAAAGATCTTATTTAGTGGAATAACATTAATATAGATATTACAAAGTATGTATCTCATTTCATGGTATAAGTATATGTTATTGTTGAGTGGTAAAAGTCTTAATTGATTTTATTATGATTATATATACTCATATGTAAATGTGTAAATGCCACTATTGATTTAATTAAAGGACTTCTCATTATATATAAGTGAAATTTTGTTTTCTAGGTTTAGTTGATCTCTATATGAAGTCAGTTAATTTCAATTATAACAGAGATTATTTTAATCATGATTAGATTTCCTTGATATATATTAAATAATTGTTAATGTTGAATGGAGTAACAGATTCTATTGTATATGATTGATATCTGAGGCTTTCCTTGATGTTTCAGATAAGTATTTTCAATCTCGGGAAACATAGTTTTGTTTTAATATGACATACCATCCTCAAAATAAGGATTATTCTAAGAGAACAATTAGAATCCAAGAAGATATTCAAAGATCATGTTTTCTTGGTTTCAAATGCGGTTCTATTCAACACCATCCCATTGTAAAATTTGACTATAATAATATTTTTCACTCATGAATTCATATTGATATTTTTGAACCCCTTAATGAAAATATGTGTATAGATATTAAATATTGTGATGAAGTTAGAGAAAAATATATTTTGGGAGAAAAACTATCCATGAAATAATAGATAATTTTAGATCCATTCAGAATCACATCAAGGTATCTCAATGTCAACAAAAGTGATATATGGAAACTTTTTGTGAGATCTAAAATTCAAATATAGAGAGAAAGTACTCCAATGAATTTCACAATGAAAGAACATTCTGAGATTTAGATAGAAGTTAAAGATATTCCCATTTTTTATTGGTGCTTTTATGTTTCATTATGGATTATGTATAGTACCTTATCACTTCGTGATTCCTCATAACCACTCACAAATTCATGATGTGTTCTATGTATCTATTTTGAATAAGTTCATGATTGATCCTTCACATGTACAAAAAAAATTTCATACCACCATAACATGGTAATTTTAATGAATCAATATCAATATAAATATAAAATCATAGAGATAATGTTAATAAAAACACTATTCACATAGTTAATGTTATTTCGAGGAATTAAAAATTCCAGGATGCTCCTTGCATACATGAGGATGTGATGAAGTAAAAGTATCCTTATCTTTTTTACATCAGAGTGGTGAAATAATTTTTCTGAAATTAATTTTATGGGAAATACAACAAAACACCCATACCTTTTCTATGTATTTATGTGAAATAAATATTATGTGTTTGATTTCTGGTTTTACATGGAAACTCGATACAAAATTATAACGACCCAAAATTCTAAACATTGTATAATTCATGTGAGGTTTAATAGATTTTATTACATGTTATACCCAATGTTAGAAAACTATTATATATTATATTAAAATTATGAATAAATCTTTAATAAAAATTAAGATGGAAATTATTAATAAAACTAACTTGGGAAGATAAATATATAATATGAGTTAATATTGAAAGTGTTAGTTTCAATAATATCTATTTTATTTACATTATATAATTTTTTTAATTGATTTTATTTTTTAATTAAAAATAATATTTTATTAAAATAAACTTCGTTTTATAATTATATAAATCAACATTTTATTATTATTAATTTCATAGTTTTTTATATGGTTGTTTTTAGTTGAAAAACATATTTTTTTGTGAAATTTATAATTTTTATGATGTTATGAGTTTCCAAAAATATCTTAGAAGATTAAAAAAATAAATAATTAATAAAAAATATTTATATATATTTGTAAATATGTTTTTCATTTTAAAATAATCATGGATCATATAAATCCTATATTGAACATTTTTAGAACAAGTGAAAATATTTCGATAAGAAATAATTTTTTCTACATTTTTCATCTAATTAAGTTTTCTGATAATGACATTAAATTTTCAATTCCTCCTAAATACACATAAATTTTATTATTTTTTTAATAATTATATTATTTTCATCTAAATTAGTAACCATGAAAATATTATCTTTTATATAAATTTTGAAACATAAAAATTTACTTTTCAAAATCTTTTTTAAGTGTTCTATTTTTTTGTTAAAATATACATTTAAACCCCTTAAAATAAGTATGAATAAATTTTGTTAAAAAATTTAAATAATAATTTTAAAATTAGGAAAAATTCAAATATGTATTTTTTAACAATACTAATTATTACTATTATAAATTAATTACAAAGGTAAAAGTATATCTGGGAAAATATTAAAAAGAAAAAATAAAATGTGTAGAAAATACTATGTTTTGTGAAAAATTTGTGTTCAAGTAGATTCTCATTTGATACATACTTACCCATTATATTTATTTTTTTCTGATACATTTAAATTTTAATATTAACATTACAATATTAAAAATAAAATAGATACTCCCAAAACTACCCTTCTCATTAAAAATCAAAATATACCACCTTAACTACATAAAATGTCATTAATCTCTATATTTGGTATTTTAAAAATTTAGAAATGGATCATAATATATCCCTCTCCAGTATATATATTCTTATAGCCAATTTTATATTTCTTAATTCCTTTATTTTCAAGGATTTTTTCAAGAGAAAACACAATCTTTAAACATGAGTATTACTTTATCTTATTAATTTTATCTACCCTAATCCTTCCTAAATAAAAAGAACCTTATTATTATAATTATATAATTATAATTTGTATAATTAAATTTCATTACATTTATTTTACATAAATTATTTAATCTTTTCTATCCAATATGAAAATAAAATAAAACTGATCATGAGTTCGAGTACACTTCTCCCACCATAAAGTTATTTTGTTCATTTTTCATAAACATATCCCAATAATGGTAAAAAGATTGGATTTTATGAATTTTAATATTTTATATGTCACATTTATATCACATAAATTAATATTTATCATATACTATCTTTCCATCTATTCATTTATAAATCAGAACGTTAATCAGGCGTTTGTGCGAACACCGCCTCCACAAACAAAAAATTTTATTTTTCATGACAATATATATTGGTTTGTTATAAGAATATATTTAATGATGATTTATGATATTTATGATATTTTATGTCTTCTTAATATGTCATATTATCTTTATGTAAATACATTAACTAGTTAATAAAGACATTAAAATACATTATTATTTGGGTTCATCATACCACATATTTATATGATATTAATATTAATGTCATTAAAATATAGTGATTATATATAATCATAATATTATGGGATAATGATATATTTAGGTTTTAAAATTATTTTGTACTAGTATTATTAATATTTAACAAATTTATTCATATATCCCCTTTCGATTGTTAAACATGTCAAAAACTAATTCATCATGATTTTCATTTTCACATGTCGTATTCAACTCTATCAACAAATATATATATTAATTTATGTAATAATTGATAAAAATAGTATATATTTAATTATATTGGATTTATGAACATCAAGTCTCATATTGTAAATATATCCTTTCTTCATTAAGTTCTTAGGAAACAAAAAACCTAAAGTTTTAACACACGATAATGAAAGTAAACACTAATTGGTCATTAAAATTGTCATATATGGTTATGAATTTATTATAAAATTGGTATAATTATTATATAAATTTTTAAAATAGTTTTATAAAATAGTCTTTCTCATAATAAATGATATTAGAGATCAATTGAGTAAGTTGAAATACAAGGTAAGTGTCTCAACTCAAATTTTCAATCATTGAGACACATTTATATTTATACACAAAATTCCAATTAAATTGTGTGTATTATAACTCTTAGATATATAATCTCTTGAATTATGTTATTCATATTATTTAAATTTCTACATCAATATCTCTATAACTATATCTCTTCTCTCACTTTCAAAATTTTTTTGAGTTAAATGATACTCAAATTGTAAAGGATTTTTATTAAAAAAATAATTCTATTAGGTATTAATCATTCCAATTTTATAATAATCATTCAACATTGATATATTATTACCTATGATAAAGTTATATTGTATTTAAACCTTAGAATATGGGTAAATCATGTTTTAGGTCATTTTATTCTTCCTCGATAGATCTATTGTTTCATAAAAAGTATATTATTTTTAATAATTTTCAACTCTTTTAATTTATTTTTCTATATATAATTCTTTTTACATCGTTAAATTATTATATACTTACCAGTGGAAAATGAAATTTCTTTAGTCTAAATTGATCCTTTTATTCCACTTTATTAATTTTTAAATTTTTGTAATCTTTTAATGATGTGGGTTTCAAATAAAAGAATTTTAAAATATTTAAAAAGTATTATCCTTACCATTATAATATATGATCCTATTTTACAAAAAATTATGATGGAAATTTAATATTCTATCACGGTATATTTATATAAATTTGTTTTGAAAAAAGCATATAATTTTTTATCATAATATATAAAAAAACCCTTTAGAAAGTGACTTTAAAAGAATTTATTTTTAAGATGATTTTATGACACGTTTTTAGGAAGAAAATACCTTATATAATATCTCTTCCATTTTAAAATGATTATTACCCAAAGAAGTAATGGTTCATAAATCACCCTATCTATTCCATTTCTTCAATTTTCATTTTTGGATTATAATTATTTTTATAAATGATATTTTTTTCATGATACAAATTTTAAATGTTTTAAAAACCATTTTACATTTATGGGTTTTTTATAAAATGATAATTTGTTTAATTTTAAGTGGTTTCATATTTAAGGTTGATTGATTGGTGGGGTACTATATCTCAATTTATTTCATTATTAATGATTATATCTAATGATATTAAATAGTTAAATTTGGGGACTTCTCCTATTCCAATTAGAAAACTAGAATATTTATCCCATCCTGAGGGTACATGGTTGAATTTATCCTAATAGAAAAAGATTATGGAAGGATTTATCCAATGAAAAAGGGTACAATAAAACATTTATCTAAAAAAAATGGTATATGGGTGGATTTACCCCAATAATAAGTGGAACATTAGATTATTTATCCCATGAACAATGGTACATTGTACAGTTATCCAATGACCAATAAAATTCATTGGTGATTAGACCAAGCCTAATATATGATGAATTTATTGGTTTATATCCATGAAATATTCTTTCTATGCTTCTCATTGTGCTATATTTTATTGATGTTATAATTTTATGGTCACTTTAATTACTATGTTATTACATCATATATCCTTTATATGGACTAATGATTCAGCACTCTTTGTATTCCTGTCATATGTTATTTCAAGTATGATGACATGACTCATAAATTATGATCTATTTATTATTGTGTACCATTTTATAATTTTTAATAATTTTACCCATGAGATCATATTATTCTCACAAATAATAATTGATTATTATCACTTAGGATTCCCCTTCTTGGGAATCTGATCTCACCCCTTTCTTATGTTTCCATCCCCCAGGTTTTGAAGATGATAATAACCTATGATAATATTATAAGGGATCCAATTTGGTGTAAATATGGGGAAATGATAAAATGTTTTGTAAATTAATTTCGAAATGTAAATGGTCATCACTGATGGTAAATGAATTGTGTTTGGGATTCTGTGATTATTTGTAATATAAAATACTTGGATTATGGAAATGATGTAAAATAATGACATTATTTTCTTGGGTTGATATAGATGGTATTAGAGTATGAATTAGTAATTATTTAGGATTATTTTAGTTATTTATGGGGTATAGTTTAAGTGAACAATAGTCAAAATCCATATCGTTAATTCTATAGAATAAGTCAAATTATAGGATAACATTCTTCAGTTTTGGTAATATAAATATCATATAGTTTTACTAGAAATTAAATCCATATCATGATAAACCATGTGTATGATAGAAATAGAATATATGAACTTTAGGTTAATAACCCGGGAAAGGGTGTGTCAGGTAGTAACTCTATCCTCAATTGGTTCACCATTAAGAGGCTAAACTACACAACCAATCTAACACTCCCAGTGGATATTAATTTTTTAATCACGTTTCCTTTATATTTAATTAGGAAGGACTCATATTTTATGGAATTGGGATAAAATTTATGACAAAATCTTGCATAAAAAACTAGATTGAGCAAATAGTGATTTATGATGAATTAAAATATAATGTTATGTATTCAAAGTTAAACACATCTCATGTTTTATTTTATCATAATTCATATACTTGGTAAATATTGATCTATCAGGATTACATATTTTGGTTTTATAAATCACTAGATAAATGATATTCCACGTTAATAATAGATGTGATAGAGAATATATTAATTATACAAATGATAATAAAATTAGGATAGAAACATTAATTGAAAACCATATGGTTATTCTAACCAAACTATATTGATTTAGGATAAATAAAATGATTCTATAGAATCATAAAAACACACAGAATATGATATTGATAGGGTTTCTTAAAATATTTGTTAATGGAGATGATGACTAGAATAAAAATGAACTTCACACATGTTAGAAGTGTGGGAAGATACACCCAAGGTAATATAACATGTGAACAAGGATGTGTTTCATGTGTAGATGTATTGTCTATTAATCTTAATATTTTTGATATGTGATTATTAATCTGATTAAAAAACCATGGTTCATGAATATCTTGTGCCTAAAATTTTGGGAGTTAGTGTACTATTAAAATTGATGCCCTAACCCAATAGTTAATGAGGCTAATAAATATCATTGACCACCTAAACCAAATAAATAAAGGAAATAATGTACCATCCCCACTATTGGATTTAGGTCATGAAAATAAATGGTAATAGTTAACTCACCCTCAAATCTACATTTTTTGTATATGTAAGTGGAATATAGTTCTCACTACCCTATTAAACCTAACATGTTTTCTAAGAGAAAAATATCAACTCCTTAATGGTAAGATATTATCTTCAATTATTATTGTATACCAAATTGAGGATTGGGGAATTTACATCATGAATGTATTATATACCCTTGTTTGGATTAATATAATGAGTTTTTTATCTTTATTTTCAATTGAGGAATATAATCCAAAAAAACTGACAAAATGGGGAAATTGTATTTCATATTAAAAACTAACTTTTGATCATCTAACAGTGCGACCATAATTATGATATATCTTGTTAAATTAATTTAATTGTATGAGTTATGATATATAATCATTGGGTATTTTTATCTCAAATTTTTAGATAAAATTTCTATACTATGATTGAAATATTCTTAAGGAAAATAATATAATTCCACTTTATTGACGAATCCTTAGAAGTTATATCATGAGCCGATTACATCTCTTACACAGTCATAGAGAGAATCACAAGTAAATCACCATTAAAATTGAAAGGGAAAAATTTATTCAACAGGTGGAGGAGGATACAACAAAAAAATATAGAACCTATAAAACTGGTGATATGTTTAATTACATGTATTATATACAACACCAAATATAAGATAAATAAATAAAATTATAATGAAGAAGTGAAATTTTCAATAAAAAATATTTTACTTATATTATTTATTTTTTTATAATAGATAAATTAAAAAAAATATAATTAAATTTTTATATAAGAAAACTCGTTTTTTTATTCCAAAAATAAAAAATTCTTTATAATGAGTTTATGAGTTTTTTATAAAAAATTGGAATTTTTGTCAATACAATATTTTGAAAAAATTACACAATTTAATGTTTTTTCATTATGTAAGTGTATTATAGAATATCATAAAACAAATAAATTAATAAAATATGTATTTAATGAATAATATTATTCATTTAAAAATATTATTTTTCATTATAAATTCTATGTATATTATTTTTAGAACTAAATTTAAATGTAACGTTTATTAAAACTATTCTCAGCATTTTCTTCTAATTAAGTGTTTTGTTGGTGAAATTAAATAATAGAATTAATTTAAATCCAAGTAAAATTACTTTTATTATAATAAAGAAATTTATTCCACAAAATTTAATTTATATAATAATATTATAATCCATGTAATATTTTTATCTTAATAGAACACATTTCCTAAAAACAATTTTTTTACATGTTATGTTCATTTGGGTTAAAATTAAATTTTAAAACCATTAAAATTTTGATATGTTAAAATTAATTAAATAATACTAATTAGAAGTTTCAAATTAGATATAAGGTAAAATATTTAATTTTTGAAATATTAATTGCTAAGGATAAAAATTAGTTAAAAATTTTAAAATAGGGTAAAAGGAAAATGATAAATATAATACTGCTAAAACAATATATATTTTTTCCAAAATGAGTGATAATTTTAATAAAATAACCCACACACTTCTCTTATACTTTTTTATTTTGTATCCCTTGGATTTAGAATAATAATGCTACATTGCTGGTAATGTAAGGGTTACCTCATAAACCACCCATCTCTTCACTTATAAAAAGGTAAAACTTCCACCACATAAAAAATATCCTACCCTTGGAATATAATATTATGAAAATTCAACATGTAAGCTCATATAAATCTCCCCCAATTTTATAAGATTCCTTTCAACTTTAGTTTTCTTAAGGTCATCATTTCCTTTTTGTTTTTCTACTAAATGATCAATCTTCTAACCTGAGTATTACTTTTTTTAGTTATTTCATTCACTCTTCACATTACAAAATTATAAGTAAAATTAATAATATGTTAAAATAATTATAATTATTATACTAATAAGATAAAAAAATTCAATCTTTTTTATCCATTATTACATGGATCGTGTGTATGAGCAGACTAATGCTGCCAAAAAACTGTATTCATTTTTATTTTATATAACACCATGATGCTTCAAAATAAGGAATATATATTAGATATCATATTCAGCAAAGAAAAATAAGCTTAAAAATATAAAAAATATATTTCTTTAAATAGCTTGGTATACATCCAACAGGAAGTATTAATGAATTATAATATAGTATACCATTATAACCTAGTTGTTAAAATTTTTAGATATGAATATGACTAAATTAATTATGAAAATTATATGGTTTACACATGTATTAAATAAATTATATTATTTTCAATAGATTATAAAATATAATATGATTCATTTTAATGAAATGTAATATTATTTTAAAAAAATTCATTTTTTTAATGTCGTTTCATCGTACATTCACCACATTAAAATAAATTTTTACTAAATGTGGAAATTCTATTTTTATAATTGGAAATATTTTTTAATTATTAAAATAAAAACTATCTTAGTGTAAAATTATTGAATTTGTTTTGGAAAATATTCATTATTTAGTGAATACTGAAAATAAGGATTTTATAAATGTTATTTCTTTTCAATAAATCACGTAATTTAAAAGTCCTATTTTTAGGTCCCAACCAGGGCTCCTTGGAGCTGGTGGTCCAGAAGGCCTTAGCCCCCCCCCCCCAAGTTAGAGGTTCTGTACGAAAAACATGGTCTATGGGTGTGTGTGTTGGAAGACATTCTTTATTACCATTGTGTAGCTCAATTAATATATAATTATAGTTAAATAACTTATTTGGTATAATACATGAGGAAAAACATAATTCATAAATAAAAATTCAAGCACTAAATAATAATCAAAAGTTAGAAACTATATCATATAAAATATATTAGTGATTCATGTCTTGTCGTGTCTCTATAAAAACATAAAATATTGTTACATGGTAGTAGTAAATATATACTATATAAAAAAAGAAAAATGATACAAAACCTATCCAATTATCTTGATCACAATACCAATCATGTCTTATCAACAAACATCATAATGAAAGAAACATGATTAGGTGTCCAAAGTGATATGTTTCCCCTTATCAACACTAGCATATATATAAAATTCGTGGGTAAAATTGGTGGCCCAAATAGTGTGTGAGATAAATTTTGATCATCCTCCCCCAACATTGTTTATACCATGTAGATCAAGAAATATAAACAGATAGTATGTAGATATTTATAAATTTAAATCAATTCTCTAAATCTAACTGATACCTTCTTCTGTACATTCATGTAATATCTCTTAACCTATAATAATTTAATTAATAATGATACAGTTTCAAATAAATTAAAAAATTGGATCCATGGTATGAGAAATGAATTATATAGTGATAAAAATAATAGTGAATAGGATCCAATGTAGCAACCAAGGAATCCTTGACATCAACGGTCGATACAACTCAGGGATAACATGTTTCCTGGATATAATTTTTCTATATGTAATCCATGGTCCATCACCAAATGTATTCCACTATAATGGATCTAACTGAGTGGAAGTACCACATTGATTTCAAAATATGATTAGTAATTGCTAAAAAAATGGGTGTATGCATGGTTCCACATGTCGGAATACATCACACTGGATCCAAGGAGTGTATCCAAGGCATCATAATATCTAAAAGACAGTGAATGTATTTTATGGTGTCAGGTCATTAATCCTTGTGTAGTCAAGTTCTATATTCAGTGGTGGTTCTATCCCATGGAAATCTGTAACATTGATTTGTAGTGGAATCCACTAAGTGCATAACATATACCCCCAGGATTCCAATGCCATCTCAAGTATGACCACACCTATAAAGATGTAAAGTACCATGCACAATATCAATATATATACAATTCTTTATTTTACTACAAATAGGTAATACTCATTATATTTAATAGGTTTATTAGTTCATTTCATAATATTCATTTGTTTGACAAGCCTAAAGTATATACAATAATTTATTTCATTTTATATTTAATTATTTTGTTTTTTCCATTATCTTTCATACTCATGAAAAGGTGGGATAAGGACAAGAAACCAATTACCCTTTAATTATAACTAATAGGATATGTTATATTCATAATATATCATCCAATCACTACTTTTTTGCAACTATTATACTAAAAAACTTAACATAGAAGGTTCTAGTGATACCAATATGTAATATTTAGTAATAATTCATTGATTTAATTGGATATCATTCCATTATATGGTCTATGTCAAAGAACACATAAATGGTTTGGCAGATAGTCATAAATATCCATAACAGTGATAAAAAATGAAATCACCCTACACAGGGTGGTAATAATTGAATAAATAATAACCAATGATAACGAACACATATAGAACATGACCTCAAATTTGACAATGATAAATATTGATATGAAATATGACTTAAATAAGAAATGACTGATGAAATCGATATGTTCACAATGACTGAAGATTATTAAATAGTGATACTTGTGGGATGATTAATATACCACCTAACTCTGGGTTATAATTCTATGAACATCCAGTATCATCATTTATATTTTCCTAGAGTGGATGAAACTAAATAATAGACAAACTCCATTAAAATTGGGCACATAAACCTATATCTAAAAGTAATAATCTAGGAGAAGTAATAATTAAAAACCAAGATAATGGATTAGTTATCTTACACAAATGAATCCAATGAGACCAACAGAGCTTCGATCAGACACTGGATATAAGAACTAGATCAATTTCTAGCTTCAAGGGCACTTGGGACCTCTAATGTGGGAATGAAAAGCCATATTCACTATAAAAAATAGAAATAAAGAGAGTGGAATGATTTAATAAATTTAAGTGAAAAAATTTAATTTCACCAAAAATAAATATATTAGGGGAATAGTTTTTCCACGCTGTTGGTGAAACCATATACCTACGGTGAACCTCCCACTACATAATGAAGGAACCAGCCTAATTTCATGGGTACAATTACACTATCCATGCAGAAACTGTAAAACCACCTCTACTATTTTATTGAGATTCCTTTATTGGCATGTGGCCCTACATACATGGTTTTTAAAAATAGTGTCCCCTAATTGGCCATTCTCCATACCCATATGGTTTTGGAAGACCATGGGGCCTGCCCTGTATGATTCCTCATAACTATGTGGCCATCCTATTTTTTACAAAAAGCTAGGTTACAGGCTCTGAACAATCCCTGGATACCCTAATACATCCCATAATATTATCATTCATCCATATTAGTTTTAAAATAAATAATTATAATGAAATTAAAAGTGTCTATACCTGAAATAAAACATGAGTTCTTACAAACTTCACCTTAATAGAACTGATCAGCGATTTCACCTTCAAAGGGAAGAAAACCCCTGTCAAAGAAAAACTATAGTAACCAACAATGTACATCAGCCTCATTCTCCTAACTCTCATCATGTATATTGTCATTCTACCACAACATAGATATTTTTGGGAAAAAATATAATTATATATCCAATTTTCTTTGATCAAAAATATGTATGGGATACACCTCACAAAGATGCATCAACATCTACCTCGACCTCTTTAGGATAGAAAGTATGAGATGGGACAACATGATAATTGTGAAGCTATGAAATGTTAAAGATAGCGTTTATGGAAGGTTTCCTCTGAGGTAATAACAATTTATAGGGTTTCGGTCTAACCATATCCATAATTTCAAATGATCCTATAAAATGGGGTGATAGCTTCCCATGCCTCTATATCCATATATTCCCATGTTTGGGTGATACCCAAAGAAAATCAGGATCCCAACCTTGAATTCTAGTGGTCATGATAGTGATAATCATAAGATTTATGTCTCGATAGGGATGTTGAAATATGAATCCTAATATGACAAACTTAATCCAATAACTTCTACATGAGACTATGACATAACTATTATTGGGTGAACGACACAACCTACCATACGAGTCAAGAAAGGGATCCATCCTAATCTACTTTTTAAAGATATTGTTATATGATAACTCGATGATAGGGATATGATTCTCCACAGAAAACCCAAAATCAAAGATTTATTCCTAGAGCATGTTCTATGACACTTTTATCATCATCGTCGACTATCAATCGGTCTATGGGGGAAAATATTATCTCTTAGTTGGAAATGTATTAATAGCTCTCTATAAGCCCTTCCAAAATAGTGATGTGAAATATGAGTCCCTATCTGAAAAAATAGAATGATGGCCCCATGTATCTATATGATCTGACATATGTATTGTCTTCCAATATCATAACTTGATAATGATTCTTAGATTTTAAGAAATTGGGATACTTCCAGCTGTCCCTTAATGATTAACCAAATCATGTCACTATATAAAAGAGACCTCGGTATGATGACTAAAATAATCAATGTAAATATCTTCCCTTTTTCATTATATGTTTTTGAAGTGGTAGTAACAATCCATTACGTTACAAGTTCCCTTCCTACACCTATTAAAAGGAGAAAGAGAAGATGGTAAATCTTTTTACTTGACATTACATCCAAGACCACCAATAACAGTGTTTCATATCTCAACACATCTTGGAGATTCCAGGATGAGTTTTTCATTGATAAGATTGGGAAACCAATATCAGTTACACATAAAAATTTGTTCGAACTGAGACACATCAATTTATATAAAGGTTGTCATCTGCATCCATATACCAGTTAGAAGGTAGTACATCTCTTGTAAAACACTCTGTATGAACCAATAAATTTTGATCAAATTATTTTATGTCATTTATCTTATCAAGGGGTGAAGTTTTAACATCCACAGATGAAAAATAATAATGGTGACGACTCTCATGGAACTCAAAATACATCCCATAAAATATGGACATTCACTACTACAAATATAGATTTTATCAGCGATAAAAAAGGCCTTTAACTGCGCTAAAAAAGTGATGTTAATGCCGGAAAAGAGAAAGGGGGGTCCCCTTTATCAGCGCTCCAAAAAGAGATGATAAAGCCCCTTTTATCAGGGCTAAAAACGCTGATAAAAGGGTCCTTTATTAGTGATTTTTTAGCGCTGATAAAAGACTCATTTTATGAGTTCTTTTTTAGCACTGAAAAATGATAAAAAAAATTAAAAAAAAATTAAAAAAATCTGTAAATCTGATGGGGATTTTAACAGTGCTCCCACCCCCCATTTATCAGTGCCCCCGCCCCACCCACACCCTTGCAAGCCCCAGCCATGATGCCCCACATTTTATCAGCGCTTTGTAGACCCCTTTAACAGCACTATATCCCACCCAAATTCCGCCATTCATGCGCCCCTACCTACCTCTACCAGGTTTTTAACTCAATACCTTCCCCCATGTGCACTAAGCCTTTACCACACCTCTAATTTGATTTGTTCTCCAACTAGTAATATATATATATATATATAGTTATATTTATTCATGTATTAATATAAATTTATATAGTTGTATTAATATATATATATATTGTTTTCTTTATATATTTATATATTTATTTCTATATTAATATATATATAGTTAGTTATATTTATATATGTATATAGTTATATATTTATTCATATATTAATATTAAGTTATATCTATTTATTTATTTATATTATGTTATATTTTTTATACATATATGTATTCATATATTAATATATATTTATAAGATTAGTTTTCAAAACAATTATGAAATATGTTTTGTTTTGTGTGTGTGTAAATAAATACATATATACAACACAAACACACACAAACACACACAAACATATATATATATATATATATGTGTGTGTGTGTGTGTTTCTATAAGTATAATTAAACATATTTATATATATATATATATATGCATATAAATATGTTATAATATATAATTAAATATATAATATCAGTTTGTTAATATATAGAAACACACAAATAGACACACACACATTATATATATACATATATAGTTAGATTAATTCATAGGTATATAAATATTGATATAATGTTATTTTAAATAAAATGAATATTAGAAATTATTTAGATAAAACTAATATATTTTATATGTAAATATGTTTAGTTATTTATTTTATAAAATAATTTTTATGTGTGAATATATAAAAATATGTATATATTGTTATATTTTTTATTATAAATATAATTTCATTATAATAAATGATAAAATTTCAAAGAAATAATATCATATGAATGTAATACCTTGGGATAAATTTAGTTCCCAACAAAAAAAATCCAATAATACCCCCTTAAATGTGGCTGAAAATCCACAAAATGTTAACAAATTGGGGTATCCAAAATAAATACTCAGTTTTGGAGGCCTTCTAGGCCTTTTTGGCCTCGGAATATGTGACATAGGCTTACCCTTAGTCACCAGTGCGTAGATCTCATTACAGGATTCGATTTGATATTCTGTAGAGCTCTAACGAACACCTGGATCCAAAGTTATGGCCGTTTGAAGTTCGAGTTGTGTTTTCAACATATTTTGGATATTTTTTATATATTCTCTATTTTTTTAGTCTTAAAATGATTATTAAATGACTATTACTCCATAATAAATAGCAAATTATTAATTAAAAATATTTTTTTTAAATTTTCTATAAGCAATTTTCACTAAATATCTTATATATTAAGTGTAACTGTATATTTACACTTATCAAAAATATATTTAAAACTGTATTTAAAATATATATATTATATTTATATCAATATTACTATTTCTATATATTTAAATATTAATATATATTTTTTAATGATATTTTCTGGAAGCGGACCCTTTTCCAGCATGTCTAAAAAAGTGCTGAAAAAGACCCCCTTTATCAGCGCTACTAAAAACGCTCTCTAAAGGGGTACACTTTAACAGTGCTAAAAATGCACTATTAAAGGGGGTACCTTTATCAACGCTAAAAAAGTTCTCATAAAGGGATACATTTATCAACGCTTTTTTTCACTGATAACGGTACCCTTTATCAGTGGTTTTTTAGTGCTTATAAAGGTACCCCCCTTTATCAACGCTTTTTCGTTAGTGCTGATAATGGATGGCACTAGACTTTCCTAGTTTTGTAGTAGTGATTAATATTCATTCCTCATTGGATTCATGTTAAACATTATGTTGAGAATTCCAACACATCTCAAATACTACTACATTTCCCTTTACAAGTGTATAAAAAAGATCAAAATTGAAGGAATGTAGATATTTGAACCATATTCGTTGAATGATATTCATATAGATTGGTTTAATGTTATATTTTAGGTTCTTGGTTTTGAATATCCGATGAAAAACTCACAAATCAGATAGTGTCTCCAATAATGTAAGACATTGACAACATCTCAATCATCAATGCCATGCATCAGGTAATTTCTCTCATTGAAAACATCTTTACAAGATGGATCTATCATCATGTATCAGTGCTTCATCTAATTCAATTCTAGATGAACCACATATGATTTTATGGCCACTTCCATGCTACATAATAATCTGAATAGTTGTCAGAAAAATTTTTCCTTTCACCTCCAGGAAGTCTTTCCCGTAATCTTCGAACCACATGATCATAACAATATTTTTTGTAAGACTAGTAATAGGTGATTAAATGTGTGAGGTATCAAAAAAAAATTACTATAATATCCATCCATCACCAATATACCCCTTATACCAATCATGTTCTGTAGAAACACCTAGGAAACTACAACACTCACCTTCTTGGGGTCAAATAATACCCATTATTCTATGATAAAATGAACTAAGAAGTGACCTTTTTCAATCTAGATGTATCACTTAGAAAGCCAGGTATAAATATAATCATATCATAGGGTAATCAGGATTATCCCATGACATTGATCATGGCCACTAAAAGAGTGAGTATATAGTAATATTTCATCTATAAAGACAATGTCAAAAGAATCATGATAGTGTTGGGAAACATTATTCATAAAAATCATGAAAATGGTGGTCACATTTGTAAAATTGAACAACATAATTAGGTACGCATATAGACCATAACTACTACGAATGATGTTTTAGGAATATTTGATGGTCTGACTTCAACCTAATGATATCCTAATCTCAAGTTGGTCATGAATAATATCATAGATCCTAAAATCTGGTCAAAGATATCTTCTATTCGAGGTTGTGTGTAATAGTTATTAATAATAATTTGGATCAACTATATGTAATCCATTCATAAATAAAGGGTCCCATCCACATTCATGGTGAAACTCATGGATGTCCCTCAAGAGGAAGTAATGGGTCTCATAAAGCCTTTATAGTCTATATCCTAAAACATTATCTTGAGCTCTAGAATATTTATAGGCTTCATCCTGTATATATGAATAGACACTAGATAAGATCATAGCATGTTATTGATCATGAAATATACATATATCTCCATAGGTAATCCAGTAAAATTGTTGGTAAAGCTATACCTGAAAAAATATAATATTGGAGGGTGTACTACAAATTGTAAGACCTTGTCCTCAATGAAAATACTAGGGATTTGGGTAGTCACTCTACCTAGCCCATGATTCGATGGTCTATATCTACAGGAATGGACATCCCAACCACAATTTTGGATATAAATACTACCCTATGATGAATTAAAAGACAACATTTAGTGTTATTAGTTTACATAGGAATGATAAAAAACCAACCAAATTATCCTAATAATGACATAAAAATCTGTGATCTCAAGTACAAAGAGGTACTATAATAAGGGATAACTACATAAATAAAGGAGGAAGTACCTGTATTGTAGTATTCCATCTGACCACACTCTAAAATTTGTGATCAGGGACATAATACCATAGTAATACTAAATTTTAAAATCAATACATTCTGAGGTCAATAAATATATAGAGTGTAAGGCACCTGTATCGAATAAATTAAATATAACAATTAGTGATACTAGAATAGTACCTCGTAATGTAGAGTTTCATTCCCTATGATCCATAAGTATAAACTATAATACATGAAACTGACCTAATACATATCTATATTTTAAATCTATACTACCTTGATAAATACATCTCTTCTGACATTGATAATTAGAATTTCTGAGTCCACAATCACAACCTTCTCCTCAAACAATTCAGTTGGAGATACTCTGACTCTCCACTAGACATGGCATACAAGATCCTTCGCCTAAAGTTGGTGCTGGTATTAAGCGCTTTTCACATGAAGAAAATGTAATGGTCTGAAAATTTCTCAATAGGTGCCTTTTACTACTTTAAAAATGACACTCCATAGGGAGTATTTTATACTGAGTCTTAATTTTCCCATTCCATCCACACTAAGGGAATATATCAAAGCTATGAGTGTGGTTACTCTAACCATGACTAATCTGATGAGAACCCTTGAGGTAATTCTTCCTGCTTTTTCATTAACTACAAGTCTTCCTCATAACTAATCCTTTTTTCCTAGAACGATCACCTTCTCTTAGGTTGTGCTTAGTGATAATATCTAGATTGCTATCTCAAAGAAAGTCGGTAGATGAAAGAAATCCACCTGAGTACAGATGGAATAATTGATACTATCCTTGAAATATCGTTTTCCTGAAGGCTCATCATCAGTTAGAAGTAGTGAAAATCATTATAACTCAAAAAAAAATTAATAATCCATAACTAACATAACACCCAACTCCAAATGCCTGAAATCTTTGGCTCTATCAACTCTCCTCATGTAACGAATGATGTTATCATAGAATGCAGTATGTAAGTCATCCTAAACCATTCAATGATGAATATTGGTGTGTGTGACCACAACCCATTTGTTTTTGGCTAAATCACATAGCATATAAGTGGAAAGCATATCCTTCTTGTCTGGATGGGTCTCTATATGCACAAATATTCATAGAGTGCCCTGCTTCTATGAACCAATAACCGGTAGACTAACATCTCCTGGAAGGATGGGAGGATGATACTACTATAACTCACATGTTAAATCATCCATCATAGGTACAGGTCATGGAAAATCGTTAACAGACTACATTAGATTTAGGAATACATCAAAAAGATGAGATTCAATTCCTATTTCGTGTATAGAAAGTGTGTCTATATGTGGAACTACTACAAGAATAACTTGTGGCTCAACTCCCACCAAATATATCTATATGATGTTCATCACCACATTTAAAGAACACAACACAAGGATATCATTGTGTAATATCTTAAAAATGTCAATAACATACCTCGTAACAATTTTTAATAGATGTTAGAAAAACTAGTAGAAGAAAAACATAATAATTTGGGATCACAACCCAAGGTACTACCCTAAATACCCACCTAGAAGGCCAGGGTATTGGTAAATTTTTATGTTTAATTTATAGGTGTTTTGGAAAGTAATATTTCTAGTGAAACATTCCTATTACATTTTCTGGAATCCATTTGATTAAATAAACCACCATGTACTTTTATATCACCATTTTTCTTATAATTCTATATCTAATATGACTAAATGGATTATCATTCATAGTGAATCAGAGACCATACACCTCATCACTAAAATTGACACTAATTAAATTTCTATCAAAACCCATATACATTTGTTCTCATATTTTAGTGGGTAATATACAATCGATCAACTTAGTAAGTTACCCATTCTAATCCACGAGGGTGTATATACCACATGAACTGAAACTTTTAATCACTCAATGTAGCCAATAAGGAGCTATTGTACCTTGAGGTGCAAAAATGACGTGGGTAGAAACTATCCATTTAAGATTCCTCCATCATCATACACATTAAAAAACTATTTATAATTATGGTCACAAAGAAAATAACAAACTCCCTTCCCTATAGAAGTTGTTTGTAGAACAATATTATATAAATACCATGGCTCAATCTACAATCGTATGCATTATAGACAATAAAAAAATGCAATTCCCCTATAAGGAATATAATATGCATGGAATGGGAATTATATATTGAAACCCTAGACTTTTACATATTATATTACATGAATTTAAGCATAATTAATTATATAATTATAATTCAAGGAACATAAAGTCCATTACCTTATAGATTGGGTAGATAATTAAATCTAATGAAACCTAAATACATCTTTTTTTAATATTCATAATGATATCCTAACTCAATTTGAGATCTTATAGACGTATAATATAAATTGGGAAATACATGAACAAAAGGGATGAGATAAAAAACCCCGTAAGGGAATAAGTATAGGAATAAAACACAACACATGGGTTATAAAGCAGTATATGATGACATAATGTAATGAAACATGAATAAAGATAAAGAATAATAAAATTTATAACATGTGATAATATAACCATGAAATTATATAAATTTTGTGATAAAATATAAAATGAAATAAACATTATTCAAAGCTATCTTCCAAGACATGGTGGATAAAGCCCCAAAAAGGAATCAGGTTCACTTCATGCCGCAAAATGACTTCACATGTGACAAAATATTACACAATTCCTTAGAGCACTATCTAGGTGCACCCATCATAACATGTTTGTGAATATGTGTTCTACATTAAGAATCATAAATATAGAATCAATCATAAATATAAGGGTTGCCCATGGAAAGTATTGGGCATCATAATCAGGCCAAATCATATAACATATTAGAATATCATTATAGTGTCCATTAATGAAATGATTTAAATCATACATGGATATTAATAGTGTAGAATAGGCATAGATAATTATAATTCATTTAAAACTGAGGTGAAAATGTGCTAAATATTGTTTAAGTAACATTAGAAATTAAACATTTTAGTGTAGTTTATTGAAAATATTAAAGAGAATTTAAAGCGGAAAAAGAATATTTTTCATAAAACTAGAAATGAATAGAGGAAATATTTCATGATAAAATGAGTGATCATAGAAAAATAATTTTGTTTTATAAAGTATTATGGTTTGCATGTTAAAATTTTTAATAAATTAGAATGTTCCCATTACTTGGTCTTTCTTATCGAGAAGAATTGAGAAGTGAACTTTTTTTAAAATACCTATTTCCCCATAAAATAATCATGACATAATCTAGATACTTGATATTCAAACACATAAAAAAATTTATAAGTGTTAAATAAAAATAAATAATCATTAAAAGGGGGTAATGAGGAAAGAAAAGTAACCCAATGGAAAAAATGTTTGTTTACAAGGAATCCCTTATCTTATATCTAAAATGATTATTCACATGATCTTAATTTCATGGGTAATCAAATTAATTACATTAAATAATTATTTTAGAAACATTTATACATGTTTTTTAATTAATTTAATATAATTAATTACAAATTTACACTCTTTTATTATTTATAATGATTAATTTTATCATTTTTGGAGTGTTTGTTTTCATTGTCTTCATGATCGGATTACTTGTATACATGTATAAAAGATCATGTAATGTGGAGGAAATTTTACAAAATAGAAATTATATGTTATTTATGATATTACATAAGATTTATTTTTCTAACATATCATTTGGCTATATTAAATAAGCATGAATCATTTGATAAACAGATAAATATAATCATTTGGTTTAGTTTTGGTGGTTTCTGGATAATAATAAAACTTGTTTTGTTTTATCGTTCTGTATTATGTAAATATGTTTGTTAGAGAAATTAAAATAATTTATAACAAAAATATTATATTTTATTTCAAAAATTATAATGGTTTTATTAAAAATCCTTGAGTGTAACACCCCGAGCTTCCACGATACGCTTCTCATTCAATAATGCAATAGCTTGCATTGTACGCAACTTCGAGTTCTAAAACACCGTGACTAATCAAAGTAGCCATTATGAATAGTAATAACCACTTTTTAAAATTATAGAAATTTTATATTTCAATATGGACTTCATTTTTGAATTCATAATATCAAAATTATCCAAATTTGAATTTTTTGTAATTTTCTGAGAACTTCCAATTTTTTATGAATAGTGAAAAATACTTAAAACAACTTTTTTAAACAAAATAATTTATAGTGATAAATTATACTATTTATTGGTTTTAAAGTATAATTAGAATATATTTTTACCATTTTATCCAATGGTGGTCATTAGAATTAATTTAACATTGAAATTGGACATAAACAATTACCAATCTTTTGATATAAATTGTTTCTTAAAAACACGCTATTTGTTGTGACAGCGGGAATTAATTATAAAATTAATTAATGCAACTTATATGTTTGGAATTTTTTAAAATAGACGTCATTTTTGAATTTGGAATATCAATTATAGCTTAGGGTGAAATTTTGGCCTTGTTCTGAAAAACATCAATTTTTGATGAATAGTGAAACCACTAAGTGGTAGTTAAATAACTGATTTTTCGTTTAAATGAAATATTACCACGTCTGTGATTTGATTTTCAAAAATCTGACATACATTGTTTTCATTAAGAAGTAAAATGTGGTTCAATGAGATTAAAATATTTTTTTGGTGAATAGTAACTTTTAAGTTCTTAATCGCGATTAGAGTTAATAGTGTAGTTTAAGGTACAAATAATGTATTAATAATATGAGATGAGCATGACACTTTTCCTACTCCTATTTGATGAGTCATGGCCGACCAAGAAAACCCATGGGTCAACTTGGGGACCCCATGGAGCCACTTTAGTTGGAAAATGACATTAATATATATTTATTTAATGTTAAAATTAAATTGACACAAACATGAGTTATTTTACTAAAACAGTTTTTAAGTGGGGTTACACAAGTCCAAATTTTGACTATAAATATTCATTAGAAATCTAAAAAGATTTCCTACATCATAGTATTTTTTTTATAATTTTGAGACATTAAATAAATTAAATTATTTATGACATCATTATGATGCAGCGATGACCTCATTATTTAACGATTTTAATAAAATGAAATGATAACGTAAAATACAAGGCTTACACTTGTCCAAATACTATTGGATGAGGATATTTCGAACCCTTATCACCTTAGACACGAATTATATATGTTTGGGACCTTTAGAATCCGAAAATCATTGTGTAATAATGTAACATTTCAATCTTTCCAAAAGAGCCCCTCCTCTCCACTTATAAAAGGCCCCCACCACTCCCACATTATTCACACTTTCAAGCCATTTGGCTCGGCCAAACTCTGCCCAAATACTCTCC
Source organism: Viscum album (assembly GCA_963277665.1). Taxonomy (NCBI): domain Eukaryota; kingdom Viridiplantae; phylum Streptophyta; class Magnoliopsida; order Santalales; family Viscaceae; genus Viscum; species Viscum album. Next base: position 119,827,101 of record OY728137.1, read on the forward strand.
CTACTTCCCTCTCTTACTCCTAGAAGCCTCACTTTGGGCAGAACTCTTCTCAAGGAAGCCTTTGGCTCAAATCAAAAAGACTTACCCAATTTTGAGGTAATGTCTTCTCTAATGTTGTTTTGTTTTATTTTTCTTCTCCAACCCACTAAACTCTTTTTATTAATTTCTTTTGTAACAACACCAGTATCCTAAATATACTAGGATGTTTTTATAAGAAGGATTCGAGCTACACTTACACACACCTACATCTAATGGTTAAATAACATACTGTTTCTGTGGATGGCGAATTTCTGCCTCACGAAACGATGATTGTTCAACACTCATATAACACCTTCAAAGGTGGACATTAATATGTAACTATATTTATATATGATATATAATGTGTTTGTGTTTTACTTATGCTTCTGTATTTCTCATTTATGGCATACTTTATGATTTCCATTATGGGTAAAACACGATAATTTCATTTTAGGAAGTGCGGACTACCGCCCCCTCAAAGTGATTTGAATCGTTAATGCCATATGTGGGATGTATAAAGGATGGAGTAAATAGTATTATACACTATATTATACTGGAATTATATTATAAATTTATATCATTATGATTTCGTTCCATTGAATACGAAATAGAAATGAAAGTAGCGTTCATGCGTACGTACGGCTTACCGTCTCCATGAACGGTGCATTTCATTTCTTACCTCTAAATGTTATGTGACATTATGAATGAATGTATATACTGTATATATATGATATATATGATATCTACATCATGAATATAATTCTGGATATAATGGATATTTCACCACATGAACAACTTGTAATTATAAGATGTTTATTTTTGACTCAAGTACCAAAGATCGACAAAACGACCGTTATTAACATAAATAATTACATAATGTTCATATCATTGTAATAAGTGATATAAAAAGGATAATGAAATTGAAAATTGTTCTTAATAAGTTATATATTAACTCTAGTTTATTATTCATGAGGTTAAAGAACGATTGAGTCAAGTCAGACACGAGGTAAGGGAACTGCTTAACCCAATTTCTATTCTTTGGGTTAATCTCCTACTTTCAAATTATGTCATGATATTATTATGTATTATATTGTATTTCTACATTATTTATGTGTACTTATAGTGAATACACATTATAGATGTACTTTATTTTAAAAAAATGATCTTTTTAAGGACTTCGTCTCAATCCCCTTTCATTGAGGCATATTTGGTTTTATACACAACTTTCTTTTATACGGTGTATAAACCCCTTTGACTTTTACGTTTATTAAAAAGGAATCTTTTTTATACGAAGTGTTTTGATAAACGACAAAAGGGAATGTTTTTCTTTCCGTACTTATGCGGCGACAACGACTTCTCCGCCGCTGTGACCATTATTTGAGTTTCGGCTTCCTCTACAAGCCATCATTTTTTTAATGAAAAATAAATACAAAGTTTTAACTTTCTTTTATTTTGGTATTGAAAATGGTTTTGAAAGTGTTTTTATTATATCAATGTGTTGAATTGATATCTTGTGATTGAAATGTGGAAATGTTATGTTTCCTTTATGCATGTTTTATGTGATACTATTATGTTATGGTTTATGATATGTTTAAACCTATTCATATGAGGAATGTATTGGACTTAATAAGTGACGGGTGGAGCCCGCTATAGCTCCTAGATGCATCGGTAGGTCTCATGAGACAACTAGACGTGGAATTGGCCGAGGCCCTTTCCCAATTTGATTTATGGTTTTGGCTGAGGCCTTAATCATTTTAGATGTCTTGGTCGAGGCCTTGACAAAATGTTTCAGAATGTCTGGCATTATACATTCCCTCATTATGAAAGTGGTTATTGATATTGCATGTCATTATTCGACCAGTAGAATATCCATGTGAGGAAGTGAATGGCATTATCTCATTTTACTTTTGCCATATTATGTTGATGTTCATGTTTAAAAGGATTTTGTTTTAGTTATACATTGCCTTAAATATTTATGTTTATATATGAAAGCTTCCGCAATATTGTTATCCTTACTGAGCATCTGAGCTCACCCCTTTCAATGTTTTAATATTTTCTAGGATGTGAAGAAGTATTTTATGAATGACCTGCAGGGATAGTCAGAAGAGGATATGAGTGTGGACTATGAAGACTTTGTTATTAGTTTTTTTTACTTTTTGATGTAATGTAACGTTTAAGAATGTATCTAGTGTTTCCAAGGCTACTAAACTAATCGGTCTTTTGAGACTTGATCTTTTGTGATCATGCCAATGTTACGAAGTAATGCACCGACTCTGGGTAGCTGGGGTCGGGGCGTTACAGTTGGTATCAGAGGCAGTTTAGTACTAACCTTGGAAGCTAGATTTAGATAAACTCTGATTAGAGCACATAGCCCAAAGATAGACTTTGAGTATTAGTATAGAAGAACATCCTAGAATTTTGTTATTGTAGAGATTTTGTGAGTTTTCCAAGCAATACATCCCTGTCTGGATACGAGCAGGTAGAGGCGGCTCTGGCACATAAGTACCTAGGGGTAAAACCCGAAAACACCGCTTTGAGCTAGACTCGAACGGGAACTGGTGCACGACAACGGGCCTTGCTGCACTCTTGGTTACGACACTCCCGGGGGATATGCTTAGGATAATTCTCATTTTAATTACAAACCAATATGTAGGGTTTATGAGTATATAATTTCTCAAAGGAAACATTCTTATGATTATGGATTATATCCATAAACCGTTAAATTTACTTTAAGTATTTTAAAAGTTTGGAATTATTCATTGTAATTCATAAACTAACCTAGTTTATGCCATTGTATAGAAATGGCGCCCAGTAGAAGGAATGTGAACTCTAGCAGTACGTATGATCCAAAGAGTAAGAAGGATAGTTTCTTTCACGGTATTAAGCCAACATTTCAAAGGGAAATAGTCTCCCATGTGTTCTCAACATATGAAGAAATAGTATCATGTGTTAATAAGATAAGTAAATAATTCTCTGAGTCCTATGGCTTTGAAGCGAAGCAAGAGACGAAAGGGATGGAAAAGAGAATGATGGATAAAGGGATGAGGGGAAAGAAGAATTTTCCAATATGTGGTAATTGTGGGAAGAAACATCATGGAACTTTCCTAAAGGGAATGGGAGTTTTTTATAAGTGTAGAGAAAAAGTACACAAAGTGCGTGACTTCAAGGGTAAGAAAATGGTTTCAAATGTACAATGCTTCTTCTGCAAGGATTGGGGACACTACGCAAACCAATTTCCAAATCATCAGAGTGTGCCCCAAATGATGTTATTGGATAATAATCAAGTTATGATACTACCACAGATGAGGAGTAATGATTAGTGTTCTTATGTTGTTATTAATGAATTTTGTAATTTGAGTGTTGTATTAATGATGTACTGGTTATAATAATTATGGAGTATATAAGGATTGTACTGCAATACTATTTCATCAAGGACTTGAGATTGTGTGGAACCAAGAAAAGTGACTCCACAGTATGTTAAATTTTTGGAAAATATATGGTTGAGAGAAAGATAAACCATAATATGGTTCTGATACTGAGATTGTGATTTTGGAATAAGACATGATTGATTCGGATAAATTATGTTGGATATTCTTAACATCCTTGAAACTGATTAATGATTTGTATACATTTTTGGATAGAATGAGTATATCTAGTTTTCTATAAGGAATAAGGGATCATGAATGTAATCAATAAGGATTTATGGTAATACAATATGTTGCTGTGTTTTAAAAGAATACATGATGAAGGTGATCACATGTTGTTACGCAGAAAAAAAAGGAGCTTCATTATGTTTACCTTCCTCATAAAATCTGGGCTGTGAGTTGGAAAAAAGTATTTTGGATAACTATAAAGGTGTGAATGGTTTATATTTTACATTGGATACTATTGTTAAGGTTATTTTTGGATATTTATAAAAAGGAAAACACGCAGACCGAGTGACAACCCATCTCGTCGGATAAAGCTGTAGGAATCGAACCCACAACCATAGTGCGATTGGGATTAATCTCCTACCACTGGACTACGTGAAGTCCCTGGTTTTTACAAAATAGTTTTTCTAATCTAAATGGTATGTGTTAAAATTTGGAACCTTATACAATTAGGATAAGTATAATAATTTTGAGTTCTATTATCTTTTTGAGTGAGAGATGAGTTGAAGGATGAAACTCTAATTGTCAAGCATAAATATATATATACTTATCTCTTATTCAATGAATAAATTAATTCTTAAACTTTAGTAAAGGGATATTAAATCAAAAAAATGTGTTATCCTAATACCTTATGTCTTGTTGAACTGATGATATTTTAAATCAACAGAGATTGAAGGCTTTGAGGCCCTCAATTTCACAGTTGATTGTGAATGATGACCTCAATCACTCCCTAAAAATATTTACTTTTTCCCTCCAATTATATGTCTCTAATTTCCACCAATGTTCTCCTTATCGAGATCATAATTTGGTGGTGACTTTCTTATTTCCATTTCCCTCTTATTAAGGCAAAATTTTATTAATCTTATTTCCGATGTGGGTTTTCCTCAAAGGTATTTTCTCTTTCCAACCATTAATTTTCCAGGAAAAATTTCAAATTGCGAGGATGCAAATTATTGAAGGAGGGGAGAATGTAACACCCCGAGCTTCCACGATACGCTTCTCATTCAATAATGCAATAGCTTGCATTGTACGCAATTTCGAGTTCTAAAACACCGTGACTAATCAAAGTAGCTGTTATGAATAGTAATAACCACTTTTTAAAATGATAGAAATTTTATATTTCAAAATGGACTTCATTTTTGAATTCGTAATATCAAAATTATCCAAATTTGAATTTTTTGTAATTTTCTGAGAACTTCCAATTTTTTATGAATAGTGAAAAATACATAAAACAACTTTTTTAAACAAAATAATTTATAGTGATAAATTATACTATTTATTGGTTTTAAAGTATAATTAGAATATATTTTTACCATTTTGTCCAATGGTGGTCATTAGAATTAATTTAACATTGAAATTGGACATAAACAATTGCCAATCTTTTGATATAAATTGTTTCTTAAAAACACGCTATTTGTTGTGACAGCGATAATTAATTATAAAATTAATTAATTCAACTTATATGTTTGGAATTTTTTAAAATATACATCATTTTTGAATTTGGAATATCAATTGTAGCTTAGGGTGAAATTTTGGCCTTGTTCTGAAAAACTTCAATTTTTGATGAATAGTGAAACCACTAAGCGGTAGTTAAATAACTGATTTTTCGTTTAAATGAAATATTACCACTTCTGTGATTTGATTTTCAAAAATCCGACATACATGGTTTTCATTAAGAAGTAAAATTTGGTTCAATGAGATTAAAATAATTTTTTGTTGAATAGTAACTTTTAAGTTCTTAATCGCGATTAGAGGTAATTAGTGTAGTTTAAGGTACAAATAATGTTTTAATAATATGAGATGAGAATGACACTTTTCCTACTCCTATTTGATGAGTCATGGCCGACCAAGACAACCCATGGGTCAACTAGGGGACCCCATGGAGCCACTTTAGTTGGAAAATGACATTAATATATATTTATTTAATGTTAAAATTAAATTGACACAAACATGAGTTATTTTACTAAAACGGCTTTTATGTGGGGTTACACAAGTCCAAATTTTGACTATAAATATTCATTAGAAATATAAAAAGATTTCCTACATCATAGTATTTTTTTATAATTTTTAGACTTTAAATAAATTAAATTATTTATGACATCATTATGATGCAGCTATGACCTCATTATTTAACGATTTTAATAAAATGAAAAGATAACGTAAAATAGAAGGCTTACACTTGTCCAAAGACTATTGTATGAGGAGATTTCGAACCCTTATCACCTTAGACACGACTTATATAAGTGTGGGACCTCTAGAATCCGAAAAGCATTGTGTAATAATGTAACATTTCAATCTTTCCAAAAGAGCCCCTCCTCTCCACTTATAAAAGGCCGCCACCACTCCCACATTATTCACACTTTCAAGCCATTTTTCTCGGCCAAACTATGCCCAAATACTCTCCTAACTTCCCTATCTTACTCCTAGAAGCCTCACTTTGGGAAGAACTCTTCTCAAGGAAGCCTTTGGCTCAAATCAAAAAGACTTACCCGATTTTGAGGTAATGTCTTCTCTAATGTTGTTTTGTTTTATTTTTCTTCTCCAACCCCATAAACACTTTTTATTAATTTCTTTTGTAACAAAACCAGTATCCTAAATATACTAGGATGTTGTTATAAGAAGTATTCGAGCTACACGTACACACACCTACATCTAATGGTTAAATAACATACTGTTTCTGTGGATGGCGAATTTCTGTCTCACGAAATGATGATTGTTCAACACTCATATAACACCTTCAAAGGTGGCCATTAATATGTCACTATATTTATATATGATATATAATGTGTTTTTGTTTTACTTATGCTTCTGTATTTCTCATTTATGGCATACTTTATGATTTCCATTATGGGTAAAAGGCGATAATTTAATTTTAGGAAGTGCGGACTACCGCCCCCTCAAAGTGATTTGAATTGTTAATGCCATATGTGGGATGTATAAAGGATGGAGTAAATGGTATTATACACTATATTATACTGGAATTATATTATAAATTTATATCATTATGATTTAATTCTATTAAATACGAAATAGAAATGAAAGTAGCGTTCATGCGTACGTACGGCTTACCATCTCCATGAACGGTGCATTTCATTTCTTACCTCTAAATGTTACGTGACATTATGAATGAATGTATATACTGTATATATATGATATATATGATATCTACATCATGAATATAATTATGGATATAATGGATATTTCACCACAAGAACAACTTGTAATTATAAGAAGTTTATTTTTGACTCAAGTACCAAAGATCGACAAAACGACCGTTATTAACATAAATAATTACATAATGTTCATATCATTGTAATAAGTGATATAAAAAGGATAATGAAATTGAAAATGGTTCTTAATAAGTTATATATTAACTCTAGTTTATTATTCAGGAGGTTAAAGAATGATTGAGTCAAGTCAGACACGAGGTAAGGGAACTTCTTAACCCAATTTCTATTCTTTGGGTTAATCTCCTACTTTCAAATTATGTCATGATATTATTATGTCCTATATTGTATTTTTACATTATTTATGTGTACTTATAGTGAATACACATTATAGATGTACTTTATTTTAAAAAAATGATCTTTTTAAGGACTTCGTCTCAATCCCCTTTCATTGAGGCATATTTGGTTTTATACACAACTTTCTTTTATACGGTGTATAAACCCATTTGACTTTTACGTTTATTAAAAAGGAATCTTTTTTATACGAAGCGTTTTGCTAAACGACAAAAGGGAATGTTTTTCCTTCCATACTTATGCGGCGACAAAGACTTCTCCACCGCCGTGACCATTATTTGAGTTTCGACTTCCTCTATAAGCCATCATTTTTTTAATGAAAAATAAATACAAAGTTTTAACTTTCTTTTATTTTGGTATTGAAAATGGTTTTGAAAGTGTTTTTATTATATCAATGTGTTGTATTGATATCTTGTGATTGAAATGTGGAAATGTTATGTTTCCTTTATGCATGTTTTATGTGATACGATTATGTTATGGTTTATGATATGTTTAAACCTATTCATATGAGGAATGTATTGGACTTAATAAGTGACGGGTGGAGCCCGCTGATGCATCGGTAGGTCTCATGAGACAACTAGACGTGGAATTGGACGAGGACCTTTCCCAATTTGATTTATGGTTTTGGCTGAGGCCTTAATCATTTTAGATGTCTTGGCCGAGGCCTTGACAAAATGTTTCAGAATGTCTGGAATTATACATTCCCTCATTATGAAAGTGGTTATTGATATTGCATGTGATTATTCAACCATTAGAATATCCATGTGAGGAAGTGAATGGCATTATCTCATTTTACTTTTTCCATATTATGTTGATGTTCAAGTTTAAAAGGATTTTGTTTTAGTTATACATTGCCTTAAATATTTATGTTTATATATGAAAGCTTCCGCAATATTGTTATCCTTACTGAGCATCTGAGCTCACCCCTTTCAATGTTTTAATATTTTCCAGGATGTGAAGAAGTATTTTATGAATGACCTGCAGGGATAGTCAGAAGAGGATATGAGTGTGGACTATGAAGACATTTTTATTAGTTTTTTTTTACTTTTTTATGTAATGTAACGTTTAAGAATGTATCTAGTATTTCCAAGGATACTAAAATAATCGGTCTTTCGAGACTTGATCTTTTGTGATCATGCCAATGTTACGAAGTAATGCACCGAATCTGGGTAGCTGGGGTCGGGGCATTACATTGAGGGTGGTGAAAGAGAAGGAAATCTTATCATCCTTGAAGGTAGTAAAACATTAACACACAGATGATGTTACCATTTTTAGAATAAAATAGAGAATAGAATAGGATTTATTATGTATTATTTTAATTAGAATAATAAAATTCTAGTATATATATGTTACTAGATTAATCATTCCACTTGGGTGATCGGAGGTGAGGATAGACTAACAAAAATAACTGAACATGGAATGAATTTAAAACAATAGAATCTAGATTTTTCCTCTTGAATTCCTCCTCTTTGAGACCTCCTCCAGAAAATGATTTGGGTATTTTGATGATACCATAGGCTATTAGACATATAGGAGGGTATTGGGAAGTAATTTGTGCATAATGTTTACATGTATCAATGTTATAGGGGTGTGAGGAGAAGATGTGTCAAGGGGTGGTAATTATAGGGAAGGAGAGCGGTTTCTTCTCGTTATTTTATTCACTTGTTGGTTACTATTCACCAAGATAAGAATTTTTAATGATTATAAGAATAAATAAAATAAATAGAGAATTATAATTTTAGATTATGGTCAGTACATCAGTTATTACTCATGGTATAGTGTATTATACTATAATATATATATACCATTAATTACAATATTTTACTATTCAGAAAAAATTCTAGTATATCAGATAAATCCCAAATATTCACCAAATCCAATTTTCCTCAGGTATAATTCCAAAATTAAATCCATTTTATTATAAAAATTTTCTAAATATAATTTTAAATTAAAATCATCATTTACATTTAATATATAAATTTTAAAATTATAAATTATTTTATAAAACTTTGAAAAATTGATTATAGTCTCATAAAATTATCCTATAATTATAAAACAAAAAATATTAATTTATTAGTAAATTTTATGAAAGTAAATTTTCTTTTAAATCATTATATTAAATATAAAATTGTAATAAAATATTTATGACTTTCAAAAATACCTACACATAATTAATAATTTTTATAACCATAATTTACTTCTACTAAGATATAAATATATCATATTATTATTTTATAATACACCTAAATTTTATTTATATATTTATTGGCGAGGTTACTATTTTATTGGCCATTTTACTATTCATATCCTTTGTATTACTATTTTGAAGGTCAAGTTAATATTTCATTGGTATAGGTTCATTTACTTATCAAAATACATCTTATTTCATTCATTGTTCATTTATAATAATTTTATTCTATTTTTAATGTGATTTTATGTGATTTATACTATACGAAATAATCACAAGGAGAAATATTTCATTGATAAAATTCTTGGTTATAACATTCTTCCACCCTTATAAAATTTTTCTCTCAATTTTTTTACATTCTATGTTTAAAATAGATGTTGTTACTTCTACATAATCTATTCATCAGGTTCCCATGTTGCATCTTCATACTTATGAGTCTGTCGTAGTACTTTGACCAGGTGAGAGGTCGTGTTTCAAATATATTTTCCTCTATATTACAATATATTCACTGGATGCTCTTATAATAGAGATCATTATCCCACTTTACCACCACAGAATTCATTACATATGAGGGATTTGGTATGTTTTTACTCAAGAGGGACATGTTGAATAAATATTATATTTGATACAGTTTTTTAAGTTATAATTTATAGGACACAACTCCAACATGATAAATAATCTCTTAGTGGCCTTTGTACATGGGACTGAGCATTCCTTTCTTTGTAAATGTCATGATCCTATTCTATAGAGATATGAAAAGTAATACCATGTCACCATCTATAAACTCCATGTCCAAACAAAGATTTTATGTATAGATCTTATTTTAAATTTGGGCGTTCTTGAGGTGCTGGAAAATGGTTTTCACCTTGTTCACCATTTCATTGACCATTTTATGTCCTAGAATCTCACCTTCAGTTACTTTATCCCAGTATACTTGTATTCTGCATCTTTTCCCTTAATGGTCTTCAGATGGAGAAATTTTGATGCCCAATTGAAAACTATTATTATAAGAGAATTCGACCAGTAGAAGACGTTGGTTCTATCCTCTCTTAAATTCCACAGAACACACTCACAACATGTCTTCGATTTTCTGAATAGTTTTCTAGGATTTCACATCATTTTTACCATGATAGGTCATTCTAAATTTCAATGTTGGAGGCGTTTCAAAAACATGGAGGTGAATCTTGGATCTAGGTCAGATACAATCAATATTAGTACTCCTTGCAACATCAACACATCAATGATATATATACATGCATGTTAATTGAGTCATAATTCCTCTCAAATTTTGATAAATTGAACTGCCTTTCTGAGACAATACATAATAACCTATATATCACTTTTTCCTTTGTATTTATTCACATGTTCAGTGAAAAAGTCCATGGTGATGTTTTCCCACCTCAATCTTGTTTTGGAAAATCAATGATTCCTACCCTTATACTTTTTCATTCAGCCTTCACTTTCTAACATACCGGGAACATTGATTTATATTCACCGATATCCTTTTTCATTATGTAAAACCCAAGGTTTTATCAGAGATATCAATACTTCTTTGGGATCCCTAGGTGAATAAAGAAGCTTGAAAATTGTGATTCATTTATAATCTCCATCTTTATCTCTATACCAGAAGTTACACATAGTCATGTCCCAAATCATATAACTCTATCCTCATCAATCATGAACCCAGAGGATTCCCTATCTCGGACAGCTTCTTTCCTTTTTTGAATTTCGACATCATTCCATTTATAATACTTTATTTTCTCTATATGGTATCATTGAGAAATCATTTGACAAAGGATTTATGATATTCCTTACTAAATGATTCACATGTACATCATTTTCAAATTTAGGAAAATTTGATCCTTCTCAATTATCAATATTGATAATGATGTTGTATCCTTTCTATATGAAGAATATATTATATGTTTATCCTTACTGGGATGGTAGTGTATTGATCATTCATAAACCATGATGATATCTAACAATCTTCACCAGAAGAAATTATGATAAGTTTGTCTGAATATATACTTGATACTCCTATGATAGTATATATTTTCCACTTTTTCCGATGGAGATAATTTTATTAGAATTTTATTGTAGAGATCACAAAATCAAACTCTAGATCATGTGTGGGCCAGTTTTGCTCATGAACATCCAACTTACATTAGATGTAGGATATCACATTATCATTTTTCATCTGGAAATAGCCTACTCCATTTTTCAAAACATTATTGTATACCATAAATATATCCCCTCTTTTTGGTTGTGTGATAACTGGTGCAATGTTAAGCCACTTTTTAAAACTCTTTAAAAAATATTTACATTCATGTGCCAAAAAATTATGTATTCTAATTCAACATGGTTAGTGGGTTCAAAAATCATGAGAATTTAATCAAAAATTGTCAATAATACACATCAAGAACATGGAAACTATAGATCTTCGTTACTGAGGTTGGAATGAGCCAGTCATTGATTATCATTCTCTTGGATTTGTCCACATATATCCCTTTGATGGTGATAAAATTATCCAAGAATGATACTTCCTCCATGTATAACTCACATTTACCGTACTTCTCATATAGTTTATTCCTTCACAATGTCTTAATAACGGTATTCAAATGATCGTTTTTTTCTACTAAGAACATTTATTATACCAAAATATCATCAATAAATACTAATAGAAATCTATATTTGTAATCTCTAGAGACTATATTCATTAAATCAATAAAAATTGTTTGAAAATTAGTGATGCATAACGAAATCTATATTAACTCATAGATTACATACCATGTTCTAATGTAATTTTTGGGAATATTATACATCCACGCCGTTAATTACTGATATCCTAATTGAAGTTCCACCTTATGGAATTATATAGACCCAAGTTTTATATGAAACATGTAATCTATCCATGTTAGTGGAAACTTTTTCATTATTGTGATTTTTGAGCTAACCATAATCAATGCAGATGCATATTGATCCATCCTTATTCATGAATAATCAGACCCGTTCACCCTATGGGGAAGCACTCAAGTGTATAAAACCCTATTCATAATTCTCCTATAACTGCTTATTTAGATATTCCATCTCAACAGAGGCCATTCCATACGGTTTCTATGATATAGGTAGTGGTCTAGGAATAAGTTTAATTGAGGACTCAACATCTTGATCAGGTTGAACATTAGGAAATTATTCAGGGAATACATCAGTTTAGACCCTCACAATAGGAATTCCATTGATCCTGATTTTATCCTTTTCTTCATCATTTGATATAAATATGATTTCTCAAAATGAAATATTATAAACAATTTAGGGGAAAATTCAATAGAATAATCATCTTCCTCAATAAAATTTTACATAATTTAAGGATGCATTATATGTAAAGAGTGATAACACTTTTGGAATATTTGTTGTTAGACGTATATAAAGATAGTCATTCTATGACCAATATATCATCAAACTCAAAAAAAGGGAGTATGAAAATATTTTCTTGGAGGTTCAATCCACAAACATTAACCAGGGTGGGGTTATAATCTATGTATGCAACAATTTCCCCATTTTCAGTTCTTAAAGATAACTCAACCTACAATATTTCTTGTGGTGATTGAATCGTTCTACGAAACATGAAATATACCATATTATGTAAATAAATAGAATAAAATATTATGTTCACTATTCTGGATTGAATAGTCATCATACATATCACCACATCATTGTCAGGCTCCACATCAGTAGTAGTAGAAGCATAATCCCGTCCTTGTTTATTTTAAAGTTGTTGTTGTTGATTTCATTCAACAACCCTTCGCATAGGGAAATTTATTTCATAATTACCATGATACATGATTTTAAATCACTTCACTATAGGATTGGTGTTGATCTGAACCATCCATTCCTCTTTCATATTAGTGGGATTATTCATATCCCTTCAGCAGTTATTAATCATATGCCCCTCTCTTCCACATTTTAAGTATCTCTTATTTCCCTTTACGTAGTTTCCAAGGTTCCACTTCCCACACATTTAAAATGTGGGATTTTGAGTCTTCTATAAATTATGGGATTTATTTTTTGATAAACCCACATTAAAATCCATTGTCCCCTTTTTACCACTAGACACACGAGACCAGTGAGAGTCTTTGATCACTATTTCATCCTTAAGGGAACAACCGACAATATCAATGAAAATATTGAAGTCTTGAATCACCAATTATTTTTGTAGACTCTTCTTTACTCAACTAAATTTATGAACCTCCTTCATTTTTGTGTTCATGAAAAAGGCGGAAGAATATATTGTTTGCCTTGTGAATTTTTCATCATACACCCTATTATACTCTTGTTCCTTCTGTTTTAGTCCATATAATTCTATTTCTATCCTGATATAGAGGGTTCATGAAAAATATTTATTGAAAAATATTTTATTCAAATATTCACATTCCAGGGAATTGATGTCCTCTTTGGACATTGTGTTCTCAATCACTGCCCACCACTAACTAGCTTTCACATCAAAATGATTATCTTCCAAAAGAACATTCTCTTCTTCATAGAACGATACAAAATGGTATATCCTCTCAATGGAGTTAGTCTTTTTTTTAGGACGGGATCATAAGGTACACTAAAAATGGGAGTCCTTTTCCTTATTAAGTATTCTACAGAAACATTATATCTCATTGGAGATTGAGGTATACCCTATGATAAATGTTTTTATTCATAACCTGAGAAAATTTAAACTTTTGTGGCTTGATGTTCTAAGCACCCATTCACATCATATTTGTTATATCATTATGGAAATAATTACATTTCCTATAACTTTGATTATTATCATGGGTTATTCTGTTTCTATCAATTATCTAAGAAAAAAATTTCCCATTAAGTACTTGAATACATAGCTAATAATAATTATGAATAGAAACTATAAAAATTGACGTATAAAAATATAACAAAAAGTTATATCCTAACTTTTTATTAATAGGTTACAATATTGGGTTTCCATTATCTATTTCAAATCATACACTATTATGGGGATTTATTCCCTTCATTAATGTTTTGTAATAATCATGTGAATTTACCAAAGCTTATCCCCTGATAGCGTCTAACAGGGTTCATAGTAACACATGTTTCCATGTATAAATTTACCTAGTGTTAGGCCCAAAACACCATGTCAGATTTTCTACTCCTAGGTACATCTATGCTATAACCAAGCCCACTTGTAGTATCCATACAAGGATAAATTTTCTTGATAAACCAATTACTCTATACAAAACAAAATTTATGCATGTTTTCTCATACATAATATTATCATTAAGGATTTCACTAGAATTTTATAGTCCTAATAAAAATATACCTACACATTTCATTTGATACTAACTATAGAGACCATAGCCTTTTACGCGTACTAATACATGATTTTAAGCATAATTAAAATTAAAATCACATCCCAAGGATTGTAAATTCTAGTGTACTGGAGATTAGCTACTGATTTAAACATGAAAAACCCCAAAAAAATTATTTATTCTTGAAAACTACCTCCTAGATCCATTTGAGATATTATACATTCATAAGATAAACTGGGGAATACATGACCAAAAGGTATGAGATTAAAATCCTAGTTAGAGAATAATCATTGGAATGAATCATAACACATGGGTTATTGAGAATAACAAGATGACATAAAGGAAAGAAACATGAATAAAAATTATGAATAATAACATTAATAAGATGGGATCATACAACCATGACATCATAGGATTGTGTAAAAAACATATAACCTGAAATAAACATGATTCAAGGATAGCTGTCAAGACATGGTGCACAAAGTCCCATAAAGGTATCAGGTTCACTCCATATCTGAACATGACGTCTCCTAAGAATAAACATTGCCAATTTCATTGGTCCTCTATCTGGTCTCACCCGTTGTAATAATTTCATGAATATTTTTTCCGCATGAATAATCATATATATGAAATCAAACATAATTATAAGGTTAACTAATGTAAAAAATTTCGTATCATAATCAGGTCAATTGGTATGACATTAACGAATATCATAATTGTGTACATGAAAGAATGGATCGAAATCGTACATGAAAATTAATAAGGTAATGTAATATTATATGATGATAATTTTTTTAAAACTAAATAAAAAACATGAAAATGAATCTTTAAGAAACATTAGAAATTAAACACTTTAGGGCAGTTTGAAGAAAATATTAAAGATCATTTATTATGGAAAAAGGAATACTGATATTCATAAAACAATACATAAACCAGTATAGTATTCAATATTAATAAGTTATTTTAGAAAATTAAGGTTTGATTAAAACATATTATGGAGTGCAACTATAAATTGGTAAGAAATCAGGATGTTCCCTTGAATCAGGCTTTCTTGCTGGGAATAATTGAGAAGGGAACTTTTTTATACATGTGTTTACCCATTAATGAAGGATGATATGATCTTGATACATGATTTTTGAACATATAAATATGTTTTATAAGTGGTTAATAAAATAAATTAACATTACTTTGGGTTATATATAGAGGAAAATTATCTTGAATGAAAAAATGGAGGTTTGGAAGGAATCCCAAACCATATATCTAAAATAGTTATACACTTGATCTTAATGTAATGATTAATAAAATAAAGTCAATTAAATAACTAATTCATAACCATTTATACAATTATTTTTTTATTATATTCATATTAAGTTCATTTGTTGAATTTTCATTAGTTATAAGGCTTAATTTCATCGTTCGGTAGTGTTCATTTTCTTTTTTTTCATGATCAGTTCACCTATATACTTGTTTGGAAGATCATGTAAAGTTGGAGTAATTATCCAAAATTGATAATATATACCATTAATGATATTACATAAGTTAAATCGTTATTATATAAATATTTTTTATATGTAATGATGACTAATCATTTGATAAATAGTTAACGATAATCGTTTTGGGTTAATATTGGAGGTTTTTCGACCAAAATGAACATATAATGATTTATCATTTATTATTATGTAAATATATTAGTTCTCAGAGATAAAAAAATTGATAACATAAATTTTATAATATCTTTTAACCATTATAATTGTTTTATTAAAAGCCTTATAGGTGGTTATGGAAAATGAAAACGTTACATCCTTGAAGGGGATAAAACAACACCTCACGGACTACATAACCATTTTTAGAATAAAAGAGATAGGGTAAGAGGTTTTATTATTGATTGTTCCATTACCATAATAATATTCCATCAAGTATATGGTAATGGATTTATCATTCTACTTGGATAAGGTCATGTGAGGATAGTATAAAAAATAACTTGAATGGAAATTAAATTAATAGAATGAAGATTTTACCTGTTGTATTCTTCCTCATTGAGAACCTCCTTTGGTGATTGTTTCATATTTTTATAATACCAACTGTTATAGAATGTGGGTTAGGTTCTTAGGAATTTATTTTAGTAGAATTTGGACAATTCACAAATCCTGAGATGTATGTTTAGAAGAGGTATTTAGGGGTAGTATTTATAGGGTAGGTGAGGGGTGTTTTTAAATTATTTTATTTAAAAATTTATTATTTTTTCTATTGATAATAATTAACGATGATTCTATTACTAAATAAAAAAATATAAAAGTATAATTAGATATTATGGTGCTTACATCAATAGTTACTCAAGGAATATTATATCTAACTTATAATGTATGTATACTATAAATTACCATATTTTACTATTCACAAAAAGTTCATGTTTTTCAAAGATATCAAAAAATCTAACCCTAATAATTTGATGACATGTATAATCTAAAAATTATATCCTTTTCATAAAAATAAATTTTCTAAATATGAAAAATGTAATTTTTAATTAAAATCCACATTTACTTGGATAATATCCATTTTAACATTATAAATGATTTTATAACACGTTGAAAAATTAATTGGGGACTCATAAAATTATCATATAATCATAAGAAAAAAATATATTAACTTATGAATACGTTTTATAAAAATAAATTTTCATTTAAATAATTTTATTAATTATAAAATTATAATTTAATATTTATGACATCCAAAAATACCTATACATAATTAATAATCTATAAAACATTTAATCACTTATACTAGGATCCAATTAAATTAAATTATCATTTTTTGATTTCTGAATTTTATTTATACTTTCAAGGATGAGGCTACAATTCTATTATCTTGTTTACTATTCTTGAGGGTCATATTTCTCTTCCATACGCCACATTATTATTTTATCGGTATTGGCTCTTTAACTTCCAGAAATACCGCTTAATTCATTTATTCATCATTTATAAAGTTTTTATTATGTTATTAATGTGATTTTAAGTGATTTATACTATACACCTTGATTATAAGAAGTGAATTTGTATTGATATAATTTGGGGTTGTTGCTTTCTTTGTGCTTATTAAGATGCATGTAAGGAAGATTCCTCACATTCATCTCATCGGGACAAGGATAAATATTAATAAGTAATATAAAAAACCACAACTCATGTGAATCACCCAATTGTGAAACTATATCAACTATAAAAAGAAAATTTTATAACATCACTTGGAAATTCCTAGGAATCATGGTATTTAACCCAAAAATGTGTTCTCTACACCAAGGTATGAGTTATAACCAAATTCCATCATGTTCCTATTCATATACCTATATTCCCAAATAGTAATAAAAAATAAAATAAAATGTTATTTCATACCACTATATGGAATACAAACTTGGTTGACACACTAATGTGACTAGAAATTGGTTTTCCACATAGCCTTCAGTGCCCCCCTATATGTGGGAGGTTAATAATTTTTTGTGATGCCCTAGGGTGTGTCCATGAGAGACTATTCCCTCGTTACAATAGTATAGCAACGTGGATATATAATAACATTTAAAAATATGAAGTAGTATAATAATTTAAATGTCGTTGAATACATGAATAAATATTCATGAACTAAATAATAATCAAAATGATGAAGCCAAACCACATCCATAATGATGATGATGCATTTCATGTCACTAGAAAAACTCGATAACAGATATATATGGAATAATGAAAAACATTCTATACCTATGAAATAAACATAAGCCAAAAATTATCCATGAATCCTGAGCACTAGCACTAATCACTTGAGTCCAATCTTTATCCCATAACAATTAATAAATGTCTAGTGTTCAATGTGGGATGATTCCCCTTATCAATAATTGTACACATATAATCTTATTGGGTAGCATTGTAATCTCGAATACGGTGTGAAATAAATCTCAACATGCCACCACCTATAGAGTCTGTAACATCAAGTTTGAGAAATATAAATTTATAGTGTGCACATATATACAAATGTAAATAAATTCAATAAATATAATTGATAGATTCTTCTTCCTCAGTTGGTAATGTCTCTGAACTTGTAATCATATAATTAATTATGGTCACGTCTAGAAAGTTGTCCTTTACCAGCAGTTTGAAACCATTGGTAAATGATGGAAAACTGTTTTTATAGACTATAACAATAGTTGTCCAAACCATTTACTTTATAGTCATGGGGATAAATATATCCCAATGGTTCTATGAGAACCATTGATATATGGAATGAGAATGGATTATATACCAATGGTTTCAATTAACCATTTGTATAAATATTTACCAATGGTTTAAAACTATTAGAAATATCAAAAATCCTTTATATAATAACAGTTTTCAAACCGTTGGTATAGAATTTTACCATTGATTCACCAAAAACCACTTGTAAAATTCCTATAAAATGTTCTATACCAACGATTTGAAAATTGTTAGTAAATACTTTTTCCAACAGATTACCTGAAACTGTTTGTATATATCCTGTTTAGTTACAAAATCCAAAGGTTTACAATCATTAGCATTGGCTTTATACAGCTGCAGGAATCCTACCTCCCCCCCTGTGAACCTGTAGCAATTCTACCAACAAGTCTACCTCCCCATGTACATAATTTATACAGAATTAAATAACTACAGAACACATACGAAATTATGTCTCAATTAATACTGAATTTATGCTACACATAATTCCCAATACCACCAATTATGTATTTAATTACACAAAATCATAATTCCTAACTCTTAAGTTAATTAACGACTAAAACATACAGAATTCAATACAGAATTCATAAGTCAATTACACTATACAATAATGAATTCTGAATTAAATACATACAATATAAAATTATCTATAACACATATAGAATTGAATTCATAATTCTGAATGTTATAATCCCTATATAAGGAAATCATGTTTTAGGTTTTGAATATGGATTTTTTGTTCATGGGAATGGGTTAATTCAAATAAGATTTTTATTTATGGATAATGGGGTATGCCATGTTTTTGTAAGGGGTAATGTGATTGTGGTGGGGGCTTTCTAGGGGGTGGGGGTTGTCCAAGAGGGTAGGGTTGTCATGGGGGGTGGGGGTTGTCGAAGGATGGGGGTTTGTTCATGGGGGTGGGGATGGAGGATATCCATGGGTTGGGTCTATCCAAGGGGTTAGGGGTTGTCTAGGGGGGTGGGTTGTCTGGGGGATGGGGGGTGTACATTGGGGGTGGGGGCAGTCTGCTGTGGTGGGGTGTTGTCTCGGGAGGATGGGGTTGTCCAGGGTGGTGGGGGGTGTGTTCATGGGGGTGGTGGGGTTTAGGTGGTGGGGGATTCCCGGGTGGTGTCCATGGGGGTAGGGGTTGTCATGGGGGAGTTGTCAAGGGGCGTGGGGGATGTCCATGGGGGTGGGGGTGTCAGGGGGTTCCTATGGTGGGGTGTTTTCGAGGTGGTGGATGGGGCTTTCTAGGTGGTTGTGAGGATTGTCCAAGGGGTTTGGGAGTATTCGGGGTGAGGGGGGAAATCTAGGGGTGGGGGTTGTTTAGGGGTGGGGGATATCTAGGGGGTTCCGAGCTGTCCATGGGGGTAGGGGTGTCCAAGGGGTGGGATTTCTAGGTGGTGGGGGCTGTTATGGGGGAAGGGGTGTCCATGTGGTGGTGGGGGTGTCCAGGAGGTCGGGTGGTGCCCAGTGAATGGAGGGGATGTCCCGGGTGTTAGGGGGATGTCCAAGGGTATAGGGGGTGTCTGGGGGGAGGGGGGTTCTTAAGGGATGAGTTGTCCAAGTGGTGGGGGTATCCTTAGGGTGGGGTGTCCACATGGTGGGGTAGTTTCCAGGGGTTGGAAGACGTCTAGGGTTGGGGGCTTTCCACTGGGTTCGGGTGTCTCGGTGTGGTGGGGGTGTCCCGGTGGGGTTGGAGGATTATCGCCCGGGGTGTAGAGGTACTGATTGTGGTAAGGGTGTCCATGGGGTGGGGGATCTGTCTGGGGGCTGTCCATGGTGGTGGGGGTGTCCAGAGAGTGGGGGTGTCCAGGTGGTGGGGGTGATGTCCAGGGGGTAGGGGTTGTCAAAGGGGGTGGGAGTGTCCCGGGGTGGGTTGGTGTCCAGGGGGTGGGGGGTTGTCCAGGGGGTTATTCAAGGGGGAAGGGGGTGTCCGGGGTGGTGGGGGGGTGACTGTCCAGGGGGTGGGGCTTTCCAATGAGGATGTGAGTGTCCAGTGGGGTGGGGCTGTCCAGGGGGTGGGATGGTGTCCAAGGGGATAGAGGGGATGTCTAGGGGTTGGTGGAAATCCAAGGTGGTAGGGGTTTTTTGGGGGTTTCCAGGGGTGGGGGATGTTTTTAGGGGTGGGGTGGTGTCTAGTGGTGGGGGATGTCCAGGGGGTTGGGGGGGATTTCCAATGGGGTGGAAGGTGTCCGGGGGTGGAGGGATATCAAGTGGGTGGGGCTATCCATGGGGGGTGGCAGTGTCTAGGGGATGGGGGTGGGGGGGTTTGGGGTGGGTGGTGTCCAGGTGGTGGGGGCTGTCCCAGGGCTTGGCGGTTGTCCAAGGGGGAAGCGAGTGTCAGGTGGCTATCCAGGGGGTGGGGTTGGGCTACCCATGGGGGGTGGTTTCCAGGGGGTGGGGTAGTGTCCATGGGGGGTGGAGAGGCTGTCCAGTGGGTTGGGTGCTCTCCAAGGAGGTAGAGGGTGTCTGAGGGGTGTCTAGGGGGTGGGGGCTGTCCAGGTAGGTTGGGGGTGTCCAACAGGATGGGGAGTGTCCAGGGGGTGGGGTGGTTTCCAGGGGGTGGGGTTTTCCAGGGTGTTGGGGGTTGTCCAAGGGGGAAGTGGGTGTCTGGGGGGTGGGGGATGTCCAATGTGGAGGGGGGGCTACCCATTGGTGTGGGGGTGTCCAGGAGGTGGGTGTTTCCATGGGGTAGAGGTGTCCTCGGGGGGTATCCATGGGCGTTGGGGGTGTCCATGGGGGTAGGGTGTCCAGGGGTGGGGATGTCTACGGGGTCGGGGGTTGTCCCGGGGGTGTATGGGCTATCCAAGTGGGTGGGGGTGTCTAGGAGGTTGGGGATTCAGGGGTGGGGGTGTCTATGGGAGGGGTGAATTAGTCACAAAAAATCATCCATTCATATTTTATTATTTATAGATAATGAAATAAAGATAATGTGACCTACCTAGTCACACATACATTCAAGCACAACAAATAATCAAACATAAAATATCTGTAATAACAGTTAAAAATGTAATGGATCATGTTGTCCCTCATCACCATCACTATCATCAATGTCATCATCAATGTCACCATAATCCCCATCATCATCCCATCATCTTCCCCAACCTCTACATTTCCCTCCTCCTCTCCCTCGTACTCTGCCTCAGCCTCCTCCTCGCCATCATCATCCTCTTCTCCCTCCTCCTTCTCCTCGGACTCATCCTCGCCCTCCTTCTCCTCCGCCTCACCGTCATCCTCACCATCGTCTGGACCACCACATGAACTGACTCTTACTTCACCATATATATAACCCATCAACGACATATATCCATTATATGTTGTACTAGAACCTGTTGGATGTTTTGGACGTAAAAGTTTCATCAGTTTCACATATGCAGTGTTTTCCCTAGCAGAATCTTCTTCCATCTCTATGCCCCTCTTTCTAGTCGTTTCTAGATATTCCTTAACCTTCTAAAACTCACTATAACTACAAATAATACCTGAGGAGGTCCAATACCTTGTTAGGACTATACTCTTCTTAAGTCGGCTGCATACTCTACTAGAGTGCTCATCTCCCAACACATGATGTAAATGATCATTTGACACAAAATTTTCGGGTTCTCGGTCATCAAGGGCCTCTAAATCACATTGTTAAAAATATAAATAGATTATTAAGTTGGAAAATATATATTAAAATTTTAAATCAGCATTTTAGAACATACAATCAATTGCTGAGTCGATTCATTAACCACAAATCCATCTTTCTTCCTTCTACTCGAGCAAAATAGTTTTTCTCAAGGCACACATCCTTCAATATTCAATGTTTTCATCTACAACGGAATAAAATGTAGGAATCCATAATTAAACATAGGTTACAAATAATCAATTTCATAATTAAAATTAGATAAACAACTATCATACTAGCATTCTATCATGATCTGACATTGTAGAATGTCCCAATGTGTGGAGGTATTTTTTAGCATCAATTGTTTTTTATTTCTTCCAGATGATTCTAAAATAATATTCAACAAAAAAGGATATTTTTAATGAAAAAAATTAAATAAATCACTTAAATACTTCGAATGTGATAAATACCTTAAAATGGGTAGTTTTCCAATTAATAATCATTTGCCGATACTATTCTAATGGACAAACATCAATGACATGGACCGGCTCTAACTATGTGTCCACTCTAGCATGCCAACCAATATACATCATGTGCTTGCAGGCTCTCTAAATCTCACCCAAATAATTTTATTGTGATGGTCGTTCACCCTCCACATTAGGAAAATTAAACTAAAGCTGGCAAAAAAATATTAATTCATATAATTACAAAAAATAATATATTTCATTAAATACAACATATTTTCTTACCCATATATCTACCCAAGCATTATCCCAAACTTCATTTGGAAAACGTCTCCATGAAATGAGGCTGACATAAATGATGTTTTAGTACTTGGCAAGCATCGCCAATAAATCTAACATTGCTACTCGGATTTTTCAATCATTTGATTGTATTCATTATAGTCCACCATCAACTATGTGTGGTGATTCCACACTACATGCATGTGTGTACCCCCTCGTGCCCACCTCTTATAAATAGTTTATCTATTTTGAAATAAAAATATTTTATAAATACATGTTATAATGAAAATAAATAATGGTATAAAATTGTGTTATGGTTGTATAAATATACATGCAGAAGTCTGATCAATGGGGGCCGCTGGATCCACAGAAACTGAAGGAACACACTATACATGTAAAGTGGGTCCCAATGTATGCTATACAAGGACAACCTCTGTAGGAGTATGATTTGAAGTTTATGGAATATAAAACCTCAGAGAGAATATACTAGAATTAAGAGAAGCTGACAAGGATGGCTAGATGAATGCTAGATGGGGAGTGGGAATCATCATCGGGTATGGTAATGATGGGTGAGGAAGCTTAGATATAAAGGGTGGTGAAAACATGGGAGTCCTAAATATACAGTGTGTCCCTAATGACACACCATGATCAGAATGTGGGATATATGGTATATCAGTGGGAGGGGAACGGTCTAATTGGGTACGCCGACAATATCGGCTAGCTCTCGTACCACCCCCCATTGTACGAACACCCTGAGTACTATGACCACTATAATGCTGCTCATCAAATAATTGTCACATAAGTGGTGTATCCTACAAAAAAAATTAAAAAGATATTAATTACCTTACATTATATAATATTTAAATAAATATATATATATATATTAATCTAAATACTCACTATAGGCACTAGTGGTGGAATGCCTATCTCAGCCACGCAATGATTTTTTTTCCATTATCTTTTTCCATCTACACTCTTCAATTGGTTGAATATCCTACATTTGAAATAGAAAATAGAAGTAATTAGAAATGGATGACTACTGTGTAACCCAAAAAATCAAATATATGAGAGGGAATAGAGGGATTTGGGGAAAATGTTACTATCCATTATTTTTGATGATCTTGAATGGATATAAAATGAATTAAATAATTGATATATGATGTAATAAGGAAATTAATTTTGAGTAGGATGGTTATTTACTATGTGGAATCAGTATATATATTATGAAATATTAAACACATAAGATAGTTGTAAATAATGATATAAACATATGAACAAGGATAAGATATTTACCAGATTCATATGTTTTAAAACACTTGTTGAAATTAAGAAAATAAATAAATTTCTTTAGCCCAAGTATAGGATGGAGGTTTCTATAAATGTTTATTCAGATGAAGACAAACCATCATGTTCATTGTTTGGTGAAATATTAAAGGTATTTTTTAGATTTATACTGATTTTATACATGGCCAGCAAGGAATTGAAATATTCACCAAGATAGAAATGTTGGTTTCATAGGGTTTAATATAGTTAAATTCCAAATTAGAAAATGAAATTCAAATAAAATTGCATCCAATATACATTGAAAATTAACATAATAGTCGAGTTGGATTCCGCATATTTGTTACCAATATTAAATCAATTTTAATATTACCAACCTTAACAACCCAAGTAGAGTAAAGCAAAAAGAATTGAAAACATTGATAGATGATTCTATATATTTTCGACCACAACATCAGTTTCACAGTCAACTGTGATAATTGAGCTATTAAATTCATCAATAGTAATAAATGTATTGTTTCCAATGTCTGTAGGGATTGTCTCAATTCCATCACCACAATCATCAATAATATGTCTTGGAATTATTTCAACAATGAAAGCAAATTCTGGTTGAAGAAGGTCTTTGACATAAAAAATGTATTTCTCCATTGATGCCAAATTATATGGTACATCAGTAGTAAAAGTGCATGTAATATCAATTACTCAAAATCTATAATAATCAATATATGTGCCCAACCTTTTCATCAAATCAAACTAATGGAATTTCATCTTCATGACTCATCCATGAGAGTAATAATCCAATATTTTTTTTCCAATGACTCCATAATAATCGACATTTTCAAATAGTGGTATACTATCTTATATACTAAAATAATAGTCTATTGTTGCAGTAACCATAACAACATCATGTTGTGTTCCCATGTTATTTTCTTGTTCTGTGATAATAAATCTGTACCTATTGATAACAATTGATTTACTATCATGATCCACAATATTAGGACCAAAATCAAAAGATATTATTTCATCAGAGATAGAGAAAATAATAAAACTCAATACCAAAAATATAAATGAATTGTAAACATAAATAAATACTGTTTAAATTATTTTTAATTTTAATATTATTTCCATTAATTTTAACCAAGCATAATACTCTTTGGTATTAAAATTCTTCCTCCTCAAAGATAAAAAAATTCTTTATATTTATCATCGGTTTGTGTTCCCTGTAGATAATAATAAAAATAGTTTAACATATATATATATATATATATGATATACATATTCTATTTACATAAAATATGTAGTGATAAACTAATTCAAAGTTGAAAAAATTGTGTGATGTGTCATGTCCCGCTCTTCAAGGATTAATGTCACCAATGTATATGATCCGTGAATTCTTTTTATTTAAGTTAGTGATGGAAAAATGGATTAAATTTTCTCATACTGCTATTCTTCATTTCTCATTAGTATGTTCATTTTTGTATCAAGTTCACACAAATATAGAGAGCACAAATCCATACATTATTGAGCTAAGTAGCTGTTCACAATAGTACCTTCGGGGTGATTCCAATTTCGGACATAAGACATTAATGTGTAAATACTTCTTTCAGTTGGATACATCCAACGAAAATAAAAAGTTCCTCTAAAATGATTTCCAATTAGAATATGGACAGTCAGATGCAAAATGCATGTGAAAAATTATGGAGGAAATCTTTTCGCTAACTCAGACAAAATTAAGGGGGCATCTTACAAAAAATTTTATTAAAGAGTTGAACAAATACTTTATAATGACCCAAAGTTTCATTAATGGAAAATCCCTCTTGATCCAGTTAAATTTCCCTTTATGAATTTTTTTTTATAAAATTTCAACTGCTTTGGTTTTATAATACGAGTTGTGACCGTTACTTTTATAGCCATTGAACAGTGATCACATGATTAGTATAAATATAAGGCTTTAACGAACCCAATTTTACTCAGACAAAGGAAGTGATGGCCTCATCCAGTAGAATTGCCCCATAGAAGCCCATTTGTCGGAGCTTGGAAAAGAGGTGGCGTCTTTGGGCTTCGCCCTTGACCAAGACCAAGCTGAGCTTCATTATGTCAAGCTCGAACGTGACTGTCTACGGGAAAATTGGAAGTTTATTGAAATTACCACTCGAGCGATGTTATCCGAGCAACCCGAAGAGTCTGTCACCATCGCACACCTTACCCTTAGGTCTTATGCGGCTGTTTTAAGAGGTTATGTAAAAAATAAGTAGTACTATGTTCATGTACATAATTTTTTGTATATAATAATGAATATAATTTCTAGTCATTTTTGATACATTGTAAATAGTTTTTAAAGTACAAATGGTTTTTTAGTTATTATTTATTTAAAAAATCTATTTTATTAAATTAAGGGATTTTTGAATTAAATAATATTTTTATAAAATAATAATATTATTATTAAATTGATTTTTATTAAATATAAATGAGCTAATAATTTTATGAATGCAATTAAAATTTTTATTAAGATTTGAAAGCCATTTCTGTCAAACCCCGAGAATTTCTGATAAATGTCGGTTTTTATTATAAAAGTGAAAATTCACATATTTAGAAAATTATTTAGATAAAATAAATGTTATTTTTGAAATCAGGACATCGAAATTATCCACGGTGAATTTTTCATAATTTTCTGAGACAGTCAAATTTTTGGGTAAAAATTAAATACCGTTTAAATATATAATGTGTTTTATGACATCATAATGACCCAATGGTGGTGTAATAAAATACCAAAATCCTTATGTTAGGCCAATATATGTTTTATCACTAAAATAATGTTATTTTGGTTTTGTTTGACTTACTTTTCAAAGCATTAATGGACCCCTCAAGACATATTCAACACTTTGCCTTTTTAAATTAATTTCCATGGGAGTGTGACTCACCTCCACATAAGAAACCTTATTATTTTAAGAAGTTCGGAGTTGGGCCTTAAAAATATTTTTTTCCTATTCCCTTTTCCAAAAACCATGGGAAAAAACCATTTGATGGTTTGTGGTTTGGATTATTTTAATGTAAGGGGACCCAAACCAAAATAATAAAGAATTCCCTCACCTTTCCTATATGAACCCACCCAAGATCCCACTTCCTCTTCACTAAAATCCCTTGGAGTTTGTACATCCTCTACCCTAATATCTCTAGAACCCTCCCAAGGTTCCCGAATCTCACATAAAGCCTCTCAGAAGCCTCTCTCTAGCCTTTGGAAGCACACTTCCAAGTAAGGGTTTTTTCTTCCTTTCTCATTTTTTTCAATTTTCTTTAAGTTGTATTTCCCTTTTAATTTCAATTATGAATGTTGGGGTATGGTTACACACCACCCCCATACTTCCCCCTTATTGTTTTAATGATGGGAGACCCCTTTCTCTCTCATTAAATGCCTCCCATGTACACCCTTTACTATGCCGAAATTTCACAATGATCTTCTCTCTCTTCTTTTACATTCAAGAAATACTTTTGTATCGTGAATCTAAATTCCATTTCAATTGTTGGGACATGTATCTATATGACCTCCTTACTGTCCATTACATGTAAATATGATAAGGAACCCCTTTCCCTCTCATCAACCTTTTTTATGAATTCTTATGTCACACTGTAACGCTGCCGAAATCGCACCGATTTTCTAAGCCAAAGTCATTGTGTAGTGAATACCATGCCCATTTCTCCATCAAGGGTATTCACCTTTATGCACATTTACTTATTGATTTTAATGTTTCATGTATGAATTCCACATTCTTTTATCGTGGAATAAATTATTATGTTTTATGAATCCATGTTTTATGATCCATGTGGCACACTTATGCATGAAATGAAATGTTTAAGAAGGGTGTGCCCTTATAGCGCTCCAATGCATTGGGTAAAGTATAATATCATGATACGTCATGTGCAATGAGTGTTGACTCATGCTAATTCAAGTGCAACGAGGGTTTAATCATGCTTCAAGTTCAATGAGGGTTTTACTCATGCTTTATGTGCAATGAACCTTAGCTCATGCTAAATCCATGTTAAGTGTTGTTCCCACATTTCCATGTTATAATTATCAGGATTTATCATGACTTTATGTTCATGTTTCTCTTATGATCTATTGTTAGGCCTATTGCATAACATGTGTTGTATTCCTCATGTTATTCCATGCGTACTCCCTTACAGGGCTTTATAGCTCACTATTTTCTTATGCATGTCCTCAGGTTATCCCATGCAATGCTAAGTACGAGGGAATGTAGTGGTCATGGAAAATAAGTTTTCAATAAAGATGTTGTATTTCATGTTTTAAGTTCTTATGTAATGATCCTAAGCCCCAAATACACTAAACCCATCGATCTTCATTGTTGTATGAAGTGATGTTTTATGTAATAAAGAATGTTTAAGTTGTAATAAAAAGCTGGGTTGTCATAGTTGGTATCGGAGGATAGGTTTGGTTATTTTTCGGATTAGGAAAACCCTATTAAAGCCTTATATACAAGACTAAGTATAATAAAAACATCACTATGTTTTGGTAAATACTTAGTAAGTGGTTTATCAAACAAATAAATCCATGTCTGGATATGAGCAGGTAGAGGCGGCTCTGGCACAGATGTATCCTAGGGGTAAAACCTGAAATCCCCGCTTTGAGCTAGACTCGAACGTGAACTGGTGCACGACAATAGTCCTTGCTGCACTCTTGGTTATGACACTCCCGGGGGATATGTTTTGATAAACTCACAATATTAGTATGAACCCTTATTAAGGGAAAAAATGCCCATAAGAATATATGTTAGAAAGTAAATCATGAAAATCCTAGATTGAAGGCTATATACTCATGAGTTAAAGAAATTAATGTTTATTTATAAGTAATCAACTTTTGTCTTTGGATTACCCTTTATGTGTTACCCAGAACTTTCCTTTTATTCCACCGAATGGTCGGTAATAGGAGGACTCGGTCTAACAACCATTGTGAAGATCAGTGTGATGATTGTACTAATGAGATTTCCAATCCAATGGGAGCGGGAATCGCGAACTTTGTCATGCTTCTCTCTCAGCTAACTCAAGTATTGAATAGAAACACGGGTCAAGAGGAACGTTCAAACCCCCCTAAGAAAGAACAAGTCACTATCGAGAGCATCATGAGACAAAGGCCTCCAACTTTTAGTGGATCATCTGATCCCACGATCGCTGAACAATGGATCAACTCCATTGAAAAGATCTTCTCCATCCTTCAATGTTCTAAACAAGAGAAGGCTCTCCTGGCTGCTTATCGTATGTAGGGTGATGCTGATCAATGGTGGACGTTGATTAAAAATACGAAGCCTGAGGAGGAGATCAAGGCTTTAGAATGGAATGAATTCCGGAAGAAGTTTTTCGATAAATATTTTTCGCGCACCCTCCGGCTTAAGATGGAAAGGGACTTCCTTTCCCTCAAGAAAAAAGATGAGGAATCCATTGGAGTGTACGAGGAAAGCTTCACGAGTCTTTCACGATACGCTTCCGGCTTTGTCGTTACCCCCGAATGCAAGGTTGACCGCTTCTTTTGTGGGCCGAAGCCTAGCCTGTGGAAAGCATTAGTGATCCGTGACTTCGACAGCTATGAGGAAATTGTCTGATGTGCCCTCAAGGTCAAAATAGAGATCGGATAATCAAAGGGGTATCATGGGGATAAGAAGTTTAAGGTGAACTTCAATGCTGGTGGGCCTATGGATAAATCCAATGGTGCTAAAAAGGTCCAGCACCCCACTTGCCAAAAGTGAGGAAAGAAGCAGCCTGGAAATTTCCTTAAGGGGATGAGAAAATTCTTCAGGTGTGGAAGAGAAGGGCACCTAGCTATTAACTGTCAGCAAGAAGGACCCACAGCTGCGGCAGAGGAGAGGAATGGTCCGTTTGAACCTCAACTCGTTGTTCAATTATATAAATGCAAAGAACCGGGTCATTTTGCAAATCAGTACCCTAATCCAAGGGTTTTCGGAGGCAACCAACAACCTCCAAGACAGCAAGGAAGAGCTTTTGCCATCACTTCTGCCGAAGTGAACCCCGAAAATGATGTGGTGACAGGTATGCTAGTTATTCATTCAAGAATAGAGAATGTACTTTTTGATTCAGTTTCTACACATTCTTTTATATCCCGAAAGTTTAGTAGAACAATCCCAGAACCACCACAAATCATAGAAGTAAAGATGTAAGTGAGTGCGGAAAATTGAGCAATCATTGCATCCCATGAATATAAGTCCTCCCATGTTATAATCTGTGGATTGAATTTCCCGGCAAACCTCATCATACTCCCTTTGGTGGAATTTTATGCAATTCATGGCATGGATTGAATTTCCTTACATAGAGCCAACATAAATTGTCGGGAGAGGGAACTCACACTCCATATAGAGAATCGACCCCCGATTCTTTACAAGTGTCAGGAGGAAGATGAATCTATTTTAGCTCCATCATCTCAAGCATGGATATTACTACCCAATGAGCACGCGTATCTGGATCAGATGATTGATTCCAAGGAAGAAACCATCCTTGAAGAAATGCCTATTGTGAGGGAATTCGTTGAAGTGTTTCACGAGGAACTGCCTTGTCTTCCTCCTAGATGAGATGTTGAGTTCTCAATTGAACTTATACCTAGGGAATTACCAATATCCAAGACTCTATATAGAATGGTTGTTGTTGAGCTTGAAGAGATGAAGAATCAACTACAAGAAAATCTAGATAAAGGGTTTATACGCCCAAGTGCTTCACCATGGGGTGCACCAGTCCACTTCGTCAAGAAGAATGATGGGTCAATGCGGCTATGCATTGATTATCGTGAACTTAAAAAAAATCACGATAAAGTTCAAGTATCCTCTCCCAAGAATCGATGACTTGTTTGATCAGCTGCGTGGAGCACAATACTTCTCCAAGGTGGACTTGTGGTCGGGATATTATCAAGTAAGGGTGAAGAAGGATGATGTCCCCAAGACTGCATTTTGTACAAGATACGGGCACTATTAATTCATAGTAATGACTTTTGAACTCACCAATGATCTATAAATATTCATTAACTTGATTAATAGAGTCTTTAGATATTACCTTAACAAATTTTTGGTAGTATTTATAGATGATATTCAAATATACTCCAAAACCAAGGAGGACCATGAGGAGCATTTAAGAACTGTACTGGAGACTTTGCGCAAGGATAAGATTTATGAAAAGTACAACAAGTGTGTGTTCTGGTTGAAGGAAGTCTCATTCATGGGCTATATCATCACAAGCACTGGGATATCTATGGATCCCTCCAAAACAGATGCAATTGAGGGATGGCTGAGGCCAACATTGTTAACGAATATCTAAAGATTCTTGGGGTTAGCTGGATATTATCGAAGATTTGTTAGAAATTTCTCACGATTTCCCAACCCTCTTACCAAGCTAACTCGAAAGGGAGTAAAGATTGTTTGGAATGATGAATGCGAAGAAAGCTTCAAAGAGTTGAAAAGGAGTCTTATCACTGCACCCGTACTCACTTTACCCATAAGTGGGGATCTTTTTGTTGTTTTCCGTGATGCTTCGAAGAAGGGCTTAGGATGTGCGCTGATGTAGAATGATAAAGTGATATCCTATGCCTCAAGGCACTTGAAAATCCATGAGCTAAACTATCCAACGCATGATCTAGAGATTGCGGTGGTGATCTTTGCGTTGAAAATATAGCGACATTATCTCTATGGAGAGAAATGTGAGATATATACTGACCACAAGAGTGTTAAATATATATTCACACATAAAGAGATTAATATGCGCTAGAGAAGATGGATAGAGATCATCAAGGATTATGACTGTTCAATCCATTACCACCCTGGGAAAGCGAACAAGGTGGCAGATGCCCTAAGTAGAAAGGACCCAACAATTCTATCAGTGATGAGAATTGAGAAGGATCCAATCTTCATAGACTTGATGAAGATGGATGTGCGAATCATAAAGAAGGTAACATCATCAATCCTTTCACAAATGATTTCTCAACCATCTCTTTTGGAAATGTTAATGGACGCTCAAAAGGATGATGTGGGAATTCAAGAAAAAGTGGAAGCTATCAGAAAGGGAAAATACTCAGAGTTTAATGTTAATGAGGAAGGAATTGTGTGGTTTGGGAAAAGAATATGTGTTCCATCAAGTCCGGAGTCGAAGAAGGATCTTTTGGATGATGCACATAGTTCAAATTTCTCTATTCACCCAGGAAGCACAAAGATGTATTGAGATCTCCGAGAAAACTTTTGGTGGGATAATATGAAGAAGGAGATCGCTGAATATACATCAAAGTGCCTGGTGTGTCAGCAAGTGAAGGCAGAGAGGCAGAAGTCTAAGGGGATGATGCAACCATTGCCCATACCATGAATGGAAATGGGAGAACATCACCGTGGACTTTGTCACCAGACTTCCAAGGACATCCAAAGGCAACAATGCAATCTGGGTTGTTGGGATCATCTTACAAAGACTGCACACTTCATTGCTATTCGGGAGGATTTCTCTTTGGATCAAATGGAACGGATATATATCAGGGATGTGGTACAGTTGCATGGAGTAACACTATCTATTGTGTCTGACCGAGATCTATGATTCACCTCTATGTTATGGAAGAGTCTTTTACATGATCTGAATACTAAACTGAACTTCAGTACGGCCTATCATCCTCAAACTGATGGCCAATCCGAGCGGACTATCCAAACACATGAGGATATGTTGATAGCATGCTCGATGGACTTTAAAGGAGGATGGGATCAACATCTTCCTCTGTTTGAGTTCTCTTATAATAACAGTTTCCACTCGAGCATCCAAATGGCACCATATGAAGCCCTATATAGGAAAAGGTGAAAAACACTGGAATGTTGCGATGAGGTCGGTGAATGTAAGCTGCTTGGACCAGAAATGGTCGAAGAAATGGTGGATAAGGTGAAAACCATTCAGCAGTATATCAAGGCAGCCCAGAGTGGACAGAAGAGTTATGTAGATAATTTTCGACAAAACCTTGAGTTTAAAGTTGGAGACATGGTGTTTTTACGCATATATCTATGGAAGAAGGTCATGAGGTTTGGAAACAAAGGGAAGTTAAGTCCAAGGTATGTCGGCCCCTTCTAGATTCTAGATCGTGTTGGGGATGTGGCCTATCGACTAGCACTTCCACCTACTATGGTCAAGGTGCATGATTTCTTTCATATATCCCTCTTAAGAAAGTACATATCAGACCCTTCACATGTACTCTCTTCTAAGGTGGTACAATAGGAAGATGATCTTTCTTATGAGGAGCAACCAGTGAAGATCTTAGATCGTAGTGAAAAATTTCTACGAATTAAGACAATGCCCCTCGTCAAGGTGTTGTGGAGAAACCACAAGTTTGAAGAAGCGACTTGGGAGTCGGAGGATATGATGAAGCTGAGTTTCCCACATTTGTTTTAGTGTGGGAAAAGGAAAATTTCGAGGGAAAAATTTCTTAAGGGGGGAATATTGTAACGACCCAAAGTTTCATTAAGGGAAAATCCCTCTTGATCCAGTTAAATGCCACTTTATGAAAAATGTTTTTATAAAATGTCAACTTCTTTGGTTTTATGATAAGAGTTGTGACTGTTACTTTTATAGCCATTGTACAGTGATCACATGATTAGTATAAATATAAGGCTTTAACGAACACAATGTTACTCAGACAAAGGAAGAGATGGCCTCATCTAGTAGAATTTCCCCATACGAAGCCCATTTTTTAGAGCTCAAAAAAGAGGTGGCATCTTTGGGCTTCACCCTTGACCAAGCCCAAGCTGAGCTTCATTATGTCAAGCTCAAACGTGACCATATACGGGAAAAATAGAATTTTATTCAAATTACCACTCGAGCGATGTTATCCGAGCCACACCAATAGTCTATCACCATCGCACACCATACCCTTACGTCTTATGCGACTATTTTAAGGGGTTATGTAAAAAATATGTATTACTATGTTCATGTACATTATTTTTTTTATATAATAATTAATATAATTTCAAGTCATTTTTGATACATTGTAAATAGTTTTTAAAGTACACATGGTGTTTTTAGTTATTATTTAATTACGAAATATATTTTATTAAATTAAGTGATTTTTGAATTACATAATATTTTAGTAAAATAATAATAATGTTATTAAATTAATTTTTATTAAATATAAATGATCTTATAATTTTATGAATGCAATTAAAATTTTTATTAAGGTATGAAAGCCATTTCTGTCAAAACCCGTGAATTTTCGATAAATGTCAGTTTCTATTTTAAAAGTGAAAATTAACATATTTTCAAAATTATTTAGATAAAATAAATGTTACTTTTGGAATCATGACGTCGAAATTATCCAATGGTGAATTTTTCATAATTTTCTAAGACAGTCAAATGTTTGGGTAAAAATTAAATACCGTTTAAATATATAATGTGTTTTGTAACCTCATAATGACCCAATGTTGTTGTAATAAAATACCAAAATCCTTATGTTTGGACAATATATGTTTTATCATTAAAATAATGTGATTTTGGGTTTGTTTGACTTACTTTTCACAGTATTAATGGACCCCTCAAGACATATTCAACATTTTGTCTTTTTAAATTAATTTCCATGTGAGTGTGACTCAACTCCACATAAGAAACCTTATTATTTTAAGATGTTCGGAGTTGGGCCTTATAAAATATTGTTTTCCTCTTCCCTTTTCCAAAAACCATGGGCAAAAACCAGGGGATGGTTTGTGGTTTGGATTAATTTATTGTAAGGGGACCCAAACATAAATAATAAACAATTCCCTCACCTTTTCTATATAAACCCAACAAAGATCCCACTTCCTCCTCACTAAAATACCTTTGAGTTCGTCCAAACTCTTCCCTACTATATCTAGAATCCTCCCAAGGTTCCCCAAGATCCCAAGAAGCCTCTCACAAGCCTCTCCTTATCCTTTGGAAGCACACTTCCAAGTAAGGTTTTTTTCATCCTTCCTCATTTTTGTCAATTTTCTATAAGTTGTATTGCCCTTTTAATTTCAATTATTATTGTTGGGGTATGGTTCCACACCTCCCCCATACAGCCCTCGTATTGTTTGAATGATGGTAGACCCCTTTCTCTCTCATTAAATGCCTCCCATATACACCCGTTACAATGCTGAAATTTCAAAAGGAACTTCTCTCTCTTCTTTTACATTCAATAAATACTTTTGTATCATGAATCTAATTTCCATTTCAATTGTTGGGACATGTATATATATTACCTCCTTACTTTCCATTACATGTAAATATTATGATAAACCCCTTTCTCTCTCATCAACATTTTTTATGAATTCTTATGTCACGCCGTTACGCTGCCGAAATCGAACCGATTTTCTAAGCCAATGTCATTGTGTAGTGAATACCATGCCCATTTCTCCATCAAGGGTATTCACCTTTATGAATATTTACTTATTCATTGTAAATTTTCATGTATGAATTCCACATTCCTTTATCGTGGAATAAATGATTATGTTTTATGAATCCATGTTTTATGATCCATGTGGCACACTTATGCATGAAATGAAATGTTTAAGAAGGGTGCACCCTTATAGCGCTCCAATGCATTGGGTAAAGTATAGTATCATGATACGTCATGTGAAATGAGTGTTGACTCATTCTAATTCAAGTGCAACGAGGGTTTACTCATGCTTCATGTGCAATGAGGGTTTACTCACGCTTTATGAGCAATGAGCCTTGGCTCATGCTAAATCCATGTTAAGTGTTGTTGCCACATTTCCATGTTATGATTATCATGCTTTATCATGCCTTTATGTTCATGTTTCTCTTATGCACTATTGTTATTCCTATTGCCTAACATGTATTTTACTCCTCATGTTATTTCATGTGTACTCCCTTACTGGGCTTTATAGCTCACCCTATTCTTATGCATGTCCTCAGGTTATCCCATGCAATGCTAAGTACGAAGGAATGTAGTGGTCATGTAAAGGAAGTTTTCAATAAAGATGATGTATTTCATGTTTTAAGTTTTTATGTAATGATCCTAAGCTCCAAATACAATACACCTCTCGATCTTTTTTTTGTATAAAGTGATGTTTTATGTAATAAAGCATGTTTAAGTTGTAATAAAACGATGGGTTGCAATATACATAGCCCAAATATCCTCAAACAAATGGAACAACTGAATAAAATCCTCCCTTATAATATTGGAAAAAATATAATAGATTGCTACTGGAATAAAATCATGCAGAAGGATGTGATAATCATGATTCTTCATATATTTTAACTTCAACTCTCTTCTATTAACCCATTTACATATGTTGATTAAATAGCCATCAGGAACATTAATACTCTCTAATACTTCAAGAAATTATTTTTTTCTGTAGGTGTCATCACATAAGAAGAACATGAAATATTCCATTTATTTTCACTAATATGCACATGATGAAATTTTGTTCTGATTCCCTAATCAACCAAGTCATGCTGAGACCTTAAATCATCATTTTTCTTTCCCTTTAAATTTAGAAGAATAAAATACAATATTTGACATATATTTTTTTCAATGTCTTTTATATCTATACCATGATATATCTAATTAGTTTACCAATAATGAATATAAAAGAAGATTCTTCTCCTCATCCAATTGTAACAGGTTTCTGTGGAATCGTTTTTTCTCTTTACAGATTTCATTTAACCCTTCCTAGATGAAAAACTAAAATCTTTTCATTCATTCATTACATCAGTTCTAGGAATAAACTAAGTTTGATCATCAGCCTCTATGTTACTATTAAATATTCAATGATTATTTCTATATGGATGGTCCATTGGAAACAATCGACAATGTCCCCTAAAACTGAAACAACAACAATGTTTCGGTATTCTGGAACGTTTATTCTTCATAAAATATGGACATGATAGTTTTCCCTTCGTGCTCCATACAAATATTATTGCATAAGCAGGAAAATCCTTGATCATCCACAGAAGTGTAGCACCCATCTAAAATATATCTCTCGACATGAATCATATATGCACACACCCACATCCTGAAAAAGATTAAACTATTTTATTAAGTCTTACTTGTATATTTTATATCATTGTCGGGTTCAAAAGGTCTAGATATGAGTATACTCATGAATGTGAAATGTTTTTTCGTACACAACCATGGAAAAGGTTATAAATGTTTAAAAAAATCATCCATGTGATGTGCGAAGTAAGATTTTTTTAAAATGGATTAAAACAATCACATGAAAGACCCAACATCATATTACACACATCAGCTGCAAAATCTAGATATCGAGCATCAAATCTTTGCCATGAAATTTCATTTTTAGGGTCAACCAACTCATCAGTAGTCTTCTTTCTCACGGTAACATTCTATCGTATTTTTATTGATATTTCATCAGATATAAAAAGATTCAGGATTTTCGGGATAAAGGGAAAGTTCCAAATTACTTACTGTTGCACCAGAGATGGTGTTCCATCATCTTTTGTCTTCCTGCGGGATGTACCACATTTTATAGAATCATTTTGTTCAGTAGTTTCTTCCCAAGAATAAACTGCAATCTTTTGGACAAGAATGAGTTTTGTTTCATGAAAATCCATGTTCCTCAACTAACTTCAATGTCATATAGTTGTTTGAGATAATATCTACATTATCTAGAAGTAATCCCTTCATGATGGTAAGAATATAATCGATGGAAGTATTGAAAATAACATACATAGTTTTCTCACAAAACAATGAGATTAAAAATTATATCATTTTCACATTACTACGTTGTCGATATACATGATTCTTGGTAGCTTCAATCAATTTTTCACCCTGAAAACATCATCATT
Organism: Viscum album; assembly: GCA_963277665.1. Taxonomy (NCBI): domain Eukaryota; kingdom Viridiplantae; phylum Streptophyta; class Magnoliopsida; order Santalales; family Viscaceae; genus Viscum; species Viscum album. The sequence continues at coordinate 119,865,480 of OY728137.1, forward strand.
TTCATTAGATGCATCATGTGTTCTCATATCGAAGTCTTCATGGGTCATAATCCTTTATTTGTCAGGATGAAGAATAAAAGAAAACCATTCATTTAACACATTATCACTTCCAGTCCTCTAATTTGGATCATCAGCAATTTGTGATTTCATTATCTCCTCATTGTGATACCACACAGTGTAGTTTTCTTAAAAACAACAATTGGTTATGTGGAAGCTGATTTCTTAAAAGATCAACCAAGGTCTTCCAACACAGTTGTAATAGGAGCAGTGTATGTGTCCACTATCTGAAGTATTGTGAAATGAAAAATCTAAAAAGATATCAAAATTGTTTTGAAAATTTCTTGATATCTGATCAGTTTCATTCTTCCATTTTATATCCATTCGTTAATAAGAATCATTATAAGCCATTTCATCAAAATAAAACCAATAATATTGATATATCATTAAAAATATATTGATGTAAATGAAAATTTTTCTCTTTATATGATACAGTAACTGGAACACTAATCTATATGGGAATCAGAAAATAAAAGGAAAAAATACAATATTTATAAAAAAAATATCATTGAAGAACTATACATGAGTTTACAAGATCAAGTACACTTGTGGAGGAGAATTATTTTGGAGTTGAGTAAATATTAGGTTGAAAACATTTTATATTTTAGTTGATTATTTGACTGATATTAATTATATCTATTTTGAATAAATGGGAAATATAATATAAAAATTATGGTAAAAATTTTCTCAGGGATTGAAACATCAAAGTCCTACATATGTACCATGATCTAAGAATGATTAAATGGAACAAAGAGGTGTTTAATTTCATAATATGAAGGTTCCATGTGGAAAAGAAGAATGATTTCCTGTATATAGAGATTCTAAATGATAAGATTGAAATTTATTTTCCAAATGGGATAATCTATCTCCATTTTATGAAATCCATAATAGAAGGGGTTTCTAGCTGATTTATTTTACTATTATAGATGACCCATAAGGCTATTGGTGTTAACCATGAATATCAGACAAATAAATCAAAACACACATAATTATAAAAACACCTCCAAATACCATATATGGATTGGATTTTATCTTCCACTCTAAATATCATACATGAATTGTAGAAAAAACACAGGAAATTGTAAACACACATCCAAATTTTATGCTAGGTGTGCGGCTTATTGATTCCTTGAGAGGTTAGCTGAGAGCTAATTTTGGGTTGTGATACATGGTGTAAATATTGTATTTTCTATGTTAATAAAATATTTTGTGTGTGTCAAATGTGATCTTATTTAAGTTGTTTAAGAATATGAGCCATGTTTTAATAGGACACAACACATGAGAGTATGCGCCTTGTTATGTCATTAGGTGATATGGAGTGGAAGAAATGTTAAATATGTATGAGATCAATATGGTTATTGGATAAGAACCTGAGTGATATTTCATTTTAGTGATCAGTTTTTCTTTGAAGGGTATGAATGTGTGTTGGTTTGGAACATCATGAAATGTCATAACACATGAAAGCTACTATACATTAGTTATATGGGATTCAATTTTTTGTATAGTATCAGAATGAATAGCCCACCCCTCCCCCCTCCCTAGAAAGTCCACACCCCTACAACCCCTGAGACACCCCCCCCCCCCAATCTGGATATCCCCCACCCCACCTAGATAGCCCCCCCACCACCACCTAGACAACCCAACCCCTACCCCACCTGTAAATCCCACCCCCAACCCCCTTGGACAGCCCACACCCCCTCCCCCACCTAGAATGCCCACCCCACCCCCTAGATAGCTCACCCATCTCTGGACAGCCCACACCCCAAAGCACGACACCCCTGCAGACCTCTACCCCATATGTATCCCCCTTGGAAAGCCCACCCCCCACTTGAATAGCCCCCCACCCCACCCCACCTCAATAGCACCCCCTACAACTAGACATCCCCCCCATTGCACCCCACCTAGATAGTCCACCCCCTCCTCCCTGGCAACCAACACCCCCTCCCCCACCTCAACACCCCACTCGTACCCCTGGACACCACACCCCTGGAAAACCTACACCCCACCTCCCCCACTTGAACAACCCACCCCACCCTCCATGGACAGCCCACCCCCTCCCTAGAATGTTCCCCCTCCCCCCAGCCCTACATCCTCTCTACCCCCTACAGCCCCCTTGGATACCCCCCCCCCCCAACTGGACAGCCCACCCCCACCCCACCTAGAAAGTCCACCCCCTGGACATCCCACACCCCCTCCCCCACCTTGATATCCCACCCCAACCCCTGGATAGTCAACACCCCTCTTTGGATATCCCACACCCTCCTCCCCCAAACCCCTGCATCCCCCCTACCCAAATGCATCTCCCATAAACCATGGACAACCCACCCCCACCTCGACATCCCCCCATCATGGAAAACCCCCTACCCCCTACATCCCCCTTTGGGTAATTTTATTACAAAAAAGATTTTATTCATTAAGAAAACAAATCCATCATGCATTGTCCATTTCCTTCAAAAAACCCATTCAAATTATCAAAACATGAAAATTTCAACTTATAAGTCTCTATGGGTCACTTAGGAAATGACATTGGTGATAGGGAAAATCACCAACATTGTTAACTCCAATTTAAAAACCGGTCCATGCACTAAAGGGGAGACTTGGGTCATTTATCACTTATATACAAAGGTGAAACAACATTTAAAAATAATAAGAGGGACCATGAATAGCATGCCACTTATTTAACTCTAACATGAAGGTGTAAAAAACTCTAATACATAAACCAAGAATGATATAAATAACTAATCATTACTTTTTATATTACAAGTCAAAGTACCTCATTATAGGGATTTTATTATAAAATCATGAAATTGTTTATAAAATAATTCATTTGTTCAATTAAACCTAACATCCTGTTATCATATCTCTATTCCATAGGCATGTGTCAATTTATCAAATGAAGTATTTATTCTAAATCATACCCCACTAATTATAGTGTAAGGATTTCTAGAAAGCTAATTAATTAATGCATTCTTAAATTTAAGGGGCCACAACAAGCAATCCTATCCAGACAACCCCCCCCCCCCCGGACAGCTCACACCCCCCAGAATTTCCCACTCCCCCCATGGACACTCCCTTCACTCAAAAATCGATATTTCAAGATCACTCCCCCATTATATAAAAATATTATAAACTTTGTGTTTTACATCCTTTGAAACTATTTGAAAACAACATTTGAGAGGTTATTCTCTAATGTGAAGATGCATAGATTGACTGATCTGTGGAAGAATGACCACACAGACCTATCTATTCGGCCAAATCAAACCATAAAACAAAAAAACATATGAAGAACAAAAAAACGAAGGTACCAATTAGATATTTTAAGTACATAAGAAAAAAATTGATTGATTGAATATGGATCTGTGGAAGAAGTTTTCCTACGGCAGATAGACGTTAAATTTAGGGTACCATTCGAGTGTAAGGGGAACAACATTCCCAATCAGGATATATGGTGACAAATTTTCAATGTTTTTAAAAATATGTTATGATATATTTTATATCCCAACAGTTTAAAAAACCATTGGGAAATAAAATAAATGGGAGACTATCCCAAGAGTTTCCATGAACCATTGGGATAGAACTGCATAAGGCCATTGTATCCCAATGGTTTTCAAAAACTATTGGGAATACCAATATTAGATTACCTTTTTCCAATGGTTTTCAAAAACCATTGGGATAGGGTTATTGCTATAACACATAATTCTAGTAGTGGTTCTAGTTTATTATAAATAACGTAATTGAATCATATGTATAACCAAGGAATCCTATGATGATGATGATGATGATAAAAAGGATCCACAGAATTAACCAGGGGATCCTTGACCTCAATGGTCAAGCCAAATCAGTGATTAACATTAGCCTATCTCTAATGGTTCTACGTTTATTCCAAGTGGAATTACCCCTGAAAATCCATTGTGATATAATTAGCTTTGTACAAGGATCTTGTCCAATGTAAAATAAGATAAGAAATTACCTGGCTCAATGGGTGTATCTCTAGTTATACATGTCTAAAAGCATTAATCATTATCTAATATGTGTATAAAACGAATAATAATATTGAAAATATAGTGAAGCGATCATACAAAGTCATGTTGGGAATCCTAAAGTAGAAAACGACTGAGTTCTGATGTTGGAATATCCCTTGAAAACCAATATCCATAAATTAGAATGGTGTCCATTGAGTGTAAAAGTAATTCCCTTTGGAATCCAAGGTTAGGTTAAGTCTTACAAATCATGTATATATGTACAAGTCTCTATGGAATAGAACAATATACAATATACATTTTTTTAATTTATGACTTTTATTACTCATCCCATTTAATAATTCAATTGGTTCATTCTATACCATTAAATCGAGTGAAAAGGGTAACAGATTTAAATCATTTCATTAATCTCATATTTAATTATCAGGTTATTTCCATTACTTTTCATAAGTAGGAAAATGTATGATAGGTAAAATAAACCAATTACTATTTAATTATAATTTCTAGTTTTTGTGATATATATAATATAATTTCCAATTTTGATTGAGATTCATTTATTATATTAAATCAATTACCTTAGAATGATGAAATGTTTCCATGATTTAATAACCATTATAAGTTTGATCGTTTTATTAAAACCCTCCCCTTTATTAAGGAAACTCAAATTACACCTTAACGGTGGCGCATATAGTCATAATGAATCTATAAGAGGAATTAATAATGAAAGAACCCTACTTGGAGAAGTCATCATTGAGTTTATAACCTCCAATAACAAATGACACATATAGAACGGTGCCTAGAATATGTGAATGATTATTATAACTTTCAAATATGAATAAAATAGGAAACACCTGATGAAAATTGCATGTATAAAATGACTATATTTTATAAAATAACGAGACTTGGGAGATGAGTAAAAAGACAACCATCATAATGATAAAACACTCACCTCATCCAATATCAGCCTTTAGTTTTCCTTGGATTAGAATAATATTTATTTTTAAATAAACTCCTAGTAAGTAGGGCATATGAGCGTGTTTCAAATTAATTTTCCCAAGGATAAGGAAAATAATGAACTGAGATAAAGGATTGATGATAATAAATGGAGGAATAAATCATATCAAATAGAGATTCCATTAGACACCAAATAATGCAATTGGATCAATATAAATCTTGAATAGAAATTGGGAGTTCTAGTATGAGAAACGGGATACCCTTTATAGGATATATGAGAAATAACTATAAAGGAAAAATTAAATAAATTTAAGGGTAAATCGCAATTGCACCAAAAAAATATATGGTTCACACAGTTTAGCCCCATGGTTGGCAAAAACATGAACCAACTATGTGCCTCACAGTAGTTAATGATGGACCCTGAATGGTTTTATTTTCATGGGTTGACTAACCATGAACAAACTATGAAATTCCCCCTACTGTATTTTTTGTCAAGACACCCATAGGGGCTTGTGATCTAGGGAACACAGTTTTAGAAATATTTGTACCTTTTATGGACCTCTCTCTAGCACCAAATGGTATCTCCTAAATATTTTTCCAGTATTATTTCCCTATATATATGTACTCTAGGCTTGGAACAATCCCAAGATACCTTTGATACACCCATATTCTTAATAAGAACCCTTATTATGTCCTAATTAAATAATTTCATAGAAATTCAATGGATCCATACATGAAATAAAAAATGTGTTCTTACACCAATTATGTTTAAAATATTATTTAAATTATACAAATTATTATTTATTTATAATTTATCTCATAACAAATTGTGTAATCCAATTTATATTGCATTTTAGTATAAGTACATTTTTGGGTTTTAAATTGGATTTTTCTGAAAATTATTTTAAAGTGCATAATGATTAATTTTTTTAATTAATTAAAAACACCCATAATGAAAGATGAATTATATTAAATGAATATATTATATATCTAAAAATATTATTTAATGTTAATATAATGATTATTAATGGTAATAAAGTTAATATAAATCATCTTTTCCATGAAAAATAAACTTCTGAAAAACTGGCGATTTCAACGCATCTATTGGTTAAAATTTAAAATAAATTATGTGAATTTTCTCTATTATATTTTTTAAAATTGATAAAATATATGAAATAATAATAATATATATTATCTAATGAGGTCAGATTAATTTTTAACAATGATAAAAATTGATAGCTGAAAAAATATTTTACTCTGGTTATAGTAAAAAATGATTTATGAGGGGTTAAAATAAAAATATTTGGATTAAGATGACCTAAAACTTATATAAATTTGATGGTGATATTTTTCCCTCATATAGTTTAATAAATAAAAATTATACATTTTTATCATTGTAGCATGTGAAAAATTTATGTTGGAATTTTTCTTTTCAAACATTACAAGTGTTCCATAGTCCTCACATATAAAATACCACCCTCAATACTATTTTATTCACACCATATGACCAATTTATTTTATACATTCCCTGAAACAAAATACCTTCCTCACTTACACATACACAAAATAAAATACATATTCTGATCACTGGGTAAAAATTAAATACCTTTTAAATATATTACATTTTTTATGACATCATAATTATCAAATATTGATGTAATTAAATACAATAAAATATATTTTCATAAAACATATGTTTTACATATAAAATAATGTGATTTTCGATTTGTTTGATTAATTTTATGGTGCCTTAGTAGATCCTCTAAGAAATGTAATATATATTAAAATTTTAAAATGTATTTTTATAGCATGAATCACATGCACATAGGAAGGAATAATGTTTTAATAAGTTCATACTTTTTCCTTATAAAATAATGTTCACCACTCTCCTTTAGGAAAAACCATAGGTTGGTTTATGATTTTTATTAGTTTAATGTGCAGTTTCCAAAACCTAAATGATAAATAATTCCCTCTAATTTCCTTTATAAACACACTAAACCTCCCATTCCTATTCAATGAAACCATTTGTAGCTCAACCAACCTCTTAAATATTCTCTCTATAATCCTCTAAAGCTTCCCCAAGATCCCACGAATCCTCTCTCAAGCCTCTCCCAAGCCTTTCAGAACTCACATCCAAGTAAGGGATCCTAACTTTCCTTCCTTCCATATTTATGTCCAGGTTTCCATATCTTGTTATTCACTTTTATTTTAAATTAAAAATATTTGGGGTATGATTTTTCACCTCCCCTATAAATACCATATTATTTTTGAATGATGAGAGTCCCCATTTTCTCACACTAATGCATCCCATGTACACATATTTCCATGCCAAACTTCCATAAGGGATTTTTTCTATGCCCATTTTAGTCCAAAATTTTTTATGTTATTATACAATTCAATATTCAATTAAAAAAATTGGGCTATGATTTATAATCACTGCGATACATCCCTCCATATATTTTAATGATGAGAGACATTTTTCTCTCTAATTAATACCTCCAATTTACACATGTTACCATGATGATATTCCCTAAATAATTTCTCTCTCCTCATTAAATTTAAGAAATTATTTTATATTATGTATTAATATTCCATTAAATATGTTTGATATTACATTCCATAACACCCTTATTTCCCATTTCATGTAGAAATGATGAGTAACCCCTCTATATCTCATCAACCCATTTTACAATTTCTTTTTGATGTCATTATGCTGGTGATGTTACACCAAAATTTCCAGGACAAAATCATCGTGTATGTGAAAATCATAACAACTTCTATATCAAGGGTATTAACCATTATGAACATGTACCTGTTGATTTAGGATATACATTTAGGTATTCCATATCTCTTAATAAATGAATAAATTATTATTTTTAATGACTCCAAGTGGTATGATCTATATGAGACACTTATGAATGAAATGAAATTATTTAGGAAGGTGTGCCCTAATAGCGCTTCAATGCATTATGTAATGATTAGTATCATGATACGAAAAGTGAAATGAGGATTTACTCATGTTAATTCAAGTGTAATGAGGGTCTACTCATTCTCCGTGTGAAATGATCCTTGGATCTTTCTAATATCATGTCAAATGTTGTTTTCACCTTTCCATGTTATGATAATCTTGTTATGTCATGCCTTTATGTTCATGTTTCTCTAATGCTCCATCTATATACATATTTTATAAAATTTATTTTATTCGTAATTTTATGCCTTTTTTACTCCCTTACTATGAATTATATCAAACCCTTTTCTAATATATGTCCCCATGTTATCCCATGCAATGGTAACTATGAATGAATGTTGTGGTGCTGTTAAAAATGTTTTAAATTAAGATGATGTATCTTTTTTTAAGATCTCTTGTAGTGTCCCTAATTTCCAAAGACACTATACCTCTTCATTTTCATAGTTTTATTTACTACATGTTTATGTAATAACTCATGCCTAAATGTGTTGTAAAGGGCAGGGTAGTGATAGTTGGTACCAAAGTATATGTTTAGTATTTTATTAGGATTAGAAAACCCTGGTTTAATCCATGGGGATAAGGATAAGTATTGTAAAAACATCTCTCGTTTTTGTTCAGTATAGAGTATGTTGTTTATCAAGTAAACACGTACCTGTCTAGATATAAAAAAAGTAGAGGCGGCTCTGGTACTGAGGTATCTTGGAGTAAAATCAAAAAACAATGCTTTGTGATAGACTCGTATGGGGACTGGTGCACAACAAAGGGCCCTGCTGCACTATTCGTTACAACACTACTGATAGATATGTTTTGGTAAATTCATATTCTTAGTATGAACCATTATAAAGGGAATAAAAAAAGACTATAAGAACATATGTTTGGAAGTAGATCATGGATAACATAGATTAAATCGTATAAATTCATAAGTTAACAAAATAAATATAATTTATAATTAATCCATTTTTCTCATTAGATTACCCTTTATGAGTTACCCATAACATTCATTTTATTCTATCCAATGGTCTGTAACATGATATCATGGGATAACAACCGATTCAAAGATAAATGTGATGACTATTCTAATGAGATGCCTGATCGGGTTAGAGTAAGAATCACAAATAATTTTTCATGATACGCTCTCAGTTAACTCATGTTTTTAATAGAAACATGGTTCAAGAAGAACGTTCACCCCCAACCCCCATAAAGAATATGCTGCAATCAAGAGAATCATGAGACAAATGCCTCATAATTTTATTGGATCATATGATACCTCAATCACTGAAAAATTGATCAACTCCTTTGAAATGATCCTCTCTATCCATGAATGTTATAAACAAGAGAAGGTTCTTATAGATGCTTATTGTATGGAGGGTGAAGCTGATCAGTGGGGAATATTGACCTAAAATACGAACCCTGAGGAAGAGATCGAGGCATTGGAATTCAAGGATTCCCAAAAAAATGTTTTTTGATAAATATTTTCCATGAACCATCCGACATAAGAAGGAAGGGAGTTCCTTTCCCTCAAGAAAAAGAGACATCTAATCCATCAGAGTATACATATAAGACTTCCCAAGGTTTTCACGATATGATTTCAGTGTTTTTGTTACCTCTGAATGAAAGTTGACCGCTTCTTTGGTGGGATAAAAGCTATCCTTCAGAAATCCCCAGAGATTTGGTACTTTGATAGCTATATAGAAATTTCTTGATGTGCACTCAAAGTATAAAAGAAGATTAAAGAATCTCATAGGTATTATAGGGTTAAGAGGTGGAAAGTGTAATTTAATTCTGGTTGTCTCATGGATAAATCCAAGAGTGCTAAAAAATTCTAGCACCCTACTTACCAAAGGTGTGGAAAGAATCACACTATAAATTTACTGAAGGTGACGATGAAATTATTTTGGTGTGGAAGATAAAGGAACCATTACATTTACTACAGAAAAGAAAAACCTGATACTGTGACGGAGGAGAGGAAGACTCCATTCGACCTTCAACGCATTTTTCATTACTTCAAATACAAAAAACTAGTGCACTTTTCAAACCAGTTCACTAAAACAATTGTTTTTTAAGGAAACCAATATCCTCGAAGGTTGAAATGGAGATATTTTTTTGTCACTACCATAGAAGGTAACCCCGATAACGATGTGGTGATAGGTAATCTAGTTATTCATTCAATAATAGATAATGTAGTTTTTGATTCTCGTTCTACGCATTCTTTTATATCCTAGAAGATTAGTATAACAAGCCCAACAGTGCCACGAATCATAGTCGTAAAGTTGAGCATAAGAATGGAAAATGGGGAAATTATTTTATCCCATGAATATAACTCATCCCCTATGGAATTTTATGGACTTAACTTCCAAGAAAACCTATTCATACTCCCTCTTGTGTAATTTGATGCAATTATTGGAATAGATTGGATTTCCCTATATAGAGCCAACAAAAATTGTCTTCCGAGGGATATCACTCTCCATATAGTGAATCGACCCCCGATTTTGTACCAGTTCATAGAGGAGGATGATTCTCTTTTAGCACTATCATCTCAAGCATGGATATAAATAACCTATGATCACACGTATCCTGATCAGATGATTGATTCTAAGGAATCATCCATCCTTGAAGACATGCCTATTTTTAGGGAATTCATTGAAGTGTTTTCCAAGTAATTGCATGGTCTTCCACCAAGAAGAGATGTTTAATTCTCAATTGATCTTATACCTGGGGCTTTTCCAATATCCAATACACCAAATAGAATGTCTTTTCTAGAGAATGAGGTGATAAAAAACAACTATAGGAGAATCTGTATAAATGGTTTATACCCCCCTTGTTCATCACCATGGGGCACACCAGTCTTCTTCATCAATAAGAAGGATCAGTCAATGTGCCTTTTCATTTATTATCATGAGCTCAAAAAACACGATAAGGAACAAGTATTCTATATCACGAATTAAGGACTTGTTATATATTCTATGTGGAGCACAATAATTCTCCAATGTTGATCTGCAGTCAGGATATTACCATGTTAGGGGGAAGAATAGAGATATCTTCAAGACCACATTTTGTAAATGGTATGACCACTATGAATTCATTTTAATTCCATTTAGACATACTAATGCTCCAGATATCTCTATAGACAAGATGAATTGAGTCTTTAAAGATTACCTCAACATCATCTTGGTAGTTTTTATAGATGACATTCTAATATAATACTATACCAAGGAGGGGCATGAAGAGCATCTAAGCATAGTACTATAGACCTTGTGAAAGGAGAATATCTGTGAAAAGTATGGAATGTGTGAGTTTTGGTTGAATGTGGTCTCATTATTGGATCATACCATCACATGAAATGGGATATATGTGAATCCCACCAAGGCAGCTGCAATTGAGGGATGGTTGAAGCGAACATTGGTGACATATATCCATAGCTTCCTGTGGTTATCTAGATATTATCACTGATTTTTTAGAAATTTGTCATGATTTTCATACTCGCTTACATACCTAACTCGTATTGGAGTCCAGTTTTCATGGAGTGATGAATGTGAAGATAGCATTGTGGAGTTGAAAATAAGTCTTTTCACTAACCCTTTGCTCAAAATACCCACAATTGGAGAACGTTTTTTGTATTTAGGGATGAATTGATGAAGGGTACGGGTTGTGTGCTGATAAAAATAACAAAGTCACTGTCTATGATTCAAGGAAATTGAAATTTCATGAAAAAAAGTATCCAACACATGATCTAGAGTTGGCTGTAGTAATATTCACTTTGAAAATTTGGTGGCATTACCCATTTGGGGAGATGTGTGAAATATAAACTGATCACAAAATTCTCTATTTTATATTCACATAGAAAGAGTTGAACAGATGGTAACGAAGATGGTTAGAGTTGATCAATGACTATTATAGCTCAATTTACTTCCACTCAGGGAAAGAAAACAGGGTTAATGATTCTATATGTAAAAAGGATCCAACAACTATATCATTGATTAGAGTTGAAAAGGATCCAATCTTCTAAGACTTGATGAATTTGGTCATGGGAATCATAAATAAGGGAACATCATCAATCCTTTCACAAATTATTACACAACCACCTCTTTTTGAAATGATAATGGATGCTCAAAAAGTATAATTTGGGAAATTAGAAGAAAGTGGAAACTATCTAGAATTGTAAATCCTTGGAGTTCAATGTTAATGAAATACGAATTGTTAGATTTTGGAAAATTCTACGGTATCCATAAAATCTAGAGTTAAAGAATGAACTTTTGGATGATTCACATAGATCGAATTTCTACATTCACCCAGTAAACCCAAAGATGTATCGATATCTCTAATTGCATTATTGGTGGGATAACATGAGGAGTGATATCAGTGAGTATACATCAAAGTTCATGGTATGTTAGTAATCTAAGGATGAGAGGAAGTATTATAAAGGGATGATGCAACCATTACCCATACCAAAATGGAAATGGGAGAACATCACCATGGAATTTTTCACCAAAAATCTAAATACATACATAGTAAACAATTATATATGGGTTGTCATGGATCATCTTATAAAGACTATATACTTTATTTTTATTCAACATGATTTCTCACTGATAAACTAGAATGAATATACATCATAGAGGTGGTAAAGATGCATGGAGTACCACTATCGATTGTATCCAATCGAGATCCATGATTCAACTCTATGTTCTAGAAGAATCTCCAACACACTTTGAATACTGAGCTGAACATCAGTACGGTTAATCATCCTCAAACTGATGCCCAATCTAAGCACACTATCTAAACACTTGAGTACATGTTGAGAGCATGATCAAAGGAATTCAAAGTAGGATGAGATTTACATCTTCTTCTGGTTGAGTTCTCTTACAATAATAATTTCTACTCAAGCATCCAAATGGATCCTTATCAAACCTTTTGTGGGAAGTGGTTCAGAACACCAACATGTTGGGATGAAGGTGTGTAGAACAAACTTATATGTCCAAAAATGGTCTAAGAAACGGTAGAGAAGGTTAAGACCATCCAGTAGCACATTAAAGCTTCTTAGATTCGAAAGAAGTTATATATGGATAATCTCTAAACAGACCTATATTTTGATTTTTAGAGACATGGTATTCCTCTGTATATCACAGTAGAAGATAGTTATGAGATTTGGGATGAAGGGAATGATTATTCCAAGGTACATCATTCCTTTTGTGATCCTTGGTCGCATTGGAGTAGTGGTTTATTGACTAGTACTCCCACTCAACCTATCTAAACTACATGAAGTATTCCATGTATCACTCTTGAGGAATCACATATATTCCCCTTAGCATGTACTCAATCAAGAGGTGCTACTGCTAGGGAATACCCTCTCTTATGAATAAAATCTGCTGAAGATCATATATCATAGGGAATTAGTTCTGAAAAATAATACAATGCCTCTCATCAAGGTGTTGAGGTGAAACCACAAATTTCAAGAAGTAATGTGGGAATCATAGGATGTGATAATGCATAGTTACCCTCATCTATTTTAGTGGGGGTAAAGGATATTTATAGGGAGAAAATTTTTATGGGGGGATATTGTAAAGACAAAAAAATTATTAATTAATATTTATCTTCATATAATTAAATGTATTATTATGTAATATAGTTATATAAAACAAATAAACTTCCTTGGTTTTGTGTTTTTTGATTTTAAAATTTTGTTAATAATTATTTCTGTAGCTAATACCACCGTCGAATACTTATCACATAATTATTATAAATATAGGGCTTTAACTAATCTGATTTACTCATAAAATGGAAGCAATGGTTTCATCTAGTACAATTAATCCACATAAAGATCATATTACATAGTTTGAAAAAGAGGTAGAATTATTGGGATTCGTTCTTGGACAATCCTAAGCTAAGCTTCAACATGTTACTATTGAACAGAACTGCCTACATGAGAAATGGATGTTAATTCAGATTACCACACAAGTGATGTTATCAGAGCCACCCCATGAGTTTGTCCTTATCACACACCTTACCCATATGTATTATGTGGGTGTTATAAGGGTTTATGTGACAAGACCCTAGAACTATTATGTGATTTATTGTTTTTATTAGAATAAAGAATACAAATGTATTTAATTGTTGTTGCATTGTAAACATTTTTTAAAGCACAAATAATATTTTTAGTTAATATTTAATAAAGAAATATATTTTGATAAATTAATGGATTAAATAAAAAAATATTTTAATATAATATTACTAATAAATCACTTTATATTAAATTTAAATTATCATATATTTTTTAGGAATATAATTGAATGTTTTATTATAGATTCAAATCACTTTTGTCAGAACCAATGAATTTTCAATAAATATTGTTTTTTTAAGTAAAAAACAACTTATTTGGAAAATTATGTAGATAAAATTGATAACATTTTTTTATTCATGTTGTTGAAATTATCTAATGGTAAATTTTTCATAATTCTTTTAGATAGTCAATTTTTTGGGTAAAAATTAAATACTTTTTCAATATGTAATATGTTTTATGACATCATAATGACCCAATAGTGATGTAATAAAATAATATAAAAGTTATTCTTGTCCAATATACGTTTTACCATTAATATAATGTGATTTTATATTTTTTTGATTATTTTTTTGGTTTCTTAATGGACCCTCTAATCCTTATAAAATATTTTACCTTTTTAAAATAATTTCCTTCAGAGCCAGACTCACCTCCACTTCATCCAGCCCAATATTTTAATAATTTCGGCCATTAGCCTTATAAATAAATTTTTTACACTCTCCATTGGCAAAAACCAATGGGAAAACCATGGGATGGATTGTGGTTTTGATTAGTTTAAGGACTAGTGTCCAAAACCAAAATAACAAATAATTCCTTCTCCATTCAAATATATACCCACTAAACCTCACATCAATCTTCACTAAAACTATTTTAATCAAGACCAAACTCTATAATATTCTCTCTAGAATACTTCCAATGAACTCCATGCTCCCTATAATCCTCTCTCTTGCCTCTCTGAAGCCTTATGGATCACACATCCATGTAAGGGATCTTCACTTTCCTTCATTCATTATTCATTTCCCTATTTCCTTATATTTTCTGACCTTTTATTTTCAATTAATAATCTGGGGGTATAATTTTTCACATATCCTATACTACCCTCCTTATGTTTGAATGATATGAGACCCCTTCCTGTTGAATTAATTCCTTCCATGTACAACTGCTACCATCCTGAAATTCCTTATGAGATATTTTCTTTTCTCATTTTTTTCCAAAGAACATTATGCTTTTATACCCATTTATATTCAATTAAAAATGTTGGGGTATGATTTATAACCTCCCCCAAACTACCCTCTTTCTTTTTGAATGATGTTATACGTCATTCTCTCTTATTAATGCCTCCCATGTACACTTATTACCATGCCAAAATTCTGTACTGAATTTCTCTATCTTCATTTATATTCATGCAATTATTTTATATTATGCATATAAAATTCACTACATATTTTGGGATATTTTATTCCATTACCCATTTAAATTCCATTTCATTTAAAAATTATTAGATACCCCTTTCTCTCTGATCAACCCATTTTATGATTTCCATTTGATATCGTTATGTTGCTGAAGTTACACAAAACATTCCATTCCAAAATCATTGTGTAATTGAATACTATAAAAACTTCTCTATCATGGGTATTTACCTTTGTGAACATGTACATGTTGATTGAGGACATACATTTTTTATTACACATATCTTATTCACGGAATAAATTATGATATTAAATGAATTCACGTTGTATGATCTTTGTGGAACACTTATGCAAGAAATGAAATGATTGAGAAGGGACCACCCTAATAGTTCTCTAATGCATTGGCTAAAGATTATTATCATGATAAATAATGGGAAACGATGGTTTACTAATGCTAATTCAAGTGCACTGATGGTTTCCTCAAGCGCTATGTGCATTGATCCTTTGCTCATGCTAATATAATGTAAAATGTTGTTTCCACACTTCCATATTATGATAGTCTTTCTATAGCATGCCTTTATGTTAATGGTTATCTTATAATTTATTGATATGCCTATTTCCTAAAAAGTATTTTACTCGTCATGTTATTCATTGTTTACTCCCTTATTGGGATTTATAGCTCACCCTTTTCCTATGTATTTCCTCATGTTATCCCATGAAATTTCATGTGTGAATGAATTTTGTGGTCAGGTAAAATAAGTTTTTAATAAAGATGTTGTATTTTTATGTCTTAACATGTCATGTAATTTTCCTAATTTTACAAGGCTGTGTACCTATCAATACTCAGATTTGTATTATATGACAGTTGATGTAAAAAATCATGTTTATGTGTGTTGTAATGAGAAGGGTTTCTATATCGCTTTTGATATATTATATCCTATAAGACCTGATAATAAATATATTTATTGTATCATTAGATATTATTCTTATAGAATCCATAACATTATTAAATAAATATTACATTATTTTAATGATAAATAACCAAATAGCATTACAAAACCAGGATCCAAAGGATAAGTGTATTGGGAAAATTAAGACCCTAAATCGGTTATGAATAATATAATATTAAAATTTATTTAAATGATTCTTATTTATCATTCTAAATATCATTTTCTCCTTTGTACATGTAGTCACTATAGGAAATACATCAATGAAAGGGGAGATCTAAAATCCCAGTAATAGGATAAATAAGGTCTTGAATTAATATAACATGGGTGAGCATAATCCACATCATTATATCATAATCATATGTAAATAACTGTAATCCTGATATGAATAATTGAATAATGTCATGGAATCTAGAAACACATAAAAAATGCAATATCGTGTCTTAGCTATCAAATATCATACATAGTTATAGAAAAATCTAACATCATGCCCACACATAACATCTGTCCACGCATAAAATATGTGGATAATCATAAAATCATAATTATGAAAACATATATCATCATGTTAACAAATATTTCACATTGTATCATGATATAAATAACACTACCCAATTGAATGCAGTGCTATATAATTCCATGGGCCTCTCTAAGCTCAAAACATTTACATTATCATGCATCCAAATAGAATGTGTATTAGTCAATTTCATAAAGTTACCCATGTAGAGGAATAGGTTTCATAAATCATGGATAAACATGGGGATCTAGAATGAAATAGGAAAATCATATTGTGTATAATATTCATCATTCTTCAATGAGGAAGAAACAACTCCAGAGAAGTCAAAATGTGTTTCCAAAAGAAGTGTTCTTTGGGAAATCATTGTGTTTTTCATAAAATCGAATTGAAAAAAAAATATATCCAAAAAATAATAAGGTATAAAAATTTAAATTAATTTTTATGAATATTAAAAGAATATATATATTGTTTTTTTAATGAAATAATAATAACCAAAAGAAACTATGTTGGGTTCGAGAAACCCCTTAACTTATGAATGAATGATTACTCACTTTAATATCTGATATAATCAAATTAGATACAACATGTACTAAATAAAAAAATTATTATGAATTTATTTTATTTATTAAAATTGTATTATGTTTTAATGGAAATTTTGATGATTTATAGAGTTCAATTCTGTCATTCAAGGAGTGTTCAGTTTCTAAATTTTCACGATTTGTTCATTGTATACAATTCTGGATGTTCATTTAAAATGAGATTAATTAACTAGAATTGAAATTAATTTTTATTAATGAAAATTAAAAAAATAGATATTATTATTTATCATTTATTTATATGTATGACAATGATTACATAGAAAATATATTAATGAAAATGATTTAATTAATATTGGTTGTTTTTACGCACATAACGAACCTATATAATTTTATTTAATATCATGATTATATATTTCTCCCAAATTATTATATAAAATATAATATGTATACTAAAATATGAAATAACCATAATAATGGTTTTATTACCTACCTTGAATTTGGTAATGGAAAATAAAAAATAAACCATCCATAGATTCATTATATCTACACCTCAAAGATGATGTTTTATTTTTTAGAATAAATTGTAGGGGAAAAGAGGTTTGATGATGGATATTCCATCGACATAATGATATTATAGTTTATGTAAGTTTTTTTGTTATCATTCAACTGGAATAAGGGTGGTGGGGAGATGATAAGAAATAAAAATAAATTAAAATAGAATGAAAAGGGATTTTACCTCTTGAATTTATTCCCCTTGAAAACCTCCTTAAGCCACTTTAATTTGGAATTTTATAAACACCATAGCTCCTACTTGTGAGAAATAGGATTACAGAGGTAATTGGGAAGAATTTTTACAATCTTAATGGATTATAAGTTGTAAGGAGAGTAGGTGTTGGGGGTGTTATTCATATGAGGAGGAGAGGGGTATTTTTATTATTATATTCATTGTTTTATAATTTTTTCTCAAGACTATCAATAGTGTTGAAATGTTTCACTAAATATATCAGAAAAATAATTAAAGATCAATATTATTATGCTTACATGACTCATATATCACAAATATCTCAAAAATTCATGTATTCATCTTATATAATTAATTATCATATTTTACTATTCACTAAAAATATAACGATTTTAGGAAAATCCAAAAAATTCAGCCTAACCATTTTTTTGACTTGTAGAATTAAAAATATGACCCCATTTATAAAAATAATTTTCTAAATATGTAATGTTTCATTTTTAAATAAAATAATTATTTATTGGAAAAATACATATTTTAATATTTTAATTGATTTTATGATAAATTTAATAATTAATTAAGGTGTTATTAAATTATTATCCAATAATAAGAAAAAAATTATTAATTTATGAAAAAATTTTATAAAAAAATTATTCTAATTCAATATATTAATTATATTATTATAAATAAAAGATTATGTTATAGAAAAATACCAACACATAACTTATCATTTTTAAAAAAATTCTATACATATACCATGATATAGATATATCATATTTTTCATCTATAAGATACGTAATTTATATTTTTTCATTAATAAGAGAGGTTATTATTCAATTGGATATATTACTATTCCTAATTTTCATGTTACTATTCCATCGATATATGATCCTCAATTTCTTTAAATATCACTTCTTTCATTCATAGTCTATGAGACAGACTGGAGTTTATATTAGGATATTTATGCTATCGTTGTGTTTTATATAATATAAAAAAATAATAAGTGAAAAAATTTCATTGACAAAAGTTTGGATCATTACATTCTTCCTCCCGTGGAAATTTCATGCTTGAAATTTCATTTTACATAATAAGGTTATAATGGGTATGGATAATTCTCATTCATTGCTTCCACAAATTATCATTTCACACATTCATACATAAGATCCCTCCAAAACACATTAAGAAGATGAGTTCTCTTATTGTATAGTACATTGTATCTATGATCCAAGATCATTACTAGATAATATTAATATGAGTGGTTTTTCACCTGTTGTATGATCTCCATATTTTGTATAAGTGAGGGGTCAGGTATGTTCTTCCTCTAGAAAGATACAAGAAACATGCGATTAACTAGTTTCATATTTAGTGGAAGTTAAACCTGATAGGCCACTCCTCCTATGTGATCTAGGATATCAATAGGGCCCATGTACATTGTGAAAATATTTCCTTTATTTTCGAACTACATGACTTAATTTCATGGTGTTATTTGAAGGAAGACATTATCTCTGACATCAAAATAAAAATCCCTTCAACGGTTGTCAGCATATCTCTTTTTATGACTCAAAGGAGCTTTAATATGTTTCTAGATGGATTGAGCCATCACTATTATCTTTAATAAATGATTAGGTCCAAGTATATTTCATTCACCATCTTTATAGAAATAAGTTGGAGTTATACATCATGTTCCATACAGAGCATCATACAGAGCCATCTAAATACTTGATTGAAAGAATTGTTTTATATGAGAAGTCAAAAAATTGAATATTCTGATCCCATTCAGCTTTAAAATCAATTTATTAGGCTCCTAGCATGTCCTTGAGAATATAAATAGTACTTTTATATTGTCCCTTAATTTGAACCATCATCTATTGTGATGTTTAGGATATCAATTTATCATTAAGATTCTGGTAGTTATATTTATAGGTCATCAAATATTATGAGGTGTATAATATCACATTATCATTATTCATGAGTACATAACCTAAAGATTTAATTAGAGAATCATTTTATATAAAAAATCCACTTATTGGTTCTGTGAGTACAAGAATACTGATCAACCAATAATTTGGCACCTTGAATCATTCCCCACATAATTCTATCTAGACATAATTTACCCATTTCCTTGATAACATAGTTAGCAGGCCAGAATGTCATTAGAACTTTCTCACAATATGATGGTAGTACCTTATTAATCTATAAAAGTTGGGGATTTAACATAGTTTTTATGGTTTATAACTCAATTTCAATTGTTTTTTAAGGGCCAAAAAAACACCTCACATGTGATCATGTTTCACATGAATGTGACTGTATTCACCCATAAGTCTTACATTCTGAACATGGAATACAATTTATCCATCTTTAATTTCACTAGTGTATTTGTAATATTTTCATCATGTTCCTCTTTATTCTTGGAGTATAAGTGAATATCACTCATAAACACTACCATTATTTTTTCAACACAGTGTTAAAAAAATTTATTCCTAAAATCTAGGAATATTGCAGTGAAATTATTAAATCAGAATGGAATCACTAGGAACTCATAGTTCACATTCCATGTATAGAGAAAAAATCTTCTAAAAATATTTCTTCATCACCTTCAATTGAGGAAATCTAGAACAATTATCCACCTGTGGGAATTATTGATCTCAGCATAGTTTATTGAACAAGTAATCAATCTTTGGAACATAATATATGTTCTTTATAGTGATCTTGTCGAGTTCTAGGTAATCAGTAGAAATCGTAATTTATCCATTTATCTTCTTCACTAAAGGAACATGTGCCCCTAATGCGTTTTACTAGGTCATATAATGCCATTGCCTAAATTATATTGTATCTGCTTCTTTAACTCCTATATAAAAATTGAAGCTATAATTTTACGGAATTTTATGATAAGAGTATCCCCATGAATAGTTTTTATTGATAATTATACATCATGATCTAGGGGATTTCTGGTTAACACTTCAAGAAATAAATCATTACATTCCCTCATAATAGGAATTTCTTCAAAGTTGACGAATTCCTTTTACTTACCCATTTATGTGAGGTGTGCTTCTTCACAGGGCATCAACACCCACACCATTGGCAGATTTTTCATAGGAGATTCATGGTATTATTTTATTTTTTTTAGGAGCTTGGTATAGTTCATAATATGAAAACAATTTCATTTTCCCTATAGTTTATGTCTGATCGAGATGAGTATAGGCAATCCATTCTAAATACAGCGTCAAATTCTACCAAGCGATGTATCATATGATTCCCAAGAAAAATCCCCCTACATATGAAAAAAGGATAATATTAAAACACTTGGGTTAAAATGATCATACAACTTTTATTGTTGATATCTCTTCTTCAAGGAATCGTTGATTCAATTAAATATTTATATCAAACATTCAAGACATAATGGATTCTGTAGAACCTGAATAAAAACGATTTTCTCCATTCTTGACTGAATATTAAGTACACCATTTATGAATTTGTTTTCTTGATCAATATAAATTGTATTGATGGAATAATATATACCTTTACCTTTTGTATTTTATGGATTCTAGATCTAATTACCATTGAAGAGGAAATTTTTAGTTCATTGGCTTGTGTTGTCCCTTGATCCCTATAGTTGAGGTATTGAACCATGAAATGTTCACTCCATTACACCATTATGTTGGCTAGATTCTTCATGTATCTCTGACATACATGAGCTCTATGACCTTATCTTCCACACTTGAAGAATTTTTTCCATCCCATTGAGTCAATTACCATGATGCTCATTACACATTTTTATCATGTTAGTGGTTGAGTTTTCTTTCCAGTTTTTCATTAGATCATTCATCTTAAAACTCCTTCTTTGATTTATTGTCTCTATACACAAGAGAACATTCTACAAACATCATCTCTACTTTAAGAGCACATTGAATAACTTATTAATAGCTCCCAAAGTATTAAATAGATAGACATATTGATTGCTTTTAAACAACTACCAAATATATCTATATTCCTATCACATTTATAACCAAACAAGAGTCGTACCTTGCTAGCCTTGTGAAATTTTATTTGTAAGTCGATATAGATTCAGCTTCTACTTGCTTAAAAGCTATTAATTATATCTCCATATTTGTATGATGATTTTGAGATTAATACTTATTAAAAAATACTTTCTTAAAGTCTTCACACTCCATCTTATTAATTTCATCCTTTTTCTTGGTTCGCTTAAGGAACTCCCACCATTGATCAACCTATCCATCTAAATGATCAAAAGATAGAGTCACCTTTTCCATGCCATAATAAAGGATTATTGATCATATATTCTCTATTTAGTTATCTCAATGTTCCACAACAATTGGATAGGATGACCCCTTAAATGTCGGTGGTCATTACTGTATAAAACATTTGATATCCAATTTCTCCCTCTTAAGAGAAGATGGACGTTGAAGAATATTTAGGTTATTGTTTATAGCCATGGATAGTTAGTTAAGGATCTCCATAAAATTTTTAATTCCACTACCCAATGCATTGGGGATATCATTTATGAAATAGATATATTGTCCCTCACATGAGTTGTTGCCCAAATATCTTCTAGTTCCCAACATTTTCTAATAAAAAAATGTTTGAATGAAACAGAAATAAACAGTTCTTGAATAAATAATTTTTCCATTTTTTCAGTTAAATCTAATGAAATATCTTGTGGGATCCCTATGTTTACATTTTTTCTAAAAAAATTCTTTTTTTATTACATATACATATTCTCATATGATGGGGTTCCACTATTGTTTATTCATAATTACCATATTAACTAAACCATGATCTAATACCAACTGTAGTTATTATACATTTATTAAATAACAATTGCATAATTTTAAATATAAACAACATAATAGCATAATATAACTAGGATAAATAAGTTAGTAGAGTGGGAAAATTGAGAACATACATCCCTTATTCATAATGGAACATATACATTTATTTAAATTATAATTCATTATCATTCTAAAGATTACATTATCCCTAGTAAATGTTGTCCCATAAGGATATATATAAAAAAATAGGTGTACTAAAATCCTAGTATAAGGATCGATAAATACATGAATCAATGTCACATGGGTCAGTATAGTCATCATCCTTATAATGTAATCATTATCAAATCATAAAAATCAGGAGAGGAATCGTTATAAAAATTCATGAATGTTGCAATACATAAAAATGAAAAATCATATCTTAGTGGTAAAATAACATATATAGTTATGGACAAAGCTAGTAATATGCACACACAAAAAATATTTTCATAATAATAACATAATCATTTGGATAATATTTATAGAATCAGGTTCATGGATATTGCACATTAACTAAATAAATACATCACATTAACCAATTCATTCGAGCACAATATATTTTCAGGTGCACCCTCTAAAACATAACATTTAAATAATCATGTATCCCACATAGAATACATATCAATCTCATTCATAAAGTAACTGATGTAATGGAATGGGATTAATAATTCTTTAATTAATTATTAATAAAATTTGGGGTTCCCAAATGAAAACAGAAGAACATATTTTATAAAATATTAATCATTCTTTAGTAAGGAAGAAACAAATCTAGAGAAGTCAAAATGTGTTTTGGAAGGAGTAGTTTTTTTGGGAAAATCATTTTATTTTTCATAAAATAAAATTGGAAACATCTATATCCTGTAAAATAAAATATAAAGAAAATGAAATATTATTTTAGGAATATAAAATGAATATCCACACTAAAATTTGGCATTAATGATGAATAACTCAAAGAAAAGGATCTAGGTTCGAGAATTATCTTACCTTATGTCTGAATGCTTTCTTCACGTTAATATCATGAATAATAAAATAATAATTATTAATTATTAAATCCAAAACCTGTTATAAATTTAATTTATTTATTATAATTTTATTAAAATAATTTATGTCCATTTTGATGTGTTATATATTTCACTTCCACTATTCTGGGAGTGTTTGTTTTTCATGTTTTGATGATAGATTAACTTGTATACAAGTACTGTTCATGTAAAAATATAATAATTAAATTCAATTAGGAGTTTTACGTTATTAATTGAATTATATATTCTTACATGTTCGTATATATCATCTGGTTATATTTTATGAGGATCATTAAATATATAAAACAATAATGGAAATGATATAATTTATTATGGGTGTTTATACTACCATTGTTAACTTATATCATTTTATTAAAAATCATGTTTATCTATTTCTTCCAGAATATTATATAACTTATAATATTTATAATAAAATGTTATTTAACAATAATAATAGTTTTAAAACCTACATTAATGAATGTAATGGAAAATAAAAATGAACAAACAATGATAGGGATAAATCAACACATCAATCCTGGATAATGGGAGAGACAAATATGGTAAAAAAGAAAATAAATTAAAATATAATGAAAGAGGATCTTACCTCTTCAATTTATTCTCCTTGTAAACCTCTTTAAAGAACATGGGTTAGGAATTTTCTTAATAATAGAATCTCTTAGACATAGGGAAGATGATGGGGGAGGTAATTGGGTAAAATTTATAAAAGCTTCATGGATTAAGAGGTATATGGAGAATATTTTATGAGTGGTTGTATTTATAGGTTACGAGAAGGGTATATTTGATTATTATATTTTTTCATTAAATTATTTTCGATGATGAAAATCAAAAGGGTATAGCCTTACCACTAAATATATTAAATTATAATGTATATTTAGATATTATGGTTATTACATCTGTTTTACATCATAAATTATTCAAAAATTCATGTGTTTAGCTTTTATTTTAAATTATCGTATTTCATTATTCACCAAAAATTCAACTATTTTAGAAAAATACCAAAAAATCACCATAACTCTTAATTGTGGGTAGAATTAAAAAATGGACATCATTTTTTTAAAAAAAAATGATAATTATGAGTTCATTCAATTTTAAATACAGTCATGCTTTATTCAAAAAATACATATTTTAATATTATTATCGATTTTATGAAACATTAAAATTTTAATTAGGGTATCATAAAATTATCTTATATCCATAATTTAAGAAAATATTAATTTATCATTTTATTTTATGAAAATAAAATTTCTTTTTAATAATTATATTAATTATAAAATTATAAATAAACATTTATGTTTTACAAAAATACCAAAAGTTATTTTATCATTTTTAAAACATTTGTTTACTTATTCAATGATATAAATATATCACTTTTTCATTTTTAATATATTGAAATTTTAGTAATTTTTTTACTGGAGAGGTTACTATTCTTATGGTCAGATTACTATTCCTAATAGTCATGTAACTATTACAACGCTCAAGTTACAATTCCATCAGTATTGGTTCCTTAATTTATTTAAATATAACATACTTAATCCTTAATTTATGAGAATTTCTTTTATAGGGATATCTATGATATGTAATTGTTTTATAGTATATAACATAATTATAATAATGGAAAAGAATTATGTTGATAAAATTTGGGGTCATTATAATTCTTTCAAGCGTCTTATGAATGAATAGTACCAATGTGGTGAAGGATTTATGATATAATCTCTATTATATACAACTATTTATGAAAAGGGATTCTTTGGAGGAAATAATATGATCTTACTTTTCAAACCACATATATTTTATCTCTAGTAGTTATGAATTTTTTAAACATTCTTTACTTCTATTTAGTCCCTTATCAATAGAAGAAACATCAAGAAAGTCATTTTTATGTAATACGGATCATATATATATTTTTGTATTGGGTATCATTCTCATCTATATTCATGTTATATAATTTGTTTTAAAATTTTCAATTGTAAAAATAAATTATTTCCAAATGATATTTCCCAAGATCATTGATATTCTCTTAATATTTTTTCAAAGGAAATATTTGACATTTTACTAATGGGTCACTTTTGATTCACAATAATAAATGTTTGAAAAGAGTGATTATTTTGTACATTTACATCAAGAATTGATTTTAACTACATTGTAAGAATTATTTTATATGAATATTACATTTTATTTTATATGAATATTACTTTTTATTTTTTAAATTTTATTTTTACTCTAGTGGATTTTCATAAATTTTTTTTATTTCTTTGTTATTAATAGTTATTTTCAAATTTAAAAGGAAATTTTCATCAGAAATGTTATTAATTATATTTAAATTCATCAAAGACAACAACTCATTATGTTATATACAATCTATTCAGGATATTTGGTAGTGATACAATCCTTATTCATTATTTAGATGGGTTATGAGATTGACATGGATCTCGTTCGTTTTTCACATGTTAATAATGAAATGAATGAAAAATGATTATTGTTATGTCAAAAAATAAATGATTATAAATGTTTTTTCATTATTATATTTTGACATTTTTTATGATCGTGGGTGAATATAGATAGTTTTGGTAGAGCCTATTATTTGTTATTTTATTGATGTTTCCAGATAGATTCGGGTGATCCAGATATAGATTATACGATGGATGATCCAAAATAGTGCTCATATATATTAGGTAATGTTCCTTGTCTTTCTTGTAGAGAATTAAGGATTTTTCCAAGGTATTCTATTTTGGACCTAATTTGGATCCATTTATGTCAAATATTAGTTAAAAATGGGTTATGAATATTATGTTTCAAGGGTACCATCATTGTTTCTTTATTCTTGTATGGGATTTTAATAATTCCTTTGGTCAAAATGGAGGACGCATGGACCATAGTAATTGATTCTTAAGAATCAGGTATTTTATAAATAATTATAACATGTAACATGATTAATCATCTATGTATTAATAGGAATTCATATTCATATGTTATGATCATTCACATTAATTGTGTCTTCATACTGTTATGATCTTCTTATCCTAATTGATGATATTCAATAATTAATTTATATGTTTACCCTTACTGTGAGTTTCAGATCTCCCATATTATGATCCATATTCCATAGGTTATAAATATTTATGATTAAATTATTCATGTCTATAATCATTTATTTTGTGTTGTAGTTTGAGTGATATGGTGACGAATTAATATGTAATATGAAAAGCGGGTCCTAGTGGAAAAATGACTCCCTTTAATTCATGGGTATTTTATATATAATAGTTTATTAAAATTCTCTAAAACTCTAATCCGAAATGTTCATTGGGTATGTAAGTGATCCATTTTTAAATTTTTATTTTGTATGTCTTGGATTCAAAAAATTGGGTCACCTTCATTGGTATCAAATATAGAATTCTAAAGTTAATGTTTTTAACACCAAATTTGGGAGTTTGGGTTTGGAATGTTATATATGGTATACAAGGAAGGTTTTATATATCTATTTAATTTAGGATGTTCTAATGTGAGGTTTTATTAAGGGTTATGGACGCTAACAAAGGATTGTGATTTTACAGTTGATCATAAGTTTAACGGTATTGAGAATATTTTGGGATTATATGCACTTTGATTATTAAGGTTATTTTAATGGATGTTCGTTATAGTTATATGAACCTTGTAAATATATAATTTTAGGGAAAGGACCACATTTTTGTCAGGAGACAATCCATACCTTCTGAAAGGAAAACGAGACAGGAACCCTTAATTGAAGGATAATAATTTTGAAATAGCTACCAGTGGATTATGTGATGTCCTGGTTAGTATAACATCTTTATTTTTACTTAATTTTTTTAATAAAAAAGATAAATGTGACTTTCATAACATATTTTTTATTTTACAGATAAATAATGGATTGAAAAGTGATATTTTGACTATGTGATTAATGTAATTTCAAAAAAATATCACAAAATGTGTTGGATTTTTTTCTAAAAGTATTTGATAACCATTAAGGTTAAAAAATATATTTAATGGTATTTTGATCATATTTTTTGAGATATATGGTTATTTATATATGAAATGATTTAGTTTGAACATAGTGTTTTACTATTGAATTTATGATATTAATGTATTACTTTATCATATTATGGTATATTAACTATGGGAAACAAACTAACTTATGGTAAATATTTTTGTTTTGATTAATGCCTGAATATATGTTTAATATATTTATTATCCCTTTGGGGAATATAGTATTTCAAAAGATGAATTTTTTTCTTATTTAATTAAAAAATAATCTTTAAAACTAATTTATTAGAGAAAAAGATGCGATTTTTTTGCAAATTAATTAAACGATGAAATTATACTAATCAAGTAGGTATATTTTTTTTAAACTATTAGTCTATAAGGTAACTGAATTCCCCAACTATAAGAAAATGATCATCGAACAAAAAAAATTATATTACCATAATTGGCTATGACATACAATTATCCTTTTCAAAAACCTTGGTTTAGGGTTTTGTGGTTGTTGAATTTATCATGATCATTCGCATTCCTGTATTCAAAAAAATTATCACCCTCCATCATTATTTGAGAATTATATTTTTCTACCATGATAATATATTCACATCCCACTAATTTTTTCTACTTTAAAACCATGTTATGTGTTATTCTAGATGAAATTTATACTTCCATCTATTTATATTCACCTGGAGGTTTTATTGACCCTATTTATAATTTGGGTTTTCAGAAAATTATTTTCATACTTAAAACACATAATTATCGAGATCATTTCCAAATTGTGAAGAGGAAATTTATTAAGGGGTGATTAAAAGAACCAATGTTTAAAAATATGGAAGTTCTATTTTCTTTAATATTTCATATGAAACATCTAGATTAAATTTCCCATTATATATATTTCAATAAATCGCTTGCAGAACATGAAACGCCGGGTAAAACAATTATGTAATATAGTATATCGTTATAACCTATCTATTAAATTAATGGGTTTGAATTGGACGAAATAATTTATCAAAATTATATAATTTTGACATGAATAAAATAAATTCAATGGTTATATGTATATTTAAAAATAAAATATTATTCATTTTACAGAGGAAAAAAATCATAAAAATGTTTTTTTTCTAGAAGGCATTTTTTTCATGAATTGAGAACACACACTAAAATTAATTTTTAATAGATTTAGAAAAAAAATTAAACATAGAATTAATTTTTTAATTCATAAAATCAAAATTTCCAATTTTTAAATGTTGGGATTTTTTAGACGATATAGTTTTCTAGTGAATAGTGAAAATAAGGATTTTTGTAAAAATGTATCATATTTTAGATAAATTAAGTATTTTATAAAACCCGTTATTTTTTGTATAATTTATTGTAACATAAGTATTATTTGGTTATAAATAATTCAAATTAAAAATTATAATTCAATTTTATATTGGATTTTAGTAAAAGTTTTGTTTTTGGTTACAAAATATGGTTTTTATGAGAACTATTTTTATTTATATAATGTTTCTCTATTTCAATTAATTAAAACCCCGCTAATGATTAATTACTTGAGTAATATTAATATATATATATATATATTATTTTAATTTAATAATTGTTAATGAAAATATTATTAATATGAAATCATCATTTTTCTGAAATTAAACACTTCTTAAAAACTGTCTTTTTCATTACAACTACATGTTTTATTTTAAAATAATTCATTCTATTTTTTTCATTGAATTTTATAAAATGAATTATTATTTTGGATTCAAAATAATTTATATTATCAAATAATTTTACCTTAATTTCAAGACCATAATGAATACTGAAACCAATTAAATTATTTTACCACGGTTAAGGTTAAAACGAATTCATCATAGGAAAACGAAAAAGTTAATGGTAAAAATGGACTAAAATATTTTATAAATTATATTTTATGGATCTATTTAAACTTAATAATTTATATGTATCTATATGAGTTTACATTTTTGTTGTTTTATATGAGAAATATGGGTATCATTTTTACTTTTAAAACACTAAAACTGTGCCATTAACCACACTTAGAAATGTTCACCCACTCTCATATAAAATTCACACCATAAACCCCATTTTATTCGTCCATGAACTACCAAAATAAGTTCCCTAGTTCCCTCCTAACATTTAATAATTCCTTTTTGGTTATAAATGTATTCTAATAATTCTTTTAATGTTAACATGATGATGTATTAAGGATAATAGGTGTCGTTCTTAATTGAATGTTATATTTAATTTATTTTTCAGCACATTCAAATAATATTAAAATATTATGATATTATAAAAAATTGTAATTAATATAATGATATATTATTTTTTATTTCATTAAATAAATCTATCACTTCTTCCATAAAATGGTAATTGAAATCATCATTTGTGTGTATAGTGAAATACAGACTCATGAACTAATGTGATCTGTTTTTCATCACTGGCTATCATGGATGCTTAAAATGATGGATTTAAATTATATAGAACATATTTTTATCATAGTTATAGTTTTATAGTAATTATATCACAAACACCTTCATACTTTCTATTCTGTAGGGGATACGACAACATCACCCGTTTGTAGGACCAACTATCTCCTTTGGTAGCAACGTGATTAACTTTTCACTAATGATTTACATGGTGGTTAATAAGGTTAAATTTATAGAATATATGTAATATAAATGAAATATTTTCTATTTTGTTGATACTTTTATCATTCTTAAAAAATATTATCTCATTTTCTTTGTTACATTAAAAATTATAACAACTTTTCTTCGTATTTGTGGAAAACATCCTCCATGATACGGTGTGATTATTTTTCTCATCACCAAAGCACAGGGAAGTTATATATATAATTATAATTATTTAAATAAAAATATATTTTCTATATTATTATAAATCTCTAAATATAAAATATTATTTACCTTCTTTCCAAAATGATTACTAAAAAATGGAAATGTAACTCTTGTGTGTGTGTGGTCTAATGACTCCATGATTGTAAAGTTTTTAATTTTCATAGACATATTTTATGATTGATTTTAATAGAATAATTTATATATAAATATTTTAAAATTTTCTTCATTATTTTTATTGTATATGTACAAATAATTACCGCTTTGAGAATGGTCCAAACACAAAATCTATTTTGAAACAATGAACTTAATGACCTCGAAACACTTGACAATGAAAAAAATGATTAATAATTTAAATATATAATTATAATGAAATAAAATAAATGAATTTTGTATAAGGTATAAAACCTTTAAAATTATATTAACAAATAAAATAATTAATATATTTTTATTATATTGGTTTTCTTAACACAAAAAAATAATGTCAGATCAAAAGTAAAGGTTTCTCATCAAACTTTTTCTTATATGAGGCATATTCCATATTAAACAAATTTATTTATTTTGGGTTATATCAACTTCCATTTAAAGTATTTTATGAAAATTTACATGAAAATTAATTGTATTGATAAATCCATATGAGTTTCTATAGT
Organism: Viscum album; assembly: GCA_963277665.1. NCBI lineage: Eukaryota > Viridiplantae > Streptophyta > Magnoliopsida > Santalales > Viscaceae > Viscum > Viscum album. Next base: position 119,897,012 of record OY728137.1, read on the forward strand.
TCATGATGTTTTGATCCGGGTTTTACCAATGCAGTAAGAAACATAGCCGCAATTTTCATTATATGAGGAATATATTAATGTAATATACCTATTTTATTTTATTTGATTTTTATACTACTCTTTTTACATGTAATATCATGAATAAATCATAAATCATGGTTTTTATTGAATTTGAATTATTTTTTTCTGAGGTTTTATAAAATGATGGTTACTATTGGTAAGTAATTTGAAAACATAATTTCTTTTTATTGGGAATATTACAACATCATTTTAATTGATATTCATGGATTGCGTCTAAAATTAATTTTTATTATAAAGAATTTTTTCCTAAATTTTTTATGAGTATTTTTAATTTTTACACATAATTAATTGATTAGTTAACTCTCAATACAATGATAAGACCTTGGTAATGTTTATTCTTCACAAATTCCATTTATTTATGAAAAGAGTTTAGTGATTGGAATCTATCTTATTATATAATGTCGATCTACTACCCCATTGAAATTTTATATCATGAATCATATTGTGATTAATATATTCAAATTATAAATTGAATTTATTATTTCATGGGGATTGTGAAAGAAGTGTACCAAAGTTGAAAAGGATTTATTTTACAATCTCCTTTATTTTAGGATTGTTTATGTTCAATGTACATTTAGAGGAAACCATATGACCTTATTTTCATGAACAAAATGCCTTTCCTATACATAATTTATGAATGTGGATTATGTTTTTTATATCCATTTACTCCCTAATTTATTAAAGGGATGTCATAATAGTTTTTTCTGTGATATTGATCATGAGTGTTCTTATAGATTCAGTATATTTATCTTATATATCCATGTTTTCTAAATATCATTCAATAAATTATATTATAAATACTAATTTTTTCCAAAATATATTTAATAAGAACATTAAACTTATTTTAAAAGGTTTTAAAATGGAATTTATTGTTATTTTTCAAATGTGTTACATTTCACTCACTTTATTTAATATATCCCAAGAATGAGGTTCAGGGGTGAACCTCCCCCCCCCCCCCCCCAGGATCCACTGACCATGTCGGGTCACCCAGACTCATCTGTGTGGGAAAAATGAGGTGCATCCCAAATTGCTGACGAATCACTATGACGAACCATCGCTGCTGGGATGTTACCCTCCGGGACGCTCTGCCATCTCGGCTGGCAACGGCTCCTTCCCCGGCTGGGGAGTTGACTTTGGGTACTACCCCTTCTTGGGGGAGGGGGGGTTTCTCTGTGTGGAGGGTTCAAAAAGGCCACACCGGGGAATTCCCTTTCTTAAGATAGTTTATTTTTAACAATTATATCATGAATTAATTTTCCCACCATAATGACCATCCATTTCATTGATTTTTATATTTTATATTTCAGATGATATTATCAATAAGAATTATTTTCATAATTTCTATTGAATTTTTAGTTTTTTAAAGTTATTTTTGGAATTAAATATTTATTTTCATCAAAAATATTTTTAATGACCCATTAACGGAATTCCCATTCATCAACAACAATAACCAATAATGTTATATAAACTCTAATGGGGTTATTTAGAATTTATACCATCTTTAATATTTCTATGGATGGATTATGATATTGAAAATGGAACCCATTTTGATTTTATGAGGGAATAAAGAAGTGAAAGAACAATGATTATTGTTACACCAAGAATTGAATGATTCAAAAAATTTTATTCAGGAAAGTTACTTGGATATTATTTATGGTCATGGGTGCACCCAAATATGACTGGGTGAGACTGATATATTTATATGATGGGTTCTTCGAGATATCATCACATGAGCCTTATATAGATTATATTAAGCGATCACTTAGCTAGTGCTATAATAGATTGTGTAATGTTCCTTATGTTTAGTGGAAATTAAGATTGAATTATCAGAAAGTTTATTATATGTATTTAAATGAAATCTATATTTTTAGATTATTTCATAATAACCCAATAAAAAAATTATTCACAATAAATTATCGTTGGAAATATACATTTAGAAATTAGTATAAATTCTAGGGATTGAAATTTCATCAGTAATAGAAAATATCCAAGAACAACTACTATTAACCAAAAGTAAAATGTAATAGTTTTTACCACTATAATTAAATTACGACACATAAATAGTTAGGGTGATTCCTATTGAAGTTGATATTAATGATTTAATGAAAAATGAAAATAAAAAACTAGAAAATTACACACTATGAAATATAGACAATAAGGTCCAATTGAAATAAAAATCTAATGATCATGCACATAAAAAACATAAATAACCAAAAAAATAATTTTTTAAATAATTACGGAGTCAATAATAAATTATTATATTATATGAATTATAAAAATCAAACTATTTTAAAATTTTATTACTCTTTAATTACATCTTTTGATGGAGTATTGAAAAATAATGAACCTTTCTATATTATGTTCAGTAAATGATGAGAATTTTTATCATTAACATGCCTTTTATGGGATCATTGGAAATAAATCCATCAGATTTTAAATTCACCAAAAAATTATGGATAACTCAAAATAATAAAAAAAACTAAACACCATCAATCATAGTGATTAATGTGTTAGTTCCTTTTGGAAGAAACAACCTCTAAATCACAATTTCCCACATAGTATTTTTATTTAATGAAGAATAAAATGAAGTGTGGAATTTAAATTGTTATTTGATTTGGGAGATATTATATATTTTATACCATACTATTTATTTCATAAGTTATTAATAAATTACTTTACACCAATGTAATTTTCTTTTTATTTAGTCTATAGTAAAATGTCTCATACCATGGGAACATAATTTTACAAGTTAGTTAAGGTATTAAATCATATGTTACACAATAATTTTAGGGTTTTTGACATAGAGTGTGATCATAAGTATTAGTTATTATTTGTTTATATTTCATGGAAAATGTTTTCATGATCATTTTTTTCTAAAAAGGAAAAACTACACTTCATGTTATGGAATATGAGGATGAAATATTGATTTTGAGAATCTAAAACAAAATTTTGGTTTCAAATTGAGTGTTGTTTTTGATAAGGACTTTATATTTGAGTTTTGGAAAAAATCACTTCACCATTCCCTTATGTGACTAAATTAAGCTTTAGTGGTTTCCTTATCTATTTATATTTCAGGAAAATTTGATATTAGTTTTGAGTTTGGTTCTTTACATCTTGAACATACAAGGATTTTGGATCCCCAACCCACTCAGAGTATCACTCTGGCACATGTTCTTGAGGAAATGTTTTTCATGGTTCCCAATATAGAAAAATAACTACAAATACTTCAACATGAGACATTTTAAACCTATTAATTATCTTATTATATAAATAATTTAGTTTATTAAATATCCTTGGGATGGTGATATTTCTATCTTATTTCCTATGGAAGAAATTTATGTTTTAATATAGAATGGGTCGATATTCTTGAATTTTTTTTAAAGTCGTGTTGATTATGTGGGAACTATACATCCAATTATTTAAGAAAAATCACTTAATTTTACCCATTTGATAAGTCTAAAAGGTATATCATGGTATATGAAATTTATTTCTTAATAAGGTAATTTTTTTATTTTTTAGGTTTTCAAACTATTTTTAAAAATAATGAACATCTCACAGAGCCGCGTTCTTTTATTTATTCTTATTTTATAAATTAACATATGGGGGACCCTTTAAATATTCTATTAGTTTTATTTATAAAATTTGGATGTTTATTTCTTTAATTACTAGTCCTTATAGTGAGATTCTATTAATAGATACAGTAGTACAAAATATTATTATTTGTTATATGTTAGAATTATCTGGGAACAAAATATATGATGAAATAATATTAGAATCCTTGAAATAATATGATGAAAAAAACAAAAAATTAAAGATAAACACATTAATAAATCAAACACAATGAACAGTCATGATTAATTTCAATGGGTAATTCTTCCTGAAGACATTAAATTCAATTCTTCATGAGTGGCACCACATGGTTATTAATATTTGATATCTGTTTTATTTCTAAATAATTATTTGAAATTTTATTATCTACTAGTATCAAATATTACATAATCACAATATAGGGTAAGAAGTGATTTGACCACATAAAAGGGATTTTATTGTATCCCTTAACCTACTATGAGAGTATAGAATTGACTAATTGTGAACATGAAGTGTTTATGGGGATGTTTAATCAACCATAAGTATAAATGAAGTGGTCTTCTAAAAAAATAGTATTATCGTAGTTGAAGATATAGTGAGAACAATCCACCAAGCTTTTGAAATTAGAAATTGTCTAAATTGAACACATCGACAAATGTGTCAACTACATGAATAATTTTCAACATAAAATTGTAACAAAGTATCAAACTGACCATGTGATGAAATGAAGTTGTTTCATATCAGTATGGAGTTACTGGGCATATTTAGAAACTCTATAGATGAATTTCCCACATGTTAAACAGGTATATTAACTATTATGCCAAACTACTTCCCAAATTTTTCATATTTTATTTTTCAAATACTTGAGAGTGTTAAAATATTGATTATACCTTATCAAACTCCCTCAATAAATAATTGTTTTTTAATTTTTGAAAACATAATAGGATGAATACTAACATTAATCTGTTTAGAATGTATAGTTACTACAAATGGAAAACCCTTGTACATTCTCAATGGAATAAAGCTACGATACAATTGGATTAATGAGAATATGTTTTGGGGATTATTTTATAATCTATTCATTCAATTATATTTAGTTCTTAATAGTAATAATTAATTTTGGGGAAATTTTTTGTTTAATATTTAACTGAGTGAATATGGAATTATTCATTGGGTTTTAGCCTACTATTATATGGCTTTTTAGAAAATTAATTTTATTCAAATTTTAAAACATGGTTAGCACCCTAAAAATTCTTCTCTAGTAAAATATTTATCATTGTGTATTCCATATTAAACATTATACCTTTTTAAGGAAAAAAATTAAATTCATTATACTTTTAATAAGAAAAATTCAAGATATCTTTTTCAATTTAATTATTTAAACTTGTTTGGAGTCCTAGAAAATTTATTATTTTTGAAATCCAATAACCCTTCAAATAATTAGTGACTTGTTGAAATGAAATTTTTTTCGAGTCAAACTATTTAAAATTTCACCCACCATAAAACACAATATTGCAAACAATAATGTATATTAAGTGTTGAAGATAATGGGATTTATTTAAGATAAGGTGTGATTCACTGATAACCACATCAAACCCCTCGAAAAAATATGGATCATCTCATTGGGAAATAAATCATTTCTTATTGTTTTTTTGTTCTATTTTTTATTGTTTCCCTAATTAGAAAAATTAAACTTTTCAATTTCCCATCCTTTTCAAAATTGAATTACTATTTTGATGACTATTCAGATTATGAAACTATTGTTTTTTCATTATTTCTGAGTGATTTTATATACTAATTTTATATATATTCCTATTTATGAACTAAGGAATGGAGTGTGATTGAAAATATTTCTCTATAATTATAATTATAACATTAGAGGACAAGAGTTTTCAACTTGTACATGTTAACTTGACCTTTTTAAAATAAAACAACTTTTGGGGAAACTCGAATGATATTCATATAACTCTATTTAATCTGGAGTAAAATGGGAAATTTTTAACACATAGTGAATATCATATAAATTACGCACTACTTGTGTGTGTGAATAAAAATATAAAATAATGACATCTAAATCCAATATGTTTTATATAATTTAATAGAAGAAAAAACTAATAATGTTCCTAATTTTCAAAAATAAAACCAAACATTTAATGGGAATATAAAAACAAAATAAAGAAGGTTAAACTGAATTATAATAAAATAAATTCAGTGTTATCAATGATGTTTAAATGGATATTTGGATTGAGTAACCTAAAAAGTGTGATATTTAAAAGAAATTCTAGTCAATGATTTAATTTTACATAAAATATAACATGTATGTACTCAAAAAACTAGAATATGATATTTATTTTGTTTTGGGTGGTAAGTAATTTTCATAGGAGAATAATGTAATTGTAATCAATTTATGAAACCTTTCCATCATTCATTTATGATATATGTTTTTGGATCTCAACAAGAAAATCATCTATATATTGAGTCTTGTAAATAAATTACTTTCCACGTATAGACATTGAGTGAAATTGATTATGTGTGGGGGCATTTGTTATGGAATATTATTAATACATTTTTCACCCCATTTATTACAAAATAATTATATTTTAAAATACAATATATATTTTTAATATGGAATTATAAAAAAATTATTATCTATTAGATTACTTACAATCTATTGAATATTATAAAAATAAGTGTTTCTTAAGTTTAAATAATAAATGTTTTTATCATCAAATTTAAAATTGTTTTTAAAATGTTAATATAGTAATTTTTTGGAGTTTTTTATTTAAAAAATTAGATTTTTTATTTATATAAATTTATACCATATTTTTATTTTAATCATTTTTTTCTAAATAAATTTCAATTTTCATTTAGGAATTCATTAAAAAATTTGTGCTGAAATTTTTAATTTGCATCTAGAATCAATATCATAATTTTTTTTTTATTTTTTTATATTTTTTAAAAGATACCATGGAAGTGGGGAACATCCCACATAGTATATATAATTAATGTATTAAGGGTCTCGGGTGACCATAAGTGTATCATATTGTGTGTAACACCCTGAAGTTCTAAAAAGGGGAATTGTATTTGATAACGTGTGTGACTCACAACACCAAGAGTAGAAAACAATACAGAATCCTAGTAATTTATGATATATTAAAATGAATTCCACATCTCAAATAAATTATATTACATGAAACAAAAATAGTATCGTTCTCTACAAACAAAATGACGTTATGAATTTATTTCTCTCAACACTGGGTCATCTTCCATTACAAGAAATGGTAACATTCTTTGATGTACTGTGTTACACTCTAGAACGAGTTTTACTTTATACTATTAATATAATAATTATCTAAGATACATTAAATTGATGGTAAATAATACTATTTACTAACATATTAAAATATTTTGTTTAATTAATTTGTTACAAATTGATTATAAATGAATATAAAAACCAATTGACAATAAAGGAAATGTTTTTCTAAAAAAATATTATTTACGCAGCAAAAGGAACTTTATCCTAATAAAATTAAATAATTATTATTGTTGAATTATATTGATGGAATATATATATATATATATATATATAATATAGCATCCCGTCTTTTTATAAAATAATCTTTCATTTCATTACACGGAACTGAGGATCTTTAACGTTTAGTTTCTTGGAAACAAGGAACATAATGCATGAAAAAAACATAAAACATTCTTCTTAAACACTTGAAAGGCTTCTCCTTAAGTTAATCCAAAGTTAATTACTGAATCTCATAACTTGGGTACATACGTCAAAAGAAAGGGTGAGCAGAAGGCCCAGTAAGGGAAACAAGAGAAACATTTTACATGTGAACTTGAGAAACTTCAATAAGGACATGAAAAGAACTTTAAGGCATGAGAAAGAAATAGTGAGATACATCATAATAAAAATAAAATTTTTCATAACTTGAATATGTGGCTGCAACATTTAATATTGAAAATCATTTTGTTTCACCAAGGACCATCCCCAAGGTGTCATTAAAAATTACCAAGGTTATTCACCAAGGTATCAGTCTAAAAAGTCATCTCTAGAGATTAAGTCTTTACCCAATGCATTGGAGCACTTTCTGGGCACACCCTTGACATGTATTTATTATCATGTGATCCACAAATATAATCATAATCCATTTCATAAACAACCCATATCGCATAAACTAAATTGGTTTCAGTTTATAATCATAACGTTTTAAAAACTGCTTTAATGACATGATCATTATGTCACTTTAAACCCACGAAAAGGGAAAGTGGGATTCATGTATGTAAATCCCAGTATATAAAATAGAAAATTTTGATATATATGTGAATACCACTATATAAATACAACCTTTGAGTATTCACTTAATAACATAAAATAATTTTGAGAAAAAGAGAGAGGCATTTTGAGACGAAAATTCTGCTGCATAACGGCTACGTTATAGGGTTTTAGAAAACGTTGAAAAGAGAGGGGACATGGGTCACCCACTAATAAATAATATATAAAAACAGTATAGGGACATAATATTAAGGATATGAATCATGGTAATGAAATTTTAAGGACATACCCTTTGAAATGAAAAACATGGAAGTAAGACAAAAATAAGATTTCTCTTACCAAAAATTCGACAGCCTAATGGCGTCACTTAAACATCAATAAAAATCATCTGACAAGATCAAATAGGTTATCTCATCATATGATAATAAGAGATCAGTATGATAGATATAGAGATCATACCCCAACATAATAAAAAGGAACTTGAAAGACTTGACATGAAAATAGAACTTGAAAAAAATGAGAAGGGTGGAAGAATCCCTAAAAAATTTGGCAGCCTAACGACGTCACTTAAACATTAATAAAACGAAATGATGAGAGTAAGAGGGGATCTCTCATTATATAAACATGAAAATGGAAGTAATAGGAATATAAAATAACATCCTCTCACATAATAACATGGTGCATAAAGGGAATGACATAAAAAATACTACATGAAAAGAAAGAGAAAGGTCAGATCCCTTACCTTAAACGTAACTCTTAAAACTCAAAGGTTTGGACCTTGAGGGCTTGGGGGTACCTTGAGAGGACTCCATGGGAGGTAAGGAGACCAGAACTTCGTTGCTAGAGAGTTGGGGGTGAAACCTAAAGGAGGAAAGGGTGGGTATTTATAGGGAAAGTGATGGGACAAGACATTAATGGCCAAGGGACACCTCACAAGTGCTTTTCTCAAAACCATGTGCTCTCCCATGGCTTTTACCATGGAGTTAGGCCACATGGGGCCCCCAATACAATAAATCACCACCCTTTGCCGGCCAACCCTTATAATATCTCATGACATCATCATGACAATGTTATGATGTCATTAAACATACTGAAACCCTAAAACTGCATTTTTACTATTCACTGAAAAATTCATCTTTCTCAGAAAAATCCCAAAATTCCACCTTAACCAAATATTGATGCTCTAATTACATTTATGAACTCCATTTTATAAAAATAATTTTCTAAATAATTTTAATTTAATTATTAAATAAAATCACTATTCATCGAGAATTCATTTTTTTCAGAAAAATCCCCAAAAATTACCATAACATAATATCAATTCTCTGAGTTCAAAAATAAAGTCCATTTTATAAAAATTATTTTTTAATTATTTTTAATTAAATTTTTAATTAAAAAACACTATTCACTTGAAAAACCCAATACTTGACTAATAATTTATGAAACTGTTATTTACCCATTTTATTGAATCTCATTACTTAATAAAGGTGTCTAAATTATATTAAAACTTTTTTTGAGTGAAATTACTAATCTATTTGGTCACATTACTAATCCTAAGCGTAAAACCACTATTCATAATTTACTATTCATCAAAAATTAAGTTAATTCTATTAGACTCCAAATTCCTTACTGAACATTTTTTTAGAAGACCATTTTTTGAAAATCATTACACATCATTAATTATTTAGGGTTTACATATATATTTTAAAATATCCTTTTTTCAAAATTCATCAATAAAATACATCCTAAAATTATCCGGACATTTGAAATTTCACAAACATCACTAAAGGAAGAAATCTCAATTCATTCATCCCAAAGGATTACACAAAGAAGATAGGGTCTTGTCACCTAGCCCCTTATAAAATCGGCATATGACCTACGTGTAAGGTGTGATGTGGTGAGAGAATCTGAGGGAGGCTCAGATAACATTGCCCAAGTAGTAATCTCTACTAACTTGAACTTCTCCTGTAGGCGTTTCCGTTCAAGCTTGACACGCTGGAGTTTGGCTTGGGCTTGTTCCAAAGCAAAGCCCAAAGATGCCACCGCCTTCCCAAGCTCTGATAAGTGGGCTTCATAAGGTTCGAGTCTACTGGATGAAGCCATCGACTCCTCTTTTTTCATTAACCATTAAAATTTCTATTAAATCATTAAGAGTAAGTTAATATACTACTCAAAAAGATTGGGTCGTTACATTCTTCCCCCCCTAAAAAAATTTCGTCCTCGAAATTTATACTTGAGGCCTAGTCGAAAAGTTGAGGGTAATTTTGCATCATTGTTTCCTTAGGATCCCAAGTCGCTTCTTCATATTTATGATTCCTCCACCACACTTTCACAAGGTGGGTAGTCTTGTTTCGTAGAACCTTGTCTTTATGGTCTAAGATCTCCACTGGAAGCTCCTCATAGAAGAGGTCATGTTCCAGTTATACCACCTCTGGGTTCAGCACATGCGAAGGGTTGGGTATGTACTTTATCAAGAGAGATACCTGGAAGACATTGTGAACATGAGCTAGGTTCAGTGGAAGTTCTAGACGATAGGCCACTGCTCCTATGCGATCAAGGATTTCATAGGGGCCAATGTACCTAGGGATGAGCTTCCCTTTCTTCCCAAACCGCATGACTCTCTTCCATGGAGAAATTCGAAGGAAGACTTTGTCGCCAACCCCAAACTCCAAGTCCCTTCGATGATTGTCAGCATAGCTCTTCTGCCGACTCTGAGCAGCCTCTATGTGTTGTTGGATGGCATGAACCTGTTCTGTCATCTCATGCACGAGATCAGGCCCAAGAATCTTTCTCTCACCAGTTTCATCCCAACAAGTAGGAGTTCTACATCGCTTTCCATACAGAGCTTTATAGGGTGCCATCTGAATACTCGAATGGATGATGTTGTTATAGGAGAACTCAACTAATGGGAGGTGTTGATCCCATCCACCTTTAAATTCCATTGAGCATAATCTCAGCATGTCTTCGAGTGTCTGAATAGTCCTTTCAGATTGGCCATCAGTTTGAGGATGATAGGCCATACTAAAATTCAATACAGTATTCAGAGAATGTTGAAGACTTCTCCAGAATTTTGATGTGAATCTTGGATCACGATTAGACACGATGGATAGTGGTACCCCATGCAGTCTTACCACTTCCTTCACGTATATCTGGGCAAGCTGATCTAGAGAGAAATCTTCCCGAATAGAGATAAAATGGGTTGTCTTGGTGAGACGGTCCACAATAACCCATATCGCATTGTTTCCTTTGTATGTTTTCGGAAGACCAGTTACAAATCCCATAGTGATATTATCCCACTTCCATACTGGTATGGGTAGCGGTTGTAATACCCCCTTAGGAAGTGGTCGTTCTGCCTTTACTTGTTGACACACCAGGCACCTTGTAGTGTAATCCGAAATCTCCCTCCTCATGTTATCCCACCAATAATGATCACGAAGGTCTCTATACATTTTAGTGCTTCCTGGATATATAGAGAACGTAGATCTAGGAGCTTCGTCCATCAGTTCTTTCTTTATCTCCGGAATAGATGGAACACATAGTCTTGTACGATATTTCAATACACCTTCTTGATCAATTTTGAAATCAGGGAACTTTCCATGTTTTACGGCCTCCAACTTCTCCTGCAGCAAAGAATCTTCTTTTTTAGCCTTCTTGATCTTCTCTAGTAATGAAGGTTGAGATATCATTTGGGATAGGGTTGATGATGTCACTTTCCTTACAATTCCCATGTCCAGTTTTACTAGATCTTTAATCAAGGGATCTCCTAGGATCCTCATTGTTGCCATAACAACATGGTCTTTCCTGCTTAATGCATCCGTGACTTTATTTGCACTTCCAGGGTGATAATGAATTGAACAATCATAGTATTTAATAAGCTTCAACCATCTCCTTTGTCTCATGTTCAATTATTTCTGTGTGAAAATATACTTTAGACTTTGGTGGTCAGTGTATATATCACATTTCTCCCCATAAAGATAGTGCCTCCATATCTTCAGAGAAAAAACAACAGCCGCCAGCTCTAGATCATGTGTAGGATAATTCTGCTCATGAATCTTCAACTGTCGCGATGCATAAGCAATTACCTTGTCATTTTTCATGAGGACGCACCCAATTCCTTTCAGAGATGCATCGCTAAAAATAACGATTCCTTCTCCGATAGAGGGTAGTGTTAACACAGGTGCAGTAACCAATCTCTTCTTCAGCTTTTGGAAACATTCCTCTCATTCCTTTGTCCAGATGTACTTAACCCCTTTTCAAGTCAACTTGGTTAGTGGATTAGAAAGATGTGAAAAGTTTTTCACAAACCTCCTATAATATCCCGCTAAACCAAGGAAACTATGAATCTCAGTTACTGTTGTGGGTTGAGGCCACTCCTCCACAACCATTGTCTTTGCAGGGTCAACCGAGATTCCTTCAATGGTTACGATGTGCCCCAAGAAAGCCACTTGTTGTAACCAAAACTCACACTTGCTAAACTTTCTAAAGAGCCTCTCCTTCTGTAGAGTTTTAAAAATAACCCTCAGATGATCTTCATTCTCCTCACTACTTTTTGAATATATAAAAATATCATCAATAAAAACTACCACAAAGTTATCAAGGTAGTCCTTAAAGACTCTATTAATGAAATCCATGAAAATAGCAGGAGCACTAGTCATGCCGAAGGGCATAACAGTAAACTCATAATGCTCATATCTTGATCGGAAGGCAGTCTTTGGAATATCTTCCTTCTTCACCCTCAGTTGATGATAACCAGATCGAAGGTCATTCTTAGAGAAAAATTGATCCCCACGAAGTTGGTCAAATAAATCATCAATTATTAGAAGAGGATATCTGTTCATCACCGTGATCCCGTTCAGTTCTCTATAATCAATGCATAGCCACATTGATCCATCCTTCTTCTTCACAAAGAGAACTGGTGCCCCCCAAAGAGACACACTCGGTCGGATAAACCCCTTCTCCAACAAGTCTTGGAGTTGTTTCTTTAACTCTTCTAGATTCACATTTTCAATTCTATACGGGGTCTTTGATATCGGTTGTGATCCAGGTATGAGTTCAATGGAGAACTCTACATCTCATTATGGGGTAGGTCCAGGTAACTCCTTAGGAAATACATCCATGTATTCCTGAACAATTGGAACATCTTCTATTTTTATGCTCCATTTTCCTTCTTAATCAACACTAATTAACTCCAAAAAGAAATATATAGGAGGTGCTTATAGATAGGGATCAGTTCGGGATATCTCTCCTTGGAAGATAACTGTAGGTTTTTTATTCAATACTACTGAGATTTCCTTACTTCTGCATTTGATCTTAGCATTATACTTTGAGAGATAGTCCATCCCTAGTATAACGTCGAATTCCATCATGGGAATTACTAATAGATTTGTGATAAGATTGTGCTCACTGAAGTAAACACTAGAGTCTCTAAACAGTGTTGATGCATGGATAATCCCACTTGGAGTCTTGACTGATAACTCTACCTCAAGAAATTCGGGGATTGATTCTACATTCTTTGCAAACATGGAATAAAAAAAAGGAATGCGTAGAACCAGAATCAAACAAAGTAGTTGCTAGTGTTGAGAGGACAGCAAGAGTACCTTCTACAACGTCATTCGGAGCTTCAACTTCAGTTGTTGTGATAGCAAAAGCACGACCTTGCTCCCCTGGCCTTTGCTGAGGTTGACGGTGATTCCCCTCCACTGCCCTTGGATTTGGACATAGATTAGCATAATGCCCAACCTGTCCACACTTGAAGCAATGGACATTGGGTAAGGCCAGAGCCATCTTTCCTCTGTCGTTAGTGTTGGGGAGTTGAGGCTTCACCTCAATTCGACAATTTCGAGCAATATGGCCTCCTTTTCCACACTTTTAGCACTTGCCACATCCGACCAAGCAGTTCCCCGAATGCTTCCTCCCACATTTATTGCATTTGTTAAGTTGAATTTTCTTTCCACCTCTTCCCTGATCAAAAGTCTTCCCTAAACTGGGCTCCAACGATCTCTTCTTGTCATTTTATTTATGATACCACTGTGTCTCACCAAACTCCAGCTCGACTTTCATTGCACTCTGCACGATCTCCTCGTAGCTATCGTTGACCCGGTTGGCTAAATTCTTCCGCAGATGAGGTCTTAGTCCACCGAAAACTCTATGAACCATCCCACTTGGATCCATGACAAAGCTAGAAGTATATCGTGACAGTCGGCTGAAGTTCATCTCATATCTTCCGACAGATTTGTTCTCCTTCTGCTTCACCTCGAGGAACTCTTTCTCCATTCTCGTTATCATAAAACGAGGGAAATACTTGTTAAAGAATATTCCCCGGAATTCTTCCCACTCCATAGCTTCCATCTCTCCTATAGGCTTCATGTTTTTGACTAGGGACCACCACTGACCAGCTTCTCCCTCTAGGTGATAAACAGAAAGGGTGAATTTTTCTTGTTCCGAACAAAAGAGTACAGAAAAGATCTTTTCAATGGAGCTTATCCATTGTTCCACAACCAAAGGGTCAGTAGATCCACTGAATGATGGTGGTCGTTGACACATGAAGGACACAACAGAATGTTGTTCCATTCGTGGTGAGATCGGCCTCTCAGCTTGATTCAAGTTATTACTCATAACTTGAGCCAGTTGGTTCATCATTCGCATGAATGTTTCCATTCTGGCTTCCATCGGAGGGCTGTCAGCACATGATGCATTGTGGTCACCATCTGCACGGTTCCCCCTATTTCCCGCCATTTTCTAAAAGAATAAAACTTTAGTGAGAAACTTATTTCATTTATGAATCTTTTAACTAAGACTTCATTCTTAGACAATTACATTTCTCTATAACTACTTCATAATGATTCATAAAAAGCTTGTGATTAACCAAACATATCCCCCGGGAGTGTCGTAACCAAGAGTGCAGAAAAACCCATTATCGTGCACCAGTTCCCATTCGAGTCTAGCTCAAAGAAGTGTTTTCGGGTTTTACCTCTATGTACATCTGTGCCAGAGCTGCCTCTACCTACTCGTATCCAGACAGGGTTGTATTTGTTTGATAAACCACTTACTCAATACTTACCAAAATACCAGGAAGTTTTCTTATATTTAAAATTTTCTATAGGGTTCTTCCTAAAGTTTTTATATCTTAATTTCCACAAATAACGAAATCATCCTTTGATACCAACTATAACATCCCGAATTTTTATAATATAAACTTCAATTTCATTAAACGGAACTGAGGATCTTTAAGGTTTAGTGTCTTGGAAACAAGGAACATATTACATGAAAACAACATAAAAAATTCTTCATAAACACTTGAAAGGCTTCTCCTTAAGTTAATCCTAGGTTCATTAATGCATCTCATAACCTGGGGACATACATCAAAAGAAAGGGTGAGCAGAAGGCCCAGTAAGGGAAACAAGAGAAATATTTTACATGTGAACTTGAGATACTTCAATAAGGACATGAAAAGAACTTTAAGGCATGAGAAAGAAATCGTGAGATAGATCATAATAAAAATAACATTTTTGATTACATGAAGATCTGGCTGCAACATTTAATATTGAAAATCATTTCATTTCACCAAGGTCCATCCCCAAGGTGTCATTAAAAATTTCCAAGGTTATTCACCAAGGTATCAGTCTAAAAAGTCATCTCTAGAGATTAAGTCTTTACCCAATGCATTGGAGCGCTATCTGGGTGCACCCTTGACATGTATTTATTATCATGTGAGCCACAAATATCATCATCAATCATTTCATAAACAACCCATATAGCATAAAATAAATTGGTTTCATTTCATAATCATAACGTTTTAAAAACTACTTTAATGACATGATCATTATGTCACTTTAAACCCACGGAAAGGGAAAGTGGGTTTCATGTATGTAAATCCCAGAATTTAAAATAGAACATTTTGATATATATGTGAATACCCCTGTAGAAATAATAGATTTTAGTATTTACTTAATAACATAAAAAAAATTTGAGAAAAAGAGAGAGGCATTTTGAGACGAAAATTCTACAGCATAACGGCTACGTTACAGGGTTTTAGAAAAAGTTGAAAAGAGAGGGGACATCGGTCACCCACTGATAAATGATCTATAAAAACAGTATAGGTACATAATATAAAGGATATGAATCATGGTAATGAAATTTTATGGACATACCATTTGAAATGAAAAACAAGGAAGTAAGACAAAAATAATATTTCTCTTACCAAAAATTTGGCAGCCTAACTGCGTCACTTAAACATCAATAAAAATGATTTGACAAGATCAAATAGGGTCTCTCATCATGTGATCATAAGAGATCGGTATGATAGATATACTGATCATACCCCAATATAATAAAAAGGAACTTGAAAGACATGACATGGAAATAGAACTTGAAAAAATGAGGAGGGTGAACGAATCCCTTAAAAATTCGGCAGCCTAACGCCGTCACATAAACTTTCATAAAACAAAATGATGAGAGTAAGAGGGGATCTCTCATCATATAAAAATGAAAAGGGAAGTAAGAGGAATATAAAAGAACATCCTCTCACATAAGAACATGGAGCATAATGGGAATGACCTAAAAGAGATTACATGAAAAGAAAGAGAAAGGTTAGATCCCTTATCTTAAACGTAACTCTTAAAACTCAAATGTTTGGACCATGAGTACTTGGGGCACCATCATAGGACTCCTTTGGAGGTAAGGAGACAAGAACATCATTGGGAGAGAGTTGGGGGTGAAAACTAAAGGAATAAAGGGTGGGTATTTATAGGGAAAGTGAGGGGAAAGGGCATTAATGGCCAAGGGACATCTCACAAGTGCTTTTCTCAAAACCATGTGCTCTCCCATGGCATTTACCATTGAGTTAGGACACATGGGACCCCCAACACAATAATTCATCACCCTTGGCCGGACAACCCTTAATATATCTCATGAAATCATCACGACACAGTTATGATTTCATTAAACATATCGAAACCCTAAAACTGCATTTTTACTATTCACTGAAAAATTCAGCTTTCTCAGAAAAATCCCAAAATTTCACCTTTACAAAATATCGATGCTCTAATTACATTTATGAACTCCATTTTATAAAAATAATTTTCTAAATATTTTTAAATTAATTTTTAAATAAAATCACTATTCATCGAGAATTCATTTTTTTCAGAAAAATCCCCAAAAATTACCATAACATAATATCGATGCTCTCAGTTCAAAAATAAAGTCCATTTTATAAAAATAATTTTCTAATTATTTTTAATTAAATTTTTAATTAAAAACACTATTCACCCGAAAAAACTAATACTTGACTAATAATTTATGAAATCGTTATTTACCCATTTTATTGAATTTTATTACTTAATCAAGGTGTCTAAATTATATTAAAACTTTCTTTGAGTGAAATTACTAATCCATTTGGTCACATTACTAATCCTAAGCGTAAAATCACTATTCATAATTTACTATTCATCAAAAATTAAGTTGATTTTATTAGACTCCAAATTCTTTACTGAACACTTTTGTAGAAGACCATTTTTTGAAAATCATTACACATCATTAATTATTTAAGGTTTACATAAATATTTTAGAATATCATTTTTTCAAAATTCATCAATAAAATACATCCTAAAATTATTCGGACATTTGAAATTTTACAAACATCACTAAAGGAAGAAATCTCAATTCATTCATCCCAAAGGATTACACAAAGAAGCTAGGGTCTCGTCACATGGCCCCTTATAACACCGGAATATGAACTAATTGTAAGGTGTGCTATGGTGAGAGAATCTAAGGGAGGCTCAGATAACATTTCCCTAGTAGTAATCTCTATTTACTTAAAGTTCTCCCATAGGCATTTCCGTTCAAGCTTGACACGCTGGAGTTCGGCTTGGGCTTGGTCCAAAGCGAAGACCAAAGATGCACCTCCTTCCCAAGCTCTGATAAGTGGGCTTCATAAGGTTCGAGTCTACTGGATGAAGCCATCGACTCCTCTTTCCGCATTAACCATTAACATTTCTATTAAATCATTAAGAGTAAGTTAATATACTACTCAAAAAGATTGGGTTGTTACATATAATAAAAAAAATTCAAAATTCATTCCACGGATTTGATGGGAGAAACATATGAGAGGGTACAATTTTATGCCTAAAAACCCTATTTTTCAATCGTTGTACCACATTTTAATGGAGAAGTTTTTTTAAAACATTTTTTTTAAAATATTATAAATTTAATTTGAAAAAATAAATTTAATTTTTTAAATCATAATTTAAAAATGAGCTTCGACTGAATTGTTTATATTTTTCCAAGAAGTTTAATTTATTGATACTGAGTTCTAATTTAAAACTGACTTTTTGTCTAAACAATTTACAGAGTTTAATTATTTTTTTATTGTATTAAAAAATGTATCAATTATAAATATATTAATACAATTTATTTCATTGGATTAATTTCCATAATAAATTTAGATATCAAAACAATGTAATCTCTTTAACATTTTTACAATAAAAACTCGATTTAACATATCATCTGTAGTAATAATTTTAAATTAATATCGACCACTTATATGGTTTGAATTTGGAAAAATTGATTTTTAATTTTAAATGAAATTAATTTATTGTCCCTAATATGTTCATCATCATTTTTGATAGAAATTATTATTGAAAAAAGATAAAATTATTTACAGTGATTAAATGAAAAATGAGTTTACCTAGGGACTAAAATTTAAACATAAGGGGTCAAATGACCCATAAATATATCCAACGCACATTGTATTGAAATATATAAACAATATATATTCTATTATATATTTATTTACATTATTTCTATGCACTTTACATGAAAATTCATGGTTTTAATTCCATCTTTCAAAAATTTACAGAATTTCCACACACCCACATATAAATGGCATCCCCCTCCCCCTTTAATCACAACCATCAAAACGCATAGGATCAGATAATACATACCTAATTTGTAACATCCCAAGTAAGTAATGAATAATATATATTTTTATCTATGACTATTAATGATTAAGATAGTGTTATAGAGGCTTAAAATGAAAATAAATACAATCTTATGCATGGAAAACACTAATATTCTTAAAAGATTGTTTTACTGCCTTTTGATGGCAAACCATTTTTGAATCTATATTTTGACAATTTTATAAAATATGTTTGTCAAAATAAACTTATTCTTTATGATTGGGACATCAAAATTTACCTTGTGTGAATTTTTGGTATTTTTTTGACAATGTTCATTTTTTAATGAATAGTTAAAAATACTGCATTTTACATCAAAACTACTTTTTAATCTAATTTATTTATATGATTAGATTATGTTTTGAATTGGTTTTTAAGTGAAATTAGAATATATGTTTACCATTTTATCCAATGGTGGTCATTGGAATCAATTTCACTTTGAAATTAGACTTAAACTGGTGTCTATCTTTTGATACTTATTGTTTTGTAAAAACACGCTATTTGCTCTGGCAGCGGGAATTAATTATTAAATTAATTAATGTTAATTATATGATTTTAATTTTTTAAAATAGACTTCATTTTTAAATTCAGAATATCAAAAATATCTTAGGGTTAATTTTTGGTAATTTTCTGAAAAACTTCAATTTTGATCAATAGTGAAACCACTAAGTGGTAATCAAGCAAACTGATTTTTCAGTTAAATGAAAGTTTACCACTAATGTGTATTGAATTTTGAAAATCCTACATACATGGTTGTCATTAAGAAGTAAAATGTTGTTCAATGGGATTAAAATATTTTTTTTGTGAATAGTAACTTATTGTTTTTTTAATCGCGATTAGTGGAAATTAGTGTAGTTTAAGGTATAAATAATGCTTTAATAATATGAAATGACCTAGAAACATGTCCCAACCTTATTGGTTGTGTCATGGCCCACCAAGAAAAGCCATGGGTCAACTTGGGGACCCCATGGGGACATTTTGGTTGGGAAATGACATAAATAACTTTTTATTTAATGTAAAGGTAAAAATGACACAAACATAATACGTTTTACGAAAACAATTTTTACATGGGGTTATAAATATCAGATATTTGATTATAAATAGTCATTGAAAATCTAAAAATATTTCCTACATCATTGTATTTTTTTATGATTTTTAGACATTAAATAAATTAAATTATTTATGACATAATAATGATGCAGCGATGACATCATTATTTGATGATTTAAATAAAATGGAAAGATGATGTAAAATCTATGAACTAAACATGGCCAAAACAAATTGGATGAGTGGATTTCTAACCCTTATCACCTTATCCACGAATTATATCAATGTGGAACCTTTTTAAACCAAAACACATTTTCAAATATAGTAATATTTCTTTACTTTCCAAAAGTGCCCATCCTCTCCTCTTATAAAAGGCCCCCACATCTACCTCATTTCACACACTCCTCAAGCATTTGGCTCGGCCAAACCCTGCCCATTTAATCTCTCCAATTCCCTCTCCTAATCCTAGATGATTCCCTTTGGGCATTATCCTTTCAAAGGAAACCTTTAGGCTCAAATGAAAAGAAGTTACACTTTTAAAGGTAATTCATTCTCTCATGTTCATTTGTTTTATTTTGCTTCTCCAAACCCCTAAAATCTTATTATATAATTATTTTGTAACAACACCAGTATATTCAATATACAAGGATGTTGTTATAATATTTATTTGAGCTACACTCTCACACAACTACATCAAATGGTTAAAGAACATACGGTTTCCATGGATGGCGAAATTCTGCCTCCCGAAACGATGATTGTTCAACACTCATTTAACACCTTCAAAGGTGGCCATTATGATGTCACTATTTTTATATATGATATATAATATGTTTATGTTTTCATTAATCTTATTTTTTTTCATTTTGGGCATATCTTTATGGTTTCCATTATGGGTAAACACGATATCTTCATTTTAGGAAGTGCGGACTATCGCCTCCTGAAAATGATTTGATTCGTTAATACCATATGTGGGATGTGTAAAGGATAAAGTTAATGATATTATATATTTTATTATACTGGAATTATAATATACTCTTATATCATTATGATTCCATTCCAGAAAATATGAAATAGAAATGGAAGTAGTGTTCATGCGTACGTACGGCTTACCGTCTCCATGAACGGTGCATTTCACTTCTTACCTCTAAATGTGATGTAATATTATAAATACATTTATATGATGAATATATATGATATATATGTTATCCAAATCATTAATATCATTCTGGATATAATGAACCTATGATGAAATTAACAACATGTAAGTGTAAGAAGTCTATTTTTGACTTAAGAACCAAATACCGACAAAATGAACATTATTAACTTAACTAATTACATGATGTTCATAACATGGTATAAAAAGGAATAATGAACTTGAAAAAGATTCATAAGCAAGTAGAGATTAACTCAAGTTTATTATTCAGGAGATTAAAGAACGGTCGGGTCATGTCGGATACGAGGTATGGGACTTCGTCTCAATCTCCTTTTGTTGAGGCATATTTTATTTTATACACAACTTTCTTTTATACGGTGTATAAACCACTTTGACTTTTACGTTTATTCAAAAGAAATCCTTTTTACGAAGTGTTTACTAAACGAAAAAAGGGAATGTTTTTGTCGTATGCATGCGGCGACAACGACTTCTCCGCCGTCGTGACCATTATTTGAGTTTCAGCTTCCTCTACAAGCCATACCTTCTTTTTAAAAGAAAAATAAATACCATGTTTTACTTTTCTTTTATTTTGGTATTGAAAATGGTTTTCATAATGTTTTATATCAATGTGTTTTATTGATATCTCGTGATTTAAATGTGGAAATTTTATGTTTCCTTTATGCATGTTTTATGTGATATGATTATGTTATGGTTCTTGGGCATTATTATGAAGTCAGGTGGTTCCGTGATAAACTAAGGGCGGGTGAGCCCGTTATAGCTCTCCAATGCATTGGGTAACGCGAAGGAGTGAAACGTTGAGGTTTCTCCGAAGAGATCTTAGGGAATATACGGTGATGGGTATTCCAAACGTAACCAAGAGGGTTACTCCCTACGTAAGACTGTTATGAATCCCTCAAGTTACCTTTATGTCTTATGATTTCTATGATTTATTCATGATTTGATGAGGTATGTTAAAGTGCTTATGTTTTATGGGTAAAGTATGATCTCATCCTTATGTACATATGTACCCTTGTTTCCTTTCCATATTTTTATAACCCATACTAAGCTTTTTATGCTCATCCCAAGTTTTTTTGAAATGTTTTCACAGGTCAAGGGAAAGGTACATGATATGATGATAGTGTCAAAGAAGTGTCAAGAATGAATCCATGTTTTGTTTTAAATATGTTTCCTTTGATGGGAATGAAGAATATTATCTGTATGTAACCACTTGGTTTATATGTGGAATGTAATGCAAGTTTTATGATCTAATTCTCTAAAACTCTAAACCCGAAAAGATCCTCAATGTGTAATCTTGTAATAACTCAAGATTAAGTAAGGTTTAAGGCTGGGGCCTTATAGTTGGTATCAGAGGTCGGTTTAGATAACTTTAGGAGTTAGAATTTTATTAAATGATTATCCAAAAATATTTTTTTTTCGAAATGATACAGCATTTAAAGATTACCAGGTTGCTTCATCTAAGACATATTTGTTCAGAATGGTTTTCCGCAGAGGAAACAGGGAAGCAGTGCTAGGAAGGCATACATAAGGAAATAACCTTCCGAATCAGCATCCAGAAATGGTCAGAATTGGAACTGAACAGTTTTTTGTAGTAATGGCGCAGTTGACTCAAGCGATAAATGGCGGTGGTATCCATGCACGAGATCAGCCAGATCAACTGCATAGGAACATGTCAGTGGTGGAACATTTCATGAGGCAACATCTACCATCATTCAGAGGATCATCTGACCATGTGCTAGCTGAAGGGTGGATTAAAGCACTGGAGAAGATTTTTGATGTCATGGGGTGTTCAGACAATCAAAAGGTTAGTCTTTCTATTTACCGTTTGGAGGGTGAAGCAGATCAGTGGTGGTCTGTGGTTAAAAATATCAGGGACGCCGATGAGATTGATGCTCTTGACTGGGATGAATTCAAAGGTATGTTTCTTGAGAAGTATTTTCCTAAGGCTGTTCGACTTAGGATGGAAAAGCAATTCTTGGAATGGAGGCAAGAGGAAGACTCAGTGGCTGCCTATGAAGAAAGGTTCACTCGATTGGAAAGGTATGCTCCAAATTTTATCTGGGACCTTGATAGTAAAATCAATCGTTTTTACTCAGGATTAAAGCCAAAAAAATCGAAGGGCATTAGCTTCTCGTGAGTTTAAAAGTTATGAAAAGCTTGTTCGATGTGCTGAGAAGGTGGAAATGGAGTTTTCCGATGACCATGTTTTCTATAACAACCAGCAGAAGAAGAGACCGAGGTGGCAGGATAAAGGTAAGAATTCTTCAAAAAAGTCTGATGGTAAGAGAACTAAGTTTCTAGTTTGTGATAAATGTGGCAAAAGGCATGCTGGGGAATGTCTTATGAATTCTGGGAAGTTCTACCGATGTGGTAAGATGGGACATAAGGCTCGTGATTTCACTGAAAAGGATCAAGTTGAAGGTAAGAACACCTTTGATTTACAGTTAGTGAAATGTTATAAGTGCAATGAGATGGGTCACTATGCAAATGAGTGTCCGACAAGGAGCTTGAGTGATCGGAAGCAGTTAGACTACAAGCAGAAAGGGGTGGTGAAATCCTTTGCAACTACTTCAGCAGATGTCGGGCCATCAAATGAAGTTGTATCAGGTACTTTGTTTGTTTTTTCAGATTATGCCAGTGTGTTCTTTGATTCGGGGTCTACACATTCTTTCATCTCTGAAACCTTTTCTAGTAAAATGGGAATACCATCTCAAGAAATGACTCCTGAACTTTTGGTAAAAACACCTGGGGGAAATGTTG
This sequence comes from Viscum album, assembly GCA_963277665.1. Taxonomy (NCBI): domain Eukaryota; kingdom Viridiplantae; phylum Streptophyta; class Magnoliopsida; order Santalales; family Viscaceae; genus Viscum; species Viscum album. The sequence goes on from OY728137.1 coordinate 119,920,896, forward strand.
AGGCAAAAAGAATTTATAAGAATCTTCCTATCCTTATCTGTGGAAAGAACCTACTTGAAAACCTTATTGTTCTACCTCTAGTAGAGTTTGATGTTATCCTGGGTATGGATTGGCTCTCTATTTACCATGCTAAGATTGACTGTAGAGCTAAAGAATTTTCTTCTCAGAAAGACTTTCAGTTTGTTTACAAGAATGAACCCTTACTTTTGATAACATATCAAGAGGCCGAGAAACTTATAAAAGATGGAAATGAATGTTACCTTTCACACGTCATTGAAAATAATGAAACAGTTCAGATTAATGTTGTGCCAGTGGTAAATGAGTATGCTGATGTTTTTCCTGATGAGTTTTCTGGAATAATACCAGATCGGGAAGTTGAGTTTACTCTTGACTTAGTTCCTGATGCTAAGCCAATTTCAAAACCCCCTTATCGAATGGCACAAATTGAACTTTTAGAGTTGAAGGAGCAATTGCAAGATTTATTAGATAAAGGTTTCATTAGACCTAGCACATCACCATGGGGTGCTCCTGTTTTATTTGTTAAAAAGAAAGATGGTTCTATGAGACTTTGCATTGATTATAGAGCCTTGAATAATATCACTGTTAAGAACAAATATCCTTTGCCTCATATCGATGATTTGTTTGATCAGCTCCAGGGAGCTCAGTTTTTTTCAAAGATTGACCTGAGATCAGGGTACGATCAGCTGAAGGTAAAGGAGGCAGATATTCCGAAGACAGCGTTCCGTACGAGATATGGCCATTATGAATTTGTAGTAATTCCTTTTGGGCTAACCAATGCACCTGCTGTATTCATGGACTTAATGAATAGAATTTTCCATGAGTTCATGGATAAGTTTGTGGTGGTTTTCATTGATGATATTTTGGTGTTTTCTAAAAGTAAAGAGGAGCCTGAAAAACATTTAAGGGTTATCTTGCAAACCTTAAAAGAAAAGAAACTGTATGGGAAATTCAGCAAGTGTGAGTTTTGGTTGCAACAAATTTCTTTCCTTGGTCACATTGTTTCTAAAGATGGAATAACTATTGATCCTGGAAAAACAAAAGTTGTGGAAGAATGGCCAAGACCCACAAATATAACCGAGATTCGTAGCTTCCTTGGTTTGGCAGGCTATTACCGAAGGTTTGTTGGAAGTTTTTCATGGTTATCTAGTCCAATGACTAAGCTAACTCGGAAGGGTGTTAAGTTTATCTGGACAAAAGAATGTGATGATTGTTTTCAGGAATTGAAAAGAAGATTGGTGAATGCTCCAGTTTTGGAACTACCTTCCAGGAATGGTGAGTTTGTTATATACAGGGATGCTTCATTGAAAGGACTTGGTTGAGTCCTAATGCAGAATGATCAGGTAATTGCTTATGCTTCACGACAGTTGAAAACTCATGAGGTAAATTACCCTACACATGATTTGGAATTAGCTGTTGTTGTTTTTGCTTTAAAAATTTGGAGGCATCATTTGTATGGAGTAAAGTGTGAAATATATACCTATCACAAAAGTTTATAGTATATATTCACTCAGAAAGAGTTAAACATGAGACAGAGGAGATGGCTAGAATTAATCAAGGATTATGATTATACAATTCATTACCATCTGGGAAAAGCAAATAAAGTGGCTGATGCTTTGAGTCGAAAAAGTAATGCTTCATTAACAATGTTGCGGTTGGAACGGGATCATTTGGTTAACGATTTGATGAAATTTGGCATAGATGTTGTTGGTGCAGGAAGTCCTTCTATTTTGTTTCAAGTATCAGTGAGATCTTCTCTATCAGATAGAATCAAGCAAGAACAGAAGCAAGACAGTGAGTTGCAGAAAAAGGTAGAGCTGGTTCAGAAAGGTAAGTTGCCTGAATTCAACATTGATAATGATTGTGTTTTGAGATCTGGGAAGAGATTGTGTGTTCCTTGTGATTCACAGTTGAAGAGAGAGTTGTTATGTGAAGCTCATAGTTCTCCGTTTTCAGTTCATCCGGGCAGTACTAAGATGTATAGAGATTTGCGAGAGTATTACTGGTGGGATGGAATGAAAAGAGACATTGCTGATTTTACTGTGAAGTGTTTGACATGTCAACAGGTTAAAGCAGAGCGGCAGTTACCGAAAGGGATGCTTCAGCCTTTACCAGTGTCAGAGTGGAAATGGGAGAATATATCCATGGACTTTGTTGTTGGATTACCGAAGACAACTCAAGGTAATAATGCAATCTGGGTTATTGTTGATCGCTTGACCAAATCTTCTCATTTCCTTTCTATACGAGATACTTTCTCTCTTGATCAACTTTACCGTTTATATCTTAAAGTGATAGTCAGGTTACATGGAGTTCCTCTCTCCATTGTATCGGATCGTGATCCCAGGTTTACTTCTAACTTTTGGAAAGTCCTTCAGAAGTCATTGGGTACTGAATTAAATTTTAGTACAGCTTTTCATCCTCAATCAGATGGGCAGTCAGAACGAACAATTCAGACATTGGAGGATATGCTACGAGCGTGTTCTATGGATTATCAGGGAAGTTGGGACCAACATCTTTCTTTGGTTGTGTTTTCATATAATAACAGTTATCATTCCAGTATACAGATGGCACCATTTCAGGCATTATATGGGAAGCGGTGTCGAACTCCAGCTTTCTGGGATGAAGTGGGTGAAAGGAAGTAGATGGGACCAGAATTGGTAGAAGAGATGGCAGAAAAAGTTCAGCTGATTCAGAAACACATGAGAACAGCTCAGAGCAGGCAGAAGAGTTATGCGGATAACCAGAGGAAGGATCTATCTTTCGAGGTAGGTGATCATGTTTTTCTCAAGGTTTCTCCTTGGAAAAGCGTGATGAGATTTGGTAAGAAAGGAAAGTTTAGTCCAAGGTTTGTTGGACCATACGAAATTCTGGAGAGAGTTAGATCAGTTGCATACCGAGTGGCTTTACCTCCGAGTTTATCTCAGGTACACAATGTTTTTCACGTTTCGATTTTGAGAAAGTATATGCCAGATCCATCTCATGTTTTGAGTCTATAGGTAGTTCAGCTGGAAGAGAACCTATCTTATGAGGAACAACTGGTCCAGATTCTTGACCACAGGGAGCAGGTGTTACGGAATAAGGTGATTCACCGGGTAAAGGTTTTGTGGAAAAACCACATGATTGAAGAGGCAACATGGGAATCTGAAAATGCAATGAGGGATAAGTACCCCCATTTATTCGATAAGTAAATAAATTGCGGGGACGCAATTTTCTAAAGGGGGGAAGGATGTAACATCCCAAGTAAGTAATGAATAATAGATATTATTATCTATGTCTATTAATGATTAATATAGTGTTATAGAGGATTAAAAAAAATAACTACAATCTTATGCATGGAAAACACTAATATTCTTAAAAGATTGTTTTATTGCCTTTTGATGGCAAACCATTTTTGAATCTATATTTTGACAATTTTATAAACTATTTTTTTCAAAATAAACTTATTTTTTATGATTGGGACATCAAAATTTACCTTGTGTGAATTTTTGGTATTTTTCTGACAATGTTCATTTTTTAATGAATAGTGAAAAATACTACATTTTACATCAAAACTAATTTTTAATCTAATTTATTAATACGATTATATTATTTTTTGAATTGGTTTTGAAGTGAAATTAGAATATATTTTTACCATTTTATCCAATGGTGGTCATTGGAATCAATTTCACTTTGAAATTAGACTTAAACTGGTGTCTATCTTTTGATACTTATTGTTTTGTAAAAACACGCTATTTGCTCTGGCAGCGGGAATTAATTATTAAATTAATTAATGTGACTTATATGATTTGAATTTTGTAAAATAGACTTCATTTTTGATTTCGGAATATCAAAAATATCTTAGGGTGAATTTTTGGTAATTTTCTGAAAAACTTCAATTTTTGATGAATAGTGAAACCACTAAGTAGTAATCAAGCAAACTGATATTTCAGTTAAATGAAAGTTTACCACTAATGTGTATAGAATTTTGAAAATCCGACATACATGGTTGTCATTAAGAAGTAAAATGTGGTTCAATGGGATTAAAATATTTTTTTTGGTGAATAGTAACTTATTAAGTTTTTAATCGCGATTAGTGGTAATTAGTGTAGTTTAAGGTATAAATAATGCTTTAATAATATGAAATGACCTAGACACATGTCCCACCCTTATTGGTTGTGTCATGGCCGACCACGACAAGCCATGGGTCAACTTGGGGACCCCATGGGGACATTTTGGTTTGGAAATGACATAAATAACTTTTTATTTAATGTAAAGGTAAAAATGACACAAACATAATACATTTTACGAAAACAATTTTTACATGGGGTTATAAAGATCAGACATTTGATTATAAATAGTCATTATAAAGCTAAAAAGATTTCCTACATTATAGTATTTTTTTTATGATTTTTAGACATTAAATAAATTAAATTATTGATGAAATAATAATGATGCAGCGATGACATCATTATTTGACGATTTAAATAAAATGGAAAGATAATGTAAAATCTATGAACTACACACGGAAAAAACCAATTGGATGAGTGGATTTCGAACCCTTATCACCTTATCCACGAATTATATCAATGTGGGACCTTTTGAAACCGAAACACAATTTCAAATAAAGTAATATTTCTTTACTTTCCAAAAGTGCCCCTCCTCTCCTCTTATAAAAGGCCCCCACCTCTACCTCATTTCACACACTCCTCAAGCCATTGGCTCGGCCAAACCCTGCCCATTTACTCTCTACACTTCCCTATCCTAATCCTAGAGGATTCCCTTTGGGCAGAATCCTTTCAAAGGAAGCCTTTAGGCTCAAATCAAAAGGAGTTACACTTTTAAAGGTAATTCATTCTCTCATTATCATTTGTTTTATTTTGCTTCTCCAACCCCCTAAACTCTTTTTATTTACTTATTTTGTAACAACACCAGTATCTTCAATATAAAAGGATGTTTTTATAATATTTTTTTGAGCTACACTCTCACACAACCACATCAAATGGTTAAATAACATACGGTTTCCGTGGATGGCGAAATTCTGCCTCCCGAAATGATTATTGTTCAACACTCATTTAACACCTTCAAAGGTGGCCATTATGATTTCACTATTTTTATATATGATATATAATATGTTTATGTTTTCCTTAAGATTCTTTTTTTTCATTTTGGGCATACATTTATGGTTTCCATTATGGGTAAACACGATATCTTCATTTTAGGAAGTGCAGACTACCGCCCACTAAAAATGATTTGATTCGTTAATACCATATGTGGGATGTGTAAAGGATAAAGTTAATGATATTATATATTTTATTATACTGGAATTATAATATACTCTTATATCATTATGATTCCATTCCATAAAATATGAAATAGAAATGGAAGTAGCGTTCATGTGTACGTACGGCTTACCGTCTCCATGAACGGTGCATTTCATTTCTTACCTCTAAATGTGATGTAATATTATAAATACATGTATATGATGAATATATATGATATATATGTTATCCAAATAATTAATATAATTCTGGATATAAAGAACTTATGACCAAATTAACAACATGTTAGTGTAAGAAGTCTATTTTTGACTTAAGAACCAAATACCGACAAAATGAACATTATTAACTTAACTGATTACATGATGTTCATAACATGGTATAAAAGGAATAATGAACTTAAAAAAGATTCATAAGAAAGTAGGGATTAACTCAAGTTTATTCTTCAGGAGATTAAATGATGGTCGGGTCATGTCGGATACGAGGTATGGGACTTCGTCTCAATCTCCTTTTGTTGAGGCATATTTTATTTTATACACAACTTTCTTTTATACGGTGTATAAACCCCTTTGACTTTTATGTTTATTCAAAAGTAATCTTTTTTACGAAGAGTTTACTAAACGACAAAAGGGAATGTTTTTGTCGTACGCATGCGGCGACAACGACTTCTCCGCCGTCGTGACCGTTATTTGAGTTTCAGCTTCCTCTACAAGCCATACCTTCTTTTTAAAAGAAAAATAAATACCATGTTTTACTTTTCTTTTATTTTGGTATTGAAAATGGTTTTCATAATGTTTTATATCAATGTGTTGTATTGATATCTCGTGATTGAAATGTGGAAGTTTTATGTTTCCTTTATGCATGTTTTATGTGATATGATTATGTTATGGTTCTTGGGCATTATTATGAAGACGGGTGGTTCCGTGATAAACTAGGGGCGTGTGAGCCCGTTATAGCTCTCCAATGCATTGGGTAACGCGAAGGAGTGAAACGTTAAGGTTTCTCCGAAGAGATTTTAGGTAATATACTGTGATGGGTATTCCAAACGTAACCAAGAGGGTTACTCCCTACGTAAGAATGCTATGAATGCCTCAAGTTACCTTTATGTCTTATGATTTCTATGATTTATTCATGATTTGATGAGGTATGTTAAAGTGCTTTTGTTTTATGGGTAAAGTATGATCTCATCCTTATGTACATATGTACCCATGTTCCTTTCCATATTTTTATAACCCATACTGAGCTTTTTATGCTCATCCCAAGTTTTTTTGAAATGTTTTCACAGGTCAAGGGAAAGGTACATGATATGATGATAGTGTCAAGGAAGTGTCAAGAATGAATCCATGTTTTGTTTTAAATATGTTTCCTTTGATGGGAATGAAGAATACTATATTTATGTAACCACTTGGTTTATATGTGGAATGTAATGAAAGTTTTATGATCTAATTCTCTAAAACTCTAAACCCGGAAATATCCTCAATGTGTAATCTTGTAATAACTCAAGATTAAGTAAGGTTTATGGCTGGGGCCTTATATAATTAATTCCCCAAAATCCATAAACTCATCGTAGAGGAATTATATTTGGCATAAATCCAACTTAGAAATTCATTTGGTAAAATTTTAGTTGGATATCCAAAAAAGATTTAATGTTATTTTAAATTTTTTTTACCCTATTTTCTTCTCCAACTTGATCAATTTCAATCATATAATTCCTACATTATTACCTCATTGTATTGTATATACATATATTTTTTATATTAAGGGTATTAACTAAAGATTTACAAAAATTCCATCAAATGGGATTTGAAATCATAATTTGTGTATATGGAGGACTATAACCTTGTGAATAAATATCGTTTATTTTTTCATTACCACACCTCATGGTTGGAAACAATGATGAAAATACATCTTATATATTATTTTTTATATTTATAATTTATTAATTCTTTTATTATTATTATATAATTCTAGACTTTATACATTCCATTTTTTAGGAATATGAAAACGTCGTTTAGGTTTACGAAAGACAACCATCTCCATGATTGGTGAATTTCATTTAGGATCACTAAATATTATGGATTACTATAAATAATTATATACTGACAATATATGATATTTAAATAATTTTATAAATTCTATATATTATTAAACCTTTATCTATGAATGAGGATAAAAAAATAAAAAGTCAAACATAGTCAAAGAATAAGGCAATTAACACCCACAACAAAGAAAATAATGATTGATTATTTACAAACCAGTGAAAAATGTAATATAAAAATAATAAATGATTTTATAAATGTTAATGTGGTTCATTTACAAGTAAATTACACTATTTAACACATTTTACATTATGTTAAAAGTAATTAAATCAATTGGGCGTGGGAGGTAAGGGATTTCATCTCAATTTAAATTCCATTGAGACATATTTGTCATTATCAACCAGTTAAATTTAATGCGATGCATATAGTTCCCATTTATAATTTAATATCATGGATCACTCATACTTTTGGAATTTTATGAATCGATTTTAATTATATCATCCATAGGTATTTTTTTATGAAGCAGTAAAATTCATATTTACAATATCATATTCCTTTGTGACTATTAATTTTTTCTTATTGTAATAAATTCTTTGCAATAATTTATCCTTAAAAATTAAATTAATATCAAATATCCATATTTTTTTAGGGTAGATATGATTATTTTGTAACATTTATATAATTTTGACACAAAGTGTAAATTTTTAATGTAATTTTGTTTATATTGGGAAATTCTTGTAAATATGTCTTCATTACTCAACACGGATTTTTGATGATGAGGAACATTCTTAAATAAATTATTCAATATTAACATATTTGATTTTACTTATAGACATAGGTGGGGACCAGTTTTTGGTATCCCCTTGATGTAGTAGTATCTCATGATATGATTCATTTTTCCTAATCATATGGGTTTTTACCTAGTAGTTTCAAACTATCCTAAGATTATACCTTAATGGTAATGGTTCCACAAACCCAAGAAACATAGAGTACACAAATTATAAATTTTCGAAATCTATGGATCATTTTTTTATTATCCATGAGGTTCTTACAATTATTATTTCCATGTATTATTTTCATTCTCAGTTTATTGATAAAATGGAATTTGTTTTCAGTTATTTACCTTTTGATGTTGATCATGGTGTATCTAATTATTTAAGTGTCATTTGTGTTCGTTTTTTTACATTTCCATATTGATTATACCTTATCCATTAATCTAAGTGTAATGTGTGATTATTTATCTAAATTTCTATTTTTAATATCATTATTGATTAAAGATGTCATCATATGTACTTAACCATTACTGTGAATTTTATCTCAACATTTTTTTTCCTTTACCGAAGTTATGAGGAAGATATAATCGTCTGAATTTTAATGGATGTTTTTTATTAACTATAGTTATGTATAATGTTTTATTTTCTATTCCCAATGTAAAATGGGAAACATTTATGTTATTCGTTCCCTAGAACTTCTAAACTAATCTGTACTTTTGGAATTGATTCGGTATAATCATATAAATGTAATAAAGTAATGTTATGGCTCTGAGATACTAGGTTGGGGTCATTATAGTTTGTATCAGGGGTAGTTTAGTGGAAACATTGGAATATTTTTTTGCAAAACATATATAATATAACATAACACTATTATAGATACTGATAATATGTATAGAAGAACATCATAAGTGTGGGTAAAGTAGAAATTATGTTGGTATTCTGGGAAATAAATTCCTATATAGATACAGTATCTAGATGTGGTTCTATACTAGATTTACCTAGAGCTAATAACACAAAAAGGTTATAATGATCTCTACTAGAGAATAACATGGTGCACAATAATTGGCCTTACTACTAACTTGTTTTAATTCTCATGGGGGATATGATTTGGATAATTCATGTTTTATTTATAAATTTTTATAATGTATTTAAAAGTAATGATATTCCCAAATAAACTGTGTATATAATTATGAGATTAGTTATGGATAATTTTTTCAATTTATATCAATTATTTCACTATTTATTGGCATAAAAATTATTTTATATATTTTTATTATCTATTCTAGTGTATTACATTGGTTAAAACAGGAAACCTAGAAAGAAAAATCATATCAATACTCATTTCTGATATATAGTTTTGCCTATTGTTGAAGTAAATATAACTTCTATTAGAATTGATAAAGTTATGAATATATTAGGGAACCTTATTTGGGTTTTAAAAATATCATTTCTTAGATGGGAATACATGTTTCATAGTGAAATTAGTCAATTTTGGGTTTCATTATGTGACAGAGGCACCCATCATTTTGTGGGACTACAAATGAAATGGAGGCCAATAGACAAATTAAGTTATTAGAGAATATTTTTATATATTTGGTATGTGTAAAAAAAGGTTAAAATTTTTGTGTACTGACTCAATGGTAATGCTGATCAATGGTATTTGTTGATCCAGAATACCATGGCAGATGAGGAAATATAACTCATGGAATGGAAAACTTTTAAGGATTCATTCTTTGATAAATATTTCCCTTGTGCAAAATAAATAGAGAAAAAGATATATTTCCTTTATTTAATAAAATTGGATTAATAATTTATTATGGGGAATGAAAAAAAGCTTAAAATTTTATACAGTTATGTTATAGATTCCATACACAATAAAGTGTATGAGATTGACCACTTATTTGATGGGCTTAAGCCAAATCTCTAAATGACTCTAATATCTCAAATTTTTTCTTCATATCATGAAATAGTTTTATGTTATATGTATATCGATAAAAAAATATCCATGTATTATGTATTTAATGGTTAGAAAGATAAAAAAGTGATGGAAGATAAAATAATGGATAATGGGAAGAAGGAAATGAAGGATTTTCTCACATGTGATAATTATGGAAATAAGAACCCTGGGAATACCTGAATGGATTGAAACAATGTTTTATGTGTGGATAAAAGTTTCACTTGGAAAAAATTAAAAAGGGAAGAAATAAAATACTATTTTTATGTGTTTCAACTATAAATATATGGGGTACTATGAAAATTAATTCCCCAAGAATCAATAGAATATACCATTGAAGAAACAATGGGGTCAAGGTAAAACATATGTTATTGACATAACCAATGTAAAATAATAAATTTTCTGGTGTATATAGATCAATGAAAAATATTTTAAATGTATTTTATTTATGATATTCTCATCATTTGAATTAAAAAATATATAAGTATTGTAATATAATACTATTTCATTGCGGATTTAAGAGAATGTGGTGAGTAGTCCAAGGAAAAATGATTCAGTAGAATGTTAATTTTTTTTAACACTTGTTTTATGAATTTATAAGCCTTAATATGTAACTATTGTTGAGATAATGATGTTTTGATATAGATGTTATGGATATAGGTGAAGTAAATTTGATACTACTAACCACTCTGGAACTTATTCTAAATATTTATATCATAATAGTTTCAAAGGGTTATAATTTTCACTATTTATGAAATGGTTTATATTGACCCTTGGATGAGTTTTTATATATTATTATCTTTCATCACTATATGATTCATCTATTGCTAATAGATGAAGTATAAATAGCTAAATTTACAGCCAATGGATAAGATTGATCTTATTAAATTAAAACATATCATGTTTATTTTATTGTATTCATAGAGAGTGAAATAATTTACCAACTCTTGATAAATGGTATTGAATAAAAAAATAAACTTATTTTCATCGTTTTTTATGATATCAATGTTCCTTTTCATACCATTGGTTTATTGATTTTTACTAGTTAAATTTTTCTAGAATAGGTTTTCTATCTCTCTCCCTTAGTATTTGAGTGTTATATTTCTCTTCCATGACTATGTTTTCATTTCCCACCTATGTTTTCATGTATAGAAACCTATTAATTTGATTATTCTAGATGGATTTTACTAATTATCGTTTTATTTTATTATGACGATATTTTATTAACACTCCTTAGATGTGGTTATTTTAAAAAATATTAATTTATAAATATCAGACCCTAGAATACAATGATAAATTTTAAATTATGTGGATACAATGAATTTATATTGGCAAGACTGTTATAGATAGAAATTCAAAAATAAGAAAATTTCATTTGATAGTGTGTATGAAACACAACACTAAGCATAGAATGGAATATAAAAACTTGAGACATTATGATTTTTGTATATAAATTAAATCTATTAAATAGTTTATTTTCTTCACAATGCAATATTTATCATTCTCTATATACAAAACCATGCTAAATTTTTTTTCATGTAACACTGAGTTTTATTACATAATGCACAATAATAATTTTCTTAAATGGTTTGCGTTATACACAAGGCCAATTTTTTATTAATAAAAATAATAAGGAAAATATATCCTATAAATTAAATAGAATTTCATTCATATGATTTACAGAATTATGAAGATATTTGGTCAGATTCGTTGATTTTCAAGTAAGTATAAATTAATATAAAATCCAATTGAATATAATGTGAATTTTTCCTTAGAATAGTTGTTTTCATGCACTCGATGGTATTTTACCTATATAAATAAAATTAATTACTATTATTGAATGATACTAATGAAATTTCAATATATATATATATAGTAGAATTTTATTTAAATTCATCTAATTTATTTTTTTATAATAATATAAAAACGAATCTTGTTAATACTAAAATGAATCATGTTATATACATAAAAAGTTGTGTTTCTTTAAGCAAGATTTTCCATATATTTATTGAACTTATTTAAAATTCCAATTTTGAAAATTTTTAAAATTTTATTATAATAAATAAAAATCATTTTTGAAATAATAATGTCAAAAATATCTTATGGTGATTTTTTTATATATTATGAAAAGATTTTTGTTTTAATGGTTAGTGAAAATTGTAGAATTTTAATTGAAAAATCTCTTTTTGTCTAAAAAATTTATAATGGAAGATTTTATTCATAACTGTTTTTAAGTTCACAATAGATAAACTATAAAAATATTACACAAATTTAGATCATTTTAGTCATTTTAATTATAAATTTCCATAGATAGGAGGAGTAAACGTTTCAACATTTTCACTTTAAAAACACGTAATCTCGTCTCTTCTATGGGATTAATTTTATATTAATTTATTACAATTATTGGATTTGATTTTAGATAAAGGATTATAGAATTTTAATCATAAAATTTTAAATTTTTTATATGGCCAATACTATTTTTGACAAAAATAATTGGTAATAATGTATAGAATTAATAACAATGATTAATTGAAGAAGAAGTTTACTAAGGGATTAATCTTTAAATATTAGAGGAAAATGACCAAGAAAAATGTCGAACACATCTTTCCTAGAAATATTGAGACATTATCCATTATTTTATATATTTTGGGTGAATTATTGGATCCACATAACATCATAAAAATTATGGGTGGAATTCCCTCTTTCAAAAATTTACATGCTTTTCACACACCATACTTATAAAAGGCCTCCGCTCTCCCCCTATTTATGCCTCTCAAACTACATTTGTTCATAAATGACCTCATAAATTACCTCCCAAAAATCCCTAACCACATCCTATAAGCCATATATTTTTCATATATCTAATATAGGATGGAATTAATTTAAACCAATGCAGCATACCTAAAAAAGAGGTAATATTTTTTGAAATGTGTTTATCATTTTATTTTCTTCTCCACCACATTAAATTTATATTATATTTTGATTATATAATATCCTAATTATGTTTAATATAATGATATTTTTTAGATTATCTTTCTGAACTACAATGTCACACACTTCCATCAAATGTGATAAACAATCATCAATCATGTGTATAGCGAACTATCGCCTGCCAAAGTGATGTCATTTGTTCATCCACTACCATCTCTCATGGTTCATAATAATGTCAGAAGTAATTTATATATGTTATATTTATTATATTAAACATGTATTATTTCTTAAATTGTAATAATATAACACATAAATTCAATATTTTAATTTGGTCGGAATACAATAATGTTGTTCATGTGTATGGCACACTACCACCTTGTGAAGCAACGCGATTCCCTCAAAAATTGAATTGAATTTATTAGGGATGGATTTAATAAAAATATTTAATACATTTGAACCAAATATGATACATTAATTATAACATAAATATATATAATTTAATTTTCCTTCTTTAATATGATAAGAAAATTGATGCATCATTCTTGTGTACGTATAGCCTACTGTCTCCAAGAACGATGCATTTCATTTCCAATCAATAAATTTTATTGATTAATATAAATATAAATATAAATATTATATATGATATTTAAAGCATGTTTTACATTCATGATAATATTGAATAATTATCTAATTAAGATGAACAAAAAACTATAATTCATAGCATACTCGACAATAAGGCAATTAACACCCAAAATAATTAAAATAATGAAATATTATTAACAAATATGTGATAATATTTAATATTAAGATCATATATTAATTTATAAATATTAATATGGTTATTTTAATATTTAAAAAAATTATTAAAACCATAATACAAAATTATAAGGGGAGTTTAACCAAAAATAAGAATAAGAAAATGGATTTCGTCTGAATTTACATTCTATCAAGTCTAATATGTTATTATGCCCCAATTAACTGTAATGTTGTTCATATACATTAAATATGAAATTTGATATCCTTATTTGGTAATGCTTTTGGGAATTTTAATAATGACATTGAATTATCACATCCAAGATGTTTTGAAATAGAAATTAGCAAGTGGTAAAAGTTATATTTATAATCTCACATTCAATTGTGATTGATAACTTTATATTGTAACAATCACTTCCTTATAATAATTTATCATTATAAATTTAATTTATCTTAAATATCCATATAATTTAATGATGTATATGATTATATCATGAAATTAATACAATTTTATAATTTTCTATAAATTTTGATGTTTATTTTGTATATGTGGGGAAATGTTTATAAATATGTATTCTTTACTCAATATAGATATTTGATGATAAATAACATTATTAAATAGATTATTAAATATTTATAAAAGAATTGGACATGAATACATGGGTGGGGCAGAGTTAATGATATCTCGTTGAATCATCAGTAGTCCCATGACACAAATCAGATTGCCAAATCAGATGGGTTTTCCCCAGTAGTTTTAAACAGTCTTAGGAATCGGTCATTATAGTAAATTTTCCATATACCAGGGAGAAATAGAAGTAAATAATTAATCATTTAATGAATTTATAATTTAGTTATTATTATCTATTATATTTTCACAATTCCAAAATATATATATATCTATTTCCTTGATAGGTTATTGACTAAACGACATGTGTGTCTAGTAATTTTTTTTCATGTAGATCATGCCTTATCAAGTCATTTAAATGGAATGTGTGTTAAATTATTTACCTTTCCATATTTACTATGGCTAATATAGTAATCTAAATGAAATTTCATTTTAATTGTTTAACATCCCTTATTGATTATGATTATAGATTCAAGATAGATTCTGATGTAATTTACACTTACCCAGCGTTGGATATCACCATTGTTTTGATTTCTTTCTCCATGTTGTTATGAAGAGATTGTCAAATGAGTTTTCTTGGATTATGTTTATTACATTTTATTATGTATTATGTATTATTTTATATTCCCAATCTAAAATGGGTAACATGTGTGTATCTGGTTCTACAAAACTGATAAACTAATCGTTCCATCAGTATTTTATTACATATAATCATACTTATGTATTATAGTAAGGAACTGGCACAAGGCTGCTAATTTTAGCTTCATTACATAGTGACACAAAAGTTTCTTTCATAAATATTTTATCTTATTAGATTAATATTCAAAACATAACATTGTGATCCACTCAAAAACAAATGGTTTTATTATTTTATGAGACTTCTACATATATAAAAATGTTCCTAAATTTTTTACATCATCTCCCACATAACTATTCATAACTAGTTCAATTATTAGATATATCATACTAAAAATAATTCTTTATAATATAGGGAAAAAATAATAAAGGGTGAGATTAATTTTTCAGTAAGGGTAATCAAGGGACATATAAATGACCTCACAAACATACCATTGTGTTAAGGGTATGAGAACATGAGTTAATTATTTGAAAATTCAGTCCCAATATATCATATAACACAATAATTAATTATAGAAAAAATCATGTTAGTCTATAATACATGACTCAAAAATTAATTAAATAAAATATTGCTTGAGAGGAGAAAATTGGTATAATAATTATGTATTTGTAATACACAGAATCATAAAAAAATAATTTCCTTAGTCAAGAATATCTGCCAAGACTATCATAGTTGATTTAGCTGAGTCCAAATTCTATATAATCCTTATTCAAGGTTCAATACCTATAATATCATAGCAGATAGAGTCTCTTATTGAACTGGGTTCACTCCTCAGTCCATTCCTCATTATCTCATGAGATTTTTATATTTACCCAATTAATTTGAGGGATATATAATTCTTAGAACACATATCAAGTAATCATAATTCATTTAAATGTTTTATATAATATCATAAAATATTAATCATATCTGCATATCATAACATGTTAAAAGGAAATTAATTTAATAAATACTAAACCAATTCATCATATAATGACTTGGGTAAAATAAAAGGTTTCCCAAAAATCTCATTATGAAGATCACAAAACATTCAGATAAAGAATATAGATGGAATACCAAGAACATATCTCCATTAATTCATAATTATCAATAATGAAATATATCATAATTTAAAAAACAATGATCTCTTGAATATTTCATGATGAAAATGCACTTTTCATTTTGAAATCATTGTATAAAAATCTAAAAATTTCAAAAAATATTATGGAAAAAATATTATTTTAATTTAACAATGTAAACATATAATGGATGATTCAAATCAATAATCACTCTTTTTGGGGGTAAAAATCAATCATATTACATATGTAAAAATAAATATTCCTTTCCTATTTTCAATAAGGATTCAAATCTGCCTCTCTCAGAAAATGAAAAAAATATAAATTTTTAACCATTTTAAAAAATTAAAATGTTGGTAATAAGAAATTGAAAAAATAATATGATATTATTAAATAAATTCTCTAAAAATATTTAATTAATACATATACAGGGAAGAAAATGTAATTTTGAGCAAAAATAGAAATAAAGTTGGTTCTACATAAAAATATTCAATTGGTATCTAGAGTTCTAAAATAGTGGAAAATGAATGTAAAATGTGAAATTTAAAAAATTAAAAATATTATAATAAATTTTTGGGATTATTTATTGATATTTCAAAACATTATATCCTAAAAAACATAATAATAATCAATTATAAAAAACAATGTACTTGTAACAGAAATAATTTACCTCGGACATTACTATATATGAAAGAACTATAACCTCAACTATATAAAAATTTAATTTATTATAACTATAAAAAATAATTATTTATGTAATAATAATAACATATAAAATTCACTTGTAAAATTTCAATACCCAATTATATTTAATTTATTAATAAATTTTTTATTTTGGGGTGTTAATTATTTCCATTTTTATGATAATTTTAGTTTCGTATATTTGGTTGTTGAAATTTAATCATGGTTATATGATCTTCCTAATTGTTATAATTAAATAATGATCACATAAATTAATAATATATATATATAATCAATAATAAAATTAACATAAAAAAAATAAAATTTACAATTCATGGAGATAGTGGACCGAATATACAAATTAGCGATGTTTTTACTTTTTGACAGATAGAAAAAAGGTAAGTAAAAATTAACCATTAGAAAATAATTATTATGTAATATATGTTAATTAAATATATATTTAATATTATCTATGTAAATAGTAAATAAAATTTGTATCACATTGCTTCATTGAGGAGGTTTTCCACACATGTGCATAAGGGACAATATCATTTTCCAATAAATTCGAAATGAAAGAAGGAATATATTATATTATAGATATAGAAGAATAATTCAATAAAAAAATAATATATAAACATTAAAAGAATCATAATATCCATCCATGATATAAGGTGATTAAAATTAATTGTGTCACTATGTGGAATCAATAGTCCATATACACACATGATCGATACTTTCAATTCAAATTTGATTGAGAAGATGGTGAATAATGGTGGTTCCATGATAATAATAATATGTATGTATATTTTGGATAATGAAAATATTATTTTATTTTGAATAAAATATATATTTCTAGGAGTAACAATAAAGAATATTTTTAAATAGGTCATGTAGGATGATTACATCTTCTTCTAGAGGGCTCCTTTTGTTCCTTTCATAGGGGCCATTTGATTTCTCTTTTAAGGATACCAGAACCTGTAATTAATGGAAATGGAAGTCGAAAATATAATATGGTAGGGTTTTTTGAGCTATATCTATCAAATTTGAGTATAAAATAGAATGGAGGTGTTTCATTTTATATGTTTGGGAGAAGACACACTCGGAAGTTCATAAAATATTAAAATATAATAAACTCATAATTAAGAAAATGATTTAAACTGTAAATATTTTCTGTTTTATTATAGTATGATGTTAAAATATGTCAATATATTATAATTTATAAATTTTTAATTTTAAAACACACTTCAATCTCTTTGATTAAACTCTCCCCACTAATAAAATTTTCTCTTTATCAATGGTAACAAATTGTTAAATTTTTTACTATAAACTATTGTTCCTATATAGCTTCAACTAACTTCTAATTCCTCCAAAGAATAATAACCTGGTGATTAGTCTCATCCTATATCAAATTTTCTCTATGATCTAAGATTTGAAGTAGTTTTTTAATAATAATGATCATTATCCAATTGTAAGACAGCTGATCTCATTACAATTGATGGATCAGAAATGTATTTATTAGGAGAGAAATATAGAACATATCATGAACTTGTGAGATGTTTTATAAAGATCCAAGATCATTCCAACATTCCATACTCGATCAAAAATCGTGAATGGGACAATATGAAAAGGACATAGTTTACCATATTTGTGAATCTCATAACATTATTTCATGGATAAATTATTTTTAATACCTTCTCAATAATTTTGAATTTTTTGTTTTGAAGATGATTGTCATTGTAACTTTTCTATCAACTCTAAAGTTCCCTGATGTGATGCGGAATGGATATAATATTATCATACACTTCCTCTACTAGTTCATTTACTAATGAATTTCCTTCTCTGGCCTCATCCAAGAACATTGGTTAGAATCACTCTTTTCTATTGATAAATTTACAAGGATCCATCTAAATTACTGAGTGAACCAAATTCTTATATGATTATTTAAAAAAAATGAAGGTTTTGATCCCAACCGAGTTTGAAATCCACATAAAAATACCTCCACATATCCTCAAATGTTTTACAGGTTCTCTAAAATTTACCATATTTTAGGGAATGATAATAATTACTAAAACACAATTATGAATAAATATATTTCTGAAGACTTTTCAAAAATAAAGAAGAATACCTCCAATATTGGTCAGATATAATAAAATATAGTACTTCATTAAACCATAATAATTACTTAATATATATTCTTATAATATGAAAAAAATATAAATATTATTCAATATAAAAAAACAGAACATCATAAGGTGATGTACTAAAACCCAGATAAGATTTTTCCTTTTTGATATTTTGGATGGTTAAATGGAAAAATATTTTTTTTTCTACTCCCATTTCTGTTTTAGTATGGCTAATATTTTTAATATAACCATATAATTCTATCTCTTTTCCATAACATACTAACAAAAAAAATAATAAATTAATAAAATTTATTATATCTCTCTTATTGTTGTAACACCATAATTACTCTTTAAAATATCAATACATATTCTTGCATAAGTTGTGAATAGAAAATGATGAACTGTGAGCTTCATCCAAGAAATCCATCAAATATTATATTTATGGGACACATAATTATCTTCTAAACCATCTAATCCCATCACAAATAATATTGAAATCAGGAACATTTCTCATATTATTTTTTATCTATACATTTTTATTTTATTCCTCTTTAAAATTGAACGTGATTGATGGTTTAAAAATCAATCTATAATGACATGATTTGACCCCTTCTTCCATTATTTCTATATCCATCCTTAACATATCTTGGAATATTTAATATTTTGGGACCCCAATAATTAACAAGTTAACATTATTATTTTTACTCAGAGAATCATCCACCATTTTCAGTTCCACAAGGTGGTTATATATTGAGTCGTCGTAATCATTAATTAACATCATCCATTATCTCTTGAACATATTCAAATGTTTCTGAGTGAATATATGCTTTAAACATTATTAATGGTATAAATATTTCACCATTCAAATTAATGAATATTCCTCAATATATTTAGTTAAAAAAATTTCCCTAAAACTCCAAACCATGAGTTGGGTACTTTTTTCATGAACCATAAATTTTCATGAGGTATAATCTATCACCGTGTCATTTCATAAAAGGATGCATCCCAACACAATCAATAATGAGTCATTAAAGATAAAAAATCCTTCGCCACTTCTAAGAAGTGTAAGAATGCGTCCACTGACTAAGATTCAATTTAGTTCCATAAAATTTCATCCACATTCATTAATTTAAAGTAACATGGATCCATTCCAATATGACTAGGTGAGTAGGATTGAAATTCATGATAATTTCCCCAAAATGTGTCAATAATACCTATAAAAAAATTAAAACTATGGATTTTAATCATATTTTTTTTTCTAGTCCAATCTCTAATAACTTTTTCCAATGATGGATCCATTGATAAATTCTAGATTGAGATTATATGACTAGGAAAATGATCCTATAAATTGAAAAATTCAGATATTATAAATTTTTCATATAACTTCTCTTTTCATAGGGCCTTCGTTATAATCATCATGAGACATTGATATTATTCATTGTTCATGAAATATAATATAGTTTCTTCAATAAATAATACCAAAATGTGATCCAGGAAATTTTTAAATACTCTATTCATTAAATTCGTAAAGATAGTTGGGTAGCGAGTAAGATTTAATGGAATCACTATAAATTTATTATGTCCATACCTTCTATAGAAATATTTCTTATATATGTATTCAATTTGAACACTAAACATATTGTATACATATTCAATATCAATCCAAGAAAAATATTTTTATCTTTATAATTTGTGGATTAAACAACCAATATGGGGAAGAATATACATATTGATGTTTTTTATTTATTTTTTATTTTTTATGTTTTTTATCATCAATGTATAATCTAATTCAAATATATTTCTTCTTATCAAGGATAATTTTTTCATCCCAAGGATATTCACCTGGATCAATGAATTCCTTGTCCAAATTCGTTTATAATCTCTTTTTCAATTCCTATAACTCAATCATGGATATTCTATATAGATAATATGAAATAGGTGTAACACCAAGTATGAATTCTTTTGAAAACTCATGTTCATGAATTAGCTGAAGTCTGGGAAACTATTTCTTAAAAAAATCTATTTTATTTAAATAGTCCTATCATTTATTTTTATTTTTACCATCTTGATTTTAGATAAACACACCTTTTAAATGTCAATAAATGAATGTAGAAATGATAAAATATCCATTGGATGTTCATATTTATCATCACAAAGATATAATATCATAGGATGGTTCTGAATATCAAAGATAAATTATAATCCTTGTTATTAGATATGGGATTTATGTATTAAAATTTAAATATATGTATAATGACTATATTTCTTTTAACCAATTTCTCAAAAACATAAATCTAAGAGGAATCATATATTGAGATGTGTTTATCATACCATTATGGGATACCAATCCTAATTCAATAACAATTAATTGTGTTGTCCTTGTGATACCCATTTTAAATTTTTCATATATAAATGAATTGGAAGATTATGAACCAAATAAGTTATTTGTAGTTCTATATCGGATGGTAGGTGTAATTTTCTCTACTTTCATACAATACCCCATATCATAAATAGAAATTTAATTGTATTTCACTTTCTCTCTAGTCTTAATAGGATACTATTTTTTATCATAATCATTAAACATATTATTTAATCAATGGTTATCAAAATTCTCATTCTCCGTATATTTCAAACACTTGAATGTTGGTGGTGTATTTTGTTGTACTTATTTTACATTGTCATATTTCATATTCTTCCACTCACTTTGGCATTTTATTTTTATATAAGAATCCCTTCCACACCTAATAAAGTTACCAGTCCCTTTAAGATAATATAATTAATGATTCCTTCCACACTTCAATCATAAAGGAAACATCATCTTCTTCACTCAATGGATTTTATTTTTATAAATTAGATTAAATTACAGCCTTCTTTTCATATCAAATAAATGATATTTATAGGGAACTAAAATTTTCATTTCCCCAATGATAGAACGTTGAATGATTTATTCATATCTACTAATTTATATTACGGATAATTCTATTTAATGATTTTTTTCACTCCAAGAAGGAATCGATCAATCTTCATTTTATATTGGATGATAATACCTAAATCATATATTACAAGCCCTAAATTTTTTTCCTCATTTGTACTAATGGTTTAATTATCCTTAATTTTTATCTCAAGGAATTTCTTGAACAATTACCTGTGAATACTCTGAGATATGTACTTATAATATAATAAACTCTTAAACTCATCATACTCTAGGGATTCAATTTATTTATGTTTTTTATCTTCTTAATAAGAACCCATATTTGATTTTTTCAATATTCTAAATGATAAATTAATATATAAACATTTTAATGATCTGAACACTATATATTAGAAAAATCATTTTCAATTGTACTTATATATTTTTCATTAACTAGTTTATTAGTGGACCCACTATAAGGTTAATATTTCAGCATGAATGCATCAATATAATTTTATTCCATTCTTGGATCATTTTGATATTGAGTATGATTTATAGGTTGAGAAATTTATTTAATCATAATTAAAACGTTTTTGATAATAACACCAATAACATTTGGTTTTGTATTTGGGAAACAATTTCATTGTTTGTAAAAACCAGCATTAATATAGTTTCATCAGTTTCCATACATTTACTAAAACCAAAAATCATTGTGTGAGAAAAAATAGTGGGAACACACATAATCATGATAAATAATTTTTAGGATACCTTAATCATGAAAACTAGTTTTAAATCGGTGACAAATTAGGTTTAACCTAGGCCATTCATGGCCATCATCTACTCCAATACATTATAATTTTATATAAATAAAATGGTATTTTACTCAATAATATCCCCTAAAATTGTAAAACCAAATGTGTAGTAAGGGGATACGCCCCATGAACCAGTGTGATAGTCAATATACAATCAAAAATGCTTTCTAGGATTATTATACACAAATGAATCTATTACAAAATGGCATAAATTTGTATTATCCAGAAAATGATATTTTTTATATAGAATACTACACTCCCTTAATTTCAATAAAAAATAAATTTATACTATAAAGAGGATAATACTAAGGGTTATTAACAATAATTTATCATAATTATTTATAAAGGTAATAAAACCTTTCTCTTATACCAACTATAGATATCCATGTTTTTTATACATAAATATTACCTCTTATTAAATGAATATTTAGTACATAACATTGGGATCCACTTCAAAATCATATAGGATAAATGTATTTTGAAACATGGATAAATAATAAATTAGTTCATAAGAGTAATAAAACATATTCCACAAATTTATTCACAACCATCTCCCTTATTAGACATATCATATATTAAACTAGTCATCATAACCTAGGAAAAAAAACAAGAAAGAGATATCACAAATGATCAATAAGGGTAAATGTGGTAGATTTTAGTGATCATATAAACATAACCTACGAATTTTGGTACGAAAACATGATTATAAAATTTGAAATTATTTACACAAAATATAATAGATCCTAATCCTTAATCCTTTCTTGAATATTGGATGTTGATAAGATGTGAACAATAAAGGATTAAAAGTACATTAGTCATAAGGGCATAGAATTGGAATAAGACTTATGTTTTTGGCATACACATAATCATAGAAAATAATTTCCATAGTCATGTATATTTGGTAAGAATATTTTATTGGTTTGGATTAACTCCTCATTATATCATATCTTATGTTAATATATACTCCTTTGACTATCATAATGGACATAGTCCCTTATTGAACTTGGTTCACTCCCCATTCTAATCCTTATTATCTCATGAGATATCCTTCTATACCAAATTCTTTTTAGGGATATATAATTCTATCCCACCAATCAAATAATAATATAAAATTCATATCTGTTCTTTAATATTATAAAACAATAATCAAATCAACATATTATAACCAATAGAAAGGAATCATGTTTCATAAACATTTCAAAATTTAATAATATTATAACATGAAAAAATAAAGTGGTTTATGAAATATATCTTCATAATGACCATAAACGATATAGAGATATAATGAGGATGGTTTCCCTGGATCATATCCAAATTAAATAACAAGTAAAAGCAAATAATTTTATCACAAATGAAAAAAACATGATTTATAAAATATTTCTTGAGGGAACTACCCTATTCATTTTGAAATAAATTCTATAAAATCATAAAATTTCAAACATATTATGAAAAACTCATTGATATATAATGAATAAGAAAGCATTTAATTTAATTAATAGACCATTAATATTTAATAGTGAAAATAAATTCTATTCAAGTCATTTTAATGAAAACATTGACATGGTAGAAAATTTATTATTTTTCAAAGAGATAAATAAAGATAGTTTTCCTTAAAAACACTCTTTTAGTTTCATGATTTCATAAAGATATAGATATGATTGCAAAAAATTTAATAAACCTAAAATGAAAAAATAATATAAAATTAATTGGATTATTTAGAGATAGGTGATTAAATTTCATTATTTTAAACTTATTTATAAAGAATCTTTATACATAATGGGATTGTATAAAAATCTCTTACCATCAGTTCAAATTTCATTGAATGCACTCTCTACTCCTATAAAATAAAATTTCAATTTATTATAATTATAAAATATAATAATTACATATATATATATATATATCTCTCTTGAAATTTTATCTACTTAAAACATTTATAAACACCTTTATTAGTAATTAATTAGAAAAATCATCATTTCTGGGTTTTAACTATTCAATTTTTCTTGAAAATTTCATTTTGGTACATCATATCCATATATTTTGACATTTGTTGAATAATATATAGAATTTTAACCATGATATAAAAATAATATATATTAATTATATATTAAAAATCAACAATTAAATATAGATATGAAAAAATGAATTAACCTTTCATGGAGATGGTAGGTTATACATACATAGAAATATTGTTTTAACTTTTCTATGGTTGGAACAAAAAAAATTAAATAATAATTCAATATTAAATAACATTTATTTAGGTATATAATATATACTCATAAAATCTTTAATTATTACCATATAATTAAATTGGAAATAAAATTGTAAATCACATCACTTTGTGGAAGTGGTAGTCCACACATACACAAGAGAGATGTTATCATTTACAAATGGATAGGAATGGAAAGTAAAAATATATTATATTATAAATAAATAGATAACATATTATTATAAATATAATATATAAAAATTATATCCATCATAAGAACCATCAATGAATGATGGTAATGAATAATGAATTTTATCTCTACGTGGAAATGGTATTACACAATTATCCACGAGCGATACTTTCCCATGCCATTTGATGGATAAGATGGTAAATAATGGTGGTTACATCATCATAATTACCTTTAATTATATTTAAGAAACATAACTTATTATTTTTGGATAAATAATAATTATATATAGGTGGTATAAAAATAACTACTTTGAATGTGATCATGTTGGATGATTATTTCATTTTTATTAGTTCACTTTACATCCATTATTAAGGACAATGTGAATAGTATTTTAAGAATACATGAACCTATAATTCCTGTCTATTGAACGTTATAAGTTAATTTTGGAGAGATTAGTATATATATACGTATCTAATTATAGAAAATAATAGAAAGGATGGGTAGCCATTTTTAATTAGCGGACATGACCCACTTGGAATTTCTGAAATGATTATAATTTAATAAACTCATACTCAATAAAAATGAATTTAAATGTCTGGATATTTAAATTAAATTTATTATTAGTACTAAATATGGATTTAAAATGGGATTTATATAAGTTTAATTATAAATCACACCTCTATCTCTTGGTTTAATTCCCACTGGTAAACCTCTGTTCACCTAAACCATTGTAACACATTTTCATAATTTATATTATTAATTATGACCAAAAATTGGGTGATCCTTATTAAAAAAAATAATTATTGTTACTAAAAGTATTGAATCATTTTATTCAAGTTTATTTTATAGATATGACAATATTTAATTTAAAATTTAACTTGTAAAATTTAATAAAAAAAGTGGTATACGTAAAAATAATTTGTTATGTGAGAAATATTTATACAAAAAATTAAAAAATTAATTAAAAATATAAATAAACTAATTTTGATTTTAAAATAATTTTAAAACATACATTAACATAGTAAATAATATAAATAAAAAGTCAAATTTCAATAATAAATAGTATTTTTCACTATTAATCCAAAAAATCTATCATTTCATAAAATTATCAAAAATATATTTTATCATAAATTTTACATGTTCATTCCAAAAATTAAAGTTTAATTTAAAAATACCATTTCTAAAATTTGTATAAATTAATTATATTATTCTCTCTAAGAAACAATAAAACCAATTTTTAGGAACAAAGGTATTTTTGAAGCATAAAATGAATTTACAAAAAAATTATGTAATAATTTATAAATATGTTATTAATTTATATAAAACCAAAACATTTAAAATATGGTTCCTTTTATTCACACTACCAATTTAATGGATATGTTATAATTTTATACTATATTATTGTTCATTTAAACTCGATATTTCGACTATCTTAAGATTTAAAAGATATTATATTTATTTGATGAGATATATATTAAGAAATATTACGGTCTCACACAAAAAGTCAAATTACCTTGATACCAAATCCGAAATTTCTATTATATAAATCCATAGTTAGCACTTTTTGAAAATGTTAAAAATTTTACCACCTAAAATTTATATAAATAAACATAATTCAAGAACAAAGCATGAATTTATTGTTCCCATTTCCTTCCACCTGTCATGAAGAATTCACCTAAAAACGAAAATTTCAAACAGACACTACATCAACAAGATACCATGTAACACAAATGTTACCATTCCATCTTACATATAATTTACCATTCTTATGAAAAATAAAGTGTTCACTTCCAGAACTAAAGTAGTCCAATTTTGATAAATTAAATATATAGTCATTAGAAAAACAATGGTTAACATCAATCAAACGTGCTGTGAATGATAAATGTAGAAATAATGTGATACCCTCTAGGAGGCATATATTCTTTAGATTGAACCTCATCTTATTCCTTTTCTATTATGAGATGTTTTTAGTAGTCGAAGGTTGAAAATTTCATGTTTATGGGAAAGAAGGTGGGTTCGCAGTTTTAGAACATAATTAGCACAAACATTATAGTAGTCATCTGATATGAAACTATTCACTCTAGAAAATGTTTTTATAATTTTTATATAGTATGTAAAACCATGAACCTAACCAATCACACAATTTTGGTTGAGTGTGTGTTTTTCTAAATCAATCCCCACATCATAATAATGGTCTATAAAATCAGGCAGAAATGCCCTCAAGATAGTGTGAAATTATTATATACAGAGAATGGCTAACTCATGGTTGGTGTACTATTTGAAAAACTGTTGGGCCTAATATAAACATTTAATTATGATAAATTACCCTGATTTCCTTGGTCATTTTAACATTTAATCACCACATAATTTCATATTATCCCATAGATGGATCTTTATGGCTCTCTAGTAGATTCTACTCTTAGATCCTTGATGTTAATATATCAATATAGATGGATCATCTATAGGTATGTAACTTTTTTATCCTTTTTCTATATCAACCACTATTATCTCACCTTATCTATTTCGTGAAATCCTTTTGGGGTATAAAGACCTCATATACAGTTTATATAGAGATTTGATAGTGGTTATCTTGGAATTAGACTTATATGGACTTGAAAACCCCATTTTGAATTACCAATTTTCGTGGAGATTAGGTTTTCTACATACTTGATGTTGGCACCACAATTAAAACATTTTAATTCATTATTTACATGAGGTTCCTTGAATTATATTTGTTTATTTTATGAAATTTATTTATTGAATTTAGAATCACCTAAAAAAGGTAGTTTAAATTTTATTATTATTTAAAATCAATTGATGCACACTATTTATTAGATGAAATTACTCATAGGTGAGTTTCACTCAAAAATATTTTTAAGCATGATAGTGGTGATTATTTTTTTGAAAATGATAAAAAAATATCATAATGGTTTTCAAATGTGTTTTTTATACATAACATAATAGGAACCTTGGGTGTAACAAAAAAATATATATAAAACCTTATTTTTTTTTTGTGAACACTTGGGGTTACATAGTTGTTATTAATATAATGTTTAAAGATTCAATATCTATAGCACATATATTATTTATATATTAGTGTTCCTTCAGTTTTCTAAAAAGTGAATTCTCATAGACTAGTGCCTAATTATTCATTCTTTTTGGACTAATGGTATTCCATCATAAATTTATTTTCATACATTTGTATCCTATGATGTATCACTATATAGTTTTTTATTCTTTCATGTCATTCTACAAGTAATTTTTATATTCCTGGTAATTCTGATAAACCTTTTCATAAAAAATAAACTAAAGGATTTAAAAATTTATTTTTATATGAAAAATATTCATAAATAGTGATTTTTATAATTCATAACTAATTGTTGAATTGTTTTATAATATTATTAAATTTTGTTGTAGAATTTTTCTGAGATCTAGTGCTCACACCCAAAATTTCCCTTTTGGGATTTTTAGAAATGGTTTTTTAGGAAACATGTAAAAGAGATGGGAATGTCATGGTATGGAGTATTCTCTTGTTTGGTGTAGTCTTAAAATATTTTATGGATTATGGTGAAAAATTTTATATTTGAAACTTGGTCTTTGGTCTTTGATATGTTTTATATGAGACCATTTGTTTGACTTTCGTTGTTATGAATCCTGGTTGTGGGATTTTTATTAAGCATTCTTATTAGATTTTTATATTATTTTGGTTATACATGAGATAACTGTATGATATATATTCGGGTGATATTTATCCCACTATTATATAGATTGGTATCAAGTACCTAGTAATAAACCTTTGTGGATAATGAATGCACCTAGGCCCTTGTGTTGGGCCATATCAGGTGATATATCAAGTTGACATTGGTTTTTTCATTAAGAAAATGGCATCGTAAGAATGCACATTCAGATATATTATAAAAATTACTTGGTTTAGTTTATGTTATATAGTATACTAAATCATTTAATTTAAGGTATTAAGGAGTACATAGTGAGTAGGTGCTTCATCAGCACCTTCCATGATTCCACTTGAGTTACCATTGGTATTTGAGAATAATGTATTTTTTATTTTATTTTTTTCATTATTTATACATTAATATGGTGAATTATCATCATAATTAGCTTGTGATGGATACCCTGGGGGTAATAATAGATTTCTTCTGTAAAAAAATTTGATTCATGATTCCGTGTTCTCTAGATGGAATGAGAACCCATTAATAAACTATGAACACGGTTTTTAAATAGTTAAAGGGGTTTTAGAATTATTACCACCTGGTTTCCATACATATCTCTAATTTTATAAAGACTATACATCCCTTTTTTGTTACTTATAACCCATTATTATTTTATTATTTTATGGACTCTTGCTATTAGGAAAGGGATCAAGGTGTTTTTTATGATATGTGAAAATTATCCATTTGTTTCACTAACATTTATGACATTATTTTATTGTTTAGGGATGGTATAGCCATTTCATTGTGTGAAATTGGATTTCATGAAAACAATTAAAAGGATATTCTTTATATATGTCCTCTTAGATGATTCTTGTTTTCTAGAATAATACTTTAAGAATTTTTATTTATCCTGAACACATATAATAGTTTTCTTCAAACTCGCTAGGTATTTTTCATAAATTAACATCACAAACTTTAAATAATTTTTTCATTATGATTTTTTTGGAAGAAATGGTTTCTTAGAATGAATTTAGAAGCGGTTGGGTTTTTTATTTTATGGAAAAAATTGTGTTTTTTTTGAAATTTGAATTTATAAAGGTAATGATTTTGAATGTGGAAAGATAATTTAATAGATAATAATAGCCTCTATTGAAAATTATACTTTTAACATGGGTGATGGATCATTTTTAAAAATAAAATCAAACTTTATAATTTAAAACAAATATGGAAATGAATCCTGTTGAATTCTTAGATTGAATAATAAGAGGTTTAACCTTGTAATTTAGAAGTTTTGAATTATTTTTATTTTTAATTCATTTCAAATGTAATGAGTGTTTTTTATTTTGAATTTCGTTGTTTTTAAATCTCTTTTAAAAATGGTTTTTGAGTTTTGAAAAATGAATTGTTTTTAATGATTTTTATACTCAATGTGTGGGGGGTTTTTTGGAACCTCAAAGAATGTTTTTTTCAATTATTATTTTTATGATTAATTTAACCGTTTTATGTGTGTATTAGTGTTCTGATGTGGTCTAATGTTCATAAAAAGATGAATTTATCCTCATGCATGGTTTTGTTTTGTATTATCAAGTGGTATTGAGTTTTAGTGTGATTATTTCCAAAATATTTTCCTTTTATGTCACCTCATTAGTCTTTCCCAGACATTTAATAGAGTGGTGGGTTTTATCATCCCTCTTAAAGTGATAGTGATTGGAAATCATGAGATAGATCTAAATGATGCCCTTTTCATGCTTGGATAGAGATCCTTATGGGTTTTATTGGATAAATATCTCATTAAGTCAAATTTGTTATAATTTTTATGTGTTTCTTGTGAATTGTTAAACCTTGGGGGAATCATGTGATTTGTGTGTTGAGCCATTCTTATTTGTGCTCTAATTAATTAAAGAGGTTGTAAATTTGGGATAACATTTTTATGTATGATCATTAATATATTCCTTATATTTTTTCCTTAATAGAATTATTCAAATATTATTTCTTCATTCCTAGTTGTTTTGTTTTACTATATGAACATTTTTTCTAGGGATATATTTCTTGTGAATTCTATTCCATGGGTTTTTCTCTTACAACCCATGAATAGAAAACCAAGGGATCATGCATGGGAAACATTTTTTATTTCAAATTTAGTATTTTTTTGAATTTTTTTGGAGATATTTTACTATTGGTTGGATAGTGTGGATCATCAAGTTTTGATATCTAGACTAATGTGATGATAAATGTAGTCTCAATACCCAACATTGAATCTATTTCTTTTCTTTTTGATTCATGTATCTATTTAGACCCTCTCTTTTTGGGTGAGACATGGTTGATCTGGTGATCTAGAATGATAATTCTTAGGATCTTTGTGGTGGATTGTTCCATAGATCATTTCAAAATTTATTGGGGATGAAAAAATTTACATGGATTCATATAGTTCCCACTTGGTTGGTTTAACCCTATGAAAATATCTTGTTTACCTTGGTTTTGGTTATTTGTTGTGGCAGATTCCATTTTTTTAATATGGAACCTAAAAGAACATACATATTCTATCTTTTATTGATGATTTTATTTAAATCTAAACCATTTTAGACCTAGTATAATTAATTGGGATACCTATGTTAAGTCTTTATTCCTTTAGACCCTCTTGTTGAATAATCATGAATCTTATACTCTTTGAAATGATAGAAGTGACATTAATTTTAGCCACCATGTTATTTCATGAAAATTGATGTTAGGTCAATATTATTTAAATTTGAAATATTTTTTTATGGATTTTATATATGTATTGATGTTTTAAAATTGGTGATGTATTAAGGATTTCATGAATTATTCCTTCATGGAAATAATATTTCCCACTATGACCATGATTCGGTTATAGTTGTACACACATTCATAGCAATGTGATATTGGTACCTCATAGAGCTATCCATGATAAATTTATGGCATAAGTGTCTAAATTTTACTTTTACCTAGATAAATATGTTGTTCTGGTATAAATATTTAGTTATTCAATTTAATATCTTTATTTTTATATATGGTAAACACTTGGTGAAGGAGGTGTGGTCACAGATTCCATGTGAAGGGTATTACAAACAAAGGCTATGAAGAAAAAAATAGGCGGATCATTTAGAAATGTATTTAAATAAATAAACTGTTATTTTTTAAAGGTTATAGTTTTTTTTGTGCCCATATTTTAGAAAAATACTTTCCTTAAAAAAAATTTATACACAGTCAAATAGAATATTTCAAGTGACACTAGTGTAATGAAACCATTCACAGTGGGGAGACCTCATCTTTTTCTTGTCAACCATTATAGATTCAAATGATCATATCAAATTATTTTCCTTCATCGATATGAGTACGAGGCTGAATGGCAGAGAACATATGTCTTGTGGGTCCTTACACACTAGGTTTTCTAAGAAGATTAATGATCTAATACATCAATGTTAGTGAGATAGAGAAATATGATCAAATTAATAATTTATATCTATATATCATGACTATTAGTAACGTTAATTGGAACACAAGTACGTTAATAGTATTAGGTATTCATATCCATTATTCAATGGATGTTGTATAAATAATTATTAGACCTCATAGTTGGTCCATAATGGACTCTTAGTAGAGAAGAAGATACGATTCAAGAAAGAGTAAATTGATTCATGAAATCAGATCCTGTATTTCATACCAATAAGATGGTTATGTTAAATAAATATTGAAATTTATGTTTTAGGGTTTAGGAATATCCATGAAATTAATTAAGAAATTATTTTTAGTTGATATGTGATATTTACATCATAATTTTCAAAATAATCATCAAATTCAATTGGTTCTCTATCATGGTGAAAATTGTATTCTATCCTTATACGGACGGTTAGAATTGATGATTCATCCAATCCTAAAATATATTTCTATTGTGTGGATGGACCTTATTTTTGGTTTTTAGGTTTCAAGTATTCCAATATTGGGATTAATGATATATATTCTAATGTGTTATATGAGTGGCCTGGTGAATCTTTTTTATGTTGGGAATGGTTAAATGAATTAACTTATGTACGAAAGAATCATGTTTAGTGGAAAAGTGGATGGTGTGTTTACAGTAGTATAGGTTTGATGTAGTTCTGATCTAACTTTGATGTTATGAAAACTATAATCCTTGTACACTAATGAGAGTAATCAGGTCCTTCACAAATAATCCAGTTTCTTTTGGGATATCATCATTTTGGAAATAATGGGGAATGGTACTGTGGTTCTTTTGACCTTTCATGCTTGTTGAATGTAATAGAATGGTGACTTATCTATTGGACATTATATCTCATAATACATCGATTCACCATGTGCATTGTGCTCCCAAAATTTAACTGTATCATCTACACCCAAACCATGTGGTTAAATGGGAGGATACTAATCTAGATTTTAACACCTCAGTGGTGGAGTATGAAATTCAGTTGGTGGATACTCACGATAAATTTTTACATGGTAAATCATTTTTCAATTATTTTTTGTATTATTCTAGTAAATATAGTATTTCCATGAGTTTTTGGACAATCTATGGTTGATTATACAGTAGTGACCATTATCTATTTAGGCATCTGGAATCCTGAGTTATTTAGGGGACATTAAGTTTCATGGTGGGGAGAATTGTGACTCCCTCCAAGACATATGTAGGATTTAATTTTATCATTGGTATTTTCTTTTTGTGTGATGATATTTTTTCAGGAATCTAAGAATGAAAATTTTATGTTTTTTAAACTTGTAAAAGAACATGGTCTAGTAACATTGTTTAGGAACATACTTAAGATTGTTTAACAAAAAAAATTTATTACATTTAAAATTGAGAAAATAAAATACTATTTTGATACAAATGATATATAATGATTTAAATGTCTTATTATAGAAACACATTTTGATTATACATAATCATTTTTTTCATAAGAGTATATAGAATCACATTATAGTTTTTTTAAATTAAAATATAATATATTTATAAAATTTAATTGAGAGAATAATATTGTTATATTCATATGATATTACATTCTCCCAACCCACCTAATGGAAATGTTCCCATATTAATTCATTCATCTTAATTAATGAAATTTTGTATTCCCATATACGAAATTATGGAAATTATAGATCCTACAAATTATGTACTCTTAAGGGTCACTTAATTACCTAGTACATCCAAATATAATCTTAAATTCTTATATTATCCTCAACATAAAACAACTTAATCTCAAAATGATTCTAAACCATTTCTCTGATACCAATTATTATTTCTTGAGAACCAAACTTCCAAATTTGATGTAACAAAAATGTAGTATTATTTTTTTAAAGAGTAACTAAAAATATATAGTTACTTATATAGATATGTATATTTTATGATATATGATTTAGAGTATTTGAAAATTTACCCCTTATATATTAGTGTTTAAAGAATTTAAGAAAACAATTTGGATTAAATCATGTTATCTCTTTAAGACAAAACTAGACACATTTGTGATTGTAATGATCTTGAGATGTATATTTTTAAAATATGGGTGGGCATAAATTTTTTGAGAAAAGTGCTTTAAAATCAATCTAATTTTTTTGTAAATACTTATTAAAAATTATATCAATACAATTACATGAAATACGTAATATTTGATAAAGTAAATACTTTTACAAAAACCAATCTAGGGATAAAAACATATAAATACATATTCAAACCTTTGAAAATACATTTCATTTTGAAAACCCATTTATTTTATAAGTATGTATTCTTTGAAATAAAAATTATATTTCTTCTTTAAAATTACTTTAAAAATAAAATTTTTGATTAATTAAAATTATTCTTGAGAAACTATAAGAATTACATAATTACTCAAATTTTATCACTATTAAGAAAATTTACACTTGAGTTCATGGGATGACCTCATTCCTCATTAACTAATTCAATACCCACGATTTATATTTTAAGTAGTAAAAACATTTTTCCATGGTATTCTCTCTTAATTAAAAACCATTAAAACCCTTTCAAATATACATAAAATATTTTAGAAGAAGAAACTAATTATTTTTTATTTAAATCATTATAAAAAAATCATATTTAAAAAAACAAGAGTGTTAAAAGAAATCCATATTTTGGGATGAATTTTCAAAAATTCAAAGAACATATACATGAACACTTTGATAATTAAACTTAATAACAAATAAACTAATGTAGGGGAAATTTAATTTTTAATTATATTCTATGGCCATATCTATTATAATGGATGAAATTCATAATTTTTAAAGAATATTTATTATATATAGTTATAATTTAAGAATTTATTTCCCTTGGTAAGGGTATTGTAGATCATTAAAAAAATTCATAAAAATAATAACAATCCATTATAGAAGTGTTTTGAAGTAATATAACATTTATAAAATATTTTAAAAATAATAATAAAATTAACTTAAATATAATTTGGAAACAACATTATAATTTCCATAAAATTTCATCATTGTGAAAAAATATCTTTAAATAGAAAAATTCATTTTTCTTTATATAAAATAAACGTTGAAAACAAATTACCCTTAAATAAAAATAAATTTTTAAAATTTAATTCCCTTTATAAAATACAATTTGAATATATAGAATTATAAAAATAATATACTCCTATTATATTATATTTTATTGTGTATATTAACAAGCTAGGTAGAAATGATTTTTTATTCCAAAAAATTGAATAGAGAGAGATAAATAAAACAAAACTAATAGATAGAGAGTGATCTTTGGTTCATAGGGAATATATCCTGAGAGATTGATGATGAAGTCATTAATCTAAGTGATTCATGAATATTTTAAGTTAAAAATAATATTAAGTTAATTTAATTCTATTTATATAAATATATATATATATATATACATGGCCATATACAGCCACCAGATTTTGTTACTCAAAGTTGAAGGAGAACTTGATAGTTAAAGCTTTTCAATAAAGCATGATAATGTGATAAAACAATTTTATGATTGATGAATACATTAATATAAATGTTTTTATATTTATAAATAAACTAAGTATTCATTTAAATTTATATGGATAATATAATCAGTATTTAATTACATATTGGTCTTCTATGTCAAAACAATTAGAATTTGAAAAACAATAATGCATAAAAACACCTTATTGAGTAAAGGATGATCCCTAGAAGATTATGTTTCTTCCTATATGTGATAACAATGTGAAATTTATGTATATATATATATATTAATTTTTGGTTCATGTGAATATGAAAAATGATATTAAATTTTCATTTAAAAATAATGATAATGAAGATAAAGATTTGTTTTGAGTTGGTCCAAAGAACATTGAGGATGGAATAAAAATTAAAGTGGGTGAAGAAATAATCATTTAGGGTTTTCTAGGTCAATCATTATGAAGAATACGTACAATGAACTGATCATATAGCTGGTAGGATCATGATCAAATAGTCCGGATATAAATGGTATTTTTATGCGTGGATGGATAGAGATGAAGAGTGCATGTTACACCTTGAAAACTAAAACATCCAGGGGTGCACTTCATAACATAACTTGTCCCATAGATTGATCGAGCTAGCAGCAGGGTTCGACATCCATGACACTCAACACACATGCCACATTTTTCACTCCTAGATGTTTTCTCCCATTAAAAACCATGTGGGCAATACCCCCAAACATCCTTTAGGATTATACATGGTCCAGCAAAAATTTATGTTTCTGCTGGAACCTTGGTCTCTACCTACTACAATGCGCCCTACATAGATAAATATCCTCCCATGTAGTTGGCAACATTGTCCTTCATGTGGATACACTAGTCCATGTTGGGTTTTCATCGGTGGAAAAAATCGTTTATATGTATATATATATTTGTGTGTGTGTGTGAAATTTAAAAATATTTTCATTGTATAAACAATTATTATGCAATATATTTATATTTATTTTAACCTGAAATTGTTTATTTTCTATCCTTCCCATAAAAAATTGCATTCAGATTTTTTATTAAAATATTAATACCAACAATATTTATTTTTAATACATGTCAACGATTTATAAAATTTGGATATACATTTTTTCATATTATTCTTATTATTAAATATTTTTACTAGAGTAATAATATTATATATTTTAAATGACCAAATTAATATATAATTACACTATTATAAAAATTAAAATAAGTATACATTTCAATAGTAATAACATAAAAATTTTACAAACTTTAAATAAAATTTCTTTTTGATATATTTATAATCATTTTTATTAAATAAAATAATCACTAAAATTAGTCCTTTTAATTATTATAAGTTATATTACCATTGTAAATGTAATATTTTAATAACCATAATATATTTATCTTTCATGAAAAATAATAATATATTCAAAATAATACCTTTTTATATATTAAGAGAAAACACAATTTATATTTTTTATCTCTCAAAAATTAGTATATTTAATTTTTGGAGAATAAAATAGTAGTTTTAAAAAACTATTTTTTTAGTATTTGAATATTATATAATCAAATCATGTTTTGATTATAGAAATAAAATTCATAAATATTTTATAAAGAATATTAGAGTTTCTATTATAAATTATAAAATAGTCAATTTATAATATTTTAAATGAATCAGGAATATTCAAAAAATTCTTAGAATTTTACATTCTCTCCCTTTATATTAATGGAATTTTATCATCACTATTTTTTCATCATACTTATGGAAAATCAAAATTTATACCAGCATAATTAGGAAAATTGGAGTTTTAAAAAATTATATACACATAAGGGTCACAAAATTTCATAGAACGTCAAAATGAAATTTATAATTCATAAGTTATCCTCAAATAGAAAATTCTTAGTCTACAAAGTGGTATAAAATCTTCCTCTAATACATTTTATGATATTCTAAGACATTCACTTCTTGATCTAGTGTTAAAAACCTATTGTATATTTTATAATAATATGTATTTTCATGATTTTATTTTAATAAATTATTTCAGAAAATTCCAAGACCAGGCCCTAAGACGGTGAGAAATTATAAGGCATGAGGGGCTTAGAATTATTGGTTAAAAATGTTAAATTTTTAATATCACATGTTCACAAATTTTCTAAAAATGTTAAATAACTATTAACGAGTTCATGGTCAGAAAATGTGATTGTGCCATTGAGCTCAAAAAAGTGGCTTTATCCTTATTGGGACCTAACATTGTTTGGTGTGTGTCATCTCTCAAAAAAGTCACTCGGGTAGTAACCTTAAATAAAATAATTAATAAAAATTTATTTAAATTCAATGTCCTAATAACAAATTAACTGTAAATCAGAATTGAAATCAAATAAAATTGCTGAATTTGTAAGTGGTGTTTCCCATCGGTGAGTCCTAATACCGACCAGAGTGGGTAGTTTCAAAAGTTAGTTTTAGGGTGTGAACATCATTAATATATTTTAAAAAATATGGTATTTGTACATTATGCATTTTAGAATGGTTAGTTTATTTTTTTAATAAGTTTTTTAGTTGAATATAGGGTTTTCAACAAAACCCTCAAATTCCCTTGAATCAAAGAGATGAAATCTATCTCCCAATGATGAACACCAGGGGAACAATGATCAACGACGACACAAAACCCGTTCTTCATCAACGATCAATCCAAACATCGAGGTAGGTTTTCAATCTCATTGTTATTTATTTTCATCCTATAATAATTAAACGAGTAATGTGGACCATACAATAAGCAGGTTGATCCACAATTCAATCATTCTTGCAGGAGGCATAATTATTGTGAGATAAAAGGGAATTGATCTTGGTGATTATTCTTCTATTGGTTTATTCATGATCCTACTAACATGAACTGATCAAGGCCAAATGAATAAGGCCGAGATCGATTCTTTGGGTGTTCATGTATATAATACAGCCCCCTAAATATATTGTGTTCATCATGAGTCTTTCAACCTTTGAGACCCTACACGAACGATCGATCTTTGAGCCCATGATCCAAGACACAATTACCTGAGACCAAAGGTTTTGAACAGAAATGGAATTGTAGAGGTGTGGTAGGACTACAATAGGTAAGAGGTGGCCCGTGGCATAGGGTTCGATGAATGACAGGCCACTGGAAGTGTGGCCAGCAGTGAGGGCAATGCACGGTCGGACGGGAGGTCGGATTCTAGCATGGTGCACAACTGTATTCCAGCGGGGCTGCGCCAGAGGAGGATCCTACAACACTGTTGGCCATGTGCAGCTGATTGGAGATACCATAGCGGCATTATCATGATGTGGGTGCGAGGCCACACCAATGATATTCCATGGAATTAATGAGTTTATGGGAACAAGTGGGAAGGTCTTACCAACTGTGCAAATCATGGTCCGGTCGAGTTCACTGGGGAGGTGACCGGCCACGTGGTCTGACGACTGCGTGGACATAGGGGATGCGGCATGGACATTCCACGTCTGGCATAGCATGTATAGCCTACAAGACATTGGATAGGTTTGGATAACTAGGATTCTTTTGGAAACCTTGCTGGTTGGACCACATGGACCATATGGCTAGGCCAATTCAGGCTAGCCAGACCGACCTGGTTGGGTCAGTTAGTCACACAGAACTAGAGCGTTTTTAATAAAAGTTTGTATCATTGTCCATTTTAAAATATCATAGCGGAGTTCATACCCTTATGAAATTAGATCATATTGAGATACTCTAATTTATATTTTTGGGGTGTTGGTTTATGAATTAACGACTTGAGGATAATGTTTTCCCAAAAAACACTCTGTGAGAAAAATCCTATGGCATGTTGTGTCTATTTGACATGGAAGAAAACTTGACCCATCGATGCTTATTGCTCCATCGATGATTTGTTCACCATTGACACTCTTCTTTCCATAGACTTCCTTGAATACATCCCAACTCTAGGTACCACTGACGTTATGTGTTCTTCTTACGCTATGTGTTCCATCAACGTTGCCTGATCCAGCAGCACTCAGTGCACCATCGACGCTTTGTCCGCCATCGATGCACTATGTTACATAGATTCTTTAATTGTTATGTAGACTTGTATATCTATGGACTACATCTCGAAATACTTCTCTTCCTACATTAGACTTGTACCTATGTGAGCTTTCCAGGTTAACTACAATTCGTGTGTTTCCATTGTATTATATGATATGTAATTCTTAGTGGATTACCATTGTGGATTCAGGGTCCGAAATGAGTATTTTTTTACTCACCCCTTAATTAGATTTTTCTTATTGTGTCATGTCTTGTGTAGATGATATATATTTTGATGGAGTCTTTGGTGGACTAGATATAGGTGGTGAGAGAAGAGTTGTGCTTCAGTGACTTCAGCTATCTATTTCTATACCTACCCTTCAGGTGGGGTTTTTGGTGAATGATATTTAGGAGCATGTACTTTTCCTTTTGGAAGGTCCTGTTTCTTAGGCCCATTTACAATTTAGTTTTCTTACTATTGTAATATGTTGTTGGTATCTTCGAGGAATGCATGCTTGTTTGCTTGGTGTTTTCATTTCATCACTTTTGTGATCGGAAATGGGTGCATGTGTATAGGTACTTAGGTAAATGGCTTACATTTATGGGATATGCGAAATCAGTGCTAGTCTCCTACCACTATACTATTATAGGTGGGATTGGGGTAGTCATGGCACGAGACCTGGGGGATGGGTTGTGATTGAGTGGTATCAGTAGAGTTCAGTTCTACCTAAACAACAAAGAGTGTGTAAGATTAGTTTAGAGAAATAGTGTTGATTATTTGGAGTTTGGCATTAAGGCTAGGGAATATAATGTTGGAGTGGTGGACGACATATCCCTACACCAATACATAAAATTTTTCTTTCAAAATTGATACATGAAAACACTTGTTGTGGGAAAAATAATGGTACATGAATCATATAGGATTTAGAGGGTCTTCATATCTTTATTGAGTCAAATTAAGCTCACCAGGTATACTCTATTGACTATGGTACATCTTGAGTAATTTCAATATGCATACACATAGATATTCAATCAATATTATGATGCATGATCACGAGGATGATCTGCTTAGGGATGGGGAATTGGGACAGGTATGAGGTCGGCTTTAGGCAATGAAGGCTTACAACCCTGGTGCTCTAGAGACTATTATAGTTATGATCTATTCCTTTTCTTCCCTAGATACTGTTTTTATAGAATCAATTTCTAGTCCCTATTTTCTCACCAAGACCCTTGTTTAAGACATAGAGATTCCAATGGAAATATTAAATTGATCCCTATGCTTAGAGACTCTTAAGGGGAACATTATATGATCAAAAACTGGTTTAGATATTGTTCCCATACTATTAGGACAGAATGTTTCAACTGTGATCTCTTGGTGGAAAAGTTGAGGCCTTACGGGGTCATCCTTTCTATGGACTATTTATTCATAGTTCATTCCCATATTGATTGTTTTAGGCACATAGTGTGGTGTGTTTGTGGAGACAAGATCGTGCATTACTTTTTTGGAAAAAATAAAACCCAAGATGTTCAATATGGAATCATACGTAGGAGGTTTAATCTAAAAACACACCATTTGGTTAGCATGACCCTTGGTGTAGTGGAGGAGATGGGTCGTCAGTTTCAAACCATGTTTTACGAGTACAAGGACATCTTTCCAAAATATGTTTCTAGATTACCTCATCATAGGGAGGTGGATTTCTTCATTGATTATTCCTCATGATGTAACCAATATCTATACCTTTATATCATATGGCTCTCATGGAGCTTCATGATTTAAGGGTGCTGCTGGAGGACTTGAAGAAAAAGAGCTTTGTGAGACCTAGTGTTTCACCGTAGTAATCCCTGGTGTTGTTTTCCAAGAAGGTATATGGGATCTTGAGGTTATGTGAGGACGTATAGAACCTTAACCAGGTGAACGTGATGAAATATTATCCACTACTGTGGATTGAAAACCTCTTTGATGGGATGAAGGGAGTGAGGTAGTTTTCAAATATAAAACTCAAATCTAGTTATCACCAGCTTCGTGTATAATATGAGGAAAATCCCAAGATGACATTCAGATGTTGGTATGACCACTAT
Organism: Viscum album; assembly: GCA_963277665.1. Classification (NCBI taxonomy): domain Eukaryota; kingdom Viridiplantae; phylum Streptophyta; class Magnoliopsida; order Santalales; family Viscaceae; genus Viscum; species Viscum album. The sequence goes on from OY728137.1 coordinate 119,962,581, forward strand.
GAGTACTTTGTGATGTTTTTTGGAATGACGAAGTCCCGGGCAGTGTTTATGGGACTCATGAATAGAATATTGAATCCTTATATAGTCTACTTCATCATGGTCTTCATTAATGATTTCTTAGTGTACTCATCATCCCAGAAGGAGAATAAGATACACATGAGGATGGTCCTAGATACACTCTTAGAGAACAAGATTTATGGGAATCTCTAAAACTTTCAGTTCTAATTTTAGGAGGTCTGCATTCATAGGAACATCAGTTCAGAGGTTGGATTTGTAGTAGGTCCAGTGAAGATTCACGTTGTGATTTGTTGGGAGCCACCCAAGATTGTTAGCAAGGTGCAGTGTTTCATGGGTTTGGTTGGATGTCATCAACGGTTTGTGTCCTACATTTCTAGGGTAGTATCACCCTTGAAAAAATTCTAATGGAAGGTACAACCTTTCATATGGAAAGATATGTGTCAATAATTATTTTCAGAGATTAGATATAGGTTTAAAAGAGATCCCATATTGAGATTATTGGAGGATTTTATTGATTACATGGTGTTCTATGATGCTTCATGGACCTAGCTTGGTTGTTTCCTAATGTAAGGGTAAGTAAATATTGCCTATGGTTCACTCTAGTTGAGGAAACATTTGTAGAACTACACATCCCTTGATCTGATGTTCATAATAGTAATCTTTTCATTGAGGATGTGGTGAAACTACCTCATGGGTGAGAATTTTACCATATACTCTGACCCCAAGAGTCTCAAGTATATCCTATCTCAGAAGGATGTGATTTTTATATAAATCTTATTGTTAGAGTTCCTCCTAGACTATGACTTTGAAATTGTCAGTTCTCCTATTAAGAGGAATTTAGTGGTGAACACTCTAAGTAGGAGATCAAAAAATAAGTTTCTGCATGAGGCATTGGAGCAGTTAGCTTCATTTTATATATACTTTCTAGATAGAGATAAATCATCTTATCTCTAGTTAACAGTGGTTACCCATCCTGTAACGACCCAAAGTTTCATTAATGGAAAATCCCTCTTGATCCAGTTAAGTGTTTCTTTATGAAAAATGTTTTTATAAGATGTCAACTTCTTTAGTTTTACGTTAAGATTTGTGACCGTTACTTTTATAGTCGTTGAACAGTGATCATCTGAGTAGTATAAATATAAGGCTTTAACGAACCCATTTCTACTCAGACAAAGGAAGTGATGGCCTCATCCAGTAGAATTGCCCCCTACGAAGCCCATTTGTCAGAGCTCAGAAAAGAGGTGGTGTCTTTGGGCTTCGCCCTTGACTAATCCCAAGCTGAGCATCATTATGTCAATCTTGAACGGGACCGTCTACTATAAAAGTAGAAGTTGATAGAGATTACCACTCGAGCGATGTTATCCGAGCTGCCTCAAGAGTCTGTCACCATCGCACACCTTACCCTTAGGTCTTATGAGGCTATTTTAAGGGGTTATGTAACAAATAAGTAGCACCATGTTCATGTACATTATTTTTGTATATAATAATGAATATAATTTCTAGTCATTTTTGATAGATTGTAATCAGTTTTTAAAGTACAAATGGTGTTTTTAGTTATTATTTAATTAAGAATTATATTTTATTAAATTTAAGGATTTTTAAATTAAATAATATTTTAATAAAATATTATTATTAATATTAAATTAATTTTTATTAAATATAAATGATCTTATAATTTAATGAATCCAATTAAAATTTTTATTAATGTTTGAAAGCCACTTCTGTCAAAACCCGTGAATTTTTTATAAATGTCGGTTTTTATTTTAAAAGTGAAAATTAACATATTTAGAAAATTATTTAGATAAAATAAATATTATTTTTTGAATCAGGACGTCGAAATTATCCAACGGTGAATTTTTCATAATTTTCTGAGACAGTAAAATTTTTTGGGTAAAAATTAAATACCATTTAAATATATAATGTGTTTTATGACATCATAATGACCCAATAGTGAGGTAATAAAATACCATAATCCATATGTTCGGCCAATATGTGTTTTATCATTAAAATAATGATTTTTTGGGTTTGTTTGACTAACTTTTCAATGCATTAATGGAGCCCTCAAGACTTATTCAACACTTTTCCTTTTTAAATTAAATTCCATGAGAGTGTGACTCACATCCACATAATCAACCCTAATTTTTTAATAAGTTCGTACCTTGGCCTTGTAAAATATTGTTTTCCTCTTTCCTTTTCCATAAACCATGGTAAAATACCATGGGATGGTTTGTGGTTTGGATTATTATAATATAAGGGCTCCCAAACCTAAATAATAAAGTATTCCTCACCTTTCCTATATAAACCCACCCAAGATCCCACTTCCTCCACACTCAAAGCCCTTGGAGTTCGTCAAACCTCTTCCCTACTCTCTCTATAATCCTCTAAAGGTGCCCCAAGCTCCCAAGAAGCCTCTCACAAGCTTCTCTCTAGCCTTTGGAAGCACACTTCCAAGTAAGGGGTTTTTCTTCCTTTCTCATTTATGTCAATTTTCATTAAGTTGTATTTCCCATTTAATTCCAATTATGAATGTTGGGGTATGGTTTTTCACCTCCCCCATACTGTTCTCTTATTGTTTTAATAATGGGAGACCCCTTTCTCTCTCATTAAATACATCCCATGTACACCCGTCACTATGCCGAAATTCCGAAAGGAACTTCTCTCTCTTCTTTTACATTCAAGCAATACTTTTGTATCATGAAGCTAAATTCCTTTTCAATTATTATGACATTTATCTATATGACCTCCTTACTGTACATTACATGTAAATATGATGAGGAACCCCTTTCTCTCTCATCAACCATTTTTTATGAATTCTTATGTCACACCGTTACGCTGTCGAAATCGCACTGATTTTCTAAGCCAATGTCATTGTGTAGTGAATACCATTACCATTTCGCCATCAAGGGTATTCATCTTTATGCACGTTTACTTATTGATTTTAAAGATTAATGTATTAATTCCAAATTCCTATATCGTGGAATAAATGATTATGTGTTATGAATCCATGTTTTATGATCCATGTGGCACACTTATGCATGAAATGAAATGTTTAAGAAGGGTGCGCCCTTATAGAGCTCCAATGCATTGGGTAAAGTATAGTATCGTGATACTTCATGTGCAATGAGTGTTGACTCATGCTAATTCAAGTGTAATGAGGGTTTACTCGTGCTTCAAGTGCAATAAGGGTTTACTCATGCTTCATGTGCAATGAGCCTTGCCTAATTCTAATTCAATGTTAAGTGTTGTTTCCATATTTCCATGTTATGATTATCATGCTTTATCATGCCTTTATGTTCATGTTACTCTTATGCCCTATTAATATTCCTATTGCCTAACATTTATTGAACTCCTCATTTTATTCATTGTGTACTCCCTTACTAGGCTTTATAGATCACCCTTTTCTTATGCATGTCCTCAGGTTATCCCATGCAATGCTATGTACGAAGGAAAGTAGTGGTCATGTAAAGGTAGTTTTCAATAATGATGTTGTATTTCAAGTTCAAAGTTTTTATGTAATGATACTAAGCCCCAAAGACACTAAACCTCTCGATCGTCTTTGTTGTATCAAGTGAAGTTATATTTAATAAAGCATGTTTAAGTTTTAATAGAATGCATGGTTGTCATAGTTGGTATCAAAGGATAAGTTTAGTTATTTTTGGGATTAGGAAACCCTATTAAATCCTTAGATACAAGAATAATAATAATAAAAACATCCTTAAGTTTTGGTAAATACTATGTAAGTGGTTTATCCAACAAATACATCCCTGTCTGGATACGAGCAGGTAGAGGCGGCTCTAGCACAGATGTATCCTAGGGGTAAAACCCGAAAACACCGCTTTGAGCTATACTCAAACGGGAACTGGTGCACGACAACGGGCCTTGCTGCACTCTTGGTTACGAAACTCCCAGGGGATATGTTTTGATAAATTTACAATCTTAGTATGAACCCCTATTAAGTGAAAAATGCCCCTAAGAATATATGTTAGAAGGAAGATCATGAAAAGCCTGGATTAAATCATATAGACTCATGAGTTAAAGAGATTAAAGTTTATTTATAAGTCATCACCTTTTGTCTTTGGATTTCCCTTTATGTGTTACCCCTAACTTTCCTTTTATTCCAGCCAATGTCCGGTAATAGGAGAACTCGGGCTAATAGCCATTGTGAAGATCAGTGTGATGATTGTACTAATGAGATGCCCAATCCAATGGGAGCAGGAATCGCGAACTTTTTCACGATTCTCTCTCATCTAACTCAAGTTTTGAATAGAATCACAGGTCAATAAGAACGTTCAACCCCCCCTAAGAAATAACAAGTCACTATAGAGAGCTTCATGAGACAAAGGCCTCCTACTTTTAGTGGATCATCTGATCCCACGATCGCTGAGCAATGGATCAACTCCATTGAAAAGATCTTCTCTATCCTTCAATGTTCTGAACAAGAGAAGGTTCTCCTCGCGGCTTATCGTATGGAGGGTGAAGCTGATCAATGGTGGACGTTGATCAAAAATACGAAGCCTGAGGAGGAGATCGAGGCTTTGGAAAGTAAGGAATTCCGGAAGATGTTTTTTGATAAATATTTTCCACGCACCCTCCATCTTAAGATGGAAAGGGACTTACTTTACCTCAAGAAGAAAGATGAAGAATCCATGGGAGCGTACGAGGAAAACTTCACAAGGCTTGCATGTTACGCTTCTGGTTTTGTTGTTACCCCCGAATGCAAGGTTGACCGCTTCTTTGTTGGGCTGAATCTTAGCTTGCGGAAAGCATTAGCGATCCGTGACTTCGACAGCTATGAGGAAATTGTCTGATGTGCCCTCACGGTTGAAATTTAGATCGGAGAATCATAGGGGTAACATGGGGACAAGAAGCATAAGGTGGAATTCAATGCTGGTGGTCCGATGGACAAATCCAACGGCGCTAAGAAGTTCCAGCACCCCACTTGCCAAAAGTGTGGAAAGAAGCACCCTGGAAATTGCCTTATGAGACAAGAAAATGCTTCAGGTGTGGAAGAGAAGGGCACCTAGCTGTTAACTGTCAGCAAGATGGACCCGCGGTTGTGACAGAGGAGAGGAACGCTCCGTTCGAACCTCAACGCATTATTCAATGCTAAAAATGCAAAGAACGTGGTCATTTTGCAAATCAGTCCACTAATCAAAGGGTTATCGGAGGCAACCAGCAACCTCCAAGACAGCAAGGAAGAACTTTTTCCATCATTTTTGCCAAAGTGAACCCCGACAACGAAGTGGTGACAGGTACGCTAGTTATTCATTCATGAATAGCGAATGTACTTTTTGATTCAGGTTCTACGCATTCTTTTATATCTAAAAAGTTTAGTAGAATGATCCCTACACCACCACAAATCATGGAAGTAAAGATGTCGGTGAGTACGGCAAATGGGGAAATCATTGCATCCCATGAGTATAAGTCCTCCCTTGTTATAATCTGTGGATTTAATTTCCCGGAGAACCTCATCATACTCCCATTGGTGGAATTTTATGTAATTCTTGGTATGGATTGGCTTTCCTTATATAGAGCCAACATAAATTGACAGGTGAGGGAAATCACACTCCATATGGAGAATCGACCCCCGATTCTTTACAAGTGTCAGGAGGAAGATGAATCTCCTTTAGCTCCATCATCTCAAGCATGGATATTAATTCCTTATGAGCATGCATATCTAGCTCAGATGATTGAGTCCATGGAAGAAACCATCCTTGAAAAAATGCCTATTGTGAGGGAATTCGCTGAAGTATTTCCCGAGGAACTTCCCGGTCTTCCTCCGAGAAGAGATGTTGAGTTATCAATTGAACTTATACCTCGGGCGCTACCAATATCCAAGAATCCATATAGAATGGCTGTTGTTGAGCTTGAAGAGCTGAAGAAACAACTACAGGAGAATATGGATAAAGGGTTTATACTCCCAAGTGCATCACCATGGGGTGCAACAGTCCTCTTCGTCAAGAATAAGGATGGGTCAATGCGGCATTTGCATCGATTATTGTGAACTTAACAAAATCACGATAAAGAACAAGTATCCTCTCCCAAGAATTGATGACTTGTTTGATCAGCTGCGTGGAGCACAATACTTCTCCAAGGTGGACTTGCGGTCGGGATATTATCAAGTAAGGGTGAAGAAGGAAGACATCCCCAAGACTAATTTTCGTACAAGGTACGTGCACTATGAATTCATAGTAATTCCTTTCAGACTCACCAGTTCTCTAGCAATATTCATGGACTTGATGAATAGAGTATTTAGAGATTACCTAGACAAATTTGTGGTATTCTGTATAGATGATATTCTAATATACTCCAAAACCAAGGAGGACCATGAGGAGCATTTAAGAACTGTACTGGAGACTTTGCGCAAGGAGAACCTCTATGCCTAGTACAGCAAGTGTGAGTTCTGGTTGATGGAGGTCTCATTCATGGGCCATATCATCACAAGCAAGGGGTTATCTGCGGACTCCTCCAAAATAAATGCAATTGAGGGATGGTCGAGGCCAACATCGTTAACTGATATCCATAGCTTCTTGGGGTTAGCTGGATATTATCGACGATTTGTGGGAAATTTCTCACGATTTTCCAATCCTCTTACCAAGCTAACTCGAAAGGGAGTAAAGTTTTCTTGGAGTGGTGAATGCGAAGAAAGCTTCAAGGAGTTGCAAAGGAGGCTTATCACTGCACCCGTGCTCACTTTACCCACAAGTGGGGATCTTTTTGTGGTATTCAGTGATGCTTAGAAGAAGGGTTTAGGATGTGTGCTGATGCAGAATGATAAAGTGATATCCTATGCCTCAAGGCAGTTGAAAATCCATGAGCGAAACTATCCAACGCATCATCTCGAGTTCGCGGCGATGATCTTTTCCTTGAAAATCTGGCGGCATTATCTCTATGGAGATAACTGTGAGATATTTACTGACCACAAGAGTCTTAAATATATATTCACACAGAAAGAGCTTAATATGCGCCAGAGAAGATGGATAGAGCTCATCAAGGATTATGATTGTTCAATACATTACCACCCTAGGAAAGCGAACAAGGTGGAAGATGCCCTAAGTAGAAAGGATCCTGCGATTCTATCAATGATGTGAATTGAGAAGGATCCAATATTCTTAGACGTAATGAAGATGGATGTGGGAATCATAAAGAAGGGAACATCATAAATCCTTTCACAAATTATTGCTCAACCATCTCTTTTGGAAAGGTTAAAGGATGCTCAAAAGGATGATGCAGGAATCCAAGAAAATGTGGAAGCTATCAAAAAGGGAAAATCCTCAGAGTTTAAGGTTAATGAAGAAGGAATTGTGCGGTTTGGGAAAAGACTATGTGTTCCATCAAGTTCGGAGCTGAAGAAGGAACTTTTGGATGATGCACATAGTTCAAATTTCTCTATTCACCCAGGGAGCACAAAGATGTATCGAGATCTCCGAGAAAACATTTGGTGGGATAATATAAAGAAGGAGATTGCTGAATATACATCAAAGTGCCTGGTGTGTCAGAATGTGAAGGAAGAGAGACAGAAGTCTAAGGGGATGATGAAACCATTGCCCATACCAGAATGGAAATGGGAGAACATCACCATGGACTTTGTCACTGGACTTCCAAGGACATCCAAAGGAATTAATGCAATCTGGGTTGTTGTGGATCATCTTACAAAGACTGCACACTTCATTGCTATTCGAGAGGATTTCTCTTTGGATCAGCTGGCACGGATATATATCATGAATGTGGTACGGTTTCATGGAGTACCCATATCTATTGTTTCTGACCAAGATCCAAGATTCACCTCTAAGTTTTGGAAGAGTTTTCAACAATATCTGAATACTGAACAGAACTTCAGTACGGCCTATCATCCTCAAACTAATGGTCAATATGAGTGGACTATCCAAACAATTGAGGATATGTTGAGAGAATGCTCAATGGACTTTAAAGGAGGATGGGATCAGCATATTCCTCTGGTTGAGTTATCTTATAATAATAGTTTCCACTCGAGCATCCAAATGGCACCATATGAAGCCCTGTATGGGAAAAGGTGTAGAACACCGGAATGTTGGGATGAGGTCAGTGAACGTAAACTGCTTGGACCAGAAATGGTCGAAGAAATGGTTGAGAAGGTGAAAACCATTCAGCAGCATATCAAGGCAGCCCAAAGTCGACAGAAGAGTTATGCAGATAATTTTCGATGACAACTTGAGTTAAAAGTCGGAGTCATGGTGTTTTTACGCATATCTCCGTGGAATAAGGTCATGAGGTTTGGAATGAAAAGGAAGTTAATTCCAAGGTACATCGGCCCCTTCGAGATTCTTGATCATGTTGGGGCTGTGGCCTATCGGCTAGCACTTCCACCTACTATGGCCAAGGTGCATGATGTCTTTCATGTATCCCTTTTAAGGAAGTACAAACTGAACCCTTTACATGTACTCTCTTCCGAGGTGGTACAATTGGAAGATGATCTTTATTATGAGGAGCAACCAGTGAAGATCTTAGATCGTAGAGAAAAAGTTCTATGAAATAAGACAATGCCCCTCGTCAAGGTGTTGTGGAGAAACCGCAAGTTTTAAGAAGAAACTTGGGAGTCGGAGGATATGATTATGCTGAGTTACCCACATTTGTTTTAGTGTGGGAAAAGGAAAATTTCGAGGGCGAAATTTCTTAAGGGGGGGATATTGTAACGACCCAAAGTTTCATTAATGGAAAATACCTCTTGATCCAGTTAAATGTTTCTTTATGAAAAATGTTATTATAAGATGTCAACTTCTTTAGTTTTACGTTAAGATTTGTGACCGTTACTTTTATAGCCGTTGAACAGTGATCATCTGAGTAGTATAAATACAAGGCTTTAACGAACCCATTTCTACTCAGAAAAAGGAAGCGATGTCCTCATCCAGTAGAATTTCCCCTTACGAATCCCATTTGTCGGAGCTCGGAAAAGAGGTGGTGTCTTTGGGCTTTGCCCTTGACCAAGCCCAAGCTGAGCTTCATTATGTCAAGCTTCAACGGGACCGTCTATAGGAAAAGTATAAGTTGATAGAGATTACCACTCTAGCGATGTTATCCGAGCTGCCCCAAGAGTCTATCACCATCGCACACCTTTCCCTTAGGTCTTATGCAGATATTTTAAGGGGTTATGTAAAAAATAAGTAGCACCATGTTCATGTATATTATTTTTTTATGTAATAATGAATATAATTTCTAGTCATTTTTGATACATTGTAATTAGTTTTTAAAGTATAAATGATGTTTTTAGTTATTATTTAATTAAGAATTATATTTTATTAAATTAAAAGATTTTTGAATTAAATAATATTTTAATAAAATATTATTATTAAAATTAAATTAATTTTTATTAAATATAAATGATCTTATAATTTTATGAATGCAATTAAAATTTTTATTAAGGTTTGAAAGCCATTTCTGTCAAAACCCGTGAATTTTTTATAAATGTCGGTTTTTATTTTAAAAGTGAAAATTCACATATTTATAAAATTATTTAGATAAAATAAATATTATATTTGGAATCAAGCATCGAAATTATCCAACGGTGAATTTTTCATAATTTTCTGAGACAGTCAAAGTTTTGGGTAAAAATTAAATACCATTTAAATATATAATGTGTTTTATGACATCATAATGACCCAATGGTGATGTAATAAAATACCATAATCCTTATGTTCGGCCAATATGTGTTTTATCATTAAAATAATGAGGTTTTGGGTTTGTTTGACTTATTTTTCAAAGCATTAATCGAGCCCTCAAGACTTATTCAACACTTTGCCTTTTTAAATTAATTTCCATGGGAGTGTGACTCACCTCCATATAAGCAACCCTAATTTGTTAATATGTTCGGACTTTGGCCTTGTAAAATATTGTTTTCCTATTTCTGTTTCCATAAACCATGGTCAAATACCATGGGATGGTTTTTGGTTTGGATTATTTTAATATAAGGGGTCCCAAACCTAAATAATAAAGAATTCCCTCACCTTTCCTATATTAACCCACCCAAGCTCCCACTTCCTCCTCACTCAAATCCCTTGGAGTTCGTCCAAAATCTTACCTACTCTCTCTAGAATCCTCTCAAGGTTCCCCAAGCTCCCAAGAAGCCTCTCACAAGCCTCTCTCTAGCCTTTGGAAGCACACTTCCAATTAAGGGGTTTTTCTTCCTTTCTCATTTTTGTCAATTTTCTTTAAGTTGTATTTCCCATTTAATTCCAATTATGAATGTTGGGGTATGGTTTTGCACCTCCCCCATACTGTGCTATTATTGTTTGAATAATGGGAGACCCCTTTCTCTCTCATTAAATGCCCCCCATGTACACCCGTAACTATGCCGAAATTCCGAAAGGAACTTCTCTCTCTTCTTTTACATTCAAGCAATACTTTTGTATCATGAAGTTAAATTCCTTTTCAATTATTATGAAATGTATATATATGACCTCCTTTCTGTCCATTACATGTAAATATGATGAGGAACCCTTTTCTCTCTCATCAACCATTTTTTATGAATTCTTATGTCACACCGTTACGCTGCCGAAATCGAACTGATTTTCTAAGCCAATGTCATTGTGTAGTGAATACCATTCCCATTTATCTATCAAGGGTATTCATCTTTATGCACGTTTACTTATTAATTTTAAAGATTCATGTATTAATTCCACATTCCTATATCGTGGAATAAATGATTATGTGTTATGAATCCATGTTTTATGATCCATGTGGCACACTTATGAATGAAATGAAATGTTTAAGAAGGGTGCGCCCTTATAGAGCTCCAATGCATTGGGTAAAGTATAGTATCATGATACTTCATGTGAAATGAGTGTTGACTCATTCTAATTCAAGTGTAATGAGGGTTTACTCGTGCTTCAAGTGCAATGAGGGTTTACTCATGCTTCATGTGCAATGAGCCTTGGCTAATTCTAATTCAATGTTAAGTGTTGTTGCCACATTTCCATGTTATGATTATCATGCTTTATCATGCCTTTATGTTCATGTTACTCTTATGCCCTATTAATATTCCTATTGCCTAAAATTTATTGAACTCCTCATTTTATTCATTGTGTACTCCCTTACTAGGCTTTATAGATCACCCTTTTCTTATGCATGTCCTCATGTTATCCCATGCAATGCTATGTACGAAGGAATGTAGTGGTCATGTAAAGGAAGTTTTCAATAATGATGTTGTATTTCATGTTTAATGTTTTTATGTAATGATACTAAGCCCCAAAGACACTAATCCTCTCGATCGTCTTTGTTGTATCAAGTGAAGTTATATGTAATAAAGCATGTTTAAGTTTTAATAGAATGCATGGTTGTCATAGTTGGTATCAAAGGATAAGTTTAGTTATTTTTGGGATTAGGAAACCCTATTAAAGCCTTAGATACAAGACTAAGAATAATAAAAACATTCTTAAGTTTTGGTAAATACTATGTAAGTGGTTTATCCAACAAATACATCCCTGTCTGGATACGAGGAGGTAGAGGCGGCTCTAGCACAGATGTATCCTAGGGGTAAAACCCGAAAACACCGCTTTGAGCTAGACTCAAACGGGAACTGGTGCACGACAACGGGCCTTGCTGCACTCTTGGTTACGACACTCCCGGGGGATATGTTTTGATAAATTTACAATCTTAGTATGAACCCCTATTAAGGGAAAAATGACCCTAAGAATATATGTTAGAAGGAAGATCATGAAAATCCTGGATTAAATCATATAGACTCATGAGTTAAGGGATTAATGTTTATTTATAAGTCATCAACTTTTGTCTTTGGATTTCCCTTTATGTGTTACCCCTAACTTTTCTTTTATTCCAGCCAATGTCCGGTAATAGGAGAACTCGGGCTAACAGCCATTGTGAAGATCAGTGTGATGATTGTACTAATGAGATGCCCAATCCAATGGGAGCAGGAATTGCGAACTTTTTCACGATTCTCTCTCAGCTAACTCAAGTTTTGAATAGAATCATGGGTCAAGAGGAATGTTCAACCCCCCCTAAGAAATAACAAGTCATTATCGAGAGCTTCATGAGACAAAGGCCTCCTACTTTTAGTGGATCATCTGATCCCACGATCGCTGAGCAATGGATCAACTCCATTGAAAAGATCTTCTCTATCCTTCAATGTTCTGAACAAGAGACGGTTCTCCTAGCGGCTTATCGTATGGAGGGTGAAGCTGATCAATGGTGGACGTTGATCAAAAATACGAAGCCTGAGGAGGAGATCGAGGCTTTGGAATGTAAGGAATTCCGGAAGATGTTTTTTGATAAATATTTTCCGCGCACCCTCCGTCTTAAGATGGAAAGGGACTTACTTTCCCTCAAGAAGAAAGATGAAGAATCTGTGGGAGCGTACGAGGAAAACTTCACAAGGCTTGCACGATACACCTCCAGTTTTGTCGTTACCCCCGAATGCAAGGTTGACCGCTTCTTTGTTGGGCTGAAGCTTAGCTTGCAGAAAGCATTAGCGATCCGTGACTTCGACAGCTATGAGGAAATTGTCTGATGTGCCCTCACGGTTGAAATTTAGATCGGAGAATCACAGGGGTATCATGGGGACAATAAGCATTAGGTGGACTTCAATGTTGGTGGTCCGATGGATAAATCCAACGGCGCTAAGAAGTTCCAGCACCCCACTTGCCAAAATTATGGAAAGAAGAACCCTGGAAATTGCCTTATGAGACAAGAAAATGCTTCAGGTGTGGAAGATAAGGGCACCTAGCTGTTAACTGTCAGCAAGATGGACCCGCGGTTGTGACAGAGGAGAGGAACGCTCCGTTCGAACCTCAACGCATTATTCAATGCTACAAATGCAAAGAACGTGGTCATTTTTCAAATCAGTCCCCTAATCCAAGGGTTATCGGAGGCAACCAGTAACCTCCAAGACAGCAAGGAAGAACTTTTTCCATCACTTTTGCCGAAGTGAACCCCGACAACGAAGTGGTGACAGGTACGCTAGTTATTCATTCATGAATAGCGAATGCACTTTTTGATTCAGGTTCTACGCATTCTTTTATATCTCAAATGTTAAGTAGTACAATCCCTACACCACCACAAATCATGGAAGTAAAGATGTCGGTGAGTACGACAAATGGGGCAATCATTGCATCCCATGAGTATAAGTCCTTCCTTGTTATAATCTCTGGATTTAATTTCCCTGAGAACCTCATCATACTCCCATTGGTGGAATTTGATGCAATTATTGGTATGGATTGGCTTTCCTTATATAGAGCCAACATAAATTGACGGGCGAGGGAAATCACACTCTATATGGAGAATCGACCCCCGATTCTTTACAAGAGTCAGGAGGAAGATGAATCTCCTTTAGCTCCATCATCTCAAGCATGGATATTAATTCCTTATGAGCATGCATATCTGGCTCAGATGATTGAGTCCAAGGAAGAAACCACCATTGAAAAAATGCCTATTGTGAGGGAATTCGCTGAAGTATTTCCCGAGGAACTTCCCGGTCTTCCTCCAAGAAGAGATGTTGAGTTCTCAATTGAACTTATACCTCGGGCGTTACCAATATCCAAGAATCCATATAGAATGGCTATTGTTGAGCTTGAAGATCTGAAGAAACAACTACAGGAGAATCTGGATAAAGGGTTTATACTCCCAAGTGCATCACCATGGGGTGCAACAGTCCTCTTCGTCAAGAATAAGGATGGGTTAATGCGGCATTGCATCGATTATTGTGAACTTAACAAAATCACGATAAAGAACAAGTATCCTCTCCCAAGAATCGATGACTTGTTTGATCAGCTGCGTGGAGCACAATACTTCTCCAAGGTGGACTTAAGGTCGGGATATTATCAAGTAAGGGTGAAGAAGGAAGACATCCCCAAGACTACTTTTCATACAAGGTACGTGCACTATGAATTCATAGTAATGCCTTTCAGACTCACCAGTTCTCTAGAAATATTCATGGACTTGATGAATAGAGTCTTTATAGATTACCTAGACAAATTTTTGGTATTCTTTATAGATGATATTCTAATATACTCCAAAACCAAGGAGGACCATGAGGAGCATTTAAGAACTGTACTGGAGACTTTACGCAAGGAGAAGCTCTATGCCAAGTACATCAAGTGTGAGTTCTGGTTGAAGGAGGTCTCATTCTTGGGCCATATCATCACAAGCAAGGGGTTATCTGCGGACTCCTCCAAAATAAATGCAATTGTGGGATGGTCGAGGCCAACATCGTTAACCGATATCCATAGCTTCTTGGGGTTAGCTGGATATTATCGACGATTTGTGAGAAATTTCTCACGATTTTACAACCCTCTTACCAAGCTAACTCGAAAGAGAGTAAAGTTTTCTTGGAGTGGTGAATGCGAAGAAAGCTTCAAGGAGTTGAAAAGGAGGCTTATCACTGCACTCGTGCTCACTTTACCCACAAGTGGGGAGATTTTTGTGGTATTCAGTGATGCTTAGAAGAAGGGCTTAGGATGTGTGCTGATGCAGAATGATAAAGTGATATCCTATGCCTCAAGGCAGTTGAAAATCCATGAGAGAAACTATCCAACGCATGATCTGGAGTTCACGGCGGTGATCTTTTCCTTGAAAATATGGCGGCATTATCTCTATGGAGATAACTGTGAGATATATACTGGCCACAAGAGTCTTAAATATATATTCACACAGAAAGAGCATAATATGCGCCAGAGAAGATGGATAGAGCTCATCAAGGATTATGACTGTTCAATACATTACCACCCTAGGAAAGCTAACAAGGTGGCAGATTCCCTAAGTAGAAAGGATCCAGCGATTCTATCAATGATGTGAATTGAGAAGGATCCAATCTTCTTAGACGTAATGAAGATGGATGTGGGAACATAAAGAAGGGAACATCATCAATCCTTTCACAAATTATTGCTCAACCATCTCTTTTGGAAAGGATAAAGGATGCTCAAAAGGATGATGCAGGAATCCAAGAAAATGTGGAAGCTATCAAAAAGGGAAAATCCTCATATTTTAATGTTAATGAAGAAGGAATTGTGCGGTTTTGGAAAAGACTATGTGTTCCATCAAGTTCGGAGCTGAAGAAGGAACTTTTGGATGATGCACATAGTTCAAATTTCTCTATTCACCCAGGGAGCACAAAGATGTATCGAGATCTCCGAGAAAACATTTGGTGGGATAATATAAAGAAGGAGATCGCTGAATATACATCAAAGTGCCTGGTGTGTCAGAAAGTGAAGGCAGAGAGACAGAAGTCTAAGGGGATGATGCAACCATTGCCCATACCAGAATGGAAATGGGAGAACATCACCATGGACATTTTCACTGGACTTCCAAGGACATCCAAAGGAATTAATGCAATCTGGGTTGTTATGGATCGTCTTACAAAGACTGCACACTTCATTGCTATTCGAGAGGATTTCTCTTTGGATCAGGTGGCACGGATATATATCAGGGATGTGGTACGGTTGCACGGAGTACCCATATCTATTGTTTCTGACCAAGATCCAAGATTCACCTCTAAGTTTTGGAAGAGTTTTCAACAATATCTGAATACTGAACAGAACTTCAGTACGGCCTATCATCCACAAACTAATGGCCAATCCAAGCGGACTATCCAAACAATTGAGGATATGTTGAGAGCATGCTCAATGGACTTTAAAGGAGGATGGGATCAGCATATTCCTCTGGTTGAGTTATCTTATAATAATAGCTTCCACTCGAGCATCCAAATGCCACCATATGAAGCCTTGTATGGGAAAAGGTGTAGAACACCGGCATGTTGGGATGAGGTCAGTGAACATAAACTGCTTGGACCAGAAATGGTCGAAGAAATGGTGGAGAAGGTGAAAACCATTCAACAGCATATCAAGGCAGCCCAAAGTCAACAGGAGAGTTATTCAGATAATTGTCGATGAGAACTTGAGTTAAAAGTCGGAGTCATGGTGTTTTTACGCATATCTCCGTGGAAGAAGGTCGTGAGGTTTGGAAAGAAAGGGAAGTTAAGTCCAAGGTACATCATCCCCTTAGAGATTCTTGATCGTGTTGGGGATGTGGCCTATCGACTAGCACTTCCACCTACTATGGCCAAGGTGCATGATGTCTTTCATGTATCCCTCTTAAGGAAGTACAAACTGAACCCTTTACATGTACTCTCTTCTGAGGTGGTACAATTGGAAGATGATCTTTATTATGAGGAGCAACCAGTGAAGATCTTAGATCATAGAGAAAAAGTTCTAAGAAATAAGACAATGCCCCTCGTCAAGGTGTTGTGGAGAAACCACAAGTTTTAAGAAGCAACATGGGAGTCGGAGGATATGATGATGCTGAGTTACCCACATTTGTTTTAATGTGGGAAAAGGAAAATTTCGAGGGAGAAATTTTTTAAGGGGGGAATATTGTAACGACCCAAAGTTTCATTAATGGAAAATACCTCATGATCCAGTTAAATGTTTCTTTATGAAAAATGTTATTATAAGATGTCAACTTCTTTAGTTTTACGTTAAGATTTGTGACCGTTACTTTTATAGCCGTTGAACAGTGATCATCTGAGTAATATAAATATAAGGCTTTAACGAACCCATTTCTACTCAGACAAAGGAAGAGGTAGCCTCATCCAGTAGAATTTCCCCTTACGAATCCCATTTTTCGGAGCTCGGAAAAGAGGTGGCGTCTTTGGGCTTCGCCCTTGACCAAGCCCAAGCTGAGCTTCATTATGTCAAGCTTTAACGGGACCGTCTATAGGAAAAGTATAAGTTGATAGAGATTACCACTCTAGCGATGTTATCCGAGCTGCCCCAAGAGTCTATCACCATTGCACACCTTTCCCTTAGGTCTTATGCAGATATTTTAAGGGGTTATGTAACAAATAAGTAGCACCATGTTCATGTACATTATTTTTTTATATAATAATGAATATAATTTCTAGTCATTTTTGATACATTGTAATTAGTTTTTAAAGTATAAATGATGTTTTTAGTTATTATTTAATTAAGAATTATATTTTATTAAATTAAAAGATTTTTGAATTAAATAATATTTTAATAAAATATTATTATTAATATTAAATTAATTTTTATTAAATATAAATGATCTTATAATTTTATGAATGCAATTAAAAATTTTATTAAGGTTTGAAAGCCATTTCTGTCAAAACCCGTGAATTTTTTATAAATGTCGGTTTTTATTTTAAAAGTGAAAATTCACATATTTATAAAATTATTTAGATAAAATAAATATTATTTTTGGAATCAGGACGTCGAAATTATCCAACGGTGAATTTTTCATAATTTTCTGAGACGGTCAAATTTTTGGGTAAAAATTAAATACCATTAAATATATAATGTGTTTTATGACATCATAATGACCCAATGGTGATGTAATAAAATACCATAATCCTTATGTTCGGCCAATATGTGTTTTATCATTAAAATAATGAGGTTTTGGGTTTGTTTTACTTATTTTTCGAAGCATTAATCGAGCCCTCAAGACTTATTCAACACTTTGCCTTTTTAAATTAATTTCCATGGGAGTGTGACTCACCTCCACATAAGCAACCCTAATTTTTTAATAAGTTCGGACCTTGGCCTTGTAAAATATTGTTTTCCTCTTTCTGTTTCCATAAACCATGGGAAAATACCATGGGATGGTTTTTGGTTTGGATTATTTTAATATAAGGGGTCCCAAACCTAAATAATAAAGAATTCCCTCACCTTTCCTATATTAACCCACCCAAGATCCCACTTCCTCCTCACTCAAAGACCTTGGAGTTCGTCCAACCTCTTACCTACTCTCTCTAGATTCCTCTCAAGGTTCCCCAAGCTCCCAAGAAGCCTCTCACAAGCCTCTCTCTAGCCTTTGGAAGCACACTTCCAATTAAGGGGTTTTTCTTCATTTCTCATTTTTGTCAATTTTCTTAAAGTTGTATTGCCCTTTTAATTTAAATTATGAATGTTGGGGTATGGTTTCTCACCTCCCCCATACTGCCCTCTTATTTTTTGAATGATGGGAGACCCCTTTCTCTCTCATTAAATGCCTCCCATGTACACCTGTTACTATGCCGAAATTCTGAAAGGAACTTCTCTCTCTTCTTTTACATTCAAGCAATACTTTTGTATCATGAAGCTAAATTCCTTTTCAATTGTTGGGACACGTATCTATATGAACTCCTTACTGTACATTACATGTAAATATGACGAGGAACCCCTTTCTCTCTCATCAACCATTTTTTATGAATTCTTATGTCACGCTGTTACGCTGCCAAAATCGCATCGATTTTCTAAGTCAATGTCATTGTGTAGTGAATACCATGCCCATTTCTCCATCAAGGGTATTCATATTTATGAACATTTAATTATTGATTATAAAGATTCATGTATTAATTCCAAATTATTTTATCTTGGAATAAATGATTATGTATTATGAATCCATGTTTTATGATCCATGTGGCACACTTATGCATGAAATGAAATGTTTAAGAAGGGTGTGCCATTATAGCGCTCCAATGCATTGGGTAAAGTATAGTATCATGATACGTCATGTGAAATGAGTGTTGACTCATGCTAATTCAAGTGCAACTAGGGTTTACTCGTGCTTCAAGTGCAAATAGGGTTTACTCATGCTCTATGTGAAATGAGCCTTGGCTCATGCTAATTCAATGTTAAGTGTTGTTGCCACATTTCCATGTTATGATTATCATGCTTTATCATGACTTTATGTTCATGTTACACTTATGCTCTATTGATATTCCTATTGCCTAACATGTATTGAACTCCTCATGTTATCCATTGTGTACTCCCTTACTGGGCATTATAGCTCACCCTTTTCTAATGCATGTCCTCAGGTTATCCAATGAAATGCTAAGTACGAAGGAATGTAGTGGTCATGTAAAGGAAGTTTTCAATAAAGATGTTATATTTCAAGTTTAAAGTTTTTATGTAATGATCTTAAGCCCCGAAGACACTAAAACTCTCGATCTTCTTTGTTGTATAATGTGAAGTTATATGTAATAAAGAATGTTTAAGTTGTAATAGAAAGAAGGATTGTCATACATCCACTCATACAGTGTGTAGGGGAGGTATATCTCATAGATTCTGATTATAAGATTGCATGTGCTCATATTTTCTCAGGGAATTCCCTTGATAGATATTTTAATGGTGGGAAGTATATCATTCTCTTTAAAGGGCGCATAATAGTCCTGGTAACATTGTGGAATGAGGTATTTTTTGGAGTTCCATACTTCCCCTTTGGAGGTTCATCCATGAGTGGGGTGAATATATCATAGAATTTGATGTTATATCTAGTGGTTAGGGATTAAGAAGGAGGAGGAAAAGTACATTTCTCAATGCCTCAATTGTCATCAAAGGAAAGATTATCACCAAGTTCCAATAAGTTTGACATAACCTCTTGAGGTTCCAGATTAGAAATGGGATGTGATATCAATGGAGTTCATGACTGGTTTACCACACACGTTTAGGGGACATGATACAAACTAAGTGATCGTTTACCTACTCAAAAAGTCATCTCACTTCCTTCCAATCCATGGTTAGAGATCGTTTGGTATATTTGGATGCCTCTATATGAAGGATATAGTTCAGATTCAAGGATTTACATAAATTATCATCTCAGATAGTGATTCTCACATTACATTATGGTTGTGTAAGGGATTTCAGGCGTAGTTTGGGATTCATTTTCACTTGATCATGATGTTTTATCCCTAGACAGATGGACAGATGGAGAGGACCATCCATGTTCTAGATGACATGATACATGCTTTCATCCATGACATTGGTTATAGTTGAGAGGAACACTATCCTCTAGTGATGGCTTCATATAAAAATATATAACACACCTCCATTGGTATGGAACCATTCAAGGCCTTGTATATATGACCTTCCATGTCACCATTGTGCTGGACAGATACATAGAGTCAGCACTAAAGGGTCAAGACATGGTACGAGCTACCACATAGATGGTGCAGATTATCCAAAAGCGGATGAGAAATACAAAAAGATAGAATAAGTCATATGCAGTCAGGCGGTGGCGGGATTTAGAGTTCTAGGAGGGATACCATGTGTTCTATCATGTCTCACCATGACAGGGATTGTGAAGATTTTCCCGAGGAGGAAAGTTATCTCTGAGATATATCGACCCTTTTAGGATTCTAGGAAACGATAGAAAGGTGGTGTACAACATAGATATACCCTATCATTTGCACCAGGTGAATGATGTCTTCCACATATTGCAATTGAGGAGGTACGTGCATGATCCATCACATGTCATCGATTGGGGGAGCTGGACATTAATGATAGGGAGAATTTTTTTGAGTCCTCAATGGAGATCAAGGATCAAAAGTATTAGATTCTTCATGGGTGGTTTCTTCCTCTATTTCATATTTTATTGTAACATGGTAATCTCCAAGAGAGAACTTGGGAGAAAGAGGATCTTATTCATGCTCAGTACCCTCATCTTTTTGTTGAGTTTCCCTTGTTTCGGATTTTGGGGATTTAAATCCCTAATGTGTCGAAAATGTAATGAATTTTAGTTTCCCAACTTTTTTTTTTGAAATTATTTAGATAAACCACAAGACTAGGAATAGAGACTATGTGTGATTCTGAGGCACAGTGTTCCCAGAACATATTTTTGAAAAATTTTATGTTTTCAATAGCATAGGCACAAAACATTTCTGTAAATGTGAAATAACTCTTAATAAATCCCATATCAATACTAGGAGGGTACCGTTGAGCTCAGAGTAGTGGATTTACCCTATGCGTGACCTAACATTAGTCGGTGTGGGTCATCTGTGGAAAAAGTCATCAGGGGCGTAACTGTAAATAAAAAATTAAATAAAATTTATTTCATTTTGAAATCATATCAACTCAAAAATGGTAACTCAGATTGAATATTTGATACCGTCATTGTGTTTGTAAGGAGTTTTTTTCATGGGTGTGGGCCAACATCAACCTGTGTGGGTCGGCTGCCAAAGTTAGTTTTGGGACGTGAATGTCATTAAATTATTTAATAAAAAATTATTTTCATGTTACGTTTTGACATAGTGGGAGTTTCATATTTTAATAAGACATGTTAGTGGAATTTAGGGTTATCGCCAAATCCCTGTAATTCTCCTAAGGTAAAAATAATGTAGCTCTCTCTCGACAAAGAATGTGGGCTAATCAAAGATCGACGACAACAAGGAACCTGTTCATTATCAATGATGGATCCAAACCTCAAGGTAGGTTTTCGATCACATTGTGATTTCATATCCACTTCTTAGAATCAAATGAAGAATGTAGACCATCCCACAAAAAGGTTGTTCTTCGGTTCAATCTTTCTTAAAGGAGGGATAATTAATGTGGGATTAATGAAAATAGATCTTGGTGATTATTTTTCTCTTAGTTTATTCATGAACCTGCAATCATGAATAGAACAAGGCCAAAAGAACAAGGCCATTGTCCATTATTTGGTTGTTCATGTGGTTATTCAATACCCCTAAATCTATATTATTCTTTGTGAATTCTTCTCCATTTGAAACATTATGTGAACGATCGACTATTGCACCCATGATCAATTGAACAATGATCATGGACTGAAGGTTGTGGTCAAAAATGGCATTGCGGAGGTGCGATGGAGTGCAATAGGTAGGATGTAGCTCACGATGGAGGGAGTGAAGAATGGAGGACCACCGGTTGGGTGGTCAGTGGTCAGGTTAGTGGGCATCCTGGAGGGAGGTCGGGTTCCAATAGAGCACACAACTCTGGTATAGTGGGATCGCGCCATTGGAGGAGCTCGCTACGACATAGTCTATGTGTGGTAGACCTGAGCCACGGTAGGATGTTTTGATTAAGGTGGTGGTGGGATGTGGCTCGAAGGAAGTGTCAATAAGATCCCGCATCGGCGGGGAGGTCACAAAAGTAGGCGTGGAATGTGGCTCAGCCATGTGAATCGCAGTCCAACCACATTGAACTAGGGGCCTGGTTGGCCATGTAGTTTGGAAACCAAATGGACCAGTGGGATGCAACCAAGGAATGTTGAATTTGAAAAAGCAGTTTTCGCCTACATGATGCATGTTAGGTTGGGCAATCTAAGATGCTCTAGTAAGCCAACGGGCTGTGGTCCAGTGTCCCATAGGGAAGGGCTGGTTTGGGCCGACCTAGGCCAACCAGGATGGTTTGGGCAGGCAAACTGGGTTGGGTCAGGTTAGCCCCAATCTTTTCCAAACCCTTTTTACTAAATTGGTTCTAAATTTCAAACTGTGCATCTTTTTAATGATATATTTGTGGATTTGGGACCCTTTCAACGAGGTTTCCCTTTTGAGAAACAATAATTGAGATTTTTTGGATGTTGGATTATGAACTAACAATTTTAGGATTAGGTTCTCCCAGAAGAAGTGTGCTATAAGTGTAATCCTATGGCTAGTTGTGACTATGTGATTTGGGGACTACTTGACCCATCGACTCTTTGTGCACCATCGATGCACTGTGCACCATTGACGCTCCATGCACAGTTGATGATTCATTCACCATTGACATATCAGACACCATCACCCCTCTAGGGACTATCAATGATTCATGTACCATCGAAAATATGTGCACCACTAACGCTTTGTGCCCCACTAACGCTTACTGCACCATCGATAATACATGTGCATCAACGCTTCATGAACCTCTAAAAATTTTAGTGTCATAGTGACTCGGTGATTTGTGGACTAAATCTATAAATCCATATCAACATACATTAGACTTTTACCTATGTGAGATGACTATATTAATTATACATCATGTGTTTCATTTTTGGTGTACATAATGTAATTTTTTGCGGTGTACCTTTGTGGTTTTGGGGTCCCTACTGAGTATTGTTTTACTCACACATGTCATATATTATGAAAATGATCAACCCTTTGAAGGAGTCCTTAGGGAACTGGAGCTCGGTTCTGCTTAGAGAGAGTCATCATATACGAGGTGTGATTTAAGGACATCAGATATTAATTTATGTACCCAACCTTCTGTTAGGGGTTCATATGGATGAGATTCAGTAGATTATACTTCCCCTTGGGTTGGGCTCATATTCTAGACCTATTTACTTTTATTATTTGTACTACCATACTATGTTGTTGTTATCATAGAGGTATGAATGCTTGTTTACTTAGTGTTTATAGCTCTGCACTTTGGGTCATGGAAATGGCTTCCTATGTACAGGTACATTGGAAAATTCTACCAATTTGTGGGATATTCCTACTCGAAGCAAGTCGCCAGCCCCAGGCCTATTAGAGGTAGGCTTGTGGTAGTCAGGGTATGGGCTTGAGGGAAAAAAATTTTGAAAGATATTTTTTTATAATCAACAATGATTTTATATAACAGATAAATGAATAATCCTCAGTGGTACAGACTAGATTGAGTCAAATGTTTAATGAAAATAATTATATTTTAACGAATAAATGGATGATTCCTAATTATTCATAATCATTATCACTATATAACCCATGATTATGAGACATGGTTGAAATATGATCAAGTAAAGAACAAGTTGTTCATTTTATGATTCTGGAAATGTAATTGTTACTTACACCAAACTTAGGATTGTGAACATGTGAAACAATTAGGTATAACCATTTTCAAATGTTCTATATATGGGTACTTGTGTTATGCCACATTGGGTCATGAAATGGTTGGTCTATGTCCTAATAAACTATGAATTGTTATAGAAATTAAATTAAAAGCTTGAAGTTCCCTAAATTGCTAATTAAAAATTCAAACCTTGCATAAGGAGGTGACATAAATTTATAAATCAAAGGAAATACGTGATGCTTCATGATATTTTTAGATTATTTGAGAGATATTTTAATGCACGTACTATGGAATCATGGCTATATGGTTTTTTTTAATTCAATTGGAAGGCTTTACTCAAGAAACATGAGTAAGAATATAAATAGTGACCAGAATTCCATGTGGAGGCTATTTAAGAAAAGATCAAGATTGATATAATTGATTCTATATGTGATGAAGGAATTATCATGATATTTAAGGGAAAAAATTATGGAAGCTATTAAGCGGGTTGATACACCAATCACCTGAATCCATCCCAACACCATTTACTTCCACAATCAACCCCAATATTTAGATCATTCAATGTAGTGGGGATATTCCATAGAAAGTGAAGTTTTACTATATTCTAGGGGACACTCGACATGAGGATCAGAGCATTTTGGAGCTGGTGGAAGAGGTCGATCTCATGAATGGATCATATCAACTTTATTGTTACATGTTTTCATATGTTAATATATTTTAATTTAATTACATTTTTTCTCTTATGTGTAATTAAATTTCTTACATGTATTATCCTGGATAGATTTACTTCGTTTAACTAGTCGTATTTTGATTTAAGTGAAATTTATTTTAACTTTTAATTTTTAGATCATAATTTATTTTCCTCATTCACATCCATCCACTCTTCTTTGTGTACCGTTATGAAAAAAGTATACAAACTTTTACCTTATGAACTACAACTAAAGTAATTCCTTGAAAAAATATAATCTTCTCCATGATGAAGTTTATTGATCTTCCATTCAATGAAAAACAATAATTACAAATAGATATCTCTAGAAAATATTCTCTATCTAATCACTGATTGGTATTGTAGTCAAACACACATAGATTCAGAACCATGGTGATTAATTATATAAAAGAGAGGAAGAATTTCCCCAAAACCCTATCCAGTAAAAATCTTGTAATCCAATAATCTATTTTTTATCCCTCATTTTTATCATTTTTAGCAATTTTTACAAAATATGACCTCAATTAAACTCTGGTTGTTTTGGTTTTTATTTGTTACATGTTTGTTCTTTATTTTGGTTTCACTCCATTATCCATCGTTGTGGTTATAATGTTTTTTTTACAAAAATTCAATTGTCTGTAGGTTTATAAATAATTAATTAAATGGATAACTGCCCAATTACTAGGCCTCTTATAGTGTATATTTCATTTGAATACAAAATTTATAATCCCTTATTTTTCAATAATGATTATTAAAAAATACAAGAATCTACAGAATGATAGAAGTTATTTATAAACAAGAAAGTAAAAACATTTAAAAATAATTAAATAAATGTAATATATATGGGTTTTCTATAAACAAGATCGTTATTTTTTTCATTATTCTAATTTATTCCACTTATATCATTGTTAAGATCTCATAAAAAATTTATATCTCATGTGGAAACCCAAGACATTCCCTCACTATTTATTTTTCTTTAATAATCAATGTTTCATGATCTTTTGAAACCTATTTCAATGTGTCCTCTTATGAATCCAGATCAATAATGAAGAATTTATCTTTAATTGTTCCACCATAAATTTATAACTTAAAATTGTTAATTTTTTTTTGAAGAATTATAAATCATCTAAATTTATCGAGTTTTTGATTGAAACTATTAAATAGGATTTTCTGATCCCTGATTTTTTTATTTTTAATAGGAATCAATGTTCCCATTTTTTTCATTCACATAGGGTTTCCTTTCAAATTTTGCACAACTATTTAATCTTCCCAGGAAGCTGGAAGCAAGTATTTAAAGCTGAAAGATGCTCCTTTATCTAATACCTTGATTCTTTTAGGTATTAGATATTATAGTCTAAACATTTTCATATTTATTATATGAATATCCACATCACCTGATCCACTTTTTCTTTTATTCAGGAGTTTTTTTTATCTTTTTTTCCTTTAGTTTAATCATTTTTCTCCATATCTAAAATTCTATATATTTCATCATCACATTATTCATAAAATCTCAATTTCATCATATCCAAAATTCCATTGTTTTTTCACTTTCATAAACTTATAATACCCTAACCATTGGTATATTTATTATATATTTTGTATATCATATAGTATAATTTTCATAGAGTATTTTTTGGAATGAATATTAGCATGGATATGCATCAATATAGGACTTCCTTCATTATTTCTTGTTTTGGTAATGTCTACCTTAGTTTTAACGATTTTAATATATTCTTAGGTGTTTTTTGAAATTTTTTATCCATATAATTTTACAGGATAAGTTAACATAAGTATTTTTTATATATTTTTTAGTGGTTTTAATGAATCGCTCTAGACATTCATTATTTTTTGAAATCTGGAATCACAATTTATCTATATTTCTATATATCACATGAAACCTTTTTCCTTCAATAATTAAATTGAAGGTTTTTCCACCTTTTCCCTATGAAATTTGGCTGTGAATTTTTATTATATTTAATATTTATATTTATTTATAAGGCTATCATGGTCCTTCAAATGCATGTCCAATTGGTTCTACCAATTTTGGTAATCTGATATTCATAAACCATAGTTCTTCTCTTGTTCCCTAGGATATGGAACCATTATTTTTCTTTGAATTCTTGGATTTATTTATTTATTTTATTCCTTATATTTCATTTATGGGGAGATGGTTTTCCCCACAAATGGTTTGAATTATTCTAATAATATTGCATTCTTTTTGGGAATTTTAGAAATTCCATCTTTATTAATTTGGTATTTTTTAACTGAAATAAACGTTTAAATTACCCCCATAAACTATGATAATATGGGGTTGATAATGATTCACACCAACATGGTCATTTTAAAAGATTCCCATGTTTTTATTCTCAATTTATAAGGGTTCAAATAAATCTAAAATATGATAAATTCATCACGATCATGTTTTTTTCAATGTTCTTCACATATAAAGAATTTATCTTTATTATTTGCATCTCTGGAATGAGTATTTATGTTATTATTGGAGTATATAAATATGTATGGGAACATATTTATTTTATATTAACATCTTACAACTAGTTTTTCTTCCTCTCTTGGACATTTCCCATGAATTTATAGATAACACATTGAAGATATATTTGAGCTCCATTGTGTTCTCTATTAAAAAAACAAATGAGATGCTACATCAATAATGATATTTCCATAAAAATGAGCCCATAATAAATGAATTATATTATAATGATGGGTGGGATATTATGGGTATGGAATTTATTGCATTACCCGCCATATTGTTTTGTTCTCTTTCTCCTCATCTAATTTTTATTCTTCCACCAAATTTTTTGGACATATTTTTGCAATATGAAAAATATTACCATAGTTAAAAAATATTATTCTATTATATTTGAATTTTTCCTAATTAAATACCCTTAAAATTATATTTTATTTAGGTGACATCTTCATTACCTTCATCATGATAAAAATTATATAATTCATTTTTCTCATCTTTTTCATTTTATTTGGATTTCCTTTTTGTCATGGATTCAGATGTAATTTCCACTTTATTTTAATTATTGAAAACTAATTCATTTCTCATTTCATATTATATGGGTATATTTTTAAATTTATCACAATTTAAATCCTCTCTTTTCTCAATTTTTGATATTTTGGATTCAAATCGGTCAAAAAAATTAGTTGTAACATTTTTAACCATGATGGTGTATTCTTATTTCTCACAATAACCCCATAAGTAACATATAGTACTATTTGCCTTAATAATGTACTCATCCATGTGTTAATAATCATCCATCATTAAGTAGATGAATTAGATCATTCATACTTGTAGTTTTTCTTCTTTGACATTGATGTTATCTTTATTTATACATCTCAATTTATCCCATATCTATTTTCCTATTGTAAGGAAAATCATCGTTGTGTAGAATTTTTTTGATGGATGTATTAAAATGGAATTTTGAGGATTTCCATAAATATTCATGATTATATTATTGTAACGCCCTGACCCCAGTTACCCCGAGTCAGTGCATTATTTTTATACATTGGCTTGATTACAAGAAATCAAGTCCCGAAAGACCGATCTGTTTAGTAGTCATGGAAAATAGATTACATACATGATGTTTACATTACATAAAATAATGGAAAACTACAACAAAATTGTTTCCACAGACAACATTGAGATCTCATAAAATATCCTTGCAGGTCAGTCATAATATAATTCTTCTCATCCTCAGAAAAATAATACATAGAAAGGGGTGAGTTCATATGCTCTGTAAGGATAAAAATATATTGGAATATTTTATAAATAAGCTTAAACATTTAAGGGAATGTATAAGACTAAAACAAAAGCCTTATAAACTTGAACTTCAATATAATATGGAAAAGATAAAATCAAATAATTATATTTACTTGTTCACATGGATATTCTACTAGTCAAATAATCACATGCAATATCAATAGCCACTTTCATAATGATGGAATGCATAATTCTAGACATTTATAACCACATAGTTAAGGCCTTATGCTAAGACTACAAATATTATTTTGTCAAGGCCTTGTCCCAAGACACTACTTTATCTCATGAGACCTACCAATGCATCGAGGACCTATAGCGGGCTCCAACCGCCACTTACTAAGTGCAATACATTCCCCATATGAAAAGTTTTAAACATAACATAAACATTTATATTAATACTAGCATTCTAAATTTAAATACTTTATCCATAAATCTTTAATGGTATAAAAATAACACTTCCACATTCAAACATATCACACAACCTTCTATAAAATATGGAAGATTTGTATCATGATAAATCAACTTCATACAGGTTTTAAAATCTATCAAAGCATGTTGAAATGGATGAAAATGATTTGTAAAACTCTTTGAGGGAAATATACCTTTTTGATGAAAACAGTTAGAAGTCACAAAATTTATAAAGGATGACATTTAAAGAAATTCTTTTAATCAAAGTGTCCCATACCACTTTGAAACTTTTAAAATTAATTATCATTTTAAAAACATTCATGTTCATATAAATAAATCCTTAAAACCCATTTTGAAAACATGGACATTAATGAGAATGATTTATTATAATAAATATTTAAAACATTTAAAATGATGTTTTATTAAAAAAGTCCTTTAAAATAATCCTTTTGAAAACACTTTCATGAATCATGTAAATGGATAATAAATATGTCCCAGTTGATACTTACGTAAAAACAACCTCGTATAATAAAGAGATTATGAAATTAACCCTTACCTTTTACTTTCCTTTATTCGAGGGTACGTTTATCCTCCAATATGAAGACCGCAGTATTTTTTTAAATTATAAAAAAAACCATATTAATATTTATGATATCATACATGATTCATTTATGACTATATATAACCAATTTAATAATAATAATTTCCATTCTAAATTAACAGTTCAGGTAATAATCGCTTTCTTTGTCAATCATGTTTTAACATGAAACTCTTGATTATATCACATAGATAAAGATTTGAATACTTTCAGATTATAAAACATGATTTATATATTATATATATTTAGAATATAAATATTTATAATAGACATATAAATGAAATGTAAAACACCATTTCTGGAGACGGTAGTCCATACGTTCACATAAACGTTGTTCCCGTTTTTTTATCATATTGAATAGATCTAAGTGAATAAGATATATGTAAGTATATATATATCTCTCTCCAATAGAATTATTATGATATATATTACATATATATTAATTATATATATTTTATAATCATCGTTTAATGGTGAACGTAGAAATGAATCTCATAATGTCCTGGAAACGGTAATTCGTACGTTCGCACGAGCGACAATATCATTATATTGATGGAGAAATAGTATGTAATTGGATGTTATATCATATAGACAGAATCAATAACATGTTATATTTATTATTTACATAAGTTATACTCATTATTATACCCATAAAAATAATGAAGTGTTTGAATAACAAACTACACCACGACGTGGAGACGGTAAGCCGTATGTACGCACGTATGGTGACATGTCATTCAAAGGATGGATAGAATAATCAATATTCTTGTATAATATTTATAATAACATCAAAATATATAGAATATAATTGATTTATTATTTTATAAAGAAAACATAAAAGAAAGAGATAGTGGAAGAAGAAAAGAACTTGAAAAAGGTGATGAAATATTTACCTCTTTTCAGGTTCTTCCTTTTGATTTGACCAAAGGGCTCCATAGGTTGCCTTTCTAGCCAAAATAAGGCCTCTATGATGAAGGGTGGAATGTTGGGAGGATATTTGGGCATGGTTTGTCTGATAAAAATGGTTTTGGAGGTATGAATTTGAGAGAAGGAGAAGTGCCCTTTTATAAGAGGGGTGAGGGGCACCTTAGGAAAAGCTTGAAATATAATTTTATAATAAAATCATATTCGGTTTACAATGACTCAAAATAATATTATTTAAATTATAAGGTGGGTATGGGTATAATACCACCCAACCAATAGTTTTTAGATAGGTTTTGATCATTATATTAACTTTATATTTTAGATTTAACTCTTTGTTAAATAGTATCACATTTACCATGTCTCTTTGTGTTTTTATATTATATGTTTAATAAACATACTGTAAACATCCAAGAAAACCCCAAGTGGTTCATTAATGTTCCACCTATAATTATATATGTTTTTTGGCTGATCCATATATTTTTATGAATAGAATATCAATTAATAATGTAATATAAGTTTTAAAAACCCTTTTATGTCAATTTTGACACTATTTGGTATTTTGTTTATTCTATATTCATTACAACATTATTACATAGAAGGTAATTCATATAACCAACCCTAACATGTCATATTAACCTATAAAATTATTGGGATTCATAAAAAGTCTCAAATTACATTTATTTGGATATTTATAATAAGAATTCTTTTAATATTTCATTAATTAGGTAATTACTGCATCATCATTATGTCATTAATAAATTAAATTATTTAATGTCTGAAAAAATATAAATAACATAAAATTATCTAGGAAATATTTTTAGCTTTCTAATGAATATTTATAGTCGAATTTATCTTACGTTTAACCCTATATTAAAAATGGTTTAGTTATTAAACATTGAATTTATCACTTTTAACTCTTCTTTGAATTGAATAATAATAAATGTCTAATCTAATCAAAGTGGACCAAATAGGTACATATATTAT
This sequence comes from Viscum album, assembly GCA_963277665.1. Classification (NCBI taxonomy): domain Eukaryota; kingdom Viridiplantae; phylum Streptophyta; class Magnoliopsida; order Santalales; family Viscaceae; genus Viscum; species Viscum album. The sequence goes on from OY728137.1 coordinate 119,993,522, forward strand.
TACCCAGGTTTTTTTGGTCAAATTATACTTATCAAATAGTATTAGGACATGTTTTATGATAATAATAATAATATCATTTTTACCTTTAATTACCATATTTCCTTTTAACCATGGTAAATAAAAGTTAAAAGTTACTATTCAAAAAAATTATTTTTATCTCATTGATCAAAATTTTACTCCTTGATATTAATAGTGTCTCTCAGATTTTCAAAATTCAACTCACAATAGTGGAAAAATTATGTTTTATGTAAATTTTCAAATGCTCCTAGGAGGTAGGTAAAAGACGGTAAAAAGATTGATAAAATTTTTATATCAAAAATTATTATAAACTCAATCCAATGTATTGAATTGAAATTATATAGGTATTCTGTATATATTTGGACCCAAAAAATTTAAATAAAATAAATAATTATTTGAATAAAAAGTCAGTTTTAAACAATAACTCAGTGTTTCTCATTATTCATCAAAAATTGAAAGTTTTCAGAAAAATAACAACAATTTACCCTAAGCTAATTTTGACATTCCAAATTCAAAAATGAAGTCTGTTTTACCAAATTCAAAACATAAATGTTTAATTTATTAATTTAAAATTAATTCTCGTTGTCAATACCAAAAAGCGTATTTTTTAAAAATAATATCTATCAAAAGATTGACACTTGTTTATGTCCAATTTCAATGTGAAATTACATACAATGACCAGTATTGGATTAAATATTAAAAAAATATTCTATTTATACTTAAAAATAATTAAAATGTATAATTTAACACCATAAATTAATTTGATTAAAAAAAATTCAGTTAAAATTTAGTATTTTTTACTATTCACCAAATATGAAAGTGATTAGAATAACACCAAAAATTTATTAAAACTAAATTCTTATGTACCTATTCTAATGAAGAATTTTATCTTTTAAAATTGAATATATAAAAGTATCAAATATTGGATTTAATAAGGGTTCCCCATTAAATGGAGGTAATTTTTTTAAAATACATCTTTTATCAGAAAAAAAAGTGAATTAGTTCTCATATTATGTCCAATAAACTCATAATATAGATTGTAAAATTATAAGGATTATATAATTTACAAAATTCACATAATACTATTCATAACCACTTTTGAATAGCTAGTTTGGTATGTCGTGGTGTGATTGAACTCGGTGTTGCGTGTAGTGAAAGTTATTGAATTTTTTGAAAAATAACGTAGTATGAAATCCGTGAGTGTTACAATTATCATTTTGATGCAATATAGAACCTTCATAAATGCAGGTAAACCCAAGTGTTGTTACATCACTCACCAACATATTTAGTGATAAGATATGAGGTGTCATTTTATTCCTTTATATAAAATAATTTTTCCAATACAAATTGGAATCACCTCACATATTGAATGAATTAAAATTTCCCATCTCTTAAAAAACCGATCAATATATGGGACATTCCAAATGATACAACATATAAGAACCTAGGGATAGTTCGTTACCATCAAGAGGGGGGTGAATCTATTCTACAACGTTTTTATAAATTCATTATCTAATGAATTCAACATGTCAATCCTATTATAATTATTATTACATTCAATAAATTCTATCAACCTCGCCTCATTTAAAGTGAAAATTACATGTAGATTAGAACATAGTATTTTAAGGTTTGTCTTGTAATAATACTCTAAACATAATTTTTATTTTCCCAATAATAATTTTCCACTCTATTCAAAAATTATTACACCCATGAAAAATTATGTATAATATATATAGAGTCTATGATTTCCATATTCAATAATTATTTCACCAATATATAACATAATGTGTTTTAACACACCCAGAGCCTATTAAAAGATACTTCACTTCATATTATTTATCCATTAGTAGAAAGATCTTTTTTTAGGTGAACATCATCCATAAGTCTATATGATCTATAATGCTTTTGAGATCATCAACGACTATTTGGAATTGGTTTTGTGGTCTTTAAACTAATTCAAGATTTAATAGGATCTAAATTATCCTCAACATTGAATACTCTAGTCAATCTCATTCAAGGAATCCTTGATTAATCTCACCTTCTTCTTTCCTCAAAAATATTGTGTATCGTGTTCTCTAAAATCATCTCAACATATCCATATCTTTATACACTATCACATTATATTTATATTTCTTTTATATTCAATATAATAATACCATTAATATAATTCTCATATTTATTATAGTAATTATTCTATAAATATTGAAACAAAATGATCATAACTAGTTTGTAATTTCAATTATTTATGTCATTAAAATAAACTTCAATTATATCCTCATGTATTCTATATATTAATTGATGCTAAATATTCCAGAATAATTCCTCATTTCAATGTTTCATGAATCATGGTATATTTATTAATAAATTAATATTGAAGGCTCAATTAAATTACATCATCGCATCTAAAGACATGGAAGGGTCATATATTATTCATTCTATTTCATCACATGGATTGTAATAACTACAACTTATATTATCCATTATTAATTAAATTACAAAAATTATTGGGTTATCACCTTCATGTAGTTTGATAGTACCTATGATATTCACGCATTCATCTTGATCTTGTCTCCCTTCATTGAATACTCCATGCATCTCAATTATAATGCTTGAATGAATCAGCATTAACTATTCTTTATGCTTAGTTATTTATCATTTACCATATAATTCATACATCATATAAGTATAGGTAATGACCCTATTAATTAATTATGTTTTGATCACTAATTTTCTAGAAAAATTGATTAGAATGCAACTAGCCACCAGATATTTTTTATTTATATGACTGTAAGTGATAATACATTCATGAATCCTTATTTTCATCATTTTAATTCATAAATATAAATTTCATCATTGTATAGTGGTCTATAAAAAATTCATGTGTCATGATGGCTCTTTTTATTCATAATAGTATGCATGCATGAAGATTATATGCACGAATCTCATAAATTGAGTCATATTTGATAATGGTATTCCATAATCAGATGATGGAATGATTGATTTAGTAGACATGGATTGATCAATGTTTATTCATAGAAGGTATATTCCATTCATTCTTCACTAAAAGTATAAAGACCCAGCCTGAAATGTTGTTTAATCTTGAATTATGTTTACAATTCACATTGAGGATCTGTTTACGTTAAGATCTTTTGATAATTAGGGAATAACATAAACATACAAATTTGAAATATTTCATGTATACAATTCTACGTAGTATCCATTTTTTCAAAAAAATAGACACTCATGAAAAAATAGTAATGTCTAGTTCCTTATTTTAGACAGCATGATTTTTCCATGATCACATCCTTGACCCTGTTCATCTTTAAGTCTCATGAAAAACATTTCAAAAAAACATGGGGTGAGCATAAAAAGATCATAAAGGGATACAAAAAGTAGAAAAACGGTTAGTTTTTAAAAACCTAAAAGTAAACCATGAACACTATATAATATGAAATACTTTTCACCCTTATGAAGTAGTAAATACTCCTCACTAAATAAAATATCATTGATTTCCCTTTTGTAACAAAGAGATTACCAAAAAAACCCATTGAAAGAACACGTAACATATAAATGTAACTTGGAACAGAAACATACTTAAATGGAATTACCATATGGTCGACTTCCATAAATATCACTAAATGGAATATCCATAAGTCTGACTTCCAGACCCAATGAATTGGAGGTTATAACATAACCACCCATACTAGTTTATCACAACACCACCCGTAATTTAGTTTATCATTTAACCAATCATTAAATGTCCAAGAACCATTTTAAAATCATAACACATACAATATTGCATTTCACAAATAACATTTAATTTTCAATTATAAGAAATAGTTTCAAGATATTAAAAAATCAATATATTTCAAAAAATATTTTCAATACCAAAACACCCAAAAATGAAATAAAGGATTTCTTTTACTTTTAAGAACATTAAGGCTTATAGAGGAAGTCAAATAACAATTACAGCGGCAGAGAGGTCATTGTTCCCGCAAACGTTAAAAAAATTTCCTTTTTTCTTTTAGTAAAATGCTTTGTGAAAAATAGATCACCATTTAATGAAATTAAAATTCATATGGGTTTATTATATACTGTATAAAATAATGAGGTGTATATTATCAAAACATTCCTCAATGAAAAGAGACTGAGACGAAGTACCTTACCTCTTGTCCAACATTACCCATTTGTTCATTAATATCCTGAATAATAAACTTAAGTAAATTTCTAATTGCTTAAGAACCTTTTTAAATTTTATTTTTCCTATTATATCACTTATTACTTTGCTATAACAATTAGTTAATTATTTTAGTTCATATTAGACATTTTGTCAATGTTTGGAACTTGAGTCAAAAATTCACTTGTTATAATTTTAAATTGTCCATGTGGTCAAAATTCAATTATCCCCTAAATTATATTCAGGATTTATAAATATTATATATCCAGTATATATGTATTTATAATTTTCCATATCATTTTGATATATGAAAATGAAATGCACCGTTAATGGGGACGGTAAGCCGTATGTATTCATGAACACTACTTCCATTTCATTTTCTTCATTTTAAATGAAATAAAAACAAAATGATACATAGGTATATATTATTATTCTATTATAATATCTTGTTTTTTATGTTAGATAAGTTCATTAACACCATCCTTTGTATGTTCCATGTATGGTATGAACAAGTCATATCCCTTTGTGGGGACGGTAGTCTACACATCCTCAAATGAACTTGTCATATAAATACAACATTAAAACCATAAAGGTATCTTATAAAAAAGAATTACAGAAGAATAGATATATAATAAATATCATAATTATTATATATAATTATTGTGCAATTATAATGGCCATTATAAGATGTGGTCGTAGATGATTGAACAATCATTATTTCGTGAGGTAATCATTATATCAATGAAAATCATGGATGGCATAAAAAGGGTCAAAATAAATTTATTTTAATATTTATAATATCATTTATTTAAAACATTCATTAATGAGGTAATCATTATATCATAATTGTGTCATAAATAAATTAATTTACATGATGTGTAAAAAGTATAAATAAAATACAATGATATATGAAATATTTTTATATTTCCAAAGAATATATATATTTAGATATTTCAGTTATATGAACCCACATTAATTATTTTTATCATAACAATACATGATTTTTATTTTTTTTATTTTTACTTTAAATAAAAAGTTATTAATGTAATTATCTTACCCAAGTGGCATTAAAAGGCCAAATGTTTCACCCAAATATTTTATTGGTCAGTCAGGACTCATCCAATAAGTTTTGGAAATGTTTTAAGGTAATTTATTATTATTATAAGATTTTTTCTACCTTGAATTACCCTATTCACATTTAAATGCAGAAAATAACAATTAAAAGGTACTATTCATCAAAAATTATTTTCATCCCATGGAACCACGTTTTATGTATAAGTGACAACCATGTGTTCCAGATTTCTGAATTTCAATTCCCACAATTAGTAAAATTTAATTTAAATGAAAAAAATAAATTTTTATCTATTAGGAAGAATTTTTCACTATTTATCAAAAATTGATGGTTTTCAGAGAAATACCAAAAATTCAACCTAAGAAAAACTTGATATTCTGAATCCATAAATAATTCTTATTTTTTCAAATACAAAAAATTGATGTTTCATTAATTAATTTTGAATTAATTCTCACTATCAAGATAAGAAAACATGTTTTTAATGAAATTATAACTATCGATAGATTTACATTTGTTTATGTCCAATTTCAATTTGAAATTACTTCCAATGACCAAATTTGGATTAAATGGTTAAAATATAATCTAATTACACTTTAATAACAATTAAAAAGATAATTTAACCATATAAATTAATTATATTAAAAGGTAGTTTTGAATTAAAATGCAGTATTCCTCACTATTAATTAAAAAATGAACTTTATCAGAAAAACACAAAAAATATACTAAAATTAATTTTGATATCCTTCTTCTAAAGAAGAAGTTTATTTTTTCCAATATGACATATAAAAATGACAAAAACTAGATTTAAAAAGGATTCTCCATTAAATGGAGGTAAATCGACCTTTTAATGAATATTAGAGTATTTATGCTTAAAATTCGATTCATTCACATTTGAAGGCTATAACTTTTACGAGATAAAGGAAATGGAATTTAACAAACATGTATAATCATATTGATGTTATTTAAATTTATCCCAGCAATTAAAACTACAATGCGTTAATTACAATTTAATATAATAGTATTATATTTTTGTTCTTCAGTATTACTCAACATTGTGTGCAACATAAGATTTCAAAGAAACCCATTTTTGAGTATTGATTACACTATCAAACATAGAAAACCATTTAAATTAAAATTAATATTTAATTCAAAAATATTAATAAATATAGAAATTTCATACTCTTTATTTATTTGGGATGATACATCATTCCCCCCTTTTGGAAATTACATCCTCACAACTTTATTCACTTATCAAATAAATGTGGGTATTTATCCCTCTTAGAATTTTCAAATTTCCACATTGCCCCTTCAATCATTTGGGTTTTCCATAGAACATTTACCTAATGAATTACATTATTCTGCAAATCTTTCTCTCTACAGGATAAACATGGAGGTAAATCCACACTATAGGAAACTAATCCATCTTTTCTAGGATTTCATATGTTCCAATGATCCTCAGACTCAACATTCCCTTCTTACAAAAATAAATCATGCTTTTCTATGAAGAAACGTTGAGAAAGACATAATCACATACCTCAAAACAAATATCCTTCCTTTGGTTATCCGCATAAAGTTTCTGCCTCTTATAAGATGTTCTCATGTGCTTTTGAATCAACTAAAATTTCCCTTCCATTTCCTATACCTATTCGAGTCACATCACCTTCCTTTCACCTACTACATCCCAACAAGCTGGAGTTTGACACCACTTTTCATATAATGCCTCAAATAGAACCATTTATATACTAGAATGAAAACAACTATTATAAGAAAATTCAACCAAAGAAAGATGTTGGTTCCATCTTCCCTGGTAATTCATTGAAGAAATATATAGAATATCTTCCAAAGTGTAAATTGTTCATTCTAACTTCCCAACTGATTATGGATGAAAAGATATAATAAAATTTTCTTATGTACCCAATGACATCGGAAGGCCCTTCCAAAAGATATAAGTAAACCTGGGATCATGATTAGGTACAATAAGGATGGTAACTCCATTTAACCTGACTATGTCTTTAACATACAACTGAGAATGTTTATCTAGAGACAATGTATCTCTAATAGGAATAAAATGAGTAGTTTTAGTCAATTGATAATCAACAACCCTGATGGAATTGTTACCTCAAGATGTTTATGGTAATTCTACAATGAATTCCAAGGATATATTTTCCCATTTCCACTCTGGCACCGGTAAAGGCTGAAACATTCTTTTCCATAACATTCTCTTTTTTTAACCTGTTGACAACTCAAACACTTCATAGTAAAGTCAAAAATATATATTTCCATTCTATCCACCAAGTAATACTCTTGAATATCTTTGTACATCTCAGTAATGCCTAGATGAACTGAAAACGGAGAACTATAAGCTTCACATAACAACTCTTTCTTCAACTATGAATCAAATGGAATGCATAATCTCTCTCCAAACCTCAAAACACAGTGTTTATCAATATTAAACTCATGAAAGAAACATTTCCGAATCAATTTTATCTTTTTATGAAACTCTCAATCATATTTCTACTATTTATTTATTCTATATACTAGATACGATTGTATTGAAACCTGAATCAAAATAGAGGAATTTCCATCACAGAAAACTTCCAATCCAAAATTAATCAACTCAAAAACCAAAGGATATCCTTCCAAACATAGTATGGTTAGTGTAGCATTACACTTTCGAATCAATGCATCAGCGACATTATTTGCCTTTCATGGATGGTAATGGATCGTGTAATCATAATCATTGATTAATTATAAACATCTCTTCTGTATCATGTTTAATTCCTTCTTATTAAATATATAAATAAAACTTTTATGGTCAGTATATATTTTACATTTTACACCATACAGATGATGCCTCCAATTTTTTTATGAAAAACAACTGCGGATAATTCCAAATCATGTTTAGGGTAATTTAACTCTGGAGGATTCAAATGATGTGTAGTATAAGAAACTACCTGATCATTATACATTATGACATAACCAAGTCCTTTCAATGAACCATAATTGTATATAACAATTTCATCATCTCTGGAAGGAAATGAATAAACTGTATCATTCACCAATCTTCTTTTCAATTCATGAAAACAGTCATCAAATTCTTTTGTCTAAATGAACTTAACACTTTTTCGAGTTAACATAGACATTAAACTAGATAATCGTGAATTATTTTCTACAAACCTCTGGTAATAAGCTTCCAAACCCAGAAAGAAAAAAATATTTGGGATATTGGTAGGTCTTTTCCATTATTCAATAACATTTTTTTACCAGGATCAACAATTAAGAAATTTTTTAAAATAATGTGACCTAGGAAATAATTTTTTTATAACCAAAATTCATACCTGCTGAATTTCCCATACAGTTTCTTTTCTGTTAAGGTTTGCTAGAAACCCCTTAAATGACTTTCATACTCCTCATTAATTTTGGGATAAACCCAAATATCATCAATAAACACAATCACCATTTATCACCTAAGTCAAATGATACATTACTACATCAAACTGTTCAATTCTAATTCTGATCATCTTAGAATTCGGATTTTATGGTCATTTCCCTATGTATGCTTTCCCTGCATAACATCCATTTTTCCTTTTGAAAACCCATTCTGAATGCATAAATTTCATAGGTGAAGAAACATGATAATTTTTAAATTATATACAATTTAAATATTATAATAAACTAAATTATGGATATTAATTTAATAATAGCATAACTAATAATGTTGTCTAAATCTCCCTCTGATACCATATATAATGACATGACTTTAAAAATGATGGAAAACTGTTAGTTTTTTCAAAACAACAGTTAAACCATGAATACTTTATCATAATTAATATATTTCACCTTTGATAAGTAGTAAATACTCGTCATTATATTAAATATCATTTCATACCCTTTTATAACCAAAATATTAGCAGAAAACCCCTTGAATGAACATATAACATATAAAGGTATCTTGGGACATAAACATACTTAAATGGAATAACCATATGACCGACTTCCAAAAATATCACTAAATGGAATATCTGTAAGGCCGACTTCCATACCTAGTATATTGGAGGTTATAACACAACCACCCATCCTAGTTTATCACATCACCACCCATCATTTGGCTAATCACATAACCACCCGTTAAATTTCTACGTACCATTATAAAGTCATAAAAAATAAAATATTACGTTTCAATAATAAAATTTCATTTTTAATCAAAAGAAATAATTTCAATATGTTGAAAAAAATCAATTTATTTCAAAAACAACTTTCATTAACAAAACACCCAAAAAGACAATTAGGTATTTCTTTTGATTTTGAAAACATTAAGGCTTATAGAGAAAGACAAATAGTGATTATAGTGGAAGAGAGGTCACTGTAACATCCCCAAATGATAAAGGGTTAAATGGCTAAATGATATGACTCATGTCAACAAGGTGCATCTTCCTTTTCGGGAGCCTATCTGATTAAAAATCCACAGTTAAGTGTGCTTGTCCTGGAGTAGTGATCATGATGGGTGACCTTTTGAAAAGTTTCCCATGGTGTGTGTGAGTGAGGACAAAGCACACTGGAAAGGACATGTGTTGGCCAGTGGGGACAATCATTAGTAAGATGACCCGTTCAGGCATGTGGGTGGACCCTAGGGTGGGCCCTATGTGTCTGCGGGGAAACTGGTGGTACTTGGTGGGCTAGGACGCAGCGGCCATGTTAAGGCAGGGTGTCTCTGCTGTCATTGGGACCCGGTTTTCACATTTGGTATCAGAGGAGGAACCCAGCCTTAAGTGTGGTGCACTGCCTGGGTTGAGTTGTAGGGCCCACAACGAGGGTGTTGTTCTCTAAAGGGGGGGGGGGTGATTGTAACATCCCCAAATGATAAAGGGTTAAATGACTAAATGATATGACTCATGTCAACAAGGTGCACCTTCCTTTTCGGGAGTCTGTTTGATTAGAACTCCACAGTTAAGTGTGCTTGTCCTGGAGTAGTGATTAGGATGGGTGACCTTTTGGGAAGTTTTCCAGGGTGTTTGTGAGTGAGGACAAAGCACACTGGAAAGGGTAGTTTTTGTCTTGTAGGGACAATCATTAGTCTAATGACCCATTCAGGCATGTGGGTGGACCATGGGGTAGGCCCCACATGTTTGCGGGGAAACTGGTGGTACCTGGTGGGCCAGGATCCGACGGGCATGTTATGGCGGGGACAGTTGTGCTGTCACTGGGACCCAGTTGTCACAGTCACTTTCACTGGAAACATTAAAAAAATTTCTTCTGTCATTTAGTAAAATGCATCGTAGAAAAAAGATACAGTTTGAATTAAATTAAAATTTAAAGGGGGTTATTATATATAGTTTAAAAGAAGAAGGTGTATATTATCAAAACATGCCTCTATGAAAAGAGATTGAGACGAAGTCCCTTATCTTGTGTCTGATAAGACCCGTTCATTCTTTAATTTCCTAAATAATAATATTAAGTTAATTTCAAATTTCATAAGAACATTTTTTATGTTTATAATTTTTTTTATAACACTTATTACCTTGCTATAACAATTAGTTAATTATTTGAGTTCATCATGGGCATTTTGTCTATGTTCAAAACATGGGACCAAAATGAACTTGTTATAATTATTAATTCTCCATGTGGTCTTAATAACATTATATACATAATGATATTAATGATTTATATATCATATATATCATTTATATTCAGTATATATTCATTTATAAAAGTTCATATAATTTGGATATATGAAAATGAAATGCACCATTCGGGATGATGGTAAGTCATACGTACGCATGAATGCTACTTTCATTAAATTTTTTTCATTTTAAATCAAATGAAAACCAAATAATACAAAGGTATATTAGTATACCATTATAAAATCATATTGTCTATATGTTACATAAGTTCATTAACACTATCCTTTATGTGTTCCATGTATGTTATGAATGAGTCAGATCACAATGAGGGGGCGTTAGTCCGCACATCCTGAAATAAAATTATTGTATATATACAACAGGAAAAGCATAAAGGTATGTTATAAAAGATAATTACAGAAGCATAGAGATAAAATAAATATCATAATTATCATATATAATTACAATACAATCATAATGGATACCATAATATGTGGTAGGAGATGATTGAAAAATCATCGTTTCGTGAGGCAGTAGTTCGCCTTCCACAGAAAAATTACGTTTTATACACAATATATGGAGGTGTGGGTAAGTGTAGTTTGAATACTTATTGTAAAAAACCCCTATTATATTTAAGATACATGTTTTTTTATTTAAATAACGAATAAAAATAGTATGGGGATTGAAGAAGTAAAAAAAGAAGACAACGTGAGGGAAGATGTTACCTTTAAATTGGGTAACTCCGTTTGGTTTGTATCAAAAGGATTTATTGAAATACCTTATTCATAAGTTAAGGAATATATATGTAATATAGGGAACTTTGGAGCTTATTTGGGAAGATTTTGGATGACACAAGTGGCTGGAGAGGTGTGAGTAATGAGTTAGAGGTGATGGCCTTTTATAAGGGGGAGGAGGGGTGCTTTAGGAATGTTTGAAAATATTATTTTATTACAAATTAATTTTTAGTTTCTAAAGGACCAAAACTTATTTAATTAGAATATAAGGTTAATATAAGTCTAAATAAAATCTTCCAATAAGAATTGGACAGGTTGGGGATAATTTTTAATCCTTATCTTTTTTATTTATCCCTTTGTTAACTTTTTTTAATTTTTCCATGTTCTCTTATATATTCATACTATATGGTTAATATAGAAACCATAAAATGACAATAGAACCAAAAGTGGTTCAATAATTACATTATCAACCTTATATATGTAATTTGGAAGAATTTTATTTTTTTAGGATTATTATATAGTTTAATAAAATATTGGTGGATTTAAAAATTCATTAATTTCAATTTAAATACTATTCATATCAAGTCATTTAAAAATCTAGAAAAACATGATTCATTCGAAAATACTACATTAATTTAAAGATAAAAAGATATAGTAATCTATAATATTATATTATATAATAAAAAAGTTTAAAATAAATTTATTTTAATATGTGTAATATCATTTATTTAAAACATTCATTAACCAGGTAATCATTACATCATCAATGTGTCCTAAATAAATTTATTAATTTGATGTCTAAATATTATAAATAAAATATCGTGACATAGGAAATCATTTTATATTTCAAATTAATATTTATATTCATATATATTAATTATAAAACCCTTAATTAAAATTGTTTTATCAAAACAATACATGTTTACGATATTTTTCTTCTTTACTTTAAAAATAAAAAGTTGTTATTGATATTATCTTACCCAAGTGGATTTAAAAGGCCAATAGTTTCACCCAAAGATTTTATTGGTTGTCCATGACTCATAAAATAATTTTAGGAAAAGTTATAAGGTAATGATATATTATTATAATATTATTTTTACCTTGAAATACATTATTTACCATTAACCGAAGTAAATAAAAATGAAAATTCCCAATTCACCAAAAATTATTTTCAATCCGTTGAACAAAATTTTACATATTTATGAAAACCATGTAAGTAAAATTTTTGAAATTCAATTCACTGAAGAGGTAAAATTTCATTTAAAGGAAAAAGTTAGTCTTTAACTACTAAGTAGTATTTTTCATTATTCATAAAAAAAGACGGTTTTCAAAAAAATACCAAACATTCAACCTAAGCTAAACTTGATATTCCGAAACCAAAAATGGTGCTTATTTTTTCAAATTAAAATCATATATGTTTCATTAATTAATTTAAAATTAATTCTCATTGTCAAAACTAGAAAGCATGTTTTTTAAAAAATAATAACTGTCAAAAGATTTACATTTGTTTATATCCAATTTCAAAGTGAAATTACTTGCAATGACTAACATTGGATTAAATGGTAAAAATAAAATCTTATTAATCTTTTAAAGAAATTCAAAAGATAATATATTCATATAAATAAATTATATTAAAAGGTAATTTTGAATTAAAATGCAATATATTTCACTATTCTTTAAAAAAATGAACATTATCTAAAAAATACCAAAATTTTACACAATGTATATTTTGATGTCCCACTTCTAAAGAAAAATTTTATTTTTTAAAATAAGACATATAAAACTGAAGAAAAAACTATATTTAAATAGGGTTCTCCATTAAAAGGGGGTAAATCAACCTTTTAATGATTATTAGAGTATTTATGCTTAAAATTGTATTCAATCACACTTTAAGCTTCTAAATATTATTAGATAACGGTAAATAAATTTAAAAAACATGTATAATCATATTGTAGTTATTTTTTTACATTCTTTCAAATAAAAGGGCTATGCATTAACTACAATTTAACATGATAATATTATATTATTATTTTTCAGTTTAACTCAACATTGTGTGCAATGTAAGATTTCAAAAAAAACCATTGTTGCGTATCAGGTATGCCATCACACATAGATTTCACATTAATGTAAAATTAATATTTAATTCATAAATATTAATAAATATGAATATTTCTTTCTTTTTATTTATCAAGGATATTGTAAAAGTCATGTTTGGGCCTTAATTTCATAGTTGATCCATGCGAAAACATCATGGAAATTCCTTGTACTTCTCACAAAAGATTTAGATTCACTCATAGTTCATCTTCTTATTTATAGAAGAACTTCGTATTAATTTATGATTCATGCCTTGTAAAAGTTTTTGCTCTTTCACATGGAATATTTTTTCTCACAAAATATCATAATTCATTAATTTTCCCTGCATTTATAATTGTTATATCATAGTTCAGTGATTTTCATCCCTTGATGAGGTTTTATACACATGTAAAGAAACTCCTTGGTCGACTGTCACATTGAGTGTACGGTTGATTCATTGTATGTGTACTAAAAAAGAATACTCATTGGTCTATGGTAAAAGATTATTATGTGGTTGATTATCATTTGGTACAAATTTCTATCAACAATTCTAATGATGCATGAACCATATTCATTCACGGGTTTGTCCCACATCAATGTTGTCTCTATAATACCTCTAAATTATAATACACCCACATCAAATTCTACCTAATTATGTGTATCTATGTTTTCTATGGGATTTCCCTACTCCAATGTTGTTCTTCCCCACATAGAGTTTCTTTGGGGCTTCTATTTGAGCCTTATGAGAATTTTATCCAACACAAGATGATTTTTCTTCATATACAATAACCCTCTCTACTACCTCGGTTTTTCTTTGCAGGTTGGTTCCCACATGGTTGGCCATAGTTCGCATGTGTACTATTGAGATTTATAATTAGTAGGGTATCGTTTATTTTAACTAAACCTGTATATAAAGAGTTAATCAAATTCTTCATATAATACCAATTCCATTATTATAAGATTATTCATTTAAAAATAATATATATTTTTTCATGGACTTCATAAATACTCATATTGTAAAAAATGTTCATTCCTTAAACAAATTTAACACATGTTATGATCTATTAAAAATATAATAACAATAATCTGATATCATACTACTTAGTATTATAAATCTCTAATTAACTCTGTAGGGATATGATATTTATATAATCTTATTCAATCATCTCCTTGACCAGTTCTCAAAAAGAGAACAAAAAAAACATGAGTTGAGCTTTGTAAACATTATCTTTATAATCTTATTCTTCATGTTACCACAAACATTTATATTAACTCCAACACTAATATTCACTTATTTAAATCAAATACATAAAAAACAATAGGCAAAGCAATCAATCCATTTATCCTTTTCATGTCAAACCCACTTCAGAACATTCATGGAAGTTTGTGTGATTTCCATTTCCAATCCCCCTTTTTGCTTATAAAATTAAATGGGACATGAAATATTCCCATAAGAAATTCATTATTCGCATACTCTTCTCTCTAAATAACATCATGTTATAATTTTTTGAGAGATGGATGATGCCATATTACTTTCTTAGAAATTATCCCTAAATTAGACAACTCTAATTCTATTTTGGATAACATAATGTGTTAAAAAAATTAATGTATTATCATGGTGATAAATTAATTTCATAAAATCTAGTAAATGTGATACCATCATACAAAAAAATTACAAAAAAGAGTTATATAAAACAAACCCATCATGGAATATATTTGACATGAACAAATATCAAAAAGTAAATTAAATATTTTATGTGGAAATAATGAAACCCTATTTGACACATCATTCCATTAACCCAAACTCCCCATTTATAATATTTTTAAAATGATAAAATGATGGGATTGAATGTGTGATTGGAAATATTCATAACTTATATCTCATAGAATTTTCAAGAAAATTCGTATGGAATGTAATACATGATTTTGACGAAATACTTCAATATATTTTATCCCCCTCAAGGGATACACTAATATATAGTTTATCATAGTTATTTTTTAAAGATAAAACTTGTAATCTTAATTATCCCAGACTGAAATCCTCAAACATGTCCTTTAATTCACTGAATGTTATATAAATAATATATAAAATAAAATTAAATTATGAGGGGCCTATATGTGCCACAGAAGAAGCACTCAGGATGATAATTTATTTTCAAACATTTATATTCATTTATTCTAATCACATCATATGAATATTTCTTTGGAACCTTTTTTTCTATTTTGTCTCTCTATTTTTTTATTATATTTTTTCTTCCTTTGAAATTGTTCGTTTTATAGAACAGTCTGTCACACCATAGTCTTCTAAATCATCAATTTATCACTTATTGATGAGTTGTAAACTAAATTCAACCCATATTATAAATCCAATACATTTTTTTGTTAAACTATAAAATATCTATCTTCTTGGACATCTCTAACAAATCTAACTAAATTATCAAGCCCTCTTTCTTGAAATTTTTCTTTGGTTTCCCGTTTATCTCTATAACAGATTTAACATTTAATATATTATCTCCAACTTTCTAAATTATATAAAAAACATTCCCAATTAGATGATTAGAAGTATATATTTATTGTTTAGTCATGCATACCTTGTCTTGGTGACCCCCTTATATACATAATCCCAAAACCTACACTAAACATTTAAGTATGATTTAGTGGAATTAATTTCTACTAAACATGTCACATCTTGGTTCATTAGAGATTTTTCTTTAATTTATTACAAATGTTCCCACCTTGGTTCTTGTCAAATTACTGTAAATGAAATATCAAATGATAAATAGAAGAAATTGTTTCCATACCTTCAACAACACTAGTAATACACATTGAATAGTGATCCCTCATCAAAATGGTAAATAATTATAGAATATTGTCATGGATGATTTTCTTCAATTTGAGCCTCGTTTTTATTTAGGGGTAGTCATATTCTAGGCATAAATTATTTTTTCATAATGTGAAAAAAACTCAGATATTTCTTATTCCAATCCTATTTAGATTAATAAAAAAATTATAAAGAGTATGTCTATTATTATTCTCATTAGATATGGATTTACTTTACTCTCTTAGACATTTCATATCATTGTATTTAGAAGATTCACCATTTCCCTATAATTTGTTTTTCAAATATTATCAATATTTTCCTAACATATGTTATAAAGTGATTCATATAGAAAATTTCTGAAATAACTCCTCTTCTTTTTCAGTTTACATTTCATTAATATTACACACTACCATTTCATTCTCACACACCATTAATTTCAACATCAGGATATAATCAAAAATATTTTTCTTCTTTATAACCATATCTTCCTTTACATCAATTTATTACTATTTATAAAACCATTACATTATATATTCTATAATCCCATTCTATTGTTTAGAATACCTATTTTATATTTTGAGTTGTGTAATTTTTTCCACGCATGGTTCTAACATATCTTTTTTCCAACATCTCTATTTCAGTCCTCCCATCAACATCATCTTCAAAAATTGATAAATTAAATCCATTATTAACAAGATAAATGAATTAACTCCATCATATGAACTACTTTAAGAATCATCAGTCAACTTATTTTTCATGAGACTTTTCAATTTTCGGATAAAATTATTCTTTTAACCCGTTCTCGATTTTTGTTTTTTGGTCTTCTCATTTTCCTTATCTGGTTTAAAATATTCAATATACATATTTTGAAAAAGAATCTATATAACCAATATTACAATCATAAAAACAACTCAAACATTTCCTTTTAGATTTTCCATTCTTAAATCTCCTTGAGAATGGTTATATGATTTTGTTGAGGTCTTAATTGACATCCTCATTATCTGAATAATTTGATTTATATCCCACATATTCTTTTATTTCTTTTTATTTTCTTTTTCTCATCACTTCAATATCAATTCCATAATTAGATTTGTTCTTGAAATTTGGTTTCTACCATATTTTATATGATATGTGGATTTATTTAAATTATTCATGATTTAAATCCTCTTTTTCCTCCATGAGGATATTTTATATTCAAATTATTTATGGATAATTCTTTTCAATTTTTTAACAATGATTCAATCATCTAGTTTCTCAACAACACACTAGATGTTTCATAAATTCCAATGAATCATTGTAAAGTAGAAATAAATGGATTAATCCTCATCTATATTAATATCATTAAATTTTCCCCACTAAAAATATAGAATTTATTAATTTAATTTTATGTTACCTCTATATCTCCATCTCAATTTAAATGTCAAATATTTTTCTATTTGACGGTTCACCACCTTTTTGTAGACATTATCGGATATAGATATTATGTTGGAATTCTGTTTCTTCCTATATAAATCCTTATTTTTCTTATAAACTTATGACATAAAAAACATAAAAATGATAGGAACTCAAAATTTGGATACATGTCTTACCATAAGGATGAGTGATAGGAAATAAAGTAGCATCCAATTCCTATATCTATGAGAAATATTCCTCTAAAATGCATGAACACATCATTTGTTCTATGTGTTAACATTTTTCATATCTCAAAATTACTCTATGATATTTATTGGGGGTCTTGCATTTAATACATTTTTTTTGACAATGAACATTTATGTACCATTGAGAGTGGGGTGATTCAGTGTTTCCCTTTTTTCTGGGTTATATATCTTTTGAATTCGGTATCTTATTCGTATTTAAGTTCTTAATCCACACAATTTAATCATTACAACTAACTTCATATAGTGAGATAATCTATTCTATAGGATCCCATAATATTTATAAGTCTTGGCTTGAAATATTACTCTATAACATATTCATTATTCACCCAAACAAGGATTCTATATTATCTTCAATAACATTTAAAACCAAGAAATTTTTTCTCTATATATAAAGAGTTTGTTGTTAATACCTTCAATAATGTTTTTTCTAACCTAGAATCAAATTATTTCACCAATTCCATTATCCATTGATAACACATTACTCATTTAGGATGAAGAATTATTAAAAAAATCCCCCTTTATCAAAACATTCTCTTCTACGGTCATATAGGATCATGCGTACACATGTACACATTCAATATATTCAACATCAATTTGGAATAGGTTTTTTTTAAGGAAATTCTTCTAGATCTACTGTGATCTATATTATCTACATCTTAAAATTATCACGTCTATCTCATTCATGGACTCCTATATTTGGTTCCCCTTTAACTCTTCTAAACAATGAATTATATCTAAATCTATCATATTCTCTCAATGAATACATAGACATAAAATTTCTCATCACGTGTATATTTCATTCTGTCTAGAACAATGAAATTGTGAATTTAATTTTCATATTCAACAAAATAATTATTAAATAAATATGGAATCATAATGTTCATTTATAGTAGGTAATTTATCTTATTTTATTTCAGTCAAAGAATCCTGAATTATATCCTCATTTTTTTAAGATATAACTTGTTGTTTAATATCCCAAAATAATTACTCCTTTAATTTTTTCTTGAATCAGAATGCATGTATCATTAAATTCTTCATCGAAGGCTCCATTTAATTGAGTCATAAAATATAAATTCACAAATAATCATGTCTTCTTCCTTTTGTTTCTACTTGTGGTTTGAAATAATCATGGCAACCTTCTCCCTAGTTCTATATATACCCAAAATCATCGGGTTATCACCATAAAAAAGTTTGATAATACCAATGATATTCTTGAATTCTTTTATATTATATCCATATGTAGTGAATACCTAATATCTATCGATTGTAAATTGTGAACTACACATAATTATCTATTATTGATGTGGTATCATTTATCATTTTCTTAAATCAAGTATGCAACAAATAAAGACATGACATGTCATTATGAATGCATTGAGTTTTTCTTACTACTTTAATTGAAATTAAAATTAATATGTAACTAAAAAAATATTTATTTGATTTACATGAATGTTAGTAACAATTTATTCATGAATAATTATTTCAATATTTTTGATTTATAAATCCAAATTTAATCATCAACTAAGGGATGGGTATAAATTCATGTATTTCAGATTCTCTATTTCATAAAATAAATACAAATACATAAAGAATTCATACATGAGTATCATACACATATTTTAATTTTAGATATAAATTTCATCGTGGGATGATGTATTAATTGATCTAGTGGAAATGTCTTGATCAATGTTGATTCATGAAAGTTCTATATATGTTATTCCTTACAAAAGGATTGTCTGGGGCAAATTTTTATATAAAATCCTCAAATACTTCTCACTGAACACTTGTGAAATTATCAAAGAATATCTATATTCACTCACAGTCAGTCCTCATATTTCAATAATAACTTCATGCACATGAATGATATATACCTCACAGAACATTTGTTCTCTTCCCTACAAATGATCTGTTCTCACATAAGATCATTCTTTATGGAATATCAATGCATGTTAGATGCTCACATAAAAGGTTCATATTTTTCATCCCATATTTAGTTTTTTTCCATATTATATTCATCTCCATTTGATCCTCACATTGAATTTATCGTGTATTCATCATCTATGTATTTCATAAAACCATCAAAAGTTGAAGTTAAGATGATTTGGATGTGTACTTTTCTCATTCTATGTAGTGTTATTCACATTATTTAATAATAAAAGAGTATTAAATGTGAATAGTTTTGGCCCACATTAAATTTTTAATCACACTACCTCCATCTAATGTTACTCTTCTAATTAAATTCTTCACACATATGAGTATCTAATTCTACTCTAGGTTTCCCCTCATTTTCTATATTGTCTCCCCACACAAAGGTAATATTATACTTATATGCGTGAATTATATGCATGATATTCCTCACCTTGAAGGATATATAGCTCCACTATAAACCTACACTCCATCATAGTCTATTTGTATATGTTATCTCTTATGTGGTTGAGCACAACTCCAACATGTTTGGTTGAGTTGACCACTAGGAATTCTAGAGATTGTCAATTTTTTTACTTATATCTTTTTAAAATAGATATGTAAATTACTCATATGACACTAATTCCAATTTCATAATATTTTTCATGGAAAATGGTATATATTGTTTCATTCCATTTGAAATTATTCATCTTATAAATAATGTTCATTCCTCAAACACCCTTACAAAATGTTATTATTTTTTAATGAATATAACAAAAATAAAAATATATCATTCCATATAGTCTAATAATTTTCTAAATAATTCCATAAATATTGAATCCTATCACTAAATTAATCAATAGTATACTTTATTGGTTATAATAATCTCAAGACATATTTAGAAAAACACACATTTTTACACATGGAATGAAATAAAAAATCAATGGGAACAATAGTAGAGATATGATTCATATAATTTCCTCTAAACTACATTACAACTGGCATTGTCTATAGAATTGGAAAAAAATTCATTTAGGTAATAAAATACCCTCAGAATTATGGATTTAGGATATTTTTGGAGTACCATCATATAATCAATCTCGTATGTTGGGTTTCTTTGGCCCTAGTGGATTCTCAGGGAATCATGTGACATTACTTTAGCACTATGAATCCTTCCTGAGATCATCTAAAACACTACCTTTGATGGGAAATGTAGAATTAAGGTTCTATATATATCGTACATTATCCCCCAATACAATATAAATATTATTGAATAAAATATTATCAATATCTTTCCCACATCACTTCTTTGATCCTTATACAACTCACTTACATCCCAATATACTCTAAAAATAGTGATTCACCACCAAACATAAAATGATTAAAAAATAAATTTAATGAATGAAAATATATTAATGAACGGTTTGTGTTAGGATCATATTCAAAAATAATTAATAAATCCAATAACGTTTAATATAATTCAAAAAATAACATATAAATCAATGAACATAGAATTAAAACAAAGTAAATATGTTAATGTTTTTTTGGAAAAGTAGTTTACCAAAAATATATTCATATTATAATGGACTATTATATCAAACTACGTCTCATAACATAATAGAATTCAATTACCACCTACATATTATATCATAATTTCTTAATCTAACAACCTATATCCTATAATATATTGAGCTTGAGCTGACCACCTATGTCTCATAGTAATTTCATGATATAAAACGTTTTACCAAACTCATTGGAGGGATATATAATTTTAGACCAAATGGAAACATAATAATGGATCATATATATTTTTTCCATAAAAAATAAATCGTACAAAATTTCTTGAGACCCCCATGGAAAAAATATGTTATAAAACATTTTATTAAAGCGTCACATAAGAATAAAGTTTTAATTTGTTCTGATGAAACTCAAACACCAATAAAAATAAATAAAAATAAAATAAAGAGAAATTCGATAGGGATTCATGAATGAAATATTTTATTGAAAAATTATTTAGCATCCAAATTTAAAAATTAAAATTGGTGATATATCCTTATAACAGTTTTCTTGATTTTTATTTTACATTTTTTCAAAAATATAGTTAAAATCCACATGAAAACACTTATAAAAACTATGAAAGAGACGTTTAATGAAATTCAATTAATAATAAAGATACAATAGAGTAACCATGAAAATAAATAATCTAATAGTATAATAATTATGTATTTTAAGATATAAAATTTAATGTAATTTTAACGAGATAATTTTTAAACATTTAATTAGTGGTTTGAGGTAACCCACATTAATAAATAAGACAAAAATTTTCATTTTTAATTGAGATAAATAGAAATTTTTAATATAAATAATAAACAAAAAATATTTATTTTAAAATAAGAGAATAAAGGTTTTTGGTAATAATGAATATGGATTTGGAATTGAAATTAATAAATTAAAAATTAAAATTTTCTCTTTATTATGTCCTATATTTTTATTTAATAATCAATAAAATATTTTATTTTAAAAAAAATAATCTAACATGACAAAATGATAATAAATAACAATATATATTGAATTGTCAATATTTATATATATATATATATAATGTAGTATAACTTATTCATAATAAGATCTATATAACCCAATGATATAGAAATTTAGTCATAAAAACCCATAACCATTGAATCCTTCTCAATTAGAAACCATCTAAATTCCTAAATAATAAATATAATTTTATTATTCATATATTTAAATACCATATTAATATATATATATATATATTATATATTTATACTAATTAATTATATCCATTTGGTATATATAAATTTTTAGACATAATTTATTTTCATCATTAGAAGTTAAATATTTTATTTGTTTCATTATAAAGGTGGTAAGAAAATTATTATATTCATTATTTTTTATTAAATTAATCCTTAATAGATTAAAAATTTAATGAAAACATAAAATTTTAAAAAGTATAAGTTATCATTTTCATTGGATTGAATTTATTTGTATAGTTCACAAGATTTAAATTCACTACAAAATTTTTAGGTGACTTGGTAGCATCTTTCAAAAAAATACTCATTCAAGATTTAGGTGATAAAGATAGTGTTTCATAGTTCTTGTAGGTTTTTCAACCAACACAAAAAATAACATGTTATAATAACAATTATGTAATTGTATGGATTTATATTTTTGAAATATATAATCAATAGATTAATAATGATTTTAATGAATCATAATTAAGAAATTTTATAGTATTTGATGACAGTAAATATGTGGAGATAAAATTATGAGATTAAGGAAAACATGTTACTAACATTGATGGAATTTCTCATTAATATAAAAATTTCCATGGTAGTAGAAGATTAAAGATTTCTCATATCAAAAGCATTTAAAAATTTTGAGAGCGGTATTTTTGATATAGAATTACTCTATTTTTTAATGTGTAAAACGAAATATAGAAGTGTTTTAAAGTATTTTGAGGATGGGTCATTTTATATAATAAAGTGTAATTTATTATTTTGAAAACATGAGTTTGCTGAAAAGAAAACATCAAATAATAGGGGATTTAGTTGATTAATGAAATGAAATTCTTATTAGAATTTCAATATTGATATCTATACCTAAAAAATTATTCTAAACGTTTTTTTTTCAAAAATGTTAAAATATTAGTTTAATTTCCCAAAATTCAATCCATTTAATTTTACCCGTTTACCTAATTTTACTTTATTAAATTATTTATTTTTGTAATTATTATTTTTTAAAAAATAATAATATATATCAAATTACCTAATTTTGATTTTATGATTCTAAATTTAGTATTTATTTCAAAAGTGACAACATTTACTATTAGAATAAAAACACAAATTTCATAAAAATTGTTTTATAAAATATATCAATCCTATTCATTACGTAAATTTATTATGATTTACATTTTTTCATTCCAATATATTAACTTAAATAATTATCTAAAATAATTCATCCTATTATCTAATTTATTTTCGATGATTTTTTCATATCTATAACATTCTATATTTTTTATATATTTATCATAACTCGTATGACCATAATATGTGATCATGATGAAGAATATTTTATTTGTGTTCTATTTTTTTTACTTTGGATTTTATTTCATTTATAAATTTCTCAAATAGTTTTCTTCAATATTTCATTTAAATTTAAACTTTTTCATTGGTAAGATTCTACATTAATGAAATAAGTGATTATTTATTTGAGGTTGATGATTCATGTATTAAAAACTATCAAATTTATATTTATTATTTAAATTAAATTTCAGACTAAAAATTTGGGGTGTTGTATTATACTCAATTAATTATTTATCAAACCCTAAAATATCTCTACTCATATGAAAATATAATGTCATAGCTTTTTCTAATTAAATTTGTGGTTTATCATGATTCTTCTTTAAGATTTTGATTTCTCAACAGAACATTAATCATAAGAGTTATCTTTTTTTTGTACGTTATCTATATAATCATTGATCATAATTTTTTCATCATTAGGGAGATCATGCTAATTTTTTACAATCAATATGTTTAGTAAAGGTGATGTATTCTGAATCTAATTCCATAAAATTGATACATGGAGAACTTCATGAAATTTGGACACATTTGGTTGAATAATTCAATGACCCAACCATGAAATATTGCAAAATTTTACATGATCATCGACTATATATCGTAATAAATCAAACCACCATACCCTAAATGTTTTTTGATTCTGTATATTAGATACATAAAAATCATATTTCACAACAAAATGTTTTTCAAAATTTCATTATAATTGATTCTCTTCCTGAAAAACTAAAATTTATATTCTTCTTCATAAAAAAGATAATATAACCATATAAAATACATGATATAAAATATTTAGTATAAGAATACCGTAATAGATATCAATTAAATCAATATATTTCATAATAAAAAAATTAAATATAAAATAGACATTACAGTATGAGAACATAATAAAAAACCACGAATAATGGAGTAAGAGAATAACTTGAAACTTAACATAAGGTTTTGGAATATCATAGGAATATACCATAGGAAAATCTCACATATATAATAAAAGAAAATCATGTATAATGTTAAGTATCAATATAATGGCCATCAATATATACTAGAAAATTAATTTCCACAACCTAGTTGGCTAGAATAACCTCAAATTTCTCATAACATAAAATCTCATGAGCTGTATGTTTCAACCAATACATTATAGGTATATATAATTTTCATCTCACCTATCACATAATGTTAAAATTTAAATATATATGACACATGAATATGTAACCATTCGTAGTTGATGTATAGAATAATTAAATAATGAGAATGAAAAGGGTATTTTAAAAAACATTAGAACACAAAAAATTCATCCATTAAATGAATTTTGAAAATTTCATTATAACATATCCCCATTGATTAATGATTAATATTAAATGATTATATGTTAAGTGGATACTAAAATATATAAAAATCCTTTCATTGGATAATGAAAATTATTTCAAACCATGAAGAAACATTTTAGAGAAATTATTTAAAAAACAAATATATTTTGAAAAGATTTCATAATAGGTGATAATAAATATGTATAATATTTTAAAAATATATAATCAAGAAAACCTAACATAGATTATTAATAAAGAATAATTTGGCTGGACAAGTTACTGAATGGAAATCACAAAGGACGACAGTTAAAAAGATTACATTCACAATTTTATATATAAGTTAACATCGATATAAATTTACCTTAATCAATAATATAAATAGAGATATTGGAGTCAATTAAACATTAAAAATAATATAGATATAGTGGATAAAAATTCCAACCAAACAAAGTGATAAAGGCAATTATACTGATAATAATATTTTCACATTAATTATGAATCAATGAGAGGGGAAATAGTAAGAAGGAATGGAATAAGAAAAATAACTATAGTAAAAAAATTTGATCAAGATAGAAAATACATAATAAGTATCCAATGGAAAGTTATAAAAGGACAATCTCAATATTAATTAAATATTATAAGAGAAATCCTTTATTTTATTTGTGCATCCAATGCATGTATTTTAAACCCCAATATACTAAACATATCCATATTAATAACTCATTTCAGAATCTTATTTTTATATTTTAGATTTATTATTATAAATTAAATTAATTTATTCAATTTTCTTTAGTTTATTTTCATTATCTTATATTAATAGTTTTTATTATTTCATAATAATTTCAATGTTGAAATATCAATCCATGTTAGTTGATAACAATTAAATCATTCCTAGATTATATATGGTTGTGCAATCATATAATTATAATAATTTAAATTTCACCAATTTCTTTTAATGGAATATACTTGAATGGATCATAATAATTGAATTAACAATGTGTATATTTTATGTGATTTTATCATTAGAATAGATAAAATATATGATGATAATTAATTTTAGTTTCAACCTTTTATAATTTAAATCATTAAAAAAAATAATTTTTAATATAAAATATTTTCATTATTAATGTTTGTATCACCATTAAAAATGAAAATTGTCATGATAATATAGTGTGGTTCATGTAAATGGTTGAACTGACGCAAATAAGAACATGTCATAATAATGAATGAGTAAGTGTACAACATTGTATTATAGTAGTATAATTATTATGTAATAATAAATATATTAATAAAAAATAATCATATTTAATAATGAAAAATATAATATTTGATGTTATTATGTAATTTAAAAAGATAAATAATAACTAGATACTTACATTGTTTGATTCACTCCTCATAATGGGTTCCATAATAATGAAGAATTTGAACCTCCTCCATTGGACCATAAACTACTTAAATGTTATAGGAATTCATTAGAGTTAATTTAGGTAGGTATTAAATATAAATATAAAATAGATAAGTGGTTTATAAATTTTAGAGGAGGGTATATTTATTGATCATTTTAAGTGACATCTTTGTAAATTTTCATCCTTCACAGTTAATGAAATATTTTTTAAAGTAAATTTGTACCTTAATTAAAAATAATGGAGATTAATATTTTGTTAATTATATTATTTCTATTCATATATGTTTTGTACCTCATTGTAATCATATTCATTATTTTATCATTGATACGGTTTATGAACAAAATTTACTATTCACCCAGATAAGTGATTGTTTCAAAAAAATCAATTGAACCTCTTTCTTGAATTTAATTCTATAATTCTAAAAATTAAATCCATTATAATCTATCTATAAATATTTGAAATTTAAAATTTGATAAAAAAATACTTAATACTTTATAAAAAATTATTGAATATAAATAATTTCATATGTAATGAATGAATTTTTTTCCCCATTTCTTATTCATTTAATAGATATTAAATATTTATTATAAATATAGATATTAAGATAAATTGTTAATTTATATAAATGGATTATTTTCCCTATATAACATATAAAATATACCCAAATATCTATTTATATTTTAGATGGTTATATACAGCTCCAAATGTTATACAATAGTCATACAATTTATTTTCACACAATTATATAACCTTATATACTTATATATAATTAATTCATCTTATCGTTTCAATTTCAAAATTTCCATCAAATTCCTAAAAAGATTTTTTCCATAGTTATAATCAGTGCTATGATCTTTAATAAAAATAATGAGGGTTAATATTTCAATATCATGGTATTTTTAATTACTTGTGGTTTTATTATAATTAAAATTATTTTCATGATGTTTCATATTTATTTCAAATAATTTATTAATATTTAATGTAATTTAATATTACTTCCAAATTAATTAATGTAATGTACATTTTTTTAGGTGTTAATTGGGAAAAAGTTTTTTAATATATTCAACAAGTAATAATGTCTATTGTTACATTTTAACCCATCTATCAAAATTAACCCTAAACATTTCATTACACTGATGAAAATAAATGGTTGTGTATTTTCATTATGACTTATTTTGTTTCCCATATCCCCTCCAAAAACATAGGATTTCTTAAGAGAACTATGACTAAGTGAGTGATCTGGTATCGTAGTACATTATCTCGACAGTATATTAACATTAAATTTTCTTCATTACAATGGAGATTAAGTTTTATTTTTAGAATAACTCAGTATAGAACAAGTCATGAAAATAGAATTTGCATCCTTAAAATATGAAAATTAAACACATAATACGTTTTTAATAGTTTTGATAATGTGTTTTGTGATAAGTTATGGTCCCCATGTGATCAAGAATTGTGATGGGGGTAATGTATCTAGGGACCAAAATTTTCCTATTCTTGAATATCATAAACCTATTTTATGATTGTATTTGAAAAAATACCATGTCCTAAAATTCAAACTATAAATATTTATGGTAATTCTGATCATAAATATTAGCTTCAATTATTTACTTAATAAATATTTACTCAACAATTTTGAATCTTCTCTGAAATTTAATTGAAGAGATCTAGTTAAAAAATCACTTCAAATTAATCCTACATTATTGAACTATTGAAATTATCCATATATAAAGCAACATATGGTTAAATTTTACTTATAAAATGGAAACTTTTCATATATGAGAACTATATTGGGGGATTACATTTATCCCAAACTCATTTTAATTCAATTACACAAAATCTCAGTAAATCTACTGGAGTATAAACTGTCCATTTCGATTAACCACTAATCTAAGGGTTATAAAGAAGAATAAATCTTATATCCATATTCAGTTCTTGTTGAATACTAATAAAAAACAATAAGGGCATCTTTTTATCTCAATCAAAAATAATTGTAAGTGGTATAATATAAAACCCTACCACTATCTTTATGTATATCGTGGAAAGCAGATCAATAAAAAAAATTACCCAGATAACAGTGAAATTCAGTAAGTTAATAAATAAATAAACACCAAACCATATAGAATTGTAGCTATTTAAGGTTTTTTTTTAAATCCTATAATGAAATACATGGTTATTTTATATAATTTCTATATGATTAATGATAATGTATGCATCGTCCCCATATAATTTTGACATTCATCATTAACATGTTGGAAGGAAGAGAATTTAAATATATACACTATAATACCCTCTTCATGATTTATAATCTAATATTCACTTTGAGATATCTATACTTATTTGTGATTCAATGATGAAAATATGACTATGAAATATTTACATCATCTGATATATATATTATCAATTCTATTTTTTAAGGGATACGTATTCATCTATTAAATATAAAAATTATATCCTTTTTGAGGTTCACCTATATAATATTTCTTATATTATTTTGTATCGTTATATTTACCTTATGTGACTATTTTTTATTCATATGGATGGAGGTATTAGTAGTTATTTTCGAAAAGATAGGATTTTTCCCCTTCCATTAGGATTTTTATTTTTATTGTTTTCAAACCCATGAGTACTAGGTATCTTTTTATCCTCATCCTTGATAATGTATCATTATATTTCAAGTTCATGGAATTACATACCTTGGTCTCCATCTTATGGAGGTAATTTATTGATCAAACATAGTCCTTGATGATCTCTGACCAACTCCTTTATTTCATGTTCAACCCATTCTACGTGAATACGAACATTATTCTATTGTGATCAGTATATATATTATACTTTTCATCATTGCGATGAAAGGTCGATATAATAATAAAAAATAATTCATGGAGTATTTTTTCCTCATTAACAACTAATTGAAATGAAATATAATTTACTTCCTTATCCTTTAACATAAGGAAACACCCCATTATTTTTTTTGATGCATCACTATATATAACAACCCCTTATTTATTTTAAGGTATTGTGAGTTTATATGCAGTTAAAAACCTTCTATAAAGATTTGTGAAAATGTGTTTACATTTTTTGTAAAGAAGAACATGAATCTATTTTTAGATAACAAGATTAGTATAATTGATAGGAATTATATGTTTTTGTAAAAGGGTTGATAATATCCAATAAATAAAAGATAACTATGGATTTATGTTAATGTGGTTGGTTTTGTACATTCTTCAACCACCTATATCATTAAAGGATCTATAGATATAACTTAAACCATGATTACATGAACCAAGAATTATACACCCTATTTTTATAATTCAACCCCTCTAAATTTTGAATAATGATTCTCCTTTTATATGTTCATTAGTGAAATCATCATATTCTCTTCATATACATACCAAATCATGGAATGTATTATAATATAATGTATAAATAATACCAAAAATTTATCATGGTAATATATAAATATAATATTAATCAAATCCATAAATATAAAATTATCTTTCATAATTCCAAAATGAATCTCAATGAATTGAAGGTTTTCACCTCAAGTGGGAATGGATGTCTTAGGTATATCCTCTGTTTTAATCCTTCATTAATAAAATCTAGATAGAATATAAATATTTTAGACGTATTGATCCCCTCATTTTGGATAAAAAAATACATAAATATGATTTAAAATATCATTGTTCATGATCATGATCTTATTAAGTTGATGATAATTAATGTAATGGCCTAATGATCCCTTTTCTTGTGAACAAAGAGGAACAGTCCACCCCATAGTGAAGTAATTTGAGTGTATAGTAAACCTATCCATATTTTCTTGTAGTTTTTTCTTTAATAAACCTAATTTAACAGTGGTTATACTATAAATTCTCTTTGATATAATCATACTACCATGTATGACATCAATGGAAAACCAAACATCAAGATTTTGGTGAAGACCAAAAAAATTGATGGCAAATTTATAAACATCTTCATTCACAATCATTATATCATAAATATTGAGTTTCTCCCAAAATATTTGAGATAAGTATTCCTCTTTATTTGGTATCACGTTCATAAATGGTGTGTAATTTCGATTACAAGTTCATAATTATACATTCCTAGTTAGATGATCATGTGTTGATTATGATAAAAAATTTCATTTCGCTACTCAAAAATAGATATATTATCTATATAGACAAATATTTTATATTACCATAATCACATCAAATATATTTGATTGGTTAATAACATGATCTGTAGGGAGTATATTTTTATAAACCACAATTAGAGAAGATTAATATATTTAGGATGCAATTATCACACTACTAGGTGATTTTATAGATAATTTCATATCTAATCACTAGGTTGGTGAATAAATTAAATTATTAACCATGAATTATATAATGGAGTGGGTAATAATAAAGTTAAAAAATACATTTGATTTTAATTTATGGATAATAAAGGCGCTTTTCTCTAATTGAGTCTATTTATACTCTTTTTATAAAATGAAAATGGTTAACAAGAGTATTAGATAAAAATATCACTGCAAAAACAATCATGTGTTGAAAAATTAATCTTAAGCTATCCAACCTATGAAAACATTATATAAAATTAAAAACCATAGGTTATACCTATATAACGTCTTTTAAAAAGATTTTTTATTTATGTTTTATCCTTTTACTCTTCATATAATACTCCTAAAAATTAACTAAAACATAGTTTTATACCAATAGAGACGACCCAGAAAAAAACATAGTACTACATTCTATATAATTATCCATTACATTCTCACAATAAACCCCCCTAGAAACTAGGTTCTTAGTCCCTTATTAGATTAGATATATTGAAATACTATTTTATAATAGATTTTAAATTTTTACATAATTAAATTTTACTTGACACCTATATAAATATTTTAAAAATTTTATTATTATAAATAAAGATTGAAAGGAAATTAAGAAAAAAATTCACTTAGATAGTCCATAAGGGAATAAAATATGTGTTACCAATTGAATAAACACATATGATCTTTACATAATTAAAATGATCCATACTTAGTATATTGTCCATCAATTAACTCTTTTGTACTTTGGAAGACAAAACATATGTTGTGTTAATTAGTAATATCTAATATATGATGACACTTACATAAATCTAGATAAAATATACATAGTTATCTATTTTTCAACATTTTAAGCCTCAGTATAAAAATGAATCCTATGTATATCCACTATGATCCCTAAATAGTCATGTTGTACTAATTACAATGCATGGTTTTCAATATCATCTGAACTAGACTCCTTTTAATTTGTTGTCCCTTGTGTGTTCTATACTTAAATTATATTTATCCTTGTTTATATAATTATATATTTTATTATATAATCACATAATTACTTTATATCACCTCAGGGATGATCAAATACTCCAAATACATTCTTCATATAATTATCAACATATCATCAGACTCTAATGATTATTTATTCAATTTTCACAACAAATATATACCTTCAATATTTGTATAGATTATTTCAATATCCTACATGTTATTTTTATCAACATAATTTAACTCATTTTATATTTACAAAACACTATTTTGAATACACAATTCTAATAATAATATTCTAATCCTAGAATTTCGATCATTAGAATTTTATTGAAAATATTCTACTCATTAAAATATTGTTTTCTTGGAGAATGTCACCACTTGATGAAGAAAACAATTTATTCAAATGGAATATATGATGTTCCATTCAATTAATAATTAAATGTTTCGCTTTTATATATGTCACCCTATTTGTAATATCAGCTTCATTATATTCCAAGTGTTTAGAAAATATCACACACTTATTGAGTACATTTTATAGCCTTTTAACAACACTATCCCTTTCCTTGTTGTGGTTACATACAAAAATACTAAAGTAAAATGCGAAGGCTTAATATGATATTATAACCTCAATTATTGAAACCCTTTTCTCAGCATTCCCAC
The DNA here is from genome assembly GCA_963277665.1 of Viscum album. Lineage (NCBI taxonomy): Eukaryota > Viridiplantae > Streptophyta > Magnoliopsida > Santalales > Viscaceae > Viscum > Viscum album. The sequence goes on from OY728137.1 coordinate 120,026,379, forward strand.
TGTAAAAATTTCTAAAATTTGGTCTCTAGTTCATATACTTTCAATTTACACATAAACATGTGCCACTTTATCTTGATGAAATGGTATAAAATTTCATTCAGAATTTTATTACAAATTTTATCTATATTTATTAAATGAGAAATGGAATATTTATTTTCATATGAAATATTGAGTAGACTCTAAATATTATAAATTAAATCTTCTTGCTTCACTTGCATAAATTACATCTATTTACGGGCATTTATATAAAAAATATATTCCTAATTAGTTATACTCAATGAAATTGGAGTATAAATATTATTATTCCAACTCACTCTTATCTCATAAATATAATAAGATCTACCATATATTGAAATCCAGTTAGTATAATCATTTTTCTAGTTAGTATTTGTGTATCCCTCTAATTATGAATTGGATTTGTTTTTATATATAAGGCCGCAGTTTAGATTTCCTTTCATTAGTATTCTCCTAGCTTGAAGTACATTAGACTCTTTAGGATCACCATGAATCCTAGAAAATAGTGTCATAGTGTCTATATATATATATATATTATACTATAGATATAGTTATATATTTTAAGAGGAAAATGATTCATAAAAAATGTTTTAGATTCTCAATTATTCTAAATTCATCTCATCTCACATCAGTACCATCTACAATGAGTGCAGATAACTAATTTATATATACCATGAAAAAACTTATTCAATAATTATTTGGAAAAGCTATCGTTGTATAATAAACTATTTTCAGTATTTTTTCGTAATCTCAAGTTTTAAAAATTATGTCGTCTCTCCCAATAATTAAATCTTAAAATTCATGTTGATCAATTTTGAAAAATATTCATAGAGATAAACATAGTCTAGAAAAATTAAATTTCATCAACATATACAATGAAAAATTGATACCATATTGAATAATATTCTACATATAAGATTTTATCGACCTTTCTATTTGAAAATCCAAATCCATCAGGAATCTATCAACATTAGAGTACCATGCTCTATATGTCTATTTTAATTTATAAAAATTGTTCATTTTTATTCACTCCTTCTATATCATTTTATAATATGAAACCCTTAAGTTTCTCAAGTAAAACTTATTCTTTAGGGTTTCTATTTATGAAGGATGTTTTCACATAGATTTTATAATCTATATAACATATGTGTGTTTCCATATTTACTGACATTATAACGGATTCCATCATTTCCATTGGTTTACTTTTATTTAAATATATCCCTTTAATTTTTTCACTAGACTTTTTATAATAAGAAATATTTTTTTCTTGAAACTTCACATTTATCATTCAATTGTTTTCTAAACACCCACTTAGTTCCAATTATAATTTTATGTTCACTTCTTGGAATAAGATCCAATGTGGTGTTCTCCTAAATCTAATCAATCTCATCATTCACTAAATTGATCCATTATTTTAATTTAATTCCTCTTAAATAGATTGGTTTTAAACTTTACAAGTGACAGGAGTCTATTTTTCAATCCCTAAAATTTTTCTTGTTTAGACTAGGGCCTCTTTAGTAACAAAAATATTTTCAAAATTAAAATGTTTCTTCATCCTATATTGCCTCTCCAAATGATTATCAATAGTCTTATATTTATCACTATCTTATTATGAATCTATATTAATATAATACTATATATTTATAACCAATTTTTCAGTATGTGTTATTGAAATCTACTCACTACCAAATTTTATGTTCTCTTATAAATTTCCAGCTATATATTCTATCATGAGCTGATTTTCAATGATTTTGATATAACAAGGATCAAAATTATTGAATAGCATTTTTTCCATCATTAATAACTACTTCCATTATATGGGTATCCCACGAATATTCCCAGTTATTTTATACTTCAAACATTCCCAAATTTTATTTTTTAATAATCACGAAATATTATCTAATAAATAATTTCAGTGTAAATAATAGTAGATTTCCTTTTGAGTCAAATTTATATTTTTGACTTGATTATTTCAGGTCATAAGAACACATAAATTTTTTATATTTACATCTATGAAAACACTTTCTCACCAATAAAATAATGAGTTTATAATGAGATTTCATTTTTATTCTCATAACAATAAAAAATCTATTTTCCACCTCTGTGACTACAATTTATTAGGGAGTGTTCGGTGCACTAAAGTGTTGTTTGATCCTATATGTTTTCAGATTGTTTTTAAATTAATCTTAATTTTACCCCCTGTCATTATCTCTTTTCAGTTTCATATTTTAAACTACTATCTAATTTTATACTTTTATTCTAAAGATCCAAAATATATCATGTGATTTCAAATTTTTTATGAAACATAACATTAGTTATCTGAGTGAAATAATCTAGGATGTTAATGAAATATAAATCACCTCTTGAAGGATGTTGTCTCACAATCCCTCAAAAATATGAATTAATTATTCTTAGTTCACTAATATATTAAATATTCACACTTTTATCTATTAAATATACCAAATTTTCTATTTAAAATAATCCAATGACATCCTATGTTTCTATTTTTTGTTGGGTAAGGTCTCTTAAGACTTCGTGATTTTAAAATTTACTCAAATTTCATTAGAAAAGGTGTCTAATTATCTTATGAGATAGATTATTCTCATATTTTATTGTTAGTTATAAATAATTTATTGGCTAAATTTTTTGAAAAAGATTGTAACTATTTATTTATACATTAAAGGTACCTATTAAATAATTAGAATTCTTTATGGTGCATGAGTTTTTATTTTCTACAATATCATTCTCATAATTATATATTTCTCACATTAAGTAGATTTTGTTTAATACACTCCTCAAAATGTACATGTCTTTATTTGATGTTTTTATAACTAATATCTTCATAACCAATAAATTTGACACATAGAGAATTATCATCATTGAAATTAACTGTCCCTTTATCATGTTGGTATATGACTTTGAAAATTTTTCCATCTCCACACATGTTTGAGGAATAACCACTATCCAGAATATAATTATTTTCATTATAGTATACATTTAATTCCAAATTAATAATATGACAAACTTCTCCATGATTTCATTTCTTAATTACCTTATTATTTATATTATAGGAAGTTTTTACATTAATTCTTTTCATCCACTTATCTATATAGGGACTAATGTGGCCATATATCGATATATTTTTATCACGTTATTTTAATTTATTAGTTTTATTTGGTTGTAAAAAAATATTTCTTAATTAAAAATTGGTAATTTCGATATTTTCAAGGTGAAAAATATAATTCATTGAAAACATCAAAATAATAATTTTTTTGTATGTAATATCCCAAATTCTATTGGTTTTAACATTCATATATTTCCAACACTAATGTGTTGCAATTTGTTTGATACATTTATAAAAATAGTTTCTATGTAATTTTTAAATTTTTTTTTTTTTGAACTAACCTCTCCAATTTACAAATTTTTATTTATAAATATTTGTTATTTAAGAAAATTTAAAATTTGTTCTTTTTTTAAAATTATTATTGGATGTTTAATTTTTTTAAATTTTATTGATAATTATTTTTAGGTTTAAATTCTATTTCAGGTTCCCCATTTAAGAACTCTTCAATATATTAGGATTTTTAGTCAAATCCCATTAAACAATATTATTGAGTAGAGTTTTATATAACAAGATTTACAAGTATGAAGGTCCATAACTAACCAACCACATAAGGGAATTATAGGTATTCTTACATAAATATATTCCTTTTTTGGAATATTTCCCTACAATCCATTATCAATTCCATATACAGTAAAAATTACATATCCGTTTTTCATCTTTTATAACCATGTAGTGGAATTTCAAGGATTATGTGAGGTTAACTATGGGGAAAACCATGACTTGAATAATGGGAAACCAAATGAGTATTATACCAATGATCAAACAAATATTTTGAAAGAAAACAAATTAGATACAAATATTGGTTGAGAAATTGAATCTCTATCTAAAATAGATGTCTTTCTAAGGAGGGAAATTGAGATACTAAGGATGAATCAGGACCAGTGTTACACAATAAGTTTTGTTGAATTTATTTTTTTCAATTAATTTATCCTTTTGTATTATTTTTATTTCGCACAAAACTGAAAAAGGTTATTATATATTAAAGAACTGTGTTTGGAATAAATTATATGCAACACCAATTTTATCAAGAACTACACACAACATAAGTTTTTGTTTTCTTTAAATGGAACATTGGGGATAGCTTGAATTATAGGAAATAATGACTTTTCTTGATGGCTTAAATAACACGTAAGAATGATTTTTCTGAACAATAATATATTATCAAATTTTGATTATTTAAACAAATAAGATATAAAATAATAATTAAAATTAGAGTTTATAATAATTATTAAATAATTTATTAGAATATATGGTTTACACAAATATAATATGAATTAATAGGTTACCAATTAACTATAAATGAATATGAAAATCAATTGAATACAAATAAAAGTATTATTAAATTTGTGGTCACAAAGAAGTTTTACCCTAATAAATTAAATTAATTAAAATGATATATTTATATTATTTTAAAATATGTGTTATATATTAAATTAAATATTTCTAAAATATATCCAATAGATTTAATATAGATTAGATAATAAAAAACCCAATTTCAGGCTCAAACCCCTATATTTTTATTAAGTTATATTTACCTCTTTTAAGGGAGAATCCATTTTAAATCCAATTTTAGGAAATTTTATAAATTTAATATATAAAAATAAACTTCATATTTGAAATAAAAAACACTATAATTTGTCTAGGGTAATTTATTTCTAATTTTCTGGGAAAGTTTATTTTTTAATTATTAATGAAAAAATACTGAATTTTAGGTCAAAGAAATTTTTTCATAGAATTTATTTATAAGGATAAATTATATTTTAAATTTTTTTCAAATATTAAATAAAAAATATTTTAATCATTAATATAAATTTAGGTCATTTGAATAAATTTTACTTTTAAATTTAATATAATTACATATAAATGTTATGAATGTTTTTACATTAAAACCCGCATTGTTGACCTGACTAATAGATTAAATTTAAATTAATTTCTAAAAAATAATTGATTGGAATTTGAAAAAATGAATCATATATTTGGAATATGAATAATTTAGAATTTATAATAAGTTAAAATTAGTTTTTGACCAAATTTATTTGTGAAAATAATTAACATTAATTTCATCGATTATGGTAAAATAAACATAACTCATGACTAAACCTTCAACATATTGGAAAATGTCCTAAGAACCTGTAAAAACCCATTTTATGGACATATTTAGACCTATCATCACTATTTTTAAATTTTGATTATTATTGGATCCACATTTCTTGGGGAAATCATGGGTGAAATTCTCATTCCAAAAAATAACAAGAGTAACACTCCTCTACAATAAAGAGACATCATCTCTTCCCACTTCCTCAGACCTCTTATGCCACATTGGATATACCAAGATATAACAAAATAGCTCTTAAAAAACCATCCCATAATCCTAGAATAATTCCCCATAGAATAAATCAATCCAACGAATCCCTTGAATGAAAACCAAAAGGAGTTACCTGAATAAGACGTAACATTCTTCCAAATGTACTATTATGTTATTTACATTATTCACCACTAAACTATTATTATTCCATGAATGTTAATAAAACAGTATCCTTAAAATACTAGGGTATTTTTAGGATATGTTATTGACCTAAATTTACCCACACATCCATCTAATATTTGACGAACATAATGTTTACGTATATGGTGAACTACCACCACACGAAACGATGAATATTCATTTTTTCATAACCACCTATCATGTTGGACATTTTGATGGAAAATATGTTTATAAATGTTATAAATTATATTTATTATGTCTTCATTATTAATTAATCCTTATACAACACATATCATTATACTTTCCATTTAGTGATAATATAATAATTTTGTTTGAGGATGTGTGGACTACCACCACCTCAAAGCGATGTGATTCATTCACATCCTAAATGGAACATATTAAGGATTTCTGTATTGAAATTATATGATATATATTACATGATAATTATAAATTAATGATAACATATACATATATACATATTTTTCACTTTCATTCATTCTTTCAATACCATAATAAAATTAGAAATAGTATTAATGCATACCTACAGCCTATGGTCTCCATGAATGGTGCATTCCATTTCATACTTGTATATACAACAGATTATTATAATACACATATACTCAATATAAATGATATTTATATTATTTTATACGCTCTAGAAATTATGATATAATTATAAGGACAAAATATATAACAAATTAAGACACAAGTAAAGGACAAAGTCGATATTACCTGAAGTGAAACCATAACATATAATTGTTAATAACAGGGTAATATAATTTCATAATCTAACCATATATGGTATTATAAATAGTAATAGGGTTCTATAAAAAATTATAATAAACTTATATTTATTATAAGGGAGGTATGAATGAGTATGATGAGATTCAAGACACATGGGAATGAAATTTAGTCTCACGTTTTATTTTCAAGAGATCACTACTTAAAATGGTTTTTTATCAACAAACATATCCCAATGGTTTTCCATAACTATTAGGAATGGTTTTTATACCTATGTTTATCACAATGTTTTGTTAAACCCCATTAGGATAACCTAGTCTATTACACCGGTTTTTTTAAACCCATTTGAATAGGGATGCCAGATTTCCCCTATACACAGCACTTCCCCTTCTCTCATCCGAACTCCTGCATCTCCCATCCCGACTCCCAGTAGCCCTACTCTGCTCTTCCCATTCCCATCCCTCATACTACCCCTTCCCCCCATCTCTAATCAACAATCCTATAATCCCTTCTCCATTTCTTAGATCCTAAATCCCAGCAGCCCTGCACCCCTCCACCCATATGAAACCCTAGAATGTGCCTCCTTCCTCCCATCATCATCCCATACTAAGTAGTTTCTCCTCACATCAAGAAATGGTATGTGATTTTTATTTGATTTTTAAGCCATTATTTTTATTATTAAAAAATATATTACGATATATTTTTCCTTAAAAATAATATCAAATTTATCCATTCAATTTTGGTACTCTATATTTGGAGGAAATCATTTATAAGAAATTTTCATTGCATTCCACCCTTAATTTTCCCTTGAATTCATTGATTTTCAAATTTTCATAATTTTTTTGACACCTCCCTAATATTTTCATGTGATTCACCCAATTTGGATCACTATGTATTTAAATTTATCATTTAATAATTGTTTTCGGGAATTCAATATTCATATAATTGATATATATCACGTAAACTCCTATCTGAATTCCCAATCTATTCTTGATCATATGGTTTTAAGAATGTGTTTATATTCCATGGTTTTACTCAAATTTTTATCATGTTTTTATTCCACCATTTAATCATTATAGAAACTATAAATAATAGTTCATTAGATAATAAATCCTTTTTCCCTTTTTGTAAAATTTCTCTACGATTGATTTCCTCTCACTTGGAATATACCTAGGTCTCAAATTTTTTAAAAAAATTGGTTAAATTGTTTCATATAAAACATATGTAGAATAAATAAAATGAATTTATTCCTTGTGGTAGGATGTTTTGGTGATCAAATGTGTTATATTTTCTTTAATAGACATGATCTTCCATTTCACACAGGAAGATCTCTATTGGGGTGAAATAGGTCTCCAAAATCGCTCAATGTATCTATAATCTGAATTCCAACTATGAGTGCCCAAGATTGTAAATATGTATGAACAAATATATGGTATGTGAATTTCTAGAATGAATTTATTATTGAGAGTAAACTATATTAATATAAAAATTATATAAATTTACATATAAGTTATTAAATTTTTACAATTTTCATTAAAGTATAATGTATTTATAATTTACATATAAACTATAAACAATAAATAGTAGACAATAAATTTTTTATATGTTCATTAAATAGTTTAGAATTTATATTCTCTTTAATATGTAAACTAAATAAATAAATATATAAACTTTAAATTTTATTAATGAACTATCATTTTATATATTAATATAGTTCACAAATCAATGTAGTTTACATATTAATATATAAATAATTTATATTTTTATATGTTAATATTTAAAATATATTTCCATGTACATAGTTTCAATGAATATTAAAAAATAAGCCTATTAATTAATTCATTTAATATTTAAATTAATATTCTATCCTATAAATTCTAACTAACCTGGTAGGAATGTAATGATCCTAAATATAAATAAACTTTACTATACATTCCTTACCCAATCCAAATCAGACGTACGGAATCAAAATTGAACCCAAATGGGAAAAACATTCCCTAATAGACCTAAAAAACCATAACTGAATAGAATTTAAATGAACTAATATGAATACAACTAAACCTTAATTGAACTGAATTATAACAACAAGTAAAAACATCTTAAACCGTATTGTGATGAATTTAATCACACCAAATTCAATGAAAACAAAATGAGTGGAATTTAATTGAAACGAAAAAAATTGAATAAAATAAATCTTTCCAAATATGACATGAATTAAACACCATAAGTCAAATATAAATTAAACCAATCCAAAATAAAATAATCAAAATTAACCGAAACTAAACCAAATCAAATGAACATGAACCAGGCCAAATTGAAGGGGAGATTCACTAAGGAATACATCTAAAGGTACTTTAGGCCTCATCAATTTATATTATTTTGTTATATATATATATATTATTTTCTTTTCTTTTTTATTATGCTAATTATATAGACAAGTGTGTATGTTATGGTTTCATATAAGTTAAATATTTCTTATTTTAGTAAATATTTTTTTCAATTAAAATTCAAAATTACCTATTCAAATTAAAAACATGGAATATTAATTTTTTTCTAGGATGGATATAATTTCCATGTATGAAAAATATTGGATCTAATGTTATTTTCAATAAAAGGTTGAGAGATGTTTAGATTTTGTGTTTGACAATGCATCAGATAGTGACCACAAACATTGCCCATGTTAGCATTGTATTGGAAAATCGTGGTTGTGGCCTGATGAAATTAGATAGCATATAACCAAATATAGGTTTCAAATATAATACTCCGTGTGGTGTCATAATGGGATGAAAAGGAAATCTCAAAATGATCGTGATCCAAATGAGTGAACTGGATTGCAGAATTTGATAAATGATTGTTTTTTATTTATTCTTTATCAAGATAAGGAAGGGAAACCAAATGAAGAATATTTAGATATAGTCACACAACATGAATCTAAAGAAAATGACTATGTTTAAAGAATTAAAAAATTGAATATAGCTTCCATGACTCTGGTATATCCGCAATGTGGTAAAATGAATAATTTTTAATTTTTAATCTAATTGTTTCATAAGAAAACAATTTTTGGTATTTTTAAAACTACCATCAATTAAATTCATTAGATTTTAAAGGACTTGCTTCCATATGATGTAGATATTCCAAAAACCACTTTGTAGCACATATTTTAGTTGTGAAACATTTATTTTCAAAAAAAAATCATTCTTGTCTGAATGATTTCATCATATTTTGGGAGGATATATGTCACACCCATCTCTTTGAAACTATTTATTTTATTAAATATTCTTTTCATCGGGTATTTCAGGTGGAATCCCAACATTAATATTTCAGTTCTAATGTAATAATGTATGTTTTTCCTTGAATGTGATCAGCTCACCATGGTTGATGTCGTGTGGATTCACCTTCATCACCGTACAGCCTCGCCTGGTTCAATACACAACCTTCCAGATGATCACAGAAAATAAATAAAATGTAATGAATAATTAAATGTAAATAATATAGAAATTAGATGTCTAAAAAAGATATAGAATTATTTTAATGGTAATAATATTATTATTATTGTTTGATACTAATAAAAAAGTTACTATTAGTGTTAAAAATATAAATTTTATTAAGTTTTTAATAATTTTATCATCATTATTATTATTGTAAATATTATATTATGTTATTATCTATTTTATTATTAACGTTATGGTTGACAGTATAAATATTCTCATTAACATTATTAATACAATTAATTCTATATATAATATAATTATTATGATGTTATTTTATTTTATTTTATTGTTAAAATTTTTGTTTAGTGATTAGTATTACTATTAAGAAATTGTTATTACGATTATTTATTTTATTATTATTTTAATTATGGTTAAAAAAGAGAAGACTTTTTTCACCCTTTTTCTTCCCCATGAGACACACTCAACCTCTAAACCAATATCTCATCACAACCCCCATCCCCCCTCCCTACTTACTTGTACTGACCCTCCCTCTTGGATAACCCACTAGGGTCACCACCTCTCTCATAGCAAGCCTCCTATCACCACCAGCACCATTCCACCCATCATGCTCGCACCACCCCATCAACCGCTCACACCCCTTTCACACTGGTCGACAATCCACTGGAACCACAAACCGCTAGACCTCCTCTAGTGACCATGACCTTCCGCAGGTGATCTGATCTCCCCCGACGCACGAACATCCCTCCGAGTAAACTTTTTCTCCATTTTTCATGGAGGTTTCATTTTTTAAGCGTGTGGGATATCCTTTTTGGGTTTTTTTACTTACAGTTTAGATATTTTGACATATTATTGGTCTTTCTTGCTTTTTCTTTATTCGAGTTGTAGATAGTTACTTTCTCCATTTTTGGGGAAGATTCTTGGTTTGAGTTAGGTGATTCCATGCCTTAGAATATATTAAAAATATATCTTGACTGTTAAATTTATTTTAACATGTTATATTCACTACTTTGGATAGTGAAAATGTAGTTTAAAAAATTCATATGCAATTGGATTGTAATTGGATTTTTTATATATGATTTTGGGTATACTTTTTGTGTAGTATTATTTTATGATTTTTGCGGTCTTCTATAAATTGTAAAAATGGTTTATTTAATTAATTTTTTAGTTAGAATTATGTTCCTTGAAATTCTTAGCGTGTCCATGTGGTTGGAATAAAATTTATTAAAGGGAATGGTTATATTCTTGACTGTATTCTATTGTGTTTCCTTTTTAAAATACTTTTATACTTTGTTTAAAATGTTTGAATTGTATTTTGGAAATGGTCTAAAGTGATTTTGTACAAGACAATGAATTTCTAAGGAACAAGGTATTTTTCCAACCTGTTTTTCACTTCTAAATGTTGTTTTCATGCATTGAAATTTGTTTAATAAGATATCTAGAAGGTATTTTACCCTTTTTAAAAGTAATTTGAAGTATTTATTTTATTAAAATTTAGTATTCTAAAATAATTTGGTGGTTACCAAGTGTAAATCATTGTTATTGGTGTTGGAGGTGTCTTTATAAATTGGGAAAAATATTTATTAAATTCTTCAAGTTGATTGACTAATTTTTTTTAAGGTACGTAAGGTCTAAGTGTTTTGAAAACATAATTTGATGGTAAAATGTATTGTTTTTTCATGTTATACATGTGTGCGCTCTTGAGTATGAATTGTAAGTTGTTTAGATGATGGAAATGCTTGATTTTAAATGGAAGTAATGTATGTTTGGATTTAAAAACAGGTCTTGAACTATGACATTAGTTTTTTTTAATCTTGATGTATTCTTGAGTTTGTTAAAAAAATTAACAATTGTGTCTGTGATGATAAATGTATTTTAATGTGGGGTTTTGGTTTGAGAAAAAATATATAATAGTTGGTTTATGGAAAATGGTGCATTCCTTGAAATTCTTGGTATTGAATTGTGGTAGTGGTGATATGTGTGAATGTGAAACTTGATTGGGTACAAAAAGGGAACCCTAGGTACCTAGGTGGGAGGGTTAGGAAAAGTACGCTAGGTGATGCGTTAGTGGTTTCATCCTGGTTTCGCCTAGCAGGATTGACATTACAACACTAACTAATCATTTTTGGTGATTAGATACCAATAGGTTGTGGATGTATTACTTTAATATTTGTGTGTGCATGATAAGTAGATCATTTTGGTTCTTATTCCACAGTTACAATGATGTACGATGCCTCTAACATTTATCTTATAAATTTTATCCCTTAAAGACATTTTAAAAGTATGATTTTGAATAATCATATTATATAATATCTCGATGTTGTGGAATATGACCTTTCTATGGGGTGGTATACCTAGTGGGATCTTGGATCACACGCTGCATACTCCTTTGGGTGTATATAGACCTTGTAAATTTTGTATTACAGGTTTAGGCATCAAACATTACAAGGGTGGTTTGGGTTGGTGATGGTCTTCTCATGAATGTTGGTGTTAATAGCTCAGTGATTTGTCTTCTCTTGGTTATTGGAGGTTTGGGATAGAGTTTTATTTCTTTCAATATAGTCATTTCTTTTGGGTTTTTGGATCATGTTATAAACCTTCATGTGTAAATGTGTTAAGGTCTTGTGGGATTATATAAATTTATATTCTTTATTATAATGTATATAGTTTTTTAATGTTTATTATTTCAGGTAAATCATTCCCTCTTGTTTATTTTGATACTCGGGAACTTATTCCTACTTGTGGGGATCGTTAATCCCCCTCGGGCCTTACCACAGGCTTGTTCAGGCACTGGGTCGGATGGTAACTCGGATTGGTTCGTGAGAAAATTGTATCAATGAGAGTTTTTCACATTTGGGTCATGTGATTTGAGAAATAGTATGGGTAGACCGAAGTAAATGTTGTCGAAATTAAATATTCTGACTTTGAATAAGGTGCCTGACCAGCACACCTCATGTCCAAACTTGAGTTACCATGGGGATTTGAGGTTTTTCTAAGTCTTTGTTCTTTGTGGTTAATCTTATTTATGGGAAATGAAAAGGGAGTAGGTTCAATGGTCTTATTGAGATCGTAGGTCCTAGATAGCCACATGGATCTAGAGACATTACCAAAATAGGATCTCTGTAGTGGTGGAGTGATTGGCATATGGCCACTAACCATATGTCCAAATCACTCGCTGTCACTAACTTCTATGTGAGTTCTATTTTGTCTCCTTGAGTTTTGGAAATAATTTTGAAATACCTTGTTTTAAAATTTATGAAATCTATATTTTTAAGTGTAAATGACTGGATTTTCAAAGTGGTGGAACATAGGTTTTCAGAATTACTTTGAAAGGGGTTTTAGATAGAGGGAATTTCATGAAATGGCCTTTTTATAAAATTAGATTGGATTTTTATGATATAAAATTGAGGATTTATAAAAATAATGATTTGGAAAACATGGATGATTCAGAAGTGAGATTGAAAATCATGTAGTCGGGTGTTTTGAGTCCTAAGAATATATCGAGTTTGGATGTTGTTCCAGGTTTTTGTTTCATCGATGAGACAGTTCTATGTGGTGGTTTGTGGTTTCTCTGATAAGTGTTATCAGCAAACTTATGGTGGTTTATCTTGAACATTTGGTGATTTTCTATGATGTGTGTTGGCCAAGGGACCAATTCTATTGGGTCTTTGGTCTTCCTACTTGATTAGTGTACACCCCCATATAGAGTTAATGTCTAATTAAGGTGCATCCATTGAAAATAAATTTTTTCCATCCCTCCAATTGATCAAAGTATATACTTTTCTTTTTAGTGTAAGTGAAGTGTTTAACCTTTTTCTCGGTCAGTAAAGCAGATCCTCTCATAGTGGGATAGCAGATGCGAGAGGGGTTGAGTGAATTTTTTTTAATTGAGTCATTTGATAGCCAAGGGTGATGTTTTACATTTTTTGTTTGAAGATTCTGTGTATAAGTCGAAAAATGAATTCCAGTGGTGAATGGTCTGGGCAGTCATGAGTCATTTGTACCGACTACTATTTTAAAGGGACATTGGGTATTTTGTTGGTTTTCTCTAAGAAAGGGGTTATTCTAGGCCACAAATGTAGCAAACCCAATCACCTGAGGTTGTTATGGTAATTATTATGGATCTTGTGTCATTTTATACTCAGTTTAAAGTCTCTCTCTATGTATGTATTCTCTCAACAACAATGGTCATGTTTGGTGACAATTTTTGGTGGTGTGCTCTCATTTAGTGTAACAAGGGATAATGGACATCCACTATTTTATCTCTTATTTTGGTGAATTTTATGAGTGAAATTAAGTAGACATGGGGGAATTTTGTGTTTGGTGGTGTTTTCTTGGTTTCAGTATGTTTTTTTTGTGGCACAAGGAAAGAAGGATCTCCATTCAGATGTCTTCAATGCCTGACTACGAGGTAGGATATGCTTTGAACATCAGGGATCCATACAAAAGACTCATAGTGATAATGGGGAATGGTCCAGAACCCTGAGATTGTGTGGGACACCTAAATTTTTTATGTCATCAGAATTAGAGGTGAAGGAAGTTTAAATCGTTTCCTATAGTTGAACATTCTGAATAACCTATTTGGTGGAATGGGGTTTCCCCTGGCTATGATGAGGCATGACATTTTCATTACCTTAAAATCTCGGTGGTTGTGTCCCATGGGATGTAATCTATTTTAGAAGTCTTTTGGGGTATTTTTCGGTAAATTGGCCTCAATTTTGATAACTTCTCGTCTATGGATGTAAATATATTTGTTATTATTTAGTTGTGTTTTTTACGCACTTGTAGTTAGGCCCTTTCCTCGCTGCACCTTGTGGTGGGGTGTTTGGTCAGTGTCGGGAAGCCTCTGAGTTCATGTGTTTCTATGGGTTCTAATGGTGTGTAGACCCACCGTGGGTCTCACTGAAATTATTTTGGAATATATTGTTATTAGCCCATCTCGTATAGTGGGGAGTCATTTTGGGACTCCTAATGTTGATCTTTTGGTTTTATTCCTATAAATAGTTTTCTTATACTAGTTTACTTTTGTCAAGTAGTGTAGTTTTGACATTTCAGTGTTTGAAATGTTTTAGTTTGAAGGATCAGATTATAAGGGTTTGAAATTTTTGATCATTGATCTATCAGCTAGAGGTTTTCTTGATCTTTAGGGTGGGTAAAACTTTTTATAACATATTTTTACAAGTTTCTTGAGGATTTATTCAAAGTCACCTTCTCTGATCATAGTGTGTTTGGATCTTTTCACTTGTTTTCGAAGGGATCCAATTTGAACCATAAGGGGGTATCAATTTCTTCTTTAAGTTTTCCGCCTTAGATGTGGTTTTCTAGGGACTAAATATGTGATAATGGGGAGAATTTTCACACCCTCCACATTTACACAATTTATTTTATTAATTTTTATTAGCATTGGGTAGTTAGGGTTGAAGCTCAACATAAATTTTTTAGTTCTTATTTAAAAATTCATGTTTTTTCTATGAATGCTTTCAGCACACCATGGTGGATGCCATGCAGCTTCACCTTGGTCATCGTGCGACATTACTCGTTTCACAACATGGCTTTCCCAATGTTGAAGGAAAATAAATAAAATGTAATGAATAATAAAATGGCAAAAAAATAAAAATAAGTAGTGTAACAAAATATAAGGAATTATTTTAATGATAATAATAATAATTTTAATTGATATTAATGTTTTTATTATTTTTAAGGTTAAAAATTAAATTTTATTAATTTTTTATTATTATTATCATAATTTTAACTATAGTAAATATTTTATTAAGTTATTATCACTTTTATTATTAACATTAGGTTTAAGAATATAAATATTTTCATTTCCATTTTTTAAAGATATTATTGAAATTTAAAATATATTTATCATTATGTTCTTTTATTTTATTTCATTGATATAAATTTTGGTTTGTTATTAGTATTATTATGAAGATATTATTTTTACAATTATTTATATTATTATTATTTTAATGGGGGTTTAAAAAAACAGAATAATCCTTCCAGATTTTTGTTCCCCATGAGGGGAACCCCCCCCCCCCCCCTCTATACCTTCTCGCACTACCCCTCCCTCCCATCCAACCTACTTGCGCTTCCTCCTTTATCCTAGGTAGCCTGCTTGCACTGCCACCACCCTCCCTGAAAGCCTTCTCGCACCACCCTGGCCTCCTCTCCATCCCCTCCCTTGATGGTCGACCCTCCGCCAGATCCAAGAACTGTCGGCCCTCCTGTAGTAACGAAAACCTCCTGCGGGTGCCCTACTCTCCTCCGGCGCACACACATCCCTCTATATAAACTATTTCTCTATTTTAATTAAAGGTTTATTTTTAAAGTGGTTGGGAATTCCTTTTCAGGGTAGTTCTTTCTTATTCGTGTCAGACTTTTATATCGTATGCTTGGTCTTTCTCACTTGTTGTGCTGTCGAGGAGCAGATAAAGGTTTGGACCTTTTTTTCAGAAGCCTCTTGGTATGTGGTTTGTGATTCCATGAATTATCAGTTATTTAAAATTTATTTTTTTTTTGTTTAATTTATTTAAACAAGTCCATTCTCTATTTGGGGTAGTGTGAATGTCATTTAAAAAAATTGATATGCAATTGGGTTTGTATTTGATTCTTTATATGTCTTTTGTGTGTGCTTCTTGTGTAAAATATTACTTTGATTTTTAGAAAAATTTATAGATTGATAAAATGGTTTATTTAATTAATTTTTTAGTTTTAATTGTATTTTTTGAAATGGGTAGTGTTTCCATGTTGTTGGAATAAAAATTATTAAAGGGAATTGTTATATTCTTAGAGTAGTATATTTTTTTACCTTTCTGAATGTGTTTTATTCTTTGTTTAAAAGGTAATAATTGGGTTCTTGAAATGGTAAAATTTGTTTTGGTACTGAAAAACTAATTTCTAATGATAATAGTATTTTTCCCACGTGTGTTTCTCTTGTGTCTTTTTGTATCACTCCTTCAAAGTGTTTGATAAAATGTATAGAAGGTGTGAAACCCTTTTTGAAAATAATTTTATGTATATATGGTATTAAAAGGGGATTTCCCTAAATAATTTGGTGGTTTTGATGTGTAAATAATTTCTGTGAGTTTTGAATGTTTTTTGGGAAATTTATTTATTAAATTGTGCAAGATGTGTTAGTCGTGTTTTCTACAGGACAAATGGTTTGAGTGAATTAAAAATGTAATTTCAATGAAAATGTATTATTTTGGAATGTTATCCTTTTATGTGCTCTTGAGTATGATTCTTATATTATTTATATGATACAAAAGATTTATTAAAAATTTACATAATGTATGTGTGGATTTAAAAATAGGGCTTGGCCCATTACATTGGTTGGTTGCAAACTGGATGAGTTCTTCAGTTTGTAAAAAATTAAATTTAAAGAATTGTGTGAGTGATGGTAAATGTATTTTAATGTGATTTTTCAGTGTGAGTAATAATATAAAATGGTTGGTTTTATAGAAAATGGTTGTTTCCATGAAATTATTGGTATGGAGTTGTAGTAGTGCTGATATGTGTGAATGTGAAACATGATTGAGCACAATATGAAAAACATGGGTACCTAGGTGGGAGGATTATGACTATTATGCAAGATAATAAGTAAGTGGGTCATTAATGTTTTTTCTAGTATGATTGACATTACAACAATGACTAAACATTTGTGATGATTTGAGTCCACTATGTTGTGGATGTGTTTCCCTGCCAGTGGATCATTCATGAGAATGTAGATCCTTGTGGTTTTTTCCTCATTTACACTGAGCTATGATGTCTCTTGAATCTCACACATGCTAGCTACCTTGGTGGATTCACCAATAGTGATATAATATTCATGAATTGGTTCCCTCCATTAGTATACAGAGGGCCACATGGGTGCGTGTGTGTTCTTTATGAATTTTTCCTCTTCCACTTTAAAATTTTTTTTGAAATGGTTTTCCATCAAGTGTTCCTTTTTAATATTTTTCATGTAAATATATTCCCTTAAAATAATTTTTATATTATGATTTTGAATTAGAATATTAAAATATCTCTTGAGGTTGTGGCATGGGATATTTTTATTCAGTGTTATCTCACTAGGATCCTAGCTCACAACCAACAAACAACTTTGGTTGTATGTAGTTTAGGTTTTATGTGTATTCTAAGGTGATGCGTCATTAATTTCAATGGTAGTTCAGGTTTCGGATTGTATTATCATGTAGTTTGGTGTTGATAGATTGGTGATGTGGTTTCTCTTGTTGATATGAGGTTTGAGTTGGATTTTTACTTCTTCCATTGTTATCAATTCATTTGGGTTGATGGTTCAAGTTAAAAACCATTAAATTCAAAATGTGTTAATGGAATTTTTTGTTGTAAAAATTTATTATAATTTTTTCAATGTAGTTAGTTGTTTATTGTTTATTGTTTTCGGTAAATCATTCTCTCTGGCTTATTTTTATACCTGGTCACTTTTACCAGCCCATGGGGTTCAATAAAACCCCTCGGGAATTTCTGCAGACTGGCTCAGGCACCAGGTCAGATGGTGCCCCTCCTTGCTTGGTTACAAACCCACTGAATGGAATGATTATATAAAATGTGGGACATCCATGTAGATTCCAAAACCTGATGGAACACAATCTCTGTGCCACACAAAGTAATGTGGCACTTTCTAATGATCCCTAAACTCATAAATATTTTCATATATGATGAAATATAATTAAAAATTACATGGAATGATTCTGAGTGAAATAAAATTAATAATGAGTCGGTACACCCTGTTGATGGATTTTTCATAGATGTGATTTGATTCTTTATGTTCTGATTTCACGGCTAATGTGTGTAATGTGAGGTTCATTATTTCATATGATGGGTTTAATCCATTTTGGAAGATTCGTACATTGCACATCACTTGTGTAGTTTTCATACAAATTTATAAGCTTCCTCTATATATATGTATGAAAAAACTATTCACTTTCATGAGTATACTCAAATCGGGACCTTCTAATCCCAACAATCATATAGATGAGTACATGAAACTTTAAATAAAAATGTTGAAACATCTTTTGAATGCGGGTGTTCACAAATAAAATGCATGTTCTAAAGATATATTTCATATGTGTGTTCTGGTTATGTGGATGATCAGTGATTTTCCTAATTATGAAATGGAGTCTATATGGAGCATGAAGGGAAAACTTTCATGTTTGTTTTTATAAAAAAAACATGATCCCAAATGCTGAAGTATTTATTTATTTTCAGCCTTATGGGAAATTGGTGACTCTTTCTGATGGACCATTCTTATAAGAATAGTCGTTACAGATTTGAAAATACCATAGAGACTGGTAATCCATGTCAGTGTATGTCTTGTAATTATGTGCTTAATTAATTATGAGATTATATTTTTTAATTTCATAAGGGTTAGCTGAAATCTATAAAAATGAAAAAAAAAATCCACTAAAAAATGTTACAATTGGAAGAAGAGTATCATCTTCTTCGAGTTTCCATATTGGTTCCAATAATTTGTTACATCATTTATTCAAAATAATTTACAATTGGAATAATATATGCAAAATGTTGCTTTCAATTATTTTATAGGTTAAGGGATTGAAAAAATATAATATATGATCTCAGCATGACTTGGTGGATTGGGGTATCAGACAAGAATTACATCCAACGTGGATCAGTGAAAATAAATGGTATGTTCCATGTGCTTTATATGTGATGAAAACTATTGAATAAAATCAATTTCTATAATTACTGTAAATATTATAGTTACTATTAGTTATTCAAGAAGCATTTCAAAATTCCTAAATAAAAAACAGTTGAAGCTAAAATATTTGAAGACTCATGGTTTTCAAAACCTTATTAATGAGTTGATTCTAATAGAAATCTATCATTTCTTGTCTAATAATGTATGTGTGACAGTTATTTTTTTTTACTTTTATTTTGATATCTTTATACTAAGATGTTATCAAATTCTTTCTCGAAAAAAATGTTTGCAGAAGAACCATTATTTTTGTGCGAGTGAGAAGAAACATTCCCTCCGTCATTCAATACATTCATGATGCATCTAATTGCCTATATTTCAACAAAAATAATTCATTGAGGACCTATTACTTTTATTTTTATGTATCCAACGGAATGAAACATGTTCACATTGAATTCTTATGTTCAGAACAGAAATCTCCTCAAAGGTAATATCATCAATGGTTACATGGATCATGAATGTATGGATTTCTATTCAATGTATCTGTCTGATTTGACTATTATAGAGAACAAACAAATTATAAATGGAGATGAAAAATATGAGAAAATTGAACCCAATTTTCCATCTCTTCCACAAATAAAGGGAATTCTCGAATCATATTCATTGATGACATTAAGTATTAAAGAGAAGGAGATGGAACATCACACGGTTTTGTTTAACTATGATTTTTTTATGACTACATCTATTAAGAATATTGAACATTTTTATATTATTTCATCTTAAGTAATTTACATATATGTTAAACTATTTGTATTTTTATTAGGGAGAATAAACAAATGATAAATAGAAAGAATCATTCTTTACCAGTGATATGGAGATAGAATTTTCATAGTAAAGTATTTTCTTCATGGTTTACATTGAAGATAGAAATATTACTACAATAAATTAATAAAATTAGTATATATTTAAGGTTAATATTAATTTATATATTTGGTATTGAGTTTTATTTTTCTATCTGTCTCGAATTAAATGATAGATTTTTCTTTCGGCCTTAATTCTATGGTTCCGGAATAAAGATCAATTTTGATCAATGGGTATTGATATATTATCACTCCATGAGAAAAGAACATGAGAACACAACAAGATGGTGTTATCTTAACTATCATAATAGACTATTATTCCATTGCATCAAATAGTATACCTCAATTTTAAAATGTATCTTATTATGGATCCCTTGATAAAATACTAATATTAGATTATCATTCTCATGGTCATGTCACTCTGATGATTTTCTAGTGTTTTGTTTCTATGTTTGTGAATTGAACATATATTGATGATTGTTGATTTTGAGTGATAGACATGACTCTCACTCTTTCTACTGATGAACCATACGTATTTGAATTAATATATAATCATGTCTTTTTTGTCAAATATCATCTTTGACCTGAATTTGGTGTTCTTATTCATGTAATATTATGATAGATTTTTTATGATGGTGATGAGGGAATTGACACCAACCCTTATCCCATGGGTGTCGATGAATTTATTACTTATGATGACTCTAATACTTCAACTGTTATAGTTGATTGTCAACCTGAGGATGTGGTGGGAAATATATAGAATCATTTGTCTATATCCTCAGATCTTTTGATTTAGATTGACTCGAGTTATTGAGGTTGGTTCTATAAAAACTGATTTACTGTTGATTACAAATATTTTGTATCCAACAATCCCTTCATGTGAATTTTCAATATTAGATTGTTGTAGTTTTCATCGAGTTTCATTTTAAAATTTTTAATAAAACTATATTCAAACTAAAAAACCATCCATAATTTAAAAAGATAAATTGAAAAAAAAACATGGTGAATTCAATTATAAAAATTAAACTAATTGATATGAAAATCCAAACCAATGAAAATAATGATATCACAAAAAAACTCAACAGAAATACAAATCTTACATTCATGATTTTTTTCTAAAAATGAAATTTCTTTTAATTAATGTGCATGTATTTCATAGGAAAGATATTACTAGTTTTATATTAGATTACCAAAACAAGGGATCCTTTTTTTTCTTATTTATCTAACATTTTATACTATAGCTACATCAGTTGGGTTTACTTGTGTTTTCTAGAAATCTCTTCTCTGGTGTGAAATCATTCACTGCCTTAATCACTTTCTTCATGAGAGTAAGATTTTCAACAATTACTTTTACTATTAACTCCAAAAGAAACTTTTATTTCTGTCTCTTGGTTTCTTCTTATGTTGTTTCCCCATCACATTAGTGTAACAATTGTATCTATTAGGTACATACTATAATTCATTATATGTGTGTCTATACATGTTGTAGTTGTCACATAACTCCGCAAATCTCTAATATGTAATTCCCATAGTTTAATTTGTTCCACTCTATGAATTATTTCTAGATGATTTATTTTCAGTATTAAATATTCTCTCCATAAATTATGTCCATTTATGAAATTTTATATGTTGACCTATTATACCAAAGATATTTCGAAAAGTTTCAAAATATCTAATAACACTAGTAGTTTCCCATTTAACATTATTTTCTTATAAAATCAATCTATCAGGAAGAGTTCACATAATTTTCCTACCTAATAGTGGGGGAATTGGAAAAGATTATAAGAGAAATACATAATAGGCTTTTATTATATCCTATATATGAAACCTGGTTGATTCTGTTTGTTTACTTCCACCCCTACTCTTTCTATCGATCCATTTTTTAAAGCCTCACCTCTTATTATTCCTGACATGAGACCACTAAGAAATATCAATGGTGACCCTTACCAACTGATTTGTTGTTTTTTCTTTCCAGGCTATAGTTTATATTTTTGTGACTATCATTCCCCCTTATAGAATGTTCTATCCATTAAATAAGTGTTCCACATGCTCTATCATTGGCCTCCTTGTTATCAAATACACACTACTTGGTCATAAATATAAATCAGGGTATTATGTAGTGCCTGTGTATATTCTATTGCACGATGCATAGAATTTAATTCTATCAGAACCTCTTATTTTGTTTTTATATATGCATTTTGGCCTATATATATTACATTCTATTCTTATTGTACACATTTATTAGCCTATGTACATGCATCACAATGAACATTAATTGTCTTGTGTATATCACTCTTTTGAAACCTGATATAGGGTCAATTGAATTAGAAATTAAGGAAGATTACTAATATGGACCTTGTAAT
The DNA here is from genome assembly GCA_963277665.1 of Viscum album. Classification (NCBI taxonomy): domain Eukaryota; kingdom Viridiplantae; phylum Streptophyta; class Magnoliopsida; order Santalales; family Viscaceae; genus Viscum; species Viscum album. The sequence continues at coordinate 120,049,095 of OY728137.1, forward strand.
TGAGTTATCTATGATTTAAATTCAATATAGGGAGGAATTAAGTCCTAATATGTCCAAAGAAAACCCACCAAACATTTTCCAATAATAATTATTCACCATTAGTAGTAAGTGTTTAGTCACCAATAAATATTAGAAACCAAACACACTCATCGTAATTATATATCGCCACTAATGTTAAATTCATAAATTTTCAAATCATTATAAAATAATCACATATTGAAAAAATTATAGGATATAAATTCTTAAACAAATAATGAAAAAATATTTCAAGTTTATATTGAACAAGAGGCCATTGTACACTCCCACCCAAGAAAACTGGTCAATTCATTCAAATTATTTTTACCCCCACTCTCTGTAACCCTCCCATTTTAAAATCCTCGTATCCCCATAAGTGAAACCCATATCATGATGATAAAGTTTTTATTTATTTCAATATTTAAAGAAATATTTTGTCTGAAGAAAATTATAAGGTTATTTTATACCATAACACAATCAACTCCCCTAAAATTGAAATAAATAGGGTTGAAATCCACCTGTAAAAACATTATACATGAAACAATGTTATATGCAAAGTTACTTCTATATTATCCCATAAAATTTATTTGGAATAATTATTTTCACAATTCCACATATTTATTTATGATTGTCATAAATACAGAATGATGGAGAAGAGTAGCGGGAGATGAGAGATATACACAAGATGCCTTTTCGCTCTCCCACCGAAGCTAGTGGTATGATTCCTTCAGAATAATTTCACCCCCACTATCTCTTTATCCCTCCTCTTATAACAGCCTCAACTCACCTTATTCCTCCTGAGGGTCTCCTTAAAAATAGTTATATGGGCCATGAAAAAACAAACCATATGTGTTTTTTTCTTTCTAGAATGTAATTTCTCAAGTCGGTACCCTTATTCCCCCGAATGGAATGAGTTTTTGGGTTATATGGGTGCAAAAATATTTATAATTGGATTTTATATTTCCCAATACACATTTCTTGGCCTCAATTATAAAGCATGGTAGTATTCGTTGGCTTTATTTCTCAATAAAAATTATTTTTCCTATGATTCTATCATAACCTCGTATTATCCTTCAAATTACTCTATATAGCCTATATATATCAAATTTCACACTTCCAGTACACACTTAATTCCATGTTTACATGAATCATAGTACACACTACTTGAACTATTTATATCACATTTTTACATCATTTTTCACGACCAATAGAATTTAAAATCATGGTAGATTACTTCTATGGAGTCTCTAGCTCAATTATATGGGACATAAATGTGAAATATAGAGGAATAAATTATCTTTTTATTCCTCAAAACCACTTCTTGTCGAATAATAATCATTTGATATGACTTAGAGGGGTTTATTATTAATTCTACATAAGTAACCAAACTCATTAATCTTCATTAAGTCCCTAGCCTATATTAAATACAACACATCCCACCCTGTCCCAATAATGTATTCTCTATTCACTTGCACATGAAAGGCCTCAACATCCAGCCATCACAGGTCTAAAATCCAACGGTCATGTCTGGTTTATACAGCAACATTGGCCCAAAACTATGCTTTCCATTCATCCTTATTGATCCATAGACCATGCCACATTATCAATCAAGATATCTCTATCACAGAACCCCACCTATACCCCTATGTCACAGCCTACAACCAACATCACCCTACACTGGCATCCACCACCTGATCAGTTGGTGTGAAATAATGACAACACAATGATACCACCGACCATCCCTCCCCACTAATTTTGGAAATATGAAATCCCTATGTTTTAATACCCCTACCTATATGTATATTAGCATCTCCAATTCTACTAGAATATTTGTTTTTGAAAATATTAAAGCTAGATTTTTTTATGTTATGTGATTAATGAAAAATGATATATAAAAATTCCATAGTCAAATGCATTAAATTTAACAAATATTATGAAGCATGATATATTAATTTCATTAGATCATAATTGTTTTTATCCTTACATAAAGATATAATTAATATTCTAACCACTAATGGATATATTTTTATATATTATCATGATAATCCATATCACACATTATATGATTCCCATATCTTAACAGAGTTGAAATTTTTTAACAATTTTTGTGTGAGATTGCATATAATGATATTTCTATTATTATATAACTGAATATTGAAAACCATAATCTATATAAAACTATTTCTGGTAGGTTGATTTAAGGAGTTAGAAAACAAACTTTTAAAATAATACCCATAACTACATTTCAGTTTCATAAAAAAAATTAACATGATCATACTTGACCTAGATAAATTAGATATTAAGATATAGGATATAGACAAGCCCTTTATTTATTTAACATCATTTGATTGATAATAAAATATTTTTAGAAAATTATTCTTTTCAATCACACTTACATAGATTCTTGATGAAATATAACCTAATTTAAATGAATCGTATGCAATTCTTAAGACACATATATACTAGAATCATCTTTGAATAGCACAGAGTGGTTGTGAATCCTATATTGGAATTTTGAAACTTCTTTGAGATTTAACACAGTTAGTATTTGTATTCTAACACTTCCCCCATGATTTTTTTTTGTATAAAAAAATAGCTGGAGTCTACTAATTGTGTTTCTCATTATTTATTATATTGATCAACATCTTTACATTAATTAACTCAAAATAGTTTTTGAATTATCCCAATTGAATTTTATTTAAAAAATAAATCTAGTAAATGAACATCACATCATGAATTCTTTATATTCTACTCTTATTCTCAAAAATTCCAAATCATGAAAACATCCTTATTAATTAAACAAGTTAACTGAAAATTCATATAAAGAAGTGGGGAAAATCCTTAAAACAATGAAAAAAATACCTTTTCATTTCATAATAGTCAATGAATTACTTTTCCTCAATTAATTACTTTCAATATGTTGTAAAAATATCCCACTTCCCATGATAAACTTGTTTATTTTAACCTATTATTTTATCTATGACATGTCTTCTATTTTGATATTATTCCGATTAAATATAAAATTATTCGGCTAAATCAGTTTGTATATTTAATATTGTTCAACAAGTGTTATTCCAAAATTATTTCATGCCTCATCTTCTTTCTTGTTTCATTTCCTCATTAGTTGTATATTTATAAATAATTCTATATATTTTTTTAAATGCTAATAATTAAAAACACCTAAGATCAAAAAAGTAAAAAATTAAGAATAAAATATTTCCCAATAACAGAGATATAAATCCCTCCTAGAGTGCTCACTATGGGTATTTAATTTTAATAATATTAATCAATAACATATAATGTCATATAGTTTATTTTTTTTAACATTTAATCAGCATCGACCACTAAGGATTCAGTTTTTCACAGACCATATGAGTGGTTCTTATGCTTAAGATGAAGATTAAATGGGGTGGTACTACACTTAGCTATTATCATGCCCAATCGCACCCCGTCCCTCCCCTTGATGTACCATCTACCACACATTCTGGTCTGTGGTGTCATTGGAGACATCTGGGATTTTTAGGCCACCTATGTTTGCGCCTCTATTTTTATTTGAGCCTCCTCATCTCACTTTCTTTAATCCACTGATAATTCCTAATCCCCAATATTATTATGAATTTATAAAACCATTTGTTACATATTCTATTAAATATACTACCTAATACCAGGTCTACTACATTTCTACTTCTTTGATTGATGCTCTTACACCTTCTATCTTTGAGTAGCATACATTTGGACTCACTACACACGTACAAGTTGATGTTCCTTTAATTACTAGGGATCCATTTATGCTTATTAATCAAACTACCTATGGTATATTTATATAAGTTGGGTAAATTTTATTATAATAATTTAATTTCATTATAATATTTTTTGATATAATATAATTTTTTCTTATTTAACAGGTAGATCTGCCAATAAGTAATTTGGGAATACAGGCATGTGTGTGGTGTGTAAATACCATACGCAATTGTTGGTGGAGTATAATGGAAAAAATAAAATGGTTGAAAAAATATGATAGGAATATATGAGTTTTTTTAGATTCATTTAAAATACACTAATATCATTCTATTACATCCACTCCCCTTTAGACACATGAAAAATCAAATTAGGGAAAACACTTTGGTAAAAATACAGGTAATAAAATTCATTGGGTTTATTGTTATACTATTTTTGTATTTATTTGAATTAGTATTTTGGTGTCATCTTCGATTTAAGATTCATGATGGGGAGGTTGTGAAATTATCTGTTCTTATAGAATTTGGTGAGCTCTAGAGACGCTATAATAATGAATTGAATAAGGGATGGAATTTTAGAGTTGTCTTGGATACATATGCCACACCTAATATGTATGATTTCTCGATAGAATCTTATCAGGAATGTATTATTCATTGGATGACTGTCAAGTTCATGGTATTAATAAAATTTTAGTCATTTAAACAAAAATTACCATGATTTTCATTCATACTTATATTTTTATTTTTTATTTTTTTATGAATCATCAGTAAAAATTACAAAAAAATGAATTATACGACATATGTCTACACTTTGGGGCATACTATGAAGCCAGACCATGAGAGGAAGCAGGTACAACACTTACATAGATGTAATTGATTTCTTCATATCTCTTAGAAATAAGGGGTCATTCATCATTAAAATTCCTTTCCCAAAAAATAACATCTATCTAGATAGATTCTAATGTTATACTATAAGAATGAAATCCACAGATTTCATGGGGCATCTCAAAAAGCCTTGTAACATGGTTGAAAATTTAAAATACACACAACTACTTAATAAAATAGTTTTGTAATGATTAAATGTTATAAATTAATCAATGTAATCTTTTTTATTAATATAAATATAATTTAGTTGAATCATGTGAAAATAATCACATTTTCATACTTATGATTATCACATGTTGATATTATGTGGAAATAGTGAATATGTTTTCACTGTTAAATTATTTTTTATTATTGTTATTAGAATTGGAAATTGAAAATATATTTTTCTTTATTTAATATTATTAAAGTTTGCATAATAATTTCAATGTAGATATTGTTTTTAAATATTGAAGGATATATTTCCAAAGAAAAACCATTTCTCTAAAGATGAAAGAAAAAATGATGGAAGAACAGTAAACAAACTGACACAACAACTATTTTTTTGTTTTACTTTGTTGATTTAAAATTTTAATGGAAAATTTTTAACATAGTAGACTTTTTTTATTTGTAGAAGTCGTCTTTGGAGTCTCTTAATGCACATTAACCAAACAACTTTGGCCCAAATGATCACTTACATCATGTTTTGGGAGAAGGGAAACATGGAAGAGTACAATGTCAGTCAGGGAAGAGTATTGTCTTGCTGAGGTATAGGCCTAGTTAAAGATAATGTTCTAGAAACCTCAATTCAAAATAGGTACCATAGGCAGTGGAAATGGTATAAAATTATGAAAAAGTCCATATAAGTGGAATAATGGGTTCAAATGGAAAATGATGAATTTTTTAAACTGATGGAAGTATTTTTTTTCCATCACTTCTAGTAGATATTAATGCAGAAATCTATGCATATATGTTATTGATGTGTATATTTTATAGTGCACCATGTAGAATTCTAAGTGGTATTATGGATGGTGATGTTTCTCGTGATGGTGATGGCAAGGATGTTCGTGAGGATAAGGGCGATGATGATGGAGAGAAAGAGGGTGGGGTCGAGGATAATGATGAGGACAAGAACGAGGATAGGTCTTAGGCTGAGGATGATGCCAAGGATGATAGTGAAGACAACGATGGTGATTAGGGACATATTAATCAATCATAATTTTTAACAATTTAGGACATTTTTTGTTTGATGATTTTGTGTGAATGAATATATGAGATATTTTTATGATAGTAACAATTTTCTATATTAATCAATTTATTTCCTCAATACAAGTGTTCTATTATGTTGAGTATTACAACATGAGTTGGAATTGCATGTGAAATTTTTCTATGTGGGTTTTCTATAGTCATATTTCATGTTAATGTTTTTTTGTGTAGGTTTTTCTGTCCATATTATTTTTTTAATTAATTTTAATCAATTTTTTTTTCTTCTGTTTAAGTGTTTGGTGCATATTGTTTGAATTTCTTTTGTGTAAGTGGTCTTTAATTTCGATGTGAATGATTTAGTTTTAAAGTGTTGTGTTAAACTTTTCAAGGCATTATAGCTACTTGTGTTTTTTTAAAGTGTTTTGTATTGTTTGGTAATTGCAAGTTGCAGGTGAAAGTGTTTTTTAAAAGTGTTATGCGCAATTATTATGTGTTATTTGGTGTTGTTCTATGTTCCTTGGGCATTAAACTTTGTATTTGGATTTCAAGTTCAAGTATTTTTTTTCTACAGTATATTTGGTCATTTCAGAGTGTTATTATATTAATGTGTGCTATGTTCATGTTGTCAAGTGGCGTTCTACTTATACTATAGTGCAGTGGGATGGTGGATTAGGATCTCATAGAAAAGATGGGTAGGTCTATACAAATAATACAAAATCAATTGGTATACAGTTGTGAACCTCCCTTTAAAAATAGTTCATGGTGAAAATTAGGATAACTATATTTCCCAACCCTTATACCAGTGGTTCAGTCGAATGGTTTGAATTGGCCTCTTCGAATTGTTTCAAGTAATTAACATAACATTATCTTAACTGGTTGAATTGTTTCACAACATCTATTCCTATTATTTACAGTATTTGGAATATATATTTCCCAATGGTTTAAAATGAACCATTGGGAAATCCAAATTACTACTTGGTTATCTCATCTGCTTATACACCAACGACCAATGAAACCATTGAGACATGTTATCCCGACGGTTTTAGGGCCAACATAAATGGTTTCAAACCAATGGTATATGTTATATTTTATGTAGAGTATAGATTATTTATTAACCACTCATTAATTTAGTTTGGTGTTAATACTATAAAAAGATTAATTCTATAACAAAATATCTGGGTATTTGAAAACATTTTTGACGATATTTCATTCATGGGGGTTATGTTACAAATATTTTTGAATCATGAGATATTTTTGTTTCAGTTTTACTTCTTTGAGGCCCATGTTTTCTATGATCCTATCATGTTTTTTGAAATTTATTTTATATATTATATCATTAATTACCTTATTTTCATGATATTTTATGCTTCAAGTAATTTAATTTTTTAACCTGGAGAGTATAATCCCATATTACCATGTGGTAAGAGTTTACTAAATCAATCACATCACTTTTCGAGATTGTTAATGATTATGCTTTCATTGATGAAATATTATGATACATATCTCATGAAATCTCATGAGTTATATTACCCTATATTTAGTCATGTTATACCCAATTAGTGGTTCTATTCTCCCACTTTTTGGTATTTTAGATGATCAAGAAACTGTTTTGTAAAATTCCTGACTTTACCTTATCTTTGGTCAGACATTTTTGTTCCTTCAAACCCTTTCTCCAAAAAACATTCCTCTAAATTATTCTAATATTATCATATGATCTTTAAAATATATTTCTACCCATTATTTACCTTTATAGAAAAGGTTATTAAAAAGAAATATTCATTCCATTTTATGGTTGAGGAATATTTCTAAATATTTTCCCGTAAAAAATGAATGTTTGGCGTCTACGGATTTTAACCTCTATCATGAAAAACATTCCCTTGATTGTTAATTTTCAATATTAAAACGTTATTATTTTTAAAACAAAATGGGTTTCTAATATGCTATAATTTCATTTTTTTTAAGGTTATATTCAATGAAAAAGGTTTTTAAAATGTATAACGGTTACCAATGCTTTCTTTAAACGTTTTCAAAGCTATTTTTAAGAAAATGGATCTCCAATTTTTTTTCTATTTTAGAAAGTATCTTAAACGTTTTTATTATTTATTTACATGTTTTAAATTTATTTCCATAGAAATGGTTTTGAAGACATTTTGAAGATTTCTTTATAAGATATAAATGTCTTTTATAGAAATTTTTTTCTAAAAATGTATGGAATCTTATTTTATAAGATTTCAAGGAAAAAAATTTTGAAAATGTTTTCAATATTATTTTATAATTTTTCACGGAAAATGTTTTAAATTTTTTTTCAATATTTAATTATAAGTTTTGATGTTTATTTTTTAGGAAAAAAAATTAATGGATTTATTTTTAAAAATTCTTTTTTTCCAAGGAGAAAGGACATTTTCGTCCAGAAAAGTTGTCAAAATATATTTTGAAATTATTTTCCATCTAACAAGAAACATAATGGTGTTACTCATTCTCTTGTAGGGAAATGATTTAATGTTTCCATTAACATTATTTCCCTGAATGGTTTATAATTTTATTGAATTGTATTTATCTAACATGTTCTTCATTCATGGGTTATATTCCTTTAAAGCCTATTTCTTTTCATAGGTAATGTTTTTTATGAAATGATTAGGAATCCAACATCTTTTTCTTTAGGTTATTATATGATTACATGCTTATGATACCCATTTGTTTTCATGGGTTATGATATGATTTTTTTTCTTTTTGTGTACATGAATATATTATTTCAATATGGGATGGATGAGACATATATCTGCCAACAATGAATTGGATAAAGATTTTTATCTCATGAGATAGAGTAAGTTGGTCTTGGGAGTGAACCATGACTATAAAGATGGCCATGGGAGAGAACCATGACAATCAAGATGGTATGAAGAGTGAAATAATGCTACAAATATTGTCATGGGTTTGAATAATGATTAGCAAGACGGTTTGAGTAAAATCATGATACTATGATGGTCATGGGAGTGAAACATGACTACCAAAATGGTATGGGGAGTGAACCCATACTACTAATATGGACTTTTTAGTTATTCCGTGGATACTATATAAATAATATTATGAGATTATGTGTTTTCCACAATTACATCTTTTATTCCTATATTATTATTTTATGGATTATGTTATTTATTTCCTTATAATTCATGCCTTATGAACTGATAAGATTTATTCCATGATTTTTTTTTATTATATATGATATGAAGGTTATGATCTTATAATGTTATGATCACATTATCATACCCCTACAATCATGTTTATACTTATGTATTTCCCTTATTTACCCTTTTTATGCATCTGATATCACACCTAGTTTTTTCCTTCCAAAGTTATAGAGATATGTATTATGTTTGATGTGTTTAAGAAGGGTTCTAGTAATGATGAACCAAGATTCTAATAATGTATCTAACTTATGTAAAATGGTTTATATTTCTATGTTCCTAAGGATGATATACTACTATGGTCTTTGGGATTATGTTTTTTATTGTTATAAATATTATTTAAAAGTTATGTTATGTCTATGTAATTTAAGAATTGGTCTCAATAGTACATATCAGAGAAACTTTTGAGTTGTACTTTGTTGGATAGGATGATAAAATATTATTGATAATGCTAAGGACATGTCTACGAATAAGGATAAAGATAAAAAATATAAGAGAATGTACTAAAATTTTGATAAAAGATAGATAAAGTGGTTTCCAATAAATACATCTATGTATGGATGCTACAAGTGGATCTAGATCAAGTACAGATCAACCAAGGAGTAACAACTCCAAGATGATGTGATATGGTTGATTTAGGGTAATCTGGTACATGACAATGGTCTTGGCTACCCACCTAGTGTGACGCTCCAAGGGGATATTCTTTGGAAATTCCCTAACTCTTCAAGAACCAGTATGAAGGATTCAAATGGAATTTGAATATGAATAACCTAGGATAAACATATGGTGTCATCAATTAAAAAGTAGGTTTCATGATTTAGATATACTTTAATTATTTTTTCATGGTTATGAGGTTTTCTTCTATGATAAATTTTTCTCACACTATGCTTTCAAGTTTCATTTAGTGGTAGGAACCAAAAGGAACTGGTGTAATATATAATATGATGGAAAAAAATCATATAACCGGTCAAATGGGATGATCACTAGATTTAAATATGTTTTCATCATTTCTAATTATTTTTTATGGAACATTATTAACAAAATGTACCTTAACCAACTCTTGGAGTAACCACGTAAGATAAGGATGGATTTTTCTAAGAATTCAGGTAATGGAGACAATAGAGGAAGGAAGATTCAGTTCCCTTTATCCCATTAATGTGGAAAGAATCTCCCAAGTGAATTTATTAAAGGAAAGAGAAATTTTTTTGACTATGTAAAGTAAGTATAAAAATTAACTAACTATAGAAGAAAATGAAGGGTTTTGTTAACAAAATGGCTTTGAATATTTTATTCCCTATGATATCATCATAAGTCAAATTATTTAACTGTGGATTGAATGAGAATAATGTAAATTGATGTCCTAAGTTGAAATCTCCTGATGAGAATCAGCAAGGTGGTACGAGTAATTGTTATATTGCTAATAATGAAGATATTATGGATGAAATGTGAAATAAAAGTGGTATTAATTAATAATATGAGGTAGTATTCTTATGGAATACATATGAAGTGGATCAATCAAAATTTTTATTTATTTGGATTAAAAATTATGTTATATTAATTGGGAAATATATAAGTATTTTCTACTTTATATTTTCACTAATCATTTCCATGATTGTGTTGAATTATTCTGATTGAATGGAAAAGTAATTTAATGGAAATGTTATATATTACCAAAGGTAAGGAAACCTTTATTGTGTTTATGATATAGACAAAATTTTATGTATCTTTGATAAAGTGATGACTGTTTTTTATAAATAAAATTGGATCGTATTAATAAACATAGAACCAATTAAGGATTTTTTTAAAGTGGTATATGTTATTAGGGACGATGTTTACAACTACATGGATTTAAGTAATATATCTTGTATTATTTTAAATAATGAAGCATTAATTTTTTCAAAATGGATTTTAGGTAATCCATGTTATTATAATTTTTCAAGAGTATTTATGATGAGGGTATTCACATGTTTGGAATGTGAAAAAAAAGAGATAATTTTGGACATGTGGGGGATCAATGTTAAGTTGATTTTGAGGATTTATTTCTAATGATTTGTAGTAATATATTTCAAAATGTTTATATGGATAACTAGTTATTGGAAAAATTAAGTGAAACATTGGATAATTTTTGTGAGATAAAAGTAATATCTCAACAAATGAGGATTTATGAACATTGGATAACATTTATTTAACATGTTTCTATTTTCAGTTACAAAAGAGAGATTAAATGACTTATCGTGGGTCTCAGTATCTATTAGTTCATCAAGAATGAAAATTTCAGCCTTCTTGTTAGAGAAATAGGTCAATTAGATCAAGGAACAACAAAGGGTGAGGTTATCCTGAAATCACCCAAGTATAACTTTTCATGAAAATTATTCATATTTAGAAACAGAATCCATATATTAAATATTTTCCTAGTAAATTAATTTTTTTGAACATATGGCCTTTAAAATCATAAAATATTTGTGATATTTATAAATTAATCTTTTCATTAATCATTATTTTATTTGTTTTTGAGGGCCCCAATAACTCCCTACAAATATTTACTCTTTTCTTCCAAGTCCATGTTTTCCCTTCCCAAGTATGTTCTCCTATTTGGAAACCATGTTATGTGATACTTTGAAAACTATTATCCCACCAACAATCATTTTTTTTAAATGAAGTTTTAGTGTTCATTTTTTTAATGTGGGATTCAATGAAAGGAAAATTCAGGTAAACAACTGCTAATAAGTCAAACAACTTTTGAGGGGAAAACCATTTTAAGTGTGGTAGAATGTAATAACATTAGATTTTGTGAATTATTTTCTTCTATTTAATTTAACCATTTTGAAATTTTTTATTTCTGTAATTACTGAAAATATTTTCTTTTATATTTATGCACTATGATTGGCTTGATGTATATTTGACACCAAGTTAATCATGCACTAAATAAAACATAAAATTGGTATTTATCTTCACAAATTAGCAATTTAGCCTCTAGTTACACGTAACAATAACTTTCCACGACAGATTGTGTAACACATAAGAGCGAGTTATACAGAACAATAATATATTATAAAATTGTAATTATTTTATATAATAAGATATAACGTATATATTTAATTATGGTTTAAAAATAATATTAAATTATTAATGAAGATATATTGTTTAAAAAAATATAATATGAATTTATAGGTTACTAATTCATTAAAAATGAATTTAAAAACTCGTTGAATATAAATAAATATATTATTATTATTATGGTCGAAAATATTTTTCAACCCAAAAAATTAAACTAATTACAATTAGAGGGTGAAATTAATGTAATAAATATTTCATATTTTTTATAAATTTTTTCAAGAACTCAAAAAAATTATAGACATAAGATAAGAACAACCTAAATTTTATTCTTAAAACTTATATTTATATTACAGCAATTTTCAACACCTTTTAATGGAGAAACCATTTTAAATAAAAATTATGGAACATTTATAGTTTTAATATTTCAAAATAAAATTCATATATGAATTTGGATAGTAAGAATTACATTAGTGATATTTTTTTTATTTTTTTAAGATGTTTTATATTTAAATGAATAGAATTTGATACTGAATTTTTGTTCGAAATTAATGTTTCTTCAAATTTATTAATAATATTATGTAATATATTAAATTGATATCAATGTTTTACTATATATTATTTTTACCAATCAACCCAACATAGGTCGTTAGAATAAATTTCACCTGAAATTGAATATAAAAACATAGAAAACCATGGAATGTTTTTTACTTTAAGAACCTGCATTATAGACCTGACTATGAGATTAAATATAAATTATTTTCTATCACTTATGTTATTGTAATTTGGAAAAAAGTATGCAATCTTTTTAATTATCCTTGTTTATAATTTCAAATTATGTAAAAGTATTTTTTGGCCAATAATATCAGTGAATGTAATAGAAATTAATTATATTGATCAATGTAAAATTATGCTTAATTAAGGACTAAACCTTAAACTTAAGGAACAAAATAACTGCAAACCTTGTCTAAAATACTTTTTATGACCTTATATGTACCATATAGTCAATTTTTTATACATTTTACTAGTATTTGATCCATTTACCACTATAAAAACGTTGATGGAATACGTTTTCCCAAAAATTAGATGAGTATCTCGCCTCCTCAACTGTAAAAACTCCTCCTCTCCTCCAACTTCCCCGAACCTCTCAAAACACTTAATATAAAAAATTATAGTAAAAAATATCTCCTCAAAATACCTAACATAATACTATAATCCTTATATTGTTTATAAACATATCTATGGAATCACATTGGAGAAAACCAAAAGGAGTTACCTGAATAAGAGGTAACATTCTTCCGCAAGTTATTTTATGTTATTTAGATTTTCCACCACCTCAAATATTCTTCTTATCTAAATGTATAACAACATAAGTTACAAAAAAATACTAGAACTTTTTTATGTTATTTTTTCTACATAAACTTATACAAACCATCATCTAATGGGTAACAAACATATTGTTTACCTCTATGGAAAAATACAACCTTACAAAACAAGTATTAATCAATTTTACTTTACAACCTATAATGGTCAAAATTATGATGAACCATATATTTATATATTTTATTTATTTTATTTAATATTTATTTAATATTATTTTATCTTTTTACAACACATATATTTATACTCCTCATTTTGTGTAAATACGATAATTTCGTCTGAGTAACTGTGGACTATTGACCCCTCAAAGAGATGTGGTTGATACACACACTACATGGAATGTATTAAGGATGATTTTTTAAAATATTAGATATATATAACATGATAATTATAATTTAATGATATTATATACATATATGAATATATTCAATTTTCATTCATTCATTCAATACAATAATAAAAATGGAAATTGTGTTTTTGCATACGTACGGCCTACCCTCTCCATGAACGGGGTATTAATTTCCATAATTTTATATCCTATATATTATTATCACAAAAATATGGTGAATATAAATGATATTTATATCTTTTTATATATTATATGAATTATTATATAAGTATAAGTACTAAATATATAACAAATTAATACACATGTGAAAAACAAAGTGGATATTACCTGAAGTGAAACATTAACATGTAATATTTAACAAGAGAGTAACATAAAGTAATATGAAACCATATATGATATCATATATAAGAATATTGTTCATTAGAAGACTTAAAATAAACTTATTTTATTATATAGGATGTTTAAATGTGTATGAAGTGACTCAATACACAAGGTAACTAAATTTTGTCTCAATTTTTATTTTTGTGAGATAAATGATTTAATCAAAACCCATTAAATTTGTGGTGTGTGTATACTAGAGATTTATGTATTCTATACATAATTGTATTATTATTTACATAAACATTTGATTATATTTCCTTCAAGTGGTTTATGTTTCAAACGTTACCAAATCTATATGATATGTTTGTATCAATTTTTCTTCTTTGATGGATATGTTTAATTATGAACCTACCATGTTTTTAATGTGCATATAAAATGTTATAACATGACTCTCCATATTTTATTGATATTTTTATATTTATTTAATTTAATTTTCTAACATATATACTATGATTCCAAATCAAAAATTGGTAAGAGTTTATTGAAACAATCCCACTACTTTTCGATATTGTTGATGATTATGCTTCATTTGATGAAATATTATGATAAATATCTCAAGAACTCTCATGAGTGTTCTAAACCACTTGTAATTAATGTTATGTACGATTAATCATGTCATTATCCCTCTGTCTTGTAAATTTGATGAACATTAATGTGTTTTAATAATTACTGAATTTTCCCTATCTATGGTCAGAAATCTCTGCTCCATCAAAACATTTTTTTCAAAAAGAAAAGTATTAAAAAATATTTTAATATTATCTTATAATAAATAGAGGATATTTATACCCATGGTTTTCCTGTTAAATAAATTTTCTTAAAAATAAATCCTCCTGTAATTTTCTATTTTATGTTTCTAATCATTTTACTGTATAAAAGGAATGATTGGCCTATAAATATTTTATGAGCTGTAATGACCAAAATTCTCTTGAAGCATAATTTTTAGTATTAAAAAGTTATTATTTCTAATAGAATTGTTTTCCTAATACTCTATAAATTCATTTGTTTAAAAAAAATCAAGGAAATTTTTATTTAAAAAATATTAATTGTTATCAAGGCTTCTATTAAAAGTTTTCAAAGCTATTTTTTTTAAAAAGAATTTTTTATATTTTTAAAAAATAAATGTTTTTAATATTTATTTATATTTATTTAATGTATTTCCAAATAATTTGTTTTAAAAATGTTTTAGAGATTTATTTATAATTTTTTAATGTGTTTTTAATGATAAATATTTTTAAAAACTATTGAATATTAATTTATAATTTTTTATGGAAAATAGTTTACAAATTTTTTATGCTACTTTTATTAGTTTTCATGGAAATTGGTTTTTTATATGTTTTCATTCATCATTTATAATTTTTCAGGGAAAATAGTTTTCAAAATATTTTAAATATTTCATTATATGTTTTCAAGTTTAATTTATAAATATATTTTTCAACAGTTTTTATGTTTTAAGATGATTTTTTCAACTAATAATGTATATTTTAATCAAGAAATATTTTAAAGAGATATTTCAAAATTATTTTCCATTTATAATTAAATTTATTGGTGTTACCCATGCCCTTATGTGGAAATTATTCAAAGGTTTCATTTATATTATTTCTCAAAATGGTTTATATTTTGTTGAAATGACATTTATGAAACCATTTTCTGTTTCATGAGTTATATGCCTTTGAAACCCTCTTATTTTCATATTTTTTGTTTTGCGTGAAATTATTATAAAACATCTATATTTTTTCATAGGTTAAGATCTGATTATGTACATATGAATCCCATTTCTTTTCATTGGTTATTATATGATTGTTTATGATTTTGTGGCACATGTATATACGATTTCAATATAATATAGTTGGGAAATATATGTCCCTAGAATGCATTGGGTAATGATTTATATCTAATAACATAGACTATGATGGTCTTGGTAGTGAACCTTGACTAATAAGATGTCCATGGGAGTGAACTTAGACTACCAAGATGGAATTACGAGTGAAACCATGCTACTATTATGGCCATGGGAGTCAACCCTGACAACCAAGAGGGTATGTGTGGTGAAATCATGCTACTCAGATGGTTTTGTGAGAGAATTATGACTACCAAGATGGTATAGTGAGTAAGTCCATACTACTAAGATGGTCATAGAAGTGGAGCATTGGATACTATAGAATTAATATTATATAGTTATGTATTTTCCACAATTCCATATTGTATCCCTATATTATTCTTTCATGTCATATATTATTTATTTCTTTATTATTAATTCCTTTTTAACTCTTATGATTTATGACTTGATTCATTTTTATTGTCTTTTATATGTGGTTTAAGGTCTTAAAATGTTATGAGAAAGTTATCGTAACCCTACACTCATGTATATTCTTACAAGTCTTACTTTTTTACCCTGACTAAGCATTTGAGCTCACCCCTTTTTTGGATTCATTCTCCTAGGTCATGAAGATATGTATTGAGTATATGTTTAAGAAATTTCCTAGTCATTATGAACTAATTGGGAGATACATTCGCTTACATATGTACCATTGTTTATGCTTCCTTCCTCACAAACGAACTTATCGAATATGGTCCCTAGGAATCTATTTGTGTAATGTTATAAGTAATTCACAAAAGCAATGTAATGTCTGTTTACATTAAGAATGGGTCGATGTACCTAGTGTTTGAATATGACCATATTTGGCTGGTAAAGTTCAAGAAGAGGCATAAAACACAAATGATTAAGGATATATCATAATATTTTCTATAATTGAACTAACTGATGAATGGGAATTAAAAATGATGATTTTCAATCTAATTCACATGTGGAGTATGTTGTTCATAGTAAAATGTTAAGGGGAGATGATTTTCACTTTAAAATATTAAATTAAAATATTGAGAATTATATGTTATTAATAAATAAAATAAAATAATAAATGATTTGGAATATAAATAAATAATAGGGTACTCTATTTCATAAATAAATTTAGTAACAAATCAATTATAGGACCCTATTTATACCACCCCAACTTCTTGAGTATTTATGAAATAAATTCCTTAAATATATTTGTATCAAAGGGAACATGAAATTGGAATATAATGTCATTTGACTATAATAAATCATTAATCGATAAAAATAATAATACTTTCTTCTAAATATAAGAAATAAATTAACTAAAATAAGGTAAGAACTTACTTTTGATAGGAATAAATAATGAAACCAAAAGATCATAGATTCCATCATCTAACTAAGAACCCATATGAAAATAGTAAGTAGAGAAGGTGTTGTGATAAATCCCACTGAATATCAGTCTCTAGTTTATAGATAAAAAATAATGGCATGATATTGTGAGATATATAGAGTTTATAAGATAATATTATTTGTAATAATAAAACACTTTTGATTTTAATTGAGAGAAAAAATGTATCCATCATCAATATATGATTATTTACATTCATGGATGATAGTTTAGCCTCTCAGGTAATATCTGTAGATTGGAATGTATTTGATAATATTTTATAATTGAATATGATAATAAAGCTATTACAGGTCATGTTAAGGAAAGAAGGGCCACATTCAATATAGGCATTGAATTTCTTCCCTAACCCATTTGGGTGGTTGTCGGATAATATAATGTAGATTATGGGATACCAGAAGGTTTCTACTTTTATCTTGACCACACTCAATAGACAATGAGATCCATATGGTAGTTGGTTAGCTTCAATTATCTCTATAATTAAATTAAGTTTCATTGGCTAGAGGGTGACACCACATCGAGTAGCTGAAAGACCTATTACTACAAAAGAACATCTAAATTATTCTCTTGTATAGTTAGTTTTCTTAAATTAGGTATTATATGGCACTATATTCTGTGTGATTATGAACATGAATACCACACTTCTTTTGATTCATTCTTGTTTCGTAGAAAACTCTATAACATAGTGTTCATTATTAATAAGTGAAACTAACTTAGTAGAAAAAGGGTCAATAAAATAATAATTTTTTATTATTAAAAAAACTAATTGTGTGAGGTAAAATAATCTCCCCCTTTTTAGGATCACAAACGCATAAAAAAAGAAGGGATATGATTTCATTGTCAAATGAACACATCTAATCTATTTTCAAAAATGATGATTTTAAAAATTACACTCTAATACATGAAAAAATATTGTAAAATGATGATTTTAAAAATAATTCCAATCCGTTATTAAGGTTATCTGAGATTATTTGAATAACCTAGGTAATAGTATCTAGGATTTTGAAATGAGGTGTCTAGTAAAGTTTAACTACTCATGTTAGTGGTAAATATCATATTAAAAATCTAAACATCCCTTTTTAAGGTTAATAACCTAACATTAATCTACTCAAGACCCAAATCCACTTATCTGTATCCAAA
The DNA here is from genome assembly GCA_963277665.1 of Viscum album. NCBI lineage: Eukaryota > Viridiplantae > Streptophyta > Magnoliopsida > Santalales > Viscaceae > Viscum > Viscum album. Next base: position 120,067,639 of record OY728137.1, read on the forward strand.
AAAGAATTTACTTTCAATGAATATTAAAATAAAATTACATAACCAAAATAAATAAGTTGTTTGAATAAAAAATCCATATTTAAAATATTTGGAAATATAATCATGAATTAACATATTTGGAAATAAATTCAGGATATTAAATAATTTTTTATAAATTTATTATTTAAATGTTTATAATAAATTCATGATGTAATTATTTGGAAATAAATTCAATAATTGAAATATTTTTTAATATATTCATGAAATTAAATAATATGAAATAAATTTAATATTTAACATTTAAAATAAGTACAAGATTTACAAGATTTTTTATTTAATTTAAGTATTAAAAATTATCAAATAAATTCACGATATTTAGGAATATTCAATAAGTACATGATTTTATAGATTTTGAAATAAATCTAAGAATTAAAATATTTTAAAATAGATTCATGATATTATAGAATTCCAAATAATAGCATGATTTTGATGATTTAAAAATAAAGGAGAGAATTAAATTAATTTGAAATAAATTGAATAGTATATATAAAATGAAATAAATTTAAAATTTAAATTCTATGAAAATAAACTCATGATTTAAAATATTTTGACATTTATTCAAAATAGTTATTTTTTTCCAATAAATTCATGTTATATGTGTTTAAAATAAATTAAATATTAAATAATTTATAAAAATAATTTCATGATGAAATTGTAAAATTTTCACAGATTCTTGAAATTATACAAAAAAAATCATTAGAGTAATTTAAAAAATAATCTCAAGAAAATATTAAGGTAGAATAATTATTCAATATTTCATTTCCTTTATTTTTAGAAACCAAAAGATTAATCCTCAATAAAAATTAATCTCATGAAAAAGGGATGGATATATAAACCATATAGATTAAAATGAATTTGTGCGATATGATCGACTAAAAATATATAGGTGATGATAGTACTAAAAAAAATGGATTGAATAAATTAATGATAGGGAATATTTAATAAAATAGATCCATGCATAAATCCAAAATAATTCTATGTAATAAATATATAAAAAAGTTAACTATTATATCAAAAGATTTATATTCATGTGAAAAAATCAAGAATTTCATTTCTGAAAAATAGAATGATTGTAAGAAAAAAAATATATTTATTATATTATTTAATTAATATATAATAAAATATTTATCCAATAATTCTCAGGTGATTTAAAATTTAAATCAATTTTTGGAGTAAAAAAATAATAATTCTGAAGATGGTGAAATTGAATTTTGAAATCAAAATGCCTTTAAGGCCTATAGAGGAAATAAATTTCAAATTTATCCAAGGCTCATAAAAATTTATACAAAAGTATTTTATAAAAATAATTGCTAAAAACCAACATCAATTAAATTGAATAATAAAAATACAATATGAGATCAATTGGAATTTCGAAAAAAAAAGGTTTTCATAAATATGATCCATTTATTAATTAAAAATTTTGGGACCTGAAATAGCAGCACTTACATCACCATAAAAAATTAATATGTTCTAAATTTATGGATTTTATGAGAGAAACAAAATCATAATTCTCAACCACATTTAAAATATAAATAAACTATCTTTAATAAAGGTAAACATTGAAAATAGAATAGTATCACATAAAAATATAAAACTCTTAATGTAATCTTGGGAGTATTCATTGTACATGTGTCTTGGGAAATTGCTACCCATGTAAAATGAATCTCTAGGGGTGTAATGTCCCATTGCCCACTTTTAGGGATTTACATTCTATTTATTCATTTTCATATTTAATTGGGAATGCCTTGGTACACCTAATGATGGAGATAACTATCCAAGAAAATTGACCAAAAAGTTCAGGGATGAATTTTTTTTGAAATAATGGAGTCTTTGTATAAATTTTTTAAGTCTTCACATGGTTCTCCCCTTGTTTAGAATACAATAAAGGTGTTTTGGGGTTTTCTTCCGAGAAAATGTTTTTCTCAATGTCTTTTTGGCTATTACATTCCATATAAATTTATTACACACCATGTATTTTTTTCATGAATAATCCATTATCTAAATACACTTTGTGAAATATTTCACACTATAAAGATTACATACCATGTAATAGTGAAGATAGGGTTTTCCATAAATAGGTGATGGGTTTTTCATCATACTTGAGTGTCATGGATTACACAGTGTGTAATGTGAATAGATGTTTTGTAAGTGATGTGAGTTGGGATTTTAGGGTGTTTTGATGAATGATTTTGAATTCATTCTCATGCATCCCTCTTCACTCTCAACTGAGAAGCATTCCCTGAAGATTTTGGGAACCTTTCTTCTTTCCAGATTGATTCATTCTTTAATGATTAGGGTTGTGCACAGTGTATCTCCTGGAGAGTATAACTTTCTTCATATTTATTTCCTTCAATCATGGTAGCACCATAGAATTGAATTATCAAATCTGTTGAACCATGGTGATGATTATTCTTTATTTTTTCTATATCTAGTATGTGCAGTGGGTGTTTATTCTTCATGTATGTTATGATCATTCCTCTTCATAGAACCTTTTTTTAACTGAGATAGTTTTGAGATGTGAGGATCAATTCTAGGGCCTCCATTGTCCTATTTTATTAATCCTCGTTGGTGGAACCTATTGTGGGCATGTAAAACCTAGGTTTTGGGTTAGGTGGTTCTATATCTATCATGTGTTTCTAAATAGAATTTATATGGTTTTGATAAATTATTTTAATAATTAAATTGAATAATTTACTAATTTTATATATGTGTATGGATATGGTTCTTTGATAAGATATGTCTTTCTGATAGTTTTAGGTAAATGAAAAGGTTTTTTCAGAGTATTGAGAAATTTCCATCTAAAATGGTTTTCAAGGAATTGTTTTGATGAAAATGGAATAATGTAATAATTTTTTAAAAAGATAACATGGGAATCCATGGGTATATATTTAGAAGGTGTAGTTATATTCTTCATACACTATCAGTAGATTCATCATGGGGTGTTCCTCTACTACCTAGGCTTGTTTTTTCTGGGGGAATTTTAGACTGATTTGGGGGTTCATTTTTTGGGGTGTTCCTCTACTCAATTGATTCAATTTATATGACTAGAGACTTGTTGAATGCACAATTATCTATTCAAATAAAGTTTTTCCTAGTTATACTGACTAACGGTGATCCTTGGTGTGATGTTCCCTATTGGTTGAATTATTTGGGCTGTTTTGGATTATACTATTCTTAACTAACATGGATTTGATATGATTTGTGGTGGATGATAATATTTGAGGTTATATATCTATTACATAATTTGTATATGAAATTATATGAAACTGATTTACATTATTTATCTGGAAATTTGAGAAAAGGTGAAACTAAATAGTTACTCTTTTATTTCTATATTAAATTGTTAAACTATATATCATTCCAGGTTTTTTTATACAAGATCATTCTTGATTTATTATATACACACTTGTTATGGAACACCTATGTGGGATCGAATAAGTAATATCATATCATGCCTTATTCACCCCTTGGGTGGTGGATAGACCTAGTTATTTCTTTTGAAGTAGTCAAATGGATGGTATTGTTGGTAGGTGGTGAGGTTTTCTTTTAGCTAGGTTTGGGTTATCTAGATGGTATGACTGTGGTAGTTTTATTGTGTTATAATACGAAGACTATTTGTGTGTATATTTTAGTTTTCCCATCTATTATAGTTGGACTTGTCTCTTTGAGATTGTTTTTTTTCTTTGGTTTCTATCTATTATGACATCTATATTGATGTTTTATTCCCTTGTTTCTTTTTATATATTTATATATGTCATGTTATCTACATTAGGTTGGATTAAATCAATCACAATGTTGTTCATTATTGCTCGGGTTCTAGTTGTCAGCTAGTGGTGATCAGTAACACCCTTTGGAAATGTATAATTTCATATTAAGTAATATTTTGAGAGGGTATCTAGGTATGTTTTATCATATTTTAGTATTAGAGGTCATATTTCCTCAATAGCCTTTGTCTAGGGATGCTTGGTATAATAGAGATACGATTTTCATAAATTGAGATGTAGATTGCAGTGAGTGCCTGGCCAACTCTTTCCATGATGAAACTCAAGTTACTATGGGATTTGGGATCTATGTCTCATATTTTCAGTTTGTTACTATAATATATGTTTTTATTATTATTTTACTGTTTCAATTGAGATTAAACTATTATCTGATCATTTTCTATTATTTTGGTGTGAAAGAGTATGGCTCCAATGTGTGTTATGTGAGTTCCATAGGAGGGTGAAGCTGATTCTCCTCATGGGAATAATCCTATAGATTATAATTTTATCAAGGCTATAAATTTCGAATTTCATGATATTGATCAGAATATACCATATGTTTAAAATGAATCTATGGAGTTATATCCATTATATATAGGAGAAATAAATTGATCACAAGAGTTATTTACAAGAGAATCTACCATCCTTTTAGGGTGTTAATGAACCTCAATTGGTGATGGATTTCTTGAAAAGTTTGATCTTGTCTTTGAAATCCTGTATACAACTGAGAGTATCAAGGGGAGGCTTGAAGCATTCAGACATGTGGTTCCAAACAAGGAATGGTGAGATAAAATTTTTACAGAAAAATAGACATGTGGTCTTAGAGTGGAATGGTTTCAAGACATTCTTTTTTTAAAAGTATTTTCTAGAGTTCCCTATGATGGAAATGAGTCTAGCATTACGGTATTTGTGATATGGAGATAGTTTGGTGTCGGCGTACACCAATAAGTTTGTATAATTGGTTCTTTTTTTAAAATAGGTTGTCAATAATGATCAACTAAAATTTTAGAATTAGCTGAGGCTTCTGTGATTGGATATCAGATCATAGGAATTTATGCAAAAGATTTTGACTTATGTAAAGATAGTGGAAAATTAAATGATTAGAGAGATTAATATGGAAGTAAAAGATGTATATTCAGCCTCTAATATTCTCCCTAGTGGAAGCTTCAGTGGAGCCCCATGGAAAAAGAGGGAGTGGAATGATCATCAGGGGAGTGGTGGAGGCTTTTCTCAGCTACATGCCTCTTCATCACCTCAAGTTGTACCTAGTGGTGTACCTATGAATTTATAGAATTGTGTCAAGGTTATACACACTTGGAAATCATGATATTCACTTGAAAATATGTGAAATAGTTAGGGATTTTATGGCCATATATAGTGTATCTGTTAGGATATATCTATATCCCATTAGGGTTAGGGATCATTAGCATTAAAGGAGACATTTGTAGTAGTTTTGGTAAAGTATATTTTGGTTGTAACGAGATCTCGTCGTGGGCATGGGCACTATTTGGGTTTGGTTCTAGAAATATATATAAGTCACCTTTTCTATAAAAATGTATCATAATGATATTTTTTTATTCAATAAGTGAATTTAATTGGTTGAGTGATTTTTTACCCTGGCTTATCAATTCACCATGAGAATGGGAAGGTTATATTTTCTTCGGAAAAAACATAATGTATTTGACATTTAGAGGGTCCTTGGTCCCACTGGTTATTATTGATAATTAATCATGTATTTATTATTGTTTTCTTCACCGTTGACTGGTCTTACTAGGAAAGGGGCGATATTTCCATGGGATTCAAGGTGTGAGTTATAGTTTAACGATTTGAAATGACTTCCAACATCAGCTCCTATTCTGATATTACGTGTTCCTAGTAAGGGGTATGTGTTCTAGATTTTGTTTAGGTTATGCTATCATTTTGGATTATTATGTGGTAGATTATGGTGATTTTCATATTCTAATTCAGGAAAAGAATTACCCATCTATAGATTTATATCATGTCATGGTTATTGAAGTGCTTATGTGTCATAGGGTCTATCTTTTTGTGGAGAGTTTCACGGTCCTTTTTCACCATTTGGTTTTGTGGTATATCTTCTCTCAAAATGTCGTGAATATCATATATAGTTGATGGTTAGAATACCTTCATACATTTTGTTATTTCATCATCTACACCCCATGGATGTATAATGTTGTTATAGAAACTCTTACAAGGAAATTACCATCCCATATTGTTTTGAAATTGAACAAGGAGGGAGAACATATTGGGATTTTTTCTAATTTTCCTTTTCATGCTCAGAATGGTGTTACATGTAGTGTTATTACCAATGTTTTGTTATCATTATTACTCATTGATTAAATTCTCCACAAACAATTGTTGAATGAAGAGTTTAGAGATATTAGAGAAACCTGAAAATATGGAGATATCATTTCGGGTTAGAGTCTCTCTTTAGATAGTGTTATCTATTTTGGGATCATTTTATCATCCTAGCATTAGTGGGGATCTCAGTTTTGTTAAATTATCATACGTATTAGTGGTATTTTCATCTAGGTACTATAAATATATATTATTACATGAGATGGAGATTACAGTGGTGAGGTATGAAGCATAAAAATGATGATTGTGTGTTCCATGATTACACCAATCAACAAATAATGCAGAAAATTTGAACCCTTCTAGTTTTAATCAGAACATTTTAGTTCCATTTTAGAATTATGATGAGGTATACATGGAAAAAAATTAATTAATATGGATTATCCAATAGAACAATTCTATATTAGGGGTGATGGATTGGTTTACAAATTCTTCCCAATTCATTCTGATCAGGGAAACCACTAATGTTAAAGATCTACGTATGGTGTATGTATAAATTATCATGAGGTTACATGGGGTTTCTTCTACCGTTGTATCAGATAAGGATAAAAATATTATTTCCAAGTTCTGGATGAGTCTCCAAGATGTGATGGGACTCATATCATGTAGATTACATGTTAATATCCACAAATAGATAATCATTTTGAGTGTATTATTCGTATCATGTATGATATACTTTGTACCTTTGTCTTGGATTTTGGTGGTTGAAGGGATATCCATATTTAATTGGTTTAGTTTTTTATAACAATATTTATTATTAATTTATCTGAATGTGTTGTTTTCATGATTTTTATGGTCTTCTGTATAGGTCACCCTTTTTTTGGCAAGTGGTGGGAGAAGTATCTTTGGTGGGATAGAGTTTGGTTTAGGATATGTCAGTTACTATTCATGATATACTTCAATGGATTGTTACAGTGTAGAGTCGAATGAAATATTATTCAAATAAATTGAATCATCCTTTTTATTCTTCTATAGTTGATCATCTATGATAGAAATTTTCTACTCATTTGGGACATCTTTGGATTGAAAAACATGTAATGTTGGCTCTAAGATATGTTAGACTATTTGAGGTCCCAGAGCTTCTTGAGAATATTTCCTATAAGTTTGTATTTCTAGTTCAATTGACATGAATTCATAATGTTTCCAAATATCACATATCATGAAATACCATCATAACCCCTCTCATGTTCTAAGTTAGTAAGATATTGATTTAGAGATGGTTTTTTCTATAATGGAGACACTAGTAGAGATCATTAACTCTTAAGTGAGAGTCATGAGGGAGAAGTCAATTCCATTGTTCATAGTGCTTTAGTGAAAGGGATCATATTCTCCTAAGACATGAGAGCAGTAGTTGTTTATAAAGGATCAATGGAATCACACCATTATAGGACTTCATATATCTACATGACTTCATAGGTACCAAATTTCTTATTATAGGGAGTTTTTAACGTCCCTTACCCACTTTTATGTAATAACCTTATCTTTATTATTTTTCCTATTTAATTCGGTGTGTCTTCAGACTCCCAAGATCGAGATAATTTTCTTGAAAATGACTTGAATATCAAGAATGTTTTTTGTTTGAATTAATTGAGTCTAGTTATAAATGTGTAATGGTTTAATAGGTTTATCCCAAAGTTCTACAGATGCCCAAGGTGTTTTAGATTCTTCCACTAGAAACTTTTATTTTTACTATCTATTGGGAAATTATATGACGTGTAATGGTATTACCTAAAATGTATTTTTCATACTATTATAATCCATGAAATTAATTAATAGAGTAAAATATTCATTCTATGTAAATATTACAAACTATTTTTGGTGAAAAAAATTGACGAAATGGTGGTTGGTTTCTCAGCATAATTGAGGGTCATGGATTATACATCGTTTATTGCGATTACACATCATGTATGTTATAAAAATTGGTATTTTAATGTATTTAGTAGTTGATTTACCATTAATTATTCTCTAGTTATCTTCTCTCTTGACGTAGAAAAATTTCTCATTCATTTTGGGAACCTCTTATCTATTTAGATTGATTCGTTCATCATTTGATCATTAGGGTTGTGCATGGTGTTCCTTTGGGTGACTAATCCTTTCATATTATTTATTACCTTTAATTGTGGAAGCCCAATTTCATTTTAGTGTCACCTCTATTCACCTATGGTTATAATTATTCTTTATTATTTCTAGATCTTTTATGATATATTCTTCTAGGGATACTCTTTTATTTTTATTATTACGATGGGTGTGAGTTCTTGAGTTATGCCATGGTCTTTACTCTTTTCTAAAACTCTTTCTTAAATTCAATAAATTTTGATATGTGATGATTGGTTCTAGGTACTCTTTTATTGTTGATGTAATCTTCTTTTTTGGTGGATCTCATTGTGGGTGTGTCAAACTTATGTTTTAATGTTGGTGGTTTCATCTATTTCGTGGGTTAGTGAACTAAATATCATAGGTTTACATAAAAAAATTATTAATAAATTGGAATAATTTATGTATTTTATTTCTAGGTATGAAAATGGATATTTCATAAAATATGGTTTTCCTTTCTTTTTTGGTAAATGAAAAGTTTTTTTCGAAACCATTATGAATGTTTTTTTATAAATTATTTTCAAATAATTATTTTGATGAAAAAGGATTGATGGAATGGTTTGGAAAGTAGAGAACATGTTAATCCTTAGGTATATAGGTGGAAGGTGTAGTAATTTACCTTAGCAAATATTATGGGGATCATGCATGGGGTGTTCGTCTACTCTATAGTCATGTTGTTCTAGGGACTTGTTTGACCTGTTTGGGTGTTAACATGCTAGGGTGATCGTATATTCTCTAAATTTGATGCATATGTATAAAGTCTTGATGCAAATTTGATTTTATATGTTAGGTACAAATTTCTTAGATATAATGACATTATATTATCCTTGGAACGATGTTACCTAAGAATTGGATGATTTGGGCTGTTTGGATTATTTTTTGTACATATATGGTATTGATAAGATATGTTATACATGATTTTATTTTATTTCATATATCTATTTTGATATATATATATGAATTAAATTAAAACATATATACATAGTTAATTTTATAAAATATAGAAAGGGGATATTCTAATTTTTTCATGCTTTTGATATAAAACTATTAAATTGTATGTAATGCCTTGTTTTCTTCAATGTTAATAATAAAAGTATTATTGTTCAAATACTTATGATGGAACACCTGGGTGGGATCTTGTTGAGCCTATTGTCTTACACCCTACACACCCTATCAATAGTGTGTAGACCATCATAAGTTTTTTTATATAGGAAATGGAATGGACTGTAATGAGGTAGTGAGGTTTTTTGTCAGTTGGGTTGGTGGTAGATGGATGTTGAGATCGTAGGAGTTTTTTCCATGCTATAACTTGGATTATTTCGGTGTAGTAATTTTAGTTTTTTCTCCCCTCACATTTTTACTTCCCTCTAGGATATTGTTTTACTTCTATTATTAGGTATCTCTAATGACATATATATTCATTTTTCCTTCCACTATTTCATTTTGTATATTAAAATATGTCATGTTTTCATCTTTATGTTTGGTGAAATCCTACCCAATGTTTGTTTATAATGTCCGGGTTCAAGTCTCCAACCCATATGGATCGCGAATGCTATTTAGGTGTGTAGAAATTCAATTTTGGTAGCATATTGAGAGGGAATCTGAGTTTAATTCCTCATGATGAGATTTTCTCTTAATATATATATTTTTTCAAAATCAAGATGATAAATATTTTGGAACATAAAACTTGGTTCAACAAATTTTATATGAAAGAGACATTAGAATTGTGCTTTTGTATTATATTCTTTCATTAACAATTCCTAAAAAATAATTTTTAGAGAGGCGTATCTACATAGGCCTACCATAATAATCAATTTCACAATCAAAATTTTAACACCCCATTATTTTAAAATTTATTTTCATTATGTAAGATATTTTATTTTAGGTGGTATCCACAACAACGAGATTATAATAACTACAATATACTCTTATTTAAACATGTCAATTATAAAATTTTCAATGGTTTATAAGGTATTAATTGTAATAAGTATATTACGAAAAATAAATATGTATACTCTTAATAAAATCAATATTAAATCATTAAATTATTATTAATTAGTTGGAAATGAAGATAAAAATTTTTAATGGTAAAATCGATCTATTCTTAAAAGTTTTTTTGTGAAATATATTTTGATCTTAATATATTAAATTAACTATTATTCATAAATTATATCAATGAAATAAGTAGATTATAAAATCTCTTTAATTAATTAATATGTATTATTTATTATTATTGAAAAATTAATGATAACGAATTCATTTTAAGCTTCCCAAAATGATTTTCATAAAAAATTAGTTTCATTGCATTTTATGCATGGATATTATAATTTATTCAAATTACATAAGTCTTATTTCAAAAAAATTATATCATTATTGAATTTTTTTTTATTATTCTTCAGATTAATTTTTTTTCTAAGAACACTAATTTTCATATGAATAGTGTAACATGTTGATTTTTTTACAAAAATTGTCAGTTAAATTATTTAAATCTTGTGATTTAAAATAAAAATATATGTTTTTTCATAAATATTATATGATCCATTTTAATTAAAAATATATATTTAATTCCTTATGAATCAAATAAATATACTTGATTTGGTATTAAATCAATTATATTCTTAAAAATAGCATTTTCTTAAAAAAAATATTACTTCAATTTTTGAGAACATAGATTACAATATATTTACCTCCACTTTATAAAATAAAATATTAAATAATGTATTTATAATTTATATTCAGGTGGTTTATGTTTCTTAAATAGTTCAATTTCATTTTTAGGCATAATGAATAGTAACAATGGTAAATGTTTATCACCATTATATTGCTTAAAATGGGATAACTAAGGTTAAAAAGTTGGAATATTGTATGAAAATAAAGAAAACAATTTTATTTGGTATTATTTATTTGTTTAAATTCCACCATAATCATCCTAACATTTAGAATATGTAATATTTTTCTACCTGAATTTTATTATGTCATTTAAATAATTTTATGTTAATGATTTTACAAATTGTCATTCTCTCTCCCTTTTAACGTATCTAATATGTAATCATAGAGATAAAAATAAGATTTAAATTATATAAATTTTTTAGAATTTGACTAAAATATTTTTATATTAGTGATTTATTTTTAATTTATATATTTATTTTAATTACCTTGAACTCTTACGCAATACCAACAGAGTGATTGTGCAAGAAAAATGAAAAAAATGAATGATTTTAAAAACAATAAAATTAATATATTTTTATCATTTAATGTCGCATGATAATTTAATATATAATTATAATTTATAATTTATGGCTAAATAGTCTTTATTATAATTCTTTATTATCTTTATTTCTTTTAATTCAATATATTTTAATTGTCCTAAAAATTACTTCAAATTTTATTTAATGTATAAATATTATATTTAAACAATTATAAAAATACTCTATAATGTCTATTCGATGGGAAATTTGTAAGCTTATCATTAATGTTTCATGTATTAACCATATTTTATTTTAAAATAATATTCATAACAGTTACAGAGTGAAACAAAAAATGGTTAAGGTTAAATATGGTTAATGAGGGGGGATAATGAAAAATATAATGTCTAAAATGACACCTAAACCCATAAAAATTATTTGATTTGATTATATTTATACCTTTTCCTTCATATATTATAACCCAAGGGTGTTTGGTTATATTTCAAATGATTTATACACATATTATATATTAATATTTCAAGTATATAGATGTTTCCCACCCACGTCACAAATAAAAGGGATTATCTCTTCTTCTATTCCTCAGGCCTCTTATGAAAATTATTTTTTATTATTTCATTTTAAATTATATCCTAACGAGATATATGTAATTAAATTAGCATCTTATATGTAATTAAATGTTATTATGACTGTAAAAACCCCTTATTCCACTCATTTTCTATACAATGGAAAAATAAAATGGTGCTAATGAGCACACGTGGAAAACTACCTCCAGATGTAGATATGTTTCTTCATCACCGCCTCATAATGGTGGTTTTTATGATAATTTTAATCAATATATATTATATTAATCACATTATTATGATTCTGGGATGATACTATATTTCTTATATTCCAACCCTTCTATCTGATAAAAAATTGATTACGTCGCTCGTGTGTACATGTGATTTGCCACCTCTATAAAGTGATACAATTCATTTCTCATCTTCCCCTTACATGTATATTATAAATTTATAATTTATATATACAGAGATCAATTTTTCATGATTGGTATTATGGAAATGTTGGAACCATAACCACTTTGACCATGGTCAACTATAAAAATTTGTTTTATGATTTAAACTGAACAAATGCAAAACATCTTATGTAGACTTAACTTATTTATTAAAAATAAGTTATGGAAATAAATAAAATTTAATTATTAATTATAATGTAATTAACAAGGAAAATGTTCATTAATATTTATAAAAATAACATAACATTATTAAACATTATTTTGACACTGTATGAAATGATTTGGGAATCAAGGTACGAGACTTTCCCTTAATCTTTTTTTAATGTTTTCCTTTCAAAATATTACCTCTCCATTTACATGTTTCTAAAAATTTTCCATAATTTTCTTATGTATTCTTCAAATATTTTAAAATTTGTTTTTCAACTACTTTTGGCATTCTTTACAAATTATTAAAATTATAATTTTCAAATGATTTATTTATGAATCACTTTAGAATTTCTATAAAAGTGTAAAAAGAATTTGATTTTTAACATATACAACATTAATAGATTTTCAAACCATCATAAACATTATTTCATGGAATCTTCCATTATATTTTCTCAATTTCATTTTCAAATAAGGCCATATTTTTATGATTTGGGAAATTTTTATTTAATATGTTATCAAACGAAAAAGTTATGTTTCTCAGGTTATCAAAGTATAGTTGAAATATTATTTTAATGTTACCTTCATCAATGTAAAAATCCATTGAAGATTAATATTATTTTTTAAGGGTGTAAATTGATGATATCATCCACTTTATTTATATATATGTTTTATGATCATGTTTTCTTTTTATTATATAGGGAAAATATTATCATTTCATAAATTATTTATCCAATAAAAAAATTTATATCGAATATGTATTGAATTAAAATCCATTTGTTTCATATGATGAATTAATTAGATTTATTAAGTGATGATATTGGCATGTTATATCCCCATTATATATTAGTGTGTCTCAAGAGACAAACTAGTTTGTGTATCCAATACATGCCTTACCTTTTTATGTATAATGCCTTAGAAAGAAACATTGATGTATGATTATGATGTCTGAATTTATGTATTCAATAATAATGAAATTAGATATTATTATCCATGTGGTTCTTTATATTTTTATAATAATATTTATCTTTTTCATTTAATTGATTCCTTTTATCAAAATAATTTTTTTGTAAGATAATTATATTATCTTATCATTTAAATGAATGATTATGATCTCTTAAGGGGGGAAATGTTTTCTTTCAAAGAAATATTTCAAATTTCTCAATGAAACCATTATGAATTATTATTATACCTTTATATCTATCTATTAAATGTTTTATGAAAAACTTTGTTAATATAATTTTATTTCAAGAGTAAGTCTATAATTATTTTGAGATAAAAGTAAATTATGGTGACAAGGAAACATTTATATGGGTTTTCATGATTTTAATGGAATAATGGTTTTTATTTTCTACATTCTTAACTTGTCTATTTTTTTCTCATCTAGTTTTTTGAAAAAGAAATCAGTGGGAAAAAGGATGGGTAAAAGATATTATAAATTATTTCTCTGAATAAATTATATTTTCCATTAAAGGTAAATTGTGTCATGAATAAAATATGATTGTGAAATTAAGATTCATGTATTCATGTTAAAAAAGACTATATATGTCATTGTTATAAATATAATGCAATGGTTTTCAAAATTATATAAAACATTGAAATTAAATTATCATTGGAATTAATGAAAATTCAATGATTTATATTAAAGTCATTGGTGTGGGTGGAATAAGGGAGTTTTTTCTATTGTTCGTATGAAAGAAAAGTTTCAAACAATAATAATGGTTAGTATTTTGATTAAAGATAAAAAATTTAAAGGTTGGTATCATAGATTGAGATCATTATTTATAATTATTTAATATCAACAATGATTAGTTATTTATGGATAATTATGGTTATACTAGTATTTATCCACCACAAAAGATTGTTTATTATGATTTTATTTGATATAGTCACATGAATTGTTTTGTTTAATAAATTTACTAGAAAGATTATTAACCATGTCAACAAAATATGTGAAGTATAATGTAGTTATTATCCAAAAGAGCGACCGAATGAGATAAGAACATAAGAGAAAACTCATCTGGTTATTTCTAATCCACTATCACAAAATATGATTTAAAAACAGGACCCTAAGTGAGTTTTCTATAAAATAAAACAAGATAAAAATATTGTTTCCATAAAATTCAAGTGATAAATATCATTAAGGCTATTTAGTAAGAATGTCATTTTTTATGAGGAAAAAATCAATAAAATAAAGATATCCTCAAGGGTTAATCTGACATTTTAAGTTGAGGTACTTATGTGTTATTAAAATTTGGTAACATTTGTTTTATTGTATATATAACCATGGGATTTATAAGTGACTAGGTGACTAAGTGATTAATGATAATTATTGGTAGGTCAATAATTTTTTAGAGAATATTATATGATCATGGTAAGTGGAAAATTATTTTACTAGATGGGATTTCATTTTTGGAATAATGATTTAGTTTTCATGATGAATTATATATATTTTTATAGTGTATTTATAGGGATAGAGGTTATTTTGGGAAATGATATTTATATTTTAGAGAATATATTATTAGGGTAGTTAAATTTTTGTATACTACCATATGAGTGATTAATATTGTTTGGAGATAAATCATATGTGGATCATTTAATGATATACGATCCAATAATTCTAATATTTGAGTTTCAATATGGTCTTCTATATTTTGAAGAGTTTTAAGATTTGTTATTTGTTGAATAATTTATGTTGATTTGTGTTTGTGTTTTGAATATTTTAATATTAATTTTTTTTCTCTTTATGAAGGTTAATTTATATTTTATATTAACTCATTATGTGCTAACCATTTTGGTTTTGGTTAATAGGGAGAAATAAGATGAATAATTTATCATCATTTTTGGGATCTTATATTTTTTTATAATTTAATTATAGTGTTTTAGGCATGAAAAAATATTATACAATATTGATTTCTTTGTGTGATAGAAGAGATGACTGAGGAAACTGATTGAATCACAACAAAATGATGAAATTGTACTTGTGAAAGGGAAATAAGTCATGTATGTATATTTTCCCACATTCACTCTCGTGATAGTAAAATAATCCCCCTATTATTAGAATGGGATAATGAAATAAAAAACTTATCCATATACCTTCATTTATGATGAATTAGTATTCTTAATAATCCCTTAATTTTTTTAGGGTATTCCATATAAAAATTCTGATAAAAATTTTCTCTATCGATTTATTAATTTTTAAACATTATTTCTCTTCTTCATGTTTATATTTTAAACTTTTTTTAGTTTTTTCCTTATTTCCCAACCTGGTTTTCTTTTTATTCATAGTGGACTTCATATTTCACTTTTTAAATTTACCAAATAATTATTTATTTTTCCTTTTTATAATGTTTGTTTTTAGAAATGTTATTTTTAAATATTAAACAGATTTTTACCTTCATGATCGCATGTTTTACCTTCCAATTAGATGAATTTAATTTTAAAAAATATAATACCACTTTTAATCACATATGTGATAAAATTATTGTGATTTTATTTTTATAAGGGGGTTGAGTGTAACATAGTAATATTTTAGAATTTATTTTACTTATGTAAACTATTTGATAGAGTGTGGTATATGCAACACCGATCTTAAATGAACTATAATATACTATTTTTTAGATATCACCATTATGATCTTATCGTCTATTTGGAATGTATGAATTGTAATAACCAATTTATGTAATATATGTAGAAATTTTTTTCTCGAAAAATGGATATTCTACCATAAAGTATCCATAAGTTGGTTTTAAATAATTATAAAATTATTTTAATGGTAAATTAGATATTTTATCATAATAATTTTTTATCTGTGCATTGTATTTTGATATTAAAATATTATATTCATTAAAAGTTATAAATTTTAGATATTAAATAAGTATATTTTATATCAAAATGATTTAATTAACTTTTACTTAATAATTTTCATTATACAACTACTGATAATGAAGTCATTTTATGCTTCAAAGATACATTGTAAACCAATACAGTTTTTATTTCATTTTTTTATGGATATTACAATTTTACCCAAAATTTTATGTTTTATTTGAATGAATGGATATCATTTCTAAAATAATTAGGAAAAAATGGTATTATGGTGATTTTTTTAGAATTTTATGAAAATATTTACTTTTGAAGGAATAGTGAATAATAAAGTTATTTTTGCAAAAAAATCATTCATTTTCATTGAATGTAAAATTTTATAAGTAATATGATATTTGCGTTCTTTTTTAAAATTATTACAAGAGACCATTTATTAGAAATAATATAATAAATTCCATATCAGTAATAATTATACTCTTTTTTTATAAAATAATTTTTATGCCTAAAACAAATTTCAATAAAAACTATATCTCATTGTATGTTGCGAAATTATATTAAAATTATATTCTTCCACTTAAAAAACATAAAAACTAAAAAATTCATTTAATATTTTGAGTCAGCTGTTTCAAATTTTATAAATAGGTCAATTTTATTTTTGGAAGTAATCAATATTAACCATCTTAAAATATTCCCACAACGGTAATCGGTAAAATGAGATAATTAAGACTAAAAATGATATATAAGGTCTCACAATCAACCTAATAATTAAGATTATTTTATTTTATCTGTTAATTAAGCTATAACCATCATACCATTTATAATATTTTATTTTATTTCCAATTTATAATGATTATGACCTTTAAATTATTTAATATTATGAAAAGGTGTAGACTGTCACTCTATCACTTTTAATATCTATGATATTTTGTTATTGGGATCACAAATGATATGAATTTTATAAATGATTATTTATAATACTAATAAATTATTTTTTTATGTTGATTTATTTTTACTTTTTATAGATTGTAAATTTCCATTGAAATCTTACACAACAATAATACAATGCTTTTCAATGTAGTATAACGAGAAAATAAATGATTTTAACAAACTAAATGTAATATATTTTCCATGAATTATGGTGTCCAAAAAATTAATGGATACTTTTCATTTATAAATTTTGGTTAAATTTTTTATATTATAATTAAATTTTAATATTGGCACATTTATGGTCGATATATTTGAAAAGTCTAGAAAATGAACTAAAATGATATTTTGTATTTATAATTTTTTTATATCAGTAAAAAATTACGGAAATACTATCTTGATTGAAGTTTATTGAAAAATTTAAATAATTTCAATCATAGTTCATTTATATTCCACATATAATTTTTAAAATAAAATTCATGTACCTTTAAGACTGGAAAAAATTTAAAATTGTTAATTTTAAACCATGTTAACTTAGGGGTTAAACAAATATATATGGATTAGAATGATATATAAACTAATGAAAAATTAATTTTATTTATTATATTTTGAACTTATCATACTTATATTATAATATTATGTAGTTTTGTTCTATCTTACCTGAGTTATTGGCATATTATATATTTATATTTCGTGTAATTACAAGTTTTCCATCGATGTCGCATATGAATGAGAATCCCTTCTCATCTATTCCTCCCACAAACTGAGGCACTAGTTCATAAAATATCTTCTCATATACCTTAGAAATATCCTTATTTAATTAATATAGATTATTTTTTTCACCTTATTGTATCATTTGAATTCTTAAGGTGTTATCTAAAAAACATTTGCAAGGAATATGTTTAAATCTTAACCGAGTTATTTCATTTCATTTAGTATTATTCCTCAATAAATTATGACCTAAAACTATGATATAAGAACCTATGTAAATCCCATATACCTAAATTCAATTATGATTATGTTAAAACAATTATTAATCTCCTTTTACATATTATGGTAAATGAAATAATAGTGCAGGCATATGTGTGAACAACCACCTCAACAAAATGGTGAGTTTCATTTTTCGTCATATCCTATTAATGATGGTTTTTTTATGGGATTTAATGAATATATATTATATTATTAAAATATTTAGTATTTCTATTAGAAAATATATTACTTAACATTCTAATCCTTCACCCATATAAAATTGTAATGTCATACATGGGTACGTGTGCACTACATCCTCAATGAAGCGATGTGGTGCATTTTTCAGGCCAACCATTCATGGATGATTATAAAATTGTATAAGACGTATAAAAATTAAAATTATTCCATCATTTATAATATTTATAAGATATAAATATATTCCCTCAGACTATGGTCCACTTTGTGAAGTTATTTTTTATATTATAAATTGAATAACCTCTAAATTTCTAACGTATACTTAAAGTATTTATTAAAGTAATAAGTCTTGGTAATAAATGAAATAAAAGAAATAATTATTATAAATTAACATGAAAATTTTTATTAATCAATTTTAATGATAATATAATTTTATTATTTATGATTTAGATAATGTATAAAATGATAAGGGGTTTGAGGAAAATGATTTTTAATTAATTTTTTTTTTAAATTTTCTTTTTAAAAATATCTTCTCTATGTTAATGTTCATAAAATGTCCTAGAATGTAATTATATAAGTTTGAAATATATTTAAATATTATTTTAAACAACTTTAAAAATTTAGTTTAAATTATTTAAAATAATTTCTAAAATCTTTTTAATACGACTTACTTTTTTATTTTCTACAAAATTGTCAAAATAATTTTCTCGTTTCACATATACAAAATAATATATTCTCATAAAATCATGAACACACTTTTATTGGAATATTATCTTAGAATTTTCCATGTTTATCTTCAATGTAAGTCATTTTTCTCAATTTTTTGGTAATTTTTATTTATTATTAAATAAAAATAAAAGAATAATTTTCTCATGTTTTCATTGAAAGGTTAAAATGATCTTTTATTTTAATTTAAAAATATTTCAATATCCATTGATGATTCTTATACTCTATAAGGTATATAATAAATTGATACAATCAACCTTATTTCCAAAACATCTTATGATCATCCCATTCTCTTAGTTGATTTGCAGAAAAGATTAACCTTTTTATGCTAGCTTTTTCAGTATTAATTCTAATTCTTATTATGCGTGGAATTATTATTCATTTCATTCACATGATGAACTAATAGGGCATAATAAATGATGGTAAGAGATCTTTATATCACCATGATTTATTAGTGGGTCTCATGAGATAAAGTAACATGGGTATTCAGTGTATACAATACTATTTATCTATGATATCTTTGCATGAATCCTTGGTTGTAATATAATGATATCCAAAAATATGGATTCCATTATTAAGAAATTATTTATTTTTCGCGATGATATTATTTATATAATTATCCATGTATATATTTATAGTTATTTTTTTATTTTGGTTTTAGTAATATATTTTCATTTCATACAATAGGTAAATGATATTATAATTTAAAATATTGTTTATAATCTCTTATGTGTGAAACATTATTTTTAGGAAAATACTTCATGATATTCAATGAAACCCCTAATAATTATGAATATTATTTTACTCTTTTTTATGAAACATATTATAAGAAAAATTAGGCAAATAATTCAAATTCAACAGTGAAAGGGTGATTATTTTGGGCTAAAAGTTTGTTACATTAAAATGGAAACATTCATATGGGTTTTTATGTTTTAAAAAGGAATAGTGGTCTTCCATCATATTGACATCCCTCACTGAGATATTTTTTTCACTCCCTAAAATTTTCAATATTTCACAAATGTATTAGTATTGAGTAAAAAAATATTTTTAACTATAACTCTGAAAAATATAATCTCTTTCTTGAATGAATCAAGTGTTTCATGAAAGAAAAAAACTATGAACTTAAAAAACCTATTTTTGTAGACAAAAATGTTTATTATATGTAAGTGATCCAAATTTAATTTATTTGTTTTTATAATTCAATAAAAATTAATTCCTAAAAGATTGTGGTAGTGTATGAAAATTCAATCCTTTTAATTAAAAATTATAATTATGTGTTAAATATGGTATGGGCCACAATATCATTCGTAAATAATATAAGTGGGTTATCAATAATAATTAAAAAACTATCTAAATAGAATCCCCTAAAAAGTACTTTTATTTTTAGAGGTGTTATATTGAGTTGAAAAAATAAAATCTAAAAAACATTTTACATATCATTAAGATCCCAAAATGTTATTTAAATTTTGTTTACCACGGGTGAATTTAAAAAGAGAACTCATGTGAACAATAATTTATTATTCTGAGATTTAAAAATTGATTTGATCCTTTAATATCTAATATAAATCGGTATTTTTTAGAAAGTATATTCTTTCAAAAAACAACATGATTATATTTTTTATGATCAATTAAAAAAGATATATATTTATAAAACCGATCTAATATTGTGTCTATAGAATATTTACGAACTTCATATATGAAATTTATAGAATTATAAAAATTTTGGGAATAATTGGAAGTGTTTTAATGAACCTCATCACTTTCCTCAATTTTATTCATGAGACACATGTCACTATCGTCACATGAGTCAGAAGTGTATATGGAATTATACCTTACACTACAATTAGATACTTTGACATCTCTCTTTATTTTATCATATTATTTCATCATATTTTTTTATATGGGAACTTATATTGTAAAAATATAATATTCTAAAGTAAAACTAGATTTGATATCTTACATTGTACATAACACCGAGCTTAAAAAAACTCAAAAATATCATTCTTTTAACAAGACCATTATAATCTAACTATTAAATTGGATGGTGTAAAAAACATTAAATATATTATAAAATAAATATTAATATAAAATTAAATAAATAATTTTATTTATTCTTATGAAATGAACACTTAATTTTTATTAAAGTCATTTTATTCTTCAAATATATTTTTTCTTTAAAAATAAATTTTTATTTCATTCTATGAGAAGAATATTTAGTTTATTTTTGAAACTTTTATAAAAAATATAATATAAAATTATCTTTTTTTACATTCATAATGTCAAAATTATATTATGATTACTTTTTATATTCTTATGAAAATATTAATTTTTTTGTGATTAGAAAAAAATACTATTTTTTGAAAAAATGTCATTTCCTGTCTATAAATAAACAAATTTGAAAGTACCATTATATTTTGCGTATTTTTTGAATTAAAATTACTATTATTTATGAATATTTTATCCACGTAAATTATTCTGAAACAAATTTAAATATTATTTTTGAAATAGTTTTTTAGGGTTTAAAAATTGGATTTTTCTAAAAAGTGTTTCAAAAAATATATATTTATTCTTTTTATGTAATTAAAATAATCTACAAGGGGAATGTTTTAAATGAAATTTATGGATTTTATAACATTATATATTAATTTATTTTGCAAAAATGATAATTATTAGTCAAATAGTTTATATAAAAAAATATTTTTCTTGAAAAATAATTTTTTTGAAACCCCATGATTTCATCATGTATTCAATTATTATTATCAATGTAATTTTAAAATTATCTAAATTTTATTTGGTAAAATGAAATATATATTGTAAATCCTAGTGTAAACATTATTTTTTATGATCATTTTCATTTTTATGCATAAAAATTTTTCCATGTTAAATAAAATATTTATCGCTATGTATGTAAAATAATGAAATGGGTAAAAATTAAAAGGTAAAAGAATAAAATACCTAAAAACTAAAAAATTTAATGGGTATTTTATGTATTAAAAGATCATAAAAACATCAAAATAATATATATAAATATTATTAATTTTAATTAATTCTGTACAAATGTGATTGGATTTAAATAAAAAATAATCATTATTTAATCACGTAAAACCACACCTCCTCAAGTATAAATACCTACCCTCTCCACCCCATTTATCGTAAAAATAATTTAACCACCTCAAATATATACATAATATTCTCCTACCCACTCTCCCCAAGTTCAAGTTCTTCTATTCTAACCAAAATATAAATTCCATTGTCTCTAAGGAATCCTTCAAGGAAATTATATTCAATAGGTAATTTTCTCAAACCACCTCTCTTATTTTCTTTTGTTCTTCTAACGTATCCTCACTTAATTGATAATTCAAGGAATAATAAATACATAGTCAAGTAAATACTATAATTTTATGCATCTAATGGAATATATTACATCCATCACATTTATTACCTCCTTCAATGACCATCATAAAATATTGACTATGATTAAATAATATTTTATAAATTATATTATAATCTATTTCATGTTCTATAACTAATATATTTACAAAATATTAAATAAAATGAAACTAGTTCATGATGGTCAGAAAAACCACCAAAATAATTCAATTATTTAGCATTAACTTTTATCAAATGACTCATACTCAGGTTCGAAATAAAAATTTTATATGAGACCATTTAAACTTTAGTATATTCATCAATATGATTCTGTTTAATATGAACATCCACAATTTTACACAAAGTGAATCAATCATGAAATGAACGCACCTAAAACAATTAAAATAATAAAATAGTATTAAAAAAGGGTGTTATGATGTTTTAAAAGCATCATATATTGTATCATAAATATTAATATGGTTTTGTAATAAATTAATAAAATTATTCAAACATATATACAGGAGGATAAATTATTAGCATCTAATGGTATTTGTGAGTAAGGGATTTCATAACTCAATTTCCATCCATTAGGTTAAACTTCTACATTATTGATTTTATGATGCTAATATTACTTATGAATTTAATTTTGATTGTATTATTTTTAATTTTTAATTTTTTTTATTTTTATTTACTTTTTATATGAATAATTGAATAATTTTATTAACTCTCACTTCAATTATTTGATATTTTTAATAGTTCATTTTTATAAAAAAATATCTTTTTATAATTTTTCATTAATATTCTATTTTTCATCCATGACCATGTTTTCTAAAAAAAATTCCAAAGAGTTTTTTTCCATTATATAAGGATTCATTACAATTATTTCTACTCATATTTGAATTTATAAAAAATGTACTAAAAGTTATATTTTTTTTATTTTCCAAACATAGTTCTTTGAGACTTTTCCAAATAAGTATGAAAGGAAGGTTTATTTTATCTTATATGGGGTGACTGTATTTTCCCAACCTCATGACACCTTAATAGATTAAATATTATATTAAATTTTTCCATGGTTATGTTCAAATAATATTTTTTCTTTTGTAATTTCATATCATTTTAAAAATAAATTAATTTCAAATTGAAAAAGGGTATTTCCCCATGAATTTTTCAATGTTATCATTTAAAGTATTTTCATATACATCAATATAATTTTTTTAATATTATGATTCATTGATATCGATCTCTTATGATACCATATTCCATATTTTACTAGATGTTTTTTGATTAGTTTGACAGGGGATATACTATTTTGATATGACTCGACATATTACTCTAGAGTGTTAATCATTATGTCACGACACCCTCCCCACAAAATGTACCCCTCCTGGGTCAGTAATGTCAGAAGGGAGATAATGACCCTCGAGTCCCTCCTCCATTAGGCCCCGGGTTGGGGACTAGCACCGAGGGTATAGTAAACACACAAATGGGAGGCATTACCCTCTAAGAGAACACATGCGGAAGAGAGAGATAAGATAGGCACCAATCAACTCCAACTCAGAACTAGAATATAAAAGAAACCCAAGTGAATATATGAAATTTCATAAAAATGTACTACAACTGGAAGTGAACAACTACATGTACCCAAAAGAAAGTAAAAACAGCAGAAACTACAAGCCCGAACAGCTCCTGAAACCCCAAGCTAGTAGAAATCAGCTTGATCTCCAACTTACTCCAAGTGACCTGAAAAATAGTTTATATATATATAGGGTGAGTATAAGAGTATACTCAGTAGGATCCTCCCCAATTCCTCTCGTGCGAAAGTAAAGAAAGCATGCTAAAGCACAGTGAACAACAAGTGAAACTAACTCGTCACCTAAAAAGTAATACTAAGTTCCCAACCTCACCATGGATACTCTCACCAAGTAATGCATATAAGAATATATCATATAACAAATAATATCAAGGGTGCCCCTCTAATACTTCCCTACTGGTTTGCCACTTTTCCCCAACGTCGCATGTCCTAAGCATCTCTCTTTAAAAAGGGTTTCCCACAGACACCTGGGTGAATCCCCACAATGTACACCTCGTGCAACACGAAGGCTTCATTGAAGACACCTGGGCGAAGCACTACACCATCCTCACAACCAAATGTAACCATGTAGTTTCCGAGAGCCACCATAACTCCCATAACATGTATCATATGTTGGGTATTATACATCAAGCCATTACAACCCATTCTCCGAGTAAGGATCCTCATGCCATCAAAGCCTATACATGTTACACCTATAGTAGTCCATAGAAATCTATATCCAGAATATATGTTTGTGAATAACATAAATACATTATGGCCCTCTACACATAGATATGTAGAAAACTAACCAATGTGCCTTACAGTACAAGTAACTACCAAGAGAAGAGAGTGGGCCAAAGGGGGTATTCAGGCATCCATCGTTCCACCGGAATGTTGGGGAAAACACCGCCCAGGGCTCAGAATCCCCATGGTGTCAGTTGCCCTTACTGACAGGGTAGATCAGCATATAGAAACACAAAAATTATAGGATATATTATATCTCACAACCATACTATGGGCATTACCAAGTCTTAGACACAACTGCAGATAATGTCTCTCAGACTCTGGGCTGCTGCTTCTAAGACTAGGTATCCAATAAGCACAAAACCATTTAAAGAGAATTATTAGATTACTTAATTCCCTTTTTATCAGTTACACTTTACATTAATTAAATTATTTATACATTAATTAACCATGAACAATTCCACATTAAGTTTCATTAGCATCACACCCAAATTCAATTTTTCTTTTAAAATTACAACCTCATCATTATGTTCCAGCAACTCCATCCCCATGGGTTAACACCATTTATTGAATTATTCATTATAGAATCACATTCCCAAATTTCCAAGAATTCTAGGAAAACATTCTACACTACTACACACAAGGGGGATCAACATGGTGTGTAGATGTACTACCCATCGAGTCTTTGCCGCTTATAGAAAGAGCATATACTCATCCTTCCTTGAGAAGCTAAACACGGAAATTAAGCGGCATACCCTGCATTTCATCCCCTCTTTCGGAAGAAGGGTAAGTAAGACGAGCTTCCTTAAGCTGTGGGGAAAAGTAAATCAGATAAACAACCAATCAAAAATCAGAAAGAATCCAACAATCACATCCATCTCATTCCATCATCCTTGGTATCCTCCCCAACACCCACACGCCTAAACCAATGCATCTTTCCACTCTAGGCGTCATCTACAGCCACAACCAAAAGGGCCTCCATTTCCTCACATATCACAACACCCATCCAGGCTCACATCACAGTACAAGAAGCAGGAAAACAAACTCCACATTAATTGGGCACTTGGTTGTTTAGTAGTCAAGAGGGTAACTCAGAACCCCTTAAGGAATTACCAAACAATCAGTTCTTTAATCCGTATTGAATTAAAATATTTATTATTTGTAGGTTCCAAATTCAAGAAACCTAATCAGTAATCTATCACAAATAATTAAACATTCTTTCTACTCCAATTTAATTAACATAAAATTACAACTAGAACCAGATTCGTTTTCATGCCTCTTTATCTTTCGCAAACAATTATCAATTAATACTGGTTTACGTACTTTACAAATTTCCATCAAGAACAAATAGCTATGAAAATCACGCTTATATATCACACTCTCTAGCAAAACAAGAGGCAATAACATACGATCGATATCAATTTATTTATCAGGTAAAAATATTTATTATGTCAATTCCATTTCCATCCAGTGGGATTAAACATGTTAACAATACAGTTGCATGTAAAAGAAAGAGAAGCAATGAATCCCCTACCTCAAACAGTTCCACACGTTCTTGATCCACACAACGGGTCACGATCCTCCACTCGTGACAACTGCATCCACCCGAGGATACCATTGTACAACAGCACCAACCAAACACCAAGAAAGACCCCATTAGAAGCATGGAGATTTCATGCTATAACATGGAAAGGAGAAACATTAGAAGATTATACCCAAAGGAATGATGATAAAACATACCTTATATTGAAGATTGATCAATACATCTTGGTTGCACCAAAATAGAGTAGAACCAATCTGAGGAGTAAGGTTTGATTGTGCATCTCCTACGGGAAGGATTGAAATGTTCTAGCATCTCATAGCCGAGAAAAAAGAGGAAGAACAATGGAGGAAGATATCTAGTACCTTTTGAAGATTTAATGGGGTGACGGTTTAAGATACTCTTAATTCCACATTAAAAGCGGATTGCATTAACTCACGCATTTTGACTATGTAAAATCATCCCGAGTGATAGGAATAATTAATATAGAATTTATGGTCTTTGAATCGGCCTTAAGAGTCTTTAAAATAAGGCTTTAAATGTCTTTTACATCAAATGAATCATCAATGTAGAAAAATTGTAGGAAGCTAGAAACATTTTTCACTTACCGTTATTGTACACCTACCGATTTGTGAAACCGATATGTGAAACCGATCTGTGAAACCAATATGTGCAACCGATCTGGGAAACTGATCTGTGAAACCAATCTGTGAAACCGATCTGTGAATCAGATCTGTGAAACAGATCTGTGAAATGCATCTGTGAAACCGATCTGCGATAACTGATCTATGAAACTGATCTTTGAAACCGATCTGGGAAACCCATCTGTGAAACCGGTCTGTGAAACGGATCTATGAAACCGATCGGTGAAACTGATCTCACAAACCGATCTCTAAAACTGTTCTGTGAAACCGATCTGTGAATCCTATCTGTGAAACCGACCTGTGAAAAATTGTACGCCTACCATTATTGTACGCCTACCGATAGAACAACTCATAAAATTAGAAACACTATTCACAGAACTGGAAATTTGGAAAATTGTTGGGGATAAGTCACCTTGACCTCCTGGAACAATTCAAACACTATATGATCACAAAGTAATGGACCAAAGAGATCTGGGCCATTACATCGGATACCTCTCAAAACATTCTCATCCTCGAGCTTTCAAAACCTACCTAAAGTGAAAAAAAGAAACGGGGTCTAAACAACCACTCATTGAGATACCTCTCAAAAGGGAGCAAGCCACACAATCAACAAAAGAAATTCATAAATAAAACATGACAGGTCTAACCACAAAGGGAAAATCGTTACATTAAAAGAGTTAAATATCAAACAAATATGGGTATTGAGCACGTATCTGTGACTCACGTTCCCAGGTACTCTATTTAATTCCACCGTGTCACCACAAGACATGAACTAAAGGGATAGAACGCCCATGAAACACCTTCTCCTTGTGGTCATAGATCACTAACGGTCACTCCTCAAAGGTTACATCATCATCAACATCAATCTCTCCCCAATCGATGATGTGAGAGTCATCATGAAGATAATGATGAAGCTGTGATACATGGAAAACATCATGTATCTAACTCATCTGTGGGGGAAGTGCTACTCGATATGACATAGCTCTAACACGATCCAACACATCGAAAGGCCCAACAAATTGGGGACAAAGCTTACTTCCACAACCAAACCTTCGCTACCCACGATGGGGAGTCACCTGCAGAAACACATGATCCCCAAAATTAAACTCCAAGGCCCTCCTCCTTTGATCATCATATGATTTCGAACGATCTTGCACTGTCTTCATCCTCTCACAAATTACCTATACCATCTCTGTTGTATTCTGCACTACTTCCGATCTGAGAATTGCTGACTCTCTGACCCCAGTCCAGCACAAGAGAGAACGGAAAGGCTGGCCATACAATGCTTAAAACAGCACCATACCAATGGTGGAGTGAAAAATATTATTGTAAGAAAACTCCACCAAGGGTTAGTGCCTTATCCATGAACCTCCAAAATCAAGAACACAAGAGCGTAACATTTCTTCAATACTATGGGTGGTTCGCTCTGTCTGACCATCCGTTTGATTATGAAAAGTAGTTCTAAGGCATTGTTGTGAATCGAGACCATGTTGGAGACCTCTCCACAACCTGGAGGTAAAACAAGGATCTCGATCAGAATTGATCATCCTATGGACTCTATGAAGTCTCACCACCTCCTCTAGATACTGCCCTAACAAAAACACCATTGACCTTGACACCTTGATTTCTATGATGTGGGCTGATTTTGTTAAACGATCCACTACCACCCAAATAGATTCATGTCCTCTCAGAGATCGAGGGAAACAAGTAACAAAGTCCATTGAGATTTCCTCCCACATCCACAGAGGAATCTCTAATGGATGGAGAAGACCACCCGGACCATAGTGTTCGGCCTTCACCCTCTGGCAGACTAAACATCGAGACACAAACTCCGTAATGGAATTCTTCAGCCCAGACAACCAAAACGGGTTCCTTAAGGCACGTTACATCTTTGTCAAACCAGGATGCAATGCTAAAGGAATACTATGAAACTCTCTGAGAACCATCTCACACATCGTCAAAGGAGCAGAAAACCTTCTATAATACAACACTCGGTGTTGTTCATCTTCAGTCCAACCATCATGGGCCTCACCAAAACACTGTAAATATAGCCTATACCCACGGTTTCAAACCGTGGGTATAGCCCATGAAACCGTGGGTATAGGCTATACCCACAGTTTGATTAACCGTGCGATGGAGTGGCATCGGTATAGCCTTATACCCAGGTTTTGTAGAAACCGTGGGTATAGCTCACTGAAATACCATATTACCCACGGTTTACATGAACCGTGGGTATACATCTATACCCACGGTTTAGAGAACCATGGGTATAGATTGTTTTTGAAGTATAATCTATACCCACGGTTCCTTAAACCGTGGGTATAGAAACATTATACAGAACAAGCACACTTTGTTGTTGCAAAGTGCAACCTGAAGCCAAAATGCAGTGGAACTGCAACCTGAAACCTGCAACAGCAAATCAGAATGAAAAATCAATGAAAACCAGAATGAAAAATCCATGAAAACCAGAATGAAAAATCAAATAAAACCAGAATGAAAAATCAATGAAAACCAGCCTTCATCTTGCTCCTGCAACAAGCAAACCAATGTAACTGCAATGTAACTGTAGTTAAAAACCAGAATGCAAACTAGAATGAATTGTTTAAAAGCAATGTAGTAAACTTCCTATCAAACTAGAATGAATTCTTCAATGAATAAATGAATAATCTAGAATGAATTGCAACATGTAAAATCAATGTAACTGTAATGAATAAAGTAGAATGAATTGTTTAAAAACCAGAATGCAAACTAGAATAAAAAACAGATTGAATAATGAATTTTTAAACCACACTGAATAAGCATAATGCACACCAGAATGAATAATGGATTGTTAAACTAGAAATAAAACCAGAATGCATTGTTTTCAATTAATTGTTAAAACATAAGAAGAGATGGCCAAAGTTTTCAATGAATAAAAATGTTCATACCAGAAAAGTCATAAATAAATTCATAATGACAAAGTATCAAAAGCATTCATCTCTTATTAAAGTTAAATAAATACTAGTAGTGGATTCAAAATTCCTAGATGTGAACTCAAAAAATAATGCTGATATAAAAATAATCCTCTCACTCCCAGCACTCACTCCCAACCGGCACCCACCCCAACCTCACCCTACACAAAGCCCACCCCCCTGCACCCAGCCCTACCCCCTGCACCCATCCCCCACCCCTGCACCCAGCCCCCTCCCCCCTCCCACTCCCCCCACACCCAATCCAACCCCCTGCACCCAACCCATCCCCCTGCACCCAACCCCACCCCTTGAACCCAGGCCCCACCCCCTTCACCCAGCCCTACCCCCATGCACCCAGCCCCACCCCCTGTACGCAGCCCCATCCCCCTGCACTCCCTACCAACCCGCACCCAGGCCACCCTCACCCTCACCCCACCCCCTACACTCCCTCCCAACCTGTAGCCATCCCCCCTCACCATGCACCCAGCCCCTCCTCCCCATGCACCCATCCCCACCTCCCCCCTACACCCAACCCCACCCCCTGCACCCAGCCCCCACCCCCTATATATAGATTATAAATCCATATACCAAGAGGTATTATACCTATCCACGACAAACCATAATTTAAAAACTATAAATGAGAATATAAAAACCGTAAACCAGAATAAAAAATAGAGAAAACCAGAAATAAATATCAAAAAAAATTCATCCAACTCTAACCTTCTGATCAGGAGTGATAAGAGGATGATCCATCCGTAGAGAGATTAAAAATTTCCTCAGCAAGGAAGTAGCACCATCAAAAAAGAATGAGTAATTAAAACAGGATTAAAAAACCTCAGAATTAATTTTTAGAACAAAAAATCAGAACTGCTAAACAAGTCCATATACCAGTACAACATAAAGGGTCCATCCATGGATGCTCAAATTTCCACAGCAAGGCAAAATCTCATCTTTAAAGCAGGTGAAGTGAAACAAGAAGAAAAAAACCTCAGGTATAATGAAAATAGGAATAAAAAATGGTGGAGTTTTTTAATTCTTTTCAATGCACTAGGAAAAGTGTTTCAGTGTAAAGAGTACGAAGATTATCAAAGTTAATATCCTGTTAATCATACAAAATTTTAATTTTCGATTGAATTTTATGAGATTACTTGGAATGGGACTCCTAGAATACCCACTGATGTTTACATGAGTGGTGAATATAGGCTCATGGTTATGTTTATTCAGCATGTAATATGCCCACGAAAAGGATACTTTAGTATACCGAGGAATCTATACCTATTTTTCTTATACTGGAGTTACAAGGGAGAAATCGTAGAAATGTGTTTGTGGGAAGTGTCTTTAATTGTTTCTTTGAGTGATTTTATAAGTTATTGAGAAAAGGATAAGGCCACTTATTACTCTTAATATCCCCCTAGTTGTTTTCCATACTCCATAACTTCTCAAGAATTGGTGGATATCATGGAAAACATGCCCTTAAACTCACCCTTATCACTCTCTTGGTCTTTGAGTTATTTTTTCAAAAAAAATGAGCATGTTATGTAGTATGAAATCTCTTATAGTTTAGGTTCTCTTTCACACATATGGGTTCATGTAATATGTAGTTGATGTTAATTAATATCATTATTGTTGTATAATTCATCATCCCACCAATTAGTGTTTTACAATAACTGCTCAGGATACTACCATTGAGTTTATTGTATCTCATGATCCCATGGGAAAATAGATTGAGTAGTGTTAAAGGATTAATAATATTGATTTATTGTTCTAGTAATCTCTCAAATTATATCCTTGGATCATAATTCCTTACAATTATTAATGTATCCTTCTTCAACTGGATAAGTGCCATGTGGATCAATTTTAGGAGCTTTTCCTAATGTGGTTGAACTAAAGAAATTCGAAATTGATATTACGTTAACCATTTTCCATTACATTGATTTTATATTTCACACTCCCCTTATCCATATTCAACAAATTTCCCATGTCATTACATTTAATTAAGTATTATATTTTTTTAAATTCAAATTCACAATGCCTTATACTGAAGCTGAAGTATTCCATGTATAGGATACAACAGATTATTTTTTAAAATTTTAGAAAACTCAAATGTAATATGCATAGATCACATATTATGAAAAAAGAAAACAAAGTCGTATAAGCTAACATAGAAAGTCACACACACCAAATTGAAATCTACATTATAAAACACTTGAGTATAAAGTACAAGAAATCCTCTATAAATATTGAGAGGAAACATATTGAAATACCAAACATGGAATATTATCAAATTTATTTAAACATATGTATATATTTGCTTCCTTCCAATTGTTTCTATATACAAGCTCCCTCCAGTTGAATCTATCTCTCAAAAATGAATTTGGTGACCTCCCAGTGGGGTCCTTATATTGCCTCATGAAATTTCATTAAGGGTCCTTCTCAACTCCTCCTTGAATAGGTCTTCAAATACACCCTCTCATACTATAGAAAGTTTGATTTGTTCTTCATCAAGTCTTCAAGTACTATTTCTATTGAGGATCTATTCTCCTTGATCACCCTAGAACAACTGTTGCAGTGTTGGTTTTATTTTCAACCTTCCCTGACACACATTATCTCATGTATGTGTTAGCTTTCTATTTTTTTCAATGCCTAGGTTTTGATAAATGCTATTTTTTTGTCCTCCTTTGATAAAAAACAAATAATATCTTAGGTTTTTATCAATATTAGGGCCTCATAATATTTATCATACATAAATATTCATAGAATAATATATGAATATGATTTTCCATGATTTATGGAATTTGAATTATCCTGCATATCTGGTAATTTATAATTGATACTATTCCCAATAATATCACTTGTAGAATCAGATAAATAACCCCAATTGATAATTGAACAACAACATTCTTATAATCTCAACTAATCATACTACAATTATCTTCATTTAAATCTAAGAATATTTGTATATGAATTACTCATGTGTAATTTGAATTTTTGTGACCTCATTATCTCCCTTTATCTAATGAATTTAATTCTTTTAAAACATGTCTATATAAATTATAAAGCACAAAAAAATTTCCTATAAAGTAGCATGCTCCATGTTGCACTTTTAGCATCAGGAACTTCTCAAAATGGACATAATGAATGAACAAAGACATGATCCTTGCATTTGTATTGTTACTCCCTTTCCATACATCTGAGACACCATTAACACCAAAATTCCCACTAAGATCATCCTTTGTAAGGATCATTGATTAGCAAGGATACCATTCAAGAGATAATTGAAGATTACTAGTTTTTTTCATTAATAAATTTTAGAAGATTGTGTTAATGATGAAGTGAATGTTTTTTATAGAGTTTAGGATTATACTATGAGAGATATTTTGATGGAGAATTTACCTAAGGTTGAAGGTAGGAATCTGATTAGTGATCCATCTCCCTCTTATCCTTCCCCCTCAATTCCAACATCTTCATATATCACTAAAGATGAATTAGATGTGTTTAAATTAGAGATATTGTCAATACTCAAAAATGAATTTTAAAACATACACAACTCTTTACATAAAGTGATACAAGAGGATATTTAATAAGTGAATCTATATTTTAATTCAAAGGCTGAGAATATTAGATCTATTAATCCTATTTTCGAATCTTTCATGTTGAATCAAGATTATATACTTCAAGATTTCGATAATGTTTCATGATTTTCTAGTGAATTCACATGATTGAGGTATATCAAAAGTATCCAAGAGTTCATATGAATACATGCAGCAAAAAAAAGCCTTTATATCGGGACCTGTTATCGAGGGTTTAGGGAAATAACCTGGTAGGCAATGAGGATGAGGAGAGCAACTAGGGAGAAGAAGGAGATATTCCATAAAAATAGATCTCCCATCTTACATGCTCGCCCCATTCTGCACCTATAAATAGAAATAGAAACCGTGTGCGAATTGAAACTCAATAGATAATAGAAAAGGAACTAAGTGGGGGAGAGGAGAGGAGAGGATGAATAGTTCATCTAATTGACTAGGTGTCATATTAGGACTAATCTGACCAGAAAAATTTTAATATGATTTGAGTAGGTCAAAATTTTATTCCAACGTGTATGCATGTTTGAAATGGAAATTTATGGACCTTAGTTAATATTTTTTTAGTGATGATGGACCTTCAGGATAAAAAAAGGGGTGATCTAGTGGATGCATTTTTTACAGTAAGTGTATTGTGAGTTTATGATTATTTGATAAAGGTCTAGTAAAAGAATAATGTATAGTGTTTATGGTTATCCCTATTCTTTATATCTATAATATTATTCTCCTAGTTATGAATTACAACCCATAACATTGAAAATTGTATTAAAAGTATTTGATTCATTTTTTTAAAAAAATCGTACATCTAGAAGTTATACAGCGCCATGAAATTTTTTTTGTTGGATGGTTATACATGTAAATGATATACGAAAATAGATCTAGGAATGGAAGGAGGAATATAATATTGGATGTATCTCCACTCTTTCTTCTATGAGACATTCTATCGAGAGACTATACACCTAGAGAAGTTATGGGAATTCATGAAGCTATGGTAGTTTGGTTAATTAGTAACAAATGAAGTTGATAAGTTCAATATATTACTCTACTTCATATCAACCTTGAAAATAAATTAATTCATGAAAATCAATTATTTTGGAAATAGGATTAATGATTCATAAAGAGTACATTCACTACTAACTTTGCCTTAACACATACTCCAATGAATTCAAATATGTATTGTTATTCCTGGTAGATGTTTCCTTAAATTTCAATATTGTTGAGATTAGTGTGTTGTCTCTGTCAGTGGTGGTTCTCAACACAATTAAATACTTTAAGCTAGAATAAGAATCATGTAATGGTTTAGTTGGGTTGTTATGAGTATATCTTAGAACTAATGTTACTTGAGTGATGATAAGAACCAGATGCACTAATTTATTGGGGAGGGATAGATTCAAAAAAAAATAAGTTGGTAAGTATGTCATATAATTTTTTATTAACAAAATCATTATTTCTAGAGGAGTGTTGTAAATATTTAGGATGATGTGTAGGAAAACCAGTTTCATGGGTGGTGGTGGTTTCATATTGGTTTCCAAATGACATTAAATCACATGATACTTTTTAGTCGTTGAATTTTATGACAGATTAATTGCACTGTTAGATGATTAGGGAAATGGTTTTATTTATGAGGAATATCCATATTTGTATATTTTTTTCAATACTTAGAAATTCATTACATTTTATAACTAACTATAATGGAATTCAGGAATTTTTCTTGTCTAGAGTTCATGATGCATAATGTCAATATACAATGAGAATGTATGATAATGATATTTTTTTGTGATGAGATATATAGAATAATTAATCTCAAGAATAAATTTTAGAATCAAATGAGGATAATTAGGTGATTCTTAGATAGAACACAAAATAATTTATTTCCTAATCTTGACTAATGATATCAATATGTAGAAGTTGGAAATCAATGGTTGGGTGTTTTATAAAATTTTCCATGTTTGAGGAATATTTATTTCTGAAGGATAGAATAGGTTGTCATGTCTATTGTTAATACATTGTTTAGTTCACATGTAACTAGGAAGGCCTATTATTGGTTGGATTCTATCATTAATGTTATACCATGATGTAATGAGTTCATTGTTGGGTGTATCATTTAGTAATAATTGACAAGTATTAAGGTTTGGGTGTTGTTTTTGATGTGATAAATGCTTTTTGGGTTGATTGTTGGGGATCCTGAAGTACATACTCGGGAAATAACACTTGGGAACCAGAATCGAGGCATTGTACTAGCACCATGGAATGTATGGAATCAATCCAGTAGAAGGATATTATTAGAAGCAATTAAATGAATGATATTCAATGGATGTAGTTGAAAAGATGGAGTTCAGTGGACGCAACACTGCTAGTTGAATATAATTTACAATAATCCTTTTATGTTAGGATTAGAAGAATCATTCTGGAGGTTTATGTGGGTGGTTTCTAGAAGTTTTTGAACGGTTACCACTTTTCCATAAAGCGAATTCTTAAAGAATAAAAAAATTGATTGAGGAGGAGAAGTAATCTAGGTAGAAGTAGTCCATTGGATGGTTTATAGTGGAAAATGAGTAGTAAAAAGGGAATATTTCAAATGATCATGGAGGTGGTATTTAATATTGTGGACAAGATAGTGACTTTAATAAAAGGGGTATCTTTTGAATTATTAATTGAAGTTAAAAGGGTTATATTGATGGTTTTCTGTAAGTCACTCTGATTATAAGTCACTGAAGATGGATTACTAGAATAATTTATCATGAATTTTTGGAAGGAGTTGTTATGAATAATAATTAGTGGAAGATTCAAAAGGTGATGTGTATACTGAACTAGGTTCTGGAGGTTGGGGTAGTGATTTATATAGGATATAAAAATTCACTAGTTCCTAAGGGTGTATTCCTGCACATGATATATAGAACTGCTAGTTTTTTGACTAGTTAGGGACCTTTATATATTTTACATTTTAAAAATTGTTCAAAGTATTCCTAACAATTGCTTACAAGGACTAAAAAAATGCTTAGGTGGATCCCCCTGTAGAGAATACAACATGGGTGCACACAAGTGTCAAAGAAGCCATAACAAAAGGATGTTGTAGATATTCAGAAGGATAGAGACTGAAAGGAAATAAATGGAAGATGCAACAAACAAAACTTGGTGTTAGTGATTTATCATATAGGATTGTAATCTCTGATGATGTGACTATAGTTTAAGTTCTATAAGGGGTTGTGAATGATAAATAGATGTTGCAATAACAATCAGAGGAAGTAAAATTTACCTCTAAGATGAGTGATTATTGACTAAATAAACAACGCAAATCATAAAATTGTGTAGTGATATAAGAATAAGTGATTAGTTTAAAAAGAATAAGAAAAATAATGACAATAAATTCAATACCTATTTGGAATGAATTGGCCAGGAAGTTGCAGGAGGATAGGGAGATGAGATGGGGGAGCGTGGACGTCGTCAGAGCTGGGGGTAGCACGGCAAAGGCTGGGATGTCGAGGCGAGGCCCGGAGTTCCAGGTCGGGAGCGAAGCTAGAGTCGGGAGGTGGAGGCCAGTGAGTGGATGTGATGGACTGGAGATGGAGGTCGGATGGCAAGGAGGCGGAGGTCGGAGAGGGGAGGAGAGGGCTGGGAGGTGGAGGTCAAATGGCCAGGAGGCGGTGGTCGGGGAGGGGAGGATAGGGCCGGGAGTCAGCACTCGGGGGAGGCTAGGGTTGACGGTTGGCGGAAGTGTGATGGAAGTGAGGAGGAGCCCGATGTCGGGGTAAATTTAGGGGTTGAATACCCACGGTTTTATTATAACCGTGGGTATAGATAAAAAATAACCATCTATCCCCACGGTTTAAAAACCCGTGGGAATATATGTGCGGGGAAACATCACCTTTCCAGTAGTGAAAACATCTCAGTCTCTCCAGACCTCCACCTCTAAATCCCATAACTGGGACTCTTCCACCTTCAGCACCAGGGATTACTATACCATCATTTGAGAAAGACAACCTCCACCCCCAACTTCTACCATATCAAGATGCAATGCTGACAGTTCTTCCATTACTCTCCAGAAATCACTGGATTCGCGCACAGCATCACTATGTGACTTTTGGCTCAGCGCATCAGCTACAAAATTCCCTTTTCCAGGTGTATACCATATTATGAAGTTGTATTACTATGAGAACTCTGTCCACTGATGATGTCGTATGTTCATGTAATGCTGGCAGAAAACATACCTCAAACTCTTATAATCAGTGAAAACTAGAAAGCGCTCACCAACGAGGTAATGTCTCCAAAACTACACAGAAAACACAATGGCTACCATCTCATGATCATGGGTGGAATAGTTGCATTCACGGGGACACAACTGCCAAGAACCATTATAAACAACTTATCTCTACTGCATGAGAACACAGCTTAACCCCAAATGTAAAGTATCGCAGAAAACATCAAATTGGACTCCCTCAGCTGGAACACAAAGGACTGGAGCACATACTAACATCTCCTTTAGATACTCGAATGCTGCTTGACACTAATCAGTCTATATAAATGCATGATCCTTCCTAGTCAAAGCTGTCAGTGGAGTCGTAACTCGTGAGAAATCGGATACGAACCTCCTGTAGTATCATGCGAGACCAAGGAAACCTCGCACCTCTGACACTATCTTGAGGGTTGTCCAAGACACAACTGCTTCTATCATCAATGGATCCACATCTATTCCCTATTCGGACACAACATGCCCTAATAAACGGACTTCTAAACCCCAAAACTCACACTTCGACAACTTCTTGAATAGCTGATGTTGGCGAAGAACTCCCAAAATGGATCGTAGATGCTCTGTATGCTCCTCTTCAGATGTGGTGTACACCAGGATGTCATCGATGAAAACTACCATGAACATTTCTAGGAACTCACAGAACACAAAATTCATCAATCCCATGAATACAGTCAGAGCATTCTTCCTGAAAAATGGCATTACAATGAACTCATAATGCCCATGACGACAACGGAAAGCAGTCTTCGGCATATCCTCATCCTTCACATGCATATGATGATATCCCAACCGCAAGTAGATCTTTGAGAACCAAATTTCACCTTTCAGTCGATCGAATAAATCATCCATTCATGAAATATGTTAGCGATTCTTTATTGTCACTTTGTTTAAGTGACGATAATCGACACACAACCCAAACAACTGATGGCCTTCTTCACGAACAAAACTGGTCCACCCCATGGTGACACACATGGCCGAAAAAAAAACTCACTATAACAGACCATCAAGCTGTATACGTAGCTCTCATAACTCAGAAGGGGTCATCCTATATGGAGACATAGAGATAAGAGATGATCCTGGCTGTAGCCCGATCCCAAACTTGATCTCCCGTCGAGGGGGTAATTCTACAACCTCTTCTAGAAAGACATCAGGGTACTCCTCTACGAACCTAGGAAATTCCAACTGTTGAAACTCTGAAGAACTCAGCATCATCTCATCCATCATAGATGATAAGGATGGATTGTGCTTATGACCCATCTGAGGATCTCACTTACCAAAAAATACCACTTTCTCTCCATATGCACCATGGAAGATGACCTTGTTCATGAAGAAATCCATGATATCCTGCACCGAATACAAACAATCCATGCTGAATATGACATCATATGGTTGTATTCGTAAACATAGGAAATCTCCCAAAGAGCAGTGTTTCCCCAACACTAGTTACTTAAAACAAGTCAGCTCCACCTCCAACTGGCGTAGTCAATGGCAAGGGCATTGGAAGCCTCTCTACCTAATTTCCCAAAGCATGGACAAGCGTAGGTGACATGAAGGAGTGGGTATCTCCTAAATCAAAAAAGGCATACACCAAGATAGAAAACAAGAAAAGGGTACCACGAATGACGCCTGGCTCAACTGGAGCTGGAAACTCTAGAGTATGAAGCTGACCACGACCTCCTCCACGACATCTCTGACCCTGATGAAGACCACCACCATGGCCACGCTCTGCTCTCTAAGGACGGGGAGCGTCATGGGGCTGTCCTCTACCTGACCCATCTACCCTCTACTGATATAATGCTGGTGGAACAGGCTGCTACTGCCTTGGCTGGAACAGTCTCAACGGAGGAACCTGGAGTGTAGCGCCTGGTGAACGATGACAGCTCTGAAAGGTTGGGCACTCCAGCTACTGATGACCACGACCACCACAAGAGAAACAAGTGCCTGATTCATTGGCATAGGCATGATAGTTGCTGCCTCTACAGAAATAGGATTTGAAGGGCTGGGACCTACCCCCCGCTGAACGAAATCTCTTCTGCCCTGAAAATCGGGAACCCCAGACCACAGCACTGCTTCGTGAGGAATCATGCTGATTACCCTCTCGTGATGATCCAGTCCAGTCCAAAGTCCACTCGACTACATCTTCCCTCACCAGTACCTCAAGATATGTTTTTAGAATAAATGGGGTGACATGGTGCTGGATCATTGGATGCAAAGCCTCCACGAAATGCCTCGCCCTGGCCTCCTCATCTGGCAGTAGGTCTAAATCATATCGAAAAAGATTCCTGAAATGGATTCCAATCTCTCAAACACTGTAGCTCACCTGTCGAAGGGTAAGAAGCTCCTTGTGACTAGACACCTTCGCAGCCGAAAAAAGAAACATAACTCTAAACTTGTCTCAGAAATCCTCCCATGAGATCGCTGACTCCTCACGATTCCCGAGGAACAAGAACCACAACTACCTTGCTGCTGCACACAGTATTGTCGCAACCAAGGACACCAAGTGCTCCTTACGAGCACGAATCGAACTGAAGCTGATCTCAATAACCACTTACCAGTCTTTCGAGACTGCATCTGAAACAGATCCCTCATACTTATGCAGACTCTGGCGTTAAAAATCTTGGAGTGCCATCCTCCAAGTGTCGTCGTCATCAACCTCTACCCTATGGCGATCTGTTGGAATAGCCTGCGGGACATTTTTAGCGCATACCTGACGAGGATGTCGACCTTCATTCATACCTATAAAATAACAACTTTTAGAGTTCTTAAACCATGAATATGGAAGACTCAACATAAATTAATTAAATTTTTTCTTTTTTTCATTTTAGGTTAACCTATCCCAAGGTCTACCCATTCAAACACAGGCACAAGGAAGAATGATGTATGATTCTTTCCTAGGTCTCTACCCTGCAACTAGTATCACCTTTTTTAGTAGCCATTATAATCTCAAAGGTCTGTATATTATATCATAGGGGGCCCTAAGCACCTATGTCTCAGCTGGTCTCCAGTGTTTACCTCACTTTCTAAACACGAATGACACTGTTTAACTACCAACCCATGCCACTCACCTATTCCTAACTACAAACTCCATCATATCCCTCAACCTCCCCTCTGATACCACTCTGTCATGACACCCTCCCCACAAAGTGTACCGCTCCTGTGTCGACAATGTGAGAAGGGAGATAATGACCCATGAGTCCTGCCTCTAATAGGCCCCGGGTTGGCGACTAGCACTGAGGGTACAGTAAACACACAAATGGGAGGCATTACTCTCTTTGAGAACACATGCAGAAGAGATAGATAAGATAGACACCAATCAACTCCATCTCAGAACTGGAATATAAAAGAAACCCAATTGCATATATGAAATGTCATGAAAATGTACTACAACTAGAAGTGAAAAACTACATGTACCCAAAAGAAAGTAAAAACAGCAGCAACCACAAGCCCGAACATCTCCTGTAACCCCAAGCCAGTAGAAACCAGATTGATCTCCAACCTACTCCAAGTGACCTGAAAAACAATTTATATATACATAGGGTGATTATAATAGTATACTCAGTAAGATCCTCCCCAAACCCTCTCATGAAAAATTAAAGAAATCATGCTAAAGCATAGTGAACAACAAGTGAAACTAACTCATCACCTAAACTTGTATACTATGTTGCCAACCTCACCATGGCTAATCTCACCATGTAACGCATATAAGAATATATAATATAATAAATAATATCAAGGGTACCCCGCTACTACTTCCCCACTAGTTTGCCGCTTTACCCCAATGTCGCACGTCCTGAGCATCTCTCTCCAAAAATGGTTTCC
This sequence comes from Viscum album, assembly GCA_963277665.1. Lineage (NCBI taxonomy): Eukaryota > Viridiplantae > Streptophyta > Magnoliopsida > Santalales > Viscaceae > Viscum > Viscum album. The sequence continues at coordinate 120,109,368 of OY728137.1, forward strand.
CGCAGACACCTGGGTGAAGCACCACAATGTGCACCTCGTGCGACACAAAGGATTGCCCGTAGACAACTGGGCGAAGCACTACACCATACTAACAACCAAAAGTAACTAGGTTGTTTCCAGGAGAGACCACAGCTTTCATAACATGTATCATACGTTGGGTATTATACCTCAAGCCATTAGAGCCCTTACACCGATTAAGGATCCTCAAGCAATCACAGGCTACACATGTTACACCTATAGTAGTCCATAGAAAACTATATCAAGAATATATGTGTGTGAATAACTGCAAGCCATTATATCCATCTACACACAGATTTGAGGAAAACTAACCAATGTGTCTGCCAGCACAAGTAACTTCCAAGAGAAGAGAGCGGGGCCAAAGGGGGTAGTTAGCCATCCATCCTCCCACCAAAATGTTGGGGAAAACACCCCCTAAGGCTCTGAATCCCTGGGGTGTTAGTTTCACTTACTGACATGGTGGATTATCGTATAGAAACACAAAAAGTACAAGATATATTATATCTCACAACCACACTGTGGGCATTACCTAGTCATAGACACAACTACAGCTAATGTCTCTTAGACTCTGGGCTGCTACTTCTAAGACTAGGTATCCTATAAGCACACAACCATTTAAAGATCTTTATTAGATTACTTCATTCCCTTTTTATCAGTTCCAATTTACGTTAATTAAATTCATTATACATTAATTAACAATGAACAATTCTACATTAATTTTCATTAGAATCACACCCAAAGTCAATTGTTCTTTTAAAATTACAACCTCGTCATTCTATTCTAGAAACTCCATCCCTGTGGGTTGACACCATTTATTCCGTTATTAATTATAGAATTACCATCCCACATTCCCAGTCATTCTAGAAAAAAAAATTATGCTACTAAACACAAGGGGGCTCAAGACAGTGGGTAGATATACTTCCCGTCGAGTCATTGCTTCTTATAGCAAGAGAATATACCCATATTTCTTTGAGAAGCTAAACATGGAAAGGACGTGGCATACCCCATGTGTCTTCACCTCTTTTAGAAGAAGGGTATGTAATACTATCTTCCTTGAGCATTGGGGAAAAGTAAAGAAGATAAACAACCAATCAAAAATCAGCAAGCATCCAACAATCACATCCATCACATTCCATTATCCTTGGTGTCCTCCCCGATACCCACATGCATAAACTGATGCATCTCTCTAATCTAGGTGTCATATTCTTCCACAAGAAAAAGGGCCTCTATGTCCCCACATATAACAACACCCATCCAAGCTCACATCACAACATAAGTAGCAAGAAAACAAACACCAAATTTATTGGGCTCTTGGCCCTTTAGTAGTCTATAGGGTAACTCGGAACCCCTTAAGGAATCACCAAACAATCAGTTCATTAGTCCATATTGAATTAAAATATGTGTTGTTCGTATGTTCCAAATTCCGGAAACCTAATCAGCAAGCTATCACAAATAATTAAACATGCTTATTGCTCCAATTTGATTAACATCAAATCATAACCAGATCCAGATTTGTTTTCATGCCTCTTTATCTTTATCCAAAAATTATCAATTAAAACATGTTTACGTTCTTTACTGATTTCCATCAAGAACAAACATCTCAGCAATGAAAGCATATATATCACACTATCTAGAAAAACAAGAGGCAATAACATACGATCGATATCAATTTATTTATCCAGTTAAAATATCTATTATGTCAATTCCATTGACATCTAGTGGGATTAAACATGTTGACAATAAAGTTACACATAAAAGAAAGAGAAGCAACGAATCCCCTACCTCAAACAGTTCCTCACATTCTTTATCCACACAACGGGTCATGATCCCCCTCTCATGACAACTGCATCCACCCGAGGATACCACGGTATGACAGAACCAACCAAACCCCAAGAAAACCCCCATTAGAAGCATGGAGATTACATGCTATAACATGGAAAGGAGAAACAGGATAAGATGATACCCAAAGGAACAATGATAAATCATACCTTATACCGAAGATTGATCGATATAGCTTGGTTGCATCAAAATAGTGTGAAACCAATCCGAGGAGTAAAGTTTGATTGTACAACTCCTACGGGAAGGATTTAAAGGTTCTAGCATCTCATAGCCGATAACAAAGAGGAAGAAAAAGGGAGGATGATATCTTGTCCCTTTTAAATATTTAATGGGGTGACAGTTTAAGATACGCTTAATTCCCCATTAAAGGCGGATCTCATTAACCCATGCGGTTTGACCAAGTAAAAACATCTCAGGCCATAGGAATAATTAATATAGGATTTATGGTCTTTGAATCGACCATATGAGTCCTTAAAATAAGTCATTAAATGTATTTTAAATCAAAGGAAGTGTCAACGGGGAAAAACTGTAGAAAGTTGGAAACATTGTTCACTTACCATTATTGTACACCTACCGATCTGTGAAACCGACCTGTGAAACCAAACTGTGAAACTGATCTGTGAAACCAATATGTGAAACCAATCTGTGAAACAAATCTGTGAAACTAATCTGTGAAACGGATCTGTGAAACTGATCTCTGAAACTGATCTATGAAACATTGTACACCTATTGTTATAGTACACATACTGATAGAATAGTTCATAAAACTGGAAACATTATTCACATAACTGGAAATTTGGAAAAGTTTTGGGGATAAGTCACTTTGACCTCCGAGAAATCCTCAAACACCATATTTTCAAAAAGTAATGGACCGGATAGGTCTGGGCCATTACATCATATACCTCTCAAAACATTCTCGTCCTCGAGAATTCAAAACCAACCTTAAAAGACAAAAAAATGAAATTGGGTCCGAACAACCACCCATCAAGATACCTCTAAAAAGAGAGAAAGCCACAAAAGCAACAAAAGAAATTCATAAATAAAACATGAAATGTCTAACCACAAAAGGAAACATCATTACATGAAATGAGTTAAACATCAATCAACTCTAGAAACTGAGCATGTATCTGCGACTCACGTTCCCAGGTACTCTCCTCCACTCCACCGTGTCACCACAAGAAACGAAATAAGGGGTTAGAATGCCCGTGAAAGACCTTCTCTGTGAGGTCTTGGATCTCCACAGGGCGCTCCTCAAAGGTTACATCATCATCAACATTGATCTCTCCCCAATCGATGATGTGAAAGTCATCATGAAGATAATAACAGAGCTGTGATATATGGGAAACATCTTGTAACTGACTCTTATATGGGGAAGTGCTACTCTATACTCCACAGATACATCACGAGCTAACACCTTGAAAGGCCCAACAAACCCGGGATAAATCTTACTTAAACAACCAAACCTTTGCTGCCCATGATGGGGAGTCACCTTTAAAAACACATGATCCCCAAAATTAAACTCCAAGGGCCTCCTCCTTTGATCAGCATATGATTTCTAATGATCTTGTGGTGTCATCATCCTCTCATGAATCACTTGGACCATCTCTGTTGTATTCTGCACTAGTTCCGGTCTGAGAATTGCTGACTCTCAAACCCCAGTCCACTACAACAGAGAACGGCAAGGCCAACCATACAAGTCTTCAAACGGTGCCATACCGATGGTGGAGTGAAAAATATTATTCTAAGAAAACTCCACCAATGGTAAGTGCCTCATCCATGAACCTCCAAAATCATGAACACAAGAACATAACATGTCTTCAAGAGTCTGGATAGTTCACTCTGTCTGACCATCTGTTTAAGGATGAAAAGTAGTGCTAAGGCATAGTTCAGAACCAAATGTATGTTGGAGACCTCTCTAAACCATTGAGGTAAAATGAGGATCTCGGTCAGAAATGATCATCCTAGGCACTCCATGAAGTCTCACCACCTCCTCTAGATACTACCTTGACAAAACATCCACTGATCTTGACTCTTTGATTGCTATGAAGTGGGCCTATTTTGTTAAAAGATCCACTACCACCCGAATAGCATCATGTCCTCTCGAAGCTCGAGGTAAACTAGAAACAAAGTCCATTGAGATGTCTTCCCACTTCCAATGAGGAATCATTAATTACTGGAGAAGGCCACTCAAAACACGGTGTTCGGCCTTCACCCTCTGGAAGAATAAACATCGAGACACAAACGAGATGTGAAGGGCTGGGATCTACCACCGGAAGAATGGAAACACTTCTTCCCTGAAAACTGGGAACCCAAGACCACATCTCTCTTTCATGAGAAATCATGTCGATTCTATTCTCGTTATGATTCGGTTCGGGCCAAAGTCCTCTAGACAACCTCTACCCTCCCTAGTACCTCAAGATTTGTTTTTAGTATAAATGGGGTGACATGGTGCTTGATCTCTGGATGCAAAGCCTCCTCGAAATGCCTCGCACTGGCCTCCTCATCTGGAAGTAGGTCTGAAGCATATCGTAAAAGGTTCCTGGAATGGATTCCAAACTCTATAACACTACAGCTCCCCTGTAGAAGGTTAAGAAGCTCCTTCCGACTGGAAACCTTCGTAGTCAAAGAAAGAAACTCGACTCTAAACCTATCTCAGATCTACTATCATGAGATCACTGACACCTCTTGATCCCTGAGGAACAAGAACCACCACGGCCTCACTGCTCCATGTAGCATCGTCACAACCAAGGACACCCAATGCTCCTTACGAGCACGAATTGAACTGAAGCTGATCTTGACCACCTCTAACCAGTCTTCTGTGACTGTATCTGAAAAAGAGCCCGAATACATCTACAGACTTTGGCACTAAAACTCCCAGAGTGTATTCCTCCATGTGTCATCGTCATCAACCTCTACCCTGCAGCGATCTGATAGAAGAGCCTACTGGACATTTTCTTCACAAACCCGATGAGGACATCGAACTGGATCCATTCCTGTAAAATAACAACCGTTGGAGTTCATAAACCTGAAATATTGAAGACTCAACATTAATTACTTAATTGTTTTCATTTATTCATTTTAGGTTAACCTATCCCAAGGTCTACCCATTTGAACACAGGCACAAGGTTGAATGATGCATGATCCTTTCCGAGGTTTCTACCCTGCAACTAGTATCACCTTGTTTAGTAGACAATGTAAACTTAAAGGTCCATACATTATATCATAGGGGGCCCTAAATGCCTATGTCTCAGCCGGTCTCCAGTATTTAACTCAATTTCTAAAAATGAATGACACCATTTCCCTATCAACCCAAGAAACCTCACCTATGCCTAACTCCAAACACAATCCTATCGCTCAACCTCCCCTATGATACCACTCTGTCATGACCCCCTCCCCACAAAGTGTACCCCTCCTGGGTCGGAAATGTTAGAAGGGAGATAATGACCCCCGAGCCCCACCTCTAGTAGGCCCCGCGTTGGCGACTAGCACCGAGGGTATAGTAAACACACAAATGGTAGGCATTACCCTATAAGAGAACACATGCAGAAGAGAGAGATAAGATAGACACCAATCAACTCCAACTCAGAACTGGAATATAAAATAAACCCAATTGAATATATAAAATTTCATGAAAAAGTACTACATTTGGAAGGGAAAAATTTCAAGTACCCAAAAGAAAGTAAAAACAGTAGCAACCACAAGCCCGAACAGCTCCTACAACCCCAATCTAGTAGAAACTAGCTTGATCTACAACCTATTCTAAGTGACCTGAAAACTAGTTTATATATATATAGGGTGATTATAATAGTATACTCAGTAGGTTCATCACTGAAGCCTCTCATGCAAAAGTAAAGAAATCATGCTAAAGCATAGTGAACAATAAGTGAAACTAACTCATCACCTAAATAGGTATACTAAGTTCCCAACCTCACCATGGCTACTCTCACCAAGTAATGAATATAATAATATATCTTATAATAAATAATATGAAGGGTACCCTGCTACTACTTCGCCACTGGTTTTCCGCTTTTCCCCAATGTCGCACATCCTGAGCAACTCCCTCCAAAAAGGGTTGCCTGTAGACACTTGGGTGAAGCACCACAATGTACAACTCGTGCAACACAACGGCTTGACCGCAGACACCTGGGCTAAGCACTACACCATCCTCATAACCAAAAGTAACCAGGTAGGTTCCGGGAGACACCACATCTCGCATAACGTGCATCATACGTCGGGTATTATTCTTCAAACCATTACAGGCCATACACCGAGTAAGGATCCTCAGGCCATCATAGCCTATACACGTTACACTTATAGTAGTCTAGAGAAAACTATATCCATAATATATGTGTGTGAATAACCACAAGCCATTACATCCCTCTACACACAGGTATGGGGAAAACAAACCAATGTGCATGCCAGCACAAGTAACTACTAGAAGAAGAGAGAGGGGCTAAAGGGGGTAGTCAACCATCCATCCTCTCCCCAGGATGTTGGAAAAAACACACCCCAGGTCTCAAGATCCCAGGGGTGTTAGTTTGCCTTACTAATAGGGTGTAGTAGCGTATAGAAACACAAAAATTATAGGATATATTATATCTCACAACCACACTATAGGGATTACCTAGTCATAGACACAACTGCAGCTAACGTCTCTCAGACTTCGGGCTGCTACTTCTAAGACTATGTATCCTATAAGCACACAACCATTTAAGGAGATTTATTATATTAGTTCATTCCCTTTTTATCAGTTCCACTTTAAGTTAATTAAATTATTTATACTTTAATTAAGCATGAACAATTCCACATTAAGTTTCATTTGCATCACACCCAAAGTCAATTATTCCTTTAAAATTACAAACTCATCATTGTGTTCGAGCAACTCCATCACCATGGGTTAACACCATTTATCCAATTATTCATTATAGATTTACTTTCCCACATTCCCATGCATTCTAGAAAAACATTCTATACTACTAAACACAAGGGGGATCAACATGGTGGGTAGATGTACTACTCGTCGAGTCTTTGCCACTTATATCAAGAGTATAAAGCCATCCTTCCTTGAGAAGCTAAACATGGAAAGCACGTGGCATACCCCACGTGTCTTCGCCTCTTTTGGAAGAAGGGTAAGTAAGACCAGCTGCCTTGAGTAGTAGGGAAAAGTAATGTAGATAAACAAACAATAAAAAATCAGCAAGCATCCAACAATCACATCCATCCCATTCCATCATCCTTGGTGTCCTCCCCGACACCCACATGCACAAACCGATGCATTCTCTAATCTAGGCGTCATATGCTGCCACAACCAAAAGGTCCTCCATGTCCCCACATATAACAACACCCATCCAGTCTCACATAACAACACAAGTAGCAGGAAAACAAACACCACATTAATTGGGCTCTTGGCCCTTTAACAGTCAAGAGGGAAACTCATAACCCCTTAAGGAATCACTAAACAATCATTTCTTTAATCCATATTGAATTAACAGATTTGTTATTCGTAAGTTCCAGATTTAGGAAACCTAATCAGTAAGCTATCACAAATAATTAAACATTCTTACTGCACCAATTTCATTAACATCAAATTATAACTAGAACCAGATTCATTTTCATGCATATTTATCTTTAGCCAACAATTATCAAGTAATCCCGGTTTATGTTCTTTACCGATTTCCATCAAGAAAAAATAGATAAGAAAAGAAAACCTAGATATCACACTATCTAGAAAAACAAGAGGCAATAACATACGATCAATATCAATTTATTTATCTGGTTAAAATATTTATTATGTAAATTCCATTGTCATCTAGTGGGATTAAACATGATAATAATATAGTTGCACGTAAAAGAAAGAGATGAAATTAATCCCCTACCTCAAACAGTTCCTCACGTTATTTATACACACAACGGGTCATGATTCTCCTCTCGCAAAAACGACATCCACTCGAGGGTGCCATGATACGACAACACCAACCAAAATTAAGAAAAACCCCATTAGAAGCATGGAGATTACATGATATAACATGGAAAGGAGAAAAATGAGAAGATGATCCCTAAAGGAACGACAATAAAACATACCATATATCAATGATCGATCGATACAGCTTGGTCGCATCAAAATAGAGTGGAACCAATTCGAGGTGTAAGGTTTGATTGTGTAACTCTTACGGGAAGGATTGAAAGGTTCTAACGTCTCATAGCCGAGAATAAAGAGGAAGGCCAAGGGAGGATGATATCTTGTCCATTTTGAATATTTAATGGGGTGACGGTTTAAGATACCCTTAATTCCCCATTAAAAGTGGATCGCATTAACCAGCACAGTTTGACCAAGTAAAAACATCTCGAGCCATACGAATGATTAATATTGGATTTATGGTGTTTGAATCATCATTAAGAGTCCTTAAAATTAGGCTTTAAATTTATTTTACATCAATGGGTCGAAACTATAGGAAGCTTAAAACACTGTTCACATACCGTTATTGTACACCTACCGGTCTATGAAACCGATCTGTGAAACTGATATGTGAAACCGATCTGTGAAACCTATCTGTGAAACCAATCTGTGAAACCGATCTATGAAACCGATCTATAAAACCGATCTGTGAAACAAATCTGTTAAACCGATCTGTGAAACTGATCTGTGAAACCGGTCTGTCAAACCGATCTCTGAAACCGATCTGTGAAACCGATCAGTGAAACCGGTCTTTGAAACCGATTTGTGAAACTGATTTGTGAAACTGATTTGTCAAACAGATCTATGAAACTGATCTCTGAAACCGATCTGTGAAACCAATCTGTGAAGCACTGTACATCTACCGTTATTGTGCACCTACTGATAGAATAGATCATAAAACTGGAAACACTATTCACAGAACTGGAAATTTGGAAAAGTGTTGAGGATAAGTCACCTTGACCTCCTGGAACACCTCAAACATCATATTTTCACAAATTAAAGGACCGGAGAGGTCCGAGGCATTACAAATTATGTTTATTAATCAAGAATATTGTTAATATTTTATATGATAATTACAATAAAAATGTATATGTTGATTATTTTTCACTATTTTCATATGAGGAATGATCTGGACATAGTTATTTATGGGGGGCCCACTATATCCCCCCGATGCATCAGTTGGTCTCATGAGAAAACCTTATTTTGGTATACTATTATTTATTACATGTTCTTGTATAGTTTCTTCGTCGAAGCCTTCATGGTAAGTTCGAGATGTCCAATATTATTAATTAAATTACTGTGAATTCCTTTATTGATTTCCCTAAGATTATTTGATTAGTATAATATCCATGGTTATGATTTTTAGCTCATGATATTATTTATGGGGAATTATTTGATCATATTTTCTTCCAGCCATATTATGTTCACATTATTAAATGGAATGTTTTTCACCTATTTTCCTTTTCATAATTTTAATTCTTTTGTTTGATTTCTTTCATTTTACATAACCATTCTTAATAATTTGAGCTCACCCCTTATGTTTTATTTTTCCCTAGGATGCCAATATATTTATTATGGTCTATATGTATGGTTAAGATAAGAGAATAACAATATTCTCAAAGGATTATATATTTCATATTTTATATTTTCAATTGTAATATAAGGCTAAATTATTTATATAGGTTACCAAAATTAAAAAATTGATCAGTCCTTCAAGATTTAATTCCCTGTAAATTAATCCAATGTAATAAAGTAACCACTGAAAATGGTCTCCAAGAATCGTTTTCTTTATAGTTGGTATCAAAGGATGTTTTTTTGAAAATATAGAAACTATATTTATAAAAAACATTGATTTGGGAAATTTAACCCTATAATCATATTTTATATAACTCCCAAAGAAACAAAAAAATATTATTTATATATTTGTTATACCTATATTTTTAATTTATGTTATGAAGATTTAATATTATACAATAGGTTTCTTAATGTTAATGTCAAATTTAATATATGAAAAATGTTACCTAGGAGAAGTGGTGGGAACCATAACAATCCACATAATCTTTTTAGGGATTCTCCTCATGGGAGACATGATGAAGCTATAGCTGCAACTATGGCTGGAGGTGGAGCTGGAGATGAAAAACATAAAACTATACTAGGAAAGTTGACTCGGGTTATGAGAAATAACCATACCGATATTGAACTTCTTGTCGTTCCACAACATGAGGTAATAATTTAAGACCACTTTATGTATTAAAAACCTCCATCATTCAGTGTAACTAAAAATCTATTTCTTGCTGAGTAATTGATATGTTCCTTAGAGAAGATATTCCTCACCATTCAATGTCGTGAAATGGATAATGTTATCATAGTTGTTTATCATATATCAAGAGATGATTATCAACGTTAGCCATTGGATTAAAACACTAAGGACATGGAGTAAATAAAAAATATGGAATATGAAGATTTAAAACAAATTTCCATTAAGAAATATTTTCCATTCGAATAGAATGTGGATATGGAGACAAAAAAATTCAGTCTAAGACAAAAAAGGGGATGCAAAATTTTCTATGTACAAAGAAATCATTACAATGTTATCGTGGAATTATACAACCTAAATACATAATCTAAAGAGTAATATAAATAGGTACTTTTTTGGGATTAAACAATTACGTCGAAGGGAACTAGTCTACCAATCCTTTTCATCAAAAGATTATATAGTATCTTGTGCTTTTCGTGATTGAAGAATAATGATCCATGTCTTATGGTTATAAACGAAATTAAGAGATGAAGATGATGGATTAAAAAATCTATAAGGGGATGAAAAGAAATAAGTGTTCCCCCACATGTGATAATTGATTAAGAAACATCCTTGTACTTTCTTGAAGGGAATGGGAGTTTGTTACAATTATAGAGAGAAAGGCCACCAGGGACATGATTTGAATGGAAATAAATAAGTTAAAAAATAATTCAACTATAAGTATATGAGAAACTATTAAAATTAATCCATCATGTTTCAAGGTAATATACCATAGAATAAGAAAATGGAGCATAGTCATGATTATTATATTGATATGCACAATATTGAATGAAGATTATGCTTGGTTATTTAAAACCGTGAGATATGTTGTAAAAGTATTTTATTTTTGTTATAAAAATAATGAAAGGGTTATGGATTGAACCACGATACTATGTCCTAAAGGATTTGAAAGCATGTGTCAAATGATACAAATAAAAACTATTCTGTGTCAAAGAGAAATTCAATGAAAAAACATTATTATAGGAAACATAACCCTTAATAAGTGTTTAATTTTGAGATTATAATAAATAGATGATTATGGGATATCATTAGTGACCTTGAAATTAGTTAGTGATTTGGTGGTTTATCTTAAATTCTCTAGAGTATACTATATTTTTATATTTAATAAATATATCAAAGAAATTGTGTTTTATTTAAAGAATAAGGAAGAATTTGTGTTTTTAAAAATGTCTTATAGAAATTTATATTATTACAATGTTTCAACATAATACATGGTGAAGGAATTCACATGTTTGTTTTGTGATGATAAAGATCTACATAATGTTGTTTGATAGATTAATGGTAAATTAATTTTGAAAATTCAGTATCTTTCTTCCTAAAGATTTAAATTTGATATTTTGCATGATTCACAAGGCTAATCATTAATAAAATGTTTTAATAATTTGGATGAGGTTTAAATATTAATGTATTCATTCATATTAGATAACTTGATCAAACCATATTGGTTTTTGAAAATATTTTAAGATTTAAAAAATAATTATTTTCTCTATATGAATATTACAATATATTGAAAGAGAATTTTTGTGCTTCAGGCATGAAAAAATCCATTTTTGGATATTCATTTCTTGGATTAAGGTATGACGTTACTCTGGACATTGTAATTAATTATCAATGGAGTCTAAAATATAATGATTCATTATAGGAATAAAAAATGAAACTAATGAGAAAAATTTTGATGTTAAAATATTTATTTAATGTTTAATGTATTAAAGTTGTTTTTTAAAATTATATGTTTATATAATTTTACAAAAAAGGACAACCTATAGGTCGGATGATAACCCTTTGCATCTAGAAAGTCTATGAGACCTGAACCCACAACTGAAGAGTGACAAGCATGCATCACCTACCACTAGCCTACGTGATATCCAGTTAGTATAACAATATTTTCTTTATTTAAATGATATAGAAAAAAATGGTAATTTTATTTGGTAACACTATATGATCAATATAAGTTGAATGTTTAGGAATTTTTATTTGATAAATATATGTAAAATGGTAATTTAGATAAAATATGAGTTTATGGTGGAATTTTTTTAAAGCATGAAACTCTATGTGCTACGTTAATATATTTATGTATGTTATTAATCTAGTAAGTAAAATTGTTCCTCAACTCAAGAAAAATTATTTGGGAACAAAATGTTTTTTTATTTCATTTTCATTCTGGGAAATCAATGGGATTTTTAACACAACAAAGATTAATGGATTTATGATCGTAATGTTTATAGTTATCATGTTCTATATGACTCTACATCAGAACATGATAGTTATATTTCAATTACATATCAATGGAATCGCTTCCCACTAATGTTACCCTATATAGAATCCCATTTTTAGTTGACCTTCTCATTTTCATTTCCCTCTTTTTAAGATGATTATTTAGTAACCCTTTTCATAATTTGATACTTAAACACGTTTATTTAAAATTTGCAACTCCAATATTACCAATCAAGTAATTAAATTATGTGGATGTAATTTATTGAAGTAGGTGATAATGTAAGACAAAAAGATATCAAAATAAGACTATGTTTGATAGATTATATTTCAAAGATAAAATTTTAATTATTCATAGGATATAAACACATAATTTTCATTGAATTCATCTTATTCTTCAAATATAAGTTTTCTTCAAAACATATTACGCATTAATGGAAAAAATAAATATAATTAAAATTTTAAAATTTTAGAAGATTTATTTAATATAATTAATATTTCTTTATTATTCATTATTTTAAAATAATTTTCGGATTAATTTTTAATATTTTTCTGAAAGGATTTTTTTCAGTTAATAGTGAAAATTATGATTTTTATAAAAAAGTCATTTCTTGTGAATAAAATAATCAATTAAAATTATCATTATGTTTTGAATATAGTTTCAAGTAACATAAGTAATCTTTAGTTATAATTCATCAACAAAAATTATTTTTAATCAAATTTATATTTTAATTTAGAAAATTTTCATTCTTGGGTTCAAAAATAGAATTTTTCTAATAACTCTTTTAAAGTAAATAATGGTTCACCTTTTAGGTAACTAAAATAATCCCTAATGGTGAATATGTTAAATTAAATTTATGTATTATATATAAGTATATATTAATTTATTTTCATAAATAATTAATTATTAATCATATAGGAAATGGAAATTCTTTTTTTCTTAAAACATACACTTCTCAAAAACCCGCTTTCTTATTATGTATGCGGGTTTAGTTCTATTTTTTAAAAAAAAATTAATTTAATTTACTAATATTTATTCAAAATTTTGAATCATAGTTGCATAATTATTTTTTAATTTAATTTTCAATTTTTTGTAAACAAATATCTACCATGGTAAAAAAAATATTTACCACGGTATAGATAAAATAATGAAATTGGTTAATGTTAAAAGATAAAATATAAAAATAAATAAAAACAACAACTATGGAGGGTGGTGGATGTTTATTAAGAATCATAACTATCCTTTAAAGTTTTAATTATCTATATAATTATTTATAATTAATTCCACCCAAATGTGGTTGGCTTTAAATATACAATAATCATTATTTGATCACTTAAAACCACCCCTCCTCGAGTATAAATACCCCCATCACCACCCCCTTTCTACTCAAAAGAAATAAAGATACTAAAATAAATTCCATACCATATACTAACTAATATCCACACATCCAATTTATTCTGTTCTCACCATAATACCAATTCCAGGGTCCTTACAGAATCCTTCGAGGGGGTGATATTCAAAAAATAATTTTCTCAAACCACTTCTCATATTTTCTTTCCTTCTTCTATATTATAATCTCCTCCATAATCCATAAAAGAATAATTACTCTGTAATCATTTACATGCTCTAATTTTATGATTTTAATGGAATATATTATATCCCCCAATGTATTTTCTCCACATATTCAAAGAAATGAAATTATTTACCAAATTATGGTGGATAACCATCTTTGTGAAAATTGATTTTCCATTTTCCATTACTATCTTCAATGATCGTTATAAAAGTATTATTATAGTTAAATATAATTTCGGTATTTATATTATAACATATTTCATGATATGGAACATATATATATGTATATTTTATAAAACAATACTAGTTCATGATGGTGAGAAAATCCACCAAAATAAACAAAACATTTAACATTAAATTTCATCAAATGAATCATCCTTGTGTAAGAAACAAATATCATATATGAGACTATTTAAACTTATGGATTTTAATTAATACCATTCCACATAACCTCTATAGTTCTTATTCTATTTTATAATAAAATAAAAAATTTTACATAGGTGAACCGATCATGATACCATGAAATAAACTCAATCAAAAAAATGAAAATAGTAATATATTTTCAAAGAAATGGTGGTAAGATATTATAATATTATTACAAAAGGTATTATAAATATAAATATTCTAATAGAATAAATTTATAACATTCATTAAACCTGTATATTTGATCATAATGTATTAAAAACTAAAGGGAAGTGTGAGGTAACGAAATTCATAAGTCAATTTTTTTTGGGTTAAAATTATGATTTATTGATTATCTAATAATTAGATTATGTGTGAAATTCAATTTGATAATATTTTGTTTCATTTGAACTTCTTTTATATTTATTTAATGATTATAAAAATTATCAAATAATTTTATTAACGCTCACTACAAATATATGATATTATCAATATTTAAAAAAACCATAATTTTTATGCACGAACAAGTTTTATAAAATTATTTTTAATTTTTTTTTAGTATTATAGATTTATTTTTTTTAATTTATTATTACTCGTTTTTTTATTTTTACAAACTTATATGAATGGTATGTTTTTTAATTTTTTAAAAAATATTCTTTCAGACTTTTCTAACAAAAATATAGAATAATTTTTTTTAACTTATATGGTGTGAGTGGATTTTGCCTTCATAATGATTAAATAGTTGTTCAAAAAACCCATTAAAACATTACATTTTTATTTTCCAAGAAATTTGTTTCTCTTATAATTTCCAATCATTTTTGAAATAAGTGATTTTCAAAGAAGAAAAGGGTTTTTACGTCAATATTTTTTCATTGATCTCATTTAATGTTTTTCATCAATGTAAACATCCTTTTATGAATCTTATGTTTTTTAGGTAATATATTATGATATCATATTCCATTTTTTCATAATATTTTGTTTTCATTTTGACATTGGTTGTTCTATTTTGATACAATTTATTATATTATTATGGATGGCTTATGATTATGTTTACTATTCAAGTACATTATTAACCTTCCATATTATAGTTTCAATATATATTTATATATTGATAATGTTTCACTCCTTTCAAATGAGGAATGAATTGGACTTAGTATGTGATAGGTGGGGCCCACTATATCCCCTCAATGAATCAGTATATCTCGTGATAAAATCTATACTGGGTATTGGGTTATGTGTTACCCTTTTATGTATGGTTTTATGAATGAATCTGTGACAGAATTTTTTATAGGTTTGGAATTATGTATTCCTTCATTATTATATTTTATATTAATTTCAACGTGATTATACGATTATAATAATATTTTATGTCAATTTTTTGAGCTCACGTGATTATTTATGTTAAATTATTTGATCATGTTTTCTTTTTTTCATTTTAAATTCATGTTATTAAGTGGAAGGTGTTTTAGTTTTTTACATTTACATATTCTTTATTTACTCTTTATGATGAATTCCACTGTAAATAACCCTTACTGATTATTTGATCTCACCCCTTTCTTGTATTTTATTTTTTCCCCAGTATGTCAAGACATTTATTCTAGTTACAATGCAGGGTTAACCTAGGATAATAATGGTGTGCTCAAAGGATTCTCTGTGTTCTATTCAATATTATTAGTTATAATGTATGGTTTAATTATGTATATAGTTTTCAAAAAATACATAACTATTTAAACCTTTAGGATTTTTTTCCTTCTATATTATTCCAGTCTAATAAATTAATAATCAACTCATGGATATTAAGGTTAGGTCATTTACCCTAATTTTATTTGAACCTTTTCATTGAAATGATTTATGTTACATTGGTTTTATTTCTATCATGTTGGATGGATTTCTTCCTTTCCATAATTTTTTTTAATTTTGTACTTTGATGTGAAATTTATTTCTCACTTTAATATGAGTAGTTATTTATTAATTTAAAGAACTTTTTATTCTTAACATCATTCACTTTGATAGATTCTTTTTTTCTTTAATGATTCATTATGGGCTCATAGGTCATTTGAGATATAATATGTTCAACTACCACTGTTTTCATGATGTCATTGACTTATTTTATATGAGTTACCTTTAAATCACAAGTACATTGAATGTCCTGAATAGTTTTCTTAATTAGAGTTTACAATTTAATAATAACAACATAATATTTTATTTCATTACATATGTTGTTAAAATGAGTAGTCACCCAAGAAATACATTCATTTGGATTTGTGATAAATATTTTAAGATTTTTTATAAAATTATCAAGTCTTGTGTCTTTAATATTATTAATTCCTTATTGAGTAAGTTCAATAAATTTTCAAATTATACTGGTTGTTTTTCAAGTATAAACATGATTAAACTCATTTATATATAAACCATAGTGAAGAGAATTCATGGATTTTACCTCAACATCAAAATCATTAATATCATTGGGTGTCCATTTTTATTCTAGTAATTTAGTTGGAATATCACAAGTAATATCAATTTTTTAACCAATATATCCAATACCTATAAGAAAAAAATATATTTGGGATTTCCAATAACAATAGATTGTTCCATCAAAGAAAGTGTTATGACCCATTGAGTGTCCTTCGATAAAACATGAAAGGAAGAAGACATTTTTTAATGTTTTTTTTAAATCAATTGATATTTTGAAAATTTTGTTCTTAAAAGAGGATCTAATTTTTTTAAAACAAATTCAAAACAGGTCCTATAAACAAAGATTAAAACTAATTTTGAATTAAATTCCTACCTTTAAAAAATATATTGGTTAGAGTAAAAAAAAATAGGGCTGAATTGAATTTTAAAATAATAAAACAATATATGTATACAAATATGGAATTGAGAAATAAAATAAAATAATAAATGATGTTGAAATTAAATAAAAGAAAAGGAAAACACTTTGTTAAGAACGTTAAGTAATAACACAATTGTGTTCCACTACATATACCACATCAATTTCACAAGGATTTATAAAATAAATCAATAGTATTTTGTTTTTTCTTGGAAATATGAAAAAATAGATACACTTTAGCATAAATGGGGTGACCTGGAGGTGGATCTCTGGATGTAGAGCCTCGTCGAAATGCCTCGCCCTAGCCTCCCCATCTGGAAGTAGGTCTGAAGCATATCGTAAAAGGTTCTTGAAATGGATTCCAAACTCTATAACACTAGATATCCCCTGTAGACGGTTAAGATGCTCCTACCGACTGGACACCTTCACAGTTGAAGAAAGAAACTCGACTCTAAACCTGTCTCAAAACTCCTCCCATGAGATCTCTGACTCCTCATGATCCTCGAGGAACAAGAACCACCATGGCCTCGTTGTTCCATGTAGAATCGTCACAACAAAGGACACCCAATGCTCCTTATGAGCACGAATCGAACTGAAGCTGATCTCGACCTCCTCTAACCAGTCTCTTGTGACTACATCTGAAATAGAGCCCTCGTAAATCTACAGACTTTGGTGTTGAACCTGGATCAACACCTGTAAAATAAGAGCCGTAAGATTTCATATACCTGGAATATGGAAGACTCAATATTTATTAGTTAATTTTTTTCTTTTATTCATTTTAGGTTAACCTATCCCAAGGTCTACCCATTCAAACACATGCATAAGGATGAATGATGCATGATCCTTTCCTAGGTCTCTACCCTACAACTAGTATCACCTTGTTTAGTAGACATTGTAAACATAAAGATCCATACATTAGACCATAGGGGGCCCTAAATGCCTATGTCTCAGTCGGTATTCAGTGTTTACCTCAATTACTAAACATGAATGACACAATTTCCCTACCATCCCAGGAAACCTCACCATTGCCTAACTCCAAACTCAATCCTATACCTCAACCTTCCCAATTATACCTCTCTTCCATGACCCCCTCCCCACAAAAGGTACCCCTCATGGTTCAGAAATGTGAGAAGGGAGATAATGACCCACGAGTCCCACCTCCAGTAGCCCTGGGGTTGGCGACTAGCACCGAGTGTATATTAAACACACAAATGGTTGGAATTACCCTCTAAGAGAACACATGCGGAAGAGAGAGATAAGATAGAAACCAATCAACTCCAACTCAGAACTAGAATATAAAAGAAACCCAAGTCAATATATGGGATTTCATGAAAAAGTACTACATTTGGAAGGGAAAAACTACAAGTACCCAAAAGAAAGTAAAAAAGCAACAACCACAAGCCCAAACAGCTCCTACAACCCCAAGTTAGTAGAAACTAGCATGATCTCCAACCTATTCCAAGTGACCTGAAAACTAGTTTATATATACATAGGGTGATAATAATAGTATTCTTAGTAGGATCATCACCGAAGCCTCTTGTGAAAAAGTAAAGAAAGCATGCTAAATCACAATGAACAACAAGTGACACTAACTCGTCACCTAAACAGGTATACTAAGTTCCCAACCTCACCATGGCTACTCTCACCAAGTAACGTGTATAATAATATATCTTATAATAAATAAAATGGAGGTTACCTCGGTACTACTTACCCACTGGTTTTCTGATTTTCCCCAATGTCGCACATCATGAGCATCTCTCTCCAAAAAGGGTTGCTCGCAGACACCTGGGTGAAGCACCACAATGTACAACTTGTGCAACCCAAAGGCTTGCCCGCAGACACCTGGGCTAAGCACTACACCATCCTCATAACCAAAAGTAATCAGGTAGGTTCTGGGAGCCACCACATCTCGTAAAACGTGTATCATACATTGTGTATTATACCTCAAGCCCTTACAGCCCATACTCCGAGTAAGGATCCTCAGGACATCACAGCCTATACAAGTTACACCTATAGTAGTCCAGAGAAAACTATATCCATAATATAAGTGTATTAATAACCGCAAGCCATTATAGCCCTCTACACACAAATATGGGGAAAACTAACCAATGTGCCTGCCAGCACAAGTAACTACCAGGATAAGAGAGCGGGGCCAAAGGGGGTTGTCAACCATCCATCCTCACACCATAATGTTGGAAAAAACACCCCCAAGGCTCAAGAAAATAGGGGTGTTAGTTTCCCTTAATAATAGGGTGTATTAGTGTATAGAAAAACAAAAATTATAGGATATATTATATCTCAGAACCACACTATAGGCATTACCTAGTCAAAGACGCAACTGCAACTAACGTCTCTCAGACTCCGGGCTGCTACTTCTAAGACATGGTATCCTATAAGCACAGAACCATTTAAAGAGATTTATTAGATTAGTTCATTCCCTTTTTATCAGTTACACTTTATTTAAATTAAATTATTTATACATTAATTAACCATGAACAATTCCACATTAAGTTTCATTAGCATCACACCCAAAGTCAATTGTTCCTTTAAAATTACAACCTCATCAATATGTAACAGAAACTCCATCCCCATGAGTTAACACCATTTATTAAATTATTCATTATAAATTTACATTCCCACATTCCCATTCAATCTAGAAAAACATTCTATACTACTAAACATAAGGGGGCTCAACACGGTGGGTAGATGTACTACATGTCGAGTCTTTGTCGCTTATAGCAAGAGAATATACCCATCCTTCCTTGAGAAGCTAAACATCGAAAGAACATGGCATACCCCCCATATCTTCACCTCTTTAGTAAGAAGGGTATGTAAGACCAGCTTCCATGAGTAGTAGGGAAAATTAATGTAGATAAACAACCAATAAAAAATTAGCAAGCATCCAACAATCACATCCATCTCATTCCATCATCCTTGGTGTCCTCCCCGACACCCAGATACATAAACCGATGCATCTCTCCACTCTATGAGTCATATGCTCCCAGAACAAAAATGGGCTCCATGTCCCCACATATAACAACACCCATCGAGGCTCACATCACAAAACAAGCAGCAGGAAAACAAACACCACATTAATTGGGCTCTTGGCCCTTTAACAGTCAAGAGGGAAACTCAGAACCCCTTAAGGAATTACCATAAAATCATTTCTTTAATCCATATTGAATCAACAGATTTGTTATTCGTAAGTTCCAAATTCAAGAAACCTAATTAGTAAGCTATCACAAATAATTAAACATGCTTATTGCACTAATTTGATTAACATCAAATTACAACTAGAACAAGATTCATTTTCATGCCTCTTTATCTTTAGCCAATAATTATCATTTAATCTTGTTTACATTCTTTACTGATTTCCATCAAAAAGAAATATCTAAGCAAAGAAATCATAGATATCACACTATCTAGAAAAACAAGTGGCAATAACATAGGATCGATATCAATTTATTTATCTAGTTAAAATATCTATTATGTCAATTCCATTTTCATCCAGTGGGATTAAACATGATAACAATATAGTTGCACATAAAAGAACGAGAAGAAACGAATCCCCTACCTCAAACAGTTCCTCACGTTATTTATACACACAACGGGTCATGATTCTCCTCTCGTGACAATGGCATCCACTCGAGGATGCCCTGATAAGACAACACCAACCAAACCCAATAAAAACCCCATTAGAAGCATGGAGATTACTTTCTATAACATGGAAAGGAGAAAAATAAGAAGATGCTCTTTAAAGGAACAATGCTAAAACATACCTTATATAAAATATTGACTGATCCAGCTTGGTCACATCAAAATAGAGTGGAACCAATCCGATGTGTAAAGTTTGATTGTGTAACTCCTATGGGAAGGATTTAAAGGTTCTAGTGTCTCATAGCCGAGAACAAAGAGGATGACCAAGGGAGGTTGATATCTTTTCCATTTTAAAAATTTAATGGGGAAACGGTTTAAGATAAGTTTAATTCCCCATTAAAAGAAGATCACATTAAACCACGTAGTTTGACCGAGTAAAAACATTCTGATCTATAGGAATGATTAATATTGGATTTATGGTCTTTGAATCGGCCTTAAGAGTACTTAAAAATAGGCTTTAAATGTATTTTACGTCAAAGGAAGTGTCAAAGGGGCGAAACTGTAGGAAGCTCGAAACATTGTTCACCTTGCATTACTGTACACCTAACGGTCTTTGAAACTGATCTGTGAAACCGATCTATGAAACCGATCTGTGAAACCGATCTATGAAACGGATCTCTCAAACTGATCTGTGAAACCGATATATGAAACTGATCTATGAAACAGATCTGTGAACCCAATCTGTGAAACCGATCTGTGAAACCTATCTGTGAAACTGATCTGTGAAACCAATCTGTGAAACTGATCGGTGAAATGGATCGGTGAAACCGGTCTTTGAAACTGATTTCTGAAACTGATCTGTGAAACTGATCTGTAAAACTGATCTTTGAAACTGATCTCTAAAACTGATCTGTGAAACAGATCTGTGAAACATTGTACACCTACCGTTATTGTACACCTACCGATAGAATAGTTCATCAAACTGGAAACACTATTCACAAAACTAGAAATTTGGAAAAGTGTTGAGGATAAGTCACCTTGACCTCTTGGAACACCTCAAACACCATATTTTCACAATGTAATGGATTGGAGAGGTCCGAGGTATTACACATTATGTTTATTAATCAAGAATATTGTTAATATTTTATATAATAGTCACAATAAAAATTTATATGTTGATGATGTTTCACTATTTTTATATGAGGAATGATCTTGACATAGTAATTTATGGGGGGCCCACAATATCCCCTTGATGCATCATTCAGTCTCATGAGAAAACCTTATTTTTGTATTATCTTATGTATTACCTGTTCTTATATAGTTTCCTCGTCGAAGCCTTCATGGTATGTTCTAGATGTCTAATATTATTAACTAAATAACTATGAATTTCTTTATTGATTTCCCTAAGATTATTTGATTAGTAGAATATCCATGGTTATGATTTCTAGCTCATGAGATTATTTATGTGGAATAATTTGATTATATTTTCTTCCATCCGTACTATGTTCACATTATTAAATGGAATGTGTTTCACCTATTTACCTTTCTATAATTTTAATTCTTTTGTATGATTTCTTTCATTGTGCATAACCATTCTTAATAATTTGATCTCACCCCTTATGTTTTATTTTTCCCTAGGATGCCAATATGTTTATTATAGTCTATATGTATGGTTAAGATAAGAGAATAAAAATATTCTCAAAAGATTATATATTTCATGTTTTATATTTTCAATTGTAATATAAGGTTATATTATTTATATAGGTTACCAAAAATAAAAAATTGATCAGTCCTTTGAGATTTAATTCCCTGTATATTCTTCTAATGTAATAAAGTAACCACTAAATATGGTCTCCAAGAATCCTTTTCTTTACAGTTGGTATCAAAGGATGTTTTTTTAAAAATATAGAAACGATATTTAAAAAAACATAGATTAGGGAAATTTAACCCTATAATCATATTTTATATAACTCCCAAAGAAACAAAAAATATTTTGTATAGATTAGTTATACCTAAATTTTTAATTTATGTTATATAGATTTAAGATTATACATTATGTTTCATAATTTTAAGGTCAAATTTAATATATGTAAAATGTTACCTTGGAGAAGTGGTGGGAACCATAACAATCCACATAATCCTTTAAGAGATTCTCTTCCTGGGAAACTTGATGACGATATAGCTGCAACTATGGCTGGAGGTGGAGCTGGAGATGAAAAACATAAAACTATACTATGAAATATGACTTAGGTTATGAGAAATAACCATACCGATATTGAACTTATTGTCGTTCCACAACATGATGTAACAATTTAAGGCCACTTCATGCATTGACAACCTCTATCATTCAGTGGAATTAAAATCTATTTGTGGCTGAGTAATGGATATGTTCCTTAGAGAATATATTTCTTGCCTTTCAAAGTAGTGAAATGGATAATGTTATCATAGTTTTTTATCATATATCAAGAGATGATTATCAACGTTAGTCATTGGATTAAAACACTAAGGACATAGAGTAAATAGAAAATATGGAATATGATGATTTTAAACAAATTTCCATTAAGAAATATTTCCCATTCGAATAGAATGTGAATATGGAGAAAAAAAATTGCAGTCTAAGACAAAAAAGAGGATGAAGAATTTTCTAAGTACAAAAACATCATTACAAGGATATCATGGAATTATATGAACTAAATACGTAATACAAAGAGTAATATAAATAGGTACTTTTTTGGGCTTAAACAATTACGTCAAAGGGAACTAGTATACTAATCATTTTCATCATAAGATTATATAGTATCTTGTGCTTTCATGAATGAGGAATAATGATCCATGTCTTATTATTATAAAGGAAATTAAGAGATGAAGATGATGGATTATAAAAAAATAGATAAGGGGATAAAAAGAAATAAGTGTTCCCCCACATGTGATAATTGATTACAAAACATCCTTGTACTTTCTTGAAGGGAATGGGAGTTTGTTACAATTATAGAGAGAATGGCCACCAAGGACATGATTTCAATGGAAATAAATAAGTTACAAAATAATTCAACTATAAGTATATGAGAAACTATTAAAATGAATCCATCATGTTTCAAGGTAATATACCATAGAATAAGAAAAGGGAGCATGGTCATGATTATTTTATTGATATGCACAATGTTGAATGATTAATATGCTTGGGTATTTAGATCCATGAGATATGTTGTAAAAGTATTTTATTTTTGTTATAAAAATAATGAAAGGCTTATGGATTCAACCACGATACTATGTCCTAAAGGATTTGAAAGCATGTGTCAAATGATACAAATAAACAAATTTAGTGTCAAAGAGAAATACCTTGAAAACACATTATTATAAGAAATATAACCCTTAATAAGTGTTTAATGTTGATATTATAATCCAGAGATGATTATGGGATATCATTAGTGACCTTGAAATTAGTTAGTGATTTTGTGGTTTATCTTATATTTTCTAGATTATACTGTATTTTTAGATTTAATAAATATTTCAAAGAAATTGTGTTTTATTTAAGGAATAAGGAAAAATTGGTGTTTTTAAAAAGGTTTTATAGTAATTTATGTTATTACAATGTTTCAAGATAATACATGGTGAAGGAATTCACATGTTCGTTTTGTGATGATAATGATCTTCATCATGTTGTTTGAGAGATTAATGGTAAATTAATTTTGAAAATTTAGTATCCTTATTCCTAAAGATTTAAATCTTGATATTTTAGATGATTCATAAGGCTAATCATTAATAAAATGATTTATGAATTTGGATGGGGTTTAAATATTAATGTCTTCATGTATATTAGATAACTTTATCAAACCATATTCTTTTTTGAAAATAGTTTAAGATTGAAAAAAATAAGTCTTTTCTCTATATGGATATTAAAATATATTGAAAGATAATTTTTGTGCTTCGGGCATGAAAAAATCCATTTTTGGATATTCATTTCATCGACTAATGTATGACGTTACTCGAGACATTGTAACTAATTACCCATGGAGTCTAAAAAATAAAGATGCATATAAGAATAAAAAATGAAACTAATGAGAAACATTTTGATGTTAAAATATTTATTTAATGTTTAATATATTAAAGTTGTTTTTTAAAATGATATGTTTATATAATTTTACCAAAAAGGACAACCGATAGGTAGGAAGACAACCCTTTGCATCTAGAAAGGTCATGAGACCTAAACCCACAACCGATGAGTGACAAGCGTGCATCACCTACCACTAGCCTACGTGATATCCAGTTAGTATAACAATATTTTCATTATTTAAATCATCTAGCAATAAAAAAGGTAATTTAATTTGGTAACACTATATTATTAAGATAAGTTGGATATTTTGAAATTTTTATTTGATAAATATATGGTAAATGGTAATTCAGATAAAAGATGAGTTTATGGTGTAAATTTTTTAAAGGATGAAACTCTACGTGCTACGTTAATATATTTATGTATGTTGTTATTCTAGTATGTAAGAGTGTTCCTTAACTCAAGAAAAATTATTTGTGAAAAAAATATTGTTTTTATTTCATTTTCATTCTGGTAAATCAATGGGATTTTTAACCCAACAAAGATTACTGGATTTCTGATCGTAATGTTTGTAGTTATCATGTTCTATATGACTCTACATCAGAACTTGATAGTTATATTTCAATTACATATCAGTGGCATCACTTCCCACTAATGTTATCCTATATTGAAACCCAGTTTTTAGTTGACCTTCTCATTTTCCTTTCCCTCTTTTTAAGATGATTATTTAGTAACCCATTTCATAATTTCATACTTACACAAGTATATTTAAACTTTTCAACTCCAATATTACCAATAAGTAATTAAATTATGTAGATTTCATTTAATGTAGTAGATAATAATGTAAGACAAAATGATTTCAAAATAAAACTATGTTTGATAGATTATATGTCACAGATAAAATTTTAATTATTCAAAGGATATAAACACATAATTTTCATTGAATTCATCTTATACTTCAAATATAAGTTTTCTTCAAAAAAATTATGCATTAATGGAAAAAATAAATATAATGAAAATTTTAAAATTTTAGAAGATTTATTTAATATAATTAATATCTCTTTATTATTCATCATTTAATAATAATTTTAGGATTAATTTTTGATATTCTTCTGAAAGGATTATTTTTCAGTTAATAGTGAAAATTCCGATTTTTGTAAAAATGTCATTTCTTGTGTATAAAATAATCAATTAAAAGAATAATTATGTTTTGAATATAGTTTAAAGTAACATAAGTAATATTTACTTATAATTCATCAACAAAAAGTATTTTTCATCAAATGTATATTTAAATTAAAAAAAATCATTCTTTGGTTCAAAAATGGGATTTTTCTAATAACTCTTTTAAAGTATATAATGGTTCACCTTTTAGGTAATTAAAATAATCCCTAATGGGGAAGATGTAAAATGAAATTTATGGATTGTATATAAATATATATTAATTTATTTTCATAAATTGATAATTATTAATCATATAAGAAATGGAAATTCTTTTTTTCTTAAAACAAACACTTATCAAAAACTCGCTTTATCATTATGCATGCAGGTTTAGTTATTTTTTTTTTTAAAAATGTTAATTTAATTTACTAAAATTTATTCGAAATTTTGAATCATAATTGAATAATTATTTTTTATTTTAATTTTCAATTTTTTTACAAAAAAATATTAACCATGGTAAAAATATATTAACCACGGTATAGATAAAATAATGAAATTGGTTAATGTTAAAAGATACAATATAAAAATAATTAAAAACTACAACTATGGAGGGTGGTGGATGTAATTAAGAATCATAAATATCCTTTAAAATTTTAATTATATATATAATTATTTACAATTAATTCCACCCAAATGAGGTTGGCTTTAAATATAAAATAATCATTGTTTGGCCACTTAAAACCAGCCCTCCTTGAGTATAAATACCCCCATCACCACCTCCTTTCACCTCAAAATAATTAAAGATAATAAAATAAATTCAAGACCATATACTAACTAATATCCACACATCCAATTTATTCATTTCTCACAAAAATACCGATTCCAGGGACTTTACAGAATCCTTCAAGGGGGTGATATTCAAAAATTAATTTTCTCAAACCACTTCTCGTATTTTCTTTCCTTTTTCTATATTATAATCTCCTCCATAATAAATAAAGGAATAATAACTCTATAATCATTTACATACTCTAATTTTATGATTTTAATGGAATAAATTATATCCCCCCAATATATTTTCTCCACATATTCAAAGAAATGAAATCATTTACCAAATTATGGTGGATAACCAACTTTGTGAAAATAGATTTTCCTTTTTCCATTACTATCTTCAATGATGGTTATAAAAGAATTATTATAGTTAATTATAATTTAAGTAATTATATTATAACAGATTTCATGATATAGAACATATATATATATATATATATTATATGAAACAATACTAGTTCATTATGGTGAAAAAAGCCACCAAAATAAACTAAACATTTATCACTAAATTTCATCAAATGAATCATCCTTGTGTAAGAAACAAATATCATATATGAGACTATTTAAACTTATGGATTTTAATTAATACAATTCCACATAACATCAATAGTTATTATTATATTTTATAATAAAATAAAAAATTTTACATAGGTGAACCGATCATGATACCATGAAATAAACTCAATAAAAATAATGAAAATAGTAAAATATTATTAATGAAATGGTGGTAAGATATTATAATAGTATTACAAAAGGTATTATAAATATAAATATTTTAATAGAATAAATTTATAACATTCATTAAACCTTTATATTGTATCATAATGTATTAAAAATTAAAGGGAAGTGGGAGGTAATGAAATTCATAACTCAATTTTATTTTTTTGGGTTAAAATTATGATTTATTGATTATTTAATAATTAGATTATGTGTGAAATTCCATTTGATAATATTTTGTTTCATTTGAACCTCTTTTATATTTATTTAATTATTATAAAAATTATCAAATGATTTTATTTACTCTCACTACATTGATATGATATTATCAATATCTAAAAAACCGTAATTTTTATGAATGGAAAAGTTTTATAAAATTATTTTTAAGAAAATTTTTAGTATTATACATTTATTTTTTAAAGTTATTATTACTCGTTTTTTAATTTTTACAAAATTATATGAATGGTATGTTTTTTAATTTTCTAAAAAATATTCTTTTAGACTTTTCTAACAAAAATATAGAATAAATTTTTTTTAACATATATGGTGTGAGTGGATTTTTCCTTCAAAATGATTAAATAGTTCTTCAAAAAATCCATTAAAATTTTACATTTTTATTTCCAAGAAAGTTGATTCTCTTATAATTTCCAATCATTTTTAAAATAAGTTATTTTCAAAGAAGAAAAGGGTTTTTACCTCAATATTTTTTAATTGATCTCATTTAATGTTTTTTCATCAATGTAAACATACTTTGATGAATATTATGATTTTTTAGGTAATATATTATGATACCATATTCCATTTTTTCGAAATATTTTGAATTGATTTTGACTAAAGTTGTTCTATTTTGATACAATTCATTATATTATTATGGATGGCTTAGGATTATGTTTACTATTCAAGTACATTATTAAAATTTCATATTATAGTTTCAATATATATTTATATATTGATATTGTTTCACTCCTTTCAAATGAGGAATTAATTGGACTTAGTATGTGACAGGTGGGACCCACTATATCCCCTCAATGCATCAGTATATCTCGTGATAAAATCTAGATTGGGTATTGGGTTATGTATTACCCTTTTATGTTTGGTTTTATGAATGAATCCTTGACAGAATTTTTTATAGGTTTGGAATTATGTATTCTTTCATTATTATATTTTATATTATTTTCAATGTGATTATATGATTATAAAAATATTTTAGGTCAATGTTTTGAGCTCATGTGATTATTTATGTTAAATTATATAAACATTTTTTATTTTTTCCATTTTAAATTCATGTTATTAAGTAGAAGGTGTTTTAGTTTTTTACATTTACATATTTTTTATTTACTATTTATGGTGCATTACACTATACATAACCCTTACTTATTATTTGATCTCACCCATTTCTTGTATTTTATTTTTTCCCCAGTATGTCAAGACATTTATTCTGGTTGCTATGCAGGGTAAACCAAGGTTAATAATGTTGTCCTCAAAGCATTCTCTGTGTTCTATTCAATATTATTAGTTAAAAATTATGGTTTAATTATGAATATAGTTTTCAAAAAATACATAAATTTTTCATCCTTTAGGATTTTTTTCATTGTATATTAATAAAGTCTAATAAATTACCAATCAACTCTAGGATATTAGGGTTAGGGCCTTTACCCTAATTTAATTTGAACCTTTTCATTGAAATTATTTCATGATACATTAGTTTTATTTCTATCATGTTGGATGGATTTCTTCCTTTACATAATTTTTTTTTATAACTTTGATGTGGAATTTTTTTCACTTCAATATGAGTAGTTATTTATTAATTTAAATGAATTTTTTAATCTTAACTTCATTCACTTTGTTAGATTCTTTTTTTATATAATTCTTCATTATGGGCTCATAGGTCATTTTAGATATAATAATTTCATCTACCACCGTTTTCATGATTTCTTTAACTTATTTTATATTCATTACCTGTAGATCCCAAGTATATTGAATGACCTGAATAATTTTCTTAATTAGAGTATACAATTAAATAATAACAAAAATATATTTTATTTCATTGTATATGTTGTTAAAATGAGTAGTCACCCGAGAATTACATTCATTTGGATGTGTGATAAATATTTTAAGATTTTTTATTAAATTATCAAGTCTTGTGTCTTTAGTATTTTTAATTCCTTATTGAGTAACGTCAATAAATTTTCAAATTTTACTGCTTTTTTTTCAAGTATAAACATGATTAAACTCATTTATATATAAACCTTTTTGAAGAGAATTCATGGATTTTACGTAAACTTAAAAATCATTAATATCATTGGTTGTCCATTTTTATTCTAGTAATTTAGTAGGAATATCACAAGGAATATCAATTTATCAACCAATATCTCCAATACCTATAAGAAAAAAATTTATTTGGGCTTTGTAATAAAAATATATTTTTCCATCAAAGAAAGGGGAATGACCCATTGAGTGTCCTTTGATAAAACATGAAAGGAAGAAGTCATTTTTTAATGTTTTTTCCTTGAAATCAATTGATATTTTTAAAATTTTGTTCTTAAAATAGGATCTAATTTTTTTAAAACAAAGTCAAAACAGCTCCTATAAACAAAGTTTAAAACTAATTTTGAATTAAATGCCTACCTTTAAACAAAATATTGGTTAGAGTAAAAAAATAGGGGTGAATTTAATTTTAAAATAATAAAACAATATATGAATACAAATATGGAATTTAGAAATAAAATAAAATAATAAATGATGTTTAAATTAAATAAAAGAAAAGGAAACCACTTTTTTAAGAAAGATAAGTAATAACGCAATTGTGTTCCACTATATATCCCACATCAATTTCATGAGGATTTATAAAATAAATCAATATTATTATTTTTTATCTTAGAAATATGAAAAAAGAGATACTCTTTATTTTTACTAGCAGAGAGAATGTAACTAAATAATGGTAGTATGTTTCTTTTGAATGAAATAATAGAGGAAACTTTAATAAGTTTTTTACAAGATATTTACTAGAATAAATAATAAAAACAAAAGAATCATAGTTTCAATGGTAACCAAGAACCCCTAAGAAAATATATATAAGATAAGGTTTGGTTTGCAAAAAACAATTTAAGATTATTCTCTAATATATTTATAATATAGAATATAAAAATTAAGAGAGGTAGAGAGAAATTATTAGAGGGTGATTTAAAATAAGATCAAACATATTATTATAATTATGATCACAATCATATATATATGAATTTTGATATAGTTTTCATTCATGGATTATTTTAAAGCCTCCCCCAAATGTATTTGTAGGCTATAATGGTTTTGGTAATATTCTAGAATCAATAATGTGAAATTATGTCATTAGAGATTGATTCTATAAAATCCCTATTCCGGAAGATACCTAGAGGTGCCCATACCAAGTTGGTAACATGGCCACAAGCGCATTTCCCCAAACGACAGAGGTTTCCAACTAGTAGCGAGGGCCTTGGGAGTAATAAATGGGAAATTATGCACTCATTGGAAGAGTAACACAGTGGAAATAATATATATACAATAGTGGAAGCTGTATAAATATTCAATAAGTAAACCGTAAAAGAATGAAGAAATAAAAAACCAGAGCACATATATATAATGATGGTTGATACATATGTCTAGGAAAGCAGACAAACATGTCACAATGCTGTAATACTATGACAAACCAAAGTACAAAAGGAAACAGATAGAATCTAGTAGTATCACAAGCCTCTACTTGGCCCCATTCTCTCAATCTCCACAGCAATCACATACCAGAAGTAGAAGGTTGCATGACCTTATCTATGCCTGCAATAATATAATCTGTTTGTCCATAAAAACATGACCCAAACAGGTTGTGAGACCAATCCAAGTAGCCAACCACCTAAAGATATATTCCTAACATTAAGTGAATATATATGGCAGGTAATAAGAAAAATCAAGCAGTAACAAGGATGTACTCAAAAGTAACAATGCTACGAATTAAATTACAATCAATTTACATTTAACAATTTATCCAAAAAATTAAAAATACTAGAAACCCTTTGGAAACGTTCTCACAACCTATCCATTCTGGTTCAGATAACAATCATAAGTAACCCTCTAGGTAGTTATCATAGCCTAACCCCTCTTGTTTAATTTACCACAAGGATATATAGAAGGCTCCCTAAGGAAGCACTCACTGTCGATTTCCCCATATTGTCATGTGTAATCAAATACTCTTTGAGGAATCAGTCACCATCAATTCCTGATATAGTCTTTTATTGGTAAACTATACACACTTTGAGGAATCACTCAATGAAAATTCCTAACATGGTCTCATAACGTAACTATAGACACTCTGAGGCAGCACTCAACGTCAATCCCCCCTATGGTCACACAGTAAGATAATTATAACAGACACATTATGAAAGCCCTCAATGTCAATTTCCCTTATAGTCTCACTACACCAGGTTCTCGCAGCCCCGTGTAAAGCAATCATGCAGGAACAATAACCAACAACCAAAGTAAACCTCAAAGTACAGCTTGGCTAAAGTAGCTACAAGTCCAGGCACAACATATCAGATAAATAATCACTCTTTCCTAAAAACACCAGTAATGGAAAACAAAATATCATACCAACAGGCAATGCTAGACAAAACTATCATTATCAAGAAAACATGTGAAAAACATCTATATCCTAGAAAGGTTAGCCTTATTCACAGAAATTAACCTATATCCAAACAAACAAGGAATAACATTCAATAACAGGGCTAAAATCCATAAACATGCAATACCCGGAACAAGGGTGTTGGGAACTTTTGCACATATAACTCAACGACTATCTACCGAAATGCACAAACCACCTACCTCAGCATTGTACAAATGATATACATGAACCTCATGTCTTAAATTTCCCTAGAATGTTGTAGATCTACAATATTTTAAAAAACGTTCAAGCATGGATATCTCGCGAAAGAGGAGAAATTGGGAGATGATGTTCAAGGAGAAGGGAAAACTGATTGTGGCGATTGCAACGCAATTGACGATGGTCGATTCAGAGAAAAAACATCATATCGGGGGCTTAGAGAAGAATTGCGGCCTTACAGACACTCCTGGGGGAAATAGGTCGAGAAGAAGTGTGTTATGTCCATCAAATGCGACCCTGGTCCTTTTAACGAAAAAAAAGTACACACCATGTTCTTTAAAAGTATGTGGCTTGTACTTTCCCTTTCTATCCTCCGCTTTAGGCAGTATCTATATCACCACACATGTCAATGTTCCTGACCATTACATGGCCCCTACACGGTCACTCGCGACATTCGGGTACACGGTTTTCACTTAAAATACACTACATGTGCTCCTAAAATTTCCAAAAACTCTTCTTTTTTCTCAAAAACAACAAGAAAGGAAAAACATACCCTAAAAAAATCTAGATTATTACAAACTTCTCCCTTAAAGAAATTCTTCCCTAAATTTCCCTAACAAGGAGGCATAGTAGAAGAATACATGAATAGCTCCGACCATTTTGATCGTACATTGACCTCCCTCTCCTAAGTCATGTATTGTACCTTCCAATGTTTCCATAGCGCTCGTACCATAGGAATAGACAGGACATTGAGAATATTCTCACTTGCATCAAAAAATAGGATATTATTCTCCTTTAATGAGGAATCCTCCTCTAACTCAACTTCTTAGGGTTAAAAAACATGAGACAGGTTTGAGAAGTAATGTTGAAGCTATGAAACATGAAAAACATCTTGCATATCTAGGAACCTCAAAGGTAACTACAGCCGATATGTAACCGGCCTGACTCTCTCAAAAACCTCAAATGGCCTGAAGTACCTCAATTAAAGCTTTCCCGGTCTTCTAATCCTCTTGTGTCCCAACCTCGGAGTTGCACGTAGAAAAACCTGATCCCCAACCTTGAACTCCAGAGGTCATCTCCACCATTCATCACAATACTTCTGTCTTGACTTTGATGTAGCCATCCTCTTTTGAATCAAATCTCTACTCTAAGGTGCCAAAGACAAGATGAGGTCCCAGTATTGCTACCTCTCCTGCCTCCATTCAGAATATGGTTGATTGGAATGGCCTACCGTACAAATCCTCGTAAGGTTCCATCTTAAAAGTATCTTGAAAACTATTATTTTAGGAAAACTCCACAAGAGGTATGTGATTCTCCCAAGAACCTCTAAAATCTATGATGCTCTTTCGAAGCATGTCATCAAGAACCTAAATCGTACGCTTCGACTGGCCATCTGTTTGGGGATGGTATGACGTACTCAGAAGTACCTATATACCCAAATCCCTCTTAGGTCCTTGCCAGACCTAAGAAGTAAAACATGTATGCCTGTCTGAATCAATAGAGTGTGGAACTCCATGTAAATTTACAATATCTCGGATGTACAACATCCCAAGATCATCAACAATTAATGTCTTCTAAATCATAAATAAGTGATAATTATTTATGAGTCTATCAATGACAACCCATACTACATCATTCCCTTGAGTTGACCTCAAAAAACCTATCACAAAATCCATCACGACATCATTCCACTTCCACTCAAGAATGGGTAACTGCTGAAAAATCACTGATGGTCGCTGATGCTCCACTATCACTTGCAGACAGTTGGAAAACATCATGAAAAAATTAGAATCATCTCTCTTCATACGTGTCCACCAATACTAATGGTGTAAATCTCGATACATCTTGGTGACACCATGATGAAATTCCACAACAGAGGAATGAATGGCTCGCATTAGCTCCACGCGTATGTCTGCTGGCATAAACACACTTCCATGAAAACACAATATATCATCCTCACCTAACATCAATCTAGTAATAAGGTTATCTCCTGACACCCTCTCTCATGGGACTTGGCCTTCAAAATCTAAGTGCTACCACATTCTCACTCAATCAAGTAGAGTAGATTTGATAGCCACAGAAGAAAGAAAGGTCTACCCCTATCTATAATGCACCTCCAAATGCATCTCATAGAACATATCCATTATCTTCCACTCAATGATTTCCTCTTGAACTACCTATATCAGAGTTCTCATGCTCAGCGCATCATCCACTACGTTTCCTTTACTAGGAATGTAGGAAAGTTCAATGTCAAAGGACTAGAGGTACTCAACCCACCATCACTGTCTCCAATTTAGATCACGCTGAGTGAAGATAAACTTGAGACTTTTGTGGTCGCTGAAAAAAAAAATCTCTCCTAGAAGATAATGTCTCCAACAACATAGAGAGTGAACATATGTAGCCAACTCAAGATCAAGCATTGGGTAATTTCTCTCATGTGACCTCAACTACTGTGACACGTACACAATGACTCATGCCCCCTGCATAAGCACCACTCCCATCCCGATACCTGATGCATCACAGTAAAGAAAATATCCCCTTCCTATCTCTAGAAATACTAGTATTGGTGCTGAATTCAACTTACATTTCAGCTTCTGAAAGGCTGACTCATAGAAATCTGAACATAAGTACTTCACACCCTCCTTAGTCAGACCCCTCAGTTCTGCTACTAAGTGTGAAAAGTCTTGTATAAAAAATCTGCAATAACTATCCAGCCCTGAAAATCTTCTTACCTCAAAGTTTTTCTTTGGATTCTCCCAAATAACTACTACTCTCACTTTCCTTGGATCTACTGATACTCTAATCTCTGAGATAACATGACCCAAGATTCAAATGAGGTCCATCCAAAAGTGGCATTTTGAGAGAATATCCTATAACTGATGCTCTCTCAGTGTACTCAATATGATCTCAAGATGGGTGCCATGGTCAGGTCGAGTGTGAGAGTACACTAATATATCATCCAAGAAGACTACCATGAAATAATCCATGTATGGTTGGAACACTCGGTTCATTAGTTCTATGAAAACTGCATGTGTGTTCATAAGACCGAACAACATAAAAACATACTCGTATTGACCATACCTGCTCTGAAAAGATATAAAAAGCATATATGATGGTATAACGTGCAACTGATGATAACCATATCTAAATTAAATCTTCTAGAACACCTAATATCCATGAAGCGTATCAAAGATATAATCAATCCTCGGCAAGGTATATCACTTCTTGACCGTCAACTGGTTCAACTTCCAATAATCCACACAAAGTTTGAGGGTATCATCCCCCGTTTTCACAAACAAGACAGGCGAACCCCAAGGAGAAGTACTAGGTCAGATGAAACATTTTTCCTGCAACTCCTCCAACTACTTCTTGAGTTCCTATAACTCTGGTGTAGCCATTCTATAAGGATTAATGGACACTGGTGTCACTCCTGAAACAAGATCAACAGAAAATTCGACCTCTCGCTTCTTAGTAAAACCTAAAAATTCCTCTGGAATGGTGTCCCCGAAATGGTCTACCACTAGAAGAATGTTCATCTGTAAAGTCCCATAGTCATCAAGATATAGACTATATTCTTGGGTCATAACTCCTCCTAACTCATAATGCTCAAGTCCGGCTCTGCTCACCTAGAAATCTTACTCACACTTATGAAGAAGAAATCTACCCTTTGTTGATGTGAAACTCACCCTACGGAAATAGAAATCGACAAATTCCTGGAAGGAAAATAACCAATACAATCCATTAGTGATTTTTTAGCCTTTCATCTCTATGAAATAGTGGTCCCAAAATAATTGGCACCCACAAATATCAAGAGGGAACTCCTTTCACTAACGTACAATAGTCATTCTTTTTTCTAACAGAGTGTCTTGCGTCAGGACATTAGTAGAAGAGAAGATATAGAGCCCAAGGCTTTCCACAGCAGCAACAGATATAAATCTATAGGAATCCCCTGTATTGAAAATAGCAGAAACTAAAACTGAGGCAACTAGGATCGTACCTCAAACTGCATAGGGTCCTGGATCCTGTTCTGGTTAGGTCTTCTCCAGTGAAAAATTAATACCTCCACCATGGACCTATGACCATGCCTGACCACCCCGAGTTGATTGACCATGTTTTCAACGAAAACCTGGCGACTAGCTACCACATCCAAGACCTCCTCCTCTACTTGAACAGACATAAGAACTCATGTTCCCAGACTGGTGAGAAACTGGTGGTGCTGCTCCCGAATGAGGAGTCAGAGAAGATCCCATGTCACTGGCTACTGGTGAAAAGATATGACAGAAGCACTGAATATTGCTCATATTTCTGTAAGATCAGCAGTCCACTGGGTCTCTTGGGCAATGTGTCAAGGTATACTTGACCTTCCCGCACTAGAAGCATACCACCTGGCTACCTGAAGGTGCATCCCGTCTACTCGGATCACCATGTGTAGACTCCCTGTGGCGCTTCCTTCTATCTGTCAGAGAATCAATAACTCCAGATGTCGAACTGCCCTAGATCTTATCTCTATAATCCCTCAGGTTTCACTTTGTGATCAGCCCCTAGTAGACAATAGAAGTGATGGAATTCAACCTGAAGATATTCACCTAAGATCGGATGTCATGGATGAGACCATCCTAAAGCTTACTCTCTAGAAATAACTAATCTCCCTCTATAAATGGTGTAATTTGATGTAGCTGAGTGAAGCTAGAAGAATACTCCATGACTGAAAGAGTACCATTCCCCAAACTCATGAACTCTCGCGCTCGATTACCCCTCAAATTATATAGGTAGAAAAAGTTATATAATGTATGATGAAACTCATCCCAAGAAAATACCTATGGGAATCACCCCTGTGAGAACACATCCCACTATCTTGTGGAATAATCTCGAAGAGTGTACATAGAAAGATTCACCATCATCTTTGGAGGCATCTCCAAATACTCAAAGATAGATAGCATGGCTTTTAACCATTACATTGTAGCCTAAGGTCCCCCTTCCCCTATTAAGGTGGGAGGATGCTACAACTATCAAACCCATGTCAATTCTTCCATTAATGAGGTAGGAGGTGGTTCTCCCTGAAAGGTATGGATCAACCATATAAATCCCTCTTAGAACTGTGCATCAGAACCTTGGTCCAGGATAATGGTTGGTGTCAAGACTGGCACAACTGGAGGATCCGCTGGTAGTCCCTGACCATCCATATCCAGTGTCTGATCACTGCCCTATAACTGGTGGGCAACCAGATGACGTCTTGGTGGCATGAATTTGCAAGTTCAATCCACACCTTAGATCAAGATTAATAGGGATTGAAACTTATAATTGTAATAAGGGAACAATAGAAGAAACCATTCATGTTTTTTTCAAAACACAGATACATGGCGTGTATAATGCCTATAGGGTGTGTTCCCTTATGCCATCACATGGGCGTGTACTTTTGTCCACGTAGGTCATGTAACACCCCATACACAAGGTGTGTTGTCTTAACACATAGCATGTACATGAATGCTCTTCCAAATTATTCATTACCTTATAGAGCATATCCATAAATATTTTAAACATTATATCACATCCAAATTAGTTTCTTATTTAGAACAAAACCGCATTACCCATTTCACACATCTATTACTTAGTTATCCCTACTAAAAACCATTAACTAAATCAAGAATGGTTTTTAAATTGAGTAAATTTGATAAAAAAATAAATGATTAGTCATGTCCTCTACACAAGGATAGGATGTTGGGTAATCCAGTTAATGAATTATGTATAATTAAAAGAATATGTGAGAAGGGATTTTTTGTATGTTTAGTGTATCAATTAAAAGTGTATTTAGTGATTTTTACATTAAATGTGTGTATTTAATAGAAAGGTTGTGAGAAATAATAATCCTGGTTGAGGATAAAATAAGATATATGTGGGGGTATTTAGGGTACAGAACATATTTTTTAAGACAGGTAGATGAATTTATTGTATTATTGTTCCAACTACATCGTGAAATATACAGGTAGTATTCTCATATCAGTCAGGTAGATTGAAAAATAAAACCAAGATTCTCATTGAGGTTTATATAGACCATTATTAGTTGTAATTTCATTCTATAATCGATTATTATATTATAACTAAATCAATAGATTTCTCATCCCTTGGAAATCTGTGTCCATCATTCAAGTTCTTGACTAAGGAATAAATTCTTTCTCCATCACCCTCAAGATCAACCCATTAAATTATTTATAAATTGGATAATGAATTAAGAACAAGGATCTGAATGAAAAAAATTGAGTAACCTAATTGAATTTGTACTTGTAATTTCACCTCCTCCTCTCCTATAGTTAAATAGATATTGTGGCATAATAAAAATGGTTAATAAATAATAGAGTGACAAGGTACGCCTCATCATGATAATAAGATCATATTTTTTTGTTAAAATGATGGTCCTCATATATGTCAATAATGGGTAGATATATGAATTGGATTATATGAATGGAGTGTAAATTGATTTTGATATGGCTGAAGGAGATAACCTTAAACAAAATTTAATGGAATTTGGTTTATGATACTTAGTTTTAATAATGTCACCTTTATATCCATTTTATCTTTTAGGATTTTCCAACTAGGTTTCTTACCCTTAGTATCGATATCATTGATATTGTTTTCTCATTTATATTGATTTAATGGGATGTGTTTTCCCACAAATTGTTTTTTTTTCTTGTATTTCATCTAGTCTTCATCCTTTTTCATGTCAGATTCTCTCTCCTATATTTTCATCTTGTTATAGTTTTTTTCTTATTTCTCATTATTTCATACCAACTATATAATTCAAGTAATCTGTATCAATCAACTCCATCATTCATGTAAGATTATAAGTCTAGAGGAAATAGAATGGTTGAAAAATATATTGTTGATATTTTTATGAAATGGTAATTTTGGTCCTCTTTGTTCTTGTTTCCAACCACTACATCCCACAATGGTATTGGTCTACTCCCAATAAATAAATTATGACATAATGCTTCATTCTGATCATGGATTTTGGGGGGATATAGTGAGAGTACTCATGGGTTTCCCTAATCCATCTATAGTTGTGGTTAATGTTTTTAGGTTCTGTTAGTATACTGGTCGATTATCCTATCTGAATGATTTATTCTTAATATTAATAGTGGTCATGATGATCTAAGAATGGTGGCTCATAATGTCTAATCTCTATAATAATATGATATCTCCTCTACAATGATTTCTTATTTCTGTAGTTTAAATTTTTCTTATATTTGGTACGTAGAGATTTAATATTTTCAGTGGTGAAGGATGGTGAAAAAAGTGGCATGATTCATTTTTTCTGGTCAATTGGCCTTTTTGGTATATGGTATTCAGAAGGATTAGTTTTTTGAAATATTTTAGAAATTCCTTTCATATATGGAAATGAAATTTTCAATGGGGATGTGGTTAGTGAAAATGAATGTGGTTGGTTTTTTGAGGATGATGGAGTGTTATGTGACTTTAGTTGAATGTGAAGTGAGACCCTCAAGGTCTCCTTGGGTTCCACATTCCAAAACATTGTAGCTACGGTGGCATCCTTCGTGAATTTTTAATTTTGTATCATGTGTAATTTTAATCATTTTTTACTATATTATTTATTTTTATCATTTCGTTACCACTCAACCATAAATATTATTATCATTAAAACCATAAAGAAATTTTTCATAACAATACATAGTGACAATAAGGTGCACCCCCCCCCCCCACACACACACACATAGACGATAGGTTAATTCTACTCATCGCTATTATTTCCCTCTAATTTTCTTCATCGTGATATAGACCCGTGTACAGATGATCTTCACTAGTATCCTCTATGTGGTATATTCATTTATCATTAGGAAACTTATCATAGGTTCCATCATCTCTTACATTGAGTAAAAGAATATAGGATTTTCAAAAACATCTCTCTCCCCATGGTCGACCACCATCTAAAATTCTAATAACTTATTACCCAATTTAGGAAAACAGCCTTTTCATGAAAATAATCACTTCCTTTATATTTTATTAATAAGGATTTTTTCTGTGATCAATGTCACTCCTTTTTCTTGATGAAATCCACTTAAAATTAGTTTCATGTTTGTATTCAATAGTTAATTTGGGTTCACTATTTCAGATAACTATGTAATATATGTGTCGGGGTATTGTGTTTGAGGCCATTATGATAGGGGTTGAGGCTCTATTGTAATTTTGGGATATTTTGACAAGGTTGATGATCTATATTATGTCTTCAGGATCCATTGGAGAGGGCTATGATAATGTTTGGTTGAAATCATTATAGGAGAAATTAGTTCTCCTTCCTCCATTCATTTATGGAAATAAAATTACCAAATTAGAAAAATCAATCATCGAGTAGTAATCTAGTGACTCAAGGGTAGGTATTGAGCTTCATTCATGGGTGGGATTACAAAATAGAAGATTAAATGTGGGGATTTTAAAAGTGGGGCATGGTAGAGAATAATTACATGTCCTATATGTTATTTTCTTTATTTTCATACTATAGCAGATGCATCCAAAAAAAAATTCCTAAAAGGTACATTTATTTATTACTCTTATCTCTTTGAAGTGTGATTCTATATAATGTATGTGTGTTCCTTTTCCAAATTTATCAATGAACCATGCTATACCAATGTCTTCGCAAGCTTATAAATTCCTGTGGTCATCATTCCATCATTATGCATCCATATTCCCAAACAATTACCATATCCCTCAGTCATTCATAATTTGGTTATTCCCTAATGATTTGAAAAAGCTTACCTTAATCGGAAATCTACTTATCTCATGCCTATTGGTGGGATAAACCTGATTTCTTATATATTCTTTTATTTTATTCATTCTGATGTAAATTTTTAGAGGGTCCCATTTCACGTTTTTATCCTCTAACGATAAAAAGTCACAAATTAGTGTCTAAAAATAAAATTGTCAAAATAGTATATCAATAAAAGATAATTTTATTCATTTTTTAGTGAAATTTTATTAAAATTAATTATTTTTATCCGAATAAAAGAATTAATTTCTTACATATTTATTCAAATAAACATAAAAACTCAAAAAAATTTATTAAACATATTAATGGAAAAAATCGAAAAAAATT
Organism: Viscum album; assembly: GCA_963277665.1. Lineage (NCBI taxonomy): Eukaryota > Viridiplantae > Streptophyta > Magnoliopsida > Santalales > Viscaceae > Viscum > Viscum album. The sequence continues at coordinate 120,150,814 of OY728137.1, forward strand.
GAAACAAATCATTCCACCACAATTGATAAATATTTTTCCTTGAGTAATTTTTATCAAAAATGAATATCATTAAGAGTAGACATCCTATCAATTTTGGGCCTCAATCATTAAATTTTATTTTTTAAGAAATTATTTGAATCCAAAATGTTTTAACATAATAACATTTCAAATACCCCCTGTCAATATCATCATCCAAATTCACAATTTCATATAATCACTAATTCCTCACTATAAACTAACCAAAAAACTTTATTTTCCCCTTTTTCACATGATTGGAATGTCCCCCCTCACTGTCATACCTTTTAATATCTAGGATAATTTTACAGAATTCTTTTTACTAACATATGATGGACAATTAAATTATATTTGGATTCAGTGAGAATAATATAATTAAATCCCATGTAATATGAATCCCCTTGGATTAATTGAAATATTAAAGGAATGGAAGAAAAGTTAGGCAACCAATTCTAAAAAATTATTATACTTATTGATTTGTTTTAAATTTTTAGACACATACATGTTCCAAGATAACTCAATATAATTTATTTTACATCCCATCTTATAACACTACTCCAATTAAAATGATTTATCTTTTTTTATGGTGATTAATTAAATATGATAAAAAAATAAATCACTCAATGTAGATTTAATCAATCCAATAAATGCAAGAAAAATTTTGATTCACCTAAATCTTATATAATTAAAAGTAAATTATCAAATTTTATTAAAAATATTAAATGTTTCATGGGAATATTTTATCATTGTTTTTATGGATGGATTCTCCAAAAGTATAATTGTTCGTAATCACAATAGACAAAACACCCCCTACCACACATTCTTTTGATTATGGGATCAATGAACACACAATCCCAAATATTCATCAAATAATTTTAGAATGAGTTTATCCATGATTCAATTGAGAGTAATTGATGGTATAACACTCTCCAATAATTTTGGTATCGTTCCTTGGTAATGCCTGTTCAATTTTTGGTTAAATGATGTCTGGCCTTATATTTCATTACGATCGTGAAATAATCAAGGAAAAAAATCAGTTTTATTATTACAAAATTAATTGTAAAAAACTAGTATAAAATAAGAAAATAAATATCATATGTTTGGGGTTCCAACAAAAATGTGATATTTGTAAGTATTTAGTTTGGATTTTTCTCCTCTAGCCCAGTTATGGTTCCATGAAAAATTCAAATTCCCTAATGGGAACCCAAATGGTTTCTAAATAAAAAATTTACAGTTAAATCCATGTGTTTTTAGATCTATTACATATTCCTTTAAATGGACATATTCAATATTCATGTCGTGCATTAAACTATCTATTTCATTTTACCCATTTTCAAATTCCAAATATTAGGCTGATATCTATCCATTTATTATTTTTTATTCAAATTTTGATTGGTTTTTAATTTCTATATAAAAGAAGTTATCAATGGTCCTTATATCTTTGCAGAATCTTAGTAGAAAATTTTTCCATTAATATTTCTCTTTTGGTCATCAGTTTCTATACCTAATCATTATTTTAGACTTAATTTGAATAATGAAGTATTATTATAATAAAAATTATAAATCAATGATTAACTTCCAAGTATTGTTATAAAAATGGGATAGGTTTTCATAAAAATTAGCAATTGAACATTAATTGCTAGTTTTTTAGATTTGTTTCAATTTAAATTTGGATTTTCCTACTTTCTAAAATTAAATTATATTTTCTCAATTTAGATCTAAAAATATAGTTTTTTTATCCACATTTAATATTCCCATTCCAAATTTGTATGGAATGATTTTCTCGACATCACCTTTAGTGTGAATTTTATCATTTCCCAGATTTTTATCAGATTTTCATCAATTACCTACTCATTAAGACACTATTGGGGGATAAATTCCTCATATTCTTTCTCTTTAAAAGTATTTATTTCCATATATACCATATTGGATAAATTTCATCATTTTTACCTTGATTTATTGATTCTATGAAATGTTTTTCTTCTAAAGTAGTTCAAATTTAACATTAAATATTTGGATATAATCATGAATGTTATAAAAGACATGACAAATAACTGTATCCATCATACGGATTTTTATTTTCATGTCGTTAACATGTTCTAGAGTTTTATATATGAATAATTCTAAAATTTATCCATTCCTTGAAAATATTGATTTACTTTTATCAGGGTTATTAGGTATCATTTCAGTTTCCCAGTAATTCTCAACTGAATTATATAACCTCATTACACCTTCACCCATTATTGGATTATATCTTTTTGAACTACTATAATTGACCCATAAATATAAAATTTTCATCTTTTTTGATGATTCTTAGATCCCTAAATGGATATTAAAATATATCTCTCCATGATTGATCATTTATTTCTAATTAATTTTCATTTCATATTAGTTATGTGCAAAATATTTTATAGTATCCCCCCTTTTATTTACATAATATTTCATTACATTGTTGAAATAGAGGATCTTTCAATGTATATTTTCATAAAAAAGGTACATAATACATGAAAACTTATAAATTATTATAAAAAACTTTAAAGGAGTTATCATAAGTTCATCCTAAGTAAATTTATTTCAACTCACAAGCAAGGGACAAAAATCCAGAGAAAGTGTGGTCATAAGGCATATAAGGGAAAGAATGGGAAATAGTTTACCAGTGATCATGAGAATTATCAATAAGAACTAGAAGGATATCATAAAGGCAAAAAAAAATTAAAAGAGACACATCATAGTAATAAAGAAAGTGAATAATAAAAGGTAAATGTGGATACATGATTTAAATGAGTCAATTATAATAATATCACCAAGGTTTATCACTGAGGTTTCATGAAAAAATAATTACCAAGGTTATTCACCAAGGTATCATAAAACGTATCATCTTAGAGATTTAATTATTCACCAAATAAATTTCATCTCTATAGGGTTTCACCCATGATATGTATTAATTAATTGATTCTATATATATTATAATAAAACATTTCATAAATAACCCATGTAGAATAAAAGAAATTAGTTTCAAATCAAAATTATGGTGATGTTTAAAGATATGATCTTTATATCATTATTAACCCTTGAAAAACTAAGGTGGATTTCATTTATGGTAATCCCATAATAAAATAGATAATTTTTAAATATAGTTTAATGCCCCTAGAAACGAAAGAGTTTTGGGTATTGACAAAATAAAATAAGATAATTTCTTAAGAAAGAGGGAAATTGTGAGAATAAAATCATGCAGCATAATGAGTATGGAACATGGTTTTAAAATACATTAAGAAGAGGGGGGAGATATTATGTCATTCATAAAATAATATTAATATAATAAAGTAACAAAATAAAATTTATTGAATAAACATAGTATATTAATTTGAAAGACATACCCAATAAAAAGGGAACTTGAAAGGAAAAAAAGAGAATTTCATATTTACCGTACCTTGAAAGTTAACTCCTAAAACATAATGATTGGGACCTTGGGGATTGATTAAACCTTGGGAGTAATCATTTGGAATTAAAAATATCTGAGCTTCATGGTCTATTAATTTTATGTTAATGAAATTATGAAATTTATGGGCATTTATAGCAAAAGAGGATGATTTGTTTATTAATTTCCCTAGACTCTTAGGTTGTGGTAAATGAATAATCGTGGTCTTTCTTATAGTATTGGACACTAGGGATACCTATTATTATATTTAAATCTACAATATTCAACCATAATTTTATATTACTTATTTTTTCTATGAAAATTAATTTTTTCACAAAATAACTTTTTTAAAGTTAAAGTTATCATTTTAAAATTTGGAAAGAAAATTATATATTTAGAAATTGATTAGAATATATTAATATAAAAGATATTAATAAAATTAATTATATTAATTCTTGGATTTTATTAAATTAGTAATGATATCATTAGGACATAATTATGATTTCATTAAACATACAGATAAACTGAAAGTGTATTTTTACTAATCGTGAAAATAAAATATTATAAGAAATTCTCATAAATTCAACCTATAATAATATTGAAATGTTGATTTGAAAAATGGAATTTATTTTATCATAAAAATTTTCTAAATATTATCATTTTAAATTTAAAAAAATTCATCATTTATTAAAAAATTGTTCATAGAAAATTCATAGTGAAATTGCATAGTGAAATTTATTACACTAGAAAAAAAAATTATTTTATTATTTAAATTTAAATTGGAGTGTTTTAAACATAATTTTTAATTAAAATAATTATTATTCATAATATATTAGTTTATTATAATTTTTATTTCCTTTCTGAGAAGTACAATTTTTTCTGAAAAATCAATTTATCAAATTTCAACTCAATTTTATTATGAAAAACTATTCTTAAAATGAAAATTATGGAAAAACAATTTTTTTTATACAATTTCAGTAAACATTAAGTAACAAGGGCCTAGAAACATAACCCCTTATAACACCCACATTTTAACTAAGGGTAAGGGGTGTGAGGTTGATAGATTCCTAGGGCATCTTGGATAACATTGCTAGAGTGGTGATTTATACTAACTTGAACTTTTCCCATTAGATATTATATTCAAGGTTATCATATTGATGTAGGGTTTGGGGTTGGTCACTGGTAAAGCCCAGTGATGCAACCTCTTTCCCAAGATCTGAAAAATAATCTTTGTATGATAGGACTCTACTAGTTTTTTCCATTGTTTCTCCTTTCTATATTAATAAACCATTATCATTTCTATATATAACACTATTTATAACCTTAAAATCGTTATTAGGAGTATTTTTTCCAATGGCCATTTTAAAAAATAGTCATATAATGGTCGATACTTGATGGTCACATTACAATTTATTATCACATCATTATAAAGTATATATTGTTTTGTTGAGTATAATATAACATATATTTTCCAGAAACAATTATCATTCTAAAAGTGTGTGTCATTAAATTATTAACCTCTTAAGAAATTTTGGCCCCAAAATTTAATCTCATTCCAATGGTTGAGGAAATTTATGGGTACTTATGCCTCATTTTTCCTTCTGTTTCCCTAGTTGGTTATTTATCTTTGTGGTTCTTCCACAACACTTTAACGAGGTGGGTAGTCTTGTTGTGTAGAACCTTGTCTCTATGGTTCGAGATCTCTACTAGATAATCCTCATAATTGTGGCCATGTTTTTTTCTAAAACCTATTGATTAAGTCCATGTGAAGGTTCAAAAATATACTTCCCCAAGAGAGATATGTGAAAATATAATCAGTATGAGCTAGCTTTGGTGGAATTCAAGGCAGATAGGCCACTTCTCCTATCAGATTAAGGATTTTGTAGGGGAAAATGTTACTAGGGATAAAATTCCCTTTCTTCCCAAACCGTGTGACTCTCTTTCAAGGTGAAATTTTATCGAATAATTTTTTCACAAACATCATACATCAAGTCCCATTGACCGTTCTTATAATAGCTCATATTTCGACTCTAATCAACCTTAATTTGTTTTTAGATAACATGAACATTTTATATCATCTCTTGGACAAGATCAGGTCTATGAATCCTTCTCTCATCGGCATTGTCCCAATAAGTAGTATTTCTATAGAAATTCCCATATATAGCTTCATAGGGTTCCATTTGAATACTCGAATAGAAGTTTTTGATGTATGAGAACTCAAAAAATTGAATATGTTGATCCTATACCCCTTTAAATTCCTTTAATATTGTTCCTAAGATATCCTAAAGTGTTTGAATAGTAAATTCAGAGTGTACCTCTATTTGGGGGTGATATTCCATACTTCAATTCAATTCATTACTCAGAGCATGTTGAATACTTATCCACATTAAACCACCCTTCTTCTTCATAAATAGAACAAGTACTCCACGTGGAGATACACTTGGTCAGATAAATCCATTCTCCAAAAGATCCTGTAGTTTCATCAATAATTCTTCCATTTCCATATTTTTATTCTATATAGGTTCTTTGATATTTTTTTGGATCTAGGGATGAGTTCTATTGGTAACTCTATCACTCTTCCAATGAGAAGAACGAGTAACTCCCCAAAAGTACATTAATGTAATTCTAAACAATAGGGAAATTTCTTGTTAATATACCTTGATTTCATAACTCATCTTCATCGATCATATCTATAATGAAGGATATTGGAGGTTCTTATATAAAAAAATTAGGTCGAGATATCCATCCTTTGAAAAAAACTATAGGTTTTTGATTCATGGACACTATGATTTTCTTATTTTTGTATTTGATCTTAGCATTATACATTAAGAGCTATTACATCCCTAATATAATGGTGAAATCCATCATGGGAAAGACTACTAGATAAGTGATGAAATTATACTCACCAAAGTAAATACTAGAGATTTTATACACTTTTTATGCTTCGATAATCTCTCGAGGGGTCTTGACAAAAATTTCAACTTCTATTAGTTCAGGGATTGATTCTATATTCATTGAATACTTGGAGGAAATAAATTAATTAATAGAACTTTAATCAAACAATGTACTTATTATCTTAGAGAGAACAATGCAAGCACCATACACTAAATTATTTGGAGATTCAACTTAAATTTCCATAATAAAAAAAGAAGACCTTTCTCTCTTTGACTATACTAACTTTGATGGCGATTCCCATCCACTATCTATAGATTTAGATAGCGATTTTAAAAATTACCCAAGTTATCCACACATAAATAATTGAACTTCATTATGGGCCTACACCATATTACCTTTTTCATTAATATTGATAATTTGAGGCTTTACCTAAATACAACAATTCTATGCAATATCGACATCTCTTCTACACATGAAACATTCCAACTCCCAAGAAATAATTTCCCTGAATACTTCTTCGCACATTTCACATGCATGGTAAGTTTCACATTATTTCCACTACTTCCTTGATAAAATCTCCTCTGCCTGTTTGGCCCCAAATACCTCTTATTTTCATTTGATATGTGGGAACATTGTATCAATCTGAACTCTAGTTCAACTTTAAAAGCACTCCCCATGATCTATTTAGAGTTCTCATAGTCTTAGTTGGCTTTATTAATCTGTATATAAGGCTATAGTCCACCAAAGAATCTATCAACCTTCCTATTAGGATCCACGAAAAATCTAGAGGTTTAACTGGAATTTCTTGTAAAGTTAATCTCTTAGATTTATATAGATTCATTTTATTTCTGATTCTTTTCTAATAATTCCTTCCCCATTTTTGATCACATGGAAAAGGGGAAATATGTCTTGAAAATGTTTCCCTAGAACTCTTCCAACTCCATTTCTTCAACAACCCATCTTGGATTCTTATTTTTAACTAGTGTCCACCATTGATCAGATTCTCCCTCTAATTTGTACATAGTCATGGTGACTCTCTCTTCTTCCAAACAATGGAGTATAAAAAATATCTTTTTTATTGATAATATCTACTATTGAGTAGTCAATAAATTGTTATATCCTTTTAATAAAAGTAAAATTGATCCATAAAGGACTAAATGGAATGTTTTCCATCAAGGTGAATCTAGTCTCTCGGTTTAAATCATGTTATTTATCATAACTCAAATTAGTTGAGTCATCATTCTAATGACGTTTTCTATTTTGGCTTTCATCGAATGGTCACCAGCGCATGGTCTATTACACTCACCATTTACACGGTTTCTCATTTTTCCCTCTATATTCTAAAATAAAAAATCCATAGTGAGAAACATGATTCATTTAATAATATTATAATTCTAAAAGAATTTCATGTCTTGAAACATCACTCTTAAATTTTTTATTCTTTAAGAATAATTACATTTTCTATAAATCCATCATAATGGTTCATAAAAACCTTGTGATTAACCAAACATATCCCCCAATACTGTCATACTACGTATGTAGTAAGGCCCATTATTATGTACTACATTATGCTGAGTTAGGCTCGTCATACCTTGTTAGAGTTGTTACCCCTAGGTACTTTTTTTCTAAAACCACAACCACTTTTTCATATCCAAACAAAGATTTCATTACTCAATAAGCACATAATTAATACTTCACAATAATACCAAGATTTTTTCTTGTATTAAAACATTTCTCTAACGTCGTTCCTAAAATTTTTATATCAAATTTTCAAAAAATAACTGAATCATACTTTCATACCGACTATATCATCCAACTGTTTATTTGCATAACTTTTCATTACATTATACAAACATAATATCTAATAAAGTTTAGTTCTTGGAAAAAAAGATACACTATAAATGAAAACATAAAAATTATTCTAATCCTTATGAAAGGATTCATCATAGGTTTATCATTTATTTCATCTTATATCTTGGGGACATACATCAAATGGAATGGTGTACATAAGTCTTAATAAAGGAATGAAAGGGAAATAGTTTACAAGAGATCATGAGAATTATCAATAAGAACATAAAGAATATCATAAAGGCATTATAAAGGAAAAAGTGACACATATTAGTAAAAAGAAAAAAACTCATAACTTGTAAATGTGGATACAATATTTAATTGTTTCATTCATAATCATATCACCAAGGTTAAACATCGAGGTGTCATAAAAATTAATTACTAAGGTTATTCACCAAGGTATCTTAATACATGTCATATCTAGATATTAAATTCTTTACCCAATGCATTAGAGAGCTATCAGTGAGAACATTTATTATGAATTAATTAATTTGAACCACATATATCATAAGAAAAAAATTCATAAATAACCCATGGAGAAAAAAATCAATGGGATTCATATCAAAATTACGACGCTTTTAAAAATTTTGTAAATACAATATATTAATGTAATTATTAATCCTAAACATGAAGGGGGTTTCATGTATGTTAATAATATAATATAATAGACCATTTTGAAATATGGGTAAATAAACTAGTAATATAAAGAGGTTTGGGTATTTGAAAAATAAATTAAGATAAACTATTGAGAAAAAGGGAGAAATTTTGAAAAGAAAATCTTGCAGCATAACGGGTAAGAAACATGGTTTTATAAAACATTAAAAAAGATGGTTCATGGTTATAACTATAAGAAAATACTATTAATATAGTAAATAAATATAATAAAATGGAATAAAGAACATAATATGTAAATTTGAAGGGCATGACACATAAAAAGGAAAGATGAATAGAAGAGACAAGATCAGATTGCCCTTACCTTGAAGAGTTACTCCTAAAATAAGAAGATTGGGACCATGTTCAATAAGGAATCATTGGGAGTTAAAAATATAAGATAATTTTGGTGTATTAATTGGAAGTCAATGGAAATATAGAAATTTGAGGGTAGTTATAGAAAAAGATGATGATTACTTTATTAATATCCTTGAACACCAAGGTAGTAAAAAATGTAAAACTATGGGATTCCCACAGTATTTTCCCATGATATCGGACACTTGGGAAACCTATTACGTTATTTAAATCCATGATAGTCTACCATCATTTTATATTACTTATTTTAATGAAGAAAATTAAAAATTTAACAGAAAAAGGATTTAAAAGTTCAAGTTTCCATTTTAAAATTTGGAAAGTAAATTTTATACTTAGAAATTGATGAAATTATATAAAAAAACTTGATATTAATAAAATAAAATATTATATGTTTAGAATTGTTTTTAATTAGTAATTTCATAAAAATAACATAATTATGTTGTTATTAAACCTACTGAAAAACTCAAATAGTTTTTCTACTCTTCACGTAAAAAATAATGTATTTTAGAAAATTCAAATAAATTATACCTAACCTAATTTCAATGTAATGATTTAAAAAATGATATTTATTTTATCAAAATAATTATATAAATTTGATAAATTCTACACTTTATTTTTAAAAATAATTATTTATTATAAATAATAGAAGATAGAAAATGCATAGTTAAATATCTAATAATTGAAAAAAAATATAATTTCTTTTTAAATATGAGTGATTTAACAATAATATATCATTAAAATAAGTATAATTCATAATATATTAGTTTATTAAAATATTTATATCTTTTTTGAAAAGTAAAATTTATATCCAAAAATTAATTTATCAACTTCCAACTCAATTTTATTAAGAAAAAGAATTATTAAAATGAAATTTATAGAATTATAATTTCATTTATAAAATTCGGTTATGCAATAATTAACTAGGGCATCAAAACATAATATATTAGTTTATTAACTTGAACATATCCCACAGTCAATTTAATTTAATATTAACATATTGAAAATATTTTAGGTCTTGGTCAAGATAATATCCAAGTGATACTACCTCCTTCCCAAGATTCTATAAAATTTCTTCGTACGGAATGAATCTACTAGTTGGGGCCATAATTTCTTCTTTAATTATTAAATAACCATTATAATTTCTATTTAAAACACTAATTATAATGTTAAAATTAATATTAATTGTTTTATTTTCAATGCTCATTTGAAACAATGTTCAAATAATGGTTGAAACCCAGTGGTCACATTTCAATTTATACTCAGATCATTGTTAAAGAGATTTGGTTTTGTTGAGTATCATATTAAACAGATTTTCCAAAAACAATTATTATTGAAACTGTTCGGGTCTTTACAGTTTCATAGAAATTTCTCTACATGAAAATGTGATAATAATATTATAAATGATGAATTAAATCACTATAATTAATTTTTCTAAAATTTACCTCATGAATAAACCCATTATTTATTTCACTAGGTCCTTTTTAGAAAATACTTAAATAAATTTCAAATTTATAGATTTATGAATACAAATCCCTATTGGAAGTGGATTTATGTGACACATCTCTTAATCCTTCCATGGCCTTTTCATGTGAATTTATAGAAAATATTCTAATGATATTCATTAATTCGATGTAGTTTATGATTACATAAAAACTTTTATTATATGTTTCCACCAATTATTACCCATAAAAAGTGAGAGTATAAAAAAATATTACATATGTAATGAGGGTGGGAGTTTATGTTTTAGACAATATTGGTTAAACCTTTTGAAGCTCTCCCACACCACATATAATTCTTCCTCATCCCTTTATGCAGATTTTAATATTTCTCTCTATAAGAAGATAGTTATTTGATTTTAATAATATCTCATAATGGATTCATCATGTTTATCCTCACAATATAAAAATGATTCTTCCAATTATTTAAGTAGTAAATTCCTTGACACCCATAATAATGAAATTAGGAGTCATTTTAGTGTAATATAATCATATGTTAGATTATGGAAAATGTGTACACTCTTTAGATGAATTATTTGATCTAATTTTCGGAATATTATATGGGTACACAATTTAAAATTAGTTGAAAATACACAAGGTGTTTCTTTGTTGATGAGTTAATAAGATAGATATGGGATATTTGATGTAGTAATCTTATTTTATAACCATATAGGATTAATTAAAAATTGTAATGTTCACAAAATAAACATAATTACACTTGTTTTATTATTTTATTAACATCAATATATTATAATAAAACCATGAATCCCAATAATGATTCACTCCGCATTTATTAATAGTCACATTATTCTATAATGTTTGATTGTGTTATTTCTAATTCTTTATATTTCACATATCATAGGGATAAATGTTCTACATTCTCATTCTTGAATAAGGATTTCAAACACTCTCTATCAAAATCAAACTAAATCATTAAATTATTGATAAATTTGGTAAGTAATTTAGAACAAGAATATAAATTACAAAATATCTAAGATTCATTTAATTATATTAATATGTTTAATTTCATCACCCTCATAAACCATAGTACAATTATAATCTTATCATTTTAAAAATAGTGAAGAAATAAGAGAGTAAGACGGTCCCCCTTATCTTCATGTTGGTATCTTATACACTTTAGTCATAAGATGTCATTTCTTATAGTATTGAGTGACTAGATTTATTAATTGCATCAAATGGAAGAATTAAAGAGCAGCTATGTTCTGGGTGAATGGTAGGTGCTCTGAGAGAGTGGAATAGAATATAAAGTATGAAAATTCATGTATGGATAGCTTGGTTTTTTAATGTAGTTAAACTCTTCCCCATGCTAGAAGTTCTCAGAAATTTAATTCTCCATGATATGGCTTCAAATGTAAAAGAAATTCACTGAAATTCTACATATGATGCATTATTTTGGATTTAATATGATTAATGTTGTTTCCTTTACCTCATAATTTGAGTGGATATATGTGAAATATTGTAGAAAATTATCTCTCCCCACTATTGTCACCCATATGAAATTTATCGTACATATTACCCAATTTTTTAAAAAACCTTTGTATAAAAATAATCACCTCACATAGATATTCTCCAAATGAATTTTTCATGAGATTAGTATATCTTCTTCAACATAATAGGCCCCATGAAATAGTATTTACCATCTATTTTGAGTATTCACCTTGGTTCACTATGAAAATAATATATGAAATGTATGTGTAGGTGGATCTTAGATAAGGAAATATCGATAGGGTTCAAGGATCCATTATAATTTGTGGATATGTTGGTAGGTTTTAGGCTCTGTTAGAGAGATATAAGACTATGTTTTCATAAAATCACCATATTATATTCTATTTTTTCAATATGTGGGACTCATATAGAAGAAATAAGTACAAAAGTGTTGGACTATATCTTTGGGTGTAGATATTGTCATTTATTTTCTTTCATCGTCTTCTGTAAATTAGTAGTTTGTATTTTTGGATCCATTTTCATGCATAGTGGATCAAGGGTATAGTATGTAGGGTTAATCTATGAACATTTAATGTGAGGTTGGTTTGAGGATAATTATATAGAATTCCATTTTTTTATTTAATGTATTAAAGTAGACATGTCCTAAATCAAACTTTTAATTTAATTCTAGGATTTTTGATTAGTCCTAATGATTCAATAATTACATTGAAGTGTGTGTTTTTAGTTTATATGTCTTCATTTTTAGAGTGGTTTACTGACATGGGCTAAACCCTTGTATTCACAAGCCCTCATATACTCATGGGCCTCTTACCATCATTAAGCTTCCATTATCCTTGTCATTTCTCATTTACATCATTGGTTTTCACATTTTCTGGTCCTTAATGTTTTTATAGACCAACCAAAAAAGGTTTTCCATTGAGATCATGAATTGTGGTTAGTTAAACCCAATTGTTTTGTTAATTACTTTTCATTCCTTTATACTCATATAAATTTCTACTATCTCCCCCTTTTACATTTTTTCTATTAAAAATCAAAATTTTTAAATTAGTTTCTAGAAATACAAGTATCAAAATCATATTTTGGAATACATCATAATTTATTTATTTAAAGGAGTATAATTTTTAAAATGAATTCTTTTACTCAAAATAATATAAACTCAAATTATTAACAAATATATTCAAATAAAATCATAAAATGGTCAATATTTATTAAAAATATTGTTAGAAAAATAGAAAATAAAAGGGAAATTATTTATCATGTGTATGAAATAATAATATCTTAATAAAATCAACATACTCATTCATATAAATATAAAAATTCAAACAAAATATGACATACACTAAAACACCATTTTTTTACCTATAACACATTTTTTTAAATCAACGATACCATTGGTTCAAGTAATAACACATTTTATTTAACCTAAGTATACATAAGATTATCTATGTGTTCTGTTTCACCTAATACCCAAAAATAACTCATCTCTACTATGATACCAGTTGATATGAATGAATCATGAAATATACATTGATATTACATAATTTTAAATAAAAAAAACATTACTTATCACAAACAAAAATACTCACCCAAAACAAAATAGTTTTCTTTTCTAAAGGATAAATATATAACAATCTTGTTTCAAAATAAATACTCAATATTTTTAAGAACATTCTTAATAAATTATTTCTTATAACAGTAATGTTCTTTATTTCAAATTTATACATGATTTATTACATAAAATTTACTTAATACAACCCACACTACCGATAACTCTGGTGTATTTGGTAATTTGGTACATTACATAACAACATAAAATAGTGAATACAACATTATTAATGAAAACATCATTAACATGCTCAAAATACTCCTTTAAACCTAAAACATCAAGGGATAAATTGGGAACAAACCTAAGAATGTGGTAAGCTATAAATCCATGTATGGTAACAAAAATAGAATAAGAGATAAATGTTAGACAATAGAAATATCAATGGAAAATAAAAGGAACATGAATAATAAGGCATGATATAGCAAGATAAACATAACATGGGAAATTTGGAAACAAATTAAAACACTAAATCATAAACATAGGTCAAGGAAAAACCCACCAAGAAATCATGGTGTAAAAAGTTCCATAAAAAAAATTAAGTTCACCCCATGTATCAGTTTAAAGTATCCTGATACTAAACATTACCCAATGTATCAGCGGGCTATCTTGGAACACCCATCATATTCATTTCATTGTCATGCTTACGTGTGTCACATAGATGATGTAACATGAATTCATACATTATCATAATTTATTCAACAATCAAGGAATGTATAATATATGCATGTAAATAATAACTCAGCATTTTATTTCACATTAATACTTGATTTAATACCTAATAGTACACTTAATACAACTCAGATGATCATTAATTTTAGTTTATTTGGGAATTAGGTATATAGTGTATCATCATGAACGTGGGATATGAAAACATTGTTAAAAACTTCTTTAGCATTCTTCTACAATTACATGGAATTTAAAACTCGATGAGATAACCTGGGAAAACAGACGAAATGGGTGAGCTCTAGAGCCCAATATGGTAATAAAAAATCAATAACATGAATAATATAAAACATTTTAGACCACATGAATATCAATGTGTCATAAAAGGAACATAAATAATAGGTATTGATATATAATGATTATCATAACATGGGAAATGTGGAAACAACATAAAACATTAAATCATAAACATAGTTCAAGGATAAACCCAACAAGAAATCATGGTGGAAAAATTCCCATACAGAAATTAGGTTCACTCCATGTCCCAACATGACGTATCATGATACTAAACATTACCCAATTCATTGGAGAGTTATCCAGGCATGCCCGTCATATTCATTTCATACTCATCCTTAAGTGTGCCGCATATATTATAGGACATGGATTCATTTATTCATCATAATTTATTCCACAATCATGGACTATAAAATACACTTATTTCATCCCCCAATAAAAAATTATATGTTCATAAATTTGAATACTCTTGATATGAAATAGATATGATATTCCCTACATAATTTTTTTTTCCTGCAAAATTGCGGTGACATTTCAAAATCATAATGGTGTCACAAAAAATCATAAAATGGATTGATGAGGGATAATGTGTTCTATAATCATTTAGAAATAAAACTGAAAGCAATAGTTACATTTAGATACATGTCCCTATATGAGTAATTGTAAATAAGAGGCATACAATATTTAAAAAACATTAATAAAGAAGGGAAGGGAAAGAACAGGTGCAAAATTTTGGCAAGGTAAAAGGTGTACATAATAGTTAACTGGAAGAATAAAATTGAGTGGAAAGAGATATATATATATACATCATGCTAAGTAAGGGTTTTGTTTATGAACCAATCCAAATACATGTAAACTGAAATTAAAATCCGTAGCATAAAAGGTGTGTTTGATAGAAGATCATAGTGGACAATCCCTTTCGGAATTTTAGAAAAGAAATGGCATATTTAAGGGTCAAAATGAGAGGGGATAAATGATATCACATTCATATAATTTCAATTGGAGTGTAAGGTTAATTTTATAAATGAATTACAATACAAAAAATTTAAATAAAGAAGATTATTCTCAATGAATGTGCTTGAATTGAATGGAGTGGAAGGTGATGATCCTTTACATGACTGTGTGACTCAAAATGACTAGGAGGGGATTCTTGAGACCTTGGTGTAACATGGGATGACTATAGAAGCTATAGGGTATATTATAGACTTTCTATAAGTAGTTTTAGTGAATATAAATGGGAGTTTTTGTGTGTTTATATAGGAAAAGAGGATGATTTATTTATTATTTAGGTTTTGGACTCTACACAATAAAATATCTTAAACCACAAAACCATACCATGGGTTTTGCCCATGGTTTGTAAAAAATTATATTGTTTTTTTAATATTTTACAATTCCAAATTAATGACTAATTAAAATAATTCTCCTGATTATGTGGAGGCGGTTCACACACTTAAATAATAGATTTTAATACCTTAAAACAGATAACATTTTTTCAAAGACTCGTAATTTCTTTTAAAAATAATTTAAATAAACATAAAATAACATTATTTTAAATTTAGAACATTTATTTGGTATTGTAACACATTTAAATTAACAATTAGATCACTTTTGGGTCATTATGATACCATAATAAACAAAGTTTATTTGTACGATATTTAATTTTAACCCGAAAATTTGACTGCCTTAGAAAATTATGAAAAATTCACCATTGGATAAATTTGAAATTATGATTCAAAAAATAATATTCGTTTTATCTGAATAGTTTTCTAAATATTTTAATTTTTCTTTTAAAATAATTTAAGATATTTACTGAAAATGATTTGTTTAGTTTTTCAAAATAACCTTTTTCAAACCCTTGAAAGATTACGTTTGTTTTCATAAAAATTGTATGATCATTGATATTTTTTAAATTTTACATAATTATGAAAATTTTAGAGAAATATTATTTAATTAAAAAATTCATTATAACATCAAAATGAACTTATTAATTGAAACTGAATATTAATTTAAAATACAATATTTTTTTTATTATAAAAAATATATAATTTTTGTTAAACTAAATACTTAATATTTTTTAATGTAAATAATAAGGAATGAATAAAATAAAAAATTTAATTAATAAAAAATATAAATATTTATACTATTAGGTTCACTTTTTTTCTAATCATCATTAAATTATTGCTACACTTAATTAACATATTTTCCATTTATCATTGTAATTAATATGTACTACATTTACAATTAATATTATAAAAAATTAAGTTGAAATTATCACGTGATAATAATTATTATGATTAATATTTAAATTCATTCTATAAAACTAAATTTACATAGGTTCAAGAATTTAATTTAATATAAAATCCATATGTATGTTGCAAATCGGTTTTTTGAAAAATACATTTTTTAAAAGAAAATATTATTCCAATTTTATCCATTACTAATAATATTCCTAATATGAACTTAAATTCATAAAAATATATATATAATATAAATATTAAATTTATAACATTTATAATTAAGGGTTATTTTAGTTAATAAAAATTTATATATATTATGCATTTAAAAACAATTTTCAGAATAACTAGTTTTTAATCGAAGAAATAAATTTTAGTAAAACATGGTATAAATATTATTTAAGTGTAATAAATTTAATTGTATATAAGTAAATAAAACATATTTTACCTATAAAAAATAAATTTCAATTTCAATTAATTTATCTATCAAAATAAATTGTAATTTTAAATAAAAAATTATTTTCCACAATTCACTAAAAATCCCAACTAATCTATGTTAATTTTGATTAGATGATTTAAAAATTTTAGTTCATTTTATAAAATTCATTTTAAAATTTTTTTAAAATTTTTTATAAAATTAAAAAATTATATTGAAGTCATTTTTTATGAAAACATATTTTGAAGAATGAAATTATAAAATAATAATTTGATTATTTTTTTACTAAGAATTTATTAGTGCATAAGATATAAATATATTTTTCAAAATTAATTTAATCATAATTATATTAACAATTCACATTACTGTTTAAAATTGTAATATTTAAAAAACTATTACTTGTTTTGATTTTGGGTTGCACATCACACATACAATCAAACCTAGTTTTCTCTTTCATAAACTCAAGGTGTTACATTCTTCCACACTTTAACGAATTGTGTCTTCTCAATTTATACTTGATCTCCGAAAGAGGTGTTTTAAAACATTAAAATAAATATATTGAAAACAAACATCTTAAAAAGGATTAATATAAATTCCTCTTGAAAATAGAGAAAATGAAGTTTGAAGGTCATCACATAACTAGGACTCCCAGTAGGAGAACATTATTGGATAGTGAAAACATTGACGTGTAAGAGAAAACTAACACAAAATAACTTGTTTTGTGTGACATAGAAAAAGGTTAGTAGAAATTAAATGATCACAAATCAATAAATATATTATGGTTAAAAAGACCACCACATCATCAGAAATGATCATAAAGATATAACTTTTAAATGAAATATGTGTTCTTAACTAATCAATCAATATGCTTCAATCTTTGTGAACCATTTTCAAACTTCATAACATTTATTCTTATGGGGATTGTTTTTCTTTTCCCTTAATAACGATTGGTAATGATCTTAAAAATATACTAAATAATATCCCCAAGAAGAGTCAAGCCATATGTGTAGTAAGGAATTTTTTTTTGTACCAGCTTACAATGAGTTTGTCATGAAACAACTTTTCAGTGTTGTAACTCCTTGTTACATCTATGCCAGAACCACATCCACTTATTGCATGTAGACAGTAATCTATTTTGTTGATAAACAACTTACTCTATACTTAACAAAGTTTATTTATTATTATTTATTCTTAATATTATCCCTATGGATTTCCATAGTGTTTCCTAATCCTAATCACAAAAATAACTAAACATTTCCTTTGATACCAACTATAAAAACCATGCTCTTTATTTCAAAAAAAAAACATTATTTATTACATAGTAATACACTTAATTCAACTCAAATGAATGATAAGTCTACTATATTTTGGAATTAGATACATAGTAAAACATCATGAACATGGGATTAAACAAATAATTAAATAATTCCTTAACATGAATATTAAATTACATGGATTTTAAAATGGAAAGGGATAAGATAGGAAAAATAAAAGAAAGGTGGGATCTATAAATCCTAGTAAGGAAGTAAAAAACACTTGACGTGAATAAGATAACACATTTTATACAATAGGAAATTCAAAGGGGCATTAATGAAACATGAATAACAATGAGTTATATAGCATGATAATTATATCATGGGAAATGTGAAAACAACATAAAACACTGAATCTAAAAAATAGGTCAAGGCTATATTGTCCAAGAGATAATATTGGAAAAAGTCCCATAATGAAATATGGTTCACTCCATATCCTAATACGACGTATCATGATACAAAACATTACCCAATTCATTGGAGCTCTATTTGTGTGCACTAGTCTTTTTCATTTCATACTCATGCATAAGCATGTCACATAAATCATCCCACATGGATCAATTCATAAACATAATTTATTACAAAATCAAGTAGTGTGGAAATCACATTTTTATGTCTCCAATAAAAAAAATTATGTTCATCAATATTAATACCCTTGATAGTAAAAGTGTATGTTATTCACTACAAAATTGTTTTGGTATGGAAAACTGCATTGAAATTTCTTCCGCATAAATAAAAACTAATAAAATTTGTTGAAGAGAGGTAAATGGGTATCTTGTAATTTTTACATAAAATTGAAAGTAATAGTTACATGGAAACCAAATTCCCAACATGAGGAATTATAAATATAAGGCATATGATATTGAAGAAACATTAAAAGATAAGAAAAAAATTACCCTTACAAACTTTTTATATGCTAACGAGTGTATATAAGGGTTCACAAGGGGGAAAATGAAAATTACCAGGGATATAATAATTTATATATAAAATGGGAAGTAAAGGGGTATATGGGATAACATATCCCAGCTTTTTTAAATTGAAAGTAAAAGACATAATATGAAAGGAGTTCTTGATAAAAGGAGATAGTGGAGGATCCCTTACAAAATTTCGACATAGTAATAGCTTTGGAAAAGGTCAAAATGAGAGAGGATAAATGATATACATTCATATAAAATCAATTGGATATTATGTTAATTATTATAAATTAATTAAAATGTAATAAATTGAAATTAAGGAGAAAAATTTCAAAAATCTGCAAGAATTGTAAGGAGTGGAAGGTGAGGATCCCTTACATGATTGTGTGACTCCAAATGCTTGTGAGGGGATTCTTTAGAGAAATGCGGCACCTTGTGAGAAGTCTATAGATTATAGGGAAGATAATGGTTGTTCCCCCAAGAATTTGAGTGAACATAAATTGGTGATTGTGTATTTTTATATAGAAAAATATAAAAAGTTATTTAATATTTATGTTTGGGACTCTATATAATAAAATATCCAAAACCAAAAATCGTACTATGGGTTTTTCCCATGGTTTATTCCAAATCGGAGTGTTTTTTCTAGTTTATAAGGACAAGTGCCAAACTTATTAAAATATTTCTCATGATTATGTGGAGGTGAGTCACAGGCTTAAAGAAGTTATTTTAAAACCATAAAATATATTATAGGTTTCGAAGATTCATAATTAGATTTGAAAATTAAATAAAATTAACTTCAAGTCAAATTATTTTAAATGGAAAACATTGATTTGATCTTGGATCCCATTTATGGTAATTATTACATCACGCTTGGGTAATTATGATGTCATAAAACACAAAGTAAAATTATGAGATATTCACTATTGGATAATTTTGACATTCTGATTAAAAAAGTAATATTTTTTATCTAAATAATATTCAAAATATATTAATTTTAACTTTTAAATGAACAACCATAATTTATTTAAATTGTCGGTTTTTTTAAAATAACCTTTTTTATCCTTTATTAAAATTACATTCAAATTTATAAAAATTATAGGATCATATATATTTATTATAAATTACAAAATAATAATATTTTAGAAAATTAGTATTTAATTTAAAAAACCATTAATTCATCAAAACAAATTTATTAATTGAAATTTAATAATAATTAAAAATGAAATTTGTCTTTTGTTGTAAAAAATATTTTTTATCAAACTAATTACATATTATTTTATAATTTAAATTAATAATTAAAAAATTTAATCATAATTTAAATAAAAATTAAATATAAATATTCATACTATTAGGATTAGATTTTTTCCTATCATTGTTAAATTATTTCTAACCTTAATTAACCAATTTTCTTTTTACTATGGTAATTAATATTTACAATATTTACTATTTAAATTATTCAAAAATTAAGCTAACCTTATAACCTTATATTAATTATTATGATTAAAATATGGAATCTATTTTATCAAATTAAATTTTTTAGAGGAGGTGGAATTAATTTTACAATAAAACCCACAAACATGATGGAAAGTGGTTTTTCAAAAAATACATTTTATAAATAAAATATAATTCCACATTAACTCTTTAACTTGTACTATTGAGTATATGAATTAAAAATAATATAGATATATATGTAATCTAAACATTTAATTTATATCATTTATCATTAGTAATTATTTTAATTAATTAAAATTGAGATACATTGCGAATTTTACAACTATTTAAATAAAAATATGTTTTTATTCTATGAAATAAACTTGTATTAAAATATGGAATAAATATTATTTAAATGAAATAAATTCAAATGAAAATAGTTAATGAATAAAAAATTTACCATTAAAATAATAATTGGATATTAAAATGAATTAATCTAACTAAAGAAATTTAAATTTCACATAAGAACATTGTTTTCACTATTCATTGAAAATCTAAATTTTATAAAAATCCTAAATTTTTTCTTTATGTTTATGGGTATATGGTGATAGAGAAAATTGAGTTTTTTTATCAAATACATAATCTAAATATACTATAAAATAGTTATAAAATTAATAAAAAAATAAAATAAAAACATTTTTTAAAGAAAACATATTTCAAAACTGATTGGATATTATGAAAAAAATTTGATTATTTACTAAGAATTTATTAATACATAAAATATATAAATATATATTTCATAAATTAGTTAATACTACTCATATACACAATAAAATTTAAAGGTTAAAATCTTCAAATTTAAACAATCATTGTTTGTTTGGGTTTCATATTGTGTATTGCATACGACATTTATCCAAGTTTTTTCTTTCAGAAACACAATGCCTTATAATATAAGTCCCAAATAAATTTGTATATATGCTTAAATTTGAATAACCATTATATAAAAATGGTAATGCAATTCACTCCATAATAGTTTTGGCATGAAAAATCAAAGAGAAATTTCAACAGCATAAAGGTGTTATATAAAAATACATAAAATTGGTTGATTAGAGAAAAACGGATTTATCATAGTTTTAACATAAAATATGAT
Organism: Viscum album; assembly: GCA_963277665.1. Lineage (NCBI taxonomy): Eukaryota > Viridiplantae > Streptophyta > Magnoliopsida > Santalales > Viscaceae > Viscum > Viscum album. The sequence continues at coordinate 120,173,020 of OY728137.1, forward strand.
GTAATAGGTAAATTTAAAGAAATTTAAAACTATATAAAATGGAAAAAAATTCATATATTCATAAATAAACTTTAATAAAGAAGATAAGGTGGTCATCCCTTATAGAATTTCGGCATATTAACGGCATTGGTAAGGGTCCAAATAAAATATGATAAATGATCCCTAATTCAAATAAAATCATTTGGAACATAATGTAATGATTATAACCAAATTAAAATATAACAAATTTAAATTAAAAAAACTAATTTGAAATAAGGTGCTTGAATTTGAAATGAGTATTGGAATGTGAGGACCCCTTACCAAATTTTGGCATAGAAATAGCTTTTGTAAAGGCCCCAATTGGGGAGGATAAATGATACATAATATATATAACATCAATTGGATAGTAAGTTGATTATTTGAAATTAATTAAAATACAAACAATTTAAATTAAAAAATAATAATTTCAAAGAATGTGCTTCAATTTTGAAGTAGGGAATGAAGGTAATGACTCATTAAAGAATTTCAGCATTGTAATGTCTTGTGTAAGGTACGAAATGAGGGAGGATAAATGATGAACCATTAATGAAACATAAATTGTGAATTAATTTAACTATTATAATTTAATTAAAATATAGCAAATTGAACATTAAAAAAATTAATCTCAAAGAACATGCTTGAATTTGAAGGGAGTAGAGGAAGGTGAGGATCCCTTATATGATAGTGTGACTTAAAATGCTTGAGTGGGGATTCTTGATAGCTTGGGGGGACCTTTTAAGGACTCTATAGAGTGTATATAAGAGTTTTTCATTCTATAAAAAGTTTAAGTGTATATAATTTGGATCATGTTTGGGTTTAGAAAGGAAATATGGTGGATTTATTTATTCTTTTGGATTTTGACTCTACATAATAAAATATCCAAACCACAAACCATACCATGTGTTTTTCCAATGTATTCAGAAATATTAGATTATTTTTTGTTATTTAAAAAGTAAAATGGTTGAAATAATTTAAATAATTCCATTTCTTATGTGGATGTGAGTCACACACTTAATGAAATGACTTTAAATCCATAAAATATGTTATATGTTTTGGAGGATTCAAAAAGGCTTTAAAAAATAAATAAATAAAATTAAGATCACATTGTCTTATAGGGAAACCATATATTTTGTCAGTGATAACTTTAATATTATTTATTACATCACTTTTTGGTAATTATGATGCCATAATCCACAATTTATATTTATACAGTATTTAATTTTTAACTAAAAAATGAACTGTCTGAGAAAGTTATGAAAAAATAACCATTGTATAATATCAATATATTGACTTCAAAAGTAATATTCATTTTATTTATATTTTAAATATTATAATTCTATCTTTTAATATAAAATCTAATTTTTTTACAAAATAATGGGTTTTTAATGTAACTTTTTTTGAACCCTTATATGAATAAAATTAGAATTTATAAAAAATATACGATTATTAATATTTAATGAAAATTATTTAATAATAATATTTTATTAAAATTTTATCTATTTTATAAATTATTTGATTCTTCAAAAATTAATTTATTAATTTAACTTTTATATTACATAATAATACGGTTTGTGTTTTATCTAATTTTTATCCAAAACATATTTATTCCTTAATAAATTAACAAAAAATTATATTTATAATTATAATGAAATTAAAATATATATATTCAAACCATTGGGGTTACTATTTTTCTTGTCCTTATAAAATTATTATTATTATAATTATTATTATCATTATTATTATTATTATTTTTCCTTTAATTAACAAATTTAATATTTTCTATAGTAATAAATATTTTGTATTTTTTTTATTCATACTGTTAAAAAATAATTTGTCCATATTACATAACATTAATTATGATGATTCCAAATATATATTCCATTTTATCAAAATAAATTTATAGAGGAGGATGAATTTCATTTAATATAAAACTCATCAACATGATATAATTAGTTTTCCAAAAAATGAATTTTTAAGGGGAAGATGATTTTACTTTAACAATATAGCTTGTAATTTTCATTATAAAACTTTAAATTCATAAAATTTTGTATTTAATAAAAACATTTAATTTAAATAATTCCTCTTTAGGTGTTATTTAAATTAAATATATTGCAAAAAAAATATTTATTTTAAATTAGTTCTTAGAAAATTGTTTTATTTAATTCTAAAAATAATCTTGAATTAATGTTCAGTATAAATATGATTAATTAAATTAAATATATCTAAAAAATACTTATATTTCCTTTAAAAATAACTGAACAAAAATTCTTATTTTAAAATAATTTATTTTTCTAAATAAAAGACAATGTTATATAAATGTATATTCCACTATTCACTAAAAAATCTATATTTTCCAAAAAATCCCATTTTTTTACCCTAAGTTAATTTTTATATGATGATGTAAAAAATGGTGTTCATTTGGTCAAAAAAATTATAAATGATCTATAAAATAATTATAATATTTATTAAATGAAATAATATTTATTATTGAATAAATCATATTTTTTATGGAGAAAGTGACATTACCCAAAATTGATTGATTATTTAATATTAATTTATCAATATATTTAAAATATATATATATTTAATAAAAAAATTATTATATTAATACCATGAACATAATGGTGTGGTTACAGTGGTATTTTTTAAATAAATATGGTTTCGTTACGTTTATCATTGCATATCAAAGATGCTATCAAACATAGTTTTTTTTATAAACACGGGGAATTATCTTCTTCCCCCTCAAATAAATTATTTCCTCTCAATTTAAACGTGTACTTGGTGAGAAATATTTTTACACTAGAAAATATCTTTATTTCCAATCTGCAACATAAAAAGTCTTAACAAAACATCCTCTTGAAATGTGGGAAAGAGACCTAGGAATTTCATCACATATTAATAACTCATGTAAATTTCAAATATAATCTCATCTTTTTCTCAAAATATAAATAACTCGTGTTATTTTTTTTATTCTTGAATGTATGATAATATTCTAACAGAGCATATGATCCACTATATAATAACAAGATATTACTCCTATTTCAATCCATAGAATATAATGAAGGGAAGATTAGTGATAGTTCTCTTTGAACTTTTAAATACATATAGGGGAATCCAATTATATTATAGGGAAAATTTTAAGATACATTTATTTCATTAACCTAAGAATTACTGGGCTTCAATCTATGTTATCCATGATATGTTTCCTAACATATATTCTAATGGAAATTTTATGTTTCCCTTAATAGTGGATGGTAATAAGATTACAAATTTACCAAACCATGTCCCCCAAGACTGTCAAACCTGGTGCACAACAAGTCATGTTGTGGTGTACCAGGTTACCCTGAGTCAGGCCCAGGACACCTTGTCAGAGTTGATTCCCCTTGGTACATCTATACTAGAACCGTAGCCACTAGTAGTATCTAGAAAAAGATAAATTTTATTGATAAAACAAATACTCTATAATTAAAATAATAGTTTTCTTAGTTATGATTACTCTTATCCCTAAGTATTTTTCTATATTTTATTAGTATAATTAAAAAAAATAACTAAACTTTTCTTTTAATACCAACTATAACAACTATACTCTTTATTTAACATTGAAACATGATTCATTACATATAATTTCACTTAATAAAACATGGATGATCAATAAATATTGGGTATCTATAAATTACATACATTACATAACAACCTAAAATAGGTAATATAACATAATTATTGAAAACTTCTTTAACATTCACAAATAACACCATCGAATTTCAAACTGCAAGGGATAAGCTAGGTACAAACATAAGAAAGTGGGGTGATATATATCCCAGAAAGAGAATAAACATGTAATAAGTGATACATGTTCGAAAATATTAATATCAATGAGGAATAAATAAAACATGAATAATAATGCATTATATTGCATGAAAATCATAACATGGGAAATGTGGAAACGACATGATATACGTAATCATAAACACGGTTCAAGGATAAACCCACTAAGACATCATGGTGGGTAAATTCCAATAAAGGATCATTCTCACTTTCTATCCTGATGTGACATATCATGATACTAGAAATTACCCAATGTATTTAATCTCTATCTAGGTCCACCAATCATATTTATTTCATTCCCATTCTTACGTGTGCCATATATATATCATAAAACATGTTTTCGTTCATCATCATAAATTATTCTGTGGTCTATGAATATAGAATAAAAACATCTAGGTCCCCAATAAATAATTATATGTTCATGAAGGTGAATACCCTCGATAGAAAAATGGGTATGGTATTCACAACAGAATAGTTTTTCCAAGGAAAATCGCAGCGAAATTTCAGTATCATAATAGTGTTATATAAAAATTTATAAAAATGGATGATAAGATAGAAAGGGGTATATTATCAATTTAAAATAAAATGAAATATAATAGGTCCATATAAATACATTTTATAATGTTTTGAAATGGAAATATACTGCAAAAGTTCACACATAAACTTTAATAAATAATGGAAGGTAAGGATCCCTTAAAAAAATTGGCATAGTAATGGAATAGGTAAGGGTCCAAAAGAGGGACGGTAAATGATCCATAATTCCAATAACATCCACTTAAAAGTAAGGTAATTATTATAAGTAAATGAAAATATAATCAATTTAAATTAAAATAACTAATATAAAATAAAGTGCTTTAATTTTAATAGGGGAGCGTAATGTGAAAGTCAATTACTGAATTTCATCATAGTAGCGGATTAGGTAAGTTCCTAAATGAGGGAGAAAAAAATTAAAACACATTTAAATAAAATAAATTTAAGATTAAGGGAACTATTATAAATGAATTAAAATATAACTAATTGATATTAAAAGAACTAATTTCAAAAAAGGTGCTATAATTTTAAAGGAGGAGAGGAAGGTGAGGACCCCTTGTGAAATTTTAGCATAGTAATGACATAAGTAAGGATAAAAATGTGAGGGTATAAATGATACCTCATTCAAATAAAATAATTTGATTATAAGGTAATGATTATAAATTATTTAAAATATATCCAATATACTGTTAAAAGAACTATTTTCAAAGAAGGTTCTTGAATTTGAAAGGATGAGAGGAAGGTGATGATCTCAAACTTGAGTGTGTGACTTCAAAATACTGGGAGTGGATTCTTGAACTCTTGGAGGAGCCATGGGAGGACACTAGGGTGTATATAGAATAGTATTTTGATTCTATATATAGTTTTAGTGAAGGAAAATCAAAGCTTGTGTGGGTTTATTATGGAAATAAGGGGGATTTTTTATTATGAAGTTTTGGACATCACATAATAAAATATCAAAAAAGAGAAACCATACCATAGTATTTTCCCATGGTTTATAAAAACTATATTGGTTTATTTATTTTATATTTATTTCATCCAAACTTATAAAAATGATTTCTATTCTGATGTAAAGGTGAGTCTCTCTATTAAATAAATTATCTTATAACTTTAAATTATATTATAAGTTTTAAAGGATTCATAATGGATTAAAAAAAATAAAAACACATTTTATTAATGGGAAACCATATATTTGGCCATTCCAACCTTGTATAGTATTTATTACATCACTTTTGGGTCATTATGATGTAATAAACACAAGGTATTTTTATTCGGTGTCTAATTTTTAGCTTAAAATTTAACTCTCCGAAAATTATAAAAAATTCACCATTGGATAATTTTGACATTATAATCCCAAAAATAATATTAATTTTATCTAAATAATTTTAAAAATATGTGAATTTTAACTTTAAAGTTAAAATCAACATTTACTAAGAAATGATATATATTTTTAAAGTAACAATTTGTGTACCCTTATAATAATTTCATTTTTATAAATTAAATATATATGATAATACATATTTAATAGAAATCATTTAGTAATAATTTTATATTAAAATATTATTTATTTAAAAAATCAATTAATTCATAGAAAATGAATTTATAAATTGAAATTTCATATTACACACTAATACAATTTCTATTTTACAAAATTTTTATCAAAAAAAATTATTTAATCTTTCATAATGTAATGAAAATTATTATAATCATTATAATAAAGAAATAAATATTTAAAAATTCATACCATTAGAGTTACACATTTTATATCCCGTGTTAAATTATTATTATTATTATTTTACAATTAATTATCCTATTTACATTAATTGTGGTAATAAAAAAAATCTATGGTTATTACTTATATAGTTAAAAACTATGTTGTCAATATTTAAAAAGAATAATTATGATGATTCCAAATATGGAATCACTTTTATCAAAATAAATCCACATATGTTTAATAATTTTATTTAATATAAACCCCATAAACATGATAGAAAGACGTTTTATAAAAAATTCATTTTTAAGTTACATCTGACTTTGCTTTAACTATATAACTTGAATAATTCATTATATGAATTTAAATTCATAAAAATTTATATTTAATTTAAAATTTTCATTTAAATAAATTCCAATTATGGGTTATTTTAATTAATAGTAGTGGTGAAATATTATGCGTTTCAAATCAGTTCTCAAAAAATGGGCTTTTTAATCATAAAAATAAACATGTATTAAAGTCTAGCGTATATATTATTAATTTAATTATATATATCTAAATATTACTTATGTTACATTTATATAAAATTAAAACAATAATTTTTATTTTAAAATAATTCATTTATCAAAATAAATGACAATTTTACATAAAAACACCATTATTCATTATTCACTGAAAACATATATTTTCCAAAAAATCCAGAAAAATAAACATAAATTAATTTTTATATTCTGATATAAAAAAATAATTTTGTTTTATCAAATAATTTTTTATTGTGGTATGAAAATAATTATAATATTTATGAAGATAATTAAATTTATTTTAGAAGAAATAATTTTATTCATGGGAAAAATGACATGAAAAAATATCATTGGTTATTTAATAAACATTTTTTAATATTTTTAGGAAATATATATATTTCATAATGCATTTAATTGTATTCATACTCAAAGAACATAAATTTTATGTTATAACGATTTTGTTTAAATAATTATTGTTTTTTGGGTTCAACGTTGTATATCATATATGCTATCAAACAAAGTTTTATTTTTAAAAAACATGAGGCATTACATTTTCTAATAGAAATAATCACTCATATAAGATCATGGGGTAGTATGAAATATAAAAATGGGTGAGATCCAGTTCTCTGTATTTGAAAATTTATATCATTGATTCATGAAATAAATATCATTAAATCATGAATGTGTGATAAAACATGAACCTGGAATTAATACCTAATTAATGAAATAAGATCATGGAATCATTGGAATTTATCATGAGGCGTGATATCAAAATAATAGATCAATACATAAGAAAATATTACATTAAAATATTCATGACTAAAACATAGAATTTATCATGGAATAACAATGTAAAATCATAAGAATAATCCTGATCCATGGTGACATAACACAGGAATGTGTCACAAGCATTGGAATAAAAATCCTAGTATATATACAAGTTAACCACTACAAAATTCATACCATAATGAACTAGGATAACTTTATATTTCCAATAACATAATTGACTAGGATAAATACTCATGTACCATACCATTTTGTATTTGATCTTACCACCCATATCCTCTAACATAGTATACTTATGTTGACCACACATATTGTATTGTAATATAATGAGATATGAAGCATTACCCAATGTATTAGAGGGTAACATAATTTTCAGAAAATATTTCATATAATGATAACTCATACATATGCATGCCACATGAAAAAAAAATCATAACATGAAAATCCCATGAAAATAAAAAGTATTAAAAAAATATTTAATTAAAATATCAAATAATAGGAAACCAAGAATAGGATTGGATAATACGCAAACATTAATCACTAAAAAATATCATATAATCATATATAGAGGTATAAATAAAATAAATTCATTATTAAATGATGAGGGATATTCTAAATTTTGAATTTAAAATGGAAGATGAATCATGAAAATCATTATACTTGTGTTCAGGTAACATTTTCAAAAATAAATATTTTTTAAATACACTTTAAAAAAATTATCAAAATGTGGAAAATGAATATTTATGAAATTATATTAATAATAAATCATCTCAATAATGGATCCTTTATACTAAATAATGTTATGTTAAATTAAATGTGGAGTTAAAGATATAAAATAATCCATAAGCTCGAAGGGAATTTTTTTTTTAAATTTTAATTAATGATTTTAGATCTCCCACATTAATAAAAGGGATGTGAAATTTTGTTTTGAGTTGTGAAAAATGAAAATATAAAATTTATAGAATATTATACATATCTTTCATAAAAAATTATGAAAATAATAGTTCATTATGACAATCAATATATATATTATAAATTACACAAAATAAAAAATGGGATGTTTTCATTTATAATAACATATCATTAGGATGTATGGATCGATTAAAAATAATGATTCAGTAAAAAAATGCAATTTCCCCAGAATGAATGGGGAAACAATACTTGACATAGATAGGGGTTATAATGTATGAAATTTATAAGAACATTGTAATGTTTCAGACCTTCCTTACCCATTACATTGTGAGTTGTGGGAGATGGAAGTGTAAGAAGGAGGTTTGAGGAGGTGATTATGGAGATGAGTTGAATTTACTAATTGGGAAATGATTCTAAAACATGGTGTCTTGTATGTCACCATGAAAGGACAATTTGAATTATTTCTTATGGTTTAGTGTTGGAAGATTCAACATAGGGACATGATGGAGGAATTTTATTATTATTCCAAGTCATGAACCAACTGAGGAATCCCTGATCCAAACACCCAACTTAATCTATGGAAATCCTTAAAGGGCATCCCCGGTCCCCAAAAATTTTTGACAAATGTTCGGACATCAGAGTAAAAAATTACGGATGATTTATCTCATTAATTATATTAAAACAATATATAAAACAAGAATAAATTAAAAAGTATAATTGGAAATAAATTAAAAAAACATACCATCATGTGACTACCTCATTACCACCATCTAAAAAAATATCCCATTCTAGAGGCAATATTAACAGATAACCTATACCTAAAAAATAGCTCAGCACTACCGATATCGAGTGCTACAAGTAGTATATGACTCTAAAATAGGTATTTAGGTAAAAATAATAGAATCCATAAATGTCTTTTCCAAAAATATTCGATATCCACTAATTTTGAATACAAATATTAATTAGGGTTCTATAATTTAAATAGACAAAAATATCTTTCCTGAAATCTACTTTTAAAAATAGACATGGCTTTCCTTTTTAGAAAATTTTCCCATTTCAAAACCCTATTTTGAAAAAAATTCCCAAGAGGTAACACAACCGATATAATGTATTATTGAAATAAAAAATATAATTAAGAATAGACAGTAGTGAATCTCAAGGTAATGATAAAAATAAAGAAAACAATATAGGTATTAGTGGGAAATTTTAAACAAAACAAGTGACCAACGATATACAAAAGATATTTGTAGATAAAAATATATAAGAAAAGAAATTACCTAAACCTAAATAAGGGAAAGCGTAGACATACTCAGTTTCAGACCCATCTATATATGTTTGATGTGCTCCATAGTAAAAAACCAACCTGGCTACTCTATATATCCACAACATTTGAACATCCCACCCAACATATCTTGGGATTCCAATTCATATAATCTATATCAGAAAGAACCCATCTCTCAACCCTAAAAATGATTTCTAGGTCCCATGATAATATTATATATGGAGAGTTAGGAGGTAATCACACACTTAAAATAAATAAAACCTTACAAATACCAACATGAATTCTTTTACCACCACCTGACACCATCTATGTAGACACCCTCTACATGTATGGTCAACCATATGAGTTATTTATTAATAGAAAACATTTCACAAGTGAAAATTATCCTTCAAGATCATGAGTTTTAATATATTTTACCAAAACAAATCAAAGTATCAAACAAGACTTTCCATTTTGAATCCAAAACCATTTCCATGTGAAAACACAAATCATCCCCAAAGAATTTCCAAAACCATGATAATTTTCAAATACAACCTCCATGATTCTAAATTTTCCACGATTTCAGAAAAAGAAATTATCTAGAAACTAGAAATATGAATTTATAACTTATAAATATCAATTTATCAGAAATGTTTTGGCTGTAATAATCAAATAGTTTTTTATTAAAAATCTATTATATAATAGCTTTTCATGAATGAAAAGAGAAAAGAGGAAAAAGGATCTTTCCATGGAATTCAAAAAGGGTCAAATAATGTGGATCATCCAAGGCACATTAGCATGGCGTACTCCTCGCGAGGTCAGGCGATTGCAGATGATATTACTAGTAAATACGTTCATCCTCATGTAAACGTATTTTATTGTATAGTATGAATTACGCTTACTTGTTTTTTACTACAAGTAGCTATAGGTTTTGCTATGACTTTTTACTATCTTTAGCAATTGATCTGATTCTATAGAGTTTTCTTCAACACAACATGGGTCCTCGAAAGGATCTCGGAGACCCACCAAATCATGAAAGATAGGATCTTTCAGAAAATGGATTCCTATTTGAAGAATGATGCATAACCACATGGATAATCTCACACCATTTAGAAACCAAAATTTAATTGGATAAATATTTGAAATTATTGAAGAAACTATTTGAATGAAATAACGAAAATAAGTGAATATTGAAGGAGGGAGTTTTAAAACTAAATTTATCAAAAATTATATTTTATTGAATCTCCATTTTTATTCACGATCTTGTATAAATGTACATTCCATTAACATATTAATATGCCCATATCCACTATAATATATATAGATAAACATATTAATGTCCAAATTTACAATCAAAGAAGAACTAAAAGTCACCGAATTGATAAAGAGTTTCACAAATGGGATAACAGTATAATGTTAGACCAATACCCAATCAAACCATAGTTCCATGTTTTATAGTATTTCTTTAAGTATAAAAATAAATAGACACTATTTTAAAAGTACATAAATCTATATAAGAGGCCACATGGAATTTTTACAAACAACTAACATATATATGCATTTTGTATAGATAACATAACTGTGGAGATCCTTTTAAAATCACATTTTAATCAAAATACTTACATGGAAAAGATATAAAAAATCACACCAACACTGTATAATCCAGATTAAATATTTTAAATTTATTTAATAAATATCACGATTTTAAGGGTATGATTTGGAAATTAAATGCATAAAAACACCTCCCTCTACTGTGATAAAATAATGAAACTCCCAAAACATAATATAGAGAACCCAAGGACAAAATTTCACACCATAAACACATATAAACCTTGATATATATAAAAATACCCCTTTTACAGATTTATATGTTCTCATAACCATGTGGGAGGACCTAAAACGTTTTCACCTACATAAGTGTCTATATATTTTTATATTTAAAATTAATATTTAATGCATTAAAGGATTTTAAATAGCATAGAAGTATTTTCAGAATAAAAATCCTTTGGGCTTAGGGAAACCAATCTTAAGACATGTTTTACCAAAAAACAGTGGCTCAAATACACATAAATGGTGGTCCAATATTCCCTATAAAATTAATAAACTCACAAAAATTAAAAACAAATCCCTAGTTAAAAACAACCAATGATGACGTGAAAAAGAAACTTACTAGAAACTGAGGGATAATTTTTTTTCCTTCATATACTATGACTAGAGAAGCTCTCACATTTACCTCTTGATCCATAGGAACCAAAAACCAACCAAAATGAAACCCCAAATTGGGTTACATTTAGTCTATGCTTCTTTAACCATAATAGTAATAAATAAAATAAAACAAAAGTATAAAATTAATAATGATAATAGGATAAGATAACTAGAGAAGATCACAACTATAATCGAGAGGAAAATCTACCAAGAATGATGATAGGATAGGTGGTCACATGGCTCAGAGACAAACTAGGGAAGAATCAAATAAGAGAGTAGAGAGGAGGTTTGTGTGAGAGGGAGGAACCTGTTAGTGGTTTTAATTATTATTTTTGATTTTATTTTATATATGAAGCTAAGCATGCCACATGGTTGGCCACATGGTCTTCCAAAACATACACATAACCATGTGTACCCCTAGGTGCTTCATCTCTAGGCTAAAAAGGATCCTAGAGAGGATCACACACCCATGGACCAAACTGTATGGGCTATCTAGTAAATCTGACTAAGCTATTTGATTTTCAAAGTCTTGGGGTATGATTTCCCTTTACTATACCCCAACTATGTACCACCCTCAACCCCTATAAATAAAATTCCCAATTTTAAGGGAAATCTCTAAGGAATCTACTTGAAAATAAACAAAAACGAAAATACTGAAAACAAAAAAAATGAAAACCGGGGTCAGGGTGAGATAGTTCTTCCCACCATAAAATATTTCCTTCCAAGTAAAGTCACGGGGAAAAATGAGAAACATAATCCAAAATACCAAACAGAAAACACCAAATAAAACCATAAGGAATTTTGTGACCAATAAATTCCATAGTAACCCACCAACTAGCTTAAGAGTTAATATAAATGATATCCATGGTAGAAAAATATGGGTCCCCCTACTTTTTTAGAAACCATCTAATATGAATACAACCTCTACCTGAGAAGACAGAAATTACAGAAACTGAAACAGAACATCACACTGAACCAACCCAAAATTTACAATTTCCACTAGTTACATGAATCCTAAAATAGGTAACAATTTTTGAATAAATATAAAAAATAAAAATATCCCATAAAGAATGAGGCTACTAAAACAACCAAAATAGAACACTTATTAAATGGGAAACCTAAATTATTTTTATCCTAATGTTTCTGACATTGTAATAACATTTTGGGACAGTACATTCCCCCAAAACTGATAGATCCCACAATAAATGAAACAATCTAGTCTGAGGAATATGGATAGAGTGCTAAAGTCTTAAAAAAACCGTGTTCCCATAGTTAGTATCTGCTAATCCCCATCCCCAAATTTATCTTTATTAAATGTAAATTATGATACATCTTCCGGTGTCTCAAGAAGTCAAACTACTGATAATATATCCAATGATTATGGAATGATGGTGTAGAACTCCCAAACTAACCAAACTAAAATAAATTATTCATTATTATTGAAATAAATGATAATCTTTTTGAAAAAGACTCATATGAAATATGTTTCCCCGGTTCCCTACCCATTATATTGTAAACCCATTTACAAATAGTAAGATAAATAAGGCTTCCAACCACCATGGTATTCCCAATGGAAACCAAAAATAGATAGAAATTCCATATTTACCAGTTTACTAAAAAAGAACACTCTCTGATGAAATAAATAAATCCTTAATTTTTGGACAAAGACCCCACAGAAACATGGGATCTCTCAATAAATTTCTTGATGTAATTTATAATGAAAATGGGAACCATCACCACCATTCGTTGACCATTCTATACATCCATCATCTCTTCAACCTTCTACAAAAAATCTCTACCAAAAAACACCCTAAAATAAAATACCATACTCATAAACCCAAAAATCCCAAATAATATAAAACTATATTTCACAAACCACTATTTCCACAAAAAATTCACACTCATTCACATTCTAAAAAAAATTGACTTCCAAAACCGTGTCAAAATTAAATTTCATATATAAGGCAGGATTAGACGAAAAAAATTTAGTATAATTCTGTTTTAAAACCAAAACACACCTTCCATGTATCCCTTATGAAACTATTAATCCTATTAGGTAATTCACTATTCAAACAAAACTCCATTTCCCAAAATCATTTACATCATAAAAACAAGTTTTCACTAAAAACTATTTTCTTTTTAAAATACACCTACTCCCACCAAAATCAAACCAATAACATAAACCACAAGAAAACCTCCAGAATTGGTAACTACTGTTCCTTCATGACTTGGACACATGGTTTAAAATACTATGTGGTAAGCATGTACCAAGCATTTGAATCATGTTGAATCATGCACTCGAGATCCAAATTGTTTTAAATACCATGTAGGCTCATCGTGTGACATCATCTCACTTATATTTTAATCCCCAAAATCAAAAATGTCATCGAACCAATAAAGAACCAACATCATGAACACAAAATAAAATTGAATGTATCAAAGCCCAATATCCCCTACTAACACTAGTCTCATTACAGACAGTGGTGATCAAGTATCGTGCCATGACCTACCTACTAACTCTCAAAAGTCCTATATCTAATCAATATAACACCCCAAATAAAAAGGGATTATCTAATACCATTTTTTAACCATCATGGGTCAACTCTAAAAACAAGAAACTCAGTTTATCTATGACAAGGCTTGAAGGTCATCCTCGATCACCATGGTTTGATTACAGGCATCTAGGAAACAAATAAAAATACGTTGGGTTGATTTATCACATCAATGGTAGTCAAATGAAAATGAAAAACCAGAATAAAAAACACTTAAATTGGAAATAAAAAAACTATATATACCTCCATGTTACACCTTGGTCACCATGATCAAAAAACTATCCTACTTCTTTAGAAAACTAGAATGATAACCTAAATATTCCAAAACGGTCAGGTATACAGATGATGAGTGATTGAATTATCGTGATATCATAAAATAGGTTAGTTAATAAACACCATAGTATCCAAATATGTTCTTTCCTAAAATTATCTATGAACACATGTTTGAAATACAATTAAAAAATAGGGTTTTATTATTTAATGATCCAAACATTGCTTTCTAGGAATCATATTTCAAAAATCAATATAGAATTCCTTTATAAAAAGGTTTTTCATTTCAAAAAACCGATTCAAAAAAATACCAAAATAGTAACACAAACCAGATGATATACGTGAAATATAGAAAATAGAACTAATCATCAAAAAATTGTATATCAAGGTATTTTTAAAAATAAAGGAAATACAATAGTAATAAGTTTTAAAATTAAATCAAAACAAGTAACCAAAGAGATAAAAACAACACTTGAACATGTGGATATATAATAAAGGTCATTTCTTCAACATATATAGAGTAATTCCAATATGTATTATGTTTTAGACACATTTTTTGACATGTGATGAAATATATAGTCAATAGAAAACATGCCTTCTCTATCTAGAATAACCAATGGAATACCCCACATGGATTATCCACAGTTTTTTAATCCTTGTAATTGGTATTAGAACTCATCCATATATTGACCATCTAGTTTATGTTTAGGATACTATGAAAATATTACAGAGAGATAGTTAAGATTTAGTCACACAATTTTCATAAACAATAAGCTATAGATTTCAATGTGCATGCCTTGAACAACACTTGACAACATCTATACAATGAAAATCTCCAAGAAAGGTCATCTATATGGGTTCCCATATCACAGAAAACATTTCAAAAGTTCCAAATGAGCCTACACATCATGATTTTAAATCCATTTTCCAAAAAAATCTCAAATTACCAAACGAGTCATAACATTATAAGTCAAAAACCATTTCCATGTGAAAACAAATATCTTTCCAAATGAATTTTAAATAAAAATTTGATTTTCCAAATACATCCTACATATTGAAATATATTCTATGATTTAGGAAAATTATTAAAACAAAATTTTATGTAATTTTAAAACAAAAAACCATTTAGAGCAACATTATTAGTTTTTGATGAAATCATTTGAAAGAAATATAGAAAATAGGAGAAGGGGGAAGGATATATTTTTGATAACCAAATCCATCAAAAAATAAATTTTATGGAAACTTCATTTATATTCATGATCCTACCAATATGTTCACATCGTTCACATATTGATATTCTAATATATATTAACATATATATGTATAACCGTAAGAAGGTATAATAATATAATCACTAAAGGATGAGGAGTGCTACACCAAAGAAAAAGATATTCCACACTAGCATCAACACTATAAAGAGGCACCAAACCCAGTAAAACCAAACATCCATGTGTTACCCTATTTTATCAAGCTTCAACATAAAAAACCATTACTATAAAATTACGCAAATAAATTTTAGGGGCTACATGGAATTTTTTAATATTCATAGAATATACATATATATATATATATATGTGGTAGAAATAGTATAACTATTGAAATCCATATGAAAACCAATTTTCATCAAACTAATAATATGGAAAAACAATAAAAATCACACCAAAACTCCAAAATAATTGAGAACACATAAAAAATTTATTTATCAGTGTTCAATAATCTAATGTAATGATTTAAAAAATTCATGGAAATAATTACCTCAATGGTGGAAGTGTGACGAAACTCCTTGTATGGAATTATGAGAACCCAACTACTAAACTACACACTCTAAACACTAATAAACCACAATATATATAAAGATACCCTTTGTCCCAAGGTATATGTTCCCATCACTATTTGGGATGATTTAAAAAGTGGGAACCTATATATGATTCTATAAATTTCTAATTGGATAAGCCGCATTTAATTCATCAAAGGATTTGAAATCACTTAGAATAATTTTAGAAAACAAAAACAAGATTTTAGAATAGGATAAACTACCTCAAGACTAGTCACCTTAGAAAAAAATAAGTTAAAATACTCTTCATTGAAGTCCAAGAATCCATTGAGAATGAATAAGATGTAAAAAATCAAAAAATACCAAATTATTGATTGGATAATGTTGAAGATAATATGAAACCATACCCAACACTGATTGTGAATTTCTCAACTGTAGTGGTCATGCCTAGAATTCCACACACATTGAACTCATGATCCCAAAAAACCAAGATCCAATCTAAAAATCCCTTCACAAGGTTAGGTTTCATCCATGGTCCTCTAACCACTAGGGGAATGAATAAAAAATAGAAGAAGGAGAAAAATAAAGAGGAAAATAGTATAACAGAACTAGAGGAGATCACTTGATTAATTGGGTGAATATTTTACCTTGAACGGAAGAAGTAGAGGAGGAGGTAACTTAGACAGGGGCCCATCCTAGGAGGAATCAAGTGAGAAGGAGGAGGAAAGTGTGATAGGGATAATCATTTTAGCTGGATTTATTTATTTTTATTTTTTATTGAGAACCTAAGAAGGCCAAATGATTTGGTCACAGAGTTTCCCAAATTGTGCACCTAACCATGAAAAACATTGGGTACTTCTTCCCTTGGCCAAAAGGTCTCCTGGAGAGTGGAACACACCTGTGAACCAAAACATTTAACCTCCACAGTTTTTCTGACTAGGAAAAATGGTTTACAGAGGGTTAGTGTATGGTTTCCCCTAAATCAGCACTACCCTCTTGCCCTCTAGAAATCCAAATTTTAGCAAAAGAACTCCTAGTACTCAACTTGAAAACAAACGAAACAAAAAGTACTAATAAATAATCAAAATGAAATAAAACATGGGTTGGGTGTAAAATTCCCCCACATAGACCCCTCAAAAATTGACTATTAGTTGTATATTGGTTGTGTTCAAGGACGATTAGGATGGTGTGTATGAATTTGGATATAGTGTGGTTCTTAGTGTAGCATTATGGACCTCGATGGATCAAGTATTTCTCTATATTCTTTCCAAAGGGTAATTTAAATGTGTTGTCTTGACAATGAATTATTGATACCTTAGTTATATAGGATCAATGAGAGATCCATGATTCTATTTATAAAGTTATTTTATTCAAGTCCTTTTGCATTGAATCAAAGTAGGTTGTGTTGTGGCTTTATTGAAAAAACTGGGGATTATAGCACAACCTTTAAACTAGTGCCAAAGTCTTCTATTTTTCAAACTAGTAATCAATTTGGAGTCTTGAATGAATTTAATATTTTCACCTATCTTTGTCTAGAATATGGGAATACCCCAAGGTAGTATTGGGGTTACTTAAGTTTCTTTTCTTTGACCTAGATTATTGGATTCAAAAGATAGAGTATAGGTGATCCAAGGCGATTCATTCCTAGTTTCTTCTTGGTTTTATCCTTATTCATCATACAAAGAATATTATGGATGTTAAATATAGTTATTTATGGGATTTCATGTATGTAATTGATGATATATTTTTTTATTAGGTTGTTGAAGGTTCACCACAGGTGAACTCTATCTTGGGATTATCTTTTCATTCCTCATATATTCATTGTAGATAGTCATTCTCCAATTGAAGAAGGGGGTTTGATAACAGTCCCTTGATATATTTAAATTATGGGATTATACTAAATTTTTTTTCTTTGGTAAATATAGTTCATTAACCTAATAAAGTTAATGAACCATAAAAAAGAAATTTTTATGAAAAGGGGTAATTCACATGTTTTTACCCACTATCATGGAATTTATATCACACTGGGTTCTTTAACACTATTATTACTGATAATAATTCATGTCATTGATACTTGTGTTTTATTATATTGATTGTGTTTTGGATTCAATCTGTACAAAATTTTAATCCCTTTTATATAGAATTAAATTTCTCAATACAATACCATATAATTTTCCTTTAAATAAATATTTTTGATATATTTTTCATATGAAACACTGAGGTAAAATGATTCAAGACATATTATGTGAATATTTTCAAAAAAATGAATAATAAAATATATTTTAAATAAAAGAATATTGAGTAATTAAAATTTCTTAAATTTAGAGGTTAAATAATTTATATATATTCATATTAAAAATATTCTTCTTTATCAAAAAAACATTTTTTAAAAGTGTTGTGTCTTTTATCCTAATATATTAAATCTAGAAATTTTAAATGATTGTTTTTATAATATATTTTATTTAAATATATTAATATAGATATTAACATTATATAAGTTCATAAATGGAATGAAATAATGTTATGAAATATTATTAATTAAGAAGCTCATTCTCTAATAAAAACCATTTTTCTTTTATAAATTTTTGAATTTTATTTTTAAAAAGTGAAATTCATTTTTGAATTTAAACATATAAAAACTATTGTGAAGTAGGTATAACTTAAATAAAATAAAATATATTTTTAATGATCAAAAGTTTAGATATAGAATAAAATTATGTATTTTTAAGTACAATTATAAACTTATAAAATCTATTATTAACATTTTAAGAACTAATGTAATATTTTCTAATAAATAACATGTTTTTGTCTTCTCTTTTAAATCAATATTATTTATGACAAATTATATTTTGGATGAATTTTAAATAAACAAAAATTTTATTTTATTATATTAAACAAATTTATATAATCCAAACAAAATAAATTTATAATTATATCTAACACAAAAAATTTCATCTTAAAAATACACTTTTCTAAAAAAGGCTTTTTACCAATTACAAGAGAGATTATCATAATTAAATTTTATTACCCATATAAATTTATCTAATAAATTTTTCTTAATTGTTTTAATCATTATTTTTAGATTAAATAATAAGGAAAAACTTAAATTTAGTAATAAATAAAGAATTTATTATGTAAAAAATATTTACCATGGTAAACAGTAAAGGGGTAAAAAGGGTTAACCAAGGTGCTAAATACATTACATGTTAAAAATATTAAGAAAGTGGTTGATTTTTTAATCAAAAAAATATTTATTTAAAATATATTATTAAATATTCTTATTCTCTTTGAAAATTAAAAAATGTTATCTTTTTATATTAAGATGAAATAATTAATAAAAATTTCATTTTCACCACATAGAAATGGTGCCTCTCACCACCCATTCAAAATGACTCCAAAAATTATATTACCAATTTTAAATATTCTATATTTATTTCCCCTATAATCACATTACACTTCATTTATCTTATATTTATATTGTTTTGTCTTAACTCATCCATTTCCAGTGAATTCTCTAAGAGAAACTCAAAGTTCTCCACATAAGTACCAACTTTGCCCAAAAATTATTTCATTTATATATTTCATATTGAAATATATTGTTTACAAGATTATATTATTAAATAAGTATTTATATTATAATTCATTATTTTATATATTGGGAATAATCATTACCCACCTTTCCACCTATTTCCATTAATAAAAATGAATACAGAATTCATTGGATTGTGCAGACTACCACATCAACGAAGAGACGTCTTTGATATTTCACCACCACCTCTCATTAATAGTTTATGGATTTAATTTATGAATAATTGAGATATATCTAATAAAAATTACATTATTAAGATTCAAATTAGAATCCTCTATCATTCCATCTCATTCGTTAGGAAATAAAAATGTTAATTGTGTGTTTAGTGGACTAACGCGTCCACGATATAATGTATATCATGTCTTATCTATCTTCATTATTACTTATTAAAATACCATAAAATATGATTTGACACATTAAAAATAGATAAATATTATTATTATTATTTAAAAATTGTGTTATTCCAAATGAAACCACTTTTATATTTACTCGCACCCATTAATTACGGTTTGTTCAGGTTTGGGTTGGTCTAACCACTAAATAGAAAAATTATATATAATAATATCATCGATGGCTGTGATAAAATAATTAATATTAATATATGATATAAATAAGTGAATAATTATTTTATTTTTTGTTTTTATGGTAAAGTTAAAATTTAACACGTTAATTAGGATACCAACGTCTATTCGTTAAAAAATCACTAAAACATGCTCATGTCGATTTAATATTTAATAATAATATTGAAAATTCACCTAGAATGAAATTATGAAATAATAAATTATAGATCCTTTAATGATATTTTGAAGATCACATTTGGGGGAATAATGAATAACAACACTTCTATAATGAAACTAGCTCAAAACAATCAAGATTATTAACACCTAATAAAGAAAATACATAATAAAAAACTAATATATATGTATAGAATAATTATAAATGAATGGTATAAAATACTATTAATATGATAAATTTTATTAAATATTTTTTGAATATAGTTATTCTTTATATATGATATTCAAGTGCTTTAGTTAAAGATAAGAATGAAGTTAAGTGTTTATTTGTCTCATTTTCAAATCCATGAGGCATGATTGACATTACACACTATCATTTCATTTATATGGTGTATTTACTACCTCATTTCCTTTAGTTGTTATTAATAAATTTTATTTCATGATATTTTAATGTCCATTTCATGGTAAACCACTTATTCTGAGTTTAACATTATTATAAGTGTTTTTTTGAATACTCAATTCTCATTCATTGAGAAATGATTGTTCTTCTTAAAATAATTATACACAAGTTCCTAATATCCTTATATTTGATTTTATTATGTGGTATGATCCATTTTATTACTGTGTAATTAAATTTCTATCACATAAACCTATTTCCATATGTGTCATGATTCTTGAATTATTACATTTGTAACAGATGTGGTTAACTAAAATTTATATTCTTTTAGTTAAAAAATTATTCCTTGATCATCATTATTCTATGTTTGATTAAATATTCGACTTTATAATTAAATATATATTTCCAATTTTATAAATGGGGAAAAATTTAACTCAAATATGCTTTATTGATAAATTTCATTCCCATAAAGGAGCAATTATTTATGAAAAAATCACATTTATTTTAAATATGGTTTTCCATAAATTCCCTTACTCATTGTATTGAAAAAAAATCTTTTATTGTTTTGAAATAAGAATAGGTGTTTACTCATTGAACGTTATATTTTCCATTTAAAAAGGAATTTTAACTAGAAATTTATACAATTTGGGTTTTCAACTAACATAATTCAAAATATTTAAAAGGTTTTCCATCCATACAAAATTAATTTTGTTATCTTATGCTCTATATTATATTTATATATCCTTTACATTTTTTTAAATCACTATTATAAGAGATTCTTTTAAAAATTAAATTTTTTAAAGTGTTTTCATTTTAAATGTTTTATATCCTTTATATATTTTTAATTATCTCTTTTTAATGTTTTTAAGAAAATGTTTTTAAAGTTTTCACTATACCTTTTTAAAAACATTATATCTTTTCAAGGCTCTATGTTGGAATAATTATTTTTTTTAAAGTTTTCTGAAAAAATAAACAACCCATTTTTTAAAATATTATGTATTTTTAAGTTATTTATTATTGATATTTAATTGAACATTTTTCTTCTAGAAATTCATTCTTTTTATTTTTTTAAAAGTTTCATTTCAGAAAGTTACTTATCCATGTGACTATTAACTCTATAGCTTACACTAATGTTTAAATAAATTTATAAAAACACATTTATGACATAAAAACATTTTAAAATTTATCTTAAATTTCTTTATTTCTTGGTATCTTGTCTTTCATTAACCAACCTCTAAATTTTCTTACAAAACAGAAATATGAGATAATTTGATTTTATGTTTCAACCATTTTCATTATCCAAGTAAATTTTATTGATACAATCTATAAATTTTTTGATCCCCATTTTTTATTCCATTGTATATTTCTGTTGTGATGAATGATTATTTCCAATTGGCATACAAATATGTGGATAATTAATGGTTGGGGTCCTATATCTCATTCCAATGAATTAGTTATGGTTTTATATCTAATGATATAATATTGGACCATGAGTTGTGATACTCTAAAGAATCATGGTTCATGAATTATGATACTCGAGTCCATAATGGATTTTAATTTACAATACTAGAGTCAACAATCCACTATGAGTTGTGATAATCGATTAAATAATGGACCATGAGTTACGATACTCAAGTGAGTAATGGGCTGTAAGTATTTAGTATTGAGTTAGAATGGGTTATAGGATGTAATTCCAGAGCCACTTTCTAATTATTTGTGATATTTTGATACTAAATCCATAATGTAAAGATTTCTTATGATTGTGTTTTTCTCAAGTTTCCATATTGTTTTATTCCCCATATTTATGTTATATTAATATGATTATTCCCACTATAACAAATTTATGATCACTTGTTTCCAAAATTTTATTCCACAATATTTGTGTGTTTGTTTGAGATTACATGTCCTAAAAACATGATTTAAGGTAATTTTATATTGTTCCATTTTATTTTATAATTATATAGTTCTCCCCCACTAATTATTTCTCTAATACCTATGATCTAATCTATAATAACATGTTGATGAGTTTTCCCCCTCATTCAGTATTGGAGATCCCGACTTCCTTATATTTTCATTTCCCCAATTACAATGTTGAGAATATATTATGAGGTGTAAAGAAGAGATTTAGGGTAGTTTTTTTAAATACAAACATTCACACGTATTATAAAATAATTTACTTATGTAGTTAGTCCTCCAAGACAAAAACCCATTCATTCATGGGATGGTGTTATTATTTATGATATGAAATGATTAATTTTTGTAAATGATGGAAAATAAAGATATGTTTATATTGGGTTTTTTAGGTAGTATCACAAAAAGTGTCTATTGTTTACTAGGATTATCTTAGTAATTTATTGGAATAGGATTAGATAACATTGTTAAAAACTATAGGACTAATTGTAAAGGATAATTCTATGTATCGTACAATATCTCAAAGTTTAGGTAAGGTAGATATTGTGTCTTTATCCTTGAAATTTCATCAATTTCAACATATGGGAGTGTGGATACCTCTATGATGCATATTCAAATTGGGGTAGTCACCTTGAAAATTTATAGTTTTTATTGACTCAATCTTCACACAGGTGAAAGATGAATGGACCTAAGAAAACACACCTAGAAAGATACACCTATGGGATATTATTTGGTTAATAACATTCAATTTATATGAAATTATGAAGGATTTATTTCCTAATTACATTAAAAAACTAGGTTAAGTAGTATATGAGAAGATAACTTAATGTATCATATGTTAAACTAATATATTTATAAGATGACACAGGTATGGAATAGTTTAAATGAATTTATCATAGGTTTAAGTGAATGTTCAATTAGAGAAGACATATAAGTATTGAGATATCATATTCAAATGATCATTTATTATTATTCTATTGGATATTATAATAATAATGGTGGTTTTATTATTTAGTTCAAAATTGGATATTAAAAATTATTTTTTGGAAGTTATGTCTCTAGAAACTATTATGACTTTATTATAGAAAGATATTGGGAATACATTGTTGAAAATATAAATATAGTCCTAGTTTAAGGGAAGAGATGTGTTATATAGTATTTCCTTAGATAGAAGGGTTTGTATCTATTAAAAGTAGTTTCTTCAGTGATGAATATATTTAGATACAATTATTAATTGTTATTAGTGACTAATAATTAAAATTTTTAAGATGTAATTTATTTATGGGGGAGAATGTGATTCCCTAATATTTTAAAATATAATTTTCCTTTAAATTGTAATAGTGTTGTTAGCTTTTTTTACACACAACACCCAACTAAAATGATTCACGACATACAAGATGAATGTTATTATTAAAATTTAGGAATTGTAAAACTTCTAGTCAATATAAAGTAATTACTCAACAAAAATTTATTATAATTAGAGGAAAAATAATTATTATGATCTCTTATTAAAAATAATTGTTTTACCTTAAATAAATAAATTTTTAAAAGTGTAGTGTATTTTAACAAAATATATTAAATAAATCACTTTTAAAAGATTATTTTCATAATAAATAATATTTAAATATATTATGAAACATAGTAACAATATTTTTGTTAGGAATTGGTATGAAATTGTACTAAGAACACTAAAAATTTAAAATGGTCATTTTTCAATAAAAGTTGTTTTCTATATATTTTGTATTTTCATTTAAGATATAGATTTTGTTATTTTATAATTTTAATTTGATGAAATAATATTAATCTTTTAATTCAAAATATCGAAATTATTTTCTATGAATATTTTTAATTTTTTTGTACTAAATGTTTTTAGTGAATAGTGAAAAATATAGTTTTTAATAAAACCATTATGTTTATGAATATATCAAGATGTAGGTGTAACTTGAAACCATATTAAATATGATGAATGGTCAAATTTTTATCAAATGAATAAAGATATAAATTTTAAAATAACATTATGAATTCAAAAAACCCATGCTTAACATTTTATGAACATAAGTAATATTTTCTGGTAAGAAAATTGTACTTCATTTTTTATTTTCACTAAATATTATTTTTGAAAAAAATTGTTAAATCTGGGATTATGATTTGGATAAACCAAAACATATCAAAAATAAATTATTTTCCATTTTATATTCTTAATGAATGTTTAAACAGGTTCTATTGTTTTATTAATATTAAATAAATTAAAAAATATCATTCTAACCACCAATAATTTATACCTCTCACCAACCTTTTAGGACAGCCAAAAAAATATACTTGCCTATTCAAACTTTTCCCTATTTCCTTCCTCTATAACAATAATTAAATTAATATTTATTTTGGTCTCAATATTTTTTTAAGTCCTCCATTCCATGGAATCAACTAAGATAAATAGAAATTATCAATGTAAGTTATCACTTTTCAATAATGTTGTTTCTTTTATATCATTCACACTCAAATAAATTTTCCATAAAATTATATTATAACTTTTCTATTTATAGTACACTAAATATTTTATATTTTTCAAAAAATAATAACCACATTTTGCCGTTTTTTATTAAAAAATTTAAAATGACAATTGTTTGTTTGTGCGGACTATTGCATCCACAAAGTGACATATTCCATTTTCACCATTACCTCCCTTAATTGGTTTTAGGGTTGGAATTAATAATTAAATTTTAATAATATTATAAAATTAATAATTTTTAGAATAAAATTATAATCTTTCTTCAATATCTCTTATTCATTGAAAAATTAAAAATGACCATCATGTGTTTGTGTAGACAACCATCTCTAATAGATAAGATATCTCATTTTTGATGTAGTTTCTTTATTATTTATTACAATAAATTAAAATATGATTCATCTTATTCAAAATATCTAAAAATATATTTTTATTTTTCATTAATAATTATATTATTTTAAAATAAAAAACTATCATTACCAAACTCATCCACAAATTATGGTATGTTCATGTTTGGGTCAGACTAACCACCTACTAGAGTGATTCAATAAAACAGTTTTAGGGATGACTATGAGAAATTAATAAATAATAATATATGATATAAATAAGTAAACAATTATTTTTATTTATATTTTTATATTTGTGACATAAATAGTAAACTAATTATTTAAAACACCAAAAATGGTTCATCAAAAAATCATGTAAACATTCTCGTTATTGATTTTATCATTAATGGTCATAACAAAAAATAAAATAGAATGAAATTTTTAATTAATAAACATTCTATTCCATTTCATTTTAAGACTTTTTAATTGTGAAATTCGTAATAATAGTGACCGACCTCAATATTGTAATGAAACTTTTTCAAAATGATCAAGATTGTCACGACCCGTCCTTCGGACCTGTACCGTGACTACCCCAAACCCACCTCCCATAGGCCAGGGGATGGCGACTAGCACCATGGCGTAAATCCCGACCAAAAGGGGAAGGAATTGCCTTTATAAAGTAAACAAACATCACATAGTAAGCAATGAGAAGTAAAAACTAAGTAAAACTGGGTATAATAGTAAGTGCAGAAGGTAAATGGGCCAGAATACAAACCCAAACTGAAGTAAAGTACAACAGGAAGGAAATTACAGCAACTAAAAGTAAAACAGCAACATTGAGTCGTCCACCAGAAGTCCCGCCTGAAGGGTGGGTACAGATAGCCTCCTCAACTTCTCGGGTCCAGCCGTCCGCTCCGTGTACGTCATGCCCAGTGGTCCACCCCTAGGTACCGACTGCTCCAAAAGCCTCAACCACGATCAGCACTGTCCGTCATCTGCATCCAACACAACGTAGTGAGGGCATATCCTGTTTAGGGGTGAGTATACGCTACTCATTAGGGACCCTGAGACCCTCGAAAGTCTCCCACAATCCAGAAAGGATAATCCACAAAAGAAAGATACAATCACAAAGTAACATCCAACACTACTTAGGTATATTCCCATACATATACCTAAGTCATCAATTCAAGTCTGGATCCAACATTCGAGCCCATGTTCGATCACGTCCACACAGGATAGTATAACTCAATCCACATAGTAAAGCACATCCCAATCAACATTGGAAAGAAGTCAATCATATCGAAGATAATGATTGAAAGTCAAGACTCAGCTCACACAGGTATACTTCTTCGTAAGGTGATAGAGATGATCAGATGTTGCCACTGATTCATCTAAGCTGGGACCCACGTAGGATACTAAATCAGCTAAGCTGTCAGACCCACATAGGATACAAGAACAGCTACCCTGCCGGGCCCACATAGGATACAAGTACAGAGTCAAATACTGTCGGACCCATGTAGGATACAAGAACAGTAGTACTGCGAGACCCACGTAGGATACAAGAACAATAGTCATCGTCGTCGAACCCACGGAGGATTTCAGTACGGTCGTCATCACTGCCGAACCGACAGAGGATTTCAGTGCAGTCATCGTCGCTGCCGAACCCAGGGAGGATTTCAGTGCAGTCGTCATCGTCGTCGCAGTCGCAGCCAGCTCTATGGTTCCCGCACAAAGCATTCTCTTTTCTGGGAGGGTCCGCTCCACGAGCCAAGGGGTCGATACATCAACTGACACTTAGTCCGGATTTGATGTATCAAAAAGTTCCATCTCGACAAAAGGAACTCAACGTGACAAACGGCGTGTCAATCGGACGCCCGATCTGAGAGTTATTGGCTTTTTCGTTCCAGGGGCCTGGTTGGTTTTTATGTCAAAATCAACCCATCCGTACTCCAACTGCATCCATATCTCGATCTAAGTAAGCTAAAAGGTCCTTCTCACTAAGAGGAATCCAACAAAGTCGATGGAACATCAAACGGATGTCCGGAGCTCAAGTTATAAGTGTTTTCACTCTGAGGGCCCGATTGTTTTTCTGTTCGAACCAACCCGGCCATAACTAATGTTTTCCGAAAACTTGAGTGTAATATACCGAATCGACCGTCTCGATCCAAGGATCCAAACGCAACTAAAGGGGCGTCGATCAGAGGTCTGAAGCCCACGATATGGTCAAAAGACTAAAAACAGTTCGTAATGGGGTCTGGGCCCAGTCTGATCGGGCCCAACCCCCACATGGGCCGGTCCGGACCGGGTCGACCCGACCCGGGTCTGGGTCCGGCCCATTAGGGCGCAGCCCGGCCCGGCCGCCGCGGCCCGACCCATGTGGCAAGATAGATCGGCTCAGCTAAGCTATCATTGAAAGGGGGGGTGGGGCGTTGCCCCCTGATTGAAATGGAGTCCCCCACATGGGGGACACTTCCTCTTTCCATCCAGGGGTTACGACCCCCGGTTTTTGGATCTGCCCTGCCGTAACGGCCATTCAGGGTGTCGCGTGGGACTAGCCGGTCCCTCCCCATGTACAACGGCGACCGGTGGATCCGGCCGCCCTCTCCTGCTCCGCGGCGGCCAAAGGTCGCGGCCCTGGTCCGACCGGTGCGACGGCGTCATGCCCCTCTGCCGCGGCCCTGCTCCGGCCGTGGTCTCCTCGTGGTTCTCCGGCATGGCGCAACGGCGCCGCACCCCTTCGTTGCGGCCCGACAGTGGCTGCAGGTTCGTTCGACCTCAATGGCGTCGTGCTTCTTCTCCATGATTCTCCATGTTCTCGTGCGGTGTCATCTCACCGCGATGCCTTTGTTCGTGATGCAACAAGAACAACAACAAAGAGGGAGGAGGGTCGGCCGTGTTTGTGTGGTCTGACCTCCTCCCGTTATAATGATAACAGGCTGCTCAAAAAAAGAATAAATATCCTGGTCAATAAAATGAAAAATTAATCCATAATATTTGATCTCAAACCCCTACCTCGTTGAAGTCTTTGAACGAGGATCATTGTGGAAAAAGGACATCGCGGAAGATAGTGTCGTGGTAGACGAGCGTCGTTCCGTCAATGTTGGAAATGATGAAGCTAAGGGTGGCATTAGCGTTCTTCATTCTTCATTTGGAGGAAGAGGAAAACTCTCCTAGTGTTAGGCGCCATGCTTCGCTGCTAGCGTTACGCCGCTTGATGAAGCCGTCCAGAACTCCTCCCCCTGGCCTCCATTAAATAGGAGTGGTGGGTTTGTTGTTGGCACGCAAGTCATAAATGGAGGATTTATGACATAGGACCCTCTCAATTAATCCGCTGCGGTGGAACATGAAAAAGGAGGAAGGATCCTCATTAATTAAACATGTTGGCATTTAATTAAAGAGAGGGAGCAAGGTTCCTCATAAACTTGAGGGGTTGACATGAATTAAAGAGGAAGAGGGTGTTTACTGGGTTGTTAGGAAATTTAAGTAGGTGGGGCTCGTGTGGGCACCACCCCAACTTCCTCACATCTACCTATCCCTTAACTCATAACCCACTATAAAATAAATAAAAATAAATTGTAACACAATTATATTTTTATTCCTCACAATTTTTACATATCCCACCCTCCCCCGAGAAAACGCACCTTCGGAAAAGGTGTTTCTAAGAAATTACCGGCACTGCGATTTCATCAGTGCCCTCAGATTTCGATTTCAAGCACCTGTTCAAAAGTTAGGAAAACACACTCGTTTGTTCACTGAACGTACCCAAGCTAAACTTCGGAAATTGATTCCGGGCACACCGGGCCATAGAATCAGGTGTCGTCAGAAACTGCGCACTCCTAAAATTCTAAAAAAAATTAAGAAAAAAATTCCCTTCAAATTTACGGGTCTTTACATTACTCCCACCTCAGGGATTTGCGTCCCTGTAAAGTTACAACACAAAACTAGGGGAACAAATGAGGGTAATGAGCACGCATCTGAGTCTCCCGCTCCCAAGTGCTCTCCTGAAGGTTCACGTGCTTCCATCTGATGCGCATTAGAGGAATCGACCGTCCACATAGGACCCGCTCCTGTTGATCCTCGATCTCCACCGGGACCTCCGCAAAAGTCACCCCATCTTCAAGGTCCATCTCCCCATGGTCGATGATATGTGTCGGGTCGTGCACGTATCTCCTTAGCTGAGATACGTGGAGGACGCCATGCACCTGGTGCAACTGAGGTGGTAGAGCCAGGAGATAAGCCACCTCACCTATCTTGCTGAGAGCCTGGAATGGTCCGATGAAGCGTGGAGATAACTCGTCACCTTGGCCAAATCTCCGTAAACCACGTCGAGGTGAGACCCGCAAATAGACAATGGTCGCCATTCTCGAAGACTAGTGGTCTCCGCCTCCTGTCAGCATAAGACTTCTATCGGCTCTGAGTTGTCCTCATTCGCTCCTGGATAACCTGGATATTCTCTGTTGTGGCCTGGACCATCTCTGGTCCTACAAGTGCTAACTCCCCGGGTCTTTCCAGCACAAATGTGATCTGTAAGGTCGACCGTACAATGCCTCATATGGTGTCATCCCGATGGTGGAGTGGTATTTTTTGTTGTACGCGAACTCCACCAAGGGTAGGTGGTCATCCCATCTGCGACCAAAGTTGAGGACACATGCACGGAGCATGTCCTCGAGATTCTTAATCATCCTCTTCGTCTGACCATACGTCTGAGGGTGAAAGGCGGTGCTCAGACGTAGTTTCATCCCGAATGCCTCCTGCAACCCCTCCCAATGTCAGGAAGTAAAGTGAGCATCTCGATCGGAGATGATAGATGATGGAACACAATAAATCCGTACAATATTTTGAACGTAGAGACGTTCCATGCTCTCTACTGAGCCCTGCTCTCTAATGGGTAAGAAGTGGTCCGTCATGGTGAGTCGTTCGACAATCACCCAAATGGATTCGTGACCTATGGAAGTGCGTGGAAGTCCAATCACTAAATCCATAGATATCACGTCCCACTTCCACTCAGGGACCTCCAAGGGTTGTACCAAGCCTGCTAGTACCTGGTGCTCCACCTTCACCTACTGGCAGGTGAGGCATCGAGAAACGAACTCTGCCACAGCCTTCTTCATACCCGGACACCAATGCTGTCGTCTGAGATCCTGGTACATCATCACCACTCCTGGATGTACCGCTAAAGGGGAAGTGTGAAACTCCATCAGCACCTCCTCCTGTAAAGTAGCTGGTACCATGGTACATCCTCTGAATAGGACATCATGCTCTCCGCCTATAGTGAATCCATCTGGTACCTATCCTGAGGATATCTGTGCACACTGCGTCTCATAATCAGCATCCCCATGTTGTGCCTCTCTGACCCGCTGCAGTAGTGGAGGACTGACTGTGAGTGGCTGAAGAAAGGCTGCTCCATCTCTATCCACGAAGGATATCTGCAAATCGTCTAGTTGCTATGTCACCTCCCCAAGTAACTGAATTCCCGTCCTCCTGCTAAGTGCATCAGCTACTACGTTCTCCTTTCTAGGTTTATAGACTATCTCAAAGTCATAGTCCTGGAGGATCTCAAGCCATCGCCATTGTCTCAGGTTCAGGTCCTTCTGCGAGAAGATGTACCTAAGACTCTGGTGGTCAGAATAGACTGTAAAGCACTCACCCGTCAGATAGTATCGCCACATCTTCAGAGTGAAGACCACTGCTGCTAACTCCATGTCATGGGTAGTGTTGTTCTACTCATGCTGCCTCAAATATCAAGATCCATAGGCGATCACTTCTCGCTCCTACATCAGGACACATCAGATCCCGGTCCTTGATGCATCACAGTAGACTACGTACTCTACTCCCTCCTCCAGTAGCCTCAAGATAGGTGCGCTGGTCAATCTCTCTCTCATCCCCGGGAAGCTCTGCTGACATCTATCTGACCACACGAAGGTTTTACCCTTCTTCGTCAAAGCTGAGAGTGGTGCCGCAACTCTGGAGAAGTCTGGAACGAATCTCCGGTTGTACCCAGCTTTACCCAAGAAACTCTGCACCTCTGTCATGCTCTTGGGTGGCTCCCAAGCTAGCACTGCCTCGATATTCGCAGGATCCATAGAAACTCCCGCCTAAGAGATAATGTGTCCTAATAAGTGTACCTCCCGTATCCAGAACTGAAACTTCGAGAAATTACCATAAATCTGGTGCTCTCGGAATGTTTCTAGTACAAGCCGCAAGTGGTAGGCGTGCTCCTCCTCAGTGGTCGAGTATATTAAAATGTCGTCGATGAAGGCCACGACAAATGGATCGAGGTATGGATGAATGATCGTGTTCATGAACACCACTGGAGCATCAGTTACGCCGAATGGAATAACCAAGAACTCATAGTGGCCATACCGACATCTGAAGGTCGTCTTCTGCATGTCCTCGTCCTGAACTATGATCTGATGATAGCCTGACCTGAGGTCTATCTTCGAGAACCATCGTGCTCCCTTGAGTTGATCGAAGAGGTCTTTAATCCTTGGTAATGGATACTTGTTCCTCACGGTCACTTGGTTCAGGCGATGATAATCGACACACATTCACAAGCTCTTGTCCGCTTTCATGGAAAAAACATCAGGGAAGCCCAGGGTGAAACACTAGGTCGGATGAATCCATTACCCTGCAAGTCCTCCAACTATATCCATAGCTTTCAAAGCTCAGTGGGAGCCATCTGATATGCTGGAGTGGATATCGGGATTGTCTTGGGGTATAGGTAAATATAAAGATCTTCCTATCTGCGAGGAGGTAGTCCTGGAACGTCGTCAGGAAAAACGTCTGTATACTGATCCACCACTACATGAAAACAAGGACTTAGCACGTCAACTACTTCTAGGATGAGGTTAGCCAACTGATGTGTGATCGGTTGTCCTATCCTTTGCGTGAGTCCATCCTACACTGTTAAGGCTCCCTTCTCACTGGTGAAGGTGAACCTACTCCCATTGGTGCGAACACATCATACCTTGCGCCTAATACAGTCAATTTGAGCATGGACTGTAGATAACCAATCCATGTCGAAGATGACATCGTAAGGCCTCGACGCCACTACATGAAGATCCTAGCCGAATCTCTTGCCTCCTAGAGTAAGCTCACACTACCGGCACCAGTGCATAATCATCGAGTCTACTCTCGTAGGAGTCTCTAGCCGTAAGGATCGATCCAACGGCTCCGTCGGAATCTCCTAGATCCGAACAAGGGTAGAAGCAATGAAATAATGACTTGCTCCTATGTATATAAGAACTACAGCAAGGGTGTAGTAGACACAGATAAAAACTCAAATCATCTCTGGCACGTTGTGGTCATAGGTCTCCGCTCCCTGAAGTTGATCCTGTCTCTGCCCGCCAACTCCCTGTGGTTGGGGTTGACCTCTGGGTGGTGGTGGTGGTAAAGCCTCAAAGCATCGTCCACCACCTGTTGCTCGTCCAGCTCCTCTTCCTTGTCCTCCTGCTCCTTGCGGACCACCACGGTCGACCCTCTGCCTCTGCCTAGGTGGCCCTTCAACCTTCTGCTACTCCTCTTCACGGTGGGTCGGGCAGTCACGAGCCGCGTGGCCCTAACCGCCGGACGCATAGCAATGTCTTCTCCTCAGAAGGACGGCTCTGCGCCGTGTCCCCCACACCCATGAGCTAGTGTCCTGAGGTCATATGCCTGATGGTCTGGTCTACTTGGACCCCTTCGACGTCTGTCGACTGCCAGCTGTAGATGACTCTGCTACATGCCGCCCTGCGGTAGGTCTCACTGCTGGTGTAGGCTCAGCAAGAAAGATCTCTATGATAAGGGATCGCTCCAGTACTCCTACCTACATCGGAATGCTGAGAGAGATCATTGATGCCCTAATCTCATGCCTCAGTCCCTACTCGAAGGTCCGGGCCCGGAAGAATGGGTCTCTTACCATATCCGTTGAATAGCGCTAGAGATCGGTAAATCTCGCTGAGTACTGGGCGACCGTCATACAGCCCAGCCGCAGTTGTAAAAGCTCCTGAATTCACACCACATAGAGGGTGGCTGGGACTAACTCTGAGTGGAAGAGGCTCTCAATGTTCGTCCAGAGGAGAGATGCCTCGTCGTGCACCTAGAGCATCAAGCTCCACCATCTTCCTGCTACCGCGTGTAGCAGGCTCGCTGTGAGGATCACCATGAGGTTAGTTGGTGTCCCCAGTAACCTGAAAACTCGAACTACAACCTCCAGCCATTCCTTGGCTTCCTGAGAGTACGCCTCCCCGCAGAACCTGGGCGGTCTCTGACGCTGAAACTCATGCAGTGCACTAAGGCGACGTGTACACTCAGTGGCTAGGGCTGGTGGCATCGGAGGCTCAGCGGGTTGAGGTACCGTTGGGGCCTCTCCTGTAAAAAGGCCCTGCACTGAGGCCTCGTCGCTCGGTGTGATGACGTCTCGCACAAAGCTTGGAACCCTAGCTGGCTGCTTTCATGAAGCCATCCTTAAAAAAAAGGTGCGCCACAATCAAAACAGTATACCTGGTGATCTGACACAAAGTAATCACAAAGAAAACTTTTGAAACGCACATGCAATCAATGTTTTCATGTATTGAGTTGGAAATCAAAAGTCAGGGTCCTGGTGTACGGATACGTCGGCCGCTGCACCAACACTAAACTCCATAAACTGATAACCACACTCAATACCCTTGACACTATTGCTTCACACAGAAGAAAGATCAGAGTCCTGAGTTCTGTGGTAGAACCGAACTCGTCTGATACCAATTTGTCACGACCCGTCCTCGGGACCCATGTTGTGACTACCCCAAGCACACCTCCCATAGGCCAGGGGTTGGCGGCTAGCACCAAGGTGTAAATCAAGACAAAAAGGGGAAGGAATTGCCTTTATAAAGAAAACAAACACCACAGTGTAAGCAAGCAGAAGTAAACACTAAGTAAAATTGGGTACAATAGTAAGTGAAGAAGGTAAATGGGCCAGAATACAAACCCAAACTGAAGTAAAGTACAACTGGAAGGAATGTACAACAACTAAAAGTAAAACAGCAACTGAAAGTAAAACAGCAACGTCGAGCTGTCCACCAGATGTCCTGCCTGAAGGGTGGGTACGGATAGCCTCCTCATTTCCTCGGGTCCAGCCGTCCGCTCTGTGTATGTCCCGGACAGTGCTCCACCCTCAGGTACCGACTTCTCTACACGCATCAACCACGATCAGGGTCTTCCGTCGTCTGCATCCAACATAACTTAATGTGGGCATAGCCCGTGCATGGGTTAGTATACTCTACTCAGTAGGGAGCCCGAGACCCTCGTAGGTCTCCCAGAAACCACAAAGGATAATCCAAAAAAGAAAGATACAATCACAAAGTAACATCCAACACTACTTAGGTATATTCCCATACATATACATAAGTCATCAATTACAGTTCGGCTCCAACATCCGAGCCCATGTTCGATCACGTCCACATAGGATAGTATAACCCAATCCACACAGGAAAGCACAACCCAATCCACATAGGAAAGAAAGTCACTCATACCGAAGACGATGATTGAAAGTCAAGACTCAACTCACACAGGTATACTTCTTCGTAAGGTGATAGAGATGATCATATGTAGCCACTAATTCATCTAAGATGGGACCCACATATGATACTAAACGAGCTAAGTTGTCGGACCCACGTAGGATACAAGACCAGCTACCCTGCCGGACCCACATAGGATACAAGTACAGAGTCAAACACTGCCGGACCCACGTAGGATACAAGAACAGTAGTACTGTCGGACCCAATTAGGATACAAGAATAGTAGTAATCACCATCGAACCCAGAGAGGATGTCAATAAGGTCGTCATCGCTGCCGAACCCACGGAGGATTTCAGTGTAGTTGTCGTCGCTACCGAACCCACGGAGGATTTCAGTGCAGTCGTCATCATCCTCGCAGTCGTAGCCAGCTATAGGGTTCCCGCACACAGCATGCTCGTTTCAGGGAGGGTCTGCTCCACGAGCCAAGGGGGTTGATACATCAACTGACACATTGTCTAAATTTTATGTATCCCAAAGTTACGTCTCGACAAAGGGAACTCAATGTGACAGACGGCGCGTCAATGGGACGCCCGATCTGAGAGTTATTGGCTTTTTCGTTCCAGGGGCCGAGTTGGTTTTTAAGTCAAAACCAACCCGCCCGTACTGTAACTGTGTCCAAACCCCGATTGGAGTTATCCAAAAGGTCCATCTCACTAAGAGGAATCCAACAAAGTCGACGGCACGTCAAACGGAAGTCCGGAGCTCAAGTTAGAAGTGTTTCCGCTCTGAGGGCCCGGTTGGTTTTGTATTAAAACCAATCCGGCCATACCCAAAGTTCTCCTAAACCTTGAGTTTAATATAACGAATCGAATCCCTCGATCCAAGTATCCCAACAAAACTGATGGTGCGTCGATTGGAGGTCTGAAGCCCAAGATATGGGAAAAAGACTAAAAACAGTCTGAAATGCGGGTCTGGGATAGTCCAACCCGGCCCAACCCCCACCTGGGTCGGTCCGGACTAGGTCGACCCGACCCAGGTCCGGGTCCAGCTTATTAGGGCGTGGCCCGGCATGCATGACCCGGTCCGGCCTGGACAGCCGGTTGGCCTGGCGCGGGCGTGGCCCACGTGGCCAGACAGCTCTGCTCGGCCGAGCTGTCGCGGAAAAGGGGTGGGCGTTGCCCCCTGATTGAAACGGTGGCCCACACGTGGGGCCACTTCCTCTTTCCAACCAGGGGTTATGAATCTCGGTTTCCAGATCTAGTCGGCCGTAACGGCCGGCTATGATGTCGTGTGGGACCAGACGGTCCCGCCCCCTGTGCACCGGCGGCCAGCGGCTTCGGCTGCCCTCTCCTACTCCACAGCGGCCAAAGGCCGCGGCCTTGGTCAGATGGGCGCAGCGCGACGACGCCGCGCCCCTCCTCCATGGCCCCGCTCTGGCTGTAGTCTCCTCGTTCTTCTCCGGCATAGCGCGACAGCACCGTACCCCTTCACTGCGGCCCGACACCAGCCGCAAGTTCGTTCAGCCTCAACGGCGTGGCGCGACGGCGCCACGCTTCTTCTCCGTGATTCTCTATGTTCCCGCGCGGTGTCGTTGCACCGCGCTTCCTTTGTTTGTGCCACAACAAGAACAACCACAAAGAGGGAGGAGGTTTAGCCGTGTTTGTGTGGTTCTACCTCCTCCCGTTATTACGATAACATGCGGCTCAAAAAAATATCCTCGTCAAGAAAACGCAAAATTAATCCATAATATTTGAACTCAAACCCCTACCTCATTGAAGTTGTCGAACGAGGATCGTTGCTGAAAAAGGACATCATGGAAGATGACATCGCAGTAGATGGGTGTCGTTCTGTCAACTTAAGAAAGGATGAACTCGAGGGTGGCGTCGGCGTTCTTCATTCTTTGTTTGGAGGAGGATGAAAAATCTCCATGTGCTGGGTGTCGTGCTTCGCTGCTAGCGTTCCGCCTCTTGAAGAAGTCGTCCAGAATTCCTCCCCCTGGCCTCCCTTAAATATGAGTGTTTGGTTTAACATTGACACGCAAGTCATAAATGGGGGATTTATGACATAGGACCCACTCAATTAATCCGTTGTGGTGGAACATTAAAAAGGAGGAAAGATCCTCATTAATTAAACATGTTGGCATTTAATTAAATAGAGGGAGGAAGGTTCCTCATAAACTTTAGGGGTTGGCATGAATTAAAGAGGAAGAGGGTGTTTAATTGTGTGTTAAGAAATTTAAGGAGATGCGGCTCGTGTGGGCCCCGCCCCAACTTCCTCACATCTACCTATCCCTTTACTCATAACCCACTAGCAAAGAAATAAAAATAAATTGTAACACAATTGTATTTTTATTCCTCACAATTTTTACATCCCCCCCCCCCCCGAGCAAACACACCTTCAGAAAAGGTGTTCCTAAGCAATTACTGGCACTGCGATTTCATCGGTGCCCTCGGATTTCGATTCCGAACACCGGTTCAAAAGTTATGAAAACCCGCTCGTTCGTTCACTAAATGTACCCGAGCTAAACTTCGTAAATTGATTCCAAGCACACTGGGCTTCAGAATCAGGTGTCTTCAGAAACTACGCACTTGTAAAATTCCAATGAAAATTAAGAAAAAATTACCCTTGAAATTTACGGGTCTTTACAAAGATTAATAACACCAGATATTAAAAAAAGGTAATAGATAACTAAGATAGAGGTAGAGAATAATTATATATTATTTTTTAAATGGATATATATATATTAACAATATTATGAAATTAGATATTGAGAAATTTATTTTTTATAAATGAGATTCAAGTTCCTTGGTGAAAGTCAATAATTAAAGTAAGGGTTTTTTATCACATTTTCGAATCAATAAGACATGCTTGATATTGTGCACCATCCTTTATTTTATAAAGTGTATTCATGGCCCTATTTCCTTTAATTATAATTAATATCCTTAATTTTATGATATTTTAATGACCATTTCTCAGTAACTCTTTAATCATTATGTTATAATTATTGTAATACTTTCTAGAAAAATTAATTCTCATACATTGAGTTATAATTGTTCTTTTTGGAATTATTTCATAAAATTTGGTGAAATTTTTATTTTTCATATTATTATGGGTTATTTTCTCTTTTATGAATTAGGATTAAAATTTATACAACACATTCCCATTTTCATATTTTTATATATTTGTGAATTATGTCATCCAAAATGAATTTTGTATACTCAAATTTCATTTCATTAAGGTAATGTAATATTTCTTGGGAATCATTATTCTAAGTCTAATAAATTATTCAAATTAATAATTCATAATATATTTACTTCTTTCCGTATAATACCAATTTTTTAAAGTCAAATATGATTTCTTGATGAATTGTTTCTTATAAATGTGAAACATTTTTCAGAAAAAAATCTCACCTCCATTAAATATGGTTTACTCAAGTGGCCTTCATAATTTTTATGACCAATTTTCAAAGGAATTTTTTTGAAATATTTATGTCTTTTTAGAGACCCTATTATTGTGATTTATTTCAAAATATTCAAAAATTACATGATTTAATTTTCTTAAAAGTGTCCTTTCTAAAAATGAGTATTCAATGTAACGTGGAACTTCATCACTGGTAAAAAAGTCAAATGTCATGTCTAAAAATTATTTTAAAACATCGATACCAATTTCTCATTTACTTATAAATGCATTATTTCTATAAATTTTGTTTTTCATGAACATCCCTATAAATTTAATTATAAATTACTATTTTGGGTAAGTTGTATTTTTGGAATCAACCATTTACATTATAGAGGTCAATTGTGGTGATACCATCTTTAAGTGTTGTGAAACCCAATTTTAGTTCAATAGGTTCTTTATGTTGTGATGAATGATTTTTTTCAATTGGAAAACATTTGTGTGGATGATGGATTGGTGATGTCTTATGTCACCCTCTAATGAATGGGTTATGGTTTTATATCTCATTAGACAATAATGGACCATTATTTATGAAACATGAGTCAGTAATGGAAAATAAATTGTGATATTAAATTAAATAATGGATCATTATTTAGATTACTCAAGTCAATAATGGACCCCATGTTTTGATTCATGTGTCAATAATGAATTAAAAGTTATCATATTCGAGTCCCTAATGGACTGAAAGTTATATCTCTTGAGTCATAATGGGTCCCAAATAGTAATTTTTAGGCAACTATGTGATGGTTGTCTGATTTTGATACCTAGACCACTATGTAATGATTTCCAAAGATTTTTTAATAGTTTTATATTATGTTTTTTCACATCTTTATTTCTTATTCCTATTATTATACCCTCGTGGATCATGTTTATAATCTAATGTTTCAACAATATTTTTCCATGATATATGATTATTTATTTAACATTACATGTCTTTATACCATGGTAAACTAATACTATTCAATTTACTTTTAAAAAAGATCTTTCTTTGTTGCCCAAGTTTTCTCATATATGTATAATATGACCCTTGATGTCTTGGTGATGAGTTTTAACCCTTACTGGGCATTTGAGATATTACCTTTCATATATTTCCATCCCCCATCATAAGAATATGATTATATCTTATATGGATTTTTGAAGGGAATATAGTGTGGTTCAATTAAAAAGAAATGGTTTTTGCGGGTTATATGATAAGTCTCTAATGTAGTTGATCATAAATGAAACTAAACCTTCTATTATTTTTGTTGGGTAATTATCTATGAGATATAATTATTTACTTATGTGAATTATATTATATAAATATATGTTTATATAGGTTTGTTATATGGAAACAAATTCACTGTATGGAAAATGGAAGTATAATGAAAAAATGTGTCATGTTTGGTAGAATTTGGGTGTAATTTATTTTGATGTTGTTGTAGTGTAATTTCATAATACATGTAATGGTGTATATGTTTATTTGATTTTTTTGGTCTGATCATAAGGTTGGGTAGGAGGTGTTTTATATGATTTCAAATGTGGCATAGGGTTTATTTGTTTGTGATAGTGATGTTTTAATGTGTGTTATGTTGGATTCCATGGGTGCTGCAGTGTTATATAATTGAGGTTGTGAACTATATATTAGGACTAAGTATAACATCCCATGGTCAAAAAGAAATAATGATTGGTGTTTTTTGGGATATGGAAAGGGTGGTGGATGTGTGATCATTTAGAAGTTGATAAATGGTATGAAATATTGTTTTTAATGATCAAAATTAAATAGGGAAGGTATAATTCTAATAACATCATTGATAATATGAAGCATGGATGTTTATTGTAAATATATACGAGATGGAAATAAATATAGGTATTGGCTTGAATATATTTTTCATTAAATATGGAATTTAATAGTATAACAAACATGGATTTGTTTTTGAAACGTATATCTATAAATTTGATAATGGTGGGATTAAGTATAAATTTTACGTATTTTGTGTGGTTGATTTCATGGTAGGTGTGGATGGTTGTGGTTTTATAACTGGAAATAGTGATATCCAGGTTTGGTGGTATTGTGTTGTATTTCTTGAGATATGGTACTGTAGGTTAGTGTAAACTCTTTTAGGTTGTCATTCTATGGAATATATATATACATTATTTTTTTATTTTTTATTTTTTCTATACACACCCCACCCAAGTATGATACTCTCATTGATACCCAACATACTACTAGTACCATTTCTTTTCCCCTAACATTTAGGTTGTTGGTGGAATAGATGGTTGAATTCTCCCTCTCCCCCTTTATCCTTTTCCAAGTGTAACATGTGATGTGATGGATTGAGGAATGTACAACCATTATACCATATTTTATGGCATACTACAACACTCTATGTGATATTTGTGTGATTATAGGTATATTTTATACCGGTATACTCGACATGGTTCTTGTGATGAGGTGGTACAGGTATTATGGTAGACCCAATAATGTATAATGTTGAGGATATAGAATATTATTACAAAAATAACCTATGAGGTATTATATTAGATGATAATAAAAGGTAGGGTTATACATTTTAGGATGTGGTAACAAGGTCAATGTCATTCATGTTATAAATTATCTATTATACCCAATATAATATATGGTGTGATGTGGAACAGTTATGTAATGGATTGGGAGAAAAAAAACATTTTATGTTTTGGTTTGAGAGGGACAACCCTTGGGGAAGTGTTTATGGGGTACCATCTTATTATATTCTTATATATTATCTTAAAATACTTGAATGTGATATTTTGTGAGCATGAATTGGTGTGGTTGGGTTGTATGTGAATTGATATGAATATCCAATCAGGTTCATAAAACACGTAACTTATGCACATTTGCTTTAACATACCTCCTTGAATGAAAACTATTTTAAAAATAAAATTACATTTACATTCCAATGACCATTTTAGGATTAGTGTTTTAAAAACTTATGAAAAATATTTGACTAGTAAATCAAAAGTTTTTTGTATCAAAATAAATTATTTCCCATTATATATGAACCTATATAATCCATAAATTATCTTCAATATCTCTCATAAATGATCCACAATTAATGATATTCTAGATAAATCATACATATTAATTCCCCTCATAACAAGGTAAAATGGAAACATAAAAAAGGGTGAGATAATTCTTAGTAAGTTTAAACATATGAAAAAATAACTAATGGTCATCAGTGATTATAAGATAAGAATATGGGTATAAACAATATATATAATAAAATTATAATTATGAAAATACAAATCATAAAATATGGTCTAGGTCATGTAATAAAATAATTTATGAATCAATAGAATGTTGAAACATGAGTAAA
This sequence comes from Viscum album, assembly GCA_963277665.1. Taxonomy (NCBI): domain Eukaryota; kingdom Viridiplantae; phylum Streptophyta; class Magnoliopsida; order Santalales; family Viscaceae; genus Viscum; species Viscum album. The sequence continues at coordinate 120,215,113 of OY728137.1, forward strand.
TAAATATGATCCATGGGAGAATCATATAACAATAAGATAGTGGCACTAAAATTGGTACATGGAAAAATAATTTCATGAGGCACACTATCAGGGAATAATATTATAATTTATAACATCTTTCAAATAAGTTATAATCATTAGTATATGAAATATTACTTTCATGATCCACACTATTGGTTCCCACACTTACCAAAAACAAAAATGTACACGTGAATAACTTGGTCATAAAATATAAATATTTAACCAATGCATTGTAGGGTGATATAGGATACCCACCCATTATTTATCCATTCATATATGTGCTATTATAAATCATTCAATAATCATATCATAGAAAGTCCATGGAATGAAAATTGGATTCGTCAAAAAATCACAAAGAAACCAAAGAAATAAAGTGTGTATCATTTATCACATCATAATGAAACCCTTGAATTAAAATGGTGTTTATTTCATTTTTAAAAGTAATCACATAATTAAATCATTCATAATTCAATAAATAATCATGACATGATGGAAACATGGAAAATACATCAACATCCAGAGATATTTAATAAATTTCTAAGTAAAAACCCTTAAATAAAGATAATTTTGCATATGGTATTCAAACTGTATTGATACTTTGTATTCAAATAATTTAATAATTTCACCAATCAATCGATGTATATAATCTTAGTGAATACCTTTTAATTAAAGGAATGAAATGTAGAGTTTTCATAAAAAATTGTATTGGAAGAAAATTTTTGGCGACTCACTGTTGATGGTTATGAAAGACAGGGGATGTGATGGATCATATTACTAATTTAATTGAAAATTATATTAGTTATCCATATAATGAATTTGGATGTAAATATTTGAAGAATATACTCAATAAATAATCAGATATTTCAAATTAAAATGACTTAGATGACAATAACATTTTCTGAGATTTAATAAAATTACATTGGAAAGAAAAAATATAATTGATATTTAGAAATAATTTTGAAACAAGTATTTTATAAATCAAGGATAAATATAATTTATTTTTTAAGCCTTCAAAATATAAATATAAATCTTTATATAAAGTGACAAAGGTGGATGAATGGTGTGTTAAAATGTAACATGTTAAAAAGAAATGTGTTACACATTCAAATGAAAATGAACCATGTGTAAAACATTATAAATTTCTTCAAAAAATTTGAATAAATTCTTGTTGTTTAAAATGACCTTAATCAAGAAGATATTCATAGATAAGAACATCCTGAAAATCATTCAATTAAGACAGACATTAAAAATTCAAGTTCTTGATTAAAAAGAATATATAAAGTTAATTTCACATACAAGAAGCACATTGGTTCAAATATGAGTCAAGTTAAATTGAAATATTTAGGGGAAATATAAAACCCCATGAGTATCTCAAAAAAATTATAAGGTTTTATAGAATAATAAAAATTCCTTAGATGGATATCTTTCATAAACACTATTCATATGAAAATAATATTAGAAACAAAACTCTTTATTATTGGTTTAATATTTTAATCAAAAAATCTTTAAAGAGAGGGATCAAAATTGAAGTCAAAAACCATAAATAAAATATAATTACTCATATAACATTATAAAAAGTTATTTTATACACCATATAAAAAACATGCGGCACAAAATCAATAATGGTTCATGGATTTAAAAATGAGACAAAGAAACCCTTACCTTAATTACTAAATACCACAAAGTTATTTAATATCTTGTACAAAAAAATAATTATCTTTATAATATATTTCATAACTTTATTCATATATATAATCTTTTATAAAAATATTTTATATTTATTCTCTATATTAATATTGGTTAGTTATTCTCTTTTTTTAATATCGGGTATGATTAATATTGATTATTTTAAACTAGTTTCATAATAGAGATGTTGGTCTTGATTTTTTTCCAAATATAATAATTATTATATCATAAAGTTTAAAAAAATTATGTATTCTAATTATTTATAATCTTATAATTTCATTATATGGTATTTTTCTTTTTGATCATTATAAATAAACATGGGGATGGTCATGATTAGATAAATCATATAGAATGATAGGTATTTTTTACAAAATTGAGTTAAATTTTTATATTACTATCCTAGAAGGAAAAAACTCATTATTTAATTATTTATATCATATATCACGCATAATTAAATTACCATAGTTATCCATGACACAAATTTGTATAATTGATCATGTAGGAGGTTGAAACAACCCAAAAAAGAGGATACCATAATTAATCGATGATTATAGAGTGATTTAGTTGTAGTATCATTATATCATAAGAATAATGATCTTATTTGTATTCTTTATCATGATATATCATAATTGGGAAGAATTGGCTGATGAATATGACCTATATAATTTTATTACATAATTTGAAGAAATCATTTTTCCTCTTAGTACGCTCATTTTGGAATTTTGATTTCACAATGATTGTTTAATTCTCATATTTGTAAAATGTTTTCCACTTTAAATTAACAGAAAATTAAAAATTTCATAAACATCATACTTATCCCATAAACCCAATCCTATAACCATCCACAAAGGTCATTAATGAAAGGTGGAATAAATCATTCCATTAAGGATGTAGTCTACATATATGCACAGATAATGATTTCATTTTCCATATATAAGTACAAATGTATAATATGGTTTATTTTTTAAGAAACTAAAAAATTATTAAATATCATACTTATAAATTAATTTTTCCATTATAACTATCTTTTTAATGTGGAAAAGTAAAAAAAATTGTTGTGCATGGCGCATGTAGTCCGCACATACGCATGATTGATGTTTTCATTTTTCTTACGGGGAAGAGGGAAAATGGTAGATAATTTATTTATCACAAACATCAAAACATTTAAGATTATATTTAATTCATATTTTATCAATTTATAATTGTTTATATTAGATTAAATTAAAAAATATAGAGAAGGAATAATATTTGAGATAGAGAAGTACTTAAATTGAGATTTTGAACATTTTATTGATGGAATTACTAGAAATGGGGTAATTTGGATACTATCATGTCAGCAAAAGATTATATTACTCAAATAGGATTATAGGGGAATAGATTAGGCTATCATTTCAATAAGAACCTGAATTTTTATCTTGTTCTTGAAGGTGTGGTGAGAGACCCCATTTAGAAGTGGTAAGAATGACATTTTTTAAAATATTTCATTGTAATATCCATAGATCACATGTTTCACATGAAAAACCGACTATAAAATTAGAAACAATGAATTTTTTGGTGATATAATGTCATTATTAGATCAAAAATTCATTTTAAATCAGGTTTTATACATGTTTTTTAGTTGTTTTCTCATGGAATTTTCAAATTTAACATTTTTTGTTTTACAATGGTAACTAATTTTTACCTATGGAATTAAATATTAATACATAAAAATAATATGAAATTATTCAAATAATTTGTACCAACTAATTCTGAATGTTAAAACCATTTTATCTTATAAAATTGATACATTTTATAATTTTATTTTTAACATTACCTAATGTAACACATACAAACCTATTTTTATAAAAACTGTATCTATATTGTTAAAATTTATATGTAGGATTAATTTATCAACAGTGTTTACTTTAATGACATTAATTGTTTTATTATATAATAAATGAAATATATGTGACTTTAAAATAAATCCAAAACTGAATTTAACTAAAATTATATTTACTTTCAAGAAAACACCAAAATGGTTTTTGTTGGAGAATATAACTTATATTGTTAATTATTAGATTTTTAAATTCATAATAGAGTTTAAAATTCATATTTTTACTCAATAAATTAATATTTCTCATTTCAAAGAATTTATAAGTGTTTACATTATACTTAATTCTTTATATTTTCATAAATCCTATGATTTTTGTAGAAACTATATTTTTAAATATTCACCTAAGATAAATTATTTTAGAAGAATAAATAAATTAACCATAATATATTATTGGAATTATTAATTAAAAAATTATTTAATTTTTATCAACTTCAAATGATTGTTATTTTTTATTCAGTTATTTAATTGAAAATACACAATATGAAGATAAACTTAATTTATTGAAAATGACTTTTAAAACATCAATTGTCATAATATTATTTTTTATAAATTTACATATAATTGAATCATGATATAATAATTTGAAATTATAAATATTACTTATTATAATATACATTTAAATATGGTAAATTTAATTAATTTATTTAAAATTACATACCTCTTTTTTAAATTGGTTCTTCAAAAGGCATCCTTTATAAAAAAACATTAATCAAAGAAAAATAATAATATATAGTTATTATAACTAATTATTATCATTTTATTTACAAATTATTATATTTTTCATGTAATAATAATATATCAACATTCGTTTTAGTTTTGGTTTTCATTCTATCTATTTTGTCTATGACGCAATCTGTCGAAGGGAGTATTAATTTAAATGGTATAGAATATTAGTTCATTACATAATAGGTTCTTGTTGGCTATACTTTGTGATCACCGATACATTAGTATTATAATTACCCATTTTCATGAAAGGTATTGGGTATTATTCTACCAAGTATAACTATTATTCTCACCCTATATATATATAATATTATTTTCATGTATCCACATCAAGATTGTTGACTGATCACGACAGTACTACATCAAAGTTGCTTTTTTTTCTACAAATTCTCCCAAAGAATCCAATTTGGTATTTTATTTGGGATTTTTTATCTATTTGAATTCCTTCATACATTTTAGTATTATTATAGATTTTGGATAATTATATTATAGCGTTGATTAGTGGTAAATTGTCTTATTCATGGGTTATATGAGGGTAATGCCTACCAATTCAATTTGATAACCTTTTTGTTAGTTCCAACCTAGTGTCTATTAGAGGCAGTCCTTATCACTACTATAAATAAGATCTATAACAGCGGTTTTGGGAAACCGTTGGTATAGTTCACATATATGGACCTATACCAATGTTTTGTCCTAAACCATTGGTATAGTCACTAATTTGGACATATACAAACAGTTTTGGTAAAACTGTTTGTATAGGGGGGACCTAGACCAACGGTTTGGGGAAAACCGTTGGTATAGGTCACTTATATGGACCTATGCCAACAGTTTTGGCCAATCCATTGGTATAAGTCGATAATAGAGACACTATACCAATGTTTTTTCCCAAAACATTGGAATAGGTCCCCCCCCCCCCTATACCAACGGTTTGTCCAAAACCATTGGTATATGTCCCAAAATCAAAGAATCTATACCAACGGTTCTCAAAACCGTTGGTATAGGTCTATAAAAACAGTTTTCATAGCAATTGGTATAGTTACATGTATTTTTTAGGGAATATTTATACATAGAACATTAAATAAATCAAAATTTAAAATATTTATGATAATTCATATATATATTTATGAAATTATGTTCACAAAAGTAATGTTAGGTTAGTGGTTGGGTCGTTCAATAATAAATCGTAGGTAGTGGGATCAAAACCCACCGAATACTCCTTTTTTGAAATACATATACTAACGGTTTTATGGAACCGTTAGAATAGATTTTTTATATTACATATAAAAATGGTTTTGAAAAATCTTTGTATAGGTCTATACCAATAGTTTTGGGAAAACCATTGGTATATATTTATCCCCATGGCTTACATGGCCACGGTTCTCCAAACCTTTGGTATAGGATATACCAATGGTTTTAAGGCCTATACTAACTGTTTCAAACCGTTAGTATAGGGTATTTTTCTACTAGTGTATGAGTAACTATTACCTTTACTATAGGCCCATAAGCGGTTCCCCGTTTCTTCATGTCATAAAATTTTTGTATCACATCTTTTGGTTGAGAAATGGGATGGGGCCTTGAATTGGAAACTAGTGAGGATTACATGGGTTGGAAGGTAAATGACATGAGTTGAGAATATTTTGTGATATAGGCCACAAAGACTACCTAGTATATATGAGTTTATGGTACCTCATGATTTATTGCAAAAACTATGAGTTTACTTAATGTCCAACTGAAATAGAGCTACATATATGGTATATACCAAGGAGAGTATAATGAGTGATCACATGATTTTATTTCTAGAGGAAAGATGGATATTTGGGGTGTTCAATTACTCATCTCACCTAAATTTTGGTTTTTTATTAATGAAATAGAGATTAGTGATATCTTATGGGTCTAGGAAGTTACACCCCAATGAGTATAAATACACCCCACATTATCTTTATTTGGTGGTGGGGGTTTTTCCTCAAATTATGTTGAGATATTACCTCATTAGTGAGTGATTTTAGTCATTACATCCCACAAAATCCCAAGGTATGATTTCTATTTGAGGTATTTGAATTTATGACAATCGATACTGATGGATTTTCTACAGGATTATAATTTTGGGACCTCCTTCTCCTAGAGTGAGAGAAATTTAGTTGTATATGTTCATAGTAAGAAGTTGCAATGAGATGTTGTTTAGGAATTTGGAGTGGTATATTGAAGTATGAAAGATATTTTCCAAATTTATCTTGATATATGGGAGGATAGAGGAATATCGTTTTTTTCAGATGATAGTGAAATAATCCTTGCTGGATTAGGTGGAGGACTCTCAGTGGGGATACTTTATGGTAAAGTTCATTTAGATTTTGTAATATGTGTTGATGCTCTAGAGGGGTGGTTGGAGAAGGACTAACATCATATAATGTTTCAAGGGAGGATGTGCATTCTATAAATAGTTCACTAAGAGTTTCATTATGGTTTCCATAGCATATAAGTCGAATTGTAACTTGGTGTGGCCAATATGTATCATAGCTTAAGGGAACAACTTGGGAGGTCTGTCATAAAGTTATCAATGGTAGAGTTCAAATAAAATTGTACTATGTATGTCAGTAAGTGAAGAAATATCATCATGTTCCATGAGGATATTTGTAGTAGTTGGATATCCTTGAGTGTAAATGGAAGGACATTAGATTGATTTTATCATCTGTTTACCATGACTCTATTGAGGACATGATTCAATTTGGGTGATTTTGGATTAGTTGATACAATTATATCACATCTTGGTTGTTATAGAGTTAGGTATGGTAGATATCTTTAGGATATTTTATATAGATAAGGTTATATAGATTAATTGTGTGGAAAGGACCATCATTTATAATCTGGATCTTTGTTTTACCTCTAGAGTATAGAGAAAATTTTATCATTATTTTGGCTCCTAGTTATTTCTTATCACTACATTCCATCCCATTAAGGATTGGAAGATAGAAAAGATCATCTAGGAATTATAGGATAAATATATAGCTTGTGTCTTATACTTTAGTGGACTATAGATGAATAATTTTAACCGTGTTATGTTTTCGTATAATAATATCTTCCACTCTACCATTGACATGGCTCTATTTGAGGCATTGTATGAGTGGACTTATCATTCCTTGTTGTGTCTGACTGAGGGTATGGAGGTAGTGGTCTTTATTCTTGATGTATTATAATGTATAAAAAATTATGAAGAAGGTTTTGTACCATCATATGTCATATGGTGATCATAGGAATAGGAAGTTCAATGATGGGAATCATGTATTACATTGGGTTTCCCCTCATTACAGGAAAAAAGGTTATTTCTAGTGAGTATTCAGTTTACATAGTTTATCGATCCTTTCAAGGCATTGTAGTATTTTGATGAAATGGAATATCAGTTGGTGATTTCTCTATAGATAGATATGGTTCATGATCTTATTCATGTTCTTCATCTCTGGTTATATCTTAATGAAAATTCCCATATCATCAAATTTAGGGATATGGATATCAAGGATTATGATGTTTTTTTAGAGATTCTAGATAATATCATGGATTGGTGGTTAAATATTTTATGCTATAAATACATTCCTTTAATATGAGTTCTATATAGGAATAGTTTTTTTAGGGGGATGAGTTCTGGACAAATGCCCAGAACCCTGAAATTTATTCAAACAAAAGAATCATACAAGTTACATGAGTCGAAATGAGGGTAATTTTCTAGAATCTCTAACAAAAAAAGGAATCAAATCCTATGGGAGATCATTCCTCCAAGTGATCTCATGAGAGACTACCATGTTGGCGAGACCGCCGACGATCTTGTTTGCTTCACGGAAGGTGTGTGTAGTGATGAAGTTGAGACTTTTGAGCAAGTTGAGGCAGTTAATCCATTGGGGGGTGAGAGTCCATGCAGGGTGAGTCACACCCTTCCAGATGGCTTGCACAATGGTAGAAGACTCGCTCTCGATCCAGATGTTTCTCCATTTGAAATTTTTTGCAAAAATGATGGCATGAATGATACCCAAAATTTCGGCCTCCCGAGCAGAAGCAATGTCGCAACTTCCATAGAAACATCTGAGAATCTGATCAATATATTCTTTGAAAACACCTCCACATCCTGATGGTCCAGGGTTTCCTTTTGAGACTCCATCAACATTGATTTTAATCAAGCCAGGAGGAGGAGCCTACCAGAAGACTTCAATAGTGTATTTCGGTTTTGGATATATTCTAGTTGCACCAATCTAGTGGAGGGTTTCAAGATTAATGACAGAATTGTCACAATGGTCTTTTTGGATCATGGAAGCCTCTTTTATGGAAGTAAGTATCCTCATTTTACCTACATTTTGTTTAAAAGAGATATTGATGAAAATTAAATCATTTCTACCATAACAGAGGATATGAAGAAGTTCTGCAATGGCAGTGATAAAAGGGTTTTTAATTTACGATGACCTCAAAAGTTCAATCATTCTTTTCAACTGTGAGAAAATAAAGTTATCCAAAATCCATCTGCACTCAAAGAGATCAAAAATTTAATGCCAAATATTAGTAGCAGTCTCACAAGAAAAAAATAGGTGGTTTATGTCCTCCTGATGTTGGTTTCACAATCTACATTTAGAAAAAGTATTAAAACCAGAAGACTGAAGACAACCATTGGTAGGAACTTTTTGGTGAGCAATTCAACAAATGATAGTAAGAAAAGATTGTTTTATCCAATCCTTATTGAAATTGGTGATCTAGCTGAGATTATCATCACCGTTAGAGAGATGGTGATTATAATATTTTTTAGAGTCCTACAAGAAATTTTTAGCTGGTTCCCAAACCAAATTCATCATCGGAAGTGAAGTAATAATTTTTGACAATCTCCTTAACAGAATCCAAAATATGAGCACCAGAAGAATTGATCACGTCCCTGATGAAGAAGTTTGTGGGATCAGGAGAAAAAGAAGTAGGAATCTTTGACATGAGATGGGAACCAGTCCAATTATCAAACCAAAAAATTTAAAGTGGATTCATTACTAACAATCCATCTAGAATTTTCCAAGATAGAATAATAAGACGATTTAATTGAGGTCCAGGTAGAGGAAGACATGTAGTGAAAATTACCATATTTAAGCTTATCAGGAAAACAAGTTCTGAGAAGTTTCAAGGAATGTGTGTTATTATTAATGGGGGACCACATAAATTTAGCGTGTAGAGCCTCATTAATGGTTTTAAAATTTTTAATTCCTATACAACCTTCTTCAATAGGCTTACAATAAGAGGTCCAAGAAACTGTGACCAATTTTCTCTCTAGAGTGCTTTTCCTCCAGATGAAGTTCCTTATAGCAGTATTTAAGAGTTGAAGAAGACCCATCGGCCACATGTAGACCATCATGGAGTAAACTAATTTAGAAACAATGGTGGATTTCACAAGGAAAATTGTTCCTTCCATTGAAAGGGCTTTGACTTTTCAGGACAAAAGTTGTTGATGAATTTGATCCACTATGTGATAGAAATAAAAAGATTTGGGTCAGACCCAGAATATGGGGACGCCAAGGTATGTGAAGGTAAGTGAACTTTACGTAACCCCTAAAACATTGGTGAAATGATTTTTCCTGTTGAGGGGGAAATTTCTACCCAAATAGATAAAGGATTTATGCCAGTTAACACGTTGACCAGACACCTCTTCATAGTGAGAGATGATTGATTTAAGGTTATTTATATTTCTTTTTCCCCCTGGAGGAATAAAATGATATCATCATCATAAAGAAAATGGGAAGGGGCCTGCAAATTCCATGAGGCAGTAATTGGTTTGAATTAATTATTTAACTATTTTTTTATTGTTTTTTATCTAGTGTATATTAATGATTTATTTATGGAATCTCCCTCTTTTAGAGATATCTCCTAGGTATTTATTGGTTATTAGTGTTTGTTATTTTTTCTTCATGGTTTGGTTCTAATTCTCAAGGGGGGGAATCATTTGAGGGTTATACAATGTGATTTAATATACCTTCCTAGCTTATTAATTAATGAATTTTTAGTATTTAAAGTATTGGGAGGATTTTTAAGGGGAGAAAAAAGTATTTGAGAAGAATTTACATCTAGGGATATGGTTCTATATCATTGATTTTTCTGTTTTGTCATGATAAGATAGTTGGAAGGCTTGGCTACACTGTAGTGTTGAGTCTTATAGTGTAAGGACATGGAGGTATAATTATATGGTTCATCCATCTTAGGTACCCATATGGGGTGGACCATTGGTTGTGTTTCATTCATGATTAAGAATGATATGGATTAATTATATCCTTGAGGTTTTGGAATAGTGTAATGGGTTGCCTCTTATAACTTCATAGATTTCGTTTGGGTGTTTCTACCTACTAAAGGGTCATCGCTGTATAGTGTCATGAATTTTTCATGGTACTAAAATAGGCTTATAATATTTATGAGATTTCAGTGGTGTTATTTTCATAGGTATTTGGTTTGAATCACATTATAGCATATAAAATCTTGTAGTTCGATTATTTCAATTTAAAACCTATGGATTGTGTTGTGACATTAAACCTTGTATCGTAGTCTTCTATTTTGCATCCATAGAAATTTACTGGAGGCCTCTTAGAATTTCATCATTTTACCTCAATTTCCATTAAATTTTTCTTGAATCTAAGGTAATTTCAAGAGATCTTCCATCCCCTATTTCTTGACCATGCAACTTGGATTTAGAAGATCCAATTTAGGTGATCAAATGTGTGTCTTTCCGCGTTTCTTCTAATTTTTCTCTAACATCATCATCTTGAGATGGTTTTCATTATAAGATATGGCAGAATAATGGGAATTAGATAAATTATTTGGAAACATATGTTGTACTTAATTTTTTAAAGGTTAACTTAGTGTGATTTCAACTATATGATCATCTCTTCCTTTACTTTTTATTGTGAAGCTAATTCAGATGCTCCGGTTGAGTTAGGGGATTTGAAAACCCACTAGTATTTTGTGTAAATTGTGTAATCATGATGCTTCTACATTATTTACATCAATATTACATATTTATCTTATGAAAATAATGAACTATACTAATGAAATTGAGGGGAAATGGGTGATTTTAATGTTTTCACTTTACATCATGATATTTCTATCCCATGTGGTTCTTGTTCATGGCCATAATGTACAAAATCATTCATGTTGATGATACTTTTGTGTTACTATTGTGGTTTTTTGTGGATTCATACTTTATATAAGGCTATTCACATAACTAAAAAAATTAAATGGCTGTATGGAAAAGGTATTTGGTGTGAAAACATCTATTTTGTATGGGATAATGTTGTAGTAATTAATATTGAAGTTATTGTTATGTATTGTGAATAAATGTTTTTTGGTGTGTATGTTTTTTATTCTTATAGGTTAATCAATATTTTAGTTAGTGTTTGATATATAAAATTCCATGGGTGGTACAAGGAAGATGTAGTCGAGATATTGGTTTGTGTAGCAGGTGATACAACATATTCCATGGGTGGAATGGTGGAATAGGATTGAACATGAAAACTATGCAGTGGGGTTATGTTAGAAATGCTATGATTAGAATGTGGGAATGATTGGTTTATTGAGCATGACGTAATGGTTAGGTTATGTGGTATCATTTTGTATTCCCATTCTCTAATAGATATAGTTTCTAAGGAGAACTATAAATACGAAATGTAATAATTGAATAACATCATGGAAAAAAATGAAACATTAATGCTTTAAATGAATATATAGTAGATCATTATTAATTTAGGTGTTAGATGGAAGTGGTTTTTCCGATAATATGGAATTTGATGGCCTAAAAATCATTAATTAGTTAGTGAATGGTAAATATATAAATTTAATAGTGACATTATTAACCAAAATTTTTATATTTTTGGTTTGGCTATTTGTATTGGATATGGGGATAATTGTGGTGTTATAGTTGGAATCAATGGTATTGCAAGGTGGTGGTAATATGGTGATGTTCATAAAATGTGGTATTTTTACTTCATGTGAGCTCCTTTAGAAAGAAATTGTGTGTGGTATATATATACATGATTTATTATACTTATGATTTCAATACACACCCCCACCCAAGTTGGATACACTCACTAATTCCCATTATATTTTTTATACAATGTGTTTTACCATAACATCCATGTTAGTGAGGAAATGGTTGGATGATATATTTATCTTCCCTACCCTCCCTTTTGATGAAGATCTAGTTTTATTGTCCTGCGGTATATAATATCAAACTACTATAGTATATGCTATACTAGAAAGCCCTAGGATGTATTACCATGATGATAGTTATATGGTTTATTAGAAAACCCTATGGGGTATTGGTGGATGTAGAGGTACATGTGCACTGTGAGACCATTTTGTGTATGGAGATGAAGATAAGGTATATTTTCACAGGTAGACCATATAGTGTATTAGGTTAGATGATATTATATGGGTAGTCTTTTATGGTAGGAATATGGCATGATCTTCTTTTCCTTCATGACGACGATACCCTACTATGCCAATTATAAGATATAGAGTTTTATGGTATGGATACAGAAGGTATAGGGATAATATAATGACTAACATTGGAAATGTGGGTGAAAACCCAATGGGAAAGTTGTTTTGGGTTACCATCTTATTATATTCTTCGATACTACAACGCTATGCTCGGATATCGTATTTATTATGTGATAATTGGGGAGGTTGGGTGGTATCTGACCAGATAGGTGTTTTTTTTCTATTGTTTATTCATTTATGCATCAGTATAAACCTTCCAAATTATCTTGAGATATATTTGGTAATATCAAACTGATTATAATTGTTATGCTTTCCCCTCTCTATATATATAAATATAGGTTTCTAGGGAGACATTGGGGACCAAGCTTGATAGTAATGGATTGGAGAATATTTTTTCCACAGTGTTATAGGCTCTGAGTTATATTTGTGTTTTATTTGATATTTTTATCTATCTCACATTATTTATAAATTTTGGAATTATTTTTTATTTTGGATAATTATATAATGGTTTTTATTTGTGTTTTTTTCTCTATTCCTTGGTTATGTAAGGGTAATGCCTCACAATATATGTTTTATAGAAATAGTGAAAGTTGTTAACCCTAGTCTTATGGGAGCTGGTCCTTGGGGGATCACCCTACTTTATAATTGGCCATAAATTTGTTCCCAATGAGGTAATATCTTGATAAACACTATAAATTGAGAAAGAATATAGCCCTCTAAAATGGAAATTAAGTCCAAAAAAATTATTTGTAAGAACCTAGTTCTTATTCTTGAGGTATGTATTTTTTCGTTTCCTTTTCACTAATGGAAATAGTACCTATAACCACGGTTTCAAGAACCTCCAGTTGTAGTGTCGTCGCAATAAGGCTGTACCCACGATTTGCATAGAACCGTGGGTATAGATGAAGAAAAATTCACATTACCCACTGTTTAACAAACCGTAGGTATAGAAATCTATACCCAATGTTTGAAAACCGTGGGTATACTGATTTAAATCTCCCCATATATACCCACAGTTTCAAACTATGGCTACACTAAATTACAACTCCCGAAATGTACCCATGATTTGGCAAACCGTGGGTATAGACTTGTTCCCAAAGGCAAGCAATTGCAACTCCACCTCCCTCAATCCTGCCATTCAGATATATCAGAAATCAACAATAATATGAATATACCTACTCTGGTATATCAATCCCAACATGAAAATACAGTGGAAATTAGAGGACCTCGTCAAAGCATCTTGACTAAAAACAGTGGGAGACTCACATTCTTACCCTAACTGTAGAATGGGTGTATATTCCCATTCCCTACAAAGATGTTTCTCAGCAGATCCTATAAATTATGGAATCTAGGACATCAATTCCTAAACATATCCTACAAACCTTCCAAAATGTGATCGCATTAGTGGAAATAGCTAAGAGTTAGGTCTAGTTCAGTTCAAGGATATGGTATGCGATGATCTGATAATATTTCAAGTGTTGAGTCCTTCATTTCATCCACTTGTCATCCAACCTAAAAACATCCTATTTCATTTCATTCAATAAATGAAGTGGAACCAAATAGGGCCTTATGGGAACACCAACTTAGTGTCTTCAAGAAATCTATCCCTCCCCCCTGCCCAGCACTCCCCCTGCCTAGCCCCTCCCCCTCCCGCCCCACTGCCCAGCCCTCCCCCTCCCCCTACCCATCCCTCCCCTCCCCCGCTACCCAGCCCCTCCCCCTCCCTCCCCACTGCCCAGCCCTCCCCCTCCCCCTGCCCAGCCCTCCACCTCCCCCCTACCCAACCCTCCACCTCCCCCCTGCCCAGCCCCTCCCCCTCCCTCCCCACTTCCCATCCCTCCCCCTCCCCCCTGCCCAGCCCTCCCCCTTCCCAGCCCTACCCCTCCCCCCTGCCCAGCCCCTCCCCCTCCCTCCCCACAGCCGAGCCCTCCCCCTCCCCCCTACCCAGCCCCTCCCCCTCCCCCCCCACTGCCCAGCCCTCCTCCCTACCCATCCCTCCCCCTTCCCAGCCCCCTCCCCCTCCCCCTCCCCCTACCCAGCCCTTTCCCTACCCAGCCCCCCTCCCCCTCCCCCCCTGCCCAGCCGCTCCCCCTCCCCCCACTGCCCAACCCTCCCCCTGAATCTCCCTGCATGTAATATGTAGATGCATGACATGTTTTATTTAGATGCAGACCCAACTAGGTAAGGTACTGTAACTCTTATAAAACATCCTAAAATTTTGATAAGGTACTACAACTCACTTTATTACAGAATATATTATAGCAGAAAACAAATCGAAAATCGGGTGTCCAACTAAATATGTTCCCTTAAGTTATGTTTATTTAAGGTAATACAACTCATTGTAATACAAATCAGATTATAACACAAGAAATACCAGTCAAACTCATGAAGAATGTGATTATCAATATATCATTTACTGCTTGAGTTGTAAACAATATAAACTTCCATACATCCTATCCTATTGAAGAGTTATTTGGGAAAAAATACCTTCATCAATCCTCACTGAGACATAAAGGATACACATCTCCTAAGTTTCTTCTCCATGCTTGTAAATCGAAGGCATTCATTCTATCAGCCCATGCACATTCACCAATATTTCGGTTCATTGCTATGATGGGATGAGAAAAATCAAGGTATGTCTAGCAACTCTTAGAAATGACCCACAAAAATCAATATATAGTGGAGTCAATAGTGAAAACATATCACCTTCATTCATATGTTGGATGAAAGGAAGGTTAACTCCATGATTTTACAACCAATAACCTGCATTCATATAGTGTGTAAATGAAAATGAAAAATGATGAATGGTAGCGAGGTTAATTCCATAATTTTAGGAAAACATACCTGTTGTAGAGATCTGGCACTAATTAGTGCAGGATTCCCTTGATCTTTTCATGTGCAGAGTGAGTCACCTGCAATATATAAATAAAAATAATCAATATTCATCTTAAAAGATGAAGCGTGTAATAACTTATGAAAATGTATTATGCGAAGGGAAATACTGCAAATTGTCTAGGAGATTATTTCAACGATATTACGAGAACATACCTATTGCGGGGAGAGAAACACATCTGTCAAGATTTGATTGAAGTGGCCGCTCTGGGTGGTTTTGTTAACATCCACCTCACCCGTGCACTTTCTTTGTGTTTCAAGAACACCCTTCAAGAACACTTTCAGCTTCCAGAATGTTGATTCACTCTGCATCCCACATACCAATTATGGACGGAAACCGAGAGGAAACAGAGCATTTGTGTTGTAATGAATAGTCAGAAATGTCAAGTTTAATGATAGAAACCAGAAGTGTTTACCTTCAACTGGAAGACAGTGCCCCATTGATGATTGTTCAGAAGGAGCTGAAGAAAGGTGATGTCCTGGGAGTGGTCGATCCTTTAATGCACCATGGTAATCAACTAAATTAGCTGCAAATTCATTTCTGGGAGCACTTGAAGTCCTACTGTGTTGTTGGAAGATCAAAGGTGATCTACCATCATACTCAATAACCTGGCTCCAATTATCATATGCCTTCTTTAGCAAGGTGTCCACGTATACCTCCAAAGAGCCAATAATGGAAGCACTTATTAGGTTTTAAAAGCCTCATATTCAGTTGTCACCCGAGAAAATATGTTGGGTAAGAGACAATTGAATCATTTCATTTTATTAATCTTTTTTCATCCTATTATAATGTAAAGAATTTGGTCTGTGTTGTTTAACTAACAGGTCACTGAGATTGGCTAATAGGACAAGTGACTGTGACCCTATATAGTTGAAAAGGAGAGGAAAGATTTTTAGATTTCCATCCCCCACTAGCCCCTCCCCCCTGCCCAGCCCCATCCCCCACCAGCCCCTTCCCCCCTGCCCAGCCTCATCCCCCATCAGCCCCCCCCCCTGCCCAGCCCCATCCCCCTACCCAGCCCCATCCCCCCTGCCCATCCCCATTCCCCACGAGCCCCTCCCCCCTGCCCATCCCCATCCCCCACCAGCCCCTCCCCCCTGCCCAGCCACATCCCCCACCAGCCCCTCCCACCTGCCCAGCCCCATCCCCCCTGCCCAGCCTCATCCCCCCTGCCCAGCCCCATCCCCCACCAGCCTTGCCCCCCTGCCAAGCCCCATCCCCCACCAGCCCCTCCCCCTACCCAGCCCCATCCCCCACCATCCCCTCCCCCCTTCCCAGCCCCATCCCCCACTAGCCCCTCCCCCCTGCCCAGCCCCATCCCCTCTGCCCAGCCCCATCCCCATGCCCTTCCATATCCCCCACCAGCCCCTCCCACCATCCCCTCCCCCCTGCCCAGCCGCATCCCCCACCAGCCCCTCCCCCCTGCCCAGCCCCATCCCCCCTGCCCAGCCCCATCCCCCTACCCAGCCCCATCCCCCACCAGCCTCATCCCCCCCTACCCAGCCCTATCCCCCACTAGCCCCTCCCCCCTGCCCATCCCCATCCCCCCTGCCCAGCCCCATCCCCCAGATAGCAGGCGAAATGTTCACCATTTTTAGATGATAGTAATTTTAAACATGTTTTTCAAAAAAATGTATAGACTACAGATAGCAGAAATCACGCAAATAAGAAAATTACATGAAAAACATGCTTGTCATCAAAACAAATTTAAGTACTGTAAGTTCTTAAGCAGATAGCACAAATACTAAAAATGTACATATTACATGATAAAGTGGTTTGTCAACAATGGTTACCAGAGAAGGTGTTAGTTCTATCTTTTTGGTTCATTTTTATGATAAAACTGATAGAAAAAATTGAAATATTTGGGACAATGCTAATATTTAAATGTACACACTCCTGTAACTGTAGACAATTATGAGATGGAAAGAACACTTTGTATGAAAGACTTAGAATACACTCTCTATGTTGAATTAATACACATGTGTTTATGTTAATGGAATTAAATTAGTAGTCATTAAATATAACTATTGAATACCTAAGCAGCGGACATATTCAAGGTTGTAGTATCAAATCAGGTGCCAATGCTTGAAGTCCCTGGAGAAGACCTAATATTTTGATGCTCCAATCATGAATTGTTAAAATTAACATAATAGTAATAATAATTTCAATTGGTAATAAAACAAATTAAAGACCAAAGAAATTTTACCTGGATATATTCGATGCCACTACTTATGAGGATGCATTGCTTTGATCTACCTATTAAATAATGAGGAAAAAATTAGTATTTTGTGTATTTTGTTTTCTAATATAAATAGAAATTTTTAAACACTCTTACCTACCTGAATGTCTTTAAGGAATTCAGTAAATATGCTGATTTAGTTGTCATTATTGTTGATGAAAATTACTTTGTAGCTCTTATGTTCGAAATAAGCATTCAGATTCATGTCACAGAACATGTGTTTATAGCAGTTGTTTCAAAGATGTTCATATCATAGCTGTTCTTGTATAGGGAGGCCTGCAAGCAAATTATCACACATCAAATTTTACCCTAGAAAACAAACTAACTCAAATTGGGTTGACATTCCAAAAACATCTGATTTGTGATCATTCAGGATCATTTGCATACAAGGGAGAGAGTTGGGGAGACTTCCCCATGGAAACCATATCCAATCCAATGGTCATTGCACTGCTTTAGAAGAAAACAATGAACATACTCAATGAGGGTGCCAATGCCCACATAAAAATTCTGATGACTAAAAATGCAATGTGATGCATGTGAAATTATGCACAAATAAAACAATAGCATAAAAAACAACCAGTTTAATAATTATTAAAAGGTCATTAACACTTCATACATTAATTTTACCCACTTCAATGGACACGTCAAGGCCTTCAGTAGAAGAACCCAACACTTGTAAGGCACATTGCAATGCCATTGTCAAAACTATTTGTAATGATGCTTGACCTGAAATCATAAATCACAATAATGAAATGATAACAATATCATGTGTTAAATAATTACAAGAGTACAAATATTAATTTTAATCTTTCAAATAATATGATATCACAATTTTACCCTTTTCAATGCCATTGATGCCGAAAGATGAATCAGCATCACCTAAACTGGAGATTTCACCCATACATTGAAAACATTAAACAACCAAACATGAAACTGCATCATATTATGAAAATATGAGTCTGGGGTTAAATTGGATATTTGAGGATGTAGTTGAGTAAAAAAAAACTTGTCATGATGTAAAAAATGGTGTGGTAAAACCATACCTTTAGCGACGGTGGAATGAGAATGATTTAGTTGTTGTAGTTTCACCCAAAGTATCCAAAGGGGAAAGTCCATGGATCTTGGTAGTGGATTCTCTGCTCACATGATAAAATATTTAAAAACATTAGAATATATTGAAAAATGAAATGGATGCCTACATACATTCATAAATGATGGGTCACTAAAGGTTAAAGGAGTTGGTTTAATTATTATTGATAAAAAGAACATTAAATAAAAAAACACTCTTTATGTTGATGGATTAAAACAAAATCTATTAAGTGTTTCTCAGCTTCATGATAAAGGAAATATATTTTCTTTTAGGAATTATGGGTTATTTGTTGAGAACATTGAGGATGTAAGAGTGGTTAAAATAGGATAATAGTGCTAGAGGCTATTTATTCCAAGTGGTTGATGTTGAAAATTCATGTTATCTAAGCATGAATGAAGAGAATGAATTACAGTACCATAGGATTAGAGAATATAAATGTTCTTTTTTTTAAAAAGCAGATGGAACCTCTTTTTATTTTTATAGGAGATGATAAATTGAGAATATATAGAGAGTGTTACTTATTGGAGAGACTTAGGGAGTTGGAAGTTGAATCTTAGAGAAGAGTTCATGTGTTGTTCCCCATGTTTTTGAAAAATAAAAAGGAGGAAATTGAAGATCCCTTGATGATCAGAAAACTTAACATGTCTTAGAGTCTAAGATCCCTCATTAAGTTAATTGGTTAAGGGGGTGGTGATTTAATATTAATTAATACATTGTTACTATAGTGCTGATCTGTACTCTCGGGGTTAGATAATTAGGAAAACCATTATTCATTAAAATAGTATAGTGTTTAAAAAACATTTTTAGTGTTTGATTACTATGAAATTGTTAATGAATAAAATCCATTCAGGGATATTGAATGAAATTTTTATGTTTTATTTACTGGAATCATATTCATTGGTGGGTAATAAGTGAATTCGAGATATGTTTAAGAAAAATTAATAAACAAAATCCATCAAATTCCATGTCTACATCATGGTTGTAATGACCCCTACTTTTTATATGGGAATTTACCATTGAATAAATTATATGTGTGATATTTCATAAAAAATAAACAAAAGATTACCTAAAATTCAGAACATTTCATGTCCATAATATGATCATTGGCCATTATAGACATTAGAGATGTAGTTTTTAGAATGTGATAATTAGAATTGGTGCATATTAAGGGTAATTAGGAGAGATAATTTATATATAGGGGTAAATGATGGCCTCAACTAGTATAAAATTTCATTTTCGAAACATAGTAATCTGAGCTTGGGAGTGAAGTTTCATAAATGGGGTTTTACCTTGAAAAATTACAAGAAAAACATTAATAAGTGAGACTTGATCATAACAATCAAGTGATGAGATGAAGGTGTTGAGAGTATACATGTTATAGAAGAAGATTCATAAATTTCAAGTGATGAGGAACAATATCATTCATCTTATACAAAGCAGATAATATAAGTGAAGCTCTAAAATATCATTAAAGACCAAATATAGTAAGTACATCGTAGGAGATCTTTAAGGATGACAAATCATACATCATTATTTTCTTAATTAGAACTTAAAAATACTAGAAAAAGTGACAATTTAGTAACCTAACCATATTACTATATCAATACTATACATCATTATAATCCCCCTCCATTACTTCATACCATGTTTTTTGATCCATTCTCTATGAATCTAGGACCACTGTATCCTTATAATACTAGTTTCAGTTACCATATTTCTCACCACAAACATGTCCATCTTGAAATAGAAGAGTTTCCAACTACCCATAGCCTAACCATATCATCACCATCGGCCATATCTTGAACCACCCCTATTCAAAAAGATTGGCCCCTCAAGGAAATCTCCTACCCCAGACCTGGGTAGTCCTGAGCATCCTTAGATGAGGTACCATCTGACCTTAACTCCCATCCTATGTCAATCATCTAATTCGAGTCAGCAACTATCAGAGACTGAGCACCATTATTATTCATGAAATACTATTTTACATCTTTCCTCTTATTAGAATAAAAATATCATCATAAACCATTACGACGTTCATCCTTAACAATCCCAATGGCTTGACACCCTGAAAAAAGTCGGGTATCCTCATATTCAATTTTCAAACCAAAATCATTATCCACCATACATAATGCTACATTCGCAATGTAAAGGGGGATTATGTTCACTTCGACCAAGATACAAGCATAGAATCCAAACATTGATTCCTCTAATTCTTGGTCCATTTTAATGGAAACACCCAGAGTAGCATCAATTTCATAGAGATTTTTTAAGACATAAAATCTAATAAATACCAAATGTTTTCAAACAAACCTAATCCCTTGAGTTCATCACCTCAACAGGATTAAATCATCCCACTCTTACAAGAACACTATTCTCAGAATTAACACAATATATCCAATTACTCTTGAAATTTTTTTATCTCATGAGAAGAAAATAGTATGTGAAAGTATCCACGCCCCATAGGGATAAATTTTATGTTTCTAAAACCCTAAAAGTTTGATAATTGATTGAATAACTTTTGTGTATTCCAGAACTTATTTCCAAAAGGATGATCTAGCTGGGAGTTTACCAAATACCAATAGATCTTAAATCATTTCAAAATTACATCCTAATTCGCAGTATGATGTACAATATTACCTTGTTTAAGAAGCGATGGCTGGGATGTCGAGGCGGAGGTGAAGGCCGGGAGGTCCAGGTCGGGAGCCGGGAGGCGGAGCCGAGAGTCGGATCCGGGAGTCGGAGCCGGGAGTCGAAGCCATGAGTCGGAGCCGGGAGGCGGAGCCGGGAGGCGGAGGCCGGGGAGGGGAGTCTGAGAGGGGAGGAGAGGGACGGGAGGCGGTGGTCGGGGAGGGGAGGACACAGTCGGGAGTCAAGGTTCGGGGAGGTAGGGTTGAATCGGAGAGCGCGATGGAAGTTTGATGAGGAGGAGCCCGATAGTTAGGTCCAATGGAAGATTGAATACCCACCGTTTTAATAAAACCGTGGGTATAGACAACTAAAACCAATCTATCCCCACAGTTCATTAAACCATCGGGATAGATGCATGGGGATAGGCCCCATTTCCAGTATAGAAACTAAAAGTACAACTGGAAGGAAAGTACAGCAACTAAAAGTACAACTGGGTACAATAGTATGTGAGGAAGGTAAATGGGCCAGAATACAAACCCAAACTGAAGTAAAGTACAAATTGAAAGAAAGTACAACAACTAAAAGTAAAATAGAAACTGAAAGTAAAACAGCTACATTGAGCCATCCACCAGAAGTCCCGCCAAAAGGGTGGGTAAAGATAGCCTCCTCAGCTCCTCAGGTCCAACCGTCTGCTCCGTGTACGTCCCACCCAGTGGTCCACCCTCAGGTACCGACTGCTCCACAAGCCTCAACCACGATCAGCGTTGTCCATCGTCTGCATCCAACATAACGTAGTGTGGGCATTGCCCGAGTTGGGGTGAGTATACGCTACTCAGTAGGGAGCCCGAGACCCCCGAAGGTCCACCATAATCCACAAAGGACAATCCACAAAAGAAATATACAATCACAAAGTTACATCCAACACTACTTAGGTATATGACCATACATATACCTAGGTCATCAATTCCAGTTTATCTCTAACATCCGAGACCATGTTCAATTGCGTCCACACAAGATAGTATAACCCAATCCACATAGGAAAGCACAACCCAATCCACATAGGAAATAAATTCACTCATATCGAAGACGATGATTGAATGTCAAGACTCAGCTCACACAGTTATACTTCTTCGTAAGGTGATAGAGATGATCAGATATAGCCACTGATTCATCTATGATGTGACCCACGTAGGATACTAAACCAGCTAAGCTGTCGGACCCACGTAGGATACAAGACCAGCTACCCTGCCAGACCCACATAGGATACAAGTACAGAGTCAAACACTGTTGGACCCACATAGGATACAAGAACAGTTGTACTGCTGGACCCACGTAGGATACAAGAATAGTAGTAATCACCGTCGAACCCATGGAGGATTTAAATACAGTCGTCATCGCTATTGAACCCATGGAGGATTTCAGTGTAGTCGTCATCGCTGTCGAACCCACGGAGGATTTCATTGTAGTCGTCATCATCGTCGTAGTCGCAGCCAGCTCTAGGGTTCCCGCACACAGCATGCTCGTTTCAGGGAGGGTCCACTCCAAGAGCCAGGTGGTTTGATACATCAACGGAAAAATAGTCATAAGTTGATGTATCCCAAAGTTACGTCTCGATAAAGGGAACTCAACGTGACAGACGGCGTGTCAATCAGACCCCCGGTTTGAGAGTTATTGGCTTTTTCGTTCGAGGGGCCCTGTTGGTTTTTAAGTATAAACAACCCGTCTGTACTCCAAATATGTCCAAAACTCTAGAGGAGTAACACAAAAGGTCCATATCACTCAGAGGAATCCAACAAAGTCGACGGCACGTCAAACGGACGTCCGGATCTCAAGTTATAAGCATTTCCGCTCCGAGGGCCCGATTGGTTTTGTATTCAAACCAACCCATTCATACCAAAAGTTCTCCTAAACCATGAGTGTAATATACCAAATCGACCCTCTTGATCCAAGGATCCCAATGAAACTGACGGTGCATCGATCGGAGGTATGAAGCCCATGATATGGGAAAAAGACTAAAAACAGTCCAAAATGGGGGTATGGGACAGTCTGACCCGGCCCAACCCCCACCTAGGCCAGTCCGGAGAGGGTCGACCCGACCCAAGTCCGGGTCCGGCCCCTTAGGGCGCGGGCCAGCAAGCGCAGCCCGGTCCAGCCTAGGCGGCGAGGGCACGGCCCACGTGGCCAAACAGCTCGGCTCGGCCGAGCTGTTGCGGAAAAGGGGTGGGCGCTGCCCCCCTGATTGAAACGGTGGCCCCCACGTGGTTGCTGCTACCTCTTGCCAGCCAGGTTTTATGAACCTCGGTTTCCGGATCTGGCCGGCCGTAACGGCCGGCCATGGTGTCGTGCGGGACCAGACGGTCCCGCCCCCTGTGCACTGGCGGCCAGCGGCTTCGGCCACCCTCTCCTGCTCCACCACGGCCTTGGTCCGACCGGCTCCGCGCGACGGCGCCGCACCCCTCCATCGTGGCCCCGCTCTGGCCGCGGTATCCTCGTTGTTCTCCGGCGCGGCGCGATGGCACCGCGCCCCTTCACTGCGGCCCGACACCGGCCGCGGGTTCGTTCAGCCTCAACGGCGCGGCATGACGGCGCCATGCTTCTTCGCCGTGATTCTCCATGTTCTTGCGCGGTGTCGTCACACCGCGTTGCCTTTGTTCGTGCCGCAACAAGAACAAAAACAAAGAGGGAGGAGGTTCAGCCATGTTCGTGTGGTCCGACCTCCTCCTGTTATAACCATAACAGACGGCTGAAAAAAAAGATTAAATATCCTCATCAAGAAAACGCAAAATTAATCCATAATATTTGAACAAAAACCCCTACCTTGTTGAAGTTGTCGAATGAGGATCGTTGCTGAAAAAGGACATCATGGAAGATGACTTCGCGGTAGACGGGCGTCATTCCGTCAACGTCAGAAAGGAAGAAGCCGAGGGTGGCGTCGGCGATCTTCATTCATCTTTTGGAGGAAGAGGAAAACTATCCTTGTGCTGGGTGTCGTGCTTCGCTGCTAGCGTTCCACCACTTGAAGAAGCCATCAAGAACTCCTCCCCCCTGGCCTCCCTTAAATTGGAGTGGTGGGTTCTTCATTGGCATTCAAGTCATAAATGTGGGATTTATGACATAGGGCCCACTCAATTAATCCGTTGCAGTGGAACATCAAAAAGGAGGAAGGATCCTCATTAATTAAACATGTTGGCATTTAATTAAGGAGAGGGAGGAAGGTTCCTCATAAACTTAAAGGGTTGACATGAATTAAAGAGGAAGAGGGTGTTTAATGGGGTGTTATGAAATTTAAAGAGATGGGGCTCGTATGGGCCCCACCCCAACTTCCTCACATCTACCTATCCCTTAACTCATAACCCACTAGCAAAGAAATAAAAATAAATTATAACGCAATTGTATTTTTATTCCTTACAATTTTTACATCTCCCCCCCCCCCCTAGAAAACGCACCTTCAGAAAAGGTGTTCCTCAGCAATTATCGGCGCTGCGATTTCATCGGTGCCCTCAGATTTCGATTCCGAGCACCGGTTCAAAAGTTATGAAAACCCGCTCATTCGTTCACTGAACGTACCTAAGTTAATCTTCGGAAATTGATTCCGGGCACACTGGGCTTCGGAATCTGGTTCCGTCAGAAACTGTGGACTCGTAAAATTCCAAAGCAAATTAATAAAAAATTACCCTTGAAATTTACTGGTCATTACAAAGATTACTAACACAAGATATTAAAAAAAGGTAATAGATAACTAAAATAGAGGTAGAGAATATTAATATATTATTTTTTAAATGGATATATATATATATATTAATAATATTATAAAATTAAATATTGAGAAATTTATTTTTTTATAAATGAGATTCAAGTTCCTTGGTTGAAGTCAATAATTAAAGTAAGGGTTTTTTATCACATTTTCAAATCAAGAAGACATGCTTGATATTGTGCACCATCCTTTATTTTATAAAGTGTATTCATGGCCCTATTTCCTTTAATTATAATTATATCATTAATTTTATGATATTTTAATAACCATTTCTCGGTAACTCTCTAATAGTTATGTTATAATTATTATATTACTTTCTAGAAAACTTAATTCTTATACATTGAGTTATAATTGTTCTTTTTGGAATTATTTCATAAAATTTGGTGAAATTATTAATTTTCATATTATTATGGGTTATTTTCTCTTTTATTAATTAGGATAAACATTATACAACACATTCCCATTTTCAAATTTTTATATATTTGTGAATTACGTCATCGAAAATGAATTTTGTATACTCAAATTTAATTTCATTAAGGTAATGTAATATTTCTTGGGAATCATTATTCCAAGTCTAATAAATTATTTTAGTTAATAATTCATAATATATTTACTACTTTCCCTATAATACAAATTTTTTAAAGTCAAATATGATTTCTTGATGATTTTTTTCTTATAAATGTGAACCATTTTTCAGAACAAATTCTCACCTCCATTAAATATGGTTTACTCAAGTGGCCTTCATAATTTTTATGACCAATTTTCAAAGGAATGTTTTTGAAATATTTATTTCTTTTTAGAGACCCCATTATTTTGATTTATTTCAAAATATTCAAAAATTACATGATTGAATTTTCTAAAAAGTTTACTTTCTAAAAATGAGTATTCAATGTAATGTGGAACTTCATCACTGGTAAAAAATTCAAACATCATGTCTAAATATTTTTTTAAAACATCGATACCAATTTCCCATTTACTTATAAATGCATTATTTCTATAAATTTTGTTTTTCATGAACATCCCTATAAATTTGCTTATAAATTACAATTTTGGGTATGTTTTATTTTTGGAATCAACCATTTACATTATAGAGGTCAATTGTGGTGATACCATCTTTAAGTGTTGTGAAACCCAATTTTAGTTCAATGGGTTCTTTATGTTGTGATGAATGTTTTTTTTCAATTGGAAAACATTTGTGTGGATGATGGATTGGTGATGTCTTATGTCACCCTCTAATGAATGAGTTATGGTTTTATATCTCATTAGATAATAATGGACCATTATTTATGAAACATGAGTCTGTAACGGACAATAAATTGTGATATTAAATTAAATAATGGATCATGATTTAGGATACTCAAGTCAATAATGGACTCCATGTTTTGATTCATGTGTCAATAATGAATTAAAATTTATCATATTCGAGTCCCTAATGGACTAAAAGTTTTATTTATTGAGTCATAATGGGTCCCAAATAGTAATTTTTAGGCAACTATGTGATGGTTGTCTGATTTTGATACATGGACCACTATGTAATGATTTCGAATGATTTTTTAATAGTTTGATATTATTTTTTTAACATCTTTATTTCTTATTCCTATTATTATACCCTCATGGATTATGTTTATTATCTAGTGTTTCAACACTATTTTTCCATGATATATGATTATTTATTAAACATTACATGTCTTTATACAATGTTAAACAAATACTATTCATTTTACTTTTAAAAAAGATCTTTCTTTGTTGCCCATGTTTTCTCATATAAGTATAATATGACCCTTGATGTCTTGGTGATGAGTTTTAATCCTTACTAGTCATTTTAGATATTCCCTTTCATATATTTCCATCCCCCATCATAATAATATGATTATATCCTATATGGAATCTTGAAGGGAATATAGTGTGGTTCAATTAAAAAGAAATGGCTTATGTGGGTTATATGTAAAGTCTCTAATGTAGTTGATCATAAATGACACTAAACCTTCTATTATTTAGGTTGGGTAATTATCTATGAGATATAATTATTTAATTATGTGAATTATATTATATAAATATATGATTATATGGGGTTGTTATATGGAAACAAATTCATTGTATGGAAAATGGAAGTATAATGAGAAAATGTGTCCTGTTTGGTAGAATTTAGGGGTAATTTATTTTGATGTTGTTGTAGTGTAATTTTATAATACATGTAATGGAGGATATGTTCATTTGATTGTTTTGGTTTGATCATAAGGTTGGGTAGGAGGTGTTGTAGATGATTTCAAATGTGGCATAGGGTGTATTTGTTTGTGATAGTGATTTTTTAATCTGTGTTATGTAGGATTCCATGGGTTCTATAGTGTTATATGATTGAGGTTTTGTACTATATATTAGGACTAAGTCTAACATCCCATGGTCAAAAAGAAATAATGATTGGGATTTTTTTGGATATGGAATTTTGGTGGATGTGTGATCATTTAGAAGTTGATAAATGGTATGTAATATTGTTTTCAATGATAAAAATAAAATAGGGATGGTATAAGTCTAATAACATCATTGATAATATGAAACATTTATGTTTAATGTAAATATATAATGGATGGAAATAAATATAGGTATTGGCTTGAAGATATTTGTCATTAAATATGGAATTGAATAGTATAACAAACATGGATTTGTTTTTGAAAGGTATATCTATAAATTTGATAATGGTATGATTATGTATAAATTTTACATATTTTGTGTGGTTGATTTCATGGTAGGTGTGGATGGTTGTGGTTTTATAACTGGACATAATGATATCTAGGTTTGGTGGTATTGTGTTGTATTTATTGAGATATGGTAATGTACGTTAGTGTAAACTCCTTTAGGTTGTCATTCTATGGCATATATATATACAATATTTTATTATTTTATTATTTTTTCTATACACACCCCACTCAAGTATGATACTCTCACTGATTACCAACATACTACTAGTACCATGTCTTTTCCCCTAACATTTAGGTTGTTGGTGGAATAGATGGCTGAATTCTCCCTCTCCCCCTTTATCCTTTCCAAGTGTAACATGTGATGTGATGGATTGAGGAATGTACAACCATTATACCATATTTTATGGCGTACTACAATACTCTATGGTATATTGGTGTGATTATAGGTATATTTTATTCTGGTATACTCGACATGTTTTTTGCGATGAGGTGGTATAGGTATTGTGCTAGACCCAATAATGTATAATGTTGAGGATATAGAATAGTATTACAAAAATAACCTATGAGGTATCATATTAGATGATAATAAATGGTAGGGATATACATTATAGGATGTGGGTACAAGGTCGATTTCATTCATGTTATAAATTATCTATTATACCCGATATAATAAATGGTGTGATGTTGAATAGTTATGTAAGGGATTGGGAGAAAAAACATTTTATGTTTGTGTTTGAGAGGGACAACCCATGGGGAAGTGTTTATGGGGTACCATCTTATTATATTCTTCTATATTATCTTAAAATACTTGAATGTGATATTTTGTGAGCATGAATTGGTGGGGTTCGGTTGTATTTCAATTGATATGAATATCCAATCAGGTTCATAAAACACGTAACTTATACACATTAGCTTTAACATACCTCCTTGAATGAATACTATTTTAAAAATAAAATTACATTTACATTCCAATGACCATTTTAGTATTAGTGTTTAAAATACTTATGAAAAATATTTGACTAGTAAATCAAAAGTTATTTGTATCAAAATAAATTATTTCCCAATATATATGAACCTATATAATCCATAAAGCATCTTCAATATCTCTCATAAATGATCCACACTTAATGATATTCTGGATAAATCATACATATTAATTACCTTCATAACAAGGTAAAATGGAAACATAAAAATGGGTGAGATAATTCTTAGTAAGTTTAAACATAAGAAAAAATAACTAATGATCATCAGTGATTATAAAATAAGAATATGGGTATAAACAATATATATAATAAAATTATAATGATGAAAATACAGATCATAAAATATGGTCTAAGTCATGTAATAAAATAATTTATGAATCAATAGAATGTTGAAACATGAGTAAATAAATATGATCCATGGGAGAATTATATAACAATAAGATAGTGGCACTAAAATTGGTACATGGAAAAATAATTTCAGGAGGCACACTATTAGGGAATAATATAATAATTTATAAAATCTTTCAAATAAGTTATAAACATTAGTATATGAAATATTACTTTCATGATCCACACTATTGGTTCCCACACTTACCAAAAACAAAAAAGTACACGTGAATAACTTGGTCATAAAATATAAATATTTAACCAATGCATTGTAGGGTGATATAGGACACCCACCCATTATTTATCCATACATATATGTGCTATTATAAATCAGTCAATAATCATATCATAGAAATTCCATGGAATGAAAATTGGATTCGTCACAAAATCACAAATAACCCATGGAAATAAAATGTGTATCATTTATCACATCATAATGAAACCCTTGAAATAAAATGGTGTTTATTTCCTTTTTAAAATTAATCACATAATTAAATAATTCATAATTCAATAAATAATCATGACATGATTGAAACATGGAAAATACATCAATATCCAGAGATATTTAATAAATTTCTAAGTAAATACACTTAAATAAAGATAATTTTGCATATGGTATTTAAACTGTATTGATACTTTGTATTAAAATAATTTAATAATTTCACCAATCAATCTATGTATATAATCTTAGTTAATAGCATTTAATTAAAGGAATCAAATATAGAGTTTTCATAAAAAAATTGTATTGGAAGAAAATTTGTGGCGACTCACTGTTGATAGTTATGAAAGACAAGGGATGTGATGGATCATATAATTAATTTAAATGAAAATTACATCAGTTATCCATATAATTAATTTGGATGTAAATATTTGAAGAATATACTCAGTCAAGAATGATATATTTCAACTTAAAATGACTTAGATGACAATAACATTTCCTGAGATTTATTAAAATCACTTTGGAAATAAAAAATATCATTGATATTTAGAAATAATTTTGAAACAATTATTTTATAAATCAAGGATAAATATAATTTATTTTTTAAACCTTAAGAATATAAATATAAATATTTATATAAAGTGAAAAAGGTGGATGAATGGTTTGTTAAAATGTAACATGTTAAAAAGAAATGTGTTACACATTCTAGTGAAAATGAACCATGTGTAAAACATTATAAATTTCTTCAAAAACTTTGAATAAATGCTTGTTGTATAAAATGACCTTAATCAAGAAGATATTCATAGATTAAAACATCCTAAAAATAATTCAATTAATACATACATTAAAAATGAAAGTTCTTGATAAAATAGAAGATATAAAGTTAATTTCACTTAAAAGAAACACATTGGTACAAATATGAGTCATGTTAAATTGAAATATTTAGAGGGAAATATAAAACCCCATGAGTATCTCAGTAAAATTATAAGGTTTTATAGAATAATAAAAATTCCTTAGGTTGTTATCTTTCATAAACAATCTTCATATGAAAATAATATTAGAAACAAAACCCTTATTATTGGTTTAATATTTTAATCAAAAAAACCTTAAAGAGAGGGATAAAAATTGAAGTCAAAAACCATAAATAAAATATAATTACTCATATAACATCATAAAAGGTAATTTTATACACCATATAAAAAACATGCAGCACAAAATCAATCATGGTTCATGGATTTAAAAATGAGACAAAGAAACCCTTACTTTAATTACTAACTACCACAAAGTCATTTAATATCTTGTACAAAAAAATTAATTATCCTTATAATATATTTCATAACCTTATTCATATATATAATCTTTTATAAAACTCTTTTATATTTATTCTCTATATTAATATTGGTTAGTTATTCTCTTTTTTTAATATAGGGTATGATTAATATTGATTATTTTAATCTATTTTCATAATAGATATGTTGGTCTTGATTTTTTTCCAAATATAATAATTATTATGTCATCAAGTTTAAAGGAATTTATGTATTATAATTATTTATAATCTTATAATTTCATTATATGGTATTTTTCTTTTTGATCATTATAAATAAACATGGTGATGGTCATGATTAGATAAATCATATAGAATGATAGGTATTTTTTAGAAAAATGAGTTAAACTTTTATATTACTATCCTAGAAGAAAAAAACTCATTATTTAAATATTTATATCATATATTATGCATAATTAAATTCCCATAGTTATCCATGACACAAATTTGTATAATTGTTCATTTAGGAGGTTGAAACAACCCAAAAAAGAGGATACCATAATTAATCGATGATTATGGATTGATTTAGTTGTAGTATCATTATATCATAAGAATAATGATCTTATTTATATTCTTTATCATGATATATCATAATTGGGAAGAATTTCCTGAAGAATATGACCTATAAAATTTTATTACATAATTTGAAGAAATCGTTTTTCTTCTCAGTACGCTCAGTTAGGAATTCTGACTTCACAATGATTGTTTAATTCTCATATTTGTAAAATGTTTTCCAGTTTAAATTAACAGAAAGTTAAATATTTCATAAAAATCATACTTAACCCATAAACCCAATCCTATAACCATCCAAAAAGGTCATTAATGAAAGGTGGAATAAATCATTCCATTAAGGCTGTAGTCTACATGTATGCATAGATAATGATTTCATTTTCCATATATAAGTAAAAATGTATAATAAGGTTTATTTTTTAAGAAACTAAAAAATTATTAAATATCATACTTATATATTAATTTTTCCATTAAAAGTATCTTTTTAATGTGGTTACGTAAAAAAACTTGTGTTCATGGGGCATGTAGTTCGCACATACGCATGATTGATGTTATCATTTTTCTTACGGGGAAGAGGGAAAATAGTAGATAATTTATTTATCACAAACGTCAAAACATTTGAGATTATATTTAATTCACATTTTATCATTTTATAATAGTTAATATTAGATTAAATTAAAAAATGTAGAGAAGGAATAATATTTGTGATTGAGATGTACTTAAATTGAGATTTTGGACATTTTATTGATGGAATTACTAGAAATGGGGTAATTTGGAAAATATCTCGTCTGCAAATGATTAAATTACTCAAATAGGATTATAGGGGAATAGAATGAGGGTATGATTTCAATAAGAACCTGAATTTTTATCTTGTTCTTGAATGTGTGGTGGGAGGCCCCATTTATAAGTGGTAAGAATGACATTTTTGAAAATATTTCATTGTAATATCCATAGATCACAAGTTTCACATGAAAAAATGACTATAAAATTAGAAACAATGAATTTGTTGGTGATATAATGTCATTATTGGATCAAATATTCATTTTAAAACATGTTTTAAACATGTTTTTTAGTTTTTTTCTCATAGAATTTTCAAAATTACCATTTTTAGTTTTACAATGGTAACTAATTTTTTCCTATGGAATTAAATATTAATACGTAAAAATAATATGAAATTAATCAAATAATTTTTACCAACTAATTCTGAATGTTAAAACAATTTTATCATATAAAATTTATATATTTTATAATTTTATTTTTAACATTACCTAATGTAACACATACAACCCCATTTTTATAAAAACTGTATCTATATTGTTAAAATTTATATGTAGGATTAATTTATCAATAGTATTTACTTTAATGATATTATTTTTTTTATTATATAATAAATGAAATTTATGTGACTTTAAAATAAATCCAAAACTAAATTTAACTAAAATTATATTTACTTTCAAGAAAACACCAAAATGGTTTTTATTGGAGAATATTACTTATGTTGTTAATTATTAGATTTTTAAATTCATAATAGAGTTTTAAATTCATATTTTTACTCAATAAATTAATATTTCTCATTTCAAAAAATTTATAAGTGTTTACATTATACTTAATTCTTTATATTTTCATAAATCCTATTATTTTTGTAGAAACTGTATTTTTAAATATTCACCTAAGAAAAACTATTTTAGAACAATAAATAAATTAACCATAATATATTATTGGAATTATTAATTAAAAAATTATTTAATTTTTATCAACTTCAAATGATTATTATTTTTTATTCAGTTATTTAATTGAAAATACACAATATGAAGATAAACTTAATTTATTGAAAATGACTTTTAAAACATCAATTTTCATAATATTATTTTTTATAAATTTACAAATAACTGAATCATGATATAATAATTTAAAATTATAAATATTACTTATTATAATATACATTTAACTATGGTAAATTTAATTAATTTATTTAAAATTCCATACCGCTTTTTTAAATTGGTTCTTCAAAAGGCATCCTTTATAAAAAACATTAATCAAAGAAAAATAATAATATATAGTTATTATAACAAATTATTATCATTTTATTTAAAAATTATTA
The DNA here is from genome assembly GCA_963277665.1 of Viscum album. Taxonomy (NCBI): domain Eukaryota; kingdom Viridiplantae; phylum Streptophyta; class Magnoliopsida; order Santalales; family Viscaceae; genus Viscum; species Viscum album. The sequence continues at coordinate 120,248,956 of OY728137.1, forward strand.
TATTTTTCATGTAATCATAATATTTCAACATTTGTATTAGTTTTGTTTTTCATTCTATCTAAGTTGTCTGTGACGCAATATGTCGAAGAGATTATTAATTTAAATGGTATAAAATATTAGTTCATTACACAATAGGTGCTTGTTGGTTATACTTTGTGATCACTGATACATTAGTTTTATAATTACCCATTTTCATGAGAGGTATTAGGTATTATTCTACCAAGTATACCTATTATTCTCACCCTTTATATATATATATAATATTATTTTCATGTATCCACATCAAGATTGTTGACTTATCACGACAGTACTACTTTAGAGTTGCATTTTTTCTAAAAATTCTCCAAAAGAATCCAATTTGGTATTTTATTTGGGATTTTTTATCTATTTGAAATCCTTTATACATTATAGTATTATTATAGATTTTGGATAATTATATTATAGCTTTGATTGGTGGTAAATTCTCTTTTTCATGGGTTATGTGAGGGTAATTCCTACCAATTTAATTTGATAACCTTTTTGTTAGTTCCAACCTGCTGTCTATTAGAGGCAGGCCTTATCACTACTGTAAATAAGATTTATACCAACGTTTTTGGGAAACCGTTGGTATAGTTCACATATATGGACCTATACCAATGTTTTGTCCTAAACCATTGGTATAGTCACTAATTTGGACATATACAAACAGTTTTGGTCAAACTGTTGGTATAGTGGGGACCTAGACCAACGGTTTGGGGAAAACCGTTGGTATAGGTCACTGATATGGACCTATGCCAACAGTTTTGGCCAATCCATTGGTATAGGTCGATAATAGAGACACTATACCAATGTTTTCCCCAAAACATTGGAATAGGTCCCCCCCTTATACCAACGGTTTGTCCAAAACCATTGGTATATGTCTCGAAATCACAGAATCTATACCAATGGTTCTCAAAACCGTTGGTATAGGTCTATAAAAACAGTTTTGAGAGCAATTGGTGTAGTTACATGTATTATTTAGGGAATATTCTTACAGAGAACATTAAATAAACCAAAATTTAAAATATTTATGATAATGCATATATATATTTATGATATTATGTTCACAAAAGTCGTGTTAGGTTAGTGGTTGGGTCGTTCAATAATAAACTGCAGGTACTGGGATCAAAACCCACCAAATGCTTCTTTTTTGAAATACATATACCAATGGTTTTATGGAACCGTTAGAATAGATTTTTTGTATTACATATAAAAATGGTTTTGAAAACTATTTGTATAGGTCTATACCAATAGTTTTGGGAAAACCGTTGGTATAGACCTATCCCCATGGCTTACATGGCCACGGTTCTCCAAACCATTGGTATAGGATATACCAATGGTTTTAAGGATTATACTAATTGTTTCAAACCGTTGGTATAGGGTATTTTTGTACTACTGTATGAGTAACTAATACCTTTTCTATAGGCCCATAAGCGGTTCCCAGTTTCATCATGGCATAAAATTTTTGTATCACATCTTTTGGTTGAGAAATGGTATGGGGCCTTGAATTGGAAACTGGTGAGGATTACATGGGTTGGATGGTAAATGACATGAGTTGAGAATATTTTGTGATATAGTCCACAAAGACTTCCTAGTATATATGAGTTTATGGTACCTCATGATTCATTGCAAGAACTATGATTTTACTTGAACTCCAACTGAAATAGAGCTACATATATGGTATATACCAAGGAGAGTATAATGAGTGATCACATGATTTTATTTCTAGAGGAAATACGGATATTTGGGGTGTTTAATTACCCATATCACCTAAATTTTGGTATTTTATTAAATAAATAGAGATTAGTGATATCTTATGGGTCTAGGAAGTTACACCCCCATGAGTATAAATACACCACACATTATCTTGATTTGCTGGTGGGGGTTTTTCCTCAAATTATGTTGAGATATTACCTCATTAGTGAGTGATTTTTAGTCATTAGAACCCACAAAATCCCGAGGTATGATTTCTATTTGAGGTATTTGAATCTGTGACAATCTATATTGATGGAGTTTCTCCAGGAGTATAATTTTGGGACCTCCTTCTCCTAGAGTGAGAGAAATTTAGATGTAGATGTTCATAGTAGGAAGTTGCAATGAGATGTTTCTTAGGAATTTGGAGAGGTATATTGAAGGATGAAGGATCTTTTCCAAATTTATCTTGATATATGGGAGGCTAGAGGAATATGGTTTTTTTCAGATGATAGTGCAATAATCCTTGCTGGATTAGGTGGAGGACTCTCAGTGGGGATACTTTAAGGTAAAGTTCATTTAGATATTTTAATCTGTGTTGATGCTCTAGAGGGATGGTTGTAGAAGGACTAATATCAGATAATGTTTCATGGGAGGATTTTCATTCTATAAATAGTTCAATAAGAGTTTCTTTATGTTTTCCATAGCATATAAGTTGAATTGTAACTTGGTGTGGCCAATATGTATCAAAGCATAAGGGATCAACTTGGGAGGTCTATCATAAAGTTATCAATGGTAGAGTTCATATAAAATTGTACTATGTTTGTCAGTAAGGGAAGAAAGATCATCATGTTCCATGAGGATTTTTGTTGTAGTTGGATATCCTAGAGTGTAAATGGAAGGACATTAGATTGATTTTATCATCAGTTTACCATCACTCTATTGAGGACATGATTCAATTTGGGTGATTTTGGATTAGTTGATACAATTATCCCACTTCTTGGTTGTTAAAGAGTTAGGTATGGTAGATACCTTTAGGATATTTTATATAGATAAGGTTATATAGATTCATTGTGTGGAAAGGACCATCATTTATAATCTGGATCTTTGTATTACCTCTAGAGTATATAGAAAATTTTAGCATTATTTTGGCTCCTAGTTATTTCTTATCACTACATTCCATCCCCTTATGGATTGGAAGATAGAATAGATCATCTAGGCATTATAGGATAAATATATAGCTTGTGTATTATACTTTAGTGGACTATAGATGAATCATTTTAACCATGTTATGTTTTCATATAATAATATCTTCCACTATTCCGTTAACATGGCTCTATTTGAGGCATTGTATGAGTGGACTTATCATTCCTTATTGTGTCAGACTGAGGCTATGAAGGCAGTGGTCTTTATTCTTGATGTATTATAATGTATAAAAAAGATGAAGAAGGTTTTTTACCATCATATGTCTTATGGTGATCATAGGAATAGGAAGTTCAATGATGGGAATCATGTATTACATTGGGTTTCCCCTCATTACTCTAAAAAAGGTTTTTTCTAGTGAGTAATCAGATTACATAGTTTATCGATCCTTTCAAGGAATTGTAGTATATTGATGAAATGTAATATCAGTTGGTGATTTCTCTATAGATGGATATGGTTCATGATCTTATTCATGTTCTTCATCTCTGGTTATATCTTAATGAAAATTCCCATATCATCAAATTTAGGGATATGGATATCAAGGATTATGATGTTTTTTTAGAGATTCTAGATAATATCATGGATTGGTGGTTAAAAATTTTATGCTATAAATACATTCCTTTAATATGAGTTCTATATAGGAATAGTTTTCTTATGGGGATGAGTTCTGGACAAATGCCCAGAACCCTGCAATTTATTCAAAAAAAAGAATCATACAAGTTACATGAGTTGAAATGAGGGCAATTTTCTAGAATCTCTAACAAAAAAAAGGAATCAAATCCTATGGGAGATCATTCCTCCAAGTTATCTCATGAGAGACTACCATGTTGACGAGACTTTCGACGATCTTGTTTGCTTCACGGAAGGTGTGTGTAGAGATGAAGTTGAGACTTTTGAGTGAGTTGAGGCAGTTAATCCATTGGGGGGTGAGAGTCCATGCAAGGTGAGTCACACCCTTCCAGATGGCTTGAACAATGGTAGAAGACTCGCTCTCGATCCAGATGTTGCTCCATTTGCAATTTTTTTGTAAAAATTATGGCATGAATGATATGAAAAATTTCGGCCTCCAGAGCAGAAGTAATGCCGCAACTTCTATGAAAACATCCTAGAATCTGATCAATATAGTCTCTGAAAACACCTCCACATCCTGAAGGTCCAGGGTTTCCTTTCAAGGCTCAATCAACATTGATTTTAATCTAGCCAGGAAGAGGAGCCTACCAGAAGACTTCAATAGTGTATTTCAGTTTTGGATATGTTCCAGTTACGCCAATCTAGTGGAGGGTTTCAAGATTAATGACCGAATTGTCATAATGGTCTTTTTGGATCATGGCATCCTCTTTGATGGAAATAAGTATCCTCATTTTACCTACATTTTTTTTAAAAGAGATATTGATGAAAATGAAATCATTTCTACCATTCCAGAGGATATGAAGATGTTCTAAAATGGCAGTGAGAAAAGGGTTTCTAATTTACGATGACCTCAGAAGTTCAATCGTTCTTTTCAACTGCGAGAAAAGAAAGTTATCCAAAATCCATCTGCACTCAAAGAGATCAAAAATTTAATGCCAAAGATTAGAAGCAGTCTCACAAGATAAAAATAGGTGGTTTATGTCCTCCCGATGTTGGTTGCACAATCTAAATTTAGAAAAATTATTAAAACCAAAAGACTGAAGACAACCATTGGTAGGAACTTTTTGGTGAGCAATTCACCAAATGATAGTAAGACAAGAAGGTTTTATCCAATCCTTAATGAATTTGGTGATCCAGCTGAGATTATCATCACCGTTTTAGAGATGGTGATTATAATATTTTTTAGAGTCCAACAAGCAATTTTTAGCTGGTTTCCAAACCAGAAAGTCATCATTAGATGTGAAGTAATAATTTTCGACAATATCCTTAATAGAATCCAAAATATGAGCAATAGAAGAATTGATCACGTCCCTGATGAAGCAGTTTGTGGGATCAGGAGAAAAATAATTGGGAATCTTTGACATGAGATGGGAACAAGTCCAGTTATCAAACCCAAAATTTAAAGTGGATTCATTACTAACAATCCATCTAGAATTTTCCAATATAGAATAATAAGAAGATTTAATTGAGTTCCGGGTAGAGGAAGACATGTAGTGAAAATTACCAGATTTAAGCTTATCAGGAAAACAAGTTCTAAGAAGTTTCAAGGAATGTGTGTTATTATTAATGGGGGACCACATAAATTTAGCCTGTAGAGCCTCATTAAAGGTTTTAAAATTTTTAATTCCTATACAACTTTCTTCAATAGGCTTACAACAAGAGGTCCAAGAAACCATGACCAATTTTCTCTCTAGAGTGCTTCTCCTCCAGATGAAGTTCCTTATAGCAGTATTTAAGAGATTAAGAAGACCCACCGGCCAGATGTAGACCATCATGGATTAAACTAATTTAGAAACAATGGTGGATTTAACAAGGTAAACTGTTACTTCCATTGAAAGGGCTTTGACTTTTCAGGACAAAAGATGTTTATGAATTTGATCCACTATGTGATGGAAATAAGAAGATTTGGGTTAGACCCAGAAGATGGGGATGCCAAGGTATGTGAAGGTAAGTGAACCTTCCTTAACCCCTAAACCATTAGTTAAATGAGTTTTCCTATTGAGGGGGAAATTTCTGCCCAAATATATAAAGGATTTATGCCAGTTAACATGCTGACCAGACACCTCTTCATAGTGAGACATGATTGATTTAAGGTTATTTATATTTCTTTTGTCCCCCCTGGAGGAATAAAATGATATCATCATCATAAAGAACAAGGGAAGGGGCCTGAAAATTCCATGAGGCAATAATTGGTTTGAATTAATTATTTTACTATTGTTTTTATTGTTTTTTATCTAGTGTATATTAATGATTTATTAATGTAATCTCCCTCTTTTAGAGATATCTCCTAGGTAGTTATTGGTTATTAGTGTTTGTTATTTTTTCTTGATGGTTTGGTTCTAATTCTCAAGGGTGAGAATCATTTGAGAGTTATATAATGTGATTTACTATACATTCCTAGCTCATTACTTAAGGAATTTTTAGTGTTTAAAGTGTTGAGAGGAGTTTTAAGGGGATAAAAAATGATTTGAGAAGAATTTCCATCTAGGTATATGGTTCTATATCATTGATTTGTCTGTTGTGTCGTGATATGATAGTTGGAAGGCTTGGCTACATTATAGTGTTGAGTCTTATAGTGTAAGGACATAGAGGTATAATTATATGGTTCATCCATCTTAGGTACCCATATGGGGTGGACCAGTGGTTGTGTTGTATTCATGGTTAAGAATGATATGGATTAATTATAGCCTTGTGATTTTGGAATAGTGTAATGGGTTGCCTCTTATAACTTCATAGATTTTGTTTGGGTGTTTCTACCTACTAAATGGTCATCGCAGTATGGTGTCATAAATTTTTCATGGTACTAAAAAAGGCTTATAAGATTTACGAGATTTCAGTGGTGTTATTTTCATAGGTATTTGGTTTGAATCCCATTATAGCATATAAAATCTTGTAGTTTTATTATTTCAATTTAAAACCTTTGGATTGTGTTGTGACATTAAACCTTGTATCGTGGTCTTCTATTTTGCATCCATAGCATATAACTGGAGGCCTCCTAGAATTTCGTCATTTTAACTCAATTTCCATTAAATTTTGCGTGAATGCAAGGTAGTTTCAAGAGATCTTCCATCCCCTATTTCTTGACCATGCAACTTGGATTTAGAAGATCCAGTTTAGGTGATCAAATGTGTGTCTTTCCACCTTTCTTCTATTTTTTCTCTATCATCATCATCTTGATATGGTTTTCATTATAAGATATGGAAGAATAATGGGAATTAGAGAAATTATTTGGAAACATATGTTGTACTTAATTTTTTAATGGTTAACTTAGTGTGATTTCAACTATAGGATCATCTCTTCCTTTCTTTTTCATTGTGAAGCTAATTCAGAAGCTCCGGTTGAGTTAGCGGATTTGAAAACCCTCTAGTATATTGTATAAATTGTGTAATTATGATGCTTCTACATTATTTACCTCAATATTACATATTTATCATATGAAAATAATGAACTATACTAATGAAATTGAGGGGAAATGGGTGATTTTAATGTACTTACTTTATATCATGATATTTCTATCCCATGTGGTTCTTGTTCAAAGCCATAATTTAAAAAATCATTCATGGTGTTGATACTTTTAAGTTACTATTGTGGTTTTTTTGTGGATTCATCCTTTATAAGAGGCTAATCACATAAATAATAAAATTAAATGGTTGTATGGAAAAGGTATTTTGTGTGAAAACATCTGTTTTGTATCGGATAATGTTGTAGTAACTAATATTGAAGTTACTATTTTGTATTGTGAATAAATGTTTTTTGGTGTCTATGTTTTCTTATTCTTATAGGTTAATCAGAATTTTAGTTAGTGGTTGATATATAAAATTCAATGGGTGGTATAGGGAAGATGTAGTTGAGATATTGGTTTTTGTAGTAGGTGATACAATAGATTCCATGGGTGGAATGGTGGAATACGATTGAACATGAAAACTATGCAGTGGGGTTATGCTAGACATGATGTGATTAGAATGTGGGAATGAGTGGGTTATTAAGCATGACGTAATGGTTAGGTTATGTGGTATCATTTTGTATTCCCCTTCTATAATAGATATTGTTTCTAAGGATGAACTATAAATACGAAATGTAATAATTGAATAACATCATGGAAAAAAATGAAAAATTAATGATTTAAATGAATATATAATAGAACATTATTAATTTAGGTGTTGGATGGAAGTGGTTTTTCCAATAATATGGAATTTGATGGCCTAAAAATCATGAATTGGTTAGTGAATGGTAAATATATAAATTTAATAGTGATATTATTAACCAAAATTTTTACATATTTGGTTTTGCTATTTTTATTGGATATGGGGATAATTGTGTTGTTATAGTTGGAATCAATGGTATTGCAAGGTGGTGGTAATATGGTGATGTTCATAAAATGTGGTATTTTTACATGGTGTGAGCTCCTTTAGAAAGAAATTGTGTGTGGTATATATATACATGATTTATTTTACTTATGATTTCAATACACACCCCCACCCAAGTTGGATACACTCACTAATTCCCATTATATTTTTTTATACAATGTGTTTTACCATAACATCCATGTTAGTGATGAAATGGTTGGATGATATATTTATCTTCCCTACCCTCCCTTTTGATTAAGATCTAGTTTTCTTGTCCTAAGGTATATAGTATCATAATACTATAGTATATGCTATACTAGAAGCCATATGATGTATTACCATGATGATAGTTATATGGTTTATTTGAAAACCCTATGGGATATTGGTGGATGTAGAGGTACATATGCACTGTCGGACAATTTTTTGTATGGAGATGAAGATAAGGTGTATTTTCCTAGGTAGACCTTATAGTGTATTAGGTTAGATGATATTATATGGGCAGTCTTTTATGGTTGGAATATGGCATGATTCTGTTTTCCTTCATGATGATGATAACCAACTATGCCAATTATAAGATATAGAGTTTTATGGTATAGATACAGAAGGTATAGGGATAATATAATGACTGACATTGGTAAATGTGGGTGAAAACCCAATGGGAAAGTTGTTTTGGGTTACCATCATATTATATTCTTCGATACTACAACATTGTGCTTGGATGTCGTATTTATTATGTGATAATTGGGGAGGTTGGGTGGTAACTGGCCAGATAGGTGTTTTTTGTTTCTACTGTTTATTCATTTATGCATTAGTATACACCTTCCAAATTATCTTGAGATATATTTGGTAATATCAAGGAGAGTATAACTGTTATGATTTCCACTCTCTCTATATATATATATAGGTTTCTAGGGAGGCATTGGGGACCAAGCTTGATAGTAATGGATTGGAGCATTTTTTTTCCACAGTGTTATAGGCTCTGAGTTATATTTGTGTTTTATTTGATATTTTTATCTATCTCACATTATTGATAAATTTTGGAATTATTTTTTATTTTGGATAATTATATAATGGTTTTTTTGTGTTTTGTTTCTATATTCCTTGGTTATATAAGGGTATTGCCTCACAATATATGTTTTATACAAATAGTGAAAGTTGTTAACCCTAGTCTTATGGGAGCTGTTCCTTGGGGGATAACTCTACTTTATAATTGGCCATAGATTTGTTCCCAATGAGGTAATATCTTGATAAACACTATAAATTGAGAAAGAGTATATCCCTCTAAAATGTAAATTAAGTCCAAAAAAATTATTTGTAAGAACCTAGTTCTTATTCTTGAGGTAGTTATTTTTTCTTTTCCTTTTCCTTAAGTGTTTTTGAGAAAACGAGGGAAATGTTGGAAATATCCTAAATTTATGGGTACACATTGTTTTCTTTTGTACACCTGCCATGTACTTTGGCTGTGTGGGATGAGATTACAGGGCGTGTAGGCTTGGGCATAAAAACTAACTACAGACTGTGTACTTTTGTACATACACCGTGTACTTTGGCTGTGTAGATGAGAATACAGGGCTTGTAGGCTTGTCGGTGATTAAGGGTGTAAAAACTAACTACACGTCGTGTACTTGATAATACACGTCATGTAATCAATCGGCAGATGAACATTAAGGCGGTGGAAAGTAGCCGCCAGAGGAACAGTTAAAAAGGATAGTACGTGTCGTATACTTGAGAGTACATGTCGTGTAGTCATGTTTTTTCTTTAAAAACTGGTCGTAGCCTCCTCATTCGACAGAGGAGGTAGAGGGCTCACCAGGAGCAGTGGGAAAGAGGCTGAGAATTGGAGGATCTCTCGATCGCTCACCGGGACTCCGATTCTTCGTCTGTCGATATCGTTTGAACCACGTGGGTATATTCTTACCTCTTCTTGAATATTTCCTTCCAATTATTTCCCCAAGGAATGTTATTTAGGTTTTAACACATAATATTTTATCTCAAATCTACGTCGTTCTTGGTTGTTTCAAGAGGCACTGTAACACCCCGAGATTTTATGAAAAATATTCTTTTCATTAATGTCTTGTGTTGTACACTACACCATAAGGAGATTTCACAACACGCAACCTTGACTTTCCTTGCATTACACGCAATCACGACCTTCCTCGATAGCGTGTGTAGTACGCAATACTGAGTTTCACTAAACAACGATATGCTATTAAAATATTATTAAAACTAGTCGTTATGAATAGTAATAACCACTTTTTGAAATTTTGTAAATTTTATTTTTCAAAATGGACTTCATTTTTGGTTTCGGAATATCGAAATTAGCTTAGGGTAAAATTTTGGTACTTTTCGGATAACTTTCATATTCTGATGAATAGTGAGAATTACTAAATTTTAATTAAAAACAACTTTTTTAATAGAAATAATTAATAGTGATAAATTATTAATTTGAGTGGTTTTAAAGTATATTTAGAATATATTTTTACAATTTAATACAATGTTTTTCATTGTATGTAATTTCACATTTAAACCAGTTATAAACAAGTGTTAATCTTTTGATAGTTATTATCTCTTAAAAACACGCTATTTGTTTTGACGACGGAAATTAATTTTTAAATTAGTTAATGTAACTGATATGTTTTGAATTTGATAAAATAGACATAATTTTTGAATTCATAATATCAAATATAGCTTAGGCCTAATTTTTGGTGTTTTTCTGGAAACATTCATTTTTTGATGAATAGTGAAACCACTAAGTGGTAGTTAAAAAAACTGAATTTTTCATAAAACTTAATTTTACCGCTTCTGTGAGTGGAATTTCAAAAATCCGAGAGACATGGTTGGTGTTAGTAAATAAAATGTTGTTCAATGAGATGAAAGTAATTTTTGATGAATAGTAACTTTTTACTTTTTTTTACCACGGTTAAAAGTAAATAGGATAATTAAGGATAAAAATGTTATTATTATTACCCTAAAACATGTCCTAATTCTATTGGATAAGTGTAATTCGACCAAAAACAACCTTAGGAATAAAATATGATCATTTAGGCCCACTTGGATTAGATTAGGACATTTATTATTAATTTATTTAAAGAAGGAATCAATGTTTAATAAGTAAATCATTTTTAAGATAGGGTTATACATAAGATAAATTCAACTATAAATACTCATTAGAAAGATAAAAATAATTCCTACATAATTTTATTTTATTTGTAAATTTTAGACATTAAATAATTTAATTTATTTATGATACAAAGATGATGCAGTAATTATCTTATTAATGAAATATTGACATAATTGATGTTATAAATACCCAAATAAATGTAATTTGAGACTTTTTATGAATTAAACTAATTTTCTAGGTTAATATGACATGTTAGTATTGATTTAATTAAATTTTTCGAACTAATCATTTTGTTATGATTTTCAAAAAAATCAATTACTAAATAGTGTCAAAATTGACATAAAATAGTTTTTAAAACAAATATTATATTATTAATTGTTATTTTATTCCTAAAAATCTAAGGTTCATCCAAATGACTTAGATAAGGATATATATATTAATAATAAACAACTTTGAGTTTGTTTGGCTTGATATAGTATGTTTACTAACCTTATATTGTAAGAACACAAGAAGACACGGTAAAAGTAAAATTATTTAACTTAATGTTAAAACTAAATGATAAGGTTAAAATGGGAACCTAAACTTGTCTAAATTCTATTGGATGAGAGTATTTCGACCCCTCCCCACCTTAGCTTCGAAATAAATCAATTTGGAGCTATTTAAACCCGAATTTGGCTTTATAATAAAATAATATTTTTAGTTTTTCAAAGGTGCCCCTCTCCTCCCTTAAAAAAGGGAACCTCCTCCCCCTCTTCCTCACACCAATTTGAGCCTTCAAGCTCGGCCAACCCCTGAAAATTTATTCTCTCCACTTCCCTAGAAACATCCTAGAGGTTCTGGTCTTCTTCAAAGACCTATTTTAGTGCCCTAAAAGGAGGTCTCAAAGAGGCGCTTCAAAGAAGAGGTAATGTCTGTTACCGATTCTTTCAACTTTATTTCTTATTCCACATCTTCTTCATAGGTTGTTTCATTATGAAGTAATAACATCAGTATCACTCATATATTGATATGTTATTATATGTATGAAACAACCCTATTTTACCATCTATCCATCCTACGGAAAATGAAATCACCGCGCGTGCGTACGTACGGAATACCGTCTCCAAGCCGTGGTGTAATCTATTTTCCACCACCACCATACTTGGATGGGTATAATGGTGTGAATAATAACTATATATGATTATTTTAAAGTGATATTGATTCTGAGATAGTATACATACACTCCAATACAGTCCCACGATCATGGGAATGATATCATCGCTCGTGCGTACGTACGGACTACCGTCTCCACGACGCGATGAGATTCATTCTCCACGTTAACCATTCAGGAATGATTATAAAGTATATATAATAAGTAATCATGAAATGTATGACATAGTAATGATACTAGATTTATGTGTATATATATGTATGTCATCTACTTAATTCCATTCAACTCAATATGGAAACGAAAACAGCGTTAATGCGTACGTACGGCCTACTGTCTCCATGAATGGTGTATTTCTTTCCATTTACTGATTTATTATATATATGTATATTATGAATATATATTATATATAAATCATGTTTTATATTCTGGAATTAATTAATTATGATCTAAGTAATCATATGAATAATTAAAAGTCAAAACACGGACGACAAATGAAACAATTTTACCCAAAATGCTCTTTAACATGGAATTTACAAAAGAACGGGTAATATAAAGTCATAAGTGAACCATATATGATATCATAACAATGCGTATGATTCTGGAATAAGTCAATGACATTATTTAAATCATTATACAGGAGGTTCAGAGACATACGAAGCAAATCGGACCTAAGGTAAGGGAAATTTCACAATCTCATTTTTATCCAAGATTGTTTATACTTTGGAATTTACAGGGGTGCATTTTATCATCCACATCCATGTTTCCTCAATATGTAATATTTACATCCTTCTAAAATATTTTATATCCAATTTTACCCTTCGGTGAGTTTTTAGTAAAAGATATGAAAGGAATCTTTTGTCGTTTTTCATATGAGGTACTCTTTGACTTTTCCGACAAAAGTACGAGAAGAATGTTTTCATTTACCTTATACGGAATGAATGGATTTTTAAAACATTATTTCCAAGAAGATTCATTTACAAGTTTTTAAGTTTATTTTTAATCAACTTCTTTTAGTTTAAAATTGTATGAAATGTTAAGAAAGGAAAATGTTTTTGAAGTATAAAGGATATTTTCCTCAAGAATGGAGTTCAAGTGTTTTATCAAAATTATTTTCCATCTAAGATAATAAAGGGTTCTGTTTCTATCCTTATTATTACATGGATTTCATTATGTTGTGATGTAAATATTTTATGAATTTATTTACCTTATATGAATTTTTTTATGATGTCACGATGTTTAAGATTCTCATTTTTATTACATGGGTTATGCTATGATGTATGGTTTATGATTATGTGGAACACATAAGAATGGTATCATTTTGAGATGGGTGGGACCTATATCTCCCTCCAACGCATTGGGTAAATAATTTATATATCATGAGATATACATGGATGGAACGGTAGGTTATACTGGTTCAGTGAAACAGGACTGAAACGAGGAGAGAACTCGGTTCAGAAAGCGACTTTGTCCACTAAGATAGTCTTGGAAATGAGTCTTGACTAATAATAAATGATTATCTTTGATTATGTGTGTATGCCACAAAGTTTCATGTTTTAATTTATGATTATTGGGATTACATTTCACTACAATGATTTATCACATGTTATGAAATAATGATCTCTTTTGCAGGTTAAGATTTCCAAAAGATATGTTCTTATGAATATGATGTGATTGATATTTCTTTTGTTTACCCTTACTGAGCATTTGAGCTCACCCTTTTATGTTTTCTTTTCCCCGGGATATAAAGAAAGGATTTAGGTTTTAAAAAAAAATATCTTTATGGGAGATGTTGAAGATCTTTCACCACAATTAGAAGATTGTATTTCGAGATTCCAAAGACACTAAACTATTATGGTCCTTGTGTGTGTGTTTTTGTTATGTACTAAGTATTACGCAGAAGTAATGTAATGTCTATGTACGTCAAGCTTTGGGTCTCTATAGTTGGTATCAGAGGAAAGGTTTAGTCAACCTTTGGAAACTAGGATGTGAAAACGTTAGTTAGATCCCTAGAGATATTTCTAAGGTACGTCTAGGGATGTCCCTAAGGATAAGTATACATATAGGTTATAGTACTAGAATTACGCTAACGATCATAGAATTAAACCTAAGATGTTAGATATTGAAGTTACTCCCCCTTTATTATGTTGTTTTCCCTAGCATGATTTTTTCCTCTCACGATATTCTTTTTGGGTTTTAGATGATGGCTGGAACCCGAAGGAACCGTGTTGATCAATGCAATGGACAATGCAATGATTGTCCTCCTAAACAAACAAATGTTATGGGAGATGCAGTGCAAAATATTATTGCTATACCTACCCAAGCTATGAATCATTCTGGACTTCCAAATGAGGAGAGAAGGGAACAATATTCTATTGAGTCCTTCATGAGGCAACGCCCATCTTCTTTCAGTGGGTCTTCTGATCCACTTGTTGCTAAACAATGGATCAGTACCACTGAAAAGATATTTTCAGTTCTTCAATGTTCTGAACATGATAAAGTCATCTTAAAAGTATATAGTTTGGAAGGTGAAGCTGATCAATGGTGGAATCATATCAAGAATATGAGGCAAAGAGATGAAATTGAGTCCATGGAATGGGAGAGTTCAAGAACTTATTTTTCAATAAGTACTTCCCTTGTATTCTTCAAACAAAGATGGAGAAGAATTTTCATGAACTAAATCAAAAGGATGATGAATTTTTTGGTGTATACGAAGCGACTTTTACAAGGCTTTCAAGTTATGCATCTGGATTTATCATCCAACTTGAAAGTAAAGTTGATCGATTCTTCAGTGGCTTAAAACCAAATCTTCGAAGGGAATTAGCTATAAGAGACTTCAGTATCTATGAAGAAATTGTGCGGTGTGCTATCAAGTTAGAAATTGAAGTTGTTATTACTTATCCATCTCATAGTTTTGACAAGAAACGAAAGATGGAGTTCAAGGATAAATCTCAGAATAATGGTGAAAAGAAGATGAATGTTTCCTTATTCTCAAAGTGTGGAAAGAAGCATGGTGGATATTGTCTTAAAGGGACAAGTAAATGTTTCAAATGTGGAAAGGAAGATCATCGGGAATTTGAATGCCGCAATGATGGGAAGAAGATGTCTAATGATGCAAACAAAGGAAGGGATACACAGAATGAACCTACTACACTTCAATGCTTCAAGTGCAAGGAAATGGGGAATTATGCTAATAAATGCCCTAATCCAAGGGTTAGTGATGATCGACATGAGAAACCACTTAAGGAAAAGGACAAAGGGAAGTCACATGCGATCACCATTGGCGATGTTGAATATGATAACGATGTGGTGGAATGATTAAGTAATGGGATTCCAAAATAATGTTGTATATAGTATCGTGGAATATTGGAATATTTATGTATTGGTCTATTGTGGTTTTCAATAATTTTATGGCACCGGTAACCATAGAAAGTGATTGAGATATTTTTGGAAAAAAGATGATATGCGCATAATGAAGGGAAAATGAGAAAATGAAATATTTGACAGTATTCATGAGCTAATGATTGATATAAGGACTAAGTGATATCATGGTTTGAGTATATAGAATTTTGAGGATTTTGGTATATGGAAAGTGTTAACTTTTAACTGCATTCATGTTTTCACTAAGGTTCAATGGGTATTCAAGAGAATATATGATTAAGGTCTTTGAATGTTTGGAATGTGACCAACAAGACATATCTTATGATATATGGGGATCAACGATGGTATTGAATCTCTGGTAATCGTTTTCACTATATTATGAGAGTGGACTGCAGTATTATGGATAAGCCTAAAGATTGGAAATGATTATGTTGGAAATAAGTTAATATTGGTTAAGGATAGAACTTTTTTTCGATATTATTGATGGGGTGTTATAGTAATGTAATTTTAGAAAAAGCACAACCTGCAGGACGGGCGACATCCCATCTCGTCGGGCAAGGTCGTGGGAATCGAATCCACAACTGAAGTGCGACTGGCCTTTATCGCCTACCACTGGCCTACAGGAAGTCCCTGTTTAGTAGAAACTAGCATTATTATATTAATCAGTATGATATATGAAGTATAAGTCCATTTTAGGAACCATATATGATTAATCTCACTATAGATGGACTTATGTATTTTTTGATAACATTTCTAACCTTTTGTTTGAGACAGATGGAATGACCCATCATTCTATCACATGATCTTCTATCACATCACTAATGACAAATTCAACTTAATTTATTTAAGATATGAAGTGGAAATTCTCCAAAGAACAACCAACGGTGAGACTATACCGAAATCATGAAAGTATTTCTTCTAATTCCAATTTCATCAACTTTAGGGAAACGATCTTGAAAACCAAAAATGTTGTCATAGTGCTCTTATATCTGATGAATCAGATGTTACCTTAGATTGTCACAAATTTATGGCTTTGTGATTGCTGGCTTTTCCATAGCCATGTTCTCTACCACTCTCCATCAGAACATGATGGTTAGATTTCTCTTCCATATCCATATTTTCACCTATGTGGAAACCCAGTGATTAGTTTATTTGGGTAACCGTTATGTTTCATACTTTTGTTTTTAAAGATTGGTTTTGGTATTCCTTTTTACGATGTGGGTTTCTATCAAAGAAACATTCGAATAGTAAACTATTTATAACCCCGACGAATTTCGAAGGCGAAATTCATTTTAAGGGGGGTAGAATGTAACACCCCGAGATTTTATGAAAAATATTCTTTTCATTAATGTCTTGTGTTGTACGCTACACCAAAAGGAGCTTGCACAACACACAACCTTTACTTTCCTTGCATTACACGCAATCGCGACCTTCCTCGATAGCGTGTGTAGTACGCAATATCGAGTTTCACTAAACAACGATATGCTATTAAAATATTATTAAAACTAGCCGTTATGAATAGTAATAACCACTTTTTAAAATTTTTTAAATTTTATTTTTCAAAATGGACTTCATTTTTGGATTCGGAATATCGAAATTAGCTTAGGGTGAAATTTTGGAACTTTTCGGATAACTTTCATATTCTGATGAATAGTGAAAATTACTAAATTTCAATTAAAAACAACTTTTTTAATAGAAATAATTAATAGTGATAAATTATTAATTTGAGTGGTTTTAAAATATATTTAGAATATATTTTTACAATTTAATACAATTTTGGTCATTGGATGTAATTTCACATTTAAACCAGTTATAAACAAATGTCAATCTTTTGATAGTTAGTATCTCTTAAAAACACGCTATTTGTTTTGACGACGGAAATTAGTTTTTAAATTAGTTAATCCAGATAATATGTTTTGAATTTGATAAAATAGACAACATTTTTGAATTCATAATATCAAATATAGCTTAGGCCTAATTTTTGATATTTTTCTGGAAACTTTCATTTTTTGATGAATAGTGAAACCACTAAGTGGTAGTTAAAAAAACTGAATTTTTCATAAAACTTAAGTTTACCGCTTCTATGAGTGGAATTTCAAAAATTTGAGAGACACAGTTGATGTTAGTAAGTAAAATGTGGTTCAATGAGATGAAAATAATTTTTGGTGAATAGTAACTTTTTACTTTTTTTACCACGGTTAAAAGTAAATAGGGTAATTAAGGGTAAAAATGTTATTATTATTACCCTAACACATGTCCTAATTCTATTGGATAAGTGTAATTCGACCAAAAACAACCTTATCAATAAAATATGATCATTTAGGCCCCCTTGGGTTTGATTAGGACATTTATTATTAATTTATTTAAAGAACGAATCAAAGTTCAATAAGTAAATAGTTTTTAATATAGCGTTATACATAAGATAAAATCAATGATAAATACTCATTAGAAAGATAAAAATCTTTCCTACATAATGGTATTTTATTTGTAATTTTTAGACATTAAATAATTTAATTTATTTATGACACAAAGATGATGCAGTAATTATCTTATTAATGAAATATTGACATAATTGATGTTATAAATACCCAAATAAATGTAATTTGAGACATTTTATGAATTCCACTAATTTTCCATGTTAATATGACATGTTAGTATTCATTTAATTAACATTTTTTCGAACTAATCATTCTGTTATGATTTTCACAAAAATCAATTACTAAATAGTGTCAAAATTAACATAAAAACAGTTTTTAAAACAAATATTATATTATTAATTGTTATTTTATTCCTAAAAATATAAGGTTCTGACAAATGAATTATATAAGCTTTTATATATTAATAATAAACATCTTGGGGATAGTTTGGCTTGATATAGTAAGTTTATTATCCTTATAGTGTAAGAACACAAGAAGACACGGTAAAAGTAAAATTATTTAACTTAATGTTAAAACTAAATGATAAGGATGAAATAGGAACCTAAACTTGTATAAATTCTATTGGATGAGAGGATTTCGACCCATCCCCACCTTAGCTTCAAAATAAATCAATTTGGAGCTATTTAAAACCGAATTTTGCTTTATAATAAAATAATATTTTTACTTTTCCAAAGGTGCCCCTCTCCTCCCTTATAAAAGGGCACCTCCTCCCACTCTTCATCACACCAATTTGAGCCTTAATGCTCGGACAACCCCTACCAATTTATTCTCTCCACTTCCCTAGAAACATCCTAGAGGTTCTGGTCTTCTTCAAAGACCTATTTTAGTACCCTAAAAGGAGGTCTCAAAGAGGCGCTTCAAAGAAGAGGTAATGTCCGTTACCGATTCTTTAAACTTTATTTCTTCTTCCACTTCTTCTTAATATGTTGTTTCATTATTAAGTAATAACATAATTATCACTCATATACTTATTTGTTATTATAAGTATGAAACAAACCTATTTCACCATCTATCCATCCTACGGAAAATGAAATCATTGCGCGTTCGTACGTACGAAATACCGTCTCCACGCCATGGTGTAATCTATTTTCCACCACCACCTTACTTGGATGGGTATAATGGTGTAAATAATAACTATATATGATTATTTTAAAGTGATATTGATTCTGAGATAGTATACATACACTCCAATACAGTCCCACGATCATGGGAATGATATCATCGCTCGTGCATACGTACGGACTACCATCTCCACGACGAGATGAGATTCATTCTCCACGTTAACCATTCATGAATGATTATAAAGTATATATAATAAGTAATCATGAAATATATGACATAATAATGATACTGGATTTATGTGTATATATATGTATGTCGTCTACTAAATTCCATTCAACTCAATAAGGAAACGAAAACAGCGTTCATGCATACGTACGGTCTACCGTCTCCATGAACGGTGTATTTCTTTCCAATTACTGATTTATTATATATATCTATATTCTGAATATATATTATATATAAATCATGTTTTATATTCTTTAATTATGTAATTATGATCTAAGTAATCATATGAATAATTAAAAGTCAAAACACGGACGACAAATGAAACAATTTTACCCAAAACGCTCTTTAACATGGAATTTAAAAAAGAACGGGTAATATAAAGTCCTAAGTGAACCATATATGATATCATAACAGTGAGTATGATTCTTGAGTAAGTTAATGACATTATTTAAATCATTATATAGGAGGTTCGGACACATACGAAGCAAATCGGATCTAAGGTAAGGGAAATATCACAATCTCATTTTTATCCGAGATTGTTTATACTTTGGAATTTATTGGGGTGCATTTTATCATCCACATCCATATTTCCAAAATATGCAATTTTTACATCCTTCTAAAATAGTTTATATCCAATTTCACCCTTCGGTGAGTTTTTAGTAAAAGATATGAAAGGAATCTTTTGTCGTTTTTCATACGAGGTACTTTTTGACTTTTCCAACAAAAGTACGAGAAGAATGTTTTCTTTTAACTTATACGTAATGAATGGATTTTTAAAACATTATTTCCAAGAATCTTCCTTTACATGTTTTCATGTTTATTTTTAATCAACTTCTTTTAGTTTAAAATTGTATGACATGTTAAGAAAGGAAAATGTTTTTGAAGTAGAAAGGATATTTTCCTCAAGAATGGAGTTCAAGTGTTTTATCAAAATTATTTTCCATCTAAGATAATAAAGGGTTCTGTTTCTATCCCTATTATTACATGGATTTGATTATGTTGTGATTGAAATATTTTATGAATTCCTTTACCTTATATGAATTTTTTTATGATGTCACGATGTTTAAGATTCCCATTTTTATTACATGGGTTATGCTATGATGTATGGTTTATGATTTTGTGGCACACATAAGAATGGTATCATTATGATATGGGTGGGACCTATATCTCCCTCCAATGCATTGGGTAAAGATTTTATATATCATGAGATAGACATGGATGGAATGGTAGGTTATACCGGTTCAGTGAAACAGGACTGAAACGAGGAGTGAACTCGGTTCAGAAAGGGACTTTGTCCACTAAGATAGTCTTCGCAATGAGTCTTGACTAATAAGAAATGATTCTCTATGATTATGTGAGTATGCCAAAAAGTTTCATGTTTTAAGTTATGATTATTGGGATTACATTTCACTACAATGATTTTTCCCATGTTATGAAATTATGATCTCTTTTGCAGGTTAAGATTTCCAAAAGATATGTTCTTATGAATATGATGTGATTGATATTTCTTTTGTTTACCCTTACTGAGCATTTGAGCTCACCCTTTTATGTTTTCTTTTCCCCAGGATATAAATAAAGGATTTTGGTTTTAAAAAAAATAAGATCTTTATGGGAGATGTTGAAGATCTTTCATCACGATTAGAAGATTATATTGCGAGTTTCCAAAGACACTAAACTATTACGGTCTTTGTGTGTGTGTTTCTGTTATGTACTAAGTATTCCGCAAAAGTAATTTAATGTCTATGTACGTCAAGATTTGGGTCTCTTCATGCACCTTTCACATATATCAATCAGAGAAGATCAAGGTAGGTGTCCTTGTGTTTAATTCCAACTATTGAGTTGATTTTGTGTACCGTTATGCCACACTCCCATGTTCATGGTGTTGTTTGGCAGAGACTTTGACTGTTGAGATACCTATAATTCCATAGGTAATCTAATAAAGTAGTATAAACTATTGTTTGGGATCGTTCCTTTGATCCAGGGCCACCTAGATGGTTAATTTCCCTTGGTTAGTCATTTGTCCATGATACCTATCTGTATGACGTGATTAAAGCATGTTTGGAATTTTATTGAGGGGAAACATATATAACTTTCTTGCTTATGCTTTGGGATTGGCCCGGTTACTTGACTTTTCTCTATAATTCCTGATGGCAAGGTTCTGTTTAGCTTGAGGGAAAGGTTCTGTTTAGCTTGAGGGAAAGGTTTTGATTAGCCTGAGAGAAAGTTTTTGATTATCCTGAGGGCATGGCTCTGTTTAGCCTGAGGGAAAGGTTCTGTTTAGCCTTAGGGAAATGTTTTAATTATCTTGAGGAAAAGGTTTTGATAAGCCTAAGTGCCTGGTATTGTTTAGCCTGAGAGAAATGGTTTGTACACCTGAGGGAAATATTCGTTATGCCTGAGGGCAGTCACCTGAGGGTTTCATTTCTGTTTTCCTGAGGGTAAGGATTTTCATGTCTGAGGACAATGTTTACTTTGAAAATTCACTTTGGTGATTACTTATGTTGTACCTGCCAAGCTAAAGCACAGGCTAGGTGTTATTACTATCTTTTACTTGTCAGATATCTTGTTGTGGTTTCTGCTGTGGCACTGGTATAGGAGATTGTTAGTCAAGTATGAGTCTTGGAAAACTCATAATTAGATTATATTTAATTGTTAAATAATTATTAAAATGACAATGTAACTGGTTGGAATAGTTTCTCTTGAGTACTGCATAGTTTACTGCATTTCATTATTGCACACTGTTGTTGCACATTTTTGCTGACAGTTGGGCACAGGCCTTTAGGTTGTTGCCTATAGATATTTATTTCTCACACCATATTTGGGTCATGTATTGGGATCAAACAGAATATATTGCTGCAGGTGTCGATAATTTCAACGGTCCTTACATAGGTACATGATTCTTATGGAGGAGTAAGAGTGCATGGGATTGAGCATAGTCTTGGGATGTTGTTGCATTCCAGTTTCACTTTTTTGGGTTTCCTTTTCAATTCTTTGTACCTTATGTTTTATTTTATCATATTGTAGTGTATCTTGTTTTGGCTTCTTTCATAGAATTAGATACATATGGCATCATCATATATATGATTGTTCGTTATCTTTTACTTCAGTTCTGTTATCCATTATAGGTCTATATTGTTTACTTCTTATGATTTTGTGTGTTTATATTTTTTTCTATTGTGCTACACCTTGAAAAATGAGAGAATAGTTTCCCCAGTATCAGTCCTAGGCCCTCGCTGCTAGTCGGAAGACTTTGGAATTTGGTGAAATGTGCTTTAGGTTATGTGACCAACCGAGTTAGGGGAACCTGTTGTGTGGAACCCAGATCTGAGACGTTACAAAGTGGTATTAGAGCAGGTACTTTTTTGACTTACTTTTTGGATCATATAGATAGGGATAGGATAGAATTGGTACTTGGTAAAAAGTGGTTCCTGGGAGTAGCTAACCCGTCTATAGGGAAAGGCCAATCTACCTCGTTTAATTGAAACTTTTCTGGTTTTTCAATTTTATAGTTAATTTTGTTTTCACCGTTGGGTGATGCACTTGTGGTGTGATATTTATATTTTTATATACTTGGGTTCTATTTAGTTGAAACCCTATGAGATGAGGGTATTCCATCCCATTAATGATCTAGGCACATGTTAGAATCACATTTCATGCATAATTTCTAAGCCGTGTAGGTGCATTAGAAATTTTATGTTGTTGTGATAGATTTTGTACTATAAAATGCATGTTGTTTTGATATGTACCTTGATATATATGTCTATTGTTGATAGGGTATGGTTTGTAATAGTTTTTGTTGAATGAACACCAAACTTTGGTTCTTGAGTTGTTATGGTCCCTAATTGACCGGAATTTGGTAGATCATTAACATGTTTACCTTGTTTATAACATGTATAAGATGCCATGCTTTGATTTGTGGGGAGTATGGGCCCTCACGGATCAGAATTTGGCACCTTGGTCTTTATTTCATTATTTTTATGGGATCCGGAGTAGTTTCTAAGGCTTACTGCCCAGAAAAAACCCAGAATACACTCCGTGAAGTTTTGACTGCACGCCATGTGTTCTTATATTCAGGAAGAAACTATTTTTCTTAAGTACATGCCGTGTAGACCTTATACATGTTGTGTAGTATTAAATCATGTCACAGGCCATGTGGGAAGAGACACGGGATAGGGAAGTCCTTGTGGAAACACTTTGTGTACCAGTTGTACATGTCGTGTAGGATTGACCATACGTATGCCCGTGTGACTAACAACACAGATGGAGAAACCATATATGATACACACTATGTCAGTTATAAACATGCCATGTAGTGTAATCTTGAATCCGGCCATGTAATTAACAAAACAGGATAGTGTTACCTCTTTAGTACACATCGTGTACCTGTGGGACACGCCGTGTAGTCTCGACCGGTGAGAGACCGTGTCGTCTTGGATGTGTGGCTGGGGAAACAGGGTGGTGTACACACTGTGTGCGGGTGTAACACACCATGTACCTAGGGTTGATACACGCCCAGGTCGACATCAGAAAACGACCATGTAAAGGTTTAATCATACACACCATGTAGACCTTATACACACCGTATAGTCTCTTTTGGGCCAGTTATTCTGGATCTTTCCCCTTTTCGTTGGCACTCTTAACTGGACAAAAGAAACCTCGATAGTAAATTAAACTAAGGAGTGTGTTTGACCTTGTAGAGTCATGCCGCCAAGACAACCATGAGTTTTTCACCAAGAGATTTTTGATGATTATACTCCAAATATGGTAGGTCTTGTGCTACGAGTGGATCCTCTAGCAGTGCTAGATGTGGCGCGAGCCATTATACCGGACTCATCCATGGATGTGCAGTTCCATGAAGGCTTTATGTGGTTCATGCATACCTTTCAGGGAGCACTAAAGGTTTCCACATCTATGGTAGAGCTTACACGTATATTCTAGTAGCAGCATCCGCCTATGTTTTCAGGGCATGGAAAACCAGAGGTTGCAGAGGCATGGATGGGTTCTCTGCTGACGATCTTTAAGAATTTAAAGACGTATCTTGGGATGAGGGTCAAGATTTCTACTTACATGCTGCGTGATTCTACCAAGGGATGGTGGGATGTTACCACCTAGAATGAGCTTCATCGATACATGGCATGGGAAGATTTCTAGGTAGTCTTCTATGACTTTTTCTTTTGAGAGATTCTAAGGGTAGATCGAGCTCGAGAGTTCATGAATCTGTAGTAGGGCACTATGTCAATGATGGACTATTCTGACCGGTTCACCAAGCTATAGGGTTTTCCACCTTTTCTGGTGGGTGATGAGATGTTGAGGGTTAAATTCTTTAAACATGGTCTTAGATATGACATCCGAGCATTGGTAAACTTTTTCAGGTTGCCTAACATGCGTGCTATTGTAAACCTGACGTTGATTACTGAGAAGAACCTGCAGGAAGCTAGTGGTGCAGACCAGGGCAGTTCGGCACCAGTCTCTGGTACTATTTCTACTGACAAAAGGAAGAGGAAGATTTATTTCTCTCACGGTGTTAGTACTATCCAGAAGAATTCATCAAGTGGCCAGATAATGTGCTAATAGTGTGGTAAAGTGGGGCACAAGAGACCTCAGTGTCCACATGAACCATTGGAGTGTTGAGCTTGCGGCAAGATGGGTCATCTTTAGCATTTTTTAGGGTGTTTCCACCAGTGACTAGTGAGAGGGGTTTTGTGTAGACTCTGTGTGCAGGAGTAGGGACAATAGCTTCTTATTAGTCAGGGAATTGGAATTTTTCAGAATTTTCAGGCCGAGGTGGTGGTCATGGTCTTGGTTACCAGACACCCGGATCTCAGAGACAGCAGGGTGGGTCAGCTCAGGGTAGCCAGGCGGTGTCATAGGGCCGCGGGTCTGGGCGGCCATATGCAGTGCAACAGACCCAACAGAAGTAGTATCCCGGAACCTCCACTGCCAGAGGTACTATTCTAGTTGCTTCTGTATTATCTTCTATACTTTTAGATACTTGTGATACACATAGCTTTATATATGTACCTATTGTGGAGATCCTTGGGCTCTGTGTTTCTTCCTCTTTGTATATCATGATGGTAGACACTCGGTTGGTAATTAGAATGGTAGGTGTGCGTCAGTGCAAGGAGTGGCCCCTAGAGGTTGGTGGGTATAACATTCTATGGGACCTCAATGTCTTAGAGATGATATAATGTGATTTCATTCTTTGGATGGATTGGTTGGTACCCTTACGAGCCATTGTATATTACTATTGTCACAGGGTTAGTTTCACTTCACCATAGGGAGGAGAGTTTCTATAAAAGGTTGAATGGGATGTCTTGGTGAGCTGATCTGGACCCGAGCATCGTGGGCGAGGTGGAGTGATAGGCCAAAATGTGATTTTTTTTTTCTGGATGACCGAGGAACTTGTCTAAAGGATTTCCCTCTAGTGGTTAATCATTTCAGGGATATATTCCCAGATGAATTTTCAGGTCTACCTCTAGAGTGAGAGGTGGACTTCTTTATTGAGCTTGTGACAAGAGTGGAACCAGTGTCCATTCCTCCTTATATTATGGATACGCTAGAATTTCTCGAGCTCAAGAGGCAGTTAGAGGAGTTACGAGCCATTGGTTTTATCCAACCCAGTATTTATTTCTAGGGTCCTCATGTCCTTTTCACTAAGAAGGCAGATGGTACCCTCAAACTCTGTGTGGATTATTGTACAACGAACCAGTTGACGGTTAAGAACAGATATCCCTTACCGAGGATTGATGATCTTATTGATCAACTTAGAGGATCATGAGTGTTCTCGAAGATTAACTTGAGATCTGGATATCATAAGTTGTGCGTTAGACCATCAGACATGCTGCTTACAGCCTTTCGGTGCAGATATGGTCTATACGAGTACTTGGTCAGGTTTTTCAGACTCACAATCATTCCAGTAGTTTTCATGGCTCTGATGAATCATGTGTTCTACCCATATCTTTATTCTTTTATGGTAGTCTGTGTGGATGATATCTTGGTGTACTCTCACACTCGACACAGCCATGCCAAACATCTTGAGATCTTATTGAGTACACTTACAGAGCATAATTTATATGTTAAGCTCTCAAATTGACACTTTAGGGTGGACCAAATTCACTTCCTGGGTCATATTATCACATAATAAGGAGTTTCGGTAGACCCAGGGAAAGTGAGAGCAGTAGTCTCCTTGGAGAATCCTAGGGACATGTTTGAAATACAAAGTTTCTTGGGGATGGCTTGTTACTACAGGAAGTTTATACAAGACTTATCCCACTTAGCACCATCATTGGTGTGTCTGACTAAGAAGGGTATGAATTTCGTTTGGTCAGAGGCTTGTGAGATAGCCTTTCAGAAGCTGAAGGGATGGTTGACATTAGCACCAGTCCTGATACTTCTTGAGAAAAGGATGAGCTATATAGTTTAATATGATGCATCAGGTATTGGGTTGGGAGGAGTTTTGATGCAGGGTGATCGAGTAGTTGCGTATGGGTCTCGGCAGTTGAGTCCACATGAGATGACTTACCCGACGCATGATCGAGTTGGATGCAGTTGTTCATGAGTTACGGTTTTGGAGAGATTATCTCTTGGGAGAACATTTTGTGGTTTTTACAGACCCCAAAAGTCTTAAATACATCTTTTCCCAGCATGACTTGAATTTGAGACAGTGAAGGTGGGTTGAATACCTTCATTCCTTCGACTTTGAGCTTGCCTAAACACCTAGTAAGGGTAACATCGTAGCTGATGCACGATGTAGGAGGACTCAAATACCGGTAGTGTAGGAGGCCAATGGTGAGTAGAAGCTTATGGATTTGTTCTCTGAGATGCATTTGGAAGTGCACGATAGTTAGGGGCAAAAATAATTTTCTTCCTTAGCTGTGACTTCTACCCTCTTAAATAGAGTAAGGATGAGACATCTATCAAATTCAGTAGGCCTAGTTCTATGAGATTCAGTTGCTAGTGTGGACCCTCCTCCTAGTTTGATGATAGGCGATGATCAGGTACTACATATCCATGGACGTGTGTGGGTTCCATATGATATACACGAGGAGTTGATGTGGGAACATTATGCTTCATCTTGGTCAGTACATCCTGGAGTTACTAAAATGTACCGTGACTTGAGACGTTAGTATTGGTGGTTGGGTATAAAAAGAGAGGTAGATTGTTTTGTTATAAGATGTTATACCTGTCAGCAGGTGAAGGCGGAGCATTAGAGACCATCTGGACTGTTACAATAGTTACCCATTCCAGAATGGAAGTCAGATGATGTCAAGATGGACTTCGTGACTGGGCTGCTGAGGTCACCTCGAGGCAATGATGTCATATGGGTTGTTGTGGACAGACTTACGAGGGTAACTCACTTTCTTCTGATCAAGGAGACATTCAGTTTTGATGAGCTTGGGAATTTGTATATCTGAGAGGTATTACATATTTATGGGTTCTCTCATTTTATCGTTTCAGATTGGGCCCCTCATTTTACATCTCGTTTATGGAAGAGTTTTCAGTGGCAATTGGGTACACAGGTGCTTCTGAGCCCAGATTACCACCCTCAAACCGATGGCCAGTCCAAGCATATAATACAAGTGCTAGAGGAAATGTTATGTGAATGCATCCTAGATTTTGAGGGCTCTTGGGATAAGTACATACCCTTGGTCTAGTTTTCCTACAATAATAGAATTTACGAAGCTATTGAGATGGAACCTTACGAGGCTTTATATGGTAGGACATGCCAATCACCCTTGTGCAAGTTGGAGGTAGGTTAGGCGGATTTACTAGGACCTCGTCTCATGTAGGAGACATCATAGTGGGTCCAGTTAATTCAGAAGTGGATGGCTACTGCACAGTTTTGTCAGAATCTTATGTTTATCTCCGTAGACGAACCTTGGAGTTCGTGGTCAGGGATCAGGTTTTATTGTGTGTTTCGCTGAGGTTGGGACACATGCGGATCAGAATATAGGGTAAACATTCATTGATGTATATAGGGATTTTAGAGATTCTTGAGAGATTCGGGCCTATTGCCTATCGGTTGTAGTTACCATAGAGGTATCGGGCCATGCATGACGTCTTCCACTTATCTGAGCTGTGCCATTATCACTCAGAATCGTCTCACATTTTTCATCCAGATGAGGTTGAACTTCAGGTTGATGCATCCTTTTGAAGAGCATCTGATTCATATTGTTGATATGAGAATGAAGGTTCTCTGAGTCTGGTCAGTTCCTCTCGTACGGGTGTTATGGAATCATGGTCAAGTGGAGGATGAAACCTAGGAGCATGAGACTGACATACATGCTCAGTGGCCAGAATTATTCCCAGCTTTATCTTCACCACCCTTGGAAAGGGAATTTGGGGATGAATAGATTTAAGTGGGAAATTTTTTAAGAACCCAGTTCTTATTCTTTAGTTATGGTTTTCTTCTTTTCATTTTCCTTATGTTTTTTTAGAAAATAAGTTAAATGTGGGGAAAATCCCAAATTTATGGGTACACATCATGTACATTTGTACACACGCCGTGTACTTGGCTGTGTCGGATGAGATTATATGGTGTGTAGGCTTTTTAGAGATTAAGGGCGTAAAAACTAACTACACACTGTGTACTTGGTAATACATGTCGTGTAACCAGTCGGCAGATGAACAGTGAGGCGGTGGAAAGTAGCTGCTAGAGGAATAGATAAAAATGATAGTACACGCGGTGTACTTGAGAGTAAACACCATGTAGTCATGTTTTTTATTTAAAAATATGATGTAGCCTACTCATTCGACAGAGGAGGAGGAGGTCTCACCAGGAGTAGTAGGAGAGGAGGTTGAGACTTGGAGGAGCTCCCGATCGCTCACCAGGACTCCAATTCTTCTGCATTCAATCACGTTTGAACCGTACAGGTAAGGTCTTCCCACTTATTGAATCTTTCCATCTAATTATTTCCCTAAGGGAAGTTATTTAGGTTTGAATGGATAATCATTTATCTTAGAACTATGTTGTTCTTAGATGTTTGGGGAGGCGCCTTTCACGTATATAGATCAGAGGAGATCGAGGTAGGTGGTCTTGTGTTTAATTCCAACTATCGAGTTGATTTTTTTTACCGTTGTGCCATGCGCCCATGTTCGGGGTATCTTTTGGATGAGACTTTTATTGTTGAGATACCTAGAATTTCATATGTAATCTAATAACTACGTATAATATGTTGTTTGGGATCGTTTCTTTGATCCAAGGCCACCCCGGGGGGTGCGTTTCCCTTGTTTATCTTTTTGGACAGGATACCAATGGGTATGCCATAATTATAGCATGTTTTGAGTTTTCCTGAGAGGAAACATATATAAATTGCTTACTTATCCTTTGGGCTCGGCCCGGTTACTTGATTTTCCTCTAGAATGCCTGAGGGAAATGTTCTGTTTAGCCAAAGGGCGAGGTTCTTTTTATCCTTAGGGAATGGTTTTGATTAGCCTGAGGGAAATGTTTTGATTAGCATAAGGGAAAAGTTATGTTTAGCCTAAGGGAAAGGTTATGTTTAGCCTGAGGGAAGGTTTTAATTAGCCTGAGGGTAAGTTTTTGGTTAGCCTGAGGGCAAGGTTATTTTTATCCTGAGGGAAATATTCATTATGCCTGAGGGCAGTCACCAGACGGTTTCGTTTTCATTTTCCTGAGGATGAGGAATTGCATGTCGGAGGAATATGTTTACTTTGAATATTCATTGTGGTGATTTCATATGTTGTACCTGCCAAGCTAAAGCACATGCTTTGTATTATTACTATCTTTTACTTATTAGATATCCTATTGTGGTTTCTACTGAGGCACTTGTATAAAAGATTTTTGGTCAAGGTCGGGTCTCAAAAATACTCAGAATTCGATTATATTGAATTGTTAAATAGTTATTAAAATGATAATGTAACTGGTAGGAATAGTTACTTTTGAGTAATTCTTAGTTTACTGCATCTCATTATTTCACACTATTGTTTCACATTTTCACCGACAGTTGCGCACGGGCCTTTATGTGGTTTCCTATAGGTATTTATTTCTCACACCCCATTTGGGTCATGTCTTGGGCCCAAACAGATTATATTTCTACAGGTGTAGATAAGGGAAAGGGTACCTACACATGTACTTGATTGTTTTAGAGGAGTAAGAGAGCATGGGATCGATCATAGGTTTGCGATGCTGCTGCGTTCCTGTTGCGCTGCTTTGGTTTTGTTTTGTTGTACTTTTTACCTTGTGTTGTATTGTATCAGTTTGCCTTGATTCCTGTTTTGGCTGATTTCTTATAATTAGAGACATATTTCATCATCATATAAATGATTGTTCATTATCTTTTAATTCAGTTTTGTTGTCCATTTCAGGTCTATATTGTTTAATTCTTCCGCATTTGTATGTTTATATTTTTTTCCACTACGCTACACTTTTGAAAAAGGAGGGCATAGTTTCCCAACTATCATTCCTAGTCCCTCGCTGCTAGTCAGCATCCTCTGGCGTTTGGGAAAATTCTCTTGAGGTCATGTGACCAACTGGGTTTGGGGAACCGGTTGTGTGGCACCTGGATCCGGGACATTACATTCTTGACTTTGGATTCTCACTTGGTTGAAGGTTCTACAACTTTGTAAAAAACAAATATAAACATACTATTAAAATATTTAAAAACATTATTACTATTTATTACCATTTATATTAATAAATTATAAGCACCAATTACATATATGTTTGTTTTACAAAGTTTATTTTCATCATCAATGGTTAAATATTTTTTGTTGTTTCATGCTTAGTTTTTGTATGATTATTTTCATCGTTAATCTATGTTGACAAGTTAATAATTTAAAAATTAGTCATGTTAGAGGAATAATAATATTTTACATATTTATATTCAAATTTTCATTTTTTATAATATTCAGGGGATGTTTGAAATGTCTTAATTTACAACAAGCACATTTTTTATTACATTACATATAGTAATTTGATGTTTATAATGAAAATTTATTTCATTTTAACCACACTAAGACCATAATAATAAAATAAATAAGTTACTATAATATATTTCCATTAGTTATTATTTTTCTCTCATTCGTGGTGTGTGTAATGAATGAGTAAGAGTACAAATTTATATGGTTGTAAAAACATTTTAACATATTATTAATGAAGTTAATAGAAATAAAATTAGAGTTGTATATATCAGTTATGAATATTTCATGTCAGTAGATAAATGAAATAGATGAAGAAAAACATATTAATTTGATGAAATCACTTATTCTCATGCCAACATACAACAAAGTAAATGATTTAAACATCCATTTTATGGCCAAAATCTACCAAATTTGTTAGGGGAATTTATGACCATAAGTTATCATAGATATTCAATAAGAAACTGAAACTTATAATTGTTTTAGAGTGGGTAGAGGAATTTTCATTTTAATGGTTAAAAAAGGGACAATCCTTTGTAATATTTTGTTAGGTGAAGGGAGAACATGGAATCTCATGGGACATAGATGAGAAAAAGTGGATTGAAAGTGTATGAATAAATCCCACACCTAAAAAAGACATAAATAATTTCAAAATATCAATTTATTTTCTAAATATTTATGTCAAACCATTTCGAACTTTTTTATATAATTTTAATTTACTTAATTATTTACCATGGTAGTTATTGTTTACTAAAAATACAATAAATTCCCTTTTTGTGTGATGATTCCAAATTTTAAATCCATTTTATCAAACTAAAATTATAAAAGTATTAAAATTTAGTTTGAAAATCAAAAAATTAATGCATAAAAATAATTTGAAAAAATATATCTTTTTAATCACGAAGTAATTCAATTTTTTTTCTTACCGATTTTAAAACATTATTTTAATTTTAATTTAATTGTTCTTATATAAATTTTAATTACTGTTAAAATTATTCTTCAATATTTAAAAATTCATTATAATTAATGTACAAAACACTTTGAAAAATAATTCTTTCACAAATATAATTTTTTTAACATTTAATGATTTGATATATATTTCTTTAAAATTGTTTATTTTCTAAAAAGTAATTGTATTTTATTAATAAAGTTATTTTAAAATAATTCATTGAATTTGAAATATAACTAAAATCATTAATAAAAAGTAATAAATTTGACTAAAACATATAATGCTTGAGAACAATGTATTCAGAAAGAAATGGTATATTTTTATTTTATTCTATGACTTATTATTTTATATAAAATAAATTATTTACTATTTAAAATATATATATGTAGCATCTAATTTATATTTTACTACATATTTGTAATTCTAAATTGGTCCTATGTTTATGGGTGTAGAATCAAACAACAACTATGTACACAATAGCCATAAATCTGATTACCATAATTCACTTTTAAATTTGTGAATATTAATTTAAAAATTTATCATAAATAAATCATCTTATAAAACAATTTCCTTTTCTATATGTTTGTCATATTTCTGAATATTTATTTTCATACTTTAGTTATAATCAGTAATAAAATCTTTATGGGTCATCAGGATGACAAATAATTCTATATTATTGTATTTTTATTTACTTTTGGTTGTATTACTTTTCAAATTTTATTAATTTTGTTTCATTTATCTATATTCTTATATTACATTGATTATTTGTAATATTTTTCCTTAATATAAAAATGATTTTATTTTCAGTTTTCAGGTAATATATTCTTTGAAACAAGCAAGATTTATTTCGAGTAAATGCCACAATAAAAATTCAAGGTGTTACCTTATGTACCCCATATATGGACGCTAGTCATGAATTATTATAAGAAACAAAAAAATAAAATTATTAATTCATATTCCATTGTATTTTCACCATATAAAGATTCACCCTAGATCCATAATTCTAATATTCTAGAAAAATACGTGTACACCTTTCTCATACTAGAGCCATAAATTTATATCTAGTTTGACTAAAAAAGAAATATGTTGGAAAAATAAATATGTATTCAATATATTTTTATCCACCTTGATCTCATAGATGTGGGAAATAAAGGTTTTTTACACTTGGGTGAAACATGTTCTATTTTAAACCAAATCCATATTTATATATATAGTCTACCTAAACCCATAATTGTGGTTAAAAATGAGAGTAAATAATCATATGTTGACATCTCACTCAAATTAATCCAATAAATGAGTATAAATAAAATCATAATAGTGTAACTTTCCCTGAAATATTCACCATTTACATGACTAAATTACATTTCAAGTAGATTAAAAAATAAGAAAACCACACCACTAAATCAATGACCTATCTATACATCATGTTAAACGTTTGAAGTTATAGTCCCTAATGTCATCACATAATTCTCTCTAAATTTCCTCAGTCTTAGTTCTTCATAATTTAATAACATTTCAATGTCAATTGATAAAATATTTTTTTATAATATAACCATAATATTAATATCAATTTCTCATAATCAAATCCAAAAAATAATAAATGACACAATGAATTGTAATCATATTTTCGAAAAATTTCATATTTTACATATATTTATATCTAAAGGATTCAACCACATTGATTAAAAAATAAAATATAATCATTCCTCAATATCCTTACATGAATCATAAATCTATTATATTACTATAACCTCATCATAGACGTTATCTATGGTTTCTAAAAAATCAATTATCATTTATCAATATAATTATGTGATTTCTATAATATCTCACATCCTTGGTATACCGTCTTTTGTAAGTCATCCTCTTAAACAAATAATAATAATCAATAAAATTTAATACCATCCTTAATTCATATAAAACGTATTAAATTTTAATTCCATTTATTAAATCCTATTTTTTTCATAATAACTATAACCATTCATATAATAAATTTATATTACCCTAAATAATTCATGTAATCACAATGTTATTGCATCACATAATAATAATATGTTATTACATTTTTAGATGATCTCAATCAATAGGACTAGAGTATATAATATCTTTTATATTTATTTATATTTCACTCCATTTTACTAATTATTCAATACTTACTCTTTAAATGTTTATCTCACTACCATGATCATTTCACATTTCTCTTCAGAATAAAATTATCACATCATGATTAAAAACATAAATTATTACCTTCAAAGACAATAAAATTTTTCACTAAGAAAATCAATAAAATTTTAGTTATTTTTTATGTTTATATTATAATTATTTATTTACCAACATGTGATTGTTATAATATTATATAATTACTTATCATTGTAATTTTTTCATTCCCAATTATCATAATAATCCTCATGCTCCTTGTTAATAACCCAGAATATCAATTTAAAATTATAAATTCAAATTTCACTATTAACACTTATACAGTAATTCATTATTAATTTTATAATAATATTTTATACATTCATGATAATTAATTAATAATGTCATCACAAAATATTTTTTTTATATCACATTAATGAGTAAAAATCATTTTGATAATACGTCTATATTATTAATGTATGTAATTATTGATGGTTGGCAATGAAAAAATCAATACAAGATCTCCACAAGTTTTTAATAATTATTAGTTAATTTGTTCAATATTTCTAAAATTATCCCAACATGTTTCCACTATATCTTGTATTTTCAGGGGGTCTAAAAAAATTTTGTATTGAGAATTGAAGAATCACCTTCTACTATTTGAAGTATCTTATATTTTTTTAATCAAGGAGTGTCACATGGAATCCCCATGTTCTCCCCCTAACAGATATGGGTACACCCCAATCTAGTCATCCATGTCACATATCTCCCATATTTTGACGTTTCTAAATCAAATTATATGATGGTTTAACAACATGTTGTTAGAAAAATCCATGGGAACGTTTTTAGGTTTTTTGTGATAAATTGTGGTTGAGATTATCTACAAAGACTCATAAATCATTTTGAATTGAGTTCCTGAATTTTAAAGTAGTTTAGAGGCGGATAAGTAATTTTTTGGTTATTCTTAGTATTAATATTGAGAGAGATGAGTCATTTTTGTATTTGGAATTCTTGAAAATAACCATTCCTTTTAAAATAATAACTATATTATATGTAAGATTAACGTCGGAGTTTGATAGCCTATAAAAAAAGATGAATTCTATAAAATATGATATGTATAATTAATCTGTGTGATACATGATAATAACATAAAAGAACAAGTGGATAAATAAATATTAAACATGGAGGTGTGTAAGATTAGAATTACGGTTTCCAATGGTTATCTTAATGTATAAATATAAATAACATTCATTTGAAGCATACATCTGATACATACGAATAGACTGGAGAATGTATGAGAGTAATATTTTTTCTTCAAATGATATAAATAATTATATGAAGGTTTTGAGTCACTTGAAACTAATATTAAGGAATTAAATTGAATATTTTAGTCTACAATTCATGGAGTTTTTAAATATATAAAAGCATTAAAATTATCAAATGATCTTGATTTTTGATTAACTGTGGGTTTCTTAATATATTTTCCTTTTAGTTTTTTTAAAATGAAAAAAATCATATTTTAATAGATATTGAAAAATTGAAAAATTTCCTAATTTTATGGAAATATTCATTCCAAATTTATGTCATTATTTAAGGAAAAATATTGATATAAAAATTAATATAATTTAGGACTCAATACTAAGAGAAAAAAAATTGAGGCCTCTCAACAGGTGATCATAAAGAAAAATATAAACTTTTAAGATGGTGAATGCATGTTAATATAAACAATATAATAGTAAATTATAGTTTTCATATAAAAATATATAGATAATATTTACATATTACTTCAAATATATCAGCCCTTTATCCTAATGAATACTTACTGAAGGTGAATCAATTAATTTTGAAATGATTTTCTTTTATAGAGGTCTTGAGAATGGAATCATATAATGGTGTGTCTAAAAATTTAGAATAACAATATTCATGTATCTCAATATCTGAGGATATAAAATTCTCAATCATGGTGGTACCTCATGGAGAGTCTTGAACACTGTAAAAAAAATTAAAGGGACTCTTGATCCTTGTAAATGGAGAAAACCCCTAAGGGTGGTGGAGCTCAAACTAAATCTTACCATGATATTGGGATTAAACATAAAGAGGACTATAACTATTGGTAATAGTAACATCTAAATAGTATTTTATTATCAATAACAATGTTACATAACCTAGAAATCTATATTTTATAATCTTAACTATGTAATTTTTAAGGTCACTGAATGGGGGAAATGTCTCAGTACCCACAATAAAAAACACTCTAATAAATAGATAGGTGTCGGGATGAATAGACTCAATTGGGATCCTAGGTACCCATAAATCCTAAAATATATTTCTTCTGCAATTAGAAATCTCTTTAATCTGACAAAAATGGAATTAATGTTAATATTGATATAATTATAGGATCCTTGTTTAAGTGGATCATACACTCTCTTGACCTGATAGTTCCAATATCCTTGTTAATGGTGAGAAGATTTAGGTGGAATTTGAATATGATTATATTTCTACATACTTCACTCTCTTAAATATTGGTGATCATGGGTTCTTAAATTATATAAATCTCAATTTGTTCAAACTAATTCAATTTCTAATAAGGGACCACAGAAATGATACATGAAATAGGAACGTAGGGGATAGGTTGTTAGGATGCCTAATAAAGTGAATTCTATTAATGTTATAATAGATAGGACACTCGCGATATAGAATGTTACCTATGTGTACATGGGTAAATATAATGAATCCATTACCCCCACTACCAAGTACAAGGATGTGTTTAGTGATGAATAGACACCTGTTGAATTTGGGAAACTCGATAATGGTAACCTCCCCTGAAATAAAAAAACATTACAAATATTGGAATACTTTTAATGAAAAAATGTTATTTATAGAGAGAAGTGGAGCCAATTAGAGGCAAAGTAATAGCTACCCAAAAATAGGATGGATCTTAGTTGTGTTAAAATAACTCAAATCCAAATTATTCATGACATTTTTCTATTACAACCCCTGAATAGGATGGCATGGTGGTCTTAAGTCCCACTATATCTACCTCTAGAGAGGACGAGAAAAGGAAAGATGAGGGAATATTTTCTTTCATGAAATAAAAGTAGGCTCTCAAAAATGGTAATTCATATGAAATATCTAATGCCAAGAATATTAATGTAGCTGGAAATAGTGAAAAAAATCATTGAATAGTGAAAAATGTACATATCCTTGTAGAATTGTAATGGGGTAGACAATGTATCAAGTAATATTACCCTTAAAGGGTTTATCTTAAAACATCACCAAATCATGATAGATATTTATTCACTAATGGATCATATTATCTACTTTAGGGGTATTAATTTAAGGTCATTAGGATACAATTCTATTGGGATCAACCTCTACAAATCCTTTGTGAAAACTCTCAGGGTCTTAGTTTCTTGTAATGCATCTAACTTCTCCATGATCCATACTAGTGTGAATATGATCACAACCGTGATATCCATGGATGGTAGTAGATTATATTACACATTTAATTATACACTCTTCAAATAACAAGAGATAAGAGTTATATAGGAGGATATTTACAATTTTAAGAATTACATTCATTGACCATGGGTGTTGAATAGATATATAATTATTGTTCTTACCTGAAATTAAATATGAGGTGTCCTAACCTCGCTATTTAGAATCAAACTTTTAGGGAGTGTATTGAAATAAGTGATTTGATGGGGTCCATAAATCATGGAGATATATTCAATTTGTATAAAAATACCTATAGTCTAGTTTTGGCCATCAAACTTGACCATAGATTTTCAAATTTAGTCATTTGGGTAAATGGTAGGAGGTCTGATCAAGGAACCTTGGGAAGAAAATTTTTGATCACCATATATATAGAAATAAATCATCCTAAATAAGGATATAGGAACATTTTCCTTCAAATTTAAAAATTCAAGGATCAAACACCTATAAAATAAGAGGATTTTTCATGAGGTATGGAATACAACTCAAGTCATAAATGATCAACATTATTGTGTGATCAATATCGAGAGTCTTATATCTAGAATGAGGAAATAGAGTAAGGATGTATTCATTAATATGGATACGAATATTTTGTTTGAAAAGAAAGTCAAGGAACATAAAAATTTACATGATAAAGAATTGTAGCTATCCTACTTCAATAACTAGGTGGACTTTTCACCTAAACTGCATGAGAAGATATCCCAAAAGGAGGCCTTCCACATAGAAACATACATGAGAAAATTACATAATGTGGGGAATAAAAATTAAAATTTATTCCAAAAAATTCATATATTTTGTAAATTATCAAATCCTATAACCTATATTAGGAATGGAAAAAAGCATATCTTGAAGGAAAGACACTTGTAACCATATTATTATGTACTTCTAGAATCTCATTAATAGATATCCTCTAGGTAATTGTAATCATGATTCTCATTATAACATAGTTTATAGGATTATGAGTATGATTGTTGTTATAAAACTATAAAATATTATAATAACATGGATCCCCAATTTATTTGGATTTTCACATGGATGAAAATTCTAATATTGATTTCATTATTAGTTTTTTGAATAAATTTGAATTAAACAACTTGTTCAATAAAACGATCCTTTATTTTTTCTTTACGGTGAGAATTTATATCCAAATAAATGTAAACCCTAAGAGATATTTCACATACTCTTTTGATGTATACTAAGTAGATCCCTTTCTATCTACAATCATTATAATTTTGGAGGATTATTTAGAAATATTATTCCATTAAACTATGGAAAATGGATCTATAAAGACCATTGAAGATATAATATCTATTATTTAACCATATCATAATTTTTATACTGATTATGTCATCCTTTTTATTAAGGATTTAAATCATAACTTTATCATAATTAAAGTGGTGATGGTCACTACGGTGTTATTCCTAATTATCATGTTAGATGGAACAAGTCACAAGATATATGCAGCTATAATTTCAGCTCTCATGGGATGATTTGAATTAAGAGGAATATGGAGATCAAAGAGGAAACTTTTCTATTTACTTAATTTTGAATAAATTTATTTTGTTGATATCCAAGGGTTTTCCACTTTAGATCCACTGCTTAATGAATTAAAAATAAACTCGTTTTTTCGAAAGGAAACTCTCTCTCATAAATGGTAAGGATATCCATTGTTAATGGATTATCCATAAATAATTATTTCTACACTTTTGTGTTTTATAAATTTCCTATAACTATATTTATTGATTTGAACCAATGCTTTGGGAACCTCATATGTACTGAATGTTTCGCTTAGAAGAAGTCTTTCCCAATGAAATTGATTTTTTTTATCAACCCTTGAAGGAAGGAGGGATGGATATTAAGCATCTTTATTTTTCCAGTGAGACTCATTAATATTAATTCATGTGGATAATTTTTATAAACCCCATCTATAATCAATTTTTCAAGGATAGTTTCTACAAAAGGAATTCTTCTAGGATAGTGAGTTACACTTAGTTTTCTATTTTCCCATGAATCAATAATCATTACTCTACTATTATGAATTACTATAGATAGATTCCATGTCGTACCATTAATATTAAATTTTTGAAAGATTGGTGTTTGGGCCCCCCGTTTGAGTTTGATATCCATGATGTGTCTCGATAAATTTATGTGACCATAAAGAAAAAAGAATTCACTATCTTGATCAATTCCCTATACTTATTATGGAGGATATTATAAAACTATCTTTTATTCATAGAAAATAAACTATCATCTAAGTTTCATCTAGGTATGGTACTATTAAATTAAATATTTATTTTTGATTTTATATTGGTAGACCTCTGTATATTTTTAATTTCATAAATCCCAACTGAAAACTGAGGATTTAGTTATCCAAATACACTATTTTGGAGGGATTCCCTATAAATCTCCCAATAGAGGACCTACTTATTAAAATGTGCTGAAAAATGTGTTCATGATGAAGTGTGTGTAAATTTATAGAATACTTTATCATGTATATTTTTCATTCACTGCCCCTTTTGAGGTCTATTTAGAGTGTTACTAATAATATCTTAAAGGTGGAGAGTATCAATAACATCAACATCAAATCCTTATTATCCTAGTAAAATATCAAATTGATATCTTCCTAGTTTAAAAACCTAATTAAGTCTAATATACATTAGTCATCTTACAACATATGGTGGTAAAAAATTTAATAGGAAAGATGGACATAATGTTGATATAAATATCGCTATGAGAAACATTATCCTAGATGTTAAAACAGCTATTGTAATGAGAACTCACCTATATGAGAACTAAATAAAGTATTTTTTAATTCTTTATATATTTTACATTCTTGGAAACATCAATTACAATAATAGATTTCTCAAAATGGTCTAGAAAGATCATATTATAGATAGGGTCAAAGTCTACATAGATGGAGCCTCCAAAGGTAATCTGAGACCTACAGGGTCCGGATGGATCATTATAGATTACAAAGTAGTTTCGTTCCCATTATTATTTTAGGAATGCCGAATGATGATCACATAATAGGTAGAGATGGAGGGATTGATCAAGTAACTATAGATTATATATTTTAATAATTGGGGGAAAATTGGTTGGAGATGGATTTGTTATTTATTTTATATTCCATTAATCTTGGTGTTGTATATCCCTATTGGAGGTTAGTTTTAGTGTTGTAGGACTATCTATTATAATGTACTCAAATTTACTTTTGGATTTTTTATATATTATGATAAGGTAATCTCATTTTTTAACCCTTTTGGTTTTGTGTCATGGAAATTTAACTACAAATTTTAAATGGAAGAGTTGGTTGAGGAGAAATATTCCCATGAAAATTGTAAAATTAAATCATTTAGATTATTATAATTATTTCACCATTGATCCCTATGTAAGGGGATCTCTTATTATTATAGGGATTAATTGTAGTATTTTCTCTCACTGGACAGTTTGTGAGGACTAAACACACTGATGAAAAGAGTATATTATTACTACACTATCACTGGTGTAATTTATTTTTATTTTTAATTTAGTATATTGGTTGTTCACATGGATATATGTGAGTTCATTTTTTAGAGGTGACAAATTAGTTTTCTATTTCTATAAAAATTAAAACCTAAAAAGATCAATATGGACACTTAAAATTATAAATATAAGAAGTGAGTATATTAAATATGTTACATTATCACATCAGTATTTTGGGATACATTGACATAGATCTATGTGGTTGAACCAAGGAAACATTATTGATAATCTATTTATATATTTAATGGTATCTCTAATATTATAGATAATAGTATTCTACCAATTTGTGGAATAATATTATTGTAATGTATTATTTTAAAACATTATGCATTGATTGACCCCCTCCCCCTTGGAATATATAACATGTATGGTAAAAATAGGTGGTATTAGAGTTGAATGTTTAAATTGGAAAGGTAATATCAGCTGGATACCATGGGATTAATTTTAAAAAAAATATGTATTCTGATCTTTGATTGAAAAAACATTCAACTATGGAAGAACCAAATGCAACACTACATTTTATATTTCGGCATGGATGTATTTATAACTATCAAGGATTATATTATAATCAATATAGAGAGTAGAAATTTATTAAAAATATATCACAATTAATTGTATATCAACACAAATAAAATTAATATATTAGGGGATCATTGTCCATCCTAATCTCCACAAAGGTTATTACATGTAAATACTCACAAGCCTTGTGGGAGAAGTTTTTAAACATCTATAAATGAGGATTAAAATTATATAAAGATATAATTTATGCTTTATATAATACGTATGAAGACTAAAGGATACACTTTAACAAATCCATTGATGAATTATTTTCTCTGGTAAATTTGATTGTGGAGTAAATTTTTGGACTTGTAAATACTACCGATGATACAAACATTTTGAAGATAATTTTGAGTTTTTACCACCTAATTTCAATATAAAGGTTTCTGTGTTTTAGGAATAGTATATAATGGATGATGAATTATATATAATCACTCATATCCATTATAAAATAAAAATTTCTATAGAGTGGAATTCAAGTAAATTAATAATATATCAATGTAAGATAATTATAAATGGAATTTGATGAAGTAATTCCATTTATTTCAAAAAAATTGGATAGGGGAAAATGAAAATTATCAGAGAAGTGTCTGCTTACATTTTTTCTCTATGGGAAAATTTAGAAACTGACAACCAAGTTTCCCATGAAGTTATAATATGATGAATGTGATGATACAATAATAAAAATGTAATATGAATTCACAATAATAATTATTAAAAATTAATAACTTTATTCTACTATATGATTTTATCTTATAGGATATAGAAGTGGAATAAATAGAGTATTTTAAATACCTCAATGAAAAAAAATCATGGTTGTCATAGAAAATCCAAAAATAGATTATAGTGTTGGAGAAGACGTTTATTTTGAGGGAATAGTTGACCTAAAAGTTGATTTGGAGGTTTTCCTCGAAGAAATAAATATGTGGAGTTCAAAAAAAAGAAATATTATTTTGTTTTTCTTGATTAAATATTATAAATACACCATAAAGAAGTTTTGATATCAATGTTTAATGTAGATATTGGACAACTAAATATGAAAATATAAAAAAATTCTGTTGAAATTGATATCAAAATCAAGATTAAATAAGATGATCTTATTATTAGTATTTTGACATAATTAATGAAATAATGAGTTAATAAAATCGTGGAGATCAAACAGAAAGTCATGGAACTACAATGAAAGGCTGATGATCAAGGGAGGCTCTTGACTCTTTGAGTGACATTTAAAATTTGGATTATTCAATATGTAGTATATATAAAATTGAAACATTAAGATCCAACCAAAGAGTGTGAGTTTTTATTGAAAAAATA
The DNA here is from genome assembly GCA_963277665.1 of Viscum album. Classification (NCBI taxonomy): domain Eukaryota; kingdom Viridiplantae; phylum Streptophyta; class Magnoliopsida; order Santalales; family Viscaceae; genus Viscum; species Viscum album. The sequence continues at coordinate 120,292,070 of OY728137.1, forward strand.
ATTCTTTAATAATAAAATAAACGTATATGTGCAACTTGATTGTGAGAAAAATGTGGTCATGATATATGTAACACCACAAATAACAACTATACTAGTGAATATTGATTTGGGTGAATCTAAAAATACCAAAAAAGGTTATTTAACAATAAATTATGACATGAAAAAATACACCAAAATTCTAGAGTTATTTTTATATAGAGATATTTTATACTCAATATATTTGTTCTATATCTAAGTGTAAGATTAATACACAAAAAAAATATGACTAATGAGAAGAAATTTATACACTTAGTGGGTTTTTAGGGAAAATATTTTTATAAATATATAGGCAAAATATATAAATATTGTGTATCTAGTATTTGAAGATATGTGATAAAGGATAATCAAATTTGATAAACATATTAGCTTCATGCGTCATCGGGTGGGTTGCGACAAAATAATCAGCCTTGAAATATAAAATTGATCCAATGAAACCAGTGGAGGTACAACTATTTTCAAAACATAATTTGGTGAAGAAATTTACATGGATAAATAAAGGAAGATCTATGATGGAAAACATCATAGAAAAAATTGAATTCATTGTATTATGATAGAGCATGGATCCTTGATAACAATTTCTCTACCAATGTAGTGGTAAATAGGGATCATTCCATAGTTATCAATTATTCCAACAAAAGGGACATGATATTTTAAAACAATGAGATCATAAATGCCATTTTATATGGTAAATATATAAGTGTAGATAAATATATGAGGCCCATGAATACCATGGTTATTACATGACATGGTTATAATGTTATGTGTGTTATATAGTTATATGACTAGGGAATTATAAACAAATTTACCAAGAAAACTAGTATATATGAAGGAATATAAAATTTTATTGTTAATAAAAGTAAGTGAATGATTGAAAATATTTTCCTTATTAGTAGAATAAAAGAAATGGGTTTCTAATCCAAGGAATATGAAAATAAGTAATGGTATAAAAGGATTATCCATTAGAGTAAAAACCCATAAATGAATTAGTGAAAGTTAAGGAGATCATGGTATCCAAAAATATCACCAATGAACATACTCACACATGATATGTTCAACAAAAGGAAATGATAACATTGATGATATACAAGATGAAAGAAAATAATTCAACATGGTTTGTAGAATTTTTTAATAGTGATGTTTGTGGAACAATACCAATAAGATATATCAATGAGAAGAGTTATTATGTATTATACTTTAAAGAATTATGTAAGATGGAATGGTCGATTTTGACTAGAAAGTTTCCTATAGTGTCTATTTTATTTACAGTTTATTGAATACTGTTGAAGAATACTCTTTGGGAGAAAATTACAAAGTTATAAACTAATAAGGAAACATAGTATACTAATAGTCAAGTAGATTATTATCTTGAGAAACATAGGATAAAGTACCATGTTCCAAGGTTAAGTACTCCTTAATAAAAAATTTCAATTGAGAGGAGGAATTAAATCATAAATAATTTTTGAAAATTTTATAATTTTGAAATACATATTGAAAACTTATTAGAAGGAAAAAAATATTAACATCTGTCTATATAAGAAATAGGTATTTTTTGTGTTTGGGATAAGAAATGACTCATGATGACATGTGGTTTAGAAATAAACCAATACAAAAATATTTTTATGCAATTAAATGTAAATATATTATTCTAAAAAGGTAAAAATACAATGAATACTTGAATATCATCGATATAAATGTATATATCTTGGATAATCTTCAAGTAGAATAGAATAAAACTTATTTTATAAATGTCTTTTGAAAATTAGTGAAATATAGGATTTAATTATTGTGGAAAAAATTAATATTCGCACCAAAATAGTATTATAATTTTGGAAGAGAGTGATGAGGAATTGAGAATCATGGGGGAGCATATGGTGGTAATGATGATTCAAAAGAATACATTGATAATTAGGAATATGAAACAAGTTCTTAAACTATAAATAGGATGAAAATAAAATCTACAATCTATTTAAAAAATATTACTGGTGACTATACATATTCAATATAAAATAATAGGATAATGTATTTATCCCAAACATCACTCTTATCTCAAGTAGGGTGAATGTTTTTTAAGAGGATACCAAATATGAATATTTGATCAATGTGATGAATGGTGTACTTTGAAATATCAATAAAAATTGAGTTGGGAGGTTTTTTTGAGGTCATAAGGAAAAATTATTATTTAAACCAAATGGAGTTTTTATAATAAGAAAAATAAATAGGGGATAATGATTTAGAAAATGGCATGAATTGTGTATAAATGATACTCCCAAATTCATATAATAGATTTGGATGATACAATTTATTCCATGGATAGGTTGGAAATAATATGGTTATTATTAGTCTTAGTGGTGTAGTGTAGGTTCCAGGTACTCTAAATAGATTTTTAATCACTATTATGTAATTTATTATTTAAATAATTGGTATATATTGGGAAGATAAATGTCTTTTTTATTCCTAAGTATTAGGCCAATGTTTATGACATAATGAAATGATTGTATAGACTAAATCAATGACCCAGATCATAGTATTCCAACCCTGATATATATTTGAGAGAGGTTGATTTATGTCATGGAGGAGTTGATCATAATATCTATATCCAAAAAATTGAAGGATCAAAGGCTGCAGATGAATATTTATGTTGATGAAATACTATTTGGAGTATCGAATGAATTATAATCCATATAGTTTGAGAAATTCATGAGTTGTTAGTTTGAAATGTTATTGAATGATTAATTAAAAATTTCCCTTGGTTTTCAAGTGAGACAAAGAAGTCATGGAACATTTATTTCTCAATAAAAATATTCCAAAAGAATTATCACAATGTTTGAAATGGAGTATTCCAAGTTGATGGGAGCACCAATTTCTTCTCAAATTATGTTTTCATGATATAATTATAAAAAAGTACTCTATATCATAGATTTTAGTCATATCATTGGAATCATACTATAATTAACAACAATAATATTGTACATTATGTATTAAACTTATTACGTTTCATGGTACCAAATCAATCTCACAAAATGAAACTTTTATATAGTGTAAATAATACTATGGTAAATCATGGGTATGATGGATTTTAGGTTATTTCAAAAATCCACATCACAACATGACTTATTGATACATAAATATATGTTTATCAAGTTAGAATAATTTTAGAATGTTTTCGTTGAGAATTGAATTTTTAATAGAATTTTTTTTATTTCATGAATAAAGAAGAATAAAATCATTTCATTGACCATTGTTGACATTGGATGAATTTTGACACCTCATGTAACACCACAATGATTTACAAATAAATTTAATGTATAATATAATGCAGAAAACACTAAATCTCTGAGAAACAACACTTTGTTTTTATAATTATTTAAATAATATTTTTATAACCTAGACATGAAAAATAATTTTTCCACTTCTGTGATTTAAATTTTTAAAAATAGACATACACAATTGTGATCATTATGAAATTTAGGGTCTGATAGGATCAACATAATTTTCTAGGGAATAGTTACTTGACCATTGTAAATAGTAATGTTACCCTTATGAATATTAATATGACCATTATGAATATTAACCTCAGCCATGAATGTTTAAATAAAATTTAGGTGTATTATAAATGAAATTATGATATAATGTTATATGTATATAAATGTTTTAAAAATATTATAAAGTATTGGTATATATTTAATTACAATTATAAAAATAATTAATTGATTTCAATTTAATTTATTTTCATAAAATGTATTAATAAATAGATATTTTTCTATCCTATGATTTTAGGATAATTTATTTGGGCCTTACTTAATTTTTCAGGGTCTATTAAATTTAGTTTTGAATGATAAAAAATTTATTTTTTGAGTATTTAATTATTTTAATAAAAAATTAAATTTCCCAAATTTAGAAAATTATTTTCATAAAATGGAGTTCATTTTTTAATTTTACACATCAAAAAATGGTCATGGAAACTTTTGAAAATTTTCTAAACTACTTGAATTTTTTAGTGAAGAGTAAAATACAATAATTTGCGATAAATACTAAATGCATGGATTATAGAGTAATGGATGACGTTTGGATGGTTTCAGTATCATTGGTTCAAACTCACACGCACTCATTATTTTATTTAGTAATAATAATAAAAATCATTTCTTATCTTGATCAAAATAATAAAATAATGAATAAAATAATGACAAATCACGCCACTCCTCCATTATAAAATTCACCTCTCACCCCATCCTCTCCTCACACCTCTATACTTTTAAGAATGTATAAATTCTTCCTAAATCTTATTCCCTAGTCTCTCACCCAAGTACAGGAGATCTTGGTATATCCAAAAGATCAAAACCCATTTCCCTAAAGAGGTTATCAAGGAGGATAATACAAGAGATAAACCATCTTCATTTTTCTTTTAGTTTCATTTCAATTTATTTTCCCTTTCTTACTCTCTCTTTTATTTTAAAAATGAAATCATCATCTGGGAGGTGCCAATTTATAACCTTCATGGAAGATAAAAAAATTTCTTTAATTTCTCCTTCATGTCTGGGAACGTAACCATTTTTATAGTTCAACTAGATTATAAAATATATCTTATATCTTATGTAATGTTCAAGAACCATTGTATATATATGATAATAAATAATAGAATTAAACTAGTTTATTATGATTGAAAAACAACTAAAATTAAGCTAAATTGTTATCATTAATGATTCATCCTCATATATGGAAAAAATACATACTACCAATTACTCTTATGACTTTTCATTTATATCATATAAATTCAATTCTGGGAATTATATTCATTCCACACGAACTTCCATACTCATATACATGTACTCTTATTGTGAAAACTAAGGGAACAAACACTCCCAAGCGATTAGGTTGCATCTTATAACTCTACAAAAAGAATATAAATGAACTTAATCAAATTATAACAAAAAAATAAATTTATATAATGTTATGAATTAATTAATTAATGGATTTAATTTGATTATCCTCTATATTAAGGTCAATTGTATAACAAATTTGGACATAAACAAATGGTTTTCTACCCGAATCTCCAATTTCATTTAGGTTACTCTTTCTATATCTTTACCCCAATTAAAGTATTAATTCTTATTATATACCCCTCATAAGTTATGTGTGAGTGTTATATAAATATATATATGTTCCAATCAGAATCCTTCTTTATTTTATGGGGACTTACATGTATTAAAAAGGATCATTCTCAAATTAATCATGATTAACAGGCCCGATTCAAGGGAACATCTCGAATTCTTACCTATTTTCATGTTCACTATATAATATATTTTATGAAATAATTATTTTTATAAAATCATTCCTTTTATTATTAAAATTATATATTTGATATCTTCTATTTTTATACAATTATTTTTTCAAAAGAACACTTCTTTGCAAATTAAAATTTTATTTCTCTCTAGTATTACTCAATGATTTTATAAGAGCATTACTGTATATTTAAAAACACTTGTTGATTATTATTTTTAACTGTGATTAATATTTTATAATTTACAATACCATATTTTATTTAATGGTTTATTATTAGTTTGACTGTTGATATTCTATCTTGATACTATTCACTACATTACTCTAAATGGTAAGTGCTTGTGTTTTCAGTTTGGGGAAAGTTATTTAATTCTTATATATTTATTTCAATATTAATTTATATGTCAATAATTTTTTCCCCTTTAATATGAGGAATTAATAGGAATTAGTAAGTGAATGGTGGGTACCTTCATATCCCCTCGATGCATTGGTAGGTCTCATGAGACAAACTAGCTTGGGTTATTTCTCATTCTGTATGGTGTCTTAGTCGAGGCCTTGATGGTATGATTAAGATGTCTGACATTATGAAGTCTTTCATTATGAAGCTATTAATTTTTCTCATGTGATTATTATACTAGTATAATATCCATAGTTATGTTTTATTATAGAATTACCTATTTTTAATTCCCACAATTTTATGCTCAATTTTACTTTTAATGAAATGTGTACTTTTAGTTATTCACCAATATTTATATTTTTTGTTACTTCCACTATATTACATACCCTTAATGAGTATCTGACCTCACCCCTTTATTATGTTATATTTTTCTATACAATTTTAAGAGTTATATTAGGAATAATATTCACAAATAATCTGGAATTTTATTGGTACTTCCAATATAGTTACTATGTTGTAATTCGCTTCAAGTTGTAATGAAAATATTTTGTTTGTATATAGTTTTCCAATGCAACTAAAATATTCATTCCTTATAGATATGAATTACATGTAATAATACTAATTTAATAATTTAATGCACCGGCTCTAGGAATCCTAGTGGAAGTATTTATAGTTGGTATCAAAGGAGGTTGAGTAGTGACCTTGGAAACTAGATTTAAAATACATAGATTAGTGAATATAATCCTAAAATTGTCTTTGAGTATATGAATCGAAGAACATATATAAATTTGTTAAAGTATAGATTATTCTGATCTTTATATAAATAGATCCATGTACAGATACTACAAGAGGATGTGGTTTTAGAACAGATGTACCAAGGGGTAACAACTCTGACAAGGTGTCATGGGCCTGACTCAGGGCAACCTAGTACATGACAACTTGCCTTACATTGCACCTGGTTCAACAATCATGGGGGATATTCTTAGTATAATTCATATTTTATTTAAAAAACATTAAAAAGTATTTAAATTTAAATATTTCCCCAAAGAAAACATATTTACGATTGTGATATTATACATGCATAAAATTTAAATTTTTGTTAATTTTTTTGAATGTCTGATAATATAAATTATGATTTATAACCTAATTTAGTATATTCCATTATTATTGAAATGGTTCCTAGTGTAAGGAATGAAAACCACATAAACACGCATATCCCATATAGGTATAGACATCATGTACACGATAATGATGTTCGTATTAGAGCTGTGACAGGTGTTGAGAAAAATAGAACTATACTGTGATAGTTGACTATCATTATAAAAAATAACCTTACCTGTATAGATCATATTGATCAAAAATGTGGAGGATTAATGTTTGAATTATTTTTGAGACAACAACCTCCATCGATCAATGGGACTACAAACCCATTTGTAGTTGACCAATAGATAAGTTACTTGGAGAAGATATTTCTCGATTTGAGAAGTAGTGAAAGGGATAAGGTTATCATGGTAGTTTTTCATCTCTTGGGAGACACAAATATTTGGTGGTCATTAATTCAAAACAATAAGGAGGAGGATGAAATATCAAATATGGAGTGGAATGATTTTAATAAAATTTTACTCAAAAAATATTTTCCTCACAAAATGTGAGTGGATAGGGAGAGGCAGTTCTTGGGTCTAATATAGAAAGAGAAATAAAATGTTTCTCATGTATGAAGCCAACTTTACAAAATTATAAAGCCATGTTGCAGACTACATATGTAATACAAGGAGAATGGTTGATATATTATTTCATGGTTTAAAACCATTCCTCTAAAGGTAATTGATTTACCGAAATTTATCTTCATATGAAGATATAGTTTCATGTGTTATCATGGAAGAAAAATAATTTTCTAATCCTTATGACTTTAAAGGAATGAAAGAGAAGAAGAAAGATTCATAACATTCTAGAAAATGAAATAAAAAATTGGAAGAAGGGAAGAATTTTTTTCCATTCTATGATAATTATCGGAAAAAGCACCCTAGTATATACCTGAAGGGTATGGGTGGCTGTTTCAAGTGTGGATGAAAAGGACACCAAGCCCGTGATTGTAGGGTAAATAATGAAGATACAAATGATGAATTCCTTAATTACAATGACAGATGACATTATTTAAATGATTGTCCTAAGAATCAAGGAAAATTTCCCCAATAAAGACCAAGGTAGAAAGGCCAATCTTATGTAGTCACAACAGCTATAGTTGAAGATCCTAGTTATGTGGTGGAAAGTAATTTAATCATTTACTCAATCATAACCAATAATTTATTTGATTGTTTATCATTGTAATTCATTTATATCTTCCAGGTTTAATCATACGATTATACATTTATAATTTTATTTAATAAAGGAGTTTCGTGTCAAAACACATAAGGTATGTATCATTGAAAAAAAGATGTGTCAATCTGTCCCCTTTATAATACATATATATGCTTTAGTTTCTGACCGTATCATCATAACTATTATTAACCATGATATAATTCTTGTTATTGATTGTATTTAAAATTATGATGTGAAAATCAATTGCAAGAATAAATAATTTACAATTTTATAGAATGATGTAGAGTCCCTTATCTTTAGATCAGAAACCTCTCCATCTGGTTCTTAGTTAGATACACCCCCTAGTAGCTCTTCATAATGAAATTCTTCAGTGGGAGAAAACAATATATATGGGTGAAGAAAGAAATATTCAAATCAAATATTTACCTATTTTGTAGGATTACATTGATGTATTTCCTAAGGATTTACCAGGACATCCACTAAAGTGGTAAATTGAGTTTTCTATTTATTTAATTCTGGGTTCAAGACCTATATTAAAGGTTCCTTATACAATGGTCACTGTGTAATTAGAAGACTTGAAGAAAAAACTGGAGTAATTATGTGATAAAAATTTTATTCTCCCTATTTTCTCTCCATGGAGAGCCCATGTTCTCTCTATCAAGAAGAAATATAAATCCATGAGGTTGTGAATTTATTAAAGAGAAATCAATGTTATTACCTTATGGAACATGTATCCTCTTCCCTGCATTAATGATTTATTAGATCAAATTCAAGGAGCTCAATACTTTTTGAAGATTAACCTTCGATCAGGATATCATAAATTGTGTTTTAATAAGGAATATATTCCAAAGGCATCATTTTTTACCTTGTATGGCAATTTTGACTTTACAATAATGCCTTTGGTACTGACTATTCACCCTCTATTTTTGTGGAACTAATGAATAGGGTTTTCAAGGAATATCTTGATGACATTATTGTGATATTTATTAATTATCTCTTGGTATAACAGAAAATATATAAAGATAAGGAGAATCATTTGCGCATTGTTCTGATGACTCATAAAAGGAACAAGTTATATAGGAAGTTTGGAAGTAGTAAATTCTAGCTTTAAATAGTTCCCTTTCTTTTCAATATTATCTTTAAGGATGTAATCATAGTTTATAAAATGAAGAACAATGAATTTTAGAAATGACCTATACCAATGAACATAATCAAGGTGTATAGTTTTATTATTTTAGAAGGTTATAATTGGTTTTTTGTACAGAACTTATCTCGATTAGCTAACATGTTAACCTAGTTTACTCATATATGGGTTCAGTTTGTATGGAAAAAAGGAATGCGAATAATTTTTTTGGAAAAATTGAGGAAGTGGTTAGTGAATTCCCTAATCTTGACTCTACCATCATGAAATTGTGGATTTTTTTATTTATAGTGATGCATCAAAGAAATTATTTGGTTGTGTCCTTATGAATAATGATATAGTTATTTCTTATGCAATAAGGTAGTTAAAAACTCATGAATAGAATTATCCAGTTCTTGATCTTGAGTTAGGTACTGTAATAGTTTTTTTGATGATATGGATACAATATATATATGGTGAAAGATGTGAGATATATAGGAATCACAAGAGCATGAAATATATCTTCTCATAGAAGTAAATAAACATGAGGAAAAGGTGATGGATCGAGTTTTGGAAGTGTTATGATTGTTCAATACACTTTCACCCAATGAAAGAAAATAAGGTAGCAGATGCATTAAGAAGGAAGGACCCTAGAGTTATGAAAAAAATTAGAATTCAAAAAGATCCTATTTATATGGATCTAGAAAGGGTATATATAGAAATTATCAAAGAAGGTGTAACATAATTACTTTTTCAATTGGATTCTCAACCATATTTATGAGAAAGGAATAAAATTTATTATCTTGATGATGAAAATATTCAAAATTAAATTAAAGCTTTGGATGATGGGAATATGTATTATTTCATGTATTAAGATATAATTTGGAAACTTGGTAATAGGATATGTGTTACCTCTATCTGTGAAGTAATAAACAATTTATTGGATAATTTCCACAGCTCAAAATTCTCTATACACCCTCGTAGCACTTTGATATATAGAGATCTGAAGGAACATTTCTGGTGGGATAATATGAAGAAGTAAATTGTTGATTAAATAACAATATGTTTAGTCTGTCAATATGGAAGGATGAAAGACGACATCCTAGAGGATTCTTATAACCTCTCCCTATTCCTATAAGGAAATGGGATGACATCATTATGGATTTTTTCACTATATTAACCAAGATTCAATTAAATAATGATGCAATATAAGAAATTATTAATAGACTTACCAAATCTACACATTTCATCACTATAAGGGAATATGTTCCATTGGAGTGCCTTTTGTGACTCTATATCAACGAATTTGAAAGTCTTCATGGATCACATCTCTCAATTTTTTCTAATCATGATCTATGATTTACATTTATATTCCATAAATGTATTAAAAAATATATGGATACTAAGCTTTATTTGAGTATTAATTATCCCAATCAAAGTAACTAGAAGTTAGAAATGATGATACAAATATTAAAAGTAATTTTGAGATTATTCTCATTTTATTTTCATGGTTTGAGGGATCAATATTGACATTTGGTGGAGTTTTCCTATAATAATAGTTCCTGTTATAGCATTAAAATGGAACCATATGAAGATTCATATGTAATGATTTGTGATACACCAAATGTTGTGATGAATCTTTTGAAAGAAAACTTGTAGGCCCAGATTTGTGGAGGAAAAAACATAGGTAAAGACTATTAAATCCTTATCAAAGAAGATCAAAAAAAGAAAAAGAACTATGGAAATAATTTAATTAAGGATTTGTAATTTAAAGTGTGAGATTACATTTTCATTAAATTACCTCCATAGAAGGGTGTTATAAGATTTTGGAAGAAAGGAAAACTGAGCCTCAGGCAAATTGGTCATTTTTAAATTACTGAGAGAGTTGGAGTTTTGGATTATTGTTTGGAGATGCCTCCAAGAATTTTTAATGTACACAATGTGTTCTATTTTTTTATTAAGAAAATAAATTCCAGACCCAATCCAAGTTCTCACTTCTAAAGGAATAGATCGAGAAACCTAATTTATCTAACTGTGAAGAGTCTATCCAAATTTTGGACACTAAAGAACAGGTGTTGATGAATTGGATGACTCAGTTGGTAAAGGTACTTCGGAAAAATCAAAATAAAATGAAGAGGCGATGTGGGAGCCTGAAGAACTTATGGTGAAGAACTACCAAAATATTTTTATGTGTTAAAATTATGGAATTCTGAGGATGGAAGTTTTGAAGGAGGGTAGAATGTTACACCCAAAGGATTTACAAATAAATTTAATGAAGAATTTAATTTACATAGCAATGAGATTCTCCAAAAAACAATTATTGTAATTTTTTAAAAAATCTAGTTATTACCTAACCATAATACATTTTTTTTCACTTCTATTATTTGAATTTGGAAAAACGGACATACATGGTTGTGATCACTAAGAAATTTAGTGCGTGATAGGGTCAACATAATTTCTTAGTGAATATTAACTTGACCCTTTTGAATAGTAATGTTACCCTTATGAATAGTAATTTGACCCTTATGAATAGTAACCTCACCCATGATAGTATAAATAAAATATTGGCACCTTATAAATGAAAGTATGATGTAATGGTATAAGTAAGTGAATACTTTAAAAGATATTAATTATGTGTTGGTTTATATTAAATTGAAATTATAATATTAATAAATTGATTTTAAAGAAAATTAATTTTAATAAAATGTAATCATAAATAAATACTTTTATTTTATTTTATGTAGGATAATTTAATAAGGCATTATATAATTTTTTAGAGTGTTATAAACTCATTTTTAATTTCAAAAAATTTGTATTTTTCATGTAAATGAAGACTTAAAATAAAAATTAAATTTCTTATATTTATAAAATAAATTCCATAAAATGGTTTTAATTTTTCAATTCAAAATTTCAAAAATGGTTAGCATGAAATTTTTTTATTTTTCTAAAATACTATAATTTTTGGTGAATTGTAAACTATGATAATTTATGATAAATGCAGAATACCTGAATTATAGAGTCTCAATGATGTTTGGATGATTTAAGAACCATTGGTTGGAACTCAAATAAACTAATTATTTTATTTAGTCTCAACAATTATTATTATTACTTTTCTAGAGCAAAATAATAAAATAATTAATAAAATAATGAGAAATCACCCCTCTCCTCCACTATAAAAACAACCCCTGATCCCCTTTTCTCCTCACACCTCTAAGACTTGAAGAGTTTATAAATTCTACACAAATCTTATTTCCTAGTCTCCCACCCATGTAAAATATCTATTGGTATTTTCAAATGACCAATACCCCTTTCCCTAAGGAGTTTCTCAAGGAGGATAATTCAAGAGGTAAACCCTTGTCCTTTTTCTTTTAATTTCATTTTAGTTTATTTCCTTTTCCCATCCTATACTCTCCTTATCTATCAAAATGATATTGATAACTCCAGTGCCATATATGTATTGGAATTATATATTTTTAATGGAAGATCCATCATAAATATATTTACTCTCTATGTATTTTATTTTAAAAACTAACTCATTGTCCATAAGGTGCAAATTTATAACCTTAATGGTTGAAAAACATTCATTTTTTAATTTCTCCTTCTAGGGGGGTTCATGAAACTATTTTTTTTGTTTAAATAGATTAAAAATTATTTATTATGTCTTATTTAAGGTTTTCTAACCAGTGTATATATATTTTACTTAATAATATAACAAAACATGTTCATTGGGATCGAAAAACCAATAAAATTTAGCTAAATGATTATCATTAATGATTCATTATCATATATAAATATATATATATATAATTAAAATTACACTATGTTTTAATCAGTAATATCATATAAATTCATTCTTGGGGAATTATACCCATTCCACATGAACATACATACTCATATATAAGTATATCCATCGTGAAAACCGAGGAAACAAACTCTCCGAATCGATAAAATTGTGTCTTATATCTCATCAAAAAGTCCATAAATGATCTTAATAAAATTATAATAAATAAAATAAATATTGATAAGGTTATTACATAATTATTTAATGGATTTAATTTTATTATTTATTACATTACGGTCATGTACATAACACATTCAGACATAAGGTTAGGGTTTTCTACCCAAACCTCTAATTTCTTTCGGGTTACTATTTTTCTCTGTTTACCCCAATTAAATTCTTACATAATATTATTTTCTCTTCAAAGGTTATGTGTGAATTTTCTATATATATTTACCAATCATAATCCTTCTTTAATTTATCAATAGTTACATTTTTTAAAATGATCTTTCTCAAAAGTTTCGTGATAAACAAGACCAATTCAACAGAATTTCACAAATTCATGCCAATTTTCAAGTGCACTCTCTAATATGTTTTAAGAAACCATTTTTTTTATAAAATCACTAGTTTTTTTATGAAAAATATATATTAGTTAAATTTTAGTTTTATGCTAATATTTTTTTAAAATAACTCTTCTTTGTAAAGTAAAAGAATATTTCTCTCAAGTATTACTCGATAATTTTATAAGACTATTTCCATCTATTTAAAAACTCTTGTTGATTCATATGTTTAATTGGGATAAATATTTTATTATTTCATCTAAAATATTTTTTTAAGTTTTATTATTTGTTTTACTATGTGTGTGATATCTTGATACCATTCACTATATTGCTCCTAATGGTTCGTGTTTATGTTTACAGTTTTGGGAAAGTAATTTAGATTTCATATGTTTGTTTAAATATGAATGTATATGTTGATTATGATTATTACCATAAATATTAAGATTTAATATGAATTATTAGGTGATGGTTTGGGCCCTCTATATCCACTTTATTCATTGGTATGTGTCATGAGACAAACTTTCCTGGGTTTTTACCAACTATGTATAGTGTCTTGGTCAAGCCCTAATTTGTATGATTATGATGTTTGACATTATGCATTTCTTATTTGTAAATATAGTAATTGTTTTTCTATGAGAATATTATACTAATATAATATCCATGGTAATATTTTGTTATGTCATTATCAATTTTTAATACTTTCAATTTTATGTTCATGTTTCCTTTTAATGGCATGTGTATTTTTAGTTATTCACCAAGTTTTATATTATTTTTTCTTTTGATGTATTACTTACCCTTACTAAGAATCTGAGTTCACCCAATTCTTATTTTTTATTTTTCCCCCAGATGAGAATAGGTATATTATGAATGACTTTTGAGGATAATCTATAATTTTATTGATTTTTCAAAAGTAGTTATTATAGTGTTCTTCATTTCATGTTGTAATGAAAATATCATGTATGTATGTAGTTTTACAATGATACTAAACTATTACTTCCTTAGAAATATGGATTCCTTGTAATCATACAAATTTAATGAATAAAGAAATCAGAATTGGTAAACTGGTTTTGGGGTCTTAATAATATAATAATATAGAAAATCATTGTTGATGAACGAGTAACTTGAGGATATTAGAGTTAATGTTAAATCTACTATTACAATCAAGTTTAATAAATAATGTTCTATTAATATTTGAAAAAATAATATCCATAATTCATTATAATGGTACATTAAGATGAAATATCATTTAAAAAAGAATAATATTGAGCAGGGTTTAGTGATATTGGAGTATACATCTACACAAAGTTAAGTTGTGGATCTCGTGATTAATTCACTACTAATGGAATATTTTGAAAGGAACCGATAGGTGATGGATTCCAAGCATCTCTATTCACTTATATAGTTTTTAGAAAGTATCCCCAGTACCCTAATGTATATTTAATTTCAATCATCTTTTCGACTAATGGTATTTTCATCAAGTGGTTCTAGGAAAGGTGTGTTTCCCCCCATAATTTACATTGGTTAAGATAATAATCTCTTTTGTAAACATTAATATTAGTTCTCTTTGAGTTCATTAAGAAAGGGGGAGATGTGGATTTAAACTATTTAAGTGGGGGAATAGATATTTGGGTATTTTACTTAAATTATTTTCTATTTGGATAATATGATTTTACATTCATAAAAAAAAGTGTGGTTAAGAAGAAAATTTATTGGATTTTTTATTATTGGTAAAAACTGATGAATAAAGTAATAGTTATGTACTTATGTATTTTTAATAAGTGTTTTTGTGAATAATTAAAGAAACTTAATGAGGTATTTCATCCTGAACATTTCATTTTACTCATGTTTATCCCTGAAAGGTCTCGGCCTAGGTGCCACACACCAGTTTCTTGAGTCCGTTGGACACATGGCCTCAAGCGTGCCTCCATGTATTTTAAAGGTTGTCGACTAAAATCGAGGGTATAATACATCGATCATGGTAATATTATACCATCTATTATCATAGGAATATAATAGTGGAAATAATAAACGTTAGCGTATAAATATATAACCATGAACAATACCAATATCAAATGATAACCAAAACGTGAAATACAATAATGGAACTAAAGTTGTAAGAAATCCCATGCTAAAGTGGGTTTCCATTGCCTAAAATAAAAATTAAAAATTAAAGACATTGAAATCTCCCAATTGGGTCCCAAAACATGTCTGGTTCCTTCATCCAAGATCTATCCCAAATCAGCTATCTATCTCTAGGCCTTTTCTCAAAACATGTCCAGAAAACAAAAAGTCTATTCAGGTACCAATCAGGAAGCCTGATTTGGGTGTGAGTACAACTCAGTAGTCCACCACTAACGGCATGTAAAAAAATTTCCACTCATAAGAAATTGTATGTGGTTTTATAAACAAAATTACTACAATTTATAAGGAAATAATTATCACATTACCAATTTATCATTATTTAACCATATAACCTCTAGGTTCCCATAGGGACCAATACCAAAATCCCAACTTTATCTCTTGTCGGTACCAAAAGTGTTCCCACGTGATATTATATCTCAAAATTCCAATGTTACCATTATTTAATTATTATTTTAATACCCATGTTACCATTCATACATTACAAAATTTAATAAACACATTACCATTCCTTAATTCATAGATAAATTTCTATGTTACCATTCATACATTACACATTATAATGACTATGTTACAATTCATTAATTTACACCTAAATGATCTTGTTTCCATTCATACCATAAAAATTTGAATAATCATGTTACTATTATTTAATTCCAAACTAAATGACCATATCACCATTAATACCATTCACATTTGATTGAATGTGCTACCATTCTTTAATTCACAACTAAATGACCATGTTACCCTTCATACCTTACACATTTGAATGATCATGTTGTAATTATTTAATTCACAAATAAATAACCATGTTTCCATTCATACCATTTATATTAGAACGACCATGTTACGATTCTTTAATTAAAAACTAAATGACTATGTTACCATTCATTCCTTACATATTTGAATGACTCTGTTACCATTCTTTAATTCATAATTAAATGAAAACTTTACCATTCATCACATAATTAATTCAACAATAAATATCCACATAAATTTCCATTATTAATTCAATAATTACATAAATACAATAATTTAGTTAGTTAACTTATCAATTTACTAATCACATAACCCCCTTAATTAATTCCCTAATTAAAAAATACATCAAACTCATTAATTAATTCATCAGTTAGTAAATCTAAAACCACAAACAAAAATTTCATAATTTATTCAACAATTAATTGTCCCAATTCTCAATATCAATAATTCATAATTAATTCTAAAATTACTTATCATAAAATCAGCAATAATTATATCTCATAATTAATTATACAATTAATTATCTCCAAAATCCATGTTTCCCAAAATCCCGAATTCACATTTCCTCAATTAATTAATTAACCAAATAAATCAATTTAATATAAAAAATCAAAATTTCTAAATATCTAATATTAATAACACAATTTCATACACTTAATTTAAATAAATACTGTGGGATACAAATTATAGACCACCTACCTCAATTTTTTCATGAACTATCTCCTAACAGAAATCCTCAATTGTTTAGAGACATAATGAAGTAGAATTAGATACATATCTAAAACCTTAAATCAAGATACAATAAATCAAGATCTATATAATATAGATCTATATATTTAATCCTATATCTATAAATACAATACTAGATCTAGATAAAATCCAAAATAGGATGAATAATTACCAAAAGAATAGGAGGAGGACTGGAGAAGAACACAAAACCAAGCGGAATAGAATTATCTTATCAGAAGGGGACTATATCCTCGATCTGGGCATCGAATTAGGAAGAGTGATGGTCAATAAGGCTTAAAATTTTTTTATAAAGCTCGAAAATCATAAAATACCACATTGGGTCAAATGGGGGTTGAATATAAGTTATAAAGAGGGTTCGTATAACTAAAAAACTAATTTCTAGTAGACTTTAATTCCCAAGCACTGTTTGTTGGGATGTAGTGCACAATTTCCCCTAAATGTTATCCTAAATTATGTGACTCTTTTATAGGGGTTCTTAGTTTGTCCTAAGAGGGATCATGGTTTGACTAACCTTGCACCAACTATGAAAAACACCATTATCCAGGTTTTCATGGTTTGTTGGGATGGGGAGATTGTTTTTTTAATTGTGCACCAACTATGCACTACCCCTTGTTCATCAATTTTTCATAATTTTAACCCAAATTAACACCAATGAAAAACCCAAATAAAAATTACTCAACCCATGGAAAAATATTTCCTAAAATTAAGCCTAAATCATCCCTAAAAATTTTAGGATCTTATAATCTCCCAACCTTAAAACAACTCCTCCTTAAACAAGACTCCTAAGAATCTCTATGATTCCATGTAAAAAAATTTGGGCAACTAACCCCTTATATCTACATCCATTCCACTTGTTCCCACCTGCACGTGCCCATATTTCCAAAATACATGAACTGTTGGCATGGGTTTTCCCTATAATAGATTCTCACAGTGTTCCAACACAGTTATTAGATACTACTCAAAGGAAGTATCTGTCTCAATGTCAACATAATCCACATAAATCACATGATAGGGGTAATAGTTATATCACCATATTTGTGACCTAGGGAAAACATCATGCATAGTAATTTATTTTTGTGGAAGATCCAATCAGTACGTCACCGACCCGATTCTTTCCACAACCTCAAATTGTCCAACAAACCTGGGCACCAAATTTCCCTGCCTCTGTATCCTGTGGTGACCCTACCTAGCTGAAATCTAAAGCAATACATTATCAACCACTATAAACTATTGGTTTCATCAACTTTTATCTGTATATTACTTCATTACACTCTATTTCATAGACATAAGTGTAGGATCGAAATAACGATGTAGATGCTCAATATACAAGAAGGGGGTGAATTGTACACTTTAAAATTATCCATAAACAAGGAAATATATAAGTTTAACAAAGTTAAACTAATAAAATTCAAAACACCTCTAACACAAATTGAATTATTGGGACAAAGTATAAAGTTACAAACATCTAGTTCTATACACTTGCTTAGATCTGGAGAGTGATTCTGAAAAATATGTTCTGGAAATATGGATCCAAAAAAATTAAACTTAACCAAAGTTTACAATATGAGATTTTACCTTAAAGCATATAGAATATAACTAAGTCAGAGTACAAGTGTAAGGAAATATAAAAAGGTTATACTTTCCTTACAATACAAAATGCTGCGGAAAAACTTGTAATAAGAACAAGTAACAAGATATAAATCTTTTAACCGAAATAGAAGGATATCCAACAACCTTGGATAAAGGTCCCTTGATTTATACTTTAAAGAAAGTCTATCTTACCCACACCAGGGTAAGCCCTTGATACAAAGATAGGAGTCTCTATCTTGCTATCCATGCAAGCCCTCAACTATAAGGTAGTCGACACCTCTGTCTTACTCAACAAGGAAGCCCTCAACTTCAAGGTTTTGGAAGCTCTGTCTTCTTATCCCTGGAATCCCTCGATTGTAATCACCAACAATTGGAGTTTCACAAAGCAAGTCTTCACAAGGAAAAGTTTTAACAAGTCATTCAAACATTCTTCACGAAGCTTGAGAGTTAATAAGAGCCTCTCTCTCTAGAAATTACTTCAATAGCATGTAAGCACAAGTTGTGTCAAAGTTGTCACTTCTTTTCAACTAATCTCTTATTTATAGGAAAAGCTCCAATGGTCGGCTCCCTCCTCCAATGGTAATATTTAACCTTCCATTTTGGAGGGACCTGTATACATGTCACTTAACCAATGGTTAGTTAGAAACAGAATGGATGACATCGTTTTATAAAACAACATGTGTAACTGAAGGCACCACATCGTTTTATAATTAAACAAGTGTAAGCATAAGAAAAACTGATGTTCGGAATTTAAGAAAATAAATTTTTTGAGTCTAACCAAAATAAAATTTAGAGTATATAATAAAGAGATATTCAGATTCTATTTTGCAGGAATTCGGAACCAGAATTCTATGGAAATCTAGAGTCTAAATTTCTAAGGAAATTCGGATTCAAGTTTCACTAGAATTCAGAATCTGAACTTACAAGGATCGGAGTCGAGCTGATAGAAGTTCAGAGTCACACTCATAGAAGTTCAAAGTCGAACTAGTAAAAGTTCAGAGTCAAACTAGTAAAAGTTTGGAGTCCAGAATTCAGAGTGTAACTATATGAGAGTTCATATCTAGAATTAGAAGTCAAACTATATGAGAGTCTGTATCCAGAATTCAGAATGGAACTTCATTAGAGTTCGTAACCAGAATTCGAAATGGAACTTCATTAGAGTTCGTATCCAAAATTCAAAGTGGAACTTCATTATAATTAAAATCTAGAATTCGGAGTGGAACTTTGTTACAGTTCATATCTAGAATTCGGAGTGGAACTTCACAACAGTTCATATCCAGAATTTGGATCCTAAAACAGAATTCTTCATATCTAAGTATTATATGATTCTGGGGTTTTAGGTATGAATCCAATTTTTATACTTAAGAAAAATATTGATATATATAAGGAAATCTAGGTTATGGTAAATTTATTTAAGGAAGGAAATTTTCCTTAGAGAAGTAAAATATAGATTTGCTTGAGTATATGGTGTTTGTGATTTTCAAAACAAGAAGGAATGCAAAATTCATAAGGAAAACCTTATTGAATCAAAAATACTTTTATAAATAAACATAATTTTCCCTAATACCTATTTCATAGGACTTGATCCCAACAAATCAAACTCACTTGCCTATATCCAGCATAGATTTGATCTATGTGGACTACTATAAATATCCTGATAACGTTTCATATATATAATTTATTGATAATTATTGTTATAGTTGAATTCCACTAATGTCAGGTGCTTATCTGAAGACCCACCAAATTCAAGAACATAAGCTTGCATTATATCCTTAAGAACAAGTATTGTATGCTCTAAATTACCATCTATTTGTGAGAGAAAGTCTATACTCAACAAAACATGTGTATCGAGAACCTACTGTAAGATCTTTCAGAAGTGATATGTAAAACATGAGTCATGGTCTGAAACTATAGTATTTTCCACCCCATGCAGACAGACTATATTTTGAACATACAATTCTCCCAGCTTCTCTACTAAGAAAGTCTCCCATATATGCAAGAAATGTGATACCTTAATCAGTCTATCCACAATAACCCAACTAGGATAATTCTTTTGAGGTGTCCGTGAGAGACCCACCAAATGTCTAAAGTCATTCCATACCACTTCCACCCTAGAATGGGCAACGAATGTAGTAACCCTCCAGGTCATTGGTTCTCTACGTTCACTTACTACCAGGTGTAGCATTATGTCATTAACTCTAATATCACATTTTTCATGTTTGTCCACCAAAACTATATTCGTAGGTCACTATACATTTTGGTCACACATAGATGTACCTCCCACATCGTGGTAGGGAACTCACAAATTAGATCCTCGAGAATAATTTTATTCACAACAATCTAATTCCTAACATAGATGATCACATCCCCATCAATGTTTTAGTCTAAAGGTTTCTCCCCACCTTCATGGATTTTTCTCATGTTCCAACATTCCATATCAACATACCATATGCCCATGATCCATCTCTAAATTTTAGACTCCACTAAAACTTTCACTAGAGTCATTTTTTCTTGATTCTCATAAACCACCACAAAAATCTCATCTATGAAAGTTTTTTTCTTTCACGCATCACTAGACTTATGAACAAATTGAGTCTAACTATTCCTTCTCAAAGCATCAACAAAATTTCTATCCCTTCTAGGCATATATACTAGCTCAAAATTTAATGACTTTGTATACTCAACTCAAATCTGTTATCATAGATTCAAGTCGCATTGTGAAATAATGTACTTTATTCTCTTGTGATCATTATACATAGTAAAAAATTCACCCAAAATATATTTTCACCAACACTTGAAGGAATAAACTACTACATCCAATTTGAGGTCATGTGTAGGGTAGTTTCATTCATGATACCACAACTACTGAGACCCATACGCCACAACTAAATCATCTAGCATCAGCACATCTCCATGTCCAATCTGAGAATCATCACAATACACTGTATACACCTCACCTAGCTTGGGTAGGATCAAGAATGGGATCATTGTCAAATTCTTATTCATCTTCTTAAAAAACAATAACAATATTTTGACCATTCAACCTTTATTTCCATTTTGTTCAAGCCCAAAATTGGTGCTTCTAGATGGGAAAATTCTTGGATGAACCTCATATAACACCCTTATAATCCAAAAAAGCTTCCGATATCGAACACATTCTTAGGGTTCTCCCAAGAAACCAATATATGAACTTTATATGGATCTACTAACACACCTTCTTCTGATATTTTGTGACATAATAAGTGTACTTGATCAATCCAAAAATGGAACATAGATAGATTTTTGAATAGTTGGTTCCCTCTCAATGTACTCAGTATTATGTTAAGAGTTTGGGAATGATTTTCATGAGTCATGGAGTACACCAAGGTTCCATCCACATGCACTACCACAATCTAATATTGGAATGGATGTAAGATTAGGATCATTAAGGCCATAAAAAATTTTACTACATTGTTAAAACCAAATGGCATTACGACATGCTCATAAGGACCATACCATGTTTTAAAAGTATTCCTCAGAATATCATAAGTTTGAAATCTCAACTGATGATTCCCCAATAACAAGTAAATTATTTAGAATAGACAATATCTTTTAAAATGTTCAAATATATCCCTGATACATGCAAGAAGATTTCATTTCATCATAGTCATCAAGGTAAAATTATTATAATCAACGCAAAAAATCAATCTCCCATCATCCTTCTTTATAAACAACAAAGGTGACCCCCAAGGAAACATACTTGGATGGACAAATACCTTATCCTATAACTCCTATAGCTATGTATTGATCTAATGAATCTCTATTGGTTCTAATATGTATGATATAATAAAAACTAGATCTACCTTTAGAAAGAGATTGATAGTGAATTCAGCATCTCTCTCAAGTAGAAACCCATAGAAGTCTTCAGGAAATACATACTGAAACCAGTCCACTACATGTAGAAGGAAATACTTCTCTACACCACCATCATCTAGTAATAGGCTATCAACCTAGGTTGTGAGTTATCTTAGTTTCTAATTAATTGTCCCTACTCAGCCTTCTAAAATATCACACTCACCATGGTTAATATCGTTTTCCACCTTAGGATATGTAAAGGATACTCTCCTATGGTAATTTTCAATATGGGATTTTTATGTGACTAACTTGTCCATTATAAGAATTAGGATGAATCCTAAATGGTCTAGGATGTAGATATCACATATAAAATGATACTCACCGACTTTAAGAGAATACACCTTTCATAAATAGATTTCTTTAGACTATAATCCCAATGGTGTATCTATATTCATAATTCCACTCACAAACTCTACCTCCAGTATCAAACCATTAAAATTTTTTGTAAAAATAAATGAATGAGAGAAACTAGTCTCAAATAAGAAACTATATAAACAAAAGGATACAAGAATAGTACTTCTCACTATCGAAGGCCCATTGTTTCTATCAACATGTTTACATTATACCACATGCAACATTCCTACCCATATCTCAAGTGATGATGTTTGACTCACATGTGCTGCACTACTCTAATGATATGGGTTATCTTACCCAAAATCTCCTTGTCCACTTCCTCTAACTCCATGGCCAGAATAATTCTATCTTCCAGACTTATATGGTGAAGAATACTCGATCACCACACTCTAATCCTTCCTATATAGACCCTCATTGCTCGTCTTTCACTATGTCCTATAAAACCTCTTTAAATGTAAACTCTTACTGATAGATCATCACTCTAATGGTTGTTGGTGTAGCTTTCTCCAAAGGTGTCTTTTCCCACCAAATGGGTGAAATATCACTCAAGTGTGATCCTTTCCAACTGATCCCTCTATTTGGGTACTCTTTTTCCATTTCCCTGGATGATGTTGCCATCGCGATGCTTCCTACTCTCAGAAATCATACCTTCTATTCATTTATCTAAAACTATCTATCATGCACTGGACCCTCCTTCTATTTCCCCTCCACTATGATGGCCTGATCCCCCAACTCATCAAACTTATTTAGTATAAAAATATTAACCTTGGGTTTAATCTCATATTTAGGCCCATTCTTGAAACATCTCGTCATAGTTTCCTCATAACCTTCAAATGATGGAACAAAGAATCTAAAATATGTTAAGTGTCTAGAATAATCCATCACAGACATACTTCCTTGAGTCAACCTCATGAACTCAACATCTCTCTCCTACCTCAACTCCATTGTATAGATATTCCCTAAGAATCTCTATAAAAAGTACTTTCATATCATAACATCAGCATGCCCATTCCTCATCTGAACATCCTACTAATGATTTTATTTTCCTAATAGAGTGTAAGCATAAAACATGACCCTCATGTATGTAGGAGTCTCTATGTGGTCAATAGTTCTATTGATGGACTCAACCAATATCTAATCTCCATTAGGTACTCCCTCTCTCGTAAAATTTTGAGGCTGTTGTCGCTAAAACTCCCATGTCTGATAAAACATATTCTTCACAACCCTTCTTAAGTCTCTTCACATGAATTGCATGAAGAAAGAAAAGTTATCTGGGAACTGATCCCCAGCTTCCTCACTTGGCATAATTGGGGCATCTGGTCCCACTACCAGAGTATCATTCCTATCCATGTCCTTCGGTGGTCCTCTCAGTAAGTGTCATCATAGAGGTATATTGTCTACAGTTAAAAACACTCACCTTATGACATAGTTCAAAAAATCAACATGTTTATGAAAGATGGATACACACAATCCACAATATGTATTTTCCGAAGACCTCACCACATGTCCAAAACCGAGGTTCCATCACTATCCTTAACCATTCTACACCTAGTTCTTATTTAACAAGGGTAAACACATTATCATTATTCAGGTTTCTCATTTAGAAACCCATTTATTCTCATATTGAATAATTTTTCAATATTTCTCAATTTCATGTTAAGAACCACTTTCATTTCAATTTCACAAGAACAGAAAAATAGCTCATGTTCAAAAACTAACCCATAACTCATTTTCTCATGTGTGCCTACAATGATGCATATAACAATAACCATGAGTACCTAGAATGATTTATGTAAACTCAGCTCTTGTGAAAAATAGAGTAATGACTCAAATATCAAAAAACATAAACATTAATTTATACATAAAATAACTACTTTGTCACCCAAGGTGAAATTATATTCAAATATAACATCAAACATCAATAAAAACAATCCCCACACTTGGTACTTGGGTTCTCCTCCTCACATGGGTTAACTACTCCCATGCATGAGGTAATAGGAAAGGCTTAATTCATCCTAAAATCTTTTATTCCTTTCCCAAATAATAAGATAAAAGAAATTTAAAATAAAACTCTTCTATTACCGTTTTATAACATCCAAGACTGAGTTCCATGAACTGGTTCCCTGATCCTGTTGGCCACTTGACCTCAAACACACATCCTTCTACACCATAGACTGCTGACTAGATGCAAGAGTCTGATATATTGATCATGGGGAGACTATACCCTATATTATTAGAGTTATTAACCCAGGAAAATAATAAATAGTAGTGTAATAACATATAACCATGAACAATATCAATATCACATGATAACCAAAATTAGAAATTCCATAACAAACCTAAAGTAGTAAATACTTCCATGCTAAAGTATGTTCCCATGGTATTAAATGAAAACTCAAAAGTAAATACACTAAAGACTCCCAATCGGGAACTGAACCACATATAGTTCCCTCATCCATGATTCATTATAAATCATCCATCTATCTCAGATCCTTTTCCCCTAACTTTTCTTGAAAACACAAAATCTATTTTGGTACCAATCAGGTATCCCACATAGGGTTTGAGTACAGCTCAATAGGCCACCACCAACAATGTATAAAGATTTATCCATTAAAAAAATGTGTATGCAGTTGTATAAAGAAAATAATTATAATTCATAAGTAAACAGATATCAAATTAGAAAATTATCATTATTTAATGGCATAACCTATCAGTTCCCATCGATATCCACACCAAAATCCATACTACAGATTATTCCATAGTCCAAAGTATTCCCAAGTAATATTATATCTCAAAATTTCATTGTTAACATTATTTAATATGTACTTGAATTCCCATGTTACCATTCACACATTACACAATAAAATGACCATGTTCCAATTCTTTAATTCACAACTAAATGAACATGTTGTCATTTGTGCCTTACACATTATATTGACCATGTTACCATTTTTTAATTCACTACTAAATGACCATATCACCATTCATACCTTACACATTAGATTGACCATGATACCATTTTTAATTTAAAACCAAATAACCATGTTACTATCCATACCGTACACATTAGAATGACCATATTACCATTCTTAAATTCAAAACTAAATTACCATGTTATCATTCAAACCTTACACATTAGAATGACAATGTTTTCACTATTTAATTCAAAGAGAGAAGACCATATTACCATTCATAACTTACAAATTATAATTACCATGTTTCCATTCATTAATTCACATCTAAATGATCATATTACCATTCATACCTTACACATTAAAATGACCATGTTACCATTCTTTAATTCAAAACTAAATGACCATGTTACCATCCATCACATAGTTAATTCTACAATTAATTATCTAAATTAATTTCCATTAATAAATAAATAATTATTTAGATACAAGGATTTTATTAGTTAACATAACAATTAACTAATCACATATCCCCCTTTAATTATGTCCCAGATTAATTAAGTACATTAAACCCTTTAATTAATTCATCAATTAATTAATCAATAACCAGAACTCAAAATCCCTTAAATAATTCTTAAATTAATTATCTACATACTTAATCTAAATACATAATAATTAATTATACAATTAATTATATCTAAATCATAAATCTTTATATCTCATAATTAATTCTATAATTAGTTATCTCCAAATCCATAATTCCCAAAATGCCCAATTCACATCTCCTCAATTAATTATTTCACTAGATTAACCAATTTAAACCAAGAATAAAATTTTTACATATATAAAATAAATCCTAATATTACATACACGTAGTTTAAATAAATACTTTGTGATTCAAATTATAAACCACATATATCATTTTTTTAATGACTGGTCACCCAACAGAAATCCCCAATTTTTGAAAGAAGCAATGATGTAAAATGAGATCAAGATCTAAAACACTAAATCATGATAAAATAAATAAATATATTTCTAATATAGATATAAATCTATAATAAAATATCCAGATCCATGATACTATATCTATATATAATCCAAAATAGGAAGAAAAAACACAAAAACAATAGTACAAGGAAGGGAAAAGAACCAAGATCAAAGTGGGATATAATTCCCTTACTCGTATGGGTTCAAATATTTGATAAGAGATTTGAATTGAGATGAATGAATTTAATAAGGATTTTAATTCATTTGGAGAACTCAAAAAATTTTAAATACAACCTATGGTTGAATGGGGGCCGAATAGGAGTTAAAATGGGTGTTCGGGTAATTAAAATACTAATTTTCATGTGACATTAATTCACGCAAACATTATTCAAGGAAGGGGAACATGGGTTTCTATAACCGTTTACCTAAACCATGAAACTATTTTATAGGGGTGAATGATATATACTATTATGAGGAATAGTTTGACTAACCAATCACCAAGCTTGAAAAACCCCATTGTCTTGTGTTGCACGATTTTCTGGTCTGGGGCTCATTGTTTTACCTAACATTGTGCCAACCATGTGCTTCTCCTTTTTCATCCACTATTATCAATTTTCACCCAAACAGACCCCGAGGTAAAACCCAAATGAAAAGTAATAAATCTATGAAAAAATTGTTCTTAAAATCAAGCTAGTGTCATATCTATTAATGGTTGAGATCTTACGACCACACCATCTATGACTCAGGTAATCATCGTGTGGATAATTTAGTGAATTCGTAAACACACAACCATTTTAGAACAAGTGGATACTGAAGTAATTGTTTGAGATAAATAATTTATAGTTGAATCTATAATGCGATGTTTTTAAACTACCCAAATGAGAATATTTTTTAAAAAAAATATTTGGATTCATTTTTGGGCCATGATTTTTTATAATGAAGTGTTTAAATCCTCTTACATGGCTCATGCAATCATTGGTAATTGTGGACATGAAATAAAGAGATGTTAAGAGCAGTTTTGAAAATTTTTGAACATACATAAAATTAATCTAGATAAACCCAAGGGAATTATGGAAATTGTTATGGATGAATTACACAGCCATATGTAATAATAACTCATCTATGTGAAATATTAACTCACTAGGTTCACTATCTATTTAATATTAAAATTTTACAAACTGGGATACACAAGATTAGTCAAGGTGATAGGTAATATTAACTTTTATCAATTATTGGATACATAAGATTAATCTTAGTGACACATAAGACTAAAATTAGACTTTCAAACAAGTTTTGGGGAATTATATAGATATATGATATTCATTTAGTTATATCATATATAATATAAGAATAATCAAGCTATTGTATAATTGTAAATACTTTTCTCTAAATATCTAAAATTGATAACTGAAGGTGGTGGATCTTGTGAAAATAATATTATATGATTTAAATTTAATATTTTAGTTTGAAATTAATATTACATTTAATTGTATGAAATTATAGAAGTTATCATAAGATATTGAATAATAATTAGTAGATATATTTTTTAAAAAATTTGCACTCCATTTTAAAGTATGAAGAATGTGTATTTCAAGGGAGATGGTTCTACAGAAATCATGGACAACTTTATGGAATTATTAATTCCATGATAATAATGTTATTCAAAGAAAAAATTTCATATAAAAATGAAGATAATTTTAGAGTTAATGCTGAAAGAAAAAAAATAGAGTTATTCATACTGGATAATGTGAAGAAAATGAAAATAGGGATAGAGTATGAGTTCATGTAGACATATAAGGGGAGTTAATTCAAGTTTTAGATGAAATATAAGGGTAGAATTACTAGATCTGGTCTCATTGGAATGTTTTTAATGATTCATCACTAAGATGAAATGAGGATTTAATTGATACTCTATAATTGGAGTAATGTATATTCATTATTCATGGAAGATACTCCATGATCACTAAGATATCAGTAGGTTACTTCCTATGAGGATGGTAGTGAGTTCTCTATTTCTTGAATGGTTATAAACCAGAAGTGTCAATGCTTCTGATCTAAATTGAAAACAAAAGTATTGTGCTTAGTTAATTAATTATATCAGTACATTGTACTTTTATGGCACTTGGATATATCTTAGTTTGGGTGAACTTAGTAAAATTTCATGTGCCTCTATTTAAAACGTCAAGGATCCATATTCATTGTGTGTGAGAGAAAAGTGATTCTACTAAAAGTGAAACTAGGTTGTTATCAAGAGTCATTTTAATATTAACATAATATAATTCACTCCTCCACCCTATCAAGGTATATACCTACTTTGGGACCAACACACATGACCCATTCCTCATGTGAGACACATCCCTATTTAAAAGAATTGAAACATGAAACTTCCCCAACCGTCCTATTGTAAGATTTGTATCCACCACCACTTCATCACTCATCATATTCTATATCCATTTCGATAAACCATTTTTTTCAAATACCAACATAATGGACTATAATTTCATGTTATAATTATTCAAATAGTTTTGAAATTATTTCCACTAGTTTTTCTTGTCTCTAGGGATACAAAAACATAGTTTATGAGTTGTGAATCAGACACTAAATCCACCAAATGTTTGAGTTATAGTAAAATTAAGAAAAAATTATCTTTCAAATATATTTCAATCGATATGTAAAATTATAATGTTCATTATATTGTTAGTTTTATTTCATCATAATCCAATCTATGATATATCATTCAATACAAGATCAATGTAATAGTATGGGTTTCTTCAAAGAGTGAATTAATTGATACTTGGTATTCAGAACCCAATTTAGTGTCATTGGATTTATTAACTTTATTTAATTAAATGAATCATTATTATGATTTAATTAAACCCCTTGAGAATTATAAGAAAATAATGATCTTTTTGAAATTATAAAAACTATATTTCCCCCTATAAATTTTTTATAGATTGAGAAACAGACATCAGCATTGAACTCTAAACGTGGTTCCCCCATTGGGTTGATATTTTGATAATTTTATTACCCATATGATTATTTAGTGGTTCTTTTGTGAATTTTAACACCCCAATCATCCATGGTATTCTTCACCTTGACTAATACAATAGCTTGCGTTGTACGCAAATTCGAGTTCTAACACACCATGACCAATCAAACTAACCGTTATGAACAATATTACGGACATTTTGTAATTTATTAAATTTTATTTTTCAAAATGGAATTCATTTTTGGATTTGAAATATCAAAACTATCTTAGGGTGAATTTTTGATATTTTTATGAAAACATTAAATTGTTGATGAATAGTGAAAATCATTGCGTTACTGTTTAAAATCGAATTTTTATTTAAAGAATTAGTTATCTTATTTAAATTTATATTAGGTATAAGTAGATACATAATACCTATATAATTTCAATGTAATTCATTGAAGAAATTTTATAATATTATTATATATATATATATAATTTTATTGACCTTTTTACCGTCATTTACCAAACTTCTAGGTGCCTTTGCAAATTTGCATAAAATGTAATTTTACCACTTCTATGAATTTAATTTAAAAAATATGAGAGACATGGTTTAAATAAATAAGTGAAATTTTGTTCAATAAGTATAAAATAGATTTTGGTGAACAGTAAATTTTAACTTTTATTTACCGTAGTTAAAAGTAAATTGGGTAATTAAAGATAGAAATGAAATTATAATTACCCTAACACACGTCTTAATTCTATGGGATAAGTGTATTTCTACCAAAAGAACCCTCAGGAATAAAATATGATCCTTTTTCTCCACTTGAATTAGATTAGGACATTTATTATTATTTTCTTTAATGAACAGTTAAAAGTGATAAATTCAATGTTTAATGAATAAAACATTTTTAATATAGAGTTATACATAAGCTAAATTTGACTATAAATATTAACTAAAAATATAAAAATATTTCTTACATAATGGTATTTTATTTGAAATTTTTACACATTAAATAATAAAATTTATTTATTACACAATGATGATGCAGTAATTACCTTATTAATGAATGATTAAAATAATTGATATTATAAATATCCAATAAATTTAAATTGGGACTTCTGATGAATTACACTAATTTTATATGTTAATATTACATTTAAGGGCTTATTAAATAATTTTTTTGAAGTTAAAAGGTTGTTATGACTTTCACAAAAAACAAAACACCAAATAGTGTCAAAATTGACATAAATGAGTTTTTAAAACAAATACTATATTATTAATTTATATAACCTTCCTAAAAATATAAGGTTCGTCCAAAGGACTTATATAAGGTTTTATATATCAATAATGAACCACTTTGGTCTATCTTATTTTTTTATAGTATGTTTATTAACCATTTATTAAAATAATACAAGAATACATGGTAAAAGTAAACTATTTAACTAAGAGTTAATTCTTAAAGATAACGTTAATAAGGAGACCAAACCCTATCTAAAACCTATTAGTTGAGAGTATTTAGAACTATAACCATATTATACTCTAAATAAATCATTATTTATCCATTATAAACCGAATATGATTATATAATAAAATAATATTTCAATCTTTTCCTAAAGTGACCCTCACCTCCCTTATAAAATGGTACTTCCCCTTAACTCAAAATCACACCTCCAAAGCCATTTTTCTTGGCCACCCCTGCACAAATATCCCCCCAACTACCCAAATTCTACCTTGAGGCCTTAATGTGATCATAAATCCAACCTATAGATCCCTTTTTATCAACTCAAATGGAGCACCCGAAGAAGAGGTAATAATTTCACCACCTCTTTCAATGTTCTTTTCTTCTTCCACTTCCTCTTTCTTTGTTGTTTCCATACCAAAATAATAACTCATGTGCCTTATTCAAACTATGATGTTATTATAAATATGTTACATCTATATTAATTATTCTATCCATCTTTTGAATGACAAGTCACCATACGTGTGTACGTACGGCTTACCGTCTCCACGCCGTGTTGTAGTTTGTTATTCAAACATTTCATTATTTGGATGGGTATAAAAATAAATATAATTGATGTAAATAATAAATATAACATGTTAAGGATAATTTATATATGATATAATATCCCATTACATATGATTTCACTATCAATATAATGATAGTGTCGGTCATGGTACGTACGGATTATCGTCTCCATGGACGCGATAAAATTCATTCTCCATTATAACCATTCAAGAATAATTTTCAATTTATGATTAAAAATAAATTTTATGAACTTAATATTATTCTAGATAAGAATAAAATAAATCCTATACATAAAAAAATTCCTTACATAATAATGAATATAATGTAAAAAGAATCAGTTAACACCTGAAATGATGATAGAACTGAAATATTATTAACAAAGCAATATTAGAGGACCATATATGATGTCATATTTATGTATGAAGTTCTTGTATAATTTAATAAAAATGATTTAACTATTATATAAGATTTTAACGTACCCTCTATCATGGAAAAGTACAAGTTAAGGGTTAATTCAACAATCTGTTCATTATCTAAGGTTGTTTATAAATAAGTATCCACTAGGACCTCATTATCATCCACATCCATGTTTCTTAAAAAAACTTCAAAACATTTTTACTATTTTTTGAACTATGGGTTAAAGTCATTTATACAATTTTTTGAATTTTTATAATATGTTTATAAAGGAATCATTTTGTTGTTTTCCAAACAAGGTCCTTTACGAATTTTTCAACAAAATTAAGGGAATAATGTTTTTTAACATATACAGTGAGTGCAGCTATTTTCTGCCATTATAACACCATAGAAGCTTCCCTTACAATATTATAAGAATATTTTCAAAATAAATGTTAACTTTTATAATTATGTGACTTTTAAATGATTTCATAATAGAAAGAGATATTTCTCTCAAATGGTTTTTATTTCATCTATATCAACATCCTTCGATGGATTTTACACTTGTTTGAAGTTTAATTGTTATGATACAATCTTACTGTAAGAATGGTATAGAGTAAGAGGTTTCCAACCTCTGATACCAATTGTAGGATCGAAATATAATATGAGATGCTCAATATACAAGAGGGGGGGTGAATTGTATACTTTAAAAATTACTTTGGAACCTTTAAAGTTAGTTATGAACAACTAGAGTTTCCTTAAGAAAAGGAAAGGGCTAAGTTTAACAAAGTTAAACTAAGTAAATTCACAATACCTCTAACACCAAACTAAACTTGGAAAGAGATTCCAAAAGTAGGTTCCGGAAATATGGTTCCGGAAAGTGAAACTTAACAAAAGTTACAATATGAGATTCTACCTTAAAGCGTATAGAATCTAAACTAATCAGAGTAAGTAAGGAAGTATAAGAAAATTATACTTTCCTTAAGATACAAATTTACAGCGGAATAAAGACAAGTAGTAAAACTACTAGTAACAAGATAATAGTCTTTTAACCCAAAGAGAAGGGTATCCAACAACCTTGGATAAAGGTCCCTTGATTTATACTTTCAAGCAAGTCTGTCTTACCCACACCAGGGTAAGCCCTCGATACGAAGATCGGTGTCTCTGTCTTGCTATCCCCGCAAGCCCTCAACTTCAAGGTAGTTGGCAACCTCTGTCTTTCTCAGCAAGAAAGCCCTCGATCTTTAAGGTAGTCGGCACCTCTGTATTTCTCAGCAAGAAAGCCCTCGATCTTTAAGGTAGTCGGCACCTCTGTCTTCCTATCCCCGGAAGCCCTCGAATGTAATCACCAACATTCGGAGTCGCACGAAGCTTTGAGAGTTAATAAGAGACTCTCTCTCTAGAAATCACTTCAACAGCATGTAGGCACAAAACTCAGTTGTTTTTCCAACAGCTCTGAGCTCTTTCAAATGAGCTCCTATTTATAGGTAAGGTCGGCTCCTTCTCCAACGGTCATATTTTCCTTAAAGTTCGGAGGGACCTGTACACGTGTCACTTAGACAATGGTTAGTTTATAACAAAATGGACGACATCGTTTTATAACAAAGTAAGTGTAACAGAATGCACGACATCGTTTTAAACTCTAACAAAAAAGGTTCGGAATAGAAACTTCGGAGTGAAAGTTCGGAGTGAGTAAATTCAGAGTGTATAAAACAATGATAATCAGATTCTGTTTAATAGGAGAATTCGGAATGAGAATTCGGAGTAGGAATTCGGAATAGGAATTCGTCATCAGAAATCGTAATGAGAATTCATCATCAGAATTCGTAATGAGAATTTATCATCAGAATTCGTAATGAGAATTCGTCATCAGAATTCGTAATAAGAATTCTTTATCAGAATTCGTAATGAGAATTCGGAATGAGATTTCTTCATTAGAATTCGTAATGAGAATTCTTAATTGGAATTCGTAATGAGAATTCTTCATTGGAATTCGTTATGAGAATTCTTCTTCAGAATTCGTAACCTGAATCTGGAATAGAACTAAGTCCGAATTCATATCCGGAATTCGGAATGAAACTTCCTTATAGTTCTTGTCCAGAACCGAATCTAAAAACAGAATGCTTTTTATCAGTTTTAATGATTCCGAGAAAGTGAATCCGAATTTCATACTTAAGAAAAATATTAATGAAAATATGATAAGGATAAATTTTTCTTATAAAAGCGATTTTCCTTAAGAAAGCATTTTTCCTTATAAAAGAAATTTTCCTTAAGAAAGCATTTTCCTTACAAAAGCAATTTTCCTTAAAGATAAGGTGTTTGTGATTTTCAAAACAAGAAGGAATGGAAAAGTCATAAGGAAAACCTTATTGACTCAACAATCTCCCCCTTTTTGGAAAGCACAAACATCCTTACGAAAAAGCTATTCTAAGAAGAAAGAAACACATTAAAGCTTATCTCCCTTGGTTTAAGAATATAGATGAATACGACTAACTCCCCCTTAGGCTTTGAAACTCTAAGGATCATATTCATATTTCCGGAGTGATGTTTCTTTAAGAAAAACTCCCCCTTAAACAAACTCTTATTAGAGTTCTTTTTCCTTGGGTATTTTCCTTTCTCCCCCTTTGAAAAACTCTTATTAGATTTCCTCTTTTTCTTAAGGATCTTTTCCTTCTCCCCCTTTGTGATTTTCAAAAAGAATTTGGAGGGAATGGAAAAAATAACAAAGTACCTGAAAAGATTAGTAACGACAGCAATAGAAACAACAAGCACAATTTTCATTATAATTGAAATGTCAGCAACAAAAAAAAACAGATTACAACAAAAAGATCGGATTGGTCATTTTGGATCTTTCTCCTTCGACATGAGCCCCTTGAGAATTGTCTTGATCTTCTTGAGGTCTTTGTGATCTTCCTCTGCTTGCTTTTCCAGGGCAACTATTATTGCTGACTGAGCTTCAATTATTTCTTCCTGAGCCTTCAACTTTTCTTCCTGAGCTTCCATTTTCTCTTCCTGAGACTTTATCCTTTCTAGAAAGTTGATCCGATGATCTCTTTCAAATTTCCAACTTTGATTAACAGAGTTGAGCTTTCCATTCAGATCTCTTACTTCCTGACTCCGAATGTTCTTTTCCTCTGTCAATTTCTCATCGAATGAGGCAGTCATCTCATGAAACTTCTTGTCCTCGGTTTGAAATGCATCCTTAACATTCTCCTGAAACTCATCCAGCAACCTCATCTCTTCCACATTCTTCTTCGACCAGCTAGTCATCCTTTTGCATGATCTTTTATGGGCTTCGTAACCAATAAAGAAATTTTTGAACTGGGCTTCTATCTCAACACATTTATCCATAACCATGGATACGGAATCAGTTTTCTGATTTAGCGTATGTTGGAGCATCTGGCACCGAGAGTCAATACTGGAGAAGGTCGGAATGGTTCCCACCAACTTCTTCAAGGATTGAACAACAAAATCGTGCCCCAACGATGATGATTCCGAATCTGACAACTTGCTCGGAGAGTTTTCTTCTTCAATAAGCTCCAACTTCCTCTTAGAAGAGCTACCAGCTTCCTTCCTCATACTCTTTTCAGAACTCGGGGTATCAGTAAGAATTTGCTTTCCCTTATCTTTTTCCGGAATTGAGACCTGTTCCGGAGATCTGTTCTCACTATCAGAGACTTGAACAATTTTATCTTCCTCATCAGCAACTTCTTGAACATTGGCTTCCACATTTCCCATCTGAGCAGCATCAAGTAAAATATGTTCTTGACAAGTAACTTCTTCTTCTCCCTTTTCTTCTTCCATTGCAGGAGTAGCAAGCTTTGAAGATTGAGCTTCAGATGTTCGGAGCGAGAGGTGTTCCGAAGGAGTTCCCTTATATTCATCTACTTGTTTGAGCACATCTCCTGTCTCACCACTTCCTTCAGCCGCTTCTTCAACCTCTTCCACTTGCTCTACTTCCTCAGTAGCAACAGCCTCTTCCGGAGTAACAAGATTTCTTCCTGGAGTCTCAGGTAGAGATTCCAGAGAAAAAGATCTTGGAACGGGAATGGTTGCTGAAACCATTTCATTAAACTTCAACAAAGCTTGCACAGCCTCAGCTTCTGACAACTTCTTCTTCAGCTTCTTTTCCTTAGCTTGCTTCTCAAGCTCATCAGCAGCCTTTTCTTTCAGAGCCTTAGCCTCTGCAGGATCCAATCCGAACTGCGGATCTCCTTCCTTCCTCTTCTCCTTGTCAGCTCTCCACTTCGCTGCAACCTCATCAGTATAGGTTTTCTTCTTTTTGGACTTAGGAGGTGCGGAATGGACTTCCTTAGACATAGGTTCCTCAGCATCGCCTACCACTTCTTTCTGCTTCCTCTTCCTTGCCGGCTTGGATGATTCCGGATCAGCCACTTTCGGAGTCACTTCTACTTGAGGAGGTAGATCAATGAACTTCCCTGACTCCTTGTTAAAAGCTATATTCATCCTTTTAAGAGTTGCATCACTGAGCAACATGATCTTGCAAACTTTCGGCTTAGAACTGCAGGCAACCTTGAAGGATTTTAGGCACCTAACTATCAGCTTCGACAATATTGCCGGGTACATTACTATCTGAGCTCTCAGATTTCCCTTCTTCAAGTTCTCAATATTAAGAAGGATATGCTTCATCAGGTTGAACTTCCTTAGATTTATCAGGAAATCCAAGATGTATATCTCACTCTTCTTCAAGCTGTCCTTATCTCCTTTTCTCGGTACGATAAGCCCTTGCACCCATAACTCCAAAATCCTGAAGTTTGTAGAAAGACTTGCTATCTTCGGAGCCTTGTCATCATCCAATCCGATAATTTCTAAGGATTTCTCCTTGTTGAAACTACCCAAGGAGTCTGGAAGAACGTGCGAGATAAACTCAGCTTCCCCTTCATAACTCAGCCCTACCAAGCTTGCAGCCTTGGTGTAAGATAGCTTATATGTCTTGCCATATGATTTGAAGGAGAACTTCTCTCTATTATCTTCCATGAAGAAAGCAACTGACTCATAAAACTCGACAAGCAAGTCAGAGTAAACTTCATCTTGGTTGCCGGTTTTTGATACAGCAACATCTTCCCAGCCATTTAGCTTGATATTCTTTGATATAATAGAATCATAGTTGCTGAAGAAATTCGGATGCACTAACCGTTCTCTGTAGACTAACCACTGTGAAATGGGCTTAGTTGAAGACATTTCTTGAGAAGCTAACTCTGCAGACATTCGGATTAGAAGTCTCTGAGAAGTTCGGAACAGAGAAGGCTGAAGTTCGGAATAGCCTTAAATCAGAGAGTCAGAGCTTCAGCACGCAAAAGCTTGAAATCGATGTGGGACTCAAAAAATAGGGTCCCCTTTATATAAGCAATGGGATGACGGTTCAACTTCCTCGGTTGATCTAACGGTTTAGAATGATCTGAGATCTGATCTAACGGTTGAAAGCTTGAATCCGATCTTTTTGAGGTTTTATTAAAACAAAGATTTAAGAAAACTATAATCTGAAAACAAACTATAAGAAATTGCCAGTAAGTAAAATATGATTACGAAAACTTCAGTAAGGAAATCATACCTTTCGGATTAGCTTAGGAAAGTTATTCGTAATGGGAAATATAAAGACGACTACGAAAAAGTTAATACAAAAAAACTAAATACGAAAACTCAATACGAAAAAGTAAAATATGAAAAACAAAACTTGGTACGAAAATCTGGTTATGAAAGTCCCAGTACGAAAGTTGTCCATTCCGGAAATTTTCAATACGAATACTTTCATTCCAGAAGTATTCTGTACGAAAATATCCATTCTGGAAAATAGTAGTTCCGAAAGTTCCATTCCGGAAATTTTCGTTCCGAAAA
Source organism: Viscum album (assembly GCA_963277665.1). NCBI lineage: Eukaryota > Viridiplantae > Streptophyta > Magnoliopsida > Santalales > Viscaceae > Viscum > Viscum album. The sequence continues at coordinate 120,330,192 of OY728137.1, forward strand.
ATTCGAAAACAAATTTTGAAAAAACTTTGTTAAATAAACAAACAAATGTACTCCCCCTATGAAAAGGAGTTTATTACTGTAAGGAGATTTTTCAACAGAAAGTTAATTAAGGAAGATTACCTTACGGTTATCATTCCTAACTTCTGTTTAATATATTCAAATCTATCAGAAGGCAAGGATTTTGTGAAAATATCAGCAAGTTGATCTTGCGTTCCGATAAACTGAAGAATAATATCTCCTTTAAGTGTGTGATCCCTAAGAAAGTGATGCCTAATATCTATGTGTTTTGCACGAGAGTGATGTGCAGGGTTTTTACTTAGGGCAATGGCACTTGTGTTATCACACAAAATTTGAGTTTTAGAAAAACTCAGGCCATAGTCTGTGAGTGTGTGTTGCATCCACAACACTTGTGCACAACAACTTCCAGCTTCTACATATTCAGCTTCAGCAGTGGAGAGTGCAACAGAATGTTGCTTCTTGAATGACCAAGAAACTAATGAATCTCCTAAGAAATGAAAAGTTCCGGATGTACTTTTCCTATCCATTCTACATCCACCAAAGTCAGCATCAGAAAAGCTTTTTAGAACAAAATCATTTCCAGAAGTATAAAATAATCCTAGATCCATGGTTCCCTTAAGGTAGCGAAAAATTCTTTTTACTGCCTTTAAGTGAGATTCCTTAGGATTGGATTGATATCTTTCACATAAGCATACTGAAAACATTAAGTCTGGTCGACTAGCTGTTAAGTAAAGTAGACTTCCAATCATACCTCTAAAAGATGTTTGATCTACTGGTTTCCCAGCTTCATCAAGATCTAAAGAGTTTGAGGTACCAATGGGAGTACTTATACTCTTAGTGTTGTCATAACCATACTTTTTAAGAAGATCTTTAATATACTTATGTTGAGATATGTAGGTTCCTTCTGGTTTTTGAGAAATTTGAAAACCAAGGAAAAATGTTAACTCACCCATCATACTCATTTCAAACTCAGATTTCATTAGACTAGCAAAGGAGTCAGTCAAAGATTGCTGAGTTGAACCAAATATAATGTCATCAACATAAATTTGAACAATCAAAACATTTTTCTTATCTTTCTTTATAAAAAGGGTTGGATCTGCATTTCCCTTAACATAGTTATTTTGAAGCAAAAATCCAGTGAGTCTATCATACCATGCTCGTGGGGCTTGTTTAAGGCCATACAAAGCTTTGGTAAGTCTAAAAACATGATCAGGATGTTTTGTATCTTCAAATCCAGGAGGTTGTTCAACAAAAACTTCCTCTTGAACATAACCGTTAAGAAAAGCACATTTCACATCCATTTGAAATAGTTTGAAATTAAAGAATGCTGCAAAGGCAAGTAGAATACGGATAGATTCAAGTCTAGCTACTGGAGCATAGGTTTCTTCATAGTCTATTCCTTCTTGGTGATTATAGCCTTTAGCAACAAGTCTAGCCTTATTTCTAACAATGACTCCATTTTCATCACATTTATTTCTGAAGACCCACTTTACTCCAATAACAGAAGTTTCCTTAGGTCTCTCAACCAAGGTCCAGACTTTATTCCTTTCGAATTCATTTAGTTCATCTTGCATTGCTTTGATCCAATCATCATCACCTAAAGCTTCATCAGTGCTTTTAGGTTCTAATTGGGAAAGAAATGCTAGATGTTCTACTTCATTTCTTAAGGAACTTCTGGTCCTTACAGGTTGATTTACATCACCAATGATACTATCACTGGGATGATTCTTAAGAAACATCTGATTTGGGTTTTGTAAAACCTGTTCATCAACATAGGGTAGAAAGTCTTCTGGGGTAAATGTTTCAGAAGTATCTTCTTGAACAATTTCCTTATCAGAAGGTTCTTCTATCAAAGGTTGATAATCATTTTTTGAAAACACATCCGAAGATGTAGGTTGGGAGGTTTTAAAAACAAAAGGGTCTGATTCATCAAATTTTACATGTACTGTTTCCTCAACAGTGCAAGTATTTTTATTAAAAACTCTATAAGCCTTAGAGGTTGTGGAATATCCTAAGAAAATTCCTTCATCTGATTTTGGTGCAAATTTATGTAAGTTATCTTTAGTATTCAAGATGAATACTTTGCAGCCAAAAACCTTGAAGTAGGAAAGTCTAGGTTTTCTACCATTCCATAACTCATAAGGAGTTTTATTAAGAAAAGGTCTAATCAAAACTCGATTTATAGTATAACAAGCAGTACTTACAGCTTCAGCCCAGAAATGTCTAGCAATAGAATATTCACTCAACATGGTTCTAGTTATCTCTTGAAGAATTCTATTTCTTCTTTCAACTACACCATTCTGTTGAGGAATTCTAGGTGCTGAAAAGTTGTGAGTAATACCTTTCTTACTACAAAAAGTTTCAAAATCTGAATTTTGAAATTCTCCTCCATGATCACTATGAATAGTTTTCAATGGAAGGTTTTTCTCATTTTTAACTTGAGCTCTAAAACTTTTGAAATAGGAAAAAGCTTCAGATTTCCTTGCTAGAAAATAGACCCCAAGTAAATCTAGTGTAATCATCAACTAGAACAAACACATAGTATTTGCCTCCAATGCTTCCAGTTTGTGTTGGACCAAAAAGATCCATATGCACCAACTGTAATGCATCGGTTGTTGAGACTTCTCCGATTGACTTAAAACTAGATTTATGTTGCTTTCCATACTGACAAGGATCACAAACTTTAGAAGAATCAAATCTAAGCTCCGGTAGATCCTTAACAAGTTTCTTCTTAGAGAGTTTACATAGGTTTCTAAGATTACAGTGTCCTAATCTTCTATGCCATAACCAAGAGTGATCTTCCATTGCACTTAGGCAAGGTAAATCTTGGCTTCTTAGGTCTTCTAAGTTTAAGGTGTAAACATTCTCTTGCCTATTGGCTGAGAGAATAAGCTCTTCCTTGGAATTGTGAACTAAGCATTTATCATTCCTAAAATTCACAAGGTAACCTTCATCACATAACTGACTTATGCTAATGAGGTTGTGCTTAAGACCTTTAACAAAAAGAACATTTGAAATCAAAGTTTTACCTAAAAGAACTATATTACCAATACCAACAATCTCTCCCTTAGCATTGTCTCCGAAAGTTACCTTTCCTCCTTTCGTTTTGATAATCTTTTCAAAAAAGCTTTTGTTACCAGTCATATGCCGGGAACATCCACTATCCATGTACCAAATATTGTTGCTGGAACTTTCTTTATTTTCCTGAAATTAAGAACAAAGTTAGACTTTCGAAATCCAAACTTGTTTGGATCCGAGACTTCCAGACAATAAAATTTTTGGTACCCACATTTTCTTAGAAAAATAAGCTTTATGAAAACCTAAGGATTGGGTTTTGTTTAAGGAACAATTTCTTGCCCAGTGACCACCACATTGACACTTAGTACAAAATGGGGCACTTTGAGGAACAAAATAATTGTTGCTGAAAACAGGTTTTGCATGGGTATAACCAAATCCGGATTTATTTCTTAAAGGTCATATTTGAGAATACATCTTATCAAAATTTTCCTTACCATGGGTAAAGTTTGATAAACACTTCTTTAAGGAAAAAATTTCGGACTTGAGTTTTACAACCAAGTTTTTATCCTCAAAATCATTAGTTTTAGAACTAGAGTTAAGCTCGAAAACACTTTTATTAGAAATTACTTTTTCTAACTCTTTAGAAAGTTTATTCTTCTCAGAACTTACTTCCTCAAGATTTTTTGAAATATTTTCAAAATCAGCATTTTTCTTATCAAGATCTTTAGAAAGATCTGATATCTCTTTAGTAAGAATAGAATTCCTAGAATTTGCCTTATCAAGTTTCTTGTTGAGTTTGGAATTCTCAATCTCAAGAAGTTCAGCAAACCTAGAGACTTCTTCAAAAGTAGGTAAAGTATTTTCCTCATCAGAAGATGATTCTTCATCAGAAGAGTTATAATACTTACTATCATTAGAATTTAAGGAAACATTAGTCAATGATTCAGCATTTCGTACCTTAGCCATAAGACAATGATTTTCAATAGGTAATCTGGCTATAAGACCAAGATTCTTCTGTCCTGAAGATTCATATTCAGAAGATTCATCTGAAGAGTCACCACCACTGGCACTCCAGGTATCATTAGCTTTCAAAACTTTCTTAGCTTTAGCTTTGTAATACTTCTTCCTGTTTCTGTCTGAATGCCTTTCCTTCCTTTCTTTCTTTCTGAGCATAGGGCAATCTGGTCTAATATGTCCAGCTCTTTTACATTCATAACAAGTAACTTCTCCATCTTTCTTATCTTTTTTATCCTTCTTCTTATACTTGGATTGAAAGTTTCTCTGTCCAGCTATCTTGTTCATCCTTCGAGCAAGATTGGCTAATTCATTTTCTGAAACTTCACTCTCACTAGATTCGGATTAGAAAATAACTTTCTTCGATTTGGATCTGGTTACTCTCTCAGGAGTCTTAGCTTTCATCTGATTTGAAGTTGTAGTAAAAGCAACAGTACCATTTCCATTCTTCTTCTTGATGTTGTCAGCATCTCTCTTCATTCTGGTCTCATGTTGTAGAAGAGTTCCAAATAATTCATCAAGAGTAATTTGAGTAACCTTCCTGTTCTCATCTATAGCTGTTCTCTTGGATTCCCACTCATTGGGCATAATATCGATTATCTTGTCCACAAGAGCTTCATCATCTAAACCTTTCTCTCCCATAGATTGTAGACTGTTGACGATAGTCATAAACCTCTGTTGAACTTTACAGATAGGTTCTCCATAAGGAAAATTGAAGCCATGATATTCAGCTCTAAGCATAGCTCTTCTAGTCTCAATCACCTTAGAAGTCCCAAAGTGTGTAACCTCTAGCTTCTTCCATATACAGTTAGCTGCTTCACAAGAAGAAATTTGGCTATATATATTTCTAGTCATTGAACATAATAAAGTATTGCGTACCTTATAATTGAGTTGATATTCATTCTTTTCCTGGTTAGTAAAGGTTCTGACTTCCTTGTCAGGAATTTTATAGTCACCAGTAAGCATGACAAAGTTATCTACCCCAGTATTGATAACAAAAGTCTTCATACGATCTCTCCAGTATTCATAATCATTACCATCAAAGATAGGTGGCCTTGTAGGATTCAGATTGTCAATAGATCCAACATTAATTCCTGCCATACTTGAAAATAACTTGGATACAAACTTGTTAGTAGCTTAGAATCGCAATCACAAAGTTCGGAATGGGAAAAGTTCGGAATGGAAAATCCGGAAAGACAAAGTTCGGAATGAAAAAATGAGCAAGAAAAACTTGTATGTGAGTACAAGTATTTCAGTAACCAAGGCTCTGATACCAAATGTAAGAATGGTATAGAGTAAGAGGTTTCCAACCTCTGATACCAATTGTAGGATCGAAATATAATATGAGATGCTCAATATACAAGAGGGGGGGTGAATTGTATACTTTAAAAATTCCTTTGGAACCTTTAAAGTTAGTTATGAACAACTAGAGTTTCCTTAAGAAAAGGAAAGGGCTAAGTTTAACAAAGTTAAACTAAGTAAATTCACAATACCTCTAACACCAAACTAAACTTGGAAAGAGATTCCAAAAGTAGGTTCCGGAAATATGGTTCCGGAAAGTGAAACTTAACAAAAGTTACAATATGAGATTCTACCTTAAAGCGTATAGAATCTAAACTAATCAGAGTAAGTAAGGAAGTATAAGAAAATTATACTTTCCTTAAGATACAAATTTACAGCGGAATAAAGACAAGTAGTAAAACTACTAGTAACAAGATAATAGTCTTTTAACCCAAAGAGAAGGGTATCCAACAACCTTGGATAAAGGTCCCTTGATTTATACTTTCAAGCAAGTCTGTCTTACCCACACCAGGGTAAGCCCTCGATACGAAGATCGGTGTCTCTGTCTTGCTATCCCCGCAAGCCCTCAACTTCAAGGTAGTTGGCAACCTCTGTCTTTCTCAGCAAGAAAGCCCTCGATCTTTAAGGTAGTCGGCACCTCTGTCTTTCTCAGCAAGAAAGCCCTCGATCTTTAAGGTAGTCGGCACCTCTGTCTTCCTATCCCCGGAAGCCCTCGAATGTAATCACCAACATTCGGAGTCGCACGAAGCTTTGAGAGTTAATAAGAGACTCTCTCTCTAGAAATCACTTCAACAGCATGTAGGCACAAAACTCAGTTGTTTTTCCAACAACTCTGAGCTCTTTCAAATGAGCTCCTATTTATAGGTAAGGTCGGCTCCTTCTCCAACGGTCATATTTTCCTTAAAGTTCAGAGGGACCTGTACACGTGTCACTTAGACAATGGTTAGTTTATAACAAAATGGACGACATCGTTTTATAACAAAGTAAGTGTAACAGAATGCACGACATCGTTTTAAACTCTAACAAAAAAGGTTCGGAATAGAAACTTCGGAGTGAAAGTTCGGAGTGAGTAAATTCAGAGTGTATAAAACAATGATAATCAGATTCTGTTTAATAGGAGAATTCGGAATGAGAATTCGGAGTAGGAATTCGGAATAGGAATTCGTCATCAGAAATCGTAATGAGAATTCATCATCAGAATTCGTAATGAGAATTTATCATCAGAATTCGTAATGAGAATTCGTCATCAGAATTCGTAATAAGAATTCTTTATCAGAATTCGTAATGAGAATTCGGAATGAGATTTCTTCATTAGAATTCGTAATGAGAATTCTTAATTGGAATTCGTAATGAGAATTCTTCATTGGAATTCGTTATGAGAATTCTTCTTCAGAATTCGTAACCTGAATCTGGAATAGAACTAAGTCAGAATTCATATCCGGAATTCAGAATGAAACTTCCTTATAGTTCTTGTCCAGAACCGAATCTAAAAACAGAATGCTTTTTATCAGTTTTAATGATTCCGAGAAAGTGAATCCGAATTTCATACTTAAGAAAAATATTAATGAAAATATGATAAGGATAAATTTTTCTTATAAAAGCGATTTTCCTTAAGAAAGCATTTTTCCTTATAAAAGCAATTTTCCTTATAAAATCATTTTCCTTACAAAAGCAATTTTCCTTAAAGATAAGGTGTTTGTGATTTTCAAAACAAGAAGGAATGGAAAAGTCATAAGGAAAACCTTATTGACTCAACACTTACATATTGTATTAATGGTTTTTTGATATGTTCGACTATGCATGTGTAATTTTTATACCATTCATGGTTTATGGTTAAAGTATTAAAAAAAATTATGCTATTTTTAATACTAATGTTTATGTTATGTTTCAGCCTTTTCTTATGAGGAAGGTATTAGACTTAGTAAGTGAGGGGTGGAGCCCTCTATAGTTCCCTGATGCATCGGTAGGTCTCATAAGACTAACTAGTGTCTTGGAAAAAGGCCTTGAAAAATATATTAATTTGTAGTCATGGCGCGAGGCCTTGACTATGTGGTTATGATGTTCGGCATTATGCATTCCATCATTATGTAATTCGATATTGATATTACATTATATCATTTGACTAGTAGAATTTTCATGTGAATACGTAAATGGAATTGTTTGATTTATCCTTTCCATGTTATGCGGGTGTTTAATTTTAAAAAGCTTGTGTTTTAGTCTTATACATTGCCTTAAATGTTTGTGTTTATTTATGAATGTTTCTGCAATATTGTTTTCCTTACTGAGCACTCGATGTCACCCCATTCTATATTTTATTTTTCCCAAGATGTGAAGAAGTATATAATGATGGACCTACAGGGATAGTCTAAGGGAGATGAATGTGTTAAAAGGAGACACAATGTTGTTGTTTTTTATTTTATAATGTAACGTAAAACTTATGTTTGTATCTGGTACATTTAAGACTACTAAACTGATTGGTATTTCAGTATTTGAACCCTTGTGATCATTAAAATGTTATGTAATAATGCACCAACTCTGGGTAACTAGGGTCAGGTTGTTACAGTTGGTATCAAAGGAATTTTATTACAAACCTTAGAAAATAGATTTATAAAAACTCTGATTATAGAACATTTCTCAAAGATAAGCATTGCGGATTATTATAGAATAACTTCCTAGAATTTTGGTAATGTAGATATTTTGTGAGTTTTCCAAAAAATACATCCCTGTGTGGATATGAGAAGGTAGAGGCAACTCGGGTACAGATGTACCTAGGAGTGAAAACACCGACAAGGAGTTTCAGGCTTGACATGGGATATCCTGGTACACGACAATGGGCCTTGTTGCACTCTTGGTTATGACACTCTCGGGGGATATGCTTAGGATAATACACATTTTTATTACAAACCATTATGAAGGATTTATGATTATGAACCTCCTTAAAGAAAATATTTTTATTTTTATGGATTATAACCACAAATCTTTCAATTTATGTTATGTTTTTTTACAAGTTTTGAATTATGTATTTCGATTCATAAACTAATCTATCGTATGACATTGTTCAGATATGGCACCTAGTGTATGGAATGGAAACCATATCAATGCATGTAATATATTTATAGATTTCTCTCCTACTCAATATAATTATTGTGGACTTATTGATTCAACTGGTGTTGATCAGCTTATCACCATACTAGGAAAACACACTTAGGTTTTGAATAATAACCTTACCTGTATGGAGGACCCTGATCCACAACACGTAGGATCAATGTTATACCTCTTCATGGAGCAACAACCACCAACATTCATTGGGACTTAAAATCCATTTGTATCTAAGAAATGGATAAGTTACTTAGATAAAATATTTCATGCTTTAGGGAGTAGTGAAAGGGAAAAGGTTTTCATGGCATTTTATCATCTCACGGGAGATGTAGATCAATGTTAGTCATTAATTAAAATCACAAAGGAGGATGAAAAAGTATAAAATATGGAATGGATGGAGTTTAAACAGATTTTCATGGAAAAATAATTTCTTCATGACCATCGAGAGGATATGGAAAGAAAATTTTTGAGTCTGAGGAAAAAGGAGGATGAAAATGTTGCAAAGTATGAGGCTATCTTTAAAAGGTTAGAAATGCATGCAATTGATTATATATGTAACCCAAGGAGTAATATTTATAGATTCTTTGATGGGTTAAAACCATTTATCCATCAAGTAGTAGTCTCACAATCCTTCTCATTGTACAAGTATATTGTCTCATGTTCTATTAAGAAAGAAAAGGAATTATTTACGTCTTATGAATTTACAGCAAAGCAAGAGAAGAAGAGATCTGTTGAAAACTCTTGAAATGAAAATAATGGGAAGAAGGGAAAAGTCGAATTTCTATCATGCGATAAATCAGGGGAAAAACACCCTGGTACTTGCCTGAAGGGAATGGGATTATGTTATAAGTGTGGTGAAAAAGGCAACCAAGATCATGATTGCAAGAGAAAGAAAAAGGTTGTCAATGTTGAATGCTACAATTATATAGAAATTTGAAATTATACAAATGAATATCCTAAGCACCAATGAATATTACCTCATAAAAGGACAAGGGTGCAAAGCCGAGCTTATGCAATCACTACTACTAAGTTTGAAGGTTTGAATGTCATAGTGGTAGGTAATTTAATGGTTTTCTCAAGTTTAGCCAATGCTTTATTTGATTCTGGATCATCTCATAGTTTCATATCTTCCCAGTTTTATAAAAAAATAGATATTTCAAATTTGATTTAACAAGGGAGTTATCACGACCTGCCTTCACCAAGATGAACCAAGGGATAGAAAACTGCCAGAACCTTCCTTCATCAAGTTGAAGGAGAGATAATGACCCCCAATACCTACCTTTATTAAGCCCCAGAGTGGCGACTATCACCAAGGGTATAGAATCATGCGCAATATTGAAGGCATTACCCATTTTTATTTTGTAGGATCGGGAGATAAGATAGTAAATCCCAAACAACACGTAAACTAGAAGTTCAATTAAAGCCCAAAAAAATTCCATTCCCATATGAAATTTTCAAATAACAGGTGATAAAATACAAGAAAACTCCATAGGTAAATACCAAAGAAAACAAAAGAACAACAGAAACTATCCCAACATCTGAACTAGTACGGCCCCGCACGGTCCTTGAAGTCCTCCTGGAAACCTGAAAGCAGTTTTATATACATAGGGTGAGTGTATAGATATACTTAGTAAAGAAAAAAAAGCTTTTGTGCACAAGTGGGGAGACACTATAATACCTCATGGGAAAAGGAGACAACCAAAGCACCTAGAAATGAAACTATCCACCCAATCCTCACCAAGGAACACTCCCCAAATAATGAAATTCAAGTAAAATAATAGTATCAACACATCGTTGTCGGGGTACCCCGCACCGTTTTCCCATTGGTTATTGAAAACATACTACGCTTCAGACCTTCCCCTAAATTTTCACCGCAGTCCCACTGCCATTACCACCCAACACAAATCTGGGCTACCACAACCCCTCACCCCACCTGTAAACACCTAGTCCACAACCACACGTAATTATGCTCGCAGACACCTGGTCTAGAACAACTACTGCCACGCCTGAAGACACCTGGGCCCGAACAACAACTTCCATGCCCGAAGACACTTGGGCCTCTTCCCGAGGATTCTTGGGAAACAACCATCCCACACACACCTGGGCTAACCAACACAACATTTCCTGCCCAAAGAATCTTGTTCTATAATGTACCTCAGGTCATCACAGCCTTCCCGAAGAGTCTTTGGATACTTAAGAAAGGGAGAAAAAGGTGCTAATAACTAGCCACTTGTAGGAGTGTTGGGAAAAACACCTTCCCCCATTGAAATGGTGGTGTTCGGCATGAAGTGCTCAACTTGGGTGGGGTGGAAATAAGAAAAATGTGATCTAAATTATACCTATAGGTATACAAGCACTCATCCCAACCTAGGGGTTCTAAAACCAGCCTATTGACAAACACCCTAGTTACTATTCATTCCTAAAAAAGAACACCACCCACAACCAACTCACAAATCATCCCAGAAAACAAATTCCCATTTAACCCGTTCATGTATTCACATTTGAGTGGTTCTATTTTAGATATTTATTCACTACTTGGTAACTAATAGGCATATCCACTAGCCATGGAAGGAAAAATAACCAAGCATAAGATTAAGCATTCACACCTGGTTCTTTTGTAAGGACATGACAATAAAAGGTATTTGTGAGTTCCCATAATGTATTGGAGCCAAACCAAGACCCACCATATGGCCCCACATGGCCTAAGATCCATAAATCAACACTTTCACCACAACAGGGGATCCCATACCCATCCATGTCACCCCACAAGAATCAATCAGAACAACCACAGATATTTTCATCCATTTAATCAATTGGGTTTACACGATTAACCAATTACCATGATACAGCCATTAAATCATAGAATTAACCAAGAAAACATAGGATCATTAGTGCACAGATAAGGACAACCAATGGCCATGATTTTCAGTAGACATAATCCCATAAAATTCACAACATATAATCAAGGATAAAAAGGTACAGCAGAAACATCAACTCACCCCTTTATTCTTTAAAAGTCCATTTATTATCTTTATTAAGATTTGGTTTCATCCATTACCATAAAAATAGTAGCACACCGATCCCAAAAGAAACACAGTAATGAGATACAAAGTAGGAACCCTACTTGGATGATCAACGATCGAAGTTTCTCTCCATACGCTAAGAACTGGGGATGCATGACTTGCAAAGGAGGAACTCCAAGGACTCTAAGAGTGAGCAGAATATCTCCATCACATCTGCACTACTTGCCTCAAGAAGGTGGGGACTCCAAACGCACCATGTAGAAGAAGGAAAAGAGACCAACCCATAAGAAGAAGAATTCTTGTGCGATAAAAAGGATATATCTTAGAGGTACGGGATATGAAAATATTGAATGGATTTAAAGGATGGTCATAGTTTCACCACACGGTTGGATGGTTACACACGATGGAATAAATTTTTTATTAAATAATTCTCATTAGATTGATGGCCATGTTAGTTTTGCATTAAAATATTTCATTTAAAGTAAGGAAAATGGTTTTTTTAGTATTTCCCACCCTTAGGGATTTAAAACATTGTTTATGGAACTAAAAAAGGCTTTAAACCACTTTAAAAATGTTAAAAGACTCAAAAGTGGTGTTACGGGAAATTGGGGAAAGAAATCCCGACAAGCCCTTCAGGGCACTGATCAGTGACACAGAGATCGGTGTCACTGATGGGTGACACCATGGTGACATCCTGCTATTGATATGCTGCCCTTCAGATCTGGACTTACTAATGGGTTCTAGGTCATCCCAAACAATAGAAATTGTAAAATTAATGGATCAAGAGGGTCTGGTTTATTAAAATATATACCTCTCAAACTATTCTCATCCTTGAAAATTAAAACCAAACTCGATATAGAGAGAGAGATCCGAACAACCACCTCAAAAGATACATATCATGGCTAAACCACCCTAGACATCTATGAACACCTCACCCTCGAGAAACCACACAAACATATTAAGGTCATACCATCCAGCCATATGGTTTAGTGAGTCCCTTTCTCCATGTTAAGATACAATCCTCTTTGGGTGGAACTAACTCGTCCGCATGGGTTTTAATCACATCCACTTTAATGAGTCTTTATTAGGTATCAGGTCCATCATTTTCCACAGTCAGAACTCTACATACAAACTCATAGAGTAGGGAAAACCACATATCTCATAAACCAACAAGGTTAGAATTACATCACAACATGTCATAAAAACAAGAACATCAAGGATGGCCTGGAACAGCAACTTAAAATAGCTCTGGGCACTGGGCGTGCATTTGAGATTCTCTTTCCCAAGTAATCTCCTCGAGGCCATTGTGCCTCCACAACACACGAACTAAAGGGATGGTTCATCCACGAAGCACTTTCCCCTTTTGATCCTCAATCCTCACTGGTCGCTCAATGAACATAGCTTCATCCCTTATATCCAACTCACCCCAATCAATGAAATGAGGATCATCGTGTAGATATCGATGAAGCTGGGAGATGTGGAAAACATCATGGATCCTTTCCATCTAAGGTGGAAATGCCAACTGATATGCCACCTCACCAACATTCCCCAAAAATTTGAATGGTCCGATGAAACTAGGAGAGAGCTTTCTTCCCTTACCGAACCTTCATAGCCCACGTCGAGGGGAAACATTCAAGAACACATGGTCTCCATCCTCAAACTCCAAGGACCTCATCCTACGATCGGAATCTGACATCTAATAGTCCTAGGCCACCTTCATCATCTCTCTTATAAGTTGGACCTTATCCGTCATGCTCTTCACCACTTATGGGCCAAGAACACCTACTTCCCAAACATCTGTCAAGCTCACAGGTGAGTGACACAATATCTCCTAAAAAGATTTGAATGGAGCCATGCCAAGGTAGATTGATAGATATTATTGTAGGAAAACTCTACAAAAGGCATGTGTCTCACCCACGATCCCCCAAAGACCAAAACACATGCTATTAGCATATACTCTGAAATCTAGATGGTGCGCTCTGTCTGACCATCTGTCTGGGGGTGGAAGGATGTTCTAAGAATTAGTTGGGTGCCAAAAGCATGATACAATCCATTCTAGACCCGTGAGGTAAATTGGGTATCCTAATTGGAGACTATGGACCTAAGAAAACCATGAAACCGTACTACCTCATCCACATACGACTATGCTAGGGAATCCACTGTACTCGACTTTTTGATTGCCAGGAAGTGATCTAATTTCATCAGCCGGTCCAGCACTACCTAAATAGCATCACGTCCCCTTGAATTATTGGTATTATCTCGATGAAATCAATCGAGATTTCATCCCACTTCCACTCGGGGACATCTAAAGGTTGTAACAGACCTCCTAGGACGTGGTGTTTGGCCTTCACCTACTAACACACAAGGAACTTTTCAATGAACTCTGCAACTCCCTACTTCACCCGAGGCCACCAGAACAGACCCCTCAAGCCCCCAGTACATTTTGGAAACTCTGGGGTGTACCGTGAGGGGTGAGTTTTGGAACTCACCAAGAACTCTCTCATGCATTCCCATGGGGACAAACAACTTCCTTCGGAAAAGAATCTGATTTTGACCATCCTCCAACCACCCTTCTAGATCATTTTTGGGTTAACCTGATTATGCATCACTTTACTCTATGAGTCTCCCCATTGAGACTCTTCTACCTACCGCAATAGAGAGGAATACACTTTTAACTGAAATAGACAACCTCAACCAGCATCCACCCTTGCATCCAGGTGTAGGGCATCCAACACTTCCATCACCTTCCAAGCATTTTCTGACTCTCGAACTGCATCCTTCTATGAATTCCTACTCAAGGCATCACCCACCACATTCCCTTTCCTTCAGTTCAAGATATTTTGAAGTCTTAGTCCTGGAGAAACTCCATCCACCTCAGTTTCTTCAAGTTTACGTCTTGTTGAATAAAGATATACTTCAAGCTCTTGTGAACCGTGAAGACCACAAAGCACTCCCCGATGAGGTAGTTTTTCCACAACATTAGTACGAACACAACTACTGTGAGATCCAATTCATGGTTGGAATAGTTATGATCATGGGGACATAACTGCTTAGACCCATAAGAGATCACCCCCTGATGCATCAGCACACACCCCAAGCCTTGGACTAAATCATCACGAAACAACTCAAGTATCACCCCTTCTTCTGGAAACCTCACTACTGGGGAACTAATCAACCTCCCCTTTATAAAACTGAAGGTTTTCTGGAACCACTTACTCCATACAAAATCCTAGTCATTATTGGTCATGGATGTCAAAGGTGCTGCAACTCGAGTGAAGTTGGGAACGAATCTCCGATAGTAACCTGCTAGTCCCAGGAAACTAAGAACCTTCGTAAAAATCTTGTGTGCTTCCCAAGAAACAATTTCCTAGACCTTTGATGGGTCCACCATTATTCCCCACTCAGAAACCACATTTCCAAGGAGTGCACTTATCGTGTTTAGAACATGCGCATGGAAAGCTTCCCATAGAGTTGTGGCTATCAGAGGACCTCTAAAACCATTCTTAGATGCTCAGTGTGATCCACATATGATATTGAGTAGATAATGATGTGGTCAATAAAGAAAACTATGAAATGGTCCATATATTCCTAGAAGACAGAGTTTGTGATTCTCATGAACACGGTAGGTGCATTCGTAACGACGTATGACAAGACGATGAACTCAAAGAGACCATATCTATACCTGAATGCAGTACTCGAGATGTCACCCTCCACCCTCAACTGGTGATATACTGACCACAGGTCTATCTTAGAGAACCATCTTTCCCCCTTCAATTGGTCAAAGAGTTCCTCTATCCTCAGGAGAGGCTAACGGGTCTTGACCATTACCTGGTTCAATCTCTAGTAGTCTATACATAGCCTGAGAACACCATCTACCTTCTTCGAAAACAAGACCGGAGTGCCCCATGGTGATATGCTTGGTCAAATAAAACCCTTCTTCATCAGATCATCAATATAAATCTATAACTCCCACAGCTCATAAGGCACCATCTAATAGGGGTCCATCGAAATCGGATGAGCACCAGGTTGAAAGTCTATTCTAAACTCAATGTCACATCAAGGGGGTAGAGTCACCACCTCCTCTGGGAAGACATCCATGTACTCACTAACAATCTCAAAGACATCCACCATCATTGTATCTACAGACTCTACTGACAGCTCTTCTGACATGGATTGAAGGGGCTCCACTTGCCGGTTGACCTCTTGTCAACCCCACTCACCAAAGAAGGTTACACGTTGTTCAACCACATCTAAAAACACGATCATTCTTTGAAAGCATTAGAAAATAGCAGATATGGAGGAAAGCCAATCGATGCATAGAATGAAATCATACATATTCATATTCAGAAAGAGAAGGTCCCCACTAGAGTGATGAGGTCCCAACATCAGTCTACATTCTCGGAAAACACAAGACAAGCTGGTCTGACCTCTGACTAGCATACTCAAAACCAGTGGTATAGAAATTCTCTCTTTGTCTAGACCCAAATCATAGGCTAGAATGGCTGCAACAAAGGAGTGTGAATATAGTGAATCAAATAAGGAATATGCAAGAGTACTAAACAAGCAAATAATACCTTGAATGACTTCTGGACCTGCTAGAACTGCAGTCTTTGTGGCGTGCAAATTCCCACGCACATCTCCTCTACCACTCAGCTATTGGTTGCCTCCCCGACCACGCCCAGGTTGATGTCCTTGAGGTGCACCCTAGGGTCTGCCTCCTCCTACCTTGTCTTCTCTCAGAGGAGTGGGATCTGGCTATTTCTACTGCTGAAAGGGCATTACTGGAAACTGCTACTGCTGAGGTGGGAGCTGAACCTGCCTACCCTCACTGTACTGCACTCGATCTGGGCACTGATACTGAAGGTGCCCATGGCTGCCACATATGAAGCACCTCATTTATGGGCCTGCAAGGAAAGGGTGATGACTGGGTGATCAAAACTAGAACTTCTAGGGCCTGCTCCCCACTGGCCAAAACCTAAAAGGCCCTAATGATGGAGGCATGCTACTGACAGCCTTTCCCTTTGACGAGCCCAACTGGCTCCCCTCTCACGGCACACCTCCCAACGTGTGCATCCTCTCTACCACTTCATACTTCTTCTAGACCTCCAAGTGCAATGGTACAGTGAAGGGAGTAACATCATACTAAGGATAAGGTTAGAGTGCCTCCTCTATATGCCTCGCATGAGACTCCTCATCTAGGAAGAGGTACGGAGCATAGAGAAGGAGATCCTTGAACTTGATCTCAAACTCTCTCACAATCATACTCTTTTGCTGAAAGGAGAGTAGCTCCTTCCCCTTCTCAACCTTAATCATGGAAGAGATGAATTACACCTAGAACTCCCTCTCAAAGTCAGTCCATGTAACCTCAGCATCCCTCTTCGCTCCAAGATTGGCCTTCCACCACTAATGCGATGCTCCCCACATCTATCTTATAGCCAGAGGAACCCAATACTCCTTTGAAACCCAAATCAATTTGAATGTTATCACCAGATCCTTGAGCCATCTCTCTATCTCCATATCCATGATGCATCCCTCATACTTCTTGAGGGTCTGCTGCTGAAATACACAAAGGTTCCTTTGCCACTGATCATCCTTCTCCTCTAATTCAACCCTCTATTGATCAACCAAATCAACCTACTAGGACTCGATCTCCCTAACTACATGTGGTCATCCTCTAGGTGTCATAGCTATAAGGTAAACAAGGAATGCATATGCCCATGTAGTGTAGAAGATTTCTTTTAATTTTTCTTAGACATCTTATTCATTTTAAATCCCCAAAATACCCAAGACACACAAGAACACAAGTCATTATGAGGTTTGTACCTTTCCTAGGGTTTCTGACCTACAATCATCCTAGCCTCACTTGGTCATTCGGTAGGCCCAAGGTCCATGCATTGGATCAAGGGGGGGGGCTAAAATCTCATGTGCTAGCCAGCCTTCACTGGATTATTTTATGCACCAAGATTTATTAACATTTTTTCCCTACCATCTCATGCAATCCTCATTATGCCTAACCTCAAGCTAGATCATATCTCTCACCCTCTGCCTTTGATACCATTCTATCACAACCCGCCTTCCCCAAGATGATGGGAGGGACATAAATCTACCAGAACCTTCTTTATTCAAGTTGAAGGAGAGATAATGACCCCCCGAGTCCCACCTTCATTAGGCCCCAGAGTGGAGACTAGAACCAAGGGTATAGAATCATGCGTAATATAGAAGGCATTACCCTTTTTTATTTTGTAGAATCAGGATCTAAGATAGTAAATCCCAAAAAACAAATAAACTAGAAGTAAAAGAAAATCCCAAACAACCCCTTTCCCTTATGAATGTTTCAAACAACAAGTGCTACAATACAAGAAAACTTGAAAGGTAAATACTGAGGAAAATAAAACAGCAATAGAAATTGTAACAACGTCTAAAATAGTACATCCCCACATGGTCCTCAATTTCTTCCAGGAAACCTAAAAGATGTTTTATATACGTTGGGTGAGTATATAGGTATACTCAGTAGAGAGAACCAAAATCTCTCAAGTAAAATTGGGGAGACATTCAATTTCCCTGTGAGAAAAGGAGATAACCAAAGCACCTAGAAAAGAAACTATCCACCCAAACCTCACCAAGGAACACTACCCAAATAACCAATGTCAAGTAAAATAATATTAAAAACACATCGATGTTTGGGTACCCCGCACAGCTTTACCACATAGTATTGAAAAAATCTTACGCGTCTGACCTTCCCTGCTATTTTAACTACAGTCCCACTGTCATACCCCGCCCGCACACACCTGGGATACCACAACCACTCACCCCGCCCACAAACACCTGGTCCACAACCACATGTAACCACACCTGCAGACACCTAGGCCAGAAAAACTACCACCACACCCGAAGACACCTGGGCCCAAACAACTACTACCATGCCTGAAGACACGTGGGCCTCATCTCAAAGATTATTTGGAAACAAACTCCCACACACACCTGGGCTAACCACTATAGTGTTCCCTGCCTGAATAATATTGGGTTATAATAGACCTCAGGCCATCATAGCCTAACTAAAGAGTGTTGTGATACTCAGTAAAGGGAGTATAAAAGGAGCTAATAAACATTCACTTGTAGGATTGTTGGAAAAAACACATTTCCCCATTGAAATGGGGGTGTTCGACACAAAGTGCTCAACTTGGGTGGGGAGAAAATAAGAAACATAAGAGCTAAACTATAGATATAGGTAAAAAGCACTCATCCCAACCTACGGGTTCCAAAACCATACTATACATAAACACCCTCATTATAATTCATTCATAAAAAGCACACCACCCACAGCCAAGTCAAAACTCATCACAGAAAAAAATTCCCATTGAAACTATTCTTGTCTTCACATTTCAGTGGTTCTATTTTAGATAATTCATCACGACTAGGAAAATAACAGGAATATCTACTAGCCAAGGATGTAAAAACAACCAAGCAATAGATTAAGCATTCACACCCAGTTCTTTTGTAAAGTCACGACAACAAAAGGGGTATATGAGATCCCTCAATGTAATAGAACAGAAAAAATCCCCACCATAAGGCCCCACACGGCCTTATATCCACAAAACAACGTTTGCACCACAACAGGGGATCCCATCCCCATCCATGTCACCCCACAAGAATCCAGCAGAACAACCACAAATATTTACATCCATTTAATTAACCGGGTTTACATGTTTAACCAATTTCCATATTATATCCATTCAATCATAGAACTAACCAAAAAATAGAGGATCATTAGTGAAAAAGTAAGGAACACCAACTGCCATGATTTTCATTGGACATAATCCCATAAAATCCAAAACATATAATCAAGGATAAAAGAGTACAATAGAAACATCAACTCACCCTTTCATTCTTTAGAACTTATTTTATTATATTCATTAAAGTTAAGTTGCATCCATTCACTTAAAAAATTAGCATACTCACCCCGCATGATACACAGTAAAGAGAGACGAAGGAGGAACCCTACTTTATGATCAACGATTGAAGTTTATCTCCACGCACCAGGAACTAGGAATGCGCGACTTTCAAAGGAGGAACTCTGGGGACTAAAAGAGTAAGAAGAAAAGATCCAACACAGGTTCACAACTTTCCTCAAGAAGGGGGGGAATCAAAACGCACCAATAAGAAAAAGGAAAATAGAAAATCTGCAAAGAAGTAGAATTCATGTGCGACAAAAAGGTGAGATCTTGGAGGTACAGGATATGAAACTCTGTAATGGATTTAAAGGTAGATTATGGTTTCACCATGTAGTTGGACAGTTACACATGATGGAATAAATTTGTTGTTTAATAATTATCATCATAGAGGTTGCCATGTAAGCAGTGCATTAAAAGAGTTCATTTAAAGAGAGGAAAATGGTTTTGTTGATGGTCTCCTACCCTTAGGGGATTCAAAACATTTTTTTATGGGGATAAAACCATCTTTAAATAACCTTAAAAATATTAAAAGACTAAAAAGTGTCGTTACGATAAACTAGGGAAAGAAATCCCGACAAGCCCTTCATGGCACCGATCAGCGACACACAGATCAGTGACATCGCGGTGACATCCTGCCACTAATACATCACCCATCAAATCTAGACTTACTGATGGGGTCCAGGTCTTCTTAAACACCAGAAACCGGCAATGTAGTTGACTAGGAGGGTCTAGGACATTATAAGAGTTGTCATCCAAAACCACTAAGGGAAGTATCATTATAACAAAGTTTTGTGAATGAGTTCCCATTAGGTCATATAAATGTTCTTTATCTGCTGATCTCATCATTATACCCAGGATGTAATTTGATATAATCATCTGTATGGATTGGATTTCAGAACATAATGGGAAAATTTATTTTAAGAAGGAAGTTACAATTTTTTATAATCATATGGAATACCTTATCATTAGAGAAGAAATGTCACTATCTGATTCTTGTCTACATCCACCCCTAATATCTCTACTAAATTCAATTATTAGGGAGGAAGATAATGAAATAAAAATGGGAGAGGAAAAGAATGTTCGAATAGAGGACATACTTATTGTAAAAATATTTGTTGATGATTTTCCAGAGGATTTAAATGGACATCTTCCATAATGAGAAATTGAGTTTGTTCTTGATTTAATTCCCAGTTCATGGCCCATATCAAAGAGCCCTTATAGAATGGCCACTATGGAATTATTGGAACTAATGAAACAACTATAGTAATTGAGTAATAAAGTACTTATTCTCCCTAGTGTTTCTCCATGAGGAGACTCTGTTATTTTTGTTAAGAAGAATGATGGATCTATGAGGTTGTGCATTGGATCTAGGGAGATCAATGCTATAAAAATAAAGAAAAAGTATCCCCTACCTCTCATTGATGATTTATTTGATCAGATTCCTAGAACTCAATTCTTTTTAATGATTGACCTTCGATCTGGATATCATTAGTTGTGTGTGAAGAAGGAATACATTCTGAAGACAGAATTTCATACCAATTATGGGCATTACGAGTTTACAGTGATGCCTTTGGGACTGACTAATCCACCCTCTGTTTTCAGGGATGTATTGAATAGAGTTTTCAAGGAATATCTTGATGACTTTGTAGTTGAATTTATTGATGATATCATGGTATACTAAAAAAAACTATGAAGATCGTGAAAATAACTTGTGTAGTAGTCTGAAAAACCTCAGAAGAAATGAATTATATGGGTTGTTTAGCAAGTGTGAATTCTGGCTTCTGGAGATTTCTTTTCTTGGCCACATTGCCTCTAAGGATGAAATCTCTATTGAACCATCTATGAAAAGAGAATTACAATAATGTCTATCACTAACGAGTATAACTTAGGTATGTAGTTTTATTGTTTCATCAAGTTATTGTTGACTTTTTGTCTAGAATGTTTCCCGATTGCAAAACACATTAACCAAAATCACATATAAAGGGTTTAATTTTTTGGAAAAAAGTTCATGAAGAATGATTTGAAGAACTAAAGAAAAGATTAGTCATTGCTCCTATCTTGACTCTCCCATTGAGGAATGATGGGTTTGTTATTTATAGTAATTCATAAAAAAAGGATTTGGTTGGTTCCTTATGAAGAATGATATAGTTATTGCATATGCATCACAACAGCTAAAAATTCATGAAAAAAACTATATGACTCAGGATCTTGAGCTTGCAGTTGTAATTTTTTTCTTTGAAGATATGGAGACACTATCTCTATGGTGAAAATGTGAGATATTTACTGATCATAGGAGTTTGAAGTATATTTTCTCAAAGAAAGAACTTAACATGAGGCAAAGATGATGGATTGAACTACTCAATGATTATGATTTCACTTTTCACTACCACCTGGGGAAGCCATATAAGGTGGCAGATGCTTTGAGAAGAAAGGATCATGGAGTTTTAAACAATATGATATTTGAAACGGATCCAGTGTTCATGGATCTAGTAGAGATTGAGATGAGAATAATCATGGAAGGTAAAACATCAATACTTTTTCAAATGGTTGCCAAAAAATATTTACTATAAAGGATAAGAAGTTCCCAGACTAATGATGAGAAGTTTTAAAAGAAAAATTAAGCTGTGAATGATGGGAGATTGACTGACTTCGTATATAAAGATGGATTTTTGGTATTTGGGAAGAGAATTTGTGTTACTGACATACCTAATCTAAAAATAGAATTATTGGATGATTCTTATAGCTCTAATTTCCCTATACACCCTGGTAGTACTATGATGTATAGATATTTGAAGGAACATTTTTGGTGGGGCAACATGAAGAGGGAGATTACTGATTATGTGTCAAGATGTATGGTTTTTCAACAGGTTAAGGCCAGAAGAAAACATCCTAGAGGTGTCATGAAACCTCTTCCCATACTTGAGTGAAAATTGGAGGATATTACGATGGAATTCGTGATGGGGCTACCAAAAACTCCTAGAAGGAATAATGAAATATGGGTCATTGTTGATCGTCTTACCAAGTAATCACATTTTCATTCTATAAGAGAAGATTTACCACTTGAACGTTTAGAAAGACTATATATTAATGAAGTTTTAACCCTTCAGGGAGTACCCCTATCGACTATTTCTGATCATGATCCCTATTTTACATCAAGATTCTAGAAAATTCTTTAAAAGGCCTTGGATACTGAACTTCGTTTGAGAACTACATACCACCCTCAAACTGATGGAAAATCAGAATGGACTATTCAAACCATAGAAGACATGTTGAGATCATTCTCACTGGACTTTCAAGGTATGTGGGATTAATATTTACCTCTAGTATAATTTTCCTATAACAATAGCCTCCATTCAAGTATTTAGATGGCACCATATGAAGCGTTATATGGAAAGAGAATTCGCACAACAACTTGTTGGGATGATGCTGGTGAAAGAAAACTCATAGGAAAATAAATTGTTGAAAAAACAATGGAAAACGTGAAGGTTATCCAAACACACATCAATGCATCTCAAAGTAGGAAAAATAGCTATACTGGTAACTGAAGGAAAGATTTGGAATTTCAAGTAAGAGATCATGTTTTCATTAATGTATCTCCATGGAAGGGTGTTATATGATTTGGTAAGAAGGGAAAACTAATGCCCAGGTACATAGGACATTTTGAAATTCTAGAAAGAATTGGATTTGTAGCTTACCGTTTGGAAATGCCACCAAGTGTCTCTAAAGTTCATGATGTGTTCCATGTACTGTTGTTAAAGAAATACAAGCCTGACCTAATGCATGTACTCACCTATGAAGAAATAGAACTGGAACCCACTCTGTCTAATTTTGAAGAGCCTGTCGATATTCTTGATACTATAGAACAAGTGATGAGAAACTGAATGGCTTGTCTGGTAAAAGATCTATGGAGAAACCATAAGATGGAAGAGGCAACGTGGGAACCCATGGAACTTATGAAGAAGAACCACCCGAATATTTTTATGCAGTAATATTTTGGAAATTTTGAGGACAAAATTATTTGAAGAAGGGAATAATCTAACACCCAAAGCTTCCATGGTATGCTTATCTTTGAATAATACAATATCTTGGGTTGAACACAACTTCAAGTTCTAATACACCACGACCAATAAAACTAGCCATTATGAATAGTAATACCCCTGTTTTGAAATTTTATACATTTTTTTTTCAAAATGGACTTCATTTTTGGATTCATAATATCAAAATTAGTTTTGGGTGAATTAATGATATTTTTCTGAAAACGTTCAATTTTTGATGAATAGTGAAAGACATTGCGTTATTAATTTAAACCGAATTATTATTTAAATAATTAGTTATTTTATTTAAATTTATATTAGTAAAAATAGATACATATTACTTATATATGTTCAATGAAATTCATTGGAGTCATTTTATAATAATATTAGATATATAAAATTTTATTGAACTTTTAACCGCCTTTTACCCACCTTCTTGGCGCATTTGCAAATTTACATAAAACGTAATTTTACAGCTTTTGTGAATTAAATTTCAAAAATATAAGAGACACGGTTGAAATTAGTAAGTAAAATGTGGTTCAATAAGATGAAAATAATTTTTGGTGAATAGTAACTTTTGACTTTTATTTACCACAGTTAAAAGTAAATTAGGTAATTAAAGGTGAAAATGATATTATAATTATCCTAACACAAGTCATAATTATGTTGGATAAATGTATTTTGACCCAAATAAACTTTAGGAATAAAATATAATCCTTTTGTTCTACTTGGATTACATTAGGACGTTTATTATTATTTTATTTAAAGAAGAGTTAAAAGTGTTAAATTCAAAGTTTAATAACTAAAAAAATTGAATATAGAGTTATACATAAGATAAATTCAACTATAAATATTCATTAAAAATCTAAAAAAAATTTCTACGTGATGGTATTTTATTTTTAATTTTTAGACATTAAATTATTAAATTTGTTTATGACGCAATGATGATGCAGTAATTACCTTATTAATGAAAGATTAAAATAATTGATATTCTGAATATCCTAATAAATGTAAATTGAGACATCTAATTAATTCCACTGATTTTTTGACTTAATATGAAATTTTATAGTTTATTAAAAAATATTCTAAGTGATAATGTTTTTATGATTTCCACAAAAACAAAATTCCCAATAGTGTCAAAATTGACATAAATGACTTTTTAAAATAAATATTATATTATTAATTGATATAATATTCTTAAAAATATAAGGTGCATCCAAATGACTTAGATAAAAATATATATATCAATAATGAACCACTTTGGGTTCTCTTGGATTTTTATAGTATGTCTATTAACCATTTATAAAATAATACCAGAATCATGGTAAAAGTTAAACTATTTAACTAAGAGTTAAATCTAAAATATAAGGTTAATAAGGTAACAAAAACCTCTCTAAAACCTATTTTTTTTAAAGGATTTAGAACCATACCTAACTTATCCGTAAAATAAATTATTTTTTCCATTATAAACTGAATATGATTGTATAATTAAATAATATTTCAAGATTTTCCAAAAGTGACCCACACATCTCTTATAAAAGGGTACTTCACCTTCACTAAAAATCACTCATCCATAGGAATTTGGCTCAGCCAGACCTACTCAAATATCCTCCCAACTACCCTCACTACAACCTAGAGTCCTTACATTGATCATAAATCCAACCTAAGGAGCCCTTTTGATCAACTCAAAAAGAAGCAGCCAAAGAAGAGGTAATAATTTCACCACCTCTTTCAAAGTTCTTTTCTTATTCCACTTCCTTTTTATTTTATTTCCGTAACATAACAATAACTACATTATATTATACATACATTTATTTTATTATAAATATGGTACAACCATAATTATTATTCTATCCAACCTATGAATGATGAGTCTCCATACCTGTGTACGTCCAGCTTACCGTCTCCACGTTGTGGTGTAGTTTGTTATTCAAACACTTCATTATATGGATAGGTATAATAATTAGTATAAATGATGTAAAATAATAAATATAACATGTTAATATTTATTTATATATGATATTCCATCCAATTACATATGATTTCACCATCAATACAATGATATTGTTGCTAGTGTGTACGTACGGAGTACCGTCTCCATGAACGCGAAGAAATTCAACCTCCACATAACCATTTAAGAATAATTTTAAATTTATGATTAAAAAATGTTTAATAACTTAATAAAATTATGTATATAAATCAAATACATCCTATTTATAACAAACATGGCTTATGTAACCAATCATATAAAGGAAAAAAAATCAGTTAACACCTGAAACTTTGATACTACTAAAATATTATTAATAAAGAAATATTAGAGGATCATATATGATATCATATTTATGTATGAGGTTATTTTATATTTTAATAATAATGATTTAACTATTATATAATATTTTAACGTACCCTTGATCAAGGAAATTTACAATGTAATGGTTAATTCTATAATCTCTTCATTATCAAAGGTAGTTTATACATGAGTATCCACTGGGTTCTCTTTATCATCCACATCTATGTTTCTTAAAAATGTATTTCAAAACATGTTTACTATTTCTTAAACTATGGGTTAATGTAATTTATACCCTTGTTTGACTTTTTATAATATTCTTATAAATTAATGTTTCTGTCATTATCCAAACAAGTTTCTTTATGACCTTTTCGACAAAATTAATGAAAGAATTTTTTTTAACTAATACAGCGAGTGCGGCTATTTTCCTACGTTATAACACTTTTGAAGCTTACCTTACAAGATTATAAGAATATTTTGAAAAAAATTGATTTTATAATTATGTGTCTTTTAAATGATTTCAAAATTGAAAGAGATATTTCTCTCTAATGGTTTTGATTTCATCTATGTCAACATCCTTTAATGGATTTTACACTTATTTGAAGTAGATTTGTTATGATACAATCTTCCATATTTTATTGAATATTTTGTGATATGTTTGACAGTATTAGTGTTATTATTATACCATTCATGTTTTATGTTTAATGTATTAACATTTTTTATGCTATTTTTAATACAAATGTTTATGTTATGTTTCAACCTTTTAATATGAGGAATGCATTAGACTTAGAAGGTTACGGGGGGAGACCCCTATAGATCCTCGATTCATCGGTAGTTCTTAGGAGAAAAACTAGTGTCTTGGAAGAAGGTCTTGAAAAAATTGTATTTGTAGTCTTATAATGAGGCCTTGACTATGTGTTTATGTTTTCAAGAATTATGCATTCCATCATTATGAAATTGGATATTGAAATTACATTTGATTATTAGACTAGTAGAATATCTATGTGAATAGGTAAATGGAATTATTTGATTTATATTTTCCATATTATGCTAAATTTATAGTTTAAAGGGCTTCTGTTTTAATCTTATACATTACCTTAAATGTTTATACTTGTTTATGAATGTTTCTTCTATTTTTTTATCCTTACTGAGAACTCGATCTCACCCCTTTCAATGTTTTATTTTTCCCAAGATGCAAATAAGTTTATTATGACTGAACTGCAGGGATAGTCTAAGGAAGATGAATGTGTTAAAAGAAGACACAATTTTTTTATTATAATTTCATAATTTAATGTAAAACATATGTTTGTATCTAGTACTTCCAAGGCTGCTAAACTGATTGATCTTTCCGGATTTGATCCCTTGTGATCATGCCAATGTTATATAATAATGCACCGACTCTTGGTAACTAGGGTCGGGGAATTACAAGAATTAAATTAAAATATTACAATAAGTTAAAATATATTTTAACCTAAAATAATCAATAAATCGATTTTTTTGGAGTTTTTTAGGAAATAAGGGTTAGAGAATTCTCTTCACATAGATACCCCCATCGAAGTTGGAGGAATTCATCGAATAATGAGAAATTGATGATAATATGTAGGTTCATTTTATTATTATATGTCGATGTGATAATATAATGAGATAAAATTTAATTATTAATTCTTATTCTCTATTATAAAAATTTTACAGTAAAATTAATATATAAAAAAGGTCAAAGAATAAAGATCATAATGAAATTGGAATAAAAATAATCAAAATGAAATGTTGTCATTTATATAGATTTGTTTTATTTTATAAATCAAATATCAATTATTTGAATCCAAGAACCAAAATTTCATAATAAAATCCTGATATATCATGATCCTATATCTTAAACAAATATAATTAAATAATTCTAGTGAAATTTGGATGTACGATTTTATAGATATTATAGAGCGATTTTTTATTCCTTTTTGAATAATTTTGAGAATATATCAAATCCCTGGGGAATATTTTTTTGAAGAATATTTCATTGTTCTACTTGTGAATAAAACAACTAATCAAGATAATATTAATAAAATCTAATATAGATATTATATGTTATTCAATGATAGTTTTTTGTTAAATTTTTTCTTATCTCTATATTTTGGTGGCATTTTAAATTAAAGGGTAAAAAGCAATGTTTCTATAATCATCATGATAATATGAACCTATTGTGAAAATTTTGCATCCACTACATACAATAACTCTCTTGGTTATTTTTAATGGGAGAGGTAACTAGTGTAGTGTGTCTAGTTTTATGTTGAGGATGTATGGTGTGAACCACATACATTCTTATTATAGAGTGCACTCTTGGGTTCTACTAGAAACCCATATCCCGCACTCTCATATCATATTATAGAAACATGTATTATTTATAAATTTTCCTAATACCTACTAAAAATACACAAACACAACCCTCCATAATTAAAATATTTGTAAAAAATATTTAGTCACTTACATACCTAATCCCTTTAAGGTCTAGTGTTTTAGAGATCTTGGAAAACCATTCGTTTAAAAACCCCAAATGTTTCCCATAAAATGGGAATTTTTATCAGAAAATCAATGATTCCTTATTTAACCCAAGGTATTAAATATCTTCTAGAAAATTATTCATGCCTAATATCCTTCTAATCATGTCATACATAATACTTTTAATCATTACCTAGGGAATTGAATCATGTGAAATGGTGAGCTTAAACATTCAATTTGAGTAAACATGATTGAAGATAATTTATGATCATAGGTGAACATGTGATAAATATATGGGTATGAGCACATAATAAAGGTACAATAAAATATCATAAATAAATCATATCCAATAAAATAAGGATCATAATTCAATAATAATAACATAATTATTTTTTAAAAAAGAATTAAATATCATTGGATCATGTAATCATTAGAATATGGAAACAATATAAAAGATGTCACCATAAGATTAAATCAAGGTTCATTGTCAATAAAACATAACATATTGAATAGTGTCCCATAATGGATTGGGTTTAAAACCCAGCCCCATAGATTTCATATCATGTGATATAAAAAATTACCTATTTTAATGAAGGTGTATATAATTTTTGGATCACTTTCTACATCATAATATGTTCATGTATATGTGCACCACATAAGATAGGAATCATAATTCCATCATACCATATTTAACCCATGAGAATGAAATCTGTTTAAAATATATATATACCAAAATTTCCATAAGATATCTAAAGAAACGATATAGATTTTATCATTATAGAATATCCCATATTAATTATAAGAATTATTATATTAAGTTTAAATAAAAGAAATACACTTGTATAAGAAGGTGAGTTACATAAAACTTTCAAATAATATCATATAATAAGGGATATAGAATTGGATTTTTTTATTCCACAATTTCTTTTAACAAAAAAAACAACATAACATAACTTAGAGGGTAATATAAAAAACATAAATCCATTAGAAATAGTTTTTTTCTCTATGGGAAAATATTAGATAAATTATAAAAATAATTTTAAAAAATATTTTGAAATTTTGATGTAAAAACAAACTTATAAGTCACATCTAAAATATAGTTCAAGGGTATAAAAATAAGGTATTCATAACCATAATTATAAAATAATTACAAATATTGAAACCATGAAAACAAATTATGTTAAATATAATTAATGTTGAGTAGAAGATAAATATATTCTTAAGTGGAATAAAATCCCATTTTTATTCTTCTTAAATTATAACTTTTTTAAGAAAAATTCAAAAAACAATGATAATAGGAATTACCTTATTCAACTATGAAAATAGTAATAATGAGCCTCATTTGTATGAATGGTTATAAATATAGGAAAATTCATTCATGTGGTAATGCTTACAAATAAGATTCATAAAACATTATTCTAAAGAAATTCACCATTGACTCGTGTGGAAAACCATTAAAAGAAATTTCAAGTATTTTTAAATAAAGACAATGATAATGAAAATTTAACATAAAAATCATTCAATTATATAGAACAATTGTATTGAAAAAATATTTTATGTTTTGGAATATGGATGTGCCCTCAATCATAGTGAGAGTTTTCACTTATGAGGTTGGTGGGTGGGATATTTATAAATATAAGTGTGAGATCAAAAATTAGAGGGTTGCAACATCAAAATGAAATGTATTTGGGAGTGGTCTAAGACTTAAGAGGTTCTATATGTTATTAGTTTTGTCATAGAATATTTAGGGTTTGATATTCAAATTTAAGAGAAAATAGCCATGGGTGCATAGTTAGTACATGGTTAGTGCCAATAATTCACCCCAACTGTACAAACAAATTTTTATAGTCACACAACTTGTTCAAACAATTAATTTTGATTTCGATAACCATGTAAAAATTGTAGTAAATCGTAGAGGTTTTTTCCTTATTTTTTTCGTAGTTTCTAAGGATGTGAAAAATGGAGTTCTTGGGATTGTGATTTCAGCATGTTTGGGGAAATACATATAAAACCATTTGTAAAAAACATGTTCCCATTTAAAATGAGAAAATTAAAAACAAATACCATTTGAAACTCTTTTTTTAGCTCCCTTTATTTTTTATGTTTTAAAGAACCCCCTTACATTCAATATCCCTTCCTTCTCCTATTCTCATGGGTGAATCTATTTTTTCAGGGTCAAATCAAGTTTTTTCCCTTTAATTAGAGATTTTAGAGTAAGTTTATCTCTCTGGATCTTTCTATTTGGTTTTTCCTTTGTTTTTTAGTTGTGTTCTTATTTATTTACAAAATTTGTCCTATTATTAGTGAGTTTTTTTTTGTTTCTCACTTTATGTTTATTTTTGATAAATAGATAGTTGATACTCAATGGGTATACTCTCTAAATAATAATATAAGTGGTAAATTTAATTCAACAAATAGTCTATTATATTTATCCAAGTTTTTGGGTTCTAGGATCATGCTGTATTTTTGGGCATCAGTCTAAATTAAAAGAAATGTGCTAAAATATTGTTTCCTTGGATAATAGACTAATTTATCATGTCATGGAAATAATAAATGATAATTCCTAATTGATCCCTTTATAAATTAGGTAACCTTGTAAATAGATAGAAAAATGGTTTTTTCTAGGGAGAAGTAAATATATTATATTAAAGTGTAATTTATGTTTGATTTTATTGTGAAGTAATTAGAGATTAATTCATTTTTTATCAAATGAAGTTTCATAACGATAAGTTTCAAAATATAATTAGAACATTAAATGGATAAATAATTTTTCACATGTAAAGGTCAATTTTAAGAAAATATAATGTGGGTTTTAAAATGAAATAGATTATGGTAATGAGTATAGTGATTTTACAGGTTATTAAAATATGAAATGGTAAATATTTATTATATTGGATTGGTTAATTTAAATCAATAAATCATGATTCATGGGATTAATTGATACATTTTAATGTGAATTAAATATTAAAATTATTTAATGAAAATTAAAAATTAGGATTTATATGTGTGTTGATCAGGAATTTCAGGATGAGATACGTTAATTCCATAAGATACATTCTACTTTGGAATTTCAAGAAGGGTTCTTGGATTCTATATGATAATTAATGTCTAGGAACGCTAGGATGAACACTAGGTTTCTACATAATTGAGAATGACTTGATAAGGGTATGTGGAGTATCTAGATTTTATGATTCTTGATGATTGGTAATGTGGAGATGAGTGATGGGATTCTATGGGAATACAAGGATGAGTATCTGGATTTCATATGATGACTGGTGATAAGGTAATGCTGGGATTATATCTTAGATTCCATTTTAATTCAAGGATTACTACTCAAATCCCATGTGATACCTTGGTATACATGGAATTACAAAATAAACACAATATTCCATATGGTTATTTAAGGTTCGCACGGTTCACAAGAAGTGCATAGATACACCTTTGTATTTTCTGAAGTATGTAGGACCAATCATGGACCTTGACCAAAAGGTAGATAATAATATAACTGGCCTTAGGTATCATTGTGAACCCAAGGTTCCTATTGATATTTATTAGTTTTTATTAATTGTTTATAACTAATAAACTATTTACATTGAGCACTTCTGCATGAAATTTTATATCAAACTATTTATTTTAGACAAACTATTGATGGTGACCTACTATGTTTTACTCATAACCACCTCGAGAATCCATGGCACTTTGGTACCAAAGAACATATCATTATTTTTTCACTATTAATAGGTAAAGGTAAAGGCTTGATGTTGTTTATGGTTGAATTTTCATTCTATTGTGGTTTTAGATGATGATTCTTGGATAGAATTAGGGATAGTTGTGAATAATCCGTATTTAAGATTCATTTTAGTATTTCATTTTTCTTGTAAATGATCCACCCTTGGGGGAGACTTCGTATGGATAGAATACATATTATTATGAAATATTTTACAATTTTTATTTTCTTTTAACTTTACCTACTTTATTTGTGATGTTTATATTGGTTGTTTAATGAGTATTATGATTAATTACACTGGTATAGCTTCTCTGACATCTGGGTTTAGTGTAACTCCCTACCCAAAACAACTATGTATAAGTGAGAGAGTCACACAACCATGGGTGTGCCTCTTCATATAAAAGAGTTTACTAACTGTAAGTAGAGGGTCCAAATATCATTAATGGGGATACTATACCTTTAGTGATATTTCCAAAAACCAATAATATGAATAAATTATAAATAACTCAGAGTAATGAAGAAGAATAAAAAATATCAAATGTAATGTCAAATAACAATAGTTTCAATAAATAAATGTTCTTACTATGTATATATAGGAAAAAATAAATAAATAAATAAAACTATTGGAATCCTATGGTGTATATCGTGATCTTGATTCCAACTCCATTCTCTAAATCAAATTTTTCCACCATGGACCCTTTCCTATGTCTTCATCCCTATACATGAAATATTTATACTTTATGAGAGGCTCACATAGGGTGTGAGTAATAAAACCCATTAGGAAATGAAAAATTATTCCATAAAAATATTTCATATGTATAATAGTTTTATTCCATGATAAAATAAATGTGTAATCAAGAATAAAAATAATATACCAAGAAATCTTATTCTAATAAAGACAGCATGATCCCTATCCTTAATTTCTTCAGTTCCATACCGGAAAGATAATAGTAGGATATCACAAGTGATCAATAACTATTCATAAGGTTGGTAATCATGTCACCGAGAAGTCTCATGGAATAGAATCATATTAGGCCTCCAAGACGTCTTATTCTAGCTCTATCATGGGTCAGATCTCTATATCATTTTACCTTTTTCCCATCACTGGTAGTGTATCTTCTAGAGATTTTGTAATATATTTTTTTCAAATTAATTAATTATTTTTGAAATTTCCATTTCACACAACATTGAATATAGCTAGTGTTATAAGAAAGCACTATGTTTTGGTTTCACTTCATGCAACCCCAAGTTAATCATAAACTAAGTGGAACATTATGTTTAGATTGTTTTACACACAATTTTTAGTTCATTCAATAGCTTTCATTACACGCAAGGGTGAGTTTTACCAATCTAAAATATATTATTAATATTTTTGTTAAATTATTATTACAGTTAACATGTATCCATTTGAATAGATGTTACAAATAAGATTAAATAAATTGAGAAAATATGAAAAACACATATAAATAAAATAAATCATTTGGTTATCAATTAGTAGAAATAAATGTAAGAACTATTTTAGAATAATGAAATTTCTTATCTAAGAAAACTATTTTTCTATTAGCTCAACAAATTAAACAAACCAATTTTGATTGATTTTTTCAATAAAATTTATGTTTTATATATTAAATAAATATTTTTTAAACTCATCACATATATTTTATTGGTATATGATAAGAATAACTATAATTTTATGAATAGAAAAATCTATTTTTATATAAGGTAATTTTACCTCCTTTAAATGGTGAAAATATTTTAAATATAAATTTATCCTCTTTCATAATTTAATTTTACAAAATAAACTTCAATTTTGAGTTCATATTGTGAACATTATATTAGGGTTTATTTTTGGGATTTTTCGGAAAAACATGATTTTTGGATTCATCTGATGTAAGGGAGACCTCTCAATAGTTTTTAAATTTTTATATTAACAAGAATTCCACTCCTCCACCACTATAAAAAGGGCACCCCCCCCCCACACACACACTTCATCACAGTAATAAATGCCTTTTTCTCAGACAAAAGCTACCCAAATATCCTCCCAAATTACCTTCATTCATACTAGAGGCCTCACTTTTGGAATAAATCCAAATAAGGAATCACTTTGGTGTAAACCAAAAGGAGTTACCCAAAGAAGAGGTAATATCATTCCATAAGAACTTTTGTTTTATTTCATTATCCACCACCTCAAATATTCTTATTATATGATAATACAACATCCTAAGTTTATAAAATATACTTATATGTCTTTATTTTATTTTTTTAACCCACACACCCACAGTTCCATCAAATGGTCTATGCAATCACTATTCTTGTGTACGCCGGACATTTTCCTTACGAACTGATGTCATTGGTTCTTCCACTATCACATTTAAAGGTTGGGAATAATATTATAAATTCTATTTTTATATGATATTTATGATATTAATAATATATTCAGGCTTTCTAAACTATTATTTATCATATAACATCATTATTTATAATTTGTGAAAATATTATATCTTCGTCTATGGATGTGTGGACTACTGCCTCCCCAATGTGATGTGATTCCTTCACACTTTACATAAAATTTATTAGGGATGGGTTTAGTAAAATTATATTATATATTTGAAATAACAATTCTACAATAAAGATAATATACATATATATATATCATTTACATTTATTTTTCAAAAATATGAAAATAAATCATTTAATTTTCTTTTTTAATATACGACATGAAAATCAAAACAACATTAATGTGTATGTATCGACTACAGTATCCATTAATGGTGTATTTAAAATATTATTTATATATATTATAGATTATTTTTAATAAATATATACTGAATATCTATTATATTTATATCATTTTTTACATTATTTAAGTAAGTAAATAATGTTCTAAGTAAGAGGCCCGATAATAAAAAGTCAAATCGTGTATGAAAAACATAGCGGTTACTACCAAAAAAATACACTAAACCTGGAATTGTTGATAAATGGGTAATATAAATTTTTAATAAAATCATATATGGTATGATATATAATAATATTTTTCTTTCTTAGATGTAAAATAAACTAATATTTATTATACAGGAGGTTTGAATGTGTATAAAGAATGTCAAGACATAAGGTAAGGGTTTTCTCATGTCAATTTTATTTTGATTTATTCCATATTCATCACTCGTTTATTTTGTGTGATGTATATAATTACGATAAATATATTATTTTATTCATATAATTTAATATAAGTGTATTTACATATCCATTGGATTGCCTCTCTTTCAAGGGGTTTATGGTTCAAGAGATACCAAATCAGTAAAGTAATTTTGTCTCAATTTTCCTTATTTGAGACAC
Organism: Viscum album; assembly: GCA_963277665.1. NCBI lineage: Eukaryota > Viridiplantae > Streptophyta > Magnoliopsida > Santalales > Viscaceae > Viscum > Viscum album. The sequence goes on from OY728137.1 coordinate 120,365,495, forward strand.
ATTCCACGTTTTAAACCTATATTGTTTTAATAGATGTATAAAATTCCCTTTGAACCATTATATACTGAATATAATTATTCACATGATATTTTAATCTTCATTTAATGTTATTATTTCATGGGGATTATGATTCAAATTTAACAAGTTGGTAACATTTTATTTCTACAATCTCATCATTTATTGGGATTGTTTATGAGTATGCTTACATTGATTCAATGTTTTGATCCATATCCCAATAAATATCAGGAAATTTATTCTTTTATGGTTATTCATGATATATTAATTTAATTTTATTATTTTTACACTCTTTGGTAATTAATATAATTAAGAAAGTATTTTTAATAAAATCTGAATGTATCTCCCTCTTTAGTCTGCAATCTAGGTTATTTCATAACCATATTTTCTAAAAACAAATTCCAAAATGATCCATTATTTTCCAATGATCCTTAAAAGAAATTTTTACCCATTTTTTACCATTTAAATAAAGGGGTTTTAATATAGAAATCGTCATTTCATTTCCAGATCAAGGAAATTTTCTAAACATTTTGTGGAGAAAAATGAATGTTCGGAATGTATGGATTTATCCTCTGTAATAACTTCTATTTCATTGAATCTTCCTTTTATAGTTTACAAGATAAATTTTTTGAAGAAAATATTTTTCCATAATATTCTGTAATTTCATTTTTAGGGGTTTTTTTGAAGAAAATGGTTTCCAAAAATGGTTTCTGTTCAAGAAGTGTTTTAAATGATTTATAAAGCTTCTTTTAAATGGTTTCAAAACTATTTTCAAAGAAAAAGGTTTTCAATAATTTTTTATTCTTTAAAAACATTTTAAATGCTATAAATATACCTTTATAAGTTTTCGAGGAAAAATATTTTAAATTGTTTTTCAAGATTCCTTCAAATGTTTTCAAGGAAAGGGGTTTTCAAAATTTTATTAGTATTCTTTTATATGTTTTCAGGGAATAAAGTTTTCAAAATATTTTCAATCTTCATTAATATGTTTTCAAGTTAAAACGTTTTCAAAAAAATCAAGATTATTTCATAGGTTTTCATGTAAAAAGGATTTCAAAATGTTTTCTATATTCCATGATAAGTTATCAAAAAAGAAGTTTTCAACTTGTTTTCAAGAATAATTTATATATTTTTAAGGAAAAATATTTCCAAAATGCATTTAAAATTACTTTATAAGTTTTAATGGTTTTTTTAATGAAAAATGTTTTTAAAATGTTGTATGTGTTAAAAAATAATACTTCTATATGACAATGGATATTTTTCTCAAGAAATTATTTTAAAATTATTCTCAAAAATTATGTTTCATCTAATTTGTTGGTGTTACACCAGCCTTTCTAGGGATATGATGAAGGGTTCCATTCATATTCTTTCACTGGATTTTTTTTTGTGATGGAATGATGTTTATGAAACTTTTACATATTTAAAATGTTATAATTTTATGAAACCCATTTATCTTTCATGGGTTATATTCGTACGAAACCCGCTTCTTTTCATGGGTTCTGATTTGATGAAATAGTCTTTTCTCTAGGTTATGATATGATGACATGATTATAATTACCATATCATTTGATGGTATATGATTATATAAGATCCTATGGAAAACATATGTATGATTTCATTATAAGATGGGTGGTGCCTATATATCCCTCTAATGTATTAGGAAAAGATTTATACCTCATAGGATAGACATTGCCAGAATGGGGAATTCACTTAGTTTTGTTAAGGAATTTTTTTTGTTATGGTGGTTTTTAGAGTGAACTTTAACTACTAAGATGGTCATGGGAGTGAGCCATGACAACCAATATGGTTTGTAGAGAGAACACATTCCACAAATATATTATTGTCATTATGTCTTGACTACTATAGAAATAATTTTTATTTTATTATTTTTCTTCCACAAATTTTATGTCTTATTCCTGTGATAATATTTCATGTATTATGATATAGATTCTATTTTGATTCATTCCATATTAATTGTAAATATTTATTCAATTATTCAGGCTTATGATATTTTATATATAGGGTATGATCTTCAAATTTTATGATCTTCTTCCCATACATCTATGTTCATGTTATTCTTATATGTCTCCCTTGTTTACCCTTATAGAGTATCTAAGAACACCCCTTTTTTATGTTTCCTTTCCTTGGGTTATGAATAAATATTTTAAGTAAGAGTAATAATTGGGAAGATATTGAATGGAGATGTTGAATATCTTTCCCCATGATAGAATATTAATTTTTTATGTTTCTAATGATTCTAAACTATTATGGTCCTCGAGTATGTACTTTTTTAATGTGTTGAATATTACTGAAAATGGTGTAATATCGATATATGTTTAGTTTGTGTCACTATTGCTGGTATCAAATGAAAATATTAGTCCATAATTTGATACTAGGATGGAAATATCTTAGTGAGACCCTTATAGATATTTCTATGGATATTTCTAGGGATGTCTCTTATGATAATCTTATGTTGTCATAGATTCAAAAGAAGGATTCAAAATTTAGATATATTATAAGTGGTTTTCAATGATTATGTGGTTTTCATCTATGATAAGTGTTGCCCACACTATTATTTTTGGTTTTATTAATGGATATAACCAAAAGAAACTTTGTTAAAATTAAATGTTATAGACAATTTACAGATTATCCATCAAATGGGATGACCACTAGAGTGAATGATGTTGTGATCATTCCTAATAAGTTTTCAAGGAACATGATTAACAATGTGTACCTAAACCAAATATCATTCTCACTAAAGAAGATTAATAAAGAGTTCAATGAGAGTTTAATTAAGGGAGACCATTGAGAAAAGAAGATTTAGTTTCCTCTATATTATGAATTTGGAAAGAAACACCCTAGAAATTGTCTTAGAAGAATAGTAACATGTTTTGAATCTTTAAAAGAAGGACACAAAGAACGTAGCTACAAGAGTAAAATAAAAAGTTTGGTTAAATTAATGAATGAGAATAATTTCCTCCCTAAGACATCATATATGGTTCAATGCTTTAAATTTCAAATGAATCAGCACTAAGAAAATCAATTTCCTCTGTGGAAAGATCCTAAAGGGAATCAGTAAGGTGTTATGATTAATGGTTATATTGCTGATAATTATAAGACTATGTGTGAAATTTGAATGGAAATAGGTATTAAGTAATAGAATGAGGTATCCTTGTAATTAGATTAAGGATTATGTAATTGATGTTTTTATGTATTTGGTTTCAAGATTTATGAATTATAAAATATAAAAGGTTTGTTGAGTTTACGATTATTTATAATGATTTACCATAAAATGATGAATGGTTCTAATGGACTAGAAAATTGATTAAATTAAATGGTTATTTTTAGGTAAAACACATGAATAAGTTAAATATAATGCTTAATATTTTCTTGATATTGAGATAATGATGATTCGATAATGATATGTTGTATTTGAATAAGTAAATTTGATGGTACTAATTACCTTAGAACTCATTAAGGATTTGTTGAAAAAAAATCTATGTTATCATGGTTACATTTACAAATTTTTTATTAATGAAATATATCCCTGAGAAAGCATCCATTTTTTCAATAAGGGTGTCTGGTAATTCATGTTATTACCAAGCTTCAAGAGACTTCATGATAAAGGTACTCACATGTTTGAAATGTGACAACCAAGAGAGAACTTATGATATATAGGAGATCAATGTTAAGCTGATTTAGTGAACTTATTTCAAAATATTTGGATTCACATCTAATGAAAGGGTTATGTGGTCAACGATTTATTTAACAGTTTAAGTTAAACTTCAGATGTAATTTTAGAGATTAAAATATTTTCAATACATATACATATTTTATGAATATTCAGTATCCTTTGTTATCAATTTTTGTTGTGATGATAACTAAATATAGATGGAATGAATTATCATTTTACCTGTGGATCTTATGGTCTATCAGTGCTTTGGGGATAAAAATTTCACCTTCAATTTTTTTTGGAGTAAGATATGAAGTGGAAATTGGTCCAGACACAATTAAAGGGTATTATTTTGAATATGAAATTGAATAAAATCATGTAAGTATATCTAATTATGTTCTTATATAGTAAAATAATTCATCAAATCTTGGTAAAGTATACTGAAATATATTTATCCTAATACCTCCATTTCTGTTTAACTAATGTTCTTATAAATCATCATATTTTTATGGTTTTGAGTCCCTTCACTTTCCATTGATCATTCACATGATAGTGATAAATTAACTTTATCAATTATCTATGTTTATCCTCATTTTTCAATCTTCACTCCCAACCTATGTTCTCCTACATGGAAACCTAGTTATGAGTAACTTTGGGTAACTATTTTGGTTCCAACTTCCCATTTTTAAAAGAATATTCAGTATTCATTATTACAATGTGGGTTTAAAAAAATGTAACTTTTAAGTATTAAACCTTTTATAACCAATATTAATTTTGAGGGATAAATTCATTTTAATGGGTAAGAATGTAACACCCTGAGATTTTGTGAAATATTTTTTTGAGTTAATTTAATCTTTCTTATATTTTTTATTTCACACAACCCATAATATAGCTTATGTTATATGAAATCACTAAGTTCGTCTTTCATTTCACACAATACTGGTTCAATATTCCACAACATGTAACACTATGTTTTTCTTCTGTTACACGCAATTTCGAGTTCCTTCAATTGGTTTTATTACACACAAGGATGAGTTTTACCAACATAAAATATACTATTAATATTGTTATTAAAATATTATTATAGTTTCCACATAGATTTTTTTAATGGAAGTTATGAATAATATTAAATAAATTATACAAATTTTATTTACACAAGTATATAAAATTAATCCTATAGTTATCAATTAGAATAAATTAATGGAAGAACAGTTTTAAAATAAGGAAATTACTCTTCTAAGAAAACTATTGTTCTTTTTACAAACATAATTTTATCTCAATAAATTAAAAAAAATTATTTCTAAAGTTTTTCAACAAAATTTATGTAGTATATAATCAATAAATATTTTTTAAACACTTAAAATAAATTTAATGGGAATAATATATTAATAAATTCAATTTTATGAATAAAAAGATGTATTTTTATTAAAGGTAATTTTACCGCCATCAAATGGTGAACCTCTATTATATTTTATTTTTGAAAATTTAATAATTTTTATTTGAAAAAATAAACTTCCTTTTTTAATTCATAATTAGAAAATTATATTTGGGTTATTTGTTTGTATTTTTCTGAATAAACCTTCATTTTTTGAATGAAAATTGAAAAATATTGAATTTTAATTCAAGACTTCTTATTATTATAATTTAATTGTATTATTAAATTATATTTAAATTTTGTTTTATATTTTAATTAGATCATTTTTAAATCAATTAATCCAATATAGGTATTTGGAATCAATTTCACATTGAAAATGGAAATAAAAACATTTCGAGCTTTTAAAGATTTTCTCTTAAAAACTATTGTTCTGACATGTATGTGGGATTAGATATAAATTAATTTCTATCACTTATATGATAATAATTTTGAAAATGGATTATATATTTGGGATTATAATAATTTATAATTTATAATAAGTTAAACTTAGTTTTTAACCAAAAATATTAGTGAAAGTAATTAAAATAAATTACAATGATAATGGTAAATACTTGATTACTTAGTACATAGACTTCAATTTAAGGGGAAAATAACCTATATACATGTCAAAAATCTATTTAATGGAAATATATAAAACAATTCCCATATTTTTTCAAAAATAGAAAATTATTGGAGTCACATGATGAAAGGGGAACCTCTTAATAGTGTTTGCCTTTTTATATTTACAGGATTGTGAATCCTTATACACTATAAAAAGGGCACTCACCCCCCCCCCCCTCACTTAGTCGCACCTATCAATCCATCTAGCTCAAAAAACCCCAACCCAAATATCCTCCCAAATTTACTCCATTATTCCTTAAGGCATCACTTTGGGAATAAATCCATTCAAAGAAACCCTTTGATGAAAACCAAAAGGAATTACACAAAGAAAAGGTTGCATCCTTCCACAATCACTTTTGTTTTATTTCATTATACACCCCCTACATTATTTTTATTCCATTATTATATAATAAAATAATTATAATAAATAAAATTATATGTCTTAGTATTAATGTTTTTACCTAAACTCACACATACTTCCATAAGATGGGATTCACAATCATTATTTTTGAATACTATGGACAACCGCCATGAGAATTGATGTCATTTTTTCTTCCATTTATACCTTTCAAGGTTGTAAATAATGATGGAATTTAGTTTTTTACGTTATATAAATTATATTTTGTATGTATTAATTCTTATTTAATTAGTATACAATTCATACAATCATTATTTCCATTTTTTGGAAATACGATAACTTCGTTTGTGGTCATGTCGACTACCGCCTCCTCAAAGCAATGTGATTCATTCACACTTTACATAGAATGTATTAATGATGGTATTGGTAAAAATATATTATATATATGAAATAATAACTCTAATGGAATGATAATATACATATATATATAATTTAGTTTTATTTAATGAAAAATATGACAAGAAAATGGAAATGACGTTCATGTGCACATACATCCTACCATCTCCATGAATGGTCTATTTCATTTATTATTTAAATATTTTATAAATTGTTATATAAACACATATACTTAATTTAAATTATATTTATTCCTTATTTTTCATTAATTAAATAGTTAAATCATTATCAAACTAATTTGACCAAGAATAACAAAGTCAAACCCTGTACAAAAAGCAAAGCATTTATTACATGAAATTTTACCTAAACCTTGAATTGTTAATAAAAAGTAATATAAAGTCATAGTAAAATAACATATCATATTATATATAAGAATATGGTTATTTTAAAGAATTATATTAAAATTATATTTATTATACATGAGGTTTTTTACATGTACAAATAAAGTTAGGACTTAATGTAAGGGTTTTATCATGTCACTTATATTTACATGGGATGTATTACTTATTGACTACTAATTTAAATTGTGTGGTTTGTATGATGCACATAAATATATTATATGATTATTATACTTAAATTTATGGTTATTTAAATATCCATTTATTTATCACCCTTTCATGTGGTTTATGGTTCAAGAGTTACCAAATTCGTAAAGTAATTTTATCTCAATTTTCCTTCTTCGAGACACATGTCATGTTATGCACTTATATTCCTCTATGATGTGTATGCCTTACCCTTTGACATGTTATATCTAGAATATAATCCTTTTCATAAAATTTTAAACTTCATTTAATATCATACTTTCATGGGGAGTATGATTCAAAGTTACCAAAGTGGTAACAGATTGTTTCTATAATCTCATCATTTATCGGGATTGTTTATGATTATGATTCCATAAATGAAATATTATGATCTATATATCAATAAATATCAATAATTTTATAATAATATAGTTATTAATGATTTATTCATTTAATTGTACCATTTTCCAATATTTTTTCCTATGGTAATTAAGAACTTTTTTTTAAAAAAATCCAACTTTATCACTCTCTTTGGTCAGAAATCTATGTTCTTTCAAAACCATGTTTTCTAAAAAAAATCAAAAAAATTTCTAATATTACCCTCTAATAATTAAAAGTCATATATACCCATGTTTTACCTTTTTAAAAAATGGTTTTTAAAAATGATCCTTCTTGTTGTTTCAACTAAGGCAGCTTTATAAACATTTTATAGTGAAAAAGAATTGTTTGGGATGTGTGGATTTATCTTCCATCATGATAGTAATTTATTTTAAGCTTCCTTTGAGAAATTACATGATTTTTATTTTATGAAATTATTTTTCTAAATATTATGTTAATTAATTGTTTTTAAAGTGATTTTGGAGGAAAAATGTTGTTAAAAATGTTTTATGTTGAATAAGTGTTTTAAATGATTTTTGATGCTTCTTCTAAGTGTTTTGAAATATATTTTCAGAGAAAAGGTTTCCAAAAATGTTTAATGATAAATAAATGTTTATATTTTTTCAATATGCCTTTATAAATTTTCAATGAAAATTTTTTTCAAATTTTTTTAATCTTCCCTTATATGTCTTCAAGGAAAATGTTATTCAAAGTGTTTTCAATCTTTCTTTTTATGTTTCCAAAGAAGATGGTTTTCAAAAACTTCTCAAACTTATTTAATAAGCTTTTAAGGAAAATGATTTCAAAATAAATTCAATATTTATTTATATTTTTTCAAGTAAAAAATTGATAAAAAAATTAATTTGCATTTATATGTTATCAAATAAAAGGGTTTTTAATGTTTTAAGCTTCTTTTATAAGTTTTAAAGGAAAAAAGTTTTCAAAATATTTTCAAGATTCCTTTATAAGTTCTAAGGGTTATTTTCAAATAAAATTATTTTCAAAAAAATATTTTAAATTTTTTTTTCAATGAACAAATTATATTTTTCTCAAGAAATTATATTAGAATATTTATCAAACATTTTGTTCCATCTAAGAAGAAATCCATTAATGTCACTCGTGATTTATTGGGGATATGATCCAAGGGATCTATTCATATTTATTCTATGAATGGTTTATGTTTTTAAGGCATGATATTTACGAAACAAGATTTTATTTCATGTGTTATATATTTATAAAAACCCTTTCTCAATCATAGGTTATATGCTTATAAAACATGCTTCTTTTCACAGGTTATTCTTCGATGAAATGGTTATGAAACCTATCTCTTTTCCACAAGTTATTATATGATTACATGTTTTAATACCCATTTAATTTCATGGGTTATGATTTGATTTTTTAGGATCTTGTGGTATATTTTTTTATTATTTCATTATGAGATATTTGGGACATATATCTTTATCCACATCATTGTGTAAATATTTATATCTTATTAGATAGACATGGCTAGAATGGGGAATTAACTTAGTTCAGTAAGGGAATTTTCTCCACTATCATGGTCTTGGGAGTAAACATTGACTACTTATATGGCCATGGGAATGAACCTTGACTACCATGATGTTTGGGTGAGTAAACCCATTCCACTAAGATGTCCTTCAAATTATTCGTTGACTATTATTTAAATCATTTAAATATTCTTATTTCCCTGCCAAAAAATCTATGTCTAATTCTATTGAAATTATTTCATGGCTTATTCTCTTGATTCCCTTTACGATTCATGTATTAGTAACTATAAATATGTATCCCAGGATTTGTTTTTATGATTTTTGATATGTGGGGTATGTTATTTTAATGTTATTATCATCCTATCATACCATTTTTTTCATGTTATGTTTATATATCTCCCTTGTTTACCCTTACATAGAATTTGAGATCTCCCCTTTCTTATGTTTCGTTTCCCCATATTATGAATAATGGTTTTTTATATGAGTACTAATAAGGATGATATTTAAGGGATATTTCTACAATATTTCAACATAGTATAAAATTATGCTTCCATGTTTCCAAAGACACTAAACTGTTATGGTCCTCCAGAATTTAATTTAGTAATGGGCTTAATATTCACAAAACAATATGTAATATCCATGTATTCTAATAGAGGATCACTATAGGTCAGGCCTCTATACCCTCATACCCCTTATATACCATGGTTAAGGACTCTATGCCATCATTACCCTAATTCCACTACCTTAATTCAGGGCATCATGCCCATAGCATGTGATTGTTTTAATTTCTCCAATTTCACATTCCATGCATATTATCCCTATAAGTGATAATCATATCACAATTATCAACCAATTTTGTGTACTAAGAACAAACCTAAAAGTCATAGTAACAAACATAACAGGGTAGAGAATACAAAGGAATCCATATAATGTCTTTATAATAATATAGTATCAACTTACAATACATGCTATCATCATATAACGTGTTCAAAAAGAGTTACAATCATACTCAAGGAATCGTGCATCATAATGGGTATCACAGGAAATACACACACCCACATGTAAACTATATCAAGCACTGTCAAGAAAGAAACCCATTACAATAATCATACTAAGGAAACAACTGTATAAATGATCCAAAATGGAAAGGTACTTTCTACATCATGGTTGTTCTAAAAGAGCTCAGAGGTTCATCAATGGAAAAAAGACCAAACCACAACACACACCCATGGAAAATAGGATTATACATCAATTATTCAAATCACATGTTATTTTTTCCATAAAATAAGTTTAGAACCGAGACTCAATAAGATTATATGTGGAGAAGGGTGGTTCTAGAGTCACACACCTTAATAATTATTCCAAATAAATTAATTCTAATGTATATCAAATGACATTAATCCAGCCCACTGGATCCATTATTGACCAAGGAATAATTCATAAATTCTCCACCAATTCTCAAATAAAGTACCTCGATTCTAGAAAGAGATCATCGATACATCATATATCCATCAATAGAAAAATAATTCAACGTGATATTCAACAATAATAAGTTCTTATGATGATCAATATTTGGAAAATTAAATAAAAAAAATCACCATTCACAATGGAATTCAACATTAGTCAAAAGGGATGTCATTAAAATGTAAAAACCACTTTTGTTCTAGAAATGATCCAAGAATACATTGTTAGATGGTATTGGATTGCATAGATCTAATAGGATTATTCCATATCTATGAATCAACTCAAGAGAAAAGAGGTTGATCAAGAAGAAACATAAAGGAAGATGCTTTTTCTATTTCATTCCTCAATTAATGGACATTAATGAAGAAACTATTAATGGACATTAATGAAGAATTTGGATCATTAATTCTACATGTGCATAGATTGGATGCATGGTTAGACAAATTTTATGCAAACCATTCCCCTTTTATATGATCCTAGAAAAATCACAATTTATGGACACATGATATATTAAACCATTCACCCATTATGAAATTGTAAACTATATATTTCCACATGTAATTTAGTGTTAGGTATCATGGTTTTTCAAACCATGTTCTATAACTATGTGTCCACCCTTAAGATATTTCATCTAGTTACATGGTTTCCTAGAGAATTCCCATGGTTTGGGAAAACATGCTGAAAATGTGAAACTTTAAAAATGATTTCAAAAATATATTAAAACATTCAATCCCCCTTTAAACATATCCCAAACAATTAATATCTCAAAAACTTATAATTAAAGGATTATTTTAACTCATAATACACCTGAAAAATATGAGGTCATTACATCTCCCCACCCCCACTAAAGGATTCTCATACACATTTTGTTTCTCCAGGAATATGCTCAAATAATTCCATCCATGTATCAAGAAAATTATCACCCCACACTCTCTTCTGTTTGGGGATTAATCCATTATGCTATAATACTCAAACGAGTGCCATCGTATTTTTTATTTGATCAAAGATCTACACCAAGTGCTCTAAAAAGTATTCTTCAGTTTCGAGATTAACATATGTATGTTTGATAACCTACATAGGGTTAGTAATTTATGTCTAAAGTTGGTACACAAGAAACACATCATAAATACCTTCATATCAAGAATAAAGATCCATACGGTATGAAATTTTCTCTATCCACTCAATGATTTGGTATTGTCCCACATGACATAGTGATATCTTCCCTTATATCCTAAAACATTCATATCCTTTCTAAGGAGTCACTCTCAGAAAAACCCATTCACCTATAGAAAACTACAATGTTTTCATCATATGGTAGGTATAGATCTATGCTTACCTTGAGTGGTGACCGGAATCTTTTGAATCAATGATACTCTTTTAGAGGTCTCATTTACCATTCTATGCTCCACAATTGTTGCCCCAACAACCTTGTACCAATAGATCTCTGAACAATATGTCCTACTATAAAGAGCATTATAATTATTCATCTTAATCAAATCATGGTAACTATTTTTGTATGAAAAATCAACAATGCCTAGGTTATTTACCAAGGCTCCACCAAATTCTAGGAAATAAGCTCAAAGAATATCTTCTAATATATGAATTATTGATTTTAATTTTCTATTTGTCTCAGGATGTTATGTTTTACCCAGTCACAGTTGAGTCCAGAAAGAATTCTCCAATCCATTCTAAAATTATGACATAAAACATGTGTCTATATTGGATACAATTATCATGTTAAATCCGTACAAGAAGAAAACATCACAGATATATAGTTTTCCCACCTCGTCTACTGAGTGGGTCTCATAGATCCATGAGAAATGAGAATCATTAATTTGTTAATTCAAAATCACCCAAAAATATTCCCAACTCATTGGGGTATAAGGTAACCACATTAGAAATTCCACCATTATGCCTTCCCACTTCTATATAGGAACTATAAGTGGTTTGAGTATTCCACCTATATTCTAGTCCTTGACCTTTATCCTTTGGTAGGTAAGGCATTGGGGAAAAATCTAAAAATGTCCATCTTTATCCTTAGACATCATAAATTCTAATTGAATTCATGGTACATCTTTGTCACCCTAGGATGTACTATCAACATAGATATGTGTAAGTATCTCATTAGCTCTTCCCTAGTTGAAGGGGGACTACAACTATCCCATATAATATAAATACATCTTCATTATCCAATGACATCCCAAGCATTAGGTCACAACCTACTAGTTATTCCTACATCACAGAACACTATAGGTCAGTCTCATATAAATTTTTTACCTAATACAGTAAAGAACATTTGACCACCAATGGTGTAAAAATGATCAATCCCTAGTTATCATAATCATTCATCCTTCATTCGGCCAATAATCACATCTGAAATCATTAATCCTCTGATGGTGGTTCACTAAGACACTAATTTACCTATATATTATGGCTAGATGATTTAGTATTGATCTTTCCTTTACATGGTTCATGGGCTATCATGAATTAAATAATCTGTTGATACTCTACCCAGTGTCTCTTTATCAAGTTTAGTTCCACTATGTTAAGTTATAGTGGAGTCTCTGGTGATCCTTATTAATAAAAATACCTCTACCCTAGGATTTAGTGCTTACAATACTTCAGAATCTAGACTATATATCTAATCTCTAATTATTGGGTAAGATAGCTCAGGTTATGAGGTCACAACTGATATAACCTATAATCTATTATACAGTCCCTACAAATGAACACTTTCCCTAATAAAAAAAATACATCAAAATAAATAGAATAACAAATAATTGTATTTGGAAGAATCATTTTTTGAGATATAGGAATACTCTTATTTACCTCATTAAATGCCTCCTCACACTATTTTGACCAATGAAACATCACTAACTTCTTCATCCACATATTCATGGGTGATAATAAATGAGAAAATCCCTAGTTAAAACATTGGTATTATCCCACAAAATCCAAATATCTCGTGATCTCGAATGCATTATGAGGATGTTCCCAAGACATCATTACCTTAAATTTATCTAGGTATATGGATATACATATACTAGAACCAGATTCCCCAAGAACATCACCTCCTAAATATAAAATTTACACTTCGAAATCTTAGAATAAATATATACTTCATGAATTTTACTTAGGAATAACTTTATAATTCAAAGCATGGTACTCCAGAGAGTGAGAGTAGATGATGAATTCCTCAAAGAACACCATGAAAAATGAGTCAAGATATGGGTGTAAGATCTAATATAACAATTATAAAAACATTTCCAAAGCATTTTTTAGTCTAAATCGAATCATAATGTACTCAAATAGACTATACATACTCTAACATTTTAATTATAGAATTTCCTACACTATAACCCACAACTAGTGATAGCCTGATTGAAGATCAATCTTGGAAAACCACCAGTCTCCCCATAACTAATCAAATAGATTTTCAATCCTACAAAAGGGATATATGTTCTTCACCATCACTTGATCTATATTTTTCTAATCTCAGAAGATTTAAGGACAACCATACACCTTCTTGGTGAAAAAAAAAAGTTATACATGATGATGATGTAATCGTCCTGATAGATCCATTCTTCTCTACATCCTCGTGTTGTTCCTTTAGCTACTTCAACTTGACTGGTGCCATCTGATTAGATGGTATAGAAATGGTTTATGCAACTAGCATGAGTTGTACCTAGAACTCAACTCCTATATAAATGGGAATTCCTATGAATTAATATAGAAAAAATATCCAGATAAAGATCCACTATTTGTGTAAATGATGTTGGGTATTTAATTAATCCTACTAAAATATCACAACATTCAATTTTTTCCACGATCATCTCAAGTAGGATCAATCCCGGAAAACTCTACCAACTCCCAACACCCAATCACCATTCATCACGAAATTCTTTCCCTTTGAATAAGTAAATGATACCCTTCTCTGGTAGCAATCAATATGAGATGAGAAATTATGCATCATGTACATGCTAAGAAACACATGAAAGAGTTTAATCTCTAGAATCATAAATTTCTATATATTTTTATAACCACAAATATCAATAGGATACATTAACAGTCATTGAATAAAAACAATTTTCAGGAACAATGGTTCATTTAGGGAAGGAAACTCAGAATGTAGATTTACTAGTAAGTCAAGACTAGTAAAAACATGAACATATGTTAAGGAATTAGAAGCACTGTTATCAAAAAATGTAATATAAAATATTTAAGTGACCTAGATAATAACTCAAATATTATGTATCCCTACACCACAATTTTCTAGAGTTTTATGTACTCTGTTCACTCAGTATTCCCCAGCTCCATGACTATGTCCCTAAGGTATGTGACGGGCCTGATTCATTGTCCTCTGATCCTATTGCTAGTACCCCTAATATATATCTAGTTTCATAACCGCATATTCCATGATACCCTATGAAATAATTACCTCAAACATATATGAAAAAATCTCTGAATATTCCACAAGATTCCAAATCACTGGCACCTGCTCTGAGGTTTTTTGTGGATTCTTTGTTAATGTCTAAAATTTCCGTAGTTAAAGAACTATGGATCACCAATTGAGGTAGCTGAAGAATCCATTCTCTTCTACAAATTCACACCACTAACCCCACTTAATGTACCTAGCCTTCCTCTTCTTCTTACTAGAAGAATAACCCATCGTAGTAGTGGAAGGTCCACCTGCCTGAATAGTGAATGACATTAGAAGGCCAGCCACTCGATCCTCTTCTAGGCCTTTCACAATAGTCAATGACATTTATAGAATTTCTAGGTAGGTATCTAGGTAAATAATACGGACCTACCATTAGATATCCAAACATAGACCAATCATGATATTTTCAGACTTTTGTACATCATTTTTTTTTTCAATAGTTGTTCATAGATAATTAAATTAATAAAATTATTGGAGTATGTGAATATTTTCTTGAACCATTACTTTAGATCCATGAACTCATACTTTTGGACCATCTTCAGTGTGTTAAGAATAAAATACTAAAAAAGAAGGTCACTGAAGGCCTCCCTAATGAGTCCCTCATATCTACCATCTTGTACCATCAGGTTCCCCAACCTCCTACTAGGTTCATATAACATAGACATTTCTAGGTCCACTTTCCATTCCCCATTTGTATTAATAAGGTCAAAGGCACTCTCAATGATATTTATCAATTTATATTCATATTTATATAATATAATTACCTAAAAGTCTAGTGAATGTTGGATCTAGAAGTCTCTAGAGTGGTCGGCCAGGGACCTTAATGGCCATCCTCCTTCGGCAGGAAAAAGCAGAATGACTCCAAGCTATGGAGGACCCTCTATCATCACTACTATAGTATATTTGGGAGTGTACTATATTTCATTCACATATTCAATAGGTTTAAGGACAGGGGAATCATCTCTAGTATGAGCTTCCATGATCATATCAATATTTCGTCTCATTAGTCTCATTTGGGTGGCATCTTCAAAAATTTAAAGGAAAAATTTAGAAAAACTAAAGTGTTCAGGAAAAGTTATAATCTGCCCATATGATCACACAATGTTTTTCCTTGGAGTTTACCCACAACCCAATGTATATCCCTTCTAGAACTAACGAAAATAACCATACCATCTTTTTAGTCATAGTCATATATATATATATAATAAAATAACAACATGCTCATGTTTTACTATTAATGCTAAAATATATATCACAACAACATGAAAATAGACATATCACTCAATAAATGAATACAAGTCTATCCTGAATAGATCACACAATCAAGTAATAAAATTAATGAACCAGTATACTTTGTAACGCCCTGACCCCAGTTACTCAGATTCGGTGCATTATTTCAATACATTGGTATGATTACAATGAATCAAGTCCTGAAGGACCAATTAGTTTAGTAGTTTTGGAAAATAGATTACATACATGAATGTTACATTTCACTTTAAGACATACAATACAACATATATAATCTTTATGAATGCCATTATTCCCTTGTCTTAACCCTAAATATCAATCACAATACACTTCTTGGAATCCTGGGAAAAATAAAACATAGAAAGGGTTGAGCTCAAACGCTCAGTAAGGGTAAACAATACAGTGGAAACATTCATAAATAAGAATAAACATTTAAGGCAATGTATAATAAAAACAAAAGACTTTTAAACTTAAACTTCAGCATAATGTGGAAAAAATAAAATGAAATTATTCCATTTACTTATTCACATAGATATTATACTAGTCGAATAATCACATGCAATATCACTAACCACTTTCATAATGATGGAATGCATAATTCCAGACTATCATAACCACGTAGCCAAGGACTTGTGCCAAGACTAAAAATAAGATTTTTTAAAGGCCTCATGCCAAGACACTAGTTTGTCTCATGAGACTTTCCAATGCATCGACGAGCTATAGCGGTCTCCACCCGTCACTTATTAAGTCCAATTCATTCCTCATATGAACAGGTTTAAACATAACATAAACATTCGTATTAAAACTAGAATACAAAATGTGAATACATTCTCCATAAACCATGAATGGTATAAAATTAACACATCCATAGTCAAACATATCACAAAACCTTCAATGGAAGTTTTGTATAATAAATCAACTTCAAATAAGCTTAAAATCCATCAAAGAATGTTGACATAGATGAAAATGATGAGTAAAACCTTTTGAGAGAAATATCCTTTTTGTAAAATCATCTAAAAGTTACAAATTTATAAAGGAAGTAATTTAAAAGATATTTATGAATCAAAGTGTCCCATACCACTTTGAAACTTTTGAAAATAATTATCATTTCAAAACAGTCGTGTCCATGTAAATAAATCCTTAAAATCATTTTGAAAATATGGACATTAATTAAAAAGATTTAGAAAGATAAATCATTAAAACATTTGAAATTATGATCTTGATAAAGATTACCATTCAAAATCCTTAAAATATTCATTTTGAAATAATTTTTATGAAAAATGGTCATGGATGATAAAAATGTCCTAGTAACTACTTACACATAAACAATCTCGGATAATAATGAGATTGAGGAATTAACCCATACCAATTTGGTAACTTACGAAACATACAACCCATGAAAGAGGTATCATACAATGAATATGTAAATACACATAAATTAGAGTTTATAACACAAATAATACAATTATGGGCAGTACATACACCACACAAAAAGGTAATAGTGGCAATATGGCATGAATCTCATGGGAATAAGGTGTGAGATGAAAACCTCTTACCTTGCACTTTCCATTAGTCGAGGTTACGTTTAACCTCCTATACGAAGATCGTAGAATGTTATTAAATTATACCCGAAACATATTAATATTTATGATATCATACAAGATTCATTTATGACTTTATACAACCCATTTAATAATAACTTCCATGTTAAATTAACATTTCAGGTAATAATTGCTTTCTTTATCATACGTGTTTTAACTTGTTACTCTTGATTGTATCACTTAGATCATGATTTAAATACTTCCAGAATATAAAAAATGATAAATATATCATATATATTTAGAATATAAATATGTATAATAGGAATATATATGAAATTTAAAACACCATTTATGGAGACAGTAGTCTGTACGTACTCATAAACGATGTTTCTGTTTTTATATAGTATTGATCAGAAGTAAGTGAATGTAAGTACATAAATAATTTTATATATATAAATATATCTCTCTCCAGTAGAATTATAATGTCATATATTACATACTTATTAGTAATATATATTTTTATAACCGTCGATGAATGGTGAACTTGGAAATGAATCTCATCACGTCATGAAGACGGTAATCCGTACGTACACATGAGCGAAAATATCATTCTTTTGATATTAAAATAATATATAATTGGATGGTATATCATATATACAGAATCATTATCATGTTATATTTATTATTTAGATGAATTATACATCATTATTATAACAATCTAAAAAATAATATATTGAATAACAATTACACCACAACATGGAGACGGTAGGTCGTACGTACGCACGTATGGTGAAATGTTATTCAAGGGATGAGTAGAATAATGAATGTGTTTGTTCCATAATTATAATAACATCACAGTATATATAATATACTGGAGTTATTATTTTAGAATATAAATAACAAGGAAAGAAGAAGTTGAAGAGGAAAGGAACTTTAAAGAGGGTGGTGAAGACGTTACCTCTTCTTCTGGTTCTTCCTTTTGATTTGATCAAAAGGGCTCTATAGGTTGGATTTCTGATCAAACTAAGGCCTCTAGGATGAAGTTAGGGAAGTTGAGAGAGTATTTGGGAAGGGTTTGGCCCAACCAAAAGTCTTTTAAGGTGTGAAGAATTTGTTATAACTTGGGTCCTTTTATAAGGGGGAGGAGGGGCTCTTTAGGAAAAACTTAAAGTATTAATTTATAATAAATTTAAATTCGGTTTCTAATGCCTCCAAAGTTGATTATTCAAATTATAAGGTGGGTATGGGTCGAAATAATTTCAACCAATAGATTTTAGATAGTTTTGAGTCATTATATTAACCTTATCTTTTAGTTTTAACTCTTGGTTAATTTTTTTAACACTTACCATGTCACATTGTTTTTTTATAATATATAGTTAATAAAATTATTATATACATCCAAGAGACCCCCCAAGTGGTCCATCAATGATTCAGCTATCGTGATATAAGTCTCTTGGACGAACCATATATTTTTATAAATTTAATATCAATTAATAATATAATATATTTTTTTAATAACTCTTTTTTGTCAATTTTGACACTATTCGATAATTGATTTTTTTTAAAACTCATAACAGAATTATTACTTCGAAAAAAGTTGATTAAATCAATCCTAACATGTCATATTAACCTAAAAAATTATTGTAATTCATAAAAATCCTCAAATTGTATTTATTTGGGTTTTTATAATATCAATTATTTTAAATTTTCACTATTATGGTAATTACTGCATCATCATTTGTCATAAATAAATTAAATTATATAATGTCTAAAAATTATAAATAAAATATCATTATGTAGGAAATATTTTTATATTTTTAATGAATATTTATAATCGAATTTATCTTATGTGTAACCCTATATTAAAATTGTTTTATTTATAAAACATTGATTTTACCTCTTTTAACTCTTCTTTGAATTAAATAATAATAAATGTCCTAATCTAATCCAAGAGGACCAAAGAGGATCATATTTTATTCCTAAGTTTGTTTTTGGTCGAATTAAGTTTATCCAATAGAATTAGTACATGTGTCAGGGTAAAAATAATTTCATTTTGACCTTTAATTACCCTATTTACTTTTAACCGTGGTAAATAAAAGTAAAAAGTTACTATTCACCATATATTATTTTCATCTCATTGAATGACATTTTACTTAATGATATCAACCATGTCTCTAGGATTTTTGAAATTCAACTCATAGAAGTGGTAAAATTAAGTTTTATGAAAAATTCAGTTTTTTAACTACCACTTAGTGGTTTCACTATTCATCAAAAAATGAAGTTTTTCAGAAAAATACCAAAAATTCACCCTAGGATTATTTCGATATTCCGAATCCAAAAATTATTTATATTTTACCAAATTAAAAACATAAAAGTTTCATTTAATAATTTAAAATTAATTCCCGTTATTAAAACCACAAGGCGTATTTTTAAGAAATAATAACTATCAAAAGTTTGACACTTGATTATGTCCAATTTAAAAATGAAATTACTTATAATGACCATCATTGGATTGAATGGTAAAAATATAATCTATTTATACTTTCATACCATTAAAATGCAAAATTTATCAATATAAATTATTTTGATTAAAAAAGTTGTTTTCAGTTAAAATATAGTATTTTTCACTATTCACCCAAATATGAAAGTTATCAGAACAACACCAAAACTTTATTGAAACTAAATTCTTATATAACGATTCTAAAGAAGAAGATTATTTTGTCAAATTTAATATATAAAAGTTTCAAATATTGGATTTAAAAAGGCTTCACCATTAAAAGATGGTAAAATTACATTTTTTGAAAAATACTTCTTTTATCTGAAAAAATGTATTTGTTCTTTAATTATGTCTAATAAACTCATAATATAGATTATAAAATTATAAGGATAATATAAAATCTAAAATTAAGTTAATACTTATTCATATTCGCTTTTGAATTGCTATTTTGGTAAGTTATGGTGCGCCTGAACTCAGTGTTGCGTACAACACACTCTATTGTATTATTCAAAGAGAAACGTATCGTGGAAGCTTTGGGTGTTACATTCTCCCCTACTTCAATAAATTGCATCCTCGCAATTTGAAATTTTACTTTGAAAATAAAAGGTTGAAAATAGAAAATTACTTTGGGAAAACCCACATCATAAATTAGGTTAATAAAATTTAGTCTTAATAAGAGGAAAAGGGAAGTGAAAGGGTCACCACCAAATTATGATCCCGATTAAGAGAACATTGGTGGTAATTAGAGACATATAATTGAAGAAAAAAATGTAAATATTTATAGGTAGTGATTGAGGTCATCAATCAAAAACAAGTGTAAAATTTAGGGCCTTAAATTCATCAATCTATGATGATTTAAAATTCCATCAGTTCAACAAAACATATGGTATTAGGATAACACATTTTTTTGTTTTAAGATCCCTTCACTAAATTATTAGTATTAATTTCTTAATTTAAAAATAGAAGAATAAAAATATATATACTTGACAAGTAGAGTCCCATACGTTAACTAAGTTCTACCACAAACTCATCTTTCACTCTAAAAGATAATAGAACATAGGAATAATATTCTATTTATCCTATTCGTATAGGGTTCCAAAAAATGAATTTATAATTAATCTAGAAGAACCATTAAAAAACTACATTATTCAATCCAAGACATCAAGTGGGTCAGTGGTAGGTGATACACCCTTGTTACCCTTCGGTTGTGGGTTCAAGTCTCACGGCCTTTCTGGACGCAATGGGTTGCCGCCCAACCTCCGGGTTGTCCTTTTTATGGAAATCAAAAAAATAATCTCAAACTAGAATTATCCAAAATTCTTCTGTCCAAACTCACATTCCAAAATTTATAAGGTAGGTAAACACAATGAAGATCCTTTTTTTCCAACGTAATTGCTTGTAAACACGTTCATCATGTATTCTTTCTAAAACACTGCAACATCCTGAAATACCATAATACCTTATTGATTACATTCAAGATCCCTTATTCCTTATAGAATATTAGATATAATCCTTCTATCAAAAAATGTATACAAATCATTAATCAGTTTCAAGTAATTCACGAATATCCAATATAATTTATCCAAATCAATAATGTATTATTCCAAAATCACTATCTCGGTATTACAACCATATTATGGTTTATCTTTCACTCAACCATATATTTTCCAAAAATTTAACCTACTATTGAGTCACTTTTCTTGGTTCCACACAATCTCAAGTCCTTGATGAAAAAGTACTGCAGTAAAATCCTTATATACTCCATAATTATTATAACCAGTACATCATTGATACAACACTCAAATGACATAATTCTTTAATAACAACATAAGAACTCTAATCATTTCTCCTCATCTGTGGTAGTATCATAACTTGATTATTATCCAATAACATCATTTGGGGCTTCCTCTGATGATTTGAACGTTGGTTTGCGTAGTGTCCCCACTCCTTTTAGATGAAGCATTGTACATTTGAAACCTTTTTCTTACCCTTGTAGTCATGCACTTGGTGTCCTTTTTCTCAACACTTATAACAAACTCTCATTCCCTTCAGGAAATTTCCAATGTGTTTCTTCCCACAATTATCACATATTGGAAAATTGTTCTTTTCCCTCGTCCCTTTATCCATCTTTCTCCCTTCCATCCTTTTCTTCTCTTACTTCCCCTCAAAGCCGTAGGACTCAGAGAACTCTTTACTTATCTTATCAACACATCATATTATTTATTCATATGACGATAATATGTGGGAGAGTATTTCCCTTATAAATGTGGCATAATACCATGAAATATATGATCCTTCTTACTCTTTGGATCATACGTATTGTTGGAGTTATCATTCCTTCTACTGGGCACCATTTCTATACAATAGCATAAACTAGGTCAGTTTATGAATTAAAATGAATAATTCCAAACATGTAAAATACCTAACATAAATTGAATAGTTTATGGATATAATTCATAATCAAAAAAATGTTTTCTTTGAGTAAGTATATACTCATGAGCCCTTCATAATGGTTTGTAAAAAAATGAGAATTATCCTAAGCATATCCCCCAGGAGTGTGGTAACCAAGAGTGCAGCAAGGCCCGTTTTCGTGCACTAGTTCTCGTTCGAGTCTAGATCCATGTGGTGTTTTTGGGTTTTACCCCTAGGTACATCTTTGCCAGAGCCGCCTCTACCTGCTCATATCCAGACAGGGATGTATTTCTCAGAAATTCACAAAATCTCTGATACCAACTATAACGCCCCGACCCCTGTTACCCAGAGTTGGTGAATTTTTTTAATACATTGGCATGATTACAAGGAATCATGTCCTGAAGGACCGATTAGTTTAGTAGCCTTGGAAAATCGATTATATACATGAATGTTACATTTCACTTTAAGATATAAAAAACAATATAGATAATCTTTATGAACGCCATTATTCCTTTGTCTTAACCCTGCATATCAATCACAATACACTTTGTGGAATCCTGGTAAAAATAAAACATAGAAAGGGGTGGGCTCAAACGCTCACTAAGGGTAAACAATACGGCATAAACTTTCATAAATAAGCATAAAAATATAAGGAAATGTATAACTAAAAAAAGACTTTTAAACTTGAACTTCAGCATAATTCGGCAAAAATAAAATGAAATAATTCCATTTACTTATTCACATGGATATTCTACTAGTCGAATAATCACCTGCAATATCACTAACCACTTTCATAGTGATGGAATGCATAATGCCAGACTATCATAACCACATATCCAAGGCCTTGTTCCAAGACTACAAATAAGATTTTGTCAAGGCCTCGTTCCAAGACACTAGTTTGTCTCATGAGACCTAGCAATACCTCAAGGAGCTATATCGGGCTCCACCCATCAATTATTAAGTCCAATGCATTCCCCATATGAACAAGTTTAAACATAACATAAACATTCGTATTAAAACTAGAATATGAAATGTCAATACTTTATCCATAAACCATGAATGGTATAAAAATAACACATCCACAATCAAACATATCACAAAACCTTCAATGGACGTAATTTATAATAAATCAACTTCCAATAAGCTTAAAATCCATCAAAGGATGTTGACATAGATGAAAATGATGAGTAAATCTTTTTGAGAGAAATATCCTTTTTGTAAAATCATTTAAAAGTCACAAATTTATAAAGGAAGTAATTTAAAAGATATTTTTGAATCAAAGTGTCCCATACCACTTTGAAACTTTTGAAAAGAATTATCATTTCAAAATATTCATGTCCATATAAATAAATCCTTAAAATCATTTTGAAAACATAGACATTAATTAAAAAGATTTAGAAAGATAAATCTTTAAAACATTTGAAATTATGATCTTGATAAAGAGTACCTTCCAAAATCCTTAAAATATTAATTTTGAAATAATTTTTATGAAAAATGGACATGGATGATAAAAATTTCCCAGTAAATACTTACACATAAACAATCATGGAAAATAATGAGATTGAGGAATTAACCCTTACAAATTTGGTAACATACAAAAAATACAACACATGAAAGAGGTATCATATAATGAATATGTAAATACACAAAAATTAAAGTGTATAACACAAAGAATACAATTATGGGCAGTAAATACACCACACAAAAGGTAATAGTGGCATAATGGCATTAATCTCATAGGAATAAGGAGTGAGATGAAAACCCCTTACCTTGAACTTTCCTGTAGTCGAGGGTACGTTTAACCTCCTGTACGAAGATCGTAGTATGTTATTAAATTATACCAGAACCATATTAATATTTATGATATCATACATGATTCATTTATAACTTTATATAACCCATTTAATATTAATTTCCATGTTAAATTAACATTTCGGTTAATAATCGTTTTCTTTATCATACGTGTTTTAACTTGTTACTCTTGATTGTATAAATTAGATAATGATTTGAATACTTCCAGAATATAAAACATGATAAATATATCATATATATTAAGAATATAAATATGTATAATAGGCATATATAGGAAATGGAAAACACCGTTTATGGAGACAGTAGTCCGTACGTAAGCATAAACATTGTTTATGTTTTCATATAGTATAGATCGGAAGTAAGTGAATGTAAGTACATAAATAATTATATATATATAAATATATATATCTCCATTATAATTATTATTTCATATATTACATACTTATTAGTAATATATATTTTTAAAATCGTGGATGAATGGTGAACTTGGAAATGAATCTAATCGCATCGTGGAGACGGTAATCCGTACGTACGCACGAGTGAAAATATCATTCTTTTGATATTAAAATAATATATAATTGGATGTTATATCATATATAAATAATCATTATCATGTTATATTTATTTTTTACATGAATTATACATCATTATTATAACCATCTAAAAAATAATATATTGAATAACAATTACACCACAACGTGTAGACGGTAGGCCATACGTACGCACGTATGATGACATGTCATTCAAGGGATGGGTAGAATAATGAATTGGTTTGTTCCATGATTATAATAACGTCACAGTATATAGAAGATACTGGAGTTATTATTTTAGAATAGAAATAACAAGGAAAGAAGAAGTTGAAGAGGAAAGGAACTTTAAAGAGGGTGGTGAAGACGTTACCTCTTTTTCGGGTTCTTCCTTTTGATTTGATCAAAAGGGATCCATTGGTTGGGTTTCTAATAAAAATAAGGCCTATAGGATTAAGTGAGGGAATTTGATAGATTATTTGTTCAGGGGATGGCTGAACCAAAAGGATTTGAAGGTTTGAATAATTGGTTAGAAGTTGGGTGCTTTTATAAGGGGGAGGGGCTCCTTAGGAAAAACGTAAAGTATTAATTTATAATAAATTCATATTCTGTTTCTAATGGCTCCAAAGTTGATTATTCAAAGTATAAGGTGGGGATGGGTCGAAATAATTTCAACCAATATATTTTAGACAGGTTTGAGTAATTATATTAACCTTATCTTTTAGTTTTAACTCTTGGTTAATTAGTTTAACACTTACCATTTCACATTGTATTTTAATAATATATAGTTAATAATCATACTATATACATCCAAGCTACCCACAAGTGGTCCATTAATGATACACCTATCATTATATAATTCTCTTGGATTAACCTTAGATTCCTAGTAATTTAATATCAATTAATAATATAATAAGTTTTTAAAAACTCTTTTATGTCAATTTTGACACTATTCAATAATTGATTTTTGTAAAAATCATAACAAAATGATTACTTCAAAAAAAGTAAATTAAATCAATCCTAACATGTCATTTTAACCTATAAAGTTAGTTTAATTCATAAAAAATCTCCAATTATATTTATTTGGGTGGTTATAATATCAATTATTTTAATTTTTCACTATTATGGTAATTACCGCATCATCATTGTGTCATAAGTAAATTAAATTATTTAATTTCTAAAAATTATAAATAAAATATCATTATGTATTAAATCTTGTTATATTTCTAATTAGTATTTATAATTGAATTTATCTTATGTGTAACCCTATATTTAAAATTTTTTAGTTATAAAACATTGATTTTACCTCTTTTAACTCTTTTTTGAATTAAATAATAATAAATTTTCTAATCTAATCCAAGTGGACCAAAGAGGATCGTATTTTATTCATAAGGTTGTTTTTTGTCTAATTAATCTTATCCAATAGAATTAGGACATGTGTCATGGTAAAAATAATATCATTTTTATCTTTAATTACCCTATTTACTTTTAACCGTGGGAAATAAAAGTAAAAAGTTACTATTCACCAAAAATTATTTTCATATCATTGAACCACATTTTATGTACTGATATCAACCGTGTCTCTTGGATTTTGGAAATTCAACTCACAGAAGGGATAAAGTTAAGTTTTATGAAAAATTTAGTTTTTTAACTACCACTTAGTGGTTTCACTATTCATCAAAAAATGATGTTTTTCAGAAAAATACTAAATATTCACCCTAGGAAAATTTCGATATTCTGAATCCAAAAATGATTTCTATTTTACCAAATTAAAAACCTAAAAGTTTCATTTATTAATTTAAAATTAATTCCCGCTATTAAAACCAAAAGGCGTATTTTTAAGAAATAATAACTATCAAAAGTTTGACACTTGATTATGTCCAATTTCAAAATGAAATTACGTATAATAGCCATCATTGGATTAAATGGTAAAAATATAATCTATTTATACTTTCATACCATTAATATTTATAATTTAACAATATAAATTATTTTCATTAAAAAAGTTGTTTTCAGTTAAAATATAGTATTTTTCACTATTCACTCAAATATGAAAGTTATCAGAAAAACACCAAAACATTATTGAAACTAAATTCTTTTGTACCGATTCTAAATAAGAAGTTTATTTTGTCAAATTGAATATATAAAAGTTTCAAATATTGGATTTAAAAAGGCTTCACCATTAAAAGGCGGTAAAATTACTTTTTTTGAAAAATACTTCTTTTATCTAAAAAGCGTGTATTTCTTCTTACATTATGTCTAAGAAACTCATAATATGGATTATAAAATTATAAGGACAATATAAAATTTAAAATTCAGTTAATACTTACTCATATTCACTTTTGAACGGCTAGTTTGGTAAGTTGTGGTGCGCTTGAACTCAGTGTTGCGTACAACACATGCTATTGTATTATTCAAAGAGAAGTGTACCGTGGAAGCTTGGGGTATTACATACATGACACAATATATATATTAATATATATATATATATATGGGATTTCAACCTACATTCTAATTGTGATGGATGAATAGTATAGTGACTGAATCCTTTTACACATATTATTTCATGATTTTATGTATTATTATCGATGACAATATAAATCAAGGATAAAATAGTCTAGTGTCTTTTGAATATTAGGTACATAATTAGAAAATAAAAAACTAAAATAAAAAAACATTTTATTTATCTCCATAATTTACTCCTAACTTATAATGATCTCATATATCCGCATCGAACAACTTGGGGAATAAATAAATAAATTGTATGAGCTAAAAATTCCAATATGGGAATTAACATTTAAAAGAATCATAACAAAAGATTCAAAGGAATAGCATGATAAAATAATAGGAATGGTTAATTAATAAACGTGTATAGTAACATCATATATAACATTTAATTATATGATCCTGGAAATAGAGGAATGTGGAAGAAACATACAACATGACATAAACATGATTCAAGGTCAACAAATAATACTATATCCCATGGTGTAAAATGTCCTATAATGGATTAGGATTACTCCCTAATACCATACATGATGTATCATGATATAAACCACTACCTAATAAATTAGATAACTTTCTATGAAAACTCGTAATTACATGTTCATGCATATGTGTTCCACATGAAGAGTCAAGCATAAAGAATAAACATAAGGGTTTCCTATAGAAAGAAATGGGTATTGTAATCTTGTCAAAATGAATATAAAATCGGAGTATCATAATGGTATATATAAAATAAATGATTAAATCATTTTTATAAAATAAAAAATTAAATATAAGAATATACCATGAATAATTATTTCAAACTATAGATAATACATGAATATGATTGTTCAGTAATCTTTAGAAATGAGTTTCTTTTGTGTGGTTTAAGGGGAAATATTAAAGAGTATTTAAAGAGGAAAAATTAATTATTTCTTGTAAAAACCCATAAAAGAACCAAGGTATTTTTTCAAGATAAAATTATTGATTTTAGAAAAATAATGGTGTCTTAAAACAATTATGTAATATACTCATAAATGGGTAAGAAATGGAGAAGTTCCTTTTAATTGAGCTTTCATATCGAGAGGGATTAGGAAGTGGAACATTTAAGACATATATTTCCTCATAAAATAAGGATGAATTCATATTCATACGTAATTTAAAACATATAAAAAATAATATATAATAATAAATAAATAAATAATTTGGGTCAAAAAGTGAGACAACATAACCCAAAGGAAAAATAGAGGTTCGGATAGATCCCTTAACTTATGTTTGAATATGTTATGAACATGAACATAATGTACTAGATAATAAAATTTTATTCATTACTTAATTTATTAAGAACCTATTATACAATTATTTTATTTATTATAATTTTATTATGTTAATTTATGGACATTTTTAAGAGTTATAAAGTTTAATTCTGTTGTTTCGAGAGCATTCATTTTCATGGTTTCATGGTCAGTTTGCGTGTATATAATTATGTAAGTTATTATAAAATGGTAATAATTCTAAAAATTGAAATTATATAGTGTTTATCATCTTATATAATTTTAAATGGATTCATATATCATTTTTCTGGTATGATTGGTATTCATTTGAGAAAACATTAATGATAATTGTACAGTTTATTTTGGAAGTTTTATAATCATCACGAACAAGTTTAATTTTATTTAATATTATGTATGTATATTAGGTATAGAACATAAAAAATTTTATAATATACATATTATAATATATTTTAACAATAATAATGGTTTTATTACCAGCCATTTATGCATTAATGGAAAAAAACTCATCATCCATGAATGTGGTGAACCGGCATATCACAGAAGATGTTTCCATTTTTAGAATAAAAGGATAATACGAAGGATTTGATGATTTATATTACATTAAAATAATAAAATTATCTTATAAATTTATGATATTTTAGTTATAATTCTGATATGGATAGGTCAGTTTATGAGAGGATAAGAAAATAAATGAAATTAATAGATAAGGATTGGGGACTTTACCTCTTGAATGTCGTCTCTTTGAGAACCTACTTAAGACCTTTGGGTTTTGCCTTTTGTTTAGACCAGAAGATATTGGACAAGGGGAAGATACATGGGAATGGAATTATTTTGAATATTTAATAGAAACAAGGCCTATAATGTGTGATGAGAAGGGGTGGTGAGGGTGGTATTTATAGGGGATGAGAGGGGTGTTTTGATTATTTTATTTAATAGTTTATTATTTTGGATCAATACTGTCATTAGTATTGAATACTATGAATAAGTACAATAACTATTTCAGGATATTCCAAACCAATGGGTTCTTACATCATTCCGACATCATCCAGGACTCAAAAATTCAAATATTGTTAAATAATAAAAATTTCTTTTTTCACTATTCAAAAAAAATCAACAATTTTAGAAAAATCAAAAAAATAACCCTAACCATTTTTCAACATGTAGACATCAAAAATGAGATCCATTTTAGTAAAATAAGATTCTAACTATTATAAATTTAATTTCTAAATAAAATCTTCATTTATTCAGAAAATACAAATTTTAATGTTATAATCAATTTTTAAACCCATTGAAAAAAATAATTAATATCCCATGAAATTATATCATAATTATATTAAAAAATAAAATTAATTTATGAATATTTTTAATGAAAATGTGTTTTCATTTAAATCAATCTATAAATTATAAAATTTAAATAAAAATTTACATTTTATAATAATACCAATACTTAATTTATCATTTATAAAATATTTATTTACATATACCATGATATTAATATAATATATCTTAATTTATAAGATATATAATTATTATTTATACTTTTATAGGTGAGGTTACTATTCTAACATCTCGATTATTATTCCTAACAGTTAGGTTACTATTCCTACTGTATAGATTTTTTTATTTCTATGAATACCACTTATTTCATTAGTTTTTCATTTACTTCTACGTTTTATTAAGGTTGTGTACATACATTCAAATTAAAAATGAATGTTATATGATTTACATTATATTTTATTTGAATACCTTTTTTCATGATTGAATTCATTCTAGTTGATCGAGAAGATCCAAATGTTTCCATTTTTATTTTATTCTTTTCTATTTTTTGTCCTATGGTAATATTTGGAATTCTTGTTGGTTTGTTTTATGAATAATGTATAATTTTTTTATGGGTTTATCTATGTGATGTATGTGTTATATGAAATAATAAGTTAAATTCCATTGATAAAATTCTGGGTCATTAAATTCTTCTTCCCTTATAAAATTATTCCCTTGAAATTTCATAATATGTTCTAAGGTGAAAAATGTGTCGTTATATTGACATCAATTCCTCTAGTTCCCATGTCACCTATTCAAACATATGGTTTCTCCAAAGCACCTTGACCGGGTGTGTCAAAAACCCCTACCCACAAAGTGTACCACTCCTGGGCCAGCAATATGAGAAGGGAGATAGTGACCCCCAAGTCCCACCTCTAGTAGGGCCCAGATTAGAGACTAGCACTGAGGGTATAGTGAACCCACAAATGGGAGGCATTACCCTCTAAGAAAAAACTTGAGTAAAAAGATAGATAAGAGCGAAGACAGCCAACTCTTACACAGACAACCATATAGAAGAAATCCCAAGGACACAAATCTATTGTCATGAAAGAACTACTAAAATTGAAATGGGAAACTATAAGTATGAAAAGAAAGTAAAACAGTAGTGACCACAAAGCCCAAACAGCTCCTGCAATCCCAAGCTAGTAGTACTCATCCTGATCTCCAACCATCTCCATGTGACCTGAAAATAGTTTATATAACATATGGTGAGTATAACAGTATACCTAGTAGGATCCTCACCATAGCCTCTCGTGAAAAAGTAAAGAAATCATGTTAAAGAATAGTGAATAATAAGTTAAATTAACTCCTCACCTAAACAAGTATACTATGTTCTCGGCCTCACCATGGCTACTCTCACCAACTATCACATACATGATTATGTAATATAATAAAGAATATCAATGTTACCACGTTACCACTTCCTCACTGGTTTGGCTCTTTTCTCCAACATCACACATCTTAAGCATCTTTCTCTAAAAAGGCATACTTGTAGACACCTGGGTGAAGCACCACAACATACACCTCATGCAACACAATCACCACGTACACATAAATGATAACCAAGTAGTTTTATGGAGCCATCATAGCTCGCATAACTTGTATCATACTTCGAGTATTAAACCTCAAGCCATTATAGCCCATACACTAAGTAAGGTTACTAAAGCCATCATAGCCAATACACATTGCTCATAAAAGAGTCTATATGAAAATATATCCAGAATATATGTGTGTGAATAACCACAGCCAATTACAGCCCTCTACACACATATATGGGGAAAACTAATCATTGTGCATACCATCACATGTAACTACCAATGAAATAGAGTGGGGAAATGGGGTTAGTCAACCATCTATACTCTCATCAAGATGTTAGGGACCCCCCCCCCCCAGGGCTCAGAATCTCTGGGGTGTTAGTCACCCAATTTTACAGGGTGGGTTATCATATAGAAACACAAAATTACATGATACAATATTTCTCACAACCACACTAGGGGGAAAACCAAGTCTTAGACTCAATTGTGGCTAATGTCTCTCAAACTCCCGACTAACACTATAAAGGCTATATAATTGATAAGCACACAACCATTTAGATAGCTTTATTAAATCATCTTGTACAATTTTAACAGTTTTACTTTATACTAATTAATTCGTTAACAATTCATTAAACATTATTAATTCCACATTACATTTCATTAGCATCACACCAAATTTCAATGTCCTCCAGGAATAACCAAAATGTATCCACAACTTCTCAAAAATATTACCTTAGCATTGCATCATAAAAAGCTCCAAACCCTTGGGTTAATATCCATCATTAAATCATTTGTTAATAACATTACTAATTTCCCATAATTCTAGGTATTCTATAAAATCATTCTAAGATACCTAACATAAGGGGATCAACACGGTGAGTAGATGAACTACCCGTCGAGTCCTTTCCACCTATAGTATGAGCATAAACCCATCCATCCTCTAGAATCTGAACACGAAAAGCGTGCATCATAACCTGAACCTCTTAGCCCCTTTAGGAAGGAGGGTAAGAAAGAAAAACTACCATAAGAAGTGGGAAAACTAAATCAGATAAACAGCCCACAAGATTCATCAAGAATCCAACATTTACATCCAACCCATTTCATCATCTCTGGTGTTCTCCCCGACACTCACATGTATAAACCGATGCAACTCACCCCTCTAGGCATTATCTTCTACCACAAACACTAGTCCTCCATGCCACCACATCTTACAAAATTTATCTGGGCTAATAACATATCCCAATAAGTAGGAAATAACATAGAATCTGGGCTCTTAGACTTAAACATAGCATTCTGCATTTACATGCAACGAGCTCTCATGGCTCTAAAGCAGAAGGCACTCGGCCTTACACGATAGAGGGTAACTCAGAACCCAATAAGGCATTAACTTTTCTTGATCAACTGACTATTTAATCTATATTTAATTATCCAAATCAATATTAGTAGGTTCAAACTACTGGAAACCTAAACAGCAAGCAATCATAGCTATCACAAATTAATTAAACATTCTTATTGCATCAATTTGATTATCATTAATTTACAATATCAAAAACCATATTCATTTTTATGGATCTTTATCTTTGAAAAATAATCTAAAAATAATCCCAATTTACTTTCTTTACAAATATTATGTCAAGAATGACATGCTAAACAAGGAAAGAACATATATCAAAGTATCATGAAAAACAATTGGTAATAACATAAAATTAATACCAATTTATTTATCCCGTTCAAATATTTGTTATGTCAATTCCATTTTGATCCAGTGGGATAAAATACACTAACTCTATGGTTTCATATAAAATAATAGAGAATCCATGAATCCCCTACCTCAAAAGGTTTCTAATTCTCTTTGTATGAGAACGATCTATGTAATGGACCACAATCACCTCCTCCCGCAACAACTGCATCAACCTAAGGATGTCACAGTATGACCTCACTAGTCAACAACAAAAAAACTCCATTAGAAACATGGATATCACATTCCATTACATGGAAAGGATAAATGAGAGAATAAAGAACAAATAAAACACAATAATGGATGATATATCGACACCTGCTACATTCACCAAAATAGGGGTGCACTCCCTTGAGGAAGAAACTTTAGGGGGAAATGATCCAAGAAACTTTTGGACTTTTGAAAATATAAAAGGAGCTGCAGTTTAAGATACACTATATTTTCAATCAAGATCGAATCTATCAAAGATCACACATTTTGACCGAGTAATGGTTTCCCGATCATTAGAAAAAAATTAATTTAGAAGTTAGGGGATTTGAACTAGCTTTAAATCCCTTATACCAAGGGATTGAATCCATTTTACATCAAACAAAACATCAAAGGGGTGAAACTGTAGGATGCTTGACACACTGTTCACAACTGTCTCACTGACAACACTATTCACATTTGAGACACGGACACCGAAAATAAAAATGAATCACTGATACCGATAGTAAAAATTACTCACAGACGCCAATAGTACAAATGAATCACCGATGCCAATTGTACAAATCACTCACTAATGAACATAGTAAAAATGACTCACCAATGCCAATAGTACAAATGACTCACCGACGCTGATAGTACAAATGACAGATATACTCTGATAGTAAAAATGACTCACGAGCACTGATAGTACAAATGACTCAATGATGCTGATAGTATAAATGACTCACCGACATCGACATTACAAATGACTCACTAATGTAGATAGTAAAAATGACTCACTGATGCCGATAGTACAAAACTGGAAACTTAGTTCAATGAATTGGAAATTTAGAAAAATGTAAGGGATTAGTCACCTTGACCTCCCAAAACACCTCAAACACCAAATTTCAGAAAAATAATGGATCGTAGAGGTCCAAACCATTTCATCAAATACCTCTCAAACCATTATCATCCTTGATAATTTAAAACCAAACTAAAAGGAAATAGAAATGGGGGTCCGAACAACCACCCATCAAGATACCTCTCAAAAAAGAGAAATCCACAAAAAAAATCATCTCATAATCACGAAAGGTCTCCAATCATAAACCAAAATCATTACATGAAAAGAGTTAAACATCAAACAACTCAGGGTACTGAGAACGTATATTTGACTCATGTTCTCATGTACTCTCCTCCATGACATCATGTTTCCACATGACAAGAACCTAGGGGATTGTGTACCCACAAAACACTATCTCCTTGTGGTCTTGGATATTTACAGGCTACTCCTCGAAGGTCGCATCATCATCAACATTGATCTCACCCCAATCGATGACATGATTGTTGTTATGAAGATAACGATGGATCTGCAACACATGGAAAACATCATATATCTGGATCAAATACTAGGGAAGTGATTCATGATACGCCAGGGATCCACCTCGCGCCAACACCTCAAATGGCCCAAAAACCAAGGATAAAGATTACTCCCATGACCAATCCATTGCTGCATATGATGGGGTGTTACCTTCAGAAACATGGGATCCCCAATATAAAACTCTAGAGGTCTTCTCATATGGTCAGAATAGGACTTATGATGATCCAACACGGCCATCATCCCCTCACAAATCACCTAAACCATCTATATCATATTCTTCACTAGTTTTAGTCTGAGAATTGCTGACTCTTCAATCCTAATCCATCATAACGGAGAATGGATTGGTCATTTATACAAGGATTCAAATGGATCCATATTCAAGGTGGAGGGAAAACTATTTTTTTAAGAGAAATACACTAAGGGTAAGTGCCTCATCCATGAGCCTCCAAAATCCAAGACACAAGAGCACAACATGTCTTCAATAGTCTAGATGGTCTTCTCTGTCTGACCGTCCATCTGCGAATCAAAATAAGTGATAAGGTATAAATGAGAAACTAAAGAATAATAGAGACCTCTCCACATCCTAGAGGTAAAATGAAGATCTATATTGTAAATGACCATCCTCGTGACTCTGTCGAGTCTCACCACCTCCTCCAGATACTGCCTAAATAACCTCTACTGATCTCGACTCCTTGATCACTTTGAAGTGGGATGATTTCATTAAACAATACACTGCCACCCATATAGCGGCATGGTATCCCAGATCTTGAGGTAATCTAGTAAAAAATCAATTGAGATATCCTCCCACTTCCACAGAGGAACATCTAATGGCTGGATCATTCAACCGGGGACACTGTGTTCGGCATTCACCTTATAGCAGACCAAACATCAAGGCACAAACTTTGGAACTGTATGCTTCAAACTAGACCACCGAAAATAACTCCTCAAGGATTGTTATATCTTTTTCATGCCAAGATATATCACTAAGGGATAACTATTTAACTTTATAATAAAAATCTCACACATTGACAAAGGAACAAAAATACTTCCCTTAAACAACACCATGTATTATTCATCCTCAGACCAACAATCTGGGGCCTCGCCACAAACAACTCTATCTCTCTGTACCTCCACCTCAAGATCCCCCAACTAGGAATATTATAAATTTTTATCCATAAATGGAAACATCTTTATCATAAAAAGACAACCTATTCCCCCAACATATCCCATATCGATATGTAATGCTGTAATTTCTTCCATCACTCTCCTGGAATCTCCAGATTCATGCACTGCATCACTACATGGCTTAATTCTCATTGTATCATCTAAAAAATCTTCCTTACTATGTGTATATGATATTTCAAAGTCCTAGTACTAAAAGAACTCCATCCAATGATTTTGCCACAAGTTCAGGTCATGGTGGGAGAAAACATACCTCAGGCTCTTGTGATAGGTGAAAACCACAAAGTGCTCTATAATGAGGTAATGTCTCCATAAATTCAATGAAAAAACCACTTCCTCCAACTCAATATAATGTTTGGAATTGTTACGTTTATGGGGATACAAATACCAAGACCCATAATAAATGACTGATATATTCTATCTCAGGCTACTGCCTAACCCTTGACTGGAATCATCACAAAAAACATAAAACTGAACTCCCCCTGCTAGAAGGTAATGAACCAATGCACTGACCAACTTCTCCTTCAGATACTCGAATGATTTCAGAAACTGATTAGTCCAAATGAACACCTGGCCATTTCTGGTTAATGATGTCAGAGGGGTCACAACCCAAGATAATATTTCTACGATCCTATTATAGTAGCTAGAGATTCCACAGAAACTTTGCACCTCTGTCGCTGTATTGGGGGATTTCCAAGAAAAAACGGCCTCTATCTTCGGCTGGTCCACAACTATTCTGGGATGGGACACCACATGCCCCAAGAACAAAATTCACGATCCCAAAACTCACACTTTGACAACATCCCAAACAACTAATGTTGATGAAGAACTCCCAAAATGAAACACATATTCTATATATGATCCACCTTAGATGGGGATTACACAAGCATTTCATTGATGAAAACCCCCATAAACATATCTCGGAACTCATGGAACATAGATTTCATCAACACCATAAAAAAATATTGATCATTCATCACACCAAATGGAATTAAAATGAACTCATAATGTCCATGATGAAATAAGAAATAATTCTTCCAGATATACTCATCCTTCACATGCATCTGATGATCTCTTGACCACAAGTCAATATTAGAGAATAAAATTGCACCCTTCATGTGATCCAATAAATCAGAAATCCATGGAATATGATAGATAATCTTCATTGTCACTTGGATCAATCAATGATAATTGATACACAACCGAAAATGCTGTCAACCTTCATCATGAACAAAACTCGTTCACCCCACAGTGATACACTTGGTCAAACAAAACCACATTGTAACAAACCATCGATCTGTATACGCAGCTCCTGTAACATAGAAGGGTCCATACAATATTTAGACATTAAGATAGAATACGTTCTTGGTTGTGGTTCAATCCAAAACTCATTCTCTCATTGAGGGGATAATTCTAAAACCTCTATTAAAAAGACATCAGGGAACTCTTCTATGACCCTAGGAAATTCCAACTTCTAAACCTTCAAATAAATCTTCATTATCTCAGCTATCAAGGGTGAAAAGTATGAAATATACCTCTGACCCATCTGAGGGTCTCTATCACCAAAAAACATTGTTGTCTCTCCATCAGCATCGAAGAACACCACTTGCCTCCAGATGAAATCTATGATAGCCTACACTGAATGAAAACAATCCATTCTTAAAATGAAATAGTATGATTTTATTTGTAAACATTGGAAATATCCCTAAGAGAGGCTCTTCCCCAGCACTGGCTCACAGTCACTACATACTTTGAACAAGTCACCTCAACCTCCAACTATCATTGTCAACACCAAGGGTACTAGAATCCTCTCTACCTGAAGTCGCAAATCCTTGATAAGGGAAGGTGATATCAAGAAGTGTGTGCCTCCAGAGTCAAACAAGAAATAAAACCTAGTAGAAAACAAGAAACAGATGCCTAGAACGATGTCTAGCTCACCTGTCACTACCAATGATAATGCATGAAGCTGACCATGACTTTCTCTATGGCCTCTCAGATGCTGATGATGACCACCACCATAGTTCTGATCTACTCTCTGAGGAAAAGAAGTGATCTGGGGTTTCCCTCTACCTTCCCCATCTACTCTACTGATATAAAGATAGTACAACCTACTACTACAACCTCGACTATAAATTCATCAATTGTGGAAACTGGAGTGGAACACCTTGTGCATTCTGACCACTCTGAAAGGTCTGGAACTCTTGCTGCTAATGACCTCTTCCTCCATACGAAAAACAATCTCCTAATCTCTTAAAATTGTCCATAGATCCACTTCCCCTAGAGAAACGAGATGCTGAGGGCTTGGACCTACCCCTGGTTGAACAAAAACATGTTTTCCCTAATAACCAGAAACCCTAAACCATAGCTCTACTTATTGAAGAATCCTAATATCTCCCATATCGTGAAGATCTTGTTCTATATAATGTTCTCTCTATGACCTCTACCGTCTCCAGCACCTCGAGATATGTATTCAACAAAAATGGGATGACCTGGCACTGGATCTCTTGATTCCATGACTCCTCAAAATGACACGCCCTATCCTCTTGATCTGGAAACAGGTCTGATGCATAACTCAAAAGGTTTTTCAAATAAAATTTGAACTCTCTCACACTGGAACTTCCTTGCCAAATGGTAAGTAGCTGCTGGCAACTAGACACCTTCACAGTTTAAGAAAGATAATCAACTTTTAACTTGTCTTGGAACTCCTCCCATGAGACTACCGAATCCTCGTGATCCTCAAGGAACATGTACCACCACTACCACACTTCCCCATATAGCATAGTCCCAACCAAAGACACCCAGTGTTCCTTCCAAGTATGAATCAAACCGAAATATACCTCAACCTCTTCCAAGCAGTCCTCTATGATTGTATCTAAAATGGATCCCCCATACTTCTGTCGACTCTAGAGTTGAAACACTCAAAGTTTCCTCCTCTAAGTGTCATCGTTGTCAACCTCCACTTTGTGCTGAACTTTTGGCGTAGCCCGCTGGACATCTTCTGTGAAAAAATATCGAGGATGTCGACCTAGAGACATACCTACAAAGTAAAAAATAGTTTGAGCTCCTAAACCTAGAATATAGAAGAATCAACATTTTTTACTTAATTTTTTTATTTTAATCATTTTAGTTTAACCTACCCTATGTGATGTCCATTCATCTATGGGCACAAAGAAGAATGATTCATGATCCTTTCCAAGGTCTCTACCCGCCAACAAGTATCACCTCATTTGGTTTCCACTGTAAACTTAATGGTCTGTGCGTCACACCATAGGGGGAACTAAATACCTATATCTCAGATAGTATCTATTGATTAAAGAACATTCAAAACATGACTCACATGATCGCCCTACCAACCCATGAAACCTAACATGTTTCTACCTCCAAACTTCATCCTATCCCTCAACCTGGCTCAGATACCATTCCATCACTACCCCCTCCACCAAAAGTGTACCACTCCTGGGCTGGAAATGTGAGAAGGTAGAGAGTGACCCCTGAGTCCCACCTCTAATAGGCCCCAAATTGGCGACTAGAACCAAGGGTATAGTGAACACACAAATTGGAGGCATTACCCTTAAATAGAACACATGAAAAATAGATAGAGATAAGATGAAAAATAACCAACTACAACTTGGACTTCAATATAAAAAAATTCCCATGTACAAAAATTTAATTTCATGCAAGAACTACTAAAAATGAAATGAAAAAATTGCATGTACCAAAAGAAAGTAAAACACAAGTGACCATGAATCCTGAACTGCTCATACAAACCCAATCTAGTAGAACCCAACCAGATCTCCAACCTGCTCCAAGTGACCTAAAAATAGTTTATATAAAATATGGTGAGTATAAAAGTGTACTTAGTAGGATCCTCCCTAGAGCCTCTCGTTCAAAAGTAAAGAAAGATTGATAATTCACAGTGAACAACAAGTGAAACTAACTCATCACCTAAAAATGTATACTAAGTTTCTAGACTCACCATGGAAACTCTCACCGAGTATCACATACAAGAGTGTATAATATAACAAATAATATCAAGGGTACCCATCTACCACTTCCCCACTAGCATTCTTCTTTAACCCAGTGTCGCATATCCAAATAATCTCTCTCTAAAAATTCTTTCATGAAGACACTTGGGCGAAGCACCATAACATGCACCTTGTGAAATACAAACACCATGTCCACATAACCAAAGAAATAAGGTACTATTTGGGAGTCAACATAGCGCGTATAAAATGTATCATACATCAGGTATTAGACCTCAACCATTATAGCCCATTCACCGAGTAAGAAACCTCAAGCCATCACAACCTATACCTGTTACACCAATAGTAGTCCCTAGGAAACTATATCTAGAATAAATGTGTGTGAATAACCAAAATCTATTAAATCCCACTACAATAATATATGGGGAAAAATAATTGCCGTGCATAAAATCATAGGTAACTACCAAGATAAGAGAGTGGGGCCAAAGGGGGTAGTCATCCATGTATCTTCACATAGAGATATTGGGGAAAACACACCCCCCAGGGCTCAGAATCCCTAGGGTGTCAGTCACCCTAACTGGCATGGTGGTTTAGCATATAGAAACACAAAATTACATGATACAATATAGCTCACAACTACACTGGGGAAAAAACCTAGACTTTGACTCAACTATAGCTAATGTCTCTCATACTCCTAACTGTCACTTCTAATACTAGATATACTATATGCACAAACCCATTTAGATAGATTTATTAAATCATATTATCCCTTTTTATCAGTTTAACTTTATGTTAATTTATTATTTAATCATTAATTAGCCATTATTAATTCCAAATTACATTTCATTAGTGTCACACCAAAGTTATGGGCCCTCCAGGAATAACCAAACCAAGTCCACAACTTCTCATAAATATTACCTCAGCATTGCATCCCATCAAGCTCTAACCCCTTGAGTTAACATCATTTATTCAATAATTTATTAACAAAATTATTCATTTCCCATAATTCTAGGTTTTCTAGAAAATCATTCTAAGATACCAATCACAAGGGGATGAACACAGTGAGTAAATGACCTACCCAGTGAGACCTTGCCACCTATATCAGAATCATAGACCCATCCTTACTCTAAAAGAAAAATAGTGGAATCACGTGCCATACCCCATGCATCTTCTCCCATTTTTGAAGGAGGGTAAGAAATACCAGTTGTCTAAAGAAGTGGGTAAAGTAATGTAGATAAAAAACCAATAAGATTCACCAAGAATTAAACATTCCCATCCAACCCATTTAATCATCTCAGGTGTCCTTCCTGACACCAACATGAATAAACTGATTCACTTCACCGCATTAGGAGTCAACAAAAACCACAACAACTGGGCCTTTCTCCCACATCTTACAACATCCATACGGGCTCATAAAACATCACAAGAAGAAGGAAATAAAAAATCAACTGGTATCTTGTCCTTAACCCATCCATTTTTCCTTCACACACAATGAGCTCTAATGGATCTAAAGTGGAAGGCACTCAAACTTAAGAGAAAGAAAGAAACTCAGAACCCTACAAGTCATTAACTTTTATCGATCAATTGGCTCATTAATCTTTATTTAATATGATAATTAATTATTAGTAGGTTCAAACTATTTGAAACCTAAACAGAAAGCTATCATAACTATCACAAGTTAATTAAATATGCTTACTGCATCAATTTGATTATTGTCAACTTACAATAGCATCAACCAGATTCATTTACATTCCTATTTATCTTTAAAAAATAATTTAAAATTACTCCCAATTTATATTATTTACTAATAATCTATCAAAAACGACATGATAAACAAAGAAATCATAGATATCACACTATCTAGAAAAACAAGAGGCCATAACATATGATCGATACTAGTTTATTAGTATGTTTCAAATATTTATTATGTCATGTTCATTATGATCTAGTGGGTAAATAATGCTAACTCTATAGTTATAGATAAATGAATAGAGAATCCACAAATAACCTACCTCCAATGTTTTTTTATTCTATTTGTAGGACAATGATCCATGGAACAGATCATGTTTTCCTCCCCCTATGGAAATTACATCCACCCGAGGAAGTCACGGCATGACTGCACCAACCAACATCTAATTAAACTTCATTAGAAACATGGAGATCACATTCCATAACATGGAAAAGAGAAATGAGATAATAATGATATAATAAAACATAATAATAGTTGTAGATCATACCTTCTATCGATGATGGATTGACACATGCTTCTTGCACCAAAACAAGGGGTGTTTTCCCCGTAGGAAGATACGTCAAGGGGAAAGATCCAATGATTAAGGTTTGATCAAACCACTCTTGTGGGAAGAAATTATTGGGGTGCTTCACATGGATATATAGTAGAAGAAGTAACCAAGAGGAATATATCTCAGCCTTTTGAAAATATAACTTGAGAAGTGGTTTGAGATATGATAGATTTTTCATTAAGATCGAATTTGTCAAATATCATTTATTTTGACCATGTAAATGCTTCCCAAACATTAGGAAAAAAATTAATATAGGATTTATGGTCTTTGAATCAACCTTAAATACCTTAGAAAGGCCTTGAACATGTTTTACTTCAATGAAACATCAAAGGGGAGATATTTTAGGGAGTTGAAAACATTATTCATATTTGTATCACTAACAACACTATTCACATATGAGATGCCAACACTGACAATTAAAATAACTCACTAACACCAATAGTAAAAATGACTCACCAAAGCTGATAGTACAAATGATTCACCAATATTGATAGTTCAAATGACTCACTGACACCAACATTAAAAATTACTCACTAATGCTGATAATACAAATGACTCACTGACATTGACAGTAAAAATGACTTACTGACGCCGACATTACAAATGAATCACCGATGCCGACTATAAAAAACTATTAACACTATTCACTAAATTGGGAATTTGGAAGAGTGTTGGGGATGAGTCACCTTGACCTCCCATAATACCTCAAACACTAGATTTCAAAAAAGGAATGTACTAGAGAGGTCTCGTCAATTACAAGTTGTGTTCTTTTATTATGTATAACCATGTCTTTATGATCCAAGATCCTCACTAGTTACTCCTCGTAAGAGAGGTCATTTTCCAATGGTACCACCTATGAACTTAGTACATGTCAGGGATCTCGAATGTTCTTCCTCAATCGGGATACTTAGAATACATCATGTACTTGATACATGGTTGGTGGAAGTGCTAGTCAATAGGCTACAACTCCAACATGATCAAGAATCTCTAATGAGTCAATATACCTGGGAATTAGTATTCCCTTATTCCAAATATCTTTTCTCTCTTCCACAGATATATGTAGAGGAATACCTTGTCACAAACCTCAAACTGTAAGTCCCATTGATGATTATCCGCATAGAAATTATGTCAAATTTGGGTAGCCCGAAATTTTTGTTTGATAGTCTTCACCTTCTTTCATTTCCCCAATAATTTTTGGTCCTACCATCTTACATACACCAACTTCATCCCAACAAGTAGGTGTTCTACATCATTTTATATAATGGTCTTCATATGGAGCCATTTTGGTGCTTGAGTGGAAACTATCTTAGTAAGATAACTCAACCAATTGAAGATGTTGATATCATCCTCCTTTGAAGTCTATTGTGAAAGATCCCAACATGTCTTCAGTTTCTGAATAGTCCACACATA
Source organism: Viscum album (assembly GCA_963277665.1). Lineage (NCBI taxonomy): Eukaryota > Viridiplantae > Streptophyta > Magnoliopsida > Santalales > Viscaceae > Viscum > Viscum album. Next base: position 120,409,186 of record OY728137.1, read on the forward strand.
TTGTCCATCAGTTTGGGGGGTGATAGACGTACTAAATTTTAATTTTATATTTAGATAATGTTTGATACTTTTATAGAACGTGTAGGTAAATCTCAAATCGTGATCGGATATAATTGATAATGCTACACCATTTATCCTATAAACTTCTTTGATGCATATATGAGTAAGTTGGTCAAGTGGGAATTCCTCTCAAATCACAATTCAGGGAGTAGTCTTTGCAAGATGATCCACAATGACCCATATACAATTATTTCCTATAGATGTTTTTGGAATTCCATTGACAAAGTCTATGGTGATGTTTTCCAATTTCCATATAGGTATGGGTAATGGTTGCATCATCCAATTGGACCTTTTACTTTCAACCTTCACTTGTGAACATAACAAGAACATTGATGTTTATTCATCAATCTCTTTATTTATATTATCCCACCAATAGTTCTCTTAGAGATCTCATTAAATATTTTTCCCCTAAATGGATAGAGAGGGTAGAGCTTTGTGAATCATTCAAAATCTCCTTCTTTATCTCAATATTTGATGGAACACGTAGTCATGAACCAAATATTATGCCTCCTTCTTCAACAATTATGGACTCCAAGGGTTTTTCCATTCTTATAGCTTCTAACTTCTTCTAAATTTATACATCATCTCTTGGAGAATAATTTATCTTGTCTAAAAGGGGTTTCTGAGAAATAATTTTTTAGAGGACTAATGGCATACCTACCTTCATTATTCTCAATCCCATAATTTTAAAGTCTAGGAATATTGGATCCTTCACTATTCTCATCACTACTGTTGTTACATGATCATTTATACTTAGAGCATCTACCACTATATTTTATTTACCATAATGGTAGTGGAAACAATATTCATAATCATTGAAATGATCTAAACATCTTCTATGGCACATATTCAGATCCTTCTATGTGAATATATATTTTAGGATTTTGTGATCAGTATATATTTCACACTTCTACCCATAAAGATAATTCTGCAAAATTTTCATTGCAAAGATCACATCTACTAACTCTAGATCATGCATGGGATATTTTTTCTCATGAACGTTCAAATTCCTTGAAGCATATGATATTTATTTTCTATTTCTTATTTTTACACATCCAAATCCATTGTTTTAGGCATCTTTGTATACCAAAATAAATTCTCATATATTTGTATTGTAAGTACTAGTATAGTGATAAGCCTCTTTTTCAACTCATTAAATTATTCTTCACAATCATTAGTCCATACAAACATTACTCCCCTATGAATCATATTGGATAGTGAGTTTTAAAAGCATGATAATTACCTAAAAAATCATCGGTATTACCCAAGTAGATCATGGAAAATAAGTAATTATAATAAATATTCTAGTCTAGGCCATTCCTCCATTACATTTGTTTTAAATGGGTCTATTGATATTCTCTTTCTAGTGATAATATTCCCCCAGAATGATAAATTCTCTATAAATAACTCATATTTTTTGTACTTTCCATAGAGTTTTTCCCTCTACATAGTCAATATCATAAAATTCAAATGTTCCTCGTTATCCTCCATACTCTTAGAGAATATCAAAATATCAACTAAGAAGACTACCATAATTTTTTTTTGATAAAATTTAAATACTTCATTCATTTAGTCCATGAAAATCATTGGGCCATTAGTGATTCCTAAGGGAATCACTATGAACTCATCATTTACATACCTCATTATAAGAGAAGTCTTTAGTATGTCTTCCTTCTTCTCCTTTAGTTGGTGGTATCCCAAATGAAGGTCTACATTAGATAAATACTTTTCCGCATATAGTTTCTCAAATAAGTCATCTATCTGTGGAAATGTATAATTTTTCTTTATCTTGGTTTTTTTGAGCTCTTGATAATCAATGTAGATGTGCATTATTCCATCATTCCTCCTAATGAAGAGGAATGGGGAACCCCATGGTGAAGCACTCAAGCATACAAAAACCCTTTCCCATATTTTCTTATAACTGCTTCTTTAGTTCCTCTAAATCATTAGTAACCATTCTGTAAGGATTCATTGATATTGGTAGAGATCAAAGAAAAAGTCCAATTGATAATTCAACATCTATATTAGGAGGAAGACTAAGAAATTATTCAGATAACACATTAGTTTAGTCCATCATAATGTCCAAGTTTTTTTGTTTGATCCTCTCCTATTTCTCAATCATTTGAGATAGATATCATTGCTCATACAGAAATAATATCCACAATTGAGGTAATGATTCTATAGAAGATTCATCCTCCACCACTCACTTGTATAGAATTGGAGGATGCCTCGAGATGTGAACTGTGATCTACCTTTCTCGACAATTGATTTTGTCTTTATTTAAATATATCCAATTCATGCCAAATAGAGCATAAAATTACACAAAATGAAATAAAAAGATATTTTCTATGAGGTTTACTCCATAAAAATGACAATATATGAGTTATATACTTTATATGAAATAATTTTTCCATTGAATGTTCTTATAGATAACTCAACAATCGTATTTTGAGTTGGTGTTTTAATAATTCTACTAAAATTTTGTGATATGAAAGAATGTTTAGAACCAAAATCATATAGTATGTTCACTATTATTTAATGAATAACCACCATACCTATAACCACATCATTATCAAGCTTCACCTTACTAGTAGTGATAGAATATTCCCTTTCTTACTGCCTTGGAGGTTTTTGTTGTAGATTTCCTTTGAGAACCCTTGGATTAGGGCATTGGATCACAAAAGTTCAATGTTCCTTGCAATTAAAATACTGCACTATAGGATGAGTGTTGATTTGATCCTTATTTTTAATATTCTTTATTAGTGGGCTTATTCAAATCCATTCAATAATAATTATCCAGACACCCCTGTCTTCCACATTTGAAGCATCTCCCAATTCCCTTTAAGCAGTTCCTGGTATACTTCATCACATACTTTTGACATGTGGGATGTTGGGTTTTATTTCCTTAATGATATTTATTTGTTGATACTCCCATATTAAAATCCATTTTATTCTTTTTATCATTTATCCAACAGGAACACTGACAGTCTCTAATGTCCATATCAACCTTAAGGGAACAAATCATAATGTCTTTGCAGTTATCAAAGTCTCAAATCACCCAGTATTTTTTTAGACATGCCTTTAATACACTAAAAAAGTGATCCACCTTGATTTTGGTTTTCATGATAATGTTATAGGTGTATCAATATAGGCTCATGAAATTTTCCTTACACACTTTGATAGACTCATATTCCATTTACATCATTCTGAGTAAATATCTCTCTATATTAATTTAAATTGTTCAGGGAAAATATTTATTGAAAAACATTTTCATGAATCTTTTCAAATCTATGGAATCAATTTCTTGCATAGACTTTGTGTTTTTGATTAGTTTCCACCACTAATCATCTTCCCCATCAAAACGATAGGCCACCAGTGTGAGTTTCTCTTCTTCTGAGCATTTAAGGACATAGAATAGTTTATCAATAGATTTAATCCATTGTTATGTGATGAGGGTATCATAAGATACACAAAATATGGGAGGTCATTGTTGCATAAATGATTTGACCACAACTTGCACTTTATTATGGTAAGGAGGTTGTTTCACACAATTCAAATTAGTACACCTAACTTGATCAAGTTGATCCAGTACTTTCATGAAATTCAAAGTACCATTCCCATCATATTTGGAATTTTATTATGGAAATTGTCACATTTCCTATCATATTGGTTGTTGGCATGAGTTCTCCTATTTTAGGCCATTAAATAAGAAAAATAAATAGAATACAGTTAGAGGGATCGAATACCTATCTGATGAGAATGTAAAAATTATAACTATGAACATAGAAGGATAAACTTATAAATAGAAAGTATGTCCTAGATTTTGATTCACAAATTTTCAATCTAAATTATCCATAGTGATATAGTTATCCCAATGGTTTTTACAAAATCTTTATAGTACTCATATACAAAAATAACTAGACCATCCTTTGATACCATCTATGGTGACCCAATCCTTTTACACATATTATCACATTATATTAAGCATACTTATCCCTGAAAATACAAACCAAGGGTCGAAAATACTAGTGTCTTTACAAGATTAGGTACATAATTAGAAAAAATATAATTATAATAAAAAATAATTTTATTAATCTCCATACTTATTTCCTATATTTATTTGAAAAACTAAATCTAAATAGGATAACTTGCGTCGTACATAGATAAAAGGTATGATCTAAAAATACCAATAAGAGAAAAATCATAGAAAAGAATTGTATCACAAGATTTATAGACATAACATGATAACATGATAATCATGGTGCATGAAATAAAATATATAGGTATATCATATAGAATGTAGAATTATATGATCATGTAAATAGTGAAATGTGGAAGAAACATAAAACATGACATAAACATGAGTCATGGCTAACTTCCAAGACTATATCATATGGTGGACAAAGTCCCATAACAGATTATGTTTACTCCCTAATCCCTTACATGATGTCTCATGAGAATTAATATTACCCAATACAATAAAGAACGATCTGTGTATACCTGACATAACATGTTGATGCTTATGTGTTTCACATGAAGAATCAAACATAAGGAATAAACATAAGGGTTACCCATGTAAATAAATGGTTTTTGTAATCTTGTAATTAGGAATAACCAAAGGTTGTATCATAATGGTATGCATGAAAGAAGGGATAAAATAATTTATAGAAAATGATGAAATAAAAATAATAATAGATCATAAATAAATATGTCCATGTAAAGTGAATACTTGAAAAATAGTGTTTAAGAAATTTTAGAATGTAGGCACATTAGTTCGGTTTAAGGGAAACTATTAAAGAGTATTTAAATATGAAAAAGGAATAATTGTTTGTATAAAACCAAAAATGAACCAATAAATTTTTTCATTATAAAATTGGTGATTTTATAAAAATAATTGTTTCTTAAAATAGTTTATCTATTATACTCAAAATTTGTATTGAATGGAAAATTTCCATTTAATTAGGCTTGCTTATCAAGAGGAATTGATAAGGGAATCATTTAAAACATGTGTTTACACATAAAATAAGTATGAATAGATATAGATACATAATTATTTAACATATAAAACTAACATATAATGATTATATATGAGGAATAAATAAATATATTTGGGTAAAGAGTGAGGAAGCATAGCCCAAAGCAAAAAATAGAGGTTCAGAGAGATCCCTTACCTTATATATGAATGCATTCAGAAATTATACTTAATATAAAAAATAATCAAATTATATTAATTAATTACTTAATTTATAAAATATTATACTTTTATTTTATTTATTATAAATTTATTAAGTCCATTTATGGCCATTTTAATGAGTTATAAAGTTCAGTTTTTTTTTCAGGAGTGTTTGTTTTCATGGTTTCAAGGTCATTTTATTTGTATATAATTGTGGAAGTTATTTTAAAATGGGAATAATTATCCATAAATGAAATTATATGGTATTAATGAACTTTAATACGTTCAAATGGTTCGGTATATCATTTTTTCTGGTATGAGGATGATTTATTTGATAAAATAGTAATGATAATTGTTTAATTTTTTTGGGTTGTTTGATCATCACAAACTAATTTTTATTTATTTAATATTATGTATAAATATTAATTCCAGAACACAAAAAAAATTAATATACATATTAAAACATTTTTTATCCATAATAATGGTTTTATAACCATCCTTGAATGGAATGATGGAAAACAAAAACTCATCGCCCATGAATGCGGTGAACTGACATATCACGAATAATGATTTAATTTTTAGAATAAAAGGAGTAGAGAATATATTTTATGATTGAAATTATATTAACATAATAATATTACTATATATATATGATATTGTTTTTCTTATTCCGCTTTGTATAGGGTAGGTAAGGATAGGATAAGAAAGGACAATAAATTTAAAGAGAAGGATTGAGGATTTTACCTCTTGAATGTTGTCTCCTTGAAAACCTAATTAAATAAATTGGGCTTGGTATTTTGTTGAGAATACTAGATCTTGGTTTTGGGAATAGTCTTGTGACGATAATAGGGTAAAATATTTACAATCTACTACGCTTAGAATGTTTGTGGAAAAGGGGTGGTATTTATTGGGGGAGAGGGATGTTTTGATTATTTTATTCATTAGTATATTATTTTGGACCAAAAATATCAATAGTGTTGATTACTATGACTAAATATAGTAAATATTTCTATATAGTTTTATCCAAGGGGTTATTAAATCATTCATACATCATCCATGAATCAAAAATTCAGATAATGTTAAATACTGAAAATTGTGGTATTTTATTATTCACCAAAAATTCAACTATTTTAAAAAAACCCAAAAAATAACGCATGCCATTTTTTAACATGTAGGTTTTAAAAATGGAATATTTTTTTTGAAAATAAATTTCTAAATAAGAGAATTTTTATTTTTAAATAAAATTATCATTTATTTGAAAAATATTGATTTTAATGTCATAATCGATTTTATAGCCCTTTGAAAAATCAATTAAGGTATCTTAATGTTAGATCATAATGATAGTATAACATAATATTAATTTAAGAGTGTATTATATGAAAAATATATTTTTTGTTAAATAATTATAGTAATAATAAAATTGTAAATAAAAAAATTATTTTACAAAAATCCCAACACATAATTTATCATTTCTAAAACATTTATTTACTTAAAAAATGATATAATTATATATTATTTTCATTCAAAGTATACCAGAATTATATTTATTCTTTCATAGGTTAGGTTACTATTCTAGAGGCCATATTACTAAACTTAATGTTTAATTTAATATTCCAATGGAAATAGTTTCTTAATTTCTTTAAATACCCCTTCTTCCATTCATTATCCATTTACTTATACCCTATCTTAAGGTAATATAAATGCTTTCATCTTAAAAATGATTATTATATTATTAACATTATGTTTTATTTTCAATATTTTTTCACGAGTGAAATCATTCTAGTGGATCAAGAATATTAAAAATATTGTATTCCTATTATCTTATTTTCAATTTATTGTCTCATTTTAATATTTGGAATTCTTATTGGTTAATTTTCTAAATAAATTATAATTATTTTATTGGGTTCTTTATGTAATGTATACATTTTATGATGTGAGAAGGTAAATTCCATTGATAACATTATGGATTGTTACAAACACACTTAAATCCCATAAAATGAAAACAATAATCCATCCAATGGTAACTCAGAATTCGATTTCACATGAGATAGTCAATCACTAGGAATCACCCCTACCTGAGTCCTATAAATCCTATCTCCTTTCAACCATTCACTAGGATGGTAAAAATAAAAGAATCATTATATGATAAGGTATCATTTTGTAACACCCATACCCAAACCACCGGGTCTGATCTAGAGAGTCATAAGACCTCAATCATGCCTCCCCATACACAAGAGGCTACTGACTAGAAGTGAGGGTATGAACATTATCAGTGGGGTGACTATACCCAAAGAATCATATCATTTCACCAATAATGTGAATAAAATATAAAAAACATTTAGTAATAAAAGAGAATACCAAATATCAAATGTAATATCAAATGGAACATATGTCAATAAATAAATCAGATCACTATGTTGGAATTCAAACCAGAGTATATAGAGTGAAAATATATAAATAAATAAAATTATAGAAATAATACAATGTCCATCTTGGTCCTATTATCAACTCCATACTCTACCACTCAACCAACCACCAATAGTCCCCTTCCATTTTATGTATCCCTATTCATGAAATAAACACATGCAATTAGATTTCCATAAAGGTTTTGAGTAATAAAACATTGTAGGACACCACCAATGCATCCTTAACAAATTAAAACATGAATAACATGTGTATTACATGATAGAGTATATGTACAAGAAAGAATGAAAATCATATATAGAGAACATGTGTGATTAAAATCAACTATGATCCTAATCCAAACCATATTTATATGCATTATATAAGGATAATAAAAAGATATAACATGTTATCAAGCACTATTCACAAGTCTAGTAATAATTTATCTAACTGGTCTCAAGGAAATAAATTAGCTCAGGCCTCTAGTCTATCATATCTCAGTTACATTACATGTCAATATTGAAGACCTTAATACCCTATTCCCATCATGGGTAATGGATATAAACCATTTTACCTCTTTTCTTCCTTGATTCAAGACTTTAGGCCATCATTCCTCTAATTTTTTTGTGTCAATTTAGGCCTCTAGGTCACCATGACCCTTCCCAATTCTTGTTGGGTCAGTGAAATTATAGGGGTTAATTTTTTTTTATAAAATTAAACCCAAAAAATAAATATATGATATAAAAGATATTATGATATAATAAAAGAATGAAATAATATCAATGTAAAGTGTTTTGGAAATTAAAATGAATAAATTAAGTGAAATCATTGTGGAAATGTAAAATCAAAATGTAAATGAACATGGGAAATGTGGTAAAGAAGTTCAGAAATATAACCCAAAGGTAACCCTATGTATCCCTACAATGATTTTCTATAAAGATTCACTTCATAAACACCTTTGTTTCTGTAGAAATCAATAAATAGAGAACCCTAAATTTTAATGGAAACCAAGAACATCAAAAACCTTTTATTTTAATGGAATAAAATAACCTTCAAAACTCTTGGTTTGAATGCATAATCCAGACCCAATAAAATATGGTGGGAATCGAATATATTATTTATTAAATTTAAATCCATTTAAAGTGTGTATACTTCACTCTCTCATGTGGAATTAGATTAAGAAAGAAATATGTCTACATATATATAAAGAGAGAGAGAGAAGGATAATAAGTGAGATCCATGGGGTTATATAAATAGGCTCAATAGGTAGAGATAGAAAGAGGACAAAAATATAGGAAAAGAAAGTCATTGGAACTATAGATAATTTCTTTGAATAAATTTACCTTATTTATTTGGATCCTTAATATCCTTTGATGTTGAATGCCTGATCTCCCCTGGACTAGGGAATGAAATTTTGGAACATTATCACTTAATATATTATGATTCTATTGAAGATAAAAGGTAGTTTCATTTGATGTCAAATAAAATTTTATGATTTTAAAATCCACACTTATCTTACATTTATATCATTAAAATATTATGAATTCATCCAAGGTCTATCTATGATATAACGAGGCAAGAAAGACCATTTGTTACAATCATTGATGCAAATTACAAGATTTTGGAATGATGCCACCATCTTCAACCATTTTTTGTATTAAATTTTTTTTTCTATTGAACATTCCTAAGAATAATAATTTAAACTAATAAAAAAATATTAATCTAAAATCTCCATTAGTATTCTAATATAAAATTTATAATAGAAATTATTATAAATTTCCATTAAATACATTGGCTAAAATATGCACATTTGAAAATATTTCTTGATCTAAAATTTTAAATTTGAATTTTAAATATGGTTTCCACTATAAAATTCACCATGCAATATTTCTTTATAAAAGGAAAATAATAAAATATCAAATTCCAATAAAAATATAACAAAACAATAAAAAACATAAATTTTTAGAAGCTATACAAAACTAGCTTTGATCCAACATTATATATTCTAGATGTTATTTTAAGCCTTAATTTGAGTTGAAAAATATTTAGATAATTTTATTATCATTTCAACATTTCAATAATAATTACAATTTCTATTTTTTTCTCAATATATCACTAAAACTAATAGAAATTTAAATATGAAAACCTCATTGAAATATTATATAATCCTTCAGATCAAAATTCAAAAAAATGACTAAATTAGCATTATATAAAGTAAAATGAAATGTTTATAATTTTCTTATCTATACATATCAATAAGAATCCCTCAATTCAATGTTTCTAATCTTTTATTATAAACAAAATAATAAAACACTCATAATTTGAGAAACTGATGCTTCATTCCTTTAAAAACCCTTACACTTGAAATTAAAGTAATATATTTTTTTAAAAATAATAAAAATTAATTACTTAAACAATATTCGATTAAATTACACATTTAGATTTTCTTCCAAAATAGAATTTAATAAACTATATTACAAAAATTAAAAAAAATTATAAAAACATATATAAAACAAATTAATAACAAACCACTACCGAAATCTCCACCTATGGATAATTAAACAAACAAAATATCAATTTCATACTCTCTTCATCATTAGATAATTAATAAAAATATTAATATTTCAAAATAGTTTTCCCCTTATAGAAACAAAAAATATAAAATAAGTGATAATTAACTAAATATAATAATTTTAAATAGATAAATCCCCCTTAATTTATGGATGACTTCTATATAAGTTAAAATCATAATCGACATAAAAATTAAAACTACAATAATGATTCATGAAAATAATTATTAATGTTCAAATAGAATTTGATAAAAAAAACTCATTAATTATGGTAAGTAATGATTGTGTAAATAAACTAAATGAGTCCTTTGAGAGTGTTAAAACATGTCTGTATTGGAGACATATTGATTTTACTCATGGCATAGATTATATTTAAAATATTACCTTCATTTTTTCTATTAAAAACCTCTAGGTTAATCAATATTATAACCACATCCACTTTTTTTATTTAAAAAAGTATATTTTTTTTAATTGAATGATTAAATTTCTTTTAATTAACTAAAATTAATGGTTTTTTAAGAATAATATGATCTCCCTTTTAAAAAATTTATATTTTTCAAAGAAAATTAAAATAAACTGAGAAAAAATATTAATACAAAACAAAAGATAAAAAATTCATCTCATACTCTCCCTAAATTAAAATTTAAAAAAATTAAGTAATAGGTAAAGTTGTAATACTGTTTAAGAGTCATAAAAAGAAAATTTATTAAAGGATATGATGATTAAATTCAATAATAAACTAGATATTTACAATTAATATCATACTCTAAACAATAAAATATAAGTTCTGGACTGAGCAACAACTCTTTTTGTATCTTTTTTAGAACAGGGATCATTGAAACATATATACAGGTATTCAAATAATTATAAATAACATTCATAATAAATTATAAATTACTTTAAATTATTAAAATATTATTTTCTATGAATTAAAAATTATTTGATAAGAAATTAAAAAGAATATTACAAAATAAATTATAAAAATATTAAAATGAAATTTAAAAAATAATTTAACAATTAATATAAAAATAAATTTAAAAACTAATCATAAGATAAACATTTACGAACATTATTTTTATAAGATAAATATATTCAATATCACACATTCTTTTCATAAATGATCTAAATTTAAAACATTCTTAGAAAAGGGTGAGAGAGTACAACATATATCTTTAAAAACTCTACCTATATAAATAAGATAAAGAAAATCATATAAAATATATCCTATATTTTTCTGTGTATTCCACCTCCATGGATTTCTAATTTTGATAACTGACTACTTCTAAGTTGAATCAAACTTTTTTCTCATTGTTTTTGGCCACCAAATGATAATTCAAAAAGGTATAGTTGCATAGCCTTGCAAGATATCAAAATAGAGTGCATATTAGTACCCAGATTTCTGGGTCTATTAGTGTGAGATAATAAACATTGAGATGGTTAAAAATAATTAGGTCCGATAATATTGGTTAAAATATTTTTGGGAACCCAAACATTTTCATAATGATAATTTATATTGACTTTTTACAATCTCATTCAAAAATTAAGTTCCTAAATTTATGATAAAATCTACAAAATTTATTATGATAGAAACCTTTCACAAAAGTAATGGTTTGTGATAAGTTTCATTTTTATTTATACTTCAGGAACCATTATTATTTATTTTAATTCACTGAGAACTAAGGATCATATGAAGATTTTTTTCACCATCTGTGATTTTAGAAAAATAGATTTTGTGATCCTTAATTTCAATTTTGAAAACTTCCCCATCAGGTTGACTTTATTAATTTAGAAAACAATTCAATCATTTATTTCAAAATAAGATCCCTTTATTTTAGATTTTATTTATGTTTCTAATTAATATTTATTAAAGTTAAATTAAGTTTTAATAAAATTATTTCCAAGTTCATCATAATCATTTTCAAGATCCTCAAAGGTTATGGGATTAAAGGGAGAAGATGATAAAAAATAAGAATTATGGGAAGACGAGTGGGTCCTTGGAGTACTAACCTTGTTACCTTCTTCAATGTGTGCAATGATGAATTTTAGACATGATTTTTTTGAGTAGGAATAGTCTGTGAAATCATCACTAGTACACCAAGTAGTGACTTTTAGGGTTTTCTTACATTTCTTCTTGTTTATCAACCTTCTTTTTAAATCAGAAATATCAGTGTTATATGACTCTTTTTGTTTCATTTGTAATAATTTACAACCAAAGCTTCAATATGATTTTCATTTTTTTAATTTTTGGATTATTTCTTTTTATTTATGAGTTTCTACTCCATTTTAAAACTATTTGTTGGATTACCTTCCTTGTTGGTGTCACTTTTGGAAGAATCGTCATTTTTTATTTTATAAAATGAAATATTCTTCTTGGTTTCCATAAAATTCATTTCATATTTCACTACTTGTGATTTCATAGTAATCACATATGTTAGTAAGGATATGTTGATTTCTTTAACCACCATATTTTTTATTCCTTCAACCTCTAGGATCACCATTACATTGTGAACCCAAAAAGTAGGTAAAACCAATGTGTTTTTCTTTGAGATAAATTCAATGGAAAATTCATCACCATGAGATTTTATTCCATTCAAATTTTCAATAAAAAAAATAAACATGCTAGTAAACTATTATTTTTCATTAATGGATTAACTCTTAAAATATTTATGTCACAAATTGACCCAAATCGGGGCTCAAGCCACAATAACCCGAAGCCCTCCTTAGTAGGTCAGGGGTTGGAGACTAGTGCTGAAGTAATAAGTAACATGGAGAGCCCTTTTCCTAAGTACTTTTATATACACACACTACCATATCAATTAAAAGGTAGAAAGTGAAAATGTTAAAGATGAAACACAACTATAAATTAACCCAAGCATGAATAACCTCTAATGTGTAAAAGAGTATGACAGTGTAAACTAAAACGTATATGGGAAAAAAACATTCCCAACCAATAATATGTCCCAACCTAACAAAACTGGAAAATAAAATTGTTGAGATATCATGGCTCTGGAATCCCAATATAGAACCATCATAAGAGGACCAAAGAACGTAGTATCCCTAATATTTTCTAAAGTCACCATCGACTTTTATGCCTTCTTTATAAGACATGAAATTTGTGGGAAAATTCCATGAAGGGTGAGTATATACATACCTTGTAGGACACCCCAAAAGCTAAAGGGGGAAGTATGAGATACAATAGGAATAGAAATAACGTACATGCAAGATACAGTCAAATAGAACAGGTAAACCCAAAACAAGAGTGAAAGTTATTAGGTCGGAATAATACAAAGAAAACACAAGAGGGGGGTGAAATATTTCTTTTCATAAATCCTATAAGATTATTAATTTTGAATTCCTTTGAGATTTATGTAGATATGTATTGTTTTCTTATATAATAAATATGATTAGTGGATAAAAAAAGAATTCACACAAAAATTTTATAGTGGTTAGGGACATAAAGATCCCCTCATGCACTCTACCAACGCTCTTACAATGACTTTAGTGAATTTCACTAGAAATTGCATCTCATCACTATACATTTAAATCCAAAACTGAGTGTAGGTATTTTACACCTTTACAAAAAAGGCTAAACAAATCCTTTTGTTTCTTCAATAGTGAAAGAATAATACATAGTTAGAACAATAAGAAGATACTAAAAACCCAACTGAGCATGACTAGAGGATTCTCCAACAAATCCAAAGATATTTTATTTGTTGATGGTTTATGTTGAACATCATAGTTATAGCAGCATCAATTGGTGGTAGATGGATATTATTCTTTAGAAATGAAATTATTCTATAAATAATAGTACTGATGTGATCCTGGTGGAAAATGATCTTTAATAATAATAATAAAGAATATTAGTAGAAGTATTCTTACAGTTTTATGAGTTTTAAACATGTATATCTCAAAAGTGTAGCCAATTCTTAAAATAACAGAGTTGATCATTTGTTAAAACAGGCCTTTACAAGATATTCACAATCACATAGTTGTATGTATGAATTTTTTATATATCTATATATTGAAAAGATACAAATGTTCAATATATACTATAGACTACTTGATATGGTATTCTAGATCCCGGAAAAATTTTTAATAGATAATGTATATTAAAATTCAAAATAATCAAGGGTAGTTGTAACTTCCCTTAATAATAGGTTTTTTTCTATGTTGAATAAGGTTCTTTGAATCAATCGTAATTGAATTTTAATCTTCCATAAAAAATCCTTTAATCAGATTGAAATTTGTTTAATACCCTAGCATAAAACTCAGATAAAATCATGAATTTAAATCTCCAATGTTGAAAAATCAAACGTAGGGTTCCTTCATAAAACAAAAAAATACCAAACATATGCTTTAACTATGTAGTGTTCATTCTTCAAATGTATGGTTCATAGTGTAAGGTTCATCATAAACAAAATATTTATGAACAATACATTTTTCTCTCAAACATCGGGTTGCTTACATACTTAGGGTTCATTAACCACACGTTTTTCTCTTGAAAAATCTAAGTATCCATCCAAACGTAAGGTTCATTAACGATACCTTTCTAATAACATAGGGTTGATGGTCCATATTTACTATTTGAAACATATTTTTCATTCAATATGCGTTTTTTTCAAGTGTAGGGTTCATTCCATATGTCATTTTTATCAACATAGGTAATGAATAGTGTTTTCATAATACCCTAAAATTAGTTCGGAAAAATTTAACTAATATTCCCTCAAAAATAAAATTTTGAATATAATTCTAGAAAAAATATTACATTAAATATTAATTTCCTGAAATACACCTAAAGTAATATCATAAGTTAAAGACAATAGGTTATTTGTGATCATTAAAATCAATATGATTTGTAGAGTATTTTTTAGACAATAAATTCCCATCAATATCTCCCTTTTGATGATCACAAAACCCATAAAATAAATAACAAAAAATGTAAGATTTTTTATGCACATTTAAATAATTAAAAAATGGTTTGGGTTCCTTAATAATATTTAAATTAACAAAAAAATTGAATGACATAAAATGTTGTCTTTACCCAATTTTATCCCCATTTTTATAATATCAACAATAAATTAGAACAAAAAGTATTATAACTCTATCAATTTTTCATATAACATTAAATTAATATGTATATAGAGTTATTTGGATAAATAAGATAGGGTTTTTATAAGTATACATAAACATATAAAAAATATAAAAATGAAGTACACAAAGGAATTTTTATTAGAAAAAATTTATAGACACATTAGTGGTTTTTTCTTGGGAAAAGTGTTATATGGAAGGTCTGGTTGATGGTGAAAGATTCTGGTCAAGGGAATGTTCTAGTGCTAGTTCTGGTAATTCCTGAGCCACATAAAAAAAATCTTTCAATTCTATCAACTGAGCTTGTAACCTTTCTAAAATATTTTCAGCCAACTTCCCTTTCAAAATTCTAGGATGTTCTCTGACTATTAGATTTTCAATCAAATTTACTTTGAAAAAACATGTATATTATACTTTATCTATAGAATTAAAAATATAACATAACATTGAACTGATTTAGTAGAAACCTAATTTCAAGTTCACTTGAAGATAGTTTCTCAAAAAATATATATCTGATTATCCAAAAAAACTAACAGGGGTGCACTATTGAACTGAATATTCTGAAGCATATCATTCATATCATCCATTACTGATGTGATATATTAAAAACATCTGATCATATATGCTGATGTAGGAGGGGAAGAATTAAGAGCTCTTGTTGGGACCAATTTGTGTTTGAAGATTGTATTTGTTGTCAACAGTTGTCAATACTTGTCAAAATGAAGAAGAAGATGAAGAAGGACTAAAAAGTTAGTGGAGATTGGCTGAAGTGAGGATTCCTGGAGAATTGTTATGGAATCATAGCATTGGATTTCATTCTTGAAAAATTCTCTAAGAAGATCAATTCAGACGATTCTTGAACTGATACAAAGTTCAAAGAACTTGTGTCAAAGGTGACACATTGTTTACAACAATAAAGAATGGTGAAGTATCATCCATCAAAGGATGACTGAAGAAGAATGAGGATTTAAATAAGACCATTTAATGCTTCAAAATTTCATGAGAACCATGCAATAGCTTTAATGAAGAAATGAAAGGTTACACATTGTTTACAACAATGAAGAATGGTGAAGTATCATCCATCTAAGGACGATTGAACATGAATGAGGATTTAAAGAAGACCATTTAATGATTCACGATTGCATGAGAACCATGCAAGATCATACTTAAAGACAAGAATCATATGATTTTAATGAATTATAGAATGATTGTTGAATAAGAAGAGAGAGTGTGGAAGGGATTTGAATTCTAAGAAGGTTATGAATAACACATTTCCTTGAAATCAGATGATTGTTGCACTGTTCTTAAAGTTCCTAATACGTGTATCAAAAGTGATACATTGTCTGCAACATTGAAGGCATTTGAAGAAGCTTCAATCCACAACTTTTGGATAAAGAGAGATTATTGGAGTTCTTTGGAATTAACACTCCAAATGGAATTGAAGATTTGAAGTAAGGATGAATAAGTACTTTAGAATTCATATTCCAAAAAGAATAGAAAAAACCAGATGATGCTTTGTGACATGTATTTCACAAATATCATAAGTCAGTAGAACTTATGATGGAATCCTTATAATGGAAAGGGTGAGAAATGATAATTCCAGTCATATACAATTTTAATTGGAAGGAATGATGCTGCTGGAAGATAGTAATGTTTCAGTACTTTCCATTGAAACTATAACGATGCTTTATTGATTTGTATTTCACAAATATCATAATTTTGGAGAACTTGTGATGCAATCAATATGAAGGATAGGGAGAGTAAAGAAGTGTCTTTGGAAAAGGAAAGATAGTGGCGCACAAGTCAAAAGTGGCGTGCAAGTGTATGTTGCACGCAAGTCATATTCCATGATCATCACATAAAATTATGAAAAATGAAATATAGTGGTGCACAAGTTAAAGATTGGCACGAAATTCAAAAAGTAGTGCGCAAGTATAAGCAGCGTGCAGGTGTGATGCGCAAGTATATGTGGCGCGCAAGTGTATGTTGTGCGCAAGTCATATTTCAACATCATCATATCAAAATATGACAAAGGAGAGAAAGTGTCGTGCAAGTGCTAGAGCGGTGCGCAAGTGCGGGAGCGGTGCACTAGTGTTGGAGCGGCGCACCATTGCTAGAGTGGAGAGCAAGTTTAGGTGGCGCGAAAGTTTCCAAAATGACAATAAATAGACAATTAGCCTCCTCATTTTTAAGGCTCAACACTTAAGAGAAAATTTGAGCTCTGATGGCGCATGTAGTAGAAGTGGCACGCAAGCTGAAGTGGCGCACAAGCTGAGGGTTATTTATATAGCGCGCAAGTAGGAAGTGATGTGCAAGAAGAGTGGCGCGCAAGTAGGGTGGTGTGAAAGTAAAGTGGTGAGAAAGCAGAGTGGCACATAAGCAGCATGGTGCACAAGTAGAAGTGGCGTAAAAGTTGTGAGTTGGGAACAATTGTGGTCTGCAAGTACTTGATGGTGCGCAATCAGGGAGGCGCGTAAGAAGAGTGGCATGCAAGTAAGGATTGGCGCGCAAGATGTGAGTTGTTGAAGAAGTCCTTCCCAAATTCTATTCAACTTTGATGATGCTAAGTTGATCTATATTTCATTGTTTTTTCAATCACAAAGATAAATTGTGATTCTAGCAAGAAGAAGAAGAAGAAGAGCGAGGTGCAGATGGTTTTTCACTGAGAGAGAACGTGTGAAGATAATTAGGTTTTAGGTTTTTTACTGAGAGAGAACATGTAAATAAGAGTAGGTTTCAGTGTATCTGGTTTTTCATTGAATAAGAAGAAGAAGAAGAAGAAGAGTGTGCAGCTTACAGGTTTGCTTCATAGAAAGAAAAGAATAAGAAGAAGAAGAACAGAGTATGCCCAATTGAAGCCTACAATTATTTCGGGCAGTTTAATTCAGATGATTCGAAGTGAACCGATATTCACTGCCTGAATAATTACATTGGTATATGTGATTCTTTCCAAGAAGATAGAAGATGTTTTAGTGCATTTGGTTGTCGCACTAAGAAGAAGAACAAAGAATCCTAGTGCAGTTGGTGTTGCACTAGAAACGAAGAGAAAAAAAGGAATAATTGCTTGCCTACTACTTTTAAAGTAATCAAGTGAAGAGAATTAAAGAAAATCAAGATTAGAACCTACCTTTTGAATAAAGAATAAGAATATATCCATAGGCAATATAAAGAACCATCTAGATGTTTTAAGTTGGGCTAGGTCATCACCGGTCCAGGGAAGAGGATTGTCCCCCCCCCCCCTCTAAAGAGTAGGGACTCACACTGGCTAGAGGATTGTTTTCTTAGCCACTCCACTATAATTGAAAATCACATCATTATGGAGAATCCATGAATGGAAAGGATGTAGCTACTCTTATTGAGTGGTGAACCTTGTAAAAATATCTTGTGCATATTTTTACTACTTTCTATTATTTCATGCGAAAGGGAAAAGAGAATAAGAGAATCAAGATCCTAACTAGTCAAGAGGTACAGGGAAAAAAGTTGCAATTGGTTTAAAAAGTCCCCAAAACCAATTCACCCCCCACTCAGTGTTAGGTATATCCCAAACTAGTCCTCTCAATTGGTATCAAAGGGAAAGGTTAACCTCTATTGGATTCTCTACAGTGAAGTTTTTCTATTTTTATGATTTGAGTTTCTTTCCTGAATTATCAATGAAGTGCACTTTCAGTGAATATTTAGTTATATCTGAACAAAAGGTTTTATCTATCAAGACCATGATGAATAGGAAAAAGAATGAGAAGACAAAGTTGGAGAAGAAGTCTCTCCTATCTAAAGAATATGATGTATTTGGTTGTCCATATATGGCAGACATTGAAGATGCATCAGACTTGGAAAGTTATGAGAAGGTGGCCCATGTTTCCACTAATAAGATAGATAACCTTACTACCTAAAATGATAAGAATTTATATGTTAGTACACTTGGAAATTATTCTCATGATGAAAATTATGGCACAAGTGGTGATGATCAATCAACAACATCTCAAGAAATATCAGTTGACAGATTAAGAATGATTATGCATGGTATTTCTGAAGAGAGTGCATCTCTTGTTTGTGGAGTGTTTCAATGCATGCAGTAAAATATCACCCAACTTGAAGAAGAAACTAATGCTTTGGAGAAAGGCTAACAAGAAAAAAATATCGAATGTTTAAAGCTTTCCAGACAGGTTAGATCCATTGAAGCAACAAAGAGGGGATTTGAAGGAAGTTATACAAAGTGGTTCAAATATATTGAAGAGAAATAGGGAGTCAACAATAATATAGAAGAGAAGATCCATGCACTTGAAGATGAGATTCAATAGAGCAATTATGTCAAGAAGATATATTTGGAAGAAAACTCCAAGTAGATCAAAGAACTTGACTCATTGTTACAAAACAAATTAAAGATGCATGAAGATGAAGTTGAAAGATTAAAGAAGTCTTGTGAAGAGAAGATGACTATGATTGAAGATCAAGAATTCATCCTCAATATGAGATGTTTATAATTGTATGATGAGTTTACCAATATTTAGAAAACACATATTAAGTCTCCACAAAAGAAGGAAAAATTTTCTGTCAGTATTCAATGCTCAATGGAGGATTCTACTGTCAAAAGTCCTCCAACATGTGATAAGAAGATTATGGATTCACACATTGATCTATCAAAATCATTTGAGAAGGTGAGGGTATCATCCATACCAACTTGTACTAATGTTTTTAAAATTGTTTCTACAAAAATTACAGGTTGGAAGAGAAATTCTAAACAAGTATGGATGAAGAAAAGTGAGAAGAAACCTACCAACATGGATATGGTGGATAGGAGAAAGAGTGTGGAAGATATCTCCCCACAGAAAGCAAAACATACCAAGAAGAAGATTCATCAAACTTATAAAGAAGATGGGAATAAATCAAGGTTTGTTGGTCAATTATGGTGCTATAAATTATTTGGGCATTGTGCACTAGATTGTCGATACAACCTCTTAAATGTAAGAGCACAGAAAAGGCCCATCTCAAGGGGTAGAAATCCAGATAAGAAGAAGCAACATCCACAGATCCAGAAGCATCTGTATAATAAAAATAGATTTGGAATGTTAGATAACATCTATGATGTATGCAATATAATTGGTCACATGAATGGTACATGTTCATTCCAAAAGGTACCCAAAGATGATAAGAAAATAAGATCACGAGATCTGGATGAGAAAGAAAAATCATCCTTTGGATGTAGTTAGAAAAATGTTGGAAAATCAAACACCCCCAAGAAGACTCTAAGGAGGAAATTTGAGAAGACCTTGGATTTTAAATCCAAGAAGTTTAATAGTGGTGCATCCAAAAGAACTACTAATAGGGATTCCACTTAGAATAAGTCGTGTAGAAGATCACATCATGATGCCTCGGTCCCTAATGATATTTTGGTGGTTTGGCCAGAAGATTTGTAATAAATTAGAAAATTGGAAGATAAATAGGCTAATACTTATGCTAAAAGCAAAAAAAATATTCTATATGAAGAAAAGGAAGTTTTGTGTGTGAGGTGAAAAAAGGATGGTCATACTTTTAAAAGATCCTTTGAATTTACTCCATCCCAACAAAAATTCCTCAAAAAGATGAAATATTCACTAGGAGATTATAGTGCTTTGAAATCCCTTGAAGAAATAATATTCAGACACAAAGAGATGGGAAAAATAGTGAGTTCTAAACAATCACATTCAGCATTGAAGATCAGTTGTGAAAGTGTGAAGAATGGAGCATCTGGGTTGAGAAGATCATCTCAACCATGTTTTTCACATTGATGCAGAAAAGATGATCCACCTTATTCCATTAAATATTTGTGTATTGTATTTTTTATTATCATACAAGGAATTGAAGTTGAAGTTATATCTCAGGGGGAAAACCTGGGATTCGGTGAACCGAAGTGTTCCCTTGAGGTGGAGAGACATGAAGAAGTTTTTAGAATCATTATCTCAATCAGTATCAACATCAGTTAGTATAATATTCAATTATTCTGAAGATTGTCTGAAGATCATGTAATTGGAAAAGGTATGTCATTTCTTAATCTCCCATCCTTAGTTAGTCAAAATAAATATTTTTTAAAAAAGGGAGTAACTAGGTCAATCAGTGACATAAGAAGAATTAATGTTCCCCAAGGCCACTTATCCTGCTAATTGCACTTGAATGTTTTTGATCCTTTTATTGAAGTGAGTGCTGGAATTTTAGGATTGATTATTTCCTATCACCTTCAATATCATTTTCCTGGAATAAAAGTCGAAAACACTTGAAGACCAGTGTTGGAGATCTCATCTCATGAGGTGTCACGATCAGTGGATAATGGACAGCTTAGTTTTCTAAATAAAACTCTCTTGTTTTCTACAACAATTCTTGCTCAAGTAGACATAGAGTGAAATTATTGATGGAACACTAATTATGTAAGGATGGATACCCTCTATACCATGAACTTTTTATTTCTTGTCAATAAGGGGGAGAGAAATTGAAATTAAAGTTTGAAATGAATGGAGGGGGAGAAACAAGTAAAGGTGAGAGAGAATATTCGTATTTTGACATTGACACATTCATTTGAGGAGACATTGTGGTACTGACAAAAAATACAAAGGGAGAGATTGTTGGGACCACTTTGTGTATGAAGATTTTATTTGTTGTCAACAATTGTCAATACTGGTCAAAATGAAGAAGAAGATAAAGAAGGACTAAAAAGTTAGTGGAGATTGGCTTAAGTAAGGTTTCCTAGATAATTGTTATGGAATCATAGCATTGGATGTCATACTTGAGAAATTCTCTAAGAAGATCAATTCAGACGATTGTTGAACTGATACTAAGTTTAAAGAACATGTGTCAAAGGTGACACATTGTTTAAAACAATGAAGAATGGTTAAGTATCATCCATATAAGGATGATTGAAGAAGAATGGGGATTTAAAGAAGGCCAGGTAATGATTCACGATTTCATGAGAACCATCCAAGAGCTTACTTGAAGAAAATAAAGGTGACACATTATTTACAACAATGAATAATGGTTAAGTATCATCCATCTAAGGAATATTGAAGAAGAATGAGGATTTAAAGAAGACTATGTAATGCTTCACGATTTCATGAGAACTATGTAAGAGCCTACTTGAAGAAAAGAATCATATGATTTGAATAAAGTAGAGAATTATGGTTGAAGAAGAAGAGATAGTGTGGAAGGGCTTGGTATTCTAAGAAGTTCATGAATTACACATTTCCATGAAATTAGATTATTGTTGCACTATTCTTAAAGTTCCCAATACATGTATCAAAGGTGATACATTATCTGCAACATTGAAGGTATTTGAAGAAGCTTCAAGCCTCCAATTTTGGATGAAGAGAGATGATTGGAGTTACTTGGAATTAACACTCTAAAAGGAATTTAGGATTTGAAGTGAGGATAAATAAGTACTTTGGAATTCATATTCCAAAAAGAATGGAAAAAACCAGATGATGGATTGCTGATATGTATTTCACAAATATCAAAATTCAGGAGAACTTGTGATGTAATACTTACAATGGGAAGGGGAGAAATGATGATGTCAGTCATATACAATTTTGATTGGATGGAATGATTCTTCTATAAGATAGGGAAGTATTAGTACTTTATATTGAAACTATGACGATGCTTTGTTGATTTGTATTTCCAAAATATCATAAGTTTAGTGAACTTGTGATGCAAGCCTTAAAAAGGATAGGGAGAGTAAAGAAGTGTTTTTGGAAAAGTAAAGAAAGTGGCGCGCAAGTCAAAAGTGGTGTGCAAGTGTGGTTCACAATTGTATGTTGCACGCAAGTCATATTTCAAGATCATCACATCAAAACATGACAATGGAAATAAAGTGACATGCATGTTAAATATTGGAGCGCAAGTCAAAAAGTGGCATGCATGTATAAGCAACGCACAAGTGTGATGCACAAGTATATGTGGCGCGCAAGTGTTTGTTGTGCAAAATTCATATCTCAACATCATCATATCAAAATATGACAAGCAAAAGAAAGTGTCGTGCAAGTGCTGGAGCAGCGTGCAAGGTCTAGAGCAGCACGCAAGTGCTGGACCAGCGCGCAAGTGCTGGACCAGCGCGCAAGTGCTGGAGCTGGGTGCAAGTGTAGGTGGTGCGCAAGTCACCAAAATTCTTATAAATAGATGACTAGCCTCCTCATTTTTTAAGTCTCAACAGTTGAGAGAAAATTTGAGCTTTGATCGCATAAGTAGTAGAAGTAGCGCACAAGCTGAATTGGTGCGCAAGCTGGGGGTTATATATAAGACACGCAAGTAGGGTGGTGCACAAGTAAAGTGGCACGCAAGTATATTGGCGCACAAGTAGCATGGCATGCAAGTAAAACTTTGGTTCCAGTTGTGAGTTGTGAACAATTGTGACGCGCAAGTATTTGATGCCACGCAAGCAGGGAGGCGCGCAAGCAGGGTGGCGTGCAAGTAAGGATTGGCGTGCAAGATGTGAGTTGTTCTAGAAGTTCTTACCAGCTTCTATTCAATGATTATGATTCTAAGTTTATCTAGACTTCATTGATTTTACAATCACAAAGAGAACATGGGATTATAGAATGAAGAAGAATAAGAAGAGCTCAGTGTAGATGGTTTTGCATAGAGAGACAACGTGTGAAGAAGAGTAGGTTTTAGGTTTTCCACTGAGAGAGAACGTGCGAAGAAGAGTATGTTTCAGTGTAGTTGGTTTTTCATTGAAGAAGAATATGAAGAGTGTACAGCTTACATGTTTACTGTTTAGAAATAACAGAAGAAGAAGAAGAAGAACAAAGTATGCTCAATTGAAGCCTACAATTATTTAGTGCAGTTTAATTCAGATGATGCCAAGTGAACCGATATTCACTACCTGAATAATCACATTAGAATATGTGATTCTAGCCAAGAAGACAGAAGCAGTCTTAGTGTAGTTTGTTGTCACACTAAGAATAAGAAATAATAAGCCTAGTGCAGTTGGTGTTGCACTAGAAAAGAAGAGAAAAAAGGAATACTAGCTTGCATACTTCTTTGAAAGTAATCAAGTGAAGAACATTAAAGAATACCAAGATCAGAACCTACATTTTGAACAAGGAAGAAGAGTGTCTCCATAGGCTGTATAAAGATCCATCTAGAGGCTGTAAGTTAGGCTAGGTCATCACCAGTCCAGGGAAGAGGATTGTTTCCCACCCCCCTCTAAAGAGTATGGACTCGCAGTGGCTAGAGGATTGTTTTCCTAGCCACTCCACTGTAATTGCATATCACATCAGAGTGGATAATCCATTCACTAGTCATATTCATACATGTAAAGGACGTAGCTACTCTTATTGAGTGGTGAACCTAGTAAAAATATCTTGTGCATATTTTTATTGCTTTCTATTATTTCATGCGACACAGAAAATAGAATAAGAGAATCAAGATCCTAACTGGTCAAGAGGTACATGGATAAAAGTTGTACATGGTTTAAAAAGTCCCCAACACTGATTCACACCCCTCCCCCCCTCAGTGTTAGGTATATCCCAATCTGGTCCTCTCAACTCTATCCTGATTTCCAATCCCCTTGACATATTCGAACTAACTTCCCAAGTACCATCTCAAATTTTTAAAATCTATTTTATAAACAGATTCTTATTTGAGCTTCCAAATATGATCCAACATGTCTCTTTTAAAGGCATAAAACTCTATTTTTGTCATAGAAGTTTCTGTAATTTCATGAAGCATAGTATAAATAGACTCCAATTACATCCTTGGAACATATTAATTTCTTAAGTCATCAAAATATTTTCATGAAGAATATAATTCCATTAAAATATGTGAACTCTGTTCCTGAACCTTGTTAAAATTTATAACCATTCCAATTATCTGATTTGTTAGAGAGTGAAATGTTCCTTAATATGGAGTCTTTGACTAAGCAGAAACTACAAAAATTTATAAGGTATTATCATGAGACGTATCCATATACTTAACACTTTAAAACGATATACTATCTAGGATGTGTTTCGTTTCTCTAGAAACAAATTTAATTCTTTCTATAGAAGGACCAATGGTAGAGACAACTTGATTTTCAATGATCTCATTTTTCTAAGTGACTTATTTCTAAACATTCTCAACTTATTGAGAAGAATCTTCCAAATTATCTTATTGAGGAACAAAATTTATCTCTTGATCCCAACTTTCTACTTCTTGATCCTTACCATGTTCTAGTTCATCCAAATTAACTAAATGAGGTTCCCCTCCAGATCCTAACAATGGATCCTCATGCTATGGGTCTTCTCTATTACTTGTCTTTCAAATGTGTTACTCATTATCTACTTATTATATTAAACATTCTTCATCAAGATCTTTATTATCATACCAAATAATTCTCTTAGTAGGCTGAGTAACGCATTCTGTTCTGGATTCTCTAACTTCTTCATTTCTTATTTTACTTTTCTCCCCCAAAGAAAAAGATCCAGACTTCAGTTGTTCATACTTAATAATAGGTATAAGCATACCTTTTATATTACTTCAAAATAATCCTAATTTATTTAGTGTCCTAGAATTCAATACAATGCTTTGATGACATTTAAATCGAGAATAAAAAAGTCAAATATAATTTTTCCTAAACAGAATAAGAGATATGATCCTTCTATAAGATTATAATGAAATTCAGGCATCTGAATGGAAATAGTAACTCAGATATCTCAGTATTTATCTGGGAAAATTCAACTTGATGTCACTAATAAATAAAAACATGATATACATGTATGGATATAAAATTTTCTCCATCTCAGCAACCCTTGGAGAAATAGTTGTTTGAATGAACTTTACTAAAATATTTAACTCTACCTCCAGATCCCTTAAAAACAATATTCTTATCATATTTTAACAAAATAAATACAACATGCTATCCTCTGACTTATGATCATGGTTTCTAATTGTTCTAATATAAAATTGAAATACTCCTTCATGAGGACATTTTAAAATATGATTAATTTCTACTAAAGAAATTGAAAATTCTTTATCTTCTATTCGAGAGTTTATTGTATCTTCTAATTCACCAAAACTAACCTAAACACTACTAAAAAATTTATTCAGTTATACCTCAAAATAGAAATATTTAATCACTTTATTTAATCGAATCTCAAAACCTTGAAACACTAGAGTCTATTTGAGTAGAATGTTATTATGATATAACCATTTTAAATATATGACTCGAAGAATATTTACTGAGGGAACATGCTGACGCTTCAGATCACATGGTTCACCTTCATAAATTCACTTGGTCATCATCATTTCTGTGAATATGAAGGTTGATGTTTTTTGGATTCTTCAGTTCAGGAGAAAGAGGCGGGTTTCGAGATATTAGATGGTTCAAAATGAAAAGGTAACGAAAGGTGAGGGGGATTTTGATGGTTGATGACATGTTATGGTTTCTCATGTTGATTATGTATGGTAATAATTAATTTTTATTTATTTTAAAAAATAATTTAATACTAAAAATTAGAATAATTTTATTAAAAAAATAAATGAAATATAAATTTGACAGAAAAATTAAGCTAAATGAATAGAAAAAATAAACAAATTTGACCAAAATAGAGTAAAAAAATTAAAAATATAAATTCATTAAATGAAATAAAATAATAAACACTTATTTAAAATTAATTAAACCTAAATCCCAATTAATAAAATAAAAAAATTGTGGGAAGTCGTTTATTGAAAATATTAGATAAAAAATATTCACAATTTACAAATTCTAATAAAATATAATTTTTAATAACAAGATCCCTTAAACAATTGTGCTTCATATCAATATGTTAATTATAAAATGAATTTTAGGGTTTTTTTAAATATTAATAGCACTATTATTATCATATAAAATAAGTATATTATTAAAATTTAGCCTAAAGTATAGTAGAGTTTTTTTCATCAACAATACATGTGCACAATAACTACCAGTAGATACATATTCTACCTCTACTATTTAAAGGAATATTGAGTGTTGTTTCTTACTTGCAAATGATACTAAATATTTTCCAAAAAATTTATAGGTTCATAAGGTGATTTTTCTATCTAATATTCATCCTCCAAAGTTGGCATCTAAATCTAAAATGAGGCTAAAATCATAATTTTTTGGGTAAATAAGATATTAAAAAACATACTTTTAAAACTCTAAAAATTATTTTCATAGTAGAAAGATGTAATTATTTTGGATTTGATTGAAATTTAGCACATAAACATACAAAAAAGATAATGTATGGTCTAATATTATTAAGATATAACTGACTAATAATCATACCTCAAAATATCTTGTTATAAACTTGTTTTCCAGCTTCATCCAAGTCATTTTTAATATAGGTACACATAGGAGTTTGTATATGACTTTTTTTCAGGTCGAAAATTTTTCAATAAATTAATAAAATATTTACTTTGAATTACAAAATTTCTATAATATTTTTGTTAAATTTTAAATTCTAATAATAAATTTAACTCTCCCATCAAACTCATTTAAAATTCTTTTTGCATTAGTTTTGAGAAATCATTATAATGTTTTTTATTTATTGAACTGAAAATTATATCATCAATATATATTTGTACATATAAAATATTAGAATAAAAAATTTTCTTAAAAACATATGTATCTTCCAATCCAACAGTAAATCAATTTTTCAAAAGAAAATAACTTAATAATTAATACTAATCTCTAGGTATTTGTTTAAGGCCATAGATTGATCTAGTAAGCTTAAAAATAGAATTTTGTTAATGAGGGTTCTCAAAACTTGGAGGTTGTTCAACATAAACTTCCATCATTAAATATGCATTTAGAAGGGAATATTAAACATCAATATGATATAATATAAAATTTATAAGAGATTCATAAGATAAAAGGATTCTAATGGATTATAATATAGTTATAGGAGAAATTTTTTCATAATAATATATACCTTCTTCCTAATTAAATCCATTATCTAGTACTCTAGATTTGTTTCTGGTTATGATCTCGTGATCATCCTATTTTTTTCTAAAGATCCACTTAGTTACTATTACTATATAATTTGATGGTCTTTATAATAAATCAAAAATTTCATTCATTTTCAATTGGATTAATTCTTCTCAAATTTATTATATCCAACTCTCATCTTATAAATATTCTTCAATATAATTATGTTCTAAGAGAGATATAGAGTTAGATAATTCATCTAGGTTTCCTACATTTATTTTAGTTCTAATTCTTATCACTATGTCCTTCAAAACTATTTCTAAAGGATGGTTCTTTAAAGTTATAGACTATCTGGGTAATACACTTTCATGTTCTTTAGTTTCAAGTTCTTCTGAACTGGGATGAATTTTATTAATATCATTTTAAAATTCGTTTTTAGGGGTTTCAAATCTCATGTTGTCAAATGAGTCAGTAACTTCATCTATTTGATCTTTATCATTAATGAAAGGGTAAATTTCATCAATCTTCACATGAACAGATTCGTCACCAATCCTTACCTTTTTATTAAACACTATATAAGATTTAGATGTAGTAGAATATCCTAAAAATATTCCTTCATCCTATTTTGTATGAAACTTACCAAGGTTGTATTTATTATTAAATATTTATACCTTTCATCCAATGACTATAAATTACTTAACTTTAGGTTTTCTATTATTCCAAAGTTCGTAGGGTTTCGTATTAAAAATAGGCCTTATTAAAACTCGATTCAAGATATAGTAGGTTTCTTACAGATTCTTCCCAAAAAAAGGTAGCAAGACGGTATTCATTCATCATATTCCTTTCCATTTCTTGTATATTTCTATTTCTTCTTTCTATAATTCCATATTTTTAGGTGTTCTTTGTACAGAAAATGTGTGTTTAATACCTATATTTGAGTAAAAAGAATTAAATTCTTGATTATAAAATTCTCTTCCATGTTCACGTCTCAATGAAAGTATTTTAAAACATTTTTCATATAGAACATTTTTTCAAAAACATTCAAAAATAGAGAACACATCACTTTTTTCTTTTATAAAATATAACCAAGTAAATATAAAATAATAATTGACTAAAAAATAGAAATATAATTTACTATCCAAACCTGATACTTTGGATGGTCCCAAAATATCTATGTGGATAAGTTCTAAATGTATAGACGTAACAATTTTATTAAAATATTTGAAAAAATATTTGTGTTTTTTTTAATTTATTATGGATCACAGAATCTATCATTTTCAAATTTAGGACAAAGAAAACCAGAAACTAATTTCTTTATAGATAATTTATCTAAAGAAAATATAATATAATTACTAAGTCATCTATTCTATATCCATGAACCATTTGACTTAGTAGTTAAACAACTCAGTTTCTGTTTAAACAGGGAATTGAGATCTAAATTATAGACATTTTCAATTCTAGTTGATCTAAATTTAAGAAATTTATCTTTGAACATAAAACTGGAATTGTTAGAAAAATAAACATAAAAACCATTATCACATATTTTAGGGATACTTATTAGTTTGTTCTTTAACCCTTTCACATAGAATACTTTTTTGATTGTGATATTCTTTGGATCTCCAACCATTCCAACTCAACTAATCTTTCCTTTTGCAATGTAACCAAAAGTGACTAGTCCTCCATTCATTTGAGTCAATGTATGGAAATTTGATGAATCTCCACTCATGTGTTTGGAACAACCACTATCCATATACAATATTTCCTTTTTGACCTTGTGGTCATTTTCCTGAAAAGAAATTAAAGTTTTGTTTGTTTTGGTACCCATATTTTCTTGGGTCCCACAGTGTGAGCAAATAATGATTCATAGATCTATATATACCTTATCTTACCAGAATTTAAATTTCTGGCTTCATTTATTTTTTTATAAATAAAATAATTTTTAATACCATTTATTTTAGGATATATTAAGTATCTTTTTTTAGAGAAATTGCCTTTTATTCCAAAATAGTAATTGGTAGCAAGTTTTAAGTATGCCAAAATTAATTCTCATATAATTTAGATTTTTCACCCTTGCGTCCTATTCCAAATCTTTCAATTTTAATAACATTATTTCAAAGAATCTAATTTATAGTCTTTTCTACTTTGTTAAAAAAAACTAACACTTTTATAAGATTCTACTTCATCTTTCAATTCTTTATTCTTTTTTCACGATCAATACAATGTGATCTAGAAGAATTAAATTTTTCAATTAATTATTGATGTTGTTTTAGCATTATAAATCTTTTACCAAAAATAGCATTGTGAATATTTTTCAATGATTTATAATTATTTAATAAAGAATCATATCTTTCTTCGAACATTGATCAGTAATTAGCTAATTTATCATCTGAGAAGCACTTTTTACAAGAATCAGAACTGTAATAGTTTTTTACCTCTTCTTTTTCTTCCTCATCTATAAAGCACATATTGGCCAAAATATTTTGTGGCTCTTTATCTGAATCATATTTTTAGGAGCATCTAGAGTCTGAAAACACACTCCATGTGGTTTTCATGGCTCTTTTTTTATACTCATGATTAGAACTCTTATGATATTTCTACATTTTCTTTTTTATTTTATATTTCAATTGAGGACAATAAAGTTAGATGTGACCCATGTTTTTGCATTCATAGAATCAAAATTCTTGGGGTTATTTCTCATCCTTATTAAATTATTTTCTCATACATATTTTATTTCTTTATAATTTTCTAAACTTTTTAGATAGTTGATCCAGTTCTAGTTCTGAATCTGAGGAATCATATTTCTTCCTTGTTTTGCCTTTTTTTCTATTATTCTTCGGAGACATTATTTTAGGGAAGTATTTTATATTTTCTCTATAATATTATGATCTTAATGCTAAGCTTGAATTTCTAATTCGTACGTCATAAATTTTTCAAAAAGTCTTTTCATAGCCAACTTCTTGATAGGTGATGATTGAAGAATTGCAGCAGATATTCCATTCCATCTAGAGGGTAGTACACTAAGTACTTTTAGTGGTTGATCAAATTGATTGGTAGGATCTCCAAAGGAAGTAATTTTATTGACAATATCATTTAACCCTGTATTCATCTGTGGGATTCTTTCACCATCAAACATTGAAAAAGTGTCAAATTGTAGTTTTCTAGTAGCATATCACATATATCTGATGTTATTTTTTCCTTCATATGTGACCGCTATTATCAACCATATCTCATAGGTAGTAGGACACTGTGATGCACAATTACACTCATTGGGACCTGGTCTGCAGATAATAGCATTCATTTATTTTGAATTGATTTCATATTTTTCTTTGATTTCAATAGTCCAAGTCTCTGGTTTTTCAGGAATCACATAAGGATTAACAATATTTGAATCGAATTTGAATCCATGATTATTCAGATAGATAATAATTCAATATTTCTAGCATCCATAAATTTCATTATTATCATGAACCATAAACATTCCTTCTTTTAGATCAGTCATTATCATTTACTTTCTACAGTCATTTTACATTTGAGCTTTATATAGCTTTATCACAAAATCTCTCCTCTAAAACCAATTATTAGGTCATAAAAATACAAAGATAACATAAGAGGGGGTGAATTGTTTGATTTTGTAAATACCATCATATTTTTTTACTTCCTTTGATATTGTTTCATATACGTAGTGTTTACTTCTGTAATAAATATGAGCATTGGATAAACATAAAGAATGAAAACAATACTTTTATAGTGGTTCAGGGAAGAAAGATCCCCTAGTCCACTCCACTAATGATCTCTCTGTGATCTTGGAGAATTTCACTAGAAATGTCCTCTTATCACTATACCATCAAATCCACAACTGAGTGCAGGCAGTTGAAACCATTACAGTCAAGGCTAAAAAAATTCTACT
Source organism: Viscum album (assembly GCA_963277665.1). Classification (NCBI taxonomy): domain Eukaryota; kingdom Viridiplantae; phylum Streptophyta; class Magnoliopsida; order Santalales; family Viscaceae; genus Viscum; species Viscum album. The sequence goes on from OY728137.1 coordinate 120,441,276, forward strand.
GGTTCATTAACATGGAACGGGAATACACATCGTAATGCAAGAATATGATACTTAAACCACAAATGAGTATGATCATTTGATATTTTAATAAATCAAAATAGATTTGATTTGTGGATGGTTCAGGTTGAACTTCAAAATTGAAGCAGCAGTAATTGACAGTAGATAGATCTTATTCTTAAAAATTTAAAGTCTTCCATAAGGAATAGTTTTTAAGTGATCCTAGTTGAAAATTATCTTCAAAAATAACAACAACAAATAGAAGAAGCAACAATCTTACTTTAGTACGCGCTTCAAATATTTGTATCACTAAAGTATACCCTCTTCTACAAATAACAGAGTCGATCATTTATTATAGAAGATCTATAAAATATATTAACAAGTATACATACATATTTCTGAATGTTGTATATATCCATATATTGAAATGATACAAAGGTATAATATTTATCATAGACTAGTTGATATGGTATTCCAGATCTAAGAAAATATCCTAATAGATCGTGGTTATTCAAATTCAAAATAATACAAGGAAGTTGTAAATTTCCTTAATAATAGGAGGGGTTTTCTCCATTGAATACAGCTTCTTTAATCAATCATAATGGAATATGAATTGGTCATAATAAATTCTTTAATCAACCTAAAATTCTATCTAGACTGTTGCAGAAAACTCAAATAAAATCCTGAATTTAAATATCCAATATTGAATAGTCAAATGTTGGGTTCCTTCACAAAATGATAAAATACCAAAGGTAGGTTTCAACTACATATATTTCATTCTCCAAACATATGGATGAAAATGTAAGTTTGATCATAAATGTAATATTCATGAACCATACATTTGTCTCTTAAATGTAGGGTTCCTTACTTATGTACGGTTCTTTAACAATACCTTCTTTTCTTAACAATTGTAAGGTTCCATCCAAATGTAAGGTTCTTTAACCATACATTTCTGATAACATAGGGTTTATGATCCATTAGTATTTTTCTAAAAGTAATTTTCATTCTATACGCACTATTTTCAAGCATAGGGTTCATTCCTTATGTTATATTTATCAATGTAGGGTATGAATAGTGTTTCCAGGATAAACAAAACCACATTCTGAACACTTTAATGGATATTCCCTAAGAATTGAAATAATGAATTTAATTCTAAAATAAATATTTCAATGAATATTAATTTCCTAAAATACAAATAAATTAATATCATTAGTAAAACACATAAGGGTATTGGTGAGAATCAAAATAAATATGATTTGTAGAGTATTTTTGACAAAATACATTCCAAAAAAAGTAACCTCATCCAAAAATAAAAGGATAAACATGGGGAGTAAATGAACTACTCGTCGAGTCTATTCCACCTATTGAAAGAGATTATAATCATCTAACCATGATAATCTAAACACAGAAATCATGTGGCCAACCCTGTGCATCTTTACCTCTCCTGGAAGAAGAGTAACCAAATACAAGGTGTGGATACAAAATGATATATATATATATATATATATGGTAAATCAAAAGAATCTAAAATGATAGAGTAAGGGGATCTACATCTCAAAGATGATCCCAAGAAGAAGAAGAGCCAATAGTTCCAAAACTCAACCAACAATGCCTAGTACCTCATGTGTTTTCCTATGAGTGACTTTCCAAGTCAAACCATGCCTTATCACTTTGTCACATAGTTGAGAAGGCACAAACATGAAGTAGAGGACCTGCTCCCAAGTGCATCAGGGGGGTCCACTCTGATAGTTTCCAATGAGGACACATGCCCGTGATTATGGGGGCTTCCACTCTATATGTATCCATAGAGGACCTGCGCTCATCATAATGAGGGGTTACACTCTAGTGTCACGTGGACATGTGGCCTATATTGATAGAGGGTTCCACTCATTAGGTAGAGGAATCACACCTAGTTTGATGGGGGGGTTTAACACTGTAGGTTGAGAACTCTCACCCTGATTCTATAGGGGGTTTACACTCTAGCCATTAAGGACTCGTGGCTTGTCTGATAGTTGGTTCCGCTTAGAATTCGAGGTCCCACGCCCTGGTGTAATAGAGGGGTTCCACTATAGTCATCGAGGACCTACGCCCTAGTACGCCGGGGGGCGGGGGTCCACATCGAAGGTAGTTATAGAGTACTTATGCCCATGCTGAGGTGGATACCACTCTAAAGGTTGAGTACTCCACTACCCTATGCTACTAGACAGTAAAACTCAATAGTCTATGGTGATCCTACATGATCACTTTCATCTTTGAGTGTCACCTTAATAATTTTCATACCCATAAATTTTTTCATCTTATCTATAAATACACAACAAAGTGGACCATCACCTTCTACTTCGAAAAACATTCGGAATATGAAGATATCGGGAAAAAAATCCAAGTTCAAATGAAGGAGATATGGAACCTTAAATTTTACTCAATGTATTTCAAGGGTTTCACAGTGTGTGAGTGGACCCACATAGAGTGTGGCCCCACTCCATCGCCTGTTTATGTATTAGGTCGGCACTTGGATCCCATCCCATATAGTAGTAAATGCCTTCTAGGTGGACCATGTGACATTTCTATGTTAATTGGGACTAGGTCTTGTCTTATTGGTTGTGTCTCTGTACCATACCTTGTGTACATGTACTCAAGTACATTTTTGTCCACATGGTTGTGTACTTCCACATAGGTTCCTTCCCATGCAATATATTATACAGGATGTCCATCCGAGTAAGGTTTACATGGATTTTTTGAGTGCTACATGTCAGTCAATCCTTATGTTTTCAAAAAAAAACCCTAGATGCTGCCGCTGAGGAGATAAACGGAACATGTTCTTCCTTGTACATGGTGTGTAGTCTAGTTTATCATATAAATTTAGATATGTGATCTTCATTTTAGATCTGACCTTTCCATTTGATCTTTAGTACTATCTTTAACCAAAACTCATAGATCTTTCCACAAATCATCGTTTTCAACCGTCGTTCACAAGAATCAGCCTTTTTCGTCTGTTGGGGGTTCGTTGCATGAACTATACACCATATTTATTTAAACCTCCATGGAATTATACTCTGATCATCAAAATGATATCCTAGGACTCACTAAATTCCTATACATATCCATAATTCGTCGATCCATACTTTCTCTCTCAATCTGTTGTAGTTCGGGGGGGTCCGATCAGGCTTGGTACTATCCAAAAAAGTCAAACCCAGACCACAGGGTCCTATCAGTGATGAACAAAAACAGAATTAATAGTATAAAATAACCATAATAATGATTATATGATTTTTTTTAAATCCTTCTTCGACAAAGATCAAGAATGGTGATACGGGGTTATAAACCAGTGAAATTAATTAATATTTCAATACTCAAGTGGATGCAATTGTCCATAATTAGTAAATATCAAAAAATAAAGATGGAGAGTACTCAATCAATTTATTAAATAGGAATAAATTACCAATTGATGAGTCCTTCCATGATATTGTATTGTTGATTGATGAATAATTCACTCTCCAATGAGAAAAAGGGATCATTGTGTTCAATGTGTCAGGATAGGATTTGATCCGGCATTTTGTCGTCGCCCGATGTGATCCATCAATTGATTGAAGAAAGGGAGCATAGTAATAGATTAAAACATTATGAGGCTAACACTAGTAGTATTATTATATTATAATTTTTTTAACACATTTAATTAATTAATTAATTCACTAAAGGTACTTCTAATGAGTGAGAAGTGGTAATGCTCACACCGACCACTTTTAGGTTGTTACTTGTGTAAATACTATGTTATAGACTCAACCATGTTCTAGGAATTTTTATCCAATATTCAATTTAAGAGTTATCTTGTTTTCTTATGAATATGCATGAGAAATATAAAATATTATTATAAAATTATTTTTGAGCACATCGGGCCGTAGAATTGCACACTAACAGAATGTCTAGACATGAAAATACATATATAAATATTTCAAAGACTTACAAGGAATAAATAAAGTCTCTACACTATTCCATCCTTGTTCTACCTCCGACGAGGAACATTCTGGTTGATGGTGAAATGGTTCGAAGAGGATCACCACTCGTCCCTATTTCCATAGATGATTTCCTATCAAATTCACCACTTCTTTTTTCTCGAACCATTATTCATCATTATCATTTAGAATAAAATTGTATTAACCCTATAGGGACTAGAAAACTCACCCCATTCACATTGAAAAGGAGATAGCACAGTCATTTGGTCTTAGAGGGTGATTGAGTGGGGTCAAGTACTTATGCAATCAGTCCTCCTCAGATATAACTTCATTGGATGATCACCAATTGTTTTATTCGTGGAGCCAAAAACACCCAACATCCCTAGTATCCATGATTCATACACATTCTTTCCAAATGTAGGATCTTGTTGATTGATGACTCAGCCAATGATAGTAGAGGACTCCATTGGTCGAGGGGTTGGTAAGTCAGGCTCATTTTACCCTTCGGGGGGAGGATTATTTCTCATTACGGGATGCTCTTAGAGATTTAAGTTGGGTTCAAATATTCATCAATCCATGGTTCATTCCCAAAGGTTGTGTGCATGGGTTACCCTTGGTTTTCATGATCTTCGTAGGCATTCATATATTTGATGCTATAGAGGTACTACTAACTTGATCCATACAATAAGCTGCTCTATAGTTTATCGTCATCTAGGGGGAGAAGGTTATTTGTTGATGGGATTAGACCCATAATATGGGTTTCCTATATATCTTTGAGAGTGAAATTAGGACCCACATATTTCTGATTTATGTGGGGATTATACATGGAGGCTGCCCATTAAAGGAGACATAATTGGGTGAACCATTTTTGATGGGAACCATTTTGATATTGGGCCTTCTGGTAGGCATCCTACGTATCCTGGTTTCATCAAGAATCAGAGTTCTCATAGTTCAGATGATATGGGGATTAGGTATAGAAGCTTTTCATTTTAGCGGTCATGATTGGGTGGAAACTTTTTGGGAGGGCACCCTTTTGAGCTCAGACATTCGAGTAGGTGTCCTACGTATCCTGATTTGATCAGGGGTTGGAGTTATCATAGTTCGGATTTATGTGGGGCTTACGCATGGAGGCTTCCCATTTAAGAATACATAATTGGGTGAACCCTTTTGGATGGGCACCCTTTTGAGATCAAGCCTTCATGTAGGTGTCCTACTTATAATAGTTTTATTAGGAATTATAATTATCATAGTTCATATGATATGGGGCTTATGTATAGAAGATGTCCATTTGAGGGGGCATGACTGGGAGGACCCTTTATGGGATGGAACACTTTTGAGCTCAAGCCTTTGACTAGGCATCCTACGTATCTTGATTTTTTCATGAATCCGATTTCTTTTAGTTCAGATTTTGTGGGGCTTACGCATGGAATCTTTCCAATTAGTAGATAATGAGGAGGATGTCGACTCATGAGGATTTGAAGGATTGGTTGGGCCTTACACCTAGGAGGATTCCCATTTGTTTGGACTATGTAGATGTCATTATCAACTCCATCCTCTAATACCATCTGATTCATGCTCAGTGTGAGAAACAAGAGGAACCAATTGTTCTGAAGATCGCATATCCTACATCATCTGATGGTAGATGGTACTGAATCTGGGAGAGAGGGAGTGTCTTTTAAAAATAGGGCTTATTAAAAAACATTTCTAAAGAATTATGACATTTTCTAGTTTCTCATGCTGATTATGTAAGGTAATAATTAATTTTTACTTATTTAAAACACTTAATTAAAAAATAAATATTAGAAAAATTTAATTAATAAAATAAATGAAATAATAATTTTATAGTAAAATTAAAGTAAATTAATAGAAAAAATAAACAAATTTGACTGCAATAAATTGAAACAAATTAAAAATGTAAATACATTAAATGAAATAAAATGATAAACACTTATTTAAGATTAATTAAACCTAAATCCCCCTTAATAAAATAAAAACATCTAGTGGGATGTCATATAGTGAAAATATTAGACAACTAATATTCGTTGTCTATGAATTCTAACAAAATATCCTTTTTAAGAACATGATCACTTAAATATTAGTGCCTTAAATTAATATTTTTAGTCATAGAATGACTTTTATTGTTTTTTTTAATATTAATAGAACTTTTAGTTTTATATAAAATAGGTATATTATTAAAAAATTTCCTAAAGTCAAGTATAGTTATTTCATCAATAATACTTGTGCACAGCAACTACCAGTAGATACATATTCTATCTCTACTATTTAAAGGGAAATTGAGTGTTGTTTCTTACTTGACCATGATACTAAACATTTTCCTAAAAAGTGAAAAGTTCCAAATTTGGTTTTTTATCTAATATACATCCTCCAAAGTCGACATCTAAATCTGAAATTAAGTGAAAATAAAGAATATTTGAGTAAAGAAGATCTTGGAAAAAACCCTTTTAAAACCCTAAGAAATATTTTAATAGTAATAATCTGGGATTATTATGGGTTTTATTGAAATTAACACAAAATCATATAAAAAATAATATATGTTCTAATAGTAGTAAGATATAACAAACTAATAATCATACCTCTATATGTCTTGTTGTAAATTGATTTTCTAGCTTCATTCAAATCAAGTGTTATATTGGTACACATAGGAGTTGTATATGACTTGTCTTTTTCAGGTCCACAATTTTTCGATAAATCAATAATAAAATTACTTTGATTTGTAAAATTTCCCTAATATTGCTGAAAATTTTTAAATCTGAAAAAGAAATTTAAATCTCCAATCATACTCATTTAAAATTCATTTTGCATTAGTTTTGAGATATTATTATAAAGATTTTTATTTTTTGAATGGAAAATTATATCATCAATATATATTTATAGTAATAAAATAATAGAATAAAACATTTTCTTAAATTGTTTTGGATATTCCAATCAAAATGTAAATCCATTTTTCAAAATAAAAGAACTTAATATTTTATACCAAAGTCTAGGTGCTTGTTTAAGGCCATAGAGAGCTTTAGTAAGATTAAAAACAGAATTTGGTTAATGAGGGTTCTCAAAACCAGGAGGTTGTTCAACATAAACTTCCTTCATTTAATATTCATTTAATAAGGAAGATTTAAAATAAATATGATATTATTTAAAATTCACAATATATTCATAATATAAACAAATTCTAATGGATTCTAATATAATTATAGGGGAAAAGGTTCCATCATAATCTATACCATCGTTCTAATTAAATCCATCAGCTACTATACTATATTTGTTTATGGTTATGATCCCTTGATCATCCTATTTATTTATAAAGATCCACTTAGTTACTATTACTATATAATTTGATGGTCTTTATATTAAATCTCAAATTTCATTACTTTTCAATTGGATTATTTCTTCTTGAATTCCTAATATCCAGCTCTCATATTCTAATGCTTCTTCAATAGACAGATGTTCTAAGTGAGATATAAAGGTATATAATTCAGCTAGGTTTCATAAATTTCATTTAGTTCTAATTCTTGTTTCTAGGTATCTGGTAATTGTTTCTAAAGGACAGTGCTTTAATGTTTTAGACTATCTAGTTAAGACACTTTTAGGTTCTTTAGTTTCATGATCTTCTAAACTGGACTGAATTTTTTTAATATCATTTTAAAAATACTTTTTAGGGGTTTTAAGTCTCATGTTGTCAAATGAGTTAGTAACTTCATCTATTTAATCTTTATCGTTAATGAAAGGGTAAATTTCATCAAACATGACATGAACTGATTCTTCACCAATCCTTTCCTTTTTATTAAACACTTTATAAGATTTAGAGGTTGTAGAATATCCTAAAAATATTCCTTCATGATATTTTGGATCACAATTACCAAGGTTGTATTTAGTATTCAAGATTTATACCTTTCATCCAAAGACATTAAATTAATTGACTTTAGGTTTTCTGTTATTACAAAGTTCATAGAGTTCCCTTTTAAAAATATTCCTTATTAAAACTCTATTCATGATATAGAAGGTTTTGCTTACAGCTTCTTCCTAAAAAAGGTATGAAGATTATATTCATTAAGCATATTCCTTTCCATTTCTTTAATAGTTCTATTTATTCTTTCTATAATTACATTTTTTTAAGGTGTTCTTGGTATAGAAAATGTGTGTTTAATACCTAGATTTGAGTTAAAATAATTAAATTCTTTTTTTTCAAATTCCCCACCATGATCACTTCTTAATGAAATTATTTTAATACATTTTTCATTAAGAGAATTTTTTCAAAAACTTTCAAAAATAGTGAATACATCACTTTTGCGGTTTAGAAAATATAACCAAGTAAATCTATATTAATCATTGACTAAAACATAGACATATTATTTACTAGCCAAACTTGCTTGTTTGGATGGTCCAAAAAATCTATGTGGATTTGTTCTAAAGGTATAGATGTAAAAATTTAGTAAAAAATTTTGAAAAAAGATTTGTGTTGTTTTCTAATTTGGTATGAATCACATAATATATCATTTTTAAATTTAATACAAGGAAAATCATAAAATAATTGCTTCTTAGATAATTTATCTAAAGAAAATACATTATAATGAACAAGTCTCTTATTCTGGATCCATGACTCACTTGTCTTAGTAGTTAAACAATTCATTATCTTTTTACACAAGGAATTTAAATCCAAATAATAGACATTTTTAATTCTTGTTGATTTAATTTTAAAAAAATTATATTTGAACAGAGAGTGGGAATTTTTTGAAAAATAAACAAAAAACCCATCATCACAGAGTTAAGGGATACTTATTAGTTTGTTCTTTAACCCTTTCACATACAATACATTTTTTATTGAGATATTATTTGAATCTTCAGTCATTCCTACTCAACTAATACATCCTTTATCAATGTTACCAAAATTAACTAGTCATCCATTCATTTGAGTCAATGTATGGAAATTTGATGAGTCTCCACTCATGTTTTTGTAACAACAATCATCCATATAAAATATTGACTTTTTTACCCTATGGTTTTTTTCCTGAAAATAAATTAAATATTTTTTTTGGTACCCATATTTTGTTGGTTCTAGCAGAGTGAGCGAGTAATAATATTGGAATCTACATATACCTTATCATACCATAATTTAAATTTCTTTCATCATAGATGTTTTTAGAAATAAAATCATTTTTAATACAACTTATTTTAGGATATATTAAGTAATAGTTGTTAGAAAAATGGAATTTAATTCCACAATATTAATAGGTAACATGTTTTAAATTAAACCCAAAGTAACTCTCATATAGTTATGATTATTTACTCTTGCTTCATATTCCAAATATTTCTATTTTAATAAAATTCTTTCCAAGAATTTAATTTAGATTTTTCTCCCCTTTAGTAAAAAGAAAATTAGCACATTTATAATATTCTAATTCATTCTACAATTCTTTTAACTTTTATTCATGATCAATATAGTGAGATGTGGATGAATTAAATTTTTCATTTAATTCTTGATTTTGTTTTAGAATTATGTATATTTCACCAAACACAGCATTGTGAATATTTTCAATGATTTATACTTCTTTAATAAAGAGTAATATTTCTCTTCTAACATTGATTAGAAAGTAACTAATATATCATTTGAGAAATAATCAGTACCAGAATCAGATGAGTAATAGGATTATACATCTTATTCATCTTTCTCATCTATAAAGAACATATTGTCCTTGAAATTTTGTGCCTCCTTCTCTGAATCATATTTTGAGGAGAATCCGGATTCTTGAGACACACTCCATGTGGATTTAATGGCCATTTTTTATACTCATAATTAGAACTCTTTAGATATTTATTCCATGGATCTTTTATTTCATCTTTCAACTGAGGACAATTATGTCTGATGTGACCCAATTTTTTTCATTTATACCATCAAAATTCTTGGGGTTCTTTATCATCCTTCTTAAAGTATTATTTGTTACCTCTTTTCTTCATTTATAATTTTCTAAACTTTCTAGATAGTTTAGCCAGCTCTATTTCAGAGTCTAATGAATCTGATTTTTTTCTTTTTCTTCTATTTATGTTGTGTTTTTCTGCTATGATTTTGAGATGTTACTTTTAGGGAATTATTTTATCCTTTCTATAAAATCTTATGATCTTTAAATTTAGCTTTCATTTCTTCTTCATAAATCATAAATGTTCCAATAATTTTCTTAATAGTAAAATTCTTGATAGGTGATGATTGAAGAATTGTAGTAGATATTCCATTCCATCTAGAGGGTAGTAATCTGAGTACTTTCAGTGCTTGATCATATTGATGGGTAGGATCTCCCAAGTCAATAATTTTGTTGACAATTTCATTTAACCTTGAATTTATCTTTGTGATTCTTTCACCATCAAACATTCTAAAAGTGAAAATTTTTTGTTTGGTTGAATCATATCTCAAATATCTGAGGTTATTTGTTCCTTTATATGTGACTTCTATTATCCACCACATCTCATAGGCATTAGGACATTGTGATACACAATTAAACTCATCAGGACCAGGTCTATAGATAATAGCATTCATTTATTTTCAATTGATATCATATTCTAATTTTGTTTTTGAATTCCAAGTCTATAGTTTTTAGAGAATCGCATAATGATTAATGATATTTGAACAGAATGTGAATCTGAGAAAATTTAGATAGATAATCATTCTATGTTTCTAGCATCCATAATTTTAACTATTATCACGAACCATAAACATTACTTATTTTTTACAAGTCATTATCATCTTCTTTCTATAGTCTTTATTATTTTAAAAAATTTATAGCTTTATCACAAAATATCTCCTCTCGTACCAACTGTTAGGTAAGAATAATACAAAGATAACATAAGTTTGCGGTGAATTGTGTCTTTTTGTAAATCCCAACATATATTCTCTTTCGACTTCCTTTGATATGTTTTCATATATGTAGTGTTTACTTTTTTAATAAATATGAGCAGTGGATAAACTCAAAGAATGAAAATAACAATTTTATAGTGGTTCAGGTAATAAAGATCCCCTAGTATACTCCACTAATTATCTCTCTGTGAGCTTGAAAAAAATTCACTAGAAATGTCCTCTTATCACAAGAGCTTCAATTCCACAACTGAGTACTGTTAGTTGAAACCTTTACAATTAAAGATAACAAATCCTTCGGGTTCAATAATAGGGAACCGGTACGACACATTGTAGAAAAATAATATGATACTTAAACCATAGTTGAGTATGAGAAGTTGATACTCTAACAAATCAAAATAGATTTGATTTTTTAATGGTTTGGGTTGAACTTCACAATTGAATCAACAAAAATTAACATTAGATGGTTCTTATTCTTATTAAATAAATGTATTCTATAAAGAGTAGTTTTGAAGTGATCCTAGTTTTAAATTATCTTTAATAATAAAAACAACAAATAGAAGCTGCAGTAATCTTACAGTAGTATGAGTTTTAAACATTTATATCTCTAAACTGTAGCCTCTTCTACAAATAACAGAGTCGATCATTTATTGCAGCATATCTATAAAATAAATTCACAAGTATACATACATATTTATGAATATTTTATATATATTTATATTTAAAGGACACATAGGTATAAGTGGAGGACCTGCACCTATGTTCATTATGGGGGCTCCACACTGATAGTATTCACAGAGGACCCATTCCCATGTTCATGGGGGGTTCCACTCTATATGTATCCATAGAGGACATGCGACCATCCCTTTGAGGGGTTCCACTACAGTGTTAAGTTGACATGCACCCTATTTTGATAGAGGGTTGAACTCAATAGGTAGAGAACTCACACCTAGTTTGATGAGGGTTCCACACTATAGGTTGAGAACTCATGCCATGGTTCTACAGGCGGTTGCACTCTAGCCATTAAGGACTCCTGCCCCGTCTGATTGTTGGTTCCACTCAGAAATTGAGGACCTGCACCTTGATATAATAAGGGGTTCCCCCCTAGTAATCGAGGACCTACGCCCGAGTACCTATGGGGGGTTCACATTGAAGGTAGTTATAGAATAGCTACTCCCATGATGATGGGGGTACCTCTCTAAAGTTTGAGGACTCCATTACCCTACTCTACAGAATGGTAAAACTTAGTAGTCTCTGGTGATCTCGCATGATCACTTTCATCATCAAGAATCACCTCAACAATTTTCATGCCCATAAAATATTTCATCTTATTTCTAAATCCAAAACCAAGGGAACATTCACATTCTACATCAAAAATCACTTAGAATATGCAAATCTTAGGAAAAAATCCAAGTTTAAATGAAGGAGATATGGAACCTTGAAAATTTCTCAAAATATGACAGGGGTTACATGGTGTGTGAGTGGACCCACAAAGAGTGTGGTCCCACTCCATAACATGGCTATGTATTAGGTTGGCACATGGATCCCATCCCATGTACTTGTGCATGCCTTCTAGGTGGACCACATGGCATGTCCTGGTTTACTAGGACCAGGTCTTGTCTTATTGGTTGCGTTCATGTACCATACCATGTGTTCATATACTCAGGTACATGGTCTTGTATATGGTTCTGTTCTTACAAATAGGTTCATGCTCGTGAAATATATTATACAAGATTTCAATCTGTGTAAGGAGTACATTTATTGTAGGACATCTACATTTACTTCCATCCATAAATTTTCTAAAAACCCTAGTTTTCACCATTGAGGAGATACATGCCATGTGTTCTTCCTTGTACACGGTGTGTAGTTGAGTTTCTCACATAAAGTCAAATCCATGATCATCACATTATATCTGACCTCACCACTTGATATTTGGCCATATCTTCACCTAAAACTCATAGATCGGAAAAAAATCGTGGTTTTCAGCCATTGTTCACTGGAATCAGCCTTCGTTCGTCTGTTGGAGGTTCATTGCATGAACTGTACACCACCTTTCCTTCCATTTCCATTGATTCATACTCTATAAAACAAAATGATATCCAATTAATCACTAAATTTTTATACATATCCATAATTCATCGATCCCTACTTTTTTTCTTGATCTGTCGTGGTTTTGGGGGTCTGATCGCGCTTGGTACTCTCTAGAAAAGTCGAACCAGGACCAAAGGGTCCTAGTAGTGATGAACTCAAAAATTTGATATTATAAATGAACCGTAGTAATTTTTAGATTATTTTCGTAAAATCATTCTTTGAAAAAGATCATGAATTGTGATCTGGGGTTAGAAACCAATGAAATAAATTAATATTTCAATACTTGAGTGCATGAAATTGGCCATAATTTGTGAAGATACAAGAATAAATATGTACAATTCTCAATCAATTTAATAAAATGGAATAAATCACCAATTTATGAGTCCTTCCTTTATTTTAGATCATTTCATGATGAAAAATTCTTGCACCAATGAGGAAGATGGATCATTGTGTTCGATGTGTCCTGATCTGATCTGATCTGGCATTTTTTCATCGCCTAATGAAATCCATCAATATATATAGGAAGGAGATCATAGTTATAGATTCCAACATTATGAGGATAACTCTGTACAATTCACCCTATTAGTATTATTATAAAATAAATTTTTTTAACAAATTTAAATAATTCACTAAAGGTTCCTCCAATGAGTGAGGAGTCGTAATGCTCATGTTGACTACTTTTAGGTTGTGACTTGGGTAAACACCGCGTTATGGACTCAACCATGGTCTATGATTTCTGATCCAAGATTCTATTTAAGATTTATCTTTTTTTCTTAAGAATCTTCATGATAAATATAAAATATACAAAATATTATTATGAAATTATTTTCGAGCACACCAGGCCACATAATTATTCACTATCAAAAGTTCTAGATTTAGAAATATATATATAAATATTTTAAATTCATACAGTAAAAAATTCAATAATCTACTCCATTCCATCCTTCTTCCACCTCCGAGGTGGCGCATTCTGAGTGATGGTGAAATGGTCCGACGAGGATCGTCACCTATCCCTCTTTCTAGAGATGGGTTCCTATCAAATTCACCATTTCATTTGTTTCAGCACATTATACCTCATTATCATTAAGAATAAGGTTGGATTAAACCCAAAGGGACTGGGAAATTCACCCCTTTCGTATTGAGAAAGAGATACCAAAGTCATTCGATCCCAACCGGTGATTGTGTGGGGTCAAGTACTTGGGAAATTGGTCCTACTCGGATATAACTTTCTCGGATTTTCTCTAATGTGTTTATTCATGGAGTCAAAAACACCCAAATACCCTCGTGTTCCTGATTCATTAATTTGGTTTCCAAAGTTAGTCACTTGTTTATTGATGAATCATCCAAAGACACAAGATTACTCCATTGGTCGAGAGGATGGGAAGTCAAGCTCATCGCACCCATCTGAGGGAGGATTATTGCATGTTCGGGGAATCCGTCATAGATTTAAGTCATGTTCAAATTTTCATGAATCCTTGGTTCATTCCTAAAGAGTGTGACCACAGGATAACCTTGGTTTTCAAGATCGGTATAGGCATTCATATATTTGATGCTATGAAATTACTTCTTACTTGAGCCATACAATAAAGTGCTTTGGAGTTTATCATCTTCCAGGGGAAGAAGATGATTTGATGTTGGGATCGGACCCATAAGAAATGTTTCCTACGTATCCTTGAGAGAGGAATCGGAACCCACATAGTTCAAATTTATGTGGAGCCTACGCATGGAGATTTCTCATTAAAGGATACATAATTTGGTGAACCCTTTTGGATGGGCACCCTTTGGAGATTACGCCTTATGGTAGGCATCCTACGTATCCTGGTTTTATTAGGAATTAGAGTTCTTGTATTTTTGATGATATGGGGATTACGCATAGAAGCCACCCATTTTTGGGGGAATGATTGGGTGGACCTTTTTTTGGAGGGAACTCTTTTGAGCTCGGGCCTTTGAGTAGGCATCCTTCATATCTTGATTTGATCAAAAATCAGAGTTCTCGTAGTTTATATTTATTTGGGGCTTATGCATGGAGGATTCCCATTAAATTAGTCATAATTGGGTGAACCCTTTTTTATGGCCACCCTTTTGAACTCGGGCCTTCAAGTAGGCATCCTACCTATCCTAGTTTTATCAAGAATCATATTTCTCGTAGTTCAGAAGAGAAGGGGATTATGCTTAGAATATTCCCATTTGAGGGGGTATGATTGGGGTGACCATTTATGGGAGGGAACCTTTTTTTCTCGGGTCTTCAATTAAGCATCCTACGTATCCTGATTTGTTTGGTAATTAGAGTTCTCATAGTTTAGATTGTGTGGGGCTTATACAAAGATGTTTCCCATTTGGGGGATCATGAGGAGGATATCGTCACATGATGATTTGAAGGTTGGGTTGGGGATTACACGTAGGAGGATTCCCATTTGTTGGGACTACGCAGATGTCATGATCACCACCAACCTCTAATCCCATGTGAGTCTTGCACGATGTGAGAAACAAGTGGAGGCAACCGATCTGAGGATTGCATGTCCAACATCATCTATTGGTAGATGGTAATAAAGCCACTTAGGATGGTATGCAAAGGTGTTAGAAGCTTAGGAATGTATACAGGGAGGATATCTGTGAACTTCTTTCTGCATATGGTTTGTAGGATAGAGTCCCATGAAATGCTTCGGGTACAAGATGAAGTCCCACGAACTGCTTCGGGTGCGAAATAAATTTCTCTCGCTCCATCTACATTCTTCGTCCACTTTTTGCCCATCCTAGAGATCCCTCCTCACCTTTTTCACCCCTTTTTCTATACTATTATAGATTATTGGAGAAAATAATATCTATAGAAATGACGAACCATTTGAGAACGCCCATGAATAGATATACCGACCCGTAGACCACTCGGTCAATCAGGGTTTATGTGGATTTGTTATGTCGTTGGCTTCTCTTCATCTATGAACGACATCATTCACAGGGATGGGGTGTGGGATGTACCCCTATTTGATTATTTCCAGTGAAAATAGTTCTTGGCGGCTTCAGTTCATGGGTGGAAATTCACCGCGAACAACTTCATACACTGGACAACGCCTCATGGGCCAGCACATCATAGGCCTTCTGCGTACTGGTGGTTCATGTATTATGCCTTCTGCAAACCTTTCCTTGAAATTGGTATGTGGTTGGGATAAATCCCTTTGCAAAATTTGATTTCCTCACTTTTCTCCTCAATTTTTCAATGAAACATGCATCCATCTTTTTTACTAATATTTTGGGAGTATTTTCCTTACCTTTTCAAAAATTTTAGGACCCTAAAATCCTTAAATATTTTCTCCCTCAAAAATAAAAACTATAAAAATAATAGGGACACTGAGCCCGCACTTATCTCTGTAACTCCCAAGAACACTCTTACATATTCTCATGCTATAAAAATACTCTAGCCAAGGGGATGGTCCGCCCATTCAGGGTCCTCCCCTATAAATATTTGATTTCAATCGAGTTCTCTGCAAAGGTGGATCTATCCTCGATCTCCATATAACCCTAATAGATAACCTACATAGGGTCATTCATGTGTCTCCTCAACTATGACATGTGGAAGATTTCATACACTGACTCTAGCTATAGAAGTATGGAGAGATGTTAAACGACCTCACCAACCCTATGTATGATCTCGAACATCCTAATGAACCTTGGGGATAGATTTACTCCCAATATGAACCTCAATAATACTCTTCAAGGGGATACACTTATGAATATGTGGTCCCCTTGATTGAACACCAAGGTCCTATGATGGTGATCTGTGTAAAAAAATTCTACTCTAGGTCATACCCATCTACTCAATGATTTCATGTACTTTCTCTTTCATCACCAACACAATCATTTATTCCACTGGAGAAATCTCACTAATATATATCCAGCATAAGGGTGACTAGTGGGGTATCCCATAAATGGATTCAAAAGGTTTCATATAGATGGTGCAGTGGTTGTCATTGCTATATGAAAACTCTACTGAGGTCAGGTGATCCTCCCCACTCTGGTCAAATTATAACACGCATACCCTCATCATATCAACCAACATCTGGATAGTGCACTCAATCTACTCATATTTCTAGGGGTATAAGGTTATAATCATCCCCATATAGGTCATTAATGCCTTCCAGGCCTCTCTAAAACCATGACCAAAACCACTCAACATGATCAGAGTAAATCATCGAGGGAACCCCATGAAATCAATTGATTTATCGTATGTAAAACTAACCCAAACACTCCACCAAAATCTTCTCCCTGATAGTAAAGAAGTGAGTCAACTTCTTAATTTAGTCAAGTAACACCTGGATCAAATCGTGGACTTTTTCTATCAACGGAAGCCTCGTCACAAGTCCCATGGATATGTTACCCCATTTCCACCTCGGAATCTCAATGGACTGCAATAGAACTTCTATATTTTTGTGCTCAGCTTTCACCTGCTGAAAAGTGAGACAATGAGAGATGAACTCTACTACACTTCATCTCATTTTGGAGCTCCAAAACAACCACTTATGGTCTCTAAAAATTTTCCTCATACCAATATTTATATCTATGAGATATGTGTGGAACTCTCACATCACCTCCTCCCACAATGTGACTGGGACTAGATTCAATACATGGAATAGGATAATGAGATTCCCTCCTTTAGAATATCTATTTGGTGAGTTTCATGTGGATATATGATCATGTAAGACCTCACATTCCATTTATTCTAGCAGGTACTTTATCACAATCTCAAATAGTGGAGTATTCGACACCATCGACTACAAAAAAAAGTTATACAAATCAAGTCCACGAGGGTTTGTTGCAAGGAGACCAACTACACTGATGACTCATTCACTAAGAGAGCATGATACTTATTAATAAAATAATCTGCTAAAACTTTCCCCTTACATATAGTATAGACTATCTCAAATTCATAGCCCTATAGAAACTCCAACCATCCTCAATGTATCAGGTTCAGTTCCCTCTAAGTGAAGCCTTACCTGAGACTCTCATGGTCATAGTAAATCACAAAGTTCTCTCATAGAACATAGTGCCTACACATACTCAGGGATAAAACTACCAATTCCTTATATATGTCATGATTCACTTAGTTCATTCCATGGGGTCTCAAATTCCTTGACCCGTATGTGATAACTTTCTATCGCTACCACAACATGCAGCTAATCTTAGCACACAACACATCACAATACACTATGAACTACACACCCTACTCTATTAGTCTCAAAATAGGAGTGATCATCAGCCTTATCATAAACTCCTCAACAGACCTCTTTAGCATCCCATACAAGGTAAATTATTTCCCTTTAAATGTTAGGGTTGTTAAAGGCACTGCGATTCTGGAGAAGTCTTCAAAATACTTCTTGTAGTACCCTGCCAAAACAATAAAAATTAAAACCTCTAAAACGTTCATTTATGTATCCTAATAAGTCCTTGCTTCGATCTTTCACATGTCTAGGGATATAAAATATTAAAAATTACATGCCCTATAAAGTGAACCTCATGAACCCAGAACTAGAACTTTATGATACTTCCATAAAGTTGGTGATCTCAAAGAAATCCAGGACTATCCTCAAGTTATTTGCATGATCCTAATTCATTGTATAGTATATTGTTATCTATTTAATGAAAAAAACAAAAAATGGGTCCATGTATGGATGGAAGACTGGGTTTATCAAATCCATAAACACGGTGGGTGAATTCATCACAACAAAGTAAATCACAAGGAACTCATAGTGTCTGTAGTGATATCAGAATGGAAAAATTGAAATATCATCTTCATGAACCCTAAAATAGTTGTAGTCGGACCTAATATCAATATTTGAGAACTATATCTCACCTAAAAACTATCCAATGAGGTCATAAATCCTCAAAAGGGGTACATTTTCCTTCTTGTGGCCTGGTTCAGGTGATGATAATCAATGAAAAACTGTAAGCTATGGTATATCTTTTTCAGGAACAACACGGGTGCCCCCCGAGGGGGGACACAATATCTGAGGAAACATTTATATTTAAGTTCCTATAACTATAATCGCATCTCCCGAAGCTCAATAGGGTCCATATGGTATATCACATAAGATATAGGACTGGTGTTAGAATGCAGGTAAATGAAAAATTTCATCATTAGCCTACAAGGTAGTCCCAGAACATCCTCAGGGAAGATGTCCACATAATCCTACGCAGCTGAAGAAACATATATTCATTAAGAGACTTATCCACCAGGTGATATATTATCCAACATATGGGTAATGGTATACAACCACTTTCTATGAGAACCCACTTGTCCCAACATGAGTTCTCTCTCACTAGAAAAGGATAATTGCATCCCATCAGTGTGTAGGCATCTGACTTGTCTTCAGTGAAATTCAATCTGGGATCGGACCATGGAAAGACAATACAGACCAGATATGACATCATAAGTATTTTTATTGATGACTCATATTTCCCACATGAACCTCTATAAAAAAATATATTGCATTCCCTACTTGTAGATAAAAGACACAGAAGAAACGTTCACTGTTGAAACCTCAAGACAAAGCTGTTGGGATAAAACATAAAATGGGAGCTCCAAATCTCATATCAAGAGTATAGAGATAGAATAATGACTAGAAACTATTTATAATTATAATTTATTATGAGTATAAAACTCAAAAAATATACCCTTAATCATCTCATGTTCTTTGGGATTATAAACCTCAAGAGCCTGTAGTTTTCTACAGGCCCCGAATACCAGCTCCTTAAGCCTGACATGGGCCACCTGGTGGTGGTGCTGGAAGGATCTCATAATTTCTTCCACCACCTATATCTAATCCTTCATAGATTATATATTGTCCTCCCTTGGTACCACCTTATCTAAATTTTGGAGATCTCTGATCACGGTGTTGCCTCTGCCAGGTCAGTCCATCAACTATCAGTTTCAAATGCTTAGCGCTTCTGGTCAGTCATTCTCATGCTATGATACCTCTCTCATCATAAGTAAGAAACCAACCCTCTATAGGATTCCATGATCCTCTACACTAACTTAGATCATGTTCCTTATTTTGATCATGGAGAGGTCTCTTGTGATGGGATCCTAGCACCGGGTGTTTTCTAGTGGAAATAGACAACTCAGCTCAGTGGAACCCACTTCTAGCTCCAACTATCTAGCATCCCCCTGATAGAAATATCTCTATCACCAATTTCTTATCTAACACAATGTAATTTGTAGGGATACACAAGGTTACACCATTGGATCAGATCTCTCTATGAAATCCCTATTCAAAATTTGATGCTCATAATTAGTCATCTGAGATCATGTCGACGGAGTACTACGGAAGGTCTATGAACCATTATATATACTCAGAAATCATCACCCCTACATTCTATATCTCTAGAAGCTCATGGACTTAGACTAATATAAAATAGTAGGGGAATTAATCCTCATAGAACAACTGCTGGAAGTTGGTTCATGAGAGTGTCAACTCATCGTGCATCTACATTACAAGACTCAGCGAGTGCCTAAATGATCTAGGGAAAAGGCTAGCTACTAGTGAAATAACTTGATTCATTAGTGTTAGGATGAGCCTAAATACATATACCATAGAATGTAGTAAATTCTCTACTACATGAGAATCTGGATTTCTGAAAAACCTCAGCGGCCTCTGGCACAGGAACTCGCAGAGTGTGCTAAGGTTTCTCTTGTCCTCAACTTACTCTATAATAATGATATGCTTCTCAAAAGGTAGAGGTGTTTCTACCTACCCACTTAAAGTAATTGTATTATGGGATGGACCTTGAACTAACGCCTCATAGCTCATTAGAGCTCCATCATAATCCAAAAGGGGCTTGTAGAATGCACCCTGAACTGGGGCCTCATCGCTCATCAGATCGTTATCACAATTTATAACTAATATCATGGATGGTTGTCATCATGGAGGAATCCTAACATTTATCAATATATACTTTTGTTATATGAACGTGTATATATATATATATAATAAGGTATCAATGACTGAAGAAGGACATTAAAATACTCAATCCTATATGATGCATGTATCGTTCATCCCTATAACAAATGTCTCAGCATGCTGAGTCGACAAGTAGGTAGTCAGGGTCTGTGTGAATGGATTTGTTAGCTTCCCACACATTCACTAGACTTACTAGTCTAAGATCCATACTTGAGACACTTTGACATTTTTTCCCTAAACCTAACCAAATACTCATAAGGCATCTATTTCGAACAATGTTCCATTGATCGAACCACCTCTGATACAAATCTAAAACAACCATTCACAAGCTTGGGTTTCATCCGAAACTACCCCAAGCCAACCTACATAGGAATGGGGATCGTGAATAGTTGTTACTGTTTAAATAACATAGTGAGGCCTTTTTCTAAGTACCTACAAGGACGCAAATATCCATATAAATTAAAAATTGTAGACGGGGAGAGGAAATGATTAAATACATCAAGAAAGTAAACCAAGAAGGCATAACCATTGGTGTATAAGAGTATAATAGTGAAAATAGAAAAGTAAATGGAAAAAAGTAAACTCCCAACCAGAAATATGTCTGACATGAAAATACTAGAAAATTAATCTACTAAGAGATCCATGCTACTGAATCCCAAGCTATGATCTCTGTATGCGATCCAAAGCAGCAAGTATCCCTAATCTCTTCTAAAGTCATTGTTGGAATATTTTTCATCTAAATAAGATGCCAAACATGGGGGAAATCACATGAAGTAGTGATTATATACATACCCAATTAGAAATATCAAAATATGATGGGGGATCAGAAAGAGTTACAATAGGAATAAAAAGAAAGTATGTGCAATATATAGTCAAAAATAAATGATCAACCAAACCAAGAGTGAAAGTAACATCGTCCAAACATAACAAGATAAACACAGTGAGTATATGATGTACCCATTGAGCCTTTTACACCTATAGAAGGATATTAGTCTCATCCAACCATTATAATCTAAACATGGAAATCACATGGCATAGCCTACATGCCTTCACCTCTCCTGTAAGTAGACTAACAAAATACAAGGTATAGATATAGAAATATATATGTATATATATATGTTCTCATTAAAAATAATCCCAAATGATAGTGTAAGGGGAAATTCATCTCACATCTTAGCCCAAGAAGAAGATTATCCAATAGTTCTAACAGTCCATCAATGATTCCCAACATCTTATGTGTCTTCCCATAAGTAACCATCAAAGTCAAACCATGCCTCGTCATTGTGCCACATAGTCGAGGGGACACAAACTCGAAGTAGAGGACCCACACCATAGTGTGTCAAGTGGGTCCCAATATGATAGTATCCATAAAGAACTCGTTTCCATGCTTATGGGGGGTTCCACTCTACTAGTATCCATATAAAACATCTTCAATGTCGATGGGGGGTTCCACTCTAGTGCCATGAGGACTTGTTCACTATGATTATTGGGGTTTTCGCTCAGTATGTAGAGGAATCATTCCCAGTCTGATTGGGGGTTTCACTATATAGTTCAATGACTCATGTCATGGTGTGACAGGGGGTTTCACTCTGGTTATCTTGGAAATGCTCCCTATCTGATAGTGGTATTTCACTTAGAAGTCGAGGACCCACACCCTAGAATAATAGATGGTTCCAATACAGTCATGAAGGACCCACACTCTATTGCGTCTAGGTTGTTCCACTAGAAATATATCTATATAGGACCTGCACCAATTTTGATGGGGGTTCTACTCAAAAGTCCAAGGACTCCATTACCCAACACTATTTGAGGGTACATCTAAGCAATCTTTGGTAATCCTTCCTGATCACTGTCATCATTGGGAATCACCTCAATAAGAAATATTCCCCAAAAATTTTACATCCTATATTAAAATCCACAACTTATGGAATCATCACATTCTACATAGAAAAACACTCATGGTATGCTACTCGCCAGCCAAAATTCCAGTTCAAACAAATGATATGTGGAACCTTGAACTTTCCTAAAGTGTGGTCAAGGTGTAAACGTACGGCATGTGAATAGACACACAATGTGTGAATAGACACACAACTTGTGGTCCCACACCACCACTTAGTTTTTTCCCAAACTGTCGCATGGATCCAATCCCATGCAATTTTACACACCATGTAGGTGGACTACAAAACATGTCCATGCTAACTAGGATCAGTCTATGTATTGTGGGTCATGCATGTGTACTAGACCCTAAGTCTGTGTACTCAAGTATAGATCCATGTACCTAGAAGTGTACTGCCACATGAGTTGTCACCCATGTGATCCATCACATGAGATTTCCTTCAGAGGAATGGGTATATGGAATGTAGTAGGGATACATTCCATTTCTTCCTTAAGTTTTCCCAAAACTCTATCCATCCCTACTGAAGGGCTACACACTGTGTGTTCATCCTTTTACATGGTGTGTAGCCGAGTTTTTCATAGGAATTCAGAACTGACATATGCGCTTCTAATCCAGCCTCATCGCTTAATCTTCTACCCTATCTCCTTATAAATCTCATATATCTAGTTGAAACTCCTGGTTAACATCCATCATTTGTCAAAATCAGACTTCATTCATTCATCAGGAGTTCTTCACATGAACCGCAAGCCATATTTACTTCCACCACCATGTATTCATACTCAGATCATTAAAAATATCTCCCCTTATTCTTCAATATCCAAGATCTAGCCATACTTTATCGATCAATTCGTTGTTTCTAGATTTGTTGCAATTCTAGGGGTCTGATCGGGCTCAGTACCACCCGGAATAGTCGAATGGATACCACGAGGTCCCACAAGTGACGAACAAGAATAAGTAATGGGAAAAAATAACTATGAAAATTTTTTAGCTGATCTTTGACCAAAAATTACTGGCCAGTGATCTAGAATAATGATCTGAGGTTAGAATCCAACAAAATAAATTTTTATTTCAATATGATGGTGCATGAAATTGGCCAAAATTAGTGAATATCCAAGAAAAAGGATGGATCATGCACAAACAATTTAATAAAATGGTGTAATTCAACAATTGAAAATTCATGCATTTATTTTGGATCAGTTTTTAATGAAGAATGCACTCACCAATTAGGAATAGGTATCATATCATATGTTGTGTCTTTATCTAATCCAATCTAGTGTTTTGGTGTCATCCTATGTGATCATCTAGAGGAATTATAATAGAGGGCATCCTGGAAAATTCAAGGATTGTAATTCTAACCCTAACCAATTCACCCTAGAAGTATTCTTATAGAATAATTTACTATGTTAAAATGAATTATTTGTTTATTTATTTATTTATTTATTTATTTTACTGAACAACTGCCAATAATCCAGGAGTCAAAACACCCCATTCCAACCCCTTTTAGTTCGCGCATATAGTAATCACCACGTTCTAGACTCAACCATGTTCTCAGATTTCTGATCTAAGATTCCATTTAATATTTATTCAATTTTCTTAAGATTAGTTTTTTTTATTATAAAATATATTTAATATTTTAATAAAATTAATTTTGGGCACACTAGATCTTAGAATCACACATCGTATCAATTCCTAACTCTAGAAATATATATATATATATATATAATACTTACAAGTAAAAAACTAGGTCTCTATAATCGATGATACATATCCACCCTTGTACCCTTGACTTTATTCATTTCATCAAGAGTTACTTATAATAGTTTTTAGATTTCGTTGGTGGTTTTACAGGTAGATATTCTATTGAATTAATTTCGATAAAAACCAAAATGAAAGACATTCTTAGACTTTATATTAATTTTAAATTTTTAATAAATCTAAAACCCCACTTTTCATTATATTCTTTAGTTAGAACATACTCATGTTTTACCATTTTCTAAACTGTGTAACTAATTTGACCAAGAAAAGTAGACATGTGATTTTTCTGATATGTGTAATTTGAAAAATCAAATAAAGGGTAATGTCTATAATAAGAAGAATCCATCTTAAAAACAAAAATTGAAAATCAGTTAAGATTAAAAATCAGTATTCCATTTTTCTAAAGTGATAATTTTGAAATAAATACAAGGTTCTATTTGATACAAAGTGTTGGTTCAGAGAAATGGAATGATTGGGTATGAATATCATTTTTAAAAATTAAATCGAATAAATAAATATATTCTAAAAATATATGATAATATAATACAATAATTTTAAAATAATAATGTAATGAATAGTACAAATTAAAAAAAGTAAATTTAGTATAATTGTTATGGAGAAGTAAAAGAAGAAAGTAAATAGATACATGTAATTTCATAATGATGTTTGGAAATAGTACACAAAGGTACCCTTATGTCTTCTCCCAATGAGATTCATCATAAGGGATAAATTAATAAAATCCCTTGGTTTTTAAGAGAACCATGAAACCAAAACCCCTGTGTTTAAATGAAATCCAAGAACATAAAAATCCATTGCTTTTCATTGAATAAAAAGTAACTTAATCCCCTAGTTTTAAAGGATAACCAAGAACGAAAGGAATAAAGAGAAAATATAATATTAGTATTTAAAATTTTCAATCCCTTTATAATGCATGGAATTCACTCTCACTTAAGAAATTTGATAAAGATATAAATAGGGGGAGAGAGAGAGGGAGAGAGGGGAGGATGAGAAGCATGATCCAACATGTTATACAAATAGGCTTAGTAAGAGGAGATAGAAAAATGAATAAAAAATAGAACAAGAATTTCATTAATGATTCGGATGAAGTCTTTGAAGAACACACCCATCTTTATTTAGTGCTTTAATCTACTTGGATCAGTATTTATTTATCTCTCATGGAATGGTGAATGAAAGTTGGGAATTTTAAGCTCTTAAGAGATTAATAAGATATTGATGGTCAAAAGATAATTTCAATTGATTCATACCAAAATTGGATGATATTACAAGCCTTTATTTACCTCTTTTTATATACTTCTATGAAAATTAAGTCATCTAAGGTAAATCCATGATTTCATGAGCTAGGAGGGGCCATTTTTTACCACCATTAAGTTAGTTTGAAAGATTCCGAAATGGTTCCATCAACTTCAATCAATATTTTTTACAGAAAATTTATTTATTCTTTACTTTCATGAAAATAATAATTTAAATTGATAAAAAATATTAGATAAGTTTTAAATATTTGTGGGTCTTCTATTATAATCTTCATAATAAACACTATTATAACTTTTTATAAAATACTTTGACCAGAAGATTCACATTTAAGAATATTTTTGGAAATGAAAAAAATAATTTAACTTTTAAATATTTTATTTATATTAAAATTATATAATAGATATTACTTTATATAAATAAAATAATAAAATATTGACTTCCAATAATAAATATTTTAAAATATTAAAAATAAAACTGAAATTCATACAACTTCATACACTAGGTACGATCTAATATTAAACATTCTGAACATTAATTTTAGCCTTTTCACATTTTAAATATATATAGATAATTACATTTTCATTATAAGAAATCCAAAATCATATTGTTCTAAAAATTTAATCATTTTATAACACTAAAAATTATATAAAATTTATCATAAAATAACATTAAAAAAAGATACTTTGAATTGAAATGAAAACATATAAATTAATGAATTGTCCTTAGATGTAGTCAAATGAAATTTAGATAATTAATTTAGTAATTTATATTCTAAAAATAAAAAATTTAATATTTGTAATTATAAAAATATAATTTAAATAATTTCAAAAGGAACTACTCCATCAGTGCTTAGGACCACCATCACCCTCATTATATACCATGTGCATTCCCCATTGAAGGGATAATCATATCACAATGGTCCATCTATTTTAACCACAAAGAACAAACCTTCAAGTCATAGTAACACACATAATAGGTTAGATCTTATAATGAATGACATATCATGTCATCACAAGAATATTTTAGCAATATACATTACATTTAATCAATATCTGACACAGTCAAACAAGAAAAAATCATACTCATGGAATCAGGCATCATAACGGGTCTTATGGGATAAACAAACACTCAAAAGTGATCTATATCAAGAATGTTCAAATATTTAATTCACCACAAGACTCATACAAAGGAAATAAGTGTATACAAGATACCTAAATGGAAATGGACTTCGAACATCCTATTTATTGGCGACGTACTCTAATGTTCATCAATGGATAAAAGATTGAAAGACATCGCACACACATGGAGAATGAGATAACACATCAAGGATCCCAATATCAAGTTATAAATTTTTAATTAATAGGTTTAGAATGAAAATATAACAATATTACATGTTAAAAAGGGTGTTTCATGAATCATATAACTTAAATAGGCCTTCCAACAAAAAAAATAATAATATTTTAATAGCGGATACCAATTCACTGAATCCATTATTAATCAAGGGACAAATCATGAATTCCTTCTAAATCGTGTAATAGAACCTCAGTTCTAACCTTGATCATTGATCAATCACAAATTCATCATAGTAAATGGGATTCAATATGAGATTTAAAAATAAGAAGTTCTCAAGATGATCGATCTATGGAAACTAAATAGAAAACATTCACCATTCATGAAAAAATTAATCTCTAATTAAAAGGAATTAAATAACATGTCGAAACCACCATTGTTTTAGTAATTATACAAGAATACATCCTTATATGGTATTTATTTTCATAGATCAGTTAGTGTAATTTCATATTTATGAATCATCTCAAGAGAAAAGTAGAAAATCAAGAAAAAAACTGAAGAATGGAGGGTTTTGTATCTCATAACTCAATTCTAGATCTTTAACCCACTTAGATTCTTATAGATATATATTTTTAGGATAATAATTTATCAGAGAAGTCCAAATGATTTTGGGGACTCATATAAAAATAAAAATGAGTCAAAATGGAACAAAAATGTTTGTTTAATAGAGAATTATAAAAAATAATTTCGTGAAATCATGGTCATTACACATGGTTTCAAAAACAATTTGGAAAAAATGAACCCTTTGTATGATTCTTAAAAGTATTTATAGTTTTTAATAATGGTTTTTTAAACTATGTGCTAATTTCATTATAGGAAACTAGGTATTATTATATGTTTTTTCATGTGAGGCTACACAGTTATTCAAATTTTGTACCCTAATCATGCATCACACCTTGATTCACTACCTCTAGTTTCATAGTTTTTTGGATAATCTACATGGTTAGTGAAAAACATGCACCCCAAAATGGTCCTTAGCATTCTATGAAACCAATTGAAATCCCCTCAAACTCTTCCCAGAAAATTCAATGGCTAAAAAATTATTGAAGGGTAAATTTAACTCATAATACACCTAAAAATACAAGTTCATTACACATAGTGTTTCCAGGGTGAACTCAAAGGTGGTAATTTCTAGTCGATAGCCTATGGCATATAGGGAGGTGTACTTGAGGCCTTATAATTTGTCATATGGGGGAACTGGTTCAGTGACTTCATGAGTGGGGAATTAAAAAGTGGTATTTGATATTATTTTTTATTTTTTTACAATGTTTTCATGGTATAAATGTGACTAAGAGTGTTTTAGGTCTTAATAATGAGCTCATTCCTGGGAGTGATCATCTAAATCCAATATGAAACCAAATGTTTTAGGGAATCTACATGTTGTTATTGGATTACATTAGTTAGATTTATATTTCAATTTCAAATTTTATGAGACACTTGATTAGTCATGTTTTGGGATTATGGGAGTTACACTCTAGGATCGATATAGAATGAGGTGTGGGTGTGTTCATACAATATTTCAGGAACATTATGATTTACATGACATGCATCAATTAGGGACATGGATTTTAGATGTTGATTCATGATTTTTGTGATTTATATTAGCCTGGGTTTATATTTTCTTGATTATATATGTCTAATTTATATCTTACTATGGTCTATATTGTAATGTTAATAAAGGATTTTGTATTTAAAGTTTCAATAGAAACATATATCTTGCTTTCCATTTAGGTCTATGGTGGAATCTTATTTGAAAAATTCATTAGATTCTCTCTTGGTGAAAAGGTATATGTAAATGGATTGATGAATATATTGGTTAAATGAAGTTCTGATAAGTATCCTTTAATGGTTTTTCCACTATAACTTGTAATTGGTATTCTATATAACCAATCCTAGAAAATTTATTGATTTGGTATTCTATAAAGAACTGAAATTTTATTCTGATGAGATGATAAATTTTCCATTATGAATCCTATGAGCATTGGGAATTTAAAATTTGGGATTTTTTAATTGTTAAAGTTCAAAATTTGTGTCTTATAAAGTGGTTCCTTCGAAAAAAATATAAATTGGAAGGTTTTTTAATGTGAGTTATTGAAACTAAAATAATTTTATTCTTATTAAAATGATAACTTTATATCTTAATAAATAATGAAAAATATCTTTTTAATAATGGATAGTCTTTTTCACTTAGGTGACTTAGGGGCCTTATATGTTTGGATTGACAGTAGTGATGCTAATTTGGGCTAGATGGAGAGTGTAAATTATAATAACCATGAGTTATGTGTTTGGTATACTAGATGCCTTGTGGCCTTCATGGTAAAACCGTGAGAGGGGTTAACCTAATCATGCAGATTCCTTAATGGTGTGAGGTTGGGGTAGACACCTTGGTTATATATTTAATGCATTTTTAGTGTTACCAAGTGTCATACTAGTTGTGGTTGACAAACTAGAGTGATAGTGCCTTATTTTTGGGCCAGTTTAGAAGTTAAAGTTCATTTGGATGCCTAACCTAGATAGTTATGGACATGATCTTGATATGTGATGTCATGTAGGTATGTTTTTGTGATTTTTTTATGTGAAATATGGGGTGATTGGTGACTATTAACCTAGCCTTAATGTCTGAAAGGTTTCATTCTGGTTGTAAAAGGGCATCTGGGGTGCCTCTAGTTTGTGGGAACCACATACTATGAGCATGTTATATTTCTTATTTGGGTGTTTGAGACTAGTAATAGTGATTCTAGACTCATGGAATATTTATTTAGGTTCTATGAACTGGTTGTATGGTAGTTATGACCTATGAGTCTCGGTGTGGCTGGACAATATGAGTGTGAACACCCTTCATTGAGAAAAACTCGTAGCGGTAAGATTGAGGCTTGGATCGGTGGACATAATGTGAAATGAGGTGTATTCAATGGGAAAATTGATGCCTCATATTGTTCAAATACAAAATCGTTTGAGGTGTTATTTCTTAGTATTAATGTGGTGGGTTCGGGTAGGAGTGGTCATGTGTTTATCCATATGTAGTTTGATATATTATTTCATTATCTTGGTGATATTTGGGTAGATGATTGCAGTTAGGGAATGATTTCTTGTGGTCGATAGGCGTGTAGTGAAGCTTGGAATAAGTGGAGTGTCTGATTTTGAATAGGAGTACCAAGGGTACTCTCGGACAAGTATGGATGAGTTTTTATGATAATGGTTAATGGTTTTAGTGTGGGAAATTTTTTATTGAGACTTGACTCATGGGATTGTTGGGATCTGTGAATGCATGGTGCATGTGTGTGTACACCCATTTTGATTCAATGTATCATGGAAGCACAGGCTGGTAAGAGTGGTTCACACCATGTTTTTGGTCAGTAAGAAGTTGCATATGGTCTAAGACAGTTGAATTTGAAGAGTCATTGCAGGAAGAGATACATTATGTTTGGTTCAAAACTCGATAAGAACATTCATTGAGAGATTCAACACTGGGTTAGATTAATAGGTTGGGACATTGTTAATTTAATAGATCATTCCTAGAAAGGTATTGAAAGGCTGGTAAGTATGGATCTAAATGAGCGGCATGCAAGTGGTATGGCAAGACTTGTTGGGGTTCGTTCTTAGGGAGTAATCTATGGGAGGAAATATAGTGGGGATCCCACCATACATCATTGAGGGAATAACCCTCACTTTTACGATTCTTAGTGAGGACTGAGGATGAAATCTATGATCCATGAGAAATTAATGTTTGATGGTTAGGGTGGAATTTGGTTCTGAGTGGGTCTAGACACATTTGACTATTCTTTTTAGTAACATAAATAATGTGGGACACTGATATTGGGGTTTTTTCAAGTAAGATGAGGAGGAGGAAACCCCATATGTTGGGAGTATTTTTTTAGTTGAGGGATCTTGACCTCTAAATGAGAAAGGCAGTTTTTTGTGTGGGTTTGGTATTTGGACCATCATGATAGAAACATATGGTTTTGGGCGGGTAGTCTCTATACAATTTTGATTCCTTAGAGAATACTATAGGTCACTCACTGTGTAGTTATAGTTGGACTCTTAATGGTTTTTATAGGCTCAGGATGGGATGATGAGTGTCGAGTAGGATTTCATTGGTTACACATTGGTGGTCTGGTAAGAGAACACTGATTAGTGTGAGTGTTTGGAGATAAGACAGTGGAATTACATTTTAAGGATAGGGTTACACATTTATGTGTTCTTGGAAAAAAAACATAAAAAATTTAGTGAAAATTGTATCATGGCTAGGAGTTTTAACACTGTTTCAGTGGTGTAAATTGATCATTCTTTCGGAAACATGGTCAAATGAGGTCCAACCAACTATTTTTCTAGGGATTCAACATGGTGGATTCATAACCACATCAAGAACTTATTTAGTGATATAGAGGGCCTTGTTAATGATTTTTATGGGGTTTTTAAATTAATATATAGCATGTTCAAGTTGTTCTTGGACAACAGAGACATGTGCTTTTTAGCCTTAATTATTTAAATGAGGTTGTTGTAGAGACCCTATTATTACCTCATAAATTTTGGAATATTTTCACATACATTTCTAGATCCAGGCTCTAAGACAGCATGCGATTCTAAGGCATGGTGTGCTAAAAATAAAATTTATAAAAATATTAATTTTTTTGACATTGTGCATGTGAAGGAAACGGGATATCTCACAAATGGTATCTTTGATCAGAAAAATGAGGCCATGATTGAGTTCAGAGCATGTCGTTTACCCTGGGCAGGGTATAAATTTTTCAAATGTAGGATTCCTGTGGAAAACTCAATCGAGGGAATTTTCATAAATAAATTAATTAAAATAATTAATTTATTCTAAAAAATATATCGAATAACTTCTAAGTGGATACTCTAATTGAAAATCTGAGATCACTGTTGAGTTCATAGTGCAATGTTTTTTAGGGATGATCTCAGGTGAGAGGGTGCGGGAGGTTTGGATCTCATGACCACTGATAGTTTTCTATAAATAGGATCTTAAGGAAATGTGATGGGGTTTGTCTCATTTCCTATTAGGCACAGGAAATTCTCTAATCTCCCTTATAACTGTGATTTAATGTCCATTCTTCCTTGGATCGCGATAAAATTTCAAGCGCTGCTAGATTAAAGAGAATCGAACATAGTGGCGGAACCATAAATCGAGGTAGGATTTCTATTTCAGAATATTCATCTCCTGATTGATGATTTTGTTTTCATTTTCAACTTATGATGAAATCCTCTACTTTGAATCCATTAATCGATGGCCAAACTAACAACGACCATCATCCAATTGAATTTTTTATTGTTCATTCTTCATGTTCTTCGTGTTATTCATCCTCTAATGTTTTGATACAATAAATATTAGACAAAAATTAGAGTGGGGCATATGTATATTAATCTCTTGACTCGAGGAGCCCTGGTCTATGTTTGGATTTGATTTTTGGGCATTGTAGGTGGTGTGGCGGTGAGTATAAGATCCACTAACTTTTCTTCACGTTGAAAAGGGGATGAAACTTTGTTCGGAGCATGAAACAGTGTAGATAGGGATCTAAGGATCCCATATCAAGTATCATATTAATTTTTAGACCACTGAAATGGTCTCTACGGTCCTTGAAATGAAGCGGCAGTGTGACTCCAGGAAGGTGGTTGCACGGCAGAAACCGGTGGCGCAACAGGGGCTGCAGGTTGGTGTGGAAGCCGAAGAGAGGTGCGGTGAATGGCTGGCGAGCCAGGAGAGAGGCGGTGACAAGTGGCCAGCCACAACCCCCCCCCCCCCAACCCCTTATGGGTTTTAGAAAAAATACCAAAAATAAAATAATAATATTAGTGATATTATTATTATTATTATTAGTATTATTAAAATTTTCAAACACTGATAACTCCAAAACAGAGCGTCTATTTTGCGTGATTTCTATGGCCAAACATTCATATTATGGAGAAGGTTATTTTTTGAACAGTTCGAGAATTTTATGTTTTGGTTTCAAGGAATGGTTCTAAGAAATGCCTGAGTTTAATAATAATATAATTATTGTTATTCAGAAATCTTGTATCAACCCTAACTTGCAAACCAGACACCTGATTTGCATGTCGTCAGCGTATACGTTACCCTTGTTTCAAGGTGGACCTTTTGAGGCTGTTTGTGATTTTTTTTTATAATTCAATATCAAGGATCGGTGGAATGAAAATTAAGATTATAATAATAATAACATAATTATTTTTATTTTGGAAACTTGTATCAGACCATACGTCTGCATACGACTTCAGATTGAAGCACTGTCAGAGGTGTTGTGACCCTTAAGTTCTGGAAAAAAATTCAAGTCTAATTTTAGGCTCTTAAACTAAAATAGTGGTGTGATCCCCATGATGCCTGATTTGGTATTTTTCAGTGAAATGCCTATTTTTTACTTGGTGTCTGTTTGGGATGAATGAATATCCAATCACGTGTACTTTTCTAGGAGGATTTCAATGGCGCAATACATTTAATGTGTTTAAGGATCATATATTAGGTCCCACGAATCATTGTTCATGTGAAATGCTTCAAAATGCAGTTTTTTCACTCGAAGTCTGATTTGGGTTAATGTGTAGTTGATGCCCTGTTTTTTCACAGGGATCTTGAAAATGTGATATGTTGGATTATTTTTGGCTGTTTGAAAAGGTATATCGGTATAATTGAATTTTCACCCTTTGGATCAAATAATGTGTATTTTTCTCTTCTCATCATTTTTGGTCAATGGTACCATGTACTTTGGGATTATGGTGGAATGCCTAGGGGGTACTAGTTCACAATTTAGTACACGAGTATGGATGGGTACATGTCCTAGCGATGAGGTAGGACTCACTTCATGTAGGCCCCACACACTCCATTAACTACACTACGAATCTTGTACCGCTTCTATCTTCTTATTTTTTTTACTTGTATTTAGGCTTGCGAGTAGCCTATCCTGAGTTTTTTTTATGTAGAATACAATAGTGCCCTCCGTAGTGGATTTTGAGACTTTATGTGAGACGTTCTGGATGTGACTCTTATTTTGGAGATGTTTGATGATGGTAGTGATCATGCACTGGAAAATCATTACTTCACGAGAGGTACCATTCAGTAGGGTTGTCCAGTGTATTTCCTCGATGCCTTCCGAGTGAAATCCCCCTACCAGGTAGGGCGTGGGTCCTCGATGACCAAGAGTGGAATCCCCCATCGGCATGGGTGTGGGTCCTCTATGACTACTATGAGAGTGGAATCCCCCTAACACACTAGGGTGTGAGTCATCTACAACTACTATGAGAGTGGAATCCCCCATCAGCATGGTTGTGAGTCCTCAACTAGCTACTTCTGAGTAGAATCCCCCTGATGCACTAGGAAGAGGGTCCTCGATGAACAAGAGTGGAATCCCCCCGACACATCCAGTTGTGGGTCCTCTATGATTACTATTATATTGGAATCCCCCTGACACACTAGTGAGTGGGTCCTCTACTTTGGGTTTACTCTATTTTTCTATGGATTAGTGGTGAGACACACTTTGATGTCACTTTGGACTCACAAGTAAGGGGTTCTTTCCCTACTGAGATGCATCCTTGTGTTGTGGCCTAAAACTGTGCAGGTGAGTCAATGCTTCTCAAAGAATATTTTATCAAGGTGTGGTGATTTTAACCCCTTTTAATTTTAGTTTACGGATGATGTTAGGAATGTTGGGCATCATTGGTGGTTACTTATGGAACTGTTGGTGACTCTTTTCATAGAAATTATTGTGGGGGGGGGATATCCCCTTACTCTCTCTCATTTGGAATTCATTGACTTATCACACACACACACACACACACACACACATATATATATATATATATATCCTATTTTAGTACCCACTTATTGGGTTTTGTTAACTCTCCTTCTAGGAGAGGAGATGAAGCACATGTTATTCCACGTTTTTTTCATGTCTAGCCTCTCTTGGTTACTTGAGTCTACTATCCTACAATAGGTAGTGAAGACTTGATGAGAAGATTATCTTCTCAATGTTTTCTTCCCCTTTTGTTTGGATGATCTTACTTAACTCTCATGTTAAGTTGAGCTGTACTATTTTTATTGTAACTTGTTCTATCTTATACTCCCCTCTTCGGTACAACTTTTTCTGCTCCCATGATCCTTCAGGTCATCCGACTAAGTATTTTTATACCCACCCCTACTTTGGATTTCCCCTCACTTGGTGTGTCCTCGAAGATTAAGGACAAGTTGATCGTGACATCATTGGAGTTTAGGTATATGGGAATCTTGGACCGCATGTAGTAGTAGTATCATGGGATCCAAGAGTGGGTCTCTCTTGTCTATTTTACTTTTACACTTGTTTCTGGGTTGTGGAATTGTTCTGGTTGGGAATGTATTTATCCCCTTTTTCAAATTCAATTTTCATTTCTATAATAATATTATTTAGTGGTTGATGCATATTTGTGGTTTATATATAACCATGTTGTATCTCTTCCTTTTCCTATGCACTTTTGCATTGAGTTGGTATTTTGTGTGTGTATAGGTACTTAAGAAAAGTATCCCTAATGTTTTTTATGCCTTCAACTCTTTTCCCCATCCTCTGGCCTAGGGACGCGGGCTTGGGGTAGTTTTGGATTGAGCCCTGACATGGGTTGGGTCTTGAAAAAGTTGTATGAGAGGTGGTTTAACACTTGGGAAATTGTTTGGATGTTTTCCTAAAAAGATCTTTGTTGGGTTTTGAGAAATAGTTTCAATGTGTCTCAAGAGCGGCTCTCAAGCTAGGGAGTCCAGTGATGGGGTGGTTTCTGACTAATCCATTCACCAGGACCCTGATAACCTATGTTTTGACTCAGAATAATAAAACATTTGTTGTAGGAAACATTGGTACATGAATCATATAGGATTGGTTCCATGAATATCCTTCTTGAGTTATCTCCCCTTTTTTTAATATATATATATATATATATATATATTCTCATTTTACAACGGTACTCCTTGATGGATTCAGGATGCCTTCGTGATGGCAGCCAACCAAGATACTTGATCTGGTGCATGACAATGATTTTGTGAGTGACGAGGCCTCTATTTAGGATCCATCATACGACCCCCCATCCTTCAGGTAGATAGGTAGCAGCACCTCCACCTGTTGAGAATCAGTTAGTCCCAATAGTAATGGTTAAGGATGTATAGAGATTGAGCGCACTCTATGAGTTCTAACATTAGATACTACTAAGGTTACACGTTCATCCATATCCTTAGGTAGTAGAGGTTTTTCTAGTTTTTATGGTCCACCTATTCTATCTTGTTCAAACACTAACAGATCATATGGTGGAATTGGTAACCATTCGTTTCCATAGAGCAATTGGATGTCGATGGAGTCCAGTTACTCAAATGCATGATGAGTCGATACTCTCATGGGATGAATTCCATCATCTATTCTGGGAGGAGTATTAACCCTCCTCATTATGCTTAATTTGGATTTAGGGAGCTTCTTGAGATTCAAAGGGGAGGGATTATACTGGTTGAGTATGAAACTGGGTTTTTAGACCTTACATGCTACTCTTCGTACATGATCCATGACGGCTACTTCGAAGCACAGAAGTTCAAGCAGGGACTCTATAGAGAGATCCACACTATCACAGTACCCTTGTGAATCCCCTCTATCCATGGCTAATGGATAAAACACTATTAAAAGAGATATTTTAGTAAGAGGGCCACTATACAGCTGGTTGTGGTAGTGGGTGTAACAAATCCGAGATGTCTATAACAACTAGAAGGCGTCAGATGACAAGATCTCGACATAGGATGCCTCCCCATAATTGGTCTTAGAAACGTAGTCATATGGGGAAAAGGAAGAATAGATCATGGGGACAGACTGGGTAGGGATAATGTTTTTATTGTGATGGGTGAGGTAACATGGAATGAGACTACCCGACCATACATGTTGAGCTTTCAAATAAGATATTAAATGAACCTCCATGGTAGAGAAAACATCGTGATCAAGGATCCCCCAGATGAGGATAGGGTGGTCCCGAGGGAGGATGTGTAGGTAGGGGAGCAAGATGGGTTTTGGTTGGTGGAAAATGCAATGAGATCCTACCACCACCACTAGGAGGCCCACTTCAGGAACATGGAGCTAATGATTGAGGCTGCAAGAAGCTGCATTTTATGGAAGTCTATAATCCTATAGTGTATTAGATGATAAGAGATACACCCTATTTATTTTCTACCTTTTTGCATTATCATTTGTTAGACACTGGGTGTGGTAGTATTTTATCTCCTCTTCTTGTTTAAGTTTTTACTAGGGTGACACAGGGCATTGGTGTAAACCTACATCGGTGTTGTTCGACATAGCTTTGAATGCACGAGGAAGAGGGATCCTTCCCCCGTCGAGACGTGTTTTTGTGACATGAGAAAACCCATGATGGATATTCAAGGCCATCCAAATCAGATAGTATTTAGGTGTGTTGTATGAATATCTATGACTTGTGCTTTCATGGAGGGTTTGTGCAGTGGATTCTTGGAGAAAACCTGAGCGTTACCAATGGAGTTTTTCTGCTTGACTCTCTTTTTCTTGGAATGCCACTATTGAGTGTAGAAGAGTATTTGGTTTGGGGATTACTCTCCTTATAATGGAATCTAATACACATGGGGTATTTTATGTGATTTTTTTGTATATATTCTTACGGTTGGATGAGTTTACTCATCTTCCATGTTCGTTGGCACCTCGCATGCTCAACATCATCCTTGATACAACAATTATCAAGTATAGTTAATGGTGATGAATACCCCTAGAAAAAAACTATGAAAGTCATTATCTGGTGGTAAAAGAGGTAGTCTATCCCTGGATAATATGGAGATTCTATCTTCTGTGAGAGTTCTTTGTGGTTTTCTCAGACTACCAGAGTCTTAGGTACGTCTTCACTCAGAGAGACCTGAAACTGAGGTGAGGAATCTAGTTGAACTTCCTACAAGACTATGAATTTGAGATAGTATATACTATGGTAAAGGGAAAATTTTTAGTATATCCCCTTAGTAGAAACTCCTAGTCTTGTCGATTGTGCGAATCTTCAGAGCATTTGTCTTCCCTACAGCTGACCCTGGTGGTGTAGGTGGGTAAAATTCTCTCCAGTAGATTGTTTCAACTTTGAGAGTCCCAATTGTGAGATATCGACTATGATATATTTTGTGACTTAGATATCAAAATGTGATTCACCAAATAGATGTTCTGAATGAGGGAATCATGAGACAATGTTTTAGTGTAAAAACAGTGGTTTCAGTTGCGATGCTGGAGGAGGTGATGTGGTAGTTACACACTTCTACCTTAGCTATAAATCCCGATGTGGGGATGATGCACAAGATTTTTCAACAATCATTTTGGGGGTTCGGAATGAGATGAAGAATATCTGAGTTTGCCTCGTGATGCCTCACCTATCTTATAGGTGATGTCCGAGAACTGACTTCCACCAGGTTTTTTATAGCCTCCTGAAATCATAAAGCGGAAATGGGATGACATATCCATGGACTTCATCATGGGGATTGCATGAACATTGAAAAGCCATGATGCCATCTGGGTGATAGTATACTGACACATGATGTCGGTGCACTCTCTTTATCTGGGAGCAGAGTTTGGTGGTGTGTTTGGGGTAGTTGTATGTGTGGGAGATCATCCTCCTTCATGAGATATCCTTGATGTTGTGTTTGATCATGATACATGGTTTACATTTTGATTGTGGAGAGGCCTGAATGAGGTGTTTGTGACCTAGTTGCGGATGAGTGCAGGCCTTCACCCCCATATCTATGGGTAGACCGAGTTCTCTATCCATGTGTTGAAGAATATGATAAGGGATTGTGTGTTGGTTTTTAGATGAGGAGGTTAGTTACACCTATGTTCCTTCGGGGAGTTCAAGATCATGATGAGGGTTGGATAGTTTGTTTATATCCATGACCAACCCCCAGAGTTGGAATGGGTGCACGAAGTTTTCCATGTGAAACAGATGAAGAGATGTGTGCATGTTTTCATCCGAACAACATCAACAAGAGTGGACCTTATGAGGACAGACCATCCCCGTGGTTTGAATGTTGTGGTAGCACGAGAACATGGATGAGAGTTCCTAAGAACAGGATATCTATGAGAAGGCTCAATATCCCAAGATATTTTCCCTATTTTTTCTTTTGAAGGATGAAAATATTGAAGGAGGGATTGATGTAGAGACTTATTTTTTACCTTGTAATACTTTGGAATATTTCTATATATATTTCCAGAAAAGGCATTGAGACAGGTTACAATTTGGAGGCCAGGTATTCCTGGAATAAATTTAATGAAAATATTAAGTGTTTTCACATTGTGTATGTAGAAGAAATGGTATATCACACAAATAGTATCTCGGATCAAAAATCTGAGGCCACAGTTGACTCCAGAGCGCATTGTTTACACTGGGTGGGAATAACTTTTGCAGGTGTAGGGTACCTATGAAAAATGATTTTGAGGGAATTTTCATAAATAAATAAATTAAAATATTTAATATATTCCATATTTCAAATTGAATAACATCTAAACAGATATTTCGATTAGATATTTGATAGAATCTTGAAGTTTGTAGTGCGGTGTTGGCCCTATGGGCAACCTCAGGTGAGAGGGTGTGGGAGGTATGGATCTCACTACCACTAAAAGTTTTCTTATAAATAGGAGCTTAATAAAATGATCAACAGTTTTACTCACTTCCTCTTAATCACTAGAAAAGTTCCATTCTCTATTCTAATGGTGATTCGACATCCTTTCTTCATCAAATCTCAACGAAACTTCAGGAGCTGGTAGATCAGAGCGTAGAGAACACAATGGCGGAACCTAAAATCGAGGCAGGTTTTCTATTTTAGATTATTCAGCTTTCGATTGATGATTTTATTGTGATTTTAAACTTGTGAACAAATTTACAACTTTGAAACCATTTATTGATGATCAAACTAACAATATCCATTTACTGATGGAATTTTCAATGGCACGTTCTTCACATTATTCACGTTATTCTTCCTCTAACTTTTTTATCAAACAAATCTTCGATGAAACATGGAAAGGGTCCTATTTATATAAAAATATCAACCCACAGAGTCTCAATATTTACTCATATTTGAATTTCGGGTGCCTTAGTAGGTGTAGTGGTGAGAAAAATATCCACAAACTTTTCATCATGTAGAATCGTAGTCAAAAATTTGATAGAAGAATGCAGTAGTGTTGATCGGGATCAGAGAATCCTGAATATGGTCTCAGATTAATTTTGGAACCATTGGAGTGGTCTTTATGGTCTGTAGAAGGTACTGGAAGCATGGAGATGGCCAAAGGGAGGCGTGGCAGATGATTTATGAGTCAGGACGATGGCAGTTATAGGCAGTTAGCCACAGAACCCCCTATTAAAAGTGGGTTCCCTGGACCCAACTTGTGTTTTACTTTTATTACCACTACATGTATGTAGTTTATTATATATGTGTGTGTGTGTGTGTGTTTACCTTCCCCAAATAGTTTATATTCTTCTATATTCACATTGTTTCTATAAATATCCTTAGATTACATGTCATATTAAATGGTTATAGTAGATCCCGGGCTATGATGAGAACCCTGAGATGCGATGACAGTAATTTAATGCAATTTCCTATAGTCCAATAACATCATTCTAAAAGGAAATAGATGATGTGTGTCCATCATGTGCTAGGGCATCATAAGCATTGAGACTTCTTCTCATGAAGTTCATGCTTAATGATCTCTAGTTATTGATATTATGAGGACTGACCCATATAATATGAACACAACATGTTTTAGGTGTCATTGGATTTTCTTATCTATGGACACATGTAATGGTCTCCAATATTGAGATAATTATCAATGTATTTCATTTAATTGTGTACATTTATGCAAGGAAAACCCATGTCAATTAAGTCATGGCGAGGTAGATTTTGTTGGGCACGTCATTGGTGACATTACATTGATTGAATGATCAACATAGGATTTGTCACATCTGAGATGAGAGAGAGATATCACGGGCCTGGTTGATTAGGATGGTTTCACCTTCATTAAATCTAAGTCCATGGTAGTGGAAGGTAAGACTGTTCGAACATATCAACAAATAAACTAAAGAAAGTAAAAGGAAGATGACACTTTTGTGCATTATGATTTTTTGAGATATCGATGATTAAGAGATTATATTACAAAGACCATGTTCGTAGGAAGGTAGTCATTTCTTTGAATTTACCTTATTTCTATAGGGGACTTGATGGATTTCTTGACCCTGATCTTGGTCGGTGAATATTATTCACTACTATTGAGTTAAGGTCCTAGAAGATCACAGACAATATCGCTTTGAGAATCTGCCTTATTCCGTGGAATAGGAATATAGAACTTAGTGGTCCCCACCAAGGGGTCCGAGTATTATCCATGTTCTATAGATCACCAAAGAATAAATAAATTATTTATCTATTCAAGAATGGAATAAGTTGTTGAATTTATTTATAAAATGTATATGCAAGTGATTAAGTGAATGTAATGACATATGATTATTCTAACAAATTTAAATATCCAGGGTTTGTTTAGTATTTTCAGTATAATTGAGCCAAGTTATAGACTCAAGTTTATCAAGCAATGTATATTTAATATATATTGCAGTTAGTGATAAAATTATAAATATTATTTATGGAATAATTTAATTTGACATAAATAAATATTTATAATACTTATATTGTGAATATCTATTACATGGGGGCTAGGAACCCATACCAGGTATTTTAGATATCCCCTATATAAGTAAGAGAGAGGCTCTCCCCATGTAACTATTCATGTGTTAGAATTGAGAGCCTCTCTCTCCTCATGGATTCTAGAGAGATATTCTCTCAACAAATAAAGAACTTCAAGCTCATCCTTCTAGGATCGAAGTCTCTTGCCTTGAGGTGACCACCGTTGCATCAAAGAGCTCGTTGGTGTACCACGCTAGCACTAGGAATCCAATAAATGATGCGCCAACAGATTTAAGAGGCGTGTGTGGATGATCTAAAGGGATTCGATGTTAGATTCTTCTAGAAATGGTCGTCGGCATCCTACGATGGAATTGTACATGTTAGACCCGAACAAGGTACATGTTTGATTTAATTTTTATGCTCTATCAAATCCACACATGGTCCACGGACCATACTAGGATATTTTATTGGAGTATATATTATAAAGTAACTTTGGTGATGAGAAAAGTTTTAAATTCTAGGCCCATCGGCTTCTGATGCCCATCCCATTACCAAAAAGTGGTATCAGTGGGACATGTGATTTTTCCAATTCAAATAAAAAACAATTAAATAAAAAAGAAAAAATGAAATAATTCCCTTTAGGTCTTCTTCTTACTTAGTAGTGCACTGTACCAACCCCCCAAAAACCATACCCCTGGATGCACTTCACAACCACATAGTCACTTCCTAGTCACTCCGCTGGACCCCTTGGTCATTCCCTGGTCATGCCTCCTGGAACCCCCAACCGCTAATGGCTCCCGTACCTAGAACTCCTCATTGTCACCAGCCTGCACCACCCTGGGTGACGCGGCTCCTCCCTCCAAAATCACATGCCACCTCGAACCAGGACAAATAGAGCTCTTCCTCATCACCGGCTCACACTACCTAGACCCCTCGCCGCCTATGGCTTCCAGTTCGCATTGCCCGACCACCCTTCCTATTGCGCTGGCTCACCCCACCTCTGTCGGTGTCGCATCAGACTGGTCCACCTCCCATGCATCTAGATGGAGCAGAGGGATTCCACCCAAGTGGTTGGATGGAGCATAGGGTCACTGCCCTTGCGGCTGGCCGAAGCAGTGGGTCACCACCCTAGAGGCTTGTCAGAGCAGCAACATGTTGCCCTCACACCATGCCATAGGAATCCACTGATGTCCTTACTGAAAGACGTTTCCACTAAAGAATGTTATTGGACCGGGCGTACATGTCGCAGACACGTCGTGGTCACGCCATGGTTAGGCGGAAGTCAGGTTGTAGTATCACTGCGGATACTCCCCATTCACACCACGATCATGCTATGGTCACGCTGCCATCATGCTGCGACCAGGTCGTAGTCACACCGAGTTCACGATGGGATTTGGCCATGCTCCATGATCACAATCTGTGGTGGTTCACAGTCCTTCCAGACTCCTTCTCGGCTAGAGGTAACCACACTAATTATTTTTAATTATTTTATTTTTAAATTAAAATAATTATAATTATTTTGGGTTTTAATCATAACTATATTCTAAAACATTAATTTAATTATGTTTATAATTAAATTAATGGGTTTCTTTGATTTTTCAAATTAAAATTATATTAATGGTTTAATTTAATTTTTAAAAGTAAAATTAAATTAAACAATTGGAAATGAAGAATATAAATTAATTTAATTTATTTAAATACATTTAATTTATTAGATCACCCTTGCACTATAAAAATTTATTGCAGTTTAATTTTTAATTGTGCTTTATTTGTACCGATTGGTCTTGAGAAAGAGACCAAATCATGTATGTCTGGATTATTTATTTAATTATTTATTCAATGTGTGTGCTGATTGTAATAATTAATTAGACTAATGATGGTCTATGAATTGATTTTTAATTCAAATATGTATAAGGGCCTGTGTGTCCAATAGACTAGTTATATTTTGTACCCCTAGACCCCCTCGCTTGCATGCGCGAATATTTTTAATTAAATGGTGATGATCCGAGACGTAGACCCCACCAAGCCTA
This sequence comes from Viscum album, assembly GCA_963277665.1. NCBI lineage: Eukaryota > Viridiplantae > Streptophyta > Magnoliopsida > Santalales > Viscaceae > Viscum > Viscum album. Next base: position 120,485,112 of record OY728137.1, read on the forward strand.
GGAATTAATCCAAATGGGAGTTGAGTGTAATGCACTATGGCTATATATGATGTGATTCCGGCTTCGACTCAGTTATGGATGCCCCTTGGTATAGATTGATGCATTATAGATCGATAGAATGCTCAAGACCAGTCAGATTGAATTATTTACCTTTATTCATTGTTTATTTTTTTATGTGAATTTCTGATTATTTCTTGATCACATAGAATAATAAATAGGATGAAAAATTAATAAATAAGTGACAAATATATTTCTATTGCACATTCAGTTGTGAGTGCGACAATCTATTTTGAACATTTAAATAGAAAATTATAATATTCTTCAATAAATATAAAAATCCCTCAAAGATATATTAAGTCCAAAATCCTTCCATTTCTCACATATAAAAAAAATTAGTTGTTTGGGGCGCTCTTCATCCATAATTAAGAGTGTTTCTTACTACTACGGCATTTTCATGAGAGAATTGGGTTGACTTAATCAAAGTGAGTAGTCGAGGATTAGTCATAGCTAGCTTACTATCACTTTAGAGGCAAGATGTTGAGGGAATCAGCTTCCGATTGCAAAATATGGGACTTTACTCAAGAAAAACTAGGAACCACGAGTCAAGTGGTTGGAAAACCTAGTGCCTACCTTGAAACCCTTCATGTACTGGTCTATCCATAGCTTTTAGACTGTGAGGGAGGTTTCGAGGATCCTTCCCACTATAGTACTCAAGCGATAGAGTATTCTAAATCTAATAGTGAAAGCTATTAAGGTTCACTAAAATTGTGGGAGACATTAAAATGATATAATAATTTATTAATCCAAAATGTCAAATGGTAATCCAGAAAAATTACTAACTGATAATGTTTATCTAATGTAGATTTACAGTGTAATTCACCAACACCACAAGTAATTTATCACTACGTTCAACTCTGGATAAAGAAAATATCTTGACCATGAATAACTTCCAGGACTGGTATAGGCTCTTTCTCATAGTACTATTCCAAGAAAGGAAGTTATATGTGTTGTAATCCCCAGTTCCTACTGAGCCTCTTTGTGGAGAAAGTAAGGCAAAAAAAATAAAAATGGAGAAATCACGTAGACGATGAACTTGATGTTCAATGCATCATGTTTCCATCTATGTCCAGCCAATTGCAAAAAAATTAATGAGGATGAGGATAACTACAACATTCTTTCACATCTCCAAGAATTATATCAGGAGAGGGCTAGGTAGGAAATGTATTAGATCTCAAGTTCCCTTTATAAGTGCAGGCTAGAAGAAGGGAACCAAACTGGTCGTCATGTACTCAATGTGATTGGGTATATTGAGAGGCTTAAAGCCATTGGGTTCAAATACAACTAAGAAGTAGTAGTGGATCTCATTATTTCATCTTTACTGCTATGCATCATGACTTTTATAGTCAATTATAACATGAATGATATGGTAAAGTCTCTCTCAGACCTTTTGGAATTACTTCGCCAAACTGACAAGGATATGAAAAATACCAAATCGTCAGTCCTTATGGTGAACAAGAAATGAAAGGGTGGGGAAAAGGGGTCTAAGGAAAGGTCAATGCCAAAGACACCAATGCATCATCCTGCAAAGAGGACCAAGATTCAGAGGCAGAGTAATGAGCAGTAAGCTATCTTCTTTATATGTGGAAAGAAATTCTACTTGAAGAAGAAGGAAACTGATGCTTCTACATTAGGTATTTGTGTCATTGAATGTTATAGATATTTATCTAAAAGTTGGGTATTGGATACAGAATGTAACTCGCACATTTTTATTCATATACAGGAACCAAGAAGATTCAAGAAGATTTCAAAAGGTGAAGTGGATCTTCAATCTATAAATGGTGCAATTCCGACAGCCTTGGCAGTGGGAGACTATCACTTAACCTTGAAGATTTGGTTGATTCTAGTTTTGAAAAATTGTTTTTATGTACCTTCTGTAACCCAGAACATTATCTCTATGTTTATTTTAGAAACCATCATATTTTATTTAATGTTTTTATGTAAATGTTGTATCTTTTAGAGGGGTAACATATGTTATGTTATGTCACATATTAACAATGGTTTATACATTCTGGAACTCGAGAACCCCATAATGGCAATCAATAAAAAAACAGCCAACATGACTCATATATCACCCGCCTATGGAACTTCAGGCTTGGTCATGTAAATGAGAAGTGATTACGAATATTACATCAAGAAGGTTATTTAGACTCAGTACTGTTAAAACCCTTGGTTGTATTTTATGCTAGTTTACAAGGAAAAATGACCAAAGCACCTTTCTCAAGAAATGGAGAAAGATCCAATACAGTACTACAATTAATGCATATTGATGTTTGTGGTCCATTTCAAGTTGAGGAAAGGGGTAGTTTTTCATAATTCATTACTTTTATCGATGGCTATATTTGGTATGGCTATATATAATTAATTTTTCATAAGTTTTATTCCTTTATAATTTTTAAGGAATACCAAAATGATGTAGAAAACAAACTTGGTAAAAAGATAAAAGCACTTCACTAAGACCGAGGCAGAGAATATCATAACCAATATTTAATTGATCACTTGAAGGAGTGTGGGATAATATCCCAACTAGATCCTCTTTATACACCATAATATATTGGTGTTGTTGAAAGGAGTAATGTGACCTTGCTTGACAAGGTCAGATCAATGATGAGTCATGAAACTATTCTGTTATCCTTTTGGGGATACGCTCTGTAGACAGTAGCATATATCCTTAACCGAGTTCCAGCTAAAGCAGAATATAGGAATCCATATGAGCTATGGCATGGAAAGAAACCCAGTCTGACACACATGCATGTATGGGGGTGAGAGGAATTTTTCAAGACATTACCAAGTGACAAATTAGCATACAGAAGCATGAAGTGCATCTTTATAGGTTATCCTAAGGAAGCCAACGGATATTTCCTATATAACCCTTTAGATAGAAAAATTGTTGTGGCAAGATATTCCATAATACTAGAAAGGGAACACATTTCTATTGGAAATTTTGGGAGCATGATTAAATTTGATGAAGTTAATGCTCTAGATACACAGGAGTTGGTATAGAAATAATCACCACAAGAGCATGTGTATGAAGAAGTTGTTCAAGAGACACAAATACTATGTTGGTCTACACGAGAGGTTAGAGAACAAGAGAATTAGGGTTTTATTTTCACCGAGTCAGGTGACACATTAATCATTGAGGATGATGAACCTCAAACCTATAAGGAATCAGTAGAAGGCAAAGAAGTTACTAAATGGAAATAACACATGAATTATGAGATGGATTCCATGTACCAAGATCATTTTTTGATTTTGGAAGACCCTCCAGCTGATGTAAAGCCCATTGTATAAAAATGGGTATTCAATAATAAGTTGGAAATGGATGGTGAGGTTAATACCTTTAAATCAATACTAGTTGTAATGGGTTTCAGGAAACATCAAGGAATAAACTATGATGAAACCTTCTCAATAGTAGCAATGGATAAATCCATCAGAATATTACTTGTAATAGAAGCCTTTCATGATTATGAAATATGGAAAATGGATGTCAAAATCTATTTTCTAAATGGGAAGTTGGTTAAAGATGTCTATATGACCCATCCTAAGGGTTTTTTTCAGTTAAATAATAAAAAAAAGTATGAAATATGTAGAGATCCATTTATGGATTGATGCTGGAATCATGTTCATTGAATGTTCATTTTGATGAGGCCATAAGTGAATTTGATTTTTTCAAAAATGAAAGCAAGACTTGTTACTATAAAAATGTTGAAGGTAATTCCATCATTTTCCTAGTGTGTTATATGTTGATGAAATCTTAATTATGGGAAGCAAGGTGAAAGTCTTACAGTTAGTTAAGACTTGGTTAAAACTTGGTTAAATGAATGCTTCTCCATGAAAGACTTAGGTGAAGCATCCTACATTCTAGGGACCAATATCTATCACGATAGATCTCAAATGATGCTTGGGATAAGTCAAAGTACATATATTGACAAGGTGGTAAAAAGGTACAATATTGAACAATCCATGATAGGATTGTTACCTATGTCACATGGTATAAATCTTTCTAAGAAAATGTGTCCATAAACCCTGGATAACAATAAATTAATGAGTATAATCTTGTATCCCTAATTATTTGGTTGTATTATGTATTCCATTTTATGTAATAGGTTTGATGTGGCCTTTTCTTTAAGCACGGTGGGTATATATCTAGCCAATCTTGTAGAGCTACATTGGGTAGTTGTTAAAACTATCCTGAACTACTTGAGGAATACAAAGGATATGTTCTTGGTGTATGGAGGAGATAAGGAACTAGTAGTGAGAGGATACCCTGATTCTAGTTTCCAAACAAATCACGATGATCTGAAATCACACTCAAGCTACATATTTTTCCTTAACAGTGGTGAGTGAGCTAGAGAAGCTCAAAGAAAGTTGTGGTTTCTAATTCTATAGCAGATTCTGAATATATTGCAGCTTCTAATGCAGCAATGGAAGTTGTTTGGATACATAATTTTAACTAAGACATTGGTGTTGTTCCTAGCAGTACAGACCCTATTCCAGTATATTACGATAATACTGATGCAGTGTTTTTTGCCAAGAAGCTCAGGTCTCACTAGAGGACAAAGCATATTCTTTGGGAGTTTCATCTCTTGAAGAATTTTACTCCAATAGGTGAAGTTGTAGTTTGTAGGCTATCCACAGAGGACAACATGGAAGACCCCTGGATAAATCCATTTCTCAGCAGAATCATGATTCTTATGTGACATATAGTGGATTGAAACATGTTAGTAGTTAGATCTAATGCAAGTGGGAGTGTTGAAAGTGGGTTCCCTAGACCCAACTTGTGTTTTACTTTGATTACCACTACATGTATGAAGTTTATTATATATACATATATTTACCTTTCCATAATAGTGTAGATACTTCTTCATCCACTTTGTTTATGGAAATGTATGTAGATTGCATGTCATATCAAAGGGTTATAGCATATGCCAGGCTATAATGAGAACCTTGAGATTCCATGATAGTAATCTAAAAGTAATGTCTTGTGGTCCAGTTACTTCATTCTGAAAATAAATAGATGATGTCTAACTATCAGGTGTTGGGGGCTCATAATCATTGAGACTTCTTCTCATAAAGTTCACACTTGATGATCTCTAATTATTGAGATCATGAGGAATTACCTGCATAATAGGAACACCACATGTTTTATGTGTCATTGGTTGTTTCTATCTATAGACAAGTTTAATAGTCTCTAGCCTTGAGATCATTTTCAATGTATGTCATATAATTGCGTACTTTGATTCAAGGAAAAAACCATAGAAAGTAAGTCGTGACAAGGTTGTTTGTGTTGGGAACATCCTTCGTGACATGACATTGATTGAATTATCAATAAATTATTTTCCTATTCTGAATTTATAAAGAGATATCTTGGTCTTGGTTGATTAGAATGGTTGCACCTTCATTAAATCCCTGGCCATGGTAGTAGAAAGTAAGACCATCTAGAAAAATCATAAAATAAAATAAATCACGATAAAGGATGATGACACTAGTGTGAATTATTCTTTATTGAGATGTCAATGATGAATATATCTTATTACAAATACCATGTTCGTAGGAAGGTACTCTTTGATTTGACTTTACCTTATCTCTATAAGGGGTACGATGGGTTGTTATATCTCACTCTTGGTCGGGGAATATTATTCACTACTATTAAGATAAGGGCGTAGAGGGTCACAAACAATAGAACTATGAAAATATACCCTATTCCATGGAATAGGAATATAGAATTTGGTGGGGGCCACCAAGGGGATTGAGTATTATCCAAGTTCTATAGATCACCAAATAATAAATAAATTCTTTATTTATTCAATGATGGAATGATTTTTTGAATTTAATTATAACATATATTTTCAAGTGATTAAGTAAATAAAAATATAAAATATTATTTGAACGGATTTAAATATCTATGGTTTGTTTAATATTTTCAGGATAAGTGAGTCTAGTTATAGACTCAATTTTATCACACAATGTATAATTAATATGTATTGCAGTTAGTGATAAAATTATAAAAAAAATTATGGAATCATTTAATTTGACATAAATAAATATTTATAATACTTATAAAGTGAATATCTATAACACGGGGGTCGGGAACCCATATTGGGTATTTTAGATATCCCCTATATAAGTTAGACAGTGGCTCTCTCCATTAACTATTCATGTGTTAGAATTGAGAAAATCTATATCCTCCTAGATTCTAGAGAGTTATTCTCTCAAACAAGGAAGATCTTTATGCTCATCCTTCTTGGATCGAAATCTCCTGCCTTACAGTGATTACCGTTGCGTCGAAGATCTCATTGGTGTACCATGATGGAACCCAGATTCCAACGAATGATGTGTGAGTAGATTCAAGTGGTCTGTGTGAACAATCTATAGGGCTTCGACATTGAAGTATTCGAGAAACGGTCCCCGTAATCCTACGATGGACTTTCACACGTTAGATCCAAACAAGGTACATGTTCAATTTAATTTTTGTGCTCTGTCAAATCTATGCATGGTCCTTAGACCGTACAGGGAAAGTTCACTGGAGTCGATGTTATAATGTTGCTCTGGTGGTGCGAAAAATCATAATTTCCCAATTTCTCGGCTTCCGCTGCTTATCCCGGTACCTAACACCCCCCTACGGGTATAAAAAAAGTGAAAAAAAATAAAATTAAATATTATTATTATTATTATTATTAAAAGTTTAAAACACCGATAATTCCTAAATAGAGCGTCTGTTTTGCATTCCATCTGTGGCCACACATTCCTATTGTTAAGGCCAATATTTTTATACTGGTTTGGGAATTTTATGTTTGGGTTTCGTGGATCGATTCCATGAAATGTACGAGTTTAATAATAATAATATAATTTCTATTATTCATAAATCTTGTGTCAAACATAACATGCAAACTGGAGGTTTGTTTCACATGTCGTATGTGTTAACACGACCCTTACATTGAGGAAAACCTTCTGAGGATGCTTTGGTATTTTTTATAATTCATAATCATGGATTAGTGGCACAAAATGTCTAATTATAATAATAATTATAATAAAATAAATATTATTATTTGAGAAACTATTATCAGACTCTGCATCTTTATAAGATTTCTGATTGACGTTCCATTAGAGGCATTGTGACCCTGGAGTTGTGGGAGAATATTGAAGCCTTATTTTAAGTCATTAAACCAAAATGGAGGTGTGGTCCCCACGAGGTCTGATTTGGGTTTTTACGGTGAAATGCATCTTTTTCACTAGGTATCTTTTTAGGATGAATGAATATCCAATCCTCTATGATTTTCTCGGAAGATTTAAATGGCTCAATCCATTTGATGTGTTTTATGATCATGGAATGGGTCCCACAAAGCATAGTTCATTCACAATGCTGGAAATTTTGTCCCATCACCAGGAGTACTATTTGAGGGAATTAATAGTCAATTATGTATGTTTTTCTACAAGGATCATGATGTTGTGATCTGTTTTGTTATTTGGGGTTGTTTGAAGAGGAATTTTCGTAGAACTATATTTCACCCTTTGGATCAAACAATGAGAATCACGCACTCTTCATCCTTTTGGGCCAGAGGTTCCATGTACTTTGGGAGTACCCTTGAACACCTAGGGGTACATTTTCATAGTTTAGTACCCAAGTATAGCTGGATACACATCCAGGAAATGAGGTGGTACCACATATCATGTGGGCCCCAAATTCTCCATGTACCACACTATGAATATTCTACCTCTCATTACTCCTTCTTTTCGATTAATATTATGCCATTGGAGTGGCCTATCCTTAGTTTTTTTCATATAGAATATGATGGTGCCCTCTGTAGTGGATTTTGAGTTATGATGCTAGATGTTTTGGATGCGATGCCTATTCTGGAAAAATTTGACAATGGTAGTGATTGGGCAGGGGAATATAAATGCTTTTTGAGAGGTTCCATCCAAAAAAGGATGGTTAATGTAGTTCCTTGATACCTTCCGAGTGTAATCCCCCTATCAGGAAGGGGGTGGTCCCTTTATGACCAAGAGTGGAATCCCCCATCGACATGGGTGTGGGTCTTGTAAGATTACAATGAGATTGGAATCCACCTAACCCACTCGGGCATGGGTCCCCTATGACTACTATGATAGTGGAATCCCCAATCACCATGGGATTGGGTCCTCTACCAGTTACTTCTAGGTGGAATTACCCTAATGCACTAGGGTGAGGGTCCTCAATGAACAAGAGTGGAATCCCACTAGCACATCAGGGTGTGGGTCCACTATAAAGACTATTAGAGTGGAATCCCCTTGACACACTAGGGTGTGGGTCCTCTACTTTTTGTTTACTCTTTTATGTTTTGGATCAGTGGAGAGAAACACTTTAACGACTCTTTGAAATCACAAGTAAGATGGGTGATCTCCCCACCAAGATGCATCCTTTTAATGCGACCTAAAACTATGAGTGTGATTTTGTTCCACCTAAAGCACATAGTATCAAGGTGTGGTGATTTTAACCCCTTTAACTTTTAGTTTGAGGTATACGTGAGGGATTCTGGGAATTGTTGGTGGTTAATTATAGAATTATTGGTGACTATTTTACAAGACTATGTTGTGATATGGATATCCCATTACTCTCTATCATTTGGTATCATTTTAATGAGCATATATATATATATATATATCTTGTTTCAGTACCCACTTCTTGGGTTTTTTTCACTCTCCTTTCAAGAGAGGTGAAGACGTGTGAATTATGCCACATACTTTCCGTGTCTAGCTTCTCGGGGTTGGACAAGTCTAATCTCCTACTATAGGTAGTGAAAACTCAATGGTATGTTCATATTCTCACTGTTTCAATCTCCTTGTGTTTGGATGATCTTACTTCACTCTCTTGTTTAGTTGAGATATACTCTTTTTAGTGTACCTTGTTTTATCTACTACTCCCCTCTTTAGTAAATATTTTACCCCCCTTAAGCCTTCAGGGTAGCCTACTGATTATTTTTATACTCACCCATGCTTGGTCTTTTTCTACACTTGGTTTTCCCTTAAAGATGACGGATAGGATGATCGTGACATCATAGGAGCATAGCGATAAAAGGTGCTTAGACCACATGCGGTGGTCATAGCTTGGGATCCAGGAGCGAGGCTCTCTTAGCTATTTTATTATTCCAGTTGTTTCTAGGTTGTGGTATTTTTCTGGTCGGGCATGTATTTTTTCCCTTTTTCCCATTTAGTTTACATTTCTATACTAGTATTGTTAACTGGTCTATGGAAATTCATGGTCTATATATATTTATGTTGTATCTATTCCTTTTCATCTTTACTTTACTATCGAATTTATTGTGTAATTGTTTATAGGTACTTAGGAAAATTCCTCCCTACATTTTTTATCCCTTTAGCACTTATCACCAACCCCTGGCCTATGGAGGTCGGCTTGGGGTAGTTATGGCTCGAACCCCAGCATGGGTTGTGTCGAGATATAGTGGTATCAGAGGCAGTTCGACCCATGGGATGATGTTCAGGCGCTTCAAAAAAATGACTTGGTTGGGGTTAGGGTAGCAATGTTAATGTGTCTCGAGAATGTCACTTAGGACAGGGAGTCCAGTGATGGTGTGGCGGCTGATGTATCCATTCACCAATACCCTGATAACAAATTTCTCGACTCAATATACTAAGAAATTTTTTGCAAAAAAACTTTGGTACATGTAACATATATGATTGATTTCATGACTATCCTTATTGAGTCAGCTCCACTTTGTGGTTGATATATATATATATATATACTCATTTGACTGTTGTACTCTTTGATGGATGCAGGATGCCTCTGCAATGATATCCATCTAGGATACTAGCTCTTGTTCATGATGATGATTCTATGAGAGATAAGGCCTTAGATTATGATCCATTATAGGACCCCCCCCCCCCCTTACTCCATGTGGATAGGTTGTATCTCCTCGACCAATTGAGTTGTAGTCAGTCCCATCAGATCAGGATGAGGACGTGCACAGGCTGAGCGCACTCCGTGAGTTCCAGCATCAGAGACCGCTGAGGTTCTACGGTGAGTTAAACCCTGAAGTAGCAGAGGTTCGGCTAGAGTCAGTGGTCTACCTATTTAGGCTTTTTTGGACACCAAAAGATTAAATGGTGGCTTTGGAAGCTAGTCTTTTCCACATAGCAGTTGTACGTTGGTGGAGTCATGTTACTCAGAAGCATGATGAGTCAGTACTCTCGTGGGATGACTTCCAACAGTTGTTCCATGAGGATTAATACCCCTCTTTATTATCCTTCACATGGATTCAGGTAGTTTATTAATCTTCAGTAGGGTGGTATGATAGTTTCTGAGTATGTGACTATGTTTTTAGACCTTACACACTACTCTCTGGACATGATCCCTGATGGCTACTTCCAAGCACGAAAGTTTGATCAGGGACTCAACAGAGATATCTATGCTATCATAGTACCACTGTGTATCCCCATCTATCCTTGGTTACTGGAGTAGGTACTAGTGGAAAAATATATTTCTATCAGAGGGGATCGATACAGATGATAGTGGCAGTGGGTGAAATAGATATGATACATCTACCACAGTTAGTAGGTGTCAGATGACAAGATCTCAACATAGGAGTCCTACCATAATTGGTCTCAGGCATGTAGTCTTATGGGAATGAGGCCACATAGAGCGCGGGGATATCCTAGTGTGGGAAAATTTTATGCTTGTAATGGTTGAGGTCACATGGCATGAGACTTCCTGACCATACGTGTTGAGCTTTCAAAGCAGATAGTAAATGAACTGCCATGACAGAGACAATGCCTTGATCTGGGATCTCCTAGGTGGTGATAGAGTGGTCCCTGAGGCAGTGGTGTAGGTAAGGAGGAAGGATTAGTTTTTTTTGGTTAAAAACACTACAAGATCCATCTCCCACAACCAGGAGGCCCACATCAGGCTCAGGGAGCAGGCGATTGGGGCAGCATGCAGCTGCACGTTATGAATGTCTATAATCCTGCAACGCATGACATGATAAGACATACAACCTATTTATTTTCTACCTTTTTGTGGTAGAACTTGTTAGACATTGGGTGAGGTACCCTTTTCTCCCTGCTTCTTGTTTATAGTTTTTCTAGGGTGACATGGGGGGCGGTTTAACCTTGTGTCAGTGTTGTTCTATGAAGCTTTGAATGCACGAGGAAGATAAATCCTTCCCCCACCGAGATTCTTTTTTTATGTGCGAAAAACTATGAGGTAGAGTCAATGAAATGTGGTGGATGAATCCCACTAACTCATCCATTCCTGTTAGGGTCCTGAAATGTGGTGTTGGGGCAGGCCCTAGCTTTTGTAGTGGATTTTTTATAGTTTACCTTCTTTTGAATGGAATTCCACTTGTGAGTGTACCAGAGTATCTAGTTTGGGTAGTACTCTCCATTCAAGGGAAGAAAAGACACATGGGGTATTCTATGTGATTTCGATGTCTAGATTACTATGGTTGGATGACTTTACTCACCTGGTCTATTGGTTGGAACCTTGCATGCTCAAATTCAACCTTGATACATTAGTTATAAAGTAGATGTTGAGGTGATCGAAGACATATAAGAATAACAACACGACTCACTATATGGTTTTAGTGTTAGTAGTATTTTCCCTAAGAATATGGAGATGATGTCTTCTAAGATAGTTCATTGTAGTTTTCTAAGACCACCAGAGTATCAGGTACGTTGTCACTCAGAGATACCTGAAACTAAGGTGGCGACGCTGCTTGAAATTTGTACAGGACTACGACTTTGAGATAGTATATACTCAGGTCAAGGTAAATGTTGCAGCAGATTACCATAGCATGAAATCCTAGGCACTCCAAGTGCGTGGAATCTTTGGAAGAGTTGGCTTCCTTATAGCAAACCATAGTGGTGCGGGGGTTAAATTATATTCAATCGATGGTGTTGACTCCAAGAGTCCCAGTTGTGAGATACCGATTATGAGATCTTTTGTGAAATAGATATCTATAGGAGATGCACCATATGGATATTCTGAAAGAAGGAATCGTGAGACCTTGTTTTAGGGACAAAACAATGGTTTTAGTTGCGATGTGGGAGGATGTTATGCGAGAGTTCCACACTTATCTTGTAGCTATACATCCCAGTATGGGGAAGATGTACAGCAATATTTGGAAATAGTTTTGGGGTTTGGAATGATACGAAATGTAGTTGAGTTTTTCTCATTATATGTAGCATGTCTGTATGTGAATGTTGGGTACCAAGTTCCAATGGGTTTTTTGTAGCCTCATAAAATCTTGATGTAAAGATGGGATGGAATATCCATGGAAAAATTCATGGGGATTTCACAAATAGTTACGTTCCACGATTTCATCTATGTGATAGTAAACCGACTCACGAAATCGATACACTCCATTACTTAGAGAGAAAAGTTTGGTGAGGTGTTTAAGGTAGTTGTATGTGTGGAAGATCATCAGCCTTCATGGGGTACCATCGAAATTGTCTCGGATCGTGAAATGTGATTTATGTTACGATTATAGAGATCCCTGTAAGAGGTTTTTGGGATCCATTTGTGGATGATTATGTGATTTCTCCCCCATACTTAAGGGTAGACCGATCACACAATCCTATTTTTAGAGGATATGCTAAGGGATTGTGTGTTGGTTTTTGGATGAGGAGGAGAGTTACCCTTGAGGTGCCTCTAGCCATTCTAGGTAATGATAAGGGTTGGTGAGGTCATTTACTGCCATGCCCAACCCCCATAGTTGGAACGAGTGCATGATGTTTTCCACATGACATAGTTGAGGAGATGATTCATTTTTTCCTCCGTATGATATCGACGAGAGAATTCCTTACATGGATAGACCATTCCCATTGTTTTCATGTTGTGGTAACCCAAGAATATGCATGAGAGTTCCTGGGAGTGGTAAATCTAAGGGAGGGTTTATTATCCCTTGTTTTTTCCATATTTTTTCTTTTTGGAGATTAAAATATTGAAGTATGGAATGAGGTTGAGGCGTTTTTTTCACCTCGTATGACTTTTGAATATTTCTACATATATTTCCAAATCACGGTGCTGAGACATAATGCGATTCCAGGGCCTGGTGTCCCCAAATATTATTTTATAAAAACATTATGTTTTTTCACACTTTTCTTGAGGAGGAGAAATGATATCTCACAAATGGTTGTTCAGATTGAAAATTTGATTCCATTGTTGAGTCCGGAGTGTGAAATTTACACTAGGTGGTGTATGAATTTTGAAGGCATCTACTTCCTATGGAAAATTATATTGAGTGTATTTTCATAAATAAATTAATTAAAATAATTAATTTATACTCGACATTATATCAAATAAATTCTGAATGAAGATTCCTATTGGAAATTCAAGAGCACTGTTGAGTTATTAGCTCGGTGTTTTCCCTATGGGAAACCTCATTTAAGAGGACACAGCAGGTTCAGATCCCATAACCACATACATTTTCAAATAAATAAAAGCTTAATGAAATAAGAAAGGGTTTTGATTATTTCCTCCCAGTCATGGGAGAAGTTACGCTTTCTGGTCCGATGTCATTTTGACATCTGTTCTTCATCAGATCATGATGTAATTTCAGGTTCTGGTAGATATGAGTGCAATGAACACAATGAAGGACCCAAAAATCAAGGTAGGATTTCTATTTTGGATTATAGAGAACATGATTGATGATTTTTTTGTTATTTTAAACTTCAGATCAAATTCACTACTTTGAAACCATTTATCAATGGAAAAACTAACATTTTCAATCATACAATTGAATTTTTGATTTCTCCTTCTTCATGTTCTTCATGTTATTTGTCCTATAACTTTTTGATCCATCAAATCTTAGATGAAACACGGAGTGGGGAATGTGTGTGTGAATATATAGACTCAAGGAGTCCCAAAATATGATCATATTTGAGTTTCATGTGCCAGAGGAGGTGTGACAGTGATCCAAATATCCACCAACATTTCCTCACATCTAAAAGTGGACAAAACTACGAGCAGAGCATGTGGTAGTGTAGATCGAGATCCGAGGATACTGTATCTAGTCTCAGATTAATATTTAAGCCACCAGAGTGGTCCTGATGGTCCATGGAAGGTATTGGTGGCATGACTCTAGCAAGGTGGCTCTGGTAAGGTGGTAGTGAGGCGGTATTTGCAGGGCAGCACGATAGCGACAGGGTGGCATGACGTTGGACGCAGGGTGGCATGGAAGATGGCCATTGAGTCAGGGCAACAATGGTGGTAGGAGGCCGACTGTGAAAGCCCCCCACCAACGGGTTTTAGAAAAAAAACAAGGAAAAAAAGAATAGAAAATAATATTAATGGTAATATTATTATTATTGTTATTAAAAGTTTCAAGCACTGATAACTCCTAAATGGAGCGTTTGTTTTGTGTGTCTTATATGGCCATGAATTCCTATTATTTAGACAGATATTTTTATAATATTTCATAAATTTTATGTTTTGGTTTTGTGGATATGTTCAATGAAACACTTGAATTTAAAATTAGTATTATTATTATTCAGAAATATTGTATCAGACCTAGCTTGAAAACCAGACGTCTGATTCGCATGCTGTCTGTAGAAACTTGACCCTTACTTTGAGGTGGTAATTTTGATTCTATTTAAGGAATTTTTTTATAGTTAATGATTGTGTATCGGTGGAAATATTATTATGGTAATAATATTATTATTATTTTTATTAGTGAAACTTGTATCAAACCATACGTTTGAAAACAACATCTGATTGATGCACTGTCAAAGGAATTACGACCCTAGAGTTGAGGATTAATTTTAAAGCCTAATTTCAGGCACCTAAAAATGGAGGTATGGCTCCATGATGCCCAATTTAGGCGTTTGCGGTGAAATACCACTTTTTCATTGGGTGTCCATTTGGGATGAATAAATAGCCAATCCTATGTCCTTTTTCGAGATGATCATATTGTAACAATCTATTTGATGTGTTTTAAGATCATGGCATGGCTCCCTGAGGCATTGTTCATGTACAATGGTGAAAAATGTAGTTTTTTCATCGAGAGTCTAATTCGCGCGAATGAATGGTCATTCTTGTGTGTTTTTCTATGAGGATCGTGACTGTGTGATCTGTTGGGTTATCTAGGGACACTTGAAGAGGCATTTTGGAAGACTTATTTCTTCAACCTTAAGATCAAACAATGAGAATCATGTGATCATCGACATTTTTAGGACATATGTCCCACGTACTCTGAGAGTATGTTCGAACTCCTAGGAGTATTTGTTTATAGATTAGTACTATAGTATGGTCGATAACACAACCATACGATGAGGTAGGTTAACACATTTTATGCCCATGCATGCTCCATTTACCACACTATGAATCGTATACCTCTCGTGTCTATTTTGTTTGGACTTGTATGTTGGAATGCGAGTAACCCAAATGGAGTTTTTTTCCATGTAGAATGCAACAGAACCCTCTATAGGGGTTTTTAGATATGATTCGAGATGTTCCACATGTGATTCTTATTTAGGTGACATTTGGAAATATTAGTGATCATTAACTATCTTATCAGTTCTTTCTGAGAGGTATCATCCACCAGGGATAGCCAGTGTAGACCCTTGATACCTTTTGAGTGGAATCCCCCTATCGGGTATGGAATGGGTCCTCGATGACCTAGAGTGTAATCCCCCATTGGCATGGTGTGGGTCCTCAAAGACTACTATGATAGTGGAATCTCCAATCAGTATGGGTGTGGGTCCTCTACCATCTACTTCCGAGTGGAATCCCCCTACCGCACTAGGATGAGGGTCCTCGATGAACAATATTGAAATACCCCTGAAGCATCATGGTGTGGTTCCTCTACAATGAATATTAGAGTAGAATCTCCCAAAAACACTAGGGTGTGGGTCCTATAATTTGGTTTTACTCTTTTTGGATGTGGATCAGTGTCGATATACGTTTTGATGTCACTTTGGACTCACAATTAAGAGGGGCATTTACCCCACTGAGATGTGCCCTTGTAACGCGACCTACAACTATGTGGGAGAGTCGGTGCTACCCAAAGAGGATAGTATCAAGGAGTGGTGATTTTATCTCTTTTGACTTGTAGTTCGGGGAAGATGTGATGGATGATGGGCATCATTGGTAGTTACTTCTATAACTGTTCACGAAAATTTTCTTGGATTGTGTTGTGAGATAGAGATCCCCTTAATATATTTCATTTGGGATTCTTTAAATGATCAAATATATATATATATATATATATATATATTCTATTTCAGTACCCACTTCTTGGGTTTTTGTTACTCTCCTTCCTTAAAAGGAAAAGATGCGTGGGGTATGCCACATGATTTCAATGTATAGATTCTCGTGGTTGGATGGGTCTACTCTCAATTTATAGGTAGCGAAGACACAACGATAAGTTCATCTTCTCACCGTTTTGAGATCCTTGTGTTTGGATGGGCTTAATTTACGCTATTTTTGATTTGATATGTACTCTTTTTACTGTATCTTGTTTTATGTATTGCTCCCCTCTTTAATAAATATTTTGTAACTCCATTGGGCCTTTAGTGCATTCTACAGATTATTTTTATACTCAACCCTTATTTGGATTTTTCTTAACTTGGTGTGACCTTGAATATGACGGACAGGTTGATCGTGACATTATAAGAGCATAGGGATATAGCACTCTTAGAACACTTGCGGTGGCCATAGCTTGGTATATATGAGCGAGGATCTATCGGCTGTTTTACTTTTCTTCTTGTTTCAGTGTTTTGGAACTTTTCTGGTTGGGCATGTATTTTTTCCCTTTTCCCTTTCAGTTTACTTTTCTATACTAGTACTTTTTAGAGTTCGATGCATATTTTTGGTTTATATATATAAGTTTTGTATCAATTACTTTTCCTATGCACTTTTATATTGAGTTGGTTGTGTGTATGTGTATAGGTACTTAGGCAAAGGCCTCCCCTAGTCAGTTATGCCTTTGGCGATTATCTCCATCCCCTTTCTAATAGATGTAGTATTGGGGTAGTTGTGGCTCGATCCCTGGCATGGGTCAAGTCGTGAAAGTTGTTGTCGATGTTTACTAGTGATTTCGTGCATATTGGGATATGTTATATCAATAACCTTTCCAAGAGAGTCAATGGAATACTGAGAACATCTTCACAATAAAAATTTCATTGGAGGGAATCACTAAGGTTCAGAATCAATGTTATGAGTTTTTTTATGCGGGGATCTGCAAAGGTTGGATAATTAGTGGAATAATGAAACAAGTATTCCTTAGGTAGGGATAATGTGGTGGATCATCATCTTGGAGTTTCTATGATAATAAAAGAATCAACTCAGAGTTGTTTTTCTTTGTATCATGGGTATTTAGATGTGTTTTGAATGAATTTTTGGCATTTGAGAGTGAAACATGACCATTTGGAATCAATTGATAACATACAAATGTTAGGTAATACTATTTAATGGAAATATATTAAGGATTCGAAGTGTTATAGTGGAAAGTTTATATGGATTGGTGTATGGAGGTACCTTTAGTATCTTGGATAATTTTGAGCTTGGAGGTTGGTGGATAGGCTATTTTTTAAACCAAATAACAGATAGGTAATTCAATATTTAGAACAACTTAAAGTTATGTTTCAATATGTGGTTTGATTCCCAAGAGGTTCCTCATGTGCTCAATTAAGAATCGGTTTAGGGGATGAAAATTCAAATTTTTTGGGGAAATATCCATGGTGCATGGTTAGAGCATAGATAGTGTTAACAATTGACCCCAACCGTGTGTCCTGATTTATATAATCAAATGTTTTATTCAAAAAAAGATACCTGGTTTTTATAGGTAATCGGTTCATTCAAACCATGTGGGGGGATTTGTAAAATTATGCACACTCTATACTAAATTTAAAAGGTGTTTCCCATGGTTTGTGTGTATTTTTTCAAACCATGGGAAATGTGGTTCCCTACAATGTGAGCTCTACATGTTCATCACACAGTTTTGAAATCCTTTCTAGAAAACCATGTGCCTTATTAAAAGTATAAAATTACAAAAATCTCCATTCAACCCTCTCATGTTTTTAACCCCTTTTCTTATTCCTTTCTGTCATAATCCACATAAATTCCCTCCCTTGCTTCTCCTATTCTAATAGATTGATCTCCCTTGTTTACTTTTTTAATCAAGTGTTGTTCTTTGAAATATATAACATAAGGTTTTCCAATTTCTCCTCTTTTTTTAGTTTTTTTTTCATTCATTTTTGAGTGATGTTCCACTTTATTTAGCTAATATTCCCTATTTTCAAGGCTTCTTTCAAGATTCTCAATTTTCTACAATTTTAGGCCAAACCAATTGATGATAACATATGTGTAGACCCTCTAAAAAAATGGTTAGTGGATCCTTTAAATCAACCAATAGTATTTATAATTTATCCAAGTATATAGATTGTACGTTCAGGAAGGATTTAGAAGTATTGAATTAAATTAAATAGAATGTTCTAAAATATCATTATCTTATTTAATAACCCTCATTATCATTAATTGGGAATTATGAATGATAATTCCTTCGAGAGACCCTTAGAAATGAGTTGACCATGAAATTAAATAGATAAATTTTATTCTTTTGTTTGGATAAGTAAATATAATATTTTAAAAGGATATTTATGTTTGATATTATTATAATATTATTTTCGATTAATTAAGTGATTGTGAAATGAAATTTCACATCCATATATGTCTTAATGTAATTTTAAATTTAAAAGGATAAAAGTTTTGGAATATATAAAGTCCCTTCTTATGAAATGTAATGTGGGTTTTAAAAGGACATGGCCTATGGTAATGGGTTTTTTAATTGTTTGGTTGGTTAAATTATGAAATAGTGATTATAGGTCAGATTAGTTTTGGTAATTTAAATTTATAAATCATGATTCATGTCATTAATTTATTCCTCGTAAAGTTAACTAAGGATTCAAAAAATTTAATGAAAATTAAAAACTGGGATTTTGATGTGTTTTAATCCGGAATATTAGGATGAGCTCATTGGATTCGATATGATACATTCTACTTTGGAATGACAATACGAGTGTAAGGATTCTATATGTTACTTCACGGTTCGTAATTTTTGGATGAGGGATCATATTACATGTGATTCATAATGAGTTCAAAAGGATATGAGGATTTCCTTGACCATATGATTCTTAATAATTGATAATGCTAGGATGAACACTCATATTCCATGGGAGTTTCTATAAGTGCATCTAGATTCCATGTAATGACTTATGAGTGGGAAATTTTGTGATAAGAGCTCAAAATACATGGTAATTTCTAGAGGAGTGCTTAGGTTCCATGTGATACCATCGGATATTGGGAATTCCAAAATAAACCCTAGATTTCATATTATTATTTATGGTTGGAGTTTTTCGCATGATGTGCTCATAGACACCACATCATTGGTCAAAGAAGGTACGACCAATCTTGGTCACAAACCTATGAGTAGGCAATAATATTACTGACCTGAATTTTCATCGTAAACCAAGGGAAGTAGTGGTTATTTAAAAAATATATAAAAATTGTTTATAACTATTGAACTATTTAGATTAAGTAATTTATTATTCACTTTAATATCAGATTGGTTATTTTAGGGATATTGTTAGTGGTGGCCTACAGTGTTTTTCACACACCAAACTCAGGAAACCCTGAATCTTTTCTATCCAAGAATATGTTTTTAATTGGTTATAGGTCACAAGTATTGGTAAATTCCAAACATTTTTGATGGTTGGATCAGCATTCTAGTGTGTGTATGGATGATGGGATTAGGCTAAACATGTGACCAGTTGGGTATAATCCTTAGTTAAGTTTCATTTTTTCCTTTTATTATTCTTATTTAAGATCTACCCATGGTAGATAAATGACATGTGTGGAATACCCATTATTATAGAATTTTGTTACAATAGTTATTTTTTTGAATTTCCCCACTTTATATGTGATTTTTATCTTTTTTGTTTAATCGAGTTTGGGATTACTTCCACTATTATATATTCTCTAACATGAGGTCAAAGTCTTCCTAAGGTAACCTCATAAGCCCTCACCACTAAACGGAAGCCTTTTTTGTATGGGTAGTCACACTTGGGGACTTGTGGTGTATGAGTTCAGGTCACCAATTTAGTTTCTTATAGTCTACAACATTACAAATATAAATTAATATAGATATAGAAAAGTAATATTGTAGACATTAAATAAAATACAATGTTGGTTTCACATACGTGCAACCTTTTGGTTGAATTGTAAACAAAATGGAAATGGAATGATAAAATGGAATTTAAAGCCCAATAATAACTAGATAATAATGAAAAATCTGTTTTATAGAAAAATAACATAAAATTAATTTAAATAATATGATTTATATAAATAATATCAATAATAATGTCAGATTTGGAAAATAAACCAGTTTGGATATTATAATATTTGGATCAAACGCTAATGAAAGAGAGAACAAGAAATATAAATTTAAATACCATGGATAAATGGATAATATTTATATAATATGTAAAAGATTCTATATATACACTATATAAGGAAGGTGGGTGTATATTTCAAAATATGTCTTAAAGAAGAAAAGTTGAGATGGGAAACTCTTTATGGACATCATAATTTTTGAATTTTGAATTATTTTGAAAATATTTTATGAGAAATAAATTTAAAAATCTAGAAAAGGAAGATGTGATACAATACAAAAAATCATAGGGTAGAAGAAATAAAACTTAAAATGATAAAGTTCAATGAAAAATGTTATAACTCAATAAAGGTAAATTAATCTAATGACAACCATTATGAATTTTTCAATGTATCAATATAAGGGAAATAATAATAGAGAAATTAAATTATATTAAAAATAAAAATATGAAAAAATTATTTAACATATAAAAATTATGTACAACATTATTTTCACCATATGAGAGTAAATTGGTGCATAATAAGAAACATGTCTCAAGGAATTGAAATTTATACAAAGAACACTAACTTGGATTCCCTCTTATTGAGACACACTCTAACCTTTTGGATAATAAAATAAAGTTCAATAATCATATATCTAAATACTTATTTATATTTAATACAATCTATATTAATCTTTTACATTAATTTATTTTATATTTGTCTCTTATTTTCAGTTAATATTTATCTTTGGTTGTTACTGGTTTCAATTACTCTTTGTCTATTTTTGTGTGTCATTTTTGGTAATAACTTTCTGTTAATGTTTTCATCATCTCCATAATTATAGAATTGTATGGTATTTTAAATTCTAGTGGAAAAAATGTTATACATCTTAAGGACTGTCCAAAATAGATTCAAATTATGAAATATGTCTCGGTAATCTCATTTGGGATGGTTAAAATCACTATGAACATTTATTCTTGAAATTATTGATATAATATCCAATTTGTCTTTAAATAATATTAATCATGTAATAAATATCATATATATTCATTAAAACCATTTTTATAACAAACCATGTAAGGTGGGGATGAAAAATGAAATATTTCATCTATAGAGGTGGCGAATCAATCATAATTTGAGAAATGTATTCATTTTTCAAATAGATCATAGGATGGTAGATATTTTTTACTAAATTAATATAAAACTATTTAGTTATAATAATAATATAGATTTGATTATATTAGGATGATTATAATTTATTTGGTGGGGGTGGAAGAGTAATAAATAGAATATAAATGAAAATGATTGATCAGGAGTTCTTACCTTTCTTATTAGGACAACTCCTTTTATAAATGGATTAATCCATTTGAATGTGGTATTTTTATCAAATAAAAACCTATAGGACATACGTAAAAGTGTTGGGATGGGTTTTTGGAATTTATTTTTTTTATCTAAGAGGCTTAATGTGTGAGAAAAAGTGGGGTGGTGAATGGATCCTAATATAAGAGAGGGTGACATTTTATAAATATTAATTTTTTAATGTAAAACATGAATGTAATATTCAATGAAGGTGGATAAAAAAATTATAAAATTTGTTATTAGATAATTTTATTTTGTAAAATCCCTCATTCACTCATTTAAAAATGATCTTTTTTATATTTTGTGAATTTATCTCTTGATTTAACTCTTTTGCCTAAGTTTAATATTTACAATGGTGATAAATTTTTACCTTGGAAACGTTTTATTATGACCTGAATTTAATTTAAATTATTAAATAAAATTAATTATGCATATTACAATTATAAAATCCATTTTATTGAACTCAATTTATAATTCCGTAATAATTAACTTCAAACTAAGTATGTATAAGTAAATAAAAATAAATTTTAGAAAAATGAATTTTTATGTATAAAAATACATAGAAAAATGATTGTGAATAACATTAATACACATGATATTTATGGGTTTTTCATTAAAAAATGATAGTTACTTGGATATAAAACCAAGACCAATTTGAATGGAATCTTGGGGATACTTAATTAATGGAAAGGGAAAAATAGTTTTTTATTTGAATAAAATATAACTATGGTTCCAAAATTATAATCAAAGGTTTTTAAATTGAAAATATGACATTTAAATGATTTATTTTAATCCTTAAATACATAATTTATATATATCTTTTTATGAATTTGTAAGGTATGCTAATATCATGATGTTTTCATAATATTTATAGTATTTTTAACAACTATATTTTGTATTATTAACCTAAAAATCAATATTTTCAAAATAATTCCAAAAATTAACAATAATATAATTTTTAAATTATGAATTCTAAAATTTTGTTCATGTTATAAAATTCAAATTCCAAAATTTGGGTATTTTTTTAAATAAAAACATAAAATGTAATGATAAATTTCTTTTATTTAAAAATGTATTCTAAAACATTCATATTTTTTAATATTATTTCATATAAATTAATAATTCAATGATTGTTAACTTTTATTTAAAATAAATGAAACATTTTAGTAAAATTATCCTTTAAAAGTTATCAATTTTAGTTAAGATAAAATTAAATAATGATTTAAAAAAAATTATTGGAAAAATATCCTTTTAAACATTAATTAATTTTAATCACAATCCAGTAATTATTAATTTCATAGCCATTAATTTTTCATTAATTCAATAGTATTGTAACAAAAAATATTTTTTCTTAAAAGAATAACAATAATATATAAGGAATTAAAAAATAGTATTTTAATTTTTTTCCCTTGAGGGTTTACTCAAATTGTAATTTTTTCATGATATTTCACATTCTACTATCATACTTTATTAATGTTTATCTTGAATTGTATAATATATCATTTTAATTCAATGTTTTGTATGATAAAATCTATTTTACATAGTATTTATTCAAAGGGAATTACATACTAAAATTTCATGGTCTTACATTATACCTGACAACCCTTGATTAGAAGAGATGATAGCATACATGTGGGGATGTGTGAGGAATCCTTTTTTAATATGGAATTTTTTTTTGGAAACATATACTCATCCTAGACCCTTGGAACAATTTTTTAGATCATTTAAGGAAATTTTAGTATATCAAATTATTTTATTGTAATTTAAAATGCAATGGGAGTTCAAGTTGATTTTATTTCATACCAATCATCAACAACTACCTCCATTAATCAATTTAACATACTATGAGAATTATTCATAATAATTAATGAAACGTGGAAAAAAATATTATGATGATATAATTAATTAATTATGATTAATATAAAAACATTATCATTAAAATAAAAATATATTTATATATTAATGTAAAGTGGGATATTTGAAATTGAGAATTTTAATGGGGTGTTATGGGTTATTAATTACTAGTTTGAGATAATTATGATAACATTGAATCAATAGATAAGGCAAAATAGTAATTATACAAAAAAAATCAAAATGCCTTGTTGGTAACTAATTGATTATGAACTAAAAATGGGAATCATTAAAATATTAATGACACTGTGAGAGGATGTTTTTAATTTATTATAAGTTAATTATTAAAAATTTTAATGGTTCTGTGAGAATTTCACACTCAATAGGAATGTGAATTGATCATGGTAGTGAGATAAACAAGTAAAGAGTAAGTATTTCCATGAACACTGTAATTTTTATTAATTTTTGGAAACCCTCATAAAACATAGAGGCAAATCATGGGGGCCTAAAATAGTGGAGGCCCAAAGCATCATCGACAACCAACTTTATCCCACCAAGAGGAAAGGAACCAAAATTCAGGAATATGGAAACATTTTTTATTTAGAGATACCAGTCACACCAAGAAATCCAAAACCTTATTCCCCTCTCCCTATGTGTGAGATACCTTTTTATGTGCACCCAAGATATTTTTTCACTTTTGAATGTGATATTCTATGTTTCAAGAGCAACTACCACAACCTGTTAGCGCTTTGTAGAGTAACCAGGAATCTGTCCCCACCACCTTCAGATTAATGTGTCTTTGCTCACCTAATTTTAAACCAGTAATCATTACCTTGTCCTCAACTTGAAGTACATCACCTCTTCCATAATAAGTCGAGAATGTTGTGACAACCTACCCTCTCTGGTCCCTTATTACACATCCACCTCTCATATCCCCCCCAAGAGTGACCCGTCTATATTGAGTTTGATCCCAATACTTAGGGGAAACTAACAAACCCAATGCCCATGTTACATCCTCTCACCCTGGTTATACATACCTAATATTAGAGGTATTACCTATGGGGAGCCCTTGCACTCTGCACATATATTGATCAATTCGAAAAAGGCATTCTTCATTTTGAAGTTGATGCTAGTATGAGCACCACTATTGTTCTTTTAGCGATCATTCTTCCTGGCTTTTCAAATGGTCCAGCGTCCTTCCATTAGAATTAATGCATGGCATTTCCTCTTAGGACCTTGATCACCAGCATCAGAAAACCAACAACTGTAGAAGTTATCCTGTATCTCTCCTTGTTCATGCCAACCTGAAAACATCCCATAAGCCTTCCATATCCTATGATCCCATTTTCCCTAAAAAATATATGCTTCACTATTTCTTGTTTGGGATTTTTGTTGGACCATCATCTTGAAGACATGTTCATTCCCATCTGTTGGATATTATCATTAGTGGGTAGATCATTATTCCTCACTCTTCATACTAGAAAACTGAACATCATAGTAATGCCTTTGAAACAGAATGTTACCCCCCATGTGTTTCATGTATTTGGGTCCATCCTTGCACGAGTATAATCCTTGACTGAGAACTCACTCTTCAGTGAACCCATAATGATTAGTGTGTCAAGATCCTCATTGAGGACAATCTCCTTGATGTAAGTGCATTTATCTTCATCGAGGATGATCTGAATAAAGATAGGGTGATCGTTTTTCCTCTAAGTGACATTTCTTGGGTGGGGCACCATGAAAACCATAGCCTCCCAGCCCCCCCCCCCCCCCCACAATCCTAGAGCCAAATATTTACATCAACTCTTCCCACAATCCACCTTGCATGAGGATGGAGGGCCTACATGTGTGGTTGGATCAAGTGTCATATCCTCAATGCCTGAGACCTCTACACCACCACATCCAACCCTTACATATCATGCATAATCATTCCCCATAATGTTCTTCCTTCCATGGTCTCTCATCCAATTTCGTCATGCATCCATTTTATGGTCGATGAGATTCTTCTCAAGTTGATGTCACCTTCAGAAACTGGTCTTGTGAGATGCTACCATGAGTCACATTGATGCCTACCTTCCCCCTATCCATCACATATAAATGACACCATTATCCTCTATATGTTAGCCATCATGTTTTTGGGAACCTTTATGGTGGACAGTATATTCATAGGGAAGGAAACAGGTACACTATTAATCAGTGTTATGCGGCCTCCAAAGGAGAGGGGCCTCTTTTTTCAATTGAAAGTGTGCCTCATAATATTTCCCACTATCTTTTCAAAATAATGAAAAAGAAGGGATTTTGGACTCACCAGGCCACTGAGATATTACATGAGAAAATTCCCTCTTTTCATATTCAAGATTTCATCAAGAGCCCTGGTCCTCCTGTCTGAGGTTTTCCTAGAAGTATAATAGTTACTTTTCTCCCTATTCTCCACCTAGCTATGCCATTTGAAATACTCCCCTAACATCTCATTCATTCCATTCACTAACCTCCTACATCCATTTATAAAAAGAATAATTTCATCTACAAACATAAAGTTTGAAATACCCTTCGTGACATGCTTGTCCTTATATGGAATAATTTTACATGTGCGCAAGCCTCTCTTTATATGATGACTAAGCATGTCTTGAGATAAAATGAAGAGAGTTGGGGACAGAGGATCCCCTTTCCTTGGGCCTCATCATGCCCTAAAAAATCTGAAATACTTACCCATAAATGAAGTTGAAATCAATGTTGAGATGAAGCAGCAGAATAATACGTCATAGGTCCAATTAGAGAACCTTGTGCATGTCAACACCCTTAGAATGATCCCCCAATCCATCCTATCATATTCCTTTCTCATGTCCAGTTTGATATCCAATTTAATCCCAAAAGACTTTTTTATCACACTAATCATTTACTGCACCACTCCAATTGCGCCCTGTATTGATCTCCCTTTAATGAAATCATGTTCCTCTACTTCCATACATGTACTTAGATGAGGAGCTATCCTTTTTTTGAGAATTCCAACCAAGACTTTGTATGATATATTTCACAAGATAATGGGCATTTACTGCTCTATGAAATTAGGATTACTCACTTTTGGTATCATAACCATCTTGGAAGCACTGGCTATGCACGGAAGGTGTCCACCCCTTAAATAGTCTTGCACCACTCCCACTAAATCCCCTTTGATAGTTTCCCACGCATCCCTTTAGAAATAACTTGGTATAACGTCCAGCCCTGGTGCACTATCTAGGTTTAGAGTCTATACCGCCTCTCTCACTTCTTCCTATTCTGGTATCCTCCTTAATCACTCTTCCTCCTCACCCATATCACTTCTTAGGATGTCCTCAAATATTTTTGTTGCCTCTCTTGGATAGTCGTCTGACATTTTAGAGTTGGGTCCTACCACTAAACCATTCATGTTCTCATTTTCCATTTCCCCAAACTCATTCCGATCATTGGAGTATGATCCATCTTCCTTGAGAATGTTAGTCCTATGAATATAACGACTCTATTTAATGCATGCATGGAAAAAACCAGTATTTTGGTCACCCTCACGGAGCCATCTAGCCCTCACTCCTTCTCTACCAATACTATCCTACCTTAGTAGAATGTCTGAAAGGTGATCCTTATTGGACCATAGATCATTGAATATGCTTTCATCTCATTATTGTTCCATGCATTCCTACATGAATTCAACCTCATTAGAGATATTGAGAAGATCTTGAACGTGGGCGGATTGATTCTTCCTCCACCTAAGTAACAAAAGTTTAAGTAGCCTAATCTTGTTGGGCACTGATATCCATGGGTTCCATGAGATATTATAGGTCCATGCTTCCCTGACCACATCCATGAAGCCAGGCTCTTGCATCTATGTCCTAGAAAATTGAGTTTAATCCTCACTCAAAGTTATGGAGTTCAAATAAAGCCTCATTGGAGAGTCATCGGATGAACATCGCACCATGTGAGACCATTTTTCTTCCAAGAATAAAATGATAGTGGCCTCATTCATCTAGAATCGATCAAGACGAGACCATGTTCGCCAACCTCTATGCTGATTATTTCACCATGTAAAGCGGTCTCCCCCGAAGCCCGCATCCAAGAGGATTTTCCTTTCCATGAAAGACATAAAGGCTTAGCTTGCACCCCTTGGAAAGGGCTCACCCCCTTTCTTCTCCTTAATGGAAGCTATTATATTAAAATCTACCCTAACAACCCATGGGGTATTTTCTCAAATAAGGCATTCTAAGTCACTCCATATAATCTATTTTTCATGTGTATTGAATTAATTGTAGATGAAGGAGAAAGAAAAAGTTTGCATACCTATTGTTATTTTCATGGAAAGATGTTGGTCTGAAGCACTGGTCAGATTGACCAAGATGTGATCCTTCTAGAACATCCATATTTGGGAGTTAACCGGGTTCCCATGCATGAAACCACATACTCTGATCCTCTGAAAAAACTCCTTTATTTTATTTAATGTATGTTTAGGTTCCATAACAGCCACCATAGAAACTATGTTATTAAAAAACTTATTGTCAATGAAGTCCTATTTTTTCTGCACCCTCAGTCCTCAGGAATTATAGATTAAGATCTTAAACATTAACCCATGAGCATATATATTTGTCCCCTACACACCTGGCCCTTGCTATTAAGAGGTGATTGCAGAGAACATAAAACTCTATATTTGGACTGAGAAAGGGTACACATTCCACCCTACACCTTCATGCTAACGCCCTCTCATAAACATCTTCCATTGGGCTAGTCCAATTGATTTTCCTATGAAGAAAAAAGGTTCATAGAATCCACTAAACTTCTAACAGTAGACGGTGGATGCGAGATCTAGGTGGGAAACTATGCCAACGAAGCATGCATAGATGAAGGATACGTCACCCTTGTCAGAGAGGATGACAACGAGAGATCCTCACTAGGTAAGGAAGAACGAGCATCTACCAATTATTTAGACCCAAGATCCGTTGAGTAAATATCTATAATGATAATGCTGAAAGTTTCCCAAGGAACCTACAGTTGTAACTTGATTGGGATGTAGAGGAACGTCTCGTTCAGGGGTGGACCCCCTTCTAGAAAATGGAAAATCAATTTCTCTCCCATATCTGGGTCCAAAAAAACCAGATCCCTACAATAAGAAACTTGCCCATCGAGACTATACATGGAAGAGGAAGCCTCATAATACTAATATGGAGAATAAGAGACCATTCCTTTTCCCCAATAATTGATCTTCTAGGATCATTGTGAGGTAGGTCATTGTTCTGACAGCCATGGAGATGCTGGAGGCTCCCGCCCCTAGCTTTGCAGCATACATTTAATGTATGGCCTAAGAAGTGGAAGAAAGAGCAGAATCAGGGATAGGTGGGATTCAACAAAGCTCAATGATTAGCCTACATTCCTTTGATTTAGAGCAAGACATGATCCTTGGTCAGCTGAGAGATGTCCAACTCGACACATATCTGTGCAACTGATGACTCTTCCAAATAAATCATCATGTCGTCTGCACAAGGGTACGACCCCAGTGAATCCCCTATCATCTTAAATAAAGCCTCATTAATAAGGGGAATGGGTAGCCCAAGAAGATATATATAGATTTATATGAGGGAACTTTCCCTTTTTTAGTGAGCATACATCGACCATTGAGAAAGAGAAAAGCACCAGCGCCCCACCCAATAAGGAATCCAACTCCATGTTTTAACAAAATCCGCTTTCGAAACCATGAAGATGAAAAAATCCCTCTGATCCAAAATAGAAACTCTAGCTGGAAGATAAAGGCCCAACTATTTGTTGAAGTCCTACAAAACCAGGAGAGCGGGTTTTTCATCACCGAAACATGCGATCAGGGTCCACTAGAGATTCCTCACAGCCACCTCGAAAGACGTCGAAGGAACATCAAGGATAGGGAGAAAGTTTTCCAAGATAGAATACGTAACCAGAAGAACCTATTTCAAACTTTTCTAGAGATGAAATCCGATATGAGAATAATCTAGAAGATAATCCTAGAAAGGTAATGTAGAAGGTCGATATGATCCTCCTTTGAGCATCTGAGAACCAATAACCACTGGATTAATATTCCATGTGATCACCAGAGTAATGGTTGGGAGTAGAGTGTTCGAATCCATCATGATTAAGTATTGAATAATAAGTAAAATAGATATAATTATCAAGAAATTAGAAATAACATTGAAATAGTAAGTACTATGGACTTAAATTATCTAAAATACTAATAAAAAATTATTATGTGAAAAATATTAATATGATGAAATGGATTGTTAATGAAAATATGAATTAATTATTTTAAAGATGATACTTATTTATTAATAGTGAGTTAATTAGAGTGGTATTCAATATAGATGACGTAATGATAATATTATAAGTTATCAATTAAATTTGATGTGTTTAAAGGGATGATTTATGGAAGCTGGAAAAGATTACCAATAATTAAAAATATTAAATAAATCAAATAATGATATTAATAAATGATAAAGTAATTTTCTAAAGATGATAGGGTATCTACTTGATGAGTTTATAATTATTTAATAACAAACATGTTATTCTAATAAGGATATATATAAATGATGGGATATAGATAATAATGTAAATATTGATATTGATAATACTATTGTGGTGATAATTTGAACTGAATAACTCAATAATTAACCTTATATTTGTTATTTGATCATGAGTATATAAGTATGAGAAGACCCAAAAAATTTATACAAAAACATTTTGCACTATTAAATAGAAATTTTCATAAGTCTGGTATGAGGATCATTCATTTGGTCTTTGTTTCCTTATCAACATGATGTGTCATGTAGTCATGTAACTCATATATATTGCCTATTACTGTTCACTATTATTATTATCTAAATACTCTATCATGGTCTTGAGTTGAATTAGATTAATATATATATAAATATTTACTTTCTCTTTCACCCAAAACTCTAGTTGTTGGTAGACTAGATACACAGATAAAGTTCTGGTGTAAGATATATGATGTTTTATTGAACTGATCACACTATTTCTCTCCCATAACTATGAGATAAAGGTTTAGGATGATACATCAAGTACATATTTAAATTTCTATCCATTTATATAGGTTTAAATAATATAAAATATATTTTTGGGGATCTGGTATAAGATTGGTGTGACGGTATTTTTCTAGTATCTAAGGATGTTGAATATATGGTGAATAATTTGGTGGGTAATGCATAATATAATTAGAGATAATAATATTGTATTGTAGCTTAATATATTAATATATGACTATCATCAAGAATTTGGGAGGATGTGTTTCGATATTCATAGTGGGATAAAGTATTTTTACTGTTACACTTCTCTAAGTAAACCAGGGGTTATATCATAGTATAATGGAGTTTGGAGCCTAGGTATTATTATACCATTTAGAGAGATTGAGGTTGGGATAATAGCACTCTTGGTCTAGGAAACTAGGTTTTTGGAAATCTCTAGTAAGATGTAGAATGGGGCCATCCTTCTTTTTTTTTATTCTATAATCATGAATGAAACTACATAAACTGAAATAGTGTTATTTCATGGGTGTAAAGATAGAAATCTAGTGTCGTGATAAACAATTATCAATAATATTTCTTTTAGTGTTGTAAATGTGTTATTTTACATGAAAAAATGTAGGAAAATAATGAAGTAAAAACATAAAGAGTATTACTAGTAGTTAAATAATAATACATAAAAATAGGTGGTAGTAAATCAAATAAAGCTTAATATTGGTAGGTTAACTACATCACAACAGTGCATTATTACCACTACCTTCGAGATTGTTATGATTCCAAATGCATTGTAATAGGACCATCGTTCACCAAATTCACCTTCATTTTTTTATTTATATCCCATATTTTATATAATATAGATTTCATGATTTCATGATTCTCCCCATTGAATATTCATAGAATGGTCTGGATATTTAGTATAGAATTGACATGTAAAAATATGGTTTTTATTCTTCCTTATTTTGTATAATGTAAACAAACTCTCTATAATAACTTCATAGTTAATCTACATAATTTTATGATCTCAGTCTTTTTTCTAATTCCTTATTTAGGAATAAAGTCATGTTCACAACTTATGAAATTTATATATTCATTATCATAATTAGTGTCACAACCATTAATATTAATGAGGACCATCATCCACTCTCAATATCTATTATGGTATTCCCTGCCACCTCTATTCTAGATGATGAAACTCGTTGAAGGATATTTCTAATTATTTATATTCCTCCTATGAAGCAACCTATGCACCCCCATGGGGGTGTGTTATTTAAGAGTCCTATTCACTAGAAATGGGATGAAAATGAGTAATGAATTTCGGTTTGTAAATGTAATTATTATATGAAGCATGTAGACACTAGTTTTTAATGGTATTGGATCAATACTTGGTATGATAATAATATGTATTATTTTCATGAGCCAACCTCACTAGGTCATGAACCTGATTAACTGACCTCATGGATCTCTTATAATAAATTAGTTTCTTTCATGACATATTAAAGTCTATTACCCACTAGTGTCGCTTATCAAACGGATGAATGTCTCCAAAACCCAACACTTGTTCTTTTTGAGTTTATTGTCATCACTTAAACTCATCCTATGAAACATCTCATGATTTCACCAATCATGATGCTACTCTAGTCAAAGAATACTTAATTATGGGGTTCTAATTAGTTGGACTCATGAATAGAATATATTACCTTGGTTACATGGGTAGTAACATTTAGAATATTGATTGCCATTTTTCTATAGGTTTTACACTCTTCACCCCATTAAAGAAAAATTTCATCATTGTATACCCCACACCTCAAACCTAGGAATTTATTCTAAACTAATTATTAGGTATTTGATCTGATGCAATTTTTTATGACCCAACCTCCCCCAATTATGAACCTAATCATCTGTCCCCAAGGGTCTCTTATAATTCCTTGGTTTCATTACCATCACACAACATTATATTACCCACATGGGTCACATATCATAATAATTATTTTCCCCACAAGAAATCACACATTCTTTTAGTATGCTTTTTCTTCACTCACACACACCCAGAGGATATCCCAGAAGGTCTCCAATATCAACACTACCTCAGGAAAAGATCACATAACTATAGTGTTATAATTAGGTAGGATCTAGAAAAAAATCACCTTATTAACATGGTTAATAACATTTATTTAATTAATTATAACTCTCTTAGGGGTGTCATAATTATTTCCCACCTCTACATAAAAACATGTTAGTGCTTAGATTTTTGGATCCCTCCCTTTTCATTTTCAAAGGTCCTGGATGTCTCATGAGGAATTTAAAATGTTTTGTGGAGGACATAAATGAATTATATACATCTTGATGGTCCCCACATCATATAAAATGGAATGATTCTAGAAATCATGGGAATATTTAAAGTTTTTTCACAGATAAGACCTTTTTTAGACAACTATTTTAAGGCCTGGGTTTTTGGAGATAGTTGTGTGGTGCTTAGTGCACCATAGTAAGTGAAACATCTAGGGAGGACTTTTTAGAAGTCATTTTACATTGGTGTTTTTACCGAAACAAAATGGGTAAATAATCCAAACCATATATGAGGTAATTGAATCACTATGTTATTTTTTAGTTCTCTCTATTAGAAACAAGAATCCTGAAATGAACATTTTAATTATCATGGCGTGTGAAGAGGTTATGAGAATTTCTATAATGGAATAGGTAGTGTGGAAATTCTCAATGTTTTTTATGTTGGAATATAATGTTGCGGTGAGGATTAGTATTGGAGGGAAGAGAAAATATATATTGAATGATCACTCTACTAAAACCCTTACTTTTAAGATTGAAAACTCTTTAGGATTTCTCCATATTTCATGGTGGAGATCATGGTGTCCTATTGGGAGTCTAAAATTTCATTCACCATGTCTTGGTGTAGGTCATGGTGGTGGTAAATGGTTTTAAATGTGATTTAAAATTCATGTGTTATTCAAGAGTTCAAATCCCATTAAACTTTGGGGGAAATAGGATTTCCCATTTATTGGAGGCAACGTGGGAATAATAAAATTCACTATGATATTGTGGAGGTTAATTATGAATCCTCTATAAATTGTGGTTTGGACATCGATGGTAAAATTTTAAATTTCTTACATAACACCCTATCTAACCGCAGGCACACTAATAACCCTCAAATTTCATTCTTTAATAGTTTAAACATCATGTATATTCGAATCAAAGTCTTGTGGATCAAGTTACTCCCAATTTTCCTTTTCTTCTCATTATCTATATACTTCTTTCTTCTAAATGTTCATTTTAGTGGATTTACTCTTTTGGGGATTAGATTCAAGTGAGTCTTGATAGATGTTTATTTTTTAAAGGTTCTAAGGAGTTTTTATTCAAATTTAGTGGTTGATCCTTATTCATCCATTGTTTCTCAGAGAACATTGCACTTTTTATTGAGTAGGGGAGGTTATTACTTCTCATTTTATTTGAAATTTTACAATTTTCATTTTTTAGATTCTTTATTTAATGTTTAAAATGACCTAATGAAGATAATAATATGAGAAATAAAGGAATAATGAAATATGGAATTGGGATATTGTGATTTCATGTGGTATATATTGTGTTGATGTCACCTTTGGTTTTTTATATAGTTTTATTTGTATATATTTATATATTGTGGTTTTTTTTGTTTTAAACATGGTTAATATACTAGATATTTGATAAACCATGTAAATATGGAATGATTAATTGAATAATGATAGTGTCATGTGAAATTGATTATTATTCTTCCTTAAGTATATTGAAATAATAAATTTATTCATGAAGTATGTTTATGGTTTACTCCAAAATATCGAAAGCAACTAGTTATAAGATTATTGTTGAAAGAACCTTTAAAAAATGAATCTATTAAATTGAGACTATAATAAAAGGATTTTTTGATAAAGATAAATGTTTGGGGTTGTGAAAAAATTGTTCTAATTTTTGAAAGGATTATAAGCATTGAAATAATAGACATAGTTCCACCTTTAGTTTATGAATAGGAAATACTTTTATTTACTTGTATATATTATCTATATTTATATTTACTTCATGTCACTTTTTTATAACTCATTATGGTTAGGATATTTTATTATCAATTGGATGGTTTTACCTACCTCTAATTGTATCTTGATCCTGGTGATATAAGGATGGAATTATTTGTGCACAATTGTGTCTGGGGTGGCCATGGGGTGGTTGGAATAAGTTGAGATATTTGTTTTATCATTATTTATTTCTTGGTGATCACTTTTATGGGTTGTTTTCTAGATATTTTTTTTTGGTTTCTAACTTATTGATGTAATCTGGCTCGATGCACTAAAGGTGAATATTTGGTTATGGTTACTTAGGATGATTTCTTGAGTATCTAAACATTTTAATGGTAATTGGATTGGTAAATAAACTCATGTGGTTGAGTTTTATTTATGGAGGTAACAATAAAGGATTTAAATATTATTGAAAACCATGGGATGGTATTATGAATGCCAAATGAACATGAGTATTGAACCTATAATTGTAATATCACATATAAAAGCAACAATACTTGAGTTAAAATGAAAATTTTAAACTAAAATTAACAATGGTTCTTAATAAATGATTGGTAATTAAAAATTTACTAAATGGATTTGAGTAATGATAATTAATGCTTGATTTGTGTGAGTTTGTGTGTGTTTGAGATCTAGTATCATAGGTATTAGTGGAGGTAGTCGTGTGTCTTATAGGATGATAGTTATAGTAGCTTCTACATATAGGAAGTTCATATTGGTGTGGTTTTCTTTGATATATTCTTATGTTTTCTAATTTCATATGCTTCACCACCCAATTAGGTATGGAAACCGAGACCCAAATGTTTTGGGGGGTGTTTTCACCAACATCTAAGTTGGATAGGAAATAGATGGTTTGATTCTCCTTCTACATCATTTATCCTTTAGTGTTTCATAATATTTGGGCATATCTAGTTTGTGATGGATTAATGTGTAGGGTTTTTGTCTATACATTCTGGATAGCCCATAATTTTAGTATACTTCTATATGTAGGACATAAAAACATAAGTTTATAGTGAATTTTCATATTCATTCATTTTGGTTATAGATTCCCTTGGGTGTACATGCATGGGTTGTTGTGGATTGAGGTATATTGTGTGATACATGGGTTATGATGGATTCTAGTATCAAATTATAGTTTAGATAGGTTTTGATATACTACATAGGATGTAGGAAGATATGTGGTTGTGATATATACACACAAGTTATTGGATTACTTATGGAAGGGTTTGTATGAGAGGATGTTAGTTATTAGGGAATGAGAGTGACAAACTAGTAGGGAAGTGGAATAAGGGTAACTTAATTTACATATATTTTTTAATAGGGTTATACATGCATGTATATTTTACAAGGTGATCGATACATGGTGAGGATGTGATGTAGTTTTTTCTATTTAAGCAATGAATTGGTTTCATTTATTTACTCACTTTTATTTAGTATTCTTCTTCCACATTTTTTCAGGAGAGGTTCTGGGGAGGATCTGACTAAGTATGATTTTATGCTCATTCAATGTATATATAATATATTTTTAGGTCGGTAGGAGCTGGTTGGTAATTTTTGTGGTAATTACTTGCTCAAAAAGTTGTTCAGGAGATTTTAGAGTCTCTAGTGATGACTATAATTTATTTGGTATCTTTTAGTTTCCATAGTTTTGTATGAACTTACATCATGAATCAAAATTTATTATTTATTAATTCCATGACGTTTGTTGATAGATTTCATATTTTATTTTATTCCTTAATTTTCAAAAAGTGGGTAATTACTCACATTTGTTTTTTTTTCATATAACCTTTATGATAGTCTCCAACCAATATCCTATTATAGCTTTACTTTAGGGTTCATCCTCTCTATCTTCACTATCAAAATAGTTGTGGTAAAAGAGAAGAGGGTGTTATGGCATAGTCGCATCTAAGTTGATGGTTTAAAGTTTGGATGGAGTTTAGAGCTAGGAACCTATAAGTATACATGTTATTTTATTGGATACAGTGTTACTTGTACATATTACATGATGTAATAAATTTATATCTTCTGGAAAATGGGTATTTAAGGACCCTATAATTCAAAACAGGGACCTTCAAGTTCAATGAATATACTATGTGAATTAATGTTTGTTGTAGGTTATAATATTAGGTAAGGATCATGAAGCATGGTTGTTTGCACCTAGTTTTGAATTTGGTAGACAATGGGAAATAATTTAAAAATAAATTAACTAATTAACCGTAAATATTCCATATTCTTCTTTTAGGGAGAATATTTTTTTATTAATGGGATGGATTCATGTTGATAACCCCATAAATGTTTCTCCAAAATATGTTCATTATGATGTGACAACATATTTTTTTGGGGTAGATATTGAAAATGATGATGCATGGAGAAAGATACTCTAATAGTTTAAGCTATGGGGTCTAAAATATTATGAGGGTTTTTTATTAGGAGGCTGAGGATTGGTTAGAGTAGTTGGAGATCACTATTAGTTCAATCCATTCTAGAAAAGATCAATATGTTTTATTTTCTATGAATATGCTATATAGGGAAGCTTAGTAGTGGTGTTTCTTGTTCCTTATGGGTTAAAAAGAGTCTACTATTTCATTTGAGAAGTTTCAAGATCAATTTTAAATTGATTTTATTTATTTAAACTCAACGAAAGCGTATTGGTAAGATGTTTTTACTCTTCTATAATGGAATTATAAAATGAGATATTACATTATTCTGAATAAGAACCTCATACATTATTATTTGTAACTTCTTCTAGATGAAGAGGATAGGGTGAGGCATTTTGAGGATTATTTCATCCAGTATCAGGCCACCACATTCATATCATCAAAAAATATAGGTGTTGGTGAGGTAAAAAGTTGTTTATATGGTTCTATAAAAGACAAGGTCATTATGTTATGAGATTCATCAAGACTCTCTGAGGAGAAATGTTATGGCCAAAAGTTCTCAGTTTTCTGGTCAGCTGAAGATTTAGACAGAAAGTGGTTATTTTATTCCTTCTTCATACTATTTATTTAGGTTTGGTAGTTCTCATAAATCTACAAATGGATTGAGAATGGTTTTACATGAATATTGAGGTTTTTTAATCATAATTGAGAGTTTTGACCTTCTTAAATAGTTAGTTTGGATCTGAATTCCCGATTTAGGATCAGCCATTGCAGGAGTCTCCTCTTATATAGTAGAAATGATAGGGAACTCCAAATTTTGACCAACATAGAGGGGATAGGGTAGAAAGAGGATATTATTATGATTCCCATCATCCTTACGTATAGTTATTATAGTGAAACTATATAGGTGGTCTCAATCGAGGATAGGTAGTTCATGGATCCAGACCTTGTTAGATGCATGCCTTGGAGTTTCTATCACTAGACATGGCAGATGTCATGTGAGGTACAATATTACTATTTTATACTTTGGTATACAACTTGTCCAATTATATAGTTATGAACCCCTTTATTTCATCTCTCCTATTCAATGATTTAGTATATAAGGTGGATAAAATTCTAGTTCCCTTGGAATGTACTATTCTACCTAGAGGTCGAGATGGTTTGTATGATGTGTGTGAAGATTATGAGTTGATTCTAGGGTTGAGTCCCTCTAAGGAATGTTTATTATGTTTTTTGAAACATCTATATTACATCATTATTGATGTCGATTTACTTTATTCAATAAGGTTTTTTATGGATCAATTCATGAGGTACGTTGTATTCTAAAATTTTAGTGGTTATTTAGATATATTTTTTGGTGATAAAGACCCTAATATAGGTCAAAGGAATGTTGAATCCTTGTATTTCTGGTTTTCCAAGATGATGTTGAGTTCCATAGAAGGTAATGTTGTGGTACTTTTGGGGGTTTTCAAAGACTATCTAGATATATTTCAGAAGGAGGTTGAGACTTCACACACCTAATGACAGATTGGTTTCAGGATAGGTTTCCAAATGGGTGTCACTTTTATATTGATGCCTTTATATAAGATGATCGCTTCTAAGTTGGAGGAGCTATGGATTTATATTGATTATCTTCTACAGAGAGGATTCATTTAATCTAATGTGTCTCCTTGGTGTTCCCCAGTTCTTTTTATGAATAAGGAATATGGAAGTCTACATTTTATTACTGATTATCATCACTTGGAATCAGGTGACAGTGAAGAACCATTATCCTCTCCCATGGATTGATGATTTATTAAATCTATTGAAATGAACTAGTCAGTTATTGAAGATCTATTTAAAGTCAAGATATCATCATATGGGTGTGAATTATAATAATTTCCTATATACTTCCTTCTATTGTTGTTATAGCCATTGTGGGTTTGTTTTAGGTTAGTTTTGAGTCATAAACACTTCATCCATATTAACGGGACTAGTCACTATAGTGTTATTTGAAATCATGGATTTCTTCATGGTGTTGTTTATTAATAATATACATGTGTTTTGTTGTTTGGGGAGGGGAAAACATAGTATATTTAGGCTATATTGGGAGTTATTCATCATAAATTACTATTTAGAAATCAATAAAAGTGTGATTTGTTGGCATGTGAGGGCCATTTCAGGTAGCATGTTGTGTCTCAGTAAGGACTTATCATAGATCATTCAAATATTTAGGAAATAGTTTATTTGGAACCCTGCAATAATGTTATTCAAGTGTGGGTTTTCTTTGGTCATTCTAGTAACTATAGGAGGATGATTTTTAACTTCTCTCAGATTATGACTCCTATTAAGACATTAACTATGAAGTATCTAGTGCCTAAGTTGACTGACCAGTTCTAAGGTGATTTTAAGTATTTTAATCAGAATATGGTTAGTTATCTAGTTCTTAATTTTCCATAGTAGGTCATTATATTCCTGGTTTATTATTATATTTCATGTCTTCGATTTTTTTTTTAATTTAGTAGAGAAATTTTTTCTATTTTGGGTCTTTTCATTTACAATATCATGAATGTGACTATACTACCATTGATATTGATCTTGTTGTGATTATTTTTTATTTGAGGTTTTTGATGAAATATCTCATTGGTGGATGATTTTTGGTCTTCAATAATCACAAGAGTTTTATGTATGTATTCTACCACCATGACATGACTTTTAAACTGTGAAGGTCGATGGATTTTTTGTAGTATTATGTGCTCTGAATTTATTATACATTGGGTAAAGGGGATTTTTTGGCTCATTGTTTAAAAAATATGTCATGTGGAGATTCTTTTCACGAGTCTAGATATGTTTGGAGGGTGATGGATTAGAATTCCAAGATACACCTTGATATGGGAGAATTTCATAGTAGAGCATGTCATTATTAGATTATGGTTCCATTATCTTTGGTGTAACTGGTGGTGAATTCCCAGCTGGGGGATTCTAAGGTGGAGTTCTGTAAATATTGAGTCTTTTTATCCATTCCTCTAAGGGATATTTTAAGGATGGTCAACATATAGTTTCATTTTAGGAGTGGCTCTTCATTTCTTTGGTGATTTGTGATATGGTTCTCTATGAGTTTCATAGTTCTCCTATAACGACCCATACTTTACATACATTGTTAATACTTCAAAATTGAAGTACACTTATGACAACATATAACAAAACCATGAAAGGACCGTATAGGTATAGTGTCTTTAGAAACTGGAAAACATAGACAACTGGTTCATAAATCATCTACGTTGTCTCTGATTTATTTCATCATATCTAGAGTCCCTTTTTGGCATATCCTACTTAATATATTTCTTCCAGACCTGGGGAAATAAAACATACAAAAGGGTGATCTCAAATGCTCAGTAAGGGTAAACAAATGAAATATCAATCACATCATATTAATAGGAACATAACATTTTTGAAATCTTAACCTGCAAAAGAGATCATAATTTCATAACATGGGATGAATCATAGTAGTGAAATGTAATCCCAATAATCATAACATGAAACATGAAGCTTTTTGGAATACACATATAATCATAGAAAATCATTTCTTAGAAGTTAAGACTCATTTCCAAGACTATCTTAGTGAAAAAAAGTACATTTCTGAACCGAGTTCATTCCTCATTTCAATCCTGTTTCACTGAACCGGTTTAACCTTTCGTTCCAGCCATGTCTATCTCATGAGATATAAAATCTTTACCCAATGAATTAGAGAGATATATAGGTCCCATCCATCTCATAATGATACCATTCTTATGTGTGCCACAAAATCATAAATCATACATCATAGCATAACCCATGTAATAAAAATGGGAATCTTAAACATCGTGACATAATAAAAAAATTTATATAAGATAAAGAAATTCACAAAAATAATTCCATCACAACATAATCAAATCAATTTAATAATAGGGATAGAAATAGAACCCTATATTATCTTAGATGGAAAATAATTTTGATAAAACACTTGAACTCGATTCTTGAGGAAAATATCCTTTCTACTTTAAAAACACTTTTCCATTCTTAACATGTCATACAATTTTAAACTAAAAGAAGTTGATTAAAAATAAACTTGAAAACATGTAAAGTAATCTTCTTGGAAATAATGTTTTAAAAATCCATTCATTCCATATAAGTTAAAAAAACATTCTTCTTGTACTTTGGTCGGAAAAGTCAGAAAGTACCTCGTACGAAAAATGACAAAAGATTCCTTTCATATCTTTTACTAAAAACTCACCGAAGGGTAAAATTGGATTTAGAAAATTTTAGGTGGATGGAAATAATATTACATATTGAGGAAATATGGATGTGGATGATAAAATACTCCCCAGTAAATTCTGAAGTATAAACAATCTCGGATAAAAATTGAGATTGCGAGATTGTCCCTTACCTTTGGTCTGATTTGCTTCGTAAGTGTCCGAACCTCCTATATAATGATATAAATAATGTCATTGACTTATTCCAGAATCATAATCACTGTTATGATATCGTATATGGTCATATTCTTAGCTTCTTAATAGTAATATTTTATTGCTGCTTGTTATTCGGGTGTTTATTACTTTTTGTTCTTATGCGTGTTTTGTCGAATAAATTCTTATTCTTATTTTTAGGTTATAGATACCACATTTACATAATAGTATTAGTGTAATAAATATCATATTCATTAATTCCATTCATTTATATAATCATTATGCAATGAAGATCATGTAGAATGAGTCGCATAACATCGTGGAGACTGTGTTCCGTACGTACGCACGAGCGATGATATCGTTCCCATGATCATGGAATTGTATTGGAGTGTATGTATACTATTTCAGAATCAATAACACTTTAAAATAATCATATACATAGTCATTATTAACACCATTATACTCATC
This sequence comes from Viscum album, assembly GCA_963277665.1. Taxonomy (NCBI): domain Eukaryota; kingdom Viridiplantae; phylum Streptophyta; class Magnoliopsida; order Santalales; family Viscaceae; genus Viscum; species Viscum album. Next base: position 120,527,091 of record OY728137.1, read on the forward strand.
CAAGTAAGGTAGTGGTGGAAAATAGATTACACCACGACGTGGAGACGGTACTCCGTACGTACGCACGCACGGTGATTTCATTTTCCGTAGGATGGATAGATAGTGAAATTGAGTTGTTTCATACTTATAATAACATATCAGTATATGATTGATACTGATTTTATTAATTCATAATGAAACAACTAATAAAGTATAAGTAGAAGAAGAAATAAAGTTGAAAGAATCGGTAACAGATATTACCTCTTCTTTCGACACGCCTTTTGAAACCTCTTATTAGGGCACTAAGATTGGTCTTTGAAGAAGACCCGAACCTCTAGGATGTTTCTAAGGAAGTGTAGGGGAGAAATTTTCAGGGTTTGGCCGAGCATGAAGGCTCAAATTGAGGAAGAGAGGGAGGAGGTTCCCTTTTATAAGGGAGGAGAGGGGCACCTTTAGAAAAACTAAAAATATTATTTTATTATAAAGTCATATTCAGTTTTAAATAGATCCAAATTGATTTATTTAGAATATAAGGTGGGTATGTGTCTAAATCCTCTCATGCAATATAATTTAGACAAGTTTAGGTTTCTATTTTAACCTTATCAATTAGATTTAACTTTAAGTTAAATAATTTTACTCTTACCTTGTCTTCTTGTTTTCTTAAAATATAAGTTTAATAAACTTACTCTAACAAGAAAAACGAACCCCAAGTTGTTTATCATTAATATATATAACCTTATCTAAGTCATTTGTCAGAACCTTAGATTTTTAGGAATAAAATTTCAATTAATAATATAATATGTGTTTTAAAAACTATTTTATGTCAATTTTGACACTATTTGGTAATTGATTTTTTTGAAAATGATAATAGAATTATTAGTTCTAACCAATTTAATTAAATCAATAATAACATGTCATATTAACCTATAAAATTAGCAGGATTCATAAAAAGTTTCAAATTACATTTATTTGGGTATTTATAACATCAATTATGTCAATATTTGATTAATAACATAATTACTGCATCATCATTGTGTCATAAATAAATTATATTATTTAAAGTCTAAAAATTAAAAATAAAATACCATTATGTAGGAAATAGTTTTAGCTTTCTAATTAATATTTATAGTCGAATTTATCTTATGTATAACCCTATATTAAAAATAATTTACTTATTAAACTTTGATTTTAACTATTTTAACCCTTCTTTAAATAAATTAATATTAAATGTCCTAATCTAATCCAAGTGGGCCTAAATGGTCATATTTTATTCATAAGGTTGTTTTGGGTCGAATTACCCTTATCCAATAGAATTAGGACCTGTGTTAGGGTAATAATAATATCATTTTTACCCTTAATTACCCTATTTAGTTTTAACCGTGGTAAAAAAATGCAAAAAGTTACTATTCACCAAAAATTATTTTCATCTCATTGAACCAAATTTTACTTACTGAAATCAACTGTGTCTCTAGGATTTTTGAAATTCCAATCACAGAAGCAGTAAAATTATGTTTTATGTGAATTTGGAAATTCTTCTAGGAGGTGGGAAAAAGACGGTGAAAAGTTCAATAAAATTTTTATATATCTAAAATTATTATAAAATTACTCCAATAAATTGCATTGAACTTATATAGGTATTATGTATCAACTTTGACCTAAAATAAATTAAAATAAAATAAATAATTATTTATATAAAAAGTCAGTTTTTAAATAGTAACCCAGCATTTTCACTATTCATCAAAAATTAAATGTTTTCAGAAAAATACGAAAATTTCACCCTAGGATAATTTCTATATTCTGAATCCAAAAATGAAGTTCATTTTAAAAAATAAAAATTTCAAAATTTCAAAAAGTGGGTATTACTATTCATAACGGCTAGTTTTAATAATATTTTAATAGCATATCGTTGTTTTGTAAAAATCGGTATTACGTACGACGCAAGCTATCGAGGAAGGTCGTGATTGCGTGTGAAGCAAGCCAAGCTAGTGTTGTGTGTAGAGAAAGATTCCTTCGATGATTTATATAACAAAATATTTCTCATAAAAGTCTCGGGTGTTACATTCTACCCCCCTTAAAATGAATTTCTCCCTCGAAATTCGTCACTTTGCAACAAAAAGATGAGGATACCTCTCCCTCGTCATATCCTCAAGCTCCCATGTAGCTTCTTCTAATTGGTGGTTCCTCCATAAAACTTTCGCCAAGCGAGTGGTCTTGTTCTGTAGGACTTTTTCACTATGATCGAGAATCTTTATCGGTTGTTCTTCATAAGAAAGATCTTGTTCCAACGGTACAACTTCTGAGCTGAGTACATGTGAAGGACCAGGTATGTACTTTCTCAGGAGAGATACATGGAACACATCGTGAACTTGAGAGAGATTCGGTGGAAGTGCCAATCGGAAAGCTACCTTCCCAACACGATCCAGAATTTCAAAAGGAACGATATATCTAGGGCTCAACTTTCCCTTCTTTCCAAATCTCATGACCCTCTTCCAGGGATATATTCGTAAGAACACTTTATCACCCACTTCAAACTCTAAGTCTTTTCTTCGATTGTCGGCATAACTTTTTTAATCGACTCTGAGCTACTCTTATGTGTTGTTGAATAGATCTGACCTTTTCTACCATCTCATCAACAAGATCAGGTCTTAATAGCTTTCTTTCCCCAACTTCATCCCAACAAGTTAGAGTCATGCATTTCTTTCCATAGAGAGATTCATAAGGAGCCATCTGAATACTGGAGTGAAAGCTATTATTATAAGAAAATTACACCAAAGGAAGGTGTTGATCCCAACCACCTTTGAAATCCATAGAGCAATCTCTCAACATATACTCTAGAGTTTGAATTGTCCTCTCAGACTGACTGTCCGTCTGAGGATGATAAGCAGTGATGAAACTCAACTCTGTATCCAGAGTATGCTGAAGACTTCGCCAAAACTTTGAGGTAATCCTCAGATCTTGATCAGATATAATAGAAAGTGGTACTCCGTGCAATCTTACCACTTCCTTTACATATATCCTGGCAAGCTGATCTAGAGAGAAATCGTCTCTAATAGCAATGAAGTGTACATACTTTGTAAGACGATCAACTATGACCCAGTTAGCATTATTGCCTTTGGATGTTTTAGGAATTCCAGTGACAAAGTCCATAGTTATGTTTTCCCATTTCCATTCTGGTATGGGTAATGGTTGTAACATCTCCTTAGACTTCTGTCTCTCAGTTTTAACTTGCTGAAAAACCAAGCATCGGGAGACATATTCAGCAACATCTCTTTTCATGTCATCCCACCAGAAGTACTCTTTCAGGTCCCTATACATCTTCATGCTTCTAGGATGAATAGAGAATGAAGAACTATGAGCCTCATCCAGCAGCTCCTTTAATTCGGGGATGGGAGGAACACAAACCCGATTCCTGAACTTTATTATCCCGTCACAATCAAGGTTTAATTCAGGAACATTTCTCACCTTCTTTTGTAACTCTACATCTTATTTTTGTGCCTATTTAATCTTCACATGTATAGATGGTTGAATATTCATTTGAGAAAGATAATATTTTTCCCCTTACACTATAATTCCAAGATCTATCCTTTGTAAATCCATAAATATTGGATATTTTGTGATCCTCATCATGGATAAGCTAGCATGGTCTTATCGACTTAATGCATATGCCACCTTGTTTGCTTTCCCAGGGTGGTAATGAATTGAGAAGTCATAATCCTTAATTAGCTCCAACCATCTTTTTTGGCGCATATTCATCTCCTTTTGTGTGAAAATATACTTTAAACTTTTATGATCAGTATAAATGTCACACCTTTCTCCGTGAAGATAATGCCTCCAAATCATTAATGCAAAGATTACCGCAGCTAACTCCAAATCATGAGTTGGGTAATTTTGCTCATGGATTTTCAACTGTCATGAGGCATAAGCTATCACCATAAGATTTTGCATAAGAACACACCCCAATCCCTTCTTGGATGCATCACTATAGATCACAAACCTTTCTCCACTACAAGTCAGTGTGAGCACAGGTGCACTGGATAACCTTCTTTTCAACTCCTTGAAATTCTCTTCACATTCCTCCGTCCAAACAAACTTAACTCCTTTCCGAGTCAACTTGGTAAGTGGATTAGATAACCTTGAAAAATCTTTCACAAAACATCGGTAATATCCATCCAAGCCAAGAAAACTTCATATCTCAGTTACTGTTGTTGGTCTCAACCATCTTTCGATAACTTCTATTTTTGTTGGATCCACAGATATCCCCTATTTTGAGATTATGTGACCCAAAAATGCAACTTTTTGAAGCCAAAATTCACACTTGGTAAATTTTTCATAAAGCTTCTCCTTTCTCAGGGTCTTTAATAAAATTCTCAAATGATCTTCATGTTCTTCCTTTCTCTTTGAATAGACAAGAATATCGTCTATAAAGACTACTAAAAACTGATCAAGATAGTCTCTAAAGACTCTATTCATCATATCCATGAAGATAGAAGGGGCATTAGTAAGACCAAATGGCATCACTATAAATTCATAGTGTCCATACCTTGTACGAAAATCCTTTTTGGTATATCCTCCCTTTTGACCCTTAATTGATGATACCCTGAACGAAAATCAATCTTGGAAAAGTATTGAGCTCTGCGTAGTTGGTCAAATAATTCATCAATGCGCGGGAGAGGATATTTGTTCTTGATAGTGATCTTGTTAAGTTCTCAATAATCAATGTAGAGTCTCATTGATCCATCTTTCTTCTTAACAAATAGAATAAGTGCTCCCCAAGGTGACGCACTAGGGCGTATGAATCCCTTATCAAGATTCTCTTGGATTTGCTTCTTCAATTCCTGCAACTCAATTGGGGCCACTCTATAAGGTGTCTTTGAGATAGGCAAAGCACCCGGTACGAGTTATATTGAAAACTCAACTTCACAATTTGGTGGAAGACCCAAAAATTCCTCCGGAAAGACATCATAGAACTCCCGTACAATGGGCATATTCTTAATCGTGAGTTTCTCTCCAACCATTTGAGATAAATAACCTTAATTTAGTGGAATCAAGACCCATAAGATGGAAGAAATTTCCACTGGAAGGTTATGTTCATCCTTGCATCGATAAACGATCATAGATTGATCTAGAATATGAAATGTGACTTCCCTTCTTTGGCAATTGATATGAGCTCCATATAGAGAAATCCAATCCACGCCAAGAATCACATCAAATTCCACTCTAGGAAGGATCACAAGATTTGCAGGAAGAACTTTCCCACAAACTTTAATCGGAGAAGAATTGTAAACTTTTGATGCGACTGTTGTGCCATTAGGGGTTGTCACAGCTAACTCAACATCTAATTGTTGAGGTAATACGGCGATACCCTTAGAAAATTCTTCCGAAATAAAATAGTGGGTGGATCCAGAATCAAATAAAACATTTTCTATTTTAGAGTGGATGGTAAGTGTACCTTTCACCACATTGTTATCGTACTCCACATCGCTGATAGAAATTGCATGTGACTTCCCTTTTTCTTTGGCCTTAAGAGTTAGTTGACGTCGATCATCATCAACAACCCTTGGATTAGGGCATTGATTGGCATAATTACCCATTTCCTTGCACTTTTAACATTGAAGTGTAGGAGGTGCACTCTGTGTATCCTTTTCTTTGTTCACATCACTAGACATCTTCTTCCCATCATTGCGGTATTAAAATGCCTGATGACCTTCCTTTCCAAATTTGAAACATTTACTTGTCCCTTTAAGCCAACTCCCATCATGTTTCTTTCCACACTTTGAGCATAAGGGAAAACTCATCTTCTTTTCAGTGTGCTCTTTAGATTTTCCTTTGAATTCCATTTTCCTATTCTTATCAAACCCATGTTACTAATGGGTTACACCGATCTCTATCTCAACCTTGAGAGCACATCGAACAATTTCCTTATAGCTATTGAAGTCCCTTATGGCTAACACCCTTCTAAGACTTGGTTTTAAGCCAATAAAGAATTGATCGATCTTACGCTCAGGTTGGATAATAATACCAGAAGCGTACCTTGAAAGTCTTGTAAAATTTGCTTCATAGGTACCAACAGATTCATCATCCTTTTGCTTTAGTTCAAGAAACTCCTTCTCCAACTTTTTTCGAAGAATACGAGGGATGTACTTATTGAAAAATAAGTTCTTGAACTCGTCCCATTCCATATATTCAATTTCATCCCTTTGCCTCGTATTCTTAATAAGATTCAACCATTGATCAATATCTACTTCAAAACGATACACCGCTAAGATGAATTTATCATGTTCAGAACATTGAAGAACTGAAAATATCTTGTCAGTGGTACTGATCCATTGTTCAGCCACTAATGGATCAGAAGACCTGCTGAATGAAGGTGGGCGCTGCCTCATGAAGGATTCAATATAATGTTTCTCCTTCCTTTGCTCGTTTGGAAATCATGTATGATTCATAGCTTGAGAAAGTTGTGTGAGCATGGCTACAAGATTTTGCATTCCAGCTCCCATAATGTTTGGTTGCTCAGGGGGACAATCATTGCATTGCCCATAGCATTCCGCATTAACACGGTTCCTTCAGGTTCCAACCATTGACTAAAACCAAGAAGAATATTGTGAGAAACACTAATTATAATAAGAAAACCACATAATCAGGAATAAAATTTCACACTTAAGGTCTTATCATAGGTTGTTCATGGAAATTTCTAAAACACTAAGATTGTGTTCTATGCTTAGACTTATCCTTAGGGTTCTTACTAAGGATTTCACGTCCTAGTTTCCAAATGTTGACTATACCTTTCCTCTGATACCAACTATAATGACCCATACTTTACATACATTGTTAATACTTCAAAATTAAAGTACACTTATTACAACATATAACAAAACCATTAAAGGACCATATAGGTATAGTGTCTTTAACAATTGGAAAACATAAACAACTGGTTCATAAATCATCTAAATTGTCTCCCATTTATTTCATCATATCTAGAGTCCCTTTTTGGAATATCCTACTTAATATCCTTCTGCCAGACTTGGGGAATGAAAACATACAAAAGGGTGAGCTCAAATGCTCAGTAAAGGTAAACAAAAGAAATATCAATCACATCATATTCATAAGAACATAACATTTTGGAAATCTTAACCTGCAAAAGAGATCATAATTTCATAACATGGGATGAATCATAGTAGTGAAATGTAATCCCAATAATCATAACTTGAAACATGAAGCTTTTTGACATACACACATAATCATAGAAAATCATTTCTTAGTAGTCAAGACTCGTTTCCAAGACTATCTTAGTGGACAAAGTCCATTTCTGAACCGAGTTCATTCCTCGTTTCAGTCCTGTTTCACTGAACCGGTTTAACCTGCCGTTCCAGCCATGTCTATCTCATGAGATATAAAATCTTTACCCAATGCATTGGAGGGAGATATAGGTCCCACCCATATAATAATGATACCATTCTTATGTGTTAAACAAAATCATAAACCATACATCATAGCATAACCCATGTAATAAAAATGGAAATCTTAAACATCGTGACATCATAAAACAATTCATATAAGATAAAGGAAATCATTAAAATATTTCCATCACAACATAATCAAATCAATTTAATAATAGGGATCGAAAAAGAACCCTATATTATCTTAGATGGAAAATAATTTTGATAAAACATTTGAACTCCATTCTTGAGGAAAATATCCTTTCTACTTCAAAAACACTTTTCCTTTCTTAACATGTCATAAAATTTTAAACTAAAAGAAGTTGATTAAAAATAAACTTGAAAACATGTAAAGGAAGCTTCTTGGAAATAATGTTTTAAAAAAACATTCATTCCATATAAGTTAAAAAAACATTCTTCTCATACTTTTGTCAGAAAAGTCAAAAAGTACCCCGTACGAAAAACGACAAAAGATTCCTTTCATATATTTTACTAAAAACTCACCGAAGGGTAAATTGGATTTAAACAATTGTAGGTGGATGGATATAATATTACATATTTAGGAAACATGGATGTGGATGATAAAATACTCCCAGGTAAATTCTGAAGTATAAACAATCTCAGATAAAAATTGAGATTGCGAGATTGTCCCTTACCTTAGGTCTGATTTGCTTCGTAAGTTTCCGAAACTCCTGTATAATGATTTAAATAATGTCATTGACTTATTCCAGAATCATAATCATTGTTATGATATCGTATATGGTCATATTCTTATCTTCTTAATATTAATATTTCATTGCTGCTTGTTATTCGGGTGTTTATTAATTTTTGTTCTTATGCGTGTTTTGTCGAATAAATTATTATTCTTCTTTTTAGTTTATAGGTACCACATTTCAAGAATGGTATTAGTGTAATATATATCATATTCATTCATTCAATTCATTTATATAATCATTATGAAGTGAATATCATGTAGAACGAGTCGCATCACATCGTGGAGACGGTATTCCGTACGTATGCACGAGCGATGATATTGTTCCCATGATCATGGAATTGTATTGGAGTGTATGTATACTATTTCATAATCAATACCACTTTACAATAATAATATATATAGTAATTATTAACACCATTATACCCATCCAAGTAAGGTGGTGGTGGAAAATAGATTACACCACGGCGTGGAGACGGTATTCCGTACGTATGCACACGCGGTGATTTCATTTTCCATAGGATGCATAGAGAGTGAAATAGAGTTGTTTCATACTTATAATAACATATCAGTATATGAGTGATACTGATATTATTAATTCATAATTAAACAACTAAATAAGAATAAGTATAATAAGAAATAAAGTTGAATGAATCGGTAACAGATATTACCTCTTCTTTCGACACACCTTTTGAAACCTCCTCTTAGGGCACTAAGATTGGTCTTTGAAGAATTCCAGAACCTCTAGGATGTTTCTAGGGAAGTGGAGGGGAGAAATTTTCAGGGGTTGGCCGAGCTGGAAGGCTCAAAGTGGTGTGAGGAAGAGAGGGAGGAGGTTCCCTTTTATAAGGGAGGAGAGGAGCACCTTTGGAAAAACTAAAAATATTATTTTATTATAAAGTCATATTCGGTTTTAAATAGCTCCAAATTGATTTATTTTGAATCTAAGGTGGGGATAGGTAAAAATCATCTCATAAAATATAATTTATACAAGTTTAGATTTCTATTTTAACCTTATCAATTAGATTTATCTTTAAGTTAAATAATTTTACTCTTACCTTGTCTTTTTGTTTTCTTAAACTATAAGGTTAATAAACTTACTATAACAAGCCAAACGAACCCCAAGTTGTTTATTATTAGTATATATATCCTTATCTAATTCATTTGGCTGAACCTTATATTTTTAGGAATAAAATATCAATTAATAATATAATATTTGTTTTAAAAACTATTTTATGTCAATTTTGACACTATTTGGTAATTGATTTTTGTGAAAATCATAACAGAATTATTAGTTCGATACAAGTTAATTAAATCAATAATAACATGACATATTAACCTATAGATTTAGTGGGATTCATAAAAAGTTTCAAATTACAATTATTTGGGTATTTATAACATCAATTATGTCAATATTTCATTAATAATATAATTACTGTATCATCATTGTGGCATAAATAAATTAAATTATTTAAAGTCTAAAAATTACAAATAAAATACCATTATGTAGAAAATCGTTTTAGATTTATAATGAATATTTATAGTCGAATTTATCTTATGTATAACCCTATATTAAAAATGATTTACTTATTAAACATTGATTTTAACTATTTTAACCCTTCTTTAAATAAATTAATATTAAATGTCCTAATCTAATCCAAGTGGGCCTAAATGGTCATATTTTATTCCTAAGGTTTTTTTTGGACGAATTACACTTATCCAATAGAATTAGTACATGTTTTAGGGTAATAATAATATCATTTTTACCTTTAATTACCCTATTTACTTTTAACCATGGTAAAAAAAAGAAAAAAGTTACTATTCACCAAAAATTATTTTCATCTCATTGAACCAAATTTTACTTACTGACATCAACTGTGTCTCTCGGATTTTTGAAATTTCACTCACAGAAGCGGTAAAATTAGGTTTTATGTGAATTTGGAAATTCTCCAAGGAGGTGGTTTAAAGAAGGTGAAAAGTTCAATAAAATTTTTATATATCTAAAATTATTATAAAATGACTCCAATAAATTGCATTGAACTTATATAGGTATTATGTATCAACTTTGACCTAAAATAAATTAAAATAAAATAAACAATTATTTAAATAAATAGTCGGTTTTTAAATAGTAACCCAGTGTTTTCACTATTCATCAAAAATTGAAAGTTTTCAGAAAAATACCAAAATTTCACCCTAGGATAATTTCGATATTCCGAATCCAAAAATGAAGTCCGTTTTAAAAAATAAAAATTAAAAAAATTCAAAAAGTGGGTATTACTATTCATAACTGCTAGTTTTAATAATATTTTAATAGCATATCGTTGTTTTGTGAAACTCGGTATTACGTACGACACAAGCTATCGAGGAAGGTCAAGATTGCATGTGAAGCAAGCCAAGCTAGTGTTGTGTGTAGTGAAAGATTCCTTTGATGATTTCTATAACAAAATACTTCTCATAAAAGTCTCGGGTGTTACATCTCCCTTGGTGGTATATTCTAGTTTTGAAAAGTTGTTTCATTCTTAATGAGTTCATTTTCTTTGGTCTATAATAAATAGATCTTTCAAATATCTTGTCTTTTGATGTTTTTTTCATTGGTTGAAGTCTATGGAACATGTTCTTGGTGGATTGATTAAACTACTTGATGTTCCCCAGTGAAAGTTGGTGGAAATATATATAAAAATAATTACTATTTTGCATCAATATTAGAGAGGTTTTAAGGATACATGGGTGATTTAGTAACACTTGATGGATTCATCTCACATATTAGGTATTATGAAGTTGTGCTCAACACTTTTTTTAAGTTGAATATGGAGGAGGTGTTGAGGCTTTAGGGGGTTCTGAGGATGATCATATATGATTGTGATCCTGAGTTTACCGACAATGTTTGGAGAGGTATCCATCATACCTTTGACTCTCAATTATTTTATAATATTACTTTTCATCCATAGATGGTAGGTTGGATAAAGTGGACCATCTAACTTTAGTGGCCATGTTTCTCACATGCATTCAAAATTTTGGATGTTGGTTGGTGAGGTATATACCCTAGTTTTATTTTTCATAAAATAATAGTTATTACTCTATAATTGGTGTGCTTAATTATAATTTTTTTATACTCCACCTTACTGATCTCCTTTGTGTTGGACCGTGGTAAGAGATTCATATATACTTGTACTAGGATACGTTACAAGCATAAGAGAGAAGGTAATGGTTATCTATGAGTGAATGAATACACCACAATATCATTATAATTTATATCATGATAATATTATGAGGCCACTATATTTCAAAATTCAATATCTTTTTTAAGGTATCACTTTATCATTGTAAATTTTAGTTCAGTCATGGTAGTATTCCTCCCCAATTTATTGGGCCTTTTGAGGTGTTGGAACTAGTTTTGAGAAGTTTTGTATTGGTTATCACTTATCACATAGATGAGTCATATTCATCATGTTATCCATGTGTTGTAACTTCATCGATAACTTCATAATGATTCACACATCATCGACTGGGGTGATCTGGGAGTGGAACATGATACAACCTTAAACGATTGAGATGTTGAGATTCAATAGCATGAGGATATGGTGTTGTGAGGGAACTTTATTCTTCTGGTTCATGTCTTGTGGTAGCATAGTGTCTTATAGTAAATCACTTTTAAGAATAAGTGTAATAACCAAATATTTTATGGTATGTCTCTTTTTAAATTTAATCTCTTCAGTGGATGACATTACATAGAAAACTAAGATTTAAAAATGATTAAATATTGTTATTTAATTATGATAGTTATCTCCCCTTCATTGGAATTGTAGGAATTAATGGGATTAAATAAATAATGATAATATTTTTTATCAAATGTTAATAAAATTAATTTATTGAATACCAATTATTTATAAATTCATATAAAATTCAATTGAATGTAAAGGAAGTGTTTTTATAGAAAAATTGTTTTTATGCCCACAATGTATTTTTATAATAATAAATTAAATTAATCACTATTAGTGTGAGATATTATTGAAATAAATATTTTATATATTCATTAAAAAAATTAAATTCATGAAATGTGTAGGACATGCTTAAGATAAGAATAAATCCAATTTTAAGCTTAAAATTTTATATTTTTATAAAATGCAATTTTGTCTCCCTTTAATGGTGCGCCTATTTTATATATAAATTTTGGCACTTTTATAAATTTTAGTTGAAAAATAAACATAATTTTTAAAATAAATATATCAAAATTTTCTTAAGGTGAATATTTGGTTTTTTTGACAAGTTTCATTATTTGATGAATATTGAAAAAATATTATATTTTATTTGAAAACCGCATTTTCATATGATTTATTTATATAGTTAAATTATATTTCAAATTGTTTTTAAAGTATAAATAAATATATTATACATCAATCAAACCAATTTAGATCATTTTAATCAATTTCACAATGAAACTGGATGTAAATACATTTCAAACATTTGAACTTTTCACTTTAAAAACTCATTTTTTCATTATTTCTATGGGATTAATTTTAAATATAATTTTGAAAATTTTTTGAATTAAATTCAGTAAAATGGTTTCCATATTTATAATCATATGGTCAAATTATATTTTAAGGTCAATTTATTTTTTATTTATAAAAATTTTATCATGGTAAAAAAATATTTATCGTATTATAGGTAAAATAGTGACAAGGGTTAAAGTCAAAAGGTAAAAAGTTAACATACCTAAAAAATACATCATTTAATCAGTGGTTTAGTTTTTCATCTATCCTAAAAATAGTAAAAAATATTAATTTACAATATAATTCATTAAATTAATTCCACTTCAATGTGGATGGATTTATATATAAAATAATTATTATTTTAATCACATAAACCCACATCTCCTAAAGTGTAAATACCACCCTTCCCCCACACCATTTCAACCCAAAATCCTTGAATATCTGCAAATATCTATCAGAACATATTCTACACACTCTCCTCACATCCATTTTCTATTTTCTTCCCAAAATATCAAATAAAAGGTCCTTAAGGATTCCTCTAAGGAGATGAAATTCAAGATGTAATTTTCTCAAAACACCTCACTTATTTTCATTTTTATTATTCTTTCTCCTCATATCAGTCACCCATAAAATAATAATAATTATATAATAATGTAAATATTATAATATAATGTTTATAATTTAATATCCTATATCATTACCTCTAATTACCACCTCTTATTCAAATAAACGAAACGATTGTCCATGTTACGGAAATTAACAGTCTTAGTGAATAAGAATTTTTATTTGTTTTCCATTACCACATTCATGTCTGGTCATAAAACTATTTTTATGGTTAAATATGATTTTAATAGGTATATTATAACCTATTTCATGTTTTGAAACTATTATATACTCATAATAGTAAATAAAATAAAACTATTTTGTGATGATCGGAAAATCACCAAAATAAATTAAAAGGTTATCATTAAATCATTATCAAATGAATCATCCTCATGCGGCATGAACTTCCTTCTTAAAGATAGGGGATGTGATGGAAAAGTTTCATGACCATAATTTATTAATATTAAAATAGATAATGTCCCCTGATTCCTGCCTCCAGTAGGGCCCAATGTGGCGACCAACACAAAGGGTATTCAAATCTCGCAAAAATGGAAGGCACTAGAATTTTTATAGTAACCAAGATCATGAGTTAAGATGTATAAACCTAAAAAAAATAGAAGACATATATATATATATATATAAGAATCCAAAATCCCTCCCACATGAATTTTTAAAGTAAAACTACTAAAAATAAAATGAAAAAATCCAAAGTAAACACCAAATGAACAAAGCTAAGTAGAAACACCAAAACTATCCCAATGCCAGAGCTAGAAAAGTACAACATGGTCTATGTAATCTCCATGTAAACCTGAAAACATTTTTATATATGTAGGGTTACAAAAAAATTATACATAGTAAAAAAATCCAAATTCACTCATGCCCAAGTGGGAGAAGCATACTAATTCCCCTTTGAGAAAAACAACAGAAACTAAAAAGAAACTAACAAGGTATAAAATCCACCCCATCACCCCCAAGGCATGTTCACCTTAGTTGGTTGAAAAGACCATCTATACTTGGGAGAGGGTAATGATTCTTTATTTTCTCCTGATTCAACCTTTGGTAGTCTATGCACATCCTTAGACCACCATCTACCTTCTTTACGAAGAAGACCGGAGCAACCCATGGTGACACACTGGGCAGGGTAAATCCCTTCTTCATCAAATTGTCAATCTGGATCTACAACTCCCGCTGCAGAAAAGGTGTCATCTTATTAGGAGACATCAAAATCAGACTATCACTGGGTTCTAAGTCTATCTCAAACTCAATGTCACGCCGAGGGTGTAGATTCACAACCTCCTTAGGTAAAACACCCAAGAACTCCTTGACAGCTCCTGAATCCTCCACTACTTCAGCATCCACTGATTCCACTGATTTCACAGCCAATAAATAAAGAAGAGTCACCACACACTGGATACCCCTAAGATAAATCCTATCACCAATGAAATCCACATGTTGGTTGTCCATGTCTGAAAACATGACTCTCTAATGGTAGTATTTGATGACAACATGCATGGAAAAAACTATTCGATCACAAGGATGACATTGTATGGCTATATCTATAGTAATAAGAGTTCCCCACAAGACTGATGTGGCCCCAAAATCAGTTTGCATCCCCAAAAAACATAAAAAAATGTGGTTTGACCTCCGACCAGTGTACTCAGCACTAGGGGCATAGAATGTCCCTCTATGTATCATCCTATAGAATGGTACAGACCAGGTGAAATAAAGGAGTGTGAATCCCCTGAATCAAACAAAGTAAAAGAAAGAGTATTAAACACACTAATCGTACCTTGAACGATATTCGGCTTCGCTAGAACTACTTCCTTGGAGGGATGAAACTAACCACACCCATCTCCTCTTCCCTTCTATTATTGACCGTCTCTTTGACCACATGTGGTTTGAGTTCATTAAAAAAATTCTAAGGTTGGACTCCACATACTTTGTCTCCCCTTGGTGGAGTAGGGGCTATTGTCCCTACTACTGGAATGACCTAGCCGACAACTACTGCTGAGGTGGTCGCTGAGCCTACCCACCACCACCGTACTGAGCTCGAAATGGGAATTTACTCTGAAGGGTTCTACATCCTCCACAAGAAAAACACCTTGGTCCCAAGACTATGGAAAAAGCAGGAGGACCAGAAGGTCGAAGTTGAAACTGCTGAGGTCGAATTCCCTCTAGATGAAACCTCAAAGACCCCAATGCCTAAGACCTACTACTATAATCCTTTCCCTTTGTAGAACCATTTTGGAACCCCACTCTTTTTATACATCCTCATGAGTGTGTCCTCTCAACCACTTACACCTTATTCTGGACCTCTAGGTATGTCGGAAAGGTAAAGGGAGTAATTACATGCTAGAGGGAGGGAAAAAGTGCTTCCTCTAAGCATCTCTCCCGAGACTCCTCATCTAGAAAGAGTTCTGAAGCAAATCAAAAGAGATACTTGAACTTTATCCCTAGTTCTTATACTAACATACTCTCCTATTGAAGGTAGAGTAGCTTTTTTTACTTCTCGTTGTTTATTGTCGAAGAAAGGAATTCCACCTAGAACTCCTCAAAATTGACCCACAGAACATAAGCTTCCTTCCTCTCCCCCAAATATTGTTTCCACCACTGAAGTGCAACTCCCCTCATCTGACTAACAACAAACAGAACCAAGTACTCTTTCGGATCCCAGATCAGGCTAAAGATAAACTAGATCCAACTCTCAGTCTCCATGTATGATACACTAAACTCATACATTCCTAGAGTCTTCCACTAGAAATAATGAAGCGTATTCTACCACTGATTTTCCTCCTCCTCTAGATCAATCCTCTACCGATCAGCCAGATTGACCAGTTAGGCCTCCGCTGCCTGATCCACTCATGTATGAAGCCCGGGTGCCATAGATGGAAGGTAAATAAGGATATCCTTATCCCAAGTAGTATGGAATTTTTTTAGGATTAATTTTATCTCGTTTTTTATTTTAATTTCCAAAAAATTACCAAAAAAACCAGAACATATATCATCATGATGCATGTTCCTTTTCTAGGGTCCCTTCCACGCAAATGGTGTAGCCTCAATAGATCATTCGTTAAGCTCAAAGTCCTTATTTTAGATCATGGGGGGCCTAAAATCCCACATCCTAGCTGGTCTTCCCTGTTATATATCAGCACCAAGATCACCTAACATGATGTCCCTACCAACCCATGCAATCCTCATTTTTTCTAACTCCAAACTTCATCCTATATCAAAACCATCACCTCTGATACCATTCTATCAGAACCCTCATTTCTCAATATAAGGGAAGGGATGGAAAATATTTGTGACCTACCTTCTTCAAGATGAAAAATATATAATGAACCCCATGTCCCACCTCTAGTAGGCCCTAGGGTGGTGACCAACACCAAGGGTTTTCAAAACTCACAAAATTGGAGGCAATAGCATTTTTATAGTAACCAAGATCAGAATATAAGATGTATCAACCTCAAAATAACTCCAATACATATATAAAAAATAATAAAAAATCCATCCCACATGCATATTTAAAGTTAAAGTTCTATAAATACAATGAAAAACTCCAAAGTAAATACCAAAATAACAAAACTGAGCTGCAGCACAGCAACTACCCCAACGCTCGAACTAGTAAAATCCATCATGGTCCATGTAATCACCCTAGAAAACTGAAAATAGTTTATATATTTAGGGTGAGAATAAAAGTAAACTAAGTAGTAAAATCCAAAGTCACTCATGTACAGGTAGGAGAAGCATAATAATTCCCCTGTAAGAAAAAAACAGAAACTCAAAATCCCCTAACAAGGTATACTATCCACCCCAACCTCACCAAGTAAATCTCACCCAAATAACGTAAGTCATATAATGCAATGTAGTAAGCACATCAATGATAAGTTACCCCAAAACACTTCCCACTAGTTAACTACTCATCCCTAATGGAAAACATCCTCACACTACCACACTCGTCCACAAGGCCCATTGTCATAACTCTCACACACACACCTGCACCACATACAACATCCCACTCATATAAACCTTGGAAACAACCACATCAAATCCCTCCCTCAGACACCTAGGACAAAAAATTGCAACCTCAACCCAAAGACACCTGGGAAAGTACAACATATCTCATCCCAAAGAAAACTGGGAAGCACACCTCACCCGCAGACACTTGGATCTCACAACCACATCACAACCTGCCTGATGAGTCTAGGGCCACCACTACCTAGAAGAGGGAGAAGAGAAGAGACAATAACCATCGATTTATCCTCCCACCAGAATGTTGGGAAGAACACCCTCCCCCATAACAATGGTGGTGTTTTAAACGTAGTGCTCAACACGGGTGGGGTGCATATAGACTTCACAAGGAACTACATGTATATATATATATGTACCAAACACTCATCCCAACCTATGGTTTTTAAAAACAACAACCATCCCACACTAAAACTAGCCTTACTGCCATCCCTACATGCACTTATCACCACGAACGATGGCCACTTCTGTAAGTTGATAAATGAATGTCTATTCACAACAAGACACAAATCGAAACATACACCTAGAAAATTAATTTAACCTGTTTTCATTTTGCATTATCAATTTATTTATTTATTTATTCAATCCCTACCCAGAAAACTACCATAGACAACACACCACATGTAACATCATAACCTACAAACACTTCACAAAGTCTCTGTAAAATATAGGTGAAAGGTCCACATAAGGTAACACCATCCTTCTTCAAAATTATCCTGACCAAACTATCCTCAGAACCCCCATTGCATGAAAAGAACCACATAGAGAAAAACAAAAAAACTCAGCCAGCTTCCAGTCCCACTGCATAGTCCCCTTTCATGAACACTCTCCCAACCACTGTCACCATCATTTTTAAAATTCATGTCACCCTGTCCTTCCTATCAACAAGTAAAACCCCAACACATCTCATATCAAACACACTCGATAGCTCCACTTCATAACAACACCACAACCATAAATATAAACATAGCACAACCTGAAACAGCATCTTTGCTGCCCAATCATTCCCCATATGCAGTCCCAAGGAATAAGAAGTTCATCCATTCCACAATCAATAAAACTATCAACCTAATATTCCATTTCACCACTCGTACCACCCCATACACATAGCCACACTCCCATCCACAATACCACATGACCATCGTGAAACACAAGGTTGAACAGAACCATACACTGAACAAAACCACACAAAACAGCAAGGTGTATTTAGATTTAACCGCACTCATTCTTTAATTCCAATTTTATAATTCAGGGGTGATCACATGACAAGTTGGATCTTGGGGAATCCATATATTTAACTGGGTGTTCATGGTTAATCAATTTCATAATTTCAGCCATTTGATATGGAAACAACAACAAATATACACAACTCATACAGGCGTGCAAATAGAGGCCACCAATGACCATGATTTTCAGAAGGCATACAGCTCTTAAAAAACAAAACATGGATCAAGGATAATGTATAGAAAAAATATATCATCACCATCATATTCCCATAATCTCATTTATTACATCTTAATATATTCATTAAATTTGGTTCCAACTGTATTCACAAGGGGACATGTGTACCCCCACCCAGAAAGATACACAAGTAAAAGAGAGATGAAGGAAATACCTAATTGGAATAATAAACGATCAGAAATTCTTTATTCTACCCAAAATAGGGGGTCACACAAGTAGAAAGAATAACTCCAAGGAAAACTAAATCCACGGCTATAGCACATATGTGACTTCTCTGGGTAGAATGGTTCTGGGTACACAAAGAGGAGACTAAAGAGTTCAAAGTAATAGAGGATCATGGCTTTAGAAAATCCATATCCTATATCAATAGAAGGGAAACAGTTTATGGGGACCTTAAAGTTGGATCATGGTCAAGATGACACAGTTTTACTATTTCAAAGTCCCAAAAGCATTAGGATACTAATGATATAATTAATATCCTTTTAAACGCCTTTAGAAATTCACAAACAAGGAATTAAACTCAATTTACTTCAAATAAAATGTAAGATGGGAGAAACTAGAAAATTTTGGTAATGATTCACTGATGGGTGAGTCACCAAAATGATTCACAGGTAGTGACTCATCAACAGTGAGTCACCGACGTTACCCACCGAACCCAGACTCATTGACACGAGTCATTGATGCCTGACCTACTGATGTTCGGCCTACTGACACCTGATATACCAACATCTGACCTAATGACACCCAGACCAACCGATGCCACGTCCTACATATGCCACAACCTGCTGATTCTTGGACCTACCTATATTTTAACCTAACCATGCCTTGACCTACTGATACCTTAACCTATGGATGTCTTGACATACTATCTCTCTAACTCATCGACGCCCCGACCTACCAATGGTGAGATAGTGATGCTGAGTCACTGATGTTGAGCTACCAATACTTAGCTATAAATGATGAGTCATTAACACATACTACCAATGGAAAAACTATAATTTTGGAAAACTCTTGAAATGAGCTATTGTTCCATCCCAGAACACCCCAAACACTGGATTTTGACAAAGTAATGGATAGAGGAGGTACGGGCCATTACACCATGTATGAATGAAAAATGAAAATAGAAATATTTAAAATTATGCAAGTGCATGAATACCATTTCATTTTACTTATAGATTTTTATTTCCAATTTAAAAATTCCATAACTATACACAAATGAACCGACCATGGAACAATGAAATGAACTCACCCAAAATAATGAAAATAATAATAAGAATTATTAATGAACGGGTGGTAAAATGTTATAAATAATCATATAAGGAATTATAAATATAAATATACTTCAATAATGAGTAAATAAAATTATTTAAACCATTATACAGGAGATTAATGAATGCTACACTAAAGGGAAGTGTGAGGTAAGGGTTCTCTCATCTCACTTTCACTTATGTGAGATATATGCCTTATTCACCACTTATTTTTTATTGTGTGGTGTATATACTTCCCATGAATTTATTTTAAATTTATAATCCCAAAAATTATTGGGATTTACATATACATTTGATTATATATATTTTATGGGGTTTATGGTTTCAAAGCTTTCAAAGAGGTAGTGGTTTTTTGTAACAATTTTCCTTTGAGATATTTGTTATGTTATACACCTATATTCTTTTATGAGGTTTATATAATTAAAATTTCACATGTTATATCATTAATATACTTATTATAATGATATTATATGTTTCATTTAATGTTATTCTTTTATTTTTCTTATAATTCAAAGGTTTCAAAGTGGTATGGGACACTTTGTAATGTTTAAAGATTATTTTCCTCAAGAAATTTTCAATGATATAATTTAAATAATTTTCATAAATGTTGAAATAATTTGTTGAATATTGTGCCTAATTTATGTTTATCTCTTATGATACCATATTCCATAATTTATTAAATGGTTAATGGTCAGTTTTACTAGGGGTGTATTGATATTCCATATAACTAGTTCTTCCAATACAAACATTTAATAATTTGTTCAATTGTGTTTTTTATTCATTTTCAGAATTCATTGTACTTAGTAAGTGATGGGTAAGGCCCTATATATCCCCTAGATGAATTTATATGTCTCATGAGACAAACCATGTTAGATTTTTCTTGAGGCCTTACCTGTTTATTTTTAGATGTCTTGGCCGAGGACACGATGGTAAGTTTCAGATGTCTCACATTATGAATTCCATCATTATGTGATTAGTTATTGATTTTCAATGTGATTATTTTATTAGTATAATATTCATGGTTATGTTTTATAGATAATATTATTGTTATGGAATTATTTGACTATATTTTATTCCTACCATATTATTCTCAAATTATTTATTAAATGGAATTTTATTTAGTTATTTACATTTCCATAATGTTTATTACATGATTACTCATAGATTGTGATGTATTATTAACCTTATTGAGCATTTGAAATCACCCCTTTATTATGTTTTATTTTTACCAATGATTAAAATTATTTTCTTATAAGTGATATGTAGGGTTAATCTAGAATATCGACGGAGTTCTAAAAGGATCTGTTGTATTGTGTTTTATATTTTGAATTATAATGTAAGGTTCAAATATGTATCAACTTTTACAAAACAAATAAACTCTTCTATCCTTCAGGATGAGATTCCATGTATCTTATTCGAATTTAAAAAAGTAACAACCAACTCTAGCCTACTAGGGTTGGAGTTGTTATAGTTGGTATTATATTAATTTTAGTAGAAACCTTGGTGACCAGAGTTAGAAAAAATTGATGAAAGAACAAAACCCTATGATAGAATTTTGATTTACTCCCAAGGAAACCAAGATAATAATTTATATATTAATTATACCTAAATTATCAATTTAGGCAATGTGATTCACTAGTTCTGAGAATATAAATTATGTTTCATAATTTTATCATCTAATCAAGTGTATGCCATCCTTTATAAATTGAACTTAACAAAAGGAATGAGAACCATATCAATTCACATAATCCAAAGAGTAAGAATGATCATTTCTTCGATGGGTTTAAGCCAACAATTCAAAGGAAAATAGTCTCCTAAACATTCTCATCATATGAATATATATTTTCTTGTGATATTGAGATACAGAAATAATTCTCTTATTATTATGCAATTGGAGTGAAGCACGAGAACAATAGTATAGTTGCGGAATATATGGATAAATAAAATAAGAGAAAGAAGTGTTTTTTACATGTGATAATTGTGGAAAGAAACACCATGGTACATGATTAAAAGTAATGGGAGTCTTCTAAAATTATGAACAGAAATAACATTTTTCTTTTGAATACAATGTTAAGAAAATGGTTTCCAATGTATAGTGATTAAATTTCAAGAATATGGGACACTATGAATATCAATATCTCAAGCATCAAAAGAATATAACTAAAAGGAAAAAAATTGATCATGGTAAATCTTATGATACTACCATTTAAAATAATGAATGATTAATATTTTTATGTTTGGATTCAGAAATTATGTTTTAAAGGTATTTTATCAAGGATATTCTGGTTATAATAACCACTAGATACAAAAGTATTGTATTGTAGTAATTCTTCTTTAAGGATGTTGAAGTATGAATGTTTTAATTAAGGTTTTAAGGTGATCTAAGTATTCATATATTTGGTATGTGAGATTAATAGTAACATTATTCTATTTAGGGAATCTAATGCTATGTAGATTTTTGAAATTTAGTGACCTTCCTTCTAAATTTTTGTTTGTTGAATTTAAGGAGATGTGTTTCAGAAAAGTCTTAAGATTAAGTAATTGGGGAATGGATTAAGTTGAAATTTGGATATTATTGTTTTTTGATAACATGTTATAGCCATTTTGGATTCAGTTAATATTTAGAGGTTAAAGGGATGACTTTTTGGATCTTATATGATTCATAAAAGTGATTCAATCATGTGTAAAGACCCGATATTTCCATGGAAATTTATTTCCTAAATACATTGGAATTTTATGAGTCTGCAAAAATTTACTGCGCTTGATTATGAGGCCCGGTGTGCCCAGAATCGATTTCTGAAGTTTTGTTCAGGTATGTTCAGTAAATGTGCAAGTGGGATTTTATAAATTTTGAACCGGTGCTCAGAACTAAAATCTGAGGGCACCGTTGAAATCACAATATCGATATTCTCTTAATAAGACTTTCACTTCGACGGTAGTGAGTCGAGGATAAAAGTTAGTTTTTGGGTTTTCTTTAAAAAAAATAAAGTGTAGCACTTTATTTTATTTTTGAGCCTCCATGTGAGTGTAGATAGTTGGAACCTCCACTTGGGAGTTGATGGTGGGACCGCCACACCCCAACCTCCCATGAGAGGTTGTGGTGGTGGGGCCCACCCAAGCATAACCTTCCGCGAGAGGTTACGACGTGGGGACTACACGAGACCCATAACCTCTCTATTAAATGATATGGGTGGGGACCACCCGAAACCTATTGATGATGAAGGATAAAACCTTCCACCTATCCCTCTTTATTTAGGGAGAGCCTATTTCCATTCACCTAATTAAATGTGACACCTCTCACGAATTTAATTAGGTGGGGCCCACTCATTTAATTCTTCAATTTTGAATTATGTGCCAACGTTGTAAGAGAAAAACCCTCCTATTATTTTCATTGGCATAATCTTCTTTTTGGTGGAGGCTTTGAGAGGAAAGCTAGGGAGAAAATCTCCCAACGAAGAACACTGGTGATGCTCTTTCTTCTTCGACTTCCTCCCCAGCAACCTACCAATCAACTCTCTACAATTTCGTCAAAGAACTAACGCTGCTCGGAATTTAGGACGTGCGGAGGACATGAAAAATGGCAGTCTCCACTGTCTACCTTTCACGACTCCATCAACAAACAACAAGCGTCGAGCAACGAATCAAAAGGTAGGGGTTTTTTACTTTAAAGTACCATATTATTCCTTCCTTAAACGAAGAACGTTGATGTTTACTTTTTGCGGGTGGGGTGTTGTGTTTCGTTCTTGTTATCCTATTGCTACCACCCTAATTGCAGAGGGTGCGGGCCAAACCAACATGGCCCAAACCCTCTGTTGTTCTTTTTGTGATGACTCCACGACAGCATGGCAATGAGGCGATGGCAACAAAGACGGTGATAAAGGCCGCACTACCTGCGGCTTACCCACGTGCTACCCTACGTGCTCCGGAATACCCCACACAGGCCTGCCCGCGCGCTGCTACGCCCCGCACCGGCCTGCCCACACGCCTCGCACCGCCTGCACGCACGCCCCGCGAGGTGCCCGGCGCCCCGGCCCGCTGCTCGGCACCCCGGTGCCCTTCCCGGCGCCACCGCTGCCCCCTGCTTCAGCCTGCCCTGCACACCCGCGAC
The DNA here is from genome assembly GCA_963277665.1 of Viscum album. Taxonomy (NCBI): domain Eukaryota; kingdom Viridiplantae; phylum Streptophyta; class Magnoliopsida; order Santalales; family Viscaceae; genus Viscum; species Viscum album. Next base: position 120,551,174 of record OY728137.1, read on the forward strand.
CTTCCTACGCCCCGCATGACCTGCCCACTGGCCTCCCAGCTCTCGGCCTCCCGAGCTGACCTGCGGTGTTTCCCCATAGTGTCGCTGGAAGAACTGTCCCGGCCTCCCGGGCTGAGTCACCAAGCCGCATACGTGGCGATGTTTGGGCCGAACCTCCCTCGCAATCCGCTGGGCCAGGTCATGTATACCATGCCTAACTTAGTAGGATAGCCCACCCATCGGGTTGGGTCAGACCAATCGGGTCTATCTGGGTTGACCCGGACCGGGTCGACCCAGACCGGGTTGGGCCGAGTCGGTCGGACCGAGTCTGACCGGACCCAGGCCCACTACCGACCCTTTACTTACTTTGGCCATAACTTTGACACCGTATGTCGATTTGACGAACCGTCAGCGATGCTAGTAATCTCAGTAATAGACAGTCCTTTTAGTATACCCCACTGGAGTTTGGGTTATAGTTGAGTTATGGTCAGGTTGGATCATACACGAATCTAACAGGGCCCCCGGGACTAAAAGGCTAATAACTAACAGACCGGACGCCTGATTGGCGCGCGGTCTGTTGCATTGAGACCTCTATGACGTGGCAGTAGTTTGAGATACTTCTATGTTGGTTTTTGTGAAACTTGTAGTATCAACTTGTAGCTTGTGGAGATAACCCTCCTGGTGACGAGTGATCAGATTGCAGAGACCTAGTAGCTGGCTGAGACTTGACGATTGCTGACCGATTGACTCAGAGTGATTCTAATGGCCCAGTGGGGAGCGCTTGGTTGTAGCAGCAGACCCACGGTGGATGAGTTCTTAGTTGTAGAGGCATACCCACAGTACTCGACAGAAGGAGTACCTTTGTAGGCTCTGAGGGGGAGCGCTTGGTTGTAACGACAGACCCATGGTGAGGAGCATCTCTGTGTGAGGGCGTCAGACCCACAGTACTTGACAGGTGGAGTACTTCAGCAGTGCAAGGTTACTGGGAAGCACTTGTTTGTGGTGACAGGCCCACTATACTCAACAGAGGTGGAGTTCTCCAGCATTCATGGTTTCTACATCGTGAATAAAAGTCTTGGTTTGAGCTGATTCAATGACTTATGTGTTTTCCTCGTGATTGAGATGGGTTACTTGATAACTTAGGTATATGTATGGGCATATACCTAAGTAAAAGTTATCTGTGGATTTCATAACTTGTTGTTTATCCTTGTTAGATTTTGTGAGACCTTGAGGGTCTTGGGGTCCCTACTGAGTATCCTTATACTCACCCCTGCACGGGTTATGCCTGCACCTCATTGTGTTGGTTGCAGACGACGGACAACATTGACTGAGGCCGAGAGTAGCAGGACCGGACGGTACCCTGAGGTGGACCACTCGGAGTGATGGTACAAAGAGTGGACAGATGGACTTGGAGTGATGAGGAGGCCATCTGTACCAACCCTTCTGGTAGGAACCCCAGAGGAAGACCATGTAGCTGTTTTAATAGCTTTCAGTTGTACCTATACTTTACTGTTGGGCTTTTATTTCCAGCCCCTTTTTTTTACATCACTCTCTTTTGTATATAGTTTTACTTAGTGTTTTACTTCTAGTTGTGTACTATACTGTGTGTTTTTCAGTTTATAAAGGAAATGCCTTCCCAATTTAGGGGTTACTCCTTTCGTGCTAGTCTCCAGCCCATGGCCTATGGAAGGCAGGCTTGGGGTAGTCACGATATAGGCCCCGGGGGACGGGTGGTGGAAAATTTGTATCAAAAGAGTCGGTTCTATTGCAGAACTTAGGACTCTGATTTTTCTTTTCTATAAAGAAATAGTGTTAAGGGTACTAAGTGTGGTTTTCAGTTCAGGGAGTCCAGTGTTGGGGCGGATGACCGATGTGTCCATACATCAGGACCCTGACTTCTGATTTCCAGCTCAGTGCACGAAAAACACTGATTGTGTGTTTGTTTTCAAAAGTTTTTCTGTAAGTCAGCTCAACCAGGTCAGCTCACCAGGTATATTCTTTTGACCGTGTCACATCTGTTTCTTTTAGGATGCCTCCCCATAGAGCCTCGAGAGTCGTACGCTCTGACATCCCACCGAGCGATGAGGCTTTAGTGCAGGGCCCTTTACCAACAGAGGCACCAGCGGTACGACATCCCGTTGGGATACCAATTCCACGAGCCCCGGCAGCAGACGATGCACGCTGCTTGAACATGTTGCATGAGTTCCAGTGCTAGAGGCCACCCAGGTTCAGGGGAGAGACGGACCCACATGTGGATGAGGATTGGCTGGAGGCTATGGTGAGAGTCTTCCAACTGGTAGGGACACCAGCCGACGTCATGGTGATCCTTGATGTCAGCCTCCTTCAGGCTGTAGTAGGCAGATGGTTGAGCCTGATACTCCAGGTTTATGACGAGGTGACACTACTCTTGTTAGACTTTGAGAGCCTATTCCGGACAGAGTCTGTACCAACCACCTTTCATACAGTGTAGATATAGGAGCTACTGCATCTACAGTAGGATAGCATGACGGTGGCGCAGTACTCAGTGAGGTTCACTGACCTCTCACGCTACTCCACAGATATGGTGTGGGGCCCATTATTTAGGGCATGGACCTTCGAGAAGGGCCTCAGGCGAGAGATAAGATCTCTAATGATCTCACTTAACATCCGGACGTAGACGGGGGTGTTGGAGAAATCCATACTAGTGGAGAGTCTCCAGCAGCGAGACCCACCACTAGTCGACATACAACATAGTCTTCTGTAGCTGGAAGTAGATAGATGATACAGAGGTCCAAGAGGACCAGATCTATAGGTTGTCGACTGTATGACTCAAGATCAGATGTTCAAGGAACACAGGGTGGAGACAGACCTTCCAGGAGTGGGTAGTGTTACTCATGCAGCGGACAGGGTCACATGGCTTGTGACTGTCTGACCCGCCACACAGACGATCAGCAGACAGTTGAGGGACCAACCAGGAAGAGGCAGAGGTTCGATCGATGCGGTCCACAAGGAAGAGGCGAACATGGCAGAGGAGCTGGATGTACATCTGGTGGTGGATGACGTTTTGAGGTGCTACTGCCACCACCAACAGGAGGTCCACCCCTATCGCAGGGAGCCGGTGGGCAGCGGAGAGAACAACTTCAGGCAGCTGAGGCCTTTGATCACGGTGCTCTGGAGATGATTCGTTGTATGATCTGTGTCTATTCCACCATAGCTGCAGTTCTTATAAACACAGGTGCGATTCATTCTTTCATAGCCACTGCCTCTGTTCGGAGAATGGAGATTCCGGCGGAGCAATTGGCTCAATCCTTATAGATAGAGACTCCCACGAGATCTAATTTGACGATTGTTCACTGGTTCCGGCAGTGCAAGCTTACTCTAGGAGACAAGAGTTTCAGTTGGGATCTCCAAGTAGTGGCATCGAGGCCTTACGACGTCATTTTAGGTATGGACTGGTTATCTACAGTCCATGCCCAGATCGACTATATTAGGCGAAAAGTGCGGTGTGACGTCATGGATGGGACCAGGTTTACCTTCACTAGTGAGAAGGAAACCTTTACAGTATAGGACGGTCTTACTCGGAGGAGGGTGCAACCGATCACTCACCAGTTGGCTTTCCTTACCCTCCGAGTAGTTGATGCGTAGAGTCCGACTTACCCTGTTGTGGTGGACCAGTACGCGGATGTTTTCCTTAACGATGTTCTAGGATTACCTCTTCACAGATAGGTATACTTCTACATTGACCTATACCCTGGGACAGTAACAATATCTACACCAATATATTGGATGGCTCCCACTGAGCTTCACGAGCTACGGGTAGAGCTAGAGGACTTGCAGGGAAAGGGATTCATCTGGCCCAGTGTTTCTCCCTGGGCAGCCTCGATTTTGTACTCCAAGAAGGCGGATAGGAGCTTGAGGCTCTGTGTCGACTACCGTCGCCTGAACCAAGTGACTGTGAAGAACAATTAACCACTCCTGAGGATTGACGACCTCTTTGATTAGCTCAAGGGAGCATGATGGTTCTCAAAGATAGACCTCAGATCAGGTTATCACCAGCTCAGAGTTCGAGACAAGGATGTGCATAAGACGACCTTCATGTGTCAATATGGACACTACGAGTTCTTGTTTATGCCATTCGGCGTAACCAACGCTCCAGCAGTGTTCATGAGTCTCCCGAATAGGATCTTCCAACCTTACCTTGATCTATTTGTCGTAGTCTTCATCGACGAAATTTTGATTTACTCAACTACTGAGGAGGATCGTGCCTACCATTTGCGGGTAGTACTAGACACACTCCAAGAGCACCAACTTTATGGTAAGCTCTTGAAGTTCCAGTTTTGGATTCAAGTGGTTAATTTCATGGGACACGTCATCTCGGAGGCTGGAGTTGCAGTAGATCTAGCGAAGATCGAGGCGGTACTTTCTTGGGAGCCACCAAGGAGTGTGATGGAAGTACGGAGTTTCTGGGGTTTGGTTGGCTACTGTTGGAGATTCATTCCAGACTTCTCTAGAGTTTCAGCACCACTTTCATCCTTGACGAAGAAGGGTAAACCCTTCATGTGGTCAGAGAGATGAATCAGAGCTTTCCGGAGCTAAGGAAGAGGTTGACTAGTGCCCCCATCCTAAGGCTTCCAGAGGAAGGTGTAGGGTATGTAGTTTACTGCGACACATCAGGGACAGAACTTGGGTGTTTCCTAATGAAGGAGTGAGAAGTGATCACTTATGGTTCTCAGCAACTGATACAGCATGAGAAGAACTATGTTACCCATGACCTGGAGTTTGTAGCAATGGTATTCACCTTGAATATGTGTCGGCACTATCTTATGGGTGAATGTTTTACTGTGTACTATGATCACAAGAGTCTCAGGTATATCTTCTCTTAGAAGGACCTGAATCTGAGACAGAGGTGATGGCTTGAGTTCCTCTACGACTATGAATTTGAGATAGTCTATACTTCTAGGAAGGGGAACGTTGTTTTAGATGCGCTCAGTAAGAGATCTAGTATAAAGCTGCTAGGAGAGGCGACAGAGCAGCTGGTTGCCTTGCAGATATCTTTTGTGGATAGAGATGGAGAAGCCTATCTACAGTCTCTTATAGTCACTCCCCCACTTCTTCAGCGAGTTAGGGAGGCACAGCATGGGGACACTGACTATGAGACACGATGTGCTCAAATATCCACAGGAAAAGCACCTGATGGATTTTCTGAAGGTGGGGATCACATCATCCTCTTTAGAGGACCTACCATGGTACGAGTAGCACTTCAGGTGGAAGTGTTGAGGGAATTCCACACTTCCCCTCTAGCAGTACATCCAATAGTGGAAAAGATGTACCAAGACCTTTGTCGACAGCATTGGTGGCCAGGTATGAAAAGGTAGTAGCGGAGTTTTTCTCTCGGTACCTCACCTGTCAATAAGTGAAGGCGGAGCACCAGGTACCAGCAGGCTTGGTTCAGCCTTCAGAGGTCCCAGAGTGGAAGTGGGATGGGATATCCATGGACTTCATGATGGGTCTTCCACGTACATCCAGGGGTCACAACTCGATTTGGGTGATCGTCGACCAACTCACCAAGTCGGCCCACTTCCTACCGATCAGAGAGCAGGGCTCAGTAGAGAGCTTGGGAAGCCTCTACATGTAGAAGATTGTGTGTTTACATGGAGTACCATCCTCTATTGTCTCTGATCATGATGAACGATTTAATTTCCAGCTATGGTAGGGGTTACAAGAAGCTTTCTAGACACAGCTTCACTTGAGCACCACCTTCCATCCTCAGACAGATGGTCAGACTGAGAGGATCATCCAGGCCCTCAAGGACATGCTCCGTGCATGTGTCCTCAACTTAAGTCGTAGCTGGGAGGATCACTTTCCTTTGGTGGAGTTCACCTACAATAACAGTTATCACTCCACCATCGGCATGGAACATTTTGAGGCCTTGTATGGTCCACCTTGCAGATCTCCACTGTGATGGACAGAACCAAGGGAGTCAGCACTAGTGGGGACATAGATGGTATGAGCTACCAAGGAGAAGGTGCAGATCATCCAGGAGTGGATGAAGACAGAAGTCGTATGCTGACAGGATACTGAGACCTCTAGAGTTCAAGGATGGTGACCACGTCTTCCTACGGGTCTCACCTGCATGAGGTCTACGGAGATTTGGCCGAGGCGACAAGTTATCTCTAAGATTCATCAGACCTTTCCAGGTCCTTAGCAAAGTAGGCGAGGTGGATTACCACCTAGCTCTTCCACCTCAGTTGCACTGGGTGCATGACGTCTTCCACGTATCTCAACTGAAGAGATATGTGCATTACCCTTCTCACATCATCGAACATGGGGAGATGGACATCAATGACGGGGCGAATTTCATGGAGGTTCCAGTCGAGATTGAGGATCAACAGGAGCGGGACCAATGTAGACGATCGATAACTCTGGTGCACGTATGCTGGCAGCATGGGAACCTCCAGAAGAGCACATGGGAGCAGGAGGCTCAGATGCGTGCTCAGTATTCCCATTTGTTCTCTTATTCTGAGTTGTACCTTACTGGGACGTAAATCCCTGAGGTGGGGACAATGTAAAGACCCAGAAATTCTGTGGTATTTTTTTTAATTACATGGGAATTTTTCGAGTCCGTGAAAATTTACGGCACTTGATTCTAAGGCTTGTTGTGCTTGGAATCAATTTCTGATGTTTTGTTTGGGTATGTTCAGTAAAAGTACGAGTGGTATATTTTAACTTTTGAATCGGTTCTTGGAACTGAAATCCAAGGGCACCGTTGAACTCGCAGTGCCGGTATTCTCTTAAGAAGACTTTCACTTTGTCGGAAGTGAGTTGGGGATAAAAGTTAGTTTTTTGGTTTTCTTAAAAAATAATAATAAAATAAAGTGTAACACTTTATTTTATTTTTTAGCCACCATGTGAGTGTGGGTAGTTGGAACCTCCACTTGGGAGTTGATGGTGGGACCGCCAAACCCCAACCTCCCATGAGACGTTATGGTGGTGGGGCCCACCCGGCCAAAACCTTCCGTGAGAGGTTACGGTGTGGGGACCACCTAAGACCCATAACCTCTCTATTAAATGATAGGGGTGGGGACCACCTGACCCCTATTGATGATGAAGGATAAAACCTCCCACCTCTCCCTCTTTAATGAGGGAGTGCCTCTAGCCATTCACCTAATTAAATGTGACACCTATCACGAATTTAATTAGGTGGGGCCCACTCATTTAATTCTTCAATTTTGAGTTATGTTCCAACGTAATAATAGAAAAACCCTCCTATTATTTTCATTGGAATAATCTTTTTTTGTGGAGGCTTTGAGAGGAAAGCTAGGGAGAAAATATCCCAATGAAGAATGCGAAGAATGTGGAGAACTCTGAGGACGCTCTTTCTTCTTCGACTTCTTCCCCGTCCACCTACCGATCAACTCTCCACAATGCCGCCAATGAACCGACGTAGCTCAAAATTGAGGACGTGCAACAGACGTGACAAACGACAGTCTCCTCCGTCTACTATTCGAGACTCCATCAACAATCGACGAGCATCCAGCAACGAATCAAAAGGTAGAGGTTGTTTCATTTAATGTTCCATATTCTTCATTCCTTTAACGAAGAACGTTGATGTTTACTTTTTGTGGGTGGGGTGTTATTTTCTGTTCTTGAGAACCTATTGCTACCACCCTAACTACAGAGGGTGTGGGCCAAACCAACATGGCCCGACCCCTCCATTGTTCTTTTTGTGATGACTCCACAACGACATGGCAATGAGGGGACGAAGACAAGGACGATGAACAATGGTCACGCTACCCACGGGTTACCCGCGTGCTACCCCGCGTGCTCCTGCCTACCCCACGCCGGCCTACCCCCACATCGTCATGCCCCTCGCCGGCTTGCCCGCGCGCTCTCGTGCCCCACATTGCCTACCCGCATACCCCGCGCACTATCTGTCGTCGTCGGCGCCCTGCCCAGCGCCCCCGCGCCGAATGCCCGTGCACCCCAAGTGCTGCCCGTCTCCACCGGTGCCCTTACAGGTGCCCCAACACCAACCCTTCATGCCCTGCTCACTACTCATTCCCTAGGGCGCTTCCCCAGTTTGCTTCCCAGTGCCCCTGCGGCCCCCTGCCATGGCCTGCCCAGCGCCCCAGTGCCCTGCCCGGCGCCTCTGTGGACCCCTGCCGCGGCTTGCCCGGCGCACCCACGACCTGCCCGTGCCCTACGCGACCAGCCCGCTGTCTTCTCGGCTGCCGGCCTCCTGAGTCGACCCATGGTGTTTCTCCGTAGTTTCACTGGCCGAACCGGCCCGAAGTCCTGGTCTGAGTCACCGAGCCGCCTACGTGGTGATATTCAGATCGAACCACCCTCGCAGTCCGCTGGTCCGGGCCCAGCGGACAGGGACTAACTTAGCGTGCTGACCCGCACAACTGGCTGGGTCAGACCCATCAGATCTGTCCTGGTTGACCTAGACCAGGTCGGCCCAGACTTGTTTGGGCCAAGTGGGTCCGACCGGGTCGAACCGGACCTGGGCTCACTACCGACCCTTTACTTACTTTGACCATAACTTTGGCATCGGACGTCCGTTTGATGAACCATCATCGGCGGGGGTAATCTCGATAATATATGGTTCTTTGTGTATACCCCACTGGAGTTTGGGGTATAGTTGAGTTACGGTCATGTTGGATCGTACACCAATCCAACCGGGCCCCCAGGACTAAAAGGCTAATAACTAACAGTCCAAGATTCTGATTGACGCACTGTCTGTTGCATTGAGACCCCTATGATGTGGTGGTCCTTTGAGATACTTTTATGTGGGTTTTCGTGACACTTGGAGTATCGACTTGTAGCTCGTGGAGTGGACCCTCCTTTTGAAGAGCGAGCAGATTGTGGAGACCTAGTAGCTGGCTAAGACTTGACGACTACGGATCGATCGACTCTAAGTGATATGGACGGCCTAGTGGGGAGATCTTGGTTGTAGCAGTAGACCCATAGAGGAGGAGTGCTTTTTTGTAGCGACAGACCCATAGTACTCGACAGAAGGAGTAACTTTGTAGGCAATGAGGGGGAGCGCTTGGTTGTAGTGGCAGAACCTTGGTGGGGAGCGCCTCTATGTGAGCATGGCAGACCCACATTACTCGACAGGTAGATTACTTAAGCAGTCCAAGTAGTGAGAAGCACTTGGTTGTATCAGCAGGCCCACTATACTCGATAGAGGAAGAGTTATCCAGCATTCGTGGTTTTGACATCGTGAATAAAAATCCTAGTTTGATCTGAGTCAATGACTTTTGTGTTTTCCTCATTTCTGAGATGGGTTACTTGATAACTTAAGTATATGTATGGGCATATACCTAAGTAATGGTTATCTGTTGATTTCATACATTGTGGTTTATCCTTATTATATTTTGTGAGACCTTGAGGGTCTCGGGGTCCTTAGTGACTATCATTATACTCACCCATGCACGGGCTATGCCCGCACCTCGTTGTGTTGGTTGCAGATGAAGGACAACGCTGACTGAGGTAGAGATTAGCAGGACTAGATGGTGCCCGGAGGTGGACCACTTGGCGTGACAGTAAACAGAGCGAACGGATGGATGTGGAGTGCTGAGGAGGTCATCTGTTCCTACCCTTCAGGTAGGAACCCCTGAGGACGACCCAGTAGCTATTTTACTTGCTTTTAGTTGTACCTATACTTTACTATTGGGCTTATATTTCCAGCCCCTTTTTCTTTTACAACACTCTCTTTTGTATACAGTTTTACTTAGTGTTTTACTTCCATTTGCGTACTCTGTTGTGTGTGTTTCAGTTTATAAAGTTAATACTACACTAGTTTAGGGATTACGCCTTTGGTGCTAGTCACTAACCCCTGGCCTATGGATGGCGGGTTTGGGGTAGTCACGATACGGTCCGTGGGGGATGGGTCGTGACAGCATGAAAAATTCATCTTCAATATTCATCTCCTAGGTTAATAAATCAGGTGGGGTAGATCAAGGCTTATCCAATGGATGAAATTATGCATAAAATCAAGTAATTTTACATTCTAAAGTGTTTACATAGATAGTAAAATAATATCTCAACCCTATCAGGGAAATTTGCAATGAAAAATTCTTTTCATTTAATTTTTTTACTAAGAAATCATTGGCCACTTTAACCCATCACATATTTATGTTTTTTTTATGGTAGAATTTCTGATGACCATGTTTTTTATCACTATATTTCAGAGCTTGATAGTTTTATTTCTCCTCTATGTATCATTTTAAACTTCATACTAAAGTTATCCAATATGAAATCATAATTTTTTGGTGACCTTCGCACTTCCCTTTTCCTCTTATTATGAAGATGTTTTATTAACCCTATTTACGATGTGGTTTTCCCATAAAATACTTTTCATGTATAAACTTTTTATTTTTTAAGTGAACATTCAAATTGAGAGGATGAAATTTATTAAAGGATGTGATAATGTAACATCCCAATATTTTATGATATGTCTCTCTATGAATATAATCTCTTTGATAGCATACATTACATAGAACACTAAGATTAAAAAAATGATTAGATATTATAATTTAATTGTGATAGTTATCACACAGCCATTGGAATGGCATGAATGAATGAGATTAACTAAATTATGAAAATATTTTTAACACATGTTTATAAAAATAAATCATTTATTACTAATTAAATATAAATGGAAATAAAATTCAATTTAACATAAAGGAAGTGTTTTTATAAAAAAATATTTTTATACCCACAATGGAATTTTATATTAATAAATTAAATTAATAACCATTAGTGAGATATTTTAATGAAATATATATTATTTTTCAGTATAATTTTTTTAAATTAACTCACTTTTATTTATAGGTTTAATATAAGAATAAATCCAATTTTAAGTATAAAATGCTATATTTTTCAAAAATGCATTTTTTATTCCTTTTAATGGCGCACTTGTTTTAAATATAAATTGTAAAAATTTAAAAAAATTATTTGAAAAAATAAACTTCCTTTTTTAAATTGAGATATCAGAATTATATTTGGGTGAATTTTTGGTATTTCTCTAGTAAGTTTCATTATTTGATGAATAGTGAAAAATAATGCATTTTTTTTGAAACTTTCATATTCATATAATTTATTTATATGGTTAAATTATATTTTCAATTAGTTTTAAAGTATAATTAGTCCAATTATATATTATTAAAACCAATTTATATCATTTTAATCAATTTCACATTGAAATTGGAAATAAAACATTTCAAACATTTGAACTTTTCACGTTAAAAACCTGTATTTCCGTTTTGTATGCGGGATTAATTTTAATTTTAATTTTTCTAATTATGTGAATTAAATTTTTTAAAATGGATTAAATGTTTATAATAATTAGTTCTAAATTATATTTCAAGGTCTATTTAATTTATATATATATATAATTTACTATGGTAAAAAAATGTTACCGCAGTATAGGTAAAATAGTGACAAAAGTTAAAGTTAAAAGGTAAAAGATTAACATACATAAAATTTACAATATTTAATTTTTCACTTGGGATATTTATCAGCCTTAACAGAATAAAAAACATTAATTAAAAAAATATTTATTTTAAATTAATTTCACCTCAATTTGGTTGGCTTTATATATAAAATAATCATTATTTTAATCACTTAAATCCACCTCTCCTCAAGTATAAATACCACCCTTCACCACCCCATTACAACCCAAAATCTTTGAAACTACTCAAATAACTTCCATAAAATATCTTACTCACTATCCCCATGTACAAGCGATACTTTTCTCACCAAAACAACAAATCCAAGGTCCTCAGGTGTCCTCTAAGAAGGTGATATTCAAGAGATAATTTTCTCAAAATACCTCTCATATTTTCTTTTCTTCTTATACATTCTCCTCATTTATTTAATACATTAAGGAATAATAATTCCATAATAATATAAATACTATAATTTTATTATGATAATTTAATATCTTATATCCATACCATTTATTACCTCCTCTTACTTAAAGAAGCAAAACCATTGTCCAAGTTATGGAAATTATCTCTCTCGGTGAATAATGATTTTGTTTTATTTTCTATTATCGCCTTCATGGATGGTCAAAAAACTATTTTTATAGAAAAATAATATAATAATAGTTGTATTATAGCCCATATAATGTTCTATAATTAACATATACTCATAATAGTAAATAAAACAAAACTACATTGTGATGTTCGGAAAACCCACAAAAATAAATTGAAAATTTATCATAAACACTTTATCAAATGAATCATCCTCATGTATAAAAGGAAAATAATAATGGAAATACATAAAATTATACAACTATATTAATACCATTTAATTTAAATTATGTATTTTTATTTCCATTAGATAATAAAATCAATAATTATTCTCAAATAAACCGACCATGGAACTATAAATCAAAAGCACTCGAAAGAGTGAAAATAATGAAATATTATTAATTATTGGGTGGTATAATGTTATAAATGGATAATATAAGGTATTATTAAAGAAAATAATTTTTACTGTAATGATTCAATATCATTCTTCAGACCATTACGCATGATGTTAAAAAATGATACACTGAAGGGAAGCATGAAGTAAGGGTTCTCTCGTCTCGCTTTCACTTCTATGAGATATATACCTTATTAAACAATTTTCATTTGTGGTGTATATAAATCCCCTGAATTTATTTTAAGTTTATTAACCTTAAAAAAATTATTTACATATCTATTTGATTATATCTTTTTCATGGGGTTTATAGTTTCAAAATTACCAAAGTTGTAATGGAGTTTTCCCCAAATTGTTTTATTTCTAATATTTGTTATGTTATACATATATATTATTTTATAAGTTGTATATACTTATACTTTGAAATTTTATATAATTAATACACTTATTATCATTATTTTATAATTTTCATTTAAATTTATTATTTCATGTGGATTATAATTGAAATGTTTCAGAGTGGCATGGGACACTTTGGAATGTTTAAAGACAATTTTCCTCAATTAATTTTCAATTATCTCATTTAAATTATTTTCAAATATGTCAAAATAATTTGTGGAATATTGTACCAAATTTATTATTATATATTATTATACCATGTTCCATAATTTATTAAATGTTTAATGGTTAGTTTTACTAGGGAAGTATTGATATTATGTATGACTGGTTCTTCCAATACAGATAGTTATTAATTTCTTCAATTGTGTTATTTATTCATTTGAGGTATAAATTTGACTTAGTAAGTTATGGGTGGGACCCACTATTTCTCATATGTGAATATATAGGTCTCATGAGATAGACCATATTGGGTTTTGGATGATGCCTTACCCTACTATTTTCATATATCTTGGTCAATGACATGACAGTAAGTTTTATATGTCTGGTATTATGAATTCCCTCATTTTGATATTAGTTAGTGATTTTACATGTGATTATTAAGTTAATAGAATATCAATGGTTAATTTTTATAGCTCATTTTATTATTTATGTGACATTATCTAACCATCTTGTCTTCGGTAAATATTATGCTCAAATTATTCATTAAATTTCATGTGTTTCAGTTATTTTCCCTTCTATAATGTTTATGACTATTTTATTCATATCATCGAATGTATTATTACCCTTAATAAGAATTTGATCTCTCCCATTTCAAATGTTTTATTTTTTCCTAGAATTGTAAGAAGTTTCTTATTAGTGATATGTATGGTTAATCTAAGAGATTAATAGTGTTCTCAAAGGATTCGTTATGTTGAGTTTTATATTTTCAATTGTAATGTAAAGTTAAAATATGTATCTAGTTTTCGAAAAATACAAAATTATTTGGTAGTTTTGTATGTGATCCCTTATATTATATTCTAATGAAATAAAGTAACCAAAAACTCTAGGTTACTAGTATTGGGTTATTAATAATAAGTAGCAAATGCGATCATAATATCCCGTGTTTTTCTATGCTTAATCATTAATGAGATGATTTGCATAACTGTTTATTATTTTATTATATAGTTATTGAGGTTGAATTATTATTATTTTTACCTCATAAAGTGTGGTGGTGTTTTATTGAAGAGATATCCTTCATATTTATCTCATGAGGTGGTTGTTTTGAACCCTTTTTCATTCTGCTCCGAGTTTTGTTTTAATTCTTGTGGATGAGAATTTTTTGATATATGTATAATGTAAGGGTATGGATTTCTTGATCCCATGTATTTCATTTTCATAAGTCTTGTAGGTATCATGTAGAATTTTATATTTGTTCAAGTGGATAGATATGATTTTTGGACGTATTTAGGATCACTATGCCATATTAGTGTGTGTTTTGTTGGTTATGGTGAGTGTTTTGGTGGCTTGATAATGGTAAATACCATTTTGATCTAACTATTTTGATACCTATTTTTTATAGGTGGGTTTTTGGATCATAGAGCACCAAAATTTTTAAAATAACTCAATTTTCTTTTTCTTGAGGAATTTTCCATTGGGTGTTTCCCCTATGGGAAGCGGGAAATGAATCAATGATATAGTGGATTTAATAAAATCATTGGGTTCTTTTAGGGTTCTCCCTATCAAAAATAGGAACCCTAAAATGATTTTGTTTCTAGGTTTGGTCTAATAAGAGGTGTATATAATTTATATCATTGAGAAATGGATAGCATGGAAACATACTTTGTTGATTGTGGTAGTACATATAGATGTAGTGAGGTTGAGAATGTGAGGGATGATAAAATGGTGAGATGGAGCTTTCCACTCAAAAATACTCATCATACATGGTAAAAACAACTAAGGATTTCTCCCTACATCATGGTATAGTTTTTAGACGCCTACAAAGAAAATAAAACATTGTTCACTATGTCATAGTGTAGGTTCTAGTGGTGGTCAATAGTTTTAAATGTTAGTTAAAAAATTCATGAGATTTAGGGGTTAAATCCATTTCAAACTTTAATTATATTGTATCTCCCTTCGATCAGAGGAACCATGAGTGTAGTACAATTCACTGTGTAATGGTGGATAATACTTGGAATTATTCTATAAATATAGGTTCAATACTTCCTTGGTTCAAATTTACATCTCTTTCTTTGAACCCTAGCTTGCCCCCAACACTCTCACCACACTCCAATAACTACCATTGAGAGACTAAACATCTTAGATCATAAAATCAAAGTCTTATAAATCAAGTTAATCTCTCTTGTCCTAGTCTCCTCAATTTATTTTCTCTTATTTCTTTATGAGGCTTGTTTTGGTGGAGTTTCTATTTTATAATATGATATTAGAGTGAGGATAGATGTTGTTTTTATATGGATAGGTTCTGAGGTGTCTTCCATTAAGTTTTATAGTCAATCCTTATTAATCCATTCTTGATCAGAGAATATTGAACTTCTAATCAATGTATGGGATTCATTACATCTTCATTTATATTCAAGTGTGATATATTCTTGATTTTTCTTCTTTGAGTTATTATTTAAAAAAACTAATGAAGATAATAATACATGAATTAATGTTATAATATAATTTAGAATATTTATATTGTGATAACATGTGATTTAAATTATTATAATGTTTCATGTTGATTTTCTAGAGAGTGTGTTATATATTTTTCTATTCTTGTTGTTTTTAACGTAGTAAATATGATGGAAATTTGATAAATAAATTAAATCTCATATGAAAATAATAATGAAATATTTGTGTTAAATATATTTCCATTATTCCCTATGTATAATGAAATGTGGAATTTATACATGAAACATGTTTATAGTTTACTAATAACTATTGATATATAAAAGTTCTAGTTTAATTATTAATGAAAAATATGAATAATTAATAACTCAATTCGAGATGGTAATAGAATATGTTTGTAAAGATAAATTTTTGAGGTTAATATAGAATGTTCTTTCTTTTTAAAGGCTTTAATGCCTTGGAATTATGGCCTTAGTTTCCACTTGATTTTGTGTAGTAAAAATAAAATTTTTTATGTATGTATGCTCTAGGATGGTATATACATGATGTAATTTATTGATAATTTCTTATCACTGGGATATTTTTTGAATAATGTATTGGATTACCTGAGTTTTAGTCATGTTTTTTTGTATGTGGTTAAAGGATGGAATGATTTTTGGGCAATGGTGTCAGTCTCCCTCTCTAGCATGGACTTTTAACCTAGGAGGTGATGGTTATAGTACCAGTCCCTCTACCACTGAATGGAGAGGGACATGATTTGAACCCATGTGGATATCATCCTCTCCCCTTTACCCCTTTCTCTAATACCAATTTTCTACTTCTATTTCTTGGTATCTGATTCCCCTAAAGTATTATCACTTCATTTTAGTTTCTCTAAGGTTTCATTTTTTCATTTGGGGTTCATAGAGGCCACAATTCTATTAAAATTGGCATTGTTGGCTCATTTCAGTTATTATAGACCCTTGTTGGTTGATTTTATATATTTTTTTTAATCTTTTTATGTTTATAGGATTTAATTATAATCAGTATTATATACTCCTGCTACACTTGATTCATTTTTTTAATGACAAATACTTGATCTTATATTGTTCAAGGTCTATGGAAACCTTCATTAGAAACCATTTATCCATTTGGAAGTGGTATTATGAAATTTATATGTAACATAACACAATAAAATTGATTTATGGGTAAGTTTCATTATCTCTACACATCCTTTTCAATACTTGAAAATTATCATCTTGTTAGGGAACATGTCTGGTCATTATTTGTGATTAAAAAAAATAACCAATGCATATCTTCACCTTATCACACATCAAATATGTCTTTAAGTGGTTGTATCAAAACCACAAGTGTAATTTTTCCAGATTGAGGTGGGTGAATAGTTTCACTATAATCATTCAATTCTCTTTGAGTCATTGGTTTACTTATATTCCAATTGTAATAATTTGGAAATTTCACATATAGCTTATAGGTGTGGTCCCAAGATATAGAATGATTTCTAATATTTTTATGTACATAACATACACATGGTTGGTCAATGTGGTTTTGGAAACCAAATTCTTTTGAAAAATTAAATTTTTTTCTCCTTATAAAAATATAAGGAATCACACCCATATAAAAATAGTGGTAGAAGGGATGGGAATATAGGAGACCTCGAAAAAATATTGGTGAGGTGGATTCAAGGTTAATTTTACGTCATTATGTGTACACTTTGAAAGGTCCCTATGTGATTGAAAACACACATACAATACCATAGTGTCTAGCCTAGCTACTAGAGGGAATATATCTATGATTTTGTTAATATACGGCACAAGTAATGTTCAGGTAGAGATTATTGGGGAGATTAAGTGGAAGATCCTCATGAAGACTCCTGATCTTATAGTATCTAATATTTTTTCATCATTGTGATCTAATCTTGGAATCCCTCTACTTGAATTTCATGACCAACATATTCTGGAACATTAGTGACCGACCTCTGGTAGTAAATTGTTCATTACTCAATTTGATGAATAGGGTATTATTTCATGCTTTGAGACATAAAATCTCTTTGACGAATTTAAGACGTCATATCTCGATAGGGATCATGAAGGGTAAGAAATTATACGGAACATGAGGAAGAAAAAATTGGTATAGATTATAGGTTCATACCCTAAATAATAAATAAAGGCTTCATAAGAAAGATAAATTTAGGTTCCTAGTGATCCTAATAATGACTATGATAAATTTTTTCATTCCATATAAATTATGAAATTGTGATGTGAGTGGTGGAACATTTTCATCAAGAAATAGTAATTAAAAAAGGGTAAAATGTGAATTTGGGTTAAAAAAGTATCTAATTAAAACAAATAATAAAACCAAGTGGCGTAGGTATTTTTTAAATATTCTCAAAAATATCAGGACTCTATCATTAGGTAAAATTCCTTGGCTAAGTGTACTTAAGGGAGTTATGATGTAGGGGCCGAAGAAGACAAAAAATATGGAACAAGATAAAAGTAGAGTATTTAAAGAGCTATGTAAGGAGGTTAGTAAGGGACTTAATCATTAAAATGATGAATTTAAGGCCTCTAATCTAGAATAGAGGGTAATGAGATCCAATAATTATCATTTCCCCAATGTTTTAATGAAATCATGAAATCATCTTATGTAAATTCATAAAGGATATTGTGGAAGAAATCTTTGAGGTACAACAATTTGATTCTGATTTGGCATCGGAGGACCTTGATAAAATTATAAATATGGGAGATCCCTAGGACCTTAATGGAGAAATTATAGATAATATCTCATACAAATTTATGTTCTAATTTTTGATATCAGATCTCAGCCATAATTTTTGGATGAATATCAATAGTTCAAAAACATCATAGTAGATATATACAAAAAGAATATGGGGAAACATAATTACCTTAATAAGGAGAATCTAAATTGAAACTATATAAATTTATCTTTTATATTTAATTATTTTGTTCCATTTGGGTTCTGGTTTATCAAGATAGGCTTTTTGAAAGACTCATTTTGGTTTATCTTTGGTACTTGTTTTTTTTGGTTATGGATTCCCCTAGAACCCTTAAAATCATTTTTAGTAATAAAATAAAAAAGGTATGTGACCATGGATGATACTGGGGAGTTTAAAACTATTTGAGGTCTAGGTTTTCCCATTGGTTATTTCTTAGTGACCAATTGGATGGCTAGTTTTTGCGAATATTTTTTCTTATGTATTTTTTATTCTTGATAATTTTTAACTCAATGCACGAAAAATACATCTATGATTATGGTAGCTTAGGATGAGTCCTTTAGTACCTATAATCTATGTAATGATAAATATATTGATAAATAAACTCATATTATTTAGTTTTTTTTATTATAGTAATGAAAAAAATATATATATTAATTTACACCATGGTATGGTTGTAGGAATCCTCGAATATCATGGGTATTAAACCTAAAAATGCAGTGTGGCTTATGAATGTGTTAAGGCTTGAGTTGAAATGAAATATTTAAATAAAAATTAATAATAGGGATTAATAAATTATTGGTAATTTATAAATTACTAAATTTAATTAGTTAATGATGATAAAACCTTTATACATTTTCATGTTTGAGATCTAAACTCCTAGGCCTTAGTAATGAAATTTTGTGTCTTCTGGGATGATAGCTGCAACTGATTCTAAGTAAAGGTAGTTTCCATTAATGTAGTTGTGTGGAATATATTTTTATATTTTCTGACTTTATATTATTTTCCACCTGATTCATTAAGAAAAACCAACCCCCAAATGTTTTGGAGTTGTTTTCCCTAACATCTAAGTTGGTAGGAAAATGGGTAGTTGACTTCTCCCTCTCCCAAAATCTTCCTTCAGTATTTTCTAATATGTGGAAATATCTAGGTTGTGATGTGTTGTGTCCTAGATCCAATTCACTAATAAGTAATTGAACTCAATTATCCCCATGGCCTTAATATTTCCTCCTTGTATGCTAGAGGCTTCTGACTAGTAGTAAGGGTATATGGATGTACCGTAGGAAAAATATACCCTCATGATCATAGTGAAGGACATTAGTATAATAAATAAATAAACATAATAAAAGGATAATATTTGAATAGATATTTGTAATATTAAAACATCTAGATAAAAACAATATATTTGTTAATAATATTAGAATCATATATAAAAATATGGCATGCGATTATGTGACAAAAAATGGGGGATACAAAAGATAAATTGAAACATGCATATACAACCTGCTATACAAAAATGAACAAAATACCAAAACTTTGTTCCACTATAATAATGATCATGTGCTCATTCCTCTACTTCCATACTCCTATGCTACAATCATGTTAATCATTCATACACACAAACTCACCTTTTTCCTACTTGATCGAATAAGTTTGCCTGGTTACCAATCAGTGGCCAAACATGGTGTACGTAAAACATAGTAGGAGACCAAAAAAGGTGCCTAAAATAATTCATCCAGTGAATATAATATGATAATTTTGTAGGTATAAAAAATTATGAACAATTACTTAAGATATAAAAGAGTCGACCCCCTAAAGGACACCAGACTGATGTTACTTACTTCGACATAAGTTGGGGTATCTCTTAAAATGTTCCAACAAGTATATAATTTTATATATAAGTATGTTTGTTTATATATATTTAATATATATATATATAATAATATATATATAAATATATATATGTATTACTATCTAGGACTTAATGTGTAACACAAGAGTCCATGAATATTCATAAGAGTAACAGTCATTAAAAAGGGAGCATTAAACCTACATTAATTTGGGAGTATGAAATTACATGTACATCATTCCAAATAATAATTTGGTTAATCACCAAAAATAAACTATAAGGGAATATTAAACATCATTTCCAACATCTAAATTAATGATATGGAATTCCATTTCCAACACCGTATATTAGGGAAGCGTGAATAATCATGTCCAACACTTGCTTTTACCATGTCACAATAAAAAAATACATGGTCTATTCATAGTGAAAATAATAATAATGAATCACTACTTTTAAATACTTAATCTATCCATGAAAATTTTGACATTCCATATATTCCAGGGCATATTCCACTATTCATACAATAATCATGTGATGTAGTCATACCACTCACATTCCATTTAATTACATTAATCAATTTCAATTTTTTATTAATTAAAACCCACATAGAATGTGGTTTAGGTCACATGAGCATTTAATAAGTAAAGTTAAATTAATAAACACACTGAAAGGTTTGGAAATCATTAAGGTTGAGGACCTCTAAAAACTTATAGTGGTCTACTCGAGTTCTTCAAATAAGGTTAACAATTTAAATAAGGAAAATCCTATTTTTAAGGTAATGTGTTGAAAGCACATAATGCGGTACAATTGTGAGTTATATAAATCAATTAGACATTTTGGGAAAATTTCTAGACCGCCTACCTTATATTGGTATACAATTACTTGTATAGTATCAGCTATATATTTTGTGCATAATGATAGAAATAGATGAAATAGAAAATTGAAATAAAAATAGGGTGTACTTGCTCGTACCAGAATAATGTTGAGGATAGATAGATAAATCAATAATGGAAGGAAGTTGATTCGAGAGATTACTAATGTCAATCCAACATGATATACGGTGATAGAATCTAAGCTCAGATGAAGTAGTTATCTAAAATCTTGGGTGGAAGGAAAAGAGATCTCAAGTAGAGTAGAATTTATTTAATATGAATGGGAGAAAAAATGAGTTAGAAACATATAAGGTTATAATATAAAAGGGGTAATTTTACCCATATTTAAAGGGAAACATAGTTTGGTTCTATAGATTTTGAAACCATGTGCTAACCTTCAATACTCACTGACAAGGGTTTCACCCCCTCACATAGACTAAGAACATGGTTTTTCAAACCATGAAAAAGTTGTACATCCCCTCTGCATTTTACTATAGTATACTTAATGGTTTGTTCAAACCATGTGGATACAGGTTCATGGTTTTAAAAAATCATTCCCCTCAATTATTTCTTCCAAAATTAAAAGATTAGGCTCTAAACAAGTCATGTATTACATTATAACCTTCATTAAACCCTTAATCGCTTAAATTAGAGTAAAATAAGAGGCCTAAATAGTAATTTAATAGAAATTGTACCTTTATAAAAATCCAAGGTCTTACAATATCCCCTACTTAAAATTACTAATCAATGATTTTCCCTTATATGGGTGGTAATGGATCATCTGAGAAAGTCTCCAAACACTAAACACATACATAAACCTATCTCTCCTAGTCCTCGTCTTGTACATGGTTAAGCTTCCAAATATCCACACTATAGGTATCAACCTACCATGAAGATCCCCCATTCTCTGATAAACTATATGAATATGTTTCCCCACAAAAGAACATCATCATCTAACTCAACTTCATCAAGCTAAATAACATGATATGGGTGTGAATGATAAGGATATAAATGATAAATGTGAAATACATCATGTATATCCATGTATCATTTATGCATTTTTGTCTTATAATATCTTTATCTGACTCTCTCCAAAACCACAATATGTTTGTCAAATCTGGGAGCTAACTTAACCTCCCTCCTAATTTGTCGATGCTCCATCTTAATAGAACCACGTTATATTGTGCAATCCTAAACCTTGAACTCAAAGTTTCATCGATGAATATAAGCATAAGACTTATTTCAAGACTATGTTGTATCCATTTTCTTCCTGATTAGTTATACCTACTTAAAAGTATATTAAATGAGATGAGGTCCTAGTAGTACTATCTCTCCTAGATATAACTAGATCATGGGTTAATGGAATGGAATACCATAAAAATCATCATAAGGATCCATCAAAATCATTTCTTTGAAATTGTTATTTGTAGGAAAATTTGGTGAGTGGTAGTTTTCTCAACCAATTAACTCCAAAATCAAGGATAAATGCTTCAATAATTTCCTCTAAAACCATTATCATATGCTTAGATTTCCCTTAACTTTATGGTTTATAGGTTGTACTCAAAATTAACCATGAACACTAATCCTTATGAAACCATTACTAGAACTAAGACATGAATTGGTATTTCCTGTCTAATATGATAGTAAGTGGAACCTTATAGAGTTATATAATATCCAAAACATAGATCCTCTCAATATAATTCATTGATAAGGTCTCCTTGGATATGTAGAAAGTGGGATACCTTTATCATCTTGTCAATTGTTACCCATAAAATGTCAATTACTCAGGGTAACCTTGGAAATCCCACCTTAAAATCCATGGTGGAATCATCTTAATTGCACTCTAAATGGGAAATAGTTTTAGAAATAATGTTGTTCATTTGTCTTCCTCTTTTACTTGTTTACAGGAGGAACAATGATTAATAAGACATGCTATATATCCTTTCATCCTCAACCACCAATATTGGTGGTCAATGTCATGATATATTTTGGTAATATCGGGATGTACTTCCCATTTAGATGCCTAAAAATATCACGTAAATTCCTCGCGAATGCCTATAATAATCCATACCCACCCATGTATGTATAAGATGTCATTATCATAAACAATCCAACTAGGTATAGGTTTCTCACCTAAAAGGATATCCCTTATGACCAAGTCTAGGGGATTAGAAAGCTATATCATTGTCACCCTATCTTGAAGTGAAGATATCACTTCGAGAGCTATAAGAGCTGGTTTTACATGAATCTATTAAACCTCAATATAAATATCTATTAATATATCCATAAGCTACCACTCTATAGTGAATTCTTGAACTATTTTTTCTAATACATCCTTCTTAACGAACGATCCACTAAATTTCCTTTACTCAAAGTATAGGAAAGTTAAAAATAAAATAATTTTTTAGGTTTTACCCAAATTCATTATCTAGGATTCAATTCACACTATGTGAATATTTATATGAGTATTTTTTTGGGTCATTATACAAAACAAACCAATCCATAATAAAATAATGTCTACCACAACATAATTCATGAACCAAATATTCTAACTATAAGTTGTGGGTTGATTAGATACAGTTGTTATGCCTCAACCAACAAGGATCATTTAAAAAAATAACTTATCGTATATCATAAATACACCCAACTCGATTCTTGATGCATGACCAAAAACTATATAACCACTATTAGTCTCATGTAATTTTAGATTTTGACTGTATGAATTTCACACCCTTCTTTGAAAATCCTATAAGATCTTCTTCCAAGCATGATAAATCTTAAATAAACCACTTTTAATATCCATACATCCCCCAAGAAGTTTTTTTATGTTGAATAAGGTCTTATAATACTCTAAAGTAACCCAAGATCTCACTTTCTACGGGTCCACAAACACTATTGATTCTGATATTATGTGACCTAAGAAGTTAAATTGGTTGATCCAATAGTTACATTTGGTGAGATTATCATATATATGGTCCTCTTTTTGTATAATCAAAATGATATCATGGTAGTGGGAATGTTAATTTAGAGTTTGTGATTACACCAAGATGTTATCTACAAAGGCAACCATAAATGAATCTAGATATGGGTGGAAAATATGATTCATCATATCAATAAACAATTTTGGAATATTTGTGAGATTTAATGATATCACTAAATACTTTTACAATCCATACCTAATACAGATATTTATATATGGAATTTCTAATGATCTAACCTAAACAATATGATAGAACTACATCAAATAAATATTAGAGAAAACCCCTTCCCCACATATCCGATCTAATGAGTAGTCTATTCATGGTAAATGATACTTATTCTTAATGATAAGATGATAAAATTTTATACAATAAACACATAGCCTAAGGTTCCCATATTAATTTTGGGAGAAAATCTCGAGTGAATCCCAAGGTGAATTACTGGTTTATATAAACTCTCTGGATTCTAGGTCCTCTAAATGTTTCTTGATTTCTTGAAGATCAATAAGATCCATCCTTAAAGGGGGAATGGATACTGATGATACTCCAAGAACTACATAATTAGTAAAATTCATTTCTCTCTCTGGTGGTATCCTAAAAAAATCATCAGTGAAAACATAACTAAAATGATCTATATTTGGAGAGAAATATATATGTCACATTCCTTAATCATTTTTAAAAAGACTAGTGATATGGGTTATCACTCTAACCAACCCAAGATGCACAGGTCTAGATCGACTGGCCTGAACATCTGATTCTCCCTTGTGAATAAAACTACTACCCTCAGGTGATGTGAAAGACATCCTACAGTGATAAAAATCAATGCATGCATGATAAAATACTAAACATTTCATCCCATGTATGATTTTGAATCCCATAATCTCAATGGAAAAGAGGTTCCATATAAAAAAGATAACAACTTATAAAAAGAGGGGATTCCTTACATTGGTGTACACTCTTAGATCAGATCTCCAATGGTGTATCAAGAGTCCTTATATCACATAAGTACTCCGTATCGAGGCCTACAATTTCCATAATTTACATAGAGATAAAATAATATTAAGTTAATATGTCAAAAAAGAAAGTAACTAAAGTTTAGTATACTAAAATAATACCTAAAACTGTAGAAGGCCTAGCTATATGCACCTTATGAGTAGGCTATATAGTGTAAATCTGGCCCAATCTACGGCCTTAGGTTATATCCTAACAACACTATGTAGGTCTGGTTTACTACCACGTCATAGAAAAATCATGACTTCCTCATCCTCTACCACCTCCTTGACATGAATGATAGGTATAAATCATGATTCCCAACTGAAATGGAGCTAATGAGCCTACTCTTGAATGTGGCGTTAGTCTAAATCACCTCTCACTGGGCACTAGAAAAAGGGTTCTACAAAATGATGTATAATAACCATCCTTCCATGTGCTTTACAATCAACTAGGTCTTATTTCCACTATGGTTTTGTGTGTCCTGAATTCCCATTTTGGTGACATGACACATAACTATAAATGTGTTCTGAATAACTGCCATTACCCCCACAATAAATCTCAAGGTGATGCTTCCTTCCATTGGAATAATTTATTCCCTTTCTTGGTGCTAAACTACCCAATCCCACACCTTCATCTTACCTCAAATTAAGCACAGTTATGAGGGTTTGATTCATGATATTATAAATGGTAATCAATTGAAATATATTAATATATGATAAGTTGATGTATATGGTCCCATTCTCATACAATATTTTTCTCATTAGATCATACCTAGTAAGTGTCAAATTGAAATACTGGAGCTTAGTGAAACAAAATGAATAATAAATCATAGTCATGGATCTCTACTTCATATTCATGAACAGTCTAGATCGGTCATCCCTTAGTGTCGTTGGAAATAAGTAATCATAAAATACCATGTATAATATCCTCTAGATCATATATGGATGAAAATCCTCCTGGGTAATTACATCCCACCAACACTTAGAAGAATCAAGAAACTTGTATGTTGTGAGCTTGACCCTCATTTTCAAAGTCATCTTGGAATGATTGAAATAGTCAGCATGGCCTCTACCCATGAATAGGAATCCAAGGGGCCACCACTCCCAAAAAACATAGGTGAATGTTTCTGATAAAACTCTCATATCAAATTTTTCATAGAAGGTAAGATTCTTGGGGTCCCTGCATAGTCTACATGATTTTTATAAAACCCTATCAAAACTAAGCATCGGTTATTATGTTGGGAATTATAGGAAGTTTCATAGTTGGAACTATTGTTAGATCAAGTCCCACCACCTATGGATCATGGTCATCACCACCTTTATATCTTATTAATTAAGCATTTCATGGTGGAATAATTCTACAATTCCAAATGCATGTCTCAAAATTGGATTTGATAATTAAAATATCATAGATAAAATAATATAATTTGTATAGTCCTTCATATACAATATTCAACACCTCTCTTACCACACCTAAGGATAGGTATAGGAAATATAGAAGATAATAATTCACCACAAGAGATACTCTCTACTGACAACTACTAATTTTGGGTCAGATCCATGTTCTTTATTCCATGTTAGAGGTTCTGGTATATGGAATTTCAATTGGAAGTTATAGAGGAAAACCCCTTTAAGTTTAAATTAGAAACCCTATTTAATAAAAACAGTTTCATTAACTTGTAATAATTAAAAAAATTATATATATATATATATCATGGTCCAATTAGATGATTCTTTATTCCCAAGTTATAAAGTTAAAACTTTATATGTTACAATTGGCACATCATGTAACTATATCCACTCATTTATTGTGGTTCAATGAGGTATATTTCCATTACTGGTTTATAGATAAAAACACATACTTTAAATTGAAATTTTTATTCATGTAATTTCAAACACTAATTTGGTATCCCATGGAACCAATATTCCATGGATCAAACATGTGTTGTAGTTGGGTAATTAAGGTGCCACCATTAATCTATACAGAAAAACTCTATTTAGGTTTATGAATATGCATTCATTTAACCCAATTATTCTATACTTTCAAGAAACACTAAAAAATTTAACATATAATAGTCAACACACCAGCAAAATGCAGTATTAAATGCATGAAGTAAGTAATCATGGCATGGAATAATTCATTTCATATAAATCCTCAAGTTTCTATCAAGATTCATGATACACTACATCCTTGTCGTACTAGTCCAAGGGTAAAAAGAGATTTCATAACATTAGAAAATATCTCCACAAATCATGTGAAAAACCAAATGTTGAAATCAGAAAAACTATAATTAACATAAACAAGAACATTAAATCTTATCCCAGGTAACTAGAATTTTTCCTATACGTGGGTTAGCTACTACCAGTAACAGGTTCCCAAACTAATCCCAACCCATTTCGAGTATCATGTTTACCAAATCATAAATAGTATGACTAAAGGAAAAATGGTATGATGCCCCTTTATGACATACTAGATTTGGTTCATTCATAAGTAACCAAACTCAATTGGCCACATGTCCACAAGTGCACATACCTTTATGCTAGAGGCATTTGACTTTCACCAAGGTTCTATAGTGTTACAGTTTTGAGACTATAACCTCATGATTAGAGAGTAGAAAAATAGTATAATGAAAGAATGAATAGAAAAAACAGATAAAAATTAACAAGATAATATGAAAATTAAATCATCCAAAAATATTACCAACAACAACAGTATCATATACAAAAAATTATCATGTCATTGATTTATATAAAATGGGGGGATTTTATGGATGCGGAGAAACATTCATATAAAACATGCTGTAAAAAATTAAAAAATGGCCTATGTCTTCTCCACTAGTATCAAGATTATATTCTTGATCCTTCATTCCCATACTCCCATATTACAAGAAAATCAATCATTCATAGTTGGATGCTTACTTTTGTCCCTACCTGCATCCAATAAGTCTATCTGGGTACCAATCATTAGCCCAAAAAGGGAGTAAGTAAAAATCAGTAGGTCACCACCAATGGTGTATTGAATAATACACATAGTGAAAATAACATGATCAGTGTATAGGTATAACAAATAATTAATAGTGATGTAAGTTATAACCGTGTCGGTTCTTGTTCCTAGAGAACTCCATGGTGATGTTACTTACTTTAGCCAAAACCTTGGTATCTCTGAAAATATACCACCATGTATATATGTATATATGTGTGTGTGTGTGTGTGTTAATGTATATATATTTAATATATATGTAATACCATATATATATATATACATATATATACATATATATAGTACTGGAAAGGACCTGATCCATAACTCAAGTGTCCATGCATAGTCATAAGAGTCATAGAATTTAAAAGGGGGAATTATCCCTTCATTCATTTGGGTTTATGAAACATCATTTCTATCATTCCAAACAATGGTGTGGGTCTTCATTCCCAATATACAATACAAGGTAACATGAAACACCGTGTCTAACATCCAAATTAATATGATAAACAACATATATATCACCACGGGTTAGAGAATATTGAAGGATCGTGTCTAACACATTACTTGACCATTTCAAAATGATGAAATCCATAGTTTAATCATAAGGATAGAAATAATAATGAGGAATTACTTTAAGAATTTAAATCAATCCAAGAAATGGTTGAAATTTCATTTAGTAAAGGGAATATTACAATGTTTATATAATAATCATGTGATGTAGTCATACCACTCATTTTCCATTTAATTACATTAATCCATTTCAATTGGGTATTAAGAAAAAACCACTTAGAAGGTTTTTTGGGTCACACGAGCATTTAATAAGTCAATTTAATTTAATAATCACACACAAAGTGGTGGAACTCATTGAGGTAGATTACCCCCAACAACATAAAAGGGTTTATATGATTTCCACTAAAAAAGATAACAATTTAAAAAAGAAAATCAAATCTTTAAGGGAATTCATATGAAACCCTACATGAGGTACAGAAAGAACATGATATTAATCAAACTATAATTTTATTGAAAATTTCCAAACCAACTACCTTATCTTATTAGATGACTCCTCGTCTGGTAACAAATTTCGATTTTAATTACAGTGTGAGAAATTGAGGAAATAGAAAAATGTATAGAAAAAAGGTCTTATTATCTCCCAAAAAATAATTCTAAATATAGATAAATAAATTAAGAGATTAAGTAAGAGGACTCTAGTTCTAACCGATGGTAATCCAATAAGATATAATGATATTAAATCCAATCCCTGGTTGAGGAGAAAGATTGAAACTAGGTTGAAGGAGGAAATGAGATCTCCGTAGGAGGAGGTTTTGTGCATGAATGTGGGGAGAAAGGGTGTGAGAAACCTATAACGTTCTATGGAAAATGGGTAATTTTACCCATATGTAAAGGAATGAATGGTTTGTCTACATGGATGTCTAAACCATGTGCCAAATTTTTATACCCACTTCTTAGGATGGAAACACCTCACATAGGCAAGGAACATAGTTTTTCAAACCATATATAGCCCATGCATCCACTATGTAGTTTACTGCAGTAATGTGAATTTTTTTTCAATCAGTGTGGCCTTAGGTTAGAGGTTTGAATAAATTGTGTGCCTCGTCTATTTCCTCAAAAATTTGGGGATTAAATCTACTAACAAGCCTCGAATGCCACATAATCCTTCCTTAAACCCTTATTCACTTACATTAGAGTAAAAAAATAGTCCAGAATAATAATTTAAATTAATCTTAACCTCTATTAAAATTCAATATCTTACATTATGGATTAAGGTATAGGGTACATGTCTATATAGGATATAATGGATCTCAATTTCACTATACTCATAAGTGAGTGTTGTAGCAGCTTAAAGATATATTGTATACATAAATATATTCATAGTGTCCATAGATTCCCATGGGTTTACATGAATGGGATATGGGGTATAATGGTTTACAGGCTTACTACATGGATCAGATGGGTTTTGATGTGCTAAATGGGATGCAAGATGATATGTGGTTGTGATATGTATGTACGAGGTGCCAGATTACTTATGTAAGTAGTTATCTATTTGGATTTTAGGAATTGGGGAATGATAGAAACAACCTAGTGTAGAATTTAAATTTGGGTATATTAATTTACATATATTTTTTGTTATCGATATACTTACTAGTATATATTAATTGTTGAGTGATATAAAGTGAGGATGTGATGTAGTTTTACCGATTTAGGTAATGACTTCATTTCATCTTTTTTACTCACTAGGATTTCATATACTTCTTTCATATTTTTCATGGGAGGTTTCAAGGGGGATCTAACTGAGTATACTTTTATTCTCACCATATGTATATATAAACTACTTTTTATGTCTATAGGATCTAGTTGGTTATTGAGTTTGGTGTTACTAGCTCCAGGATTTATTCAAGAGCTACTGGAGTTTGTGATTTTTACCAATGCTTTGTGTGGTAACTTTTAGTTATATTCAATTTTGTAAAACATTAAATCATGTATTTGGGTTTATTATTTATTTATTTTATGTATTTGATTAGTGGATTTCATCTTGTCTCTTATTCATAAATTTTTATAGAGGGTAACACCTCCCATTTTTATGGATCGTATACCATTGTAACTAGTCACCAACATTTGTCCTATTAGAGGAGGTATTTGGTCCTTCACTTCACTAACGGTGTGAGAGGGGTACCCATATAGGGGGTCATGACATCACTCTTTCATTTTACACATATTTATATACACATTTTAGTAATTATATATTGAGGATGATCTTGGGGATTGTTGGTGGATAGTGGATGTGTTAGTTGGTGGTAGGGAGTTTTTATTATGAAATGTACCTTTATATTGATTATAGTCTTACTTACAACTATTCAAAATGTTTTATTTATTTTTGGTGATTAATTTTCTAATTTAAATTTAATTTTGGATATGTTACTATATATTTATATGTTATATTTCATGGTTTATTTTTTTATTTATGTTATGGTGTATGATTTTTCATGATAAAAAGTAACATGTTCTATTTATAGGTAATGAATCCCATATTTTGAGTTAATAATTTAGTGCTAATTAATATCCACATACGTTTTGGTGGTAGGTTTTGAAATTTCACTTACTTGTATTTTGGGAAATTACATATTGGTATCATTATATTTGGTTAGAATTTTATGTTAGGTTCATGTGATGATTAGTTAGGATAAATATAATAAAATTTATTGAGAAACTCTAGTTAATGTAGATATAATATTGGACTTTGTAATTTTTTTGTGGTTTGTGTATTCAAAATAAATACACTTATATGTAACTAATTACTTATAAACCATAGTATATAATAAATTTAAGAATATTATAGGCGGGGCATGCATAATGTAGATCCATTTCATGATTATATGATTCTATGTTTTATAATTTTGGGTTAATTTGTTGAATATATGTGTAAAACAAAATGATCAAATTTATATCTATTTTAATATAATATTATATGATACTGAGATTGATATATTTCTATAGAGACAATGAATAGTATTTTTTGATATTGGGATATTTATTTTTATATTATTGGTTGTGATGATGACTTGAGATAGAGATAAATGATGAAATTTTATAACATACCTAGAGATAGAGATTATCAAAGTACCCTAGTATAATTATATAGTATCCTTCATACATGTTATTTTTTATTTATTATACTTGAATAGATAAATTCATATACATTTAGTAAGTTTCTCTCATCATGGTGTTATTAGTTGATTGGAATATTTAATTTATTCTTATGCTATATTTAAAAATTCTATTGACTTTTACATGAAGTATAGAGTTATAACCACTAATTCTTCATCAATTGGTGTGATATTCATGTTTTATTATGTTATGATAAATCTTTTAATACTATAGTAGAATAACCATAGAATGGTGGAATATTTTTTGGGTATAAGCTAGTGATTTGCGGTAAAATATAGTTGAATTATTTTTTTGTAATGACATATGTCCTTATGAGAAATTATTTTTAAAAATTTAATTACCTTTGGTTAACATATATATCATATTTTTAAAAGGATAATTATTTTATTCAATCACAATTTCTAAATGAGAGGGCACTATTTGATATGTGTTGTGATTCTTCTCATTCAGGTTGGGTCTATCAATAATTATGGGATTATGTAGTTATTTAGAATGTATCATGAATATTAGTGTGATGTAAATAAAAAGATAAATAAGGATATTTTTTTGTGTATATATATATATCTGCATATTTTCTATCACTCTACTATCATTATGTGTTAATATGGGGTTTAGACCCAAAAAAAATGGTTATCTTTTAATAGATAGGAAAATCTATTCTGGATTTGATGTTACAGGGCTATAATAAACTTTTAACCATTTTATATAATGGATTAATTTTTTTTTATTTGAATATGAGGACTTCTTAATAATATATTTCTCAAGATAGCAATGATGAAAAAAATAAACCGTTTTCTATATATTTATACACCTATAAATCAAGATAATTTTATCAATAATGATTACATCACACCTAAAACAATAACAAAACCACATCATTCCACCCCTTTTATCACACAACATCCAATAAAATTGAAATATTTTCCTAGAGATTTTTAAAATAATAATAAGAAAAGTTTGGTTGTAATTAATTTTTATAGAGAGTTAAAATAAAGTAAATGGACATGAAATCATTGGTTATCGATATAGTGTGATGAAAGTTGTGGAATGATGTAGTTGGTGATTCATTTAAGTGTGATATAATCAATATTGATAAAATTTTCTTGATTAATATATAGATTATTGTATGTAGATAGAAGAAATTCTATATTACATTGAGTAAAAAAATTATTAATGAACAAAAGTCCTAATCAGAATATAACAGATATTATCTAAAGGATGAAAATAAAAGTGTTCTGTGGTTGTTCTAGGTATGTTAGCAATAATATGTTTATATGATTGAATTTAGGATAGGTGTTATTACTATATTGAATGATAAGACATTCAATAAAGGGTTATTTTAAAGATTTAAAAGGTATTAATGAAATAATCAGAGTGGTTATCTATAATTATTGAATTAATCATCCCCATTTATAATTGATTTGATCTATAGCCTTATCCTAAACTAATTTTGGAAAGTTGGAGATCTCAACCTATTAAGCTATCAATTTCTATTCATTGGTTTCATTGTAAAGGTATTATATATTTTTTCTCTAAAAATAGATGGATTAAAAATGTGGACACTAATAGATGATTATAATCTTAAGTGATTATTTAAAGTTAAACTAATTTAATACTCACCTATTATTGAGATCTCATGAAATTACAACTAGTGGATAGTTTCTTTAAAATAAAATATGATTTTTTTTTCTTATTTCTATTTTTATATATTTTAGTTCTTGTCTGGATGATATTGTAAAGCAACATTAAGTATGCCCTCATTGAGTTTCATTAATCAGGGTGTTGTGTTGTTATGAATGAAAAAAATTTATTGAAGAGATTCTTTATTATTAGATTTTTAAGGTGTAAAACATGATATTTATTCTTAAATATGTGGATTTTAATTCTCTTTATGAATAATTATGGGTAAAAATATCATTTTATGAAAATAGGTGTTGATCACATCATAATATTTTTGATTGTAGATTTTAGAATGATTTGATATAAATCTTTAACATTGATGATTGTGATAATTTTAGATTGATCAATTGTTGGAATATTATTTTCTAGTTTCTCGTATATTATAAATATTGGAGTGAAATGTTTAGTTATAAGAGTGATTTTAATGGTTATATGTAAATGGTTTTATAATGTTTAATGATATTGGATACTAATTAATTATGATAGTTTTTCATATACTTGGTTGTATGGGAGTATGGAATTGATTATGTATTTAGGTGAATATACATTTTTATGAGAATTGTTTATGAAAACATGATGTCTTGTTTTTATTTCATATTGGGAAGTATAATTTTTATTGAGTCGAATACCTACAGTGATTAGTTTAATTTTTTAAATAAAATTTTAAATTTATTTATAGAGATTTTTGGAATGGAGTGTAGTAAAATTAAATAATCAAATTGTTTTATTAATTTCCATTTATTTTTGTATAAAGGAATCTAACTTTTCTACGTTTTGAAATGAAAAATTTAGTGGTATAGATTAATTGGTTAAACTATTATAGATTTTCTATTCAAATAATAAAAGATTTTAAGCAAAGAAGAATGTAATAGTATAGGTTTAATTTGATAATTACTTTATTGGTATGTGGAATTTAAAATATATTTCATATCTATTGGATTACTTAACTCTCATTCTAATTAAATGATTTATTTTAATGGTTAAGTTGAGCTACTCAATAAATATTGAAATAAAATATTGTTTCTAATTACAAATGATAAAATTATAATTTCTTTCCTAATAGAGTTTCAGATCATGAAATTGGAATTATCACTGAGTCTATAATGAATTACTTCCTTTATATAGGTATTTTGAGACTTTTTTTACATTTTTATTATTAGTAAAATTGAAGTGAATTTGATTAAGAATTTTATAATATGATAAAAATATATTTTAACCTAAAATATTCTATAAATTAATATTTTAAATGGTATTTTAAGTAATTAGGGTTGAAATATTCTCTCAATATAGAGGTTAATGTTGGAGTTTAGGAAATTAATTGGATAATGAGAAATCTATGAGGAAATGTGGTGTCTGTTATTTTCAAGGTGTCAATGTGGTAATCTAAAGACTGTAAATTAATTTATATTTATAATTTCTCAATTATTTTAATTATTTTTTAAAATTAATGGATAATGAAAGTTAAATAATTAAGAACAAAATTAAATTGGAATTATGTAAATTTGAGTCATAGAATTAGTTCATTTTTATAGAGAAGTTCATTTATCCAAAATATTTCATTATGATTTTAAATCCTAGACATAAATTTCATGAGAAAAAGGTAAAATATAATGATTATATTTCTTTATACAAATCTAATGGAAAAATATTTTTAAAATTTAGATATACAATTTTAGATATATTCTAGAGAGATTTTTTAAGCCTTTTTTGGATAACATTGAGTATTACCTAAATTCATAATGAATTTTGTTTTAAATTATATATAAATATTTATATTAAAATTAAATTACATAAATGATACCAATAATTAAATAAATTTTATACAAATTTTAAGGTATTGAAGAGATAATTTTATTTCTATTTCAAAAACTCTCTAACTTTTGGGGAATAGTATGTTTATATAATGCTTGTCATAGAAAAAACTATGATGAAAATTTAGAATACATAATATTATTTCACTCCCTCTCTCTATAGGTTTTAGTTTATGTAATCCAAGATTATTGTGGAATATATTTTTTGACATGGGGTACTGATAGATGTTTGATTGAATGATATAACCATTAATAATAGACGGTGAGAAATGCATAGAAAATGTTAAAATGATAAATCTGATTTTCTAAGAGGAAAAATGATTCATTTAAATAAAAAATTACATATGCATTAGTTAATTATAATATATGGGGTAAGTATAAAAATATTTCTTTTATTGTGATCTTTGAAATGGAAACTAGTGAAACTTGTAGAACCATGAGATATAAATAGAAGAAAAATTTTAAGAGTTTATAGAAATTTCTGGGGCCACAAGAAGAGTTTCATCTATTAAAAATATATACACCCTATTATAGGTTGACATAGAAAAATGTTCCAATCTCTATAACATCACCACACATCACATGGAATAATATACTCCCTCAATGGTCCTTGAGAATTAGGATTAATGAGTGCATTTCATGCTTGTTTGTACTAATTATCAAATTAAGTATTCACAGTAAAGAACCTCTAGTCCTTCAAAAAATGATTCCAATGGAATAATTGAGGAAAATATTTGATCTAATTAGTACGAAAATGGTTACTAATATCTACCATGTCAGTTATTTATAGATTACTCAAGAGATTTTTAGGGTAAGAGTAGGCCAATGTTTTTTGGGACTGATTGGAAATTAATTCCTCTATTTCCTTCCATGTACATTGAATGGTTGACTCAAATTGGTATGGTCTAGGTGGATATGAATATTTAATTAAAATAAAACATTTTTATTTTCTCTATTAAAAATCCTGTAATTTGATTTCTACCCAGTTCACTAAATTTGAATGTGAAGAAATTCGACCAATCATATGTAAACTATGAGAGTGACTATGACTCTATTCATCTATTAAAATTCATCATCATAAAATTAATCAAGGAAATTAATTGATTATGTAGATTCACTATGTAACAATATAATTTTAGTGAAACCATGAATATGGTGACATATTTCAAAAAAATTACCAAGGAAAGAAGACACTTTGTAGATTGAATCTAGTTTAAATTTTTAAAATTACTTGATAGATATTGGACAAGTGGTAGAATAAAAGGATGGAAATTTAATATCAATAATTTTAACATAATTTTACTTATTCTATGAACCATAAATGGGGTTATTATCCCCTAAATTTTGAATGAAGGATTAATTTATGGGTGTCAAAAAATAGCCTAATTGTGTGAGATCCTAATAGAAATCTATAGATAATCCTATTTTGGAAAGATTACTAATGGGATGGGTGACCTCATGATACTAATATATCACATCCCAATATTAATTTATGTTATATCTCTAAATATAATTTCTATAAGATAGAGGATAACAACTATTTTTTAGGTATCCACTCAAAATATATGATGGACTACATATAAATATCACATGACACCTTTTATCATGCACCATTGTCCACCAAAACATAAATGAATAATCATCCATGAAATGTGACACATTATTACATAAAAACACCTCCATTATATAATATAAAGTTTTCAAATAAATAATTACATAATTAATAATTTTCATTGGGGATCTAAATGGGTTATTTACTAGAACCATACCACTAACACATGCATAACTTTTAATGGTTTGTTATGTTCTAGCATTCAGTTATGTGAGCTCCTAATACCTTCCTATAATAG
The DNA here is from genome assembly GCA_963277665.1 of Viscum album. Taxonomy (NCBI): domain Eukaryota; kingdom Viridiplantae; phylum Streptophyta; class Magnoliopsida; order Santalales; family Viscaceae; genus Viscum; species Viscum album. The sequence goes on from OY728137.1 coordinate 120,588,000, forward strand.
GTCAGTGGCTAGAAACAAACATTGAGTAATCCACCCAAATTATGGGAATTATAACTCATAACTATAACCTATCTCTTAAAACATAGACACTACTGTAGTATGTAAATAATGTATCCTGAACTATTTCAAAAATTCACTCTTCAAATAAACATTATTCAAAAATTTATTTAATATTTAAATTTTACAATTCTACATTGACCAAACTATTTTATTTTTTGAATTATACATATTGAAATTTGTTAGGTATGAATTTTTTAGCTTCTAATAAATGTTTCATTTTTAGTTGAGAATTACGGGTTTCAAAAAACTTGTAATTTTTATAACTTTACCATTAAATAAAAATGAACTATACATTTTGAAACCAATTTAATTAATCAAATATAAATTTAAATAATAAAATTATACACTTTAAAATATTATTTTAACTTAGGAATCCTATGTAAAACATTGTTAAAACTAATTATAATGTTACTTTAATATAAAAAATCTTTCCATTCTTTTGGTTGAATCAATTATTTTCAAAGGATATTTAGTTGTGTATTTCCATGAAAGACTTATTGAAATTAACTCTTTTATAATAAATCAACTTTGGTCGTAAAAATATGTATCCAAAAAATTTACATTATATATTAATTTAAATCATAAAACGTTATTTCTCTAAAAATGGTTTTTACATGATTAAAAAAATTATTTTAAAATTATCCTTTTGCACCATTAAGGATTTAATTTAATAAAATTATATTTAAATTTTAAATTCTTAGTATAAAATTATCTAGAAATAATAATCTTAATCTTTTAAGTTAATATTAATCACTAAGGATAAAAATTAAATACCAACGAAAAGATAAATTTGGGAAAAGTTAAAAGTTAAAAAAACCCATAAATCACTCAAAATTGTATAAAAAAGAAGTGATTGAGGTGAGTTTGAATCCAAAAGAAAAAATTGCTTTCCTAATTTATCTATTTTTGATCCAATTTACTTGAATAGTTTAATGGAATTACTGAATAATGTAAAGGTATTCCCAAAACTACCATTCCCTTCACTTATAAAAGGTGAACATCTTCACCACTTCAAGAAACATATTTCTTCCTAATTTATCCATGAAAATATTATACTTTTATCTCCCTAGAACCCTATACTAATAACATAATTTGTTTTTCACTCATTTTTATCCAAATATCATCAAATTCAAGTGGAATTACAAGGAAAAAATCACATCTCTGGCGTGAGTATTATCAACTACTTAGTTTTATTCTTAATTATAATATTTAAACTTTATTATATAAACACTAGAATAATGATATTATTATCATTTATATTTAATTTAATTTTAATATTTTAATTTTATTATCATTATTTCTTTATTTACCCCATCTATTAAAAAACAAAAATGTTTTTCATGTGTTATGTAAACTACCACCTCAAGGACGTAATGAGTTTCGTTTTCCTTCACTACCATACAAGGATGGATATAAGGATAGTGTTAAAGGATTAATATTATTTTTATGATATAATTATTGTTATTTTATGAAAAATTAGAGAACTTATAAAAGATATGATCAACCAATGATCATCGTTAATTTAAACCTTTAAAATAAGACTATAAATAGGATAATATTTTATTAAAATTATTTAATGTTTTCTATCCATTAATGTAACACCCCAAGATTTAATAGTATGTTATTTCGTCAAAGTAATTCAATAACTTGCACTACACACAACACTAAGTTCAAGTGCACCACGACTTACCAAACTGTTCGTTCAAAAGAAGTTATGAATAGTATTAACTGAATTTTTAACCTTATACAATCCTTATAATTTTAGAATCCATATTATGAGTTTTTTAGATATAATGTAAGAAAAAAATTATTTTTTTAGATAAAAGAAGTATTTTTCGAAAAATGAAATTTTGCCGCCTTTTAATGGAGAATTTTTTTTAAATCCAATAATTGAATCTTTTATATATTAAACTTTCTAAGATAAACTTCTTCTTTATAATCGAAAAATAAAAATTTAGTTTTGATAAATTTTTGGTGTTTTTCTGATAACTTTCATATTTGGGTGAATAGTGAAAATACTATATTATAACTAAAAACAAATTTTTTAATCAAAATAATTTATAGTGTAGAATTATACATTTAAATGGTTTGGAATTATAATAAGATTATATTTTTACAATTTAATACAATGATGATCATTTTAAGTAATTTCACTTTCAAATTAGAAATAAACAAGTGTCAATCTTTTAATTGTTATTATTTCTAAAAAATACGCTTTTTGGTTTTGACAACAGGAATTAATTATAAATTAATTAATTAAACTTTTATGTTTTGAAATTGTTAAAATAGAATACATTTTTGAATTCGGAATATCAAAATTATCTTAGGGTGAATTTTTGGTATTTTTCTGAATACATTCAATTAATGATGAATAGTGAAAACCACTGAGTTATTGGTTAAAACTGAATTTTTACTTAAATAATTAGTTATTTTATTTAAATTTATTTTATTTAAAAATATATACATAATACATATATATGTTCAAAATAATTCATTGGAGTTATTTTATAATAAGTTTAGATATATAAAAAAATTTATCTTTTCGCTGTCTTTTACCCACCTCCTAGGAAAATTTGAAAATTCACATAAACCTTAATTTTAACACTTCTGTGAGTTGAATTTCAAAAATCAGAGAGACACGGTTGACATAAGTAAGTAAAATATGGTTCAATAAGATGAAAATAATTTTTGGTGAATAGTAATTTTTTTTTATTTACCACGGTTAAAAGTAAATAGGGTAATTAAAGGTAAAAATTAAATTAATATTACCCTAACACATATCCTAACTCTATTGGATAAGTATAATTCGATGAAAAAAAAACTTTAGGAATAAAATATGAACCTCGTTGGTCCACTTGGATTAGATTAGGACATTTATTATTATTTTATTTAAAGAAGAGTTAAAAGAGTTAAAATCAAGGTTCAATAACTCAAACATTTTTAATATAGGGATACACATAAGATAAAATCGATTATAAATATTAATTATAAAGATAAAATAAATTCCTACATAATGGTATTTTAATTATAATTTTTAGACTTTAAATAATTTAATTTATGTATGACACAATGGTGATGTAGTAATTACCTTATTAATGAAATATTAAAATAATTGATATTATAAATATTCAAATAAATGTAATTTTAAACTTTTTATGAATTAAACTAATTTTATAGGTTAATATGACATGTTTGGGTTGGTTATATGAGTTTTTTTCTAAGTAATAATGTTGTTATAAATTTATAAAAAACAAAATACCAAATAGTGTCAAAATTGACATAAAAGTGTTTTTACAAAAATATTATATTATTAATTGATATTCCATTACTAAAAATCTATGGTTTGGCCAAAAAACTTATATACTTATAGGTTTATCATAAATGAACCACTTGGGGTTCTCTTGGAAGTATATAGTAAGTTTATAAACCATATAATATAAAAATACAATGAAACGTGGTAAATGTCAAACTATTTAACTAAGAGTTAAATCTAAAAGATAAGGTTAATATAGAGACCCAAACCTATCTGAAACCTATTGTTCGAGTGGTTTTCAACCCATAACCACTTTATCCTTTAAATAATATACTTTTGATCCATTATAAACCGAAAATTATTTTATTATAAAATGAAATTTCTAGCTTTTCCTAAGGTTCCCCTCACTCCTCTTATAAAAGGTCACTCCACCTTCTCTCTAATTTACACATTCAAAGCCATTTGGATCGGCCAACCTCTACCCAAAGATCCTCTAAACTTACCTCACTTCATCCTAGAGGCCTTAATTTTGTCATAAATCCAACTTAAGGAGCCCTTTTGATCAAATGAAAAGGAAGAACCCGAAGAAGAGGAAAATATTTCATCACCTCTTTCAAGTTCTTTTCTTCTTCCACTTATTCTTTCCTTATTGTTTCCATTCTAAAATAATAAATCCAGTATATTCTATATACTGTGATTTTATTATAAATATGTTACAACCATATTCATTCTTCTATCCATCCTTTGAATGACATGTCACCAAATGTGCGTACGTACGACTTACCGTCTCCACGTTGTGGTATAGTTGTTATTCAATACATTATTATTTGGATAAGGGTAATAATGATGTATAATTCATGAAAATAATAAATATAACATGATAATGATTTTTTATATATGATATACCATCCAATTATATAATATTTTAATATCAAAAGAATTATATTGTCGCTTGTGCGTACGTACGGATTACCGTCTCCACGAACGCAATGAGATTCATTCCCCATCGTATCCATTCAAGACTAATTTTCATTTGATTATTATAAAAATATATATTACTAATAAGTATGTAATATATGAAATAATAAATATACTGAAGATATATATATTTATATATATTTATTTATTAATTTATGTACTTACATTTATCTTATTCACTTACTTCCGTTCAATAAGATATGAAAACAGAAACAGCGTTTATGCGTACGTACGACCTACCATCTCCATAAATGGTGGTTTCCATTTCATATATCTATCTATTATAAATATTTATATTCTAAATATATATGATAAATAAATACATTTTTATATTCTGGAAGTATTTAAATCATTATCTAAATGATACGAGCAAGAATTACAAGTTAAAACGCGTACGATAAAGAAAATCATTATTACCTGAAATGTTAATTTAACATGGAAATCATTATTAAATGGGTAGTATAAAGTCATAAATGAATCATGTATGATATAATAAATATGAATGTGGTTCTGTAATAATTTAATAACATACTATGGTCATTATACAAGAGGTTAAACGTACCCACGACCAAAGAAAAGTGCATGGTAAGGGTTAATTTCACAATCTCTTTATTATTCGAGGTTGTTTTACATAAGTATCTACTGGGACATATTTATTATCCATGTCCATGTTTCATAAAAGAGTTTTCAAAGGGATTATTTTTAAGGGACTTTTTACTAAAACATAATTTAGAATGTTTTAAATATTTATTCTTCTAAATCATTCTGATTAATATCCATGTTTTCAAAATGGTTTTTAAGGATTTATTTATATTAACATGAATGTTTCTAAAATGTTAATTCCTTTCCAAAGATTAAATGTTGTATGAGAAACTTTTATTCAAAAATTTATTTAAATTTCTTCCTTTATAAATTGTGTGGATTTTAAATGTTTTCATGAAAAAGGGATATTTCTCTCAAAGAGGTTTACAAATCATTTTTATCTATGTCAGCATCCTTTGATGGATTTTAAACTTGTTTGAAGTTGATTTATTATGATACAAATCTTCCATATTGTATTTAAGTTTTTGTGATATGTTTGACTGTGGATGTGTTATTTTTATACCATTCATGTTTTATGGATAAAGTATTGACATTTTTTATGCTAGTTTTAATACAAATGTTTATGTTATGTTTAAACCTTTTCATATGTGGAATGAATTGGACTTAGTAAGTGATGGGTGGCGCCCACTATAGCTCCTCAATGCATTAGTAGGTATCATGAGAAAAACAAGTTTCTTGGAATAAGGCCTTGACAAAATCTTATTTGTAGTCTTGGCACAAGGTCTTGACTATGTGGCTATGAAAGTCTGGCATTATGCATTCCATCATTATGAAAGTGGCTATTGATATTGCATGTGATTATTCTACTAGTAGAATATTAATGTGAGTAAGTAAATAAAATTATTTTGATTTATATTTTCCATATTATGATGAAGTTTATGTTGAAAATTATTTTGTTTTAGATTTATACATTTCCATAAATTGTTATGCTTATTTATGAATGTTTACGCCATATTGGTAACCTTACTGAGCATTTGAGCTCACCCCTATCTTATGTTTTATTTTCCCAGGATCTGAAGAAGTGTTTTATGTTTGAGATGCAGGGTAAAGCTAAAGGAACAATGGAATTATCAAAGGATTATTTTTTCTGTTGTATGTTAGAAAGTGTAATGTAATGTTCATGCATGTAATTTATTTTCTAAGACTGCTAAACTTATCGGTCTTTCGGGATTTGATTCCTTGTAACCATTCCAATGTATTAAAATAATGCACCGACTATAGAAATCTAGGGTCGGGGTGTTACAATTAATTATTATTATTATTCCTTATAATTATTATTAATCTCACTAATAAACACTAAATAAGAAATTTATTCTTCTAGTTTAATTATATTACAATAAAACCACCACTTAATCATTCATTAAATCTTGGTTTGTTCATGTTTTGGACGGTTTAAAAACCTAATAAAACAATAATTTAAATTTATACAATGAATGACTATGGGAAAATAATTATTACAATAGTATTATATAAATGTATAAATAATGACTTGTTTTTATATTTTTTTATATTATATCAATATTCATCAATTCAGGAAACAGCATTCATTCATCAAAAATCACCAAAACATGATTATTACTAGTTTTATCATTAAGGATAATGTATAAAACATTCATGAATGTAATTTTAAACATAAAGAATTAATATAAATCATCCCTAATAGTTACATTAATTAACTAGTGATAATGAAATTTGTAAAAATAATTTATATGAAAATAGTTATTATAAAACTAGTGAAAACATTAACAATTATAAACACCTTATATAGAACATTGCGAGAGGTCATATAGAGAATGTCCATTTATAAAGAGTATGAATAAAAATATATATGAGTACTCTTTTTAATTAAGTGATTATTGTGTTTTTTTATCACACCAAAGGTTCAATTAAATTCATGGCAGTTTATATAATATGTAAGGTTTTCTATCTCTAATTAATATATTTGAGATATTATTTGTAATGTATAAATAATTTCATTCATTTGGTGTATATACTAACTATTTGAGAAGTTATATCATGAAATTAACTTATTGATGGTATTTTAAGATGAAGTTTAAGCCCTCTTTTTTGAGAGCTTATGATTGAATATCTACCCAATTCATAAGCACGGTTATCTTTATCAATTTTCGTTCTTCATGACTCATGTTGTAATAACCACCTATTTTATTTTTCATAGTAAATTTATTAAAATTGATGAATTTTACTTGTTACTTATCAAATTTAATAGATTTAGATGCTTATATTTTTACCCCACTTTAATATTATTTTTATTCAAGAGTTTCCTTTTCCATGGTGTAACAATCATTAAAACTTTTGGTAAAGTAAAAGGTCATACAATTTTTTTAGGAAATACATCTCTATCTAGATATTAGAAAGTAGATGTGGATATGTAACAGATGCACCTAGTGAGAATCACCCAAAAAAGTGTTTATTGGGAATGGGATCAATCATCACCCAAATGCCTGATCAGTGGGCATAACACTGCACAGCAAGTGAGTCCCTTCTAAGGGATATGCTTTTGAATATTCACATACTCTTAATGAGTCATGATAATGGATTTTTCATACCATTTCCTTGGTATCCAACGAATGAAATTTTTTTAATACAGTTACTATCGTCCATGGATAACATAGAACATATTAAGTACCCTCTACACTATATTTATTTAAAATGGGTACTTCTTGTTACAGTGATAATACCCCAACATCATCCATTTTTGTTAAGTGGTGTTCTCCTTATTTTACATTTTACAAATGTCCATGTTTTTTCAGTAAGTGGTTCCTCAGGGAATAGTATATATAGTCTTGATTAATATTATGGTGATTTCATTGGATTTATTCATGAACCAGGTGGAACCCAATATTATATATCCCCTTAATGAAATGAAAGGTCTTATGAGACAAAATATGTTGGGTTTTAGTGTATGACTCTTCCAATAATAGGATAATTTATTAATTGTGGTCTGAAAAACAAGTAAAGTTTCTTGAAATATGGTCTTGAAAATAAGTTTGTGATGTGTGGCATTATGAATTCCATCAATTTGATTTCAATGGTTATTGTTAACCATGTTTTCTTTTATTTTCATAGATATAGTATTCTCTTTATTTCTGTTGAATATACCTTCATGTTGTTCATTTATTTTTTCCATGTCACATATACCATGTATATGTTATGTAAGCTTTTGTTGTATGTTTCTCTTTTCTGAGAATCTAATCTATCCATTGTTTTTTTCCTTTTCCCAAGAAAACCATCAGGATAATTAGGATTAATTATCCTATATTTTTTGGAATAGATAATAATGTTCTCACAATGTGATCATGTTGTATCTTTTGGTTTCAAGTGTAATTTATGCATGTATCTAGTCTTCTAAGACAAAAAAACTATTTAATCCTTTTATAACTCTCATACTTTGTAACAATTATGTAATATAACTTTTAAATCTGCATTTCTAGATTTGAGGATGTTACAGTTGGTATTAAGGTAAGTTTAGTAACAATATTGGGAATTATATTTCGATAAACCAAGTAATATAACACAAGAACTATCAAAATCCCTCAATATTTATAGGTAAAACAATATAAAACATGGAAGGAATTATATTTTATAATTAAATATTTTGATTTAATTATATGTATTCTATTTTATAAATATAGATAATAATAGGAGGAATGGTAACTTTATCAACACCCATGGTCAGTTTTAGGATATTCCCCCTGAACAATATAATGAAAATTGAGTTAAATATAATTTTTTCATAGCCATATTGAGGAAATTGACCCATGTTATAAAAAAATATCACTTTCATAGAGCATATAAATGATCCACAACATGGTGTATACATGCTGGATCACTTCATGTGATAACAACAACTATAATTCAATGGAACTAATAATCCATTGGTATTTTAAAAAATGGATCGATTTCCTAGAGAATATATTTCTCTCTTTATAATGTAGTGAAAATGAAAAATTCATAACGGATGTATATAATATGAAGGGTGATGTGGACCAAAGGTGGATAATAATTTAAAACTCCAGATTGGATGATCAGGTACAAAAGGAAGGTGTCCTAAGAATAGAGGATTTTCCCATGGTACAAAATTTAATTAGTTTTTTTATAGAAGACTTATTATATCATTCACCTGATCATGAAGTTGAGTTCTCAACTCATTCCAAATGAAATACCCAAATCAAAAACTTCTTATAGAATGGAAATACTGGTGTTCTAGAGTTAAAGAAATGTCTATAAGCGTTTATTGAAAATAGGTTTATAGTCCCTAGTGTTTCAACGTATGGATCCCCTTTTTATTAATGAAAAATAAGGATGGTTCAATGAAATTTTACATTAATTATTGGGTAATAAATTCCCTTACTATAAAGAATAAGTATCTTTTTTCATGAATTTTTTATGCATTTGATCAACTTCATGGATCCCGATACTTTTTTAAGATTGATATTATCTCTATTTAGGATCAACTAACATTGAATAGGGGTGATATACCGAAGATGGAAATTCAAATAAGATATTGACAGTATGATTTTTTGGTAATTATTTTTTGATTGATTAATGTTCCTTTTGTCTTTATAGACCAAATGAATAGATTATTCAATTAGTATATTGATAAATTTTTTGTAGTATTCATTGTTGATATCTTGATATATCTTAATATTTATGAATAAAATGAGATTCACCAACAAAAAATGGTGGAGACTCTCAATAAAAAAAATTATATAGAACATATTGTAAGTGTGAGTTTTGGCCCAATGAAGTTTCTCTTCTTGGATATATTATCTTTAAGTATGAGATATCTATTTAATCATAAAATACAAAGTTAGTCAAATAATTCACTACATCTATGAACATAACCAAGATCTAAATTTACCTAGGATTAGTTGGTTACTATTGTTGGTTTGGTCAAGATTTCTCCCACTTGGAAAACCTATTAACCATATTAACACATGAATGGGTTAAAATCACATGGTCAAAGAATTATGAGATATTTTTTTAAGCGATTAAGTGGATAATGATAAATTTATATTTTTTAATCTAATATTTTGTAAGGAAGGATTTTTAAATTATATTCATGCATCATAGAAAGGTATCAGTTTTATCCTTATACAAAATGATAGGGTGATTTTCTAAGTATCAAGTCAATTAAAAATACATGAACAAAATTATCTAACTTAGGGCTTTGAGCTTCCAGTCCTAGTATTTGATTTTAAAATAAGGATAAACTATGTATTTGGTGAAATATGTGAGATATGTATAGATCAAAAGAGTCTAAATTAAATCTTAACCTAGAATGAGATCTATATGAGGTAAAGAATATGGTTGGAGTTATTCAAGTATAAGGATTTCTCAATATACTACCACACTATGAAGGAAAACATGGTTCCTAATGCATTGAGTAGGAGGGATCAGGGATATCTAAAAATGATGAGTATTAACATGGTTCATATATATAGAGATCTAGTAAAAATGGATATGGTAATTTCTAGGAAAGAGGACCATCATTCATTTTCCAAGAAATTTTTAAAAAATTTCTACTAGAAATGATAAAGAATTACTTGATCTATGATGAGAACTTACATAGGAATATTTAAGAATTTAGTGGTGGGAAATTGTAAGACTTCATCTATAATTATGGATTTTAAAATTTTGGTAATTGGTTATGTCATCCATCAATAATATAATTGAATAGGGAACTGTTAGATGAATCACATGGGTAAAATTTTCTATACACCCTTAGAGTAAAAATATGTATATTGATTTAAGAGAACAGTTATTGTTGGAAGGTATGAAGTGGGAAATTAGAGATTATGTGTCTGGATTCTTAGTATTCTAGTAGGAAATGGTTGAAGGATACAATCCTAATGAATTTATAAAACCTCTACCTATACCTATATGAAAATGGAATAATGATGCAATGGAATGTGTCATTGGACCCCAAAAAATCCAAGGAATAATGATTCAATATGGTTCATCACTGATCATCTTATTAAGTATACTAATTTCATAGAAATAAGATAAGATCTACCCCTTGATAATATTTCCTAGATCTATATTAATGAAATAATAATGCTTCATAATGAACCACTATCTATTGAATCTAAATGTGACCCTTGGTTCTCATGGAAATTTTGGAAGAGACTTGAAATATCTCTCAATAGGAAATATATTTAATCATCATCCTCGGACTTATGGGTTGTATAAAATGTACCTTATAGACTTTAGAATACATTCTGAGATCATTTTCTCTGGACTTCAAAGGTATGTGGGTCCGTTATATACCTTTGGGGGAATTTTTACTATAATTGATCCTATTAAAGAATCCAGATGGCATCATACAAAGAATTATATACGAAGAGGTTTCGTACTCCAACCTATTAGGAATAAGTTGGAGAAATAAAGTTATATAACATATAAATTTTAGATGATATGGATGTTAAAGTATACACTATTCAAGATCATATTAAATCATCACATATAATAACAATAAATTATTTTGATAATTGAAGGAATGGATTGGAATTTCTTGTTGGGGATCATGTATTCATGAAGGTTTCAGCATGTAAGTGAGTAGTAAGGTTTGGTAAAACGGAAAAAGAATCTCTATATACATTTCACATTTTGAAATATTATAAATAATTATGGTTTTATATTACCGGTTGTCTATACATCCCAAACTTCTTAAAGTACATAGTTTCTTCCATGATTAATTACTGAAGAAAAACATGTCAGATCCAATGTGTGTTCTCACATCTAAGGGAATATATTTGGATCTTTACTTGTCTTATAATGGTAGCTTTGTATAAATTCTAGACACCAAATAGAAATTATTGAGGAATCAGACAACTCCTTTAGTGAAATTTCTTCGGAGAAATCACAAATTAGATAAGGCAACTAGGGAGATAGAAGATTCTATAAGGAATAAGTATCCAAATTTTTTTAATATCTGATATATACCGAAATTTCAAGGAAAAAATTATTTATTGGTACTAGAATTTAACACCCAAGACTCTACTATAAAAGTTAAATACCATATCATGAACTATTGCAAAAATTCACCCTTTAAAGATTATTTATTCAATATTTTATTTAATGGTTGAATTTTAGAATTTTAAATTGACTAATTTAATTAATTTTTTTAACTCATCATATCTAAATTATCTTTATTATGTATTTTTGAGTTTTTTCTGAAAAGGATGGTTTTTTGTTAAAAATTAAATTTTTCATGTAACTTGTAATTAGTATGAATTTACCATTATATAAGAATGAATTTTTTTATTAGAGATATTTTTTAGTAATAAAATATGGATCTAAATAACAAAATTATTCATTTTATAATATTATTTAAACATAGGAAACCTACGTAAAAAAAATTTAGAACTAATTAAAATGTTACATTAATATAAAAACTATTTTTAATGTTTTAATTGCATCAATTATTTTAAAAGGATATTAATTTTTGGATTTCCTTGAAAGCCTAATATGATTTACTTATTTTACAATAAATTAATTTATGTTATTAAAATCAATATCCAAAATAATTTTACATTATATATAAATATAATGGTTAAAAATAGTATTTCTCTAAATATGGTTTTTATGCAATTAAGTTTATTTATTTAAAGATTAAAATTTCACACCTTTAAATATTTTATTTGATAAAATTATATTTAAATTTTAAATTAGAAATATAAATTAATTAAAAATGTCAATCTTAATATTTTTCATTAAAATTAATTACTATGGTTATAAATTAATTACAATGGTAATGATAAATTAGGGTAAAGAATAAAATTAAAAACAAAAACACATAAATCACACAAAAATGTCTAAAAGTGGAATTTTTGAGGTCCATTTTATCCCAAAATCATTTTAATATCTTCTTGTATCCATTTTTGATCCATTAAACCTTGAATAGTTCACTAGCATTATTGAAAAATGTAAAGGTGATCCTTAAACAAGACTTCCATTCACTTATAAAAGGGGAACATCTTCACCACTTTAAGACACACATTTATTTATAACTTAAACTTGAAAATATCCAATTTTCACTCTATATACCTTATGCAATGAAAATAATCCCATGTTCACTCATATTTCTCCTAATCACTTCAAATTCTAGGTGACTTTCAAGGAAAAAACAAGTCTCCCACGTGATTATTATCAACTACATAGTTTTTCTTAAATTATATTCCTTTAAAATTTATTCTATACAAACAATTTTAATTATATTATTATCATTTATATATTTTAATTTTATTATATTATGGGTATTTTCATTATTTATTCATATACCCCATCTAAAAAAATTCATTGTTTGTGTGTTGTGCGGACTACCGCCTCCATGATGTAATGTGTTTTTTATTCACCACCATACAAAGATAGATATAAGGATAGTAATAAAGGATAAATATTATTTTTATTATATCTTTATTTTTTTATTAAAAATTATATATCCTATTAATTATATGATCATCAAATGATTACCATTAACTTAGTCATTTAAAGTAAGCATAAAAAGGATAATATTTTATTCAAATTGTGTAATGTTTTATTATACATTACTTATTCTTGTAATTATTTATTATTAGGATACAAATTACTAATAAACAATAAATAATATCATTATTCCATTAGTATAATGATATTATATAAAAAACCTCTTAATAACTATTTAAATCAGGTTACATTCATGTTTGGGTCGGTTTAGCCACCTACTTTAACAATACATTGAATATATACCATGAATCATTATGTAAATACAGTTACGGGTATAATATAACATAAATGTGTAAATAAGGATTTATTTATTTTTCTATAGATATTATATTCAATATTAATAAATTATTAAAATTCATTTTTTCATCAAAAATCACCAAAAAATTTATTATCAACTTTATCTATAAGGATATAGTCTAAAACACTCATAGAAGGAATTTTAAACATTATAAATTATTATAAATCATCTCTAAGAGTAAATTTAATTAAATGATTAAGACTAAATTTTTAGGAATAATGAATAGGAACACTGATATTATGAAACTAATAAAAAGGTTCAAAACTATAAACACTAGATGTCGAAAATCAAAAAAACATGGAGAGAAAGGTAATTTAGGAAGAGTATGAATGAAAATGAATGAGTAAGTTTATTAATTAGTTTATTATGATATATATATATATATGATCTAGGATGTTAAATAAAGTTCATTTAGTTATGGGTCAAAGGTCCTAGTTTTCCGCCTCAAATTCTTCTCTTTTATAGATGATTTGTTATGTAAACATCATTTTTTTATATCTTTTATATGATGCCTTTTTGAGATTTTATATCATGAAATTAATTTATCAATGGTATTAAAATATCATGTTTAATCCTAAATTTTGAATATATTATGATTGAATTTATAACAAATCAATAAGTGGGGTTTTACATCATGATTTTCATTCTTTGTGACTCATATTGTATTCAATGCCTATTTTATATTATGTTTACCGTAAATTACCATGGAAGAATTTTTCCATGTTAGTAATGAAATTTAAGGTATTTAAAATTATAATTTTTTATCCAACTCTCATATTCTTTTTATTCAAGAGTAATACTTTCCATGTTGGAAAAAACATCTTGATCTTTAGTAAAGTAAAAGTGTTTATAATTTTCTAGAAAATACATCCATATTTAGACACTAGTAAGTGGATGTGTATATGGAAAATATTCACCTAAGTTAAATCACTCTAAAAAGGATTTTGTTATAATTGACTCAATTATTACCTTGTTTTATGATGAGTGGGCTGAAGACTATACACTTAGAGATGCACTCTTTGGGGATATTATTTTGAATATTCACATGCTCTTAATGAATCATGATAAAGTATTTTTCCAACCTTTATCATGGTATCGTAAAAATGAAGTCTATTGAATCCAATTTCAATATTATATGGATTTCCTAGCACATTTTAAGTACCCTATCCTTTTCCTTTGATAAGGGTACTTCATGTTAAATTCATGATACTCCAAGGATTTCATGTTTATTTAGGTATGTTCTCCTAGAAATAAAAGTTATTCTATTGAATGGGGAATTATTTGATTTCATTGTTTATCATTTTAGGGATATACAATTTTTATTCAGAAATACGTTCCTTATGGAATAGTATGAATGTTTTTGATTACTCTTATGGTGAACGCATTTGAATTAATCAAGTGATGGGTGGAGTCCAACATTATATAACTCATTTTAGAACCAACACATCTCATGAGACCAAACATGTTGGGTTTTGGTGTTTGCATCTTCACATAACAGAATAATTTCTTTACTATGGACTTGATGACAAGTAAAGTTTCATGAAACATGGTCTTGAAATCATGTTTTGGATGGAAAACATTATAAATTATTTCATGTTTTAGTTAAATGTTTATTTTTATCCCTGTTTTCTTTAATTAACATGGATATAGTATTCCCTCTATTTCAGTTGATTATGGATTCTTGTTGATGGTTTATTCTTACTATATCACTTATTACATGTTAATATTATATAATCCTCCACTGTATTTTACTCCTTACATAGAATTTCAGCTCACCCTTATTTTTTTACTCTAGCTGGGAAGCCTAGAGGAGGACTAAGTGTTGTTTTTAGGGATCTGATAGAAGGGAAAACAATGTTCTTACATTGTTATCATGTTGTATCTTGTGATTTCAAGTGTAATTTATGTGTGAATATAGTATTATAAGACTAAAACCAGTTTTATCCTCTAGGAAATCTTTTACTATGTACCAATTATGTAGTATAACTATCAACTCTTGGTTTCTAGAGTTTGGGATGTTACACTATCACTTTATTTCATTAAACATCATCCATTATAATAAAATTGAATAATTAATCATGTAATATAACACACGAATATATAACAAGTATCTTCACAATAAAATTAAAAATTAATGATTAAATCACCATAAACAAGTAATGCATATGAAATACCTATAAGCATGAGTAAAAACAAAAAAAAATGTTGTTATAATGAAAAATCCATTACACCATCTACAAAATCTAGCATACATATCTTGAATCTAAGACTATACACATTATTTATTTTCTAACTATCATGGACATAAAGTAGAAAAACACATGATTATGTATGTATAGTTGAGAAATAATACTCAGTATGATCATCCTAGTGACAAAGAAGGCCCCATAATACAGTACTATATATGTGCATCAAAAATAAATATAGTGTAGAAAAAACCCACATCACAAAACATCTACATAAATAAAAATATTATTTATGTATAGATATCTTTAAATCTTCCAATATACTTCATTCATTATGGTATCCAAATAAAAATAGTTTATATATACATACTATTCATATTCACTAACAAGGTTAGGGATAGTGGTTCTACTTCTGCGGCATCATGGGGATGTTATATTTTTTAGTGTCATTATTGACTCCATCGATATAAATGTTGTGGCAGAATGGAAAAAACAATGTCTATAGGATGATAGATGTTAAATGGTTAAAATATATGTACCAACCACATTTTGAACTCACAGTTAGGCTCATATGTAATCGTTACTTGACCAGCCTCATGCCTTTAGGATATTAGCTACCCCTACAAGTATGATGGATTAGCATATATCATGGAAATCAGAATAAAACCTAGGGTTAAAGCACATAATAGGCCATTTCATTTTATATAAATAAAGAAAAATCATATCCATATTCTCAAATATCACACTAAAAAGGTCCCTCATAAGTTATATATTTGTAGAGTGCAACTAGGTACTCATAACTCTATCTTGTACTAACTCTCATCGATGTAGATATCTTGACCATAACACCATATTCATCCATAAAATCACCATCTAGCTCTCTATAAATATTTAAAGTTTTCTACCCCACAAGTGGATGGTAATCATGTAATAGAAATAAAATATCTATAAAATAATAATATTATCTCACATCCTTTGATAGGTATTCCACAAAATGAATCACCCTATATAGACAATCATGTGATTATATAGAAAAACATCTATATAAACCATACCAGGGATATTTTTATGTATTTATCCTACTTCAACCATGTCATGTGAGTTAAAAAATAAGTGCATGATGTAACTTCATCCACCTCAATCTAGAGTTAGCAGAGATAAAGAGTGTTAAAACTTAGTTGAATAATAGTCTATCTCAATCTCATATATTTTCAATAGATTATAACATAGATATTTGAGTTAAGAGGAATGTATACACATATAGGTCCACATTTTTATCATATCAATCTCCATGAATTTCTACATTCTCAACACATTGTATTCAAATAACAAATAAATGTCAATTATTAGGTTATTCAATAAAAATTCCATTAAAATAAAAATATCAATATTTCTATCATATATTTATTTCAATAACATAAAAAGTAGTCCAATATAATATTCCAACACCATCAGCATAATTTATCAACTTTTTAATCGTAAGAAATCCAACACCATAGTTAATAATTTTTATATCGTATTTCCTTACCATATTCAGAGTAATAAAATAATTCATTATTTATTACTTACATCACTAAGCTAACATTATTCTAATATTATATTGTTATTTCCCATCACTGCGTTTCTTATTATTATTTAATTTTTATTCTAACAAATATTATTAAACACCATATTTCCAAAATTTAGTATTCTAATCACACCAAATTTAATTAATGTCATATAATAACATTATTAAAATATAAATATTGAATTCCACTATAATTCCACAAATTAATTCATAAATCACTACTTAATAATTATTATCACTTAAATAATTAATTCATATTCTCTTTATATATTCCATGTTATCATATGTGTCTCATTCTATAAAATAATATTTATTTATGTTTTTATATAATTAAAATCAATGTAATTTCATTATTAAATATCATCATGAATTTATATATAATTTTATCTACTATATTTATAATTAAAAAAAATATTTACTTATCTAATTCATTTTAATAATCAATCCACATTTCTTGAGTATTCAATTTTACCCCTAAATCACCTTTTCAATTGTAATGCCTCACCTCCCAAGACCACTCTACTGATGCCCAGATTGGTGGTCACCACATGAAATCAGGAGTGCCTCCCCTTATCCTAGAGGTTGTCGACTATCAGTGAAGTTATAGGATGTTACAATGGGGAGACAATACCCTTATATTAGAGTAAAACCCAATATAAAATAACTAAGATACACTAAATATGATAATTATTGGCCTATAAAAAATAAGTAAACACAAAATCATAATATATTAAATGTCGTGAAGAGGAATATAATCATACAAACTCAAGGTAATTCCATCACAATTCAATGGGTCACCCACTTGGATGATCACATATATGAAAATAAATAAATAAGTAAAAATACATTGAGCCACTACTTCCATCATCGAGCCTCTTCAACCTAGTATACATTCGTATATGGGATTCCTACTCACTCAATTAACATTGGGCCTCTTTTCAGCATAAACATGCAAATTGTGAAGTTTTCTTAGCCATCCATGTTTCAAGAACTCCTGAGTAGGTTATAAGTGAAACTCAATAGGTAATTACCAATTATTTATAGTAAATAACCAGCAAATTATTGTATACACATTTTATGTCCTCATTCTTGTAAAATAACAACATAAGTGTGAAAATATAAACACTGTAACACCCTGAGTTTTTATGAATTTGTTTTTTCCAAAATAAATTAAATTTATTTGAGGAATTGTGTTACACACTAAAAAAGTTAATCTTTTGTTATATTCAACACCAAGTTATGTTTTTGTAATACACAACACCAGTTTAACTTGTGTTACGTGTGGCATTGAGTTTTAACAAAACAATGATATATTATTAATATAGTTATTTAAATATGATTTTTAAAACATAATAGCTAAAATTATTAACTTTAATAGTAATAATTAATTTCTAAATATAATGGTTTAATATAAATAAAACATACTAATAATAAAAACATAATTTTTGGTAATGACTTTATTTGTTTTGAAAATTTTATTTTCTCAAAAAAACTTGTTTTTATGTCTTTTGTGAACAATGATATAATTAATATTTTAAAATTTTAAAAAATAAATTTGATAAAATATAATTAATTTTTAAATTAATTGTTTCAAAATTATCTTGTGAATTTTTTTTTGTATTTTACTGAAATATTTTATTTTTTTATGAATATTGATAAATACATAAATTTTAATTGAAAACTGCATTTTCATATAATTTATTGACATAGTTAAATTATATTTTAGAATTGTGTTAAATTATTTTTAGTTTAATTATACATATATTAATACAATTAACTTTATTTGAATAAATATCATATTGAAATTGAATATAAAAACTTTGTAAGCTTTTGATCTTTCTCACTTTTAGAACCTTATTTCTCGACATGTCAGTGGGATTAATTTTAAATTAATTTTTTTCCACTTATATGATTATAATTTCAAGAAATGGATTCCATTTTTTTAATGATTATAATTTAAAATTTAAAATTAGATCAACTTAATTTTTTATCAAAGTGATTAGTGGGAACAATTAAAATTAATTACAGCGATTAAGGTAAAAAAATTAACTTTGTAGTTAAACTTAGAATATAAAGTGTAAAAATGACCCTACACATGTAAAACACATATTTAATGGCCATATTTCAAAATTATAATTTATAAAGTTGTATTTTAATCCATTTTATACACTCTTTCTTGATGAAAAATGTGGTTGGAATTCTCTCTTTCAAAAATGTACACAGATGCAACTCCTTCTCATCTATAAAAGGGAAGTCAATCTCCTCCCTTCTTAACAACTTCAAAAGCCATTAGTTAAGAAAATACCTAACCGAATAACCTATAAATACTATAAATTCAAACTATAATCCTTAATTTTGTCATAAATACAACCAATAAATGCCTTTGGTGCAAACCAAAAGGAGAAACCAGAAGAAAAGGTGACATCCATCAACAATGTTTTGGTTTTATTTCTTCCTAAAACCCATTGAATTATTATTATATAATACTCATATTATAACATAATTATATTAAATAAAATTATATATTCTTATGATGATTGTATGAACTAAAACCACAGAAACAACTCCATCAAATGGGTTATGAAATCATCATTCATGTGTATGGATGATTACTGCCTCGCGAACTAAACTTGTTCGATTTTCCATTACCGCATTTCAAGGTTGAGAATAATTATATAAATATTGTTTATATAATATATATATATATGTGATATTTATTATGTTTTTAGTATTCTCTAACTATTATATAACACAAATATTTATTCATTCTATTTTGTGGGAATATGATAACATCGTTCGTGTGTATGGTGGACTACTACCTCACAAAGTGATGTGATTCATGTACACTTTACATGGAATGTGTTAAAGATGGGTTTAATAAAAAATATTTTATATATTATAAATTAAAATTATTTTTTAATTACAATATACCATATAATTTTTATTATTTCAATCCCAAATTAAGACGGAAACAATTTTCATGCATATGTACGATCTACCATCTCCAGGAACATTATATTTCATCTCTGATTTCTATCTTTTATAGATTATTATTAAAAAAATATATAAGGAATATATATGAGGATTATATAAATTTTGTCATTATTTTACTTTTTAAATCATGATTAAATTAAAATAATAAAAAATATAACCATTCAAAACCTTTATGGAAAACCAAGAGGTTATTACTCGAAAGCATAACTTTAACATGAAATTGTTAAAAAAAAATTGGTGATAAATGTCAAAATAAAATCATATGATATATATATATATATATGAAAATGATTATATAATATATGTATAATAAACTTATATTTATTATATAGGAATTTTAAACAAGTAATATTTAATTAAATATATAATGTAAGTGATTTCTATCTCACATTTATATTCTATAATACACGATCCACGTTCAACACATATTTCTTGTTTGTTGTGTGTATACTAACCATGGATGTATTTTATGATTTATATACTGAGAATTATCAGTATTTATAAATCCATTTTAGTATCTATCTTTCATGGGGTTTGTAGTTAAAACATTACCAGTGTAGTAAGGTGATTTGTGTCTCATTTTACTTTTTTTGAGGAGTACACACCTATATTCTTTCACAAGGTGTATATACATCCCCTTGACATGTAATATCATGAATTTTTAGTCATCATAATATTTTAAGTTTAATATTATGTTATTCCTTCATGGTTCTTCAGATTCAATTTTACCAAAGAGGTAAATATATTATATTACAATCTTATCGTTTATTAGGATGGTTTATGATTTAGTCTCTCATGTTGAAATATCATGATCTTCCTATCAATAATTTTTATTAATTTTCTTCTAATCTGGTTATTAATGATATATTCTTTTAATAGGACCATTTTTTCACAATTTGGTAGTTAAAATTAGTAAGTAAATATTTTTATGAAAATCGAACTTTATTTATCTTTTTTTTTTGGAAATATGTTTCCCTTCAAAATTATGTTTTCTATAATTGTCTTCAAAAATATTTTATTAATATATTATGATTTTTAAAAAAAATTATTACCCATATTTTAATTTTTTTAGATAATGAATATTCATGTATATCTCCATAACAATTTATATTTTCCTTCTATATAAAATGTGAAAGGAACCATCATTTTTATGTGTATGGCATGACCAGAATATTTTGACATCATAAACAATCATTACTTTGAAATTTCCTTTTTATTTTTTCAAATATATTTTTATAGAAAATTTTTTTGAAAAGGTTTTATGTTTTTAAAAGTTTTTTTCAAATAAGAAAAAACATTTTCCTTAGGAAATGTTATAAATGGTATTTTAAAAATTATTTTCCATCTAATATGACTTTTTTTGGTGTTACTCGTGACTTACAGGAGATATGATCCAAGGTTACAATTAATTTTATTTCTCTAAATGGTTTATGTTTTAATGTAATTTTGTTTTAGAATCTCATTTCTCTTACATGGGTTATATTCTTATGGATCCCACATCTTTTCATAGGTTATTCTATGATGAAATCATTATGAAACATATCTCTTTTCCATATGTTATATTATGATGAAATGTTTATGATACTCAGTTCATTTAATGGGTTATGATATGATGAATATTTGTGATCATGTGGAATGCATAAATATGGTTTTCATTATTATATGGTTGAGACCTATATCTCCCTCAATTGCATTGGGTAAATATTTATATATCTCATGAGATAGGTATGTCTGGAGTAGGGAGTAAACCTAGTATAGTAATACAGGGCTGGAATGTAGAGTGAAATCAATATAATAATATAGGGTTGAAACTATGAGTGAACTTAGTATAGTAAAATAATTTTTCCACTATTATAGTCTTGGTGATGAGCCTTGAACAAAATGGAAATGATTTTTTATTCTTATGTGTATGAAAAAAAATTCATGTCTTATGCCAATGTTATGCTCTTATGGTTCATGTTCTTTAATCCCCTTATTATTTATGTATATGAACAGTAAATAATAATATCATGAATCATGACTATGATCTTTGATATGTAGTCTGTGTTTTTCATGTGTTATTCTCATGTTCTCATACCCTTATGTTCATGTTATACTAACATATCTCCCTTGTTCATCCTTACTAAAAATCTGAGCTCTCCATTTCTTATGTTTCCTTTCCCAAAGTTATGAAGATATATATTATGTATGATATTTATAATAAGGGTTATAATTATTAATAACATATTGGGAGATGAGGTAGCTCACTTATATACCAATGTTTATCTTTCCAATTTTACAAAGGCACTAAACTATTACATTCCTCATGTTTTTTTATGTAATTTAATGAAAATTCATAAAAAATGTAATTTATATCAGGTTAATCTTGGGTCTCTATAGTTGGTATAAAAGGATAGGTTTTGTTAAAATTTTGAAACAATTATGATAAAACCTTATTGATATCCATAAGGACACGTCTAAGGATAGGTCTAAGGATAAGCCATAAATTATAGGAAAATGTCCTTGAATTTTGATAAAGGGTTGAGTGAGTAGTTTCTAAGAAATTAAATCCCTGTCAAGATACCAAAAGGTTTATGTGGATCTATAAAATATGTACATTGGTATAACAACACTGAACACATCATATTGAGCTAGACTCGATCGGGAATTGGTGCACAATAATGGGCATTACTGCATACCAGGTTTGACACTCCCAGGGGATATTCTTTGGGAATTCACAAACTTATTACAAACCATTTTAAAGGATTTGAATAGAATATGGAAATTAATTACCTAGGATAATATAATGTTTTCATAGATTGAAAAATTAGGTGACATGATTTAGAAATCTTATAAGTGGTTTTCATGATTATTTTGTTTCCCACTATAGTAATTTTTTCTTACACTATTCTTTTTGTTTAATTCAATGGATGGAACCTGAAGGAATTGAATCCATGATGAGTGTGATGGAAAATAAAATTATTTTACACCTACTGATTCAAAAGTGATGAGAGATAGAATTAAAAAACACATTTCTATTCTCACAAAACATTCTTAGGCTTTAAATCATGAAGGAATTGTAAACGAACAAAGTAAGGAACAAAATTTGGTTGAGTCCTTCATCAGCTAACATCCACCTTCTTTTAGTGATTCTTCTAATCCACTAGTTTCTAAAAAATGGATCCATAATGCTAAAAATATATTTTCTATCCTTAAGTGTTTTGAACATGAAGGTTTCATCTTTTTTATCCACTGTTTGGAATGTTAAGTAAATCAATGGTGGACTCTTATTAAGAAAATGAGGCCACATGATGATATTGACTCCATGGATTGGGATGAGTTTAAGAACTTTTTTTCAATAACTACACTCCTTGTATTCTTCATACAAAGATAGAGAAAGTGTTTCTTGAGATAAGGAAAAATTATGATGAATTTATTGTTGCCTATGAGGTAAATTTTAAAAGGCTTATGAGGTATGCATTTTGTATTATCATCATATATTAAGGTAAGGTTTATTGATTCTTTTATGGCATAAAACAAATTATATTAAAGGTTTTTTCATATAAAAATACAATATATGTGAATATATTATTCTATGTGAAATCATAGCGTAAATGGAGCTTGAATTTATATATAAATATCATGGTTTTAATAAGAAAAGTATGATGTAGTTCAATGGAAAATCTAAAAACCCTGGGGAGAAGAAGATGACATTTCCTTTATGCTCAAAGTGTGTGAAGAATCATCGATTAAATTGTCTTAATGGGCTAATAATTTTTTTAAATGTATAAGGGAGGTCATCGAGCAATATATTTCTTAAATGACAGGAAAAATATACGTAACAATGACAATATAGAGAAATATCTACAGAATGTACCTCCCCTACTTTAATGGATCAAGTGTAAGAATAATGAGAATTATGCTATGAAGTACCCAAACCCAAGGGTTAATTATGATGATCGAAATCATAAACTTTTTAATCTGAGTGAAAAGGGGAAATTTCATATGATAACTATTACTAATGAGGGGTGCAATAATGATGTTGTGAAAGTTACAATTAACATCCACTCTTGTACTATTAATGTATTATTTAACTCTATATCTTCTCATTATTTCATATCTAAAGAATATTCTATGGGTATAAATATTCCACCCAAATTATTAGATGTAGAATTTGCAGTTAAACCCCCTAATGGTATGATGGTCACGTCTCAAGTCCATGATTCCTCTCCAGATGATGTTGGTGGGAATGTTCTTTCTAAAAATCTTTTCGTTGTTATCTTGGTTGAATTTTATTTCTTCTTAGGATTGTATTTTATTTCTATACATAAATCCCACATCAATTTTTAGGGAAGTAAAGTCACATTTGATATTCTAAACCAACCTATGATAGTCTGTTAATTTGAAGATAAGTACAAGCTTCCAATGGAGATTACATCCAATGTGTAGGTATTAATTCCCATTCATAAGGAGTGTTTATCTCAGATGGTTGGGGAGAAACATGACATCAATGATATGTATTTTTTCAATAATTTTTTTCTGTCTAACCATAAGAGTTTATTATCCTTCCAACAAAATGTGAAGTTGATTTCTCTAAAGAACTCATACCTAGTGTCACACTAATTTCAAAGACACCCTATAGAATGGACCGTATTGAGTTTCAGGAATTAAAGAAAAAGCTTCATGATAACCTTGATAGTGGATTAATTTTTTCAGTTGTGTCACCTTAGGTTGAACCTATTCTTTTTTTGAAATAGAGATATGGATAAATGAAACTTGGGATAGATCATCGGGAAATGAACATGATCACGATCAAGAATAAGTACCCTCTTCCTTGTATTGATGACTTGTTTGATCAACAGTATGGAACTCAATACATTTCAATGATTGACCTTCATTTGGGAAATCATCATTTGTTGTTAAGAAGAAGGATATACCCAAGATGAAATTTTATAAAATCTATCAAAACTATGAATATATAGTGATACCTTTAGGTCTTACTAATTCACCTCTATCTTCATGGATTTAAGGAATCAATTATTTATAGATAACCTTGATCAGTTTGCGGTATTATTTATATATGATATTCTAATAAACATAAATACTAAGGAAGAGCATTAAAATCATGTGAGAATTTTACTAAAGACCCTGAGTAAGGAAAAACTATATGAAAATTTAAAAATTTGTTAATTTTGAATATAAAAGGTTTCATTTTTTGGTCACATAATCTCAAGTGAGGGTATATCAGTATATCCATCAAAGATGGAGGCCATTAAATGTTGTCCCAAATCAACCACAGTGACTGAGATTAGTAGTTTTCTTGATATAGATGCATATTCACATTGGTTTATAGAGAATGTATCAGGACTATCTAATCCTCTGTCCAAGTTATCTAAAAACAGACAAAAGATCTTCAGGAAATATGAATGTGAGGAAAATGTCATGGAACTAAATAGAAGGTTAGTCAACACACCTATGCTTACATTTCCCTATTAAGGAGAAGAATTTTTAATCTATATTTATTCTTCCAAGAAGTTATTCGGATGTTTTCTTATTAATAATTGCATAGTTATAGCCTATTTCTCATTAAAATTTTAGATTCATGATAAAAATTACATAGCTCGTAATTTGGAGTTATATTCGGAAATTTTTTAATTAGATATATGGAGGAATTATATTTTTTGTTGAAAAGTGTTATATATATACTGATAATAAAATTTTTAAGTATATAATCACACAAAATGAGTTGAACATGCACCAGAGAAGATGGTTAGATTTGATAAAGGATTATGTCTAATCAATACATTACCACCATAGGAAAGCAAAAAATATGATCAATTCTTCGATTTAAAAGGATCATGCTAAATTTTCTATGATGAGGATCACAAAAGATCCAATATTCCTTTATTTTCAATGGATTGATCTATAAATCCTAAAAGAATGGAGAAAATCTTATCTTTCTCAATTGAATGTTTAACCATCTATCTAAATGAATATTAAATGGGTGAATAAGGAAGATGTAGATCTCCAAGAGAAGTTTAGAAATGTTCCTTAGAGTATCAATGATCATGATGGAAAGATAAGGTTCAGAAACCATGTATGTGTTCTATAATGTCTCGATCTAGGTACCACACACTAGTGCCCCGAGGTGGTAAGTTACATGACCTTAAGCATGCCTCCTTGTATGCTAGAAGCTTCTGACTAGCTGCAATGGTCAAATATATCAATGTAGAGATATTATACCCTCTTTATCATATTAGAAAAAAAACAGAAATAAATAATCAATAATAATTGGATAATAAACAACCACTAGTTTAAGGCCATAACCAAAATAGGCATGTAATACATGATAAACCAGAACAGGAATACAACATGAAAACCTGTAGATATTCTAGGACATGTATGTTTCATGTGTCAAAATTCAAAACTAAAATAAATACACACTGACAATCCCAAGTGGGTCCCAAAAAAAGTTTTGGTTCCCTCATTCATGCTCCATCGCAACTCAACCATCTAAAATATGGCTCTTTCCCATATCCTTCCCTACAAACATGAAGTCTATTTAGGTGCCAATTAGGAATCCCGAGTACGGTGTGAGTACAACATAATAGACCACCACTAATGGCATCTAAAATAATAACAAGTTATAAAAAATTTAATGTTGTTATAAAAATAATAATGTACAATAAGGTAAATAGTTAACACATTTCATTATTTTTTAATTACCTACATATTTTACCAGGGATCATGATGAAAACCGAACCACCAATACCTAATTCAACCCATGCTAGATTCTGAACCATATCACATTGGGATTCATAATTCATTATCACAGAGTCTTTCATTATCCATTTAATTTCAATTTATATCATGGCTAAATATAACTATAGTTAAATTCTAATCTCATGGGCATAGAATTTGGTGTCTAACAGCCTGTGGGTGTTTGGAGCCTCTATATATGTCCCACACCTCAATTTCACATAGGTATTTGGACGTTCAGCATGTTTCCAAAAAATTTCATCATATATGGGTATTTAGAGCCTTAGTCCATGTGCCACACTCATTTATCACACGTATTTATTTGGATCCTTAGTCCTTATCCCACACTCATTTATCACATATGTTATAAAGATCACAATATTAAAGAAATCATGATCTCATATGCATCAAGGTTATGTGTCATTAACCTTCTAATGCAATAATCACATTTAAGTAAACCATTTAAATTTATCGCAACAATAATAATTCCTTATTTCATCTACTTAGAATAATATGAAAAAATAACTATTAAACCAATTCAAAGCATTTATTCATATAATTCATTAACCCTTTGAGTTTAAGCCAAACATCCCTATTATTCCCATTAATATACTAATTTAGCATCCAACTAATAAATAAATCCCACAATCCCATAAATTTACCAGTTATAAAATCCCCTTAATCAATCAATTTTATTACCCATTATTCAACTATTTCATAACTAATATTACCAAACTCAATTTTTCTAAGTTCAAGTCATTTTGTAATTACATGGTAAATCAATTAATCAATCCTGTGATTCCATAAATTCATTAATCAATTTATTTATTAAATTCAATATTCAATTTACAAACATGACAATTGAAACATCATAACACATACACAAAATTGGTATTCAAGACTATGGTAATTTAATTTAGATGACATACCTCAAGATCATTGATGGACACCTCCCAATGGAAATTCCAAATTGAAGCAAAACAACCAAGATCATGATGAAGAAAATGATCTATATCTAAAACCTAGATCCAATATCAAAATGATAAAGATACATTTAACCTAGATCTATACCGATAAAAAATTGTGGAAATATATCCCCTTATTATTTGGAAAGTGATATTGGAGAGAGAGTAACCTAATTTGGAAGAAACCACATACTCAAAGAGGTGAAGATCAGCCAATCTGACCTTTTATTCATTAATAACAGAGTTCAATATCCCTATGAATTCTTATATAAGACTCAAAAAATGATAGGAGTGATTTGGGTTCTATTTGGGTCGAGTTTTGGTAAAGTACAGGGGGTTCGGGAATTTTAAAACAAATTTTTGGAATAATTAAACCCGTATGCATGGTTTCTTTGGTAAGGGTGAACAATTTTCCAAACTATGCACCCAACTATTCCCCTATCCTATATGGGTGAATGGTTACTACTAATAGGGTTAATGGTTTTAAAAACCATACACCAACCATGAAATCCATCTATTCTTGGGGTTTCATGGTTTTTTTGGGTAGGTTTAATGGTTTGGAAAAATTGTGCGCTAATTGTGTATTTCCTAAAACCCCTCAAGAAACATCCAAATTTACCCAAACACGCCCAAGAAAAAAACCCAAACAAGATATAATAAAAAAAGACAAAATATTACTTCTAAATGAGCTTAATACTTATCTAAAAAGGTCAGGATCTTATATGTTACTTACATACCTGACTTGAAGAAGGATTTGTTAGAGGAATCTCATAGTTCTTCATTCCATATTTTTCACTGCAATACAAAGATGTATATAGATTTGAAATAATACTTATAGTGGTGTGGAATAAATAGAGATATCATAGAGTCTGTATTTTGATTCTTGTTATACCAACAAGTTAAGGTTTAAAGAAAAAATTCTAAGGGTTTTTTAAACCCATTACACATATCAGAATATAATTGGGATAACATCACCCTGGATTTAGTCATTAGAATCCCCAAAACCTCTAAAGGGTATAATTATATATAGGTTTTATTCGATATCTTTACTAAGTCAACAAACCTCATCCCTATTATAGAATACTTCTTTCTGAATTATCTTTCCTGGATATACATGAAGGAAGTGGAAAGGTTTCATATAGTACCACATTCCATTGTATCTGATCAAGATCTAAGTTTTACCTCAATGGTGTGGTAAATTCATCAAAAATAACTTGATATAGAATTGAGTTTCTACATTGTTTAACATACCTATATAGATGGTCTGTCTAAAAGAATAATTTAAACACTATATTACATGTTGAGATATTGTTCTTTGGATTTATAAGTTGGTAGGGATCAACACCTTCCTCTAGTTTAGTTTTATTACAATAATATATATCACTCAAGAATTTAGATGGATCCTTATTAATACCTCTATATAAGTAAATATAGATCTGTAATTTTCTAGAATGAAGCTTGATAAATAATTCTATTGGGACTATAGATAGAAAAAGAAATGAAAAAGAAGGATAAATCCATTCAGTAACACATCAAGGTAGCTCAATGTTGGAAAAAAAGTTATGATAATAATATCTGATGTGATCTAGAATTTGAATTTTGGTGGTAATTTTTTTTTTGTAATTCCTCCATGGATGAAGGTTATATTTGGGAAGATTGGGAAACTAATCCCTATGTATATCGGTCCCTTTGAGATTATTGATTATATCGAGATGGTAGCCTATCACTTAGAGCTTCTACAAAACCTCTATCAAGCCTATGATGTGTTCTATGTATCTCTCTTGAAGAATTACATAACTAACCATTAATATATACTAAACTTAGAGGTCATTCTGCTGGAGAAATATCATTCTTATAAGGAACAACTAGGGTAGATTCTAGATCATACTAATAAAGTTATAAAAAACAATACCACTCACTTGTAAAAAGTGATCTGCTAAAACCACCATTTTGAGAATACTACATGAGATCTTGAGGATATGATGAGGAAGAATTGTCCTCATTTTTTTTACAGTGGTGATTAATTTCAATGGAGAATATCATTTTTAGTGGGTGGAATATAACACCCTAAGTTATTAATAATTAATATTTTACAAATAAATTAAATTTATTTAATGTCTTGGGTTTAATTATACACCAAGTTAATCTTGATTTATACACAACTCAAATTTAATCTTTCCCTATACACAACATCGTCTTAGCTTGCAATACACATGACACTGAGTTTTAACAAAATAATGATATATTATTGATATAGTTATTTAAATGTGACCATTATAACCAAGAAATTAAACTTAGAAATATGAATATTAATAAATAAATTTTAAAATAATATTTGTATATAAGGGAAACATATAGTTAATAAAAAACCTAATTTTTGGTAAGGTCTTTCTATGTTTTGAAAACTATATTTTCTCAAAAAAAAATTGTATTTTTGTGAAAAATAATAGAATTAATTTTTGAAACTATTATAAAAATGTATTTGATAAAATATAATTAATTTCTTAATTAGTAATTTCAAAATTATGTTATGGTTAATTTTTGGGATTAATCTGAAATGTTTCATTTTTGATGAATAGTGAAAAATATGAAAATTTCAATTAAAAACTGCATTTTCAACAGACATATTTATATATAATATTTATAATTTAATTTGGTTATAAATTATATTTAGTTCAATTATACAAATATTAATACAATAAATTTTATTTTAATTAATTTCATATTTAAATTAAATATAAAAACTTGGTAAACTTTTGATATGTTTCGCTTTGAAACCTCGCTTTCTTGACACACCAGCGGAATTAATTTTAAATTAAATATTTACACTTATATTATTGGAATTGTTTAAAATGGATTCCATATTTTAAATAATAACAATTTATATTTTACTATTAGTTCAACATAATTTTTTACCAATGTTATTAGTGAAAATAACTAAAATTAATTACATTGACTAAGGTAAAAACAAGTTTACTTAGGGGTTTAACTTAGAATATAAGTTTTAAAAATAACCTTAAACTTGTAAAAATCCTATTTTACATACATATTTATACTTTATAATGTATAAGGTTCTAATTTGATCCATTTTGGACACTTTTACCATATGAAAAACATGGGTGGAATTCTCTCTTTCAAAAATTTAGAAGAATGTCACTCTTCCAGAACTATATAAGGGAAGTCATTCTCCTACCTTCTTCACGACTTAAAAAATATTTGGCTTGAAAATACCTTCCCAAATAAACATTAATATAATCTAAATTAATCCTATAATCCTTAATTTGGGCATGAATCTAACCAATTAACGCCTTTGGTACATACCAATAGAAGATACCTGAAGAAGAGGTAATGTTCATCAATGAACATTTTTGTTTTATTTCTTTATCAAATCCCTTAAAAAAATTTATATAATTATTATATATTAATTTAATTATATTTTATATATATAGATATTTTTTATAAGGGTTCTACTTATAAACACAAACAATTCCATCAACTTGGTTATGAAATCATTGTTCATGTGTACAGTGGACTACCACCACAAGAACTGATGTCGTTCATTATTCCATTAACACTATTAAAGGTTGGTAATAATGATGTAAATAATGTTTATATATGATATATATATATTATTTTATTATGAATATTTAATTATTAAATAACACATACCTTAATGGTTTCCATTTTGTGGGAATATGATAAGGTCGTTCATGTGTACGGTGGACTACCGCCTCACAAAACGATGTGATTTGTTCATTATTTACGTGGAAGGTATTGAGTATTGTTTTAATAAAAATATTTGATATATATTACATAAAAATTATTCTGTAATGATAACATATCATATACTTTTATTTATTTCAATTTGATAAAAAAATGGAAGCAACGTTCATGCGTACGTATGTCCAACCATCTCCATAAACAATGTATTTCATTTCAATTTATATATTTTATAGATTATTATAAATACCTATATACTTAATATATATGATTTTTATATCATGGTTATCATTATTTATATTATGAAATCATTATTAAAGTAAGATAATGGAAAATATAGAAAATCAAAACTTTTAGAAAAAACCAGGCAGTTATTACCTGAAAGAGTAACTATAACATGGAATAATTAATAAAAAAGTAATAAAAGGTCATAATAAAATCATATGATATGTGTTAATATGATTCTTTAATACATGTATAATAGTTTATATTTTCGATACAGTAATTTTGAGTATATACGACGGAAGTCAAGACTTGGGAGAAGATATTTATGTCTCACTTTTATTTTATGTGAGACGTAGGTCATTTTCACCACCTATTTCTTGTTTATTATGTGTATAATAACAATTTATGTATTTAATTATTATTATACTGAGAATTATTTGGATTTATATATCTATTTGAGGATATCTATATCATGGGGTTCACTGTTAAAATGTTACCAGAGTGGTATGGGAAATTTTTGTCTCGGTTTTCCTTATTTGAGATATACAGACATATATTATTTTATGAGGTTTATAAACTAACCCATGAAAAGTAATTTCAGGAATTTCTTCATACTCATGATATTTTATGTTTCATTTAATTTTATTCCATCATGGGTCTTCTAATTCAATGTTACGAAAGTGGTAATGATTTTTTGTTACAATCTCATCCTTTATCGGGATTATTTATAACTAAGTCCCTAATGTTGAAATATCATAATCTAAATCCCAATAATTATCATTAATTTTATTCTCATATGGTTAGTCATGATATTTATAAGTAATGTTACCATTTTTTCAATTCTTTTATTTTTAATAAAAAATTAAGAAAAAATGACTTTATTTCCCTCTTCAGTCAAAAATCTATTTTCCTTCAAAACCATGTTTTCTAAAAATGTTTTAATATTTTTTATTAACCTATTATGATACTTAAAATAAAATTTTACAAATTTTTTTTTACAAAAAAAAATGGAAGTAATCTTCATGTTTTTTTTCAAAAGAATGGCCATTTGGCTTTTACCAAAAATGTAAAAGGAACCTTCTTTTTTACATGTTTGACATGAACAGAATATTATGATGGCATGGCCAGTCAATGAATTGAATCATCCTCTACAATTTTTCAAAATTATTTTCAAATAAAAAAGTTTAAAAAAGGTTATATGTTATATAAAGTGTTTTTAAAAGAGGAAAGGATATTTTCCACAAGAAATGTTTTAAATGATCCTTGTAAAATTATTTTCAATCTGAGATAACATCCACTGGTGTTAATCATGCCTTACTAGGGATTTGATCCAAGGTTACCATTCACATTCTTCCCATGAATGGTATGTGTTTTGATGTCATGATTTTTATGAAAATAAATTATCTTCCATGGGTTATATGATTATGGAACCCACCTATTTTCATGGGTTATGCTATAAAAAAATGATTATAAACACTATCTATTTTCCATAGGTTATGATATAATGAAGTGTTTATGATTCCCATTTCTTTTAAAGGGTTATGATATGATAAATTTGAATAATCTTATTACACACATAAATATGTTTTTAATTATGAGATCGGTGGGACCTGTATCGTTCTCCAATGCATTGAGTAAATATTTATATATCACATAAGAGAGATATGGATAGAATGGGGATTGAACCTAGTACATTAATATAGGATTAGAATGTCGAGTCAAATCGGTATAGTAATATATAGATGGAATGAGGAGTTAACTTGGTACAGTGAAGGACTTTGTCCAGTATAATAGTCTTGGTAGTGATCCTTGACCAATATGGAAATGATTTTCTAAGATTATCTGTATACCAAAAATTTATGTTGTATGCCAATTTTATGATCTCATGGATCGGGTTGTTTGATCCCCTCATGATTCATGTCTTATGAACTACCTATCCTTATTTCATGGCCCATGACTATGATCTTTGATATGTGAGGTATGGTTTTCAATTGTTATTCTCATGTTCAAATACCCATATGTTCATGTTATGGTTACATATCTCCCTTTTCTACCCTTACAAAGCATATGATATCACCTTTTATTATTATTCATTTTCATAAGTTTTGAATATATGTATTATGTATGATATGTCTAAGAAGGGTTCTAGTTATGAATAGCTTAGTGGGAGATGATGTATCTCACTTATGGACAAATATTTAGGTTTAAAATTTTCAAAATTCACTAAACTATTACAGTCCTCAGGCATATATTTATGTAATGTATTGAATATTCATTTAAAGTGATGTAATTTATATTCATTTTAAGTCTGGGTCACTATAACATTATCAATCATCAGGTTATTACGTGACACATATGATTGACTATACCAACTTCATCCTGTGTAAGAGTGTCTCTAAGTATAAAACATACCACTAAGGGAAAAATCATCCATCCTTCAAACAATGTAACTATACCTTCTTCAACCAATTTCTGATATATCTATAAAACATAAACCCAATGGAATATCATCCTCATCTAAAACCATAAAAATCACATAAACAACTTATAATGCCTATAACAATCTATAACACACCATGGGACAACTAAGATGACCCATAACCATCACACCTAAATAGGGACAACTCAGTTGATCTTAAACCATATAGAAAATACCCAGGGAAACTCATTCAGCCTGGAATCAACACATGAATATGGGGACAACTCATTTAACCTATAATCTAGTAACAATCATTCATTAATTAAGGGATAGTCAACTCACCTCGCATCTGTACCCTTAGTTCACATAGAATAATAAAATGTGTGTATGTGTGCTTAACATAAATCATATATACTGGAGGAATATCATCCATGTTACCTTATTCCATACTACATAAATACACAATGGTATATCCCCCCTAGAACATCAACTCACCCTGCATTGGTTAAACACCAACCCAAACCTGTAACACATCTCCAGGCTGATCTCTCAAGTTCACAACCCATTCCTAACACTATATCCAAGTCAAAATCACATCGTGGAATCTGGTTCTAAGGTGACACCAGAAATTGAAATTACCTATATCTCTGAGCCACCCCTATGTAGGTTTAATATGAAATTGGGGAACCTATAAATGGTTACCTAAGAGATATCATAGTTTTTATAACTTATACAAGCTCATCTATCTCAATCTAATCCCATGGCCAAAAATCATCACTCATAGGAAATTGCAAGACTCAATATTGCAATACCCACATCACAACCTAACTGGGGACATAAACAATTATATATTAGTATAACACAAGGTATATTATATCAATAACATCCCCTTCCCCTGTCATACTAGGTCATTTCATTTTCACCCAACCTATCTCCAAGTCATACCCAGGGAATACCCACCTAGGTACGCACATCTTAGCAGGGAAGGAACACTCACCTCATTCTCATCTCAAATAGATTGAGCAATTTAATAAATTTAAAGGGTATATCATGTCCTACCAGGGATTATTTGTAACACTCAAAGAGTTTTTGATATATTTATCTTTAATATAACTTTATTTCTTTGATATATTTCTTTATACGCAACATCGAGTTTAAAAGAATCATGTTATACTATGAAATTAATACTAAGTAATAGTTATCGCCAATCCATGGGAATAAATAATATTAATAGGACAAAATAAATTATTAAAAGTGAATGTTTAAACATTTATAAAATTAATTCATTTTTAATAAATTTTTTAGAAATTAAAAAAATCATTTGAAGGTAAAAATCGTAAATTTTGAAAAAAACTATTTTATTATGTGTATGTAATGTGTTTTTACCTTAATAAATTAAATAAATCACTATTTCTTAATTATTTTAATGAAATTTATAGAATATGTATATTCTATCATATATTTTAACAATACTATAACAGTTATTAAATAGTAAGGAATGATGGTAAACTCTGTTTTATAATAAATATGGGTTTTTTTTTAAACAGTTATCATTATGCACTTATTTTAAAAACAATTTGGCCACTTATAGAAATTAAATATTTTAAAATTTATTAAATATTTAAAATTATATTAATTAATATAATTTAATGGGGTAAAATTAATATTTGGTTCTAAGTAATAGTAGAAACTCCAAAATTTGTTACCACAATTAGGGTAAAAAGGGTTTAGTGGTGGTTAAACTAAGATATAGGGGTAAAATTGAAAATAAAACATATATAGATATTATTGGTTGAATATATTTTGGTATTATATAATCCTAAATTTTTTTTCTTGTCTATTTGGATCAACTTTCACTAGGAGGGGACAATATATTATTGAAATATTTTAAATAAGTCCATGTGTATCGCTCCCATCTCTTATAAAAGGTCCCCTATTAACCTACCTTATTCATAGACATTTATAACTATATATCATCCAAGACCTACCCAAAAACTTCCTAGGTAACTTACCTTATTTATTTATCCCATGTTATTTCCCTAATACCATCATAATAAGGATTTATGTGTAATCTAATTGAGGTATTTTGAAGAAGAGGTAATCACCTTACCCGACTCTTTCAAAGTTTATCTATTCTTATACTTCCTATAAATATGTTGTATACATAATAACATGATAAATATAATTTCATAAATATACATATATCATATTATTATTATGTTTCAACCAATTTTCTTCCTCATTTCCATCAAATGGGAAATGAAAGTATCACTCATACATATGTGTGGACTACCGCCTCAACATAGCGATATGATTCATTTTCCATCACTATATTTAGTGGTTGGTAATTATGATTAATTTAATGTTTATATGTTATATTTATAACATAGTTATGATTTTTTATTATAATATCTTATATACCATCCTATATTTCCATCCATTAGGAAATGATAATGTTTCTCATGCATACATGTGGACTACCACCTCCACAGAGCTATGTGATTTTTTTTCTATTTCAGATATAAATAGTCAATAATAATGATATATTTAATGAATATAATTTAAATTTATGATATAATAATTATTTCTTAATGGTTTATTTTTATTTTTATTTCTTTATTTGCATCCATCAAAAAATAGAAACATCACTCGTGTATATGTATGGACTATAATCACTACAAAGTGATATAATTAATTTTTCATCACTGATTTGTATGAATGAATATGAAAATTTTATATGATTAATAAATCATGTGAAATGTGAATGTTTTGGAACCATCTAACTGAAACATGCATGGAAAACAGACTAGTTTTCACATAAATGTTTATTTTAATGAAGAAATTATTAATTAAAGGGTAATTAGAAATTATAAAGGAATGATACAAAGTAAATTATGTATCAATATAGTTCTATAATATATTTATAATAAATATAAATTTACTTCATAGGATATTTCAATTTTTATGAAGCAATACAGTACTTGAGATAAGGGTTTATGATACAACATAATTTATTTTCATGATTATCTCTGTTACATTTTCATTAAGGTAAATTATAAGGATATTACCCTTAAAACCCCATAGATTTTATTATACTCTATTTATCATTATAATTTCAATTAAAAGTACATTTTTCACTCTTTTTTACTTAAAATGTTTTATAAAAAATCAATAAAATCTATCCTTATTTTCACATTGGTCGATGAAATTTTTCTTCCATGTATATACTCTTTAAAATTATTTTATTGAATTTTTTTACTATGAATGAAAATTTTCAAATATGTCATTTTAATTAGATTTTAATTTATTTAAAAAGGTTTAAAAGGGTTCTTTTTAAAGAATCATTTTCTGAACAAATTATTTTTGACTTTTTCAAAATGTGAGAAAAGAATGTTCTCTTTTAACTAATATGATTTAAAAATATTTTTCTACC
Organism: Viscum album; assembly: GCA_963277665.1. NCBI lineage: Eukaryota > Viridiplantae > Streptophyta > Magnoliopsida > Santalales > Viscaceae > Viscum > Viscum album. The sequence goes on from OY728137.1 coordinate 120,625,947, forward strand.
ACCATAATCATTATTTTATTTAAAATTCCTCTAAATGTTTACATGGTTATTTTCAATGAAAATGATTTTATAAATATTCTAGTAATTTTTAGTTAAAATTTTTTCAAAATAAAATGATATTATTTCTCATTTTTTCAAAGAGTGGTTAAAATTATCCATTAATGGTATCTTTCATCTATGTAAACATATTATAAGAATCTTCATGCTTCAATGATAATGTGATACCATCTAATTTATTTCACTAAAGTTATTATAAAGATTTTTATTTAGGATGATTCTATGAAATATATTTCTTCCTCATTGTTTAATTATGTTATGATGAAACCTTTATGAAACTCGTTTATTTTACATGGGATATTCGATGATAAAGTTATTAAATGATTAAAAACTATTTTTTTAGGAGTTACAATATAATAACATAATGAATCTGTAATGATATTGTAGAACATATATTTATAGTTTTAATTATGGGATAGATGGTTCCTAAATTATATTTCCCTCTAATTTAGGGGGTAATTATGTATATATCATTAGATAATAAGGACTAGAATGGATATTGAACCCATTTCAGTAAGGGACTATGTCTAATAATATAATCTTGGGAGTGAACCTTGATTAATGAAATGATGGAATGGTCAGTTAACCAAATCCACTATGATAGTCTTGGCAGTGATCCTTGACTATGGAAATTATTTTCTATGCTTATGTGTATCCAAAAAATTTATTTCTTTTTCTTATGATGTGTTATCATGAATAATGATTAATTATTAATGATTATTTATGCTTATAACTCGTGTCCATTATTATTATGGAGCCTTATACCATGATTTATAATTAATGATCTATTAATTAATATGTATTATTATCATAATTTATGATCATGTTCTCAAACCCTTATAGTTTTATTATCCTCACTTATGATCATAGATTATTATCATTTATGTTAAATTTTTCTTATATTTCATTTCACTAGGACATAAATTAATATTTTAATTATGGTATACATAAGAAGTGTACTATTTAAAAATAAATTAATTATATATGATAAATATCATTCATGAAATAATATGATTATGAATTTAATCACAAAAGACAGTAAAAGTTTACATTTATGTGGCATGTATTGTTATGAGATATATTGAATAATCATCTAAAATGATGTAATACATATATTTATGAAATTATTATGTTTCCTCAGTTGGTATTAGAGTAGGTTTTTTTATTTTTGTATATTTGTATTACAGAACATTGTTAAAAATCTTAGGGATTAGTCAATATAAGGTATAACATTTGGAAACTTTGGTAAAGTAAATATTGGGAGGTTTTCAAGAAAATGAATCCCTATCCAAATACTAGAATTTAGATATGGATGTGGAAAAAATTTATTAATGGGTAACAACTATAAAAGGGTATGATTGGGTATTAACTTGATCATCACCAGTGTGTGATGAGTGGGCCTAAGACTACACACTTGGATAGACACTTCAACTGGATATTCATCAGTTAATTTATTTTTTATTTATGAACCATTATAATAGATTTGAATAGATTATAACCATGAATGATCTAGGTTAAACCTAAGGTATTATATACTTAAAATAAGTTGTAATGATTTAGATATCCTTGAAATTATTTTTCATGAATACATGATTACTCAATATGATTATTTTTCATCACACCGTTATTTTTTGTTTTACTCAACAGATGGAACTAGGAGAAATAATATTAATACTAAATGCGATAAGAAATGATATCATAACACTCATCAGAAAAAATGATCTAAGATCTAGGATATGAAATATTCTATTTATTCTCACCCAACTCTCTCAAGCTATGAATGGTAACTTGAATCATGTTTAACTTTTAAACTACCAAAGGTAGGAACAAGTCACAATTGGTTATTTTATATATAAACATCTATCTTTATTTACTGGTTACCCTAATACACATATTTTAGAGAAATGGATAAATTATTTAGAAAATATATTCCATATTATTCAATGACTAGAATATGATAAATTTATTTTGTTTGTTTATCATTTTTAAGGTGAAACTGATATATGTGGGACTCTTATCAAGAATACAAGGAAAGATGTGGAAATTAACTCCATGAAATAGGAAGAGTTAAAGAAGGTATTTTTCAACATATAATATAATATCACATGAATTTTTAAAGGGAATTCCTGGAACTAAATTAGAAGGGTGAAGAATCTATTTGTACCTATGAGGAAAATTTTACCATACATGCATTGTAGGTTTTTGGTTTTATCATTAATCCTAAAAGAAAATTTGACTGATTCTTTATTGGATTGAGTCCTAATATCAAAAATGAATTTGATATTTGAAAAATTTATAACTATCAATAAATAATTTGATGTTATCACAAACTAGATATATAAATTACTCACTCTTAGTGTTCTCATGATTTTGGTGACAAAAAATATAAAGCTAGAATTTTGAGGAAATTTTAATAATAAAAACTATGGAGGAAAGAAAATTAATCTTCATTCATATCTAAAGTTCAAAGGAAGAATTGGGGAGATTTCCTTATGGGTTATATAAAATATTTTATGTGTGTAAAATAAGGTTATTGATTAAGAAAATATCAAAGTGACGTGAAGAGTCCAGTTAAAAAAAGTACCGGTGAGAAAGCTCAATCGAATATTCCACCCACACTCTAAAGAAATAATTTCAAGTATTATTGACATCATTTCATTTAGTGTATGAATATGGGGGTTAATTAAAACAATTGATGTAAGAAACCACTTATGGAAATAGAAAAATAAATATCACATGTGATCATAACTACTGAAGTGGGTAATGAGAATGAAGTGATGAAAGGTACACTTACCAAATACTCTACAATTGTAAATGTTTTATTTGACTAATGATTTACCCACTCATTTAAACATAAATACTTTTTTAAGGGTATCATGTCACAACCTCAATGGTTAGATGATGAGTTATTAGTAAAACCCCTGATGGTATGATGATTGCATATCAAGTCTATAACTCCTCTCTAATAGTTGTTTTTGTGTAATTGATTCCTACAAATCTTGTGATTTTTCCTCCAATTTAATTTGATGTGATTTTTGGAATGGATAAGATCTCTCTATATAGATCCCATTTCAATTATAATGGACGGGAACTCTTGTTTCATATTCTAAAACAAACTAGGATCATCTTTCATCTTAAGGAAAAATATGAACTTACAATGGAAGTTACTTCCATTATATGGGTCTTACTACCTATTCATCAGGTATATTTATCTCAAATGGTTGGGAATAAAATCAACATAAAAGATATTACTATTGTTTGGGATTTTTCTGATACATTTCTTGAAGACATTCATATTCTTATCCTAAATCATGACACTGGGTTTTCAATAGACCCCATACCTGGTGTTACACCTATTTAAACAAATCCATATATAATGGAACCAATCAAGTTATAATAATTAAAGAAGAAACTCTTAGAGAATCTTGATAAGGGATTCATATAATCTAATGTTTCAACATTGGGTGAACTTTTTCTTTTTGTTAAGTATAAATATGGGTTAATGAATTTTTCATTGATTATTGAGAACTTTACAATATCTCTATGAAGAACAAGTATCTTCTACCTTATTTTAATAACTTATTTGATCAACTCTGTATAGATCAATACTTTTACAAGATTTACCTTCATTATAGATATCATCAATTGGGGGTCAAGGATTATATATCCAAGACAGTATTCATATGAGGTATGGTTAGTATGAATTTATAGTAATTCCGTTTGGACTTACCAATTCCCTAATTATATTAATTGATTAAATAGATAGATTCTTTATAGATTACCCTAATCATTTTTTGGTAGTCTTTATAGATGATATTCTTAAATATTATAAGAGAAAGTAAGCACATGAAGATAATTTATGGATTGTATTGAAGACCTTGAGGAAAGATAATTTTTTTTCTAAATTAATAAAGTGTGAATTATAGCTACAAAAAGATTCATTCTTGGGTAAAATAATCTCAATCAAGGATATCAATGGATCCTTCAAAGATAGAAATTATTAAAAAATAACCTAGAACAACAACGGTAACTGAGATCTACAGTTAAATTTGTTTGTCTTGATCTTGTTGGTTCTTTAGGTGAGTTTTCCATGACTATATAATATAGTAACCAAGTTGACTCAGAAGGGTTCCAAGTTCATTTAGAAAGATGATTGAGAAGAAATTTTGAAAAAGATGAAAAGAATGTTGGTCAGGAAACTTATGCTTAAAATACCTTTTAATGTAAAAGGGTTTTTTATCTATAGTGATGCATCAAGGAAAGGGTCGGGAAGCATCCTCGTGAATAATTATATGGTGAAGGCTTATGACTTGCACCGATTAAAAATTCATGGGAAAATTACCTTAATCGTTATTTGGAGTTGGTAGTAGTAATTTTTTCATTGAAAATAAGGAGGTGTTATATTTGAGTAAAAGATGTGATATATATACTGATCATAATATATTTATGTATATATTTACAAAGAAATATTTAAATATTCACCAAAGGGAATGGTTGGAGTTGATTAAAGACTATGATCACTTAATACATTACCACCCTTGGAAGGAAAACAAGGTTGATGATTCTCTAATTTAGAAATATCATGATAGTTTTTCTATAATGACTATTGAAGGAGATCTAATATTTCGGGATTTATAGAATATAGATCTTGAAATAATGAGTAAAGGGGGAAAACAGTACTATAGATTTGTCTACAGCAAGTATTAAAAATGGCCTTTGTTTGTGCTTGAAAAAAATAACAAGCTAAGTAGTATAAAAATCAAGAAGCCTTTATCAATGCTAATAAAAAACATTTATAAAGGTTGTATTTATTAGTGCTAAAATAAATCACAGATAAAGGTCCCCTTTATCAATGCTCTTATGAGTGATGATAAATCCCATACTAATTACTGTAGAATTTCAGCCCTCTAGTATCCCTAACAGAATAACCCAAAAATATCAAACAGAGAAAAAATGTTTTAAATGTTTCAATTAAACAGAATTTAAATACCAATATGAAGTTTCAAGATCATTTCAAATCAAAATTTACAATAAAATATTTCAGACAATATATTTACATTGACCTACAATTTACAATTAGTCAAAAAAACTATAACCCAATACAGAAACAAAACTCTTATAGAAGGATTTTTCTAACGACCAACCTAACTCTACCCAAAAAAGTGTCCCTCCAATAAAACAAATTTTTTTTAGTAACAGTACATAAAAGATAAAAAATAAATTATAATTCTAATGTTATATAATCCACATATAATAAATTGGATTATTAATTTCTAAATATATTAATGATATAATCATTTATACTATTAATTATATTATCAATGATTTTATTTTAAATTAACTTATTAATTATTAATTATAATGTCAAATAATAATTATATAATAAAATAATAAATACATTTTTAATTAATAATATATTTAAATTATAATTTCAATCACTGAAAATATTTATGATATTATTAGTTATTAATTATCTTAATTACTTAAATAGTTGTCAATACTTATATCAATAATATATAATATTTTAATTAAATTATTAATTATTAATTATATTATAAAATGATATAATATCCAAATATAGATCATTGTATTAATGTTTGAAAATAAACTGAATTTTTTTTCTTTTTTTTAAATGTGGCACACATTTTAAACTAAAATGAAACTTTTATATTGAAAACACTCACTTTGAGAAATACCAGCTTCATCATGTGTCAAATTTATATGAGGTAGATTCCTATATATCAAAAAATAATTATTTTTTATTTTTCTAAATATTAAATACAATCATGTCCCTCTTAGTCAGTTTTGTGTGAATTTTGTTTTACACTAAACTAACACTTTTATGTTGAAAATAAGAACTTTGAGTCATATTGTCCACATCATGTGTTAGAATGATGTGCAGTAAATTTCTATATGTCATAAATGAAATATGGATAATTTTCATAAATTATAAAGACAATATGAGCTCATTTTTATAGTTTTATCTATATGAATCATGTTTTAGACAAAAATGACACTTTAATATTGAAAACAAGCACTTTGAGTCATACTGGTCTCATTGTATTTCTAATTGATTAGAGGTCAATTCCTATGTTTTAAAAATGAATTATGGATAATTCTAAAAAATTATCTAGATAATACAAGATCATTCACTCAATTTTGTCTATATAAATCATTTTTAGAATAAAATTACATTAATATAATGAAAACATGAACTTTGAGTCATACCATCCACATCGTGAGTAGGATTGATGTGTGGTTCATTCCTACATGTCACAAATTAATTGTGGATAGTTTTCTTAAGTACCATGACAATATGAGATGATTTTATTGGTTTTATCTTTCTGAATCATGTTTTAGAATAAAAGGATGCTTTTATATTGAAAATAATGAATTTAAGTCATACCGACCACTTCGTGTGTTAGATGGATATGTCTTTGATTCCCATGCATAATAAATGATTTATTGACTGTTTTTTTAATTACAAACACCATATAATATTTTTTAATGGTTTTTAATTTCTAAATAATGTTTAAGACTAAAATGAAACTTATATTTAAAATATGTACTTTGATTCTTAATGGCCACATCGTGTGTCATATTTACATAAGATCAATTCCCACGCGTCAAAAATTATTTTTTGGTTTTTTCTAAAATTTTCAAGTCAATACAATATTTTTCTCATTTTTTCTAATGTGAATCACGTTTTAGACCAAAATTACACTTTTTTAATCCCAAAAAAAGAACTTTGAGTGATATCCAACACATCGTATGTTGGATTAATGGGAAGTTAATTGCTAAAAATAAAAAATTAATTAGATAAAATTTTCCTTGTAGTACCCTAATATTTTTATGAAATGGATCTTTAAATAATTATATATCATTGATAGCTTTCATTCCATGCAATACCAAGTTATGAAAAACTATTAAATTGTTTATGTCTCTTTTAACCTAGTCGTTAAATTAGTTGGAATAAATATGAATAAAAAATTATGAAAAAGTAAATAAATATCTAAATTAATAAAAATTTATTGCTAAGTCCTTAAAAAATTATCACAAAATATTTAATAAATTGATTTATTCTTTAAGACAATAAGTTTTCTTCAAAAATGAGTTTTTCTTATTTTTATGAGAGAATATTAATTTCTATAAGTTATAAAAATGTATTAAAAAAATTAATTTCATTTTTTAATTCATAATTTCAAAATTATATTAATATTATTTTTTATAATTTTCCAAAAACATTTATTTTTCAAGGAATAGTGAAAATACTTATTTTTACACAAAGCATTATTTTCTTTTAAAGTATTTACAAGGTAAAATATTATTATAGATTAGTTTTAGATTTTAGTTAATTAATTTTAATTTTAATTAATATAATTATGGATTTTGGAAAGGATTCTATATATGAATTCACTATAAAAATATTTTATGTTTAAAAAGGGAATTTCTCTAAAAAATTGTTTTCCGTGGAATTTATCTTGTTTTATTTTAAATTAAATTCTAAAAATTATGTGTTTTTAATTTTTAAGAATGGATTCCATATTTGGATATATAAAATAAAAATATACTAAACAGACCCATTTTATTTTTTTTCAACATGATAGTATCCTTGGTAAAAGTTATTAAAATGGTAAAGGGTAAATTGGGTGATTTAGGTTAAAAATAAAATGATAAGTACTATAAAATGACCCTAACACTTGCCCAAATTTTAATTGATAAATATAATTATAACCTTAACACATATGGATCTAAATTTAGTTGGTTAATGGACACTTTTCCATGAAAATAACTTATTTAATATTTAAATCAAAGAATGTCACAAAATGTCACATTTTTGTATTACATATATCGTATGTGTCCCTATGGAAAAATAGGTCGGTTTTGAATGAATATAAATGTCCTTTTTAACATAATAAACCCATTTTATGATATAAATGTATCTATTACTTTTGGGGAAATTTGGATGAGATTATGACATTTATAATATTTTATTTAAATAAAAGTTAAAGAAGTCATATTCATAATTTTAATAACTAAAAAATTTTTAATATGGTATTAACCATATTATAACTTCAACTATAAATATTCAATTATAATATAAAATATTTTTATATATTATGTTAACTTATTTATTATTTTTAGTGAAAAAATGTGTACCTTAAATAATTACATAATGATGATGCAGTAATTATTTTATTAATAGAAATATCAAATTGATGATCTAAAAAATATTAAAATAAATGTAATTTTAGATAATTAATATCAAAAAAAATTAAAATATATTCAAATTTTGGGGATATAATAAAATATTAATTTTTAAGATATATTGGTTTTTAATATTTTTAATAGTTAAAGTATTTAATAGTATCAAAATTGATATTAATTATATTTTAAAGTAATTAAAATTATATTAAATGATATAATGTTTTTAAAAATATTAAATTTTAAAAATTATTTGGATAATATTTAAAATTTCATAAATTATAAATTTTTTGGTTTTTATCATTTTATAGTAAAAATATTTACCCTTAAGTAATAGAATCAATGTTGTTACGGTAAGAGATAAAAGGGTTAAATATCGATTAAAACTAAATGGGTAATAATGTTACCTAAACATGTCTAAAAAATATTTTATTAGAGGATTTAGATACATAATCATCTTGAATTCAAAATAACTCACTTTTCATTCATTTTAAATTTAAAACTAATTTAATATTAATTTAATATTTTGAGAGTTTTTAAAAGTTCCCCTTACCTCAATTATAAAATGATACATCCTCCCTCACTTACTTTCATCACATTAAGCCTTATAGATCGACTATACCCTTCCAATTTCTATTATAAATTTCCATATACATATTTTAGAGGGTTTTTTTCTCAAAATAAAAACCCTAGATCCCATTCGAGGAGATCTAAAGATGATATTTCAAAGAAGAGGTAATCACTCTAACTGATCACATTATTTTTCTACTCATCCTTACCTACTATAAATCTATTATTTTTATCATAAAATAATAACTTAAATATCATAATTATTTTTAAATATTATTTTAGTTATTAAATCACCATTATATACCATCTTTCCCATCAAACAAAAAGTGAAAGTTTCATTCCTTTGTGCGTACGGCTTACCGTCTCCACATAGTGATATAATTAATTTTTCATCGTAGTCTTTTATGGATGGGTATTATGATGGTATTAGTAATTTTATATAATATTTACAATATACCTATACCAATGTAATGATAATATTATATATACCTTATCATCATTCAACCTTTTGAGAAAAGATAATGATTCTCAGGCGTACGTATTGATTACCATCTCCATAATGCAATGTGGTTTTATTTTAATTTATATTTAATATGGATGGTAATAAGGATGGATATTATTAATATATTTTATATATATTACATAATAATAATTCTATTAATGTAAAATTATTATTTACCAATCTTTCATTCCATAAATTGAAAAATGAAAATAGTATTATTGTGTACGTACGACCTACCGTCTCTATGGACTTTGTAATTCATTTTTCTATCTATAATTTTTTTGAATGATTATAATTATGTATATAATGAATATAAATTATTTTTCAAATATGATTAAAATTATATAAATTATGGTACCATTATCAAAGTATAAGAACAGGGACTACCAAACCAAAATATACTTGTAAAATGAAGCAATTATCACCTAGAACAATGATTTAAATACAAAATTATTAATAAATATGTGATAAGTTGTTATAAAAAATTTAAATCATATGATGGGTATATTTTTATTGAAATCATTTATAATAAATTTATATTTATTATATAGTATTATTCAGTGTGAATAAATAAATTCAAGACTTGGGGTAAGTTATTTTTGTCTTGCTTTTATTTCAGTGGAACACATGCCTTGTACACTACTTATTTCTTTTGTGAGGTGTATATAATGGAAAAGAATATTATTTAAGATTATTATCCTTATTATTATGGTATTAAAATATTCATATAATTATATTTCTCTCAATGGGAATACTATTCGACTGATTACAAAGTTTGTAAGGGTTTATTTCACATTCTCATCATTATTCGGGATTGTTATTATTTAGGTCTTCACTGGGTAATATTTATCTTCCATGACCATGTTATTTAGAAATATTTTTAAAAATGTTATTAATATTCTCCTATGAATATTTAATTTCATTTCTACACATTTTTTTCTTTTTACAAAAAAAATTGAAAAGAATAATTTTTTCTTTTTCTAAATAAGGCACTTTGTGACTTTTCCAGAAAAATATTTGGGAGTGTGTTTTTAATTATATGGAATTAATGTATGTTTATGATTTTGTGATATCATAATGAATTGGGTAATACTTTATATGTTTATAAGGTTCTTATTAAATAAAATTTTCCCTTTATAATTTTGTGCTTTTTTGAAATAAATATTTATTTTAAAAATGGAAAAGATGTTTTCCTCAACAATTATTTAAAATGATCTTTCAAGACATTTTTACTTCTATAATAACATTATTTAAAGTTACTAATTATTTTTTGGGGTTATTATTCAAGAATAATATCATTATTATTTTTATTTATGGTTTATTTTTATGTTGGAATGATATTTATGAAATCCATTTCTTTTCTTATGGGTTATGTTAGGATAGAATGTTTATGAAACCCATTTCTATACATGGGTTTTTATATAATGAATGATTTATGTTAATTAAGAGAACATATGTATGTTTTTAATTATTTGATGGGTGGGAAATATCTCTCCAACAAATTAATTGGTTAAAGATTTATATCTCATTAGATAGACAATACTAGAACAAGGAGTGAACTCAGTTTAGTAATGAAAGGTTGGAACGGGGAGTGAATATGGACCGGTAAAGGACTTTGTCCTCTATAATGGTCTTGGAAATGAGCCTTGACTGATATTTAAATGATTTTCTATGCTTATTTCTTTCTATAATTCCATGTCTTATGATAATTTTATGCTATTATGGATCATTTTCATTGACTGTATTATGATTTAGGTCTTATGAATTGGTAATATTTATTCCTTGAATCATGATTGTGATATTTTCTCTGAAGGGTATGGTTATCAAATGTTATTCTCGTGTTTTCATATTTTTATTTTCATGTTATAATTATGTATCTTTTATCTTTACCCTTACTTAGTATCTAATCTCACCCATTCTTATGCTTACTTTCCACGAGTTGTGAAGAAAGGTTTTAAGTAGAATTACTAAAGGGGGATATCATTATGGTTGGTATAATTACATTCAAACACACACACACACCACATGGTTCTGTCCTATATTATATTTTTATTCATACGAAAATATGTAATATCTATGTATGAAAATATAGGGTTGTTATAGTTGGTATAAAATTAGGGTTTATACAATCTTTGGATATTAGGGTTATAAAACCTTTATAAAAATCCTTGGGATAGGACTGAGTATAGAATAAAATCCTAAAGTTTTGATAATGATGATGAATGACATAGGTTAAACCAAAGGTTTCATTTATTAAAAAAGAGGGTCCCATTATTTAGAAATAATATCTCATAACAATGTGGTTAACCCAATATGATTAGTGTTGTTCACACTATACTTTTTCTTTTTAGTCAATGGATGGAACTTGAAGAAAATATGTTAATACTGAATGTGATGTGAAACTAAATGATTCTCCTCTTGATAAATTAAATGTTATAGGAGTTGTAATGAAAAATCTTGTTAATATGATAACATAAATTTCTTAAGCTATGAATCATGCTATAATTACAATAAACTATGGAGGGAATAACATTTTGTTTAATCTGTTATCAAATAGTGTCCACATTCTTTTAGTGGGTACTCTGATCCACTAGTGTCTAAGAAATGGATCAATACCAATAAAAAGATATTTTTAATTCTCCAATGTTTTAAACATGAGTAATTTATTTTTTTTCTATCATTTGGAAGGTGAAGCGAATCAATGGAAAAATATTATAATTAATATAAGAAAACATGATGAAATTGACTTTATAGAATGGGATAGGTTCAAGAAATTATTTTTCGATAAGTAATTTTCTTGTATTCTTCATATGAATATTGAGAAAGAGTTCCTTAATCTAAAGAAAGAAATATGATGAATTCATTGCTACCAATGAGGAAAATTTTACAAGACTTGTAAGGTATGCTTCTAGATTTATCATATAAAATTGAAATTATGGTTGATCGATTCTTCAGTGGATTAAAACCAAGTATCTAAAGGGAATTATCCATACGATACATAGGTATCTATGAAAAAAAAATTATATGCTCTTAAGGTGGAGATTGATATTAGAGTTACCCATCAATCCTGTGGTTTTGAATAGAAAATAAAAATTGACTTCAAGGGAAATTATTGAAACCATAGGGGGAAGAAGATGAGTTTTCCTTTATGTTAAAAGTGTTTCAAGAAATATGGAGGAAACTATATTAAGATGAATAGTAAATTATTTAAGTGTTTAAGATAAGTTCATCGATAAATTTAATGTTAATGTGATGAAAAGAATTTAGCTAATGATAAGAATAGATGAAAGGATTTACAATATAAACCTCCCGTACATTAGTTCTGCGAGTTTAATAAAAATTATCATTATTCTAACCAATTCCCAAATATAAGGTTTAATAATTACAATAAATTCTATTATCCTCATAAATACAAAGATAAAGGTAAATATCATGCATTTACTATTGGAGATGTGGAGTATGACAACGAAGTGGTGGAATGACTGATTTTTTATGTATTGTAATTCAATAATAATATTGTAGAAGTTCTTTAATGGTAAAATGAAACATCTAAGGATTGGTTCACTAATGTTTTTACTTATTTATTTGAAATAATATGTTCAATGGTACTTGTAAACAAGAAAAGTTATTGAAATTGTTTTTTATAACACCTGATTAAGGGAAAGATAACACTTAATTTTTTCATAAATAGATGTATGATTGCAATAAATAAATTGGATAGTATTTATGACCTTAGAACTAATTAGTAATATTATGACAAGGTGGTTTGTGATATCATGGTTTGACTGTATAGAATTTTTGTATTTATGGTATGAGGAAAGAATTAAATTTTGAAAGCATGAATGTTTTCACTAAGGTTTTAAATTAATTTAGGTTATTACCATGTTTAAAGATAATACATGATAATAGTATTAAAAAATTTTGTTTGTGACAATTAATATCTAGGAAAATTTCTTGGGGGATTAATAATATGCTTATTTTGTGAATTTTCTGACCTTATTTTGAAAGTGGATTTTAATCTTTTGGAGGGTTCATAATAGTAACAATTTATGAAATTGTTTAAGTTGGATCTTAGATGAGGATTCAGAGATTAATATATTAGTTCACCATAAAAATATTTACGTATATTGGATAACATTTCCAAACAATTTTTTTATGGATAAAAGGAATTACTTTTTTCACATTATGGATCTTATGATCCACTAGTTATTTAGGAATTATAATTTCATCTTCAATTCTTGGAATAAGAGATGAAGTGGAGATTGATAAAGGAACAACCAATGAGTGATATTATACATATGAAATCAAATCAAGTTAGTATATTTTCTCAAAGTAATTTGTAATAAAATTTTATCCGGTTACCATCATTTTTTATGATATCAATTATAATAAACCGAGATTTTATAAGATATATTCTTTTTAATTCCTTTCATATCTTTTGTTTTACGATACACCAAGATTATCTTGCGCTATACGCAACACCGTATTATCTTGCAGTATACGCAAAACAATTCTTAGATTGTGTTACACACAATTTCATGTTCGTTTGATAATAGTCATTCTACGCAATATTGAGTATATATTTATATATATATATCCAATGTATTAATGAAAAAATGGTTGGATTCTGTTATAAAGAAACAACAAAGGAGTCTTTCACTATACCCAACCCTGACTTGACTTGCATTACACGTAATCGCGACCTTCTTCGATAGCGTGTGTTGTATGCAATGTCGGGTTTTACTAAACAAAGATATGTTATTATAATATTATTTTGAACTAGCCGTTATGAATAGTGTTAACTATATTTTGAATTTTATAACATTATTATTCATCTTACTCATTTTCTAGAGCATGGTATAAGAACAAAATAAATTTTTCGGGTAAAATAAGTATTTTTCAAAAAATGCAGTTTTGCCTCCTTTTGATAGAGCACCCACTTTAAATCTAGTTTTTGACATTTTTATAAGTTCAATTTGGAAAAATAAAATTCTTATTTGGAATCAAGAAATAAAAATTTACTTTGGATAAATTTTTCATATTATTCTGGTAACTTTCATATTTTAATGAATAGTAAAAACACGCTATATTTTAATTAAAAACAAATTTTTTCATCATAATAACTTATGTGGTTAAATTATAATATTTAATGTTTTTAATGTATAAATATAATATATTTTTACCATTTAATATAATTTATTTCATTACTATTGATTTTACCTTGAATTCGTAGGTTAAATCAATTCAATCTTTTGCAATGTTTTAAAGAAAAACCCGTTTTCTTTCGACAACGGGATTAATTTTAATTTAATTTCTTCAACTTTTGTGTATTTAATTTGAAAAAATGGATTACATATTTGGAATCATTGGGTCCAAATTATGTTAATAAGCTACTTTTTATTTTTGGAAATTATGAATAGTAACTACGGTAAATTTTATTTACCATAGTTAAAGGTAAATCGGGTAATTAAGGGTAAATATAATATTATAAAATTACTCTAACACATGAAAAAAAAATTTTGGATGGCTAAAAAAATACCCATATCACCTAAGGGTCAGATTAGATTAATTTTATGGACTTTTGACCATGAAAATAATTTAATTATTATTAAAACCAATGAAAGTGACAACATGTCACTATCTTAAATCTTATAAGTATAATAATTTTAATTTAGTGATAAACATCATAAAACTTAAAACATGAATAGTCTCAAGAAATATAATAAAATTATATACATCATTATAATTTATTTAGAATTTTTAGGGATTAAATAACTGTCATTAATGGTGATACATTAATGATGAAAAATTATTTATATAGTTTTTATTGAAATAATAATACCCATTAAAAGGCCCACAAACCTGACCAAAACTTATTGGTAGTGTATATATATACCATAATCACCCAATTACCTAATATATAACCGTTTGGAGTCTTATAAAAGTGATTATGACACTTATATTATTTTATTTTAAATGATGCCAAAGTTGTCACCTTCATAATATAATAAATATAACAATTTAAATATTTTTATTTTTGGATGATAAATTCGAGTAAAAGTATTATTGTTAAAGTTAATATATTTATCTTCATCATAGGATTTTTTTTTAAATTTTTTTGCAACAAATAAGTATATTAAATAATTATACAATAGTGTTGTAGTAATTATTTTATTAAGAGATAAAACAAATAAATGGTTTTAAAAATAATAAAATAAATATTATATGAACTATTTAAATCTCCACTAATTTTCTAGAAACATATGACCTTTTATGAACCTATTAAAGCTTTTATTTTGAACATATATTCTGTATATATTTTATTTAAATTCATATAAATGAATAGTGTCAAAATTGACACTATTGTTATTTTATAAAAATAACATATTATAAAATTGTTTAAAAATAATAAAAATATTTAAAAACTATAAATTTAAATTTATATGGTCTAAAATGTTATAAAGTATCCAATTAAGTATAATTCACAACAAATAAGTAATTGTTTGTTATAATTTAAAATTTAGAATATTATTACCATAAATAAAATTAAATTGATTAAGTAAGGATAAATCAAGTTGATAATGTTTAAAATAATTTCCTAACATGTATAAATTTTATTGGTTGATAAGATTACAACCATATATCATCTAATATTTGAATATGAGTCATTTTTTGAGGTTTTTAAGTGGGTTTCTATTTATTATAAATTAGTATTTTTAAGATTTCCAAAGGTTCCCCTCTCCTCCCTTATAAAAGGGCACCTCCTCCCTCCCTTCCTCACACCAATTTGAGCCTTCAAGCTCGGCCAAAACTTGACAAATTCTCTGCTCCACTTCCCTAGAAACATCCTATAGGTCCTGGTCTTCTTCAAAGACTAATTTTAGTGCCCTAAGAAGAGGTCTCAAACAGGTGCTTCAAAGAAGAGGTAATGTCCGTTACCGATTCTTTCAACTTTATTTCTTCTTCTACTTCTTCTTATTTAGTTGTTTCACTATTAAGTAATAACATCAGTATCACTCATATACTGATATGTTATTATATGTATGAAACAACCCTATTTCACCATCTATCCATCCTACGGAAAAAGAAATCACCGTGCGTGCATACGTACAGAATACCGTCTCCACACCGTGGTGTAATCTGTTTTTCCAACACCACCTTACTTGGATGGGTATAATGGTGTAAATAATTACTATGCATAGTTATTATAAAATCATACTGATTATTATATATTGTATCATCCTATCCAATTCAATTCAATAATTATGGGAACGATATCATCGCTCGTGCATACGTATGGACTACTGTCTCCACGACGCGATGAGATTCATTTTCCATGTTAACCATTTAAGAATGATTATAAAGTATATATAAGAAATAATAATGAAATATATGACATTATAAAGATAATGTATTTATGTATATATATATATATGTATGTCATCTACTTAATTCCATTCAACTCAATAAGGAAACGAAAATTGGGTTCATGCGTACATACGGCCTACCGTCTCCATGAATGGTGTATTTCTTTCCATTTATCGATCTATTATATATATGTATGTTATGAATATATATTATATATAAATCATGCATTATATTCTGGAATTAAGTAATCGTGATCTAATTAATCATATGTATAATTACAAGTCAAAACATGAACGACAAATGAAATGATTTTACCCAAAACGCTAATTAACATGGAATTTACAAAAGAAAGGGTAATATAAAGTCATAAGTGAAACATATATGATATCATAATAATGAATATATAAGGCCCCAGCCTTAAACCATACTTAAAATTGAGTTATTACAAGATTATACATTGAGGATCTTTTCAGGTTTAGAGTTTTAGAGAATTAGATCATGAAACTTGCATTACATTCCACATTTAAACAAGGTGGTTACATAAAAGACAATATTCATTCTTCCCATCAATGGAAACCTATTTAAAATAAAACACGGATTCTTTATTGACACATCCTTGACACTATCGTCACATCATGTACCTTTCCCTTGACCTGTGAAAAGCATTTCAAAAACTTGGGATGAGCATAAAAAGCTCAGTAAGGGTTATAAAAATATGGAAAGGAAGCATGAGTTCATATATACATAAGAATGAAATCATACTTTAACCATAAAACATAGGCATATCAAATCATGAATAAATCATAGAAAACATAAGACATAAAGGTAACTTGAGGCATTCATAACATTCTTACGTAGGGAGTAACCCTCTTGGTTACGTTTGGAATACCCATCACAGTATATTCCCTAAATCTCTTCGGAGAAACCTTAACGTTTCACTCCTTCGCGTTACCCAATGCATTGGAGAGCTATATCGGGCTCACCCGCCCTTAGTTTATCACGGAACCACCCGTTATTCATAACAATGCCCAAGAACCATAACATAATCGTATCACATAAAACATGAATAAAGGAAACATAACATTTCCACATTTCAATCACAATATAACATTTTAGGATATTCAAATAATGAATCCATTAAAAAACCATTTCAAAACCATTTAAAACATTTAATAAAGCGATTTTGAATCAAAGTGTCACATACAACCTTGAAGCTTAAAATTTTAAACCATTAATATCCATATAAATAAATCCTTAAAACCATTTTGAAAACATGTATATTAATAAGAACAAATAATTAAAACATTTAAAACGAAATTTTGGTTAAAGGGGTTTTACCAAAATTAGTGACACTTGAATACAATAATTGAGGAATAACATTTAGTCAGAACTTTATAATATCATGAGAATAAATGGAGTCATGATATAATACTCCAAATGACAGTATATACACCATATAAGAGTGAATTGGTGCATAACAACAATGAACCCTCAATAGAAATGTCAAATGTGATGAAATCCCTTATAAAGAAGGTATCCTTAAATTAAGGACAAATAAATCTCAAAAATATGTGTGACAAATATATATACACCCAATATAAGTGGATATTAAGTGTAAAACAATAAAAGGTCATTCACACATATTCAATGGATGACATATTCAATGACTACAAGTTGAACCCAAAGAAATCGAAATTGGGTTAAAAAGTTCCCTTGACAGCCTAACGGCATCACATCAAAATGAGTTGATGAGAGATAAACAGTGTATCTCATCACTTGGACATGAAATTTACATCAATAAGGATATATGAGAACATATCCCAACATAACAATATGTAAGTTAAAAGACCCAATAAAAGAAGTCTTTTAAAAAAGAGGAGGGTGAAAGGTTCCCTTACCGACTTGGGTATCTTTCAAAACATACACCCCATGAAGGAAAGACAATAGGTCATTGATGTAAATACTCATAAACGAAATTATATTACACAAAGATTATAATAATGGGAAGTACATACACCACTCAATCTAATTTGTGGCAAATGTAGCATAAATCTCACGGGAATAAAAGTGAGATGAAAAATCCCTTACGAAAACTCGGCAGCCTAACGGCGCCACATAAAACTTCCGAATATGGATTGATGAGATCAAATAGGGTATCTCATCACATTACAATAAAATTTACAGCAATAGGAATATAAAATAACATCCCCCAACATTACAAATAGGATCTTAAAAGAAGTGACATAAAGGAGAGTACTTAAAAAGAAAGAGAGAGGTTAGATCTCTTACGAAAGTTCGGCAGCCTAACGGCGCCACTCAAAACTTCCAAAATAGATTGATGAGAGAGAATAGGGTCTCTCATCTCATGAACATAAAAATTACAGTAAATTTAATATAAAAGAACATCCCAATCATAAGAAAGATGAGCTTAAAATAAATGACATAAAAGAGTGTACTTAAAAAGAAAGAGAGTTGTAGGATCCCTTACCTCGGGTCCGACTTGACTCGATCGTTCTTTAATCTCCTGAATAATAAACTTGAGTTAATTTCTTATTCCTTAAGAACCTTTTTCAAGTTCATTATTACTTTTATACCACTTATTACCATGTCATAAACATTATGTAATCATTTAAGTTAATAATATTTGTTTTGCCGATATTTGGTTCTTAAGTCGAAAGTGGACTTCTTACAATTACATGTTGTTCGTGTGGCCAAATGTTTATTATATCCAGAATTGTATTCATTATGTAGATATCATATATGTCATATATATCCAGTACATGCATGCATTTATAACATTACATAATCATTTAGAGGTAATAAATGAAATGCACCGTTCATGGAGACGGTAAGCTGTACGTACGCATGAACGCTACTTTCATTTCTATTTCATATTTTATAGAATGGAATAATTATGATATAAAGGTATATTATAATTCCAGTATAATATCATATATAATATCATATTTCCATCCTTTATACATCCCACATATGGTATTTAACGAATCAAATCACTTTGAGGGGGCGGTAGTCCGCACTTCCTTAAATGAAGATATCGCGTATACCCATAATGAAAGCCATAAAGGTAAGACAAAAATGAAAAATACAGAAGCATAAATAAAACATAAACATATTATATATCATATATAAAAATAGTGACATCAAAATGGCCACCTTTTAAGGTGTTAAATGAGTATTGAACAATCATCGTTTCGGGAGGCAGAATTTCACCATCCACGGAAACCGTATGTTCTTTAACCATTTGATGTAGTTGTGTGAGAGTGTAGCTCGAATAAATCTTATAAAAACATACTAGTATATTGAAGATACTGGTGTTGTTACAAAAGAAGTAAATAAAAATAGTTTAGGGGGTTAGAGAAGCAAAATAAAACAAATGAACATGAGAGAGTGAATTACCCTTAAAAGTGTAACTCCTTTTGATTTGAGCCTAAAGGCTTCCTTTGAAAGGATTATTCCCAAAGGGAATCCTCTAGGATGAGGAGAGGGGTGTGGAGAGAGTAAATTTTCAGGGGTTGGCCGAGCCAAAGGCTTGAGGAGTGTGTTAAATGAGGTAGAGGTGGGGGCCTTTTATAAGAGGAGAGGAGGGGTACTTTTGGAAAGTAAAGAAATATTACTTTATTTGAAAATGTGTTTCGGTTTCAAAAGGTCCAAAATTGATATAATTCGTGGATAAGGTGATAAGTCTTCGAAATCCACTCATTCAATAAGTTTTGGACATGTGTAGTTCATATATTTTACATTATCTTTCCATTTTATTTAAATCGTCAAATAATGATGTCATCGCTGCATCATTATTATGTCATAAATAATTTAATTTATTTAATATCTAAAAATTATAAAAAAATACTATGATGTAGGAAATCTTTTTAGATTTCCAATTAATATTTATAATAAAAAATATGACTTGTATAACCCCACTTAAAAATTGTTTTAGTAAAACATATCATGTTTGTGTCAATTTTACTTTTACATTAAATAAAATGTTATTTATGTCATTTCCCAACCAAAGTGGATCCATGGGGTCCCCAAGTTGACCCATGGCTTGTCTTGGTCGGCCATCATACAACCAATGAGGTTAAGACATGTTTCAAGCTCATCTCATTTTATTAAAACATTATTTTTACCTTAAACTACACTAATTACCACTAATCGCGATTAAAAACTTAATAAGTTACTATTAACCAAAAAATTATTTTAATCTCATTGAACCACATTTTAATTCTTAATGACAACCATGTATGTCGTATTTTTTGAAAATCAAAACACAATGATGGAAAAATTTCATTTAAACGGAAAATCAGTTTTTATAAGTACCACTTAGTGGTTTCACTATTCATCAAAAATTGAAGTTTTTCAGAAAAATCCCAAAAATTCACCCTAAGCTATATTTGATATTCTGAATTCAAAAATGAAGTCCCTTTTACAAAATTCAAAACATATAAGTCACATTAATTAATTTAATAATTAATTCCCACTGTCATGACAAATAGTGTGTTTTATGAAACAATAAGTATCAAAAGATTGACACTAGTTTAAGTCTGATTTCAAAGTGAAATTGATTCCAACGACCACTATTGGATTTAATGGTAAAAATATTTTCTAATTTCACTTTAAAACCAATTCAAAATATAATCTAATCATATAAATAAATTAGATTAAAAAGTGGTTTTGAATTAAAATACAACATTTTACACTATTCATTAAAAAAAGAACTTTATCGGAAAGATACCAAAAATTTACACAAAGTAAATTTTGATGTCCCAATTCTTAATAAGAGTTTTATTTGGTACAAAAGAATGTTTAAGAGTGAACAAAACTATATTTAATGACGGTTCTCCATCAAAAGGTGATAAGTGAACCTTTAGTGAGAACTAGGGCATATACGCCTAAAATTGAATTCTTTCCGTATTTTAAGCCTTTATCTTTTATTGTATAAATGTAAAAATATTTAAGAACATATATAATCATATTTTAGTTATTTCTATCCATTCCCGCCATTACAACGGCTACATGTTAACTACCATAATATTATTTTATTATTAGAGTGCAACGTAAGATTCCCAAGAAACTCGTTGTTGCGTGTTGGGTACGCCATCGAGCATAGCGTCCCCTTTAAAGTCATATTAATATTTTATTCACAAATATGGATAAATATGAAAATGTCATATTCCTTATTTACCTGGGGTGTTACATCCTTCCCCCCTTTTGGGAATTGCGTCCTCGCAATTTTAAAATTGCGCTTGGAAACATCCTTGAACGTCCCACATCGGAACAAGAGTCGGTAAAACAATCACTTTAAAATAAAGAAAGATAAGCACAAAGGTCACCCGAGTTAACCCATACTAGGATTCTAAGTATGAAAATATGGACATGGAGTAGAAAACATAGGGTCATGTTCCGATGGAGAGTTATAGAAAACATGTTTAGGAGAAAGTTAACAATAAGAAAATCACAAACTTGTGATGGGTTAAACGGTGTTGGGTTCCCCAGTAGGAAAAGTTAATAGACAACATTTTTGTTTTAAGTTACATTTTATTGAGGAATTTATTCATAAGGAAGCATAATCACTTATCATGTTGACTTTCAACTTTTACTAGATTCATTAGTCAAACTCATATTTTTTCCAAAAGACGAGTATTTAGGGAGACTTGTTCGCATTAAGAGTAATATAATCAACTTCTAGAGAATCACCTAATCCCCAAAAGAGAACTATATAAATCCCATGTATTTAGGCTTTAACCAAAACCAAAACCAAAAAGGTTAGTACAAGATCAGATAATCCAGAAAAGGATAACCCCTTATAAAAATAAAATCTATTCTTAATCTCCAAAATGTGTCCAACAAAACCCAAAGTTCAACGAGGACCATCCGATAAACAATTTCTCCATAAAATTCTTCAAAGTAAACCAATACAAGATTGAAACCCAAATATTTGAAGGATTTAGTCACATAGTCTTCCAAGTTAAATCGTAACATTTATCTCCAAACAACATCAGTTGCTCCTAAAGTCTCACATTGAAAAGTAATTATCCTAATCACATATCCTCCAAAATCAACTTACTCTTAATTCATAAAATCATATAACTAAAAAGAATCAGTCAAACTAACCAGGGACTTCACGTAGTCCAGTGGTAGGTGATAAATACCAGTCGCACTTTGGTTGTGGGTTCGATTCCCGCAGCATTGTCCGACGCGACGGGTTGTCACACGGTCTGCGTGTTTTCCTTTTTTCCAAAACTATATAATTCTCAAATCATTACCCAAAAAGGGATAAAATCATCAAAAATAACCATAACATAATTTAACCTCAATTTTATCTCATGCCTTTCACTTCAATCATAACATATGGTAACCCATAATTACCTCAAAAGTAAGGATCATATAAACCCAAATGGTTCTTTATAACTATTTCCACAAAAGAAAAGATAACTATTACTTGAATAAAATTTTCCTATATTAAACATCAGGGTTACACATAATATAAAAAGTCTTCTAATGTAACCCCATCATCAAAAGAGACTTAATACTCTTAAGAATTTCACCCTAACTCTTGAAGCCCTTATATGTTGACATCTTAATCATACAACATTCTTCACGATCCATTATCCATTCCTTTCCAACTTATTCCGAAATACCTCTTTCCTACAAACAAAATCATGAATCATATCCTAAGATTCCAAAATAAGAAAACAATAGTCATGAAATAGTACATACCTTTGATTGGTCATTGTCAGTTTCTTCATCCTCAATCGGAATGGCATTAGGTATTGGTAAACGAATATTGGTACGCTCTTGGTGACCCCATTTACGAAACTTCTTCATAGGGCATGTGTTTGCATAATGACCATGCACACCACATTTAAAACATTTAATTGATCCCTCAGAAAGAACTTTTTTCCCATTCCTCGAGTCAACTGGATGCTTCCTTTTTCCATGGCAGGTTCTTGCTTTATGACCTTCATTTCCACATCTATAGCATATTTCTGTCCCTTTGAAACATTTTCCTAGGTGTTTCTTTCCACATCTTTGACACATAGGTTTTTGAACACACTTACCTTTATGATTATTACCTGTACTTCCGTAGGGATTTTTTTCTTGCATATATGATTCCTTAGAGAAATCTCCAAGGTTTAGGTGGTCAATCATGACTCCAGATAGTTGGTTGAGGATAATCAAAAGAGTTCTCATTGCAGCTCCCATATCATTCAGTTGCTTGCTCAAAAAACTGTCACAGTTTCCTTCACATCCACTGTTACTTTGGTGCCTGCTAGATCCAGCCATTTACTAAAACCAAAAAGGTCAATGTGAGTATATCAACAAAACCATCATGTACTAATGAGTAAGATAGACAATAAGATATACTTACTCATTCACTTTATCTAAAACTAAGACTCTTTCTGAAATCCTAACCATTATGGTAATTGTCAATTATGCTTAAAGAATACCCTAACCTCTAAAGTTATCTAAACCGACCTTTGATACCAACTATAAGGCCCCAGCCTTAAACCTTACTTAAACTTGAGTTATTAAAAGATTACACATTGAGGATCTTTTCAGGTTTAGAGTTTTAGAGAATTAGATCATGAAACTTGCATTACATTCCACATTTAAACAAGGTGGTTACATAAAAGACAATATTCATTCTTCCCATCAATGGAAACCTATTTAAAATAAAACACGGATTCTTTATTGACACATCCTTGACACTATCGTCACATCATGTACCTTTCCCTTGACCTGTGAAAAGCATTTCAAAAACTTGGGATGAGCATAAAAAGCTCAGTAAGGGTTATAAAAATATGGAAAGGAAGCATGAGTTCATATATATATAAGAGTGAAATCATACTTTAACCATAAAACATAGGCATATCAAATCATGAATAAATCATAGAAAACATAAGACATAAAGGTAACTTGAGGCATTCATAACATTCTTACGTAGGGAGTAACCCTCTTGGTTACGTTTGGAATACCCATCACAGTATATTCCCTAAATCTCTTCAGAGAAACCTTAACGTTTCACTCCTTCGCGTTACCCAATGCAGTGGAGATCTATATCGGGCTCACCCGCCCTTAGTTTATCATGGAAACACCCGTTATTCATAACAATTCCCAAGAACCATAACATAATTGTATCACATAAAACATGAATAAAGGAAACATAACATTTCCACATTTCAATCACAATATAACATTTTAGGATATTCAAATAATGAATCCATTAAAAAACCATTTCAAAACCATTTAAAACATTTAATAAAGCGATTTTTGAATCAAAGTGTCCCATACCACCTTGAAGCTTAAAATTTTAAACCATTAATATCCATATAAATAAATCCTTAAAACCATTTTGAAAACATGTATATTAATAAGAACAAATAATTAAAACATTTAAAATGATATTTTGGTTAAAGGGGTTTTACCAAAATTAGTGACACTTGAATACAATAATTGAGGAATAACATTTAGTCTGAACTTTATAATATCATGAGAATAAATGGATTCATGATATAATACTCCAAATGACAGTATATACACCATATAATAGTGAATTGGTGCGTTACAACAATGAACCCTCAATAGAAATGTCAAATGTGATGAAATCCCTTATAAAGAAGGTATCCTTAAATTAAGGACAAATAAATCTCAAAAATATGTGTGAAAAATATATATACACCCAATATAAGTGGATATTAAGTGAAAAACAATAAAAGGTCATTCACACATATTCAATGGATGACATATTCAATGACTACAAGTTGAACCCAAAGAAATCGAAATTGGGTTAAAAAGTTCCCTTGACAGCCTAACGGCATCACATCAAAATGAGTTGATGAGAGATAAACAGTGTATCTCATCACTTGGACATGAAATTTACATCAATAAGGATATATGAGAACATATCCCAAAATAACAATATGTAAGTTAAAAGACCCAATAAAAGAAGTCTTTTAAAAAAGAGGAGGGTGAAAGGTTCCCTTACCGACTTGGGTATCTTTCAAAACATACACCCCATGAAGGAAAGACAATAGGTCATTGATGTAAATACTCATAAACGAAAGTATATTACACAAAGAGTAGAATAATGGGAAGTACATACACCACTCAATGGAATTTGTGGCAAATGTAGCATAAATCTCACGGGAATAAAAGTGAGATGAAAAATCCCTTACGAAAACTCGGCAGCCTAACGGCGCCACATAAAACTTCCGAATATGGATTGATGAGATCAAATAGGGTATATCATCACATTACAATAAAATGTACAGAAATAGGAATATAAAAGAACATCCCCCAACATTACAAATAGGAGCTTAAAAGAAGTGACATAAAGGAGAGTACTTAAAAAGAAAGAGAGAGGTTAGATCTCTTACGAAAGTTCGGCAGCCTAACGGCGCCACTCAAAACTTCCAAAATGGATTGATGAGAGAGAATAGGGTCTCTCATCTCATGAAAATAAAAATTACAGTAAATTTAATATAAAAGAACATCCCAATCATAAGAAAGATGAGCTTAAAATAAATGACATAAAAGAGTGTACTTAAAAAGAAAGAGAGTTGTAGGATCCCTTACCTTGGGTCCGACTTGACTCGATCATTCTTTAATCTCCTGAATAATAAACTTGAGTTAATTTCTAATTCCTTAAGAACCTTTTTCAATTTCATTATTACTTTTATACCACTTATTACCATGTCATAAACATTATGTAATCATTTAAGTTAATAATATTTGTTTTGTCGATATTTGGTTCTTAAGTCGAAAGTGGACTTCTTACAATTACATGTTGTTCATGTGGACAAATGTTTATTATATCCAGAATTGTATTCATTATGTAGATATAATATATGTCATATATATCCAGTACATTCATGCATTTATAACATTACATAATCATTTAGAGGTAAGAAATGAAATGCACCGTTCATGGAGACGGTAAGCCGTACGTACGCATGAACGCTACTTTCATTTCTATTTCATATTTTATAGAATGGAATAATTATGATATAAAGGTATATTATAATTAGAGTATAATATCATATATAATATCATATTTCCATCCTTTATACATCCCACATATGGTATTTAACGAATCAAATCACTTTGAGGGGGCGGTAGTCCGCACTTCCTTAAATGAAGATATCGCGTATACCCATAATGAAAGTCATAAAGGTAAGACAAAAATGAAAAATACAGAAGCATAAATAAAACATAAACATATTATATATCATATATAAAAATAGTGACATCAAAATGGCCACCTTTGAAGGTGTTAAATGAGTATTGAACAATCATCGTTTCGGGAGGCAGAATTTCACCATCCACGGAAACCGTATGTTCTTTAACCATTTGATGTAGTTGTGTGAGAGTTTAGCTCGAATAAATCTTATAAAAACATACTAGTATATTGAAGATACTGTTGTTGTTACAAAAGAAGTAAATAAAAAGAGTTTAGGGGGTTGGAGAAGCAAAATAAAACAAATGAACATGAGAGAGTGAATTACCCTTAAAAGTGTAACTCCTTTTGATTTGAGCCTAAAGGCTTCCTTTGAAAGGATTATTCCCAAAGGGAATCCTCTAGGATGAGGAGAGGGATGTGGAGAGAGTAAATGGGAAGGGGTTGTCCGATCCAAAGGCTTGAGGAGTGTGTTAAATGAGGTAGAGGTGGGGGCCTTTTATAAGAGGAGAGGAGGGGTACTTTTGGAAAGTAAAGAAATATTACTTTATTTGAAAATGTGTTTCGGTTTCAAAAGGTCCCACATTGATATAATTCGTGGATAAGGTGATAAGGATTCTAAATACACTCATCCAATAAGTTTTGGACATGTGTAGTTCATAGATTTTACATTATCTTTCCATTTTATTTAAATCGTCAAATAATGATGTCATCGCTGCATCATTATTATGTCATAAATAATTTAATTTATTTAATGTCTAAAAATTATAAAAAAAAATACTATGATGTAGGAAATCTTTTTATCTTTCCAATTAATATTTATAATAAAAAATATGACTTGTATAACCCCACTTAAAAATTGTTTTAGTAAAACATATCATGTTTGTGTCAATTTTACTTTTACATTAAATAAAATGTTATTTATGTCATTTCCCAACCAAAGTGGATCCATGGGGTCCCCAAGTTGACCCATGGCTTTTCTTGGTCGGACATGATACAACCAATGAGGGTAAGACATGTTTCAAGCTCATCTCATTTTATTAAAGCATTATTTTTACCTTAAACTACACTAATTACCACTAATCGCGATTAAAAACTTAATAAGTTACTATTCACCAAAAAATTATTTTAATCTCATTGAACCACATTTTACTTCTTAATGACAACCATGTATGTCGGATTTTTTGAAAATCAAAACACAATGATGGCAAATTTTCATTTAAACGGAAAATCAGTTTTTATAAGTACCACTTAGTGGTTTCACTATTCATCAAAAATTGAAGTTTTTCAGAAAAATCCCAAAAATTCACCCTAAGCTATATTTGATATTCTGAATTCAAAAATGAAGTCTGTTTTACAAAATTCAAAACATATAAGTCACATTAATTAATTTAATAATTAATTCCCGCTGTCATGACAAATAGCGTGTTTTATGAAACAATAAGTATCAAAAGATTGACACTAGTTTAAGTCTGATTTCAAAGTGAAATTGATTCCAACGACCACTATTGGATTTAATGGTAAAAATATTTTCTAATTTCACTTTAAAACCAATTCAAAATATAATCTAATCATATAAATAAATTAGATTGAAAAGTGGTTTTGAATTAAAATACAACATTTTACACTATTCATTAAAAAAAGAACTTTATCGGAAAGATACCAAAAATTTACACAAAGTAAATTTTGATGTCCCGATTCTTAATAGGAGTTTTATTTGGTCCAAAAGAATGTTTAAGAGTGAAAAAAACTATATTTAATGACGGTTCTCCATCAAAAGGTGATAAGTGAACCTTTAGTGAAAACTAGGGCATATACGCCTAAAATTGAATTCTTTCCGTATTTTAAGCCTTTATCTTTTATTGTATAAATGTAAAAATATTTAAGAACATATATAATCATATTTTAGTTATTTCTATCCATTCCCGCCATTACAATGGCTACATGTTAACTACCATAATATTATTTTATTATTAGAGTGCAACGTAAGATTCCCAAGAAACTCGTTGTTGCGTGTTGGGTACGCCATCGAGCATAGCGTCCCCTTTAAAGTCATATTAATATTTTATTCACAAATATGGATAAATATGAAAATGTCATATTCCTTATTTACCTGGGGTGTTATAGAATATGATTATTTAATAAGTCAATGACATTATTTAAATAATTATACATGAGGTTCGGATCCATACGAAGCATATCAGACATAAGGTAAGAGACAATCTCGCAATCTCAATTTTTATCCGAGATTGTTTATACTTTAGAATTTACTAGGGAGTATTTTATCATCCACATCCATGTTTCCTCAATATGTAATATTATTTCCATCCACCAACAATTGTTTAAATCCAATTTTACCCTTCGGTGAGTTTTTAGTAAAAGATATTAAAGGAATCTTGTGTCATTTTTCGTACGAGGTACTTTTTGACTTTTCTGACAAAAGTACCAGAAGAATGTTTTTTTTAACTTATACGGCATGAATGGATTTTTAAAACATTATTTCCAAGAATCTTCCTTTACATGTTTTCAAGTTTATTTTTAATCAACTTCTTTTAGTTTAAAATTGTATGACATGTTAAGAAAGGAAAAGTGTTTTTGAAGTAGAAAGGATATTTTCCTCAAGAATGGAGTTCAACTGTTTTATCAAAATTATTTTCCATCTAAGATAATATAGGGTTTTGTTTCTATCCCTTTTATTACATTTATTTTATTATGTTGTGATGGAAATATTTTTATTAATTCCTTTATCTTATATGAATTGTTTTATGATGTCATGATGTTTAAGATTCCCATTTTTATTACATGGGTTATGCTATGATGTATGGTTTATGATTTTGTGGCACACATAAGAATGGTATCATTATGAGATGGGTGGGACCTATATCACCCTACAATTCATTGAGTAAAGATTTATATCTCATGAGATAGACATGGCTGGAACGGTAAGTTAATTTGGTTCAGTGTTACAGGACTGAAATGAGGAGTGAACTCGATTCAGAAAGGGACTTTGTCCACTAAGATGGTCTTGGAACCAATGCCTTGTCTACAATGGAAATCATGACATGTATTGAATGGTTGCCACAATTACATGTTTTATTCCCATGCTATTTTATCATGATTGATGTTCCTTTATGATATATTCCTTACATACTTCCAAGATTTATGTCTTTACTCAAGGTTTTAATGTTTAGATTTCATGTTCAAGTTTTTGCTATCAAATGTTTATGGATTGTTTTGTGTTCTCTATGTTTGCCCTTGCTGAGCATTTGAGCTCACCCTTTTATGTTTTATTTTCCCCAGTAAATAAATAACGGTTTTAGGTAAGGAAACAAAAATGGGAAGATCGTTATGGGAGATGTTGAAGATATTTCAACATGATTAGTTGTTTATATTCCGAGTTTCCAAAGACACTAAACTATTACGGTCCTTGTGTGTGTGTTTTTATTGTTATATATTAATTATTCCACAGAAGTGATGTAATGTCCATGTACGTCAAGCTTCGAGTCTCTACAGTTGGTATCAGAGGAAAGGTTTAGTCAACCTTTGGAAACTAGGATGCGAGAAATTTAGTGAGATCCCTAGAGATATTTCTAAGGTATGTCTAGGGATGTCACTAAGGTTAAGTATAAGTATAGGTTATAGTCATAGAATTAAGGTAAATATCTTAGAATTAAACCTAAGATGTTAGATATTTAAGGTACTCCCCCTTGATTATGTTATTTTCCTTATATGATTTTTTCCTCTCACAGAATTCTTTTTGTGTTTTAGTCAATGGAGGGAACCAGAAGGAATTCGGTTAACATTGAATCCAATGGAAAAATTGGTGACTATGAGCAACAAAATTGCGTAATACCTAGAGAGAAAGATATTGTGATTATGCCTAATCAGTCATCACGATATATGATTAACAAGTTGAAATTTAGTGGTATGCCTAATTCATCAAATAAGAGGAAGATAGACTTTTATGCATGTTCTCATGTTGAGGAGCATAAAGAAAGAAATATTGAGATTTCTAAAGAAGGGAAGAATAACCTTGAGGAATACCTCAAAAGGAGGGACATATGTTATCTGTGTGGAGAAAAGGTTCATAGAGTGACAGACTATTATGGAGTTCAATGTCTTATTTTTGGAAAACATGGGCATTATCCAACTCAATGCCCTGACCTAAAAAGTTACTTCTAAATAAAGGAAGGACTTATTCCAGGACAATCATTGAAGATGATGGATTGAAGTGTTTATGTATTGGTATTCAAGAATAATGTTGTTGAGGTACTTTTATGGTGTATTAGAATATTTTTGTATTAGTCTATTGTGGTTTTCAATAATTTTATGGTACCATGAAAATTGATTCAAATATTTTGGAAAGCAGATGATATGCGCATAATGAAGGGATAAAGAGAAAATGAAATTATTGACAGTATTCATGAGATCATGACTGATATAAGGAAAAAGTGATATCTTGGTTTGAGTATATAGAAATTTTGGGATTTTGGTATGTGGAAAGTGTTAACTTTTAACTGCATTCATGTTTTCACTAAGGTTCAATAGGTATTCATTATTCAAGAGAATACATGATTAAGGTATTAACATGTTTGTAATTTGACCAACAAGATATATCTTATGATATATGGGGGATAAATGATGGCATTCACGTGATTGTTATGTGAAATTTCAAGTAATCATTTTTTTTATACTATGAGCTTGGACCAAAGTATTTTAGATAAGCCTAAAGATTGGAATGGATTATGTTGGACATAAGTTAGTATTGTTTAAGGATAGAACTTTTTTCTATATTATTGATGGGATGTTATAGTAATATATTTTTAGAAAAAGGACAACCTGCAGGACGGGTGACATCCCATCGCGTCGGACAAGGCTGTGGGAATCGAACCCACA
Organism: Viscum album; assembly: GCA_963277665.1. Lineage (NCBI taxonomy): Eukaryota > Viridiplantae > Streptophyta > Magnoliopsida > Santalales > Viscaceae > Viscum > Viscum album. The sequence goes on from OY728137.1 coordinate 120,657,740, forward strand.
ACCGAAGTGCGACTGTCCTTTATCACATACCATTGGCCTACAGGATGTCCCTGGTTAGTAGAAACTAGTTTTATTTTATTAAGCGGTATGATATATGAAGTATAATTTCATTTTTGGAACCATATATGATTAATCTAACCATATTATGGACTTATAACTTTTGCTAACCTTTTGTTTGAAACAGATGGAATGACCCATCATTCTATCACATGATCTGCTAACACATCACGAATAACAAATTCAACTTCATTTCTTTAAGGGATGAAGTGGAAATTTTTCAATTCAAGAACAACAGTGATATTGTACCAAAATAATGTAAGTATTTATTTTAATTCATCAACTTTAGGGAAATGATCTTGAAAACCAAAAATGTTGTCTTAGTGACCTTATATCTGATGAATCAGATGGTACCTTTGATCATCACAAATCTATAGCATTGTGATTGTTGAATTTTTCATAGCCATGTTCTCTACCAATATCTATCAGAACATGATGGTTATATTTCTCTTCCATATCCATATTTTCACCTATGTTCTCCTATGTGGAAACCCAGTTATTAGTTTATTTGGGTAACCATTATGTTTCATACTTTAGTTTTTAACGATAAGTTTTGGTTTTCCAACACCACCTTACTTGGATGGGTATAATGGTGTAAAGAATTACTATAAATAGTTATTATAACATCATACTGATTATGATATATTGTATAATCCTATCCAATTCAATTCAATAATTATGGGAACGATATCATCGCTCGTGCATACGTACGGACTACCGTCTCCACGACGTGATGAGATTCATTCTCCATGTTAACCATTTAATAATGATTATAAATTATATATAAGAAATAATAATGAAATATATGACATTATAAAGCTACTGGATTTATGTATATATATATATATATATGTATTTCATCTACTTAATTACATTCAACTCAATAAGGAAACGAAAACAGCGTTCATGCGTACGTACGACCTACCGTCTCCATGAACGGTGTATTTATTTCCATTTATCGATCTATTATATATATCTATGTTATGAATATATATTATATATAAATCATGTTTTATATTCTGGAATTAAGTAATCATGATCTAATTAATCATATGAGTAATTACAAGTCAAAACACGAACGACAAATGAAATGATTTTACCCAAAACGCTACTTTAACATGCAATTTACAAAAGAACGGGTAATATAACGTCATAAGTGAAACATATATGATATCATAACAATGAATATGATTATGTAATAAGTCAATGACATTATTTAAATCATTATACAGGAGTTTCGGATCCATACAAAGCATATTGGACCTAAGGTAAGGGACAATCTCGCAATCTCAATTTTTATCCGAGATTGTTTATACTTCAGAATTTACTGGGGAGTATTTTATAATCCACATACATGTTTCCTCAATATGTAATATTATTTCCATCCACCTAAAAAATTTTAAATCCAATTTTACCCTTCGGTGAGTTTTTAGTAAAAGATATGAAAGGAATCTTTTGTCGTTTTTCGTACGAGGTACTTTTTGACTTTTCCGACAAAAGTACGAGAAGAATGTTTTTTTTAACTTATACGGAATGAATGGATTTTTTAAACATTATTTCCAAAAATATTCCTTTACATGTTTTCAAGTATATTTTTAATCAACTTATTTTATTTTAAAATTGTATGACATGTTAAGAAAGGAAAAGTGTTTTTGAAGTAGAAAGGATATTTTCCTCAAGAATGGAGTTCAAGTGTTTTATCAAAATTATTTTCCATCTAAGATAATATAGGGTTTTTTTCTATCCCTATTATTACATTGACTTGATTATGTTGTGATGGAAGTATTTTTATGAATTCTTTTATCTTATATGAATTTTTTTATGATGTCACAATGTTTAAGATTCCTATTTTTATTACATGGGTTATGCTAGGATGTATGGTTTATGATTTTGTGGCACACATAAGAATGGTATCATTATGAGATAGGTGGGACATATATATCCCTCCAATTCATTGGGTAAAGATTTATATCTCATGAGATAGACATGACTGGAACAATAAGTTAATCTGGTTCTGTGTTATAGGACCGAAACGAGGAGTGAACTCGATTCAGAAAGGGACTTTGTCCACTAAGATGGTCTTGGCAGCAATGCCTTGGCTACTATGGAAATCATGACATGTGCTGAATGGTTACCAAAATTACATGTTTTTTTCCCATGATATTTTATCGCGATTGATGTTCCTTTATGATATATTCCTTACGTACTTCCAAGATTTATGTCTTTGCTCAAGGTTTTAATTTTTAGATTTCATGTTCAAGTTTTTGCTTTCAAATGTTTATGGATTGTTTTGTGTTCTCTATGTTTTCCCTTACTGAGCATTTGAGCTCACCCTTTTATTTTTTATTTTCCCTGGGAAATAAAGAAAGGTTTTAGGTAAGGAAACAAAAAGGGTAAGATCGTTGTGGGAGATGTTGAAGATCTTTCAACATGATTAGTTGTTTATATTCTGAGTTTCCAAAGACACTAAACTATTACGGTCCAAATGTGTGTTTTTTTTGTTATGTATTAAGTATTCCGCAAAAGTGATGTAATGTCCATGTACATCAAGCTTCAGGTCTCTACATCAATGACCTTTTTCGACCTATTTGGCCTATGTTTTTTTGGTCGTTAACATTATCTTTACCAAGTTCTATATCACTCACTATTAGTTATTGGAGATTATTTTCCCCTTAAAAATATGTATTTTAATTTTTTTCCCTATATATAAACATATTTATGCATTACATTAGGTAACCTTTCTGTTTACAACTTTTCATTTTGAAGGGATGTTTTATTATTCAGTTTTGTGATGTGGGTTTCTATGAATGAATTATCAAAGGTTAAAACCATTGATTACCAAGATTAATTTATAGGTATAAATTCATTTTAAGTGTGGAATATTGTAACACCCTGAGATTTTTATGAAATTTATCTTTAAATAATTTTATTACATTGATGGATTATGTTGCACAAAGTAGAAAGTTTAGACGAAGCGTGAAATATGATATGTCTCTTATAACCTATCTGTTGAATTGGAGGGAATAAATATGAATAAAAATTTATAAAATACATATAAATTTCTAACAAAATAAATTTTTATTTTAATTTCTTAAAAAATGAAAAATTATTTTTAGTAAGTCACTTTATTCTTCAAAACAAAACATTTTCTTCAAAGATGGGATTTTCTTCTTCTTATGAGTGAATATTAATTTAAATAATTTATATAAATTTATTTACAACAATTAATTTAGTTTTTTAATTTACATTGTCAAAAATATCTTAAAATTATTTTTTGATAATTTTATGAAAACATTTATTTTTCAAGGAATAGTGAAAACACTGCTTTTTAATAAAAACTATATTTTCTTTTAAAATATTTAAAAGGTAAAATTATGATTTGGATTAGTTTTAAATTTTTATTAATTTTTTTAAAATAATCCAATTATGGTTTTTTAAAAGGATTTTATATATGAATTCATTATAAAAATATTTTATGTTTAAAAAGGGCATTTTTTTTAAACTCTTTTTCATGGCATTTTTTCAGATATAATTTAAATTAAATTATTCAATGTTTGTGTTTTAAATTTTGAATAATGGATTACATATTTTAATTCATAAGTTCAATTTAATTAAATAGGTATCCTTTTATTCCAATATGAATATTTACTTTGGTAAACTTTGTTACCACGGTAGAGGGTAAATTGGGTAATTTAAGTTAAAAATAAAATGATAAGGATTACAAAATGACCCTAAAAATTGAAAAAAATTCATTGGATCAATATAATTATTAAATTAACACCTATTTATATACATTTATTTGTTTATGGATGCTTTTCCCTAAAAATAACTTGTATAATATTTAAAGAAAATAAAGCCCTAAACCGACACTTTCTTTGTCTAAAATATTTATTATTTAACCACAAGGGGGAAAAGGTTGGTTATGAATGAATATAAATGTTTATTTTTAACATAATAAACTTATTTTCTTTATATAAGCTTATTTAGGACTTTTGGGGCCACTTGTATGAGATTATGATATTTATAATATTTTATTTAAAGAAAAGTTAAAGATGTCATATTCCTTTTTTTAGGAAGGTTCGAGCAGAGTCCTTTTATTGGAAAACAAAGAAAGTACAAAAAAGAGATGGATGGGGTCAGACAATCATCATACCCTCATGCCAATAGATACCAAAGTAGATCAAATATCATAATCAAACTCATAAGAAACATCATAATCACCATACCATTCAGAATCAGATATTAAGGGACTATGAGACCTCGTAAACATAGTTGGTTGTAGATAGGAATAGTTTTTCCCACATCTCGCTTTTCTGGGAGAAACAGGTTGAAAACCATCATCATCCACAACAACATTTTTCCCTTTGGACAATACCTGACTATAGGATGGTTTTTTTGGGGAACCATCCTCAATATCTTTCCACCTTCCATGGATGCCATGAGTATCCCTTAATTTGTTAATTTTCTCTTGAATATGTGAATGATTCCCTTCAGCACTCGGATTTTGCTGCCCCTCTTCCATTGTGACACCAGGTAAAATGCCAGCCTCATCTGTTTGAGCCCTCACTCTGTCCCCTGACCCATTAATCTCGGGTGGAAATCCCTTGGTCGAATGTGATGAATCAGCTCTAGCCTGCATATATCTTTTTTCAAAAGTGGGTTGTCTATCACGAAGTGGGTCCATATTATATATTACCTTGACATGTTGGGGATATAATAACATATTTATTATCAGATATATTTTTTTTATATTTTTAAAATTTAATGTAATGAATAGTATCAAAATTGACATACATGATATTTTAAAATAATTAATATTATATTAAATGATGTAAAATTATTAAAAAACATAAATTAAGTAAAATTATTGGTATAAGATTTATTATTTCATAAAGGATCCATTTATGGGTCTTTTGACACTTTATATTAAAAATATTGACCCTTAAGAAGTTAAATCCATGTTGTCGAGGTAAGTGTTAAAAGGGTTAAATATGGGTTAAAACAAAATGATAAGGGTAATAATATGGCATAAACATGTGTAAAAATTATTTTATTAGTGTATTGAGACCCAAACACAACTTTTATTCTAAACAAATCACTTTTTATCCAATTGGAATTGAAAATTAATTAATACTAATTTAATATTTTGATAGTTTCCAATAGTTCCCCTCACCCCAATTATAAAATGACCCCTCCTCCCTCACCTCCTTGCATCCATTTTATCTTTTTTGATCAACCATAACCTAACAATTTATCTTATAAAATTATTTATACACATTATTGAGGGTTTGTTCTTCTCAAAAGACCAACCCTATAACCCATTAAAGGAGGTCAAAAGGAGACGTTTCAAAGATGAGGTAATTGCTCTAACTAATCACTTTATTTTTCTACTCTTATAAAACTCTAATAAATCTATGATTTTTATCATAAAATAATAACTTATTTATCCTAAATATACTTAAATTTTATTATGGTTATTTAAACATAATTTAACACCCTCTTTACCATCAAATAAGAAGTGAATGTATTGCACGTGTGTACATACTACTTATCATCTCCATATAGAGATACAATTATTTTTTCATCACAATACTATATGGATAGGTATTATGATGTGATTAGTGATTATATATTATATTTATAGTATAATTATACTTTTTTAATGATAATATTTTGTCTTCCTTATTATCATTTAATCATTTGTTAAAAGATAATGTTGCTCGTGTGTACGTATAGACTATCGTCTCCATGATGCGATGTAATTTGATTTTCATTTATATTTCATATGGATGGTAATAGGAATAAATTTTTTGAATATATATGATATATATTTCCTAAAAATAATTTTTTAAAGGTTAAATTATTATTTACCTTTCTTTCATTCCATAAATTGAAAAATGAAAACATTTTTCATGTGTAAGCACATCCTACCATCTCTATAAGTGGTGTAATTAATTTATCTATCTCTAATTTTTATGAATGATTATATGTAGTGTCCTGAAATGGGTTCCACACACTAATTACCAAATCTGGGAAGTCACATGACCTCATATGCACCTTTCTATACTCCAGAGGCTCCCGACTAAAAATGAGGGTCTAATATCGATCTGGGGGTGACTATACCCTCTTTATCAATGTTTAACAATAATGGGAATAAATTAAAATAACCAAAGAAAACCAATATCACATGATGAAAAAAAAAATATCAAAATCAAAACAGTAGATATGTCATAAAAAATACTTATCAAGTTCCAATATAGAAAACCTATAATTAATAAAGACCTTGAAAACTCCCAAGAGGGTCTCAAATCATGTGTGGTTCCCTCATCCATTCTCCATCCCAACTCATTCATATAAAATATGACTCTTTACCTTATCTTTTCCTACAAACATGAATTCTCTTCAGGTACCGATCAGGAAACCTAAGTATGGTGTGAGTACAACTCATAAGGCTGCCACCAATAGCATCTAAAACAATATCCATTAAATAATGTTTATGCAGTTGTATAAATAATAGAATACACAAAATAAGGTAAATTATTTACATATATTAAATTATTACTTATTTAACCACATAAATCCCAAGGTTATCAAGGACACTTGAACCATCAATATCTAATTATTCCTATGTTGGAGTCAGAGTTATCCCCAAGGGATATCATAAATCACAATTCCATCTTTATAATTTATCATTTCAATTCAATTCATAGTACATATAATTGGAACCATTGTTGAATGCCAACATTTTGGGCCTATAAATTTATATCTAGAACCCTATGGGTATTTAAAGCATCAGTCTATATCCCACAACACATTTATCACTATAGGATTTTGAATCACCAGTCCATGTCCCACACACGTATATCATGCAATCACATATGGACTTTTGAAGCATCAGTTCATTTCACACTCATGTGCATAATTCAATCACATATGGGATTCTGATGCATCAGTCCATTTCCCACCCACATATATTAGTCAATCACACATTTCACAATATCACACACATCACATTTAATAAGGTTAATCAACATTAACCCTCTTATCAATATATTACATAAAATTATACTATTCTCAATTTATACAGATTTCAACAGTTTAATCACATGTAAAAAATATGAAACATTCACCATTAATCCATTTATCATTATTTAAGTCATATAAAAATTAACACATTTTTTGTTAATCCAACAATCCTATAATTCCCATGATTCAATAAATTCCATATCTCAACAATTAACCAATTACACAATTCTAATATCCCCTCTATTCCATAATCACATTATTCTGTTATTTAATTAACTTATAAATTAACCCAAATCAATAAATTCCAAAATCCTCAAATTCAACCCAATTAAGTATCCCATGGAAATTAAACCAAGTCAAATCTATGATTCAATAAATCAATAGGCAATTAATTTATTCAATTTAATATTCAATTATAGAATGTTCCAATTAATGTTGCATAACTCATACATGAATTGGAATTCAAGACTATGGAAATTGAATTTAGACCACCTACCTCTAGTTTTATGACTAACGCTCACCAATGGAAAAATCCCTAATTTGAAACGGAATAACCAATATCACAATGAAGAATGAAATCTAGATCCAAAACCTAGATCCAAAATGAAACTAATTAGATATATCAAAACCTAGATCTAGATTCATCTCCAATAGTGGAAAAAATCTCTTCAAAGGATGGAAGAAAGATAGGAGAGAGAGAGGAAACCATATGGAATGAGAATCTCTTACCAAGAGAGGTACATATCAATAAACAGAACATCAATTCAACAATAACGTAGGTTGAAGGTCCTTTCAATTCGTTTAAGAGCCTTCAAAAATGAGAGAAAAATATTTAGGGTTGATTTGGGGAAACTATGAGTGAATTCCAAGGGTTTGGAAAATTTTAATCAAATTTTTTAGGGTTTATCATTCTATGTGCATAGTTTCTACTTGGGGTGCATGGTTTTCCCTAACCATACACCTAAATATGAGCATCCTCCTAGGGGGGAACATTGTTACTACTAGGAGGGTTTGTAGTTTGATAAATTGTGTAGCAACCATGCAATCCCCCTCTTCCTAGGGTTGCACGGTTTTTCCAAGAAGGGCGCACGGTTTGGGAAAATCATATGTCAATCTTGTACTGCCTAAAATACCTCCGAAAACATCTAAAATTAACAAAAGTGCACCAATGATAAAACCCCAAACAATAAATACACAAAACAAGACATAATAGTGCCTGAAAAAAAGCTCGAAACATCTTCAGAAAAGGTTGGGATCTTACAATCTACTCAACATATAACTGGCCATCCTTGATTTGTACTCCCAAGCATCTCTATGATTCTAAGGTTTATAGATTGGGCCACTGGTCCCACATATTCACTTCTCCCTCCCATGTTTCATCCTCATAATGGCCATGTTTCCATGATACATGAATTATCATCATGGTCTATCCCCACAACACTTTCTCACTATGATCCAACACACGTATCAGATACTCCTCCATAGACACATCGGTCTCAAACTCAACATCATCCACAACGAACAAATGAGAAGGGTTAGGGTGATACCACTAAAGTTGTGACACATAAAAAACATCATGCATGGCACCGTACCTATGGGGAAGATTCAATTGGTATTCCCCCAACCTGATTTTCTCCAAAAACTCAAATAGTCTAACAAAACTAGGCACCAACTTTCTTTATCTTCATATCATGTGGGGACCAAATCTAGGAAAAACTGAATAAAAACATAATCACCCTCTAAAAACTCTAGGGGTCTTCGAAAGCTATCAGAATATGACTTCTATCTACTCTGAACCATATCCATATGCTTCCAAATCAGCTGAACCTACTCCAATGTCTTATTTATAAGACTCAGTCCCAAAAACTTCAACTCACCTTACTCCATCATACATAGAGGTGATCTGCATGGCATACCATAATTTCCCCCACATGGTGTCATCTGTAGAGTTTCCTAATAATTTCTGTTATAGGAAAACTCCACCAATGGTAGGTTCTTCTCTGAAGACACACCAAAGTCTTGGACACATGCCTGAAATATATCCTAAAAAACTTGTATAGTATGCTCTGACTACCGATATGTTTATGGGTGGAAATTCATACTCAGTAAAACATGTGTGAAAAGAGCCTTATACAAGCCATTATATAAGAACTAGGTAAATCATGAGTTTCATAATGATACAATACTCTATGGAACCCCGTGTAGATGAACAATTTACCACACAAACATGTCTCCTAAGTAATCAACAAAGAAAGTCTCCGATATAGGAAATAAAAGTTCTTATTTCATCAGTAGGTATAAAAGCACCCAAATAGTGTCATTCATAGGAGGCATACTCAGGATACCCACCAAAAAGTCCATAGTATCATCATCCCACTTTGATTTTGGATTAGGAAACAACTGTAGTAAACCACCCAGTTATTGATACTCATCCTTCACCTGTTGATAGGTGTAGATGTGTCACGAAGCCTGTTATCTTCTTTTTCATGCTCGAACTCCAATATTATCATCATAGGTCATGGTAAATTTTGGTCTAACTCAGATATATCACCCATTTCAGGGAATGAAATACACTCGTCAACTCCTCTCACATACTCACAGGCACAATAACTCAATACCTAACATAGATGATACCATCCTCATCTATATTCTAGTCTAAAGGTGTCTCCCCATCTTCAAGAATTTCCCTGAAGGAAAAACATTCTATATCCTCAAAATTTATCTTCCTGAACTGAATAAAAAGTGTTGACTACACCAAAACTAATACAAGAGGCATCTTATATTAACTCTTATTATCCACAACATGCATTTCATCTCGAAAAATTATCATTCTCCACTCAGAACTAGACTCTGGAACTATATGAGTATGAGTTTTCCTACTTAGTATGTTAGCAACACTATTTCCCTTCCCAGACAAAGATTTTAGATCAAATTTGAATGAATGAATATACTCAACCCACCTCCCTTTCTTAGATCCAAATATCTCTTCAAAAAGATATACTTTAAGATCTTGTTACTAGTATATATAGTGAAATTTTCACCCAACAAATAATTCCAAAAATACTTCAAATCATAGACCATTGCAGTTAATTTGAGGTTGTGTATAGGGTAGTTCCATTCATGTGGCCTCAACTTCCATAACCCATATGCTATAACTCGATCTCCCTACACCAAAACTTCTCCAAGATCGATTCCATAAGAATCAAAAAAACACTGTATAATCCTCACCTAGATTGGATCGGGTCAAGATTACTGTTATAGTTATATTCTTATTCAACTCTTGGAAATAATTATAACATTATCAAGACCATTAAAACATTATCCCCTTTTTTTCAATCCCAAAATAGTTATCCCAATCATGAGAAGTCCTGGATGAACCACCGATAATAATATTTCATACCTAAAAAAATACATATATCAAAATCATTCTTGGGATACTCCTAAAAAACCATTGCATGCACGTTCTCTAGGTCCACTAAGACACCTTACTCTAAGATGATGCGACAAAAGAACTGAACCTGATCAATTCACAATTGAAACTTAGATATCTTGTAATATAGTCTATTCTCTCTTAGTATACTCATGATGATGTCAAGATGTTGACCATGGTCATCATGGGTCTTGGAGTACACCAAGATGTCATCTAAACACACTGCCACAAACAAATCTAGGTACGGGTGGGAGATTCTATTCATCAAGTCCATAACCATAGTTTTTGTATTCATCAGCCCAAATGGAATCATAATGAAATCATATAAGTCATACGTAATTATGAAAGTAATCCTTGGTATATCATAAGGTCGAACTCTCAATTGATGATACCCCAACCTCATGTCTATCTTGGATAAAACACAATCTCCCCTCAACCATTTAAATAGATCGTTGATACATGTAAAAGGATACCATTTCTTTATAATCATCTAGTTCAACTTCTGATAATTGAAAAAAAAATCGTAGAGTTTGATCAGACTTCTTAGAAAACAAGACTGGAGAACCCCAAGGTGACGTACATGGATGAACATACCCCTTATCCATCAACTCCTCTAGATGAGTCTTAAGATCTTGAATCTCTATTGGTTCCATTATGTATGATAGAATAGAAACTGAATCATCCTCCGATATGAGTTCGATTGTAAGATCCACATCTCTTTGAGGTGGAATCCCTAGGAAGTCTTCAGAAAAAAACATCCTGAAACATGTATACTATAGGTGGAATGACATCCACCATGACACCTCTACCATTCAACAACAGACTTGAAACTTTGGTGGTGAGCTCCCTCAGTTGCTAATGAATTGGCCCCGCATGGCCAACCTAGATATCCCATTATCCATAGTGTATGTAATTTTCACCCTCAAGAGATGTAAAAGTCACCCTCCTACAGTAGAAATATATGTTGGATCAGTGTGATGCTAAATAGTTGATACCCATAATTACTTTGAATATTTTTATGTTAAGAATATAAATATCTCAACTTAATCGATTCTCCCCAACCTTGAGAGAACATCACTTGAACAAATAGATCCCTCTCAATATTACTCCAAAAGGTGAATCGATCGTCATAACCACACTTAAAAACTACACTTCCATACTCAACCCATTCACAATATGTATAGATATAACAGAATAAGAGGAATCAGTATCGAATAGGGCACTAGAATGAATAGAATATTCAAGAGTAGTACCTCTAACTATCGATGATCCAACCTCACTATCCATAAGTGTGTGCTGAACCCCATGAAACGGTCATTTACCTATTCCCTATAATAAATTCTGAGTCCCCTGACCTATACCACTCTGCTGATATGGGTTCTCTATTCTAAATGCACCCCATCCACTACCTCGACCTCCACAGCCAGTAGAACTCCAACTGCCAGACTGATACAATGTATAATACCCCCTTCCCACACTCTGGATCAATCTAGATACTCCATCACTTTCAATATGTCATGGGTTCATGAAAAACCTTGTATAGATGTCCAATTCTATTATGGGCTTAGAACTCTACAAGTGGTTGGGTAACTGTTTACAAAAGTGACCTGACCTACCACACCAGGGATAGACCACTCAGGTAAGGTTCAGTGTGAAGGAACCTTCCCCTGGACACATTTCCTTACACTACACTGGTTAATAGTATCATAATGATGATTCCCACTTTCAGAAGTCATACCTATTGATCGTCTAGTAGAAACCACATGTCCTCCATTGGAATCCTTCTTATAGTTCTACTCGGAGATAAGAGCATGATTCAACACTTGTAAAAAAATTCATTGTAAAGATATTAACCAGGGACATAATTTTACAATTGAGCCCATCCTGAAATTGTTTCATAGTAGTCACCTCATATCCTTCCAATACTTAAGCAAATCACTGTAAATCTATGAAGCATCTTGAATATTCCATTACAAACATACTCCCCTGAGTCAATCTCATAAAATCAGCTCCCTCTCCTTCCTGAACATCTCAATGTAAAATTGCTTCAAGAACATCACTTAAAAGTACTTCCACTCTAAATTTTCTATCTCTCCATCCCATGTCTAGATGTCCCACTAATGATTTTACACATAACAAGTAAGCATCCAATCTGACTCTCTTCTCGGTATGAGTCTCTATGTGGTCAAGAATAGTTTAGATAGACTCAATCTTGAACTCAGCTACCTTTGGTCCACCCTCTCCAGTGAAATACATAGGGTGTTGTATCTAAAACTCATGTGTCATATCATATATGCTTTTAACATCCCTCCCTATGTCTCTTTCCATGAACTTCATAATGTGAGAAAAGTTCTCATCGAACTTATCTCCATCTCGTTCACCCGGCACTATTGATTCCTCAGGTTCCACAACTAGAGGCACATTTCCATCCATGTCCTCATGTTTCCATCTCAACATTAATCATTGTGGAGTAATATATATACAATTATAAACACATGTATTAGAACACATTACACAAGATTAAAAAATTAACATAAGAGGGATTCACAATACACCAAAACAAGTCATTCCCCCAAACACCACCACACAGTCAAAACCGAAGAGTTATCACTACCCTAACCATACCTCATCTATTTTTAGGTTATCCAAGGGTAAACATATTATCATATTCAAGTTTCACATCATAACCCCATTTCCCACAGTTTTAATCATTATAATATTATCAATTTAACATTATTAACCTTTTTCAATTAAAATTAATACAAGCATTAAAATCACTTTCACATAAAAAATCATCCCAAAACCTACATTTCTCATACGTACCTAAACTTTTTCATGACACAATAATTCCTGAGTGCTAGAATGATTTATCCATACACAAATCTAGTGACATATCGATCCATGAGTAAAATCACAAAAAATCAATAATCAAATCACACAACAGGTACATCACTTGAGGTGAAATAGAATCACACCGTAACAAGACACAACAATAAAAATGCTCTCACCCTGGGTACTTTTCTTTTATCTTCATACATGGGTTAGCTACTCCCATGAACAAGTTTCTAACCAAGGCTGGAATCGTCCTGTTCTCCTGCCGACCATTCCCAAATAGTAATAAAATTTAAAAGAAAAAAAGAAAACATCCTCTAATGAACCTTTGTAATATCCAAACTTGGGTGTCACACACCGGTTCCCCAAGCCAGTTGGTCACATGAATTCAGGCACACATCCCCATATGCCAGAGGCTTCCAACTAGCAACGAGGGTCTAATATCAATCATGGGGTGACTATACCCTTTTTATCAAAGTATCACAATAGTGGAAATAAATATGAATAACCAAATTATATAAACAATAACAAAACCAAACCAGTATCACAAGATGACCAAAACAAGAAATATAATATCCAAATCTAAACAGTAGATATGTCATAAAAATTACATTTCAAATGTCAATATGAAAAATCCAAAACAAATGAAGTCACTGACAACCCCCAAGAGGGTCTTGAATCACATCATGTTCCCTCATCCATGCTCCATCCTAATTTATCCACCTAACATAGGACACTTTCTCTTATCTTGTCCTTCAAACTTGAAGTCTATTCGGGTACTGATTATGCATCCCGAGTAGGTTGTGAGTACAACTCAGTGGGATGCCACAAAAGGATTTTAAAACTATATCCATTCAATACAGCATATGAAGTTGTATGAAGTATAATATACAATAAATAAAGTAAATATTTTACATATATTCAATTATTCTTTATTTAACCACATAAACCCCTATGTTCCCGAGGACACCTGAACCATCAAAACCTACATCGAAGCTTGTCAAAGTCTGAGTTATCCCCAAGGTATATCACATATCACAATTATTTGGTTATCTATTATCCATTCAATTCAATTCACATTAAGGCCAATTGGTTCTATAGTCCAATGACAACATTTTGGGCCTAGAATGTTATGTCTAGCACCCCATGGGTATTTGAAGCATTAGTTCACGTACCACAACTCATTTATCACTATGGGATTTTGAAGCATCATCCCATGTCCCTTGCATATATACCAGTCAATAATATATGGGATTTTGAAGCATCATTTCATTCCCCACCCACGTATATAAGTCAATCACATATGGGATTTGGAAGCATCATTCCCATGTATATAAGTCAATCACACATTTCACCATATCACACACATAACATTAAACAAGGTTAATTAACATTAACCCTATTATCAATATATCTCATAATGGCATACCATTATCAATTTATAAAAATTTCATCACTTAAATTACATGACAATAATATGAACAATTCATTGTTAATCCATTTATCATTATTTAAATAATATAGACAATTAAACCATTTTTGGTTAATCAAAAATCCTATAATTCCCATTATTCAATCAATCCCATCTCTCAACAATTAACCAATTACATGATCCTAATATCCCATAAATTCCATAATCACATTATTATTTTAATTAATTAACCAATTAATTAACCCATGTCAATCAATTCTAAAATCCCCAAATTCCACCCAATTCATTATCCCATGGAAATTAAACCAAGTTAATCTCATGATTCCATAAATTAATTAATCAATTTATTTATTCAATTCAAGATTAAATTTTTGAATATTATAATTGAAATTTTACAACTCATACATGAAATTAGAATTCTAGACAATGGGAAATGAATGTGGACTACCTCCTTCAAGTTAGATGATGAATTCTTTCCAATGAAAAAATACACAATTTGAGGAAAAAAACCAAGATCACAATGAAGAACAAGATCTAGATCAGAATACTAGATCCAAGATCATTTGGATTTGATCTATACAAACCTAGATCTAGATCCATCACCAATGGAGGAAAACATCCCTTCAAAGGATGGGAGAAAGGCGGGAGAGGGGGAGGAAACAATACGGGAAGAGAATATCTTACTGAGAGAGGTGAAGATCCATCAAAGGATCTTTGATTCGTCAATAATGGAGGTTGTAGGGCCATGTAATTCATCTAAGAGCCTCAAAAAATGAGGTAAAAGACATAGAGTCAATTTTGGTAGACTTGATATTAATTATAAGAGTGAATTTTTGGGGTTTAAAATTCAACATGCATGGTTTCCTACTCGGGTTGCACGATTTCCCATAACTGTGCACCTAACCATGCACCTACTCTTTAGGGGTGATGTGGTTAATACTAGGAGGGGGCATAGTTTGAAAAACCTTGCACCAACCGTGCAATCCCCCTCTACCTGAGGTTACACGATTTTTTGGGGCAGGCTGCATGGTTTGAGAAAACTATGTGCCAAACGTGAATTGCTCAAAAAAGCCCTCTATAAACTTCCAAATTTCACCCAAACACACCCAAGATTAAATGCAAACAAGATATGATCAAACAAGAAAAAAGAGTACCTGAAAACAAGCTCATGACATCTCCAGAAACGGTTGGTAACCTACACTATGAATATGTATATAATGAATATATAAGATGTTTAAACCTTGATTAACATTCTGTAAATTATGGGACCATGATCAAAGTATAAGAATCATGACAACCGAACCAAAACATGATTGGAAAATGAAACATTTATCACCCAAAACAATGATTTAAATAACAAATTATTAATAAAAAAGTGATAAGATATTATAAAAAGATCATATATGATATGATGGATATATGGTTATAGAATACAAGTATAAAAAATTCATACACTATGGGAAAAACCATTATTTGCGATGGGTTATTTGCAGCGGGAATAAATCTCATTGCAAATAATTCGTTATTTGCGACGGGAATATGCACCCCGTTGCAAAAACTTACACACGGATTGACGCATTTTGCGCGCCAAACCACGTGAAAGGGTATTTGCGACAGGTAGGAACTACCCGTCGCAAAAGTCAGGAGGTGGTAAGACCTAGATGCGGCGGGGGATCCCCCTTCGCAACTAGTTTGACCCCTAGAGGGTATTTGTGACGGGAATAAATCGCATCGCAAATAATCCGTCAAAGAGGTTATTTGCGGCGGCTTGGTCAACCCGTCGCAAATAACCAATTATTTGCGATGGGAATAGGCGTCTTGTCACAAAAAACTTACACGTGGATTGGTGCAGTTTGCGCGAACAAACCACACGAAAGGGTATTTGCGACGGGTAGGCACCACCCATCGCAAATTCTCGGTGGCGGTAAAAACATATTTGCGAAGAGATGTTGTCTCGTCGCAAATAGGTTATCAGCATGTTACTTTTAGCGATGGGCACCGTCGCAAATAACCTTTTACCCGCCGACCGTAATTAATGCATCTGAAGGTATTTGTGACGGGACTCATTACAAAAAAGTTCTATTAGCGACCAGAATCCCATCGTTAATAGTCATCTCGCAACTAATCTAACATATATATTCCCTCCTCCGTTTTTTATTCCCTCCTGAATTTTTTCATCCTCTCCTTCTGTAAACTCTAATTTTAGAGTGAAATTTTTTGAGAGTTATGTTATTTTTACGAAGAAGTTATGAAGCCACCTACAATTATAAGAGATCAAGTTTAAAGGTATTTATGTTTTATTTGATTTAGTATTAATTTCATTTCATTATATTAATTTTAATTAGTGTTGATTGGTTGTAATTAAGTATGATTTAAATTGTTTTATCATCAGTATTTATTTTTAAAAATAAAAATTAATTATTAGTACTAATTCTTAGTGGTTAGTAATAATTAATAAATATTAACGATAATTAGTAATGTTTATAAATAATTAGCAGTAATTGGTAACTAATAGCTGTATTTTGCAGTAATTAATAGTAATTAACACTAATTATTAATAATTAGAAATAAAGTGTTATAATTAGAAAATAAAATCCTAATAAACACTAATAAATAGAAATAAATACTAATAAATACTAATAAATAGTAATAAATACTAGTAAATAGTATGAAATACTAAAAAATAGTAATAAATACTAATAAATACTAATAAATACTAATAAACGGTAATAATTAGTAATAAATAGTAATAAATAATAATAAATAGTAATAATTAGTAATAATTAGTAATAATTAGTAATAATTAGTTAAAATTAGTTAAAATTAGTAATAATTAGTAATAATTAGTAATAATTAGTAATAAAAAGTATTAAATAGTAATAAATAGAAATAAATACTAATATATAGAAATAAATAGTAATAAATACTAATAAATACTAATAAATACTAATAAATACTAATAAATAATAATAAATACTAATAAATACAAATAAATTGTAATAAATTCTAATTAATTCTATTAATTAGTAATAATTAGTAATAATTAGTAATAATTAGTAATAAATACTAATAAATACTAATAAATAGTAATAAATAGTAATAAATAGTAATAAATAGAAATAAATAGAAATAATTAGTAATAATTAGTAATAAATAGTAATAATTTGTAATAATTAGTAATAATTAGTATTAATTAGCAATAAATAATAATAAATACTAATAAATACTAATAAATATTAACAAATACTAATAAATTTTAAAAAATAGTAAAAAATAGTAATAATTAGTAATAATTAGTAATAAATAGTAAAAATTAGTAATAATTAGAAATAATTAGTAATAATAAGTAATAATTAATTATAATTAGTAATAATTAGTAATAATTAGTAATAATTAGAAATAATTAGTAAAAATTATTAATAAATAATAATAAATACTTAAAAATAGTAATAATTTGTCATTAGTAATAATTAGTAATAATTAGTAATAAATACTAATTAATATTAACAAATACTAATAAATACTGATAAATAGTAATAAATAGTAATAAATAGTAATAAAAAGAAATAATTAGTAATAATAAGTAATAATTAGTAATAATTAGTAATTATTAGAAATAATTAGTAATTATTAGTAATAATTAGTAATAATTAGTAATAAATACTAACAAATACTAATAAATACAAATAAATACTAATAAATACTAATAAATACTAATAAATAGTAATAAATAGTAATAAATTGTAATAAATTGTAATAAATGGTAATAATTTGTAATAATTAGTAATAACTAGTAATAATTGGTAATAAATAGTAATAATTTGTAATAAGCAGCAGTAGCACGAGAAGGACATGCGTCGATGGTAGTAGCAGTAGTAGTAGCACGAGGAGGACATGTGTCGATGGCAGCAACAGCAACATGAGCAGATGGAGTACATGCACCGTCTGACTCGTAGTTTAGGGATGGAGGTTCATCCACCATCTCCTCCAGCTCCTCCTTCTCCCACATAAGACTCCCCCCAATAATTTTTTTGTTCTATTAAAAACATTTGAATTGAACATTTGTTGTAATATGAACTATTTAAAGTTTTTGTCTTTTATATTGGTGTGAATATTGCATATTTTTTTTAATATTTTAATATTTTATTATTTATTATTAGTGTTATATTTTTAATGTTTGTTTATTTTACTAATAAAAATAATAATAATATTTTATGATTTTTTTATATATATTTTTCTGAATATTGAGAATTTTAAATTTTTTTTAAATTTTTTTTAATTATATTAATATTATTTTTTTCATTAATCATATTTTTTTTTATTTTATTAAGTATTTTCAAATATTGATAATTTTAATATTTTCTATCTTTTTATTATTTTAATAATATTAATATTATTTTTTCATTAATCATAATTATATTTTTGTTATTAAGTATTTGTGATGGGGCCTTTTACGATGTGAGTCCTATCTCAAATAGGTTATATATATTTTTTAAATTTTTTTGTGATAGGTTTCTTTACCATCGCAATAACTTTGTTGCGATGAGACCGTCACAACAGGTTTATAACATATAAGCTATATGTGATGGGCCCATCGTGAAAGGTTCTTGTATATATAATGTATTTAATCGGACATATATTGCAGATGGGTCCGCTTCCCGTTGCAAGTAGTATTTTTTATGACATGCCTGTTGCAAAAATAAATACTAGTGGTGACCTCGTTTTCTGTAATGGGTTATTTGTGATGGGAGCCCATCGCAAAAAGGTTTTTGTGACGGGATCCCATCGCAAATAACCCATCACAAAACACCAAAATTATAGTAGTGATATTTATTATACAAGACGTTTTGATGTGAACAAATATATTCCATACATGAGGTAATGTATTTTTTCCTCACTTTTATTTATGTGGGACATATGACTTATACACTACTTGTTTCTTTTGTGCAGTGTATATAATTACCATGAATGTATTTTTAGAGTAGTATCCTAATTATTATGTTTTGTACATGTCCATTGAATTTTACTTATTTCATGGGGTATACAATTTTTCTGATTACAAAGTGGTAAGGTTTTATATCACAATCTTATCGTTATTCTGGATTATCTCTATTTAAGTCTCCATTAGGGAATATTTCCCTTCCATGACAATGTTTTCTAAAAAATTATAAAAATGGTTTTTTCTATTCTCCTATGAATATTTAATTTCATTTATACCCATGTTTTAATTTTTAAAAAATTCTTTTGAAATAAATATTTTTTCCATTTTATAAACAAGTCTCTTTGTGAATTTTGTGATAAAAATATATGGAAGGAATATTTTTTAACTTATATGAAATGAATGGATTTTACTTATTTCATGAATCCTTAATGTAATGAGGTATCCTTTATATGTTTACAAGGCTCTTATAGGAAAAATAATCCTTTATAATTGTGTTTATTTTTAAAATAAATAATGATTACAAAAAATGAATGGATGTTCTCCCAAGAATTATTCTAAATGATCTTTCAAAACCATTTTGTGTCTAAGATAAAATTATTTAATGTTACTTTTTCTTTATTGGGGTTATGATTAAAGGATTAAATCCTTATTATTTTGATGGTTGTTTTATTTTTATTATGGAATGATATTTATGAAACCCATTTCTTTTCCATGGGTTATGTCATGATAAAATGTTTATGAAACCCATTTTTCTACATGGGTTATGATATTATGAAATATTTATGTTCATGTGGAACACATATCTATGGTTTTCATGATTTGATGGTTTGGACCTATATCTCCCTCTAATACATTGAGTAATGATTTGCATCTCATGAGATTCATAGGACTAGAATGAAGAGTTAACTCAGTTTAGTAATATAGGGCTGGAATGGGGTGTGAACTCGATTCAGTAAAGGACTTTTTCCACTCTAATGGTCTTGGTAATGAGTCTTGACTAATATAGAAATGATTTTATATATTTTCTGGGATTCTTTTTAATTCCATGTCTTATGAAAAATTTTTTCCTTTATGGATCATGTTCTTTGATTATCTTAATATTCATGTCTTGTGAAGTACTAATCTTTATTACATTAATCATGATTATGGTCTTTTCTTTGAAGGGTATGGTTTTCAAATTTTATGCTCAAGTTATCATACCCTTGTGTTCATGTTATACTTATATATCTCTTATATTTACCCATACTAAGCATCTCAGTTCCCCTTATTATGTTTCCCTTCCCTATGTTAAGAATAAAGTTTTTAAGTAGGAGTACTTAAGGGAAATATCTTTATAGGTGATGCTGAAGATCTTCAATAAAATAAGAATATTGTATATCTAATCTCCAATGAATCTAAACATTTATGGTTATGGTGTGGATTATATTTTCATTCATCTAAAAATATGTAATATCTATGCTAAAACATCAGGGGACCTTATATTCCTAATGTATCAAGAAAATATGAGATATTTTCCTTTGTTTTGGTTATGTAAATTGCATTTTTGGCTAAAATGACACTTTTATATTGAAGATAGTAACATTGACTAATACTAGTCAAGTCATGTATCAGATTGAAATGTGTTCAATTGATACATATTAAAAATGAAAAATAGAACATTAAACTAAATATTTAAGACAATATGTGTTCATTTCCTTGGTCTTGGTATCTGAATTGGTTTTTAGACTAAAATTACACTATTATCTTAAAAACATACAGTTTGAGTAATATCATCATTGTAATGTGTCTAATTGATAAATGATTGATTCCTAAATGTCTAAAATGAATTAAGAATCTTTTTTATAAATATATTATAATAGTCCAATCTTTTTTCATGATTTTGAATGTTTGAATCGTGTTTTGGAAGAAAATTTTGACACTTTTATATTGAAAACTTACACTTTGAGTTATATTGGCCACATCATGTGTTGGATTGGTGTGTATTAATGTATTGAAAATTAGAATTTATTTATTTATTGTTTCCATATTTTATCAATACAATTTGAGAATATTTCCTTGATTTTGGATATATAGAACACATTTTAGACTAAAATGTTACTTTTATATTGAAAATAATCACTTTGAGTCATACTAGCTATATTGTGTGTAAAATTGATGTGGGGTAGAATCGTACATGTCAAAAATGAATTAGGGGCCCTTTTACTAAATTATCACGACAATAAAATCTTTCTTTATTAGTTTTTGGAAATTTATAAAATGTTTTAGACTAAAATGATACTATTTTATTGAAAACATGAAATCTGATTCATATAATCCACGTCGCGTGTTAGATAAACATTTGGTTGAATCCTACATGTCACAAATAAATAAATGATCATTTTTATAAAATTTCAAGACAATCCAATATTTTTTTCACAGATTTTTTATGTGAACCATCTTTTATACTAAAATGGCACAATTATACTATATTGAAAACACACATTTTGAGTCATACTAGACACATCATGTTTGAAATTGATGTTAGATCAATTAATAAACATAAAAAATTGAATTAAGGATTGTTTTACTAAAGTATCAAGATAATTTGAGCACATTTTCATCGTTTTGAATGTGTGAATCTGGTTTTAGACAAAAATGGAACTTTTATATTAAAAACATGCATTTTCAGTCATACCATACACCTCCTGTGTTGGATTGATACACATAAAAAATTAATAATGGGTTTTTTCTAAACTATCAATAAAATTATGTCTCATTTACTTTTTTTTGATATGTGAATCTCATTTTACATAAAAATGACACTTTTATATTGAATACAAGCACTTTGAGTCATACCATCCACATAATGTGTCTAGCTGATATGTGGTGGATTCCAAAATATTAAAAATGAATTATAGGTCATTTTTATAAATTATAAAGACAATATGATATCAGGTTCTATGTTTCAGAATTTATACATGTGTTTTAGAGTGAAATGACAATTTTTATTGGGAAAACATTCACTTTGAGTTGTACCAGCCACTTCGTGTGTTAGATTGATGTGTGGTCGATTCCTTCATGTAAAAAATGAATTACGTATTTTTTCCTAATGTATCATGATCTTATAAGATTTTTTTAGTTTTTTATTTGTGAAATGTGTTTTAGAGTAAAATGAATCCTTTTTTTGTGAAAAGTTGTACTTTGAGTCAAACCAACCACATCATGTGTTAGATTAATGTTCAATCAATTCCTACATGTTAGAAATTAATTTTTGGATCTATTTCAAAAACTATAAAGATAACATGATCTCATTTTCTTGGGTTTTATTATGTGAATTATGTTTATGACTAAAATGAAACTTATATTATATTAAAACCATGCACTTTGATTCATATCGGACACGTTGTGTGTCATTTTGAAATTCAGTCAATTTCTATATATAAAAATTGAATTATGGATCCTTTTCCTAAATTATCGAGATAATTAAATCTTGTTTTATCATTATTTGGATATGTGAATTTCATTTTATACTAAAATGCAACTTTTTATTAAAAATATGATCTTTTCATCATATCAACCTCATCATGTATCCTATTTACATGTTTTTTATTTCTAAATGTCACAAATGAATTATTTATTATTTTTTATAAAGTGTCAAGACAAATCGATATAATTTTCTTAGTATAGGATACGTTGCACATTTTTAAAGTAAATATGACACTTTTTTAATATGAAAGAATACACTTAGAGTCATACCAGCCACATCATGTTCCATATTGATGTGTGGTAAATTCATACATTTAAAAAATAAATTATGAATCATTTTACTAAATTATAAATATAATTCAAGATTTTCTCTTGGTTTTACACATTTTAATCATGACATAGAGTAAAATGATATGTTTTTAATGTGAAAACAATAACTTTGAGACAAACCAGCCACACCATGTATTAGATTTATGTTCAGTCAATTCCTACAAATAAAAAATGAATCTTGGATCATTATCTTAATGTATCAAGAAAATTCATGCTCATTTTCTCAGTTATGGATTGTGAATGGTGTTTTAGACTTAAATGATATTTTTATATTATATAGAATAAAAAAATTAATTTTAGTCATATCAGCCACATCATGTGTCTTATTGACATGTATTCAATTACTTCATGTAAAAAATGAATTATTTGTCATTTTTCTAATGAATCGTGTTAATAAAATCATAAATTAGTAGTTTTCGATATATGAATCATGTTTTAGACTAAAATAAAGCTTTTATATTGAAAATATTAACTTTTAGTCATATCATCCACATCACGTGTTAGATTAACCTGTATTTAATTCCTATATTTCACAAATGAATTATGTATCATTTTCTTAAAGTATCAAGTCAATCTAAAAAATAGTCTGGGAAAAGTGAATCATTTTTTAGAATAATTTGAAATTATTTAGGTGTGTCTAATTGATTTCCCATCAAGTCATCATAATCTATGTGAAATAAAATAAACTAAAAACACAATAAGTAATCAACTCAACTTGATATCAACAAAGATTTTGGCACCACGTTCTCTTATCACATATATCTAAACAAATACACTATTCTTGTGAGTACATAGACTATCAAAAAACATGTCAGTATTAAGAAAATATATAAAAACAAATTATTCACAAATATATTAAATGAAATTTTATTTTCCTTTGGAAATACATGTTCATGGATTTTAGATTATTGATTTTATATGAAATATTTCATAAATTTACAAACATAAGAAGAACAATAATTGTCATTATTTTGTTTTAGACACAAAAAAAATGGACCAAAATAATTAAATTGTTTTTAAAATGTTTTTTATAGTTATATATTACTATATATACCTTAATATCACTCCATTTATAGAAAAAATAGGCTTCTAGTGTTTATTCACCAGCTGAATTCCATGATTTAGATGATATTTATAGATCACATTATTATAAAAAACTCATTTAAACATAAACAAAAATGTATAATTTGATGTTTATCTATAAAATATTGATTATAGTGCATTAAAAAATTCACAATGGACATCATGTGTGTTTTATTTTTTAAAAATACATGCTTCTAATCCAAAAATATAAACTTTCATGGTATCCCAATTGAGTGTGAATAACATCCAATTGTTCCTAAAAACAAATAAGTAATTGAAAAAATTTAAAATATATTTTATCTGAATAGATTATAGAGTTTTAACCCTTCAATTTAGGCATCAAGAAGAGTTTTTCACCTATTATTTTCTTTCAAAACACCATTATTAGTTTATCATTTTATTTTAAAATCATTTCATTTATAAATTAAATTATAGTGTAGAAAGGATAGATGGATTAATGAGTCCAAATTTTTCTACATATGGTTTTACCTTTATATAGTATTAATATATACACCTATAGAAAATATTAATAGATATTAGATATAATGAACATAGTAGAGCATATTTTGAATAAATATATTATAAAAATATACTTCTTTTATGAATTTACAACTCACACTCCTAACTATTGAAACTTTAAAATTTTATTTATAAACTTGATAATAATAACTTATATAATGGCCTCTCTAAATATTTCTTCTTCATATTAAATGTAGTACACATTTACATCTTTGATTGTTTTATCTACATGAACTTGTAATTCCAAAATATGAAATAGTTTAACTAAGGGGGCGATGGTACTCTCGAAATGAACTTTTTATTTCTTGATTGATCCGTTAGATTTTTTTGATTGGACCTTCCATTTTCTATTTATTTTTCCCATCTATAATAACATACCTCATTTTAAATCTTTTAAATCATTTGTTAAAGATTTTAATTAAAAGAAATTAAATGAAATACCTCATTATCTCCATGAAATTTTATAAGAATAAATGAACAAGATATAATGGTTCCAATAGCATTATCGGGTTTGGTGACATCCAGATCATTAAAAGAAACAAGCAACTCGGTACTCAACTCATAGGTTAGTTAAATACCTTATCCCATTTGATTGTTTTTTGTTTATTATGTTGAATTCATAACTATATATTCTATATCATAACCTTCACAACAAGGTGATTGGTAAGTGATAATAGATATAAATCACATATAATTTATATAATATCCATAAACTCTCAATCTTAGATCTAATGATAAAATATTTATCTTTACATTTTGGGATTTTATACTTATAATAATGACACAATTTTTTCATCCAAACCATACAACATCAAAAGGAAATATTGGATAACTTATATACCCAAGGACCTTTTAGTTTAAGAGTTTTAGATAATTAAAAAAATCACGTATATAAACAACACACATGAATTCAGGAGAGTATTTTTTTCACTATACTTATCTTCTTGTATTCTTTATTAAGTACTAAAAATAATCTATATGAAAACTTTATATCCCTAATTCATTTAACATTATTCTTGATAACCCTGGGAAAAGGAAACATAAGAAGCGTGAGATCAAAATATCATTAACGGTAAACATAATTATTAACAGTTGAATTTCATCAGTGAGAGTAATATAAGAATAAGTTAATTATGACATAATCAAATTTAAATAGAAAAAAAAGTGAATTCATAACCATCCATACTTGGACAATTAACCGTGAAACATTTCATAAATATTTAGAGAGTTCTTGATTCATAAGAATCAATATTCATGAGCCATGTGAAATCAATATTTATCAAAGGAATCATTAAATCCCACATAAATCCTAAAGAAAATGTGTTGGTATCACTGAAAAAATATTTATGACCCATTAAACCCATTTTTGAAATAACTAGAATCTAGTTAAATCCATCGGAGAACCTCCCTGATAACTCACACCATTTTTTCTATTAAGTCAAGGAACATTATCTAATTCATTTGAGTGATATCTAGGAACATACATTGTATAAGATATATCTGGGTCACATAAATATATTAGAGTGTGCCAATTAAATATGATATATCAGTCTCACCCAGTGCTATCTGAGTGCACCCATTATATAAGCTATATCGAGGTCACCCATAAGATATAATGGGGATTATCCCTTTGTATAAGTAGTATCTTGATGACCCAATTATTATAAATAATTACCTTGTACCATTCATCAATAAAAAAATTAGAATCCATCACTTTTCAACCATAAAAATAATCAATGTTCTTTCATATCTTGATTAACCCATGGAAATGAAATGAGTTCCATGCAATATCATAATCCAAACAAATAATGTATAAGGATTATACTAATACAACATATCCCCAATAGATTTTAATTAACATCAATGGTTGTTAACATTTATGAATTAAAATAACATTAAAATATCATTAAAACATTCTTGATGAAAATAACATTTTCCCTTCGAGTAACGTTAAAGGATTTCATCTTAGATGGAAAATGATTTTGAAAGATAAATTGAAACATTTAATAAATAAAATATCCTTTCTATTTTAAAAATACTTATTTGATATATAAAACATCCTTAAAAAATAATGAAATAATTTTCTTGTAAAATAAACTTAAAAAAATAAAATGAATATTTAAAACATTGATAAGTCATGATAGCAAAAAATTGGGGTCATTTAGAGTACATTAAGACAAAGTTTCCATTTACATTTTAAGTAAAAAATCAAAAAATTCCTCATTCATAATAAAAAAGGAATATTAAATTTAAATTATTTTGAAAAAAATCCAATACTTGGTAATAATTCCTTTAAAAACTCATGGGAATAATAAAAACATTCTTAAAAAATTAGAAAACATAGATTTGGAAGAAAATTAATATTCAATAGAAGAGAGAAATAAAGTTGGATTTGCATAAAAATATTTTTTTTCATTCATTTTAAGTACCAAAGAGATGAAAATAGTACTATTAAGTAAAAAAATCATGAATAAAAGGAGTATAGTAAAACTAAATTGATTTATTATAAAATTATAAAATAATTTTCTTTAATGGATATTCAACCATAATAAATTATAATTAAATTGATATTTAAACCTAAATGTATTAACATATTGGTATATTTTGAATAAAAATACCCATGATTTAGGATCTACATTTATGCTTCTCGACTCGACATTACAATATTGTCTTCTTTGGTTCACTACCACACGAGTTCGTTCTTCAGTAGGGCTCAATGCCCACCAGGGTGGCTCACTTCTAACCCCCTTTTGAGAATGTCTTATAATGGGAGGGGTATGGTTGGGGATTATTTATGATTCCCAATAACCCTCCAGTCTCCGATATGGGATAGGGCCCCTACACCTAGCAATGTTGACCCATAGGGATGCACTAAATTCTTTTTTGGATTCTAAAAATCTACCCCCCCCCCCAAATTCTTTCCCTACAAATCATAGGCTTGCCTACCCCCTTTGATACCAATTTAAGATCTAAAATAGTGTTTTAAGACCATAAATAGTAATATTTTCCTCCTTGGTTCACTACCCATTGTGTTTTTTCATCAGTTGGCTCACTACCCACTAGGGTGGCTCACTACCATCCCCCTTCTAAAAAGGAATTGTGATGGGATATTGGATGGTTGGGGATTATATATGATTCTCAACACACCTCCAGTATTTGATATGGGATTTGACCCTTGCACCCAGTAACCTTGACCCATAGGTCTGCACTGCATTCATTTTTGGGATTCCAACTGCCTTCACAAGATTTTAGGGATAACACACTACATCCCTTGGAATACTTCTGTTGACTCCCCCTTGCTCACAACTCTAGAAAAAACCTTACTCAGTTTATTAACATGAATTTGACTTCAATGGATTAACATTAAAATATTTTTCCTTAACTAGCATGATAATATACTTTCACCATAGACCTGAGTTGATGCACTTTGAAAACAATGTTCACTTAATCATGATGTTGATAACTGTTGTTTATGGAGTTCCTTTACGAAGCTCAAAACCTTCACGAAGAAAACTGCCTTTATGATGATCCTTTGAGTTTTTTAATTTTTTCAAAAATCTCCATCAAACCATTGTGCATTCAGGAAGCTCCATTTCTTATTATCATGGAGAACATTTTCAATTCATTGTGAACTTGTGAAACTCACATTTGTGAAACCATTTCTTCACAAAACCCAAGACTTTATCATATTTATGAACAGTAAATTCTATAAAAAATCATTCATGATGATATATTATTACTTAATATTTTGAGGCCAAAAATATGCAAAATACTAGGAAATAAAACCACCTTCAACACTATTTCCAGCATGTATTGTAAGATCACTTGTCCTAAAAACTCCTTGATCAACCCAATGTGGATTGAAAAAAACACATAACAATATATGTTTCCAGTAAATAACATCCTTGGTTCCAAAACATGAAAGTAATAATATAAAATGAAACATTAAATCCCATTAATAAAAAATAATATAGGTGTATAACTTAAAATATGTCCCAAAGAAGACAATTTTCTATGAGCAACCCTTACAATGATCATAACATTAAAGTGAGAATTAATCACTGAGTCGATTATGTGTATAAAATTGAAATATAAATAAAAAGAGTATAAATACATCATAATATAATAAAAATTCATTTCAAAAATAATCCTACAATGTCAAATATAATGAAGAATTAATGTAACCTAATAAAAAGAAATTGAGTTATGAAATTCTTTAGTACTTGATAATTTTCAATTCAAATCCCCTAAGAGGAAATAATTAAAATGGAATCCTTAATATAAAATTAAGTATGAATGATTCATTAAATTAAATTTAATATTGTAATTGTATAAACCATATAATATAAATTAGGTCCATAATAATAAAATATGCCTTAATCAAGGAAATTTGAGATGGAATCCCTTACCTTGAGTTTATAATTTCCATGTATATCCTTTAACTTCTATATACTAAGATTGTATAAATTATTTTACTTATTAATAACATTTTAAAATTATAATTAGTTATTTATCTATTTTAATTACATATTAAAATTCTTAATCAGTTAAGTCCACGCTAGGTGTTTTGAGGTTGTTCAGTCCATACTTTCAAAACGTTTATGGTATGTTGATCGTGGTCAAAGTGGTCATTATTCCATAATATACAGAATAATAATCATGTAATAATTATCATTTATATACATAAATTATAATTTTAAAACCTTTCATTAAATATATTTATGAAAAATGAATTGTGTTACAATCATGGAGATAGTAGGTCGTACGTACTCAAGAGTGACATTTTCATTCTTCAACGACCATTATGGAAATAAGGTGAGAAATATTTCATCTTAAACTAATGGTAATAATATCATAAATACCACATTATATTTTAGAATATATTTATATATATCATCTATGTGATGAGGTGCTTAAAAATTAATTTCATCTCTTCATGTATTTGGTAGTACACACATACGTACGAACGACTTTATCGTTTTTATTGAATGAAAAGGTAAGAAATAAAATGGTATATATTAATTTAATAAAAAAAATATTTCATTAATATCTTAATTATTTCAAATATATCACATATATTAATTAAATATATACTTATTACCTTTCATGAAAAGCTTTATTTAAAAATGAATCACATCACTTCTAGGGGTGGAAGTCAATTGTACACACGAGTGATGTTAAGGTATCCTTCACAAAATAGAAATTAAGAAGGTATATTTGATATAATAATTAAATTATTATAATTATGTTGAAAATTTCATATATATACTTTAAATCCATCATTATAACAATCCATGAGAGGTGATTATGAAAAACAAATTACATCAGTTCATGAGGTGGTAGTTTGTCGTACACATGAATGATGGTTTTGTTTTCCATTTGATGGATAAGGAGATTTATATAGATAATTCCGCTAACATAAAAAATTGTCAATATATGGAATATACTAGGTCAATTATATCATTATAATTTAATATTATTTTATTTAGGATTAAGAATAAATAAAATAAAAAAGCTCGGTCAAGGATGATAACTCTTCTTTGGATAACCTCCTTAGGTTAGCACTGAAAGACTTTTTATGATGGATTTATGATTATGCAAGGGAATCTTGGTCAGGGTTATGTAATTAAATAAGGTAATTTTTTATGTATTTCCAAAACCAAAAGGCCTTTAATGAGTGAACTAGAGAGGATAAGGGGTGTCCCTTTACAAGTGAGGTGAGTGGAACACTTGTAATTTTTAGAAATAAAAAGTGATAACAATGTTTTTCACATGCCAAAAAAAAATTGAACATTATTGATCCTTATAGGATATAAGGTTTAAATACTTCATAAAATGGAATTTATAAAAGTTTTTAGTTCATTTTAACCCTTACCTTTTTTGTTTAATCCTCAGGTAAACATTCTATTACCTTTATCGTGGAAAATATTTTTACTATTTTTCACTATTAATTAAAAACAAAAATAAAGTTGAAATTATTATATTATATAAATTATTTTTATTAATAATATTTAATACATTTTTTAAATTAAATTTAAATAAGTGTTAGAATTTAATTTTAAAATTAAACTCACATACGTGACAAAAAAGTGGTTTTTCAAGA
The DNA here is from genome assembly GCA_963277665.1 of Viscum album. NCBI lineage: Eukaryota > Viridiplantae > Streptophyta > Magnoliopsida > Santalales > Viscaceae > Viscum > Viscum album. The sequence continues at coordinate 120,688,959 of OY728137.1, forward strand.
AATGTATTTTTCAAGAAAAAGATGAATTTATATAAATTATATGACTAGTAATAATTACTGTATGAATTTAAATTAATATTTATAGACATATATTATATAAATTTAATTTAAAATATTTCTAATTATTGGTTAATTTAACTAATTAAATTGGATAAACATTATGCACATTAAAATGGTTTTCCAAAAAATGTGTTTCTAAACCCCAAAAAATAACTTCTAATGAAATCCAAAATAAATATTATTCATGACTAATTAATTGGATTTAATATATATAAATAATACTAATGTTTCTTTAAATAAAATTTAAATCACAATGGTACTTTTAGATTATAAATTTTATAAAAACGAAATGACAGTTTTGTGAAAATCGGTATTTTTCACTATTCACAGAAAAATTAATATTTTCTGAAAAATAGAAACTTTTAACCCCAAGTTAATTTTGATATGGTTATTTAAAAAATAAAGTTAAATTTATAAAATAATTTTTTCAAATCCTTATAAACTAATTATAATATTTTCTCAAAAATGCAATAAAAAACATTTTTGAAAAAAAACATATTTCAAAAGAATAAAATTACATTAATAAAAATTGATTGATTATTTACTAAGAATTTTTTGATAATTTTTTATTTAGTATAAAGTCTATATATTTAATAAATTATTTAAAACTATTCATAACCTCTAATTTAACACCCAGTTTGTAATGTTCATATATTTCACAGGACGTTTAAGCTCGGTGTTCCATGTCGAATACATTATCGAATATAATTTTATTCTATTAAAATCTTGAGTTTTTATGTTATCCCCCACCTAATTTAATAAATTATATACTTGAATTTTTAACTTGAACTTTGTAAACAATGTTTTAAAATTTCAAAATTCTATTGTTGAAATCCAACATCCTAAAAAGGGTTAATAAAACTTTCACTTGAAAAGAGGGAGAGGGAAGTACAAAGGTTTTCTACAAAAGAACACAACTAGGTTTTTATGTTGGAAAAAATTAGTGGGAAGTGATGATATGGACATGTAAGAAAAATTTAGTGCCCAAATAATGATATGGAGTAATATATATCATTGATTATAATAAATTGAATTCTCATGAGAAAGTTAACAACCACAAAACCATCCAAATAGGTGTGAAAAATACCATAATTTCATCAAAAATGAATGTAATAGGATAACATTATCATTTTAAAGGTACTATTCCAAGATTTGAGGAATTATTTACCTTATAGACTAATAAAATAAATAAATATGCATGCCTTTTATGTTTAATTTTATCCTTTAATCAATTTCCACTGCAATCTCATCTTTTTCTCCTGACGATGAGTATTCAAGATTATTTTATCATTCCTAAAGTTCTAAAATTAAAATTTAAAGGAAAAAAATTAAAATAAAAGGGATAATAAATCTATTTTACCTCTCTTTATAAATTAAACAAAACCAAAATAGTTAGAATATGTTAACATGTTTCCCAAAATGAATAAAATTTCATATCATTAATCTCTAAAATTCAACAGCAATACCCAAGTTCAAAAAAATCATTCCATAAATAAATTAACCTATATCATGAATAAAAGAAATAAACTCAAAATTAAAGGTTGTTTTAACATCAAATTTTATCATATACATTTAAGTTTATATTCTCAAATATATAGTGATCTTCTTCTAAAATAATATTAATCACTTGGTCACCAAATCACTTTCCAATCCCCCAGTTATCTATATAATAAAAATTTTCTTTTCATATTTAACTCAATATCCAAGATAATATAAAACATAATGTTATAAATGCATTAAAATATATTTCCTTAAATTTTAATTCCACACAAAATATTTAAAAACTGTACATATACTTTAACTTAATTGAATTTTTCCTAAAATGTTATTAATCACTTTAAGAGATCATTGCATAAAACCTAAAAAGCAGTGTATAAGAATTTGAATATATGATAAAATTTTATTTTATATACCTATGATGGTACCCAAAAATATGAAGACACACTCTAATAAAAATATCATATTCTTCAAAGTTATCTAAACCCTACTCTGGTTCCAAATATATGATCCCCAAACCCACACGCTCAGATCTGGTGCTAAAAAATTTATCATTATATTTTTTGCTTCGATAGAGATAATCATGACACACATTTTTTGGATTCAAACCTTACAACATCAAAATAAAATATTGTATCACTTACATACCCATTTACCTCTTAATTTTATAGTTTTATAGAATTTCAAAAGACTATTACATAAATAACACTCATGAGTTCAGTGAATTATTTTTCACACTATATCTAGCTTTTCATATTTAATATTAGGTTATCGCCATCATCAATATAAAACCCTTTAAGACATAATTAATTTTAAAAAATTCTTGATAACCTAGAGAAAATGAAACATAAAAAGGGTGATCTCAAATGCTCAGTATTGTTAAACATAATTATTAATAGTTGAATGTCATCAGTTAGAGAAAGACAATAATAAGGGTATGATGACATAATAAAAGTGTGTGATCATAACATAAGGGTATCCATACATAAATACATGATCATAAATCATGAAACATGTCATAAATATTTAAAAAATAAAATATTTATAAGAATTGATAATCATGATCCATGAGATTTTAATCTTGATCAAAGGATTCATTTATACTAGTATAAATCATAAAAATATATTTGTGTCTTGGGAAGTCATCTTCAACCCCAATTTTAAATCCATGTCATGAATAACTCGAGCCTAGTTCAATACATATGAGGAACCCACTGGTAACTCAATTCTTCTTGTCTATTAATACAAGAAACATTACCCAATACATTGGAGCGATATCTGGGAACTTTCATCTTATATGTTATACCGGTCTCATCCAGTTCTATCTAGGTGCACCCATCATATAATCTATATCAGGCTCTCCTGGCACAGTCTAGGGGCACCCATGATATAAGCTATATCAGGCTCATGCATGATCTATAATTGGGTTAAACCCTTCATACAATATGTATCGGACTCACCCATTCATTGTCAATAATGTCTATGTTTTCTCATGAATAAAAAAATGGAAACCATTAGTTTTCAATCATAATAATAATAAATGTTCTTTAATATCTCAATTAACCCATTTAAAATATATAGGTTCCATGACAATATCATAATCCATATAAAAAAGTGTAAGGATGGTTCCAATAAAATATATCCCTAGTGGGGTGTAAATGACATCAAGGGTTGTTGAAATTGATGAATGGAAATTCCATTAAAATATTTATTAAATAAATTAAATTTTTTACTTTGATTAATATCCATGGATATCATCTTATGTGTAAAATTATTTTGAAATATCACTTGGAACATTTCTTGAGGAAAATATCCTTTCAATTTGGAAAACAATTATTTAAAATATAAAACTACCTAAAAAATTAAATAAATCATTATTTTTAATATCCATTAAAAATTAAATGTAATATTTAAAATATTGAGTTGTCATAATGGAAGAAAACTTCATTCATGATGGTTATGATAGAACAATGATTCCTTTAGTATTTTCAAAAAAAGGTCAAAAAGTTCCTCATACGAAAAATGACAGGAGTGTTCATTTTAAAAAATTTTGTAAAAATACAATCATAGATAAAAATTACATTAAATTAAATTTCTATAGTATTAAAAAAATTCTTGAAGAAATTTTTAGAAAACATGTATTCAGAATAAAAATGATTTTCCACCAAAGAGGGAAATAAAGTATAATTTTTTAAAAAATATTTTCTCAATCATTCTACGTACCAAAGAGAGGAAAATGTTACTATTACTTGACAAATTATTTAATAACCAAAGGATAATAAAATTTAATAATTTTATTATACAATTATCAAATAATTCCCTTTAATGTAAATTCAAGCATAAGTAGTCCTAATTAAAATTATATTTAAACCTAAATCTCCTACCACATTGGTAATTATTGAATCGTAAGCCTCATCAGAGGAAAAAACATAAAATGAAACATTAAATACCAATAATATAAATAGATTAAACATATAATACAAAAAATGTTAATTAGATACACTTTATAAAATGATATTGGTATATAACATAACTTATGTCCAAAAGAAGACAATTTGAGATAAGAAACCCTTATAATGATTATAAAATATAAGTGATAATTTATCAATGAGTTAATTATCTATATAAAATAAAATGACAAATAAAAAAGTGTTAATTAAATATAATATAATAAAAATTCATTACACATTTAGTCTTATAATATTAAATACAATTAATAAGTAATGTAACCTAGTGAAAATAAATTGAGTTATGAAATTCTTTACCACTTGGTAATTTTCAATTCCAGTCCCCTTTGATGAAATAATTCAAATTTAAACTTTAAAATAAAATTAATAATGAATTAATAATTATATTAAATGTAAAATGGGAAGTATATACATGATATAAAATAAATTAGGTTCAGAAAAATAATATATGCCTCAATAAAGGAAAATTAAGATGGAATCCCTTACCTTGAGTCCATACTTTCCATTTATGTATTTTAATGCCTATATAATAATATTATATAAATTATTTTATTTATTAATAAAATTTATCAGGTTTAATACCTTATACTTAATCCATTTATTTTATTTATTTTAATAATATAATTAAATACATAATCAGTTATGTCCACATAGGGGGTTTTGAGGAAGTTTGATCCATATTTTCAAAACAGCATCAGTATATTGATCGTGGAAAAAAGGGTCATTATTATATCATATATATAACTATAATTTTTAAAAGATTATCATTTTTATACTTCAATTATACTTTTGAAATTAATAATTAAATATGGTTATGAAAAATGAAATTTTCTACAATCATAGAGATGGTAAGTCGTACATACACATGAGTAACGTTTCCATTTATCAACGATCATTATGCGACAAAGGTAAAAGATATCTTATCTTTATATAATTATCTTAATTCCATAAATACCATATTATTTCTTCAAATATACTTATATATATATCAATATGTGTGATGAGGTGATGAAAAATGAATCACATCACTTCTTGGAGGTCGTAGTCCACATGTACACAAGAACAACGTTATTATTTTTTAATGAAACAATTGGTAAGAAATAAAATGATATATTATATTATTTTAATGGTAATAATAAACTATGGTTTTTTCCTTATAAAACATTAAAATATATCCCTGAATATTTTTGGAGCCAAATTCTAAGACGGCGAATGATTCTGAGGTCTGTTGTGTGTGGAATTAATTTTATAAAAATATTAAATATATATTATATCACGTACATGTGGGATTTTTAGAAACAATGGAATATCACCTAAAAAGAATATAAAAACCTAATTTTTAGGCCTTATTTGTATCTAGAATGTGTGGTTTATGCTTGGAATAACATAAATTTTTTTGGCGTGGGGTGTTCGGATAGCGCGACCTTTAGCAGCTGCGTTTAAATTAAATTGATTGATTGATTTTATTATTTGAAATAAATTAAATAATCATGAAACCACTATAAATATGATACTATATAAAATATTAAGGTTTGGCCACATAACCCTAGGATAATTTAGAGGATATTTCTACCACCCATCATTGTATAATTGATATTGATTGACGATGATCCTCCAAATCTATGTAAATCGAGGTGCAGTGAATGAAACAAATTCCCTCCATAGATGGAAAGTTCTTTATTCAGAAAAAATGATTCAAATCAGGTTAGGAATAATAATGTTTTTTTATTTTCTCCCTTATTATTAAAAATATATAGCATGGTCACTTCTATTTATTTGATCTGCATCAAATTGGAACCTTTTCAGGGGCCCTTATCAAAATAAATTGGTTGTTAAATTTTTTATACTTTTTATGGAATGCTTTCTCAACAAATATTCCCTAGACTATATTTTTTTGACCAATAATGATTGTAAAATGATTATTTCTCCCTTTTTTCTTGTGCTTTTCCCTTACATGTTCTTCATGTTCTTCATTGTTAGACCACGAGGTCACAATTTGACTATTTTCGGGCGAGATCGAGTGAGATCAAACCCCCAGATTCACAATAGATTCATGTGAAATGAATAGATTAATTTTTTTAGGGAAATATTGGGATTTATTTTGATATTTTGTTTGTTATTTCTGTGTATATAGGATTCGGAACCGAACGGCTATAGTGGGAGGCACACGGGAAGTGTGATGGACCATTATGGATTATCATATGCCAATTTCCTTCTATTGGAGGGATAAAATTGATGGATGTAATCCTCCACATTTGATTTTGGGAGAGTTTCGGGAGGAAATAAAAACTGATAATCCATATTTGTATATGAAGGGGAGGATATTGAATTATAGGAAAATCCATACTATACACTATGTAGTCTAAAGAACACATGACATGTAGGCCCCTTGCTAAAATGAAAAGGGTTTTGAGTGATATAAATATCACACATCATGTGGAACACCTAAAACTCTTGTGACTTAGTGATGGAGACCCAATATGTAATCTATGATTACAAAAACATGAGGATGGACAGGAATAATCCATTTACCCGCACATGGAATGTGTACATAGACATGGCCATAAGAACATGTCTTGGCCCTAGCTAGCTAAGATATGTCATGTAGTCCCCTTAAATTTCACGTAGGGATACATGTATAGTCATATGAGTACTGGTTTTTAAACTTCCATGTAGAAAGGTGGTACTAAACACCATCTGGGTCCCCTTATATGTCGTGTACCTTCCTTCTGAGGAATATTTTAACTCTCATAATCTCCTTTGTTTCGACTCTTCTTTTTGACCAAGGGTAGCCTATCCTGATTTTTTTATCTAGAATGTGATGGTGTACTTCATGGTGGATTTTAAGATATTATAAGAGATATTCCAAGTGTGTCACTTATTTAGGTGTCACTAATTTATGGGAGTGATCTGATGGGATCATTAGAGTGGATCCCTCCTACTGAGATAGGGCATGAGTCCTCTACCATTAGTATGGAACCCTCTTGTGGAGACTACACATTGGTCCTCTACCTATTTAGTGGAACCTTCCCACAGATTCAGGGAATGGGTCCTCTATCTATCTATCATTAGAGTGGAAATCTCCTACGAATTCAGTTAATGGGTCCTCTACTGATAGAGTGAAACTCTCTTATGGAGTCAAGGCATGGATCCTATAATGTTATAGTCAAACCCTCTTGTGGATTCAGGGCATGGTTTCTCTACCTATAGAGTAAAACCCTCATGTAGAGTTAGGGAATGGATCCTCTACCATTAAAGTGGAACCCTCATGTTGAGTCAGGGCATGGTCTATCTACCATTAGAGTATAACCCTCTTATAGAGTTAGATCATGGGACCTCTACCTATAGATTGGAAGCCTCCTACAAAGTGAGGGTATGGGTCTTATACCATTATAATGGAACCCTCCTATGGATTCAGGGCATGGGTCCTCTACCATTAGAGTAGAAACCTCCTTCTGGGTTAGGGTATGAGTCCTAGATCTACCTATTGAGTGGAATCCTCCTATAATATAACGGAATGGGTCCTCTATCTAGATATTGTGTCCCCTTGACTGTTTGGAATAGTGGTGAGGCATGGATCTACATGGATGTTTCTTTGGAAAGATGTGTGAGATGTTGGGAGTCATTGATGGAACTATTGGAACACATGGTGGGCTCTTTTCTTGGGCTGGGATGTGAGATGGAGATTATTTTTCTCACTCATTTGGGTTTCTTTTGTTGATAATATATATATATATCCTTGTTGTTGTATTTTTTTCTCTCTTACTATGGGTTGAGCTATCTACTTCTATCGTGTCTATGATTATTTCCCCTTCATCTTTTGGGGTGTTATACTGGGTATGTATATACTCACCCATGTATGGGATTATCTCAAATGGTTCGTGTCCTATGTAGATGATGGATAGGCCAAAAGTGATTGTGGAGGATCATTAGGATACCCTCGTACATTTGATTATGTATGGTTGTTAGGGAATAGAGATATGGAGTCGAGATATCTTAGTATTTTGTTTTCCATCTTTATTAGGTTGGGACATGTTTCTAGTTGGGCATGTATTTTTTCCCTTTTTATTTTTAGATTACGTTGTTGAAATTGTGTATTCCCTTGAGGTTTTACATACATAGATTATTCTCCAGATGTCGCATCATTTGTTATTATTCCTCTACATTTCTACATGAATATATTTGGGGGAGATTGTATATGTACATTAGTCAAAGGCCTCCCATATTAGTTATTCCTTTCGGCGCATTTTTTCAGAACATGGCCATTGGATGCAGGATTTGGGTAGTTACGACTCGAGCCCTATTGGGTTGGGTCATAAAAGATTGGTATCAGAGGTTGCTCATTCCTTGGGATGGTGTTGAGAGTTGTCTTCTTATAATTATTTGGATGGTGTTTAGGGAAATAGTTTCAAAGTGTCTCAAGTGTAGATTTTAGGTTATGGAAACTAGTGTTGGTGTGGAGACCAATGTATAAATACCTATGACTCTGATCACCTTCTTTTCAACTCAATATACAGAGACATTAGTTGTAGGGACATTTGGTACATACATCATATAGGATTGAGTCTTTTGAATGTACATATTAAGACAGCCCCCCATATATATATATATATATATAATCATATAACTATGGTATGTCTTGATTAAATTTTTAGGATGCCTCTACAAATATAGACAACCAGGTTACTAATTTCAAATCTCGAAGATGATTTGTTAAGTGTTGAGGCATTGGTTTAGGAGAAACCGTGTGAGGTAATTCCTCTAGGAATACATGTAGTATCACCTTCACCTGTCGAGAAGTAGATTGTATTAGTAGAATAGGTTGAAGATTCATGTAGACTCATTGCACTCCTTGAGTTTTGTTAGGACCAATAGGGGCCTATATACCCTGAGAGGGGGGCTGAATCACGGTATGGATATTCTTTTTCAAAATTCTTCTTGCCCCACTGGATCTTGACCTCTTTATTACAAGGGTCACTTTGTTTGTAATTTTGTGTTTATTATGACCAATTATTTTCTTCTTTGTCTGATGATGATACTTTGAATGCAATGTAGGGAAGCAAGAAGGAAGACATAGAGATTTTTACTTGGTTCACCCTCACTGAGTTACGTCCAAGGAGCATACAACGGCAATGTGCCGCTGTTCCAAATCCACTAAGGATCATTGCCAATAATGTTTGTTCTAGATCACTTATATGCCCAGTCTCACTACCTTTACAAAGTTTAGGGTCAGTTCACTACTTTCCCAAGGGTCACTCCATGTTTCTCTTTCACTGGCTCACTGCCGGTAGAAAGTATTACCTTATTCCTCTTCCTTTTCTCACTACCCTTGGAAGGGATCCAGTCACAGTTTATAGACCTTTAGGTCTCTTCATTTGCGCGAATAAATGCATACTAAACTATTGATAGATGATCTTTTAAAGTCCTACTTTCATCCATAGATCAATACCCCTTTGCCTCTGAACACTAGGAAATTCCTTTGGAAATACCTCCGTAAAGCACCCTACTTCGCGAGGCTCCAAATTTCGCGAAGTTCAAATAAGCCTTCCCGAAGCTCTTACCTTTTCGTGAAGATCAATCCTTTTCAAATCTTAGGCTATCACGAAGCTCCTGCCTCTTCGTGAATCACACTCCTTAGAACACATGGCCTCGCGAAGCGTACTTCCTTCACGGAGCTAGATTAACCGCTGTGAATCTCCTCTCTTTCATGAAGAACACTACCTTCGTGAATCACCTTCGCAAACCGAGAGAAAATTATTTTCTTCGAAAAATCTCTACTTCTCTCGTGGTGGAGACTTCTATTTATAGGTGTTTCCACCGACCCTCGATCCTTCCACGCGAAGTCAACGCCACGTCATCAAAAATCGTGAAGCTCTGAAGTTTCTTCTGAAATTCTCTCAATCTCACAAATCACCACGGAAATTTTCCAATCGTGGAGCTTGACGTAACCATGGATAATCACCATCAATCCCTTCATGCCTTCTCCATGAAGCTCCCTCTCAAAGCCCTTCACCGCTGCGATGCGCTTCAACCTTTGTCGTTCGCGAAGCTTGATGTAATCATGAAGAATCACTGCCATCATTTTTATGGAATTCACAAAATCCATTCCATGAATCCTATCTTCACGAAACTTATGCCTTTTCCATATTTAAATAAGATTTTAAAGGATATCCACTTTTCCCAATGCTCACCAAACTCCAAATTTTGGACCACAAAAATTTGGCAAACACTAGAAAATGGTGCCACTTTGTACTGCTCTTTTTGAATCACCTCCATATCTTCCATTCCTTTTTCATGGTTCTTTTTCAACATGGATTGTCAACAAAAATGTTGGAACTTGACAATTCACCATGTAAACCTGCTTTGTCAACAAACACAGTCAACCCAAAAATGATGCAATGTTACCTTGAAGGGTTTTTGCCCAACAATATCCCACTTTGGGTTTATTGACAACTCTTCACAACTCTTCTCAGAATTCTTTTCTGAACTTTGATACCTCTCTGAAGATCCTTTCATCTGCTACCACAATTCGCCTCTTGTAATTCTGATAGCATTCAATGAATCACTTAACACGTACTCTAATCCCATATGATCAATGCTCGGCGTGAGAAACAAGAGTAGTATGAAAAGTTCATCAATGAATTACTTCAGGTCAGACACCAATTGTCGATTCCAAACTAATACGAATTGGTAAATTGATACCAATTATTGAACCGCACTGATACCAATTGGTGACAGCTGGAAACCTTCTCTCACCATTCCAACATCACTCTTCTGCTTTTATCATGATCCTCAACTGTCGTGATATATATTCTTTGATCGATCACCACTAGCATCGTCAGATTTAAAAACGATCCCCCTATCTCAATGATCTCCCCCTATCTCACTGCTCCACCTATCAGCTTCTCCCCATATCATTCATGATTTATCAAATAGACACACTCTCTCCCCCTTGAACAATTACTGTTTTCTCCCCATTTGTAAACGAACCCAAAGGGCACTCCTTTGCGGTCTGTAACAGGGTAAAACGCATATTAGAACATTAGGGAAAAACACATCATACCTCAGGGAGAGGGGGTCCCACATCCACACTTTTTCAGGTGTGGGGAGTCGACTAGACTCCCAGAGCCAGTCAATGCCTTTCAAATGCTTCCTTGGGTAAGGCCTTTATCATAATTTCTGCAACCTGTAGTTCTGTAGGCACATAATCCAACTTCACAATTCCTTGCTCAACCTTCTCCTTGATAAAATGATACTTTATCTCAATTTTCATTGTCCTTGATTGATGGACGATATTTTTTCTGAGATTTATAGCACTTGAGTTATCGCATTGGATTCTGATTGGAGACTTCACTTCAACATCCATATCATCAAGTTGTTGTTTCATCTACAATAATTGTGTGCATGCTTGAGTGGCAGCATTGTACTCAAATTATAAGGTGCTCAATGAAATGAAATATTGCTTCTTTCTTAGCCAAGAAACACACAATCTGTCAAGATAGAAAGCACCTCCTGATGTTGACTTCCTATCATCTGCTAAACCGGCCCTATATTCATCAGTATATCCCAATAATTCTGACTGAGATTTTCCACTATACATCAAGCTAAAGTTGATTGTGCCCATAATATACCGAAGTATTCATTTCACTGCAATAATGTGGCTTTCCTTGGGATTACTCTGATATCTCGCTTCTTGGAATGTGGAAAAACCAATGTCAGGACTTTTCATAGGTAGGTACAATAGAATTCCAATGATTTGCATGTACTTTGTGATATTAACTACCTTGCCATTATAATCTTTTTATAATTTCATTTGGGTTGCAACTGGAGTTTTCATTTCCTTGTAATTCTCCATTCCAAATATTCTCAGAACCTCTTGGCATATTTAGATTGAGAAATGAATGTTCCATTCGTTCCTCGTGTCACCTGTAAACCAAGGGAAAACGTCATTTCGAACTCATGTATCATGAATTCAGAAAACTGTGTGCACTGTGCTTCATCTGATCCCCCAAAGATTATGGAATTGACATAAACCAGCACCATCAACCTTTGATTACTATTGTTGTTGAAATATAGATTGTAATCAACTTCACCATGCTGGAAACCAAGCTTCTTCAAATACAAGTCAGGCCTTGAGTTCGATGCTCTCAGTGCTTGTTTCGGACCATAAAATTCCTTCTTCAGTCTAAAAACCTTGTTCTCATCCTCATGAATGAGAAAACCATCTGGCTATCCAATGTATCCCTCTTCTTCCAGAAACCCATTTAGAAATGCAGATTTGTCATCCATCTGGAACACTTTGGGATTTCTTTGCACTGCTGCGGCTAAAAATAATCTGATTGTCTCCAACCTTATAACAGATGAAAATGTCTCATCGACATCTATTCCATCTATATGTGAGTATCTTTTGCACACCAATCATGATTTGTTCCAAATCATTGTGTCATCTTCATTAATCTTGTTGTGATAGAACCATTTAGTCCCGATGAGATTATTTATCTGCTGGCCTCAAAACAACCTCCCATGTCTAATTCTTTTCTGAATCAGCAACAGTCACTTATTCTCCCCCTTTGTTTCATTCCTCCTCATCACATTAATAAAGAAATTTCTCACTGTTTCAGTGTTCAGTGGCAACATTTAATTCAACTAATTTTTTGATGTTCTTGTTGAAACATTGTTGATACTCTCTCACAGCTTCTTGGTATTCTGAAAACAGTTAGCTGATACCACATTGTTAGAAAAAAATAGATAAGCATGAGATGCATGATTATTTATGCTTCTCCCAAATTATGTCTTCTCTCAATAGACAATAGATGAGCTGGGTTATCCAATTATTTCTTTGATGGATCTTGCATCTGATCTTGTTATTGAATGCTCCCCCGATGTTATGCAACACTTCCTAGGCTTAGGCCCACTATTTATATCCATAAACATTCTTCTTCTCCTGCATCATTTATTCTCATCTTCAACTCAGCATTGAGTGATTAACAAAATCTCTAATCCTACTGAGTTGGAACTCGGTGTAGGAAACAAGAGATAAAGTTAATAACATAATCACTTCTTATTCTGCTCTTTTTCTCTTTTTCTTATTTAACTTCGGTACCTGATTTGAGTCAATTGAAACTCTGAAGCATATCACTTTTCCGCTTTGCATCTTTAGATGCAACTTCCCCTTGGATCATATCTCCCTAATACCTGAAACAATTGAATCATCGGTTAATATCATTTATATACATAGGGAGAGGGGTGCTTCTAGAATCTTCATGGTGAGAATTTTGGTTGATAATGATGGGTCAACCCATTGATTATTTCTTACAGAGCATCACACTCCTTCATTGTTTCTTCTAGCTTCCTAGCCAACTTCAACTACTCTGCCCATATGACTAAGCATTCATTACCCACATGCTGAGTTTTTCTCCGATATATAGATTCTGTAGGCCTGTCCTTTCTCACCAGTTTGGGTTTAAACCCACTAGTACACATTTCCTTCTTTGATTTTCCACCAAAATTTCATTTCCCTTGATTCCTTTTCTAGGTAGGAATCTCTCAGTTAGTCATCTTCCCTTGCTTCTTTCGCTATTGTAGGGATATTCCTCTTTCCTCCACTTTTTGTCGTGGCACACGACATGAAAATTTCTCAATGCATTCTTTGTTCATATTTCTTTTATTAGGTATCTGATCACCACACTATTTTTCACTGTTGGTGAATTCTCCACTATATGTGCGTTCTTCTTACTCACAACTGGAGTAGTTCTCCCCTTAATCTTCCAGGTTTGCTCACATTCTCTCCACAAAAGTTGTTCACTTTGTTTTCTAGTGCATAATTTCTTATCATGCACCATTGGAGTCATGAATCTCTTCTCGAGTTCCTTTTCCTTTCCTGACTTCTTCTTGCTGCAATGTCTTGCCAAATTCCCATAATCAGAACATATAAAGCATTTTCCATCAAGGGCATACCTCATTTCAAAATTTCTCTATTGAGATATTGATGTAGCTTGAGTTATTCCTCTAACATTGAGATCCTGATATTCCTGACACATACTCATGGTGTGTCCCATTATTCCACAATAATAGCATCTAATAAATGTTTTCCTCTGAGAGACACTTCTTTCTGATTTCTCATAACACTTTTTTTATTCTCAGATTTAGTAATGTTTCTATTTTCACAGCCTGAAATGTATTCCTGGGCCTCTGAAAAAAATCTTGATGTGTGTCCATGAATCCCGCAGAAATAGCACATGTCGTCACTACTTCTTGTAACTGTCCTCTTAGGCCTGTCTCCAGCACCTACAATATTTCCTCCACTTATGGAACTATTCACGGCTCTCTTTCTGTCATGCACGGGAGGTAATTCATCAAATCCAAAATCATTTTTTCCCAAACTGTATGGTCTTTGATCTAAGAAAATTTATTCTTGTCTCTTTTCAGAAATAGCATATTTTCTTTTCATTTCATCATCTCCTGCCGAAGGATAATCAAATAGTAAGTGCAAGGTATCCTTCATTTTAGGCTTTCCTCTATCATTGGATTTCTCCACTTCCTTCTTCACTGATTCTAGCTCTTCTTCCAACTTTTGAATCTTCATATCCCTTTATTCAATTTGGGCATTTAGTTCTCTTCTGAGATTCCTTCCACAACGCATCTCATCTTCTATTTCTCATGTGAGCTTTTCTACCATTTCACTTTGCTCCTTTACTTTCAATTTTTCCTGAGAAACAGATTCAGAGATAGATACATTCTCTTGTTGTATCTTTTGATTATTCTAAACTTGTTCAGACAACTATATATCTAGATCATCATTTCTGGCTTTCAAATTCTGAACTTCATATGACTTCATATTCTCTTCATATTCATCAGCCTATTGTTTTCATTTCATTCTAGATATCTTTTATAGTTCTTCACCTTGGGAATCATTCTTCTCCTTTAGTTCAGTAGCCACATCAATAAGACTTTGATTTAAGTCTCTTAGCTTGTTGACCTTAATGTCCAATTCTTGGATTCAGATATCTTTAGATTTAACTTCTTCATCCAATTTATGATCAAATTTATTTTTCATATTGACAACATCTACTAGTGACATTATTATCTAAACTTCTTCATCATCAGTTGTTTCAATAACACTTTGAAGTTCATGTACATCACTCATTCCTACATCATGATTGAATGAATCAATATTTTCCCTATCAGATTCATCCATTCCTTCCTTCAGTAAATTTTTTGATTCTTTTAGTGGAATAACACTTTTTCCATAAACACTTCCACACTGAGGGATACCACCTGACTTCTGATTCTTCTTTGATGTTTTTTACTTTTCCATGGCACACAGAGATAAGATCAGACTGATTTAGCCACACAAATCAACTACACCAATTCATAGAAAACAAATCTGATAAAATCAACCTATCCCTCTGATACTGATTTTTAGGAAAAATAGGGGCCTATATACCCTGAGAGGGGGATGAATCAGGGTATGGATATTCTTTTTCAAAATTCTTCCTACCCCACTGGATCTTGACCTCTTTATTACAAGGTTCACTTTGTTTTCACTTTCATGTTTATTATGACCTCTTCTTTTCTTCTTTCTCTGATGATGATGCTTTGAATGCAATGCAGGGAAGAAAGCAGAAAGACACATAGATTTTTACTCGTTTCACCCTCACTGAGTTGCGTCCAAGGTGCATACAACTGCAATGTGTCGTTGTACCAAATCCACTAAGGCTCACTACCAATAATGTTCGGACTAGATCACTTCTATGCCCAGGATCAATTCCTTTACAAAGTTTAGGGTCAGATCACTGCTTTCCCAAGGTTCACTCCCTGTTTCTCTTTCATTGGCTCACTATCAGTAGAAAGGATTACCTTCTTCCTCTTCCTTTGCTCACTACACTTGGAAGGGATCCACTCACAGTTTATAGGCCTTTAGGTCTCTTCATTTTCATGAATACATGCATCCTCAACTATTGATAGATGCTCTATTGAAGTCCAACTTTCATCCACAGATCAATACCCCTTTTCCTCTAAGCACTAGGCAATTCCTTTGGAAATACCTTCAAAAATCACCCTACTTTGCAAGGCTCCCAATTTCAGGAAGCTCAAACAAGCCTTCACGAAGCTCCTGCCTTTTCGCGAAGCTCAAGCCTTTGCAAAGCTTATGTCATCGTGAAGCTCCTGCCTCTTCGTGAAGCACACTCCTTAGAGAACACGGCCTCGTGAAGCACACTTCCTTCGTGGACCGTGATTAGCTGTCACAAAGATCCTCTCTTTCGCAAGGAACACTACCTTCTTGAATCACCTTCATGAACTGAGAGCAAAATACTTTCTTCAAAAACTTTCTACTTATCTCGAGGGGGTCGACCTCTTTTTATAGTCGTTTCCACCGACCCTTGTTCCTTCCACGTGAAGTCAATGCCACGTTATCACAAATCGTGAAGCTCTGAAGTTTCTGCTGAAATTCTCTCAATCTCACGAAGCACCACGGCAATTTTCCAATCTCGGAGCTTGAAGTAACCGCAGAGCATCAACGTCAATCCCTTCACACCTTCACCATGAAGCTCCCTTGAAAATCTCTTCACCGTCGTGATGTGCTTCAACCTCTTCCATTCACGAAGCTTGAGGTAATTGCGAAGAATCACTGCCATCATTTTTCTGGTCTTCATGAAATTCATTCCATGAAGCCTATCTTCACAAAACTTATGCCATTTCCATATTTAAATAATATTTTCAAGGATATCCACTTTTTGTGATGCTCACCAAACTCCAAATTTTGGACCCCAAAAATTTGGAAAACACTAGGAAACGGCACCACCTTGTACTACTCTTTCTGTACCACCTCTAGATCGTTCATTCCTTTGTCATGGTTCTTTGTCAACAACAATGATGGAACTTGAAAATTCACCATGGAAACCTGCTTTTTCAACAAACACAATGAGCCCAAAAATACTGCAAAGTTACCTTGAGGGTTTTTTGCCCAACAAGTTTCATAGCTATAGGCTATTAAGGTTTCATGGTGAGACAAATCCCGAGGTGGTAGAGGATTGTCTAGATTCAGTGATCTAAGTTTTCAAGATTATCTAGCAACCAACTGATAAAGTTTTTTTGTTGACAGTTAGAGTTTTCCATAGAGTAGTTGGGAACTAGTGGAGCCTAGTTACATGGATGCATGAAGAGTCGACACTCTCATGGACTGAATTCCAGTAGCTATTTCGTGAGGAATACTACACCTCATACTTTCTCTCAATTCATATTCAAGATCTTTTAGATCTATATTACGGATGGATAATGGTTTATTAGTATGTTTTTATATTCACTAACCTTATGGGATACTCCCTTGACATGATTCAAGATGGATACTTCTTGGCACAAAAATTTGAGTAGGGTATCTGTAGCGACATCCATGCCAATGTGGTACCCCTATTCATTCCCACTTATGTTGGAGTGTTGGAGCGGGTTCTTGTTACAAATATCTTCCTATCAGAGTGATTCCATGTGGCTAGAGATAGTAGTGGGAATCACGGGGTTGAGTCATCTATAATATCTACCAAGTTCTAGTCATCAGGATCTCAGCACAGGAGAGTATTTCATGTATAGACTCAAACACATGGTTGCATGGAATAAGGACCACACAGGGGACCAGAGCATCCCAAAGAGGGGTAGTGTTAAGAATGTAATTGGTGAGGTCACATGGGATGTGATTTCTTGACCGGACATTATGATAATGGTAAGAAGATAGCATATGAACTTCCATGATAGAGGAAGCACCATGATCAGGGATCCTCCAGGTGTCGGAAGGGTGACCCATAAGCAGGAGGAGCTAGAAGAGGATAATGATATTATCCATGAGTAGAAGAAATGGTTGGTGGATAATGATATTATCTCATTCCACCACCACAATCATGTGGCCCAAATCAGGCTCAATGAGCTAGTAGTCAGGGTAGTGGGCAGCTTCATTCTATGGATATGTATAACCATGCATCACACAAGATGATTAGAGTTATGATCTATATTTTTTCTACTATTAATTTAGTACTACTAGAAACAAGTTTGAGTCATTACTTCATCTCTTTACTCCTTTTGTGAGAGCTTGAGTTCCCAATAGAGGCTTTATCCCAGTATCTTTACCTTGGGGTTTCTATAGGGAATGATTCTTCAACATCTTTCATCTTTCGTAAGTGTGAGCTAATGGTTGGTGAAGAGAAATTCTCATAGGAATTTTTGGTTTTCAGGATGAGGCTTTATGACTTCATCTTGTTTATGGAATGGTTGTACATGGTTCGATCCCTAATTGACGATCAACAAAGATGAGTCAGATACATTCGTACTGAAATGAAAATATTCCCCATTGTGGGTGAGAGAGATCTCATGGAAGAGTGAGTGGTTTTTGTGAGTAGGCCGATGTGACCCATCACTCATCAATTGGTGAGTGTATCGCTTGGAACATTGGACTATATATCCATCTTGATTCCTTTACTCATGGAGGATTTTATAGATGTCTTCCCTGATGACATTCTAGAACTACTTATGATGTGGGATATGGATATTTGCAACAACATTCACCTCGGGATCGCTCTAATATATTATAAGGCATATCGAATGAGCCCTCTTGAGATTAAAGATTTGTGGTTGTACTTGTAAGAACTTTGAGACATGGGTTTTATCAATATCATTGTATCCCCCTGGGAATCTCTAGTATTTTTTGTAAGAAATATGGTTGAAATATTGTAAATTTTAGTGCATTATCATCACCTAAAATAGGCCACGATAAAGATCAAGTATCCCTTTTTGTGGATTGACATCTTATTTGGAAAATTTTGAGGCATGAGATGGTTCATGAGGATTGATCTCGGGTCTAGGTACCACTAATTGAGAGTTTTGGGGGACGATATTCTGAGCCTGGAATTCGGATGCCACTATAGACACTATGAGTTCTTAGTGATGCCCATCGGTGTGAAGAATTACCTAACTATTTTTATGGATTTGATGAACTAAATCATCTATCCATACATGGATTAATTTTTTGTAATCTATATTTACAACATACTCATATACTCTACAATGGAGTAGGAGCATGAAAATCACTTAAGGATATTCCAAGATATTCTTTGGGAGCACCATATTAATGGGAATCTCTTGAAGAGTTGGTTCTAGATCCATGAGGTTCACTTTATATGGCATGTCATTTTTTATCATGGTTTAGTTGTGGACCCAATGAAGATCTATATATTTCTTTCTTGGGATCCACCCAAGGTAATGTTAGAGGTGTGGAGTTTTCTTGGATTAGAAGAGTGTTATAGGAGTTTTTTGGTAGGATCCTCTAGTATTAAATCCTCTTTGACCAACCTTATATGTTAATGGATTTTTTTTACCTATACTAAGAAGTGCTAGAGATAATTTGAGTATCTGAGGTCGAGGATGTTGATTTCTCCTACTTTGAGACTACTGAAGGAGGGAATGGAATACATAGTATATTTTGATGTCTTTGGAGCTTGTCTCAGTTCCATGTTGATGTATATATAGGTAGTCATCACATATAAGTCATGTAATATGAGAACCCAAAAGAATAACTATGTGACTCATGATGAAAATTTGGATGTGGTAGTCTTCACTCTAAGGATGTTAAGGAATTATCTTTTAAGGGAGGGATTTTTTGTTTACTCAGACCATCAGAGTCTCAGGTATGTTTTCACACAAATAGAATTGAACAAAATTTAGAGGCACTGGTTATATTTCTTATAGGACTATCACTTTGAGATAGTATATACTTCTATGAAGGGAAACATGGTTCAATATTCCCTTAGTAGGAAGTCTCAGTCTCATTTGGTGACTAAGGCATTGGAGTAGTTGGATTCCTTACAGTTGACCCTGGTTGAGGAGGAGGGTATAAATTTTAATTAATAGATGGTGTTGAATCCTCCTCTCCTCTGTCATTTGAGCGAATTATAGTTGGGAGACATCAATTGTGAGGTCTTATATAACCATAAATCCTTAGAAGATTCACCCAATGGATTTTCTTAAGTAGGGTATCATGTCATAGTTTACAGGGGATAGATGGTGCTCCTAATCACGTTGTGGGAGGAGGTAAGGAGGGAGTTTTTCACCTCTCTTTTGGTTTTACATCTTGGTATAGGGAAGATTTATAGATACTTCCAGCAGCTGTTTTGGCGGGCTAGTATGAGGAGGATCATAATTGAGTTCATCACTCAATGCCTTCCAAGTCAGTGAGATGAAGGTTTAACCCTAGGTTTTGAAAGGTTTATTGCAACTTCATGAGGTCCTTGAGTATAAATGAAATGGAATATGCATGGAATTTATGACAATGATTCTACGAATAGTAAGATTCCATGACATTGTCTGAGTAATAGTTTACCAACTTATGAAGTTTGTGCATATACTACTATCAGGGAGAATAATTTGGGTGATAGTTTGGGGCAGTTGTATGGAAATGATATCATCCACCTTTACGGGTTTCCCTCGACAATTGTATCCAAATGTAATGTTTAGTTTAAACCACAGTTGTGTAGAGGCCTACATGAGGTATTTAGGACCCAGTTGAGGATGAGTGTAGCCTTTCACCCCCAGACCGATGGAAAGATAGATCACACTATCTAGGTGTTGGAGGATATGTTGAGGGATTGTGTGTTAGACTTTATCCAAAGCTAGTAGGATCATATACCCACGTTGTAGTTTTCTTATAATAATATATTCCACTTTACTATTGGAATGGTACCCTTTTATGACCTTTATATAAGACCATGCAGTTCACCCTTATATTGGGATAATATTAGTAATGTGTCTCTTGTTGGGCCAGATATGGTTTAGGAAAAGGAGGAGAAGATCCAAGTGATTCATGAGTGGATGGGGACATCTCAAAGAAGGAATAAATCTTATGCATACCGACATATTAGGCCCTTTGATTTTGACTAGGGATACCACATTTTCCAGAGAGTCACCCCATAATGAGCATTG
Source organism: Viscum album (assembly GCA_963277665.1). Lineage (NCBI taxonomy): Eukaryota > Viridiplantae > Streptophyta > Magnoliopsida > Santalales > Viscaceae > Viscum > Viscum album. The sequence continues at coordinate 120,709,946 of OY728137.1, forward strand.
CATGGGTTTTTCATGGTAGAAATGTTATCCCTGAAGTTAATCAGTCTATTTAAGATCTTGCAGGGGTTGGGGAGTTTTCTTACCACCTCACCTTACCCCCATAGTTGGATTGGGTGAACGCCATCTTCCATGTGTCATAGTTTAGGAGATAAGTGCATAAAATCATGCACTTCATGGACTAGGGTGAGCTAGACATTGAGGATAGAGAAACTTCTCAAAGCACATAGGGGAGATATTGGATTAGCATGAGAGGATCCTATATGGATGGACCATTCAATTGGTTCATCTTCTATGGCAGCATGAGATAATTCTGGAGAACTCCTAGAGTGGTAGATCCAAACACAGTCTCAGTATCCACTACTTTTTTATTATTTTTTTCTTTTAGAGGAATTAAATCTTATATGAGGGAATAATGTAGAGATCCAATTTTTTCTTTTTAAGACTTTGAAAAATATCTAGGAATATTTTTGGAGATATTCACTAAGAGAGAGCATGATTCTGAGTCCCAATATTCTTGAAATTAATTTTATAAAAATATGAAATATATTTTATATCACATGAATACAGTTTTTTCAAAAATAATCGAATATCTCCAAAACAGAATCCCTAAATATAAATATAATGCCATGTTTGAATCTAGAACAACATGTTTACCCTAAAAAAGACCTAAAATTGGTCAGCGTAGGGCGTTCGGATAGATCAACCATTGGCGGGTGCATTTAAATTAAATTAATTGAATAATTTAATTACTTAATTTAAATGACCTAATCTTGAAACCTCTATAAATATGATACTATAAAAAATATATAGGATAAGCTTTATAACCCTGGGATCATTGAGAGGGGAATTCTATCACCCATCATTGGAGAATCTAGATCAACTAATGATGAAGCTTCGTATCTGGGCGAATCGAGGTGCAGTGAATTCAACAAACTCTCTTATTTATTTAAAAGAATGTTCTTCACTAACTAATGATCCAAATAATGGTAGGACATTTCTATTTTTATGTCCGACCTTATTATAAAAAATATTTAGTATTATCCTTTCTATTTCTTTGATGTGCATAAATTTGAACCTTTTCATGATCCCTTATCAAATTAAATTGGTTGTTTAATTTTTTTACCCCCATTATGCAATGTTTCCTCACCCAATTTTCTTTGATCTATATTCATTGGCCAAGAATGATTGTGCAATAATTTGTTCTCCCTTGTTTCTTATGATTTTCCCCCACCCATTCTTTACATTCTTCATTATTGTACCATGTGGTCAATATTATAATATTGTCAGGTTGGATCGAGTACGATCGAACCCCCAGATTCATGATGGATTCTTATGTGACAAGTGGATTGTTATTTTGGGGATGGAACAAGATGTGTTGTAGGATTTGGGTGATGATTTATATGGATCTAGGATCCGATACTAAACAACTATGGTGGGAGGTGTGTGGGGAATGCAATGGACCACCGTGGATTGGTAGATATCATTCTTTGGCAACTGGAGGGCCTGAATAAATGGATGGAATTATACTGATATAATTTAGGGATAGAATAAAGAAGAAAAAACATTATAGAATATAGGTTTTTATCATTGGTATTGGATATGTAATTCTAGAAAAAAACCTAACTACACACCAAGTAGTATGAAGAACACATGGTGTGTAGTCCCTTGGAGATGGAATCTAGGGTTTTAGGGTGTTAAATATCACAAGATTTGGGGGATCCCCGCACACGGTGTGACAAGTTTCTATTGTCCTGGTGTGTACTCTAAGAGTAGACTGACATAGGAATTTCCAAGAACAATTTGTGTATCAGCACACAGACATGGTACACAAACACAGCTAGGAGAACACAGCTCGACCTCTCGTGGATAAGGCACATCATGTAGTACCCTTACATGTCATATAGGGGTACACATCTACTGAGTCATGTACTATCAAGGACCGGGATATGTAGTAGGTAATGACTAAACACTATGTTGGTCCCCTTAAATGTTGTGTAAATTCCTTTTTGAGGAATCATTTACCTCTTATATATCCTTCATTTGGACTTAAATTTTGGTCTGTGAGTATCCTATCCTAAGTTTGTTTTTCTTGTAGAACACGATGATGAACTTTGATGTGGATTTTTAGATATGGTGAATGATTCAATAAGTGTGATTCTTTTTTTAGTGGCACTCAATAATGGGAGTGATCAGACAAAATCCTTTGAGTGGGAACCTTCCTGTAGATTCAGTTCATGGATCCTCTACCATTAGAGTGGAGCCCTACTGTGGAGATAGGTAATGGTTCATATGCCTATAGATTGGTACCCTTCTATAGATTTAATACATGGTCCATATATCTATCCATAATTTGATTGGAACCCTCCTATAGAGTCTAGGCATGGTTCCTCTACCTATAGAGAGGATCCATCCTGTGAGGTCAGGGAATGGGTACATTACCATTAGAGTGGAAACCTCCTATGCAGTTAGGGCATGGGTCCTCTACCTATAGAGTGGAACCTTCCTATGACGTCATGTTATGTGTCCTCTACCATTAGTTTGTTACACTATTACGGAGTCAGTTCATGAGTCATCTACCATTAGAGTGGAATCCTCATATAGTGTCAGGGCATGGGTCATATACCTATAGAGTGGAACCCTCCTATAGATTGATGGAATGTGTCTTATATCGTTATAGTGGAACCCTATTCTAGATTCAGGGCATAGTTCATGTACCATCAATGTGAAACCCTCTTGTTGGGTTACTTTATGGGTCCTCTATCTACCTACTAAGTGGAAAACTCCTATCATATCATAGAATAAATCCTCTCTCTAGAGATTGTGTCCCCAAGAATTTGTGAAATAGTGGTGAGGCATGGATCCACTTGGATATTTCTTTGAAAAAACACATGAGAGGTTGGGAACCATTTATGGACCTCGTAGTACTAATGGAAAACTATTTTACTAAATTGGTATGTGAGATAGAGATCCCATTTCTCTTTTGTTTGGGCTTCTTTTGTTGATTATACATATACATTGATCCCTTTTGTGGGATTTTTTTCTCTATTTCTATGGGTTGATCTTTATACTTATATCATATCTCTTTTTTGTACCCCTCATATTTCAGGGTGTCCTACTAAGTATTTATATACTCACCCCTGTATGGGATTTTCCCACACGTGTCACGTATTTTGTTAACGACAGACAAGTTGATGGTGATTGAAAAGGGTAATAGGGATACCCTATTTTATTTGACCACATATAGTGGTTATGGATTGGATATCTATATTTGGGATCCCCCACTATTTACTTATCCATCTTTTTTAGGTTGGTACATATTTTTTTGGTCATGTATATTTTCCATTTTTCTTTTCAAATTACATTGTCGTAATCTTGTATTCCCCAGAGGTTTTACATTCATGGTTTATACTAAAAATGTTTCATATTTTATTATTATTACTTTGAAATTATACAAAGATATAATTGGGTTTTCTCATATAGGTACATTAGGAAATGGCCTCCCATATTATTTATTTCTTTTAGCTTTTGTCGCCAACCCCGGGCCTATGGAGGCGGGCTTGGGGTAGTTGTGGCTCAATCCCCTTTATGTTGGGTCATGAAATATGTCATGTATATAATAATTATGCAATATATATAAAAATTATTCCTTAACATTACACTTATTACCTTTCAAAAAAATATGTTGTGAAACAATAATCACATCACTTCACGAGGCAGTAGTCCACCGAACACACGAGGGATGTTATCATATCCTCCAAGGAATTTAAATAAATAATTTATTTCGGATATAAAAATTATTAGAGTATAATTATGTTTAAAATATCATATATATACTTTAAATACAATATTAAAATAGTCTGAAATAGGTTATGGTGAAAAATGAATTACATTCGTTCGTGAGGCGATGGTCTACAGTTCACACGATTAATGGTTTCATTTTCTATTTGATGGATGAGGATATGGATTTAGGTTATTAAATTAACATAATAACATCAAATTATATGTGATATATTTTTGTTACTATATCACAATAATTGATAAATATTTTAAGGGGGTTTAAGAAGAAAAAAATAAAAACACTTGGTTAAGCATGATACCACTTCTTCGGATAGCCACCATATATTAGCACCAAAATCCTTCTTAATATGGATTTATTATCCATAAAATGGATCTAGATAATGGTTTGGGAAGTAAAAAAGGTATTTGATCATTTATTTACTAAACAAAAATGCTTTTATGGTGTGAATAAGAGAGAATAAGGGGTGGCCTTTTATAGGTGAGGTGAGTGGAACACTTGTAATTTTTTAAAAAAAATGTTATACCCATTTTTTCACTTGAATAAAATAACATAAAAAATAATTATATATTATTAAAGGATAAAACGTAAAATAATTTCTATAAAATAGAATTTATATAAGTTTTTAAGTCATTTTATCCATTAAATTTTTATTTTAACCACCTGATGAACACGTTTTTACCTCCCCCTAAATGACCCGAAGGCCTTCATTTTTATATAATATAATTTATTCTGATTTATAATTTATAATAAATTTTATCAAATTCAAATAATATATGTGGCTTAATTTAATTCTAAAATGAAACCCATAGACGACGTAAAGAAGCATTTTTTCAAGAAATGTATTTTTCAATCATAAGATGATTTTATATAAATTATATGATGATTAATAATCATTGAATGAATTTAAATTAGTATTTATAGATATATAATATTTAATTTAAATTTAAATTCTTACTCATTAGGGTTTATTTTAATTAATTAAAATGGATAAACATTATGTACTTCAAAATATTTTTCAAGAAAATTCATTTTTAAAACCAAATAAAATAACTTATAATAAAATCCAATATAAATATAATTAAAATGTATTTAATTGGTTATATCATAACTAAATAATACTTATTTTACTCTAAATCATATTCAAGTCATAATGAAACTTTTAAATTTCTTAAATTATTTAAAATAAATGACAGTTTTATAAATATCGATATTTTCTCTATTCACTTGAAAATCAGTATTTCCAGAAAATAAAAAATTTCACCCTAACTTAATTTTTATATTATGATTTAAAAAATGAATTTAATTTTATCAAGTATTTTTTTTTAAATCTCTTTAAATTAGTTATAATATTTTCTCACAAAAATAAATAAAAATATTTTTGAAGAAAACGTATTTTTGAAGAATAAAATAACTTTGCTAAAAATGGATTCACTGTTTACTAATAATTTTTAAATTAATTTATATTTATTAGTAAATTTTTATATTTAATAATATAGCTAATATTATTCATAATAACTAATTTAATGTCTATGTTATAATGGTCATACATTTCGCAGGTTGTTTAATCTCGGTGTTGTGTGCTGAATATGCAATCAAAAATAATGTTCTTATTTTAAAATATTGGGGTCTTACATTATACCCCCACCCCCTAATAAATTTAATCCTTATAATTTAAACTTTAAATTGGTAAAAAGGATTTAAAATTTTCAAAATACCATTTTTAAAATCCCACATCATAAAAATGGTTAATAAATCATCCACTTGAAAAGAGAGGGAGGGAGGTACTGAGGTTATCTTTGATAGTGAACAACTTGGTTTCCAAGTTGGAGAAAATTGGTGGGAAATAAAGATATAGATATTGAAGAAAATTTTAATTCCCAAAAAATTATTTATATTGACATATATCATTGATCAAAATAATGTGAATTTTCATGAGAAAGTTAACAACCACAAAAACATAAACCAAAGTGGTTTGAAGAAGACCATTGTTTCATCTAAAATGAATGTAATAGGATAAAATTATCATTTTAAAGGACCATTTACTAGATTTTAGGAACTAATTACCATAAATAATAATAAAATAAGGAAATATACTTACTTGATAATTTTAATTTAATCTTTTAATAAATTTCCACCATAATCTCATCTTTTAATACTAATGATGGTATTCAAGAATAATTTTTCATATCAAAAGCACTAAAATAAACCTTTAAAGGTCCATGTAACCATAAAAGAGATAAAAAATATATTTCAATGGAATTTATACACTAAAAACCCTAAATGGTTATTTTTTGTAAGTGTTTTAACAAAATGAATAAACTTTCATATCCTCAATATCTAAAATTCAACAATAATACCTAAGTTCAAACTAAATCATTCTATAAATAAATTACCATATATCCCAAATAACCTCTATAACATCAACATAAAAGAGTCTTTTAACCTTAAATTTTATCTCATTCCTTTAATATTATAGGCAAGAAAATATAGTATTCTTCCTCTAAAATAATATCAATCACTTAGTCACCAAATATCTTTTCAATATTAAGGTTGTCTATATAAAAAAACATGGCTTCCCTTAATTTCATCAATATCCAAGAACACATAAACCCTAAAGTTTATCATAACCTTAAAACATATTATAACAAAATTTAAAGTAATAAATTATATTAAAGAAAATCTTTACATATACTTATACTTTATAAAATGTCTCCTAAAAATTCATTAATCGATATAAGATCACATCACTTAAAACCTAAATAAGGGGTGTTTGAGACTTTGAACATATGATCAACCTTAATATTATAGACCTATGATGGTATCCATAATTATTAAGATAACCTATCAATAAAATATATTAATATCCAAAGTTATCTAAACCTTTCTTTTATACCAAATATAAAATCCCTGAACCCACACATTTAGATCTAGTTCTAAAAAAATTATCTTTAAATTTATGGATTTGATACTGATAATTGTGACTTAATTTTTTCCATTTAATACATTCAAAATCAGAAAGAAATATTGGATCACTTATATACCCAAGTACCTTTTAGTTTTAAAAATTTATAGAATTAGGACAAACACTTACATAAAAAACACTCATGCCTTCAGAAGAGTATTTTTTCCACTATACCTAGATTTTCAGATTTCATATTCAATAATCATAATAGTCCATATAAAACACTTCTAGAAATAATTAATCTAAAATCTTTCTTGATAACTTATGGAAAATAAAACATAATAAGGGTGATCTCAAATTATCTTTAAGGTTAAAAATTAGTATTAGAGATTGAATGTCATCAATGAGAGTTAGATAAGCTTAAGGGTATGATGAAATAATAATAGTTCATGATTATATCATAATATAATTCAAACCCAACCATAAATGGATCATAAATCATGAAACAAGTAATAAATATTAACCCAAATCAAGATACTTAAGAATCAATAATCATAAGTGATTTGATTTAAATATTAATCAAAGGAATCATTAAAACCCATGTAAATAATAAATAAAACTTGTTTTAACTTGAAAAATAATCTTCATAGATTGTTTTGAACCCATTTTATAAATAAACATATCCTACTTAAATCCTTAAGATAAATCCATAGGTAACTTCTTCCTTCTTTTCTATTAAGACAAGGAACATTTCCCAATGCATTAGAGCGCTATCTAGGAGTACTCGTCATATAGTATATATCAGGCACACCTAGAGCTATCAAGAAACACCCTTCATATAAGATATATTAGTCTCACCTGGTGCTATCTGGGCACTACCATTATATAAGTTATATCAGGCTCACTCATGACCTACAATGGAGTTCATCCATTTGTATAATATGTATTGGGCTCACCTATTCATCATCAACAATTTACAAGTTTCATTCATGAATAAAACATTTATAATACTTTACTTTTAAATGATAAAAACAATCAATGTACTTTTATATCTTGATTATCCTATGGAAAAGAAAATGGTTCCACGAAAATTTCATAATTCATCCAAAGAAAGAATAAGTTTGGTACCAATACAACATATCCCCAGTGGAGTGCAAGTAACATAACGGATTGTGAACATTGATGAATGGAAATACCATTACAGTATCCTTAAACATATTATTTAGGAAAATAACATTTTGACTTTGAGTAACATCTAATTTTTTCATCTTAGATGGAAAATGAATTTGAAATATTTCTTAGAACATTTCTTGAGTAAAATATCCTTTCTATTTTGAAATCAATTATTTAAAATCTAAAAATTATTCAAAAATTAATGAAATAATATTTATTGAAAAAAAACTTTTAAACCTAATATAAAGGTTTAAAACATTGAGTGGTCTTAATTGTTGAAAATTACGTTCATGATTAGTATATTAAAACATAGATTCCGTAAACATTTTTGATAAAAAGTAAGAAAGTTCCTCCATTAGAAAATGATAATAATTTTCCTTTTAAAAAATTTTTTTAAATCAAATAATAGTTAAAGATTAACCTAAACAATCAAAGTATAGTATTAAAAAAAGGTAAAACCATTTTAGAAAACACGGGTTTGGAAGAAAAAATATTTTTGATCAAAGAGAGAAATAATGTTAGATTTTCTTAAAAATGTTTTCTCAGTCATTTTAATTAACAAATAGATGAAAATGGTAATATTACATGAAAACTTCATTAATAAAAATTATATAGTAAAATAAAAAAAATTATTAAATAATGATCAAATAATTTCCTTTTTAAAAAATTCAAGAATAAGCAATCCCAATTAAAATGAGATTGAAACCTAAGTCTTTTACCACATTGTTATCTTTTGAATCCTAAGCCCCATGAAAGGAATAAAATCAAATGAAACATTATATATAATAAATATAAATATATTCATGATACAATATATCAAAGGGTTATTAGATATACCTCATAAAAGGATATAGGTGTATAACATAACATATTACCCAAAGAAGACAATTTGAGATGAGAAACCCTTATAACAATAATAACATTGAAGTGAGAATTAATCAATGAGTAAATTATGGGTATCAAATGAAAATACAAATAAATTAATTTGAAATAAAACATAATATAATTAAAATTAATTACACATATAATCCTATAATATCAATGATGATTAAGAATTAATGTAACCCAATGAAAAGAAATTGAGTTATGAAATTTTTTACCATTGGCTAATTTTCAATTAAAATACCCTTAGATGAAATAATTCAAATTAAAATTTTAAAATAAAATTAATTATGAATTAATAATGATATTACATAAAAAATGTCATGTATATACACTATATAAAATAAATTAGTCATTTAATAATAAAATATTCCTCGACGAAGGAAAATTTAGAGGGAATCAGTTACCTTGAGTCTAGACTTTCTATATACATCATTTAGCACCTATATAATAAGATTATATAAATTATTTTACTCCTTAATAAGATTTTCCATGTATAATACCTTATAATGAAATCATTTATTTTATTTTATTTAATGAAATATTTAAATAATTAATTAGTTAAGTCCATGTCAGGTGTCATGAGGATGTTCGATCCATATTTTCATAATGGATTCGGTATGTTGATTGTGGTCAAAAGGTTCATTATTCCATCATATCAAGAATAATAATATTGAAATAATTTTAATTTTTATACATCAATTATAATTTTTAATCCAATTCTGAAATATGGTTATGTAAAATTAACTATGTTATGATCAAGGAGACGGTAGGTCATACGTAGGTATGGGTAACATTTCCATTTTTCAACGATCATTACAGAAAGAAGGTAAGTTATAATTTATATTTACAAAATGATAATAATATCAAAAATAATATTATATTTTTTAAATATAACTATATATATAATACATGTGATGAGGTTATGAAAAATGAATCACATCGCATCGTAGAGGTGGTAGTTCACACAGATGTGTGAACAACGTTAACGTTTTTTGAGGAATGAATATGTAAGAGAGAAAATGATATATTACATTTTAAGAATTATAATTATGTAATTAATATAATAATTATTTCATATATATCACATATATTCATTAACCTTATCCTTATTAACATCCATGAAAAGCGTGAGTGAAAAACGAATCACATCACTTCATGAGGTAGTAGTTTGTCGTACACAAGAGCGATGTTATCAAATCCTCAATGGAATGGAAAGTAAGAAGGTGTATGTGATATAATAATTCTTTTAGTATAATTATGTTGAGATTTATATATATATATATATACTTTAAATCCATCATTATAACAATCCATGATAGGCGATAATAAAAAAAATTACATCAGTTCGTGAGGTGGTAGTTCATCGTACATGCGAATGATAGACTCATTTTCCATTTCATAGATGAGGAGATTGATTTACGTTATGAAATTAAAATAATAAAATTTATTTATTTGGGATATAGTATTTTTATTATATAATAATAATTTAAGAATATTTTGAGGATGTGGAAGAAGAAAAAAAATAAAAATTCTCGGTTAAGCATGATATATCTTCTTCAAATAACCACATTAAGTTAGCACTAAAATAATTATTAGGATGGATTTATACTAAAAAAGGATCTATTTCTTGGGTAGGGAAATAAGGAAGGTATTTTTCTCAGGCTTAGAGGAACCAAAATAATTTTAAGGTGTAAAGAGGATATGAGATGGGGTGGCCTTTTATAAGTGAGTTGATTTGAAAACTTGTATTTTTTTAAAACAAAAAATGATACCCATGTTTTTTACATTACAAAAAAAGAACCAAAAAAGGACCACTATTAATAATTATCAGATATAATGTATAATTGTTTTCATAAAATATAATTTTTACATGTTTTAGGTCATTTTAACCATTATATTTTTTGTTTAACCACCTGATAAACTCATTTTTACTTTAACTGTAGTAAAATATTTTTACTATTTTCACTATTCATTAAGACCAAAAATAATGTTTAACATTTTATATAATACAAATGTTTCTGATTCAAAATATGTAATCAGTTTTATCAAATTAAATTTACATAAGTGGAAGAATTTAATTTTAAAATTAAACCCGCAGACGCGATGAAAAAGACACTACTACAAAACACATCTTTAATAGCACTGGAATTTATGAATGCTAGAAAAAGTTGCTGATAAATTATATCTTTATCAGTGCTAAAACAAGAACTGATAAAGAAATCCATTTTTCAAACATAAAAAATCACTAATAAAGCGCACCCTTTATCAGCACTTTTTTACCACTGAGAAAAGGTAACCTTTAGTAGCACTTAATTTTAGCACTGATAATGGAAACCTTTATCATCACTATTTTTTTAGTGCTAATCAAGGGTTCCCTTTATCGTCACATTTTTGGAGATGATAATATTTCCCTCTATCAATTTTATTATTTCATTGATAAAGGTCCATAATAAAATGAAAAAATAAAAAAATAAAAATAAAATGAGTAAATTAATAAAAATTTGAAAAAAATTATTAATTAAATAATTAAGGATTAAAATGAATAAATTTAATATATATATATATATAAAGATTATAAATATTAGTAAATATTTTATATTAAATATAGATATATAAAATGAATAAATATAATATATATATATATATAATGTTAATTAAAAACATGTTAATGTCTTACTTATTTTTAATGTTATTTTATTTTTCAATTTAACGTATATCAAACATCATGTGTTGAATTTATTTCACGTACATATATATATATATATTCATTTTTATACACAAATGCACACACAAATATATTTTCACAATATATAGAAAAACATACACCTAATATTTTATGTAATTTATTCAAATTTTAGTATATTTTAGAATTTCATTATAACTTGATACATTTAATATATATATTTTTTAATAAATCATTTTTCTTTAACACCACAGTTAGGGTATTAATTTTTCATATTTTTTATTTTTTAATTTATTTTTGAATTTGATCTTTTTCTATTATTTATTTATATTTATTTATTTACTATTTTTTAGTATTTTCAATATTTATTCATACAATTCAATTAATATATATATATATATATATTAATAACTTATATTTAATTAATAAAACTTATCTATTTTTTCAATATTTTTAAAGTGTACTCTTTTTGAATTATTCAATTTCACTCATTTTTAAAATTCATGTATTTAAGATTATATATCCATTAAAAATGTTAAAAATATATTTGTAAATAAATATTTATACATAAATTTATCTATAAATGTAAATTTATTATTTTTATAAATTTATATATTTATAATTATTATAAATAAATAATTATTATTTTTAAAAATGTATTTATATAATTATAAATAAATAATTTTATATATTTAAATAATTATAAAATTATAATGAATTTACTTAAATAAGTATAAATTATAATAAATTTATTTAAATAATTATAATTATAAAACTTTTATTAGTGCTTTTTTATCATTGATAAAAATCAATATTTATCAGTTCTAAAACATTAGTGCTGCTAAATATGCATTTTATAAGGGATTTTTTAGTGTTGATAAAGCTTGAAATTCATCAGTGCCTAAAAAGCATTGATAAATATTCCTTTTATCAGCACTTATAAATTTAGCGCTGATAAAAGGGATATTTATCAGCGCTTTTCTGAAATACCTATTTAAAGTGTCCCTCGTCTATTTAAAAAAACTAACCACGACTCAGTCACTCTTGATTATCAAGCTCTCACGAAAGTCCTCTACTAATGGTGCAACTCCTCTATGTTCCCTTGGATTAATCAATTATAGAATCCAATGAATGTTGTTTTCTACTTTTCCTCTATCATTGTTTGATTTTTGGGGTTCTGTGTTTTGCGTTTTTATGTTGTTCATAATTGTGATTATCCCTACATTTATTCTCCTTGCTACTGAAATACAATGAGTAGTTCTATTTCATCATTATCCCCCATAGACAGTGGTCTTGAAGAAGTCAAAGGATATTTTCATATGCTAAGGTTATTAAACATATTTGTATGGGCCTCTATGGATAAATAAAAAAATATATTTTTCACTGCACACTATTGGAAAGGTAATGCTGGCTTTATAGAATGATAAAATTGAGTTTAGTTAAAAACATAAGAGTTTAACCCATTCCTAAAACATGTTATCTATATCCCTTAGCATTGAAATGAGATTTTAGTGATAGAGAAGTGTGTCTGAGTTGATGTGATGACCTGAATTGGGAACTATTTTGGAATATTATGTCAAAATGATACAAAATGGAATCAGATTGAAAGTAGGGAATTTGGTACTGATTATATCCAAAAAATGAAAAACATTCCAGACATAAGATGTAATCCATAAATTTATCTGGGTAGAATAGTTATTTTGGATACTTGAGTAACCATATTAATTCTAGTTTTATTTTTGTTTATTTTTTCCTTGACTTATCTTCTCTAGTCTCATGCCTATTATTTAAGAGTTTATAGGTAGGAATCGATAAGAATATATAAAATGTCATGTTCTTATGTGTATTTTTTATTTTTTTTATAGAATCAATTATAAATTTATATTATTAGAAACATGAATATTAAATAAATAGTGCAATCTTATTTACTTATTAGTGATGATTAGGTTTATATAACATATTAATTGATTGAGTTTATTTAGTAACCCCCTTTATCGATACTATTAATTAGTTGTTTCACACTTCTATTTAAAATAATTCTCCTAACATATTTTAAATTATATATAAAGTATAAAAAGACTTATTAAAAATGAAATGAATGGGATAGAGGTTAAGGGTGTTCGCATTTAATATAGATAATTTTTTTTTCATATTTTAGAAATATTATTGTTTTTTGGAATGGGAAAATTATGTGAATCTCTACATTAATATAGAATATGTCACCACTCTGACCGCTAAATCTCTATAGGAAAGATACAATTAATATCCTCTGTATGATATAAATTATATTGACCATCATGTCTTAGAGATAATTGTAGAACTACTTCAAGTTATGTGGTATAATATTCAATGATGGGAAGTATCTATGGTTACTCTAAGATTTCATGGTAATATATCATATTAATAAATTTAGGATTGGTTTGAATAGATTCATTTCATTTATAAGAGTAAAAAAATTCTAGATCAATACTGAGAATAAGTGAAAAATTCACCCATTAAAGGGTTATATGCTATTGGAGGGATCATATGGTGGATTAAAAAAATATCCAAAATTAGAAGGTGAGGAATCCTTGAGTAGACAGAAGTGATGTATAATGTAGGTGGGGTGATATTCATTTCTTTAAGACCATTAGAGTGAGGTGTTCCAATTATTATTCAATTGAGGATACTTTTTGAGTGATTCAATTAGTGTAGGTTCCAAGGACACTTTAATCTTCAGATGCTTTATTGTCTTCTATCTCTTGATGATTGATTGTACTCACTCTTTTAAACTAGACTTCCTCCCTTCATTGTGGTTCCAAAGTTCATTGATGACATACCTCTCAAACAGTGATAGGTGGAAGGCTAGTTTGAAAGAGGGAATGGGTAGCCTCAAATCCATCATCAAGAGTTGGATGGAAATCAAGCGTTTGAAGATAGATTGATTAATGTTAGTGGAAGTTGGTTGTACTTTAGTATTGAATTATTATATGTTCATTCAAGATAGTAACAATTTTTATGAAAGATTCATGCAATTGCAGACTTTTATACATGGGGTGTATTGTATTTTTTTATTCAAGACAAATTTAATGTTTGACTACTCAGGAAAACAATGTCTTCGGAACATGATGATGTTACCAATTCTGATTAATAATATACTGTTGATGATGAATCTACAGAATTATTATGGGATTAACAACATGTTGATAAAAAAACGGTCCAACATCGTAGTTTTGAATAAAATTATCATGGAAATAAGTGAGGGTATAAAATTTGAGTCTGGTTGGAATCAGCATAGCTAACCTATTGATCCCAATAATTCAACATTCATATGTTATGTTGGGGTCACAATAAGGATAAATGTGCTGATTAATATTGATTCATGGCGCTACATCTAACCTGTAACGAATTAAATCCATTATAAAGATATTATGGTAATGTTACAATATAATTTTTTCATTTTACTAATGAATTATATAATTAAACCTTGATTTAGTTTTCATTATTGTTGCAGGCTTTATTTATTTTAGAATATTTCCATAAAAAAATTCTTAATGTTTACTAGAAAATCCCGTAGAGGCTTGCAAACTATTTTGACAAAGTTACATCTTAGGGATGCTGAGGGTAAAATAAATCCCCACCCACCACTTAGTTATAAACAAGTTATAAAGTAGGAAACATGAACTGCTTCAGAAATTTTCACGGTGAGAAATAACTTCAGGTGAATTACGGTCGATAATATATTATTCGAAGTTATTTATTTTATCTAACTTGATTCAAAAAAATTAATTTATGAAACATAAAAAGAGTGTTGTAAATAAATAACATGCAGCAAAACCAACGTACCCCTATTGTAATGGAAGGATGGGGTATGCTATATTAGATAATAAATCGGTATGTATTTAAAATCAAAAATAAAATTTTAATTATTTGATATAAAAACAGATATGTTCCTTTTTTTATATATAGATGGATGAATCAAAATCTAAAGAAACTTCCATCCTAAATCATGTGTTATGGAAGGAGTCTCGTGTAAATAAAGAGGGTAAATTAGTCAATGAAAACACACAAGAAGTATGGGAAGCATGTGTAAGTATGAAATAATTGTAATTTGTTAGTATTTATATCAATATTACATAAAAATAAATATGTATATATATATTTTTATATGGTTTATACACAATAATTGGGAACTACTGCACCAGAAGAAAAGCGATGTTCATTGAATTTCAAGCAGCCTAAACAATATGGTTGTGTTAGAGGATTAGGTTTTGGAGTCTCTCCACAAACATATTTTGAGAAGATAAAACCACATGATGATACAAATAATACAATGTGATGATTTTAGGCACAAATAGACTCACTAAAAGATATTATTTTATAGTCAGGTTTGGAAGACCAATGTATAAAAAGGATCAAAGTGAATGATTGGTGGATAAAATATCTATACATGAACAAAATGATGTCACTAACTTTGAGGCTTTTCATTACCCCCAACTGCAAACCTTACCCAGTCTAATAAATTTTTTCATTACTCTTTCTCCTAAATGTGAGTCAAACAACTTTCAAAAACTTTCTATTACTAAAATTCCATAGAGTACAGTTGTATGTGATTTTTATCTGTCAAAACCCACGTACCACCGTGTTGCGATGGGTACAGTTTATAATATCCTGGGAGATCAGCTACACAATCAACCCCCCCCCAATCACATGAGAGTGAGGATTGAGGTAGATTATGAGTCGACTACTAAGTTGTTGTTTCCACTTGATGTTCCAAATATTACAATGGTCGAAGCTGCTATTGGAGCTTTCGTATCATGGTCATCTAATCTTATAAAGATACATGAGGAACATATTTAAAAAAATTATATGAAAAACATGTAATAGTTGATGATAAAAGGTCTGAAGTGAGGTATGATATTACAAATGGATAAAGCGGTGGAGAAAAAAAGTTCAAATCCAGAATATCTAGTGAATCGACCAAGAAAACAAAATGACCTTCCGAGTGTATCTTCTCCCCCACCAGTTATAGAGAAAAAATTATTATCATTAAAAATTCATGCAGAGACCATATTTAAAGATAAAACTATGTATTACATTGATTATGAAGATAACATATATGGATATTCCTTCACATATGTAATTGGACTCAAGACTCTAGAAGCGATTCTCAAGCATGAATGGTTGGGAATCTCAATTGTGAATACATACATAAGGAACACATTCATAATACGTCTGTCCAAATAGTGAGATAAATATGTTTATTAAAGTTAGAAAAAATATTCATATTTTGTATAAGAGTTTATATTACAACTATATAAAGGAAATATAGTGTGAAGCACTATTTTGATTAATTAATCCCTGTATCATTTCTATGCTAGAAATTACATTGAATGATGAAGTAATTAAGAAGAAAAAAGATGATTTGCTCAAAGCGTTTAATAAAAAACATCATATGAAAAAATCTTTTTGATTCCCACACTACAAGGGTAAAACTCTATGATATAATCACATAAAATATATTTTTAATTTTTTCATTACATAATTGTTTTTGTTTCTATGAGGTACTGGATGTCGATAGCAGTCAATATAAACACCCTGGATATATATTTTTTGGATCGAATGCATGTATATACAACCCAACAACCACACATGGTGTGTATTGTGAATATTTAATACAATAAAATAAAATTTTAATAGATTAACTTTGAATTATATGTCCATTTTGTGTTTTAAC
This sequence comes from Viscum album, assembly GCA_963277665.1. Taxonomy (NCBI): domain Eukaryota; kingdom Viridiplantae; phylum Streptophyta; class Magnoliopsida; order Santalales; family Viscaceae; genus Viscum; species Viscum album. The sequence continues at coordinate 120,727,104 of OY728137.1, forward strand.
GAGAATATTGTTAGGACATGGTGGTCGGTGAATACAGGATAGATCAGGGCATGAAGTTAGTGTCTGAAGGGATAAATCCTATGTATTACTAAAAATAGAAACAATTAAGGTTTATATATTAATATTTAACTGTAAAAAAATATCAAAACAATTTACTTATTTTGGTCAATGTTTATACAGTGTCTGAAACAAGATAATGAAATCGATTGTGGATATTATGTTTAAAAATTTATGAGAGAAATCATAAAGCATGAAAAGACCAACTTCCCCCAATAGATAATTTCCAAAGGTAAATACAATTTCATTAAATACATTTCATAATCATTTTTTTGTCTATATTTTCTCAGTACTATCAATATTTCAAACAACAGAGTTAATCAAAAGAAGAAATCAATTTGTTTAGAGATGAGTGGCCATCGTACTTTTTTGTCAGAATGTATGCTGATAAAAAATTTAATTGATTACCTACTATTTTTGTGATATAGTATGATTTATGACCTTTGAAAGATATTTGGGGTGTAAATCATTAGTGTAAAAATGCTTATATATTATTTTTGATCTCTTTCTCAAGGAGAATAAAAATAGAGTAAATCAATTTTTTTAGAAGAACTGAACTGCGAACAATAAAATTGTTGGGAAATTATAGTGATAGTGGTGGAGGAAAATGTGGAGGCATAGGTGTAGGTTGAGGAAGAGGAGAAGGGGGAGATAGAATCAGATTCAAGACCTACATGGAGTAGGAGGAGGAGGTGAAGACCGATGTGGAGACCGAGGCAGAGGAGGATAAGAACCACTAGCTTGTAAACAATGAAATTGTTGGTAAATAAAGTTGAATAGAAATTATAACATTATTGTGTTTGAGAAAATGTGTTTAAAACTTCACACAACACTTGTCACTTAAGATAAGATCCATCGTGTGTGTTTCTAGATTAAAATGACATTTTACTAAAAAACACATGTGGCGTACTCAAAATTAAGGAAACACATTCATATTATTTTTATACTTTATGAAAATTATTCATGAGTCATTTAGGAAAATGTATTAATCAAAATCACATCAATCTGATACATGGTGTGATCTATATGAACCCAAGTGTTTCTTTTTATTCAAAATTGATATTAATTTTAGTGAAAAAATAACTCACATACTCAAAACTGATTAAACACATTCAGATTGTTTTTTACTTTAATAAAATGATCCATACTTAATTTTTTATGTGTAAGGATTATTCTCACCTCAATCAGATCAATGGTGTGATCGTTCTGACTCCAAGTTCATCTTTTTATTCAAAATTGACATTAATTTTAGTAAAAAAACAACATACATACTCAAAACTGAACAAATGTATTAGGATTTTTTGTTACTTTTTGGAAACAGTATATACATCATTATTGACATTTTGGGATTTGCCTCACCTCAATATGGCACATGGTGTGAACGGTATGAATCAAAGTGTCTGTTATCAGTTTAAAATTAAAATTTTAATAAAAAAAAGTGTCACTCACTGAAAATTGAGAAAACCCACTCGGATTGTCGTGATAATTTGTGACAAATATTCATAATTAATTTTTTAGGTGTATGAATCAGTATCTTGTCAAAGATATACACAATGCCACCTGTATTTCTCAAAGTGCATGTTTCCAGTTTAAAATGGAATTTTAGTAAAAATTACACTTGGCACACTCAAAACTGAGGAAATGCATTCCGATACTTTTCATAATATAGTAAAATATTAATAAATCATTTGAAACATTTAGCAATCATATTCACCTCAAGATGATGCACGGTGTGACCGGTATGACTCCAAGTGCATCTTTTTAACCAAAATTCACATTAATTTTATTGAAAAAAACAACTGATATAATCAAAACTAAGACAATGCATTCATATTGTTTTGTTACTTTAGGAAAATAATCCATATTTTAATTTTGAGGTGTATGGATCATTTTAACTTCAATATGATGCACAGTGTGACCGGTATGACTCCAAGTGTCTGTTATCTATTTAAAATTGATATTTTAATAAAAAACATTGACACTCACTAAAAACCAAGAAAACGTGGTCATATTTTCTTGATGATTTAGTAAAATGATTCATAATTAATTTTTTATGTGTATAAATTAGTCTCATGTCAAACCCAAACACGGTGCCACATGTATGTCTCAAAGTGTGTGTTTCCAGTTTAAAATAATATTTTAGTAAAAACAAACATAGCATACTTAAAAATTATTAAATTCAATATGATTGTTTTGATACTATATGAAAATGACCTTTGAGTCATTTGGCTCACGTATCATTTAGACACGCCTCAATCTGACACACGGTGTGATCGATATGACTCCAAGTGCATCTTTTTATTCAAAATTGACATTAATTTTACAGAAAAAAAACAATTTTCATACTCAAAACCAATAAAATAGATTTAGATTTTTTTTTGACATTAGGGATACAACTAAAATTTTATTTGTGATGTATATAGATCATCTGAACCTCAATATGGTTCACAGTGCGACCGGTATGACTCCAAGTGCGTCTTTTTATTCAAAACTGACATTAATTTTAATCAAAAAAACAGAAAAACTCAAAACAGAGAAAAATCATTCTAACTATTTTGATACTTTATAAAAATGATCCATAAGTCATTTATGATGTGTAGGAATTGGTCACACCTCAATTTGCCTCACAGTTTGATAGGTATAACTCCATGTTCACATTTTTATTCAAAATTTACATTAATTTTAGTAGAAAAACAACTCACATACTCTATAATAGTGTTTTCATTTTCTTATATTTGTGATTGAAATTTTATTTACTTTAAATTCAGTATTTTAATCTTATATTGGTAATTTCTATTACTGTTTTTGGTGATGTAGTGTGTTTTTTCAATACACCGCACATGTTTCTGGTGATGTAGTGTTCTACAGCATCACAATATAGTTTTCACCTTTATTAGTGCTACTAAATGCACTTATAAAAGTATGATTTATCAGCGATTTTAAGGGAGATTATAAATATAGCCTTTATAAATGCTTTCAAAAGAGATAATAAAGCACTCCTTTATCAGTTCTAATATAGTTGCTGATAAAGTCTATCTTTATCAGTGCATTTAAAAGCGCTGATAAATGGGTATTTTATCTGCGATTTTAAAAGCACTAATAAAAGTATGATTTATCAGAACTTTTATTTTCACTGATAAAGCTACCCTTTATCAGAAAATTTTTAGCACTGAAAAAATCCATCCACTTTTAACTGCTCTTAGCCAGTCATCACTAGTCCGGTACTGATAAATGCTAATTCTAACGATTTTAAAGGTTTGTTTTGTAGTAATGACAGGTTTTTTAAGAAATTTATTTTTTAATCATAAAATGATTTTATATAAATTCTATGACTAGTAATAATAATGAAATAAATTTAAATTCATATTTATAGATATATAATCTATAAATTTCATTTAAATAATTACCCATTATGTTAAATTTCAGTTAATCAAAATGGAGAAACACTATGCAGTTTAAAAGAGTTTTCAAAAAATGCATTTTTAAAATGAAAATGTAACGTATACTAAAATCCAATAAAAAGATGATTAAAAATTAATTTATTTTATTAAATATAACTAAATAATACTTATGTTACTTGAAATCAAATTCAAATCAAAATGAGACATTTAAATTACTTACTTTATTGAAAATAAATGGCAATCTTACAAAAATCGATATTTTTACTATTTATGGAAAAATCAATATTTACCAAAGTATCTCAAATTTTCACCCTAAGTGAAATTTGATGTGTTGATTTCAAAAATTATTTTTTTTAAATATTTTTTTTAAATCTATATAAAATAGTACTAATATTTTCTCAAAAAAATAAATGAAAACCATTTTTGAAGAAATCATATTTTTTTAGAATAAAATTACTTTACTAAAATTGATTTATTATTTACTGAGAATTAAAAACATTTATGTTGAGTAGTGCATTTAAATATTTCATAATGTAGTTAATATTATTCAGACCCATTAATTTGATGGCTAGGTTATAACGATCATATATTTTATAGGACGTTTAAGCTCGGTGTTGCGTGTCGAATTCACTATCAAACATAATGTTCATATTTTAAAATCTCTAGGTGTTAAAATTTCATCCTACTTAATTATTGAAAAATAATGTTACTAGTAGTTTTTTTATTCACATTTAGCCAAAATTATTATTAAAAATTTTATTTCCTCGGGTAAGGTTTGTGGTTGAGGGGAATGTCTTTCCTCAAAGCTAGTGGGGTAATGTGGCTCTTCATGCCCTGATCATTGTTCTACTAGTGGTTATATTTGACCATTTTTCATATAATGGTCCTCCAAAATATATTGGACAATAATATATTTTAATTAATATTTTTTTTCTTTCATGTCTTTCATTGTCTCATATATATATCCTTGTGAATTTTTTCACTCAAATTGTGCTCAATGTGACACTCCAAAAATTGAACCTATAATGCAGCAATTTTTTGTGCTTCAGAGCAACTAAAAGTAGTTGTTCTACAATTTTAAATTGTGATGATTATTTTTTATAAACTATAAAATTAACATAGGAATATAAATAGATATATTTATGTAATATTTTTTTAAATAATAATAATTTTTTTATTTCATACTTACACATGATTCTCATACTGGTGTGCTTTCATCTACTATTTGTTCTGTTTTATTTACCCAATCCTCCTTATATAGAATATTACATGGGATAGCAGTTGTTTTATATTCGGATTCATCAATATATATAAATAATTAATCATATTTCATTTCATATCACATAAAAGTTTACTATATATTTAAAATACATACCATTTTTTCAAGTGAAGTGAACCACATCTTTGCTCTATGGTAATGTTGTATTGGTTTTGATGCACACAAATTATTTTAATCACTCCTTTTTTGTTTCATAAATTAACAGTTTGGAATAAAAGGAGATGAAATAAATAATTTCAAATAAAATATTATCAATTACAATGCACCTGAAATGATTCTTCATCATGGAGACTAATGAAATACTTCTATGTTTTCAGGTTTATAATGTGTCCATACATAGTTTGTGGTTGGGAGTTTACTTTCCCCATAATATCCCTGTGATTCCACTTTTTTGAAATTATCTTAAAGGATCTATGATATTTTCCATTGACCATTAATACATGTTTTATATGAAAATCATCTAAAATAAATGAAATTTTCGAGGGATAATGAAAAGTAAATCAAAATTTTGTTATATAATTTTTCTATAAAATGAAGAACATATATTATAAAATTACATTAATATTTTACCAAATTATTATCCTCAATTAATACAAAATATTATTCTACGTATCAATATTAATTAGCATAGGAATATGAGTTGTTAACCCAGTGTATTTAATGAAAATTAATTTGTTGCGGTCAATAGGTTGGACAAATTGATTCCATCAAATATCAAATTTTATACCTTTGATTTTTGACATGATAACATTAGTTAAAATTGTAATGATACATCACTCTTTTTTTTTATCCACATGCTTTCGATCCCCTAATAATTCATCAAATTTAGCATTGATAGTGTATTCTTTCTTGGGATTAGAAACATCATCATGTAGAGAATTCATTATCAGTATGACTAGTTAAAAATTTAATTTTGATTGTATAAATGGAGTGTAGAACATGTAATACGATGATGAAAAGAATATTATATTAAAAACACAATTACCTATTCATTTAACTCCATTTTTTTCTTTAAAGGATTAAGGGATTCGGTTCTTCTTTCAAGTATTTAAATCCCCTCGTGGTTCCCTCTAATGTAGAATCCATCATATACATTGGGACCATCATGGAATGATTATGATATAGGTAATCATCATCAAAATTTTTATCCTACCTTGTAGTTGATTATTCAACAATAGAAAAATTGAAAATTTTCTATTTACAGGATATGGGACATAAAATACTTTCGCTGCATGTGATGCTATTATTATAAGTTCTTCCTTATACCCTTCCATAGTAAAATTAACCTTTATGAATCCCAATTCATCGACTTTAACTACGCTCCAACAAACAAACTATTTGAAACGAAAAAATTTAAAATTTAAATGATAAATAATACAACTTTTATATTTTTTTGATGATGATGAATTATTACATATTTTCATAAATTGTATTTCTATCCATGGAACCAGATACATGAATCACTTATTCCACAATCATAACTATTCTATTATGCATCGTACTACATCTATCTCATTCCTTCATATTGAATGTATAACCATTAATTACATAACCATTGTAAGATAATTAATTAAACCTTAGTCATTTAGCTAATCATATAATTTTTTCAACAATAGAATTTGGATTTATAGATAAATCCTCATAAATGTGATCTCAAAACCATCCTACAAATTGTTGATTATGTGTATTTGATATCAGGCTCTATAGTCTCCCAATACCCTGACACTCTCACATAATCTACTCCCATATAGGGTTTTCTCTTTTATTTCCTGGTGGTGATGACTCCTTTTCATTGTATATCCTTAATGTTTATACTCCCTTATATTCTTTGGCTTTGCTTCCCCTTCTTGGTCTTACTCAATCTCACCTCTTCTCTTCCTACCATTCCAAAATCATTGAAACCAAATATTGGTCTAGTGAGTTGGGGCTCATAGTGGGTGGTATAGTGATTGTGATATCATATGGGTGCTTTCTTCTTTTGTTTGGTTTTTTTCAGGTGTTTCTTGAGTCACTCGGCACATGTCTTACTCTTCAGCGCTCTTTATATTCCCTTATTTTTTTACTCATCATGCAAGAACAAATTTTTGGTCAAGAACTATGTTGTTTTAGGACTATTTTGAATGGTGATTTTGGAAGGTATAAATGTGATTCTTCCTTAGTTTACTCTGTCATGTCCTTTTTCCTTCTATTCTTCATTCTTCTCTTTTTTGGTTCCAGTCTATTTTTAAGGTTGTGATTTGATTTTGTTATTATCAATTTCGGATCAACATGGTTATGGTTTCTTGTTGTGTGTCCAACGTTCTGTGGTAGATATGATTTTTATTTTTCAATGTAATGGTGGTGTTCTAGAGATGGATAGATTCAATTCTACTTAAGACAACATTTAATGATGACAATAATTATTAGTGATCTGGTTTAGAATGTTGTTTTTATTCTTGATGGTGGTGGCAGTTTAGTTTTTATTCTCTTAGTGGTGATTCTAAAGGTAGGGTTTGGTGGTTGTGGTATAGATCTTTTAGGGGAGGCCTTAGTATGTTCCATACTTTTCTTTAGATCCAGGATTCAAACTCCCATCTCCCATTCATACTTACGTAGTGGGTTTTAAGGTTTTTTGGGATGTGATTTTCTGTGGTCAGTGGTGTTCTAGGAGGTGTCTCTCATGGTATCTTGGTCTCTGTCATTGGGTCTCGATTGGGCTTGGTATTCATAGTGGGTGTGGAGATACTTCATTATGTAGTGTACTTCTATGGTGTATTTTTAGTGGTAATGTTGGATTCTAGTGGGAAATTATTACCACTAAATTGGTGTGGATGATGTGTACAGTTTGGTTAGGGTGCATGATGTGAGGCAGTTCATTGCCCGAGGTAGTGATGATAGTTTTAATTCTGAATTTTCAATTTTTAAAATTTGAAAAAAAAAATAGGTTTATACATGAATCAAGTGATTTTTTTCTATAGGTTCCCACTTAACAAAAAAATGGATTTTTAAAAATCCAAAAATGGATTTGAAGGGGGTTTATGTGTATTTGATACCTATATTTTAACCCTTAATGGATTAAAATGTCTAAGAATTATTTTTTAGCCTTCAATATATGGATGAACCTCTATAGTATTTGGTAATATGTAAAGGTGATATTTCTCCCACTTTAAAATTATAATTATAACATCATATATTACATAAATCCCTTCAACCATATGGCATCTACTGTGAAAATATTTTGGGAGAATAATTCTATCAACAAATGATGGGTAATCTGTATAGAATTCAATATCTTCTTATACAATATATATCTTTTCAATACAACCTTTGGTTCAACTTTTATTATTGTTATACCCTTTAAAAATCATCTTATAACATTCATTGGGGTACATCCATAAATAATGTATTAGAACATAGAGTTGAAAATATCTAACCAAGTGAACCATCAAGTGGAAAATTATATCAAATAATAATGGTGGGAAGAACATATCCAATTCAAATAACATGACTTAAATTAAATTATTCATGATTTGTAACTTCATTGGGTATATAACTTGACTTCAAATGTCTTTTAAAATAAATAAAATTAAGGTTAATGTATACAATACATTTTTATCCACAATAAAATATAAATCTAAAAACATTAAATGTTGCATCATAACATGAAATTTGTGTGATTTTATACTATTTATCTTGAAATTAGTCACTGAAATGAAATTTATGATATCTTATGAATAACCCTTTGGAATTTTTACATAGTTAATAAAGTTGAAAATAAGAAATTTTTATTATTTGGGTAGAGTGTAATTTGCTGGTGGAAGAAAATTTCATATTTTATCCTTCATCGATGCTAATTGTTCCCTTATACCCATGTTAATCATGTCCAACCTAGCCATAATTACATTTTTATCTTGTGAATTTATAAATGTTCCAATAACACTATCGCATACATTTTTTCTATATTCCTGACAACAAGAAAATTTATAACTTGTAAAAAATTCAAGTACGGTAATTCAAAGAAAAATGATTTATTTTTTTAACCTAATTTCTTAATGTTTTTCAAAAAAGGTTTACTGAAAATAGTGCCAATATAATTTAAATTCTCAAAATATTTATCACCTATAAATGGAGATAGTGTTGTAACATTTTATATATTTCCATTGAAAGATGTTATCTTGGTTTGTTATTTATTTTGTTGGGGAAACAATTTGTGATATCCTCAAAATAGTCTTTAACAAATGTATCATCCTAACTGAGTGTATACCTTATTCAAAAATGGGACACCGCAACATTCTTTTAATGTAATATCATGAAAAAAATTTATAACTAGGAATTTCATATATCATCATGTACAACTTGGATATCAATGTGAACTCTTCACTTTTGATAGAATCATACAATTTTTTATGGGGGTTCCTTAGCCTATGTGCCTAGGGATTATTTATTTAAAAATAAAGAGTTAGAGAAATTTGAATAATAGGATTTTACAAAAATATACTTCATGGGAAGAAATCAATTTAGAAAGAAAATTATCCAAAAAAATTAAGATTCTCCTCAATTCCTTTGTTGGTGAGACCACTTTCCATGTAATTCACCTCCTAGTAACCATGTTTGATAATGAAATTTAGGCTAGAGAAAAATTTCAGACATTCCACCCATCAAATAGTAGACCTCAATGAAAGATGAAACATACTATTTCTTATATCTTGAACAATGGTAGTGGAATCACTTTTAAGCCATAAATTATTCTACCCTTTGGATATTGTAAAGAATATCACATTGCTGACTCTAAGCATTTCAGCTTCAAGAGTTGATGCCAATCTACATGATCCATATAAGAAGCCAAGAATTTTCCAACTATGATCATGATAGAGAGTTCTACATCCCAAGGTACCAGGGTTCCCATTTGAAGCATCATTAGATTTAATTTTGATCTAATTATAAAAATGAGGATGTTGGGAATCTTTTACAGTGCTGACTAGTGGCATGAAACTATCAGTAATTACTAATATTCTCAAAATATATGGATACTATTTTCATAATAATCATTTTAGAGTACATTCAATTCCCTGATTGAGACAATGAATTTTGCATTGGCAGACTGAATGATGAAGGGAGTGTTGTAATGAAACTCTACATTAAGACCATACTATATTACAATAAACAACTCCAGTACAACTACATGTAAGAGATTAGTGATATAAGGATAAAGATATCTAGTTTCATGTTAAAGTAGTTATAAGAAGAGACAACTTAATGTATTTTTTCTTCATGCATAATTATGATGGAAAATTATAATTTACCAATATAACTTGTCATGTACTATGAGTAATACTTTTTCCACCAAAATGATTCATTCGATCTATTGATAATGAAAGATATAGGTTTCTTGGATCATTTCCAAATTCAAAATACTCATAGTAAAAAAATTCATTGAGGAGAGTATATTGTTTGATGTAGTTTCTTATCTTCAATTCTTGTTTTTCATGTCATTTCAATTGTCTTATAGTTTCTAGACATCTACATATTCAACTAAACCGTGAAATTTTAGAAAAGTACCACATGCTTTTTGAAGTAATTGATTCAACATTCTTATATCGAGTTTCATCACACTTAGGGAATTTTTTGAGTGATTCATTATCATTTCAAAATAATATGAAATCCTTTGGGTAGGCAAGTATTTTATTCAGAGGCCATCCCCATTGAATATATAATTAATTTAGCAACATTTGTTTGACAAGGAATCTCACTCTCTTCCATTAGCATATAATTTAGGAGACCAAGCAGTTCTTTAAAGCTGGTGTCTCTCCATCTACTTCCATCATTAAAATAAATACAACTGAAAATTTAATATATTTGGTAACATCGGTATAAAATGGTTTGTTTACGTGTATTTTTAACTTCTCAAACAAATTTAGACAATCCTGAAGGCCACCTTCAATCACAATTTTCATTTCTTCTATATGATCTCCACAATAATTCACACTAGTATTCATATCAAAGGATTCATAAATAATAGTATCAACTCAATCAGTATGTACATTCATTTTTTCCCTATATTTAGTCAAATATTTATAGCTTCGATCTATTCCCTGACAAATCAAATATTCTTAAAACTCTTCTAAATGATTTCATCTTGAATAAAAATAATTTAAATATAGATAATGAATTTGAGAATGGTCATATGTATGATCTGCTTCAAACTTTATAAACTCTTTAATTCCATCCCCATACACTTTTTTCATATGATCGTCATCCATCTATCTGTTATTCATATCCTTCTTATTAGGTTCAATAATATTCATTGATTACAATAAATAAATAAATACACACAGGGTATGTATATAATGTATATACATTTGTATGTAAACAAAGTATCATAATTTGAGTGTAAATATATAATTATTTATATTTGTGTATATAAACATACTTTTGTGAAAATGTATAAATCCCATGTTTTGAAGAAGTATGGAATCTTTAAAATCGAATCATATAGTTGTTGATACTTCTAATAAATTTGATTATTTTCCAAAGAAAAATTCCGTACACACTTTAGACACTCAAGGAACTAATGAAAAAAATGGTAATAATAAAAAGGATACAAAATTATAGTTTTATCAGGAAATAGTGTCATTTTATTGTAACAAATAATTTTATGATGATGTAGCCAAATTACTCTACCCTTAATAAATTTAGTTATATACATAATATATATATATATATATTTTTAAATATATAGAGATTCATTTAAATTAATTTTTTTATTATACATTTTTAAATATATACATTTATACATATATATATATATATAGACACAATAACATCCTTGCAAAATTAAAGTGAAGGGCGGATCTACATTCCAAAATACCAAAATAAGAGGGAACCCTAGAGATCCAAAGTGAAAACCTCTTGGATCTAGGAAATTAATTTCTCAAAAAACATTGAAAAATATTATTGAAAAAGGGGTTTCGAATATAGGGTTTCAGAGATAAATTATAGGGGAAGAAGAACAAAAAATCATGAAACAATGAATGATAAATTAAAATGGAGTATTATAATCACACACCTTATGTATTAGGAGGGTTTATTCATCTGAGATATTTGAGGAGGTGGCGATAGAGGTCAAGTTCCGCGAGAGATTGAATATTGTCAGTGGGTGGGGTTTCTGTTAGGTTGGTTTTAAAATACTGTAAAGGGTTTTACCAACACTTTCAAAAAGGCAATAATAAAATATAAGTTTATCAATGGTTCTCATTTTAGCACAAATAAAAGCATATTTTATCAATACTCATTTTAAGGGTTGATGAAAAATGTTTAAAATATAGTACAAAAATATTAAATAAATAAATATTAAAATGAATAAATTATAATAAAACATAAAAAAATAATTAACATTATTCATGAATAAATAAAATTAAATGAATAAACATTAAAAATGAGTGAAATGTAATAATTAAAAATTAATAGACTTTAAAAATATTAAAAAATGAATAAGTTTAATTTATTATATAAATATTTTAAGAAAATAAAATGAATATATATAAATGAAAAAGATTACATATTAATTATGTATGTTATAACAATGTTGAGAAAATTAAATTTTAATGAATAAAAATGTATAAATAAATATTTAAAATAGAAAAATCACAAAAAATGTAATCGAATAAATATCAAAATTAAATAAATTTTAAAAAAGAAAAATTTATTCACATTATTAATGTATAAATAATATTAAATGAATGAGTGCAAGAAAAAGTGAAATTTAATAGTTAAAAATCAATATATTACAAAAATGGTAAAAAATGAAAAAGTGTTTGTAATTAAAAAGATTATTTAAAATCAAAAAATGAGTATATATTAAAATTGAAATGAATATATATTAATTATATAAATTGAAACCCTATTAAAAATATTAAATGTTAATGAATAAATACATACGTATATATATATATTAAAAATGGATAATATATAAAACTATTAAAAATATATAAATTAAAAAAGAATAAATTTTAAAAATATTAAAAAATATATATTATTAATTAATAAATAATATAAAAATTAATAAATTGGAAAAAATATTTAAAACTAATAAATGGTATATATTAAATAAAAAAATAAAATTTGAATAAAATTTACCAATTAATAACATACTATATTAAATATTAAATATTAATAAATAAAATTCCAAAATGGATATTAAAATTTGAATAAATTATAAAAATATTATGTGTGTGTGTTTGTTTCTATATAAAATTTCATTAATCACATATATGTTTGTGTGAAATTAATTTATCTATATATAACACAAGTCTGATATATATCAAATTGAAAAAAAAAGCATTTATATAAAATTTTATTAATTGTATATATTACTTGATACTAATTAATCAATATTTTTAATTAATATTAGTTTTTAATTAATTTATAAACCATTTTTCACTAAATATATGACTGATTAAGTGTAAATACATATTTTATATTATATCAATCATATTTGAGAAAATATTTTATGTATATATATATATCCATATTAATATATTTCTATATTAAAATATTAAATATAATAAAAAATTAAAATGTTTAAAAACTATTAAAATGAATAAATTAAAAAATATATTAAATGAATAAATATTAAAATTTTATAAATTATAAAAATAATTAACTTTATTAATGAATAAATAATATTAAATGAATGAATGGAAAAAATGAGTGAAATTTCACTAAAATTGAAGAGATTAAAAAATATTAAAAAAATAATATGAGTTATTAATTATATAAATTTAAATAAATGAATATATATTAAAATGAAAATGAATACATATATTAATTACGTAAAATACAATTGTATTAAAAGTATTAAATTTTAATAAATATATATGTATAAATAAATATTATAAGTGAATAAAACTACAAAAATATTAAACAAATAGATACTAAAAAATCAAAAAATAATATTTAAAAATTAATTAATGAAATGAATAAAAATAATGATGAATAAATTTAAATATATATATATTAAAAAGTAATAAATAGTATATACTGAATTAAAAATTAAAAATGAATAAAATTTAGTAATTAATAACATAATATATAAATTTTAAATTTTAATAAATAAAATTTTAAAAATATAATGTTAAAAACTATGTATGCGTGTTTATATATAAAATTGAATTTATTTTATATTTGTATGTGAAAAATTAATTATCTATATATTCATAGGTTTCATATATGTTAGATTGAAAAAACAAATTTTATTGATATAAAAAATGTTCTTTAATGACTATTAATATTCATTAGTCCCTATTTTTAATTAATATTAATTTATTAATTTAATTATAGACCATTTTTCACTAAATATATGATACATTAATTGTAAATTCATATTTAGTATTATATAAATCTTATTTATGAAAATGTTAAATATATATATATATATATATCAATATATCTATTTATATATTAAATATGTATTTTTATAATATATAATGTTTTCTAATATGATCACCTTTTACCAACACTAAATAAAAAATTGATAAAGGTCATTATTTTTAGTGCTAAATAAATGTTCTGATAAATATAACATTTATCGAGGATAAAAAAGTGCTGATAAATGTGGTAATTTTGTCAGTTCTTTTTTGGGTGTTGATAAAGATACCCTTTATGAGTAATTTTATATAGTGCTCATAAAACCTCCTGTTTATCAGCATGTATTTTTAGTGGTGATAAAGGCTATCACTCAATATTCATGGTTATGTAGTAGTGAGATCATATCTTTCTCATGCGAATGTTCAACTATCTATCCATGTGAGGTTTAAAGAGTCATAGAAGGAGGATGTGGTATTGTAGAAGAATATGAGAAATTTTCCTAAGTTCATCTATGATTGTGATGGGATGGTAAGGTTTTAAATCCAAGTATGTGTCCCATAAATATCATACTTAAAAAATAAGTTTTTAGATAAAGCTCATATTTTATCATTCTTTATTAATCTAAGAAGTAAAAAAGATGTAAGGAGACCTGAAAGAGTATTTTTAGTGGGATAGCATGAAAAAAGTTATTTTAGAGTATGCATATCAATGATTTCTATGTCAGTAGTTTATGGATGATAGATATAAGTCTAAGGGGATTTTATAACCATTACCCAAACTATAATGTAAATAGGAAAACATTGCAATTGATTCCATCATCAGACTCCCTAAAATATCTAAATGGGACAATATTACTTTGGTTATAGTTAATCACCATATGAAATCATCACATTTCATTACAATCAGAGAATATTTTTCACTTGATCATCTTTCCAATATACTCATTAAGTTAATGGTAGGCTTTCATATAGTTTTACATTCTACTGTATCTGATCAGGGTTCATGGTTTATGTTGAAATACTAGAGAAGTCGTCAGCAAGTTTTGAATACAAGGTTTAACTTTAGCATTTCATATCATCCTTATACATATATCTAGTATTATAAGACCATTCAAACCCTGGAATATATGTTGAGACATTTCTCTTTTTATTTCAAAGGTTGTTGGGATCAACACCTTTCTTTGGTAAAGTTTTCTTACAATAATATCTTTCAATCGAGCATTTGGATGGCTCTGTATGAATCCGTCTATGGCATAAAGTGTAGAACATAAACATGCTAGGATGAATTTTTATAATGAAATATATTAGTACTTGATAAAGATGCGTAAATGAAATATAAGTTCAGATCCATTTAGTAGCACATCAGGTAGCTCAATGTTGGTAGAAAAATTATATTGAAATTATCTATGATATATAGATTTCAAAGTTAGTGGCAAGGTATTACTAGGAATATCTCCTTAGAATTAGGTTATAATATTTAAAAAGAAATTAATATTAAGCCCTATATATATCAGTACCATTAAAATTATTTATTGTATCGGGATGGTAGATTACCACTTGTGGCTTCAACAAAATATCTCTCAAGTTCACAATGTGTTTCGTGTATATATCCTGAGGAAGTGTAAACCTGATTTTTCATAAGTAATGAACTCATAGGTTCTACAAATGGGGAATAATCCCTCTTATGAGGAATAGCTTCTAGAGATTCTATATTTAAGATAAAAATTATTTTTAAACAAGTCTACTCACTTGGTCAAATTTTTGTAGTGAAACCATAAAATGGAGGAAGTTATGTGGGAACCCAAGGATGTGATGAAGAAGAAGTATCCTCATCTGTTTGTAAAGGAGACATGTAATTTTTATAGTGATATTTTTATTATGGGTTATAATGTGACACCTAATTATTTTATGATATATTTCTCTTTAAATAATTTTAATTTCTTGGATGACTTTCTTTACATGCAACGCCATGTTTAAATGAACCATGATATACAATTGAATTATTTTAAAATAACAGTGATTTCCAAGCCATGATGATGGTGAGTATGGGTAGGAATAACTAAATTATGAAAAAAATATTTTTTACACTTGTAAAAAAATTATTCAATTGTTATCAATTGGTTAGATATGAAAATTAAATCATTTGAAAGAAAATAAGTTATTTTTCAGAAGAAAAAAATTGTGTGTACATAATTTATTTTAATCAAAGTAAATTAAATTAATAAATATTTATTAATTATGTTAATTATATTTATATAATATATATCCAATCATGTATTTTAACATTCAACTAAAAGTTTTTACATTGTAAGGAATGAAGATAATATCGGTTTTATATTTAAAAATGAATATTCCTAAAAATATATTTTCATTGCGCACTTATTTTAAATTGAATTTCTACCACTAATATAAATTAAATCTTATATAAATGTATTTCATATTTTTAATCATCTAAATTAATATAATTTAATAGGTTAACTTAATTTTTTCCCACAATGAATAGTAAAAATAATAATATTTTGTTACTATAATTATGGTTAAAAGAAGTTTAATGGGGGATTAAACTATGATATAAAGGTAAAAATGACACTTTATCTTGTTTAAATTTAATCAGTTAAAGATATTTTTACCAAAAATTATCTTAAATTCTCTTTATTGTATATTTTCTATCAATTTAAAATGATAGTGACATTGTAATATTAAAATATTTTAAGTAATTTCATGTTTATCCCTCTCTTCACTTATAGAAGGGAACCTCTTCTCATCCCTTATTCATAAAAATTGATAACTATATCTCAAAAAATAATATCCCTAAAAACTTCCTATATTCATTTAATTTTTTATAGATCTATTTTTCCTACCATAATACAATCTTATGAATTCTTAGCATGTAAGCCAGAGGAGGTCTCCCAAAGAAGTGTTAATCATCTTACTCGAATATTTCAAAGTTTATCGCTTCTTTTACATCCTATAAATCTATTGTATCATTATTAACATGATTAATCTAGTATCATAACTGTAATTATATGTTATTATGATTATTTTACAACATTTTTCAAACACCATTCCCTCAAATGGTAAATTAAATTATCGCGCATGCGTATATGTGGACTACCGCCTCCACATATCGATATTATTCATTTTACATCATCATATTTAATGGTTGGTCATTATGATGGATTTAGTTTTTGTATCTTATATTTATTACATAGTTATTATTCATTAATTATAATATTTTATCTTCCTTCTTACCTTTCCATCCTTTGGAAAATGATAACACTTCTCAGGCGTACATTTACACCACCACCTTCACCAACTGATGTGATTCGTTGTTTATTTCTGATTTACATAGATTATAGTAATGATAGATTTAATGTATATATATATATATGATATTAATGATATAATAATTATTCTATAATGTTCAATTATTATTTACCTTTCCTTTATTCCATTCATAGAAAAGTTGAAACATCACTCATGCGTAAGCACGGACCACCATCTCCACGAAGTGATCTAATTCATTCTTTATCACTGATTCAAATGAATGATTATAAAATATTATATTATTATGAAACAGTGACCAATGTTCAAGTGTCGAAACCCTGGAACTGAAACATATAATGAAAAAAAGGCCGGTTTTCACCCAAATGTTCATTTTAATGAGGACGTTATTATTAAATTGATAATTTGAAATTATAAAGTAATTTTACATAGTAAGTTATGTATGATTATATTTCTATAATATATTTATAATAAATATATATTAATTATATAGGATATTAAGTGTTTGAAGAAATACGGAACTTCATTTATGTATTTATGTTATTATCTAATTTCTTTTCAGGAATGCCTGTTCTAAATTTACATTTAAGGAAATTATATATATATTATCATTTACACAAAAAAAATTATTTTTCTCTAGTAATTCTTATAATTTCTAAGTAATATTAGTTTTTCCTCTCTTTGGTACATAAAAGGACCAATAAAGTGTTTTTAAATAAAAACTGACATCATTTCCTCTTCCATCATCAAACATTTTCTTCCATGCCCATGCTCATAAAAAAAATTAAATATTTTACTTAAATTAAAAATATTTTACAAAGGTTATTTTCATTACCTTTTACTTTTTTTATAAATTTTTAAAGGAAATATTATTAAAGAAACATTTTATGAACAATGCATTTTTTTATTTTTTTTTTAAAATGTGAAAATAATATTCACATTTAACATATATGTATTGAATATATTATCATTACATCATGATCATTATATGATTTCAACCTTACTATATATGTTTCCATGGTTATTTAAAAAAATTCTCAATATTTTCAGAATTATTAGTTTAAATGTTATCAAAAGAAAATGATATTTTTCTTATGCTTTCAAAGAAAGGATTAAAGGTCCTTTTAAAAATATTTTTTATCAATGCCAATAGGTTTTAAGGATTTTTATGATTCATAGTGGATATGATATTATGATACCATACACATTATTTATCAATATGGATCATGCTAATGTTGATTTAATAATGACTCTATGTAAACTTTTTCTTTACTACAATTTAATAAAGTTATGATTAAACCATTAATAAACAAATCTATTTTTCATGGGTTATGATATGATGAAATGATGAAATTTTTATGAAACTAATTTTCTTTTCCTGATTTATGTATATAGTCTCCAAAAACATGAAACCTTTAAGGATCTAGGGTGGGTTTTGTTATGATATCTCTTTAATATTCATATAAAATGATGTGATATATATATATATATATATCAGTGTGTGTGTGTGTGAGGCTCGGGTTGCCCCATAATCATTCTTAGTACTTCCCACATCCCTACTCAAGGGTACCAGCTGATAATAAATGTTTTTGGGGAATATTTTGTTGATAATAATTTATATAATTTTCCAAAATTTATTCTTATTTAAAGATAAAATGGAACTATGTGTTTTATCTTGAAATTGAAAATTACATGAAAAGTATTATTTTTTCATTTAATTTTAACTTACTAATTATGTCATAAATTTTTTTTTGTTCCAAATTTTGATTTAAAATGTTATAGACATATTATTAACTGATTTTAATAATTTTTTAATTTCTTTAATTAATTATGGATCACATATTTGGAGGGCTGAAAATGGAAATTATTGAAGAGCTTGGTCGGATTAGATAAATTGGTCCTTTGTTCACTATTTAGGTCATAAAATTTTCATTTATGAATGTAATGGGCTTAGATTTTTCTAATTATGAGAGTATTAAATTACATATATTTTATTGTACTAGAGTAAACGATAGTTTATGAGAAAACTCTATCAAAACGAAGGCTCAAGTTAGAGTAGCTTTTGGAGAAAGAATGATTCATGTAAACTTTTTTTGATTTGAAACCATTTCCCTCCCAAAATATATTTAAATTATATTTTCACTTATCAAGAGGGTTGGTAAATGATTTTGGAAGTTTTTTATAAAATGGTTGGTTCTATTTCACTCTCTATCCATTTTTATGAATGAATCCTTTGTGCATGGATCTATTCCATGAAGGCATTTTTCTCCCACCGGTTCTTTGTGTGACTTTTATTTTATTCTAGTAGTCTCTTTTATACATAAATAGAAGGTATTTATAATTATATTTTACAATTTTTATTTTTATTCCTGGTTATATAATAAAATAGTATAGATGATATTGTGTGTTTCTATTTCAAACCATTACTTATAAAAATCATCTCTATAATAACAATTCCACCAATTAGATCGTAGTTCCTTTTATCTTAGATATTATTCTTAATTATTTCATTAGTTTTTTTATTCCATTTAATCAATTTAATTCATAAAATTATTGTTAATTAGATGATTATATAAAGTTAAGATCACTCAAATGATTAACACATTGACCGTGAAGCCGATATTGTGTGAATCAATAGAGTGGAATATTAATTGTAATATTTAATCAACATGAGATCAATTTATTAAGATTATAATCTAATAATAAAAATCAATAAATTCTAATTTATATAGTTTATTTTATTCTCTATTTTTCCATTGATCATATGATAGCTTTTGGACCACAATCAAAGTAGGGTGCCATGATTGGAGGTCACGAAGTTAGCTTAGGGTATATGGTCATGTTTTCTTCTATTGGGTTAAAGGGTAAAATTTTAGGGAAACATAATTGAATTATTTTCATCTTAATGTATAATTATTAATCATTAATTAAGTTTTAGGTTAGTTCAAACATTATCATTCATATTTATGATTTCAAAGTAAGTGTTTTCTCATTTGATTCATTTTGTTCGAAAATCAATTACCCAAAACCGTCCTATTTTTTAAAAAAAATGTTAACATATTTTATTTTATTCCTTTTACCTTTTGGGGGATTTTTAATTCACTTAATACTCAATATATATAACTTAGGTCATACACTATGCTATACTTAGTAAAATAATCAAAAATATTTTGAGAGCGTGTGTGACAACACTCATTAAATTGGTTCCATTATCAAGGAGAAAAGTTATTTATTAAATACCTTTTATTATGTGATTAAACTATTATTTTCATTGAAAATGTATTAATAAAATGGAATTAGTAATTTATGAACCTTCCTTTAGTAAAAATTTTGAAATTTTTTCAAAACAACTAAGAATCTTTTAAAAGTATTCTTGTAGGGGTGATTTGTTTTATGATTTCATTAGAGACCTCAAACAAGTACTTGAGTACCAATATCTTGATATATTGTACAATTAACTCACTAATTTCTCAAAATATTTTTCTAATTTCCATCAACCTGAGGCCAAGGATCAAAAATATCTACTTATATTTGATGAATATATTAGGGAGGTAGAGACTATATTGAAAAATTATTCTCTCACGTACCACTCAAAACTCCTTCTAATAAACCTACAAGAATAACTTTTACATGATTTTGATCTAATAAAGTGAGTGGAATTAACTTTGTATTTTCTTGTTTTTTATTTTACATTATTTTTAAATCCAATTCACTACCCACAGTTTTATTCTACAAAATTATCTCCTTTTGTTTCATTGTTAAGTGATGATGGTGGGGATGGAATAAACATCATCAAGGATAATATGGTGTTAGAATTTAATGGTGAAAAAATTATCTTGGTTTTTAAATATGACAAAAAATTCAATAACAATGAGGGTGATCATGAATATTTGAATTCTTATTGTTTTAGTCCTGATCAAATGAAGTTGTTAAATGAATTTTCATATGATTTTTTTCAGAATCAATAATTTCAAAAACAAACCTAGATGTTTTTAACGAAACTACATAAGAGGTGGTAGTTGAAGAGTAATAAGATATCAAGAATCATGTGGTGATGCAACTTTCTCCTCTACATTAATATTAATATCTATTAGAGGGAGACACCAAAAGAGTAGATATAGAGTACCCCTTCCTTCTTTCCCCTATCCCAAATTATTACTTATTTTATTTTTCTATTGTAGGGGTGGGATCATTTTTCAATTTTCCTGGGTGTATCCACTCTTGTTACCCACATAGGGATATCAATGGAAATATCATGTGGTGGTTCCTTCCAAAATAATATAATCCACCTTTAGATATGGGATAATCAAATATAATTTTCTAGATCTAGACAGTATAAACACAACAAGTGTTAGGGGATAACCCTAGTTTATCTTTACTTTTTCATGAATAATTACTTATTTTATTTATAGTGATTTGGTTCTTTTATTTTTTAGGTTGTATATGCTGGTAATTAAGATCCTAAATCAAATCCATGAAATAAACAAACTAACTAGGTTGTCTCTCTCATTATTATTTGATTCATGTCCTACACTAGATGATTGAAATTTAATTCATATAGGTAATTTAATTTAAGTGTGGGGGATGAAATATTGATTAAATTATTTTGGACTTTTCTTTTTGTGTGATTCTTATTTAAATAATTATTGTTATCAAAAATAAAATATTAAAAAAAACAAAAATAAATAACAAAAATAAATCATTCCACAAGTCCATTACTTTCATGAAAAAAATTGAAAATAATTGTTTGATTTTTTATTCCTCATGGTAATCATGTTAAACATGGGAATTTTTTCATCCTTAGTGGTTAATTTTAGTAAAAATTGAATTTCTAAAATGATATTATTTATTTTCTATTTATGAATCCTTTATGTTTTTCACAATATTCATTATTTGTATTTTGTGGGAAAATTATGTCATTTAATCCCTCTAGACCCCTCACAACCAATTATGGATTGTGATTATCACTTACTCTATTGAAGGTATAGAAAAATTAATTAATATTTTTCAAATTAAAACATGGTCTTTTCATATATTCATTTATCTTATGATCAATTACACTACTATAACAGATTAACCTATGTGTGTGTACCAGATATCTAACTATTTTAATCCTTAAAAAAGTAAAAAAAATAAAATAAAAAAACAAATATGGGAGTGATGAAATTTAAAACATTTGGAGATATCTAGGTTGGGATCTTAAGGTTTAACTTCTGGGAATTCTTAAATGAGTGGATTTTAGAATTTTATTACAAAGGATGTGGAAAAAATTGGTGGAATAGATTAAGGTAAGCAGAAAAGTTTTTCCTTGACAAAATATATTTTATAAAGGGTTGAGGGATAAATATAAAAATATTATCATAGATACACATGTGTAATTTATAGAAAATATGACTCATAACATGTTTCAACCGGATTAAATTCATTTATCTCACTAGATTTTGTTATGATGCAATTAATGAGACACTGAATTCCTAATTTTTTGAGATTGGATTTTTTTATTCTTTCTATGCTCGTATTTTAATCATGGATTGGGAAATTTCAACATGTATTATTTTCTAGATAACATGACATGGGGATTTGTTTTAGAATTAAAATAGAAAAGTGTGGGGGAGTTGATATTAGATGTTATTATTGAATATCTAATTAATAATAGTTATATAATTTCCCCGTATTCATAATTATTATAGATTTAATTTAAATGTGTGTTTTGAACTATAAATTAAAAATTCTAATAAAATTATGATTCTACCAATTAAATTTTAACATATAATTTTTTTCAGTATAATTTTTATTTAACATTTTATGATCTTATTATTCACTAATTTTTCTATATTTTTAATTAAGATAATTAATGTTGGATCTTACATTTAAAGGGATAAAAATGGACATTAATAAAGAGCTTAGTTGGATTAAATATATTCGAACTCTATTCTCTATTTAGATAATAAATTTTTCAACCTTGTGTAGAATTGGATGAAATATTTCTAGAAGTTAGAGGATTCAGTTACATGTATTTTGTTAAATTGGAGTAAAGCCTATTTTACTTGGGAAATTAGTCAAGAATGATTCTCATGAAAAAGTAATATTTGGAGGTAGAATGGAACATGTACAATTTTTTTAATTTAAAAACCTATCCCTCACACTTTATATTTAAATGATATCTTTAGTAATTTAGGGGGTTTTTAAGGATTGAGTAAAGTTTTTCAAAAATTGGTAGTTTCATTTCACTATCTAACCATTTTGAATAATAAATCCTTTATGCAAGGATCTCTTTTAAGGATGTTCTCATCTCCCACCTCTACTTTGTATTAATTTTATTTTATAATTTTAATATATTTTACTAATAAATAAAACTTCATTATTATTTTTATATTTTCATTTTTCTTCTTGGTGTTGAAATATAAGAGTGGAGGATATTTTGGGTGTTTCCATTTCAAACTTTTCCTTATGAAAATCGCCTCTATGATAAAAATTCCACCCATGGGAGAGTATATATTTTTGTGGTTGATATTATTGTTACCTCCTTAGTTAGATTTTTTGAATCCACGTACTCATTGTAATTCAGAAAAAATATTTTTAATGAAATGAGTTTTTAAAATTAAGATCACTCAAATTATTGACACATTTACCGTGAGGTAGGATTATGTGAATCCCCATAGAATCACTTTAATTTTCATATATAATCAACATGGGATAAACTCTTAGGTTTTATATATAATAATAATAATCAATAAATTCTCATTTATAGAGTAGGGTGATATCATAATTATACACTGATCATTGGATAGCTTTTGGACCATAATCAACGAAGGGTGCTTGGATCGGAAATCTTGAAGTTAGCTTAAGGTTTGTGGTTTTGTTTTCTTCTGTATGGTTCAAGTTTAAAAAATTATGGAACAATAATTGAATTAATTTCATATTAATGGTTAATTATTAATTATTAATTAAGGTTTATGTTAGAATGACCAAAATAATTCATATTGATGTTTTCAAAGTATGTTTTTTCTTGTTTATTTCACTTTTTTCAGAAAAAAATCCACCAAAACACCCCCTCATTTGTCCTAATTTTACAACTCTTTTCTTTATTTATTTTTAACTATTCTATGATATTTCATTCACTTAAACCTAAATATAGGTGACCTAGGTCAACCACTATGTTTCACTTTGTAAAAAAATCAAAACTATTTTGAGTTTGAGTGACAATTCTAATCATGAAGGACACATATCTAGGCATTCTATGATCACTAAATTAATTAACTTCTCACCCAGTAGGATTATTAAATATCATAATAAACCATTATTATGATTTCCTTATCCATATCTTTATAAGATTCATAATTATTAAAATATCATGGGGTGACATTCGTTCACAGTAACCTCAAGTAATGGGGTGTAGGTGTATACCCAACATAAACCTAGACATAAACAACAAAAAATAACTATTATTTATTAATGATCCAATATCTATTTAAATTCATTTTAAAAAAAACCTTGTAAATCCACTAGGAAATGTAACTTAAATGAAACATCATGTGAGGGTGTGCATTCATCATCTTAGTATGTCCTCAAGATAAGCTAAAAAAACCAACATATAAATATTTTTTCAACCATGATTTGTTCAAATAATCTCAATAAACCTAGAAGGTTCACGATGAAATCATAAATGATGGATAGAAAACAAATTTAAAGGGTGATGAATGAGGAAATCACCTAGATTCACCATGAAATCTAACCAAAATCATCCCAAATAGAGGGGGGAATAAAGTGGAAAGATAGAGGAGACCCTCCTAGGTCACACTTTTATAAGAGGGTGAAGAGAGAGGTGAGTGGGATAAATTTCATGGGGGGACTTTAATAATTTCTGACATTTAATGAAAAATCTATAGTTCTCATAGTTTGGTCAAACTCTTTTCCAAACCATGCAATAAATATGTAGTTGATATTGTATCAAGTCATCCACTTCGCATTTTTTGGATACATAGTTTCCCATACCATGTTTCAGCTATGAAAATCCATCTAAACCCAAATTTATAGGTTTTATACAATTTCTCCACAACTATACTCCAATCCTAGACCCAAATCTAACCTCAAAAATTTCCCAATATGGTTTCCCCTAATCGTGTGTCAACCGTACACATGGAGAAACACTTTAAAAAGATATAAATTAAGACTAAATATCTCAAGGCTCACCCGATCATATGACACCTATTGAGCCTGGATTAATATCCAAAAAACATATTATAAATAGGCTCTAACTCTCAAAATTCAAAAACAAATATCAATTCCAAAAATGACCCCAATATTGGAAATTTAAAATTTAAAATTCCCATTTAATTTATAACTCAGAAATTACATGGGGTATTAAAATATATACACTATAAAACTCCTCATCCTTGATAATCCTCATTAGACCTTATCCATAACCCTCATCCGATCTCACTCTTCGATTCATGATCAAATCATCCCATTCTATCACTAAATGGTGAATGAGATTCTGCTGCACAACACTAACCATGGGGCATGTTATTAATCTGAACATGAGCTACATATCGTTACATTCACTGAATTATTGAGATATTCCTTAATAACACATGTTTATATCAAAACATGATGGTTTAATCAATTAAATCAACCCTACATGCAAATCATTTTTTCCATTTTATATAAGTCGACTTATGGATATCTGGTACCCCAACTTACAACCACGGACACAAACAGCTGAAACACCAACATCATACAACACAAAAACAACCAAGGATTACACATCATAATAACCTGATTCATCTCCACATCCCATGCAAGATTCATCTTCTCCAGTAGCTGATTCCCATTCTGGATGCCTCCAGAAGCTTCCACTTTGAACCCAACTCCTCTGCTAATCAAGAAAAAATTGCTCTAGAGAAGCCTGTTTTCTCACGCTACCCTTTTTAAAAGCCACATTCACCTCACTATTCCACTTTGAGGCAGATCTAGTTCGCATCGGTCTTCGAAGAAAATATTAATCCTTCCTTGGTCTTCTTCTTGGTGTAACAGGCAACAGTCTGTCAGCCATGGTTATGATCTACTTCCCACTTTGAACAAAGTCGTTGAATGAGCGGCCGACTGAACCGCTCTCATTTTCTTTCCCTCCCCCAACACTCTCCCTTCTGGTTCCCACTCGGTTCCTCAAAATAGAATCATTGCACCCAAATTTTTTCCCCGGCCTCTAATCAGGAGTGTTACACTCCATAAAGGGTGGGCACCTCTCCTCAGTAGTAGTTTTAACAACAGGTTCAGATTTATCCCCTAGCCTCTCATCCATATTGTCCACCAAATAACAGTTACTGACCTCACTGGTGTTGTCTTCCACAGTCATGGTACCTGTTTCATGCCCCAAGAAATCAATCTGATGGTCCTACAGGACCTCCTCTCAAACTGCGGCTGATTCACACCCCCTACGTTCAACTTGCTGGCCCTCCAAAAACTCTACACCACCATTACCTCCTACAATAATATCCTCCTCTAAGACCGCAGCTAACATGTCTACAGAGAGTGATTCAAACCTGTTACTCAAGGATATAAAAGGTTTAGCCAGTGGATCCATACATTTAGAATCCTTAGCGCTGGCCATGGAGACCTCCTCCGCAGTGTTGGACTCCCTACCATCCTCAATCTACACTGAACCCAGACCAGTCAAGGAAGAAGTGGGCAATCCTAAGTCCTGCTATAGCCTTTTCAGAACCCAATAGACCTTCGGATTAGCCCCACCAGAAGCCTCAGGATCCTAGTATACCTCAATAGAAACCTTACGAGACCCAGAAGAAACGTCGTTCACTGTTGCACTAGACAAAAGGGAACCCCGACCTTCATCAACTGGCAACGCAACTCTCGAATCCGGATTCTCCTTCACAATATTCCTTACACCATCCTCAGTGATCACAGAAGCAGATTGCTCATTACGGTGGAACTTCCTCAACCGTGACACATATCCACCTCGGAAGACCTCAACAGAATTCCCCAATCTCTTGCAAGAGCCATAGAATTCAGTCAAATTTTTGTAAACAACCCTTTGTTTACATCGGTATTCCTCACCGATCATGATCCAAACGAAATCGAAAGGGCTGCGAGAGGAATCCATTTTCACACACACTCTGGGATTCACCAAATGGCAGACCGTCTCAGTACGAATATCAGAACAAATGTATCTCCCAACCAGATTTCCCAACATGCAAATAACCAAAGGATTTTGAAACAAAAGAGGCAGAGAAGCAAAACTTACCCAAACCACTATGGAAGGCAGTTCACGATTCATATGAAGATCAAAGGACCAGTGAAGCAGAAGAATGTGGGATCCATTGAAGCTACAAGGAGCCCTCAACCAAGCTTGTATGACATCAGCCTCAGATTCAAACCTAATCATGATTTTCTTATTGTCGAGTAATCCAACCACCGCTCTTTCACGGAGGTCCCAAGCTCCGAAGAAAAATCGGTCAAAGTCATCAAATAAAGGCCTCATGTGCTTGAACCGAGCCACCAGAGTGAGATTCAACAAAGCAGAGGAATCCATAAACTCAACTAAGGAGAGTTGAAGGTTCGGTAGTCCGTAAATAAGATTTGGAACTTTGGGGTTTAAGGAGGATTTCGGAAAAGGAGGAAGGAACTCCGGGTTGGAGAAAGGTCAGAATGACCTAGCTTTCCCCTGAGATGGTGATTCCCCCTCCCCCACCAAGGCGGGAGGAGCCAGCGCAAAGGCCACCATCGACACCAGACTGGGGAGTCCATTGCAGGAGCGGGAGGCACTTCTCACTCTATTTTTTCCCATTCTTATGAAAATATCTATGAAAATACTTTGTTCATAATGTCTGATTCTAGGGTACGGTGCTCCCCACCATCAGAATCACCTACTATAACACATTATATGTGGTCCAATAATAGGATTAGTTTATATACCAATGCATTGTACTCAATTTCATATCAAAACACTGGTCAGTCCTCCTCTATTTTAACATTATAAAAAATGCTTGGTCACACCCATTGATATTTTATCACATCACCCGATTTTAATTCCTTGATATATATATGAATAATGGTATCATCCAACGCCCAAATATAATTCTAAAGTATAAACTTATTTTATTTTTCCCTAGTTATATCCTCAACCAACCAAAATAGTCATCGTGCTCTCACCCTGAGCACCATCACATCTCTGATTTGACTCATGAATGTATCAAATAAAAAAACTCTAAGTATGATTCCAACAAATGGACTTCATCTAATTTAATATTTTAAATCAATGTTTTTTATTCACCAAGGAACCAGATAAAGTTAGATTCACCTACTCAATGGAATATTTGTTCCATATTGATCATCCAATGACTAGTAACATCGCCTTCATAACCCAACCAACATGAGGGTCTTACCTTCATGACCCATGCTCTGTCTATCACCATATACAATGAATGGATGTGGTTTTCCATCTCATAACAATTCCCCAACATAAAAAATCTATCACAACATATTACTAACTCACCAGGAATGTTTCCCTTAGAATCCACTGAAATTCCATTCCTAATGAGGTCCACTATCCATCTTCACTAAGAATTTTCATACCAGACTACCCCTCTCAAGGGACAAGTCTCGTCCACGTTCATATAATGGAATCATCCTATGAAAACTTGTGTTGAGAAAAACCCATCCATATGATTTGGTTTATTATAATTCAACCAATATAAATATTGGATAATTTTATATAGGTTTTTATTAACCCTTTAAATAAAAAATACTACATTCTTTTTTCCAAAACTAGTATCATAATTACCCTCATGGGGTTGATCATGAAATAATTCAATGCATGTATTATCTTAATAAGGGTCTCTATACATCTCTTACAATAGATACTTAAAATTCATAATCAATGATCATCCCACTATATATTCCACAAGACCTATCACCATAGAAAATATAATATGGTTCAACTAAGTATAATTTCACCAATAATTTATATAGGAAAACACTAAATAAGTCATTATTAACACTTTAAATATGTGAACCCTCTATCATCAATGATATTAATCAAAATAAAGTACAAATATGTTATGTGAGTATTTTGTGAAAAATATTATGCAAGTACATGGCCTCTTTCTAATGGGCCATAATCCAAAAACCCATAAATCCTAAATCCAAAAATCCAATTTCATCACACTAGGTGAAATAAAAATATTGTAAAATAAAAAACCAAGAATAATAGTCCCATATGCCAGGTAACATGGAATTTACATTAGAAATGTTTTCCATAATGAACCAGTCTATGATCTATCATAATGTTTGACACGCCCATATTCCTTGTATACTATTTCCCAAATAGTAATAAAAATGAAAAGGATACTTTGATATCACTTTTTAATGTTGCATTATCCTGGACCATTCGAATATTCTCTGGATTCGTGGTCACCACATGTCCTCATACATGCCTCCCTGTACACCAGTTGTTGCTAACTAGTAGTGATGTTCTAGGGTGTTTCCATGGAGAGACTATATACTCATATCATGGTCAAACACATTAGAAAAAAACCAATAAATATTCAACACAATATTAATCAGATTATGTGGAAGTAATAAACCAAAATCATGCTATAATAAATGTTATGTAGAAGCATACAATTATAAAGACCCACAGTCATATCAGTATACATTAACTAATCTCCCATTGGGCTAATAATATATACAAAAATAAAAAAATAATAAAAATAAAATGAGGCTCTACTACCATACTTGATCCTCCTAAACCTAGTATACAATCCTATCTAAGTTATCCTACTTGATTTTAAAACACTATGCCTCTGCCCAACCTGAACCTATGAATAGTGAAGTTAGTTTGGGTACCCAAGTGTTAGGATCGTCTGAGCTGGGTGTGAGTAAAACTCATTAGGGAACTATAAATTGTATCTTGTGTATAAACATCAAAGCAATGTATGGACATATGATATTCTCATAATAGTATAATAATTGTGGAAGAAAAAATAAATAACCCCCATTGATCTTTAGGTTATGACCTGACACATGGGATCAACTATACCTACATTAGCTAGTTTTAGAGTGCCTTTGATCATAATACATACTACTAGGGGGAATCACATCCTACCACAAACCCAAGTAACCATTCTTACATCGTCCAAAACTGGATGTACCTTAACAATCACTGCATGGGGGAACTTAGCAGCACCTAGAACCATATATAAAACACTCAAGATAACTAAATCTAATAAAATCTATATAGAAAACACCCAAGTAAAACTTATTTAACCCTAAACCATCACATATACCAAGGGATAACTCAGTCAACTTGGAACCATCTAAATAACACTTGATGAAAACTCTGTCAACTAGAAATCATCACATCCACCTAAGGATAACTTAGTTGACCCAAAATAAGGTATCATGCCTCAATTACCTAGGGGAAACTTAGTCCACTTGATTCCTACACCATAAATTCATATATCACAAAAAACATATGTGTGTGATTCACATAAATCACATATTCCCATAGAACAACCTCCATAGACCCATATTTCATACAACATATATGCTTAGGGGCTCGTCCTACATTGACTCTAATGCCAAACTGCATGAGTTTTCCATCTTATTAAACTCTTAACAAATCTCTTAGGCTAGCCTCTAAAGAAAAAATACATCTCCTAGCCACTATATTTATGTCAAGCTCACACCTTCAACACGGTTTATATGATGGCACTCAAAATAGATGTTACTTATCTCTTAGAGCTGCCCCTCACTTGTCTTAACATGGAACTAAGGCAATCACTAAGGGTCCACTATGCTACATCATAGTCATGACACCCTATGTCGGCCCCTCTATATCCTTCCAATACCATGGTAGAACCCCATCAATCATATGGCATAAAATCCCCCAAAATATTCATACTCTTATCATAGCTTAATCATCCTGGAAAAAAAGTAAATATTGATGTCACAAATGGGATATAGTCTCAATCCCATACCCTTTTTAAGTCACCCTAGTTCATCCCTTACACACATAACCAATCAAAAATACCTACCTAGGAAATACCCACCTAGGTACTCACATCTCATTGGTGTAGTAACACTCACTCCAAGCTCATATCAACTATCTTGGTGGCTTTAAGGCATCTCAAGGGTTTATCATGGAATACTAGTTCTAGTAATTCCTAGTCCATCTCACATTACTACTAAATGGGATTAATTAAACCTATCCATGTCCTATATGATCAATAAATGCAAAAAACTATCACAGTCATGGTGTAAACATGTCATATAAAAACATTACAATAATGGCCTTGAACATCATTAAATGAGGCACTAAATCAATGCTTAGGGGTCCATCATGTCCCTTAACACTTTACTTCTTCATTAATATGCATTAATTTTCATTAAATAAAATATTTAAATTAAAATTCTTAACATCCCTTATTCTTGAGACTAAATATCATAGGCATAAATAAATAAAATTTATTTTCTAAAGGGGTATTCTCAAAGAACAACTTACCTCATTTGATGTCATTTACATTTAAATAAACTCAACAAACATTCAAGATTATCCTAGTCTCTCATCACTTATCTAGGTCATAACCAAAGAAAATTAATTTAAATTAATTAATTGTAATAACTTATAATTAAATATTTTATTTAATTAATACAAATCATAATTTATTCTAAATTTAACTCATTTAGTCATAACACATAAAATCTCACCCAGAAACATCTTCTCACCGAAACCTCAATAAAAAGGGTGTGGTCTCCCTCAACACATACCCAAACCTAATCCATAAAAAATAACAATAATTATTAAATTCTTTGACTTCCAAATAAATTTAATTTATGTAAATCCCTAGGAAAAATCTATTGAGGGACGTAACTTTTTTGAAATGACATGTGGTAACATGAACCCACTCTTTTGAGATGTCCTCAAGCTAAGTCGAGCTAAAACCCCATTCTATCAGGATGATTAAACCATAATTTTAAATTTTTATCTCAGTAACCAATGTTATATTTCACCTAAATCAGAAATTATGGATAGAAAACAAAATGGATGGAATATGAATGAGGAACTCACCCAGATTATCCATGAAATAAAACTAAAACAACCCAAAATCAAGGAGGAAAATAAAGAGGGGGGGAGGATTCCAACCTAATTTGTTAATGAATAAAAGGAGTAATATATGTGGTTAGGGAGTCAAATTAAATCGGTTAAATTTTTTATTTTTCACTGTTAAGGAAAAATAATCACGCCACATGGTTTTTCCACCATGTTTTCCAAATCGTGCTCCAAGACCCAAGACCAATACAACCTACACAGTTTTCCTGCATGGTTTCCCCTAACTATGAATTAATCATTAATAGAGAAAAAAACTTTCAATAATTTCTAAAATTCACCACGAATCTCCAAGTCTTATAAGAGTACCCAAGATACCTCCTATAACTCGATCCATATAAAAAACCACTTAAGATGATCCAACACTAGGAATTAAAATATGAATCATGATTCTCAAAATGACTCTTATTTTGGAAATTTAGAAATTCAAATTCTCATTTAATTTTAAATCCATAAATGATATGGGGTTAAACAAAATTAATATTTAATTATTAATTTCAACATTATCAAATTATGTATCAAGTACGTTATTAAATATTTTATAGATCAAATTATTTATCTTAAATACAAAAATATTTCAGTGAGTAAAAATAATTTTATGTTAATAATAATGATTTAAATTTTTAAAATCATTAGTTACTAATAAATATTTATTTCATTAAAATAATAATATCATCATAATAATTAGACTATGTTTTCAACAATAGTCAATCCTTAAGATTCTAGGGAGCAGCAGAAGTAGTTGATCTTGTGCCCAAAAATAGGTTTTCATCAGTTTCTTCACGTTTCTCCTTAGAACTATATGAATATAAACCCTAAAATTCTAGATATATTATATATAAAATATATTTTATAATTAATACAGTTAAATAATAATTTCCTCTTTTATTGCAATTCTTTCTTTGTTATCAAATTGGTTGTCCACTCTAGTCACAACATCATTAGAATAAAGGATTCAAGTATAGAATCCCTCTAGAGGTATCCACACATGATCCACAAAACATGAAATTTCATGGATGGATCATTGCATGATAGTACTGAAGACAAATCATCTTGCATCATTCTGGTTAATTGAAACTATAATTCCTTCATGATTATAAGGGATCTATATAGATCTATCGGGACTTAAGAGGGAGGAGGAGGACCAAAACACTCCATTCTTGAGAGCCTTATTGAGAAGTCATCTCTTTTGATTCATAAGATTAATTAGAGAGACATATTTTGTAATATAAATCATACATCTTATAAAATATATAATTGGTTTTATATACTTAAGTCAGATAATATGTTATTATACAAAATCCCTTAAGCAATTTCAAAATTATAAGTAAATCCCACAATGAATAATAATAATATTATTATTATTATTATTTCCTTGGCATGATTTAAATTCAAATATATTAAAATGTCATTTCATTCATACCCTTAACTCAGCTTTCTAATCCTCCTCATCATTAATCATACCTTTAATAATAAATATTTATTTAATAAAAAATATCAATGTATTATTCATTCAATAAATATTTATGTGATAACTTGAATAAATATTATTATTCAGAACATTAGAATAATATAATTTAAATTAGTTCATGTAAGCACTTAGTGTGTGACCCTCTGGGCCTCTTTCTTAGTGGAATTGAGTTAATTGTACTAAATTCCAAGATCAACATCTAGAAATATTTCAAGGAACCCGTATATAATGAAAGAAATTTTGCTACAATATCCTCTATTTAACACTCATTTTGTAGTATAATTTTTTTGTCTAAATATCATATTGAGCATGTTTCATACTTGTGTCATCAACATATATGTCTGATATACCATTATATTAATTTCCTGAAAATAAATTTTTGATAAATCTTCCATGGACAAGGACATGATCAGATAGTTCAATTACAATCAACAGGCCTATGATATCTTCTTCCATTAACTTAAAAGGGAATTCCCTTTTCTTGACTAATTCAATATTATCATATCATTCATGACACACCTATCATTTCCTACCTCTCCATGAATATATTTCATCATAGTTTTCATCGATACATAAAATTACATGGATATTGATATAAAATAATAATAATCTCAAGTATAAGAACCAACACACGTGTTCACTAATATGAATAAAAAATAAAACAAATAACTTGTTGAATTCCTATAAGTGGGTATATTATTATAACCTTCCCACTTGGATATTATCATGTGTGAAATTATTGAGAAGATGTATCAATGTCTAATGATTTCTCTACACCAAGTATTTTTCATCACCTATGTCTCTTCAGATAGACATCATTCGACCATATGACATGCATTTAAAAATATCATTACCACTGCATGGGTCTCATCATAGTGGGTAACTATTATAACCTATCGATGTGATAGATACTATAAGGAACTTATAATATAAATTTTATGTATGAGAAAAAAATAATTTTGTAATATATTTATTAATATTCAATAACTTGAATATGTAGATGATTGAAAGTACAGAGTAAACTGTTCTATGGACCTAACTTTAGCCGACTCTAACTTAGACTAGAACCAACTGATAACGACTTTAATTCCACTATCTATCACATGATATTAATACTTCTCCTGATATAAGTCTTTATTCCATAGTTTAGCAGCATTCTCTTCTATTGAAACACAACTTACTATGCCTTTACCCCTATGATAAAAATATCTCAAGAGGTGATACTTGTGAAGTATATCCTTTATCGGTTGATATGAACTTGGACCTTTATGAGGACCACTACTATAGTATTATCATAATAAAATGTGATAGAGTATTTGATTCTATAAACCAAATCAATCTCCTAGACTAATTTTTGTATATACAATACTTCTTTATCTATAAAAAATCCATAATATACTCAAACTCTACTATAAAATCTGTCACCGTCAACTATTTTGTGTTATTCTAGATCAAATATCCCCCATTGAGGCTAAATACATATCATAACTATGATTTTAGATCATCTTGTTCTATGGAGTAACTAGCATATGTATATCCCTAGATGACTAGATACTCATACCCTCTATAAACTAAGAACATATCCTTAGTACACATATGATACTTTAGGATATTTTTTACTTCCTTTCCATGGAATTATCTTAGATTTTCTTGATATTTTCCTACCATTATCAAGGCATTGGAAATATCAAGCATGGTGAATAGCATGAAATACATGACTAATCCTATAACTAACTCTTAAGGAATCTTATTCATCCTTTGGTTGTCTTATTTTATTTGAGGACGCATTTTTTTAGAGAAATGTTTATCATGCGACACTGAAAATAATCCCCTATTTGATTTCTTCTTAAAAAATATCATAAGTATCTTTTTAATGTACATTATCTAACTTATTCCAGGCATCCTCTTGTATATATCATGAATGATCTTGATCCCTTAAATGTATGATACTTACCCTAAATCCTTTACTGATAATCACTTGTTCAATAACCTCTTCACTTACTATAAGATTGATATCTTATTTCTTATTATAGTAATATATCATTAGTATACACTACAAAGAAAAAGAATACACTCTAACTAAACATATTATAGACACGTGACTAACATTAGTTCACATTATTTTTTTATGAAACCAAATTTATTTATGTCTTTATAAAAGTGAATGTTTAATGAACTAGATGTTTGCTTCGATCCATAAGTAGATATCTATAGCTTCCATTCCTTGTTGGAATCCTAGCGAGTCACAGACCCTTCTAGTCATGTCATATTTACATTTAATGTTTTCATATCCATTTTAACAAAATTACAATCATGGTAATATGTTATTAAAATCATAATTATAATGGATTTTAGATTATAAACTAGTGAAAAAAATTATTATAGTCCATGCCTTAACATTACATAAACCCCTTATCACCTAGTCACACCTTATATGGGCTAACTTTACCTTCTATGTGCAGTTTACTCTTGAATGCCTATTTACACCCAATATTATTTACATCTAATGAAGAATATACCATAACACATGGTTGGTTTTGATGCATGGAATCTATTTCAGGATTCATGACATCCTTCCATCTTCAAATTTATAAGGTCTTTACTACTTTATTATATGATAGAGGTTCATAATTATTTATAAATAATGATTCAAAATCCTTGGTGAGTAGGAAACCATAACTCTTTAGTTCTCTAACCTATCTGGTTTTTATGTGGTACTTGTGTCATTGAAAAACTTCTCCCATTGGGATAGTTGGATTTTTTCATGTGTCACCTCTATTTTATCTTGATAATAAACTTCATCAAATATGATCTTTCTCAACTTCTCTTTTGAATATGTTTTACCTATCAAGAAACATGGAATGTATGAATACTATTACCTTTTTCTCTAGGGGTTATATAAAAAATATTTGCTTGTTTCCTTAGGATATCCTATATAGGCACACTATGTTCCTTTTAGCGCTAGTTTTTTAAGTATCCTTAAAAAATTCCATGCAACCCTACACATGTAAGTTAGAAAATAAAGATTTTATTCTATGATATAACTCGTATGGGATATGATTTTTAACTTTAGTTGGTACTTGGGTTAGTATGTGCACTACATTATGTAATACATATCCCTGAAAGGATAATGTAAGGTCTAAATGACTCAACATTAACCTCACTCTGTCTAACAAGGTAAAGTTCCTCCTTTCACTGACACCTTTACACTATGGTGTATAAGGAGGAGTGAGTTGAGATAGAATCTAAAACACCCTTATATAGTCTATGAACTCTTAGTTATGATATTTTCCACCTCAATTCGATCAAATTTTCATTATATTCCTACCAATATGATTCTCCACATCATTATTTAACTCCATAAATATATCAAAGGATTCTGACTTATACCTCATTAAGTAGATATATTCATATATTCTTAAGTAATATTTTAAAGTTATGAAGTTATAAAATCCACCTCTAGATTCAATATGAAAATATTTTCACACATTTGTGTGGACTAATTCAAGTTTATTTATTTCTATTTCATACTTTCCACCAAATTGTGGTTTGGCCATTTGACCTTGAAAACAAGAATTACACATACCATGTGGGACCAATTCAAAATAATTGAAATTACCATATTGACATAGCTTTTTCATGTTCATATCATTTACAGGACCAAGTTGACAATTCCAAAATTTGGTGTGTAATGGGTCATGTGAACTTGATTCATTGTTGATAACTAACACTTTATTTTTGTATTCTTGTACATAAATACCATTATTGAGATATGACATACCATAATAAATGTTATCTTTATAAAAGTAGTATTTTTTATTTAAAAACATGAATAAAAAATATTTGTGTCTAATATAAACATTGAAATAATGTTTTTAGTAAAAATAGGCACATAATAAGTATTATATAAAACAAAAATCAATTTTTAAAAAACGTAAGGTTGTAGAATCCTATATTCAATGTTACATGTATTACTCCATTGTCCACTCAAAGATCCACCTCACCTCTTAAGGACTTAATAAATCAAAATTGTTCATGTATTTAGATTCAAATGTGATAATTAAAAGCCATATCTAATACCAAACTATTGAAAATGGAGTGGTCACATTCGATGACAAATGCATATGGAGCTTCCATG
Organism: Viscum album; assembly: GCA_963277665.1. NCBI lineage: Eukaryota > Viridiplantae > Streptophyta > Magnoliopsida > Santalales > Viscaceae > Viscum > Viscum album. Next base: position 120,765,206 of record OY728137.1, read on the forward strand.
TGATTCTTCACTAAGGTGTAGTTATGTTTCCATTGGTCACTCTTTCCATGTGAAAAATACTTTTCATCTTATTACTTATATTATCTTTAGATTTTCCTTTTATTGATTGTACAGTTCATTGAATCGTTAGAATTTTAAGAAGTCTTAAGGCCCTTTTCCTTTCCATTCCTCTTGTTTACTATACGGACAATAGGTTTTTCATTCCTTGTATCCTAATTTAACTAGTAATTCAGAGTAAGAATATCTGGGAGATACTTTTAAATATTTTTCATACTATAATTCACAATGAAACAAGATAATATCTGAGTTAGTTAAGATAATAATAATTTATACACAACTCATTAGGTATATTAAAAACTAATATGTCCAAATGATCTATATAACCAATCATCTTGAGTAGATGAGGTCTATTTGGTGAAAATTATCCAATATTTCATGTAAAGAGTTCCTTAGAGATCTCATACCTTTCCTATTTAGCCTTCTCCTAACAAATATCATGAAGGTGAGACAACATCATGTAAAAATCCATGTTTTTATGAATCTTATAAAGATCACTACACATAGATGATAACATCAAACACTGGACATCAAGTGAATCATCTATATGTCCTAGGTAGATAATTATATCCTTCTAACATTCATCCTTATAGGAATTAATATAAAAAAGGGGACTCTAGTGCATAAGACTCCCATTCTTGGCATACTATGATTCACAAGTTCTTGAACCACTCTGAGAATTTATTGCCCGTCAAGATATTTTCTTTCTCTTGGATGGATCATAGTAAAAATATCATTATCGTGTTACTTTTAATTTTATTTAACAAAAATATAAAGATGTTTTAGTGCATTTCCTTGATTATAAAAATATATTTGATGCATAATAATTTTGTTTTTTTAGTCTCTCTCTATTTTATCAAGTGCTAATGCACCTCACTATTAGACTCAAAATGCCTTAACATCTAGAAATTCTAGTGGGATCGATCCATATTTCCCTTATCATAGCCTAGTCCAGGGATTGGTCAATTACTCAAAGGTATTTAGGTAGGTAGTACTTTTTAACAGTATTAACTCATAGTTCCTTGATTCATTGAGTGAACTCTCCTAGCTTGAAATCCCTAACAAATATTTCCTCTACACTTTCTTTAAAGTTACACAAAGTCTTGAAAAGGGAAAACTCTCAATATTAACTTGGTTAAGTCAACCTAAAACATTTATTATAACTCTCAAATATATGGAAGCGTCCTTAAAATGTCAAAACCAATAATTTGTTCTATAGTTTCTTCCAAAATTATGTAATGGAAAGTGTTGGTGAATTAATATTTCCTTTGAGGTATTTTTTATCTTTATAGATAAATGTTATTTATGTTATCATTTTATATACTTGTTAATATTATGTGGATTTTACACAATAAATTACCATGTCTTTATAAAATTATTTACCCATAATCTATTTATTTTATTCTATATTTCATGATCTTTAATTCATTTACCATATGTGATCTCAAATAACCATTCATATCATAAATAAATAATTACCCATGTACTATATATAAATAAAATAAAAATATATGGCATGATTATAAGATTTTATTGTTGGTCAGTTTATCCAGAATGTGATAAACTGTCCTTTGACACAAGGGGGATAACTCCTAGAAACCATCTTAGTTTGAGTAGCAATATTCCACCTCAATCCAATATATCTCCTTGTTGGTTTCACCTCAAATCAATATTTGAACCACCTCCTCTCATTAGATCTCTATCCTTTATATATATTACTCATACATGGATTAGGATAACCATGGGTATGAGGATATATACAATAAATTGTGGAAACACATTCTTGTACATAATAAAGGTGGGAGGGATGAATCATGGGACATCATATTTAATTTAATAATTTATTTATCATATAATAAACCCATGCAATAAATATTAAATAAAATAGAAACTCTACACATACATTGGTCATTAAATATCATGAAAATTCATTCATGTATTGAGTACGCATTTAATAATAGCTAACATTCATTTCAATTTATTTTTTAAGATAGATCACTCGAATTTATAAATTAAATTTCTTATTAATTAATTAATTCATTTATTTTAATTTTCCATCTAAATATTCCTAGAGATGCTCATATTTTTTAATGTTAAATAATTGAATAAATTAATTCAATTTAAAATTAATACATAAATGATGTGTAATGACAAGTGACACAACTTATACCCTTCTGGTCGGTCTAAATTTTAATTGGAATTTAACACGGCATGTATTGGAGGTAATACGGTGTGTAACCTTCTACACAGTGTGTACTATCACTAGCATCGAATGTGAACATGATTTTTATATTTTTTTTCATGTACCGTATACTTACTCAACATGTATCATACATGACCTATCCTGATATTACATGGTGTGTAGTTTAGTGAGTCAATCCAAGTAGTCAGCATTGTATTTATGGATACTCAACAAGATATTACTATTCATGGTGTGAAACACTTTTAATTATCATAAAGTACATGTCTTAAAATTCCAAAATAATTCATAAATTAATTAATCATTTAATACTCTAAAAAAATCATTGTATGGCATGTACATCGACTAAACATCATATAGTTTTCTTTAATATTGTAATTAATGTTTTATTCACATAATTAATTCACATGGTTATAGTTTGTATTGATTTTAACTTCTCTGAAATGGGTATAAGTTATACATTTTTTACTCCATTCTATGGTCATATTCATCACATGGCTATATACTCGGTATGTATTATGTGTGAACATTTATGAGTTACAGAATGTTTGTGCCAGCTAGACACCACGTAATATCAACCAGAATATGATTCTTAGATTTGGTAAATATATGGAATGTAATTAATACATGTCCCGCACTTTGAGCACATGTATTTTGTGTTCCCCATGGACAAAAATCATGTGGGTTACAGGTTGTGTATGCCAATTACACACCATGAAAAATATCAAGATACATGCCACCTAGAACTTTCAATATATGGTATATAATAATGTCATGTAATATTCTTCATATGACATGTTACAATTCCTATAAATCATCTCAGTGTAGTGGACATGGGTACATAGTATATACTTTTTAGTTGCATGTTGTGTAACCATGTCTTCCGACCAGACTCCCCAACTCCTTTGAAAGAGATCTTTGAGTGTTCTTCATCTTTTGTAGGCCTGTTCTAGGTCATAAGAAAGTAAATTATCATTATATATCAGAATATTTAATTAATTATTAATAAAAAAATTAAAAACTAATAATAAAATGTATAAATTGATCAATGAATACTAAATAATTATAAATTAATATGTGACATATTTAAGACCACTTGAAGTTTCTAGGGTATAGTAGAAGAAGTTGTACCTATGACCAACAATGGATTTTTATTAGTTTCTTTAGATTTGTCCTTAGGATTGGATGAATAAAAACCCTATAACCCTTAATACAAGATCTTTCAAATATATTTTCTAATTAAATTATATAAATAGGAATTACCACTTTTATTGGAATTTTTACATTGTCGAATAAGTTGACCATTATAGTCATACTATTATTGTGATAAAAGATTCAAGATTCAAATCACTATAGCATTATCCATACATGATCCACGTGCCTCAAAACATAAAATATAGATCTTTTTATTCTAGCAATGATTATTGGTCACCTTGAATTGTTCCAATTAATTGCAACTATAATTCCTTCAAGATATAAAGGAATCACTCTAAATCTCTTGAGACATGAGATGGAGGATTAGGATCAATGATCTCCATTATTGGGAGAATTCTTGAGATGTTATCTCTAGGTTTTTAGAGAATTCTCTTGAAATAAATTTTTCATCACAAAAAATAATATATCCTACAAGTGATATAAATGGATTTATATAATTATGTCGGAGAAGTATTTATTATATAAAGGCCCTTAACCAATCTATTAATACTATGTAACCCCCACATTGTTTATTATTATTATTAGTATTACTATTATTATTATTATTTCCTTGAAATGTAATATAAAGACCCTGAATTTTCTGTGTAATTTTTTTTAACTATAGGGGAATATTTTGAGTCCATGAAATTTGATGGCGCATGATTCTGAGGCCTGGTGTGCTAGGAATGAATTTATAAACTTTTTTTAGGTACGTCCAGTAAACACGTGAGGGATGTTTTTTAACTTTTGAACCGGTGCTTGAAATTGAAATATGTGGACACTGTTGATCTCGCAGTGTCGATATTCACTTAAGGAGACCTTTACCTCAGCCGTAGTTGGTCAATGGTGGAAGTTAATTTTTAAGATTTTCATGGGAGATTTAAAATAAAAATAACAAAAAACAAAACAATAAATTTTATTTTTTATTTGAAACCTCCCATTTGAATTCTTGGTGGTGGGGACCACCCAAACTCCTCTATTAATGGGAGGTGACTCTTGGTTTCTTCCCCAATTTAATAAGCCAACTTAATTGATTTAATTTACTTAACTTAATTAAGTGGCTCCTCGCCTTTCTTGAGTATGCGGAAAAGGTTAGAAAAGGGAGAACTTGGGAAGATCTTTGTAGAAACATTCTCTAACAAAGGAGATCCTCCAACGAAGAACGATTTCTGAATGAATAACGAGGAACTGACTTTGGAGCATGTTGTGGGAGAAATGGACACTGGCGTTTCCTTCATCGACTTCATCTACATCCTCACGCTGCCTCCAACGAACGAGTTATGGGTGTGTTTATGTTCTTCTTTGTGGTTTTATATTGAAACATTCTCCACAAAGCCCCATGATATCTGTCTAATGCGGAGGGTGTGGACCAAAAAAACATGGATCAATCCTTCCACATCTAAAATGTTGATGTGTTCTTCGTAGGCCGCGATGACGGTGGCAGCACAACCGCACCACCGAAGGAGATCGCGTCCCCTCATCCATGGCGGAGAAAGTTGGTGGCTAGTACCCAGCCGGCTACATGGAACAGGGGTGGCACATCTACATCGCCGGTAGCAAAGGAGGTTGTGGCCCATCGGCCGTAGTGGTGGTAGGACAGCGGTCGGTATGCCGGCTGGGCGCGTGGAGGTAGGGTGGCGCACGTCTGTGCCACCGGTTGAGTCGGAGGTCGTGCCCCATTGGCCACAGCGGAGCAGGGTAGTGGTCAGCACGCCAACTGGCCAGGTATCCAAGTAGTGGAGCACGTCCACACTATCAGAGCTAGAGACTACGGCCGCTTTGCCACAGTGGAGGTCGGAGGAAGGCCGGCATCCGACCGGCTGTGGTGGAGGAGCGGCGTGCATCCCTGCCACTAGAAGGATGGCCAGCCTTTTCAACCGGTTGTGTCTCGCCGAACAAGACCCATATTGTGGTTCCCACATGCCATCTGGTGGCACCATGTGGCGCTGCCTAGTTGTCCAAAACCGAACGGCCAAAGGGCCATTCAGGTGACCTGGAGGTAGCGCCTCAACTACCGGGTAGCTTCTAGGGTAAACCCCACCACAAGGGGCAACCCCAGCCGCGGGCTGCCCCATGGGATGCCAGTAGACCGTTCCGGAGGGACTCGCCCAGTGGGCCATGCCAAGGGGGTTGCGCAAGTGGGTCGTGCCCAGCGGGTTGCGCCCAGCGGGTTGCACCAGCGGGCCGTGCCCAGCGAGTCACCCCAGCTGGCAGTGCCCAGTGGGCTGGGTCGGGTCGGTTCGGCCTAGACCGGGTCAGGCCTGGTCGGTCTGACCAAGTCCTACTGGACCCGAACCCATCTGGACCTAGTTACACCTTCTTTTCCATAACTTGTGATCTGGGCGTCCGATTGATGAACCGTCTACGGCGCCAGAATCCTAGGATCGAGACGGTATGTTTGGTATACTCCACTTGATTTTTGGATAATGTTGGAGTACAGCCGGGTTAAATCGAACCTGAATCCAATTGGACCTAACTTACAGACAGGGTTTCCAATTGACACGATGTCTATTGAGTTAGGTTCCTTATGAAGCGGTAGACCCTTGGGATACGTCTTCATGGGACTTCATGGTAGTTGAATTATCGACCGATGTCTTGAGGGGAAAAACCTCTCAAAATCAAGCATTATTAGTGCGGGAACCCAATGGCTAACTGTATTTGAGGAGTATTCAGATCCTGTGTAGGTCATCTTTGGATCCTATATGGGTCAGCGCTCAGCGATCTTGTGTGGGTCAGCGCATACCGATCCTATGTGGGTCATCTCTAGATCCTGTGTGGGTCATCTTCAGATCATGTGTGAGACATATTTGATCCTATTTGGGTCAATAGCATAGCTTATCGACGAATTAAGATGATCTAGCAATAAATCTAATAATCTATACTTCCATACTTAAGTTATACCTAGTGTAAGATGAGTATCTACCTTTGTGGTACTTGCCTTTGTGGTGATACCTGTGTAGTATTATTCTTTGTGTCGTTACCTTTGTGGTACTTACCATTGTGGTGATACCTGTGTGGTATACTTCTGTGTGTTGTTACCTTTGTGGTACTTACCTTTGTGGTGATACCTGCGTGGTATTCTTCTCTGAGGTGTTACCTTCGTGGTATTCTTTCCTTCGTGGAACAGTTGAGATTTTGGATAAGGAGTTGGGCCTTGTGTTTCCTCATGAATGATATGGGTATACTAGATAACTTAGGTATATGTATGGGTATATACCTAAGTAGTTTTGATAGTTGTATTCATGCTTTGTGGTTTAACCTTTGTGGATTTCGAGAGACCTTCAGGTGTCACAGGGTCCCTACAGAGTATTGTTATACTCACCCCTGCACGGACTACACCTATACCTTATTGTGTCTTGTGAAAGTGATGGAAAATGTTGACTGAGGATGAGGTTACCAGGACTGAAGGCTGCTTCGAGGTGGACCTTAGACAAGGATTATAGTAGAGACGACCATTCAAGATTTTTACCTACCCTTCAGGTAGGATCCTTAGCGGGTGTTCACAGGAGATGTTATTCAGTTTTAATTGTATTTTCCTATTGGGCTTGTATTATAGCCCCTTTATGTACTGTAATCACTCTGTTTTCTATATAGTTTATCGTGTGCTTGTATCTTGTTGTGTTCTTGGATTGTAAGAGTTCTCAGGTTAAAAAGGAAACGCCTTCCCAGTTTTAGGGATATGCCTTTCTGGTACTAGTCTCCAGCCCCTGGCCTATGGAAGATGGGCTTGGGGTAGTCACAGCACGGGCCCTGAGGGATGGGTCGTGACATGTAATAAACTTGTATATATTTATATATAATTTCACTCATAAACTTAACTCAGTATGTTAATCCTCCATGGCATTTATCAAACCATTAATACCAACTATTTATTCAATAAACAAATATAATTGTATAATTCATTCAATAAATACGTAAGTGATAACCTGAATAAATATTATACCTCATAAATTTAGAATAATATTTATTATAATATTAAATTCAAATTGAATTTAACTATGGTCCGGGATACACTCAGTCTATCACCCTCTAAGACTCTTTATCAGTTTCATTTGGAAAACTAGTCTAAAGTCCAAGATCAGCATCTAGAAATACATCAGGGAACTCATATAGAAAGAAGTTAATTTAAAAATAAAAACAACTCCCTATGAATGATCACCATGTAATATAACTCATTTTCCTCAATATCTCTTCAAACATCTTTCATACTTATGTAATCAACCTATTGTATTGATATATCTTTAATTTTAATTTCCTAAAATGAATTTAACGATAAAACCACCTTTTCCATTGACTTAATCAGATAGTTTTTCTCCACTCAAATACCCTAGTATATCTACTTCCATTAACTTGGGAGGGATAAATCATGTCTTGACTTATTTATTAACATCATATCATTCATGACACACCTAATGTATCCTACCTCAACCCAAGCATATGTCATCATGGTTGTCGAAAATACATCAAAGTACATGATTCCTAATATATATTAATAATAATATCAAGTCTAAGGACCAATAAAAATTTCTTCTGATAGGAATAACCAATGACAAGTATATCATGTCAAATTATTATTGGTGTTTTTATTCTCATATCCTCCTCTCTTGGAGATTACCAAGTATGAACTTCTTGTGAATAAGTCTCAATGTCTTATAAGACCCTTACACCTAAAACTTAATATCATTCATATCTAATAAAAAAGACATAATCTAACCATAAGATATGCATTTAAGAATAACTTCATAGCACTTGATATTTCTCATACTAATGAGTGACTGTTATGACCTTTCAATGTGACTGATACTCTAAGGACATTATCACATTAGTGTTACACAAAAGAACACACATCATGGGATATGATATTTATTACTATTAATTATTTTGAATATATAGTTAATCAAAAGTAAAAAAACATAAATGGTTTTGGGGTACAAACTCTAATAAAACCAAACACCATAAAAATTCCAAGTCAATAGACACTACTAAAGAATCGAGAATATTTAGCAGTACTATTTATTAGCAATAAAAAAGCATTGATTAAGGGTCAGTTTTATCAGTGCTAGATAAAATCATTGGTAAAAGGTATCTTTATCGGCACTAAAAAAAGTGATGAAAAATTTACCAACTTTATCATTTATATTTTTAGCATTGATAAAGGTTATATTTTTCATCACTTTTATCCAGCACTGATAGTAGTAACATTTATCAACATGTGTTTAAATATTAATAAAAAGTGATATTCTTCGAAAAAATTATATAATATTAAAAAACATATTTAAAATATAAATGAATTTCTATTGATATATATATATATCATTATATTAAATAGGATTTATATAATACTAAATATGTGTTTACACTTAATATGTCATAGTTTTAGTTAAAAATGGTTTGTAATTTGATTAAAATTTAAAATTAATTAAAAATGTTGACTAATTTATATTAATAGACATTTAATAACTTTTTTATATCAATTTCATTTGTTTTTCTCAGTTTGACATATATCAAACCTATGTATATGTACATAATTAATGTCATGAATACATATACAAAATTAATTCAATTTTATATAGAAACACACTTATGTAATGTAATTTTTTCAATTTGAGATATATAAAACTTATGTATGTATATATAATTAATTTTACATGTATATGTACAAAATTAATTCAATGTTTTATAGAATAATAAATTTCAGTTTTATTAATTTTTTATATTTTTTTTAATTTAGTTAATACATATTATTTATTAATTTTTAGTATATGTTTATTAATTTATTCATTCTTATTATTATTTATTAAATTAAAAGATATAATTTTTCATGTTATTCATTTTTTACTTTTTAATTGATTAATATTTTTGTAATTTTATTCCTTTTTAATATTTATTTATACATATTTATTGATTGACATTTAATGTTTTTAATACAATTGTAATTTAAATTATTAATATATGTATTCATTTTCATTTTACAATATACTCATTTTTTATTCTTTTATTCATATAATTAATAATTATTATTCATTTTTAAATATTTTTTTAATCTATTCATTTTTTAAGTCAATTTAATTCATTTTTTACATTCATTCATTTAATATTATTGATTCATTAATAATGTTAATTAATTTTTTATTTTTTATAATTTATTCACTTTTAATATTTATTCATTTAATATTTTGTAATTTCTTCATTTTTAATATTATATATATATATACTCATTAATTTATTTTAAAAAATTAATATATAAATATATTTCTATTGATATATATATATATATTTATTTATTTAATATTTCCTCAAATATGAATTATATAATACTTAATATTTATTTACACTTTATAAATCATATATTTAGGGGGAAATGGTTTATAAAATAATTAATATTATTATTAATTAAAAATATTTATTAATTAGTATCGAGTAATTGACATTTAATAACATGTTAAATAAATTTCATTTGTTTTTGAATTCGACATATATAAAACTTGTGTTATATAGATATATACTAATTTTTCACACATATATATGTAATTAATACAATTTTATATAGGAACACCAAAATGTTATATTTTTTAAATTTATTCTATTTTTAATATTTATTTTAGAATTTTATTTATTAATATTTAATATTTAATATATTAGCTTTTTAATTTGGAATTAATTTTTTTCATTTTTTATATTTTTATTTAATATATACTATTTATTGTTTTTGATATTTTTTTAATTTATTCATTTTTAATTTCATTTATTCATTAATAATTTTGATTATTTTATAGTATTTTAGTAATATATTTTCATTTTTTATTTTTTTTAGTTATCTATAATAATAGTAACACTAATTCATTTTTTCCCGGCCCTCGAGTCCCACCTCCAGTAGGCCCAGGTTTGGTGACTAGAACATAGGGTATAAAAACACACATATGGTAGTAATTGCACTCAACAAATAGAATAGAATTGGGTGATAGGATAAATAACCACCAAAAAATCCAAAAGATAATATAAAGTTAAACCATAATCTATCCCACAATGAATGAATAAGATAAACCAACACAATAATGTCTCCAATATACCAAAAGATGAGTCTTATAATAGTGTCTCCATAGCAGCTCCAACCCAAGCTTGCAATGTCCAGCTTGGTCCCCAAAGTACCCCTAGAAAACTAAAAAACCTTTTTATATATGTAGGGTGAGAAAAATAGTTATACTCAGTAGGGACATAACCAATGTCTCAAGTGCACATGTGAAAAGATCATGCAAATGAACCAGCAAACAAACAACGGAACTAATAAGCACCTATACATGCCAACTATCCCATCTAATCCTCACCACAGCTCACTCACAAAATCTTGCATCCAATATAGTAATATAACATTGATATCATAACGAATAAGGATGCTCGCTGTCACTTTCCCCACTAATTTTCCACTCTCACGCCCTAATATCAAATGTATTGTACTCCCATCCCTACTATACATATCTGGTCACATCACATCACATCACATCCATCTCTAATGTGGGTGCGATGCATCCCTACTTACCCTACCCTCTCAAGGTCTAGAATCTGTCACTAACATAATGAATCATCACCTCACGTCTCACCCGCAGACACAAGGTCAATCACATTACACCTCACACAAAGACACATGGGCCAAAAAATTACATCTCAAGAATATAACCATAGTAGTAGGGTATCATGATCATGAAGGAAATAAATCCCGTAACCTTCTCCTAATATGCATGACCCCCACCATATATTGAATCACATCACAACCTCATCATTTCACACCTCATCTGAAAACACATGGGTCATCACTGAGTATCTCGCCCGAAGACACATGGGCTATCACTGCTTAAGGAATAGTGGGGAAGAGGGGTATCCATCCATATATATCACCACAATCCTATATGTTGGGGAAAACATTTGAAACCAAGAACCTTTGAGTGTTGATAAGGTTATCCAACTTGGGTGTGGAATTTAAATAAATAATGTAATCATACAGGATATATAAATAGCCCATAATACCCAACCTATGGGTTCACATCATCTTCACTAGCACATAATGTAATCATATAGGATATATAAATAGCCCATAATACCCAACCTATGGGTTCACATCATCTTCACTAGCACATACCACATCACCACCACCATACCACACATCAATCATTATAGCTACTTCCACCACTATATGTAACACCGCACAAGACATGAAACATTTTCCACTTTCACTTTCAAGATTCACCACTTTTCAAGTATATTAAGATCCTAATAAATTTCATTTAATAAACCACTTCATTCACATTTACACAGCATGTTCATTTATCATTTCATTTAGACAAATACAAAACATAAATTTTAATCCCATTATTAATCATTTATTACATTAAAAATTATTCCATGTGGGATACTTACATAACCACGACTTACCACAACTATCCCATCTCACAACCATCACCACAACACCATGCATCCTTCATCATTATCACTCCACATCACTCAATCCATCTCACCACACCAACTATACATCTCGTCGACTATACACCATCACAACTACATCCATCACGCAACATACACTATGCACTGCACAACATAACTTCACACCATATCCAAACCACACATCATTACCATGTTGCAAAACACCACCACAAATCATCTCCACTACGCACCAAAACCACTGCACACCACATCGCGCCATTTCCCACATCACATCCATGTCGACCAACCATCACATCATGGCCTCATGCACTATATAGTCCATCCATTCACTTTCACCACCTCAAAACTACCCACAACATTCAGGGAAACACAAAAAAGAATAATAGAACACAACATGTTGCATCTTACAGAAATTATTCATGGACTATTATAACATTACTTCTTTATTTACCACGCATATTATCACAAAAACCAGGTTCCATGGACAACCAATTTATTATCCAAATATATATTAATTAACCATTTATTTAGGGTGGGATAATATAAAAACATAGTAAGGGTCTCACATATATCATTAACAATGCAAACAGGGATCCCAACAACTGTTATTTTAAAAAATTGTGACAAGATAGCCCAATATCATCAACAACATATATTGAGGCAATAAATCATGTGATATCTTTCCCATACCAATAAATTTAAATTATTCCAATTAATTATTTTAATTATTCCAACCCTTAATATCCACTCAAAGGAAATAAGAATATTGAAGATCTTACACAAACCATGTAAACAGAAGATAATGAGGATACCCTAACTGAAAGAAGATTTTCACTCTCACTTTGCTCCATAGGGTGAAGAAGATACATCCCATGAACCACAATTTCACAAGGAAACCCATGATCAAACAAAACTACATCAATGGATCATCAAAACATATACCAACCCATCCCCAAACTGAAACCACAATTCCAAAGTAGATATTAATGATAAGAACAAGAGAAAAAACCAAGAGAGAGAGAAGGTATTATCACCAATTTTTGAAACACCACTATAGGAACCTAAGGATTACATGAGGGAGAATAAAAGATGGAAAGTATCCCAAATATTTCTAGGGTTATTCCATAATGATAGAGATATAAGCACATGAATGGGAGAAGAATTGTAAGAACTATGTATATAACCAACCTATAACTCACCCAGTTTATGGTGTAAACCACACTTTCACATCATAAAATCCATGGGTCTAAAAAAATTACACCATAAAATCATCTTTATGGTTATAAAACATTCAAACCTCAACGCACATCAAAATCCATGGTGCCAATGGATAGAATTAACTTACACCATAAAACCCTATCTTATAGTGTAAAACTCTTTTCACAACTACTACTTTACTAAAAAAATCATAAACCTACTGGACCCATAAGACGTAAACCACCATCTTACTCCATAAACCCATATTTTAAAACATAAAAAACTTAGTGAATCTATAACCTCTATTAAACCTGCCCAATCCTTCTATGAACACCTCTAACTACCTAAACTGGTAATAGAATGGGTCTGTAAGGATCATACCATAATATTAGATATCTTTAAAATGATCACCATCCTCAAGAATCAAAACTAAACCCTATGAAAAGAAATGGGTCCAAACAACCACCCCATGAGATACCTATAATGGGTCTCATTGCACAACAAATTCTACCACCATCCAAACAAGCCAAACCAAAGCACCTGCAAAACACATCGCACGACCACATCACCACCTCTCATTAGGAACAACACTACATTATTTGGTACTATCCAAAAACTACCACATACCACATAACCACATAAAACTCCACACATATTAAACCAATAAATACCACAATCAACACACAACACCACACTGAGCATATAAATTAGATAATTCCATCTTCTTTGTAAAGATATTCTCCACTCTAGGTGGTAGTGACGTACCAACCAAGTTTTAATTTCATCAAAGTATAACAAGACTTGATTAGGATTCTAGAACTCTCATTATCACATGTTGTGGGTTTATCACACATCAAGAAAAAAAATATAATATAAAGAATATATATCCAAACATTACATCATCAAAAAAACATGGAAATGAGAAACTCAAAATAGCTTCAGGTTCTAGGCATGCATATGCATCTCTCACTGCCAAGTACTCTCCTATAGTTCACCAGGCCTCCAAAACAAGAAAAAACCAAGTGAATGTTTTTCAAACAAAACACCTTCTATTGATAATCCTAGATCTCTACTTGTATCTACATCAATATCCCATTTCTATTGATATCCAACTCTCCCAAGTAAATGATGTGGGATTCATTATGAAGATACCAAAAAAGATGGGACATGGGAAGACATTGTGGATCCTATCCAATATTGGTGTAAATTCCAACTGATATGTCACCTCACCAACTCTTCACAACTCCTCAAAGGTCCCAAAAAACCAAGGATAAAGCTTACTCTCCCTATCAAACATATACTTCCCATATATATGGGAGGCTCTTATGAACACATGATCTCAAAAATCATACTCTAGAGGCCTACGCTTTCAATCAGCATAATAATTATGATGGTGTTGCACCACTCTCATACTCTCTCAAACAAATTGGATATTCTCATTTGTTCACTACACCACATTAGGACCAAGAACTAATAACTCCCCAACCTTCATCGAACATAATAGAGAACAATGTTTTCACCCAAAAAACATGTCAAATGGATCCATGTTGAGGCACGAGTGATAGTTATTGTGGTATGAAAACTAGGCTAAAAGAAGGTGAATTACACATGATCCACTAAAGTGTATGATTCAATATTATAACATATCATTCAGCATCTAGATAGTCTGCTCTATCTAACCATATTTTTTAGGGTATAAAATAGTGTTAACCTAAAACTGGGAGCCAAAGTCATGTTTCAATCCCCTCCAAACGCATGTGGTAAAATGAGGATCATGATTACATATTATGGTCCTTAGTACCCCATGAACCCTAACCAAATCATCCATATACTGCCTCTTCAAAACATCTACAGTATCTAAATCTTGGATTTCCATAAAATGGCATTACTTTTTCAATAGGTCCACTATAGACCAAAGAAAATCACAACCTCTATGATATTGGTGTAACCATATGAAAAAATACAATTATATTTCTTTCCATTTAAATTATAGAATATCCAAGGACTAAAAAAACCTATAGGAATATGGTGCTCCATTTTCAAAAGCTAAAAAACCATACACCTCACAAAAACTCTACCACTATCCTTTTAATCTTTGGACACCAAATTTTTCACCTCAAGACATGATAAATATTTTTCACATTGGAATTTACTTATAAAAATTATCAATGAAATAAATGGAGAACTCCCTCATGAATCACCTACATAAAAAACAACCTCCCCTGAAATAACAACGGATTCCAACTATCCTCTAACCATCCCCTAGGAGCATTGTCGTAGCTAACAGAATCACACATCAACTATTCCAATGACCCTCCCCCTGATACACTTCCACCTACCAAAATAAGGATGAATCCACAGTCATCTAAAAAATAAAAACATTACCACTACTCTCTCCCATGCCAAGATGAATCACTGTAAGATCCACACTCCCTTTCCAAACATATGCAGACTCTCGAGCAACATCTCCATGATAATTCCAACTCAACATTTCATCAAGCATGTTGCGCTTTACCAAGGTGTAATAGATTTAAAAATCATAATCTTAAAGAAAATTCATCCTCAAATACTAGTGTAGATTCATATTCCACTAAGAGAAAACATATTTTTTGCTCTTATGTTCCATGAAAACTTCAAAGCACTCTCTAATGAGGTAATTCCACCCCAACTTTAGAGAATAAATAATCAATGTCAACTCCAGATCATGGGTGGCATAGTTATTGTAATGCGGGAATAACTACCTAGACCCAGAAGAGATCATCAATATCTACTATATCAACACACATCCAAATCCAAAACAGGATGTGTAGAACCACAATATTTTATGGTATTTTTTCTTTTAAATAAATTTATTCTCTTCAATAGCTAGTGTTGCATGCAACAACGATTTTGAACTGACCATGATCTATTATTAAATAACATAGCCATTAAATTGGTAAGAATAAATAGGAATAAGTAAAATTTTAAAAATATATGATTTATAAATTTATAGAATAAAATTCCTTGGTTATCAATTGATTTGAAATAAGAATAATAATAATTAAAAAAGTGTTTTTCTAAAGAGCTATATTTGTGTGAGAAATATAGTTATATCAAAATAAATTGAATTCTTTACTATTTTTATGTGAACTAATGGTGAATTGTTTTAAGGATATATATATATTATATATTCTATAAAATGTTTTAATATTTATAAAATATTTTTACTATTCATGGGATATGAATAAATCCAGTTTTATTTTTAAAAGCTTTATTTTTCTATGTGATTTCTTTTTTATTTTGCGCACTTATTTTAAAATTAATTTTAACCACTTATTGGTATAGAATTTGATAAAATTAATTACATATTTAGAATTATGATTTTCAAATTTGGTAATTTATTCCATTTTATTTTTGGTAAAAATGAATAGTAACCAGTGTAAAATTTATCACCTCGGTAAATAGTAAATTTGGTCAATTAAGGTTAAATATAAGTGATATGACAATAATTATTCATCCTAATTTTAGTGGATGAATATGAATATACCCTTATCACTTAAGGATTTAATTTTATTTATTTAATGGACACATTTCCTGGTAAATTATTTATATATTATTTAAACCAAATATAATTACAAAATGTCAATATCGTTGTATTTAATATATTCTATTTTCCAATATATGGAAAAAAAATAAAATATGAATGAAACTAAATGTATATTTTTCACGTAATGAAATTAATTTCATTATATGATATTATTTTAAATTTTTATAAATTATATAATTATTTTAAATGCTAGTATAATACTAATAAAGTATTTATTTAATTAACAAAAAAATAAAATAAATAACTTTAAAAATATTAATTTTTATATAATTTTATTTAGTTAATGTTTAAAACTAATTTTATAGATCTATATGATATATTATAGAGGATTTAAATCTTTATATTCTAATTTAACCTTTTTCTTGTTGTATTTGAAGTCAAATTAAATTAATAGTGTTAAAATTGACCTTAATGATAATTTATCAAAAAAAATTATTAAATTATATAAAAATTCATAAAAAATATTATCTTCATAAATTTGAATATATTATAGTTAAAAATCATAAATTTTCTATTTATGGTTCATTTTTTCGTTTATAGTAACATTATTAACTCTTTATGATTAAAATAGTGGTTATTATAGTTAAGGTCAAAAATAACTAACCAAGGGATTAATCAAAATGATATGGTATAAAATAACACCAAAAATTGTCTAAATATAATTTTTTATTGGTATTAAAACTATATCATTTCTTATCTTATAATTTCATTCAATTTTTTGGCATTTTTCATGATAATGTAATTTATTATAATTTAATATTTTGAGAAATTCTAAAAGTGTCTCTCACCTCAATTATAAAATGGAACATCCTCCATCACATCTTCCCAACACTTTGAGACCTCTATATTAACAAAAACCTGACCATTTTTCTTCCAAAAATACTTATACATGTTATTGAGGTCCTTTTTTTCAAAAATTCATCCTGAATTTCCTTAAGAAGAGATCTAAAGGAAGTTCACCGAAAAAGTGGTTATCGTTTTTACCAACTCTTTCAAGTTTATTTCTTCTTATACTTCATAGTTATGTGTTGTTTACATTATAAATTATTAAATAAATTATCATAAATAGACTTAGATTTTATTATGGTTATGTTACAACTCTATTCCATTTCTTGTTCATCCTATGAAAAGAGAAAACATCGCTCGTTCGTATGTATGGCTTTCTGTCACCACATAGTAGAGTAATTAGATTTTTATAACCAATTTACATTTATTTTTATATATATAGAACAAATTAATATATATTAAATATATTAATTAAAAAAAATAAATGTTAATTATTATTTACCATTCTTTTGTTTCATCTATCAAAAAAAATGAAAACAGTGCTCATGCGTACGTATGGCCTACCATCTCCATGAATGGTGTAATTTATTTTTCTATATATATGTCTATGGATGACTCTAAATATCTATATATTTAATATATAAAATATTTATATCATAAATAATATTTTGGAGATGATTTAACTGTGATAAAAGTATAAGTACTGGAACTACCAAATCTAAACATACCTAAAAACGAAGCAGATACCACCCGAAACAGTTATTTTAAATGAAATGATAATAAAAAAGTAATAAAATATCATAAGTAAGTAGTATATTGTATGATATATATGATTATGGTTCTATAATATATGTATAATAAATCTATATTTATTATACATGTGTTTTGAACATGTATAAGGGAATTCGAACCTGATGTAAGGGTTTATTTCACAATATCATCATTAATCAGGATTGTTTTTGTTTAAGTCTCCTTTGAAGAATATTTATATTACATATCCATGTTTTATATAAAAAATTAAAAGGTTTTTAATATTCTACTAAAATTATTTAAAATCATTTTTACCTATTTTTTACTTTTTAAAAAATAGTTTGAAAGAAATATTTTTATCATTTTCCAAACGAAGTACATTGTGGATTTTTTTAACAAAAATACGAAAGGAATGTTTGGTTTAACTTATATAGAATCAGAATATTTTTATTCCCCCATGAAACCTAAATGCTTGGAAGAATACTTTATAATTTTATAATTTTCTTTTCAAATAAATTTTTTTCTTTTATAATTTTCTAGATTTTTAAAATAAGTGTTCCCAAAGGGAACACTTAATAAATTATTCAATGATATTAATAAATTATTTTGATCTATGTAAAAATAATTTGTTTAATATTGTGCTTCATTTATTTTTATCTATTATGATACCATATACCATATTTTATTGAATTTTTTATATCCAATTTTACTTTAATGTACTATTTTGATACTATTATCCATATTAATTTGGCTGGTTTATGATTATGTTTATTGATTGAATAAAGTTATTAAGATTTCATAATATAGTTTTAGTATGAATTTATATTTTGATTATGCTTCACCCCTTTTATATGAGGAATGCATTGTACTTGGTAAGTGACGGGAGGGGCATTCTATAGCCCCTGAATGCATCGGTAGGTCTCATGAGACAAACTTGTTTGGGTTTTGGATAAGGTCGCACCCATTTATATATGGTGTCTTGGATGAATCTTGGATTGTATATTTATGATTTCTGGAATTATGAATTCCATCATTATGATATTATTTATTGATTTCCATGTGATTATCAGATTAGTTTTTATATCCATGGATAATTTTTATCTCATGTTTTTATGAAATTATTTTATTTACATTTATTCCTTATATATTATGTTCAAGTAATTGTTTAAATGGAATGTGTTTTAGTTATCTAACTTTACATATTATTTATAATTATTTATTCATGATACCTTCCACTATACGCATACTCATACTAATCATATAATATCACCTCTTTATTATGTTTCATTTTTTCTGAGGATTCAAAGAAGTTTATTATGTTTGATATGTAGGGGTAATCTAGGAGAATAACGGTGTCCTAAATGGAATTACTATATTTTATTTTATGTTTTCAAATGTAATGTAAGATTCAAGTATGTATATAGTTTTCCAAAACTTATAAACTATTTGGTCCCTAAGGATTCTATTCCTTTTATATTATTCCAATGTAATAAAGAAACTACTGACTTAAGGATAATGGGGTTAAAGTCTTTATAATATGCATCATAGAAAACCTCAAACAACACACCTTCTTCAAAAAATCATAGCACTAGATATTAGAACAAATTCTCCTTTGTGTAACCAAATACTACTAGAAACTGACCAATCCACACAAAATTCAGGTCCTTCAATATCAACATGGTTAGTGGGGCTTCATATCAAGATAAATTGTGTACAAAACTCTAATGATAGCCTATGAGACCAAAGAAACTATGAACCTCTTTCATGTTGTTAGGTGATACCAAAGAAAAAAATGTTATGGCCTTTGATGGGTCCACTACTACACCTTGATGAGACACAGCATTTCCAAAGAAACATGTCTATCATGTCTAGAAATCACAATTAGATAAATTTCCATAGATATAGTGGTGTTTAAGGACCTAGAAAATAGCTCTGAGATTCTCATCATGATCCTCCTCTAACCTCAAGTGGATCAAGATGTCATCAATGAATATAATGAAAAACTTGTCCAAGAATTCACATAACAAGGAGTTCAATATCCCAATGAGAAAGGATGGTGCATTGGTAACACCAAATGGTATTATCACAATATTGAAGTTCTCATAACTTTATCTGAAGGTTATCGTCAATATATCCTCATCCTTTACCCAAAACCACTAATATCCCAACCACATATGAAAATTTGAGAACTAACTTACTCCTCTCAATTGTTTGAACATATCTTATATCCATGGAATATGGTAATGGTTCTTGATCATTTCATGATATAACCTTTGTTGGTCTACACACAACCTCATACCACTATCCATATTCTTGGAAAACAACATTGGATCACCCCAAAAAGACACACTGGGTCAGATGAAACTCATATGCATCAGATCCTCCTATAACCTCAACTCATGGAACTTCATTGGTTTCAATTGATAGGGATCCATTGAAATCAAAGATGCACTCGGTTGCAACACTATCCCAAAATTGATGTCACATCAAGGTGGTAGTGTCATAACCTCATCTAGAAAACCATATAATAACTCTTCTATAACTCTTGGAACACCACAAACCTCAGTATCCACTGACAACTCCACTGACTGCAATAAAAGAGGATCCACTTGCCTACTACCCACCAGATAACCTCACTTTCCAATGAACTCCACTCACCATCACTCCACATCATAAAATAAAACTATCCTATGAAATAAATTGATGATTCATGCATGGAATATAACCAATCCTTGTCAAGGAAAAATTGTATTGGTGTATCTATAATAAGAGGAAGTCTCCCACTAGATAGTGTTACCCCATCACCATTCTATATCCTCAACACACATAAAACATGGAATCCTAACCACAAATTGGGATAGAAATCACCAAGGTCACTTAGGATTCTCTGTATCTAGTCCCAAATATAGAGTAACGAAGGATTTTTATGGTCCAAAATTAAATAAATCACACAGAATGGTAGATGATAAACTAATCATACCTGAACAACTTCTGGTTCTACAGTAATTTTTTCCTCTGACGCTTGCATTTGACCATGTCAACTCCTCTACATCTCTTTTTTCGGCCTCCAAAAATATTCTAAAACCTAAGTCCCGGTATATGGGGATTATAACAATGATTCCCTCTACCAAATGCATCCACTCTCTACTACTAAACAATCATCAGTCGTCCTTGATGATAAAAATACCTCAAAGGAAAATGCCATTGCTAAATAGGGGCATGACCACCCATCTGAAACCAGAATCCCTAAGAGGTTATACACTGATCTTGGAAGTTATAAAGTCCCCTACAAACATAACATGAAAATAAAAATGACTATATTAGGTTCTCAAAAACCACCTATCTGTGAAGGATGGGGAAGAAACTACCATGTCCCATTCCCCAATAAATGAAACCCTTACAAACCGAACACCCATAGTACACAACCTAAATCTATTCTTATTGAAATTACCTACTGGCCAATCTCCTGTGGCTCAAATCCCATAGAAAAAATCCTCTCAACCACCTCTTCCTTCCTATACACTTCCAAATACGTTGGAATCCTTATTGGGGTGACCGCATACCTACTCACTGGGTGAAAAACATTTTCTAGACACTTCACTCTGGACTTTGCATCTAGGAAAACATCAGTAGAAAAATGTAGATGATCATTAACCTAATACCAAGCTCTCATATTCTCAAACTCCCCTACTGAATGGAGATTATCTCTTACCTATTTAATTATCTCATCATTGATGATAATAGCTCTGAATGGAAGTCCTTCTAAAAATTGGGCCACAATATATCTATTTACTTATAATTACCAAGAAATAGTGTCCACTATTGATGAGTATCTACCCACATCAAATTGACATCCAACAACACCCAAAACACATCCCATTATCAGATCAAACCAAAATAAATCTCAAGCTTCTCCATCCAATGCTTTGTATCTAGATCTAAGATGCTCCACTCATACTTTCCCAAACTCATCCACTAAATGGAATAAAAGTCCCTATACTAAGATGCATCCTCCCATATCAGGTTAACCCTATAATGATCAACTAGATTATCTAGTTGAACCTCAACTACCTACTCCACACATAGATAATGAATAAGATCCATTCTTGAAAATCAAAGAGAACAACCTAAGCCTAATAGCATGCAATTTTATCAAAGATTATTTAATTAATTAATTTTATTTTCCCATAAAAACAAAATTCAAACTTGGAAACAAGAAATCATAATGCATGTACCTCTCCTATGTCTCTACCCTTTAAACTAGTTCACATCACTTGGTCATTCAATAAGCTCAGATCCCATGTAATAGATCATGGGGGACCTAAAATCCCTTGTCCTACCTAGTATCCCTAGCCTATGTTATGCATCATAATGAACTAGCAGTGTTTCTTTATCGACACATTCAATCATTATTGTTTTCAAATCCATAATTCATCCTATATCTCAACCAAAATCACTGATACCACTCTCTCATAATCCCCTCCCCCTAAATATATCCCAATTAAGGGAGAGAGATAATGACCCCTGAGTCCCACCTTTAGTAGGCCTAGAGTTGGTGACTAGCACTGAGGGTATAAAAATATCACATATGGGAGTTATTACCATCAATAAAAAGAATATAATTTGGAGATAGGATAAAAAACCACCAAACATCTCCAACATATAATATAAAGGTAAACCAAAAAACACCCCATAATGTATGAATAAGATAAACCAATATAATAAATTATCCAATATACCAAAAGAAATTTCCAATAGTAGAAACTCCACAATACCTAAACTCATGTTATAAATGTTCATCTTGGTCCCCAAAGTCTTCCTAGAAACCTAAAAAATAATTTTATATATCTAGGGTGAGCATAATAGGTACACTCAGAAGGGATATAACCAAGGTCTCAAGTGAACATGTAAAAATAGAATGTTAATGTGCCAGTGAACAAACATAATAACCAACAATAACCTAAATGGACCAAATATCCCATACCAGCCTCACGAAGGGTCACTCCCCAAATCATTCATCCAATATAATAATATAACATTGAGATCATAAAAAATCAGGCAAATTGATGTCGCTTCCCCTCTAATTTACCATATTCATGCCCCAATGTTTCACATCATGTTCTACCATCCCTTAAATATATATCACATCACATCACGTCATATCACATCAATCAATGATGCGTTTTGGAAGAGATCCTTATCTACCCCACCCTCTCAAGGCTTAGCATTCGGTGCTAGCATCAAGAATCATCACATCATGTCTCATCTAAAGACACATGGGCCATCACATCACACCTCACTTAAAGACACATGGGGAAATATAGATCATCTCAAACACATAACCAAAGCAATAGGGTATCATGAACATTAAGTAAATAAACCTTGTTCCATCCTCCTACCATGCAGGACCCCCACCATATATCACATCTCATCACATAATCATCACATCACATCTCTCTTGAAAACACATGTTCCATCACTGTAAATATCACCCAAAGACACATGGTACATCACTACTATAAGAAGTGTAGGGAAGAGGGGGTATACATCCATCAATATCACCACCATCCTAGATTTTTGGAAGACACTCATCACCTAAAACCACTTAGAATTTGTAAGGATGTCCAACTTGGGTGGGGTGCATAAATAAATAACACAATCATACATGATATATAGATAATACCTAATACCCAACCTATAGTTTAACATAAATTAAACTATAACATACCACATCCTCACCATCGCAACACAGATCAAATGTCACAACCACTTCCACCATTTTATGAAACACCATACAAGCCATAGAATATTTCCCACTTTTATTTACATGTTTCGCCACTTTCTAGTTATATCAAGTTCCCAATACAAATAATTTACTAAACAAATTTATTTAGATTTACACATACCATTCATTTATAATTTTATTTATCCAATTACCACACATGAATTTCGATCCCATTCTTAATGATTTACCACATTGAAAATTATTTCACGAATAATCAAACAACTAACACAACCACGCCTCACCACAACTAGCCTATCTCACAAACAACACCACAAAACCATGAATACACCATATTCACCACACTACATTGCCTAATTCATCCCACAACCATCACTACAACACCATGAATCCACTATCATCACCATGCCACATCACCCAAGCCAAATCACCATACCAACCACACATCTCATCCACCGCACACCATCACTACCATGAAACCATAACCAACGTGCATCATCCAATGAACACCACAACATCACCACATATCCTAGTAAAAGCACACATCATAACCATGTTTCATAACACCACCACACATCATCACCACTGGTGACCACAACTATGGTGCACCACATCGTTCCACTGTCCACATCAAATCTATGCCAAAAAACCATCGTATTATATCCATACACAATAAACAGCCTAGTAAATCACTTCTACCACATTACAACAGCGAGTGACATGAATGAAAACAAAAAAAAGCACAACCACACACAAAAACATGTTCTGACTTCTACAAATTATTCAAGGGATTTTATCACATTACTTCTTTAAATAGAATGGGTATTATCACACATCTAGGTTCCATATAAAACCATTTTATTAACAAAATATTAATTCATTAACCTTTTATTTAAATTGAAATCACATAAAAAACAATTAGGGTCTCAAATATATCATCTATAGTGAAAACTGAATAACCTTTATGAAAAATTATTTTAACAAAGTTTTTTTATTTTTGGACAACTAAACTTTTTGTATAATAGTGTTTTTGTTTTTTAGGAATCAGACCATGTCCATTGTAATGAGATAATTGAACTAACCATCATTAGTTTTAGATCATCATATTCATCTTCATCAGATTCAAATCATTGGATCCAAAATAATTGGAGGTAGAATTTTTTTTTGGTTGGAGTAGGGTACTCAAGAGGGGGTTGAATTGAGTATCTATAAAAATTTCTATTTAAAAATTATTCTTAAAAAGGTTCCCAAAAAAATTAAATATAGACCAGTTAATCAAAGTAATAAGGTTATGAAGGTTTGACTGTTTAAATAACTTCTTACAAGATTGATTAATTCAAAGTAATATTAATATAAGTTATTAACATTACTTTTGAATCTATTTTTATAATTCCAAAAAATTATAACTTCTTTCCAAGATTAACTATCAAAATAAATTTAGTGATTTCTAAATTAAATAGTAAAATAGAGAAAACTAAAATAAACAGCATAGTGGATATAAAACAAGTGGATTGGTCTCAAGACGAGACCTCATCCACTCCACTTGGTGATCACCTACCACTAATAATTTTATATAAATAAACTTTATCCACACCTTGGATTGGGGTTAACAACAATACACAAGAATATCCAGGTCACACGACCTCTTCCACAGTTCTTCATGGGTATGAAATAACAGGTCACACATGGACCTCTTCCACACTTATCTATGGGAATACAAAATTGTAAAAAGATGTTTGAGAAGGGATATCTTTTATCCTTCAGTTTAAAGTAGAATACAGTGCATGTTTTTATACAAACTCACACACTACTCGAAAGATAAAAATAATACACAATAGATAAAAAATGATGAAATAAGGTTAAAAGTTCTCTAATTATTAGTCTATGCATCTCTAGAATTCTAAGATGAAGAAGATGTATAAATTGAGTCCTCTTGTGGAAAATAGAGTATCGCAAGTTAGCTAGATTTGGATCGTGTTCTTCATGGAGTTGATGGTGTGAAAATGTTCTCGACTCTAGTATTTGAGTATGCTTCATGTTTTCTTCAGTAGTTTCGAGTTTCATGTATCGATTCTTCTTTCATGAATTATCATGCTTCTTCGTTGTCGTGCACATACTTATTGTTTTGTTGTCACTATTGTCACCTCCATTTTTTCGGGCCATGTTGTTCTTTTTACTCTTAGAATGCATGTGTTGGATCCGACAAGATGCATGTATTCTGCACTTCGTACCTCGTATTGTCAGGAGACATGTCTAAAAAGAAACATTAATTATGTCAGTGCATTTAAAAGCTTAAAATATGACCATTAGAAATTAAATTGAAAAACGACAAAACAGATTAAGAAATGGTGTCACAGTCTATCAGGAAACAGTGTCTCCATGAAACGGTGTCCCCTTGAAACGGTGTCTCCTTCTTTTCCTTTGAGTGGTGAGATATTTATGATGGGATATTTGTATAGAGATCAAGAACAGGTAGCGCAGATGTGGTGTTTGATCATAGTGTCTGATCAAGGTGTCTAGATGGTCATGGTTTCTGGATGGTCACGGTGTTTGGATGGTTACAATGCCTAGATGGTCATGGTGTCTAGATGTTCATGGTGTCTGGATAGTCACAGTGTCTGGGTCACGGTGTTTATGTAACAGTGTCTGGGTCCTTTGCCATTAAAACATAACCAGTGGCAGACTCACAGTTTCTTAAACTTAGCCAAATATTTGTATACAGACATAAATAGTGATATTCATATAATGGATTAGACTTAATCATTTATCAAAGAAATACATTATTACACAAACTCAAAATAGTTTTCAATCATTAAACATAGAACTTAAGATCTTGGATCGGTTTATTTAAAGCATAAAGAAACTAATTGTTTATGCGCATGATTTTTGATATATTAAACAAGATTAGAAATCTTTACAGAATGTATAGGATTTTTTATCATTAAAAATGATTAACACATGAGGAGTCCAAAAATCTCCCCCTTTTCATGATCACAAATCATGTGTGTGATAGATTAATTCTTAGATAATGTGTATCTTCTTAAATGTGGATATAGAATACATATTTCTCCCCCTTTTGGGATTATCAAAAAGAGTAAAAAAGTAAATAAAAGAATAGATAAGAGGAGTTCAGAATGAATTAGATAAAAAGTGTCATTAAAAATAGTAAGTAATAAGAAATATAGAAATAATACCAATAAAAAGAGAGTAGTCACTACTCTTCAGAACCGGCTGGTCTTATCTTTTCCCTTGGAAGTAGAATCAGAAGAAGAATCTAGAGGAGCATAGGTAGAAGTGGAATAAGGGATTGAATCAGTGGACAGTGAGGGTAAAGGGATTCCTTAAAAATAGAAGGGGCTAAGGTAGGAGTAGTAGAAGACCGAGGTAACTGTCGATCAAGGATAACAGGCCTGATAAGACTCAGATCCTGAGATACAGACATATATGTAGAGGCAAGGGCATAGGATGAGAAGGTAGGAAAACTAGATCTCGGGGGTGCAGCTGCAGGAGATACAATGGAAGTACTCTGGACATGAATATAAGGCCTCAGAAGCTTAATGAAGTCAGCAATGATCTCACCACCATACTTTGTGGCTTTCCCAAATTCATCCTTGTTCTCCATAAACTTATCCAAAAAAGGAGTGAAATATTTTATCTTTTGGACTTGAGTTTTGAAAGGTTGAGTGACAAGAGTAATTATTAGATTCTCCACTAGGTACTTGAAATGGTTAGTCATTTCATTCTTATAGAAGATTTGATTGAAGTACAAATCTACCTTCTTAGAAATTTATTTTTCAGCTTCATTGGAAATCATGGAATGAATTATCACCAAATAAAGAACTCTGTCATTGTTCTTGACAAATTCAGATAGAGATTATTTTTCAAAACCACTAAGCACAGCCTGAAGTTCTTCATTGACAGCTATTCTGAATATATCACTATATAAAGAGGGTTGAGATGATTTTCAAGAGGTACGAGAAGTAGTAACAGTCAAATTAAGCGATTTCAATTGATTCATAACTTTCTGAAGACAACCCTTATACTCATGAGTCAACTTGTTAAGACCAATAACAAGTTCACATGTCTCTTGAACAATTTTCTTGTTTTTTCAGCTACTTTGTCATCTAAATAAGTGATATTATGTTTAATTAGGGAGGCTAATTCCTGTGGAATCTAACTAACAAAAACCTCAACAGGATAAGAAATAGGTTCTAGTATTGTGTTCATCACTCTCTACATATCTTCAACCATACCTCTGAGAGTTTTTACATCATCATTGAGTTGTTTGTTCTCAACTCTTACTTTTTAAATCTCATGAAGCATCTTGGGATGAATCTGCCTTATGATCATTTCCAACAACACAGCAGCATCCCTTTCCCTTAAATTGGTTATAGGATCCAGTTGGGTATTCATGAGTTTTTTAACTCTAGCTAATAGGGTATCTCCAAATGATTTCAGATCATCCTTATTCACCAAGTTTAGAGGTTCTTATGAAGATTCAACGATAGAAGCTAAGAAAAGTTCATGATATTTGGAAAAAATATCTTCAGTTTTAGATGCCAGTTTTAATTGAAACATTGTAGATAGATAAATATCTTTTACTAAGACTTTATTTGAATCATTCACATCAAAATAAATAGGGAATTTATACCATGTATCCACTGATCTTGGATCAATAGGATTGGTAACTTCAAAAAGTTCCATATTTGGATGTTGCTCACCCTCAACAGGTGCATCTTACTCAGAACTGATAGATTTAGATCCTTGATCTATTTCCAAAATTTTATCCCTAATATCCTCACCCACTTCCTTTCTATCCAACTGAAAGGATTTCTCCATTCTCTCTTCAGTATATGGAATAATTTCAGGAATAGCTTGTTCCTCTAGGTGTTCCTCAAGAGTTTCTTCTTGCATAATAGAAATATATTCTTCTATATTATCTTCTACAAAATCATGTTTGTTTACCTTAGGAACAAATTCTTCTCCAGCATCAGGTTATTCTTCTAAATCAGAAACATCATTATGAACAGTTATTTCCTTCTCAATTAAGACTTGAGGAGCAGATTCACTGTCTTCCTCAACCTAAACAGTTTCTATTGAAGGTACAATAGCCTCTTCCTCTTCTTCCTCATCATAATACTCTCAAAAATTTCGTCTAGTTCCAAACCAGAATGATAAATATCATTAGGTATTGAAGAGTGTTCCACCAGATAAAACTTTTCATAAACCATGTCATTATCTTCCACCCATGCTTTTCTCCATGGATTCCAACTGATTTTAATTCTCTTTACTGTAAATCTTGAGAGATAGAACTCATAGTCATTAATGGATTCTTCATATGGTTCAACCAACCCTTTTCAATGAATCATAGCTGAGATAATCCTTGAATAGAGCAAAGAGGTTGAATTATAGGTTGTTTTGATCAACTCACACATATGGTATATAACATATTTTCATAGGTTGATCTTATGTCCATTTTTCATGAGATGTATCAAAAATACATCCTGGTACATGAATGTAGCAAAATCACCTTTTCTAGGGATAATAAGATTTTGAACAAACTTAAACAGAATCCTAGTTTCACCATATAGCTCAGCAGAAATGGCACTTCGCTTTGTTTCATTCCGAATTAAGCTTCCCAACGCTTCTTCCAAAACTAAGATCTCACTTGGAGGTGGAGGACCTCTCTGGTAGTCCTCACAAATACACTCATGAGGTATCAAAAGGCATGCATCCCATAACCTCAAAGAAAACTTGCATCTTTGGCCATTGATCCATCTTCTCACAACATATCCATCTTCTTAATCAAGAGAGAATTGAACATACTGATAAAACTATGCAATTAATTTCAAATAAATTGGCCTATCCTCCTTTGTGAACTAATCTATCGATCCTTTATATTTTATAAATTTCAATACCTAATACTTACTTGATAGAATCTACTTAGGTCATATCTCCTTTTCGGGTACAACTATTTTTTCTACCATATTTGGATTCAGAGGACCTTCGGGTGTTAACCTTGATGCTATTTTCAATTTCTTCTTTGAACTGTGCTTCTCAAGAGTTGATGAGGATGGGCATTTAATCCT
The DNA here is from genome assembly GCA_963277665.1 of Viscum album. Lineage (NCBI taxonomy): Eukaryota > Viridiplantae > Streptophyta > Magnoliopsida > Santalales > Viscaceae > Viscum > Viscum album. The sequence goes on from OY728137.1 coordinate 120,795,244, forward strand.
GGGAATTTAACGACATTTCTATAGAGAGAGAGAGATAGAGAAACAAAGGGTTGAGAGAGGGGTTATGGTTTGAGAGAAGAGAGATCAAGTGAAGAACGATTGAAAATTATTTATTTTTTATCATTTAGGGATATCAAGCATCGCGGGATCAAAAACATAGGAAAGTAAAATTGTAAAATAATTAATTATCGTGATATGGGATATAATGTATAAATAAAACGATGAAGCGTCTTTACGATGAGACCATAATCGACTTTCATGGTGAGATCAAAACTATCTTTCATGGTGAGACCATTACTGGATTTCATGGTGAGACCGTAACTATGTGATTTTTAAACTGTGAGACCATATTGTTTGAGACAGTAAGTGCCAGTCAGTAACTGAGAAATAGTAACTATGAGACTGTAAACATGAAACAGCAAGTCTTAAGATAGTAAAATTATTGAACTGTTAGATAGTGACTTGTGAAACTATAAACTATGAAATAGTAAACTTACTACTTAATATTTATCATTCCAAATTCATGTATGATGTAATATATTCTTTCTGAATTTAATGGTTTGGTGAATATATCAGAGAGCTAATATTCAGTTCCAATGAATTCCAAATTGATGTCACCTTTTTGATAATGGTCTCTCAAAAAGTGATGTCTTACATCAATATGTTTTTTCCTAGAGTGTGAAACAGAATTTTTTGAGATTTTAATAGCACTTGTATTGTCACAATTTATAGGTACATGTCTGAATTGATATACATAATCTAGTATTGTGTGTTTCATCCTCAAAATTTGTGCACAACAACTACCAGCAGCTATTTATTATGCTTCTAAAGTAGATAATGCAACAGAGTTTTGTTCCTTACTACACCATGATATTAGTGACTTGCCAAAAAAGTGACATATTCCAGAGGTTATTTTTCATTCTAACTTACAACCACTGAAGTCAGCATCAGAGTAACTCACTAACTCAAATGATTGTCCTTTAGGATAGAACAGTCCTAGATTGGGTGTATGCTTGACGTATTTAAAAATTATTTTAATAGAATTTAAATGATATTCCTTAGTATTTTATTGAAAACAAGAAAACATAAACACACTAAACATAATTTCAGGTCATATAGAAATTAAGTTGAGTAAGCTTCCAATCATTCCTCTATAAGTGGTTTGATTAACAGATTTTCCATTTTCATCAAGATCCAACTTACAAGTAGTACTCATTGGAGTGTCACTACTTTTAGTTCTATCAAATCCAAAATGTTTTAGAATATATCTAGTATATTATAATTGATTTAAAATAATACCATTATTATTTTGAAAGATTTGAAATCCAAGAAAGAATTTGAGTTCACCCATTAAACTCATTTCAAATTATTTTTACATCATTTTATAAAAATCAATAAATAAAAAAAAAATTGAAGATCCAAATATAATGTCATTTACAAAAATTTGAACTATTAAAAAATCATTGGAAATTTGTTTTATAAAAAGGTTAGGATCACCTATTCCTTTTATAAAACCTTTGGAAATAATAAAAGTACTCTTTCTATCATACAAAGCTCTTGAATCTTGTTTTAAACCGTGTAAAGATTTTGATAATTCTAAAATATGGTTTGGAAAATAAGGGTTTGTAAAATGAGGGGGTTTCTCAACAAATACATCATCATCTATATCCCCATTTATAAATGAACGTTTTACATCCATATAATATTTTTTTAAATTCAGATGTGCAACATAATCAAGAAGAATTATGATGGCTTCATGTCTAGCAACTAGTGAAAAGGTATCTTAACAGTCAATTCCTTCTTCTTGACTATAGCCTTGTGCAACCAATATAGCCTTTTCCTCAACTATATTACCAACTTAATCTTCCTGATTTCTAATCACCCATTTAGTGCCTATAGTGAATGTTTCTTTGGGTCTTTCAATAAGTTTCCAAAAAAAATTCCTTTCAAAATGATTAAGTTATTCTTGCATAGCCATCACCCAAAATTTATCATTGATAGCATCATTAATGTATTTAGGTTCAAGTTGTGATAAGAATACTTGATGTACAACCTGATTTATAATAGAATATCTAGTTTGAGTTTCTTTATCTATGTATCCTACTACAATATCTAAAGGATGGTTCTTAAGAGTTCCAACATCTCTAGAAAAAGAAAAACTTGTGATTTTAGGTTCTTCAACAGAGTCAGGTTCATTGTGACCTGAATCTAAAGAATTTCTAGAACTAGAATTTTTCATAAATTCCTTTACAGGATGGTTAGAGTATTTTGAATTAATATCCAGATCATCCTCTAGGTTCTCTAGAGTTGTCTTAGGCTCATGTGGATCTGTTTCATCAAATTTGACATGAAAAGATTCTTTCACACAATTAGTTCTTTTCTTAAACACTCTATAGGATTTACTAGAGATTTAATATCCTAAAAATATTCTTTCATTACTACTAGATACTAATTTTTCAAGATTATCCTTAGTTTTAAGGATGTATACTTTGCAACAAAAAACATTGAAATAGATAACTTTGGGTTTTCTATTGTTTCAAAACTCATATAGAGTTCTTTTAAGAATATGTCTAATCAACACTCTATTGATAATATAGCACAATATATTTACAGCTTCGGCCCAAAAATAAATAGGTAAGTCATATTCACTAATCATGGTTTAAGAAATATCTTAAAGGGTTATATTTATTCTTTATACAACTCCATTCTATTGAGGTGTTCTAGGGGTAGAGAAATTATGACCATAGCCATTTTATGAGCAAAAGGATTCAAACACTTGATTTTAAAACTCACAGCTATGATCACTTCTTAAGGATTTAATTCTAAGACCACTAAGATTTTCTACAGTTTTGGAATATTGGGTAAAATGAGAGAAGGCTTCACTTTTGTGATCCAAAAAGAAAGTCCAAGTATATCAATAAAATTCATATACAAGAACATAAACATAGTTCTTCCCATTTAAACTAGAAACTCTAGATGGTATAAACAAATCCATGTGCACCAGTTTGAGAGTTTTAGAATTTGACACTTCTTTCTTTGGTTTAAAGGAAATTTTGTGTTGCTTTCCCTTTTTACAAGGATTACACACTTTGTCATTTGGAAACTCATGTTTGGGTAGGTCTTTGACTATGATTTTTCTAGTTAACTTTCTAAGGGAGTGAATATTATAGTGTCCTAGTCTACTATGCCAAAACCAATATTCTTCATGAAATACACTTAAATATGAAGCATTTTGAGAAACTAAAGATTCTCTGTTAATAGAGTAAACAATTTTATTTCTTAATGTAGAAAACACTAATAAATTTTTAGCATTAAAAACATTGCAAACATCATTTTAAAATTTGACATGAAATCCATAATCACATTGTTTTGAAATACTATGAATATTGTATTTTAATCCATCAACAAGAAGTACTTCGGAAATTAAAAATGAGTTAGAGTTACTAATTTGTACAAGGCCAATAATCTTTCCTTTGGAATTGTCACCAAAGTTGACATGTCCTCCATCAATTTTTATTAAATTCTTGAAGCATGAATAATCTCCTGTCATGTGTCTTGAACACCCATTGTCCAAGTACCATAAGATTTTACAGGAACTCTTTAAACAAATTTCCTAAAAAATGGTCAAATGAAAACAGATTTTGGTAACCATGATTTTTTGGGTCCAGAAATATTAGTGATTAGTGCCTTAGGAACCCGTATCTGCCTCATAAGTTTCCTATAAGCATTATGTAAAGTACTTGAAAAATAAATTCTATTTGGTCCAGAAAATCTTGAAACAGTAGAGACTGTATCATAACTTGAACTAGCCAGAACAAGGATTAAAGTTGTATGTCCTAGACTTAGAAACAAAATTAGTTCTTCCAAAATTTCTTTTACCATGTTGATAGCGAATGCCAATAGTATATTTAGGAGTAATTTGTTTACCTAGAATTTGTACCAAGGTATCATTACCATTAGTAAACCTTTCAAGATAATTTTTTAATTGCTCATTAGATAGCTTTATTTCATTGTTCTCTTTGAGTAATTGATCATTTTTCTCCCTTTCTACACTATGTTCAGTTTTAACAGCTGAGGTAAGATCATGCTATTTATTTAAAGACGTGTATTTATCTTTTAGTTCATTGCATAAATCTTCAATCATATTAAAGTACTCAAACATTTCTTCATTAAACATATTTTCAGAGTCACTCTCATATCCATAATAATAGGATTTGTGTACAGGAGATTTCTAGTGTTACCTCAGATGAGTTTTTCATAAAACACATTCTGGCTTTGTTAGCCTTTTCCTCATGTGATGATTCTAAGTCACTTAAAATTTCCTTAGAAGCACTCCATGTTGCTTTCATTTCCTTTGTATACTTTCTATCTTTTTCATCATATTTTTTTTTACTTGGGCTTAGGACAGTCATCCTTGATATGTCATTTTCGTTTACATTCATAGCAGACAATCTCATTAGAATTGTCACTTAATTTCCAATCTTTATTCCAACTGACATTTTGATCATATCATTCCTTAAAGTTAGGCTTTCTAAAAAATTTCTTATTCTTGTAAAATCTCTTAAACCTTCTGGATAATTTAGTCATCTCCTCATCTCTGTTAAGTGATGATTGTTTACTACTGGAACTTTCTACAAGAAACTTCCAATTTATATTTCTCTTTGTGTTTAGAGGTGGTGGTCTTGAACGTAACTGATTTTATTTTGGGCTCATCTACTTTTTTCTTGTTGACTTTCAGATCCTCTTTATACATCATCAGTTTTCAAATGAGTTCTTTTACAGTTAGCTTGCTGATGTCGCATGATTCTTTAATAGAGACAGAGGTTCCTCTCTAGCTGTCAGGAAGGCATCTGAGAATCCTCCTGATTTTTTCTTTAGAAGTGACTTCTTTTCCAAGAGAAATAATTTTGTTTACAATTTCATTGAACCTGAGATACATGTCATAAATAGGATCATCAAGTTTCATTTTAAAGTTATCATATTTAATATTATAAGTATTTAGTCTCATTTCATTCACACTAGAAATTCTTTCATGTGAAATAGAAAAGGTATCCCAAATTTCATGGGTGATTTTACATGCAGATTCTATTAAATTCCACATATCCTAAAGGGAAATATAAATAATTCATAGATTTTTAATTTTTATTATAGGAAGTCTTGGTTGGATCATCCCAAGTGATTCTATCAGTAGCAATAATCTTATATTCATTTATAATTGAAGACCATATTTCAAAACTCATAATTTCTAAATGCATTTTCATTTTAATTTTCCATTGAGCATAGTTGGTTCCATTAAAGAATGGTGTTCTATTTTTTGTGGAAACTTCCAATCTATTATCCATAATAAAGAAAAACATTGAAAGAGATATAAATTTAGAATTAACAAAAATTTATAGATATTTAAAGTACAACAAAAATCACAGTTGAAAATGGTCAAAAATAGAGTCTTAATAAACAACCCTCTGATACCAAATATTGGTCGGAGTATAATACTCAAGAGGGGGGTGAATTGACTATCTAAAAAAAATCTGTTTGAAAATTATTCTTAAAAAGGTTCCCCAATAAATTTAAATACATCCTAGTTAATCAAAGTAATACGGTTATGAAGGTTTGACTGTTTAAATAAATTCTTAGACGATTAATTAATTCTCAGTAATCTTAATATCAATTATTAACATTAATTTTGAAGCTATTATAATAATAAAATACAACTATGACTTATTTCCAAGATTAACTACCAAAGTAAATTTAGTGATTTCTAAATTAAATAGTAAAATAGAGAAAACTAAAATAAATAGCACAGCGAATATAAAATAAGTGGTTCAGTCTCAAGCTGAGACCTAATACACTTAACTTGGTGATCACCTCCCACCAAGCAGTTTATATAAATAAACTTGATCAACACCCTAGATCGGGGTTAAAAACAGTACACAAGACTGTCCAGGTCACACAAACTCTTCCACAATTCTTCGTGGGTATGAAATAACAGGTCACACAGGGATCTCTTCCACACTTATCTGTAGGATTAAGAAAGTGTAAAAAGATGTTTTAGAAGGGATATCTTATATCCTTCAGTTTAAATTAAGAGAAAGTATTTGTTTTTATACAGACACTCACACACTACTAAAAAGATAAAAATACTACACAATAGAGAAAAATTGATAAGATAAGGTTAGAAGTGCTCTGAGTGTTAGTCTATATAGATTTTGCCTTCTAGGATGAAGCAAATGCAGAAATCGAGTCCTCTTGTAGAAAAGAGAGTATCACAAGTCAACTAGATTTGGATCATGTTCTTTATGGATTTGATAGTACAAAAATATTCTCGAATCTAGGATTCAAGTATGCTTCATGTGTTCTTAAGTAGTTCCAGGTTTCATGTATCAGTTCTTTTTTCATGAATGCTCATTCTTCTTTGTTATGGCGCACACACTTATTTTTTTATTTTCACTATTGTCACCTCCATTTCTTCTGGCCATGTTATTTTTTTTACCCTTAGAATGAATGTGTTAGAGATAACAGGGTGCATGTATTCTGCACCTCATACCTCATACTATTAGGTAAAATGTCTACAATGAAACATTAATTATGTCAGTGCATTTAAAAGCTTCAAATATTACTGTTAAAATTTAAATTGAAAAATGAAAAAAACAAATTAAGAAACGGTGTCACAATCTGTCTAGAAATGGATTCTCCATGAAACAGTGTCTCCTAGAAATGATGTCTCCTTCTTTTCATTTTAGCAGTGAGACAATTATGATGGGATAGTTGTATAGATATCAGTAACCGGTAGCACAGATGCGGTGTTTGATCATAGTGTCTGATCACGGTGTTTGGATTGTCATGGTGTCTGGAAGGTCACAGTGTGTGGATGGTCATGGGGTCTGCATGGTCACGGTGTCTGGATGGTCACGGTGTTTGGATGGTCACGGTGTCTGGATGGTCACGGTGTCTGGGTCACGGTGTCTGGGTCACGGTTTCTGGGTCATGGTGTCTGGGTCACGGTGTCTGGGTCATTTTCCATAAAAACATAACCAGTGGCAGACTCACGGGTTCTCAAACTTAGCCAAATGTCTGTATACAGACTTAAATAGTGATATTCATAGAATGGATTAGACTTAATCATTTATCAAGGAAATCTATTATTACACAAAATAAAAATAGTTTAAAATCATTAAACATAGAACATAATATCTTTGATAGGTTTATTTAATTCATAAATAAACCAATCACATGTACACATGATTTTAGATAGATTAAATAGGATTAGCAAGCTTTACATAATGTATAGGATTTGTGATCATTAAAACATGATTAACACATGAGGAGTCAAACATTCTAGTTTTCTAGAAGTTTTCCTTTGTCATAATCAAAGAAATAAAGAAGTTTCTTAGTGAATAAGTCGTATTGTTTCTAAATAATTTTGAAAGAAGACTATGAAGTTAGGAGTTATAAGGTTTTAATATGTTCTAAACCAAATATAATGATTCTTTTATGATCAATAATTTCTCACAAATCATGAAAACATTCATCATAAAATCTTTTGAATAAATGATGGAGAGGTTTGAAGAAATTCAAAATTATAGAGTAAAAAATTCCATCAAAATGATAAATTTTATCATAATGATAATTTCATCATAATGGGAATTTATATTAATTTTATTTCCATAATAATTAGAATTAAATCATAATTAGAATTCCATCGTAATGATAATTCCATCATTATGAGGATTCCATCAAGACAGAGCTGAGAAGGAAATATAAATCGTAATGAGTTGAAGAGGAAATACAAATCATAATGAGATAAAGAAAGAAACTAAAATCATAATGAGCTAAGAAATAAACCTAACATAATGAGATAAGAAGGAACTAGAATCATAATGATTTGATTATGAAGAATACTCAAAAAAGAAAATTTCACAAGTTTTATGAATAATTGAAAAGGTTAGTATTGAAATTCGATTTTTTTGTAAATATCGGATAAATCTAAGGAGGTTTAAAGATGTAAAACTTGATATTTAAATGTGATAGATATTTGGATATTTTAAAATTTGAGGATGGAGAGATGTTTTCCTGTTTCTCACTTTTGTTTTTTCAGCCACCTATAAAAACATGGTCATATCATTCATTCATTTGTAACTTTCATGAAAACAGAAAGGATAAGTGATAAATAAATCAAGTGAGATTCATTTTTTTTCAGAGATATTATGAGGAGGATCAGACATTTGAATGTTTTATTACCATATTGAGTCAATCATATTGATAATATTGTATTGAGTCAATCAGACTGAGAAAGATCATATTGAGAATTTGAGTAGAGTTTGAATTTTTTAGATTGGGAATTAGTTCATTGTATTGAGTCTATAATATTGAGATAATAGGATCTAGACTCATCATATTGAGGGAATCAGATCCAGATCCATTGTATTGAGAGAATCAGATCCAGACTCATTAGATTGAAAAAATCAGATCCATCCAAATCGGACTAAGGATTTGGGCTGAGAAATTATGGAGTAGTTTCAACATATCCTTTATTATTTTATTTGGATCAATTTTTTTACAATTAAATATTGTAAATTTATGGGATTCAGTATTATCATTTCTATTAAGAGAAATAAGGTGTCTAATAGTATTTGGCACAAGTTTTATTCACTTCTTCATAATAGTGGATTTCCATAGTCTCAGGGGAGTGGCTATAGAAAGGATGTAGGTTATCACACTGAGTTAAAACCTTGTAAATATTGTTTTATTTACTTTATTTCCTACTTTTTCATGCATTATTGTTTTCTAAAATTTGATAAATAAATAAAAAATAACAGGTTTTAGGGTTTAAGTTTCTAAAATTTAGAAACTTATAAAATGTAAAGAACTGATTCAACCCCCATATCAGTTGTTATTTGATCCTTTTAAACTCAATTGGTATCAGAGGAAGGTTCCCTTATTGAATCCTTATCATGTATAATATCAATTATTTCAATAATGGAGTAATTTCTATGTCTTATGGAAAAAATTATTAAAGATGGAAAAATAAGATGATTTCTTATCTTCTATATCAGGTCTTGGAATTTGTTGATATTTCTACTATTGGGTTTTCACCTATTGAAAAATATTCTATAATGACCATTGTTGATAGGAGAAATATATAAGTTTATGGAAAGGGTCGAAATGTTATTCTCGTTTTCTTATCAGAAAATTTTAATCAGAAGGTGATGGGTCTCAAAATATCAAAAAGTATGTGGGACAAGCTGGAAATTGTTTTCGAAGGGAATACAACAATTAAAGAAACGTAGCTAAAAATTAGATGTAGTAGGTATGAAGACATAATAATGAGATATGATGAATCTATTGATGAATACTTTACTAGAGTAAATGAAATTTTTTGAAACATCAGAGGATTTGGATATGTCTTGGAAAATTTTATAATTTTTAAGAATCTTATGAGAAACTTCTCGAAAAAGTTTGATTCTAAAATTTACTCTTTATAAGATAAAACTAATTTATCTCTTAATGAATTTTATAACTTTATTACTTCTTATGAAATGGTGAAATCTCTAATATTTAAAAAGAATATTTAAGATAAAATGGCTTTTGAATCTATGAGAAAGATGAAAATACATGATGTTGAAGAAGATGATCCTTGTGAGTCCAAAGATAAAAAGGATGATGAGTTGAATGAAAAAACCATTTCTATTATATATAAAAACTATTTAATAGTAAGTGAAAGTTATAGAGTTAAAATTCCTCTCATATGTTTTGAGTGTGGTGTAATTAAACACATTTCTATGAATTTACCCAAGAAGAAAGTTGGAGAATATCATGATGATTCTGATGGAAATACTTGATGTAAGAAGTGAAATAAAAATTATAAAAAAAATAAAATACTTTCAGTAGATATAAAATGAATTTTATTGGGAAAAAAATAAGTAGGTTGAGTAAGAAATTTGTATCAGGATCAACTGAAAAAAAAAATTTGAGGATGAATGTTCATAAAAATTAAAAACCATCATTGTAAAAGTTGAGAAAATAAAAGTTTCTTCAGAGAGTGAAGAAGGTGGTAAAGAATATTAAAGAGAGTATCATATTAGAACGGAACATGTTGCATGTGTTGATAAAAACAAAACTCTCAAGAAATAAATTAGAGTGAGGAATAATGATTGTGAAAGTTTCTGATGGAAGAAAATATGTCATCAAGTTAAGGGATGAATACATTCAGAAGATTTTAAGTTACAAAATCGGAATTACAGAATAGATAAAGATGATTGAAGATCTTAGTTAGAAGATGGAAGCTAAGGAAGAAGAGGTTAAAAAGTTTCAATTTAATCTTATTGAGTCTGAAATTACCCTGAGGAAGATGAATGAAAAGTTCAAAAAATATTCAGAAGTAAAATCTTATACTTCTAAAGATGCTTAGAATGATCAATATGAGAATCAGGTAAAATCTTCTCTTACCAAAAATAATGTTTCAACTAATTATTTTAACATTTCATGTTCTAGAAAACATATAGGGTAATCTTGGGTGGATAATTTTTGTGATAAACCCGTCAAATCTTCAAAAGTAGATAACTCACTCAAAAAAAATGTGGTCCACATCCTAAGTATGTTAGATCTGAAAGAAGTTACTAACCTCAACAAAGTTTCAATAGATAAAGATCTTATTTCAATAGAAAAACAATATTTGGTGGTTATTTTGGTGTTATGGAATATATGGGAATATGGATTATAATATTTGGTGCAACTTATCTTTACCTGGATGAATTTTTGAGAAAAGTGGAAGAAATAGTGAATGTAGAATGAGCAACTTTCATAACTTACTGAAAGTTAAAAAAGTGAATTCTCAAGATGTTAGAAACTTTCCAAAAAGAAATAAATTTTAAGGTCTGAAATAATTTTGTGGAAGAGGTTATCAGTCTGGTCATTATTCTAAAATATTTATAACACTCCTTTCATAATAATTTTCTTATGATAGAAGAGAAAAAAAATTGAAAAGAAGAAAGTTGAGGAATGATATTTTGTTATTGAGATAGCTTTGAAAGAAAGTAAAATAAATACATGATGGATACTTAATAGTGGTTGTTCTTTATATATGATAGGTGATATATAAATATTGAAACATATTTAAATTCAAGTTGGAGGATCTGTTACCTTTGGTAATGATAGTTTCTTAAAAATCAGAGGAATCAGAATGGCTGAGATTGATTTTGAAAAGTCGAAATCTAAGGAAGTTTTATTTTTTAATGGGATAAAACATAAAATACTTAGTGTAATAAAAAAATTGATTATGGAAAATAATTTTTTTTAGAAAATATTTTTGTGTCATAAATAGTGTGAAAGATGTAAAAGTCATTGCAAAAGGAGAAAGAACCAGTGGAAATTTCTTCCAAATAGGAAAATTCAATTACACTTGTTACCTAGGTGTGGAAGATGAAAACAAATTATGTCAATAAAGACTTGGGAACCTTAAATATAAAATTATGAACAATATTTATAAATTTTATTAAATTCAAACTTTCCATAATTTAAAAGAATAGTTGAATATATTTTTGTAACTTTTCAGAAAGGTAATATGACTAACAAAAGTCATAAAAGAGTTGAGATTAAATATACCAAGACACTTGAGCTTATTCATTACAATTTATATGGAACTGTGAGATATTAATAAAAAAAAGGGTAATTATACTTTATCACTTTTTTTTATTATTTAACTCTGGTTAAAAACATCATGTTTGTGAAGCACAAGTCAAAGGCTTTTGAAAAGTTCAGATTCTTCAGAAAAGATGCTGACAAAGAAATGGGGGTTTCATTAAAAAGGTTGTGAACAAATAGTGGTACTAAATTCACAAGAAATAATTTGAAAATTTATCTAATAAATAATGGTATCAAATGTCATTATAGTGCTCCATATACTCCACAAAAAAATGGATTATCTTAAAGAAAGAATATAAGTTTTGTGGAAAGGGGAAGAAGTATGCTATCATAATAAAAACTTTCAAAATTCTATGGTATATTAGCTATTAGTACTATTGTACACATTCAAAATAGATGCTTTTTGATACTAGAAACTGTCATGACTCCTTATGAAAATTTTTATAACAAAAAAAATTCATTGAAATATTTCAATGTTTTTGGAATTCCATGTTTTCTCAAAATAAAATATCTGGATTTGGGAAAGTTTGATGAGAAAATTGACAGAGGAAATTTTATGGGTTATTCACCAAATGGAAGAAATTAAAAATGTTGGAATAAATGTTTAAGTTGGTGGAATCATATTATGTTAAGGTAATTTAAAACTAAAATTCCTCAACAAAAGCTGTTGAGAATGTTGAGAAGGATTAAATGGAGAATTTCAAAAATAGTGAAAGTAATTCAAAACATCCTTATCAAGAATTAGAAAAATCATGGGATGAGGAAATTTCAACTGGGAAAGAAAAATTTAAATTTACAACCTTATAAAAACATGTTGAATCTGAAAACATTATTGGGAATTAGAAGGCTCTGGTCCAGACTTGAAGAAAATTGAGATTAGATAATTAAACTTCACTTATCTCAAATTTTGAACCAAAATCAGTTTCAGAAGCAATTCAACACAAAGAATGGATGGAAGATATGAATGAAGAGATAGATCATATTGAAAAGAATAAAACATGGTAACTTGATTCATAGATAGAAAATAAAAATGTTATCATAACCAAGTGTAATTATAGAAAAAAGTTAAATAAACATGGATAAGTTTCCAGAAACAAAGCCAGGATTTTTTTAAAGGATATGAATAGATGGAAGGTGTGAATTTTGAAGAAATTTTTTCCCCAGTTACAAGATTATAAACTATTAAAATGTTTCTTTCAGTTTTCATACATCAGAATTACAAAGTTTATCAGATAGATGTGAATTCTTCTTTATCAAATGGTGAGATTGAGGAAGAATTTTACATTGAAAAACTTTTTGGGTTTATACTTGATGAGTATGTAAGAACCTAGGTATTCATTTTAGGTATACATCTTGATTTCTGGTGTTTTTAAGAAAAATATGAGTTTCTGGAAATTTAAGGAGTGCACACCATGTACTTAGAAGTACCAATCGTGTACCTAGTTGTCGTGGGTATCCATGTACTGGTCATGTAACGACCGAGTACATGGCTGTGTACGGTGACTTGGATACCGCCTAAAGCGGAGGCCAGTTAAGGCATGCACACAGCGTGTGCATTAAATTAACACACCGTGCACTTTTCTTTTTATTTTTTTAGTTAGACCGGGATCGCATCTCGTTTATGGAACACCCTTCTTCTAGATCCATCTCGTCTAGGAACGACTGAGAACGATGATTCTTCTTTGAGCCCCTGACCTTCCGTTTGTTCTCTGAATCAAACTCTTTCAGTTTTATTGGAATTATATCGGTGATTTATTCCTTCTTCTAGAGTCTCTTTTCTTAAGATATCCTCTTGTGTGAGATATTCAAGGATGAAATTTTTTGACATTTTTGTATATCTACAACATTCTAGGATGATTCAAGGGATGACATTTGAGAGTGTTCTTCTTACAACATCGAGGTAGGTTGTTTGTACATTTCTGTAATTTGTCTTTGAATTATATGTGCAAAATTTTACAATACCATAGTTTGGTTTGTTGTGTGTTTAGGTAATTTTACCCTGTTAATGTGTGATATGCTTTATTTTCAAGAGTAGGGATGTTGGATTGTGAATAGGGTTTATTTGCATTGTTATGGATGTTTTTTTTCATGTTTGATTGTTTTTTCCATTGGGTACAGAACTTCCAGTTAGGCTACTTTGTTTTCCATGCCTAGTGTTGTTTGGATGGAGGGATATTATCTAGTATGATGTGATATGAATTGTATCTATTTATCCAAGTATTATATTGTGATTTACATTGGCTTCTAGATATCTTTTGTGCACGATTGACTTACATAGGACTGTGGGAACCTGGTGTAGTTAAACCATAGGGGGAATGGATGCTGAGGGATTCCCATGAGTGTATATTTTACTTTTTTTATGTTGCAAGACTATATGGGGGATAGACTTGTGTTCTCCCTCAAAGTTTCTATAGTTCCACGTTGCGAGACCACCTGAGGAATTAGACGTTGAGTGTTTCATCATAGATTATATAGTTTATCGATAAAATACCACATAGGGAATTGATAGTGAGTGATTCCTCAGAGAGTCTTTGTTTGAGCTGAACCAGAGGGGTTAGACTATGAGTACTTCCCAGAGAGTTGATTTTGAATGATGGGTTGCTTAATTAATGAATTTAAATAAATTTAGTTAAAACTGTAGGATTTTTTACTTTTGAGTACTCCCTTGTTTATTACATCATTTTTCATATTGACTCCTATGTATATTCATTAATAGTTAGGCACAGATCTTTGGGTGGTTGCCTACTGGGATTCATCTCACACCCTGATTGGGTCATTCTTTTGGTCCCAAACATATTATATTGTTCCAGGTATAGATAAGGTCAAGCACCCTTATACTTCAAATACTTGATTGTTGTGGAGATGGAGAGAATGGGACCAAGATGAGGATTGCGATGTTGATGCAGTTATTTACTTATTTTTATTTATTCTTTGGTTTAGTAGTGTATTCTAGCATTGTGACTTTCTTGGATTCTTTCCTAGACATATATTACAGGAATCATTTATATATTTTCTCCACTTGTTTATCTACCTGCAGTTTTCTGTTGTTAAATGTTGCATGGTATTATTACTACTTTTGTTATCGTTATCTGTTTGTTTCTGTTTTGTTTCTATACCAATGAAGTCATAGTTTCCCCACTATCACACCCAAGGCCCTTGTTGCTAGTTGGTAGCCTCTAGCTTTTAGGGAAATGTGCTTGAGGTCATGTGACCAATCGGGTACGGGGCACCTCTGGGCAGTACCCAGAACTGGGACATTAAAGAGGATGAAAACAAAGTTTTTAAATTGAATAAATGTTTTCGTGGGATGAAAAAAGATCCAAATGCTTGGTATTATAAAGTTGAAAATTGTATGATAATTTTGAACTTTTCTAAAGGAAAAGTTGATAGAAACTTATATGTGAAAGATGTTGACCCCAGATCTCTAATTGTATTTGTTTATGTGGATGATATTATTTTTGTTCAGGATAGAGAAGATGTTTGTAAAACATTTTCTAAGGAAATGATGAATAATTTTGAAATTTCTATATTAGGATAATTAACTTTATTTCATAGATTATATGTTCAAAAACAAGAAAAATACATTTTCTTAGATCAAGAAAAGTATGCCAAGGAATTTTCAAAAAAAATTGGGATGGCAGAATCCAAAGAAGTTTCAACTCCTATTTCATTGATCACAAATTTGAGTACATATGAATCTGGAATAAGTTTGAATCATAAATACTTTCGAAATATGATAGGAAGTCTTCTTTACCTTACAACTTCAAGGTCGAATGTTGTTTATGTTGTGACTTTGTATTCCAGGTATCAAAGTAATCTGAAATAATCACATATGTGGTAAGTAAAGAGGATTATAACATATGTCAAAGGAAAAACATAACATGGGTTGTTATATAAAATAAATAGTGAGATGAATTCTCATAGTTGTACAGATTCATATTAGGGTAGAGATTATAATGATATAAAATCAACCTCAGGAGGAACATTTTTCCTGGGTGAATATTGTGTGAGTTGACAGAGTAAGAAGAAAAGTTCAATAACTTGGGAACCATTGAATCTGAATATGTTTTATCTACACAATATTGAACTCAAATTTTGTGGATGAAAGTTCATCTAAAATATTTGAAAGTAAAATTTTCTAAACTATTGAAGACATTATGATAATCAGAGTTCAATTGATCTTCCTAAGAATAATATCCAACACTCAAGATCAAAACACATTTATATAAAGTTAATGTTTATAAAAGAGAAATTTTATACTGGAGATTTTTTGTTGGAATAATTTTCAAAAAACTATCAGATTCTTGATATATTTAAAAAAGAAATTCCAAAATAATGGTTTGTGGAATTGAGGAAACAAATTCATGTTCGGCCTCCTCTCACGTCTTCCTAAACCTCATATGGAAGAACTTGCACTGTGATTTGGATTATGTTGAAAAAGTTAGAGAGAAAGTAACAAATTTTTTACTTTGTAAGAAGTTTTTACTTATCTTTCTTTTATGAACCTGAATCTATGGTTATCATTGAATAGGGGAGAGAAAAATAAAAGTGATAGAAAAAGGAAATTGATAGAAAAATAAAACTGATTTAGGAAAAGATAGAAGTGGGGGGAGTTTATCATTCCATTGACACAAAATTTTCTTTCCATGGAGGGATGGAATTTCAACAAAAACATTACTTTTTATAGTAGTGTGGTGCCATAACACTCTTTTTTGAGGAACGATATGTTTTGATAAAAGTGAAAAAACTTGAGTTGTAAAAAAATTCTGAGAGTTTGAAAAGTTGTTAATGAGCATTGTCAACATATCCAAAGGGGGAGATTGAATAACCTTTGTGATGAATTTTTTTAACAAAAATTTTGTATTTTTTGACAACTAAACTTTTTTTATAAGTGTGTTTTTTTTTTGAATAATTGGACCTAGTCCATTGTAATGATATAATTGGGCTGACCAGTATTGGTTTCAGGTCATTATATTTATATTATTGGATCCAAAAGAATCAGAGGTAGAAATTTTTATTTTCTATAATTTTTCCTTTTTACTAATCATAGAAATAAATATGTTGTTGAGTGAATAAGTCATATTGTTGTTGAAGATTTTTGAAATAATACTATGAAGTCGGGAGTTAGAAAATTGTAATACTTTCTAAACCAAATTAGATGATATTTTTCTGATCAAGAAGTTCTCACAAATCATGAAAACTTTCATGATAAAATCTTTTGAATAAATTATGGAGTGGTTTGAAGAAATTCAAAATTGAAAAGTAGACAATACCATTATAATGAGAAAGTCTATTGTAATTAGAGTTTCATTATAATGGGATCTACATCATTATTGGAATTACAACTTAATGATAATTCCATCATAATGATAATTCCATCATTGTGAGGATTCTTTCAAGACTGGGTTGAGAATAAAATATAAATCATTATGAGATGAAGAAGAAACAAAAATCATAATGAGATGAAGAAAGAAATAGAAATCATAAGGAGTTGAGAATGAAATAGATCATAATGATCTGAGAAGGAAACATAATTGTAATGAGATAATTATGAATAAGACTCAAAAAGAAAATTACAAAAGTTTTATGAAGAGTTGAAAAGGTCAATCTTGAAATTCAATTTTTTGTGTAAATATTAGAGAAATATAAGGATGTTGCAAGAAGTCAAATTGGAAATTTAAATGAAAGATATCTTCATAGATTTTTAAATTTGAGGAACTAGGGAATTTTTAACATTCCTCAAGTTTTTTTCCTGAGTCACCTATAAATACTTTCTCATACCATTCATTCATTTGTAACTTTCATAAAAGAAGAAAAGGTTAAACACATAAAAAATCAAGTGAGAGTCAATATTGGATAGTGATCTCGTGAGGAGGATTAGACAGTCGAATGTTTTTTTACCGTATTGAGTTGATTAGATTGAGAAGATCATATTGAGCCAATCATACTGAGAAAGATAATATTTAGAATTTGAGCAAAGTTTGAGTTTTGTAGATTGTGAATGGGTTTATTTTATTGATTCCATCATATTGAGAGAATCATATATAGACTCATATTATTGATAGAATTAGATTGTGATCCATCAATTTGAGAGAATTAGTTCTAGACTCATCGGATAAAGAAAATCAGATCCATCCAAATCGGACTGATCATTCAAACTAAGAAATTTTGGTGCAGTTTCAACAAATTATTTATTCTTTATTTTGGATTAATTATTTTATAAGAAAACATTGTAAACATACAAGAGTAAGTATAATCATTCCTTTTGAGATATATGAGGTTTCTAATTATAGTTGGCACAATTTATATTCAATTCTTCATAATAGTGGATTTCCATAGACCCACGGGAGTGGATATGGAAAGGATGTAGGTTCTCACACTAAGGCTGAACCTTGTAAATATTGTCTTCTTTACTTTCTTTTCTACTTTTTTATGCAAGAGTATTTTCTAAAAGTTGATAAGAAAATAAATCTTAACAGGTTGCAGTGGTTATATTTATAAATTTTTTGAAATTTAAAAAAAAAAGTGAACAATTGATTCAACACCCCCCCCCCATATCAATTGTTATTAGATCCATGAAAACATAAAAAAATCTCTAAAAATCCGTTATTTTTAATATTATCAACAATAATGCATAATATAAGTAGTAACCTAAATCAAAGCAGTAAATCATAAAATATATCCCCCATACTAATCAATTTCAATTATTCTAATCAATTATATTTATTATTCCAACCCTTAATATCCACCCAAAGGAAATTACAGTCATGATGGACTCACACATAGCATATAAATAAGATAAAAAGAGGATCTCTAACCTTAATGGAGCTTTCTGATCTCACTATGCACCACAGAGCAAAGAATATACAGACCACGAACCTCAACCATGCAAGGAAAATCATGATCAACCTACACCAAATAAAAGGATTATCAAAATTCATCCCAACTCACTCCTAAACTAAAACCACAATGCTACAGAAAATCTCTTATAGAGAAATGAGAAAAGGTAACCAAGAGAGAGATAAGGGCTTACCACCAATTGCTGAAACACCACCACCAGAACCCAAGGATCAAATCATGGAGAATACAGGATGGAAAACCTCCCAAAAACACCTACAATTCTTCCAAAATTAGAGGTAGAGATGAGAAGCTGAATGAGAGAAGAATAAATTGAACTAGGTTTATAAAAAACATGTTATTCACCCAATTTATGGCACAAAACACACTTTTCCAACATAAAATCCATGGTTTCACAAAAATTACACCATAAAACCAAATTTTATATCATAATACCTTCAAACCTCAACACACTCTAGAATTCATGGTTCCTTGGTCTAGAATTAACTTACACTATAACACCTTATCTTACATCATAAAACCCTTTTCATTCCCACTCATATACCGAACACAAGTCATAAAATGGATTCCCACACAAGCTGTAAACCACCATCTTATGCCATAATCCACTCTTTTATAGTGTAAAAAGCATGCTTCAGTTCTACTAAAACACTAATCTCTACTGAACATCCTCAAGCCTCCTCTGAACAGCTCTAACTGCCCAAACTGGAAAAGTAACCAGCTAAGAGGCCACATACTGGTACACAATTTTTTTAAAAAAATTGAAATCTATTGATTTTTTAATTATTATATTTCACCTGTTTTTAATATTTATTCATTTAATATTATTTTTTCATTAATAATGTTAATTATTTTTTACTTTTTGATAATTCATTCATTTTTAATATTTATTCGTTTAATATTTATTCGTTTAATATTTTTGTAATTTATTTATTTTTAATATTTATTTATAAATATCCATTCATTAACATTAAATTTTTTTTATTATGATTGTAATATAAATAATTAATATGTATTCATATTCATTTTAATACAATTTTAATTGTAATTTTTAAAATAATTTATATAATTAATTAAACTTATTAATTTATTTAATATTTTGATCTCTATTCATTTTTTATTTTTAAATTTCACTCATTTTTAACATTGATACATTTAATATTATTTATTCATTAATAATATTAATTTTTTTACCTTTTTTATAATTTTTTAGTTTTTAATATTTATTTGTTTAATATTTTTGTAATTTATTTTTATAGCTTTTTTCATTGCTTTTTTGAAAGTGCTGATAAAACTCTTTGTGATATTTTAAAATCAACCCAAATAGAAACCACACTCACTCACTCCATTCAATCTCCCGTGGAAGTTGATCTTTCCCGCCACTCCCCCTTGAATTTCTAGAATGAATTGGCCTTCCCAAAACTGAAGGTATGCAATTATTTGTACTTCTATTTAATGAATATTGCATTATTTCATGATTTTAGTTCTTCCCCTAAAATTTATCTCTAAACCCATTGATTTGAATCCCCTTTTTCAGTAATTATTTCCCATGTGTGTTGAGAAATGTTTTTCCTAGATCCTGGGAGTTTTTAAGTTGGATCTCTAGGGTTCCATATCATCATGGTATTTTGTAATGTAGGGTTTCCCTTCACTTTGATTGTATGATTATTCTTATGTTTTTTTATGAATATATTCATATATATATTAGAAAATATTATAAAATGAATTAAATTAAAATTAATATATATATACATATTATATATATAACTAGATTTATTAAGGGTGGAGTAATTATACTTCATCATTAAAAAACTATTTATTATAATAATATTAAAATATTTATTGATAAAACTATAAGTTTATATCCTTTTTGTCATTATAGATTTTGTTTTTATTTATTCCTTGAAAGTACAAAGAGAGTATGACTTTTTTATTAAGAAAATAATCAAATTTATTGAAGGTATAAATAGATTTCCCCTTTGATTATGAATATTTTGTACTTCTTTAAAACATAGGCTTTATATATTTACACACATATATATTTAGACACACACATATACAAAATGTTGTATTTACATTCAAATTCTAATACTTTGTTTACAAATCAATGTATATATACATTATATGCATATCTTATATGAATTTATTTATTTTTATACAAAATTATATTGTTGAAGATAATAGGATGTATAAGAATCAAAAATGGATAGATTCTAATCATATTAAAAGGGAGTTTGAGGATTGAGTTAATGAGTTTATCAAGTTTAAAATAGAGCATTCATACAACCCTTATCAAATCCTTTGATCGTGTTTACATTGTTTTTATTCAAGATGAATTCATCCAGAAGATTTGGAAGAACATTTTATTTCTCATGGAATATATCAAAGCTATAAATTTCAGACCAAACATGGGGAGAAAATAAATATACATACTAACTAGGATGATACTGTGATTTATGGATCATTTCATATAAATACTATTGTAAATGATGATGGATATCATATGAAACAAATTAAAATTGAAATTTAATATCACCATAATTATTTTCAAAAGTTGTTTGAGAAGTTAAATATTTATTCAAAGAGGCCATTTTATATTTATTGTATTAAATACACATCATTGTCAACTATATTAAAGGTATATAATATGAAATCTAGTGGTAAAAGTAGTGAAAATAACTTTAAAAAAACATTTTGGTCTCTTGAATGATATTATACAAAAAAAATGTGAATCCTTATTAAATATATGATGTTAAATTAATTCTATGTTTGATGGGTATGTTCTCTAAAAAAATACATTCATGTCCAAATGATTATATATTATTCCAAAGTGACCATGAAGCACTCAGAAAATTTCATAAGTGTGGTGTGCATAAATAAAATAAATATGAATCATGTTCATTGAAATTTTTATAGTACAATATGATGATTCCAAGGTTTAGGCAACTCTATAGATGTTAGGAAACTGCTAGATGATTTACATGGAACGCAAATACAATAATTGATTATTGAAAACTACATCACCCAATAGACTCTCCCCAGTGGAATAAAATTGATTATGAGTATATTGAGTTTGGAAAATATTCAATAAACCTATATCATGCATTATATAAATATATAATGAATTCTTATCCCATAAAAAAATATTGTTGACAATAGAAGTGTAGTTATTTTGGTAATTTATAACTTGTCACCATGACTATATATGAATCACAAATACATTATGTTTTCTCTGCATATATTGAGACCAAAATAGACTGATAATGGTATTCATTTCTGTTGGTCGGAGTGGACACTCAAGAGGGGGGTGAATTGAGTTCCAATTAAAATTTCTACTAAAAACAATTTCTATTAAAATCCCCCAATTTCAAAAACAAATTAAACTGTAGTGAATTTATACAGATTATAAAGGTTCAATTAGTTTCTCAAAGATTGATTAATTCTCAGGTAACTTAATCTTATGATTAAATTAACTTTTGAAACTAACTTACTGGTTTATAATAAATATAAACACTTGCGAGTTTAACTATCAAAGTAGCTTTGAAAATAAATTATATTTTAAAGTAATAGCAGCGGAATATGAAATAAATGTATATAGTATGGATATAGATTTTAACTAAAAACACAAGAGTTAACCAAGAGGTTTAGTCTCAAGCCGAGACTTAGTCCTCTCAATATTTATATAAATTGATCCACACCCTGGATCTGGGTTAACAACATTGATCACACTGTTCAGGTCAAGAGACCTATACCATAGTTATACGTGGGATAAAAACCAACAGCTCAAAGCTGTCTAGGTCACACTCGACCTCTACCACTATCCACAGTGGGAAATAAAGGATGTAAAGATTGTGAGTGAGGATTTACAAATCCTCCAGTTAAGGTTCAGGAGACAGTGTGTGTGTAATAATTAACAGGATACACACACTGCTCGTAATGCAAAATAGTAAATCACTTAGAGCAAGATATAGAGTTTAGAATGGCTCTGGTGATTGCAGTGCAGCTCTGGACTCCTTCATATTTGATCAGAAATGGTTCTGAGTCCTTATCTGGTATTTGACTGAAAAACAGAGTATCGTTTCTTCTTTCAGTGCTTCTAGGTTCAGCTTGGTTATCGGCTCAGAAAATGAAGTGTTCTATGTAGTTCTGTGTAGTTCTTCTTTAGCATAGATTGCTCGATGTATGCTCTGTGTTCTGGAGTCTGGTAGTAGTAGTCTTGTGAGTGCAAGTTCTCCAGTTGTTCTCGGCACGTTTTGAGCTTGATCGCCAGTGTGTTCTGTGTGCTCGATCTCTTCAAGTCTCTTGTCTCACTCTCTTTTACTGATACATAGACGATGTCTTTTATGCACCTTTTTTTTTTTTCTGAGAAGAAGGAATGAATATGCTTTTTGATCGTACTTGGTACGGTTTCCTTAAATGGAAACATAAATAATTTAATAACATTAAATGCATCAAAAGTAGCAAATATAACCGTTAGTGTAATAAACAAATAGTGTCGAGGATATAGGATTTGACTCCGCAGTTCATTATAGGTAGTCGTTTGTTTGTAGACGTGTACGGTTGACTTGGTGTAGGATCTTCCATCAGTAGCTCTTCAAACTCTTATCGGTAGCTCTTATCGGTCTGTGCATCGGTAGCTCTATGAATTGGTAGCCCTCTGTGCATCAGTAGCTCTGTGCATCGGTAGCTCTGTCTATCAGTAGCTCTGGATATCGGTAGCTCTGGCTATCGGTAGCTCTGTCTATCTGTAGCTCTGGCTATCGGTAGATCTGGATATTGGTAGCTCTGGCTATCGGTAGCTCTAGCTATCGGTGGCTCTGGCTATCGGTAGCTCTGGCTATCGGTAGCTCTGGCTATCGGTAGCTCTGGCTATCGGTATCTATCTTCAGGTCAGTGATACTTATACTTGACTGTCTTATGAAAAACACTTCTAATTCACTTAGAATCATTTCAAAACTTATATAAACATGGATAAGCGAGATTAACATAAATTAGAAATTATTTTAACATTATTATTAACTTAATCTTTGATTTGAAAGTATTAAAGTGTAGATCAACAGTAATTGTGAATAACAAAATATATGAAAACATAATTGGGATTGTTAAAACATATGAATACAAGATTGGGATTTTCAAAACAGGTGAGGTCAACAATCTCCCCCTTTTTGATAATCACAACTTATGATATGGCCATTTTAAGATAGTGAGAATATAGTATTAGATAGTATAACATTAATATTCAATTTTCTCAAAGAAAATAGTATCAGAGGAAAGAGGAAATAGTAATAGAAAGATATAGATCAAAAATTAAATACAATAGTATCAGAGATAATGTTTGAAAGAATTGGTACCAAAGAAGGAAATGTAATAAATAGTATCAAAGGCTCCTCCTTTGATCATATTTCTCCCCTTTTATATTTCTCCTTTTATATTTCTCCTTTTATTTTTCGTTTGAGAATATTTCTCCCCCTTTGTGATAATCAAAAAGTGGGAAACCAAACATAGAAAACTAATAAACTGAGACAGTGGAAAGAAATGAATTTGTATTAGATCAGAAAAAAAATACATAAACAGAATAGAAAAAACAAAAATATTCCTATCAAACATCCTTGCCACTTTATCAATCCACATCTTCAATGTGAGCTTTTCCCTTGGGATCAGAAGAGAATTCAGGTGTTGAGGATACTGGGGAGGACTTTGGAATTCCAGAAATGATCAGAGGAGGCTGAGCAACTGATACAGTGTCGGGCCTATAATGGGAAGTCCTTTGAGTGATCATAAGTGTGAGACTTCTTATGGCTTGAGTAGGAGTCATCTGAACTGGGGACGTAGTAGAGGCAGAGGCAGGCAAAGCAGGAGGTACAATGACCGGTCTGGCATCCACATGCAGGAAGGGCAGCAACGGGTTTCTAAAATCCATTATAATGCTTCCTCCTTTCTCCATTGCAGACACAAAATCATCTCTATTTTCAATGAATTTATCCAAAGCAGGAGTAAGCTCCCTGAGCTTACTAACCTACTCTCTGAAGGCCTGAGTCACTAGAGGTAACTTTAGATTCTCAAGAAGAAGTTTGAAATGGTTGGTCAGTTGTTTCTTGGTATAAACCTTTTCAAAATAAGTATCCACCTTATTCTTGATTGCTTATTGAGAAGTAGAGGCCTCTCTCATGTAGTCCTGGAAGATTTTCATTATTTCTCTGGTTGAATCTTTGGTAGACAGCACAACTCGACTTAAATCTGATGAGTCCACAGAGCCACTGGTTGAAATAGAACCAAGCTCCTCCTTCATCAGAGCACGAAATTGATTCAGATCAATTGCAGGTTTTTGAACTAGAGGACCAAGAGAAAAGGATACAGTTTATTTGAAGTTTGTGGTCAACCCGCTAATCAGATTTTTCATTTGAGAGTCCTGATCTTTGAAATGATTCTTCACAGATGTTTTGAAAGCTTCAAACACCGAGACCAACTAACTTACAACACTCTTCACATAGGCTAAATCCTTATCAGCTAGAGATTTTGAACTCATGAAAGAGTCTAAGGAAACAACAGATATCCGTAGAGCTTCAAGATCTTCTTCTATCCTAGAAGTTTGAGTCTGGCACTCCTTGACTTCTTCCATTAGCTCACCCACAAAAGTTGACAGATTTCAACCAAGAGAAAGCTCAAAAGAACTTTCTAACATCTTCATTTCTTCACCAAAACAGTGATTTATCTCAGCAACAGAGGCACTGAAGGATTCCTTCAGCTCATGCTTTAGGGATTAGAGGTCAGACTTTGTAACAAAATCAGTAGGAGCAACTGTAGTAGATACTCTTTCAGAAGATAAAATGACTACAGAGTCAGTCATGACTGATTGAATCGAGGATACTAAAAAAGATTCCATTGTCTTTACTTCTTCTACAAAACTGACTTTGAGATTTTCTTTCAGCACATCTAAATCATGTACTCGGACCACATCAGCAGGTAATAACTCAGAATTGATGTCATAGCTGATCTTTGGTCTATTCAAAGATACTTCATTATCTGAATCAGGATAATCCAAACCAAAGACTATGGGTCTTCTACCCAGTCTTCAGACTCGATAGTCACTGTAACATTTCCAAACTTGGTGTGATGCACCCCCTCAATGGGTGCATTCTCATATATAGCAACTACATTCTCTGCTGGTCTTTCTTCATCAGAATCCTCCACAAAAACTTCCATCCCTGCAGCAGCAGGATGATTTTCTGGAATAGGTACAACTTCTCCTATTTCTCTTTCTTCATCCATAGAAGGTACAACTGAGCTTCCAATAACTAGACTCAGACTCAAATCAGCAGAATCAGATAATTCAGAGACATTCTTTTCTTCCTCTACATGCTTAGAGACCGACTAGTCTTCCTCATTAGCAGGTGTCTCTACTTCTTCTAGCACTTCCTTTTCTAAAGACAATATTTCAGCAACAAGGCTTGGAGGCAAGTCAAGATCTCCTCCCTCATCCATAGGAGTTTCTTCCTCTTCTTCTTCTTCTGACTCATCACTGTACTCAGGTTCCTCTTCATCAGGTCCTAGACTTGGATCTCTTTTATCCTTTGGCCTTGAAGGATAATCCACAGGATTGAACTTATCATATACCTTTTGGTCATCATTGACCCATTCTCCTCTCCACGGATTCCAATTAATCTTCATATATTTGGAAATTGTAGTAGTGATACAAAAGTTTCTCTTCACAACAACTATCTCATATTGAGACTCAGCTATCCCTTTCACTTTGATCATTACAGAAATCAGCTTAGCAAAGAATAGGGCGTTATTCTTTGATTTCAGCCTTGTCATATCTTCCATTTGACTCATTACCAATCTGCATAAATTGACTTTGACACCATGTCTCAAAAGATTTATGAGATAGATATCCTGATATCTCAAATTAGAAAAGTCTCTTCTCCGTGGTATCAATACATGTTGAACAAATTTGAACAGTAATCTGTTCTCTCCATCCATTTCTGCAGCAACCACTTTCCTTGGAGTTCCATCACTAGTCAGTTCTTTCAACGTGGTCTCATGATCAAAAATGTCACTGGTAGGTGGCATTGCTCTTGATACATATCCAGACACACCTTCATGAGGAACTTTTAAGAAAACAGCTCATTCTACTGATGAAAATGATATCACTTTACCATTTACAAACGAAGATACTCGGTTCTCATTCTCTAGCTTCTCGAAGCTTACGAATTCGTAAAGTTGTTTTACCAACTTTGGGTAGTTGGGACCGTTGTTATTTGAAAAGCAGTCTACCCATCTCTGGGCTTCCAGAACTTTGAGCACCAACGACTTGCTGAGCAGCAACCAGTCTGCACATAGCTCTTTTTCGATCACAATAGCTCTATTTTGCAGATGAGGATTTACTGGTCTCCTTCCTAACCTAGTTCTAACAGCACTACTCGCTTCTGGCTCAGACTTCTGCCTTTTTGATTTAAGCTCAACACAGTCTTCTCGGATGACAGGAATTTTGGTTTTTGCCATCGCTGGTTCGAGGGATCTCAGGTTTGTAGAGGGTTTGGGTTCTAAGGTTCGAAGGTAAAAGGTTTTGGGTTCGGTGGAGTGAGAAGCGCTTTAGACTTAGTTTTATCATTTAGGAATCATAAGTTAAATAAATAAAAATAACATAAAAGAAAACGGTTCAGATTCTTGACGGCAGACAAAAGATTTAAAACAGCACTTTATCGGTGATGATTTTTATCGGTGAGGATTTCTGTCGGTGAGGATTTCTATCGGTGAGGATTTCTATTGGTGAGGATTTCTATCGGTGAGGATTTCTATCGGTGAGGATTTCTATCGGTGAGGATTTCTATCGGTGAGGATTTCTATCGGTGAGGATTTCTATCGGTGAGGATTTCTATCGGTGATGATTTCTATCGGTGAGGATTTCTATCGGTGAGGATTTCTATCGGTGAGGATTTCTATCGGTGAGGATTTCTATCGGTGAGGATTTCTATCGGTGAAGATTAAACATCCCCAGCTCGTGCCTAATATAACATAACCTATCCACACTTAAGGGTTTTGTGAAAATTTCGGCCAATTGATGTTCAGTACCGATAAATTCAAGAGAAATATCACCCTTTTGATAATGATCTCTCAGAAAATGATGCCTTACATCAATGTGTTTGGTTCTTGAGTGAGATACAGGGTTCCTCGAGATGTTTATTTCCCTAGTGTTGTCATAGTTAATCAAAACATGCTTAAAATCATATCTGTAGTCCAAGAGAGTGTGTTTCATCCACAGAATGTGTGCACAGCAACTACCAGCAGCTATATACTCTGCTTCGGCAGTGGATAGAGCTACAGAATTCTGATTTTTACTACACCAAGATACTAAGGATTTTCCTAATAAATGACATGTTCCTGAAGTGCTTTTTCTGTCTAATTTGCAACCATCAAATTCAGCATCTGAATAACTCATTAACTCAAAGAATTGCCCTTTTGGATAAAATAAAACAAGGTTAACAGTATGCTTTAGATACTTGAAAATTCTTCTAACAGCAAGGAAATGAGATTATTTCGGGTTAGCTTGAAATCTTGCACACATACATACACTGAACATAATATCTGGTTGACTAGCAGTGAGATAAAGTAAACTACCAATCATACCCCTATAATTGGTTTGATCCACTGGTTTCCCAGTTTCATCTGTTTCCAATTTACAGATTGTACTCATAGGAGTTTCACTCTCCTTAATACTATCCAAACCAAATCATTTTAAAAGATCCTTTGTATATTTACTTTGATTCAAAATAATACCATTTTCATTTTGAAATACTTGAAATCCAAGAAAGTATTTGAGTTCTCCCATTAAACTCATTTCAAATTCATTTTGCATACTTTTTGAATAATCAGTACATAAAGAATGTTTAGAAGATCCAAAAATAATATCATCAACATAGATTTGTACAACTAAAACATCTTTAGAAATTATTTTAATAAAAAGAGTTGGATCAGCAATCCCTTTAGTAAAACCTTTTGAAATATCAAAATTGCTGAGTCTATCATACCAAGCTCTTGGAGCTTGTTTTAATCCATATAAAGCTTTAGAAAGTTTAAAAACTTGATTTGGAAAATGGGGGTTTGTAAATCCAGGAGGTTGTTCTACAAAAACATCTTCAATTATAAAACCATTTAGAAATTCACTTTTTACATCCATTTGATATAACTTGAAATTTAGGTGTGCAGCATATGCAAGTAAAATACTAATGGATTCTAGTCTAGCTACAGGTGCAAAGGTCTCCTCATAGTCTATGCCTTCTTCTTGACTATATCCTTGTGCAACTATCCTAGCTTTGTTTCTAACTATGTTTCCTGATTCATCAACTTTATTTCTAAAAACCCATTTAGTGCCTATTGTTAGTGTTTCCTTAGGTCTGTCAATTAATTCCCAAACTTTGTTTCTTTCAAATTGATTTAACTCTTCTTGCATAGCCATTACCCGGAATTCATCAACGATAGCATCATTAATATTTTTGGGTTCTAGCTAGGAGAGAAAAGCTTGATGTTCAACTTGATTTCTTAGAGAAGCTCTAGTCTGTGTTCCTCTATGAAGATTACCAACAACAACATCCAAAGGATGATTCTTTAGAATTCTTGTTGATCTAGTAAAGGTAGGACTAGACACTTCAGGTGCATCAGTAGGTTCGGGTTCAACCGAAACAGATTCTGGAAAAAGTCCATAACTGGAAGTTTTTATAACAGGTTCTTTGGATTTATCATTAAGGTCCAGAACAGACAAATCTTCTTCAAGATTCTCAAGAGAGGTTTTAGGCTCATGTGGATCAGTTTCATCGAATTTGATGTGAACAGATTCTTCCACACATTTAGATTTCTTATTAAACACTCTATAAGCTTTACTTGAAGTAGAGTAACCCAGAAAAATTCCTTCATCACTTTTAGAAGCAAACTTGTCCAGATTATCCTTTGTGTTAAGAATAAATACTTTGCAACCAAATACTCTGAAGTAATTAACCTTAGGCTTCCTATTGTTCCACAACTCATATGGGGTTTTCTTAAGAACAGGTCTGATCAAGAATCTATTGATAACATAACAAGCTGTATTTACAGCTTCAGCCCAAAAGTAAATAGGCAGTTCATATTCATTGAGCATGGTTCTAGATATTTCTTGAAGGGTTCGGTTTCTCCTTTCTACTACACCATTCTACTGAGGTGTCCTAGGAGCTGAAAAGTTATGAGTGTAGCCATTGTCTAAGCAATAAGATTCAAAGTCTTGATTTTCAAACTCACGGCCATGATCAATTCTCAGGGTCTTAATTTTGAGTCCACTAAGATTTTCTGCATACTTGGAGTATTTAACAAAGGAAGAATAAGCTTCACTTTTGTGAGCTAAGAAATATACCCAAGTATATCTAGAGAAGTCATCTACTAGAACATAGACATAGTGCTTCCCATTTAAACTAGAAACTCTTGATGGTCCAAACAAATCCATGCGAACCAACTCAAGTGGTTGAGAAGTTGAGACTTCTTTCTTTGATTTAAAAGAAACTTTGTGTTGTTTTCCCTTTTTACAGGGATTACACACTTTGTCATTTGGGAATTCTAATTTAGGTAAGTCTCTAACTAAGTTTTTCCTAGCCAGTTTTCTAAGTGAGTGAATGTTGCAGTGTCCTAATCTTCTGTGCCATAGCCAAGATTCTTTATGAAAAGCATTCAAACAAGGAATATTTTGTTTGGCTAAAGAATTTAAATCAACAGCATAAACATTTTCATTCCTTAGAGCAGAAAATACTAAAGCATTTTTGGAGTTAAAAACATCACAGGAATCATTTTCAAACTTGACATTGAAAGCATCATCACATAATTGAGATATACTAAGCAAGTTATATTTAAGTCCATCAACGAATAAAACTTTAGAAATTAATACTGAGTCAGTGTTACCAATCTGGACTAGGCCGATGATTTTTCCTTTAGAGTTGTCACCAAAGGTGACATGACCTCCATCAACCTTTATTAAGCTCTTGAAGTAAGAATAATCTCCAGTCATGTGTCTTGAGCACCCACTGTCTAAATACCATATCTTCTTGTGACAGCTCTTCAAGCAGGTCTCCTATAAAACAGATTTAAACAGGAAATGACTTTGGTACCCAGATTTTCTTGGGTCCAGATAGGTTAGCAATCAGGGCTTTAGGTACCCAGATTTGTTTTATTGGTTTCATACAATTAACAGAAGTAACAGATTTTGAAAGACAAACTTTATTTGGTCTATAACCATATGAATATCCTGTTGAAGCATATGAATTTCCAAAACTGGAACTAGCGATATTTTTTTCAGACCTAGGAATAAATCGGGTTCTGGTGAACTATCTCTGTCCAGGTTGGTATCCTAAACCAGTAGCATATCTAGGTGCAACTTGCTTTCATAGAATTTTAGTTAGAGCATCCTTTCCATTTGTGAATTTTTCTAAGTCCTTTCTGAGTTGCTCATTTGACAGTTTCAGTTCTGTATTTTCCTTTAATAGTTGAGAATTCTATTCCTTTTCTATATCAAGATTAGATTTATGCTTAACACTTAAAGCATATTGTTTCTTTAAACCTTTGTATTTGTCTTTAAGCTCATTACAGGTTTCTTCTAACATATCACAGTACTCAAATAGTTCAGATTTTGACATGTTTTCCGAATCAGAATCATCTCCAGAATAATATGAATTTAAAACAGGAGTGTCAGATGTTACCTCAGAAGTATTTGTCATGAAACACATGTTGGCACGATTCCTTTCAGATTCCGAAGATTCGACTTCACTAGTGTTTTCTTCTGATGCACTCCAGGTGGTCTTCATGGCTTTCTTTTACTTCTTGTGTTTGTAATCATATTTCTTTTTGAATTTTAACTTTGGAAAGTCTTCTTTGATATGTCCTTTTCGCTTTCATTTGTAGCAGACAACTTCATCAGTCCTGTCAGCTTTCTTCCAATCCTTTTTCCATTTGCCTTTTTTATCATACTTTCCTTTGTAATTTGTTTTCTTAAATAATTTATTTTTCCTATAAAACTTCTTGAATCTCCTGGCTATCTGAGCCATTTTTGCATCACTGTCATACTCTGAGTTTTAACTTGTTGAACTCTCATCCTCCATTTGTATTTTTTCCTTCTCCTTACTCTTCAAAGCAGTAGACTTGAAAGCTACAGATTTTCTTTTCGGTTCATCTTCTTCCTCTTTGTTTACCTTGAGCTCTTCTTCATACATCATCAATTTTCCAATAAGCTCTTTGACAGGTAGAGAAGAAATTTCACATGATTCTCTGATTGAGACAGATGTGCCTCTCCATCGGTCTGGTAGACATCTCAAGATTCTCATAATTTGTTCCTTTGGTGGAACAGCTTTTCTGAGTGAATTCATCATGTTGACTATCTCATTAAACCTGAGATACATGTCAGAAATAGGTTCATCAGACTTCATTTTAAAAGTATCATACTTAATAGTATAAGTGTTCAATCTCATTTCTTTAACATTATTTGTTCCTTCATGAGAAACAGCCAAGGTATCCCAAATTTCAAAAGCAGTTTTGCATGCAGAAATTCTGTTGAATTCTTCATCTCCTAGAGCACAGTACAGAGCATTCATAGCTTTAAAATTATTATTGTAAGCAGTCTTTGTAGGTTCATCCCAAGTAGATCTATCAGTAGTAGGAATTTTGTATTCAGATTCAATAGCAGTCCAAATATCAAACTCATGCTTTCTAGATGAATTTTCATTTTAAGTTTCCACTGAGCATAGTTATTTCCATTAAAGAAAGGTGGCCGGTTAGTAGCAGCACCCTCAAGTCTATTATCCATTATAAACAAAATTTAAAGAGATAAAAATTTAGAAATAACATAAATTTTAAGAACTTTAAAATACAACTAAAATCACAGTTGAAAAGCAGAGAGTAAATAAAAATTTTTGCAAAACAAACAATCCTCTGATACCAAATGTTGGTCGGAGTGGACACTCAAGAGGGGGGTGAATTGAGTTCCAATTAAAATTTCTGATAAAAACAATTTCTATTAAAATCCCCCAATTTCAAAAACAAATTAAACTGTAGTGAATTTATACAGATTATAAAGGTTCAATTTGTTTCTCAAAGATTGATTAATTCTCAGCTAACTTAATCTTATGATTAAATTAACTTTTGAAACTAACTTACTGGTTTATAATAAATATAAACACTTGTGAGTTTAACTATCAAAGTAGCTTTGAAAATAAATTATATTTCAAAGTAATAGCAGCGAAATATGAAATAAATGTATATAGTATGGATATAGATTTTAACTAAAAACACAAGAGTTAACCAAGAGGTTCAGTCTCAAGCCGAGACTTAGTCCTCTCAATATTTATATAAATTGATCCACACCCTGGATCTGGGTTAACAACAGTGATCACACTGTTCAGGTCAAGAGACCTCTACCACAGTTATACGTGGGATAACAACCAACAACTCAAAGCTGTCCAGGTCACACTCAACCTCGAACACTATCCATAGTGGGAAATAAAGGATGTAAAGATTGTGAGTGAGAATTTACAAATCCTCCAGTTAAGGTTCAGGAGAAAGTGTGTGTGTAATAATTAATAGGCTACACAAACTGCTCGTAATGCAAATACTAAATCACTTAGAGCAAGATATAGAGTTTAGAATGGTTCTGGTGATTACAGTGCAGCTCTAGACTCCTTTGGATTTGATCAGAAATGGTTCTGAGTCCTTCTCTGGTATTTGACTGAAAAACAGAGTATCATTTCTTCTTTCAGTTCTTCTAGGTTCATCTTGGTTATCGGCTCAGAAAATGAAGTGTTCTGTGTAGTTCTATGTAGTTCTTCTTTAGCATAGATTGCTCGATGTATGCTCTGTGTTCTGGAGTCTGGTTGTAGTAGTCTTGTGAGTGCAAGTTCTCCAGTTGTTCTTGGCACGTTTTGAGCTTGATCGCCAGTGTGTTCTGTGTGCTCGATCTCTTCAAGTCTCTTGTCTCACTCTCTTTTACTAATACATACACAATGTCTTTTATGCCCCTTTTTTTTATGAGAAGAAGGAATGATTATGCTTTTTGATCGTACTTGGTACGGTTTCCTGAAATGGCAACATAAATCATTTAATAACATTAAATGCATCAAAAGTAACAAATGTAACCGTTAGTGTAATAAACAAATAGTGTCGAGGATATAGGATTTGACTCCGCAGTTCATTATAGGTAGTCGTTTGTTTGTAGACGTGTACGGTTGACTCGGTGTAGGATCTTCCATCGGTAGCTCTTCAAACTCTTATCGGTAGCTCTTATCGGTAGCTCTTATCAGTCTATGCATCGGTAGCTCTGTGCGTTGGTAGCCCTCTGTGCATCGGTAGCTCTGTGCCTCGGTAGCTCTGTCTATCGGTAACTCTGGCTATCGGTAGCTCTGGCTATCGGTAGCTCTGTCTATCGGTAGCTCTGGCTATCGGTATCTCTGGCTATCGGTAGCTCTGGCTATCGGTAGCTCTGGCTATCAGTAACTATGGCTATCGGTAGCTCTGGCTATCGGTAGCTCTGGCTATCGGTAGTTCTGGCTATCGGTAGCTCTAGCTATCGATAGATATCTTCAGGTCAGTGATACTTACACTTGACTGTCTTATGAAAAACACATCTAATTCACTTAGAATCATTTCAAAACTTATATAAACATGGATAAGCGAGATTAACATAAATCAGAAATTATTTTAACATTATTATTAACTTAATCATTGATTTAAAAGTATTAAAGTGTAGATGAACAGTAATTTTGAATATCATAATATATGAAAACATAATTGGGATTGTTAAAACATATGAATACAAGATTGGGATTATCAAAATAGGTGAGGTCAACAATTTCTATTTGGATCTATTGATCAAAAATATGAAATTGATTTCGGATTTAGGTGTTAAATTTTATGATTATCAATGAAGTGAAGAGTTTAAATTTAGATCCATATTTTATAGGATGATAAATAACTTTACTACTTATCAAAATTTTCCAAGCTATATAATTAAAGTAATGTTGAGTGTTTGAAGAAGGTAAACACTTAGTTTGGTTGAAACATTTATCAAAGACTGGGTTTTTAAAAAATCTCAAGTTTTTACTCCAAGGAAATAAATATTGATCATGAATGACATAATTTGATATAACAATAGAAAATGGTACAACCCTATCTCGACTAATGAGTGACCAACAGTTCAAAAAAGTTAATGATATTGACATTATTTTTTATATAATTTTTTTTTGAAAAACTACATGAAATATGATTAAAAAAAGAGATCATATTTATTTGAATTACCATAATGGAATTTTTGTACGACTGACATTTTCTTCATTTCATACATGTAGAAAAAAAATTGTATGTGACACTATTAATGGAACATTACTAACTTCACCAGAAAAAATAAAATATTGAATTAAGGCTAGGTTAGACATGATTGACATGGGGATAAGGGAAGAGTTGGTACTAATGAAGGAAGAAAAATGAAATTTTTTCCTCTAGTATAATACACTCTATCTAGATAAGATAATTTTCAAGTTTACAACATTCTTAATAGTGTAAAAGATCCATAGACATATCCATCAAATATCAAGAATGTCATATCAATAAAAATTTGATGTTAATGTTTCTAAAATAACATGATTGTTATGTATTTATGAAATATTTAATGCACTTAGATTTACATTACATTAATCCTAAAAATTTATAACATACATTAACCCTAATTTTCTTTTCTTTCAAATACATATGCAGTGATGTTGAATACCTGGTGAAGTTTCCAATCATTAATAAGGAAATTATAGTCATATTATATGAATTAGAGATGATCTTACCACATTAATTTTTTGATATAATGGTTTATATGATGGTTCGATTGGTTAGTGAGATTCAAATATATGGTCTTATACAATACAAATGGATATACTCCATTGAACATTATATTAATAATTTAAAAGGATACATAAATAAACGAAGTCATACAGAATGTTTTATTGAAGAGAAACATAGTATTGAAGAATATGTGGAATTATATATTGATTACCTATCATATGTTGATGGAATTGGTGTCCCAAAATCATTTCATAGTGGATTCATTATGATCAAAGGGATTTTCAAAATATATTTTGTTACAATTTCCATTATAGAGTGGGAGCAACATCACCATTACATTTTTTATAATAATATAGAGGTTTCTATGTACGTTGAACTCCAAAAAGTAATTATTATATATTTGAATCCATTAAGGGATAAAATATAGACATAAAATTAACATAATAAATAATTCATAGGATATTTTTGAGATCATATTTATAAGAAGTTGTATATAAATCTGAAACTAATTACTTGACAACTTTGACAGCTAACCAGAGGACCAAATTTTAATGTATTATATTGCAATAGTTATGTAAGTAATGTTTATATATTATATATATTGGAACAAGATAAATGTATTATGATACAAAAAAGTGGATTTCTGATTATGTCAGAAGTGATGAATGTATCTGGTCCCAAGGATATAAATCAAATTTATACAAATATTTCATGCTTCAACATCATCGAAAAAATATATGAGTTGTATTTTACAATATTTTAAGTGATAATTTTACATTAAAAATGTGTTGACAACATGAGTGTAGTTAAATTTGATAAAATAGGATTTATAAAGGTGAATTTTAGTGTGGAATGATATAAGGGTGACCCATTCACAATGGAATCATAAGAAATGTAAGTATTTTAGGTCTTAGATATTGCAAACAAAAATTGTGCAATTGTAATTTTAGAAACTAAAACAATTGTAGGGTCAGATGAAAATTCAATTGAGGATTAACCATTAATTAGGATATCATAATAATTTCACAGTGGTTTTAATGTAGATAGTGTCTTGTATATTATAGGTCAACTGAAATAGGAGATTCAGATAATCGAAAGAGGATCCAAATGCCTTCAAACTTTAGTGAAAAAAAGGGAGAGTTCAATGAATAGTTTGAATTTTTTTTAATAAACTATTATTTTCCTCATAGAATTATGTGTTTTCTACTAAATTTATGTGATCTAAATTAAATTTTCAACTACTCATGTATATAATTACTCTTCTATACACTGATGTTACCAATCTCGAGGAAGAACACAATATTGATGTTGAAACTGATGAATTGTTTGGGGATAAAAAATATGTGGATGAAAAAACAATAGCGGCATAGCATCACCGTGTTAACTAAGTTTATTAAGGCAAGAATAAAATGTATAAAATTTTAGGTTGGATGGAATCAAGGTGACCAACCTATTTAGCCAAACAATTCAATGTTAATAAGTTATATTGGGGTCACAAATCAAATACTTTTTCTGATTGATATAGATATGTGGAACAATGTCATTCATAGATTGAGGAAAATCATTTGGAAATATATTAGGGTAATGTTATGATATAATTTCTCCATTTTACCAAAAAAATTATAATTAATTTTTGTTTACTTTTATTTATCCCTCATAGTGTTCATTTATTTTTGAAAATTCTTTTAATAAATTTATATTAATAGTCACTGAAAAATATCATATAGGCTTTTAAACACTTATGAAAAAGTTGCATCTTAGGTATTCTGAGAGGAAAGTAAACCCCTAAATACTATTTATGTATGATGATACTATAAACTATAAACCTTAGAAATCTATTACTAGTCACCATGATAAGGAATCATTTCAAGTCCATTGTAATTGATAATTTTTTATCTTATATTATTTATTTTATCCAATTTTCTTCAAAATTATTAATTTATGAAATATTAAAGTATGGATAAAAATATGTAGTTTTCATCAAAACTAATATACCACTATTATAAATCAAGAATGGGGCACACTTAACTTGGAAATAAAATGGTATGTATTTTGAATCTATAGTAAAAAAATTATGAGATACGAAACAATATATGTTCCATTTTTTATATAAAGATTTATGAATCATAATCAAATTCCACTTCCATACCACATCATGTGTTATGGAAGGAGGATATTGTAAATAAAGAGGGAAAACTAGCATATGGAAACACACAATAAGTAAATAAATGTAGAGACTTTTTTTACCTATAAGACTTTAGAATATTCATGCATATATTTCAAGAGGTAGGTGTTGAGACGGCATGAAATTCCAAGACCCGGTGTGCCTGGAATAAATTATACAAAAATATTAAGTGTTTTTTGTACTATTCACATAATGAAAATAGGATATCTCTTAGACAGATGATCAGATCAGAAATATGATACCATGGTTGGGTCCGAAATGTGGTTTTTACCCTAAGTGTGATAGAAAATATGTTGGTGCGGTACATTTGGACCCATCGGTCATTATCTCTAAGTTAAATGCATGTATTAATTTATTAATTCATTAATTTAATATCTCAAATACAAATAACACTCAAACGGTAAATCAAATAAGAATTCCAAGTCCATGGTTGAGTCTGAAGCTTGTAGTTTACCCTAGGAGGGGTATAATCTTTGTCAGCACAGGGTCTCTATGAGAAAAGTCACCCATTGTAAAAATCGTTATTTTGGAATAACCACTTAGTGATTTTTATCCCTGGTGTTATTTTCAAATAACATTCAAACTGAGGCTTGGAATGGGAATCTGAGACTTCTGTTGGGTTCTAAATGGGTCATTTTACCAAGGCAGGGCATAAAATAAGAGGGCATGGTGAATTCAGATTTCTCGCTGAGCGGGATCCCTATAAATAGAATTAAAGTGATTAGGGTTAAGGAAAAAACCCTAATTCACTCTCTATATATTCCCAAGATCTCCCCCCCCCTTTAAACATTGTTTTTCACTGTATTGAGGAGCGATCTCTGCTGAAACCTTGGTGGATCAAAGCGGAATCACAATAGGCACGTCAATGATGAACGGATCGAATCAAGGTAGGATTCTTGTTGTTTCGAACCGAAATTTTCCATTTCATGTTTTATTTTAGATTATACTCTCATTATTGCTGTCAAACCGTCATTTGAACATCGAAGCGATGGACAAATGAACATGGCCATCACCCAATCCCAGTTTAAAATTCGCATTCTTCACTATTCTTCATTTTAATTTTTGGACACGCCAAATCCTTGACGAATCAAGGAACGGAGACTGGTGCTGATGAGATCTCGTCCTGAGGTTCCCAAAACTAGGTCTGAAATAATTTTTGGATTTTTGGTGTGATCTCGGTAGCCCTTGGAAGAATCCATCGGATTTGAACTGTCAGCGGCAGCAAGCCAAGGGGGTCAGGTGGAGTGCAGTGTCCACGGTGCTAGTCAGCTGATGACGGTAGGTTTTCCAGTGTGGCGTGTGTGGTTAGATATTTTTGACAGAGGAAGGTAGACAGTGGGAGTCTGGTGTAGTGAGTCGGAGAAGCTGGTGATTTCCTTCAGGCGTGCGGTGCAGCTAAAGGCAGGAGGTCGGCGTGGTTCAGAGAGGGCGTCGAGGTACAGCGAGTTGGAGCTGGTGAGCAGCTGGGACGAGATGGATGGCAGTCTCCAGGAAATGGTTATCCCAGTTAGGCGGGGAGCTGTCTGAGGTGGCATCAGTCAGAGAGGTACCCAAGTTGGTGACTGTGTGGGGAGTAAGACCAGCACCTAGTGGGTCCTCTGTGTGACGCGGTGTGTGTAGGGGACCGTCCAGCCTGGTCGGTTAGTGTAGCATGGGTCGGTCATGGGATACGGTCCAGGCCAATAGCATGCATGCTAGGTTGTGGCTAACGGGACGATCCGGTGAGTTGGATGCGGTCTGGCCGAAGCATCCCATCCCAAGTGCAATGGTTCGGCTGGAAAGGGTCGTTCCGGGCTAATTTGGGCCCAAATTCTTTAAACACCTGTATCTTTTGATACGGGACTCCCAATCATGTGTCCTCTACAAAAATGAAATCCTTGTGTCAAGATTGAATTTTTGAGATGGTTCTAGGAATTTTTAATTTTCATGCTGAAGTCGGGTAACCTGAAACACTCAGTTTTAATAATAATAATGTAATTAGTATTATTTTGCAGACCTTTCTTTTTTATTGTACTTCTGCACAATACGTCCTCTTGGTGCACCGTTAGAGGAGTTATGACCATGAATTTGAGATGAGTATTCTAAGATTGGTTCGGGAATTCTAATATTGTGTTTTGTTACCTAATGGCACAAAACGCCTAATGTCAAATAAAAATAAATTTATTATTATTATTTTCTAGATTCTTGCATCAGACTTAACTCCTAGATGGGATGTCTGATTGATGTGCCATCAGAGGCAGTGATACTATGACCTTTGTGAGGAATTCTTTAGATTATTTTCTGATTTTTTAAGTTGAAGACATTTTGTGGGTCCCACAGGTCCTAGTTCTCATGTTTTTAGAGTTAAATTCCCCGTTTTCATCTATAATATTTTTGGGATGATTGAATACTCATTTCTAAGTGTTTTTCTTAGGGGATTATAGTGGCTCAATCTACCTACATAAATTTGAGGCTAAATAATGGCCACCACAAGAAATCTTTTAGGTGTATGTTGCGTTTTTACAACTTATGCTTCATAAGTCCTTTTGGGGCAAATGAATAGTCGACCATTTGGATTTTTATATAAGGATATCAAGGGTGTGATCCATTTAGATGTGTGAATCCTTATTTGTGATCTCATTAAATGTGGAAACGTGAAAGATTAATTAGTGGAATATCTTTCTACCGTGTTGAAGAGAAGTCACGGCTTAGGTCAGCTCTGACTCTTATGAGAGTGGAGAATATGTATGAAGAGATATGGTCAATGTTCTGGGACCATTTGAGGAGGCATATTAGCAAATCTATTATTCTGTCACTTTAGCTTAAGGATGAGCGTTGTGCGCTCATCATCCTTTTAGCTAGAGGTACCATGTACTCTAGGAGTAATTTGGCATGCCTTGTAGGTACTTGTTCACATTTTAGAAACTAGGTATGTCTAGCTACACGGCTAGATGATGATGTGGGGTCACACATTGTGTGGGCCCCCCATTTTTTGTGTACCACTTTATGAATCTTCTACCTCTCGCATCTCTTTCTTATGAACTCGGATTTTGGCATGTGAGTAGTCTACCCTGAGTTTTTTCACGTAGAACATATTGGTGCCCTCTATAGTGGATTTCAAGGTACGATATTAGATGTTCTCAATGTGATTCCTATCCAAGGTGATGCTCTATGTTCTAGTAATAACACTCATCTGAGGTAATGCTCAATGAAAACAGTAATGGTAGGGATATTTTCATAATCACAAGAGTAGTACAGGGATTTCTCTCCAGCATGACTAGGTAGTGGTGATCTTCAAGCTTTCCCTCTAGCACTGTTGAGAAATGGTGATCATTTTTTACATTTACAGGGCTTTCCATCCAGCACGGAAAGGCAGTGGTGATCACCATTTACAATACCAAACATACCTACAGCGCAGTTGGGAAATTGTGATCTTTGGGATTTCCCTCCGGCACTACTGGGCATTTGTGATCGTCGTTTACAATACCAAGCATACCTCTAGTGGGGTTGGGCAGTGGGTCCTCAACTTTGTGACATGATCTCTGGACTGTGCGACATAGTTATGAGATGTGTTTGATGTGAATTTTTACTCTTAAGAAAGAGGTGTGTTTTTCCCACAAATATGTGTCCTTGTGATGCACCCTAAAACCATGGGGACAATACATCCCCTAACAAAGAAAATAGTATCAAGGTTCGGTGACTGAGCACCTTGACTTGAAGTTCAGGTTAGACTTATCGGATGATGGGCATCGATGGTGTTTACTTATATAATTGTTGGTGAATCTTTTCCTGGGATGATCCAGTGATATGGAGATCACCTTACTATCTAGTTTGGGTTTCTTTGGTTGATCATATTTATATCATATTGTAGGACCCACTCCTTGGTTTTTGGTTACTCTCCTTCTATGAGAGGTGAAGATGCACGGGGTAAGCAACGTTCTTTCTGTGTCTAGATTATCAGGTTTGGATGAGTGTACTCTCCTACTATAGGTGGAGATGACTCAACGATAAGTTCATCTTCTCATAATTTATATCTACTCGTGTTTCGATGATCTTAATTCACTTCTTTGTTGGGTTGAGTTGTACTATTTTAATATACCTTGTCCTATCTACTTGCTCCCTCTTTAGTACCTTACTTTCTACTCCCTTGAGCCTTTGAGGCATCCTACTAAGTATTTTTATACTCACCCCTGCTTGGTATTTTCTTGAACTCGGTGTTCCCTTACAGACGATGAACAGATTGATCATGACTTCATTGGAGCATAGGGATATGAAGTGCTTGGACCGCATGTTGGGGTCATTGATTCGGATCTAGGAAAAGGGATCACTTAGTTGTTTTACTTTTCCACATGTCGCTAGGATGTGTAACTTTTCTTGTTGGGCATGTATTTTTTCCCATTCCCTTTCAATTTACTTTTTTGTACTTGTACAGTTTAGAGGTCGATGCATATTTGTGGTTTAAATATATGTTAGGGTTGTATCTTGTTTACCTTCCCTTATACACTTTTTCATTGAGTTGGTTGTGTGTGTGTGTGTATAGGTACTTTGGAAAAGGCCTCCACAAGTTGTTTATGCCTTTGGTTCTGGTCTCCAGCCCCTAGCCTATGGAGGTGGGCTTGGGGTAGTTGTGGTTCGAGCCCCAATATGGGTCGGTTCGTGAAAAAGTGGTATCAAAGGAGTTTTATTCCTTGGATTTTTGTTTGGATGATCCCTAAA
Source organism: Viscum album (assembly GCA_963277665.1). NCBI lineage: Eukaryota > Viridiplantae > Streptophyta > Magnoliopsida > Santalales > Viscaceae > Viscum > Viscum album. Next base: position 120,837,452 of record OY728137.1, read on the forward strand.
AAAAATTGGTTGGGTTTTAGGGAAAGAGTTTCAATGTGTCTCGAGAGAGGCTCTCAGGCTAGGGAGTCCAATGGTGGTGTGTCGGCCGACGTATCCATTCACCAGGACCCTGATTACCCGCTTGTCAACTTGACATACTGAGACACTCATTGCAGGAAACTTTGGTGCATACATCATATAGGATTGAGTATTTGACTTCCCTTCTTGATTCATCTCCCCATCATTGTTGATATATATATATTAGCATTTGACCATGGTACTCCTTGATCAGATTCAGGATGACTTTGTGACGATAGATAGCTAGGATACTTGATCCGGTTCGTGATGACGATTTTGTGAGTGATGAGGCCTCAGTTCAGGATCCATCATATGATTCCCCTTTCTCTATAAGGTTTGGTAGTAGCGCCTCCACCTATAGAGTAGCAGTTTTTCCCAACAGAGTAGGCTGAGAATGTGCACTGGTTGAGCATGCTTTGTGAGTTCTAGCATCAATGACCGTTGAGGTCCCATGGTAATCCAGAACCTCAGGTGGTGAAGGGTTGACTAGTGTTGGTAGTTCACCTCTACAGTATTATTTAGAAACTGGCAGATCATATGGTGTATTTGACAGCCATGCCTTTTCCATGGAGTATCTTAGCATTGGTAGAACTAGGATACTTATATACATGATGAGTTGGAACTCTTGTGGGATGATTTCCAGCAGATATTTCATGAGTAATACCCCTCCTGCTTACAATCCATATGGTTTTCAGGAGATACTAGAGCTTCATCAGGGAGGGATGATGGTATATGTGTACACGACTAGGTTCATATACCTTACATGGTACACTTTGGATGTGGTCCATGACAGAAACTTCTGAGAATGGATGTTTGATTACTATCTTCATTGAGGATATTTGAGCCAGTAGCCTTTGTGAATCCTCACCTATCACGGGGTGCTCGAGAAGGCACTGGTGAAAGAGTGATTTCTGTCAGAGGGGATCCAGTTGTACAGTTTGGGTAGTGGATGCGATAGAGTTGGGAAGTCTACCACAGCTAGCAGACCTTAGTTGGCAGGCCCTCGATGCAAGAGGCCACTTCTTGATAAGACTCAGCCACATGGTATGGGACAACGTAGAGCACCGAGATATCCCAAGGAGGGATACTTATATGCTTGTGATTGGTGAGTTCATGTGGAATGAGACTACCCAACCAGATGTGTTGAGATTCTTAAGTAGTTGGTAGATGAACCTCCACAGCAGAATCAGTGTTGTTATTAGGGATCTCCCAGGAAGGGACAGGGTGGTCCCTAGGAAGGTAGTGCTAGCAGAAGATCAAGAAGAAATATGTTTGGTAGATGACATTGTGAGGTCCTTCCACCACCACTAGGCGGCCCACGTCAGGCTCAAGGATTTGGAGGATGGGTCCATGGGTAGATATATTCAATGGACGTCTATAATCCTGCAGCACGCGAGATGATAAGAGGTGTTCTCTATGTATTTTCTACCTTCTTTAGTAAAATTTGTTAGAAACTGCATAAGGTACTCATTTCTTTCAACTCCTTACAAGAGGAGTAATCAAGTGTGATGTGGGGAGTCGGTGTTACTTTATGTTGGTGTTGTTTGATGTAGCTTTGAATACACGAGAAAGAGGGGTTCTCCCCCCCCCCCCCACTAAGACGCATTTTTGTGACGCGAGAAAAATCGTGAGGGAGATTCAGTGTCACCCAAAGTGGATAGTATCAAGTTGTGGTGGATGAATCTCTCTAACTTGTGTGTTCATGGAAGTGTTATGCAGTTGCGTGTCGAAGAAGGTCTTGGCTTTTCCAGTGGAGTCTTGATGCTTGACCTCCCTTTGCTTGAGTTTCCACTAGTGGTTTTGGAAGAGTGCTTTTTTTGGGGATTACTCTCATTCCAAGAGGTGAAAATATGTGTGGGGTATGCCACATGATTTCCATTTCTATCCTCTTGCAGTTTGATGATTTTGCTCACATGCCATGTTTGTTAGTACCTTGCATGCTCAAAGTCAATCTTGAAGTTTTTATCAAGTGCAGGTTGAGGTGATGGACACCCCGTAAATAGAACTACGTGACTCACTATGTGGTGATGGAAGTGGTATTCTTCACCCTGAGAATGTGGAGATGCTACCTTCTAAGAGATCGCTTTATGGTTTTCTCAAACCACTAGTGTCTCAGGTGCGTCTTCAACAAATGTCTCAAGTGCTCTTTGTGGTTTGAGCTTTGTGGATACTTGAACCAAAGATGGTCGTGCTGGTTGAAATTACAGCAGGACTATGACTTCTAGGTAGTCTATGCTCCAGAAATAGGTAGCATTGTAGAAGATTCCCTTAGCAGAAAATCCCAGGCTTTCCAGGTACAGGAAGTTTTGTAGTATTTTGCTTCCCTGCAGTTGACCCTATTATAGTAGGTTGGTACAACCTTTCTTCATTCGATGGTGTTGACTCCTTCACTTCTCGAGTGTGTTAGAGAGTCTCAGTTGTAAGACATCAACTGTGAAATCTTGCATGACCATATATCCTTGTATGTTTCACCAGGTGGATATTCTAAAGGAGGGAATCCTAAGACCCTACTCTAGGGGAAAAGCCCATGATTCCAGTCACGATGTGGAATATAGAGGTTCATCCAGGGAAGTAAACTATCCCCCAAGTTTCTTCGGGCCATTTAGAATCGTTCAAAAGATGAAGAGGTTGCCTACTCCCTTTCCCTACCCCCCCCCCAAATAGATGGAGTGGGCGTAGGACGTCTTACACATGTCGCAGCTGATGAGATACGTGTGTATTTCTACACATGTCATCAAAACGAGAAATCCTTATGTGGATGGACCATACCTTTGGTTCGTGTGTTGTGATAGCATGGAAATTTATAGTTTTCCCTCAGAATAGGATATCCAAGAGCAGGCTTAGTGCCCTGAGTTTCTTCCTTAGTTTTCTTTTTGGGGATGAAAAACTTGAATGAGGGAATAACGTAGAGACCTGGTTTTTTCCTTTTATGACTTTGGAATATTCATTCATATATTTCCAGAGCTAAGGGCTAAGACAGCATTCAATTCTGAGGCCTGGTGTGCCTGGAATAAATTATACAAAAATATAAATTGTTTTTGTACTATTCACACAATGGAAATAGGATATATCTTAAACAGTTGATTAGATCATAAATCTGAGACCAATGTTGGGTCTGGAACACGGTGTTTACCCTATGCACGACATAAAATATGTTATCGTGGGATATTCAGACCCCTCTCTCATCAGTGGTAAGTTAAATGGATAAATTAATTTATTAATTCATTCATTTAATAACTCAAACCCAAATAACTCTAAAATGGTAACTTGGATTAGAAATCCAAGTCCACAGTTGATTTTGTAGCATGTCATTTACCCTAGGATGGGTATAATATTTTTCGGTGCAAGGCATCTATGAGAAAAGTCACCCAGGAGAAAATTAGTCATTTTGGAATAACCACTTAGTGATGTATATCCCTAAATTTATTTTTGAATAACTTTCTAACATAGGATTGTAATGGGAATATGATACTTTTTTTGGGTTCAAAATGGGGTGTTTTACCAAAGTGCGACATAAAATAAGAGGGTGTGGTGAATTCGGATTCCGCGCTAAGCGGGATCCCTATAAATGGAATTCAAGTGTTTGGGGTTAAGTAAAAACCATAGTTCACTCTCAATATATATCTCGATGCCCAATATATATATCTCTCTATATCTTTCTAGCCTTTATTCACCAAATAGAAGAGTGATCTTTGCCGAAACCTTGGTAGATTGAAATGGAATCGCAGTACACGCGTTGACGACGAACGAATCGATTCCAGGTAGGATTCTTATCGTTTCACACCCAAATTTTCCATTTCATGTTTTACTTTAGATTCTACACTTGTTATTTCCATAAAACCTTCATTTTATCATCGAGGAGATGGCCAAATGAACACAACCATCACCCAATCCCCATTTCAAAGCCGCATTCTTCCCTGTTCTTCATTTTAATTTTTAGATTTGCTAAATCCTCGATGAATCAACAAGCGGAGACTGGAGCTGATGAGATCTCATCATGAGGTTCCCAAAACTAGGTCCTAAATAATTTTTGGACTACTAGTGTGATCATGGTGACTCTCTAAAGGGTCCACCGGAGTAGAGTAGCTGGTGGCGGTGAGAGGTGGGAGTCAGGCAGAGCGTGGTGGCTGCGGTACTGGGCGGTTGAGGACGGCAGGTAGCCTGGGGTGTCGTGCACGGGCGACTAGCATAGACGGTGGATGGTGGAATATGGGAGTCCAATGCACCAAGTCAGAGGATCCATTAATCTCTGGGGGCGTGCAGATTTGCCGAAGGTAGGAGGTCGGCATGGTTTAGAGGAGGTGTCGGGGTGCGGCGAGCTAGAGCCGGTGAGTGGATGGGCAGAGATGGACAGCGGTCACCAAGCACCGGCTATCTCGGTCAAGTGGGGAGGCATCTAAGGCAATGTCTGGCAGGGAGGCACCTGAGGTTGAGACCGCGTGGGGATTAGGACCCACACAATGCAGGTCCTCCACGTGAAGCGACGTGCAAAGGGGACCGGCCAGCCTGTCTGGTCGGTGTAGGGTGGGTGGGCCGTGGGATGTGGGTCAGGCTAGTGGCGTGCGGGTTGGGACATGGGGAACGGACCGAGCCGATGAGGTGTAACTGGGCTGATCAGAGTGGGTTGGACCAGGCGGAAGGGTTCGGTCGGAACGGGCCGAACCGGCCCATTTTGGTCCTGAATTCTTTAAACACCCGTATCTTTTGATATAGGGCTCCAAATCACGTTCCATCTATGGAAGCGCAATCCTTGGGTCGAGCCAGACTATTGAGAAGGTTCTGGGAATTTTTAATTTCCATACTGATGTCGGGTGACCCAAAATGCTCGGTTTTAATATTATTATTATTATTATTATTATTATTATTATTATTATTATTATTATTATTATTATTATTGTTATTATTATTATTTTGCGGAACTTTATTTCAGAATGTACATCTGCAAACAAATTCCTTTTGACATGACCTCAGAGGAATTGTGACCCTAAAGTTGAGATAGATCTTCTAAGATTGGTTCAAGATTTTTGATATTTTTTTTCATTACCTAGTGGCACGAAACTCCTAATGTCTAATAATGATAAATTAATTATTATTATTTCTGGATTCTTGCATCGGACTTAACTCCAAGATGGGACGTCTGACTGACGTTTCATCAACATTAGTGAGACCCTAACCTTTATATAGAAGTTTTGAGATTCTTTTCTAAGTGTTTAAGTTGAAGAAAAGTTGTGGGCCCTACAGGACCCTATTTTCATGTTTTTATGATGAAATTCCCCTTTTCATCTGGCATCCATTTGGGGTGATTAAATACTAATTTCCAAGTTTTTTTCTAAGGGGATTGCAATGGCGTAATCTGCCCGCCTAAATTTGAGGCCAAGGCATGGACCTCATGAGGTAGCTTTCGGGGGTATGTTTCTTTTCACAACTTGCACTTCATAAGCCTGTTTGGGGAAAATGAATATCGCACCTTGCATCTTCTTTTGCAAGGATCACAATGGTGTGATCCATTTAGGTATTTGGAGCCTTATTCCTGCTATCATTAAATGTGGAAACATGAAAGGTTAATTAGTGGAAGATCTCTCTATCGTGTTGAAGATAATCAATGTCTTAGGTCAGCTCTAACTCTTGTGAGAGTGGAGAATATGTATGAAGATATACGGACAATATTTTGGGACTGTTCTAGGAGGCGTGCCAGCAAATCTATGATTCTGACCCTTTGGCTTAATGATGAGCGTCGTGCGCTCGTCAGCCTTTTGACAAGAGGTACCATGTACTCTACGATCACTCTGGAATGCCTTGTAGGTACTAGTTCATAGTTTAGTACCCGAGTATGGCTAGGTACACAGCCATATGATGATGCGGGGCACACATCATGTGGGAACCACACTTGTCCTGTACCACTTTAAGAATCTTATAACTCTTGTATCTCTTTCTTTTGAACTCAATTTTTGTCGTGATAGTAGCCTACCCTGAGTGTTTTTTCACATAGAACGTGATGGTGACCTACATAGTGTATTTTAATATACAATGTGAGATGTTCCAAGTGTGATGCCTATCCAAGGAAACATTCGATGTTCTAGGTGATACACCTATCTGAAGTGATGTCCGATGACGACGGTGATGGAAGTGATGTTTTCAGAATCACCAGAGCAGTACAAGGCTTTCCCTCCAGCGTGACTGGGCAGTGGTGATCTATGGGCTTTCCCTTCAGCACTGTTGGGTATTTGTGATATGTGTTTACCTTTATAGGGATTTCTCTCTAGAAAGGTTGGGCAATGGTGATCGTCATTTAAAATACTAATCATACCTTTAGCGCAGCTGGGTAGTGGTGATCATCAGGATTTCCCTCCAACACTGTTGGGAAGTGATGATCACCATTTATATTACCAAGAATACCTCCAGAAGGGATGGGTATTGGGTCCTCGGCTTTGTGACATGATCTCTCAACATGAAAGAATAGTGACAAGATGGTTTTGATGTGACTTTGGACTCTCAATAAAGAGGGTAGATTTTCCCAGTAATATTCGTCCTTGTGACGTGGCCTAAAACCGTGAAAATGAGACAGACCCACCCAAAGTGGATAGTATCAATGTGCGGTGGTTGAGCCCCATTGACATGCAGTTCAGGGAAAACATATGGGATGTTGGGAATCTATGGTGTTTAATTCTAGAACTATTGGTGACCCTTTTACTAGGATGAGCTACTGATATAGAGATCCCCTTACTCTATCATTTGGGTTCCTTTAGTAGAGCATATTTATATCATATTTCAGTACCCTCTCATAGGGTTCTAGTTACTCTCTTTACCGGAGAGGTGAATATGCACTGGGTATGCCTCGTGCTTTCCGTATCTAGCTTATTATAGTTAGAAGAGTCTACTATCCTACTGTATTTATTGAAGACTTTATGAGAAGTTCATCTTCTCACTGTTTCTAGCTCCTCGTGTTTGGATGATCTTACTTCACTTTTTTTCTGGGTTGAGTTGTACTCTTTTACTGTACCTTGTCCTATCTACTGTTGCTCTCTTCAGTACCTCACTTTATTCTCCCTTAAGCCTTCAGGTTATTGTACTGAGTATTTTTGTACTCACCCCTAATTGGGATTTTCTTGCTCTCGGTGTGACCTTGCAGACGATGAATAGATTGATTGTGACTTTAGAGGAGCATAGGGATACAGAGTTCTTAGACAATGTGTAGTGGCCATTGCTTAGGATCCAGGAGCATGGCTCTCTCAGCTGTTTTACTTTTCCACCTATTTCTAGGTTGTGGAAGTTTTCTTTTTGGGCGTGTGTTTTTTCCCATTCCCTTTCAGTTTACTTTTCTGTGCTCGTATTGTTTAGAGGTCGATGCATATTTGTGGTTTATATATATATAAGTGTTGTGTCTTGTTTACCTTTCCATTTTCAATTTTTCATTGAGTTTTTTGTGTGTGCATGTGTGTATAGGTACTTAAGAAAATACATCCCTAAGTTTGTTATGCGTTCGGTTCTGGTCGCCAGCCCCTGGCCTATAGAGGTGGGATTGGGGTAGTTGTGGATCGAGCCTCGGTATGGGTCAGGTCGTGAAAAGGAATCATATATAAGAATGACATAATAGTAATTTTTTATTATTTATAATAGTATTACATAAAAATATCTATTCATGTTCATATAATTTTTATAAATTCTATACTTAGGTATCATCTTCATCTTTGCCTAAAGAACAACTAATTTCAGTAGCTTTGAAGTGGAAAAAAATGGTGGTGTTAGAGGTGCCTATTTTGGAGTGTCCCTTCAAGAATGTTTTGAGAATACAAAGTCATGAGGATATACATATGAGATAATGAAATAAATATAAGATAAAATATATAATTTAAAATATATTATTGTCTGGTCTAGTTTGGTAGACCAGTATATGATAAAGGGTAAAAGAGAACTAATAATAGAACAATAGTCAATACATGAAGGGCCATATGGCCCTGCTAGCTTTAAGTATATAAATTCCCCTCAAATTCCTTCTTTACTCAACATTATAAAATTTTTCATAATACTTTCTTCTAAATTTGAATCAAATAACTACCAATAACTTTCCATTACAAAAAAATTTGTAGGGTAAATTTGTATGTGATTTGTATCTATCAGCACTCACCCATCACCTTTTTGTAAGGTGTATGATGTACACTATCTAAGGAGACATTCTAAAACAAAATCCAAAAATATCATGTGATATTGAGTATTAAAGAATCTCATGATCTAATTGTCAAGCTGCATGTTCCTCTTGGTGACTTGGATTTCACCATAGTTTATAATGCTATAGGAACTTTCATAGCATGGTTTTTTAATCTTATAAATATAAATAGATATAATGAGGCATTTCATTTGTATTTTTTTCAATTTAGAAACCTTTAAAAGTTTATAGAGAGGTTCTAAAATGTGGTATGGTACTACATACAAAAAAATGAATCGGAAATAGAAGGTCTGATCAAAACATTCTAATGAATTAACCAAGAAATAAAAATGATCTTTTAAGAGTACCTTCACCCCAACAGTTCCACTATTGAATATATTAATATTAAAAGTTAATTTAGATACAAAATTCAAATATGGAAATGTTTCCTACATTGAATAAGCAGAAGTAATGTTTATAGGCCATTATAAACAGGATTAGTCTCGAGATTATAAATGAAATTTTCAAGATTGAATGGATGGGAGTCTTAATTATGAATGCATGCATGAGGTACATTTTCATAATCCTTTTTTTCTAAAAAATGATCTACTATGTTCATTATTGTTAGAAACTATTCATATTTTCTATAAGCATATATATTAATAATATATAAATGTAAAATATTACGAAGAACAGTTTTGACTCGTTAATACTTATATAATTTCTATTCTATAATTTAATTTATAAATGAAAGAAATTGAAAAAAAATATACGAACTACTCTCTCTGTTTGAAAATAAAATAAAAAACAACAAACTCTTCTTGATGCCAATAATGTTGGGATAAAATTCTACAATATAATCATAGAAAATATATTTTTTCATTTTTCATTACTTAGTTTTTTTTATTTTTTTAAGAAACATGTGATTCTCATAGAACTAAATTTCGATTACTTGAATGTTTATTATTTGGATCCAAATATTGTATTTCCATCAAATTGACCATAATGACGTCTATTGTGAATTTGTAAATTGCTAAAATCAACATTTTACAAAAAAAATTCAAATTATATGTTTTTTTATATTTTTACTAAAAAAAATTTATGATAGGGTGATCTATAAACATCATCTAAATCATGGTATGAGGATGGTTATTGAACACATAAATCCTATGGATTTATAAAAATGGATAAAAATTAAGGTATATGTATAAATATTTAACCATCAAAACATATTTAAAAATAATTTACTTTTTTTGTACAATGTTTATATAGTGTTTGAAACAAAATAATGAAAATTATTGTACATATTACATGTTTCTAAATTTATGAAATATATCATATACCATAAAAAACTATCATCCTTGAATAGGTATTTCTAAAGGTAACTAAAATTTATTTAAAATATTTTTCAATTATTTTTTTTTCTATATTTTCTCAATACTATTATTTTTGATAGTCTACATACACAAAACAGTAAGTATATTTGTTTATAGATGAGTGGGAATAGTAGGTGGCATCAGTATGATTTTTGGCATCAAGTTGTGGTGATTACCTATTTTTTTATAATTTTTATTTTATTTCAAAAAGATCATAATGATTTGACCATGCATTAATCTAACACACAATGTGATTGGTAGTACCACAAGAGTGTGTTGATAATAAAAAATTTAATTTTCATCTAAAGCACAATTTAGATGGCCAAATCCAATAAAATGAGATTTGATTATCTATATACTTTGGTAAAATGATCTATAATTCATTATTGATGTGTATGAATCTAATTTACTTCAATATGATGCATGAATTGGCTGATAGAAATTAAATTTCTTATTCAATATAAAGGACTCATTTTAGTCTAAAACATGATTCATCTAGAAAAAACTAATAAAAAAATATTTTATCGCCTTGATACTTTAGTAAATTGATCTATAATTCGTTTTTTATGTATAGAAATATAATTCACATAAATTTTAAACATTATGTGGCTTATATGACTAAGAATGTGTGTTTTCACGTTATATTTTACCCTAAAACACATGTCACATAGCCAAAATTGAGAAAATAAGATTAGATTATCTTGATACATTAATAAGATGATACATAATTCCTTTTTGGAATGTATTAATCACCCACAAATTAATCTGACACATGATGTGTCCTGAATGACTCAAAATGTTCATTTCACATTAAAAAAGTGTCATTTTAGTCTAAAATGTGATTCACATATCCAAAACTTAGTGAAAAATCTTTGATTTTCTTGATATATTAGGTTAATGATCCATAATTCATTTTTAACATGTAATAATCAATATCACATCAATATAACATATTATGCGACTGTTATGACTCAAAGTGCATGTTTTCAATATAAAAGTGTAATTTTAGTCTAAAAAATGATTCACATAGCCAAAACCATGAAAAAAATATTTTATTGTCTCGATACTTTAGGAAAATAATCAATATTTTATTTTTGATGAGTGTGGATTTAACATAAGTCAATCTGATACACATTGTGTCTGGTAGGACTCAATGTGCATGTTATTATTTTAAAAGTGTCATTTCAGTTTGAAACCCATGTCACATTTGTCAAAATTAATCAAACAAGATTATTTTATTTTCAAGCATTAGAAAAATTATCCATAATTTATTCTGGATGTTTGGGAATCTACTGCACATTAATATGACACAGAATAAATTTGATATGACTCAAATTGCATGTTTTCAATATAATAGTTTCATTTAAGTATAAAATGAGATTTTGATATTAAAACCAAGAAAATGAGCTCAAATTTTCTTTATAATTTAGGAAAATTATTCATAATTAATTTTTTACATTTATGAATTTACTACACATCAGTCCAACACATGAAAAGGTGTGTATGACTCAAAGTGCTTATTTTCAATATAAAACTGTCATTTTAGTCTAAAATATGATTCAAAAAGAAAAAACCAAGAAACTGATCTTGAATTTTATTAATACATTAGGAAAAATAGTCCATGATTTCATTTTTCTATGTTAGTATCAGCAACACATCAATATAACACATGATGTGGTCAGTATGACTCAAAGTACATGTTTTTATATAAAAGTGTCATTTTATTCTAAAATAAGATTCACATAGAAAAAAGTGAGAGAACGGGATCTGATTGTCTTGAATATTTTTTAAAAATTATATATAATTCATTTTTTATGTAGGAATTGACTACACATTAATATGACACCTGATGTGGAAGGTAGGGCTCAAGGTGATTGTTTTAAATATAAAATGTCTTTTTAGTTTAAAACATACATCACATTGTCAAAACCAAGAAAAAAACTGGTTTATTTTAAAACATTATAAAATGATCCATAATTAATTTTTGATTTTTATGAGTCAAGTGCACATCAATCTGACATGTGATGTGGTTGGTATGACTTAAAGTGAATATTTTCAATATAGTAGTGTCATTTTTCTCTAAAACGTGATTCAGATATCTAAAACTAAGAAAACGATCTTGGATTGTCTTTATATTTTAAACACATGATCCATAATTGGTTTTTATGTGTATGAAATTACCTCACATCAATCAGATACACAACAAGTTTGGTTTGACTCAAAGTGCTTATTTTCAATATAAAAAGTGTCATTTTATTCTAAAACACAATTTACATAGCCAAAACTGAATAAAAGAGATTGGATTGTCTTTATACAATATGAAAATGATCCATAATTAATTTTTTACATGTATGAATCAACCTTACATCAATCTAACACATGATGTGTCCAGTATGACTCAAAGTGCATGTTTTGATGTTAGAAAAGTGTCATTTTACTCTAAAACGTGCATCACATGGCCAAAACTGAAAGAACGTGATTATATTATCTTAATAATTTAGTAAAATGTTACATAATCTATTTTTTGAATGTACAAATTTAGCTCATGTCAATCTAACAATGGATATTTCTGGTATGACTCAAAGTGTGTGTTTTGAATATAAAAGTTTCATTTTAATTTAAAATGTGTGTCATGTTGTCAAAACCAAAAAACAAGCTTTTTTTATTTGAAATATAGAGTAAAATTATCAAAATTTTATTTTTTATAGAAAGGAATCAACCACACATCAATCTGAGACATGATGTGACCGGTATGCCTCAAAGTATTTTTTTTCAATATAATAATTTCATTTTAATCTAAAAAATTTAGATTGAAAAATCAATAAAAAAATCTTGTATTATCTTGATAATTTTTAAAAATGATCCATAATTTATTTTTTATGTGTATGAATTGATCGTACATCAATATGACACATGACATGTCTGATATAACTCAAAGTGCTTTTTTTAATATTAAAGTGTCATTTTAGTCTAAAGTGTGATTTACATATCCAAAACCAATAAAAAACTTATATTGTATTGATAATATATGAAAATAATTAATAAATCATTTGTGATGTGTTGTAATCAAACACACATTAATCTAATACGCAATGTGGTTGGTATGACTTAAAGTGTGTTTTTTCAATATAAAAGTGTAATTTTATTCTAAAAAAATCATTTCCAAAACCAAGAAAAAAATATCTAGTTGCCTTGTATCTTTAGGATAATTATATATAATTAATTTTTGGTGCATAGGAACCAACTAAACATTAATCTGACACATGATTTGTTCGGTATGACTTAAAGTGTGTGTTTTCAATATAAGTGTCATTTTAGTTTGAAACGTGTGTCACATTGTCACAACCAAGAAAACAATATCAATTCGTTATCAAAATTTAGGAAAATGATCTTTAATTTATTTTTTACCTATAGGAATCAACCACACATTAATATGACACATGATGTTCCTGGTATGACTCCAAGTTCGAGTTTTCTATTAATAGTGTCATTTTAATCTAAAACTCAATTTAGATAGCCAAAATTGATCAAATGAGATCAGATTGTCTTGATACATTTGGAAAATGAACGATAAATAATTTTTATGTGTATGAAATTGACCTCATTTCAATCCAACACAAACATGGTTGGAATGACTCAAAGTGCTAGTTTTTAATAAAAATGTGTCATTTTAGTCTAAATGATATTCGTATAGACAAAACTAAGATAATGAGATTGGATTTTCTTGTTACATTAAGAAAATAATATAGAATTAATTTGTGATGTGTAGGAATTTTTCACACATAAAACTGACACATGATGGGTTTATTATGACTCAATGTTTGTGTTTTCATTATAAAAGTGTCATTTTAGTCTAAAATGTGATTCACATAGCCAAAACTAAGAAAACGAGCACTAATTGTTTTGAATCCTTAAAACAATGATACATAATTCATTTTTGGAGTGTAGGAATCGACTGAACATTAATTTGACACATGATGTGTCTGGTATGAAATCAAACTGCATGTTTTCAATAAAAAATTGTCATTTTTATTTAAAATGTGCGTCACATTTTCAAATCCATGCAAAAAAGTCCGTTTTTTTCCAAAATTAGTAAAATGATCCATAATTAATTTTTAGCATGTATGAATTGATCTCACATCAATTTGACACATCATGAGACTGGTATAACTCAAAGTGTATATTTTTAATATAATAGTTTCATTCTAGTCTAAAGTGCAATTCAAATAGGAAAAACCAAGAAAATTATCTAGGGTTTTCTTGATAATTTAGGGGGAAATCAAAAATTTATTTTTAATGTGTAAAAATAGATCACATGTCAATATGATGTAAAACATGGAAAGTATGGTTTAAATTTATTGTTTTCAATATAAAATTATTATTTTAGTTTAAAACATGATTCACATATTCAAAACTAAGAAAAAGAACATGGATTGTCTTGATAAAATAGAAAAATGATCCATAATTCTTTTTTTATGTCTAGGAATAAACCGCACATCAATCCAACACATGATGTGGCCGATATATCTCAAATTTCATGTTTTCACATTATAAAAGTGTCATTTTACTATAAAACATGCATTGCATAACAAAACCAAGAAAACAAGATCATATTCTCTTGATACTTTAGGAAAATGATACATAATTCATTTGCATAATTCATTTACAGCATGTAGGAATTGACCTCAAATAATGAACCATCCCACCAGGACCTTGAATGGGTTGGTAGTAAGTTGGGAGTGACACCCCAAGCCCACCTTCAATAGACCAGGGACTGATGAAAAGTGTCGATCATTCATATCACTAAAATGGGAGGCCTTAGCCTACTGTACTTATACTCATGCACACACACCCAACTCCATGAAATGGTGTAGTGATAAAAATAAAACTGGAACATGTAGAGAGTAATCAATGCATACAACAACCTCTAGTAAATACATCGATGTGAATCAAGGTAATATAAAAAGATATAAAGGGTAAAAATACATGCCCATTTATAAAGGAGGTACCCACCTAAAAATAACTATAAAAGGGGGAAAATTAAGAGAGATATACTCACAATGTCCAATACTAACCACCGAACATAGCCAACACCTCTAAAGTACCTACATTCTCCACCAATACCAGTTCCAACAAAGTCACCACTGATATACTTTTCATTTTCATAATAAACAACATGTGTGAACATATCTCATGCAGGGGTGACTATAAACATACTTAGTAGGATTCCCTAAAATAAAAGTGGGAAGAAGTAGAATAAAATGATCATCACAACCCATAGTTATAGAGGTAACATAAAACCAACATAAGATATACTCATACTAAAACCCTAGTTAACAAGGGTGAGTTGTCTAATCCTCATCAAATTTTTTAGGATGATTAAAAGTCTGCTTATATCTCCAAAGGTCTTATCTATGATTCCAATCTCTACTCACAACATTACAATAATTTTAGTGGAGGTCTCACTACTAGATATTTTTCTCTACATCCAAGGTTGTACTGTCACTAGTAGAGGACCCACTCCCCGCCAAATATCAATGATGGGGGAGTACCATTCTATAGTTATAGGACGCCCCACCCCCCACCACGGTATTGTGGGGAAATTATGACTCTACCTATATAAAGTGTATGGGGGACCCACACCTTGGTACGATAGGGGAGTACCAAACCCAGCATCTCTCTGATGATAAAAGCTTATCACTTCCATCAGCCAAGCATTGGTGGAAGAAGAATCTCAATCATAACACCTTGTGTTGTATCTATTATTCCAAAACAAAGGATACTAACATGTCATACATGGAAAACTACTTAGTATAAGCTACCCATGGGCCCATATCCATTTCTCTAAGATGGAGATATTCAAGGTAGAGGATTTTGGAGAATGTACATGGTGTGTACACTAGGCCACATGGCATGTGACAATGCCTAAAGTCCTAGTAATGTTCTTCCCTGGACATGGCTCATCCAACCATGTACCTCCACATAGCATGTCCCTATGGGGACACAAAGTTTCTATTAACCCAGGATCCTAGGAATGTTCTATTATCATATGGCTCAGCTACCTAGGAATTGTGGCACAGTGTGTAGGCCCAGCTACATGGTGTGTAATACTTAACTCAATCTGAAACCATAGTAGCCATGAGATTCCAAGGAACATGGTGTTTATTCCTCTTGAATACATGTTATGTAGTCATTTTTTTTACAATTAGATGGACAGGTCTTCACACAGTCACCAGATATACCATTCTCTCAATGAATCTTATTGTTTGACTAAACTAAATCCAATGAAAAATAAATAAACACACCTTAAAATTTATTAATCGACTCTGATGTTTGGAAATTATTTTTACTGACGCTAACACATGATTTTCTGCACCTCCATTTTCCAAAAAAGGATTTTGAATCCTATAAAACCCCATTTTTTATCCTTGGTATCCTCTCAATCCTTCAACATGATTCAACTTTTTACCATTCTCATAGTCATCACATGTCTAAAGGTACTATCACACTCAAACTGGTCTATAAATGTAAAATTTTCAACCCCATGGTCCAACAACAATGAGCCTAAAGAACGGCGGTAGGAAAAAGGCATAAGAACAAAGTGAGATTATCATTAGCCGATGTGAACCCATCCAATGATCAAAACTTATAGAAATAAATGGGGTGAAAAATGGGTACAACATGAAAAATAATTAGAATATAAAACACTAATTTATAACTAGATCATGTGAATGATAGGATTCAAGGAAAATAAGAAGATAAATTATAATGTCCCAACCCATATGCCACTATCGATGCTCCGAGCCGGTTCTCCACAAGGCCTCAAGTGTGCCACTCCATATGAAATAGGATTCTTACTAGAATAAAGGTCCTAGGGTGTGTCTTTGGAGAGACTATTTCCTCATATCAGAGAAAACACAACAGAAATAACCAAATATCATCCAGGGAAGTAAATAAAAAGAGTGTGGAAGAAGTATATAAAATGAAATAGAACATGTTTTAATAATAAATGAAATTCTATAAAACCTTTAATATCCATATCATATATATAATAATGGTCACCCACTGGTCCAACCATACATGCATGAGTATATAAAGAAACTTAAATAAAGTACATGGATTTACTACAAACCTCAAGACACACCACATGACTAGCCTCCAAGACTTTTTCAAGCTTCTCCAGCCTGATCAAAATAACCCATATGAGAGAATCCACTCAATATTGAAAACCTAGGCCTCATCCTTATCCATCATTCATCTGTGATCAACCTAAAAAGTGGATATAAGGTTTGAAAGAACATTGAGGTGCATGTATATGGGTGAGAATATAATATTATTATTCCATCCCAATGATTAGACTATAATTTTTTTTCATAAGTGCATGCTCATTAAATATTCTCATCCAAGCAGAGACAACTGTAAAAGAAAAAATAATAGATGTAAATAAAAAACAAGTCTAAAACTAACCCTTGGGTTTCTGACCCCAACCTTATGGAAACAACACAATATTATGTGAGTATATGTGTACATGTATATTTATATATCCCTATATATATATACATGTTTGTATATACATACTTATATAAGTTAGGCAGAAAATCCTAACAACTCAATCCATAGTATATCTTTGGACCCATCATCTGAACAACTATATATCCTATAAAATGGGAATTAATTTGGATATCATACCACTCAATCAATGTATAATTAATTATATATATGGGTCCATAATCCCAATCTACAATACCTTCTTTGGTCAGTGCCGGAAATGTCTCTGAGCACGCTATGTCACTATAGGGGGATACATGTCGTAACCTTAGGCTTACTCATACTCACCTCCAACAACTATGTTAAAGGATACCATATACCGATGGAAATCCTATAAATAGTCACAAATATGTATCTCATTCCAATAATTCCATGTAAATCCAATTTGATGTATGAGCCCCAAGTCTCGGTATGTTAGCGGTCACTATATTGAAAATCAGATAATCCCTAAAGGTATGACCCTTAAGGGATATATAAGAATATTTCACCAGTGAGAAATCATACCCATCTATCGATTTCTATGATTTAGAACATAATGACCAACATCAATCATGGGTTTTAGATGTTATACCCAACCACCCTGATAAAGTATGGTTCATAATCCTGAACCCAAGAAGTGTGTTTGGGTATACTCATCATATAATCAGATCGAGGAGAGTTTAATCATCCTCATTACAAGGTAATTAGAGGAGATCATGAACATACTCAACATATAGAAATTCTAGGATATCGAAATCATTCTCATCATATAATAAATCATGGATATTTGAATCATCCTTAATAGTATCAACTAGGATGTGAATAACATCAAAACATATATAGGTCAAAATCTGTATCCCAAGAAGTGCATATGGGTATCCCAAAGATATACATAAAAGGGATCAAAATATAGGTCCTATTAAATACATCTTGGTGACCCGATAAATGAATAATATTGATCCTAGGAAATACATATAATAATCCCAAAGATAATCATTGCATCACATTAGGCTCATCGACCACAAACCAGGAACCACCTTTAGAAATCATCGTTGCATCTATAGTAAAAAATTGAATGTATAAATAAAAGAGTTAGGGTTTTTGAACCCCTAACTCACCACTAAAATCATATCCTCATGGGATTACACATTTTTCATGGGCTTTTAGGTGACACCCACTACCATCTCTACCCAAACCCTACGTACTAGATCAGTGTCGGTTAACATTGAGGCACTCACTGGGTCCCTCATGTCATAACATAAGGGATGAATTCTACTGGGATCCATATAAATAAAGGTAAAAATAAGAATCCTACATAGGATCCTATAATTGTAGGAAAATTGAGGTATCCTACATGGTATCCTATGAATGGTACATAAAAAAATGTGTCCTACAAGGTACCCTCAATAGTAGTGTAAGAAGATAGAGGCATCCTACAAGGGATCTTTGGGACAAGTAAAAAGGTATAGGGATCCTACAAGGTATTCCCTAGGTTATAATATAATAGGAGGCATCCCATATGGGACCCTTGATAATAACAAGAAGATAGATGCATCCTACATGAGATCCTCTAGGTCAAAACGTAAGTAGAGGCATCCTATTAGGGATCCTGGGAAATAAATAACCTCACAGCCTACTGGGCCAGAAGGGAACATATAGAAAGGGACACATCCTCATGTGAGGGATAAGAAAGTATTGGTAATAAGAGATATCCCCTGGATCATCTTGTATCAAGGGTTTCACTCTCAGGAGATAGCTTAATTTGATTTTTGAAGGAAGAACCTCTTTATTATGCTAAAAATCCTAAAATGCCTCTTAAGAATCCTCAAATCACCTTAATGGTATCACCATCATGATCTACATGTAAAGATGATCAAAATGGGTTACTCTTGGGTAAAATCTTGTTTTTGGGGTGTAAGATCACTAAAAACCCTCAAAAGGGAAACGGTGGGGAAGTACACAACGTGTACTCAAAGTACACGACATGTACTTATAAACCTCTTGCCTAGACATGTATTTATACATAGACCGGCTCACATGGGGTGTGTTCATATACTACTACACAACCTGGACACACCTAGGGACTATCCATGTACTATTACATGGTCATGTCACTCTACATGGTGTGTCTACCCAAGTACCCTGGATACATGGATATGTACTATTACACAATGCGTACTCAAAGTACACGGTGTATACTTTCCGAAACTCATCTTTCCATGTAATTGGCTACATGAACATGTACAAATACACGTCGTGTACTCTAATTATGTGGAATGTACTTTCCAAAATTCATCTTACCCAAAAAATAAGAACACATCATATGTTCTCTGAATCACACATCGTGTATGTGGGTTTTTCTGAATGGAAAATTTCTAAATTACCCTGAAACCCCATTTTCCCCCGATTTGGTATAGATCAACCCCCATTGTGTCTATATTAATCATAAAAGGGCCTTAAAACTTGAAAATGGTAATTCTATGGATATGTATAGTAAAAAATTAAAAATGGTCTATCTTTGGGAAGAATTTGCAGAAGCTTCACCTGTTTCCATGCTCTACAACTATCGCACGATGATCTAGCTTGTCCCAAGCTCCATGGTGGTACCTTCCTTATCTCGATATCTTTCTCTATCCCTATCCCTTTATCTTTAGGTAATGATAAACAATCCCATAATAAGGATTGTTAAATAATCCAATGGAAGGATAAAGAAAAGAAATGAAAATGAAGAAAAAGAAAATGAAGAAAAGAAAAATAAAAATAAATAAGGCATGAGCCGGCCCTAGTGCCTTACTTGAGTTTATTCCCTTCCTAGGAAAAAATCACACTTTTAGATTCAATTTTGGAGATTTAATCTCAATCCTACACTCCATTCATAATATATCTTTGAATTAACATGTGTGAATAAATTAATATTTAATTAAATAAATATTAATTATTACTTATTCTACTAAAATTCAAATAGCTCTAAATTCTACCAAACTCCTTTTATAGGGTAAAATCCTATTTTGGGACCAACTGATTCACCATCAAAATTATCTAATATCTTATTCTAGTGGAAAATGACTATTTTATCCCTTAAAAGCATCTAAAAGTAAAAATAAAAATTTCTGCTCAAATTTTCAGTTCGAAGAAACACAGGTTGTTATAGCCTCACCACCATAAACCTTATCATCCATGAAAAGCCTTGGTGGTCAATTTTATCCATTCATTAAACCATAGAATCTACAAAACTATGTTATCTCGACTTCCTAATGACCATTATCATAGCATCAACAACTCTCTTACATTGGCTTCATTTAACTACGACTGATCTAGTACTCCCTACCATAGGAATATCCTTATCTTCATCATGAAAACCTAACTCTGGTATAAATGGCCCAAAAAAACAAAAACAAAATTGAAAATTAGGGTTATAATCCTTAAATGGATAATGGTGCACTCCCCACCATATGGATTACCTTATACCACTCCTTGAGCACAGCCTCAATATGTTCCTTCATCAATCCATGAAATATTTTTAAAAATAAAAAAAATCTCAATGTAGAGACGATTATCTCTCATCATACTCAAGACTATTTCAAGATAAATCATGATCATCTCTAGCTAAGAGTACACTATGATTCCATTGAAATGTGTGTATTGCTATACCAAGACATGCTCACATTAAACCGGCTACACTTTACTTTAAACATCTTGTAATACAATGTCTCCTAACAATGCATGTCTATGTCCAGCCATGAGTCAATTGTCTTGTGGTACCCAAAAAATTCTTTATGTCTTCTCTAACAAATAGGGAAATTCGTAATTGATCCACAACTCTCAAGAAATCATTCCCATGGAAATTTCTTGAAACTATCATTCCTAAACTCATTCCAAACCACTCATTGATTTACGATTTAAATGGTACCATGAGTAACCATGATGTACCTTTATCACCTGACTCATACTCTAGTTATTATTCCATCACAAGTCTATTTTGATCGTGCTACAAGAAACATCATTCCAAACAGGCAAGAAGATCCCTTGGAACTCCTCTTCAAAATCGGTCACCTTACTTGTTCCATGATTTATTCCATGACCGCCCATCACCTAGATTTATTATAGTCATGAGAATTTACCCACAATATAACTACATTAGAAACCATGGAAAACACTAGTCAACAGGGCTAGGAACCAAAACAGTATATCCTACCAAATCTAGTCTTGAAAAAAAAGCACCCTAGGTGCTTCGTCAAAATCTAAAAGCATTTACATGCCTATATTGAAAAACTCAAGTACTAATCATACATCGGTCTAAAGAGATCATATAACCTAGCTCCATACTTAAAAAGGAATCCATCAACCTGGGCCAACCAGGCACATAGGTTTCCCCTGATCAAAATGAAATGTCAACATACAAGGGTATGAGTAAATACTAAGGGCCTCTAGGTCTCCTACCTAGTCCTACTGATCAAGTCTCACAATAGGGTATCTATGTATGACCACCTAGCATAATAGTAAAACTTATACAAGAAATGTAAGAATAAAACTGACCTATGAGGGATAAAACATTCAACAAAACCTTCAAGGGCCCGTTCCTCTCGAAGAATATTCATAAGAAATTGACCCTAGAGTATCATGATATCAACACAGAAGAGATACTGAACTGAAACTCACTGGGAATCCATATACGGTAATACCTCCATGATGTCCAGTTCTCCATAAACATCATGGTACCTATCGATATCATGCTCAAAGATACAACTAGATAAACAAAAATGAGGTTTGGTTAAGTAGAATGTCATTCCAAACAATGCAGGAAAACTCGGTATAGATTTTTACTAACAATTTAAATAATTGAACCAAAGAAAACAAAACCCTAAAAGTGGTATAAAATTTGGGAATCATGTGCCCTATCGACATAAAAGGGTCATTGTATATCTTGTGTATAAAGACAAATTCATTTTCCTCATCATCAAACATCTCAATGTATATCCACATCACATACCATAAGAATAAAATATATATACAAGTTGGACCAATTGAGTATAATTCCACAAAAAAAAAATTAGAAGACTCAATTTAGGTTTTTTTTCACTTTAAATAATTAGACTCTATCATCAGTAAAATCACACACAAGTGGGTATATATCATGTGAATCCTATATTACAAATATGATGCAACAGACACACCTTGCCTTTGTTTTCCAAGAGTAAAAATCAATTGATAGCCTCTTTCCAATGGTCCAAGATCCAAAAATCCAAAATAAATCATAAACACCACACAAAAATTTGCATCACTTAAAGAGAAAATAATATGAAACTATTACATTTCATGTTAAGAATAGCAATCCCATAACCCTAGAAACTAGGACTTCATACCAAAACAAGTGTTCTCGGCATACCAATCCTATATCCATCATAGGTTCTGATACATTTCTAATACTTCTATCTACCATATCCTAAATAGTAAATCCAAAGGAAAGGAACACCTCATATACCAATTTGTAACATCCTAACCTGAATACCACTAAATCAGTGCTCTAAGATGATTCTCCATAAGGCCTCAATCACACCTATTTATACACCATAAGATTTAGATTAGTAGTGAGGGACTCGGGTGTGTCTGTGGGTGGAGAGAATATGCCCTCATATTAGAGAAAAAATAGAAATAACTAGATATCATCCAAAGCAGTAAATAAATAGAGTGTGGAAGCAGAATATGAACTAAAATAGAATGTGTAAAGGCCCGAAGATCGACGTACATGGACATTAAATTACTTTTGCGGAATACTTAATACATAACAAAAACTAACACACAAGTACTGTAATAGTTTAGTGTCTTTGGAAACTTGGAATATAAACTTCTAATCATGTTGAAATATCTTCAACAACTCCCATAATGATCTTCCCCTTTTTGTTTCCTTACCTAAAACCTTTCTTTATTTCCTGGGGAAATAAAACATAAAAAAGGGTGAGCTAAAATGCTCAGTAAGGGCAAACATAGAGAACATAAAACAATCCATAAACATTTTAAAGCAAAAACTTTAACATGAAATTTAAACATCAAAATCTTGAGCAAAGACATAAATCGTGGAAGTACGTAAGGCATATATCATAATGGAACATCAACCATGATAAAATATAATGGGAATGAAACATGTAATTGTGGAAACCATTCAGTACATGTTATGATTTCTATAGTATCCAAGGCATTGCTGCCAAGACCTTCTTAGTGGACAAAGTCCCTTTCTGAATCAAGTTCATTCCTCTTTTCAGTCCTGTAACACTGAACCAGATTAACTTACCATTCCAGCCATGTCTATCTCGTGAGATATAAATATTTACCCAATGCATTTGAGGGAGATATAGGTCCCACCCATCTCATAATGAAATCATTCTTACTTGTGCCACAAAATAAACATACATCATTCATAATAACCCAACGAATAAAATGGGTTTCATAAACGTCATCCCATCATCACATAATCCATATAAAAGAAATGGATATCATTTCATAATAAGAAAATTGAAACCATGTAAATCATAGAGACATTATACTTGAAACATACACATATGAAATAATGTCATCTTAGATAGAAAAATGGTTTTAATAAAACACTTGAAATGAATTATTGAGGAAAATATCCTTTCTTCTTCAAAATCAATTTCTTTCCAAAAAACGTCATGCAATTTTAAAATAAAGAGATTTTTTTGAAATTAGTCATGAAATATTTTGGAGAAATATTCATGAAAATAGGGCTGTATAAAACTGTAAAAATCATTTCAAGCCGTATAAGTTAAAAAAACATTCTCCTCGTACTTTTGTTGGAAAAGTCAAAAAGTACCTTATAACGTAAACAAAAGAAATATTCCTTACATACCATGTAGTAAAAGTAAAAATGGGTAAAAAGGACATTAAACATACATAAAAAAAAATTTATAAAACATTGACATAGATGAAAACAATAACCCCAGTAAATACTTACGAATAAGCAATCTTAGATAAAAATGAGATTTGAAAAATTATCCCTTACCTTAGGTCCGATATGATTCATACGTATCTGAACCTCATATATAATGATTTAAATAAAGTCATTGACTTATTACAGAGTCATATTCATTGTTATGATATCATATATGGTTCACTTATGACTTTATATTACCCGTTCTTTTGTAAATTCCATGCCAAAGAGCGTTTTTGGTAAAATCGTTTCATTTGTCGTTCGTGTTTTGACTTGTAATTATTCATATGATTATTTAGATCATGATTACTTAATTACAGAATATAAAACATGATTTATATATAATATATATTTAGAATATACATATATACAATAGATCTATAAATGGAAAGAAATACACCGTTCGTGGAGACGGTAAGTCGTACGTACGTGTGAATGCTATTTTCATTTCCTTATCGAATTGAATGGAATTAAGTAGATGAAATACATATATATATACATAAATCCATTATCAATATTTTTTCATATATTTAATTATTATTCATTATATATACTTTTATAATCATTCATGAATGGTTAACATGGAGAATGAATCTCATCGCATCGTGGAGACGTTAGTCCGTACGTACGCACGAGCGATGATATCGTTCCCATGATCGTGGAATTGTATTGAAGTGTATGTGTACTATTTCAGATTTAATATCACTTTAAAATAATCACATATAGTTATTCTTTACACAATTATACACATCCAAGTAAGGTGGTGGTGGAAAACAGATTACACCACGGCGTGGAGATGGTATTCCGTACGTACGCACGCGCGGTGATTTTGTTTTCCGTAGGATGGATAGAAGGTGAAATGAGGTTGTTTCATATTTATAATAACATATAAGTATATTAGGGGTACTGATGTTATTACTTCATAATGAAACTACTAAATAAGAGGAAGTATAATAAGAAATAAACTTGAATGAATCGGTAGATGGTATTACCTCTTTCTCGAAGTGCCTCCTTTAAACTTTCTCTTAGGGCACTAGAGTGGGTCTTTTGAGAGGACCAGTACCTCTAGTAGGTTTCTAAGGAAGTGGGGAAGTGAAATGGGAAGGGTTTGGCCGATCATGAAGGCTCAAAGTGGTGTAAGGAGGAGATGGAGGAGGTTCCCTTTTATAAGGGAGGAGAGGGGAACCTTTGGAAATATAAGAAATATTAGTTTATATTAAATCCCAACCCCACTTAAAAAATTTTCAAAATGACTCATATACGAATATTAGATGAGATAGGGTTGTAATCGCATCAACCAATAAAATTTAGACATGTTAGTAATTTATTTTAAACATTATCAACTTGATTTATCATTATTTATCAATTTAATTTTATTTGTGGTAATAATATTCTAAATTTTAAATTATTATAAATAATTACATATGTGTTGTGAATTTTACATAATTTGACAATTTATGACATTTTAGATCATATAAATTTAAATTTATAGTTTTTAAATATTTTTATGATTTTTAAAAAAATTTATAATATGTTATATTTATAAAATAACAATAGTGTCAATTTTGACACTATTCATTTATTTGAATTTAAATAAACAGTATACAGAATATATTTTCAAACTAAAAGATTTAATAGATTCATAACATTTCATATTTATCTAGAAAATTAGTGGAGCACATTAAATAGTTCATATAATATTTATTTTAATATTTTTAAAACCAATTATTTGATATTTCTCTTAATAAAATAATTTCAACATCACTATTATGTCTCCTTTAATGATAATTATTTAATCCCTAAAAATTCTAAATAAATTTATATGATGTAGATAATTTTATTATCTTTCTGGAGACTATTTATATCCGAAGTTTCATGAAGTTATCACTAAACTAAAATTATTATACTTATAAGATTTAAGAAAGTGACACGTTTTCACTTTCTTTGGTTTTAATAATAATTAAATTATTTTCATCGAAAAAAGTCCATTAAATGAATCTAATTCGACACTTAGGTGATATGGGTCGACTTTTAGTCATCCAAAAGGATTTTGGCAGGTTTTATAGTAATTTTATAATCTTATATTTACCCTTAATTACCCGATTTACCTTTAACTATGGTAAATAAAATTTACCGTAGTTACTATTCATAATGCCCAAAAATAAAAAAGTAGCTTATTAACATAATTTGGACCCACTTATTACAAATATGGAATCCATTTTTCCAAATTCAATACACAAAAGTTTCAGAAATTAAATTAAAATTAATCCCGTTGTCGAAAGAAAATGGGTTTTTGTTTAAAACATTACAAAAGACTGAATTGATTTAACCTACGAATTCAAGGTAAAATCAATGCTAATGACATAAATTATATTAAATGGTAAAAATATATTCTATTTATACTTTAAAACCATTCATTATTATAATTTAACCATATAAATTATTACGATGAAAAATTTTGTTTTTAATTAAAATATAGCGTGTTTTTACTATTCATTAAAATATGAAAGTTATCAGAAAAATATCAAAACTTTATCCAATGTAAATTTTTATATCCTGATTCAAAATAAGAAGTTTATTTTGTAAAATTTAACTTATAAACATGTAAAAAACAAGATTTAAAGTGGGTGCGCCATCAAAAGGCGGCAAAACTTCATTTTTTGAAAAATACTTATTTTACCCGAAAAAATTATTTTTTTCTTATACCATGTTCTAGAAAATGTGTAAGATGAAAAATAATGTTATAAAATTCAAATTTTAGTTAATAATATTCATAACGGCTAGTTCATAATAATATTATAATAATATATCGTTGTTTAGTAAAACCCGGTATTGCGTACAACACATGCTATCGAGGAAGGTCACGATTGCGTGTAATGTAAGCCAAGTCAGGGTTGCGTGTTGTGCAAGAATCCTTCATTGTTTTGTATAACAGAATCCAACAATATTTCATTTATACATTGAATATATATATATATATATATACACTCAATGTTTCGTAGAATTACTATTATAAAACGAACTTGAAATTGTGTGCAACACAATCTAAGAATAGTGTTGCGTATACTTCAAGCTAATACAGTGCAGCGTATAGCACAAGAAAATCTTGTTGTAGCATAAAACACATTACATCAAATAAATTAAAAAGAATAATTATCATAAAATATCGGTTTGTTACAGAATGTGTTTTAGTAATAAATGAAATGCTATAAACACCTGAACATCCATGTTATACATACAACACCAGTCACCCATAGGCCCCACCATACATGTAGGAGTACATAAAGAAACTGAAATAAAGTATAGGGATCTACTATTAACTCCATTAAATACCACATAATTGGTATCCAAGACACTATAGATCTTCACTATCCTGATCAAAAGAACCCACATGAGCAACTCTGCTCGATCATGAAACCCCAGTCCTCAACCATATCCATCATTCATATATGGTCAACCTAAAAAATATATGTAAAGTCTGCACACACACTGATTTTCATGTACAGGGGTGAGGATATAATATCATTAGGCCACCCTAATAATGAATCAATAATGTTCTTTCATAATTGAATGCTTATGAAATATGATAAGCCTAGCTAAGACAATTGTAAAAGATAAAACAATAGATATAAATAAGAGAAACAAGTCCACAAATGATACTTGGGTCCATGACCCCAATCATCTGAACACAACTCCATTGTATATAAGTATATATGTTCACGGATGTATATATATAACCCCATAAATGTATATATACATACATATATATATTCATGTTCTGATATATATACTTATATATTCAAGGAAGAAAATCCTAATAACTCAATCCATAATAGATCTCTAGACCCATGATACAATCAACTGGAAATTCTGTAAAAAGGGCATTGATTTGGATGTCATATCACTTAATCCATGTATAATTAATTTTATGTCTATATCTATAATCCTAATCAACAATACATTTTTCATCTAGTGTCAGAAATGTCTCTAAGAAAACTATGTCACCAAATTGGGATACATGTCCTAACATTGGGATCACCCATACTCACCTCCAATAAATATGGTAAAAGATAAAATATACCAATGAACAATCCTATAAATGGTCAATAATATATATTTCATTCCGCTCATGCCATGTAAATCTAGTTCAATGTCTGATACTTAGGTCTGGGTCCATAGGCGGTCACAATATTTCTAAACAGATAATATGTAAGGGCCTAAGGATAGATAAAGGGTGTTACATCATGCCCACTCCATGAGGTATCTAATGTAGAATATGAGGACCAAAATCAATCATTGGTGTGAGACTTCATGACCAACTATACTGATAAAGTAAGGCTCATAACCTAATTCTAAGGAGTATGTCTGGGTATGCTCACCATATAAGAAAAATGAGGAGAGAGTAATCATCCTCATCACAAGTCAATTAGAGGAGAGTATGATCATCCTTGACATATATAAATTCAAGGAGATCAGAATCATCATCATCATAAAATAAATCTAGGAGAGTGTAATCATCCTCAATAGCATCAACTAGGGTGTGAATAATATCCAAACATATATGACTCCAAATATAGATCCCCAGAAGCACGTATGGGTATCCCAAAGATATAAATAAATGGGATTGGAAGTTGATCCCAAATAAATAATTATGGTCACCCCATAAATGAATAATATAGATCTCATGAAATATTTATGGGAATCCCAAATATAAACATTGCATCTCATTAGTATCATCAACCACAAATCAGGAAGCACCTCTATTAATAATCGTTGAACCAGTGGTAAACAAGTGAATACACAAATAAAAGAGTAAGAATAAATGAACTCCTAACCCACCACTACTTCCACATCCCTAAGGGATTACACATTCTTCATGGGTTCTAAAGTGACACCCACTACCCTCTCTACCCAAACCCAATGTACTAGCTCAGGTTTGTTTAATATCAGATAACCTACTAGGTCCCTTAGGTCATAACACATGGGAGGTATCCTACAAGGATCCATAATGGTGAAGGTAAAAATAGGAATCCTATATGGGATCCTATAATGATAATAAAACAAAGGCATCCTACTTGGGATCCTCAAAATGGTACATAAGAAAAGGTGTCTAACATGGGACCCTCAATAGCAGTGTAAGTAGACAGAGGCATCCAACATGGGATTCTTGGGATGAGTAAATAGGTAGAGGGATCTTGAAATGAATGTCCTAGGTAATCATGTCATTGAAATAATCCCATAGGGGACCCTTGGTGATAAGAAGAATATAGTGTAATCCTAAATAGAATCCTCTAGGTTGAAACATAAGTAGAGGCATCCTACTGGGGATCCTCAAAAACAACTAACCTCATAGCCCCCAAGGATAGAAGGGGAATATATCACAAGGGAGGATTCCTCAAGGAAGGGATATCAAAGAAATGGTCAAGAGAGATAGATCATGGCTTATCATGGTTCAAGGGTCTCACTGGATCAAGTATCTCACTATCAAGGGATATCTGGATTCGATTACAAGAGGAAGAACCTATCTATTATATTAAAAATCCTCAAAACCCATCATAGGTGTCCTCAAATAACCTAAAGGATTTCACCATTGTGGTTTGTAGAGGAAAATGATCAAAATAGACTACTCTTGGGTCTAAATATGACTCTGGGGTTTAAAATCACTGAAACCCCTCAAAATGGAAACATTGGGACAATACCTCGTGTGTACTCAAAGTATATGGTGTGTACTTAGAAACCTCTTGCCTAGCCATTTACTTCTATAAATACTAGCTCACATGGGATCTAGTCATGTACTAATACACAAACTGGACACACCTAGGGTCTGGCGTGTATTACAACATGGACATATCCCACTACATGGTGTCTCTCCCAAATTACCCTAGCTTCATGGCCATGTACTATTATATTGTGTGCACTCAAAGTACCTCATAGGTACTTTCCAAACTCATCTTCCCGTTTAATTGAATACATGGCCAAGTACATGGACATGTAATACTACATAGAGTTTACTCAAGGTAAATGATGTGTAGTTTTTAAAATTCATCTTCCCTAAATAGGAATAACAAACAGTGTGTGTTCTCTGAACTACACATCGTGTACATGGGTTTTCCTAAATGAAAAACCTCCAAATCACCCTAAAACCCCCATTTTCTATCGATTTGATACAGATCAAACCCCATTAGGTCCATAGTAATCATAAAAGGTCTTTAAAACTATAAAATGGTATATCTATGTGTATCTATGAAAAAATATAAAAACATCCTACCTTTGTATGGAATCCACTGAAGCTTCGCCCGTTTCCATGCTCCACAACAACCACACGACGATATGGCTTCTCCTAAGATTTGTAATGGTACCTCCCTTATCTTATTTATATCTCTTTCTCTATACTTATACCTTTATCTCTCATTATCATGGCATAATCCCATAGGGGGGGGCGTATGCAAGAACCCAAAGGATAAAGAAATTAAAAGAAAAAGAAGAAAAATAAAAGAAAGAAAAAGAAAAGAAAAAGAAAGGGGGCACAGGCCAACATTAGTTCCTGACCAAAGTTTATGCCCCACCTAGGAAAAAATACCCATTACTGAATCAATAGAGGATACATAATCTCAATATGACACTCCATTCAAAATAAATCACCAAATGAATGTGTCTGAATAAATGAATATTTAATTAATTAAATATTAATTATTAATTATTCCACCAAAATTCAAATGGCCCAGAATTATTTAAAACTCATTTACTAGGGTAAAAAATATTCAGGGACCAAAATAGTGGTCATTAAAATTATCCAAGATCATGATATAGTGTAAAATGACCCTTTCACCCCTTACAAGCATCTGAAAGAAAAAATTCAAATTTTAACTTAAATTTATAGTCTAAAAAAACATAGATCATTAAATAATTAATCTATGTTATAAAATCAAATAAAATGGGAAAATCCATAAAATAATTAGTTCTACCTTGAGAATATATGGATTATTGGCGATGAAAACATTCACTAGATATAAATATGAAGATATTATTGCATTATCCATTCATCCTACAAATCCCTTGAGCGTTCATTATAGATCTATGTTTCTAAGTTTCTTCACACTAATGGGGACTTCCCTTAGTCTTCTTTAATCTCCTAGGGTTATGCAGCTAACCCTAATGTTTTTCCAATGTAGTATATTTTAAGAGGAGGGGCCAGGTTAAACAATTTAAGACATTAAATGAATAAATTATTTTATTTTATTTTAATACACACACTAGTGATTTCCTTCCATGGAACATCTAAAGGTGAAAAAAATTATATTAGGCCTAGGGTAAAACCCACATTTTGAAAACAATCATGGTATCATATTTTCTTTCTGAGTTCTTGGTTAATTTGAAAACCATTTATTACAAAAAAACAATTTTTTTCTTTAATATATATTAATATTTATATATATATATTAATTTTGGGGTCATGTAATGTAACGTCCTGAATCCATATCCCCTCCACTGGTGCCCCATACCCGGTCCGCCACATGACCTCAAGCGTGTTTCCCCAAATGCCAGAGGGTGCCGACTAGCAGAAAGGGCCTTGGTGAGTCAGTGGGGAAACTATGCCCTCATTCGGTAAGGTATACAGTGGAAAAACAACAGTCAACAGCGGAAGCAGTAACAACATGCATAACAACAGAAACCAAACAGCAGAAGCAATGAATATATATAGAAATGGTGAAAATGATGCAGTAGGTACAAGTATCTATGGAAAGCAGCAAACACAACAACGTGCTGGAATACAACTGAAAACAAGTGCAAATGAAAACAAAAATAAACTCCTCAGCATCACGAGCCCCGGCTCGCTCCCATGCTCTCTAGCTCCAGTGCAATCAAGAACCTGAAGTAAAAGGGTGCTTGCCCTTATCTATACCTGTAGAAAAATAGTCTTCTAGGGACCAAAAGCATGGCCCAAACAGGGTGTGAGATACAATCCCAGTAGGCAATCACCCAAATATTTGTGCCTAATAGTCAATGAATACATGGCAGTAAAAAAACAAGAAACAGTAAATAGGAAAGCACAAGTTGCTATAATCTACTGTTCTAACAAGCAGTGTGCACAAGTAAACAGCCAGCAACAAAAGGAAACAGGTAACCCTCTGGGTATCTCTCACAGCCTAACCCCTATGGTTCAACCTATAAGTACTAGAAACCCTTTATGAGGCACACACAGTCTCACCCCTCTGGTTCAGCTATGAAAATAATAGACTCTCTAGGGAAGAATTCACTATCAATTCCCCCTATAGTCTCGTATCGTGCTAAAGGATCTCTGGGGAAGCACTCAACGTCTATTCCCCATGTGGCCCATGTCGAGGAACTACAGACTCTATGAGGAATCACTCAACATAAATTCCACCTGTGGTCTCGCATCGTAATTAAAAGACACTCTGGAGAAGCCCTTCCGTCAATCCTCCCTTTGGTCTACTAATCTAGGTTCCCATAGTCCTGAGTGAAACTAAACATGCTCATCACGCGTACATCGTCCAACTAAACCTCAAAAACTACTTGGCTATCAACTAAGGCTCAGTAGCAATACAAGGAAACAGTCCATAATCCTACAACTAGGCCTGGAAACTGACGAAATGCCTAACAAGAAAAATATTCAAGGAAAAGCACATGAACGTAGTATAAATTATCCAAAATTACAATCATTTACCTCTACTCAAGCGATCAAGAAAAGTAGGAAATAACAGGGGAAAAACAGGAAACACGCAATACCCCATTCAGTGGTATTGGTGGAATTTGCACAAAATACTCAAAGACTTTCTACAGAAATATACAAACCACCTACCGCGATCCTAGGAGATCAATATACGTGAATGACGACGATGGATTCTCCTTAAAACGATGTAGATCTGAGAAAACACACAAAACTCTCAACCTACGATATCTTGAAAAGAAGGAGGAATCAAGAAACAAGACTCAAGAACAAGGAAGAACTCACCGCTGTGATTACAACATAATCGACCCTACTCGAATTGGAGGTCGGATAGAGAGGCAGGATCTTGTCGAAGATTCGGTCATACGGTCACTCTTGGGCGGACAGAATCTGGAGAAGAAGATGAAATCCGGGGTTAGGCGCAACCTCAGTGCGTTTAGTGAAAAAAAGAAAGTACACAACGTGTACTTCTAGAGTACACGGAGTGTACTAGGTCTTTTCGTACTCTGCCAAAATTGGCCTCCACGTCACCCCTACACACCATGTGTGTGGCCTGGGTATGGCCAGCACACGGCTTCGAGCCGGAGAAGAGTACATGGTGTGTACTCAGAAATTACACGGCATGTACTTAGAAAATTTCTAGAAAATTCACTTTTCTTAAAAACTCTAGAAAATGGAAAAACATACCTGAAACGAATATCTGGGTTCTTACAAACTTCCCCCCTTAATGAAATTCATCCCCGAATTTCCCTAATGTGGCGTAGAAGAAGAATATCCAAATAGCTCCGGCCACTGCGATCGTACATCGGCCTCCCTCTCCCAGGTCTCATCATGTACTCGCCCGTGCTGCCATAGCACCCGTACCAGAGGGACATACCGCCCGCGGAGAACCTTCATACTGTGATCGACAATCCAGATAGGATGCTCCTCGAATGACTCATCCTCTTCAAGTTCAACCTCCTCAGGCTGAAATACATGAGACAGGTCCAAAAAGTAACGTCGGAGTTGAGAGACGTGGATGACGCCGTGCATGGCCCGATACCTCTGGGGTAGCTGCAACCGATAGGTGACCATCCCAACTCTCTCCAAGACCTCAAACGGCCCGACGTACTGCAGTGAAATCTTACCCTGTCTCTGAATCCTCTTGTATCCCAACCTCGGTGCGACACATAGGAAAACCTGATCACTGACCTCGAACTCCAGAGGTCGTCTTCGCTGGTCCGCATAAGACTTCTGTAGAGACTATGCTATTGCCATCCACTTCCGAATCAGCTTAATCTACTCTGAGGTTTCCTGAACGAGACGAGGTCCTAGCAAAGCTACCTCTCCTGCCTCCAGCCAGCATAAGGGTGATCGGCATGGCCTACCGTACAAATCCTCGTATGGCGCCATCTGAATGGTCACCTGGAAACTGTTGTTGTAGGCGAACTCCACCAGAGGAATATGCTTCTCCCAAGAACCGCCAAAGTCCAGAATGCAAGCTCTAAGAATATCCCCTAGAACCTGGATCGTGCATTCGGACTGGCCATCAGTCTGGGGATGGTATTTTGTACTCAAAAGTACCTGTGTACCCAAAGCCTTCTAAAGTCCCTTCCAGAACCAAGAGGTAAAGTGCACATCCCTATCTGAAACAATGGAGTCTGGAACTCCATGCAGATGAACGATCTCCCGGATATAAAGTCATCCCAGATCATCAACCCTAAAGGTCTCCTTAATCGGCAAGAAGTGTGCAACCTTAGTAAGCATGTCGACAACAACCCAAACAGCATCGTTCCCTCAAGGCAACCTTGGTAACCCAGTCACGAAGTCCATCGCGACGTCGTTCCACTTCCACTCCGGAATGGGTAGCTGCTGTAAAAGGCCTACTGGTCACTGGTGCTATGCCTTCACCTGGTGACAAGTAGAACATCTCATGACAAAACCAGCAACATCCTTCTTCATACCTGGCCACCAGTACTAGCGATGAAGATCCTGATACATCTTGGGGACGCCAGGATGAACTTCCCAAACAGAGGAATGAAAATCCCACATCAGCTCTTCACGTATGTCTGCTGGCACCCATACGTGTCCCTGGAAATGCAAGATCTCATCCTCGCCCACTATCCACCCGGGAAGAGGGTCCTCTCTAGAAACACTCTCCCACAGGACTAAGCCTTCTAAGTCTGATATCTTCCTCATTCGTACTCGATCAAGAAGTGTCGATGTGACAGCTACAGAAGATATGAAGGTCTGTCCCTATCTTTTGTGCACCTCCAGATGCATCTCAGAGAATAGAGCCATAAGATTCCACTCACTGCTAGCCTCCTGAACTACCTGAATCTGAGTTCTCCTTCTCAATGCATCTACCACTGCGTTTCCCTTTCCTGGTGTATAGGCAAGCTCGAAATCAAAAGACTGAAAATACTCGACCCACCTGCACTGACTCAGATTCAGATCACGCTGAGTGAAGATGTACTTGAGACTATTATGTTCGGTGAAGACCACAAAGTGCTCTCCCAACAAATAGTGTCTCCAACAGCGTAAGGCATGAACAAAAGCTGCCAACTCTAGATCATGCGTAGGGTAGTTCCTCTCATGCGGCATCAACTACTGAGACCCGTACGCAATGACTCCATCTCCCTGTATAATCACAGCTCCTGGCCTGATACCTGAAGCATCACAATAAAAACTGTAGCTCTTGTCTGGCTCTGGAAAGACTAGTATCGGGGCTGACGTCAGTCTTCCCTTCAGCTCTTGAAAGGCTGACTCACAAGAATATGACCATAAGAACTTCGCCCCCTTCTTGGTCAGACCTTTCAAGGGTGCTGTTAGACGAGAAAAGTCCTGAATGAAACGTCTATAATATCCATCCAGCCCTAGGAAGCTCCGTACCTCAAATACATTCTTCAGCTGATCCTAGGAAACTACATCTCTTACTTTATCTGGGTCCACTAATACTCCTTCCTCAGAGATGATGTGACCCAAAAAGTGAATCTGATCCATCCAGAAGTGGCACTTAGAGAGTTTAGTATAAAGTCGATGCTCTCTCAGTGTACTCAAAACGATCTCAAGATGTGTGGAATGGTCATGTCTAGTGTGAGAGTACACCAAGATATCATCCACGAAGACCATGATGAAGGAGTCCAAGTAAGGATGGAACACTCGGTTCATCAGTTCCATGAAAACTACCGGTGCATTTGTGAGACCAAACGGCATAACTGTATACTCGTATAGACCATACCTGCTCCTGAAGGGTGTCAGATGTATATCCAATGGTCTAACGCACAACTGATGATAATCAGACCTCAAATCAATATTCGAGAACACCCGGGCTCCTTGAAGCTGATCAAAGAGGTCATCGATCCTTGGAAAGGGATATCGGTTCTTGACTGTCAATTGGTTCAGCTTCCAATAATCCACACAAAGCTGAAGGGTACCATCTGCCTTCTTCGCAAACAAGACAGGCGAACCCTAGGGAGAAGTACTGGGTCGGATGAAACCCTTAGCATGTAGCTCCTCCAACTGCTTACTGAGCTCCTACAACTCAGGTGTAGCCATCCTATAGGGAGGAATGGACACCGGTGTTGCTCCCGGCATGAGCTCAATAGATAAGTCTACCTCACGCTCCGGAGGCAAACCTGAAAAGTCCTTTGGAAAGACGTCCCTGAAATAATCCACCACTGGAGGAAATTCCAACTGTGGAGTCCCCTGATCATCCAGATAAATACTAGCAATCTGGGTGGTCACCCCTCCTAGCCCAAGATGCTCAAGTCCTGCGCGACTCGCCCGAATGTCCCATTCGCCTTTATGAAGAAAAGATTCACCCTCTGGTGAGATGAAAATCACTCTGTGGTGATAGCAGTCAACGAATTCCTGGAAGGGAATCAACCAGTCCATGCCGAGGATGACATCATAGTATGTCATCTCTATGACATAGATATCCCATAAGAAGCAATACCCTGCAACCTCGAGAGGGCACTCTCTACACTGGCATACACTAGATGTCCTCGTCCCCAAGGGTGTGTCTAGTGTCAACGAGTCGGCATAAGAAAAGATACAGAGTCCAAGCCTCTCCATGATAGAAATAGAGATAAAGCTATGCATAACACCAGTATTGAAAAGGGAAGAAGATAAAACTGAGGCTACTAAAATCGTACCTCGAACTGTAGAAGGGTCGGGATCCTACTCCTGATAAGTCTGCTCTAAGGTGAAAGACTGGCCTACACTGCAGCCCTACGCCCCTGGCTGACCACTCTGGGCTGAACCTCCCTGCTGGTGTTGAGGAACTGGTGGTTGACCACCACGGCCTCAACCTCCACCTCGGCTCGAATGGCTGAAAGAACTCTAGTTTCCTGACTGGTGAGAAACTTGTGGGGTTTCTCTTGAACGAGGTGTCATGGAAGAACCCCAGAAACCAGCTGCTAGTGAGAAAACCTGACAGAAATGCTGAAGGTGACCCATCTTGTCGCAAGATCGACACTCCACAGGGTCCCTCTGGCACTGCGGCCTCGTGTGCCCTGACCGGCCACACGGTATCATGTCACCTGGCTTCCTGACGATGCATCTCGCTTCCCCGGATCACCGCGTGTAGGCTCTCTATGGCACTTCTTGCTGTCATCTGGAGGCAAACTAGCTCTAGAAGCAGAACCGCCCTGGCTCTCAGCTCTGGAGTCTCTCAGATTGCACTCCTCAATCAGTGCCTAGTTGACGATGGAAGTGATGGAAGTTAGCTGGAAGATGTTCACTTGCGAGTGGATCTCCCTCCTGAGGCCATCCTCAAACTTCCTTGCTAAGAACATCCCACTCCCATCCCAGAGGGGTGTGAAGCGCTACAGATCGGTGAAACGAGCCGAATACTCCATGAAAGAAAGAGTACCCTGCTCTAAGATCATGAACTCCTGGGCTTGATCGGCCCTTAGGGTCTCTGGGTAGAAGTAGTCATAGAACACGCGCTGGAATTCCTCCCAAGCCATAGCCTGCTGTTGATCCGCCTATGAGATCATGTCCCACCACCTCTTGGTGGAGTCTCAGAGCATGTAGGTGGTGAGCTTGACCTGCCTCTCTGGAATTGTCTCCAGATGGTCAAAGATGGTCAGTATGGCTTCCAGCAATGACTCTACAGCCTGAGGTCCTCCTTCCCCCAAGAATGTGGGAGGATGCTGCTGCTGAAAAACTTGCGTCGGGTCTGCCATAGTCGTGGCAGGAGGCGGCGCTTCTTGGAAGGCCTGTATCATCCTCATGAAACCGTCTATGAATTTCGAATCAGCACCTGCAATTGGTATAACAGCTGGTTCCAAGGCTGGACCGACTGGAGGATCGGAAGGAAGTCCCTGATCAGCCCTATCTGGCGCCTGATCACTGCCTAACAACAGACGTACGACCGGAGGACGTCTCAGAGGCATAGATCTGAAAGATCAAAATTACACCTTAGATCAGGAAAATAAGGACAGAGAACAAAAGAGCAAAAAATGGGAACAGGGGAAGAAAAACACACAAGTTTTCAAAACAAGACTACACGGCATGTACAAAACTACACGGCGTGTTCACTTAAACCATAGACATGGGCGTGTGAGTCTTCCACCCCTGGTCATGTAAAACTCCATACTACACGGCATGTTGTGCCCACACATGGCATGTACTTGTAATCCACTCCCCTATCCGAGTCTCCTTACACGGTTAACCCACACGGTCCGACTTAACCCGAGACTACACGGTGTGTTCTAACCAAAACACGGCGTGTACTAGACAAGGCTTCGGTGGCCCGTGTTGTTAAGCACATATCCGTCTATACAGTTGAACCATACATGGCATGTTCCAAACAAACACAGCGTGTATAGGTGAAGGCGACATCGTCTCGTGTCATTCGTGACATGGCCGGGTTCCTGAACAATACTACACGGCATGTTCCGAACAAACACGGCGTGTGGAAAAGAAGGTAACGTCGGCCCGTGTTGTTCGTGACAAGGCCGGGTACCTGGACAGGATTACACGGCGTGTTCTTCCTGACCTTCCCTGACCCATGTTGTTAGTGACACAGCCGTTTACATGGCACCGAACTTACACGACAAGTACCTACCATACACGGCGTGTTCCTGAAGTTACTTTCACAACACCATGTTCTGCTCACACGATCAGTGACACGGCTTGAAAACTATACGATGTGTATCCAAAAAGTACACGTCATGTATTCTGGGTTTTTCTGGGCAGTAGCTCAGAAACTGTTCAGACTCCCCGAAACACTAAAAACAAGGCAAATAGGTGCCAAATTCCGATCAGTGGGGGCCCATACTCCCCACGAATCAAATCTTGGCATCTCCCACAGTCATACAAAAGAGAAAACAGGATCATGATCCACCAAATTCTGATTAATGAGGGCCCATAACACCTCAAGAACCAAAATTTGGTGTTCATTTTAAGTAAGGAATAAACAAACAATTTTCTAACATAACAGCAGAGAATCTATCAAACATCTATCACAATAGTATGCATAATCTACACAAATCCTATCACAACAGTATGCAATCGCTAATGCAGCCTAGATGGCATGGAAAGAATGCATGGAATGTGATTATACAAGTTCCTATATGATGCATGAGATGGAATACCCTCATCTCATCGGGTTGCGACAGAAATAGAACCGAAATATCAAAACAATAACGGCACAAGTCATGCGAATCACTCTAGGTGAAAACATATCAACCATAAAAACTCAAAACCAACAAACTGCAATTAACGAGGTAGTATGGCCTTTCCCTGTACATGGGTTAGCTACTCCCAAGCATAGCTTAATACCAAGTACTGAATCCATCCTATCCCTGGATAAAGTCTCCAAACAGTAAAGCAAGATAAAAGAACACCTTGGATACCACTTTGTAACGACCTGAATCCGAAGCCCCTCCACTGGTGCCCCGTACCCAGTCCGCCACATGACCTCAAGTGCGTTTCCCCAAATGCCAGAGGCTGCCTACTAGTAGCGAGGGCCTTGGTGAGTCGGTGAGGAAATTATACCCTCATTCGGTAAGGTATACAGCGAAAAAACAACAGTCAACAGCAGAAGCAGTAACAACATGCATAACAATAGAAACCAAACAGCATAAGCAATGAATATATATAGCAATGGTGGCAATGATGCAGCAGGTACAAGTATCTATGGAAAGCAGCAAACACAACAACGTGCTGGAATAAAACTGAAAACAAGTGCAAATGAAAACAAAAATAAACTCTTAAGCATCGCGAGCCCCGGCTTGGTCCCATGCTCTCCATCTCCAGTGAAATCAAGAACTCGAAGTAGAAGGGCACTTTCCCTTATCTATACCTGCAGGAAAATAGTCTGCTTAGGCCCAAAATCATGGCCCAAACAGGGTGTGAGATACAATCCTAGTAGGAAATCACCCAAAGATTTGTGTCTAACAGTCAATGAATACATGGCAGTAATAAAACAAGAAACAGTAAACAGGAAAGCACAAGCAGCTATAATCCATTGTTCTAACAAGAAGTGTGCACAAGTAAATAGCCAGCAACAAAAGGAAATAGGTAACCCTCTAGGTATCTCTCACAACCTAACCCCTATGGTTCAACCTATAAGTACTAGAAACCCTTTAGGAGGCACACATAGTCTCACCCCTCTGGTTCAGATATGAAAATAATAGACTCTCTAGGGAAGAACTCACCGTCAATTTCCCCTATAGTCTCGTATCGTGCTAAAGTCTCTCTAGGGAAGCACTCAACATCTATTCCCCTTGTGGCCTACGTCGAGGAACTATAGACTCTCTGAGGAATCACTCAACGTCAATTCCCCCTGTGGTCTCACATCATAATTAAAATACACTCTGGAGAATCCCTTCCGTCAATTCTCCCTTTGGTCTACTACCCTAGGTTCTCACAGTCCTGAGTGAAACTAAACATGCTCAGCGCATGTGCATCATCCAATTAAACCTCACGAACTACTTGGCTATCAACTAAGGCTCAGCAGCAATACAAGGCAACAGTCCACAATCCTACAACTAGGCATGGAAACTCGCGAAACGCCTAACAAGAAAAACATGCAAGGCAAAGCACATGAACGCAGTATAAATTATCCAAAATTACAAGCATTTACCTCTACTCAAGCAATCAATCAAAGAAGGCAATAACAGGGGGAAAACTGGAAACACGCAATACCCCATTCAGGGGTATTGGTGGAATTTGCACAAAATACTCAAGAATTTCTACAGAAAAGCACAAACCACCTACCTCAATCCTAGGAGATCGATATACATGAATGACGACGACGGATTCCCCTTAGAATGATGTAGATCTGAGAAAATGCACAAAACGCTCAACCTATGATATCTTGAAAACAAGGAGGAATCAAGAAACAATACTCAAGTAGAAGGAAGAAATCACCGTTGTGATTCCAACGCAATCAGCCGTGCTTGAATCAGAGGTCGGACGGAGAGGTGGGATCTTGTCAAATATCTGGTCGTACGGTCGCTCTCGGGCGGATGGAATCTGGAGAAGAAGATGAAATCGGGGGTTAGGCGTGACCCTGGTGAATTTAGTGAAAAAAAAATTACACGGCGTGTATTAGGTCTTTTCGTACTCCACCAAAATCGGCATCCACGTCACCCCTACACACCATGTGTGTGGGTCGGGTATGCCAGCACACGGCTTCGAGTCGGAGAAGAGTACACGACGTGTACTGAGAAAGTACACGGCGTGTACTTAGAAAATTTCTAGAAAATTCACTTTTCTTAAAAACTCTAGAAAAAGGAAAAACATACCTGAAACGAAGATCTGGGTTCTTACATGTAACACCCAAAACACAGTGCCAAATCCAAAGAAAATCCAAAAATATATGTAAAAATATTTAAAGTATCAAACTATAGAAAATATACTTGTTACATTATCTCCTACTTTACATATTTTCACCATGAAAACTACAAGATATAAAAAAGGTGGGGGTACCAAGACTTCATTTGGAATTCATGCTTCTAAGAGATCACATTTAGGCTCTCATACTACCAAATACAATTAATTATAGGAATTTTCCATCCATTTAGATATTTTCATGTCGATCCTCAATCACCACCAGGTACTCTGAGAAGGTGGATATATCCTTGATGTCCATTTCACCCCAGTTAATAATGTATGTCATTTCTTACACATATCTTTTTAATTGTGACACATGGAAGAATTCATACACCTGATCTAATTGTGGTAGTATGAAAAAGTGGTAAGAAATATATCCAACAATCCATAGGATTTGTAATAACTCAATGAACCTAGAGAATAGATTTATTTCTTTAAAAAATCACCTCAATCCTCATCATAGAGAGAATATCAGTAAAACATAGTCTCCCTACTCAAACTACAATGTTTTATGATGTCAGTCTGCATAAGAATTCTATTGACTCTAGGCTATTATCATATCCTCATATATCACCTAAAACTTCTCTGTCATTGCCTTAACCATTTCTATCACAATAAGTGAAGTCTCACCAATCTTATCCCAGTACAAGGGTGGCCTACAAGGTCTCCCGTATTGTTCCTAAAAAGTTTTCATACTGATATTTGAGTTATATATGCTATTATAGGAAAACTCCACCAATGAAAATCAGTTCCCTATATACGACTGAATTTCAACACATGGGGTCTTAGTATATACTCCAAAACCTATATGGTTCACTCAGCCTGGCCATCCTTATAGGGGTGAAATGTCATTCTCATCTATAACTAGGCCCTAAAATCCTCCTTCAAGCATCTACACAACCATGATGTGAACAGAACATCATGATTTGAGATAATCTTCATGGGTACCCCATGAAGTCAGAATATCTCTTGTACTTACAAATGCTCCAAAATCTAAACTGAACTCTGCTCCTATATGGAAAAAAAGTGTGGCTACTTGGTAATTTGGTCAACAATCACCAAGATAAAATTGTGTCCTCTCACTGTATTTGGACTCCCTATCACATAATCCATCGATATTCAATACCAAATCTATTTTTTCATCTTAATAGGTTTATTTAGACATTATAGAACTTGATATTTAGACTTTACCTGATGACATGTGATCCATCGATAAAAAACATGATAATGCTCTACCTCATGTCTTCCCACCAAAATTGTATCTAAAGGTATATTTATATATCTTCCACACCTTGTTGTATAGACAATGGTGAGGTATAAAACTCTCTCAAAAACCCCTAATGCAATATGAATGGAACTACCATCCATTTCTGTAAACAGATAAAGTGATCCCTGCCTTCATAAAATCAAACTTGTGTATCTCCTGAGGATATATGGTCACGTAGAACATTATAGTTGAAATATAACAACTGAGCCTCTCTCAAACACTTAAGAAATGTTTAATTCACCACCATAGACTAGAGATAAGATGCACCCTTCTCTTACACTAGGGTCTGGTTCAATATGATGGACTACTCTGACGCCTCCTCTACTAAACGAGAATGAGATTTCTTGATAAGGGAATCTACCACCATGTTTTCCTTACCTAGAGTTTACACTATATCAAAGTCATGGTCTTAAAGGAATTAAAACTAATACCTTTGTCTCAATTTGATGTCTCTTTGGTTAAATATGTACCTGATACTCTTGATGTCAAGGTAAAAAATGAAAAGTTCTCTCAAAAGACAATGCTTCCACATCTTTAAGGTGAAGACTACTAATTCCAACTCCAAGTAGTGGGTTGTGTTTTTATTATCATGGAGACTCAACTACTTCACTCTATAATCAATAACTACATGAATATACATAAAAACACATCTGATCGTAGCTCTAGAGGCAACACAAAATACCACCTATTTGAATCCCTCCTTTAGTGGTCCCAAAAAAGGAGCACTATTCAACCTCTGCCTCAGATGTTAGATCAATAGTTATATCAATAATGACTAGAGGGGGTGAATATTTATTTAGAAAATTTAAAGTCAAATCAATCAATG
Organism: Viscum album; assembly: GCA_963277665.1. Taxonomy (NCBI): domain Eukaryota; kingdom Viridiplantae; phylum Streptophyta; class Magnoliopsida; order Santalales; family Viscaceae; genus Viscum; species Viscum album. Next base: position 120,881,112 of record OY728137.1, read on the forward strand.
TTTATAAAATAATGATCTGTAGTGATCTTTTTGTTCTTGAAATAATTTAAAGTGGAAATAAAATGATAGAATACAAAAAATTTATAGTGGTTTGGATAAAAAAGATCCTAGTCCACTCCTCAAAATTCAATACTACATGAGAATATTTCTACCCACTAAGAAGCACACTTTTAAAGGTGTGAGAACCTGTTATAGACTATACCCTTTACAAATACCAGGAGGCACAACCCATACTTTTTACAAGAGAATAAACCTAGTCTATGACCTAACTCTTGATCTAGAGTCACAACCTAGACTTCCTTTTTAGTGGTGGAATAACCAAAAATTGAAAGATTTTATTTTTATTGGAAAAAAGAATAAACCATAATTTAAGAATTATAAATAGAATAAATAAAAGATTACATAAAGAAAAAACAAATACAAAGAAACCAGTAGATGATAAAAAAATGTCAAAGATGACGAAGCTTGATATATCTCCAATGAATTAATCTTGCGTCATTAAAACAAATCTCTTCTAAGAACATCTTCAAAACCAATAGTCGCATTCTACTTATTAGCGTATAATAATAAAATAATATTATCATTACCTTACAATGTAAATGTCACTCTAAATAACAAAGAACAGTCATGCTCTTTATTTATTCATGAAATGCTAACATAAAACCTTTAAAAAGTTTAGTATAAAAAATATATACAATTCATTATTATAAAACAGTTTAAACAAACTGAATAAACTTCTAGTTTATTAAGATAGTAAAAATGTTGTACAAAATAACATCGTAAGAATATATATATTGAATGTATATATGTACATAAAATATTCTCAAAATTTTTTTATATAACATATAATTATTTTTATCAAAATATAATAAAACATTTTTATAAATATTTATTTTAATAAAATCAATTAAAATAAAATAAACACAATTTAAAATAAATATTTGGAGCTAGGTGTATGTAAATACCTAGTGTTATATTGATATATTGTTGGTTGAGTGGGAGATATATCTACCATTGGTGCATGTTCTACTAGTGGTTTCCAATGGTGGATTGATCTACCATTGGTGCAAAGTGATATACCATTGTGAAAGCTGATGCTATTGTTGATGAAGGTTGATGTCACATTTATGAAAGGGTTAAGCTTGTGTGAAGCATGAAGATGATTCTACCACATCAAGGAGAAGATAGATCAACTGATGGTATTTAAAATAGAGGATCTACTGCGTGTTTAAGAAGATATATCGATGGATTTTCAAAGGTAGATTGATCTACTGTTGAGTAACATGATCTACCAGTGATGAAAAAATATAGATAGATCTATCATTGTGCATTCCAAAGATACAATAAATAGATTTTATACTAGAATCACAATCCAGAAATAAGAGATATAACATTCTATAGCTGATGATATCAATAGATGGAATCCAATCTACCGGTGAAGAATGATGTATCGATGTTCAAACAGTCGACCATTAGAGAGATCTACCACTGATTTGTGATCAATCAGTGTATAATGGTAGACGAAACATGATGATATTTTTTTGTGGTTAATTCCACAAAAACCACTATGTAAGTAGTATTGAACAAACTTTGATATAATATAGAGGTCAAATAAGTGCTAGAAAAGGGATCAGAGAGGTAGGTGTGCAGAATCTTAAAGAAGATGAACAGTTGTGGTGAAATTCTAATCTTCTTTGTCTCATTATCTTCCAAAAAAGAATGAAATAAAAAATTATAATCATGTATGAAGTTGAGACCAAAAATAAACGATCCCGAAGAACCTGGAAAGAATTAAGTATATTTGTTGTATCCGACAAAGAAATTGTATCAATGTTGGAAAATGTAAGAAATCAGATGAGGCTTTGAGAGGCATTGAAGGAAGAAGATGATCAAAGAGGAAATAATATAGATTAGATATAAGAGATCATTTAGATGAGTTTATATCCATATTATTTTAAATGTATGAACAATTTAGTGGCTTGAGCCTCCCATATCATAGAATCGTAAGTGATTACCTCTAGTAGAACATACAAGTTATACCAACCCACCATCGATCTATCAGTGGGGTTTAGAACCCGCACCCCATCACACACTACACGAAACAAAACCTAGTGGGAATACTAGGTCCAATCCATGCACTCAACCTATCCTGATTCAGCAGGCCTCATATATGGGCCTAGTCGTATACTAACTAATCTTTGTGCAGGCTTTAAGGGATCTCCCTCCCACGAGGTACACCATTAGTCCCCTATGAGTGGTAGTGGGTCTGTCTTAAGAGTATTGCATGGATGGATAGATTTTTACTCAAATTAAACGCCAATATTCACTAAAAACATTAATTAAAGTTAAAAATAAAGCGATCATTAAACAATTAATAGCATTAAAATATTAAATAAAAACGATTGTTTTAAAAACAATTTTGAATTTAATTAAATGTGATAGAATAGTAATTTATCTAAATAAATAAATAAAAAATAAATTATTAAACTCAGTTTCAAATATAAACAATCTACCCCTTTTGTAAATTAAAAAACAAAATAATGATTAAAATTTCAAAAATAATCTCCCCCTTTTTAAAATTTATCAAAAAGTAAATTAAGATAAAATATTTAAAAATAATCTCCTTTTTAATTAGTATCAACTAATTAAAATAATCAGAGTAATATATTTTCATAAAATTTAATATATATTTACTATATTCATGTAATTAAAACAAAGTAATAGTTTGAAAAAAATATAATTTTATCAAAATAAAAACTATTCTAAATAGAAATATTAAGTATCTATAATTCCCAATTCAAATTTTTGTTTCTAAAATTTAATAGAATCTAAAGGTTTAGTTAAAATGTCATATAACTATTTTTCATTATGAAAAAATTGTAAAAATATATCATCTTTATTTATATGATCTCAAATAAAATTAAATCAAACATCTATGTGTGTTTTTCTAGAGTGTTGAAGTGCTATTTTAGAACTTGAAATAGAACAAGAGTTATCAGAGAAGGATAGAACTTTATCTAAAAAATATTAAAATCAAATATTTTTTGTTTTATAAATATATTTTTTTAATAATAATAAGTATTAGAAACATATTAATCCTCGTTTATTGATATTTCTACTAAAATTTGTTTCTTATAACTATATGAAATTAAACTTTTACTGAAAAATTTGACACATGCTTGTGGTTCCTTTTTCGTCATGTCTACAACCTACAAATTCAATATCAGTATAAGATAGTCCAAACAAATGTTATTATAATAGAATAATCCATCACAAATAGTACCCATGATATATATATAATTTCTCTTTTGACAACTTTAAGGTGAATTTTTTTAGGGTTGGACTGAAATCTAGCACACACAAAAAATATGATCATTATGTCTACTCTAGATGTAATGAGATAGAGTAAACTACATATCATACCTCTATAAATTGTAATATCAACTTTCTTTCTAGATTCATCCTAGTCTAATTTGAAATTGGTACTCATTGGTGTTTTCATATTCTTAGTAGAATCAAGACTAAAACTTTTTACAAGTTCTTTATCATACTTATCTTGATTTAAGAAAATACAATCTTTCCAAGGATTAATTTGTAAACTAAGAAAAAAAATTAGTCCTCCCATTAAGGGTATGTAAAATTCAATTATCCTTAGTTTAGAAAAATAATTACACGTTAAATTATTTTTTGGTCCAAAATTATATCATCAACATAAATCTGTAAAATCTGTATATCATTTGAAACTATTTTTATAAGCAAGATTGGATCAAATATAACTTTAACAAAATAATTTTGTAATAAAAATAGTTTTAGTATTTCGTACCAAGAACTTAGAGTTTCTTAAGAACATATAAGTATTTATTAATTTTAAAAACAAGATTTGGAAACTTACCATTTTCAAATCCATGGGGTTTTCTAATAAAGACTTCCTCTAAAATTATTCCATTTGAAAATGAACATTTTACATCCATTTGAAATAATTTAATATTTTGAAAACAAGAATAAGATAATAGAATTATAATTTATTTTATTCTTGAAATAGGATAAAATAATATTCAATTTAAATTTTTTCTTTCTAGGAATAAACTTAAGATATTAGTCTTTCTTTATTCTTAACAATGATTCCAACTTCATCAAGATTATTTCAAAAACCCCATTTAGTTTCTATTCCTGATTTATATTTGGGTAATTCAACTAAATACAATAATTTATTCTTTTAAAAAAAATTAATTCATCATGCATAGAATTCATCAAATTTTAATCAATTAAATAATTTTCAATATTGATAGGAATAAAATCAGCAACATAAGTAGATTTTGCATGGTAAAGTAAAACAGATTTTATGGTTTGTGTTCTAGATTCAACATTACCAATTACTTTTTCAATTGTATGATATTTAAGAGCTTTCCATTCATTAGGATCATTTTGAGAAGATATATGGTACCCCTAAATGGATGCATTAACATTTTATTGTTCATTATCTTCACTAAAATTAAATTCCCTAAATTCATTATTGTCTTTGTTGAAATCAAAATCCTACTTGTCAAAATTATTTTCATTAAACTTATCATGCACAGATTCTTTAACGACTAAATTTTTCTTATTAAAAACTCTATAATATTTACTATAATTGTAATATCTTAAAAATATCCCTTCATTTCTTTTAGAATTAAATTTTTCTAAATTATATTTTGTATGTAAGATATAGACTTTACAACCAAATACCCCAAAATATCCAAATTTAGATTTAAATAATATAAAATGTTAATAAGAGTATTATTTATAAAAGGTATAATAGAGTCTCTGTTTAAAACATGGTATTTTTATTAACATATTCTTCCCAAAATTATTTATGTACACTAAATTATATTAGCATTGACATAGACATTTATGAAATAGTTCTGTTCTTTCTTTCAACCACACCATTCTGCTGTGGTGTCCTAGGGGTTGAGAAAAAAATGTTTATATAAATTTGTTTCAAAATATTTATCAAATTAAAAATTCACAGATTCACCACCTATATCAATTCTGATAGATATGATTGACAGATTTTTGAAGTTTTTAATAAGTATACAAAAATAAAAAAATTTGGTAAAAGTTTCATTTTTATGGGATAATAAATAAATCTATAAGAATATGTTATAATAATCTACAATTAAAAATACATACTTCTCACCACTAAAACTAACAGGATATATAGGTCTAAATAAGTCATGATTTAATATTTATAAACTTATATTAGTACTAACATCATTTATATATTTAAATATTTCATTATTATTCTTACCTTTTAAACAAGAATCACATATTAAGTACGGACTTATATGTAACTTGGGAAGTTGTAGATCTGAAACTTGAATGCCCAAGAATCCTATGCCACATAATTCCACCTACATTTATAGTATTTAAAAACTTAACCTTTTTTTTAGTTATATTAGTAAAATCAATAGTGTATAAATTTTATTTTCTATTTTTATAAAATAAAATTGATTTATTTTTCAGAACAATTCATTTATCATTTTTAAAAATAAAATGTAATCCATCAACCCATAACTTTGATACACTTATAAGATTATGTTTTAAACCAATTATATATAATATTTTTGTAAATAATAACTATTTTTGAAAATGAAATCCACCAATACCTTTAATCTAACCTTTAGATGTGTCTTTAAATGTGAAAAGGACACCATAACATGAATTGAAAGAAAAAAATTTGAAATAGAACATCTCATGTTACTGTAGAAGCCACTGTCTAAATATCATGAGTCTTTGAAACTTTTAAGGTATATTTCATGAAATTAAACAATCAAAAAGACTATTTTAGTACCCATTGTAACTTGGTTCAAACTGGATTAGTATAAGAAAATTTTGGCACCCAATTTGATTTAAATAATTTATTAGTTGGATGACTAGAAAATATATCTATATAAATGAAAGTTCTAGTATGCCTAAATTATTATGTAAATATTAGTGAACACTTTTTGGTATAATTACCTTTCATTCTATATTTAAATTAGGTTACACTAGAAATTATTCCTTTTTAACTTTTAAAATAGTTAGTATTATTTATCATGGGTGATAAACTATTATAACCAAAACCATCATTGTTGGTTTTTAGTTTCATTATAGACATAATCTTCTCATAATGTTATTTACCTTTAAAAAAAGTTGATAAATTATATTTAATATTGAAAACTTCATTTTTCAAATTCAAATTCTCTTTTTTAATAAACTCTAAATCTATAAAAACTTTTTCATTAGATCCAGAAGTTGCAATTCTTATTTTCTATTTTTTGCTTAAGTTTATTACATTCATTTTCAACTCTTTCAAGTAATCTAGAACTAAATTAAGTCTTATTTATTGATCTTTATCATTCAGTTCCAGAAATTTTTTAACCTATTCATTTTTCATATTTTATTTTTATCAACTTAAAATCATAATTCTCTTTAGAACTATCATTCTATAAAACACATATTTTCAGATTATCACAATCCCTTTTTAATTTCTCATTTTTCTTCATCATATTATTATTATAAATTTTTATTTCATTATACTTTTTAATTATACTAAATATATCATTTCTTATTTTTTTTTCAAGTAGTATTTTATATTTTTAATTTAAAGAATCAGAATATGAATGTTAATCATAAACAATTTAATTTTCATTTTTAGATAAAGAATTATGATTAACATTTGCAGGATTTATTAAATGAGTAAAGAGTGAGTAATTTACCTCACACTATATAACCAAGAGGGAAAGATTCATTGTCTCCTGTTCACTTCCAAAATCACTACTTGAGTTAAAATTTATTAAACAATCCCAAACTCCAAAAAAATCATGATTTTATTTTATCTTTTTGTCTTTATATTTCTTTAGATGTTTATTTTTAGGGAATTAGGACATTATGTGAACTTTATTCCTACATTAATAACATGTTAAATATGAAATATCATTATTTTTATTGTTATTACCTTTCTTATAATCCTTTTTGAACTTCCTCATGAACTGCTTCTTTCAAACTTTGTTTTACATGAACTTGAAAAACTTCTTACTAAAGTTATCCATTTACTTGTCACTTTCCTGGAACTCGTATTTAGAGTCATTATAGGTATCAATAATATTATATTTAAATTAAATACCTTTTCTCTTTGTAGACTCCTCGTCATCAATTTTTTCAACTCTAATTCATACTGCAATAGAGAGCCTATTAGTCCATCTAATCTATAATATTTAAAATTGTTACTCTCATAGATGGCCACCTTCTTTCCATGCCATATTTTTTAATATATATTAATAATCTTTCTACTTGATCAGTATTATCTAAAAATTATCCAAGGGAACTCAAATCATTTGTAATTCTTGTAAATAGATGGAACATCTAGTTTACTAATTCTTCATCTCCCATCTTGAAGTCGTAGTCTTCTTTTTGGAGAATTACTAGATTGGTTATATTGAGATTTTTAGTTCCATAATGAGTCACTTGAAATATTATCCATATATCGTGGTATTACTTACAAGATGAAACATGTCTATAGACACTTCTACTTATATAAAAAAAATTATCTTTATAATTCAACACATTTTTTACCATTTCATTACCTACAAGTGTCTAAGGATCAACATTGGGTAACTTATTTGGATTATCCATGATAGTATAGTGATCCAAACTTAATAGTTTCAAGTAGGATTCCATTATATCTTGCCAATGTCCATAGTCACTTCCATCAAAGAATTGGGGTTTTGTGGAATCCATGCATCATTAACATTTACATCTACCATCTTAAAAGAAACATTTCATTTTATTCCTCAAACTATTAAGTCTAGTATATTAGGTTGTTAAAGAGTTAAAAATAAACAATAGAAATAATTATAGAGGTTAACTATCCCTTAAGGAATCTATTAACCTCTGATACCCATTTTTTGATCGATAGTGATTGAAATAATGACAAGTGGTTGAATAGTCATTTAAGAAATTTAAAGACAAATTAGTTAGAGTTTATAAAATAAAGATATTTAGTGAGTGTTGTATTCTTGAAATAAATTGTAGTGTAAATAAAATGACAGAACACAAAGATTAATAGTGGTTCATATCACAAATATCCTATTCCACTTCTCAACCTTATCTGCTCTGTGAGAATATTGGCACCCACTAAGAATCTCACTTTTAAAGGTGTAAGAACCTATAAAGACACTAAATTTTAAAAACACCCAGAGGCACAACCTAGTATTTTTAAAGGAGAATAAACCTAGTCTATGTTCTGACTTTTAATTGGGATTCAAAACATAGTCTTCCTTTTTGGTGGTGGAATAACTGGACAATGCAAGACATGATTTTTAATTGGAAAAAGCATAAACCAGACTCAAACAATTAAAAATAGAAGAAATAAAATACTACAAAAAGAAAAAAAAAACAATGAAACCATAAAATGATCAAAATATTTTGATGATGATGAATCTTGATGATCATTGATCACTTGAATGGAATAATTTCTAACATTAAAGTTATTTAGTGATAACAGCTAAGGAAATAGAATTCACAGTATTTTCTTGAATGTATGATAGAAGAAATAATTGTTTCACATAGTTGCATCATAAATAATCAATCAAATGATTTGTACATTAATTTTTTTTATGACTTGAAGATATCTCTAACGAATTAATCCCACATCATTAAAAAAATATTCTAGGATCATCTTCAAAACCAATAGTTTCATGCCACTTGTTATCATATAATAATAAAATAATATTATTGTTACTTTACACTGTAAATACCATGATGAATAAAAAATAAAAATCATGATCTTTATTTATAAATTAAATATTGATATAAAATATTTAAAAATGTAAGTATAAAAAATATATATAATGTATTATTATAAAAAAATAAAAATAAACTGAATAAACTTCTATTTTATTAAGATAGTAAAAAAAATTAAAACAGTGCATCCTAAGAATATATATATTTCATGTATATATGTACATAAAATATGGTCAGAATTATTTTTACATAAAATATAATTATATATCAACAAAATATAATAAAACATTTAATTAATTATTTATTTTAATATGATCAATTAAAATAAAAGAAATACAATTTTAAAAAAAATTGAACTAACGGTGGATGTAAATACCTGGGGGTAAATTGATATTTTTTAAGGTCCCTTATCCAGAATTTAAAATGCATTAGATATAATAAAAACAAGTTACAAAATTTTAAAGATGTAATTATTATTATAATCCCTTACATGCAATGGAACTACATCCAAAGATAGCTCTTCAAGCTAGGTGAGACCCATATTTAACCCTTTGTTGGCAAGGCCATCTACCACATTGTTTTCATCCCAGTAGTTATGAGTGATAATAAAATTGATTCCCATCATAATTTATAGACACTCAATACATATCATATTGAGCCTCCAAGTTAGATGAATTTTACCATTTTAATGTCTTGAACGATGGAATTTTAATCACATTCAATCCATAAGTTTTCCAATCCATTAGACTGGGCAAAAGAGACTGCATTAATGACACCCTTTGTTTCCATTCCAAGAGCTGAGTCTTGACCTCATGTTCCATAGAAACACCCAAGTACCTTTCCACCATTACCTTGAAAGAAATATCTATAACCCATAGGTCTTGGATTTCCTTTTGATTCCCCATCCATATTTACTTTTATCCAATTATGCATGGGTGGTTTCCATACAACCTCAAAGGTCCCAACCGAGAGCTTGTAATTTCTAGCAGTACCCAATATCCAAAAACCATAAATTAGGATTTTACTACATTTTTGAAAGGATGAATCTTATGTGAATCATGAAGATACTGCTACCACACCAAAGAGAAGAAAGATCCATATACAGAGCATAGAACAGAGGATCTACTCATGGTTTGAAGGAGATCTATCGGTGGATGTTCAATGTTAGATTGATCTACCATTGAGCAATGTGATCCACCAGTGAAGGAAAATTGTAGATAGATCTACCATTTTTCATTAAAAATCTAAAATAAAGAGATATTCTACCGAAAACACTATCTAGTAGTAGGATATCTACCATTCTATGGTTGAAGAGATCAACCAGTGGAGGCTGATATACCAGTGAAGAATGATTTACCAATGGTCAAATGGTTGACCATTGAAGAGATCTATGATGATTCATGATAAATCAATGACCAATGGTATATGAAACCTGAATATTCTTATGTTTTGGTTCATTCCATGGAAACCAAAATGCAAGGAGGATTTAACAACATTTCATATAATATAGAGGTTGAACCAGTGCTAGAGAAGAGCTCAGAGAGGTAGGTACACTGAACCTTGAAGATGATGAAAAATTATGGTGAAACTCCAATATAATCCATCTCATTATCTTAAAAAATAGAATTAAAGAAAAAAGTATAAGAATGTGTGATTTTGAGACAAAAACTAAACAATCCACAAAAACTTGGAAAGAATTAAGTAGCTTTGTTTGATCTAACAAAGAAACTATTTCAACACTAGTGAACTGAAGAAATCAGATGAGGCTTCAAGAGGTATTGAAGGAAGAAGATGATCAAAGAGGAAATTTGATAGCTTATATAGATTAGATCGATATGATGAGGTTATATATATATTGTTTTAAATAGATGAACTATGTATCAGCTCTGGTGTCCTACATCCTTGAATCATAAGCACTTACCTCCAGTATGACATACAAACTTCTCTAACCACCATTGAGATATCGGTGTGGTTTATCACCCACACCCCATCACACTATACATGGTACATGGACTATAGGGATTACCAGGACCAATCCATGTGTTGCTCCTATCATGGTCCATCGAGCCTTATACATTGTCCTGGATGCATACTAACCTTCCTTTGTGTAGGATTCAAGGGTTGGTCCTCCCACGGGGTAGACCATTGGTCCCCTATGAGTGGTAGTAGGGATGGCCGATATGGATTGCATGGATGGATAAATTATAACTCAAAACCAACACCAATATTCATTAATAAACATTAAGTAAAGTTACAAAATACAGTAATCATTAAAAATTTAACAGCATTAAAATAAATAAATTAAAAATATTATTTAAAAAAATAAATTTAATTAAATATGATGAAACAATATTTATCAAAATATAGAAAACTTTTTAAAGTATTTAACTTAATTTCAAATACAAACATCAACTCCTTGGAGGCTCTCTGACACTGATCATCTCAGGTAAATGTCTACTCTTTCTGCATCAAGATAGTTTAAAGGGATAAATCCTGGAAAATTCTATGAAGAACCTATGATGGTACACTACCAAAACAAGGAAACTCCACACCTCCAAAAACTCTTGGGTAGTTCCTAAGAAAGTATTTTATAAATATTTTACATATCCACAGCTACACTATGCTCATAGATTACATACCCTAGGAAGTGAAACTCTCAAATCCAAAACTAACACTTTGAGAGATTACTGTATAATTGGTTATCCTAGAGTATGTAGAGGGACATAATAAAATGATTGGTATTATCCTCCTTGTTCATAGAGTATATTTGAATTTCATTGATAAAGGAAACCATGAATCAGTCCAAGGATGGCTACAAGTTCTGTTTTATAAGTTCCATGGACACAGTGGGGGAATTAGTCACACTGAAAGACATCAAAAGGAACTCATAATATTTATAGTAAAATTGGAGTGTTGTATTCTTAATATCATCATCATGAACCCTCAAATAATGTTAGTCATATCAAAGATTAATCTTTGAAAACTAACTCTCACCTTTCAAATGGTCAAATAGATCTTCAATATGTGGCAAGTGGTATTTTTCTTGATCATCACCAGGTTCAGGCAATGGTAATCAACACCAAACATCAATATTAAGTATGCATTTTTCATGAAAACTACTAGATCTTCTAAGGGGGACACATAGGGATTGATAAAATCTTTCTATCGAAGGTCATATAACAACACCCTCCACTCTCAAATCTTTGTAGGGGGCATCTAATATGTTCTAGAAGATATTAGTGAAATCTTGGGGTGAAAGTTAATGAAGAATTCAATATCCCACCTCGTAGGTAGTCTCAAAAAATATTCAGGAAAGAATACTATATAATCCTGCACTACCATTGGAATCAAGATGTACAAATATTCCACTACACCAAGTATCAATCTCACCAACTGATGGGTGATAGGTTAAAGCTTTCTACTCATGGGCCCCACTCGCTCATCCATAAGTTCCTTTGCACCCATGAAAGAGAATCTTGTCCCATTTACACATAGTCATCTAACTCACTTATGATAAAAAACCTATTTATGCATGTAATGTAGAAAACCATTCTATACCTATAATGAAATCATAATGTTTCATCATAATTATAAGATCTCCCATAATAAACTTCCTCCATTATTCACCCACTTGCACTACTAGTTGATGTGTGATATAGAAGAGTCACTCCCTATAGGAACCTCTAGCCACAGCTAATGGAAAAAAGTATCTTCTGGAATATATATCTCCCACATAAGGGGTTTTTATATGAAGTAATTACTCATGCATATTTTTACAAGTACTAGAGATAAGTAGAGAAGATACAAATCATACCTAGAATCATTTTATGAGCATCCTGTCCATATATCTTCATAGTCTACAATTGTCCACACCCTTAACCACTTTCCCTTTGAGCCTTTAATGGGATACCCAATGATGGTGGTGGTAGTATTTAGTTGAATCAATCTCTCCATCCCATAGATTCTCCTTACGGGTCCCCACCTTCCCCTCTGTCAGCACTACCTCCCTGAGGGCCACCTTTTCCACACTTAGGAGATCCCTGCTCAAGACGCTACCTATGTTGTGGAGGTCCATCCACTATATATCCACCATCTATATAATGTTGAGTTATGAAATCATGATCTATGTGACCTCACTCTTCACAAACATAATTTAACACCCCGAGATTCTAAAAGATAAAATTATGTTCAATAGAGTATGTGATACGCAACACTGAACCTAAACAAACAATGAATATTCAAATATGACCATTATAACCTATCCATTAAATTTGTGGGAATGAATAGTATTAACTAATTTATTATATATATATATATTTATTACCTTATTAACATAAATTTTTTATAAATAATTAATAAATAATCACCCAATTTTTGGTAATGTCTTTTTGTTCTTCAAAATACGTTTTCTTCAAAAATGTTTTTTATTCATTTTTATAAAAAATATTATAATTATTTATAGAAAATTTAGAAAAAAAATTTGATAAAATTAATTTCATTTTTTATAGCATCATATAAAAATTAACTTAGGGATAAATTTTGGTATTTTTCAGAAAATATTGAATTTTCAGTGATTAGTGAAAAATACCCATTTTTTCAAAAAAAAACTTTCATATATTTTGGTAAATTAAATAATATAAAATTCCCATTATTATTTTAATTTGATTAAAAATTTACAAAATTATTATTTAGTTATATTTAATCTAATTAAATACATTTAAATCATCTTTATACCATATTTTAGACTAAGTTTGTTTTAGGCTTGAAAACACATTTTTTTCAAAAAAATGTTTTAAAATACATAATGATTCACCATTATAGATAATTAAAATAACCCCTAATGATGAATTATTTAAATTAAATTTTTATATAATATATAAATATTTATTAATTTAAATTCATATAATTAATATTAATAGTTATAAAGTTGAAGTAAAATCATTTTTACTTAAAAATTCATTTTTCAAAAAACAGTTTTTCATCACATTTGCGAATTTTATTTAAATTAAATTATTCCACCTATTTAAATTGATTTTGATAAAATGGATTCCATATTTGGAATCATCATAATTAATATTAGTTAATAAGGTCAACTTAATTTTTTGACAATATGAATAGTAATTATAGTAAATATGTATTATCACGATAAAAAAAGAAAATCGGTTAATTATGGGTAAAAATAATTTTACAAGGAATAGAAATAAATAAACCCTAATTATATGAATATTTATATTTTAATTTCAATATAATTATTATTATATTTATTTTTTTAGTTTATAAATTATTAAATAATGATTTTGGTAAAAACATAGATTTTTCATATGTTAAAATATAAATTGTATTTAGAGTAATGTATAATTTTAGTCAAGAAAATATTTTTGATTAAATAAAGGATTTTGGAAATAAATGATATTTTAATTTAATATTATTATTAAGTAATATATTAAATATAATTTTTAATATAATTTTTATAAATTCAAGTGTAATTGTTATAAGGGTTTGAAAATTATTATTGTCAAAAAAATTAGCATTTACCAATAAATATAAATTCTGGGTTAAAATTGAAAAATCACATATTTATAGAAATATTTTGATAAAATAAATATTATTTTTAGAATCAACACATTAAAGTTATCTAATTTTGTATTTTTCATAATTTTCTAAGACATTCAAATTTTTAGATAAAACATTAAATACGATATAAATATACAGTGTGTATTATGACAACATAATGAATCAAAAGTGATGTAATAAATTATATAAAGGGTGTACATGAAAAAATATATGTTTAAACTTTAAATTACAGTTCTTTTTTTATTTTATTTTATTAACTTTATAAAGCCTTTATGAATCCTTCAAAACCTATATATTATTTTAATGTTTAAAAATCATTTATTTTATAAACATGATTCACTTCGATAACACTAAGGGTAATATTTTAATTGATTCATCCCTTTTACATATAAAATAATTAAAACCACTCTTCTTTTGTGGAAACCGTTGAAAAATTGATGGTAAGGTTTGTGGTTTTGATTACTTTATTATATAGAGTCTAAAACCTATGTTTGGGAAATAATAAAGAACACTCCTCTCTCTTCCTATATAAACACAACCAAGACCCCATTATTATTCACTCAAAAACCTTGTATCATTTCCTTACTTGTAAATACCCTCTCTATATTCCCCTAAAGGTTCCCTCAATCTCTTAATAAGCTCCTCCTAATCTTTTGGAATCACCCTCTCAAGGTAAGGTACATCTCTCTCTTCATTTCAATTCAATCACCCTCTTTGTATTTAACATTTTTGAATTTCAATTGGTTATTTTTTCATGAATTTATAAAGTTACATATATTGTTAAATTTATTAACTAATAATTAGATATCATTTATCTCCTCTCGTTATATCTTTTACCTAAGTCATTATTATGTCGAAATTTAGTAAGGGATTCCCCTCTCTTATTTTCCAATCAAGCACCTTCTTTGTAATTAGTCTTTTGAATACCAATTGGTTATGTTTACTTGAATTTATAAAGATCCATATATTTTAAAATTGATTTAATAATGATGATATATCATTCATTACCTACCATTATTGCATTTACCTAATCCATTACTATGCCAAATTTTAATAAGGGATCTTCTCTTTCTCTTCTTTATTCAAGAACCTTATTTATGTAATGAAACTTTTATTTCAATTTCAATTGATCGGATATGATTTTAAACATCCATATTACTGAAATTAATATTTACAAGTGATGATACACCTATTTCACTCTCATTAATCCCTCCCATGATTCATTATGTACCCTCGTTATGCTGCTAAAATTTCACTTTGATTCGTCATACTAAGCTTTTATCCAACCACCCTTTTTGTCTTATTCATTTTGATTCCAAATTTTTCAGGATGTGTTATGTTATTAAATATTCTTATAACTTTTATTTTTTACATCCAATTTATGAGATACCTTTTCTATCTCACTTAACCATTTTATGAATCATTAAATATTTTTGTTATGTTGTCGAAATGTAACTGTGATTTTCCATGCCATACATTTTTGAAGTGTATACCTATACCCATTTCCACTCAAGGGTATTCACCTAAGTGTACCTATACTTAATTTATTGGGAAATTATTTTTATTTTACAAAAATCCTTAATCATGGGAATAAATTTGATTCAATATGTTCTTATGTTATAGGATATATGTGGCACTCTTATTAAAGTACATGATATGATTTTGATGGGTGTTCCCAGATGGCACTTCAATGCATTGGGTAATGTTTTGGTCTCGTGATATTCCATTTATAGTGTACATAAGGTTATCAAATCACATTATTTTATGTTTTATTTCTGGTTAACCTTGAATTATGTTTATGATTTCATGTTTAAAGTTGTTTCCACTTTCCAATGTTGCCTTTATGTTATCATGTTATATCATAACTCATTGTTCATGTTTATGATTCTCAACCCTTTTATGTCCCATTGAAATGACTATTTCCTTAAATGTAATAATTTCTTCATGTTGTTCTTTGTTTATTACCTTACTGGGCTTTATATCTCACCCCATTCTTTTGTATATCCCTAGGTTATCCTATGTAGTTTTTTTAATGATGGAATATTATGAGTTTTTTAAGGAATTTTTTGATAATGTTGATGTACCCAATGTTTTAAATTGTAAAATAATGTAACTAATTTCAAAAAACACTATGTTTCCTGATATTCTAGGTTTTACTAAGTGTATTATTATGTAATAAATCATAAATTAATGTGTAATAAAGACACAAGTTTCCATAGTTGGTATCAAAGGTAAGTCTAGTTATTTTGGGGATTATGATTAGAAAACTATAGGTAAAGCCCTTTGGATAACACTAAGTATAAGAAAATATATCTATGTTTTTTTTAAAGTATAGAGTAAGTTGTTTCTAATAAAATACATCCATTTCTAGATACTACATGTGGAGGTGGATCTCATAAAGATGTACCTAGGGTGACAACCCTGAAAATGCCTTATTGAACTAGATTTGATCATGAACAAGTTCAAAAAAATGGTCCTTTATACACACCTAGTTTGACACTCCTGGGGGATATACTTTGATAAATTATCAATATCATTACAAACCATTTTTGAAGGGAACAAAAATTTTATAAGATTTTATGTTAGGAAATAGATCATGGATAACATATATTGAATCCTAGAAATTCATAATTTAAGGAAATACATGTCATTTATAAGTTATCCATTTAATGGATTGGATTTCTGTTTATGTGTTAAATATTTTAAAATTACTCATCCCAAATTTTCCCTCCATTCTAAATAATGGCCATAAATAGGAGGAACCAAGTCAATAACCAAAGTGAGGGACATTATAATGATTTACCAAATGAGATGTCTAACATTATGGGAGATCAAGTAAGACATATCATGATTATGCTAAACCAGCTATCAAAAATAATAATTAACAACTGGTACATAGTTTAATGTCTAAAGATATCAAAGTATAAGAGGAAGGAGAATCAACGAAGCTCATATGATAAAGGTGATAAAGGAAAAAAGTTCTAATTTCCTATGTATAAAAAATGTTGAAATTGGTGTCAAGGGAAATTCTACAAATGAACTCAAAGATTTTTTTAGTGTGGAAAAAATAGGTTATAAAGTATCTAGATGCTGTAAAAAATTATAGTATGATGGAAGGGAATAAACTTCATCCTAAAAAACCCTTTTTGGTTAAATTTCATTTTTGTGGAGAATATGGGTATTATCTGAGTCAATGCCCTAATCCAATGGTTAAATCCTAGACTAAGTAAAGAAATATATTATTTAAATCATTTAAGTGTAAGTATTGATGTGATTATGTATTACTATTTGAGAATTATGTTGTAAAAGTAGTATATCGATGGAATTATGGATATAATAATCGTGAAACATCTAAGGATTATTCCACAATATTTTTTCTTTAAGTATTTCAAAAATTTGTTAAATGGTAATGGTAACATATAAAATTGATTTAGTGGTAAGGTGATATTTTGGAGAATACATGATTTAGAGATTGATAACTCTTAATATGTGATTGATGTTGGGATAAATCTAAGAGTCTTGTGATGATATTTCTAAGTCTAATATTATATTTAAAATCATTCATACCACTTTTTGAGATTTATGTGATATAATTTAAGTATGATTAAGGATATTTTGGGAAACATATTATAGTATCAAATATTTTTTTATTTTGAAGTGATTAATGATATTTCTAGAGATGTTTTATTAGGTAGAGGTATATATACCCATTTGGTTTAATATAAAATATTATTTAAGTAGAATGTTGTTATATTTTTCAACGTATAATCTTAAGGTTATGTATAAAAATTTTAAGTCAAAAAGTTATATAATGTTGAGGTTCTTGGTCTTATTAGGGATATAGGGTTATTTATCTAAGGAATGATCTTTGTTTAACCATTGGGTTTTTTGGTCAAATTGTAGTGATTAATGTATTATGTATTATTAATTTTTGGTATTATCTTACTTTATGATAACAATTTTGTATTTATTAAAGAAAGGATGAATATATTTTTATTATTTGGTAGATTATGTGATCTGTTGGAATCTTATTCTAGTGCTTCAGGCATAAAAATCATCTTGGGTATTCATCGTTTGGATAAAAGATGATATTGTATTAGAAATTTATTAGGGATGAAATTATACTTTTTAAGTAAGTATATTTCCATTGGTTTCTATTATATATGGTAAAGTAATTACTTAACTCTAGGAAAAGAATCTCGAAACAAAAATGTTGTCATATTACAATTATTTTCAATGAATTGATGGTCTTTTCACCCATTATATATTTATGGTTTTGTAGTTGTTGACTTTTTCCTGAACATATTCTCTATCACTCTATTTTTTATAGGGAGTTATTTTTTTATTCCATTTATATAATTTCACTTACCACTAATGTTATCCTACTTATAAACCTAGTAATGTGATTACCTTCATACTTTCCATTCTCTATTTTCAAGTGTTTTTAAACCTTTTTATGATGTGGGTTTTCAATAAAGAAATTTTCAAGTATCAAAACCTTTTTTATCAAGATCAAGTTAAATTTGATAGGACACAATTTATTAATGATTGGAATAATGTAACACCATGAGTTTTGAAAATAGAAAATTACGTTTGATAGCGTATGTGATACGCAACACGGAACCTAAATAAACAATGATTATTTAAATATGAATATTATAACATATCTGTTAAATTTATGGTAATGAATAGGATTAAATAATTTTTTAAATATATATTTATTTCCTTCTAAAAAAATTTATGGATAAATTATTAATAAATAATCAATCAATTTTTGGTAAGGTCCTTTTTCTCTTCAAAATATGTTTTCTTCAAAAATGGTGTTTATTTTTTTTATAAAAAAAATATTATATTTATTTTATAGAAAATTTTTAAAATGTTTTTGATAAAAATAAATTCATATTTAATATCATTATATCAATATTAATTTAGGGTGAAATTTTGGGATTTTTCAAAAAATATTGATTTTTTAGTGAATAGTGAAAATACCAATTTTTAAAAAAACATTATCCTTTTCTTTGGTAACTTAAGTAATATAGAAGCACCGTGATTATTTTAACTTGATTTAAAAGTTATATAATTATTATTTAGTTATATTTAATCCAATTAATTATATTTAAATCATCTTTATATCATATTTTAGAATAAGTTTATTTTTAGGCTTGAAAACACTTTTTTTAAATTGTTTTAAAATGAATAATGTTTCTCCATTATAATTAATTAAAATGAACCCTAATGAGGAATTATTTAATTGAAATATTTGTATTATATATCTATATTTATTAATTTAAATTCATATATTTAATATTAATAGTAATAGAGTTAAAGTAAAATCATTTTTCCTTGAAAAATTCAATTTTCAGAAAACCACTTTTCAGCACGCTTGTGAGTTTTATTTAAAATAAATTCTTCAACCTTTTTGAATTTATTTTGATAAAATTTATTTCATGTTTTGAATAATAATAATTACTATTAGTTAATAAGTTCAACATAATTTTTATAAAATATGAATAGTAACCGTAGTAATTATGTATTACCAAAGTTATATGAAAATAGATTAATTAAGGGTAAAACTAATTTAACAAGGAATAGAAACAAATAAACCATAATATTATGAATATTTATATTTTAATTTAAATATAATAATAATTATATCTGTTGTTTCTAATTTATGAATGATGAAATGATGATTTTGATAAAGATTAAATTTTTAATATGTTAAAACATAAATTGTATTTGGGGTAATATATAGTATTATTGATGAAAATATTTTTGGTTAAATAAATTATTTTTTAAATAAATTAAATTTTAATTTAATAATATTATTAAATATTATATTCAATGTAAATTATAATATAGATTTTATGAAGTCAAATGTAATTGTTATAAAGGTTCGAAAATTGTTGTTGCCAAAAAAGAAAGCTTTTCTCAATAAATGTCAATTATTGTTTAAAAGTTAAAATTCATATATTTATAGAATCATTCTGATAAAATAAATTTCATTTTTGGGATCAACGTGTTGAAATTATCCAATGGTGAATTTTTTATAATTTTCTGAAATATTTGAATTTTTGGGTAAACAGGTAAATACAGTATAAATATATAGTGTGTATTATGAAATAATAATGACCCCAAAGTGATGTAATAAATTCTATAAATGGTATCCAAAACCAAATATGTTTTTCTATTTTAAAAAAATTATTTTTAAGTTTATATGATTAACTTTCTGAAGCCTTTATGAATCCTCTGAAACCTATACAATGTTTAATGTTTAAAAATCATTTCTTTATAAACATGACTCACTTTCACATCACCAAGGGTAATATTTTAATGATTTCGGATATTTACCTTATAAAATAATTAAAACCATTCCAATTTGGTATAAAACATGGGCAAAAAAAATGTAAATGTTTTTAGTTTTGATTAATTTATTATATAGAATCCAAAACCTATGTTTGGGAAATAATAAAGAACTCCCCTCTCTCTTTCTATATAAACCCACCAAATCCCCCAATTATTGTTCACTAAAAAACCTTATATCATATCCTTACTCTTCCCTCCCATCCCTATATTCCTCCTAAGTTTCCCCCAATCTCTCGTGAATCTCCTCTCAAGCTTTTGGAATCACCCCCTCAAGGTTAGGGACTTCTCTTCTTTTCAATTCAAGCACCATCTCTATATTTAACCTTTTTAATTTCAATTGGTTATGTTTTCATGATTTTATAAATATATATATAATTTTTAATTTATTTCCTAATCTTTTTAGATCATTTATCCCCTCTAATTATATTTTTTACCTAATCCATTACTGTGTCGAAATTTAGTAAGGGGTTCCTCTCTTCTTTTATGTTCAAGAACCTTCTTTGTAAATTGAATTTTGAATATCAATTGGTTATATTTAAATGACTTTATAAATATCCCTATACTATCAAATTTATGTTCTAATTATGAGAAACCATTTATTCTACCTCATTATAGAATTTACCTAAGCTGTTACTATGCTGAAATTTAGTAAGGGATCCTCTCTTTATACTCTTTATTCAAGCACACAATTTATATAATCCACTTATTCTTACAATTATCATTAATGGGATATGAATTTCCACATACCTATTACTTCACTTATTATTTCCATGTAATGAGAAACCCATTTAACTCTCATTAAGTACTCCCATGATTCATTATGTACCCCTTTTATGCAGCTGAAATTTCACTGTGATTCTTCATGCCAAGATTTTATTAAACCACCCTTTTTGTCTAATGATATTTGATTCCCAACTTTTCATGTTGGAATATATTATTAAATATCCCTATCACTATCCTTTTGACTTACAAGTGATTATATACTCTTTCTCTCTCATTGAACCATTTTATGAATCTTTAAGTATTGTCGTTATGTTGTCGAAATGTCACTGCAATTTTCCATATCAAACATTTGTGAAGTGTATACCAAAACCCATTTCCAATCAAGTTTATTCATCTAGTTGTACCTATAATTCATTTATTGGGTACTTCCATGTATATAACCCGCAATGAATAATATCAAGAATAAATGTGATGAAATATGTTCTTATGTTATATGATCTATGTGGCACACTTATACGTGTAAATGATATGATTATGATGGGTGCACCCAGATAGCACTCCAATGCATTGGGTAATGGTTTAGTTTTATGATATTCCATTATAGTGTATAAGAGGTTATCCTAAGCACATTATTTTATATTGTCTTTGTTTTTAATCTTGAATTATTCTTTTGATTTCATGTTTAAAGTTTTTGTCACTTATTCATGTTGACTTTATGTTATCATGATATATCACACCTCCTTGTTCATATTTATGATTCTCACCCATTTTAAGTCCCATTGAAATGACTATTGTCTAAAATGTAATACTTTCTTCATGTTATTCTTTGTTTATTCCTTTACTAGGATTTATATCTCACCCTTTTCTTGTGTATTATTGAGTCAATAAGGTTTTCTTATAACTTTTATATTCCTCTATGTTTTGAAAATCACAAACACTTTATCTTAAGGAAAATTATATTTTTCCATAAGGATTATTTTCATAAAGAGAATTTTTCTTCTCTAAGTAAATTTTTATCCTTATCTTTGTTTTCATTGTTCAATACATAATCTCTCTAAATATAACTCATTTTATTCCTAAGTTTAAAATCTGGTTTCATATATAAAACCTCAGAATCCAATAAATCCTTGGATATAGAGTATTCTATTTTTAGACTCTGAATTATCTAAAATTTAGACTCTGAATTCTCTGAAATTCAGACTCTGAATTCTATGAAATTCAGACTCTTAATTATATGGTATTTAGACTTCAAATTCTCTGAAATTGCGACTCTGAATTCTCTGAAATTCAGACTCTGAATTCTCTGAAATTCAGACTCTAAATTCTCTGAAATTCATACTCCAAATTCTCTAAAATTCAGACTCTGAATTCTCTAAAATTAAGACTCTGAATTCTCTAAAATTCAAACTCTGAATTCTCTAAAATTCAAACTCTAAATTCCTCATAATTCATACTCTAAATTCCTCATAATTCAGACATTTAATTCCTCAGAATTCAAGCACCGAATTCCTCATAATTCATACTCCAAATTCCTTAGAATTCAGACTTTGAATTCCATATAATTCAGAATATGGATTCCTTATAATTCTGAATCTGAATTCCTAAGAAACCAGACTCTGAATTCCTCATAATTCAGACTCCAAATTACTTATAATTTAGATTCTGAATTAATTGGAATTCAGACTTTGAAATCTATAGAATTCATATTCCAAATTCTTTGTAAAACAGAATCAAAATATTCTTATCTTATAGACTCTAAATTTTTATTTATTTAGACTCCAAATTCAATTTTTTTCTTAGACTCCAAAAAATAGATTTTGTTAATCAATTTCTTTTTCCTTACACTTGTTATGAAATGATGTCATACAATCTATTTCTAACTAACTATTTTTTGAGTGACACATGTATAAGTCCCTCCGAAATTCAATTAAAAATATGATTGTTGGAGGAGGGAGAAGACTATTAGAGAAGTGACTATAAATATGAGCTCATTTGAACGATCCCAATACTATTCCATCACTCTAGAGATTACTTGCAGCGGAAGTGATTTCTAGAGAGAGAGACTATCATGCTTTGTGTGGTTCTGAACATCTTATTCAGATTGCTTCGTGTGACTCTAATTGTTGCTAAGTACAATTGAGGTCTTTTAGGGACAGAAATACAGAGGTGCCGACTACCTTCAAGTTCGAGGACTTCAGGGATAGGAAGATAGAGGTGCTGACTACCTTAAAGATTGAGGGCTTGCAGGGATAGCAAACCATATTCTGATATTCCTATCATGGGCTTACCCTGGTGGGGGTAAGACATACTTTCTTGAAAGTATAAATGAAGGTAACTTTATCCAAGGTTGTTGGATACCCTACTCTTTGGGTTAAAATATTTCATACTTGTAACTTTTTTTGTTTCATTTTTATTTCCACTGAATTTTGATAAAGGAAGAAATTATAACTTTCTTATACATTCTTGTACTTTTTCTTACTCTGATAACTAAGATTCTATATGCTTTAAGGTAGAATATTTTCCTTATAAAATTTTCTTAAGTTTCATTTCTGGAACCATATTTCCAGAACCTTGCAAGTTCGTTTAGTATAACTAAAAGAGGTCTTGTGAATTTACCTTGTTTAACTTTGTTAAATATAGTTTTCCTTAAGGTTAAAAATGAAAGTTTTTAAACTTTCAATTCACCCCCTATTGTAATTTAGCATATGCATTCATGTTTCTATCCAATAATTGGTATCAGAGGAGGTCTCTGAAATACTTATATTAAAATATATAAGTTTTCTTGATCATGTTTTCCTTGTTCTAAATTTTCTTGCTTAACTTTTATTGCTTAAGTTTTTCTTAGAGTTTTTTATCTTTGTTTAAAAAGGTTTTCTATTAACATGTCATTGTGTAAAAGTATTTTTCTTATAGAATGGTAGGAATGAATTTCGGTTCGATTTACAATCTAAATCATACTAGACCACCTATTTTTTATGGTAATGATTATGAGTACTGGAGAGATAGAATGAATACCTTTGTCACTAACACTAGAGTGGAAAACTTTGTCATACTTACTAGATATTACAAGATTCCGGACAAGGAAGTCAAAATCTTCACCAACCAAGAAAAGTAAGAATATCAACTAAACTACAAGGTATGCAATACTTTTTTGTGTTAGATGACCAGGAATATATATATTCAAATTTCTTCTTGTGAAGCTGCTAACTGCATCTAGAAGAAACTTAAAGTTACACATTTTGGTACTTCTAAAGTGATAGAAACTAGAAGATCCATGTTAAGAGCTGAATATCATGGATTTTTATTTCCTTATTAAGAACCAGTTTGCAAATTGAAACAAAGATTTATGACCATTGTCAACAACTTACAATCTATGGGAGAGAAAGGTTTATATGATGAAGCTCTTATAGACAATATTATTGATATTATGCCTAATGAGTGGGAATCTAAGAGAATAGATATTGATGTCAATAGAAAAGTATCTCAAATTACTCTTGATGGTATTTTTGGAACTCTTATTCAAAATGAGACAAGAATGAAAAGACATACTTATATGAATAAGAAGAAGAATGGAAATGGAAGTGTAGACTTTACTACTACTAAATTCAAGACTCCATAAAGGGTGAAAAGATCTAAGTCTAAGAAAGTTACTATTTTATCTGAATCTAGTGAAAGTGAAAATTTTGATAATGTGCTAGCTAATCTTTCTCAAAGGATAAATAAGATAGTTGGAAAGAAAGACTTTTAGTATAAATATAAGAAGAAAGAAATAATGTACAAGAAAGACTTAAAAGTCACTTGCTATGAATACAAAAGATCAGGGCATATAAGGCCATATTTTCTTGTGATTATGAAAAAGGATAGGAAGGAAAAAAATTCTGAGATAAACAGGAAGAAGTATTACAAGGCTAAAACGAATAAAGTATTGAAATCCAATGACATGTGGAGTTTCAATGGTGGTGACTCTTTAGATGAATCCTCATAGTATGAATCTTCTGAACAGAAGAATATTGGTCGGTTAGCCAAACTACCCATTAAAAATCATTGTCTAATGGCTAAGGTACACAATAATGAATCTATTACTAATGTATCTTTGAATGAAAATTATACCGATGATAAATATTATGAATCTTCAGATGATGAATCTTCCTCATAAAAAGATAATACCTTACCTTAATTTAAAGAAGTTTCAAGATTTGTTAAATTTCTTGAGAATGAAAATTGTAAGATAAAAAAGAATTTAGAAAAAGAAAATTCTAGAATTTCTATTTGAACTAAAGAAGTATCATATCTTTCTAAATATCTTGATCAAAAAAAATTGTTTTGAAAGTATTTCAAAAAACCTTAATGAATTTAATTCTGAGAAGGAGAAATAATCTAAGGATCTTGAAAATATAATTTATAAGAAAAAAAATTTAGAGGATAACTCTAGTTTAAAACTAATATTCTTAAGGATTAAAATTTGGTTATTAAGTCAGAAATATTTTTCTTAAGGAAATGTCTATCAAACATTACCTCTGGTAAAGAAAATTTTGACAAGATGTATTCCCAAATTCGTCCTTTAAGGAATAGTTCTGGGTTTTGTTATACCTATTCTAAACTAGTTTTATTAATAACTATTTTATTCCCTAAAGTTCTCCATTTTGTACTAAATGTTAGTGTGGTGGACATTGGGCAAAAAAATGTTCTTTAAATAAAATCTAGTCCTTAGGTTTTCATAAATCATATTTTTCTAAGAAAATGTGGATACCTAAAAGTTTTCTTTCTGAAATTTCTGGATCCAAGAATGTTTAGATTCTGAAAGTCTAACTCATTTATTTTCAAGAAAATAAAGATAGTACCAACAGAAATACATGGTACATGGATAGTGGATGTTCTCGGCATATGACTGGTAACAAACACTTCTTTAAAAATATTATCAAGACGAAAGGAGGAAAAATAACTTTCAGAGATAATGCTCATGGAGAAATTATTGGTATATATAGCATTGTTTTTCTTGGAATAATTTAATTTCAAATGTTTTATTTGTTAAGGGTCTTAAGCACAACCTCATTATCATAAGTCAATTATGTGGTGAGGGTTACCTTGTGAATTTTAGGAATGATAAATTCTTAATACACAATTCCAAGGAAGATTTTATTCTTTCTACCCATAGTCAAGAGAATGTATACACACTAAAATTATAAGACCTTAGGATCCAAGATCTGCCTTGTCTTAGTGCAATGGAAGATCAATCTTGGTAATGGCATAGAAGGTTAGGACATTGTAACCTTAGGAACCTATGAAAACTCTTGAATAAAATACTTGTTAAGGATCTATCGGAGCTTATATTTGATTCTTTAAAAGTTTTTGATTCTTTTCAATTTGGAAAGTAACATAAATCAAGTTTTAAATCAATCGGTGAAGTTAAAACTTTTGAAGCATTATAGTTAGTGCATATGGATCTTTTTGGACCAAAAAAACTGGAAGTATTGGAGAAAAATATTATGTATTTGTCTTATTTGATGATTACAGTAGATTTATGTGGATCTATTTTATAGAAAAGAAGTCTGAAGATTTTTCTTATTTCAAAATTTTTGGATCCAAAGTTAAAAATGAAAAACAAAAATCCATTGATAACTATTCATAGTGATCTTGGAGGAGAATTTCAAAATTCTGATTTTGAATCTTTTTGTAGTAAAAAATTCATTACTCATAACTCTTCAGATCCAAGAACTCCTCAATAGAATGGTGTCGTTAAAAGAAGAAATTGGATTTTCAAGAGATAACTAGAACCGTGTTGAGTTAATATTCTATAGCTAAACACTTTTGGGATGAAGCTATAAGTACTTCTTTTTATACTATAAATCTAGTTTTGATTATACCTTTTCTTAAAAAAACCCCTTACGAATTGTGGAATGGTAAAAAACCTAGACTTTCCTACTTCAAGGTATTTGGTTGCAAAGTATTAATTCTGAATACTAAAGATAATTTAAATAAATTTTCACCCAAATCTGATGAAGGAATTTTCCTAGGATAATCCACAACTTCTGAGGCTTATAGATTTTTTATTAAAAATACTTTTATTATTGAAGAAACAATACATGTTAAATTTGATGAAACAGGTCCTTTTTTTAAACAACCCCAACATACATCTTTGGATGTGTTTTCAAAAACTGATTTTCAAACCTTGATAGAAGATCCTTCTGATATGGAAAATGCTCAGGAAAATATTTTCAAAGCATTTACCCCAGAATATTTCCTAACATATGTTGATGAATAGGTTTTACAAAATCCAAATTAGTTGTTTCTTAAGAATCATCCTAGTGATAGTATCATTGGTGATTTAAATCAACCTATAATTACTAGAAGTTCCTTAAGAAATAAATTAGAACATCTAGCATTCCTTTACCAATTAGAACCAAAAAAGAACTAATGAAGATTTAGGTTATGATGATTGGATAAAATCCATGCAAGATGAGCTAAATGAATTTGAAAAGAACAAAGTATAGACCTTGGTTGAAATACCTAAGGAAACATCTGTTATTAGAGTAAAATGGGTCTTCAAAAATAAGTGTGATGAAAATGGAATCATTGTAAGAAATAAATCTAGATTAGTTGCTAAAGGATATAATCAACAAGAATGAATAGACTATGAAGAATCCTATACTCCAGTAGCTAGACTTGAATCTATTCGTACTTTACTTTCCTTTGCAGTAATATTTAATTTCAAAATTTTTCAAATGGATGTTAAATGTGATTTCCTTAATGGATATGTTCAATAGGAAGTTTATGTTGAACAACCTCCTAGTTTTGAAGACACAAAACATCCTGAACAAGTTTTCAAACATACCAAAGCTTTATATGGACTTAAAAAATCCCCTAGAGCCTGGTATGGTAGACTTACAGGATTTTTGATACAAAACAATTATGTTAAAGGGAAATGTTGATCCAACCCTTTTTATAAAGAAAGATAAGAAAAATGTTTTGATTGTTCAAATTTATGTTGATGACATTATATTTGCTTCAACTCAACAATCTTTAACTGATTCGTTTGCGAATCTAATGAAATATGAGTTTGAAATGAGTATGATGGGTGATTTAACCTTTTTCCTAGGTTATTAAATTTTTCAAAATCCAGAAGGAACTTACATATCTCAACATAAGTGTATTAAATATATTCTTAAAAATTATGGATATGACAACACTAAAAGTATAATTACTTTAATCGGTACCTCAAATTCTCTTGATCTTGATAAATCTGGGAAACCAGTAGATCAAACATCATTTAAAGGTATGATATGAATTTTACTATACTTGACAGCTAGTCATCTAGTATTAATGTTTTTAGTATGATTATGTGCAAGATATCAATCTAATCCTAAGGAGTCTCATTTAAAAGTAGTGAAAAGTATTTTTCTCTATTTAAAGGAAACCATAGATTTAGGACTCTTTTATACTTCTGGAAATGATTTTGTTTGAAAAAAAATTCGGATGATGATTTTGGTGGATATAGAATAGATAGAAGAAAGTACATCCATAAATTGTCATTTCTTAGGAGATTTATTAGTTTCTTGGTCATGAAAAAAGAAACACCCAGTAGTACTTTCTACTGATGAATTTGAATATGTAGTAGATGAAGTTGTTGTCCTCAAGTGTTGTGGATGCAACACAAACTCACAAACTATGGAATGAGTTTTACTAAAACACATATATTGTGTGAAAACACGAGTGACATTTCCCTAAGTAAAAAACCATGCATATCACTCTCATGCAAAACACGTAGATATTAGGCATCACTTTCTTAGGGATCACACACTCAATGGAGATATAATTCTTCATTTTATCGGAACACAAGATCAACTTTCTGATATTTTCACAAAATACTTACCATCTGATAGATTTGAATACATTAACCAAAATTTAGGAATGATAATCGTAAGGTAATCTTCCATATTAAATTTTTTTTGAAACCTATCTCTTTACTTAAGTAAATATTTTTAATAGGGGAATTACATTTTCTTGGTAATCAAAATTTTTTGTAATCAAATTTTTTCATAATCAAAATTTTTTGTAATCAAAATTTTTCATAATCAAAATTTTTCGTTATCAAAATTTTCCAGAATCTAAGGCTCTTCAAGAAGAGTTTTCCTCATTACTGATAATTTTCCTAGTAATCCAGAAGGTAAGTTTCCTTACATAAATTTTTTTAATCAAATTTTTAATTGTTGGTATTTTCATCTTGTTCTAAGAAAATTTTTCAAATTCACTTTCCTTAAATCCTAAGTTATATATTAAATACTTCAAAAGATTGGAATCTACCAAAATCCTTCTTCGGCTTTCATCTCAACTATCAGATCTTATCAAGCTTTTTTCAATCATTGGATGAATTTGGGAATATGAACTATCACCTCAATGCCTATATAAAGGCCCCTCTAATGGTTGTCTCACATTGGTTTTCAAGATATTTCATACCGAAGCTCTGCCTCTCTACTTAAGGGTCATTCCAAATTTTCTGGTTTTCCCAAATTAGAATGTTTTTTGAAGAATCCCCTCAGAAAAAAATGTTGTCAATTAAGGAAATTTCTGAATGGAAAATATAAAGGGAAAGGTTAGTAGATTTGAAGTTTTTTTCTAATAATGATTGTCTTATTTCTAATAATATCAAGTTGAATGGATGGGAAATTATATGTGTAGCCAAACAAAGGGACAAGATCCAGTGCATCGGGAGTTTCTGGTAAAATTTTATAAGATTGTATGTTTCTTTAATGAAGGAGGAAGAGATAAGTTTTCTTTTAAGAGTTATGGTAAAACCTATCACCTTTCCTATAGTATAGAATCCAACATAATAGGAATTACATATGAGGGGGAATATAATTTCTTCACCCACAAGCTACCGGATATATCAGGAAGTTTTGATAAGGAGAAGGTCATAGAGTGCCTTGGTTTATTAGGGGTAAATACACTGAAGATTATTCATCTCTCTACAAATTTCAATATTCTAGAGTTATGGGTTCAGGAATTTCTCATTCAAAGAAAAGGTGATAATGATACCATGAAGAAAAGTGATATCTACATTTTGGTCTTTCTTGTGAACCTCGGGAAGATTAATCTAGTGAAGTAAGTCTTGCTTACAATTATGAATATCAAGAATGGAACCCTAAAATTTCAGATTATTATGTATTCAGCTATTCTTTCCAAGATCATGGTCCTTTTTTCAGAATCATTCAAAATCCCATGCAGTTCTAAGCCAAGAAATTTCAAGGTTATGTTGATGAGTGATGATATGCTCAGAATGATGAAGGTTGGCTTTAATAGCAAGTCCAAATAATTTTATGACTTCTCAAAAAGCTAGATCGAAGCCTTATCCAAGAATTCGGAAGTATTCAAGACTTCCAAGAAGGGTCAGAGGAAGAAAAAGTAGAAAGAACTGGAATCCAAAGAAAAAACTCTTGTAGTTCAGGAAAATCAATCAGAACCTCCAAAATATAAGAAGAAAAAGACTTATCCAGATGAAGTTGTTTCTAAATGGATAGAAGATAAAAAGAAAATGAAGAAAAGAGAGCCTAGATTTTTCTTGGACCCTGATGAGGCAAAAGAATTGAATCTTAAGGGTGATAAGGAGTTTGAAATACAAGAAAAAGAGAAGAAGAAAAATAAGAAGTTGTATGAGGTTGAAATAGTTCAAGCCCTTCTCAGAGACACTGAAAAAGCCTCTGAACAAATTAAGGTACCAGAATCGTTTTTATAAGAATCACTTCCAGTGACTCTGGGAAAGAAAATGGTCATTCCGGAACCTGATGAAGATGAAGAGATTGTGAAGGAAGAGGAAGTGGAAGTAGAAGAAGAGGAATGAAGTGATGATACAGATGATATGATAAGGAATGTTGAAGAATATCATGAGAAGGAGAGTCCTTATGAGAAATTGTCAATCCAAACCTCCCAGGTCGAATCTTCTAGACTTGAAACCCCAGGAAAAGAAGAAGAGGGTTAGGAATAAGTAAACAAACCATCAGAAGATGATAGCTTCAATCATGAATTTGTTCAACCAGAGGATCTAGAGCCAGATGCTGAAAAGGAAAAGGTTGAGGAAGATAAGATAGTCCAACTATCAGATAGTGAACATGAATCAGCAAATGATGTTGAGATCATACCAAGAGTTGATAAAGAAAACAGGTGTTAGCTGATACACCTAACAAGGCATTGGTGTCAAAAATATATGTTGGTGGAACTTCTAAAATAAATAATGACGAGATACTAAAAGAATCCTCAACAATAAGGGAATCTGATTCAGAATCGTCTTCTATGGGTCATGATTTTTTTGTCCAATCCCTTAAGAAATTGGTTGATACAATTCCTCTGCTTCCAAGTATTGATTCGAGATTTCAAATGCTTCAGCATTCGTTTAATCAAAAATCAGATTTTATTTCCATACTTATGGAAAAATTCGTCAGGCTTGATGCTGATTTTAAATCCTTCTACTTCAGGTATGATGCTCATAGGAGGTCTTGCAAGGAAATCACTAAGTGTTCTAGTAAGACAATTGAATAGATGAGAATATTTGATGACTTTCAAGATAATGTGAAGGATTATTTTGATATCGATGATATCAAGATCAAAGATCTTACTACAAGTTTCAATGAGAAACTCAATATTGAACAAATATCTTGGAAGCAAGAAGACAAGGATCTGAATGGGAAAAATAATTCAGTTTCTTTGAATCTGAAAAGGGAAATAGATCTCATAATAGAGTTTGAAGAAAAGATAATTAAGCAAGAAGATATTTTGAATACTCAGGTATAAATTCTTAAGGCTCAGGAAGAAAAAATCAAAGCTTTGGAGAAGAAAAATGAAGATCAGGTTCAACTACTCAGTTGTTTTGTAGAGGATCATAAGGAGCTTAAAAAGTTTAAGACCATTGTCAAGAATCTTATGCCAAAGGAAAAAAGAAGGATGGTTTTTTTTCTTAACTCTGATCTTTTGTTGTATTTCCTTCCTTGTAAAAAAAATTTCCAATTGTAATGAAAATTTTGGTTGTTCTTCATATGTTTTTTTGTATAGTACTAATATTTCAGGTATCATTTTTTCCATTCCCTTTATTCCTTTTTGAAAAAATCACAATTTGGGGGAAAGGAATGCTAAAAAGAATAATTAGTAAAGAATATAATTACTTAAATTAGGGGGAGTCTATCTAAGGGGGAGTTTTATCAAAGAATATTTCCTTATGTAAGAAAAATAAAAATCTATTTAAGGAAGTCAAGAATATAGTCCTTATGAATTTCAAAACCTAAGGGGAGTTAGTCGTAGTCATTATGATTTATAAGTAAAGGGAGATAAGTTTTTATTTTATGTTCATAAAGAAAAATTATTAGTCCTTATATTCTTTTTCATAAGGATGTTTGTTCTTTCCAAAAATGGGGAGATTTTTGATTTAATATGGATTCTTTATGAATTTTCCATTCCTCTGTGTTTTGAAAATCACAAACACTTTATCTTAAGGAAAATTATATTTTTTCCTAAGGATTATTTTCATAAATAAATTTTTCCTTCTCTAAGGAAATTTTTATCCTTGTCTTTGTTTTCATTGTTCATTTCATAATCTCTCGAAATATAACTCACTTTATTCCTTAGTCTAAATTCTGGTTTCACTTATAAAACCTCAGAATCCTATAAATCCTTGGATATAGAGTATTCTTTTTCAAACTCCAAATTCTTTGAAATTCAGACTCTGAATTCTCTAAAATTCAGACTCTGAATTCTATGAAATTCAGACTTCGAATTCTCTAATATTCATACTTTAAATTCTCTAAAATTCAGATACTGAATTCTCTAAAATTCATATGCCAAATTATTAGAAATTTAGACTCCGAATTATTTGAAATTAAGACTCCAAATTCTCTGAAATTCAGACTCTGAATTCTTTAAAATTCAGACTCCAAATTCTCTGAAATGCAGACTCCAAATTCCTCTGAATTAGGACTCCGAATTCCTCAGAATTACGACTCCGAATTCCTCATAATTAGGACTCCAAATTCTACAAAATTCGGACTCTGGATTCCTCAAAATTCCAACTCTGAATTCCTTAGAATTACGACTCTAAATTCCTCATAATTCAGACTCTGAATTCCATAGAATTCTAACTCTGAATTTCTTATAATCCAGACTCTGGATTCCTTAGAGTTCAGACTCTGAATTCCTTAGAATTTAAATTTTTAATTTATTAGAATCCAGGCTCCAGAATCTATATAATTTTGATTCTGAATTCTTTGTAAAATTGAATCTGAATATTCTTGTCTTATAGGCTCCGAATGTTTATTTGGTTAGACTCTGAATTCTATTTTTCCTTGGACTCCGAAAAATAGATTTGGTTAAGCAATTTCTTTTTCCATACACTTGTTATGAAATGATGTCATGCAATCTATTTCTAACCAACCATTATTTGAGTGAAATGTATATAGGTCCCTTTGAAATTAAAGTAAAAATATGACCATTGGAGGAGGGATCTGACTGTTAGAGAAGTGCCTATAAATAGGAGCTCATTTGAACGATCCTAATATTATTCCATCACTCTAGAGATTACATGAAACTGAAGTGATTTCTAGAGAGTGAATCTCATGCTTTGTGTGGTTATGAACATATTGATCAGATTGCTTCAGGTGACTCTGATTTTTGCTGAGTATAATCGAGGGCTTCTAGGTATAGGAAGAAAATGGTTCTGACTACCTTAGAGTTTGAGGACTTCCGAGGATAGGAAGATAGAGGTTCCAACTACCTTAAAGATCAAGGGCTTGTGGGTATAATAAGACAAATTCTGATATTCCTATCGAGGTCTTACCCTGGTGGGGGTAAGATAGACTTTCATGAAAGTATAAATCAAGGGAAATTTATCCAAAGTTATTAGATACCCAACTCTTTGGGTTAAAATATTTCATACTTGTTACTTGTTTTGTTTTAAGTTTATTTTTGCTTCATTTTGATAAAGGAATAAAGTACAACTTTCTTATAAATTCTTGTACTTTTTCTTACTCTAATAAGTAATATTTTTTATGCTTTAAGGTAGAATATTTTACTTGTAAACTTTCCTTAAGTTTCATTTTTGGAACCATATTTTCAGAACCTAGAAAGTTTTTTTAGTATAACTAAAATAGGTCTTGTGAATTTACCTTGTTTAACTTTGTTAAACATAGTTTTCCATAAGGTTAAAAATAAAAAAATTTAATCTTACAATGTACCCCCCTCCCCCACTTGTAATTGAGCAACTACATTCATATTTCAATCCTACATGTACGTCCCTAGGTTATACCATGTATCTTTAAGAATGATGGAATGTTATAAGAATTTTAAGGAAGTTTTCAATAATTTCGATGTACCCCTTATTTTAAATTATTATATATTGTATCTAATTTCACAAATACACTAGGATTATTGATCTTTTAGGTTGTACTAAGTGTATTCTTATGTAATAAACCATGAATTAATGTAAAAATAAATACAAAAGTTTCCATGCATAGAATCGTCTTTCCCCCCGCTGACTTGATCCTCTATGTGATACCTTCGCTGCAGATCTCCATGTATGAGTCTGGGCATGAGTGTACTTCCAACACTAAGACCTTGAAAAATGATGCATGCCATATCCTAAAGATAACTCGGCCTAACTATTTCCATTTCTACAAGATGCGCCTTTTTTTGGAAGCCTACCTGATTATAACTCCATAGTTAAAGAGGTTTGACCTAGAGTAATAATCAAGACGGGTGACCTGGTGGGAAGTTTTTCAGGGTTAGTGTGAGTGAGGAAAAATAAAACTAGAAAGATCTTATGTTGGAATGTGGGTAAATTCATTAGTATGATGAATCATTTGGTCATATGGGTGGTCCATAGGGAGGGGACAACACATGTCTATAGGGTAAGTGGGGTTCCAATAGGGCCTAATTGTTACATTGGTATTAAAGGTGGAACCTTTCCAAAATTGTGGTGGAGATACCTGGGTTGATATGTAGGGTGCACAATGAGTACATTGTTCTCTATAGGGAGGGGTTGAATGTAACACCCTAGTATGTTAAAAAGTTAATGGGTTAAATGTTACTACTTATGTTAACAAAGTAAACCTTTCTTTTTGGGTGCCTACCTGATTAGAACTCCATAGTTAAAGAGGTTTGTCCAGGAGTAGTGATCTTGATCTGTGACCTCCTTGTAAGTTTTTCAAGGTGTGTGTGAGTGGGGGAAATCACACTAGATAGAACATGTGTTTACCTTTGGGGATAGTCCTTAGTCTGATGACCCATTTTAGCACATGGTTGGGCCCCAAGGAGGGGGAAACACTTTCTATCTTGGAAACTAGGGTGTTTATAGGGCTCATTTGTTACACTGAAAATCATTCTAACACACGATGTGTCTAGTATGACTCAGAGTGTGTGTTTTCAATATAAAAGTATTAATTTAGTTTAAAACTTGTGTTACATTGTAAAAACCAAGAAAATAATCTTGTTTTGTTTTCAAACTTTAGGATAATGATCCATATTTCATTTGTGACATGTAGGAATCAATTTTACATTAATCTAACAAATGATGTGACTGATATGACTGAAAGTGCATGTTTTCTATATAATATTGTCATTTTCATCTAAAATTTGATTTAGATAGATAAAATTGAGAAAATGATCTCGTAATGTCTTGGTACTTTAAGAAAATGATCCATAATTCATTTGTGACATATAGAAATTAACTGAAAATAAATCCAACATAGGATTGTCTCAAAGATCATTTTTTAAATATAAAAGTGTTATTTTAGTCTAAAACACAATTCATAACTAAAACTAAATAAATGGGCCCTGATGATCTTGAATATTTTGGAAAATGATACATAATTCATT
This sequence comes from Viscum album, assembly GCA_963277665.1. Lineage (NCBI taxonomy): Eukaryota > Viridiplantae > Streptophyta > Magnoliopsida > Santalales > Viscaceae > Viscum > Viscum album. The sequence continues at coordinate 120,917,385 of OY728137.1, forward strand.
TATGTTTTGTAGGAATTGAACACGTGTCAATATTGCTCATGATGTGGTTATTATGACTCAAAATGCGTGTTTTCAATATACAAGTGTCATTTTAGTTTAAAATGTGTGTCATATTGTAAAAATCAATCAAACGATATCATTTTGTTTTTAAAATTAAAAAAAATGATCTATAATTCATTTTTTATGGGTAAGAATCGACTACACATCAATCCAACACATGATTTAGTGACCCACTTTTTTCCTTGTAAAACTTTGAAATATTTATACATATATTTCCAGATCTAAATGTTGAGACGACATGTGATTCCAAGGCCCAGTGAGCCCATAATTAATTGTATAAAAATATTAAATATATTTTATATTTTTCACAAGTATTTTCTTAAATAAAATGGGATAACTCTTAAACAGAATCTCAAGTCCGAAATTTGAGTCCACGATTGAGTCTGGAATGTGTTGTTTACCCTAGGAAAAACCTAAAACAGGTCGGTGTGGGGAATTCATATATTTCACCCATTTGAGGTATGTTTAATTGGTTAATTAATTAAATTAATTTAATTAATTGATTATTTTAATATAACTGAAATGTATTTAAGAATACTACCATTGCTAATTGCCTAGGGTTATCCTCATAACCTTGGGATTGCCTAGAAATGTTCTTCCTCTCCTTCCATTGGTGAATCACATCCGATGATGATGAAACTATGGATCAGAGTAGGTTGGGACATAGTGAACGTAATTAATTTCTTCGATCATTGGAAATCATGTTCTTAGATGAAGAAATATCCAATATCTAGGGAGGACTCTTTAAACTATTTATTATGCCTTTTTAAATTAAATTATCTTTGTAGATCGATCTCTTCCTTTGATATTCACCAATTTTGGCCTTTACATGTGCTCGTGTAACGATTAAATTATATATTATTTGGTTTTATAACCCCAAATATCCATATTCTTGATCATTGTTCAATAATTATTGTCCAATTATGGTTGAACTTTTATTCTTATGAATCACCCCCTCAATTTATTCGCATTCTTCACTGGTTGGACCTCGCAGTCCCGGTTCGACATTATCGGGTGGTACCGAGCCCAATAGGACCCCTAGAATCATGATGAAACAATTTGAGAGGAGAGAATTGATGATAGAGGAAATATATGGGTTGTTTACTAGATGTGGGTGATTTTTTTTACAATCTAAGATCAAATCATCAACTCTCTAAGAGCCTGGGGTATGCAGTGTGTAGGGCGGAACGCCCGTAGGTCAACAAAATCAAATTTTTAGCCATCGGATGGTCAGAAATGATGAATCTGGACAAGATCCACTAATATCAAGTGGAAAAAAGTCTGAAATTGAAGTAAAATATCAAATTTTGCATGTGGAGAGTGGATCCAAGAAACTGTAAAAAAAACCTGACTACACACTGTGTACCATGATGAACACATGACATGTAGCCTCTTAGCTATGGTGGATATGGTTTTGGGAATTTATAAGGATGGAAGGCTATGTAGACTCCCTATATATCGTATACTCCCTTTCCTATGTGTGTGAACCATGTGGTGGAGCACACGACCAGGCACACACCATGTTCCTGAGTACATGGGCACAGCCAGATCACACAGGTAGCTCCATATGTGGAGAGGCATGTTTTGTACTAAAGTACATGGACACAGCTTGGATACACAGGCATGGTTAGAGAACATGGGTGGGACCTCGAGTAGTAAGGGCACACTGTGTATATCCCCTTTACACCATGTATCCCTATATGATAGGCGGGTCGTGTACCTCCAAGGACACGACCAGGTGACAAAGAAGGACCACACACCATGTGCGTCCCCTCACAAGCCATATACCCCTTGGCTCCTTTTTTAGAAAACTTAAATATTTTGTATCTCCTTCATTTGAAATCAGATTTTGGCCCATGGGTATCCCATCCTGGGTTATTTTTATGTAGAACATGATGGTTCTATCCATTGTGGATTTTGAGATATGATATGATTTTTTTGGGCATGGCGCTTTTTTAGGCAACGCTCAATGATGGTAGTTATTATGCATAGGATCACCATAGATATAGATTCCCCCCCCCCATTAGCTTGGTAATGTGTCCTCTACAGATACTTATCGAGTGGAACCTCCTATCGGATAGGATGCAGGTCCTCGATGACCAAAGTAGAACCCCATATCACAATAAGCTGTGGGTCCTTGCCATATAGAGTTAAACCCCCTCATCTTGGTCACAGGTCCTCTACCCTACCGAGTGGAAACCCCTATCAGATAGGGAATGGGTCTCCAATAACCAGAGTGGAACCCCCTATCACACCAGGGTGTGGGTCCTCAACATATAGATTTGAACTCCCCATTATCTTAGGCATGGTTCCTCTACCCTACTGAGTGAAACCCCCTATCAGATAGGTCACATGTCCTCGATGACTAGAGTGGAACCCCCTATCACACCAGAGAACCAGTCCTCAACCTATATAGTTGAACCCCCCCCCCCATTAGCTTGGGTGTGGGTCCTCTACCTTACCAAGTGGAACCCCCTATCAGATAGGGTGAGGGTCCTCTATGACCAGAGTGGAACCCCCTATAAAATAGGGCATGGATCCTCATGACACTAGAGTGGAATCGCACATCAAATTGGGTGTGGGTCCTCTATGGATACTTATAGAGTGGAACCCCCCTGGCGCACTAGGGTGAGGGTCCTCTACTTATATTTTGTACCCCCTTAGTTGTGTGTCATAGTGACGAGGCACGGGCCTTCACACAGATACTTTTGGGAAGACGTGTGAGATGTTGGGAATCATTGAAGGACCTTTAGAACTTTTGGTGACTCTTCTTCTTGGGCTGAGCTGTGAGATGGAGATCCTATTTCCCTATCATTTGGGATTATTTTATTGAAAATATATATATATTTGTATCCACACCTTTTGATTTGGTTACTCTCATGTTATGGGTTGTGAAGACATGTGGGGCATTCCACGTGCTTTCCATGTTTAGCTTCTCATGGTTGGATGATTTCACTCTCTTGTTATTAGTGGAAAAGACTAAAAATATAGTTCATCTACTCACTGTGTTGAGTCCCCTATGCTTGGAAAAATTTACTCTTTCTATTTCTTGGGTTGAGCTATATCATGTTTACTATGTACTATATTTTTATTCCTATTTTATCTCTTACTGATCCCCCTTCATCTCGTAGGGATTCCTAATGGGTATGTATATACTCACCCCTACATGGAATTTTCCTGCACATGTCATGTCTTATGAAGATGATAAACAGGTTGACAGTGACTTCAGAGGAGCTTAGGGATACCTGGTACTTTGTACCATGTATGGTGGTCACAGCTTGGAGATCAGAAGCAAGGCTCTCTCAATGTTTTTCTTTCTAGTTTTTTTAGTTTGGGAAATCTTTCTCGATGGGTGGGTATTTTTCCCATTTATTTTTCAGTTTAAACTACTGTACTCTTGTATTTTCTAGAGGTTTTACATTCATGGTTGCTTCCCTAGTGTTTTTCATCGTTTTCTTTATTCCTATGCACTTCTGCATCGAGATGGCTAGGTGTGTGCATACAGGTACTTAGGAAAAGGCCTCTTCATGTTATTTATGCCTTCAGCACTATTTTCTAGCCCCTAGACTATAGATATGGGCTTGGGGTAGTTGTGGATTGAGCCCCATCTAGGGTAGGGTCATGAAAAAATGGTATGAGAAATTATTTGATGCTTGGGATGGTGTTTTGGAGTAGTCCCCTTATGAGGATTTTTTTGGGATTATGGAAATAGTGTTAGAGTGTCTCGAGTATAGATCTCATGTTATGGAATCCAGTGATGGTATGGGCGACTGATGTATCCATTCACTAGGACCTTGACTGCCTACTTATCGAATCAGCACACCAAGACATTGTTTGTAGAGATCAATGGTACATGCATCATATAGGATTGGGTTTCTAGTTTTCCTTCATGAGTCATCTCCCCTTTGTTATTATATATATGTGTGTGTGATCATCTAACCATGGTACATCTTGATTAATAATTTTATGATGCCTCTATGACAACAGCCAACCAGGATACCAGTTTCAGATCGTGATGACAATCTGATGAGTGATGAGGCCTCAGTTCAGGGTCCATCTCACTATTTTCTTCCTCCAGATAGGAAAGTAGCACCACCACCACCTATTTAGTGGCATATTATACCATCCGAGTAGGTTGAGGATGTACATAGTCTCATTTCACTCCATTAGTTCCAGTTCCAAAGGCCATATAGATTATGTGGTGGGTATGATCCTCATAAAGCATAGGATTTGTTAGAGTCGATGGTTCATGTCTTCAGGGTCATTCAGACCCTGATAGATCTTGTGGTTGCACTGGTATCTAGCCTTTTCCATAGAGCAGTTAGGCACTGGTTAATTCTTATTCCCTGGATGCATGATGAGTCAACACTCTCATGACCCAACCTCCAATATCTTTTTCATGAGGAGTGCTACCCCTCTTTTTTACACATGGTTTAGGTTCATAATCTTATATAGCTGCATCAAGGAGGGATAAAAGTGGTTGAATACACAACAAGATTCACATACCTTAACTGGTACTCCCTTAACATGATCTGAGATGGATATTTCTACACATAAAAGTTTGAGCATGGACTCCTCTGAGAGATCTGAGCTAGTGTAGTACCCTTGTGACACCCCAAATTTGTAAAGGTGTTGGAGTGGTCACTGATGATAGATAGCTTCCTATCAGAGGGATACCGAGAAGCTAGAGCTGGCAGTGGGCATCACAGGGCTAAGTCATCTTCAATATCTAGTAGGATCCAGATGACAGGATATCAACACAGGAGACCTCCAAGTGATCAAACTCAGGCATGATGTTAGGGGTATCTCAGATGGAAAGAGAATCCCATAGAGGGGTGGTTCTTTTCTTGTGATAGGCATGGTCACATAGCATGAGACTACCCAACCAAACATACTAAGAGACCAAGACAGATAGTTGATGGACCGCCACGGCAGAGGAAGCACTGTGATCAGGGATCTCCCAAATGAGGGTGGGGTGGTCCCTAGTGAGGTGAAGCTATAAGATTAGTAGGATGAACTATGGGTAGTGGAAAATTCTATGATATTTTCCACCATTACCATCATGCAGCACGCGTCATGCTCAGGGAGCTTGAAGTCAGAACCGCAAATAGCTACAGACTCTGGAGGCTTATAACCCCATAGTACACAAGATGATTAGATGTATGATCTGTGTTTATTATAATCTTAATTTAATATTCATATACATATGTTCCATTCATACATCTATCTTTATACTCCTAGTGTAACATTTGGGGATCCTGGTTGAGGCGCTATCCCAGCAGCTTCATCTTAAGGTTCCTACCTGGAACACTTCTTCTGTATCTTTTATATGATGGAAGTGAGAGTTATCTCTTGGTGGAGAGAGGTTCATGTGGGACCTTTGGTTGTTATGATGGAACCCTAGGATTTCATCTTGGGTATAGATTGGTTGTACAAGATCTGATTCCATATTGACTATCACCATAGATGGTTTAGATGCCTTCCCACTGATGGGAAGAGATTCACCTTTATGGGTGAGAGAGATCTCATGGCGAGACGATTGGGTTTTGTGAGAAGGATGCTGAAAACCATCACCCATCAATTAGCCAGTATACTCCTAGGTGTAGTAGTCTCTTAAGGAATCTAGATTCCTTCAGTTTTGGAGGATTATATGTATGTATTCTCTGAAAATGTTCTAAGAATACCTCTTGGGTGGGAGACCGAGTTTTTTATTGACTTTCATCTTGGTACAGCTCTGATATTTTTTACAGCATATTAGATGGCCTTTATTAAGCCCTGGGAGTTGCAGATGCAGTTGGAGGACCTTCAAGGGAAGGGTTTCATTAGGCCCAATGTGTCCCCCTGGGTATCTCCAGTGTTTTTATGAAAAAGGCAGATGGGAGCTTGCTGATTTGTATAGATTATCATCGCCTAAACCAATCCATGATAAAGAACAAGTACTCATTTCCAAGTATTGATGACCTCTTTAACCAGTTTTGAGGTGATATATGGTTCTAGAAGATCGATCATAGGTATGACTACCACCAGTTGAGGGTTTTCAAGGCTAATATTCTAAAGATGGCATTCTGATGTCTCAATGGACATTATGAGTTCTTGATGATGTCATTTGGTGTAACGAACTCGCAAGATGTTTTTATGGATTTGATGAACTAGGTCTTATAGCCATACATGGACTATTTTGTGGTATTATTCATCGACAGCATACTCATCTACTTTACATTATAGGAGGATCATGTGGAGCACTTGACGATGGTTCTATATTTTCTTCAAGAGCACTATCTTTATGGGAAACTCTTGAAGTACTAGTTATGTATTCATGAGGTTCACTTTTAGGGGCTTATCATTTCTTAGAATGGCTTATCTATGGACCCAGTGAAGATCGATGTAGTTATTTCATGGGGGCCACCCAAGAGCATGTCAGAGCTATGGAGATTTTTTAGCTTAGTAGGGTACTATATAAGGTTTTTGGAAGACTTCTCTAGGATTGCATCCCCTTTGACCTCCCTAACATGGAAAAGAAATCCATTTACCTGGAATGAGCAGTGCTAGAGAGCCTTCGAGGAGTTGTGGTTGAGGTTGATGATTAATCCTATGTTGAGACTACCAAAGGAGATCATGGATTATGTAGTTTATTGTGATGACTCAAGAGATAGGCTTGGATAGGTGTTGATGCTGCAACAGACAGTTAACGTATATGGGTTGAGGTAGTGGTGAACCTACAAGAAGAACTGTGAAAATCATGATCTAGAGCTGGAAGTGATAGTCTTCTCCATGAGGATGTGGAGGCACTATCTTCTAGGATATCACTTTTTGGTTTACTCATACCATCAGAGTGTTAGGTACATCTTCACGCAGAGAGACTTGAACCTGAGACAATGGTGCTAGTTAGAGTTCTTACAGGAAAATGACTGTGAGATATTCTATACTCTAGGGAAGGGAAACATAGTATAAGATTCTATTAGTAGGAACTCCTAGGCTTACTTAGTGTAGGATTCTTTAGAGTAGTTGGATTCCTTATAGCTAGCCTTGGTGGAGCAGGTGGGTACAACTTTTATACAGTTGATGGTGATGACTCCTCCACATCTCGAGCATGTGTATAAGGACCTGGACTTGAACATTATATAATCTAGTTAAATTAACTGGATTTCACTTCTTTAAATTCCCAAATATCTTTTTAGTTTGGAGTTTTATAAAATATAGGACTCAATTCATACATATCAACCCACAAGCATGCAAAGTAGGTACCACTAAAGCAGTATCTATAAAACATTAAAAATATAACATGATTTCTTAAAAATCTTAATTGTAAGAACTAGGATCTTCTTTTCAGGTATGTTTTTCCTTTTTCTAGAGTTTTTGAGAAAAGAGGAGTTTCTTGAAATTTTTGAAGTACACGCCGTGTACTTTGATACCGCTCGAGGCCGTGTGCTGGCCATGTAATGGCCACACACACAGCCATGTAGGGGTGATGTGGAGGCCACTTAATGTGGAGTACGGAAAAGCCTAGTACATGCTGTGTACTCCAAAGTACACACTGTGTACTTTCCTTTTTTCATTAAATGGATTGGGGTCACGTCTTAACCCCAAAAACGTCTTCTTCTCCAGTTTCTTTGACTGAGAGCGAGTCTATGGCCATGAATATTCTCTGATCCACTGATCTGTCACCGGTTATCCGAATTGAACACCATCGGTTGCAATAGAATCACAGCGGTGAGTTCTTGGTTCTTCTTTGGCCACGTTTCCTGATTCTTTCTCTTATGAGAGTTATAGTATGTTGAACGTTTTAGACATTTTTGCAGATCAACTCCATTCTAGGTCGATTCATGGGATGAGGTTCAAGTATATCTATATCCTAGGATTGAGATAGGTTGTTTGTTTCCTTACGTTGAATGTCTTTGAGTTTTTGTGCAAAAGTGTCGAATTCCCGTGTTTCAGGTATCTCAGGTTAGGGATTTTGGTCCTATTGTTTAATTGACTTAGATTGCTTATTATATTAAGGTTAATTGATAATAATATATGCTCTTTTTCATGTTTGAGGATCACCCCATGGGTGTTATCCCTGTTTGGCTGTTTATCGTTGTTTATCACATTTTGCCTGCAAGGAAAACCCTATTGCAATTGCTAGTTTGCTTGTTATAACTGATTTCATGTGTTTACTACTATTTTAATGCTTTTAATGCATTATGGATTTTATCCAAGTAGTTGTTAAACTTACTTAGGGATTCTAATAGTCGATTACACACGACTGGACTACTCAGGGCTGTGAGAACCTGGTGCGGGAGACCAAAGAGGGAATAGATGATTAAGTGCTTCCCTATGGGGTCTGTTGGAATTAGTTGTGTATGCAGGACCTATGGTAATTGGACTTTGTGATTCCTAAGAGTGTCCTTAGTTTACGCACGTATCGAGACCATAGGAGGAATTAGACGTAAGAGCTTCCTCAGAGAGTCTATAGCTATCATTACAAAACCATAGGGGAATTGACGTGAGTGCTTCCCAGAGTGTTTGTGCCTTTGTATGTTTACTTTACTATAGGGGTATGCTAGTTTGAGCCACCCAGAGAGTCAGTGTGAATGTGTATTGTTTGGTTGGTTTATATGAGTCTACCGAGCCAAAGCAAAAGCTTGGATCTATTGGCATGCTTGTTTTTTTAGAGAGTCTTTTGATGCCTGTTGTGTTACTTGTTTACCTTGGAATAGAGAGCTTTGATAGATTCCTTGGTTGTTTAATTAAATGAATGAATTAATTATTAAATTAATTTGAATGGTAATTGTTAGGATTGTTTACTTGTGTACTCCTAGTTCATTACTACATTTACTTTCATTACTTCTACTATATTATTCACTGATATTAGGGCACAGATCTTGTGGTGGTTACCTACTAGGATTAGTCTCACACCCTATTTGGGTCCTTCTTTTTGGCCCAAATAGGTTATGTGGTTGCAGGTGTGGATAGGGATTGTGGCCCTTCTACTTCAGGTACATGATTGCTGGTTGGAGCTGGAGAGCATAGGACCGAGCTTAGTCTTGCGATGCTACTGGAGTTACTGTTTACTTTTCGTACTTTGTTTCTCAATTGTATTTTAGCACATTGTTGTGTTTGATGCTTTTCTTAGATACTTGTACCTACTGCGTCATTATCATCATTACTATATATTCATTGCTTCCACTATTTAGTTTCAGTTATTGTATGATGTTTACTGCTTCCGCTATTGACTTTTATTTCCTTTCCCTTGTATACCTTACCAAATGATGGCATAGTTTCCCCAATGACTCACCAAGGCCCTCACTGCTAGTCGGCAGCCTCTGGCGTTTGGGGAAATGCACTTGAGGTCATGTGGAGAACCAGGTACGGGGAACCATTTGAGTGGCTCTGGATTCTAGTCATTACAAATTGGTATCATAGGTAGGTTATTTTCTTTCTATTGACTTACTATTTAGCAACATTAGACAGGGATAGGACGGAATAGGTAAATGGTAAATATCTATGCCTGGGAGTTTTAGAACTCGTGTACAGAGAAAAATCTAGGTTACCTCGAATATTTCAATTTTCAAGTTTTGCAAATGTTGTAGTTTAATTGATTTCACCATTGGGTGGTGCACTAGTTTTGTGTTGTTACTGTTTATATGATTATGGTTCTATTTTGTTGCAACCCGATGAGATGAGGGTATTCCATCTCATGCATCACATAGGCACTTGTTAGAATGTCACATGTCATGCATTTTGTCATGCCATCTAAATTGCATTAGACGTTGCATGTTTTTGTGATAGAATTTGTGATAGACTATGCATGATGTTGTGATAGCTGTTGTGATAGAATATCTGCTATATTGATAGGGTATCGTTTGTTTGAGGCTTCTTTATCATGGACGCCAAAATTTCATCTTAGAGGTGTTATGGGCCCTCGAGGATCGGAATTTGGTGGATTGTGAGTTTTTTATACTGTTTACCTTGTTGTGACTTGTTAAATGTGTCAAACTTTGATTTGCGAGGAGTATGGGCCTTCACGGATTGGGATTTGGCACCTTAATGATTATTCTTCTGTGTTTTCTGGGCTCCAGTGCAGTTCTAAGGCTACTGTCCGGAAAAACCCAGAATACACAGCGTGTACTTTATGAATACACGTTGTGTAGTCTATAGCCATGTCACTGACCGTGCGATCAAGGACATGGGGTTGTGAAAAATCTTTTAGGAACACATCGTGTACTAGTTTAGCACACTGTGTAGTATGAAATAGGTACCCCAACCGTGTCACGAACAACACGGGTCATGTTATCTTTTCACATACACGTCGTGATTTAATTTTACATGCCGTGTAGTTTGATCTAGGTACCCAACCGTGTCACGAACAACACGGGTCAGTGTTATCCTTTCTCATACCCTCCGTTTCCATTTGAAACATGTCGTTTAGTGTCAGCCGTGTAGCCGGCCGTGTAGCTCTGTTAGGAATTCTCAGTACACACTGTGTCCTTCTGGAACACGCAGTGTAGTGTGACATGGGTACATAGGCCGTGTCACTAACAACACGGGATAGGTGAAGCTTGCTGAGTACACGTCGTGTGTTCCTTGAACACGCTGTGTAGCTTTGTCTTAGGAGAGTTGTGTGGCTTAACCGTGTAGAAGGACTCGGTCAAGGAGGAGAATTCAAGTACATGTAATGTTTTGGGACAACACGCTGTGTATTTGGGGTGTTACATGACCATTTAGGTAGGAGTACACACCTATGTAAATGACTTAAGGGAACACGTCGTGTAGTCTTTATACACGCCGTGTAGTCATGTTTTGTTTTCTTTTGAATGCTTCTTTCCTTATTTCCTTCTTACGCTCCCAGTTTTCAGTTCCTGGTAATGTGATCTAAAGTTTGCTTTTGACCTTGCAGTGTAACACCCCAAGCTTCTACGGTACGCTTCTCTTTGAATAATACAATAGCGTGTGTTGTACGCAACATTGAGTTCAAGCTCACCACGACCTACCAAACTAGTCGTTCAAAAGCGAATATGAATAAGTATTAACTGAATTTTAAATTTTATATTATCCTTATAATTTTATAATCTATATTATGAGTTTCTTAGACATAATTTAAGAACAAATACATTTTTTTCAGATAAAAGAAGTATTTTTCAAAAAATGTAATTTTACCGCCTTTTAATGGTGAATCCTTTTTAAATCCAATATTTGAAACTTTTATATATTAAATTTGAAAAAATAAACTTCTTCTTTAGAATCGGTACATAAGAATTTAGTTTCAATAAAGTTTTGGTGTTTTTCTGATAACTTTCATATTTGGGCGAATAGTGAAAAATACTATATTTTAACTGAAAACAACTTTTTTAATCAAAATAATTTATATTGTTAAATTATACATTTTAATGGTATGAAAGTATAAATAGATTATATTTTTACCATTTAATCCAATTATGGTCATTATAAGTAATTTCACTTTGAAATTGGACATAATCAAGTGTCAAACTTTTGATAGTTATTATTTCTTAAAAATACACCTTTTGGTTTTAATAACAGGAATTAATTTTAAATTAATAAATGAAACTTTTATGTTTTTAATTTGGTAAAATAGAAATAATTTTTGTATTCAGAATATCGAAATTATCCTAGGGTAAATTTTTGGTATTTTTCTGAAAAACTTAATTTTTTGATGAATAGTGAAACCACTAAGTGGTAGTTAAAAAAACTGAATTTTTCATAAAACTTAATTTTACCGCTTATGTGAGTTGAATTTCAAAAATCCGAGAGACAAGGTTGATATCAGTAAGTAAAATGTGGTTCAATGAGATGAAAGTAATTTTTGGTGAATAGTAACTTTTTACTTTTATTTACCATGGTTAAAAGTAAATAGGGTAATTAAAGGTAAAAATGATATTATTTTTACCCTGACACGTGTCCTAATTCTATTGGATAAGATTAATTCGACCAAAAACAACCTTAGGAATAAAATATGATCCTATTTGGTCCACTTGGATTAGATTAGGACATTTATTATTATTTAATTCAAAGAAGAGTTAAAAGAGGTAAAATCAATGTTTTATAACTAAAACATTTTTAATATAGGTTTACACATAAGATAAATTCGATTATAAATACTCAATATAAAGATAAAAATATTTCCTAAATAATGATATTTTATTTATAATTTTTAGACATTAAATAATTTAATTTATTTATGACACAATGATGATGCAGTAATTACCATAATAGTGAAAAATTAAAATAATTGATATTATAAACACCCAAAAAAATATAATTTGAGACTTTTTATGAATTAAACTAATTTTCTAGGTTAATATGACATGTTAGGATTTATTTAATTAAATTTTTTAGATGTAATAATTCTGTTATGATTTTTACAAAAATCAATTATTGAATAGTGTCAAAATTGACATAAAAGAGTTTTTAAAAAAATATTATATTATTAATTGATATTAAATTTTTAAAAATCTAAGGTTCGGAAAAGAGACTTATATCATGATATTTGTATCATTAATGGACCACTTGGGGTCTCTTGGATGTATATAGTAAGTTTATTAACTATATATTATAAAAATACAATGTGACATGGTAAGTGTTAAACTAATTAACCAAGAGTTAAAACTAAAAGATAAGGTTAATATAATGACTCAAACCTATCTAAAATATATTGGTTGAAATTATTTCGACCCATCCCTACCTTATACTTTGAATAATCAACTTTTGAGCCATTAGAAACCGAATATAAATTTATTATAAATTAATACTTTAAGTTTTTTCTAAAGAGTCCCTCCTCCCCCTTATAAAAGGACCCAACTTATAACCAATTCTTTACATCTTAAAATCCTTTTGGTTCGGCCAAACCCTGACCAAATACTCTATAAACTTCTATAACTTCATCCTAGAGGACTTAGTTTGATCAGAAGTCCAACCTATGGATCCCTTTTGATCAAATCAAAAGGAAGAACCCGAAGAAGAGGTAACGTCTTCACCACCCTCTTTAAAATTCCTTTCCTCTTCAAATTCTTCTTTCATTGTTATTTCTATTCTAAAATAATAACTCCAGTATATTCTATATACTGTGATGTTATTATAATTATGGAACAAACAAATTCATTATTCTACCCATCCCTTGAATGACAAGTCAACATACGTGTGTACGTACGGCCTACCGTCTCCACGTTGTGGTGTAATTGTTATTCAATATATTATTTTTTAGATGGTTATAATAATGATGTATAATTCATGTAAATAATAAATATAACATGATAATGATTCTGTATATATGATATAAAATCCAATTATATATTATTTTAATATCAAAAGAATGATATTTTCTCTCGTGCATACGTACGGATTACCGTCTCCATGACGCGATGAGATTCATTTCCAAGTTCACCATTCATCGACGATTATAAAAATATATATTACTAATAAGTATGTAATATATGACATAATAATGCTACTGGATATATATATATATATATTTATATATATATAATTATTTATGTACTTACATTCACTTACTTCCGATCAATACTATATGAAAACAGAAACAGCGTTTATGCGTACGTACGGACTACCGTCTCCATAAACGGTGTTTTCCATTTCATATATATGCCTATTATACATATTTATATTCTAAATATATATGATATATTTATCATGTTTTATATTCTGGAAGTATTTAAATCATGATCTAAGTGATACAATCAAGATTAACAAGTTAAAACACGTATGATAAAGAAAGCGATTATTACCCGAAATGTTAATTTAACATGGAAATTATTATTAAATGGGTTGTATAAAGTACTAAATGAATCATGTATGATATCATAAATATTAATATGGTTCTGGTATAATTTAATAACATACTATGATCTTTTTATAGGAGGTTAAACGTACCCTCAACTAAAGGAAAGTGCAAGGTAAGGGGTTTTTATCTCACTCCTTATTCCCGTGAGATTAATGCCATATTGCCACTATTACCTTTTGTGTGGTGTATGTACTGACCATAATTTTATTTTTTGTGTAATACACTTTAATTTATGTGTATTTACGTATTCATTGTATGATACCTCTTTCATGGGTTTTATGTTTCGTAAGTTACCAAATTGGTAAGGGTTAATTCATCAATCTCATTATTATCCGAGATTGTTTATGTGTAAGTATTTACTGGGATATTTTTATCATCCATGTCCATTTTTCATAAAAATGATTTCAAAATAAAGATTTTAAGGATTTTTAAAGGTACTCTTTATCAAGATCATAATTTAAAATGTTTTAAAGATTTATCTTTCTAAATCTTTTTAATTAATGTCCATGTTTTAAAAATGATTTTAAGGATTTATTTATATGGACATGACTGTTTTGAAATGATAATTCTTTTCAAAAGTTTCAAAGTGGTATGGGACAAATTGATTCAAAAATCTCTTTTAAATTACTTCCTTTATAAATGTGTGACTTTTAAATGATTTTACAAAAAGGATATTTCTCTAAAAAATATTTACTCATCATTTTCATCTATGTCAACATCCTTTGATGGATTTTAATCTTATTTGAAGTTGATTTATTATAAAAAACTTCCATTGAAGGTTTTGTGATATGTTTGACTATGGATGTGTTATTTTTATACCATTCATGGTTTATGGATAAAGTATTGACATTTCGTATTCTAGTTTTAATACGAATGTTTATGTTATATTTAAACCTATTCATATGATGAATGCATTGGACTTAATAAGTGACGGGTGGAGCCCGCTATAGCCCCTCGATGCATCGGTAGGTCTCATGAGACAAACTAGTGTCTTGGCATGAGGCCTTGACAAAATCTCATTTGTAGTCTTGGCACAAGGCCTTTGCTACGTGGTTATGATAGTCTGGCATTATGCATTCCATCATTATGAAAGTGGTTAGTGATATTGCATGTGATTATTCGACTAGTAGAATATCCATGTGAATAAGTAAATGGAATTATTTCATTTTATTTTTGCCACATTATGCTTAAGTTCAAGTTTAAAAGGCTTTTGTTTTAGTTATACATTGCCTTAAATGTTTATACTTATTTATGAAAGTTTCCACTGTATTGTTTACCCTTACTGAGCATTTGAGCTCACCCCTTTCTATGTTTTATTTTTCCCAGGATTCCAAGAAGTGTATTGTGATTGATATGGAGGGTTAAGCCAAGGGAATAATGGCGTTCATAAAGATTATCTATGTTTTTTTGTTTGTCTTAAAGTGCAATGTAACATTCATGTATGTAATCTATTTTCCAAGACTTCTAAACTAATCGTTCCTTCAGGACTTGATTCCTTGTAATCATGCCAATGTATTAAAATAATGCACCGACTCTAGGTAACTGGGGTCGGGGCATTACAGTTGGTATCAGAGGAAGTTTAGAAATAACCTTGGATACTAGATTTAGATAAACTCTGATTAGATTGCATAGCCTTAAGATAGACTTTGAGGATTAGTATAGAATAACTTCCTAGAATTTTGGTATTGTAGAGATTTTGTGAGTTTTCTAAGAAATACATCCATGTATAGATACGAGTTGGTAGAGGCGGCTCTGGCGCAGATGTACCTAGGGGTAAAACCTGAAAACACCGCTTTGAGCTAGACTCGAACAGGAACTGGTGCACGACAACGAGCCTTGCTGCACTCTTGGTTACGACACTCCTAGGGGATATGCTTAGGATAATTCTCATTTTTTTTACAAACCATTATAAAGGGCTCATGAGTATATACTTACTCAAAGAAAACATTTTTTTGATTATGGATTATATCCACAAACTATTCAATTTATGTTAGGTATTTTACATGTTTGGAATTATTCATTGCAATTCATAAACTGACCTAGTTTATGCTATTATATAGAAATGGCGCCCAGTAGAAGGAATGTGAACTCCAGCAATACGTATGATCCAAAGAGTAATAAGGGTCGTATCTTTCATGGTATTAAGCCACATTTAGAAGGGAAATAGTCTCCCATGTATTATCATCATATGAATAAATAGTATCATGTGTTGATAAGATAAGTAAAGAGTTCTCTGAGTCTTATGGCTTTGAAGGGAAGCAAGAGAAGAAAAGGATGGAAGAGAGAAAGATGGATAAAGGATGAGGGAAAAGAAGAATTTTTCAATATGTGATAACTGTGGGAAGAAACACATTGGAACTTCCCTGAAGGGAATGGGATTTTGTTATAAGTGTGGAGAAAAAGGACACCATGTGCGTGACTGCAAGGGTAAGAAAAAGGTTTCAAATATACAATGCTTCATCTGCAAGGAGTGGGGACACTACGCAAACCAATGTTCAAATCATCAGAGGATACCCCAAATGATGTTATTGGATAATAATCAAGTTATGAAACTACCACAGATAAGGAGAAATTATTATAGTTCTTATGTTGTTATTAAAGAATTATGTCATTTGAGTGTTGTATCAATGATGTACTGGTTATAATAATTATGAAGTATATAAGGATTGTACTGCAGTACTATTTCATCAAGGACTTGAGATTGTGTGGAACCAAGAAAAGTGACTCAATAGCAGGTCAAATTTTTTGGAAAATATATGGTTGAGAGAAAGATAAACCATAATATGGTTCTGATACCGAGATAGTGATTTTGGAATAATACATGATTAATTTGGATAAATTATATTGGATATTCTTGACTTCCTTGAAACTGATTAATGATTTGTATACATTTTTGGATAGAAGGATTATATCTAGTATTATATAAGGAATAAGGGATCTTGAATATAATCAATAAGGTATTATGGTATTTCAGGATGTTGCAGTGTTTCAAAAAGAATACATGATGAACGTGTTCACATGTTATTACGTCGGAAAAAAAGGATCTTCATTGTGTTTACCTACCTTATAAATTTTGAACTGTGAGTTTGGACAGAAGTATTTTGGATAAGTCTAGTTTGAGATTATTTTTGTATTTCCATAAAAAGGACAACCCGGAGTTCGGGCGGCAACCTGTCACATCCGGCAAGGTCATGAGACTTGAACCCACAACCGAAGGGAAACAAGGGTGTATCACCTACCACTGACCCACTTGATGTCTTGGATTGAATAATTTAGTTTTTTTAATGGTTCTTCTAGATGAATTATAAATTCATTTTTTGGAACCCTATATGAATAGGATAAATAGAATATTATTTTTATGTTCTATTATCTTTTAGAGTGAAAGATGAGTTTGTGGTAGAACTTAGTTAAAGGATGGGACTCTACTTGTCAAGTATATATATTTTTCTTCTTCTCTTATTCAAGGAAGAAATTAATTATTATAATTTAGTGAAGGGATCTTAAAACAAAAAATGTGTTATCCTAATTCCATATGTTTTGTTGAACCGGTGGTATTTTAAATCATCATAGATTGATGAATTTAAGGCCCTCAATTTTACACTTGTTTGTGATTGATGAACTCAATCACTACCTATAAATATTTACATTTTTTCTCCAATTATATGTCTCTAATTACCACCAATGTTCTCCTAATCGAGATCATAATTTGGTGGTGACCCTTTCACTTCCCTTTTCCTCTTATTAAGACTAAATTTTATTAACCTAATTTCTGATGTGGGTTTTCCCAAAGGTATTTTCTATTTTCAACCTTTTATTTTCAAAGAAAAATTTCAAATTGCAAGGACGCGGTTTATTGAAGGAGGGGAGAATGTAACACCCCAAGATTCCACGGTATGCTTCTCTTTGAATAATACAATAGCGTGTGTTGTATGCAACACTGAGTTCAAGCGCACCACGACTTACCAAACTAGCCGTTCAAAAGAGAATATGAATAAGTATTAAATGAATTTTAAATTTTATATTATCCTTATAATTTTAGAATCCATATTATGAGTTTCTTAGACATAATTTAAGAACAAATACATTTTTTTCAGATAAAAGAAGTATTTTTCAAAAAATGTAACTTTATCACCTTTTAATGGTGAAGCCTTTTTAAATCCAATATTTGAAACTTTTATATATTCAATTTGACAATATAAACTTCTTTAGAATTAGTACATAAGAATTTAGTTTCAATAAAGTTTTTGTGTTTTTCTGATAACTTTCATATTTGGGTGAATAGTGAAAAATACTATATTTTAACTGAAAACAACTTTTTTAATCAAAATAATTTATATTGTTAAATTATACATTTTAATGGTATGAAAGTATAAATAGATTATATTTTTACCATTTAATCCAATTATGGTCATTATAAGTAATTTCATTTTGAAATTGGACATAATCAAGTGTCAAACTTTTGATAGTTATTATTTCTTAAAAATACGCCTTTTGGTTTTAATAGCGGGAATTAATTTTAAATTAATAAATGAAACTTTTATGTTTTAAATTTGGTAAAATAGACATCATTTTTGGATTCAGAATATCGAAATTATCCTATGGTGAATTTTTTGGTATTTTTCTGAAAAAACTTCATTTTTTGATGAATAGTGAAACCACTAAGTGGTAGTTAAAAAATAGAATTTTTCATAAAACTTAATTTTACCACTTCTATGAGTTGAATTTTAAAAATCCGAGAGACACGGTTGATATCAGTAAGTAAAATGTGGTTCAATGAGATGAAAATAATTTTTGGTGAATAGTAACTTTTTACTTTTATTTACCACGGTTAAAAGTAAATAGGGTAATTAAAGATAAAACTGATATTATTTTTACCCTGACACATGTCCTAATTCTATTGGATAAAATTAATTCGACCAAAAACAATCTTAGGAATAAAATATGATCCTCTTTGGTCCACTTGGATTAGATTAGGACATTTATTATTATTTAATTCAAAGAAGAGTTAAAAGAGGTAAAATCAATGTTTTATAACTAAAAAAAATTTAATATAAGGTTACACATAAGATAAATTAGATTATAAATACTCATTAGAAAGATAAAAATATTTCATACATAATTATATTTTATTTATAATTTTTAGACATTAAATAATTTAATCTATTTATGACACAATGATGATGCAGTAATTACCATAATAGTGAAAAAATAAAATAATTGATATTATAAACACCCAAATAAATATAATTTGAGACTTTTTATGAATTAAACTAATTTTATAGGTTAATATGACATGTTAGGATTTATTTAATTAACTTTTTTCGAAGTAATCATTCTTTTATGATTTTTACAAAAATTAATTATTGAATAGTGTCAAAATTGACATAAAAGAGTTTTTTAAAAAAATATTATATTATTAATTGATATTAAATTCCTAAAAATCTAAGGTTCTTTCAAGAGACTTATATTATGATAGTTGTATCATTAATGGACCACTTGTGGGTCTCTTGGATGTATATAGTAAGTTTATTAACTATATATTATAAAAATACAATGTGACATGGTAAGTGTTAAACTAATTAACCAAGAGTTAAAACTAAAAGATAAGGTCAATATAATGACTCAAACCTGTCTAAAATCTATTGGTTGAAATTACTTCGACCCATACCCACCTTATACTTTGAATAATAAACTTTGGATCCATTAGAAACCGAATATGAATTTATTATAAATTAATACTTTAAGTTTTTCCAAAAGAGCCCCTCCTCCCCCTTATAAAAGGACCCAACTTCTAACCAATTATTAACACCTTAAAAGCCTTTTGGTTTGGACAAACCCTACCCAAATAATCTCTCAACTTCCCTAAATTAATCCTAGAGGACTTAGTTTGATCATAAATCCAACATATAGAGCCCTTTTGATCAAATCAAAAGGAAGAACCTGAAGAAGAGGTAACGTCTTCACCACCCTCTTTAAAGTTCCTTTCCTCTTCAACTTCTTCTTTCCTTGTTATTTCTATTCTAAAATAATAACTCCAGTATATTCTATATACTGTGATGTTATTATAATTATGGAACAAACAAAGTCATTATTCTACCCATCCCTTGAATGACATGTCACCATACGTGTGTACGTACGGCCTATCGTCTCCACGTTGTGGTGTAATTGTTATTCAATATATTATTTTTTAGATGGTTATAATAATGATGTATAATTCATGTAAATAATAAATATAACATGATAATGATTCTGTATATATGATATACCATCCAATTATATATTATTTTAATATCAAAAGAATGATATTTTCGCTCATGCGTACGTACGGATTACCGTCTCCACGACGCGATGAGATTCATTTCCAAGTTCACCATTCATCAACGATTATAAAAATATATATTACTAATAAGTATGTAATATATGAAATAATAATGCTACTTTAGATATATATATTTATATATATATAATTATTTATGTACTTACATTCAATTACTTCCGATCAATACTATATGAAAACAGAAACAGCGTTTATGCGTACGTACGGACTACCGTCTCCATAAACGGTGTTTTCCATTTTATATATATGCCTATTATACATATTTATATTCTAAATATATATGATATATTTATCATGTTTTATATTCTGGAAGTATTTAAATCATAATCTAAGTGATACAATCAATAGTCACAAGTTAAAACATGTATGATAAAGAAAGCGATTATTGCCCGAAATGTTAATTTAACATGGAAATTATTATTAAATGGGTTGTATAAAGTCATAAATGAATCATGTATGATATCATAAATATTAATATGGTTCTGGTATAATTTAATAACATACTATGATCTTCGTATAGAAGGTTAAACGTACCCTTGACTAAAGGAAAGTGAAAGGTAAGGGGTTTTCATCTCACTCCTTATTCCCGTGAGATTCATGCCATATTGACACTATTACCTTTTGTGTGGTGTATTTACTACCCATAATTGTATTATTTGTGTAATACACTTTAATTTATGTGTATTTACATATTCATTCTATGATACCTCTTTCATGGGTTGTATGTTTCGTAAGTTACCAAATTGGTAATGGTTAATTCCTCAATCTCATTATTATCCGAGATTGTTTATGTGTATGTATTTACTGGGACATTTTTATCATCCATGTCCATTTTTCATAAAAATGATTTAAAAATGAATATTTTAAGGATTTTTAAAGGTAATCTTTATAAAGATCATAATTTCAAATGTTTTAAAGATTTATCTTTCTAAATCATTTTAATTAATGTCCATGTTTTCAAAATGATTTTAAGGATTTATTTATATGGACATGACTGTTTTGAAATGATAATTCTTTTCAAAAGTTTCAAAGTGGTATGAGACACTTTGATTCAAAAATCTCTTTTAAATTACTTCCTTTATAAATGTGTGACTTTTAAATGATTTTACAAAAAGGATATTTCTCTCAAAAAAATTTACTCATCATTTTCATCTATGTCAACATCCTTTGATGGATTTTAAGCTTATTTGAAGTTGATTTATTATAAAAAACTTCCATTGAAGGTTTTGTGATATGTTTGACTATGGATGTGTTATTTTTATACCATTCATGGTTTATGGAGAAAGTATTGACATTTCGTATTCTAGTTTTAATACGAATGTTTATGTTATGTTTAAACATGTTCATATGAGGAATGCATTGGACTTAATAAGTGACGGGTGGAGCCCACTATAGCTCATCGATGCATCGGTAGGTCTCATGAGACAAACTAGTGTCTTGGCACGAGGCCTTGACAAAATCTTATTTGTAGTCTTGGCACAAGGCCTTGGCTACCTGGTTATGATAGTCTAGCATTATGCATTCCATCATTATGAAAGTGGTTAGTGATATTTCAAGTGATTATTCAACTAGTAGAATATCCATGTGAATAAGTAAATGGCATTATTTCATTTTATTTTTGCCACATTATGTTGAAGTTCAAGTTTAAAAGGCTTTTGTTTTAGTTATACATTACCTTAAATGTTTATGCTTATTTATGAAAGTTCCTGTTGTATTGTTTACCCTTACTGAGCATTTGAGCTCACCCCTTTCTATGTTTTATTTTTTCCAGGATTCCAAGAAGTGTATTGTGATTGATATGTAGGGTTAAGCCAAGGGAATAATGGCATTCATAAATATTATCTATGTTGTTTTTTATGTCTTAAAGTGCAATGTAACATTCATGTATGTAATCTATTTTCCAAGACTACTAAACTAATCGGTCCTTCGGGACTTGATTCCTTGTAATCATGCCAATGTATTAAAATAATGCACCGACTCTAGGTAAATGGGGTCGGGGTGTTACATGAAGAGTCATGGCACCGAGACGTCCTCCCGTTGTACGTCAGGAACCAGGCAGTGACCGTACGCCTGATACAACAGATCAGGGACTACCAATAGTTCCACCTATTGTTTCAGACATGGAACCTGTGGTGATTATAGACACTGGTACTGATGCTCAGTTCAGAGAGGGTTTCATGAGATTCATGCAGACATTCTGGGGAGCTCAGCATCCTGCCCCATCTATGGCAGAGCTGATGCGGGTTTTTCAGCAGCAGCATCCTCCCACATTCACAGGGGACGGAGGACCATAGGTTGCAGAGTCATGGCTAGAATCCATGTTATCCATCTTCGAGCACCAAGAGACGCCTCCAGAGAGTATAGTAAAGCTTGTGACTTATATTCTATGATATTCCACCAAGAGATGGTGGGATGTGGTTTTGCAGGTAGGGCACCAACAGGCTATGGCTTGGGATGAGTTTCAGCGTACGTTCTACGACTACTTCTACCTGGTGACGTTGAGGGCTGATAGAGCCAAAGAGTTCATGAACCTGCAGTAGGGTACTCTCATGGTTATGGAGTATTACTCTTGCTTCACAGAGTTATAGTGTTTCACTCCCGTTCTGGGGAATGAAGAGTTGTTTTTAGAGAGGAAGTTTGAGGAAGGCCTCAGACTGGATATCAGATCATAGGTGAACATCTTTTAGTTGACTTATATTATTCTGATAGTCAACTAGGAGCTTATCATGGAGATAAATCAGAGGGAGGCTAGAGATGTGGACTAGGGTGGTTCAGCATCCAAGGCTGATTCATTTCAAATAGACAGCATGAAGCGCCACCAAGAGTCTACATGAGGTGACCTGAGGAATCGAGGTATTCCTTTTGGTAGACGGGATCTTCCTTCTAACAACCAAGTGGTGTGTTATCAGTGTGGAAATGCCCGAGATACCCAGTGGAGTGCCGATCTTGCGGCAAGATGGGTCATCTGCAGCGTTTCTATAAGGTTCTCCTTCCAGTGGCTAGTGAAGGAGGATCAGTTTTGACTCCGCGTACAGTAGCAGGATTACCAGTTCCACAGTAGACTGGGGGATGGAGTTCTTCAGGTCGTTCAGGCTAGGGTAGAGGTCGTGGACATAGTGGTCAGGCTTATGGAGGGTCAGCTCATGGATCTCAGGCTGCTACATAGGGCTGCAGTGCAGGCCAGACTTTTGCAGTAGGGCAGATTCATCAGGAGCAGGATCCTGGACCTTCTATAGTTCGATGTATGATTTTAGTAGCCTCAGTTTTATCCTCTGCACTGTTTGATACAGTAGCTTATCATAGCTTTATTTCTATGCATAATGTGGAAAGCCTTAGACTTACTGTTTATAATTCTGAGGATATGCTGACGCTAGATACTCCCTTGGGAGTTAGAACTGCTAGCATGTGTATGTGCTTAGACTGCCCCCTTGAGGTTGGTGGGTGTCGTTTTTCATGGAATATCTATGTTTTGGAGATGAGAGGCTATGATGTCATTCTCAGGATGGACTAGTTAGTTCCCTTCCAGACCTTTGTCGATTTTCTTCCAGTGGTTGATCTGTTTCCAGATGTCCTTCTAGAAGAATTTTCAGGTTTGCCTCTGGAGCGAGAGGTATACTTCTCTATTGATCTTGTTCCAGGAGTAGCACCGGTATCCATACCTCCTTATAGTATGGCTACACCTAAGTTACAGGATCTCAAGAAGTAGTTGGAGGAGTTGCAGGAAAGAGGTTTTATCCGACCCAATACTTCTTCTTGGGGTTCGCCCGTTCTGTTTGCAAAGAAGGCGGATGGTACTTTATGGATTTGTGTGGACTATCAAAAGCTAAACTAGTTTATGGTAAAGAATCGATATCCATTTCCACATATAGATGGTATCTTTGATTAGCTTCGAGGAGCCAGAGTGTTCTCGAAGATTGACTTGAGATCCGGCTATCATCAGTTGTGTGTCAGACCATCTGATATACCTCTTACATCCTTCCGGGGCAGGTATGGTCTGTATGAGTATTTGGTTATGTCGTTCGGTCTCACGAACACGCCAGCAGTTTTCATGGCACTGATGAATAGAGTTTTCCATACTTACTTATATTCTTTCGTGGTGGTTTTCATGTACGATATCTTGGTGTACTCTCACACTCGACACGACCATGCTACCCATCTTGAGATCATTTTGAATACACTGAGTGAGCATCAGTTATATGCTAAGCTCTCAAAGTTCCACTTTTGGATGGATGAGATTCACTTCCTGGGTCATTTCATCTCAGAGACAGGAGTATCAGTAGACCCAGAGAAGGTGAGAGCAGTAGTTACCTAGGAGCAGCCGAAGAATGTCTTCGAGGTATGAAGTTTCTTAGGACTGGATGGTTACTACAGGTGGTTTATACAGGACTTCTCATGATTAGTATCACCATTGACGGGCTTGACTAAGAATGGGGTGAAGTATGTTTGGTCAGAAGCCTTTGATTCATCCTTTCAGGAGCTGAAGGGGAGATTGAATTCAGTACCGATTCTAGTGTTGCCGGAGCCGGGAAAGAGTTATATAGTTTTCTGTGATGCATCTGGCATTGAGCTTGGAGTAGTGCTTATGCAGGAGGATCGTGTTGTTGCATATGGATCTCAGCAATTGAGGCCACATGAGAGGAACTATCCTACGCATGACCTGGAGTTGGCTGCAGTTGTTCATGATTTGCGTTGTTGGAGACATTATCTTCTCAGAGAGAATTTTGTGGTATATACTGACCACAAGAGCCTCAAGTATATCTTCACATAGCGTGACTTGAATTTGAGACAGCGAAGGTGGGTTGAGTACCTATAGTCTTTTGATTTCGAGCTTGCTTATACGCTTGGGAAAGGCAATGTTGTGGAAGATGCACTGAGCAAGAGGACACAGATACAGGCAGTTTAGGAAGCCAGCAGTGAGTGGCATCTTATGGATCTGTTCTCTGAAATGTATTTGGAGGTTCACGACTGACAGGGTTAGACTTTTCTTTCTTCTTTAGCTGTTACCTCTACCCTTCTTGACCGAGTTCGAATGAGGTAGCTATCAGATTCTGAAGGCCTAGTCATACGGGAAAGCATGTCAGGAGATGACCCTCTTCCCGGATGGACCATAAGCGAGGGTGAGATCTTGTGTTTCCAGGGACACGTATGGGTGCCAGCAGATATACGCGAGGCTGATGCGAGACTTTAATTCCTTAGTTTGGGCAGTTCATCCTGGTGTCACCAAGATGTATCGTGATCTACACCGCGAGTATTGGTGGCCAGGTATGAAGAGAGATGTTGCTGGTTTTGTCATGAGGTGTTCCACCTGTCAGCAGGTGAAGGCGGAGCACTAGCGACCAGCAGGGCTTTTACAGAAGCTACCCATTCTCGAGTGGAAGTGGAATGATGTCGCGATGGACTTCATGATAGGTTTATCCATATCTCCTCGAGGGAATGACGCGGTATGGGTTGTCATTGATAGGCTCATGAAGGTTGCTCACTTGTTGCTGATTAAGGAGACCTTCGGTGATGATGAGCTTGGATGGTTGTATATCCGTGAGATTGTACGCTTGCATGAGGTTCCGAGTACTATCATTTCAGATAGGGAAGCCCGCTTTACGTCACATTTCTGGAAAGGGCTATAGAAGGATTTGGGTACACAGGTACTTCTGAGTATGGCTTACCATCCCCAGATAGATGGCTAGTCAGAGCACACGATTCAGGTGCTAGAGGACATGCTAAGAGCATGCGTCCTTGATTTTGGAGGTTCTTGGGAGAGACATATACCTCTAGTGGAGTTTTCCTAAAATAATAGTTTTCAAGCAACTATTCAGATGGCGCCTTACGATGCTTTGTACGGTAGGTCGTGCCTGTCACCCTTGTGTTGGCTGGAGGTAGGAGAGGTAGCTATGTTGGGACCTCGTCTTGTTCAGGAGACCAGAGAACAGGTGGAGTTGATTTGGAAAAGGATGGCTACTGCAAAATCTCAGCAGAAATCTTATACTGATCAGCAGAGACGACCTTTGGAGTTTAAGGTCGGAGATCAGGTTTTCCTACGTGTTACCCCGAGGTTGGGACACAAGTGGATCAGGAGACAGGGTAAGCTTTCACCGAGATATGTTGGGCCGTTTGAGGTTCTGGAGAGAGTTGAGTTGGTTTCTTATAGGTTGCAGTTACCTCAGAGGTATCAGGCTATGCACAACGTCTTCCATGTTTCTCAGCTTCGACGCTATTTTCTCAGACCCATCTCATGTTTTTCAACCCAAGGAGGTTGAGCTGGAGCAGTATGCATCATTCAAGGAGCATCCTATCAGGATTTTTTATCGTAGTGAAAAGGTACTTGATGGTCGGTTTTTTCCTCTAGTACGGTTGTTATGGCATCACGACCCTGTATAGGACGAGACTTGGGAGAGGGAGGCTGATATGTGATCACAGTGGCCATAGTTGTTCGAGGTTTCTTCTTAGACACCTTGTTAGGGAAATTCGAGGATGAATTTCTTTAAGTGGGGGAAGTTTGTAAGAACCCGGATCTTCTTTTCAGGTATGTTTTTCCTTTTTCTAGAGTTTTTGAGAAAAGAGGAGTTTTTGGAAATTTTTGAAGTACATGTTGTGTACTTTATAAGTACACGCCATGTAATTTGATGTCGCTCGAGGCCATGTGCTAGCTGTATCATGGCCACACACACGGCCATGTAAGGGTGATGTGGAGGCCGCTTAATACAGAGTACGGAAAAGCCTAGTACATGTCGTTTACTCCAAAAGTACACGTCGTGTACTTTCCTTTTTTTGTTAAACGGACCGGGGTCGCGTCTTAACCCCAAAATTATCTTCTTCTCCAGCTTCTTCAACCAGGAGTGAGGGTACGGCTGAAAATCTTCTCCGAGCCGCCGATCCGTCACTGGTTATCTGAATCGAACACTGTCGGTTGCAATAGAATTGCAGCAGTGAGTTCTTGGTTCTTCTTTGGTCGTGCTTCCTAATTCTTTCTCTTATGATAGTTATAGTAGGTTGAACGTTTTAGATGTTTTTGCAGATCTACTCCATTCTATGCTGATTCACAGGACAAGGATCAATTATATTAATCTCCTAGGATTGAGGTAGGTGGTTTGTTACCCTATGTTGAATTTCTTTGAGTTTTTGTGAAAAAGTGTCGGATTCCCATGTTTCAGGTATCTCGGATTAGGTATTTTGGTCCTATTGTTTAATTTCCTTAGATTTATTGTTAGCTTAAGGTTAATTTATAATAATATATACTTTTTTTCATGTTTGAGGATCACCCCATGGGTGTTATCCCTATTTGGATATTTATCGCCGTTTGGAACAGTTTTCCTGCAAGGAAAACCCTTTTTCAATTGCTAGTTTTCTTGTTATAACTGATTGCATGTGTTGCCTGCTATTTTAATGCTTTTGATGCATTGTAGATTTTAGCCAAATAGTTTCTAAACTTACTTAGGGATACTGATAGTCGATTACGCACGACTGGACTGCTCAGGGCTGTGAGAACCTAGTGTCGGAGACCAAAGAGGGAATAGACGATTAAGTGCTTCCCTAGGGGGTCTGTTGGAATTAGTTTCTTACGCAAGACCTATGGGAATTGGACTTTTTTCTTCCTAAGAGTGTCCTCAGTTTATGCATGTATCGAGACCACAGGAGGAATTAGACGTAATATCTTCCTTAGAGAGTCTGTAGCTATCGTTGCAAGACCATAAGGGAATCGACGTGAGTGCTTCCCAGAGTGTATGTGCCTTTGTATGTTTACTTGAATATAGGGGTCTACTAGTTTGAGCCACCCAGAGAGTCAGCGTGAATGTAGGTTTTTTGGTTGGTTTAGATGAGTCTGCCAAGACAAAGCACAAGCTTGGATCTATTGGCCTGCTTGTTTGTTTAGGTAGTCTTTTGATGCCTGTTGTGTTACCTGTTTACCTTGGAATATAGAGATTTTCTAGATTCCTTGGTTGTTTAATTAAATGAATGAATTAATTGTTAAATGAATGTGAATGTTAATTGGTAGGATTGTTTACATGTGTACTCCTAGTTCATTGCTACATTTACTTTCATTACTTATGCTATATTACTCACTGACAGTAGGGCACAGATATTGTGGTGGTTGCCTACTGGGATTAGTCTCACACCCTGTTTGGGTCCTACTTTTTGGCCCAAACAGGTTATACGGTTGCAGGTGTGGATGGGGATTGTGGCCCTTCTACTTCAGGTACATGATTGCTGGTTGAATCTGGAGAGCATATGACCGAGCTTAAGCTTGCGATGCTACTGGAGTTACTGTTTATTTTTTGTAATTTTTTTCTCAGTTATATTTCAGCACGTTGTTGTGTTTTCTTCTTTCCTTAGATACTTGTACCTGTTGCATCATTATCATCATTACTATATATTCATTACTTCTGCTGTTTAGTTTCAGTCATTGTATGTTGTTTACTACTTCCGCTATTGACTGTTATTTCCTTTCCCTTGTATACCTTACCAAATGAGGTCATAGTTTCCCCAATAACTCACCAAGGCCCTCGCTGCTAGTCAGCAGCCTCTGGCATTTGGAGAAATGCACTTGAGTTCATGTGGTGAACCGGGTATGGGGCACCAGTTGAGTGGCTCCGGATTCGGGTCATTACATTAATAACATTAAACTTGAATTTATTCTTTCTCTTACACATCCTTATAACATATAAAGAAATTTAAAAATGTGGGATGAGCATAAAAAGTTTGGTAAGGGTTATAAAAAGAAAGAAAGAAACCATTATTCCATGAGTACTTATAAACATATGAAATCATTTTTACAAAGACATACTTATCACCCATAAAGTATTATATAATTTGTGAAACATGTGATTCCCATAAAATATAGAAAACATAAATAAAACCATAAAGTTATTTTGGGGAATTACTTAATTAATATTATAGCTCTTGTGGCTACCATATGATTTTTAACCCTTATGGATACCTTACAATGTAACTCTCATGGTTACCTTATAGTGTAACCATCGCAATTACGCTTGTTGTAACCATACGAGAAACCTCCAACTTACACATAACCAATCAATTGTAGAGAGATATAGTTCACACCCTTCATCATAAACAATTCCCAAGAACCATAACATAATAATAAAATAATAATACTTGCATAAAAATATCCCTTTTGAATTTTTTAAAAATAGAAGTTTAAAAGAGGATTTTAAAAGAAAAGTCCCTTACAAATATCCTATAATTGAAGTGAAAATTAATAGAACAAATGGAATATGTGTATGATATGTAAATCCACATAATAAAATATAATATAAACAAAAAATTCATAACACAAATAATATTAGTACCATATAATCAATAAAGTAGAAGGTTAACCCAAAGAATAGAAATTGGGTTAAGAATTCCCTTACCTCAGGTTTGTCTTAATTCAAACGTATTTAAACCTCCTAAATAATGGTTAAAATAGTGATATTAATATTTTATAGAAAAATATTCATATTTATAACACCTTATATGATCATTTTATAACATCATTTCACACTTTTATTAATAATATTTTGTTATTTCCATTGTTTCGGGTGCGTGCTTTGCACAGTTTCCACGGTCGATTCGTAATGGATTTTCTTGCTGAATGCGAACGAAACTCTATAAGTGGAATGAAAGGGTATTAATATGTTTCCATAATATTAAATGATACCATATATCTTTTTTTTCATAAATTATGATGAAAAATTAGATAAAATATTAATGATATTCGTTTAGATCATTTTGGCGGTTCTTCGATAATCACGAGCTAGTTTCGCTATATAATTTAATATTATGTATATATGTCAATTATAGAACATAAAGGAGGTTATAAAATAAACTTTAAAATCTGTTTCAACCATTAAAATGGTTTTATAACCATATTTTAAGGAATTAATGAAAATTGAAAACACATCATCCACGATGTCGGTAAATCGACACATCACAGTTGGTGTTTTTATTTTTAGAATAAGAGGGAGAGGAGAGGAAGTATGATGATGAATTTTTCCATAAACATGATAAAATTATAGTATATATATGATAATATATTTTTAATTCCTCTTAGATAAGGGTAGGTGAATAGATTATAAGAAAATAAAAATAATTGAAATGAAATTAAAAGGAAATGAAAGAGGATTTTTACCTCTTGATCTCTTCTGCTTGAGATCCTCCTTAAGGCCCTTGGTTTTGGCCATCTGGTGAGACCAGAAGGTCTTGGACGTGGAGAAGAGCCTTGAGAAGATTATTGGGAATAATTTTTTTAATTATCAAATCTTTAGAGGTGTGAAGAGAAGAGGGGGTGAGGGGTGGTATTTATTGTGGAGGAGGGGGGTTTCATTATTTTAATCATTATTTCATTATTTTTCTCAAGAAAAGAAATGGTGTTGGTTCTTATGAATAAAAATAATAAAGATAACATGTGAGTTTAAATAAATGTAACTTACATCATCCATGATGTTAGGAATAGTGTATTTAACATATAATGTATATATATGGTAAATTACCGTATTTCACTATTCACCAAAAATTCAAGTATTTCAGAAAAATCCCAAAAAATTACCCTAACCATTTTTCAATGTGTATAATTAAAAAATTAACTCATTTTTATCAAAATGGTTTTCTAAATATGAGAAATTTAATTTTTAAATAAAATCATAATTTATTCGAAAAATAACAATTTTAAAACTATAACTGATTTTATAACACCTTGAAAAAAAATCAAGGTGTCATAAAATTATCTTATAACCATAAGATAATAATTTATGATTAAATTTTATGAAAATAAAATTTCTTTTAAATTATTAAATTAATCAAAAATAATAATAAAATATTTATGACTTACAAAAATACCAACACTTATACTATGATCATATTTTCATTTAAAATATGCCTAAATTGTATTTATACATTCATGGGTGAGAATACTATTTATTTTCACAATTCATTATTCATAAATATCATATTACTATTTATAAGGGTGTCATTACTATTCATAAGGGTAAGTTACTATTCATAAAAAATTAAGGTGATCTTATCTGACTCTAAATATCTTACTTATCACAACTGTGTATGTTTGTTTTTTGAAATTCAAATCATAGAAATAGCAAAATTATGTTTAACAGCTAGGTTATAACTACCTCCTTAAAACAAAGTGTCATTACATAGAGAATCAGTGTTTCATGCATTTCATTCTATATTAAAATTTATTTGTAAATCCATAAGGTGTTACATTCTCCCCACCTTCTGAAAATTGCTTCCCCGCAATTTTTTTATTTACTTATTAAATAAGTGAGGTTACCTTTCCCTCATAACATTTTTAGATTCTGATGTTACTTCTTCAACTATGTGGTTTCTCTACCAAACCTTAACCTGGTGCATTGCCTTATTCCGCAATAATTTCTCTCTTTGATCAATAATTTGAATAGGTTTCTCTTCATAAGAAAGGTTCTCTTCTAGCTGAACTACTTCTGGGCACAAAACATGAGATGAATCTGACACATATATTTTCAACATCAAAACATGAAAAACAATATGTACCTAAGATAAACTCGAAGGCAAAGCTACTCAGTAGGCAACTGTTCCAACTTTATCAAGGATTTCATATGGTTTATTGAACTGTGGACTTAGATTTCCTTTCTTACCAAAATGCATAACACTTTTCCATGGTGAGATTCTAAGAAAAACATGATCACCTACCTTGAAAGAAAATTCTTTCCTCCTGCCATCTTCATAACTTTTTTTCTTTCTCTAAGTTGTCCTCATATGTTGTTATATCATCTCCACTTTCTCATTCACTTCCTCTACTAATTATGTTCCACCAACTTCCTTTCCCCAACTTTATCCTAAAATACTGGATTTTGATGCTACTTCCCATATAATGCCTCAAAAGGTGTCATTTTTATACTAGAATGAAAATTGTTATTATAAGAAAACTCTACTAAAGAAAAATGTTGATCCCAAATTCCCTGGTAGTCCATTGAACAAGATCAAATCATATCCTCCAGTGTCTAAATTTTTCTCTCAGTCTTTTCATCATATTGAGGATGCAAAGCAGTGCTAAAATTTAATTTTATGCCCAACGACTTCTGAAGGCCTTTCCAAAAGTTAGAAGTGGACTTCAGATCATGGTCAGATATAATTGAAATATTAAATCCATGTAACCTTCCAATATCTTTGAGTTATAGTCGAGAAAGCTGGTCCAAAGACATGGTATCTCTAATAGGAAGGAAATGTGCAGATTTAGTCAGTCGATCAACAATAACCCAAATCATATTGTTACCTTGAGATGTCTTTGGTAGTCCCACCAAGAAGTTCATGGATATATTTTCCCATTTCCAATCTGTCACTGGAAAAATCTGAAACATCCCCTTTGGTATTTGTCACTCTACTTTAACCTATTAACATTTCAAACATTTCATGGTAAAATTAGCAATATCACTTTTCATTCCATCCCACTAGTAATACTCCTAAAAATCTATGTACATATTAGTATAGTCAGGATGAATTGAAAATAGAGAACTATAAACCTCATACAACAATTCTTTCTTCAGCTGGGAATCACAAGGCACACATAATATTTTTCCAAATCTCAAAACAAAATCTTTATCAAGGTTAAATTCTAGAAACTTACCCATTTTAACCATTTATACCTTTCTATGCAGCTCACAATCTTCCTTATATGCTTGCTTAATTCTGTATGATAGAGATGACTGCACTGACACCTAAAACAAATTATAGAAATTTCCTACACCAACAACTTCCAAGCTGAAATTTATCAAATCATTGATCAAGGGGTCTTGTTCCAAACATAACATTTTTAATGATGTGTGATGTTTTCAACTCAATACATCTGCCACTTTGTTTGGTATTTTGGGATGGTAGTTCATCATGCATTCATAATCCTTTATCAATTCAATCCATATTCTTTGCCTCGTGTTTAATTCCTTATTAGTGAATATATACTTCAGACTTTTATAATTATTATATATTTCATAATTGGATCCGTATAAATAATGCCTCTAAATTTTCAAAGTAAAAACCACGGTTTCTAATTCCAAATCATGTGTGGGATCATTTAACTCATGATTATTTAGTTGTATTAAAGTATAAGCAATTACCTGATCATTCTACATCATAACACAACCAAGTCCCTTCAATGAATCATCACTGTAGATGAAAAATTCACCATTTTTGGATGGCAGGATCAAAACTGGATCATTTACCAATCTATTCTTCAGTTCCTGAAATAAAACATCACATTCTTCTGTCCAAATAAATTTAACCTTTTTTGTGTTAACTTTGTTAATGGGATAGATAACTGTGCAATGTTTTTAACAGAACATTGGTAATAACCTACTAATCCATGAAAACTATGAATCTATATAACATTTATAGGTCTTGTCCATTCATCAACCACTTTATTTTTGGTAGGATCAATTGTTATTCCACCCGTATTTATAATTCTCCCATGAAAAGAAATTTGTTTCCACCAAAAATCACATTTGATAATTTTTTTGTATAACTTCTTTTATTTGAGAGTTTTCAAGAAAATACTTAAATGATTTTCATGATCCTTATAAATTTTTTAAAAGACCAAAATATCATCAATAAAAATAACAACAAACATATCCAAATATTCATGGAATGAGATCCATGAATACAGTAGGGTCGTTTTTTCAACCAAAGGGCATAACAAAAAACACATAATGCCCATATCTAGTATGAAAAGTAGTTTTTAGGATTTCATCCTCCTTCACCTTTAGCTCATGGTATCCAGATCTCAAGTTAATCTTGTAAAAATACTAAGATCCATATAGTTGATCAAACCAGTCATCGATATGAGGAAAAGGATACTTATTCTTAACAGTAATGTTATTAAAATCTCTATAATAAATGAAATATCTCATGGAACCATATTTATTTTTAACAAACAAAATAGGAGCACCCCATGGTGAAGTTAGAGGATGAATAAAGCCTTTATCAAATAACTCCTGAAAATGATTTTTCAATTCAAGAAGTTTTACTTGATCCATTTGATAAGGGGTTTTGGAATTGGATTAGCATTAGGAACCAAGTCAATAGTAAATTCAACTTCCAATCAGGTATAAAACTAGGTGACTTGTTAGGAAAAAACATCAAGGTATTTGTTTACCACCGGTACATCATTAATCTGAATAGTTCCCTTGTTTTCAACAATATGAACAAGATAACTTTAATTTCACTCTTTTAATAGTTTCTCATCTTCCTGGTATATTATCAATTTTATAGGTTCATTCTTGTATACAAACTAAAACTCTTTCTAAAAAACAACTTATTTAGCTCTACACTCAATCTTAGCATGATAAACAGAAATCCAATCCATACCTAGAATGACATAAATCTATAATAAGGTAAAAAACAAGGTTTGCAGGTAATTTGTTTCTACATACAATAATAAGAATATTTTTATAATTTCTTTTTTTTTGTAATATTTCCCTCAAGTGTTTTAACTATATGTTCTGGTCTTATTTTTTGAGGTGAAATTTCCAATTTACCAGAATATTTCTCAAAAATAAAGGAATGTGTGGACCCTGTATCAAACAAGTCATTAGAAAAATCTGAGAAAAAACCAAGTACCTGATACCACTTCATTGGATGTGCCAACAGCTGCTGACGCATTCGCAAAGGATCTCACTACACCTTTCTTCTTATAATCTGGTTGTTTCCCATCATTTGGATCTTTCTTTGGGAAGGTATTTTCATAATGACACATCTCACAACATTTGAAACTCTTTACAGTTTTCTTATTAGAATTGATCTTAAGATCATTTCCATTAAAATCTCAATCCATATTTCCAAACATGAAACATCGAAAACACTTCCCGGTTTTGGTAAGACATTCCCTAGGGTTCTTTTTACCACGATTTTCACAAACTGAAAACTGGACTTTATTACCATCAGATTTATTTGATTGATTATTACACATCGCTTTCCATATAGACCTCTTCCTCTGATTGTTTTCAAAGTACACATGATCATAAACAAACTCTATTTATACCCTCTCAGCACATCATACAAGTTTTATTAACTTTTTAATTATCAAGAGACCAATACCCTTCGGTATCTTGGCTTCAATCCTAAGTAAAAATGATTGATTTTGCTATCAAGATCCCGAATAAGATTTGAAGCATACCTTTCTAGTTGAGTGAAGGTTGTTTCATATATATCCATATAATATTCCTCATTTTTCTTCAATTTAAGTAATTTTTTTTTCATTCTAAGTTGAACCACCTTACGAAAATATTTTTCAAGGAAAAAATTTTTAAATTCATCTCATTCCAAGGCATCAATATCATTACCATTCCAAATATTCTTGACCATTGACCACCACTGGATAGATTCACCTTCTAAATGATAAATGGAAAGACAGACCTTTGGATTATCTGAACACCCCATGACATCAAATATATTTTCAAGGGATTTAATCCATCCTTCAACCACCACTGGGTCAGAAGATCCACTTAAAACAGTAGGGTGTTGCCTCATAAAATGTTCCACTATCTTCATGTTCTTTCGTGGTAGTTATGGTTGTTCTATTTCATGGATTCCATCACCATTTATAGCCTTCATCAACTAATCTATTACTATTACAAACTATTTGGTTCTAATTCCCACTATTCTAGGTTGCGGATTTAGAAAGATATCATCCTCTCGGCGCCTTCCTACTTCAGCTTCTCTGTTTCTTCTGTGGAAAACCATTATGAACAAACATATTTTAGATGAAGAAAAATGGTAATATTTAAATTATATATCATTTCAACATAAATATACAGTAAAATTCATTTATGGTATTTTATTAACATCATCCCAACCCCCAAAGTTAACTAAATCGTGCTCTGATGCCAACTATAAGGATCTGACCTTAAACATTACATAATCTAGTTAAATCAACTAGATTTCACTTCTTTACAATCCCAAATATCTTTTCAGTATATATTTTTAGAATGTTAATAAATAATTGATACATGTCAACCCACAAGCATACAAAGTGGGTACCACTAAAATATTATCCATAAAATTTTAAAAATATAACATGATTTTTTTTACAAAACTTTATAACATTAAACTTGACTTCCTTATTTCTCTTAAACATATTTATAACCTATGAAAACATTTAAAAACATGGGATGATCATAAAAAGCTCAATAAGGGATATAAAAATAAGGAAATAAACCATTTAACCATGAATACTTATAAACCTATGAAATCATTTTCACAAATACATACTTCTCACTCATAATGTGTTATATACTTACTTTGTGAAACATGTGATTTTCATAAAACATAGAAAACATAAATAAAACCATAAAGTTATCTTGGGGCATTAATTATTTAATATTTTAACCCTCACAGATACCTTACAATTTGTAACCCTCGTAGCCACCTTACAATGTAACCCTCATGACTACCTTATGGTGCAACCATTGCAGTTACGCTTGGAGTAACCATACGGTCAACCTCAAAATTACACATAGCCAATGCATTGGAGGGAGATATAGGTACCACCCTTAATCATAAACAATCCTCAGGAATGATAACATAATCATAAAAATACTTTCATAAAAACATCCCTTTTGAATTTTGTAAAGATAGAAGTTTAAAAGAGGATTTTAAAAGAAAAGTCCCTTACAAATATCATATAATTGAAGTGATAATGAATGGAATATTTGTATGCACTATAAATCCACATAATAAAACATAATATAAACCAAAAAATAATTACACAAATAATATTAGTGCCATATAATCAATTAAGTATAAGGTTATCCCAAATAATGGAAATTGGGTTCAGAATTCTCTCACATCGGGTTCGTCTTACATTAAACATGTTTAAACCTTCTGTATAATGAATAAAAGAGTGTTATTAATATTTTAAAGAAATATATTCATATTTATAAAACCATATATTATCATTTTATAACATCATTCCACACAATTATTAATAATATTTTGTTATTTCCATTGTTTCAGGTGTGTGCTTTACACGGTTTTCATAGTCGGATAATAATAGATTTTCTTGTTGCATGGAAGTAAAAAACTCCAGAAGTGGAATGAAATGGTATTAATATGTTTTCAGAATATTAATTGATACCCTATATAATGTTTTTCATATATGACGATGAATCATTAGATAAAACATTAATGATGTTTGTTTCGATCATTTTGGTGGTTCTTCGATAATCTCATACTAGTTTCGTTATATAATTTAATATTATGTATATATGTTAATTACAGAACATAAAATAGGTTATATAATACACTTTAAAATATTTTTAAATCATTAAAATGTTTTTATAACTATCTTTTAAGTAATTAATGTAAATTAAAAATACATCATCCAAGATGTCGGTAAATCGACACATCACAAACGGTGTTTTTATTTTTAGAATAAGAGGGAGAGAAGAAGTATGATGATGATTTCTTTCATAAACATGATAAAACTATAGTATATGTATGATAATAGAGTTTTCATGCCTCTTGTATAAGGAGAGGTGAATAGAGTATAAAAAAAATAAAAAGAATTGAAATTAAATTAAAAGGAAATGAAAGAGGATTTTTACCTCTTGATCTCTTCTCCTTGAGATCCTCTTTAAGGCCCTTGGTTTTGGAATTTTGGTGAGACCATAAAGTATTGGAAGTGGAGAAGAGCCTTGGGAATTGTATTGTTTATAATTTGGATGGTGCTCAAATATTGAGAAGTGTGAGGAGAAGAGGGGGCGAATGGTGGTATTTATAGTGGAGGGGGTCCATTATTTTAATCATTATTTTATTATTTTCCTCAAGACAAGCAATAATGTTGGTTCTTATAACTAAAAATAGTAAATAGATCATGTGAGTTCTAACCAAGGGTTCTTACATCATCCATTGTATTAGGAATAGTGTATTTAACATATAATGTATATTGACGGTAAATTACCGTATTTCACTATTCACAAAAATTCAAGTATTTCATAAAAATCCCAAAAAATTCATCCAAACCATTTTCCGATGTGTAGAATACAAAAATGAACTTAATTTTAACAAAATAATTTTATAAATATGAGAAATTTAATTTTTAAATAAAATCATAATTTATTCGAAAAATAACAATTTTGAAGCTATAACTGATTTTATAACACCTTGAAAAATTAATCAAGGTCTCATAAAATTATCTTATAACCATTAGATAATAATTTATGATTACATTTTATGAAAATATATTTTCATTTAATTATTAAATTAATAAAAAAAGTAATTAAATATTTATGACTTACAAAAATACCAACACTTATACTATGATCATATTGTCATTTAAAAGATGACTAAATTTTATTTATACATTAATGGGTGAGGTTACTATTTATTTGGGTTATTTACTATTCATAAGGGTCATATTATTATTCATAAGGGTAACATTACTATTCATAAGGTTAAGTTACTATTCATTATAAATTAAGTTGATCCTATCAGACTCTAAAGAACTTATTGATTGTAATCGTGTATGTCCGCTTTTCAAAATTCAAATCATTGAAGCGGAAAAATTATGTTTAACAACTATATTAAAACTATATCCTTAAAACAGTGTCAATACGTAGAGACATTGTGTTTCATACATTTCATTCTATATTAAAATTTATTTGTAAATCCTTGGGGTGTTATAATATGAGAGATTCTTAGCTGGGAGACATCAATTGTGAGGTCTTACGTGACCAGATATCCATGGGGGTTCAAGAGATGGATATTCTGAATGAGGGAATCATGTCATCTTTTTCAGGGACGGACGGTGGTTCTAGGAGCTGGTGATGTGATAGTTTCACACTTATCCCCTAGTTGTACATCCTGGTGTGAGGAAGATGTAAAGAGACCTTCATTTAAAGTTTTGGTGGTCCGATATAAGACGGGGTGTAGTTGAGTTCGTCTCTCGAAGTCTCACCTGTTTGCAGGTAAGGGATGAGCACCAAGTTCCAACAAGTTTGTTGCAGCCCCTTGAGACCCCGGAGTGGAAATGGGATGGAATATCCATGGACTTTGTGAAAAATATTTTGCAGATAGTGAATGGTCATGACACCATCTGATGATAGTTGATCGACTCATGAAGTCGGCACACTTGTTATTAGGGAGTAGAGTTCGGTGGGGATTTTGGGGCAGTGGTATGTATGGGAAATTGTTCGCCTTAATGGGGTTCCCTTGATGACTGTCTTTGATCGTGATGTGAAGTTTACATCACGGTTGTGAAGAGCCCTGCTAGAGGCATTCAAGACCCAAATGAAGATGAGTACAACCTTTTACCCCTAGAAATATGGGAAAATCGAACACACTATGTAGGTGTTAGGGGATATGCTGAGGGCTTTCATGTTAGACTTTAGTCGGAGTTGGGAGGATCACTTTCCCTTGGTAGAGTTTTCTTACAACAACAGCTACCACTCTTTCATAAGCATGGAACTTTTTCACACCTTGTACGGGAGACCCCACCGGTCACCCTTATGCTGGACAGAGATTGGAAAAACATCTCTTATGTTTCTAGAGTTTGTGCAGGAAACGACAGAGAAGATCTAGGTCATCTGTGAGCGGATAAGGACCGCTCAAAGAAAGCATAAGTCTTTTTCAAATCATCATTGTAGGCCCTTGGAGTTCGATCATGGAGAGCATGTTTTCCTGAGTCTCACCATGATGAGGATTGTGAAGGTTTAACCAGGGAGGCAAGATATCCCTAAGGTTTATTGATCCATTCAAGATCATGCAAAGGGTTGGCGAGGTTGTTGTCTTTCCCTACCCCCACACCTGGAGTGGGTGCATGACGTCTTTCACGTGTCACATCTGAGGAAATAGGTGCATGACCCCATGTACGTCATCAACTGGGGCAAGCTAGACATCGAGGATGGAGTCACCTCTGGGGAGCATCCAGTGGTGATGGAGGATCGACGGGAGTGAGCCTTTTATAGACAAACTATCCCATTATTTCACATGTTGTGGCAGCATGGGAATGTGTAGGAAAGATCCGAGTAGCGGGTAAGCCAGATGCGGGCTCAGTGCCCTGAGTTGTTTGTTTAGGTTTGATTTTTAGGGACAAAAATCTTGAAGGAAGGAATGATGCGGAGACCCAGTTTTTTTCCTGTAAGAATTTGAAATATTTTTAAATATTTTTTCAGAGCCATCCACTGAGAGAGCGTGCGATTCTAAGCCCCGGTTTGCCCAGAATTAATTTTATGAAAATATGAAATTTATTGAATATTGTGTGCGCGTAGTTTCTTAAAGAAAATGAGATAGATCTTAAACAGAAGATCGGATCAGAAATCTGAAACCATGGTTGAGTTTGAAAAGCATTGCTTACTCTGGGTGTGACCTAAAATAAGTCGGCATGGGGCGTTTGGAAATTTCTCTCATTGGTGGTACATTCAGTTGGTTAATTAATTAAATTAAATTAAATAAGTGAATATTTTAACCTAACTAAAATTTCTATAAGAATATTGTCATGAAGAATTGCCCAGGGTTTCCCTCATAACCCTGGGATCATCAAGCGATGTTCTTCCTCACCTTCCATTGGTGAATCACATCCAATGACGACGAAACTCTAGATCGGATTAGATTGAGACGCAACGAACGCAGTGACTTCCTTTGATCATTGGCGAGCACATTCGTTGACGATGAACTATCAAATCTTCATATAGAACTCTTCAAACTATGGATTACACCCTTTTGATTAAATTGATTTAGCACATCGATCGCTTCCTTTGATCTGCATCAATTATGGCTTTTTCATGCGCTCGTGTACCAATTAAATTGTTTGTTCTTTGGTTTTGTAACTCTGAATATCTCTGTTCTTGATCGTTGGCAAATAACGATTGGACAAATATGGTTAAACTTTTGTTCTTGTGTCATTCCTCCTCACTTGTTTCATGTTCTTCACCAGTTAGACCTCGTAGTCCCGGTTCGACGTTGTCGGGAGGTACAGATCCCGATCGGACCCCTGGAATCGTGACGAAATGACGTGCGAGGGAAAGATCGATGAATTTGGGAAAAATCTTCTGGGGTGTGTGGTGCATACGAAGAAACCCCCATGGGTCGACAAAATCGATTTCCAACCACCAGATGGATGGAAACGACGAATCCGAACTAGATACACTAATCCCGGATGGAAACAAGGCGGAAATCGAAGGCAAAGATCAAATCTAGCGTGCAAAGAGCGGATCTGAGAAACTGTGAAAAGTCAGACTAGACATCATGTACCGTGATGAACACACGACGTGTAGCCACTTGGCTGCGGCGGCTAGGGTTTTGGGAATTCATATGGATGGCATGCCGTGTAGTCCCTTTCCCGTGTGGATGAGTCGTGTGACGAGGCACACGACGAGGCACATGTCATGTGCCCGAGTACACGGGAACGACTAGAGCACATGGGCGGCACCCCATTTGGAGAGGCACGCCATGTACTAAAGTAAACAAACACAACTTGGATACGCGGGCACAATCAAAGCACACGGGTGAGACTCCAAGAGGAAAGGGCACGCCATGTATATCTCCTATACGCCGTGTATCACTACTCAGTAGGTGAGCAATGCACCTCCAAGGACACGACCATGTGATGGAGTGGGACCACACGCCATGTGGGTCCCCTAACACATCGTGTACCATTTAGCTTCTTTTTTAGGAAACTTCAATCTTTCGTATCTCATTTGTTTAAACTTAGATCTTGGTCCATGAGTACCCAATCCGGAGTGTTTTTCCATGTATAACGTGATGGTGCCCTCTGTTGTGGATTTTGAGATATTATGTGAAATGTTCTGGGCATGACGCTTATTTAGGCGACGATAGTGATCAGACAGAGGATCACCTGAGATATAGTGGGACCCCCCATCAGCTTGGGCGCAAGTCCTCTATGGATACTTACTGAGTGGAAGCCCCCTATCAGATAGGGTGTTAGTCCTCGATGACCATAGTGGAACCCCCTGTCACACCAGAGAGCGGGTCCTCAACCTATAAAGTGGACCCCCCCCCCCCATCAGCTTGGACGCGGGTCCTCTACCTTATCGAGTGGAACCCCTCTATCAGATAGGGTGCGGGTCTTTGATGACCAAAGTGGAGCCCCCTGTCACACTAGGGCTCATGTCCTCAACCTATAGAGTGAAACTCCCCATCAGCTTGGGCACGGGTCCTCTACCTTACTGAGTGGAACCCCCCCCCCCCCCCTATCAGACAGTGTGTGGGTCCTCGATGGCCTGAGTGGAACCCCCTATCAGATAGGGGTGTGAGTCATCGTGACACTAGAGTGGAATCCCCGATCAGCTTGGGCATGAGTTCTCTAGGAATACTTATAGAGTGGACCCCCCCCCCCCCCTATCAGACAGTGTGTGGGTCCTCGATGGCCTGAGTGGAACCCCCTATCAGATAGGGGTGTGAGTCATCGTGACACTAGAGTGGAATCCCCGATCAGCTTGGGCATGAGTTCTCTAGGAATACTTATAGAGTGGACCCCCCCCCCCCCCGACACACTAGGGCACAAGTCCTATACTTGTAGTTTGTGCCTCCTAGGTTGTGCGGCACAATGACAAGGCATGGGCCTTCACACAGTTACTTTTGAGCAAACGCGTGAGATGTTGGGCATCGTTGATAGATCTTTGGAACTCTTGGTGATTCTTCTTCTTGAGCTATGGTGTGAGATGAAGATCATCTTTCTCACTTATTTGAGATTCTGTTGCTGAGTATATATATATACATATGTATCCATACCTTTGGAGTTCTATATAAGTGTTGTTTTAGCTCAAGACGCGCTTCACATTGTCATAACCAAGAAACACAAAGCTCGGTTTATTTTCAAACATTAGGACAATGATCCCTATTATTTGGAAAAAAGAGTTTCGAGAAACGTGAACAGAGGCCTCTGGAAGAAAGCGTAAACCATTTTCACAGTT
Organism: Viscum album; assembly: GCA_963277665.1. NCBI lineage: Eukaryota > Viridiplantae > Streptophyta > Magnoliopsida > Santalales > Viscaceae > Viscum > Viscum album. The sequence continues at coordinate 120,960,487 of OY728137.1, forward strand.
GGTGTGTGTCACGACCCGTCCTCGGGGCCCGTGTCGTGACTACCCCAAGCCCGCCTTCCATAGGCCAGGGGCTGGCGACTAGCACCAAGGCGTAAATCCCAACAAAAAGGGAAGGCATTGCCTTTGAAAAGTAAACAAGCACCACAGAGTAAGCAAGCGGAAAAGTAAACACTAAGTAAAAACTGTACAAGCTGTGCTGAAAGTAAAAGGGGCCGGAAATACAAGCCCAACTGTAAAGTACAACTGAAAAGAAAAACAGCAACTGAAAGGAAAAACTGCAGCGTCGAGCCGTCCTCTGGAAGTCCCACCTAAAGGGTGGGTACAGATAGCCTCCACTGCTCCTCGGGTCCACCTAACCGCTCCGAGTACGTACCGCCCAGTGGTCCACCTCCAGGTACTGTCCTGCTCCGCACGCCTCCTCCACGATCAGCGTTGTCCGTCGTCTGCAACCAACACCACGAAGTGCGGGCATAGCCCGTGCAGGGGTGAGTATAAGCTACTCAGTAGGGACCCCGAGACCCCCGAAGGTCTCCTGAAATCCACAAAGGATAAATCACGAAGAAGAGGTACAATCACGAAGTAACATATGACACGGCTTAGGTATATGCCCATACATATACCTAAGCCATCAATTCCCCGATCGGATCCAACGTCCGAGCCCTAGCACAACCCAGTCCACACAGGAAAGCAAAACGCATACCCACGCAGGATAGAACAACACGATCCACAAAGGAGAGTAAACAGTAAATTCACACAGGATAGCTCAACACAATCCACAAAGGAGAGAAACACAAGATTCAGCTCACACAGGTATACTTCTTCGGATGACGATAAAGATGATCACTGAACCATCTAAGTCGTCGGACCCACGAAGGATCGATAGGTACTAACCTCGCAGTGACCCACACAGGATCGGACCCACACAGGATCGGGGCCACATAGGACCGGGCCCACACAGGACCTGTAGGCGCTGGCTCACACAGAACCGCTGAGCGCTGACCCACGCAGGATCGGACCCACACAGGATCAGGCCCACACAGGACCGGGCCCACGCAGGACCTGTAGCACTGATCCACGTAGGATCGCTGAGTGCAGTAGTCGTCGCAGTCCGCTGAGGATCTCTGCACAGTCGTCGCCGCAGTCCACTGAGGATCTCTGCACGGTCGTCGTCGGAGTCCATGGAGGATCTCTGCACAGTCGTCGCCGCAGTCCACTGAGGATCTCTGCACGGTCGTCGCTGTCGAAGTAGCAGTCGCAGCCAGCACTAGGGTTCCCGCACACAGCAAGCTCGTTCGGGAGGGTCCGCTCCACGAGCCGAGAGGCTGATACATCAACTGACACAAAGTCCGAAGTTGATGTATCAAAAGTTCCGTATCGTCAACAGGAACTCAACGTCGCAGACGGCGCGTCAATCGGACGCCCGGTCTGAGAGTTATTGGCATTTTCGTCACAGGGGACCGGTTGGTTTTTAAAGAAAAACCAACCCAACCGCACTCCACCTGCGTCCAAACCTCGGGTGGAGTATGCCAAAAGATCCGTCTCACTTAGAGGAATTCAACAAAGCTGACGGCACGTCAATCGGACGTCCATAGCTCAAGATATGAGCGTTTCCGCTCCGGGGGCCCGGTTGGTCTCGTGTACGAACCAACCCGGCCGAACTCAAAGTATTCTGAAACCTTGAGTGCGATATACCGAAACGACCGTCTCGATCCAAGGATCGCGTTTCCGCTGACGGCCAGTCGTTTAGAGGCACGAAGCTCAAGTTACGGGCATTTGAACGAAAACGTCCGAAGAAGGGGGGGTACGGGCCCGGGCCGACCCGGCCCGACCCCCCCTGGGTCGGCCCGAACCGGGTCGACCCGAAACGGGTCGGCCCGAACCGGGTCCGACCCGGTTGGACCGGTCCGGCCCGGCCAGGGCGCGGCCCAGCCGGTCGGACCGGCCTGGCTCGGCTCGGCCGAGCGCCGCGGGCGTTGACCCGCGGCCTGAGAAAGTCGCGGCCCGCGTGGGCCGCGCTGGCGAACCGCGGACGCGGCTGAGCCGCATCCCTCCTGGGCGAACCGGACCCGCGCGGCCGCGAGTCCGTTGGCCGCCGCCGCCGCGGCTTCAGCCGCGGCGGCCTCGTTTGGCGTCGCTCCGGTGGCCCGTTTTCCTTCCCGTCTGCGTCGTTGCTCCTCCCGGGATCCGTTCTTTACTGCGGGATCGTCAAACGTCCGCTGCGGCACGTTCCGTCGTCGTCCGTCAAATCCGCACAAAACGAAGAACGACGGAGGGTCGTCGGGCCGTGTTCGTTTGGCCCGCACCCTCCGCGTTAGAGATAAACAACCGGGAGAATTTATTCCACACAGGAAACAACAATTTTTAATAAGATTAAAAATTGTTCACAAAACGGTTCTTTAATTTCTTTAAGAAACATTGACGGGAATAAATTTAAAAAGGGGTAATTCCCATAATTATAAAATCCCTACCTTGATGATCGTCGCGCGCGGGCGTTCTTCGCGGAAAAGATCGTCGCGGAAGAGAGAGATCGTCGCGTCGTCGCGGGGAGGCATCGCGTCGTCGCGGAATCCCGTGTTGAGTCGGCGAGCTCAACGAACCAAGAACAACAGATTTAAATTATAATTAATTAAATCTGTGTTTAAAACCAAAAGAAAAGAACCTTGAGCGGAAATCCGAAATCACTCACCTCAAATGGTCGGTGATCGGAGATCGGAGATCGGAGATCGGAAGAACGTCTCGGACGAAGGCGTCGTCGATTTCCGCGTTCGGCGTTCTTCGCGTTCTTCGCGTTCTTCGCGAGGGAGCTGAAGAAACAGGGATCCTCTCAAATCTTTTCAAAGGATTTTGGGTTGGTCTTATTTTATTAATATGCCAACACACGAAAACAGGTTAAGAAACGATTGAATTAATTCGTTGAATTAATTCAACGAAAGAAACAGGCCATTTAATTCACGAAAGAAACAGCCCATTTAATTCACGAAAGAAACAGCCCATTTAATGGTCTGTTAAGAATTTAGAAAACGCGTCAGTTGACTTTCATTAAGACGGGTTTTCACGGGTGCGTTTCTTAGCGGAAAGAAACGGTGGGGCTCGTGTGGGCCCCACCTCACAAATATCCTACCAAGGGGGTAGGATATTTCTGGATAGCATCCTATCCAGTTCAACTCAGTTCAAGCCGCCTTTAAGTGGCTTCAAGTGGCTTCCAAGTGGCTTAAGTGAAATAAAATAAAGTTGTCGCAAAATTATTTTATTTCTTAACTTTAAGCCCGAAAATTAAAAACCACACCCGAGCAAACGCAACTCCGGAAGAGGCGTTTCTAAGCGAATACCGGCGCTGCGATTTCATCGGTGCCCTCAGAATTCGATTCTGGGCACCGGTTCAAAAGTTAGAAAAACTCGCTCGTCCGTTCACTGAACGTACCCGAGCCAAACTTCGGAAAATGATTCCGGGCACACTGGGCCTCGGAATCAGGCGCCGTCAGAAACTGCGTTCTTGTAAAATTCCAAAGAAAATTAAGAAAAAAATTTCCTTGAAATTTACGGGTCTTTACATTACTCCCACCTCAGGACTTTACGTCCCCGTAAAGATACATCAAAAACTAGGGAAACAAATGTGGGTACTGAGCACGCATCTGAGCCTCCCGCTCCCAAGTGCTCTCCTGGAGGTTCCCGTGCTGCCATATGATGCGCACAAGAGGAATCGATCGCCCACGTAGGACCCACTCCTGTCGATCCTCTATCTCCACTGGGACCTCCGCAAAAGTCGCTCCATCATCCACGTCTAGCTCCCCATAGTCAATGATGTGTGTCGAGTCGTGCACGTATCTCCTCAGCTGGGATACGTGGAAGACGTCGTGCACCCGGTGCAACTGAGGTGGCAGAGCCAGGCGATAAGCCACCTCGCCAATCCTGCTGAGGACCTGGAAAGGCCCGATGAAGCGTGGAGACAACTTGCCGTCTCGGCCAAATCTCCGCAACCCACGTCGAGGTGAGACACGCAAGAAGACGTGGTCGCCATCCTCGAACTCTAGTGGCCTCTGCCTCCTGTCATCATATGACTTCTGCCGGCTCTGTGCTGTCCTCATCCGCTCCTGGATGACCTGGACCTTCTCTGTCATGGCCCGGACCATCTCCAGTCCCACAAGTGCTGACTCTCCAGGGTCTGTCCAGCACAAAGGAGATCTGCAAGTCCTGCCGTACAATGCCTCGTAGGGTGCCATCCCGATGGTGGAGTGGTAGCTGTTGTTGTACGCAAACTCTACCAAGGGTAGGTGGTCCTCCCAGCTGCGACCAAAGTCGAGGACACATGCGCGGAGCATGTCCTCGAGAGTCTGAATGGTCCTCTCCTTCTGACCATCCGTCTGAGGGTGAAAGGCGGTGCTCAGACGTAGCTGCGTCCCGAACGCCTCCTGCAACCCCTTCCAAAGCCGGGAAGTAAAACGAGCGTCCCGATCGGAGACGATAGTCGACGGCACACCGTGAAGTCGTACAATCTCCTGAACGTAGAGACGCCCCAAGCTCTCCACTGAGCCCTGCTCTCGGATGGGTAAGAAGTGTGCCGACTTGGTGAGTCGGTCAACAATCACCCAAATGGAGTCGTGACCTCTGAAAGTGCGTGGAAGTCCAGTCACGAAGTCCATAGATATCCCGTCCCACTTCCACTCCGGGACCTCCAAGGGTTGTACCAAGCCTGCTGGTACCTGATGCTCTGCCTTCACCTGCTGGCAGGTGAGGCACCGTGAAACGAACTCTGCCACAGCCTTCTTCATGCCCGGCCACCAGTGCTGTCGTCTGAGATCCTGGTACATCTTCGCCACTCCAGGATGTACCGCCAAAGGAGAAGTGTGATACTCTCTCAGCACCTCCTCTCGTAAAGCGACTGGTACCAAGGTATGTCCTCTGAAAAGGACATCGTGCTCTGCTCCAAGGGAGAAACCATCAGGTGTCTGTCCCGAGGATATCTGTGCACGCCGTGTCTCACAGTCGACGTCCCCACGCTGTGCCTCTCTGACTCGCTGAAGAAGTGGGGGAGAGACTGTGAGAGACTGAAGGAAGGCTGCTCCGTCTCTATCCACGAAGGATATCTGCAAAGCGGCTAGCTGCTCTGTCGCCTCCTCAAGTAGCTGGATGCCCGTCCTCATGCTGAGGGCATCAGCCACCACGTTCCCCTTCCCAGGAGTATAGACTATCTCAAAGTCATAGTCCTGGAGGAACTCGAGCCATCGCCGCTGTCTCAGGTTCAGGTCCTTCTGAGAGAAGATGTACCTGAGACTCTGGTGGTCAGAAAAGACTGTGAAGCGCTCGCCCATCAGATAGTGTCGCCATGTCTTCAGGGCAAAGACCACTGCTGCCAACTCTAAGTCATGGGTAGCGTAGTTCTGCTCATGATGCCTCAACTGACGTGATCCGTAGGCAATCACGGCCCGCTCCTGCATCAGGACACACCCGAGTCCAGTCCATGATGCATCGCAGTAGACTACGTATCCAACTCCCTCCTCAGGCAACCTCAAGATAGGTGCGCTGGTCAACCTCTGCCTCAGCTCCTGGAAGCTCTGCTGACATCTGTCTGACCACACGAAGGGTTTCCCCTTCTTCGTCAATGCTGAGAGTGGGGCCGCAACTCTGGAGAAGTCCGGCACAAATCTCCGATAGTATCCGGCTAGGCCCAAGAAACTCCGCACCTCTGTCACGCTCTTGGGTGGCTCCCAAGCTAGCACTGCCTCGATCTTCGCGGGATCCACTGCAACTCCTGCCTCAGAAATGACGTGCCCCAAGAAGTGGACCTCACGTAACCAGAACTGACACTTCGAGAGCTTTCCATAAAGCTGGTGCTCTCGGAGTGTGTCTAGTACAACACGCAGGTGGTAGGCGTGCTCCTCCTCCGTCGTCGAGTACACCAAAATGTCATCGATGAAGACCACGACAAATCGATCGAGGTATGGCTGGAAGATCCTGTTCATGAGGCTCATGAACACTGCTGGAGCGTTGGTCACGCCGAAAGGCATAACCAAGAACTCATAGTGGCCATACCGACACCTGAAGGTCGTCTTCTGCACATCCTCGTCTCGAACTCTGAGCTGATGATAGCCTGACCTGAGGTCTATCTTCGAGAACCACCGTGCCCCCTTGAGCTGGTCGAAGAGGTCATCAATCCTGGGTAGTGGATACTTGTTCCTCATTGTCACCTGATTCAGGCGACGATAATCGACACACAGTCGCAAGCTCTCGTCCGCCTTCTTGGCGAACAAAATCGGGGAAGCCCAGGGCGAAACACTGGGTCGGATGAACCCCTTGCCCTGCAAGTCCTCCAACTGTACCCACATCTCTCGAAGCTCAGCGGGGGACATCCGATATGCTGGAGTGGATATCGGGGCTGTCCCGGGGTACAGGTCAATATAAAAGTCTACCTCTCTGCGAGGAGGTAGTCCTGGAACGTCGTCGGGAAAGACGTCCGCGTACTGATCCACCACTGCAGGAAAACTGGGACTCCGCACGTCAACTGCTCCCAGGATGAGGCTAGCCAAATGATGAGTGATGGGCTGACCTCTCCTCTGCGTGAGTCCATCCTTTGCTGCTAAGGCTCCCTTCTCGCCGGTGAAGGTGAACCTGCTCCCGTCGGTGCGCACACATCGCACCTTGCGCCTAATGCAGTCAATCTGAGCATGGACCGTAGATAACCAATCCATGCCCAAGATGACGTCGTAAGGCCTCGACGCCGCTACAAGAAGATCCCAGCCGAAGATCTCGCCTCCTAGAGTAAGCTCACACTGCCGGCACCAGTGCGTAATCGTCGAGTCTGCTCCCGTAGGAGTCTCTAGCCGTAAGGATCGAGCCAACGGCTCTATCGGAATCTCCGAGCTCCGAACAAGGGCAGTGGCTATGAAAGAGTGACTCGCTCCTGTGTCTATCAGAACTGCAGCAAGGGTGGAATAGACACAGATCGTACCTCGAATCATCTCTGGTGCACCGTGGTCGTAGGCCTCCGCTGCCTGGAGCTGAGCCTGTCTCTGCCCGCCAGCTCCCTGTGGTCAGGGCGGGCCTCCTGGTGGTGGTGGTGGCAGAGCCTCAAAGCGTCGCCCACCACCTGCTGCTCGGCCAGCTCCTCTGCCTCGTCCGCCTCCTCCCTGCGGACCGCCACGGTCGACCCTCTGCCTCTGCCTGGGTGGTCCCTCCACCGTCTGTTGCCCCTCGGTACGACGGGTCGGGCAGTCACGAGCCATGTGGCCCTGCCCGCCGCACTCGTAGCACTGCCTGCCTCTCGGAAGGCTGGCTCCGCGCTGTGTGCCCCGCACCGCTGAGCCAGTGTCCCGGGGTCGTCTGCCGGAAGGTCTGGTCCGCCTGGAACCCTGAGTCATCTGCCGGCTACCAGCTGCCGAAGACTCCCCTATCTGCCGCCCTGCGGCAGGTCTCGCTGTGGACTCAGCCAGGAAGCTCTCGATCAGGAGGGCTCGCTCTAGTACTCCTGCCTGGGTCGGGATGCTGAGGGAGATCAGCGATGCCCTGATCTCGTGTCTCAATCCCTGCTCGAAGGTCCGGGCCCGGAAGAAGGGGTCCCGTACCATGTCTGTCGAGTACTGAGAAAGGTCGGTGAACCTCGCCGCGTACTGAGCGACCGTCAAGCTGCCCTGCCGCAGCTGAAGAAGCTCCTGGATGCGCACTGCTCGGAGGGTGGCCGGGACGAACTCTGAGCGGAAGAGGCTCTCGAAGTCCGTCCAGATGAGGGTGGCCTCATCGTGTACCTGGAGCATCAGGCTCCACCAGCGTCCAGCTGCTGCGTGCAGTAGGCTCGCCGCGAGGATCACCATGAGGTCTGTTGGCGTCCTCACTAGCCTGAAAACTCGGACGACCGCCTCCAGCCAGTCCTCGGCTGCCTGGGGGTCTGACTCCTCACGGAACCTGGGTGGTCGCTGGCGCTGGAACTCGTGCAGAGCTCCAAGGCGTCGTGCGTCGTCAGCTGCCAGTGCTGGAAGCATTGGGGGCTCGGTGGGTAAAGGTACCGCCGGTGCCTCTGCTGTCAATGGGCCCTGTACCGAGGCCTCGTCGCTCGGCGGGCTGTCGTCGTGCCCTACTCTAGGAACCCTAGCTGGCTGCTGTCGTCGTGCCATCCTGAAAAGGAAACAAGTATGCCACGGTCAGAACAGTATACCTGGTGAGCTGACACAAGTAATCACAAAGAAAACTTGAAACACACATGCAATCAATGTTTTCGTGCATTAAGTCAGAAATCAGAAGTCAGGGTCCTGGTGTATGGATACGTCGGCTGCCGCACCAACACTGGACTCCCTGGACTGATAACCACACTCAATACGCTAAACACTATTGCTTCACATAGAAGAAAGATCAGAGTCTGCGGTAGAACCGACCCCTATGATACCAATTTGTCACGACCCGTCCTCGGGGCCCGTGCCGTGACTACCCCAAGCCCGCCTTCCATAGGCCAGGGGCTGGGGACTAGCACCAAGGCGTAAATCCCAACAAAAAGGGAAGGCATTGCCTTTGAAAAGTAAACAAGCACCACAGAGTAATCAAGCGGAAAAGTAAACACTAAGTAAAAACTGTACAAGCTGTGCTGAAAGTAATAGGGGCCGGAAATACAAGCCCAACTGTAAAGTACAACTGAAAAGAAAAACAGCAACTGAAAGGAAAAACTGCAGCGTCGAGCCGTCCTCTGGAAGTCCCACCTGAAGGGTGGGTACAGATAGCCTCCACTGCTCCTCGGGTCCACCTAACCGCTCCGAGTACGTCCCGCCCAGTGGTCCACCTCCAGGTACTGTCCTGCTCCGCACGCCTCCTCCACGATCAGCGCTGTCCGTCGTCTGCAACCAACACCACGAAGTGCGGGCATAGCCCGTGCAGGGGTGAGTATAAGCTACTCAGTAGGGACCCCGAGACCCCCGAAGGTCTCCCGAAATCCACAAAGGATAAATCACGAAGAAGAGGTACAATCACGAAGTAACATCTGACACGGCTTAGGTATATGCCCATACATATACCTAAGTCATCAATTCCCCGATCGGCTCCAACGTCCGAGCCCTAGCACAACCCAGTCCACACAGGAAAGCAAAACGCATACCCACGCAGGATAGAACAACACGATCCACAAAGGAGAGTAAACAGTAAATTCACACAGGATAGCTCAACACAATCCACAAAGGAGAGAAACACAAGATTCAGCTCACACATGTATACTTCTTCGGATGACGATAAAGATGATCACTGAACCATCTAAGTCGTCGGACCCACGAAGGATCGATAGGTACTAACCTCGCAGTGACCCACACAGGATCGGACCCACACAGGATCGGACCCACACAGGACCGGGCCCACACAGGACCTGTAGGCGCTGGCTCACACAGAACCGCTGAGCGCTGACCCACGCAGGATCGGACCCACACAGGATCGGGCCCACACAGGACCGGGCCCACGCAGGACCTGTAGCACTGATCCACGTAGGATCGCTGAGTGCAGTAGTCGTCGCAGTCCGCTGAGGATCTCTGCACAGTCGTCGCCGCAGTCCACTGAGGATCTCTGCACGGTCGTCGTCGGAGTCCACGGAGGATCTCTGCACAGTCGTCGCCGCAGTCCACTGAGGATCTCTGCACGGTCGTCGCTGTCGAAGTAGCAGTCGCAGCCAGCACTAGGGTTCCCGCACACAGCAAGCTCGTTCGGGAGGGTCCGCTCCACGAGCCGAGAGGCTGATACATCAACTGACACAAAGTCCTAAGTTGATGTATCAAAAGTTCCGTATCGTCAATAGGAACTCAACGTCGCAGACGGCGCGTCAATCGGACGCCCGGTCTGAGAGTTATTGGCATTTTCGTCCTAGGGGTCAGGTTGGTTTTTAAGGCAAAACCAACCCGACCGCACTCCACCTGCGTCCAAACCTCGGGCGGAGTATGCCAAAAGATCCGTCTCACTTAGAGGAATTCAACAAAGCTGACGGCACGTCAATCGGACGTCCGTAGCTCAAGATATGAGCGTTTCCGCTCCGGGGGGCCGGTTGGTCTCGTGTACGAACCAACCCGGCCGAACTCAAAGTATTCTGAAACCTTGAGTGCGATATACCGAAACGACCGTCTCGATCCAAGGATCGCGTTGCCGCTGACGGCCAGTCGTTTGGAGGCACGAAGCTCAAGTTACGGGCGTTTGAACGAAAACGTCCGAAGAAGGGGGGTACCGACCCCCCCCCCCCCCCCCCGGGGTCGGCCCGAACCGGGTCGACCCGGGTCCGACCCGGTTGGACCGGCCCGGCCGGTCGGACCGGCCTGGCTCGGCTCGGCCGAGCGGCCGAGCGCCGCGGGCGTTGACCCGCGGCCTGAGAAAGTCGCGGCCCGCGTGGGCCGCGCTGGCGAACCGCGGACGCGGCTGAGCCGCGTCCCGCCTGGGCGAACCGGACCCGCGCGGCCGCGGGTCCGTTGGCCGCCGCCGCCTCCGGCTGCCGGCGCCGGCAACCCGCGCCGCCGGCAGCTTCCGCGGGCCGCCGGCGTCGCTCTGGTGGCCCGTTTTCCTTCCCGTCTGCGTCGTTGCTCCTCCCGGGATCCGTTCTTTACTGCGGGATCGTCAAACGTCCATTGCGGCACGTTCCGTCGTCGTCCGTCAAATCCGCACAAAACGAAGAACGGCGGAGGGTCGTCGGGCCGTGTTCGTTTGGCCCGCACCCTCCGCGTTAGAGATAAACAACCGGGAGAATTTATTCCACACAGGAAACAACAATTTTTAATAAGATTAAAAATTGTTCACAAAACGGTTCTTTAATTTCTTTAAGAAACATTGACGGGAATAAATTTAAAAAGGGGTAATTCCCATAATTATAAAATCCCTACCTTGATGATCGTCGCGCGCGGGCGTTCTTCGCGGAAAAGATCGTCGCGGAAGAGAGAGATCGTCGCGTCGTCGCGGGGAGGCGTCGCGTCGTCGCGGAATCCCGTGTTGAGTCGGCGAGCTCAACGAACCAAGAACAACAGATTTAAATTATAATTAATTAAATCTGTGTTTAAAACCAAAAGAAAAGAACCTTGAGCGGAAATCCGAAATCACTCACCTCAAATGGTCGGTGATCGGAGATCGGAGATCGGAGATCGGAAGAACGTCTCGGACGAAGGCGTCGTCGATTTCCGCGTTCGGCGTTCTTCGCGTTCTTCGCGTTCTTCGCGAGGGAGCTGAAGAAACAAGGATCCTCTCAAATCTTTTCAAAGGATTTTGGGTTGGTCTTATTTTATTAATATGCCAACACACGAAAACAGGTTAAGAAACGATTGAATTAATTCGTTGAATTAATTCAACGAAAGAAACAGGCCATTTAATTTACGAAAGAAACAACTCATTTAATTCACGAAAGAAACAGCCCATTTAATGGTCTGTTAAGAATTTAGAAAACGCGTCGGTTGACTTTCATTAAGACGGGTTTTCACGGGTGCGTTTCTTAGCGGAAAGAAACGGCGGGGCTCGTGTGGGCCCCACCTCACAAATATCCTACCAGGGGGTAGGATATTTCTGGATAGCATCCTATCCAGTTCAACTCAGTTCAAGCCGCCTTTAAGTGGGTTCAAGTGGCTTCCAAGTGGCTTAAGTGAAATAAAATAAAGTTGTCGCAAAATTATTTTATTTCTTAACTTTAAGCCCGAAAATTAAAAACCACACCCGAGCAAACGCAACTCCGGAAGAGGCGTTTCTAAGCGAATATCGGCGCTGCGATTTCATCGGTGCCCTCAGAATTCGATTCCGGGCACCGGTTCAAAAGTTAGAAAAACCCGCTCGTCCGTTCACTGAACGTACCCGAGCCAAACTTCGGAAAATGATTCCGGGCACACCGGGCCTCGGAATCAGGCGCCGTCAGAAACTGCGTTCTTGTAAAATTCCAAAGAAAATTAAGAAAAAAATTTCCTTGAAATTTACGGGTCTTTACAGTGTGCAAGCTAATATATATATGTGTGTGCGCGCACACATATTGTTTTTATTACAACACACACTCGGGACTTGATCCCGCAACCTCATCCCCACCCCCCACACACGTGCCACCTCATCCGCACATGGGGTATGTGTGCAAGTTGTAATAACCAATAATAAAATTAATGTAATTAATTATATCAATACCTACCAATAAAAAATTACTAATTAATATTATAATACCATTTATAATATAATTAATAATTACTATTGTAATTAAAATACTAGTAATTAATGATTTGATTATTGACACCCATTTAAGTAATTAAGATAATCAATAAATGATAATATCATTAATATATTCAGTAATTAACAATATAATTATATAGATTATTAATTAACAATGTGATTAATAATTCATAGTACAATTATTAATTAATAGTATGATTCGTAGTTAATAATATAATGTAAAATATAATCATTAATTATATAATTAATAGTATAACTGATAATATCATTAATATATTCAGTAATTAACAATATAATTTATCATATGTAAATTATATAACATTACAATAATAATTTGATTATTTTTTATGTAATGTTATTAAAATAAATATTTGTTTTATTGCATAGACATTTTTTGTACAATGTTTGGTTGATTGTTGATAAAACCTGATATAAGAGTTTTTTTTGTATTGGTTCGTAATTTTTTTAAGTAATTGTAAATACTACATCAATGCAAATATTTTGTATGAATTCATTAATTAAAATTTTGAATTGACAATGAGATACTTTTTAAAAGTTTGAGTAGCCCTATCAATTTTAGTGACCATTTCATTGTTTCAATATCGCTTTTGGTGACCATTTTTTAAATTCAATAAAAGAGATATTTTTATTAGCTGTAAAACATAAGATGGAAAACATAATGTTTTATATTTATATATATTTGGTATTTAAAAAAAAAATCATATCGTGTTTTATATATTTAAATATATTTTTGTTATTTTATTATATATTATGTTTTTTTACGTTTATATATATTTTTTGTTTTACATAAATGTTTTGTGTCTTAAATATTTGTTTAACGGAAACTAACAATAACTAAAATATTTTCGCTTGAAAATAATTATAATTATAATTTTATCATTGAAAACCAAATAATCGAATTGAAAATCACTGGAAGTGTTTTTACATGTTTAGATATTTATTCTGAAATTATTGGTAATTATATATATATATTTGTGGTGTCATGTAACGATTTTATGAATTAATTAAAATCATTTGATATTATTTCAAGACTATACTAATATAAATTTGTAGTTTAATGTCATATAAATAATTAATATACTTAAAGTATGATATATTATTCACCGTATAGAAATTAAGGCTCGCTTTAATTTTAAAAGTACTTTTTAAATATTAAAAACTATATCATAAAGTATGTTGATTTATATAATAAAAAAGTTTGTATATATTATTCCAGAAATAATTATAACGAAACGTGAATGTAGTATTTTGTTTATTTAAACTTTTAGAACCGTAACGATTTTTTTAAAATGATATAATAAATAATATATTTTGTGGATGACGTCTCAAGTTCGAGTTTTTATAAGTTAATTAAAATAAAATGATATTAAAATCCGTAGACATGAGCGGGAGTCGTTCTCGTGTTTGAAGCCTAAACTAATAGAAATGCGTATTTCATGTAATATTTTAGTGCACAGGTGGTGGTTTTTAAATATTAATTAAAATCAATTGATAATGCCCAAGGATAATATAGTTAAATGATTCCAATGCTCCACATGGTTGAATCTAAATTTTATTATCATTGACTTGAAGTCCATGCACATTCCTTTTATAGGTGTAAAGAATCAAACCTTTGACAAAAATAAAGAGGCCATGGACAACATTAAAATGGTTTAACCTTTGACATTACTAGTAAAATTTGAAATCTTTTTTCTTGGAAAGATCAAGCATAATAAAGAGGGACAAGGAGATGGGTTAATTGCACAGTCATAAGCATTTGAAATCAAGTCTTTAAGCCACATTGTAGGCTAACTTGCATATAAGAATAATGCTAATCAAACTTGATGTTCCCTTAACACACCTAGTTCATGCCCTAATAGTGTGTAAAGAAAGGCCTTAAGCCTAGGAGAAATGACACCTTAATCCATTTATATAGAAATCTTTGATGCTTAGTTGGAACATATGATGTTTGGGGTCGGTCTCTATACAATAAAAGTTAATAGGCAAAGGAGTTTTAACTTTATAAGAGGTAGAAAAGAAATAAATGAACTCATTTTTAAGCATAGACAAACCCCCTTAGAGTTTTAAAGCATATTAATCCTTTTCAAATTCATACAACTCTTATACATGCATGGAAGAATTTGGAATTGATACCCTTAATCCATTCAACCAAGGCCTTGTCTGTTGATTTTTTTTTTCAAGTGAAGTAACCGTATGAGAATTCGTCAACACGCATTCTTGATCAAAAAGAAGAGAGCATGAAGATTCATTATGGAACTTCTCCTGAACCACAAGTCAGTTACACATATTTCTTTTAATCTAGAGGGATGGGGATGGGGTTTTCTAGTGCAATAGGATTTGATATGTTTAAGAGCCTTAAAATGTCTGGTCACACGAGGGAGGTCATCAAACAAATAATAAGAATACTCGACCATGTTAATAAGGTATTAAGAACCATCTTTAAGAAACCAAAAATTACATGATTTAAAGGGAGGAACAAGATTAACAAGGGGAAGGACACAACACACAAGTAATGATAAAAAACATGAGGGAGAATTTGAAAAAGAATTAAAAAAGGAATATATCAAAGAGGGATTAACAAAGACAAACTCAAATATATAATAAATCCAATCATTACTATTGTGTTTATTGGACCAGGTGTGAAACATACCCGAGAAAGAGGAGGTTCATGATTTTATTCTCAATATCCATGAGAACCTCTATAAATTAGAGAGTACAAATATTCCTTTGGATCTTTTTAACTACCTTCCTCATGTTGTTTCAAATGAGATGAATCACCAGTTGGAAAGAGATTTATGGGACGTTGAAAATTTTCAGGCTCTCCACCAGATTCACTCCACTAAAGTGCATGGGCTAGATGAGTTTCATGCTCTAACCATTGGATCACGTGATGTCAACTGTAAATTTTTTCTAAGATCTCGGCGACTCAGTTTAAAGGTTCCCCCCCTTTGATTGTGATAGAGCAATACAATGCATTCATACCTAAGAGGTTGATCACAAATAATGCCTCCATTGCTTCTGAAATTTCCCACTCGATAAAAACACGCCCTTCCTCCAAAATAAGTGTTTTGGATATGAAGCTTGATATGATTAAGGTGTTTGGAAGGGTTGGATAGTCTTTTCTGAGGTGCGTTCTTACTAAAATGAGCTTTGGTCTCAAGTAGGTTAATATTTTTATGCAATGTGTGGAGTCAGTCTCTTTTAGGATCAAAATTTAACAGAGGTATTTCCAACAATTTTAAACCCTCTCAAGGTCTACGGCAGGGGATCCTCTATCTCCTTAACTTTTAACCATGTTGTTATTGTCTTCTCTCATCTTCTTCTTGACTCGGTGGGTGAAGGAGCTATCCATGGAGCTAAGGTTAGTCGCCATAGCCCTTATATTTCCCACCTATTTTTTTGCAAATGATTGCCTCCTATTTTCTCATGCTACTCCTCAAGAATGCCACTTTTTGTTGAAGTCCATCCACATTTATGAACAAGCTTATGCATAGAGGATTAACTTTTCCAAATATGAAATATCCTTCAGTAGGGGAGTTTCTTCTTCCAGGAGAGATGAATTGAAATGTTTGTGTTGTGTGAAGACGGTTGAGAAACACCAAAAATATATTGGGCTCCCAACCACAATTGGAAGATTAAAGAAGAATATTTTTCCTCTATTGTGGATAGGATTGATAAAAAAAATCTAGGTTTGGTCATGTATGATGATTTCAAAGGTGGGTAAGGAGATTCTCCTAAAGTCAGTTTCTCACGATATTCCTTCATATGTCATGTCATTACCATCACAAATCATATTCATTGTCACTTTAACAAGTTCTGGTGGGGATCACATGGGGGTAAGAATAACATGAATTAGGTAGCTTGGGAGAATCTTTTTATTCCAAAGGCCTGTGGTGGTTTGGGATTTAAGGACTTGCGATGTTTCAATGATTTTCTTCTTGCAAAACAAGGCTAGCAGTTGGTTAACTAGGCTAACTCACTTTTTGTGGGAGTTCTTCAGGATAAATAATTCCCTTTATCTGACTTTATGCATTCATGTTTGGGACCCTGACCTAGTTTTCTTTGGAGAAGTATTTGGGGATCTAAGACTCTTCTTAAAAAAGGTTTGTATTGGAGAATCACAAATGGAGATGATGTTAAAATATGGGATGATTCTTGGTTGGTTGAAAAATTTGGCTTGAAGACTATTTCTACGGTTGTTTCGGATCAAGAAGATACTAGGGTCTGTGATCTTATTAATGGTTCTTTGGATAATTAACGCATGGTTAGTCTTGTAGGCTAGTTTAACGGGAGAGAACTTAATATTATTTTATGTATTCCCCTTTTTTCTAGGGTTAGAGAGGATCAACTTTTCTAGAGTAAAGATCCATTGGGAACCTATTCTATCTTCTTCAGTTATAAGATTATTTTGGATAACTCTTATAGAAAATATTTTTTATCTTTTGGAAGGATATCTGGCAGTTACTGGTTTCACCAAAAGTTAATTTTTTCTAGTGGAAGGTGTGTTGTGGTGTCCAATCGACACATGATCTTATTTCTATGCACCATCTCTCACTACTACACATATGCCAGTTAATAGCGCACAAAAAGGCTTTTAACAACAGTAAAAAAACACTGTTAATCGCAGCACTGATAAAGGGGGTCCTTTATCCATGCTAAAAAAAGAATTGATTAAGAACCCCCTTTTCAGTGCTATTTTTAGCACTGATAAAGGCCTAGTTGGCTACAATGTGCTGTTAATATAACAACACACCCAGGAAAAACATGTAATTTCAAACAATGCTATATATATTTAATTGACATCATGAATACAAAAATTTCCACCCATAGTATATACAAAAAAACATTACTATATACATTTCAAATAATGTTTTATATAATTACATTTATAATTATCCAAAAAACATTTTTAAAAAATTAATATTTCATCTTTTGATGCCCTTGATCCCCTCTAAAAAATGTCCGCCCATGGTATCAGTTTCCGAACAAATCATCTCAACCCAAGAAAAAGATTCCTCTTATATAAGAAAAAAAATATTATGTTAGTAATACTATAAAGAAATAAATTAAACATTAATATGAAAGAATACATTAATAAAATGCCAATATTTAATAAAAAAGACACATTTGAAGTTATACCAGTCACACCATTTTTCATATTGAGGTGGAGTTGATTCCTACACGTCACAAATGAGTTATAGATCATTTTTTTGTAAAATATCAAAACAATCCAAATATGTTTGATCAGTTTTGAGTATGACACTTGTTCATTAACTAAAATTAATGTCAATTTTAAATAATGACACATTTGGAGTTATACCAGTCACACCGTGTGTTGGATTGAGGTACGACTAATTCCTACCTATCACAAATTACTGATGGATTGTTGTCCTAAAGTATCAAAACAATATAAATGCATTTTCTTGGTTTTCAGTATGCTAGTTTTGTTTTTTTACTAAAATATCATTTCAAATTGGAAACACGTATTTTGAGTCATATTGGTCGCATCGTGTGTCAGTTTGATATGAGACTATTTCATACATGTCACAAATGACTTATGAATCACTGCCTTAAATTATCAAGACAATCAGAGTGCATTTTCTGGGTTTTCAGTGAGTGTTTCTTCTGGAAATGGGGATGACCTTGTTTGTTTAAGGTTCAAACTTTCCAATCGGTTTCTAACGGGTTTATTCGTAGAACTAGAAACATCCAATGATTCTATATCCATTTGAACCTACTTTCCAAAGGTAGGTGCTCATTAGTTGTGGACCAATGAGGCTTAAGAATTTGCATTGGTCGAGAGGATGAGAGGTCAGGCTCATCACACTTTTTTGAGGGGAATTATTACCTACTCTGGGACTCTCTTATAGATTTAAGTTATGTTCACGAATACTTATTAATTCAACAAGTATGAAAATGAGTTTTCCTTTAGATTTGGCAATCAATGATTGATATGTATGAGATTTAGAGAATCTTTTATATGTATTTGAGGTTCTTCATTGATAGAGAATCATCCATATGCATTGGAGATTCTTAGTCAATGGTATCCTTCAATACATTATATATAAATCTCTTGGTCATTATGATGACTATACTAGTTTTAAAGCCACTCAGTGGGGCACTTGAAGTTTATTGTCATTCATAAAGACAATGATTATTTCAGAGTTGGGATCGTACCCACAGATGGACTACCTATGTATCGTTGTTAAAAAGAAAGGAATCAGAACCCATGTTGTTCGATAGGAAGGATATAGTTTAATGTCATATGGGACGAAAAATAATTAATGAAATATGGGCTTGAACCTTATAAAGGCTTCCTACGTACTCTACTTTAAAGGTAGATATCAAAGTCCACATAGTTCAGGGAAAGAAATATGGGGTTTATGCATAGTTAAATGGCCCCAAAAAGAGATGTCATGATTACTTTTACACTCTAAGCCCACGTGAGTCATACTCGGTGTGAGAAACAAGAAGTATCAGTAAGCTTGACAATGGTGCCACGAAAGATGCAGTTATGAGAGATGATGTGGGGCTTATGTATGTATGAAGACCTAAGTAAATGAAGACCATGACTTAGGAAAGAATCCCAAAAGTAGGGTCCATAAAGGTATTTGTACTTTATAGAGATTTGGAATTTTAGCCCGAGACTTACTCCTAAGAAGGAGGCTGAAATCAAAAGAAATTAAGGCTGGGGCTTATTCCTAAGAAAGAATCCCAAATCAAAAGAAATTAAGGTTGTGGATTATTCCTAAGGAGGCCCAATTAAGAGAAATTATGATTGGGACTTACTCCTGAGAAGGAGGCCCATATGAATTCCTCTTAGATAAGGAATCCAATGAAGGAACCATGCCATAAATGGCTTTAAAGAGAGGTTTGAAGGCCATATATTGAATAAGAGAGGTGGATTTGAGGAAAAGAGGTGACTAGAAAGAAGGTGTGCAAGTATTGTTCTGGCGCGCAAGTCCTGGTCGTGCAAGTATACTTGCACGACATGAGTCACCTTGAGCGACGAAGAATCCATAGGGTAATACTTGGGTGACTTTGAACTCAAGCCCTTAGTATCATCCCTAGAGGCTTCCAGAAGGGTGGCACACAAGTTCCCTTGAGAGGGAAAGGCAGCACGCAAGTGTCTTCACTTCTCTGAAGGGATGGACACTTAGGCGCGCAAGTATTTTTGAGTTATAATACTTAGGCCTTATTCGTCCTCTTTAGAGCTTCAATTCTATGTAAAGAATTACCTTAGAAGTGTTCATAAAACGTCAAAAAAAGACTTGGGTGACTAGAGATTGAATCTGAGTTTTGGAAAATTCCTCCTCAAAATGGGGGGCCCATAGGGGCTATTTATAGGTCATTGGGCACCTTGGGCGAAAAAAGGAATAGGGCGCGCAAGTGACCTGCACGACCCATATGTGGCACGCAAGTGACTTGCACGACCAGAAGGAAACTTGCGCGACCTCTTTTTAAAGGGTTCCTTGTTCATGCCTTTGTGAATTTTTGATGTTCTTCAAAGGATGACTCTTCTTGTGCTTAAGGTATTCCCTTTTTCCATTCGTTAGACTCTGTGACGGAAAGGAGCATCAACAAAAGTCCCCCCTCAGAGTTGGATCCGAAAAAGGAAAAAAGATTTGACTCTGAGGAAAACGAGAAACAAGAGTTCGGCGGCGCGCAGGTGGTAGGCGCGCAGGTTCCGGCGCGCAGGGTTGCGGGATCGCCTATATATATGGGTATTACTTCACGCTTCTCATCCTTCCTTCGGAGTTTTTTGAGCTCTCGTCGTGCAAGTTTCTGCATCTCTTCGGTCGCTTTCTTTTTTCCTGTGTCGCACTGATCCAGTAAGATTTTGACTTGCGCAACAGTACTTGCACGACCATTCTTGCGTGACCACACTTGCACGACCACACTTGCACACCTTAATGCCTTATCCATTTTTTTTGTTTTCTTCAAAAGTATTTCATAAAAAATAGACTTATTTAAAAGTTAACTGTTAGATCTTTGTGCAGATTCAATGGCTCCCAAAAGAATTGGATCAGCTGATGAGTTGGCTAGAAAGAGAATTGATGATATGATGAACATCATTGGCCATGACTATTATGATATCTGCGATAGTACTCTCCCAGATTTAGCCAAGTACTTGAAGAAATATCATGTCAATTTTCCACAGAGTATTTACTTGCCTTTATATGGTCATGGTCATTTGCAAGGAGTCAACGTTCTAGATACAAAGAACTATATTCCTCATTCCTGGTTTTAGACTTGCACCAATTTCACTTCAGCAAATGCCTCAGTTGCAGGATCATTTGTTAATGATGGAACAGTGGAGAAGGAATACATAATGCATCATAGCCCATGTACTCCAGATCTGAAACCTCACAAGCCTGAGCTGTAGCCACATTGCTATCCCTCCATTTTCCAAAATTCTCAAATGGATCAATCCAAGGGATGGAAAAAAAGTTGGGATTTCCGTCCCGGAGGAGGTGTAAAGCTGACTTGGATGTGGGCATATTGGGTGCGACAAACCTGTGCAGAGTTTGTCGAGGATCTGAAAGGAGCTGCAATATATGAAGCCGTCTAGGCTGGGCAAACATATGTCTATAGGAATGATAATTTTGTGCCGGAGCTAATCTGCCGCTGGATCCCAGAAACCAATTCTTTCCATCTGACTCATGGAGAAGTAGGCATCAGTTGTGTGATGTCTACAAGATCTCAGGGGCTCCAATTTTGGGCGATATGTATGATGAATTCATTCCCCCCAAGGTGACCTGGAATGATTCAGAGAAGACTATGACTTTGGTTTGAGAGTTATTGAAAATTTTCCACAAGCTCAAGAATTAAAAGTCCACAAAAACTCATTCTAGAAAGGATATTCATCCAGATGAGTGGATGGATATGTTTCTCATCAAAAAGAAGGTGAAGGGGCCCACCTGTACTCATCCTACTAGCTGTCCCAGAATAGAGAAGAGGGGTGCTCTTGACACATTCTGTCCAACTCTAGAAGTGGGAGAGTTTTAAAAGTGGGGGTATAAAGTGGATCAAAGAATCCCAGAGAAGACCCGTCTGGAGGGATTTTTAGCTTTGTAGCTCAGTGTTTATCTTCTGCTAGTTAGGGATTCAAAGGGAGGCATCAGGCCAGGGACCTTTGTTCTTGTAGCCAAGTTGGTAGAGAGAAAAATGGTTGGGTTGGTCACCCCGATTTTGGTGAAGATTCACAAGAGATTACTCCATGTCTATATGGGTAAGTCTCCTTTGAGAATAGTGGGACCATTCCAAGTTTTGTGGGAATGGATCGCCACTCATTTCAGGACATACGCTGTACAGAGCGGAGTACAGGTTCCTAGAAGCTCTTTTAGGCCATCGGTGCAGGCATTTTATGGAATTTCTCCATTGTCCCTCAATTCCTATGATATGAAGGTGAGACCGAGCATGTTCAAGGAATTTCATTTCTTTCCTTATAGAAACCCGCCAATCGGGCGGTTTTTTGATGATGGAACAACTAGCTTGGAATTGAGGTCATATATGCTAGCTTGCAGAGATGGTGTATTGGCCACCTGAATTGATGGAGAGATTATATGCGAGGCTTATGCTTCATATAGATTTGCACGCCAATTAAAGTGTCTGCAGTATATTTTTATATCCCCTCCCATGCACGTCAGGTCAGAGCAACATCTAATGGTTGCCCGACAACTATGGTTGTTGACAGCTATGGAGAAAATCGAGGCAGTGTTTGATCTACCAGTTGCTGGAGCAGCGAGTCAATTGACTACATGGTATGCCGAGAACTGGATAGCATCATACCCCGATGGAGTACTGAATCATCTGGTTCCTCGGGTGGGGAAAAAAAGAGAACTGTCATGAAAGAAACCCTTCGTCTGGAAGGTGAATCTTCCTCACCCGGAGCTGATTCACCAGGTTCCTCACCCAGGGCTGATTCACCAGATTTCCAAGATGGGGATGATGAGGTACGACATGCTTCAAAGCGGCCTCGTGCCAGATAAAATCCTCCTGCCATAGTCAAGAGACCTACTCCATCGACTCCTGGTGAGTTATATCATTGAGGCAATTTAGTCTTCATTATTTACCAGAGAAATAAGTTTCATTTTCTTATCCTTTATCTGTGATTGCAGGAGCTGAGAAGAAGTTGAAGTCCCAGATTGTAGGACCCTCCTCGCGGACTTCTAGTAAAAATGCTGAATATTTACGACCAGAGGCTGTCCAGACATGGAAGAGTCTATATTGTGATGCTGAAACCACCTGGATGGACTTATGCGAAGGGCTACATATTCCTGGAGTGTGGAATCTCTGGGCTTCTACTGATATCCGCTTCGAGAATAACCCCGATGAAGTGCGGGATTACATCAGAGAGCTGGAAATGCTCATATATTCCACTAATGATTCGATTCTTATTACCAAGTGGGTGAAGGAAATGATGAATCATGGCACCACTAAGGGGATTGGTGCTTCAGTAGACGAAGAGTGGCACGATTACGTGGCTTTTGAAGATGTAAGTTTCTTTCCTTATTTTCTTTGCAACTTGATTTCAGTTAAAGCTTTGTTACTCAAGGAAATTACTTTCTTCATCCTGTATCTTGTTAATAAAGGAACTACTGAGGTCCCTTCACCACAATATAGCCTTGGTGGCTCCGCTATTGGAGCTGATGAATCTCCTCGTGAGCTGCACGAGGTATCTCCAGGCCGGCAAGCCATGGACGAGGAGTTAGAAAGGGATTTTCACTCTTTAATACCTGTATTTGGAGGTGACGATGTCAATACACCCAAAAAGTCAAAGAAGCAAAGGCATCGAAGGAATAATTCCACAACTAAATGCTTCATCAGTAGTGGTAAGTCCTTTGGATAATCATGAAGCCTAACTCATGAAAATATTGCTCATACTTCTTGGGATTGTAGGGGATTCTTAAATTTATACTCTAAGGGAGAGGACTGACCCTCCTCCGAGGACAACGAAGGGTGCTGGTGAACAGTTGAAAATTCATGCTGACCTGGCTGCTCTTGAAGAAACAGTGAGAGAAGAAGAGCCAACGTCTGTTCCCAATACTGCTCCTGTTGTTGCTGCAAGGGAAGAAGAGTATGCTTCTGGGAAATTAACAATATTTTATAGAACGTTGAATGAAAACATCAACTGACTTCTATTCTGTGATGATTTAGGTTCAACACCTGCACCCGAACATTTGGCGACCACTGCAACTGATTCCATAATTTTTTCTGAAGAAGCTGCCCGAGGTCAGAGGTTGCAGGAGGAAGGTCACCAAGAAGACATATCAAATGCTCCCACTAGTGAGACTAACCAGGAATCTGAGATATCACTGGATGAAATGATGAAACTTGGCACATATTTTGAAGAAATTTTAGATCATGTTAAATTACTATGTAATTTAGAAGATTTTGGACGTGAGTGTTATCCTTCGTCCTGTTAAAAATTTCTTATTACATCTTTGACCATTATTGGTTGAAATGTAAAGTTCCTTCTGATCAAGCTGGTGACCTGCCGATGCCTGAAGAGGGTAGAGATAACCCTATCATTGCAGAGATGCTAGCTCAAGTGGAACTTAACCCGATAGAGCTTCCTGAAACCCATCCTGAAAATCTTGTTGAGGCTAGGAAAGACGGGGAGGAGCCTTCTCATACTACTGATCTACTATTGGGTAAGAGATAATAATATTTGTGGCTGTACTTAATTTGCAAGACAACTAAACAACTTTTGTTATCCTTTAGAACTAACCAAAACTTTCAATTGACTATGTAGGGATGTCAATTTCAGTAGCTAAATCTGGAGTTGAATCCTTAGCCTCTACCCCAACGGGAGTATAAAGTGAAGTACCAAGGGTCAGGGGGGAAGAAACAGAACATGGCACTTCTTTAAGTGCATTAATCTCAGACTATATTCCCCCCTGTGATAGTGATGCTGAGTCAGACCCAGAGGTGTAGAAGATAGTCCAATTCTCACATCGCAAGGCATGAAAGAATATATGGAAGATCATATCTGAAGTGCCTCTTGAAGAGATTTCTTCAAAGATCCCGCGACTGTCATCCTTGTTCATCATGTTAGGACTTGGTGGTTTTGGATATCAAGAGATCCATGACACGGTGAAACAAGTTATCTTAAGGAGGGAGCAGGAGCAAAAGTACCATCAAGATCTGACCAGAGTGAGGATGTTGACCAATATTGGTGAATTCGAGGTTGCGGTGTCCTGAGCTGAGGCTGATCATGCTGCAAAGTTGAAGGATCTGAAGCATAAGATCAAGGAGAAAGTTGTCCAGTAGATGCACCTTCATCAACAATTAGATTCCGTTACTGGGGAACTTGACCAGCTTAACAATTCACTGGAAGGAGTCCAAACTAATGGTATTAAATCCATCACAGATGCTAAGAAAGAACTCCATCAAGCTGAAAATAGTGAAGCTGGTCGAGTGAATGAACTCCAAGTGGCTGCTGATGAAGCTCGGGATGCCGTAAATCAAATGAAGAGTTATGTTGAAATCCTCTTGTATTTCTTGAAAAAGAGAAGATAATCCAATCTGTGGATGTTCTTCTAATTTTGTGCATCAATGAAAAATACATTTCATCTTCAATCCTTTGTACCTATATTCTCTTGCTAATTACTTATATATATTTTTTTACCTAAGCCAATGGGCCTTGTAAAATCATAGTTTGATTTGTGCTAGGATAATACAAATAACCCCACAAACTTTGCATCTTTTATTGCTCAATATTTACTAAATCATACAATATGTATGTTTAGCAAGCTGGGACTCGACTTTTGTTTAGAGTTCCTTTTACAGGTTCCCAATTTAATGAGTGCCCTGTCTCTTGTTGGCAATTTAAAGTCATGCATGTCGGACATAAAAATGCTAATGTTTAAGGTCAAATAGCTTTGACCAAATGGATTAAAACTGACTCAATTCCTTGATAATTTGTTTGAAAACATATTACCACATTCAAGTATGGGGGAAAACATGTAAACTATAACTTAATAAATTTTGAATCTGAGGGATGATATGAAAAAAGGCTAAAAATCATTAGAGTAAGTATTTTATAAGAGTGAAGTTACCACTATTTAACAAACCCGTTAGGGGGTTGAATTATGCAGGGTCACTTAAGGGCATTGGCTGCATAGTCAAATAATAGCATATTTTGGCTGACAAGTCTGTTATGTAGACTACTTATGCAAGGAAACCTAGGGGCACGTGCTGCATAGTCAGACAAAATAACTCTCATAAATTTTACTTTTTTATTGCTAAAAGCCAGTTAAAGTTTGTGGAGATTCAAATTTTCCAAAGCATAGAGTTTTCTGTATGGAGAGAGGTACTTGAATATGGAGAGGATATTCCCAATCAAGATTGTCAAAGAATTGGATGAATTTCACTCCTGCGAAGGTCTGACACAAACGTAGGAAGGAAAATATAAACCATAGACTTGAATAATTTCAGATCATGAAAAAGAGTTTGGGACAAATATGTTAAGGATGGCTATTTTTGCAGATCCCTACATATTTTCGTTAAGACCAATAAGGACAAAAGAGGTTTCCCCCCCAAGAATGAAGTTACCACTATTTAACAAACCCGTTAGGGGGTTGAATTATGCAGGGCCACTTAAGGGCATTGGATGCATAGTCAAATAATAGCATCTTTTGGCTGACAGGTCCATTATATAGACTACTTATTCAAGGCCACCTAGGGGCACATGCTGCATAGTCAGGCAAAAGAATTCCTGGGTATCAGACATTTTGTGACTAGAAGTCAAGAAAATGGTTATGGAGATCTGGAAGTATTTAAGTTTACGAGTATGACACATGAAAATGGGTATTGTCCAATGCATGAAGGAGATACATAGAATAATGCTGACCATAATCATGTTGTGGCTGGGTCCTGAATTGAGATGTTGGACTTCACTACATATCTCATTAAGATGAGAATCAATCCATACATAGTTCTTGAAATATAGTTTAACGTCATGTGGGACGAGAGCGTAGGAGATATTAGTTTAGGGTCGTAGAGTTTGGACCATAATGAGGGAGACACATTGTGTGTTTGTTATAAACCAGATGTGAATAAAGACCAGGGTTTTCATACCACATTCATGTGCTCACAGGGGGACTTTTCAGCCAAGGAACTAAAAGTGGAATTTGGGGTTAGGCCCAAAGACTTGGTGCTGGGTTTGAGGGATGCTCGAACGTTCTTACGTATCCCATAAGGATGAGAATCAAGCCATATGTAGTTCTTAAAATATCATCTGTACAGATTTTGTTTGTACATGTGAAGGGTGAAAGGGGACTTTAGTGCAATGATGGTTGGATACAAGATTAAAGGTTTAGGCATTTCCATGTATGCACGTAGTCTTTGGAATATAACATGATTTTAAATCAATGTCAATAATGATTCTCTATCAGGTGAGGGTGTCAAAGAATGTTGTAGTTTATTATCATACATGACAAAAGTGCAAATAGTTTAAGGTCATATGCATGGACCGGTTCTACATAGTTTAGCGTCATGTAGCTAGGACGTATTGCTATGTAGTTTTAATGTCCTACAATGAGGAAAATGGGGGACTGTATAGTTTAATGTCATATAGCAAGGACGGTGGTGAACCAATGTGAATATATTGGTTTTGGGGGCAGCTTCACAAATCAACATCGTATGAGATGGAGGTGAACCGATGTGAAGATATTGGTTTTGGGATTGAACCTCGGGAGGTTGCCTACATACCCATCCTAAAAGGCAAGGATCAAAGTTCACGTAGTTTGATTGAAGAATGAATTGGTGATAGAGTTGTACTTGAGGACAATGACCTAAAGATGGTGTTGGGACTTACGTGTGGTTAGCGGCCCAGAGAGGGTGTTATGGTTGAGGATTACTCTAAGATCACGTGAGTCATGCTCGGTGTGAGAAAAAATAGGTAACAAAAACTCTAACGATGCATAGTTTAATGTCATGTTGGACGAAAAAGGGAACACAGTTTAACGTCATGTTGGATGATAGAGGGAACATGTAGTTTAAAGTCTTACAATGAGGACTATGAGGTGTATTTGTGTTACAAAAAATACTTCTTCAGAAATATGGAATTAGTTGGAGTCGTGATGAGTTCTCCATCCATTGAAATTAAAGAATAAGCTCCATTAGAGTAAACCTTATGTATTGAGTAAGGTCCTTACCACTTTGACTCAAGATTTGGAGGTTTCTTTCCTGGTATCATTAGAGTTCTAAGGACCAATACCAATTCTCCTTGAATGAATGAATGAAGATGAACTTTTTTGTTAAAATCCCATGTTATTTGATTCTGATAGACTTCTAAGTGGTGTAGGGTACACAATATTTTTTAATCTAATCATTCCAATTCATCCAATTGCTTTTGAGATTGTTCATCTATAGATGAATGATCACAAATTGATACTCTGAGTGAAGGTAATTAAACCTCAATGGGAAAGACTGTTTCTGTTCCATATACCAATGAATATGGAGTTGACCGCGTAGCAGTGTGGGTGGTGGTCTGATAAGCCCATAAAGCACGAAAAAGTTTATCAGGCCATGATTTCTTATCTTTATCCACCATATTTTGTAGTATGTTTGAAAGAGTCTTATTAAAGGATTCTATTTGGCCATTGGTCACTGCATGATACCAAGATGAATGGTTGGATTTGATGTTGTATTCTTGATACAACTTTCTTATCTCAGATGAACAAAAGTTGGTGCCATTGTCCATCAATATGGTATGAGGGACACCAAATATGGTAATGATGTTAGACTTGAAGAAGCTAACAATTCCTTTAGAACTAACTTCTTTGAGAGGTATTTCCTATGCCCATTTGGAAAAGAAGTCAGTAGTAGTAAGAATATACTTAAACTACTTAGATGTAGCCGGAGGATAAGGTCCTACTACATCCATTCCCCTTCTAGAAAATGGCCATGAGTATTTAGCTGTATGAAGAAAATTTGGGGGTTGATGAATGAAATTGGCATATAATTGGAAAGAATGACACTTCTTAGTGAAATCAACACAATCTTGTATCATTGAAGGCTAGAAGTATCCAAGCCTTCGAATTTGATCAGATAGTCTATGTCCAGACTGGTGGGAACCACAAACTCCTGCATGTACTTCATTCATGATAGCCATTGTCTCTTCACCATCAACAAATATGAATATAATTCCATCAAAAACTCACTTGTAGAGAATTTTTTGGTGATATGTGCTATCATAAAGAGTAAAATTGACCACACGTCGCCAGACTTGTTCTTTCCTGGCTCTATCAGGTGGGAGTGTTTTATTTTGAAGGTATTCCCTGATAGGTGTCATCCATCCTGTAGTATGACCATATGGTTCAGAAATGGGACTGATTTCATTGTTTTTCTCCATTCCGATTTGAACATAAGGTGAAACTATACGACGGTGGGAAATACTGATGATTGTTTCATCCCGGTTTGGATCTTCCAGGGTTGTGGCTACATTATCCAGTGCATCAGCTTGGGCATTTTGTGATCACGGGACATAAGAAAATGTTGGTTCTGAAGGAAATTACTCCATTAACTCTCTGACATAATCATACAAAGGAATTAACTCTTCTTTTCTGATGGCATAGTCTCCATTGACTTGTTTGATTACCAAATCTGAATCACCTTTTACCCTCAAGTGATTCACCTGTTCCTGAAGCGCCAACTCCAATCCTGTGATGAGAGCTTGATATTCTGCTTCATTGTTTGTACCACCTTTCAATAATAAAAAGGAATAGGGTAGCACTTCCTTTTCTGGGGAAATAAGCACAATTCCTAACCCAACTTTTTTGAATTTAAGATCTCCCATTTTCTTCCCTGTTGGACTTCTGGAAGCACCATCAAAATACATTTCCCATGTTTGAGGATTATCTTGAATAGAGAAGACTTACTCATCAGGAAGTACAATATCTAAAGATGTATCTTCTAATGAAGGGTGTTCAACAAGGAAATCAGCCATAGCTTAGCCCTTTATTGCCTTTTGAGACACATACTGGATATCAAACTGCTGCAAAATAACTGCCCACCTTGCCAAACGTCCTATAAGCATTGGACGACTAAGGATAAATTTGAGCAGATTATTGCGAGATACCAATTGAACCTCATTATGTTGCAGGTAGTGTCTCAATTTCTAAACTGCAAAGATTAATGCTAGGCAACACTTTTCAATACTTGAATATCGAGTTTCTGCCTCAAGCATAGTTCGACTAAGATAATAAAGGCTGTTTTCATTCCTAGAATCATTCTTTTGGGCAAGGAAGGCACCCAATGACCGCTCTAAAGCTGTTACATAGAGAATACATGGTCTTCCTTCAACGTGTGGAATTAATAATGGTGTAATCAAGAGATATTTCTTGATAATATTGAATGCTTCTTGACATTCTTCAGTCCACTGGTAAGTGACTCCCTTCTTCATTAATTTGATGAAGGGTAAACATTTCCCTGCTAGATTGGCGATGAAACACCGAATATAGGTCAAGTGTCCTTGAATTCCTCTTAATTATTTCAAATTTTGAGGAGGTGACATACCAAGGATTTATTTTTTCTTCTCAAGATCAACTTCGATACCATGATGGTGTACAACAAAACCGAGAAATTTTCCTGAGGTTACCCCGAAAGCACATTTCAAGGGGTTCATCTTCAAATTGTGTTGTCGAAGTTTTTGGAATATGATTTCCAAATCGGCCAAGTGATCAGAACATTGTATGGATTTAACCACTAAATCATCTACATAACATTCAACAAATTTTCCTAAAAAGGGTTTGAAGATATGGTGCATGGCACGTTGATACATTGCACCTGCATTTTTTAGGCCAAAGGGAATTACCCGATAGCAAAGCACACCTTGAGGAAAAAAGAAAGCTATTTACTCCTCATCCTCTAGGTCCATTTGTATTTGATTGTACCCAGAATAACCATCCATGAAGGAAAGGGATTTGTAGCTAGCTGTTGCATCAATTAAGAGTTCTGTGATTGGAACTGGAAAATCATCATTGGGACAATGCTGATTAAGATCTCTGAAGTCAATGAAAACTCTAATTTGTCCATTATTATTTTTCACAGGGACAATATTAGCCATCCATTTGGGATATTGAACTTCTCTGATGAAGTTAGGCTTGATAATATTATCCACTTTAGCTTCAATTTTGGAGGCATAAGTTGGGTGTGTTCTTCTTGCGGATTTCTTCAACCCTCGATGTTCTTATAGAAAACCCAAATGATGAGTAGAAACATCAGGATCAAGCCCTGACATTTCTGTATAATTCCAAGAAAATACATCTTGATTTTGTTTTAGAAATGAAATATACATTTCTTGCTCTTCAAGAGTCATGGATGCACTAATTAAAGTGGGGCGTGGATCTTATTTTGTACCCAGATTTATTTCTCTGAGTTCATCCATAGTGGTAGAGATACCCTCTTCAAATGCTGGAGAAGCATCCCTGAGATCTTCCTATTCTTCTTCAATATGTGTTACTTATTTTGTTTTTACTTGCATAGTAGATGATGAAGAAAAATTTCCATAATCAGGGGAGAAGTTAAAATTTGAACATCTTAAAGAAGAGACTACCTTTTCTGACCCTATTGATGATGAAGGGTCTTCCTTGGGTAATAAAGAGGAGATGATGGATTGAGAATCAACATCATTTTTCACCTCTGACATTGATATAGCTTCTTCTAGCCTAATTGATGAAGTATAGAATTTCTGGATTTCAACGGATGAAATGAAGACATCCCCATTTAAACTTTCATCATTGCTTGGTGAATCAACAATTTCTCCCATGCTATCTGGCTCAATTTCCGTAATTGACATTATGGAAGTTTCCATAAGAGTGTTTGGATTTGGGTCTATCCTGTCAATTTGACTGATAGACAACACATAATCTGTACTCACATGTATGAATGGGTTTATTGGAATCTTTTCCAAACCATTTGGAGCAATAATTTTGGTAACCTCCTTTGTCATGGATTTCTCCTTTCCCTCTATGTGATAGAATTTTGCCTTAATGTATTGATATTCACATGTTTTGAATGGAGCTTTATCACCATACAATGCCCCAATTTGACCATTGAAACAATATTTGAGACATTGATGGTATGATGAAGGTATAGCCGCATGTTGATGTAGCCAAGGTCTTCCAAGCAAAATGTTGAAGGCTGTGTCATGATG
The DNA here is from genome assembly GCA_963277665.1 of Viscum album. Lineage (NCBI taxonomy): Eukaryota > Viridiplantae > Streptophyta > Magnoliopsida > Santalales > Viscaceae > Viscum > Viscum album. Next base: position 120,991,808 of record OY728137.1, read on the forward strand.
AACAACCGTGAAATCTAAATTAGACACAAGGTCTTCAAACTGTGTTCTGAGTGTAATCTCGCCCAGAGGTTCTTGTTCATTTTTATCATATCCTTGTAAAATCAAAGTAGAAGGAGATAAATCAAATTCGGTGAGGCCCAATCGATGAAGTGTATGAATAGAGATGAGGTTGACTCCTGAACCATTATCAATGAAAGCTTATCGGATGTCTACATCATTGACCTTTCTAGATAAATACAAAGGTCTAATATGTCCATGTACAACATCATCTTCATCTTAATCTGTAAAAGATACCACTGCATGGAATTCTGCAGGATCATTCTCTATATGGTAGACCTCAGTCATAGCAATTTCAATTTCGAATTCCTGAGGACTTGACAAAGCCTCAATAAGTGCCTTCCGAAGATCTTTTGATAGATTCAAGGCATCTAGAATTGATAACTTGGCTGGTACTTGGGACAAATGTTTCAAGACATCATACTTTTGACCCAAAGGTCTACGTTTCCTAACAAGAAACTATGGTTTTCCAGGTGCCTTAGAAGTTGATGCTTTGGAAGTAGATGCATCTCGTATCGGGGTAGGAGTTGGAAATACTCCTGGCTTCGACAGATTAGACTGAATAAGTCTATTTATTTGCTGAGAGGAAGAAGGTGTAAACTCTAACTGATCCTCCAAAATAACTGTGCCAGGACTGAATCTTCCATGTGTAGAAGAACTTTCTTGTTCCTGTTGAGCTCGCTAAAGGGATTTGCCACGAGTTTCTGCCTCATATACAGTTCTAGCAGGGGTAGGATTGAGATAGTGGATTCTGGAATATCCACGTCTTCCCCTATATCCTAGACCTCTTTCACTTCCTCTAATTCCTCTGTTTGATACAGGGAACTCAGGCTCATCAAGATCGAAACTGTGACTGTCATAAGGATCCGTTAAATAAATCATGTTAATAGAACCAAAGATCAATTCTTCATCTGATGAAGATTCTTCCTGATTAGCTAGTTCATGCTGTACTGTTTGATGGGGTGGTGCCCGTGCTTTTGAAGTAGATGGCATAAAATATGCCAGAGTCAAAGATAACTTAGACTTTGACACGAGCTCATCTTCTTCTGACTTCTCTTCTTTATTTGAATTATGCTGCCTTTTTGAAGACTTTCCTTATGATGAAGAAGGGTTTTATACGGAATTCATAGCAGAAGACACAATTGGTTGATTCAATTGTGTTTATAAAATGGCATGAGTCCAGTTGATCATTTTACTGACCATCCAATCATCATATTTCTGCGCATTTTTACTTTTGAATTCATTCCACTTGCCTTCTTCCTCTAGATCAGTAGCAGTAACACATGTTACCTGGGCTGAAGAACCTTTCAGTTTTACCTGTATAGAGTCCACCATCTTTTGTAGGAGGTATTTGAAGACAAAACACTCCTGAGTGGGCTGCCCCAACATCTGATGAAATGGGAAATAGTTGGGGAGGTCTTCATCTCCTTCCTTGTTCGGCCTTTTGGGCCTTGACAACTGAACCAGATTGTTTTCCAGAGCCGAGATGAAGTAGCCAGGAACTTGTTCATTCTGTAAAGAATAAAATTTGTTCTTCAAATATTCAAACTGTTTCTGCCTTTGATCTCTTTGATCATCTTGACGAGGTGACCTTTGTTGTTGATGCTCAGGAGGTGGAGCCCTTCGATATGATTAAAGTTTTGAAGTGGAAGTAGGTACAAGTTCTTGTTTAAGTGTAACTGTAGCAGTCTCTGCTTTCCCCATTCTCCTTCCTAGAACTAATGGAATTAAATGAGTTTTAGCCTTAGTCTTTGTAAGAGAGTCTTCGATCTACTGAGCGATTGAAGTAAGGTCTCAAAACCCTCCTGTGTATTTTACAGGGATCAGTGGTGTGCGTAATTCATCAGGAAAATTTGCCACATAGATTGACAATAATTCTTCTTGAGGGAGTGCTAAACTTAAGGAATATTTTAATCCCTTACATCAAGTAATGAAATCTAAAACTCTTTCATTTTCCCTTTTCTTACAATTTTTAAGATAAAAAACTGTCATCTTTGGCAACGTTGATCTAAATTAAAGAATAAATCTTTGAAAGAGATCTTCCCACCCGGTAATTGACCGAGAATGCAAACTTGTATACCAGACAAAAGCAAGCCCTTGTAATGACTTCACAAAACACCTGAGCTTAACTACTTCTTATTGTTGAGGAGTTCCCATCATAGGATCAGAACGAGAAACATAATGTGTTAAGTGTTGTTCTGGATCTCCCGAACCATTAAAAATTTGGAATGTGGTATTCGAAAAATTTGATGGGGGAGGAATTACATCAACCCATCCAGGGTAAGATTTCTTTTCCAGTTGAACTTGTGCACGTTTTCCTTCCATAGCTTCCAACCGAGCTGTTAATGACTCAATGGTAGATATTAATTTTTGAGAAACATCTGGTTGAGCTTGGACCTGAGTAGGTGCAATAACTAGAGTTTGGATGGGTGTGGTGACTGGTACTACAACTGATGGTATTACTACCGGTTCTTGTCACATATGACCCATAGGATTGGACCTGTGAGGGTGTACTTGTAAAGAAGTATATTCTTGATCCATCCCAGTAGCTACAACAAATTCCCTTGACTGACTAACTCCATACCACTTAGGAGGAAGACTACCTTGAATTAGTTTTGCATTTAACCTCCTTAAATCCTTCATTTCTTCTTCCTGCTATGCGAACCATTCCTCCAATGAGAGTGATTGGAATTCTCCATAGGTAGGGTGGGATGTAACCTAACTTTTACCCTTTTCCTTGGCATGTTCCTTTATGGAGTATGGAATGGAATTACCCGAAGGAATATCTTGCCTATGGGCATCCCTCCGGCTTCTGGTACGAACACCTTCTTCATTTATTTCTGTGTGTACGGTTTCTTGAACATGAACTTCTTCATCTGATCCCTCTGAGTGAGCCTCATGTTCTGGGGGATTAGTGACAATGGAATTGATGACATTTATCTATGCATAACACATTGCATCCCTTCTGTCAGCATTTCTACGATACTGTCTTCTTCCATGTTCTTGATGAGACATTGCCTTTTGTTTGGTTGATCCCTTAGGAACTTCTTGATGAACCGCAATTTAGATGGAATATCTTGATAATTTGGCTCTGTATTCCTCTTGTGGCTTCTTCCCTAATCGATAGAAGACTGAATTTTGCTGAGGAAGTGATTGAGAATTTGAAAAAGTCCCCAGTCTAGTGGACTGGGGCTATTCCTGCTCAACTCCTCGAATCCTATCTGTTGATCCCAAGGGTTGGATTAAAAGAGTCCCCAGTCTGGAAAGATGAGGTGGCTCTTGAGCTACTACATCTGAAACTTTCTTAAAAGCTCTCCTGATTTTGCAGACTTTAGTCCGAAAATTAGCCAGATGCATCATCCGACATCCACTCAAATCACCTAGCTCAGATGACCATAGGATTATTTCTAACACTTCTATCACCTGATGATGTGCATACTCTAAATGAGAAGCTTGTTCGATATTCTCATTTGCTTGATGCAAGAGTAATTCGACAACTTGTTCTTTATATGCCTGACTTTGGAAAGAACTAGTTGAGGCCTGTTCTCGGGAAAGCCTTTGATTATGAACAAAACCAGCTAGATGTGGCCAGCCATGGGAAATAACATTGCATGAGACCACATTTGGCGGGATTTGTTGAATGGAAAGTACAATGAAATGCAGTGCTCCATGAACAACCCATCCCCTGATATGAATACCAGATGGGGCATTGGTAATTAATTGGAACAACCTTTTTAGTGTGCCAAAGCATGCACGCTGAAGGGCTCTCTACTACTTTTCAACATTTGGATATCGGGAAATTGAGAGAGATGCCAAATCAATTTGGAATTTTAACCCTTCTATTATCTTGACATGATTTTGATATTCATCATAAGGTAATATTTTATCTTTTAAGTGACAAAGAGTTTTCCACATGTTGAGATGAATATCATGAATACAATATTCAGTCAACATTTCTGGAATATCATACTGAGAGCCAGCCAAAGGCCAAAACATGACTGATACTTCACCTTTTTACAGTTGTTTTCTCATATTCAGCACTTCCTTCTTATCATTAGATGAAGATTCCTCTATCTGATTAGACCAAAGCTGGTGATTCTTTTTTGCTTCATCAGATTCAACAAGATTGGTAGAGAATTAATTTTTAAATTAGAAGATGAATGACCCAGGAGTGGTTCGGAGAATGACCTACACCCCGGGCTATCTTCTGATTGAGATAGTATTTCACCTACTAGAGGTAAAGCATCATACATGACTGGCTTCACATTTCCAAGTGACTCAAGATAAGAGGGCTTTCTCGTTACTACATTGTCCATTGAAGAATTTTCCAGGCAATGTGAATTACTACTGTGGAGAGGACTTTCGCAGATAAATTCATCATCATGGGGAGGACCACCATGGTGGGTTACAGCAAAAGATGAAACCTCTTTCTCCTTGGTCTTCTATCCACACAAAGGGTTATTGTGGCTCTCTTATAGGGATGATACTTCGAGATCGACCGAATTTTTATGAAGGAAGCCTTCATGAGGAAATGTCTGATGAAGAACTTCAGAATTATTATTGTTACTTTCGGAATTTGGAAATGAGAGAGTAGAATCTTGAGTTGCAATAGACAATTGTCTGAGGGATTCAAGAACTCCAGCATCGAGCAAGGCCTTATTGTAGGTTGGCTCTTGATTTATCAACTGTTCTGGTTGGGTCTTTTTCTTAGATGCCTTCTTACTGAATTTGGAAACCACTTGTTGACGAAAGTGGTTATTATGGACAAGTGTATGTGCCTGCTCAGGAGAAATGGCCAGGTTATGATAATTATCTCCATTCAAATTGGATGTATGTGCCCGACTTGATTGTCTGTATGACATGGGGGAGTATACCCCACAACCCTCCTAGACTGGGACAAAGGTGTGTATCTACTCCGGAGTGATATGCTGATGAGTCACTCCACTGATAGGGATATATTTATGATTCTTTCCCCGTGATTCTACTGAAGTTTTTATAATATTCTGACAGGTATCCATAATATGGGCAGGGATTTGTTTCTGCTCTTTCATTATTGTTAGAATGTGCTTGGTGACTTTAGCTGCCGGAATGGGAATATAAATCCATTCTGTGTCTGGAGTAGGTGTATGTGCCTACTCCCATCTTCCTTTTCTTGTCAATCAATTCTGACAGTACTCATATGCGGGGGAAGAAAATTGTGTCTTCCCCCTGCTTGTCATTGGAGCTTTCCAATTGACATCTCCGGGTGCTACCAAATGAGACTGTTGGTTAGCCTGATTAATTGTAGGTGTATGTGCCTACTGATTTTTCTCCACCATATTTAATTGGAGAGTTTCTTTGGTTGTAGTCAGACGAGCCTGCTGACTAGCTGATGAATTATAAACAGGTGTATATGCCTGTCTATAATACTCCACCAGAATTGCCTGACAGGATTGGCGTGTTACTGCCAGATGAGTCTGCTGGGCAGTAAAATCAGGACGGGCGGGTGTATATTCCTGCTCGTTGTTTGCCATCAAGTTAGCTTGATGGACTTCTCCATAGGGGTAAGAAGTAAGGGATTACTCCCTATTGTCCAAATTTAGCCTCTGGCGGTTCGTCTTGCGTGCTCGGGTTTGAGGAACCTGAGCTAAAGCCCCAATCGCAATACCCTAATCATGTTGAGGGTGCACTACCGCACGAGTCTGGCGGCGATTGTTGATGGGAGCCCTCATAAAGGACTCGTGTCTTCTTGAATTGAGGCCTTGGGTGACCTCTTCATTCAACTCCCTATAATATGGGAGAGACTGGTGATTGCATTATGGGGATAACGACCCAAAATGGTTGGAGATGGTGGTTGGCACCACCTACTTCTTGACAACTGGTCGTCACTGTCTGGACAACCAGGGTGAGTTATTAACTTGGAGGGCTTGTTGAGTGGCCTCCAGAGTCGGGATGGTACTGTGTTGACGGTATTCCGTCACCAATGCATTTGAGACCCAGCGTTGAAGATGCTGAGTAGGTGATGTCGTCCTCAGAGTGGACGAGGATCCAATAGAAGTAGCAGCCGAGGCATTCACAGGTGTGAACTTTAAAGAAGCCATTTTTTTATTTCATAGAGATCTTGGAAAAGAGTGCCTGTTTGATATAACAGACATAATCAAGATAAGCTCGAATAGACTACATCTTTTGGATGAACACATATGTGATTGATTGCTTTTTTGGCCCTCACATTGAGTTAAATAGAGACCTAACAAATAAGTAAAACATCATTTAACTTGGTTAAGGATTCACATTGGGTTCACCATTTTTGTTTCTTCTGGAAATGGGGATGACCTTGTTTGTTTAAGGTTCAAAATTTTCAATCAGTTTCTAATGGGTTTATTCATAGAACCAGAAACATCCAATGATTCTATATCCATTTGGACCTACTTTCCAAAGGTAGGTGCGCATTAGTTGTGGACCGATGAGGCTTAAGAATTTTCATTGATCTAGAGGATGGGAGGTCAGACTCATCACACCTTTTTGAGGGGAATTATTACCTACTCTGGGACTCTCTTATAGTTTTAAGTTATGTTCACGAATCCTTATTAATTCACCAAGTATGAAAATGAGTTTTCCTTTATATTTGGAAATCAATGATTGATATGTATGAGATTTAGATAATCTTTTATATGTATTTGAGGTTCTTCATCGATGTAGAATCATCCGTATGTATTGGATATTCTTAGTCAATGGTATCCTTCAATACATTATATAGAAATCTCTTGGTCATTATGATGACTATACTAGTTTTAAAGCCACTTAGTGGGGCACTTGAAGTTTATTGTCATTCAGAAAGACAAGTATTATTTAAAAGTTGGGATTGTACCCATAGATGGGTTACCTACGTATCCTTGTTAAAAAGAAAGGAATCAGAACCCACATTGTTCAATAGGAAGGATATAGTTTAACATCATATGGGATGGAAAAGAATTAATGAAATATGGGCTTGAACCTTATAAAGGCTTCCTACTTACTATACTTTAAAGGCAAAGATCAAAGTCCACGTAGTTCGGGGAAAGAAATATGGGGTTTATGCATAGTTAAATGGCCCCAAAAAGAGATATCATGATTAATTTTACACTCTAAGCCCACGTGAGTCATACTCGGTGTGAGAAACAAGAAGTATCAGTAAACTTGACAATGGTGCCACGAAAGATGCAGTTATGAGAGATGATGTGGGGATTATGTATGTATGATGACCCAAGTAAATGAAGACCAGGACTTAGGAAAGAAGACCAAGAGTAGGGTCCATAAAGGTATTTGTACTTTATGGAGATTTGGAATTTTAACCTAGGACTTACTCCTAAGAAGTTAGACCAAATCAAAAGAAATTAAGGCTTAGGATTATTCCTAAGAAGAAGGCCCAATTAAGGGAAATTATGATTGGGACTTACTCTGGAGAAGGAGGCCCATATGAATTCCTCTCAGATAAGGAAGCTAACGAAGGAACCATGCCATAAATGGCTTTGAAGAGGATTTTGAAGGTCATATATTGAAGAAGAGAGGTGGATTTGAGGAAAGAAGGTGAATAAGAAGGAGGCGCACAAGTATTGTTTTGGCGTGCAAGTCTTGGTTGCACAAGTATACTTGCGCGACATGAGTCACCTTGAGCGACAAAGAACCCGTAGGGTAATACTTGGGTGACTTTGAAGTCAAGCCCTTAGTATCATCCCTAGGGGATTCCAGAAGGGTGGCACACAAGTTCCCTTGAGAGGGAATGGCGGTGCGCAAGTGTCTTCACTTCCCTTAAGGGATGGACACTTAGGCGCACAAGTATTGATGAGTTCTAATACTTAGGCCTTATTCTTCCTCTTTAGAGCTTCCATTCTAGGTAAAGAATTACCTTATAAGTGTTTGGAAGATGTCAGAAAAAGACTTGGGCCACCAGAGCTTGAATCCGATTTTTGGAAAATTCCTCCTCGAAATGGGGGGCCCATAGGGGCTATTTATAGGCCACTAGGCACCTTGGGAGAAAAAAGGAATAGGGCGCGCAAGTGACTTGCATGACCCATATGTGGCACACAAGTGACTTGCATGACCATAAGGAAACTTGCACGACCTATTTTTAAAGGGTTCTTTATTCATGCCTTTGTAAATTTTTGATGTTATTCAAAGGATGACTCTTATTTTGCTTAAGGTACTCCCCCTTTCCATTCGTTAGACTCTGTGATGGAAAGGAGCGTCAATAGTGAGTGACCTGTTTTGAACAAAAATATCAATTTTAAACTGATAACAGACATTTTTAGTCATACTGGTCACACCGTGCATCAGATTGAGGTTTTATTTATTTCTACATATCAAAAATGACTCATATATCATTTTCTTAAAGTATCAAAATAATATGAATGTGTTTGCTCAGTTTTATGTATGTCACTTGTTATTTTTACTTAAATGAATGTCAATTTTAAATAAAAAGACATAGTTGGAGTCATACCATCCACATCCTGTGTCATATTGAGGTGAGGATGACTCCTACATGTCAAAAATGATTCATAAATCATTTTCCTAAAATATAAAGACAATCTGAACGCGTTTGCTTAATTTTCAATGTCACTTGTTCTTTTTACTAAAATTAATGTCAATTTTAAATAAAAAGAGTCACTTTGAGTTATATCGTCCACACCATGCATCATATTGAGGTGAAATTGATTCCTACATGTCACAAATGACTTATATATCAATTTCCTAAAGTATAAAAACAATCCAAATTCATTTTCTTAGTTTTTAGTATGTCAGTTGTGTTTTTTATTAAAATGTAATTTCAAATTGGAAACATGCATTTTGAGTAATACCGGTCACATCATACATTGGTTTGACATGAGACTACTTTATTCATATAAAAAATGACTTAAAAATTTCTATCCTAAATTATCAAGAAAACCGGATCTTGTTTTCTTGGTTTTTAGTGAGGAACGCGTTTTGAATTAAAATGCCAATTTTAAACTACTAATGGACACTTTGAGTCATAATGGTCACATTTTGCGTCATATTGAGGTGTGGTTGATTCCTACACATCACAAATGACTCATGGATCCTTTTACTAAAGTATAAAAACAATAATAATGTGTTTTCATAGTTTTTAGTATGTCAGTTGTTCTTTTTTACTTAAATTAATGTCAATTTTAAATAAAAAGACACACTTGGAGTCATACTAGTCACACAATGCATCGTATTGAGGCACGATTAACTTATTGTAATGGCCTGGACCTTCTTGTTCCCTTACTTTGTCAAATTCTAGTGTTCAAGGGTATGCTGTATGGCAACCCTGATCTTTTATTATGTAATTAAACATAATTTATTACATAAACTTATTTTGATATAAACATAGAAGATCGAGAGGTCTAGTGTATTTGGGGCTTAGGATCATTACATAACAACTTAAAACATAAAAAACAACATCTTTATTAAAAACTTTCTTTACATGACCACTACATTCCCTCGTACTTAGCATTGCATGGGATAACCTGAGGACATGCATAAAAAAGGGTGAGCTATATAGCCCAGTAAGGGATTAATCATGGAATAACATGAGAAATACAATACATATTAGACAATAGGAATATCAATAGAGCACAAGAGAAGCATAAACATAAAGGCATGATAAATCATGGTAATCATAACATGGAAATGTGGCAACAACACTTAATATGGAATTAGCATGAGCCAAGGCTCGTTGCACATGGAGCATGAGTAAACCCTCATTGCACATGAAGCACGAGTAAAATCTTGTTGCACTTGAATTAGCATGAGTAAACACTCATTGCACATGACATATCATGATACTATACTTTACCCAATGCATTGGAGCGCTATCAGGGCACACCCTTCTTAATCATTTCATTTCATGCATAAGTGTGCCACATGGATCATAAAAATTGGATTCATTAAACATCATAATTTATTACATGATAAAGGAGTGTGTAATTCATACATGAAACTCTTTAAACAATAAGTAAATGTTCATAAAGGTGAATACCCTTGATATAGAAGTGGTCATGGTATTCACTACACAATGACTTTGGCTTGGAAAATCACGGTGCAATTTCAGCAGCATAACGGCCTGACATAAGAACTCATAAAAGTGGTTGATGAGAGATAAATGGGTGTATAATCATATTTACATGAAATAGACAGTAAGGGGGTCATATAGATACATGTCCCAACAATTTTAATGGAATTTAGATTCGTGATACAAAACAATTACTTGGATGTAAAAGAGGAGAGAGAAATTCATTATGAAATTTCGGCATGGTAACAGGTGTACATTGGAGGAATTAATGAGAGAGAAAGTGGGTCTCCCATAATCCAAAAATAAAGAGATAAGTATGAGGAATGTTATAAATTATACCCCAACATTTTTAATTGAAAACAAAAGGGCATAACAACTTAAAGAAAATTGGACAAAAATGAGAAAGGAAGAAATCCCTTACTTGGAAGTGTGATCCCAAAGGCTTGGGAGAGGCTTGAGAGAGGATTATTGGGATAATGGGGAACCTTGGGAGGATTATAGAGAGAGGAGGACATGGGTTGGTCTAACTACAAAGGATTTTAGTGAAGAGTAAGTTGGATCTTGGGTGGGTTTATATAGGAAAGGAGAGGAGATTCTTTATTATTTAGGTTTGAGACACCTCACATTAAACTAATCAAAACCACAAACCAACCCACAGTTTTTGCCCATGGGTTTTTCCAAAGGGGAGTGGAAAAAAATATTTTATAAGGCCAATGGACGAATTTCTTAAAGTAATAGGGTTGCTTATGTGGAGGTGAGTCACACTCTCAAGGAAAACAATTTAAAAAGACAAAATGTTTTATAAGCCTTGAAGGGTCCACTAAAGCTTTGTAAAATAAATCAAACAAATCTAAACTCACATTATTTTAATGGTAAAACATATATTATCTGAACATAATGTTTATATTATTTTATTACATCACTATTGGGTCATTATGATGTCATAAAACACATTATATATTTAAACAATATTTAATTTTTACCCAAAAATTCGACTGTCTGAGAAAATTATGAAAAAATAACAATTCGATAATTTCGACGTCCTGATTCCAAAAATAATATTAATTTTATATAAATAATTTTATAAATATGTGAATTTTTACTTTTAAAATAAAAACTGATATTTACTGAAAATTCATGGGTTTTTGACAAAAACAGTTTACAGACCTTAATAAAAATTACAATTGCATTCATAAAATTATATGATCATTTATATTTAATAAAAATTATTAATTTATAATAATATTTTATTAAAATAATATTTAATTAAAAAATCCATTAATTCATCAAAATATATTTCTTAGTTGAATATTAAATAAAAATACTATTTGTGATTTAAAAACTATTTACAAGGTAACAATAATAAAATGAATAAACATTCTTTATACAAAAATATTGTACATAGTAATAGTAATAGGGTCTTGTTACATAACCCCTTATAACACCTGCACAAGACTGAAGGGTAAGGTGTGCGATGGTGACAGACTCTTAGGGTTGCTCAGATAACATCGCTCGGGTGATAATCTCTATTAACTTCCACTTCTCCCGTAGTCGGTTCCGATCAAGATTAATGTGTTCAAGCTCAGGTTGGGCTTGTTCAAGAGTGAAGCCCAATGACACCACCTCCTTTCTGAGCTCCAAAAAATGGGCTTCGTATGGGGAAAGTCTACTGGATGAGGCCATCGCTTCCTTTTTCTGAGTAAATTGGATTTTTTAAAGCCCTATATTTATACTAATCATGTGATCACTATTCCACAACTATATTATAAATGGTCACAATTCATAACGGTATTTTAAAATCCAGAAACATAAAACCAATGAAGTTCAACTTTTATATAACCATAATAAGACATTTAATTAAATCAAGAGTAATTTCCATTAATGAAAGTTTGGGTTGTTACATGTTGGGGACCATCGGTGACTTAGTAAATACTTTTACAAATTTCAAGATGAACGAACAGTGGCACCAATGGGAATCAGTGGCACCGATCGACCTTCGATGGCACCCATCGGCCATCAGTGGAACCGATTGGGCATCGATGGCACCGATGGGCATCAGTGGCACTGATGGGACATCAGTGGCACCGAAAGACATCGGTGCCAGGGTGACGGTGCCAAGGCGATGGTTCCAGGGCGGTGGTGCCAGGGTGACGGTTACTCACTCATTAGTGATTCATTTCCATTTTCTTGAGGAATTATTCAGTTTCAACCCAATAATGCATCTTTTGATGTAAAAGTGTTTTAATACCCCCTTTAAAAGTGATTTAAGGCCCATAAAAAGATGTTTTAAACCCCCAAGATTCAGGCATCCCTTGAGTTATCAAAACATGTGGCCTTTTCCTCAGTGCCACACCCTTTCCCATGTTTCCATTTTAGCCCATGTTATGTGTTCTTTTTCTCCATTTAAAGAAAATATATTAACTCACAGCCGTTATCTATACCATCTCTCAAAAGAATTATAAAATCTAAATTAATCCCAAAGTGTGAAACCACCAAGACACATGGTCGAGCCATGATACGACTTTTAAGTACTTCAAAATCATCCCCCTGATTTTAGGATTTGGCCTCTTCTTCACCCGTGATCCTATGTTCCTTATCATTTTTAGTTTCTCTTAGTGCACCTCAAGACTTCCTCCTGAGGTGAACCGTGCACCTATACTGAAGCCCTTCCCGCTCATCCTTGGACTCATTGGAGTTCTTCCTCTACAAGTCACGCATCCCCAGTTCTTGGCGTGAGGAGAAAACTTCAATCCTTGATCATCCATGTAGCGGTTTTTCCTTCGTCTCTCTTTACTGTTCATCATGAGGGGTGGGTATGATGATGATCCTTTGAGATATAGATGAAACCAAATTTAACAAAGATAATAAACATACTTTTAAAAGATTAAGGAATGGGAAAGTTGATGATGTTGTCGTGTTATACCTTTTTTTGATGTTGTGAATTGTATGGTCTTATGTCCACTGAAAATCATGGTCGTTGGTGGTCCTTTCTTGCACACTAATGAAGCTCTATTTTTTTGGATAATCTGGTGATTGAATGGTTGTAGCAAGGAAACTAGTTAATCATGTAAAATTGTTTGATTAAATGGATGACCGATGAATAAGAACCCCTGTGTGATCACCCTGGTTAACCAAATTGAAAGAAGTAACTCAATGAATGGTGTTGGATAAATTTGAAAACTTCTTTGTTCTGTTCTAGTTCTACCTATGGTTTCTCTGTTTGATGCCTGGTGGGGTGATGTAGAGGGGGGGGGGGGGTGGAACCTCTGGTTTAGGGGTTGTTGGTTTGTGAATATGAGGCAGTTTGGAGCTGGTATACTGGGGCTTGGTTTGGTTCAAGTAATTCAAGGGATCTCACAGATCTCTTTTAATGTTGTTACATTACAAGAGAACCAGGTGTGAATGCTTAAATGTTTGCTTGACTGTTTTCCTTTAGTTGTTGTTTTGGCTTGTGGTTATACCTGTTAGTTTCTTGGTAGTATAGGAATGTTTTAAATTGAATCACTTGAACATGATAATGAGAACAAATACAATGGGAGATTTTTTTTCCATAAATGGGTTTGGTTATGGATATTGTGTACTTGGGCATGTAGGGATAGTAACAAGAGTGGCTATGTATGGACTGGTTGTCTATTTTGGGACCCATAGGTTTGGATGAGTGCTTTTTTACTTATATGTATAAAATTAATTTTTTGTGTTTCTTATACGCACCCCACCCATGTTGAGCACTATGTTCCGAACACACCCATTTCACGGGGGAGGGTGTTTTTGCCAACATTATTATGAGTGGATGGTTATTAACTCCTTTTCTACTCCCTCTCCTAGGTATCCCAAAATTCTTCAGGCAGGTTGTGATGGACTAAGGTTCATTATAGAAAAAGACTCTTCGGGCAGGGTGTTTTGTGGTGGTTGGCTCAGGTGTGTACGCGCGGGTTTATTTCCCAAGCATATTTGGGATGAGGCCCATGTGTCTTCGGGCATGACAGTGGTTGTTCTGGCCTAGGTGTCTTTGGGCGTGGTAGTGGTTGTTTTGGCCTAGGTGTCTTTGGGTGTGGCAGTGGTTGTTGTGGCCTAGGTGTCTGCGGGTGTGGTTATGTGTGGTTGTGGTGGCCCAAGTGTTTGTAGGCGGGATGCATGGTTGTGGTGGCCCATAAGGTTATTGTTGGGGTGGTAGTGGGATTTTAGTGGAACCTATGGGGGATGTATGATGTGTAGTATGTCCTAAATAACCAGTGGGGAAGTGGTGCAGGGTATCCAAATATCGATGTGTTATTACTATTACTTTACCTATCCTGTGTTATTTGGGGAGTGTGCCTTGGTGAGGCTAGGTGGACAGTTTACTTGCTCGGCGTTTTGGTTGCCTCTTTTCTCACGGGGCATTAGATTGCCTCTCCACTTGTGCACAAGAGATTTTGGTTTTCCATACTGAGTATACCTATATACTCACCCTATGTATATAAAAACTGCTTTCAGGTTTCCAGGAGGACTTTGAGGACCGTTCCATAACTTACTAACTCAGACATCAGGACAATTGTCATTACTGCTTTTCTTTTATTTTGGTACTTACTTTCAGAGTTTCTTATACTTATATCAGTTTATATTGAACATGCACATGGTAATGTTTTTTTGGATTTACTTTCACATTCAGTCCTTGGAGTTGTTTGGGTTTACCATCTTATCTCCCGATATTGTTCTATAAAAAGGGTAATTCCTTCCATATTACATGAGATTTTATACCCTTGGTGCAAGTCACCACTCAGAGGCCTATTGAAGGCGGGAATCAGGGGTCATTATCTCTCCTTCAACTTGAAGAAGGATGGGTCTGGCAGTTTTTTGTCCCTTCCCTCAACTTGGTGAAGGTGTATTGTGACACTTATACACATCAAAAATGACTCATGGATCATTTTCCTAAAATATTAAAACGATCTGAAAACATTTTCTTGATTTTCAGTATGTCACTTGTTCTTTTTAGTAAAATTAATATCAATTTTAAATAAAAATTGACACTTTGAGTTATACTGACCACACGGTGCATCATATTGAGGTGAAGTTGATTCCTACACATCAAAAATGTCTTATAGATCATTTTACTAAAGTATTACAAAAATCTGAATGTTTTTGCTTAGTTTTTAGTATGCCAGTTGTCTTTTTTTACTAAAATGTCACTTCAAACTAGAAACATGAATTTTGATTCATACCGGTCACATTATGCATTGGTTTGAAGTGAGACATATTACTACATGTCACAAATGACCTATGAATCGTTGTCCAAAATTACCAAGACAATCTGAGCACATTTTCATGGTTTTCAGTGAGTGACACTTTTAAAATTAAATAGTCAAACATTTAATTTAGATTATGTTAATACAATATAGAAAAAATAATATTATGAGGAAAACATAGTATATTAAAAACAAGTTTACCTTATCATTGATTTTTGACTTGTAGACTTGAAGTCTTATCTCTCATGAGCATGAGCATCTTTGAACAAACCACCCTGACTCAAACAAAGTAATCCACCTATATAAGAAAAAAATTATTATTTGAGTAATTATAAAAAGAAGTAAATTAAACATAAATATAAAACGATTCAATACTTCTATGGAAGTTACAAATTCATGCTATTGGTGTACATTCTTCCCTCAAATATGCTTCCCATTTGTTTCTAAGAAAATATATATCATCTTGTGAATATGATTCTTTTTTATAGTCATAGTAGTACTGAAAAAATAAAAATACACAAAGGATTAATAAATATTTTAAATGAAATAATAATTATCTTTGAAAATACCTATTTGAGGATACTAGTTTGTTGATGGAATATGATCTCTCTCATAAATTTACAAACATAATAACCAAAATATTTTCCATTTGTTTGTTTTGGAAACTTCAGAAACATTTATAAGAATAAGTAATTTATTTTGATATGTGTTTGGATAGTGAAATATTATTGTATATACCTTGATACTTGTTCATTTGTAGAACTTGTCATGGTCCTCATGCTTATCCCCTAGCCTCATTACTTTTTTTCATGATATTGATGCACCGCCCCATCACAAAAGAATCCTCATTAAAACATAATCTAAATTATATAACTTGATGTTTAGTTCTAAAACATTGGATAAAGTGTACTAAAAATTGAAAAACACCATCATGTGTGGTCAGTTTGTTGGATATGCATGCATTGAATCCAGAAAATAAATATTTGGAGTATCTAAATTGACCACAATGAGAATCTAATGTTTTCTAAAAACACAAAAAGGAATAAGTAATGAAAGAAATGAAAATATATTTGATATGATTAAATTATAGAGTTTTACCCCTGCATCATTGGTATTAATAAGATTCTGTCATCCGAAAGTTTTCTTTCAAATAATTTGACCAGCACTGCCACTATTTCATCTTTTTATTTGGATTCTATTTTTGGTTGTTCTATAGAGGAGATGTGAGGACTAATGAGTTCAAATTTTTTTCATGGTGAAATCCCTTCAATTGTTTTTGATATATATGCCTGCCAAAAATATGAAATGTATTTAGTCATAATTAACATCATATATCAAATTTTGGAAAATCAAATCATGAAAACACACTTCATGTATACATTTACAACTGAGGCGCCTAACCAATCATATTAAAGGATTTCACTTACATTCTCAACACCAATGAAGTCTTGAACTTCCTCTCTGTACATATTTTCTTCAAAATCAACTATGTGACTATAACCATTTTTTAACTTTGTATCCACATGAACCTTTAATGATAATAAATGAAGATATAGTACGGGCAAGGTAAAAGTGATTTTGGTAGATCTTTTTGATCGGTTGGTTGATCCTTTAGATGGTTTTTAGTTGGTATTTCATTTCACCCTCTTCCCTTTGTCTGTCTGTAATAACATTCATTGGTTTAAAACTTTTTTCAGTAATTGTTAAAGGTTTAGCTTGAGAAATAATTTGGAAAATAATAACTCCTAGTAGACATGTTTTTTTTACAAGATGTGACAACCATGCGATGAATGTTCCAATAGCTTGTTCGACCTTACGAATATATTCATCATCAATTGGAATAGGTAGCTCAGTGCTCAGCTCATGGGCTATGCTAATCAACACTCTCACATGACCTGTTATAAGTAGTCTATTGTGTAGCATGTCGTTTTGGATATTGAACATCGTAACCCTCACTACAAGGAGATGAGTGGGTGTTGATAGATATAAATCATAACCATTATCACCCTATAGAATATCAATACAAGAAAGGTATTAATATATATCTGATTCACATTTCACTGAAATAATTATTAAAACATTGATTACTTTGTCCAAGACATATCCACAACTGGAAATTGAACCATTTGTGATGGGGAAATTGCGATAGGATCCTGTCGCAAAAGGTTATTTGTGACGGGGTTCTATTGTAATTACCCCATCGCTGAAAACAGTTTCAAAAATACATTTTTTACGATGGGAATCCGTCCCGTCTCAAATAGTTTATCCAGGTTTTTTAAAAAACTGTTTCATGATGGGCCCATTGCAAAAAACTAAAAAAGTAAAAAATTATAATTTTTTAATATTAATAAAATTTAATAAAATAATAAAATGAGTGCTCTCCTATTCCTACTTCCCCAGACCCTCCGGCATCACAGCCGATACAACAACGGGTTCTCTGCCCCTACGGGGATGGAGCGATAAAAGTTTTGAGAATTCAAGATAAGGTCACGGCGAGACGAGCCGTTTTTCATTATGATAGGTGTCAAGTGGAAGTGCAGTGATGCATGCAGCTGAGGCATCCTAACAGACTGGTAGACTTGAACCTTGTTCATGACCTGATCAATTCGATCAGGCACTTTCCATCTTCTATTTTTTGCATCGTTCAATCCTTTGAAAATATGAAAAAGCCAAAAGCCCTTCTTAGCCTACCTTGGATAGAGAGGGAGGGGGAAGGGAAGTAGTGTCCCCTCCCCAGTTAACAATAAGATAATGGGTCTCACAAACGACCCAATATTTTATTTATTCGTTCATGTTTCGATATTCTGGTGTCCTAGGCATAGAGGAACCACACCAATCCATCCCAAACTTAGTGGTTAAACTCTACTGTGGTGACGATACTGTAGGGGAGTTCCTGCGGAAAAATAGCTCGATGCCAGGATGTTAAAAAGCTCAACACCTCTCATTCTTATTATATATAATTAAAAAAAATGAAAAGAAGGTCGTCTTATTCAAAAACCCAATTCAAACCCTATATACCACTTCATCAACACACCGTTTTGTTCTCTATAGTCTATAGAGAACCTTCACATCTTCTTAAACCGAAATGGAAATGGCTGGGGAGAGGAAAGGGGTGAGTTAAGGGAGGGTACTACCGGGAACAGACCCAGTGGAGACAGGGCCTGTAACTCAAAGGATTAGAGCACGTGGTAATAAAATAAAATATAATAATAATAATAATAATAAAATAAAATACTAAAATAGTAAAAATAATAATAAATGGAATAATAATAATAATAATAATAATAATATAATAATAATATAATAATAATATAATAATAATAATAATAATATAATAATATAATTATAATATAATAATAATAATAATATAATAAAAATAATATAATAATAATAAAAATAATAATAAAATAATAACAACTAATAAAATTAGTAAAATATAATTAAAAAAATAAAATTATAGAAAATACAATATTCACAACAATATAAAATAATAATAATAATAATAATTATTATTATAAAATAATTAATATAATATAATAATAAAAATAATAAATAAACAATATAATAATAAAAATAATAAAATAATAAAAAACAAGATATTCGTAACAATATAAAAAAACACTATATATAAATATAAATATATGGAATAATAAAAATATTATAAAAAAGTTTTACATTCAAATATTTATCACAAAATGTAAATAAGTCATTGAGGGGAAGGGTCATCTAGAGGAGCTGAAGGATTTGGAGGAGGGAACTCCACCCCTAAACCATGAGTTAGAAGTCACATGTACTCTGTCGTTTTCTCATGCTACTACTGCCACCATCAACACTTCTCTTCTTATTGCTATTGGTGCTATCGACAGAGCTCTTCCTACTCCCTACACATATTCTTTATAAGCTCACTGTAAGCTCACAGCTGATACTCATATTATATAGCAGATGATGATGAATCTTTATGAGATCCTCTCGAGATGCATGACAACATCGCAACAGTACCATAACAACTCTCAGATATCAATCGAGAGCCGATACCAACAACTTAGCCTTTCTTGAAGGCATAATGGGTCACCTGTATCCATGCTGTCTCATCAAATCTTGTTTCACCGATATGATCCTTGGTCTCGGCCTGATTCTCAGTCTGTTTCTGAGACATCGTGACCTTATATGACTCCTTTAATTGCAATTTAAAATTATAATAGTTAAAATATTATATGTAGTTAATTTTGAAACTCAAAAAAAAAAATACTGATCACAATTTGATGCTGGTGATCGCCTCTAATCTCTCCAATGACAGGATCACTTTACATCCTTCTATAAATGTTGAACTTCGTAATATCGGGTTGTTCGACTGCCTATGTGAATATAAAATAAACAGCTTACATTTAAAGTTATATAAATTATTTAAAAAAGGTACTTACTATAGGATCCAAATATGATGTAGATACTCAATATATAAGAGGGGGGGGGGGGGGGGGGGTGAATTGTATAATTTAAAAATTATTTCGTAACCTTTAAAGTTGGTTATAACCTTAAGTAAAACTATGTTTAATAAGGTTAAAAAAGGTAAATTCACAAGACCTCTTAGTTCTACAAACTTGCTAGATTCTGAAAATATGGTTCCGGAAATGAAACTTAAGAGAAGTTTACAAGGATAAATATTCTACCTTAAAACATATAGAATCTTACTAATCAGAGTATAAAAGTACAAGAAAGTATAAGATAGTTATACTTTCCTTAATAATAAAAATGCAGTAGAAAAAAAACATGAAACAATACAAGTAACAAGTATGAAATCTTTTAACCCAAAGAGAAAGGTATCCAACAACCTTGGATAAAGGTCCCTTGATTTATACTTTCAAGAAATTCTGTCTTACCCACACCAGGGTAATCCATTGATAGGAATATCAGTGTCTGTCTTTCTATCCCCGCAAGCCCTCGAACTTCAAGGTAGTCGGCACCTCTATCTTCCTTATCAAAGAAGTCCTCGAACTTTAAGGTAGTCAGCACCTCTATCTTACTATCCCCGGAAGCCCTCGAACTTTAAGGTAGTTGGAACCTCTGTCTTCCTTATCAAGGAAGTCCTCAAAATTTATGGTATTCAACACCTCTGTCTTCCTTATCAAGGAAGTCCTCAAACTTTAAGGTAGTCGACACCTCTGCCTTATTATCCCCAAAAGCCCTCGATTATATACAACAACAATCGGAGTAACATGAAGCAAGCTGAACAAGATGTTCAGTACGCACAAAGCATGAGAGTCTCTCTCTCTAAAAATCACTTCAATAAAATTTAATCTCTAGATTTGTAGAACAGTAACGAGATCGTTCAAATGAGATTCTATTTATAGGCATTTCTCCAACGGTCAGCTCCCTCCTCCAAATTTCATATTTTTCCTTGAATTTCGAAGGGACCTATACACGCGTCACTCAAACAACGATTAGTTAAAAATAGAATTCACAACATCGTTTCATAACTATAAAAAGGGTAAGAAAAATATGGTTGCTCAACCAAATCTATTTTCCAGATTCTAAGGAAAAATAAAATTTGGAGTCTAAGATAAAATCATTTTGAGTCTATATTACATGAATATTCAGATTCTGTTTTTCAAGGAATTTGGAATCAGAATTCTATAGACTTTAGAGTCTAAATTCTAAGGAATTCAGAGTCTGAATTTTGAGGAAATAAGAACCTGAATTTTGAGGAATTCGTAGTCCGAAAACTTTGGAATTTGGAGTCCGAATTCTGAGGAATTTGGAGTCTGAATTCTAAGAAATTATAAATCTAAATTTTAGAGAATTTTAGAGTCTAAATTTCAGATAATTCAGAGTCTGAATTTCAGAGAATTCAGAGTCTAAATTTCAGAGAATTCGGAGTCTGAATTTCAAATAATTTGGAGTCTGAATTTCAAAAAATATTGAGTCTGAATTTAGAACCTAAAAGTGGAATACTCTATATCTAAGTATTTATAGGATTCCGAGGTTTTATATATAAAACTAATTTTTATATGTTATAAATAATAAGAGTTAGAAACTAAATCATGAACAATGAAAACAAAGACAAGGATAAAATTTCCTTGGGGAAGGAAAATTTTCCTTATATATAAAAAAAACTTCAGGGAAATAAAATTTTCCTTGAGATAGAGTGTTTGTGATTTTCAAAACATAAAAGAATGGAAAATTCATAAGGAAACCTTATTGACTCAACAATATCCCCCTTTTTGTAAAGCACAAACATCCTTATTAAAAAGAATCTAAGGACATAGAAATTTTATGGACTTGAAAATAAAAACTTATCTCCCTTTACTTATGGATCAAATAAAATAATACTAACTTCCCCTTAGGCTTTTAAATCACTAAGGATCGTATTCTAGATTTCTTGAATGAGATTTTTCATTTTCTTAAATTCAAAAATCATCATTGATAAGAACATTCCTCTAGATGAACTCCCCCTTACTTAGAAAATTATCTTCTTTACATTGGATTCTTTTTATCATTCCTTTCCCCCCTTTGTGATTTTCATAAAATAATAGAGGGAATGGAAAAATTGGTACCTAAAACATTAGTACTAAACAACCAAAAATATGGAGAAAAAAAATTATTAAAATTGGAAGTATTTATACAAAGAGTAAAATACAACAAAAGATCGGATTGTAATGAAATTATCCCTCTTTCTCTTTTAGCATCATCTTCTTTACAATAGTTTTTATCTTCTTGATCTCTTTGTGATCCTCTTATACTCGCTTTAGCAACTGATTGTGATCTTCGCTTTTCTTCTCTAAGGCTTGAATTTTCTCTTCCTGAGCCTTAAGAATTTCTACCTAAAATTTCAAGAGTTTTTGTTTAAAAAGCTTCTCTTCAATCTATTTTCTAAGATCTATTTCCCTCTTCCAATTCATGGACACAAAGTTAAGCTTTCCATTCAAATCCTTAACTTCTTTCTTCCGAGTAGTCACTTCAAGACTCAACTTTTCCTCAAAACTATTTAAAATATCTTTAATCTTCCCATGTTCAGTATCAAAAGAATCCTTGACATTATCATGGAATTCATCAAAAAATATCATTTCTTCAATAACCTTCTTTGACCAGCTTGTCATCTTGTTGCACGATATTTTATGTGCCTCATAACCAATGAGGAAGGTCTTGAAATCTTCCTCTAGTGAAACATATTTATCCATCACCATGGAAAATAATTATAACTTTTGGTTTATGGTATGCTGAAGCATTTGGAATCTTGAATCTATGGTTGGAAATAACAGAATAGTACCTACAAACTTCTTCAATGAATGGAAAACAAAATCATGTCCAAGTGAAGATGATTCTGAATATGAATTTTTAGTTGGTGAGGATTATTTTTCTATATCCCCAGCATTCCTTTTTGATGAATCACTAGAATCTTCCTTCTTCACCACAGATTTACTTAGGGTATCTACAACCACCTTCTTTCCCTTATCTGGTCTCAGAATGATATCTTGTTCTTTAGGTGATTCATGCTCACTATTAGATAGCTGAACAATATTTTCTTCCTCAACATATTATTTCTCTACATCAACCACAAGATCTTCCAGATGAATAAAGTTATGATTACTGCTTTCATCATCTGTTGGCTTATTCACTTCTTCTTCACCCTTCTCATCTTTTCCTAGTGTAGCAATTTTTGAGGATTCAGCTTGGGAAGTCCGGATTGATAGTTTTACAGATGGAATTTCCTTCTCATGGTACTATTCGACTTTCTTTATGGTATCATCAGATTCATTCCCTTCTTCCTCCTCCTCCTCCTCTTCTTCTATTTCTTCTTTCAATTCCTATGAATTTTCTTCTTCTTTAATCAATTCCAGAATCACCACTTTCTTCCCCAGATTCTTTGGCAAAGATTCTATCAAAAAGGATTCTGGTACTAGAATTTTTTCAGAGGCTCTTTCAGTAGCCTTGATAAGAGATTGAAAAACTTCAGCTTCCGACAATTTCTTCCTTTGTTTCTTTTCTTTTTCTTCCCTTTTCAAGATTCTCAGCAGCTTTTTCCTTCAATTATTTTTCTTTAGTAGGGTCCAATCCAAACTTAGGCTCCCCTTCCTTCCAGTTTTTCTTATCCTCTCTCCATTTATCCACTACTTCATCAGGATAGGCTTTTTTCTTCTTTGGCTTTGGTGGTGCTGAATGAGTTTTCTTGGGCACATGAGTTTTTGTTTTCTCTTCCATATCCTTATCTTTTATCTTCCTTCCTCTTTTCTTAGAGGTTTCAGCCACTTCTTGATTATTTGAAAAAGCTTGTAATTAATCTTCAGAAAGATCATAGAATTGTCTGGATTCACTGGAAAATCCAATTTTCATTCTCCTTAAGGTTTTATCACTTTGTAATTTCTCTACTTGGAACTGCATGGGATTTTGAATGACTGAAGGCAAAGAACAATAATCTTTGAAAGAATGGTCAGATACATAATAATCTAAGACTTTAGATTTCCATTCTTGATATTCTCAATCGTTACCAAGATATACTTAATCAAGTTTATCTTCCTTAGATACACCAAGAAATCCAAAACATAGATGTCACTCATTTTCAAAGTATCCTTATCGCCTTTCCTTGGAATTATAAATCCTTGAACCCACAATTCAAGAATCCGCAAATTTTTAGAAAGATGAATGATCTTTATAGTCTTCACTCTTTTCAAGACAAGACATTCTATTGCCTTATCCTTGTTAAAAGATCCCGATTCATCGGGTAACTTGTGAGTACAAAACTCTGCTTCCCCTTCATAATGAATACCTATCAGACTCGCAAACTTGTTGTATGAAAGAGAGTAGGTCTTTCCATAACACTTGAATGAAAATTTATCTTTCCCTCCTTCATTGAAAAAACTAACTGTTTTATAAAACTCCACCATCAATTTCGGATACACTGTATCCTATGCCTTTGGCTTTGAAATACAAAGACTCTCCCAGCCATTCAGCTTAATATTTTTGGAAACAATAGAATCATACTTGTCGATGAATTTCTGATCAACTAGCCTCTATCGGTATATCTTCCATTTAAATATTTCCTTAATAGTTGGAATTTCTTTATAAGGAGAAGCTTCAGCAGACATCCGGAACTAAGGAAACTTTTGATGGTTCGGAACGGACTTAAAATACATAGGCAGAGCTTTGGCACAAAAAAGCTTAAAAAACTGATGTGGGACAACCATCAGGTTGGGGGCTTTATATAGGTGATTTAGGTGACGATTCAACTTCCATAGTTGATCCAAAGATTGTAAATTTTTTGATCATATCTGATGGTTGAGATGATAACTGAAGAAGGAATTTGATAGGTTCCGATCTTTTAAGGTTTTTTTAAGATAAAAATACCGACAAGAAAAAAAATTATTACAAAAACTTAGGAAAGAAAACATACCTTCTGGATTTCCAGGAAGATTATTCATATTGAGGAAAAAAATTACTTGAATAACTATAGATTCCGAAAATTTTGATTGCCAAAAAAAATTTAGACTATGAAAAAATTGATTACAAAAAAAATTTAGACTATGAAAAAATTTAAACTATGAAAAATATTGACTATGAAAAAATTTGACTACGAATTTTTTTTGACTAATAAGAAAATGTACCCCCTATGAAAAGGAGTTTCTTACTATAAGGAGTTAGGTTTCAACAAGAAGTTAATATTGAAGATTACCTTATGGTTATCATTGCTAACTTCTGTTTAATGTATTAAAATCTACCAGAGGTTAAAGATTTTATAAAAATACCAGCATGCTGATCTTGTGTTTAGATAAATTAAAGAATGATATCTTCTTTTTGTGTGTAATACCTAAGTGATGCCTAATATCTATGTGTTTTGAATGAGAGTGATGTACATGGTTTTTATGTAAGGCAATGACACTAGTATTATCACACAATATTTTTGTTTTGGTAAAACTCATACCATAGTTTGTGAGTGTGTGTTGCATCCACAATACTTGAGCACAACAACTTCCAGCTGCTACATATTCAGCTTCAGCAGTGGAAAGTGCTACTGAGTGTTGCTTTTTTCATGACCAGGAAACTAATGAGTCTCCTAATAAATGAAAAGTTCTGGATGTACTTTTCCTATCCATTCTACATCCACCAAAGTTAGCATCCAAAAAACTTTTTAAAACAAAATCATTTCCAAAAGTATAGAAGAGTCCAAAATCCATTCGTGATGTGCAGGGTTTTTCAAATGATGGGTGAGTTAACATTTTTCAAGTATAGCTACTGGAGCATAGGTTTCTTCATAGTCTACTCCTTCTTGTTGATTATAACCTTTAGCAACCAATATAGATTTATTTCTTACTATGATTCCATTTTCATCACAATTATTTCTGAAAACCCATTTTACTCCAACAATATAAGTTTCCTTAGGTCTTTCAACCAAGTTCCAGAATTTATTTCTTTCTAATTCATCTAGCTCATCTTGCATAACTTTTCTCCAATCATCATCCCCTAAAGCTTCATCAATAATTTTTGGTTTTAATTGGAAAAAGAATGATAGATGTTCTAATTCGTTTATTAAGAAACTTCTAGTCCTTACAGGTTGATTTACATCACCAATGATACCATCACTGGGATGATTCTTAAGAAACAAATAATTTGGGTTTTGTAAAACCTGTTCATCAACATATTTTAGGAAATATTTTGGGGTAAATGCTTCAGAAACATTTTCTTGGACATTTTCCTTATCAGAAGGATCTTCTATCAAGGGTTGATAATCAGTTTTTTAAAACACATCCGAAGATGTAGGTTGAGGATGGTTAAAAACAAAGGGATTGGTTTCATCAAATTTAACATGTACTATTTCTTCAATAGTATAAGTATTTTTATTGATTGTTCTATAAGCCTTAGAGGTTGTGGAGTAGCCTAAGAAAATTCCTTCATCAGATTTTGGTGCGAATTTGTGTAGATTATCTTTATTATTCAGAATGAATACCATGCAACCAAAAAACTTGAAGTAGAAAAGTCTAGGTTTTCTACCATTCCATAACTCATAAGGAGTTTTATTAAGAAAAGGTCTAATCAAAACATGATTTATAATATAACAAGCAGTACTTACATCTTTATCCCAAAAAATGTTTGGCTACCGAATATTCACTCAACATGGTTCTTGTTATCTCTTGAAGAATTTTATTTCTTCTTTCAACAAAACTATTTTATTAAGGAGTTATTGGTGCTGAAAAGTTATGTGTAATGCCTTTTCTACTATAAAAAGTTTCAAAATCATAATTTTGAAATTCTTCTCCATGATCACTATGAATAGTTATCAAAGGAATATTTTTCACATTTTTAAATTGGGCTTTAAAACTTTTGAAATAAGAAAAAGCTTCATATTTCTTTGCTAGAAAATAAACCCATGTAAATCTAGTGTAATCATCAACTAATACAAATATATAATATTTGCCTCCAATGCTTCCAGTTTATGTTAGACCAAAAAGATCCATATGCACCAACTGTAATGCATTAGTGGTTGAGACTTCACTAACCAATTTAGAACTTGATTTATGTTGCTTGCCATATTGACAAGGATCACAAACTTTTGAAGAATCAAATCTAAGCTCTGGGAGATCCTTAACTAGTCTTTTCTTAGAGAGTTTGCATAGGTTACTAAGGTTACAGTGTCCTAACATTCTATGCTATAACCAAGAGTGGTCTTCCATTGCACTAAGACAAGGTATATCCTAGATTCTAAGGTCTTCTAAGTTTAGTTTGTAAACATTATCTTGCCTATGGGTAGAAAGAATAAACTCTTCCTTGGAATTGTGTACTAAACACTTATCATTCCTAAAATTCACAAGGTAAACTTCATCACATAATTGGATTATGCTAATAAGAATGTGATTAATACCCTTAACAAATAAAACATTTGAAATCAAAGTTTTTCCAAGAAAAACAATATCACCTATACCAATAATTTCTCCCTGAGCATTATCTCCGAAAGTTACTTTTCCTCCATTCGTCTTGATAATTTTTTCAAAGAAGTTTTTGTTACCAGTCATGTGTCGGGAATATCCACTATCCATGTACCATGTATTACTATTGGTATTATCTTTACTTTCTTGAAAATAAGAGTGTTATACTTTCAAAACCCAAACATTCTTGGATCTGGAAACTTCAGAAAGAAAAATTTTAGGAATCCACATTTTCTTTGAAAAATAAGATTTATGAAAACCTAAAGACTGATTTTTGTTTAAGGAACATTTTTTCCCAATGCCCACCACACTGACATTTAGTGAAGAATTTAGCACTTTGAGGAACTAAATAATTGTTACTAAAAATCGGTTTTTAATGAGTATAACCAAATCCAGAATTATTCCTTAGAGGTTGAATTTGGTAATACATCTTATCAAAATTTTCCTTACCTAAGATAAAGTTTAACAAACACTTCCTCAAGGAAAATATTTTTGACTTCAGTCTAATAACTATGTTTTAATCCTCAAAAACATTATTTTTAGCACCAGAGTTAGTCTCTAAAACATTTTTCATAGAAATTACTTTTTATAGATCCTTAGAAAGTTTATCCTTTTCAGAATTAACTTCCTCAAGGGTTTTTGAAATACTTTCAAAATCATAATTTTTTTTATCAAGATCTTTAGAAAGATCTGATACTTCTTTAGTAAGAATAAAATTTCTAGAATTTTCCCTATCAAGATTTTTCTTGACTTTAGAATTTTCATTCTCAAGAATCTTTTCAAACCTAGAAACTTCTTCATAAGTAAGTAAAGTATTATCTTCATCAGAAGAAGATTCTTTATCTGAGGATTCATAATATTTACTATCACTAAGATTAGAATTCAATGATACATTGGTTATCAATTTATCATTGTGTACCTTTTCCATTAAAAAATGATCTTTAATAGTTAACTTGATAATTAAACCAAGATTCTTCTGACTAGAAGATTCATACTCTAAGGATTTATTAGAAGAGTCTCCACCACTAGCACTCCACGTGTCATTAGATTTAAAAACTTTCTTAGATTTATATTTGTAGTACTTATTTCTATTCCTCTCAGAATGATTTTCCTTTCTATCCTTTCTCTTAAGCATAAGAAATTCTGGACTTATATACCCTGCTCTTTTGCATTCATAACAAGTGACTTCTGAGTATTTCTTCTATTTTCTCTCTTTTTATTCTTATATCTATACTGAAAGTCTTTCTTCCCAACTATCTTGTTCATCCTTCTAGATAGATTAGCTAGTTAATTCTCAGAATGTTCAATTTCACTTTATTCGGATAAAATAGTGACCTTCTTAGATTTATATCTTATAACTCTTTTAGGAGTCTTGGCTTTCATATGATTTGAAGTAGTTTTAAAAGAAACACTTCCATTTCCATTCTTTTTCTTAATATTGTTAGCATCTCTCTTCATTCTGGTTTTATGTTGAATAAGGGTTCCAAATAGCTCATCAAGAGAAATCTGAGTAACTTTCCTATTTTCATCTATAATTGTCCTCTTGGATTTCCATTCATTAAGAATGATGTCTATAATCTTATCCACAAGTGCCTCATCATCTAAAACTTTTCACTCATTGATTGTAAACTAGTGACAATAGTCATGAATCTTTTTTGTACCTTACATATAGGTTCTCTATAAAGAAAGAAGAAACCATGATACTCAGCTCTAAGCATAGCTCTTCTAGTTTTGATAACTTTAGAAGTTCCAAAGTGAGTAACCTTAAATTTATTCCAAACACAATTTGCAGCTTCACAAGAAGAAATATGGATATATATATTCCTGGTCATGGAACACAACAAGGTGTTTCGTACCTTGTAGTTTAGTTGATATTCTGACCTTTCTTGATTAGTAAAAGTTCTGACTTCCTCTTATTAGGAATCTTGTAATCTCCAGTAAGAATAACGAAGTTGTCTGCTCTAGTATTAATAACAAAATATTCATATGATCTCTCCAATATTTATAATTATTCCCATCAAATATAGGTGTTCTAGTAGGATTAATATTGTCAATCAAACCAACATTCATTCCTTCCATCTTAAAGAAAATATCTTTCCACAAAAACTTGTTTATAATAAAAGTTTGTAAACAAGGATAAAAATCCTAAGCAAGGAAAATATAGAACAATGAAAACTTGAGCAAGAAAACTTATATGTGAATATAAGTATTTCAAATTTGACCTATGATACCAATTGTTGGATCGAAATATGATGTAGATGCTCAAAATACAAGAGGGGGGCGGGGTGAATTGTATACTTTTAAAATTCCTTTAAAACCTTTAAAGTTGGTTATAAACTTAAGGAAAACTATGTTTAACAAGGTTAAACAAGGTAAATTCACAAGACCTATTAGTTATACAAACTTTCTAGATTCTAGAAATGAAACTTAAAAGAAGTTTACAAGGATAAAGATTCTAACTTAAAGCGTATAGAATCTTACTAATCAGAGTATACAAGTACAAGAAAGTATAATATTGTTATAACTTCCTTAATAATCAAAATGTAGAGTAAAACAAACTTAAAAAAAATACAAGTAACAAGTATGAAATCTTTTAACCCAAAGAGAAGGGTATCCAACAACCTTGGATAAAGGTTCCTTGATTTATACTTTCAAGAAATTATATCTTACCCACTGATGTTATTAATATTTTCATGACTTATTATATTCCCCATTTACTGATTTTATATGAAATGTGCATAATTTGTGTGAAATATTAATGTTTTAATATTAAGTATAATTTTTGAGCATTTTTAGAAGTAGTCCAATTGAGTCAGTTTAATGTTTTAATAATAACTGTCACTATAATGATCCAAATTGTGTGTTTCTTTTTTGTAGGATTCTAATTTCAATATACAACATTTCATTAGAAGGTACCATGAGCCAATTCTGCCATTTGAAGGGTCATATGGTCCTCACAAACAAGACTAAAGAATCTGTGAACAAACTGGACCAGCCTTGAAGATTGATTTACTGAGACCAATAAAGAAGTCCAAAAAAATTAACTCTCCACCATAATTCGGGGGACACTACATTTCATCTTGGATAAAAATTTCAAGTCCCAAATCCAAGTACAATGGGCCCAAATAAAGCTTTTAATTCCATCCCACCATTCTGGCCGAGAATTAAAATCAGTATAGTATACATGACATATCTCATGATGTAAGAATCAAATAGATCTGAGATTTTGCAGTGTGAAAGAGGAGATATAGGCGGCCGACTTTGTTGAAAAAACCATTCGGATTTGAAGGCATATTAATATTAAAAAACCCTTTCACATTATGGGCTTCAAAAATACTGGATTGAAATGGACAGTTTAACTTTGTTTAATAAACAGGCCATAACTTTTTATCATTAAGTCCAAATGACTCCAAATTTTGAGAGTAGTCGGAAAACATTATTTTCTAAAACTTTGAAGAAGGAGATATTTTAATATTAGGCTGTCTGAATATCCAAATTGGCAATTCAAGTGGAGGGACAGATTGGGAATGGAAACAGTCCACTCCTTGGGCTATAAATACTCTCCCCTTATCTCCTTGAGAGGGGTTGGCATTTCAGAAGACAGGAGAAAATATTGGCATGACCAAGGCCTTTAAAAAGGCTTGGGAGGATTTTCCATACTCATGTTTTCACTTGAGAGACCTTTCCTCCTCTCTTTGATTTCACTTAATTTCGTGTTCTTCATTTTTGTAATTTTGTAAGTCTCTTTCTTTGTAATTCTGTTTTAATGCAAGTTACTTATTCAATATATCTTATTATCCTCCACCTTATGTATTTTAAAAGTAATGTTTTTAAAATAGTTTAAATTAAGTTAAATCTCCTTCCCTTATTTTTCTTCCTCATTCAATCAAAAATCTGTTTTTAATTATCATCATTGTTCGTGTGTGTGTGTTCAACGTACCACTCTTTTCTAATCCCTTTATTTTTCTTCTATTCTTAATTTATCATCATAAGTATTATAACAAGAATATTAAACACCCAAATTTATGAGTAAATATCTCATTGGGATGAGTCAAAATTTAGGGATGTTAAGTGATTGAGAGTATTTGCTCGATGAGTATTCGTTAATTTAACATTGTATATGTTGGAATTAATATGTCATGGATTAATGACATATTTTGTTTAGCATGTGGTTTCTATGGATTATTGGAACCATAAATACACTACCATAAACAAGTACTGATTGATTTTAGAATCCTAGTTAAGTTAAGGCTTGGATTAAAGCTTTAACACTTAGGAATTCTAATCGATGTCAAACTGTGAAGTGGGTGTTAATTTAAATGCAATATAAAGCAAAGCTCAAGGATATCACAAGATTAACTCCCTAATAATGAACTCACCCCAATATTTATCAATTTGTTAAATCAATTATAGTCAATCAATCATTTCAATTAAGCTCTGCAACAAACCCCCCTAATCAAAATACAATCAACTAAAAACAAACGACTACTACAAAGTATCATTGCCGAGGATTCGACCCGAGTGCTGCTATACACATTAGCAGAGCACCAGAACTTTGACCGGTCGATAGGTGAAAATCGGACGTGCGTTTCACCCACACCATGGTAAGCCCTAGATAGTAATATCGAAGTCTATCTTGCTATCCCTACAATCCCTCAAACTTCAAGGTAGTTGATACCTCTGTCTTCCTTATCAAGGAAGTCCTATAACTTTATGGTAGTAGGCACCTCTATCTTCCTATCCCTAGAAGCCCTCGAACTTCAAGGTAGCCAGCACCTATATATTCCTTATTAAGAAAGTCCTCGAACATTAAGGTAGTAGACACCTTTGTCTTCCTTATCAAGGAATTAATCAAACTTTAAGGTAGTCAAAACATTTGTCTTCTTATCCTCGGAAGCCCTTGATTGTGTACAACAACAATCAGAGTCGCATGAAGCAAGATGAACAAGATGATCAGTACGCACAAAGCATGAGAGTATCTCTCTCTAGAAATCACATCAACAACATGTAATCTCTAGAGTTGTAGAACAATAATGAGCTCGTTCAAATGAGCTCCTATTTATAGGCATTTCTCCAACAGTTGGCTCCCTTCTCCAACGATCATATTTTTCCTTGAATTTTAGAGGGACCTGTACACATGTCACTCAAACAACAGTTAGTTAAAAAAAGAATGCACGACATCATTTCATAACTATAACAAGGGTAATAAAAATATGGTTGCTCAACCAAATCTATTTTTTGGAGTCTAAGGAAAAATAGAATTCAAAGTCTAAGAGAAAATAATTCGGAGTATATATTACATGAATATTTGGATTTTGTTTTTCAAGGAATTTGGAATCAGAATTCTATAAACTTTGGAGTCTAAATTCTGAGGAATTTGGAGTATGAATTCTAAGGAATTCGGAACCCAAATTCTGAGGAATTTGGAGTCTGAATTCTATGGAATTCAGAGTCTGAATTCTGAGGAATTAAAAGTCTGAATTCTAAGGAATTCAGAATCTAAATTTCAGAGAATTAAAAGTCTTAATTTCAGAGAATTCAGAGTCTGAATTTCAGAGAATTTGGAGTTTTAATTTCCAAGAATTCAGAGACTGAATTTCAGAGAATTCAGAGTCTGAATTTCAGAAAATTCGTAGTCTGAATTCAAAACCTAAAAATAGAATACTCTATATCTAAGTATTTATAGGATTCCGAGGTTTTAGATATGAAACCAATTTTTACACTTTAGAAATAAAAAGAGTTTGAAACTAAATCATGAACTATGAAAGAAAAGATAATGAAAAAATATTCCTGGGGGAAGGAAAAGTTTCCTTATATATAAAAAAACTCCAGGGAAATAAAATTTTCCTTGAGATAGAGTGTTTGTGATTTTAAAAACATAAAGGAATGGAAAAGTTATAAGGAAACCTTATTGAATCAAAACTTACCATACATTCCTTATGCATACTGAATACATGACTATCAGCTCGATGTTAACCTCCTATCTCCCTCGGTTCTGTCAACCTATAGATAATCTCCTCTGAAAACAATAACCCATACAGTGTGAACATAATCCATCCCAAACCAAATATAAAATGTAATCAGGTCAGTGAGCGCAACAAGACAGATCAAACTCCATGACTCCCACTTTCCTTATTGTTGTCCTCCTTATATTATGAAAAAATTGGTGGAAATGCTCACACATACAACCCTACCATGCCTCCCAAATATATTCACACATTCTATCATTGATGAGATACCATAAAACCTACAAATAATTAATAATATCAAGTTATTAATTAAATAAATTTCAAAATAAATATTATTTATTTATGTACTAGTCAATGATTGAACATGTGTTGCTAAACATCAATGGGAATATGACCCCATATAACCCATGCTCCATAAAAATAATTCCGCAATATAGGAATCTCCTATCCAACAGCTATATGTGAAAAGATGTGAAAAAGATAACAAATAATCGAACAATTAGTATGTAAATAAATTAATGATAATTAATGTAAACTAACTAAAATACACAAGCAGACATATCTCTGCAAGCATGGATCAAATCCAAGATGTAGATGTCGCTTGGGGATAGGATTGGGAATCATAAATCTTGTAAGACCACGACCCCTATGAGTTATTGCTGAACCACCAGCAGTTTGAGGGTTAGATGATCCAACATCATGCTCTTCACTAGGTAGATCAGCCCCCTCCAACTCATGAAATAGATCTGAGTCCATTTGAAATATTAAATGACTATTGTTAGAAAATAGTTAATGATTGCTGTTAGAAAATAGTTTAAAAAAACTATTATATATAGATATATATATTATATATTATTATAACCAACATTTAACTGTGTAAATCTTCATCTCTATCCTTATCTTCCTATATGTCTGTAATGACCCGAAGCCTAACGTACATAAACATTACATTACTTTTGCGGAATACTTAATACATAACAAAAATATACACACAAGGATCGTAATAGTTTAGTGTCTTTGGAAACTCGGAATGTAATCTTCTAATCCTGGTGAAAGATCTTCAAAATCTCCCACAAAGATCTTCCTTTTTTTACCTAAAACCTTTCTTTATATCCTGGGGAAAAGAAAACATAAAAGGGTGAGCTCAAATGCTCAGTAAGGGTAAACAAAAGAAATATCAATCACATAATTTTCATAAGAACATAACATTTTTGGAAATCTTAACCTGCAAAAGAGAGCATAATTTCATAACATGGGATAAATCATAGTAGTGAAAATGAAACCCTTACTTAAAACATTACTCATTGTGGAATACACACATAATCATAGAGAATCATTTCTTGTTAGTCAAGACTCATTGCCAAGACTATCTTAGTGGACAAAGTCCCTTTCTGAATCGAGTAATCCTCGTTTCAGTCCTGTTTCACTGAACCGGTATAACCTACCATTCCAGCCATGTCTATCTCATGAGATATGAAATCTTTACCCAATGCATTGGAGGGAGATATAGGTCCCACCCATCTCTTAATGAATCCTTTCTTATGTGTGCCACAAAATCATAAATCATACATCATTGCATAACCCATGTAATAAAAATGGGATTTTTAAACAACATGACATCATAAAACCATTCATATAAGATAAAGGAATTCATAAACATAATTTCATCACAACATAGTCAAATCAATGTAAAAATATGGATAGAAACAGAACCCTTTATTATCTTATATGGAAAATAATTTTGATAAAACACTTGAATTGAATTCTTGAGGAAAATATCCTTTCTTCTTCAAAATCAATTTCTTTTCACAAAACATCATGAAATTTTAAAAGAAAGAGATTTTATTGAAAATAGTCATGAAATATTTTAGAGGAGGCTTCATGAAAATAAGGCTTTATAAAACAGTAGAAATCCGTTCGTGCCGTATAAGTTAAAAAAAACATTCTTCTCGTACTTTTGTCGGAAAAGTCAAAAAGTACCTCGTACGAAAAATGACAAAAGATTCCTTTCATTTATTTTACTAAAAACTCACCGAAGGGTAACAATTGTAGGTGGATGGAAATAATATTAAATATTTATGAAACATGGATGTGGATGATAAAATACACCCCAGTAAATACTTACGAATAAACAATCTCGGATAAAAATGAGATTGTGATATTTCCCTTACCTTAGGTCCGACTTGCTTTGTAAGTGTCCGAACCTCCTGTATAATGATTTAAATCATGTTATTGAATTATTACAGAATCATATTCTTTGTTATGATATCATATATGGTTCACTTATGACATTATATTACCCGTTCTTTTGTAAATTCCATGTTAAAGAAGCGTTTTGGGTAAAATCGTTTCATTTATCGTAGGTGTTTTGACTTGTTGTTCTTGACATCATTATTACTTATATCATGATTTACTTACTTCCAGAATATAAAATATGATTTATATATCATATATATTCAGTATATATATATATATATAATAGGTAGATAAATAAAATGAAAAACACCGTTCATGGAGACGGTAGTCCGTACGTACGCATGAACGCTGTTTTCCTTTCCTTATTGTCTTGAAATGGAAGTAAGTAGATGACATACATATGTATATATATACATAAATACAGTAGCTTTATAATTTCATATATTTCATTATTATTTCTTATATATACATTATAATCATTCTTAAATGGTTAACATGGAGAATGAATCTCATCGCGTCGTGGAGACGGTATTCCGTACGTACGCACGAGCGATGATATCATTTCTATAAATATTGAATTGAATTGGAGTGTATTATACAATATATCAGAATCAATATGATGTTGTAATAACTATGTATAATTATTCTTTACACCATTATACCCATCCATGTAAGGTGGTGGTGGAAAATAGATTACACCACGGCGTGGAGACGGTATTCCGTACGTACGCACGCGCGGTGATTTCTTTTTCCGTAGGATGGATAGATGGTGAAATAGGGTTGTTTCATACTTATAATAACATATAAGTATATGAGTGATACTGATGTTATTACTTCATAATGAAACAACCTAAGAAGAAGAAGTGGAAGAAGAAATAAAGATGAAAGAATTGGTAACGGTAATTACCTCTTCTTTGAAGTGCCTCTTTGAGACCTCCTCTTAGGGCACTAAAATTGGTCTTTGAGGAAGACCAGAACCTCTATGATGTTGCTAGGGAAGTGGAGAGGATAAATTGGCAGGGGTTGGCCGAGCTTGAGTGCTCAAATTGCTGTGAGGAGGAGGGGGAGGAGGTGTCCTTTTATAGGGGAGGAGAGGGGCACCTTAGGAATATCTCAAAATATTATTTTATATTAAAGTCAAAATCGGTTTATAATGGTTCCAAAGGGTCTTATTTCGAAGATAAAGTGGCGATGGGTCGAAATCCTATCAACCAATAGGATTTAGACAAGTTTAGGGTATTATTTTAACATTATCAATTAGATTTAACTCTAAGTTAAATAATTTAACTTTTACCGTGTCTTTTTGTTTTCTTTCACTATATGGTTAATAAACTTACTATAACATGCCAAACGAACCCCAAATTGTATATTATTAATACATATATCATTATCTAAGTCATTTGGCCGAACCTTAGATTTTTAGGAATACAATAACAATTAATAATATAATATTTGATTTAAAAACTATTTTGTGTCAATTTTGACACTATTTGATATATGATTTTTGTGAAAGTCATAACAGAATTATATGTTCGAACCAAGTTGCTTAAATCAATAATAATATATCATAGTAACCTAGAAAATTATTGGAATTCATAAAAAGTCTTAAATTACATTTATTTTGGTATTTATATTATCAATTATGTCAATATTTCATTAATAAGATAATTACTGCATCATTTTTGTGTCATAAATAAATTATATTATATGATGTCTAAAAATTACAAATAAAATACCATCATGTAGGAAATCTTTTTAGCTTTCTAATGAATATTTATAGTCGAATTTATCTTATGTATAACCCCATATTAAAAATGATTTACTTATTAAACTTTGATTTTAACTATTTTAACCCTTCTTTAAATAAATTAATAATAAATGTCCTAATCTAATCCAAGTGGGCCTAAATGGTCATATTTTATTCCTAAGTTTGTTTTTGGTCGAATTACACTTGTCCAGTAGAATGAGGACATGTGTTAGGATAATATTAATATCATATTTACCCTTAGTTACCTTATTTACTATTAACCGTGGTAAAAAAAGTAAAAAGTTACTATTCACCAAAAAATTATTTTCATCTCATTGAACCACATTTTAGTCCTTGATATTAACCGTGTCTCTCGGATTTTCGAAATTCCATTCACAGAAGCGGTAAAATTAAGTTTTATGCAAAATTCAGTTTTTAACCTACCACTTAGTAGTTTCACTATTCATCAAAAATTGATGTTTTTCAGAACAATGCCAAAATTTCATCCCAAGATATATTTCATATTCCGAATTCAAAAATGAAGTCTATTTTACCAAATTAATAACATAAAAATTGCATTAATTAATTTTATAATTAAATCCCGCTGTTAAAACAAATAGCGTGTTTTTAAGAAACAATATCTATCAAAAGATTGACACTTGTTTATGTCTAGTTTAAATGTGAAACTACATCCAATGACCAACATTGTATTAAATTGTAAAAATATATTCTAAATATACTTTAAAACCACTCAAATTAATGATTTATCACTATTAATTATTTCGATTAAAAAAAGTTGTTTTTAATTATAATTTAGTAATTTTCACTATTCATCAGAATATGAAAGTTATCCGAAAAGTACCAAAATTTCACCTTAGGCTAAATTCGATAATCCGAATCCAAAAATAAAGTTCATTTTGAAAAATAAGATTTACTGGATTTCAAAAAGTGGTTATTACTATTCATAACAGCTAGTTTTAATAATATTTTTATAGCATATCGTTGTTTAGTGAAACTCGGTATTGCGTACTACACACGCTATCGAGGAAGGTCGTGATTGCGTGTAATGCAAGTCAAGTCAAGGATGTGTGTTGTGCAAGCTCCTTTTGGTGTAGCGTACAACACAAGACATTAATAAAATTAAAAAGAATATTTTTTTTTATAAAATCTTGGGCTGTTACATTCTACCCCCCTTAAAATGAATTTCGCCCTCGAAATTCGTCGGGGTTATAAATGGTTTACTATTTGAAAGTTTCTTTAATAGAAACCCACATCGTAAAAGGGAATACCAAAACTTGGCTTTAAAAACTAAAGTATGAAATGTAACGATTACCCAAATAAACTAATCACTGGGTTTCCACATAGGTGAAAATATGGATATGGAAGAGAAATCTAACCATCATGTTCTGATGGAGAGTGGTAGAGAACATGGCTATGGAAAATCCAGTAATCACAAATCCATAAATTTGTGACGATCTAAGGTACCATCTAATTCATCAGGTATAAGATCACTAGGACAACATTTTTGGTTTTCAAGATCATTTCCCTAAAGTTGAAAATTTGAATTAGAATAAATACTTACTTTATTTTGATACAATATCACTGTTGTTCATTCCTTGAACAATTTCCACTTCATCTCTTAAATAAATGAAGTTGAATTTGTTATTCGTGAAGTGTTAGCAGATCATGTGATAGAATGACGGGTCATTCCATCTGTCTCAAACAAAAGGTAAGCAAAAGTTATTAAATATACATAAGTCATTCTATAGTGAGATTAATCATATATAGTTCCTAAAATGGACTTATACTTCATATATCATACTGCTTAATATAATAAAACTAGTTTCTACTAAACAGGGACTTCCTGTAGGTCAGTGGTAGGCAATAAAGGCCAGTCGCACTTCGGTTGTGGGTTCGATTCCTACAGCCTTGTCCGAAGCGATGGGCTGTCG
This sequence comes from Viscum album, assembly GCA_963277665.1. NCBI lineage: Eukaryota > Viridiplantae > Streptophyta > Magnoliopsida > Santalales > Viscaceae > Viscum > Viscum album. Next base: position 121,030,893 of record OY728137.1, read on the forward strand.
CCCGTCCTGCAGGTTGTCCCTTTTTCTAAAACTACGTTACTATAATATCCCATCAATAATATCGAAAATCTTCTATCCTTAAACAATACTAACTTATGTCCAACATAATCCAGTCTAATCTTTAGGCTTATAATACTGCAGTCCACTCTCATAATATAGTGACAACGATTACCAGAGATTTAATACTGTTGTTGATCCCCACATATCATAAGATATGTCTTGTTGGTCACATTCCAAACATTCAAAGTCCTTAATCGTGTATTCTCTTGAATACCTTAGTGAAAACATGAGTGCAGTTAAAAGTTAACACTTTCCACATACCAAAATCCTCAAAATTCTATATACTCAAACCATGATATCACTTAGTCCTTATATCAATCATGAGCTCATGAATACTATTAAACATTTCATTTTCTCGTCTTCATTATGCGCATATCATCTTATTTCCAAAAAATATCTCAATCACTTTGAATACCACATCAATAAATATTGCAATACTCAATGATACAACATTATTTTGGAATCCCATTACATAAACACTTAATCATTCCACCACATCGTTGTCATATTCAACATTGCCAATAGTGATCGCATGTGATTTCCCTTTGTCCTTTGCCTTCAGTGGTTGCTCATGTTGATCATCACTAACCCTTGGATTAGGGCAATTATTAGCATAATGCCCCATTTCCTTGCACTTAAAGCATTGAAGTGTTGGCGGTGCGTTCTCTGCAGTGTTTGCTTTATTCACATCATTAGAAACCCTTTTTACATTACTTCGACACTCAGCTGCTCGATGACCTTCTTTTCCACACTTAAAACATTTTCTAGTCCCTTTTAGACAATCTCCACCATGCTTCTTTCCACACTTTGTGCATAAGGAAACATTCATCTTCTTTTCACCATTATTCTGAGATTTCTCCTTGAACTCCATCTTTCGTTTCTTGTCAAAACCATGAGATGGATATGTAACACCAACTTCCATTTCTACCTTGATAGCACAACGCACAATTTCTTCATAGCTACTGAAGTCTCTTATAGCTAATGCCCTTCGAAGACTTGGTTTTAAGCCACAGAAAAATCGATCAACTTTACTTTCAGGTTGGATGATAATTCCAGAAGCATACCTTGCAAGTCTTGTAAAATTTGCTTCATAGGTACCAACAGATTCATCATCCCTTTGCTTCAGTTCAAGAAATTCTTTCTCCATCTTTGTTCGAAGAATACGAGGGAAGTACTTACTGAAAAACAAGTTCTTGAACTCGTCCCATTCCATGGACTCAATTTCATCTCTTGGCCTCGTATTCTTGATAAGATTCCACCATTGATCAGCTTCACCTTCCAAACGATATACTGCTAAGATGACTTTATCATGTTCAGAACATTGAAGAACTGAAAATATCTTTTCAGTAGTACTGATCCATTGTTCAGCCACAAGTGGATCAGAAGACCCACTGAAAGAAGGTGGACGTTGCCTCATGAAGGACTCAATAGAATATTGTTCCCTTCTCTGCTCATTTGGAAGTCCAGAATGATTCATAGCTTGTGTAAGTATAGCAATAAGATTTTGCACTCCATCTCCCATAACATTTGCTTGTTTAGGAGGGCAATCATTGCATTGTCCATTGCATTGATCAACACGGTTCCTTCGGGTTCCAGCCATCGTCTAAAACCCAAAAAGAATAGTGTGAGAGGAAAAAATCATGCTAGGGAAAACAACATAATAAAGGGGGAGTACCTTCAATATCCAACATCTTAGGTTTAATTCTATGATCGTTAGCGTAATTCTATTACTATAACCTATACGTATACTTATCCCTAGGGACATCCCTAGACATACCTTAGAAATATCTCTAGGGATCTCACTAACGTTTTCGCATCCTAGTTTCCAAAGGTTGACTAAACCTTTCCTCTGATACCAACTGTAATGACCCGAAGCCTAACGTACATGAACATTACATTACTTTTGCGGAATACTTAATACATAACAAAAATATACACACAAGGATCGTAATAGTTTAGTGTCTTTGGAAACTCGGAATGTAATCTTCTAATCCTGGTGAAAGATCTTCAAAATCTCCCACAAAGATCTTCCTTTTTTTACCTAAAACCTTTCTTTATATCCTGGGGAAAAGAAAACATAAAAGGGTGAGCTCAAATGCTCAGTAAGGGTAAACAAAAGAAATATCAATCACATAATTTTCATAAGAACATAACATTTTTGGAAATCTTAACCTGCAAAAGAGAGCATAATTTCATAACATGGGATAAATCATAGTAGTGAAAATGAAACCCTTACTTAAAACATTACTCATTGTGGCATACACACATAATCATAGAGAATCATTTCTTGTTAGTCAAGACTCATTGCCAAGACTATCTTAGTGGACAAAGTCCCTTTCTGAATCGAGTAATCCTCGTTTCAGTCCTGTTTCACTGAACCGGTATAACCTACCATTCCAGCCATGTCTATCTCATGAGATATGAAATCTTTACCCAATGCATTGGAGGGAGATATAGGTCCCACCCATCTCTTAATGAATCCTTTCTTATGTGTGCCACAAAATCATAAATCATACATCATTGCATAACCCATGTAATAAAAATGGGATTTTTAAACAACATGACATCATAAAACCATTCATATAAGATAAAGGAATTCATAAACATAATTTCATCACAACATAGTCAAATCAATGTAAAAATATGGATAGAAACAGAACCCTTTATTATCTTATATGGAAAATAATTTTGATAAAACACTTGAATTGAATTCTTGAGGAAAATATCCTTTCTTCTTCAAAATCAATTTCTTTTCACAAAACATCATGCAATTTTAAAAGAAAGAGATTTTATTGAAAATAGTCATGAAATATTTTAGAGGAAGCTTCATGAAAATAAGGCTTTATAAAACAGTAGAAATCCGTTCGTGCCGTATAAGTTAAAAAAAACATTCTTCTCGTACTTTTGTCGGAAAAGTCAAAAAGTACCTCGTACGAAAAATGACAAAAGATTCCTTTCATTTCTTTTACTAAAAACTCACCGAAGGGTAACAATTGTAGGTGGATGGAAATAATATTAAATATTTATGAAACATGGATGTGGATGATAAAATACACCCCAGTAAATACTTACGAATAAACAATCTCGGATAAAAATGAGATTGTGATATTTCCCTTACCTTAGGTCCGACTTGCTTTGTAAGTGTCCGAACCTCCTGTATAATGATTTAAATCATGTTATTGAATTATTACAGAATCATATTCTTTGTTATGATATCATATATGGTTCACTTATGACATTATATTACCCGTTCTTTTGTAAATTCCATGTTAAAGAAGCGTTTTGGGTAAAATCGTTTCATTTATCGTAGGTGTTTTGACTTGTTGTTCTTGACATCATTATTACTTATATCATGATTTACTTACTTCCAGAATATAAAATATGATTTATATATCATATATATTCAGTATATATATATATATATAATAGGTAGATAAATAAAATGAAAAACACCGTTCATGGAGACGGTAGTCCGTACGTACGCATGAACGCTGTTTTCCTTTCCTTATTGTCTTGAAATGGAAGTAAGTAGATGACATACATATGTATATATATACATAAATACAGTAGCTTTATAATTTCATATATTTCATTATTATTTCTTATATATACATTATAATCATTCTTAAATGGTTAACATGGAGAATGAATCTCATCGCGTCGTGGAGACGGTATTCCGTACGTACGCACGAGCGATGATATCATTTCTATAAATATTGAATTGAATTGGAGTGTATTATACAATATATCAGAATCAATATGATGTTGTAATAACTATGTATAATTATTCTTTACACCATTATACCCATCCATGTAAGGTGGTGGTGGAAAATAGATTACACCACGGCGTGGAGACGGTATTCCGTACGTACGCACGCGCGGTGATTTCTTTTTCCGTAGGATGGATAGATGGTGAAATAGGGTTGTTTCATACTTATAATAACATATAAGTATATGAGTGATACTGATGTTATTACTTCATAATGAAACAACCTAAGAAGAAGAAGTGGAAGAAGAAATAAAGATGAAAGAATTGGTAACGGTAATTACCTCTTCTTTGAAGTGCCTCTTTGAGACCTCCTCTTAGGGCACTAAAATTGGTCTTTGAGGAAGACCAGAACCTCTATGATGTTGCTAGGGAAGTGGAGAGGATAAATTGGCAGGGGTTGGCCGAGCTTGAGTGCTCAAATTGCTGTGAGGAGGAGGGGGAGGAGGTGTCCTTTTATAGGGGAGGAGAGGGGCACCTTAGGAATATCTCAAAATATTATTTTATATTAAAGTCAAAATCGGTTTATAATGGTTCCAAAGGGTCTTATTTCGAAGATAAAGTGGCGATGGGTCGAAATCCTATCAACCAATAGGATTTAGACAAGTTTAGGGTATTATTTTAACATTATCAATTAGATTTAACTCTAAGTTAAATAATTTAACTTTTACCGTGTCTTTTTGTTTTCTTTCACTATATGGTTAATAAACTTACTATAACATGCCAAACGAACCCCAAATTGTATATTATTAATACATATATCATTATCTAAGTCATTTGGCCGAACCTTAGATTTTTAGGAATACAATAACAATTAATAATATAATATTTGATTTAAAAACTATTTTGTGTCAATTTTGACACTATTTGATATATGATTTTTGTGAAAGTCATAACAGAATTATATGTTCGAACCAAGTTGCTTAAATCAATAATAATATATCATAGTAACCTAGAAAATTATTGGAATTCATAAAAAGTCTTAAATTACATTTATTTTGGTATTTATATTATCAATTATGTCAATATTTCATTAATAAGATAATTACTGCATCATTTTTGTGTCATAAATAAATTATATTATATGATGTCTAAAAATTACAAATAAAATACCATCATGTAGGAAATCTTTTTAGCTTTCTAATGAATATTTATAGTAGAATTTATATTATGTATAACCCCATATTAAAAATGATTTACTTATTAAACTTTGATTTTAACTATTTTAACCCTTCTTTAAATAAATTAATAATAAATGTCCTAATCTAATCCAAGTGGGCCTAAATGGTCATATTTTATTCCTAAGTTTGTTTTTGGTCGAATTACACTTGTCCAGTAGAATGAGGACATGTGTTAGGATAATATTAATATCATATTTACCCTTAGTTACCTTATTTACTATTAACCGTGGTAAAAAAAGTAAAAAGTTACTATTCACCAAAAAATTATTTTCATCTCATTGAACCACATTTTAGTCCTTGATATTAACCGTGTCTCTCGGATTTTCGAAATTCCATTCACAGAAGCGGTAAAATTAAGTTTTATGCAAAATTCAGTTTTTAACCTACCACTTAGTAGTTTCACTATTCATCAAAAATTGATGTTTTTCAGAACAATGCCAAAATTTCATCCCAAGCTATATTTCATATTCCGAATTCAAAAATGAAGTCTATTTTACCAAATTCATAACATAAAAGTTGCATTAATTAATTTTATAATTAAATCCCGCTGTTAAAACAAATAGCGTGTTTTTAAGAAACAATATCTATCAAAAGATTGACACTTGTTTATGTCTAGTTTAAATGTGAAACTACATCCAATGACCAACATTGTATTAAATTGTAAAAATATATTCTAAATATACTTTAAAACCACTCAAATTAATGATTTATCACTATTAATTATTTCGATTAAAAAAAGTTGTTTTTAATTATAATTTAGTAATTTTCACTATTCATCAGAATATGAAAGTTATCCGAAAAGTACCAAAATTTCACCTTAGGCTAAATTCGATAATCCGAATCCAAAAATAAAGTTCATTTTGAAAAATAAGATTTACTGGATTTCAAAAAGTGGTTATTACTATTCATAACGGCTAGTTTTAATAATATTTTTATAGCATATCGTTGTTTAGTGAAACTCGGTATTGCGTACTACACACGCTATCGAGGAAGGTCGTGATTGCGTGTAATGCAAGTCAAGTCAAGGATGTGTGTTGTGCAAGCTCCTTTTGGTGTAGCGTACAACACAAGACATTAATAAAATTAAAAAGAATATTTTTTTTTATAAAATCTTGGGCTGTTACAATGACGATGTTAATATCTTCACATTCCTCCTCAGTATCATAAATTTCCATAGGAGTTTCAGTTTCATCATCTCTTATCACTTTAGTTCCATTTTTACATCAATAACACCATCGTCACCATCGACCCTTAACTGTGGGGTGTCATCATCAATTTTCATGTCTCTTCATGGAAAATATGGATTTAGAGTAGTCTCTTGAAAATTTTCAATTTCTTTCACTTCATCAGAACTACATTCACTTTGAATAAACTGATTTTCCTATGATTTCATTTTTATTATGCTCCACCAATCACTTAACTCTCTTGAAGTAGCACAATAATCTATGTAATAAATTTTATTCACCTCATGATCCAATAAAAATGGTTCATTTACTGAAAAAATTATTTTATATTTAAAATCAATGATTCCATGGCTCAGATGAATATGCAAACCTCTCTCAATATCTAACAACTAACATTTAAACATCGCTATGTAATTATGTACCAGATAACACAGTTCAATTATTTCTTCCAGCATGCCATAAAAGTCAATTTCAATTTCTCTATGATGAGATCCTCTCAAGAAAAAAACACTATTCATTATTTTTTCCGATTCCCCATATGCACGTGTATGGAATAAAAAACCATTCACCACATATGAATTATAAGATTGAACCATTTTGGATGGTGGGTTACTAAATACACACAATCTATTATCAATTTTATCAACATGTTGATATGCCTAATTTTTTCTAAAACAATTATCAATATAACAAGTAATAAATTGATTTTATATTTTAAACCATAAATAATTTATTTTACCAGATTTTGAAACCAGTATAAAACATTATTTTGTCGATGTTCTTTAAAAGAATTTACTATAATTTTTGGAAACTATATCTTGATATGATTATCATATATATTCTAAAAATAAAATATTATTAATTTATTATAACAAATATTATATAATAAGTGATAGGATCACTCATAGTACAAATGGTGTCTTTTCTTCATAGTTGAGAAAAACATATGTATGAGCTTTATGATGATCATCATCTGAAATCCATCATTCATGAACTCCACCAAAGCCAAGTTTGGGGTGATTAAAAACTGATAATTGATTATTCATTTCATCATCAAAATTTCCCTCATTATGGACCATGTGGTTATGTTTTGAGGGATATTCAGATTGAAAATAATGAGAGCATAAAAATGAAATTTCTACCTGAAAATAATCTTCTACAATTGATCCTTCAACCGATGATTTGTTATGTACTTTTTTCTTCAATTTCTGTATGTGTTCTCGAATGGATATATCTATTAAAACTGTACCAAACCTCCACATTTTGTTTCATGTATAAAATTTAATATAATATGTTACATTAAGTCAAATAAAGCCGGTGGAAAGATTTTTTCTAGTTTATATAAAATTAAAACAATGTTTTCTTACAGTCTACTTAGTGCATCATAGTATATTTTTATCGCACAAATGTCTCGGAAAAAATATGATATGTCTATTAGCACATCCCAAATCATAGAATTCAACAAACCTCTTAATATAATCAGTAAAAGTCTTTCCATTATAACATGAAAGTCATGACTTTTTAATCCATTAATATGACCATTTCTGACACATATATCCAAATTAGAAACATAACTATCTAGAAGTCTCAAATATATAATCCACTAAAAAAATAATAATCAAATTTCTTTGGAAATTGTGTAAGCTTCTTTTGGCTTCATTAACTTCTATGATCTGCCATTTTCATACAATTCAAGTTTTGGCCACCTGTAAATTTGGGCAAGATCTAACCATGGATTTAAATTATCTTTGGTTTTATCTGGTGTATCCAAAACTGTATAAAATATATTATTAAAATAGTTTTTATCAATATGCATGACATCCAACATGTGACGGACCAACAAATCAGACCAATATGGAAGATCCCAAAAACGTCTATGTTTTATCCAATTTTACTCTTTCCCAAAGGCATAAATTTTCTTTTGGTTTATAGTTGGTCCAAATATAATGATAGGTAATGAAGAGACATATGATTTTAACTCCATACCTGAGATCATTATTGGTGGTCCATCTCTTTCAATTGCGCCTTTTATAAAATGATATATGTTTCACCCAAAAGGATGATCGGTTGGAAGAAATTTGCAATGACAGTAAAAAAAATATTTTCTTACATTGAAGAGCATAAATGATTTGATGTCTCTCTTACAGTATGAACATGATTTTGGACCATGTGTCCTCTATCCAGATAACATGACATATGCTGAGAAATCACTAATTTTCCACATCAATGCAGTTTTTAGTATGATTTTTTTCACCGCAACATCATATGTACTGAAAACATTAATCCACAATAAATTTAACTCATCAATAAATGGTTTAAAATAAACATCAATATTCTTTTTTGGATTTCTTGGAATTAATAAGGTCAAAAAGATATATGACTCATTCATCAACATCTAAGGAGGTAAATTGTAAGGAATTATAAAGACACACTAATAAGAATATTGAATACTGTAAGAACCAAATGAAAAAAACCATAGTTAGAAATACCCAATCACATGTTTTAGGATTATGAAGAAAAATACGGATGTACTTGGTCAAAATGTTTCCATGAATCACCATCAGAGGGATGATTTAAGCTTTTACGAGTTGAAATATTGGTTTTGTGACATGACATCAATGACGCTGTGTTCTGAGATAGAAATAAACACTACAATCATGGTGTAATTGGGAAATACCTCAACTATTTTATAGGAATCAATCCAAACTTCCATAGTTGAGTCTCTTTATACCTCAATGTTTCACATGTAGGAAAAATATCCAACAAATCATTTTTTCCATAATATAAGATGCAATCATTTAAACATGCATCAGTATTTTTATAACTAAGCCCTGAATTATGAACCAAGATCTTACTCTCATAAAAATTTTTAGGCAAAAAATTCCCTTTAGGTAATAGTCTTTTAACCAAAGAGAATATCTAATCAAAATTTCTATTTGACATTCCATTATCTAATTTAATAGAGATAAATTTTACAACCACTTTAAATTTTATTGTCTTGCAACCAGGATATAAGGCATCCTCAACAGACCTCAATAACTCATAAAATTGAGATTGTTCCAACTCAGGAGTTAAATCAATATCATCCCAAGTTTCAGTTGGTTGAAAAGATGAACCTTCCACATCATGTACTAAATTTTGAACCGTGATAGATCTGGAACCAAATTATTAGTATCTTCTTTGGAACTGCATTCACCATGTTGATACCAAAAAACAAAATCTGTTAGAAAACCAAAATGAAATAGATGACCTCTAATGTTTTCAAATGTTTAAAACATCCTCAGATCAGATTTCTTACATGGACACTTAATTGTCCATTCTGAAACAAATTCTGGTTTTGATGATACAAATGATATGAGAGTTCGAACACCCTGAATATATATAGGATTTATACTAGAAACATTTGGATTCCTATGATGATTTATCCATGCACGATCATCTAATAATGACTTTTCTTTGACTTCCTTGTTCCATATTTCTCTAAAAAATATAAAATGATTAATTTTTTATGATTAATTTTATATAAGAAAAACACGATAATTTTTTTTTGAAAATTATTCCTAGTTATTTTTAATTATTTCTAATTATTAGTAATTATTTCTAATTATTTGTAATTATTTCTAATTATAACTAATTATTTCTAATTGATCTTAATTATTCCTAATTAATGCTAATTATTGATAATTATTACTAATTATTTCTAATTACTGCTAATTATTTCTAATTGTTCCTAATTATTGCTACTTATTCCTAATTATTCCTAATTATTGCTAGTTATTCCTAATTATTACTCTTTATTGCTAGTTATTGCAAGTTATTGGTATTTATTACTAGTTATTGGTATTTATTCCTAATTGTTGATAGTTATTCCTAATCATTTCTAATTATTTCTAATTATTCCTAATTATTAGTAATTACTAGTAATTATTAGTAATTATTTTTAATTATTAGTAACTGTTTCTAATTATTGTTAGTTATTTCTAATTATTTTTAGTTATTATTAATTATTTCTAATTATTATTAATTATTCCTAATTATTCCTAATTATTACTAATTATTCCTAATTATTGCTAAGTATTCCTAATTATTCCTAATTATTCCAAATTATTCATAATTATTCTTAATTATTACTAATTATTAGAAATTATTCCTAATTATTCCGAATTATTAAAAATTATTTCTAATTATTAGTAATTATTGCTAATTATTACTAATTATTCCTAATTATTCTTAATTATTGATAATTATTCTTAATTATTTCTAATTATTCTTAATTATTGCTAATTATTCCTAATTATTTCTAATTATTGCTAATTATTTCTAATTAACACGAATTATTACTAATTAACAGTAATTAGTGCTAATTATTCCTAATTATATCTAATTATTCCTAATTATTGCCAATTATTCCTATTTATTCCTAATTATTAGTAATTATTCCTAATTATTAGTAATTGTTGATAATTATTGATATTTATTGTTAATTATTGATAATTATTGTTAATTATTAATATTTATTGTTTATTATTTCTAATTATTGATAATTATTGCTGATTATTCTTAATTATTGAAAATTATTCCTAATTATTGACAATTATTCATAATTATTGATAATTATTGATAATTATTTCTAATTACTCCTAATTATTGATAATTATTCCTAATTATTGATAATTATTGTAATTATTTCTAATTGTTGCTAATTATTGATAATTTTTACTAATTTTTATTAATTTTTACTATTTTTTTGTAATTATTACTATTTTTTGTAATTATTAACAATTTTCAATAATTATTACTAATTATTTGTAATTATTAGCTAATTATTGATAACTATTGCTAATTATTATTAATCTTTATTAATCATTACTAATTATTATTAATTATTACTATTTTTTTGTAATTATTACTAATTGTTTTTTAATTATTAACATTTTTTGTAATTATTAATAACATTTTTTTAATTATTACTATTTTTTGTAATTATTAGTATTTTTTTTGTAATTGTTACATTTTTTTGTAATTATTACTATTTTTTTGTAATTATTACCAATGCTAGCTAATTATTACCGCTTTTAACTAATTAACATTAATTTTTATTACTTTGTAACAATATATTTCCAATTTATATAATTTTTTACTAATTATTACTAATTATCACTAATTATTACTAATTACCACTAATTATTACTAATTTGAACTAATTATTATTAATTTCCACTAATTTTTACTAATTAATACGATTTTTTATAAATTACCACTAATTATGATTAATTTTTATTACTAATTATTATTAATTATTGCTAATTAGTACTAATTATCACTAACTATCACTAATTAAAATTTATTTCTATAAATGTATAACAATTTATTAATAATAATTACTAATTACAGATAATTAAAATAAATTATTGAAAATTAAAACTATTTATTTTAATTAAAAACATTAATGCAGAAAGAACAAATTAATTTTAATTAAATCTAATTACTGCTAATTAATAATAATAATTACTAATATTAACTAAAAAAAATAAAAAATATAAAATAAAAAAAATAAATACCTTAAAACTGAATATTTTGGTGGATGTAAAACTTGAAAGTTGATCCCTTGTAATGTTTCAAACTCAAGAAAATTTATGTAACGCCCCGACCCCAGAAGCCCAGAGTCAGTGCATTATTTTAATAAATTGGCATGATTACAAGAAATCAAGTCTCGAAAGACTGACCAGTTTAACAGTCTTGGAAAATAGATTACATACATGAACGTTACATTACACATTAGAAAATAAAACACAACATAAATGATCCTTTGAGAACACCATTAATCCCCTAGCTTAACCCTGCTTATCAATCATAATACACTTCTTGGAATCCTGAGAAAATAAAACAGAATAAAGGGGTGAGCTGAGATGCTCAGTAAGGATAACAATATAGCGGAAACTTTCATAAATAAGCGTAAACATTTAAGGAAATGTATAAGACTAAAACAAAAGCCTTTTAAACTTGAACTTCAGTATAATATGGAAAAGATAAATCAAATAATGCCATTTACTTATTCACATGGATATTCTACTAGTCAAATAATCCCATGGAATATCAATATCCAATTTCATAATAATGGAATGCATAATGCCAGACTTCATAACCACATAGTCAAGGCCTCGTGCCAAGACTACAAATAAGATTTTGGCAAGACCTTGTGCTAAGACACTAGTTTGTATCATTAGACCTACCGATGCATCGAGGAGCTATAACGGGCTCCACCCATCACTTACTAAGTCCAATGCATTCCTCATATGAAAAGGTTTAAAAATAACATAAAAATTCGCATTAAAACTAGCATACAAAATGACAATACTTTATCCATAAACCATGAATGGTATAAAAATAACACATCCACAGTCAAACATATCACAAAACCTTCAATACAATATGGAAGATTTGTATCATAATAAATCAACTTCAAATAAGTTTAAAATCAATCAAAGGATGTTGACATATATGAAAATGATTTGTAAAACTCTTTGAGAGAATTATACCTTTTCATGAAAAAATTTAAAATTCATACAATTTAGAAAGGAAGACGTTTAAATTTTTTTTGAATCAAAGTGTCCCATACCACTTTGAAACTTTTGAAAGGAATTAACATTTTAAAAACATTCATGTCCATATAAATAAATCCTTAAAAACCATTTTGAAAACAAGGATATTAATGATAATGATTTAGATAAATAAATATTTAAACCATTTAAAATGATGATCTAGTTAAAGAGTCCCTTCCATAAAACCTTAAAATATTCCTTTTGAAAATATTTTTATGAAACACAGATGTGGATGATAAAGAGGTCCCAGTAGATACTCACGTAAAAACAACCTCGAATAATGAAGAGATTGTAGAATTAACCCTTACCTTGTACTTTTACTTGGTTGAGGGTACGTTAACCTCTTGTATAATAGTTAAATCATTGTTATTAAATTATACAAGAATCATATACAAAAATATGATATCATATATGATCTTCCAATATTACTTTGTTAATAATATTTTAGTAGTATCGTCGTTTCAGGTGTTAACTGATCCGTTTTCCTTTATATGCTTAGTTACGTAAGCCATGTTTGTTATGGATAGTATGTATTTGATTCATATCTAGAATGATATTAAGTTATTAAAAATTATTTTTAATCATAAAATAAAAATTATTCTTGAATGATTATGATGGGTAATGAATCTCATTGCGTTCGGGGAGATGGTAATCTATACGTACGCACGAGCGACAATATCATTATATTGATGGTGAAATCATATGTAATTGGATGGTATATCATATATACAGAATCATTAACATGTTATAATTATTATTTATATCAGTTATTCTCATTTTTATACCCATCCAAATAATGAAGTGTTTGAATAACAAACTACACCACGATGTGGAGATGACAAGCCATACGTATGCACGTATGGTGAATTTGTCATTTATAGGATGGATAGAATAACGAATATGGTTTTACCATATTTATAATAACATCATAGTTTGTAGGAGGTAATGGAGTTATTATTTTGGTATGGAAACAACAAAGAAAGAGGAAGTGGAAGAAGAATAGAACTTGAAAGAGGGTGGTGAAATTATTACCTCTTCTTCGAGTGTTTCCTTTTGAGTTGATCAAAAGGGATCCTTAGTTTAGATTTATGATCAAATTAAGGACTCTAGTTTTATTTGAGGGAAGTTGGGAGGATATTTGGGTATGGGTTAGCCGATCCAAATGGATTTGGAGGTGTGATTTTGAGAGAAGGGGAAGTTCCCTTTTATAAGAGGGGTGAGGGTCACTTTAGGAAAAGATTAAAAGATTAATTTATTATACAATCGTATTCGGTTTATAATGGCTCCAAATGAATTTATTTTGATCCTTAGGCGGTTATGGGTCTAAATCCTCTCAACGAATAGGTTTTAGACAAGTTTAGGTTACCATTTTAACCTTATCGTTTAGATTTAACTCTTAGTTAAATAATTTAACTTTTACCGTGTCTTCTTGTATTCTTACACTATGTGGTTAATAAAATTACTCTAAACTTCCAAGAGAATCTAAAGTGGATCATTAATGACATATAAAATATTGTTTAATCCCTTTGGATGAACCTTAGATTTTTAGGAATATTATATCAACCAATAATATAGTATTTGTTTTAAAAATTAATTTATATCAATTTTGACACTATATGGTATTTTGTTTTTGTGAAAGTCATAAAAACCTTATCAATTCAAAAAAAAAAAATCTAATCAACCCTAACATGTCATATTAACCTAAAAAATTAGTGGAATTCATCAGAAATCTAAATTTATATTTATTTGGATATTTATAATATCAATTATCTTAATATTTCATTAAAAAGGTAATGACTGCATCATCATTGAGTCTTAAATAAATTAAATTATTTAATTTATAAAAATTATAAATAAAATACCGTTATGTATTAAATATTTTTATATTTCTAATTAATATTTACAGTCGAATTTATATTGTGTGTAACCATATATTAAAAATGGTTTAATTATTAAACTTTGAATTTAACACTTTTAACTCTTCTTTAAATTAAATAATAATAAATGTCCTAATCTAATTCAAGTGGACCAAAGAGGATCATATTTTATTCCTAAGGTTGTTTTTGTTCAATTTACAATTATCCAATAGAATTAGGACATGTGTTAGGGTAATTATAATATCATTTTTACCCTTAATTACCCTATTTACTTTTAACCGTGGTAAATAAAATTCAAATGTTACTATTCACAAAAAATTATTTTCATCTTATTGAACCAAATTTTACTTACTGATATCAACCACGTCTCTTGTATTTTTGATATTCAACTCACAGAAGTGGTAAAATTATCTTTTATGCAAAATTGCAAATGCTCATAGAAGGTGGGTAAAGAACGTTAAAAAGTTCAATAAAATTTTAAACATATAATTTTATTATAAAATGACTCCAATGAAATACATTTAACTTATATAGGTATTATATATCTATTTTTACTTAAAATAATATTAAATAAAATAAATAATTATTTAAATAAAAAGTCAGTTTTAAATAATAACGCAGTGTTTTTCACTATTTATCAAAAATTGAAAGTTTTCAGAAAAATACCAAAAATTCACCCTAAGATAATTTTGATATTATGAATTTAAAAATTAAGTCTATTTTACCAAATTCAAAACATATAAGTTTCATTTATTAATATAAAATTAATTCCCGTTGTCAAAACCAAAAAACGGGTTTTTAAAAATTAAAAACTATTAAAAGATTGACATGTGTTTATGTCAAATTTAAATGTGAAATTACTTATAATGCCCTAAATTGTATTAAATGATAAAAATATAATATAATTATACTTACAAACCATTCAAATGTATAATTTAACTCTATAATTTTTTTGATTAAAAAAGTTGTTTTCAAATAAAAGTTAGTATTTTTCACTATTCACCCAAATATGAAAGTTATCAGAAAAGCACAAAAATTTATTGAAACTAAATTTTTATGTCCCAATTATAAATAATAATTTTATTTTGTCAAATTTAATATATAATAGTGTCAAATATTGGATTTAAAAATGGTTCTCCATTAAAAGGCAGTAAAATTGCATTTTCTGAAAAATACTTATTTTATTTGAAAAAATGAATTTGTTCTTATATTATGTCTAAGAAACACATAATATGGAGGTTAAAATTTATATGGAATATATAAAATTCAAAATGCAGATAATACTATTCATAACCGCTTTTTAACAACTAGTTTGGTAAGTTGTGGTGCGCTCGAACCCGGTGTTGCGTGTAACACAAGTTATTGAATTACTTTAAAGAAATAACATACTATGAAATCTTGGGGTGTTACAATTTAAAAAAAGAAATATCAGAGCAAAGAGGGGGATAAAAGTTTATAAAAGCTTTTAATGAAAAAAATTAAGGGGGGGTATATATAGGTTAGATCATTTGCGATGGTACTCCCGTCACAAATAGTTAGGCATTTATTAATTGAGGTGGAAATAAAAAATAGTTTTTGCAATGGGTACCATCACAAATACTATCCTGCTGACACATTTTTTGCAACTCACCATAAAAAATATTATTATTTTCGATGAGACTCATCACAAATAATTCAATGTTTATTAGTTGAGGCGATGGTAAAAGATAGTATTTGTGACGGGTCCCGTCGAAAATACTATCATGGTGAAAAATTATTTGTGATGGCCTATTTCAAATAATATCTTGCCGACATATTATTTGCTATGGGGATCCCCCTCTCGCAAATAATAGAAACCTAGTAAGAGTATTTGGGATGTGGTTTTAGTCCCCGTCTCAAATACTTTTCCCACGCTAACGTGCACATGGCATGCCAGAGGTATTTGTGATGGACCGTCACAAATAACTTTTTCTTATGGACTATTTTTGCAGGTCAAAATTATCATCACAAACAGTCTTTTTTGATGGACTATTTGTGATGGGCCCTACATCATCACAATTTACTTGTCATAAATATTCGAAATACCCGTAGTGCTCTTTGAGAGGAATGACTCACCTCAAAGCTGGTAGGGGTGGGGGTGGGGGGATTGTCAGACAATGGTTGTTCTTGAGTTGTTTCTTCTTTTTTCCCCCATAAAAGTTTCTTCAATCTCTATTTTCCATTGAAATTGTTCTTCAAGGATAGCCAGGCTTTCTCTCATCTGTTTCATTTTTTCACCTTGATCCTCCTCTTGTTTTTTTCTCAAAAATATGTTCAAGGTGTCACCTCAAAACCTGTCAGATATTTATTTTAAGGTCCTGGTACCAAGACCATGGAAACCTCGATGTGGATTGATACGCCTTGATCATGTAAGGAATCCCCTGTCGAAACTCCTTATCCCACATGTTCTATGCTCAGTGTGAGAAATAAGGGGTGGAAAAGGTTTATTTCTCCACATAGAGGCGATAAAACTATGGATATAGGCATTTTTAATTCATGGCGTCTATAGTAGGATGAAAAATCCAGGCATCACTAAATATCTCATTATAGTGAGAATCAAGACACATGTAGTTCTGGAGACCTCATTTAGTTTAACATCATTTGGTAAGGATGAAATTTTATCGATGTAAAAGAGAGGGAATGTTACAACTAGACCTAGAATTAGAAATTCGGATATCACTACATATCCTGTGATGATAAGAATTAATCCATACATAGTTATGAGAAGATTTCCTATGTAGAATTGGCCCGTACTCATGGAGGAAGGTATTTTTATCCTTCATTGTGGTTGGAACTATGAATATAGATCGAGACATCACTATGTATCATGTTATGAAAATAATCAAGCCACACATAGTTTTGAATGGGAACTCTCTACACAGATTTGATCCATCTGTATAGGGGGTATTTTTATCATTAATTGTTTGATTGTTACAGCCGAACCTAGGATTGGAGACCCATGTGTCACTATGTATTATGCATGGAAGGAATCATGCCACATGAAGTTTTAGAGGAACCATTCCATTTAATTTTTTGGGTAAAGGACAAGGATCACTTGATGTGAAGTAAGCATCATTATGGATGGGATCGTGAATAGAGATCAAGGTGTCACTATGTATCATGCAAGGGAAGGAATCAAGACATACATAGTTCTTGATAGAAATCTCCCTGTAGAGGTTTGACCCGTACATAGGGAGGGGGAATTTTTTTCTTTTGGGGTGGATGGACTAGGATGTAAAATATAGGCATTGCTACATGTCCTATATGGACAGGAATCAGGCCGTAGGTAGTTCTTGAATATGGCATGGTAAATGAACGACACTGAGGGTGATTTCCTCTCAGGTGAGAACATTATGGTATAGTGCAGTTTAATATCATACAATGAGGATATTGGTGTCGTGTAGTATAATGTATTAGGAAATGGACGATGTACCATGTAGTTTAATGACATGTGATTAGGATGATGTCTTGTAGTTATGAGAAGGATGATTTTGTAGACTGGTGAGAAACAAAATATTTACATGAAGAGAGGCCTTGAGGCCAAATTTTGGTAATAAAATCATCTTATAAATGGTGGAAAATTTGTGGCTAGGCCTAACACAAAAGGTCATGGTGTCACTACATATCTTGCAAAGCCTTGAATTAATCTATACAAAGTTCTTGATGAACCATATAGTTTAACATCTTACAATAAGGACATTGGTTTCATGAAGTTTATTGTATTATGACCTGAATGATTTACCATGCATTTTAACATCATTTTATTAGGACAATGTATCATGTGGTTTAATGTCATAGGATCAGGTTGATGTACCATGTAGTTTAACATCATGTGATCAGAATGATGTTTGGTGTAGTTTAACGTCATGTGATTAGGATGATGTCTGTGTAGTTTAACATCCTGAGATCTAGATGAGGTATCCTGTAGTTTTACATCATCCTATTAGGATGATATACCATGAAGTTTAATTTCATATTATTTGGATGATGTCTCGTGTAGTTTAACATCATGCGATTAGGATGATGTCTCATGCAGTTTAACGTCATCCAAGCAGGGTGATGTCTCATGTAGTTTAGCATCATATGATCAGGGTTATGTCATATGATTACATGAAATAATTATTCAAGAACCTTTCAATGGTGTGGGATATGGTAAGCCTCTCATATATTGAGATCAAATAATAGGCTTCATTAGTGTAGAATTTGTGTATGGAATAGGGTCCCTCCCACTTCATCTCCAACTTTGGAGGTTTCTTTCTGAGTATCATCAGAGTCCTAAGGCTAAACAACATCTCTCCCTTGAGGAAAGAGCATAGGTGAAATTTTTCATTAAAGGCTCATGAAATCTGGTTTTAGGGGACTTCCAAATGATATAAGGTGTGCAATCTCTTATCATCCAGTTTCTCCAATTCATCCATCTGTTTTTGGGATTTATCATCTATGTACAACTGATTGTATATGGAAACAAGGAGTGAGAGAAATTGAACTTTTATGGGAAGTACCAACTCTATCCCTTATAATAATGAGTATGGGGTCTCCTGTGTGGAAGTTAATTTCATAGTATAGTAATCCCACAAGGCACATGAGACCTAATATAGATAATAATTTTTATCCTTATCTACCATAATTCGGATTATATTTAATATGGTCTTTTTGAAGGCCTCTATTTGTTCATTAACCACTACATGGTAGAAGGATGAATGGATGGACTTGATGAAATATTCTTGATATAGTTTTTATAATTTAGTAGAATAGAAATTGGTGCTGTTTTCTGTCCGTATTGTATGTGGGACACCAATTATGCTGATGATATCGGTTCTCATGAAGATGGAAATGTTTCTTTCCGTAACCTCTTTGAGGGGTACAACTTTGTCCCACTTGGAGATGAATTTGGTTGAAGTGATAATGAACTTAAACTACTTGGCCACAGTGGGAGGATATGATCTCATTTTTCCATAGTGGGAGGATATGGTCTCATGACATCCATTCCCCATATGAAAATTGACTAGGAGTATTTGGCTGTGTGAAGAAAATCTGGGGGTTATTCAATGAAGTTGGCATGGAACTAGAAGTAATGAAACTTTTTGGTGAATTTAGAATAGTCTTATGTTATAGTGGAATAGTAGTGTCCAAGTATTCATATTTCATGGGAATGCTTGGATCTTAATTGGTGGGCACCATTAGGTCTAGTGTGCACTTCTTTTATGACATCAGTAGTATCTTCTCCACCATTACACCTCATAAGGACCCCATCAAGGCTCTACTTAAAGAGTACCTTTTAATGATTTGTGCCATCATTTAGAACATAGTTAATTAGTCATATTTTTATTTTACCTCTCCTAACTTTTTCTAGTGGGAGATCACCCTTTAGAAGGTAGTCCACAATAAGTGTCATCTGGATAGTGGTAGGACTATATGGTTTAGGTATGGGGATAATCTCATTGATATTCTTTGTGTTAGCTTGAACAAAAGGTGAGACCATCCAACGATGCACAATGATGATGAAAATTTCATCCCAATCTAGATCATATAAATTTGTGGCCACATTTACCAATGCATCGTTTTAGGAATTTTTCAACTATGAGACATGAATCAATGTCAGATCTAAAGGTAATTACACCATTAGTCCCCACATGTGGTTTAGTAGGGGAATTAACTCTTCATTTTTGATAGAATAATCCCTATTAATCTACTTGATGACCCATTCTAAATCACCTTTTATCTTCGAGTGATTGAATTGTACCTAAGGTGTCAACTCTAGTCTTGTAATGAGAGCATGATATTATGATTCATTGTTTATGAACCCTTCTGACAGTAGGAAGGATTAATGTAAGACTGCATTTGATAGAGAGATGAGCATGAACTCCATCCCAAATTTTTGAGCCTAGGGTCTTCTATCCTCTTATTTTTCAAAATTTTGGATACACCATCGAAATACATCTCCCATAACTAGGGGACCTTTCAAAGAGAGAAAACCTCTTCATCAGGTAGTTCTATATCCAATGAAGTCATTTCTACCGAGGGGTGCTCTTCCAGAAAATCTACTAACTCCAGGACTTTGAATACTTTATGTGGGTCAAACTTAATGTTAGATGACTGTAGAATAACTTCCCAACATGATAATAATTCTATCAACATCAGATGAATGAAAATATATTTTAGTGGGTTTCTGTGAGAGAGAAAATAGACCTCACGATGCTGCCGGTTGTGCCTCAGCTTCTGGACTAAAAAGATTAGAGCCAGATAGACATTATCAATATCTGAATAATGATTATCATCATCAATAATGGTTTTAATGAGATAATAAAGTATTTTTTCACTACTATTGTCATTCCTTTGTGTGAGGAAGGATCCCAGTGATCACTCTAAGGCTATTACATAAAAAATAAGTGGAATTCCTTCTATAAGAAGAATCAAAACTGGTGGTATCAAGGGATATTTCTTGAATTTGTTGAATTATTCCTAAAAATAATAAATCCACTAATATATAACCCCCAATTTCAACAACCTCATGGAGGTTAAAAATTTTCCTATAAGGTTGTATATGAAGCATAGAATGAAGGTCAAGTGTCTTTGAAGCCCTCTTAACTCTGTGAGATTTCAAGGAGGTGACATGTAAAGGATAGCCTTTATATTATCAATGTTGAATTCTATGGAACAATAGAATACGAAGAATCCAAAGAATTCCCATGAGGTGTCTCCAAAATCATATTTTATGGGGTTCATTTTTAGGCTGTGTTGTTGTAGTTTTTTGAACATGGTTTCAAATATTTCAGGTCTTCAAAGAGTTGTCAAGATTTAATCACCAGGTCATCAACATATCATTTGATAAACTTTCCTAGTAAGGCTTTGAATATGTGATGCATGGCATGTTAGTACATAGCATGAACATTATTTAAGAAAAAGGGAATTACCTGATATTAAAATACTCCTTGGGGACCCTGAATGTGGAGGATTCTTCATCTTCCTGGTGCATTCATATTTGATTGTATCCCAAATTTCCATCCATAAAGTATAGAGCCCAATATCCTGATATTATATCAATTAGTATCTCTATGATTGCGACTGAGAAATCATCCTTCTGGGAGTTTTAGTTGAGATCCCTAAAATTGACGTAGAATCTAATTTTCTAGTTCATCTTCTTAACAAGGAGAATATTGGCCATCCATTTGGGATATTGGACCTCCCAAATAAAGTTTTCTCTAATTATCTTGTTAAATTCATCCTCAATTTTGGTAGAATGTGTCAGGTGTGTCCTTCTAGATGCCTATTTATATCCCCAGTGGTCCTCTAACAGGTCTAGGTGGTGAGTGGCTACCTCAGGATCAATACCCATCATTTCTATGTAGTTTTAGGATAACACATCCCAATGCTGCTTCAAGAAAGAGGTATATGTCTTTTGTTTTTTAGAAGACATGGATGAAAAAATCAATGTGGTCCATGGGTCTTTTTCTATACCCAGATTTGTTTCTCCAAGATCATGAATGGTGGTAGAGACACCCTCCTCAAATTCTTGAGGGGAACCTCGAAGGTTCTCCTCTTCTTATTTCTCCTTTATATTTTTTTTATTATTCCGTAGGGGTATAAAGTAGTAGGATAAGTTCTCTATAGTTGTAGGAGGACTGATACCTTGGTATTCTAAAGATTTAGTGACTTCCTATAACTCAAATAACCATATAGGATTTCCTTGGAACTATAGAGAGGGTAGAGTGAGATATAGAGAAAGAGTTTCTTCGTTATCTTTGGGTGATGATACAACCCCTTCCGACTCAGTTGGTGAGGAATATATTTCATGGAGCTCCATGTATGTAATGAGGGGATTTTCATATGAGCTTTCAGCACTATCTAGGGCATTATAAAACTTTTCAACAATGCTGAACTTCATGGTCATGACTGAAATCATGAAGACCATTGAATATGCATCTAAACTTGGAATCATATGCTCGATCTAATTTATGGGTAATACATATTCTTCACGAATCTATTTAAATGGGTTGGTTGGGATCATTTCTAGTCCATTTTGGGTGGTGAACCAAGAAACACCATCAACTATGGATGATTTCCTTTCCCTCTAATAGAATCCGATGTTGATATAGTGCGACTCATAGGATTTGAACAAGACCTTATTAGAATAAAACATCCCAATTTTTCCATTAATACAGTATTTGATGCATTGATGGTATGATGAGGGTATTTCCACATGTTTATGAAACTAGTTACTTCCTTGAAAGATGTTGAAGGCTGTGTTTTCCAAACCACAAAAATTATGAGTCGGCTATGAGGTCTCCAAACCAAGCCTTGAGCTTGATTTGGCCTAATGGATTCTGAACACCTTTTTCATAGACCTATAGTGTTATGGGGGAAGATTCTAAGTTATATTAATTTTAGCCTATTTGATAAAGTGTTTTTACTAGAATGAGGTTAAATATAGAGCTATTTTCAATGAAAACCTTTCGGACATCGATACCATTTATCCCACCGGACACATACAGGGGTTGGATGTGTCCCTTTATAACAAAATATTCATATAGATTTGTGAAAGAGATAACCACATTAAGTTCCATGAGATGGGTATTTTTCTGATATACCTTGGTAGTGGAAACTCGAATTAAAACTCCTGGGGGCATAGAAAAGAATCTATGAGTGCTTCCCTAAGGTATTTTGACAAGATCCGGGAATCTAAGATCGATAGATTGGTAAGAAACAAGGCTAACTATTTCAGGATATCATAATTTTGGTATAAAGGATTGTACTTCCTAGTGCATGGATACTCTTTCATAGTCACTTTAGGGGATTGAGTATTTTATGTAGATGAACCAGACCTTGAGACAAGGGAAATAAGTGCTTCTATCCTTGGGGGGTTGAGCTAGGTAGGTCTGCCTGCATGCAGTGGCTGATTAGACACCTACCCCTATTCAAATTGATATTCTTGAGTGATCAGGTCAGAGTGACTTCTAGAAGGTGTGGGGTTATTTTCCTACACCTGTGGTATCCTATGAAGGTCTCTTCCACGAGTTTCTAAAACATTGAAAGTTCGAGTAGGGACATGGATAAAATTATGGTTCCTTCCACAACTACATCTTCCCCAGTATCCTTGGATCCTATGGCCTCTTCATCTAGTTCCCAAATGAGTTTTAGGGAACTTAGGTTCATATCCATACTCATCATCAGACAGGGGATTCATTTAGTGAATGAAATTAATGTAACTGAAGATCAAATCCTCTTCCGATGAATACTTTTCATGGCTAACCATTTCTGGTAATGATGTTTAGTGGGGTAGTGCCTATTATTTCAAATCTATGGACATAAAGCATGATTGAGTTAGATATGGCTTTAGACATGATGCAGGATCATACTCTAATGCTTTCTCTCTATCTTTTGGGCTAGGAAACTTTTTGAAACTTTTTCTTTTTGAGGTTTGTAAGGCCGATGAAATTGACTGTATTCCAACTGAAGAGGATGGAGAATAGTTGGTTGTTTCAATTATTCTTGGAGAATACCATGAGTTTAGTTGATTTTATTCCATGTCATCTAACCATCAAAATTATATTCTCTTATTCTAATAACTTTTTTCCACTGACCTTCTTCATCAAGGGTAGTAGTGGAAATATATTCTATCAGTGATATTAGCTTTCCCAACTTTACCTTCCTAGAATCTACCATTTTATGAAAGATGTATTTGAAGATAAATAATTTCTGAATCATGTGACCCAACATTATATGGAAGTATAAATAGTGTAGATGGTCATCAAGACCTACTTTATCAAGCATTTTAGTTTCTAGTAGGAAAATTAAATCATTTTCTATAGTGACTATAATGTAGCTACATACTTGATCATCTCAGAACGAGTAAATTTTTTTCATTAACTCCTCAAATTGATTTCACTTTGGTGCCATCCACTCATATTATTGATTCAGAGGATTTTATTGGTTCCTAGGGGGAATAATACGAAATATTGAATGTTTTGGTACTAGAGCAAGCATAAAGTTTGGATTAAGTATGAGAGATGCCACCTCTATCTTTATTTATCTTTTCCCTGAGACCAGTGGAGTTATCCAAGACTTAAGTTTGGTATGCTATATGAAATCTTCCATTATTTGGGAAATGGTGGATAAATCCTGAAACCCACCTCTATATTTCACTAGGATAAGTAGCGTTGACAACTCGTCGTGAAGGTTATCAATGTAGAGAGTGAGCAGGTTTTCCATAGGAATCCATAGGTTCATGGAGTAGGTCAATCCTTTCTATATGGCAATGAAATCCAAGACTCTCTCATTTTCTCAATATATAAAATTTGAGAGGTTAGTAATTATTATCTTTTGAAGCATTGATATGAACTAAATGAGGAACTGCTGTCAGAGGACTTACCATCCTATGATTGAACGAGTTTTCAAACTGGCCTACCATACGATGGATGGCCCTTACAAGGTTCATATGAAGCATCTATGTTTAATTTCTTCTTCTTTTTATTTAGATTTCTCATAATAGGATTATAATGGGACACATGGTACATCATATTTTATTATGAGTCTTCTGATCCATTGAATATTGGAAATATAAGACTCCTAAAGTTTGGAGGTGGTGGTGTGTCACTCACCCATTTGGGGTAAGATTTCTATTTTTGATGTACTGGTGAACAATACTCCTCTATGAATTCCAATCTAGATACCAATGACTTGATGGTGTCGATAAGACCTTGATGAGTGTTCCGTTGAACAAGATCTTGGATAGGTGTGATAATGGGAAGGATATGGTGTGACCGTTCTACTATTGTTTATGGATGATATCTATATGGGTACATATTTTGAGGATTTTCATGAACCACTATGATTATCTTCTTAATGGAGGGAAATCTTGATATCCATCCATGATCAAGTCTAGGTAAACTGAGGGTCCATGCACCGAATTTGGTGGATGTCCTATCCTTGCTTTAGTTACTGGGATGAACCCTTGTGAAGGAACACTCTCTATAAGTGTATGTTGAGGCTCTTCCCATAGATCATATTTGATTGGAAAGATACCTTAGAGAAACTCATCATTGAGTTGACTCAACTCTTTCATATCTTCCACCTACTGAGTGAATCTTTCTTTGAGCCCAGAGAAATTTTCCTCATCTAAAATAGAAGGTGTGTCACATATGACCTTGATTTTATTGTTATCTTTGGTATAGATTCACTGAGGAGGAAGTGAGGTATTGATCTAGGGAGGACCCAAATTTAGGGAAATTATCAGATTTTGGGTATACACACCTTCATTATCAGTGTGGACCATATTCTGGGTGAAACCATCCTATAATTTCACCTCTTTATTTTTAATTATTTTTAGTGTCATTTTAAATATTTATGTCCATGATGTTCATTGATGCATAATGCATTGTAGGAATTATACTGTCCGTCAACTGATAAGAGGGTTGTTTTCATCCATTGTTGGATCTCTGTTTTCCTTTCTGGGATCCCGTTTGAGCTTCTTGGAAAAGGGTGACTCCAAGGGATCATCTATATAGCATGTTCAGATACCTCCCTTATGGGGGGAATATTCCATGAGATGGGGAAAACTAGGAGACCTTGCCTCTTATCATCTTCCCTAAATGGTAGAATACTTATTTCCATTAAGGGAGGTGGTTGAGATAAAAATTCCCCCAACCTTGTTGGATGGTATTTCTACCATTCTCTTGTTTTTGTTCCCTGGTCATAATTTTTTGGTCTTATGGAGGCATTTTTGTGGTAAAAATTACCCTATCCCTACAGGCTGGGGATAATCCTAGATTGCGGTGACTTCTAGTACTATCACCTTACTCTTAATCTCATGCATCCTTGTTTGAGCATGAGACAAATATAATGCTATGTCTTCACATGAATTAATTTCTTTTGAGGACATTAGTAGTACTTGATGATTGAATTACCTTAAGTGAGAATCCTACTGAATGTTCTCAGTTGCCTGGTTCTGGAGTTTTTTGATGACTTTCTCTCATAGGGCCTAACACTTTGAGACTTATCTAGGGCTGATACTTATTGAGTGTGTCTTATTTTCTAATAATGGGTCCTTCATCATGGAAGACTTATAATAATGACATTATAGGATGTAATTTCTAATAGTTTTTACCGAATAGGGTATGTGTGAAATGAAAAGATCCATGTCCCCTATCCCCAGATGTGAACACCAGGCAGGGTTTGAAAAATTAGATGAAAAAAATCATTCAATTAATTGAGGTAGGCTATCTAAAAATCGTTATATTTCTTATTTGATTGTGGTCACCATGTAGAGGAGAGTGATTCCAGTTCAATTTGACAATGAATCTCTCACATTTTTTTATATGGTCTGCATACCTATTGCAAGTCAATAATTTTACTTTTAGGTGGTAGAGAATTTTCTAGAGATTCATATTAATGTTTTGTATGCATTATTCTAAAAATGCCTCTAGAATTTCAATATGAGAAGTGAATAAGGTCCAAAACATAATGGGTATATCATCCCTAGACAATTTTATTCTCAAAAAAATTATATCCTTATGTTATTATACCAAATAATCCTATACTAGATCATTCCAACATGGACATTTCCTTACAGTTTTATCATAAGAAGCGATTCTAGTGGAGGTATTGATGGTATGGGAATGGTTTAGGGGTATCTTGGAGGATGCGCATTTTTCTAGGTCATCTTCTTGTTTATAAAGTATTTCACTTGTCATTGATAAGTATCTAACATGTATTTACCCATATTTTTGAGCACTTCATTATATGTGGGATTTATCGTATTTGACTAAGGGAAGGACCTTCTTTCTGAAATGAGATTTCACTGTGGGGAGGACCTTCACAATGAATTCCATCATGGAGAGGAATACCATCATAGATTGATGTCCAACTGTAGGGAGAATTTTTGTAGCGTATACCCTAGGGAGGAACTTCAGGACAGATGACAGTAAGGAGAGGACCTTCTTGCTATTTGATCTTTTGGCCCTGAAGAGGGATACTATGAGGCTCATTAGAAGATTGGATCTCATGATCAATAAATTTTTTCCTCTAAAGCCTTTGAGATATACACTATGGGGAGGACCTTTAGAGATACTGGTAATAATGTTTTGGGGAGGACCTTTGGAACTACTAATGTTATTCTTGTAATTTGGTAATGGATTGGAATGATCTCGGGACACCATTGATATAAATTTTATGGGTTTAATAACTCTAGATTTTAGTAGTGAAGGGTTATGAGCCACCTCTTAATTTTCTAGTTTCCTTTGTCATGATTTCTTCTTAGGCGCTCTCTTGAAGGTGACTCAGGCCACATTCTGTGAGTGATGACCTTCACATATGGGTTCTTATTTAAGTGTCCCTTGTGGTGTTTATAAGATATTATGGTAATATTTTGGAATTCTAGAAGGGACATATGCTTGCCCTGGAGTGTCCACTAAAGTGAACCCATGTCCCCCAGTTGGAATGGGTATTTTTACCCAATCTTATTGTCCTTTTATCACAAAATATTACTGATGATCCTTATGGATGGGAGAAGGGATGAATGTATGCTCCTGAGTGACCACCCCATTGTGTGGACGAGTCACCCCATTTGAGGAGGTGGGGTTGTGGGACTGACTCCTAGCTATTTCCACATACGTTATTACATATTGGCATGTCTATAGGATATGGCCAGGAATCTATTTATGATCCTCCATCATTACTAAGATGTGTTTAGAGATTTCCTTTGCTGTAATGAGAATATACACCCATTCAAGCATCAAGATAAAAACATAAGTCTGCCTCTTATTTATAGTAGAAATATACTGACAATGTTCTCCAGTATCCATTGTATTTTCATGATGGGATTGATATGCATCTACATGAATTTTCAGTTTCTCATAGATGGTTTCCATTGTATTTGAATGATGAGATTCATTTTCATTAGTAGAGATATGAATCTACTTATTTATTGACATCATATTTGACTGATGGTCTTGGTATGAATCTACAAAAATTTTCATCTCCCAGTAATTTTCCACCGTATTTTCATAGCGGGCTTGATATGGAAAAGTAGGAATTTTCATCCATTTATATTTTACCACTATATTTCACTGATAGGATTGATGTGAACAGGTATTAATCTTTGTCTTTTCATATTTTACTATCATATTTAATTGATGGGATTGATTTTCATTAGTAGGGATATGCATCTACCTATAATTTTCTGTTGTATTTTCATGGTGTTCTTGATGCAAACAAGTAGGAATTTTCATCAGCTTGTAATTTTATGTCATATTTTACTAACAATATTCCTAAGAGTGAGTTAGAATATACATCATCCTATAATGTTCCATTTTATTTTCATCGTGCTGTTGACATGAATGAGTTAGAATTTGTATCTACTCCTAATTTTCCATCGTATTTGACTAACGAGATTCATAATAGGGATAATTAATATATATCTTCCTATATGTCATCTATAAATCTACTTGGATGGATTCTTTAGCAAGAATAAGGATGGTAGCCTATTCTTGATTGTTCAATCATCTCCCTTTGTGGGCTTCCCTATAGACCTGGGTCCACTTGACTTTAGTTGGGGCCCACAGGGAGGTATCCTCCTCATGGAAAGGATTATGGTTTGCAAGATATTAATGGTGATGATTTCTGGTAGGGGTCCTTGGGTAGTACCCCTATTCTATTGGAATGAAGTTGTTGGTAACCACTTCTTCAGCCTCCCTAAGGTAAGGGATGAACTATTTATCACGTTTTGGGGATACACTCTTGAAACGGTTTGATATGGATATTGGAGACATCTATTTTTGGACCACCTACCATCACTAGGTGGATGGATAGTAGGGATTCATGGACTGTAGGGATTATTGAGACACCTTCAGTATTAGGAGAGTACCATTTTGGTGTTACTATCTATACAATGAATGAAAACCTGAGTGTTGAAGATGCTGGGTGGGACATGGCATCCTCAGTTTGGTTGAGGACCCGACCTATGTATTGGTTGATACACATTTCTGCAAAATCCAGTGAGATGCCATTGGATTGAAGAGAGTTCTAGTGAAATGTTCTTGTAATATATGTGACAATTAAATACAAAAAAACCTCGTCAAAGTATAATCTCATGACCACATGTGTAATTTATGGTCTCGTTTGTCCCTCTTACATTTTGGATGTGAAAGGGGACTGATGTGGGGTAACACTAACACCTTGGTTAAGGATTCACGTTGGGTTCACCATTTTTTTCCAACAAAGGTTGATGGTCTGATGGTTGATTGTAGGGTGTTGAGTTCTACAAAATTATTTATATCGAGTTTACTACATCCAAACGGTCTCCAACGGGTTTAGTTTGTGGATATGGAAACACCCAACAACTATTATATCCATGATAACTCATGGACCTACTTTCCAATGGAAGCAGATCATTGGGCAACTTGGATAGTGAAACTTAAGAACTCACATTAGTTGATAATATAGAAATACCATCTCATAACTCCATTTTGGGGGGAACTATTTCCTTTTATGGAACTCTCTTATATATTTAAGACATGTTAGTTAATCCTTTGTTCATTCCCAAGTATGTATACGTGGATTACCCTGAGGTAATGAACATGCATGGGTTCAGAATCATCTGTATGTATCCAAGGTTCTCTGTTGATAGGGATATCTGTATGTATCAAAAGTTCTCCATCAATGGTACTATTTAATAAACGAATTAGAAATTCTTTGGTTTCTTGTTAAGATGATGCTTGTTTTAATCCACATAGTGCGAAACTCTAGAGTTTACCATTATCTAGGGATATAGATGTTGTTTTGATGTCGGGATTGAACCCATATCACGAGATTTCTATGTATCCTTGTTAATGTAATCACAACCAACATAGTTTGGTGCCACTTTACAGTGAAAATCACATTTTAAATTCACGTGACAATGACCAAAACACGCAGTCTAACATGATGCAACAAGGGCATCAAGGTGAAAGGTTCCTGATCAAGGATAGTGTGGGACTTATGCCAAGGTAGGCCAAGGGACCTAGAAGAGATGTGATATCTTAGGTGGATATGACCCTACCAATAATGTGTCTTAGAGAACATTAGAGTAAATTTGGGTGTTGGGTTTGGACCTCAGGGAGGCTTCCTATGTATCCTAGTTAGTTGGGAATCAAAGCCCACATTGTTCAGTAAGTTGGGGCTTACACCTATAAAGGAGGCCCATGGATTTGATTGGGTATGATTGGGGATTATACTATATAGGAGGATCATTTGAATAATGTATGGGGGTTACATATATGGATAAGGCCCATGGATAATGTGACTAGGTATTACACATGAAAGTGGCCCATTTGAAGGTTTTAGATCATGGGGATGTTAGGATCACCACTAAACTCTATGCCCACGTGAGTCATGATCAGTGTGAGAAAGAAGAGGAAGGAGTAGATCCGAAGATGACATGATCCACATTGTCTGCTGGTAGATGAGGTCTGAAGCCCAAAGGGATAGGGAGAGGCCCTTGAGAATGCCCGCCTCCTTTTTTATTTTGGTAACCGAGATGGTCAAAACATGTGATCAATCTAGCTATGTCCCATTCTATAGAAGAGGAGCAATAATGCTACCACTTTCACAAAATACTAGGGGATTATGTCAAGAGGGATGACTTGTTGGTCCCTGGGGAAGAGTGGGGTGACCAACATTGGCCCTCATCAAATGGAATATCTAGTGGTTTACCTCAACCCCTAGAATAGCAAGGTTCACCTGAGAACCCTAAGGTTAGAACCCTCTTTACCATGGGATTGTAGACCTGAATATATTTTGAGGGTCTGCCTTGTTGCGGAGGTTACACATGTTTCTCCACATACCACGGGTATGTAAAATTGAGAGGACACACTTATGTGATCGGTGATATGATCATACATGTTAGGTGGATTTGGAAGATCCCTTGACCTGATACCATTATAATGGTTCCTAGAGGGCCCAAAGTGAGGACTGATGGTATGACAGAATAGAGTGATGATAAGTGGATAATAAAAGTCCCTAGGATGCCCCATTTCATGTAGCATGTTCTTATGTGGTGTGGGGTTCCCTCCACATAGCATGTTGATATGCGAGTGAGGGTATTGTCCACATAGAATTGTGCTATGTGAACCTGGGTTCTACCCGAGTATCATACTACTACACAGGGCTTGGTTCTTCCCATGCAGTGTTTTACTATGTGGGGTCAATTTCCTCCCACATAGATTTTTTATTTTTGGGGTAGGGTTCTACCAGTAAAGTGTTTTTCTATGACGGGTGTTTTTATGAAAAGGGGTGATTCATTTATTCCCAAAAAAATGGTTTTCGCAAAAGGGTTTTTAGTTTGTGGATGATTGGATGGTTTTTTTCTCCTTAATTCTATTCAGTGGGTTTACCTACTAGGAATCGATAACTCTCTCCCAATTCTCATCTGGAATATCTGATTTTCTATTTCCTCTCATCCATTTGGTCCCATTGTCCTCTTTCTTGATTCCCCTTGTAGGTATTTTAAAGAATAATAGAGGTACTGAGTACCAGAATGGATGGTCATCTGTAGTGGCCCATGGGACTTTATTTTTGGGAGCCCAAGGAGGACGAACTGGCCCAAAAACAATTTAGTTTACAGAGACAAAAAAAACATCGTCCTATCCTACAAATGATTTATTTCTCTTGGGGGATAGAAATTAACATTCGTCCCCAAAAATAACTTTGTTTCATTTGTAGGGGCCATCATTTCTATCTCATCGAATGAAAAAAAATTCATTCACAGGTCACTTTGTGAAGCTGCAGAAAACCTTATAGAGCATCGGTCCATGTAATAATTTTACTATGAAAACCTGAAATTTCCTTCACAGCTTTATCCCCTTTGAAATTTTTTCTTAAATTATTATTATCAGTTTATTTCATCCCTTTTCCAAGTTCATGAAATAATAATCTTCTTATATTCGGAATTTTTATGACCCAAAAGTAACAAACAAAAACATTTGAACAAGTCATGCTCATGTAATATGCTCAGTTTAGCCGAGATACAACTGGAACAAGGAATCATCATATATATATATGTCTATATGTCCCCATAAATATATATAAATACATAAATAAATAAATAAATAAATAAATAAATAAATATATATATATGAGTAAAGTTTCAAATAATATAAATAAAACAAGTCCATAGCTGATCCTTGGGTCTGCGATCCCTATTGTCTGGGTATCTTATGGATAAGGTATTGAACTAAATGTTGTTCCACTCAAGATGTGTATAATTAAGTTGATCCTTGGATCCATAGTCCTAATCGAGGATACCTACTTTATCCAGTTCTAGAAATTTCTCTCAGCAAGCTATGTCACTATAGGGGGATATATTTCCTAACCATGGATTCACCCATACTCACCTCTAATCACTATATAAAGGATTCCAAGTAAAGACTGGACTTATCATAAAAAAGGCACTAAGATGGATTCGACACCACTAAATCCACTTGTAATCTAGTCTAATGTTGTATTCCTAGGTCTCGGTTCATAGGCAGTAATGACATTGAAGCTCAAATGATTCCTAAGGGGGAATACTCCTTGGATTCAAGATAACACTCAGAATCCATTCAATAACTGCCTCAACAACCTCATTCCTCAATAGCTCTAGGCAATGAAGTAATGCTGCATCCACATTATCCTAGTGAGAATTCCAAGTGTCACTCAAGAGATCAATGTCAATCCTCAAGGATGTTAACAACATTCATAACTATGGGGAAATGTGACCACCTGAAAGCATTTGGTAATCCCCTGGATCCTAGCAGATAGACATCGATAGGGTGACACTGGATAGAGTTTTTCTCTAATAAACTCAACATCCACCTATAAAAATACCTATATATTGAGGAATCTTAGTGAGAAAAGGGTATTTTCGCAACAGTAAACACCATAAAGAAATATCATGAGGTGGATCCAAGAAATACATATAGTAATCCCACATATAGCATTGAATCATATCAGGTATAATGACAAAATAGTATGAAGAACCTATGGAAACCATAACAAATCAATAATAACTAAGTGAAAGAATAAACAAAAGGGATAGGGAGTCCAAAAGCCTAAACTCACCACTACTACCCAAACCACATAGGCTTACTTATTCGGTATGGGTTATGGGTGAAGCTCACTACCATCTCTACCCAAACCCAGACACACTAGTTTGGGGTTGGTCAACCACCATGGTACCTACTGGGTTCCCCTAGATCAATACACTAGGGATGAATCTTTCTTAGGATCCTTGAGGTTCATATATAAGTGGAGGTATCACTCTCAGGGTCCTCTTAGTTAACCCATAAGTAAATAAATCCCCCTTGGTACCCTCACAAGGAGTAAGTAAGTGGAGTTATTCTACATTGAATCCTATAGGTCATATCATGAGTGGAGGTATCCTATAGGGGATCTCGGTCCTAGTGATAGTCTCAAGTTGAAGTATGAATCTAATGCACAAGTGTTGTTAGTAACCCCTAGCATTCATAAATTCAGTCTACTAGACTAATTTAATATAAATATTTCATTAAAATGAGTCTAAATAGGGGGAATTTACCTCATGGGAAATACCAAGCATACACATAATACCATAAACATGCATAAATACTTTTGGGTAGGTACGAAAAAACACCCACCTTTATGAAGCTTTAAACCATTTTTAAATATCTCTTGGAAGCTCCATTCAAGATCACCAATGTGTGATCCAAGACACATCAACTTCCAAGATCCTACCTAAAATTGGTAATATCAATTATAGTCCACAAACATAAATCAAAACATTAAAATATTAAGTATAAAAATAATTCAAAAAGGCATAACAAGTGATACCTCACCAGATGCCTGTCGCTTGATGAAAATCCAAGAAACCACTTTTAGAAGGTCTATAAGGGTCCCCCAACACCATTATCTAGAAAATACCTAACCAAATACATCAAAAATTTATTTAATTAAATTTATTTAGGTTAAATACCTAATAAAAAACTCATAATGAAGGTATACATCCTAGAAATGATATACGAGAAAGAATAGATAACCTCTCGAGTCACCCTATTCCTAAGTAGAGTAAAAACCCCAACACCAGTATCCTATTAAACCATGCACCAATGTAAATGAGACCAAAATACCTTACCAGAAAAACCAAGGTTAGAGGAAGAAGAGAATGAATAGAACAAAGGCTAATAGAGTCAAAGGATTACCTCCAGGATTTCAATGCATCCGATGATATCCGATTCCAACCAATAACAAGGGTTAATTTCCATGGAGGAAGGTATAAAGAGTGTAGCACATGTAGGGGAGGAGAAAGGAATAATAGAGGATCTTCCCTCTTAAATATCCTAGGGTCATAAGGGTGATTTCACCCATTTTAAAGGACTATAATGTTTGACTGCATAGTTTTCCAAACCATGCGCCAACCATGTATTTTACACTGCCCAAACACCACAACCCATGAACAGAAATGAAAAATGGTTTAACAGAATATTTCCAAACATGAACCATGTATTCAATAAACTAAAAACAACCACATAATTTTCTTTACCCTACCACATGGTTTCCCAACCCTGTGTTCATGCCACACAGTTAGGCTGCAAGTTTTTCACTAGCCGTGTGCCAACCGTGGGTCCTATACTACACCTTTTCAAAACATTGATTTCTAGTACCAAATCCCAGAGAAACTCCCAAAACCTCTGAGATACATTCCAATACTCATTCTATGTATAAAAATATCACTTAGAGTAATTTAAACCCTCGTAATTTTGTTCCAAATTTCAGAAAAATATCTAACCCATCCATTAGTTGAAAATTCAAATTCATTCTGAAAATTTGAACTTGAAAAAACATAGGGAATTAAAATATCCCACCTTAATGTTTCTTATCCATGAGAAGTCTTAGTATGAAACAAAATGGATAACCCAATCTACTTGGGTAGTGAATTCTGGTTGAAATGACTGCATTTCATTTCTAAATGCCAAACATGCGTCCAACACCACTTTAGATACACAATGCTTAACTTGATAAAACTCAATACAATACTCATAAATACAATGAAATATTAAGGAAAAACTTACCTGATCCCATCTAATGTGATACAAAACCATGTCATCATCCCATTCCTCAATTATCCTATTGTTCTCCCCACCATAAATTCTTACCTTCAGTGGCCATCTCTGAAGCATGGTATGTCCACCATTGTAATTTCCTATCAAAACATATCCCTATAATTATAAAAATTCCACTAACATGTTTCTCATCTAGATACACCCATTCACACATAGGGGCACTACCCTCGGTCTGTAATCTGATTTAAATGAATGAACTCCACTCAACCAAGCTTAACCTGGTTGCACTAGCTTTTCCTTGAAAAGCTCTGGCCATCCCTTGCATTATACCTATATCATCCTGATAATTTTCCCAATGTGGTTCCTCAATGACTACATTAATATATTAGAGAGAAATCAATACAAAACATCTCTAGATCACTATTTTTGAAAACTCCTGACTTGAGTAGCCGGTTGATCACCGTAACCTAATTTCTTTTATAATGGTATCTAAAAGCCAAACAATTTTCTGAAGATAAATCTCACCCTCACATGAAATCCTGCTCCCAACCTTAGGATAATCCTTGTTTCACTAAAACTGAGCTCCAAACTCAAGGGTCCACCCTCCATCCATCACTAAACACAATGAAAAGAGTGGTTAGAAATCCTTCATCCCAAGAATCAACTTGCAACATCAAAAAATAGCTCCTTACCTCTTCCTAATATTTTTTTTCATTTAAAAATCAAAATTTTAACTCATCACAAGGGTCTCCACCCTCTAATGACCAATGGTGCACTCCCCACCATATATCTTACCTTATACCGCTCATAGAGCACAACTCCTGAGGAGTTCTTTCATCAAACTAGAGCAGATATTTACAAATAAAAGAAGATCAACATATAGCCAAAACTCTCTCAACATACTCAGAATGATGTCAAGATATTTTTCATGATCTTATCTATGATAAGAGTAAAATATAATTCCATTTATAGGTGTGTATCACTCTCCCAATCCATGATCACATCAAACCAGGATATACTTTCCTTTAACCAACTCCTAACACCACATCCCCCAACAGTGTGTGATCAGGTCCAACCACAGGTAAATTGAATCCTAATAACCAATTTATTATTGATATACCCTCTATCATAGAGGGGTATTCCCCATTTCAATACAAATTCTAGGAAATCATGCCTTCAACATTTATTTAAAACCATCGATCCTCAACTCGCACATGGACACTGATCGATTGACGAATTGAGTAGTACCATGCATAC
The DNA here is from genome assembly GCA_963277665.1 of Viscum album. Taxonomy (NCBI): domain Eukaryota; kingdom Viridiplantae; phylum Streptophyta; class Magnoliopsida; order Santalales; family Viscaceae; genus Viscum; species Viscum album. The sequence goes on from OY728137.1 coordinate 121,067,885, forward strand.
CAAAACATCCTACATAGAGGGTTTACAACCCCATACCACCCAATTATCATAAATAGACTCAAAATACCATGATTAATTCATTAACAAGGCCAAGCTGGATGTGCTATTGACCAATCAATGATTCACTATTCATATATACCCTTATACCACTGTGATAAACTGATTTTGTATCATAAATTAAAAATTTAATAAAAAACTACACTTCATGTTTGATTCAATTATTTTGTGTTAATCACTGTTAAAAATGGTGTTTTTAGTTTTTTTATTATTTCATTGTAGGTGGAGGTGATTTGGAGGGCCCAAGATGAAGTTGAAGAAAATTAGGCCAAATTGAATAGGAATCGAAGAACATATGTGGACTCAACCGCACAATGACACTAATATGTGTATAAAATTGGCCTCTTATTTTGAGGCCTTATCCAAAATCCCATGGGATACAACTTTTCATAAGACTAACAAACCCAATTCATCAATATAGTGGCCCAACTGAACAGATCTTTATAGGGAACCGAATCTGCCAAAAGTCAAAAGTTATGTTATGTAATTCATAAATATCTCAATATTTAAACCTCCAAATGATGAAATTTTTTCCTTCGATATATGAAAGAGGTGGGGTAAAAACTTTTTAGTTTTATACAAATCAATACAAGACTGTCTGGTTGCTGAAAACCATGGGGGAAGTGGTTTTAACATATCTCTGTGCCCAAAGTCACCTTCCACTTTGCCTATAGAATGAAACCATGGGAACCCTATTTATAAGTTTGAACATGAGGAAATGTGATGCTATTTTGGAGTCTTATAGGACTCCCATACTCATCCTAGAAGTTTTTGAGGCCCCTATCCTTATAGGAGGAACAAGGATGAAGAAGGAGATCCACCTGAGCTTCATCCTATCAATGGCGGGCTAAACAGTGGGTGATCATTACGAGGGAGATACACAATTGAAGAGGGAGTTACATCACATAATTATCTACTGGTTTTGTGTATATTTTGGTTTTTAATTTTTCTTTTATATGTTTCTTAACTTTATTTGATTCATTTAATTGAAACAATTTTTATTTCATAGTCGACTGACCTATAATTTTAAGTGCGTGACTTGTGTTGTTCCGATTGGACAATATAAAAATCCCATTAATTCAAAAAAATTTAAGATTTTAATGTTCCTTGAAAAAATAAAAATCATTCTATGTGGATATAAATTGACTACATGATCTTTATGTTAGGTTTTAGTCTTATTTTCATTATTTTATTGGCTTGTGGGTACCCAAGATCTTGGTTAATTCTCAACCAAAGAATTACAAAAAAACATAATAATCAATTAAGTATAAGGAAATTATAAATTGGTTTAGTAAATTAGAAATTAGAACATCATTATTATATATTTTTCAAAATATTTTTTTTTCAACTATTAATCTCTTTAAATTAATTAATTTTATTTTTTAAAACTATTTTCAAAACCACCCCTTTTAGAAATATTTATTAAAAACTCACACTATAAACCACCAATGCTCCTTGAGAGATGAACTAGGGTCAAACTTATATTATAATACATATTTAAATCATAACCAATTTTACATTTAATGTTAAAAAGTTCAAATTTTAATTCCATTTTGGGCAGTGCTTTGGTTTTTAGTGCGTGTTTATAAATTTTGTAAATATTTATTGGTTTCATATTATACATTTAAATATCTTTTTTTGTTTTGATTAATTTCTTGTGTAGGTTCTGTACCTTCATGATGCATTATACTCTGAGATATTTACCTCCTTTATAACCCAAATTAGAGGGGATCATATGTCAACGACACCGAGACACACAACACCTTTCTACTTTTCTAAACCCATCTTCATCTAGAACCAAACTGGAAAATGAACATAATTTATATAACATAGATAAAAATAAAAAAACACTAAAATAACTATCCTCAACAGATGTTTATATTCAACCCACTTATATTCAAATGCAAGGTGAAGCACCAAACATTGAACTAAAATCTGGTCTAATTCACTTATTTCCAAGATTTCATGGACTTGATAGAGAAGACCCACATAAGAATTTAAAACAATTTCATACTATGTGTTCTACATTAAAATATGATAATGTGGATTAAGATCCAGTAAATCTTAGGGAATTATATTTTTCATTATAATACACTACAAAGTATTGTCTATATTATGTTAATTCCCCAATTAGTGGTTGGGAAAACATGAAATAGGTTTTTCTTAAAAAATACATCCTAAACTCTCGAACTGGAACAATGAGGAATAAAATTTATGGGATAACAAAATCACAAGGTGAAACACTTCATAAATAATATGAAAGATTTAAAAGGTATTGTTCAAGATTCCCACACCACCAAATAAGTGATCAACTTTTAATAAAGTATTTTTATGATGGTTTAATTCCTATTGATCAAAACATTATTAATGATGCTGTAGGTGGTGCCCTAGTTTATAAAACCCCAATATCTGTAAGAATTACAATTGATAACATGGAACATAATACTCAACAATTTGTTTCAAGGTATAGTGTACCCATTCGAGTTTTTCATGAGGTGAACGGTTCTGAGTTTGAAAAGAAGGCGGATAAGAATCTTGAAGAGGTAAGTAACCTTCTTTGGAAACTTTCTCTTTACCAAGGAAAATCCAAATCTCCTCCTCCCATCCATTGTGTTATCTATTCTACTGACACTCATTATTTTGACCAATGACCATAACTTAGAGAAAATTTGGAGAGTTGTTGTAAATATTTAAAGGCCGCCCCTATGAACAACCCATTAAGCAAGAACCATACTATCCATCCAACCCTGGGTTGAAATACAACCTAGACTATTGGAAATGGGGGTATTCTAACAAACCTCAAAATCCATGGAACCAACCATGGCAGAGTATCCATCCACCACCACTACCCATAAATCCCCAACCCATACAAAGGCCTTTCCAGCAAACCTCTCCAAAACCTAAGCCTAACCTAGAGGAAATAATGAAATAAATGGCTATAAATAACCTCTAATTCAAAAAAACAAACCAATCAGCCATACAAGACCTAAAAACCCAATTAGCCTAACTCGCCAACTCGGTGGGAGAAATTCAAAGTCATGGGTTGGTTAAACTACCCTTTCAACCACTATTCAACCCTAGAGTTAAGAGAAATATCAGTTCTATCCACCTTAGTAGTGAAAAAAAACTTAAAATCTAATTGAACTCTCTATTAGAGTCATCCCCTCTCATGGAAACCACCATACCAACCACTGAGAATGGTCTAAATGAGGAAAAAACATGTCCTGAGAGAAGCCCTACCAAAGAAAAGAGAGATTCATTTGATGAACCATAAAGACAAACCATTCATCTTCCATTTCCTCAAAGGTCCACCTGAATAAGGAAATAGAAACTTTAAAAAAAGTGTAGGTTAACATTCCCTTGATTGATGTCATAAAGAAAATTCCACGATGCACCAAGTTTCTGAAGGATAAGTGTACACACTGAATGTGACTTTTTTGTGATGAAAAGGTGAGATTGGGGGGTAAAATGTCAATATTTATTGAGAAATTACTTACAACCAAATTAAACAATCCTGAAGCATTATCAATTCCATGTACCATAGGGGGTATTTCTTTTTCAATGCTATGCTTGATTTGGGTGATTCTATAAATGTGATGCCTTAATATATTTTGTCCTCATTGGAGGTTAGTGAACTAATTCCCACTATAACTATTGTTCAAATTGAAAACTCAAGTACCGCACACCCCACTGGTGTGTTAGGGAATGTTCTTATGAGGGTGAAAATTTTAATCTTTCCTATTGATTTTTATATTCTTAAAATAGAAGATGATATAATAAATAGACATGCCCCAATTATATTGGGGAGTCCTTTCTTGAAAAATTCCAAATCCATAATTAATTTCCATAATGGTACATTATCTATGGATTTTAGTGGTGACATTGTCCACTTCACCAACCTTGATTCCATGAAGCACCCCTCAGAAGTACATTCCTCAATTTCAGTTAATTCAATTGATGTATTCCTTTCCACTTAAAAAAAAATTATTTCCCATGATCCCCTTTATGAGTTTTCATCCTTTATAGAAATTCTAGGTAATGAGTCATGCATTTAATATTTTAGTGGTCTAGAAAAATGTCATGCATGTTTGTTAATTGATAATTTCTTGAGAACTGAGGATCCCATGACCATCGATGATACTGCTAAGCTTGTAAAAGATTATTCCTCATACAAGGATGTTAACATTGAGTAGTTAGATGAGATAATTGACCTACCAATTTCACATTCACTCCTATCAATCCAAATTCCACCTGAATTGAAACATAAACAATTGCCTAAAAATTTAAAATATTATTATCTTGAGAATAGAAACAAGATATCTGTCATAATTGATAGTTTACTCCCTACATAGCATTAATTTCGACTGCTTGGACTTTAGAGGGAGTATAATAAATATTTGGGATGGATACTTTCTGAAATTCTTGGTATTAAACCATCAATTTTCATACATCATACATTGTTAAATGACGAGGCTAAACCAATGAGATAGACACAATGGTGATTGAACCCAAACCTCCTTGATGTTTTTAAAAATAATGTAACCAAATTATTGACTGTTGGAATCATTTACACCATATTTTGTAGTCAATGGGTAAGTCTAGTGAAAGTTGTTGCTAAAAAATAGTCTTAATATAATTAAAAATGAAAACATTGAATTGGTTCCAACCCATGTGAAGAATAGTTGGCGTCTTTGTATAGACTATCGCTGACTAAACCAACACACTAGGAATGTCCATTTTCCATTACTGTTCATTGAACAGATGCTATAGTGGATTTTAGGGAAGTCCCACTACTGTTTTATTGATGGGTATTCTAGATAATTTCAGATCTATATTTCCCCCAAGGATAAAGAAAATACAGCCTTTACTTTCCCCTTTAGCACATTTTTCTATAGGAGGATGCCATTTGGTATGGGAACTTCTCTTGGTACTTTCCAAAGATGCATGGTTAGTATTTTTTCAGAATACCTATATAATTTCATGGAAGTATTCATGGATTATTTCCCTATCTATGGACACACTTTTAAGGAATTTTTGAGTAGTATTGGTTCTATGATACATTGTTGTATTGAAAATAATTTTGTATAAAATTACAAGAAATTCCATTTCATGGTGCGCTGTGGTATAGTACTTAGACATTTCATATATAGGTATTGTATCCAAGTAGATAAATCAAAAGTAGATATCATTTCTTTCCTACCATTCCATAAAAATGTTTGGGGTGTGCGGTATTTCTTAGGTCATTTTGGATTTTACCATCATTTCATTCATGATTTTAGTAAGATTGCACTCCCCCTCTCCCACTTACTCCAAAACGAAAAGGATTTTTTTTATAAATAATATGAGGAATCTTTTAAAAAATTTAAATAGAGTCTCACATCACCCCTGGTAATCCAACCACCTTGGTGGGATTTACTAATTAAGCTCATGTTTGTTGCCTCTAACTATGCAGTTGGGGTAGTGTTATCACAATGAGTCGATCGAGCTCCACACATGATATCCTATGCCTCATGCACACTGGACCCTACCTAGAGAAACTAAACCAAATATGAAAAATAATTTCTTTCCATTATGCTTGCCTTGGATAAATTTTGGTCATACCTCTTAGGGTATAATGTAATTGTGTTCTCAGACCATTCAACCATCCAGTATCTTCTTAAGAAACCATAATCCAAACCACATCTCATTCATTGGATGCTATTACTTCAGAAATTTAATCTAGAAATTAGGGATAAAAAAGGAGTAGATAATGTAGTGGTTGATCATATCATTAGGATCCTCCCATCCTCATACATCGAATCATCCCCCTATATTCCCATAAATGAAATGTTTCTTGATGAGAAATTGTACCGAGTGAAAGATGTTATTCCTTGGTATGCTGAAATTGTAAATTATTTGGTAGCATCTTTCATTCCTACTAATTTCAATAAAAACCAATCCGATCATCTAAAACATGAATCTCGTTGGTACATTTGGGATGAATGAAACCTTTTGAGCATATATAATGATCAATTATATAGGTTTTGTATTCCTGATGGTGAGTTTCAGTCTATCCTTAGGTTCTACCCCAGTCTCACTTGTGGGGCCACTTTGGTCCCTAATAGACTACTTACGAGATCCTCAATTTTGGTCTCTTTTGGCCAATATTATTTTAGGATGCCTATAATTTCTATAAATATTGTCTTCGCTATTAAATAATTGGGAATGTCTCTAAAAGAAATTAAATTTCACAACAACCCTTTCTCTTCCATGACATTTTCAATGTTTGGGGCATTGAATTTATGGGGCAATTTCCCAATTCCTTTGGAAACTTGTATATTATTTTGGTAGTTGATTACGTGTAAAAATGGGTAGAGGCACAAGACACAAGGATAGATGATTCCAAGACAGTTGTGGAATTATTGAGAACCCAAATTTTCTAGGGTTTATCCATTTAGTGTTGTTCGGGGAGGCCTTTTCTTGAGTACCTGTACACACACACGCAACCCACTCAATGCAGAAGTGTAGAGTAAAAAGAAAAGCAAAGTACCAAATGCTACAAATAGACCACAATGTGCATCGACCTCTAAAATTAAAAAGTAAGTGCTGAAGGTAAACTGAAAAGAAAAGGGGCAAAACACGCGCCCAACTAGAAAAGTGCCATAACCCGGCAACAGGTAAACAAAAGCAAACAACTGGAAGGGTCCCCCACCTGGAACCTGACTCCGACCACCGCACGCGATCCAATCTCCCGAACTCCTAAGCTCCACTGAAGTCACGACCAACCTGTCCGTTGTCTGCAAAAGCACACCAAGTGCGGGCAAAGCCCAATCAGGGGTGAGTATAAAAACACTCAGTAGGATACCCTGAAGGCCCGAGGGAGAAACAAAGGAGGTATTGAAGGGTGAGCAGTTGATCGAACAAGGAAAGTACAGGAGTACAACCGAGAGTGCAGTAAGAGTAACAGTAGAGAGTCCAGCTCAACCCAACAAGAGAAAGGAGGTAGACTCGTCCAGACACGAGGAGCTGGAAACAGTGAGAAGAAGAACTTCTCATTGAGTCTTCCCTACCTATAGCAGGAGAGTATAATCATCCAACATTGAGAAGCTAGACACAGAAAGCATGCGGCATACCCCGCACATCTTCGCCTCTCCTGGAGGGAGAGTAACCAAGCCCAAGAGGTGGGAACTGGAACAATGTATACATATATATATGCTCAATCAAGAAGACCAAACAAGATTGTAAGGGTATCTCCATCCAGTATATCAGCCCAAGAAAGTGAGTATCCATCAATCTCATAAGTAACCATCATCGATGCCCATCATCCCACACGTCCTACCCAAACTGCAAGCCAAGGGGCTCAAATCACCGCACCTCGACACTATCTATTTTGGGCAGCACTAACTCACCTTCACGGTTTTAGGTCGCGTCACAAGGACGCGTCTCAGTGGGGAAAACACCCCTCATACTTGAGAGTTCCGGGTTAAGTCAAGCCACACCTCGTCACTGTCACATAGTCGAGAGGTCTTCTCAAAGTCAAAGCTATCACATCACTGACCCGTACAAACAAGGGTCCCACTCTGGTAGTCACGGAGTAAAGTCACAGATTATCCTAGTATAAAAGATAGAGTCTGAAATGCCAATGGGTGACCCACTGCCCAGCCCTGCTGGAGGGTAATTCATAATAAGATATCGAGTGACTCACTGCCCAGCCCTGCTGGAGGGTAAACCCTAATACATCATCAGGCGAACCACTGCCCAACCCTGCTAGATGGTAAACCCTAATACATCATCACGCGAACCACTTCCCAGCCCTGCTAGAGGGTAGACCTAGAATAAGTCGACAGGCGACCCACTACCCAGCCCTGCTAGAGGGTAGACCTGGAACAAGACGATGGGCAACCCACTGCCCATCCCTACTGGAGGGTAGACCCTATAGTCATCCGGTGACCCACTGCCCAGTTTCTGCTGGAGGGTAAACCCTAAGTGGTCATCGGGTGACCCACTGCCCAGTCTCTGTAAGAGGGTAAACCCTAGAAGTCAGTGAGAAACCCACTGCCCAGTCTCTACTGGAGGGTAAACCCGGAACTGCTCTGGCCATCCTTACTGGATGGTACAACACTGGCCAAAAGAACTCGGAGTGGGTATCGTGCAACCACCCAACTCCAGCACAAAACCAGGGGAAAATACTCAACCCCGCTGGTCTAAACCATCATGAATAGGAGGACCCTCTATGTCGCGAGAGGTCAGAGGTACGCAAAGCAGAACATGACATGCACATGGGGCCCACACAACGTGTGGCCCGAAGTCAACTCCAACCAAGCACACAAACGTTCTCAGGTACCAACATCCTCATGTACCTCCCAACGTTCCCATATACTCCCAGAGTATACCACGTCTCCAGCCCAAAGGCTAACGTGCACATGACACCCAACGCCAACACGAAGGCATAACATAAAAACTCCAACTTTCCACCTCAACGGTTGAGGCACGTCCAACCACATTTAGTTAAACACAAACATCACTCTCCCAGGAGTGAATGCGATCACATGCCAAGGGTCCGCTACAAACACGGTAGAAGAACCACCATCGGGGCACCTTTATATTTCCACATTTAATAATATTGTGTAAGAGGCTTCGCACGCCTGAACGGAATACACCGTTGTAATCCTCGTGGAAAAACATGCGAGATCGACTACTTACTCACCTCCAACGGACATCCAACGGAAAAGTCATCCGACACCGCTTTACGCCCGAACGACGTCTCGTGGTCCTGTGCCTCGGCCTCGAAAACAGTCAGGCGCATCACATCAATGTGATCCTCTTAGGAAAAATCGTCAAAAGGACTGCTCACTTGAGTGGAACAGATATCCAGAGAAAAAGATGCATTCCGGCGCACCGCACACGAGCGGTGCTACGTGGGACCCGCATACTGGTCCCGAAACACAACAAACGGATCGCACCATTGTGATCCTATTGAAAAAGTACACAATATGGACTATTCACTTGTCCAAAACGAACACCCGGTGATAAAGCCGGAAATCACCGCCAATTCTCAAAACGAACCTCATGGGGCCCGCACCATCATGCTGAATTAGAGCGGGTGGATTGCACCATTTCATTACCCTCGAAAAAACACCCATAATCGACTGGTCGCACACCCCAAACGGACATCCGATAAAAAAGTCGCTAAACGCTACTCGTAGCTCGAAGGACGGGCCATGGGGCCCACGCCTCAACTCCGGTTTCAGGGCCCGAAACCATACTAGAAAAGTCCGTCTCAATGTCAGGGTCGCAACGCCACTGACAACACTCAATTCGAACATCAGATATGTCTGCGCCGTCCAAAACAAGAACCCCCGAGAAAAACGCCCCGTCCACTTAACGTCGTGCCGCGCCACCGAGCTCCTCGTCTCGGGAATTAAAAATTCCCAAGACCATCTCAAAACGTTTCTCCTTTACGTGAGGTCTGCGCTGACGTAGACGACACATGAAACGGACGTCCGTTGCAAAAGATACGGGCGTCCGAATTTTTAAGGGGAAAACCCCTTTGGGCCGGACCGGCTCGGTCCGGCCGGTCCGCCTCGCTCGGGCCGGCCCGCTGCGCCACGACCCATCGGCTGCGGCCCGTGACTGCCGCGGCCCATCCCTCCATGGCCCGTGGCTCCCACGGCTCTCCGCGGGCCATTTCGCCGCCCCCGACCGGCCCTCATGGCCGGTCTTGTTCCCCGCAGCGACCCGCGTTACGCGGGTCGTGGTCACGCCGCACGGGGCCGCGCGCCTCGCGGCCCCCTCCCTCTTTTGCCCTACGCCGGCGCCCGCCGCCCAGGGACCCCGCCGGAGTCCCCTGCCTCACCGCCGTCCGCGCCGGCCGACTGCCGGAGCCGCCTCCTGGAGCCGCTCCGCCCGCCGGAGCTCACCAGACAACCGCCCCAGAAACGCCGCGCCGCCGCCTGGGCCTCGCCGGACCACCGAAAAACCACCAAAACTCCCGAATCTTCGCCGGTCAATTGCGGATCCCTCGGAGCTCGGAATTCAAATCCAAAACAAGCGTTGGAAAGATCAGAAGATATGCTACGTGTTCATGGGATTTCCTCAACAAATTAATGGTAAATCGACGCATATTTATGGATTCAAAGGATGTGCGGGAATTAAAAATGAAATACGCACGATCCTACCTTGTTGGGCGTTGCCCGGAGCTTCGCCGCACGATCCGTTGGAGCTGTTACCGCGCCTCGCCAGAGCCGCCTCGCCGGAGTGGAGGAGGAGAGGGGAGAATCTTGCCAGGGGAGGGGAAAATGAGGGAGAAGAGAGGGGGGGGGTTAGGTTAATTAAATAAATAAATTAACTTAATCACCCTCCTGAGGCCCCGTACCCGAACTCCCGACGGGGTCGGGATTAAGCCTCCCCTAGGCTAAAAACCATGCTCTGAGTGCAATAGTGGTCTCAAAATTTTAATCCGAGGCTCCTTTCAAAAGTTATAAAAACAACGCTATGAGACGCTAAATTATGAAAACGCCCCTAGGGCCATTTTTCACCGAAGACCCGCGCCTGCGAAAATTGCACTTATCCTAGGGTAAATGGCACGCTTCGAACTCAACGGCGCCCTCAGTTTTCCAATTTGAGCCACCATTTAAGAGATACATGAGCTTAACCATTAAACGAATAAATTAATTATTTAATTTATCCGTTTCATGTTCCGATTGCGGGTGAGGGGTCCAAATGTCCTGCACCGACATGCTTTATGCCATTCCTAGGGTAAAAACCTCATTCCGGACCCATCAGTACACTCGGATTTCCAATCCGGATCTCCGTTTAGGAGTTATCCCATTTATTTGGCGTGTTGAGTGTGAACGCACTGAAAATTTAATTCTGACCACACCGGGGCTCAGAATCGCACGCCGTCTGAAGGTGCTGCTCTAGAATAACATCAAGAATATTAAAAAGTCCTTTATAGCCAAAATCGGGTTCTTACAGTAATTTTCATAATCTTTCCTATTTATTCTCTTTTTATCTCACTGAATAGTATTTTTACCTTTCCTCCCCCTCCCTTCATTTTACCCCTCACTTTTTTGCTGAAATATTCATTTTTGATTCTAACTTAATCATAGAAAATTATTCCCACTTAATCATGGAAAATAATTCCCACTTAATTATGGAATTAATTGAAAATGCATGATGAATTTCCCTATTTCATTTTGTTTTAACATTTAATTTTTTTCAATGATGAAATGTGTGTTTTATCATGAATTTAACATTGATTTATAGATTTTTCTTGGAAATTAGTTGTTTTTTGATGATATAAATAGTTATATCATTTTAAAACTTTGAGAAGAATGGAACCCTTTGTGTGAGTAGTTTATGGGAAAATTATTCCACTTAATTTCTCCACAAATCTTTTCACCAGACCATGAAGTGTGAATATTTATTACTTAATATATGGTAAAAATAAGTTATGTTAATATTTATAAGCTTTACAAAATAATTTTTTGAATTTTTTTTCCTTATCCAATCTATTTCATTACTATACCAGATTGACCTATGCGTGTGTACCTATTATTCGACTGTCGTATGCCCTAAAAAACTAAATAAATAATAATAAAATAAAATAAACATAAAAAATGTGTTTTATATTAGTTAGGTCAAAAAAAACTATTCCTCGACCTTTTATCTTTTTATAACTGTTACAATTAGTGTCATGAGGATATCAGACAAAGGTTGAGTGATGAGTTTTGAGATTTTTTCAAAGTTCAACTTTTGAACAAAAAAAATAATAAATGAGGGGACTGGTGAGATGTAAAAAATATGGGGATTTACAGGTTGGGAGATTAAGGTTTTACTTCTGGTAATGATTAATTGAGTGGATCATGAAATTTGATTGCAAAGGATGTAGGGCAAGTTTGGTGGAAAAAATTATTTAAGCAATTTTTTAAAATAACCTATATTTACAGGATAGAAAGTAGAAATAATAGCATGAATTGGTTGTCACACACCCAAACACACCCCTAGAGAGTTAGTGAAATTATTTACTTTTTAATTATTTTCTCAAATTGTTATCATTAATCTCCTTGAATTTCATTCCAATATAATTTATGTAAAATATTTTTCCATGATCCTAGAGAATAACTCCTTGGTGTGATTTTTTCTTTGATCACATTTCTATAATGAATTAAATTTTTTGAATGTTAAATCATCATGAAGTTGGTAATTTCTCCATTAATAGTTTATAAAAATGTGACTTTTCCTAGGAGTGAAAATGTTTAGGTGTGGGGGTGCGATCACATAGTGATTTACTATTCATTTATACCCTTATACAACTATGATAAACTGATTTTGTATCATAAATTCCAAATTTAATAAAAAAATTAAATTCATGTTTGATTAATTTATTTTGTGTTAATCACTATTAATATTGGTAATTTTACTTTTTTTGTATGATTTCATTATATGTGGAGGTGATTTGGAGGGCCCAGGATGAAGTTGAAGAAAATTGGGCCAAATTGCATAGGAATCCAAGAACATATATGAATTCAACTGCACACTAATACTAATATGTGCATCCAATTGGGATCATATTTTTTGGGATGATTCATAATTTAGTGTGATATAACTTTTATGAAGACACACAATCCCAATTTTTCCATCTATTGGCCTAACCATACTGATCTGTTCAGGAAACAGAATCTACCCAAATTCAAAAGTTGTGTTCTGTATTTCATCCATATCTTGAGATTTAAACCTCCAAATGATGCGAAATTTTATGTGAATATATCCAAGAGGTTTTTTAATAACTTTTTAGTTTTTTTCTGAAGCATGATAATACTATATAGATTCTGAAAACCATGGCCCAATTGGTTTTAAGAAATCTATGTTCCCAAAAACACCTTTCACATTACCTATAAAATGGAACCCTGGGCACCACATTTGTAAGTTTGACCAGGAGAAAAGGTGCTGCTATTTTGGAGTCCTATAGGATTTCTCTCCTCATACTAGAATTTATGAAGGCCTCGATCCTCATAGGGGGATCAAGGATGTAGAAGGAGACCCACCTTAGGTTCCTCCTCCTCTCGATGGTGGGCTAAATGGTGGGTGATCATTGAAAGGGAGCTACAAACATGAATAGGGATTTCCAACACATAATTATCTATTGGTTTGGTGTATATTGTGGTTTTTTGTTTTTTATTTTAGATTTATCATAACTTGTTTTGATGCATTAAATTGAAACTCTTTTTATTTCATTTCTGATTGGTGTGTAATATTAAGTGTGCGGCTTGTGATGTTTTGATTGGACAACATAAGAATCCCCTTTTTTCCAAAAAATTTGAGATTTAGTGTTCCTTGACAAAATATAAATCATGAAAAGTGGTTGTAACTTGACTACACGACCATTATGTTATGGTTTAGTCTTATTTTCATAGTTTTAGAGGATTGTGGGTACCCAAGATCTTGGTTAAACCTCAACCAAAGGATTACAAAAAAAGCTAATAATAAATTACGAAAAAGGAAAATTTCAAGTGGTGTAGTAACTTAGAAATGATCACATACTTATCATATATTTTTTAAAATCCGCTTGTTTGTCAACTATTAAGTTCTTTAAATTAATCCATTTTATTTTTTAAATATGTTTTGAAAACCACCCTCGTATTTTATTAATCTTTATTAAAAATTCACACTATAAAGCACCAAAAATCCTTGAGAGACAACCTAGAGTCTACTGTAGACTATAAAACATCTTTAAATCATAATCAATTTGACATATCACAACAATCAATTTAGCTATATGGAACATTAGTCTCATCAAGCTATAATCTCCCTTATAACTCCTCTTCAAAATCGAAGATTGTACTCGTTCCAGGATTCATTCCATGACCAAATTTCACATGCCATCATTTTATAAAATTAATGAATCAAACATGTAACTATCGGTCAATAGGGATAGACACTAAAATTTTCATACCCTTCAAATTCTGTCTTCATATTCTAGAACCCTAGGTGTTTCATCAGAAACAAAAGGCACCATCATTCCTATATCGCAAAATATGAGCACCTACCATGTATTGGTTTCAAGACAAGTGTAAAACCATGATAAATCCCTCAAAAGGAATCAATAATAACTTAGAGAAAAACCTCTAATAGGATGCCCTCAATTAAACCAAATATTTACCTATAACGGTTTGAGTAAAAAAATGGTCTCTAGGTCTCCCACCTAGCCTTAACAATTAAGTATCATATCCAAGTTTCTAGGAATTAATACCTGAACCATAATTCAAAACTCTAACCAAGGTCACCTCTCATAGGGTGTCATCTACACACCCATATCAACACAAGATATATAACACACTTATTAATATTCACTAAGGGAGGTAAGGATAAATTGACCTTGAAAGGTAAAAACCTATCAACATGGTTATAATTTTACAGTTTTTCTATTAAAATTCATAGAGGAGAACACCCTTTAAGTTATAATTATAAAACCATTTAATTGAAACTACTTCATAACTATAACTTTAGTAAAGATTCTAATGAAATCACATGCTATGCATCAACCTACTAAGAACCTGATCCTCACCAATAATCTCCATAAGGGACTCCCCATAGAGTATCATGATATAAGAATAAAATATAATAAAATGAAAATAAACGAGAATCCTTATAGTGTAATACCCCCTCCAGATCCCTTATTTAGTATAAAAATTTAGGAACTTATCAACATCATGCTTAATGACCTAACTAGATAATCATAAACGAATGTTGGTTATGTAATATCATAACAAGATATATGGGAAAACTCTATATTGGTTATTATAAATCTTTAGTTAACCACACTTAAAGAGGATACATCCTCAAAGGATCTACTAAAAAGGAATTAATTACCAAAGCTAACCTATAAGGGTCAATAATATACATACAACATTGTATCAATGCTCTGTTTCATACAACACTCATATGGTGTGGTTAAGTAGAATTTCATTCCAAGATATATGGGAAAATCATATAGTTTGTTATTGAAACTTTGAATAAATGAACTTAAGAAACAACACCCCATGAGGGGTCTATCACTGGGACCCATGTTACCTATCGACCTACTTGGGTCACTGCACCTCCTTTGCATGAGGGATGAGTCTTCATCCTCACTATCAATGTCTCACCATAAATCCACCTGACCTTCCATTATAATGAAATATATATATATATATATATATCGGTCTAACTGTGTATAATTTCGCAAAGAACCTATATAGGAAAACTCCATTTAGGTTATTGTTGATACTTTAAAGAGTTAACTTCATCATTAGTAGTAAAACCTCACATTAGTATGCCTATAACATGTGGAACCTACATTCCAAATATGATGCATGAAATAATGAGTCCTACCTCTTCCCACTTAGATTTAAAATCAAATATTGGAACCACACTAGTGGGAAGAGGGATAGAAATCCATTATAAATCATAAAACCTACATCACACGTGTGTCACTCAAAGAGAAGATCATATAAAACTTTAACATCAAAAATAAATATGAAAAATACTACAACCCTAGTAACCTAGAATTATTACCAGAATAATTGTTCTCAAAAAACCATTTTGGTATCCATCATGGGCTCCAACACATTTCTAATATTCCTATTTACCATATATCAAATAGCAAAGTTACATGAAATAAATGATTATGATACAACTTTGTAACATCCCAGCTGAGGATCCATTAAATGGGGCCTGAAAACAGTGGGAAAAAAGGCCTCAAGAATGCATCCCCATGCACCAGAGACTGTTGACTAGCAGTGAGGGCCTAAGGTGTGTTAATGTAGATACTATTACCACATATCAAAGTAAGAAGCAACAGAAATAACTAGACAACATCCATAGTAGTAAATAATCAGAGTGGGGAATTAGTAAATATAAACTAGACTTTAATAAAAAATATAATATAGTAAAGGCTTAAATGGACATGTTATATGTATAACACTAATCACCCACTAGGATTATCACATATACAAGAGTAAATAAAAGAAAAATAAATAAAATTATAGGGCTCTACTTCTAAATTTGACCCAAACCACATAACCAATATCTATATACATATCTGAGCTATATGATTTAACCATTTCTAGACCTCATACCATCCTATTACTGAAACAAATTGAATATCTAACCAGGTACCCCAATGTAATGGTGTCTCAAGTAGGGTTCAAGTAGGGAACTCATCAGGGAACCACCAACGCGGTCCCATGACTAGCCAATAATTTACAGTGCAAATATATGAGAGCTATTAATTAGTAAAACAATAAAAATAATAAAAACATAAAGTTATGATAAAAGAACAACAAAATTCAAAAAATGAATGATCATGTAATGTGCTCAGTTTAGCGAAGACACAACTAGGATAAGGTGTATTCATATATATATATGATTAAGGTGTCAAATAATATAAATTAAAAAGTGAAAAACTGATTAATACAACATTTTTACATATTTCATAATGTAATTAAGTTTTTATAAACCCACCATAGTATTATTTTATGGTAAATTATCATATTTTTAAATTTTTATGGTATTTTGAGTTTAAATGAAAAAATGGCCTAATTTTTTGTATTAAACTTTTTTTTATTTTGTATTTTGGAAATAAATTTTTATACAAAAAATTCAATTGTAAAAATAATTCTTTTTCGAATTTCATACATCTTTTCATTTTATACTTATGGATCCAAAGATAAATCCAATAATTGGAGGCCCAAAAGCAGCTCACAATCCGGGCCTCGAAAAATATGAATAGGTCTGGAATGTTATAAATATGTGATTGTATCTCAGATAGAGCTAGACTAATTGATCTCAAATTCTGAAATACGATATAAAAGGATCTGTATAAAAACATTTATAAAGGGGACATGCTGGAATATTCTATTTTCAATGTAATTATGGAATGAGAAGTTGAAGCGTTGGAATGTGAAGAGTCACCAATCCATAATAAATTTCTAATATTAAAACATCAATATCTCTCTACAAACGTGTTCAATGAATTTTAAATTTTTTGGGAAGAAAGAGGATACATAGATGGAAAACTTTGATAAAGACACAATGTCCGAATTCAGCCATTTAATGAGTATAGAATGTGGAAAATTTTGGAAGATGATTTTGGAGAAAACATTTCTCTCCCCTCTAAATATATACATATGTTTCTTCTTCATTCCAAAAGGTTTAGAAACTTAGTGGTATCCTTTTTTATCCATTTAAATTATCTTTTCAGTTTCTTTCATTTTTTAATACGAGTTTACTTTTAATATATTAGTGTTCTTCTTCATACCTCCCTTATTCTATTTTTATTATTTTATGTGTTCTCCCACTGTTGTTCCCTTATCAACTCCACTAAAAATAGAGAACTAACCTTAGAACTTGTTCAAGAGAGGTAATAATGGATTTATTGATTTTTTGTGCTTTATTTATTTTCTCTATTAAATTATAGTAGTTTTAGTGATTGTTAAAATGATTATGGTGAGTGGTCACCCCATTTTTTCTATTGTATAAATTCTTCTTCCCATTTATCAATCATCCTTCCCTTCACTATCTAAGTCATGCCTATGATGTATTATGGATTGGGTAGTGTTGTTTGATGAAGTGTTATCCTAGATGATGTTTGGAAGAAGATTTATCCATATGCAGAGGTCTCAGTATGGGGTAATCACAATGAAAATGGTAAGGTGAGGTGTGATAGATCTTGATCGCCTCTTTGAGTTGAATATTGAAATCCTTTTTGAACAATGATTTCAATCCCCATGAACTCACAAGAACATTTACCTTCCTTATTTTTTCTAACAAAATTTTATTTTTTATTAAATATATATTAATATTATTTTATATTGTATGTATATTTTCAAAACCCCCCATCTATATTAGTTTCAGAGTTTTATATTAGTTAGAATATAATAGTGATAATAGGAAAAATTTATATTTTGAACGAACTCCTTGTGATCGGACCTAGGGTGTACCACTATGGTGAATTCATAGAATAATAAGAATTTAATTGAATTGTGATTCACGACACACCACTATCATCAATTTAGAACTATTTAAGGGGAATCCAAGTGCTTAGGCACATTGTTTTTCATAAAAAAAATATAAAATATAAAATTTCAAAAACTAAAGAAAAGATCTTTGTTGAATTTTTTTATTTCATTGGTCATGATTTATTATTTAAGTGCTTTTTCTTATTATTGGAATAATAATTAATTTTATAACAGGGAATAAAGATTTATGTTTTAGATGGAACAAGATGATGTGATGATCCAAAATAATTTCAAAAACCTTGAAAAGGAAAGCAAGATGGTGGCATTAATGGTAGCCAAAATTGAAGATGTCAAAGTTATATGGATGGAATAGCAATAAAGAAAATATAAAGATAATGAAAATCCTATTACACCTACATTTTATTTTGAAGAACCCAAGGAATACTTGAAGATTCAACATGAAGATCCGATCATATCTCCTTGGCTATTGCTTGAAGAGGTTCCTGAAGATGTCATGCCAGCTGATACAAATGTGGGAGATCAACTTGATTTGGATGAACATTGGTTAGATTTTGTTGAAGACCAAAAGGTAAGTGATTCTACCATATTTTACAAAGAAGAATCAATACCTCTCTACCTCTCTCTCTGTTCAGAAGATGATAATGAATATGCACCTATTGATATGGAGTTTACAATAGTACTACCAAAAGAGACCAATTTCCAAGCAGACTAATTGGAAAGGGAATATTTTTATATTTATTCATAATGTTTTAATCATATTCAAGCTGATTTTTTTTGAATTATCCGTTTCTAAAATTTTTGATACAATAAAAATGGGTCAGGCCTTGGATGTTAAGGAAGATACCACACAAGTAGTGGGGATTGTAAAAGAAGATCTGGAAAAGAATGTGGTGGTGAGACTACCTATTCTATAATAACTTATATACCATATAGAGGAGGACACCATATAAGTCAACAAGGAGTACCCCTATCTTCTTTTCCCTTTCAATCTACACCTCAAAAATATTTATTTCATATCTTTTCAGGTTTGGGGTTATTTTCCATTTCATTGGTGGTTCTCACTCCTAGAATATACTTATGGATGTTGGAAAAAATAAAATGTGGTGGTTTATGAGAAAGAAACCTCATCCACCTTCGAATTGGGGTTAAACCACTACAACTATCTGACTAGGGGTAGTAAAAACCTAGTACCCACATGTGGGTTCAAATTATATTCTATCCTCTTTTCCCTTACTATTTATTTTTCTTTATTTTTCTTTTGATTTTATTTATTTCATGATTTCTAGGATTTTTTGAAGTAGCTAAGAGATTAACTAATGTTTCCACTTCAAAAATAAAGCCATGTTGTATCTGTCCTTCCCTTTGTTTTTCTTCCATTATATTTATTTTTTGTTGAGGTTAAATGAGAAGTAGTGAAATTTATGTGTGGGGGTAGTTTCAAAATTCTAGTTGTCTTTTTGTGTGCTTTTATTTTTATTTTTAATTTTTTGGATCTCTGAGTTAAAATGAATATTGTTATCATTTTTCACAATTGAATTTATTTTGATAAAATTGACATGTTTTTTTGAAAAAATTGGATTTTAAATTATTGTTGATGTGGATTTTTTTTTGAATTGAATTTCCAAGAATTTTTATGAGTTTGAGAATTTTTTGAAATACAAGCCCATGAAAATTGACTCAAAATATTTTTCTAGTCATATGAGGTATTCTGAACCATTTTGAAATATTCTTTACAATTATCACACTTTCTTGAGAGAAACTTGGATTTTGTGTGATATATAGATCTTGTGATTTTTTTCTTTCGAAACTTTGGTTTTCATGGATTTTTTAATATGATTTATGAACTTATTTGGATTTCTAAAAATTTACCTGATACCGAAATTTACATATATACTTAATTATACCTTATATTACATGAATTTCCTTATAGGTTTAAGCCACATTACAAGATGATTTTTCTTTAACTACCCACACTCATGGTATTTTTGTAGGGATATTTCAAGATTGAGTGTGGGGGAATGCCTTTCATGTGCATTATTTGGGATGAATTTTATTTTTGGGTGATGCGAGGTGTGTGTAATAACATTTGGAAGTGTAGAAATAGATAATTAATCTTGTGTCACCATTTCATTGTGCATCATTTCTTTCATCCGATCGTCCTTTAATAAGAAAAATAGAAAAAAATAAAAATAAAAAATAAAAAAATAAAAAATAGAGATCAGATTGAATTTATCATTGTACTTTATTTTATGAATCATTTACCTATATAAAATCAAGGGAATGTTGGTAATTCATTCATTTTATTCAATTATCATCTCATTCTCCATGAAAAAAAGAAAAAAAGAAAAAAAGAAAAAAAGAAAAAAAGAAGTTCCTTTCTAGAGATTTAACAAAAAAGAAAGAAAAAGAGAAAAAAGGGAGAGAAATCAGATGATAACATTCATTGTAATAATTTTTTTAATCATGCACAATGTCATAAAAAATGGTGTGGTGTTGTGTTTTAGATTTTCAAGGGTATTTGAGTGAGGTTCATCATATGTTTTCACTTGATTATTCATGCATTGTACTTAAGAGTCAAACCTCCTCTTTTCAACTTTAAACTTTTAAATAACTTGCCAACCGACCCTAATACATATAATTTAACTTGAAAAAGTCCTCATGATGGATTTTTTTTCATGTTACATTCTGTGGATAAATGATAATTTTCACAAGCCTATAGTGATACAGGTAATTTCCAAGTATGTGCATAAATCCAGATTTAATTTTTATCGAGTAAAGTGTGAAATAAAATTCATTATGAGGTAGGTTGTGATTGGGATATGTATGGATTTATTAGGTTTAAGAAACATAAATTTGCTTAATGAAAATGATAGGGTTTCTTTCCATAAAATATACATGATATAATTTTATTTCTAATAAAATCATGGATGTTTTCTCATTTTTGATTGTTGTGTAAATTTTTATTTGGATATATGATGATTGAATTAGAGTGAAATGATTAAATGTGGGGGAGTTCCAAAACTAACATTTTTACATATTTAATATTTTAATTCAATATGTTCTTTTCCTTTATTAAAAGGGATTTCCTAGGAGTGGCATTTTTGAACCCTCCACACCCAGGAACCCCCCTCCTCACAAAGAGGTCATCCGGAGAAGCCTTAGCTGAGATGAAAGAGCATCCCCATGGGGTTACACCTTGATCAGCTATGGTTAGGCACAATAATACTTAATATAGGTGAAGTGTGCCATTTAATCCCACCCAATGAGACACCGTGTGACCTAACAAGACGAGTGGTATGTGGGAGGTAGAAATTCCCCCAAGAGTGGGCTCCCCGGAATCGAACCCCAGACCTCACCGAACGCTGATTGTATGGCCCTCGACCACCCACCACTACACCACCTTCGAAGTGACACATATTGTAATTCAATGTTTATAAACCCACCATATTATTATTTTGTGGTCAATTGTCACATTTTTAGGTTCTTATTGTATTTTGAGCTTAAATATAAAAAAGGCCTAATTTTGGTATTTAACTGTTTTTTTTTTGTATTTAGACATAAATTTTTATAAAATAAAATAATTTGTAAAATAATTTATTTTTATGATTCCATAAACATTTTCCTCATTTAATACTTATGGATCTAAATCTAAATCCTATAATTGGAGGCCCAAAATCAACTCCCAATCCAGGCCTCAAAAACTATGCATAGATATAGACACATTTGAATATGGGCCTATATATTGAAGTTTTATATTTAAATGAATCTTAAATTTGACAATGATATGTATAAGAAAATAATTAACAACTTTTATAAAGGAAGTCATGATTTAATTAACTGGGTTTAGGGTCATTATGGCATGTGAATTTGAAGTTTTGGAATACAAAGAGTTTGTTTGGAAGAATTAAATGTACAGAGTAAAATAGTCATAACTACTTAATTTTATGGAAAAAAAATTCTAAATTTGGGGTTCTCATGAGTTAAATAAAATGAACCAACTTTTAATAAGGGACAATTTACTAATTCTTCCAATTAATAGATCTAACTAGTGTGAACTTCCGCAGACAGAATTGGATCCAAAACAATTTCCATCCTTTTTCTATAAATTGTCATCTCTTCTACTATTTAAAAGGATAAACATTATTAGGGGATAAGGTGGAGTTTTTATGTTTTAATAGTTATTATATATATATATATTAGTTTAGTCTTCTTCTTCATTCATCTTATTTTTCCCTTTTTATGTGTTCCTCCCACCGTGCTTCTTTTATCTCCATGATTGTGGAGAGATAACCCTCACTATTGTTCAAGGGTGGAAGTGGTGGTATTTGAGTTTATTATGATTTAATGTTTTATATTTTGTTATTATAATAATTAAATAGTGTATAAAATTATTGTGGTGAGTGGTCACCTGACTTTCTCTACTATTTCCTTCGACCTCCACATTCGCTGATTTTCCTTCTTATAGATATCTGATTCATTCAAACGATGGAGTTTGGATTGATAATTTAATTGGAAGATATTACTCCTACATGTAGAGGTATAAGTGTAGGGTAATAATATTTGAATTATAGGGTGTAGAGTTATAGGTCTTTATCTCCACATTAAATAAAGTATAGATAGATATTTTGAATAACAATGATAATAACACTATGAACCCTGAGAGCAATGGTTTTCTTGTACTGAATTATTTGTTTCTTATTTCTTTTCTTTGTTTTTTTAATTTTTATTGTTATGTATATTATATTTCATGTATTTTCCAAATCAATACACCATTATATATTAGTTATTTACTTTTATATTAGTTATAAATACAATTTCAATGATAAATATTCAGTGCGTGTAAGAGAACTCCTTGTGATGGACCCTAGGGTGTGAAACTATGGTGTGTTCTTAAGATAATAAGAATTTAATTGAATAGTGGTTACTGAAAAATTTATATCATAAATTTGGTCCATGTATGTATCTATGAGGTTCATCAAATTTAAATTCATGGATGAGAATGAGAGGGAATTTTTTTCATAGAGGAGACATGATGTAATTCTCTTTTGAATACGATCATGGATTTTTTTTATCATTTTTAATTGTTGTGTGAATTTTTATTTGAATATATGATGATTTTGAAAGAGTGAAATTATTAAGTGTAGGGGAGTTATAAATCTAAAATTTTCACATATTTCATACTATAATTCATTTTTTATAAAACCGCCATAGTATTATTTTATGTGAAATTTTCAGTTTTTTAGGTTTTAGTGGAATTTGGATCTTAATTGTAAAAATGACCTAATTTTGGGATTTAACTATTTTATTTTTATTTTCTATTTCAGCCATAAATTTTTATACACTAATTTATGTTTATTTAGGCTTATATAAATCTTGGGCCTCATTTCTTCCAACTGGATCTGAAGCTCAATCCAACAATTAGAGGCCCAAAATCAGCTCATAATCCGAGCCTCAAAAACTATGCCTAGATTTGGAATGTTTTAATTATGATCTTGTATCTCGGATAGGGCTAGTCCAATGGATCTAAAATTCACCAAGGAGGTATAAAAGGTGCTGGGGAACAACTTTAATAGAGGAATATATGCCATAATCTTCAATTTTCAAGGTTTTTAGGGCATGGGAAGTTGAAGAATTGGAATATGAAGAGTCACTAGGACAAAATTAATATCTTGGAGTAAAAAATAAATATATATCTCCACATGTTTCCAAATAAGATAATTTTTTTGATTAGAAATAGAAGAAATATTCGTATAACTTTCATGAAGACACCCTATATAAATGTAGCAATTTAATGGGTATAATACACAGAATCTTTAGGAGGACGATTTTAGAGCCAATATTTCTCTCCCCTCTCCCTATAAAAATATGTTTATTATTCATTACATAGGGTTGGAAACTTAGGGGTATAATTTTTTGTCTATTTATAGTATCTATGTAGTTTCTTTCATTTTTTAAATATTATTTTACTTTTAATATATTAGGGTTCTTCTTCATACCTCCCTTCTTACATTTTTGTTATTTTATGTGTTCTCTCACCATTGTTCCTTTCCCAACTCCAATAAAAATGGAGAACTAACCTCAGTGCTTGTTTGAGGGAGAGAATGGATGATTGATTGATTTTTATTGTGCTTTATTTATTGTCTATTTACTCATTTCTATGAGTTTTGGTGATATTTAAAATGATTATGGTGAGTGGTCTCCACATTTTCTCTATCATATAAATTCTTATTCTCATTTATCAATCATACTTCCCTTTATTCTCTAAATTTTTCCTATGGTGGAGTATGGATTGGGTAGTGATGGTCGGTGAAGAGGTCTCCTAGATGACATTCAGAAGAGGATTTCCCCTTATTCCGAGGTCTTGGTATGAGGAAATTATAATTAAAATGATAAGGTGAGGTGTGATAGGTCTTGATCACCTCATTGAGTTGAATATTGATATCCATTTTGAAAAATGATTTCAACCCCCATGAACTCCCAAGAACATTTTCCTTTTTTTATTTCTATCTAACAAGATTTTGTTTTGCATTAAATACATATTAATATTATTTTATATTATATTCATCATTTCAAAACCCCCCATCTATATTAGTTTATTAGTATTATATTAGTAAGTGTATAATAGTGAAAATAGAAAAACTATGTGTTATGAGCGGCCTCATTGTGATTGACCCTAGGGTGTGCCACTATGGTGCCTTCTTAGGAAAAAAGAATTTAATTGAAAATTGGTTCACGAAAAACCTCTATCATCAAAATCCTATCCTTAGGGCTGTGATTCAGATCTTCTAGAAATCCTATGGATAAGTGATTGAGGTGGATGTAGTTCTACTAAAGCCGTGTATATTTAAGGTGATCCTAAAGTTTATAGTCCAAATAAACAACACATACTTCATCCAGTGCCACAAATTTCTCTTTTCAAGATACTTCACCATAGGGGGATAGATGTCCTAATCGCAGGTTCACCCGTACTTTCATCCAATCACTATAATGAATGATTATAGGTAAAAAATGGATATCCTGTAAACAAAGCACTGAGATGGATTCCACACCACCCAAGCTTTATGTAATTCGGTCTAATGTTGGATTCATAGATTCTAGTATGTAGGTAGACACGAAATTGCAACTAGTATGATCCCTATAGGTGATGACCCTTAGGCTATAGGAATACTCTCTGGATCCAAGATAACACTCATAATCCGTTCAATAGCTGGATCAATAGCCCCATTACTAGATTATTAAGGTAAATGAATCATTTTTGCATCTACATTACCCTAGGGAGTATCCTTGGCATCACTATAGGAGATAAAAATCAATCATCAAGGACTTAAAAAACATCCCCAACTCAAGGTAAATGTGCCCACCAACCAACCTTGAGTAATCCCCTAGATCCTAGAAGATATGAATCTGTAGGGTGACATCATGTAGAGGTGTTCACTGATAAAATTATCATCCAACACTAAAAATACCTACGTAGGGATGAATCCTACCACTGTAGATACAACCTCATAGGTTTACATGTTCGGTATGAGTTCTAGGTAAAACCCTATACCATATTTACCCAAACCCATATGCACTAGGTTGAGGTTGGTTGATCACTGATGTACCAACTAGGGAACTCTAGATCAATATAATAGAGAGGAATCCTATTATGGATCCAGTAGGTCCATACATAAGTGCAGGTATCCCTCTTAGGATCCTCTAGGTCAACCTGTAAATAAATTCATCCCTATTGGGATCCTCATAAGGTGTAATCAAGTGAAGTAATTCTACATGGAATCCTTTCGGTCAGATCTTGAGTGGATGCTTCCCATAGGGGATCCTTAGTCCTAGTGATGGTCTTAAGTCAAAGTATGAAACTAATACACAAGGGTTATTAGTAACACCTAGTGTTCATCCATTAAGTCCACTAGATTTATTTAATTTAAATATTTCATTATAAATTGTCTAAATAGGGGGAATTTACCTTATGGGGAATCCCAAGAATAAATATAAAACTATAATAATTCATAAATACTTTTGTAAAGGTATAATAGACCACATACCTTTAGAAAATTTTAAACCATTTATAAACAGTTCTTGGTAGCTTCGTCCAAGATTGTTGATGTCTGATATGATTCGTGTTAGCTTCCAAGATCCTACCTAACATTGAAATACTAAATTAGAGGATAAAAACATCAGTTATATCATTAAAAAATTAGTATAAAAAGAAATATAAAAAGGAATCATAGGTGATATCTCATCGAATACCCGTCATCCAATGAAAATTCAAGAAACCACTTGAATAAGGTCTACATGGTTCCCTAAATATCATTCTCAAGAAAATACCTAACCAACAATGTCAAAATTTTATTTAATTAAATGTATTTTGAAAAAACCTTATGAAAAATATCTTAAAAAAGGTATAACTCATCAAAATGACACAAATCCAATTGCAAACGACCTCTAGGGACACCCCGGTATTTGATTCCACCTTACTCCAGTGGAAATGGTCCAATATCCCTAACTTTTGGAATGAGGGTTAGAGGAAAAAATATAATTAACACAATTAAGACTAATGGAGTGAAAGGATTACCTCAATTATTTAAATGTATCCTTCAACATATGATTCATACTAATAACAAGGAGAAACTTCTATGGATGAAGGGAGATGGATAGTAACACATGTGGGGGAGGATAAAGGAAGAAAAGAGGGGCTTATCTCTTAAATATCATAAGGGAAGAAGGGTAACTTCACCCTTTTTAATGGGATACATGGTTTGGCTGATTGGTTTCCCAAACCATGTTCCAACCATGGGGTTGGTGCATCCCAAACACCACACCCCCCACACAGTCATAGTGTATGATTTAACAGACCATGACCCGTTATTATAATAAACTACAGACACCTGCATGGTTTTCCCTAGCCCACCACATGGTTTCCCCAACTCGTGAACCTATGAAAACTCAACCGCATGGTTAGGTCATGTTGTTTTCACTAACCATGCACCAACCATTCACCCTATTTTGAAAGTTTTCAAAACCTCTATTTCCAATACCAAATCTGTAGGAAACACCCAAAACCCATGAGAAATATTCCAATCATCATTCCATATCTAAAAAATTCACATAGAGGCATTTAAACCTTCATAATTCTATTCTGAACCTCTAACCAAGATCTAATTGGTCTAGTAGTTAAAATTCAAATTCCTTCTAAAATTTTCCTCTCGAAAAACATAGGATTTTACACTAAATCTATAAATATATGGTTTTCTATATTGTGTATGGTTAAAAATAAATAATTGAGAATCATTTCATGCAAAATTTTTTATCTTGGATTCAACCTTCTCTCATCCACTCAAGAACATGAAGAACAAGAGATAGTCATTCAAGCTCAAAGGAACTAGAAGTGATCTGTATGAATAATTCAAGACAATAGATATACCATGGTAGCACTCAAGATTATATTGTAGTTGTATGGAGATCAATGAAGCATATGTGGATCATCACTAGAGGTATTATATACTCGGTTCCTATAATCACAATGATGATAATTTAAAAAGGGTTTTTTTGGATGATCAACAACATTATCATCGATGAAAGTTCCTAAAACTAGGTAACCTTTCTTCAAATATAAATTAAATTAATTATAAATTTAACATGAATAAGATCCTCTCTATAGGTTTTAAGATTTTCTATGTCAATATTTGATGTAATTTTTTTTTCATGAGGTTTACACCTTGCACAATTGTATAATGATGCATTGAATATGAAAAAACCTGTATGGTTATTTTCCCACAAGGCACATCTGCTACGTTCAGATCCTTCAGTCAACACGTTTCATTTTTATTCAAGATTATTTGTTAATTAATAATATTTCAAATATATACATAAAGTAAGTTTGAATGATATATATATTACCATTCTCAATTATATCTAATCAAAATTCAAATTTTACCTTGAAGTTCTAGAGAAGACTTCAACAAGAATTTGATATAGAACCAATATTCAACACTGCTTATCATTATCAAAATGGTGGTAAAATTAAAAGGACAATTAAAAATTTGTAGGATATATGAAGATCCTATTAAATGGGTTTTAAAGGAGGTTGGTATCAACACCTTCCCCTAGAGGAGTTCTCATATAATAATAGTTTCTATTCTATCATTATAATGTAACCATTTTTTGTTCTATATGGGAAGAGGTATAGAACTAAAATATATTGGGATGAAGTTTGATATTTTATGTTAGTGATACATGATATTCCTTAAGATATATCCAAAAATATTCAAACCATTTAACAACACCTTAAAACTTGAAGAGTTGACAAAATAGAGACACTGATAATCATCAATGAGATATAAAGTTTGAAGTTAGATACATGGTATGAATTCCAATATCAACATGGAATATGGTTATGAGATTTAGTATCAAGGGAAAATTAAGCTCTAGATACATTGGACCTTTTGAAATATTTGATCACATTGGGGTAAAACCTTATCAACTTTCACTTCCACCGAACATTGTCCAAGTGCACGAACTATCCCATGAATCACTTTTATGGAAATCAATACATAACACTTCACATGTACTTAACTAAAATGTATTAAAACATGATCACAATTTATCTTATGAGGAAAAACTAATATAAATCAGGGATTATGGAGATTAAGTACTATGGAATAATACCACTCACTTGGTTAAAATTATTTATAGGAATCATAAGTTTGAGAAAGATATATAGGAACCCAAAGATGTAATGAATCATAATTATCATCATTTTTTTCATTATATTAATGAAATTTTAATGGTGAAATTATTATAAGGGGGTAGAATATTATACCCCATGATTTTACTACATATTTCCCCTTTATATAAATACAATATTGAATAACTTGTTTCACACACAACACTGAACTAAAATGAACTATGATATATTTTATTATGATAAAATATTATAATTAAAGATTAAAATTTATACATTATGATAATTCAATTAGAAACATAATTAACAAAACTGCCAAGGGAATAAAACCACAAGTATATAAAAATACAACAAACATGTAACCGTTTTCTTCATGGTTTTCATTAAAGATCATACCATTGTCTATAACTATTGAAATAAGGAGAAACATTATAAACACAATATATATTTTGAGAATGAAGTAAAAAAATAGGATAAATTATTCTAGATATTCATGTAATTCTATATATAAGAATATAATAAGACCATTATAAATATGTGCATTGAACATATGGATGATTGGACATATGGTAGTTTGATATACGGTCATTGTATATACTGGTATCCAATAGGCACATTGAAGTTTTGTATTAAAAGTTATATAATTAAAAAATAATAAATAATTATGAAATAAAATAAAAATAAATATTTAAAATATTTTATTATATATATTTTCAAGACATAATAATAATATTATTTTCAAAAAGAATGATTTTATGTATTTATAAAATTTGAATAAATATTATAATACCAATGGATTGATAAAAATTGAATGGGTATAGGATAAATAATTAATTTTAATGGGATGTAATTAAAATCATTTAATGTTAAAAAGGATGTTTCTAATCAATGATTTTTTTTAAGGATTGCCTATTTTTATATTAATAAATGAGATTGATTTATTTTTAAAGGAATATTATAATAAAATATTTCAATGTCTAAAAAAATTTATTAACACTCACTTAACTAGAAATTGATATGAAAGAGGATTAATAAGCCTTAATTTTTAAAAATTCATTTATCTGTAAAAACAATTTTTCAATATATTTTATGTTTATAATTAAAAGTTAAAATTTTCATATATAGAGATTGAGTTAGATTAAATGCTAGAACCCAGACCAAACATGTGGTCACAATTAGCTTACTTATATTTGAGTTTTTTTAAGATTAAAATTGATTAAATTAAAATCAAAATGAAAGAAATTAAAAAAAATGATTTAAAAATAATAATAATGATAATGTTATTATTATGAAAAATAATATTATCATTATTATTTGTATTATTATTATTATAAACATTATTATTATTATTATCACTAATATTAATTAATTAATTAATTAATTTTATTTATAGGGTTTGTTCCTCCTTCCTCACTCCTATCCCCCTATGCGACACCACCCCCTGGTTCCCTATCCCACTCGCGCTTCCCTCCATGCTGTCTGAGGATTTTCAGTGGCCTCCATCCATCCTCCAACTTATGTTGCATTTCCCTTACCTCCCCTTAAAATACTCCCATTAGCGCGATGATCCCCCGCCAGGCTACCTCCCCCTGCTGGCTCCACCTCGGTGTGAAAACCCTCCTACCGGCGCCTCCCCGGGGTGCAACCCTTCCTACCGACATCCATATCCCGAGTTGATTTCTTATGTGACCTATTTGGTAGGGTTTTATTATTTTGTTATCTTTTTTTTAATCTTTTTATTTCTTTATTTTACTCTCTTTCGGGTGGTGCACATTTCATAACTGAACCCTAATTTATTTTGGGTGTTTTTGTTTTGGCCAATTATTGATTAATAGGGTTTGTTGGTCCCGTTGATGATCATTATTTCTATAGTTGTTAAATACATCTGGTTTTGCCACAATTTTCTTAAGTAATTTTATTCATTTTTATTTAGTTCTATTTTAATTTAGGGGTTTTTTGATATTTGAGTTGCTGGTTATGTTTTCTAGTGTGCGTTGGACCTCGTTGTGGTTTTTTTGGGTTTAATTTTCCAAAAATAACCAATGTGATTTCTAAGGATGGGTTTTGGTGTGACCTCATGGGAAAATGGTGGTTTGACTTTCTTGAAATAATTTCATCATTATAAGCATGTGTTCAAGATTTTTTTTAAATTTGCAGAACATTGGTTGTTCAATTGATATTTTAAAAGATTTAGGAAACTTAAAATTATTGAGTGATTATGTGTTCAAAAATGAAAACTATTATTTGTAAATAATTAATCCTATTTGTAACTTTAAGAATGGTTTGTGAAAAAGGAAAAACCCTCTTGAGGCATTCCCCCTTATTTTATAAAATTATGTGTATGTTGAATGTGTGGATTCTGATATGTTCCTAGTAAAGAGGCTTGTGAATTTTTGTGTGACAGAAAATTGGGGGTTGTTCTCAAGCAGGGAGATCAGTGGTGAGAGGGTGAGTGTGTTTTTGAATAAAGATAATGATATGATCATGTATGTTAGTTTTATGAAAGATCAACAACACCTAAAATAGAGCACATTGGAAGCCCATGGTACCTAGGTGGGAATAATAGGACTTGTATGCTAGATGATATGAAAGTGGTTCATCCAAATTTCTCATATCAGGATTAACAGTTACAACACTAACTAAATGATTATGATGATGGGAGACCACTATCTTATGGGGGTGTCCCCTACTAGTGGATCGTACATGAGAATACTGTTGGTTGTGGTTTCTATACCACATTTCACCAAGGTATGAGGTTAATATGGTCCCATTTGTGCTAGTTACCTATAGATATTGACTATGTTTCTCATTTATGACATGGTGTTTGTGAAATGATTTCCATTTAGTTGTTTTAATATTGTTTCCTCCTTTTTAAAAATCTATGTTTTTAATTTAAACTATTTGAATTTCATTTTAAAATGTCCATGCATGCTTCTAAATTGTTTTGGAAATGTGACAGAAAGGGAAAGATTTTTATTTTATAGGCAAGCTTGTTACCTACATTTTAAAGAATGGAAAATATTATTTTTATGTGGTTGTATTTTCAAACTAGCATGACTTGGGTTTCTTTTTAAAGGTTAGGTCATAGGGTGTTTCTATTCCTTGGCATTCCTACTGAGAATCTTGGTGCTCATGGTTACTTTATCATTTCAGTTTCAGGTTCCTCTAGTTTGATCACTTGTGGAACTAGCATGTTTCTGTGTTTTTTGGTGACCCATGGGGTCCCTTGGATGTATGTTCAACTGTGGAACTTAATTGTTTTATTTTCGAAGCTAGTGTTTATCTATTTTTTCCTAGATTATAGTTATTTATTTGTTTTTATGGGCCAAATCATTCCTAACTATTTTATTTTGATGCCTGACACAAGTTTCCAACCCATGGGGATTGGGAACACCCTTTAGGCCTTATCACGGGCCGACTCAGGTAACCAGTTCAGGGATGACCCAGGTTGGTTCATGAATAAATGGTATAATAGCAGGTTACTCTCTTTTGGGTCAAGTTCCTTGGGAAAGAGTCTAGGTAGACCAGATCTAGGTTTTCAAAACATGACATTCCAATTATGAGTAGGGTGCCTATCCAAAACATATCTTGATGGGATTCAATTCAGTAGGGGAAGTTGGGTTTTATTTACATTTATTGGTTCTCATAGTTTTCTGACGTTTGGGAAAATGTAATGGAAGTTGGGTCATTGGTCTTAGTGAGCTAATAGGTCTTGGAAAGTCATGTGAAGATGGATAAATTTTCAAAGAACACTCTCTATGACGTTGGTGCACTTGGCATATAGTTGCCAACCAAATTTTAAAGTTTTCAATAAACAATAATTTCCTCTTTTATTTTTTGTTTATTCTTGGTTTCTAAATGTTTTTTAAGAACCTTTATTTTTTAATTGTGAAAATTATTATTTTAAAGTAAATATTGATGATTTTAAAATGGTGGAAAATGGGTTTTCAGAATTTTTTTGAATAAAACTTTGAAAAGGTGGATTTTTATAAAATGGATATTCATAAAATTGTTCTTTTGAGAAATGAGATTGATTTAATTGAGGTTAAATATTTATAATAAAATATTGTGGTTTATTGAAAGCTGGTTTTTTTGGAAAAAGGAAAAATTAGCTTCGAAAAGGTTTTTGGGAACTTGTTTTAAATGAAAACAAACGAGTTTTTAATTAAAATCTGTGTTGATTAAATGGTGTTTGTTATGAAACTAGAAGCATTTGGAAATTGGGTGAAATGTTTTGAAATTTATGTGTAAGATTTGAAAGTGGGTATTTATCTAAATGGTTGGTGCTTTTCTGAAAAGGTTTTTGAGATTTATATTGGGTTTTTGATTTTGGGGCTTGTGGTTTTGAGAAAGAGAAAGTGCAGGTGGAATGTTTTGGTTTTGAAAAATGGAAAGGTTTGATTTTGATCTTTGTTATTCTCATGGGTGAACACATTCATTAGTATTTATGGGAAGGTGGATGGTTAATTAAATGACTAGATGAGTTTTAGGATGGACATGAGGTTGGTTCATGGTGTGGCATAGAAACATGCATGTGTGGGGCCCATGGGATTCCATTGGAGAATGCGCTACTCGCCGACCCCGATTACTTAAAACATGATTTTTAAAGGAAAAATATGGTGTTTAGTGATCCATAGTTTTGTGGTATGTTTCTTTATGATTTGGGATTTTTACTTACAATGTATTTTGAGTTTGAGAATCCTTCTTTATTGGAAAATGTTTTATGTTGCATTTTGCTGATGAGACGGGTTGAGTTAATGGTTAATGGGTTATTCTGAAAAAATGTTTAGGATACCTTTAAGTAGGTTCCCTTTTGTGGGTTTGGTGTCTATTTATGGTATGTTTTGACCAAAGGGATAGTTTGACTGGGTCCCTGGATTTTCCTTGTTGGCTAGTGGAGGCCCCCATAAGGAATTGATGCATATTTGAAATCTGGCCATGAGTGATTAATCATTGAAAGTTCCTACAATTGATCAAAGTATATACTCTATTTTTAGGTTATAGGGTTGATTTTATCCCTCTTCTTTTTCAGATTAGCTAATCCTCTCACAGCGGGGGAGCAGATGTTGGTGGAGTTGAGGGACGTTTTGGTTTCCTTGAGTCATTTGATAGTCAAAGGTGATGTTTGGAATAAAAAAGTACGAAGGTCCCACCTTGAAGTGTTGAAGAGAAATCTAGTGGTGAACATGGGAAGTGGTCTGGGTTGTTGGTTTTGGCCACTGTCTTAAAATGGTATTTGGAAATTTTTGTTGGTTTCCTTCTAAGAAAGAGATTGTTCTAGGCCACCCATGTGTTGAATCTGGTCGTAAGAGGTAGTTATAACTGTATGGAGGAATCATGTGCTATTTGAGACTTGGTTTATGGTCCCTATTCCTATAATGATTCTATCAGTCACAATGGTCATGTTCAATGATTCTTTGTGGTGTCATGTTCTTGCTCAACTACAAGGGTAAAGGTTGTTCAACCTTCTAAGAACCTATGTTTTGATAGAAATGCGTTTTCATTTTGGAAATTATGAATTAATTTGTTTTAGAAGAAAGTATCTTCTATGTGTCTTTCCTCTCGATGTTTCTCATTCTAAGTAGAAATGGGTGATGTGTAGGAATATTCTAATCCCCTGTCTTTGTGAAGGTTCAATGTACGGGTAAAAATATTTCGGGATGTGCTATGTTAGTTGGTGTTGTCTAGGCCGCGGTGTGGTTTCTTATGTCACCATAATAAGAAGTTAGATTTGGGGATTTTGATACTAGATTGCAAGGAAGGAGATGCTTCAAAAATCAGAGCTCCATCTATAGGCCCTGTAGTGAAGCTGGCACATAATTAGGAACCCCAGTGGGTAAGGGACACTAGTCTAATGTCTATATTCTACATGGGAAATAAATACAGTTTAATACCTGTGTAGCTGTTTATTCTAAAGGTCCTGTTGGTGGAAGGAGGCATGGGGACCTCTCTTCCATGTTGTGACCCATGTTGGTGGAATAGTTCCTCTTTGGTTTTAAGGAGGTGGGGTTATTTTATTTTCTTAAAACTTGGTTCTTGTACCCCTATGGATGTGAATTTCCATGTGGTTGTCTATGCATGATCAGCCTTATCATTCTATTTTGATTTAAGTTTTTATTTGGGATCATCCAATAATGGTAATGTAATGGAAGTGGTGAACCGTGTAGCATCTTACGTTTGGTATAGAGATTCGTTAATTGGGTCCCTTTTTGTGAGAGATTTAATGTTCGAAAAGTTCCTAAGTTAACCATGTCAAGGTTTTCGTGTCGTTCCATTCCAGTCAGTTAATCTAGTTGAACATTATGGTGGGGATACCCACCGTGGGTCTCACTAAAATTCCACTGAAATTAATTTATGTAGCATATTTTTTATGGTGGGGAGTCCATTCGGGCCTGCCCGTATTGGTATCCTGGTTCCGTCTTGGGTGTTGGTTTATTATTATGGTGGGGAGTCTGTTCCAGCCTCCCCTTGTCAGTAATTCAGTTATATTTGTGGTGTTAGTTTGGGGATAGGTGGTCTCATTTAGACTTATCTATCCCCAATCCCCTATCTTGAGTAAAACATTGGGGTTGAAGCATGCCTAATGGTGTTGTGAAGAAAGTATATGGTAAACTCATTTGATTTTTCCAGTAAAATGTGTGAGCCTCTTTGGAAATGTTTAAGGTGTTTTGTCTTGGGATGTTGGATTATGAGTTGTGAGAATTATTTCCATTTTTACTAACCAACTGGAGGTTTTTAAACTTTTGGGGGTGGGTGACACATGGAAGGGAGTCCATTTTGGTCCCATGAGTTTAATTTTTAATTCCCTTACTTTTTTGATAGTATTCTTACATTTTCATGTTTTTTTTTGAAATTGGGAATCCCCTTGGACTATGAAGGGGTATTGATTTCTATATTGGGGTTAAGCCTTGTTGTGGATTTTTGGAGACAGAAATCATTATGGTGGGGAGAATTGACACACCCCAAACCAGACTTGCAGTCGCGGTTAGATTACTTATATTTTATTTTTTTAAGTTTAAAATTGATTAAATTAAAATCAAAATGAAAGAAATAAAAAAAATGATTTAAAAATAATAACAGTGATAATTTTATTATTATGAATAATTATAATAATATTATTAAGTTTATTATTATAAATTTTTTTATTATTATTATTATAAATTTTATTATTATTATTATTATTACCCATATTAGTTTATTTATTTAATTATTTTAGTTTTTGGGATTGTTCCTCCATCACTTATCCCCCCTATGTGATGCCACCCCCCAGTTCCCAGTCCCTCTCAAGCTTACTTCCATGCTGGCCAAGGGTTTTTGACAATCTCCCTACCTCCTCCTACCTGCATCATGTCACCCATGTATCTCCTTGGATGACTCTTCTACAATACAGTGACCCTCCAACCGGTCTTCGTCCTCATTGTCAGTGACTACCTGGTGCACAAATCCTCCTTCTGAAACCTCCCCAGTGCACAACCCCCTCCTACCAACATCCGTCTTCCATGACGATTTCTTGTGCGACCTCTTAGATAGGGTTTTATTCTTATCTTATCTTTTTTTCTCTTTTTATTTCATGATTTTATTCTCTTTCGGGTGGTTCTCATTTAATAATCAATCCCTAATTTATTTTTAGTGTTTTTGTTTTGTCCGATTCTTAACAAACAGGGTTTGTTGGTCTAATTGATAACCGTTCTTTCCACAGTTGTCAAAGGTACTAGGGTTTGCCTCAATTTTTTTAAGGTATTATAATTATTTTTCTTTAGTTCAATTTCAATTTAGGGGTTTTGTGACATTTGAGTTACTAGAAACAGTTTATAGTGTGTGTTGGACCTCGCTATAATTGTTTTAGGATGGGGATGTCGAGAACACCTATATGTACATTAATAGGGTAAGACATATATATATATATGCCATCTTTTTACATATTCCCTCATAGAGTGGGTAATATATGGAATGAAGTTATGGGTATTTATATATATATTTATATATGTATAAATTCATGTGAGTGTAGGTGCGAAGTGTCGGTTTTGGTGGTCGTCATCAAGGAGCGACATGTTTGAGGTAGATCCCCTATTCCTATGTGTTTAATTTTAATCCCATGATTGGTTGCCCATTTTAAAAACATGTATAATATCTATACACTATATACATGCTATGAAATCTAGTTGGGTTTTTGAGAAATGGTTATTCCTTTTTTTTGGAAAATGAAATGTATTTATAATTCCCATTTGGTCTTAAGTAAATTTTCTTAAAAAGTGAATTACTAAGTGGTATTGAATTGGTAATGAATATTTACAAAGGAATTTATACTTTTATCTAGTTTAGTTACAAAAGTGTAATGACATGTTTGGTTTTCCAAAAATCTCCAATGTGATTTCCAATGATGGGTTTTGGTGTGAACTCATGGTCAAATGGTGGTTTGACTTTCTTGAAAGAATTGAATTGTTGTAAACATGTGTTCAATATTGTTTTAAATGTGTAGTACATTGGTTGTTCAATTGATATTTTAAATTATTTTTGATACATAAAAGTGTTGGGTGATTATGTGTTCTAAAATGAAAAGTATTCCTTGTAAATAATTAATCCCATTTGGAACTTTATGAATGGTTTGTGAAAAAGGAAAACCCCTCTTGAGGCTTGCACCCTTATTTTAGAAAATGATGTGTTTGTTGAATGTGTGGATTGTGATATGTTCCTAGTAAAAGAGGATTTTTCATTTTTGTGTGATGGAAAAGGGGGGGATGTTATCAAGGAGGGATATCGGTGGTGAAAGGGTGAATGTGTTTTTGAATAAAGAGAATGATTTGTTTATATATGTTAGTTTTATGAAAACTCACCACCACCTAAAATAGAGCACATGGTATGCCTAGGGTACCTAGGTGGGTAGACTAGGACTGGTATGCTAGATGATACAGAAGTGGTTCATCCTAGTTTCGTCTAGTTGGATTGATGATTACAACACTAACTAAATGATTTCAATGATGGGGTACCACTAGGTTATGGGGGTGTCCCATACTGGTGGCTTGTGCATGATAATGCTATTGGTTGTGGTTTCTATACCACATTTCACCAAGGTACGAGGTTCTTAATATCCCATTTGTGCTAGTTACCTATAGATATTGACTATGGTGCTCATTTATGACTTGGTGTTTGTGAAATGATTTCCATTTAGTTGTTTTAATACTGTTTCCTCATTTGTAGAAATCCAAGTTTTTAATTTAAAAAGTTTGTATTTCATTTTAAAATGACGATGCATGATTGTAAATTGTTTTAGAAATGTGAAAAATGGAAATATTTTTCTTTGAGAGGGAATCATGTTACCAAAATTTGAATGAATTTAAAATATTATTTTTATGTGGTAGTATTTTCAAACTAGCATGATTTGGGTTTCTTTTTAATGGTAAGAGAATAGGGAGTTGTTATTCCTTAGCATTCCTACTGACCATATTAGTGCTCATGGCTACTTTATCCTTTCAGGGTCAGGTTCCTCTGATTTGATCTATCTTGTATTGAGCAAGTTTTTGTGTTTGGTAGTGACCCATGGGGTCCCATGGAGGTATGTTCTGCTGTTGAACATTAATTTTTTATTTCCGATGCTACTATTTATCTGTTTTATTCAGTTTATTGTTATTTATTTGCCTATTTTTTATGGTTCAAATCGTTCCCAACTATTTTATTTTGATTCCTAACACTTGTTTCCAGCCTGTGGGGATTGGGAATGCCTTTCATACCTTGTTGTGTGCTGGCTCGCGTAACTAGTTCAGGGATGAGCCGAGTTGGTTTGTGACACTAAACGGTCTGTAAATAATTATTTATCACTTTGAAATTAGTTACTATGGCCAATTTCATTTTTAGGATTAAAAACAAGCCACTGAGGTAAAAATGGAGTTACCATGGTAAAGATAAAATGAGATAAAAAGGGTTAAACTAAGTGTTAAAGACTTAAAATATCATGAACCTTATATCTAAATTGCATTGATGAGGGGATTCAGGAACCATATTCATTATTTTTAACTTTTTATCCACTATCATTTTTAAATGACAATATCTTACATTAAGGGATGAATATTTTTGGAAATTACACTCAAAAATCACCTATAAAAGGATCCCTCCTTATCCCTCTCAAACCACTCTTTACCTTTGGTTCTCTCTTGAATCGATGACCATTTTATAATGAACCATCCTAGGTATACCTGACATGTCACCCGATCTAGATCACTACAAGTCCTCAAGAATTCCACACTGAATGTCAGAGGCTTATGACCAATGGTGAGGGTCTAAAAGATGTAGTGGGGAGACTATACCCTCTGGTCATAGTGAAATAAGAATATAAAGAACAAAAAATACACCAAGAAAACATCATATAACGAATAATAAATAAACTAAAATAGAATAATTCAAAAATAAATGAAATACATAATATATTAATACAAAATCAATGTATACAAAACATACAACAACTAGTCTCCCACTAAGATGACTACATATAAATATAAAAAAACTGAAAATAAATACAATAAGATCCAATACAAACTCTATGATAGACCACATACTTCGTCTTCGTGATTATTAAGCTAAACTATCTCAAACCTGAGACTCCACGTGGGTGGATCTACTAGATCAAGCAACATCAGGCCTCATTTCTATCCACTATTAAACCTTTTCTCTAACCTAAAATCAGACATCAAGTCTTCCACACACCACAGTGCACATACATGGGGTGAGCAATTAATCATTCTAGGCCACCCCAAAAGGTGGACCTATAATCTACTATTATAAATCATGCATGGAAACTTGATACACCCATCATATATAAAGACTAAAATAGCTAACATAAATAAACAATCGCGTGAAAAAAAGGTAGAAAATAAAAAACACTGAAAATATACAATGACAGGTTCAAACTTGACACCCAAGGTGAATATACCCCCATTATGGCCCATGCTAGAAGATCTAAAACATGTGGCTCATCAAACCACATGACAACTGGTGCCTCCTCCATAACTAGACAGAATATCTAATAAGTCTAAATGAAAAGGCACAAATACTAGACCACTTGGCATAACTATAGGCTCAAATGGGAGAAACACATATACCAGTCTATAGGACTCCAATAACATGATCTAAACTAGTGAAAAGAACATCTAAGTCGAAAAAAATAATGAACCTATATATCCAAAAGGTCCTATAGAATGAATCAAGCACAAAATATAGACCCAAAAATAAGTATGATACATATATAAACCCTAGAGCACATGAAATCCATTTGGTTGAGAGCACCATAAAATCCATGGAGGAAAAAACCCACACCGCGATTGCCTCAACACCTCAAGATCCCAAATCCTCTTTATCCAGGGCACACACTCAACTAGAGGGGGATTCAATCATCTAGATCTCCCAATATATCCACAAGAAAATCTAAGTAGAACCATCCCATAGTAGAAGAACCATATCAATAGTTAGTTCCATCGCTTAATCCATGATATAGTAAGGGTATCCTCCTCAAACCAAAGTACTAACCAGAAACAACCTTAAACATCATGGATAAAGGCCAACCAAATAAAGGATAATCTAAATTTCAACCCCATATAACTGATCTATTAGCACTGATTACAACTCAACCAATAAAGAACGTGGCCTCTCTCGACACCCTAGATCTCACCATCCAATAAAAAACATCCACGAGCTCTCAATAAACCACCATAAGTACTAAGTAAAACAAGGAGCTCCCACAGTCCCTAGGGTCAAATAACAAAGAGACTTACAACTAGGGACTCCCCTTTTATACCCATGATCTTGGGAAACAACCATTAAATGATCCAAAAGGGGACCAAATTCCACAAAAAGAGTAGGACACCCTATGAGGGGTTCCTATAGATTATCTAGATTATGGGACACATCTGTTGTAGAAATATCCCTGATGGACCTCAACGAACTCCAACTGGTCCTCGATCAATAACGTGCCCATAGGGGTATCGAAAAGCATGAGCACACCTACAAGGGCATATCAACG
The DNA here is from genome assembly GCA_963277665.1 of Viscum album. NCBI lineage: Eukaryota > Viridiplantae > Streptophyta > Magnoliopsida > Santalales > Viscaceae > Viscum > Viscum album. The sequence continues at coordinate 121,108,635 of OY728137.1, forward strand.
ATCATTGTGACCACCTTAAAAGAACTACCCTACAAGGTTTCCTCAGCACAATACAATCCTTAGGGAAAACCTCAGAAAGAAAACCTCATTTTACCTTCCTAGAAAAAAACCCATCCATGAGTACCAAGTCACCTACAAGGGAATCTAAAGAACACCATGCCACATGGGCATTCTCAACAACCGACAAAAGAAACCACTGATCACATGTTGAGTAACCAAACCACTAGGGAATCCTTGGGATTCCTTTATACTCACCTTAATAACTCAACAAAACCCAATTGTAATTGCTATCCCATGACATTAACCTTTTCAAAAGGCTCCAATAACTCTGGTCTCCTCAAACCCCAGAGCCAACCTAAACTACTTTAACCTCAATAAACTATTCCCAACATATAGGGAAAAAACCAATATCATATTAGAGATAAAACTTGATCTTACCTTCTATGATCCATATTAATGAACCTCAAATAGATTTATGGCACACTTGAGCTAGGGTAATCAATGAGCTCAAAAACCTCACCTAGGACTTGTAGATCACAACCCAAAGCACTAGAGGATTCTAAACCCAAACCTCAAAAAAAATACAAAAACATAATTATTGCACATAAAAAACACCATCCGTATGGCCTCTAAATAAATAAAGGATTCCACCATCATGATCTACTTGAAAAAAAACTCAAAATGAACTACTGACAAGTCTAATTCAAACTCAAATTTGAAAAATAGGAAAAAAACATTAAGGAAAAATTAATTGAAGTATAATTTTGGTACTCAGCGTGTACCCCAAAGGGCCCTTCATGGATATGTTCCCAAGACCACTCAACATGTACTTTTCCAAAGTACATGGAATGTGTATTCTTATACATGGCGTGTACCCTGAACAAGGTATCAAACCGTGTACCTCATTCGCACTCGACATGAATTTAACCAAACTACACGTTGTGTACTAACTATACATGGTGTGTACCCCACATGGGGTTCCCATACATATACATGGACATGCATCCACATACAGGGTCTCTCCAATCACAGTATACAACCACTGGGTTTGTACCTCGTATTGGCTCTGGTTATGTACCCTACATGTGCATGTGCCCCCATTACACCCTAAGTTACCACTACATGACATGCGACCCTGAAACATGTCATGTAGTCTCAAAAATCATCTCCCTTGAATAGGAATAAAACATGACATGTTTTCCCTAAACTACACACAATGTACATGGGTTTTCCCAAATAAAAACCCCCAAAATGGCATGAGACGTACATTTCTCCCTGACTAATCCTATATTGACCCTAAAGGGGTAACCAACAACCTATTTAAGTATTTATCACTTTAAAATGGATACTCTATGAGGATTTATGGTTAAAAACAAAAATATGCCTACCATCAGGCCAAAATCGCTAAAGCATCACACCAGATCCACACCTTGCACCCAACAATTCGGATCTACCTCCGAGCAAGCTCTCTAGACAGTGTCTCCTCCTCCATATCCCTATTCTATCACTCTTCCTCTCTTTGATGAATACCCCAAAGTGGGAATCCCCACATGCATACTCAATAATACAAGGGAAAATAAAAGAAAAAAATAAAAAATAAAAAGGAATAAAATAAAAAATAAAAGAAAAGGGGCCTAGGCTTAGCCTCAGTTCCCACGACGAGTTTATACCTCGCCTAGGAAAACCACGCTATTCAAAAATAAACCACAGAGATGAAATATCAACATTATTCTCCATTTAAAATATATCACCTAATGAACATGTAGGAATAAATTAATATTTAGTCAATTAAAGTTTAAATATTATGTGAAAATTTGAATGACTCAGATTTTCACCGCACTCCTAACCTAGGGTAAACACACTATTCCAAGACCAACAAAGTGTTTAGAAAAATTATCAAAGAAAATTTTATATGATGTTTTACCATTTTCTCTTAATAAATTTTTGGGAACAAAAAATAAAATTTTCCCTGAATTTCACAACCTTTAATGACTAGAGGCATCAAAAAATCCCCACAAAAAATGCTTCTCTACCTTGAGAAGCCTTAGTGATCAACGATCAACCATGATCCCTCCCAAGAATTGGAACAACTGATACTATCTTGACCATAAAATGACCAGTCTTATAATATCTAAAACTCTATCGCAACATGAGATTAATTTAACTCTAAATAATATAATGCTCCCCACTATAGTGGTATCCTTATCGTCACCTCATTTCCCAAAGGGAAAACCACTCATCCCATACCACTTCCATCACTAAACTTGATTGATAAACATGTCCAAACTGATCGCACATGAGCACCTTCATGAAAACTACAACAACCCATGATCATTCCTAGCTTACTAAGAACAGAAACCTCTATGCTTAATAAACCACTTAAATGAGGCTCATGACCTATAATAGACTATGTTGAACTCTCCACCACAAGTATTTCCATAAACTTCTACTGAATGAGTAATATGACTCACCCTCATGTAGGAAAATCACTAATAGAGTAAGGATATATTTCCTAAAACTACTGACCATGTTTCTCATATAGGTCTGTTTCAACAAATCGAAACACCCTTGACACTCCTATTAAAAAATGAGGCATCTACCACATTCTAAGATCAACCACATGACCCACACCACTTGATAGTAAATCCAAATTTCCAAACTCCCAAACACACTTCCACTGCTTTACTCAAGTTGCAACAAAAAATGAGCAGGTCCAGGAAACCAACAAAACCATCCCTATCAATATAGCCATGAGATAGGGATACCTCCCAGTGATCCACTTATAAAGAACTAGGAATCCCAATTCCTGGAAACACCCTAGTGAGTGTTGACCTAAATGGTCCCTCCATGGAAGAACAACCACATATACACTAGCCATCAGTGAGAGTAGGCACACAAGCCCCACCAAAAGGATTGGAAAACGACATGTGGAAAAAATAGCTCCCTACCAAGAAAATCAAACCTGGAAGTTCAGGGGAAACTACCACCTTAGGAAATCTCAAGCCTAATCCAAAGACCTCTCAAGAATCCTTTCCCTTATTAGGCCCCCAACAAGGCACTCTAAACCTACTGTCGACCCACTAGGTTTTCTATGAATCTCTTGATGAAGGGACTACATCTGCTTTACCAGGGAACATCTCGCCACATGATCCACATGAACAATAATAAAAATAATATATATATATATATATATATAAATATATATATGCAGTTTAGTTGAGTATAATTCCAGCAAGCACTTATATAAGAAAACAACATATGAGCTTTTACTAACAATATAAACAACTAAACCTCCATCATTAGTAAAACAATACATATAGAAATATGTCATGTGAAATATACATGCCTATAATGATGCATGAACACTACCCTCTTACCCACATGAAAAGATCCATAAACTAGAATAAACTATAAATCCACAAACCCAAGTGCATCACACTTGTTGAAATCATACAACGATAAAAAATAATCCAAGAACAACAATCCCATTCCCTGGAAACATGGAATTCCTATAGGTAAAGGTGTTTTGAACACACCAACATAATATATATCAGAAGTTCTGATACATTCCTAGAACACCTAACTACCAACTCCCCAAATCATAAAACCAAATAGCTCTGTTACCATTTTGGAATGAACTATCCCATGTTGACTTGACATGTTACCTAATCTATGTCACCAAAACACCTCAAGAATGACTCCATGAATGCTAGAGGATACCTAATAGTGGTGATAGTATAAATGATATGGTGGTGATACTATATCCTATGGTAATAATATAATAAAAATGGGAAAAAAATCAAAAAAATCAATAAGGATAAACATTATAGTACGTATAATAAATAAACTAAAATATTAGCATGCAATAATAAATGAAATGAGGAATACCATCATACAGGCTCAATGCATGAAAAATATAAAAAAATCATTCACACACTGGAATGAACACATATATAAAATAAAAAATAAAAAATAAATACCAAATGAACCACTACAAAATCTGTGATGAAACACATACATGATCTCCAAAATGCTCAAGCTGCACCAATCTGACCCTGAGACTCCACAGGAGTGGATCCTCTTGATCAAGAAACACTAGGCCTTATCCCCGTACAATATTAAACCTATTCTCCAAACTAAAATTAGAAATTAGGTTTTCAGACACACCGAGGTTCACATATAGAGGATGATAAATAAATCTCAGTATTCCACCCCTAACGGTGAATGTATAATTTTCATCATAAAAAGAGTGTACATAAGTGATATGCCTATCCAAGATGAAGAATAAAATCGATGAAATAAATAAATAACTACATGAAAAAGGGGTAATACAAAAACAAGGAAAATATGTAACCAAAAGTTCTATACTACCACATGTGGTGAATCTACCCCCATTCTGGCCCATGATAGAGGATTTATAACACATGGCCCCCACCACACTACATCAACCATTTCTTAAAGATCTATAGAGGACCTCCAAAAAATATAAATGAAAAATAATGAATCTTATAATTCATTTCGTAACCATAGTCATCCACATGAAAAATGATTCTACTAGGATCTATGACACTAATAACATGATATGAACTGGTGGAACATCTAGGTCAACAAAACTAGAGAAACTATATATCCTAAAGGTCTTATAGAATAAATTAGGCACCAATTATAGACCTAAGAACACATGGTCTCCATATAGAAACCCAAGTGTGCACGAAATCCATGAGGCCGGGAGCACCACAACATCCAAAGTGGACAAAACCTACTCCATGAGTGACTCAGAACCTCAGGATCTCAAAGCCACTCTATCTAGCGAACACACACAACTAGAGGGAGGTTTCACTCATCAAGATTTTCTATAAGCTATCTAAGACCATCTAACCACAACCAAACAGCATAGGATAGAACCAAATCAATAGTCAGGGACAACAACCAATCCAAGATATCCTAAGGGTTTCCTCCTCAATCCAATTTCCTGAGAATAAACTACCTCAAACATCACAATCAAAGGACAACCGAACACAGGATGTTCCAACCCTTAAACCATCCATCAAAATAGCTAAACTAATCGCACTGATCAACTAAATGGAAACAAATATTGATCCCTCTCTTAACACCTTGGATATTAGCATAAAAATAGCCATTATGTGCTCTCAATGGTCCACCATAGGGACAAATCTTAATTTAGGGATCCCACAGCCCCTGGGGTTTTATCAAAAAGTGGCATACAACTATGGACTCCCTGGTTATACCGAAGCTCTTAAGATAGGCCTATCAAATGATCCAAAAAACGGTCCAATGAACACACAATGAGAAGGAAACCATATGAAGAGTTCCTATAGCTCTTCCAAATAATGGGACATTCCTAGTGTGAAAAAATACTAAATGGACCTCAATGTTCTCCAACTAATCCTCGACCAACAACACACCTATATGGTCATCCAAAAGCATATACATACCTATAATGGATTATCAATGGTCCTCATGAAAACCTAAAATTTTGGACTCTACAAGGGATCTTCATTATAAGATAAACTTTGGGGAAATACATATAATAAAACCTCATACAAAATTCCAAAAAAACAACCTATCCAAGGGTACCAAGTCAGCTATGAGGGAATCAAAACAACACCATTCCACATAGGTTCTTTAAACAAAATACCACTGAAACCATTGATCACTTGATTAGTTACCATCCCATTAGGGAATCCTCAAGATTCCCTTAAGCTCATATAAATTACTAAAAGAAACCCAGCTATAACTATCAATTTCATCCCACAATTTCAAACCAGCCTAAAGGCTCTAACAACTTCAGTATCCTCAAACCCAAGATCTAACCTCAACCACTCTAACATAGAGAAACCAATACCAACATGAAGATAAAAACAAATATCTCCCCATAGATAATAGTTTACACAACATTATAGGATAAATCCCAAAAAAACCTCAAATAGATCTCCATTGAACACTCCATCCAGGATGATCACTATTATCATAACCCTCACCCTAACCTCACTGCTCACAAACAAAGCCACTGGAGGATTTTGGACCCAAACCATAAATATATCCTCATACAAATGATCTACCATAAAAAAACCATCTAGATATCCTCTAAATGAAAATATGATTCCATTACCATGATCTAAGTGGAAAAAAAATTTGAATAGACTACTCAAAAGTCCAATTCTGAATCCAAGGGAGGAAAATGTACATGGAATGTACTTTGGGTACACAATGTGTACCCCCAAGGGTCGTCTCTATGTATATTCCCTAAGAAACATGGTGTGTACCTTCCAAAAGTACATGATGTGTGCCTCCCTATACATGTTGTGTACCATAAATGGGGTACCTACCTATGTACCTTATCCCCACTCAACATGTAAACCAAAATACATGGTGTGTACTACTCATACACTGTGTGTACCCCCACATGAGGTTACCATCTATATACCTATCCATAAACCTCCACACGGGGTCTATCCAAGAATGTAAATGGCCACTGGCCATGTAACTCACATTGGTACAGGCAGTGTACCTTACATGGAAATGTGCTCCTCACACACCTAGAGTCACCACTACACAACGTGTACCCCTAGGCCAAGGCCTAGGCCCTAGCCTGATACTTGTGACAAGTTTATTCCTTGGCTAGTATAAATCCCCCATTCCAAACATAACCATAGAGATAAAATATCAATTCAAAACTCTATTTAAAAGATATCATGAAATGAACATGCATGGATAAATTAATACTTAATTAATTAAATATTAAAAGTTATTTGAAAATTTGAAAGGCTATGATTCCCCCCTACTCTAATCCTAGTGTAAGCACCCCATTCGAAGACCAAAATAGTGATCATAAAAATTATACAAGACAATCTTATAGGAAAAATTACCATTTTACCCTCGAAATACTTTGACAAACCAAAATTTAAATTTCCCTTGATTTTAAAATGAGTTATCACAAATTTTACCTTCCATAAACATTATTTATATTCTATCTCTAAGACAGTGGCCTAAATCCTTCATTTCGAAGGAACCCATGTCGAGAAAGAGTGAATTCATCAAGTAAGTATCTATGTTTTTCTATAACATTTTCAATTATCTTGTCATCTAAAAACTTTCATAATATCATTCCCTATTATAATGATATTATATTATCATCATTATGCATCTATTAAAATGATACTGCTATTATATAACTATAAACACTTACTCAATCACTAGTAAAACATGTTATTATTTAGGCTAGTTCAACCAGTTATATAAAAAATTCCATACCAATATCATAATTTTTATAATGAATAAGTATCATGACATTAATATTGGTAATATATGTTATTAATGAAAAATTTATTTCATGAATTTGGATTTATAAGTGTAAATAAAATTAATTCTAATTATAAGGTAACTTGTTGTTATTGGTAAATTACCCGACACATGCTTGTTATGGATTCCATTATCATGAACCATACACATAGTTTCCATCAAAATAATGTGTGAATAAATAACTAATTATAAAAAAATTATTACATTACCCTTATTAAATTTTTAATGATGAATTTTTTATCAAATAATGAGGATCAACAACGCCATTACAAAACTTTAATGAAATAAAAAAAATATCTAACACTTGATGCTGAAAATTAACATTAACCAACTAATATATGTATAATAAATGATTATAATTTAAGAGTATAAAATTTAATATATAAGAATATGGTTCTTAAATAAGTGATTAAAATGGTTATGTTTTTTATATAGGATGCTGAATCACCTTCATGGAAATCCAGAGTAATGGTATGAGTTCCTTTATATCATCTCTTTGAAATCAATATATGTAATGCCCCGAACCCAATTACCTAGAGTCAATGCATTATTACCTAACATTTTCATGATCACAAGAGATCAAATCCCAAAAGGCCGATCAATTTAGTATCCCTGGAAGTACTAGATACATTCATAAATTTTTTATTACATTATAAAATGAAAAAACACAAGAAAATTGTCTCCATTGACCACATTCATATCCTTTAGATTACCCCTTAGACTATCCCTACAGGTCAGTCATAATATACTTCTTCACATCTTAGAAAAAATAAAACATAGAAAGGGGTGAGCTCAGATGCTCAGTAAGAATAACAATATAGCGGAAACTTTCATAAATAAGAAAAAAATTTAAGGCAATGTATAAGACTAAAAAATATGCCTTTTAAACACAAACTTATGCATAATATGGTCAATATAAATCAAATAATTCCCTTTACTTATTCACATGGATATTCTACTAGTCAAATAATCACATTCAATATCAATAGCCAATTTCATAATGATGGAATACATAATACCAGACTTCATAACCACATAGTCAAGGCCTTGTTCCAAGACTACTAATAAGATTTTGTCAGGGCCTTGTACCAAGACACTAGTTTGTCTCATGAGACCTACCGATGCATCGAGGAGCTATAGCGGGATCCACCAGTCACTTACTAAGTCCAATTCATTCCTCATATGAAAAGGTTTAAACATAACATAAACATTCGTATTAAAAATAGAATAAGAAATGTCAATACTTTATCCATAAACCATGAATGGTGTAAAAATAACACTTCCACAGTAAAAAATATCACAAAACCTTCAATACAATATGGAAGTTTTTTATCATAATAAATCAACTTCTAACAATCTTAAAATCCATCAAAGGATGTTGACATAGATAAAATCAAAACTTTTTTAGAGAAATATATATTTTTATTTTGAAATCATTTAAAAGTCATATAATTATAAAAGAAAAAATTTATTTTGAAAATATTATTATAATCTTGTATGGGAAGCTTAGAAAATGCTATAAAGGCAAAAAATGGATGCACCCTCCGTATAAGTTAAAAAAATGCATTCTTACCTTAATTTTGTCCAAAATGTCATAAAGTACCTTGTTTGGAAAACAATGGAAAGATTCCTTTAAAAATATATATGGTCAAATAAGGGTATAAATGACTTCAAACCATAGTCTAGTAAATAGTAAAATTGTTTCGAATTAAACTTTTAAGAAAATACGGATGTGGGTGATAAAGAGGTCCCAGAAGATACTTACATATTAACAACCTCAGATAAGTAAAGAGATTGTAGAATTAACCCTTACCTTGTACTTTTCCTTAGTCGATGGTATTTTAACCTCCTATATAATAGTTAATTTTTTTTATTAAATTATACAAGAACTATATACATAAATATGATATCATATATGATCCTCTAATATTGCTTTGTTAATAATATTTCAGTTGTATCATCGTTTCAGGTGTTAACTGATTCGTTTTCCTTTATATGCTTGGTTATGTAAGACATGTTTTTTATGGATAGGATGTATTTGATTCATATAAAGAATGATATTATGTTCATAAACATTATTTTTAATCATAAAATAAAAATATTTCTTGAATGATTACGTTGGGGAATGAATCTGATCGCGTTCGTGGAGACGGTAATCCGTACGTACGCACGAGTGAAAATATCATTATATTGATGGTGAAAGATTATGTAATTGGATGGTATATCATATATAGATAATCATTAACATGTTATATTTTTTAATTACATGAGTTATACTCATTACTATACCCATCCAAAATAATGAAGTGTTTGAATAAGAAACTACACCAGGACGTGGAGACGATAAGCCGTACGTACGCACGTATGGTGACTTTGTCATTTATAAGATGGATAGAATAATGAATATGGTTGTGCCATATTTATAATAAAATAAAAGTATGTAGAATCTACTGGGTTTATTATTTTGGTATGGAAACAACAAAGAAAGAAGAAGTGGAAGTAGAAAAGAACTTGAAAGAGGGTGGTGAAATTATTACCTCTTCTTCGGGTGTTTCCTTTTGTGTTGATCAAAAGGGATCCATATGTTAGCATTCTGATCAAAGTATGGACTCTAAGTTTATGTGATGAAAGTTGGGAGGATATTTAAGTAGGTTTTGTCCGATCAAAATGGCTTTTTATGTGTGAAATTAAGAGAAGGGGAAGTACCTTTTTATAAGAGAGGTGAGGGTCACTTTAGTAAAAGCTTGAAATATTATTTTATAATAAAATAATTTTCAGTATCTAATGGATCCAAAATTATTTATTTATAGGATAAGGTGGGGATGAGTCGAAACTTCTTAACAAATATGTTTTAGACAGGTTTAGGTCGCCATATTAACCTTATCTTCTAGATTTAACTCTTAGTTAAATAGTTTGACATTTACCATGTCTCTTTGTATTTTTATATTATATGGTTAATAAACTTACTATAAACTTCCAAAATAACCCAATGTGGTTAATTATTAATATATAAAACTTTATCTAAGTCCTTTGTTTGATCCTTATATTTTTAGGAATATTATACTAATTAATAATATAGTATTTGTTTTAAAAACTCAATTATGTCATTTTTAACACTATTTAGTATTTGATTTTTTTGAAATCCATAAAAAATTTATCACTTAGAATAAAATTTATTTAATAAATCCTAACATTTCATATTAACCTATAAAATTAGTGGGATTCATCATAAGTTTCAATTTAAATTTATTTGGATATTTATAATATCAATTATTTTAATATTTCATTAATAAGGTAATTACTGCATCATAATTGTGTCAAAAAATAAATTACATTATTTAATTTCTAAAAATTATAAATAAAATAACGTTATGTAGGAAATATTTTTAGATTTATAATGAATTTTTATAGTCTAATTTATATTGTGTTTAACCTTATATTAAAAATGGTTTAGTTATTAAACTTTGAATTTAACACTTTTAACTCTTCTTTAAATAAAATAATAATAAATGTACTAATCTAATCCAAGTGGACCAAAAGAATAATATTTTATTCTAAGGTTGTTTTTGTTCGAATTAACTTTATCCAATAGAATTATGACATGTGTTAGGGTAATTATAATACTATTTTACTATTAATTAACCTATTTACTTTTAACCGTGGTAAATAAAAGTAAAAAGTTACTATTCACCAAAAATTATTTTCATATTACTGAACCAAAATTTACTTATTGATATTAACCAAGTCTCTTAGATTTTTAAAATTTAACTCACAGAAGCGGTAAAATTATGTTTTATGCAAATTTTAAAATGCTCTTAGATGTTGGGTAAAAGAAGGTAGAAAGTTCAATAAGATTTTATATATCTAAAATTATAATAAAATGACTCCAATGGATTAAATTGAACATATATAGCTATTATTTATCTATTTTGAACTAAAATAAATTAAATTAAAAATAACTAATTATTTAAATAACGCAGTGTTTTTCACTATTCATAAAAAATGAAAGTTTTCAGAAAAATACCAAAAACTCACCCTAAGATAATTTTGATATTCTGAATCCAAAAATGAAGTCCATTTTAAAAATTAAAATTTATAAAATTTGAAAAATTGGGTATTACTATTCATAATGGCTAGTTTGATTGGTCGTGGTGTGTTAAAACTCCAGTACAACTCAAGCTACTGCATTATTCAAAGGGAAACATACTGTGAAAGCTTGGGGTGTTACATTCTCCCCTCCTTAAAATAATTTCGTCCTCAAAATTTCTAGAATATTACTGCATAAAAAGATTCAGGTTGTTCTTCATCATAAGTTCCTCGGGTTCCCATGTTGCCTCTTCCATCTTATGGTTTCTCCATAAAACTTTTACCAGATGAGTCATCTGGTTTCTCAGCACTTATTCTATAGTATCAGGAATTTTGATAGGCTCTTCAAAATAAGAAAGATCAGGTTCCAGTTCAATTTCCTCATAGGTGAGTACATGCATTGGGTCAGGCATGTATTTTCTCAATAGTGATATCGGGAACACATCATGAACTTTGAAGAGACTTGGAGGCATTACCAAATGATAAGATACGACTCCAATTAGTTCTAGAATTTAGAAAGGTCTGATGTACCTCGGACTCAATTTACCCTTCTTACCAAAATGTATAACACCCTTCCATGGAGATACCTTCAAGAAAACATGGTATCCTACTTGAAATTTCAAATCATCCTTTGTTTATTAGCATAACTCTTTTTCCTACTTTGGGCTGCTTTGATGCGGGTTTGCATAAGCTTCACCTTTTCCATTATTTCCTCAACATGTTCTGGGCCTACAAGTTTTCTTTCACCAACATCATCTCAAAAAGTTGGTGTGAAACATCTCTTTCTGTATAATGCTTCATATGGTGACATATGGATACTTTAATGGAAGATATTATTATAAGAAAATTCTACCAGAGGTAAATATTGATCCCACATACCTTGAAAGTCAAGTGAGAAAGATCTCAACATGTGTTATAAGGTTTCAATAGTCTATTATAATTGTCCATCGATTTGATGGTGGTAGGTAGTGCTCAAATGAAGTTCAGTAACCAAGGCCTTCTAAAGAATCTCCAAAATATTAATGTAAAATGGGGATCACTATTAGAAACAATAAATAGGGTTACACCATGGAGTCTTACAACTTCATTAATATATAGTCTTTCCAGATATTCAAGTGGTAAATCTTCTCTTATAATAAGAAAATGTGATGACTTGGTAAGATAATCAATAATGACCCATATTGCATCATTACTTTTAGGAGTCTATGGTAGACCCATGAAAAAGTCCATCATAATATTATCCCATTTCCACTCAGGTATGGGAAGAGGTTTCACGGATCCTCCATGCTGTTTCCCTCCATCTTTCACTTGTTGACAGACCATACATCTTGACACAAAATCAGCAATCTCCTTCTTCATGTTGTCCCAACAAAAATGTTCCTTAAAATCTCTATACATCTTGGTGCTCCTAGGGTGTATAGGTAAATTATAAATATGAGCATCATCCAACAATTCCCTTTTTAGATTAGGTATGTTAGGAACAAAAAACCTCTTCCCAAATTTCAAAATTCCATCTTCTTATATGAAGTCACTAAATCTCCCATCATTCACAACATTAATCTTCTTTTGAAACTCCTCATCATCAGTCTGAGAACTCTTTATTCTTTCTAGTAAATATGGTTTGGAAAACATTGAAAAAGTATTAATGTTTCACCTTCCATGGTTATTCCCATATCCATCTTTACTAGATCCATGAAAATAGTATCCCTTTCAACTCCCATCTTTTTCAAAACTCCATGACCCTTTCTTCTCAAAGCATCTTCCACCTTATTTGCCTTCCCCAGGTGGTAGTGTATAGTGTAATAATAATCATTGAGTAGTTCAAGACATCATATTTGCCTCATGTTGAGTTCTTTCTATGAGAAAATATACTTGAAACTCTTGTGATTAGTACAAATATCACATTTTTTACCATAGAGAAAGTGTCTCCGTATTTTCAGAGAAAAGATTATAGATGCTAACTCAAGATCATGAGTAGGATAGTTTTTCTCATGAATTTTTAGATGTAATGATGCATAGGCAATAGCTCTATCATTTTGCATAAGGAAACAACCAAGTCATTTCTTTGAAACATCACTATAAATAAAAAACCCATCATTCCCTGATGGTAGAGTCAATATAGGAGAATTGAATAAACTTCTCTTTAGTTCTTCAAAAAATTATTCACACTCTTTTGTCCAGAAAAATTTAACCCCTTTCTGTGTGAGCTTGGTTAATGGGTTTTCCAATCAAGAAAATTTTTGGATGAAACGTCAATAATAACCTGCTAAACTAATAAAACTGCGTACCTCAGTTATACTTGTAAGTACTGGCCATTCTTGGATTGCCTTGGTCTTTGAAGGATCAACAGAGATTAAAACCTTAGAGAAAATATGGACAAGAAAAGAAATATCTTGAATCCAAAATTCACATTTTCTAAACTTCCCATATAATTCATTTATTCTGAGGGTTTTTAGAATAGCTCTCAAGTTATTTTCATGATCATCATAGATTTTTGAGTATACCAAGATATCATCAATAAATAGCACTACAAAGTCATCAAGATATTCCTTAAAAACTCTATTCATTAGATCTATGAAGACATAGGGTGCATTAGTCAATCCAAAAGGAATTACTGTAAACTCGTAATGCCCGTACCTGGTTCAAAATACTTTTTTCGGAATGTATTCCTTCTTCAGACACAACTGATGATATCCAGATCGAAGGCCAATCTTTGAAAAATATTGATCTCTATTAACTTCTTCAAATAAATCATCAAAGTGATATAGGGGATACTTGTTCTTAATTGTTATAGCATTGATCTCCCTGTAGTCAATGTACAACCTCATATATCCATCTTTCTTGTTAACAAAAAGAACATGGGATCCCCATAAAGAAATACTAGGGCGAATAAACCCCTTATTACTCAATTCCTCTAGTTGTTTCTTTAGATACACTAATTCCACAATGGCTATTATATAAGAGGTCTTCAATATGGGCCTTTAACCAGGAATTAAGTCGATGGAAAACTCAATTTATCATTCTGGAGGATGTCCAGGTAAATCCTCGGGAAACACATCAACATAATATTGCATAATAGGATCATCCCCTATTTGAACATTCCTTTCCTCACCCATAGTTATTTCATTATCTTCCTCCCCAATAATTAGATTTAGTAAAGCTATAGGGGGTGGATCTGGATAAGAATCAGATGGGGACATTTTTGCTCAAATGATAAGGTACTCCTTATCATCATCGAGAATTGTAACCTCCTTCTTCTTACAATAAATTTTCACATCATGGTCCAAAATCCAATCCATACTGAGGATTATATCAAATTTAATCAAGGGTATAATGATTAGATCTGTATATAAATATCATTTATATATCCTAATGGGAACTGATTCACAAAACTTTGTTGAGATGATATTTACCTTAGGTATTTTGACTGACAACTCCCTTGTTAAGTCAAATTGAAAATATCTAATTTTCTTAGCAAACTAGGAAGATATGAAACAATGTGATGATCCAGAATCATATAATGCATTAGCTAATCTTGAGGAAACCATTAAATTACCTGCCACCACATTTTTCAGAGCTTCAACCTCAGCAGTAGTGATCGCATACGCTTGGCCTTGCTCCCTTGGCCTTTTCTGAGGTAAGTTACCTTGGACCTTAGGAAATTTATTTCATAATGCCCCTTTTCTCTACAATTTTAGCTTTCAAAATTTACATCCTCTTTCTTCCCCTTGCAATCACGAGTTTTGTGGCCATTTTCACCACACTTATAACAGATTCCCATTCCCTTCAGGCAAGTACTGAGGTGTTTCTTCCTATATTTACCATAGGATTAATATTAAAATTTTCCCTTCTTCCCCTTATTTCCATTTCTAGAGTGTTCAGTAGATCTCTTTTTCTCTTGCTTTGCTTTAAAGTCGTAAGACTTAGAGAATTCCTTTTCTGTCTTGATAGTGCATGAGACAATATCTTTGTACGATGAGAAGGATTGTGAGACTAATTCTTGAAATATAAATGGTTTTAACCCATCAATTAATTAATAAATCTTACTCCTTGGGTTACGTATATAATCTCATGCATGCCATTCTATCCTTGTAAAGTTATCCTCATACTTTGCGACATTCTCATCCTCCTTTTTCCTTAGACTAAGAAATTGTCTTTCCATATCTGCTCGATGGTCATGAGGAAATTATTTTTCTAAGAAAATCTCTTTAAACTCCCTCCATTCCATGTTCTATACTTCTATATTTTCCTTTGTGTTTAGGATTAATGACCACCATTGATCTGCCTCTCCAGTGAGGCGATAAAATGCCATGACAAATTTTACCTTTCACTAATCCCTAAAGCATGAAATATTTTCTCTAAAGAATTTATCAATTGCTCAGCTACTATTATATTTTTACTTCCATCAAATTTTGGTGGTTTTTTCTCATGAAGTGGTCTAACATTGATCCTCTGTGTTGTGGATCAGGGTTCTCCATATGGGTAAGGTTATTATTCATAACCTGAGTGAGTTGTCCCTGTATGGTGATAAGATGATGAGCACCAGTTACATCACCATATCCACTATAATTATCTTGATTAGGAGGGAAATCCTTACATAGATTACATGAATTGATACAGTTTCCATTCCTTCCACTATGTGCCATTTCTAAACAATGTCATACATTAGATTAGTTTATGAATCAAAATATATAATTCCAAACATGTAAAAAACATAACATAAATTGAAAAGTTTATGGATATAATCCATAATCATAAAAATGTTTTCTTTGAGGAGGTATATACTCATAATCCTTCATAATGGTTTGTAAAGAAAATGTTAATTATCCTAAGAATATCCCTCGGGAGTGTTGTAACCAAGAGTGCAGCAAGGCCCGTTGTCGTGCACTAGTTCCCATTCGATTCTAGCTCAAAGCGGTGTTTTTGGGTCTTAACTCTAGGTACATCTGTCCTAGATCCACCTCTCCCTGCTCGTATCTAGATAGGTATGTATTGCTTGAAAAACTCACAAAATATCAACATTAACAAAATTCTAGGAAGTTTTTCTATACTAATCCTCAAAGTCTATCTTAGGGTAATGTTCTCTAGTCAGAGTTTTTCTAAATCTAGCTTCCAAGGTTTTTACTAAACATCCTCTGATACTAACTGTAATGCCCCAACCCTAGTTACCCAGTGTCAGTGCATTATTACATAACATTGTCATGATCACATGGGATCAATTCCCGAATGACCGATTAGTTTAGTAGTATTGGAAGTACTAGATACATTCATAAGTTTTATATTACATTATAAAATGAAAAAAACATCAAAATTTTCTCCATTGACCACATTCATACCCCTTAGATTATCCCTACAGGTCAGTCAAAATATAATTCTTCACATCCTAGGAAAATAAAACATAGAAAGGGGTGATCTCAGATGCTTAGTAAGGATAAAAATATAGCAGAAACTTTCATAAATAAGAATAAACATTTAAAGCAATGTATAAGAGTAAAACATAAGCCTTTTAAAAATAAAATTCTGTATAATATGGCCAATATAAATCAAATAATTCTATTTACTTATTCACATTGATATTCTACTTGTCAAATAATCACATGAAATATCAATAGACAATTTCATAATGATGGAATGCATAATGCGAGACTTCATAACCCCATAGTGAAGGCCTTGTGCCAAGACTACAAATAAGATTTTTTCAAGGCCTTGTGCCAAGACACTAGTTTTTCTAATGAGACCTACTGATACATTGAGGAGTTATAGCGGGATCCACCTGTCACTTACTAAGTCCAATGCAATCCTCATATGAAAATATTTAAACATAACACAAACATTGGTATTAAAACTATCATACGAAATGTCAATACTTTATCCATAAACCATGAATGGTGTAAAAATAACACATCCATAGTCAAACATATCACAAAACATTCAATACAAAATGGAAGTTTTGTATCATAAAAAATCAACTTC
Organism: Viscum album; assembly: GCA_963277665.1. NCBI lineage: Eukaryota > Viridiplantae > Streptophyta > Magnoliopsida > Santalales > Viscaceae > Viscum > Viscum album. Next base: position 121,126,017 of record OY728137.1, read on the forward strand.
AAATAAGCTTAAAATCCATCAAAGGATGTTGACATTGGTGAAATCAAAACTTTTTTAGAGAAATATATCTCTCTATTTTGAAATCATTTAAAAGTCATATAATGATAAAAGAAAACATTTATTTTGAAAATATTATTATAATCTTGTATAGGAAGCTTCAACGATGTTATAATGGCAGAAAATTGCCACACCCACCGTATAAGTTTTTAAAAAAGACATTCTTACCTTAATTTTGTCAAAAAGGTCATAAAGTTCCTTGTTTGAAAAATGATGGAAAGATTCCTTTCAAAACATATATGGTAAAATAAGGGTATAAATGAATTTAAACCATAGTCTAGTAAATAGTAAAAATGTTTCAAATTACATTTTTAAGAAAACACAGATGTGGGTGATAAAGAGGTTCTAGTAGATACTTACATATTAACAGCCTCAGATAGGTAAAGAGATTGTAGAATTAACCCTTACCTTATACTTTTCATTAGTCTATGGTATGTTAAACTTCTATATAATAGTTAAAACATTTTTCTTAAATTATAAAACAATTATATACATAAATATGATATCATATACAATCCTTTAATATTGATTTGTTAATAATATTTCAGTAGTATCATCATTTCAGGTGTTAATTGATTCGTTTTATTTTATATGCTTGGTTATGAAAGACATGTTTGTTATGGATAGGATGTATTTGATTCATATACAAAATGTTATTATGTTCATAAAAATTATTTTTAATCATAAAATTAAAATAATTCTTGAATGATTACGATGGGGAATGAATCTCATCGCGTTCGTGGAGACGGTAATCCATACGTACGCACGAGTGACAATATCATTATATTGATGATGAAATTGTATTTAATTGGATGGTATATAATATATAAAGAATAATTAATATTTTATATTTATTATTTACATCAGTTATACTCATTACTATACCCATCCAAAATAATGAAGTGTTTGAATAACAAACTACACAACGACGTGGAGACGGTAAGCCGTACGTACGCACATATGGTGACTTTGTCATTTATAGGATATATAGAATTATGAATTTGGTTGTACTATATTTATAATAAAATCATAGTATTTAGAACCTATTTGGGTTATTATTTTGGCATGGAAACAACAAATAAAGAGGAAGTGGAAGAAGAAAATAACTTGAAAGAGGGTGGTGAAATTATTATCTCTTCTTCGGGTGTTTCATTTTGAGTTGATCAAAATGGATCCTTAGGTTGGATTTATGATAAAATTAAGGACTATAGTTTTATGTGAGGGAAGTTGGGAGTATATTTGGGCAGGGTTTGGATGATCCAAATGGATTTGGAGGTGTGAAATTAAGAGAATGGAAGTACCCTTTTATAAGAGAGGTGAGGGTCACTTTAGGAAAAGCTTGAAATATTATTTTATAATAAAATAATTTTCAGTTTATAATGGCTCAAAAATGATTTATTTAGAAGATAAGGAGGGGATGGGTCGAAAACCTCTCAACCAATAGGTTTTATATAGGTTTATGTCAACATATTAACCTTATCTTGTAGATTTAACTCTTAGTTAAATAGTTTGACATTTACCATGTCTCTTTGTATTTTTATATTATGTGGTTAATAAACATACTATACACTTACAAGAGAACCCAAAGTGGTTCATTATTAATATATATAATGTTATATAAGTATTTTTGCCAATAATTATATTTTTAGTAATATTATATCAGTTAATAATATAGTATTTGTTTTAAAAACACAATTATGTCATTTTTGACACTATTTAGTATTTGATTTTTTTGAAATCCATAAAACATTATAACTTAAAATAAAATTTGTTTAATCAATCCTAAAATGTAATATTAACCTAGAAAAATTAGCGGGATTCATAAGAAGTCTAAATTTATATTTATTTGGATATTTATAAAATCAATTATTCTAATATTTCATTAATAAGGTAATTACTACATCATTATTGTGTCATAAATAAATTAAATTATTTAATGTCTAAAAATTATAAATAAAAAATTATTATTTAGGAAATATTTTTATATATATAAATAATATTTATAGTCTAATATATATTGTTTGTAACCCAATATTAAAAATGGTTTAGTTATTAAACATTGAATTTAACACTTTTAACTCTTCTTTAAATAAAATAATAATAAATGTCCTAATATAATCCAAGTAGACCAAAAGGATAATATTTTATTATTAAGGTTGTTTTTGGTTGAATTATACTTATCCAATATAATTAGGACACGTGTTAGGGTAATTGTAATATCATTTTTACCTTTAATTACCCTATTTACTTTTAACTGTGGTAAATAAAAGTCAAAAGTTACTATTCACCAAAAATTATTTTCATCTTATTGAACCAAATTTTACTTATAGATATTAACCGTGTGTCTCATATTTTTGAAATTCAACTCATAGAAGTGGTAAAATTAAGTTTTATGCAAATTTTAAAATGCTCTTAGAAGGTGGGTAAAAGACGGTAAAAAGTTCCATAAACTTTTATATATCTAAACTTATTATAAAATGAATACAATGAATTAAATTGAAAATATATAGTTATTATGTATCTATTTTGATCTAAAATAAATTAAATTAGAATAACTAATTATTTAAATAATGTAGTGTTTTTCACTATTCATCAAAAAATAAAAGTTTTCAGAAAAATACCAAAACGTCACCCTAAGATAATTTTGATATTCCGAATCCAAAAATGAAGTCCATTTTGAAAAATAAAATTTATAAAATTTCCAAAAGTGGGTATTACTATTCATAATGGCTAGTTTGGTCGTGGTGTGTTAAAACTCCAAGTTGCATACAACGCACGCTACTGCATTATTCAAAGTGAAACATACTGTGGAAGCTTGGGGTGTTACAATATAGTTTGTGACTAAATTCATACTTGAATAAATTTTACACTATTTCTTTCTAAAACCCATTATATTTTATTATCCTATATTTATTTTTGGGTTTTATATATCACTTTACCATTTCATCTCCCTTTGGTTCACAATTTGATTGAAAAGATAATAGTAAAAGGAGCTGACTTTAACTATTTTTTATTAGAAATATAACTCTTACATGTTAATAATATTTATTTTGATTTTTAAATTCCATAATCTATACTTATATGCATAATTAAGTTAATTTTCGAATAGCCTTTACTTTCTTTATAAAATAATAAAAGGAATATCTTTTTAATGTTTTACATATGTGTTATGTTTTTATCTTTTAATTTCTTTACAAATGTATGAAATGAATCCTTTTTTATATATTACACTTGTTTTTTTATTCTTCCAAATTTACACTTTACTTTTCTTTATGATTATTCCTTTCCATTTTTCTATGTTTTTATAAAATAATTTCTATTCTTTTTTATATAAATTATTTTCTTCTAAAACAAAATTTATCAATTTTTTTGATGGAATTTGTTTTTATTCTTAAAAGTAATTTTTAATTATATTATAAATAATTTTAATCTATATCAATATCATATAATACTTCTTATAATTCACTAGGACATTCACCAATGATGATATCCACCTTGTTTTTATGGATGAATTATGATCAGGTTTTGTGGAAAGCATCTTGAAACCCATTTATTTCTCTTGGGTTTATTGATCTATGATTAGATTTTGAATGTTTTCTTGTTCATGTGACAAACATAAGTATTTCTTATCATTATGTTATGGGTGAGTCCATTATATCCCTATAATTAATTGGGTAATGTTTTATATCTCATGAGATCAGGATGAAACACCAGTGGTTATCCCAACTACAAAATGTTATGGGGAATGAGTGGTTACCCCAAGTCCACTATATAATTGGCTGGTGGTTATTATAGTCCATTATGATATTAATTCCATGGTATTAAACCTTTAAATATGGTATGATTTATATTCTTATGTTTGTTCCACAATATTATGTCATAAAATTTAAATTTTTTATGTTCTCATGGATCAATATTATTGACTAATGTTTCCACACTCCTATGACTCATGCATTATGTTGTTCACAGATATTTATATCAATATTCATGATTAAAGATCCATGTTTTTTGGGTAAGATTTCCTTATGTTATTTTCATTTACCTTGATTATGTTAGCTTAACCACATGCTCTTCTTATACTTGCATATGACCTTTGATTTTTACCTCTTATGTTTACCCTTACCAATTGTCTAATCTCACTATTTCCTATGTTTCAATTTCCTCTAGTTTTGAAAAAATTATTATGTTTGATATGTATATTAGGGTTTCATGTGTAAATAATATTTGTAGGAGATATGGAAAAATAATTTTAAAATATTTTAATTAGGTTTTTAGTCACTTAAGACACTATACCTATAGGTTATAGGGTTTATTTTATAATGATATGTAATGAACAATCATTTAAAATTATATATTATTTATATATGTGAGGCTTCTATTTTATAAAGTAAAATACCCAAGAAAACCCTATTGATCCTCAAATTTATCATTTTGTTTCTTATGAGACTCTTTATGGAACTATATAAGTATATATCCCATATTTAGTGATTTTCATGGATTGGGAAAACCAATTAATTAGGGAGATATACATTTACTGATGACCTTTATAGGTCTAGGTGTGCTGCAAGGACATCTAACAATTCTTTCCCTTTGACTACCTTATGAGACATTATCTAAATGTAAAATAGATGCCGAATGACCAATCATTGTACCAGAAACCCAGTTAAAAGTTGTTGAATGAGGATGTACTTGAGTAGTTAAATATAATAAACAAGGTGGAAATCATGATGTTATAGTTAATGTATCATTTCCTATACTATGAAAATTTGTCTAAGGTAGATTTTTTGACATTTGAATATTAAGTCTCAATATCCAGAATAACTATTATGAGATAGAAGAGACATTTCTCCTTTCCCACATCATTATTTTGGTAAAAGAGTGGATTGAGAAATCACTCTAGGGTTTTCATATAGAGGATATGGGGATTCCCTTAAACCGATGACATCAGGACCAGTGTAAAAGAAGATATTATTTGATATTTTTATAATATTTTTGTAAATCTTCATCCCACTGATATATGAAAGCCTTATTTATCAAATCTTTGAAGGCAATGAATTTCCTAGGGAGAATGGATATAAAATGTCTTATTTAAGTGATATGTCCAAGAATTCACCTCATCTCCTTAATATTTTAAGGAGTATTCATGTCACATATCATCTTCATATTCTTAGGGACAACTTCGATAACGAGGATTCATACCCAAATATAATGAACTTATCTGATATTACCCCAAAATCAAACTTCAAGGGTTCATCTTTAAGTTGTTATGCTGTATTTTTTTGAAAAATGACTCCATATCATATTTATGATCATAAAATTTTAGGAAATTAACCACCATATCATATACATATCATTACTTGATCAGTCCCCAAAAAATATAAATATATGGTTCACGGAACATTGAAATGTGGATCTAGAATTCTTCAAACTGAAGACAATTGCTTGATAGTAGAATACCCATTAGGGTGCCTTCAATGTAGTGAAATATATATCTTTAAGGGAAATTCATATCTTTCTATAGTTGGAATAGTTTTCTATGATGTAGAGGTCTTATATTATATAAATTGTATCTTTTAGTAGTTTTTTATTGGTATTATGAAATCATACTTTAGTTCGTGTTAGTTGAGATCTCTGAAATTGATGTAGAATATGATTTTTCCATTATTTTTCATAACAAGGATAGTTTTTGTGACCCACTTTAGGTATTTGAAAAGCTGAATAAAGTTGGATTTTATGATCTTATCAACTTTAACTTATACTTTTTTATAATTAGTTGGATTCATTATTCATTCCATCTATTTATAACCATGGTGGTTTTCTAGAAAACCTAGGTGATGCTAACAAAATTGGGATCCGATTTTGGTGTCTCAGTATAGTTTTTGGAAAATCAATCATAGTACTATTTTAGAAAGTATATAAATGTATCATATTATTAAATTTTAATAGTGGTTATGATAATCATATGCTGCATTTCTATCTCTAAACCTTGATTTACCTATTGGAGTTCATCGATGGTGGTAGAGACACATTACTCAAATGTTGGTGGGGGTATCTCTGAGATCTTAATATTTTTAATCCTATTATACCTTGATATTTTTGGAAGTGAAATACATATGAGAATTATGATATTTTAAAAATTATTTGGGGATATCTTTTAATATTAAAGATGATGCAGTTGAATTGTTACTATTCTTAATAGTATGACGTCATTCTCTTGAATTTATAGGATATTTATATTCTACCAATACGATGAGGATGTGAGTAAATGTTCCTAAATCCCATGATATTAATCTTTTTATAGGATTATTGTCTAATTGGTTTAAGAGTATCAATTTTATTGATTGATATTTGAGTTGGTTAGACTTTCGTGATGGTAAATATTCTCGAGACCATGTTGATTCCCATTTATCATGAAATTTTCTTTCCTTTCCTCATTGAAAATTGTTTTATGGGGATAGTTAGATGACTAGCATATTGAAGTAACTATATAGAATGATTTGGTTTATTATCCAATGGAACCCAAGTGGCTCAATAAATTCCCAAATTGAGTGTCATTACCTCAATTCAGTTAATGGGAAACACATAGTTTTGCTGAGTTTGTTCCACAGATTGATCGAGCTAGCTTCTAGGATATCGTGGGAACTTACCTGGATAAAATTATATACCATCAACTAAATCCATTATTTTTTTACATAAATCTATATCCATATAATATGATTTTAATGACTCAAAGGTAACAATATAACTATGTAGTACCTCAACTTATCCCTTAAAAGAGTACTTGAGGTACTGATGGAATAACGAGGGAACCCCCACATGCATATAGATCCATGAGATTCCAAATAGATAATTGAGGTATGTATCTTAGTGAATGACCATGAATTTGGATTCATAAATAAGATCAGCAAACTAGGTTTTAATATTAATCCTTCAGAAAGGTTTATAATCACTCTTATTGTACATCTGGATGGTCAGGTTGGAAGTATACAAGTCAGTTTCAATGTAGACTATGTGGTGGAGGGTATGGACTAACATGAGGTTGATCTTTGACCCATTATTAATAAAATAATACCAGACATCAATTTTTTACACATGTATATATATATATATATGTATGTATTATAAAGGTATTATGTTCCCAAGTATGGAAGCCTCTCGATCTTTTTCCATGAAGGAAATGACCGTATGACATTCAGTAAAAATATTATTTGTGTGATATGTTTTGGATGAAATAAAATTTTCCTCAAATTCTTGAGGGATTTAAAGTTCATTAATTTGAGATTCCTCAAGATTCATGGATAGGTGAAGGGAATCCATGATAGATATATTTTCGGTAATAATAACAAGTTTATTCAAAGATATCATATTTCTAGACCAAGGGTGTATACTTCCTATATTAAGGTTGTTCTATGTTTTGAGGCTAAGGAGCCGAGGCTTCTTGTTTTTATGACTCTGATACCTATTAGAATCTAGGGGAATTTTGTTTATTTTTTTAGTTGGGTTGATATGACCTTATGGAAATTTTATTTTGACTAAAAAATTATAAACCTTCTAGCTCTTCTTCTAAAATGACTAAATCTGAATGGGTCTTAGTGGATTCAGGATCTAATAAATGTTCTTGTTAAGCATGTTAGATTGTTTGTCCTTTTATTTCTGTAGAATATATGTCCACAAAAGAATTAGTTCTTGAGAATTTGGGTCTATTTCAACATTTTCTCACATAACCTCCTTAGTCTCTATGAATTGTTTCTCTATTATGAGTGGGGACATCATATTCATACTTATCTACCTCAACATTGAATGGGTCTATCAAAATGATGACATTGATCATTCCATATAGTGATTTTTCATCTTATTAGAATTCAATTTTATGATATAGTTCCCCTCATCCCGGTTATCGGGGTAGGAAGTGTGAGATGGTCTAGACCATATTGTGTACCTATATTGAATCTTCCTTCCATGCCTTGAATCACTAGTAATGATTATATTGACTCTTAGAAGACTTTGACAAAGAATATTCCATATATGGTTTCACTGGGGTCACAATTGGAAGGTTCATTTGATCCCTATATACTATGTGTGCCTGACAGCCCAATTTCTTGGCCATCTAGTCATTTAATTTATATAAATTACTATTCATGATTTCCTTCCATTACCTTTATTCCTCATGTTAATTAGTGGAGAAAAAATCCATTTGGGTTGGGGATTTTCCTAGCTTGACTTGTCCATATTCAACCATATCCTAGAGTATCTTCATGAAGATAAAGAAATCATAGATATTGTGTCCTAATATTTTATGGAATGGAAAATAATTAGGGTAATCATTTTGAATGAATTCATTTATTTTTCAAATTTATGTTAGTTTTTTATGTTGTTATCCATGATAGTGATGAAATATACCAAAATGTACTTTATAAACAAAGAATAGCTTTTATTCTATTGGTCCTCAAAATTTAGAAAACTCTACTCCCTTATTCCCTCCTCCAACGACCCTGAGGCCTTCAATTTTTTTATTATAAAAATGGCCCCTTTTAAGGGAAGAAGGGGTAACCCAAATATAAATAAAAACATAAGAAATACCATGACCCAAAGGTCTTAAAGAGTAAAACAAGACTGACAATCGGAAGATGAACCTCCCCAACATTTGATCACGATGAAGCTATCCACTGTTGCAGGGCCATTCGACAAGAAAATGTTCTATGTCAAAGCATAGGCCTAATATGATGGAAATATACATACCCTTTCAAACAACCAAATCTAAAAATAACTATAAAGATGAACCTCCAGCTCTAAAACATTCTTTGGGTCCTGATCCATGTGTTTGAGTCCAACGTAAACCCCAAAACCCACACGATACAATAGTATCAGCTATACAAAATCCGGACTCAAAATGCCCGCCAATAGTCATATTTCCAAATTTCAAAATTCAAAAGAGAACATGAATTGAAATACCTCCAATGTCGCACATAAACCAACATACACATGTTATACAAAAACCATCATCATCCACATCGGAGCCTACCATACCTCACCGTGTCCGATTGAATGTCATCACCGTCGACCTCCCTACAACACATGATCAAGCTCACCTCCCAAAGAGCCATGAAAACCACCACCCAAATCCACCTTGGAGATAATGGTGGAATCTTAGATATAGTGAAGAGAAAAAATAGGCTAGTGTAGGATAAAATAGTGACCAAACCATCACCGACCAAGAGACCACGAAGCCATCCAAACACTACTCAATAAAGGCCATTGAAGCACAAAAAACACAAGAACATGAACAAAACCCAACTAGAAATGGAACCAACACTAAAAAATCATTAAAAATTATTTAAGATGATAGAAATTCAAAAAACCAAACCAGATTCGTAGATGACGCTATAGACATAGACATAAAAAAACATCGAGTCGTCAATACACCTTCAATGCAAAAATCCACAAGATTGAACCAGAAAACCCATCACCACCTTTGATAACACACACGGTGAAAAAATTATCCCAATTCACCCTAATACAACTCAGACACATAACATTAACCTTAATTGCGATAGCTAGAAACTCGAACATTGGATCCTCATCGTGCTGCCATAACAAGCCCTCTCCAGATCGAAGGGTAGGGCATGGAAAAGGACAAAAAATAGAGAGATTCACCAAGATGAACATGCCCATTAATTATACGCCACCACTATAGGAATAGACACCACAATCCATAAGCACACCAAGCATTAAGTAGAGGAACATCTAATCCACAATGAGGGGGAGGAAGTCGGCGGTGGGTAGAAACCCTAAACCAGAGCCCCTTATGAAGTCATTCTCTTCTACTACCTTATCCCCTCATATTTAGGATGATTATATATTTTTTTCATTCAAGGGGACATATCATGTGATATTATAAGGTCTTAGGAGCCAGAGCTAATGTTGGTTTCAAATTGAGTGTGACAATTTTAGTTTCCGATTTACTAAGTTTCTTCTATTGAGCTTCTAATGATGAATGAGATTTTTATATAGAGAATAATATTGCATCTTCCAACCACTATAAAAATACTATAAATTCATATAAATCTACTAAGTATTTCAATGGTATTGATTCTTTTTATAATTCATTGTGGAAATTATTTATGAAAATTACCAACAACTGCTCTTCTTGAAGTTACTTTTTCAAGGAGTATGTTAGTCCCTTCCCACTGGTGATAAAGTTTACAACAATCTGATATTCATGTTTATTACAGTGTAAGAGGTCAAGGACCATCATATTTTTCAGAATATAAAATAATTGGTTGAGGAAATTTCTCCATATATCTTCCCTATCGATGATAGACATTATTGGTAGATTAATATACCATAAAAACATTGGTCCTTCCAGGTTCTGGATGAAACATCTGAGATTTACCACCTTTTTATGATCTAATGTTATCATCATAGAGATATATCAAAAAATAATGTGTGTAAGATGATGATTTGAGTCACTAATGTAACTTAAGACTAGGAAGGTAGGATTACTACAATTGGGCAGAGGAGGAGTTGTATCCTCCTAGTTAGAATATTTCTTCCTCTTTAGTTACATTGATGAAAATATACACTCCATAACCTCTATCCAAGTAATAAGAGATTGATGGAGTTAAGGATTTATGGTGGTATTTTATCTATGTATGATTCTTGGGTAGTGGCAACAGTTAAATATTTATATGGATTTCTCACATGTGTTTTCCATTGATATCCTACTTGAGTTGGCCTGGGTTAGCTCACCTAACATGAAGGTAATCATTTCCCAAATGGTGGGAATTACTAATACTCTTCAACCATAATGTTTATAAAAACTAATTGTTTGGAACTAGATACAATAGTATTATTATAATTTTCTCTTATCGGTAGAGTATCACCTTCTTGTAGAATGGGATTCTCCATAGAGTGAATATTAGCCATGATATGGGAATGAAATCGGTAGAGATATTTCCTCTGAGTAATTCAACATTGATTAACTTCTTTATCTCCATCTTGGATTCATAATGGGAAAACCTTTACTTAATAGAAAGTGGCCCAACTTCATTAGGAGGTGGACGATCTATAGATATAGACACTATTTTCAATTTCTCTTTGGTTGAAATTCCCATAGTAGGAAAGAACTTAATATTTGGAAGAGATCCTAGATCCAGAGTCTACCTTTGATGTCGGGTACATATATGTTCTTGATGAACTATTTGTAGACCACATCTTGAGTGGACACCACTTCTTTGTATTCTTCTATACCATGGTTAAGATCTAGGTCCTCCATGATACTAAATCCAATGAAATTTACTAACCTAAAGAACAGAACATGAATCATATCCACATCAGAGTTGCAAGGATATTTATTATCTTTGGAATATCCATCGAGATACAAATTATAATCTTACTCGATATTTTCCTTATTGGTGGATCTATTTGTCTTATAATGGAAGTCTTAACCTACCCTCCTTGATGGATGGTGGTGTTGAGAGTGACCCCATTAGCCTTCACCAAATGTACTCTTAATGAGGGAGATCAATCAAAGAGTGGGAGAAAATATGTGGAAACTTTCTACAAATTTGATCCCAATCTGAAGAACACAAAATTACTTGAATGAGGAAGGGATAATAATGCCACAAACCATGATTTATGGGGTAAGATTGGATCAGTTACAATCATGTCTTGGATCCATAATGGTTTTATCAATATAAGGGGTGTTATTGGTTGTAAAAAATCCCATAACCCTATGGGTTGATATTTCTCTTGTATCTTTTCTATGTTATCTTACACCACAAAATTATTGTAATTTTAGGCCTTTATTTAGGTTTGTGCTAGATAATAGGAATTTTAGTGTTAGATATGCCTGATACAAGTGGATTTTATATAGTTTCATAATTTATTTTCCTCATATGGGAGGCCTATTTGAAATTATTAGTTACATGATGTAGGATTCTATCAATGGATAACTAAATAAAAGTATGCCACTTCTTGGATTTAAGAGCATCATGATTTTACTCAATAAAAAAATTGAATATATGAAACCTGAGCTAAAGACCTAGCTTGTGGTGATGAAGTTTCTTATTTACTCTCTTGAAAAAAATTATGGTACATTGAGTAGATGGAAGTGAAATACTCCATATTCACCCCACCCTTTAATGTACATTTTTTAAAGGAATGTGTGATCATATGGTGGAGAACCATTATGTTATAAAAGAGATCCTATTAGAGGAAATCATGTTTCTTCATCTCTAGAGTGTTTGAAGGCTCTGATAAGGCAGTGAAATATAATTTATGGTAGATCTATTTCATCACCTTGATGTGGTTAGCATACTCCACATAAGATAAATATATTCACCTAATACGGTGGAGAGTATCCCATAGGTTATGGTGTAGATGAGGTATGAATTCCTCTTGTGGTGATGATGTTTCTTATTTATCTCGATGGGAATGCAAAAAGGCAACATCCGCATGGTGTATCTGGGTGCCCCTATCTCCCCTAAGCCCCTGTGCATTCATGACCTTGATCCCATCATCTACAGGATCACGAAGAGGGTGCTCAACAATGAGAACTGCTACCTGTCCTTTGGTGGGAGGATCTCTATAATTAATAGTGTTCTTCTGGAAACCCTGATCCATGCCCTCTCTGCAATCAAGGTCCCCAAGGGGGTCATCTGATGCATGGAAAAATTTTTTGTAGGGTTTTTTTGGGATCCACAATCCGAGGGAATGAGGCATTGGGCCTCTTGGTATAAGTTAGCAAGGCCTATCAGTGATGGTGGTATCAATGTCTGAAGTCTCCATGATGCCCTGACATGCATGAGTGCAAAAATGGATTGGGAGGTGTTGGAAAAGCGAACCCTCTAGGGAAGATCCATGCACACCTATTATGAAAGGAATGGGGTTGATAATGACCATCACACCTTCCCCTTATGGTGTGAGATTTCTCCCCTCATCACCTTTGTTAAGGCCCACTCTTAATGGATCATCGAAACATTGGATTTTTCCTTCTGGAATGATAACTAGTGTGGGAAGAACATAAGATACCCAAGCTGTACTATCACGAGAATCTCATTCAAGGAGGCTAGCAACTATCCGTCCTTCACCAACACAGTCCTTAATAGGGAAAAAATGGACATATTCCATCTCATTGCACTGACCTCATCCCCTGATCAGTGTGTGTTTACCCCGTCCCCGTCTGATTCCTTCTCTTCCAAGGATTATCATCGATTCTACCACCCGTAAGTGGAGGAGGATGAAAGGAATGGTGTCCAATAGGATCGAGCCATCCCGACGAAGTTCAAATTTCTTACGTGGAGGATTCACTATAGATCCTTACCCACTGACGTGAATATCAAGAGTTGTGGCATGTACATGGCCTCCTGATGTGTCTGATGCAAGGATCACAAAGAGGAGTGTTCGAATCATCTGTTTTTTGAGAGAAACTAGGTGAAAAGAAATTGGATATGTTTTGGTGACTTTACTGGTTTCTCGGTTCTAGCCTTGGCAGAGGAACCCTTTCTTGCGCGCTGTTTCCATGTCTAGGTGGCTCAAAGGATGGAGAAAAAAGTGCACACTCTGGTTCTACATGCTGGTTGTTGGTGCATATGGCAGGCTAGGGACAGATTTCTTCATGACGACGTGTCCTCCTCTGCCCGCGCGGTCGTGATCAAGACTAAAAACCTTTTACTAAATATGGTTAGGGTGGTGAATATCGTAAGGGAGTCCCCAAACCTGAAAAAATTATTGCACTATAATTATGGACATGATCCCATCACCAGCACCCCTGTCATTAGATGGGTCAGGTGGAACCCCCTGCTTCGGGGCCTCAATCTTAACACCAACGGGTCCTCTATTGCGGGGCTCATGCGAGGTGGGGGGCTTGTCCGCAACTCCAACGGCTTGGTCATTCTGGCCTTCTACACTCTATTGGGCCACAGTTCATCTCTTTTATCTGAGGCACATACTAAACTTATGGGTCTCTTGGTTTTCCAGGAGAGGGGGATCATCCTTGCGAAGGCTGGAACAAATTCTCTGCTTGTCCATAATGCCCTAAAGGGTCTTGGTGATACCCCGTGGTCTATTGAGTACATAACCCATAAATGAAATGGAATCTATGAAAATAGTATTAAAGTATCCCACACCTGGAGGGAGGAAAAAATGGAGGTGGATTATCTATATTCCTTCGACATTCATGGATCAAAGAGTCTCTTTATACATGACCTTAATAGGTTGACTGCAACATGGACTAATATTATCCGAGGGGATGCCCTCAGAATTCACTATTATCAACCCCACTAGCCTTGTTTATAGCATCTCGCCTTTTTATAACATAAACTTCCATTACATTACACAAAACTGAGGATATTTAAGGTTTAGTGTCTTGGAAACCAAGAACATAATACATGAAAACAACATAAAACATTCTTCTTAAACACTTGAAATGCTTCTCCTTAAGTTCTTCCTAGGTTCATTACTACATCTCATGACCTGGGGAAATACATCAAAAGAAAGGGTGAGCAGAAGGACCAGTAAGGGAAACAAGCGAAACATTTTACATATGAAATTGAGATACATTAATAAAGTCAGGAAAATAACTTTAAGGCATGAGAATGAAATCACGAGGCATATCATAATAAAAATAACATTTTTCATAACTTAAAGATGTGACTACATAATTTAACATAGACAATCATGAACATATCACCAAGGTCCATCCCCAAGGTGTCATTTGAAAATTACCAAGGTTATTCACCAAGATATCGTGAAAATTGTAATCTCTAGTGGTTACATCATTACCCAATGCATTGGAGCGCTATCTGGGCGCACCCTTAAATTTGCCTTTATTATCATGTGATCCACATATATCATCATCAAACATTTCATAAATAACCCATATAGCATAAAATAAATGGGTTTCATTTCATAATCATAACGTTTTAAAAACTGCTTTAATAACTTGATCTTTATGTAACTTTAAACCCACGGGAAGGGAAATCAGGTTTCATGTATGTAAATCCCAGAGTTTAAAATAGAAAATTTTGATATATATGTGAATAAACCTATAGAATAAGTGCTTTTAGTATTCACTTAATAACATAAAATAATTTTGAGAAAAAGAGAGAAGCATTTTGAAACGAAAATTCTGCAGCATAATGACTATGTTACAAGGTTTTTGAAAACATTGAAAAGAGAGGGGACATTGGTCACCCACTAATAAATGATCCATAAAACATTAGGGGGATAGAATATAAATGATATGAATCATGGTAATGAAATTTTAAGGGCATACCATTTGAAATTAAAAACATGGAAGTAAGACAAAAATAAGATTTCTCTTATAAAAATTCGGCAGCCTAACGGCATCACATAAACTTCAACCAAAAATGAATTGATGAGATCAAATAGGGTCTCTCATCATATGAACATAAAAGATAAGTATGATAGATATAGAGATAATACCCCAACATAATAAAAAGTAACTTGAAAGACTTGACAGGAAAGTAGAACTTGAAAACGAGAAGGATGAAGGAACCACTTAAAAATTCGGCAGCCTAACGACGCCACTTAAAACTTCAAAATACTGAATTGAAGAGATCAAATGAGGTCTCTCATAATATGATCATAAAAGATCAGTATGATAAATTTATATATCATACCCCAACATAATTAAAAAGGAAATTGAAAGACTTTACATGAAAGTAGAACTTTGAAAAGAATGAGAAGGGTGAAAGAATCCCCTTAAAAATTCGGCAGCCTAACGGCGCCACTTACACATTCTTAAGACGAATTGATGAGAGAAATATGGGGTCTCTCATCATATGAACTTGAAAAGGGAATTAATATGAATATAGAAGAACATACTCCAACATAAGAACATGGAGTATAAAGGAAATGACATAAAAGAGATTACTTGAAAAGGAAGAGAGAGGTCAGATCCCTTATCTTAAAACGTAACTCTTAAAACTCAAAGGTTTGGCCCTTGAGGGCTTGGGGGAACCTTGGGAGGACTCCTTGGGAGGTAAGGAGACCATAACTTCGTTGAGGGTGGTTTTGGAGTAGAATGGATGAGAGGAGGGCTTGGTATTTATAGGGAAAGTGAGGGGACAAGGCATTAATGGCCAAGGGACACCTCAAAAGTGGGTTTCTCAAAACCATGTGCTCTCCCATGATATTTCCCATGAAGTTAGGCCACATGGGGCCCCCAAATAAAATAATACATCACCTTTGGTCGAAAATACCTTAAAATATCTCATGGAATCATCATGACACAGTTATGATGTCATTAAACATACTAAAACCCTAAAACTGTATTTTTTACTATTCACTGAAAATTCAACTTTCTCAGAAAAATCCCAAAATTTCACATTAACCAAATATCAATGCTCTGATTTCAAAAATGAACTCCATTTTATAAAAATAATTTTCTAAATATTTTTAATTTTATTTTTAAATAAATACACTATTCACCAAAAATTCATTTTTTTCAGAAAAAACCCCAGAAATTGCCTTAACATAATATCGATGCTCTGAGTTCAAAAATAAAATCCATTTTATAAAATTAATTTTCTAAATATTTTTAATTTAATTTTTAATTAAAAAACACTATTCACCCAAAAAAACTAATACTTGAATAATAATTTATGAAACCATTATTTAACCATTTTATTGAATCACATTACTTAATCAAGGTGCCTAGATTATTTTAATACTTTCTTTAAGTGAGGTTACAAATCTATTTGGTCACATTACTAATCCTAAGCATAAAACCACTATTCATAATTTATTATTCATCAAAAATCAAGTTGATCTTATTAGACTCTAAATTTTGTACTGGACATAATTGTAGAAGACCATTTTTTGAAAATCATTACACATTTTTAATTATTTAAGGTTTACATAAACATTTTTTAAAATATCCTTTCTCTAAAATTCATCAAAAATATGCATACTATATTTATCTGGTCATTTGAAAATTCATAAACTTTATCATAAGAATAAATCCCAATTTTTATTTAAAATAAAGGATTACACAAGGCAGTTACAATCTTCTTAAATATCCCCTTATCACACCAGCATAGGACCTAAGTGTAAGGTGTGCTAATGTGAGAGAATCTGAGGGAGGCTCGGCCAACATCGCATGAGTAGTAATTTCTATCAGGTTGAACTTCTCGCGAAGGAGATTCCATTCTATCTTCACACGATGAAGTTCGGCTTGGGATTGGTCCAGAGAAAAGCCCAGTGGTGCTACCTCCTTCCCAAGTTCTGTTATATGGGCTTCGATCGGTCCAAGACTACTGGGCGAGGCCATTAAATCTTCTTTCTATAATAATTAACCAAGATTACTTTTATTTAGAGAGAAAAATCAAAACGTTTACTTTCCAATGGTCATATTGACCAATGGTCATATAATAGTTAAAACCCAATGGTCTCATTTTAATTATAATCATGTTATCAAATGAAACAGTTTTGTGGATTATAAAAATAAAATAAAATAACACATGAAATTAGGAAACAAGATTTATTCAAAATTTCGGGTCATTACATTGTTCCCCCGGGCCATCTTTGTGCCCCCCTTTTAATAACAATTTATATGATGATGATGATGTAATTTTATTCAACTTATAATAGATATTTCTATAACTTATCCAACCATACTTAATGTTTCACCTCTAATTTTAATGGGAAAAAATGTTTTTTGAGATATCCTTAGTTTAATATGAAGACTAATGATCTGAGGGAGGTTTATATGATGACCATTACCTCATACAATCCTTTTTCTAGGATGAGACTTCCATGGTTATCTATGAGGTGATTGGTGTAACTAACATTGATTTTTGAATTTTCTCTCTATATATGGTCACCCTTGGGATGATTTTTACATGGGTAGGACCTTTATACCAATATGAAATTTCATTGTAGAGATTAACTCTACAATATGAAACATAGAGAGGACATCCATGGTTTATTTTCTGACTTCCATAGGGAGGACCTTCGTGGTGGGTACCCTCAGGAGGACCTCTAGATCTTCGGACCGTGGAACCATAAGGAGGACCTTTAAAATTGTTTCCACTTTCTACTGTGGGTAAGGAGTCAGAAGATTTTTGAGATATTGATGAAATAAATTGAAGGGATTTCAGAATAAAAACATTGATTAGGAAAGAAATGTGATCCTTATCCCATGTTATATAATAGCATAGACGAGACCTTCTAGATCTTCATAGTTGGGTCAAAACGGTTAAAATGTCGATCATGACTAGATTTAGGAAACACGAGAAATAACACATATTTATAGGAAACCTACAAGGTGAATCCCTTAAATATATTAGAATATGTCAAAAAATTTATTCGATGGTTGCTGGAGTAGGCCAACATGGATCCCATGTTTTACCAGGAACTAAGAAAAGATACCATTACTTGTCTACAATCACTACTGGATATATGGGAATGTATATAAAAATGACCCATTGTTGTCACCCATACATGCTCTAAATATTCTTTGGTTGGGGTAGGGATATCATCCTTTTGTTGAGTGACTATCAGATATAAAAATGAACTCCTATAGCGGGGGTATGGATATGATCTTTTCCCTAAGTGACTACCAGGATATTATAATAAACTCTTATAATGGGGGTCAGGATATGATTATATCCTTAAGTGACTATTGGAATATTATAATAAATGGTTTTATTGGAGGTAGGGATATGAGAACTTCCCTAAGTTAATGATGGTATATACCAATAAAATCTTATAGTGGGGGAAGGGATATGAGACTCTCCCTGAGTGGCTGTCTTGATATGCTAATAAACTCTTATAGTGGGTAAATGAATATGATATTGACCCTAAGAGGCTACGAAGATATTATAATGAAACCCTATTGCAGTGTTATGGATACGTTACTTTACTTGAGTGAATTTTAATATATATTGATGATATCCCTTGATTTTATAGGAAACATGAATATGTGTCTATCCCTTAGTGTCTACTGGAATATTCCAACAAGTTTATTTTTTCACTGGTAGAAAATTCTAGTATGTTTGGAAGGTGTGAGCTAGAATATGGGTCATATTTTTGGTTATTTTCATGATATTCTAATGGTTTTAATTGTTGGTAATGTGAGTATGGACCAATTACCTAGTTTTGGTCACTTACCACCCTTGGTGAGACCTCTTGGGTTCCCTAGTCTGAGTGACTAGGGATGAGACCACATTGGTGGCCTCCTCAACATGTTCCTAAGGGGTTGCGACTATGATTCATTAGTGGTGGTTATTGTCTTAATAATCCATCCTATGTGTATGTTGGATAGTTTTAGGGATATAGTTTATGTCCTCCTCCATATCCCTAAGATAAGGTAGGAAAGTATTATTGTGTTCTAGGGAAAACACCTAATGAATTTTGACTTTTTGACATGTTCTAATGACTTCACTGTGGTCCTCTACTAGTTTTATGGTCATTAGGGTTTCATTTCATAAAGGATATCCAAGGACAAATCCATATTTTTAATGGGTTTTTTTGTGATGTTACTTCTAAACTAGGGTGTTCACAATCCACTATTGGATTCAATCAGTTGGTACTAATGTACTCATGGTTTGTAGAGCCACAATCTTCATCATGATTGTGGAATACATATGTCCAAGGAATTAGGTGTTGGATATTTCATTTTTTAATGTCACTATTTGGATTTATGGGTGCTATGGGAGGGTTTACTGAAATTATTGAAGGTATTAATGATAATATACTCATTAGTGTAGTATCTTAAGTAAGATCATGCCCAGTTGATCACATTTACAGATAATTTTTTTTAAAAGGTTGGGGCTGAAGCCTCATTTTTATTAATAAAGAAAAGAAAATACCTCTTTTAACTGGGTAGAGGGAGACCCATTACATATCCCGAAGGCCAAGTGGGCTTGTAGTGCATTACATAGCCCATATGCTCATATTTTTGGCCCAATTCCCATTTTCGATGTGCAATATTGAATGTATATAAAAATGTGATGAACTGTACCCAATGTCACTCAACCATTTATGGTTAAAGGAATTCACATTAGGTTCACCATTCTTCTTTTGATGTTCCACCGCACCCATGAAGTTTTGATTCAGTTCCAAACAACATTAAAAAGGTGGTACAAGGTCTTTACCAATGATGGTTTCGATTTCATATTGGTTTAGATGATTGGAGGTCTGGCTCATATATCCCATTTCAAGAGGGAGTTATTTCTTACATTAGAAATATCTTATATATTTAGTTAATTTTCATGAAGTCTTCCTAGTAATAGTATTACTACTAGTTAACACCATGTAAGAGACTGCTTGAAATCATGCATTGATGTGGGAATATATATAGATATGAGGGTCTCCATCTTTATTTACATGCGATTATATTATGTTTAAATCTATACAACTAGGAACTCTAGAATTTATCACCATCTATATAGGTTATATGTGAAATGGAGTTTGTATTAGGGCCATGAGGGGGACTTACTATATATCCATTTGAATGGATTTAGTACCCATGTAGTTTAGTTCCACATAATAGGACACATCACACCTTTTAAGGCCATGTGACAAGGACTAATTTGGTTTATTTTAGGGTCATGAAACTCAGACTAAGTTAAGTGAATTTTAAGGTCATGCATCCATGACATCATGAAGTTCCTTTTAAGTTCATGTGTCTAAGACCTATTGGATATTTTAATTAGATCTCATAATAAAGACATACATAACTTGGTTAGAAAAAATCAAATCCACATAGTTCATGTTTTGTAGTTTAAGGTGACATGATTGGATAGTTCCATGTAGTTTAACATCATGTGGTAAGGATTTATGCTAGGTAGTTTATATCCATGCAACTAATACTTTTAGGAAAAATATTCATGTAAAAGGTCAGTGTGGGAATTATGTATAGAAAAACAGTTTTGGTTCATCCTATTTGTTGGTAACAAAAAATAATGGGATATATATAGACTCATAGGTAATATGGCCCATTGAATAATGATGACTCATCAGGAATATGGCCCATATGGGATTGAGTTTTCGAACAGGGAATATGGGCATTTGTGGTAGAATTGGATCCTAGAGAATATATACATTTGAGGTAGGATTTATGGATTATGATTGGGATGACTGGAAGTGCATATATCCACTTCTTTTTTTGGTAACAATACTAGGAAGGATGATTAGAATCATGGGGAATATAGTCCCATAAAGAAGCAGTTATAGATTACACCTAGTTTCATGTCCTGACCTTGCCTAAAAATATTAAGGATACATGTGTTGATTATGTGTATACTTCCAAAATGTTTTTGACCTATTCTATGAATCAAGTAAATGTGGGTTCTATGTATTACAACTAAAATTATTACCATGGAATATCTCTATGTCATTTTGTGGATTAAAGGAATATACTAGGTTCCCAAACTGATCGAATGTTAAATATAAGTCATTAAAGTTGGGAATCATGAGATGATGGAGGATTCATAGTTATCCTCTTGATAGGAACCCTAATTATCATGGGAATAAAAAATCATGATCTATTTAAGGGTCCTATTGTTATGGGAGGAAAACCAGTGATAATAATTTTATCAAGGGAATACATTATTGATGGGATGTATACTAGTGTACACATCCCATTCATGTATTTCATATATTTTTATAGGAGACCTATAGGGATAGGTTTCCATGTAGGGGACTAGTATGAGAGTGTGGTATAATTAGTACTCCTAGGAAAAAGTGCCACCTAGGTAGGAGACCTGGGTGAGATTGGTTCCCACCTAGGAGACCTAGGCGAAGTCACACACATGCTTGAGGGTTGTGTGACTTGGTTCTCTAGTTAGACTTTTAAAAAAGGTTATCCTTACTATAAATTCAGATGAATGGTATCCTTAATAAGTTTAATGGGTTATGTATCACCCAAGACACGAGGTAAGACAAAGGTTCTACCTAATCTGGGGTAGGGTGAAGGTTCAACCAAGTTTGTTATTGGGTGAATATGTCACCTTTGAATGGAATTGGTCGAATATGGAAGATCTTTATAGGTTAAGGTGATGTATTTACATATTTATAAGGTAGGATAAAGGATCTCCCATGTATAAACATCCCATAGTGATTTGATCATGCGTTTCCTAGATACTATACGCCTGGGATGAGATGGGTGATCAACACCCTAGTATAGTTCATCCAAGATAGGGTCCTTTCATGAATTCAATAAGGACCATATAGGGAGTGATATTTCATGAATTTTTATGTATTAAACTCTTCACATGATGAAATTATCCCTCAACTAAAGGGATCCAAAAGACCTGGGTGCATGGAGCTTGGGGACTTGGGTATGTATAACTTATGTAAGGTTTTCCTGTTATGAAAATTCATCCAAAATGGTATAATAAGGATTTATTAATATATTTATGGGGACTAGGGAATGGATCTATATGGGTAAATACCTTCATAACCTAGTCAATGTGTGTGATTCACATAAAGTAACTAGGTGAATGGTATGTGCACACTAGTGGTTTGAACATTGGGAGCCATAGACGTAAGAAGAAAATGGTGAGAAAGAGCCATGGTAGGCCCTAATAGACCATATTGAAGAGACTTGGGCATGATACTTGATGTATGAATTACATAACTAAGGTTCCACTATTTTTTCTCTAGTCGAGAACTTTCATCAGTAAAAAAAGGTCTTTATATCTCACAAAAGGGTGCACCGACATGAAAAATATACCGCCCCAAAATTACACACCAATAAAATTTACAAGAGGGGTAGGGGTCAATGATAATAATGAAATATTTTTAGGAAAATATTTAGCAAAAAAATGATTAGATAAGTGGATTAATATAATAAATTATATATTTATGATCTAATCTACTAAGACACATTATTTTTTTAAATCTACACAATGAAAATGCTTATGAGTGGAATGATCCCAAAGAAGAAGGCTTGAAATAATAATGGTAAAACCATTTCACTCATAGAAATTACTATTTAATATAAGGAACCAAAGATATTATTTCATCAATGAAAAACTAACCCTAGAGGAGTATCAAATACCAAAACCCCTTTAATGAATTTGGAGGATGAATCAGTTTTAATGACACAAATATTTTTATGAGGATATTTATTTATAAGTCTATATGAACTTACAATACAAAAAATTTATTACCTTAAATATATTTATAGGGAGACTAAAAATTATATCATAGTAGGACCACAAAAAATAATGAATATATTTACTAATGAAACCCTAACTAGTAAAATTTATTTTAAAATGACATAATTTTTACATTATCTATTTATAACTAATTTTAAAAAGTATTATTAATATTAGTTTTATTATATGAGAGAGTAAAAACCAATTGGTATTATTTTAAACATCTATCATACCACAATTGACATTGAAAATGCGTTTTTAACATTGGTTATCAAAGTAACCTATATAGAAAACTCATTAATTTTCCATAGGCTTCGATAATTGTGAGTTATTTTTTTGAATGCATATTTCTATTTTATATTTTATTTAAAATTTTCAATTATTGATCAAATAATATATGAAATCATTTCTTGGAATTTTTTTTCTTATGAATATCATATTTTTTAATATTAAATATTTTTTAATATTTTTTGAAAACTCTAAAATGATATGGCCTCGACTAAATTTAAAATTAACCGAGAAACCATATAAATGTATTTTAATGATTTTTTAGGTGGTGACCTAATTGTTCAGCAGTTTTCAATTCATTTTATAGATATTGTGCTTAATTTTTAAGGGATGTTATGTGGTTTCTATTTTCATAGATATGGATACGATTTTTTTATTAATTTAACATTTATATATTTATTTTGAAAAATAATAAATTTTATTTGGTGAATTAATTTATGTTTGACAATTTTGACTTGGTTATGTATTGCTTAATTTATAAGGTTAGATAATAGTGGTTTTAAAAAATTTAATGTTTATTGTAAATGTAAAAAAACAATTTCTAATTTCTTATGTAATTTTAAAATTTATATTTTATAATTTAGCTGGTTTAATCTATTCATTTGAATATAAATATAAATATTATATATATATTTATAATTACTATAGGGATATATCTCTAATATATATATATATATATATATATCATTTTTATTGGCTCGTAGGGGCTTGGAAAATAAGCCTTTTTGTTGTGTTGATAATTTTAAAAATGAATTTTTTATCTATGGATTAATGAAAAATTGGTTTAACAATTTTTTTTAAATTTATATTGCAATCCATTATTTTCATCCCCCCATTTTAATAATAAATGTTAATTTTATAATATATATATATATATATTTGGGAGTAATTTTAATATTAATTTAAAATTGGATTTTAATTTTTTAATAAAAATTTAGAATTATTTTTCTATTTATATTTTTAGTATTAATACTATTAAATTTAGTGTTAATATTATTACAGTTTTTGTTAATATTATTAATGTTAATGCTAATATTATCAGTTTCAGTGATAATATTACTATTAATTTTATTAATACCAATACTATTATTGATGAAATTATTAATTCTAATAATAATAGTGTTGATATTATTAACATCAACATTAGTGTTGATATTATTAATATTAATATTATCGTTAATATTACAAAAAATATTATTATTGTTAATATTATTAATCCAAGAAATCCCAGGTGGTGGACCAAAATGGGGAATACCAATTCAATTAAAAATTAAATGTAAAATGGGAATAATAGAGTTAAGAGGAATATATAAATATCACCCATTACATTAGAAAAACTGAAATGAATTAAATCACCACAAATGAAAAAATAACTATTTTGAAGTCTTGTACTCCACAACCATATTTAAGAGTGAATGATCCACTATGATATCCTCCATATAAATGTGAAAGATCATAAAATGAATCATATACACATAAGAAATACAATCCACCCAATCAATAAAAAGATACTAAGGTACTGTTGTAGATTCATTTATGAGAATACCAACTACCCAAAGGGAGTTACTTTTAATCCAAAACTTATTCCAATTATGTTTCTTAGTATATCTAATTACATAAATAATAGCCTAGATCTCATATTAAAAAGTAATAAAAGATCTATGGTAGTGATAAATGGAACCCTTAATGAATCCTCTACTAGTTTTGAAAATTATTAATATTTATATGTGTTTTAATATTAATAAAATTAAAATTTATAATACTATTAAAATTATTAACATTTATCAAATTAGTAATTTTTATTTCATTATAAAATATTTATATTTTCATTATATATATGATCCTTTAGTGAATTAGTAATCTATAAAATAATATGAAATCTTGAAGTTGATTTTATTGTATAAAATATTTAACATTACATGTATTTATGGTTATTAATGTCATTATTATTGTAATTATTGTTTTGATCACACTTTTAATTATCATTTTGTTCCTTTTAAAAAAATTAATATTTTTTATTTTTTTTTCATAAAATTGAATTTGAATCTACAATTTCAAAATACAATAACTTTTAACCTTTTCTTAATAGTTTCTATATGATATAATGAATCCCAGTTGGATTACTTTTTGATGAATAGGTGATGAATATGAGGAAGTGGTTATTGATTTTATAGAATTTTCTAAATGGAATGTTCTAAATAATGATTTTTTTCACCATCTATGCATTAAGTGTTTGAATTTTTGAAAGTCATGTAGTAAAGAAATCAAACATCATTTAATTTAAAATAGTTTTAATATGAGTTATAGTTAATGAATCTTTCATGGTGAAATGGTGCGAAATTCTTAAACTAAGGAAAATAGCATTTTTCAGAATGATCATTCCAATAAAATTAAAGAATTGCCCTATGATTTTGATGTCAAATAATTTGAGAAAACATTAATTTTTTTTCACCTATATGGTAATGTTGAAAAAACACCAAATGGTTATACCAAATATTTGGTTTTATCAATATTTTTTGGATTTTTTAACTTGAAATCCATCAGTATGTGGACTGATAAGAGTTTTGTAAAATTTATTAAGCTTTTAAAAGGAATTATTTTATATGTCATTGGTTTTATAGATTTAAATTATAATACACATTTGATTTTATGTGTAATGGGATCGGGGTAAACAAAGATTCATGCAGACCTTGATGAATGTTTTTTTATAGAATGGAATATGAGGATTTATCAGAGTGTCCTAAATATTATACATCACAATATAAATTGAAAGAAATATTATAGGTTTATTTATTCATTAGTATATATACCAAAACTTATTCTATGTAAATTTTATATCCTTATATAATTACTTATTTGAATCATTTATTTGAAAATTAAATTTACGAAAAAATATTAATATAATATAAAAATGAGTTAATATATGATGGAAAATTATTTCATCGATTTGATTTCCCATAGTGGAAGTATATTGGTAGAAAATTTCCAAAATTTTGAAATGAATTTTGAAATATTATACTTATAATTTTTATCAAAAGAAATAATCTATATTGGAACTTCAGTAGAAAACACAGTTCCTAGTTTATTTTTTAGGTAATTTAAAACGTTTATTTATAAATTTTTATAAAGTAAAAATATTTCATGTTGAAATTAATGATTTCTAGAGAAACAAAACATGATTTTTTATGTTTTCTTTTCACCATTAATTAATGATTTTAAACTCTTATGGGAGGAAGGTATAATTTTTTTTGATTCTTATAAAAATGGAAAATTTTAATTTCATGTAATGATTATTTTCACTTTAAAAAATATCTTAGAATATTTTTTTTTTCGATACGATGTTATGGGGAATAAAGTTTATCCTATTTTTGAAGAAAATACATCATGTTATCAATGATAATGTGGGATAAAATAGTGTATGTAGGCCCTCAAAGGTTTCAATGTATAGATAAATATTATAGAATATTAGAAAAATAATTCAATGAAATATAATAATTTGATATTTCTCTAAATAAATTATATAATAAAATTAACTTATTTTTCCCTTCATGAGATGCCCGAGTTGGTCCATGACATCCTTATAGTGCATTCCCAATCACCCCATAGGCGTATCAAGTTCCAATGGAATTAGAATTAACCGGTGCGAATGATTTCACCCTCAAAACAATTTAAGTAAAATAATAGAAATATTGGCCTAAATCACCCATATGTTAGATGTCTATTCCAGAATCAAATTTTCATTAAAATATAAAATTTTAAAAACAAAAATAAATACACAAAAAAACTAACTAATCCATATGATCACCCTGGACCCCATACCTTAAAAAAAACTATAACCACCTATAGTTCCGTCCTTTAAAACCAAAAATATATATTCCCTACATTATTAGAAAGAAATAAAGAGGCCTATATGGCTGATGAAATGTAGGAAACCAAATAAATAAAATAAAGGCACACTTCCATGTGACTATAAAAGACACCATTAAAAAATAGAGCCTCAAAACATCATGAGTGATGATAAATGAACCCAAATATGAATATGAGAAGTAATTATAGGCATGAGAAATAATCTTAGTATGTATTCAAAGTAAACCAAACCCCATTTCAGGCTTTAAATAAAGGATCAATTTTATTTTAGTCTGAAATATATTAATTAAAAATAGGTTTTTATCTTTTTTTATATAAAATACAAAATAATTCTAATCAATAATTTACAATATATTTTTTTATTTTCTTTTAAATGAAAACATTCTCTTTTGATACATTTAATGTTCCTATAACCCTTTTTAAAATTAACTTTTTAGAAAACTAGTTTTAAACTAATTTTATAATAGTCCATGCAATTCCATTTATATTACCTTTTTATGAAAGATAAATAATAATTGAAAAAATAATTAAATTCCTCAAGTCATGGGATACATATAGTATGATAGAAGCAAAATAAAACATTCAATTAATAATTTAAAATGACCATCAAAAGAAAATACACTATGGGTTACTAAAATCTAGGGGGAACCTAGAACTAATGTCATAATTTTAGGAAACACTCAATTAGTGAAAGCGTATGATGTCACTAGCTAGTGTAAAGAGAATTTCATTTAGTTCACTAGGAATAACTATTGGAAGGGAACCCATCTTGAACTAGGGACTCCTACCCAAGAACCCAGACTTCACCTAATGTTTGAACTGTAAAAAAAATCATACAATAATAGAGTTAAATATCACCAAGTGATTCCACATATTTCCTAACCATATTAAATTAATATACTATTATGGGTACCTTTAAGACACACATACATGTTTTCCAAACACTACCCAAGAAGCTTCCAATTATAAATTAATCTATATTTTAACACTAATCTAAAGGTTCTAATTTGGAATTATAATTTACTTTAGTGATCATTTGAAACTCATTTGAGAAATAAAAATTGAGTAACACATTTTAAAATTCCATGTTTCCCTGATTAATTATACTAATATGAATTTAATTACACACACACACATTTATATGTGTGTGTTTTTTACTTGTTTAACCAATTCACACACTCCCATGTTATTTGGAACACACAAAAATATATATGATTACCCATGCATATTTTTATAACCATCAACGAAGAAAAAGTATTTTATAATTTTTTCACTTATATTAAAATCAACTATTAATTATTTAAACCATTTTTTTTAATTTCAAGTAATCACTTGAAAAGAAAAGAGAATTAAATTGAGAAATTATATCCTATTTTAAAAACAAAAATATATTTTAAAAAATATTTCAAAACGTATTATTAAACCCATTCTATATATTATAAAAGTACCAATGTGTGAAACCAACAAAATAAGATTATTTTTTCAAATGTCAAATTATGGGAAAACCTTAAAATTGATGGGAAAATCAGGGAAACTTTATTTTCCCATTAAAAATTTCATTAATAAATTTATTATTTCCATTTAATATACAAATATGGAATTTAAAATATAATTAATAAATGGTTTCGAGATTTAAATGCTTGAACATGTGGAAACCTACTATGAACAGTGAAAAACTCACTTCCTTTGGTGTGTGAGCCCTAACTCCACCTCAATTTAGTTTTAGAAATTTTATAATATTAAACTAAATACTAAGAAGAGAGGAAATAACAAAAATAAGACCATAAGAACACCTAAAGGTTTGTCCACGGAAAGGGTAGAACAAAAAAAAAAGATAATAGAGAAGGAATATGATAGAGGAATGAGAACCCAAAACTAGGATTATCTCAAGAAAAATAAGGGAGAAATTCAACTAAAAATGGAGGGTGAGGGAGGAGTCAAGGCATGTGGATGGGGATCCATTATGGATGGGGGAATCGTAAAACTAGTGGATAGGGGGAGGTGGAGTGTTGCA
This sequence comes from Viscum album, assembly GCA_963277665.1. NCBI lineage: Eukaryota > Viridiplantae > Streptophyta > Magnoliopsida > Santalales > Viscaceae > Viscum > Viscum album. Next base: position 121,155,375 of record OY728137.1, read on the forward strand.
TAAGGGGAAGGGAGAGAGCATTATTTCATTTAGTTTTTTTTATTTAATTTATTTTTATTTATTTATTACCATATTTTTTTTAAAATAGGACAACCCACATGGTTGATGTATGGTTTACCCAGACCATGCATCGATAGCACACCCCCACATAAGGCATAATAGGGAGCCAACATGGTTTGTCCAAATTTTTAAAATGATCATTCGCCAACAGTGAAAAACGAATATTCCATGAATTATAGGACCTTCCTACAATCATCACATGGTTAGACTAACCATGTTGGATTACCATGTTCCCCAAACCAACATCCAAAAATTTAAAATCCAAGTGGGTTTCACCCAAAACTCATCATCAAGACCAAAGATCAATAATTAATTGAAATAAAAATAATAAAAATAATAATAGTTTGGTTGTGAAAATTCTCCCCTCCATTAATACTATATACCTCCTAAAGTCAGTGAGTTTAAAGGATGACACAATTACCAGGTTCAAGATAAGAAAGACATCAGTAAGACTTAATCAATTAAAAATGATCAAGCTCTAACACAAGGTCAAATCTATACTAAATTGAAAAAACCCAACAAAACCACCAATTTTGATGTGACTCTTAGCTCTATTAGAAAAACCAACAAGCCCAAGGAAGAAATAGATAATAGGGATCCAAAACAGACTTCCCTACTATTTATGGTTACCATTAGCATGGTAGTCTAAGAAAAAAATAAATTCCATCACAAGAACGATACATGCTTCCCACTAAGTGACCTCAATCAATTTTCCCAATTAAGATACAATTTTTTATTTCCAACCAATATCAACCTCTCTAAACCCAAAAGCATATGAAAACCTCTAACCACACTCACATTAAAAAAATTCTAGAAATATATTAAGAGAAAGAGAAATATAGTGGGTCTACACAATATATAAGAGTACATGCTAAGAAAAAACTAATGGAAATATTAATGACATAATAACTTATAAACCCAACCATCAATAATTCATAATTTCCATAATAAACACATTCAAAATCCCTTAAATATAATTTCTTACTCTCTAGGTGAGTGTAAGGTATTAAGAATCCCAAAATAACCCAATATCAAGAGCACTCTAAAAATCATATGAATATAACCATTAGTCCATCAACTAACACCCCTAATCTAAAAAAAGGGAAGGAGGAATTAACTCCGAGCATGCCCCATCAAACAATATGGATCCAACATAAGGTCAAAGAACATATGTAACCTAAGACCTTATACTTGGGGAAATAAGCACAAAGATCCCATCAAATTAACCAATACTATCCCATGTGCATTCTTAGTTAGTTTTGTATCCATCAAATTCACCTAAAGAAAACACAAAGTTTGACCCATTTCCAATAATACCAAACAAAATCTCACTGCAACTATAGTCACATAAAGTCTTTAAAAGACCCAACCACATCAATAAAGAAAAAGAAAACCTCTAAACATCACAATTAGAAATAGAAACTTGGAAATACATAAGGAATCACACCCACCAAAAATCTAACTATGACCTAATCCAACTAAAAATCTCAATGGATGATCTCCTAGATCTAAAGACACTCAAGAATTTTCTTGGAGGGATAATTAAAATAGGACCATAAAAAATTATAATAAATAAAACCTACAACCTACTAACCCAATAAAAAAATGTCTCAACCCAAAAAAATAATACAAAGAGATATACATAGGCCTTGAAGAAGACTAAAACTTATTATTTCAAAATGGTTTTAAATATTTTCAGTTTTAACATTTAAATTAAATGAAATTTGTTAAAAATCAGTTCAAAATCCTATAATTCAGTAAAAACTGCAAAAAAATTTAAAAAAAATTAAACCCAAAGTCACCACTCATAGTTTTTTTTCATTTTCTGAGACACCAATACCCAAAAAAAATTTACTTTACAATAAAATAGATTTCAATCATCACCCAAAGTCAAAAAACTAAACATGATCAAAAAATAATTTTCAAAATACATTTTAATAATAATTTTTTTTTGACTAAAAATAAATAATTTCCTAAAATTCCACTTAAGAATCAATTTAAAACATTATAAATTATTTGCTAAATTTTTTGACCCATTTTCAACCACCAGATCCACTTTATTAATTTTAAGACAACATTTTTTTAATTTTAAAACCTCGATTTTTTTTCAAAAATTGTGATTTCCAAAAGGTATAGTGGATATATATAACTTTTACACGTGTCTTGGAGGGCTATGTTCCAGTTATACAATTACTTAATAGAGTTATATCAAGCCATGTACTTTGGCCACACATGGTTTTATAGACCATGAAAGCTCACGAGTACCACTAATTCAATTCTAATTTCTCTACAAAGAATAATATATCACAAATAACTAAAATATATCAAGAAATATTAAATTTAATTGTAAAAATTTTAGAAAGAATCAAAAATAAAATCATTAAATTGAAATCAGTATCCCGATTTCCCTAAGAATTCATTTTTCATCACGAGTGGTGGTGATCAGGCCCCGACCCATGACCTACCTCATGAGGCTCGATAATCATATCTCAATCTATCATACATCTCAAATAACAAGGGATACTTTAATAACCTAGTTCCACTTAGTAATCTAGTTCTATGATACTATTATTCACAAAAAATACTAATTTTTCTCTCCATCGAACTCCCTAGTCAGTCCACAACTTCCTATTGGTACATTCCTGATTGCCACGGTGTGGATTAAAGTGCCATGGGCTTCATAATTTACTAGTGGGAATGATTTATTCCATAAAAATGTTTATGAAAAAAATAAACATGTTAATGTCTTGTCTATATGTTGGAAGTCTAGACTAGTATCAAATAATAATTTTACTATAAAATAAAAAAAAACAAAATAAAAAAACTATCCCATCCCTCTTCTCACCCCAGTCTCCCTCTCCTGCAATGAAAACCATAGGCACCCCTAGTTCCCTCTTGGCCTCAAATAGATATAGATACTCTTCATCCATAGAAATAAATAAAAATTATTACATGGTCAATGTGATAAGGGAAACATTAAAAATATAATACAAACATATCTCAATGGTAATATACAAGTCACCATCCACAACTAGAGTATTAATACCCCACAGGCAGTGATAAAGGAACTAAAAATTGAAACTAATAAGTAATGATAGACATGGACCCCTCACTAGGAACAATAGGGAAAACACATGATTGACCCAATCTATGAATTAATTATTCACCCCCTTCTTAGGAATATTAGGGAACACACAGTTGGCCTGTGTGGTTTAACTAACAATACATTATCCATGTAAAATGGCTCTAATAAGAATTTTACATCCCTCTCAGAGTTGGTATAAAATTAGACTAATTTTTTAGGCTAAACATGTGAACGAACCTAAAATCCAAAAATTTGAAATTCTCAAGGTATTTACACCATAAACTAATCACCAAAGCCAAAAAAAATTATTTCAAATATTAATAATAAGAACAGTCAGTATGTGATACATTATCACATGATCAATAATTTGAGTGGGTGAAAAACATTTGTTTTAAATTTGGAAAGATACAAATAACTAATAATAACAAAAATATATTGATGAAATGGTCAATATTTTTGGTCCTTCTATATTAGATATACCACAAAGTCAAACATAATATTAAAGTGATGCATGTTAGGAAAAATATTTGCCATAATTGTCATGAAATATTGTTAACTATTAAAGTTAATACTAAGGTTGGTTTTAAGGGAAAATTGTTCTTACTTACAATGGAAATATTTTTGGAATTAGATCCCACTTATATAGGAAAGTGTATATACTTTCCTCTGGACTTTCATACATCATCCAAGAGGGAGAAAATAACTTTTTTTCAATGAATTCATGGTACCAATGTGCTTAAGGGTTATTCTTAAAATTTTAAAAATATTGTCTCATTAAAATATTTAAATTTAATAGGCCTACAAACTAATGATTATAATTTTATGATGAAACAAATACTTTCAATTTGACTACATGTAATATTAATTATTTATGTAATATTTATTATTACAAGGTCGTATTAATTTTTCAATTCTATTTATAGTGAAGTGATAAATCTAAATTCATTAAAAAAAACTGGAGAACAAAGCATTAGATATAAATTTTCATTTTTAAATGTAATTTTCACTAATTCTATAGCTATAATTATATATTTAATAGTTCATTTGGTGCAAGAAATAAATCTATGTCAACCTATATACTTATGTTGAATATATCATTTTGAAAGGTATAAGAAGATATTAGAGTGTTATGTTAAGAATATACATCTACTATAAGCCTCCATTATTTAAAATATATTTCTAAGAGGTGATAATGTTATAAAATTAATACTTATTTAATGTTATGAAAGTTGGATTGTCTATATCTCACTCTGAGTGAGTTTTTTTGGGGTAAAGGGGATTTATGGATCAAAAATAATGTCACAGATAGGAGAGAAGATAATACTGACATATTTATACATCTTGGATAACATAAATGAGGTTTAGTTATATATGACATCACATATTAATGAATTAAATACATTATATCTAAATAAAAAATACATGTAGGTAATTAATGAGAATAAAAAATGTATTCCATGGTTTAAAGAGAAAATGACTCATGAATCAGATGCATGTAAAAAAACGAGATGGTTATCTGGTAACCCATGTTTAAATTTGAAAACATGATCAAGGTATGAAATTAATGGATATATATTTTATACCAAATATCATGAAAATTGAAATTCAGTTTATAATAACGGTGTATTGGTCTTCACTAAAGCAATTCATTTTTAAGTGAAATAGGTAAAAAACCAATTTGTATATCCATTGTATATTACAGAGTTTTTGAAGATATATGGGAGATTTGTTATATGAAATATTAAGTTTCTGAATTCAAGTGTAACTAGGTTGTTGGTGCTAATAGAGTTAAACATGATGAATTTTGATTCACACAAATAGATATGAATATATTGGGATATATAGATAACCCTTTTATCATGGAAACTCTTAAAAAAAACTTTATATGTTCTTGATCCATAAAATGATTGGTTTTCTATTGTTTTTCAAGGTGAAAAAATATTTTGGTGATGAGAAAAGTTGAGGATGATGGTAACCTATGTGACATCCCTACATCCACAATAAAATTATCAAAGGATGCCGACAACCATGACATAGACATGGCTCATTCTATATAGAATGATCATGTACTATATATTTATTACCTGTTTAAAATTTTAAATTATATAAAGTATGATTTATATATATTATATTATTTATTTAATTAAATTATTTTAAAAAATATCAAAAATTCTTTTAATACTCTAAAATTCATTAGACAATGAAATGAATTTTATTTTGATATTTTTATCATTTTTTATTATTACTTATGATTTTTTTCTTTCATATATATCATTTCACATCTCATAAATGTTTTCATTATTTATCTTACCATTAATATCTTCTAATTTTGAAAAATATTATTACATTCACATTCTATTTGGGTTTGTGTGTACTATTTTTCAATTTTTATTCTATTTTATATGTCTAATATTAGATCTATATCATATTTTATTAAGAGTTTACTAATTTGATTCATAGGAATATGTATGATAAAACCAAAAATTTGTATCAATAATCTCAGAAGGAAAATCTTGTAATACCCATTTTTTTAAAAGAAAACTATGTTTGATTGGGTATTTAAGATGCAACACTAAGCCCAAATAAACCATGAAATATTACAATTTAAATACGACCATTATAACCTAGCCATGAAATAGGTAGGTATGAATTAGATTAAACGCTTTATTAAATATATATAATCATCCTACTCAATATAAATGTATTAATAAAATCTTAGTAAATAATCACACATTTTTAGTAAAGTCATTCTATTCTTCAAAAATAAGTTTTCTTCAAAAATCACTTTTATTTATTTTCATGAGAAAATATTATAATTAATTTCTTTAAATTTTTGAAATTTTATTTGATAAAAAAATATCATTTTTTAAATCATCATATCAAAATTTTCTTACTATAATATTTTTTTAAAAATATTTATTTTTCATTGAATAGTTAAAAGAATATTTATTTTTGTTAAAATCTGAATTTTCTTTCAAAGTGATTATAAAATCATATTCTATTTTGATTTTTTTTTCAAATTTAATTAGTTAATTTTGATTCAAAAAAAATCTAATTATAGACTTTGTAATGAATTATGCACTTAAAAATAGTATAAAAACATTTTTATACTTAAAGAATCATTTTTATAAAAAACATCTTTTGACACATTTTTATGTTAAATTTTAAATTAAATCGTACCAACTATATGAAATGAATCTTGAAAAATCAATTATATATTTGGAATCAAAAGTTACAAAATTTTTAAATAGACCCGTTTTATTTTTAGTCATTATGAATAATAACTATAGTAAATATTTAAAAACATAGAAAGGGTAAATCAGATAATGAAGGTTAAAAATAATATGATAAGGACTATAAATTTACCCTAAACCAACCTTTATCCTATTATATGAGAGAATTTTGGAAATTTACATCCAAATATTTAATATATGGCCACTTTTTTCCTTGTTTCTTTGATTTTAATTTTTATAATATTTAAGTAAAAAATAATGAAAAATGTCACTGTATATCTTTTAATAACTATAATATTTTATGATAAGAGTAAAAGAAACTTATGTTCAGTTATAAATATTTATTTGAAATATAAATTATTTTTTGTCATGATAATTTATTTTCAATTTATTGTAATGAAATAATTACCTTAAATGCTTATACAACATGAACATAATATTTATTGAATTAATAGAAAAAAACAAATGATGTTAAAAACAATAAAATTAATTTAAATTGAATGAATTATTCCATTAAAATATTTTTTACATAATTATAACATTTTTTTGATGTTTTAAAGAATTTTATTCAAATTCCATTACTTTCATTTTGTTTTCAATATCAAATTAAACGAATATTTCAAAAAATGACATTAATGATATTTTATAATAAATATTATTTTATTAATTATTTAAAATACCTAAAAATATTATATTAGATCTATTAATTTTTATCTGGTTGGAGATATTTACTATGGTCAAATTATTGGACAATTATCCTTTTATAGTAACTATATTGACCTCTAAAATGTAACAACGTTGCTATCATGATAATTGTCAAAAAGGGTTAACATGTGTTAAAAAAAGAGATAATGTTAAACACATAACCTAAACCTACCCAATTTTTGTTATTTTTGTAGGATTTGGCACATATTCATAATATATTCTTACATATCTATATTATTTCTTTTTTACCCTGAAAATTAATTTATATTAATTTAATATTTTAAGAAATTCCAAAAGTGCACTTACTCACACTTATAAAAGGGAAGATTCAGAAAATAACTTCAAAAATACCTTTATTAATTCCCTTACCATCTATTAGAGTCCTTATTTTTTTATAAAATACATCTAGGAAGGATTTGGGTGTAAACCTAGAGTGGCTGTCCAAAGAAGAGGTATCATTCTTAAACGAGTTTATTTGTTTATTTATTATTCCACCTAATAAAAATATTATCCAAACATGATGAAATATTAATAAAATTATATCAAATATATTCATATGTTATTATGTTAATGAAGTAACCTATATACTTCTCCTCTTCCGTCAAACTAGAAATGAAATTGTCGATCGTCTCTACGATGAACTACTGCCACACGAACCGATGTAATTTGTTTTACATCATCGCCTCTCATGGATGGATGTAATGATATATTTAAGTAATATATATGATTTTTATGAAATAATTATACTTTTTTTAATTATAATATCACATACACATTCTTACCTTTAAATATTTTTGTAAACTATAATGTCACTCATGCGTACACGTGGACTACCACCTATATGAATCGATGTGATTATTTTTTCATTTTATTTTTATATGTACGGTGATAAGGTTGAATTTAATGAATATATATCATACATATAATTTATTAATGATTATTCAATGTTTAATTACTATTTTTTTCTTTTTGTTTCCATTAGTTAAAAAATTAAAACAACGTTCATGTGTTTGTATGACCTACCATTTCTATGAAATGTGTAATTAATTTTTGAATCTCTATATTTTATAGATTATTATAAATAAATATATAATAAATATATATGATATTTATATTATGGATAAATTCTAGATATTTTGGAACCATGATCAAATGAAAAGGAGTGAAACTACCAAATCAAAACATTCAAGAAAAACAAAGCAGTTATTTCCCAAAACAAGGATTTTAACAAATAATTATTAATAAATAGGTGATAAAATATTATAATTAAATAATATATGGTATGATATATAATATTATTGTTATTTAAAATATTTTTAATAAATTTATATTTATTATATAGGATGTTTAGACACATACAAAGGGAATCAAACCCTAACTAAGGGTTTCTCATCTCATTTTTGTTTCTGCAAGACTTATGGCATATTTATCTCACTATAGTCTTTACTAGTGGAATTATTTGATTTTTATAACTTAAAACCAATTTGTTTTCATATTCAATGTTTACTTATATAAATTAAATGTTTTACATTCATTTTCCTTTATTTAAGTACCTAAGATACCAAAATAATGTTTTTAAGGAAAACCAACAATGTTTTTATACTTGGTTGAGAATATTTATCTTATATGTACATAGTTTCCTTAAAATATCTAAAATTATTTTTATTGTTCTATAGTGATTTATTAATGACATTATTACCAATTTATGAATTTTTATTTTTTTTAAAAGTAATATTCTTATCATTTTCTAAATGACATACTTTTTAACTTTTTTACTAAAGTGTGAAATGTTTTTTTTTTAAAATTATTGGACATTAATAGAATTTCCCACAATCTTATCCACTCATTCATTTAAATATTAATTTACAAGTTTAAAATATTATTTTCAAAGATTTTTTTTCATTAATATATGGGAAATATTTAGATCTTAAATAAGAAATTTCAAAGTGAAAAGGGTATTTTCCTCAATAAATATTGCATTGATATTTTGAATGTTTTTAATATATGTCAACATAATTTATTTAATATCATGATTTATAATGGTTTAAATCTTATGATAACATCCACCATATTTATTTGGATTGTTTATGATCATATTGACTAGGGAAATTATTGATATTCCACATGCTAGTTCATCCAATACAGGCAGTTATTGATTTTTAAGGAATGTTAATTAAGTTATTTTTTTATTCATATGATGAATGCATTGGAATAATTTAGTGGCACAAGGGACCTTGAATTACATATCCCCTTGACGTATCAATAGGAATCATGATAAAAACTATATTTTTTATTTGGATGAGGCATTACCCATTCATTTAAGAAGTCTTCGAATAAGGCATCAATGGTATGTTTTAAATGTTTGTAATTATCAGTTTTATCATTATGAAATTATTTATTAATGTCCATATAATTATTAAAAAATTTATTATATCCATGGATAAGTTTTTTAGCTAATGTGACTATTTATATGGAATCATTTGATCTTCATTTACTCCAAGCATATTATTCTTAATACTCAAATTATTGATTAAATTGACTATGTTTTTAGTTATATACTATACCACATTGATTATGGGTTATTTAATCATGATAGTTTCATTTTTGATGACCTTTACTGACCATATAAGATCACCTATATTTTTTTTCATTTCCCAAGGTATGGAGAATTAATATTTGAATATATTCAAGTATAAGGAGGCGACCTTATTACATACATAATATTGAATTTAGTTAATAAAAAACATCCTTTTACATTGAGGATATTTCCAATTTTAGAGCTTTACAGAATAGGTACAAAACATTCATAACATTACACATTGTTACATAGTGGATACCATAAAAACAGTTTCCATTTTTCACAAAATATAAAACATTAAAACTTAAAACAAGACTCCTTGACAATTCTTTAACATTTAACATGTCTTCCTTCCTTGTATTACACATCCATTAACCGGTGAAAAATCATTTAAAAACTTGGGATGAGCACAAAATCTCAGTAAGGGATCAAAAAGAAGGAAAAATCACATTAGTCCATGAATACACATAACGTATGAAAACATTTTCAAAAGACATGATTTTCAACCATAAATACTTAATTCGTGTAAAATGAGATTTAAACAAGATCCAAACAAACATGAGAACATAAATATAATCATAGAGTTATCTTGGGTAGTTACTTACATAATCTTGTAACCATCTTGGCTACCTTAAAATTTGTAACCCTCATGACTACCTTACTTTTTGTAACCATCATAGTTACACTTGGAGTAACCATACGGCCGACCTCCAACTTAATCATACCCAATGAATTGGGGGGAAATATAGGTCCCACCCTTAATCATAAAAAATTCCCAATAACCAAAATATAATCATACAACATGAATAATTCCATAAAAACATTTCTTTGGAATTTCGTAAAACCGAATTTAAAAAGAGGATTTTAAAGAAAAGCCCCTTATAAATATCATACAATTGAAGAGAGTCTTAATAGAGTGGATAGAGTATGTATATATACTATAAATACACATAATAAAACATAATATAAACATAAACCATCACACAAACAATTTAAATATAACATAAAAAATGAAGTAGAAGGTTAACCCAAAGAATGGAAATCAGGTTAAGAATTCCCTTACCTTAGGATTGTATTACTTCAAACTTGTTTAAAACTCTTGTATAATGGTTAAAATAGTGTTATTAGTATTTTACAGAAACATTTTCATGTATATATTATATTATATGGTCATTTCATAACCTTATTTCACCCCTTAATTGTTAGTATTTTGTTCCTTGCATTATTTTGGGTGAGTTCTTTTATGATTTTCACGATTGGTTCATGATGAATTGTTCTTATTGATTGGAAGTGAAACTATAGAATTGGAATGGAGTAGTATTTACATATTTCTAGTACCATAATTTCTACCATTTATCACTTTTATACTTTATATGAGAATGAATTATAAGTTAAAACATTAAGGATGTTTGTATAGATCATTTTAGTGGTTTTTTGATAATAAAAAGCTCATTTTGTCTTTTAAAATATAACCTTGAGTAAAAAAGAATTACAGATCCATATATGAGTCATAAAACATATATTATAACCTGGTTCAACCATATAAATGGTTTCATGACCAGACTTGAAATAATTAATGGAAATTGAAAATACATTGTCCACGATGTCGGAAATTCGACACAAATGGACAATGTTTTTTATTATTTAAATAAGTGTAAGAGGAGAAGAATAATGATGCGGAATTTTCAATAAACATGAGAATATAATTAATATAAATTATTCTAGAGATTTCATGCCTCTTGTATTAGAGTGAGTGAGGAAATAAGAAAAAGGAATCATGAAATAAAAGAAAATCTTGAGAAATTTCTCATGAAAATTCAACAGCCTAACAACATCTCTTAAAATTTCATAAAATCAAGATTGATGAGAGGAATGGAATATCTCATCATTAATACAAGATATTGACAGTAAGGGGGGAATATTTAATGAAATATCCCAACACGATACAAATGGAATGGAAGAGAATAACATAAAATGAAAGAAAAGAAATAAAATAAAAGAGGATGTTTACCTCTTGATCTCTTCTCCATGAGATCCTGCTTAAGGGCATTGATTTTGATCTTTTGGTGAGACCAGCAGCTCTAGGACGTGGGGAAGAATATTTTGGAGGTAATTTGGCAAAAATTAGACAATGATCAAGGCTTGAGAGGTGTGGGAGGAATAGGGGAGTGAGGGTGGTATTTATAGTGGAGGAGGGGAGGTATTTTAGATTATTTTAATCATTATTATAATATTTTTTATCAATACTATGAATTATATCAAATAAAGTGGCCCTAAATAGTGATAATATCATGTGAGTTTGAACCAAGTGTCCTTGAATCACTTTTGATGTCATGAATAGTTAATTTTACTGATAATTTGATTATATGGTATTTTATCATATTTCACTATTCACTGAAAATTCAAGAGTTTCAGAAAAATACCAAAAATTTACCCCAACCATTTTTCGATGTGTAGAATTCAAAAATTAACTCCATTTTTAAAAATTCATTTCTATTTTTTTTAATTTAATTTTTAAATAAGGTCACAGTTTATTTGAAAAATAACAATATTGAAGTGCAATTAGTTTTATGTGACATTGGAAAATTAATTAAGATCCCATTATCCTATTGTCTTGGGAAAATAAAATAATAATATTATTTAATATTCATTAGGGTCATATGACTCTTCATATTACTATTCATAAGGGTATGTTACTATTCACCAAAAATCAAGTTTGTTATATCAGACTCCAAATAACATACTGAACACAATTGTAGATGACAGTTTCTTGAAATTCAGAATATAGAAGTAGAAAAGTTATGTTTTAAAGGCTAATTAAAAATATCTATTTAAAACAAAGTTCCATGAATTTCAATTTATCTTTAGAAAAACTTGGGGTGTTACATCAAGTATGAAGAATATTTAATTTCACTATTCTTTTTATTTCTTGTTTTCGAATGTAATGTGAGATTCAATTATTAATCTAGTTTACCAAGACTAATAAAATATTTGAACCTTTAGGACGTTATTCCTTTTATCTAGTTCCAGTGTAATAATGTAACAATCGACTATGGGCTACTATAGTTGGGTCCTTTATAGTTGGTATCAAAGAAAGTTTAGTAGAAACCTTAGGAATATGATTTAGGAAATAATTGGTTAGGGAATATAACCTTATAAATTAATTTGAGGATAAGTATAAGTATATGAAACCATCTTAAAGTTTTTATAAGGTATATATTACATGGTTTTCCTAGAAATACATTTCCTTTTGGATATTAAAAGTGGATTCTATTTTAGTATAGATACATCTAGGGGTAATGAATGTGAAAAGAGTTTGTTGTGTATATCTCAAATATCATTCTAGTGTCTGGTGAGTGTTCCCTTATTAGGCACCTAGTTTGACACTCCTGCGGGATGTTCTTGGGTTAATTCACATTTTATTTATGAACCATCATGAAGGTTTTGAATATATTATGATTAATGGATGATATAAGGTAAACCTAATGTGTCATAGATTGAAAATAATATGTAATGATTTAAATAACATATAAACGAGTTTCCATAATTATGACTATTGTTGATTGCACCATGAATTTTGGTTTTATTCAATGGTTTGAATGAGGAGGACTGATTTTAACACTGATTGTGATAGAAAATGAGGTGATTCTCAGAAACAAAATGGAATGATGATTAAAGTGTAAGATACTATGGTTATGCCTAATAAGTTATCATGATATATTATTATAAACCTGTACTTTAACCAAATCTCAAACTCATTAAAGAAGAGAAAGATTAAGTTCACTAATAGTTCAGGTGGTGGAGATAATTAAGTAAAGACGATTCAATTTCCTTGATATTAGAAATGTGTGAAGAGATACCCATGAGAATGTCTCAAAGTAATAATAAAATGTTCTATATGTGTAAAATAAGGGGATAGAGTAATGAATTACCAAGGAAAATGAAAAGTTTAATGAAGGGAAATAAATTCATTCCCACATATCCATTTATAGTTTATTGTGTTAAATTTGGGGAACCTAGGAATTATATGATTCGATTCCATCTTCTAAAGGTTAATTCCTAGAAAAAAGAAGGACCTATGTTATTCCAATCATTTAAGTGGGTGTATTGAAGTCTTTATGTATTTGTATTTGAGAATTATGCTGTGTAAGTATCTTTATCAATGATATTATTATTAAAAGAATTATTAAACATCTAAAGTTTGTTACATAATAGTTTTTATTTAAGTATTTGAAAACATATGTTGAATTATACTAATAACCATGAAAAATGATTTATTATTAATTTAATATTTTTGGAAAACATAGGATTAAGGGAATGATAACCCTTAATTTATGACTACTTTTGAGTTAATAATGTTTAGTTGGGATAAAAAGAAGATTAACATTGATGAAATAAATAGGATAATGATTTTATGACAAAGTAATTTTGGTCATCTTTATTGATGTTTATTGACCTTTTGGATTTATGGAATATATTAAATATCCAGTGATTAGTAAGGATTGTGTTAATTTTTGGAGGAATATATGACTTTATGTGAGATTTAATTAAGAGTTATAGATACAATAATGGGTTCATAAGTTTAAGTTTGATCATATATTAAAAGGCATAGAAAACCCCTTTGAGGTTTTGAGGAATGATATTTTGAGGTAATTTTAAACTTTTACTAGGTTTCTGGAATAATAATATATTTAGGTTTAAATATATATTTTGGTTATTCTATGAGCTTATGTAAAGTCAATTAGATAGGGAAATGTAGATAATCTTTAGGGTTGAAATGTGATTCATTGAAAATGTGATATTTTTGGAGATATTTATGGTCAAGTTAAAGATTACCTTTATTTTTAGTTTCTAAATTTTATTCATGATGTTTTGGTGAATTTCACCACATTATAAGACCATATAGTGATTTATCAAGGTATATTGGGATTTTATTTTTTGGGTTGAGATATATACAACCCTTCTGTTTAAAAAGTGATTTAACATGAACAAATATTTGGGAAGAATTCCATTAAGTTTTTATGAATGTAACAAGAAAGGTATGAGATAAAATTTGAGTATAAAAATTATTTAATATTAATTTTATTTAGATTATTTGGTATGTAGGGTAATTTATGAAATGATCAAAGTATAATTTTTTTAATTATTATAGAAATGTAATATTTAAATGTATTATTTCATTATAATAGGGAATAAATATTTTGTATATCATCTTTAAATATGATAAAAATTTAGTTTTGGATAATATTTAAAGATATAAGTAATATATTGATACCTTTTTGTGTATTATGAAGTTAATTTTAGTTCTTCTAGCATAAAAAAATAATTTTGAATAATTATCATTTAGAGAAAAAGATGCGATTTTGGAAAAAATTGATTAAAGGATGAAATTCTACTTATCAAGAAAGTATATTTCCTTATTTTATCAATATAAATGGTAAAGTAATTCCTCAAAAGGAAAGGACTTGAAAATAAAAAAATTATCATATTACCATCTATTTTTATGTAGTGATGTTTTTTAACACCTCATTGTTTTATGGTTTTATAGTTGTTAGCTTTCTCATGGTCATTCAATTTATTGTGATAAATGATCTCTGTAACTCTCTATCATTATTTTTAAATTATTTTTTTATTCCCTATAAATATTTTTTCTTATCACTAATGTTCTTATATTTGGAACCATTAGTATGTGATTCCCTTCATATTTCCTTTTCCCATTTTTTAAGAGAAATTTTTATTAAACCTTATTACGATGTGGGATTTCATCAAATGTGTTTTAAGAGGTCAAACCCTTATTTACCAAGACCAAGTTTAATTTGTGAGTATTAAATTTATTAATGTTAGGAATAATGTAATACCACATTGTGGTTTTTAATCTAAAAATTTGTTTGATAGCGTATACTACACACAACACCAAACCTAAATGAACTATGAAATATTATTATTTAAATATGATCATTATACCCTTGCCATTGAATTGTAAGGGTTTAATAGGATTAAATTATTTATTTAATTTATATAAATTTACTATAAAATATATATTAGTTTCTAAATTCTGGGTAATTAATTACCCTTTTCTTTAAAGTCATTTTAATATTCAAAAATACCCTTTTTTCAAAAAAGGATTTAATTATTTTTATTGAGGAAATATTATAATTAATTTATTTAAATTATGAAATTTTACTTTAAAAAATATATATCATTTTTGAAATCATAATATTAAAATATATTATAGCAAAATTTTGAGATTTTATTAAAAATATTGATTTTTCAATGAGTAGTGAAAAAATACTGATTTTTATTGAAAACTGTAATTTAATCTAATTTTTTTACAATGAAAAATTTTATATTGAATTTTATTTAAAATTTAATTAGTTTTTATTAAATATAATCCATTTAAAATCATTGGAATTAATTTTATACCTAAAATGAGAATAAAAATATATTTAGAATTGGATTCAATTTTTCTGAAAAACTGTTTTTTTCATATTTTGTGGGTTTAATTTTAAATTAAATTATATGAATTCCATGAATTGAAACTTGAAAAATGAAATAAATATTTTGAATCCTAAGGTCTAAATTTTCAAAATGGGTTATTTATATTTTTAGTAATTATGAATAGTAACTATATTAAATATTTATTACCACGGTACCGGTAAATTGTGTAATTTAGGTTAAAAATAATATGATAAGGACTTAAAATTAACACTAAAACTTGAATTTATCTTATTTTATAAGTGGATTTTAGACATTTAAATATAATTTAGAATATATTTCCTCTTGTATATTTCATTCATTTTTACCTTTATAATATTTAAGTAAAAGATAAAGACAAAAATATCACTTTCTTGCTTTTAATAACTATAATATTTTATGATAAGGATAAAAGAAACTTATGTTTGGTTATAAATATTCATTTGAAAGATAAATTATTTTTTTCATGATAATTTATTTCTAATTTCTATTAATGAAATAATTACCTTAAATTATTATGCAACGATGACACAATATTTATTCAATAAAAAATAAAATAAAATAAATGATTTTATATATATTAAAATAAAAAAAATATATAAATTATTATAATCCAAGAATTTTTAGATAAATATAACATTTTAGCGATGTGATAAAATATTATATTCTAATTCTATTACTTTTCATGTTTTTTTCATAGTCAAATTAAATGATTAGTTCCAAATATGACATTAATGATGTTTTATAATAAATAATATTTTATTAAATGGTTTAAACTTCCTAAAAGTCCTATATTTTTAAAATTATTTTTTAATGGATGAATATATAAACCATGGTTAATTTAGTTTCCAATTTTCCTTTTATAGTAAAAATATTGACTTCTAAATAATAAAAATTTTGTTACCACGATAATTGTCAAAAAGGGTTAACTCGGGTTAAAAAAAAGTGATAAGGGTACAAAACTAACATAAACATGTAAAAATTTTATTTAATGACTTTATTTATATCTAACCTTATTCTATATTTTAATTATATTAGTTTTTATCAATTTTTTTGAAAATTAATTTATATGAATTAAATATTTTAGGAAATTCCAAAAATGCCTCTCTCCTCAGTTATAAAAGAGTACCTCCTCTCCTATTTTAGTGACAAGTAAAATTCCTATTGGTTCAGCCATGAAATACTGAAGTAATTGTGTTAAATCCATTACCACATCTTAGAGACATTTTTTTTATTTTAAAACCGTCAATGGAAGTCTTTTTGTGTAAACCTAAAGTGGTTGTCCGAAGAAGAGGTATCGTTCTTAAATGAGCATTTTTTTATTTTTTATTCAACCTACTTAAAATATTACTAAACCATTAATAAATAATGACAAAAATATATTAAATATATTGATATTTTTTTATTTCAATGGAATAACCTGTATCCCTATCCTTTTCCATCAAATTCGAAACAAAACCATCGATCATGTGTGTGCCAGACTACCACCTTGCCAACCGATGTAATTCATTTTTCATAACAACCTCTCACATATGGATATAATGGTGGATTTATTATAAAAATATGATATATATAACATAAATTAACTTTTATAATTATAATATCACATATACCTTCTTACCTTCCAATTTATTGTAAAATAACATCGCCGCTCATGAGCACATGTAGACTACCACCTCCACGAAGCGATGTTATACATTTTTCATTTTATTTTAACATAGATGGTAATAAGGATAAATTTAATGAATATATATAACATATATGATATATTATTTAATATATATAGTTTAATTACTATTTAATCGTCATTTTTTTCAACCTTCAAAAAATGAAAACAACTTTCATGCGTACGTATGACATACCATCTCAATGAATGGTGTGATTCATTTTTATATCTATATATTTTATGTACTATTATAAATACATATATAATTAATATATATTATATTTATATAATGTTTAAAATTATGGATATTATTTATTCCTGATCAATGTAAAATGACCGAAACTACCAAACCAAAACATATATGAAAAACGAACCAGTTATTATTTCGAACAATGATTTTAACAAAGAATTGTTAATAAATAGGTGATAAAAGTTTACAAATAAATAATATATGGTGTGATATATATGATAATGGTTTTGTAATAGATACATAATAAATATATATCTATTATGTAGGAGGTTCAGTCAAATATGAAGGAAGTCAAACATGAGGTAAGGGTTTCTTGTCTCACTTTGGTTTTTGTGAGACATATGCCATATTCAACATTTGATTATTTCATGTGGTGTATATAATAAATATTTGATATGATATTTTAGGACCCCAATTATATTAATTTCATATAATATTTCATTTTAATATTATTTATTTCATGGGAGTTATGATTCAAATGTTACCAAAGCGGAAAGGGTTTATTTCACAATCTCATAATTATTCAAGATTATTTATGTTTATGTCTTTTATGGGATAATTATTTGATATTTCTATATGAAAAACAATATAATAACTTTTTATATAATTATTTATATAAATTATTGTTTTTAATTTCATTTTACCCACTTTAGGTACTCAAGATATCCAAAAAATATTTTTAAAGAAAACTAGCCTTATTTTTCAACTCGAGGAGGGAATATTCACTTCCATGCCCATATTCTCCTAAAAATATATATGATAGTATTTTTAATATTATAAAATTATTTAATAATTAACTTTTCACCATTTTTTCACTATTTTTAAAATGGTTTAAAATGAATCTTCTTGTCATTTTCCGAACAAGGTACTTTTTGACCATTTTACAAAAGTCTGAAATAAATATTTTTTAACTTATTCAACATGAATGAAATTTACTTACATCATGGAAAATAATTTATTTGAAGCATAATTTACAAGTATACATGGTTATTTTTAAATAAAAATATTTTCAAAATATTGAATAAATTTTTATATTTTAAATAACTAATTTTAAAGTGAAAAGGGTATTTTACTCATAAAATATTCTAGTGAGATTTTGGAAGTATTTTCATTTTTTTCAATATAATCTGATGAATATTATGATTTAATGAGGTTATAATATTATTATACCGTACAACATATTTTTTTTATGGATTATGATTATCTTTACTTGGGAAGGTATTAATATTACATATTCAAGATATTCTAAAACAAATATTTATTGATTTTTAAGGGAGGTGAATTAGTTTAAGTTATTAAAATATTTGATGAATTAATTTTAATTATTAAGTGATGGGTGGGGATTGAAATTAAAAATCCCCTCAACACATTGGTAGGTCACATGAGAAAAACTAGGTTAGGTACTTGGTTGAGACATTACCCATTTATGTAAGATGTCTTTGCATGAGGCTTCGATGGTAAGTTTAAAATATCTTGAATTATGTATTCCCTTATTATAAAATCATTTATTTATTTCCATATGATTATTTGAATAGTTATAATATCCATGGATAATTTTTTAGCTGATGTAATTATTTATATTGAATAATTTTATTACTATTTAATCCTTTCATATTATTCATCATGATCGATTTATTGATTAAATGACATGTGTTTTTAGTTATTTACCTTTCCATATTAATTATAAAGTATTTATTCCTAATTTATTGTACTATATGTTACCCTTATAAGGAATCTAATATCACCCTTATTTTATTTAATTTTCCCAATATACGAGGAATGAATATTTTAATGTGTCATGGATGTATAATATTAACTTTTACTATGTTTTGAATTTTCTTTTTTCCAATTTAATTTGAGATTCAAGTACATATCTTATTTACCAAGACTAATAAATGATTTGGTCCTTTGAAATGTGATTCTTTGTATGTAGTTTCATTGTAATAAAGTAAGCACTAACTCTAGTCTATTGAAGTTGAAGCCTTTAAACCTCTATATTCTACTATCGAGGATAAAACCTATTCTTATATATATATCCTCCCATATTCTACAAGGTATTAAAAAATTCTGGACTCAGTAAACATAGTAAAAAATGCCCACTTAAGTTATCGATTACTCATTGTAAGGATTAGAGGAAATATATTGTGTTTGATGTTAATGATAATCTAAATGGTCCAAATACAAAATTATTTAGAAGTTTTGTGGTTATACAAGATTGATAAAAATATTCTTTTCTTCATTATTGATATATAAGTATCGGCAAGATAACATTAGATCAGCTTTGAGAAACCATTTTGGTAAACTCAATTGTTTTACATTTATTTATCCTGACATGTTTTTAGTAATTTGGATATTCAATTTTCTTTATCCCAATATCAGATGACATATGATACACTTGATACTGAAGAAGTCAATAGGTGATAGTTTTAACTTAATGTAATGAGATAGATGGGTTTGAAGTCAAAATTAACGTTAGATATCGATTTTTTGGGAATATAAAAAGGAAAATCTAGGTCTACTGTATAGTTTTTTAGATGAACAAATATGGAATAAATTTATTTAAAATGTCTATAAGGAATCATTTTGGGTAATATTAATATCGACTACACAAGATGATTTTTTATATAATTATTAATAAATATTAATAAATATTTATTTTTTATTAAATTATTTTCACTAAGTAGATATCATCATGAGAAATAGGTTTAGAATATATAAAAACACACTTCATCTTTTTAAGGGTATATTATTATTAATTATTCCTTCAACAATAATCATTTCTTGTGTATTTAATGATATCTTCCACTGTGAGATACCCCTTATTGAGAATCTAGGACCACCCCTTCCATTTTTTATTCCTTATTCTAGGAAACAAAGAAGAGAATATTTAATAATTTTAAAGATATACTATAAGGAATAATAATTTTCACAATCAAATTGTTATTTTTATTTCAAGTTTTTATATGTAATGTGAAAATAATTTATGTATATAATCGATGAATAATAAAAAATTATTAGATATTTAATTAAGTATTTTCTTATATTATATACCAATATAATAAAGTAAAAACTAGCATAGGGTTACTGGATTCAGGGTTGTTATTGTTTGTATTAGTGAAAATAAAATAATAGAAAACAGACTCTTCTTAGTTCCAATAATGTAAGGGTAAACCTCTATAATCTAGTCATATAAAAAAATATTTTTGTTCTTCATTATTTATTTGTTTCTATTTTGTAGGAAACACTAGATGCTCATTGAACTCAATTTAGATTCCCTGAATGTTTATTGTTTGGATCAAAATCATGATTTTCAAAAAAATAGAACACACAAAATGTTTATTATGAATTTTTAATGAAATATAAAGAAACTTTTATAGAAAACATCAAATTATATTTTTTAAATAATTTATTTTTTGATAGGGTGATCTATAAATATGATCTAAATCATGGTATGAGGATGGTGACTGAACATAAGAATCCCATGGATTTATAAAAATAGATATAGATTAAGGTATAAACAACAAGATTTAACAACCGAGACATATTTCAAAATAATATAATTATTTTTGTCAATGTTTTTCGGTGTTTGGAGAAGAATAATGACAATGATTGTTTATATTATGTTTGTAAATTTTTAAAAGATATCATATACCATAAAAAATAGAATCCCTGAATTGGTATTTCTAAAGGTAAATAAAATTTCATTTAATATGTTTTTATTCATTTTTTGTCTATAATTTATTAATAATACTAGGATTGAAAATGATCTATGTAATAAAAAAAGAAATAGATTTGTTTATAGATGATTGGGGTGAGTACATGGCATTAGAATGATTTGTAACATCAAGTTGAGGTGATTACTTATTATGTTTATTTTTTTTATTTCATGTAGATCATGATGAGTTGAACACACGTCAGTCCGACTCCTGATGTGAATAGTAGCACCAAAAGTGTGTGTTGATAATAAAATATGTCATTTTCATCTAAAATATTATTCCCAAGGTCAATAATTAGAAAATGATCTTATAATGTCTATAATTTAGTAAAATGATCAATAATTCATTTTTGATTTTTAAGAATTTATCGTACATCAATTTGACTCATGAAGTGGATAATGTGACTCAAAGTACTTGTATTCAATATAAAAGGGTCATTTTATTTTAAAATAAGATTCATATAGAAAAAAAAGAAAACATTATTTTATTTTCTTTTATATTTAGGTAAAAAATATATAATTTATTTTTTATATGTATGAATCTATTTTAAATAAATTTAAAACATGATTTGGTTGATATGATTCAAAATGTGTGTTTTTAAATTGGAAAAGTTTTGTTTTACTCTAAAACAGATGTTACGTAGTCAAAAATAAGAAAAAATATTGAATTATCTTGATACATTTGGAAAATGATAAATAATTATTATTTTTTCATATAGGAATATCCTATAAATTAATTAGACACATGATGTGGCTGGTATGACTCAAAGTGAATTTTTCACATTAAAACATTGTCATTTTAGTACAAAAAAGGATTAACATAGCGAGAACTGATAAAAATATCTCCCATTGTCATGATATATAATATCCCATTCTTTTTCTATGTGCATTCCCTTTTGATATTTCTTATTTTTATATGGTTGGTGAGGGTTCTATTTTGGTTTGGAATGATTTGGAGGTGGTTATATATTTTAAGAATAATTTTTTAGGCTGAAAAACAGTCTACAGAAAATTTACATGCCACCTAATACTATTAAACACCGTTTAATATTTAATATGGATAAAATCACCCAAGGAAATGGGGTTTTTAGTGTAAAACATTAAAAAGAATTATATGCCAAATAATGGAATTACACGCAGTGTAATTCCTCAAGAAACAAATTAAAATGTACCATGGGGTTCATTTTTAGTTTCATTCCTTCACACAACTTTACTCCTCTTAACCCTAGAGTGACTATTAGTAGTTTTAGAGTGATTTAATCATATTTGATTATCTCTATTTCGTGTTTGAATCTCAAAAACTCATTTTTTCTTTGGTCTTCTCCCATTCCAAATTCTCTTGAAGAAGTAGTGGAACCTTTTGGACTTTGTTGGTTTTAAGGGTTGATCTTGACCCTAATTTTTAAATTATTATATCTTATTATGTTGTTAATCAGACTATTCTTTATCAATCGAGGGTTATGGTTGGGTGAGTGTTCATCAATGATCTTGAGGAATGAGTTTTATTTATCAATTCTTGTAGTCTTGATTTTACTTGAGTGCATAAAATTGTGTAACTAAAATTTACATGTTTGGGAAATTGCACCTGAATTGAATTGATCAAATTGAATTTCCATGTGATAATGAAATGGGTTCAAATTTGTGTAATTAAAATTTGATTAAATTGTTTAAATGGAATTAGTTAATTAATTTGTTCTGAATTGATTGATGAAGGTAATTAAGGTATTATTAGATTAACCTTTTTAGGGTTAATGGTTTATATAATTAAATATTGTGTAAATGGTTTAATGCTGAATTGTTCATATTATTCCATGTGATTAAAGTGATAAACCATGTTTTTTTGATGAATTTAAATAGTGAACCATGATGTGAA
This sequence comes from Viscum album, assembly GCA_963277665.1. NCBI lineage: Eukaryota > Viridiplantae > Streptophyta > Magnoliopsida > Santalales > Viscaceae > Viscum > Viscum album. The sequence continues at coordinate 121,179,014 of OY728137.1, forward strand.
TAACTAAAAAAAGGTTAATAATGATTAAACTTGATAAATGTGATAAATGTGATGTATGTGATTGATTGATAAATGGGTGTGGGACACAGAGTGATGCCTTAAAATACCATGTGTAATAATTTTGAGTGTGGGACATAGAATGAAGCTTCAAAAGCCCATATAATATAATTATAAGTGTGAGAAACATACTGATGCTTCAAAAGACCATATGTGATAAAAATTAGCTGTGGGATAGGGAATGATACTTCAAAATCCCATGGGGTTCTAGACATGGCGTTCTAGGTCCCAGATATTTGCATTAAACTATATTTCCAAGTAAATGTGATATGAAAATGGAATGAATTAAATTAATTAAAATCATGTTGTAATTAAATGTGATATCCTTTGGGGATGGTTCGTACTCCATCATGAGATGAGGTATTTATTGATGGTTTAGGTGTCACTATGAACCTGGGTAATTATGTGGTTAAATAAAGAATAATTAATTGTGAAAACTATTTTATTGTTTATTGTAATTTATTCTTTATACAACTGCATACACTATTATAGAGTAAATATTGTTTTAGGCACCATTGGTGGAGGCGTATTGAGTTATAATCACACATTTCTCGTAAAAATTGATAAGTACCATAATACAATTCATGTTTTCCAAATAAGATAAGGGTAAGATCCCTATGTTAGATGGAAGATTTGGGATAGAGCATGGATGAGGGAATCAGACATGTTGTCAGGACTTGCTTGGGTAGTTTTTAGAGTTTCTTTATTTTGGATTTAAATATTGAAAATTGATTAATATATGGCATGATATATCCACTATTTTGGTTTGGATATTGTTTTCCTATTTTTTATCATGTGATAATGGTTTGTATTGGTTATGGTATTACTCAGGTTATTGGTTATATTATTTGGTTATTATTTATTTATTTTCAATTTTGTGCTAATTTGATAAAGAATGTATAGTCTCCCCATGTTATAGATTAGAACCTCTCAGATAGTTGGAAGCCTCTAGATTATGGGGAGGCACACTTGGGGTCACATAGGAAACTGGATTGAGGCACTATCATGTGGCACCCGGGTCGAGACATTACAAGGTGGAATCGAAAGGAGTTTTCTTTTCTTTTCTTTTATTTTGTATTACTATTTTGGAAAGTTGGAAAAGAGAATAGGATGGTTTATTACTTGTTCAAGAGATCATGCATTAGAGTAGCTAACCCATGTACAGTGGTAAAACCAAGTACCTAGGGTGGGATTGATGTTATTGATTTGTGTTGTTTCAGTGGAATGTTATTTCACCTTAGGTGATGCACTTATTGTGTGATGTAAATTTTTCTGAGATTTTCTGAGACTTTCTTTTGTGGACTATTTATGGAATTATATTTTTGTATAAATGCATCATTCTAGGAACTCAGGAATTACTATGACATGTATTATTTTAGGCATGCAAAAAATAGAAAGTTCTGGGTAAGTTGTTAAATGAAAATGATTTTTCTTTGGTTTTATAATTAAAATGAAAAGAATCCTAATATAAAATTGAAAATTATAAATTATGATAATTTTGGTAAATTGAAATGGATAAAAGGGTGTATAATTAGAATCCTAATTGGGAATGTGTTTTACCCTTGTTAAACCCCATCCTAGATGAGGGATGGCTGAGTGTAGTGATTTTGCCTCAATTTTGGCCTTGTGGAGGGATATGGAGAATAACTTGTAATGTCTATATGTGAATACCTATTGTTAAATGTGTTATCATTTTCTATTGTTTCTTTAGATGTGTGTTTGTAATTGTAGAGATATGGATCTATGAGGATGCCTATTGATAGGAAAAAAAGAGGATATGGCTCGAAATGTACCTACAATAGTGGAACCTAAGGCCCTGATAGTGCCGAGTGAAGGATATAATGAGTAGTTCTAAGAGAAAATTTAATTCTTTATATAGTTTATTTGAAGCGACCCAGGGATGGTTGTGAAAATTATGTCTAACTTGAAATGAGAGTTCCAATTTCACCACCCTCTGAATTTCACTAGAGAGGGCGGAACTTTGGAAGCTTAGTTCCAGATTTAGTCTATCCATACTATCCTTGAACACCAAGAAACTCATATTGATAAGAGATTAAAACTGGTCGCCTATTTGTTACATGGTTTGGTGAAACATTTCTGTTAAATCAAAAATCAAGATGGAAAGATGGAGAATATGGAATGGGAGGAATTTTAGGAGGAGTTATTGGATCAATTTTATCCTTAGATGCTTAGGTTGGAGAGGGTAGGGATGTTTATGATGCTGAACCAATGGATCATGTTTGTGATGGACTATGCTGAATGATGTAATTATTTTTAGCACTTTGTTCAATCATTTTATGGGATGAGGTTATGAAAATGAAACAGTTTTAGGATGGGATTATGTGTGATATTAATACCTAGATTAGTATCTTTAGAATAAATAAGTTCTTAAAAGTGGTGAATGAAACCCTCATATATGAGGGGAAACTGAAGTATTCTTGCACTGAGATGTTGGTGGTTTCTACTAGATGACCAGGTTGTACGTATTTAGAGATTAGGAAGTGATGACATGAGAATAATAACTAGAGTAGTGGAATGTGGAGTGGGTAGGGGGAAGGATCAATTACTCAAGAAATGAACCGAGTGATCTCCCATTAATGTGGTAGGCTTGTTCATATTTGTAGATAGTTCCCCTAACCACAGGTATAGTGTTGATCTTACGGCATAATGGGACATCTACAATGGTTCCATAGGGACACAAGATATATGGGTAATTATAGAGGAACCAAAAAAAGTAAGAGTGCTAAAAGGGGGTATTTTACCACATACCAGTCTGGAAGTTGGTGTTCTACTGAACGTGGTATTAGTGTAAGCATAAGTGGTACTTATAGTAAAGTGTGCCAATATCTATAGAGTGGGGAAGCTTAGAGGACTCAAATTGCATCCTGGGGAAGATGGTATAGACAGTTTCATGTAGTTTATCCTTAAATTGTTGACACTATGGCTATATTATAGACAATCAGAGGTACTATTCATATAGATCCTACTCTTTCTAGTTCCTTATTTGATACTGGTGCCTCTCATTCTTTTATATCTACACAAATTTTTAATGTTTTGAGTTTGGAAGTACAGATTGTGAGTAGGTTTATAACAATCGATGAACCATTGGGGGCATGGTCTAGAGACATCTGATTATGAAATGTGTTTTCTCTTAATGTTGGAGAGCATATTTTTCTATGGTATCTTTACATTGTTTATATGTCAAGATTTGAATTGATACTGGGTATTTATCATCTAGTGGAATACTGATCCCACATTGATTTTTACTATATGATAGTGACCTTTACATCTCACGAGGGTGAAAATTATTTACATCATGGAGAGTGGGATATCCAGGAAGGCCGTGTAGAAACAGTTCATCATTAAATTGGGGATATCATTGCCCAGGATTAATGCCTATTGTTAGATGATGAGGGTATAAAGATTGATGTATTTCCCCCCATTGTGGACTGGTTCAAGGATGTGTTTTCTATGTACTTCTTAGGGATTCCACTTTAGAGGGATATGGATTTTATGATTGGGATCATTCCTAGAGCTGATCCGGTTTCCATTCTATTATATATAATGTCACTAACAAAGCTTTGGAGTTTAAGAATCAGTTGGAAGAGTTGATGGATAAGGGATTTATCCACCCAATTATGTCACCTTGGGGTTCTATAGTTTTTCTTACAAAGAAGGATTATGGGACATTACACTTGTGTGTTGACTTCTAAAAGATGAACCACATGACTTTGAAGAACCGGTATCCTATTCCACATATCGATGATCTCTTTTACTAGTTGAGAGGAGATTGTGTATTCTCAAAGGTTGACTTGAGATCAGGGTATCATTAGTTGAGAGTTCAACCTTATGATATACCATAAACTACTTTCAAAAGAAGGTATGGCCTTTATGAGTTCATTGTGGAGCTGTTCAGGCAGATGAACACTCCAATAGTGCTTATGGACTTAATGAACTAAATATTCCAACCATACCTAGATCATTTTTTGGTTCTTATTGTGGATGACATCTTGGTGTACTTCCAGACTCATGACGATCATGAACAACATATCAACATAATCCTGAGTACATAGAGATAGAATTAGCTGTATTCTAGATTGATTGGGTATATTTATTGGGTTACATAATCTCAGAGGAATATATATCAGTGGACCAAGAGAAGGTGCATGTAGTTGTTTCTTAGGAGCATCCCAAGAATGTTTTTTATATATGCAGTTTTCTAGGATTGGAGTGTCATTACCAAAGGTTTATCATAGACTTTTCACATTTGGTAGCACCACTATTGAACTTGACCAAAAAGGGAGTCAATTTTGAATGGATTGAAGCATGTGATAATGATTTCCAAGATTTGAATAAGTTCTTGAATACTACTCAAATATTAATCCTAACTAAGCTAAGGTATGAGTACAATGTGTTTTTTGAAACATCCAGGATAGAATTGGTAGAAGTGTTTATTTAGGGAGATCGAGTTGTTTCATATGGGTAACAGTAGTTGAGGTCACATGATTGGAATTACCCTACACAATAACTTGAGTTACCAGCTTTGTTATATGCTTTGAAGTGTTGGTGCCATTATCTATTGGGAGAACTTTTTAGTGTGTATACTAATAACAAGTTCTGAAAGTATATATTTTCATAATGAGATATTAATTTCTTATAGAGTAGATGGAATGTTTATATGTATTTAGTTGATTTTGATCTATAAAATATACCCAGGAAGGGAAAAAATGTTTCTAACTCATTGAATAGAAAATCATAGACTCATATAGTTCATGAGTCTAGTTCAGAGTGGAAAATGATGACATTGCTGGATGAGATGAATGTTGTGGTTTATGAGGGATATGAGAGGATGAAAATTGTATCAATATTAGTAGATTCTACACTTTTGATTCAGGTTAGGGAGAGGCAGTATGAGGATCTGGAGTGTTTTTCCTTTTAGGAAATCCTTGGAGGTGGGGATTCACCTTTAGATTAGACTATAGATGAATATGAGATAATCTTTGTCAGGAAATGGTTTATTGTTCCTATGAGTATGTGTGAGGAGATGATGAGTGAATTTCATGTCTCAAAGTGGGTGGTGGATCATATCTTGAATAAAATGTACTATGATATTTGGAGACATTATTGGTGGTCAGACTTGAATAAGATGTTTGTATGGTTTGGGACAGGATACTACGTATTTCAATAGGTGAAGGCTGAGCATCATTGAACTAGTGGTTTTCTACAACTATTTCTCATTATGGAATGGAAATGGGATGACATTACCATGTATTTTGTGCTGGGTCTCCTAAAGAATCCTTGGAAGTATGATGTTATTTGGGTGGTTGTTGATCGATTGAAGAAAGTATCACATTTCCTGCCTATACATGTGGCTTTCTTAGTGGACTAGTTGGGATATGTGTATGATCATAAGATAGTCCATCCACATGGGGTTCCATATAGTATATTTTAAGACCATGAATCATGTTTTATTTCACACTTTTAGCAAGGATTTCAAAAGTCACTTGGTACGTACATATTACTGAGTATATATTTCCAACCATTGACAGATGGGTAGTCATAATATATTATACAGGTTTTGGAGGGTATGCTACAAGAATGTATTTTTAAATTTTGTGGGCCTTGGTAGAAGTAATCAGTGATCATTGAGATTTCTTATAACAATAGTTATCAGGAAACTACTCAGATGACACCATATGAGGGTTTTTATGGCAGGAAACGAAAATAACCCCTATACTAGATAGAGGTTGGTGAATTTGAGCTTTTGGGATTGAGTATCATGTAGGAGACATTAGAGTTGGTTCAGATGATTCAGGAATGTATGGATATGGTTCAGATTAGGAAGAAGTCATATACTGATAGAAATTTATGACCCCTTGGTTTACAGTGGGTTATCGTGTGTTCCTTTAAGTGCTATCTAGATTTGGTCACTGTTGGATTCAGAGGTTGGTAAGGTGGGTGTCTAGGTTTTTTAAACAATTTAAGGTTATAGAGAGAATCGATCTAGTGGCCTACCAATTGGATATTCAATAGAGGTATAGTGTTATGTATGATGTTTTTCAGGTTTCATAGCTTCATTGGTATAACCTCTATGCTTCTCATGTAATTGATATTGGTGATGTTAATCTTTAGATTGATGTGTCATTTGAGTTGAATCTGATACATGTTATGGATCATAGTGATAAAGTGTTGTGGGTAAATACAATGCTAATAGTATGAGTGTTTTGGAAACATGGCTGTGTTTTTGAGGAAACATGGGATATGGATGCAGATATGAAGGCTTAGTGGCCCAATATTTTTTACCTCATAATCTTAGAGATGCTTGGGGGTAACACTCAAGGAAAATATGTAATAAGGTGGGGAGATTTTAAGATCATGTTCTTTTTTTAGGTATGTCCCATTTTGTGTTTTCTTATTTATTCTAGGGTTTTCATGGATTTTATTTTGGATTTTAAGGCTTTGGAGGTGGTTAAATCTTTAAAGTATAATTTTTTGGCCTAAAAAATAGTCTGAAAAGATTTACATGTCGTGTAATACTATTACATGTTGTGTAATATTTAAGGAAGATAAAATCACCCTATTTCGTGTGTTTTTTCAATGTGAATCATTAAAAATATTTACATGAAATTTAATTGAATTAAATGCCATGTAATTCCCCCCCCCCAAAAAAAAATTAAATGGTTTTATGGAGTTAATTTTTGTTTTCATTTCTTCATGTAGCCTTCCTCCTCTTGACCCTAGGGAGACTCTCAGTGGCGTGGGAATGATTTACTCATCTCTGATCATCACAACATGGGGTTTAAACCATGATAAGTTCTTTTGGTTATGTATTCTTCTATTCCTAGATATCCTGATGACGTGGTGGGAGTTTTTAATATTTTTGGTTTTGGAGGTTTATCTTGGTCTTAGGTTTTGAATTCCGATCTCTTCTTCCATTGTTAACATGGCCATTCTACATCAACTTAGGGTCATGGTTGGGAAATAAATATTCTATGATCTTGAGGTCAATGGTTTTATATATCAATTCTTGTAGTCTTTATCTTATTTGTGTATATGAAATTATGAAATTGAAATTTCAATGGTTGGGAAACTAAACTTGAAATTGAATTGATCAAATTGAATTTCCATGTGATAAAAAAATGTGGTGAAATCTGGGTAATTGGAATTGAATAAAATTGTATAAATTTAATTGGTCAATAAATGTGGTTATGAGTTGATTGAAAATGGTAATTAATGGATGGTTATCTTAACCTAGATGGGTTAATGGTTTATATGATTAAATGTTAAGTAAATGGTTTAATGGTGAATTTTTTATATTATTCCATGTGATTAAAGTGACGAACCATGATTATTTTTATTAATTGAAATGGTGAACTATGATTTGAATAATTTGGAAAGGGTTAATGATGATTAAACTTGATATATGGGATATATGTGATTGATTGATATACAAGTGTAGGACACGAAATACTGCTTCAAAAGATCATATGTAATAATTATGAGTGTAAGATAGGGACTGATGCTTCAAAATACCATATGTGATAATTATGATTGTGAGACACAAAATGATGCTTCAAAATACCACATGTGATAACAATGAGGTGTGATATAGGGAATGATGCTTCAAAATCCCATGGGGTGTTAGACATGGCATTCTAGGCCAAGTAATTTGGAACTTTACTATTCTTTCAGATAGTCATGATATAAGAATAGAATGAATTTAATTAATTAAACTCATGTGGTAATGAAATGTGATATCCTTTGGGGATAGTTTAGACTATGGCATGGGCTGAAGGTTGTATTTATGGATTGGGTGTCATCGTGAACTTGGGTAATTGTGTTGTTAAATAAAGAATAAAGAATTATGAGATTTTTTTTCCTATTTATTTTAATTTTTTTATTTATACAATTTCCTACACTGTTATAGAATTGATATTGTTTTAGACATTGTTGGTGGTGGCCTACTTAGCTCTACTCACACCCTACTTGGGCTACCTAATCGTTAACCAAATATAAATCTTGTTTGTAGGATAGTATAAGGGAAAGATCCCTATATTAGATGGATGAGTTGGGATAGAGCATAGATGAGGGAACCAAACATGTTGTCAGGACCCTATTGGGGATTTTTGACTGTGTCCTTATTTTGGTTTCACATATTGAAACATGAAGCATATATGACATGACATATCTAGCATTTGATTTGGATATTGTTTTCTTATTTTGGTTTATCATGTGATAATGGTTTTTATTGGTTATGGAATTATACTAGTTATTGGTTATATTATCTGGTTATTATTTATTTATTTCCACTATTGTGATACTTTTATCAATAGGGTATAGTCTCTCCATGTTATATATTAGACCCTTAATTCTTGTTGAAAACCTATATCTTACGAGGAGGACCACATGAGGTCATGTAGAAAACTAGATCTGGGCACCAACATGTGGCACCTAGGTCAGGGCCTTACATGAAACATTAGGTAAATGATCCATAATTCATTTTTGACATGTAAGAATTGATTTCTCATCAGTATAATTCATGATGTGTCTAGTATGACATAAAGTGCATGTTTCCAATATAAAAGTATCATATTAGTCTAAAACATGAATCACATAGCCAAAACCAATAAAAAAGCTTGAATTTTCTTGATACTTTAGGATAATTATCCATAATTATCATTTTATTTTGGATATTTTTTTGGAAACCAATCTAACACATGATATTTCTGGAATGACTCAATGTACATGTTTATAATATAAAAATGTTATTTTAGTTGAAAACACTTATCGTATTGTCAAAATTAATCAAACATGATCAGTTTATTTTAAAACATCAAGACAAATGATCTATAATTAATATTTTATGTTTAATAATCAACCTCACAATAATACAAAACATGATGAGGTCAATATGAATCAAAGTGCATGTTTTGAATATAGTAGTATAACACCCTAAAATTTTAAAATAAGGACACTGTGTTTGATAGCATGTATAAAATTCATAACCAAGTACATAAGGGAGTATAATATCTTGATAATTTATATTATATTTTCCATTTTCAAGAGATTAAATCTATTCTCTATATTTCAATGCATGCAACATTGATTTTAGCTTACGTTTCACACAATGAGTTTCTTCAATAGCTTGTGTTTCATGATAGACTGAATCTTATCAAATCCTATTAACATTATAATTACCACCCATTCATTTAATTTTGGTTATGAATAGGATTATATAATGCATGAAAATATATAGTTGAATTAATTTTTTATCAATTATTTATAAATTAATATAGAAACCAAACGAATATAAAGGGAATGATTTTATAATTTTTTTTGTTCCAAAGGAATTTTGTGTTAAAAAATTAAATTAATTAATATTAGTGAATTAAAACAGTGGAATATGTATATTATATTTTAGATCAAATATTTTTATATTCACTTAATAGATTTTTAGGCATAATATAATAATAAATCAAGTTTTACGCTTAAAATTGTATTTTTTTAAAATGGTAAATTTTACCACATTTTAATGGAGAACGTAATTTAACTATAAATTTTAGAAATTTTAGAAACTTTTTATTTAAAAATAATCATCATTTTTCAAATTTTAGTGTCAATATTTGTCTATAGTTATTTCTTGGTATTTTTATGAAATGTTTCATTTATGATGAATAATGACAAATAATATATTTTAGTTCAAAACTTATTTTTCATCTAATTTACTTATAAGGATAAATTAAATTTTTATTGGTTTTAAAGTTTAATTAGATAAACTTTATATAATTTAATAAAATTTAGGTAATTTTAATCAATTTCACATTGATATTGGATATAAAAACATAGCAAACTTTTGAACATTTTTACATTAGAAACCCGTATTATCATCCCATCTGCATGATTAATTTTAAATTAATTTAGAATAATTATGTGATTAAAACTTAAAAATATAGATTCTATATTTGGAATAATAAAATTTTAAATTTCTAATAGTTTAAACTTAGTTTTGGACCAAAAACATTAGTGAAAGGATTTAAATTTACTACAATGATTAAGAGAACAATTAGCTTAACAAATGACTAATAAATAAACTTAATATCCAAAATGAATTAGAAAATTATAAAAAATCCATTTTATATTCATATCTATACCCTATAGTCCCTATTATATAATTTGTATAATTAATCGATTCACTAGAAATGGAAAAACAGGGGTAGAATTCCCTTTTAAAAATTTACAAGAATGCGACTCCTCCTCCACTGTAAAAGGCACTAAACCCTCCCACTTATTTACAACTATCAATAACCTTGGATCTACCAAACTATTATGAAATAAGATTAAAAAATACCTCCCATTTTTATATATTCATATCCTTGTGCATAAATAAAACCAAGTATGTACTTTGGTGCAAACGAAAATGAGTTACCCAAAAATGGGGTAACATTCTTCAATGTGCATTTATGTTTTATTAGTTTATACACCCCTTAATTTATTATTATTCCATGATTATATAATAAAAATAGTACACTAAATACACTGAGATGTTTATATTTTATGGTTTATACCTACACCTACACACACTTCCATCAAATGGGTAACAAACTTATCATTCATGTTTGGAGAACTACAACCTTAAAAAATGATGTCATTCGTTACTCCTTTACCACCACTCATTGTCAATAATTATGATAAAACCAATATTTCTATATAATATATATGATATTTATGTTGTATTAATACTTTTTTAATTGTTATATAGCATATAACTTCATGATTTATATTTTGTGTAAATATGACAACATTGTTTGTGGACGTGTGGACTACCGTCTCTTCAAAGTGATGTGATACATTCACACATTATATGGAATGTATTAAGGATGAAACCGATTCATAATATGTGACTTACATAAAATATACATAATATTAATGAAATAATTAAATTTATGGAAATATAATATCTCATTTTCTTCCTTACTATTTATCACATAGAAAAATTGATGATTTCGTTCGTAGACGTGTGGACTACCGCCTCCTCGACACGATGTGATTTATTTTACATTAGAAGAATTATTTATAAAATTATATAGGATTAAATAATATGGTATTTATGATATAATGATATTTCTGTAAAGATAAATGTTACTTACATTCTTTCCATAACGATCATTGGAAAATGGAAACGTTACTCATGTGTATATACGACATACCATCTCCATGATTGTAATGTTGGTTCATTTTATAAAAATATTTAATAATTGATTTTAAAATAATAATTGATGTATAAATAGGATAATCATGTCATTATTATTATCCTTTAGAATTTTATATAATGACCCCTTTGACCCTAATTGACTTACCAAATTCATTTTTGGCACATAAACCGAATATAGTCAAAACACCAGACATAAACTTAATTATTTGAGTAATTTTTTACAATATTGTGATAAGTTAAAATAAAAGTAATGAAAATAAGGAAAAATTCTATGAATCAAGAAAATAATTAACATAAGTTTATTATTCAGGAATATAAATACACATGTAACAATTCAGACTCAAGGTATGGTATTCAAATCTCACTTCTTACATATGTGAGATAAATTTCATATCCATAACTTACTTATTTTTAATTTTATATCTAATAACCTTTTGATATATTATGTTATGAATAATGTTTTCTTCATGGTACTCATGTTTTTACTTTTAATTTTCAAATCCAATGAGTTTTGACTTGAAAATTACTAAGTGGTAAAGCAATATTTTCCATATAACTTTCTTTTGTGATTGTTAAATTTCTCTTGAACTAATAACTTCCTTATGATCATTTTTATTTTTTATTAAATTTATCTTAAATATAAAAATTCTATTAAAATAGATATTATTATTTCTTAAAACGTATACCATTTTTACATTGATTTTCACTTTAACAGTTATTTGATTAACTAAGGGATTATTGATAAATCTGTATCTTTTATTTAATACGAATTGTTGATAAGGCATGTTGTTCACTAATTAAATTGATTGTTAAATATATTAGGAATAATTTGGACAAGAAAGAAATGGGTTGGGTGCTGTTTAATGTAAGCCCTAAGGGTTGGGGATTGGTTAATGCAATCCCCATGGTGGATCAGTAGTCTCATATGATGAATTAGTTAGCCAAATCAGAATTGTTTAAACTGTCTTGTGAATAAATCTTGATGGTAAAGGTATCATGTGCCTAAGAAACATGATGTCCAATAATAAAGAACTGACTTTATTGAGAATTTTGTTATTGTTTTTATCCATGATATTTTTTCTTTGACATATCCCTAGATGCATTTCATTCTCTATTTATTGATTAAATGGAACATGTTTCAGTTATCTGTAGTGTCATATTGATTATGACTTATCATAATATTTATATGTAATATATACTTAGTTATTTACATTCCCATGTTTATTTATTATTATTGAATCGATATTTCTTTCAATTTACTTTCTCTTACCCATCATTTGAGAACACCCATAATTTTATTTTATTTCCCTGGGTTATGAAGAGGAATCCATTAAATGAGTTTCAAGGATTTTGAGATTTTAATTATGTTACGATTTATTTTATTTTCCTAATGTATTATAGGTATCATGTATTTAATCTGGTTTTCCAAAACTAAAAAACTTCTCGGTCCTTTGGTATTTTAATTTTGTATCTATGCTAATGTAATAAAATAATGTACCAGCTCCAGGATTCCAAGGTCAGGGCATTACAGTTGGTATTGTGGCGAGTTTAATAGAAAACTTAGAAACTATATTTAGAAAACATAGATTAGAGAACATAACCCTAATATAGACTTTTAGGATAAGTATAGAAGAACATACTAGAATTTTGGTAAGGTAGAGATTATATGGGTATTCAAAGAAATATATCCCTATCTGGATTCTACAAGTGGTTGTGATTATGGAATAGATGTACCTAGGGGTTACAACTCTGAAAATATGCCTCAATCCTAACTCAAGAATAATATGGTACATGAAAAAGAGCCTCACTTCCAACGTAGTTTGACAGTACTTTGTTATATGCTTAGGATATTTCATGTTTTCTTTGAAAATAATTACTAAGTATTTTAAATAAATGACATCCCAAAAGAAACCATTTTTATGATTGTTAGATTATATGTGCATAAATTTCTAAATTTATGTTAAGTTTTATACCATATTTATAAGTATACAATGGGGATAATTTTTTTCATCTAATTCAGTATGTTCTATTATTTAGAAATGGATCCTAGAAGGACGAATGATATCAATACTTGTGGAATATGTAGAGGTTTCCCTACTGGGAAAAATGATATACCTAGTATTAGAATTGAGCATGTTATGGATATATTAGGGAATATTAATTAGTTTATGACACGTAACCTTTAACAGACAGAGAAACATATTCCATAACAAGATTCTTTAATGTTGAACCATTTTATATGATAGAGGACCTTATCATATAGTGGGATTACTAATCCATTTGAAATTAAGTAATGGATAAAGTCTTTAGAGAAGATATTTATAGCATTGGGATGTGGTGAAAAGGAAACGACTACACTTACAGTGTATTATCTCAATGGGGATACTGATAAATGGTGGTCATTGATCCAGAATACTATAGAGGAAGAGGAAATATAACTCATGGAATAGAAATATTTAAAGGAAAAATTGTTTGATAAATATTTCCCTTGTAATAAAAAACTAAGATAAAGAGAAAGATAATTAGTTTAAATAAAAAGGAGGAAGACAATATTACATAGTATGAAGCTACATTTACAAGGTTATGAAGGTATTATATATACTTAATATGCAACACAGAGGGTAATATTGAAAATTTATTTTAGGGTCTTAAGTCAAGTATCCGTAGCGCACCAATGTCTCAAAATTTTTCTTCATATGATGAAATAGTTTTATGTGATATCAAGATAGAGAAATTATTCTATAAGTATTATAGATTCCAAGGGAAGAAATAGAATAATATAAAGTAAGATAAAATGATAGATAAGTGAGAAAGAAAAAGAAGGATTTTCCTACAATTGATAACTATGGAAATAATCACCATGGGAAATGCTTTAAAAGGATTTGGACTTTATTGGAATCATGTAGAAAATGGTCACTAGGGAAAATAATGAAAATTAAATAAGGGAAACACTATTATTCAATGTTAAAACAACTATGATATGTGGTACTATGCTGATGAATTCCCAATGCATTAAGGGGATATACCACAAAAGAGGCCAAGGGGAGAAGGCCAATATTATTCTATTAATACAAACTAAGTGGAATTATTACTATTATTATATATTTGGATTCAAGAAATATGTTTTAAGAGTATTATATTGATGCTATTATGAAATATAAAAGGATTTTACTACTTTACATTTTCAATAAATATGTGAGGTCATAAGTTGAATGGTACTAATAAAAGTGTTTCAGTAGCAATTTTAACTTTTTGGAAAACACAAGGTTGAAGAAAAGATAAGCCTTAATATGTTACAAATGTTGAGATAATGATGTTTGGATAAAAATATGATTGTTATGGATAAAATAAATTGGATACTTATAACTATCTTGGAACTAATTATAATTTTTTGGATCATAATACTTAGAAGTTTCATATGGTTAACCATTTATGAAATGGTTTAAGTTTAACATTGGATGCGATTTTAAAGATTGATATATTACTTCAACCGATGATGAAACATATTCTAATAAATGAATTATAATTTATTCAAAGCACAAATAAAGGATAATATTGTGTTTATAATATTGAAACAAACATTTATTTATTTTCTTAGAGAGTGAAAGAATTTATCAACTTTTTAAAAAATGGTCTTGAAACAAAAATGTTTTCCTATTATCATCATTTTTGATTATATAAATAACATTATTTCATTTATATTGTTTAAGTATCTATGGTCATCAAATTTTAGATGGAAGTATTTTCTATAAATCTCAATCAAAACATGATAATTATATTTTTATTCCAAGTGTATGTTTTCAATAACATTCTCCTATTCAAAAGCCTAGTTTTATGGTGACCTTCACATTATACTTTACCTATTATTAATAATATGTGTTATTGAACCTATTTATGGTGTGGTTTTTTCAAAAATAGTATTTTAAAATATCAAAACCTCGATTATTGAGACCAAGTGTAAATTGAGGGGATGCAATTTAATTAAGGTGGAGAGAATGTAACATCTCAAAATTCTAAAATAAAAACATTTTATTTGATAGCGTGTATAAAATAAAACACCAAGCACATAAGGGAATAGAATATTCAAATACTTTACATTATATTTTATATTTTTAATTGATTCAATTTATTCTTTATATTTAAATTCACATATCATTGATTTTAGCTTTCATTGCATACAACGAGTTTCTTCAATAGCATGTGTTACACACCAGATAAAATCTTACCGAATCCGAATAATATTACAATTAACTCATAGTAATTAATTTTTTATTATGATTACTATTAAATAACTCATGAAAATATGTAGTTTAATTAACTGGTTACCAATTAAGTATAAATGAATATCAAAACCCAATGAATATAATAGGAATGATTTAAAAAAAGTAATTTTTTGCTCCAAAGGTGTTTTTTCTTAATAAATTAATTTAATCAATCTTAGTGTATGAAATTAATGAAATATATATATATATATATATATTATATTAAATAAACTAATTTTTATATTCATACAATAGATTTTATTAGCAGAATATAAGAATAAATCAAGTTTTATGCTTAAAAATTGTATTGTTCTAAAAAAGTAGATTTTATCACATTTTAATGGAGAACCTATATTAAATATAAATTTTAAAAATTTTATAAAATTTATATGTAAAAATTGAATTATATTTTTTAAATTCTAATTTCAAAATTTTTGTAGAGTGAATTTTTGTCATTTTTCTGAAATATTTCATTTTAATGAATAATAGAAAATATTGACTTTTAATTAAAAACTACCTTTTATAATAATTTATTTATGATGTTAAATTATATTTATGCTTGGTTTTATTGTTTAATTAGATAAAGTTTATATCAATTACTCAAATTTATTTTATTGGAATCAATTTCACATTGAAATTAGATATAAAAACATGGCAAACTTTTGAACATTTTTACTTTAAAAACCCGCACTTTTATCCCATCAACAGGTTTAATTATAAAATAATTTATACCAATTATGAGATTTTAATTTGGAAAAATTGTTTACATATTTCTAATAAACATAATTCATAATATCTAAAAATTTTAAATTAGTTTTTGATAATAAACATTAATGAAAGTGATTAAAATTAATTACTGCGATTAGGAGAAAAATTAGATTAACAAAGGACCGAAACTTATACTTAAGGACCCAAATGTCCTATAAAATTTCCCAAAACCATTTTATGTTCATAATTAGACACTATAATCCATTTTATCATATTTTTAAAATTATGTTAGCCACTTGGAATGTGAAAAATGTGGTATAATTTCCATTTCAAAAATTTATAAGAATGCCACTTCTCCTCCGCTCTAAAAAGGCACTCACCCCTGCCACTTATTTACACATATAAATTTTTTTATTGAACATAATATACTCAAAAAATATCCCAAAATACATCCCATAATTCTATAATTCTCACCTTGGGAATAAATAAAACCATGGAAGTGCTTTTGTGCAATCCGAAATGAGTTACCCGAAAAAGGTTACATTTTTCTTTGTGAATTTATGTTTTATTTGTTTCTACCCATGTTAGTTTCTTATTATTAAATGATTATATAATAAAATAATTGCCCTAAATATATTGATATTTTTTTTATGTTGTGTTTTTTAGCTACACCTACACACACTTCAATCAATTAGGTAACAACCATACTGTTCGGTTTTGGCGAACTACCGCCTCACGAAATGATGTCGTTCGTTTTTTCTTTACCACCTCTCATGGTTGGGAATTATTATGAAAAAATATTTTTATATGATATATATGATATATATGTTTTATTAATTTTTTTTATTTTTATATAAGACATAACTCCATTCTTTCCATTTTGTGTGTAAATGATAACATCGTTTGTGGACGTGTGGACTACCACCTCCACAAAGCGATGGGATACATTTACACATTATATGGAATATACTAAGTATGTGTTTGTTTGAACATATGCAACATACATAACATCTATATTATATTAATTACCCAATTAAATTTCTGAAAAATATAATATATCAATTTCTTTATTACCCTTTCACACATGGAAAAAGTGACAATGTCGTTCGTGGACATCTGGACTACCGCCTCCTTGACGCGATGTGATTGCTTTTACATCATAAGAATTATATATATAATTACATATGATGAAATAATATGGTATTTTTTATACTATTATAATTATATAAATATAAATGTTAGTTACCTTCTTTCCATAATGATCATTCAAAAATGGGAATGTTACTCATGCGTACGTATGATCTACCATCTCCATGATTATAACACTGGTTCATTTTTCATAAAAATATTTAATGATTGGTTTTAAAAGTATAATTTTTATATAAATATGATAATTATTTCATGATAATTATTTTTATATGTTTATATAATGACCCATTTTACCATAATTGTCCAACCAAAGTCATTTTTGACACATAAACCAAATATTTACAAAACATCCGATGTATACTTAATTGTGTATGTAGTTGTTTACAACATTCTAATAAGTGAAATAAAAGTGATTTAAAAAATTAAAAAGGTTATAAATAAATTATATAATTAAAATAAGTTTATTATTTAGAAATATAAAGACACACGTGACATGTCAGACTCATGGTAATGGAATCTCATCTCACTTTTTACATTAGTGAGATAAATTTCATATCCACCACTTAATTATTTTGTGTGGTGTATCTAATAACCATTTTAATACATTATATCATGAATAATTTTATCTTCATGGTAATTCTGGTTTTAATTTAAATTATCTCATCCAATGGGTTTTTATTTTAAAATTACCAAGTGGTAAAAGTTATCTTTACAATATCACTTTCTTTTGTGATTTTTAATGTTCTATTGAAACCATGACTTCCTTATGATCATTTTTGTTATAATTTAAATTTATATTAAATATGCATATTCTTTTATAATAAATATTATCATTTCCCTAACCATATAAAATTTTTACATACAATGTTCACTTTAATAATTATTTGATTAAATAGGGGATTATTGATAAATTCATATCTTTTATTCAATATAGACATTTGATAAGGCATGATGTTCATTAATTAAATTAATTATTTTATATATAAGGAATGATTTGGAAATGAAATAAATGGGTTGGGGATTGGTTAATTCAAGACCCATGATGCATCGGTAGTCTTCTGAGACAAATTAGTTGGCCAAATAATAATAATTTTAACTATATTGAGAATAAATCTTAACAGAAAATGTGTCATATTCCTCTGAAAAATGACTTTAAATTAACAAGAATTACCTTTTTTGAGAATTCAATTATTATTATTATCCTTTATATTTTTACTGTATAATATCTATGGATTGATTTCATTTTCATTTTATTGATTAAATGGTACGTGTTTCAGTAATATGCCATTCCATATTTAATATGCATTTTCCAGATATCTATGCGGAATGTGTGATCAATTATTTACCTTTTCATTTTGATTTATTTTTATTGATTAACTTTTACTTCTTCTTTATTTTCCTTTACTAATAACTAGATCTCATTATTTTCATTTTCTTTTGCTAGGTTATAACAGTGAATCCTTTAAATGAGTTTCAAGGATGATGGGCTTTTACTTATGTTGTGCTCTATTTTATTTTCCCAATGTGTTATGGGTATAATGTATGTAATCTGGTTTTCCAAAACTTCTAAACTATTTTTCCATTTTGGGATTAATTTTTTTTATCAATGCTATTGTAATAATGTAATGCACAGGTTTTGGGCTTCCAGGGTTGAGGCATAACAAATTGTGATATTTAAGTCTAAAACATGACCCAGTTAGCCAAAACCAAGAAATTTAGCTCATGTTGTCTTAATAATAT
Source organism: Viscum album (assembly GCA_963277665.1). NCBI lineage: Eukaryota > Viridiplantae > Streptophyta > Magnoliopsida > Santalales > Viscaceae > Viscum > Viscum album. Next base: position 121,198,142 of record OY728137.1, read on the forward strand.
ATGAAAATGATTCATTATTAATTTTTAAATTTAGGAATTTAGCACAAATAAATCTGACACAAGACATTGAAGGTATGAATCAAAGTACTTATTTTCTATATAAAAGTTTCATTTTAGTCTAAAACATGATTAATATAGAAAAAATCAAGAAAATGATCTCGAATTGTATTGATACATTATAAAAATTGTCCATAATTTATTTTTTTCATGTTGGAATCAACCACACATCTATCTGACACATAATGTGGCTGGTATGACTCAATGTACATGTTTTCAAAATAAAAGTGTCATTTTATTCTAAAATGGGATTTATATTTCCAAAACCGAGAGAATGATATCAAATTGTCTTAAATACTTCATAAAATGATACACAATTAATTTTTTCATGTATGAATAAAATGAACATAAATATGAAACACACTATGGACTATAAGACTCAAAGTGATTTTTTTAATATAAAATTTCATTTTAGTTTAAAACATGCATCACATTTTCAAAACCAATAAAATGAGTTTTGTTTGTTATAAAAAATTAGGATTATGATCAATAATTTTAGGATGTGTATGAATAAACCACACATCAATTTGACATGTGATATGGCTAGTATGACTCATAGTTCATGTTTTCAACATAATAATGTCATTTTTTATAATGCGATCCAGATAGCCAAAAATAAGAAAATGAGATTCAGTTGTATAAATATTTTAAGAAATGAAACATAATTCATTTTTTATGTGTAGGAATTTACCTCACATCAATCAGACCCACAACTTGGCCAGTATGACTCAAAGTGCTTATTTTCAATATAGAAAGTGTTATTTTATTATAAAACACAATTCATAGGGAAAAAACTGGGAACATGAGTTTTGATTGTCTTTATACTATAGAAAAATAATCCATAATTCATTTTTGACTTGTGGGAGTCAACCTCTCATCAATCTAACACATGATGTGCCTATTAGGACTAAAAGTGCATTTTTTCACATTATAAAAGTGTCATTTTACTCTAAAACATGCATTACATGGAAAAAATTGGGATAATGGGATCAAATTTTCTTAATACTTTTGAAAAATGGTATATAATTCATTTTTGGAATGTAGGAATTGACCATATGTCAATCTAACACATGATATTTCTACTATGAATCAAAGTGAATGTTTTTAATATAAAAGTGTAATTTTAATTTAAAATGGGTGTCAGATTTTTAAAAGCAAAAAATCTTGATTTTATTTTCAAGCTAGTTAAAAATGATTAATAATTTATTTTTTACATGAATGATTCAATCAAAAATCAATCTAGAATATGATGTGATAGGTATGACTCAAAGGCGTCATTCTCAATATAATAGTTTCAAATTTGTATAAAACAATATATAGATACAAAAAATCAAGAAAATGATCATGAATTATCTTGATACTTCATAAAAATGACGCATAATCCATTATTGATGTGTTGAAATTTATCTTACATCAATCCGACACATGACTTATCCAATATAACTCAAAGTGTTTGTTTTCAATATAAAAGTGACATTTTTTTTCTAAAACATGATTCATATATCCAAAAACAAGAAAATGAGCTCATATTGTATTGATAATTTAGGAAAATGGCCTATAACTCATTTTTGATGTGTAGGAATTAACTGAACATTAATCAGAAAAACAATGTGGCTGATATGTCTCAAAGTGCATTTTTTTTTCAAAACTAAAGTGTTATTTTAGTCTAAAATACTTTCTCACTGCCAAAACCAAGTAAAGAAGCTCTGATTGTATTTTATATTTACGATAATGATATAAAATTTATTTTTTTTGTGCAGGAATCAAAAAAATCTTTTATCTAACACATGACATGTCTGATATGTCTCAATGTGGGTCTTTTAGTGTCATTTTAGTTTAAAATGCATGTAACATTGTCAAAACCAAGATTAAAATCTCATTTTGTTATAAAGATTTGTGAAATTTATTTATAATTTATTTTATACCTATAGGATTAAACCACACATCAATCTTATACATGATGCAGCTATAATGACTCAAAGGTCATGTTTTCTATATAATAGTGTCATTTTATTCTAAACACTATTTAGATAGCCAAAAATGATCAAATGATATCATATTATCTTGATAATTCAGAACAATAATCCACAAATAATTTTTATATGCATTAATTGAACTCATGTCAATCCAACACATGACATGGTCAGTATGACTCAAAGTGATTTTTTTTAATATAAATATGTCATTTTAGTCTGAAACAATATTTACAAAGAAAAAATTGAGAAAATGAGCTTGGATTTCCTTGATACAATCGAAAAATGATACATGATTCAACTTTTATGTGTAGGAATTGGACACTCAAAAATCCTACACACGATGTGGATGCTATGAATCAAATTTCATGCTTTTATTATAAAAATTTCATTATTGTCTAAAACATGATTCACAAAGACAAAACTAAGAGAACGAGCTATGATTATTTTGAATCCTAAAAAAATGATACATAATTCATTTTTGGAGTGTCAGAATCAATTGAACTTCAATATGACACTTGATATGAACTGTATGAATCAAATTGAATGTTTTCAATATAAAAGTGTCATTTTTATTTAAAACATGTGTGACATTTTCAAAATGGTGCAAAAAATATCAGTTTGTTTTTCAAACTTTAGTAAAATGACCGATAATTCATTTTTTGCATGTATAAATTCAACTCACATTAATCTGACACGTGATGTGTCTAGTATGACTCAAAGTGCATGTTTTGAATTTAATAGTTTCATTTTAGTGTATAATTTTCTTTAAATAGAAAAACCCAATAAAATTAGCATAGATTTTATTGATAATGAAGGAAAAAATTCAAAATTCATTTTTAGTGTGTAAGAATTGACCACATGTCAATTTGATATATGACATGGTAGGTACAGATCAAAGCTCTTATTTTCAATATAAAAGTGTCATTTTAGTCTAAAATGATATTCCTATAGCAAAAAATGGGAATGAAAGAGTTGAATTTTCTTGATAAAATAAAAAAAATCCAGAATTCATTTTTTATGTTTATGGATCAACCACACATAAATCCAACAAATTATGTGTCTAGTATGATTCAAAGTGTATGATTTCACATTAGAAAATTGTTATTATACTCTAAAACATCTATTACATATCCCAAACTGAGAAAATGAGTTTTTATTCTCCCAATAATTTAGGAAAATGATACATAATTCATTTGTGGCATGTAGGAATTGACTGCATACCACAACCCAACTGAACAGGACCTCACCTAGGATGAAAATAAGTTGGGAGTGACATCCTAATCCCACCTCCAATGGGTCAGGGTATGTTGAAAATCATCGAGTATACATATCACTAAAATGGAAGTCCTTAGCCTAATGTACTTATACACATTTGAACACACCAAACTCTATGTAATGGATAAAAAATTTAAATAAAACTAGAACATCAAGAGATTAATCAATGCATTGAACAACCTCTAGGAAATACATCAATGTGAAGCCATGAAATATAAATGATATAATGGGGTAAAATAAATTCCCAAATATAAAGGGGGTCCCCACATGATAGCAAACGAAAAAGGGGAAAACTAAAGAGGACTCAGCTAAAAATCTCTAATACTGAACACTGAAAACAACCAATGCCTCAAATGTAAAGCTATGCTTCTCTAATACTAGGTCCAAAAAAGTTACCACTGATCTTATTTTGATCTATATAAGACACAACACATGTGAGAATATCTCATTTAGGCTTGATTATAAACATAATTAGTAGCATTCCAGAATATCCAAAAGAGAATCTACATAATAAAATAGTCATCTCAACCCCTAATCATAGTTGGAAAAGAAACCTAACATTAGATATACCCATACTAAATCCCTAATCAAAAAAAGAGAGGGGTCTCAACTAAAAAAACCATCTAACGATGATGATATGTCTACTTTTATCTCTAAAGGTCTCTAATATGATTCAAAGAACTACTCATAGCCTTAAAAAATCAGAGTGGAGGGCCCGCTCCTCACTAATGTGATCCACGACCAAGGGAACACTATCTTCTGTGGAAAACCCACTCCCTACTAGATATAAATGATGGGGGAGTGCCAATATACTGATAGGGGACCCCCATAATGTGGAGGAGTACCGAATATACCTAAATAAAGTATTTGGGGGATCAACACTGTAGTACGATAGGGGAGTACAAAACCTAATATCTCTATGATGATCACTTACTTCCTCCAAGCATCGATTCAAGAAGCGCATCACTTGTATCACCTTGTGCCGTATATCTGATACCAAAACAAAGTCTACCATCTTGTCCTATATGGAAACATACTAAGTGTAATATACTTGTGGCCCCATATCCATGTCCCAAAGAAGGATATATTCAAGGTAGATGTTTCTAAGAAATGTACATGATTTGTACCATGGGGAATATAGAGTGTGATAATGACCAAATTTCTAGGCATGTTATTCCATATACATTTCTCATCCAACCATGTACCTCCACATGAAATGTCCCTATGGGTACACAAAGTGTTTGTTTACCCTGGATCCTGGGCATGTGATCTAGCACATGGCTTGAATACTCATGAATTTTCACATGACATGTGGGCCTAGAAAAAAAGTGTGTGATACTTAACTCAGTTTGAAACCCTTGTAGCCATGAGATTATATGAAACATTACATGTGTTCCTCTAGAATACATGAAGTGTAGTAATGTTGTTTCACAAACAAAAGGTCTTATCTTCACACTGTCGCCTGATCCACCATTCTCATGATGAATATTTCTATTTGACTCACCCAAATCCACTGAAAATGAATGAAAAAATTTAGAACATCAATTCTAAGCCTCTGAAGGAAACAAATTAATTTTCTCAACACCCACATATGATCTTATATTCCTCCTATTTCCAAAATAGGATTTATATTCCTAGAACAAACCCTATGCAATCTAAATTTTCCTCTTAGTCCTTCAACAAACTTCAACTTTTTACCATTCACACAGTCATCATGTTTGTAAATTTTCGATCACACTCAAAATAGTCTGAAAATGTAGAGTCCCCAACCCCATGGGATGGTGACAATGAGTGTGAAGAATTATGGTAGAAAAAATTCATAAGAATGAAGTGATATTATCATTGGCTGATGATAACTCATAAAATGATAAAAAAAATATAGAAATCAAAGGGATGAAACATGGTAAAAACTAATTATAATCAGAATCTAGAAGACGGATTTATAACTGGATCGTGAAAATAATATGATTCAAGGAAAATTAGAAGAAAAATAATCTATTATTAACAATCAAATCAAAATGGAGTAAATTCATAAAAAAATGATCCCTACCTCAAAAATGAATCAATTATTAGTGATGACCACATTCTCTAGTGATGAAGATAAAGGTTATATTGCATTCTTCATTCATCTCATGAATCCTTTAATCATTAATCATTAATATATGATCCAATGATTTTTAATGCCAATGGGGACCACCCTTCTTCTTTAATCTACCAGGGTTATGTGGATAACCCTAAAGTTTTTCCAAATAAATATATTTTAAGATGAGGGGATATGTTAAAATATTTAAGACATGAAATAGATAAATAAATTTAATTTATTTTAAGGAATCTACTAATGAATTTATTATATTTAAAATTTTATGCTAAGAAAACTTATTTTTTATCCAGAGTAAAACCCACATTTTGGAAACAACTACAGTCACAAATTTTTCATCTGAGGTACCAATCAAATGGAAAATGATTTACACAAAAAATGTGCACATGAATCCTTTAATATATATATATTTTTTATCTATTAACTTTTGTGTCTTGAGACATCCAAAACACAATGCTAACTCTGATGAAAAATATAGAGGTATATGTAGAAATATTCAAAGGATCAAAATATAGAAATCATAGTCGTTATATTCTCTGTAGCCCCCCAGGATTTTAAAATATAAACATAATATTAGATAAAGTTTATGAAACTAAACATGAAGTATAGAAGGGAATATAACATATCAAGACTTTATAATATATTTGTTTGTTAAATTAACTCAATATCATATATATTATGTGATTAATTTGACACAAAGTTTGAACAAAATGTGATAATCTATTAAAATATTATTATTCAAACATTATCATTATAACCTAGCCATTAAATTAGAGAGTATTAATAATAATAACTAACTGATGAAAATTTTATGTATTAAAAATATATAATATAAATTCAAATGTTACCAATTAATTTGATTTAAAATAAGAAATATTTTAAATAGAAAGAAATGTTTTTTGAAAAACTAATTTTTTATTAAAGGTGTTTTAGTTTTATTTTACCACATTATTTATAATTCAATTTTAAAAGTTTTATAAAATTTATTTTAACAAATAAAATAAATTTTTGAAATATAAATTTCAATGTTATCTTAGGGCGGTTTTTTTTTATTTTTTTGAAAAGTTTCATTTTTTGACGAATAGTGAAAAATATTGAATTTTAATTGAAAACTGCCATTTTTTTTGAATTGTTTAGAAAGTTAAACAATGTTTTAAATTGGTTTTAAAGTAAAATTAATTCAATTATACATCTATTAATCCATTTTTTTTCATTTTAATCATTTTCATTTTGAATTTTGATATGAAAACTTTGTAAATTTTAGAACATTCTCTCTCTGAAAATCCATTTTCTCACTGTTTCTCAATGATTAATTTTAAATTAAAATTTACCAATTAAGTGAATTAAATTTTTAAAAATGGACTCAATATTCAGAATAATAATATAATAAATTATCTAATAAGGTCATGTTAATTTTTTTTTTACCAAAAGTAACATAAAAAAATAATAAAAACTATTTATCGCGGTTAGGGTAAACACAAATTTACCGGGTGTTAAACTAAAGAGATAGGTGTTAAAGTAACAAAAAAAGTTATATAAAATTTATTTTATAGAAATATGTCTAATTTATTATATATAATTATTGATAATACTATTTTTTTGATCCTTGTGGCATGTGAAAATGTGGGTACACAATTTTCTTTTAAAAAGTTACAAGTGTGCCACTCACATATTCTATAAAAGGCTACCCCTATCCTCTATTATTAACACATTAAAATAATTTTGGTTTGTTGAACACATAAAAAAATTTACTCACAAATTAAATAATCTAATTATAGAATCATTGGTTTTTTTAAATCCATTCTATTAATACCTTATATATAATCCAAAAGAGGCAGTTTGAGAAGAGGTAAAATTCCTAAATATGTGTTTCTGTTTTATTTCTCCACCCCCTCCATCAATTATTATCTATACAATCTGATATAATATCTTGTGTATATTAAATATAGTTATATTTTTTTATTATAAGATAATGAACTACAACCATCCGTAATTCCATAAAATGGGTTATGAAATCATCAATCATGTGTATGGTGGACTACAACCTCACGTAATGAGGTTGTTAATTATTTCATTTCTACCTCTCAATATTGGGTAAGATGATGGTTATAAAGTATATATATGAAATTTAAAATATAATTATACAACTGGAGTCATTTTATCATATATACCATTTTAATATCAATTCCTTAGGGGATACAATAATGTCACTCATGTGTATAATGGATTACCGCCTAACGAAATGATGCGATTCATTTTTTAATAACATTTTACCTGGATGGTAATGCGGTCAAAGATAATGAATATATGTTATATACATGAAATAATTATTATATTTATGAAATATTACTTTGAAAATATAATATACCATTTTCTTTCTTACCTTTTCTCTCATTGAAAGACGATAATGTTATTTATGTACGTGTGGACTACCTCATTCACTAATTGAGGTAACATAATTTATTTATCATTACTAAATTTCATTATTGGTTTTAAAATTATAATTTATGTATAAATATAATTTTTATTTCATGGTTATTATTCTGAATATTTTTAAGTAATGACCACTTTGACCATAATCAACCTTCCAAAGTCATTTTTGACACATTAGAAAAATATCATCGAAACATCTCACATAAAATTAATTGATTTGGTTATCTTATATAATATGGTAAAAATTGAAATAAAAGTAATAAAAAACTTGAAAAAGGTTATTAATAAAGTAAATAATTAACAAAAGTTTATTATTCATAAATTTAAATAACGTACATGATGTGTCAGACTTAATTTTAGGGTTTATCATCTCACTTTTACCTCTGTGAGACATATTCCATATTAACAATATATTTCCATTATATGGTGTATATAATGACCCTTTTATATGTCATATCATGAATCTATTTATATTAATGGTATTTAAAATTTCATTTTATTTCATTTATTTTAATGGGATTACGATTGCGAAGTTACCAAAGTGGTAAGGGTTTATTTCATAATCTCACCATTATTCAGGATTGTTTTTGTTTATATATCCCTTGAGGGAATTATTTGATATTTATATATTAAACTCAATATATTTTTTCACATATTTTTATTCTTAAAAATTTTCAAGTAATATTTCAATTTTTACTATTTTGTACTTAAAATGATTGAGAAAATGTTTTTATTAAAATCCAACTTTATTTCTCTCTTTAGTCAAAAATCTTTTTTTATAAAAAAATGTTTTCTAAAAACTATTTCAAAAATATTTTAAACTTTTTTAAAAAAATTTAAATTTATTTTTACCAATTTATAATTTTTAATATATTTTTAAAGGAATCTAAATTCCATTTTCAAAACTATACCCTTTTTTAATATACAGAAAATGTGAACAGATTATTTATTTTTACATCTGTGGCATGGATGAAATTTTCTTCCATCATGACCACTCAATGTTTTAAAGATTAATTTACAAGTTTTAAAATGTTATTTTCAAATAAAACTATTTTCAAAATGTTTTGTGAACTTTATTTTTTAAAAATATATATTTAAATTTAAAATGTTATTTTCCTAAAAAAAATTTATTGACATTCTATGGTATTTTTGTTCATCAATGATATGAAACATTTATTTTACTTATGATACACCTAGGATATGTTGTGTTGATATCATAATATTTATTTGTTTGGATGGTTTATAATCTGTATGATTTAGGATTTAAAATTTTATTATCATTCACCATATTAGTCTAGATAGTTTATGATTCTGTTTATTGATTGGGGAAAGTATTAACATTTAATATACCGGTTTTCAATATGAATTTTTATATTTATTGATATTCAACCCTTCTATATAAGGAATTAATTGGACTCAGTAAGTGACAGGTGAGGCCCACTATATCCCGTCAATGAATTGATAGGTCTCATGAGACGATCTAGATTGAGTTTTGGATGAGGACTTACACATTTATATAGATATATTAGAAGAAGGACTCGAAAGTATTTGATTTCTTGAGACAAGGCATCAATGATATTATATTTTTTAGAACAAGGCATCGATGTTAGGTTTTAGATATCCAACATTATATAATACATTATTATAAATTTAGTTATTGATATTCCATGTTATTATTTGATTCATTACAATAGTCGTGGTTAGGTTTCACAATCATGTGATTATTTATATGGTATTTTTTGATAATAATTTATTCCTACCATATTATTATAATGTTATTGATTAAATGACAAGCATTCTAGTTATTTACCTTTCTATATTTATTATTCCTTAGTTATTAACAATTTTCACTATATACTTACCCTTACTTAGTATCTGAGCTCACCCCTTCTTACATTTTTTTCCCCAAGATAATAGGAAGTGTTTGTTGATTGATATTTAGGGATACAACAAAGGAAATAATGGATTTATAGAAGAAATTATTTTCATATTTTATGTTTTAAAATGTAATGTGAATTTGGAGTATGTATCTAGATTACTAAGACTACTAAACTATTCAGTCTTTTGGGATGTGATTCCTTATATCTTATGGCTATGTAATAAAGTATACATTTGCTTTAGGCTACTAGGGCTCATGTTCTATTTATAATATTAGAGTATGTTTAGTAGAAACCTTTAGAACTATATTTATTAAAACATAGATTAGAGAAAATAAATCTTTGATATAATTTAAGGATAAGTATAAAAAAATGTCATAAAGTTTTGGAAAGGAAGATATTATGTGTTTTCCTAGAAAATACATCCCTGTATGATACTACAACTGGACGTGGTTTTGGAACAGATGTACCTTACGGTAATAACTCTAAAAAATGTTAATTAGGATTGACTCGAACATCTTCTAGTGTGTGACAACATACCTTACTTTGAAACTGGTTTGACACTCCCATGGGATATGCTCAGGATAATTTAAATTTTCTTTACAAACCATTTTAAAGCATTTGAAAATAATGATATCCCAGAGAAACCATGCTTATGATTATGAAATTAAATATTTATTTTTCTTTCAATTTATGTTATGTTTTTCAATACTTTTGGAATTTTACATTATTTTTCTTATTTTTATAATCTAATCTGGTGTATGAAATCATTTATAAATGTTACTTAGAGGAAGGAATGAGAACTACATCAATACACGTAATCCAAAGAGTATGAATGATCGTTTCTTTGATAGTATTAAGCCAATATTTTGAAGGAATATACTCTCCCAAGAATTATCATCATATGAGAACATAATATCATATTATAATGAGATATAAAAATAATTCCATTAGTAAAATATATTCAAAGGGAAATAATAGAAGAAAATAACGATAAAAAAAATACCGATAAATGGAAGAAGGGAAAGAAGGATTTTCCCACATGTGATAATTTTGAAAATAAAAACCCCGATACTTACTTAAATGGAATATATTTTTTATAGATTTTTAGAGAGAAATGAAACCATTACTATGATTCCAAGGTAAATAAAAAGGTTTCCAATGTTTAATTATTCAACTATAAGCAGATGAGGCACTACACAAATAAATTCACAAAGAATAAATTAATATACCTCAAAAGTAACTAATGGATCATGGTAAAAATTATTCTATTTCCAAAAAAAAGTGTAATGATTAATGTTCTTTTATTTAGATTCAATAATTATTTCATCTGATTATTTTATCAATGACATCTTGGTTATAAGAATCATGAAATGTATAAGGATTTTATTTCAATAAATTTTCATTAAAGAGTTGAAATCATATGTTGAATGGTACCAATGAATAAGAAAAATTATTTAGTGGATAGTTTAACTTCTTAGAAAACACAAGATAGAGAGAAATATAACCCTTAATATGTTTTCTAATGTTTAGATAATGATATTGGAAAAAATAGATTATTAATATGGATAAATTATATTGGTTTGTACCGACTACCTTGGAATTTATTGATGATTTGTTAACCATGTGGTTTATGATATCATTGATAAAGTTAATAGAAATTTTTGATTTAAGGAATATATATAATAATTTTTATTTTACTTAAGGAATAAGGAAGCATGAAATTTTTAAGTATAGTTTTATATAAATTCATGTTATTATCATGATTCAGGAGAATACACAATGAAGGTAATCACATTTTTTATATGTGGTTATTCTAAGAAACATCATGTTTTGGGGGGATTAATGATAAGTTTATTTTGAAAATTTCCTGGCCTTCTTTTTAAAGTTTGGGATTTTTATCTTTTGGAAGGGTCATAAGGTTTACCATTTATAAAATGGTTTTAGTTGAAATTTGTATGAGGTTTTAGTGATTAATAAATTACTTCAGTGTATGAATATTTATGCATACTGGATAACATATACGAACCATTTTTTTATAATTATAAATAGTGATTTAAGAAATGACTTATCATTCTATTAGAGATCTTATAATCTATTAAAAGTTAATTTTAGTGATTCAATCATAAAAAAATTATTTCTGGATATTTATTTGTTGGAGTAAGAGATGAATTGAAAATTGATCGAAGAAAAACCAAAAGATAAAATTAATTATATGAAATATAAAGATATCAAGTAATTATATTTTCATATATTCTTAGTCTATATGGTAAAGTAATCCTCAACTCTAGGATAAGGATATTAAAATAAAATGTTATTCTAATACCTTTATTTATATCGAACTTATGGTCTTTCAAATCATCATATATATATGTGTTTTAGGTCCTTAAAACTCCATTGATCACTCACTTTCTTGTAAATAATGACTACTGTCACTCTGTATAATTATTCACACTTTTCTTTTATATCCATATCTTCAGTTTCCACCAAAATTATCCTATATAGATACTTAGTTTTGAACTATTATATATAATCTTTGTGCTCACCTTTCTTTCTTATTAATAGGATGGTCTATTGACCCTTCTCATGAGGTGGTATTTCTAGAAGGGCATTTTCAAATGAAAAACCTTTGATTACTGAGATCAAGATTAAATTGCCCGGACATAATGAATTTGTGGTGTTGAATGTAACACCTCGAGATTTAAAATATAAACATAATATTAGATAGCATGTATGACACACAACACAAAGAATAAGAGGGAATATAACATCTCAGTACTTTAAGATATATTTATTTTTTAAATAAATTATATCTCTTCAATATCTTGCGTTGTATGCACAACCCAGTTTGAATGAAATACGACACTCTATTAAAATATTATTATTTTAAAATTACCGTTATAAAATACCCGTTCAACTTGTTGGTATGAATAGTAATAAATAAATTATGAATATTTTATTTATTAAATATAAATAAAGTAAATCTAATGGTTATATATTTATTAGAAATCAAATAATAACTATTTTAAAAAGAAATAAATGTTTTCTGAAAAAATATATTTTTCTAAAAAGAGATTTAGTCACCCTTTGAACACATGATTTATAATTATTTTTTTAAAAATTTTAGAAAATTTATTTTAAAAAATAAACTTAATTTTTTAAATATATATATCAAAATTATCATAGGCTGGATTTTTTGATTTTTTTGAAAATTTTCATTTTTTTTGAATAGTGGAAAATATTGAATTTTAATTGAAAGATGAATTTTTGTTTATATTATTTATTAATTTAAATATTAGTTTATATTGTATTTATAGTAAAATAAGTTCAATTATATATGTATTAGTCTAATTTAGGTCATTTATATCATTTTCATATTGAATATTGATATAAAAACTTTCAAAACCTTTGAACATTTTCTCTTTGAAAACCCTATTTCTCATCGCATCCATGGGATTAATTTTAAATTAAAATTTTCTAATTATATGAAAATAATTTTGAAAAATGGATTCAATATTTGGAAGAATAATAATTTATATTATCTAATATGTTAATATTAAATTTTCACAATAATGAATAGTAAAAACTGTAATTTTTTTTACCATAGTTAAGGTAAAAATTGATTGACTATGGGTTAAAAAAAACAATTAGGGTTTAAAATTACATAAAATATTGTATAATATATACTTTATATACATATTTATACCCTTTCATGTATAATTATCAATAATAATCCATTTTGGATGCTTTTCATTGAGAAAAATCTGGTTAAACCTTTTTCTTTTCGAAAATTACTAGCGTGTCACTCACCTCATCTATAAAAGGAAACCCAATATCATCTCTTCTTCACATCTGAAAAAACATTTAGTTCATCCAATAATTGAAAAGTTCAATTTAAAATATCCATAACATCATCTTATAATCCTTATTTTGGTCATAAATCCATTCTTGAATTTCCTTAGGTATAATCCTAAAGAGGTGTTTTGTGAATAGGTTAAATTCCAAACTATGTGTTTTTGTTTTATTTATTCCTCCACCTATATATATTATTATTAAAAACTAATGATATAATAAACTATGTGTATTATGTATTCATAGATGTTTTTATTTTAAGTTCATAACCTATAACCATCCTTACTTCCATCAAATGGGTTACAAAATAATCATTTGTGTGTGTGGAGGACTACCACCTCACAAACTGATGTTATTCATTTTTCCATTTTCACCTCTCAATGTAGGGTATTATGATGGATATAAAGAATATATATGACATTTATAACATAATTACAACTATGTTTTGATTATATCAAATATACCCTTTTTTACTTTCTATTATTTTGGGGATACAACTACTTCATTCGTATGTACGTCGTACAACCACCTCATGAAGCGTTGTGATTCATTTTCCATAAACATTTTACATTTAAGTTAATGAGTATAAATTTAATTAATATATGTGATATACATGAAATAATTATGATATTCATTTCATAATTATCATTCTAAAAATATAATATATAATTTTATTTCTTACCTTTTCACTCACAGAAAGATGATGACGTCGTTCGTGTGTGTGTGGACTACCACCTTCATGAAGCGATGTGACTCTATTTTCATCACCAAACCACATTAATTACTCATAAAAGTATATTTTAATAAATAATAACAATATATATTAAATCATTTTCATTCTTTAGAGATAAAATATCACTTTCCTCAAATCTATAATTATCGTTGAAAAATGGAAATGTTAGTCACGTGTACGTATGACCTACCATCTCTATGATAATAACATTATTCATTTATCATAACCATATTAAATTATTTAATTTAAAATTATAATTCATGTATAAATATTATTATTATGTCATTATTATTATTCTAGGTATGTTTAAATAATAAACACCTTGACCATAATCAACCTACCAAATTCATTTTTGATACATAAGAAACATTTCATCAAAACATATAACATAAACATAATTGATTAAGTTATCATATGTAATAAGGTAATAAGTGAAATAAAAAGGATAATAAACTTGAAAATTATTTTTACAAAGTTAAATAATTAAGGCAATTTTATTAATCATGAATATTAATAATATACATGGTGAGGAAAACTTAAGGTAATGGTTTCTCATCTGACTTTTAATTCTATGAGAAATATATAATATTCACCACATATTTACTTTATGTGGTGTATATAATACCCCTTTGATTTGTAATATAATTAATCTATTTATCTTCATGCTTTTAAATGTTTCATTTGATGTCATTTCTTTTATGGGGATCACGATTCAGAAGTTACCAAAGTGGTAGGGGTTTATTTCACAATCTCATCATTATTTAAGATTTTTTATGTTTATGTCTTAATTTTGGGAATTATTTGATATTTCTATATTAAAATAAGTCTATTTTATTCACCTCTTGTTATTAATAAATTTTTTCAAGAAATATTACATTTTTATTCTATTTGGTACGTAAAATGGTTGAGATAATGATTATGAAAATCCAACTTTATTTCTCTCTTTGATCAAAAATCCAATTTCACAAAAACCAATGTTTTCTAAAAATGTTTCAAAAATGTTTTTAACCTTTTTAAAATAATTTATTAATGATATTTTTACCCATTTTAAAATTTTATAATGTTTTTAAATAAATCTTAATATCATTTTCAAAACAATTCCCGTTTGACTTTTACTAAAAATTTGAGAGGAATGTTTGTTTTAACTTGTACAGAATGATTAGAATTTTATGATTTCATGACCAATTATTGTTTTAAATATTATTTTAAAAGTTTTATAAGCTTATTCTCAAATAAAAGTATTTTAATTCTTTTTTAAATTTCATTTAAAAAAAAATATTTTCAAGGTGAAAAATGTTATTTTCCTCAAAAATGTTTTTAATGACATTCCATGGTATTTCTTTTCATTATTTACATTAAACATTTATTTTAAATATAATCTATTGGGGATATTTTGTATTGATATCATCATTTTTCTTGAATTGGATGGTTTATAATAAATTTGAGTGAGGATGTAATATTTTATAACCATTCACCATATTACTTGAGATGATTTATGATTATCTTTATTGATTAGGGAAACTATTGAAATTTCATATGATGGTTCCTCAATATGAATGTTTATATTTATTTCAATTCTCAACATTAGTATAACTAATGCATTGAATTTAGTAAGTTATGGGCATGGTGCACTATATCCTCTCGATGTATCGGTGGGTCTCATGACACCAACTAAATTGATTTTTGGACAATGCCTTACCTATTTATATTGATGTCTTAATGTAAGACTCAAAATTATTAGACGTATTTTATGAAGGCCTCAATAGTATTATATGTCTTGGCATAAGGAATCAATGGAATTAGATGTTTTGGAATAGGGACTTGACGATATGTTTTAAATGTACCACATTATGCATTTTATCATTTTGAATTCAATTTTTGATATTTCATATGAATATTTGATTTGTTATAATATTCATGGTTAAGTTTCATACACATGCGATTATTTTTATGGATTTATTTTAATATCATTTATTTTAGACATAATATATTCAAGTGATTTATTAAATTTAATATGTTTTAGTTTTTTACCTTTCTGTATTTATTATGCTTTATTTATTCAGATTTTCCATTATGTGGTTACCCTTATAGAGCATCTGATATCACCAATTTATAAATTTTTATTTTACCCTGAATACTAGGAAGTGTTTTTTATATATAAGGATACACTAATAGGAATAATGGTATTGTCAATAAAATTGATTTGTGTATTTTTTTAATGTGTAATTTTAAGTATTTATCTAGTTTACCAAGACTAATAAACTATTTGGTCCTTCGGAATGAGATTCCTTTTATCTTATTCCAATGTAATAAAGTAGAAATTATCTCTGGGAGGTAGAGGTTGGTCTAATATGTTCTCCCCCACTTCTATGATTTTCCCCTTGAAAAACATAGTCTACACAAAAAGGTGAGGATACCAAGCCCGTATTTGGTGCCCATTCTCCCAAGAGATCTCATGCATCCTCCCATACTGCCAAAAAATAAATCTATAGGAATGTTCCATCCATATAAGATCTTATCATGTTGATCCTCAATCTCTACCGAGTCATCCAAGAAGGTGGATCTATTGTTGATTTCCATCTCACCCCAATTAATAATGTGCGATGGGTCATGCACATATCTCCTCAAATATGGAACATGGAAGACACCATGCCCCTGATCTAATTGTGGGGGTATGGTTAAGTAATAAGAAATCTCACCAAACCTTCATAAGAACTTGAATGACTCAATGAACCTTGGGGATAGTTTTCTTTCTTGACCAAATCACCTCAATCCTCTTCACTGAGAGGCTCTTAGTAAAATAATGACTCCTTGATAAAACTATAATTTTCTACAACAGTATTCTATAAAATAATTATATCTACTATGTGATGTTATCATATCCTTGTAGATAATCTAAAACATCTCCATTGCTGCCTTCACTGGTTCTAGTCCAATAAGTGAAGTCTCACTAATCTTATCCCATCATTAGGATAAACTAAAGGGTCTCCAGTATAGTTCCTCTAAAGGTTTATATGGATAGTGGAAAGGTAGATGTTATTATAGGAAAATTAAACCAATTAAAAGTGAACCTCATAGCTTAGCCCAAATTCCAACACATATGCTCTCAATATATCCTCCAAAACCTAGATGGTTTTCACACTATGGCCATATGTTTGGGAGAGAAACATGGTGCTCATCTGTAACTAGGTCCCAAAATCATCCTATAAGACTCTCCAAATCCATGAGGTGAATATATCATCAAATTAATTGATGATATTCATGAGTACCCCATTAAGATAGAAGATATCCTGTACAAACAAATTCTACAAACTCTCAACCAAACTCTACTCTCTGATGGTATGAAAGTGTGCCTACATGGTTTTTCAGTCTACAATCACCCAAATAATGTCATGAAATATCACTTTATATGGTTTAATTATCACAAAATCTATCTATATTCCATACCACATCCTTTCTGGAATATCAAGAGGTTGATTGATACCTGTTAGAACTTGATGTCAAGCCTTTACATACTGACATTTGAGGCATTGAGAAATAGACTCAGCTACACTATACATCATGCCAACTCACTGAAAAAATAGATGAAGGTATTTGAACATATTTTACACACCTGGATGTATATCCAATTAGGTGGTATGAAAATCTTCCAAAATAACCTCATGTAATCTGATTAGAACTACCATTCATCTTTGGAAAAGGATAAAGTGATCCCCACCTCCATAAAATCAATAAAGTGCATATTTTGAGGATATATAATCATATATAACTTCACAGTAGATATATTCCAACTGAACCTCTCTCACACACTAAAAAAATGTGGAAGTCACCACTGTGGACCTAAGGAAAGTTTCACACATATCATCAACTAGGGCTATCCTTAACATGAAAAACTCAACTGATGCCTCCTCCACTAAGAAAGAACAATATTTCCTAATAAGGAAATCATCCACCATGTTTCCATTCCCTAGAGTGTATAATATCTCAATGTTATAGTCTTGTAAGAATTATAACCAATGCCTCTATATCAGGTTGATATCTATATGGGTAAATACATACCTGAGACTCTGTAGGTCTGAGTAAATAAATAAATTCTCACCCCAAAGATAATAATTCAACATGTTCAAGGTGAATAATACCTCTACCAAATATAAGTTGTTAGTTGTGTAGTTCTTCTCATAGGTTATCAAATTCATTTATCTATAAGAAATAATTTTCTACCTCTGATCAGAATGAAACTGATCCTATATCTAGAGGAAACAAAAAAAACCATGTACTCTATGACCTCTTTCAATGGTCTCAGCATAAGAGCACTGGTCAACTTCTGCCTTAGTTTCTAAAAGGCTATATAACACAACTTTTTCTAGGATATCTACAACCCTTTCCATGTCAAGACTATCAAAATGTTTGAATACTAGAAAATTATACCCCAAAACCTTGATAGCATACTTCTAAACCAATGAAACTATACACCTCTAACATTATCTTTGGTGGTTACCAAGTGAGAATTTCAATAATATTTTCTAGATCCACAGTTACACGATACAAAAAGATGACATCACCCATCAAGTGAACCTCTTGAATAGAAAACTAAAACATTGAGATATTTTTTTTTAAAATTGATTCTCATAGAGTCAGTATATGTCCATCCTAAAATGCTCGTTATTCTATTCATTATATGTAGAGTATATGTGAATTTCATTGATAAATAAATCCATGGATCAGTCCAATAATGGCAGAAAGTTTTGGTTAATATGATTTATGAACATGGTGGGAGAATTAGTCACACCAAAAGTAATCATAAGGAACTCATAATGACCATAGAGGCATCAAAATGTTGTCTTCTTGATATCATCATTGTAAACCCTTAACTAATATTAGATGAACCAAAGACGAATCTTTTAAAACCAAATCAAACCTTTCAACTGGTGAAATATTTATTCATTACCCAGAAAGGGGTACATTTTCATGATCATAATATGGTTCAAGGGATGATAATAAATATAATGCCACACGATTAACTTTTCCTTTTTCACAAACAATATTGGAGCTTCTCAGAGGGACACATAGGGCCTGATAAAAAATTTCTCTCAAAGGTGTTATAACTATACAGTCTTCTCTTAGAGCTTGGTAGGGGTCATCCAATATTACATAGAAGATATCAGGGTATTCCTAGGGTTCAAGTTGATGAATAAGTCAATATACTACATTGGAGGTAGTCCCAAAACATCTTCGAGATGGATTTACATATAATACTATACTACCACTATAATCCAGATGTTTGATGAGTTTTGTACACTAAGGTATTAACTATATAATTAATGGGTGACATGTTTCTACTTATTTCTCATAAGACCCATTCATTCATCCATAAGTTCTTCTAATACATGAAGGAGAATATCATCCCAATTTCATATATGCTTCTAACTCTCTTATGGTGATTTCCTATCTGGGATGCACCATTGAAAACTAGTCCATTCCAAGAATGACATCATAAGGTTTCATAATAATGATTGTGAGGTCCCATAAAAAACTCTCTCCACTAAGAACCAACTTTCACTTATAGTTGATGTGTGATATATAGGATTCACTCTCTATATAAGCCTCTAACCACCGTTAAAGGGATAAAGACTCTATTGGAAGATCTGTATTCTACACACAGGATATGGAGATTAAGGAATGGCTCATGAATGTTTTTAAAAGTATTGGAGATAAAGTAGATAAGATACAGATTTTACCTCAAACCATCTCTTGAGAAGAATACCCATTTACCTCCATATTATAAAACTATCTATGCCTCTAACTCCCAACACTTTGAGCCTAGAGTGGGCCACCTAGAGGTGGTGGTAGGAGTAGTTCAAAGCATCCTCCTCTTTTTATAGATCCTCCCTTTTGGGTCCCAACTTCCCTTCTTTCGACACTGCCTCCCTAAGGCATGCTTGGTGAATGTTTGGGAGATCCTTTCTCATAATGATTTATTTTCCATGGTCTATCCACTATCTATTGTATGTTTAGTCGACAAATCAATATTAATGTGACCTCTATCTTTACAAAAATATCATTAATCATTACCCAACTAACTAGATCCTCTACGTGATACCTACGTGACAAATCCCCATGCACGAGTCTGGGAATGAGCATGCCTCCTCCACTGAGACCTTGAAAACTGACACATTATAGCTCCTATAGAAAACTCATCCTCATGATCTCTATGTTAACAAATTTCACCATTTTTTGGTTGCCTACAAGATTATAAATCCATAGTAAAAGAGGTTTGACTTATTGTAGTGATCAATGTGGGTGACCTATTGGGATGTTTCCTAGGGTTTGTGTGAGTTAGGAAAAAGAACATAAGAAAGAAAATGTGTTTGAATATAGGGACACTAATTAGTTTGATGACTCATTTAGGAATGTAGTTGGTCCCTAGGGAGGGGAAAAAAGTTTTCTGTGGGTCTAATGGGCTGAATGTAAGGACAAGTTATTACATTTTTATCAAGGGTGGAAGTGAGACGAAAGTGTGGTGTCCCTACCCAGGTTGAGAAGTTGGTTCCACAATGAGGACATTTGAAACACACCTGTCATGTGATGTGGAAAAAGCTAATTATTTCCCCCTAAGGGTGTAGTAGTATTAGTGTCCTAATTCACATCCAAAGAGAAGTGTTTTGAATCAACTTGTCATGAGTACAAAAGTACATTAAAGAAAAAAGTTTTAATGAATTGGCAGTAAAGAACTTGTTTTGTAAAGATCATATTAGAGAAAAGTTATTGGGTTAAGCTTGGATTCTCTTTTGTAAGGATATCATGGTCCCTAAAAATTATATTCTTTGTGTTTATTAATTAGTTTAATAAATTTATTAAAAACGTTTCTCCCTTTACACCCTTGATTAATGTTTATTTGATAATAAAAATAATCTACCTAATTTCCTTAGTTGGAGTATTCTCATTCCAATATATGAATGTCACAGTGGGTCTACTTTAGATCACCTAAGAAATAACAAATTAGGTATTGAGTATCCATAGTTTCCAAATTACTCCATTATGTCTTACCTACATGTTTTTTAATCACCAATCACTTCTCTAACTGACCCTAGACCACCAAATCAGTGTGATCCAATACCATGAAGAGGGAGGGAAATTTTATTAATCAAGGAAATTTAGTATATTCAATTTGAAATAAATATACAATTATATCCCATTAAAACTTTGAAATCATGGATTAAAAACCTTTTAAAAAATAATAAGGTACATAAAAATTTGATAAAAACCAGCACTCTAGGGTTAAATATGGTCACATCCCCTTCTCCCAAACACAAAAGGTTTACCCCTAATTAAAATAAAAAATGGAGGTAGAAGGGGTAGAAGACATAATAAAATTGAAAATAAATAATATTAGAAAGAATAGAGTATCTTGTAGAAGTAGTGAGTGTTCTCTCTTGATCCTCTGATCCTTTAACCTGGAATAACATCCTTGTATTTATAGATGGTGTTAACCTCTTTATCTCACACTACTATATATTGTAACATATTAGTAATCATTAAATGTAACTCTTTAAATATATTCAACATTTAATCTATTGAATTCCAAGGTATTTCCAAATTATAGTTTTGAGATGTAATTTCATAGTGATGGTAGATCACATCCATCATTGGCAGAAACCATCAAAAATAATATCATCAATCATTATAGAAACTTATTCCTTCTTCATGAATCCAAAACAGTTTTATTTATCCACATCCTTGATTTCATCCTTGGAATATCACAACAGTGGAATTTTCTCCAAATCCACCTGTCTTCCTTCAATCCTCCGACCTTCATAGAGGCTGAAGGGTGAATTTTTCTTCTAGAATGGAATAGTCCTTCACATGTGAATGGACTTTGGTGCATTTAGCATTTGGGGTTGGTTTTTATCTTATAGAATTATTTGGTGGTGTCTACTAGTGAGAAGTAATAGTGGAAAAGTAGAGCAGTGGTAGTGTTCTATAAGGGAGCTTGGGTGGTGGTGAGGGGGACATAGAAATGGTGAATCCTCTTTGAAAATGGGCTTTTGGAGTGATTTTTACTTGATCTAGGGCTTTAGGTGGCTATAGTAGAGTTATTCGATGCTACCTTTTGGTGACCAGTAGTGATAGAAATCATGCTGCCATTGATGTAGTGATATCATGTGAAACTTTTGGCATACATGGAATCATGGAAGTGTAGACATGGTGGTGGTAGTGGAAGGTAGCAGAGGCTATGCTGATTGGAAAAAATGTGGCAATGTCACATTATTTGGTTCTCCAGATGCTACCATTGGCTCAATTGTATCATGTTCTACCATTGGTTCACCAGTATCATGTTCTACCATTAGTTCATGGATGATACGTTAGTGGTAGTAATGGAGCATTATTCCTCTCTCAAAACGCTATCAAAGTGGCCGGATGGAGCTTGAAATGGTGTTGTTTTTATTTTCATATCTTATAAAAGGATTCATGGTTGTCGAATGGGATCCTCAAGGTGATCTATGGGTATACCAATATTTAGTGGGGAACATTGTCTTGAGATCAAGCATTCCTAGTGGCAGTAATGGGGATACATCCTCTTTTAGGTCCTTTGACCTTATCAGTGGTTGGAGAATGAATATATATCCATGCATGAAGTCATAAATTCTTTGGAAAGAATTATCAAAGTAGTTTGAGTGTATGAGAGTGATGATTAGTGATCCAGAGTGCTGAAAGGAGAAGAAAATCACATGTTTAATATTTACAGTGATAACTATGGTGGTTTTTGGGTGATTTGAGGTGGTGGTGGGTGAAAATGAAGTCGTCTTGTGACAAAGTTGAGTAGTAATGTGTGACCAAGCATAGGGGAAGCGACAGAAAGGCACAATGAAACCAGTTTTGTTGTAATGAATAGTACCTGTGTTGGGTGTTGTCCCACATCAAAACATGAATACAAGGAGGAAATCACTTAAATATAAAAGCACAGACAGTGAGATACAATGAAGTTGGATGGGGGTCAAATGACCCCTGCTTTCCATCATGCATCGCCCTATGCCAGTGAGTCACTCCACTTGTCACCTCATGGGTTTTACCACCATGGGTCGGTGCATCTATGCTTCCTTCTAGCTATAGATTCCTAGAAATCCATTCTAGTGGGACCTATATGGTCTTGATCCCCCATGAATCCCTATAGGTTTGAGCAAGCCCACAATGTGGTGTCTTGGCCAACCAGGCCCTCATGGGTTGGCTAAGTTGTAAGCTACCACTGGTTGATGGGCCTGCTCAAGGCTTGGCCTCTTTTTATTAACACTTTTAAATAATTCAAATACCAGAGTAAAACATAATAGAAGAATAAAATAAATAAAAAACATAAATTTCATAATAAAATTATTCATTATAATTCCACATTTGAACTTTCCCATGTTTTAATGAAACATTGAAATTCATGGGTATTCTTCATTGAAATCCTTCAAAATCTATTAAAAAATGTTAAAAACTATCCATTTAAATTGACTGTGTCAAATACCCCTACAGATAAACCTGGATTTTCCTCAAGAATAGATACTAGACTAAAAAAATTAGAGGGAACCAATGTTATAATTATTCAAATATCAACAAAATAAAATGAAATGATTATCAATTTTGAATCAAACGTTTAAAAATCAATATAAAATATCAATTTAATTCCTCAATTTTCAAAGAAACAATCAACTCTAGTTTTTTAGTTTTTTTCTTTTGAAATTGGTGAAACTTATCCTTTAATTAATTCAATTTACTCAATTAACTATTATCAAGCACACAAAATCAAGACTTACCTCACTTTTGAATGTTTTATATTATTACTCATGATATTAATTCAAGTAGAGTTATTATTATATCATGAGAACATGTTTCTTCTCCATAGTAGTGTAAAGAAACTACTTTATTCACATTGTAAAGATAAAAGGCACATAAAATAATAAGTTCCTTTAATAAAGAGTCAAATTAATTTAAGGCTTATGGTTGGTAGGAACTTATGTTTAAAAAAAATTCAAGGAGGAAGTTTCTCTCTAAAGTATAAATAATGATATAAAAAGTAAAAGCTTGATGAAATTATCCTTTTCAAATGACAACCCCCACTTCCCTGGCTCAAAGTAAGCTTATGATCAAAATAATTCATAACAAATGATGCACACCTTGTTAAATTATTTTCCCTACTTTTTATACTTTTATCAAAGTACTTTTTCATTTTCTTCTTTTTTTAAAGTTATTCTTAGAATAAACCTAACATACACCTACAAAATATATCGAATAAAAATCATTAGTTTGGTGATGGTTATTTTTTATTCTTCTAAGTCACAACCCATTTCTATTATTTTTCTTTTCATTTTTTTCCAAAATATAAAATAATAAAATTTCAATGTGTGAATCAAAAAGTTATCTTAATACCCAAATTTGGAGCCCCCATAATTTTTACTTATAATTATCCTCAAAAATTTTATTATTAATTCCCTCACCCCCAAACTTAAACATTAAAATATCATGAAAATACTAATGGTGGAAAAGAAATGGATAAAAATGTATTGAAATGTGGATCATCCCCATAAAGTTCATTCATGGTCTTTATGGGAAAAGAAAGGATTAATGTAAAGGTTTTATCAATGATAAGTCCTTTTCAAAATATTCCTTAATCATTTTAAAAGTGTTTTTGAACATTCTTAGCTTTTAAAAGTTCAAATGAAAGTTCTACCAGGTGAAAATTTCTATGATCGCTCAATACATATACTCAATAATATATAGAAAGTAATTGGTCTCGAAATCATAAAGGGAATGAAATATTTGATTTGGTATAATAACTCGTGGAATGACTAATAATAACAAATCAATTTACTTTAATTCTAAAAATTTAGAGTGTAAAAAATGATAAGTAAATTTCATCTACATGAATCAACTAATTCCCCCAAATCATGGGTCCTCATTTTAATATATATAATTCACTTTAATCATTTAATTATACATTTAAGTCATTAAATATCATTAACATTGAAATCCAAAACATGACATCATAGTATTTCTAAGAAACTCATGTATCATATATAACTCAAGTAAAGAAAGGATTCAAGCATGGGAATGAATTTTTTTGGTTAACATAGATTTAGGAATTTCCAGTTTAAAACTATTTTTCATAAACATTGTGACATCCTAAACCCATGCATCCAGATTCATTACTAAAGAAATATTGATTTTTTGTTAAAAAGTAATTGGAAAATATATAGTCCATTATACACCCAAGGATCTTATTTAATATAGGTTCTAGAGAATTAAAAACATACAATTATTCAGGGTATTAAAAAATTTATACAATTAACCATTTTTCTTCGCATATACTACCTCATTAAATGAAACAAGAACCATTAAAATTTATACAAGACCTAAGAAATATATTTTTAAAACTTTGTGTGGGTATAATATTTCCTAGTAAGTGGTTTGAAAACCAGTGAAGAATAATTTTAAATTACTTCAAAAAGATTTTATTTCAAATACAAAATATTTGATAATATTTATAACTTTTTAAAATAAGAAGCTAGGGTTTTCTTGAAAAACACTTTTTTAAAACCTTTTAAAAATACATACAATTTTTAAAATCTAGTTGAAAAATAATATTTGAAAAACACTTTTATTTATCCATAAAAATATTTTGAAAAAAATAATTTTTCTATGGATTAAAATGATACTTGACATGTATTATGAAAACCATGTTTCCATTAGTAGTATCACTTTTTGGATCGTATCCCCATGAGGAAATGAGTTCACTACCCATACCTCGTCATTATCTTATTCGATAACCCATTTCGAAATTTTAAGGAAGTATTTTTAGAATATTTTTCTTTCTTATTCATAGGTCATTGAAAACCTTTCCAAAATATTACATATATTATTTTCATATAAAATAAGTTTATAAATTTTATCTTGGTAAAACGACTTTTCTGATAAATATCTATGATAAATCCAAGTTTCCAAATTTATTAATTATATTAAAAAAAAGGAGAATAAATTTACTTAAAAAAATCATTGTATTTAAATTCATGAAATGTAAAGAATTATATATGATGTCCATATATAACAACTTGCAAGAAAATTATAGCTAATACAGTTCTTGTTTACTATAAAATAATAAATTTTGTAAAATTAAATTCCATTTTAAAATAAGGTATTTAAAATTAAACAATAACGAAACAATTTATTGATATTGTTTTATTTTTTTGGCTAAAACATTGAATTGTATAAAAAAATAAATGATTTTTTAGAATCTTATAAAAAATGAAAACTTTTTTTAGAATAATTTCCCTTACTAAAAATGGTTTTTAATTAATGCATATATATAATTAAGTTTTTGAAAATAATAAAATAGAACTTTGAAAATATAAAAATTTAAAAAATAAAAACCCCCTTACGTTATTTGCAGAAAACTTCATCTTCTTCTTCTAGGAAGAAGACTCACTCACTCTCTATTTCTCTCTCTTATTTCTAATTTCTTCTCTTATATGTGTCTCACTCCCACTCAAACGGAGTAAATTTTTTGAATTGAATCATTTATAAGGCTAGGATTTATATAAGAGTGATAATATTATATATATATATATATATATATAATATTTATCTAAATATTCATTTTCAGATGAATTCTAATTTATGGATTCTTATAGATCTTATTGAAAGGATAGTTAGGAAAGAATTTATTGTTTAAGCTTCAAATAATTGAGTTGTTTTGAGGCTTTCAGAGAAAGTGTCAACATATATTGAGAACACACACAAATAGAAACATATATATCACTAAAACCAGTTGGATTACACAAACTAAAAATAAATAAATACACTGTAAGGTCTGTTATTAATTTTTATGGTTACAAGTTGGATTCAAGGAAAAAAATATTGAATAAGTAAATAAAAACCATATACAATTCATAAAGATACATTTATACTGATTGCAAATATAAAATATGATTAAATTAAATTGATGGAGATTTTTTCAAGAAACTTTATACTACAAAATGATCTAATAAAAATCATCGAAAAATGATACACATATATTTTTTTATTTAATACCTACATTTAAAATATATACAATGATTCCAGGAGGAAGAAAAAACCAAAATATTGATGAACTGAAAATTTATGAGCTGATGGTCTCAGATATATTATAAAATACAAACACCTAACTTTGAAGATCTACAAATTGATTTGTAGGAGAAAGATTATAGAAAACTCACACCCTATTTACTTCATCAGATTCTAAAATCCTTTTAGTAAATCGAACCTCCTTCAACAACCGATCTCTCATGATGATCTATCTCATGCTTGAAACCCTTCTATCATAGTCATAACTCCTTAGGTGTTTGATGAATATACTAGGATTTTACTCCACTATTGTAACAACCTAAACTTTTCAATTATATTTGTTTCCCAATTTAGTGTGTTATTTTATTTTTTACTCAACAAAACTATATCCTTTAATTAATGAAGTGGGTATAATTAAAATGAGACCACTGGGTTTCGACTGTTATATGATCTTTGGTCAATATGACCATTGGAAACTATAATCTTAACGTTGTGTTTTTATAAATACGATTAACTTGGTTAATTAATACATAAAGAATATTGAATGGCCTCATCCAGTAGACTCGAGCCATATGAAGCCCATATGTCAGAGGTTTGGAAGGAGTTAACATCACTGGGATTTGCTCTGGACCAAGCCCAAGCTGAACTTCAATATATAAATCTTGATCGGAATCGACTAAGGGAAAAGTTCAAGCTGATAGAAATCACCACTCAGGCAATGTTGTCCGAGCCACCACAAAATTCTATCACCATATCACACCTTACACTTAGGTCCTATGATGGTGTTATAAGGGGCTATGTAACGAGAGCTAAGCTACTTTGGGTAATCATTTTATATACATACAATTTTTATTTCTTCTTATGGAAAAGTTTGTGAATTTCCAATATCCGGATAAATATAGGATGTGTATTATTAATGAATTTAGGAAAAAATGGGTATTTTAAAATATTTTTGTATTCATTAAATAATTAATAATGTGAAATGATTTTTAAAAAATGGTCTTCAACAGTTCTTATCAGTAAGAAATTTAGAGTCTAATAAGATCAACTTGGTTTTTAGTGAATAGTATAGTAGGAATAGTAACATACCCACATGAATAGTAATGAATAGTATTTTGACCAAAAAAAATAGAAACTTCACCCATGAATGTATAAATACATTTTAGACATCTTAGAAGTCAAAAAATGATCATAGTTTAAGTTTTGGTATTTTTATACGCTATAAATATTTTATTTACAATTTTATAATTAATTTAATAATTTAAAATATTAATGTATTTTCATAAAATTTAATCATAAATTGTTACTTTATTGTCTTATGGGTATATGATATTTTTATGGGACCTTGATTATTTTTTAAGGTGTTACAAAATGAGTTATAGTTTTAAAGTTGTATTTTTGGAATAAATAATGATTTTATTTAAAAATTAAATTAAAAATATTTAGAAAATTATTTTCATAAAATGGACTTAATTTTTGAATTTATAGAATTGGTAATATGTTAGGGTTAATTTTTGGGGTTTTTATGAAACAGTTGAATTATCAGTGAATAGTAAAAATACAGTTTTGAGTTTTAGGTGTTTAATGACATCATTAATGATGTAATAATGATGTAAGATTTTTGGTAGACTTATGAATAGTGAGATATGATATGAGGTGTCCCAATTGGCCAATACCATGGACAAATACCATGGTAAAGTCTATGGTTTTTCAAATACCACCGATGAGGAGTCCCTTGGAAATTAATAATTTATTCACTCACTTTCCCTATAAATACCAAGCCATTTACCTCATTCATTTCATTCCAAAATCATCCTCAACAAAGTTCTGGTCTCTTTACCTCCCAAGGAGTCCTTCTAAGGTTCCCTCAAGCCTCCCAAGGTCCCGACCTTCAAGTTTTCAAAGTTACTCTTCAAGGTAAGGGATCCTTTCACCCTCCTCTTTTAACTCATGAATTCCTTTATGTTGTAACTTCTAGTTTCCATATATTTATGTTGAGGGTATGTTCTTATATGTTTTCATTACTTTCCATTTCATGTCTAATTGTTTATAGACCTTTTATCCTCTTATAAATTTGTTTTTTGAATTTTTAAGTGACGCTGTTAGGCTGCCGAATTTCTTGTAAAAGAAATCGCATCTTCTCTTTCCTTTCAAGTTTCCTTTTATTGTGGTATGGAATTAAAATATCCATACCATGTTCTTGTCTCTATGTTATTCTGTATTTATATTGTAATATGAGTTATTTATGAGTGGGTTACCCTTGTACCTTCTTTTTTTATTATTTTCTTAAACCATGTTATATAGTTATTATGCTGCAGAAATTTCACCTCAAAATTTCTATCTCTTTCTCTCAAGAAATTATCTTGTTTATTTATGTGAATACCTAGACCTATTTCTTTTCTATGGGTGTTCATAAATATATAAAAAGGATGTATTTTATTCTAGAATGGACATACATATATCCCTCACTCCCTTTACATGGGTTATAAATGATATAATGATCTTATTTTTAAGAGCACTTTAAACGTCATGATTTTCAAATGAAACCCATTTCTTTTATTCTGTTAGGTCCACTAGGCTAGATACCCTAAGAGGGGGGGGGGAATCCGGGTATGACAGATTAAAACAATTTCCCCTTTTGATCTTTTTTTTCTTTTAGACAAAACCATCTTCTCTCTCCTTCCCGATGCAGAGTATGAATAAAACTTAAAGCATGCACAAGACACAGCAATTTTTATGTGGTTCACCCTCACTGGGATACGTCCAAGGAGCATACATCGGTAGTGTGCCGATGTAACAATTCCACTATAAGCGCACTGATTTCTACAAGTTCTAAGTGGACTCACTATCCCTCCTGGTTTACACCCACTCACAATTTGAGAACTCACTGCTCTCTCAACTGAAGTGAGCTCACTGCTTCTTCAGAAGATCCACTCATAGTTTATAGACCTGTAGGTCTCTTAATTTGCATGAAAGAATACATCCTATACTGTTGATATATTCTCTATTGAAGTTCAAAGTTCATCTACTGATGAATAACCCTTTTCCCCCTGAACACTGGGTAACTCACTTTGGAAACACCTTCGCAAAGCACCATACTTCCTAGGGAACCCAATTTCATGAAGCTCAAACAAGCCTTCACAAAGCTCTTGTGTTTTCATGAAGAACTCTCATGAAGCACTCTCGTGAAGATCAAGCCTTCGCAATGCTTAGGCTATCATGGAGCTCCTGCCTCTTTGCGAAGCACACTTCTTATAGCACGTGGCCTCACGAAGCACACTTCCTTTTGCAGAGCTAGATTAGATGCCAAGAAGCACCTCTCTTTCGTGAAGAATAATTCCTTCGCGAACCACCTTCATGAACCGAGATAAAAATAATTTCTTTGAAAACTCTCTACTTCTCTTGAGGGGGTCGACCTCTATTTATAGGTAATTCCACCGACCCTCGACCCTTCTTCCTGAAGTCAGCGCCACGTCATCGCCAATCGTGAATCTCCGAAATTTCCGCCAGAATTCTCTCAAAATCAAAAAACACCTTGGAAATTCCCGGATCATGGAGATCTTCTTAATTGCGGAGCATTCCGTCAATTACCTCGCACCGCCGCCGTGAAGTTCCCTCGCAAGGCCCTTCAACTCCTCTATGTGCTTCAACCTATTCCGTTCGCAAAGCTTGTCGTAATCGCGAAGAATCACCACCATCATTCTTCTGGTCTTTGCGAAATCCAAACCATGAAGCCTCTATTCGTGAAATTCATGCCATTGCCGTATTTGATTATGATCTTCATGGAAAATGACGCCACCTTGTACTGTTATTTTGTACCACCTCCAGATCATCCGTTCCTTTGTCATCTTTATTTATCAACGTGGATGTTAAAAAAATTACCTAGAACTCGACAATTCTCCATGGAAACCTGCTTTGTTAACAAACACAATCAACCCAAAAATGCTGCAATGTTACCTTGAGGTATTTTTTCCCAACATATTATCTATGGGTTATTTATGAAATGTTTTATTATGATCTATGTGGATCACATGAGAATAAATACATATTAAGGGTGCACCCTTATATCGTTCCAATTCATTGGGTAATGAATTAGTCCCAAGAGATGACAAGTTTCACGATACCTTGGTGAATAACCTTGGTAATTTTTATGATACATCGGGGATAAAACTTGATGATATGTTCATGAATGTCCAAATGAAATGTTGTAGTCACATATTCAAGTTCTGATTCATGTTCTTTTTATCATGATATTCTTATTATTCCATTTCTCATGCCTTTATGACTTTTATCATGTTCTTATTAATATTGCTCAAGATCACATGTCAATTGTTTCACTTGTTTTCCTTACTGAGCCTTCTTCTCACCCTTTTCTTTGATGTATGTATCCAGGATATGAGATGTAGTAATTTTACATAGGATAAACCTATTATAAATCCTTATGATTGGTTTAGAAGAATTTTTTATATTGTTTTCATGTATTATGTTCCTGTTTCCCATGACACTAGACTTTAAAGATCCTCTGTTTGTAAAATGTAATGAAAAGTTATGTAATAAAAAGGCGGGATGCCATAGTTGGTATCAAAGGATAGTTTAGTTATTTATGTAATTAGTCTATGAAAGCTTTAGGAAGAATCCTATAGAAAATTTAAATATAGGAAAACTTCCTGGTATTTTGGTGAATATTGAGTAAGTGGTTTATCAAACAAATACATCCCTATCTAGATACGAGTAGGTAGAGGTGGATCTAGAATAGATGTACATATGGGCAAAACCTGAAAACACCGCTTTGAGCTAGAAAAGAACGAGAACTGGTGCACGAAAATGGGTCTTGCTTCGCAAGAAAATCAATGCCAATATTAAAAATTTTGTTTGGTCTGGTAGTACGATTGAAAGAAAAATTGTCACCATTCCTTGGGTAACTTGTTGCAAACCTTTAAACAAGGGTGGTCTTGGTATTAAGAACCTTAAGATTTTCAATGAATCTCTTCAAGCGAAGATGACTTGGAATCTAATTCATAACAACTCTTATTCTCTGGACTTCCTCAAGAAAATATTTGTTACCAAGCTTCGAAATGGAAAATTTGGTCACATCACCTCTTCCATATGGCCCTCCATTAGAAACTATTTTCTTAATATCATGGATAAAATTAGATAGATGGTTAGTGCTAATTCCTCTTTTAATTTCTGGATGGACAACTGGACTGGTGTCCAATTAATCTCAATTTTGACATCCACCACTTCTCCTGGCAACACCAACTCCACTATCAGGGATGTTATTAACTCCCAAAACATCTCCCTTACAATTCACATCAGTCACATCATTGAAAACTATACTTTTTCTAACACGGGCGATTTCCTCATTTGGGAACCTTCTTTTAATGGAGTCCTTGACTCCAAAAGTCTCTACAAAAACAATTTCAACAATTTTGTTTCTAATTTTGTTTGGTTGAAAGCATTTAGTAAACCTTGGATCAAGCCCTCGAGACTTACTCTTATTTGGCGTGTTTCCCATAATAGGGTCCCCACTCATGTGTTCCTTCAATCCTTCAGGATTCCTCTTTTCTCTAGATTTAATATGTACAATCAACATTATGAGGATGCTAACCATTTATTTTTGTCTTGTACTACAACTACAACTCTTTGGAATTTCAATTTTGACATCTTTGTTTGCAGATGGTGTATTCCCGCTACTATCAACTCCCAATTGCAGCTCTGTGTTAATTGGGAATCTTTGAAGCAAATCAAGAATCTTTTTTTGAATATAGTTGCAGAACACATGCATGTGATCTGGTATGACATAAATAACTTCATTCATAGTAATTTCTCTTTCAGTCTCAATGC
The DNA here is from genome assembly GCA_963277665.1 of Viscum album. Lineage (NCBI taxonomy): Eukaryota > Viridiplantae > Streptophyta > Magnoliopsida > Santalales > Viscaceae > Viscum > Viscum album. Next base: position 121,231,364 of record OY728137.1, read on the forward strand.
AGGTAAAACGCGTATTCTCATTGCCATCAAGGATGCTGCTCCTCTTCAGAAAGATCATTGTGACAAATTTGTGGGCTATTTTGAGATTATTCGCCATCTTCAGATTGCGGGATCTTATAGAAAACCTCGATGAACCTTTGAGGTCTTCTGGAAAGATCCACTTCCAGGATGGATCAAAGTGAATGTCGACGGCGCCTCTAGAGTAAACCCGGGTCAGGCAGGTTGTGGTGCCATTTTTAGAGACTCCCTTGGCAGATGCCTTGGATGCTTCTTCGGTGGATGTGGCACAACTTCAGCATTGGAAGCGGAAATGATGGGTGTTATTCATGTGATGGACTTTTCCAAACAAAATGGTTGGAACAAGATGTGGATTGAATGTGATTCAACCACTGTTGTTCAAGCTATTTGGAAGGGGGTGGTGCACCTCGCATGGATTCTTACCCCTCAATGGATGAAATGCCTTGCTTCACTCATGGACCTCAATTACATTTCCAAACATGTGTTCCGTGAAGCAAACACAGTTTCTGATAGTATTTCCAACAAAGGGGTCAATCAGGATGTTACCTGGCTTGATGAGTTGCCTGATGTTTCGCTCCACTTTTATGATAAGGATTATAATAAGATTTTGTCTTTCAGACTTTTGTAAGTCCTTTTTTTGAGAAATAAATACTGCCTTGGTACTTGATCGAGGCTCCACATCTAAATAAAAAATGAATCATTATGAAGGATTTATAAAGAAATGTAATTATTTAAAAAAAATTAATACATAAATCCATTATAGTTAAAAGATATGTAAATGAAATAATTTTCTCATTAAGGTTTTATTCTTTTAGAAAATGGCAGGAAATAGGAGGAACCATGCAAATGGTGATTTCAATGGACCATGCACTGAAGGCCCTACGATGGAAGCTAGAATAGAAGCATTCATGTGAATGATGAACCAACTGACTCAAGTTATGGGAAATAACTTGAATCAAGATGATATACCGATCTCACCACGAAGGGAACAACATTATGTTGAGTCCTTTATGCATCAACAACCACCAAAATTCAGTGGATTGACTATCCTATTGATTGCTGAGCAATGGATCAGCTCCATCGAGAAGATCTTTTATGTGCTCCACTGTTCAGAGCAAGATAAGGTCACCCTAGTTGTCTACCGCTTAGAAAGAGAACCTGATCAGTGGTGGGATCTAATTAAAAAGACGAGGCAAAGAGTGGAGGTTGAATCTATGGAGTGGGAATATTTCAGAGGGATTTTGTTCAATAAGTATTTCCCTCGATCCATGAGAAAAATAATGGAGAAGGATTTTCTCAAGACAAAGCAGAAGGAGAACGAATCTGTCAGAAGCTATGAGATGAACTTCACCCGATTTTCATGATATACCTCTAGCTTTGTCAGGGATCCAAATGGTAAGGTTGATATATTCTTTGGTGGACTAAGACCTCATCTGTGGAAGAATCTAGCCATCTGAGACTATGATAGCTATGAGGTGATCGTGCATAGTGCAATGAAAGTGGAACTGGAGTTTGGTGAGATGTAGTGGTCTCATAAATCAAATGACAAAAAGAGATCGATGGAGACCATCTTTGGGAGGACTTTTGATCATGGAATAGAAGGTAAGAAAGTGTAACATCCCACGTGTGATAAATGTGGGATGAATCATTTGGGGAACTCCCTTCTTGGGAGTGGGAAATGCTACAAGTGTGGAAGAGATGACCATATTTCAAGGAATTTTAATGGTGAGGTGAAACCTCAACTTCCAAACACTAACGACAAGGGGAAGATGGTGCAGGCCCTACCTGATGTCCAGTTCTTTAAGTGTGGACAACTTGGGTACTTTGCAAATCACTGTCCAAATCCAAGGGCAGTGGAGGGGAACCACTATCAGCCTTAGCAAAGGACAAGGGAGAAAGGTCATGCTTTTGCTATCATGACAACTGAATTTGAATCTCCAAATGATGTGTTAGAAGGTACTCTTGTTTTTATCTCAAATATAGCAAGTACTTTGTTTGATTTTGGTTCTACTCATTCCTTTATTTCCTCCAAGTTTGCAAAGAATTTAGAATCGAACACCGAGTTTCTAAAAGTAGAGTTATCAGTCAAGACTCCTGGTGGGATTATCCAAGCATCAATAGTGTTTATAAACAATAGTATTTTCTTTGGTGAGCACCGTATTATCGAAAATCTAGTAGTCATTCCATTGCTGAAATTTGACATTATACTAGGGATGGGCTGACTCTCAAAGTATAATGATAAATTCCAATGCAGAATTAAGGAAATCTCAGTAGTCTTGAATGGAAAACCTACAGTTATCTTCCAAGGAGAGATATCTCAACCTGATCTTTGTCTAAAAGAACCACCTATATCCTTGTTTATGGAATTGATCAGTGAAGAAGAAGAAGGAAATGAGAGTTTTAGGATATAAAATATACGCATCATTCAAGAATACATTGACGTATTTCCTAAGGAGTTTCCTGGACCTACCCCAAGAAGAGAGGTAGATTTCTCCATTGAAATCATACCTAGATCTCATCCAATATCAAAGACCCCATATAGGATGGAAAATGTGGAGTTGGAGGAATTAAAGAAACACCGCTAAGATCTTTTGAAGAATGGGTTTATCTGAACGAGTGTGTCTCCTTGGAGAGCACTTGTTCTCTTTGTGAAGAAGAAGGATGGATCGATGCGGCTATGAATTGATTATAGAGAACTGGATGGGATCACAGTAAAGAAAAATACCCTCTTCCAATAATTAATGACTTATTTGACCAACTTCATGGGGCTCAATTCTTCTCTAATATTGATCTTCAATCTGGTTATCATCAATTGAGGGTGAAGAAAGAATATATTCAAAAAACCACCTTCCGATCAAGATATGGGCAGTATGAGTTTTTTGTTATGCGTTTTGTACTGACTAATGCACATGCTATTTTTATGGATTTCATGAATAGAGTCTTTAAAGACTAACTTGATAAATTTGTGGTAGTTTTTATTGACGATATTCTGATATATTTCAAAAGTCGTGTGGAGCATGAGGATCATCTAGGGGTTATTTTAAAAACTCTATGGAAGGAGAGACTTTTTGGAAAGTTCAGTAAATGTGAATTCTGGTTACAATAAGTTGCTTTCTTAGGGCACATTTTTACCAATAAAGGAATCATAATTGACCATACAAAAAAAAAAGTTGTAGAGGAGTGGCCTCAGCCTACAACAATAACTGAGATTCGTAGTTTCCTTGGATTAGCGGGATATTATAGGAGGTTTGTGAAAAACTTTTCAAGACTTTCTATTCCATTAACCAAGTTAACTCAAAAAGGGGCCAAGTTCATCTAGACAATGGAGTGTGAGGAAACATTCCAAGAGCTGAAGAAGAGATTGGTTACTGCACCTATGTTAACTCTGCCCTCAAGTGGAGAAGGATTCGTTATTTTTAGCGATGCTTCTCTGAAAGGGCTTGGGTGCGTCCTCATGAAAAATGACAAGGTCATTGCTTATGCATCTCGACAGTTGAAGACTCATGAGCAAGAAGTATCCTACACATGATCTGGAGATAGCTACGATTGTTTTTGATTTGAAGATATGAAGGCACTATATTTATGGGGAGAAATGTGATATATACACTGACCATCAAAGTTTTAAGTATGTTTTCACACAAAAATAATTTAACATGAGACAAAGGAGATTCTTGGAACTCCTTAAAGACTATGATTGTTCAATTCATTATCATCCCGGAAGAGCGAACAAGGTCACTGATGCATTAAGAAGAAAAGACCGAGTTGTTCTGTCCATTTTGAGGATTCAATGAGATCCTTTGATTAATGACCTAGTAAAACTATACATGAGAATTACAAATGAAGGGAAATCATCAACCCTAACCCAAATTATTTCTCAACTATCACTACTATAGAAGATCAAGAAATCTCAGAAAGAAGATCCTTTGTTACAGAAGAAGTTTGAGGCTGTGAAGGATGGGAAGTTTCCTGAGTTCAATACTGATCAAGAAGGTGTACTGAAATTTCGTACAAGACTATGTGTTCTATCTTTTCTGGAAATAAAGAAGGAGCTGATGGATCAAGCTCATAGCTCTACGTTCTCTATACATCCTGGTAGTACAAAAATGTATAGGGACATTTGTGGACATTTTTGGTGGGATAATATGAAAAGGGAGATTATTGACTACACTTCAAGGTGCCTGGTATGTCAGCAAGTGAAGGCAGAGTGAAAAATTACTAAAGGGGTATTGCAACCACTAACCATACCGGCATGGAAGTGGGACAATATCACTATGGAATTCATCACTGGTCTCTCGAGAACTTCCAAAGGAAATAATGCGATATGGGTTATTGTGGACAGTCTCACCAAGACTTCCCATTTTATCTCCATTCGGGAAGATTTATCTCTTGATTACCTTGCCAGGATTTACATGAAGGAAGTGGTAAGGATACCTAGAGTTGCACTTTCTATCGTATCTGATCATGATCCAAGGCTCACATCAAAATTCTGAAGAAGTCTTCAACAAGCTTTAAGCACTGAATTGAATTTCAGTACGACCTATCACCCCCAAACTGATGGCCAATTTGAAAGGACTATTCAAACTCTCAAGGAAATGCTGAGAAATTGATCAATGGAATTTAAAGGTGGATGAGATCAACATCTCTCTTTAATTGAGTTCTCTTAAAAAAACAACTTCAACTCGAGCTTTCAAATGGAACCCTATGAAGCTCTATATGGGAAGCGATGTAGAACTCCTGCTTGTTGGGATGAAGCTGGTGAGTGAAATTTTCTTGTGCCTGATCTTGTGCAATAGATTACAAAAAAGGTCCATGTAATCCAACAACACATTAAGGATACTAAGAGTCGGCAAAAGAGTTATGCCGACAACTGTCGGAGGGACTTGGAGTATGGTGTTGTTGACAAAGTCTTTCTTCGGATTTCACCTTGTAAAAGATTCATGAGGTATGGGAAGAAAGGAAAGCTCAACCCTAGGTACATTGGCCCCTATTAAATCCTTGATCGTGTGGGAGCAGTGGCCTATCAGATTGCACTTCCTCCAAATCTAGAACAAGTTCATGATGTCTTCCACGTATCCCTCTTGAGGAAGTACATACCTAACCATTCACATGTACTAAATATAGAGGTGGTGCAACTGGAACATGACCTCACTTATGAGGAGCAGCCAGTGGAGATCTTGGATCGTAGAGACAAGGTTCTACGCAACAAGACTACCCACCTTGTTAAGGTGTTGTGGAGGAACCAAAAATGTGAAGAAGCCATGTGGGAGCTGGAGGAGTCCATGAGACAGAAGTACCCACACCTTTACCCATCAAAGGATATGAGATAAAATTTCAGGGATGAAATTTCTTAAGGGGGGAAGAATGTAATGACCTGAACTTTTCAATTATATTTGTTTCCTAATTTTGTGTGTTATTTTATTTGATACTCAACAAAACTATATCCTTTAATTAATGAAGTGCATATAATTAAAATGATACCATTGGGTTTCAACTGTTATATGACTGTTGGTCAATATGAATGTTGGAAACTGCAATCTTAACGTTGTTTTCTTATAAATACAGTTATCTTGGTTAATTAATATAGAAAGAATATTGAATGGCCTCATCCAGTAAACTCGATCCATATGAAGCCCATCTGTCGGAGTTTGGGAAGGAGGTAGCATCACTGGGCTTTGCTCTAGACTAAGCCCAAGCTAAACTTCAACAAATGAAGCTTGAACGGAATCAACTAAGGGAGAATCTCAAGCTGATAGAAATCACCACTTGGGAAATGTTGTCGGAGCCACCCCAAGATTCTATCACCATAACACACCTTACACTTAGGTCCTATGCTGGTTTTATAAGGGGTTATGTAACGAGACCTTAGTTGCTTTGTGTAATCCTTTTATATAAATAAAATTGTTATTTCTCCTTATGGAAAAGTTTGTAAATTTCAAATATTAGGATAAATATAGGATGTGTATTATTGATGAATTTAGAAAAAATGGTTATTTTAAAATATTTTTGTATTTATTAAATAATTGATAATGTGAAATGATTTTCAAAAAATGGTCTTCTACAGTTGTGATCAGGGAGAAATTTAGAGTATAATAAGATCAACTTGGATTTTTGTGAATCGTAAAGTAGGAATAGTAACATACCCATATGAATAGTAATGAATAGTAATTTGACCAAAAAAAAAGAAACTTCACCCATGAATGTATAAATACATTTTAGATATCTTAAAAGTGAGAAAATGATCGCAGTTTAAGTTTTGGTATTTTTTTACACCATAAATATTTTATTTACAATTTTTAAATTAATTTACTAATTTAAAATGGAAATGTATTTTCATAAAATTTAATCATAAATTTTTACTTTATTGTTTTATGGGTATATGATATTTTTATGGGACCTTGATTACTTTTTTAAGGTGTTACAAAATGAGTTATAGTTTTAAAGTTGTATTTTTGGAATAAACAATGATTTTATTTAAAAATAAAATTAAAAATATTTTGAAAATTGTTTTCATAAAATGGAAATCATTTTTTAATTCAGATAATCAATAATAGGTTAGGGTGAATTTTTGGGATTTTTCTGAAAGAGTTGAATTATTAGTGAATAGTAAAAATGTAGTTTTGAGTTTCAGGTGTTTAATGACATCATTAATGATGTAATAATGATGTAAGATTTCTGGTCGACTTATGAATAGTGATATATGATATGAGGTGTCCCATGTGGCCAATACCAGGGACAAATACCATGGGCAAGCCCATGGTTTTGCAAGTACCACCGATGAGGTGTCCCTTGGAAATTAATAATTTATTCACTCACTTTCCCTATAAATACCAAGCCGTTTCCCTCATTAATTTCATTCCAAAATCATCTTCAACGAATTTCTGGTCTCCTTACCTCCCAAGGAGTCCTCCCAAGGTTCCCTCAAGCCTCCCAAGGTCCCGACCTTCAAGATTTCATATTTACTCTTCAAGGTAAGGGATCCTTTCACCCTCCTCTTTTAAGTCATGAATTCCTTTATGTTGTAACTTCTGGGTTCCATCTATTTATGTTGAGTATATGTTTTTATATGTTCTCATTACTATCCATTTCATGTATAATTGTTGAGAGACCCTTTCTGGTCTTATCAATTTGATTTCTGAAACTTTAAGTAACGCCGTTAGGCTGCCAAATTTCTCGTAAAAGAAATCACATCTTCTCTTTCCTTTCATGTTTCCTTTTCTTGTGGTATTTCATTAAAATATCCATACCATGTTTTTGTCTTCATGTTATTATGTATTTATATTGTAATATGAGTTATTTATTAGTGGGATACCCTTTTAACCTCTATTTTTATTATTTTATAAAACCATGTTATATAGCCGTTATACTGCAGAAATTTCACCTCAAAATTTCTATTTCTTATTATCAAGAAATTATCTTGTTTATTTATGTGAATAACTAGTCCTATTTCGTTTCTATGGGTGTTCATAAATATTTAAAAAGTATATATTTTATTTTTGAATGGACATACATATAACCCTCACTCCCTTTCCATGGGTTATAAATGATATAATGATCTAATTTTTAAGAACTTTTTAAACGTCACGATTTTGAAATGAAACCCATTTATTTTATTCTCTATGGGTTATTTATGAAATGTTTTCTTATGATCTATGTGGATCACATGAAAATAATAACATATTAAGGGTGTTCCTTGATATCTCTCCAATTCATTGAGTAAATAATTAATCTCTAGAGATGACAAGTTTCACGATACCTTGGTGAATAACCTTGGTAATTTTTATAACACCTCGGGGATAAACCTTGGTGATATGTTTATGAATGTACAAATGAAATGTTGTAGCCAAATATTCAAGTTATTATTCATGTTCTTTTTATCATGATATTCCTATTCTTCCATTTATCATGCCTTTATGACTTTTATCTTGTTCTTATTAATATTGCTCAAGATCACATGTCAATTGTTTCACATATTTTCCTTACCGAGCCTTCTGCTCACCCTTTTCTTTGATGTATGTCTCCAGGATATGAGATGCAATAATTTTACATAGGATGAACCTCTTATGAAGCTTTACAAGTGATTTAGAAGAATTTTTTAGGTTGTTTTCATGTATTATGTTCCTATTTTCCAAGACACTAGACTTTAAAGATCCTCTATTTGTAAAATGTAATGAAAAGTTATGTAATAAAAAGGCGGGATTCCATAACTATGCTCATATTGACAAATTCTTCAATTATTGGTTTCGTATGAGGATCTCCTATGTTTAGCCTCCTGAAAAGAAACCTTTAGACTCGATTTCTACCTTCAGGGGCCAACCTTCGATGTGCATCTCAATGAAAAACCTCATCTCTCCTTATGTGAACATCAATTGTTTTTCCAAAATTAATAATATTTATATATGTCTTATAATATGAATAATTAAAATTTTATATAAAACATTGTCATGAATTTTTTTATAAATTAATCTTCTAATTTTCATAATTTTAAAAATATATTACCTTAATGAATCTTAATTTTTTTTCAAATTTGACACTATAAATATATCAATATATATTTCATTTTTTTCGTATATTTATAGTAAATTATATTTAATTTAATGTTTATGAATAATTTTTTATATAAATAATTTTTTTATTCCAATAATTTTTTGAATAAAACTATTATATTTATATTAAAATATCCTTTTAAAAATGATGATACATTTATAAAAATTATTATTTTTTTTATAATTTTTAAAATCGAATATTATTTCTTGAAGATATTAATTTATTTTAAAAAACATTCTAAATAATATTTGAAAAATATAAATTTTTCATATTAACATAAAAGAATAATTTATGAAATAATTTCATATATATATATATATTAAAATTTTCATATATCATCATTTATAATAAACATATTATTCTAAAAATAATTCAAAGTAATATTATTTCTAATAATTACTATATAATTTAAAATAGTCAACTTAACTAATATATCAAATTATATTTTGATTTATTTAAATTATAATTCAATCTATTTAATAATCACTTATCAATATTCTAAAATTTCTCAGATGTTACAAACATAAAGGAAGTTGTAAACATAAAGAATAAAAGGATGATCTCCCTAGTATCATATAGAATTTTATCCATTTCCTTTTTAGTTCATGGGGATTCTTATTGAATTCCTTTATGGCGGTACTATAAAACAACTCTTACTAGTGTAAGAACCATTCCATTTAAATCTCAAGGGACTAAGTGAGAGGTATCAAAATCCTAAATACTAAGAAAATAGTAAAACTCAATTTTCCTCTTTGAAGTTCTTTTGGTTAATGTCATTGACTTGACATAACCTCAAGGGAAGACATTAGTAGATAGGTTGGAGAAGTATGAGCTCCTCCACCAGTTATTTTGGAATATTCTCATGGAACTTTTTTAGCCTCTTCCCATTGGCAGTGAATGGGTCTCCTTCTTCTTGTATCTTAATCTGTATGGAACTAATGTGATTGAAATTAGTAACTATTTAAGAAACATACCTTTAATTAACTTCCATATGAAGGGGTAGAGTAGGAATTGGTATCTTGGTTGAATGGTCTTTTTCTAGATGAGTTTTTCATGTGCCACCCTGGTTATATATTTGTAAATTCTTGAGTTTTCAAAAGCCTCACATATGATTTCCTTTATTTATTATATATAGATATTTCTATCTTTCCCAACACTCACCAAATCCAAATTCATTTTTTTTATATGCTTGGGTCTCCAACTCCACTGATAGATGAAATATATTTCCATAAATAATCCAACAGGGGATCATACCTATAGGATTTTTTATTTTGTTTTGTATTCCCACAGGGTTTTTTAAAGTCTTTTGATCCAATTATTTTAGTTTTCTTTATCTATTTTCTCTATAATACCATCAATTTCCTGATTAGACACTTCATCTTGCCATTTTTTGGGGATGGTAATGTGTAGATGTCGTGTGGTGCACCCCATACATTTTAAGCACATCCCCATATTTATATTGCATAAATGAGTCCCTTGATCATTGATGTTGTCTCTTGTAACTCCAAACCTAAAAAGATGTTAGACATAAAAAAATCATAAAAAATTTGGCATTATCAATATTGGTGGCCTTATATTACACCCATTTTGAGACATAATATATAGTAGGTAAAATATATTAATTCCCAAAATTCATGGTAAAGGGTCCCAAGAAATCAATTCCCCATATTTCCAATATTTCAAAAAATATTTTGGGGTTTTGAGGAATCAACTGTATTTTAAAAATATTTCAACAATATTAAAACTTCTAACATCTTTTTCAATATTTAAGAGCATTTTTAAATAATGTTTTTCGAATAAAATTCACATTACAACAATTTTCTATCCATTATTTTAGGTCTAATGTGTACTCTATAAGAAAATATATGACATAATTCAAATACAGTTTCTATATCACTATTGGTAATATTCTACTTATGACTTGATCATTAAAGATTTTCTATAGATATGGATCCTCACAAATATAGAATCTGGCTTCATCCTTATGTTTGTTCCTTTGATGATAATTCAGGTGAGAGGGTACCTAAGAGGTTTCCAAATAATTCACTAAATTGGAATAAACTAAAATTTCACCTTCCACTACATATAGTTTTTTCCAACATGTGATCAATGAGTGGGATTAGTTCTAGTTTGTCTGGTTCAGTAGGGTTTGGGAGGATACTAAAGTGATCTGCCACCTAGTTTTTATCTCTCTTACTATCCTTGATCTCTATGTAGATCTCTTATAAGAGAATTATTCATATCACTAGCCTTGTTTTGGAATCAGACTTCATAATCATGTACATACATTCTACATTATCAAAAAATAAAACTACATTAATTCCTAGTAAATAATATATAAATTTTTCCAATACAAATAGAATAATACGAAACTATTTTTAGTAGTTGTATAATTGATATTAGTTTCATTAAAGGTACTTAAGGAATATTTTATGACATGTGGCATTACTTCAATTCATTAAGAGAGGACTCCTACTATAGCCTAGTTTGATGCATCACAAAGAAAATTAAATGGGTTCTCCGAAAATGGTAGTTGTATAATTGGTGGGCTAATAAAATTTTATTTCATCTCATTAAATTCCTCCTTAAATTATAATTTAATACAAAGTCTGGCTATTTCAAAATTAATAATTAAAGGGGATGATAAATCTTACTAAAGTCTTTGATGAATCTTCTGTAAAACCCCACATGGCCCAAAAATGATCTAATATGTCTCACATAGGTGGAATATGGTAAAGAATTGATTACTTAAAATTTATTCCTATCCAACTAAATGTATTTTTTTGAAATGATATGACCCAACAATATCCCTTTTCAACCATAATGTGAAAATTCTCAAAGTACAATTTTTTTCATCTATGTAGGTTTTCAAATTTTTTTCTAGATTCCCTAATCAATAATCAAAGAAGCTTCTATAAATAGTAAAGTCATGAAGAAATACCTCTAGAAAGTCCTCCATGTGATCTAATAAAATACTTAACATACACCACTAAAATTTACCTGGATCATTGAATAATATGAAAGGAATTATCCATTAGGAAACGGTCTAGAACGGGCAGGTGAATGTTTTCTTTTCTTGGTCTTCTAGGGAAATTGGTACCTAAAAATAACTTGAAAAAAAATCCCAAAAGTAGTAATGAGTATTATCTTTTACCCATTCCAATATTTGATTAATGATTGGGATGGGGAAATGGTCTTTTCAAGTAACTTGTTTTAGATTTCTATATTCAATGTATTCTCTCTAACTATTTTGGAATCTCATTATAATTAATTCATTATTCTCTATTTTCACAAATTTCACACCAGTTTTCTTAGGAACCACATGGATGGGGTAGACCAATTTTGAGCGAGAAATTGGGTATACTATGTTGAATTCCAATAGATTTTTATTTATTTTTTAACAGCTTCCATTATAGTGGGGTTAAGTCTCCTTTGGTGTTTTCTAAAAGGTATGGAGTCATCCTTAAGAAAAAATCAATGGGAACATAACTTTTGGTTTATTCCAATGATGTCTCTAAGGCATCACCCTGTGGATTGAACGTTTCTTTTCAAAAGTAAAATTAAAAATTTTAATTTATATTGGGATAGATGGTTAGCTATGATTATTAGAAATTATTATCCTTACATAAAATAAACTTATTTTATGTAACATAGGATAGGTCTTAGTTCCAGGTTTGGGGGTTGTTCTAGAGACGAGATTGAAATAAATTTTCTACTTTAAAAGATTTAATATCCACAGAAAATGGTATCATATTAGTTTATTATATAAATTTATCGAATAATTTAGATGTTATTTCTTCTTTATCATTAAAAAAATTTCTAAATTTTTTGAGAACTCACTTGATCCTTTATGTTTTTAGTTGAATGGTTATCTCCCAAGGCTGTGAATTTCTCTAAGCATAACCGAGTATTCAATGATATTAATACCTTCTTTTTTGATAATTTAAATGTGTGAATAATTGTTTTAAGGGTTTTTATTGGATACAAGAACATTTAAGCACACCTTGATATATCCCAGATCCACAGTGATTGTTCCTTGATGTACATTTATGATTGTTTTGGCCATATTTAGGAATTTCCCTCACAAAATAATAAGTGAATGGCCTGGTGCTCTATCATCCTTCATAGTGAGAACATAAAATTATAATAGAAAAACAAGTCCTTTAAATTCTACTAGAACATTATCCAAAACTCCTACTCAAAATATAACATCCCAATATTTTAAGAAATAAATACTATGTTCGATAGAGTATATGATATGCCACATTGAGCTTAAACGAACATCTAATTATTATTATATAATATGGTATTTATCACGTAGTCATTAGAATTAAAATAATGAATAAGATTAAATAAACTTTAAAAATATGGTTTAAAAATGTATATATAATTATTTCTTTGGTGATCAATTAATTATAATTGAAAATAAAAACCTATTAAAATTAAAAGGAAATGTTTTTTTGAAAATATTATTTTTAAAAAAAATCATGTTTATAAAATAATAAAATCATTCTTATTGGATTATATTAATGATATATATATATATATAATAAATTTAATGTATAAAACTAATCTTATATATTTTATAGACATTATATAAGAACAAATTCAATTTTAAGTATAAAATGAGTATTTTTCTAAAAAGAAAGTTTCACCACCTTTTGACAGAACACCTATTTCAAATCAAAATTTTGATGATTTTATAAATTCAATTTGAAAAAATAAACTTCTTTTTTGAAATTGGTGTATCATAATTCACTTTGGTTTTATTTTTGGTATTTTTATGATATGTTTTATGTTTGGATGAATAGTGAAGAATACAACATTTTAATTGAAAACTACTTTTAATAAAATTTATTCATAGTGTTAAATTATATATTTTAATGATTTTAAAGTATAATAAAATCATTTTTTATTAGTTAATCCAATTTAGGCCATTGTAATCAATTTTACATTGAAACTGGATATAAAAATTTATTGAAATTTTGGACATTTTTTTAAATTGCTTTGTTGCCACGTTTGCGTGACTAGCGTTAAACATAATTTAGCCCCTTATGCAAATTGAATTTTTAAAAATGGATATAAAAGTTTTTAATAACAATTATATATATATTCTAATAGGATGAACTTAATTTTTTCACATTATGAATTTTATCTTTAGTAGTTATTTTTTATTTCCACAGTTAAGAGTAAATCGGTTAATTAAAGGTAAAAATAATGTTATAAAAATTAATAAATTAACCTAAAACTTGTAATGATTTTATTGGATGAGTTATTTTCAATCCAAATCATCATTTGGATGATTTTTTGACCTTATAAAGCCACTTGGATAAATTTAAACAGTTATAATTTTATATTCAAAGAAAAGTCAATTTTGTTACACTTTTGTTTTTAACAATTGAAATATTTTATATATGGGGTTATATATGTGAAATGTTTTACTATAAATATAAATTTGAAAGCTAAAATATTTATCTACATCTTGGAAATTTATTTATAAATTTTAGTGATAGAATAATTACCTTAAATGGTGACACAATGATGATGCAACAATTGTTTAATTAATGGAAGAATCAAATAAATGATACTAAAAATATTAAAATAAATATAATTTGATATAATTAATTTAATACACAAATTTTATCAATGAATTTTACATGTAAGGGATTATTTATTATAGTTTTTTCAAAGACATCCTGTTTTTATTATATTTTTAAAAAGTTATGTATTTAATAGTTTCAAAATTGACACTATTGATATTTTAAAAAAAATAATACTTTGTTAAATGATATAAAATTTATAAATATATAATATTTAGTAAAATAATTTGAATAATTCCTAAAGTTTCATAAATTACTCATTTATTAGTCTTATATCTTACTATAGTAATTATTTTAACCCTTAAAGTGTAAATTACTTTATAACACGGTTAGAGTTAAAAATTAAAATAAGGGTTAAAACAAAAAGATAAGGATTAAAAAGATAAACACAGGTAATAAAATTATTATGTGAACATTATTCAACACTTATCACCTTAATATATATTTTTAGTTTTATAATGGAACCTTTTCCATAAAAATAACTTATATATTTTTTAAGTCGAAGATAGATTCCAAATATCAATCTCTTTGTATTTAATAACTATTATGATTCTACATTGGAAAAAAATAAATATATGAATCAATATAAATTTCCATTTTGTTCAAAATGAAGTTATTTTAATTATAAAATTTTACTTTTAAATTTTTCATATTATATAATGACCTTAAATGTTTATTTAATTCTAAAAAAATATTTATTTATTTAACCAAAAAACAAAATAATTGATATTAAAAATATTAATTTTGATATAATTTGGATGATAAAATGTTTCTAATGAATTTTATAGATCTATAAAATATAATATATATGTTTTAAACCATTATATTTTAATTAACACTTTTTACCGATGTGTTTTAACTGAAATTAAATGAATAATATCAAATTTGTCAATAATGATATTTTATTGAATTAATATATTATTAAATTATTTAAAAATCACAAAAATGTAAAATAATCACAAATTGGATAAATTATGTCGTAGAATTTATTCACCTATTCATTTATTGGACATTTGGATGTATTATGATCTATAATAGACTTTTTTATATTTTAATGTTTTGGAGGAATCCAAGTGTGCCCCTCTCCTCTCCTATAAAGAGAACCCATTATTATCTTTTATTAACACTTCAAAAACTATTAAGATCTAAAAAAATCTTACCAGATACATTCCTAAAATCCCTCCCCACATTATACAGTATTTAGTTTAGGTTGAACACCCTTTTTTAGGTGTTAAGGTTTTAATAAAAGGAGATCGTTCGAGGAAGAGGTATCTTTTTAAATTACGTATTTCTGTTTTATTTCTTCTTAAAATTACTTTAGATACACTTAAACAATGATTAAATAATAAATCTAGTATACTAAATATAATGACATGTTATTATGTTAATATAATCCCCAAATCAATCTTCACTTCCATAAAATTAGAATAGAATTAATCATTTGTGTGTACGTGTGAACTATCACCTCCACAAACCGATATAATTTGTTTTCCATTACATTATCTTAAGACTTAATATAATTTTGGAATTAATGTTTATATATGATATTAATTACATATTTATAATTATAGTATAATAATATATTAATTAAATTCTTACCTTCTATTCGTATAAAAATGATAAAGTCGTTCACGTGTAATGTTGAACTATCACCACCACGAAGTGATATGATTCATTTTTAATCCCCTAATGACATGGATAATATATATATATGTATATTTAAATCATTAATATTATATTAATTAAATTTTTATAATTATTTAATTATATAATAATTTTTACAATCTTTCCATAATGATCATTGAAAAATGAAAACTTTACTAATGCGTATGTATGACTTTTCGTCTCAATGATTATAACATTGTTTATTTTTTATAACCATAATAAATAGTTTGATTTAAAAGTAAAATTTAATTTTAAAAATTATAATCATATATTTAATATTATTCTTTATATGATGGACAAATGACCAAATTTGACTTTATACATCGTACAAAATTCATTTTGGACTCTTGTACCGAATATCATCAAAATGTCCAACATGAAATTAAATAATTAATTAATTGATATAACATGACAATAAGTAATATAAAAGGATTAATAAATAATTAAAAGGTTTGAAATCAATTAAATAATTAACCTAAGTTTATTATTTAGGAATATAAAGAACAAACACGATGAGTCATACTAATGGTAAGATATTTCATCTCAATCTCATTTCATTGAGACATTTATTGATGCTATGCACCATTATTATTTTATAAGGTGTATATATAGACACTATGAGTTTTAATATCCATATTTTATCTATAATCATGTAATTTAATGTTTTGGTAAATTTATCATTTCATGGAGATTATGATTTATATCTTCAAAGTGGCATGAGACACTTTGTATGTTTATTGATTTAACTGTCAAATATTTTATCCATTTAAATATTCTGGATATTATTTTAAATATTTATTTATATGGATATAAAAGGATTAAAATTTAATTTTTATGGCTATTTTCAATTTTATTCAATGGTGTTAAAAAATTAATATTTTTATATGTTTTTTATAGAATTTTTTGACAAACCAAAAAAATAATGGTATGTTGTTATCACACATGAAGACAATAAATTTTTCACCACCATGGACATTATTTTATTTTCATCTTCCTTTTAATGATTCCATGTCTCTATAAATGAAAAAAATCATCTTTTTTTGTATTTTGGTATTGACATTTTTTTCAAGGAAAAGGATGTTTTTTATTGAAAATGGATTCTTGAAAGAAAAGGGCATTTTTATCCGCAAGTATTTTAATATGGGATTAAAATAGTTTTTCAAAGGGTTTTATGTTGAATATTTCTTGTTAATGATATGTTACTTGAGAATTAAGGGCAATGGGTGAGCCCAATATAGCTTATACATGTGGTGTCCCAAATAAAACTGGGAAAGCTTGTTATAGCTTTATATGGGGTGGTCCATATCTCATCAGGAAATCCCATTATAGATTAAAATGGGGTGGCCTAGATAGTGTCAAGAAATCTTGTTAAATATAAAAATGAGGTGGCCTAGTTTGAGCTTGGTAAGCCCATATTAGCTTAATTTGAATTAATCATTAAGGATATTATAATGGAAAGGGGTTTTGAAAGGGTTTTATGTATATGATGATCTATATCAATTAATGGAGTTTTCATTGCATGCTATGGATTTTAATAATTTTATTTGAGAAAAATGCATGTTTGTTTCATTTTATTTTTTATTTCATTTACTCAAATAAATTTGAATATAAAAATAAATTTTTTATAAGTTTTTAAATTTTACTGAACTAAATGTTTCTTTTATCTTTATATCCCTTACTGAGATTTTTGTGCTCATAACAAGTTTTAAAATATTTTTCATAGGTTTTAAGGATGTGTAGGGATAAGTAGAAGGAAAATATGGAAATTGCGATGTTATTGAAAAAAATTATGTTTTATTTTAGAATGTTTCTTTTTTTAATGAAAAAATGGACATTGATTATTAGTGCCCATTTGAAACATATGGGTTACTTTGTATGAGTTTTTAATAATTTTATAAAACTCTAAACTAAAAATATCATTGAAAGTGAATTATATTTAAAAAACACTAGAATATTCAATATTTAATGATGAGTCCTTATAGTTGGTATCAAAGGATTGTTTAGAAAACTTTGCAAATTTTGATGTCTTCTTAAGAGTTAGAGATCCCATCATTGGTCTATAATTTTATGGTTCATAAAAATTTTGATGTCTTAGAAACCAATTTTTAGGATTTAAGTTATGAAATGTTAAGGTGACTAACGATATATTTTATACATTTTTTAGGTAATTGTGGGTTATTACTTTTTGGGATGAAAAATAAATGTTATGAGATAAAAATTGTGGTTAAAACATGTTATGGTTATTTTTGAGGAATTTATCATATATTGGGAATGTTATAACAATTGTATAGTTTTAGAAAATGGATAACCTTCAGGATGAGTGTCAACCCATCATGTTCAGGAAGGCCATGGGAATCGAACACACAAATGAATGGAGACAAGGGTGCATCACCAACCACTAGCCTCTGTGAATTCCTAGTTAGTGTGACATTTCATTTTTAGAAAAATTATTTTATGAATGAAGTGTAAGTTTATTTTAAGCATATATATGTTATTTAATAGATAACCATAGGATTTGAAAATGATTTTGTGATTAAGTGATTAATGTTAATTCAGAATACATTCATTATTTTTGGAACCCTATATGATCAAGGTAATTAGAATACTATAGGATTTTATTTTATTATTAAAGGTTTAATTATATTTTTTAAACATATAATATTTATTTGTTCACTTTTGGTGATTTAGGTTATTTTTGAAATGGTTAGTGTATCTTGAAGATTGTTAAAGAAAGTTAAATTTTGGTTTAAGACTTCTTGAGTAATGGAAATTATTTGTTGATAAATGTTAAAATTTATATTGAAACACTATGTGATCAAATCCTTCTTAATTTTGTGTTTAAACATTTTTCTAGATTATTTTTATGGAATTTTGAGGATATTTATTTGTTTAATGGTATAGGTTGAACATTGGGTGTTACTATTTAATTCTGGAGATTGAAGTAGTTTTTCATCATATAAGGTTTTTTATTTTTGGGGAATTATCTTATCTTGTACAAAAAATCTTGGTTAATATTTAATTATTGGAGAAATAGATAGTTAATTTTTTTTTGATTTTTTTGATTCTCTAGAAGTTGATTTTAGTGATTCAAATCGTGAAAAATTAATCTTGAATACACATATTTTTAGAGAAAAAGATGAGTTTATTGTGGAAATTAATTTAAGATGAAACTATACTTCTCACGTAAGCATGTTTACCTATTTTTTTTGAATAGTTAGCAAAAATAATTCATAAACTCCATGAAACAGTTCTTGAAACAAATAAATTATTCATTTATTTTTATTAGTGGTATTTTGACCCATCACATATTTATGGTTTTGTGATGGTTAAATTTCCCATGATCATGTTTTATGTCACTATAAATTAGAACTTGAGAGTCTTGTTTATCTTCTATTTCCATGTTTTCCTACATGGAATCATAGAATTTGTATTCTAAAGTGACCTTCATACATCCCTTTGTTTGTTTTAAAGTGGATGTTTAATTAATCAATTTTCTGATGTAGGATTTCAAAAAAGGTATTTGGAAAAGTCAAGCCCCTTTTTTGAGATCCCATGTTCAAATTGAAAGGATTAAAATTATTATTGTGGGGGTGGGGGGGGGTAGATTGTAACATCCCAATATTTTCTTAAATAAATACAATGTTCGATAGTGTTCTTGATATGCCACATTGAGCTTAAACGAACAACTAAATATTATTATTTAATATGGTAGTTATCACATAGCCGTTAGAATTGAAGGAATGAATAAGATTAACTGAATTATGAAAATATGATTTAAAAATGTATATATAATTAATTATTTGGTGATTTATTAAGTATAAATGAAAATAAAATTATATTTAAATAAAATTAAATGTTTATCTGAAAAACTATTTTCTAGACATGATATAAGAATAACTTCAATTTTATAGCTAAAATGTGTTATTCATTTAAAGAGGCACTTTTCCACCTTTTGATGGCACAACAATTTTAAATCTAATTTTTGATAATTTTATAAATTATATTTTATAAAATATATATTTTTTGAAATAGGAGAATCAAAATTTACTTTGGATGAATTTTTGGATTTTTTTTGATAATTTTCATGTTTTTATGAATAATGAAAAATACCGCATTTTAATTGAAAATTGCCTATTCATCAAATTTGTTTATAGTGTTAAATTATATATTTGAATAATTTTAAAGCATAGTTAAGTCGGTTTTTATAAATTAATCTAATTTATTTCATTTTAATCAATTTCATGTTGAAATTGGTTATAAAAATTTATTGAACATTTGGACATTTTTTATTTAACCCACTTTCTCGCCACATCTGTGGGTTTAGTGTTATACATAATTTAGCAAATTCACTGAATTTCATTTTGAAAAATGGATATGAATGGTTGAAATAAGAATTATATTTATAGTCTAATAGGATCAAATTAATTTTTTTGACATTACTAATAGTAACTTTAGTAATTATTTTTTATTACCATATTTAAAAGGTAAATTGGGTAATTAAAGGAAAAAATAATATTATAAATATTTTTAAAGTACCCTAAAACATGTCATAATTTTATACAGTGAGTTATTTTTTACCAAAATAAGCATTAGGATATTTTTGAGAGCTTATGGATCCACTTGGAAGACTTCAAGACATTTATAATATTATATTCAAAGAAAAGTCAATTTGGTCACACTTTTATTTTTAAGAAATGAAATATTTATAATATGTGGTCATATAGGTGAAATTTTCAACTTGAAATATTAATTTGAAAGATAAAATATTTATACACATCGTGAAAATTTATTTAAAAATTTTAGTGGTAAAATAATTTCCTTAAATGGTGACACAATGATGGTGCAACAATTGTTTAATTAATGGAAGAATGAAATAAATGATATTAAAAATATTAGAATAAATATAATGTGATTGAATTAATGTCATCCAAAACTTTTATGGAATATTTTGATATTTTATTAATTATTTAATATAGTGTTTTAAAATATATCAAGTTGTTATGATATTTATAAAAAGTCAAGTAATAAATAGTATCCAAGTTGACATTATTGATATTTTAAAATAAATGATATTTTATTAAATGATATAAAATTTATAAAAATATTACATTCTGATAAATAATTGTGATAAGTCCTAAAATTTCATAAATTACACATTTTTTAGTCAATTTTCATGTTATTGTAATTATATTAACCCTCAAAAGTTTAAATTACATGATAATAGAGTAATAGATAAAAGGGTAAAATAAGGGTTAAAACAAAAAGATAAGGACAAAAAAAAATATTAAAAATCTATAAAAAATTATTATATCAATAGAATTTTACCCTTACCACCTTTATATATAATTTGAGTTATTAATTGGACACTTTTAGCTAAAAACAACTAATATATTATTTAAGTCAAAGATAGTTATAAAATATTACTCTCTTTGTATTTAATAACATTATGTCCAAATTGGTAAAAAATCAAGATATGAAAGAATATAAATTTCTATTTTAATCATAATAAAATTATTTAAATTATATAATTATTTTTTTAACTTTTTGATATTATATAATTACATTAAATTGTTTTATAATGCTAAATTTTTTTATTTAATTAACAAAATAACTAAATAATTGATACTAAAAATATTAATTCTAATATATTTTGGATGAAATAATGTATCTAACTAATTTTATATACATATAAGATATATTATATATGTTTTAAACCATTATATTAATATTCCCACTTTTCCTTGATGTATTTTAAGTCAAATATAATGAAGAGTATCAAATTTGACAATAATGATATTTTATTGAATTTATATATTATTAAACTTTTTAAAAATAAAAAAAGGTAAAATAATCACAAAAATGATAATATATTTCCTAAAATGTATTAAAATTTTCATTTATTTTACATTTTTTAGTATTTTTATCTATAATAACCTTTTTTATATTTTAATATTTTGGAGAATTCCAAGAGTACTCATCTACTCTCCTATAAAAGGGAACACATTCTTATCTTTCATTCACACTTCAAAACCATTTTGCCTTGGGTAAAATTTGACCAAATAAATTCTTAATACCCCTCCCCACATAATATAGTACTTAGTTTAGGCAAAAAAACCTCACAAGTGGTGTTAAGGTTCTAATTAAAGGAGATCTTCCGAAGAAGAGGTATCATTTTTAATTAAGTATTTCAATTTTATTTCATCTTCCAATTCCTTAAAATAGTATTAATACCTTATTAATTAATGAATAAAATATACTAAATATACGTAGATATTATTATTTTAATATAATCATGTAAATCCTTCTCCACTTCATTCAAATTTGAAAATAATTAATCATTTTTGTGTACGTGTTAACTATCACCTCCACGAACCGATATAATTCATTTTCTATTACCATATATTAATCCTTGTTATAATTATGGAATTAAATTTTATATATGATATTAATGAAATATTAATCATTTTAGTATAATAATATATCAATTATGTTCTTACGTTCCATGAAAATATAAATTATAACGTCATTCGTGCGTATGTGTGAACTATCACCTCCACAAAGAAATATTATTCATTTTTAATCACCAAATAACTTGGATAAAATAGATAGGTATATTTAAATTAATAATATGATATTAATGATAATTTAACATTATGTAAAGATAAAATAACACTTAACTTCTTTCCATAATGATAGTTGAAAAATGAAAACATTACTCATGCATACGTACGACCTAACATTTCCAGGATTATGACATGGTTTATTTTTCATAACCATACATAATGGATTTATTTAAAATTATAATTTATTTTTAAAAATGGTACTAATTTAGTTAATTTTATTCTGGATATGATGGACTAATGACCAACTTTGACTGTAGACATCATACCAAAGTCATTTTGGACTCTTATATAGAATATCGTCAAAATGTCTAACGCGAAGTTAAATAATTATGTAATTTTTATAAGATGATAATTATTTATATAAAAGGAATAATAGAAATTAAAATTTTTATAAATAATGTAAATAATTAAACTATTTTTATTATTCAGGATGATAAAGAACTTATTTGATGAGTCAGACTCAAGGTATGTGATTTCGTCTCAATCTCCTTTCATTGAGGCATTCACTAATGCTAAGAACCATTATTACTTTTTAAGGTGTCTGTATAGATACTATATAATTTAATTTCCATATTTTATATGTAATATTATAATTTATTGTTTTGGTAAATTCATTCCTTCATTAATATTATGATTTAAATGTTCAAAGTTGCATGAGAAACTTTGAATGTTTAAAGATTTAATTATAAAATATCTTTCCCCATTTCTATGTTTTGGATATTATTTTACATATTTATTTATATGGATATAAAAGTATTATAAATTAATTTTTATGTCTATTTTTAATTTCATTCAAATATTTTCAAAAATTAATCTTTTTATGTGTTTTTTACATAATATTTTCACAAACAACAGAAATAGTGTTATGTTCCTATCATATATGGAAGAAATGAATTTTACACCACCATGGATATTATTTTATTATAGATTTACTTTTAAATATTACATGTCTCATTAAATAAAAAACTATACTTATCTTTTGGGGTGTTTTGGTATTGAAATTGTTTCAAGGAAAAGGGTGTTTTGGTATTAAAAATGGATTATTGAAAGAAAATGGTATTTTTATTGAAACTTGTTTTCATATGGGATTAGAAAATCTTTTAGAAGGGTTTTATGATGAAAGTGTTTTTTTAATGATATGGAATTTGATAATTATAATAAATGGGTGTTCTTGAAGTAACATATACAGGGGGTGGTCCATATAGCGCTGGGAAAACCTGTTATAACTTAACATGGGGTGATCTATATTTTTTCACGAAATCCCGTTATAGCTTAAGAAGGGGTGTCCTATATAGTGTCAAGAAATCCCATTATATCTTAACATGGGTTATCCTAGATATACCCAGGTAATTCCATAAAATATTTATTGAATGTTGGACTAATTGTTATTCCAATTGAAAGGGATTTTGAAAGGAATTTTTGTATATGATGGTCTAAGTCACCTAAAGATGTTATCATTGTATGATACGGGTTTTAATGATTTTATTTTAGAAATATGTGTGTTTTTTTCATGTGAAAATGTATTAATTAAAATAATAAAATAAATTTTATGATAAAGATAAAAGTTATATATGTTTTTAATTTTTTTTTTCTTAACTAATGGTTTCCTTTATTTTTATATATATTACTGAGCTTTTTGAGCTCATCCGAGGATTTAATATGTTTTTTAAAAAACTTAGAGGATGATTAGGGGCTAATATAATGAAAAGATGAAAATTTTAATGTTATAGAATGAAAACACATTTTATTTAAGTATTTTTACTTTTGTTTTATGAAAAAATGGATATTGAGTATTAATGTCTATTTTTAATGTATGATTTAATTTGAAAGTGTTTGTCCTAATTATCTAAAACTCTAAACTAAAAATAATCAAATGTCAATTTTAGTTAAAAAAACAAGAATATATAATGTTCATGGCTGGGTCCTTATGGTTGGTATCGAAGGATGGTTTAGACAGCTTTGGATATTAGGATGACTTTTTAAGAGTTATGTATACCATCATGGGTTTATAATTTTAAGGTTTATCATAATTTAAATTTCATATAAACCCCTTTTAAAGATTTATGTTTTAAAATTTTGTGGTAAATAATGGTATTTTTTGAGACTTTTATTTTTTTAGTTAACTGTGGGTCATTACATTCTTAGATGAAAAAGGAAAGGTATGAGATATACATTGAGGTTAAAATGTGTTATAGTTATTTTTTAGGACTTTATAATATATTGGGAATGTTATAAGAATATATAGTTTTAGAAAAAGGATTACATTTAGGATAGGTGGAAACCTGTCACGTCTGGAATGTATGCAGGAATCGAACCCACAAACGAATGGCGAGAAGGGTGTTTCTCACACCAGTGGAATATGTGAATTATTGGTTTATTATAATTTTCATATTTAGTAAATAAATTTTATAGATTAATAGTAAGTTGATTTTGGGAATATTTATTTTATCAAAAATATAACCAATGGATTGGAAAATGATTTGGTGATTAAGTGATTAATGTTATTTCAGAAGAAATTCATTATTTTAGGATCCCGCTTTGATCAGAGAAACCAGAATAATATGAGATTTTATTTGAGAAAAAATGATTTAATTATATTTTTGAAGCATATAGTATTTACTTGTGCACTTATGGTGACTTTCTTTATTTATGAAATGGTTAGTGTATCTTGAAAAATAATAAGGTAGTTACTTTTTGGTATAAAACTTCATGAGTAATTGAAATTATTTGGGGATAAATGTTAAAATTTATCTTGAAAGGCTATGTGATCAAATCCCTCAAAATATTGGGTTAAAATATTTTTCTATATTATTTTTATAGAATTTTAACGACAGTTATTTGTTGAATAGTCTATGTTGAACATTGTGTATTACTGTTAATTTTTAGATATTGAAGTAGTTTTTAATCATACAAGGTTTATTATTTATGGGGAACTATCTAATATTGTAATAAACATTTTGGTTTTGGATAATGTTTCCAAATTGGAGAAATAGATATTTAATATTTTTCTGATTATGTGATTCTCTAGAAGTTTATTTTAGTTCTTTAAATCATGAAAAATAAATCCGGAATACTAATCGCTCAGAGAAAAAGATAATTTTTTGGTGGAATTATATTAAAGGATGAGACTATAATTTTCAAGTAATTTTGATTCTTTATATTCTTAATAACATTAGTAATTGAATTCCCTATCTCTATGAAAAGGGTATTTAAACAAAAAATGTTATCTATTTATTTTTATGAATGGTCTTTTAACCCACCACATATTTATTCTTTTGTGATGGTCTACTTTCCTGTGACCATGTTCTCTACCACTCTATATTGGTCTTTAAAAGTTAGATTTATCTTCCATGTACATGTTTTTCTACATGGAAACCTAGTATGTGTTATCTCTGTTGACCTTCATACTTTTCTTTGTTTCATTTAAAGTAGAAATTTTATTAATTCTTTTTCCGATATGGGATTTGAAAAAATGTATTCTGAAAATTCAAACCCACAGTGTTTGTTCCTGAGTTCAAATTATGAGGAATTTTTTTTTAACAATGGGGGGATGTAACATCCCATTACTTTAAGAATTAAATACTATGTTTGATAGTGTACATGATACACAACATCGAGTTTAAATGAATAATTAAAAATTATTATTTAATATGGTAGTCATCATATAGTCATTAGAATAGTGGGAATGATTTTGAATAACTGAATTATGAAAAATATGGTTTACAATGTATATATAATTACTTATTTAATGATAAATTAATTATAAAATAAAATAAATCCATATTTAAAATAAAAGAAGTGTTTTTCTTGAAAACTTTTTAGATGAAAATAAGCATGTTTATAAAATAATAAAATCACTATTTTTGGATTATATTAATGATATATATATATATATAATATAATAAATTTAATTTTTAAAATTCATAAAAAATATTTTATATACCAAATATAAGAACAAATTCAATTTTATAGATAAAATGGGTATTTTTCTTAAAAGCAAGTTTTGCCACCTTTTGATGAAACACTTATTTTAAATTTAGTGTTTGACACTTTTATAAATTATATTTGAAAGAGAAATTTCTTATATGAAATTATAGTATCATAATTTAATTTGGGTTAATTTTTGGTATTTTTCTAATCTGTTTCATGTTTTGATGAATAGTGAAAAAATGCTGCATTTTAATTGAAAAATGATTTTTCATCAAATTTATTTAGAGTGTTAAATTATATATTTGAATGGTTTAAAAAAAACTAAATCATGTTTTTATAAATTAATCCAATTTAGTTCATTTTAATCAATTTACGATTGAAAATGGAAATAAAAACCTATTAAACTTTGGGATATTTTTACTTTAACTCGCTTTCTTGTCACATTTGCGGGATTATCGTTAAATTTAATTTATCCACTTTAGAGAATTGAATTATTAAAAATAGATATACACAATTTTTAAAAGTATTATATTTATATTATAATAAGATCAAATTAATTTTTTAACATTATGAATAATAACTTTAGTAATTATTTTTTATTACTAGAGTTAAGGGGAAACCGGGTAATTATAGGTAAAAATAATATTACAAATATTATAAAATTACCTAAAACTTTTACTAATTTTATTATATGAGTTATTTTCTACTGAAAACATACTTGGTGATATTTTTTGAGCTCATGGAGGCACTTGGATTACTTTAAGACATTTATAATTTTATATTCAAATAAAAGGCAATTTTGTCAAACTTTTGTTTTTAACAAATAAAATATTTTCAATATGGGTTTATATAGGTGAATATTTTCACTATAAATAGTAATTGTAAAGCTAAAATATTTATCTACATCATGGAAATTTATTTATATTTCTTAGTTATAAAATAATTACCTTGAATGATGACACAATGATGATGCCACAATTGTATAATTTATGGACGAATCGAATAAATGATATTAACAATATAAAACAAATATAATTCCATATAAATAATGTCATACACAAATTTTATGGATAAGTTTTACATGTTATGTATTATTTAATATTTTTGTTGAAGATATATTGTTTTTATGAGATTTTTAAATACTCAAGTAATGAATAGTTTGAAAATTGGCATTATTTATATTTTAAAATAAATAATATTTTGTTAAATGATGTGAAATATCTAAAAATATAATATTTGGTAAAATAATTGGTATAAATCCTAAAATTTCATAAATTACTAATTTATAGGTCGTTTGGAATATTAGAGTAATTATATTAACCGTCAAAAATATAAATTACATGATTACACGATACGAGTTAAAAGTGTAAAATAAGGGTTAAAATAAAAAGTTAAGGATTAAAAAACTAATAAAAATTTTCCAAAAATTATTATATTAATAGTATTAGAGCCTTATCAACTTATTATAAAATTGTAATTGTTTAATGGACAATGTTCCATAAAAATAACTTATATATTATATAAGTCAAAGATAGTTACAAAATATCACTCTCTTTGTATTTAATATATTTTATGTGTCCACATTGGGAAAAAATCAAGATATGAATAAATATAAATATATTTTTTGATTATAATTAAACTATTTTAATTATTTAATTTTATTTTCAATTTTTATATATTATATAATTTCCTTAATTGTTTCTTTAATGCGAAAATAATATTTAATCAATTAGGAGAAAAACCAAATAATTGATATTAAAAATATTAATTTTGATATATTTTGGATTAGATAACATGTATTAGAAATTTTATTGATCTATAAGATATATTAGATTTTTTTAAACCATTATATTTGAATTCCCACTTTTTTTTGATTTATTTTATGTCAAATTAAATGAATAATATGAAATTTGACAATAAGGATACTTTATTGAATTAATATATTATTTAATTATTTAGAAATCAAAAAAATGTAAAATAATAACAAAATGGATAAGATATGGTCAAAAATGTCTTTAAATATTCATTTACTATCCATTTTAAGTATTTGGATCCAGAATAGACTTTTTTATATTTTAATATTTTGGATAATTCCAAGAGTGCCCATCTTATCTTCTATAAAAGGGAACCCATTCTTATCATTTCATCACAATTAAAAACATATTTGGTTTTTCAAAAATCTATCAAAAAAATTCCTAGAATACCTCCCCACATTCTTAAGGCCATGTTTTAGGAATAACGACCTCCACAGATGTGTTAATGTGTTAATTAATGGAGATCTTCCAAAGAAGAGGTATCATTTTTAATTATGTTTTTCTCTTTTATTTCTTCTTCAACTTATTTAAGATCTTATTCAAATATTATTAAACATTAAATATAGTATAATAAATATAATTATATTTTATTATGTTAATAAAATCACATAAATCCAACTGCACTTCCATCAAATGGGAAAATAATTAATCATATGTGCATATGTACAAACTATCACCTCTTCAAACTGATAAAAATAGTTTTCAATTAACAAAAATTAAGACTTTTTATAATGATATAATTAATGTTTACATATGATATTAATAAAATATTTATCATTATAAGAGAATAATATATAAATTACATTCTTACTTTCCTTGCAAAACAAAATCAAAACATCATTCGTCTATACGTGTGAACAATCACCTCTACGAAGCGATGTGAATAATTTTTAACAATAAAATCCCACGGATATTATATATAAGTATATTTAAATTATAAATATAACATTAATGATATTTTTATCATTTTTTAAAGATAAAATAATATATAGCTTCATTCCACAATGATCATTGAAAAATGAAAACGTTAGCCATTCATACGTACGACCTATCGTCTCCATGATTATAACACATTTATTTTTTCATAAAAATAATTAATGGTTTGATTTAAAATTATAATTTATGTTTAAGTATTATACTCATTTCATTAAAGTTATCCAAGAGATAATGTACTAATGACTAACTTTGACTATAGACATCTTACCAAAGTCATTTGGACTCTTGTACCGAATATCTTCAAAATTCCCAACTTGAACTAAAATAATTAAATAATTGTTATAACATAAAAATAAGTGATATAAAAGGAATAATAGGAATTAAAAAGTTTAAAAAAATTAAATAATTAACCTATTTTTATTACTTAGGAAGTTAAATAATGTATGTGATGAGTCTGACACAAGGTAAGGGATTTCATCTCAATCTCCTTTCATTGAGGCATTTCTTGATTCTATGCACCATTATTCTTCTATAAGGTGTATATAATGATAATATGAATTTTAATATCCATATTTTATCTATACTCATGTTATTTTATTTTTTTAAATGTATTATTTCACGGAGATTATGATTTAAATGTTCATAATGGTATGAGACACTTTGAATGTTTAAAGTTTTAATTATCAAACATTTTTTCCATGTTAATATTATTGATATTATTTTACATACTTATTTATATGGATATAAAATTATTATAAATTAATTTTTATGGATATTTTTAATTTCATAAAAAAAATTTAAAAAAGGAATATTTTTACATTTTTTACAAAATGTTTTGACAAATGACAAAAAGAATGTTGTATTATTATCATATACAGTGTCAATGAATTTTCCTTTTCCATGAAAATTATTTTATTGTAATCATAATTTTAAATATTAAATGTATACTAAAATGAAAAACCAAATTTTTTGAGTATTTTGGTAGTTAATATTTTTTTCAAGGAAAAAGGTGTTTTTGAACTGAAAATGGATTCTTGAATGAAAATGGTATTTTTATCTGAAAGTTTTTTCATATAAGATTAAAAGATTTTTTAAAAGGGTTTTATGATGAAATTATATTATTAATGATATGGTACTTGATAATTATAGGAAACAGGTGTGCCTAATACAGATTATACATGGGGTGGTCCAGATAGTGCCGGGAAAGCTCGTTATAGATTAACATGGGGTGGCCTAGATAACAACAGGAAAATATTTTATAGATTAACATAAGGTGGGATTGATAACGCCAGGAAATCCCATTATATCTTATCAAGGTATGTCCCAAATAGCACTGGGTAATATTTTAATTGATTAATTGGAATTTGGCCTTATAGTTATTCCAATTTAAATGTGTTTTGGATTGGTTTTAACTATATGGTGCTCTAAGTCACCAAAAAGAGTTTTAATTGCATGCTCTGGGTATTAATGATTTTATTTGATATTTTTTTTTATGTGATTTTTTAATTCATATAATCAGATAGATTTTAAGATAAAGGTAAATATTTTATGATTTTCACGTTTTTACTAAACTAATGACTTATTTTTCTTTTTATACCCCTTACATAGATTTTTGTGCTTATACCATATTTAAAAAAAAATCACAGGTTTAAAGGATGAGTAGGGACAAGGATGAGGACAATATGAACATTTTGATGTTATAGAAAGAAACCATTTTTTATTGTAGAATGTTTTCTTTTGTTTTAGGAAAAAAATGGACACTGAGTATTAGTGTCCCTTTGTAATGCATAGTTTAATTTGTATGAGTTTGTATTAATTCTATAAAAATATAAACTGAAAATATTATAGAATGTAAATTCTAGTAAAAAAAATAGAATATTTAATGTTTAATGTCGAGTCCTAAAAGGAAAGATAATGGATCTCTTTTCTGGTTAGAAAAATACTCTTGTAGGATTCTGTCTAACTATTTTCAAAGATGAATAGTTAGAGTTCGAAATGAAATTAATGAAAACACCCTGATCACAGAAGAAAACCTTTATTTTTTAAGAAACAATTGTTTATGTAATAGAGAATATCCCTTAACCTTTACATTTTTTTGGTAATGGAGGTGTGATCATGAATGAAACACTTCTCCTTAGGTTGATTATTTCATTCACGTCTAGCCTATTTCTCTTGGGGAAAATACATTTGAGGTATTTATCATATTTGAGAATTTTTTGGATGGATTCCATGAGGTTTATTTTAATTTCAACCCTTTTAAATGTATATTTGATATCTATTTGAAGTTTCTCTTTATCAATTTTCTTAGTATTTGTAAACCTAGAAGGGAATGAAAGGGGGATGTATTTCTTCTCCCATTGTTGTCTCTATAATGGAGTTTCTAGTCAATCCTATATTAATATTATGTTAAAATATTCCACTATATTTTCTTCTTCTTCTCTAGATGGCGTGGTCTATCTTTCAGATTCTTTCCTTAATTACCAAAATTTCCAACCTTACCTTATTATGGTTCATATTTATCTTCCTTAAGTCATGGTTGATGGATCTTCTTGACACTCATTTTGATGATCATGATCACAGATTTCTTTGGGGTTGGGATTGTATGAGATGGGTGTTTTCTAGGGTTTTGGTCAACATTTCCTTGAGATTATAAAATTTATGTGATAAATATTTTACTTTATTTTTCATCTCCCCCTCCTATGTTCCTTTCCTTCATCTGACTGGTGGTAAACTAGATGAGGGTTATCTGTAGGATTTTTATTGAAACATTAGTTGTTGATAAGATTTCTGTTGGTATTGTTGTTTGTATAGTTGTTGGAAAGGTGGTGGATTTTGTAATTGATGCTGAAAAGTGGGTTTATATGACTTTTATTTTCCTCCAAATCCATGTTGGGATTTCATTTCTATCTATGGATGGTTTTTCTAAAGGTGTGTTGGCTTTAATGTGGTTGTATAGATCTCTATGAAACGTACCTTACCACAATAATCAATAAATTTATGGGGTCATGAACATAAAACACATACTTAAGGTGGGTTATGTTGTTCATTAACTTGTTTCACAACCATATATTTTATAAGTCTTGTTATGTTTTTATGTTTGGTTTTAATCAATTGTGGTGAGTCAGATGTTTTTAACTCATAGATGCTAATTTTACTTATACCTCTTATTACAAATTGTTTTTAATTACATGAAATCTTCTATACTATAATTCTATATTCCATGGGTGACTTATTGATAAAATATCCTATAGAAGATGCATCCAAGTGGTTTCTCTCATTATCAAGCATCCCTAGGTAGAAGAAGTCTAGGAATTGATGATATTCCATAGCTCAGTGAGGACATATTTCACACAGTTTTTTGAATCCTTCCTAATATTTTTAGTGGGTATCTCAATTATCTTGTTTTATTTCATAGATTTACTTTATTATTGTGTTAATATGATAGTCTTGGAATAATCTATACATGAAACATCATTGAATATCATCCCAGTCATGGATAGACTATAAAACCACTATATGGATTCCCCCTCTAGTGAAGTGGGGAATTTACTTCACATGACTTGTTCCTCAGAAAATCCTCTTGAAATGAAACTTGAACCAACATAAATAAACTTATAAATGTGTTGTTTCGGGTCTTCTACTGAAAGGACATGAAATTTGGGTAATATAATAATCATATTAACTTACATTTCAAAATAATTTTATTGCACAATCATATTTAATTGATTATTATGGTGATAATATTTAGAGGAATAGATGTCCCTTAGAGTTTTTTTTGTGGGTTAAGGGCCATGTTTTTTGGATCTGTGTGATTTTATTATTTTACTCAAGTCTTCAAGTTTATTTTTTTTTCAATGTGGGTTTTAATATTAAGGGTCCTAAGTCTTGTAAGAAATGTCATATCTATCTCCAGATCATGATCAAATAGTTCCTTATTATATGTATTAATCATGTAATTTATGATCCCTATAAATTAAATATTTTTTTCTTTATTAACTGGTTTAATGATTGTATTAACAACCATATATCATTTTTACCCTTGATTAATGTTGATTTTAAAATAAAAAAAATCCACCTAATTTACTTGGGTGGACTATTCTTGTTCTAATGTGTGAAAGACATAGTGGCTCTCCTTTGGATCACACACGATTTAACAAATCAAGTATTTATTATCCCTAGTGCCCCAATTAGTCCACTATGCCTTCCCCACTTGTTTATTAATCACAAAACACTTCTCTACCTGACCCTAGATCACTCAATCAGTGTGAAACAATAATAAGAAGAGAAATAACAATTTTTTAATCAAGGAAATTTGTAATATTCATATTTTTAATAAAAATACAATCATATCCCATTAAAATTTGTAAATATTGAATTTAAAACCTTTTAAAAAATAAAAATTGATAGAATAATATGATAAAAACTAGGACTATAACATTTCATAAGGTTAACTCCCCTTCACCCAACCACAAAAGGTTTTAACCCTCCATTAAGTGGAAAAAATGAAATTATAAGGGGTAGAAGATGAAATAAAATTGAATGGATATAAAATAAGTAGAAACCGATTATCCAATAACATTAGTGGGTGTTATCCTCTGATCCTTCTATACTTAGATCTGGTGAATCTTCCTTGCATTCATAGAGGGAGGCAACCTCTTTATCTCACATGGATGTATTTTCAAATATATTCAAAATAATTGAATTTTACTTTTTAAAGATATTTAGAATCAAACCTATTGAATTCATATCTATTTATGAATTCCCACGCTAAGATGAAATTTCTTAGTGATGGTAGATAACATCCACCATTGGACCAATGTTGGATCACATATACCTTTGGCCCTATGGTGGATCACATATATCATTGGACCAATAGTGTACCACATCCACTATTTGGAGAAACCAACAAAATTCATTTCTTCAATCATCCCTGCAACTTCTTCCTTCTTCATACGACTTGTACAATGGTATTTATCCACAGTCTTGATTTCCTCCTTAGTAGATTGTGACAATGGTGTTTTCCCCAAATCCACCAGTCATCCTACTATCCTCTAACATTCACAGTGGATATAGGGAGAAATTTTCTTCCTAAATTGAGTCATACTTCACACATGTATGGACTTCTATGTATGTGGAATCCATGGTTTATCGTCCTCTGGTTGATTTATTTAGTGGTGACTCCCATTGAGCAGTAATTGTAGAAAATACATGCAGCAGAACTGGTCCATGAGGGAGATCAGGAAGTGGTAAAGATGATATGGAAGTGGAAGATACTCTTTGATAGTGGGATTCTGGAGTGATTATTGTTTGAGTTCAGGCTTCATGTCACGGTAGTGGAGCTCTCCGGTGGTACTATTGGTGATCAACGATGATAGGAGGGATTCTATCATTGGCACTTCAGTATCATGTGATACCATTGGCATAGAGGTTTCATGTGAGACTATTGGCATAGAATAACATGTTCTACCATTGGAATGAATGGATTCATAATAATGGTAGCATGGTGGTGGCCATGAAAGGAAACAGAGGCTATGTTGATTAACAGCGAATGCAACAAAATGATTGTAATGGTTTTTCCAGATGGTACCATTGGATCAATAGTAGAATGTTCTACTATTGGATCACCAATAGTTTGTTCTAACATTAGTTCTTGTAAAGTTTGAATGTAGAAGAAATGTTGCATTTAGCCTCCCAAAAAACATCTAGCCTTCAGACTGGTTGGAAGGAGCTCAAAATGTTATTATATGGATTCAACTATCTTTTAAATGGGTTCATGATTTTCTCAGGGGGTTCCAGAGGTGATTTGTGGGTGTTCAGGGCTTTGGTGGTGAACATTGGATTCTACTTGACTGTTCCTGGTGGTTTTAATGGCATGAAAGAATCTTATATTCCCTCCATCATCTTCAGTGTCTATAGGTAGTGTAACTCTCCATGCATGGATCTAGTCATGATGGAGCAAGAATTACCTATCTTTCATGATGTCTTGGGAGTGATGAGAGGTGATATTGAGCATTGGCAGTGGAAGAAAAACACGAATTTGAGATTTCCAACTATACCGATGGTGTTTTTTTAGTTATTATAGGTAGAAGTGGGTGGATATAAAGGGTGTGAGTGGAATATTCGGGTGGAAGTGTGTGTTTGAGCATGGGGGTAGTGAAGGAAAGGAACACCAATTCCATTTTTGTTATTTTGAACAGTACCCACATTGAGTGTCGTGCTACATCATAACACGAATGTAGGGAGGCACTAGTTTAAATAACAGTTCATGACCACTGAGTTACAGTGAAGTTAGATTGGATCCAGTGGACCCTCACGCACTATCATGCACCACCCCATTCTGGTGAACTAATCCTCTCATCACCTCATGGATTTCACCACCAAGGTCTAGAATATCTGGGATTCGACCCATCCATAGATGCCTACTGGTTCATCTTCATAGAACCTCCATGGGAATAATCCTCTATGAAGAATCACCTACTAAAGAGAGCCCCCACTAGTGTCTTAGATAACCGACCCCTTGTGGGATTACTATGTGACGGGCTTCCACTAGTTGATGGGCCAACTTGAGTCATGGCCCATTTTTTTGTAACACCTATAAATCAATCAAATAAAAATATTAAACTTAACAGAACTATAAAATATATACTAATCTTTAATTTCATAAAAAATATGGATTTTCAATTACATGTTTGATATTGCATATATTTTAGTAAAACATTGGAATTCATGGGAATTTTTCATTGAAATCCTTGAACATCCTTTAAAAAATGTTAAAAATTATGCATGAAAATTGAGTGCATCAATGTTTTTCTCTAATGTGGGTGAATATAAAACCCCAGGATGTCAAAGGTGTAATAGGATAAATGTTAATACTCATGTCAAGAAAGTTCACCTTTATTTTTTATGTTACCACAAAATTAGAACATCATAGTTAAAGAGGTTTTTCCTTGAGTAGTGATCATGATGGGTTACATACAAGGATGTTTCTCAAGGTGTGATCACATGAGGATAAAGCACACTGGATAGAAAATGTTTTTTTATGTGGGGAAAATCATTAGTCTTATGACCTGTTTGAGCATGTGGGTGGGCCTAGGGTGGAGATAAAATATATTTGCGAGGAAACTAGGGTGTCTATAGGGACCATTTGTTATGCATCAAGTTATTTTTATACATTATGTGGCCGACTTTAATCAAATAATGTGTTTTCAATATAAAAGTGTTAATTTTTTGAAAATGCACATGATAATGTAAAAACCAAGAAAAATAATATTGGTTTCTTTTCAGACAATAATAAATTTATCCATAATTCATTTGTGACATATATGAATCAAAGTCACATTAATTTGACCCATGATGTGGCTGATATAAATCAATGTTCATGTTTTCTATGTAATAACATCTTTTTAGTCTAAAAGATGATTTAGATAGAAAAAACCAAGAAAAATAGCTCCGAATATCTTTGTACTTTTTTATAGTAATCCATAATTCATTTATGACATGTTATAATTAAATGCACTTCAATACAATATAAGTATGAATTAATGTTCGTATTTTTAATATAATATTGTCATTTTAGTCTAAAATATGATTCACATTTCCAAAATCGAGAAAACGATCTATGATTGTCTTTATAATTTAAGAAAATGATCGATAATTCATTTGTGATGTGTAGGAATAGACCAAAAATCAATATGGAACGTGATGTGGCCGCTATGGCTCAAAGTGAATACTTTCAATATAAAAGTGTCATTTTAGTATAAAAACACATGTCACATAGCTAAAAATTAACAAATGAGATCCTATTTCCTTGAATATTTAGGTAAATGAAACATAATTCATTTATAGTCCTTAGGAATTGAACACATATCAATATTTCATCCAATGTGGTTGGTATGAATCAAAGGGCGTGGTTTTTAATATAAAAGTGTCATTTTAATTAAAAACATGAATCATATTGTCAAAATCAATCAATCGAGATCTGTTTGTTTTTAAACATTAGAAAAGTGATCCATAATTCATTTATTATGGGTAGGAATTGACTACACATTAATTAAACACATGATGTGGCTAGTATGACAAAAACTACATGTTTTCAATAAAATAATGTAATTTTAGTCAAAAATGAGATTTATATAGTTAAATCTAAGAAAAAAAGATTAGATTGTTTTTATACTTTGGAAAAAATATATATAATTCATTTGTGAAGTGTAGGAATTGATTACATTCTAGTCCAAAATACAACATGACTAATATGACTCAAAGATCTTATTTTTAATATAAATGTGTCATTTTAGTTTAAATTGAAATTCACTTAGCTAAAATAACAAAAAATCATGTATTGTTTTGATAATTTTAGAAAACAATTCATAATGCATTTGTGATGTGTAACAATTGTTCGTGAATCAATCTGATACACAATGTGGCCAATATGAATCAAAGTGTGTGTTTTCAATATAAATTTTTTATTTTAGTCAAAAATGATATTCATATAGAGAAAAACAGGAAAATAAGAACTTATTATATTGAATATTTGGGTAAAAAACATAATTCAGTTGTGGCATATATGAATTAATAATATATCAATCCAACACATGATGTGGTTGGTATGAATTAAAGTGTGTGTTTTCTATATAAGTATCATTTTAGTTTAAAATATGACTAACATTGTCAAAACCAAACAAACAAGATTAGTTTTTTTCCAAACATTTAGAAAATGATCCATATTTTACAAAAGGAGTTTTAGGAAGCATGAATATAGACCCTTGAAAAAAGTGTGAACCACATTCATGTATTATGTAAAAGTTATAATATATATGTATATAAGGTTTTTATTATTTCTTACACACCCAATCAAATACTTGCTCCCAAGACCTCATCCATAACCCCTACACCCATGCCACATCATCCTCATTTGGGGGCACATGTGCAAGTTGTAAGGACTAATAATATAATAAATGTAATTAATTATATCAATACCTATCAATAAAAAATATCTAATTAATATCATTTGTAAATTATAATAACATTAATAATATAGTTAATAATTACCATTGTTATTAAAATATTAGTAATTAATTTTATGATTATTGAAACATATTCAAGTCATTAAGATAATTAATAACTGATAATATCATTAATTTATTTTGTAATTAACAATATAATTTATATAGATTATTAATTTAAAATGTAACAAAAATTCATATCATAATGATTAATTAATATTATAATTCATATTTAACAATATAATTCAAAATACAATCATTAATTTTATAATTAATAACATAATTGATAATATCATTAATATATTCATTAATTAAAAATATAATTTATCATATGTGGAATATATAACATTACAATTATAATTTTATTATTTTAATTTTATTTTATTAAAATAAATATTGGTTTTATTATAGAGACATCCTTTTGTACATAGTTTGGTTGATCGTTAAAAGAAGTCTGATATATGTTTTTTTATTGGGTTTTAATTTTTTTTAATTAATTGTAAATATTACATAAATTTAAATATTTTTTATGAAATTATTTAATGTAAATTTTGAATTAAAATGACTGTGCAATGTAATATTTTTATTGAATTTTTAATATTGAATTTTTTTCTCTACTTGTTA
Organism: Viscum album; assembly: GCA_963277665.1. NCBI lineage: Eukaryota > Viridiplantae > Streptophyta > Magnoliopsida > Santalales > Viscaceae > Viscum > Viscum album. Next base: position 121,270,120 of record OY728137.1, read on the forward strand.
ATTTTTGATAGCCCGATCATTTTTTTCACCATTTGATGACCAATGTTTCACTATAGCTTTTGGTGACCATTTTTAAAATTCAATAAAATTGTTAATTTTACTATAAGTAAAACATAAGATGGAAAAAATTATGTTTTATATTTATATATATTTTGTGTTTTATATTTATACATGTTATGTTTTATATTTTTAAATATATATTTTTTATTATTTTATATATTATGTTTTTCATGTCTATATATGATTTATGTTTTACATATATATTTGGTGTTATAAATATTATTTTAAAGTAAAATAATAATAGCTAATATATTATCACTTGAAAATAATTAAAATTTAAATTTTATAATTAAAAAGTAATCAATCCAATTGAAAATCACTTGAAATATTTTTAGATGTTTAAATATTTATTTTAAAAATATTTGTAATTATATATATATTGTAATAAATTCTCATTTATTATGTGGATTTCATAAAATCACAAATAATGTGGTCTATTCATTACCGAAAAAGTCCCTTTATATGTCTAAAACCATTTACATTCTCGTTATAGGATCTGATTCTTAGGAATTAATTTTGATCGTTGGATCAAGCCACTTGTACTAAGTAAATATGGTGATATGTTACTCAAATTGGGGTTTTATTTTGTCTATCTATATAATTTTTTTATTTCTATTTTATTATATATCATTGTGATTGAGATGTTTTACTTCCCTATCGTCATCTAGTACATTCGATGTCATTATTCCCTCATTACACTTCACCTCTAATCAACTATATTAATAACACACTGTTAGCATGGATGTTCTTCTGAGTAAAATGGTTAGTTAAACTTATAAGATAAATTTTCCATGGGGACTATTGTGATGCATGGATTTATCGGTATTGACATTTATAGTATGAATTATATGTCTAGGATTCTAGATGTGGAAATGCACCATGATAAATATGGCCTTGACGAAGCAATTAAAGTAGTAAATCATGATTCTGATTAGAAGCACACCCGAGCCCTAATATTCCTCTACCATTACCTCCATAAGGAATTGAAGAATGAGTACCTCATGGTGAATTATCCTTTGGTTCTATGGAATAATATCATGGAGCAACATAATCACATTAGACTTATAATATAACCAAGAGTTGAGTGGAGTCATTTTCAAATTCTTAACTATAAATTAGTAATTGAATATATCTTTTCTATGTTTAAAATAACATCAAAAATAAGATTATATGGATACATTATTAGTGATATCAGTATGTTGGAAAAAACGTATTCTACTTTACATTACTTGAATGCCAATCTACATCAACAATATCATGAGATAAGTTTTACAAAATACTCTAAATTAATTTCTTACCTTCTTGTTGCAGAAAAAAATATTGAACTCCTAATGAGGAATTATGAATACTAACCTAGTGGTGCGACTGCATTCCCTAAAGCGAATGAGAATGATTTTCATCAATTTCATGGGAAGAATCGATGGAGTCAAGACTGAGGAAATTCATTTTCTCGAGGTGATCATACTAAAAATGAGAATATGAAAGGAAAACAACAAAAGTGGTCCAGTAATGAACAAACACAACTGAAGAAAGAAAATAACAATGAAATTTATTATTTTTGATGTGGTATGGAGGGGAATTGGTCACTTAAATGTCATACACCAAATAATTTTTTGATATTTATAAAATTTCTATCAAAGTAAAGGAAGATAACCTTTAAGATAATTTTCCTAACTAGGATAAAAAGTGTTATGATGATATTATGAACATTTATATTTTTAATTAATTTGTACACCCTAAAGGTGTTGAGAATATTGATCAAGCATGAATGATTGTGATGGAAATGAACTTTTTTTTTGTTTTTTATGATTGGGGTGGAAATGAAATTTGTATTTAATTTTTGTAATGTTTTTAAATGTTACATGTTTCATTTTATTTAATTTGTTTTATTTATTATATGTATGTTTTATTTTAGTTAGTAGAAATGCATGATATTAATCGAACTATTGGTAATAAAGTCCATGATGAAGATATTTGCATTATCGACATAGCAACGACTCACACAATTATTACACATGAGAAATATTTTATCACCCTTAAATATCAAAGTGCTCATGTATGCAATTTAACCAATTGTGAAAAAATTATCAAAGTTTACGGAAGAGAGAAAATATTCCTTCCTAATGGTACCAAAATTATGATAAATAATGCTTTGTTTATTCCCAAATCTTTATAAAATTTACTACATTTTAAATATATTCATGATAATGGATATCATATCGAGACTATGGATGAAGTAGGTACTAAATAACTCTATATAATAATAATTAATAATGAGAAAAAATTGATTCCTGATAATCTTTCAAGTCATCCTTCTAGATTGTACTTTTTAATATTTATATAATTAAATAAAATATGGTAAACTATAAGCTTACTGACCATGATACATTTATTGTGTGGAATGAATATTTGGGTTATTTTAGATCAAAAATGATGAAGAAAATAATTAAATGTACTCATGGTAATCCATTGGTTAATAGAAGGGTTCTTACACCCCCACGATTTATCATGTTTTGCTTGTTCATATAGAAAATTAATCATAACACCATCACCATCAAATATCAGGACTGAATCCCTAATTTTTATTGACCCAATTCATGTTTAGATTTTTAGACCAATTCATCCACCATGTGTACCATTAAAATATTATATGATCATGATTTATGCATCAACTATATGGTCCCATGTGTGTTTATTATTCAATTATAACTAGGAATTTGCGAAATTACATTCCCAAATACTAAGGTTAAGGAAAAAATTACCATATTACTCAATCAATCTTATTAGGGTTGATAAAATTGGTGAATATTCATCAAATAATTTGAATAGTTATTTCATGTCAATAGAAATTAGTGTTGAATAAAATATATCTCATGTTTATACCCAAAATGGTTTAGCTGAATCATTTATAAAGTAATTGAAAATCATCACTAAACCATTACTTATAAAAATTAAATTACCCAATTCGACATGGGTACATGAAACTTTTCATGAATCAACACTTATTCAAATAGGTCCATTAAGATATCATTATTATTACCCATTACAATTATCTTGTGTTTATGATCCAAATATTTCACATTTAAGGATATTTGGTTATATTGTTTATGTCCCTCTAACACCCCCGTAATGAACAAAAATAGAACCCAAATGGAGGTTGGGGATGTATGTTGGTTTTAAATATCCTTAAATAATTATATATATTTATAATATGATAGGATATGTATTTAGTAAAAGATTTTTGGATTATAAGCCTGATGGGAAATTATTTCCATCACTCAAAGGGGAAAATCAATCGAAATCAAATAAAATATCATGAAAGGGGAATTCACTGTTACATATTGATCCTCACACAAATATGAGTGAACTTGTAGTTCAAAAAATAATTAATTATAAAAATTTATAAAATAGGTTTCATAATGTATTCAAACATTCGAAATGGGTTACAAAATCATATATACCTTCTACGAATGCACCAGTAATGAAAGATGTCCTAGACAGAAATTCTAAAGGTATTACAAACCATTATTCCAATCCACGCCTAAATCCTAGGAGACCACTTGGTTCAATAGATAAAAATCCCTATCATGTAAAGGGTAAACAACCTATGTTGTTTGAATATATTAATTAACATGAAGAGAATGTAAATGTACCAGAAGTACATGATCACGATCAAGAAGAGATTTCAATAAATTACTCCAACATAAGAAGATGTTGAAATAGAGTGGATACCATTGTTGATAAAAAAATTCATACAATGTATCCCTTGAAATTATGGATGAGGATGAATAACATAAAACATTTAAAAAATTTCATGAAATTCTAGATTTGGATAAAAGGAAAGTCACAATCGAATCTAATCTAGAATCAGTTGTAAGGTGTGATTTTTTTGGCTGATCATGAAAAACTCTGAAGGAATCATGCCTTTTCAATACATATGGGTATTTTTTAGAAAATGAAATGAAAATAATGCTGTCATGGTATGTAAAAACAAATTGTTTCAAAAGGATTATCATAAAAATCCATGATTGATTCTGATGAGTCATACACTTCTGTATTGGGTGCAATAATTGTTCGGTATCTCATGACATTTATAGTACATGAGAAACATGAATTATGCCTGATGGATGTTGTAAATACATATCTTTATGGTGATATTAATGATGATGTTTACTTGAAAATCCAAAAAGTATTCAAATTTCTTGATAAATATCTTAGATCTCAAGATCTAGATAAATAAATAATTACAAGGATTAAATCATTTAGGGAGTATGTGGTATAACTATTTGAGTAAATATTTGATGAAGGAAGGTTACATTAATGATCCAATTTATCTATGTGTCTTTATTAATAAGACTGGATCTAAATTTTTAGTCCTTGCTATAAAAATGGATGATTAAAATATTATTGGGTCCAATGATTAAATTTGAAAGATTGTTGAATATTTGAAGAAATAATTTGAAATGAAATAATTTGGGAAGACAATTATATGCCTAGATTTATAAATCGAACATCTTCAGGGTGGAATTTTGGTTCATCAATCGTGATATACTTCTAATTTACTACAAATATATAATATGAATAAATAGTATCCACTAAGGACACCAATTGTTGTATGATATCTTGATTGAGATAGTGATCCTTTTATACCATGAGGGAATAACGAGGAGCTAATATTTTCCAAAGTACCATATCATAGTGATTTTGGAGAACTGATGTACCTTGATGATAATATAAGACCATATATATCCTTTTCTATAATTTTTTTGTTAATTCATTTTTTTCTCCTACTATTCAGAATTGGTATGGTATCAAACATGCATTAAGATACCTTCAAGGGTCCAAATATTTGGGGTTACTTTATTCCAAATGTTCAGAACCAATTTTTTTAGTTATGATAATGCTAGATATTTTTCTGATCCAAACAAATAAAGATCTCAAACTAGACATGTCATTAAATATGGAGAAACTATTGTTTCTTGGTTTTTTACAAAACAAACCATTTATGAGACTTCTTCCAACCATGTTGAATTTACTTCAATTCACGAATGAAGTCAAGAATGTGTTTTTTTTGAGATTACAGATTAATCATATTATAAGTAACTATGGATTAAATATGAATAAAATTATTCCCACTACATTATATGAAGACAATTATTGCATATAATAGTTGAAATATTTGTATATTAAAGGTGTCCAAACAATGCGTATCTCAAAAAAAATTTCTTTCACTCATTACCATTGAAATAATAGTGAGATTGATATTTTGAAAATAAGGTCTTGTGATAGTCTCACATATTTTTTCACAAAGGAATTGCCAACTTGAATATTTGAAAAATTGATTTACAATATTAGAATGTGAATAATTAAAAGTCTATTGTGACTTTATGAGGGGGATTTGGGAATATTGTACTCTTTTTCCCTTCATCAGTTACTCCCACTAGGTTTTTTGATAAGGTTTTTAATGATTTAGCATAAAATGGAATCGTGTTAATTTGGATTCAATTATTTATACCATAGGTTTTTTGGAGAATATTTTTATTATATTACATGGGATTATGACATACAAGGTTGAGTTTTATAAATTCAACATTATTGTATAGATTTCATAAATTCATAATTTATGAGGTCTATTAATTACCCAAAATACCCTTATATAAAAAAACCATTTGTATTCCCACCATGAAATATAATTCATTGGAATTAATTTTGACTATCAGATCAGTCCATTTTTCCCTATAAATTTTGTGACATATCAACGGAATTGAGATTGGATTTTGACTAGCAATATATTTATTTTTTTCACTTTTTTTTCTATTTTATTTTTATTTTGATGTCTTAATTCTCCATCATCATCCTATACATTCGATTTCATTGTACGCTCATTTATTTTCTCCTCCAATAAAATATTTTCACACTATATATATATATAATTTTTGGTTTCATTTCGATGATTTTATGAATTAATTAAATTTATTTAGTCTTATTGCAGGCCTATGCTAATATATGTTTGTATTTAAATATCATATAAATAATTAATATACATGAAGTATGATATCTTATTAACCATATAGAAATTAAGTCTCAACTTAATTTTGAGAAGTATATTTTAAATTGTTAAAAAATATTCCATAAATTATATTGATTTCTATAATAAAAATGATTATTTAATATATTTTTTGAAAATAATAATAATGAAATGTAAATGTAATCATTTCTTATTTAAACATTTATATTTTTAATTACTTTCTTAAAAATATATAATAAATAATATATTTTGTGGTGGAATTTCCACACAAATATTAGGAAAGATGAATGGACAATTATTTATTATATATAGGTTTATTTTAAATTTTAGAGTTATTATAAGTTAATTAAAATAAAATGATATTAAAATTACTAGACATGAGCAGGAGTTGTTTGACCTAAGGTTTTAAGTTTCAATTAATATAATTTTGTATTTAATGTAATATTTTTGTGCGCATGTTGTAGTTTTTAAAAATAATTTAAAATAAATTGATATTGTCCAAATGTTATATGGTTAAATGATTCCAAGGTCCACATGATTGTATCTAAATTTTATTACCATTTAAATAAAGACCATACAAATTATTTTAAGGAACATTAAAGGCTAAAATTCTTATAAGAATAATGTTAATCAAGCTTGATTTTTCTATAAAACAACTAGCTAAAACAATAATTGAGAGTAAATAAATGGATTAACCCTTAGAATCAATGAAAACATTAATCCCATTATATAGAATTTTGAAATACTTAGTCTGAGCATATGATGCTTAAGGATAAAAGAAGTACAATTAAAGTTAATAGGAAGAGGAATTGAAATATATTTGATTTAGAAAAGATATAAATAAAGTAATTTTTATTTGGATCAAAACCCCCTTAGATATTTAAAGAATATGAATCCTATTCAAATTCATAAAACTCTTATAGAGGTATGGAAAAAATTTGGATTGAAACCATTAATACATTAAAACAAGGTTAATTGTTTGATGATTTTTTTTCAAAGGGAAGTAACCACTTATGAAAATATATAAACAAACATTATTGATCAATAATAAGAAAGAGCGAAGAAAAATTGTGGAACATTTCTTCAACCTCAAGTTGGTTACCCACACTCCTTTTAATCGAGAGAGATATGGATGTGGTTTTATGATGCAGTATAATTTGATATGTTTGAGATCATTAAAATGTCTGGTCTCTCATGTGAGGTCATTAAAATAATAATAATAATACTTGACCATATTAATAATGTCTTAAAAAACATAATTAATAAACTAAAAATTACCTGATTTAAATGGAGGAACAAGATAAAATTGGGAAAGAGATAACACACAAGTAATGTTAAAAAACATGGAGGGGTAAAATTTACAAAATAATTAAAAAAGTAATCTATTAAAGAGGGGTTAACTAAGACAAACTCAAATATATAATAAATCCAATGATTACTATGGTGTTTATTGGACCAGGTGTGAAACATGCCTAAGAAAGAGAATGTGGTTCATTATATTATTCTCAACTTATATGAGAACCTCCATAAATTATAAATAATATATATATATATATATGTATATATATATATATATTCATTTAGATCATTTTAACTTTATTCCTTTGGTTTAATCAAAGGGGATGAATCACAGATTGGAGAGAGATTTGTGGGATGTTAAAAATTTTCAGGCGCTCCACGAGATCCACTCCACTAAAGTTCATATTTCAGATGAGTTTCTTGGTCAATTTTTAAATTCTTTCAGAATATTATTAGGGGTGATATTTTTTTAATGAAGGATTTATGGTTAGGTTTCACATCATTCAGTTATTTTAGTGAGACTTAGATTAATCATATCCCCAAGTTTAAAAATCATGTAATGTGTTCTGATTTCTAGCCGATTAGATTATGTAATGGAATTTGTAATTGAGAAATAAAGTGAATTCATACCTAATAAGTTTATAACAAACAATGATTACATTTATTATAAAATTTTACACTTGATGAAAATTCGATCTTCTTAAAAAATAGGTGTTTTGGAAATGAATCTTGACATGATTAAGGTGATGGAAAGGGCTGAATAGCCTTTTATGAGGTTTGTTCTTACTAAAATGGAATTTTCTCTCAAGTGGGTTAATATTTTTATGCAATGTGCCAAGTCAATCTCTTAAAAGATCAAAATTAATAGATTGATTTCCAATATTTTTAAACCCTCTTAAGGTATGTAGTATGGGATCTTGTCTCTCCTTACATATTCATCCTTGTTGTTATTGTTGTTATCTTCTCTTTTATTATTCTTGACTCCGTGGATAAATGAGCTATCCATGGGGCTAAGGTTAGTCACCATATCCCTTTTATTTCTTATATATTTTTTTATGGATGATTGTCTCTTATTTTATCATGATACTCCTCAGGAATTATAGTTTTTTATTGAAGTCTATCCACATTTAGGAACTATCTTCTCGGTTGTGGGTTAATTTTTCCAAATATGAAACACCCTTTAGTAGGGGAGTTGATCCTTCTTGGAGAGAGAAATTTCAATGATTTTGTGGTGTGAAGATGGCTAAGAGACACCAAAAATATCTTGGGATCCCAACTTCTATCGGAAGATCAAAGAATAATGTTTCTCCACTCTTATGGAAAGGTTTGAAAAAAATCCAAGTCTGGCCATGTAGAATGATTTCAAAGGAGGGTAAAAAGATTCTCCTTGAGTTAGTTTCTTAGGATATTTATTCATATGAAATTAATTATTATGTTTACCAGGTACTATGAAAAACCACATTCTTTCTCACTTTTCAATGTTTTGGTGGTCACATGGGTGTAAAAATAACTTTAATTATGTATATTTGAGGAATCTTTTTATTCCAAAGGCCTGTGGTGGTTTCAGATTTCAAGACATGTGGTGTTTTAATAATACTCTTCTTATAAAACATGGTTAGTGGTTGTTTAGATATTCTAACTCACTTTTTCAAGAAGTCTTCAGGATAAATACCCCCCTTTATTATGTTTTTTTCATTTATATTTGGGACCCAAATACTGTTTTATTTGGAGTGGTATTGGGGATCTAAGACTCTTCTTGTTAAAGATTTGTATTGAAGAATCAAAAATGGTTTTTATCTTAAAATATGGGATGATTTTTGGTTGGATGGAAAATCTGGATTTAAGGACACTTATATAGTTGTTTAAGGTCAATAAGTTACTAGTGCCTGTGATCTCATTAATGAATCTTTGAATGGTTAACGCATGGGCATGCTTGTTGACTAGTTTAACAAGATAAACCATAATATTTGTTTTTGTGTTACAATTTTTTATGGGATTTTTGAGGATCAAATTTGATAGAGTATAGATCCATCAAGAACCTATTACTTCTTCTTTAGTTATAGGATTATTTTTGATAACTCTCTAGGAAAATATTATTTTATCTTTTGGAAGGATATTGGAAAGTTATTGGTTTAACAAAAAGTTAAATTTTTATTGTGGAAGGTGTGTTGTGGTGTCATTTTGAAAAATTATTTTCATTATAAGAACCATCTACAATAGGAGAAAATATGTCTTGTGTTTTTAGAGGATACATGAATGCCTTTTTAGGTAGTTTATCATGTCCAAAGGCTTGGTGTATTTGACTCTCACAGAGAAGTGAATACCTTGATTTGTTTGGATTTTTCTTATAATCTCAAAAGTAATATGTTTAGTTCATATTCATCCCAAGAGCATCATATTGTGGGGATGGTCTTTAATTTTTCCTAGATGATTTATACTAGAAATTATGAGTTTATAATTTATCATTCCTCCATCTAAGATGGTATTTGGTGTGAAAGGTCATTAGAATGGTCAACTGTATGGGAATCCATAATGTCTTTGATAGTTTCTCTAAACTCAAATTTTTTGGAGGATTGTATTTTTAGGTTAATATCCCTAATGTTTAACTAAAAATTAAAATAGATTCTTCCATTTCTCATGATGTTTAGTTGGAGTCGGTATTGTTGCATGATAAGATCATGTCCATGTGATAGGAGCCAAATGATTGGCCATTAGGGAAACTTGAGCTCTTTTGTTTGCATATGACATTTAAATTCTCTACAATCTTGTATTTTATTAGACTAATGGATGTGATAATGTTAAAATGGATTTTTAATTCCATGTAGTGATCAATCCCATTATTAATCATAGTGATGACCTATAGGATTATGGCTTTATTATTAAAACATCCACTACAGGAAAACTGAATATTTGCGATGGGAGATTTGCGACGGGATCCAGTCGAAAAAGATCTTTTGCGACAGAGCCCCGTCGCAAATCGCCCGTTGCCAAAAACGACGTCGCAAATAGGTGTTTTTGCTGCGGTCCCGTCACAAAAAGAGTATTTGCGATGGTATTTTTCTCCCGTGGCAAATGAGTTTTCGTTTATATATAAAAAAGGTATTTGTGATGGGTCTTCGCAGATATATTAGTTGCGACGGGTCAGAAACCCGTAGCAAATGCAAAATTTAAAAAATACTTGCGACAAAGGTATTTACGACGGACTGTCGCAGAAATGTTTTCTCGACGGGTATTCGTCCCGTCGCAAATGTTACAGTAAAAAAATATTTACGACGGGAAGTCTCGTCGCAAATGTTCCCATCGCAAATAATAAAAATAAAATAAAAAAAATAAAATAATTAATACAAATCGTATAATATTATATAAAAATAATAATAATATTAATAATATAAAAAAATTATATTATTATAATATAAATAAAAAAATATATAAAATATAATTATGAAATATTAATATAAAATAATAATAATATGAATATAAATAATATAATATAATATAATAATACTAATATTAATAATATAAAAAATTAATATAATATTATTATTATTAAACTCTGTATATAATAATAACAATAATAATAATATTAATAATATTAAAAAAATATTATTATAATATTAATAATAAAAAATATATATAATATAATTATGAAATATTAATATCAAAAAATAATAATAATATGAATATAAACAATATAATATTATATATTATGAAATATTAATATCAAAAAATAATAATAATAGTACTAATATTATTAATCTAAAAAACTAATATAATAATATTATTATTAAAATAAACATACATATTTATGAAAAAATAATATTAATAATATTAATATTAATAAAATTATAAAATTATAAACTTTTCAATATTGACAATAAATATAAAATATTAAAAGTAATATTACTAAAATAAGCAGACATTAAAAATAATACTAATAAGTAATAAAATATTTTAAAAAATAAAAACAAATTAAATCACGTAATATTCGTACCAATATGAAAGAGGAATTGTAAATAGTTAATATGACAATAAACTACAAACTCAAATGTTTATTACATCTAAAAAATCACTAGGGGTGGATATTCTGGAGGACCTGGAGGACCTGGAGGGGGTGGTGGGGGAAACTCTATCCCTAAACTATGAGTCAGATGACACATATACTCCATATACTCCTGATGTTGCTCCTCATATCGACGTCTCTCCTCATCCTGCTGCTGACGCATCTGCTCCTGCCATCAACCCATCATCTCATCGTGCTGCTGACGCATCTGCTCCTGCCCCTGACACAAATCCTCTATAAGCTGACTCTGAGCACACAGTTGCTCCTGATACTGTGAGGCAGAAGATGATGTCTCTCCACGAGCTCCTCTCGAGCTGGACGCCGACATCGCTGCAGTACCATAATAGTCTGCAGGAGTCAAATGAGAGTCGATACCAACTACTCGGACCTTTTTCAATCCATACTGGGTCGCCTGCATCCATGTCGTCTCATCAAAATGGTGGGCACTAGTCTGATCACCCATCTCGTCTTGACTCTCAGCCTGTGTCTGAGAGGTCACGACCTCATATGACTCCTTAAGTTTCAATTAGAAATTAAAATAATGAAAAGATTATATGCATTTAATTTGAAAACTGAAAAGAAAATAATACTGACCACAATCTGACGCTGGCGGTCACCTCTAATCTCTCTAGTAGCTGGGTTAGTGTACATCCTCTGATAAACGCCGTACACTGAAATACCGGGATGCTCAGATTCCTATATGAATATAAAATAAACTGTTTATATTTAAAGTTGTATAAAATATTAAAAAAAAAGTACTTACTAGACACTCTCTATATGCACTGAATGTACGACTGCCGGCTCGATGCGTCACCTCTTGTCTCCCCCGATTCTATCGACCCAATGCAGATCTCCTCTGAAACCCACCACCCAACCAGTGTGTATATAATCCATCCCATACGTGAGATGAAATGTACTCTGGTCGGTGTGCTCTATAGGACTCATCAAATTCTGTCACTCCGGCTTTCTTCACAGCCATTTTTCTCAAATTATGCAAAAACTGACGGAAACGGTCACACATAGACACCACCCATGCCGCATGGATAGTGGCACGCATGCTCTCATCGATGGGATACCATAAAACCTAATATAAAGTTATTAATGAATTAAATTTCAAAATAAATAATATTTAATTGCGTACCAGCCAATGATCGAACATGGAGGCCTGCACATCAGCGGGAATCTGATCCCATGTGATCTAGGGCTGAGAAAAATAATTGCACAAGATAGCGCTCCCCTGTCCAATAGCTATATGTGTAAAACTGTGGAAAAAGAACAAATAATCAAACAATTAGAATATTAATAAATTATAATTAAAGATAACTAAAATAAACAGGTTACTATACCACCGCGTGTGCGCATCGAATCCAAGAGGTGGACGTCGCTCCAGGATAGGATCTGGAATCATCAGTATGGTAAGACCATGCCCCCTCCGAGTGCTCCCTATAGTGCCAACAACCTGAGGGTCAGATGACTCAAAAACCTCATCATCCATAGGTAGATCAGCCTCCATCAACTGACGATACGTTTCCGAGTCCATTTGAAACATGAAATGATTGTTATTAGCATATAGTTGAAAATAACTATTATGTATAGATATATATTTGTTATGATTCTAAACATAATTTTACTGTGTCAATGTTCATCTTCATCATCATCTTTATAGTTGTCAATGTCAATGTCTCCATCTTTCTCATCAACATCATCAATTTCAATATTAGTTTCACTTTCATCATCTCTTTTCATTTCAAATTCAGTTGTAACATCATTGACAACATCATCACCATCGACCCTTAACCGTGGGGTTTCATCCTCGATATTCATGTCTCTTTGTGAAAAAGATGTGTTTGAAGGAGTGTCCTAAAAAATTTCATTTCCTTGCAGTTCAGTGGAACCACATTCAGTTTGAGTAAACTGATTTTCTTGAGATTTAACTTTTATTATACTCCACCAATCATCCAACTCTTTTGCAGTAACACTGTATTTTGCATAATAAATTTTATGTTCCTGATGAGACAATAAAAATGGTTCATTTACTACAAGAAGACTTTTATGTTTAATATCAACAATTCCATGAGTCGGATGAATACACAAGCCTATCTCAGTATCCAGCCATCAACATTTAAACATTGTTACATAATTCTGTCCCAAATAACACAGTTCAATAATTTCTTCAAGAATACCGTAAAAGTCAACTTCAATATCTCTATGATGTGATCCATTCAAACAAACACCACTATTCATTGTTTTCTTTGATTCCCCATATGCATGTGTATGAAAGCGATAACCATTCACCCCATATGCATTATAATATTTAACCATTTTTGATGGTGGGCTACTCAATATATGCAATCGACTATCAATCTTATCAGCATGTACATATACCTAAAAATTTGTAAAACATTTATCACTATTACAAGTAATAAATTGATTTTATATGTAAAACCAAAAAATAATGTATGTTACCCATTTTTGAAACCAGTAGGCAATTTTTTTTGCCAATGTTCTTCTAAGCCAGCTGCTGTAATTTGTGGAAATTGTTTCTTGATATGATCATAATATAACCTAAAAATACAATATAATTAATTTACTGTAACAGAATCTATAGAATAAGGTATAAGAGCACTCACTTTACAATTGGTGACATTTATTCACAGTTGAGTAGAACATATGTATGAGCTCTATGATGTTCATCATCTGAAATCCATCTATCATGAACTCCACCAAAGCCAAGTTCAGGCTGATTGACAACTGATAATTGATTGTTCATATCATCATCAACATTCCCCTCGTTCTGGCCCATGCAGTTAAATTTTGAGGGATATTCAGATTCAAAATAATGAGAGCAAAATAAAGCAATTTCTTCTTGAAAATAAGTTTCAGCAATTGAGCCTTCAACTGATGCTTTGTTACAGACTTTTTTCTTCAATTTATGCATGCATCTCTCAAATGGGTACATCCATCAAAACTGAACTGGACCTCCACATTTTGCTTCATGTGGAAAATGTAATATCAAATGTTCCATCGAGTCAAAGAAAGCCGGTGGAAAGATTTTTTCCAGTTTTCATATAATTACAACAACAACTTCTTCCAGTTTTCTTAGTCTATCGTAGTCTGTTGTTGCCACACACATGTCTCGGAAAAAATATGATATATCTGTTATCGAATCCCAAATCTTATAATTCAACAAACCTCTTAATCCAATAGGCATAAGTCTTTCCATTATAACATGACAGTCATAACTTTTTAATATGGTAATATGACCATTTTTAACACATCTGCCCAAGTTGGAAGCATAGCCATCTGGAAGTCTCAAATCTGCAATACACTGACAAAATAATAAGCGACTCTCTTTTGTCAGTGTATAAGCTGATTTTGGATTCATTAATCTATGTGATCTGACATTTTCAAATAATTCAAGTTCTGGTCGCCTGCATATTTGGGCAAGATCTAATCGTGCCTTTACATTATCTTTGGTTTTACCCGATTTATCCAAAATTGTATAAAATAAATTATCAAAATAGTTCTTCTAAATATGCATGACATCCAACATGTGTCGGACCAACAAATCATACCAATATGGTAGATTCCAAAAAATGTTCTGTTTTGTCCAATTGTGTTCTTTCCCAAAACCATGAATTTTCTGTTGGTTTATTGTCGGTCCAAAAGTGATGGAAGGTAATGAAAATACAACTGATTGTAACTCTGTACCTAAGATCATTTTTGGAGGTTCATCTCTTTCAATTCTGCCTTTTCTGAAATGAGATTTATTTCTCAGAAAAGTATGATCGATTGGAAGAAATCTGCGATGACAGTCAAAATAGAAAGGTTTTTTTCCATTCACGAGCATAAATGCTTTGTTGTCTCCCATACAGTAAGGACATGATTTTGGACCATGTGTACTCCATCCAGATAACATACCATATGCCAAGAATTCACTAATTGTCCACATCAAAGCAGCTTTCATTACAAAATTCTGTTTCGCAGCAGCATCATATGTACTAACACCATGACTCCACAATAAATTTAACTCATCAATCAATGGTTTCAAATAAACATCAATATTCTATTTCGGATGTCCTGGGATTAATAATGTCAAAAAGATATAAGGATCTTTCATCAACATCCATGGAGGAAAATTGTACGGAGTTATAAAGACATGCCAACATGAATACTGACTACCAAAAGATCCAAATGGACAAAAACCATCAGTAGAAATACCCAATCGCACGTTCCGTGATTATAAAGCAAAAGACGGATGCACCTGATCAAAATGTTTCCATGAATCACCATCAGATGGATGAATCAAGATTTTACCATTTGAAATATCCGTTTTGTGCCATGATATCATTGTTGCTTTGTTATGAGACATAAATAAACGCTGCAACCAGGGTGTAAGCGGGAAATATCTCAACTGTTTTACAGGAATCAATCTAGACTTCCCTGATTGAGTTTCTTTATACCTCGATTGTCCAAATGTGGGATAACTATCCAATGACTCATTTTCACCAGAATATAAGATGCAATCGTTTGAACATGCATGGATCTTCTGATAACTAAGGCCCAAATTATGAACGAGTCTCTTGATCTCATAATAATTAGTAGGCAGTATATTTTCTTTAGGTAACAGTGCTTTAACCAAAGGAAATATATGATCAAAACAATTATTTTACATTCCATTATCTTATTTAATAGCCATAAATTTTTCAACTACTTCTAATTTTCTTATCTTGGAACTAGGATATAATACATCCTCAGTAGACCTAAACAACTCAGCAAATTCAGATGGTGCCAACTCGGGAGGTAAATCAACATCATCCTCGATTTCTGTTTGTTGAACGAATGACCCTGCAACATCATATACTAAATTCTGTAACTGTGATGGATCCAAAATCAAATTATTAGTATCTTATCAGGAACTGCGTTCACGTGTTGATACCAAAAAATATAATCTGATTGAAAACCATAATGCAAGAGATGTTTCCCAATGATTTCAAATGTCTCAAACGTTCTCAGAGCACATTTTTTACAAGGACACTTAATTGTCCCTTATGAAACAAATTCTGGGTTTGATGATGCAGATGATAAGAAAGATTCAACACCATCAACATATATAGGATTTAAACTAGAACTGTTTGGATTTCTGCACTGATTTATCCAAGCACGATCATCTAATAATGATTGATGTCGATTTCCTTGTTCCATATTCTTATATATGTTTATACAAAATTTAAAACCATTACTGTTGTTAAATAATTTGATATAAGAAAAAAATATCCTAAAAAAAGAAGATACATAATTATAGTTATTTATTAGTAATTACCAATAATTATATGTGACACAGTTAGTTTGTAATCCTCCCCACTAATTATTATTAATTTAGAAATACTTAGCAATACTTGGCAAAATGAAATATGCTTGAATAATGAAATAAAATTTTGTAATCATCGTTATGGAGATTATATTACTAATTATTCTAATTTGTTCGATGTCTCATCTTTTTTTAACTTTCTCCTGACTGAAATTAGTATGAAAAACTTGTTGTGACATACGTTAGAGCACATTTTTCATACTGATTTCAGTGGGAGAAAGTAGCAAAGATATGAGACGTTGTACAAAAGGTAGCCGCCAATCCGCTGGAAATTGTGCCAATTTATAACCATGTACTTGAATTTATTTGATTTTTGATTAATTATTAGTAATTATTACTAATTATTACAAATCTCAATATTTCCAACAGATTTTTCTCTATTCATAACATGTTCAAATCTTAAAGAGTCGTCAATTTTCAGGTCATGCCCAATAAAAAGTTTGCGTCAACCTTTTCCAATTTAAACTCTATAATTGTCCTTACATGGTTGATCAGCTCGCAAGTAGTGTTGCAATAGGACGACACAAGTAATGAGAAAGACACGACTTGGGTTGTCCTATTTCAACGCTACTTGCGAGGTGATCAACCAAGCAAGAACAATTATAGAGTTTACATTGAAAACGGTTGACGCAAACTTTTTTTTGGGCATGACATGAAAATTGGCGACCCTTTAAGTATTGAACTGTTAAGAATAAAACAAAACTTGTGAAAATATTGATAATTGTAATATTTTATAAATTTTTTATAATTTTAATAATATTAATATTTTTTATAAATATTAAACATATAATAATAAAATAATTACATTATTAGTATTATTTAATGATTAATATTAGAGTAATATAATATTTAATATTATATTACTATTTATGTTACTATTTATGTTACTAATTATATTACTAATTATGTTACTAATTAGAAATGAGAAGATATGCATATAGGTCGGGTGGTTAATCAATCATTGAATAGAAAAACAAACGTAATTGACCGCTCATCTACCTCAATTTTCTTTTCATTTGTGTGTTGAGGTTGACAGGAAACGTCTACCTCCACATGTAATATGTGCTTTTACTGTCAAAATTATAAACCTCCTCACCTCTATATTGGTGAGGAGGTTGATAATTTTGACAGTAAAAGCAGATATTACATGTGGAGGCAGAAGTTTCCTGTCAAGCCTCAACACACAAATGAAAAGAAAATTGAGGTAGATGAGCGGTCAATCACGCTTGCTAATTTTCCAAATTGTTTTTAATTCTTTCCTAATTGTTTCCAAATTATTATAATTGTTCCCTAATTATTATAATTGTTTCCTAATTATTATAATTGTTTCCTAATTATTATAATTGTTTTCTAATTATTATAATTGTTTCCTAATTATTATAATTGTTTTCTAATTATTATAATTATTTTATAATTATTATAATTGTTTCCTAAATATTATAATTGTTTCCAAATTATTATAATTGTTTCCTAATTATTATAATTGTTTCTTAATTATTATAATTGTTTCCTAATTATTATAATTGTTTCTTAATTATTATAATTTTTTCCTAATTATTATAATTGTTTCCTAATGATTATAATTGTTTCCTAATTAAATTTAATTGTTTCCTAATTAAATCTAATTGTTTCCTAATTATTATAATTGTTTCCTAATTATTACAATTGTTTCCTAATTATTACAATTATTTCCTAATTATTACAATTGTTTCCTAATTATTACAATTGTTTCCAAATTATTACTATTGTTTCCTAATTATTACAATTGTTTCCTAATTATTACAATTGTTTCCTAATTATTACAATTGTTTCCTAATTATTACAATTGTTTCCTAATTATTACAATTGTTTCCTAATTATTACAATTGTTTCCTAATTATTACAATTGTTTCCTAATTATTATAATTGTTTCTTAATTATTATAATTGTTTCCTAATTAAATCTAATTTTTTCTTAATTAAATCTAATTGTTTCCTAATTAAATATAATTGTTTCTTAATTAAATCTAATTGTTTCCTAATTAAATCAAATTGTTTCCTAATTAAATCTAATTGATTCCTAATTAAATCTAATTTTTTCCTAAGTAAATATAATTGTTTCCTAATTAATTATAATTGTTTCTTAATTATTTCTAATCAATTAAATCTAATTATTTCATAATTATTTGATAATTATTTTAATTAAATATAATTAAATCTAATTATTTCTTAATTATTTTATAATTATATATTTATTTCTAATTATTATCAAAACATCCACCGAGAGTATCGAACCAAGAGTGCAGCAAGGCCCGTTGTCGTGTACCAGATTACCCCGAGTCAAGCTTGAAACACTTTGTCAGAGTTTTCACTCCTAGGTACATCTGTACCAGAGCCGCCTCTACTTGTTCGTATCCAGACAAGGATTATTTGGCAAAACCACATAATCTAATTATACTATATAGCTAAACATTCTATTAAAAAAAATAAAATTAACAATTAAAAATAAAATTAACAATTAAAAATAATTTAACAATTAAAAAAAATAAAAAAATAAAAAAATATAAATACCTTTGATATTTTGAAGTAATATACGCCTTATAACTCCTTCCTTCCACTTCTCGAAATAAAAAATTAAAAAAAAATTCTACTCAGAACTGAAAATTAGAGAGAGAGAAGAATAGAGATCAGAATGTTATGGGAAAAAATGGGTGGGGTGTATATATAGGTTAGATTATTTGCGACGGTCGTATTTGCGATGGGATACCATCGAAAAGACTAGGTATTGCAACGGGATACCCTCACAAATACCTTCGCCCGCATTAAATACGGGCGGCGGGTAAAAGGGATTCTGCGACGGGCTCGTCGCAAATAGACACCATTAACAACGGGCAGATATCCCCGTCGCAAATTCCTATTTACCACCGCCGGTATTGGCGATGGGCCCCATCGCAAATAACTTCACCCACATTAATTACGGGTGATGGGTAAAAGGGTTTTTGCGATGGACCTGTCACAAATGACACACCATTAGCGATGAGTGGATATCCCCGTTGCAAATTCTTATTTACCGTCGTCGGTATTTGCGACGATACCCGTCACAAATACCACCCGGTGAATATTTTTTTGCGACGGGACAATTTTCCTATCACAAATAGTATTTACCACCACCGGGTAGTTGCGACAGGTTGAAGGCGACCGTCTTAAATAGGCTTTACAGCGGCCGGTATTGGTGACGGGACCCGTCGCAAATAACACCTGGTGAATATTTTTTTGCGATGGGTAAATTTTCCGGTCGCAAATACTATTTACCACCGTCAGGTACTTGCGACGGGTAGCCTTGTACCCATTGCAAATAGCCTTCACGCGTTTTGGCACGCAAACCGCGCCATTACAATTGTGACGGGTCCTATTTTTCCGTCGCAAATACGCTTTTAATTGGAGTTTTTGCGATGGGAATAAAGCCCGTCGCAAATACCCCGTCGCAATAAGCGTTTTTCCCATAGTGATCTAGTCATTGGTTGAATTTTCTCTAATTTTTTAAATTCCATTTTTGGTGAGATGGTCAATAACTGAGTTTAACACTACTTAGATTGTTTTGTGAGGGAATTTGGGGAACATTTAGGGATTTTGTATTTTTCTAATTGTATTTATAACCTTGTTATGGATGATATATCTTTTATGGATTCAAAAAATTACAACTCTATAGAAACAAAATTATGAAATTTACCTCAAATTAAGACTTATAGGATTTATAATTAAAATAAATCAAAATTTGTAAATTAAAATCAAGTTAACTAAAAATTTGTGGTAGACATTGGAAGATCAAATCGAGATGACACTGTGGTGATGCCAATATTGGATGGGCATTATACATGGAGCTTAAAAAATGATGTGGGGGTAGAAACAAAAAAGGGACACTAGAATTTATGGTTATATCAGGCAATTAGAAGAAACAATGAGATCTATAAATAATTATGATACAACTAGTGATTTATAGATGGGAAAACAATTTGAGAGGAAAATGCATTGATGGGTTTGGGGCATTGGAAAAGAGTTATTTTGGGGAGATTAATGAGGGTGTAAGTGTTTTAAATTATAAATTTAGTGTTTTTATAAAGAAAACCATATATTATATAAAAATAATAGATGTTAAATATATATTTCATGTAATTAATTCTCAAAATTAATGTGAAATTTTTCATCATCATGGGATTCAAAATTAGTTATTAAATCACAAAATTTAAAAGATATATTCCATGCTGATTATTAAATTATATCAATTTAATATTTTATTGAATTTTTTTAAACTAGAAAAATATAATCTATCATAAATTTTTATGACATGTAATTTCAATAGCATATGGAAATGTTATTCCAAAAGGTTGATGCCACATAAAAATTTTCATTTAAAGGAATTTATGTTAGGTTCTCCATTCTATTTCTAACATGATTTTTCACCAACGGAGTTTTGAGTTTTTGTGGACCTACATTATGAAGGTAGGTGGTCTTTAAAACTTCACTAGTGACACCTTGGTTTGAACATTGGTCGAGGGGATGGGAGTTCGGTCTCATATCTCACATTTGGAGGGAACCATTTCTTACTTTGGAACTCTTTTAGAGATTCAAGTCATGTTTGTGAATCCTTCCTAATAATAGTATTACTACTAGTTACTACCCCAAAAGAGATTTATCGATACCATCCATTGATGTTAACATATCTATGTGACAAAGGTTCTCTAACATTCTTTACTTGTGATTATGATTTTTTCTAAATCCACATAGCTGGGCACCATGGAATTTATTTCAATCCTGGGAGGTGGTAAGTGTCATGGAGTTGAGATTGGGTCAATGAGACAAGATTCAAATATATAACTATGAAGGGAATAAAAATAAATATAGTTTGGTTTTGATTAATGAGATTCATCATACATTTTATGCTTCTGTATTAAGGACAAATGTTGTTCCTTTTAAGGTTATGAAATAATGACAAAAAAATAGCCATTTAATGCCATGCATTTGGGACATGGTGAATTAATTTTAAGGTAATGTGTCCAATACCCATTGGATATTTGGATTATATCTCAAAGAGGTGTTCTATATATTGTGGATAATAGGAATAAAAGAAAAAACTGTTCATATCACATAGTTTAAGGTCGTGTGACAAGATAATTCCACACAGTTTAACATCGTGTAGTAAATAAAAATTTTATGAAATTTATAGTTAGGAAACTGATTCCTCAAGGTGAAAGATACCAGGGAATGGTCAATGTGGGACTTACATATGAACAATACCTTCTAAATCATCTGTTTTTTTGGTAATAAAATATGAGATCGCATGACTATACTTTCTAGGAATAGTAAACATTGAGGAATAAGAACCCCCCAAGAATATGGACTGTTATGGAATGATTTGGCTCATCCAGATTATGGATCCTTGAGGAAGAATTGTTCCCTAGGGAATATATCATGTTGAGGTAGGAGTTTGGTCATATGCGTGGTCCGACTAAATGTGCATACATTCACTACCCATCCCTTGGTAACAAGATAATGAAGGATGACTAGAATCTTGGGTAATATGGTCCAATGAGGAAAAAAGTGAGGATTAAACATTGTAGGAGGCCCTATCCATTCCTTTGTGTTGAAAGGATATTTATGGGTATCATGTATATATTTCTTGTATGTGCCTGACTTGGTTAGTGAATTAGGTGATGGAGGGTTCTGGTGTATTCATATAAGAGGATGCCCATGACATATCCATGATTTTTTGAGTGGAATAAATAGATCCACTTGGTTCCTAGGATGATGAGATACTGAATATGAGTAATATAATTTTGTAATCCTGATCCGGGGGAGGTTACACTGATATCCTCATGACATGAACTCTCATTATCATGGGAATACATGATAATTTTTACCCTAAGGGGCCTACCGGTATGGGAGGAAAATCTAAGAGAGTCCTTTTATCAAAGGAATACCTAATCAATGGGGTGAAAAATGGTGTTTATATCCTGGTCATTTAATTTTCAAGGCCATATAGGGGGCTTAGAATGATAGGATGTGGTGCATCATACCCACACTATCGATCTCGGTGCTAATAACACATAATTTATGTACTATCTTTGATACTAAATATAGATTCTTAGAAAAAATTATCACATAATTAGATAACTTAAAGAAAATATTTCATTACATACAATCCAAAGACCTTTTATATTTATAACTTTAGAGAATTATTACAAATCATAAACTGATAAATCTAATTTCTTTCTCAACTGATTAAAAATTTTCCTCATATATATGATGTTACTCAATCCACATTAATTTATCAAAATCTTCCAAAAGTCCCTTGTATAAAATTTTATTCTAGTCATATAATGAGTAATACTATTTCTCATAAACCTTGGAAATGAAAACATAAAAAGGGGTTATCTCAAATTACCTACAAGGGAAAACATACAACTGAGGTAATAATGGAATAAAAATTTAATAAATATTATTATATGAAAAATTACTCTTCATAATTTCAAAATTGTCTTAACCAGACCCACCAAGGCCCACTTTGACATTGATAAGATGAGTGTGACTACTCCAAGACCCCCTTTAATAGAGTAGGGGCTGGAGACTAGTGTTGAGTGTGTTTAACACTTACATGGGAGGCCTTAGTCTAAGGTACCTGTATGCACACACACATCTCCAATACCATACAATGTTGAAATTTAAAAATAAAAGTGATACCAAATGCATGAATACATCTTGATACCAAAATAAGAGAACAAAAAATAATGAGAATCAAATAAAGGCCAAATAAAAGCATATAAAAATCATAAAATAAGTCCAACCAGATTTTAAAAAGAGAATACAATAAAATACAAATCCTATTAGGAAACATGATTTATAAGTCCTAAATCTATTCTTTGTCTACTCTGATCCACTAAAAAACCTAGAGAACAATCGATTATCTGTATAAGAGATGACATGTGTGGGAAGATTCTATGTATGGGTGAGTATAACAATTCCTAGCAGGACACCCCAAAATCACTAAGCAAAATGTATCGAGAGTAGTTAGATAATCATAGGCTATGTCAATCATAATAGGAGGAATATGATAAAACATAAAGATATAATCATAGTAGACACTTAGTCTCAAGGTAATGTTAGAACCATATTTCCAGCCAAATATTCTGATCAAGAGTTTGTAACCACACTCTCTTATGATAAATCACTCCATGAGTCTCATAGTACTAATGGAGTTCATATGAGATATCTTGCTCATCAGGTATATCCATAAGGAAGTACACACTAGAAGCCTAAATAGATTGACACATAGAAGGTTATCACACCTAGGGACATGGGTTAATAATGACTAACCAAATATACATTAACCCACGAATAGTAACCTCACCTAGGAAAGTAATATAACCCTTAGGAACATATATCAATTAAATAGTATCTTGACCTTTGGAATAGTAATATAACCCTTAGGAATAGTAATTCAACCAATATAATAGTAACCTCACCTAGGAAAGTATAAATAAAATTTAGGTATATTTTTGATGAAAATATGATGTATTTATTTCATAGTATAATAAATAAATGTTTTAAAAATGATAAATTAAGTGTTGGTATTTTTATAAGTCATAAATATTTAAATAAAATTTTAAAATTATTAATATAATTGAAATTAAAATTTATTCACATAAAATTTGTTCATAATTTATTATTTTGTTTCATTATTATTATAAGATAATTTTATGAGACCTTAATTAATTTTTAAAAGTGTTGTAAGATCAGTTAAAATTTTAAAATATTTAATTTTTGAATAAATAATGATTTTTGTTAAAAATTAAATTTCCTATATTTATAAAATTAATTTCAAAAAAATGGAGTTTATTTTTTAATTATAAACATAAAAATGGTTCGGTTTATTTTTTTTTAATTTTTCTAAAATAGGTGATTTTTTGTGAATTGTGAAATACGGTAATTTACGGTATTTAACAAATACATGAATTATTTGGTCATAAATTATGTATGAATGATGTAAGAACATAATATTAATATATCCTTAATTATTTATCATATTTATTTATAAGGTTTAAAATATTCATAGTCCTCAGCCTATATAATAAACTAATAAATAAAATAATCAAAAAACACCCCTCTCATCCACTATAAATATCACCTTCACAACCTCTTCTCCCCACTTATTAAAAGATTTGAGACTTGTAAAAATTATACCCAATATGATTTCCAAGAATATTTCCCATTTCCAGGATCCCTTGGCCTCAATAAAAGACCAAATCCAATTTTCCAATGGAGGTTCTCAAGGAGAAGAGTTCAAGTGGTAAAATCCTCTTTCTTTTTCTGTTAATCCCTTTTAAATTTATTTTATTTTTTTATTCTATAATCAACTAGACATATCCATGTGTAATGATAAATATAATATATTATTTATAAAATAATTTTATCATGTCAATGTAATTATATTTTGTAAAACCTCTTCTCCCCTCTCTTTCATTCTAAAAACAAAAACATCATCTGTGGGGTGTTGATTTATCTCCTTTCAGAATGAAAAGTATTCATTTTCTTTCACTCTCTTTATGGATGGTCATAAAATATTATAATGGTAAAAAATATTCAAAAATTTATTTTTAAGATTTTTTATGTTTTGGAACTAACATATCACATAATACTTAATGATAAAACCAATGGATTCTGTTGTGATTGAAAACTGCCAAAATAAACCAAAATAATTACCATTAACTTTTTATCTAATGAATCATCCACATATATGGGAAAATAATATATAATACCAATAAAACTTCTATAAGTTCATTAATAACATATAATTTCAACTTTGGATAATTATACACTTTTTACATGATCTTCCATACAAGTATACAATTGAACCGATCACAAAGACCAAGAAAATGAACACTCTAGAATGATGAAATTGAACACTATAACTCATCAAAATAGGCATAAAAGAACTTAAGAAAATTAAAATGAATCAAATACTTGAATAATAGGTTTTATATTTTTTAATCAATTAATATAATTTTCTTATCTAGGATAGTTAAGTGTAGAAATCATTCAGACACATGGAGAGGGGAATCTCAAACCCAATTTCCATTCTTTAGGTTATTCCTATTTCGTGCCAAATTTCAGTGTGGATGCTCTATAATTTTCCTAAAATATAATTTCATTGTTATTACCTTTTCCTTTAGGGGATATATAAGTTTCCAATCTAGTTTAACAAAAAATTGAAATATTTTTCCTAAAAACTATTCCTTCTAAAGACACATGTTTTACTTATCTTGAGATTGTTTCTTCTTCACTCAATATTGATGATTATTATACCAATTATGTTATTCAATTTTTTATTTTAGGAATAAAACTGTTTATTAATGAATTTATGATTTAAAAGATTCTCATGAAACCCATTTCCTTTCCATCTATTATTTCATGGAAAATATTGATATATGTTCTATGAGTCAAGCATGATTATGTAAATCTTATGATGTGACGGATGTGCCCAAAATTATATAGCACTCCAATTAATTAGGTAATTGGAATTATCTCATGAGATAATATGAAATATGTGTGAACATTATTCTATATTTGTTAAAAATGATGTTAATGTTATTATTATTCACATATGTTTTGCGAGGACTTGATGCTATCTTTGTTCACAACTATGTGTGATATTTGAAAACTATGAAATGATGTTTCATTGTTATGAATTTCCTCATTTACTGCCTCTATCTATTACTTACTATCATGATGTTGATGACTATATGATGTATATGTTATGAAGACGATGATTATGGTTAACCCATGTTATAGTTATTTATGTCTTTATCTCTCCTATTACTGTGCTTTTAGCTCACTGCTTTCTTGATGTTTATCCTTAGGTGATTACTTGTACTAAGGAGAACACAATGACTGATAATAATATATAGAAGATGGAATTAAATAATTTTTACAATTTATAATGTAAAAGTTACGTATGGTCCTAATTTTTTCAAGACACTAAACCTCTGGATCCTAGTTGTGTAACGCTTTTCTACTATTTACCATTAAAATGATGTAATAGTTATGTTAGAAAAATTAGGGTCTATATAGTTGGTATCATAGAATGGTTTAGTTAATTTGGTAACTAGGATTATAGATAATTAGTGAAAACCCATAGTTTGAGACTAAGTATATGTAATCACCCAATAAGTTTTATTTTTGAAAAATACTAAACATAGAAATCCCAGAATATATTCCATTAGAGTTAATTTCAAAATGGAATAAATTATTTATTTATGATTTGTTGAATTATATTTTTTTCAAACATTTAATATTTTAGAAAATTTTCGGAACATAGAGAGACCAAGATAACAACCCATGTGAGGAACAAAGCAGAAATTTCCCAAATGACATCCCCTATGCCTTGAGAGACGGAGTTCTAAATTTTATATAGATGATTTCCCAGCTGTCTCAAGATCGGAATAATTACCTAAATAATATTTAATGTCCTCCTTCCCCTAAGAAGGAGAAACTAGATATCAATTATTTTATATGGAAACGACCAACAATGATTTGTGGAAAAAATTTCAAATCAAAGGAGAAGATCTTTTATATGATTTTCTATTCTGAGATGGAGAAGGTGAATCTAGACATTTATCATTTAGATGGGGAGGCTAATCAATGGTGGTAATTAATTAGGAACACCAAACCCAAGGTTGAAATTAAATATTTGGAGTGGGAATAATTTAAGAAAATATTTCTCAACACCTATTTCCCTTGAACTTTTCATAAAAAATGGAGAGACAATTCATAGAAATTAAGAAAAATTATGGTGGATTTATCATGTATTACGAAGAAAGATTCGAAAATCATGCAAGGTACTCCTTGATATTTTTTATCACTAATGATAGAAAAATAGTTATATTCATTAGTGGTTTAAAACAAAACCTTCTAAAGGATCTAGATATTCTAGATTTTGGGAATTTTGAAGAAGTTATACGATATGCCATCAATGTGGAGATGGAGTTAGAAAAATGGTCCCATGGCTATGGTTATAAGAAATTAAATATGAATTTTCAAGATTTAGGATATAATTAAAAAGGTTTAATGAAATATCAACCACTCACACATAAAAAATGTTGGAAGAAGCATCATGGGAATTGCCTTAAAGGGATGAGGAAATGATTCAAGTGTGGGGTAGAGGGCCACAAAGATCCTGAATGTCAAAGAGTCTTGAAGAATCTGGACAATATGTTGGAGTAAATAATAGAACCACCCATTGTTCAATGCTTAAACTATAAGAATAAAGGGAACAATTCAATCCAGTGCACTAATCCTGAGATCTAGAAAGTAATCGATGTTAGCATCCAAAAATGCCAAAGGAGAAATGGATGGATTATTCCATCACTACCACACAGGTAGAGCCCGGAAATGATGTGATGACATGTATGATGGTTATTAATTCAATTATAGAAAATATACTAATATATTATTGTTATAAACATTATTTTATAATGTGTAATTTTAGTTGAAAAATTCCAAAACCACCTCAAAATATGGGGGTTGAGTTATCTATTAGCACAAAAAATGGGGAAATTATTGCATCCAAAGAATATAAATACTCCCTAGGTAATTTTTTATGGACTTAACACCCTTGAAAATATTATTTGACATCCTTAGGTGGAGTTTGATTCTATATTGGGCATGTATTTGATATCTTTAAATAAAATCCAACATCAACTGTCGGGAAAGAGAGATCACTCTTCACATCCCGAGGCATACTCCATTTATATAAAAGTGTATAGAGGAGGATGAATCTACTTCAAAATATTTGTCTCAATTGTTTTTATAATTTACTTATGAGAAATAATATCTAGCTAAAATTGTTAATATAAAGGATAGAATCATATTCTAAGACATTACCATTGTGAGGGACTAAACTAATGTGTTCCTTGAAGAATTTCTTGGTCTTCTTCCTGGTCAAGAGGTTGAGTTCTTAATTAAAATTATTACTAGATCTCTACCTGTGTAAAAGAAAACTTATAGAATCAAGACCATTGAGTTGGAAGAATTAAAGAAGAAGTATAAAGGGAATTTGGAAAAGGGATTTATACACCCAAATGCTTCACTTCGGGGTGTTCCAGTCTTCTTTTTCAAGAAAAAAGATGGATTGATGCGCATATGAATTGATTATCATGATATCAACGAAATCACGATAAAGAACAAGTATCATGCAACACTGATATATTATTTGTTCGATCAACTGAATGGGGACCAAATGTTTCTCTATGGTGGATCTTCAGTTGGGATATCACCAATTCAAGGTGAAGAAAGAAGATATTTCCAAGACGACCTTTCTAATGAGGTATAGACAAATGAGTTTATAGTTATGCCTTTTAGAATCATTAATGCTCCAGTAATATTCATGGAATTAATGAATAGTGTCTTTAGAGATTAACTAAAAACATTTTTGGTTGTTATTATATATGATATTATAATATACTCCAAGATAAAGGAGAAACATGAGGAGAATTTGAATACTCTGATAATGACTTTATGATTTTGGGAAATTTATGCAAAGTACAGTAAATGTGAGTTCTAGATGGAGAAAGTAACATTTTTGGGGACTGTTATCACCACTAAGGAAATATCTGTGGAATCTTCCAAGACAATTAAATTAGAAGAATATCCCATGCCAAAATCTGTAACAGAGATCCATAGTTTCCTTAGTCTAGTTAGTTATTTACATTGACTTTTGAAGAACGTATCAAGATTTTCAAACCCACTAATCCAGATGACTTGGGAAGGAGAATTTTTTTGTACTAGTGAATGTGTATACTGCTTCAATGTGTTAAAAAAGAGGCTCATCCCCATGGAAGTACTCACACTTTAGAAAATTGGGGAACTATTTGTGGTATACAATAATTCTTTGAAGAATGGATTAGGCTGTGTACTGATGATATATGATAAAGTGATAGACTATGCCTAAATAAAGATGAAAATTCCCGAGAAATACTATCCCACACATGATCTGAAGTTCACGAATATAGTCTTCACATTGAAAATCTGGAAATACTCTCTCTATGGAGAGAAGTGTGAAATGTATAATGATTATAAGAGCCTAAAATATATATCCACATAGAATGATCTTAATATATATTAATGAATATGGTTAGTTATCATCAAAGATTATGACTGCTCAATCCACTACCATTCCGGAGAAGAGAATAAATTGGAAGATTCTCTAAGTATTAAGGATCCAACAAAATTATCAATGATGAGAATTGAGAAGGATCTAATATTTTAATATTTTCAAAGGATGGAAATGGTAATCATTAAGGAAGGAACATCATTAATCCTTTCTCAAATGATTTCTACACCATCCATCATGGAGAAAATAAAAGACGCTTAAAGAAATGATGTAGAAATTTAGAAGAAGGTGGAAGATATCAGAAAGTAGAAACCAGAAGAGTTCAAAATTGATGAGGATTTTTTTGAATATTTGGGTCATGGCTATGTATACCATCTGATCTTGAGACAAAGAAAGAGCTTTTGAATGATGCACATAACTCAACTTTCACTATTCAACTAGGAAGCACAAAGATGTATCGATATCTCTGAGAGAACAATTGGTGGGAAAATATGAATATAGAGATCACTGAACATATATTAATGCTCCTGGTATGTTATAAAGTGAAGGATAAAAGATAATTTATGAAACTATTACCCATACCAATATAGATATAGGGAAACATCACCATGTACTTTGTTATCGGATATCTGAATACATCTAGAGGAAACCATGCATTATGGGTGGTTATGGATAATCTCACAAATATAGATCACATTATCATAAGTTTAGAGGAATTCCCACTATATCAACTTACATGGATATACATTAGAGAA
Source organism: Viscum album (assembly GCA_963277665.1). NCBI lineage: Eukaryota > Viridiplantae > Streptophyta > Magnoliopsida > Santalales > Viscaceae > Viscum > Viscum album. Next base: position 121,300,836 of record OY728137.1, read on the forward strand.
GTGGTAATTCTACATGGAGTACCACTATCGATTGTATCTGATCAAGATTTGAGATTCACCCCAATGTTGTGGAAAAGTCTATAACATGTTCTAAACATTGAGCTAAAATTTAGTATAGGTCATCATCATCAATATAATTTCAAATATGATTAAAATATTAAGAAACTAGAATACATGTCAAGAGATGTTCTATGGATTTCAATGGAGGATTGGACCAACATCTGCCTCTGGCTGAGTTCTCTTACATCAATTGTTTCCACTCAAGCATCCCAACGGATCCATACAAAGATCTTTATGGGAAAAGATATAGAACATCTAATTCTAGAAAAAAGTCAATTAACTTAAGATTCTATGATCTAAAATGGTCAATGAATGGTGGAAAAGGTGAAAACCATTGAGCAATACAACAAGGAAGCCCAAAGTAGATAAAAGTGATATAATGATAATCGTCAATGGGACCTAAAGTTTGTGGTAGGATACATGGTATCCCTCCACATATTTCTCTAGAAGAGGATCATGATATTTGGTAGGAAAAGAAATCTGAGTCCGAGGTACATTATCCCCTTCGAAATTTTTGATCTTGTCTGAGCTGTGGCTGATCAACTATCACTTCCACCTACCATGTCTCAATTTATCCCACTTGAGGAAGTATATATTAGATCCCTTATATATAAAAAATCTAGAGGTGGTAAAATTAGAAAATGATACATCTTACGAGGAGCATCTAGTGAATATATTGGACCATAAAGATAAATTTATACAAAATAGGAATACTCACCTTTTCAATGTACTATGAAATAACCATAAGTATGAAGAGCGAACATGGGAACCGGAGGAAGTGATGAGGGATGAATACCCTCACCTATTTATGTAAAATAAAATTTCAAGGGAGTCATTTCATAATGGGGGAATAATGCAACAACAAAAAAATTTATAATTGAAATTTCACTTCTTATAATTATATTATATCTCATAAATCACATAAAATCACATTGAGAACAAAATACAAACTTTATAAAGGAATAACGAATAAAATGAGAGGTATTTTTAGAATTTAAGGAATCTATACTAATGAAATAGTAACTTGACCTTTGGAATAGTAATATGAATCATAAGAATAATAATTAGACCAATAAAATTGTAACCTCCCCTATGAAAATAAAAATAAAATTTAGGAATCTTATGAATTAGAATATGATGAATCTATTTTATGGAATAATTAAATAAACATTTCAAAAATGATAAATTTAGTGTTGGTATTTTTGTATGTTATAAATATTTAAATAAATTTTAAAATTAATACAATAATTTAAATGAAAACTTAGGTTCAAAAAATTTATTCATAAACTAATATTTTTTTGTTTTATGATTATAATTTAATTTTATGAGACCTTAATTATTTTTTCAAAGTGTTATAAAATAAATTATAATTTAAAATTATATATTTTTTGAGTAAAAGATGATTTTAATTAAAAATTAAATTTAATATATTCATAAAATTATTTTCATAAAATAAAGTTAATTTTTGAATTATACTCATCAAAAAATGGTTGGGGTGATTTTTTTTAATTTTTCTAAAATTGTAGGATTTTTATGAATAATGATGTATGATAATTTATTATATTTAAAAAATAAATGAAACATTGAGTAATGGATGATGTATTTATAATTCAATCACATAACATAGAAGTATAATTTATTATTTAATATATTTAGTGATAAGGTTCCAACTATTCATAGTCTTGAGTAAAAATAATAAAATAATGAATAAAATAACCAAAAAACTCTCCTCTCCTCTAGTATAAATATCATACCTCACCACTAATTTTCATCACACCTTATATGAATTGATACTTGTCCAAATTCTACCTGATAATATTCCCAAGATTCCCCAACATGTCTGGGAGACTTTGGTCTCAACAAAATACCAAATCCAATTTCCAAAATGAGGTTCTCATTGAGCATAATTCAAGAGGTAAAATCATCTCTCTTTTTCTTTTAATCTCTTTTCAATTTCTTTTATTTTCATGTTATATATTCACCTCCCCATATCTATGGGTAATTATAACTCCATTATCGTATATATAATGAAATTTTATCCTGTTAATGGAATAATCCATCGTCAAACCTCTTCTACACTCCCTTTTATTCTAAAAATGATAACGTCGTCTGTGAGGTGTTGATTTATCATATTCGAGAAGGAAAAGTTTTCATTTACCTTTAAAAAATTCATATAAGGTCATAAAACAATTATAATGGTTGAAAAAGATTGTAAAATTTATTTTTAAACTTTTTTTATATTCTGGAACTAACACATTTACATAATATGAAATGATAAAACAAAATCAGTTCATTGTGATCAAAAACCATCAAAATTAACCTAAATGATTATTATTCAATTTTTGTCTATTTCATCATCCTCATATCTAGAAAAATAAAATAAAATTTAAGTCCAATTTAAATTCTGGATTTCATTAATAACAGATAATTTCAATTTTGGATAATTATCCCCATTTACATGATCTTCCAAACATGTATATAAGTGAACCGATCATGAAGACCAAGCAAAAAACACTCAGGAACGATGAAATTGAAAACTATAACTCTTAAAAATGGCCATAAATGAACTTAATAAAATTATAATGAATCAAATACCTGTATAATATTTTCTATATTTATCAATTAATGAATCTAATTTGGTTATCTGGAATTTTAATGTGAAGATAGAATTCAGACACAAGGTAAGGGGATTATCAAACCCAGATTCATTTCTTTGCGTTATTCATCTTTCATGCCAAATTTAAGTGCATAAATTATTTAATTTTACTCAAATATAATTTCATTGTTCTAAATATTTCTTTTCGATGATATACATGATTCTAATATGATTTTATTATAAATGAAAATATTTTTCCAAAAGAACTCTTCATTCTAAAGACACAAGTTTTACTTCTCTGGAAATTATTTCTTCTTCACTCAAGATTGATAATTCTTACAACACGTATGTTATTTCCATTTTATTTTCAGAACCATAATGTTTATTTATGAAATAATTCATTAGAAAATTATCATGAAACCCATTTCCTTTCCATGGGTTATTTTATGGCAATGATTGATATATGTTCCATGTGGCATGTATGATTATGTAAATGATATGATGTGATGGGTGCACCCAAGACTTATATAGTTCTTTAATGCATTAGGTAATGTAAATTATATCATGAGGTAATGTGCACTATGAGTGAAAATATTTCTATATTTGTTAATAATGATGATGATTTTATGATTATGCACATCTATTTTGTGTGGACATGATGCAAGATTTGTTCCCAACTATGTGTGGTATTTTACCATTAAGACATGATCTTTAACTTTCTTAATTTAAAAAATTCTATACCTTTATATATTTCTTTATATAATGATTATGATGATGAACCCATGATTCTGTTATGATGATGATGATTATTCTCACCCATTTTTATAGTTATTGATTCCTTTATCTATCAAATTAATGGGATTTTAGCTCACCAATTTCTTGATGTATATCATGAGGTCTTTAATTTTACTAAGGATAAAACAACAACCACTAAGAATCTAGAGAACAATGAATTAAATAATTTTTATGTTTCATTGTGTAGAATTTATATATGTTCCTAATTTTACCAAGACACTACATCTTTAGATCTAGGTTTTGTAACAGTTTTATGTTGTTTACCATTAAAATGATATAATAGTTATGTAAGAAAAATTAGTGTCACTATAGAAAAAGGACTCCATGTAATCTTTGAAGGATTACAGATTGTGTACCTTTGGTTCTAGGTTTACCCATGAATCATGTCCCATTCCTATGTCAATTCCCATGTTCACATATCCATCTCCATATAACTAGCCGTGTTTTTTCCCTGACCATGTATGGGTACATAACTCAACCTCTATACTCTACTTGTGTCTTGTACCTAGACATATCCATGACCATTTATCTTATAAGATACATGTTGAGATATAAGGTAAGGGTCACGTAGAAAGTTAAATGTGTCGCATGGAATGTGATAATTTTCTTCTCTTTGAAAAACCTACCACCATAGCTAGAGCCCCACACATTATGTATTTTTCAATTATAGGATGTGTATATAGGGATTTTAAAGAAACCAAATATCATCTTAATGCAACATTATATGATCCTAAAACCTCTTATATGACCATGAATCATGTTAGTAAACAAGGATCTATTCTACACGGGCCTTGTTGTCGCTTCCCACCAGAATCTAACAATTCGTTTCGCATGAGAAACTATATGTCACATCTTCCCTTACTACATTTCAAAACCCACATGAAGAACTCCAATTCACTCTTAATCCAACATTATATTTTGATCACATTGTCAAACTAAACTTGGATCTATTGTATCAATTTTTTATGCCAAGAAATGGGTCCACAATGATTAATTTCGAAGTATTTGTTGAACCGATGACCAAAAAAAATGATGGTGATTGTTGAATGAAGAATGTCAAAATAAATGATTGAAAAAAATGAGAAATGGACCACAGCCGATGTTTATTTCAACATCAAATTGTTTCTGTTAGAATAATGAATGAATGTATATAAATCAAAATAAAAAATAAATCTACAAATCCATTTCAAAATAATACCATACTTGTAATATGATCTATCCAAAAATTAATCCATTGGTTGATTGATTAACGTTCATCATAGGATAAGAAAACTGGGATAAATCAAAAAAATGTCCAACCTCATGGTGGATCAATCATTGATGAAGAATGAGTCTACATCACTACTATTTGTAAGATCCTTGATTTCTATCAGTGTGAATGATCATTGATCCATCATCATCATTTTCCAAGATTTCCTCCAATGTTCTCTCTCAATTCGCAATGTTATGAGGATAAACTTCATAATTTGTTATAAGAACACTTAAATTGAGGATTATTAGGTTTTGATATAACTTTGAACTAAATTAATTAAATAATTAATTCATTATTTATGTCCACAATAACTTTTTTATAGAAACCCAATGCTGACAAAGACTATTTCATGTCTATGGTAAAATTTGTATTTTGAACACAATGAAAGTCTTAGATTTCTAATACATGACCCTATTTAGGATTTATTCCAATTTTTTAATGAAATTTATCTCATTTTATTTCAATGTATTTAATATTTTTAATATATCATTTTTGGGCTCATGGTGCCTTAGAACCATGCATTGTATCAAATCCAAGCTCTTAAAGTATTACTTATAAAAAAATGATACAGTATAATAATAAAATGGAATTGAGAGAATAATAGATCTATGGATAGTAGTGAAAATAAGTATATCACATGGGTAACAATAACTGGTTCTATAGTGATGAAATACATAATATTTGGCAGCTAATTCCATTCCCTAAACCAAGACAATATGATATTATACCTCTTGATCTTATAAAAAATCTGTACATTTGAGTAATGTCTTATTTTGGGTAGGCATACACTAAAATAATCAAACCTATTTTTCTCATGAGACCTACTAAGGTATCGAGGGGCAATATAATTTCAATCCCCACCCATAAATTATTGATCTCTAACACATTCATCATATAAGATAATGAGTAAATAATATCTAATAAATTTTCCAATAATCCTCTATATTAGAATAAAATCATATGGATCACCAATAATTTTCCTTATGAAAATAAAAGGGATAATATGATCATAACCCATCCAGAGAATGAAGGTGGACCATTATATAATACACAGTTAATGCTTTGATTAATGAATAAAAAATTGTATCAGAATAAAAAATATATTAGTTTTTAATAGTTCTCCAATCAATGAATGTAATGAATTTATTTTTAAGAATCCCTAAAACTAAAAACATATAGAGTTAAGGGTATATAGTTAAGTTAATAATTTTATCAATTAATCTACGTATATAATCATGGTAAACACCTTTAAATCAAATAAAATGAAATTGGTAATTCATAATGTAAAGGAATTGTAATAAAATTCATGCCTATTAAAGGTGGGTGGTTAGGAAAGACAAAGACACTGATGTATCAAATACTTTATAGAGAAGAACATTACATAAAATATATAGTGGAAGAAGGTGGATGGTTTCAAAAGAACATATCACAAATTTAACAAAGGAAACACATCTTTTTTTAGACATAGATGAAAAAAGTATTGCAAAAGAATGCTTTTAATCGTATCACAAAAGAAAGGATCAAGAATAAAACTATTTGATACAGCGTGCTAAGTCTCTCAAATTAACAATAAATATTTTTTGGAGAATAAATCATGTAAAATAAAACCCATGAGCATAAATCCTTTTGAATAAGAAAAGGAAAATAGATTGTAAAACTTATCATATCTTTTATAAAATGTCATTAATATTATCATAAAATGAAAACTTATATTTCACAATCAAAAGTAACTTTATAAAATGTGAAGTGAAGGACTTTGAAAAATTTTACTTTTAAAAAGAATATTTAATGATGGTGTCTTGAAAATGAAATGTTGTTTTATATAGGAAATTACATGACCCATCCTTCCAAAGATACCAAAATGAGGGGAGAGAGATAATGACCCCCCATGTCTCACCTTTAACAGGCCCCAGGTTGGAAACTAGCACTAAGGATTTACAAGTCTCCTGAAATGGAAAGCGTTATCTTTTATAATATTGTTGTATTGAGAGATAAGATGAATCATCAATAAGAAACTCTATGAAATTATATAAAAATAAACCATATCCATTATACAATTCATGTTTAAATAAAATAGATATGGAGAAAATCTTGCAAATGAAAACCATATAAAAAGTAAATAAAATAGAAGACATGGGAGTGAAACAAGAACAACTATACAGGTATAATCTTGTAATATATAGAACTATCCATGAAGTCTTCCTAGAATCCTAAAAATCATTATATATATATATATATATATGTGGGGTGATCATACAATTATATTTAATAGAAGACCTAAAGTCACTCTTGTACATGTGAAAAGATCAAACTAATACACCCATGAAAAAATAGAAGACCCAACAACACCTAAACAGGTCAACTATCCATCCCAAACTCAATGAGTAACACTCAATAAATAACTCAATCTAATATTAATAACATTATATGATGCATACCGATACAGGGTACCCCACACCACTTCCCCACTAATTTTACACTCTCACACCCTAATGTATTATGTTCTAGATCTCCCACATATTCGAGATAACATATCATCATGTCACACCCCAACACATCACATAAAATTCTCCCGATAGACACTTGGTCCATCACCTAACATCACAACCATAACTATATTCGTAGGGTATTTTGAACACTTAGTACATTTACCTCATGTCCTCCTCCTACCATGAATGACCCCAACCATAAATAACCTTACCATCTCACCTGAAAACAAATGTTTCATCACATCTCACCACACACAAATACACATGAACCATCTCATCACATCATAATAGATCTCGATATTGGGACTTTTTTCTGTTAATCACATCCCATATATGTCATCATCACATCGAAGAGGGAGTGGGTAGCTAGACATCCATCCCCAGCACCGAGATAATGAAGAAAACACCCCAAAGCATTTAGTTGTCTGCAGCAAGTTGTCAACATGGGTGTGTTTCATATATATATATATATATTCCCAAGGAACATACAAGATATATATATTTCATATCATTACATGTAAGCCCGACCTATGGGTTTACAACAATATCACTAACAAACTCACAACATTCCTCATATTTGCTTCCACCTCTAAATGCATAACACTGCACAATAAGCCACAAGATACATTTTACATTTAAAAACCCCTTTCAAATTAATCCATTTTATAGATTTCACATTATAATTTAATTTAATTTAAATATCCAACTAATTCTATTATTTACAACCTAATTTATCATTTCATAAACCATTTTCACATTTAACACACTTCCCATTTTAGTTCAACATTCAATAAACATTTCCATACCACTTTAAATTCAATATTTTAATTTAATTCTAATACTTCCTAGAAAACTATCATAGCACAAAAAAAATGATAAACACAAAAAAATCCAATATTTTATCTTTCCAACTAACCCATGCAGCATACCACATTCCTAGCCTCAAGAAACAATATCCACCACACTGGAACAACATTTTATCACAATTTTCCCTCAAAATTACCTCACAACCCATCATACATCACATCATGCCACATAGTAACCACAAATCAAAGACTCACCTCACATCACAACAAACCATCTCACCCGCCACAAATAAACTACGGACCACACACCACATTAATACAAAAAGGCATACCACACAACAAACTCCACAAACACATTCCACATTATCCAAAAATAATATCTTTTAGAATTGGAATAGGGTATCTTCATCACTTTTGTAAGAACCCATTTTTGATATAAAAGACTTTGGAATATTATTTATGTTATTAAAAAGCAGCGCCTTTAGACGATGTGTGATTCCGAGCCCCGGTGTGGCCAGAATTAAATTTTCAGTGCGTTCACACTGGGCATGGAAAATAAATGGGATAACTCATAAACGGTGTTTCAGATCAGAAATATGAGTGTACGGATGAGTCCAAAATGAGGTGTTTACCCTAGGAACGACATAAAACATGTCAGCGCGGGGCGTTTGGACCCCTCGCTCGTTATCAGAATGTGAAATGGATAAATTAAATAATTAATTTATTCATTTAATCTTTAAGCACAAGTATCTCTTAAACGGTTGTTTGGATGGGAAAACTGAGGGCACTGTTGAGTCCGTAGTGTGCCGCTTACCCTAGGAGGTGTGTAATTTTTGCGGGCACGACCCTTATGTGGAAAATGGCCCCAGGGGTGTTTTCGTAATTTAGAAGCCTCAGACGTTAAGTTTTATAACTTTATAATGGAGCATCAGATTAAAATTACAATACCTCCATTGTGCTCAGGAGGTGGTGTTTACCCTAGGGAAGGCTTAACCTCAACCCCGCTGATGGTTCGGGTACGGGGCCTTCGGGCGGGGGGTTTAAGTGTTTTATATTTAAACACTTCTCTTCCCCCCCTTTGTTTGTTTCCCCCTGGCGCAAACCCTCCCAAGGAACGAGGAACTCCTCCTCTCCTATACCTCTCCGGCATGGTGCGACAGCTCTAGCGGATCATCGATGAGGCGTCGGGCAACACCCATTAAGGTAGGATTATGGGTTTTTTTCATTTTAAACTTCCGCACCTTCTTTAAATCCATATATATGTGTAGATTTGCCATTATTTTTTCGAGAGAAGACCAAAATCGCGTAGTACATGTTCTGAGCTTCCCGACACATATTTCTGATTTGAATTCTAAGTTCTGAGGCATCTGTAGATGTTCGATGAAGTTTCAGGTGGTTTTGGGGTTTTCCGGCGAGGTTCCCGTGGTCCGAGGCGGTGGCGGCGCAGGCTAAGGCGGCGTCGGCGCGAGTCCAGGCGGAGGCGCGGTCGGCCGGGCAGTCCTCGGCGCGAGCGGGGAGTGGTAGATGGTGGAGGCACTGTGTGAGCACGGAGGCACTGGGTGAGTGGGGGTCGGCATTGCGGTCGAGCAGAGATGCTAGCTGGGGGTGGCGCGCGACGCCGGAAGACCGACTGACTTAGCCAGCCGGGTTGACGCAGTAAGACGGGGTCTTCATGACCCTGGGGAGCAGACAGGGATCCGTCCTTTGTGTATCCTCTGGGAGTTCAGCCGGACCGGACGAGTCGCTCCGGGCGAGGTGGGCCTCCCCACGTGACCGTGGGCCAGTTCAGTAAGGATGGGTCGGCCGAACCGGCCCGACCCACCATCTCAGCCCATTAAAACTTTAAAACGCCCTAAATTACAAAACAGGGGTCAAGTTCGCGTTCCGTCTGTGGAAACGCATTCCTGGCGTCGAGATGAACTTTTTGAGATGGTCTCTGGGATTTTTAATTCCAGAGATGAGGGGCTTGGTGGCGCGACACGCCCGTTAAGTGAATTGGCGTTTTTCTAGGGGTTTTTGTTTTGTGCAACGCAAACACATCCAATGTCTGTTTCGAGCGCTTTAAACAGCGTTGCGACCTTAGCATCGAGACAAATATTTACAAGGGATTTTACGGCATTAAAGCCGGAGTTGAGGCATGGGCCCCATGGCCCATCTTTTGAGCAGCGAGCAGTGTTTCAAAACTCTTTAATCGGACGTCCGTTCGGGGCATGCGAGCAGTCATTTTTTGGTGTTTTCCAAGGGAATTGCAATGGATCAATCCACCCACTTTATTTGTGCATGATGGTGCGGGCCCCATGAGGTCTATTTTGGGAGTTGGCGGTGATTTCTAACTTTATCACCGGGTGTCCGTTTTGGACAAGTGGATAGTCAATTTTGTTTATTATTCAAGAGGATCACAATGGTGTGATCCATTCATTGCGCTTCGGGACCGAGATGAAGGTCCCATGAAGAACTGCTCGTGTGCAGTATGGAGAAATGCATCTTTTCTCCAGACATCTGTTCCATACAAGTAAGTAGTCTTTTTGACATGTCTTTCTGAGGAGATCGCAATGGTGCGATGCGCCCGACTGTTTTCGGGGCCGAGGCTCGGGACCATGGGATGCCGTTTGGGCGTAAAGCGGTGTCAGACGACTTTTATGTTGGATATCCGTTGGTGGTGAGTAAATATTCATTCTCATATGTTTTCCACGAGGATTATAGCGGTGCGATCTGTTTGGATATACGAAGTCTCACTCGATATATCATTAAATGAGGAAGCATGAAAGGTGTACCAGTGGTTGTTCTTCCTGCGGTGTTTGTGGGGAAACCATGGAATGTGATTGTGTTCACTCTTGGGAGAGTGAAGTGAATGCTTAAAGAGATGTGGTTGGTCGTGCTAGGGCTGTGGAGGAAGCAGGTTGATGAAGTTATGTTTACGCCTTTTTGCGTTGACATTGGGTGTCATGTGAATGATAGCCTTTGGGCTAGAAATGTGGTATAATATGAGAGTATACGGGAATGCTTGGGGGTACATGTTGTAGTTTGTACCTGAGAACATTTGTGCTTGGTTTGGAGATGAGCTGGGGCCACACATCCTGTGGGCCCCTTGTGCGCACTGTGTTCTACTTTACATACCTTTGACCTCTTACGATGTAGAGGGTCCGTATATTCTCGAGGGTTTGGACCAGCAGGGTTAAGTGGGTTTCCCCTGGTCCTGTTCTCGATGGTTTTGACCAGTAGGGTTGAGTGGGTTCCCCGGGTTCTATTCTCGATGGTTTGGCCGGAAGAGTTGTTTGGGTTCCCCTATTTCTTCAGCTATGAGAGGTTTCAGTATCATTTCCCTTTAACCAAACTGCGGCATCATTTACGACTATGTGCGTTTGTACAGTGTGGGCGTTTTTCCACTTTCTGGAGTGAGTTGTCGCGGTCCGCTTCGACAGTGACTTAACGGATTGGAGCATGATCTCCCTAAGAGGACTGGGGAGATCCTCAGGTCCCTTCGTGTACCCTGGTAGAGTTATTTGGGTATAGGGGTGACCAACACATTACGCGGGCCCCGATCCTCTACCCCGGAGGCTGTTTCCAATAGGGTACGGAACCCCTAGTGAGCCCTGGGCGTAGACTCACTAGCTGTGTATCAAGATCATATCTTCGTTCTGCGATCTATCGTGACGTGTTTCCCACTACGTGTTCCGGTTACCAGTGAGGTACCATCCAACAGGGATGGCCAATGGTATACCATCCAGTAGGGATGTGAAGTGGTGTACCATCCACCAGGGATGGCTAGTGGGGTACCATCCAACAGGGATGTCCAGAGTAGTTCTGGGTCACCCTCTAGAGGATTACCCTTTCGTGGGGCTGGGCAGTGGGAACCCTTTGACTTTGAGAAGACCTCTCGACTGTGTGACAATGATGAGGTGTGGCTTGACGGTACCCCAGAACTCTCAAGTAGGAGGGTCTCTTTCCCCACCGAGATGCGTCCTTATGACGTGACCTAAAACCGTGCGGGCAAGTCAGTGCCGCCTATAGCGGATAGTGTCAAGGTGTGGTGATTTTATCCCCTTGACTTGCAGTTCGAGGTAGACGTACGAATACTGGGAATCGATTGTGTTTACTTCTGGGACTGTTGGCTACTCACTTTCTTGGGCTGATCTACGAGATGGATATCCCCTTAAGATCTAGTTCGGGATTCTTGATTGAGCATATGGATATATATATATATATATATACCTTGTTCCATTACCCACTCCTTGGGTTTTGGTTACCCTCCTTCCAGGAGTGGAAAAAACGCATGGGGTATGCCACGTGGTTTCCGTGTCTAGATTCTCATGGTTGGACGAGTATACTCTCCTGCTATAGGTAGTGAAGACTCGACGATAAGTTCATATTCTCACCACTTCTATCTCCTTGTGTTTGGACGAGTCTACTTCCTTCCTCTTGTTGTTTTGAGATGTACTCTTTACTGCACTCTCGGTTGTACTCTTTTACCTTTTCCCTATTAGATATACTTCTCACCTCTTCAGTACCTCCTTTGTTTCTCCCTCGAGCCTTCAGGGAATCCTAATGAGTATTTTTATACTCACCCCTGCTTGGGCTTTTCCCGCACTTGGTGTGCCCTTGTAGATGATGGACAGGTTGGTTGTGACTTCAGTGGAGCTTAGGAGTTCGGGAGCTTGGACTGCGTACAATGGTTGGAGTTGGGTTCTAGGTGTGGGACTCTCCCAGCTATTTACTTTTGTTTACCTATTGCCGGGTTGTGGCACTTTTCTGGATGGGCACGTGTTTTGCCCTTTTTCTTTTCAATTTACCTTCAGCTTTTACTTTGTACTGTTTAGAGGTAGACACACTTTTGTGGTTGTTTATAGCAGTTAGTAATTTACCTTCTCATTTTACTCTGCACTTTTGCATTGAGTGTGTTGCGTGTGTGTGTACAGGTACTCAGGCAAAGGCCTCCCCGAGTTGTTTAGCCTTCAGCGCTGGTCGCCAGCCCCTGGCCTATAGAGGCCGGCTTGGGGTAATTACGGCTCAATCCCGGGTAGGTTTGGGTCATGAAAATGTGGTATCAGAGGTGGTTCGTTCCTTGGAACTTTGTTCGGACGTCCCTAAAAAGGAATTGGTTGGGATTTAGGGTAAAGGTGTCAACGTGTCTCGAGAGAGGCTCTTAGGCCAGGGAGTCCAGTGATGGTGCGACGACCGACGTATCTATTCACCAGAACCCTGATAACCCGTTTGTCGACTCGGCATTCTAAGACACTTTTTGTAGGGAAAATTGGTTTGTGCATCACATAGGATTGAGTCTTTGACTGTCCTTCTTGAGTCATCTCCCCATTATTGTTACTGTTATATATATATGTGCTCATCTGACCGTGGAACTCCTTGATAACATTCAGGATGTCTCCGCGAAGACAGTTAGCTAGGATACCATCTATGGTTCATGACGATGACCCTGTGAGCTATGAGGCCTCAGTCTAGGACCCATCATGAGAGTCCCTTTCTCCGGGTGGGCCGGTAGCAGCACCCCCACCTGGTGAGAAACAGACAGCTTCAGTAGAGTAGACTGAACTTGAGCGTAGGTTGAGCGCGCTCCGTGAGTTCCAGTGTTAGAGAGTGCTGAGGTTCAGTGGTGAGCTAGACTCTCAAGCAGCAGAGGTTTGGCTCGAGACAGTGGTTCTCCTCTTTAGGATTGTGCAGAAACCGATATATATTATCATGGCTTTGGCTGCCAGCCTTTTCCACGGAGTAGCTGCGTGTTGGTGGAGTATGGTGACCCAGTTTCTTGACGACTCATCCCTTTCATGGGGCGACTTTTAGCTACTGTTTCATGAGGAGTTTTACCCCTCCTTCTTACACTCCATTCAGAACTAGGAGCTCCTGCAGTTTCAATAGTGAGGGATGACGGTGATCGATTATGCGACTAGTTTCGAAGACCGTGCACGTTTTTACCCAAACATGGTCCTTAACGTCAACTTCCGAGCACGGAAGTTCGAGCAGGGTCTCCGCAGAGAGATTCGTGCTGTCATATTATCCTTGGGCATTTCCATAAATTTCAAGGTCCTAGAGTAGGTGCTGGTGAAAGAGAGATTCCTGTCACACTCTATAGTTGATGGTGGAAGTAGGCACAATGGAGCCGAGACGTCTGTCACAGCTAGCAGGCATCAGCAGACAAAACCTCGACGCAAGCGGCCTTACACCCACTGGTTTTGGAGACGTGGTCATGCACCACTGTGGCAGTAAAGTGAAGGGCCTCAGCCGAGGAGACCCTTCTATCAGTGGACTCAGGGGCATGTTCGTACACCACGGTGGAGCCAGAGGGCACCAGTGTAGCCCAGAGAGACTCTATGTTATGCTTGTGATGAGCGAGGTCACCTGGTGCGGGACTTCCTGACCAGGCACACTGAGAACATCAGGCAGGTAGTAGGTGCACCACCGGGGCAGAGGCAGCGTCATGATCGGAGTAACACACAGAGTGGTGGTGCATGCAGAGGAGCGGGAGGAGCTAGAAGTGGAAGACGACATTACGAGTTCTTCCCATCACCACAAGGCGGTCCACGTTAGGTTCCGAGAGATGACAGTTGGGACTGTGGACAACTGTGAGCTTTGGATGTCTACGATCCTATAGAGCATGAAGTGATAAGAGGTACACTCTACAGCTCTTCTACTTTTTACAGTAGAATTGTCAGAATTTGTGTGTGCAATGCTATTTTCTCCCTGCTCCTTGCTAGAGTTGTTACCAGGGTGATAAGGGGCATCGGTGTAACCCTGTGTTAGTGGAATAGAAGGCATGGAACCTTCCTATTTTTTCTATGGTGGCGACTCTTTCGCCTTTCGAGCATGTAATTGATTCTTGGTCGTAGGACATCGACTCTGAAATCTTGCATAACCAGATATCCTTGGGTGTTTCACTATATAGATATTCTAAAAGAGGGAATCACTGGGCTTTGTCCCATGTCCACATGGTGATTCCAGTCGTGACGTGCAATGTGGGGGTTCGGTTAGGGAGGTCAGCTACCCCTGAGGGCCTTTGGGCCGTTTGTATCTTTGTGAAGTGATGAAGAGGTTCCCTACCGCCTTTCCTTAACCCCAAGGTCGGGAGTGGGTGCATGAAGTCTCCCACATGACTCACCCAAGAAGAAGTGTGCGTGCTCCTATGCACGTCATTAGAAAGGGCAGACCTCACGTGAAAAGATCAAATTCTTTGGTCTGTGTGCAGTGATGCGGGACTGTGCAAGAGTTCTTCTGGGTACGAAAGAGCCAAGTGTGGGCTTAGTACCCTGAGTTGTTCCCTGGTTTTTCTTTTCAGGGATGAAAATATTGTAGGCGGGAATGATGTAACATCCCGGTTTTTGCTATAAAATACTTTTTAATATTATTTATATTATTCCAGAGCAGTGCCTTCAGACGACGTGCGATTCCGAGCCCCGATGTGGCTGGAAATAAATTTTCATTGTGTTCACACTAGGCATGCCAAATAAATGGGATAACTCCTAAAACGTATTTCAGATGAGAAATCTGAGTGTACGAATGGGTCTGAAATGGGCTTTTTACCCAAGGAACGACATAAAACATGTCGGCGTGGGGCGTTTGGACCCCACACTTGCTATTAGAATGTGAAATGGATAAATTAAATAATTAATTTATTCGTTTAATGGTTAAACATAAGTATCTCTTAAAAAGCTGTTCGGATGGGAAAAACGAGTGCACCATTGAGTCCGGAGCATGCCACTTTCCCTAGGAGCGGTGTAATTTTCGCGGGCGCGACCCTTCTGTGGAAAATGGCCCCAGGGGCGTTTTCGTAATTTAGCGGCCTCAGACGTTAAGTTTTATAACTTTTAAACGAAACCTCAGATTAATATTCTGAGACCTCCATTGTGCTGGAGAGGTGGTGTTTACCCAAGGGGAGGCTTAACCTTTACCCCACTGAGGTTTCGGGTATGGGGCCTACGGGCGTGGGGTTTAAGTGTTTTCTATTTAAACACTTCTCTTCCCCCCACCACTTTGTTTGTTTCCCCTGGAAAAAACCCTCCCAAGAAAGTAGGAACTCCTCCTCTCCTCCACATCTCTGGTGAGGTGCAAAAGCTTTGGCAGATCATCGGTGAAGCGTTGGGCAATGCCCATTAAGGCAGGATCATGTGTTTTTTTCATTTTAAACTTCCACACCTTCTTTGAATCCATATATATGCGTCTATTTGCCATTATTTTGTCGAGAGAAGCCCATAATAGCATATTACTTGTTTTGAGCTTCCCGACACATATTTCAAATTTGAAATCTGAGCTCCGAGGCATCCACAACTATCCGACGAAGTTTTGGGTGGTTTTGGGGTTTTCCGGTGAGGTTCCGGCGGTCCGAGGCGGCGATGGCGCGGGCTAATGCGGCGGCGGAGGAGGTCCAGAAAGAGGCGTGGTCGGCCGGGTGGTCCTCAGTGGTTCGAAAGTAGGGAGTCGGTGTGAGAGGGGAGCGGTAGAAGGTGGAGGCACCGAGCGAGTGCCGAGGCGCTAGGCGAGCGGGGGTCGGCATCGTGGTCGAGCGGAGGGGCTAGCTGGGGGCAGCGCGCGATGCGGGAAGATCGACCGGGTTGACGCGGTAATCCGGGGTCTTCATGACCCCAGGGAGAAAACAAGGACCCTCCCTTTTCGGGTCCCATGGGAGTTCTTCCGGACTTGCCAAGCCGGTCCGGGTGAGGTGGGCCGGCCCACGCGACCGCGGGCTGGTTCAGGAAGGGTTGGCCGACCAAACTTGGCCGGCCCATCGTCTCAGCCCGTTAAAATTTTAAAATGCCCTAAATTACAAACCGAGGGTCTGATTCACGTCTTGTCTATGGAAACAAATTCCTGGAATCAAGACAAATTTTTTGAGATGGTCTCGGGGATTTTTAATTACCGATACAAGGGGCTCGGTGGGGTGACACACCCGTTAAGTGAATTGGCGTTTTTCCGGGGGTTTTTGTTTTGGGCGGCGCAGACACATCCGATGTCCGTTTCGAGTGACGTCAGTGGCATTATGACCCTGAAATCGAGATGAATATTTCCAAGGGATTTTCAAGTGTTAAATCTGGAGTTGATGTGTGGGCCCCACGACCCGTCTTTTTAGCTGCGAGCAGCGTTTCCCAACTCTTTCATCGGACATCCGTTCGGGGCGTACGAGCATTCGTTTTTGGGTGTTTTTCTGAGGGCATTGCCATGATGCAATCTGCCCGCTTTAATTTTGCACGATGGTGTGGGCCCTATGAGGGCCATTTTGGGAGTGGGCGGTGATTTCTAACTTTATCACTAGGTGTCCGTTTCGGACAAGTGGATAGTCAGTCTTGTGTACTTTTTTGAGAGGATCACAATGGTGTAATCCGTTCGTTTCACTTCGGGATCGAGATGAGGGTCCCATGAAGCACTGCTCATGTGCAGTATGACGAAATGAATCTTTTCTTCAGACATCTGTTCCACGCAAGTAAGCAGTCGTTTTGACTTGTCTTTCCGAGGAGTTCACAATGGTGCGATGCGCCTGACTATTTTCGGGGCTGAGGCTCGGGACCACGGGACGACGTTCGGGCATAAAGCAGTATTAGATGACTTTTATATTGGATATCCATTGGAGGTGAGTAAATAGTCATTCTCAGGTGTTTTTCTGCGAGGATTACAGTGGTGAGATGCTTTTGGATGTGCAGAGTCTCACTCGAGATCTCATTAAATTTGGAAGAATGAAATGTGTACCGGTCGTGGTTCTTCCTGTGGTGTTTGTAGAGAACCCTTGGCATGTGATCGCATTCACTCTTGGGAGAGTGAAGTAAATGATTAAATAGATGTGGTTGTCCATGCTAGGGTCGTGGAGGAAGTAGGTTGGTGAAGTTATGTTTACACCTTTTTGCGTTGACATTGGGTGCCATGTGCACGATAGCCTTTGGTCTAGAAACGTGGTATACACTATGAGTATATGGGAATGCTTGGGGGTACATGTTGTAGTTTTTACCTGATAATGTTTGTGCATTGTTTGTAGATAAGTTGGGGCCACACGTCGTGTGGGCCCTATGTGCGCGCTGTGTTCTAATTTACATACCTTTGACCTCTCACGACATAGATGGTCCTTATGTTCTTGATGGTTTCGACCAGTAGGGTTGAGTGGGTTTCACCCTGGTCCTGTTCTCGATGGTTTCGACCAGCAGGGTTGAATGGGTTCCCCCTAGTTCTGTTCTTGATGGTTTGGCCGGCATAGTTGTTTGGGTTCC
Organism: Viscum album; assembly: GCA_963277665.1. Classification (NCBI taxonomy): domain Eukaryota; kingdom Viridiplantae; phylum Streptophyta; class Magnoliopsida; order Santalales; family Viscaceae; genus Viscum; species Viscum album. The sequence continues at coordinate 121,319,030 of OY728137.1, forward strand.
GCTGTTTCTTCAGCTATGAGGGGTTTCAGTATCATGTCCCTTTCACCAGACTGCGACATCATTTATGACTATGTGCATTCATACAATTTGGGTGTTTTCCCACTTTATAGAGTGAGTTGTCTCGGTCCGCTTCGACAGTGACTCAGCGGATTGGAGAATGATCTCCCTGAGAGGCCCGTGGAGAACCTCACGTCCCTTCGTGTACCCAGGAAGAGTTATTTGGGTATAGGGGAGACAAACATATTACGTGGGCCCCGATCCTCTACCCAGTAGGTTGTTTCTAGTAGGGTACGTAGCCCTCAGTGAGCCCTGGGCGCAGACTCCCTAGCTGTGTATCGAGATCATATCTTCCTCCCGCGATCTATCGTGACGTGTTTCCCAATACGTGTTCCAGTTACCAGTGATGTACCATCCAGCAGGGATGGATAGTGGTGTACCATCCAACATGGATGGCCAGTGGTGTACCATCCAGCAGGGATGGCCAGTGGGGTACCATCTAGTAGGGATGGCCAGAGTGGTTCTAGGTCTCCCTCCAGTGGATTACCCTTTCGCGGGGCTGGGAAGCCGGAACCCATTGACTTTGAGAAGAACTCTTGATTAGCCAATAAAAACTAATATTTTTATTACATTTTAATGGTATTAAATGTTTATTTTTGATCTTATGGGCTTGAGTTAGTGGATTTTAATTTTGAACATCCATTCTCATCATTTGTGCACTTCATGCCTAATATGCACCAATTTAGGCCCAATGTTTCATCTAATTTTAAAGAATGTAATTATTCATATTTTAATTTTATATTTTGGGAAATTAATTTAAACATAAATATGAACATTTTTAGTTCATGGATCAATGGAGTATTCATAAAGGATGATGGGGATATTTGGTTATGAATGGAAACAATTCTGGAGAAGCATATTGGATAGCATCCCACTGATGAAAATGTGGAGCCCACAATCCAAGCCCAATGAAGCCCAAATTTCATGGAAGGCTATAAGACATATATAGGAACAAATAATTCTTCTGGATCCAGTGCTAATTCGTCTTAAATGGTAGTCATTAAGGTGGAACACATTGAAGATGCAATTCTGGTCCAGATTCGGAAGCCCAGAAAAACAGCCCACCATTAAACTCATATCTCACGATCATATTATTATTCTGGGCTGAACATTTTCAGGCTGTTAGAGGACATCCATGGATTTTTTTAATTGTTTTATGGCCCACCCAAACTCGTCATTCTAGAAGGTCCTTTCAGCATGTCTTTCCGGTGGATGCAAGATGGATGCCACTTCGGGGCAAGAATTGAAAAGTCACATCTCCATTAATTGTCCACCCACCTTTCCCCAACACAATTAATTAAAGGATCATGGGATGATGGGGGATCAGAAAAATACTTCCAAAATGCATATTTAAGGCAGTAGTGGTGGAGTATTTGAAGGATCTTGGATCTTTTTTTTGATTGTAATGTTATTATGCTAAATTGTCTTTGTGGCCTTTTTCCTTCTCATATAAGTTGTTCAAATCACATTAGTTTTCAATAAAAGTTCTTCTTCTTCTCTTGTTATGTTCTTATTCATTTCACCTTGATATCATTTCCTTAAGGTGTGAACTTTTTCACACCAAACCTTGTGATTTTTTTCACACAATGGTGGAGTGATCTTTATTTTTGAGTTTTTACTTCTTCAATTCCACCCTCGTAAGTCTACTTCCTGGTTCTGTTGAGAACATGTTATCAATGAAGGGATAGATATTTTATGGGTTGATCCAAGGGGGTAAAAAGGGGATGGATTGGATGTTATTTATCACTCTCTAAATTTTATTAATTTATTTTATTTTAGTTTCTTTCATTAAATGATTTTCTCTCTTCCTCTTCCTTATTGAATTTATTCGCCCCACTTTTATGTGCTAATTAGATTATTTACCTTGGAGTGCTCATGAAAATGATCCTAAAAGTGTATAGGTAATTAATATGTGTTTGTGGTGGTGTTTAATTAGTAAGTGATGAGGGTAGTTTGAATTCATTTCATGAATTCTTCTTGAGTTAATGAAATTGAGATTGTAAAGGAAAAAGATAATTCATCCAATCCACCCCAAGCAATAACCTAGGATCAACTCATTTTCTCAAAATTTGAACTCACATAGATCTTTTAGTGCTCTTTTAAAACCATCTAAAATCAACCCTAGTTGTCCACTTGATAGCCAAAAATCCAACTCTTTTCATTGAGTGTATAAAGGTTCTTCTAAGGTCCCTGAGGATTCGACAACCCAAGCTGCACTGCAAGCGACCGATTTAACCTTAGAACTTGGGTAAATTTGGGCGACACCAAATTTTGGCACCGTTTCCGAGGACCATGTATGTTTCTTAGACCAAAACCTTATTTCCTCACCCCCATTCTTCTATTCTCACCAAAGATCTCTTATCTTTTCCCTTTTTCACTTTTTTTTCTTTTGGCGCATGTCTGCCTACACCCGCGATAACTCAAACAGACTAGTTAAAGTGGAAAGTCATAGGATAGGGGAGTCGAGTACACCATTGGATCCTAATCTTCCTAATACCCCAAATTCAAAGATTGAGTCAATTTCAATAGAGGGTCTTCAAAGAAAACAATTCATAAACCCACGTGGGAACCAAAATGGATATCCAAATGAGGCAGCCCCAAATTTGGGGAATGTAGTCGATCAAACCATGAATGACTACCTTACACCTACCTGGACCAATGAACCCTCTTGTATTAGGCATGCTACCCTAGGAGATTCCCACTATATCTTTAAACCTCATGTCCTAAACCACCTTCCAACCTTCCATGGGATGGAGTCAGAAATGCCTTACCTTCATGTCAAGGAGTTAAATGACATCATTGAAACCATGTGCTCACCACATCAACTTGAGTAAGCTAAGATGAGGCTCTTTCCTCTCTCACGTAAGGATTGAGAAAACACCTAGTTAAATAATCTGATACCTTCATCAATCCACTATTGGGACCAACTGCAAAGATAATTTTATGAAAAATACTTCCCCCATCACAAAACCATTTCACTAAAAAAGAGAATCCAAAACGTTTTTGAAAAAAGAGGGAGAGTCAATTTATGAAAAATGGGAGAGGTTCAAAGACACCCTAAACATGGTTCCACACCATGGTTTTTCTATTCCTGAACAAGTGAGAATTTTCTATGAAGGTTTGGGCCCGGGGAAAAAACAATTCATTAACATGATGTGTAATGAGACCTTTAAAAACAAATCCCCAAATGATGCTTACGAGTATCTAGAAATCCTTTCTGAACAAAACCAAACACGGGGAACATCACATTATTCTGAAATTCCCAAAGAACTACTGGAATGCATACACTTAGAGAAGAGGAAATACTTAGGGTGAAACTTGAATCACTCTCTAGGAAGGTTGAAGAGATAGACCATTGGAAAATCCATGAAATCCAAACTGTAGACCTTGTTTGCACAATCTGTGACAAACATGACCACAAAACAGACAACTACCCAACTATTCCATCCATCAAGGATGTTCTTTTAGGAGGAACACCTGCTGAATTCAATTCCCTAAACTTTCAAAATACCTAGTACCAAAACACATTAAACCCAAGGTATAATGACCAACCGAGATTTCTCTAGAAAGATAACCAATAACCTAGCCAACCACAAAGACCAAGCCCCTACCCTACACAAAAGTTTCAAAACAATAACCAATTACAACAACAACCAGTCCAATACCAGCATCCCCCTGTCCAATACCAACAACCCATATGACACCCTAAGTATCCTCTATGAATAAACCAACCAAAACAAGCCCCCACCCAATCTCCCCCTCTTCCAATCATTGAACAGTTGTGTAAACAAATGGAAAAAATGAACTCTAAATTCTCATCCCTTAAACAAGAACTTCAAACCATTAAAACTGGAAAGGAACCCATTCCCACATAGGCCATTCCACAGGAAACATCAAGGGGAGAGACAAGTTTCACTCAAACATATCATGAACTACTAAAGGATGTGACAGTTTTGAGAAGTGGGAAATCAATTGAGAAACCTGAACAAGTAGTTAAAAAACCACCTGAAGATTCAAACTCTAATGAAAATTAAAATGAAACACATGAACAAACTGAAGAAACTAATAAAAATGTGAAAGAAACAACTATTCAAAAAACAACCTCACAACCTGCCCCATTTCCTCAACGCATGAGGGGGAAAACCAAGCCTGAATTGAGTGAAACATTGAGGGAAATATTCTCACAAGTAAAGTTGAACATTCTACTCCTTGATGCCATTAAAATCATTCCTTCATACTCAAAATAACTTAAGGACCTCTACACATTTAAAAGGAAATTCTTACATAAGAACCAAGTCCTTCTGGAAGAAAATGTTAGCACAACAATCCAAGGAACCCTTCATCTAAAGAAGAAAGACCTAGGATGACATTACATAAATGTTTAACTAGAAGATAACAAAGTTGTCAAAGCCTTGTGTGATCTATGATCCAGTGTGAACCTCATTCCTTATGCCATGTATTTTCAGTTAGAGCTCAAATAACTCCAACCCACATCTATCACTCTTCAACTTTATGATCGTAGTGTTCTAGTTCCAAAGGGGATCATAAAGGATGTTTTGGTGAAAGTTGAAAATTTCATTTACCCAGCTGACTTCATTGTTCTGGACAATCACCCATGTTTAGGTCCTAGGGAGAAAACCCCAATCATCTTTGGTCGTCCCTTCCTTGCAACAATCAACTTTGTTATCCGAGTCCGAAATGAGAACATGACCATCACCTTTGGAAACATGAGTCTAGACTTGAACATCTACAATGAAAACTCTTGAATTGGTGATGATAAAGAGATCCATGAGTTTAATTGGATTGGTATTGATGATAGTGAACTCAAGGAAAATTAAGGAATTACTGAAGGATATTTAAGTCAAGAAGAGATTGATTATCTTTTTTCACATGAGGGAAATTTGTCTCCTTGGATTGAATCTCTTTCAGATAGCTCTATTGATGATTTTATAGAATCACCAATCAATGATACCATGGGTGAAATAAATAACATCGAGTTCATACCCATTCATGACACTACTCTAGCTAATTTAGTGGATGAAAATTCTTTTCACAAGGAACCAATTTTTTCAAGAAATCTGAACAAAGAAACTGAGTTCAATACAAATTCTCATCCTTTCTTGGAAAGTGATAACGAATATGATCTTGAATTTAAGGTTTTACCTTCATCACTCAAGTATGCGTTCTTAGGGGATAATCAATCCTTTCCTGTTGTCATTTCTTCCTCTCTTCAAGCTGATCATGAGAGGATGCTTCTATATGTCCTTAGGAGACACAAGAAAGCAATTGGATGTACCCTATCTGATATTCATGGGATTAACCCACTTATCAGGACTCATAGAATTGTTCTTGAATCTGAGTTAAAGCCATGTCATCAACCTCAGTGGCGACTCAATCCTAATCTCATGGAATTAGTGAGAAAAGAACTTTTGAAATTGTTAAAAGGTGGTATCATCTATCCTATAGATGAGAGTGAGTGGGTTAGCCCAATCCATGTGGCTCCAAAGAAGTCTGGAATCATAGTAATAACCAACAAGGATGGAGAGATGCTTCCAACAAGGGTCAGTAGTGGATGGGGAGTCTTTATTGACTATAGGAAGCTCAACTCGTGTACCAAGAAATACCATTTACCCTTACCCTTTATTGATCAAGTCCTCGAGCGAGTGGCGGGTCATCAATTCTATTTCTTCCTAGATGGATTCTTAGGGTATAATCAAATCAAAGTCTCCTTATAGGAACAAGGAAAAACAACCTTCACTTGTCCATTCGGCACTTTTGCCTTCAAGTGCATGCCCTTTGGGTTATGTAATGTCCTTGGTACCTTCCAGCGGTGTATGATGTTAATATTCTCAGATATGATGGGGGATTTTTTATAGGTCTTCATGGATGAATTCTCCACATTTGGGGATACTTTTGAGGGATGTATTCTAAATGTTGAAAAGGTTTTGTCAAGGTGCGAGGATAAGAATCTCATACTAAATTGGGAAAAATGTCATTTCATGGCAAGGGAAGGAATTATTCTAGGTCATCTGGTATCTGGAAGAGGGATTGAAGTTGATAAAGCTGAGGTTGACATAATTCGTCACCTCCCCTCTCCTAGAACTATTAAGGAAGTGATGTCCTTCTTAGGATATGCTGGTTTTTATAGAAGTTTCATTAGGAATTTCAACTCTATTTCTCATCCAATTTGTGATCTATTAGTAAAATATGCTACATTTTTGTGGACAGAAAGCTGTGGGGAATCATTCTCTACACTCAAGTCAACTCTTATATCTCCACCTATCATGCAATATGAAAATTGTAAACTTCCTTTAAAGCTCATGTGTGATGAAAGTGACTTCGCTGTAGGAGCAGTCTTTGGACAACGGTGTGAGAAAACTCCATGTGTCATTGTTTATGCAAGAAAATCATTAAATAATGCACAAATAAACTAAACCACCACTTAGAAAGAGTTTCTTGTTGTTGTCTTTGCCTTATAGAAATTTAGGTCTTATCTCTTAGGATCACCCATCATTGTCTTCACTGACCATTCATCCCTAAAATACATTTTCCAAAAACAAGATGCCAAGGCTAGATTGATTAGGTGGGTCCTTCTTCTTCAAGAGTTCGATTTAACCATTAAGGATACAAAGTGTATTGAAAATGTTATAGTTGATCACCTCTATAGGATGGAATTCAGAGACAACTCACACCACCTCTCTGTATCTGATTTATTTCCCAATGAGCACCTCTATTCAGTGAGTGATTGACCTTGGTATGCTGACATAGAAAACCATTTAGTGACGGATGGCATTCCAAAATTCCTGGGGACCCAAGATAAGAGGAAATTCCTTTTTGATGTCAAACACTATGTGTTTGATGATACTTTCCTCTTCAAGTTCTATCCTGATCAAATCATCAAGAGATGTGTTCCTGAGTCTGAGCAAGAGTCCATTGTAAAATTTTGTCATGGAGAGGCATGTAGAGGCCACTTTTCTACAAATAAAACCACTGAAAAGGTCCTAAAAAGTGGTTTCTACTGGCCAAACCTCACTAGGGATTCCTTCTAATTCTGCAAAAGTTTTCCTCAGTGTCAACAATTAGGATCTATTACCAAAAAGAATCAAATTCCCCTCACTCCCATTATAGTCATTGAAATCTTTGATTGTTGGGGAATTGATTTCATGGGACTCTTTCAAAACTCTAAGGGATAACTTTACATCCTCTTAGCTATTTATTATGTCTCAAAATGGGTTGAATCCATTCCGACGAAGTCTAATGACCATCATATTGTGATCTGATTTCTGAAAGAGCATATATTTTCTCGATTTGGAATTCCTAGGTCTATAATCAGCGATCAAGGAACCCATTTCTGTAATCACCCATTATTTTCACTCATGTCTAAGTACAAAATTTCTCAAAAAGTTTCCACTGCGTACCATCCTCAAACCAATGGTCAAGTTGAGTTAGCAAATATGGAGATTAAGCAAATTCTTGAAAAAACTGTCAACCCCTCTAGGAAATATTGGTCCGAGAAACTCTTGGATACTCTTTGGGTGTATCGTAAAACATTCAAAACCATCCTAGGAATGTCCCCATATAGGTTGGTTTATGGAAAATCATTCCATTTACCTATTAAAATTGAGCATAAGGCATTTTGGGAAATCAAAAAAATGAATTTTGACACTTCTTTAGATGAAGAAAATAGGAAATTATATCTTAATGAACTTTAGGAACTTAAGATGGAGGCTTATGAAAATTCAAGGATAAATAAAGCTAGAGTTCAATACTACCAATCTAGGAATATCAAAGTCAAACAATTTGAACTGGGAAAATTTGTGCTCTTGTATAGTTCAAAACTTTATTTACACTTGGGAAAGTTAAGGTCTAGATGGTCAGGTCCATTCATAGTGAATCATGTGTACCCCCATGGGGTAGTAGAGATTCAGGATCCCACAAGTGGTAACATTTTTATGGTCATTGGTCATAGGTTAAAACAATTCATTGAATCATTCAATAAACATGAAATAGAGGTTGAGTTAACAGAGCCAACCTATGAACCAGGAAAAATTTGATAGATATAGGATCCATGTCCGGCTAACGACGTTAAACAAAAGCGCTGCACGAGAGGCAACCCATGCTTTTCATGTTTCTAATCATTGTGAATCATATTTTGTTTCCTTCATCTTCATTTTGTTATTTAAAAAATATATACTGTTGACCTGTTCTTCTTTTATGAGTAAGGATGGGTATGAAAGGGGAGCACCGTATTCATATGTGTCACACAGTGTGATCCCTGAGTAATACCTTACCTAGAAAATTTAAATAAGACAATGTATCATCAGTTTGATTAATATATATATATATATAGATTATTGACATGTTCTTATTTTATGAGTAGTATGGGTATGAAAGGGGAGCACCATATTCATCCGTGTCATGCGGTGTGATCCCTGAGTAATACCTTACCCAGAAAATATAAATAATATAATGTATCATCAGTTTATTTTATTTTATTTTATGTTTTTTTGGGTATTTAAAAAAATAGAATATTGATATGTTATTATTTTATTAGTAAGGATGGGTATGAAAGGCGAGCACCGTATTCATCCATGTCACGCGGTGTGATCCCCGAGTAATACCTTACCCAGAAATTTAAGAGAAGACATTGTATCATCAGTTTATGTTATTTTTATGTTTTTTAGGTTAAAAAAATACAAAAAAATATATATATTAAAAAAAATTTAAAGGCATGTCATATGTCATTGGGAAAAGATGGTCACAACCGTCCAATCCATTGGGACTCAAAACAAAACTGAAGGGAGACAAGGGAATGCATTTTCAACATCAACCACCAGGTGACTTCATTCCATTATTTTCATTTTCAATGTCTTCAACGAAATTCTATCCTACCCCTTATATGTTTCAATTATTTAAACACTGGGGAATGTGTTATTATAAGTTGGGGGGAGATGAAAATGTATGGAAGGAAGAATTTCATTAAATTTGAACATGATAACACACATTCCAAAATCTGAAATTGGATATCAAATAATTTTTCATGCCTTGATTCTGATTTTAATGCAAGTTTATGTTCACGTGCATAGATATTGGAAAGTGCGGTTTTCCGATGCGATTTCTCACCATTTATATTTTTTCCAATTATTTAAAAAAAACACAATGCATGTCCTTTAGATTGTAGGGTATAATTTTGAGTTCTTGGGGTCTATAATAAATGGCATAGGGTTGGTGATCATTTTAATTTTAACATGAGTATTCAAAAAAATCACTTGCGCATAGAGCAATGAATTGACCTAATGTGTGGCTTTTGGTACTTGGGGATCATGACTCCATAGTTGTCTGGTCCCAAGTTGAGAATTCTATCTCTCATTGTAGTAATTTGAATTTGTTTTTGATTGAGTTAACTCGAGATGATGCCTGAGTATGTGAGCTTCACTTGGTGCCCTAAGGTCTTTGAGCCTAGGAGTCATCGACAAAGTCTTGCTACATGGGTTGAATCGATTGAGTTCAATTTCAATTACCATGTAAAAATTGAAAAAAAAAAAACAAAAAACAAAAACAAAAAACAAAAAAATGAGTACTCATCTTATTATTAAAATTTGATTTCTCCTAGAGCTTCCAACTTTTCTCGCTCGAATGAAAATGAACCCCCATGTCTATTGTGACGCTCAACACTTCATCATGCTTAATTGAATTTGGATGAAATATGGAGATGAATTTGAACAAAGGAATGAGATTGGGATTGAGATATGCCTATGGAAATAGCTTGTTTTAAATGATTTTGATGGGTTTCATAATTTTTTGGTATGAGATATTTGGGTGAGAAATGTGTATTAAAATGTTTTTGGAAAAGGTCATTCAAATTTCATTTTTTTGAGATATATTTTGCTCGGGCCTAGCAAAAATCAAGTTGGGGGGTGTGATTATCCAATAAAAACACATATTTTGATTACATTTTAATGGTATTAAATGTTCATTTTTTATATTATGGGCATGAGTTAGTGGATTTTAATTTTGAACATCCATTCTCAATATTTGTGCACTTCATGCCTAATATGAACCAATTTAGGCCCAATGTTTCATATGATTTGAAAGAATTTAATTATACATATTTTAAGTTGATATTTTTGGAAATGAATATAAACTTAAATATGAACATTTTTCATTCAGGGATCAATGGAGGATTCATAAAGGATGATGGAGATATTTAGCGATTAAAGGAAGCAATTCTGGAGAAGGCAGATTGGATATCATCCCATGGATGAGAATGTGGGGCCCAAAATACAGGCCCAATGAAGCCCATATTTCACTGTAGCATAGAAGAAATATATAGGAACAAATGATTATACTGTATACAGTGATAATTCTTCCTAAATGATGGTTATTATGGCGACCCAAGTTGATTATGAAATTATGGGCCACATTCTGAGGCCCAGAAAAACAGCCCACCATTTAACTCATATCTCGCGAACAGATTATTATTTTGGGCTGAAATTTTACAGTCTGTTAGGGGAAATCTGGGGATTCATTTAAGTATTCTATTTACTACTCAAATTCGACCTTATAGAAGGTCCTTTCGGCGTGTCTTTCTGATGAATGCAAGTTGGATTCCACTTCGGGGCAAGAATTGAAAAGTCACATCTCCATTAATTGTCCACCCACCTTTCCCCAAAAAAATTAATTAAAGACACATGGGATGATGGGGTATCAGTAAAATACTTCCAAAATACCTATTTAAGGAAGTAGTGGTGGAGTATTTGAAGGATCTTGGAGCTTATTTTTGATTGTAATGTTATTATGCCAAATTGTCTTTGTAACATTTTTCCTTCTCATGTATATTGTTAGAATCACCTTAGTTTTCAATAAAATTTCTTCTTCTTCTCTTATTATATTCTTATTCATATCACCTTGATACCGTTTCCTTAAGGTGTGAACTTTTTCACACCAAACCTTGTGATTTTGTTCCCATAATCATGGAGTGATCTTTTTTTTAGTTTTTTATTTATTCAATTCCACCCTCGTAAGTCTACTTCCCGCTTTTGTTGAGAACATGTTATTAATGGAGGGATTGATATTTTATGGGCTGATCCAAGGGGGTAGCGAGGGTATGGATTGGATTTTATTTATCTCTCTCTAAATGTTGTTAATTTATTTTATTTGAGTTTATTTCATTAAATTATTTTCTATCTTCCTCTTCCTTATTGAAATTTATCCGCCCCACTTTTATGTGATAATTAGATTCTTTACCTTGGAGTGCTCATGAAAATGATCCTACAAGTGTATAGGTGATTAGTATGTGTTTGTGGTGGTTTTTAATCAGTAAGTGTTGAGGGTAGTTTGAATTCATTTCATGAATTCTTCTCGAGTTAATGAAATTAAAATTGTAAAAGAAAAATATAATTCATCCAATCCACCCCGAGCAATAACCTAGGATCAACTCATTTTCTCATAATTTGAACTCACATAGATCTTTTAGTGATATTTTAAAACCATCCAAAATCAACCCTAGTTGGCCACTTCATAGCCAAAAATCCATCTCTTTTCATTGAGTGTCTAAAGGTTCTTTTTAGGTCTCTGAGTATTCGACAACCCAAGATGCACTACAAGTGACCGCTTTAACCTTAGAACTTGGGTAAATTTGGGCGACACCACCTCTCAACTGTGTGACAGTGACAGGGTGTGGCTTGACGCTCATCTAGAACTCTCAAGTATGAGGGGTAATTTTCCCACCGAGATGCGTTCTTGTAACCCGACCTAAAACCATGCGGGCGAGTCAGTGCCACCCAAAGAGGATAGTGTCAAGGTGCGGTGATTTGAGCCCTTTGACTTGCAGTTCGGGGTAGGCATACGGATACTGGGAATCAATGGTGTTTACTTTTGGGACTGTTGGATACCCAATTTCCTGGGCTGAGCTACGGGATGGAGATACCCTTAAGATCTTTTTTGGGATTCTTGATTGAGCATATGAATATGTATATACCTTGTTCCATTATCCACTCCTTGGGTTTTGGTTACTCTCCTTCCAGGAGTGGCAAAGACGTGCAGGGTATGCCACGTTCTTTCCATGTATAGCTTCTCATGATTGGACGAGTCTACTATCCTACTATAGGTAGCGAAGACTCGAAGATAAGTTCATATTCTCACTGCTTCTAGCTCCTTCTGTTTGGAGGAGTCTACTTCCTTCCTCTTGTTGGGTTGAGCTGTACTCTTTACTGCACTCTTGGTTGTACTCTTTTACCTTTTCCCTATTTGATCTACTGATCACCTATTCAGTACCTCCTTTGTTTCTCCCTTGAGCATTCTAGGCATCCTACTAAGTATTTTTATACTCACCCCTTCTTGGGATTTTCCCGCACTTGGTGTGCCCTTGCAGAGAACGGACAGGTTGGTTGTGACTTCAGCGGAGCTTAGGAGTTCGGGATCTTGGACCACATACGGTGGTTAGAGTTGGGTTCTAAGTGTGGGACTCTCCCAGATGATTAATTTTGTTTACCTATTGCCGGGTTGTGGCACTTTTCTGGTTGGGCGTGTGTTTTTCCCTTTTTCTTTTCAGTTTACCTTCAGCTTTTACTTTGTACTGTTTAGTGGTTGATGCACTTTTGGGGATGTTTATATCAGTTAGTACATTACCTTCCCCTTCTACTCTGCATTTTTTCATTAAGTGTGCTACATGTGTGTGTATAGGTACTCAGGAAAAGGCCTCACCGAGTAGTTTAGCCTTCAAAACTTGTCACCATCCCCTGGCCAATGGAGGCGGGCTTGGGGTTGTAGCGGATCGAGCCTGGGTAGGGTCGGGTCGTGACAACTTTCATATCATTATTTAGGGGAATTATCACATAATCCATAATCTTGGGGAAATCATTTTATTAACCAAATACAAATGATTAATAGATTCCATTTAATTTTATTCCAAACAATCTCACCAATAAATATTAGATAAAAATATCAAATCAGCACAAACAAAGGCTCATGATAACCATGATTTTCAATAAAACATTAAACATACATAATCTTTTAAATAACATTAAAACACAAGAAAAAACATGTGTGAACTTCCTTTTTTATATAAAACAACAATGATTAATTTCATTTGATTATTCATTTCTATCACTCTAGTATAATATTTCAATTATAAAAAATAACTCAACAAGTGATAATAAGTATAATCATTCCCTCTGTATGCAATAATACATTCAAGGGAAACAATAATCTGCAACATAAATATATCATAAAAAATAAACATTAAATCCCCTCATTTCACATCAATTTCAATTAATCAATTATTAATCATTAATTAAGATGATGTAAATATCTTCACAGAGGATAAAATGAGCATACCCCTCCTACATAATTCACAAAGAATAAATACAAAGGATTACCTACCTAGAAGAAATAATCTTTACACAATTTTTTTCTCTAAAAACAAGGGACACATACATAGAATAGAACCATATATTAGGAACTGGATCCAAAATTTCCAACAAATAAGGGAAAAGGCTCTAGAAACTCTTATCTAATGAAAAATAAAGAAAAAAAAATGAATAAATGTTCATAGATTTATGAAGATCAAATCTAAAACCATCAGGACTTGGTATGAATTTAATTGTACATTCAAGGTGGATCTCATAAAATCCACAAGGTATAACCATATAAAAAGTCATTGGAATTTTAATAAATAGAAGATATAATTAACCTCACTTAAAATGGCGTGAAATTTCATAAATTAAGGACTTAAAACAATTTTCAACAAACAAATACATCGAAAGGGAAAAATTTAAAATTCTAGAAATACTGGATCATATGTCAGGATATACTGCCACTGATCTACCACAAGAGATCTACCTCCAGTGATCCACTACCAGTGATCTATCACCAGTAATTTACCAATAGTGATATAGTTATAGTTATCAACCATCAGTGTTCTACAACCAGTGATCTACCACCAGAGATCTACCTCATGTGATATATCTCCAGTGATCAACTTCCAGTGATCTACCACCAGAGATCTACTACTAATGATCTACCACTAGTGATCTACCACCATAGATCTACCTCCAGTGATCTACCTACAAATATATACTTCAAAATATTAACAACTAGTTATCCACCACTGTGGATCTACTTCTAGTTATCTAATACCAATGATATACCACCTGTGATTTACCAATAGTATCTACCTTCATCCTCTAAGACAACAATTTTCCTCCAAACAACATAAAAACCCTCCCTTCCTCCACCAAACACCATTGAATTTTCCCAAACACCTAAATCAATAGATTTACCATAAAGTAATGGATCATAAGGTACGTTATATTATATAAGATACCTCTCAAACCATTATCTGCATAGAGAATTTAAAAACAACACAAAAGGAATGATAGAAAACATTTGAACAACCATCCCTCTAGATAACCCTCAAGAATCTCACCACATTTGGAAGACAACCACCACGACTGAAAAAAGTGTGAAGTCAAAAAACATATTAAATGATCTTTGAAGGGAGATACCACTAAAATATAATTAAGAAAAATAATAATGAACTATGTTAAGGGAGAAAATCTATCTCATCTATTCACTTGATATCAAATAAATTATCCCAACAAATAAATATTTAATCAACCTGGATTATTGAGAAAACATATTTGAGTCTCAATCCAAAGAAAGGTCACAAACAAAAAAAATTAAATGAGTAAGACATAAATATCCAATTATAAGAAAAAAATCAGTTTCAAATCAAATCAACATTCTTAGTTTAAAAAATTACATAGCTTTAAAAATCACCCTTTATTTAAATCCATTTTTTTTCTAAAATGTAAACACTTCCAAAAATATTTTTCCATTAAAGTCAATTTTTTTCCACCCAATATATTCAAATCCATTGAAAGAATGTCTCATTTCACAATTCCACATAATCTATTTCAAAAAAAGGATTAATTATAAACCTATACCTCTCATTTAAAATCACCCTAAATCAATTTATAAAACATTTCACACCCTATAATTTTCATCAAAATTATGTTCCAAATTATAATTTCATTCATGTTCAATTTTCAGAAATCAGTAAATAATTTTTTAAGTCACTTTATATGGTTTTCATCACATACACCATGCCATTTAAATTAATTTTTCAAGAGTCTAAAAGTTGACATATGACACCAAATGTATGAAAAACAAGGAATAAGGTTGGAATAATCCATTTTATCAAGCTTAATTTTTTTCAATGTTTTCTAAAAAACTATGTTCTCTATGACCATACCCCTGAAAAACCATTACATAACATTTCCAAACCAATAAAAGTACTCATATAAAAACTGAAAAATATTCTTCACTAAAATAAATAAAAGGAACCCATCAAATAACTCGTGATGTTTTCCCCTTTGGGTGGCACTTACTCTCCCATAATGTTTTTAAACAAGTTGTAATGTAACACATCTTGATGCAGGAAATGGTTTCCATATCTTCATTTGTTTGAGTCCATAACACATGAAATAAATATATGATCAACCACAATAAACCCAACCAACAATATAGTAGTCAAGTATTCCAACCACTTAATAAAAATATTTTTCCCTTATAGGAAAGACCATCTTTATTAATTTAATTATTTTAAGAACAAACCTTTTTCTTTTTATTACGGACTTTAAGTGTTTAAACATTTTATGGGAGTGTGGTATTCCATCAATAAAATTATATCACAATACAACATAAGACATATCACCACAACAAAAACATATCTCAACCACCACACATCACCATTACCACAGAACCCAACCACTAGCCAAACTTACCATGCAATGAAAACATCCTCCCAACATTTCACACAACCACATCATATGAATACCTTACTCAAAACATGAAAAAAATTAATTTGAGATAACCACCTGCACCGTCTCATCCTCCTCAATACCCTAACCAATAATAACCACTATCATCACACATCAAATCCCTGAGCACACAAATCAAGGAATTCTATCTCTTATGTCAAGATATTATTTTGTTTGGGTGAGACTATCTCATACAAAAGGTTTATATCATGTAAAATCATAACACATCATGATTAGGGATATAGTTTCACCCCTTTTATTCTTTATGTTTTTAACCACACATCCTATAAGGAAACACAACAAGATCAACCACATATAGAATCTATGCATTTCAGCTTCCACAATTATTAAGGGCCTTAAATTAATCCTCTTAATTATTTAGCATGGGTATTCTCACAAAAATTCAAATTTTCATGGGAAAAATCTTAATTATTCATATATAATTGATTATAATTTTAATTCATAGTGAGATTAAAAAATAAGTCACATTAAAGGTCATATAATCCACAATAATCACAACACATGAGAGGTTTAAAACCACAATTATTTTTATTAAGGAATAAAAACACTTCAATGAAATAAGAAAATTTAAACCACGAAGAACACTCCAAGTTTCCCAGTCATTTTGGGTGAAAAACCATACCTTGCATCTAAATAGCTTTAATATGCGACCAAGTTAAAGATTAAACTACACACATATAATCTGACAAATAATACTTAAAATACATTCTAGGTTCATTTGTTTGTTGAGGAAAAACACTTAAAATATTTATTAGAAAAATTATACAAGATAAATTCTTGTGATAAATTAAAAATACCCATTACACATATGAAATGCTTTCATAGTTCTCAAAATAAACTATGTTATCTGATAACAAAAATTAAACTACACATGTTGTATTACTATGTTTCATTCTTTATCATGATCTAAATAAACAGTCTTTAATCATTTAATTGTTTAAGAAAACATGATTATATACTACACTAAGGATAAAATAATTTTACTTCTATATTAAAATTCAACATATTAAACATGCTATATGCCCATGTCTAACATTCTATAATTTTCTCATTTACCACACTAATGTTTTCATCATTAGGCATGCTTCCGATAAAAGACTAATAATGACTTTACATGTGAGGAAAAGTTATTTCAACACATAGAAACTCTTATCATTCATAGAATGAATAGGTTTAATTATTTTAACAGTTTCAAGTCTCAACATGTTACCATAAATAATTGTTATCATTTCAAAAATTTATAAAAAAAAGTCCCCAGAGTTTTTTACCTAAAACATGCTTAAAACATATAGTTATATTAATAATAAAAAACTAAAATCATTCCGAATATAATGTGAAAGTTATTATTTTCATGTTTTTTAAATTCAAAGGAATTATCAAATATCAAGATGGTCATTTTTCAAAAATTTCAAAATTTTAATGTCCAAAACCAAGGTTTACAACAATTTCATAACACATGATGATGAGAAATTATGAATTGGATGAAATACATGTGTTGGACCCAAAAATATGGAATAGAAAGAAAGGGCAAAAAAGAAGCCCCGCATGCTGCCTCACGAAGCTCTGACGCGAAGCTCCCCCAAGCATCACAGCACTGCGAAGCGCAGGAGGCGCTACCACTCCGCGAACGGAATAACATTTGCGAGACTTCCGTGAAGCATAGGAGGCGGTATCGCTCCGCGAATTTCTTGATGTTCGCGAGCCCACCGTGAAGCACATGAGGCGGTACCGCTCTGCAAATGGCCTGACATTCGCACCCCTGACGCAAAGCACCCGCTGCCACTTCGCGCCACGTGATTTATACTTCACGATGCCCCTTGCCTATAAATACTAGGTTCCCCCTGAGTCCAGGATAAGGAAAATCCAACCTTTCGGCTTCTCAACCCCCTGAATAGCGAAGCACCCTTCACCCCAGGAATTATGAGCTCCGCGAGGTATTTTTACTTCGCGAGAGGTCTTCGCCTTGTCCCGTTTTGAGCCCCTCTTCTGAGAGGGATGCCCTTCGCAAAGTCCAAGGGCATTCGCGAAGGGGGGGGGGGGGGATTCCAACGGGAACCCGGGCAGCCACAGAGTGCTTATGCTTCACGAAACACCCATCATGTACTAGTGATCCCCATGCCAAGGCAGGGTCGCTGCATATCACGAAGCACACTACTTCGCATCACCTTTCTTCACGAGGCACCTCTGATTTGCAAGGCAGTGCTCCGTGAATACTATTTTACTTTGCGAAGCACCCACCATTCACACCTCTGCCCCATGCTAAGGCCAAGGCACTCCACTTCGTGAAGCACACTCCTTTTCTTGGAAATTCCTCTTCCCATGCGACCCTCCAGGTTTGCACGATGTATTTTCAAAGTCCCGTGGACAACACCACTCATAGAATTGCTTCGCCTAATGCTTCTTCGCATAGGCACACTAACGTCTTTTGCTCTTTTGCATAGCCACAATAACGTGGACCCCTCGTTGGTTCGTTCTGCGACCCCCTTGACCACGACCTTACTGGTACCTTCTCTCCCCCAAGGAGCAGAGGGTGCTGGTTATGTAAGTCCTAGGGGTGCGGAGTAAACCCACCTCATCCGAGCTGCAGGACGTTAAAATTCCAAGCACCTAGTCCTCAACACATGATGTTAAACTGTGACCTGACCCCGTGCCTCGCACGCAGGGTCCCCCCAGCTCTGACATTCTTTACGCCACTCGTCTCCACGGGAATGGAATCACCCCCACCCCACAAGGGATGATATCCTCTTTATCAGAGCGACATATGTCCATGAGAGAAGGGCAACCACCTTGGTGTAAGCCCCTAGCCCCTCTTGCGGAAGGTAGCACCCATGCACCTCCGTACTTCCCCACTACCAAGGTCAGTGGAGGGAACGATAGGGAATGAGGCACCTCCCACCATTGGTCCCAAATCCCTCTCTCGCTGCGCTTTTCCGCACTTTGGGCCTCATCTCGGAGTAAGTCCCGACACCATGGTCCACCTAATGCATAAGCCCCTCTTCGATTCTCACGGACGCACCCTTCGTGACGTGATCGTCAGGTCCTTTCTGCCTCTTGTTTCTCACACCGAGCATGAATCACGCGGGCTTAGAGTGAGCATCATCCATGGTAATGCCCTCGTCCATCATGAAGTTAAACTATATGCCCTCATCCAGCATGATGTTAAACTGTATTCCCTTATCCCGCATGACATTAAACTACACACCCATTTGAACTACGAGGTCTTTGATGCATGCCACGACATGGTACGTAGGAAGCCTCCACAAGGTTCAAGCCCACCTTTCATTCCTTCACGTCGAGTTATACCTTCGTTCAACATGACCTTAAACTGCATTCCAGTCCGACGTCAAGCTGTTGTGACCAACCCAAACTATGAGGACTTTGATCCATGTCAAGGAATGGTACGTAGGAAGCCTCCCTGAGGTTCAAGCCCATCTCCCATCGGACCAAGGTCCCTTTCTCACATCGGTTCGCCGACACCCACCATCCCGAACTACGAGGACTTTGATCCATGTTAAGGCATGGTATGTAGGAAGCCTCACGAGGTTCAATCCCACCACCAGTGGACCCCCCGGGTTCACCTTCATGTCGGTTCTCCGACGAAGCCCCTTTGAACTACGAGGTCTTTGATCCATGTCAAGGCATGGTATGTAGGAAGCCTTCCAGAGGTCCAAGCCCACCACCCATTGGTCACTCCAACCTTCTTCACATTGGTTCATCAACACCCGGGCGGCCTAGTGTGCAAGCCCCACACCATCTGGACCAAGGTCCTTGCTCGCGTCGGTTCGCCGACACACCATTTGAACTCCAGGGACTTTGATCTATGTCAAGGAATGGTACGTAGGAAGCCTTCTAGAGGTTCATGCCCACCACCAGTGGACCCCCCAGGTTCACCTTCACCTCGGTTTGCTGACGATGTCCTTCAGACCAAGGCCCGCCTTCACGTCAGCTCGCCGGCACCATCCCGAACTATGCAGACTTTGATTCCCTGCCACGAGGATAAGTAGGAGGTCTTTTCGAGTCTCAAGCCCAACATTACCTTCACCCTTGCAATGGTTCCATTTCATTTCCCCTCCACATCATTCACCCATCCATCATCCATCCAAATTCTCACCCGGACCGCCATATACCGGTGAGATCATGCCATTCCGCTCCTATTCACAGCATTCAGGAAGCCTCCCACAGGTTGGCCCCGATATCGGCATCACTTCAAGGGAAATTCCTCAATCCGATCCATTCCAGTCAATGCTCTGATCGGGCCGATCCATCTCCGCTGGACGTTAAACCTGCGGCATACCCTGTGTTAAAAATAGGAAGCTGACAAAAACATCAGATATATGCCTATGGCATATAATTCCCCGTGCTTGATGTGGGATTCCTCGGTATTCCACACCCTTGAGAACCCCTATGACAAGGGACAAAAGACAGACACGACAGTCCCCTAGTGTTCAGACACGCTACTGATGCCTCGATGTGACTACTCCCCCGACTGAAGGTTACTGCCCTGACTGAACCCTTTGGAATGTCCTGACAGAAGCAGTGTAATTAACCGGCGTCCATGGAAACATGGAATTGTGAAGAGTTTCACGAACAACGTATTAAATCTATGAGGGAGACTCGGACTAGGTGACGAGTTCCGAGGAGGAATCCACAGGAGGAAGAACCAACATCCTATCATCCCGGTTTTGATCAAGGAGCAGACGTCCCTGAATAAGGAGCGAATGCCGCCCACCTTTGGAAAGCGTGAATGTGGGGAAACAATAGTGCGTCCTCCACAGACGGATGTGCGCGCCCCGACGAAAGCGTCAGAAACAAAAATGGTGAACCCTATAGGTTCCGGGTGCAACGGAAGCGCGTTGGTGGGTTTTCCCAACATTAATTTAATGTTAAACAATGTTCAATCCGAGATCCATCACGATATAAAACGCCGAATCTTTGGAATAGAATGAAGAACGAAAAGAAAAGAAGAGTCCCGGAACCCTTGAGGAGGATCATCATATGTTGTTTATAATTAATTTAATTAATGCATAAGAATTACCTTGTTGGAATTCTTTCTTCGTTGATGTGTCCGGTCATGATTCGGTGATCTAGAGTTGCGTCGTAGAATCCAAGTGTAGGATTCCTCTAGTGGTGATCCACACGCGTGTCATGTATCTCTGGACGTCTCCGAAGGGATCTCTGAGTGCTAGTGCGGAAGAACCTTCGCTTGCGATGTCCGCCTTCGACCGCCTTTATCCGGTGGAGGATCTTGCTCTCGTAACTTGAGGGCCTTCTTGGTGGAAATGGAATTCTCTCTTGGCTTGAGAGTATTTCCAAATCCGTTGTGCACAACAATGGCTCTTCAAAATTTTGGGGTTGCGAGGATATTTATAATCGGGTTTGAGGTTAATAGAGTTATGATAATAAATAAATGTGTTACGTGTTTTATTTATTTCATTAACTCTTATTGAAAACCCCCATGTCAAATTATTAATTCTTTGACATGCACCCATGCTGATTATAAAAAATATCATTTAATAAAACAATATTAAATCCTCAAAATCCCAACTGGAAAAACTACACGACGTGTAATAATTAATACACGATGTGTACTTGTTTTCCATAAAACTATACGGCGTGTATATTTAATATACACGGTGTGTACTTTTATTTTCCATTTTTCTCCACCACATTTATTAGACCTTGAGTAATGACTATTTATTTCTTAAATAAATGTAACTGCATTACTCGCTAATAAATATATTATTTATTCCACAATATATTCTCTCGAATAACTAGTGTCAAAATAAATGCGATCAGACATGCTTAAATAATTATTAAACCACAGTCGAGAATAATATTTATTTAACTTGTTAAATTAATATTTAACTGAGGTACACGGACACACTTACTGTGTGACCCTCTTGGCCTCTTTCTCAGTGGAATTAGGGTGAGCCTACCTAAAGTCCAAGGTTAGCATCTAGCAACACGCCAAGGCACCCATAGAGAAATAAGTTAATGCCGGAATGATGTGTCACCTCCTACGAACGCTTTCCGTGTAATATAATCCCTTTGTCTCGATATCTCTAATCAAGCAGGTTGCATGCTAGTGCCATCAACCCATGTGCTTGATTATTCTTTCTTTGACTTCCCGGAATTTAACTTGCTCATACCTTACCATGGCCATGGATTTATTTAGACTATATCAATTCCATCAAAGGGCCTGAGATATCTACTTCCGTTATGGAACAGAAGGGACAAATCCTTTCTCGCATTATCTATTAATGCAGTATTACTCGTGACGCACACAAAGTATCCTACCTCACTACGAACAGTGTGTCATCACAGTTTTCGTCAATACATCTAAGTGCGCGAGTTGTAATACCCATTAATAATAATCTTAAAGTCTAAGGACCAATACACACGTCCGCAGATAGGAACATCCAATGACACTATGAAATGTGGATTTCCTACTAACGGGTCTCGTTCTCATAATATCCTCCTGGATATTACCAAGGGCGCACACCATGAGAAGGTTCCTCAAAGTTTTATGAGTCCTCACCCCTAATGACCTGTATTATTTGTGTCCCTCAAATAATATCATTCGGCCATAGAACATATATTCAAGAACAGTGTTATGGCACTTCCGGGTTCTCATCATAGCAGGGATCCGCTACGACCCTTTAATGCAACAGATTTCCTTAGGTAATTATCACATTAAATGTCATGCAGAAGAACAATCAATATGTGATAAGGCTTTTATTTTGTAACACCCCAAGCTTCTACGGTACGCTTCTCTTTGAATAATGTGATAGAGTGTGTTGTACGCAACACTGAGTTCTAACACACCATAACCAATCAAACTTGCCGTTATGAATAGTAATACCTACTTTTTGAAATTATATATATTTTATATTTCAAAATGGACTTCATTTTTGGATTCGTAATATCGAATTTAGCCTAAGATTAAATTTTGGTACTTTTCGGATAACTTTAATATTTTGATGAATAGTGAAAATTACTAAATTTTAATTAAAAACAACTTTTTTAATCAAAATAATTTATATTGATAAATTATGAATTTTAGTGGTTTTAAAGTATATTTAGAATATATTTATACCATTTAATACAATTTTGGTCATTGGAAATAATTTCACAATTAAACCAAACATAAACAATTATCAATCTTTTGATAGTTATTATATCTTAAAAACTCACTTTTTGTTTTGACAGTGGGAATTAATTTTAAAATAATTTCGGCCACTTCTGTGTTTTGAATTTGGAAAAATGGATTCCATATTTGGAATCAGTATGTTAAAATTGTGTAAATAGGTAACTTTTATTTTTAGACATTTTGAATAATTACTTCGGTAAATATTTTATTTATCATGGTTAAAGGGTAAATCCGGTAAATAAGGGTTAAACAATAATATTATAATAATAAAAAATTACCCTAAAACGTGTCTTAACCTTATTGGTTGATACATGTTCGACCATAGTCATCTTTGGGTCGATTTTGGGACCCCATGGTGCCACTTGTAAGTGATAAGGACACTTTATTTTAATTAAGTTAAAATGAATACAAAAATGACACAAGCATATATCTTTTAGAAATTTTTTTTTACATAGGGTTATATATGTTGGATTTTAGACTATAAATATTCATTAGAAATATAAAATGATTTACTACATAATTATATTTTATTTATAATTTTTAGACATTAAATAATTTAATTTATATATGACACAATGGTGATGCAGTAATTACCATAATAGTGAAAAATTAAAATGATTGATATTGTAGATACCCAAATAAATATAATTTGAGACTTTTTATGAATTAAACTAATTTTATAAGTTAATAAGACATGTTAGGAATGATTTAATTAACTTTTTTCGAAGTAATCATTCTGTTATGATTAAAAAAAATATATTATTGAATAGTGTGAAAATTGACATAAAAGAGTTTTTAAAACAAATAGTATATTATTAATTAATATTAAATTCCTAAAAATTTACGGTTCGGAAAAGATACAAATATAATGATAGGTGTATCATTAATGGATGACTTGGGGGTCTATTTGATGTATATAGTAAGTTTACTAACCATAAAATACAAAAATACAAAGAGACATTGTAAAAGTCAAACTAATTAACTAAGAGTTAATAATTAAAGATAAGGTTAATATAAATACCCAAACCTGTATAAATTCAATTGGTTGAGTGTTTTTCGACCCATACCCACCTTAACCATTAAATAATAAACTTTGGAGCCATTAGAGACCGAATATGAATTTATTATAAATTAATATTTCTAGCTTTTCCAAAGGTTCCCCTCACCCCTCTTATAAAAGGGAACTCCACCTTATCATTACTTCACACCTTCAAAGCCTTTTGGTTCGGCCAAACCATGCCCAAATACTCTCTCAAATTCCCTCACTACAACCTAGAGGCCCTAGTTTGATCAGAAATCCAACCTAAGGATCCCTTTTGATCAAATCAAAAGGAAGAACCCGAAGAAGAGGTAATGATTTCACCACCCTTTTTCAAGTTCCTTTCTTCTTCCACTTCCTATTCCTTTGTTGTTACCATTATAAAATAATAACTCCAGTATCATATATATACTGTAATGTTATTATAAATATGGTACAACCATATTCAGTATTCTATCCATCCTTTGAATAACATGTCACCATACGTGCGTACGTACGGCTTACCGTCTCCACGTCGTGGTGTAATTGTTATTCAATAAATTATTATTTGGATGGGTATAATAATGATGTGTAACTCATGTGAATAATAAATATAACATGATAATGATTCTATATATATGATATACCATCCAATTATATATTATTTTAATATCAAAAGAATGATATTGTCGCTCGTGCATACGTACAGATTACCGTCTCCACGAACGCGATGAGATTCATTCTCCATCGTATCCATTCAATTATAATTATCATTTGATGATTAATAATAGTATATAAGGACTTCATATCATTCTGTATATGATTAAGATACAACCTATCCATTACAAACATGGCTTACATAACAAAACATCTAAAAGAAAATGAGTAAGTTAACACCCGAAACAACGATAATATTAAGATATTATTAACAAATCCATGTTAAAAGATCATATATGATATCATATTAATGTATATGATTCTTGTATAATTTAATAACAATTATTTCACCATTATACAGGAGGTTAACCTACCCCAACCAAGGAAAAGTACAAGGTAAGGGTTTATTTCACAATCTCTTCATTATCCGAGGTTGTTTATACGTAATAATCTACTGGGATCTCTTTATCATCCACATCCGTGTTTCTTAAAAATGTATTTCAAAACATTTTTAATATTTAAAATAATATGGGTTAAAGTCATTTATACCCTTGTTTGACTTTTTATAATAGTTTTATAAAGGAATCTATCCGTCGTTTTCCAAACAATGTGCTTTTTAACCTTTTCGACAGAATTAAGGTAAGAGTGTTTTTTAACTTATACGGCGGGTGCAGCTATTTTCTGCCGTTATAAAATCATCGAAGCTTCCCTTACAATCTTATAAAAATATTTTCAAAGAAAATGGTTTATTTTATAAATAAATGACTCTTAAATGATTTCAAAATAGAAAGAGATATTTCTCTAAAAAGAGTTTTGATTTCATCTATGTTAACATCCTTGGATGGATTTTATGCTTATTTGAAGTTGATTTATTATTATACAAAACTTCTATATTGTATTGAAGTTTTTGTGATATGTTTGACTGTGGATGTACTATTTTTATACCATTCATGGTTTATGGTGAAATTATTGACATTTCGTATTCAAGATTTAATACAAATGCTTATGTTATGTTTAAACCTTTTCATATGGGAATGCATTGGACTTAATATGTGACAGGTGAAGCCCGCTATAGCTCCTCGATGCATCGGTAGGTCTCATTAGACAAACTAGTGTCTTGACACAAGGCCTTGGCAAAATCTTATTTGTAGTCTTGGCACGAGGCCTTGGCTATGTGGTTAAGATAGTCTGGCATTATGCATTCCATCATTATGAAAGTGGTTATTGATATTGCATGTGATTATTCGATTAGTATAATATCCATGTGAATAAGTAAATGGAATTATTTCATTTTATTTTTTCCATACTGTGTTGAAGTTCAAGTTTAAAAGGATTTTGTTTTAGTTATACACTGCCTTAAATGTTTATTCTTATTTATGAAAGTTTCCGCTATATTGTTATCCTTACTGGGAATTTGAGCTCACCCCTTTTCTATGTTTTATTTTTTCCAGGATGTGAAGAAGTAAATTATGAATGACCTGCAGGGATATTATAAAAGGATAATAGTGTGGACTATGGAGTCAATATGCTGTTGTAGTAGTTTTTCACTTTATGATGTAATGAAAAAACTTTATGAATATATCTAGTGTTTCCAAGGCTACTAAACCAATCGGTCTTTCGAGATTTGATCTTTCTTGTGATCATGCCAATGTTATGTAATAATGCACCGACTCTAGGTAACTGGGGTTGGGGCGTTACAGTTGGTATCAAAGGGAGTTTAGTACAAACCTTGGAAGCTAGATTTAGATAAAGTCTGATTAGAGCATGTAGACCTAAGATGAACTTTGAGGATTAGTATAGAAGAACTTCCTAGAATTTTGGTATTGTAGAGATTTTGTGAGTTTTCCGAGCAATACATCCCTGTCTGGATACGAGCAGGTAGAGGCGGCTCTGGCACAGATGTACCTATGGGTAAAACCCAAAAACACCGCTTTGAGCTAGACTCAAATGGGAACTGGTGCACGACAATGGGCCTTGCTGCACTCTTGGTTACGACACTCCCGGGGGATATGCTTAGGATAACTCTCATTTTCTTTATAAATCATTATGAAGGGTTTATGAGTATATACTTCTTCAATGAAAACATTTTTTATGATTATGGATTATATCCATAAATAGTTCAATTTATGTTAAGTGTTTTATAAGTATAGGATTATGTATTTTGATTCATAAACTGATCTAGTTTATGCCATTGTTTAGAAATGGCGCCTAGTGGAGGAAATGGAAACTGTATCAATGCACGCACTCCATGTAGGGATTTCCATCCTACTCAAGATAATTATAGTGGAGCTGGTGATGCAAATGGTGCCGATTAGCTAATCACCATACTGGGACAACTTACTCAGGTTATGAATAATAACCTTACCCATATGGAGCACCCTGATCCATAGCGTGGAGGATCAATGTTAGACCGATTCATGAGGCAACAACCACCAACTTTCAATGGGAGTACAAATACCTTAGTAGCTGAGAAATGGATAAATTCCCTAGAGAAAATATTTCAGGCTTCGGGGAGTAGTGAAAGGGAAAAAGTTATCATGACAGTTTACCACCTCACTAGAGATGCTGATCAATGGTGGTCATTGATTCAAAACACGAAGGAAGATGATGAAGTATCAAATATGGAATGGAGGGAGTTTAAAGATCTGTTTTTAGAAAAATACTTTCCTCGTGACCATCGAGTAGATATGGAAAGGCAATTTCTGAGTCTGAGACAAAAGGAGGATGACAATGTCACAAAGTATGAGGCTAACTTTACAAGGTTAGCAAGGTATGCTGGAGATTATATACGTAACCCAAGAAGTAAGATTGATTGTTTCTTTGATGGGTTAAAACCATTTCTCCGTCGAGCATTAGTCTCACAATCCTTCTCGTCGTACGAAGACATTGTCTCATGTGCTATCAAGACCAAAAAGGAATTCTCTATGTCTTATGACTTTAAAGCAAAGAAAGAGAAGAAGAGATCTGCTGATCTATATGGGAATGGAAATAAGGGGAAGAAGGGAATGGTTGAATATCCATCCTGTGGTAAATGAGGGAAGAAACACCCCGATACTTGATTGAAGAGAATGGGTGTCTGTTATAAGTGTGGTGAAAAAGGACACCAAGCTCGTGATTGCAAAGGGAAGAAGGAAGCTACCAATTTTCAGTGCTACAATTGCAGGGAGATGGGACATTATGCAAATTAATTTCCTAAGTGTCAGGATAACTTATCTTAGAAAAGGCCAAGGGATCAAGGCTAAGCTTATGCTATCACTACTGCTGAGGTAGAAGCTCCGAAAGACGTGGTGGCAGGTAATTTAATGGTTTTCTCAAGTTTAGCAAATGCATTATTTGATTCTGGATCATCGCATTGTTTCATATCTTCCCAGTTTGCTAAGAAAATTAGATATTTACAATTTGATTTAACAAGGGAGTTGTCAGTTAAAACTCCTAAGGGAAGTATTATTGCAAAAAAGTTTTGTGAATCAGTCCCCATTAGAGCACATAAATGTTCTTTATCTGCAGATCTCATCATCATACCTATGATTGAGTTTGATATAATCCTCGGTATGGATTGTCTTTTGGACCATGATGCTAAGATTTATTGTAAGAAGAAGGAGGTTACAATTTTTGATGATGATGATAAGGAACACCTTATCTTTAGAGCAGAATCGTCACCACCTAATTCTTATCTAGATCCACCCCCAGTAGCTCAACTAAATTCAATTATTGGGGAGGAAGAGAATGAAATGACTATGGGTGAGGAAAGGAATGTTGAAATAGAGGATGTACCTGTTGTGAAAGAATATATAGATGTATTTCCGGAAGATTTACCTGTACATCCTCCAGAACGAGAAGTTGAGTTTTCCACTGATTTAATTCCTGGATCAAGGCCTATATCGAAGACCCCTTATAGAATGGCCACTATAGAATTAGTAGAACTAAAGAAACAACTAGAGTAATTGAGTAATAAGGGATTTATTCACCCTAGTGTTTCTCCATGGGGATCCCTTGTTCTTTTTGTTAAAAAGAAAGATGGATCCATGAGGTTATGTATCGACTATAGGGAGATCAATGCTATAACAATAAAGAAAAAGTATCCCCTACCTCGCATTGATGATTTATTTAACCAACTGCATGGAGCTCAATACTTTTCAAAGATTGACCTTCGATCTGGATACCATCAGTTGTGTGTGAAGAAGGAAGACATTCTGAAGACAACATTTCAAACCAGGTACGAGCATTACGAGTTTACTGTAATGCCTTTTGGATTGACTAATTCACCCTCTGTATTCATGGATATGATGAATAGAGTTTTCAAGGAGTATCTCGATGAATTTTTGGTGGTATTTATTGATGATATCTTGGTATACTCCAAAAGCTTCGAAGATCATGAAAATCACTTGCGTTTTATCCTGAAGACTCTGAGAAGACATGAATTATATAGAAATTTTAGCAACTGTGAATTATGGCTTCATGAGATTTCTTTTCTTGTCCATATTGTCTCTAAAGATAGAATCTCTGTTTATCCTTCTAAGACCAAGGAAATCCAAGAATGTCCAGCACCTACGAGTATAACTGAGGTACGCAGTTTTATTGGTTTGGCAGGTTATTATCGACGTTTCGTCCAGAATTTTGCCCGATTGGCTAACCCATTAACGAAGCTCACACGTAAAGGGGTTAAATTTGTTTGGACAAAAGAGTGTGAAGAATTTTTCAAAGAACTGAATAGAAGATTAGTCAATGCTCCTATATTGACTCTACCATCGGGGAATGATGGGTTCGTTATTTATAGTGATGCATCAAAGAAAGGACTTGGTTGTGTCCTTATGAAGAATGATAGAGTTATTGCCTATGCATCACGACAGTTGAAAATTCATGAGAAAAACTATCCTACACATGATCTCGAGTTAGTAGCTGTGATATTTGCTTTGAAGATATGGAGGCACTACCTCTATGGTGAAAAATGTGAGATTTATACTGATCACAAGAGTTTGAAGTATATTTTCTCACAAAAAGAACTCAACATGAGGCAAAGGAGATGGATTGAATTACTCAAGGATTGTGATTGCATGATACACTACCACCCAGGGAAGGAAAACAAGGTGGAAGATGCTTTCAGCAGAAAATAACATGGAGTTTTGAACAATATGAGAAATGAAAGGGATCCAATTTTCATGGATCTAGTAAAGATGGACATGGGAATAACCAGGGAAGGTGAAACATCAATGCTTTTTCAAATGGTTTCCAAACCATCTTTACTAGAAAGGATTAAGAGTTCTCAGACCGATGATGAAGAATTTCAAAAGAAGATTAAAGCTGTGAATGATGGGAGATTGAGAGACTTTGTGTATGAAGAAGGAATTTTGAAATTCAGGAAGAGGCTTTTTGTTCCCGATATACCTGATCTAAAAAGGGAATTGTTGGATGATGCTCATAGTTCCAATTTCTTTATACACCCTAGGAGCACCAAAATGTATAGAGATTTGAAGGAACATTTTTGGTGGGACAACATGAAGAGGGAGATTGCTGATTTTGTGTCAAGATGTGTGGTTTGTCAACAAGTGAAAGCTGGAAGGCAACAACCTAAGGGAGTCATGCAACCTCTTCCCATACCAGAGTGGAAATGAGTCAATATTATGATGGACTTTGTCATGGGACTACCAAAGACTCCTAGAAGGAACGATGCAATATGGGTTATTGTTGATCATCTTATCAAGTTAGCACATTTTCTTGCTATAAGAGAAGATCTACCACTGGAACGTCTAGCAAGACTATATATTAATGAAGTTGTGAGACTTCATGGAGTACCCCTATCGATTGTTTCTGATCATGATCCCCATTTTACTTCAAGATTCTGGAAAAGTCTTCAGAAATCCCTGGATACTGAACTTCATTTGAGCACTGCCTACCACCCTCAAATGGATGGACAATCAGAACGAACTATTCAAACCTTATAAGACATGTTGAGATCCTACTCACTTGACATTCAGGGTATGTGGGATCAATATTTACCTATGGTAGAATTTTCCTATAACAATAGCTTCCATTTGAGTATTCAGATGGCACCATATGAAGCGTTATATGGGAAGAGATGTCGTACACCAACCTGTTGGGATGAAGTTGGTGAAAGAAAACTTGTAGGCCTAGAACTGGTTGAGGAAACGATGGAAAAGGTGAAGGTAATCCAAAATCACATCAAAGCAGCTCAAAGTAGGCAGAAAAGCTATGCTAATAATCGAAGGAATGATTTGAAATTTCAAGTCGGTGATCATGTTTTCCTAAAGGTATCTCCATGGAAGGGAGTCATACATTTTGGTAAGAAAGGTAAATTGAGTCCCAGGTACATCAGACCTTTCGAAATTCTAGAACGAATTGGGGCTGTAGCTTACCGATTGGCAATGCCGCCAAGTCTCTCCAAAGTTCACGATGTGTTCCACATATCTCTGTTGAGGAAATACATGCCTGAACCAACGCATGTACTCACCTATGAGGAATTAGAACTAGAACCCTACCTGTCTTATTGCAAAGAACCCGTCAAGATTATTGATACGAGAGAACAATTATTGAGAAACTTGATGACGCGTCTGGTAAAAGTTTTGTGGAGAAACCATAAGATGGAAGAGGCAACATGGGAACCTGAGGAACTTATGATGAAGAACCACCCGAGTCTTTTCATGCGATAATATTCTAGAAATTTCAAGGACTAAATTATTTGAAGGAGGGGAGAATGTAACACCCCAAGCTTCTACGATACGCTTCTCTTTGAATAATGTGATAGTGTGTGTTGTACGCAACACCGAGTTCTAACACACCATAACCAATCAAACTAGCCGTTATGAATAGTAATACCTACATTTTGAAATTATATATATTTTATATTTCAAAATGGAATTCATTTTTGTATTCGGAATATCGAATTTATCCTAAGGTGAAATTTTGGTACTTCTCGGATAACTTTAATATTTTGATGAATAGTGAAAATTACTAAATTTTAATTAAAAACAAATTTTTTAATCGAAATAATTTATATCGATAAATTATGAATTTGAGTGGTTTTAAAGTATATTTAGAATATATTTTTACCATTTAATACAATGTTGTTCATTGGACATAATTTCACAGTTAAACCGAACATAAACAAGTATCAATCTTTTGATAGTTATTATATCTTAAAAACATGCTTTTTGTTTTGACAACGAGAATTAATTTTAAATTAATTTCTGCCCCTTCTGTGTTTTGAATTTTGAAAAATGGATTCCATATTTAGAATCATGATGTTCAAATTGTGTAAATAGGTAACTTTTATTTTTATACATTTTGAATTATTACTTCGGTAAATATTTTATTTACCATGGTTAAAGGGTAAATCCGGTAAATAAGGGTTAAAAGATAATATTATAATAATAAAAAAATACCCTAAAACGTGTCCTAACCTTGTTGGTTGATACATGTTCGACCATAGGTATCTTTGGGTCGATTTTGGGACCCCATGGTGCCACTTGTAAGTGATAGGGACACTTTATTTTAATTAAGTTAAAATGAATACAAAAATGACACAAGCATAAATCTTTTAGAAACACAATTTTTACATAGGGTTATATATGTTGGATTTTAGACTATAAATATTCATTAGAAAGATAAAAATATTTCCTACATAATGGTTTTTTATTTATAATTTTTAGACATTAATTAATTTAATTTATATATGACACAATTGTGATGTAGTAATTACCATAATAGTGAAAAATTAAAATGATTGATATTGTAGATACCCAAATAAATATAATTTGAGACTTTTTATGAATTAAACTAATTTTATAAATTAATATGAGATGTTAGAAATGATTTTATTAACTTTTTTAGAAGTAATAATTCTGTTGTGATTTTTAAAAAAATTAATTATTGAATAGTGTCAAAATTGACATAAAAGAGTTTTTAAAACAAATAGTATATTATTAATTGATATTAAATTCCTAAAAATCTAATGTTCGGCCAAGAGACTTATATCATGATATTTTTATCATTAATGGACCACTTGGGGGTCTCTTGGATGTATATAGTAAGTTTATTAACCATATAATATAAAAATACAAAGAGACATTGTAAAAGTGAAACTAATTAACTAAGAGTTAATACTTAAAGATAAGGTTAATATAATAACTCAAACCTGTCTAAATTCTATTGGTTGAGTGTTTTTAGACCCATATCCACATTAATCTTTAAATAATAAACTTTTGAG
This sequence comes from Viscum album, assembly GCA_963277665.1. Classification (NCBI taxonomy): domain Eukaryota; kingdom Viridiplantae; phylum Streptophyta; class Magnoliopsida; order Santalales; family Viscaceae; genus Viscum; species Viscum album. The sequence goes on from OY728137.1 coordinate 121,351,981, forward strand.
CCATTATAAACCTAATATTAATTTATTATAAATTAATATTTCTAGCTTTTCCAAAGGAGCCCCTCACCCCTCTTATAAAAGGGCACTCCCCCTTCTCATTACTTCACACCTTAAAAGCCTTTTGGTTCGGCCAAAAACTACCCAAATACTCTATCAAATTCTCTCACTACAACCTAGAGGACTTATTTTGATCAGAAATCCAACCTAAGGAGCCCTTTTGATCAAATCAAAAGGAAGAACCCGAAGAAGAGGTAAGGATTTCACCACCCTTTTTCGAGTTCCTTTCTTCTTCCACTTCCTCTTCCTTTGTTGTTACCATTATAAAATAATAACTCCAGTATCATATATATACTGTCATGTTATTATAAATATGGTACAACTATATTCAGTATTCTATCCATCCTTTGAATAACAAGTCACCATACGTGCGTACGTACGGATTACCGTATCCACGTCGTGGTGTAATTGTTATTAAATAAATTATTATTTGGATGGGTATAATAATGATGTGTAACTCATGTAAATAATAAATATAACATGATAATGATTCTATATATATGATATACCATCCAATTATATATTATTTTAATATCAAAATAATGATATTGTCGCTCGTTCATACGTACGGATTACCGTCTCCACGGACGCGATGAGATTCATTATCCATCATATCCATTCAAGTATAATTATCATTTGATGATTAATAATAGTATCTAAGGACTTGATATCATTCTGGATATGATTAAGATACAACCTATCCATTACAAACATGGCTTACGTAACAAAACATATAAAATAAAACGAGTAAGTTAACACCCGAAACAACGATAATACTAAGATATTATTAACAAATCAATGTTAAAAGATCATATACGATATCCTATTAATGTATATGATTCTTGTATAATTTAATAACAATTATTTCACCATTATACAGGAGTTTAACCTACCCCAACCATGGAAAAGTATAAGGTAAGGGTTTATTTCGCAATCTCTTTATTATCCGAGGTTGTTTATACGTAATAATCTACTGGGATCTCTTTATCATCCACATCCATGTTTCTTAAAAATGTATTTCAAAAAAAATTACTATTTAAAATAATATGGGTTAAAGTCATTTATACCCTTGTTTGACTTTTTATAATAGTTTTATAAAGGAATCTTTCCGTCATTTTCCAAACAAGGTGCTTTTTAACCTTTTCGACAGAATTATGGTAAGAATGTTTTTTTAACTTATATGGCAGGTGCATCTATTTTTTGCCGTTATAAAATCATCGAAGCTTCCCTTACAAGCTTATAAGAATATTTTCAATGTAAATGGTTTATTTTATAAATAAATGACTCTTAAATTATTTCAAAATAGAAAGAGATATTTCTCTAAAAAGAGTTTTGATTTCATCTATGTCAACATCCTTTGATGAATTTTACACTTATTTGAAGTTTATTTATTATGATACAAAACTTCTATATTGTATTGAAGTTTTGGTGATATGTTTGACTGTGGATGTGCTATTTTTATACCATTCAGGGTTTATAGTGAAAGTATTGACATTTCGTATGCAAGTTTTAATATGAATGTTTATGTTATGTTTAAACCTTTTCATATGGGAATGCATTGGACTTAATATGTGATAGGTGGAGCCCACTATAGCTCCTCGATGCATCGGTAGGTCTCATGATACAAACTAGTGTCTTGGCACAAGGCCTTGGAAAAATCTTATTTGTAGTCTTGGCACGAGGCCTTGGCTATGTGGTTATGATAGTCAGGCATTATGCATTCCATCATTATGAAAGTGGTTATTGATATTGCATGTGATTATTCGATTAGTAGAATATCCATGTGAATAAGTAAATAGAATTATTTCATTTTATTTTTTCCATACTATGTTGAAGTTCAAGTTTAAAAGGCTTTTGTTTTAGTTATACACTACCTTAAATGTTTATTCTTATTTATGAAAGTTTCCGCTATATTGTTATCCTTACTAGGAATTTGAGCTCACCCCTTTTCTATGTTTTATTTTTACCAGGATGTGAAGAAGTAAATTATGAATGACCTACAGGGATATTATAAGAGGATAATAGTGTGGACTATGGAGTCAATATGTTGTTGTAGTAGTTTTTCACTTTATGATGTAATGAAAAACTTTATGAATATATCTAGTGTTTCCAAGGCTACTAAACCAATCGGTCTTTCGAGATTTGATCTTTCTTGTGATCATGCCAATGTTATGTAATAAGGCACCGAATCTAGGTAACTGGAGTCAGGGCGTTACATATTTAATGAATAAAGTACAAATTAGTTGGTTATAGACCACCAACTCCAATAGACTCCCACATGGACTAGAGCCAACTGCTAACAACTTTTAACCCACTAGCTCTCACATGATATTCATGCTTCTACTGAGATAGGTCTTTAGTCATGGGGTCTGCCACGTTCTCTTCTGGGGACACTCTGCTCACTGAAACTTCACCCCTTTGATAGAAGTCCCTCAAGAGGTGATACTTCTGGAGTATTTTCTTTGTCCGTTGATGTGACCTTGGTTCTTTTGCAAGAGTCACGGATGCAGTATTATCACAATACAATGTAATGGGATCTTTACTGCTAGGCACCACATAGAGATCCTGGACAAAGTTCTGAATCCAGAGGGCTTCCTTGGCTGCATCAGAAGCCGTTATATACTCGGAATCCACTGTAGAATCGACAAAAACTGGTTTCTTTGAACTCTTCCAGCTCACAGCTCTTCCATTGAGACAGAAAACATATCCAGATTGTGATTTCAGATCATTATGATCTGTTTGAAAACTAGCATCAGCATACCCTCTGATGACAAGCTCCTCGTCTCCTCCATACACCAGGAACATATCCTTATTTCTTCTCAGATACGTAATGATAGTCTTAATAGAAGTCCAATGCTATTCTCCTAGATCTTCTTGATATCTGCCTACCATGCTCAGTGCAAAGGAAACATCAGTCCTGGTACATAACATGGCATACATGATGGATCCTATAGCCGAAGCGTATGGGATCTTTCTCATCCTATCTTTCTCCTGTTGTGTCTGGGGACACATTTTCTTAGAATGATGTAAGCCATGTGACACTGGAACCAATCCCCTATTGGATTTTTCCATACAAAATCTCTTTAGTATCTGGTCAATGTATATACCCTGACTTAGTCCAAGCAACCTCTTGGATCTTTCACGAATGATCTTGATCCCTAGAATTTAGGCTGCTTCTCCTAAGTCCTTCATGGAGAAACACTTGTTCAACCAGTCCTTAACTGACTGTAAGGATGGTACGTCGTTTTCAATAAGAAATATGTCATCAACATATACCACTAGTATGACAAACACATTCCCATTAAACCGCTTATAAACACATGGATCACATTCATTCTTAATGAAACCAAATTCCTTTATGGCTTCTTCAAATCGAATGTTCCGTGATCTGGATGCTTGCTTCAATACATAAATGGATTTCTGCAACTTGCAAGCCATTTTGGCTTCACCTGGTGTCACAAACCCTTCTGTTTGTGTCATATAGACATCTTCTTGAAGGTTCCCATTAAGGAATGCTGTTTTGACATCCATCTGCCAAATCTCATAGTCATGGTAAGCTGCTATGGCAAGTATGACTCTTATGGATTTAAACATGGAAACTGGCGAGAAGGTTTCATCATAGTCAATTCCTTGACGTTGTCTGAATCCTTTAGCCACTAGCCTTGCTTTATAGGTTCTTACTTGACCTTCCATGTCCATCTTTCATTTGAATACCCATTTGCATCAAATAGAATTTACATCAACTGGCTCATCGACAAGAACCCAAACTTGGTTCTGATACATGGAATCCATCTCAGAATTCATAGCTTCTAGCCATCTTGTAGCTTCTGAGCTTTCTATTGCTTCCTTGTAGGAGAGAGGTTCATCATTGTCTAAAAGTAATGATTCACCATCCTCGGTGACTAGGAAACCAAATCTCTCTGGTTCCCTTACCTCTCTTGAGCTCCTACGCAGTACTTGTGTTTCTGTAACCTCTTCCACGGGGACCTGTGGAACTTGTTCCTGTACCAACTCCTGTGTATCTTGAGCATTAACTTCGTCGAAGTCAATCTTGCTCCCACTATCCTTCTTTAGGATGTGCTCCCTCTCAAGAAAGATGGCTTGTCTGGTGACATTCACTTTCTTATCTTGAGGGTTATATAGGTAATATCCTTTCATTTCCTTGGGATATCCTATAAAGATACACTTCGTGCCCCGGGGTGCTAGTTTTTTTCCCGAGAAGGCCTTAACAAACACGTCGCATCCCCATACGCGTGTGTGCGACAAAGTGGGTTTCCTTCAATTCCATAACTCAGATGGAATTCCATTTGCCGCCGTAGTTTCTACTCGGTTTAATGTGTATGCTGCAGTTTGTAATGCATATCCCCAAAAGGATAATGGAATATCTGCATGACTCATCATCAACCTCACCATATCCAACAAGGTGCGGTTCTTCCTTTCACTAACACCATTCCACTGTGGTGTATAATGAGTAGTGAGCTGAGATAGGATCCCAGACTCCTGTAGAAGATCGATGAACTCTTGGTTCAGATATGATCCACCTCGATTCGATCGAAGCTTCTTTATCTTCTTACCAAGCTGATTCTCTACTTCATTCTTGAATTCCTTAAATTTCTCTAAGGACTCTGACTTATACCTCATTAAGTAGACATAGCCACATCTACTCAAATCATCAGTAAAAGTAATGAAGTAATAATATCCACCTCTAGCTTCTACTGGAAGTGGTCCACACACATCTGTGTGAACTAACCCTAGAAGCTCTGTGGCCCTTTCACCTTGTCCACCAAAAGGCGGCTTGGTCATTTTTCCTTATAAACAAGCGTGACATATATCAAGTGGTTTTAGCTCAGTAGAATCTAAATAGCCATCTTGGAAGAGATTTTTCAAACGCTTCTCGTTCACATGACCAAGGCAGTGATGCCATAACCGGGTGATGTATGAGTTATGTGAGTTTGTTTCGTTATCGATTTCCAACACTTGGTTTTCGTAATTCAATACATACAAACCATTATTTAAATGTGCCATACCATAACATACGTTGTTCTTATAAAAGAGAAAACCCTTATTTCCAAATTTGAAAACAAATCCATCCATATCCAAACAAGATATAGAAATTATGTTCTTGGTAAGACTAGGCACATAATAACAGTTATGTAAAACCAAAATCATCCTAGTCGGCAATGAGAGGTGGTAGTCACCAATAGCCAACATAGCCATCCTTGCGCCTTTGGAATCTCGAAGATGGACCTCTCCTCTGGCGATCTTTCTAAATCTACTTGGTTCCTGCATTTGAATACAGATGTGAGCCCCACAAGCTGTATCTAATACCCAATGTGTAGAAATAGAAAGATTGCACTCGATATCAAATGCACCTATAGTGTCCCCATGCTTCTAGGTGCAGTTCCTCTTCTAGTGGCCCTGCTTGCCACATGAAAAACACACTGCCTCCCATTCCTTGCCCTGCCTCTGGATCTTCCCCTTCTTGGATGGATGGTGCTCGGGGGCTTCAGACCATTTATAAGTCTTTGGCCCCTTTTCCTTGTCCTTCCTTTTATTGTTCATCATAAGGACCATGGGTTTTTCATGCCCCATGTCCTTATCTACCTGGCGAATCAAGGTCAGAAGCTCCGATAGACTCTTCTCATTACCGCTCATGTTATATCTGACAATGAAGCTAGAGAAGGTCTTGGGCAGTGATGATTGGATGATATCTATACGCAACTCATCTGGGAATTTAATCCCTAAGATGTCCAAGCGTTCAATGTAGCCAATAAGCTTGAATACATGAGGCCCAGTTGGTGAAGACTCTCCAAGCTTCGTGGTAAACAAATCATTGGAGATCTCATACCTCTCCTATCTCACCTTCCCTTGGTAGAGATCTTTAAGGTGAGACATCATGCTATACGCATCCATGTTTTCATGTTGCTTTAAGAGATCATTAGAAATTTCCGATAGCATGAAACACTAGACATATGTGGCATCATCCATGTGTTTCATGTATAGAGATAATTCCTCATCAGTAGCCTCTTTCCCAGGAGCAACTAGAATAGGCTCTTCCAGCACATATAATTTCCTTTCGTGGAGAAGGACGACGCATAAACGCCTCTGCCACTCTTGGAAATTGGTGCCGGTGAGAAGGTTTTCTTTTTCGAGTATGGTGAACAATGATATGTTTGAATTCATTTTCTTGTTGTTTCTAGAAATTAAGATGAGAAAAGGTTTAGTAATTTATTAAAAAAATTGAGACAAATAAATAAATTAATACTTATTAGTCTCCCACTATTTTATCAAAATCCAACAGCCCTCACCGTTGACTTCGGAATATTCTGTTGCATGAATATTCTAGTGGCAAGGATCCATATTGCCCTTCACATTACCCCAACTAGGGTTGGTCGAGAAACTTGAAGGGTTTTAGGTAGGCATTCCAAATTCCAACTGCATTAACTCGCAACTCCTTGATTTGCTGAGTGAACACCCCAATCCTGAAATCCTTTTTGGATTTCCACAACCTTTTCCTCTTGGTCACACCAAGTCCTGCTGTGGAAGTCAACCCTTGATGTGAACCAATTCAAGTCAACCCAAAACCTTGAATTAGAATTCCCTGATAATTGAAAGCAACCCAACTAGGGTTGGTCAAGCACTTTGAACTATGGTTCGATTCTAACCAAGATTATGGAAGGCTATGCCGACTTAATATTTATTTTGGGGGACTTTATCCTTATACATAAATTACCATTTTATTATCTTTGATTACATGCTTGTTAATATTAAGTGGGATATACTTAAGTGATTAACCATTTCTAAGATAATATTTAAGTATAAGCCGGTTTTATTTTAGTTCCATCTCGCATGATCGTTTAATTCATTAATTGTGTGATTGTGACAACACACCCACAATAAATAAACCATGCAACTGACAGAAACAAAATAAATGGTATGATCATGAGCTTTTCTATTGGTTAGTTTATCTAGCGGTTGATAAACTGACCCAAGACCTAGGGGAGAAACACCTTGAACCTTTCGGGTTTGTGTTTACAAATTTCCACCTGTCCACCTTTATATCTCCTTGGATTGGTTTCACCTTGGCTCCTGACTTGAGCCGCCTCCACTAGCTTGGGAGCTCCATCCATTACATATGCATTTATCTCAGACGCAGGTGAGGGGTAAAAGGGGTTTTTTATATAAAAGAATCCTTGGGCGCACAGGCCCTACATATTAATGAGGAGATGGCTCGCATGCCAACAAATTTAATTTAAATAAATAAATTAAAAGAAACCATTCACATACAAAGGTCTCGGTCTATCTCATGATCATCCATACATACAACGATATTTACGCATAAATAAAACTAGAATTCAATTCTTTAATCGTTCTTGTTTAAGATAAATCACGCTCAAATCAATTAATTATCTTTAATTAATCAATCATTTTATCTTAAATCCATTTTCTGAATTTCCTTGAGATTCTCATCAATCATAATTTTAAACCAATAAATTCATTTAAAATTATCCTTGTACGTAACTTGTACCTTGGAGGCAACCCGGTGAATTCCCATTTATTATGCAGATGTTAAATTAAACACACATATATATAACACCTATCACGTGTTGTGCCTCATCTTTACGCCTACACCTTGGTACACATCTCAAGGGTTTGTATAATATAATAATAAATTTTAATAAATCTGCGTAATTTGGGTGAGTACACGGCGTGTAGTTCCAATTACACGGCGTGTACTTTTCTTCATCGTCCATCCGAAGTACACGCCTGGGGAGAGGGCGTGTTAATGTACTTCAGAAATTTTCAGAGTACATGACGTGTACAGTGGGATACACGCCGTGTAATTTTCGCGTTACATGGTTTCCAGCCGGGCAGGCTTTGTACGGAGTACACGACCCAACCCTAACCCAAAGGGACTAAATGTCATGTTCATTGGACCACACGACGTGTATTCCGGGAACCGTGTGCCACCTATTTCTGGTCAACACACGATGTCTTAAATTCTTAGAATTAATCCAATACATGACCAGATTTGGCGGATCAGTCAATGCATTGAACCTAGACTACACGGCGTGTACTTGCGAATACACGCCGTGTATTCTGGTGTTATACGGCCAGAAAAATTTGGCTCTTCCGGATGAGTTCCTCTATTTTATTTTAATCAAAATTAAAATAAAAATTCGTTTATGTGAGGTGAACGAGAAACGAGGGAGGAGGAACTGATCTCAAGATTTAGATTTCCAGAATGATTAAACATGAATTGAAATAAATAAATTATTAAATGCGTAAATCACCAACGAAAAACTAAATAATTATAACCAACGATATGACCCCCTCTGATACAACTTATAGGTTCCGGGCACAGCGGAAGTGCATTGGTGGGTTTTCCCAACTTTAATTTAACGTTAAACAAAGTTCAATCCGAGATCCATCACGATATGAAACGCCGAATCTTCAGAATAGAACGAAGAACGAAAAGAAAAGAATAATCCCAGAACCCTTGAGGAGGATCATCATATGGTGATTATAATTAATTTAATTAATGCATAAGAATTACCTCATTGGAATTATTTCTTCGTTGATGTGTCTGGTCACAATTCGGTGATCCGTCGTTGCATCGTAGAATCCAAGTGTAGGATTCCTCTAGCAGTGATCCACACGTGTGTCACGTATCTCCGAATGTTGCCGAAGGGATCTTCGGGTGCTAGTGTGGAAGATCCTTCGCTTGCGATGTCCTCCTTCGACCGCCTTGATCCAATGGAGGATCTTGCTCTCATAACTTGAGGGCGTTCTTGGTGGAAAGGGAATTCTCTCTTGGCTTGAGAGTATTTCCAAATCCGTTGTGCACAACAACGGATCTTCAAAATGTTGGAGTTGCGAGGATATTTATAATCTTGTTTGAGGTTAATAGAGTTATGACAATAAATAAATGCGTTACGCATTTTATTTATTTCATTAACTCTTATTGAAAACTCCCATGTCAAATTATTAATTCCTTGACATGCGCCCACGCTGATTATAATAAATATCATTTAATAAAACAATATTAAATCTTCAAAATCCCAACTGGAAAAACTACACGGCGTGTAATAATTAATACATGGCATGTACTTGTTTTCCATAAAACTACACGACGTGTATATTTAATATACACAGTGTGTACTTTTATTTTCCATTTTCTCCACCACATTTATTAGACCTTGAGTAATGACTATTTATTTCTTAAATAAATGTAACTACATTACTCACTAATAAATATATTATTTCGTCCACAATATATTCTCTCTAATAAATAGTTTCAAAATAAATGAGATCAGACATCCTTAAATAATTATTAAACCACAGTCGAGAATAATATTTATTTGACTTGTTAAATTAATATTTAACTGAGATACATGGACACACTTAGTGTGTGACCCTCTAGGCCTCTTTTTCAGTGGCATTAGGCTGAGCCTGCCTAAAGTCTAAGGTTAGCATCTAGCAACACGCCAAGGCACCCATATAGAAATAAGTTAAAGCCTCAATGACGTGTCACCTCCTACGGACGCTTACCGTGTAATATATTCCCTTTGTCTCGATATCTCCAATCAAGCGGGTTGCATGCTAGTGCCATCAACCCATGTGCTTGATTATTCTTTCTTTGACTTCCCGGAATTGAACTTGCCCATACCTTACCATGGCCATGGATTTATTTAGGCTATATCAATTCCATCAAAGGGCCTGAGATATCTACTTCCGTTATGGAACGGAAGGAAAAAATCCTTTCTCGCATTATCTATTAATGCGGTATTACTCGTGACGCACCCAAAGTATCCTACCTCACTGCAAACAGTGTGTCGTCACAGTTTTTGTCAATACATCTAATTGCATGAGTTTTAATACCCATTAATAATAATCTTAAAGACGAAGGACCAATACACACGTCCGCAGATAGGAACATCCAATGACACTATGAAATGTGGATTTCATACTGGCGGGTCTCGTTCTCATAATATCCTACTAGATATTACCAAGGGCGCACACCATGATAAGGTGCCTCAAAGTTTTATGAGTCATCACCCCTAATGACCTATATTATTTGTGTCCCTCAAATAATATCATCCGGACATAGAACATACATTCAAGAACAGTGTTATGGCACTTCCGGGTTCTCATCATAGCAGGGATCCGCTACGACCCTTTAATGAAACAACTGTCCTTAGGACATTATCACATGACATGTCACGCAGAAGAACAATCAAGATGTGATAAGGCTTTTATTTAATGAATAAATTACAAAGTAGTTGGTTCTAGACCACCAACTCCAACAGACTCCCACTTGGACTAGAGCCAACTACTAACAATCTTCAACCCGCTAGCTCTCACATGATATTCATGATTCTGCTGAGATAGGACTTTAGTCATGGGGTCCTCCACGTTCAATTACGTGGACACTATGCTCACTGCAACTTCACCCCTTTGATAGAAGTCCCTCAATAGGTGATACTTCCGGAGTATGTGCTTTGTCTGTTGATGTGACCTTGGTTCTTTTGCAAGAGCCACCACTGCAGTATTATCACAATACAATGTAATGGGATCTTTACTACTAGGCACCACATTAAGCTCCTGGAAAAAGTTCTGAATCCATATGGCTTCCTTGGATGCATCAGAAGCCGCTATATACTCGGACTCTGCTGTAGAATCAGCAAAAACTGGCTGCTTTAAACTCTTCCAGCTCACAGCTCCTCCATTGAGACAGAAAACATATCCAGATTGCGACTTTAGATCATTATGATCTGTTTGAAAACCAGCATCAGCATACCCTCTGATGACAAGCTACTCGTCTCCTCCATACACCAGGAACATATCCTTAGTTCTTCTCAGATACTTAAGGATAGTCTTAACAGCAGTCCAATGATGTTCTCCTAGATCTGCTTGATATCTTCCTACCATGCTCAGTGCATAGGCAACCTCAAGCCTGGTACATAACATGGCATACATGATGGATCTTATAGCCGAAGTGTATGGGATCTTTCTCATCCTATCTTTCTCCTGTTGTGTATGGGGACACATTTTCTTAGAAAGATGTAAGCCATGTGACACTGGAACCAATCCCCTCTTAGATTTTTCCATACTAAATCTCTTTAGTATCTGGTCAATGTATATACCCTGACTTAGTCCAAGCAGCCTCTGGGATCTGTCATGAATGATCTTGATCCCTAGAATGTAGGTTGCTTCTCCTAAGTCCTTCATGGAGAAACACTTGTTCAACCAGTCCTTAAATGACTGTAAGGCTGGTACGTCATTTCCAATAATAAATATGTCATCAACATATACCACTAAGATGATGACCACATTTCCATTAAACCGCTTATAAACACATGGCTCACATTCATTCTTAATGAAACCAAATTCTTTTATGGCTTCTTAAAATCTAATGTTCCATGAACTGGATGCTTGTTTCAATCCATAAATGTATTTCTGCAACTTGCAAACCCATTTGGCTTCACCTGGTGTCACAAACCCTTCTGGTTGTGTCATATAGACATCTTCCTGAAGGTTCCCATTAAGGAATGTTGTTTTGACATCCATCTGCCAAATCTCGTAGTCATGGTAAGCTGCTATGGAAAGTATGATTCTTATGGATTTAAACATGGCAACTGGAGAGAAGGTTTCATCATAGTCAATTCCTTGACGCTATCTGAATCCTTTAGCCACTAGCCTTGCTTTATAGGTGCTAACTTGACCTTCCATGTCCAGATTTCTTTTGAATACCCATTTGCATCCAACAGGCTTTACATCAACTGACTCATCGACCTGAACCCAAACTTTGTTCTAATACATGGAATCCATCTCAGAATTCATAGCTTCTAGACATCTTGCAGCTTCTGAGCTTTCTACTGTTTCCTTGTAGGAGAGAAGTTCATCATTGTCCAACAATAATGATTCACCATCCTCGGTGACTAGGAAACCAAATCTCTCTGGTTCCCTTACCTCTCTTGAGCTTCTACGCAGTACTTGTGTTTCTGGAAGCTCTTCCACGAGGACCTGTGGAACTTGTTCCTGTACCAACTCCTATGTATCTTGAGCATCAACTTCTTTGAAGTCAATCTTGCTCCCACTATCCTTCTTGAGGATGGGCTCCCTCTCAAGAAAGACGTCTTGTCTGGTTACAATCCCTTTCTTGTCTTGAGGGTTATATAGGTAATATCCTTTATTTTCCTTGGGATATCTTATAAAGATACACTTCGTGCCCTGGGGTGCTAGTTTGTTTCCTGAGAAGGCCTTAACAAACACCTCGCATCCCCATACACGTGTGTGCGAAAAAGTGGGTTTCGTTCCATTCCATAACTCGGATGGAATTCTATTTGCTGCCTTAGTTGGTACTTGGTTTAATGTGCATTCTGCAGTTTGTAATGCATATCCCCAAAAGGATAATGGAAGATCTGCATGACTCATCATTGACCTCACCATGTCCAACAAGGTGCGGTTCCTCCTTTCACTAACACCATTCCACTATGGTGTATAAGGATGAGTGAGCTGAGATAGAATCCTAGACTCCCGTAGAAGATTGATGAACTCTTGGTTCAGATATTCTCCACCTCGATCCGATCGAAGCTTTTTTATCTTCTTACCAAGCTGATTCTCTACTTCATTCTTGAATTCCTTAAATTTCTCTAAGGACTATGAATTATACCACATTAAGTAGACATGGTCATATCTACTCAAATCATCAGTAAAAGTAATGAAGTAAGAATATCCACCTCTAGCTACTACTGGAAATGGTCCACACACATCAGTGTGTACCAATCCTAGAAGCTATGTGGCCCTTTCACCTTGTCCACCAAAAGGCGGCTTGTTCATTTTTCCTTATAAACAAGCGTGACATCTATCAAGTGGTTTTAGCTCAGTAGAGTCTAAATAGCCATCTTGGTAGAGCTTTGTCAAACGCTTCTTGTTCACATGACGAAGGCGGTGATCCCATAACTGGGTGATGTATGAGTCATGTGAGTTTGTTTGGTTATCGATTGCCAACACTAGGTTTTCGTAATTCAATACATAAAAAACATTATTTAAATGTGCCATACCATAACATACGTTGTTCTTATAAAAGAGACAACCCTTATTTCCAAATTTGAAAACAAATCCATCCATATCCAAACAAGATATAGAAATTATGTTCTTGGTAAGACTAGGCACATAATAACAGTTATGTAAAACCAAAATCATCCCAGTCGGCAATGAGAGGTGGTAGTCGCCAATAGCCAACGCAGCTAGCCTTGCACCATTGGCAGCTCGAAGATCCACCTCTCCTCTGGTGATATTTCTAAATCTACTTGGTTCCTGCATTTGAATACAGACGTGATCCCCACAAGCTATATCTAATACCCAATGTGTAGAAATAGAAATATTGCACTCGATAACAAACACACCTTTAGCGTCCCCACGCTTCTGGGTGCAGTTCCTCTTCCAGTTGCCCTGCTTGCCACATGCAAAACACACTGCCTCCCGTTCCTTGCCCTGTCTCTGGATCTTCCCCTTCTTGGAGGGACGATGCTTGGGGGATTCAGACCGTTTATAAGTCTTTGGCCCCTTTACCTTGTCCTTCCTTTTCTTGTTCACCATAAGGACCGTGGGTTTGTCATGCCCCATGTCCTTATCTACCTGACGAATCAAGGTCAGAAGCTCCGATAGACTCTTCTCATTACCGCTCATGTTATAGTTGACAATGAAGCTAGATAAGGTCTTAGGAAGTGATGATAGGATGAGATCTGTATGCAACTCATCTGGGAATTTAATCCCTAATATGTCCAGGCGTTCAATGTAGCCAATAATCTTGACTACATGAGGCCCAGCTGGCGTAGACTCTCCATGCTTCGTGGTAAACAAAGCATTGGAGATCTCATACCTGTCCTGTCTCTCCTTCTCTTGGTAGAGATCTTTAAGGTGAGACAACATGCTATACGCGTCCATGTTTTCATGTTGCTTCAAGAGCTCATTAGACATGGACGATAGCATGAAACACTAGACATCTGTGGAATCATCCATGTGTTTCATGTAGAGAGATAATTCCCCATCACTAGCCTCTTTCCCAGGAACAACTAGAATAGGCTCTTCCAGCACATATAATTTACTTTTATGGCGAAGGATGACGCGTAAATGCCTTTTCCACTCTTCCTCACAGTGCTGATGAGTTGATCTCTTAGTTTACCAAGAACTAGGTTGCTGTTGTGGAGACACGATCACCGCCCGCTTGCCTACGCCTGGGTGGGGGAAATACTGGTACAGCCGCCCCGCATGGCTCCGTTGCCGCCACAACGGCCTCTACATCCGTGAATATGGGGCGCCCACGTCCCCTATCCCCGTCAAAGATCATCCAGCGAAGGGTGATCAACAACCTTGTACGCAGGTACGAGGAAGAAGGGGTCATCCCAACTCAGGATATGGCCCGCCTGGACCTAGAGGTATCCAGGCCCCGCCTTCAACACATACCTCAAAGGCCGCGCAGGGAGCCCCTGCTCCCCACCCCAACGTTCAATCGTTTCTGGAGCCTGTCCTCAGAACGCCTCGACGACTCCTCGACTTACGCTGATGAGGCAGGTGATGTCTGGCTCAGCCTGCTCAGAGTCCCAATCCAAGGGCTCTAGAAAAGGGCCCCCACCCGGCCGCGTCAGCGCCGCCGTCCGGCTTCGTAAGAAGAGAAGGTAGGCTACGCCCCTGCAACACCTGAACCAGCTCGTCTGACCCGGCGTCTGCATTAGGCCCGAGCTGAGGACGCTCGTCAAGGTGCATCGACGTCAACAACTACTGTGGCCCGAGCCACCGCCGAAGTTCATCATGGATCCCCTTCATACACTGAGCTGGGTAACTCCTTCACCCGACCAGGATCGAGGCCTCAGCCGCCCCATGGGAAGGTTGGGTTGACTCTCAGGGTCACAGGCCCGAGTGATGATTTCCACGAACCAATCCGTGGTAACATCACTCCATACGGAGGTCCTCTCCATACCACTATTCCCCAGAGCGTGGGCCTTCCCCGCTCTGAAGCTCGTCATGGAGGTATGCCTCATGCTACCCCCATCCCGAAGGAAGACCTGCCCCGCGGCAGTGACGCTCGGCGCGGAAACCTCTCCCGTGCCCACCATATAGGGTATGGAGTCCCTACCCCTGCCCCCAACCGTCGATGTGAAGGCACTACCCATCCGGTCCCTCTCCAACGTGGGGGTCCTCCCTACGTCCTCTCTGCAATGGGCGAAGATCCTCCTCGCCCCGAAAACTCGTGGAGTGAAGGTCAGCCTCGCTCCGCCCACATCTACAATTGAGGTCCTCCCCATGCTCCTGCCGATTCCAACAGAGGTTCCGCCCACATGGGTGTTGTCCATGGAGGTCCTCCCCATGTACCCTTCGACATTTTCCCTGGTTCCCCTCGCACCCCGGCTATCTCGATCGGGGGCCCTCTCCACCACGGCGCCAGCGCCGCCCCGAGACTACATGTTGAGAATCAACCTTGTCCCGAAGAGCCACGCAGGGGAAGGAGAGCGGGTCGTCACCACCACAAGAAGAGTCCTGGGGGGCCCGGGTGGAGATCAAACCGGACCGTTTCTCGGATTCTGAAGCAGAATGCGACTCAGTGATGGAACCTTCTCCCCACTCCTCCACATCAAGGACTGGGGCAGGAACCAGGCGCGTCAGCCTCATTCTCCCAGAATGCGAGGTCCACCGGATTCTTGCCTCTCTCCGCAGGTACATCCAGGAGGAAGAAATTGTGGAAATTCTGCTGGTCCCGATCATGCAATCGCCACTGTCGTCACCAAAAGTGCCCTCTATCTCTACCAGAGATCACAGAGAGATATTTTGGGGACCAGTGACGATAGAGCAACGACATGACCTATCGTCGGCAACTGCAATTCCTACACCAGAAGCTGTGTCTATCATCCCATCGTATCATGATATCGCGATCAGGTCACCTCACTCTTCAGAGGATGGCGCGGAATTCAGCGTCCAGTCGGCTCGTTCTGCGTATTCTCCACCGCCAAGTTTACTGTACCAGCGGTCCACCTCGGTACCGTTACTGGTCCCTCATCCGCCTCCGGTTGACGAGTGGGGAAATACGGGGCCGAACCCTGAGTCTGAGCCCAGGAGCTTCTGGAGCATTCTCGCAGCGGATCACTTTCCAGAGAAGTTTTGGATTACGGTAGTACCGAACTTTTGCGCACCAAGGTCCCTTACCCCAGAGGAAGTGGGGTGCTTCCACCGAACCCTATGGGAGACACACTTCCTCCTTAGTTATGAGCAGGTGGTGTGCCCCAGGAGTCGAGAGAACTTTGAAGAAATTGGAGAGCAATTCCGCCTGATCGATTCGGCCGCACTCCCTATGGCCTAGCACCCTGAGTCGCCAGGCCTCTAGAGCATCCTTCAATGGAAATGCGTTCAGAGTTTCAAATTAATCTGCAGAGTCATCAGGGAAGCTACCCCCCATGTGCAAGTCCGTGGCTGGGGACACTATGCCGCTCTCCTCTTCAGCCCTATCCAACGACATCCCGATTCATTATGCGACATTGAGGACATGCCCTCGATAGGGGTCGCGGTCCACATGGCTGACATAGTGGACAAGTTAGACGAGCTTGAATTTCTTTATGGAGACTTATCCCCTAAGGGTGTACCGCCACTGCTGGACCCATTAGGGAGGGTTACCCGTTAGTAGAGGAACCTTCTAGGCCTCCCATTACCCATCGAGTCATTGGTACTCAGTCAAAATGCCGGTAAGGGTAAGGAGCATGTCAGAACTGTCAAGCACTGTGACCCATCCGCGTCTATACAGAAGACGGGTGAAGATCCCGAAAAGGTCGCGTTGCGCCAGCAGCTTGTTGAACAGAAGAGACTGGTTGACGAACTCTTGTCTGAGCATGCTATAGAACGGAGACCCGACTACGGTAATCCCAAGCCGGGGCAACAGGGGCTGGAACAATTTCCCCCCGATGAGATGCCTCTGGGAAACCCTGATCATGTTACTTCTGCAGTCAGGGAAGAAGCCAGAGCCCACGGCAAGAGGTTGTGATACGTCTCACCAAACCCTCCTGAACGACGGGGCAATCTGAGGAATCTAGCTCAGGTTCCCCCAGTCTCCCCACATGCCATTCCGCCAGTCGCCCCATGAGATGCTGAAGCCATCTACCGTGTCGAAGAACCCGACAACGCACTTGTGATTAGGGATCCCCGTCAAGACAGGGACCACAACTCGGATGATCTTATAGCGGAACTCATCGCCCGCCTCGAAGCGTTGGAAACGTGGAAGGTGGTAGTCCCACCAGATGGAAAGCCATATCCCGCGTGGGTGGATGATATGCCCACACCCCCGGGTTTTGGGAACCCCAATTTCTCGCCCTTCAACGGGACAGGGGACCCGCCGCAACACTTGGCCCATTTTTCTTCCAGGTGTGGCCCCATGTTGGGGACTCCGGACCAGCAAGAAGCCGCCAAGCTCCGATGTTTCGTGAAGACATTGGAGGGTCCCGTGTTCGTCTGGTACAACTAGCTCCCTATCGAATCAGTGACCGGTTGGGAGGATCTCCACCAGAAGTTCCTATACCAGTTCAGCTCCACCACGCGAAAGACCAACATTGCAGACCTCTTCAAGTGCAAGAAAAGGCCTGATGAGCGAGTCGCAGACTTCATCTCCAGGTGGAAGGGGCTTACATACTCCCTCAACATGCCACTGACTCAGGAGAAATTACTGACAATGTGTTTAGGGAATGTCAAAATGGAGCTGGTTCCTTCCCTAATCACCCAGAACTACCCTGGAGGGTTCCGATATTTCTTAGATAAGGCTCAGCACCTTGAGGAGGCTCTGTAATAGGCTAGTCAGGCATGTTCGCTGCCCCCTGTGATCCCATCTAGGAGGGCCGCTAGAGACGAACCCGCCACGGTGGCCCAAATAGAAGCCCCCAGGCAGCTGGAATTGCTGCCAGTGGCACCGGCCCCGCAACCCCGCAGAGGTCCTCCACCTCAAGCACAGGCTCCTTCCCAGTAGCGGACGCCTCAAAATCGACAGGCTCCCCCGCGCAATGCGTGACCACCACCTAGGCGAGAGAATCAGGCGCCGCCTCCTCGGAAGGCCCCTCCGGCCCCTCGTTAGGGACATTCCCCTAGGGCCCCCTATCCGGAAAGAAGGCACCAGACTTATTCGTTCAACGAGAATCAGGTCCCTGGCTACTTCCAAAGTGCTCTAGAGCAAGGGATTGTGCACCTACCCGAGTGCATAAGGCCGACAGAGGTGAATCCCACCAATCACCCCAACTACTGTCCTTATCATTGGATTCTGGGGCACACCCTCAAGCAGTGCTATGTGTTTAAAGAATGGCTTCAAGACCAGGTCGACAACAACATAGTCATGTTGGGACCGACACCAACACAAGTAGCGGGTGTCTTTATAGGGTCAGAGATCGGTAGCGACGGCGAGGGAGAGTGGCAGCAGGTTTCCAGCCGTGGGTCCCAAAAATATGACGACTGGATGGCTCGAAAAATAGTCACTTGCACCCATGGTATCTTCTGGGCATGCTTGAATCAACCGGAGCCTTCGGAGGAAGTAGCTGGTACCTCTACATCACCTTCACAACTGACCTCTCCCCAAAAGGGAAAGCAGCGACAAAGCAAGAAGAAGCAACGCGCTCCGCCACTGCCATCTTCATCCCGCACTCTTGGTGACTTTATTCCCCCTGAAATGGGGATTCCTCCCAGAATCTGCCCGGTGGTGGATGACTCGTTGAGAGACAGCCAGGGGTATGCTTTGGTTAACACCGTGGAGCTGGTAAAGCCCTATATGACTCCTGAGGAGGGGGAACGCCAGGCGAACCTCCCCAACATTTCCAGCCGACGTCAATGTCAGCGGAACCTCAACCACGCCAGTTTTCGAGGCACGTTAGTGGGAACTTTCAGTTAGGCCGTGCACACTACTGAAACCAGACAGAAGGCGCAGCGCAGAGCTCAGCACACGCAACCTCATATGATGCCCTCAACTCTACCTCCACCGCCGTTTGTGCTACTAGATTAGGCAGAGCTGCCTCATCCGTATCATAGTCAGCCTTGCCCGGCTACCGGCCAATCTCCTCTTTCTGGTCCTAATCTAGCGACTAATCTTCAGGCTTCAACTAGTAGGCAGCAGGATGTACCCAGCACTAGCCAACCACCGATTCAACCGGCAGTACCCGCTATGCCTCCAACTATAGAACGACCTCCTGTAAGTAGAGGCTCACACTTGGTACGAAAGTACGATGTCCTAAAGCACCTAGCCAGCATTCCAGCAAGGCTTTCTATCCTTGAAGCCCTTCGCCTATCGTCTGAAATGCGCGAAGCACTTTCCGAGGCCCTAAGGAGCCCCCTTCAGTTTGAGATGGAGGTAGAAGCTGCGGAAGCCTTAAACGCTGAGGCAATTGAGAATGTCAAATTCCAGGCAGTTATCTCTTTCTCCGGTGAAGATGAAGACCCTCTCATACAGGGGTATATTCTCCCACTATACATCACTGGCCACTTCAATGGCGTGGAAGTCCGCCACTGCCTCGTTGACATGGGTTCTGGGATCAACCTAATCCCGACTCGAACACTGCGAAAGCTGGGTCGGTTTGAAGATGATTTGACTCCCACCGACCTCAGAATCTAGGGATACGACAGGACTGAGAGATCCCCAGTCGGCATGATTCGCCTGAAGAACCAGTTCGGTGGCCTAATTTCTACCACCGAGTTCATGGTTGTCTACTAGGACACTGCCTAAAACGCATTGATGGGTAGGACATGGCTCTATCTTCATGCAGTAGTCCCTTCATCGTATCACCAGTTGAAACGCACGACCGATTGTCACCTATCGACCAGTCAAAGTTCCGGTGCTCTGCTAATGTGTATAGCAGCACTTGGGTCGAATCCTCGGCGATGGTACTTCGTAATAGTCGATTGTTTTTAGTTTATTGTATTTTGATTAGGGGGGTTTGTTTGCAGAGATTAATTGAAATGTTTAATGAATGATGTTTAATTTAACAAGTTGATAAATATTTGGGTGATTTCATCATTAGGTTAGATAAGCTTGTGATATCCTTGAGCTTTGCTTTATATTGCATTTAAATTAACACCCATGTCACAAGATGATGTTGATTAAAATTCCTAAGTGTTAAGGCTTTAATTCAAGCCTTAAATTAACTTAGGGTTCTAATATTGATCAAATATTGTTTATGGTAGTGTATTTATGGTTCCAATAATCCATGGAAACCACACGTTAAACAAATCAAGTCATTAATCCATGACATGCTAAGTCCAACATACACAATGTTAATTCAACGAATACTCATCGAGCAAAAGCTCTCAATCGCTTAACATACCTAAATTAAAACTCACCCCAATGAGAAATTTACTCATCCATTATGAAGTTTATTAATCTGGTAATATATTTTTATGGTGATGAATTATAAAGAGAAGAAAAAGAAAGGGACAAGATAAGAGTAGTGTGTCGAACACACACACGAAATATTTTTAGAATCAAAAATGGAATTTCGATTGAATGAGGAAGCAAGATAAGGTACTGTAATTTAAAATGATTAAAACTATTTTAAGACCATGAATATTATAATATAGAAGGTGGAGGAGAATAAGAGATATTGAAGAAGAAATTTTCATTAAAACAGAATTACAAAATAAAGGACTTACAAAATTACAAAAATGAAGAACACAAAAGTAAGTGAAAACAAAGAGAGGAGTAAAGGTCTCTCAAGTGAAAACTTGAGTATGGAAGGTCCTCCCAATACTTTGGCAAATCTTTGGTCGTTCCAATATGATCTCCTCTCTTCTGAAATTCCAAACCCTCTCAAGGAGAGAAGGGGAGAGTATTTATAGCCCAAGGAGTGGACTGTTTGCATTCCCAATATGTCCCTCCACTTGCATCGCCAATTTGTCTATACAGACAGCCGAATATTCAAATATCTCCTTCTTCAAAGTTGTAGAAAATAAAGTATTCCGACTACTCTCAAAATGTGGAGGCATTTGGACTAGTGGAACCAAAGTTATGGCGGTTTTATTAAACAAAGGAAAACTGTCCATTTCTATCCATGCTTTTTCGATGTCCAAAATGTGAATGGATTTTGGAACAGGAAGATTCCTTCAAATACGAATGACTTCTTCAACAAAGTCGGCCGCCTATATCTCCTCTTTCACACTGAAAAATCTCAGCTCGATTTCATTCTTACATCATGAGATATGTCATGCATACTATACTGATTTTAATTCTCGGACAGAATGGTGGGCTGGACTTCAAAGCATATGTTGGGCACGTTTTATTTGGAGTTGGTCCTTGAAATTTTTATCCAAGATGAAATGTAGTGTCCCCAGAATTATGGTGGAGAGTTAAGGTTTTTGGACTTCTGGATTGAACCCAGTAAATCAATCTTCAAGGCTGGTCCAGTTTGTTCACAGATTCTTTGGTCTTGTTTGTGAGGACCATATGACCTTTCAAATGGCAGAATTGGCTCATGGTACCTTCTAATGAAATGTTATATATTTCAAGGAGAATCCTAAAAAACAAGAAGAACACAATTTGGATCAGTATTGTGATAGTTATTATTAAAAAATTAAACTGACTCAATTGGACTACTTCTAAAAATGCTCAAAAATTATACTTAATATTAAAACATTATTATTTCACACAAATTATGCAAAATTCATATAAAATCAGTAAAGGGGGAATATAATAAGTCATGAAAATATTAATAACATCAACTCCCCCACACATAGATTTGCGCGTGTCCTCATGTGCAACAAATATAAAAACATGACAAAATCATTTTCACTCACCAACAAATATTAAAATTTTGTTTTCTCCAATCAGGGGAGGTTTGGACTATTTCACTCATACATATTGAATTCCATCACAAATTTGGTTCACAATAATGAATCAGAAACAATTCATTTTTTCATGTTCAAGGTTTGAATTAGAAAATGTAGGCACTCAAAACTTACTCCTCTCAAGATGATAAAAATGTATTTTAGGAGGTTCACTCATTCACCAACAAAAAGTGAAAATCAAGAGTTTGTAAGAGCTCTCAGCTTCCATTCCCAAATCTAATGTGTAAAAGAATCAAGAGATCTTTTAAGGGGTTTTTTCAGTGGCTATGGGACGGTAGGTATATAATGTCCAAAGGAAAAGAGGGGTTAAAAACACCAACATGGAAAAATCAATGCACATTTTTTTTGAAATTTGATTTGAAAGGAAATAGAAACACATATTTACAAGGGCATGAATGTGTGAAGAATGAATAGTGAGGGAGATAGAAAATGGAATAGGGTGAGATGATGGAATATGTACAACATGGAAGACTTACAATAATGTCACAATACAAGATGATTCAAGTGTTCTTTTTTTCTCTCTTTTTGCTCTTTTTTTTCGAAAGTTGTGCTTGAAACAAGTCTCACAGTCATCTCCCAACCCATGCTTGATCTCCTCATGGAAATAATTTTAGTAGTTATAACACGATCAAAGGTTGATGATGAATGATTTTTGACCCACCCAAGACACAACCCATTCCTTTTTTTTTATCATTTTTTTAATATAATTTTTTTCATTTTTTTTGAACACTTTTCAATGACTTTTGTACAAATGACAATTACACATATACACCCCAAAGCTCACAGAATTACAACCTCTCCCCCACACTTGAATGGATTCTTGCTCTCAAGCATATGATGACACATTGGAAATCAATGAAAGTACGCCCAAAAATGAAGTCCATTCCCCCCACACTTAAATTTCAATAAATTGTACAATGAAAATCCATGAATATGTTGGGTGGGACAAGGTATTAGGCTTGTAATGTGGCTATCAAAAGAAGGGTTTTCATAGGCTCAAAGGGGCTTTCAAAAGTAGGATCAATGTAAGGGTAACAGGAGGCTGTTTGGCTATTCTGATTCTCCTGTGGCTTAGAAAATGCCTCTATCATATTAATGCACACAAAAGATGGAAATTCAGCTCGAAGGTCCACAAACTCAAGACTCACAATCAGTGGTGAAGACACACAATGAAAAAGATGGCCATAGATGACCTTGGCATGAAGGCTAATGTTATTCCTCACGGTAGGGGAGAATCATTTTCCACCAAAAATTGTTCATTCAAAATGTTTTTTATTGACACAAAATTGTTTACCGAAGTTTGAGATAAAAATTCAATATATTTGAGTTTAAAACAAGCCTTTTGACTCCCCAAAATGGTTGGACAGAATTTCAATATTGGATGATGAGTAATAATGACACCCCTTTTTTTTAATTAATTTGTTTTTAATTTTTTTATTTTTAATGACACATCCACACAAAAGAGAAAATAGAAAAAAGGTTGTGGAAGAATGTTGTAAAAAATGAGAGGGAGAGAGGAAGAAGAAGAAATAGAGAGAAGAAGAGAGGGAAGAGAGATTGAGGAGAGAGAGAGTTAAAGGGAAAGAGGTGCCCCCTGGTTTGGATTTGGTGGGTCGCCGTTTCCATCTAGTGGTGGGTCAATGGAAGTCGATGTGGAACCTGAAGTGAATGGACTCTCATGGTGATGCTTTAATCGGTGTCCATTTACCGTGAATGTTCTTTTTGAAGAAGGGTCTTGGACTTGCACTGCACCAAATGGGTAAACATTAGTAATAATAAAAGGTCCATCCCAACGATAATTGAGCTTACCTGGGTGAAGTCGAAATCAAGAATTGAATAGCATTACCTTCTCACCTTCATGAAATACCTTTCGAAGAATGTGCTTGTCATGGAGTGACTTTGCCTTTTCTTTGTAGAGAATGGAGTTCTCATACAAATCGAGTCGAAGCTCCTCTAATTCAGTCAACTGCAACAATCTTTCTTCACCAGATTTTTCACAATCAAAATTACAAGTTTTGACAGCCCAAAATGACTTATGTTGGATTTCAACTGGTAAATGACAGGCTTTACCAAAAACTATCCTAAATGGAGACATCCCAATGGGTGTCTTATAGGCTCTTCGATAGGCCCAAAGTGCTTCACCAAGTCTATCGGGCCAGTCTTTTCTTGTGGGCTTAACAATTCTTTCAAGCACTCTTTTCACTTCTCTGTTAGAAAGTTCAGCCATTCCATTTGTTTGAGGGCGATATGCAGTGGATGTTTTATATACAACCCCATTCTTTTTCAAAAGTGACTCCATGGTTCTATTACAGAAATGAGTTCCTAAGTCACTTATCAAAGCACGTGGTGTTCCGAATCGATGGAAGATGTGGGTTTTGAGGAACTCACTCACAGTTTGAGCATCATCTTTCCTAGTGGGTTTGGCCTCGACCCACCTAGAAACATAGTCAACAGCAGGGAGAATGTAGGATAATCCATTGGAAGGGGGAAAGGTCCCATGAAATCGATGCCCCAAACATCGAAAAGCTCACAGAAGATTAATGGATTTTGAGGCATTTCGTTTCTTTTGGAAATTGTGCCAAACTTTTGGAAAGTGGGACATGATTGACAGAACTCGTGTGAGTCGTTGAAGAGTGAAGGACAAAAGAATCCATAATCTATGACCTTTCGAGAAGTCCTTTGTGGTCCAAAGTGGCCACCTCCAGGCATTGAGTGGAAGAATTCCAAGATGGAGGATTGTTCAGTTTCATCAATAAATCTCCTAATTACCATGTCAGCCCCAGTTTTACAAAGTTTATTATCTTCCCAAAAATAATTATTTGAATCACTTTTCATCTTTTCTTTTTGTTATTTTGAAAAATATTCAGGGAAAACACCATAAACCAAGTAATTGACAATTGGGGCATACCATGGTAACTTTGGAGTGAGAGATGAGAGGTGTTCAGTTGGAAATTTAGGATCAATTATTTCAGAATGAGAAGAATTAGAAATGCTACTCAGGTGGTCAGACACAGGGTTTTCTTTTCCAGGTTTATCTTTTATCACAAGGTCAAACTCTTGGAGCATTAAAATACATCTTATTAGCCTTGGTTTGGAATCACTTTTCTTAAGTAAGAACTTTAATGCTGAGTGGTCCGTGAAGATGATGATTTTGGCACCTAAGAGATAGGTCCAGAATTTATCCAAGGCAAAAACCATAGATAAAAGTTCTTTTTCAGTCACAGTATAGTGTGATTGAGTTTCATCCAATGTTTTTGAGGCATAAAAGATGACATGAGGAATGTTTTCTCTTCTTTGACCAAGAACAGCCCCAATGGCCCTATCAGAAGCATCACACATCAATTCAAATGGTAAGGACCAATCTGGGGGTTGGATTATTGGAGCAGATGTGAGAGCAGATTTGAGTTCAATGAAGGCTCTCTTGCAAGCCTCATCAAAATTGAATGTGACATCATTTTGAAGTAAACGAGTAAGTGGGAGGGAAATCTTGCTGAAGTTCTGAATGAATCGCCGATAGAAACCGACATGACCAAGGAAGGACCGAATGTCTTGAACTGATTTGGGTTCAGGAAGTGATTGGATCACCTCAATTTTGGCTAGATCAACTTGGATACCCTCTTGAGAAATTATGTGCCCTATAACAATCCCATTTGAAACCATGAAGTGACATTTTTCAAAATTCAGCACAAGGTTGCACTTGACACACTTTTGAAGGACCAAAGAGAGTGAATGTAAGCAAGATTCAAATGACTCACCATAAATGGTAAAGTCATCCATGAATACCTCCATGAAATTCTCAATGAATTCAGAATAGATACTCATCATACACCGCTGAAATGTTGCAGGAGCATTACAAAGGCCAAAAGGCATTCGCCTATAGGCATAGGTTCCAAAGGGGCAAGTGAATGTGGTCTTTTCTTGGTCTTGAGGGGCGATTGGAATTTGGAAGTAGCCGGTGTAACCATCAAGAAAGCAATAGTGTGACTTTCTGGCCAATCTCTCAAGCATTTGGTCAAGTAAAGGAAGTGGGTAGTGATCTTTTCGTGTTTCAGCATTCAATTTGCGATAATCGATGCACACACGCCATTTGTTTTTCACTCGAGTTGTGACCACTTCTCCATGTTCATTTGTGACAACTGTTATCCCGCCCTTCTTAGGAACGACTTGAATTGGACTAACCCATTAACTATCAGAAATTGGGTAGATAATACCAGCTTGAAGAAGCTTGGTAATCTCTTCCCTAACTACCTCAAGTATGAGTGGATTGAGTCTTCTTTGAGGTTGCCTAATTGGTTTGGATGATTCCTCTAGATGGATGTGATGCATGCAAAGGGAAGGGTTGATTCCTGGAATATCCTCTAGGCTCCAACCTAAGGCATTTTTGTTTTCCTCTAACACTTGAACAAGTTGGGACTCCTCAGTTTCAGAATGTGAAGAAGAGATAATGACAGGGTAGGAGGGATCATGGAAAAGGAATGCATATTTGAGGTGTGAAGGAAGTGGTTTTAGATCAGTTTCAGCCTTGATTTGAGATCTAGACAAGTTAGGAGCAGGAGAAGGGATTCCAGATGGGTTTGGATCATTTTCCTCAACACTGTACAAGGTGGAGCAGTAGAGATCAGAGTTGATGTGGGATTCAAGAGAGTTTTCAAGTTCCTCTAGATTGATGGAGTCTATGAATGAGAGGTCCACATCAACTTCACCATTTATGACTTTGTTAATCATGGTGCAGATTTCACAAGATCCTTTATCATTAGAACATGAAGAACATGGTGGATTGGGGCTCGATTGAATCTTAGAAGTGTCCTCAAAAGAATGGATTGAGAATGCAGAGTGATCCTCAGATGGGTATCGCATGGCTTGGAAAATGTTGAACTTGACCAGTTGTTCACCGAATTCCATGGATAAGATGCCTGAATGGACATCAATCTTGGTTCTTGCAGTCATGAGGAATGGTCTTCCTAGAAATAGGGGAGATCGAGAAGAAGTCATCTCACCTTCCATGTCAAGGACATAGAAATCAGCTGGGAAGATAAGATCATTGACCTGAACAAGAACATCCTCAATTATCCCCTCAGGACTGGCAGTGCTTCGATTGGCTAATTGAATGACAACACCCGTTGGGTGCAAGGGACCTAGACCAAGGTTGGATAAAATGGATTTGGGCATGACATTTATTGAGTCTCCAAGGTCTATGATTGCATCATCAAAGTTGGAACTCCCTATTTGACATGGAACCGTGAAGGTCCCTGGATCTTTGCACTTCATGGGAATGGAATGTTGGGTTGAAACATTTTCAATGTTCCAAAGTTTCCTCTTATGGGTGAAAAATTCCTTAAGAAACTTGGCATACTTAGGGATTTGTTTGATGGCATCTAAGAGGGGGATGTTCACTTCAACACGTCTAAACATGTCAAGCATTTCAGGATCAGGTTCAAAGGACTTCTTAGGCTTGGAGATGGCTTAAGGAAAAGGAATTGGGTTCCTTAGAGGAATGGAAGGAGGTGAAGGAGTGGATTCAAGTTCCTTTTCCAGCTTTTTTTTCTTTTCATTTTATAGATCAACATCGAAAGGGGAGGTAGAGGAATTAGCATGGGGCATAGCAATTTGCTTTCCCGATCTAAGTGAAATTGCACTTACATTACCCTTAGGGTTGGGTAATGGTTGAGCTGGGAGTTGGGATGAATTGGATGGTTGTTCCTAGCTAAGGTGGTATGAAAGTTGACCTATTTGGGTTTCAATGTTCTTGAGGCTAGAACAGGTGGAGGAAGCAAGATCCTCTACAGCACTTTCCCATGGTTGTTTAGAAGAAGAGGCTTGTCCCAAATTGGGTTGGCCTTGATTTTGGTTCTTGGGAAAGCGATTGTATTGGGTGGGGAATTGGGAAGGCTCGTTAGGCTAGTGGAATCCAGGAGGAGGATTGTTCCTTTGGGGTTTAGGAACAAAAGGATAAGGTTGATGGATGTTACCACCACTTTGACCATATTGGAACTGGTTTGGATTTTGATGAGGGAACTGAGGAGGATGAGAAATGGGTTTACCATACCTCAGAGGTGGGTTAAAGGTAGAAGAGAAGGGCTCAGAGTGGGGTTGGTTGAAGTTTCTAACAAACTGACCTGATTGTTGAGGGTTGAAGTTTCGCTGAGCATATGCCGCATTGAGCTCCATTGGACTAGATGAATCAGATGGATCATCTTGAATTTGTGGACATGTGTCAGTCAGATGAGATGGAGAGTTGCAGATTCCACAATTCTTGATAGGTCCAGGGAATAGTGATTGTGGAGAAGATGAGGTTGGGGCTTTGGTAGCCACCGCTAGTTGACGCACAAGACCTGTAAGTTCACTCATCCACTCACTCATCTTGTTGGGCTCTATGGATTGATTCTCTTGGGCTTGTTTCACTTGAGCATGTGCTCGAGTATGGAATTGCTGCGTGTTTGCAGCCATGTTGCTTATGAGTTCTCGTGAAGCTGCAGGAGTTTTGTCAACAAGAGCACCGCCACTTGCGGCATCAATGAGAGTTCGCTCCATAGCCAATAACCCCTCATAGAAGTATTGGATCAGGAGTTGGTCAGGGATTTGATGATGTGTACAAGTTTCCAAAAGCTTTTTGAACCTCTCCCAATACTCATGGAGTGATTCATTAGGGAATTGACGGATGCCGCTTATTTGCTTTCAGATAGAAGCTGTTTGGGAAGCGGGAAAGAACTTATCAAGGAAAAGTCTCTTCATGTCAACCCATGAGTTTATGGAACCAGGTGGGAGGTAGTAGATCCAAGACTTGGCAGAATCCGCTAGGGAAAAGGGGAAATCTCTAAGCTTGATTTGTTCTTCAGAAACCCCTTGAGGTTTCATGGTTGAGCAGACCACTTGGAACTCTTTGAGGTGAAGATGAGGATCCTCACCATCTAGACCATGGAAATGAGGAAGAAGATGAATCAAACCCGACTTGAGTTCGAAGTCAGCCTCTATGTTTGGATATTGAATACCAAGAGGTTGGTAATTCATATCAGGGGCAGCGAGTTCATTTAGGGTTTGTTCCCTAGGATTGGCCATTGCAATTTCAATTGGTTGGATGAGGACTGGTTCTTGAATTATTTGAGTATCTCTTATGTTCCTCATAAGTTGGTGAAGTGTTCGCTCAATTTCAGGGTCAAACAAATCCGAGGGATTGTTTGAAAGGCTACGAGGAATTCAGAGAGATTTTGGAAGAAAGAGGAAGACGGTTTTTTCTTTGTGTTTTTTTTTCAATTTTTTTTAAAATTTTGTTTTTTTTAGTTTTTTTACAATAACCAGAAACTAATGACTACTTAAAGCACCATCCCTGGCAACAGCGCCATTTGAAAAGAACGACCGATTTTCGCCTATCGGTCGGTCAAAGTTCCGGTGCTCTGGTAATGTGTATAGCAGCACTCGGGTCGAATCCTCGGCGATGGTACTTCGTAATAGTCGATTGTTTTTAGTTTATTGTATTTTGATTGGGGGGGTTTGTTTGCAGAGCTTAATTGAAATGTTTAATGAATGATGTTTAATTTAACAAGTTGATAAAGATTGGGGTGAGTTCATCATTAGGTTAGTTAAGCTTGTGATATCCTTGAGCTTTGCTTTATATTGTATTTAAATTAACACCCATGTCACAAGATGATGTTGATTAGAATTCCTAAGTGTTAAGGCTTTAATCCAAGCCTTAAATTAACTTAGGGTTCTAATATTGATCAAATATTGTTTATGGTAGTGTATTTATGGTTCCAATAATCTATGGAAACCACACGTTAAACAAATCAAGTCATTAATCCATGACATGCTAAGTCCAACATACACAATGTTAATTCAACGAATACTCATCGAGCAAAAGCTCTCAATCGCTTAACATACCTAAATTAAAACTCAACCCAATGAGAAATTTACTCATCCATTATGATGTTTATTAATATGTTAATATATTTTTATGGTGATGAATTATAAATATAAGAAAAAGAAAGGGACAAGATAAGAGTAGTGTGCCGAACACACACACGAAATATTTTTAGAATCAAAAATGGAATTTCGATTGAATGAAGAAGCAAGATAAGGTACTGTAATTTAAAATGATTCAAACTATTTTAAGACCATGAATATTATACTACATAAGGTGGAGGAGAATAAGAGATATTGACGAAGAAATTTTCATTAAAACAAAATTACAAAATAAAGGACTTACAAAATTACAAAAATGAAGAACACGAAAGTAAGTGAAAACAAAGAGAGGAGTAAAGGTCTCTCAAGTGAAAACTTGAGTATGTAAGGTCCTCCCAAGACTTTAGCAAATCTTTGGTCGTTCCAATATGATCTCCTCATTTCTGAAATTCCAACCCCTCTCAAGGAGAGAAGGGGAGTGTATTTATAGCCCAAGGAGTGGACTGTTTGTATTCCCAATATGTCCCTCCACTTGCATCGCCAATTTGGCTATTCAGACAGCCGAATATTCAAATAGCTCCTTCTTCAAAGTTGTATAAAATAATGTTTTCTGAGTACTATAAAAATATGGAGGCATGTAGACAAGTGGATCCAAAGTTATGGCGGTTTTATTAAAAAAGGAAAACTGTCCATTTCTATCCATGCTTTTTCGATGGCCAAAATGTGAATGGATTTTGGAATAGGAATATGCCTTCAAATCCGAATTACTTCTTCAACAAAGTCTTCCACCTATATCTCCTCTTTCACACTGAAAAATATCAGCTCGATTTCATGCTTACATCATGAGATATGTCATGCATACTATACTGATTTTAATTCTCGGACAGAATGGTGGGCTGGACTTCAAAGCATATGTTGGGCCCCTTTTATTTGGATTTGGGCCTTGAAATTTTTATCCAAGATGAAACGTAGTGTCCCCCGAATTATGGTGGATAGTTAAGGTTTTTGGAATTCTGGATTGAACCCAGTAAATCAATCTTCAAGGCTAGTCCAGTTTGTTCACAGATTCTTTGGTCTTGTTTGTGAGGACCATATGACCCTTCAAATGGCAGAATTGGCTCATGGTACCTTCTAATGAAATGTTATATATTGCAAGGAGAATCCTAAAAAACAAGAATCACACAATTTGGATCAGTATAGTGATAGTGATTATTAAAACATTAAACTGACTCAATTGGACTACTTCTAAAAATGCTCAAAAATTATACTTAATATTAAAACATTAATATTTCACACAAATTATGCACAATTCATATAAAATCAGTAAAGGGGGAATATAATAAGTCATGAAAATATTAATAACATCACCAGTGCCTCAAATACTCCCTCAATGGTCAATAAGGTGTGCTCCAAGGGGATGCGTCTCCTTTCGCCTCTTATGAATCCCGCTATCTGGATGCTGATTATTACAAGAGCAGGGATAAGAAAATCCTAGTAAGTGAGGATGAACCCGCCCCGGTCACAAGTGATCCCTAGGAAAGTATGGATGACGCCTACATCCTCCCGATCCACCGATTGGAAGCCACGACCCCCAACATAGGGAAATGTTTTGTTGTTTCAAGTACGAAAGGAAGACATGTTCCCATGTCCAAGCGACGAAGGAAAATCACCTCGTACTCCTACACCAACCAGGCTCAGGTGATCCCAGAGCCTCCTACCCCTATGCGGTACCGGGATGTCAAGCTTATGAAAACGGAAGTACGTCATACGTGTCTCTTCCGCCGGGCTGGAATCAACCGAATCAGGTCGACGCGTCACCACTACTTTGATGTCATCAAACGTGGCCCCTTAAGCCGAAGGCCAGATGGGATAGGATCGAATGCCTTCATTGCTATGATCTCAGTGGAGAGTGGGTCTCTAGATACGATGAACACTGCTTCCCTTGCTGTCACCAGCTGCCCGTTAGGGTTTGATAGCTCATAAGTAGTTCCCTTTGCAGGAAATCCCTCCACAGGTGGAGAGGAGGATCTGGAGGATGCTCCCCCCGCCTTTGAGGAAGGCGTCTCTACCACGGTTGATGAACTGGTATAGGTGAACATTGGTAGCGAGGAAGATTCGAGACCCACATTGATCAGTGTAGACATGCCCCCTGAGGAGCAGTAGGGGTACATAGACATTCTCAAGCAACACCGTGATGTGTTTGCGTGGAGTTACGATGAGATGCCAGGACTAGATCCCTAGGTAGTCTTTCACCGTCTGGGCCTCCCATCAAACCATCGTGGGTTTAAGTAGCCTCCCATAAAGATACACCCTTCTCACGGTGCTATGGTTGATGCTAAAGTTGACAAGCTTATCAAATACAACTTCATCAAGGAAGTCCAGTACCCCAAGTGGCTTGCCAACATTGTGCCAGTCAGGAAGAAGAATGGGAAAATCAGAGTCTGCATTGACTTCCGCGACCTTAATCGCCACTGCCCAAAGTATGAATTTACCCTCCCAATGACCGAGTTATTGATTGATGCCATGGCCGGGTTCCAAGCTCTCTCTTTCATGGATGGGTATTCCGGGTACAACCAGATTCGGATGACCCCCGAGGACGAGGAATACACTGCCTTCAGGGCTCCCCAAGGTACCTTTTGCTACCAGGTTATTCCCTTTAGCCTAAAAAATTCAGGTGCCACTTATCAGAGAGCCATGCATCACATATTCAAGCCAATTCTCAGGACGCTGGTAGAATGCTACGTCGATGAACTAGTGGTCAAATCGCACCAGCGCCAAGACCATCTTAGAGACCTTGAGAAAGTGTTCAGTTTCCTCTATTCCCGTCACCTAAAGATGAACCCGTTGAAGTGTGCCTTCGGGGTCACCTCTGGGAAGTTTCTTGGCTTTGTTGTTAGATACTGAGGCATTGAAATCGACCTAGAGAAGATCAAGGCCATCATCCAAATGCCTCCCCCGAGCAATATTCGGGAAATTCATGGTCCCCAAGGCCACTTAGCCTATATATGCCGATTCATCGCGAATCTGACCGACAAGTGTAAGCCCTTTTTCCAGATCATGAAGAAGGGCACCGCCTACGAATGGGATGAGGTGTGTTGGACCGCCTTTGAGGAAATCAAGTAGTACCTACTCCAACCTCCGGTTTTGATGCCACCCATCTCCGAAAATCCGCTGGTCCTTTACGTGACCACCCTGGAACGGTCCCTCAGCGCACTTCTCTCCCAGAAGAATAATGAGGGTACAGAGAACAATCTCTACTATCTCAGCCGCATGCTTCTCGATACAGAGATCAGATACTCCCCTATCGAAAAGAGCTTCCTTGCACTCGTTTTTTCCGTACAGAAGTTGCGGTATTACCTGCAGCACCATGAGGTACAATTGGTCTCTTAGGTAGACCCACTTAAGTACATCCTGAATCGCCCCATGTTGACTGGCCGACTAGCGTGATGAGCAGTGATCCTCCAGCAGTTTAACATCAGGTTCGTGCCTCAGAAGGCCATTAAGGGACATGCGTTGGTAGAATTTTTAGCTGCCCATCCAACCTCCACAGGTCAGTCCCTAGACCTGTATTTTCTTGATGAGGTGATCCTCTCAGTCAATCATTCCATCTCATGTTTGAAAATGCACTTAGACGGTGCCTCCCAGAGCCCCACCGGTAGGAGGCTCAACGATCCTAAGCTCAACAGAGTGGGTCTGGGTATTGTCTTCATTACCCCAGCGCAAGACGTCCTACCATACTCATTCCTGTTGTCATAAGGCTATACCAACAATGAGGCAGAGTATCAGGCTCTCATCACCGGCCTCGAGTTGGCCCTCGAGATCGATGTTCCCCATCTACATGTGAAAGGAGATTCCGAGCTGGTAATCAAACAGGTCAATGGCAACTATGTCGTTAGGAAGCCGGAGCTTGTACCATTGTTGGAGTGCACCCTCCGTCTAATGTCCCAGTTCTCTTCTCGACCAGAGGTTACCCATGTCCCTCAGTCACAGAACGATCAAGCAGACACCTTGGCTGGCTTAGCTGCATCGCTCGCAGAACCCGAGCAAGATGATTTGATTATACATGTGGCACAATGGAGAGTCATTACCCCCGTCACCCAAGAAGACAATGACGACCTGCGGGTAAGTCATCTTACTGCCAGACCTGCTACGTCGGGGGTCCCGGGTCTGTTAGAAACAGTGGCTGAGGACGCTCCCGACTGGAGGGAACCTTTTGTCGAGTATCTCCAAAATGGTCGCCTCCCGAACAACCGAGCCGAGTGCGAGTGAATCCGACACCGCGCGCTGCAATTTACCCTCCAGAGCGGTCCCAGTCTTGAGCAGATCCTTTATAAGCGGAGCTTCGATGGCGTCCTCCTCCGTTTCATTCAAGGAGTAGAGATTTCTCAGGTTATGTAAGAGGTCCACGCCGGTTCCTGTGGTGCCCATCAAGCTGGGCCAAAGTTGTCCCATAAAATCCGGAGGTTGGGGTACTTATGGCCCTCTATAATCCATGATTGTATCGGGTATTCCAAGAGATGCCACACATGCCAAGTTCATGCCAACTTCCTGCATCGGCCGCCGGAGCCCCTCCACCCCACCAAGTACTCTTGGCCATTTTTGGTGTGGGGACTTGATGTAGTAGGACCATATGCACGGGTGACAGCTCGCCAGTATAGGTTCATCCTAACTGCTACAGATTTCTTCTCCAAGTGGGCAGAACCAGTTCCACTCAAAGAGGTTAAAGCCCGTTCCATCGTCGACTTTGTGAGCTACAACATCATCCATCGGTTTGGGGTCCCTCACATTGTCCTCACTGATAACGGCACCAACTTCTGTGTGGCTGAGCTGAAGAAATTGTATGTCAATTACAAAATCCGTTCGAACCATAACTCCCTCTATCACGCATAGGAAAACGGATAGATCGAGGCGTTCAACAAAACCCTCTCTAACATTCTGCAGAAAATGGTTGGTCAGAACAAGAAAAGTTGGCCAGAAAAGCTCCCCAATTCCCTCTGGGCTTATCGGATGACGACTCGCAACTCTACCCAGGTGACCCCATATTCCCTGGTGTATGGGGCTGAGGTCGTCCTACCCATTGAGATCTAGATGCCATCGTTACGCACTGCAGTCTATGACCACCAGGTTCCAGATGAGGTGGTCGAAATCCGTCTAGCTGAATTAGAAGCACTGGATGAGAACAGGCTTTGTGCCCTGCACAATCTGGAAAGGCATCAGAATAAGATAGTGAGGGCCTTCAACAAGAAGGTTCGCCTTCGTTCTTTTCTACAGGGCGACCTAGTGTTGGCCCTTCGAGCGCCAATGATCCCCGGTAGGAAACCTCCCAAGCTAGAGCCCAAATGGGAAGGGCCTTACATCATCCATAAGGTTTACCCCAACAGAGCATACTCCTTGGCGACCACGAATGGTGAGCGCATAACTCCTCCCACCAATGACAAGTTCCTCAAGTAGTACTTTGCCTAAGAATCCTTGGTTCAACATGACCTTAAACTGTATGGTCCTGCACGACCTTAAACTGCATCATCGTCCTGCAAGACGATAAACTGGAAAATGGTCTGATCTCTATGAACTTAAACTAAGTTCTCCCCCATCCTTACTATAAGACGTTAAACTGCAATCCAGTCAGAACTTCCTGACTGAGGCTTAGCCTCAGGCCCCTTGGCCTCTTTGGGCCCCTGGCCCCCGTCTTTACTGTAAGATGTTAAACTGCAAGCCAGTCAGGCCTGCCTGACTGAGGCTCCACCTTAGGCCCCTTGGCCTCCTCGGGCCCTCGACCCTCGTCCTCACTGCAAGACGTTAAACTGCAATCCAGTCAGGCCTTCCTGACCGTGGCTCGGCCTCAGGCACCTTGGATTTCATCAACTCAGGCTCTCTTATAGGATTGTACGGTGTGGTGTGGGATACGTCCGCATTTACGTCGGGTTGCCCGCCATACCATACATATCCCCAAATGAGATTCATCTATTGTCCAGCGCGACATTAAACTACGCTTCAAGAACTACCTGTGGCTTGATTCCCATCCTAATGGGATACGTAGGAATGCTTAGACGCCTTGTCTTGAGCCCAGCCCCGAGCCCTTCTCTTCTACTGCCCCCTGCATATAGTTTTCTTGGAGGATCCTTGCATGACGAGGAGTAGTATTTCTTAGCCCCGCTCGTAAAAGGATTATAAGGGTTGCACCATGTGCCCACTCACGTTATTCTATTCTCCCACATTCTTACCCCATGACGTTAAAATACATGGCCTTCAAGAACTACGTATGGCTTGATTCCCATCCTAATGGGGTACGTAGGAACTCCCGGACATTTGGTCTGTTGGCCCAGCCCAAAATCCAAAATCTTCCCCTCGGGTCAAGACATATGGCAAGGTGCACACTTTTTCCCAAACTCACGTTGAGAAAGCCTCAACCTGGCTGCACGTCCCCCTGGAGATGTTCACCTCTTTCGTGGATGGATACAACTATGCTTCACCCACTCCTTGACTGGGATTCCATCATCTTTCACACCCGGAGGGACCCCCAAGAACGGACTGGATACTATGCCCAAGGGCTCTCCTACAGACATGGGCCAACGCCCCTGAGGGTTTCCGAGCAACAAGCCGATACAAGTCCCGCTTTGCAAAGTTGGTCAATGGTCGACGCTCATTTGTTGCTCCCATATTAGGTCACCATCAGGACGCTGCATTTCGAACATGGTCGACAGTGTCCTGGATCATCGGGTCCACCCCGAGATGTCCCAAACATCGAGTGCAGTGATTCATTCTGCCCCATCCTGAAGTGACAAAATTACCTCTAGGTGGTGCCAGCGGTCGGGCCCATGGCCTCGACTCTCTTATAAGGGATGTACAGTGGGGTGAAGGATTACGTCTTCATTCACGCCGGGTTAATTGCCATGCTATGCACATCCCCGGATGAGATACAATTATCTCTTTCCCTATCCTCATGTAAGAGGTTAAACTGCAAACCAGTCAGGCCTTCCTGACCGATGCCTAACCTAAGGCCCATTGGCCTTCTCGGCCCCCTTCGCCCAACTTCTTACCCGGAGTGTATGGTGTGGTACGCGGTTATTCCCTCATCCACGTCAGTTTGTCTACCATACTGTACACTTTCCCTTCCTTTTCTTGGGGGTATCTTACTCCCTCATCCCATCCTGCATGACGTTAAACTACATCTAGAGAACTACGTATGGATTGATTCTCATCCTTATGGGATACGTTGGACCACCCAAATATATAAACTTCGGGTCCATCCCCATCTCTTTGGAATCTCTATCCCACCTCAGCTCCTTGGCCTAATCTTCCCCCACGAGGGGATTATATGGTGTGGTGTGGAATTATGTCCTCATTCTTGTCGGTCTTGTAATGACCATGCCATATACATCTCATTATTGAGCTGTTTCGTCGACCCTTTCTGACGGTTCACCACTGTGCCTAAGGGTTCTCCAGTTTATTACCTAGAATGCCAGACTATACTCGGACATGTCCACACCCACTTTCCAGGCTTTGTGTATCCCTTCATCAGGGCTTCCATCATTTTTCACACCCGGAGGGACCCCCAAGAACGACCTGGATACAATCCCAAGGGCTCTCCTACCGTCACGGGCCAACGCCCCCGAGGGTTTCGGACAACAAATCGATAAAAATCCCATGTTGTGAATATGGTCAGCGGTCGATGCTCATTTGTTGTTCCCACCTCAGGATAACGTGATACGAGGACTGTTTTTTCCGCCATGGTTAACGGTTTTCCTCTATCTCCGCGCCAACCCCCTTAAGCCCAAAATGTCAGTTACACGATTCATATCCTTCCCCAGTCTCATCATGTCCAAGTAGAGTCTCAGAACTCTTGGTACTATTCCTTCGTGCACGTCTGTGCATTGGGGGAACAAAGCTGTGTCAAAGGTGTCCTTCTGGGATCTTCACTGACTCCCCCTAGTTGAATGTGTCAGGAATTGCGATAAGGATATTCCCCCTTGTTTCCCACACCGAGTTTAACTCACGTGGGCTTAGGGATCGGGCTGAGGTCTTCGCTTACCTGGAAAATTGTCATCCACTCATGGTCCGAGCTCCAAAGACCATAAACTAAGATCTCCCAAGAACTACGTCTGGCTTGATTCCCATCCTCATGGAATACATAGGAACACCCAGACCTCCTGTCTTTGGGTCCAGCTTGAGTTCAGCATCCTGCCTTTGGGACCCTGACTACGGGATTATATGTTGTGGTGCAGGATTATGTCCTCATTCACATCAGTTGTGTAGCACAACACCATACACATTCCCCACCTATCATCGTCTCTTCTAAGTCTGTGATGAATGACGTTAAAATGCATGCTAGGTCCTATCACATGACCCTAAACTGTGACATTATCGTCCTGGCCACACGATGAAAAACGGAACTTCATTTTGATAACCACATTGTAGAGGACATCACCTTGGGTATTGGT
This sequence comes from Viscum album, assembly GCA_963277665.1. Lineage (NCBI taxonomy): Eukaryota > Viridiplantae > Streptophyta > Magnoliopsida > Santalales > Viscaceae > Viscum > Viscum album. The sequence goes on from OY728137.1 coordinate 121,390,230, forward strand.
CACATGCCATGCCATTTGTCAACGCCTATCACAGATTGATTCTTGTGCCGACACCAGGGTATCCTACCCTAGGCCTGTCACTTAACAAAAAAAAACCACCCATCTTAAAGGAAAAACAAGATTTATCAAATTCCACTTCTTTTAGTGCAAGGGCCACGCCCACACTCCCCTTTTTTTTTCTGGCACTGGTACCTTACCGTGCCACCCTTGAGAACTACGCATGGCTTGATTCCCATCCTCATGGGATACGTAGGAGCGCTCAGGACCTTCCCCGTGGGCCCAGCCTAACTTTCTCTTTCGGTCCCTTGACCTAAAGCCTCTCCCAAGGGGGTCGTGTGGTGTGTTATGGGATTATGTCCTCATTCACATCAGGTTGTTCACCACACCGAACACACCCCCTGTTCCCATTCACGCCAGGTGTTTGAGTTACTCCACCGTGTGCCTCCTATGTTTCCTCCCACCCATGGTCTGAATTCTACGACCCTAAACTAAAATCTCCCTATTGGAAAGGACTCTTCTCCCTCTATCTAATATGTCTCGTTGTCGTATTCAGATGTGTTTTGACAAAGAGCCAGAAGTGTGGGATTTTCATGGGTACATTCCCCTCGTCCCATGACCAAGCTTTGTGAGATCGCTATTTGGATCCTCATCCTCTTCCATATCCAAGAGGACCCTCATACGACATGGATTCTAGGCTTAAGGGCTCTCTATGAATGCTGGACCTAAGGGCCCTCCAATCGTTTCGGGCCAACGTCCCTACGGATCTCTGAAAAAATTTGTGACATGGTCCTGTGTTTCGAACATGGTCAATGGTCGACCCTCATTTGTCTGTCCCCATTCTAGGCTAACACGATATGGATGCTATGTTTTCACCATGATTAATAGTTATCCTCTATCATCACATCACCGTCATTGTGATCCAAATCTCGAGCATCATGATTCACATGTTTACACTTCCTCATGTTCGGGTGGAATTCCAGCATGCTCGGATCTATCTCTTCACGCATCTAGGTGCACCACATGATCGTGTTAGTGTCATTGAGCTGGTATTCACCGAGCATACCTTTTCCCTAACCTTCCCCTTTCTGTGTCGGGAAAGTCCCACCACTACTTGTTTCCCACACCGAGCATGACTCATGTGGGCTTAGTAGTTTTGGCGGGATGTGTACCAACACGTCCAGGCTTCTCATCATCCCACATGGTGTTAAAATGCGCTTTTAGAACTACGTATGGCTTGATTCCCATCCTCATGGGGTATGTAGGAATGCCCGAACACTCTGCTTCGGGCCCAGCCTAATCCTCGCTCTTGGTCCCTCGACCTGGAGAGTTTCCTCCAGGGGTACGTGGTGTGATTTGGACTCCAAGTCCTCATTCACATCGATTTCATAACTACCAAACCATCTTCTCCCCGGGCTCTTCTCTTTCACTCCATATCCTATCGTATGGCGTTAAACTACAGGAGTCCATATGTCCTCAACGCATGACACTAAACTACGGTTCTACCCTAAACAAGTTCGGGATGCCCCATGTTAATCATGGGAGGAACCAGAGCCTCTGCCAGAGAGGATTTCACCTACCAGTGTTGGTCTATGACTACATTGTGGTTCCAGAACTACGTGTGGCTTGATTCCCATCCTCATGGGATACGTAGAGACACCTTGGTATTTTTCCGAGGGTCCATCCCATAGAAATCATTAATCCTATCCTTCCCCTTTCCGACCCCCTGGCCGGACCCCTCGCTAGAGAGGCCCTGTCCCAAAGAAGGAAGGATCCATAACCAAACCAATGCACCCATCTGGAATACTCCCACCACGGTGGTGTAATTACGTGAGTGTTGGATTCTATTCGGACAAACCATCACTCCATATTCCACGCTTTGTGTGCCCCCTTATTCGGACCTTCATCCCCTTTCATGTCTGAAAGGACCCCCTAACGGCCTGGTCTCATGCCTCATCGGCTCACCTACCATCCTGGGCTAACGTCCAAGAAGACTGGTCATGTTTGGGGGGACCCCCTAACAGTATGGATGCTCGACCTATGGTCCGCCTACTGTCCTAGGCCATTGTCCCGAAGGATTGATCGACAACATTTGTGACATGGTCCTGTGTTTCGAACATGGTCAACGGTCGACACGCATATGTTGTCCCCATTTCAGGCTAACGCAGTAAGGATATCATTTCTCTACCACGGTTAACGATCGTCCTTTATTGTCACGCCATCCCCACAGTGTTCCAAATCATGGGAATCGTAATTCACGCTTCCCATTTCCATCTGTTCGAACTGATTTCAGCGCCCCTGGCGTTTCACCTTTCGTGCATGAGGGCATGCTGGAGAAACTGTAATTCGGCTATTTTGAGAACTTCTTTCTCTGGCCAGGCCTCTCCCATATTTCGGAAATCCGGGCTGGTTATCCAAACCCCGGATGCCCGAAGCTTGGTTTCCACTCCTATGTTGAGTGGGACGAGAAGAAAACTATCCCCTGTTTCTCACATCAGGATTGACCCATGTGAGCTTGGGGAATTATCGCCAAACATCCTGCAAACATCGTAGGGATGTAATGAACCGATTCAAACAGTGGAAATCATCCATGATACGACATTGAAAACAAAGAAGGAAGAAATTGAAGCATGAACGTACCATTAAGAAGTTTGTAATTTGTTACAGTACCCGAGGGTCGACTCCCCCGATGGACAGGTTGACCCCATCAAAAGAACGTTGCAGCTCCACCACCCTTCGACTTGTGGCGTCCAAAACTTGCTGCTGCTGACTCAGCTCCCGCTCCTCCTCAGCAGCGGTGGGGCGCAGTTCGTCAGCCTTGGCTCTAGCCCTCTCTACGACAGCCTGAATGGAAGCCCTCTTTCCAGAAGCCTGCCTAATATGCTCTTCTGCCTCTACCAGCTGGGTCTTTAACCGTGAGATCAACTCAGATTGTGCATTAAGAGAGGCTGAGTGCTCATCCACCTGGGTCTGCAGCTATTGGACCTCGCTTTTAGCCTCCGGGAGCTTCTTGATGTTTGTCGCCTTCCTCTGCTGCCAGCCCACGCTGAGCCCGCGATCATACTCCCAGATCTTCTCGGCCATGAGATATCGGATGAGCACATGAGGATGTTGGGCATCCACTCCCCCAGTGCACAGTTCACGAATCCGCGAGCGAAGTCTGTCCATTTAGTACAGCCATAGTGCTTGGGGGGTTCCCTTGATGAAGCGCGTGATTAGCTTCCACGATCGGCGACAGACTATGCTGCTCTCCTCCTCGTCGGAGGCCATTTCATCCCAGTCTGTGCGAATGGAAGGCTCGTACGCAGGATACGCCCGTAGGAAGTCCTTGGAAGGATCTGCATCTGGTGTTGAATCCGGCACAACATCTGGCGCTGGAGTAGGTGTGATGGGACTTAGGTCGGCCGATTGATCCTCGTCATCAGAACCCACCTCAATAACCTTAGGAACGATCCTACTGGTGGCCCCAGTGATGATAGTGTGTGTTGCAGCTCGGGGAGATGAGGGGACTATCTCCACCATCACCGGCATGCCCCTAGGAGGGATGCTGCCAAACATCCCGACCAACCTTACCGCAACATCCCACGCCAGTCAAAGAACTGTACGACAGAGAAGGACACAAACATTAGTTCGCGCCATATACATATGACAACAATGAATCCGGTAGAGGAAACCTACAGAGATCGACCTCCTGGTGCTTCTCTTGATTCGATACTGATGGGACCCCGAGGCATCACCCTCCATATACTGTTGGATGGTCTAGATATTCCTGAGGAACCACCTCGGGTGCTCTGGCCCCACTAGACACAAAACTACACACAGTCGTAGGCGCGGGTTCTGAAGGTCATGCATCGTCACCCGCCAAGGGGCGAGAGCGAGGCCTGCATACAAGTTCCTCCTACATGGTTCAAACATCGGTGAGAAATCCGTGATAGCCCGAGAACGGACCGTAAGGAAAGAAGTTCAGAATGCTACCTCGAGAGCCTCTGCGAAATCATTAGAATCTGAGTCTTGGTCTCCAACTTCGCCCTCCTCCAAAGGGCTCCCTCCGCCAGCCTCATCCTCTCGAGAGGAGTCCTCTGATTCTTCCGACAGGGGGAAGCACTCCCTCAGATCAGCAGCTGACAACTATGGGGGGACCATCCAATCCAGCAGTACCCTCACCCGGTCCTTCATTGGGCGTGGGACACCACTGGAGTGAACGCAGTCCTCCAGCTCGTCCAAGTATTGCTCTGCCTCCGCCGGAGACGCCATGAAACCAGCCCGAACTAGGCCTATGCCCGGTAACTCCATCCCGAGGTGATTCAAGTGCGCCCATATCTAGGGTGGACTAAGGAATTGCCAGTTGACATCCCAAATGTCCCAGGACTCCGAGAAGACGACATCCCCTGCCATGTCGATATGACGCAACCGCTTCCCCAGAGCCTGAGTGGATATCCTACGAAATCCCCTCGGCGGTCGCCCCTCCCGATGGACCTACTCTTCCAGAATCACCGAGTCTGCCGCTGCTGCCACACCCTCGGCCAGTTCGGGTCTTGCCGCTATGGCAGCCCCGCCACCGTGAGAGGCCCTTACTGCCCTACGACCCCGACCTCGGGATAGAGGAGGCCCGCCGTCGCCAACCCGAATGGTTGGCTGCTTCAGCATCTCCCCCGGATAAGCAGCCTCCCAGCTAATGGTATACTCCCTCACCAATCTGAAAGTGGCGGTGGATGGAGGAAATGCAATTCGCATCTTCCCATATTCCCACATGAACATGATCCACAATTTCCTCATCACACATGGGTGATCCTCGTGACGCACCTCCCAGTAGACCTGCGGGGTCAGCCGCTGGAGGCACCAGAACTGCCTCGCAAACCGATGCGGGGTGTGCGATTCACAGAGCGACTCAAGATCCACTCGTGCCACAAAAACTCTTCCTCAAAAGGCCATGAGATAAGATCGGTTCTCTTCCATTCCCTACCTGTTGTCAGTGAGTATCCCCGTCGGCAATGGGAATGGGTGGAAGTTAAACTCATCCGCCCTCCACACACGGTTCAGCACCATCAGCACAGTTAGTTTGAATGGGAAGCTCTCAGCCGCATTCAGAATAGAGGGGTGGAAGTTTGATCCCGATGAAGAGATAGGGTTTGGATATTCATAAATCCCCCTGATGTGCGCCGCAATCCACCCATATAGAAGGTGGAAGGGCCCGAATATCCTTGGCGGATTCTTTCCCTCGCTAACGTGCCGTGGCATCCTGTACAGCTTGGCAAGCATTGGAATCCCCAGATTAACCCGCTGCCCTATGGCCAGCATAGATGCCATGATAAACGAGCTGGGTCGCACCCCCATGCTGGTATCCCTCACTGGAAGGATCCAACCGCAGATAAGGGCCGCAATGAACCCTGCCAGCCTGACTATCGGCTGCTGTTCAATGATGACACTGAAACCCCAAGTCTTCCATTGGCTGTCCTCCAAGACTCTCCAATACAAGTGCTCCTTACCCCTTTGAGCCACCTTCGGACAAGTTCGAGGCCTCGGAGGGAACTCTAGATTTTCCGGGAAATTCAGGAACTGCTTGAACCACTTCTTAAAGTGGACATCTCTCACCGCTTCCTTGTCCTCTCCAAGGACCAATGCCATCAGTACCGACGCCAGTCACGACATCTGTTCCATATCCTCCCACGTTCTCATGATGGGGAGGAACTCATCATACATGGCCCCGAAGATCAGGACCCCCGAAATCTAATGGACATCCCACAGACTGATTCCCACCTCCCCATGGTGCAGGTGAAAAGTATTGGTCCTAGACGACCATCTGCTCAGTAGCTCTGACATCAGTTGTTTCGGTTGGTAAATGTGGAATTGGGAGGCCCATGTCGCCTCATACAAACCCACTCTCCTCATCTCAGCCCCAAACTCCTCACATGAGGCGAGTACCCAGTAGGCCCATTCCCAGTCATTGGTGAATTTGCCGCCCTGGCGTAGGTCCCACTCATTGGACCACCCCTTCTTCGAATCCTGCAAAGCCGCCTTCATCATGGTACGGTACAGAGGAGGGGATGTCTCTGGTTGTAGTGGCTTCCCATCAATATTGTTCACATGGTTGTAGAGATAGTCGGCGGTGACATGTGTGAAGTCCTCCCGTGCATGACCATCGGCCGCCCTGAACCACTGGCGCTGACATGGCGTGCTCCTAAACCAGCAATCTGGTTCGTCCCTACTCACCTCAGGGATGAAGATGTCATTCCTCAACCCGAATCCATACAAGGGCATATTCTTGCACTGTGAATAGTTCTTCTGTCCCTCCGATAACAGTTCTATCAAAGAAGTATGGGCCGAGTGGCTTCAGACCATCTCCCCAAGGCCCAAACAGTTGGCCAAATCATCCCTCCGGGCAGCGTCTGCAAGCACCCCCAATACAGCTTCTCGATGGGCCATTTCGGATTCGTCACTCAGAAAAGAATTTTTTTAGGCTGGATCGCAAAGCTTTCTCACGAAGATCTCTCGCGAAGATCAGGTGCAAAACCAAGCCGTAGAGTCTGTCCTAGGCCGACAAACAGAAGTTCGCTTGGTGCGGTCGCGGAGTCAGAGACTCGCGGTTCGCCGCGAAGCTCGATTCGCGGAGAGCAGGCGCGGAGTACGCAGAGCTTCGCGAAGTCGAGAGTGAAAAAGGACAAAATTCATGAGATGAAAAAAGAGAGGTCTGCCCCCTATTTATAGGCGGTGAATTCGGAGCTTCGCGGCGCACCCCGCCCGTGCGGAGCATCGCAGTGCGTCCGGACCGCGGGCCCCTTCGCGAGGACGCATCACGAACTGCTGATAATTTTGGCGATTTTCCCTCAGACTTCGACCCTTCATCCCACCGCAGCTCCAAGTCTGAGGGGGGGGGGCATTTGTTGGCGCCAAAAATATGGAATGGAAAGAAGGGGCGAAAAAGAAGCCCCGCATGCTGCCTCATGAAGCTCCGACTCGAAGCTCCCCCGAGAATTGCGGCACTGCGAAGCGCATGAGGCGGTACCGCTCCACGAACGGCCTAACATTCGTGAGCCCGCTGCGAAGCACAAGTGGTGGTAGTGCTCCGCGAAAGGCATGACGTTCGCGAGCCCGCCGCGAAGCACAGGAGGCGGTACCGCTCTGCGAACGGCCATAATTTCGCATGCCCGCCGCGAAGCACCCGCCGCCCCTTCGCGCCGCGTGAGTTCTGCTTTGCAGTGCCCATTGCCTATAAATACTGGGTTCCTTCTAAGTCTAGGAGATGAACAATCTGAACTTTTGGCTTCTCAACCCTTGAATCGCAAAGCACCCTTCGCCCCGGGAATTATGAGCTCCGCGAGGTATTTTTACTTCGCGAGAGGTCTTCGCCTTGTCTCGTTTTGAGCCCCTCTTCCGAGAGGGATGCCCTTCACGAAGTCCAAGGGAATTCGTGAAGGAGGGGGATTCTCAAGGGAATTCGGACAGTTGTGGAGTGCTTATTCTTCGCGAAACACCCATCCTGTACTAGTGATCCCCATACCAAGGCAGGGACGCCGCATATCGCGAAGCACATTGCTTCACACCACCTTTCTTCGTGAGGCACCTCTGCTTTGTGAGGCAGTGCTCCGCAAATACTATTCCACTTCGTGAAGCACCCACCATTCACACCTCTGCCCCATGCTAAGGCCAAGGCACTCCACTCCGCGAAGCACACTCCTTTGCATGGCAATTCATCTTCCCGTGCGACCCTCCAGGTTTGCACGATGTGATTTCAAAGTCCCGTGGACAACACCACTCGTAGCATTGCTTCGCCTAATGCTTCTTCGCATAGGAATGCTAACGACTATTGCTCCTTCGCATAGCCATGCTAACGTGGACCACTCGATGGTTAGCTCTGTGATCCCCCTTGACCACGGCCTTACTGGTACCTTCCCTCCCCCAAGGAGCAGAGGGTGATAGTCATGTAAGTCCAAGGGGTGCGCAGTAAACCCACCTCGTCCGAGCTGCAGGACATTAAACTACCAAGAACCTCGTCCTCAACACATTGCGTTAAAATTTGACCTGACCCCGTGCCTCGCACGCAGGGTCCCCCCAGCTCGGACATTCTTTATGACACTCGTCTCCATAGGAATGGAATCACCCCCCACAAGGGATGATATCCTCCTTATCGGAGCGACATATGTCCACAGGAGAAGGGAAAACACCTTGGTGTAAGCCCCTATCCCCTCTTGCGGAAGGTAGAACCCATGCACCTCCGTAATTTCCCACTGCCAAGGTCAGTGGAGGGCACGATACGGAATGAGGCACCTACCACCATTGGTCCCAAATCCCTCTCTCGCTGTGCTTTGCCGCACTTTGGGCCTCCATCCCAGAGTAAGTCCCACCACCATGGGTCGCCTAACGCGTAAGCCCCTCTTCGCTTCTCACGGACGCACCCTTCGTGATGTGATTGTCACGTCCTTCTGCCTCTTGTTTCTCACATCAAGCATGACTCACATGGGCTTAGAGTGAGCATCAGCCATGGAAATTCACTCATCCAGCATGACGTTAAACTGTATGCCCTCTTCCAACATGATGTTAAATTGTATGCCCTTGTCCCGCATGACATTAAACTGCACACCCATTTGAACTATGAGGTATTTGATCCATGTCACGACATGGTACGTAGGAAGCCTCCACGAGGTTCAAGCCCACCCGTCATTCCTTCACGTCGAGTTCTACCTTCATCCAGTATGACGTTAAACTGCATTCCAGTCCGACGACAATCCGTTGTGACCAACCCGAACTATGAGGACTTTGATCCATGTCAAGGTATGTTGCGTAGGAAGCCTCCCTGAGGTTCAAGCCCATCTCCCATCAGACCAAGGTCCCTTTCTCACGTCGGTTCTCCGACACCCACCATCCCGAACTATGAGGACTTTGATCCATGTTAAGGCATGGTATGTAGGAAGCCTCACGAGGTTCAAGCCCACCACTAGTGGACCCCTGGGTTCACCTTCACGTCGGTTCACCGATGAAGCCCCTTTGAACTATGAGGTCTTTGATCCATGTCAAGGCATGGTACGTAAGAAGCCTTCCAGAGGTCCAATCCCACCACCCGTTAGTCACTCCGACCTTCTTCACGTCGGTTCATCAACACCCGGGCAGCTTAGTGTGCAAGCCCCACACCATCTGGACCAAGGTCCTTGCTCGCATCGGTTCGCCGACACACCATTTGAACTACGAGGACTTTGATCCATGTCAAAGCATGGTACGTAGGAAGACTTCATGAGGTTCAAGCCCACCACCAGCGGAACCCCCGGGTTCACCTTCATGTCGGTTCGCTGACGATGTCCATCGGACCAAGGCCTGCATTCACGTCGGCTTGCCAGCACCATCCTGAAATATGCAGACTTTGATTCCCTGCCATGGGGATACGTAAGAGGTCTTTTCGAGGCTGAAGCCCAAATTTACCATCGCCCTTACGATGGTTCCGTTTCATTCCCCCTCCACTTCATTCACCCATCCATCATCCATCCTGATTCTCACCTGGACCGCCATATCCCGGCAAGATCATCCCATTCCGCTCCTCTTCACAGCATTCAGGAAGCCGCCCACAGGTTGGCCCCAATATCGACATCCCTTCAAGGAAAATTCCTCAATCCGATCCATTCCAGTCAATGCTCTGATTGGGCCAATCCGTCTCTGCTGGACGTTAAACCTGTGGCATACCCTGTGTTAAACATATGAAGCTGAGGAAAACCTCAGAAATATGCCTACGGTATATAATTCCCCACGCTCGATTTGGGATGCCTCGGGCTTCCACGCCCTCGAGAAGCCCTATGACAAGGTACAAAAGGCAGACACGCCAGTCCCCCTATGTTCAGACACACTACTGATGCCTCGACATGACTACTCCCCTGACTGAAGGTTGCTGCCCTGACCGAACCCTTTGGAATGTCCTAACAGAAGTAGTGTAATTAACCGGCGTCCATGGAAACATGGCACTAGGAAGAGTTTCACAAACAATGTATTAAATCTAAAAGGGAGACCCAGACTAGGTGACGAGTTCCGAGGAGGATTCCATGGAAGGAAGAACCAATATCCCATCATCCCGGTTTCGATCAAGGAGAAGAAGTACCTGAATAAGGAGCGAATGCCGCCCACCTTTGGAAAGCGGGAATGCGGGGCAACAATAGGGCGTCCTCCAGAGACAGATGTGCACGCCCCGACGAAAGCATCGGAAACAACATGTTATATTAACTCACATGGGAACCTAAATAATTATAATAATGGTTTAAAAATAATTTATTATATTTTTCAATTATGAATTCTACTTTAGGTAACATTCCATATAAGGGTTTTCAAAATTAAATAGATGTTCACAAAAAAATACACTAAGTTGGTTTTTATAAAAATTTAAAAAAATTAGGAAAAAAATATTGAATTTAAATCATTTTAAGAAAGGAATAAAAATTAAATTCATGAAGAAAATTTTTATAAAAGGAAAGTAAGTAACACATTCAATTCTTAATAATGTTTCAAACACATGGATTTGACTGATTAATCACCATTTTTCTATTTACTTTCAAACTATAAGATTAATCATGCAAAAAATAATAGTTCATTTTCAGACAAAGCATGGGAAAATCAAAGAAACAAACCAAAATATAGTTGATTTATTTAATTAATTTTCATAAATTATTAAAACCACTTCATTAAATCACAAGAAAAATCAATCATGATACACATAACTCTCACAGTAATCTTCATTAAAAGTGGTTCCACCTCACTTGATGATTCATTAGTCTCAAATACCTTACATTAGAACACATGGGCCCCTAAAATTGAGTTTTCTATCTGGTATTCTCTAGTCTATCTCATGAACCAGGATTAGATTACATCACTTCCCTACCAACCCATGCAATCACCACTATTCCTAACTTCAAATTCCATAAAATATCTAAACTTTTATCCTATGATACCACTATTTCATGACTCCTCCCTAAAAATATTCCATAATGAAGGGAGAGAGATAATGACCCCTATTTCCCTCCTCTTGTTGGCCATGTGTTGAAGAATAACACTGAAGGTATAAAAATCTAATGAAATATGAGGAATTTCCCTCTATCTTAATATAGGATTGATAGAGAAGAAGAATAAAACACAATAAAATACATGACATAATATAAAAATGAAACACAACCATCCCACAATGTATGCATATATAAAATTGAAACAAAAAATCCTGTAAATGAAATAATAAAAAAATGTAAAAAATAAAATAAAAGCTAAGGTTGTGACACAATAACAACTCCAATGTTCCTATCTATTAATATCCAACATGGTCCATGATGTTTTCATGGAAATCTAAAAAACTATTTATATATATGTTAGGTGAGAATACAGGCATACATAGTTGTGAATCCTATTCCACCAACGCAAATATTAAAAGAGCTTACTAATACAGCCATGATAAAAAAGTAGAACCAAGACAACCAAAATAGGTCAAATGTCCATCCCAACCTCACTAAGGTATGTTTCATAAATAATTAAAGACAATATTAACAACTTTATATGAAGTATATAGATATAGGGTACCCTACACTACTTTCCCACTAATTTTACACTCTCACACCCCAACATTATACATCATGGAGATCCACCCCCTTATTTATAACATCTCATCACATCACATCACATACTGTCACATCATATACCACCCTCAAACACCTCATCCATGACCTCAAATCATAGTCATAACCATATAAGTATGGAATCATGAACATGTAGGAAATCAACCTGATGTCCTCCTCTTACCATACCTGACCCCACCATAAATTACCTCACCATATCCCCCAAAAATGCCTAGGTCATCACATATCACCTCACCCGAAGAAACTTGGGCCATATTATCACAAAAAACACATCTTGAGAGCAACAATTTCGATTTCAATCTATCACAGCCCATTCATTTCATCACCGCATGGAAGAGGGAGTGGGGAAGAGAGGGTAGCTATCTATCAGTCTTTACCATCAGGATGTTTGAAAAAACACTCCAAAATATTTGGTTTTGGGAACTAAGTGCTCTATATGGGTGGGGTGAATATATAAAATAATAATGATCATACATTATTTATATATATAATATCATATAACACAAGCCCAACCTATGGGTTTACAAACAGATCACCAACCAACACACAACATTTCCCACATTCGTTGTAACCTCTAAATTCATAAGACCACACAACCTTCCAAAAGCCACATTCCACATTCCAAAACCCCTTTAAAATAAATTAGTTTTCTATATTTAACATTATAATAAAATTTAATTTAAATATCCAACTCATTATATTATTTATATAACATTTAATTTATTCAAAAAACATTTTCACATTTAACCCACTATACATTCTAATTCAACATTTGTTAAAAATTTCATCCATCTCCTCTTTCCAACAAACCCACGCACCACTACCGCATTCCTAGCCACATAGCACAACAACCACCACATCACCACCACTTTCCAACACAATCTCCCTACTATATAACCTCAACACCCATCACACATTTTCCCATATGGCATAAAAATAACACATCACTACCACACCTCATATCATAAAAAACTATATCATCTTACACAACAATACTTAAAGGCATTGTCATGGGTGCTTTCAAATGATGTTTAGTTTTGGATTACATAGGTGCAACAGAGTGGCTGACTAAGGTCGTCTCTCAAAGGAGGAAGCAACTTAAAACAACTTCTTAAAGGTATTCTAAAAATAAAATAAAATAGAATAAAAAAACTACTTGAAAGGATGGGGGGGGGGTTGTTTATCATTTATAAAACTAGAAGAAGTTTTCAGGAAGAAGATTTCATTTTTTTGTTTTTATTTTTGAAATGAAGTTCGATTAAAAAGATACAACAAGAAGATGTTTTGTAGAACATATTTATAAGAATAATCAATCTAACTCTAAATCTTCACTCGATTATTTATCATTACAATCTAAATTTATATACACTTAATTATGACACCCTAACTTGTAAACCCTCTAACCCTACGAGAATTAACTTTACCACAAAAATGAAGTGAATTAAACCCTAGGCTTGCTTTGAAACATGTAATCGCGACACCCTGCTTTGATTAATGTTATAAATATAGATTATGATCAGTGCTAAATTAAGGCACATGTACAATCTGGAAAATTAGGATTAATTGATCTTAGTTATTATATTCTATCTCTAAAATTTGTCCCATATGGTCTTGTTTTACCGATTAAGTTTGCGCTCTCACAATTTACACAATACTCGCCCTCACATGTTTTTGTGTCAATTGATAAATTCACCGACTAGTTTCATTTAAATTAAAAACTAAATTAATAGATCATATTAATTGAATTAAAGTATCTCTTTGATTCAAAATAAATGAATGAAGAAGTTTAGAGGTAGATCGATTACTAAAAAGAACAACTCTTCCATGAGCGGTGTAGTCATCGAAGAGACGTTTGGCATGTGCAAAGGTTTAGAAAGGGTAGAACCCAATCAAGATTTTACTCTTGATTCCAGTACATAAAAAAAGATTAATAGAATAATAAATTTGAATAAAAAAGAAGAAAACAGAAGAAATAAAATAAGAAAAAAGAAGTTTATTATGGAAACACAAACATTGCTACATGAAGAAGAAGAAGAAGGCTTCAACGAAGGGATCCTTTCTTCAAGAGCCACCCTTATTGAATTGATTAGAGAATTAGTGTGGAACCTATTATCCTCTTCCCTCAACTTCCTAATTCACTTTAAAAACCCTCAGAATGAGAAAAAAACTAATTTATAGAGTGGAGGGAAGGCTAGGTTTAAATAGGTATCAAGTGTGAATGGGGAATCTCAGCCAAATACTTTAAGCCAACTTGAACCACACATTTGACCTCCAAAACTCGAGACCCAGCTATTCTTCCATTAGAACGATTTGTGTAAAATTGGATTGGAGAGATCCTATAAAAATATTGGCCACATCCAAGCTTGGATGAAGGTGTTATGGCCCAAATACAGAACTAATTTCCAATCTAGCGGGTCCATCCCACCTTTTCCTTGATTGTCCATTTAGTCCAACCAAATAAAAGATTTTTCTCCAATATCCTGATCAAAGGTTGTATAAAATTAAGTGAGGAACACTTTTGCACAATTTTAAGTTCCCAAAAGTCATATTAGAATATTTATGTGTGAAATACTACAATGCATTTTAAAAGGGTGAAACTGGAATTTTCATCAAATTTTCAAATGAATGATCTAATCCCAAATATTTCATAAATGAACATATTTGGCACAATATGAGGAAATTATGTCATTTATTATCAATAAAATTTTCAACAAAATAGTGTTTTATCAACTCTCCCACGCTTACCCTTTTTCACACCTAGGCAAAACCTCATATTAAGTACACATCAATATCAAATCAAATCAAATTTTAAAACACATGTCCTTGAGATCCAACAATTCCACACCAACAAAAAAAAGATATGATGCCTCATAAAAAACCATTATCTCAAGTTCTCCATTTATATCATTCAATATATTTTCACTTCATTTATCCTCCCATGCACAAAACAGTTACCGCACTTGAATTTTCTCTTATCACACAAATGTTAATTTTTTAGTAATGTCTTTCTCATCCAAACTCATACAAGGGTCACCATAGGCTTGATAAATTCTGACATCACCACCCTATGTGAGTCAAGGATAGATGTTTAACATGAGGACTTTTGAGGGTTTTTATGTGGCTTTCAGTAGGTAGGATTAAGATGTGAAAAATTCAAAGGCTGAATGAGGGGGGCTTGACTCTTTTTGAAGCAAAATTGCATTATTCTAATTGTCACTCAAGTATTGTCTCCTCATCACACCTCTTTATATGAATTTATATCCATCTTCATGAATAATCATGGAAATTTTACACCATTCACCACTTCAGCAACACAAATTTCAATCCTCTCAAACATAGTTTTTCATGAAAGCTCCAGATAGGCAAAACTTTCAACAGAATGATTTTTTTCAGTAGAAAACATGTCTTTTTGGAAATTTATTTTCCATCAAATGTATCCAAAAATGTGGTACCATAACATAAGATAGCTTCCCCCACACTAAAGTTCAACTAGATTATGAAATTTCACTTCAAGAGTTGGTTGGATATGGAAAATTGCCTTGTAATGTGGCTAACCTAACAGGATGTTCATGGATTATAAGGGATACAAGGATTAAATGTTCAAGGTAGGCCATTATAAAAATGGATTCTTTGAAATAGGGGCTTCAATACCAAAAAAATGCCTAAATTATTTAAAAATAAGTACCTCAAACCCTCAAGTTTTGATAGGAATAAATCAAATTCTGGTTAAATCAAGCATGATTTGGTTCTCTCAAGAAACGAGGTAAATGTAAAGATTACGAAAATAATGGTTCAGAAGCCTCACAAGAAGGTGATTTCAAATATAAAGACAGTGAGATGTGGCATGTGATTCAAAATTCATAGTACTTTTCATGAAATTACTTAAGATTTTAACTCGAAACAAAGTCATTTTCATCATTCATTTAAGCTTAGTTTCAAGGGAGAAATTGTTTCACTTATTTATATGAATTTCAAAATTGGAATGATAATCATTTAAGATCAAAAGTTTCTAAAAATCACAAAAAAATGAATAATAAACACACAAAATTTGAAAAACACACAATTTTTTTGAAAATCCTTGAAAAACCCGGAAAACAATTGAAATTACAAACTAAAAGCTTCCCTCCCCCACACTTAAAATATTGCATTGTCCTCAATGTGAACCCATGAGATGATATATGCACATGAAATATATAATTTTAAATAGGACAAAGAATAAATAAGTGAAAGGTTTAGGAATAGCCTGATATGCTCAAGTGATGATGGGTCAGGTAATGTGATGAAATCCACTACATTAGTAGGAAGTCCCTCAATGTATCTCTTCAAACATTTCCCATTGACTGTAAAGGGAATTCTTGTGTACTCTTGAGTGATCTACACTGAACCATAAGGAAAAACATTATTTCCAACATAAGGACCTAACCATCTGGAAGGCAACTTACCATTCATTAGCTTCAGTCATGAACTATAGAGAAGAACTTTCTCTCCAACATGAAACTCCATTTGTTGGATCATTTTTTCATGAGATTCTTTGGTTCTTTACTTATAGAGACTTGAGTTCTCATATGTATAGAATCAAATATTCTCAAGATCTTGAATTTGTAGCTTCCTTTGGATTCCAACTTGGGCCAAATCCATGTTGCATTTCTTTATAGCCCAAAAATCCTGATACTCAACTTCCACGGGGAGATGGCATGGTTTCCCAAAAACAATCTGAAATGGGGACATACCAATGGGTGTATGGTATGATGTCATATAATCCCACAATTCATCATCAAAGCACTTTCTCCAATCTATCCTATTTGGTTGCCTGGTTTTCTCCAAAATTTGTTTCAACTCATGATTTGAAACCTCAACCTGGACGTTTGTTTGGGGGAGGTATGGTGTTGATATTTTGTGTGTCACCCCATACTTCTAAATAAGGGAAGAAAGATTATGAATGTAGAAGTGTGTCCCTTGGTCACTGATGATGGCCTTCGGTACTCCAAACCTACAAAAAATATGGGCTTTGACAAAGTCCACTTCTACATAAGAATCAACAGTCCTAGTGGCTTTATCCTCCACCCATTTACTAACATAATCAACAACAACCAAAATGTACAAAAAACTAAAGGAACTAGGAAAACGACCCATAAAATCGATGCCCCATACATCAAAAATCTCATAGAATAGTATGGGTTGTTGGGGCATCTCATGTCTCCTAGAAATGTTCCCAGCGTGTTGGCATTGAGAGCATGACTTACAAACATATGGGCATCATGGAATAAGATAGGACAATATAATCAAGAGTCTAAAACATTCCTAGTTGTATATTGGGGTCCAAAGTGTCCACCATAAGAAAGTGTATGACATAATTGTAGAACAGACTCAAACTCATCATCAGGAGCACACATCCTATTAACTTGGTCACTACACATGCACCATTAGTATGGATCATCCCAAACATAAAATCTTGAATCACTCTTTAATTTTGGGACTGGATGTTTTTTTTAATTTGTAGGGATTTCAGAGGAAACAAGGTAGTTATCTAAATTTTCATACCATGGATGCATACCTGAGATGGAATAAAGATGATCATCGGGGAAAGTGTCCCAAAGTGGTACCTGTTCCAAGGTGTCATCCTCTAGTGTGTGAGTAAGCCTACTCATGTGGTCTGCTACTCGGTTTTCTGACCACTTCATTACCTTTATCTCAATGTCAAATTCCTAAATAAGTAGAATCCATCAGATTAGCCTGGGCTTTACATCCGACTTCTTAAATAGGTACCCCAGAGCTGCATGGTTAGAAAAAACAACTACTTTAGATCCCAATAAATATGAATGGAATTTATCTAATGAAAATATGACAGCAAGAAACTCCTTTTCCATGGTTTTGTAGTTTGATTGGGCTGAATCTAGTGTCCTCGATGCATAAGAAATCACATATGAATGTACCTCCACCCTCTGAGATTAGACAGCCCCAACTACGAAGTTAGAGGCGTCACACATAAGCTCAAAAGGAATATCCCACTGTGGGGGTTGTATAAACGGTGGAGTGGTCAGAAACTTGTTTATCTCATCAAAGGAAGTTCTGCAAGAATCATCAAACATAAAATCAGAATCCCTTTGATGTAATCATCACATAAGAAGAGAAATCTTACTAAAATCTATAATTAAGCGTCGATAAAATCATTCATTCCCTAGGAAAGATATAGCATCACACACACCCGAAGGATATGGTAAGGATTAAATAATGTTTATGTTAGATCTATCAACCTCTATCCCATGTTTTGACACTACATTCCATAAGATAGTGCCATGCTCTACCAGGAAATGAAACTTTTAAAAGTTCAAGACCAGATTCTTCTCAATACAACGATTCAACACCATTCCCAAACTAGAGATAAAATCATAAAATGTAGAACCATACACTGTAAAATCATCCATAAATACCTCAATGCATGTCTCAATAAAATCAGAAAAAATACTCACCATGAATCTTTGGAAGGTACCTGGGGCGTTGCATAGTCCAAATTGTATCCTTTAGTAGGCAAACCTCTTGAATGGACAAGTTAATGTTGTCTTCTATTGATACTTCAGAGCAATATGAACCTAATAATATCCAGAAAATCCATTCAAGAAACAATAATGTGTTTTCTCAACTAGTCTCTCAAGCATCTGATCAATAAATGTGAGGGGGAAATGGTATTTGCAAGTGGAATGATTTAGTTTCCTGTAATCAATACACACATGCACCAACTGTTTTTCACCCTCATTGGAACTAACTCATCTTTATCATTTTTGACAACTATAACACCACTTTTCTTAGGCACATCCTGAATAGGAATCACCCACCGAGAATATGAAATGTGATAGATTATACCTGCCTCGAGCAATTTTTCAACCTCTTTTTTAACAACTTCTAGAAGGGTTGGATTGAGTCACCTTTTTGGTTGCCTCACTGGATTAGCCGCATCCTCCAAAAGAATCCTATTCATGAAAATGGAGGGGCTAAGACCTGATATGTCAGCCAAGGTCCACCCGATTGCCTTAATGTTCTCCCTCAAAAGATTCAAAAAAATTTCTTCATGTTCCAAAGGAAGATTATTAGCAATTATACTTGGTAATATCTCGCCACTCAATAAGTATGAGTGTTTGAGATTTGGTGGCAATGGATTCAACTCTAATTAAGGGGGTTGGTGTACGGATGGAGACATTGAAGGAACTGAAATATGTGCACAAAGAGCATCTGTATCATAATAGAAATCATCAAAATCAGAGAATAATGCATCAAATCCATAAGCATTCTCAATAGCCATGTCATAATTAGAGTTAAAATGATAAAAATACAATTCCATTTCAAAATTAAATCTAAGAGAGTCTCGTGCATTAGAATTAGGTGCGGAAGTACTCTTAGACATCAGAATAGAACCAATACTTATAATCTCCCTAAGTATTGGACAATCAAATTCCATGGGGTTTTTCTTTGGTGGTTTAAAATGGGATATAAAAAATGTAGAATGGTCCTCTGAGGGGTACTTCATGGATTCCATAACATTAAATATCACAACTTCATCCCCAAACTCCATGGAATGTGTACCCTCATTGACATTTATGATAGTTTTTTCAATTTTGAAGAAGGGTCTACCTAAGATAATGGGAGCATGAGAACTTACCTGATCATCCTCCATGTAAAGCATGTACAAATATACTGGAAAGGTCACATCTATTACCTGGAAAAGTACTCCTCAAAAACTCCCACTGGATATGTTGTAGCTCTATTTACCAACTACACCACTACTCTCATCGGTTTCAGCTCACCAACCTGCAAAGAAGAGAATACAGAGTGAGGCATCACATTTATGGAAGCTCCCAAATCAAAAAGATCATCATAAAGTGCAACTACCCTATGGTGCATGGTATGGTGAATGTCCATGGATACGTAGACTTTGTTGGAATTGCTTGATATGGTGTAATGAGTGCTGAAACATTCTTTCCAATATTGATCCTCTCATATCCCTTGAGCCCTCTTCGATTGTTACAAAGTTCTTTTAAGAATTTCGCATACCTTGGGATTTTCTTGATGGATTCAAGTAGAGGAATTTTGATCTCCACATGCTTGAATGTATCCAAAACCTCATTTTTAATTACTTTTTCAGACATTTTTTTTGTTTTGTACAACTCTGTTTGGAAATGGAAGGGGTTTAGGAGGAGCATCATCAATCCTTTTCTTACCTTTGTCTTTCTCCTTGTATTTCTCATCACTTGGTGTGGAATGGGGCTTCTATAGAGTTGATCTGAATCCCAGTGGAATGATAGGTTCAATTGTATCTGTTATTTTATTCCCACTTCTCAATGTCATGGCACTAACATTCCCTTTAGGATTTGGAGTAGGTTGGGAAGGTAGATTTCCTAAGTTCTTACTTACCAGTTCATGGAGGGTAGTGGCAATCTGGCTCATTTGTGTTTTCAACTCCCTCAGATCTGAACCTTGACTCTTCAGCCCATTCTGTTGATTAAGAACAATTTTGTTCAAAAGTTCATCAATGTTAGAATCTACCTTTGTTTGGGGATTCCCTTGTTGTTGGTTTGTTGATTCTTGAGGTTCAAATATTCTTTGGGGTTGTTGGAAATCCTATTGGTATAGGGGGGGGGGGCTATTGGAAGTTTTGTTTAAAAGGGGGCCTTTGTTGTTCTCAAGAGCCATACCGCATGTCTAATTGATCCTTCCACCCTTGGTTGTATGTTGGAGCAAATTAATCAAACTTCTTCTTGGGGTATGTCTGTTGTTGATGCTGATATGGTCTCCTATAAAACACTACTGCACAATCTTATGTTTCTTGTAGTTTGGGGCAACAATTAGTTGGGTGGCTTGTCGCAGTGAAAATTCTACAAGGCCTTGAAGGAGGGGGTTGGGATGTATTTTGAACCAAAGAAATCTGTCTCACCATAGTTTTCAATTCATCCAACATGGTATCTATGAAATAACTTTCAAGAGAAGATGGACTTACCTGATGAACTCTCATGACATGTGGTGTACCTCGATCACAAAATTGTGGGGAGTTTTGGGACATTTTTTTGATCAACACACGTGAATCTACAAGTGTCTTGTCAACCAATGCTCTTCGAGCCACAACATCCACCATGATTTTATCCATAGGTGTGAGTCTTTTATAGTAGTACTGGATGATGAGTTTCTCACTGATTCGGTGATGTGGACGGCTTGCACACAATATCTTGAATCACTCCCAGTACTCATACATTGACTCCCCTTGTGCTTTATTGATCCTCGATATCTCCTAATGAATAGAAGTGGTTATTGATGCTGGAAAAAGTCTTTGCAAGAAATGATGTTTCAAATCATTCCAACAAGTTACCTCTTTAGGTTGTAAATAATACATCCAATCTTTTGCAGCTCCATCAAGTGAAAATGGGTATGATCTTAGTTTGATCCAGTCTTCAGATAAATTTCTTGGTTTTAGGGTGGAGCAAACCACATTAAATTCTTTAAGGTGTTTATTGAGATCCTCACCAGAGAGGCCATGAAATTTTGGTAGTAGGTGAATTAATCCAGATTTCAGTTCAAACACCGATTCAAGATTTGGGTATGTAATGAAATTTGGTTGATAATTAATATCAGGCGTAACCAATTTTCAAATGGTTCCATTAAGTTCATTTCCATTATTTTCAGTCATTGGTTCTTTTTTTATTGTTGAATTTTAATTTCTTCTAATTTCAATGTTATGAGAGTGGAGTAATTCTCCAACTGGTTGAATGTTGAAACTTCTCCTAGATTGAGAATGTTTGATCTGAGACCGAAGACTACGTTCAATCCCAGGGTCAAGATCTAAAAGATCATCGGGATTAGTTTGAGTCATAAATCAAATAAAAATGAAAATAAGAAAAGTGGACCATAACAAAATAAAAATGATATGTTTGAGTTAATGGTCCAAAAAAAGTAGAAGAAAATAAAAGAAGAAGAAGAATAAAAAATTAGATTGGGTAAAGAAGAAAGAAGAAAAATAAGAGAATAAAATGTAAAATAAAATAAATACCTCTAAATAGTTGAAATAATTTCTTGCCTCCCTAACAAAGGCACCAATTTGGAAGGCGCTGTCATGGGAACTTTCAAATGATGTTCAATTTTGGGTTACTTTGGTGCAGTAGAGTGGCAGACTAAGGTCGTCTCTAAAAGGAGGAAGAAACATAAAACAACTTCTTAAAGGTATTATAAAAATAAAATAAAATAGAAAAAAATACTAATAGAAAGGATGGGGGGTGTTGTTTATCTTTTATAAAACTATAATAAGTTTTCTAGAAGAAGATTGCATTTTTTTTTGTTTTTATTTTTGAAATGAAGTTTGATTAAAAAGACACAAAAAGAAGATATTTTTTAGAAAATATTTAAAATGTGTAATCGATCTAACTCTACCTATACACTCCATTATTTATAATTATCATCTAAATTAAAATCCACTTAATTATGATCTCCTAACTTGCTAACCCTTGAACCCTACGAGAATTAACTTTACCACAAAGATGAAGTGAATTAAACCCTAGGCTAGCTTTGAAACATGCAATCGTGGCACCCAGATTTGATTAATGTTCTAAATATAGCTTATGGTCAGTGGTAAATTAAGACAAATGTCCATTCTGGAAAATGAGGAATAATTTAGCTTAATAATTATATATTGAAATCTACAAATTTATCCCATGTGGTGTTGTTTTACGGATTAAGTTTGCGCTCTCACAATTTACACAATACTCGACCTCGCGTGTTTTTGTGTGAATTGTTCAATTTCTTGATTAGTTTAATTTAAATTAAAAAATAAATTAATAGATCATATTAAGTGAATTAAAGTATCTCATTGATTCAAAATAAATTAATGAAGAAGTTTAGAGGTAGATCGATTACTAAAAATAAATATTATTCCATGTGCGGTGTAGTCATAGTAAAAACGTTTTTCATGTGCAAAGTTTTAGAAAGAGTAGATCCAAATCATGTTTCTACTCTTGATTCCAGCCCAAATAGAAAGATTAAAAGAAGAATAAATTTTAAAAAACCAGAAGAAAAGAGAATAAATAAAAGAAAAACAAATAAGTTTATTATGAAAACACAAACATTACAACATGAAGAAGAAGAAAAAGAAGGCTTCGACGAAGGAATCCTTGCTTCAGTGGATACCCTTATCGAATTGATTGGTGAATTGGGGTGGAACCTCTTATCCTATTCCCTTAACTTCCTAAGGCACGTCCCAACCCCTCCAAATGAGAAAAACACTAATTTATAGAGTGGAGGGGAGTCTAGGTTTAAAAGGGTTTCAAGTGTGAATGGGGAATCTCAGCCAAATATTTTATACCAAATTCCACTAACCATTTGACCTCTAAAACGCGTGAACCAGCTATTCTTATAGAAGAATGATTTTTTCAAAATTGGGTTGGAGAGCTCCTCTCAAAATATGGGCCCAATCCAAGCTCGGATGAAGGAGTTATGGCCCAAATACAGAACCAATGTCCAATCTAGCGTGTTCGGCCCACCTTTGCCTTCATGGTCCATTTGGTCCAACCAAATGAAAGCTTTAGCTCCAATGTCCTAAACAAAAGTTATATAAAATTAAGTGAGGAACGCAGTTACACAAGTTTAAGTTCAATAAAGTCATATTAAAATATTTATGTGCAAAATACTATAGTTCAATTTAAAAGGGTAAAACTGGAATTTTCATCAAATTTTCAAATGAATGATCTAATCCCAAATATTTCATAAATGAACATATTTCGCACAATTTGAGGAAATTATTTCATTTATTATCAATAAAATATTCATCAAAAAAGTGTTTTATCAAACACCACTTTGTACACTTAACATTAACACAATAAGACATAACACAAAACAATTTCCTCAAACATATTCCAAATTACACATAAAAAAACATTTTTAGAATTGGTATAGAGCCTCTTTATCAATTTCACATCATTATTTAGTGGTGTTCTCACACAATCCATAATCTAGGGGAAACCATTTCATCAACCAAATATTATTGATTAACAAATTCGATTTAAAGTGATTCCAAATAATCACACCAATAAATATTCCACAACACATTTCAAAACAACACAAAAAAGTATCTTAATATCTATTATTTCAGTAAAAAAACATCAAATAATATTTCAACAAATGAAAAAACATACGAGAGCATGCATTTTTTTATGTAAAACAATAGTGATTAATTTTATGTGATTATCATTTTCACTATCTAGGATAATCTTTAAATTATCTAAAATAATAGAACATGTCATAATAAGTATAATAATTCTTTATTAATGAAATAATACATTCTAGTTAAACAATTTTCTACAACATGAAGAAATCATATAAAACACAGGTGAAATTACCCCATTATACACCAATTTAAATCTATACATTATTTATATTTGATTAATCCAATGAAACTATATTACCAATATAAAATATGATTATACCTATCCTGTATGATACACAAAGAAGAATAATGAAGGATACCCTAGATTTAAGAAATAATATTTGTACTGATTTACTGCACTGAAAACTAGGGGCACACACATTGGAGAAAACCGTTTATAGGTAAATAAAACTATAGAGTCCCATTAATCCAAGGGAAAATTATCTAGAACCTCTCACCTTAATATAAATCAAGAAAAAAAGAACGAAGGAAAGATACCCATATTATAAAGATCATATTTGAAACCAGCAGGACTTGATATAGTTTTAGTTGACCATTAAAGTTGGATCTCGCAAAATACATTTGGTATAAAAATTTAGAAGTACTATGGACTTTTTAGAAAATCAATAAATGAATATAATCCCTATAAATGTATTTCAATTTCATTAATTAAGGCTTTTATTGGGAGTGTTTTAATTATTTTTAATTCAAATATTCCAACATTAAAATGTGGAATTCTATTCTCTTAATTTGGTTGGCATAAACATTGTGGAGAGATAAGGAGAAGAGGGAGAGCATTCTTCCCACGAAGAACACGAGGAACAATATCCTCTCAACGAAGAACATATCCTCCAGTTCTTCATCAGGGGATAGAACGTGAGGCGAAACCCACGAGGAACACCCGACTCCCTTCATCTTTCTATACGTCAAGGGAGAAGATGCCGCCCCTGAAGAATGTCGCCAACAACGACGCCTCCTACTCAGATGCATTCTGACGTCAACGAATCGACACCATCGTCAACGAACGAACTTCGAATCAAGTTAGGGGGGTTTGTATACTTTAAAATGAATAAAATTATACCCTAATTCTGGATGTATGCTTTGGTTAACCTTTAGACTTTTGTTATCACCTAACGCTGAGGGCGCGAGCTGAACGAACACGGCCCGATGACCCTCCTTCGATTCTTGTCTGCGTTGGCAATGGAGGTGGATCTGGTAGGGTGCAGTGCCATCGCACTGCACCGAATGAAGGAGGACATGGCCATGGAGGCTGTGGCGGTCAGAAGAGGAGACGACAACTGGAGGCGATGGTTGCGCGCTGACCGTGTGGAGGAAAACTGCGACCCGCATCTGTGGGCCCCTCAGGCTAAAGAACCGGACGACTTCTGTAGGTTGGACTGGTAGACCGAGGAATCCGCAGGTGCCATGAGGAGAAGATATGGCCCGCAACCATGGGCCGCTTGGGCGGAGCGAACCGGATGGCTACGGCCAGCTAGGTAGAGGAATCACGGTGCCCGTAGGCACCGCACTGCGGGGGAACCACAAACTACAACCGTGGGCCGCTCGCCGGCGAACCGGCCGGCCGCCTGCCGGCTGGGATGAAGACCCGTGACACTGTTTGGCGCCACGTGGGGGAGACAGGGGCCCACTGTGTGGGCCACTCGTGCTAGAAAGAACTGGCCGACTTCAGCTGGCTGGGCAGGGAGAGGGGGCACCGCTCGGCGCCGCCGGGTAAACCGGACAGGCCCACTCCGCGGGCTGGGTCCACGGGTGGGCCACACCCACCAGGCTGAGGCGACCCCCCAGCCGGGTCGGACCCGCCAAACCGGGCCAGGACGACACCCCCAGCTGGTTTGGACCCCCCAAACCAAGTCGGGCCGACCCACCAGCCCACAGTGCTTGACGGGCTGGGCCCGTTTCGCTTAAACGTAAAAAACTTCTAGACCACACATCCGATCAACGCTCCGTCTATGGAACTGGGACCCTTGCGATGAGGTGATCCTTTTGCGATACTATAAGTGTGTTTTGGATGTCTTTGGAAAACGGCCATGTTTGGATCGAGCATAAATCGAATCGGGCCCCAGGAATGGAAAAGCCAATAACTCTCAGACCAGGAATCCGATTGATGCGCCGTCTATCGTGTTGGGTTTATTTTGACGAAGCAGAACTTTGGGATACATATAATCAGGACTTCATGATAGTTGATGTATCAGCCCCTTTTCTTGTGGAGCGGACCCTCCCGGAATTGAGCGTGTTGTGTGCAGGAACCCCAGAGCTGGTTGCGACTGTGACGACTACTCTACTGGAATCCTCCGTGGGTTCGATGACGACGACTACTATACCAGAATTCTGTTTGGGTTCGACAGTTCTAACTTCTGTTACTTTATCCTTTGTGGGTCTGATAGAATAGCTGGCCCATATCCTGTGTGGGTCCGACAGCTTAGATGATATAGCTGGTCATGTATCTTGTGTGGGTCCGACAGCTTAAACGAGATAGCTGGCATGTATCCTGTGTGGGTCCGACAGCTTAGACGAGATAGATGTCCTGTAGCTAGTGTGGGTCTGACAGCTTAGCTGGTCCTATATCTCGTGTGGGTCATACAACTTAGATGATCCAGTGGCTACATCTGATCATCTATATATCTATACTATTGCGGAATACCTATGTGAGCTGAGTCATGTCTTTCAACCATTATCATCGTGGTGATTGACTTTACTTCCTTTGTGGATTTGGTTTGTGCTTGGGCTTGGTTGGATCCGGACTGAGATTGGTAACTTAGTTATATGTATGGGCATATACCTAAGTAGGGTTGGTTGATACTTCATGATTGTATCTCTCTCCTGTGGTTTATCCTTTGTGGATTATGGGAGACCTTCAGGGGTCTCGGGGTCCCATTCTGGGTATCATTATAATCACCCCTGCATGGGCTATGCCCGCACATCATTATATGGGTTGCAGACGACAGACATCACTGATCGAGGCAGAGAGTTGTAGAGCTGGATGGTACCCAGAGGTGGACCTTGCGACGAGTCGGCACATGGAGGAGATTGATTTATGTGAGTTCTAGGTGACCATATGTTCCTAACCTTCAGGTAGGAACCCGAGAGGACGATCCAAGAGCTACTCTTTACTTTCAATTGTTTGTCTCATTTATGTGTACTTGTTGTTAAGTTGGGTTTGTATAGTGTCCCATTTACTTTCCAGCACACTCTTTTGTTTTCAGTTTTACTTAGTGTTTAATTCCTATTGCATACTCTGTTGTGTTTGATTACTTTAATAAAGGAAATGCCTTCTTAGCTTGGGGATTTATGCCATTGGTGCTAGTCGGCAGCCTCTAGCCTCTGGAAGGCGGGCTTGGGGTAGTCACAGTATGGGCCCCGAGGACAGGTTGTGAAAAATTGGTATCAAAGGAGTCGGTTTACCACAAAACTTAGACTTTTATTCTTTTAACGACAATAGTGTTATGTGTTTTGGGTATGGTTATCCGATTACGGAAACCGATGTTGGTGTGGCGGATTCCGTATCCATACACTAGGATTCTGACTTCTGATCTCTGACTCAGTGCACGAAAACACTTATTGCGTGTGTGTTTCTTTGAAAAAGTTTTCTTCATGATTACTTTGTGTCAGCTCACTAGGTATACTGTTTTGACCATGGTACACCTGTTTCTTTTCAGAATGTCCCCACAAAGGCAGCCAACTAGGGTTCCGAGTTACATACGAGATAATAGCCCACCGAGCGATGAGGCCTCGGTGCAGGGCCCCATCATAGTGGAGGCACCAGCGGTACCACTACCCGCTGGTCCACCGATACCACCAGCTCCAGCAGCAGAGAGTGCACGCCACCTGAGTTAATTTCACGAGTTCCAGTGCTAGAAGCCGCCCAGGTTCCGAGGAGAGACAAACCTACAGGCATCTGAGGATTGGATGGAGGCTGTCGTGAGGGTTTTCATATTGGTAGGGACACCAGATGACCTCATCATGATCCTTTCCGTGAGTCTCTTGCATGCAGCAGTAGGAATATGGTGGAGCCTGATGCTCCAGGTGCATGACGAGGCATCTTTACTTTGGACATACTTCAAGAGTCTCTTCCACTCAGAGTTTGTTCCATCCACCCATCGTGCGGTGCGGATTCAGGAGTTACTTCATCTGCAACAGGGCAACATGATAGTATCTCATTACTCAGCGAGGTTCACCGACCTCTCGCATTACTCCACAGATATGGTACGAGACCCGTTCTTCAAGTACCAGACCTTCAAGTAGGGACTCAGGCATGAGATCAGGGCTTCAACTATTTCCCTTAGCATTCCGATGTAGGTGGGGGTGCTGGAGCGATCCCTTCTAGTGGAGAGATTTCTCGCTGAGCGGTCATCAATAGCGATACCCACCAGAGGGAAACACGTAGCGGAGACTTCAGCAGTCGGTAGTAGACATGTGTCGTAGAGGTCCAAGTTGACCAGGCCATCAGGTGGGTGATCCCAGGATACAGGTTTGGATGTATGGGGCACACGAGACTGAGTCAGGTATACGAGGAGTAGGCAGTGCTATGCATGTGGCGGGCAGGGCCACATGGCTTGTGACTGCCTGACCCGCCATACAGATGAGAAGCAGACAGTATAGGAACCTCCCAGGCAGAGGCATAGGTTCAACCGTGGTGTTACGCCAGGAGAAGTCGGACATGGTAGAGGAGATGGCCGACCAGTGGGTGGTGGACGACGTTTCGAGGCTCTTCCAACACTACCACCAGGAGGTCCACACCGACCACAGGGATCTGGCAGACAGAGGCGGGGCGCACTTGAGATGATTCGAGGTACTATCTGTGTCTTCTCCACCCTTGCTTCAGTAGTTATATACACATGTAAGTGTAATTATTTTATTGTCACTTCCCTTGTTCAGAGCTCGGAGATTCCGATGGAGCTATTGGCTCGATCCATACGACTAGAGACTTCTACGAGAGAAAAATCGATGATTACACACTAATTTCGGTAGTGTGAGATTACTCTAGGAAGCGAGAGCTTCAGTTGAGACCTTCTTGTAGTGGCATCGAGGCCTTACAATGTCATTTTAGGTATGGACTGGTTATCTATAGTCCATGCTCAGATCGACTGTATTAGGAGCAAAGTGCGGTGTGTCCATACGGATGGGACCAGATTCACCTTCACCAGTGAGAAGGGAGCCTTAGTAGTGCAGGATGGACTTACATAGTGGAGGGGGTATCCGATTACACATCAATTGGCTAGTCTCATCTTCGGAGCGGTTGATGTGCAAAGTCTGAGTTTTCCTATTGTGGCGGATCAGTATGCAGATGTTTTTCTTAAGGACATTCTAGGACTACCTCCTCGTAGAGAGGTAGACTTCTATGTTGATCTATACCACGAGACATCACTGATATCTACTCCAGCATATCTGATGGCTCCCTCCATGCTTCGTGAGCTGCGGGTACAACTGGAGGACTTGCTGGGGAAGGGATTTATCTAACCCAGTGTTTCACCCTAGGCATCACCGATTTTGTTCTCCAAGAAGGCAAATATGAGCTTGCGACTGTGTGTCGATTATCATCACCTGAATAAGGTGACCGTGTAGAACAAGTACCCACTCACAAGGATTGACAACCTCTTTGATCATCTCAAGGGAGCACGATGTTTCTCGAAGATAGACCTCAGGTCAGGCTATCACCAGCTCAGAGTTCAAGATGAGGATGTGCATAAGATGGCCTTCAGGTGTCGGTATGGACACTACGAGTTTTGGTTATGCCCTTTGGTGTAACCAACACACCAGAAGTGTTCGTGAGTCTCATGAATAGGATCTTACAGCCTTACCTCGATCGATTTGTCGTAGTCTTCATCGACGACATACTTATTTAATCGACTACTAAGGAGGAGAAGGCCAACCATTTGTGGGTGGTACTAAATACACTCTGAGAGCACCAGCTTTAGTTTAAACTCTCGAAGTGCCAGTTCTAGATTCGAGAGGTTCACTTCTTGGGACACATCATCTCAGAGGTTTGTGTTGCAGTGGATCTAGTGAAGATCGAGGTAGTACTTGCTTGGGAGCCACCTAGGAGTTTGACGGAGGTGCGGAGTTTCCTGGGATTGGCTGGGTAGTATTGGAGATTTGTGCCAGACTTCTCTAAAGTTGCAGCACCACTTTCAGCATTGACGAAGAATGGGAAACCCTTCGTGTGGTCATAGAGATGCCAGTAGAGATTTCAAGAGCTAAGGCGGAGGTTGACCAGTGCACCCATCTTGAGGCTATCGGAGGAGGGCGTAGGGCACGTAGTTTACTACGATGCATCAGGGACCAGACTCAGGTGTGTCCTGATGTAGGAGTGAGAAGTGATCGCATATGGTTCATGACAGTTGAGACAACACGAGCAGAACTACACTACCACTACTACAAAAATGGGCATGGGATGCGCTTCACCTTTATCAGCGCTAAAAAAGCACTGATATAGGGGACCTTTATCAGCACTAAAAAAAGCACTGATAAAGGCCCCCTTTATCAGTGATTTTTTAGCGCTGATAATGCCCCCCCTCTATCAGCGCTTTTTTAGGACTGATAAAGGGGACCCCTTTATCAGCGCTTCTTTTAGTAGCCCTGATAAAGGGGGAATTTATCAGCACATTTCCGAGCGCAGCTAAATGTTAAGCTTCAATTTTTTTTTCATGAAAAATAATATTTTGTTATATAAGTATATTTATATTGATATAAATACAATATATATTTTTTAAATATGTTATAGATACATATAAATAGATTATTACATTTAATATATAAGAAATTTAGTTAAAATGGCTTCAAAATATTTTTAAAAAATATTATTAATTAATAATATTCTAATTATTATCGATTAAAAATCATTTAATAACAATTTGCGGACCCAAAAAATAAAAACAATTAATAAAAGGTCTAAAATATGTTGAAAATGTAACTCAAACTTCAAACGGCCATAAATTTTGATCTGGGTGTCTGTTTGAGCTCTACACCATATCAAATCGAAGCCTGCAACGAGATCTATGCATTGGTGACCCAGGAAAAGCCTTTGTCACATTTTTCAATCCTAAAAAAGTCCTAGAAGTCCTCCAAAACTGAGTTTTTAGTCGGGATACCCCAATTTGTTAACATTCAAACAAGTATAACTTCTGATCCGGATGTCTGCTAGGCCTGTACCACATATAATATCGAATATTGTTTCATTTTCTTCAATTTGAATAGTTGTGGCATTGAAATAGAATTCTAGATTATATGTTATGGTCATTTTAACATTTTATGGATTTTCAAATACACTTATATATGTAATTATTCATAAATATATATGTGTCTGTGTGTGTGTGTGTGGGTGTCTATGTGTGTGTGTCTGTGTGTTCTATATATGTATATATGTATGTATTTATTTATTTACTTATAAACACACATCAAAAACATATTTTTTCATAGATGTATTTAAAACTAATCTTTATAAGTACATTCTATGGATTTTCAAATACACATAAATATGTATTTATTCCTAAATATATACGTGTTTTTTGTGTTTGTGTCTCTTTGTGTGTGTATGTGTGTTGTATATATCTATGTATGTATGTATTTATTTATTTATTTATTTATAAACACACATAAAAAACATATTTTTTGTATAAATGTATTTAAAACTAATATTATAAGTATATATTAAAATACAAATAAATATACTTATAAAAAAATTATAACTAAATATATATATATATAAATATATTAATATATGAATTAATATGTATATACTAATATATGAATAAATTTTTTTATATTAATATGAATATATATGAATATATGAATAAATATAACTATATATATATATATCATTAAATAGAGAACGAAATGAAATGACATAGTGGTAAAGATGTAGCCGCGAAAGGGGGGAGGTCCCGGGTTCGGGTTCGGGTGGAAGCAAAGGGGGTGCACGTGAATGAGGATGCACGAGAAGGGCAGTGTGCAGGAGACCTCCTAGCACAGATAAAGGGGGTGTGAAGCACTGATAAAAGCACTCCCTGCATTATTTCTTATTTTTTTTTATTTTTTTTTATTTTTTTGACCTTTATCAGCACTAAAAAAAGCGCTGATAAAGGCCCCTTTTATCAACGCTAAAAAAAATCTCTGATAAAGGGGTCTTTTATCAGCGCTTCTTTTAGTGCAGATAAAAGTGGCTTTATCAACTCTTTTCGGAGCGCTGATAAGAGGGACCCCCTGTATTAACGCTGAGCTTTACATCACTTTTTAGCACTGTTAAATCCCTTTTTTAGTGAAGATATATGCCATTTTTGTAGTAATGTACCCATGAATTGGAGTTAGTTGTAGTGGTATTCGCCTTGAAGATGTGGTGACACTATCTGATGGGTGAGAATTTTACAGTCTACTCTGACCACCAGAGTCTCAGGTATATATTCTCACAGAAGGACTTGAACCTGAGAGAGTAGCGATGGCTCGAGTTCCACCAGGACTGTAACTTCTAGATAGTCTATAATCCTGGTAAGGGGAACGTTGTAATAGATTCTCTTATCAGGAGATCAGGCATTCAGCGGCTAGAAGAGGCGACAGAGCAGCTGGCCGCATTGCAGATATCCTTTGTGGATAAAGATGGAGCAACATTTCTGCAGTCTCTCATAGCAACTCCTCCACTTCTTCAGCGAGTCAGAGATGTGCAGAATGAGGACGTTGACTATGAGGCGCGACGTGCATAGATATCCTCAGGGCAGGCACCTGATGGATTTTTTGAAGGTGGGGAGCACATCATCCTTTATAGAGGACATACTGTGGTACTAGTTACACTACTGGAGGAGGTGTTGAGGGATTTCCACACTTCCCCTCTAGCGGTACATCTAGGAGTGGCGAAGATGTATCAGGACCTCATACGACAACACTGATGGCCTGGTATGAAGAAAGCAGTAGCAGAGTTTGTCTCCCGATGCCTCACTTTTCAGCAAGTGAAGGCGGAGCACCAGGTACCAGTAGTCTTGGTACAACCGTTAGAGCTTCTAGAGTGGAAGTGGGACGGGATATCCGTGGATATCATGATAGGGCTTCCACATACATCCAGAGGGCATGACTCTATCTGAGTGATTGTCAACCGACTCACAAAGTCGGCCCACTTCCTACCGATTAGAGAGCAAGGATCTATAGAGATCTTGGAATGCCTCTACATACAGAAGATCATATAGGTTCATGGTGTACCATCTACGCCCGTTTTGCTTCCCTGCTTTGGAAGGGGTTGTTGGAGGCTTTCGGGAGACAACTTCGCTTGAGCACCACCTTCCATCCATAGAAGGATGGTCAGACTGAGAGGACCATCCAGACACTCAAGGACATGCTCCATGCTTGTGTACTTGACTTTGGTCACAGCTGGGAGGATCAATAACACTTGGTGGAGTTTTCGTACAACAATGGCTACCACTCCACCATCGGGATGTCCCCTTACGAGGCACTATACGACCAAACTTGCAGATTACCTTTGTGCTAGACTGACCCAAGGGAGTCAACACTTGTAGGACCAGAGATGGTGGAGGCTACGGCGAAGAAGGTGCAGATCATCCAGGAGTGGATGAAAATTGCACAGAGCAGACATAAGTCCTATGCTGATAGGAGACAGAGACCACTGAAGTTCGAGGCTGGAGACCACGTCTTCCTATGGGTCTCACCTCAATGAGGTCTATGGAGATTTGGCCGAGGAGGCAAGTTTTCTCTACGTTTTATCGTACCGTTCTAGGTCCTCAGTGGAATAGGTGAGGTGGCTTACCACCTAGCCCTTCCACCTCAGTTTCACAGGGTACACAACGTCTTCCACGTATATCAACTGAGGAGATACGTGTACGAACTGTCCCACATCATCGACCACAGGGAGCTGGACATCGATGATAGGGTGACTTTCACAGAGTTTCCAATTGAGATTGATGATCTACATGAGCATTTCTTGTGTAGACGGTCGATTCCTCTGGTGCGCATTCACTGGAAGCACGAGAACCTCTAGGAGAGCACATGGGAGAGGGAGGCTCAGATGTGTGCTTAGTACCCCCATTTGTTTCCCTAGTGTGTGTAGTAGCTTTACGGGGATGTAAAGACCTGATGTGGGGTAATGTAAAGGCTCATAAATTTCAAGGTAATTTTTTTCTTAAATTCTTTGTAATTTTAAGAGTCTTCAGTTTCTGACGGCACCTGATTCCAAGGCCCGGTGTGCCTGAAGTCATTTTCAAAAGTTTTGCTCGGGTTAGTTTAGTAAAAATACGTGCGGGTTTTTTTATCTTTTTAACCGGTGCTCGGAATTAAAATCCAAGTTCACCGATGAAATCGCAGCACCAATATTCACTTAAGATGATATTTACCACAGTTGCGTCTGGTAGAGAGCGGAAGTTATTTTTTGGGGATTCTTATAAATTAAATAAAATTTATGTGTTACATAATTTTATTTAAAAGGTGGTTAATTCATCTAAAGAGATGTTGGAGGTGGGGACCAGCCCCACATAACCTCCCATGGGAGGATATTCTATATTGGGGCCCACAAAACCTCAACTCCCTTTAAATTCCCTTGAACCCCATTAAAATCTTGGACTTCCCATTAAAGTGAAAACACACCCATGCTATTAATTATTTTAGACCTTTGAAATACTTGTCAACTCCATGAAATTAATTTTGTGAATCAACCTAATTAATTATTTGGAGTGTTTGAATTCTTTTGAATTCGCTTATTCTAACATTAAAATGAGGAATGATATTCTCTTAATTTGTTTGGCATAAACTTTGTGGAGATCTAAGTAGAAGAGGGAGAACCTTCTTCCCACAAAGAACATGAGGATCAATATCCTCTCGATGAAGAACATCTCTTCCACTTATTAAACCAGGACAAGAATGTGAGGAGACACCCATGAGGAATGCCCGAATCCCTTCCTCTTCATCCATATCAAGGGAGAAGACGCCGCCCACAAAGAACGTAACGAACAACGACACCTCCTCCTCGGACGCATTCTGAAATCAACTAATTGACGCCGTCATCAATGAAAAAACATCGAATCAAGGTAGGGGGTTTCATATAATTTTAAATGAATAAAATTATACCCTTGTTTTTGAGTTATGCTTTGGTTAATCTTTGGCCTTTTGTTATCGCCTTACACGGAGGGCATGGGCCGAACGAACACGACCCAATGACCCTCCGTCGATTCTTGTTTGCGTTGAAAATGGAGGTGGAGAAGGTAGGGTGCGGTGCCGTCGTAATATGACAGATGAAGGAGGATGTGGCCATGTAGGATGTGGTGGTCATAAGAGGCGATGATGATCGGAGGCAGCGGCTGCGCGCCGACCGCGTGGAGGAAAACCGCGGCCCGCATCTGCGGGCTACTCGTGCGGAAGAACCGGACGGCTTCTCCCGGCCGAGTAGGTGGACCGCGGAACCCATAGGTGCCGCATGGAGGAGATGGGGCCCACAACCGTGGGCTTCTTGGGCCTATAAAATCGGCTAGGCAGAAGAATAATGACACCTGGAGGCGCCGCGCGGCGGGGGAACCGTCGCCCGCAACCACGGGCCGCTCGCTGGCGAACCGGCCGGCTGCCTGCTGGCCAGGCTAAAGACCCGCGGCACCGCTTGGCGCCATGTGGGAGAGACAGCGGCCCTTTGTATGGGCCACTCGTGCCGGATAGAACCAGCCGACTTTGGCCAGCCGGGCAGGGAGATGCGGCGCCGCCGGGCGAACCGAACCGGCCCGCTCCGCGAGCCGGGTTCGCGGGGGGGGGGGGGGGGGGGGGGCGCTCCCCACTAGGCCGGGCTGACCCCCTAGCCACGTCAGACCCGTGAAACCAGGCCGAGACATCCCCCAGCCTTTTCGGAACCACCTAATCGAGTTGGGCTGACCCGCCAGCCCATTGGGCTTGATGGGCTGGGCCCGTTTCGCTTAAATGTAAATAACTTCTAGACCGCACATCCGATCGATGCGATGTTTATGGAACTGGGACCTTTGCGACAAGGCGATCCTTTTGTGATACTCTAAGTGATTTTTGGACGAATTTGGAAAACGGTCGGGTTTGGATCGAGTGTAAATCAAACCGGGCCCGTGGAACAGAAAATCCTATAACTCTCAGACCGGGCGTCCGATTGATGCACCGTATGTCGCATTGGGTTTCTTTTGATGAGACAGAACTTCGGGATACATCAAATCAAGACTTCGTGATATTTGATGTTTTGAACCCTTTGCTTGAAGAGCAGACCCTCCTGGAATCAAGCGTGCTGTGTGCGGGAACCCTAGAGCTGGCTGCGACTGCGACGACTACTCTACTGGAATTTTTTATGGGTTTGAAAACAAAGACTACTATAACAGAATCTTGTTTGGGTTTGATAGTTCTGACTTCTGTTCCTGTATCATATGTGGGTTTGACATAATAGCTGGCCTGTATACTATGTGGGTCCAACAACTTAGATGAGATAGCTGCTCCGGTATCCTGTGTGGGTCCGACAGCTTAGGCGAGATAGCTGGCCTGTATCCTGTGTGGTTCCGACAACTTAGACGAGATAACTGGCCTGTATCTTGTGTGGTTCTGACAGCTTAGCTGGTCCTGTATCCTATGTGGGTCCGACAACTTAGATGATCTAGTGGCTACATCTGATCATCTATATCTCTCTACTATTGTGGCATACCTGTGTGAGCTGAGTCATGTATTTCATCCATTATAATCGTGATGATTGACTTTACTTCCTTTTTGTATTTGGATTGTTCTTAGTCTCGGTTGGATCTGGACTGAGATTGGTAACTTAGGTATATGTATGGTCATATACCTAAGTAGGGTTGGTTGATACTTCATGATTGTATCTTTCTTCTATGGTTTATCCTTTGTGTATTATGGGAGACCTTCAGGGGTATCGAGGTCCCCTAATGAGTATCGTTATACTCAACCCTGCACGGGCTATGCCCGCACATCGTTGTGTTGGTTGTAGATGGCTGACATCACTGATCGAGGCAGAGAGTTGTAGAGTTGGACGATACCTGGAGGTGGACCTTGCGATGAGTCAGCACACGGAGGAGACTAACAGACGTGAGTGCTGAGGTGGCCATCTGAATCTACCCTTCAGGTAGGAACCCTAGAGGATGATCTAGGAGCTACTATTTACTTTCAGCTGTTTGTCCCATTTTACTTGTACTTATTGTTCAGCTGGGTTTGTATACTGGCCCATTTACTTTCCAGAACACTCTTTGGTTTTCAGTTTTACTTAGTGTTTAATTCATGTTGCGTACTCTGTTGTGTTTGATTAATTTATAAAGGCAATGCCTTCCCAGCTTAGGGATTTACGCCTTTGATGCTAGTCGCCAGCCCCTGGCCTATGGAAGGAGGGCTTGTGGTTGTCACGACACGGGCCCCGAGGACAGGTCGTGACAATTATATTCCTTTATCTAAATATTTTTTAAATTTTATAATCCTATTTAACCCTAATAATTTAATGGATATGATTTAATAGTCACTTAGATATTTATATTTTCTCTAAATATTCCATAGTTCCATTCTAGTTCATTGTTACGCGTGGAGAAATCTATCAAACACATTGAATTATATAAAGGTAATCATATATTAAAATATCAGAGTGTTATGTTCTCCCCACTTAAATAAATTGTGTCCATTTAATTTTATTTATTACTCATTAATGAAAGTGGGTGAGGTTATTCTTAACATATTTATCATTCATGATATAACTTATAATATGGCATCTATGTTAATATCTTAGGCTATATCATGTTACCTATCCTTCCATAACAAATATTAATCATTTTTACAATCATGTAACCAATTATGTATAAACCCTTATCATATATTCTCAATAAAATAGCTTTTAGAAAACTATTTGAATCTCTAAGACATTAAACTATAGAAAAATCATGTATTCCTTAAATAATTAACACTTATCTTCAACCACTATTTCACAAATTTACACACTAGTATATATATATCTATCATGTCGAAAAAATGAGATAAAATTCACCAAGAGTAGCATGGATTAATTTTATATTAAAT
Organism: Viscum album; assembly: GCA_963277665.1. Classification (NCBI taxonomy): domain Eukaryota; kingdom Viridiplantae; phylum Streptophyta; class Magnoliopsida; order Santalales; family Viscaceae; genus Viscum; species Viscum album. The sequence goes on from OY728137.1 coordinate 121,428,015, forward strand.
CAATAATCTATTCCAAGGATATCAGTACAATCTAACTCACTTTTATTAAAATAAACCAACCCTTTATTACATCAATATCAAGGTTATATTAATCCTATGAGTTATTGACAGCTCAATGATATGTTCTCCAATAGTTATCCAAAAAGTATAACCATTTAATAAAATCAAATTTAAAAGTTATTGATACCATTTAATATATGTTTCTTATACTTTAATGAAAAATTATTAGAGAACAATCCTCATATGTTTCAAGAAAATTCTCATAACTTTTAGAATATACCATAATATCCTCGATATATATAACTCACAAATGAAAATATTTTGGTGTTTCAATGTATTAATTTATATCATGATATCAACCTCACCACCATAGGAAAGACTAGGAAAATTACCTTTCCCATCATAACATGCGCAAAATAAAATTCTCATCCATTACAGTATGCTCCTTTATTTGGTTTTAAGACATAGTGGTTTCTAGATACATACCTTTCTTAGCTTCATCTAATGATCCTATTTCAACAAGATACTAAAAACAAAATAGTTATGATAATATCCAAAAAATAAATATTAACTGATCAATCTTTATATTTATTCCTCTATGACACCTTTTTTAAAAAAAAATTGATTCTCTTGGTTCAAAGTATGACACTCTTTGTTCAATCATTGGTCATAAATGGTAAATTTTCTATTAGGTCCTATAACATAATTAGTTAACATCATACTCAAATACTCTATAATGGTTGATAAAGAGAATGTGATTAACCAAATAATATTCTCTAGGTGTTTCAAACTAGTTGTGTAGTAAGGCCTCTTTGTCATGCACTAGGTGGTGATCAAGGTAACAACTAATTTAACCTTTTTAGGGTTATTAACCCTAGGAACATTTTTACTAGAGCCTGCATCCAACTTTAGTATCTATATAGGGATTTATTTTCTAGGATAATCACACAATCCATACTTTACATAAACACCAGGATGTTATCCTATATTTAGTGGATGGTTAGACAATAAAAAATAGTTGATGGATCATATCTTTTATAGAAATGAAGTTTATGTAATATATCCAAAGAAAGAGGGTGGATGGTTGAAAAATATAATACCCCAATGTATCAAAGGAAACTGAAAAGTTTAGTACCTATGGTTTCTAGTATGTAACCTTTATTTTATGATTTTTATGATTATAAATGTAAGGGTGGAGGATGGGAGAGTTTGGTACAATTTCAAGATGTTTTTGGGTCCAAAGGAGTGGTGCATAGACTATGAGCAGTTTTTTCAAAATGTATGATTTTCCTTTGAGAAACCTTGCACACATGTAGTTTTTGGATAGTGGAAAATTCATGGTTAGCACAAATTTTTCTTAACCATGATGACTAACCATGCACAATGAAAAAGTAAGATCCTATTTTCATAATCTTACTCATTTTTCTCCTGCATGTTCATTTTTTGGTCCTAAACGACCCTAATTCTATATTTCTCTCCATTTATGTTTGGGGAACCTCAACCAAGTGTTGTGGAACCAATCTGGATCCCTCCCTTAGAGTTTCAAGTTTGATTCTCATAGTAAGTGACATTCTTCTTCATTCTCGTCACATTTCTTTAGATCTAATTAGATTTACTTATCCAATCCTATTTGTTTCTCATTTCTATTCCTATTATAGGTATATCTATGTTTTTGGATTCCAAATTATTTAATATACGTATTAGTTATAGGTAGGAGAAGATAACTAATGCTGTTTTTATGGATAATCAACCTGGTTTCTAGAGCATTCTTAAGCCATTCTCAGTTTTTGCCAAAACCTTTGTGGTAAGTGGCTTCACTCTCGACTGTACTTAGTTGAGTTAATTGGAATTATTTAAAATTGGTTTCTTTGTGATAAATTTTGTGTGATTTTTTTTTTCATAAATATTAGGAAACCCTTCTTTGTGATGGATTGGAAAATATAGAAAATATGGATAATTGGTTGTTTTGAATAAAGTTCTTTGATCTTGATTTTAAAATAGATATTTTAAAATGTTAATTTTATAGAATCATAGACCATGGTTTTTATTATATGATTTCAATAAAAAGTAAATGTTTTATTGCAGCGATATCTTTGTTCGAAATTGGTTTGTTATTTTATTTTTAATATAATGAAAGTCTTACTTAAAAGGAACATTTTATTGAAATGAAATGGTTTGTTTGAGTTGTTTTTCTTAATGGTTTTCAATAAAATATTTTTTTAAGATGTTTTGAATTGGTTGAACACACATAGTTTTTTAGATGATGATTGATTGTGTTCACGAGTTTGCGGGATGGATAAGGGTTAAGGGTCTCTTCATCAATAACGAGATGGATAATGGTTAGGGATCTCACCCATCAAAGGGTGCATGCGGGATCGATAAGGGTTAAGGTCTCACCCATCATTAATGGTATGGATAAGGGTTAGTGATCTCCCATTTTAATTGGTTTACTAGGGATGGATTAATAAAAGGATGAATCACCACTCATGAATATTTGGAGATCCAGGTTACATGCACAATTGATTGTGTGGATGTGTGGAATGGATTGGGTATGCTAAAAGAATACAGATAAATGGTTTCAAATTTTTCTTAGTTATTTTTCAGAAAAAATAACTTTTTGTAAAATTGATTTCAATAGATATTGTTTTCATTTGGTTACAAATTTCTTTCAAACATGTTTATATTGTGTTATAAACTATTTTTTAGAATTTTTTATATAAATTTGGATAACTTTTCTATCATAGTGGAATGAGTAAGGAAGTCATTGGAAAAAACAATTAAGTTTTATACTCATCCATGCTTTGGAACTTTGGCGATTTTGTAGATGATATATTTCGGGACATGGGAAAAGGTAAAGTATCACATGTTTTTAGCACCACATCTTGATACTTGGGGTGTTTGTTGATTTTGGAGCTTGAATATTGTGGATCATGGAGTCTTGTGGTCTTCTTGGAGTCTTTAGTTGTCCTTAAACTATTTACTTTGATAGATTATTTGTCTTCCACTGTGGTACACTTTGATGTGGTTTTGAGATAAATAAATTGGTTGAGTTGTGTTTCATTTTTTCATGCCTCATACAACTATTTGTTTTGTTATGGTTTTTTGAGTTAATGGTTTTATTCATAGAGGGTAAATCATCCCCCACTTGTATTCGAAAAACTTCGGAATTTACTTCTAACTATTCATGTCGTGGGGATGTCACTTAAGGCCCAGTAATGATTTATTGTATTCTCAAGCCAATGGGAATAAGCAGGTTATTACAAATGGTATCATTTAGGTTGGTCCTTTCCTAACAAGTAGTCTTTAGTTTTCTTAGTCTTGGAGGTGAAATTAGTTCGTGTCTATTCCTTGGGTTATAATAATAGAAAGGATTAGGATTTTTGGGACTTGAAATGTATAACATAAAATTATATAGCTAACCTATTTATACTTAACTTCATGTTACTAGGGAGTTGTGTAAATAAGTTTTTTGGATACACTTATAGGATTTTGGAGTCTCATTATCATTGGTTTATCCAATGAGACAAGCATGACTTAAATTATAGAGGACTGAATTCCCACTAGGATTTCATATTTTATTTTGAGTAATGATTTATGATTTAATGAAAATATGTATATTTTTAAAAAATACAGAAGTTTTTATCAAATGAAAGACTTCAAAAAATGGCATGAAAGATGTATTTTGAAAATAGTTTGATTTTCAAAAAAATAATAATTAGATTTTACAAAAATGGTTGAAAATATAAAAAGGTTATTTTTAGAAAACCATGTATGATAGTTGATGTGATAGAATTTGAAATGCTTAGCCATAAGTTTCTAGGGAGTGAGACTTATCAATTTTTTTGTTTGTTTAGAAAATGACACCCTATAGGCGTCATATGAACAATTCAGGAGAGGCCACTGAGAATGTGGTTACACCTGATCCACAAGTGAACTAATAGTTTGTCCAAAGAAACTCTCAGGATTTTCAAACCATTTAGTTGGGACTACATCTGGATACTCTATTTCCGATATTTTCCACTGCTGAAAATCCAAGTGGAGGAAGTACTGTTGTCTTCACTAGAGGAGATGAGAACTCTAGGACTAACATGAAGAGGAAATGGGACACCTATTACCGAAGATGTGGAACACATTATAATCAGACCACAAAAGCATCTAATCTTCCCACAAGACCCAAGATCAATCTTGGATGGTTTTAGTGTCGTTTACTAAGACACATCAAGTGATAGTGCATGACACAACCACAAACATGTCATAATGGAAACATGATAGGAAATCTTATGAATTTTTTTCATAGTATCCGAGGTTAGGTACCCAAGACACATCTCAGGTGTCACAAAAACATTATAGTTTGACTGAACAAGAACACTCTCTGCAAGGAAACAAGGAGCAATGTGCAACGATGAATCAATTGTATGGAGTTGAGTAGATAATTGTGGGTGATCAGGATAGACCATCTATGGTGAGTGGTATGATTATTTTGAATTCTACCCTTAAGGTAAGTTTTTATTGATACTAGGGAATCACATTCCATCATTACTTATCATGATTTTGACTTTCTATGTTCAAAACATGAGATGATTCCATCTATGATAAAACTTCAAACTTTTATCGGTGAAAGAGAATATAGATCCTTTGTGTGTGGATCATGTTCTATAACTATTGATAGAGTTGAGATGAAATGGGAAATATTTGTGTTGGAGATAGATGTCTATGATGTAATCCTGGGTATGGATTGGTTGTCAACGTTCAAGGCTCATATTGACTATTATAGATGGAAAATGAGTTTTCAGACTGAGGACAACATCGAGTATCTCTTCAGAGGAGAGCAGTTTATAAAGGAAGGTGAAACGAGTTTGTTGGCACTAGCACTGGGAACGATCTCTCACCAGTTGCAAATTTTTGCTTTGGAATCGATTGAAGAAATCAAGGACATCTGTTTTCCAGGGGTTGTGGATCAATTTATAGATGTCTTTCCCAAGAACATCTCTGGGTTACCACCAATAAGAAAAGTGGAGTTTATGATTGATCTCATTTTGGGTACCAGTCCTATTTCCCTTCTGTCTTATAGGATGACACCAATAGATTTAAAAGAATTGAAAGTGCAACTAGAAGAGACTGAAAGAAAAATATTATTTTATTCAAGTACATCTTTTTGGGTAGCACTAGTCTTGTTCATGAAAAAATTATATGGAACTCTTCAGATGTGCGTTGATTATCATAAGTATAACCATGTTATGATAAAGAATCAGTATCACTTCCAAACATTGATGATCTATTTGATAAATTGATGGGTGCTTAATGGTTCTATTAAATTGACTTACGATTAGGGTATCGTTAATTGAGAGTTCTTATGGAGGATATTACGAAGGCAACTTTCAGAAGAATATACGTACACTATGAATATGTAGTCATGACTTTCGGTCTTACAAATGCAGTAACATTTTTCATTAATTTGATTAATTTTATATTTCAGAGATATATAGATTCTTTTTTTTGTTGTGTTTGTGGACAGTATCTTGGTGTATTCAATGATAAGGGTTAAGGATGAGAAAAAATTGGAGATATTTTTGAGAATCTTGAGAGAACATTGTTTTTATTACAAACCATCTAAGTGTGATTTTTAGATACAAGAGTGTGCTTTATGTCCTATGTGATTTCTAAAAAAGGTGTTTCAGTGGATCCTGAAAAGATAAAAGCTGTTATCTTTAGACAATCACAGAAGAATGTTTTTGAGATACAATGTTTTATTCATCTAGCTGGTTATTACCGACACATTGTGCATGACTTTTCATGTCTAGCTTCGCCAACAAGAGCTTTGAAAAAGAAGAACTATCCATTAAAATGTATTAAGAAATGACATAAGTCTTTCCAAGAGTTGAAAGTATATCTTAAATCAGCACATATCTTGATTTTTCTAGAATATGAAAAAAGGTATGTGGTGAATTGGGATGCTTAGAGATTTGGGTTTGGATGTGTTCTCATCAAAGGAGTTCATGTGGTTTCTTATGGTTCAAGGAAGTTGAGAGTACATGAGAAGAACTTCCCAACACATGGTTTGGAGTTAGCTGTAGTGGTTCATACTTTGAATAGTTGGCTTCACTACCTCTTTGGTAATAAAATTTTTATGTTCACGCATCATGAGATCTTATGACATATTTTCTCATTGTGATATTAGAATATGGGGAAAATGATATGGGTGAAGTTTCACTAGATGTTTACCATTGAATTAATGTATACACTGAGAAATTAAAATACAATGGTTGATTCATTAAGCAGAAATTCATACACTTGGTGGAAAAAGGAAGCTTCAGATGAGTAGCGATTGATGTCATTCCTAGACAGCATGCATGCGAAATGTGAAGACCAAGGTGATGTGATATTTTTTTTTTTTCAGTTTTTGTGGTTCCTGATTTGGTAAATATGGTTGAAGAGGAACCAAAATCAGATGAATAATTCTAGTTTATGAGTTCAAACCTTAATGTCGGGGAGACTATTGAGGGCTGGAAAGTTTATTGTAATGAAGTGCTATGGTTCAGAGATCAGATGGTTATACCTATGGATTATTAGGAACAACTCATCCATGATTACCTAAATTCAAGATGGATATTACATCTGGGCATACATAAAATGTATAAGGAATTCAAGGAATATTTTTTGTGGAGTGACATGAAAAGGAAAGCGGCTGAATTTTCCTTGTGATGCTTAACTTACCATAAAGTTAAGACATAGAATCAACAACCAGTGGGTATGTTGTAGTCCTTGCCTATCCTAGTGTGGACATAGGAGTATATAACAATTTATTTTATTACAGGTCTCCCAAGAACAGTTCATAAACACGATTCCATATGGGTTATAGTGTATTATCTTTCCAAGTTGGATGATTTCATTCAAATTCATGAAACTTATACGGTGGAGGATCTATCCAAAATCTATATCCAAGAGGTGGAAAAGAGACATGGTAAACCATTTTTTATAATCTTAGATTGAGATCAAAGATTCACATCTCATTTTTTGAAATACTTATAGAAATCCATGGGAAATTAGTTGAATATGAGTACGACATATCATCCTTAGATGGATAGTAAATACAAAAAAAATGATAGAGATAGTGGAAGGCATATTGAAGACTTATGTAACAGATATTGGTGGCTCCAAGGAGGATCATGTACCCATAGTGGAGTTCTCATATAATAATAACTTTTAGGCCTTGATTTATATATCTCTTTTTGAAGCATTGTATAAAAATACTTGTCATTATTCATTATGTTGGGTGGATACTTGTGAGACTACAATAGTTGGGGCTTGTCTTGTATAGGAAATTATAGAGGAGATTCAGTTGATCAGAAATAGGATGGATACGGCTCATAGTCATCATAAATCATATGAGTATCATTTTCGATGGTCGTTGTCATTTTCCGAGAGTGATCATGTGTTTTGGAGGATATCTCCAAGGCTTGAACATCGCTATTTTCCGAAGGAGGGAATGTTATCTCCCATATACATTGGAACTTTGGAGATAATGGAACGTGTTGAAGATGTGGCATATCAGTTTCCATTTTCCCCATAGTTTAGTTTAGTGCATAATGGGTTCCACATATCTCATTCGAAATAGTATGAGCCTAATATTGACCATGTGATCAGATGGGATTACGTTGACCTAGATCTGAATACATCATTGGTATATATTCTGGTATGGATTGTGGATAGGCAAGAGAAAGTATTGAGTGGAAATATAATCAGTCTAGTGTGGGTTTTTATAGATACATGGTCAGATTCAGGAAGAGACATGGGAATGTGAGAAGGAAATGAAAGAAATATAGTTAGAACCCTTTTAGGGATTTGATTGTTTTCCACTTTTTGAGGGAAAAAAACCAATGGTAGGGGGAATGTAGTAACCCAGTTTTAGTATGTAACCCTTACTGGATTCTTTTTATGATTATAATATGTAAGGGTGAAAGATATTAGATTTTGGTAAAATTTTAAGAAGATTTCGGGGCCAAAGAAGTGGTTCATGATATGTGAACAGTTTTTAAAAACTGCGTAGAGCTACTTGGGAAAACTATGGACACATGTAGTTTGGGGATAGTGGAAAAAACATGGTTAGAGCACAGTTTTCTTAACTGTGTAGACTAATCATGTGCATGAAAAAAGTAAGATCCTATTTTTTAGGATCTTACTCATTTTTTCTCCTATATTATCATTTTTTCTCTTAAATGGCCATAACTGGTTATTTATTTCCATTTATGGTTGGGGAACCTCTCCCAAGAATTTTAGAACCAATATAGAGCCCTCCCATGGCATTTTCAAGCCCGATTTTCATGGTTAGTGACGATCTTCTTCATTCTCATCATGTTTCTTTAGATCTACTTATATCTACTTACTCTTTCCTATTTATTTCTTATATCCACTCCTGTTATGGGTAGATATAAGTTTGTGGATGCCAAATTTGTTAATATTGGGTTTTTTTTGGAAGGAGAAGGGATATATGGCCATTTTTGTGGAGAATTAACCCAGTTTCTAGAGTCTTCTTCGTTCATTGACAGTTTTTGCCAAAACCTTCTAGGTAGGTGGAATCAATCTCAACTCCACATAGCAGAACTGATTGGAATTCTTTCTAATTGGTTTCTTTATGATAAATTGGTTATTATTTGTCTATCTAACAATCATTTTAAACCCTTATTTGTGATGGTTTTGAAAATTGGGGAAATATGGAAAATTTGGTGTTTTGAATAAATTTATTTATTTTTCGTGATTTTAAAATAGAAATTTTAAAATAGGAATTTTCTATAATCATGGAAAAAGATTTTTCTTAGATATTTTCAATAAAATGGTAATGTTTTATTGAATTTGTATGGCTTTTCTAAACTGGTTTGTTCCTACTTTTTTTAAAAAAAGATATGTTTGTTGAAAAGGAATATTTTATTGCAATGAAATGGTTTGTTTGAATTGGTTATCTTACTGGTTTTAAATAAAAGGATATTTTTTTTTGAGATGGATTTAATTGTTTGAACACACTTGGTTTTTGACATTATGGTTGGGCATGTTCATGGGTTTGTTGTATGGATAAGGGTTAGGGGTCTACCCCATCACTAATGGGATTTATAAGCATTAGGGCTCTCCCCCGTCAACAGCACACATGTAAGAAGTATACGAGTTAAGGGTCTCCACAATCACTAACAAGATGGATAAGGGTTAGGGATATGCCCCGTCAACTAGTTCAATAGGGAAGACTTAATGAAAGGATGGCTCACTACTCAAGATTATTGGGAGATTTAGGTTACATGCACAGTTTATTGTGTGGATGTGTGGAATGGATTAGGTGTGATAAAAAATATTGAGAAATGGTTTCAAAGAATTGTTTAGTTATGTTTTTGGAAAAATAACTTTATGTAAAATTGTTTTCAATTTCTAATTTTTTCAATTGGTTAAAAATGGAGTTGGAACTATTTTATATTTGTTATAAACTATTTTTTCAGAATTGTTATATATAAATGTGTCTAACTTCCCTTTCTTAGTGGAATAAGTAGAGAAATCATTGGAAAAAACCTACTGAGTTTTATACTCACGCTTTCTTTGTAATTATGGTGCTTTTTTAGATTCTATATTTTTAGACATGGGAAAATGTAAAGTATCACATGTTTTTAACACCACCTCGTGATACATGGTCTGTTTGGTGATTGTGGAGCTTGAAGATTCTGAAGTATGGAGTCTTGTCGTCTTCTTAGAGTCTTTAGTTGTTATTACACTATTTACATTGATAGTTTATTTTTCCACAATTATGGTACACTTTGATGTGGTTTTGAGATAAAGGATGTGGTTGAGTTTTCTTTCATTTGGTCATGCATCATAAAATGTTGTTTTTGGTTATGGTTTGTTGATATAATGTTTTTAATCTTCAAGGTTAATTTATCCCCCAATTGTATTTGAAACCCTAAAACATTTACTTCCATATTTGGCATCTTGGGGATGTCTCTTAAGGCACAATAATGATTTTTTTGAATTCTCAAGGTAATGAGAATAAGTGGGTCATTAAAAAAAGGATGCTCACATAGATGAAAAATAACATTGCAAAATAACTCTTTGAAAATTATCACATAAGAAGTGATCAAGAATTGAATTTTTTAATATCATGAGTTCAATCCCACAAATTATCAATATATATATTTATTAGAGAAAACTTCATGTAATATAATATCCCTCAATGTCAATCCTATTGAATATTTAAATGAAAATTAAGGTGAAAAATTATAAGATCCTTTAGAATTTTTTTTAATATTATCATAAAATATAAAATTAAATATAACTTTAAAAATTAAATTTTGTAAATATAAATTTAAATATTTTTAAAAATTATACTTTTAAAATAAATTTCCAATAATAGAGTCTTTGAAATGACCTAATAATTAATATTGGTCATGTGTGGAAAATTTAAAACATTAGATTATGAAAGGAACCTTTTTAGTACTTTTAAATTACCTTTGTTGAAAACCCAAATTGTAAAAAGTGTAATAAAACCTTCTTTTTATTAAAACTAAAATATTACAAATAGGATTATAAATTAAAATATAATAAAATATTTTTGGGGGACAATCTATTCATGGAAGAATAATTTTCAATATTAAATTTTTTAAATCAATGAATGAATATTTGAGCTATCAACATCCCTTATAGGGAACTTACTCCATCAGGTAAAAAATATTTGACAAGGATAAATATGGTAGTAATGTAAATCCATATAAAAAATCATATAATACAACATAATAAAATAAATTTTCTAATTTAAAAAACTTATATGAAATAAGTTCAAGAGAATAATCATAAATCAATAAATTAAAATTAAGTTACCAAAAAAAACAAAGGCTGGGTTAATTCTTGAGTCAAAATACATTTAAAGAAAATAACTTAATTTGGAATAGTATATCTCAATAATTATAATGAAATAATGTATAATAAATTAATGGGTTATTAAATCAATAGAACCCCAAGAAAAAGGAACATGGTGTATAACATGTAACATGTATCAATGAATCATAATTTAGATTGTAGAAACCCTTACCTTTTATCTTGGATTCCATGAACACACTCTTGAATCCTACATAACAATCAAATATATCTTAATAAATTATTTTGTAACATTACTAATATATTTTATATTTATACTCTTCATTTATAATAATTATTTATATGAATTCTAATTAGTTGTTAAACATTTTCAATATTGGGTGTTAGTAATCTTGATCGTTTTGAACTAGTTTTGTGGAAATGGTGTTGATTTTCATTATTGATATAAATTTTAGCATTCCATGAAAATTAATTTTACTAGAATATATGTTCTATGATAATTATAAAGTTATAATTTCATTTCATTATATTTTTGGTCACAACCCATGAAGATGAAATTTACAATGATCATGTTTTGGTGATTGTTTATTAGAAAATGGGTTTTTATTGATTAAAAAGTTTAATTATAATTTTAACATTAAAAAACTCATTATTTAATTATTTATATAAACTATTACCTAAAATTAAATTACCATCTTCCTCCATGTTATAAATTTATAGAATTGTTCAAGTCGGTTGTTAAACCGTCCCAAATAAGAACATACCATAATTAATGGATTATTAAGAAGTTATTTTGTTGTGATTTCATTATTTAATAAACATAATGATATTATGAAGTGTTTACTAGAGTGTGTTCATTTTGTGAAGAAATCAATAGAAAAGATAAAGTAGTACTTATAAATAATTAAAATAATCAAAAAACCTATATAATTGTTTTTTATTGTATGAAGAAATCATTTTTACTCTTAAAATGCTCTTTTGAATGGTTGAATTTACCATGATTTTTAATTAAAATTATTATTTATAGGTTAAAAAATTATCTTCAAATATCCTTAATAGTTAAATAATAATAATATTTATCTATTAACCCCATTATAATGACCAATAATTTAAGATAGTGATGAAATGAAAAATAGAAATTAATCCATATGTGGAGGTGGTAGTCTATATGTATGAATAGATGATGTTTTTATTTCCCATAGAACTAAGAAATGGATTAATATGGTTTATCATTTTGGAATCTAAAATATTTCATAAATATCATACTTTTATATTAGTACCATCCTTGTAATGCAGTGAAGGAAAATAAAACATGTTGCGTCATGGAGGTGATAGTCCGCACAACAAGTGATTAACTATTTAATTTTTCTTAAAGGGAAATGGGAATGTGGATAATTCTAGTACCATAATTATAATAGAATAAAAGTATAATAATTGAACTTATGGAATAATTTTAATAGGATGTAGTGGAATTTTAGGAAGAAAAAGTGCATATAAATCAACAGAAAAATATAGAAGAGTACTTATAAATTTAAACCACACCACATTGAATATGATCTTGTCAAATGGGGTTAAAATACCGAGGGATAGAATTTTGAGAAAACAAAAACCTCTTGAATGTGTCTAGTAATGTTGAGGATATGGTTTAGTAGATTTTTGGCTGAACTAAGTGGGTTTTGGTGAGAAGTTAAGTGAGTAGAGGAGTTCCCCTTTTATAAATAAAATAAAATATTTTTTTTATAAAAATCCAAAAAAATTTATTAATCACAAGTCACTCTTAGGTAAAGTTGCAAGAATATTGACAAATAATGGAATTAAGCAATTATATGGTAAAAAAACTCTCAAACATGAATTCCTATATATTTTCAAACAAGTATTATGTATTTTACTCTGAGATTGTTTATTTTTTCCATTTTAACTTTTATCGTGGTAACTAGTTTTTACTTATAGTAACTTATCATTTATGACGTAAAAGAAAAATAACCTTATTACATTATTTGTACATACTAATTCAAAATTTCAAAATCAATTTTATTTTATTTAATTTATAAAAGTGAAAATTTTAATTTTAAAATGATAATTGTATAATGTATTAAAAATATTTTTATAGAAAAATAACTTAAGTTATAAAATGTAAAATATGAGTTTATAATTAAAAAAGAATTTTTGAAAATTATAAAGTAAATTTTAATATAAATATTTGGTTTTATAAAAAGGTTTCATGATTTTAAAACTCATAATTATATAGTAATTATTATTTAAACATCATTTTATTTGTAAAACTAGTATTTTTCACTTTTTGCATAAAAATAAATATTTTTAGAAAAATGCCAAAAACAAATCTTAGGGATAAATTTATATCATGAATACCAAAATAATTTTCATTTTATAAAATTAATAATTTGAAAATTTTAAATTTAAATTTTAAATAAAAATATGAGATATAATGAAAAACTATTTTTATAGGAAAATAGTTTTTTTATAATATTAACCAATCTCATTCATATTTCCAATAATTTTTTTATTAAATTAGTTTAAAAAATTAATCATATTTAATATATTTTATCATAAATAACCACAATTTTCTTGAAATATAAATTCAAATCACATGAAAAGGTAATATTTATAAAAGTTCAATTCTAAGCATAAAATGATCATATTAGTTTTATTAACTATGTCAATTAAAATTCATAGGTATAAAAGTGAAAATCATATTCCTTTATATAAATATTTTTTAAATTATATACTTATATTTATTACTTCTAATTAAATGGATAGGTTTTATTGGTTTTACATGAATATTTATATTTTATAAAAATATATTGTGTTTTCATTTATTTTTAGTTTTGCGTGTGGAGTTAGATATTGAACACATTGACTTATTTAAAGGTAATCATATATTAAAATATTGGGGTGTTATATAGTTTCCCAATTAAGGGACTTGTGTGAGAGTGGCACCTTGTTAGGAGACCCATGAAATAGTTCAACCCAAGTAGGAGACCTATGAGAGAGTGAAACCCAGGTAGGGTACTAATATGATAGTTTCACCTAATTAGGATTCATTTCTTAGAGTGGAACTCACGTAAGAGACCAAGGTTAAGGAATGATCATGAATAATGGTAGAGAAAATTTGAGTTCTGGTCAGAGGTTTTGGTTAAGGGTCACCCTAGTATCAAGTAATTAAAATGAACATCTAAGTTAGAGGCTGAGGTGAAGTGTTTCCCTAGTTATGGGGTTGGGAAAAGGATTGACTTAAAATGAGGTAAAACAAAGGATAACATGAGTATTGAACTTGAAGAATATGATTTTCTACTATGAAACTAGGAAAATATGTTTCCCTGATATAGGGTAGGGAGAAGTTTTACCTTGGTAATAGGTTATGGGGAAGGGTTGACATTGTAATAAACATTGAGGTGATTTTAGTTTGTGGAAACTAGGAACTACACTCCCAAGATGAGATATGAAATCCCCACTATAGTGTAGTGTGTCTAATATGGGGTTATTCACCATAATCCATAATCGCTATAGGGGTAGTTTTTTTCCTAACGGTTCAGGTATTAATCAATTTGGATGATGAAGTTAACCCCAATTCGTAATAATTTCTTTAGGTTTTGAAAAAAATAGTCACATGAATTATTCCAAAAGGGTTGGTAAGTGGTGTTGGGGGATGTGAGTGTGCGGAGATCATGAAAGGTTTTTCATCTTTTGAAAATTAATTTACATTTTTTACATGGGGGTCTATTTGTAGACTCAGAGGGACCAAGGTTAATGTCTATACAGGTAACTTCCTTCACACCCTAGTCAAGGTGATCACATTGTGCAGGGGAACTACCAACATGACACAACTTTACAAGTGGTTTGTCTGTAGGTGATCTATGAATGAAAGAATAAATAAGTATAGTGGAGGCTATGGATCCACTGGTGGATTGAAGAAAAGGTACTTAGGCACACTTTTAGAGGCTTGAGTAAAGTGTCTTGGGTGCCACTGATGGTTCCCTTTACCATGAAATTTCGCCACTCAATTGAAGTATCCATCTCTCATAAAAAAATAAAAAATATGTTACCTTAGAATTAGATCTGTTCAGTATAATGAAGATCATGTTCTGAGGTAAATGTTACTCTAGCATGAACTCTTTATTAAATGAATTCTCATAGTCTTAGGTAATGGGGTTAGCATATCACACACGCTAGTACCTGGGAATGCGATTCACATGATCAAACATACTTGTTGGTAGTATGATATCTAACCTAGGATCAAGATGGGGATCCCTCTATGAATAGAAATGAGTCACCTTACCTACACACGCCTTTGTGACCTAGGAAAATCCTACAAATTTAAAATATTTAATTTATTAATGCAAATTCACTACTAAATGTAAGTGTTACACTACTCCATTAACTTTACCCTTAGAATGTTGAGTTAGGTGCACTAATATTGATGAAATAAATTCACCACGGTTAAATATTTTGGGTGAAGGGGATGTGCAAGGCTAATTGAGTGAAGTATCCTAAGTTAGTCTAGCTGACAAAATGCACCTAATCGAGTCTAGAAAAGTTAAGGCAACTGAGAGAGCATAGTATCATAATGGAAAATAATATATCCTAGCTGTGTAATGAAACTTGAGTGATCCAAGCCATGTGTAGGTGCTTGAGAAAGCCTATTTGTTTGTATGATCAAGTGATAAAATTTATCGTTTTATAAATTTTAATTTATTATCCTTCATGCTCAAATAATTTTAATATATATCAATGAAATTATATATTTTATTATGTCCATTCATTTATCTAACATTTTTTAACATTCATTCTTTCAGAACAAATGTCTCACACATCAATCCCCATTTTATATGTCAAAGTCACCACCCATGTCTGTGTTCTTAACAAGGATGTCGAGCACGCATATGCTAACATGTTCATGATGAACATTCCATCTCTTGTACATGTTTTTTGGTATCATCATTGAGAGATCCTAGTGATATTCTTACTTTGATTGTAGGTTCATGGGATTTTGGAAAGAATAATCATCGCAAGGCTTGATGTTAATATACTAGGATCATGGTTTGTAGAGTAAAATTACCTAGGGTGTTCCAACATATAACATGATGGGGTATATATCAGTGATAGAGAGGTCATCCCAATATATATATTTCACCAATACAATGATTACCCAAATAATCATTCCTATATATAGGATCTATTGACAAACTACTACTATTTAATATTCTATTGATCTACCACAGACTAACTTAGAGGATGAGAAGAGGAATGAGTCATGTGTTCTAGAGGTGGTGTGAATTTCGAGTGGATATGGGAATACTGCATCTTATAAACATGATATGATTTTGAGAAATAGTTTAAAGTGGTAGTTTTATTTAAATATATCTAAATTTCATAGAATTATATATAAAATAACTCTGACCTTCTTCCTGAGGTACACATCAATTGTATCCCACAAACAAATACATTCATACTTGTTTATAAAGATGAAAGGATCATCTTTAGGAACATAAACAATCTTAGTGGAACCCATTAATGCAGACATATATGATGAATTCATCTTATTGAAGGCTACCTAGGGAGATCTCTAACAGACTCCGTCATTGTTCTAAGAGTTATTAAGAGAGGTCATCAATTCTATGTGGAAAGAGGCCTTCCCATGAAAAAATGTCATCTTTGTGACATGGATAAAAATAATCTTCATCCCCTAAGGGGATAAAACAACATGAAGAATGCTTAATAGGGATCCATTCAATATAGAAAATGGGAGTCCCAAGAATATACTAGACAAAGTTTAAGAGTTTACGAAATAAGGAGTTAGGATTTTACATGAACCCTAATACCCCTCTTTATATTAAGAAAAATGGATTCCTTATAATGTGGTTGATAGGATACCTGCTCCCAGTCTATGACTCGTATAATAAAATATGGTTGAGAACATTCATAGTAGTAGCCTAGTTGGATAAAGTAAATCTAGTGGGACTAGATGTAATGGTGTTTAAAATGATTAACCAATTTATACTACACATCTATAAGTTTATGTATCCTTTCCATATCCCAAGTCCATTCCATTTATTATAGAGATATATAACATCAAAATTTAATGAATACGAGGTCCTTAGTGAAGAGTCAATCCCTAGGTTCTTGTTTATTCCATTTATTTAAGATTTAAATAGTATTAGGGAATTGTAACTAAAGGTAGAGAAGGATTTTAAACTACTAAGTCTATATTTATAGTTTTAATTAACTCCATATTAAGTTCCTCTAAAATATTAAATTAATGATGGTTAAATTGTTGATTAAAAATCACACATGTAATGGATTATCATATGAGACTACATTTTTCCAAGATCAATTGCAAAATCATTTGTAATTATTATACACCATACTAGTTTATGCATAAATTTTTGTCTATTTATAATGAATATGCAACACTACTTATTAATGTTAGGATTGATCAATATCTAATGGTCTCAAGACAACTATAGTTCATGATATCCTAGGAGAATAATCTAGATGAGACAAGGCTTCCTTCTATGGACGATGTCATTAGGTTGACACTAGGTTATACTAGATCCTGAATATCATCATGTATTAATTGGGTTTTTTTACTAGCATCCCAATATTAATGGTTTTTCCAGTCCTGGAGAGTGGAAAAAGGGCCACTGGGCAGTACTGCATAAAAGTCAAAATGGGTAAATCATATGATCACTACGAAAAACCTCTAAAATAGGCTTATATAAAGTTTATTTTTGAGGATGAAACATATTTTGAGGCTTCTCCCAAACAAATGATCTTTAAAAAGTTGCATAGTTCCTTAATTGAGGATGAGAGGCCTGTGAATAAACTTATGTTGAAAGAGACTTATTCTTATTCAAGACCATATGGAGGTTTAAATGATTCCACTTTGGACTATTTTTCCCACATGCTGTCTAATTTTGGTTGAGGTATTCATTTTTCACATATATTAATGGTTTATAGACCGTCCTCTAAAATGGAATCCACATTACCCAACATTGTAACATTAAGGACCCTCAAGACTTCATCATTGAGAATAACCCAATTAAGGATAAAAATTACACATGATAGATAGAAATGTGTATTTTTTCTACTAAAAATTGGGATCTCATCACAAGGTGGTTATAAGATACAGTGGATCAATGTACCACTTATGGGGTCATCAACCAATCTCTTAATAAAGAATGGGATGATTCCTTCATCCCACAATATGTATGATGAAGATAATCTTTAATAATATTATACTTTACTTGAAAAATACTCCTAAAATTTATAACATTTATTTATTTTAGACAATAGGGATGACAAATGTACTCATGGAATCTCTAGAGTATACCATGAGTGATACCCTGATAGGTGCTATGGGACTGGAAACCCTGGAAGAAGTGGAGGTTTATTATTGTCCGAGGGTGATGGAGGAACCATAGGGGCTAAATTCACTTTCCATCTTCCTATATCTTTAATTATCTCTTTTTGAGACATGGATAGATATCCCTCCACATATGATCAGATACTATCTGATCATTGAGAAATTGGACAAGTATATTCTGGAAAGAGAGAGGAAAATATTCAAACTTATTAATATTTATCTAAATCACAATGATAATATCATGATTTTATAGTTAAAAAATCAAACTTCTCTAAGATTATTCTTTTTTAGGAAGTCCCATAGTTTGTTTTTAAGGGAATCTAAAAAATACCTCCCACACCCAACTATAGAAACAACTGAACATATGGAATAAGGAATTTGAGAAACAACTTCCATGCCCGTTAGAGTGGATGAGACATATATATCTATTTGGATAAATCGTTATATTTTTTATCAACCTTGTGAATATATACTTTATTATAAGGCTTATTTCACTCAATGAATTTGTGATTGAATTGATGAAATCTTCTCAGTGATATATGACCAGTCCACCCTAGTTTAGTTTAGATACTTTAATAAAGATCTAGATATGTTAAAGTATTCTCCACTCATGATATTCTATTTATTTCTATACATGGAATACTAATTAGAACATTCATCTCAAAAAATACTTGTTATTGAAAATATACCAGGGTTGATCAACAAACAAGATATTTGGACCATCTCACTTCTTCATGTAGAGTAATCGATTGTTCAAGAAATGGTGAGGGTGGACCCATATCACCCACTCGAAGTGATAAATGGTCATCCCATTATAGTTTAGTGTTAATTATACATAACATAAATTTTCAACAAATTGATGTGGTGACCATCATGGAAGGGGTCTAGGATTCAATTTCTAATAAATTCATGATAGGATTTTACCGTACTCCCATGGTGATAAAAGATGATATAACATTTATAAATAAAGTCCCCAAGATAAAAAATAGGGAAGAACCCATTGGAGGTGATGCTCCTATGGATCCACTTGTAGAAGTGGAACCAATTGGAAAGTCTAATTCTATAATGTACATGGAAGAGTATCTATAAATACTTTTATTGACTTCGGTACCCACTGAATAATATATTCACTTCCTATATCACATGTAACACTACCTATTTAAATATAGGAGACATTCATGGAGGCTAAAATCCCCATAATCCAACTATGAGAGTTCATATGGATTGATAATTTTTTGGTACTGATGAGCATAAAGGGTGATGAACTTATGATCTCCTTGGGTGACTTTGTTTTGGAGTATATCTTATATTCTAGGAGAGACTTTGAGTTAAACCAAGATTCCTTATACTTATAATTCACCTAAAGGAAGAACATACTGAGGGACATATAGAATATGGTTTATAAGAAACACATATAGGATATACATAATAAATTTCATTGGCTTTTCCATTTTATCAATATTAGGGTATAAACGAGTTTTGATTACTATACCATCAACACTAGAATTAATATGATCATTTGGGAATGGGAATTTTAGAAATCATCCAAGCTAAAACTATCAATTTAGGAATAAACCGTGAGATCTATGAGTATTAATATTATAATTCTTTAAGAAGCATCCAAACATGAATAAGCGATAATGAAATTAAAAAATAAAATTAAAAAATAAATTACTTAGTGGACATAATTATCTAAGAGTTGGATCAAATTCATTAAAATATAACCACGATAGTGAAAGTGACAGAGGGTCAGAAAGATCTATTCATGGAAGACAAAAAAGTAATTAACATATTTCATTACAAGGGTAGAAACACTTTTGTTTGATGAGGATATCAAATCCATTACTTTGGTCGGATGGTATCGTGTTGTCAATATATTTCAACAAGTAATGATATTCCCTTTATATTATGTTGAGTGTGCCTTGAAGGAGTGCACTAATTCAAGATTACTTTATTTATAATGTGGTAGAGTCTTGACTGCTATTTATCTTCTCTCCTTCTAGATAATGAATTTAACAAATCCTTTTTTCATTGAACTTTGGTCAATAATATATCTCATTTTGATCATAAATAAATGATAATCTATGAAGGTTATAAAGGTTAATATAAAAAATAACTATCTCCATTTGAACATTTCATTCAAATGGATTAGGTAAATCATAATATTGAAATTATTGATCAAATGAAAAAATATATAAGGTAATCCATCATCTTATATACATATACCCTTGGATAGATATTGATAGGATGAATATGATAACACATATATGATCACTATAATGTTAATTGAGTTGATAAAATAAAGTAATATGGAATTCAGTATCCTCTATAGTATGTAAACATAGAGGGATATAAATTGGATAAATTTAGTGGTGCATACACTACCACCATATGTGAAGGTTATCTCACTCCGATATGAGATATGGTTTCCTCTTGGATGTGTTCTATTAGACATATATAATATGGATGAATATATTACCATATGTATCATCACCATACACTAAATATAATATAATTTCATATGAGATTTTATTGACTCAACATGATGAAAATCATGAAATGAAAATTTTAGAGTGAGCATTTAAATTTTCAAAAGGGTCCAGGTACCATAAAATTACATCGTCATGCATTTAAATTGAATTATTGGAACTAATTTATGGGAGGAATAGAAGGGTGATCTATTTTTTCCTAGGATAGGTCACCACATGAGAATATATTGACTTTTGTTAGGGTAATATAGTGGACCTCACAAGCTTTGTGTCTTTTTTCCTTTATCCTTAATTTTTTCTGATGACTCAGATGGGGGAGGCTTGGTGGGAAGGAAATTGTTTTTTTAATTCAACCACTGTGGGGCTTTAAACTGATAAGTATTATTCCTTTTTCTGTTAAAAACATTGAATTTTTTCCTAGGTTATGCAAGGTTCTTCCTAGTGAGTAAAGAATCTAATTTTTCCGAGGCTGATATTTGTGGGATTTTAGCTTAGAGAGTAATATATATCTTTCCTTTGATAATTTAAATTCTTACGTGTCATACCATTAGGGTTTAAGGTCAGGAATCTTTTATAAAATTTTGATTCAATCTATATGGAAACACAAGAGAAGAAAAATCAATGTGATTTGAACCATAATGATAATAATGTAGACAAACATTAGGAATGGTGCATCCAGGTTAATGTTATAGTGCTTGGACTAATGGACACTGATGTTTAAGGTCAAATGAATTTGATTAAAGGTGATACATATTATCCAAAAGTGGTGATAAAACTTTATGGGAATGAAAATATCAATGTTAGTATATAAGATCCCATGGGTTGTTATCCACAGTTTAGTGCTAAGGAAATATTTTCATGTGATTTAGGGTTACAAGACAAGGATTAACAAAGGTTTAAGAATAATATATAATGTTCTCACTTTTGAAAATTGGTATGACACATGGATATGTAACATTGAGGGAATTTAAAGGAACCTAAATAATTTTATTAGAGAATATATAAATCAGAAGTCAAAAATATTTGAATCCTGAAATGATGGGATAAAAAAAATATTCATGAGATGACTATTGACCACATTTAAATGATGAGTTACACTAAGATTTTGTTTGGTTGTATAGATTTAGTAATACCTCATCTTTATGATGAAATATAATATAGGTTGGTAGCGTTGAATATGGTGGTATGGATATCATTATCAAGAAGAGGTGTCCCTTTAAGTCAAATACACCCATTCCCGATTGCTATGAAAAGTTTATAATAATTCAAACACTTGAGGAATGAATTCATCTTATGGAGAAAAGAACATTCTGGAAGTTTTCAGGTACCCTAATGTTTATGAAGCCTTGTATTGAACACATTCTTAGTGAAAAGGAACATAAAATGAGATTTCTCACATATACATAAAAGAGATAAGGAATAACGTATTATCTAACTATTATCTAGATTAGTGGGTCCATAGACCATAACATATATTTCTATTAGGATATATATTATACCCTACAAGATTCTTTCCTTCTTCTATTCGTACTATAACTCTTGGATAATTCATGAAAAGAGATGACTTAGTGGAATGTTTCACAAGTTTACCTTTATGTGTTTTTAGCCAAAAAATATTTTCTAAAGCTTTCATTTTTAGTTTGAGATTCTTGTAATATGGATCATTGAGGGTTTGATTTTAAGGTCAAAAGACGTTTATTGAACATTTATTAGGTTTAAATTTGTATAACATTGATCATTGTGTGAGATGACCTATCCAACAAGAGTGAAACAAATCTGTAGTGGATGGAGATTCTTTTTCTAGGATAGACTGCCTAATGAATTGGTGAACATTGTTCAAGGTCTTGGTTCTTCAACTAAAAAAGTTGAGCCATTCTACATAATAAGGGAAAGGAAAAACAAAATGTGAATAGAGATCCTAAAGATACTAAAAACCATTTCAATTAGGGGTGAATGTAGTTTAAGGCCATGGTGTTCAAAACATGGATGGGGGATATGTCTTGAGAACCTAGATATTACCCAACAACTAATAATTCCCAACATCTATTGAATGGGTAATGATGATGATGTAAATCATGACCTATGGTATTTTACACTAGATGATGACAAAAAAGAAGTATGTGGATGTTGAACACTGTAAAAAATTTGAATAATGTGTTAGAAGATAATGTCTCCAGGTTGTATAAATATTTTGTGACCTTATAATTTGGATGGAAACATTCCTTAGGTTGGTAGTGTCAAATATAATGGAATAGATATCATTTCCATGTATAGGTGTCCCTTGGAGCTGAATGTAATTGTTATCAATATCCATGAATGGTTTATGGTGATTAAAGACACTTGAGGTATGACATGTGATTTGTAGGAAAGGGATATTCAAAATATGAGAGGAAAGATCTTGTCCCTAACTAGAAATAATTTGTTTATTGTGGAATGATGAAGGAGAATTGAGGTGGACATTGATTTATGGAAGGGTCTAGAATATATTTTTCATAGGTTACTACTAATATTGAGGTATTATGAATCAATGCACACATAGTACTCATTTATATTTTCCCTGTATAGATTTATACCATATACATGGCATGCGAATTATTTTATACGAATATTTGATAGGAACAAGGAGAATGTCTAAATATTTCACCCAAGATAAGAGATATGGGTTGCCTTTTCAATGGATCACTTTACTGTATCTTATTTTTATAGATAGGGAAAATATTCTAGGTACCCCTACACAGATTTGAATCTCATGTGAGGAAGTTGGGTCATATGGGATGTTCCTCTCTAAGAATTTTAAGTTCATATAGGGTGAACCATTGGTTGCACAATTTAACATCACGTTATAAAGACTCAGGTGTCATGTAGATTTAGGGTTTTATGAGGGTGAAATTTATATTGGTGGATTTACGCTAGGTTATATTGGGAACAAAATATAATCAGTTTCCCTCAGTACATAACCCATGGAGGAAATACAAAAATGAATGATTGGGTCCAAACATTGGGATGAAGTGGGGGTTTATTAGAATATGTAGCTGGGAACATGAATGATTATTAGAGTGTCACTATGTATCCTATAATAAGAATAAATCCACTTTTTGTTGTTATAAAATATAATATCTCTATATTGATTTGAATCATGTATAGAAGTTGAATATGGAAATTCATGGATACACTGGTGGTAGTGAGGGATAAAAACACCATGTGATTAGGAAAATCCTCATTAGCAGAGTATACCTAGGAATGAGAATGGATGTAATGTTAGGTATATGGATAAGAGACTCCAGAATTAGTACATATAAATAATTAATAAGAATCAAGGCATAAATATTTCCTGTTAAATATTTGTTTTTAAAGTATAGTGTCGGCTAAGTGAACACCCATCATGACTGGGGATACTATAAACTGATAGACAGTTGGATATTAGTAGAAATTACAACTATTCCTAGGATATGAGGTCCAAACATCACTAAATATCTTAAATTATCTAGAGTCAAGATGTACATTTTTCTTATATATATAGATGTATTATTTTGGTCATAGGTCAGGTGAACCAAGAAACCAATGTAGGAAAATGTGACTATATCCATGAATTAAATGAAAAAATTGATCTCTAAAATGGAGTGATATATTGAATATCGGGGAATCTTGTTTTAGTATGGGTTCATGGAACCATATTCTAAGGGTTATCACATTGAATTATCTCATATATAAATAAACTATTTATCATGAGATGAAAATCTGTAATCAGTTTAGGGGCATGTTGGGTGGACCATATATCGTGCAGTTTAATTTCAAATGATAAGGACTCAGATGAATTTTAGTTTTAAGGTCATATGAATTGGATATTTTATAATAAATTTAATGTCATGTTAAGTTCACTTTTGATCCCAATGTGAAAGTACTTAAAAAATTCTTAAGAAACCATTCATTTTAATATACCTTGTATATGTCATATCGTGCTTCCTATTTTATTTTGGAGGTTTCTTCTAAAGAATCAATGAGGTCCCCAGAGTTAGAACCAAATATTCTTAGAGTATTGAGTAGATGGGAATGTTCTAATTTAATTCTCATGTGACATAGTTATTTAGATTTCATTTTTTTACAATTCTCATAATGTTTTCTCATCAAGTTGGTCTACATCATCCAACTGTAATTGGGGATTCTTATCTTTGAATAACTAATCATAGTCCGTAATCTAATGTGGGGGTAGCTGAACCTCAATGGTAATAACTAAATATTTCTTTTATACCAAAAATATGGGTTATTATCTATGGTAACACATGTTTTGGTTTGACAAGACCATAGATCATATAAGAGTTTTTCTAATAACGACTTTCTATCCTTGTTCATCATATTATGGGTTATATTAGATTTTTTTTGTTTAAATCCTCTGTCTAAACATTGTACACAATAATATAATTGTTTGAGTGGTTGGAATGGATATTATATTCCTAATATGGACTCTTTAACTCATACGAGAATTAATTGATTTCACTTTACATCAATATTTAGTGAAGGAAACCGAATTTAGTGACAATGTTGTTCTTCAAAAAGATTATGATCACCCTTTCTCCAAATTCCTTTAGGGGTTTAGCCATAAGTTAATTTGTGAATATTTCAATGAAAAAAAGGATTTACTTAAACTTCCTAGACATAGTTGGTAGATATGACTCCATGACATATATTACTTATTTAGAAAATGACCAAGAGTATTTTGTGATGTGAAATAGTTTTGGGGGGATGATGTATGAAGTTCGAATGTATTTAACAAGAATGATATTTTTTTATAAAATCCATGATGTCCTACATAATTGGTGAAAACAATTACCCAAGTCTCTTGATTTTATGGAATATATTGAATCCTGACCAGTGGTCACTACAGGTGATGACATGGACTTCCGACATAGCAGTGATGTTTTCTCATCCTTCAATGTGTCTAAGGAGGACTCTATCAAAGCCTCTCTTGTAGAAAAAATTCTTGGAATATGGGCCATTATAAAGGATAAAATTTGATCCCCAACACCAAATATGATCCTTTTCAGCACGATCAAGTAGAATAAATATTTTTTCTATGAATACCTTAGTAGTAAACATTTATCTAAATTTGCTATCAACCGATGAGGATATGGGATCACCTTGTCTTGGGGTAGTGTTGATTTCATTGATCTACACCATATCAATGGTGATGGATGGTGAAACCACCCTATGATATGTGACATGAATAGTTATTTCATTGTATTTTGGATTTTATTAGGATTTGGTTGCATTATCCAACACATTAGCATAAGAATTCTATGAATGTGGGATGTGTAAAAATATTGGCTCATAGTGGGATTCATTTTTCAAAACCCACACATAATCAATAAAAGGGGTAGATTACCCCTTATTGTAACAATAAAAGTTTTTAAAATAAATTTTATATAGAATGTAATGCATGAAACACTGAGTTTCTCTGAAAAACACTTTATTATTATAACCTATCCATTAACCACAATTTAGTCACCTCTGTGTTTTGAATTTTGATAATTGTATATATAAGGTTGCGATTAGTATGATATTTAGTGTTTGATAGGATCTACATACATTATTTATAAATAGTAACTTGACCCTTATGAATAGTAAAATGACCCATACGAATAGTAACATCACCAATGTATGTATAAATAAAATTTAGGCACCTTATAAATGAGATTGAATATTTTAAAAATTAATAATAAAGTGTTGGTATTTTGGTGAGTAATAAATATTTAGTTACAATATTAAATTAATAAATTAATTTAAAAAAAGAATTAATTTTCATAAAATGTATTCATAAAAAAAATATTTTATTGTCCTATGATTTAATGAAAATTTTAATGATACCGTTGTTAATTTATGAAAGTGTTATAATACCATTTTTAAAATTGAAATCTGTACTTTTCAAGCAAATAACAATTTTATTTTAAAATTAAATTTCACATATTTATAAATTTATTTTGCTAAAATGGATACCATCATTAATTATACCTATCAAAAAAGGGTTATATTGATTTTTTTGGTATTTTTCAAAAATACTTGAATTTTTTGTGAATATTAAAATACAATAATTTACTATATAAATACATTAAAATATAAATACACTATTCCTTAAGTCATTGATGATTTAATAACACATGTTTCAAATTAACATTCACTAATTATTGTTTTTGGTCATAATAATTAACACTATTGGTTTTCTTGAGAAAAATAATAAAATAAGGAGTAAGTTATTCAAAAATCACCCCTCTCCACCATTATAAAAACCACCTTCATTCCCTGTGCTCCTCACTCCTCTAAGACTTCAAGATTCTCAAATTTCTACAAAAATATCTTCAATAGTATCTCCCAAATTTTAGGAGTTCTTGGTCTTTCCAAAATACCAAAACCCCTTCCCTTAAAGAGGTTCTCAAGGAGGATATTTCAAGAGGTAAACCCTCTTCCTTTTTCTTTTAATTTCATTTTGAATTTATTTTATTTTCTTATCTTATCCTAACCTCCTCTATCCAAATGATCATGATAAATCAAGTTTCATATATATAATTAAATGATATAATGTTAATGGAATATATTTCCTCAAACTATTGTCTCTCTCTCTCTTGTTTTAAAAAATGAAATCATCATCTAGGAGGTGCTGATTTACTACCTTCACGGATGACAAACCTTCGTTATTAAATTTCTACCTCTAGGATGGTCATGAAACTATATTTATGGTTGAAAAATACTATAATATATGTATTATAAACCATTAAATGTTCTATAACCTTTATATATACATAATACTAATTCATATGACAGAACTAGTTCGTAACAATCTAAAATTCTACAAAATAATCTAAATTATTATCACTAATGTTCTACCAAATAATTCATCCTCATACCATATAACCAATTGAATTATATCAAAATTTAATATTATGTATTTTAATTAGTATCATATAAATTCAATTCTTGAGAATTATACGAGTTCCACATGAACTTACTCATATATAAGTACACTGATCGTGAAAACCAAGGAAACAAACGCTCTCGAGCAACAAATTTGTATCTTATAACTCATACAAAAGGACAAAAATGAATATAATATAATTATAATTAATAAAATAAATATATAAGTGGTTTTGAATTAGTTAATTATTTGATTTAATTTTATTATCCAAGATGTTAGGGACAAGTGCATAACATGTTCAGACATAAGGTAAGGGTTCTCTACCCGAACCTCTATTTCCTTCCAGGTTACCCTTTGTCTCTATTAATCCCAATTAAAATTTTAATTATTATTATGCACTAATATTAATATTTTTTAATGTTCTATTCATGTTTACCAATCATAATCCTTCTTTATTTTATTGTGAGTTTAGTGTTTTATAAATATATTTCTGAATTATTCCCGATAAACAAGCCTGATTCCAGGGGACTTCTCAAAATTTTACCAATTTTCAAGTGCAATATATAACTAGTTTTAAACAAATAATATTTCAATAAAAAAACATTTAATCATGGAAAAACTAACTTGGTTCATTTCTAGTTTCATGCAAGTATTTTTCTAAAAGAACTCCTGTTTTCAAAGTAAAAGTGTATTTTCTAAAAAATTCCACGAGTACTTTATTTGGGTATTTTTATCTATTTAAAAACCTATGTTGAATTTATGCCTTATAGAGATTAATATCATATTTTTATCATTAAAGATATTTTATTAAACAGTTTATGATTATTTTGATAGTGGATGTGCTATGATTATACCATTCACCATACTACTCAGAATGGTTAGTGTTTATTTGTTCAGATTGAGGAAAGTTATTCCATTTGTTCAAGTTGATTATGTTTAGACCCATTCATATAAGGAATTTAGTGAACATATCATGTTACATGTGATGACCAATATATCCCCTATATGTACCAGTATGTGTCATGAGAAAAAAAAATTGGGTTTTGGCTGAGACGTTACCCTAGTATTTTCAAACATCTTGGATGAGGCCTTGACAATATGTTTTAGATGTCAAAAATTATGAATTACCTCATTATGTTATTAGAAATTTATAAACCATGTAATTATTTGACTCGTATAATATCAATGGTTATGTTTCATTATCTCATGATAGTTTATATGGATTTATTTAATCAACATTAATTTCTTCTATATTATGATCAAGTATATTTTTGAAGGCATGTGTTTTTAGTTTTTCACCATGACTAGTGTTTTTTATGATAACTTCCACTGTATTACATACCCTTATAAAGTACTTGAGATCAACTTTTTCTTATGTTTTATTTTCACTAGGTTGTAAAGATGAATATTATGAATTACTTTTAGGGATGATCTAAGATCCCTAGATGTTTCCAATGGAATTCCTATTATGTATTTCATTTTATGTTGTAGTGTTGAACTTATGTTTGTATATTTTTTTTCCAAAACTACTAAAATAAATGTTACTTAGGGAAAGAAATTTCTTGTAATCATGGAAATATAGTAAAATAATTATGTAGGTCCAAGAAAATAAAGTTGGGGTGTTACGGTTTGTATCAGAAGAGGTTTAGTAGAAAAAATTAAAAATAGATTTAGAAAACACACATTAGGGAAGAAAAATCATACGATTTTCTTTGAGGATAAGTATAAAATATAATCCTAGAATTTTGGAAAGGTATAAATTATGCAGATATTTCTATAAAATACATCCATTTCTGGATACTACATGTGGATGTGGTTGTGGAAAATATGTACCTAAGAGTAAAAACTATAACAGGGTGTTCTAGGCTTGATTCAGGGTTACCTGGTACATGAAAACGGGCCTTACAATGCACCTGGTTTGAATCTCCTAGGGGATATGCTTAGATAATTCACATTTTATTTATAAACTATTAATAAGGATTTAAATGTAAAAATGTCCTCAATGTAACCATGCTTAATATTATGAGATTATACATACATAAAATTTCAATTTATGTTAGGTGTTTTTTTAGTTAGACGTTATAAATTATAATTTATAACCAAATTTAGTGTGCGGAATTATTTATAAATGGCTCCTAATGGAATGGATGAAACTAGATGAATGTATAAATACCATATAGGGATTTTCCACCATTGTAAAATAATGATGCTGGTTATAAAGATACAAATGGTGCTATAAACTTATAACTATACTGGGATGATTGACTTGGGTTAGGAAATATAACCTTAACCAATGAAGAATCTTGATTCACAACATAGAGGAGAAATTTTAGACTACTTTATGAAACTACCGATTCCCTCATTCAATGGAACTACAAACCCATTCATAATGTATTAATGGATAAGTTATTTCTATAATATATTTATTTCTTTGGGATGTAATGAAAGGAACAAGGTTATCATGGAAATTTATAATCTACCAGGAGATACAGATTAGTGGTGGTCATTAATTCAAAACATGAAGGAAGGGGAAAACAGAAGAAATGTAATGGTGGGACTTTAAAGAAATTTTCTTAGAAAAATATTTTCCTTGACAATAGTGAGAATATATAGAGAGGAAATTTTTGAGTTTGAAACAAAATGTGTATGAAAACATTTCAAAGTATGAAGCCATTTTTTCAATACTAGAAAGTCATTCCATAGAATACATATGTAATCCAAAGATCAATATTGATCCAGTGTATAATGGTTTAAAATCATTCCCCTGAAGGGAACTAGTTTCAGAAGATTTCTCATCATACAAAGATATAGTCTCATGTGTAATCTTGAAAAAGAATGAAATATCTAAGTCATATGTATTTAAAGGAAAATAATATAAGAATAGGGTGGAAGAGGAAACAATGGATAAAGGGAAGAATAAAAAAGGTGAGTTTTTCAAGATGTGATAATTGTAGAAAGAAACACCCCATAGCCTGCTTAAAAGGAAAAGAGCCTATTAAAAATGTGAAGAAAGAGGCCACAAATCTCTTGATTGCAAGGGAAAGAAATAATATACCATTGTTCGATGCTGTAATTGAAAATTGATGGGACATTTTGACAATTATCGTCCTAAGAATCAAGGAAAAATTACCTAGAGAAGGCCATAGGAGAAGTGCCAAGTTTATGAGATGACAAATTCTAAGGTTGGAGCTCTTAATGATGTGGTGGAATGTAATTTAATAATTTATTCAAATATATGAAATGATTTATTTGATTCTGGATCATCACATTCTATATATCTGACCATTTTTTCATGAAAATTAGACATTTCCAATTTGATTTTAGAAAGGAGTTTTTAGTGAAAACTCATATGGGATGGATCATTGAAACAAATATGTGTCAATAAGTCCCCCTTATAACACATAAATGTTCTTTAGTTTCGGACCTTATCATCATACCAATGATTGAATTTGATATAATTCTTGGTATGAACTGGATTTTATGTAATGACATGAAAATATATTATAAGAAAAAGGATGTTACAGTTTTTGAGAATGATGTAGAATCTATTATATTTAGAGAAGAAATACCATAATTTGATTCTTATCTATATGCACCCCCAGTAGATCTACTAAATAAAATTCATAGGGTAAAATATAAAACAATATCTATGGGTGAGGAAAGAAATATTCAAATTGAATAGGTATCTATTATGATAGAATACATTGATGAATTTCTAGAGGATTTAACTAGACATCTTCCAGAGAAAGAAATTGAGTATTATTTTGATTTAATTCTTGGTGCAGTGCCTATATCGAAGACCCCTTATAGAATAGCCATAGTAGAATTAGTGGAAATGAAGAAACAACTATAATAATTGAGTGATAAAGGATTTTTATTCCCTAGTGTTTCTCCATGGGGGTCTCTTTTTCTTATCATTAAGAAGTAACATGGATCTTTGAGGGTGCACATTGACTACAGGGAGATCAATGCTATTAACTTAAAGAACAAGTATCCTATTCCTCACATTGATGATTTATTTGATCAAATTCATGGAGCCAGATATGTTTTTAAGATTGACCTTTGATCTGGATATCATCTGTTTCATGTGAGGAAGGAAGATATTCCAAAGACAACATTTTGAACTAGGTATGGGCACTACATATTTACCGTAAGGCCTTTTGGACTGAAAAATTCAGCCTATACATTCATGTTTCTAATGAATATAGTTTTCAAGGAATATCTTGATGACTTTGTTTTGGTATTTATTGATGATATCTTTATATTCTAAAAAAGATATGAAGACCATGAGAGTCACTTGAGCATTATTCTGAGGACTCTGAGAAGAAACAAGTTTTATGAGAAGTTTAGAAAGTTTAAATTATAGCTTCAAACTATTTATTTTCTTGTCCACGTTGTCTCTAAGGATGGAATATCAGTTGATCCTACAAAGATAAATGTAGGTTAGGAATGACCTACTCCCACAAATGTAAATAAGGTACATAGTTTTATTGTTTTAGTAGGTTATTATCAACATTTAATTCAAAACATCACCCAATTATCTTACACATTAAACAAGATTACTCGTAAAAGGGTTAAGATCATATAGACCAAAAATGTGAAGAATGTTTTTAAGAATTGAAGAATAGGTTAGTGAATAATTCAATTTTGACTCAACCATCAAGAAATGGTGGATTTTTGATTTATAGTGATGTATAAAATAAAGTAATTGGATGAGTTCTTATGAAAAATGGTAGAGTTATTTCATATTCATAAAAGAAGATAAAAATTCATAAAAAACAATCCAATTAGTGATCATGAGTTAGCAGCTATAATCATTGATCTGAAGATATGGAGACATTATCTCTATGGTGAAATATTTGGGATATATACTGATGAAAAGAGATTGAGATATATCTTCCAGAGAAAGAACTCAACATGAGGCATATGATGGCTCAAACAAATCAAGGATCATGATTTTTCTATACACTATCATCTTGGGATGGAAAATAAGGTGGTATATTTATTGAGCATGAAGGATCATCGAGTTCTAAAAAAATAAGGATTGACAAGGAACCTATGTGCATGGATCTAGTGAGGATGGATGTATGAATTATCAAAGATGGTGAAGCAGCATTAATTTTTCAATTGGTTTCCCAACCATCATTATTGGAAATAATTAAATGTTATCAATATAATGATGAAAATATTCAAAATAAAATTAAAGCTATGAATGATGGGAAGTTTCCAGATTTCTTGTGGGGGAATGGAGTTCTGAAATTTGGGAGAAGAATATGTGTTCCATCTATACCCAAGATAAAAAGGGAGTCATTGGATGATTCCCATTATTCGAATTTCTCTATACACACTAGTAGCACTAAGATGTATAGATATTTGAATGAACATTTATGGTGGGATAACATGAAGCATGAAATTACTGATTATGTATCAAGATGTTTAGTCTATTAATAGGTGAATGTTGAAAGACAACCTCATAGAGGATTCATGAAACACCTACCTTTTCCTACATGGAAATGGGATGAAATCACTATGTATTTTCTCACTGTATTACCAAAAAATCCAAGAAGGAATGATGCAACATGGGTAATTATTGATATCCTTACCAAATATGCACATTTCCTCACAATAAGGTAGGATTTCCCATTAGATCACCTAATAAAGCTCTATATCAACGATGTTGTAAGACTTTATAGAGTGCCTATCTCAATTGTTCTTGATTGTGACCCACAATTAAAATCAAAATTCTAGAGAAGTCTCCAAAAATCATTAGATAATGATCTTCATTTGAGTATTTCTTATCATTATCAATTTTATGGAAAATTAGAACGGATGATCCAAAATTTAGAAGACATGTTGAGAACATGGTCACTTTATTTTCAAGGCACGTGGGATCCGTATTTAACTTTCGTAGAGTTTTCCTATA
The DNA here is from genome assembly GCA_963277665.1 of Viscum album. Taxonomy (NCBI): domain Eukaryota; kingdom Viridiplantae; phylum Streptophyta; class Magnoliopsida; order Santalales; family Viscaceae; genus Viscum; species Viscum album. Next base: position 121,461,560 of record OY728137.1, read on the forward strand.
ATAATAGTTTCCATTTATGTATTCAAAATGGCACCATATGAAGCATTGTATGGAAAGAGATGTCGTACACCAACATATTTAGATGAATTTGGTGAAAGTAATCTTGTAGGAATAGAGTTTATAGAGGAAACTATAAAAAAGGTAAAGACTATTCAAACCCATATTAAAGAAGATCAATGAAATAAAAAGATCTATGCATATAATTGAAGGAAGTATTTGGAATTTGAAGGGGGAGATTATGTTTTCATAAATGTATCTTCATGTAAGGGTTTTATAAGATTTTTGAAGAAAGGGAAATTGAGCCCCAGGTACATTGGTCCGTTTGAAATTATAATGATAATTGGAGATATGCCTTATCGTTTGGAAATTTCTCATATCATTTTTAAGGTACACAATGTGTTCCTTGTCTCATTGTTGAGAAATTACATTCTATACCCAACACATGTACTCACTTATGAATGAATAGAATTGGAACCCAACTTATCTTACAATGAAGAGCCTATCTGGATTTTAGACACTAAAAAATCGGTTTTGAGGAATCAAATGACTAAGATGGTAAAGGTACTTTGTAGGAATCATAAAATTGAAGAGGTGGTGTGGGATCTTAAGGAACTTATGATGAAGACCTACCCAAATATTTTTATATGGTTACATTCAGGAAATTTCAAGGATGTAATTTTTGTAAGGGGGAATAATGTAACACCCCAGGGTGCCACAAATAAATTTAATATATAATGTAACTCATGAAAAACCGAGTGTTTATGAAACAAAAATTTGTTATTATAACCTAGTTGTTAAACATAATTGTTCCGCCTCTATGTTTTGAATTTCAAAAAACTGACATACACAATTATGATCAGTATGATTTTTAGATTCGGAATGTCTCAACTTATATTTTTTTTGTGAATTGTCACTTTACCCATATGAATAGTAAAGTAACATTATGAGTAGTTAAATTACCATTATGAATAGTAACCTGACCCATGTAATTATAAATAAAATTTAGGCACGTGGGAAATTATAGTGAATATTTTAAATACTAATAATTATGTGTTGGCATTTTTGTGAGTAATAAATATTTAATTACAATTATAAATTAATAAATTGGTTTAAAAAAGAATTAATTTTCATAAAATGAATTCCAAAATAAACATTTTTTTGTCCTATTAGTTTTGGATAATATTATCAGAGCTTAGTTAATTTAATAAGGTGTTATAATATAAGTTCTAAAATTAAAATCTGAATTTTTTGATTAAATAAAGATTTTATTTCAAAACTAATATTCACATATTTAAATTTTTTTTTTGATAAAATGGATTCTATTTTTGGAATTCTAAATGTCCATAAATGGTTATGATTAATTTTTTAGATTTTTCTAAACTACAAGAATTTTTTTGAATAGTAAAATACCGTAATTTATAGTATAAATACATTAGAAGCTAAATAAACTATTACTCGAGTCAATGTGGATGAAAGTACATATGATTAGAATTTATATTAACTTATTACTAATTTTGGTCACATGAATGAACATTATTGGTTGTCTTGAGAAAAATAATAAAATAAAGAATAAAATATTCAAAAATAACCCCTCCTCATCTATAAAAACCACCTTCACTCCCTCTTCCCCTCACTCCTCTAATCCTTGAACCTTATAAAATTTCATACTAAATACTCTTCCCTAGTTTCTCACTACATCTAGGAGCTCAAGGTCTTGACAAAATTGGAGGATAAAAATGATACTGATTGTAGTATCTAATGATGTGGATGCTAAATATACAAGAGGTGGGGGAATTGTATACTTTAAAAATTCCTTTGGAACTTTTAAATATGGTAATGTTCACTAAAGTTAAACAAGGTAAATTCAATAAAATTCTTAGTTCTACTAACATGTTTGATTCTGGAAAAGTGATTTTGAGAATTTAATTTAGGAAATGTGGTTCCTGAAATGAAACTCAACAAAATTTTACAAAGAAAAAGATTCTACCTTAAAGCGTATAAAATCTTACTAAATCAGAGTATACAAGTATAAGGAAGTATAAGATAGTTATGCTTTCCTCAAAAATCAAAATGCAGCGAAAACTTGAATCAATACAAGTAACAAGTAGTAAATATTTTAACCCTAAGAGAAGGTTATCCAACAACATAGGATAATAGTTCCTTGATTTATACTTTCAAGAAATTCTATCTTACCCACACCAAGGTAAGCCCTCGATACGAAGATCAAAGTCTGTCTTGATATCCCCGCAAGACCTCAAACTTCAAGGTAGTCAGCACCTCTGTATTCCTATCCTCAAAATCCCTATAATGTACTTAGAAACATTTAGAGTCGCATGAAGAAATTCTGAACAGGGTGTTTAGTATGCAAAAATAAATAAATTCTCTCTCTCTAGAAATCACATCAGCAAGATGTAATCTCTATATTGACCAACTGTGTATTGAGCTTGTTCAAATGAGCTCCTATTTATTGGAACATCTTCCACAGTCGGCTCCCTCCTCTAACAGTCATATTTTTCCTTGAATTTCAGAGGGACCTATACAAGTGTCACTCATACAACGATTAGTTAGTAACAGAATGCATAACATAGTTTAATAACTCCAACAAGAGTAAGTAAAATATGGTTATTTAACCAAAACCATTTTTCTGAATGTAAGGAAAAATAAAATTTCGGAGTCTAACCAAAATCACATTCAATTTCTATAATATATGTATATTCAGATTCTGTCTTCAAAATAATTCAGAACCTGAATTCTGTAGAATTCCAGAGTTTGAATTTCAAGGAAATTTGGAGTCTAAATTCATAAGAATTCGGAGTCTGAATTTAGAGAATTTGGAGTCTTAACTCAAAAAGTTCAGAGTCCGAATTCAGAAGAATTCAGAGTTTGAAATAAGAATGTTCGGATTCTAAATTTAGAAGAATTTAAAGTATGAACTCAGAATGTTTGGAATCTGAATTCAAAATAATTCGGAGTCTCAACTCAGAATGTTCGAAGTTTGAATTCAGATGAATTCGGAGTCTGAACATAGAAATTTCAGAGTTTGAATTTAGAGAATTCGAAACCTAAATTTGAATCCTAAAAATAGAATGATCTATATCTAAGTATCTATAAGATTCCTAGGTTTTGGATATGAAACCTAATTTTATACTAAGAATATGAAAAATGAAAACATGATAAGTATAAATTTTCCTTGGGGAAGGAAAATTTCCCTTATGAAAGAAAAATAGGTTATGGAGAAAATTTCCTTGAGGAAGAAAAATTTCTTTAAGGAAGAAAAATTTTCCTTATTGGGATAAAATAAATTTTTCCTTAGGATATAGTTTTTGTGATTTTAAAGACATGAAGGAATGGAAAATTCACAGGGAAACCTTATTGACTAAAAAATCTCCCCCTTTTTGGAAATCAAAAACCTACTTACGAAAAAGAATATAAGGACCTAGAAAATATTTCTTTGGACTTTGAAAATAAAACTTATATCCCTTAACACATTGGAAATGATGAATACGACTAACTCCAGCTTAGGTTTTGGAAACCCTAAGGATCATATTATTGATTTTCAGAATGAGACTTAGCATTTTATTGCATACAAAAATCTTATTGATAAGAACTCCCCCTTAGATAAACTCTCCCTTAATTAAGGAAATTTGTTCCTTTCTTAGTATTCTTTTTTTTCTCCCCCTATTTGATTTTCAAAAGGTATTAAAGGGAATGGAAAAGAAAATATGGTACCTGAAATATTAGTACGAGACAACCAAAAATATATGAAGAGCAACAAAAAATTTTCTTTGGATTGGAAAAATTTATACAAGGAAGGAATACAAGAAAATATCAAGATGGAGCAAGAATATCCTTTATTTTCCTTCAGCATCAAATTTTTTACTATGGTTTTGAGATTCTTGAGCTCTATGTGATCTTCCTCTTCATGTTTTAGAATCTGATCCTAATCTTCTATTTTTTTATCTAACGCTTTGATTTTTTGTTCTTGAGCCTTGAAATATTCTGCCTAGCCCTTTAGAACTTCTTCCTACTCATCAAGCTTATATCCTATCTCAATACTTAGATCTCTTTCTCCCTTACAACTATGAGCAACTGAATACAAATTCCCATTTAGATCTTTCACTTCTTGCATTTGAGAGTTCTGTTCTAGAGACAACTTTTTCTCAAAACTATTTGTGAGATCCTTGATCTTCACATCTTTAGTGTTAAATGCATCCATGGAATTATCTTGGAAATAATCAAGAATTATCATGTCTTCTATAGTTTCCCTAGACTAGATGATCATTTTCTTTCCAGATCTTTTGTGGGCTTTGTAGTTTATGAAAAAAGTTTTGAAATCAACCTCAAGCTTGACACACTTATCCATCAGCATGGATACAGAATCTAAATTTTGATTTAAGGTGTGTTAAAGAATCTGGCATCTTGAATATATGCTTGGAAATATAGGGATAGTCCCAACAAGCTTCTTCAAAGACTGGAATATGAAATCCTGTCCAAGGGATGATGATTCCAAATCAGAGATTTTTCTTGGTGAGGATTCTTTTTTATTATCAGCATCTTTCCTCTTTGAAGAACCCCAAACTACTTTATTCTTTACCACATCCTTGGTAGGTATATCAAATAGTACATGTTTTCCCCTATCAACATTTATAATGACTTCCTCATTAGGATATTCATGTTCACTATCAGATAGCTGAACAATTTTACCATTATCCATCTCTTCCTTTTCATCTCCTGCCTCAACATCCTTTGGCTAAATGAAATAATGGTTGTTGATTTATTCTTCAGACCCTTTTTTAACTTCTTCTTCACCTTTCTCTTCATACTTACGAGGAGTAGAAAGCTTTTATTATTCAGCTTGAGAGGTTTGTAATGATAATTTTTAGAAGGTCTTTCCTACTCATGAAAATCCTCAACTTGCTTTATCAGATCTTCAGTATCACCACTACCTTCTTCTCATTCTCCTTCTACTCGTTTTTCATTGACTTTTTACAGAGTAAAAAACTTCTTTCCCGAAGTCTCTGGTAATGATTCTATAAAAATGGATTATGGTGCTAAAATATTCTCAGAAGCTTTCTCAACAGCCTTTAGAAGAAATTGCACTGTCTCAGCCTCAGACAACTTATTCTTCTACTTCTTCTCTTTCTATTACTTGTCAAGCTCTTTAGGTGACTTCTCCCTCAATGATTTTGTTTCAGTAGGGTCCAAGCCAAACTTAAGATCCCATTCATTCTGATTTTTTCTTGTCATCTCTCCATTTTTCTACAACTTTATCAGGATAGGCTTTTTGTTTCTTTGCCTTCGGTGGTGCATATTGGGTTTCCTTTTCCATGGGTTTTTTGTCTTCTCTTCCACATCCTTTAACTTCCTCTTCCTTCCACCATTTTTAGAGGTCTCAACAACTTCCTGTTTCATCAGTAAGGCTTCTACCACCTCCTCAGGAAAATCATAAAATTATTCAGATTCTTTAGAAAATCAAACATTCATCTTTCTCAGAGTATCATCACTCAACAACATGACATTGAAATTTCTTGACTCGGATTTGAAAGGGATTTGAAGGATTCTAAACACTGAACAATCATCATTGAAAGAATGGCTGGATGCATAATAATTTGAGCCTCCATATTTCCATTCTTTATGCCTTGGTGTAATAAAGTGAATATGTCTTTCTATAACAGTTGAAAGAAAACTTACGCCTCCCTTCTTCGTTGAAGAAAATTAATGACTCATAGAATTATATTAAAAAATCCCGATATACCAAGTCCTGATCTTTTGGTTTTGAAAGGCAAAGACTTTCCCTCCCATTCATATTTATATTCTTAGAGGTAATAGAATGCTACTTTGTGAAAAACATCGGATCAACTATCATTTATCTATATATCTTCCATTAATAGATTTTTTTGACAGTTGACATACCTTTTTGAGAATAGATTTTGATAGACATTCGAAAGTAAGAATGATATGAGAAGTTCAGAATAGGCTTATATAGGAGGGCAGAGCTCTAGCACGTGATGGCTTGAGTTTCGATGTGGGACAACCATTAGGGGTCCTTTATATAGGAATTTTGGGCAACAGTTCAACTTCCACACTCAATACAACAGTTAAAAAACCTTCTGATCAGATCTTACAGTTGAGATGATATCCAGATGGAAATTTTGATAGAATCTAATATTTTGAGGTTTTTTAAGAAAAACATTCGATTTAAGAAAAATAAAATACAAAAATTTAAAAATGAATAAAAATACCAAAAAATAAAAGATGACAATGAAAATTTAAGACAGAAAACATACCTTTAGGATTTCTAGGAAGATTATTAATACTGAGGAAAATTCATCTTGATGAAATTTAGATTCCGAAAATGTTGATTATGAAAATTTTCAATACAAAAATCTATATTACGAAAATTTTAATTAAGAAAATCTTCATTACAAAAATTTTAAGTCCAAAAATCTTCATAACGAAAAATTTATGTACAAAAAACATCATTACAAAAATTTTGAGTATGGAAATCTTCATTACAAAAATTTTAAGTACAAAAATATTCATTATGAAAATTTTGAGTACGAAAGTCTTCATTACAAAAATTTTGAGTACGAAAATCTTCATTACAAAAATTTTGTGTACAAAAATCTTCATTACAAAAATTTAAAAAAAATGACTATGAAAACAATCTTTAGACTATGAAAAAAAATATGACAACAATTTTTTTAGAAAACTAGAAGAAAAATGTATCCCCCCTATGAAAAGGAGTTCCTTAATATAAGGATATTGGTTTAAATAGGAAGTTAACATGGAATATTACCATACAATTATCATTCCTAACTTCTGTTTAATGTATTCAAATCTATTGAAGGGTAAAGATTTTGTGAAAATATCAGCAAGTTGATCTTGTGTTCTGATAAATTGAAGAGTGATATCTCCTTTTTGTGTGTGATCCCTAAGAAAGTGATGCCTAATATCTATGTGTTTTGTATGAGAGTGATGTGTATGATTTTTACTTATGTAAATGGAACTAGTATTATCACACGGAATTTGTGTTTTAATAAAACTCATACCATAATCTGTGAGTGTGTGTTGCATCCACAACACTTGAGCAAAACAACTTCCAGATGCTACATATTCAGCTTTAGCAGTAGAAAGTGCTACTAAGTTTTGATTTTTTCATGACCAAGAAACTAAGGAATATCCTATGAAATGAAAAGTTCCGGATGTACTTTTCCTATCCACTCTACAACCACCAAAGTCAGTATTTGAAAAACTTTTTAAAACAAAATATTTTCCAAAAGTGTAAAAGAATCCTAAATCCATGGTTCCCTTTAAGTGGCAAAAAATCCTTTTTACTGCCTTTAAATAAGATTCCTTAGGATTGGATTGGTATCTTGCACATAAGCATACTGAAAACATTAAGTCTGTATGACTAGATGTTAAGTAAAGTATACTTCCTATCATACCACTAAAAGATGTTTGATCTACTAGTTTCCCAGCTTCATCTAGATCAAGTACATTTGAGGAACCAATGAGAGTACTTATACTCTTATTGTTTTCATATCCCCACTTTTTAAGAAGATCTGTAATATACTTATGCTCAGATATATAGATACCTTCTGGTTTTTGAGAAATTTGAAAACCTAGGAAAAATGTTAACTCACCCATCATACTCATTTCAAACATTGATTTCATTAGATTCTCTAAGGAATCCGTCAAATACTACTAAGTTGAACCAAATATAATGTCATCAACATAAATTTGAAAAAACAAAACATTTTTCTTATCTTTCTTTTTAAAAAGGGTTGGATCTGCATTTCCATTAACATAATTATTTTGAAGAAAAAATCCTATAATTCTATCATACTAGGGTTTAGGGGCTTGTTAAAGTCCATACAAAGCTTTGGTATGTTTAAAAACATGTTCAAGATGTTTTTTATCTTCAAAACCAGGAGGTTGTTCAACAAAAACTTTCTCTTGAACATAACCATTAAGGAATGCACATTTAACATCCATTTGAAAAAGTTTGAAATTGAATAATGCTGCAAAGGCAAGTAGAATATGAATAGATTCAAGTCTAGCTACTAGAGTATAGGTTTCTTCATAGTCTATTCCTTCTTGTTGATTACAACCTTTAGCAATAAATTCATCTTTATTTATTTCAATAATTACCATTTCATCATATTTATTTCTAAAGACCCATTTTACTCCATTAATAGAAGTTTCCTTAGGTCTTTCATCTAAGGTCCAGTCTTTATTCCTTTCAAATTCATTTATCTCATCTTGCATAGATTTTATCCAATCATCATCACCTAAAGCTTCATTATTTATTTTTGGTTCTAATTGGGAAAAGAATGCTAGATGTTCTATTTCATTACACAAGGAACTTCTAGTCCTTACAGGTTGATTTACATCACCAATGATGATATCACTAGGATGATTCTTTAGAAACAACTGATTTTGGTTTTGTAAAACCTGTTCATCAATATAGGATAGGTAGTCTTCTAGGGTAAATGTTTTAGAAATACCTTCTTGGAAATTTTATTTATCAGAAGGATCTTCTATCAAGGGTTGATAATAAGTTTTTGAAAACACATCAGAATATGCATATTGAGGTTGTTTAAAAACAAAGGGATTTGTTTTATCAAATTTGACATGTACTGTTTCTTTAATAGTACAAGTATTCTTATTGAAAACTGTATAAGACTTATAAGTTGTGGAGTAGCCTAAGAAGATGCCTTCCTCATATTTTGGTGCGAATTTGTGTAGATTATCTTTATTATTCAGAATGAATAATTTTCATCCAAAAACCATGAAGTAGGAAAGTCTAGGTTTTCTACCATTAAACAACTCATAGAGTTTTATTAAGAAAAGTTCTAATCAAAACATGATTTATAGTATAAAAAATAGTATTTAAAGCTTCAGCCCAAAAATGTTTGGCTACCGAATATTCACTCAACATGGTTCCTATTATCTCTTGAAGAATTCTATTTCTTCTTTCAAAAACACCATTTTGTTGAGGTGTTCTGGGTGATAAGAAGTGATGAGTAATTCCTTTTCTACTACAAAAAATTTCAAAATCATAATTTTTAAATTCTTCTCCATGATCACTATGAATAGTTATCAATGAAAGGTTTTTCTCATTTTTAACTTGGGCTCTAAAACTTTTAAAATAAGAAAAATCTTCAGATTTTTTTGCTAGAAAATATACCCATATAAATCTAGTGTAACCATCAACTAAGAAAAATAAATAATATTTGCCTCCAATGCTTTCAGTTCGTGTTGGACCAAAAAGATCCATGTGCACTAACTATAATGCATCGGACGATGAGACTTCACTGACTGATTTAAAACCTAATTAATGTTTCTTGTTATATTGAAAAGGATCACAAAATTTTGAAGAATCAAATCTAATATTAGGTAGATCCTTAACTAGTCTTTTCTTAGAGAGTTTGCATAGGTTACTAAGGATATAGTTTCCTAACCTTCTATGCCATAACAAAGAATTATATTCCATTTCACTAAGGCAAGGTAAGTCTTGGCTCCTAAGGTGTTCTAAGTTTAGTGTGTATATATTCTCTTGTCTATGGGAATAAAGAATAAAGTATTCCTCAGAATTACATACTAAGCACTTTTCATTACTAAAATTAACAAGGTAACCTTCATCACACAATTGAATTATGCTAATGAGGTTTTTCTTAATACCTTTAACAAATAAAACATTTGAAATCAATGTTTTTTAAATAAGAACAATGTTACCTATACCAATAGTTTCTCCCTTAGCATAATCTCTAAAAGTTACTTTTCCTCCTTTCATCTTAATAATTTGTTCAAAGAAGTTTTTGTTACCAGTCATATGTCGGAAACATCCATTATCCATGTACCAAATTTTCTTGTTGGTATTATCTTTATTTTCCTGAAAATAAGAGTTAGAAATTCAGAATCTAAACTTTCTTGGATCCGGAAACTTCAGAAAGAAAAATCTTAGGAATCCATATATTTTTTGAAAAATAATCTTTATGAAATCCTAAAGACTGAGTTTTGTTTAAGGAATAATTTCTTGCCCAATTCCCTCCACAATGACACTTAGTGTATAATTGAGCACTTTGAGGAACAAAATAATTGTTACTAAAAATTAGTTTTGAACTCATATAACCGAAACTGGAATTATTTGTTAGAGGTTGAATTTGAGAATACATCTTATCAAAATTTTCCTTACCTAAGGTAAAGTTTGACAAACACTTCTTCAAGGAAAATATTTCTGACTTCTATCTAATAACTATATTCTTGTCTTCCAAAACATTTGTTTTATAACTAGAGTTAGGCATGGAAACATTTTTCATCGAAATTACTTTTTCTAGATCCTTAGAAAGTTTATCCTTCTCAGAATTAACTTCCTCACGTTTTTTTGAAATACTTTCAAAATCAGGGGGTTTCTTATTAAGATATTTAGAAAGATATGATGGTTCCTTAGTAAGAATAGAAATCCTAGAATTTTCCTTGCCAATTTTTTTCTTTAATTTAGAATTTTTATTCTCAATGAGCTCAGCAAACCTAGAAACTTATTCATAGGTAAGTAATGTATTATCTTAATAAAAAGAATATTCTTCATCCGAGGATTCATAGTATTTACAATAACTATAATTTCCACTCAAGGATAAATTGGTTATAGATTCCACATTGTGTACCTTTTCCAATAAAAATGATTTTCAATAGGTATTCTGGCTATTATACCAATATTATTCCGTTCAGAAGATTCGTAATATGCGGATTCATCAGATGAGTCTCCACCACTAGTACTCATGGTGTCATTATATTTAAAAACTTCTTTGCTTTAGCTTTGTAGTACTTCTTTCTATTCCTCATATAACACTTTTCTTCTCTATCCTTTCTCTTAAGCATAGGACAATCTGGGCTTATATGTCCAGCTCTCTTGCATTCATAACAAGTGACATCAGAGTCTTTCTTATCCATTCTTTCTTTCTTCATACATCTAGATTGAAAGTCATTCTTCCCAACTATCTTGTTCATACTTTGAGCAAGATTATTGAGTTCATTCTTAGAATATTCACTTTTACTATATTTTTATTGTATAACAACATTCTTATATTTATATCCTGTAACTCTCTCAGGAGTCTTATCTTTCATATGATTAGATGTGGTTGTAAAAGCAACACTTCAATTCCCATTCTTATTCTTAACATTGTCAGCATCTCTCTTCATTCTAGTCTCATATTGAAGAAGAGTTCCAAAAAGTTCATCAAGAGAAATTTGTATAACTTTTCTATTTTCATCTTTAGATGTTCTCTTAGATTCCCATTCATTAGGCATGATGTCTATATTCTTGTCCACAAGTGCCTCATCATCCAAACCTTTTTAACCCTTGGATTGTAAGCTGTAGAAAATAGTCATAAATATCTATTTTACCTTACATATATGTTATACATAAGGAAAAAAACCATGATATTCAGCTCTGAGCATAGCTCTTCTAGTTTCAATAACTTTGGTAGTACCAAAATGTGTAACTTCAAGCTTCTTCCAAATACAATTTGCTGCTTCACAAGATAAAATATGGATATATATATTTCTAGAAATGGAACACAAAAAAGTATTGTGAACCTTTTAATTCAGTTTATATTGATGATTTTCTTGGTTGGTGAAAGGAATAAATTCCTTGTTAGGGATTTTATAACCTCCAGTCAGTATGAGAAAGTTATCTACTCTAGTATTGAAAAAAAAATTCTCCATATGATCTCTCCAATATTCATAATCATTCCCATCAAAAATAGGTTGTCTAGTTGAATTTAGATTGTCAATAGAACCAACATTCATTCCTGCCATCTTAAAGAAAATATTTCCACACAAACATGTAAGTAATGAAAGTTTTTAAAAAAGGATAAAAATATCATATGCATGGAAAATATAGAACAATGAAAAACTTGAGCAAGAAAATTTAAAAGTGAATATATGTGTTTTAGAAACCTCTGATACTAATTGCAGGATCGAAATGATACTGATTATAGTATCTAATTATATAAATGCTCAATATAAAAGAGGGGGGGGGGGTGAATAGTATAATTTAAAAATTCTATTGGAAGTTTTAAAGATGGTAATGTTTAACAATGTTAAACAAGGTAAATGCATAAAATGTCTTAGTTCTACTAACTTGCTTGATTCTGGAAATGTGATTCTGAGAATTTAATTCCAGAAATGTGGTTCCAAAAATGAAAATCAAAAAATGTTTACAATGATAATGATTCTACCTTAATGCATATAGAATCTTACTAAATCAGAGTATACTAGTATAAAGAAGTATAAGATAGTTATACTTTCCTCAACAATCAAAATGCAGTGGAAAAAATGAAACAATTCAAGTAACAAGTAGTAAATCTTTTAACCCAAAGAGAAGGGTATACAACAACCTTGGATAAAGGTCCCTTAATTTATAATTTAAAGAAAATATGTCTTACCCACAATAGGGTAATCCCTCGATACGAAGATCATAGTCTATTTTTCTATCCCCGCAAGCCCTAGAACTTCAAAGTAGTCGGCACCTCTGTCTTCCTATCCCCAGAAGCCCTCAAATGTACTCAGCAACATTCAGAGTCACACGAAGAAATTATGAACAAGGTGTTCAGTATGCACAAAGTAATAAAGTATCTCTCTCTAGAAATCACTTCAGTAACATGTAATATCTAGATTGATCAACTATATATTGAGCTCATTCAAATGAGATTTTATTTATAGGCTCATCTTCAACGATCAACTCCCTCCTCCAACGGTCATATTTTTCCTTTATTTTTAGAGGGAACTGTACACGTTTCACTCAAACAATGGTTAGTTAGTAACAGAATGAATGACATAATTTTATAACTCAAAAAAGTGTAAGAAAAATATGGTTGCTTAACCAAAACCATTTTTTGGAAGGTAAGGAAAAATAAAATTTCAGAGTTTAACCAAAATCACATTCGGTTTCATTAATACATGGATATTTGTATTCTGTCTTCAAAAAAAAATTGGAACCAGAATTTGGTAGAATTATGGAGTCTAAATTTCAAGGAAATTCAGAGTCTAAGTTCATAAGAATTCAGAGTCTGAATTCATAGAATTCAAAGTCCTAACTCAGAATGTTTAGAGTCTGATTTCAGAAGAATTCAGATATTGAACTCATAAAGTTTGGAGTCTGAATTTAGAATAATTCAGAGTCTGAACTCAGAAAGTTAGGAGTTTGAATTCAGAAGAATTTAGTGTCTGAACTCAGAATGTTCGGTGTCTGAATTCATAAGAATTCGTAGTCCGAACACAAAAAGTTTGGTGTATGAATTCATAAAATTCATAACCAGAATTCGGATCCTGAAAACAGAATGCTCTATATCAAAGTATTTAAAATATTCTGAGGTTTTGGATATGAAACCAAATTTTATATTTATAATATGAACAATGAAAACATGATATGGATAAATCTTCCTTGGGGAATAAAAATTTCCATTATAAAATCAAATCAGGTTAAGGAGAAAATTTCCTCGAGGAAGTAAAATTTCCTTAAGGAAGGAAAATTTTCCTTATTTGGATAAAATGCATTTTTCCTTAAGTTATAGTGTTTGTGATTTTTGAAACATGAAAGAATGGAAAATTCATAAGGAAAACTTAATGACACAACAAAAATACCAAAACCCCTTCCCTTAAAAAGGTTCTCAAGGAGGATATTTCCATAGGTAAACCCTCTTCATTTTTCATTTAATTTCTTTTTCAATTTATTTATTTTATTATAATATTTTCACCTCATCTTTCCAATTGATCATGATAAATCTAGTATCATATATATACTGTAATGAAATCTTGTTAATGTTATATTATTCTTTGAACTACTATCTCTCTCTCTTTTGTTTAAAAAAATGAAATCATCATCCGAGAGGTGATGATTTTCAATCTTCGTGGACGACGAACATTCATTCATCAATTACTCCTTCAAAGATGGTCATGAAACCCATTTTATAGTTTAAAATGTCTATAATTTATGTATTATAACCTATTCAATGTTTATGAGTCAATAAATATTCATAATACTAATTCAACCAAAAAAATTAGTTCAAAACAATCAAAATATCACCAAAATAATCTAAATTATTGTCACTAATGTTCTATCTAATAACTCATCCTCATACCATATAAACAAATAAATTATATAAAAATTTTATCTTATGAATATTCATTTGAATAATATTAATTCAATTCTAGATAATTATACCAATTACAAATGAACTTTCATACTCATATACAAGTATACCGATTGTGAAAACCAAGGAAATAATCACTCCCGAGCAAAATATTTGTATCTTATAACTCATCCAAAAGGCCACAAACGAAATTAATAAAATTATAATAAATAAAATACATACATATTAAGTTCTTAATTTTTTTTAATAATGGATTTATTTTTATTATCCATGATGTTATGTTCAAGTTCAGAACACCTTTAGACATAAGGTAAGGGTTTTCAACCTAAACCTCCATTTTCTTTTGGGTTACTATTTGACTCTATAAATCACAATTAAAATTTCAATTATTCTTATTTACTTATTATATATTATGTGTTTATTTTATATATATGTGTACCAATAAAAATTATTCTTTATTTTTTTAGGATTTAAATGTTTTTAAAATAGCTTTCTCAATTATCCCTGATAAACAATCCCGATTTAAGGGAACTTCTCAAATTCATACCTATTTTCAAGTGCACTATATAATATATTTTAGGCCAATTTTTTTTATAAAACCACACATTTAATCACGTAATAAATAAATTTGTTCATTTATAATTTTATAAAACTATTTTTTCCCAAATAATTCTTATTTTCAAAGTAAAAGTGAATTTCTCTCCAAAATTTCATGATGACTTTATTAGAGTATTTTTGACTATTTCAACACCTCTATAAAATTTTATGTCTTATTGAGGTTAATATATTATGTTTATAATATAAAATATTTTATTAAATGGTTTATGATCATTTTTACTATAGAGGTTCCATCTTGATACCATTAACCATACTACTTAGAATGGTTAGTGTTTATATGTTCAGATTGGGGAAACATATTATATATGTTCATGTTGTTTATGTTTAATCACCTTAATATGAGGAATGAATTGGAATTAGAATGTGAATTATGGGGCATGATATATCCACTTTATGCATCGGTAGGTCTCATGAGACAAAAAATTAGGTTTTAGCTGAGGCCTTACCCAAGTATTTTCAGATGTCTTGGATGAGGCCTTAACAATAGGTTTCAGATGTCCGACACTATAAATTCCTTCATTATGGTATTAGCCATTTCTAAACTATGTGATTATTATACTTGTATAATACCAATGATTATGGATTTATTTAATTATCTTTTATTCCTACAATATTATGATGATATATGTTTTTAAAGGCTTGTGTTTTTAGTGGTTCCCCATTTCCTAGTGTTTATTTTAATGATAACTTCTGCAATATTACTCACCCTTACTGAGAATCTAAGATCACCCATTTCTTGTGATTTATATCCCCAAGGTTTTGAACATGAATATTATTAATGACTTGTAGGGATAATCTAAGAGTCATATATGTTTCCAATGGAATTGCTACTATGTATTTCATTTCAAGTTGTAATTTTGAACTTATGTTTTTATCTTGTTTTCCAAAAAATAATAAACTATTTAATCCTTAAAAATACAACTTTATTGAAATCATGAAAATGTAATAAAATAATTTGGAAGCTCCAGGAAACTAGGGTCAGGGTATTACACTTCTTTTTGGAATATTCATAATCGATCTACACAGTTACCAAGTCTAAGATACCTTTTATGTTAATATTAGTTATTGGTGTTTACAGAGATAGCTCTCAGCCTATAATGGGGAATTGTTATTCTATTTTTTTGTGAATCCTTTATAATATAGGAAATAAATTATAAGGAAAACGTTCATTTGGGATATGATATTATAACACCCCACAATTTTATTTTGTATCTACCTTTTAAATAAATACTAAGTCGAATAACTTATTTTCACAGAATTTTTTTACTAAAATGAAAAATTACGTATTTTATTGAGGTAAAATATTATAATACAAGATAAAAATCCATAAAAAAATAAAATAGGTTTTTTAATATTTTTATTTTAATTTTAGTTTTTTAAAGACCAACGAGAGAATGGATTTTAATGTCAATTTTTAAAAATTAAATGTTAAAATCAATTTTGAACATTGATTTTTTATAAAACTATGTTAAAAATTAAATTTTGATATTAGGTTAAAAAATGAATTTAAAATAGATTTTAAGATTTGTTATTTAAAGACAAATATTAAATATATATTTTCTGCTTCTTTTAAAATTGGTTTTTAGAAAAATGATGTTTAGAGTCTAAGGATAAATTTTTTAAAATATGAGCATTAATGAGTTTTAGTTTTTCATATCATGAACTTTTGAATTTTGTCTTACTGCTTACAAATTTGTTGCATGAGGGTGATATTTTTCTTCTCTTCTATAAATAAAGAAACTCTATCACTATTAATTATTTTTCTTGAAAATTTAATTTCACCCAATTTTTGTTTCACGATCTACAACTATTTTAACATTTAATTGATTTTATGTAGAAATTTATCTTTATTTTAGTGATTTTTTTTAAATTTATTTCATTATATAAATATATAAATATATTGTTTTTAAAGTCATCATTTGTTTTTGATGAATAAGATGATTTATACAATGATTAATCTTCCATGTGATATATGGAATCCCATTATCAAAATTCCATATGAGTTTTTCATCATGAATCAAATGAATATCAAGAAATGTTCACTATAGTTTGGGGAAATGGGACCAAATACATATAAGAAGGAAAAATATTAACTCTTGTTTTCTAATTTGGACACAATAATGTTTAAATAGTTAGCTTTTTTTTATAGAAGTTATATTTTTTAAAGTAAAATTTTATTTTCAAAATTTTATTACAACTTTTAAAATCATTAATATATATAAATGTCTTAAAAATTATTTTTCCACATTGGTTATACAAATATAATTGATGCGAAAATGTTCTTACACGTTAGTTAATCATTTTTCCTATACCTTTCTACTTGAGTTTTATATAATCAAACTTAAAATGTATTAGAACATTGGATGTGGAAACATAGATTAATAGTGATGTTAAAATAAAAAACAAATGATTTTAAAAATACTTTTTCTACTCATGAATAATTAATACTATTAAGAAAACTACAAGAGAAAAAAAACCACATGTAAATAAAAAGACCATGGACATGTAATCATTTTCCTCATGGTTTGAAAAAAAGATCATAAATTTAATTATAATAATGTAAAGATAGGAAAAAATTATAAATAAAATAGATATTTTGGGAATGAAGTGAACTAACAAGATGAATTATACTAGATATTTATGTAAGGCTATACATAGGAATGAAATATGACCTTTATATATATAGTCGCTGGAAATATAACTGATTGGGAATTTTATCCTAAAATATACAATAATTAGATTTATAGTAATTTTATATACTAGAATCCAATTTAGTATATTGATGTTGTGTATTAACTATAATATAATTCAAAAATAAAAAACAATTCTAGAATAAAATAAAAAATATTCCTTAAAATATTTTATTATATATTTTTTCATGATATATTACAATAATTTATATATTTGAAAAGAATGATTTGATGTCTTTATGAAATTCAATGAATTATTATAATAATAATGGATTAATAAAAATTTAATGGTTAGAGGATTAATAATTAATTTTAACAGGATGTGTTTAAAATCATTTAATGTTAAAGAGGATGTTCCTAATCAATAAATTCTTTTTTAAGTGTTGTGTATTTCTTCTTAAAAAACTAACTTGATCACTTAAAAAGAATTATTGTAATAAAATGTTTCTTTGTATGCAAAAATATATTAACACCTATTTAATTAGTAATTTATATGAAATAGGATTATGAACACTTAATGTTTAAAAATAAATTTTTAAGTAAAAAATTTATATTATAAATATCTTATGATTTAATTTAAAACTTAAATATATAATATTTAAAATTTTATTTAGATTAAATGGATTTTAAAATTTTAAACAGAATTTATAAAATAGTTAATGAGATTAATTTCATTTTAGTTAAAAAAATTGGGTTTTGAGGTAAAAATTCAGATAACACGATTTAGATAAAATGAGATAAAAACTGTTAAACTATGGGGTAAATACATAAAATATCATGAATATTTATCTCTAAATTATGTGTATTAGGGTATTCGTGTCCCATATCTCTTATTTTACATCCTTTTCCACTTTAAGTTTATAATGATGATTTTATACAACAAGGAATGATTTTGTGTGAAAATGAAACTCAAAACTCAATTATAAAAGGAACTCTTCTCTACTCAAATAAAACATAAATTTTACATCAGTTCAATCTATAAAACCATCCCAATTTCCCTATCCTAAATAAATATTTGGTATTTAGTAAATTATGTTTCCATGAAATAGGCCTAAACCCATAATTTCTAAGTTACTCGGGTTGAGTAGGAGCGAATTCATCATCTAAGTATCTATGTTATTCTCTTAATTTTTCAATTACCATATCACATAATCTATTTATAAATAAAATTATCTATTGTAAATATTTTCAATTAACATCATTATAATTTTTTTTAAATTATACTACATTTATATAACTATAAACTCTTACTCAAACATTTGTATAACATGTTCTTGTTTTGGTAAGTTCAATCACCTAGATGAATGATGCTATACCTACATCAATATTTTCATCATGAATAAGTATAAATAAAATAATAATTGTAATATATGATATTTTGGGTAAATCTATTTCCTGAATATGGTTTTGTATGTGTGAAAAAATAGTGGTCATTTTAAATTAATTGTTGTTATTGGTAAATTACCTAAATCATGATTTTAATAGATTCTATTCTCATGAACCATACACATAATTTCAATAAAATAATCATGGAAAAAACCATTTGAAAAAAACTATTTCACTTCCTTGAATATTATGATAATTATGAACTTTTTATCAATGGACGAGGATCGACATCTTCATTACAAAACTTGTATGAAATATTTTTAATTACTAACACCCAATGATAAAAATAATATATCTAATATAGTCATCATAGATGAGTATAATTTAAGAGTATAAAAGGTAATAGATATAAATAATGTTATAAAAAAAGTGATAAATGTGGTTATTTTTATTATATAGGGGGTTAATGTTCCTTCATGGATATTTAGAGTAAAGGTATGGATTCCTTTCTTATCTCCCATTTAAATGCGGATTATTTTTGAGAAAAATTCATATTTGAAGAAATTATCTTTTAATTATATCAAAAACCCAATATATATTCTTATATATTTATTTTTTATAGGTTTATATGACCACTTGCAATTTCAAATTCATTTGGTTAAAAATTTAACTGAAAATATTCTTTTAAGTAGAACTAACTTTATCTATTCTTTACAGTTAGGAATATTTATCCTGAATATTTATAATCATTATTTTGTTTTATATATTCCCTTATATATAATTCTATGATTTATTAAGGTAAATTTCTATTATCCTTGAATTTTATTATAATATAGTAAAAGGAATCATTTTTTAACATTTTCAAAATGGGTCATTTTCTTTTGTCATTTCCTTTCTTTACAAAGGCGTAAAAGGAATATTATTTAATGACTTCTAATTTAATGTATTTTCCGTCTATCCACTTTAGTTTTTCTAAAATTGTTCCTTTATATATTTTCAAGGTTTTTAATGAATTTTATATTCATATTGTTTAACAAATTATTTTCTTTTAAAATAATGTCTATTAGAAATTTAATATGTATTTATTTTTCTTCCTTAAAGTAATTTTTAATTCTCTTATAATTTTTTTCATCTATATAAATATCCTTTAATTTTTTTTTATGATTCACCAATTATATTATATATTGATTGAATCAAATTTATTTCTCTAGATGACTTATGAAAATTGTTTTTGGAAATATTTATGAAACCCATTTATTTCTTATGGTTTAATTATGTTATGATGGGGATATGAATTTCTTCATGCTCACATGTTATAAATTTGGATATTTTATCATTATGTGATTGGTGTCCTGTTATATATCTCTAGTTAATTGGTTAATTATTTTTATCTCCCAAGATCTGGATTAGACATATGTATTTATCTTAAGACTAAAATGTTATGGGATTATGGGGGATATCCCAAGTATGCTATGTTATGGGAATGTGGTCATCCTAGTCCATTATGATATTACTTTCTTGGTGGTTAAACATGAATTTTTATTATTATTTTCATTCTTACATTTTTTTCCACATTCCTATGTCATGTTCTCATTGATCATGATTATTGACACATTTTTTCACACTCTCATGACTTGTGTGTTTTGTTATGACCGAATATTTATAACATTATTCAGGAATCATGATGGTAATTTTAAAAATGGATGGTTTTTTACAATATATTATTCAAAGGGTTATAAAATAATATAAAATGTATACAATTATACTCAAGTTTAATCCCCAATGAAGGTACTATATTTTATAGTCAATTGTTTTTTGTTTTGTCTTTTAAATGGGGTGTTTGTTTACAGATTTTAGGTTAAATGAATGATTGATTTTTTTAACAACTTAATAATTATTGGAGTGCATTAATTATTGAGGATGTAATATTATTATATCCTTGAGATTCAATAATCATTGAATTAAATTAATATTCAATTATAAAGATGATGTGGATTGAATTTCAAAATAGTTTTTTGTTCAATCCCAGCCATAACTAGGGTTATAATCATTAACCATTCTTGTTTATATAAGGTTAAATATTTCATAAATCCATGTTTATTTGTGTTTAAAATATTACAAAAAATCCTCATGTCAAAATAAATTCTTTAATCCATAATACATATTATTTTACATTCAAAATATTAATCAAAAGAATGTTAAACAAGAGAAATCTCTCAATCAATTAACATCACTAAATCATGGCTCTCCCAAATAAATGGTTTAACCAGCCATTGAGATTGTTCCTAATATATTTTAGGAATTTTATTTTAATGATTTAAAATAATATTAAAAATAAATGATCAAATAAATGAGTATTGCACTGAACATACATGAATGGTATATAGAGTTAAACACACACTTTGGATTGAATGAGAAAGTGAAGGGGAAGGGGTTATTAAATAAATTATTTTATTTTTATATATTAATAAAAAAATATATATAATTTTTATTACTAATAGATTTTATGTAACATAAACTATTCATTATACCAAATTAAAAACAAAACAAACTTACACAATTGTCATTGGGAACAAATGAAAATAAACAAGAAGTAAAAATTAGAGGATATGTTTCTCTAGTTAAAAATAATTTTACAAATTACTCCTCAGACATTTTCAAAGAAGTGGTCAGTAAAATTAACCTCATTGAGTGCCTAGGTTTCAAACTTATAAAATGATAAGAGTGGAATGCATTTATAGCATAAGGGGGTGGACTATTTTCATTTCAAAACACCATTTAAATTTTGATTAATCATTTGACGATGAATACAACTGAATATCCTGAAATATTATTTTTGAAATTTTTATATAGGAGGGTGGAAATTATAACCTAGAAATCTTATGGCCATTGGTCTTTTGAATCCAATGATAATGATTATTTTCCAAACCATATGATGTTGTCTATGATTATCCTAAATTTTTCTAGTACCGAAATGAGAATTATTTTTATTCCAAGAAGATAACTTCATTTCAAATCACAATATACTATGAAGTTATTAGACTAACTCTTGAATATATACCCATTAGAAATCATCTCAATTGGGAAAGTGGATTGGTATGAAAGTGAATAATTGCGATCAGTTCTTCAATCTTGGGAATATTTGTGGGATGAAATTTCAACCATGAATTGGGTCCCATTAAGGATGACTTGGGACTTGAAATTATTATCCAATTTGTAATTGAATGTATCTGGAATTTTGGTGGATTATTATTGAATTTTTATTTTTATTTTGATTCTTGAAATTAGAACATAAAAACCATTCTAGTTTCTTTGTAGGATTTATTAGGTTATCTTGTCTGGTCCATATACAACCTCACACAGCTAAACTAGCCCAATATACAGTTTAGTTATTTATTAGAATTATAATAAGTAACCCTAAAAAACAAGAATCATTCAATTTGGATAAATGGGGTGAGATTTACGATTAAAATAGTAAATTGACTTGAATCTTGATTAATTCAAACAGTTCCCCCAAATTATACTTAATATTAAAACATGTTCATCTCACACCAATTATTCACTTTTTCTAAAAAATATATAAGGGGAATAGATAATAAATTAGAAATAAATTAAAAACATCCGCATTATTTTGGGTATGATTTACTTATGTCATTTTAAGTTATCTTTATTATGATATCATTTGCACAAAACCATGTATTGTTGACTTATTATCTTCAACTTTTATCTCTTAAGTTTATCTTTGATAAAAATAATATCTTACCCTTTAATATGTCTATATTTTTGAAAGTTATTAAGAAGATTCTGACATATTATTTTTTAATAAGGGTATCTTGTGTATAGAATATTTATGGTAGATAATGAATAATGGTTCTAAAATAAGTTTATTATGTTTCTAGTATCTAAATAACCTAAACTTATAGGTTATTGGTTGTATTTTATAATGATATGTAATGAATGTTATGTAAAATGATGTATTATTTATGTATGTTTCTTTTGGATTACCTCAGTTGGTATCAAAATAGTGTTTAGCTATTATTAGGTATTATGTTATGGAGAAAAATATTATAGAACTTAAAAAAAACTATGATGAACCAAAATTCGTCTAGAATGAACATAAAATTACCTATGTTCAAATTAAGGTGTCATAATTTAGTTTATATTAGGGTTAATTTTCTTTATCATATGATATCTTACTCTGGTTGTTATTGACATATACTCTGAGTAATATTTTTTGTTTTAGTTAATCAATGGAATATGAGGAACTAGTTAAAATCTATCACAATGGGAAATGAAATGACTACACAAATGAGAAAAAAATCTTGATCGGTGATGGAGTAAGAAATCTCTTGGTCTTGTTCACCCAACACTCTCAATCCATAAAAAACAACACGTACTATACTAAATTCTCAACCACATCAAGTTAGGAAAAAAACTCCACTGATTCCTTCATGTGACAACATCAATCATTTTTTAGTGGTTCTTCTAATAGACTTATTAATGAAAAATAGATCAAGATAAATGGGAATATATTTTCATTACCAAGTGATTAGAGTATGAAAATGTTGTTTTAGCTATTTAAAAGTTCAAAAGTGAACCTAAAAAATGGTAGACTCTAATCAATAAAATGTGAGATGAGTAAGGAATCAACCCCATATAATGTTAGAAGTTTAAAAGATATTTATAAATAATTTTTTTACTAAATTAATTATACAATATTATAGAGGAAATTACTAGAGCTAAAAAAAGATATATCTATTATTTCTTATGATGAAAACGTGGTCATACATACATGGTATGCTTCTGGTTGTATCATTGATATTAAATGAAAAATCTACTATTTATTTAGTGTATAAAATCCAATTAGCCAAAATTAATCAACTATAAGGAACTTTTATATATAATAATAACATGTTAAATTTGTTCTCACTATATAAATGGAAATTTTATACTTATATTATTATCAAGTTTTTGAGGAAAAGAATAGGAAAATGGATTATCTTAAAAATTCAAATAAAAAAATATATGGTGAAAATAAAATTTATATTCCTGCATGTAGATTATATGGGAAGAAGCAAGGTGGAAATTCTGTCAATTGAATAGGGAAATGATTTAAGTGTATGATATAGGGACATCAAGCACAAGAATTTCAATAGGATATGAATAATGAACAAATTATTAACCAAATACACCACTCTAATCTTAAATTATTTTAAGTAAGGAAATCATATAAAAAAGTTCACCTATACAAGGGTTATTAACAATAATCAATTTTATTAACCTCTAAATACAAGGGAGAGAGAGAGACTATTAAATCACAACTACTGATGTGCTTTATGAAAACGAAGTGGTGAAAGACACTCATCATACACTCTATAATTGTAAATGTATTATTTGATTCTGTATCCACTCATTCCTTCATATCAAGAAATTTTTCAAAGATAATAAATCCATAATCCCCATAGATAGACATTGAATTATTGTTTAAAAATAATATTTATACAATGATTTCATTTCATGTCTAAAAATTCTCTCTGAAAGAATTTTATTGGAATATGATTTTTGTAAAAATTAGTATCCCCCTTATTATAAAAACTGATGTGATTTTGGGAATAGATTTTTCCTCTTTATATAGATGAAATATTAATTGAGAGATATAGAATTATCATTTCATATTTCAAATCAACCTATAGTAATCTAATAATGTGAGGATGACTATGAAATCACTATGGATATTAATTACATTATATGGTTCTTAATACCAAATCATGGGGGTATTTAACTCAAATAGTTAAGAATAAAAATCAATACTGGGGATGTGAAATCTTTAAATTAATAAATTTATTTTTTTCTTGAAATATTTCCTGGTCTTCCACAGAATCATGAGATTGAATTTTTCATTGAAATCATACTCGGTGCTATACATATATCATCAGATCCTTACCGAATAGCCCGGATTGAATTTGAGGAATTCAAGATGAAAATCCAAGATAATCTAGATAAGTGGTTTATATAACCACATGCTTCACTATAGGTTAGACAATTTCTATTTATTATGTAGAAATTTGGATTAATGCATCTTTTGTGTAGACTTTAATGAACATCAAAAAATAATGATCATGAAAAATGATCCTCTACCCTATATTGATGATTTGTTTGATTATTTGTAAATGTATCAATACTTCTCAAAGATTTACCTTTTATTTGGATATCATTAATTAGGGTTGAAATGAGAAGATATACCCAATAAAACATCTCATTTTAGATATAAGCACTATTACTTCATAGCTATTCTATTCTGAATCCTAAATTCCCCACCAATATTGATGGATTTGATGAATAAAGTCTTTATATATTACCGAGATCAATTTTTTTTTTTCATTTTGGATTATATTCTCATATATTAAATGGAAATGGAATAACATGATGATTATTTGATGATTTTTAAGAATAACTTGAGAGAGGATAACCTTACACCAAAATTAGCATGTTTAAATTATGGATTCAAAAAGTATAATTATCGTATAATGAAATCACAATCGAGGGTATATCTTTGGATACATAAAAGACTAAGGTGACTAAGTAATGTCTCATACCAACCACAATAATATAGATCCATAGTTTTCATGGATTGGTTGTATACCATTGATACTTTGTAGTAAATTTTCTTGAAAATTAAATCTACTAACCAAGATAAATTAGAAGGGAGGGAAGTTCCTTTAGAAAAATTAATGTGAAGGAAATTTTTAGGATCTTAATAGAAGTTTAGCCACTACACCTATACTCACCCTACCATGTAGTGCATAATAGATTTTGATATATAGTGATGCATTAATGAAGTTTTTATGATGTTTCATCTTGAAAAATGTGATGGTGGTGGATTATGACTCACATTAATTTAATAATCATGGGAAAAATTACCCAATTCCTGATTTGAAGCCATTAGTGGTAATATTTGAAATAAATATATGGAATAATTATATTTATGGTAAAAAATGTAAAATATATAAATAAATAGAGTTTAATTTATATATTGTCCGACTTCGAATGGCCTGAAGGCCTTCTTCTTTTTATTTTATTATAGATAATCCCCCTTTTAAGGGTTGAATAGGAACTCAAACATGACCCGTAGGCCTAAGGCACAAGGCCTGACATTACCCGTAATACATGACCTGAAGGCCCAGAGGCATACCCTGCCTATACATGACCCATAAGCCCAGCCCACTAGAACTTTCCCTCCCCATATTCTGTATCATTGACCACCTTTATCTCCCCACCTTCATTACTGATCGTCTAGCATTACCCCGTATAATGTTGCCCGATGCCTGGTCCCGATAGCGGTTTTCATACCCTCTCATTCCTCCAATCTGGTTAGCTCTACTTCCGGTGACTGCTACTATTGCTCTGATCCTCTTCTGGGCCTTACTCTGTGTGACAAGGGCTACTTCATGGTCTTCAATGGCCCGAAGGCCCTGTAGCCCGAAGGCCTTTGATGGCCTAATGGCCCATGAGACCCGTAGGCCCAAACCGGTGGCCCGAAGGCCCAAATCAGGTGAATAGTTCTGGCTACTACAGTACCGAACAATACCTACTACTATACTGCTATAGTAACTACTACAATTCTTACTACACCACTACTACTGTATTGCTAAACTACCTAAAAATTTGCCTCCTCCCGGTTTTTGAACCTGGGTCTCTTGAATGTCAAACAGAAGCCCTTAGCACTTGGGTACGAGCTATAGTTAATAAAAGACTATAGTTAATATATTCTCAAAACATGATTTGAAAATTCACAAAGGGATATTTCTATAGTTAAAAAAATAATATTACTTCTCCATACACTAACACCCTAGGGTGGTAAACAAATTGGTTAATTCTTTGACCTAGAATGATCATGCTACCATATCCAAGATATAGATTTAAAGAGACCCAATACTCATGTCTTTTAAAATTATGGTCCTTTAAATATTAAAATAAGGGGATAAATCCTATATTTCCCAAAGGGATACTCAACCATACATCCATGTAATGATTAATGAGGTGTATAATAAGGATGTATAGCTATATAAAAATATATGAATTATTCCAAAGAATAACTTTGAAAGTGGTGAAATTATAAGATTTGAGAAATGAATATGTGTTTTATTAATATGATAATTGAATGATATTTTGGATGTTATACATATATCATATTTCTCTATAAATACTAGATAGAAAAATATGTATAGAGATCTCAGAAATAATTTTTGACTGGACAACATAAGGATGGAGATGGAATAGTATATTTATTAATTATTGGTTTTACAATAAGTCAAGTATTAAGGTTATATGTCTAGGAGGATGATGAAATCTTTACCTATACAAGTAAATTGGATTACATCACCATGTATTTTATCTTAGAAATTACCAAGACATGAAAATACCATAATTCCATTTGAGGTATAATTGATCTCCTTTTGAAGTAAGTATTGGGTTTGGCATTATAGTTCCAACTATTTTTACTTTAGATTACATTTACATTAAAATATTTTAATATTTATAAATAATCATATAATATATTGTTCATTTTTCCATGAATTTAATTTAAATTTTTCAAAAAGTATCTTTTTCTTTGATAAGGTCTCAATAGTTATAAGCTATGATGAGAACCATGAAATGCCAAGAAAATATTCTTAAATATAGATCTATGATCAGATAACATAATATGATGGGACACATATAATTTTGAATATATGGTTTGAGTACTCATAAATAGATGTGTATTTTTTTTATAAAGTTTAGACTTGGTAATCTCAAAGATAGAATATTATGAGAACAAGCTTGCCTACATGAAATCTATATGTTTATGTGTCATTAGATATTCCTATCTATGAGTGTGTGTAATAGTCCATAGACTTTGTATTATTACTAATTAAATTTAGGAATCGTGCACTTATATGTACTTCATAAAACTTGATGATATAGTTCATGGTGATGTTAGATATGTTTGGTGCATCACGACTGATGTCTTATTAATTAATAATCCAAGGAATTATTTTCTCTTAAATATTTATGAAATATGATATCTTCTCCATTTGATTGAAATCGAATCATCACATTAAATTTCATTGTCATGGTGTAATGATGTGTTTATTTTAGATAGTTAAAGAAATATGTATCAAGCATATAGTTTTATGAAATAATTTGAAACCTATTTAACGAGTTATTATAAAAAATGAAATATATTACAAAAAGAGCACCCATATGTGATTTTTGACATTGTAACATTAAGATATTTCTATTTAGTTCCTTCACCCATTACTATACTGTAATCTTGGACATTTGAAAAACCCACATAACTCCAACGAGAAATAATCCTAGTGGGTTAAAAATGATGTGTTCTTATTGATATTGATAAAATTATTTTTGAATTTAATTAATGAAATTTATATCATTCCTAGGAATAATGAATTATGTTATTCAAGTTTTATTGATTGCATAAATTAAATAAATATTTATTCAGTGTGTTGTGAATGAAATATTTATATATGAATAAATTATTTAATTGAATATTTATTCAAGTATTTATTAAATTATGAGGAGGATGAGTGGGCCATGATAGTTCCCTATGATAAATATTAATTATAATGATAGTAAAATAACATTAATTAGTGCACCCGTAAGTGCACACAATAAAATAATAATAATATTTTTTTATATATAATAGGGTATGATTATGTTTATTATATTATTTTAGGGCTATTGTAAAATTAAATAATAATTTAATCTAATCCCTAACTCTATAAATACATGGTTATATCTATTGTGTCTGATAAAAAAATCAAGAATTGAGAATCATTATGAATAGTGAAATTCTTCCTTGAATTCCTCCTTCTCTCCATTCAAGATGGAGAAGGAGAAGTTGAATCCTTCTAGATCAAATGAACTATAAGAAATAAATACAAATAACATAAGATGATAGAGATATTGCACTAACACATGAAATTCCATCAGTGTTTTTTGAAAATCAATAAAGCATCTATGGATCATTGATTTAAGGATTCTATACTTGGATCTGATAAGTAAAACAAAGGAAATTCAAAAATATTTTTTTTAGATGACTAAAAACATCATCATTGAAGAAAGTTCCTAAGATGGTATTACCTTTCTTTTGATCTAAATTAAATAAGTTATAAATTTAATGTGCATAAACTCGACCATCTAGGTTCCAATATTTTCTATATCTATATTTTATGGAAAAATTCTATTATTCATGCAATTTATATCTTGAAAATTTGGAAAATGATCTATAAAATTTTAAAAAACCATTTTTTTTATTCAACCACCTGATAATTTCATGCATTTAGAACCATACAGTTGTATCAGATCAGTTACATACTAAATTTAAAATTATTTATTTTATTGTTGATCTATATGCACAATAGTGGTTAGATATTTTATTTCCTGATAATTAATTCTTTAAATATGATGTTTAATTAACATGATTTCTAAATTTTATTTTTATTTATTAAGGAATTATATTTTCTTAAAGGATTAATATGTGATGGAAAATTTCTTGATTGGCCATCGGGAAGTGCCAATGATTATGGATAGTGAGACTGGGTTACACTGTGTGTATATGGAGTACACATCATGTACCCAATTTTACTATACTTGTATGTGTTGTTGGATACATGACATGGCGAACATTTATTATATGCATTGTATTTATTTCACATCACATACAGACCAGGCTAAATGAGACATAAATCTTTAGATTACATGGTGTGTAGATGACATACACATCATGTAGTCTATATAGTTAAGTAGTGAAATTCACACAAAATGTCTGGTCAAATAAATGGTATATGATCATGTGAGACTGAAAAACTATGTAATTAATTAAATACATGTTGTGTAACTAGCATACAATACTTTTTGATCAATAATTCCTATATATAAATACATATCGGGTTATTTGGTGGGTTCTACAGACACACGACAAGAGAGATACATGAAGTGAGGATAGTTAGAACATGCCATGTCGTCCTACATTCTATGAAAAAGCCAAGTCATTTATCAGGTTTCACAGACACAAAAAAATGATATATTGTGCATAGCTATTTAGTATATGCCATTTAGTCTAGTCGATATACACACTGATGCTCTAGGTGTTTGTCTTGGATACAAGAAAAATGAGGTACATTACATGTTTCTCAAATGTACACACCATGTAGATTCCTAATAAATGATATAATTAAAGCGAGTTAAAATATTTAATTATAGAATTAAATCCTAATTACATTGTTGGAACCAGATTTGTTTGACTATGGAATAAATGTTTTGAAGTGTTAATAAATGATAAATTAATTTAATGTAATTATTTGAAATTTTTTGATATTCATTTTATTTTCCCAGAATGCATTTTTGATAAGAAAATTCAATATACTTCAAATGTTCATTAATATATATTTAATTAATTAGTTTCTTCATTAATTAATTATGTCCAAATGTTTTGAAATAATAATAATGAATGAATATAAGTGAATGTCTTCCAATGTACTTTTGTGTATTTTTGGCCTACATATGAAAGAGCATGAGCTTGGCTATGACCTGTGTATGTGTGGGTTTTATTTAATTCAATCTATTTTTGGGTTTTCAATTATTTTATAGTTTTAAATTTTGACGTCGAGTAAGTCATCCCTCCCTATTTTATTATGGGGGACCCACATGTCTAATGTGATTTATGTAATTCTTGTTAACCAATACATTGATTCCCCTAAATTCCATGGGAGTTATAAATAAATGTAATAAATGGATAATCGGAGGATTGTGGAGGTAGTTAAAGAGATAACCGAGATTATTACAACCAAGGTGACACATAGATGGATAGGTGGAAGGGTTTAACTCATTAAGAAGAAAATATAATGAGTTTTCCCCTAGGTCATAGGTTGATTTATTTTCTGGTCAATAAATAAATGGATTAATATGTAAATATATGATTTATATGAATGGATTATTCATAAATGTTTTATTGAAACATGGTTAATCACTTAAATAAAATCCACTAAATATTAACAAGACATGTAAAGGATAAAACAAGACATCTTTACACATAATAAAACAAATCCCTCAAGTTATTATTAATTCATATTAAGTATTCCATTGCATGATTGGGGATGAAACCATAAAAATAAGTGTTTACATGGCCATATTCTTGACACTTAATTTATCAGGGAGTTACCATGAGTGTTTTGGGTTAAATTAACCGAACAAGTATTTAATTAAAAGTCCACAATCTATTCAATAAAAATTTAGATGAAAGTGTTACATAAATCCCAATTATGATTTTTGTATTTGAGATTCCACTCAATGAATCAAGTAGTTTCTAGTTTTTAGTTTGAAAGACTACCTACCAAAATATATTCTTATAGATTTAACAACAAAATCTTGGATCATCAAAAGGGAAATATGAATCCTTTCTACTAGAATATATTGGGTGACAGGACAGTCTAAGTTCAATGATGAGGGCCATTGACACTTGATAAAATAATGGGATATTGAAAAATATTAAATCCTTCAAATCTTACATAAATTATATACTTTTGAATTAAACATAATATAATAATTTTAATTTTATAAAAAATGGAATGTTCTCCCTCCACATTGTCCCTATGATCAATCATGGAGAAAGATCATCCCATTACTGGTAGTAACATCTGGGAATTATTTGAACACCAATAAGTTGTGTTTCTAGATGAATAGTAATATTAAATTCTATAATACTCACTACCCGATATTCATGAGAAAGAAGTTACTGATGAAGAGTTCACTATCTATGATAAAAACATAGGTGATGGGGTCAAAATTCTATGTTTAATGATTTCATCATTTTCTAGTGAACTCATGAAGTCACATTAATACATTGATTCTTATAACATGCACCAAAATCTCCATGTCCTATATATGAGATATCTAAATTGAAATAGTTTGAGATTTCTTACGACCTGTTTTAGAGAAATCTTGTATAAGGTGAACAAACTCGGACTCACATAGTCTAAATAATTGACTACATTTATCTTTTAGTGGTTCTAGGTTATAAAATTACCAATGAAATATGAATTGATATTATTCTTTCATCATTTACTCATACCATCTATAGATTTTTTATTAATTAAAATTTGATCAATATTGAGAATTATCTCTTAGATATACTGACTTCACCAAGTTGATATTAAGACAAAGCATGAATAACCTTCTATCCATATGGAGAATACAAATAAAATCCAATAAAAGATCTATAAGTCCAAATATTCTTCACAACACCCTTCAAAAATGTGAAATATCAAGGGGAAATCAATGGAGTATGAATCTATCTATTTCACTTTAGGAAAAGAGGGATACTAAAAGAAAACGTTCACATGATAAAATAATTAAGGGGAAGCTTCTGGTGAATTTTTTTTGAGTGAAATTATTTTCTTTCTAAAAATTTGGCATTAGATTCCTCATGTGGTGCTCATATATTTATTCAAAAATAGGAACCAAGTTTATTTAAAAAGATTGAATAAGTGGATCTAGATTTGAAAGAATTCAACAGATCCAAACTTTATGGTGTGGCTGTTGAATACTACCTTGTCACAATCTGAACAAAATGATCATAGTTTTAAAATATTTGTAGTATGTTCCATCTATTACAAAAAAAATTAATTTTATTTCTGAACTTGATAAGGATGGATTTTTTTTGAAAATTTGTAAATAAATGATAATTATTTTAAAAGGATACCATTTTTTATAGTAAGGATACTTTAAATAATGGTATTTATGTGTTGGATTACTCGAACCAAGTAATAGAAATTGATAACGAAACCTAATCATATGAGTCATACCACATCCAAAAATGGAGTCACCATATAGGTCATTTAAATGAAATTTTTTTACAAAATTAATCTATGATGGATATTCATATTCCTTTGAAATAATACCAATTAGAATATTTCACATATGCTTACAAGGAAAAATACCAAAACCCCATTTAATGGAAAAGGTGAATGGGACAAAGAAATTCGTGAATTAATTCATACCGAGGTGTGTGGAACATTTCCAGTTAAAAAAGGTATGGGTACTCATATTACATGTCATTTACATATGATTTATATAGATATGGATATTTATACTTAATGAGGTATAAGTAATATTTCATTGACATATTCATGGAATATAAGAATGATGTTGAGAACCATCTTTTTAAGAGGATTAAGAAACATTGATTAGAACATGAGGGAGAATATCTTAATAAAAACTACATTGATTATTTATAGGAGTTTGAAATTCTATCTCAACACACTCTTACTTATACACCTTAGTGAAATGGTGTAAGAAGAAGGAGAAACCACACCATGTTGGACCTAGATAGATCAATGATGAGTCCAGTGAGTCTTAGATTATCCTTTTGGGGATACACATTAAAAATAGAACCATACATACTAAATTGTGTTCCATATGAAGAAGAAATCATTATTACATATTATATTTGTTATAGAAATAAACCCTTGTTATTTCATATTTGAGTATAGGGTTTAAAATTATTTTAATTGAATTTCTAGAAACAAACCTACACCCCAAGGCACTATGTGTTTCTTTATAGGGACTCCTATGTAAACTAAAGAATATCACTAATATGAACTTAGAGATGATAAAGTTGTTGTTAAATGATATCCCTAATATATTTAATGGTATCATATAATTGAAAATATAGTGGGGTAAAGGTAGACTTCAATGAATTCCATGATTATGATACACATGAGTTGGTATAAGAACAAATTTCAAAATGACTCATGGATGAAGAAGTTCCAAGGACGTAAGTACTATGTAGAAGTAAAATATATGTTTAAGAGCCAGAATAGTATGGTTTTCTAGTTATAGAGGATGACGACTCATTTTTAGTTGCTAATAATGATCCTTTAACCAGAAAACAAATAATAAGTTGCAAAGACATTACCAAGTGCCAAGAAGCTATGTATACTGAAATGGATTCCATGTACAAAAACTTATCCTGGATGTTGGTAGATCCTTTACTGGATGTAAATCCCATTTATTTCAAATAAGAATTAAAGAATAAAGGAGTCATGGATAGAAACATCATTTTTTATATGGCATGAATGGTTACAAAAGGGTTCAAACAATGTCAAGGAATAGAAAATAATAAACTATTTCAAAAATTTCTATGATGAAATAAAACATAATTCTACATTCCAATAAGGATTTACATGAATGTGATATTTGGAATATAGTTTTCAAAATAACATCAATAAATCTAACATTCACTAATATATCTATATAACACAACCTAAAGGGTTTATTGCTTAAAATTATTCCAATTGGGTATTAAAATAAAAAATATCCATTTATTGATTAAAAAAAGAATTCAGGTCATGGGCCATTTGATTTGATGAATCCATAATGGAATTTGGTTTCATAAAGAATCCTTGACCCAATAAGAAATTTATTGGGAGTGTAATCATTTTCTTAATTTTATATGTTGTTGAGATACTAAGTATTAGAAGTTAAATAACAATCTTATAGTATGTTAAATCCTATTTTAATAAATTCATATCCATGAAGAAGTTAGGTGATGTAGTATATATTATTGGGATCAAGATCCATCACAATATATCCAAGATATAATTTATCCTATGTTAAGGTATATATATTTACAAGATACCAATGAGATTTTTTATTGGAAAATCTATGAGGGGATTGTATCCAATGTTTTATGGAATACTTATTTTAAAGAGAATGTGTGCTCAAACACATGAGGAAAGGAAAATGATGAAAATGATTCCATAAAGGCCTACAATTGGTTCAGTCAATTATGTTATTCTATATACTAGGATAGATGTTTCACATGCCTAAAGTGTGGTAAGAAGATATCATGCTGACCTAGGTGACTATGATTGGTTGATAATCCAGACTACCCTTAAGTATCCAAGAAATAATATGGATATGTTTCTTGTCTATGAAGTAGATAAGGAATTATTCATTAGAGGATATGTAGATGGTAATTTCAAAATAGATAAATATTATATGAAATCATATAATGGTTTCATCTTCACTTTTAATAGAGATTATATAAGCTGGAAGAGCTCAATGTAATCCATGGTAATAGATTCTATAGTAGAGTCCGAGTATATTTAGATTATAAGGAAAATAAAGAAGTAGTTTGGATACACAACATCACCCAAGTGATTGAAAGTGTACTTATCAATAACTATGTTACCACACTCAATTATGATAATACTATTACAATGGATATTGTAAAGGATCCAAGTTCACATTAGTAGATGAGGCACGTAATTCATAAGTATTATCTCCTGATGGATTTTTACAAAATTGGTGAATTCACATTGAAAAAAATATCCATGTAGGAAAACATGGATGACACCTTGAATAAATATATAACGTAGTAGAAACATAATAACCATGTGATGTTTAGCGGATTGAAATTCAAAGGTAGTAGGCTCCAGTCAAAGTGGGTGTCTATTAGACTTAGTGTTATAGAACCTACTATTTATTCTATGGATTAAATTTATTTTCAATGATTGGTATATTACCAAAATATATCATTATATAATTGCCATTGTTGTATTTGAATTTAATGTAATTATTCCCTAGAGTATCTATTGCATAGATAGGGTCATAGTAGTTTCCCATTATGATGGGAACTTTGAAATTCCGCTACGTTATTTGGATTTTTATTCTATGATTGTATAACATACTTTGTTGAGAAAAATATAATTTTGAATTTTATGAACAAGTCCTCAAAAGTAGATGCTTATTATTCTCATGAATATTTCTCTTAGTAATCTCCAAGATGAGATATTATGAGACCATTCACGCCTATAAGAAATCTGCATGTTTATGTGTCATCATATATTCATTTCTATGAGCATGTGTAATGGTCCTTATAATTTAAGATTATTATTCATTCATTTAATGACCCACACACTTTGATGTATTTCGAAAACCATGATGATATAGTTCATGGAAAAATTCGATATGTTTCTTGTATCATGAGTGATGTGTTATTAAATAATAATTTCAAGATGGATATGTCCCTTAAATCATTATGAAAGATGATATATTAATCTTTTGATTGAAATAGAACCATTACATTAAATTCCACGAACATAGTGTAATGATTAGTTTATTTTAGATATTCAAATAAATGTGCATCAAGTATATAGGTTGATGATATGTATTAGAAACCTTCTTTTAGAGATATTGTGATAAAGGAAATATATTACACTATGAATGCTCAAATGTGGTTTTTGAAGTTTGGGAATTACATATTTTATCTTAGGTTTCTTGACCCATTTCTAGATAGTAATATTGGGATTTAGGCAAGCCCACCTTATGCCAATATGAAATTATCCTAGTGGGATACACATTAAGTTTTTCTGTTGATCTTCATAAAATTATATTTGAATATAATTACTGAAATACATATTATTATCAAGATATTGGAATAATTTTATTCAAGTTTTATTAATTACTTAAATTTTAAAAAAATTATACAATGGATTTTGAATACAATATTTATTTAAAAATATAATATATAATAAAATATTTATTTGGGTATTTTTTAAATATTGAGTTCGATGATCAGACCAAGATCATGTCTAATGATAAATATTTATTTTCAAACTAGTAGAATAGTATTTGTCATTGAGTCATTTAGTTCACTATATAAAATAATAAAAATATTATTTCTATATGGGATGGGGTAAGATTAAATTTATTATACTATTTAAGGGCTACTGTGAAATTAAATAATACTTTTTCCTAAACCCTAATTGTAACATCTCAGCCCAAGAGCCACTAAACAGTTCACCAAGCTAGTTGGCCACAAGGCCTAAAGTGTACCTATCTATACACCAAAGGATTTTGACTACCATTGAGGGCCTAATGAGTGTTATTATAGATAAATTCCCAAATATTAGAGTAAGAAACAACAAAATAACCAAATAAAATCCATAAAATAAAAAAAAAACAGAGTGCAATAAGACTATAATAACAAATGGATATGTACAACACTGATCACCCACTGGGCTAATCAAATATATAGGAGTAAATAAAAGAGAAAAAAAATAAAAGTAAAAGGCTCCATTAATAACTTCAAGCTAAACAAAATACCCTATCCTAATATACATTTCTAATCCATCTTATTTGACTAGTCCCAGGTCTTAGACCATCATGTGCCTTCAACCAAGTGAACATCATCTTGGGTACCCCATTGCAATGGAGGCTTGAGAAGGTGTGAGTATGAAACTCAATAAGACACCACCAATATGGTCAAATACATTTCCAGTAATATTTAGTGCATGTATATGTGAGCTACCCAACTAGAAAAAAATATTAATAATAACTAAAATATGAGAATAAAAGACAACAACTTTTGAACAAATCATACCTGTGGAATGTGCTCAGTTTATCCAAGACACAATTGGAATAAGGTTTCTTCATATGTATATATATACATATATATGTTTATATTTCCCCATAAATATATTCCCACACACACACAAAGATATATATATATATATATATATATATGAGTAAGGCGTTAAATAAAATAAATAATACAATTCCATGGCCGATCCTTAGATATGTGATCATGGTCATCTAAACAAAATGTGGATAAGGGATTTAGTTGGATGTTGTTCCACTCAATCCATGTATAATTAAGAAGATATTAAGGACCATAGTCCTAATTGTCAATACCTACTTTATCTAGTGATAGAAATGAATTTGAGAAAGCTATGTCACCATAGGGGGGAGAATGTCCTAAACCTGGGTTCACAAATACTCGCCTCGAAATACTATTACATATGATTCTTTGTAATTGCTAGAAGTCCAATAAACAAGGAATTAAATTGGATTCCAAACCACTAATTCCACATGGAATCCATTCTAATGTCCGATTCCTAGGTCTTAGTCCACGGGCCGTCACGCCATTTCATCTCGAATGATCCTTAAGAGGGAGACCCTCAGGGGATATGAATACTATGTATATCCATGATAACACTTAGGATCCATTAAACAACTTTATCAACAACACCATTCCCAGATTGCTCTGGTAAAGGGAGTAATAGTACATCCACCTGAATCTAGTGAGTATCGTAGGAATCACTAGAGGTGATCAACAAAAATTATCGAGGTTGTAAATAACATACACAAATTTAGGGAAATATGGAAACCCTGTAACCTTTGGTAATCCACTATATTCTAGAGGATAATAACATAAAAGAAGACAATATATAGAATATTTCTCTAATAAAATAAACAACCACCTCTAAAAATCGCTATCAAGGGAGTAATCCTCGTGAGAAAAATGGTATTTCACAAATGGTAACCATTAATAAGAAATATCACAAGGTGGATCCAATAAGTACATATCATAGTCCCCCACATAGAATTGAATCAAATCAGTCACAATGA
Organism: Viscum album; assembly: GCA_963277665.1. Taxonomy (NCBI): domain Eukaryota; kingdom Viridiplantae; phylum Streptophyta; class Magnoliopsida; order Santalales; family Viscaceae; genus Viscum; species Viscum album. Next base: position 121,499,829 of record OY728137.1, read on the forward strand.
AAAAATATTAGGAGGAACCTTTGGAAACCAAAGCTACATCAACGGTAACGAAGTTAAAGCATAAATAAAAGAGAGAGGTAGGTTGAATGGATAAACCCACCAATACTTCCACTATCTTGTAGGCTTGTTTGGTACATGTTATAGGTGAAACTCACTAACATATAAACCCAAAACCATACAAACTAGTTTGGGTTATTCATCCACCAGGTTACCCACTGGGTTCCACTTGATCAATACATTTAAGGGGCATCCTTCTCAGGATCCTAGAGGTCTATACATAAGTGGTGGTATACCTATTAGGCTCCTCTAAGTTAATAGATAAGTAACGAAATATCTCTAGGTATCCTCGTAAAGAGTAATCAAGTGGAGTAATTCTACATGAAATCCTCAAGGCCGGATCATGAAAATAAGAATCCCATTTGGAATGCCCAATCCCAGTGATAGTATCACGTTTAAGTATGAAGTAAATGTGTAGGGGTTTCTAGTAAACCCTAACTTTCATCCATTCAGTTTACTAGATTTATTTAATCTAAATATTTCATTATAATGAGTCTAAATATGGAAATTTACCTCAAGGATAATCACAACCATAAAAATAATAACATAAACATGCATAACTAATTTTGTGAAGGTATGACATACCACCTACCTTTAAGAATCACTAAACCATTTATAAAAAGCTAGTGATAGCTCTACCTAAATCTTATCAATGTTTGATCCATGAAAAATTAGATTAATATATCCTAACAAATATTCCAATCTCAAGTATATTCTAAAAAATATATTACATCATTAAAAAATAAGTATAAAAAGAAATCTAAAAATTGAAAATAAGAAACATGTCACAAGACACTCATTACTTGATGAAAATCCAAGAATTTTTTTAGTTCTACACAGTTCCCCCATCCGTATTCCTTAGAAAATACCTAACCAATGTTCTACAAACATTTATTTAATAAAATATATTTCTATAAAAACTGTAATAAAAATTCATAATAAATGTATACCTTATCGAAATGGTATGTGGGAAAGCTCATATGACCTCTCGGGTTACCCTCTTCCCTGGCAGAGTGAAACATCCAATACAGGTATCTGATTCCAAAATTCTCCAATGGAACCAAAACCAAAATCCCTAATCGACAGAACCAATGTTAAAAGAAGATGACAAGGAACACTATATAGGCTAACAAATTTTATGGCATACCTAAAGGATTTAAACACAGCTAAGGACATTAAATTCCAACCAAGAACAAGGGATAACTACCATTGAATAATGGAGAATGAGTATAGAATATGTTGGCTAGGATAATGGAATAAAATAGGGGCTTCCCTCTTAAATATCATTGGACTAGTGTGGTAATTTTACCATTTTTAATTAGATGTGTGTTTTGGCCACATATTTGTCCAAACCATGCACCAACCATACAATTTACACTACCAAAAAACCACACCCCATTCAAATGAACATAACATGGTATAAAAGACCATGCGCCATGTTTACAATAAATTACAATTACCTACATGGTTTTCTATAATCATCCACATGGTTTTTCTAGCATGTTTTTTTATGAACACTAGGCCACATGGTTAGACCACAACGTTTTCACTAACTATGTTCCAACCATGTTACCAATTATAAACCTTTCCAAAACATTCATTTTTACTACTGAATCCCTGAGAGACTCCAAAAAATTCTAAGCTACATTACAAGCCTCATTCCATGTCTTAAAACATCACATTGAGGAATTTCATCCCTCAAAATTCTATATTGAATCTTCGACCAATATCTGAACCATACATCTATTGAAAATTAAAAATATTTCTAAAATTTACAACTTGAAAAACTTAGAATTTTACAACCACCTCACCTTAACATTTATCATCCCTGAGAATTATTAGAAGGAATCAAAATTAATAAATAGATCTACTTGGGTTGTAAATTTTATTTTAAATAACCAAATTTAATTTCTGAATGCCAAACGTGCTTCAAACGCCACATTAGAAAAAATAAACGTAACTTTATAAAACAAAATCCAATGCTTATAAGTACAAAAAAACATGAGGCAACACTTAACTGAGCCTCTCTAATGTAATACATGACCATATCATTGTCCCTTTCCTCAATCGGTATATGGTTCTCCCAACCATAGGTTCTTTCCTTCAATTAACCACTCCGAACCATGGTATATGAACTAATATAATCACTTATCGAAACACACCCCAATAATTATAATAATTCTATCAACATGTTTATAAGCTTTATACATGCATTCACACATGGGGAAGCTACCATTAGTCCTCAATCTAACTTAAATGGTCAAACTCGAATCACCCAAGCTCAACCTAATTGTGATGATTTTTCCTAGAAAATATCTATCCATCCCTAAAACTGTACTCATCTCATCCCATGTAAAAAATGAGGTTCCTCACCAATTTCATTAAACTATTTGACAAAACTCAAGATGAAAAATATATGGATGATTATTCTTGAAAATTTCCAACATCAGTAGCTGACACATCACTAGAACCCAATTCCATTTATCACGACATATCAAGGCCAAATGACCATTTGAAGACCAGTATCTCCCTCTCACAACATCCCACTCCCCAAATTAGGAGCATACTTGTTTAATTAAAATTAAGATCCAAAATCAATGTCCCACCCTCTATCTATCAGTGAACATAAAGATTGGAGTGGATAGAAAATGCTCATCCTTAGCATCAAATTGAAATATCGAAATATTACTCATTCCCGATTCCTGATAATGGTTTCCATGATAAAATATTATCTTTCACTCCCAAATCATAGCTTTAAAATAGGATAAAATGTGTAATACAAGTATGATCAAGAATGAGAGACATGGATACTTAACATTTGGGGATGGGTGTGAATATTATACCATAATACTTTTTTTGAATTTTAAAATGACACTTTCAAAAGCTAAGTGTGAACCCTAACAACTTCACCCAATAAGAACCATTAAAAGTAAAGAAATACCAACAAAATTCTACAAGAAACTCCCCTCACCATCAATTATATCATAATGACAGGCCTCCACCATCCCATAACCATTCAACAAGCTGTCTCATGCAAGGTTGCACATGCCTGGTATCAATGAAAAATTCCATACCCTCTCGTTCCTCCAAATCAGAATGGCCAATATCTGGTGAATGCTTCCTGCTTTGGAACCTCATCTGAAGTGTATCCTTATAGCTTTCCAAAAATCTTTCACATTTTAGAATCAAAAAATCACCAAAAACCAATCATGATGATGCAAATCGTGAAGAGTCATGCAATGGCATGCAGAAAATTAAAAATGAAAAATAAAAAACTATTTGTTTCCTCGATCCACGCATCATCCTCATTGTAACCATCAATCCATCAAAAACATCAATGGGAGACAACAAAGATGGAGCCAATAAAAGATGTTAACATTCACTCGCCCTCACGTACCAAGGAAACCATGAATACCACCACTCAGATCTGCCTTAGAGAGAGTGGTGAGATTCTAAAGTAATAGCAGATGAACGTGTGGCCAAATCCCTTAACAGAGATCATCTCTAAAACCGAAAAATTTAAATTTAAATAAGAAAAAACAAGGAGAAGTCCACCACAAGTCATGCCTCATTGAACTCCCTTCCGCTCACATAATCACATCCCAAAAAATCCTTGGAAACCATCTCACCCAACCGACCTAGATAGGAGCAATTAACCTGGAAGTTAGAGTAGTGTAAGAAAGGGCAGGACCTCGAGAACCAACCATGATGAAGCCAGTACCATCAACTCCAAAAGAAAAATCATCATCAAAACAGCACTTGAAACAGAAAGAAAGAACCTGCAATCAGAACTGAAGCTTGAAATCCAAACCTCAAAACTACCAACAGAATTCCAGGATCCAGTCACAACTTCAAGTGACCACAATAGAGGCAAAGATTTCGATCAAGGAACACCCTCCTTGAAAAAAATCACCGCCACTCCATCGCTCAGGAAATGGTATCATATTAGATTTCTATCACGAACTGATTTTCATCACCCACAGTAGGATGAAATTGGCCATGACGATTCAAATCGGGCTGGTTCATCGCGAATACTCGTGGTACAGAAACCCCAAAAATAGCTTCTTTTGGACCGATGGGTCCAGATCTGGAGACAATTAGACTTGAATCACCGACTCTCCAGCTCAACCCATGCCAGAACCCTCCATAAAAAACGTGGCCACCGTGTTAGAACCATGGCTGAAGCCTCACCCAAAGAAGCCTCAGCTGAAGAATCCCGCAATCCTCCAGTGCCGAACCACCCCCACGAAGCCCGGACGAGATCACAATATTCATTCGGTGACATCATCCTCAGGCTCAGCCAAATCATGGGTGGGAATCATGGTGGCGAATCCGGATCAAACCGCCCCTGCCACCGCTGAGAGACGCCGTCGCCCGAAGACCGAACCGATATGAGAAACCACCGCCATGTGGAAGAGAACCGCAAACGAATACAACTATTCCGCCAAAGCTGAGAACATGTGCCATCCACATTATCACACAGCGTGAGAGAACATGTTCCGTCCCCATCAACAATGGTGAAATCCCCACCACATGGTTTACCATATTCTACTCATAGAGCGCCACTTCTAAAGAGTGGATTCATCAAACGAGAAAAGATATTTAAAAGGAAATGAATTCTGGATTATAGCATGATACTCTATCTTTGTTTTGATGATGATGAAAAGATATTGGGCGTGATAATCTATATGCTAGGAGAACACTACTATTCCATCTATCAACATGTATCACTCTCTATGTCCATGATCACATCAAACCTTGATATAATTTCCTATAACCATCTCCTGACACCATGTCTCCCAACAATGTGTGTCCTGGTCCAACCATGAGTAAAATACCTAAACAAAACAAGTTATTCTTCATGTATCATCTATTATGGAGGGTCATTAGTCATTTAAAAAAAAACATCTTGGAAACCATGACTTCAATTTTTATTTAAAACCATCGCTTCTCAGTTCACACATGACAACTCACCAAATTGTTATCTGAGTAGTACCCCTTCCACTAAAACATCCCACACAATGGGTGTACAATCACATAACACATGAACATCATCACTCAACTCACTCTCCCATGATTCAATCATCAACAAGGACATGATGGATGTGCTATACAACATTCCATTCTCATTAAGATAGAATCTCCCTTGGAAATCCTTCTCATAATCGGGGACCTTACTCATTCCATGATTCATTCCATTACCATACACCACACACAATCATTTTTTGAAATTGAAGCATCAAACACACAACTACCAGTCAATAAGGCTCGACACTCAAATAGTCCTTCACTAAAAAGTCATCCTCATTACACTAGAACCCAATGTGTTTCATTAGGAAATAAAGGCATTATCATATCTATATCACAAAACATGAGAACCTACCATGCATTGGTCTCAAAATGATTGTACAACCAAGATCACTTCATCAAAAGGTATAGATAATAAACATGAAAAACACGCTCACATGCTACCCTCAGTCAAAAAAAATGTGGATATATAAGAGAATGAGTTAAAACTAAGGGCCTCTATGTCACCCACCAAGACCTACAAATTTTGGCTCATATCCTGGACACTATGAATTACTACTTGGACTATAAGTTAAAACTCTCACCAAGTATACATCTTAGAGGGTATCATCCATACACCCATCTCAACAAAAGACATCTAATATTCTTAACAACCCCACTATGGGATGTAAGGTTAATGGAACCTTCAAGGGTCAAAACATATCAACATAGTTACAATTATATAGATTTTAAATTGAAAGTTATAGAAGAAAATACCCATTAAGATTTAATTGGAATCCTATTTAATTGAAACTCATTCAAAACTATTAACTTAATGAATGAATGTAATGGAATCACTTTCAAAGAATTGACCTACGAGGGCCCTGAACCTCACTGAACATCCTTGTGAGGGACTTCCCCTAAGGTATCATGATATAAGATTAAAAATGACCATGAAATGAAATTCATCATGAATTATTATATGATAATACCCTCATGAGGTCCCTCGTTTAATATAAACTTTTAGGAAATTATCTTTATTGAACTCAAAGAACCGAATAGATCATCATAAATTAAGGATGGTTAAGTAATATCATAACAAGATATATGTGCAACTTCCATGTAGGATGTCATGAATCTTTGGTTAACAAGACCTAAAAAGGATACACCCTCAAAGTTCTACTAAAAGGCATCAACTTCCAATGGTAACCTATAATGGTAAAAAATATTGACATAATATTATATCAATGGTGTATTTTATACAATAATCACATGGTAAGGTTATGTATAATGTTATTCAATGATATGTGGGAAAGAAACATATAGGTTGTTATTGACACTTTGAATAACCAAACCTAATTAATAACTGCCCATGAGGGTTTCATCACCAGGAACCATGTTCCCCATCGACCAACAAGGGTCGTTTTTCTTCCTGTGAATGAGGGATGAGTCATCATCATCACTATCGACATCTCAAATTAAATCCACATGTACTTCCCTCAGAGTAATATATATTTATAATTTATTATAATAGAACAAATAAACTACATGGGAAAACTCTATTTAGGTTTATAAATACACATTAAAAAGATAGCTTCATAATTAATATTAAAACTTAAAACTAGTAGGCCTATAAACTATGGAACCTACATGCCATAGATGATTTTCGAACAATTTTATGTCCCCTCTGATGGAAAAAAGTAAAAAATAAAACAATGTTCTATTACAAATAGGTCAATGGCTATAAATCCATTACAAATCATATAATCCAAATCAAATGTGAATCACTCAAAGTGATGATAATATAAAACATTAACAACCCAAATCAATAAAAACAACCCCATATTTATAATAACCTGGAATTCTAATTGAAATAATTGTTCTCAATGAACCGTTTTGATATCCATCACAGGGTCTAACACATTCCAAATACTCTAATTTATAATATACCAAATAGTAAATCAATAGGAAAGAGATAGTTGTGATACCACTTTGTAACATCCTAGATCTAGAGCCATTAAATAGGGCCTTGAGCTAGTTGAACACAGGGCGTCAATAATGCATCTCCTTGAACCAAAGGTTTTCAACTAGTAGTGAGGGCCAAAGGTGTGTCCATGGAGAGGATATTCCATCATATCAGATTATGAAGAAATGAAAATAACCTGTAATATCCATAACAGTAAATAAAAATAATGAATAAGTAGTATATATAAACAAGAATATAATAAAAATGGTATGTAGTAAAGGCCAAAATAAACATTTCATACATATAACTGTCACGACCCGTCCTCGGGGCCCGTGCTGTGACTACCCCAAGCCCGCCTTCCATAGGCCAGGGGCTGCCGACTAGCACCAAGGCGTAAATCCCAATAAAGGGAAGACATTGCCTTTGTAAGTAAACCACAAAAACCACAGAGAAAGAAAGCAGTAGAAGTAAACACTAAGTTAAAACTGAGTACAACAGTAAGTGCAGAAAAGTAAGTGGGCTAGAATACAAACCCAAACTGAAAGTAAAGTACAACTCGAAAGGGAAAACAACAACTGAAAAGTAAAGCTGCAACGTCGAGCTGTCCACTGGAAATCCCACCTTAAGTGTGGTACAGATAGCCTCCACAGCTCCTCGAGTCCAGCCGTCCGCTCCGAGTACGTCTCGCCCAGTGGTCGACCTCCAAGTATCGTCCTGCTCCGCAAGCCTCAACCACGATCAGCGTTGTCCGTCTTCTGCAACCAACACAAAGTAGTGCGGGCATAGCCCATGCAGGGGTGAGTATAATCTACTCAGTAGGGACCCCGAGACCCCCGAAGGTCTCCCAGAATCCACAAAGGAAAGATAAAATCACGAAGTAACATCCGACACTGCTTAGGTATATGCCCATACATATACCTAAGTCATCAATTCTTATTCGGATCCAACATCCGAGCCCAAGTACAACCCAGTCCACACAGGAAAGAAAAACTTAAATCCACACACGATAGCACAACACAATCCACAAAGGAAAGAAAAACAGGGTTTCAGCTCACACAGATATACTTATTCATATGACGATAAAGATGACCAGATATTGCCACTGATTCATCTAAGCCGTTAGACCCACAAAGAATCGATAGGTACTAACCCCTGCAATGACCCACAAAGGATCTGACCCACAAAGGATCGATAGGTAACTAACCCCTGCAAGGACCCACAAAGGATCTGACCCACAAAGGATCGATAGGTAACTAACCCCCACAACGACCCACAAAGGATCTGACCCAAAAAGTATTGATAGGTAACTATCCCCCGCAAAGACCCACCCAGGATCAGACCCACACAGGATCTGTAGGCACTGGCCCACACAGGACCGCTGAGCGCTGATCCACACAGGATCGGACCCTCACAGGATCGGTAGCCCTGACCCAGAAAGGATCACTGAGTGCTGTAGTCGTCGCCATCGAATCCACTGAGGATATCTGCACAGTCGTCATCGAATCCACCAAGGATCTCTGTGATGTCGTCGTCGTAGTCGCTGCCAGCACTAGGGTTCCCGCACACGACAAGCTCGTTCAAGAGGGTCCGCTCCACGAGCCAAGAGGCCGATACATCAACTGACACATAGTCTAGAGTTTATGTATCCAAAAGGTCCGTATCGTCAACAGGAACTCAACGTCGTAGATGGCGTGTTAATCGCACGCCTGGTCTGAGAGTTATTGGCTTTTTCATTCTAGGGGCGCTGTTGGTCTTTAATCCAAAACCAACCCCACCATACTCCACCTACGTACAAAACTTGGGAAGAGTAAGAAAAAAGATCCGTCTCACTTAGAGGAATCCAACAAAGTCAACTGCACGTCAATCGGATGTCCGGAGTTCAAGATATGGGTGTTTCCACTCCGAGGGCCCGGTTGGTTTCGTGTACGAACCAACCTGGCCGATCTCAAAGTATTCCGAAACCTTGAGTGCGATATACCGAAACGACCGTCTCGATCCAAGGATCACATTCCCGCTGAAGGCTCGTCGATCGGAGGCCCGTAGCTCAAGATACGGGCAAAAGACAAAAAAGAGTCCGAAAACGGGGGTATGGGCCCGGACTGACCCGGCCGGCGCGGGCGCAGCCCGGCCGCCGGGGTCGGCTCGGCCAGTTACGGTCGAGCGGCGCAGGGGTGCGCTTCCCCCGTGTGAAGGAGAACCGCGGCCCCGCGTGGGGCCACTCGGTGTCACCGGACACGGCGCAAGGCCGCGTCGCTTCCTCCGCGGTCCCGCACAGCCGCGGGACCGGCCAGCGCTGCCTCGACATCAGCCGCGGTGGGTCTTCCCGGCGGCACGCCGGGCGCCACCGCATCTTGGTCGTCGGCTGCTGCCGGCCACCGCCTCCGGCCGCCAGTGCCGCCATGCTGGCGTGGCGCGCTGGTGGGGGGTTCCGCGGACCACCAGACGCGCTCCGATGGTCCGATTTGCGCGTGGTCTTCGCCAGTGTTCGTCCCGGGACTCGAACTTCACTGCAAAGCCTTAAAATTTAACTTGCGGCCCCGTTTGTCATCGCCCTCCAATGCGTGCATCAACGAAAAACTGCGGAGGGTTATCGGGCCGTGTTTGTTTGGCCCACACCCTCCGCGTTAGGTGATAAAAATTGGAAATAACAATCAACATATGAAAAACATAACAAGGCACAATTTTAATAAATTAAAATTGAACTTTGATCCGGGCTCTTTGTTTTGGAAGAAACAACCATGGGAATAAATTTTATTCTCAAATAAAACCCCTACCTCATAGCTGTCGTCGGACGAGAGTTCTTCGCGGAATTGACCGTCGCGGAAGAAGAGGATCGTCGCGTCATGGAAGGGCGTCTCATCGTCGCGGAAGGGCATCATGTCGACGATCTCTGAAGGTTAAAGAAAACACATGGATTTAATTTGACGAATTAAATCCATGTTGAGGATAAAATCCACAAAGGAAATTTAAAAGATCCGAAATCTCCTACCTCAAGTAGTTGATGATCAGAGATTGTTGCGGGTAAGAACGTCGCGGAAGAAGCGTCGTGGAAGGAGAATCATCAGCATTGCAGAACACAGTGTTTCGTCGTCGATCTCTGAGGGTTCGACGTTCTTCGCTTTATTCGCGTTCTTCGCGAAGGGGAATGCAGGTACAGATATTCCAAATCCTCTCAACAGTCAACCCGTCAACAAAAATAAAAGGTGTTGGTCTTATTTTATTATTATGCCAACAGTTTGAAAACATGTTATGAATCAAACCATTAATTCAGTGAATTAATGGTAACGAATTAACTGTCCATTTAACAGGAGCGTTTAAGAGTTTTAGAAAACACCCCAGTTGACTTTCATTAATGAGTTGTTTTTACGGGTGCGTTGCTTATAGGAAAAGAAACGGTGGGGCTCGTGAGGGCCCCACCTCACAAATATCCTACCAAGAGGGTAGGATATTTTGGATTTCACCCTATCCGATTAAACTTAGCTCAAGTGGATTTAAGTGTCTTTTAATTGGCTTTAAGTGAAGTAAAAATAAAGTTGTTGCACCACTTTATTTTACTTCTTAACTTAACCCCAAAAATTTAAAAACCACACCCGAGCAAACGCAACTTCAGAAGAGGCGTTTCTAAGAAAATATCGGCGCTGCGATTCCATCGGTGCCCTTAGAATTTTATTCCGAGCACCAGTTCAAAAGTTATAAAAACCTGCTCGTTCATTCACTGAATGTACCCAAGCCAAACTTCGGAAAATGATTCCGAGCACACCGGGCCTCGGAATCAGGTGCCGTCAGAAACTGAGTTCTTGTAAAATTCCAAAGAAAATTAAGAAAAAAATTTCCTTGAATTTTACGGGTATTTACATCACTCCCACCTCAGGGCTTTACGTCCCCGTAAAGATACATCATAAACTAGGGAAACAAATGTGGGTACTAAGCACGCATCTGAGCCTCCTGCTCCCAAGTGCTCTCCTTGAGGTTCCCATGCTGCAATCTGATGCACACTATAGGAATCGATCATCTACGTAGGACCCACTCTTGTCGATCCTATATCTCTACCAGAACCTCCGCAAAAGTCGCCCCATCATCAACGTCTAGCTCCCCATGGTCAATGATGTGCGTCGGGTCGTGCACGTATCTCCTCAGCTGGGATACTTGGAAGACGTCGTGCACCCGGTGCAACTGAGGTGGTAGAGCCAGGCGATAATCCACCTCTCCAATCCTGCTGAGGACCTGGAATAGTCTGATGAAGCATGAAGACAACTTGCCACCTCAGAAAAATATCTGTAATCCATGTCGAGGTGAGACACGCAAGAAGACATGGTCTCCATCCTAGAACTCTAGTGGCATCCACCTCCTGTCAGCATAAGACTTCTACCGGCTCTGAGCTGTCCTCATCCGCTCCTGGATGACCTAGACCTTCTCTGTTGTGGCCCGGACCATCTCTAGTCCCACAAGTGCTGACTCCCTAGGGTCTGTCCAGCACAAAGGAGATCTGCAAGGTCGGCCGTACACCGCCTCATACGGTGCCATCCCGATGGTGGAGTGGTAGCTGTTGTTGTACGCAAACTCCAGCAAGGGTAGGTGGTCCTCCCAGATATGACCAAAGTCGAGGACACATGCATGGATCATGTCCTCGAGAGTCTGAATGGTCCTCTCCATCTGACCATCCGTCAGAGGGTGAAAGGCAGTGCTCAGACGTAGCTGCATCCCGAATACCTCCTGCAACCCCTTCGAAAGTCGGGAAGTAAAGCGAACATATCTATCGGAGACGATAGATGACGACACACAGTGAATCCGTACAATCTCCTGAACGTAGAGACGTCCCAAGCTCTCCACTGAGCCCTGCTCTCTGATGGGTAAGAAGTGAGCCAACTTGGTGAGTCGGTCGACAATCACCCAAATGGATTTGTGACCTCTGGAAGTGCGTGGAAGTCCAGTCACGAAGTCCATAGACATCCCGTCCCACTTCCACTCCGGGACCTCCAAGGGCTGTACCAAGCCTGCTGGTACCTGATGCTCTACCTTCACTTGCTGGTAGGTGAGGCATCGGGAAGCGAACTCTGCCACAGCCTTCTTCATGCCTGGCCACCAGTGCTGTCGTCTGAGGTCCTGGTACATCTTCACCACTCCATGATGTACCTCCAAAGGAGAAGTGTGAAACTCTCTCAACACCTACTCCCGTAAATCAACAGGTACCAAGGTACGTCCTCTGAAAAGGATGTCGTGCTCTGCTCCAAAGGAGAAATCATCAGGTGCCTGACCTGAGGATATCTGTGCACGTCGTGTCTCACAGTCAGCGTCCCCATGCTATGCCTCTCTGACCCGCTGCAGTAGTGGAGGAGTGACTGTGAGTGACTGAAGGAAGGCTGCTCCATCCCTATCCACGAAGGACATCTGCAAAGAGGCTAGCTGCTCTGTCACCTCCTCGAGTAACTGAATGCCCATCCTCCTGCTGAGATCATCGACTACTACATTCCCCTTCCTAGGAGTATAGACTATCTCAATGTCATAGTCCTGGAGGAACTCGAGCCATCGCCTCTGTCTCAGTTTCAAGTCCTTATGAGAGAAGATGTACCTGAGACTCTAATGGTCAGAAAAGACTGTAAAGCGCTCGCCCATCAGATAGTGTCGCCATGTCTTCAGAGCGAAGACCACTACTGCTAACTCCAGGTCATGGGTAGGGTAGTTCTGCTCATGCGGCCTAACCTGATGTGATCCATAGGCGATCACAGCCCAATCCTGCATCAGGACACATCCGAGTCCGGTCCCGGATGCATCACAGTACACTACGTACCCTACTCCCTCCTCAGGCAACCTCAAGATAGGTGCGCTGGTCAATCTCTGTCTCAACACATGAAAGCTCTGCTCACATCTGTTTGACCACACAAAGGGCTTACCCTTCTTTGTAAGAGATGAGAGTGGTGCCGCAACTCTGGGGAATTCTGGCACAAATCTACGATAGTATCCAGCTAGTCCCAAGAAACTCCGCACCTCCGTCACGCTCCTAGGTGGCTCCCAAGCTAGCACTGCCTCGATCTTCGCAGGATCCACTGGAACTCTCGCCTCAGAGATGATGTGCCCCAAGAAGTGGACCTCGCGTATCCATAACTGAAACTTCGAGAGCTTTCCAAAAAGTTGGTGCTCTCGGAGTGTGTCCAGTACAACTCGCAAGTGACAGGCGTGCTCCTCCTCAGTCGTCGAGTATATCAAAATGTCGTCGATGAAGACCACGACAAATCGATCAAGGTATGGCTGAAATATCCTGTTAATGAGGGCCATGAACACTTCTGGAGCATTGGTTACACTGAATGGCATAACCAAGAACTCATAGTGGCCATACCGACATCTGAAGGCCGTCTTCTGCACGTCCTTGTCCCGAACTCTGAGCTGATGATAGCCTGACCTGAGGTCTATCTTCGAGAACCACCGTGCTCCCTTGAGCTGATCGAAGAGGTCATCAATCCTCGGTAGTGGATACTTGTTCCTTCCCATCACCTGGTTCATGCGACGATAGTCGACACAAAGTCGCAAGCTACCGTCCTCCTTCTTGGCGAACAATATCGGGGAAGCCAAGGGTGAAACAATGGGTCAGATGAATCCCTTGCCCTCCAAGTCCTCCAACTGTACTCATAGCTATCGAAGCTTAGCGGGGGCCATCTGATACGCTGGAGTCGATATCGGGGCTGTCCCGGGGTACAGGTCAATATAAAAGTCTACCTCTCTGTGAGGAGGTAGTCCTGGAACGTCATCGGGAAAGACGTCCGCATACTGATCCACCACTGCAGGAAAACTATGACTCCGCACGTCAACAACTCCTAGGATGAGGCTAGCCAACTGATGAATGATGGGATGTCCTCTCCTCTGCGTAAGTCCATCCTATGCTGCGAAGGCTCCCTTCTCGCCGTTGAAGGTGATCCTGCTCCCGTCGGTGCGTACACATCGCACCTTGCTCCTAATACAGTCAATCTGTGCATGGACTGTAGATAACCAATCCATGACCAAGATGACGTCGTAAGGCCTCGATGCCGCTACAAGAAGATCCCAGCCGAAGCTCTTGCCTCCTAGAGTACGCTCACACTGCCGACACCAGTGCGTAATCGTCGATTCTGCTCCCGTAGGAGTCTCTAGCCGTAAGGATCGAGCGAACGGCTCTGTCGGAATCTCCTAGCTCCGAACAAGGGCAGCAGCTATGAATGAGTGACTTGCTCCTATGTCTATAAGAACTGCATCAAGGGTGGAATAGACACCGATAGTACCTCGAATCATATCGGGCGCGCCGTGGTCGTAGGCCTCCGCTTCCTGGAGCTGTGCCTGTCTCTGTCCGCCAGCTCCCTGTGGCCGGGGTGGACCTCCTGGTGGTAGTGGTGGTAGAGCCTCAAAGTGTTGCCCACCACCTGCTACTCGGCCAGCTCCTCTGCCTCGTCCACCTACTCCCTGAAGACCGCCACGGTCGACCCTCTGCCTCTGCCTGGGTGGCCCCTCAACCATCTGATGCTCCTCGACATGGTGGGTCGGGCAGTCATGAGCCATGTGACCCTGCCCGCCGCATGTGTAGCACTGCCTGCCTCTCGAAAGACTGGCTCCACGCTGTGTGCCCCGCATTGCTGAGCTAGTGTCCTGAGGTCGTCTGCGTGAGGGTCTGGTCTGCCTGGACCCCTGAGTCATCCGTCGACTGCCTTCCGCAGAAGACTCGGCTACATGTTGCCCCGTGGTAGGTCTCGCCGCTGGAGAAGTATCAGCAAGAACGCTCTCGATCAAAAGGGCTCGCTCGAGTACTCATTTCTGAGTCGGAATGCTGAGGGAGATCAGCGATGCCCTGATCTCGTGTCTCAATCCCTGCTCAAACGTTCGGGCCCGGAAGAATGGGTCCTATACCATGTCGGCCGAGTAGCGAGAGAGATCGGTAAATCTCGCCGAGTACTGGGCGACCGTCAAACTGCCCTGCCACAGCTGAAGAAGCTCCTGGATGCATACCGCACGGAGGGTGGCCGGGACGAACTCTGAGCAGAAGAGGCCCTCAAAGTCTGTACAGAGAAGAGATACCTCATCGTGTACCAGGATCATCAAGATCCACCATCGTCCCACTGCCGCGTGCAGTAGGCTCGCTGTGAGGATCACCATGAGGTCTGTTGGTGTCCTCACTAACCGGAAAACTTGCACCACTGCCTCCAGCCAGTCCTCGGATGCCTGGGGGTCCATCTCCCCGTGGAACCTGGGTGGTCGCTGGCGCTGGAACTCATGTAGTGCACTGAGGCGACGTGCATCGTCAGCGGCTGGTGCTGGAAGCATCGGTGGCTCGGCGGGTAAAGGTACCGCCAGTGCCTCAGCTGTCAAAGGGCCCTGCACCGAGGCCTCGTTGCTCGGTGGGCTGTCCCCACGCTCAACTCTCGGAACCCTAGCTGGCTGCCGTCGTGGGGCCATCCTAAAAAGGAAACATATGCGCCACGGTCATAACAGTATACCTGGTGATCTGACACAAAGTAATCAAAAAGAAAACTTGAAACACACACGCAATCAATGTTTTCGTGCATTAAGTCGGAAATCAAAAGTCAGGGTCCTGGTGTACGGATACATCGACCGCCGTACCAACACTGGACTCCTTGGACTTATAACCACACCCAATACGATAAACACTATTGTTTCACATAGAAAAATATCAGAGTTTGCGGTAGAACCGAACTACTCTGATACCAATTTGTCACGACCCGTCCTCGGGGCCCGTGCCGTGACTACCCCAAGCCCGCCTTCCATAGGCCAGGGGCTGGCGACTAGCACCAAGGCGTAAATCCCGGTAAAGGGAAGGAATTTCCTTTGCAAGTAAACCACAAACACCACAGAGAAAACAAGCAGTAGAAGTAAACACTAAGTAAAAACTGAGTACAAAAGTAAGTGCAGAAAAGTAAGTGGGCCATAATAAGAACCCAAACTGAAAGTAAAGTACAACTCGAAAGGGAAAACAGCAACTGAAAAGTAAAGACACAATGTCGATCCGTCCACTAGAAATCCCACCTGAAGGGTGGTACAGATAGCCTCCACAGCTCCTCGGGTCCAGCCGTCCGCTCCGAGTACGTCTCGCCCAGTGGTCCACCTCTAGGTACCGTCCTGCTCCGCAAGCCTCAACCACGATCATCGTTGTCTGTCGTCTGCAACCAACACAACGTAGTGCGGGCATAGCCCGTGCAGGGGTGAGTATAAGCTACTCAGTAGGGACCCCGAGACCCCTGAAGGACTCGCAGAATCCACATATGATAATCCACAAAGGAAAGATACAATCATGAAGTAACATCCGACACTGCTTAGGTATATTCCCATACATATACCTAAGTGATCAATTCTTGTTCGGCTCCAACAATCGAGCCCATGTACAACCCAGTCCACACAGGAACGCAAAACGTAAATCCACACAGGATAGCACAGTACAATCCACAAAGGAAAGCAAAACAGGGTTTCAGCTCACACAGGTATACTTCTTCATATGACGATAAAGATGACCAGATATTTCCACTGATTCATCTAAGCCGTCGGACCCACAAAGGATCGATAGGTACTAACCCCCGCAATGAACCACAAAGGATCTGACCCACAAAGGATCGATAGGTAACTAACCCCGGCAATGAAACACAAAGGATCTGACCCACAAAGGATCGATAGGTAACTAACCCCCGCAATGACCCACAAAGGATCTGACCCACAAAGGATCGATAGGTAACAAACCCCCGTAAAGACCCACAGAGGATCAGACCCACACAGGATCTGTAGGCGCTGGCCCACACAGGACCGCTGAGCACTGACCCACACAGGATCGGACCCACACAAGATTGGTAGCACTGACCCACAAAGGATCTCTGAGTGTTGTAGTCGTCGCCGTTGAATCCACTGAGGATCTCTGCACAGTCGTCGTTGAATCCACTGAGGATCTCTGTACTGTCGTCGTCGTCGTAGTCGCAGCCAGCACTAGGGTTCCCGCACACAGCAAACTCGTTCGGGAGGGTCCGCTCCATGAGCCGAGAGGCTGATACATCAACTGACACATAGTCTAGAGTTGATGTATCCAAATGTTCCATATCGTCAACAGGAACTCAACGTCGCAGACGGCGCGTCAATCAGACGCCCGGTTTGAGAGTTATTGGCTTCCTCGTTCTAGGGGCCTGGTTGGTTTTTAAGGAAAAACCAACCAGGCCGTACTCCACCTACGTCCAAACCCCAGGAAGAGAAATCCAAAAGATCCGTCTCACTTAGAGAAATCCAACAAAGCCAACGGCACGTCAATCGGACATCCGGAGTTCAAGATATGGGCGTTTCCACTCCGAGGGCCCTGTTGGTTTCGTGTACGAACCAACCCGGCCGAACTCAAAGTATTCCGAAACCTTGAGTGAGATATACCAAAAAGACCATCTCGATCCAGGGATCGCATTTCCGCTGACGGCGCGTCGATCAGAGGCCCGTAGCTCAAGATACGAGCAAAAGAACAAAAAGGGTCCGAAAATGGGGGTATGGGCCCGGGCAGACCCGGCCCAACCCCCCTGGGTCGGCCCGAACCGGGTCGACCCGACCCTGGTCCGGGTCCGACCCGGTCGGCGTGGCCCGGCCCGGACAGGTTGGTTCGGCCCGGCATGGGTGCGACCCGACCCGGCCGGCGCGGGCGCGGCCCGGCCGCCGGGGTCGGCTCGGCCAGTTACGGCCGAGCAGCGCAGGGGTGCGCTGCCACTGCGTGAAGGAGAGCCGCGACCCCGCGTGGGGCCGCTCTGTGTCACCGGACATTGCGCAAGGCCGCTTCCCTTCCTTCGTGGTCCCGCATGGCTGCGGGACCGGCCAGCGCCGCCGTGGCTTCAGCCGCGGCGGGTATTCCCGGCGGCGCGCCGGGCGCCGCCGCATCCTGGCGGTCGGCCGCTGCCGGCCGCCGGCGCCGCCGTGCCATCGTGGCGCACTTGCAGGGGGCTTCACGGACCACCAGACGCGCTCCGGTGGTCCAATTTGTGCGCGGTCTTCTACAATGTTCATCCTGGGACTCTAACTTCACTGCAAAGCCTTCAAAATTAACTTGCGGCCCCGTTTGTCACCGACCTCCAATCCACGCATCAACGAAAAACTATGGAGGGTTGTTGGGCCGTGTTTGTTTGGCCCGCACCCTCCGCGTTAGGTGATAACAATTGGAAATAACAATCAACACATGAAAAACATAACAGGGCACAATTTTAATAAATTAAAATTGAACTTTGATTCGGGCTCTTTGTTTTGGAAGAAACAACCATGGGAATAAATTTTATTCTCAAATAAAACTCCTACCTCATAGCTGTCGTCGGACGAGAGTTTTTCACGGAATTGACCATCGCGGAAGAAGAGAATTTTCACGTCGCAGAAGGGCATCACGTCGTCGCGGAAGGGCGTCATGTCGACGATCTCCGAAGGTCAAAGAAAACACACTGATTTAATTTCACGAATTAAATCCATGTTAAGGATAAAATCCACAAAGGAAATTTAAAAGATCCGAAATTTCCTACCTCAAGCAGTTGATGATCGGAGATTGTTGAGGGGAAGAACGTCGCGGAAGAAGCTTCGTGGAAGGAGAATCGTCAGCGTCGCGGAATATGGCGTCGCGTCGTCGATCTCAAAGGGTTCAGCGTTCTTCGCGTCTTCGCGTTCTTCACATTCTTCGCGAAGGGGAATGAAGGTACAGATTCTCCAAATCCTCTCAATAATCAACCCGTCAACAAAAAGAAAAGGTGTTGGTCTTATTTTATTATTATGCCAATAGTTTGAAAACATGTTAAGAAACGAACCATTAATTCGGTGAATTAATGGTAACGACTTAACTGTCCATTTAACATGAGCGTTTAAGAGTTTTAGAAAATGCCCCAGTTGACTTTCATTAATGAGGAGTTTTTGCAGGTGCGTCACTTAGAGGAAAAGAAACGGTGGGGCTCTTGCGGGCCCCACCTCACAAATATCCTACCAAGAGGGTAGGATATTTTGGATTGAACCCTATCCGCTTCAACTTAGCTCAAGTGGATTAAAGTGGATTTTAAGTGAAATAAAAATAAAGTTGTCGCACCACTTTATTTTATTTCTTAACTTAACCCCAAAAATTTAAAAACCACGACCGAGCAAACACAACTCTGGAAAAGGCGTTTCTAAGAAAATACCGGCGCTGCGATACCATCGGTGCCCTCAGAATTTGATTCCGAGCACCAGTTCAAAAGTTAGAAAAACCCGCTCATTCGTTCACTGAACGTACCCAAGCCAAACTTTGGAAAATGATTCCAGGCACACCGGGCCTCGGAATCAGGTGCCGTCAGAAACTGAGTTCTTGTAAAATTTCAAAGAAAATTAAGAAAAAAATTTCCTTGAATTTTAGTGGGCCTTTACAATAACACTGGTCACCAACTACACTGATCACATATATAGGAGTAAATAAAAGAAATTAGAAAAAAATTAGAAGTCTCTACTACCAACTATGAGCTGTACCACATACCCAATATCCACATATATAGTTGATCCATTATGTTTGACCAACCCTAGACATCAGCCTTTTCTATACCTATAACCAAGTGAATATCTGCTCAGGTACCCCAGTGCAACGACATCTTAAGAAGGGTACGTGTATAAAACTCACTAGGGAACCACCAACAAGGTCCCATACCTAGAAAATAATATTTAGTGCATGTATATGTGAGATACTCATCAAGATAACAATAATAATAAATATAACAACTAAAAGTTGTGAATAATAAACCAAAAAAATTCAAACAGAAAATTATCGTAGAATGGGATTATATTAGTGGAGACAAAACTGGAATAAGATGTATTAATATATATATATATATATATATGTGAGTATGATGTCAAATAATATAAATAAAACAAGTCCATGAGTTGTCGATAAGCCCGTGATCCCTATATTCTAGACATCTTGTGGATAAGCAATTGAGTGGGATGTCATAGCACTCAAGCCATGTATAATTAAGTTGATCCTCAAGTATGTAGTTCCAATAAAAATATACTAGCTTTGGACAATGTTAGAATTTTCTTTGACCAAGTTACATATCCATAGGGGGATACATTTCCTAAACCTTGGTTCACCCATACTTTCCTTCAATCACTATAATGAAGTATTATATGTAAAAAATGGAATCCTTCAAATAATTCATTGAGATGGATTAAAAATCTATAAATATATGTATAATTTAGTCCAATGTTTCATTACTAGGTTATATTCCATTGGAAGACACAAAATTTCAACTTGGATGATCCATAAGGGGGATGACCCTTAGGCGCTAGGAAAACTATACCAATCCTAGATAAAACTCAGAATCCTTTCAGTAACTAGCTCAACAACCCCATTATTAGATGGTTCTAGACAATGCTATAATGGTGTGTCCACAATACCCTAGGGAGTATCCTTGGAATAACTAGAGGAGATCAATATCATTCATCAATGATATCAAAAATATATAAAACACAAAAGAAAATACTCCCACTAACAACCTATGGAAATACCTAAGATCCTAGTATATATGGATATATGCGGAGACACCATGTAATGGGGATCTATAAAAAAAATCAGAATCCACCTCCTAAAAATATTAGTTAGGGAGGAATCCCCACGATAAATTGGGAATTATTGAAATAGTAACCATCAAAAATAAATATCATGAGGTTGATCCAGTACGTACATCTTATAAACCCCACCAAAGAATCAATTCACACTACTCATAATAGAAAAGTAAGAGGAACAACCTATGGGAACCATAAATTAATCAATAGCAACCAAGTGAAAGAAAAAAATAAAATAGTGAGGGTGGTCAAACACATAAACCCACCACTACTTACATAGACTCATAAGCGGACATGTTTGGTATTGGTTCTTGGTCACACCTGCTATCATCTCAACCCAAACCCATATGTGATTGGTCAGGGTTGGTAAACCACTGGGGTACCTATTGGGGTTCACTGGATCAATTGACCTAAGAGGTATCCTAATCCAGATCCCCAAGGTCCATATATAAGTGGAGGTATCCCTCTCGGGATCCTCTAAGTCAACCCATAGGTAAAGGACTCCCTCTTGGGATCCTCACAAAGAGTAATCAAGTGAATCCATTCTATATGGAATCATCTGAGTCAGTTCATGAGTGGAGGAATCCAATAGGGAATCCTTAGTCCAAGTGATAGTCTTTAGTTAAAGCATAAATCTAACACATCGGGTTGATTAGGGACCGTTGACATTCTTCCATTAATTATCCTAGACTTATTATATAAAAATATTTCATTAGATCATCTTTAAGGAGGGGGAATTTATATTATTCTAAATTCCAATAATACACATAAAACCATAAAAATTCAAAAATAAGTTTGGGAAGGTATGATAGACCACCTATCATTAAGAAGTTTTAAACCATTTTTAAACATTTCGTAGTTGCTATGTCCAAGCTCACTAATATTTGATCCAAGCCACGTCAGTGTATAAGATCCTACCTAATATAGGATTGATCATTTATAGGAACAAAATAAGATATAGATTTAAATAATTAAGTATAAAAGTAAATAAAAAAGGGAATAATAGATGATATCTCATTGGATTCCCATCGCTTGATGAAAATCCAAGAAACCACACTCATATGGTCTATAGGGTTCCCTCGACATCGTTATCATGAAAAAAGCTTACCAAGAGTGTTAGAAATTTTTTTAATTAAATTTATTTATGAAAAAAACAAATGAAAAATCTCATAACAAAGGTATAACTCATTGAAACGGCTTGCAGCCAGGTGCAGACAGCCTCTCAGGCCACCCTCTTCTTAGGCATAGTGAATCCCCCAACACCTTTATATAACTCTAATCTATTCTTGTGAAAGAAGGAGAAAAACACCTAATTGGTCGAACTAGGTATAGAGGAAGAAGAGAAATAACAAAATATAGGATAATAGATTCAAAGTCTTACCTTATGGATTTCAATGCATCCAACAATTTTTAATTATGACCTTGAACATGAAATAACTTCTATGGAGGAAGAGAGAAGAATAATAGCTAGCATGAGGGACAATAAAAGATGAAATGAGTTCCCTAAATCTTAAATATTATAGGGTATTAAGGTTAATTTCACCCTATTTAATGGGATACATGGTTTGGATACATGGTTGGCCAAACTATGCGCTAACCATGGGGTCAGAACTACCAAAAAACCACCTCACACATATGGGCATAATGCATTGTTTAGTAGACCATTTACCATGTCTGTAGTAAACTAAACAAACCCTCATAGGTATTCCAGTCATGAAACATCATTTCTCAAGCTTGTGCACCTATGGAAATTGGGCCACATAGTTAGGATGCACTGTCTTCACTAATCGTGTGACAATTGTGCTCCTTATGTTACACCTTTTAAAAACATTAATTTCTGATAATGAATCCCTAGGGAACTCCCAAAATCTGAGATCTATATTAAAAGCCTCATTACACATATTAGGAATCACTTAGAGGAATTTCACCCTTTATACTTCAATTAAGAATCTCTTACCAAGATCTGACTCTTCTAGTAGTTGAAAATTCAAATTCCTTCTGAAATTTTTTAAATCAAAAAATATGGGACATTACAATGACACTATAAATAGATGGGAGTCTATATTATATAGGGTAAAAAATCAAGGATTTATAATCATTACATATAATAAATTTCTCTCTCAGAATATAAATTCTCTCCTCCTCTCTAGAACGAGAAGAGTAAGTGAGAAACATTCAAGATTTAAGGAACTAGAAGTGACCAATATTAACAACACAAGATGATAGATCCACTATGGTTGCACTCGAAATTCCTTTAGAGTTGTTCATGGATCAAACGAGCATTTGTCGATCACCTCTAGAGGGATTATATACTTTAATTCTATAATCACTATGATGATAATTTAAAAAGGATTTTTTTGGGAGGATCAACAACATTATCATCAATGAATGTTCCTAATACTAGTTAACCTTTTTTAGATATAGATTAAATTAATTATAAATTTTAAATGCCTAATATCCTCTCTATGTGTTCCTAGATTTTCTATATCAATATTCATTATAAATTTGCTCTGTTCATGATATTTACACATTGAAAAATAATTGAATGATTCATCAAATTTAAAAAAACCTATATTTTTATTCTTCCACGAGGTGCTTATTCTATGTATGGAACCTTCAGTAAACACATTTAATTTTTATTCAATATTATTTCGTACATAATCAAATTTAAAATA
The DNA here is from genome assembly GCA_963277665.1 of Viscum album. Taxonomy (NCBI): domain Eukaryota; kingdom Viridiplantae; phylum Streptophyta; class Magnoliopsida; order Santalales; family Viscaceae; genus Viscum; species Viscum album. The sequence continues at coordinate 121,523,082 of OY728137.1, forward strand.
TACAAATAAAGGAATTTTCAAGGCTATATATAGTACCATTCTCAATTGTATCTAATCAAGATTCAAGGTTTCCCTTAAAGTTATAGAGACGTTTTCGACAATAATTTGATATAGATACAAGATTAAACATTTATTATCATTTTTATAATGATATTTACCTTAAAATGACCGTTCATACTTTATAGGATATAGTGATATCTTATTCAAATGGATTTTATTGGAGGTTGTGATCAACAGCTTCCCATAGAGGAGTTATTATATAATAATAGTTTATACTAAAGAATTCAAATGTTACAATATATGGATTTGTATAGGAAGAAGGGAATAAATCCAATATATTGTGATGATGTTCGATAGTTTAATCTAATAAGACAAGATATTCCATAAGATATGTCAAAAAACATTCAAACCATTTAACATCACATTAAACCTTCCAAAATTTTAATAAAGAGATACATTGATAATAACCAATTAATTATAGATAATTATTTTATAGATATGGTATTCTTTAAAATATCAACATGGAAGCGGGTAATGAGATTCACTAATAAGGGAACATTGAATTATATATATATTTGACTTTTTTAATTCATTGATCACATGGGGACAATACTTTATCGACTTTCACTTCCAATAAAACTTTACCAAGTGCATGATGTATCACATGAATCACTTTAAAGAAATATATACATGAATCTTGACATGTACTAAATTTAAATGTAGTAAAACAAGAACATGATTATCTTATGAGGAACAAATAATATAAATCATGGATTATAGATATAAAAACTGTTAAAAATTACCACCCACTTGGTTCAAATTATTTAGAAGAATCATATGTTTGATAAAGCTATATGGGAATCCAAAGATGTAATGAAGTAGGAGTATCCTCATTTTTTTCATCAGAGTAAAGAAATTTTAAGGGTGAAATTATTTTAATATTTTTGAATGTAACACCCCAGGATTTTACATTGTATTTATTCTTTAAATAAATACTATATTGAATAGATTTTTTCACACAAAAAACTTAATTGAAATGAATTATGATAGATTTTATTGTGATAAAATATTACAATATATGTTAAAAATTAATACATTATAATAATTTAATATGAAAAATAAATAGTAAAACTATAATGGTAGTAAAACCACTAGTAAATAAAATGACGTTGAACCTGCAACCATTGTACATATGGTATTCATTGGAGATAATACCTTTAATTATAACTATGGAAATAAGGACAAACATTATAATTATAATATATATTTTTAGAATGATATAAATGAATAGGAAGAATGATTCTATAGATGTATATAAGACTATATATAAGATTATAATGAAACCATTATATATATGGCCGTTGAAAAAATGGTTGATTTGACATATGGTCATTTGATATATGGTAGTTTTATATAATGGTATCATATAGGGACACTAAATTATTATATTAATTTTTTTATAATTCAAAAACAATTAATAATTATGGAATGAAATAAAAAAATAAATAAATTTTCTTATATAAATTTTCATGACATAATATTATTATGATTAATTTTAAAAATAATGACTTTATTTGTTTATAAATATTGAATAAATATTATAATACCAATGGATTAATAAAAATTTTATGGTCATAAGATAAAAAATTAATTTTAATTGGATGTGTTAAATATCATTTAATGACAAAATTGATGTTTCTTATCAAATAATTGCTTTTTATGTATTGTTTATTTTTATCTCAATAAATTAAATTAATTAATTTTAAAGAATTATTATATTAAAATGTTTCAATGTGTTTAAAAATATATTAACACTCATTTAACTAATAATTTATTTGAAATAGGATTAAAAAAACTTACTGTTTAAATTGTCATATATATATAAAAACAGTTTTTCTCTATTTTTTATATTTATAATTAAAAGTTATATTTATTATATATAGAGTTTGAATTATATTAAATAAACTATAAATATTTAATGATAACTTTGATATTAGTTAAGATGTCTAATTTTTTAAGGCATAAAAATAATTCAATGATTTAATAATGGACTTACCACTGTAAAGGAAAAATGAGATAAAATGGGGTAAACTAAGTGGTAATGTCTTAAAATATCATAGAAAAATGTATATAAATTGTGTTTATGAGGTTTTTAGTGACCCATATTCTATATTTTGAACTTCTTAGAGGCTATAATTTTAAAATTACAATCTTATACATTAAAAAGTGAATATTTCTATAAATTCCACTCAAAACACACCTAAAAGGATGCCTCCTTTACACCTCCCAAACCAATATTTAATTTGGGTGCTATCTTGAATCTATGAACAATTTATAATGAACCATCCTAGGTCTACCGAACATGTCAACAAATATGGCTTACTATAAGTCCTTAAGCGCACCTCCTTGAATTTTAGGGGATGATGAGGAATGATGAGGGTTTAAAGTATACAGTGAGGAGATTATATGCTATGGTAATAGTGAAATAAATGTAATTCTATAACCACAAAATCTCATAACATTTGTATCATTTTATTTTATTAGAAAACAAGACTACCAAACTGAAATCTCATCATCCTTGAAACTCATTCAAAGGATTAATCTTCATAAATTGGGCAAAGAAAACATAGTAAGGGTGATATAAGATGATTAGTAAGGTTAATTATAATGAAAGAAATAATTAATCAATGAGAACAAATCTATATAGAAATACCAATAACTGAAATCAAATTCCATTCAAATAACTGGATAAGGAATAATAAATATGGAATTGTAAATAAATGAAACACATTCCATTTAATAAATAAAATATAATGAAATATATCCCTAGATAATGTCAAATAAAAAATATCTTGAATATATAATAATAAAAACAAAATTCTCAATAGAGGAAATGCTTAATTAGTGGAATCCATATTTCCTAGGAACATGGTACCTTTACCGTCAAGAACTTTCACAAGATAATTTAGACTATTTTTTAGAAAACCATCTGATTTAGCCAACTAATTTATCTTATGAGACTACTGATACACCTAGGGCTTAATTTAGTTGGTCCCCAACTCATGTCGCACTAGTACATAACATTATTCATATATAAAATACTTGATAAAAATATATTTTAAATCAAAATGTACCATATAACTTTGAAACATTTGAATTCCCTGATGGATATGAGATTTATTATATGATATATCAAAGGTTAGTCTTCATAAACCACAGATAAGAAATAAGTGGTGAATAAGGATTATATATCATATAAGTAAAACTGCGAAGATAAAATCCTTACCACATTATAATCATTTAATTAAAAGGCCAAAAATTTATAAATAAAAATATTATATTGTAAAAGAACCTTATAAACTTGTAAAGTAATCATAAAATAATTAGTGCATCATGATGGAAATAAATTCTGTTCAATCTATAAAAGTTAACAAAACATTCCTTTTATTTTTTATGAAAAGTCATAAATTACCTTCTTTTTGAAAAAGAAAGGAAGATTCATTTTAAAACATTTTATAAAAAGTAAAAAAGTGTAAAAATTACTTTAAAAATAATTAGAGAAAATTTAAAACATTTTGGGAAACATTTTTAGAAAATAATAACTTGGAAGGGAAATATTCCCCTGTAGACACTTAAACAAAAATAATCCAGAATAACGAGGAGATTGTGAATTAAACCCTTACCACTTTATAATCAGTAAAATCATATTTAACATGAAATAAAAAATATATTAGTATGAATATAATATAATATTCAAGATAATACTCATAAAATACATTTACAAGAAATATATAAACCACATATAACAAATAGGTGGTGAACATGGCTTATGAAAAATAAAAGTGATACGGAAATACCATACCTCACACTTCCTTTTTTGTTATACAAGATTTAAACTACTGTATAATGCCTTAATACATGATATTATTTCATATTATAACTTTATTATTATTTTTTATATCAAATATGATCTTCTAAATTTTTTTTATAACCCATTTGTTGAAAATAATTCATAGTTATTCTTGTTGAGGTGTTAACTACTTCATTTTCCTAGGAATTTTTTATCATAAAAGTAATGATTCTTTCTAAAAGTATATATATGTATATATAATATCTATATAATGAAATTATTTTTATAAATGTCATATTTAATCACTACATAAATTTTTATATCCAATCTTGAATGTTGGATATGGAAAATTAATTGAATCGCGTTGTGGAGATGGTATGCCATACGTACGAACAAGTGATGATATCATTCCATTAATAATAGAACATATAAGAAAGTTTATGATATATTAATTTTTATAGGACCAAAATCATATCACAATTATAATATATATCCCTTATTTCCATCATTATACCCATCAAATTAAAGTGGTGATGAAAAATAGATTACATCAATGCGTAGAGACAGTAAGCCATACACATATATAGATAGTGATTTTTCTTTTAATAGGATAGATAAAACATAGAATATGGTTTTTCCATAACCATAATAACTTATCATCATATATATTATATATGATTTATGACTTTATAATGGAAACACCACATGAATAGTAAGTAAAAGATAAAATGAACTTGAATGACATAGTAAAACGATTACCTCTTCTTTGGTTGACTTCCATTAGATCTGTTATTAAGGGACTTATGGTATGTCTTTGGAGAGAAAAAAACCTAAATAATATCCATAAGTATGTTGGTAATATAAATTATTAGGGGTTGGTTGAGCTATACATATCAAAGTTGTTTGAGGAATTTAGGGAGGAGGTATCCTTTTTTAATTGAGGTGAGGGTCACTTTTGGATACATTAAAAATATTACAATATATATATATATATTAATTTACAATTAAAATTTGATCCAAAGAAATTTATTTATAATATATGATAATTATGTGTCTTAACCCTCCCAAAAATTAATTTTTATATAATTTTAGGTCAAATACTTATGCTTATCTTTCGGTTTTAACCCTTAGTTTTCCCCTTAAACTATTAACATGACATCACGTAATTTACACTTTAAGGGTTAATATAAGTATTATAACATAAAAAGACCAATAAATGAGTCATTAATGAAATTTTAATAATTATCCTAATATGTTGGTCTAAATTTTGTTTTTTATAAATTTTATATCATTTTAAAAATATTTTTTATTTTAAAATATCAATAATGTTAATTTTGAAACTATTCCTTACAAAACTTCTTTAAAATATCATAAAAACAATATAAATTAGAAAAAATACTTATAAAACAGAAATAAAATGTCAAATACATCTAAAAAATATTATATTATATTAATAATCTAAAATTAGATTTATTTTAGTTTTTTAATATAATTTATTTAATATTTTCTTTAATTAAACAATTACTGCATCATCGTTATAGAAGACTTTAATTTAATTATTTGTTCTCGAAACATTACACATAAATTATAATGGTAAATATAAACATTTTTTATTTTAATAGACTATTTATAGTCAAGAATATTCTTTATACAACCCCATATTAAAAATATTTCACTTGTTAAAAACAAAAGTTGGAAAAAATTGACTTTTATTTGAATATAATATTATAAATGTCATACTGTAATCCAAGTGGCTTCAAAAGGTTATAATTTTGGTACAAGGATTATTTTTTTACACATAATCAACCATTTTAATTAGGAAAAGTGTTAGGGTAATTTTAGAGTCTTTATAATATTATTTTTACCCATAATTACCTGATTTATCTTTAATTGTGGTAACTAAAATATTACAAAATTTTCAATTAAAAATATCAAAAATAAAATTAAACTACTTAAATATTGTGTAACAATTGATTCAAAAGATAATAACCAATTTTAAAAATTTAGAACACATAATTTATGGTAATTAATATAAAATTAATCATCCTAACACAATATGAAAATATGTTTTTAACTATAAAAAGTAGAAAATATTGTGATGTTTCTATATTCAAATACAACAAAAAATTTATTCCAATGAAATAAATTAGATTAAATTATAAAATATTGACCTAATTATATGTTAAAACCAATTAAAAATATGACTTATGATTATAATTATCTAGATGAAAAAACTTCTTATAATTAAAATGAAATATTTTGTCACTATTCATCCAAACATGAAACTTATCAGAAAAAAAAAAAATTAACCAAATTAAAATTTAATATTCCTATTTAAAATAATAAGTTCAATTTTTCGAATAAAATATATAAGTCTCAAAAATTGGATTTAAAATAGGTTCTCCATTAAAAGGCGGTGTAGAAAAATATTAGTTTTTAAGAGTAAAATTGGGTTTGCAATTATATTTTCCCAATTAAATATTTTGGATGAATGTCAAAAATATTTTATTGAATACATATTAAATTAAAATTATTCACTAATTGTAATTAATTTGACATGTCATGATAAAATGACTTCGTGAGTATAAAAATATTTCTTTATAAAGAAATTTCATATATATTCCGTTGGTTCTTATTTTCATTTCTAATTAATTTTTATCTAATTAATTAATAAATATATTTTAATATGTTTTTTAATACTATTCAAAACCTCCAACTTAATAGTTATGTTATATCTTATTATATTAAATAATAATATTTTAAAAATATATTTTTGTTCAGTAAAACACGACCTTGCATATAACGTAAGACAACTCATTATTGTGTGTAGTGTAAGCTTAGTATGATGTTACATATAAATAATGGTAGAGAAAATTAAATTTACTAAAAAATTAAAATATTTTAAATTCTTGGGGTGTTACATTCTTACCACCTTAATTAAATTACATCCGCACAATTTTAACATGACTTTTATATTCTAGTGTTTGATATTTGAAGATAAACATTTGTTTAAAAACCCAAATCCTAAATAGGGTTAATAACACATATTATTAATAATGAGGAAAAATAAATGTTAATGTCAAAAAGGCTTTTGAATAATATAACATTTGAAAAACATGGATATGGAAGAGTAATCTTACCATTATGTTCTGATGGAGAGTTATAGAGAACATGTTATTGATAAAGTTATCAAAAAAAATAAAAAATAAACTAAAGGTGTGAATTAAGGTCATTGATATAATCAGAAAGGATTATAATTGGATTTTATTAAATTTGGGTTTTCCTAGAGTTTATTAATTATTTCATTCTCTAATAATATAGGAAAATATACATTTTTATAAAATTAATCTTATACTTTGGTTGTGACTTGAATTATTTCTACATCAACCCTTAAAAAATATGTATCTCATGGTGAATTTATACATTAACCTCTATAATCACATCTGATGTTCCAAAAAAATCATTTCATGAATGGTTAAGAATTCTTAGAGATCATGATCCAACACTTTAGAATCATTTACATAGTAGTTAGTAATGTCCAATTTACATTATCCATATCAATCATCTATTATAAAAAATCATTATCTAATCATTGGGAATATATTAAAGTTTATCTTCCCCTCAACCACATGTTTATCAAAATGTTTAACTTTCTACCAAATCCATTTTCTTGGAACTAATCAATTTTTGATCTCAAATCCTAAAAAAATGTATCCCCGTATAATCTATATAAATTTCCTAATTTATATGATGAAACCATCATCAATAAACTAATTTGAACATATTTTTTAGATCCAATTACAAAATCACATCAGTCATTCCAATTCATCTTTTTCAATAACATCTAATTTACCTTGATCTATTATCTTTTTCTAAGGTATATTTATTTTATGCTTGAGACATTCATTTTTAAAGTGCCCCATCTCCTTATAATTGTAAAAATTAATAATAATGTTTTTATTATTCCCTTTGAAATATTTTTCTTAGTGACCTTTATCTCTACACTTATAACATACTACCAATCCTTTCATTCATTTCCCAGTGTGGTTATTTCCATAGTTATCTTGTGCGAGAAAATCCTTCTTTCCCTTCTTCCCTTTTTCTATTATTTTCTCTTTCTTTCCCGTCTTCTCTTACTTAAAATTAAATCCATAAGACTTGGAGAATTAGTTCTATATAATGATAGCATATAAAACTACTTTATCACATGAATAAATGGTTTGAGACACCCGCTCCCTTTAGAGACTTCGATTAAGTCCTTCAAAGAAATGATCAATCTTAAATTCTGTGTTTCATATAAAATATATAACATACCTTGATAACCTATTAAAGGTAAATTCATAATCCATAACACTTTCTTCATGATTTTTCTTTAAACTAAGTAAAATTATCTTCATCTCAGTTTACCGATCAAGAGGAAAGTATTTATTGAAGAATATCTCCTTAAAAGCTCTCCATTCCATGAGTTATATTTCTTATCCTCCCTAATATTTTGGATCAACAACCACCACTGATCCATATCTCAGTTGAGACAACACACTATGAATGTAACCCTTTCCTTTTTAGTATATCCCAATTCCTTAAATATGTTCTCCAATGACATTATACACTGTTGAACCTCTATTATGTTTGTAGTCTCACTAGACAATGGGGACCTATGTCACATAAAGCAATCTAGAATCATAGAATTTTTTTATGGAACATGTTTCCCTATTCAAGAATGTTTATTTTCTATAACATGATTATGATTCTCTGGTATGTTCATAATTTTCTCCATTCCAAAACCAACTATATTTGTTTCCTTAGAAGGAAAATCTCTACATTTTACAGGATTATTGATACCATTCGTCCTTCTAATCATCATTTCTAATCAATGGGATACACTAGATTAGCTGATATCATTATGAGACATAATGTATAATCCCACAACGAGTGAAATACATAACATAAATTGAAACATTTATGTGTAGTTAATCTTCTTATCATAACCATGGTTTCTTTGGGGATATAATTACTTTGAAAAACTTCTAACGATTTGTAAATAAAATGTGAATTATTCTATGTTTATCCATTGAGAGTGTCAATAGAGGTGTGCAGTAAGGTATGTTATCGTATACTAGGTTACACTAAGTTACGCCTGATGAACCTTGTCAGAGTTGTTACCCCTGTATACATTTTTTCTAGAACCACATCCACTTGTAGTATATAGACATTGATTTATTTCTATTAATACCCACATAATATCTACCTTACCAAAATTCTTGGATGTTCTTCTATACATATTCTCAAAGTCTATGTTAGGGTTATATTCCCTAATCTGTGTTTTATAAATCTAGTTTTTAAGGAATCAGATAAACTTTCTCTAGTACCAAATATAATTCCCTAGCCCCAGAAGCCCAGTTCCAATGCATTATTTTATTACATTGGCATAGATACTTTATTAAAATTCCATGGGGTAGATTTATTTAGCAGTTTTATAAAACAATATTACATATAGGATACCCATATTACATTAGGAAATGAAATAATTCATTAAAAAGATAAATTCAAGGATTCACTAAAACACATTTAAATGATTCCTTTTCATAACATGGGGAAATAAAAATAATTATGGTGAGATAAATGATCATTTAGGGTATGTAAAATGAAATAAATAATGAATCGATGAAAACAAATCTATATGGAAATGTCAATAACTAAAAACACATAAAATTAAAATAACTAGATAAGGTATAATCTATATGGAATGGTAAATAACTGAAACAAATTCCATTTAATTAATACTCTTATAATTAAATGTATCTATATATAATATCAAAGAAATAATCATATGGATAATAATAATAATAACTGAATTCTCAATAGTGGAAATGTTTAATTATTTGACACCATGTTTCCAACTTATATAGTACTTTACCACCAAGATCATTCATAATTAGGTCAAGAATATTGAGTATAAAACCATCTTATTTTTCCAACTGATTAATCTTGTGAGAAAACTAATTAAACTAGTGTCTTACTATAAATTGTCCCCTACCCTTGTTGTACCAGTCCAAAGAATTCTTCATATATTAAACAACATTTTTTTAATAAAACTCTCCCATAACAATTTGATACATCTTAATACCATAAATAAAATGGTATTTATGATACTATATATCAATGGGTAGTATATATACACCACACACCAGAAATAGGCGGTGAATAAGGCTTATATCTCAAAGATGTAAAAGTGAAATGAGATAGTTGTTTCCACTTCATAATAATTTATTTAAAACGATAGAAATTTATAAAAGAAAATATTTACCTTGAAAAAAAATTGTATACTAGTAAAGGAAGCTCAAAAAAATAGGGCTTCATGGTGGTGGGAAATTCAGATCATTTTGTGTAAGTTAAAAACAATCATTCCTTTTATTTTTGTAATAAAAGTCATAAAGTACCTTGTTTTGGAAAACTATGGTGGCATTCCTTTAAATATTTTTTATGAAAAGTCAAAAAAGAGTAAAATTAACATTAATAAATCATTATATAATATATTTTTTTTGAAAAAATTTAATAAAATGATAACATGGAATATAAATATTCCCCCATCAGAGACTTTACAAAAACAATCCTAGATAACGATGATATTGTGAATTAAACCTTTATCACTTCATAATCTGTCAAATTGTATGAACTGTGAAAGAAAAAAAATATGGATATTAAAATAGTATAATATTCAGTTTATGAATCATAATATATATTCCAGGGAAATTTATACACCACACATAAGAAATAGGTGGTTACCATGACTTACATCTCCCGGAAAATAAAAGTGAGAAACAATTTCTTACATGAAACTTTATTTTTATTTTTATGTAATTTAACATTGTGTATAATAGTTTAAGACATGTTATTAATTTATATAACAGCCTTATTAATATTTATGATATAACTTATGCTCCTCTTATATTATTTTATAACCCATTTGTTGAAAATATTTCATTCTTACCCATGTTTTGGGTTTTAACTGCATCATTTTCCTATGCATGTTTTATCATAAAAGAATTAGTTATTTTTCATAGGATATATATATATATTCAGAAAATAAATGACAATATTAATGTTATAAATATCACATTTAATCATTAAATAAATTTGTATACCCATTATTGAATGTTTGATACAAAAAATGAATTATATCGCGTCATGGACACAGTAGGCTATACGTACGTACAGAAAATGATATCATTCCCTTAAAAAGTGAATGGATTAGAAAGTTAATGATATATTAATTTTTAAATAATCACTATCTTGTCATAAGTATAATACATATGATTTATTTTCATCATTATACCCATCCATGTAACGTGGCGATGAAAAACATATTACACCACGATGTGGAGACGGTAATCCATAAGTATGCATGCATGGGGATTTTTCTGTTTTATAAGATGGATAAAACATGGAATATGGTTGTAAAATAACCATAATAACATGTCATATTATATATGATACTTTATTTATTAATTTATCATGGAAACAACACATGAAGAGGAAGTAGTATAATAAATGAACTTGAATGTGTTAGCAAAAACAATTACCTTTTCTTTTGTGAACTTCCTTCAAATATCTTATTAAGAGATCTATGGTAGGTATTTTGAGAGAATAAAACCCTATAAAAAATTTATATGGATGTTTAAAAGATATTCTTTTTGGTTTTGGTCGATCTAGAAATATCAAATTGTTCCGAGGAAGTGAGGATGGATGTTCCCTTTTATAATTGAGGTGAAGGTCACTTTTGGAAACTCTCTAAATATTAAACTAATATAAAAAAATTTTAAATTAAAAATTCCTCAAGATTTATTTATTTCTAATATAAGATGATCTTGTGTTATAAATAGTAATATCCAAAATATTTTTGAAAGGTTTTGGTCACATTCTTACCCCTATCTTTTTTCTTTAACCCTTAGTTAACACTTTTACCTCTTACTATGACATCTTGTAATTTTCACTTTGAGGGTTAATATAACAACTATAAAATGAAAAGAGACCATTAAATGAGAGAATTTTAACCATTTAAGACTTATCCAAATCATTGGGCTGAAATTTAACTTTTTATATCATTTTATAATATATTATTAATTTTAATATATGAATAATGTTTATTTTGACAATATTCCTAAATTAACTTTTAAAAAATATAATAAAAACAAGATAAACTATAAGAAATAATTGCAAATCACCAATAAAATTTCAAATAAATAAAAAAAAAATCATGGATGACATTAATCATCACAAATTAAATTTATTTTATTATTTTTAATAACATTTATTTGATATTTCCTTTAATTAAATAATTCATGCATTATCATTATGAAATAAAATAATTTAATTAGTTATTATCTAAAAATTAAAAATAAATTATCATTATAAATATAAAATTTTTGTCTTTATAAATAATATTTATAGTAGAGAATATCACCTAAATAACATAATATTAAACATATTTCACTTTTTTAAAAACAAAATTGTGACAGAATTGACATTTCTTTGAATATAATATTATAAATGTCATACTCTCGTCTAATTAGCTTCCAAAGGTTATAATTTAGACCCAATGATTATATCAATAAATAAAACTCTTACAAATAAATTATGACATGTTTTCGGGTATTTTTATAGTCATTATAATTTCATTTTTCCCATAATAACTAGATTTACCATTAAACGTGGTAAATAAAATATTACAAAATTTACTATTAAAATTCCCAAAAATAAAAGAAACCTATTTAAATATTTTGGAATCAATTATTTGAAATATTAAATCCATTTTTTCAAAATTTAGAACACCTAAGTTTCATCAATTGATTTAAAATTAATCCAATTGACGAAATGAGAAAACCTATTTTTAAAGTGAAAACATAAAAAATGATGTAATGTTTTTATATTAATATTCAGTGTAAAATTTATTCCCTTGACTTAAATTATTATAAATGATAAAATATTTATCTAATTATACTTTAAATCTAATTAAAAATATAATTTAACTTTATAAATTATTTAGATGATTAAATTTTATTCAATTAAAATGGAATATTTTATCATTATTCATCTAAACATGGAACATATCATAAAAACAAAAAAACATAAACCAAATTAATTTTTATATTAATATTTAAAATAAGATGTTTATCTTTTCAAATAAAATATATAATAGTTTTCAAAATTGGATTTAAAACAGGTTCTCAATTAAAAGGTGATAAAATTGCCTTTGGAAAAGTATTGGTATTTATAAAAAAATTGGGTTTGTTCTTATATTATGATTATTAAATTTATTTGACGAATTTAAATTTTTTTATTGAATATATATTACATTAATATCATTAAATAATTGTAATTTATTTAATTTATTATTATAAAATGACTTTGTGAGCAAAAAAATAATTCATTATAAAAACATTTCTGATATATTTAGTTGGTTTCTAAATTGATTTATAATTAATATGTAACCATTGAATCCAACCATAAATTTTCATAATTTAGCTAATAATGTTCATAACTACCAACTTAATAGCTAGGTTATATCTTATTATGTTGAATAATAATATTTTTAGAATATATTATTTTATGGTAAAACTCTTTCTAGTGTGTAACACAAGACAATTTATTACTATGTGTAGTGTAATATTATCATGGTGTTGTATATAAATAAAGTTAGAAAAAATATTAAATTTATTCAAAAATGAAAATATTGTGAACTCTTGGGGTTTTATAATAAGATCAAAAATTTAAGAACCCAGTTTTTTCTATGAAAGAATTTGGAATAATCTTGATGATATTCCAAAGCAGCGCCTACAGACAGCGTGAAATTCCGAGCCCCGGTGTGGCCGAAATTAAATTTTCAGTGCGTTCACACTTGGAACGCCATATAAATGGGATAAATCCTAAAAGAAGTTTCGGATTAGAGATCTGAGTGCAAGGATGGCTACAGAATGGGGTGTTTACCCTAGGAATGACATAAAACATGTCAGCGCGGGATGTTGGACCCCTCGCTCGCTATCGGAACGTGAAACAGATAAATTAAATAATTAATTTATTTTTTTAACAACTTAACTCAAGTATTTCTTAAACAGTGGTTCGGATTGGGAAACCTAGGGCACCTTTGAGTCCGGAATGTGCGGTTTACCCTAGTAGGGGTGTAAGTTTCACGGGCGTGGGCCGTCTGTGAAAAATGGCCCCAGGGGCGTTTTTGTAATTTGGAAGCCTCGGGCATTGAGTTTAATAACTTTTTAACGGGGCCTCAGATTAAAATTTAGAGACCGCCATTGTGCTTGGGAGGTGGTGTTTTCCCTAGGGGAGGCTTAACCTCGACCATACAGAGGGTTTGGGTTCGGGCGGGCGGGCGAGCGGTTGAGCATGTTTTCTATTTAAACACTTAACCCCCTCCCACTTCCCCCCTTGTCCTTATTCCTTGGCACATGGAGCTCCACACGAAGAGGGAATAACTCCTCCTATTCGACAAGGCATGACAACTCTGGCGAGGCGCGACAGCTCCGACCGATCGTCGAGAAGCTTTGGGCTACTCCCTTGCAGGTAGGCGATGTTCATTTTTTTGAGTTTCAAATCCCGAAACCCTCTTTAAATCCCAACTATAGTGTCGAATTATTTCTATTTATTTGAAAAATTCCATGTATGTGTAGTATATTTCATTCTCTTTCTAACTCTTGTTATGGATTTCAATTCCTAGTTCCGAGGAGCTCGCAAATGTCCGGTGAAGTTCATGGGTATTTGGGGTTTTTCGGTGGGTTCGAGCGGCCGGGCGAGGTGGCTTCGGCAGCGGCGGGTCGGCACTGGCGGCGGAGGATTTGGCAGTCGAGTGGAGGGTCGCAAGGTCCTCTACAGCGGGTGTCGGCGACGGAGAGCGTGGAGGCGCTGGGTGAGCACGGGCCGGCTTCGGCCAGGCACGGTGAGGTGGCGCTCGCCGAGGGGCGCAAGGGAGTGCCGGGGTCGCAGCGCGCGACCCCAGTGGGGGAGACAAGACCCGCCTTTGGCGGGTCATCACGCGGTAGGCACGACCGGCCCTCGTGGATGTTCTGCGTGTGGACCGCAAGTCCACTGCCAGCCCGCACGACAAAGTTGCGGGCTGGCGCGGGCCAGCCCAGGCCAGGCGGACCGGCCGGTCTAGGCTGGTCCAGCCCAAGGGGGAATTCATCCCCTCTTCGGACGTCCTTAATTTTCATTAAGGATGTCCATTTTACATGCCGTCTACAGTTAAGTGCACGGGCATTCTTCTGGGAGTTCTTGTTTTGGACGGCGCATGCACATCTGATATCCGTTTTGAGCGCCGTCAGTGGCGCTAGGAACCTAGCGTCGAGGAGTAGTTTTACAGTGTGGTTTTGAGCATTGAAACTGGAGTTGAGATGTGGGACCTATGGGCTGTCTTTGAGCTGCATGCAACAATTTTGTGCCTTTTTTATTTAGATATCCATTTGAGGCGTGCGAGTAGTCGATTTTGGGTTTTTTTCAAGGGAATTACATTGGCGTAGTCTTTCCACTTTAATTCTGCATGATGTTGCAGGCCCCACAAGGTTTTTTGGGCGTTGACAGTGATTTCTCCAGCTTTATCACCGGGTGTCCGTTTTGGACAAGTGATTAGTCAAACTTGTGTATTTTTTTTTGAGAGAATCACAACAGTGCGATACGTTCGTTGTGATTCGGGATCGGGATGCAGGTCCCACATAGCACCACTCGTGTGCGGTGTGCCGTAATGCATCTTTTTCTCCGGATATACGTTCCACTCAAGTGAGTAGTCCTTTTTGATGTGTTTTCTTGAGGGGATCGCAATGGTGTGGTGCGCCCGACCATTTTCGGGGCCGAGGCTCGGGATCATGGGATGTCGTTTAGGCATAAGGAAGTGTTGGAGTCTTTTCCATCGGATATCCATTAGAGGAGAGTATTTAGTCAATCTCGCATGTTTTTTCACAAGGTTTAAAATGGTACAATTCGTTTGGTTGTGCGGAGTCTCTTACGTGATCTTATTAAATGTGGAAATATGAATGTTTTACCAGTGGTGGTTCGTCCTACTGTGTTTATAGTAAACCCTTGGTGTGTAATCACCTACACTTCTGTGTGAGTGAAGTAATGCTTGAAGAGATGTAGTTGGTCGTGCCTGGGAAGATGTGGTGGAAAGTTGGAGTTTTTACATTCACGCCTTCATGTTGACATTGGGTGTCGTGTGCTCGTTAGACTTTGGGCTGGAGACGTGGTATACTTTGGGAGTATACGGGAATGCCGGGAGGTACATGTGGATGTTGGTACCAAAGAATGTTTGTACTCTTGGTTGGGGTTGACACGGGGTCACATGTCGTGTGGGCCCGATGTGCGTGCCTTGTTCTGCTTTATGTACTCTTGACCTCTCGCAACGTATAGGGTTCCTCGGTTCTTGACTATTGACCAGCAGGGTTGAGTCTTCCCCTGGTTCTGTTCTCGTTTGTTGACCACCAGGGTTGAGTCTTCCCCTGGTTCTGTTCTCATTTGTTGAACAGTAGGGTTGAGTCTTCCCCTGGTTCTGTTCTCGTCTGTTGACCAGAAGGGTTGAGTTTTCCCCTGGTTGCGTTCTAGTTTGTAGACCGGTGGGGTTGAGTTTCCCCTTGGTCTTGTTCGTGATGGTTACGACCAGTAGGGATGAGTGGTTTTCCCACGGTTCTGTTCTCGATGGTTTGGCCAACAGAGGTGCTTCGTGTTCCCTCATAGAGTTCTTGTGGATTCGTTGTGACCAACACATTACGCGGTCACCGATCCTCTACCCAGGAGGTTGTTTCCAGTAGGGCTGGCCAGGAGGTTGTTTCTAGCAAGGCTGGCTAGTGGGGTACCATCCACCAGGGATGGACAGAGCAGTACCATCCAACAGGGATGGCCAGTGGGTTACCATCCAGCAGGGATGCCCAGTGCAGCGGTGTTCACCGAGCAGTACCATCCAGTCGGGATAGCTAGAGTGGTTCCATGTTTACCTCCAGTGGGGCTGGGAAGTGGTCCCCGATGCCGGTTTTACCTCCAGCTAGGCTGGGAAGTGGTCTCTGATGCTAGGTTTACCTCTAGCTGGGCTGGGAAGTGGTCCCCAATGACGGTTCCGATCATCTCTCTAGTGGAATACCCTTTTAGGGGACTGGGCATTGGGACTCATTGATGACTCTATACAGGTCTCCCACCAGTGGATTACCCTTTTGCGGGACTGGGCAGTGTGGCACCCGTCGACTCTTTCTGGGTCTCCCTCTAGTGGGAACCCACCGACTTCCAGGGATTACCCTCCAGCGGGGCTGGGCAGGGGGTCGCCTGTCGACTTTGAGGAGACCTATCGACTGCGGGGCAGTGAAGAGGTGTGTCTTGACGTTCACCCAGAACTCTCAAGTACGAGGGGAACTTTTCCCACCGAGACATTTCCTTTTGATGCGACCTAAAACTGTGCAGGCGAGTTAGTGCCTCCCAAAGCATATAGTTTTGAGGTGCGGTGATTTGAGCCACTTGACTTGCAGTTCGGGGAAGACGTGCGGGATGCTAGGCATCGATGGTGTTTACTTCTGGGAATATTGGATACTAATTTCTTGGGCTGATCTATGGGATGGAGATCCCCTTATGATCCTGTTTGGGCTTCTTTTTTGAGCATATGAATATGTATATACCTTGTTCCAGTACCCACTTCTTAGGCTTGGTTACT
Organism: Viscum album; assembly: GCA_963277665.1. NCBI lineage: Eukaryota > Viridiplantae > Streptophyta > Magnoliopsida > Santalales > Viscaceae > Viscum > Viscum album. The sequence continues at coordinate 121,540,628 of OY728137.1, forward strand.
CTCCCTCTAGGAGAGGCGAAGATGCACGGGGTATGCCACATGCTTTCTGTGTCTAACTTCTCGTGGTTGGACGAGTCTACTCTCCTGCTATAGGTAGTGAAGACTCTAAGGGAAGTTCATCTTCTCATCATTTCCAGCTCCTTGTGTCTGGACGATTCTACATTCTTTTCTCTTGTTGGGTTGATCTGGACCCTCTACTGTTACTCTACTGCAATCCTTGTTTTACTCCTTACTGCACTCTTAGTTGTACTCCATTACTTTTCTTTGTTCGATCTATTGCTCACCCTTTGGTACCTTCTATGTTGCTCCCTCGAGCCTTCGTGGTATCTTACTGAGTATTTTTATACTCACCCCTGCTTGGGATTTGCCCGCACTTGGTGTTCCCTTGCAGATGATGGACAAGTTGGTCTGTGCGCGATGGCGCAGAACCGTGCAAGAGTTATTCTGGGTACGGAAGAGCCTGGTGATGGCTTACTACCCTGAGTTGTTCCCGGATTTTTCTTTTTAGGGACGAAAATCTTGAATGAGTGAATGATGTAAGAACTCGGTTTTTTCTAGGAAAGACTTTGGAATAATCCTGATGATATTCCAGAGCAGTGCCTTTAGACGGCGTGCAATTCCGAGCCCCGGTGTGGCCGGAATTAAATTTTCAGGTCCTTCACAATGGGAATGCCAAATAAATGGGATAACTCCTAAATGTAGTTTCAGATCAGAGATCTGAGTTCACAGATGGCTCTGTAATGGGGTGTTTACCCTTGGAACGACAAAAAACATGTCAGTGCGGGATGTTTGGACCCCTCGCTCGCTATCAGAACGTGAAACAAATAAATTAAATAATTAATTTATTCTTTTAATGGCTTAACTCAAGTATCTCTTAAATGGTGGCCTAGATTGGGAAACCAAGGGCACCGTTGACTCTTGAACGTTCCATTTACCCTAGGAGGTGTGTACGTTTCACGGGCGCGAGCCATCTGTCAAAAATGGACCTAGGGGAGTTTTCGTAATTTGGAGGCCTTGGGCGTTGAGTTTAATAACTTTTGAACAGAGCCTCAGATTAAAATATCAAGACCTCGGTCGTGCTCGGGAGGTGGTGTTTTCCCGAGGGGAGGCTTAACCACGACCTTGCTGAGGGTTCGGGTTCAGGCCGACGGGTGGGCGGTTAAGTGTGTTTTCTATTTAAACACTTAACCCACTCCCTCTTCCCCCCTTATCCTTATTCCCTGGCGCAAGGAGCTCCCAATAAATAAGGAAGAACTCCTCCTCTCCGGCAAGGCACGACAGCTCCGGAGGATCGTCGAGAAGCTTCGGGCTACGCCCCTACAGGTAGGCGATGTTCATTTTTTTGGGTTTTAAATCCCGAAACCCTCTTTGAATCCCAACTATAGTGTCGAATTGTTGCTATTTATTTGAGAAAATCCCATGTATGCGTACTATATTTCATGATATTTCCAACATTTGTTACGGATTTCAATTCTTAGTTTCGAGGAGGTCGAAAATGTCCAGAAAAGTTCGGGGGTATTTGGGTTTTTCTGGCGGGTTCGAGCGGTCGGGCGAGGTGGCTTCGGCAGCGGTGGGTCGGCGCTGGCGGCAGAGGATCTGGCGGTCGAGTGCGGGGTCGCGAGGTCCTTGAAAGTGGGTGTCGGCGATGGAGAGCGCAGAGGCGCTGGGTGAGCACGGGCCGGCTTTGGCCGGGCGTGGCGAGGCGGCGCTCGCCGGGGGGCGCAAGGGAGCAGCGGGGTCGCGGCGCGCGACCCCTGTGGGGGAGACAAGACCCGCCTTTGGAGGGTCATCATGCGGCAGGCGCGACCAGCCCTCATGGTTGGTCTGCGTGTGGACCGCAAGTCCACGGCCGGACCGCGCGGCAAAGCCGTGGGCCGGCGCTATGAGCCGGGCCAGCCGGTCGAGGCCGGTCCAGCCCAAGGGGAAATTCATCCCCTCTTCGGAAGTCCGTAATTTTCATTACGGATGTCCGTTTTACATGCCGTCTATGGAAGTGTGATCCTCGGCTCGAGGAGTAAGTTTTGAGATGATTTCAGGGATTTTTTAAATTACAGGGACATGGGCTTGGTGGCGCGACACGACCGTTAAGTGGACGGGCATTCTTCTGGGAGTTCTTGTTTTGGACGGCGCGGGCACATCCGATGTCCGTTTTGAGCACCGTCAATGGTGTTAGGACTCTGGAATCAAGGAAGAGTTTTATAGTGTGGTTTCAGGCATTGAAGCCGGAGTTGAGATGTGGGACATACAGTCTGTCTTTGAGCTGCGTGTAGCGTTTTCGCGCCTCTTTCGTCAGACATCCGTTTGGGGCGTGCGAGTAGTCGATTTTTGGTATTTTTCCGAGGGAATTGCATTGGCGCAGTTTTCCCGCTTTAATTCCGCACGATGCTGCGCGCCCCACCAGATCCGTTTGGGCATTGACGATGATTTTTCTAGCTTCATCACCGGGTGTCTGTTTTGGTCAAGTGATTAGTCAAAATTGTGTACTTTTTCGAGAGGACCGTAATGGTGCGATTCATTCATTGTGATTCGGGATTGGGATGTGGGTCCCGCGTAGCACTGCTCATGTGTGGTGCGCTAAAATGCATCTTTTTCTCTAGATATCTGTTCCACTCAAGTGAGCATTCCCTTTTGATGTGTTTTCCCAAGGGGATCACAATGGTGCGATGCAACTGATTATTTTCATGGCTGAGGCTCGGGATCACGGGACGCCGTTCAGGCATAAGGCGGTGTTGGCAGCTTTTTCGTTGGAAATCCGTTGGAGGCAAGTAAGTAGTCGATATCACATTTTTTTTCCGCGAGGATTACAATGGTATGATCCGTTTGGTTGTGAGGAGTCTATTACATTATCTTATTAAACGTGGAAATATGAAAGTTGTACCAGTGGTGGTTCTTCGTACCGTGTTTGTAGCGGACCCTTAGTGTGTGATCTCATGCACTCCTGTGTGAGTGAAGTAATTATTTAAGAGTTGTAGTTGTCCGTGCCTGGGCTGATGTGGTGGAAAGTTGGAGTTGTTACGTTCATGCCTTCGCATTGACACTGGGTGCCGTGTGTACGTTTTCCTTTTGGCTGGAGATGTGGTATACTCTCGGAGTATACATGAATGCTGGGAGGTACATGTGGATGTTGGTACCTGAGAATGTTTGTGCTCTTGGTTGGGGTTGACATGGGGTCACACTTCATGTGGGACCCATGGGTGTGCCCTGTTCTTCTTTACGTACTTTTGACCTCTCACGATGTAGAGGGTTCCTCGGTTCTCGACTATTGACCGGAAGGGTTGAGTCTTCCCCTTGTTTTGTTCTCATTTTTTGACCAGCAGGGTTGAGTCTTCCCCTCGTTCTGTTCTCATTTTTTGACCAGCAGGGTTGAGTTTTTACCTGGTTCCGTTCTCGTTTGTTGACCGGTAGGGTTGAGTTTCCCCCTGGTCTTGTTCGTGATGGTTACGACGAATAGGGTTGAGTGGTTTTCCCATGGTTCTATTATCGATGGTTTGGCCAGCAGAGGTGCTTCGTGTTCCCTGGTAGAGTTCTTGTGGATTCGATGTGACCAACACTTTACGTGGGCACCGATCCTCTAACCAGGAGGTTGTTTCCAGTAGGGCTGGATAGGAGGTTGTTTCTAGCAGGGCTGGCTAGTGGGGTACCATCCAGTAGGGATGGCCAGAGCAGTACCATCCAGCAGGGATGACCAGTGGGTTACCATCCAGTAGGGATGGCCAGTAAAACGGTGTTTACCGAGCAGTACCATCCAGCCGAGATGACCAGAGTGGTTCCGTGTTTACCTCCAGCGAGGCTGGGAAGTGGTCCCCGATGCTGGGTTTACCTCCAGCTAGGCTGGGAAGTGGTCCCCGATGCCAGGTTTACCTCCTGCTAGGCTGGGAAGTGGTCCCCAATAACGGTTCCGAGCCTCCCTCCAGTGGAGTACCCTTTTATGGGACTGGGCATTGGGACTCGTCGACGACTTTAGCCTGGTATCCCTCCAGTGTATTACCCTTTTGCGGGACTGGGTAGTGTGGCACCCATCGACTCTTGTAGAGTCTCCCTCCAGTGGGAACCCGTCGACTTCCAGGGATTACCCTCCAGCGGGGTTGGGCAGGGGGTCGCCTGTCGACTTTTTGGAGACCTCTCGACCGCGGGGCAGTGACAAGGTATGGCTTGGTGTTCCCCCAGAACTCTCAAGTACGAGGGGCAGTTTCCCCACTGAGATGCATCCTTGTGACACGAACTAAAACCGTGCGGGCGAGTTAGTGCCGCCCAAAGCAGATAGTTTCGAGGTGCGGTGATTTGAACCCCTTGACTTGCAGTTTGGGGCAGACGTGCGGGATGCTGGGCATCAATGGTGTTTACTTCTGGGACTATTGGATACTCATTTCGTGGGCTGATTTACGGGATAGAGACCCCCTTACGATCTTATTTGGGCTTCTTGTTTGAGCATATGAATATGTATATACCTTGTTCCAGAACCCACTTATTGAGCTTGGTTACTCTCCCTCCAGGAGAGGTGAAGACGCACAGGGTATGCCAAGTTCTTTCCATGTATAGCTTCTCGTGGTTAGACGAGTCTACTCTCCTACTATAGGTAGCGAAAAATCGACGGGAAGTTCATATTCTCACAGTTTCCAGCTCCTTGTGTCTGGACGAGTCTACCTTCTTTCCTCTTGTTGGGTTGAGCTGGACTCTCAACTGTTACTCTACTGCACTTCTTATTGTACTCCTTATTGCACTCTCGATTGTAATCCTTTACTTTTCTCTTTTTGATCTACTGGTCACCCTTTGGTACCTCATTTATTCCTCCCTCGAGACTTCGGGGTATCCTAATGAGTATTTTTATACTCACCCCTGCTTGGGCTTTGCCCGCACTTGATGTTCCCTTGCAGACGACAGACAGGTTGGTCGTGACTTCAGGGAAGCTTAGGAGTTCGGGAGCTTGGACAACATATGGTGGTCATAGTTGGGTTCCAGGTGGGGGACCCTTCCAGTTGTTTTCTTTTGTTTACCTGTTGCCGGGTTGTGGCACCTTTTCTGGTTGGGCGTGTGTTTCCCCCTTTCCTTTTTTAGTTTACCTTCAGCACTTTCTTTGTACTGGTAGAGGTCGATGCACTTTTGTGGTTTATTTATAGCAGTTGGTACTTTTCTCTTCTTTTTTACTCTGTACTTTTGCATTGAGTGTGATGTGTGTGTGTGTACATGTAGTGAGGTAAAGGACTCCCCGAGTTATTGTGCATTCAGCACTGGTCGCCAGCCCCTGGCCTATGGAGGTGGGCTTGGGGTAGTTGCGGCTCGAGCCCGGGTAGGGTCGGGTCACGACAAGAAATAACCAAAACATTGAAAAAGATAAAGATCATCATGTGCATAATAAATAGACTAAAATAGAATAATGAAAATGAAATGTTGCATACAGTCAAACAAAATGAAAGCATAAAAAACATACAATAAATAGTATCCCAATAGGTTGAATACATATAAAAAATAAAGAAATTGAAAGTAAATATAATAGGGTCCACTTATAACTCTGATCAAAACTACATAACTTCTCTCGAAGATGCTTGAGTTGCACCTTCCCAATCCTAAGACTCCACACACATATCTCTACTTAATCAAGAAACATTTGGCCTTTGATCAATCCAATATGAAACTTGTGCTCCAAAATGAAATCAAACATCAAGTTTTCATGCACACCGAGGTGCACATACATGGGTGAGAAATAATTCACAGTACCCCCCAATAGTAGACCTCTAATATGCATTCATAAAAATTTGATGGAAATGTGATATGTCCAACCTAGATAAAGAATAAAAAAATTTGGAATAACGAAACAACTGTGTGAAAATTAATGGGGTAAATCAAAATCACTAAAAACACCCAACCTGATTTTCTAATCTGACACCCAAGGTAAATTTTTCCCCACTTTGGCGCAAGCTGAAGGATTTAAAACACGTGGTTCACCCCACCATATGACATCAAGTACGTCCTCTAGACCTATGGAAGAGATCCAAAAAGTCAAAATTAAGAGGTACAAATATGGGACCTGATGACATAACCACAATATCCTTTATGAAAAACACTTTTAGTAGGCTCTAGGTCTCTAATAGCATGATCTAAACTTGCAACAAATACATATAATTCTACATAACTAGTGAACCTATTTGTCTTGAAGGCCTTAAATAATGAATTGTGCACTAACTATAGAACCAAAAATAGTTGGGATCTATACGTAATACTAGGAGAAAATGAAATCCATGGGGTTGAGAGTACCACATCATCCATGGAGGAAAAAACCCACTATGTGAGTGCTTCAACACCTCATGATCCCAAACACACTCCATCCAGGGAACACACTAAAAAATAAGGGGGGGGGGTCACTCATCCCATTCTCCCTTTGTCTCTCTAATCACATATAACTATAACCAAACAATAGAGGATATAACTAGATCAACACTCATGGCCAAAACCTGATCCTAGATATCCCAAGGGTCTCCATCTCAAACTAAATTCATGAGCAGGAATTTCGATAAACATCACAACCATAGGACAAAAAAACATGAGATAATCCAAATCTCAAACCCAGCATCCATAAAACTGAACAATTATCATTGACTAACTCTCAATCAATAAATCACATGTCCACTCTCAGCACCTTGAATCTTAGTATCGAACAAAACAGCGACCACGAGCTCTCAAGAACACCCCATAGGGCCAAACAAAAACTTGGGGCCACTGTGGTACCTGGGGTAAGAGAATAAAGATATGTACAACTAAGAAATTCCCTATTATACAAAAGCTTTTGGACCACACCCATGAAATGATCCATAGATGGCCTAAATTCCACAACAAGATAAATACACCTGATGAGGGGTTCCTCTATCTAACAAAAATCATTGGACAGATGTAGTGAAAAATTCCTAAATGTCCATAAGTGTCCTCCAACTAATCCTTGATCAAAAACATACCCATAAGGGCATCTGGAAGTAGGACTACACCTATAAGTGTGTCTCAATGGTCCTTATGACCACATCAAAAGAAAGACCCTACACATGCTCCTCAATACAAGATAAAACTCAGGGAAAACCCCTAAAAGAAAACCTCAATTGAAATTATAATAAAACAACCCATATATAACACCCCAAGATTTATGGTACATATCTTCTTAAATAAATTCACATTGCTCGATAGTTTATGTGGCATGAAACACTAATCCTGTTGAACTTTGATATAATATTAAATAACACGAACATTGGAATATTAATGTGACCATTAGGTATAGTAATACAGATATTGGAATAATAAACTCACTTATGAAATTTTAAATACAAATTAGGTATCTCATAAATGAAAATATGAGATATCTATATCTTGGAATAAATAGATTAATGTTTTAAAAATGAAAAATTAAGTGTTAGTATTTTTGTGAAACATATATATTTATTTACAATTTATAATTAATATAATATTTTTTTTAAAATTATTTTCATAAAATAGATTAAAAAAATAGTATTCTTCTGCTTATGATTATAATATAATTTTATGAGGCCTTAATTAATTTTTCATGGTGTCATAAAATCGGTTATAACATTAAATCAATTTTTTTAAATAATTAACGATTTTAATTTTAAAAATGTATCATATTTATAAAATTAATTTCATAAAATGGAGTTCATTTTGGAAATATTCATGTGGAAATTATCTAGGTATAATTTTCTAGTAATTTTTTAAAGTGCATCAATTTTTTGATGAAAAGTAAAAATATAGTTTTCATGTAACCATTGTAACTTAAATTACAAAACTCATGACGTATTAATGACATAATGACTTATAAAACTTTTTTTTTGGAAAATATATATTTAATTTAAAATACTATTCATTAAAATAAAATCTATTTTAAAAAATAAAATGTATATTCCAATACCTAAAGTCAAAAGTGATTCTTTAAAACACGAATTTTTCTTTTATCCACATTCCATTTTAATAAATTAACGAAAGAGATTTAGAAAAGTATTTTAAACTATTAAAACCATTATATTATATTGATATATTATTTATATTGTGAAAAATTGACTATTAAAAGTTTCACCGTTGATATAATATGTTATTATAAAAATACTTCCTTCCTCAAGTATAAATAACCCTCTCCCTTCCCTTGAAAAAACACTCATTAAATAATTTAAAAATCCCTAGATATCCCCAAATATTTTCTCTTAAGCATTTTAAAATCCTAATCCAAGTATGGGTGATACACAACTCAAAAAATCAAATGAGTAATAATGTCTTATAAGAGAATCCATGTCGAGGAAAGAGTATGTCTCTATTAACTCTTTATTTTCTTCTTCTTCTCATTATTTTCCCAATTAATTTAAAAAACACATAATATAAAATTATTTATGTAGTAATTTAATATAATATTAATGATTTTAACCTTTTTAAAGTGTCTTATATATGAAACATATAAATTTTATACTCTGTTTTCTCATTCATTCTACAGTATCCCGTTAAAGGTCGGTTAACCACCCATAGACACATTAATAAGAAAATTATTATAACCTCCTTCATGGATGGAAAATTTGAATTATATATAACATATAAATTTTTAATTACATGTATATTATTCTTATGTAATGAATTATAATAATTTATTATTTACTTTAAAAAGAATAGAGAAATAGTGGAAAAACTAATTTTTTAATGAAATCATGATTTGAAAATGATTTAATTTAATAAAAAAATTAAGAAATACAATCCAATGATTATAATTGATAAATATTTTTATAAATTAATATAATTCACTTATGGGTTAGTTTTTTAATCAACATAATTTTATTATTCATGAGCCTCAAATGTGACAAAATTAAAAGGGAACTAATGTACGTAACTTCATCTCAATAGCCCTTTAATTAAGACTTACCTAGTATTATCAACATAATATTTATTATTCTAAAATATATATGATATCATTTTTTATTTGAAATTAAATATCTCTTAAATATTCAAATTTATTATATTACAGATATGATTATTGTCAAAGTTGTATACCATTTTTACACACCACTTTTACTTTGAATGTTGTTTTAACTAGGGAAATATTGATGAATCTCTATCCTATAATCAATACATATATTTTGATAATTCATATTTTTCACGAATTAAAACTATGAATGAATAATTATTTGGACCTTCATTAATAGGGGCCCCCACTATATCTTCTCAATGCATTGACATGTCTAATGTGTTAAAATAGTTGGTGATAGTCCCTACTTGCTTTTTACAAGAAGAATCAGTTGGGTTTCTACCCACTAACATAAACCAACTTTACGGTATAATGGTTCATGTTCCTGATACATGATCTCCAATAATTAATCGTTTTATTCATTTGGCATTCTGTCATTACTTTCCTTGAGGTTTTTTCTATGACAAAATCCATGGATGCATTTTCATTCTCAATTTTTTGTTGGAATGTGTTTTCAATTGTTTACCATACCAGAATAATTATGTCTTATTGAATTTTATTCAAATATTATTAATTCATGTAACCCATACTAAGTATTTGCGGTCAACCTTGTATTTGTTTTCATTCCACAGTTTATGAGGATAAAGATTTTGAATGTGTTTCAAGGAAGCAATTTAATTTCTTGTGATATGTTTTGTGTTTAATTACCAATGTAATAAGGGAAAAAATATGTATCTAGTTATTAAATATTTATAAACTATTCAATCTGTTGTGATGTTATCTCTTTTAACTATTATATTTTAATAAAATAACAACCAACTCTAGGCTACTCGGATTGGTGTTGCTACAGTTGATATCATAAGAGGTTTAGTATAAAACTTTGGAATTAGATGTTGTGTAAACCTAAGAATTAAAATAATTATTTAAAGTGAATTTTGGCTAAAAATTCATGATTATTATGATACAACATAGTGTGCTCCATTATTTAGTGAAGACACCTAATAGAAGAGAGGGAATAAATACCCGTAGACAATGTCAGGATTTCCCCACTGAGGAAGTCAAGAGAGTTTGTCTTGAAGATGAGTAGATCATGAACATATTAGGAAAACATAATTAGTTTATGAAAAATAACCATACTTCAACTATTTTAGATCATTTCATATCAACGAAGCCCCTGTATTTTAGTGATACTACTAGTCCAGCGGTAGTTGAGTAGTGGATCAAGTCTCTTGAAAAGATATTTCTAGCATTAGGATGAAATGAAAATGAAAATGTAGTTCTAGCAGTATGTTTTCTCATGAGATATGAGGATCAATGGTGTTCATTGATTCATAATACTATGAAATAAGATGAAATGGATTACATTAAATGAAGAAAATTTAATGAATCATTCTTCGACAAATATTTCCCGCATGACCAAATAACTGAAATGAAGATAAAATTACTAATATTAAAGAAAAGGGATGAAAAGAGTGTTATAGAGTATGATTCCACCTTAATTATACTAGATAGTTATTATATAGATTAGAAATAAAATATATAAGACAAGATTAATTATTTCTTTTATGTTCTTTATCCTTGTATCTGAAAGGAATTGGATTCTAAATCATTTTCATCATATTATGAAATAGTATTAAGTGCCATAAAAATAAAGAAGGGATTTTATAGATCCTATATGTCCTAGAGAAATAAAGAGAATAAATGGTCTTCTGATTACCATGAAAAAGGTGAAGCATCAACAAAGAAGAGGGGATTAAAGAAATTCATATTTTTTGAAAATTGCTAAAAGAATCATCATCAGAAATGCTTTAAAGGCATGTGAGTTTGTTATAATTTTAGAGAAATGGCCATCAATATAATGAATGATAGTGTAGGAAAAAAATAAATGGTGTTAAATTCATCAACTGTAATGAAATGTGGAAGCATTAAAATCAATACCCCAAGCATCAAGGAAATCTACTATAAAATAGGCCAAGGGGAGATGACCATGCTTTTACAATAACTTCAACTAAGGTATTATTACACAATTATGATGTGGAATGTTCAATAATCCTAAATTAAAATTTATCCAACTCTTTATTTGATTCTAGGTCATCACACACTTTTATATATATGTAATTATCTATTAAAATTAGATACTTATGTTTTGATTTAATAAGGGTCTCATTCATCAAAACCACTTTCTAAAGTACCATTGCAACAAAAATGTCTCCAAAAGTTCCCATTATATAATATAAATACACTTTATTTATTTACCTTATTATCATTACTATGATTTATGTTGATATAATCAACATTATGGACTAAATTTCAAAATATGATGTGAAAATTTATTAAAGATGAAGGAAATTACAATTTGTGAGGATGGGGTATAATTCATTATCTTTAAATAAGAAAATTCATCATATGATTCTTATCTACATCCACTAGCAGTAGTTATATAAAATTAAATTATTGGTGAAGAAGAGAAAATACAATCTTGGGATGAGTAAAGAAATCTTAAAAATGAGGATTTACCAATATTTTGGGAATAAATTGAGATATTTCATGAATTATTACCTAGACACACCAAGATCATGAAATTCAGATTTCTTTTGATTTAATCCTGGATGAAATACCACTATCTATGAATCCTTATAGAATAAAAACTGTGGAATTAGTGGAGCTGAAGAAAAAACTATAAGAGTTGAGTAATAAGGTATTTATTCACCCTATTGTTTCTCCATGGGTATCCCCTTTTCTATTGGTTATGAAGAAAGACATATCGTTGAGGTTGTGCATTAAATATAGAGAAAGCACTGCTATTACAATAATGAAAATGTTTCCTCTAACTCAAATTGATGATTTATTTGATAAAATTTACCAACATCAACATTCTTTTGAATATTGTTTTTTATTTTTGGTACCATCATTTGTGAGTAAATAAGGAAGATATTCAGAAGATTTCTTTTCAAACAACTTATGACTATTCTGAATTTAAATTAATGCAATTTTAATTGACTAATGCACCCACTATTTTCATGGATCTAAGGAATAGAGTATTCAATAAATATTTTTATTACTTTGTTTTAGTATTCATTTATGATATTTTGGTGTATTATAAAAACAATTAAGAACATGTGAATCACTTGAGGATCATCCTTGAGAGTCTCAAAAGGAAATAATTATATGGTAAAATTAGATAGTGTAAATTATAGCGTAATGAAATATCTTTTCTTAGCCATATTATCTCTAATTAAGGAATCTTAGTTGATCTTGTGAAGACAATTGCAATACAAAAATGTAGTATTCCAGAGAGCATAATCGAGGTATGTAGTTTTATTGGTTTTTTAGGTTACTATAATTATTTCAGTCATAATTATTCTTGATTGACTAACCAATTAACATAGATCACACATAATGGGGTTAACATCATATGAAAAAAAGATTGTGAATAATGTTTTGAATAATTTAATCAAAGATTATTCAATGCTCCAATTTTGAATTTACCATTTGGAAATGATTGGTTTGTAATATAAACTGATATATCAAAGAAAAGGATGAGTGGTGTCCTTATGCAAAAAGATAAATTTATTTCATATGAATCAACTCATTTGAAGATTCATGAATTTAATTATTCAACTTACAATCTTAAGGTAGCAGTCAAAATATTTTCTATAATTATACAGAGACACTATCTCTATGGTGAATGATGTGAGATATATAAGTATCAAAAGAGTTTGATAGATATATTTTAACAGAAATAACTCAATATGAGTAAAATATTATGGATCAAGTTACTCAAAGATCAGATATCTAATTACACTACCATCTAAGAAAATCAAATAAGGTAGAAGATGAATTAAGCAAGAGAGATCATAGACTTCTGACCCGAATGAGGATTGAGAAATATCATATCTTAATGAAATTTTTAAATATGGATATGGGAATTTTTATAGAAGGGGAAACATCACTCCTATTTCGAATTATTGCTAAACCATATTTAATGGGGAAGATAAAATGTTCTCAATTTGATGATGATAATTTTCAATTGATAATTAAATCGGTTAAGGATGGAAGATTGGAATACATCATGTATTAGGATGGTATTTTGAAAATTGGATAGAGGTTATGTGTTCCATCAATACTTGAGTTAAAAAGGGAACTATTAGATGATGCTCATAGCTGGTATTTCTCAAGATACCATGCTAGTTCGATGATGAATAGTGATTTGATGGAAATTTTTTGGTGGGACAATATGATGTGGGAAATTACTAACTATGTGTCAAGATGTCCCAATTGTTAATAAGTGCTGTCAGAGAGAAAACATACTAAAAGAGTCATGAAACCTCTTGTTATTATTATGAGGAAGTGTGATGACATTACTATAGAAATTTTAATTAGTTTACCAAATAACCCTAGAAATAATGACAAAATATGTGTTATTGTTGATCATAAAACAAAATCAGCACATTTTCTTACAATAAGAGAAGATTTACCTCTTAATATCCTAGAAATACTTCATGTTAATGATGTTTTGAGACTTCATGGTGAACCTATATTGACTTTGTCTGATCAAGATCCCCATTTCACATCAAAATTCTATAAGGTTATTTAGAAGGATTTTGATAAAGTGATTTATGTCAGTATTTCTTATCACCCTCAAATCGACAGATAGTTTGAAAGAACTATTCAAAAAATATAAGACATATTGATATCATGCTAACTTGACTCTCAAGGTATGTATGATTAGTATTTACCTTGGTAGAGGTTTTATAAACTATTTCTTCTATTATAGTTTTCAAACAGTGCCATATATAGAATTGTATGGAAATAGATGTCGTACTCTAACTTTTTGGGATAATGTTGGTGTGAGGAAACTTATAGGACCAAACCATATTGACATGACAATGAAAAAGGTAATAACTATTTAGGCTCATATTAAAGCATCTCAAAGTAGGAAGAAGAGTTATGCTGACCAATAGAGAATGGATTTTAAATTTCCAATGGTAGATCATATCTTTTTGAATGTACCTCTATGTAAGGGTGTCATAATGTTTTGTAATAAAGGGAAACTAAGCCCCAAGTAAATTTTTCCATTTGGAATTATGGAATGAATTAGAGTATTATCTTACCAATTAGCAATTCTACCAAGTCCCTCCAAGTTCAATGATGTGTTCCACAAATCATTTCTAAAGAAGTACATGCAAAACCCAAACCATGTACTCACCTATGAAGAAATAGAAATGGAACATGATTTTCATACCATTAAGATCCTATCAAGATTACTGAAACTAGAGAGAATTATTGAGAAATTATATGACTAGACTAATAAAATCTCTTTGTAAAACATGTAAATGGAATAAGAAATGTTATAACTAGATGATATTATGAATAAGTACCACCTTCATTTGTCTATATAGAAATATTCCTGAAACATTTTGAGGATGAAATTTTCAATGTAGGGAGGAATATAAAAACCAAATATTTATTGTACATGTGTTCTTAAATAAATTCAAGTTACTCGATAGTTTAGGTAACATTCAACACCGAGCATACTGAATCTTGATATAATAATAAATGTTAACATAACCAATAGAATAGTAATGGGACCATTAGGAATAGTAAGGTACCTATTAGAATAATAACCACACTTATGAATTTTAAGTAAATTTTAGGCATTTCCTAAATGAAAATATGATATATTTATGTGACGGAATAAAGATATGTATGTTTTAAACAGTTTAAATTAAGTGTTGTAATTTTTGTGAATATTAAATTTATATTTACAAATTATAATTAATATAATAATTATTTTCTAAATTATTTACATAAAATAGATTAGTAAATTAATATTTTGTTGTCTTATGATTATAAGATAATTTATGAGACCTTAATTAGTGTTTCAATGTGTCGTAAAATTGGTTATAAAATTAATATCTATATTTTCTGAATAAATGATTATTTGAATTAAAAATTAAAATTTTCATATTATAAAAATAATTTTTATGAATTGGAGTCCATTTTTAATATCACTATCAGGTAATATTCAAAGGGGAATTTTCTAGTTATTTACTAAATTACTTCAACTTTTCAATGAATAGTAAAAATATAGTTTCCATGTACCGATGCAACTTAAATAACATCATTCATTATGTATTAGTGACATAATTATTTATTGAACATCTTATTGGGAAATTATATATTTAATTTAAAAAATGATTCAATTAAATACAATAAAATAAATTTTCAAACCAAAAAAGTATTTCCCAAAACATAAAGTCAAAAGCGACTCTTTTAAATAACAATTTTTCTTTTTTCCAATTTACTATTTAATAAACTAAATAATTCAAATTATAATGATTTTTTATAGTAATAAAACCATTATATTATATTAATATATGATTTACATTATCAAATATTCATTATTCATAGTCCCAAATTTTATATAATATTTTATTTTAAAAATACTCCTCTCCTCAAGAGTAATAACAACTCTCTCTTCCCTTGGAAAACTACTCATCCCACCAATTACAAAGCCAATTATATTCCCCAATATTCTACCTTAAGCGTCTTAGTATCATTATTAATTTCTTGGAGTAATCGAACTCAAAAAATAAAAGGAGTTATAGTGATAGATAAGGGAAGCCACACCGAGGAAAGAGTAAGTCTCCATTAACTCTTCTCTTTTCACTTCTTATTCTTCTTCATTTTCACAATTCCTTTCAAAAAAATATATTATAAAATTATTTATGAAATCTGATAACACTATATTTATTATTTTAACCTATATAAAGTACCTTATATATGACATATAAAAATTTCTTACTCCCTTTTCCCTCTTTTTCGACAACATCTCGTAAATGTTCGGTTTACCACCGACGGAGACAGTTCCAAGACATTTACTATAACTGCCTTCATGGATGGAAAGTATGAAATATATATTATATATAAATATTTAATTAAACAAATTCTCTGCTTCTGTAATTAATTATACCAATGTATTATTTTCATTTAACAAAATAGAGAAATTGAGGAAAAACATGATTTTTTAATAAAAACTTGTTATCAAAACACATTAATTTCATTAAAAAAATACAATATAATGATTATAGTTAATAAATTGATGTATAAATTACTATAATAAACTTCTAGATCAGTGTTTTTATAAACATATTTTTTTTATTCATTAGGTGAAAATGTGACAGAATTAAGCGGGGATTAAAGTGAGAGACTTCATCTCAATTTCCATTTCATTAAGAGTTACCTAGTTTTATGAACCTAATAATTATTGTGTGGTTTTTATAATACATATTTGAGATCATTTTTAGTTTTATGTTATTTTTCTATTAAATATTCAATTTTCTGATATCATAGATATGATTATTTTCTACGCCATATACTATTTTTACATATGGTTTTTACATTGAATTCTATTTTAACTAGGGAATATTGATGAATATATCTCATAAAATCTATATATAGATTTTTATAAGTCATATTATTCATTAATTACATTTATTTATTTTTAATTATTTAGTCTGAAGTGATGAGTGGGGCCCGCTACAGCCTTAAATGCATCGACAGGTCTCATGAGACAAAACAGTTGGTGAACAACCCTTCATGTTTGTTTCTAAGAATAATTTGGTGGGTTTATACCCACAAACATAAAACAACTTACAGGTTCAATGTTTCATTTTCTAGATACAATATGTCTAATAATTAATCATTTTTTCATTCAATATTTTGTTATTAATTTCCTTGATATTTTTACTATGAAAAAAATACATGGATGCATTTTAATTCACAATTAATTGATGGCATATGTTTTTTAGGTGTTTACCTTACCATAATAATTATAACCCTTAAATTTTCGCCTATTATTATTCATTCATGTAACCCTTACTAATCATTTTATTTCACCCTTTTATTTTTTTCCTTCCCCAGGTTATGAAGATGAATTTTTTTGAATATGTTTCATGGAAGAAGTTTATATTCCATTGTTATGTTCTATGATTAATTACCAATGTAATAAGGGAAATTTTTATGTATCTAGTTATACAATACTACTAAACCGATCGACCATTATTAATGTGATCTCTTGTATCTATTCCATTGTAATAAAATAACTACCGAATCTGGGGTACTGGGGATGGGTTTTTTACAGTTGGTATTAGAGAAGTATTAATAAAAACCTTATGAATTATATTTCAATTAAATATAAGAGTTATAATAATTTTAATAGTTAATTTTTGGGATAATACACATGATGATTATGTGATAACTTATTATGTTCCATTATTTAGTGATATCACATAATTGATGGAAGGGAATAAAAACCCCAAATAATGTATAGATTTACCTACTGAGAAAGTCAACACAATTATTTTTGGAGCTAATAAGATCATGACTATATAAGAAAAAATTACTCAGGTTATGATAAATAACCATACTACACCTATGTTGGATCATTTCATGCTGCAAAAGACCCCATAATTTAGTGGGACTACTTATCTAGTGATATTTCAGTAGTTAATCAAGTTTATTAAATATATATTTTCCTAGCATTGAGATGTAATGAAAATGAAAATGTAGTACTAAGAGTATATTGTCTCAAGGAATATGGTTATCAATGATGGTCATTAATAAATAATACTATGGAGTAAGAAAAAATAAAATACATTGAATGGATAACTTTTAAATTTACATTCTTCAACAAATACTTCCTTTATGAGAAATGAACTGGAATAAAGATAAAATTACATAGATTAAACAAAAGGGAATAAGATTTTATTGAAGAGTATGAGGATACCTTCAAAGTACTAACCAAGCATACTATTGATTACATACGTGATTCAAAAGACAATATTTATCATTTATTTGAATTTATTAACCCAAGTCTCCTATAACCATTGTATTCTGAAAACTTTTTATCCTATGATGAAATATTATTAAGTGCCTTAAAAATGAAGAAGTAATTTTATATATCCTATATGTTCAAGGTAAATAAAGATAAGAAAATGTCTAATGATAACCCTGAAAAATGTGTAGTGTCATAGAAGAAGAGGGGAAATAAGAAATTCACATTATAAAAAAGTTGTGCAAAGAATCATCTTGGGAAATGATTTAATAAAATGGGAGTTTGTTATAAGTATGGAGAAAATGTTCATCAATATAATTAATTAAATTTGAGGAAAGAAATAAATGATGTTTAATTCATGAATTGTAATGAAATTAGGAATTATTCAAATCAATGTCTTAAGTGTTAATGAAGTCGACCATGGAAGAGGCCAAGGGGGTATGGCCAAGCTTATATGATCACAACAGCTAAATTAGAAGTGAACAATGATGTGGTGGTAGGTAAATTAGTACAATATTCATATTTAAGAAATTATTTCTTTGATTCTGAACCATTTCTCTCATTTGTGTCTTCCTAATTTTCTAAGAAAATTAGACATTTCAATTTTAATTTAATTAGAGATTTGTTAGTCAAAAACCCTAAGGGAAGTCTCCTTGAAACCAAAATGTGTTAGGAAGTTCCCATTGTGGAATAAAAAAACTATATTCATTAAAATTATTATCATACCTATGGTTTAATTTGATATAATCATTGGTATTGAATGAATTCCAAAATATTATGTGAAAATTTATTACAAGAATAAGGAAATTACAATTTGTGAGAAAGATGTGGAATTCATTATCTATAGAGAAGAAACTTCATCATCTGATTCTTATCAAAATATGCACCTAGTAGATCTTTTGAATAAAATAATTAGGTACAAAGAGAAACTATAATATAGGGATGTGGAAATTAATATTTATATTAAAGATTTAACAATTTTATAGGAATAAATTTATGTATTTCTTGAAGAATTATCTAGGCATCCCCCCATAGTGTGAGGTTGAGTTTACTATTAATTTAATCCTTTATGCAAGACCAATATTAATAAATCCTTATAGAATAACTACTGTGGAATTAGTGTAGCTTAAGAAAAAACTAGCGTAGTTGAGTAATATAGGGAAATCAATGATATTAAAATAATGATTAGTTGTCCTATGCCACATAATTATGATTTATTTGACCAAATTCAGGAAGATCAATATTTTCTTATGGTTTACCTTCATTCTGGGTATCATCAATTATGAGCAATGAACTAAGATATTCTGAAGAAATATTTTATGATGATGTATGGACATTTTGAATTTATAGTAATTACATTTATATTGAATAATGAAATCTATATTTTTATGGATATAATGACCATAATATTCAAGAAATATCTCAATGAATTTTTTGTAGTATTCATTTATTATATTCTGGTTTACTCTAAAAAAATATAAAGGCCATGAGAATTACTTTTAGATAAATATTGAGACCCTAATAAAAAATACTTATATGGTAAATTTAGTAAGTGTGAAATATGGATTTAAGAAATATATTTTCTTAGCCTTGTTTTCTCTCAAGAAGTAATTTCAATTGATCCTATGAAGATAAAGGCAATCCATGAATGACCTATTCCAATGCACATAATTGAGGTATGCAGTTTTATTTGTTTAGAAGGTCACTATCAGGGCTTCATTCATAATCTTTCTCAATTGGATATCTAGTTAACGAAGATCCCCTGTAAAGGGGTTATGTTCAAATAGAAAAATTAATGTGCAGAATGTTTTGAAGAATTAAAGGCAAGATTAGTCAATGCTCCAATTTTGAATTCACCATTAGGAAATTTTGGGTTTGTAATATATAGGGATGCATCAAAAAAGTATTGGGTTGTGTCTTTATGAAAAATGATATATTTATTTTATATATATCATGATAGTTAAATATTTTTGAAAAAAATTATCCAACTCATGATCTGGAGTTAGCAACCACTGTCTTTTCTCTAGAGATATAGAGAGGCTTTCTCTATTGTGAAAGATGTTGTATATATACAGAACACGAGAGTTTAAAATATATTTTTACATATAAATAACTCAACATAAGCAAAATATTATAGCTCGAGTAACCCAAATATTATTATTTCTCAATACACTACTACCTAGGAAAAGAAAATAAAGTAAAAGATGCATTAAGTACAAAATATCATAGACTTCTGACCCAAAAGAGGATTCAGATGCATCCTATATTCATGGAATTAGTAAAGATGGAAATAAAAATTGTTATGGAAGGGGAAATATCACTCTCTTTTTAAATTATTAGTAAACCATTCTTAATGGAGAAGATAAAAAGTTCTCAATCTGATGATGAAAATTTTAAAAAGAAACTTAATGCTGTTAAGGATCGATGATTAGTAGATATCATGTATGAGGATGGAATTCTAAAAATTTGGGAAGAGGTTATGTATTACATAAATACATGATCTAAAAAGGGAACTATTGGATTATTCTCATAGATCAAATTTATATATACACCCTGGTAGTACCATGATGTATAGAGATATGACGAAACATTTTTGTTGGGAAAATATAATCTGGGAAATTGATGACTATGGGTCAAGATTTCAAGTTTGTCAACTAGTGAAGGTGAGAGACAATATCCTAAAGGAGTTATGAAACCTATAGATATTCCTTTGTGGAATTGGGATTAAATTTCTATGGACTTCATAACTAGTTTAGAAAATACCCCTAGAATGAATGATGTAATATGGATTATTGTCAATCACTCTAGAAAATAAGAACATTTTATTTCTATAAGAGTATATTTACCTATTGAGAAGCTATCAGGTTTCTATATTAATGAATTTTTGGACTTCATGGTGCACCACTATTGATTGTGAGTGATTAATATCCTTATTCCACATCAAAATTATGGAAGATTCTTCTGAAGTGGTTGGATACTGAGCTTTATCTGAGTATTAAATATACTCATCAAGTAGACATATAGTCTGAAATAACTATTAAAACATTAAAAAGAAATGTTGAGATCATTTTCACTTGAAATTCATGGTATTTAGGATCGTTATTTACCTTTGGTAAAGTTTTTCAAATATAATAGTTTCCATTATAGTATTAAAACTACTCCATATAAAGCATTATATGGAAAGTGATGTCGCACTCTAACTTGTTGGGATGCAGTTGGTGAGAGAAAACTTATTGGAAGAGAACTTATTGATGAGATAATGATAAAGTTAAGGACTATTCAGGTTCCTATTAAAATATCTCAAAGTAGTAAAAGAGTTATGCAGATAAATAGAGAAAGTATTTTTGAATTTCAAGTGGGAGATCATGATTTATAAAAGAATCTCCCTAGAAGGGTGTTATAAGGTTTAATAATAATGGGAGACTATACAATAATAAAATCAAAAAATTTGAAATTCTATAATGAATTGATGTTTTATATTACCAATTAGTAATTCTACCAAGTCTTTATAAATTCCATGACGTGTTCCCCATATCATTTCTTAGGATGTACATGTTAGACCCAACACATGTACTCACCTATTTGAAATTGAACTACTACCTAATTTGTCTTATTTTGATGATCCTATTGAGATTATTAGCACTAGAGAAAAATTATTAAGAAATCATACAACTCGACTGGTAAAAGTTATTTAGAAAACACATAAAATGGAAGAAGAAACATGGGATAAAGAGGATGTTATGAAGAAGATCCACCATAATCTATTTAAGAGGAAATATTCTAGAATAATTTCAAGGATGGAATTTATGAAGAAGGGAAGAATATAATAACCAAATATTTATGGTACATATCTTGTTAAATTAATTCATTTCATTTATATTTTATGTTGCATGCAACGCCAATCTTAACGAACCATGATATAATATTAAATATTAATATGGCCATTGAAATAGTAATGTGACCATTAGGCATAGTAATGTGGCCATTAGAATAATAACCTCACTTATTAATTTATAAATAAAAATTAGGTATCTCATAAATTAAAATATGATATATTTATGTCATGGAATATGTAAATAAATGTTTTAAAAATGATAAATTAAGTGGTGGTATTTTTATGAAATTTAAATGTTTATTTACAATTTATATTTAATATCATATTTTTTTCAAAAAAATATTTTCATAAAATTGATTCTTAAAATAATATTATTCTTTCTTATGATTTTAACACACTTTTATGAGTCAAGACTTAATTTATCAAAGTGTCATAAAATCAATTATAACATTAAAAAAATATTTTTCAAATAATTGGTGATTTTAATTAAAAATTAAAATTTTAATATTAGAAAATTATTTTCATAAAATGGTTCCAATTTTTGAAATCATAATTTTAAAATTTTCAAAGGTTTATTTTTTTTGGTAATTTACTAATGTCCTTAAATTTTCTGATGAATAGTAAAAATACAGTTTTCCCTTAACTAGTATAACATAAATTACATCATTCATGATGTATTAATGAGATTATGATTTTTAGATTTTAAATTTAGACTAATATATATTTAATTTAAAATACGACTCATAATATAAAATAAAATAAAATTCAAAACCTAAAAAATATTTTCCAAAACCGCAAGTCAAGAGTGATTATTTGAAATAAAAGTTTTTCTTTTTTCCATTTCCCTTTTTAATAAACTAAGGGAGTTGAATTATAAATTTGTTTTAAATTAATAATTCAATTATATTATATTATATTAATATATTAATTAAATTATTAAAAATTCATTATTACAAGTCTCACCATTGATTTAATAATTTATTTAATATTTTATTCAACAAATACCTCTCTCTTAAAGTATATATAAACACTCTCCATTACATTGAATAACATCACATAACTCCCATTAAGAATCCATATATCTTCCAAATATTATCTATTAAGACAATTAGAATCTATAGGATGGTCCTTTAATTAATCCAACTCAAAATATCGAATGAGTGTTAGTGTCATACAAGAGAATCCATACTAATTAAAGAGTAAGTCTCCATTAACTCTTCCCCTTTATTCTTCTTCTTCTCCTTTTTTTACCAATTGAATTCAAAAAAATATACTTTAAAATTATTTATTCAGTAAGTTAACATGATATTAATTATTTTAAACCACTTAAATTATAATATAAATGAAATATATAAATTTCATTCTCCCTTTTCTAGCTCTTTTGACAATTTCCTGTTAAAGGTCATTTAACCACCTATAGATTCATTTCCAAAAAAATTATTATAAACAACTTCATGGATAGAAAATATGAATTAAATATAATATATGAATATTTAATTACATGTATTATAATCTTTTGTAATTAATTATACTAATTTAATATTTACATTTAACAAAATAGAAAAATCGAGATAAAATGTGAAATTTTTAAGAAAAAAATGATATCAAAACGATTCAATTTCATAAAAAAATCACTACTAGAAATGTGGTTTTTACCCACGGTTCTATACCAATGGTTTGATTAAACCGTTGGTAAAGAAGGGATAGGAAACCCTTTCCCAATGGTTGAACTGTTGGGAAAGGGTACCCCTTTGCCAACGGTTCCATAAAACCGTTGGCAAATGGGTCTTTAAGTTACCCTTTCCCAATGGTTTCATAAAACCATTCGGAAAGGGTACCGTGAAAACCCCTTTCCCAATGGGTTTTAAAAACCGTTGGTAAATCTTTTCCCCAAATACAATAGGGCCACTGCTCTCCCCCAGTCGTGATAGAAGCCTAAAATCAATCCAGCGCTCAGCTCCTCTCTCGAACTCCCCCATCCGAAATGGTAAAAATACATCTGAATCATCTCAAATCAGGTATTTTATTCTTTATACAAATATGATACCTTGTTTTTATTGTTATTGATCTAATATTTTAGTTTTACGTTTTTATTTTGATGTGATTTCACCCTGAAAAATAGGGAAATGAACAAATATTTTGTTATTTAATTATTTTCCCATGGAATATCATTTTTGTTATAATTTCCATGCTAAATGAAGGGGTAATGTAATAGAAGACCATGAATAAATTGTGTAATTTAGGGTATGTTGCTTCTATGAGAGGTTTTTTGTTGTGTTTCATTGTATGTTGTAGGCTATTGTATGGTGATTAAGTTGACCAGTTGGGATTTGTGATATGTTGGGTTGTAATGTGATGGTTAGTAGGCATGGATGTGACATGTGAAGTTGTGTGATAGTGATGATGTGTGGTGGGGTTGTGCCGTGTGTAGGTGTTGTGTGATGAGGTTGTGGTGTATGAGGTGGTGAGGTGGTTTTGATTGTGCGGTGGTTTGTAATGGGCAATATTTTTGTTGTGACATGTGGTTGTTTTGGTGAGATGGTTGGGCGATGCAACATGGCGACGATTGTTATTGTGAGATGGTGAGTTGTTGTGTGGTGGTTTTATTAGTTTCCTAGTTATCTATGGAATAAATTATACTATTAAAATAAAAAAACAAGATAGTAAATAAATGAGATGGAATAGAAATGGATGTGTGGTAAATGGATTTAAATAATTTAACATTAAATGAATGGACAATGTAAGTGTGAATGAAGTGGCTTATAAATGAAAGTGGGAAATGCTATGTGTCTTGTGTGGTGGTGGTGTGGTGTGTTGCATATAGTGATGAAAGTGGTTGTGATAGTTTATGTGTTGTATGATAGTAGTGAAGTGTGTGATTATGTAGTTAATGTTAACCCATAGGTTGGGTATTTTGTGCTATCTATATATCATGTATTTTATGTTATTTCTACACATTCCCAACCAGAGATGGAAAAACTTACCAACGAACAGAGGTTTTGAGTTATGGGTATTTTTTCTAATATCTAGGATGGTGGTTATATGGTTGGATAGCTAGCATGTCTTCCCTAATCTTCCTTCATAAGTGACTAACCATGTGTTTTTAGGCAAGATGTTATGTGATTGTCCATGTGTCTTCAGGTGAGATGTACAATGATTTCCCTAGTGTTTTCAGGTGAGGTGCGATGTGATAAGGCTATAATAAGATGTGGCATGTGGTTGGGTTCATGTAGGGTAGGAGTATGGCACAAGATTGATGTTATTCATGTTCATGATACCCTACTAATATGGTTATGGGATGAGGCATGCTGTGATGTGATATCACATTAAGTTCTTGTTGGTTTTACATTTTTTCAATAACACATTAGTATGTTTTTTTTCACATGTGTAGTTGATACCTTGATTATTTTCTTCCTTTATCATTTACTTAAATGTATTTTCTATTAAATTTCAATCCTATTGAATTGTTTATAACAAAATGGCTTCTATAAATTCTTTTTACAGAATGAACAGAAGTTGGATGTATGAAACTGATCGGATCTCAAGCGATTTTCAAAACAATTTGGAGAGCTTTATAGATTTTGCATTTCACAATGCTTCAGATAGTGGTCACATACACTGCCCATGTTCCAATTATGTTGGTAGACCTTGGTTGAGTCGTGAAAAAGTCAGCTACCACATAACCAAAAATGGTTTTCAAGAAAACTACTTTGTGTGGTATCATAATGGGGAGAAAATGAATTCTCAAATTGGTGATGATCGAAATGAAAGGACCGAAAAAGAGAATTTGTTAGATGATCAGTTTTTGTTTATTTGTCATCATGAAAAAGAAAGGATTTCGTCTCAAGAAGACTTCGATATGAGGACAACTGATGCATCTAGTGAAAATGATGATATTGATAGGGTGAAAAAATTGAATGATGCTGCCACGAATCCAGTATATCGACAATGTGATAAAATGAAAAAGCTATAATTTTTAATCTGATTGTTTCATGGGAAAACTATGTATGGGATTTATAATACAGTAATCGATTACATTATTTCCCTCTTGAAGGATTTACTTCCAAATGATGTAGATATTACCTCAAACCACTATATGGCATAGAAGTTAGTTGAGGAACATGAATTTTCAAGAAAAAAAAAATTCATGATTGCCTGAAAGATTTCAGTTTATTTTGGGAGGAAACCGCTGAATGAAATGATTGTATAAAATGCGGAACATCCTTCTAGAAGTCAAAATCTGATGGAACACCATCCTGCATTCCAATGAAAGTAATGTGGCACTTTCCATTGATCCCCAGACTATAAAATCTTTTTATGTCTGATGACATGTAGAGACCCGAAGCCTGACGTACATGGACATTACATTACATTTGCGGAATACTTAGTACATAACAAAAACACACACACACAAGGATCGTAATAGTTTAGTGTCTTTGGAAACTCGGAACATAATCTTCTAATCCTGGTGAATGATCTTCAATATCTCCCATAAAGATCTTCCATTTTTTTTACCTAAAACCTTTCTTTATATCCTGGGGAAAAGAAAACATAAAAGGGTGAGCTCAAATGCTCAGTAAGGGTATACAAAAGAAATAAAAATCATATCATATCTTTTTGAAAATCATAACCTGCAAAAGAGATCATAATATCTTAACATGGAACAAATCATAGAAGTGAAAATGAGATCCCCATAATCATAACATAAAACTTGAATCTTTGTGGCATGCACACATAATCATGGAAAATCATTTCTTGTTAGTCATGACTCATTGCCAAGACTATCTTAGTGGACAAAGTCCCTTTCTGAACCGAGTTCACTCCTCGTTTCAGTCCTGTATCACTGAACCGAAATAACCTTCCATTCCAGCCATGTCTATCTCATGAGATATAAAATCTTTACCCAATGCATTGGAGGGAGATATAGGTCCCACCCATCTTATAATGAATCCTTTCTTATGTGTGCCACATAATCATAAAACATACATCATCGCATAACACATGAAACAAAAATGGGATTCTTGAAACATCATGACATCATAAATCAATTCATATAAGATAAAGGAATTCATAAAAATAATTCCATCACAACATGATAAAATCAATGTAATAATAGGGATAAAAACAGAACCCTTTATTATCTTAGATGGAAAATAATTTTGAAAATCACTTGAACTCCATTCTTGAGGAAAATATCCTTTCTTCTTCAAAATTTTTTTTCCTTTCATAACATGTCATATAACTTTAAAATAAAAGAAGTTGATTAAAAATAAACTTGAAAACTTGTAAAGGAAGCTTCTTGGAAATAATGTTTTAAAAATCAATTCATGCCGTATAAGTTAAAAAAAACATGGAAAAGTCAAAAAGTACCTCATACGAAAAACGACAAAAGATTCATTTCATACATATTAATAAAAACTAACCGAATGGTAAAAATGGATTTAAACAATTGTAGGTGGATGTAAATAATATTACATATTGATGAAACATGGATGTGGATGATAAAATACACCCCAGTAAATACTTACGAATAAACAATCTCGGATAAAAATGAGATTGTGATATTTCCCTTACCTTAGGTCCGACTTGCTTTGTAAGTGTCCGAACCTCCTGTATAATGATTTAAATCATGTTATTGACTTATTACAGAATCATATTCATTGTTATCATATCATATATGGTTCACTTATGACATTATATTACCCGTTCTTTTGTAAATTCCATGTTAAAGAAGCGTTTTGGGTAAAATCGTTTCATTTACCGTAGGTGTTTTGACTTGTTGTTCTTGACATCATTATTACTTATATCATGATTTACTTACTTCCAGAATATAAAATATGATTTATATATCATATATATTCAGTATATATATATATATAATAGATAGATAAATAAAATGAAAAACACCGTTCATGGAGACGGTAGTCCGTACGTACGCATGAACGCTGTTTTACTTTCCTTATTGTCTTGAAATGGAAGTAAGTAGATGACATACATATATATTTATACATAAATCCAGTAGCTTTAAAATGTCATATATTTCATTATTATTTCTTATATATACTTTATAATCATTCTTAAATAGTTAACATGGAGAATGAATCTCATCGCGTCATGGAGACGGTATTCCGTACGTACGCACGAGCGATGATATCATTTCTATAAATATTGAATTGAATTGGAGTGGATTATACAATATATCAGAATCAATATGATGTTTTAATAACTATGTATAGTTATTCTTTACACCATTATACCCATCCATGTAAGGTGGTGGTGGAAAATAGATTACACCACGGCGTGGAGACGGTATTCCGTACGTACGCACGCGCGGTGATTTCTTTTTCCGTAGGATGGATAGATGGTGAAATAGGGTTGTTTCATACTTATAATAACATATCAGTATATGAGTGATACTGATGTTATTACTTCATAATGAAACAACCTAAGAAGAATAAGTGGAAGAAGAAATAAAGATGAAAGAATTGGTAACGGTAATTACCTCTTCTTTGAAGTGCCTCTTTGAGACCTCCTCTTAGGGCACTTGAATTGGTCTTTGAGGAAGACCAGAACCTCTAGGATGTTGATAGGGAAGTGGAGAAGAGATTTTGGCAGGGGTTGGCCGAGCTTGAGTGCTCAAATTGGTGTGAGGAGGAAGGGGAGGTGGTGTCCTTTTATAAGGGAGGAGAGGGGCACCTTAGGAATTCTTAAAAATATTAATTTATAATAAATCTAACCCCACTTAAAAACCTCCAAAAATGACTCATATTCGAAGATTAGATGAGATAGGGTTGTAATATCATCAACCAACCAAATTTAGACATGTTTGGATATTATTTTAAACCTTATCAATTAGATTTAACTCTAAGTTAAATAATTTAACTTTTACCGTGTCTTTTTGTTTTCTTTCACTATATGGTTAATACACTTACTATAACATGCCAAACGAACCCCAAATTGTTTATTATTAATATATATATCCTTATCTAAGTCATTTGGCCGAACCTTAGATTTTTAGGAATAAAATAACAATTAGTAATATAATATTTGATTTAAAAACTATTTTGTGTCAATTTTGACACTATTTGATATATGATTTTTGTGAAAGTCATAACAGAATTAAATGTTCGAACCAAGTTGATTAAATCAACATTAATATATCATAGTAACCTAGAAAATTAGTGGAATTCATAAAAAAGCTCAAATTACATTTATTTTGGTGCTTATAACATCAATTATGTCAATATTTCATTAAAAAGATAATTACTGCATCATCGTTGTGTCATAAATAAATTAAATTATTTGATGTCTAAAAATTAAAAATAAAATACCATCATGTAGGAAATCTTTTTATCTTTCTAATGAATATTTACAATCGAATTTATCTTATGTATAACCCCATATTAAAAATGATTTACTTATTAACCTTTGATTTTAACTATTTTAACCTTTCTTTAAATAAATTAATAATAAATGTCCTAATCTAATCCAAGTGGGCCTAAATGGTCATATTTTATTCCTAAGTTTGTTTTTGGTCGAATTACACTTGTCAAATAGAATTAGG
The DNA here is from genome assembly GCA_963277665.1 of Viscum album. Lineage (NCBI taxonomy): Eukaryota > Viridiplantae > Streptophyta > Magnoliopsida > Santalales > Viscaceae > Viscum > Viscum album. The sequence goes on from OY728137.1 coordinate 121,569,804, forward strand.
ACATGTGTTTGGGTAATAGTAATATCATATTTACCCTTAGTTACCCTATTTACTATTAACCGCGGTAAAAAAAAGTAAAAAGTTACTATTCACCAAAAAATTATTTTCATCTCATTGAACCACATTTTAGTCCCTGATATTAACCGTGTCTCTCGGATTTTCGAAATTCCATTCACAGAAGTGGCAAAATTAAGTTTTATGAAAAATTCAGTTTTTTTAACTATCACTTAGTAGTTTCACTATTCATCAAAAATTGATGTTTTTCAGAACAATGCCAAAATTTCATCCTAAGCTATATTTCATATTCCGAATTCAAAAATGAAGTCTATTTTACTAAATTCATAACATAGAAGTTGAATTAATTAATTTTATAATTAAATCCCGCTGTTAAGACAAATAGCGTGTTTTTAAGAAACAATATCTATCAAAAGATTGACATTTGTTTATGTATGGTTTAAATCTGAAATTACAACCAATGACCAACATTGTATTAAATTGTAAAAATATATTCTAAATATACTTTAAAACCACTCAAATTAATAATTTATCACTATTAATTATTTCGATTAAAAAAAGTTGTTTTTAATTATAATTTAGTAATTTTCACTATTCATCAGAATATGAAAGTTATCCGAAAAGTACCAAAATTTCACCTTAGTCTAAATTCGATACTCCGAATCCAAAAATAAAGTTCATTTTGAAAAATAAGATTTACTGGATTTCAAAAAGTGGTTATTACTATTCATAACGGCTAGTTTTAATAATATTTTTATAGCATATCGTTGTTTAGTGAAACTCGGTATTGCGTACTACACACGCTATCGAGGAAGGTCGCGATTGCGTGTAATGCAAGTCAAGTCAAGGATGTGTGTTGTGCAAGCTCCTTTTGGTGTAGCGTACAACACAAGACATTAATAAAATTAAATGAATATTTTTTTATAAAATCTTGGGCTGTTACATTCTACCCCCCTTAAAATGAATTTCGCCCTTGAAATTCGTCGGGGTTATAAATGGTTTACTATTCGAAAGTTTCTTTAATAGAAACCCACATCGTAAAAAGGAATACCAAAACCAATCTTTAAAAACAAATGTATGAAACGTAACGGTTACCCAAATAAACTAATCACTGGGTTTCCACATAGGTGAAAATATGGATATGGAAGAGAAATCTAACCATCATGTTCTCATGGAGAGTGGTAGAGAACATGGCTATGGAAAAGCCAATAATCACAAATCCATAGATTTGTGGTGATAAAAGGTACCATCTGATTCATCAGGTATAAGATCACTAGGACAACATTTTTGGTTTTCAAGATCATTTCCCTAAAGTTGAAAATTTGAATTAGAATAAATACTTACTTTATTTTGATACAATATCACTGTTGTTCGTGCCTTGAACAATTTCCACTTCATCTCTTAAATAAATGAAGTTGAATTTGTTATTCGTGAAGTGTTAGCAGATCATGTGATAGAATGACGGGTCATTCCATCTGTCTCAAACAAAAGGTTATTAAATATACATAAGTCATTATATAGTGAGATTAATCATATATAGTTCCTAAAATGGACTTATACTTCATATATCATACTGCTTAATATAATAAAACTAGTTTCTACTAAATAGGGACTTCCTGTAGGTCAGTGGTAGGCGATAAAGGCCAGTCGCACTTCGGTTGTGGGTTCGATTCCTACAGCCTTGTCCGAAGCGATGGGCTGTCGCCCGTCCTGTAGGTTGTCCCTTTTTCTAAAACTACGTTACTATAACATCCCATCAATAATATCGAAAATCTTATATCCTTAAACAATACTAACTTATGTCCAACATAATCCAGTCTAATCTTTAGGCTTATACATAATACTGCAGTCCACTCTCATAATATAGTGACATCGATTACCAGAGATTTAATACTGTCGTTGATCCCCACATATCATAAGATATGTCTTGTTGGTCACATTCCAAACATTCAAAGTCCTTAATCGTGTATTCTCTTGAATACCTTAGTGAAAACATGAGTGCAGTTAAAAGTTAACACTTTCCACATACCAAAATCCTCAAAATTATTTATACTCAAACCATGATATCACTTAGTCCTTATATCAATCATGAGCTCATGAATACTATCAAACATTTAATTTTCTCCTTATCCCTTTATTATGCGCATATCATCTAAATTCCAAAAATATCTGAATAACCTTTCATGGATACTAGTAACATTAATCATACACTTTCAAAACACAAGGAAAGACAATAGTGTAACAATCCATAGATGTCTCTTTATTCCAAAATTACACATGATAAACATGTAATCATTCCACTACATTCTCAAACCATTGATCGAGCTTCAAAAATTCTTTCATCTCACATATCATTTGTAGTCTCTTCATCATCATCCACATAAATACTACCCATATGACCATACTGATTCTCTTCATGAGTCTTTCCCTTAGGGCATTTGTTTGCATAATGCCCATACATTCCACATTTAAAACACTTAACCATTTTTGATGTCGTAGCAATACCATTATCCTCATCCATGGTGTTAACCGACCCTTTTCCTTTGCACTTACTTGCTTTGTGTCCTTCTTTTCCACACCCAAAGCATCTTCCAGTTCCCTTGAAACATTCTCCTTGATGCCTCTTCCCACATGATTTACATAGGGGAAATTGAACTTTCTTTCCTCTATGATCATCATGGAACTCCATCTTTCTCTTATTAGTCGAGTCAGGAAACTTACCAAATTTTACTTTATTGATCATATTGTGAGATTGCTGATTTGGCAAAATAATGATGTTTGGACATCCAAATCCCATTTCATTTGGTTTCTCATGAAGAATATCATTCCATTGTCCATCATATCCTCCATTATTGTGAATCATCTTGTTTCCAGCCATTTTCTAAAACCCAAACAGAATAGTGTTAGATGCAAAAATCGTAATAAAGGGGGAGTAACTTAAATATCTATCATCTTTGGTTTAATCTAATATCGTTACCATAGTTCTAGAACTATATCCTATACGTATACTTATCCTTAGGGGAATCCCTAGACATACCTTAGAAATATCTCTAGGGATCTTACTAACGTTTTCGCGTCCTAGTTTCCAAAGGTTGACTAAACCTTTCCTCTGATACCAACTGTAGAGACCCGAAGCCTGACGTACATGGACATTACATTACATTTGCGGAATACTTAGTACATAACAAAAACACACACACACAAGGATCTTAATAGTTTAGTGTCTTTGGAAACTCGGAACATAATCTTCTAATCCTGGTGAATGATCTTCAATATCTCCCATAAAGATCTTCCATTTTTTTTACCTAAAACCTTTCTTTATATCCTGGGGAAAAGAAAACATAAAAGGGTGAGCTCAAATGCTCAGTAAGGGTATACAAAAGAAATAAAAATCATATCATATCTTTTTGAAAATCATAACCTGCAAAAGAGATCATAATATCTTAACATGGAACAAATCATAGAAGTGAAAATGAGATCCCCATAATCATAACATAAAACTTGAATCTTTGTGGCATGCACACATAATCATGGAAAATCATTTCTTGTTAGTCATGACTCATTGCCAAGACTATCTTAGTGGACAAAGTCCCTTTCTGAACCGAGTTCACTCCTCGTTTCAGTCCTGTATCACTGAACCGAAATAACCTTCCGTTCCAGCCATGTCTATCTCATGAGATATAAAATCTTTACCCAATGCATTGGAGGGAGATATAGGTCCCACCCATCTTATAATGAATCCTTTCTTATGTGTGCCACATAATCATAAAACATACATCATCGCATAACACATGAAACAAAAATGGGATTCTTGAAACATCATGACATCATAAATCAATTCATATAAGATAAAGGAATTCATAAAAATAATTCCATCACAACATGATAAAATCAATGTAATAATAGGGATAAAAACAGAACCCTTTATTATCTTAGATGGAAAATAATTTTGAAAATCACTTGAACTCCATTCTTGAGGAAAATATCCTTTCTTCTTCAAAAACATTTTTCCTTTCATAACATGTCATATAACTTTAAAATAAAAGAAGTTGATTAAAAATAAACTTGAAAACTTGTAAAGGAAGCTTCTTGGAAATAATGTTTTAAAAATCAATTCATGCCGTATAAGTTAAAAAAAACATGGAAAAGTCAAAAAGTACCTCATACGAAAAACGACAAAAGATTCATTTCATACATATTACTAAAAACTAACCGAATGGTAAAAATGGATTTAAACAATTGTAGGTGGATGTAAATAATATTACATATTGATGAAACATGGATGTGGATGATAAAATACACCCCAGTAAATACTTACGAATAAACAATCTCGGATAAAAATGAGATTGTGATATTTCCCTTACCTTAGGTCCGACTTGCTTTGTAAGTGTCCGAACCTCCTGTATAATGATTTAAATCATGTTATTGACTTATTACAGAATCATATTCATTGTTATCATATCATATATGGTTCACTTATGACATTATATTACCCGTTCTTTTGTAAATTCCATGTTAAAGAAGCGTTTTGGGTAAAATCGTTTCATTTACCGTAGGTGTTTTGACTTGTTGTTCTTGACATCATTATTACTTATATCATGATTTACTTACTTCCAGAATATAAAATATGATTTATATATCATATATATTCAGTATATATATATATATATATAATAGATAGATAAATAAAATGAAAAACACCGTTCATGGAGACGGTAGTCCGTACGTACGCATGAACGCTGTTTTACTTTCCTTATTGTCTTGAAATGGAAGTAAGTAGATGACATACATATATATTTATACATAAATCCAGTAGCTTTAAAATGTCATATATTTCATTATTATTTCTTATATATACTTTATAATCATTCTTAAATAGTTAACATGGAGAATGAATCTCATCGCGTCATGGAGACGGTATTCCGTACGTACGCACGAGCGATGATATCATTTCTATAAATATTGAATTGAATTGGAGTGGATTATACAATATATCAGAATCAATATGATGTTTTAATAACTATGTATAGTTATTCTTTACACCATTATACCCATCCATGTAAGGTGGTGGTGGAAAATAGATTACACCACGGCGTGGAGACGGTATTCCGTACGTACGCACGCGCGGTGATTTCTTTTTCCGTAGGATGGATAGATGGTGAAATAGGGTTGTTTCATACTTATAATAACATATCAGTATATGAGTGATACTGATGTTATTACTTCATAATGAAACAACCTAAGAAGAATAAGTGGAAGAAGAAATAAAGATGAAAGAATTGGTAACGGTAATTACCTCTTCTTTGAAGTGCCTCTTTGAGACCTCCTCTTAGGGCACTTGAATTGGTCTTTGAGGAAGACCAGAACCTCTAGGATGTTGATAGGGAAGTGGAGAAGAGATTTTGGCAGGGGTTGGCCGAGCTTGAGTGCTCAAATTGGTGTGAGGAGGAAGGGGAGGTGGTGTCCTTTTATAAGGGAGGAGAGGGGCACCTTAGGAATTCTTAAAAATATTAATTTATAATAAATCTAACCCCACTTAAAAACCTCCAAAAATGACTCATATTCGAATATTAGATGAGATAGGGTTGTAATCTCATCAACCAACCAAATTTAGACATGTTTGGATATTATTTTAAACCTTATCAATTAGATTTAACTCTAAGTTAAATAATTTAACTTTTACCGTGTCTTTTTGTTTTCTTTCACTATATGGTTAATACACTTACTATAACATGCCAAACGAACCCCAAATTGTTTATTATTAATATATATATCCTTATCTAAGTCATTTGGCCGAACCTTAGATTTTTAGGAATAAAATAACAATTAGTAATATAATATTTGATTTAAAAACTATTTTGTGTCAATTTTGACACTATTTGATATATGATTTTTGTGAAAGTCATAACAGAATTAAATGTTCGAACCAAGTTGATTAAATCAACATTAATATATCATAGTAACCTAGAAAATTAGTGGAATTCATAAAAAAGCTCAAATTACATTTATTTTGGTGCTTATAACATCAATTATGTCAATATTTCATTAAAAAGATAATTACTGCATCATCGTTGTGTCATAAATAAATTAAATTATTTGATGTCTAAAAATTAAAAATAAAATACCATCATGTAGGAAATCTTTTTATCTTTCTAATGAATATTTACAATCGAATTTATCTTATGTATAACCCCATATTAAAAATGATTTACTTATTAACCTTTGATTTTAACTATTTTAACCTTTCTTTAAATAAATTAATAATAAATGTCCTAATCTAATCCAAGTGGGCCTAAATGGTCATATTTTATTCCTAAGTTTGTTTTTGGTCGAATTACACTTGTCAAATAGAATTAGGACATGTGTTTGGGTAATAGTAATATCATATTTACCCTTAGTTACCCTATTTACTATTAACCGCGGTAAAAAAAAGTAAAAAGTTACTATTCACCAAAAAATTATTTTCATCTCATTGAACCACATTTTAGTCCCTGATATTAACCGTGTCTCTCGGATTTTCGAAATTCCATTCACAGAAGCGGCAAAATTAAGTTTTATGAAAAATTCAGTTTTTTTAACTATCACTTAGTAGTTTCACTATTCATCAAAAATTGATGTTTTTCAGAACAATGCCAAAATTTCATCCTAAGCTATATTTCATATTCCGAATTCAAAAATGAAGTCTATTTTACTAAATTCATAACATAGAAGTTGAATTAATTAATTTTATAATTAAATCCCGCTGTTAAGACAAATAGCGTGTTTTTAAGAAACAATATCTATCAAAAGATTGACATTTGTTTATGTATGGTTTAAATCTGAAATTACAACCAATGACCAACATTGTATTAAATTGTAAAAATATATTCTAAATATACTTTAAAACCACTCAAATTAATAATTTATCACTATTAATTATTTCGATTAAAAAAAGTTGTTTTTAATTATAATTTAGTAATTTTCACTATTCATCAGAATATGAAAGTTATCCGAAAAGTACCAAAATTTCACCTTAGTCTAAATTCGATACTCCGAATCCAAAAATAAAGTTCATTTTGAAAAATAAGATTTACTGGATTTCAAAAAGTGGTTATTACTATTCATAACGGCTAGTTTTAATAATATTTTTATAGCATATCGTTGTTTAGTGAAACTCGGTATTGCGTACTACACACGCTATCGAGGAAGGTCGCGATTGCGTGTAATGCAAGTCAAGTCAAGGATGTGTGTTGTGCAAGCTCCTTTTGGTGTAGCGTACAACACAAGACATTAATAAAATTAAATGAATATTTTTTTATAAAATCTTGGGCTGTTACATGACATATCAATAAAAATGAGATGGCATGATACCGAGAGAAATAAGACTAATGGTGAGTTGGTTCATCCTACAGATGGATTTGTATGGAAGAGATTTGATGCTTGAAATCCTGATTTTGCAGCTGACGTGCGTAATGTGAGGCTGGGTCTTTCATGCAACGATTTTAATCCGTTTGGGCAGATGCTTACTTCGCACAACACATGGCTAGTTTTTATACACATTTATAATCTTATCCCATGGTTGTGTATGAAAAACCTTTCACTTTCATGAGTATACTAATATCTGGGCCTTCTGATCCCGACATTGATATTGATGTATACATGAAACCTTTAATAAAAGTGTTGAAACATCTTTGGGATGTGGGTGTGCGCAAATACGATGCATGTTTGAAAGACATATTTTAGATGCGTGTTGCGCTTATGTGGACGATCAATGATTTTATGGCTTATGCAATGATGTATGGATTGAGCACGAAGGAAAAAAATGTCATGTCCAGTTTTTATGAAGAATACACGATCCAGAAGACTGAAACATCACTGTAGTTTCAGTTTTTTGGGATATCAACGATTCTTTCCAAAGGATACTCGATATAGAATGAATCATAGAAGATTTGATAATACCATAGAGACCGATGATCCACATCATCGTATGTATAGAACTGATGTGCTTAATGCATTGAAAGATTTTAGTTTTTTGTTCGGGAAGGGTCAAATGAAATATGGAAAGAGAAAGAATATTTCCACTAAAACCTGTTACAATTGGAGGAAGAGGAGTATCTTTTTTGATTTGCCTTATTGGTCAACCAATTTTTTATGTCTCTACTTAGACGTAATGAATATTGAAAATAATATATGAGAAATGTTTCTTTCGGTTCTTCTAAATGTCAATGGGAAGACAAAAGATGATCTACGATCTCGATGTGACTTGGTGGTTGGGGCATCAGACCAGAATTGCATCCTGTACGTATTAGTGAAAATAAATGGAAACTTCCTTGTGTTTCTTATGTGATGACACCTATGAAAAAAAAACAATTTCTGGAAGTATTAGAGACTATTAGAGTTACTGATGGCTATTCAAGAAACATATCTAAATGGGTCAACAAAAGAGGGTTGAAGCTAAAATCTTTGAAGACTCATGATTATCGCGTTCTACTGCATGAGTTACTTCTAATAGAAATCCGTCATCTTTTGTCCAATAATGCATGGGTGGATGTTATTCAGTTGTTCCATTTGTTTATAGATCTTTGTGCTAATAAGTTGTCCAAGTTTTCTTGTAAAATATATTGATAGATGCCCCATTAATTTTGTTTGAGTTGGAGAAAATATTTACTCCATCATTTTTCACATGCATGCTGCATCTGACTGTCCATATTCCCACTGAAATATTCTCTCAGATGACCTATTTATTTTCATTGGATATATCTAACTGAAAGAAATATGTTCACATTAAAGTCTTATGTCTGAAACAGAAATCATCCCGAAGGTTCTATTGTGAACGGTTACTTCACTCAAGAATGTATGGATTTCTACTCGATGTATTTGTATGATCTTACTACAAGATTGAACAGACCAATGAGAAATGAAGAAGAATAGTATGAGAAAATTGAACCCAGTTTTCCATCACATCCTTAAATAAGAGGAATTCATGGATCATATAAGTTGAAGAAATTAAGCCATGAAGAGCGGGAGATGTCACATCACACATGTTTGTTCAACTGTGATTTGTTCATTGACTATATCAGGTAACTAAATTGATTATGTATATCTTACATATATATCTGTTAAACTATTCATATTTTTTATCTACAGGGAACATAAAATAATGATAAATAGGAAGCATTGTTCTTTATCTTTGAGAAAGATAGAGACATTTCATAGCAAAGAGTTTTCTACTTGGTTAAAATTGAAGGTAAAAAAATTACTGTTTAAAATAATTATATAAATATTTAATTAAGTTTAATAGTCATTTATATTGTAGGTATTGAGTTTGTCTGCTGACTCTATCTCTGAGGAAATAAGAGATTTGGCTTTTGGTCCTAATACCGTGGTTCGTGACTAAAAATCAATTGTTATCAATGGGTACAAATTTATTGTCACTGAACGAGAAAAGAACATGAGAACACAATACGATGGTGTTATGGTTACTACCACAACAGATTGTTATGCCAGTGCATCAGATAGTAGACCACGATTTTAAATTGTGGCTTATTATGGAGTTGTTGAGAAAATAATAATATTGGATTATTACTCTCATGGATGAGTCACAATGATGAAATTATATTGGTTTGATTCGATGACGATACATGGAACATTTATTGATGATTATGGATTTCGATTAATTAATATGACTCACACTCTAGCTACCAAAGAACCATATGTGTTGGCATCAATGGTTAAACATGTTTTTATGTCAAAGACCAACTTTGAAATGAATTTGGTGTCATAGTTAAAGTAATTCCAAGACTTATTTTTGATGATGGTGATGATGGAATTGACACTATCCCTAGTGCCATTGGGACCAATCCATTAGTTTCTTTTGATGACTCCAATAGATCAATTTTTAGAGTTGATTGTGAACCTGACATTTCTGGTTGAAAATATATATAATCATTTATCCATGTTCTCAATTCTTTTGGTTTACCTCGAGTTGGGTTGTTAAGGTTAGTAATATTAAAATTGATTTAGTATTGATCACAAATATGTTTTAGCTGACTTGAACATTATGTGAATTTTCAATATTTATTGGTAGCAGTTTTGTTTGAATTGAATTTTCTAATTTGGAATTGAACTGTATTCCAACCTAGTCAAACAATATTTCTAACTTGGTGAACATTACAACATGTATGATTTATTAAATCCACTCAAGCTCTTCTAAAACAATTGATAGCTAAATTACCAATGAATCCACCTATTCCCTCATATATTTAGTTTTTTGGGTTACACATTAGTTTCCTTTTTCTAATTAATTTCATATTTGTTTTCAAAAGCAGGAAATGAAGCCAATTGAAGAGAGACAAAAAAAAATGATGGAGAACAATCGTCAAATGATGGAGTTGGGAAATCAATCATTAGTGCCTGTAGTGAGTATTTTATTTCAAATTGATATATTTAAAGAATATATAATGTCATGTGATTAATTTTTTTGTAAACATTTTTGTAGGATCCACCTATACGTAGACAGTTATTCGATGAGGATCCTAGTACTGGTCCTAGTACTCAGGCCGGTGGTACGAGGAGGGTTCATATCAGAGGTGGACGAGAAGCTGCGCGTACCCGACTAGACCCTACCCCTCCCAATGACATGTCATCCTTCCCACATTCTGATCCTGGTGGGTCGTTAGAGACACACGGGATATTTAAGCCTCCCATGTTTTCACTACCTTCTTCATCTTCTGGCTCATCATTTTCACATCCCATGATGATTCCCACTCCCCAGTTAGAATCCGGTCAAATAGCTGTCCCATCTTCTTTTCCTTGTACTTCTGTCTATCCGAGCTTCTATATTATATTTTCTTTGACTCCTGTTCCACCACAGGGTGTTCTATCAGTTTCTGTGGATCCAGCGGCGCTCAATGATCAGACCGGTGCAGGTATATTTATAGAACCCTAACAAATTTTTATAGCAATATTTATTTTCATTATAACATGTTTTGATAAAATATTTGTTTTTCTTTCATTGAAGATACATCTAATGATAGGAGGCATGGGCGGGGGTGTACACGCATGCGTTCAGTGTGGAACCGTTGCACACAGGTTATGGGGGATTATAATGAAGACAACCAAATGTTTGATAAAACAGGGCAGCAATGTCGGAGTTTTTTGGCGATGCTTTCCAAATACTCCGACATCATTCCCATCAGCCTGATGTCATGGAAAAATTTGCCACACGAGGTCAAGGATAGAGCTTGGGAAAAGATATGGGTAAAAAATCTGTTCTATTTAATTTCATGAATTATTTTTGTATTTATATGAATTAATATTTTGATGTCAGCTTCGATTTAAATTTCCCGATGGTGAGGGTGCACGACCGGAACATCTAAAGGATTTAGGTGAGCTTTGGATAGCCTACAAGCATGAGTTGTATATTGGATGGGTTTCTAGAGTTGGCACTAAGTTATAGGCGGTACCAGTGGTGGATGATTCTCCTATAGAGCAGTATCGTCAGATGATTACTCATTAGACAAGTACCCATTTTAAGTTATTATTTAAATTTGAGGTATTTAAATAATAACTTTCATGTTTTTTATTAATACTATCTGTTGAATTTTCAAATTTTATTTAGGAATCTTCTAGAAAAAATAAAAAGAACATTGATGTAAAAAATACCTCCACACATTGGGATGCACTACGATGCCTGATCATGAGAGGAAGCATGTATGTCAATTGTTTATAAGTTATCTTTACGACATAAAAATTATTCTGTTTCCTCAATTATTTAATAGTTTTCTAATGTTTTCAAATAACTTTAGTTTTCAATTTCATTGTAGAGGCAAATACAAAATATTGAAGGACATGTGCCCCGAGAAAATCTTGATGCCCAAGAACCAGACAATATTAGGCCAACTGATCACTTACATCAGGTTTTGGGAGAGGAGCATTCTAGCAGAGTATGCTGCCATCCTAGGATAGCCTCGATGAGGTATTGGACCTCCTCAAGTATGAGTTTTAGTGCCACTGAGCTTCCAAAAGTTAGGGTATAGGCAGAACAGGCTGCCAAAAGGGCCACAGAGATGGCAGAACATTCTTTTAGAGAAAACAATGGATTTATGAAATTTATTGAAGTTCTACGTCCGACACTTCCACCAGAGGCCAACCAAGCTTTTGATGAATATATGTTGTCGATAAGTTCTATATATGGATAACTATGTGGTAGTTCTAGTGGTGGACAAGACTATTTCTAGGATGATGATGATGATGGTGAGGAGTCTGATGCGAAAGAGGAGGGAGAGGAGGAGGGCGAGGCAGATGGCGAGGGCGAGGCAGAGGGCGAGGGCGAGGAGGAGGGCGAGGAGGGAGAGGGCGATGATGGGGATGAGGACGAGGGTGACGATGATGGTGATGGTGATGTGGGACAAGTTGATCCGTTAAAATTTTGACCAATATTAATGAGATTTGATGTTTAATCTATTCTAGATTTTGGTTTTATCCAGACCTGCAGTATAATATTGCAGTTGAGTTATTTTTATATATTTCATGTTTTCATGGATGTTGATGTCTTTTAGTGGTTGTGTGTTTGTGAACTCCCTGGACAACCCTCCTTTATCCTGGATCCTGGAAAACCCCCCACCATCCTCCGTGGACCCTGGACAGCCCCCCGGACAGCCCCCCCAGATAGCCCCCCACCCTCCTTGATTTCATTTACTACTAGAAAATATATAATATATATTTTATTTATTTTCATCATGATAATCAATGTAAATACCATTTACACATCTAATCAATATCATAGATTCTTAGTATGTTATAAAAGCGATGTATTCATTGGGCATGGAATTGTTAGCTCTGAAATGTTTCATAGCATGATAAAATAAAATATAATCCATACTATGAATGATATAAAAATATTATATATGAGTTTCCACAGTATTTTAAGTAAATACCATTCCAGTAATAGACACATGAGGATTCTCTTAAATAATGTTTTCCTTAATATTTCCCCAAGGATTTTTAGTAAAAGTTTTATCTTCTATTAATTTTATGATAATCTCATTTTAAATGTATTTTTTTCATAAATAAATTAATTTGAAGACCCATAGTCAAATAGTGTATTTGAATAATGTGAATAAACAACTAACATACCACTCTAACTGTGTCTCTTTTGTTTAAAATGGACATGATTATAAGTGAAAAGAACAACTGACATACAAAAAACTAACCAAACACATTCATATTCTATTGATAATTTATCAAAATGATCTATGGGTAATATGTGACATGTACGAGCCAACCCAAGCTCAATCCGAGTAGCGATGTGGCCGGGATCAGTCTAAGTGTCTATTTTGTTTAAGATGGACAACATTTTAAGTACATACAGAAATCCAACCAAATGCATTTGAAATGTGTTGATTCCTTAGGAAAATGATCCATGGGTCATATATGATGCGTACGAGTCAATCCCGCCTCAATCCGAGGTGCGGTGTGGCCGAAACCATTCATAGGGTCTCTCTTTTGTTTAAATTGGACATGATTATAAGTGAAAAGATCAACTTACATATGGAAAAATGACCAAACACATTCATAATCTGTTGATAATTTATCACAACTATCCATGGGTCATATGTGACGTGTACGAGCCAACCCGGGCTCAATACAAGTTGCGGTGTGTCCGAGATTAGTCTAAGTGGCTCTCTTTTGTTTATAATGGACAACATTTTAAGTGAAAAACTTCAAATGGCATAAGAAAAACCGACCAAATGCATTTGGAATGTGTTTATACTTTATCAAAATGTTCCATGGGTCATATGTGATGTGTACAAGTCAATATTGCCTCAATACGAGGCATGGTGTGGCCGACACCACTCTAACTGTGTCTCTTTTGTTTAAAATGGACAGGATTATAAGAGAAAAGAACAACTGACGTATGGAAAACTGACCAAATGGATTCTGATTGTGTTTATACATTAGCACAACGATCCGTGTGTCATATGTGACGTGTACGAGCTAACCCGAGCTCAATCCGAGTCACGGTGTGGCCGGGATCAGTCTAAGTGTCTCTCTTTTGTTTAAAATGGACAACATTTTATGTACATACGGAAAACAAACCAAACGCATTCGGTTTCAATTGAAACTTTAAGATAACGATCCTTTGGTCATATGTGATGTGTACGAATCAACCCCAGTTCAATATGAGATGTGGTGTGGCTGGCACCACTCAAAGTGTCTGTCTTTTGTTTCAAAAGGACATTATTTAAAGTGAAAAACATCAACTGGCATACGGAAAACCGAACAAACGCATTCGGATTGTGTCGATACTTTAAAAAAACGACCCATGGGACATATGTGACATGTACGAGTCAACCCCACCTCAATAAAATACACAGTGTGGCCGACACCACTCTAACTGTGTCTCTTTTGTTTAAAATGGACAGGATTATAAGTGAAAAGAACAACTGGCATACGAAAAACCAACCAAACGCATGAAAAATGTGTTGATGCTTTATAAAAATGATCCATTGGTCATATTTGATGTGTATGAGTCAACCTCGCCTTAATCCGAGGCACGGTGTGGCCGGGATCACTCTAAGTGGCTCTCTTTTGTTTAAAATGGACAACATTTTAAGTACATACGAAAAACCCACCAAACACATTCGGTTTCTATTGAAACTTTTGGAAACGATCCATGGGTCATATGTGATGTGTATGAATCATCCCCGACTCAATCTGAGACGTGGTGTGGCTGACACATCTCAAAGTGTCTTTCTTTTGTTTCAAAAGGACATCATTTTAAGTGAAAAACATCAACTGGCATACTAAAAACTGACCAAACGAATTTAGATTGTGTTTATACTTTAGGAAAATGATTCATGGGTCATTTGAGATGTTTAAGAGTCAAGACCGTTTAAATCCGAGACGCGGTGTGACCGACACCACTCTAACTGTGTCTCTTTTGTTTAAATTGGACAGGATTATAAGTGAAACGAACAACTAGCATACAGAAAACTGACCAAATGCATTATAAATCTGTTGATAATTTATCACAACGATCCATGGGTCATATGTGACATGTACTGGCCAACCCAGGCTCAATACGATTCACGGTGTGGCCAGGATCAGTCTAAATGTCTCTCTTTTGTATAAAATGGACAACATTTTAAGTATATACGAAAAACTAACCAAACACATTCGGTTTCCGTTGAAACTTTGGGAGAATGAACCATGGGTCATATGTGATGTGTACGAGTCAACCTAGCCTCAATATGAGGTGTGGTGTGGCCGACACCACTCAAAGTGTCTCTCTTTTGTTTAAAATTGACTTCATTTTAAGTGAAAACAACAACTAGAAAATGGAAAACCGACCAAACAGATTATGATTGTGTCGATACTCTAGAACAATGATCCATGGGTCATATGTGATGTGTAAGAGTCAACTCCATCTCAATCTGAGATTCGGTGTGGCTGACACCATTCATAGTGTCTCTCTTTTGTTTAAAATGGACATAATTTTAAGTAAAACCAAAAACTGACATACGAAAAACTGACCAAATGCATTCAAAATGTGTTGACACTTTAGGAAAATTATCCATGGGTCATATGTGACGTGTATGAGTCAACCCCACCTTAATCTGAGGCATTGTGTGGCCGGGATAACTCCAAGTGGCTCTCTTTTGTTTAAAATGGACAACATTTTAAGTACATATGGAAAACTGACCAAACGAATTCTAATTGTGTTGATACTTTAGCACAACGATCCATGGGTCATATGTGATGTGTATGAATCAACCCCAACTCAATTTGAGACGCAGTGTGGCAATAACCACTTAAAGTGTCTATCTTTTGTTTCAAAAGGACATCATTTTAAGTGAAAAACATCAACTGGAATACAGAAAACTGATCAAACACTTTCGAAATATGTTGATACTTTAGGAAAATGATCGATGGGTCATTTGTGACGTGTACGAGTTAACCTCGCCTCAATCTGAGGCATGGTGTGGCCGATAACACTCGAGGTGTATGTATTTTGTTTAAAATGGACATCATTTCAGGTAAAAATATATGGTATACAAAAAAGAGATCAAATTATGAATTGAATTCCGAATTCCAAATATAATTTTCATCTAAATTTTAAATTGAATTCTAAATGAATTATGTATGTCTATAATTATGTTATGAATTCTAATTTAATTATGGACGTGTATAGTTCCAGGATGCATTATATGTTAAATGTGTATGAATTTGTTCTCTATATGTATGTGTTAGTTGGTTATTACAGTTACAATAATTGTATATGTATGTGATAGTTTATTGCAGGTACAATAATTGGATTGAAAATGAGAGGGAATGCACAAAATGAGGCCTGCTGTGCAAATTGCAGAGCTGCTGTGAAAATTGCAGTCTGCTATGCAATTTTCATAGCATAGGCTATGCCAACGGTTTCAAACCGTTGTCATAGAATCTCTGATCCTTTTTTTACCAGCGGTTCAATGAACCATTGGTAAAAAAACCTTTCCCAACAGTTTAGAAACCGTTGGGAAAGAGGACAGTCCTTGGGATTCTCTAGCGGTTCAAGCCAAACCATTGGAAAAAACGATCCCAACGGTTTGGCACAACCGTTGGGATAGGTTAATTTTTCATCACACTATCCCAACGGTTCACTGTAAACCATTGGGAAAATATTTCCCAATATCTTACTTCCCTACAGTTTGCAGAACCATTGGTATAACATATACCAACGGTTCTGCAGCCTTTCCCAATAGTTCAGAACCGTTGGGAAAGACTCTATTTCCAGTAGTAAATTATGAAATTTAATACAATTATTATAATAGAAAAATATTTTTATAAATTACTATAATTTATTTATATATCCTTATTTTAAATAACATAAGTTTATAATTCAGGAGGTACAAATGTGAAAAAATTAAAATGGAATTAAGGAAAGATACTTCATCCCAATTTCAATTTTATTTTGACTTACCCAGAATTATACACCGAATAATTATTCTTTGGTTCAAATAATACCTAATTAAGATAATTTTTCTTTGGTAATTATATTTCTATTATATATAAAAATTTATTGTATCACGGATACTGTAATTTTATAAGTAGTATACCATTTTAACTTTTGATTTTTACTTTGAATGTTGTTTTAAATGGGGAAATATTGATGAATATATATCCTCAACTTAATATAGATATTTTAATAAGTCAAAATATGAATGAATTAAATATATTAATGAATATTTATTTCTACTTGCAGTGATGGGTGGGGCCCACTATAGTCCCTTGATATATCAACAAGTCTTAGGAGACAAAATGGTTGACGATAGACCCTTCATGTTTGTTTTCAAGTAGAATCTGATGGGTTTATAACCAGAAACGTAAACCATATTAATGGTATAATTGTTCATGTGAAAGATATATGAGTATAATAACTAATCATTTTCTTCATTTAGTATTCATTTATTACTTTCCTTGAAATTTTCACAATAAAAAAAATGCAAGGATGAATTTTCAATCATAATTTATTAATGGAATGTGTTTTTTAGAAGTTTAACTTTACATAGTAATTAATACTTTTTGAATATTATTCAATCATTATTTATTCATGTAACCCTTAATGATAATTTTTATCTCACCCTTTTATTTTTTCTTCCCTAGGATAGGAAGATGGATTTTTTGAACAAGTTTTAATGAAGCAGTTTATTTTCCTTTTCTTGTTATATTTTATTTGAAGAAGAGATAAAAATTTCATATTAAATTATTAATAACTATATTATTTTTAATATAAGGTTATATAAGTGATATGGTCGAATATAAATAGGATTTATAATGATAAAATGTTCATATGCATAATGGTATTTTTTTATAATTTTAGGGAATAAATATTTAAATTAAATGGTGACACAATAATGATGCAATAATTGAATTATGAAAGGAAGAATCTATTAAATGATATTGAAATTTTAAAATAAATATAATTTCACTTAATTAATAACATAATATAATTTTTTATATTATATACACATGTTATTGACATATTTGAAATATTGTTTTGATGTTATCATAATGGTTTGATATTTTTAAAAATAAAAATATTGAATCCTATCAAAATTGAAATAAATGATACTTTTAAAAATAATATTTTATTAAATGTTATGAAATTCATAAAAATATATGGTTAGTCCAAATAAATATTATTATTTTTAAAATGTCCTAAATTATCCAATTGGGTTTCTTTAGGAATTTTATTGTAACTATATTAACCATATATTATAAAAATACAAGTAAACACAATAAGAGTTAAACTGTTTATCTAAGGGTTAAATCCAGATGATAAGGTTACTTTTTTAACCTAAACATGTCTAAAAATAATTTTTTGAGATTATTTAGAACCATACTAATATTTTCCTTGAAATAACTCACTTTGGAGGTATTTTAAACCAAAAAAATTATAATAATTTAATAGTTTTGGAGTTTCCAAAAGTGCCCATCCCCACTATTATAAAAGGGAACCTCTCCTTGTCTTTTATTCACACCACTAAATCCATTTTTCCTTAGAGAAAACCTTCCAAATTCTCCTACCAAATTCTGAAAATTCATTCTAGAGTCCATAATTTGGGCATCAATCCATCTTAAAGAGTCATTTTGTGAAAATCAAAAGGAGACACTAAAAGAAGAGGTAATTGTCTTACCAATTCCATTTATTTTATTTTCTTTTTCTATTACCTCCTCATATGTTGTTTCTATAAAAAGTAATAAATACAATATTATATACATGATTGTATATTATTATTATTATGGTACAACCATGTTCATCTTTTTATCTATCATATGAGTCACAACATCACAATGCATGCATATGTATGACTTAGAGTCTAAACGATGTGGTGCAATTTATTGTTCAACAATAATTTATTTGGGTGACTATAATGATGAGTATAGTGGATATAAATAATGAATATATAACAATAATTATTCTGTAATGTTAATATACCATCTAATTACATACTTTTTAACCATCAAGGAAATGATACTGTCGCTCGTGTGTACGTACGACCTACCGTCTCCACGACGCGGTGGGATTCATTCTCCACGTCAACCATTCAATTATGATTATAAAATTTATAATATGAGAAAATATTATATTTAATAACTTAATTTCATTTTTCAGACATATAAAATGTATCCTACACATATGAAACATGACTAAAATGACAATAATTATATGGTAAAATGAAGTAGTTAATGCCCAAAACAATGGAAATACTAAAATATTATTAAGAAAATGATATAATAGGATAATATATGATATAAAAAATATGTTTATGATCATATTATAACATAATAACATTCATTAACAATTATAAAAATGTATAAAACCACTATAACTAATGGAAATTACATGGTGAGTGTTAATTTCACAATCTCATTATTTTTCAAGGTTATTTATACGCAAGTATCTAGCTGAAGATATTTATCATTACATGTCCATATTTCTTAAAATGTATTAAAAAATATTATATACCATTTTTTAAAGTCATTTAATATATTTTATACTATTTAGAAAAGGTTTCAAATGAATTGTTTTTTCGTTTTCCAAATGAGGTACTTTACAACGCTTTTTGACAAATTAAAGAAATATTTTTTTAACTTATACGGTGTGAGTTACTATTTTCCTCCATTATTAAACCCTACCAATTTTAATTTTCCTTATAGTATTAAAAAGTTTTTTTAATAAGAAATGTTTTCTTTTATAATGTGAATTTTAAATAATTTCAAAGTAATAAAGGACATATCTTTGAAAGTATTTTAATGAATTTATTAGATTATTTTCATCTATGTAAACATCCTTTGTTGTATTTTATTATTTATTGAGTTTTATTTATTGTGATACAATATTACATATTCTATTTAATGATTTATGATATTTTTTATTATGGATGTTCTATTTTTATACCATTCATGGTTTATGGTTAAAGTATTAATATTTTTTATGCTAGTTTTGATATAAATGTTTATGTTATATTTTACCCTTTTCATATGAGGAAAGCATTGGACTTAGAAAGTATTTAGTGGGGTGAACTATATCTTCTCAATGCATCGAGAGGTCACATGAGAAAAAATATTTTTGGGTTTTTTCCATTTATATATGGTTAATGGTATGGTTATTATGTCTGACATTATGAATTACCACATTATGAGAATATTTATTGATATTGCATGTAATTTTTAAACTAGTAGAATATCCATGTGAATGATTTAATGGAATTATTTGATAAATTATTTCTATATTATGCTTAAGATTATATCTAAATGTCTTTTTTTTTATTTTAAAAACATTCCTTACTAGGTTATGGTTATTTATGATAGCTTCCGATATATTGTTTACCCTTACAGAGCATATGAGCACACCACCTTCTTATGTTTCATTTTTCCCCAGGATGTGATGAATAATATTATGAATGAACAATATGGATAGCCTAAGGGATATGATTACTTTCAAAGGAGACACAACTTTGTTTTTCAATTCATTATTTAATGTGAACCATATATTTGTTTTTAGTTTTTCCAAGGATACTAAAATGATCGGTCCTTCGGGATTTGATTTCTTGTGATCATGCCAATGTAATAAAAAAATGCACCAAATCTGGGATGCTAGGGTTGTAACATTACATTTAATGTAGTTTATAGTGATTTAACTAATACTTTAAGAAAAAATATGCATTGAAAAGTCTTGTATGGGAATTTTTTATAGAGGAAACTTGTTGGTTCATCCAGCTTGTTGGTATCAAAAAAGGAGGTGATATATTTAGACTCAAAAAGAATATGTACTACTATGTAATGATGAATCATTAAGAATGTGGCCCATCTAGGATTGAGTTTCCCCATAGGGAACATAATCCTTTTTGGTATAATCGGATCATAGGGTATATTTCCCTTTGAGGATGGAGTTATGGATATTGCTTGGGATGAAATGAATTGCATACATCCACTTCTTGTTTATTTGTAACCAGACTTGTATGTATGGATAGATTCATGGGGAATATTGTCCCATGAGGAAGGAGTTATCACTTACACCTAGTAAGAGGTCATGTACTTAATTGGGTACATGAAGGATATATGTGAGGATTAAGTGTATATTTATTGAATGTTATTAGCCTCGTTCCTGACTCAGGTAAAGGTGGGTTTTGGGGATTACATCTAAAAGGATTCAAATGGAATATTCCTATATCATTATGTAAATGAAAAGAGTGTTTTTGGTTCACAAAATTATCTAACATCGAATATAGGTCATTAAATTTGGAAATAATTAGATGATAGAGGTTTCATAGATATCCTCATGATAGAAACCATCATTATCAAGGGAATAAGTAATCATTATCACCTTAAGAGTCCTATTTCTGGGGGTGGTAATCTTGAGAAAATATTTTTCTCAACATAATACATCATCTATGGGGTGCAAACTAGAAATAAAATAATATTCATGTATTTTAAGAGGCTTTATAGGGTACCTATATCGAATGGTTCCCATGTTGGGGTCTTGGGTGAGTGTGTCACCAAGGTAATAAACCTAGAAAAAAGTGGTTCATAGGTTGGAGGCCTAAGAGAGAGTGGTTCCCAGGTTGAAGACCTTGGAAAATTCTTAAAAGATATTGAGGTTAGAGTGAAATGGTGATCTTGTTAGAAAATTAGTCAAAAGTTCTATATATTTTAGAATTGGATGAATGGTCTCCCTAGTAAGTTGTATGGGTGTAGTGTCACCCATGTTTTGGGGTAGTAAAAATGATCTACCTAGTATAGGGTAGGTTGAAGGTTCAACCAACAAAGGGTTATGTGAATAGGGAACCCATGTTTGAAAGGAGGTGAATGTGGAATCATTTTACCAGTTAAGGTCATGTATCTACCTATTTTTATGGTAGGTTTAAGGATCTCCCATGTATAAATCTACCAATGTGAATTTAGCATGTTATTCCTAGGTACTATACTCATGGGGTAATATGGGCGATCAACACCTTAGTGTAGTTCATCTATAATGGGTCCTTAAACTATGTATCTAGGGAACACACGGAGAGTGTTATTTCATAAAGGATCATGTATTAAACTCTTCGTATGATGTAATTAACCCTCACTTTAAGGGATCTAGAAGACCTGCACATATGGAGCTTGGGGCCTTGGGAATGTATAACTTGTGTAAAATTTTCCTCTTCTAAAAACTCATTCAAAATGGTGTAATGGGTGTATATTTATATATATAAGGAGAATATAGAATGTATATTAATGTGTAAATACCTTCATATCCTAGTCAAAGTGTGATATTCACATAAGGGAGCTGGGTGCATGACATGTCCACACTAGTTGTTCACACATTAGAGAGGCACACACATAAGAAGAAAATTATGAGGAGCCATGGAATAACCTAAGAGACTATGTTGATGATACTTGGGTATGCTACTTAAGGTCAAAATGATATAACTTGGGTTCCACTACTAGTTCTATTATCAAGAACTTTTCTCAATTAATTAAAGATTCAATATCTACCAAGAGGGAGCGCCGACATGAAAAATCTTCCTCCAAAAAATTAATATAATAATAAATTTTTCAATATGAGAGTGGTGTCAATGATATTGAAAAAATATTTATAGGAGAAATATGGTCCACCACACGATCTGATAAGTGGATTACTATATGAAATTATATATTTACGATATAATATACCAAGGCACTAAATTTTTTTAAATCCACATAATGAAAAATCTTATGAGTGGAATGACCATAAATAAAATGACTTGAAATAATACTGGAAAACACATTTCACCCAAAGATATTTCTATTTAGTGGTAAGAACCAAGTATATTATATCATCAATGAAAAACTAATCCCAGAGCAGTAACCAATACCATAGCCACAAAATGATTTTGGAAAATGAATCAATTTTAATAAAAACAATATTTTGAAGAAGGGATATTTATGAGTCTATATGAACTTACGATAATTTTTTTTGTTATCCTCAATATATCTATAAGAAAAATAACAATTATATCCTATTAGAATCAAAATTAATAAATAAATGATTTGACCAAGGTATCCCTCACAAGTAAAAATGTAGTTTAAAATGACATATTATTTACATTTGATATTTATAATTTATTTTAAAAATTATTTTTAAGATTTTATATTATATGTGACATTAAAAACCTATTGGAATTAGTTTAAACATCATTAATACAAAAATAGATATTAAAAATGTGTTTTCCACATCAGTTATCATAGTAACCGAGGTCAAAAAAACATATAAAAAAATTTAAATGTGATGAATCATCTAATTATTTATTTTATTATTTCAATCCAACTGACATAAACCTAAATTTATACCACTTGGAAAATCCTCCCCTACATTGATTCTCATCCACCTTTATCTTCTACCATCATCGCCCCTATTTCTCCTCCATCGACCGTCTTATTCCACCCAATCATTCCTTTTCCATTTATTGTCTCCCTTTAACTAAAATTGCCACCCCTTTCAGTTAGTTTTCCAAATAATTCACCATTTTATGTTATTTCTTTGAATGTATATTTATATTTTATATTTTATGTCAAAATTTCAATTATTTATCAACTAAGATGAGAAATGGTTTCTCCCCAGTAATCTTTTTCAAATGAATCTTCTTTTTTTATTAAATATTTTTGAAAAGTCGTACAAAAATTTAAAATGATAAAGCCCATGTTTAAATTTAAAATTCTTTTATACCCCATATAAATATAGTTAAATGATTTAATTGGGTGGTGAATTAATTGTTCAGTGACTGTCAATTCATTTTAGTGATAATTCACTTATTTTATTAGGTGATTCTATGTGGTTTATATTTTAATAGATATATATATATATATATGTGTTTTTTTACTAATTTAAAATTTATATATATTTTTTGAAAAATAATAAATTTTATTTGGTGAATTAATTTAGGTTTTAATGTTTTTACTTGGATATGTATTTTGTAACTAACTTTATGTTTGTTAGGTGACATAATAATTGGTTTTGAGAAATTTAAAGTGTATGATACATGTTCAGAAATGATTTCTAATTTCCAAAACAACTTTAAAATTAAATTTTTAATAATTTGTTTGGGTTAATATATCTATTTGAATATGAAAATAAATATTTTTTTATAAAAATGTATAGTTAGTATAGGTATATATTTCCCATATACTCCATTTTTCTTGGCTCATATGGGCATGGAAAATATACCTTTTTGGTGTGTTGATAATTTTAAAAATGAATTTTTTATCTATGGATTATTGAGAAATAGATGTAATTTTGTTTTCAAATTTTATATTGTAATCCATTATTTTCATCCCATCAGTTTTGATTACAAATGTGAATTTTAAAACTTATATGTATATATAAATTTTATTTTTCGATGTAATTGTAATATTCTTATAAAATGTGGTTTGAAAGTTATAAATATAATTTATAATTATATTTTTGTTTATATTTTTTTTAAGAATAATATTAATTTTCGTGTCAATTTTGTTATAGTTTGTTTTAATATTATCAATGATAGTGTTAATATTTTTAGTATTAGTGTTAATATAACTATTAATTTTATTAATATCAATAAGATTAATTTTTATATTATTAACGTTAATAATATTAGTTTTGATATTATTAACTTTTATAATAGCACTAAAATTATTAATATTAATGTTATTGTTAATATTAAAAAGATATTGTTTTCGTTAACATTATTAATCCAAGAAATCCCAGGTGGTTGAAAAAAATGGTCCATACCTATTTAAATAAAAACTAAAATTGAAATGTGAATAAGAGAGTGTACATGCATGTATAAAAATCCCCAATTACATTAGAAAAATTCAAATGAATAAAATCATCACGAAGGACAATGAATTATGATTAACTTCTTTCCTAAACAACCTTCTTTGACAGTGAGTCGTCCACCATGTTAGCCTCCCTAAAAATGTCCTAGATCAAAAAATAAATATTATCCAATTTTGAAGTACAATCCATACACTCACTAAAAAGATACCAATGTACCATATTTTTTTTTAAATACTAACTACCCACAAGGAGTTACTTTCAATCCACAACATGTTACAATTATGTTTCTTTGAAAATATAATTAGATAAATCAAAACCAAAATCTTATCATCAAGAGTATTAAAATAACTAAGGTAGTGACATATAAACCCTCAATGAATCCTCTACCCGTTCTGAAAATTATTAATATTTGTATCAGTTTTAATAATTTTTAAATTAATATTAATATTAATATAAATATTATTAACATTTACTGAATTATTAATTTATATTTAAATAAAAAATATTAATATCTTCATTAAATATATGATACTTTAGAAAATTAGTTATTTATATAATCATTTGAAATCATGATGATGTTTTTATAGTATAAAATATTTAACATTTCATTCATGTATGGTCACTATTGTAATTATTATTATAATTATTATTGTTTTCATTATCATTGTTGTTCCTTTTTATAAAGTTATTAATTTGTATTTCTTTATAAAAGTCACTTTGAATTTACAATTTCAAAATATAGTGACATTTATTCTTTACATTATAGTTTCTATAAGATATAATGAATCATATTTGGATTAGTATATGATGAAGAACTAATGAATACGAGGAATTGGTTGATGATTTTTTGAATTTTCCCTTTACATTGTTCCAAATAGTGACATTATTTTACTGTACATGCATTTAGTTTTGGAATTTTAGAAAGTCACGGAGTTAATAAATAAAAGATAATTTAATTGAATACAGAATTATTATGAGTTATAGTTATTGAATCTCGCATGGTGATATGGTTCCAAATTCATGTTCTAAGAGAAATTTATATTATAACAAATATTATTCCGATCAAATTGAAGAAATAATTTGTGATATAGAAGTCGAGGAATTTGAGAAAATATTGATAATTTATAACCTATATGGTAAAGATAAAAAACCATCGTATGGTTATACCAAATATATAATTTTATCTATATTTCCGATATTGGTTAACCTGAAATCTAGGAGTAGATAAAGTGATAATATTTTAATATAAATTCAAAATCCTTCAAATATATTCTTTTAATAGTTAGTGTTTTGATAGATTCAAATTATAATAAAATTTTCTTTATGTCTGATTGGATTTGGGTTTAAGAAGATTCATGCATACCCGAATTAATGTTTGTCTTATATAAAGTAATAGAGAGGTCTATTAGTGATTTAAAAATATAGTACATCATGGTATAAGTTAAATGAAATATCATAAGTTTATTTATTTATTATTTTATAACCAAAACTATTCCTATATAAATTTAGTGACCTTCAATAATTCCCTATTTAAATCATTTATTTGAAAATTAAAATGATGAAAAACGTTACCATAACATGAAAATGAGTGAATATCTGAGGAAAAATTTTGTATTCTATCTGATTATTGACATTGGAAGAAAATTTATAATTTTTTTTCTATATTTGGAAATGAATTTTGAATATTAGACATGGAATGCTTATAGATAGAATCAATTTATATTGGAACCTTAGTAAATAACGCAATTCTTCATTTTTTTTGTTGGCAATTTTTAACAATCCATTATAGATTTTTATAAAGTAGAAATGTATTATGTATATTTTATTGATTTATAGAGAAAATGTCTTGGAAAAAATATCTATGGTTACTTGAAACAAAAAATTAGTGATTTTATTCTATCAAGGGAGGAAGGTATAATTTTTTTTGATTCTTATAAAATATTAAATTTTAAATTTCATGAAATTATTATTTTCCTAATAAAATACATATTATAATATATAATTGTTTTTGGATATGGTGTTATAGAGCATAATGTTTATCCAATTTTTGAAGAAAAGGGTTCATGGTATCAACCATAATATGGGAGAAAAATAGTGCATGTAGGCTATCAATGGTTTCAATTTATAGATTAACATTATCCAATACTAAAAAAAATTAAATAAAACATAATAATAAGATAATGATATAAATAAATTCAATTAAAAACTATCTTTCGTCGTCCCAAAATCGGATGCTCGAGCAGGTTCATGGCATCCCGAGGTGCATTCCTGATCACCCTAGAGTGGAATAAAGTGCTATGGGCATCAAAATTTGTTGGTGGGAATGATTTCACCCATAAAAAAATTGTATAAAATAATAGAGAGATGGTACTAACATGTATAGACATTATAAAACTATTATAAAATAAAATAATCATTTAAATATGAAATCATCAAAACAAAATCAAACACATAAAAAAATAAACTAACTAATCCCTCTGCTCACCATGCCCCTACCCTACAATGAAAACTGCAACCACTTCCTGTGACATGATTTATTCCCATGGATATATATACCATCCTTTCTTTGAAATAAATAAATTTTTTTACATGGATGATGTGATAATGGAAATTAAAGAAATAAAATATAGACATACCTATTTGTGAGTATAAAAGTCACCATAAACAACTAGAGTATCAATTCCATTGGAACAATGATAAAATAACTAAAACTTGAAACTAATATGCAATGATAGGTGTGATAAATAATCTTAGTAGGTATTCCCAATAAACAAAACCCCACGTTAGGACTTAATTAAAGGATCCATTTAGTTCTAGTTTGAAATATATTAATTAAAAATAAGTGTTTATATTATTTTATATAAAATTTAATAAAATTCGAATCAATAGTTGTCAAGATTTATTTTTTATTTTATTTTTAAAAGAAAACAATCTATTTTGGAACATTTAATGGGACAACACCACCTTTTTAAAACTATATTGTTAAAAAACTAGTTTTTAGCCACTCTTACAATAGGTCTTGAAATTGAACATAAATTACCATTTTATTATTGATAAAAAATATTTGAAAAAAATAATTAAAGGTCATAATTCATGGGCTATATAGTGGAAGATAGAAATAAAATTAAACATACAATTAATAATTTAAAAATAGAATCAAGGGGAAATACCCTATAGAATAATAAAGGCTACGGGAAGGCTAAACCTAATGTGATATATTAGGTAAATAATCAATTAATGAAAGTGTATGATGTCACAATCCATTATAAAGGGTATCTTATTTAGTTCATTTAGAATAATTAGTATAGGGGAACCTGTCATGAACTAGGCTCTCCCACCCAAGCATCGAGTCTTCGCCAGATGCTTGAACTATAATAACAATCATATTACAAATGGGTGAAATATTACTAAGTAGATACACTTATTACATAACTATATAAAACAAATATAAAAATAGGGTTAGCTTCATGAAACACATTCACATTTCAAAAAAAACCCCAATAATCTTCCTATTGAAAATTAATCAAGGATAATACACTAATCGAATGTTGGGAATCGATCCTTATAATTTATGTTAGTGATCAGTAGAAAATTATTTTAGAAACCAAAATTGAGTAACATATATTAAAATTCCATGTTCTCAACCATTAATTATACTTATAGTAATATATATATATATAGGTGTGTGTGTGTGTGTGTGTGATTGTGTGTGTGTGTGTATGTGTGTGAGTTTCACTTATTTCACCAATTCACACACTCCCATTTTAATTGTAAAAAAGAGGAATATATTTATATGATTTCACATGCATATTTGTATAACACGTCAAATAATAAAAAAGATTTTATAAATTTTAATCTCATACTAAAATCGACTATTAATTTTTTAAACCATTCTTGTAATTTCATGTAATAAATTGAAATTCAATGAAAACCTATGTTGAAAAATGATATCCCCTTTTGAAAACCAAAATATATTAAAATATATATCAAAACTTATTAATAAATCCATTCAATAATTTACAAAAAGTCCCACTGTTTTAAAACAACCAAAGAGAATTTTTAACAAAATAAAATTATGGGAAAACATTAAAATTGATGGGAAAATCAGGGGAACATGATTTTTCCCATAAAATATTTAGTTAATAAATTTATTATTTTCATTAAACTTAAAATCATGGAATTTAAAACAAAATAATTAACTAGTTACCAAGTATAAAATCCTAAACAAGGGTAAACCTACCATGAATGGGAAAGAACACACTTAATTTAGTGTTTGAAGCCTAACTATTCCTCAATTGAGTTTAATAAAATGTAAAAAATCAATAAAAACCCTATGCATAGAGAAAATCACAAAATATTGACCATAATAATACCCAAGTGTCTGGAAATGGTGAGGGGAGAAGAAAAAACAATCATATAAGAGAAAAAGAATAAGATGGGGGAAGGATAACTATATCATGGGATTATCTCAAGAAAAACTAGGTATAAATTAAACTGAAAATGGAGGGAGTGGGAGGAGGTTAGACCTATGGTTAGGGATCTATCTATGATGGGGAAAACAAAATTATTGATAGGGGAAGGGGGTGTGTCTCTTAAGGGTAAATGGGGAGGGTTATTTCATTATGTTTTTGAAATTAATTTTTTTTTGTTAATTTAATCCCCATTTTTTTTGAAAGTAAGACAACTCACATGGTTTTATTAAGGTTTACCCAAAATGTGTATCAATTATGCACCCCTAACAAGGAACAATTGGGAAAACAGAAGGTTGGTCTGGAAAGTTAATCTAAACCTATATAAAATGTGAAAACTATGTGGTCTAACTATGTGACCTTTGCCAATATCAAAAAAAATTCAATTCCAGTGGGTTTCACCCAAAAATTATTTTCAGGAGAAAAAAATGAATAATAAATTAAAATTATAGTCATAATAATAATATTTGGGGTCTAACAATTCTATGTGCTATAAACACTATATACCCTCATAAAGACACAAAGTTTATAGGATTACATAAGTACTTAGTTCAATATATGCAACACATCAATGAGACTTAATCAATTAAAAAGGATCCAACTCTCAAATGAGCTCCAAACTATACTAAATTAAAACAAAAACCAATAATACCACCAATCACAATGTGATTCTTAGCCCCACAATCCAACCCTAAAAAACTCAAGGAATAACTAGAAAATAAGGATCAAAAATAGACTTCCCCACCATTTAATGTTACCAATAGAAAGGTGGTCCAAATAAAAATAAAGGTTATCAAAATCACGATACTTGCTTCCCACCAAGTGATCTCAATCATGTCACCCAATTAAGATACAATTCCAAATTCTAACTAACATCAAACTCTATAAAACTAAAAGTTTCAACAGGACACAAACCACACTCACACTCAACCAATTCCAAAAAAAATTCGAGTAAAGGAGGCCAATAGAGGGTCTCCCCAGGATTGAAGAACACAACATCTGAAAAAATGAAAGAAATATTAATGACATAGTGGTCTCTAAACCCAAACATCAAAAATACATATTTTCCATAAAAGACTCAATCAAAATCCCATAATGAAAAGTTCTTACCTTCCCAATGATATTAAGGAATTAATCATTCCCAAATAACTAAATATAAAGATAAATATAGAAATAATATTAATAGAACCATTAATCCATTCAAAAATACCCTAAATCTGAAACAAAATAGAAGGTGGATTTAACCACGAGCATGGCTTATTAAACTACATAAATCTATCCTTAGTTCAAATAACATATGTATCCTAAGACCACATAACTAGGACACTGAACACAATGATCCAATAATATCATCCAATACTAGCTAGTGTGTATTATTAGCTAGTTTAGTATCCGTCCAAGTGACTAAGAGAAATTCCTTGGTCGACCCATTCTCAATGAGAACAAAATAAATATCACTGTAAATATAGTCACATAACATCCTCAAAAGACCCAAACACATCAAAAATGTAAAATAAAACCCCGAAAATTTAAAACTAATAATATAAAATTATAAATAACTAAGTAATTAAACCCATATAAAATATAAATAAAACTAAAACTACATAAAACTCTCATGAGATGATATCCAAGATCTGATGACCCATGAGACATTTCTGGGAGGGATCCTCAAAATTAAATCAGAAAAAATCATAATATGGACAAACCAAATCTAACAAAAACAATAAAAAATATGTCACAACTTATAACCAAAATCCAAAAATATAGAATCAATCCCTAAATAGGACTAAAACATATTCTTTGAAAATGGTTTTAAAATTTCTCACTTTTAACATTGAAAATCCAGTACATTTGTTAAAGTAATTTCAAAATCCAAAAATTTAGTAAAAACTCAATAAAATATTTAGAAAGAATTTATAACTAATTTTATCACTCCTAAACCATTATCCATTTTCCAAAAACACCAATACCCAAAAAAATTTACCTTCCAATAAACATTCAAATTATCAAATTTCAATAATCACCAAAAGGCATAAAAATAAATATGATCAACAAATTATTTTAAAAAACAATTTTCATAGTCAGATTTTTTTTTCTAAAAAAAATAAATTTATGAAATACCGCATAAGAATAAATTGAGATCACCTAGATTAGTTTATATAATCATTTTTCCTTTTTGAACCACCAGATCCACTTTATTTCTTTTAAGAAGATTTCCTTTTAATTTCTGAACCACCACTTCTTAAACATAAAATCAAATTTTAAAAACGGATAGTGGCCATAGATGGCCTGGATACAAGGTTTTGAGAGACATGTTTTAGTTATAGCATTCCTTTATTGATTTATAAAGAATCATTTACTCCGGATTCACATAGTTTTCTAGACCATGGAAGATCATTGAGTACCACCGGCTCAATTACCATTTTTCCACAGAGGTCAATGTATCAAAAATGGATAACAAAGATCAATGAACCTCTAATTTAATTATCAAAATTATATAATGAATAAAAAATAAAATCATGAAATCAAATTCATAATCCAAATTTCTTTAGGTAACTCAAGCTTCATCATGAGGGGTGGTGATCAGGCATTGAACCATAACCTACATCATGAGCCCTGATGAACTTATCTCCATATATTAGACATCCCAAATAATAATTGATAATTTCATTACCTTGGTACAATTTGGAACCTATTTCTATAATAACATCTTTCAAAAACTATCGCGATTCATTCCTTCATCGAACTCATGAGTTAGTCTATGTCATCCCCAAGGTGCATTCCCAATTTCCAAAGGGCGGTGTCAAGTTCCAAGGACATCATAATTTTGTTGTGGGAACAATTTATCCCCAAAAACTCTTCATGGGAAAAAAATATAAATATGTTAATAACATTTCCATATATTGTAATAAGACACCAGTATAAAATAATTATTTAAATATAAATGCAATAAAAAAAAACACACATGAAAATAAAGTAACTAATCCCCCCGCTTACCCAAGTCTCCCTGTCTTCAAAAGAAAACCATATCCAACTGTGGAACCCTCTTGCCCTCATATAGATATAACTACCCTCCATCCATATAAATGAATAAAAATTCATACATGGTCTATTTTATAAAATAAAATGAAGGAACAAAATACAAACATATCTCCATGGGACTATATGTGTCACTATCCACAACTAGAGTCTCAACACCCCCAAAGTTGTGATAAAAGAACACAAACATGAAAATAAGAAGTAATTATAGAAATAAGACACCACACGAGGGAAAATGGACCACACAATCAAATTAACCATCTATACAATAACTATTCACCCCATTAATATGCATAATAGGGAACACACATGGTTAGTCTGCATGGTTACAATAACCATGCACTAACTGTATGAAATAGAAATGAAAATAATTGTACAACACACTTATAATTATCACACATTTAGTCTAAAAATTCAGTCTAAAAGTTTTCCTTACCACTACATCCAAAAATTTAAAATTCTGAGAAGGGTTCCCCCATAAACTAATCACCAAAACTGAAAAAGAATTATTAATTTAAATAGTAATAATTATAATGGTCGGGGTGTAAATCTTTCTAAAAAGATTAATATTTAGATTCAGCAATAACTAAATATTTCACATTTGTAAAGGCAAAAATAACATATAATGACATAAATATATAGATGAAATGGTAAATAAATTTTGTCCTTATATATTATAGATACCATAAAGTTAAACTTAATATTGATGTGATGAATGTTATAAAAAATATTTCAGATAAATTTATTGTAATATTTCTAGTTATTAATGTTAAGGCTAAGGTTAGTTTGAAGGAATTATTGGAATTAATCCCAATGGGAATATTTCTATTTTTATCTCCCATAACTATAGTAAAGTGTAGATAATCTTCCCAAGATTTTCATATATTATAAAAGAGGGATAATATCCAATTTTCTCAATTCTTAAGGGTTTCAATGCACATGAGGGCTATTAATAAAATATGGAAAATATCGTGTTGATAAAATATTCAATATTAGTATGAATGAAATCCCACGATTATCATGATATGATTCCAGAAATTATTTGGGTTTCATTACATGTAATATTATCTATCCATGCCATAATTATTATCACTAGGTTGTATAGTTATGTGATGAATCTGAATTCATTGAAAAAACTGAATTATAAAGAATTTGATACACATTTTAATGTAGAAATAGGATTTACAGTAATTTTATTAATATAATTATATAATTATTGATTTATTTGGTGATACAAGTACAGCTATGTAGACTTATATACTTATGTTTAATGTATGATTTTGAAAGTAATTGGAAGATATTTAAGGGGTATATTATGAATCAGCATCGACTATAGGCCCCCATTATTGAAAATTATATCTTTTAAGATGTGATATAGTTATATAATGAATACTTAATTTAAAGTCAAGAAACTTATTTTGTCTATATCTCAATATTAATGATTTCTTTTTGGGGGATTTGTGATCTATGGATCAAAAATAATGTCACTGATAGTTGAGAAGATAATGATCTCAAATTTAAAAATCTTGTATAACGTAAATGAGGTTAAATTATTTATAACATCACATTTTAATGAATTAAAATAACATTATATGAAGAATAAATACATGTGGATTCTTAATGATATTAAAAAAATATTCCATGGTTTAAAGAGAACATGAATCATGTATCCAATACATGATAAAAAACAAGACGGTTAGCTGGTAACTGTTGTTTAAATGTGAAAACATGGTCAAAGCATGACATTAATGGCTATATAGTTTACACCAAAGACCAGGGAAATTGACATTTATTTCCAAATAAGAGTGGATTTTTCTTCACTAAATCAACTCATTTGTGAACTATAATAGATTAAAAACCAATCGGTACATCCATTTCATATTACTATGTTTTTAAAGATATATGGGAAAATGATTATATGAAATATTTTGTACTTGAATTCAAGTGTAACTATGTTGTTGGTAGAAATAGATTTAAACATGATTAATTTTGAGTTACACTAATAGATATTTAAATATTGTGTTATATAGATAACCCTTTTTCATGGAAACACATAAAAACCCAACTTTTTATGTTATTGATCCAACAAATGATAGGTTTTATATTATTTTTTTAGTTAAAAAATACTGTGGTGATGAAAAAAGGTTTATATGTTGATAAGTTATGTGAAATCCATACATCCATCATAATATTATCAGTAGATACTAATAACCATAACATAAACCTGGTTTGTTATATATAGACATATCATGAATAGGGAAATGGGAAAACAATCTATTAATAATTTATTATTAGTATGTGCACTACATATTTATTACCTATTTAAATTTCCAAATTTTAAAAAATATGAAATATATGTATATATATAGTATATTATTTATTTAATTTATAATTTTTAAATAAATATAATTTTTAATACTATAAAACAAATTATATAAATAAATGAATTCTGTTTTGATATTATAATAATTTTTTAATATCTATTATGTTTAGTTTTCTTCTATTAATAATATTAAATATATCATAAATGTTGTAAGAATACATTTTTTCAATTATTTTAACTACATATATTCTAATATGTTCTTTTTGATTAGTTTTGTGTGAACAATTTTCCAATTTTGGTTAAATTTTATATTAAAAATGGTATATTTATATCATAATTTAATGAATGTTTTATAAGTTCATTCAAATGAAAATGTATAATCAAATGGATGTGTCGTCTCAATCTTCTAGTACGATTGCTATTGTAACACCCCAATTTTTTTTAAAATAAAACTATGTTCGATAGCGTATACAACATGAAAGAGTGAGTCTAAATGAAGCATGATATATTATTATTTTAATATGATAACTATAACCTTTCCATTAAATTAGTATGTATGTATAGGATTATATATTTTATGAAATATCTATAAATTCCCCACTCAATATAAATTTATTGAAACATTATTTTTAAATAATTACTCATTTTTTAGTAAATTCATTCGAAATATATTTTCTTCCAAAATGGATTTTATTTATTTTCATGAGAAAATAGTATAATTAACTTCTATAACATTTAGAAATATTTTTTTATAAAAATTATATCATTTTTAAATGATTATATAAACATTTTAATTTGAAAAAATATTGAGATTATCCTGAAATGTTTGATTTTTCAATGAATAGTGAAAAATATTGATTTTTATTAAAAAATTTATTATATTTTAAATTGATTACAAATTCATATTCTATTTTAGATTTGTTTTAAAATTTAATTTTTTCCTTTTAATTAAATATAATCTAATTATATCCTCTATAATTAATATTATAATTCAAATTAGTATAAACAAATATTTAAAAATAAAGAGGTATTTTTTTTGAAAACATAGTTTTTAGCACGTTTTGCAGGTTAAATTTTAAATAAATTATAAATATTATATGAATTTAATATTAAAAAACATGTTACATTTTTGAAATAATAAGGTATAAATTTTTAAAATTGGTCCACTCTATCTTTTATCATTTTTAATATTAATTATAATAAAAATTTATTACCGCGATAAGGGTAAATCAGGCAAGTAAGGTTAAAAATAATACGATAAGAACTCTAAATTGACCCTAAAACCTACCTTAATCCCATTAGATGAATAAATTATGTAAATTTACATCCAATTATTTTATCTGTTTACATTTAATTCCATGTTTCTTTTATTCTAACTTCTATAATATTTAATTAAAAATAAAAAAACAAAAATGAAACGTTCTTGAATTTAATAACTATAAAATTTTATGATATGGATAAATAAAACTTATGTTATATTATAAATATTCATTTTAAATATAAATCATTTTTTATCATGATAAATTATTTTTAATTTTTATTAATGAAATAATTACCTTAAGTGATTATGAAACTCTCACACAATATTTATTCAATTAACAAGAAAATAAAACAAATATCTTAAAAATAAAAAAATTGTGGTTTTAAAATAATTATTTAGAATAATATATCATTTTATTGATGTGTTAAAATTTTATTTTAAAATTACATTTCATTCATGTTATTTTCAAAGTAGAATTAAAAGAGTATATCAAAAAAATGACATTAATGATATTTTATAATAAATAATATTTTAATAAATGATTTAAAATTACTAAAGATACTATCTCCAATTAAGTGATTTTTATATGGTTTTAAATAACACCCATAGGATATTATTGTTCAACTACCCTTTTATATTATCTATCTTGACATCTAAATCATAATTTTTTTTATCATGATAATTGTTAAAAAGGGATAACATGGGTTATAACAAAGAGATAAAGGAAAAAACCTAAGCTAAACTGGTAAAATTTTTATTAGATGAGATTATTTATACCCATAATTAAAATATATTCTAATTTTTTGGTTTTATTCTTTTAAAACATGAAAAATAATTTATATTAATTTTAATATTTTAAGAAATTTCCAAAGTGCATTTCCAGGCATTTATAAAATGGTACCTCCTCCCATATTTTATACACTATTAAAAATCCTTTAGGTTCAACCAATCCCTACCCAAATAACTTTATTACTTCCCTAAACTCGTCCTAGATTCCTTATTTTTATTATAATATCATCTGAGGAAGGTTTTTGGTGTAAACCAAAAGTTTTTTTTGTAGTAGTCGTTTCATTTTTAAACAAGTGTTTTTATTTTATTTCTTCTTCTTATATCCTCAAATATCATTCAAACATGATTAAATAATAAAAAAATTATTTTATATATAATTATTTTTAATTTTTAATGGATTAATATATATACATATCCTCTTCCATCAAATAATAAAAATGAAATCATTGATCACATGTACGATAATCTATCGCCTCATGAACCTATGTAATTAATTTTAGAACATTTCTTCTCATGATTGGATATAATGATTCATTTTATTTACATATATAATTTTAATGAAATAATTATACCTTTTTAATGATAGTATCACATCATCCTTTGCACATTACAATCTGGTGTAAAATGAAAACGTCACTCATGCATACATATGGACTACCACGTCCATGAAACGATGTGATTATTTTTTTATTTTATTTTGATATGGATTTTCATAAGGATAGTTTTAATGAATATATATGATCTCTACAATATATTAATGATTTAAAAGGTTATATTCTTTTTATAAATGATTTTATAACATATATCAAAAAAATAAAAACAGTAATCATGCTTACGTAAGACCTACCATCTCCATGAATGGTTTAATTATTTTTCTTTATATATTTTATGGATTATTATAAATAATTATATAATGAATATATATGATATTTTAATTATTTTAAACATTCTATAGATAATGTAAACATGATCAAAGTAAAATAATCAAAACTAAAAAACTAAACATTCTTGAAAAATGAAGTAGTTATTACCCGGAACAAACATTTTAACAGGGAATTGTTAATAATTAGGTGATAAAGGATTATAATTAAATAATATTTGGTATGAAATATATTATTATGGTTATTTAATACATACAATAAATCTATATTAATTATACATAATTATCATACATATATGAATGTAGTCAAACCTGAGGTAAGAGTTTCTCGTCTCACTTTGTTTTCTATGGGACTTATGGCATAATCACCACATATTTATATTATGTGATGTATATAATGACATTTTTATATGATATATCATTATTATATTTATATTAATGGTATTTAATGTTTTATTTTATGATTATTTATTTCATAGATGTCATGATTCAAAAGTTACTAATGCGACGAGGGTTTATTTCACAATCTCATCATTATTCAAGATTATTTAGTTTTAAGTATCTAATGGGAGGAATTATTTGAAACTTAATTATTAAAACAAATAGTTTTTCTTATTATATGGATATTTCTATAAATTAAGATTTTTACTTTCATTTTTCACTTTTTATATACTTAAGATATCAAAATAATGTTTAAAAGGATATTCGACCTTTTTTTTAATTGGTCAGGAATATTTCTATTTCATGTCCATATTTCCATTAAAATGTATAAAATGGAGTTTTTAATGTTCTATAGTTATTTTTTAAAGACATTTTTATCAAAGTTTTACTTTTTTACAAATTTTTTTATTTTTTTCTTTTTGTCGTTTTTCAAACGAGGTGGTTTTTGACCTTTTTAAAAAATGGTGAAAGGGATTTGTTAAATTATAGGGCATGAAAGGACTTCCCCAAAAACATACCGACTCATTAATTTAAATATCCCTTTAAAATTTGATAAAATTATTTTCAATGAATTTTTTTCCATAATATTTGTAATAATTTTAGATTTTAAATAAGTGATTATAAAGTGAAAAGTATATTTTCATCAAGAAATTTTCCCAAGATATTTTTAATGTATTTTAATCTATGTAAGAATCCATTATTGAATATTATGACTAATAAAGGATTAAATATTTTATTAATATCCACCATATTATTTTTATGAATTATAATGAACATGATTAGGGAAAGTATTGATATTTTATATGCTAGTTCTTCCAATACAGACAGTTATTATTTTTTATGGTATGTTGATTATGTAATGTTGTTTATTCATTTAATGAATGAATTTAAAATATTAAGTGAAATGTGGGATGCTTAATTAAATAGAACCTAGATGTATTGGTATGTCTCATGAGACATACTAGATAAGGTATTTCTATGAGACATTACCCATTTATGTAAGATTTCATGGAATGTGGGATTGATAGTAGGTTTCAGTTATTCTATATTAAAATTTTCATCATTATTAAATAATTTATTGATGTACATGAAATTATTTGAATAGTTATAATACCATGGATAAGTTTCTATCATATGTGATTATTTATATGGAATCATTTTATATTCATTTACTCGAATAATATTAATCTTCATGCTTGTGTTATCGAGTTAATATAATTTATGTTTAGTTATTTACATTACCATATTAATTAAGTGTTATTTAATCATCATTTCCTCCCTTGTACATAATCCATACTGATAATCTGATATCACCCTCATTTTATTTCCTTTTTCAAGATAATAAGAATCAATATTTGAATGTGTTTAATTATGAAGAATATTTATTCTCACTTTGTTTTTATTTTATATGTTTAGATGTAATATGAGAATAAATTATGTAAATATTGTACCCATAGTACTATAGAATTTGGTCCGTGCAGATGAAATTATTTGTATCTTTTTTAATTTAATAATGAAACCATTGGATCTAGGTTAAAGGGGTTTGGAACTTAGTAATTGGCATCAGAGGATGTTTAGTATAAACCATGGTGATAATGTTTATGAAATTTTTTTATGGAATATAACTCGGTAACAAAATTTGAGGCTAAGTCTATATATATAAAAATATACTAAAGATTTCATAAGGTAGATATTATTTGGGTTTCCTTGAAAGACATCCATATTTGGATATTAAAAATGGATACAGTTTTGGATAATATTCATCTTGGGGTAACAAACCCAAAAATAGTTGGTTTAGTATATATCAACTATCATTATAGTGTATAGAAATTGTGCCATTACTACACACCTATTTTTACACTTTCAGGTGATATTCTTGGGTCAATTCACATTTTATTTGTGAACCATCTTGAAGGATTTGGATATATTATGTTCATGGATGAACTAGGTTAAAACTATAGTATCATATATTGAAAATATGGAGCGATGATTTAAACATCGTATAAATTATGTTCCATAATTAGTATTATTATTTCCCACACCATGATTTTTTTTAGGCAATGGATGGAATAATAAGGAATGAATTTAACACTGAATATGTCGGAAAATGTGGTGATTTTTAGAAAAAATGGGTTTATGATTATAGTTTCTGATGTTGATACTATTACTAATCATGTATCATGATATATGATTAAAAAAATACCTTAATCGACTCTTTGACTCACTAAAGAAGAGAAGGTTGGAATATGCTAAGAGCTTGGGTAAGAGAGACCCTATAGGAATGAATGTTTAATTTCTATTTTGTACTAAATGTTTAAAGGGAAACCCATGAGATTATATCAATAGAATAAAAATATGTTTCATATGTAGAAAATAAGGGCATAAATAAATGAATTATGAAGAAAAAATGAGGTGTTTAGTAAAGAGAAATAAATTTCATCTCAGATATCTAATTATAGTTTATTGTCATAAATGTGGGGAACCTGGGTACTATCTATGTAAATTCCCTATTCTAAAGGTTAAATCATAGACTCAGTAAGGACCTATGTTATACTAGTTATTTAAGTGATAGTATTTATGTTTTTATCTATTGGGATTTAAAAATAATATCGTAGATATTTTTTTTTCAATGGTATTTCAGTGATATTAATTATAAAACATCAAAGAGTTATTTGACAATAGTTATTATTTAAGTATTTGATAAATATTTTTGAATGGTACTGATAACTAAGAAAAGTGATTTAATGTTATGTTTATACTTTTAGAAAACAAATGATTAAGGTAAGGACAACCTAAAATATATAACTACTGTTGAGTTTATAATATTTAGATAGGACAAAAATATGATTTAAATTGATGAAATAAATGGGATAAAAACTTCATAACAATGTGATTTATTTAATATTTGGTGAAGTTTATTTCATATTTTATTTATGGAATATATTCAATAGTCAGTGATTAATAAGTTCTATGTTAATTTTTTGACCCATATATGACTTGATGTGAGATTAAATTAGGAGTTATAGATTACACAACGAGTTTATAAGTTTATGTTTGATCATATATTCAAAGGAATTGAAACCCCATTTGAGGTATTAAGAAATTATATTTTGAGGTAATTTAAAATTTTAACTTGGTTTTAAAAATATTAATTAGTTGAGGTTTAAATAATATTTTTTTACTATATGATTTGATATTAAGTTAAATAGATAGGGATATTTAGATATTATTGATGGTTGGAAAGTGATTCTTTGATAAAGTAATATATTTTTTAGATATATGTGGTCATGTGAAGGACTCCCTTTTTGGTTAGTTTCTAAATTTTACTTGTGATATTTTGGTGATGATCACTACATTATAACATCATATAATGATTTATCATGGTATATTGGGTGTTTTTTATTTAGGTTGAGATATATATAACTATTATATTTTGGATGTGATTTAACATGAATGATTATATGAGAAGAATGTCAATAATTTTGTATAAATTTAAATTGAAAGGTGTAAGATAACTTTTGAAGATAGAACATTATTTAATGTTGATTTTAACAAGGTTATTTTGAATGAAGGGACATTTATGAACTGATCAATGTTTAACCGTTTATATTATTATTTAAATTTCATATTTGAATTTATTATTTCATCCTATGAGGGATTATACATTTTTGATATTATCTTAAAATATGACAAAAATTTTGTTTTGGTTAATATTTAATGATATTAGGAACATCTTGATATTATTTTATGGATTATTAAGTCAATTATAGTTCTCATAGATTAAACAAATTCATCTCCAATATTCAATATTTGTTAAAAAAATATGAGATGGTGGTGGGAAAAGAACTTGATATAAAAATTTTATCATATTATATTTATTTTTGATGAGTCAATGTATGTAAAAAAATCTTTGGTTTATAGTTTTATTATCCTTAACTTTATCATGGTCATTCAATTTCTTATGATAAATGATCTCTATAACTCTCTGTCATTATTTGGAAATTAATTTTTTCTTCCTTGTCTATATTTTCACTTTGCACTAATGTTCTAATATTTGGAACCATAGTTATGGGATGACCATTGTGTTTTATTTTCCCACTATCCAAGAGGAAGTTCTATTAATCCCTTATACAATGTGGGATTCTAATGAAGGTATTTTCAGATGTCAAAACCCTATTTTACCAATACCATATTTTGAGTTGAGAATTTTTAATTTATTAAAATTGGGAATAATGTAACACCCGAATATTTTTTTAAAATACCAATATGTTTGATAACGCATACAATATGAAACCACATGCTAAATGAACCATGAAATATAATTATTTGAATATGATCATTATAATATAGATATTAAATGGGAGGTTATTAATAATATTAATTGATTTATGAAATATATAGAAATATACTACTTATTATAAATTAATTATTAAATTATTTTCAAATAAACACTCAATTATTTTGAAGTTGTTTTATTGTCCAAAATTATGTTTTCATCAAAAATGGATTTAATTTATTTTTAGGAAAAAATATTAATTTTATTTTATGGATATATTAGAGATGTCAGTTTATAAAAATGATATCATTTTTGAAATCATAGTATAAAATTTTTATTATAATAACTTTTTTAGATTCTTCTAAAAAGTTTGATTATTCAATGAATAATTAGAAATTAATGATTTCTAATGGAAAATATATTTTCATTTACTGTGTTTATAAAGAAACATTCTATTATGAATTATATTTATATTTTATTAGATTATTTTTATTAAATAAAATAAAGTAAGAATACTTTTAATTATTTTTATAATTTTAATTGTTATAAATACATTTTTATACTTAAAGATACATTTTTCTAGAAAAACTA
Organism: Viscum album; assembly: GCA_963277665.1. NCBI lineage: Eukaryota > Viridiplantae > Streptophyta > Magnoliopsida > Santalales > Viscaceae > Viscum > Viscum album. The sequence goes on from OY728137.1 coordinate 121,612,699, forward strand.
TTATTATCTCATTTTGTTGGTTTAATTTTGAGTAATATTCTACCAATTTTGTGAATTAAATCTTTAAAAATTAATTAAATATCAGTAATAATGAGTTATAAATTCTCTAAAGTGTTATTTTTAAATTTTAGTCACTATGAAGAGTAACTATAGTAAATTTTTATTACCATGGTATGGGTAAATTGGCTAATTAAAGATAAAAATAATATGACAAAGACTAAATATTGTCTCTTAAAGTGGGTTTTATACTATTTCTTTTATTGTATTTGGTCTATTTACAAATAAATATTGTATATATGTCCACTTGGGGGCATATTTCATGATTTTTACCATCATAAAATTTAATTAAATTATAAGGAATTTTTTTTCATTTTCTTGCTTTAAATATCTATAAGAATTTATGCTGAGGAAAAAAGAAACTTATGTTTCGTTGTAAATATGCAGTCTAAATATATATTTTTTTATCATGGAAATTTATTTCTATTTTCTATTAATGAAATAATTAACTTAATTTCTTTTACATCACTGACATGATATTAATTCAATTAATAGAAAAACTGAATAAATGATTTTAAAAATATTGAAAGTAGTATAAATTGAAACAATTATTGTGTTCAAAAATTTTATTAGATAAATATTACATTTTAGTGATTTTTTAAAATAATATATTTTATAATATTAATTGTATTTTGATTTCGTAGTCAAATTAATTTAATATTTAAAATAATGGCATCAATGATATTTTAAAATAAATAATATTTTATTCAATAATATAAAATTCATAAACTTCCTCTCTTTGTCCAAGTGATTATTATCTAGATAAAAATTTCATCCATGTCCAATTTAAATTTTAACTTCCCCTTTATATTAACTATACTACCCCCTCAAGACTAAAATCATTGTTATATCAATAATTTTCCAAAAGGGTTAACGTGCATTAAAACAAAGTGCTAAGGATACAAACCAAAACTACACATGTAAATATTTAATAGGATGAAATTATTTTGATTCAAACTCATAATATTTTATAATTATATCAGTTTGGAACCTTTTTCTAATGAAATTAAATTTATATTAATTCATTATTTCATGAAATTCAAAAAATGACCCTCTCCTTGCTTATAAAAGGGTGCATCCTCTCTTATTTTATTCAAACATAAAAAATATGTTTAACTAGAAAATATCTACCCAAATATCATTCTTAATCACCTTACCATATTCTATATACCTTTTTTGATTATAAAATTCTCTAAAGAAGTATTATGGTGTAAACCTGAAGAGGTTGTATGAAGAAGAAGTATCGTTCTTAAATGAGTGTTTTTGTCTTATTTATTCTTCAAAATACTTCAAATAATATTCAAACATGATGAAATAATAATGAAAATAAATTCCATATACTAATATTTTATTCCCTCAATGCAATATCCTATATCTATATCCTCTTCCATGAAATTGGAAACAAAAGCCTAGATCATGTGTATGGCGGACTAACACATTGTGAACTGATATAATTTGTTTTCCAAAAAGCTTCTCATTGATGGATATAATGATGGATTTGAAATAAATATATGATATATATGATATATATGATATATTTGAACTTATAAAATTATAATATCACATATATCATTATACCTTCCTATCTATAGGAAAACGACAAGGTCGCTCATGATTATATGTAGACTACCACCTCCATGAAGTGACATGATTTGATTTTAATTTTATTTTTAGATGGATGGTAATAAGTATATATTTTCAAAATATTTTTGATATTTATGACATATTAGTTATTCTATTATGGTGAATTACTATTAATATTTTTTTCAATACTTTTAAAATATCAAAATAACGTTCATGCGTACTGTCGACCTACCATCTCCATGAATGGTGGAATTTATTTTTTTATCTCTATATTTTATGCATTATTATAAATAAATATATAATAAATATATATTTTTTTTATCATGTTTAATATTATTGATATTATTTAACCATTATCAAAGTTAAAGGAATGAATATACCAAACTAAGACATTCCTGAAAATGAAGTAGTAATTATTCAGAACATTGATTTTAAGAATGAATTATTAATAAATAGGTGATAAAATGTTATAAATAAATCATTTGAGGTATGATATATATTATTATGTTTATATAATATATAAATAATAAATCTATATTAATTATAAATGAGGTTCAGAATAACTTCATGGAAGTTAACCTTGAGGTAAGAGTTTCCTGCCTCACTTTTATTTCTGTGAGACATACTCTATATTCACCACTAGTTTCATTTATGTGGTGTACATACTACACATTTGATTGGATATATCATGATTAAATTTATATTCATGGTATTTAATGTTTCATTTTATAATTATTTCATTCATGAGGATTATGATTCAAATGTTACCAAAGTAGTAATGATTTATTTCACAATATCATCATTATTCAAGGTTGTTTATGTATAAGTCTTCACTGGGGGAATTATTTGATATTTCTATCTTAAACAGAATATATTTTCTTATCCTTTAGTAATTTTTATAAATTAAAATTATACCTTTAATTTTCCACTCTTTAGTTACCCAAGATACCAAAATAATATTTTTAAGGAAAACTATCATTGTTTTTCTACTCGATCTTGAATAATTCACATATATGCCTAGATTTTCTTTAAAAGAACTAAAACTGTGTTTTTAACAATATAATATTACTTAATAATGATTTTTCCAATTTTTGACTATTTTAATATTTTTTAAAAGGAATATTCTTGGAATTTTTCAAATGAGGCACAACCTTTTTACAAAAGTGTGAAAGGAATGTTTTTTAACTTATATGACATGAATGAAATTTCCTCATATCATGGAAACTCATTTAATTGAATATTACATTACATTTGTGTTTTTAAATTAAATTATTTTCATAATATTTGATAAATTTTTAGATTTTGAATGAGTGATTTCAAATTGAAAAGGGTATTTTACTCATGAAATTTTCTTATGGAGTTTTGAAAGTATTTTTATCAATTTCAGCATCCTTTATTTAAACTTATGATTTAATGTGATTATTATATTATTATAAAATCCATCATATTTCTCTATATGGTTTATAAATAGTTTGACCGGGGAAATTATTGATATTCCATATGAAAGATCTTTTAATATGGAGAGTTAATTATTTTCAATGAAAATTAATTAAGTTATGTTATTTATTTATATTATGCATATAATTGATATATTATGTTATCATTGGGGTGAAAAATTACATATCACCTTGATGTATCAGTAGGTAACATGACACAAAATAGATTGGGTACTTGGTAGAAGGCTTACAAATTTATGTAAGATAACTTAGCATGAGGCGTCAATGATAAGTTTCAAATAACCAAAATTCTGAATTCCATCATTATGAAATTAGTTATTCTATACTTGTCATTATTTTAATTGTTATGATATATATGGATAAGTTTATAACTAGTGAAATTTTCTATGTGGAATTATTTGATCTTCATTTAATCATGTCATATTATTAGTCATAATCAATTTATTGATTAAATGTAATGTCTTTTCCAGTTATTTACCTTTACATATTGATTATATATTATTCTTCACAGATATATTATAATATATGTGTAACTTCCCACGTTTTAAGAAAGAAACACTGTTTTATACACCGCATCAAACTTAAAAAAAACTAAATGTTACTATGACTCCTTATAACCTAGCTATTAAAATAGAGAGAATGAACAATAATAATTGATTTATGAAAATATTTGTCTCACACAAAAATATATATATATAATTAGTTCTTTTGAGAATAAATATCTATAAAAGAATATAAAAAACTTTTTAATTAAAAGGAAATGTTTTTTCTTGAAAAAAATTAAATGAAAATAAGTGAGTTATCAAAATAATTAAATAACTATTTATCGATTTTATTAAGGAAATATATCTGATATATATTCAATTTAATATTTAAAAATCATCTTATATGTTTTTATGGAAAATATATAAGAACAAAATAAATATTGGGCATAAAATAAGTATTTATCAAAAAAGAATTTTTAACATCTTTTGATGGAGAACAAATTTTAAATCTTGTTTTTAACACTTCTATAAACTATATTTCACAAAATAAATTTATCCTTTGGAAGTTGAAGATTTGAAATTAAATTTTTTCAAATATTTGTCTTTTTTCTGACAAAATTCATATTTTAATGAATATTGAAAAAATTGAAGTTTAATTTAAAACTTATTTTTCATCTAATATATTTATACTGTTAGATTATAAATTTAATGAGTTTTAAATTATAATTGGATTAATTTTTAATATTCTAATTCTATTTTGGTCATTTTGAGTAATTTTACATTAAATTTTGATATAAACACACATCAATCTTTTGATGTTTCATACTATTAAAAAATAATTTTCTTATTTTAAAAATGAGAATTAATTTTAAATTAATTACTATAGCTTTTGTGGTTTTTATTGAAAAAAATGGAATCCATATTTGGAATCAGAAGAAAAAAATTATGTAAATATGTCCCTTTTATTTTTGGACATGATGAATTGTAACTTTAGTAATTATATTTATTTACAACGGTTAAAGGGTAAATCAACTAAAATTGGGTGAAAATAATATTGTAAAAACATAAAAATATCCAAACAACTATCCTAATCCTATTGGATGAGATATTTCCAACTAATAATATCGTGGGTATTAAAATTTGGCCTTTTTTAATCTACTTGGGTGTGATTATGACTCTTATAAGTATTATTTAAAAGGAAAGGAAAATATGTTATAAAAATATATCTTCTAACCAGAACAATTTTAATATTGGATAATATAAGTGAAATCTTAGACTATAAATATTGAATAGAAATCTAAAAATATATCCTACATCATGGTATATTATTTATAATTTTTAGAGATTAAATAATTAAACTTAATTATGACACAATGATGATGCATTTATTTCTTTATTTATGATGGAATCAAATAAACGATATTATAAATATTAAAATAAATATTATTTGACATAATTAATGTCATAAAAGATTTATATTGGTGAACATGGAAGGTTATAAGACTATTAAATGGTTTTTTTCAAAGTTATATCTCTTTTTATATATTATTAAAATTCAATAAAATTAAATATGTAAAAATTCACATAATTGATGTTTTAGAAAAATAGTAATTTATTAAATTATTCTAAAATCCTAAAAATATATTAAAATTATAAATTGAAAATGGTAGGGTATAAAAGTTCTTTAATGATCCAATTATTTTACATTGACCACATATATGTAAAACTAATATCATCTTAATAAATAAATTGTTGTTACCACAATTAAAATTAAAAGAGAAAAATTGTGGGTAAACAAAAAGGATAAGGTTTAAAATAAAATCAATACATGTCTAAAAATTACTAGATTAAAATAATTATAACTATAAACATCTTATATTATACATATCTCATGTTGGATCCATTTTAATTAAAAAAAATAATTTATAACAATTTAATAATTTAAGATCATCAAAGGGTTCCCCTTTTCTATCCTATAAAAAGGTACCCTCTCCTCTCTAATTCTCACACTACACGAACACTTTTTTTCATCCAAGACCAACCCAAGGAATAATTTTTTGTATAATCCAAAAGAAGTTTACTAATTAAGAGGTAACACCATCCCTCATGGTTTTTATTTTCATTTACATTATCGACTCCATAAACTCTTATTATTATACAACTAAATAACAAAATCAGTATAAAAAATATAATAGGATTTTATTTCTAGGGATTAAATATACACACACACACACACATATATTTAATGGTTACTGAATATATAGTTTCTTTTTATGGGAAACTACTACCTCATGAAACAATGAATTATTTAATTTTCCCCTACCACTTCTCATAATGGCCATTATAGTGGAAAATATTTTTTTTACAGATTATATATATTATATTTATATTTTCTATATTATTCTGTAATTTTTATTTATAACTTACCTTTATGTTTTCCTTGTTATTTATACAAGATAATTTCATTTGAGGAAGTGTGAACTACAGCCCCCTTGAAGCGATATGACACGTTCCCACTAAACATGGAACATATAATTGACGGTTTTATTAAAACTATGAGAAATATATGAAATTAATATAATAATCATATTATAACATACATTTATATCATTTTATAATTATTATTTTAATATGACAAAAAATGAAAGTAGGGTTCATGCGTACGAAGAACCTACTATCTCCACAAATGGTGTGTTTCATTTATTATCTCCAAAAATTATGGATTATTATAAATAAAAATATACTATATATATGATATTTAAATCATGAATAATATTCTATAGATGATGTAATTTTGACCACATTGACAGTTTATGTCAAAACAAGTTTATTTTTTACTCAAGTATAGAATATCGATCAAACATCTAATATGAACATAAATAGTTATGCAATTTTTAAAACATGGTAATAAGTTATATAGAAGGAATAATAAAAATGAAAAAGTTTCTCAAGAATTTATAAGTTATCTTATGTATATTATTCATGAAAATAAAGAATGTATGAGACACATCAGACTCAAAGTAAGGGAAATATTTACTCAATCTCTATTCATTGAGTTAAATATCAATGTCATTGGTTTCGTTTTTTAACGAATTAGTGTAAATTACCTATGATTGTTTTTAAAATAATATCAAATTATATTTGGTGTATTTATATTTTTCACACATATGTATTTCATTGATTTATCCTTATTGTAGTGATACGATCTTTGTAAGGGTTTTTATCTCAATATACTTTAATTAAGGAATTTCTTGATAATATGTACCTTTATTCTTTAATAAGGTATATATACAGACACTATGGGATTTCATATCCATATTTTATCTATTGTAATGTAATTTAATGTTTTTTAAATGTATTAATTCATAAATATAAAGATTTAAATATTTGAAGTGGTATGTGACACCTTGAACCTTTAATGATTTAATTATAAAATATTTTTCTTCGTGATATTAATTTACATATTTATTTTTATTGATATAAACGATTATACAAGACATTTTATGTCTATATTAAATTTCTTTAAATTTTTTCAAAAGGAATCCTTTTATACAGATCATTTTACTTTCTATTTGAAATGAAAAACAAAATGTTTTTCTTGTATATGACGACAATGACTTCTCTACTACTGTAACTGTTACTTGATATTTGGCTTCCTATATAAGACATAACGTTTTTAAATTGGAAGAATATCCCTTATTCACTTTTTGTGTATTTTGGTATTGAAATTTGGCTTGAATGTGGATTTACTATTTCAATATCATGAAATGATTTCTTGTGATTGCAAATGAAAAATTATTAGTGAAATGTTGATAATTGAAATATTTTATATGTTATGATTACATAATGGTACTTGGACATTTTATGGGTGGTTACATGACAAAAAAATATGGGTGGTTATGTGATAAACCAAATAATAGGGGTTCTGTGATAAACCAAGGATGTGTGGTTGCATTATAACATCCAATGCATTCGGTATGGAAGTAATCTGTATGGATATTCTATTTAGCGATATTTGTTGAAGTTGACTGTATAGTTATTCCATTTATGTAAGGTTATGTACCAAGTTACCTTTATATGCTATATGTTTTTTCTGTGGGTTTTATGTTAATATTTCAACAAAAAAAAGGTAATAAAAGAACTTATATTCAATAAACAATATTTACTACTTCATAATGGTGAAAATTATTAATTTATGATTTTTTTATTCATCGTTTACATGTTTTCTCAATGCTAATAGTTTTCTTTCTTTGTGTATCCATCACCGAGGTTTATGTGATCATGCCATGTTTTGGAATAGTTTTCATAGGATTTAAAGGATAATTGAGTCAATGATGAGATAATGGAAATGTTATTATGTTTAAAGATAAAACAAAACCATTTTTCTTTATTAATAGTTTTTGTTTTATGAAAAAAATGTACAGTGAGTAGAAGTTTATACATTATAATATTTAAGTTCTTATGTATGAGTTATGGTTAATTATCAAAATATATAAACCTAAAATAACTAAAATGTAAATTAAAGTAAAATTATTGACTTAACTCATGTTTAACTAATGTTTAATGTCTGGGCCTTATAGTTGGCATCTGAAGATGGTTTAGACAACTTTGGAGATTAGGATGTTTCTTTAAGAGTTTGGGACATCATCATGACTTCATAATTTTAAGGTTTATAAAAAGCTAAATGTCTTATAATCCTCTTTTTAGGATTTATGATATAAAATAATAAGTTGAGTAATGGTATTTTTGGAGACATTCACCTTTGACGATGTTATGGGTTATTAGATTTTGGGTTAAAAAATGTGGAGTATGAAATAAACATTGTGGTTTGAAACAATTTATGCTAATTTTTGAGGTCATTATAATATTTTTGGAATATTGAAATAATCATATATTTTTAGAAAATGGAAAACCTAAAGGATGGGTGACAACCCGTCGCATCTGGCAAGGACGTGAGAATCGAACCCACAACTGAATGGTGATAAGGGTGCATTGCATACCAGTGGCCGACGTGAAGTCCCTGGTTAGTAATAATTTTTATTTTTAGTTAAAATATTTTATATAATATTATGAAGTTGATTTTGTGAACATATGTTTTATTAAATAGATATCCTTGGTATTGGAAAATGATATGGGAATTGAGTGATACATGTTATTTTGGACGACATTCACTATTTTTGGACCCCTATTTTCCATAGAAAAATTTAATACTATGACATTTTATTTGAGGAGTAACAGATTAATTTTATTTTTTAAGAATCTATGTTTTTATGGAGGACTTATAGTGATTTGGTTTTTTTATAGAAATTATTAACCCATCTTATAGAAAATATGATTATGTTAATTACTTTTTGTTATGTGACATTAAGAGTGTTTGATTTTATTAGGCGATAAATGTTAAAATTTATCTCAGAAGACTATGTTATCAAATCCATCTAATTTTTGGGTTTCAATCTTAGTTTGTATTATATTGAGTAATTTTATGGATAATTATTTATCAAACGGTCATTGTTGAACTTTGGATATTACTGTTGAATTTTGGAGATTAAAAGTATTTTTTTCTTCATATAATGATTTATTTTTTATGGGAATTATCTAATTTTATCCTAACCATCCCAGTATTTGTTTATATTTTAGTATAGGATGAATGTATATTTAATGTTTTTTGGATTATGTGATTCACTAGAAGTTAATTATAGTGCTTTAGGTGTGACCAAGTCATCATGAATACTCATCATTTGGGAAGAGATGAGTTTTTGGTAGAAATTTATTACAGTATGAAACTATACATAAAAAGTAAGTATGTTTTCTTATGCTATTAGTCAAGGTTTTAAATAAATTTCCCAACATTATGAAAAGTATCTTAAAATAAAAATCATTTTCCGTTTACATTTTCTGCTGCAAAATAAATGACTATTTTACCCATCACAGGTTTGTGGATTTCTGATTGGTAAATATCTCCAGATCAAGTTTTTTGTCACTCTCCATCAGAACATGAAACTTATTTTTTCTTCCATATTGATTTTTTCTTACATGGAATCCTAGTATGTGTTATCTCAGGTGACCTTTGTAGTTCTCTTTCATTCTTTTAAAGTGGTTGTTTTATTAACCCTTTTTTTCAATGTGGGATTACAATAAAGGTATTTTTAAAAGTCACACCCTAGTTAATGACCCCAAATTAAAAGTTTGAGGATGAAATTTAATAGGGTGTGGGGGTGGGGAGGATGTAACATCCTGAGTTTTATGAAAGAAACACTATGTTCAATAACATAAATGAAAAGTCATATCGAATGTAAGAAAAAAACTAAATATTATTATGATACATTACAACCTAGATATTAACATGGAATAATGAATTTTATTAATTTATTTTTGAAATTTTTTTACACATATATAAAATTAATTCTTTTTTGAACAATTACATATAAATGCAAATAATAACGTTTTTAGTTAAAAGAAAATGTTTTTTCTGAAAAACTATTTGAATTAAAATAATTGAGTATATAAAATAATAAAATCCAACATGATAGATTTTATAAATTAAATATCTTTATTTTATATTCAATTAAATATTTAAAATTCATATTATATGTTTTATAGATAATATATAAGAACAAAATCAATTTTAAGCATAAAAGAAGTAATTTTGAAAAAAACATTTTTACCGCCTTTTGATAGAGAACCTATTTTAAATCTATTTTTTGACACTTTTATAAGTTATATTTTAAAATTTAATATTTCTATTTGTATGAGAGAAATAAAAATCTATTTTTGTTGAAATTTTGGTTTTTTTGATAGAATTCATATTTTAATGAATTGTGAAAAATACTGCATTTTAATTCAAAACTGGTTTTATGCCTAAGTTGTTTATATTTTTATAAAATATTTTTAATTGGGTTTAAATAATAATTAGATTGATTTTTTATCATTTATTATAATGTTAATCATTGGATATAATTTCACAATGAAATTAGATATAAACGCATGTCAATCTTTTAATGGTTTTATCTTTTTGAAAACCTATTTTCTCATTATGAGAAAGAGAATTAACTTAAAATTAATCACTGAAACTTATTTGTTTTGAATTTGGAAAAATGGATTCCATATTTTTAATCATAAGGTCCAAATTATGTAAATATTTTCCATTTATTTATGGACATGATGAATAGTAACAATAGTAATTATTTTTATTTACCACAGTTAAAGGGTAAATCAGGTAAATAAGCGTAAAAATAATATTACAATACTATAAAACTACCCTAATACTTAAAATAATCCTATTTTATGAGATATATCCAACCATGAATACCATTGGGATGAAAATTTGGCCTTTGGAAGGCTCATGGGTGTGATTATGACACTTATAACTATTAATTTACAGTAAATGAAAATATGTTATAAACATATATCTTCTTACTAAAATAATTTAAATATATGTTTATATAAGTGATATTTTAGACTATAAATAGTCATTATAAATATAAAAATATTTTATACATCATGGTATTTTATTTTTGATTTTTATACATTGCATATTTATATTTAATCATGAAATAATAATGATACCGCGATTTCTTTATTAATGAAGAAATCAAATAAATGATATTTTAAATATTGGAATAAATATTATTTGTCATAATATATGTCATCCAAAATTTTTATAGGTTAATTTTAAATTTTATAAGACTATTAAATGGGTTTTTTGAAGTTATATCTCTTTTTATACTTTATTTAAATTCAATATAATGAATAGTGTAAAAATTGATATAATTAATGTTCTCTAAATATAGTAATTTATTTAATTATATAAAAATCCAAAAAATATTTTAAAATCACAAAGTGACTATGATATGGTATTTAAGTTAATTATTTAACAAATTATGGGAAATTTACCCCATATTAGACAAATTAATAACCTCTTAATAATTAAAATGTTGTTACAACAATTAAAACAAAAGGAAACCAATTAATGGTTAATCAAAATGATAACGTTAAAAATAAAATCAATAAATGTATAATAATTATTTTATGATATGATTTAAAAAATACCCATCTTATATAATAAATATCTCATGTTGGAATAATTTTAATTAAAAAAAATAATTTATATTATTTTAATAATTTTAGAGTTTCCATGGGTGTATGTTCCCTCTCATATAAAAATGTACCCTCTCTTCTCTAATACTGAAAATTTAAGAACCTATTGGTTGAGAAAATACATTCCCAAACCCCTTCCCGGAATTCCTACCCACATCCTAGAATCCTCCTGCAGTAAAAAATGGCTCCCAAGTAAGCCTTTTGGTATAAACCAAAAGATGTTACCAGATTTAGAGGTAACAGCTTCTCTCATATTTTTTAGTTTCATTTCCATTATACATTGAATAAATATTTTTATTATATGATTAAATAACAAAATTAGTATCCTAAATCTTCTATGATGTTTTTATGATTAGGTTTAAATCTACACTTACACATACCACCATTTAAGGGGTAATGAACACATTGTTTCAGTGTGTGGCGAACTACTGCCTTAGGAAACTATGATTGTTCAATTTTCCCCTACCACCTCTCTTAGATGAAACTATAATGGACACTATTTTCTACATAAAATATATATTATATTTATGTTTTTCCTATTATTATGTAATTTTTATTTACAATATTCCTTTATTCATTTTATGTTGTGTAAATAAGATAATTTTTCTTGAGGAAGTGTGGACTTCTGCCCCCTCAAGGCGATATGGCTCATTCCCTATATATATGGAATTTATATAGGATAGTTTCATTAAAACTATGAGACATATATGAAATTTATATAATATTATTACTATTATATAAATTTACATAATTTAATTATTATTCTATTAATATGACAATGAAATGAAAGTAGCGTTCATGTGTACGTACCTCCTGCTGTCTCTATGAACGGTGCATTTCATTTCTTATATCTAAATATTATGGATTATTATAAATACATATATAAGGGATATATATGATATTTAAATCATTAATACTATTCTATGGATGATTTAATTTTTACCATATGAACAATAAAAATCAAAACAAGTTCATTTTTACTCAAATACAAAATATTGAAAAAATGTTTCATATGAACATAAATAGTTATGTAATTTTTATAAAATGGAAATAAGTTATATAAAACAAATAATAAAATTGAAAAAATTTATCAGGAAATTATAAACTATCCTATTTTTGTTATTCATGAAAATAAATAACGTACGAGACAATTCATACTCAAGGTATGGAAAATTTTAACTCAATTTCCATTCATTGAGTTAAATATCAATTTCATTAGATTTACTTTTTAATGAATATATGTGAATGAAATATAATTATTTTACACTAAATATAAACTTATGTTTGGTGTATTTATATTTTCCACACATATTCATGTCATTGATTTATCCTTAATCAAATGATACCAAATTTTTAAGGGATTTTATCTCAATATACTATCATTAAGGAATTTTATGATACTATATACCTTTATTCTTTTACAAGGTGTATATACAACCAATATGACATTTAATATCCATATTCTATCTATAATAATTTTTTTTAATATATATTTTTTTAAATTTATTAATTCATAGAGATCATGATATAAATGTTCAAAGTGGTATGATATACCTTAAACGTTTAAAGATTTAATTATAAAATATTTTTCTTCATGATATTAATTTACATATTTATTTATATGGATATAAATGTATTATACATGAAACTTTATTTCAATATTAAATTTCATTTTATGTTTTCAAAATGAAACTTTTTATACGAAACTTTTTATCTTCATTACAAAATTTCAAGAGGAATGATTTTATTGTATACAATGACAATGAATTCACCATCTTCATAATAGTTATATAATATTTAGATTCTTATATAAGCCTTAATGTTTTTAAAATGGAAAATAGATATATTATTCCCTTTTTGGGTATTTTGTTAATGGAAATGGTTTTGAATGTGGATTGAATATAGGAATATCATGAAATGATTTCTTGTGATTGAAAATGAATCTTTTATGAGTGAAATGTTGATAATCAATATATTTTATGTGTTATGATTATATAATGGTACCTTGACATTTTAAGGGTGGTTACTTGATATACCAAATATGGGAGGTTATGAGATAGATCATATACACGTGGTTCCATGATAAAACAAGGATGAGTGGTTACCGTATAACCTCCAATGAATTGGGTATGAAAGTCAACCATATGGATATTCCATTTAGAGATATGTGTGGAAGTTGTCCATAAGGTTATTCCATTTATGTATTATTATTTCTCATGTTACCATTATATGTTATATGTTTCCTTCTATGGTTTTTTTGGTAATAATTTGATTACAAATATTTAAGAAATTAAATTAAGTTCAATGAAGAGTATTTACTACTTCATAAAGGTGAAATGTATTATTTTATGTTAAATTATTCATGGTTTACATGTTTTCACATGGATGACAGTCTTCCTTCATTGTTTATCCCTTATTGAGATTTATGTCTTCATCCCATGTTTGGAAAAGTATTTCAAATTATTTAAAGGAGAATAGAGCCATGGTTGGGATCAAGGAAAATTTATTATGTTTAAACATGAAACGAAGCCATGTATCTGTTTAAAATTTCTTATTTTATGAAAAAATGTATAGTGAATAGTGGTGTATACTTTTTAATAATTAAGTTTTTATTTATGTTTTATGGCCTAATTATCTAATTCTCTAATGTTCAAAAGGTCCAAAATGTAAATGAAATTCAAATTATTGACTTAACTAATTATTACGTATTGTTTATTAATGAGGACTTATAAATATAAACCTTACTGATAATCTAAGATCACCCTTATTTTGTTTCCATTCCCTAGTATAAGAAGAAGAAACCTTTGGATGTGTTCAAGGATAAAAAATATTAACTTTCACTTTTTTTTATTTTCTTTGTTCAAATTTAATGTGAGATTCAAGTATATATCTTATTTATCAATACAAATTAACTATTCCGTCCTTTGATATGTGATTCATTATATCTAGTGCCAATGTAATTAAGTAACCACCGAATTTGGATTATTAAAGTCAGGGTGTTTGTACATATACTTTCTACTACAAAGGGTGCACCGTAATCATATTTATATAATCCTCAAGCTTCTATATGGCCTATAGAAAATTATGTTGTTGGTAAAAATGGTAGAATATTCTTTCCTAATTTATCAAGTTCTTATATTAAGGAGTAGAGAAAAGATATTGTGTTTGATGTTAATGTTGATCCAAATAGTACATATTTAAAATTATTTAGACTTTTTATGGTTGTAAAAGATTAAGAAAAATATGATTTTTTATTTCTTATTAGAGAAGTATCAAACAGATAACAATATATCAGCTATGATAAACCATTTTTGTAAACTAAATATTTATTCTTTTTTATACTTGCATTTTTTATAATTTTTGATATTTTTTTTTCATCTAAATTTTTGATGAATTAAGATATACTAATTATGGAAGAAGTCATGTGGTGAAACATTTCAATAAATGTAAATATATATATGGATTTTTAGTCCACAATAACATTAGATTTAAAATTTTTTAGTAATTAAAAAAATGAAAACCCTTGTATACAATATTGTTTTTTAGATGAAGAAACATTGAATAAATTCCTTTAAAATAGACATCAGAAATCAACATTTATCAGTTCAATGTCAACCATATAAAATTATTATTTTTTCATTTATGGAAACAATATTATTAATGAATTATTTTTTCTTAAATTATTACTAATAAATAGATATAATTAGGAGATATAGGTGTATAATTTATTCAAACATAATTTATCTTGTAGATGATATATGATTTTTATTTATTACTTATATACTAATCATGCCTTATTTATTTTATGAAAGCTTCCACTCAGCTCTACCTCTTATTGAGAATCTGAGCTCACACCTTTCATTTTATATTCCTTCTCCCACCATACCGTGAATATATATTTGATTAATTTCATAGATATACTATAAGGGATAATATATCTCACAATAAAAATTTAATTTGTATTTTATGTTTTTATATGTAGTGTTAAAATTATTTATGGGTCTCATATCTTAATAATACTAAGCAATTGGATCCTACAAGATATGATATCCAATATTCTATACCAACGTAATAGAGTTACCACAAATATTATGATACTTGATCCAAGGTTGTTATATTTGGTATAAGATAAAAGGAAGTAATAGATGAATGACTATTCTTAGTGCAAATAATGCAGGGGTAAAACTCTACAATCTAATCATATATTATTTTTTATTTTTACATCTTTTATTTTAATTTCTTGGAAACACTAGATTATTTTCAAACTCAATTTGGGTCCCCTAAATGTTTTTATTTGATCTAAATTATGGTTTTCTAACACATTAAACACCCATAGTGTCTATTGTGAAGTTTTAATTCTCGAAAATCAAAATTTTATAGAAAAAATTAAATTATATGTTTAAAAAAACTTATGATAGGGTGATATATAAATATCTTCTAAACCATGGAATGATAATAGTGAATGAACATAAGAACCATATCGATTTCTAAAAATGGATATAGATTAAGGTATATAATTTAATATTTAAATATAAAATATATTTCAAAATAATTTACTTATTTTTTCCAATGTTTTTGCGGTGTTCAAAACAAAATTATGACAAAGATTATGCAGATTATGTTGTTAAATTTATGAAGGATATCATATACTATAAAACACTAGCATCCTTGAGAAGGTATTTATAAAGGTAACTAATGTTTCATTTAATTTTTTTTATTCATTTTTTTGTCTACATTTTCTCAGTACTCATAGAATTTATGATAATATATGCACTCAAAATAAGATGTAGATTTCATTAGAGATGAGTGGGAAGAGTACATGGAATCAGCATGATTATCGACATCAAGTTGAGGTTATTAACTATTATATTTATGTTTTTTTATTTCCAAGAGTTTATGATGAGTTGACCACATGCCCATCCAATACAACATGTGATTGGTAGTATCAAAATTTCACATTGATAATAAAAATGTCATTCTCATCTGAAATGCGATTCACATGGCTCAGACCAAGATAACGAGCTCAGAGTTTTTTTATACTTCAGTAAAATGATGTATAATTCATTTTTCAAGTGTAGGAATCTACTGTACTTCAATATAAAAAATTAAGTTTCTTGGATGACTCTAAGAACTTATTTTAAATAAAATATAGTCATTTTAGTCTAAAACAAGATTCAGTTAGTAAAAACCCAAGGAAAAAATATTTTATTTTCTCGATACATTAGAAAACAATACATCCTTAATTTTTTATGTGTATGATTCTACTTCACATCATTATGAAACATTATGTGTCCGATATGACTCAAAATGACTTTTTCACATTACAAAAGTTTCATTTTATTCTAAAATATACACCACATATCCAAAACTGAGAAAACAAGATCGAATTATATTGATACATTGTAAAAAATGATACTTGATTTCTTTTTGGATTGTAGGAATCTACCAATAATTAATCTAACCCACAATGTTGTTGGGATGACTCAATATACATTTTTCACATTAAAAAGTTTCATTTTAGTCTAAAACATGATTCACATAGCCAAAACTAATCAAACAAGCTCAGATTAAGTTGATACATTAGGTAAATGACCCATAAATCATTTTTTATATATAATAATCAATCTCACATCAGTATAATGCATAATGTGGATCGTATAAATCAAAGTGTATTTTTTTAATATAAAGGTGTCATTTTAGTTAAAAACATGATTCACAAATCCAAACTAAGAAAATGGGCTTGTATTGACTCAATGTGAATGTTTTTAATATAAAAGTGTCATTTTAGCTTAAAACACATGTCATATTTCCAAAAATAATCAATCAAGATTGGTTTATTTTCAAAAAATTAGGAAAATGACCGAAAATTCATTTTTTATGTTCAATAATATAATACACATCAATATAAAAAAGGATGTTGTTGGTATGTCTCAAAGTGCATGTTTTTAATATAATAGTGTAATTTAATTATAAAACACTATTATGATAGCCCAAACTATTAAAATGAGCTCATATTGACTTGATACTTTAGGAAAATGAATAATAATTTATTTTTTCATTTATTTATTTTCCACATGTCAATTCGACACATGAATTAGATTGTGTGACTTGATGTTCTTGTTTTCAATATAAATGTTTCAATTTAGTCGAAAACCTGATTCATGTAGACAAAACCTAGGAAATGATATCATATTGTATTGATAAATTAAAAATGTTAACCATAATTTATTTAATTTTCTTGAACTAGTGACACATCAATCTATTACATGATGTGGCTAGTATGAATCAATGTACATGTTTTCAATATAAAAGTTTTATTTTATTCTGAAACAAGATTTATATTGATAGAACTGAGAGAACATGATCTGATTTTATTGAATATTATGTAAAATGATATATAAATAATTTTTTTCCATATAGGAATTTAGGGAACATCAATATGACAGACTATGTGGCTTATAAGAGTTAAAGTTATGGTTTTCAACATGTAATGTCAATTTGTTTAAAGATAATGACATGTTGTCAAAACTATGAAAATTATCATTATTTTTTTCTAATTTTTTTAAAATAATCCATAAGTTATTTTTGATGTGTATGAATCAATGGCACAAGATTTTGACACATGTTGTGGTTGGTATGACTCAAAGTGTATGTTGTCAATATAAACATTTCATTTTTGTCAATAACATGATTCAAATATAAAAAACTAATAAAACATACTTTTTTGTAAGAATATATTAAAAAAATAATCAAAACTAAATTTTGATATAGAGTAATTAAACCCACATCAGGAAGTCACACAACAAGGATGGTATGACTGAAAGGGATTGTTTTTAATATAGAATGTTCCAGTTTATTATAAATCCCAATTCACATATACATAACTGATAAAGTGAGATTTTATTGCCTCTACACTACAAAAAATGATCAATATTTCGTTTTTTACATGTTGGAATCCACCTCACATCAATCTCCCACACAATGTGGCCGATATGACTCAAAGTGAATGTTTTTGTATTTAAAAAGTGTCATTTTACTCTGAAACATGCATTACATGTCCAAAATTTAGAGAAAAAGATAGTATTGTATTAATACATTAGTAAAATTATACATAATACATTTTAGTAATGTAGGAATTGAGAACATGTCAATCTAACACATGATATTCCCATTATAACTCAAAGTGTGCATTTTTAATATTAATGTGTTATTTTAATTTAAAATGGTACATTTTTAAGACTAAAAAAACAAGATTGGTTTGCTTTAAATCTTGAGTAAATTGATTAACAAATTTTTTACCTGATGGAAGCAACCGTACATCATTTTGACACATGATGTGACAAGTATGACTCAATGTGTTTGTTTGAATATAATAGCCACATTTGAGTCTATAATAAAATTTATATAGAAAAATTCAAGAAAACAACGTCCCATTGTCAAGTTAATTTATAAAAATGATATATAATTAATTTTTTAAGTGTTAGAATTGATCATAAATGAATCAAATAGATGACATGTTTGGTATGTCTCAAAGATAATATTTTCAACATTGAAGTGAAATTTTAGTCTAAAATATGATTGACATATCCAAAACTAAGGAATAGATCATAGATCGTCTTGATTCTTTCGAAAAATTACCCATAATTTATTTGTGATATCTAGGAATTGATCTCACATCAATATGACACCCAATGTGGCCGGTATGAGTCAACGTGCATTTTTTTCTATAGAAAACTGTTCTATTAGTTTAAAATAAGGTCTCATTTCCAAAATAATGAAAAAAGATTTTATTGAGTCTTATATTTAGGGGAACTATATATAATTAAATTTTGACACATATGAATCAATATAATATTAATCTAACTCCTGATGCATCTGGCATGAATCTATGCGTGGATGTTTAATATAAGTTTCATTTTAGTTTGAAACACGTGTAACATTTTCAAAACCATGCTATAAATCTCTTTTTGTAATAAATATTAAGGAAAATGATATAAAATTTATTTTTTACCTGTTGGAATCAAATACACCTCAATATGAGAAATGATGTTTCTGATATGACTTAATGTTCATTTTTTCTATATAACAGTGTCAATTTACTCTAAAATTATATTTATATAGTAAAAATTGATAAAATGAGATAATATTATCTTGATAATTTTTTAAAATGATCCACAAGTCATTTTTATGTGTATTAATTAAATACATTTCAATACAACACATAACATGGTTGGTATGAATCAAAGTGATTTTTTAATATAAATGTATCATTTTAGTTTGAAACAAAATTCACATAGACAATATTGAGAAAACAAGCTCGGATTGTCCGGATACATTAATAAAAAAAATACATAATTCATTTTTTGATGTGTAATAATTGGGCACATATCTGACACACGACGGGGTCAGTATGGATCAAAGTGAATTCTTCCATTATAAAAGTTTCATTTTAGTCCAAAACATGATTCACATATCCAAACCTATTAAAATGATCTCTAATTATATTTTAAAGTTAGAAAAACGATACATAATTCATTTTTGGAGTGTAGTAATTGATTGATTGTCAATTTGACACAGGATATGTTCTATATGACTTAAAGTGCGTGTTTTCAAAATAATGAGTCATTTTTATTTAAAACGTGTGTCACATTTTCCAAACAATCCAAAAACTACTTCAATTTGTTTTCATTGAATTGTCAAATATTCCACAATTCATTTTTGGCATGTATGAATTGACCTCACATCAATATAAAAAATGATGTGAAAAGTATGACCCGATGTGCAGGTTTTTTAAATAATAGTTTTATTTTAGTCCAAAATGTGATTCAAATAGAATAAAACAAGAAAGATAGCTCAGATTTTTTTTACATTAGAAAGAAAATCAATAATTCATTTTTAATGTCTAAAAATTGATCACATGTAAATATGATATATGGCATGGAAGGTAAGGTTCCAAGATATTATTTTCAACATAAAAGTGTCATTTTAGTCTAAAACATGATTCGCATATAAAAACTGAGAAAACAAGCATCAATTGACTTGATATGAATGAAAAGTGATTCATAATTAATTTTTATGTGTGGTAATCAACCACATATCAATCCGACATTAGATCTAGCTGATATGTCTCAAAGTGGTTTTTTTTCACATTATAAAATTATCATTTTAGTCTAAAATATTTTTCACATAGAAAAAACAAAGAAAACGAGCTTGGATTATCTTAATACTTTAGGAAAACAATACATAATTCATTTTTGGCTTGTAGGAATTGACTACATGTCATGACCCCACTCTCCAGGATATCGCCTGGGCTGGTAGTAAGTCAAGAGTGACCTCTTAATCCCAACACAAATAGGATTGGGGCTAGTGAAAAGCATCGAGAAGACATATAAATAAAATGGGAGGTCTTATCCTAAGGTACCTATACTTAGGGACAAACACAAAACACTATTCAATAGTATAGAAATAAAAATAAGATTAGAACATATAGAGAGTAATAAATAATTAAAACATACTATATGAAATATATTGATGTGAAGCCATGTAATATAAAAGCTATATAGGGTCAAAAACCCCCTACCAGAATTGTGGCCCCAACTTTAAACAACTGAAATGTTTGAAAAATAAAGAGGGTGCTTCTCACAGTCTCCAAGACTGACCTCCTAATGCAGCCAACACCTCTAATGTACGACTATGCTCCACCAATACTGGGTTCACCAAATTAACCGTTGAACTTCTTATCATTTAGATAAGACATGACACATGAATAAATGACTCATAAAGGGGTGATTAATAATATACATAGTGGATGCGAGAAAATCCAAGTGGGAAGCAATATAATAAAATATTCCTCTCAACCCATAGTAAAATAGGGAAAATAAACCCAACATCAGATATAAAAATACAGAGTCTATAATAAAAAACAAAGAAGTTTCTCAACCTCAACAATTATCCAAGGATGATGATGAGTCTTATTGCTACTATAAGGGTCTCACCTACGATTCTAATCACTACTCACAACCTTAAAAGTGTCGGAGTGGAGGGTCTGCTCCTCGCTACTACGCTCTAGAGACAAGGGTGCACTATCTCCAATGGAGGAACCTCTCCATACTAGATCATGATGAGAAGATATTTCTAATATACAGATATAGGACCCCCTATAGTGCGGGGGGGGGGGGCACCAAATCTTACAGTATAATGTTTATAGGGACCCACACTGTGGTATGATTTGGGATTACCACCCCTAAAATCCTTGTTGTGATCAAAACCGATCACATCCTTCTGCAAAGCATCTATAGAGGACAAATATCACACATAACACCTTTTTTCGTATCTTAGATACCAAAAAAAAGTATACCATCATGCCTTACATGGGAATTTACTTGTTGTAAGCTAATTATGTGATCATAACCGTATGCAAAAGAAAGAGATATTCAATGTAGCGGATTTTGGGAAAATTACATGGTGTGTAGACTGGGGCACATGGTGTGTGGAAATTCACAAAGTCTTATGTAACGCCCCGACCCCAGCTACCCAGAGTCGGTGCATTACTTCGTAACATTGGCATGATCACAAAAGATCAAGTCTCGAAAGACCGATTAGTTTAGTAGCCTTGGAAACACTAGATACATTTGTAAACGTTACATTACATCATAAAGTAAACCAAAACAACAACAACATATTGTCTTCATATCCCCTCAGACTATCCCTGCAGGTCATTCATAATATACTTCTTCAAATCCTGGAAAACATTAAAACATTGAAAGGGGTGAGCTCAGATGCTCAGTAAGGATAACAATATTGCGGAAGCTTTCATAAATAAACATTAACATTTAAGGCAATGTATAACTAAAACAAAAGCCTTTTAAACTTGAATTTCAACATAATATGGCAAAAGTAAAATGAGATAATGCCATTCACTTCTTCACATGGATATTCTACTGGCCGAATAATCACATGCAATATCAATAACCACTTTCATAATGAGGGAATGTATAATGCCGGACATTCTGAAACATTTTGTCAAGGCCTCGGCCAAGACATCTAAAATGATTAAGGCCTCGGCCAAAACCATAAATCAAATTGGGAAAGGGCCTCGGCCAATTCCACGTCTAGTTGTCTCATGAGACCTACCGATGCATCGAGGAGCTATAGCGGGCTCCACCCGTCACATATTAAGTCCAATACATTCCTCATATGAATAGGTTTAAACATATCATAAACCATAACATAATCGTATCACATAAAACATGCATAAAGGAAACATAACATTTCCACATTTCAATCAGAAGATATCAATACAACACATTGATATAATAAAAACGCTTTCAAAACCATTTTCAATACCAAAATAAAAGGAAGTTAAAACTTTGTATTTATTTTTCATTTAAAAAAATGATGGCTTGTAGAGGAAGCCGAAAATCAAATAATGGTCACGGCGGCGGAGAAGTCATTGTCGCCGCATAAGTACGGAAAGAAAAACATTCCCTTTTGTCGTTTAGCAAAACGCTTCGTATAAAAAGATTCCTTTTGAATAAACGTAAAAGTCAAAGGGGTTTATACACCGTATAAAATAAAGTTTTGTATAAAACCAAATATGCCTCAATGAAAGGAGATTGAGACGAAGTCCTTAAAAAGATTATTTTTAAAATAAAATAGATCTATTATGTGTATTCACTATAGGTACACGTAAAGAAAGTAAAAATACAGAATAAGACATAATAATATCATGACATAATTTGAAAGTAGGAGATTAACCCAAAGAATGGAAGTTGGGTTAAGAAGTTCCCTTACAAATAAAATAATCTATTATGTGTATTCACTATAGATACACATAAAGAAAGTAAAAATACAAGATAGTACATAATAATATCATGAAGTAATTTGAAAGTAGGAGATTAACCCAAAGAATTGAAGTTGGGTTAAGAAGTTCCCTTACCTCGTGTCTGACTTGACTCAACCGTTCTTTAACCTCCTGAATAATAAACTAGAGTTAATATATACCTTATTAAGAACCATTTTCAACTTCATTATCCTTATTATATCACTTATTACAATTATATGAACATTATGTAATTATTTAAGTTAATAACGGTCGTTTTGTCGATCTTTGGTACTTGAGTCAACAATAAGCTTCTTATAATTACAAGTTGTTTATGTGGTGAAATATCCATTATATCCAGAATTATATTCATGATTTAGATGTCATATATATCTTATATATCCAGTATATACATTCATTTATAATATTACGTAACATTTAGAGGTAAGAAAAGAAATGCACCGTTCATGGAGACGGTAAGCCGTACGTACGCATGAACGCTACTTTCATTTGAATTTCATATTTAATGGAACTAAATCATAATGATATAAATGTATAATATAATTCCAGTATAATATAGTGTATAATACCATTTACTCCATCCTTTATACATCCCACATATGGCATTAACGATTCAAATCACTTTGAGGGGGCGGTAGTCCGCACTTCCTAAAATGAAGATATCGCGTATACCCATAATGGAAGCCATAAAGGTAAGACACAAATGAAAAATAAATAAGCATAAGTAAAACATAAACACATTATATATCATATATAAATATAGTGACATCTTAATGGCCACCTTTGAAGGTGTTATATGAGTGTTGAACAATCATCGTTTCGTGAGGCAGAAATTCGCCATCCACAGAAACCGTATGTTCTTTAACCATTAGATGTAGGTGTGTGTAAGTGTATCTCGAATCCTTCTTATAACAACATCCTAGTATATTGAGGATACTGGTGTTGTCACAAAATAAATGAATAAAAAGAGTTTAGGGGGTTGGAGAAGAAAAATAAAACAAAACAACATTAGAAAAGACATTACCTCAAAATCGGGTAACTCTTTTTGATTTGAGCCAAAGGCTTCCTTGGGAAGGGTTCTGCCCAATGTGAGGCTTCTATGAGTAAGGGAGGAATGTTGGGAGAGTATTTGGGCAGAGGTTGGCCGAGCCAAATGGCTTGAAAGTGTGAATAAGGTGGGAGAGGTGGGGGCCTTTTATAAATGGAGAGGAGGGGCACTTTTGGAAAGATTGAAATGTTACATTATTTCACAATGCATTTCGGATTCTAAAGGTCCCACACTTATATAATTCGAGGCTAAGGTGATAAGGGTTCGAAATCTCTTCATCCAATTGGCTTTGGACAAGTTTAAGCCTTGGATTTTTCATTATATTCCCATTTTATTTAAATCGTTAAATAATGAGGTCATCACTGCATCATCATGATGTCTTAAATAATTTAATTTATTTAATGTCTAAAAATTATAAGAAAAATACTATGATGTAGGAAATCTTTTTAGTTTTCTAATGAATATTTATAATCAAAATTTGGGCTTGTGTAACCCCACTTAAAAATTGTTTTAGTAAAACATTTTATGTTTGTGTCATTTTTTACTTTAACATTAAATAAAAGTTATTTATGTCATTTTCTAACTAAAGTGGCTCCATGGGGTCCCCAAGTTGACCCATGGGTTGTCTTGGTCGGCCATGACTCATCCAATAGGAGTAGGACAAGTTTCATGCTCATCTCATATTATTATAACATTTTTGTACCTTAAACTACACTAATTACCTCTAATCGCGATTAAGAACTTAAAAGTTACTATTCACCAAAAAATTATTTTAATCTTATTGAACCACATTTTACTTCTTAATGACAACCATGTATGTCGGATTTTTGAAAATCAAATCACAGAAGTGGTAATATTTCATTTAAACGAAAAATCAGTTATTTAACTACCACTTAGTGGTTTCACTATTCATCAAAAATTGAAGTTTTTCAGAATAAGGCCAAAATTTCACCCTAAGCTATAATTGATATTACGAATTCAAAAATGATGTCTATTTTACAAAATTCCAAACATATTAGTTGCATTAATTAATTTTATAATTAATTCCCGCTGTCACAACAAATAGCGTGTTTTTAAGAAACAATTTATATCAAAAGATTGGCAATTGTTTATGTCCAATTTTAATGTTAAATTAATTCTAATGACCACCATTGGATAAAATGGTAAAAATATATTCTAATTATACTCTAAAACCCCTCAATAGTATAATTTATCACTATGAATTACTTTGATTAAAAAAGTTGTTTTAAGTATTTTTCACTATTCATAAAAATTTTGAAGTTCTCAGAAAATTACAAAAAATTCAACATAGGCTAATTTCAATATTAGGAATACAAAAATGAAGTCCATTTTGAAATATAAAATTTCTATAATTTTAAAAGGTGGTTATTACTATTCATAACGGCTACTTTGATTAGTTGCGGTGTGTTAGAATTCGAACTTGCGTACAATGCAAGCTATTGCATTATTGAAAGAGAGGCGTATCGTAGAAGCTCGGGGTGTTACATTCTCCCCTCCTTCAATAAATTGCGTCCTCGCAATTTGAAATTTTTCTTGGAAAATAAATGGTTGAAAAGAGAAAATACCTTTGAGGAAAACCCACATCGGAAATAAGGTTAATAAATATATAACATTAAAAGAAAGCAGGATAAGTACAAAGGTCACCCGATATAGCCCATTATAGGATTCTATGAAAATATGGATATGGAGGAGAAACAAACCATCAAGGTCTGGTGGGGAGTTATAGAAAACAGGATTAGGAGAAAGTTTAACCACAAGAAAATCACAAACTTGTGATTGGTTAAACGGTCATTGAATCCCTAGTTGGAAAAGTTAACCGACAACATTTTTGTTTTAAGTTACCTTTTATAATGTTGAGGATTTTATTTAGGAGATTTACTAAGAACTTAAGGGAATATACATACTTGTTATGTATACTTTCATTCATTAATGAATTTTTACCACAAACCCATCTTTTACTCCAAATGGTAACAGAACTCAAAAATATTCTATTTATCCTAATTGTATAAGGTACCAAAGGTTAACACATACCATTTAGATTAGTAAAATTATTTTGTAATAACCAGGGACTTCCTGTAGGCTAGTGGTAGGAAATAAAGGCCTGTCGCACTTTGATTGTGGGTTCGATTCCTACAGCTTTGTCCGACGCGACGGTTTATGCCCCACCCTGCAGGTTGTCCTTTTCCTAAAACTATAGTATTATAATACTCGAAAAATAATCTTCATAAATTTTTTAACCTTAAACCATACTATCCAAAAATTAACTTAATCCACTCCAACCTTTATAGTTATCCAAAATACCTCTGTCCAGACTTTCTCTAAAAGGTCTCTTAATTCAAAAATCAATTTATCAGATTCCCCAAACAAAGTAAAGTTTCTTTTATTATCACATACTAAAAATATAATTACCTTCATCATATTAAAACCTTACTGAAACCAACAAGTACTGCAGTAAAATCCTTATATAGATCACATTATTCTAATAACCAGAATATAATCCATGAGTCCAAAAGCACCAATACATTAGTTATTCTGCTTCAACTGTAGTAATAGCATAAGATTGTCCTTGATCCCTTGGCCTTTTCTGAGGTAATTTTCCTTGACGCTTAGGACATTCATTTGCATAATGACCCATTTCTCTACAATTGTAGCATTCAACTTTGACAGCCTCTTTCTTTCCCTTGCAATCACGTTCCTGGTGACCTTTTTCTCCACATTTATAACAGACTCCCATTCCTTTTATGCAAGTACCAGGGTGATTCTTCCCACAATTATCACATATTGGAAAATCCGTCTTTCCCTTTTTCCCTTTATCTGTCTCTTGTTCCACCGTTCTCTTCTTCTCTTGCTTTACTTTGTTGTCATAAGACTTAGAGAATTCCTTTTCTGTCTTGATAGCACATGAGACTATATCTTCGTATGTTGAGAAAGATTGTGACACTAGAGCTCGACGGAGAAATGGTTTTAACCCATCAAAGAAACGATCAATCTTACTCCTTGGGTTACGTATATAATCGGCAGCATGCCTCGCTAACCTTGTAAAGTTAGCCTCATACTTTGCGACATTCTCATCCTCCTTCTGCCTCAGACTCAGAAATTTCCTTTCCATATCTGCTCGATGGTCACGAGGAAAGTATTTTTCTAAGAACAGCTCTTTGAACTCCTGTCATTCCATGTTTGTTAATTCATCATCTTCCTTTGTGTTTTGAATTAGTGACCACCATTGATCGGCATCTCCAGTGAGGTGGTAAACTGCCATGACAACATTCTCCCTTTCACTACTCCCCAAGGCATGGAATATTTTCTCTAAGGAATTTATCCATTGCTCAGCTACTATAGGATTTGTACTCCCATTAAAGGTTGGTGGTTGTTGCCTCATGAAACGATCTAGCATTGATCCTCCACGTTGCGGATCAGGGTGCTCCATTTCATAACCTGAGTGAGTTGTCCCAGTATGGTAATAAGTTGATCAGCACCAGTTGTATCTCCAGATCCACAATAATTATCTTGATCAGGAGGGAAATCCCTACACGGAGTTCGTGCATTGATACGGTTTCCATTCCTTCTACTAGGCGCCATTTCTAAACAATGGCATAAACTAGATTAGTTTATGAATCAAAATACATAATTCCATACTTGGAAAACACTTTACATAAATTGAACTATTTATGGATATAATCCATAATCATAAAAAGAAATGTTTTCTTTGAGGAAGTATATACTCATAACCCTTCATAGTGGTTTGTAAATAAAATGAGAATTATCCTAAGCATATCCCCCGGGAGTGTCGTAACCAAGAGTGCAGCAAGGCCCGTTGTCGTGCACCAGTTCCCGTTCGAGTCTAGCTCAAAGCGGTGTTTTCGGGTTTTACCCCTAGGTACATCTGTGCCAGAGCCGCCTCTACCTGCTCGTATCCAGACAGGGATGTATTGCTCGTAAAACTCACAAAATCTCTACAATAACAAAATTCTAGGAAGTTCTTCTATACTAATCCTCAAAGTCTATCTTTGGGCTATGTGCTCTAATCAGAGTTTATCTAAATCTAGCTTCCAAGGTTAGTACTAAACTGCCTCTGATACCAACTGTAACGCCCCGACCCCAGCTACCCAGAGTCGGTGCATTACTTCGTAACATTGACATGATCACAAAAGATCAAGTCTCGAAAGACCGATTAGTTTAGTAGCCTTGGAAACACTAGATACATTTGTAAACGTTACATTACATCATAAAGTAAA
The DNA here is from genome assembly GCA_963277665.1 of Viscum album. Taxonomy (NCBI): domain Eukaryota; kingdom Viridiplantae; phylum Streptophyta; class Magnoliopsida; order Santalales; family Viscaceae; genus Viscum; species Viscum album. The sequence continues at coordinate 121,641,525 of OY728137.1, forward strand.
CCAAAACAACAACAACATATTGTCTTCATATCCCCTCAGACTATCCCTGCAGGTCATTCATAATATACTTCTTCAAATCCTGGAAAACATTAAAACATTGAAAGGGGTGAGCTCAGATGCTCAGTAAGGATAACAATATTGCGGAAGCTTTCATAAATAAACATTAACATTTAAGGCAATGTATAACTAAAACAAAAGCCTTTTAAACTTGAATTTCAACATAATATGGCAAAAGTAAAATGAGATAATGCCATTCACTTCTTCACATGGATATTCTACTGGCCGAATAATCACATGCAATATCAATAACCACTTTCATAATGAGGGAATGTATAATGCCGGACATTCTGAAACATTTTGTCAAGGCCTCGGCCAAGACATCTAAAATGATTAAGGCCTCAGCCAAAACCATAAATCAAATTGGGAAAGGGCCTCGGCCAATTCCACGTCTAGTTGTCTCATGAGACCTACCGATGCATCGAGGAGCTATAGCGGGCTCCACCCGTCACATATTAAGTCCAATACATTCCTCATATGAATAGGTTTAAACATATCATAAACCATAACATAATCGTATCACATAAAACATGCATAAAGGAAACATAACATTTCCACATTTCAATCACAAGATATCAATACAACACATTGATATAATAAAAACGCTTTCAAAACCATTTTCAATACCAAAATAAAAGGAAGTTAAAACATTGTATTTATTTTTCATTTAAAAAAATGATGGCTTGTAGAGGAAGCCGAAAATCAAATAATGGTCACGGCGGCGGAGAAGTCATTGTCGCCGCATAAGTACGGAAAGAAAAACATTCCCTTTTGTCGTTTAGCAAAACGCTTCGTATAAAAAGATTCCTTTTGAATAAACGTAAAAGTCAAAGGGGTTTATACACCGTATAAAATAAAGTTTTGTATAAAACCAAATATGCCTCAATGAAAGGAGATTGAGACGAAGTCCTTAAAAAGATTATTTTTAAAATAAAATAGATCTATTATGTGTATTCACTATAGGTACACGTAAAGAAAGTAAAAATACAGAATAAGACATAATAATATCATGACATAATTTGAAAGTAGGAGATTAACCCAAAGAATGGAAGTTGGGTTAAGAAGTTCCCTTACAAATAAAATAATCTATTATGTGTATTCACTATAGATACACATAAAGAAAGTAAAAATACAAGATAGTACATAATAATATCATGAAGTAATTTGAAAGTAGGAGATTAACCCAAAGAATTGAAGTTGGGTTAAGAAGTTCCCTTACCTCGTGTCTGACTTGACTCAACCGTTCTTTAACCTCCTGAATAATAAACTAGAGTAAATATATACCTTATTAAGAACCATTTTCAACTTCATTATCCTTATTATATCACTTATTACAATGATATGAACATTATGTAATTATTTAAGTTAATAACGGTCGTTTTGTCGATCTTTGGTACTTGAGTCAACAATAAGCTTCTTATAATTACAAGTTGTTTATGTGGTGAAATATCCATTATATCCAGAATTATATTCATGATTTAGATGTCATATATATCTTATATATCCAGTATATACATTCATTTATAATATTATGTAACATTGAGAGGTAAGAAATGAAATGCACCGTTCATGGAGACGGTAAGCCGTACGTACGCATGAACGCTACTTTCATTTGAATTTCATATTTAATGGAACTAAATCATAATGATATAAATGTATAATATAATTCCAGTATAATATAGTTTATAATACCATTTACTCCATCCTTTATACATCCCACATATGGCATTAACGATTCAAATCACTTTGAGGGGGCGGTAGTCCGCACTTCCTAAAATGAAGATATCGCGTATACCCATAATGGAAGCCATAAAGGTAAGACACAAATGAAAAATAAAGAAGCATAAGTAAAACATAAACAAATTATATATCATATATAAATATAGTGACATCTTAATGGCCACCTTTGAAGGTGTTATATGAGTGTTGAACAATCATCGTTTCGTGAGGCAGAAATTCGCCATCCACAGAAACCGTATGTTCTTTAACCATTAGATGTAGGTGTGTGTAAGTGTAGCTCGAATACTTCTTATAACAACATCCTAGTATATTGAGGATACTGGTTTTGTCACAAAATAAATTAATAAAAAGATTTTAGGGGGTTGGAGAATAAAAATAAAACAAAACAACATTAGAAAAGACATTACCTCAAAATCGGGTAACTCTTTTTGATTTGAGCCAAAGGCTTCCTTGGGAAGAGTTATTCCCAATGTGAGGCTTCTATGAGTAAGGGAGGAATGTTGGGAGAGTATTTGGGCAGAGGTTGGCCGAGCCAAATGGCTTGAAAGTGTGAATAAGGTGGGAGAGGTGGGGGCCTTTTATAAATGGAGAGGAGGGGCACTTTTGGAAAGATTGAAATGTTACATTATTTCACAATGCTTTTCGGATTCTAAATGTCCCACACTTATATAATTCGAGGCTAAGATGATAAGGGTTCGAAATCTCCTCATCCAATTGGCTTTGGACAAGTGTATGCCTTGTATTTTGCATTATCTTCCCATTTTATTTAAATCGTTAAATAATGAGGTCATCACTGCATCATCATGATGTCTTAAATAATTTAATTTTTTTAATGTCTAAAAATTATAAGAAAAATACTATGATGTAGGAAATATTTTTAGTTTTCTAATTAATATTTATAATCAAAATTTGGGCTTGTGTAACCCCACTTAAAAATTGTTTTAGTAAAACATTTTATGTTTGTGTCATTTTTTACTTTAACATTAAATAAAAGTTATTTATGTCATTTTCTAACTAAAGTGGCTCCATGGGGTCCCCAAGTTGACCCATGGGTTGTATTGGTCGGCCATGACTCATCCAATAGGAGTAGGACAAGTGTCATGCTCATCTCATATTATTATAACATTATTTGTACCTTAAACTACACTAATTACCTCTAATCGCGATTAAGAACTTAAAAGTTACTATTCACCAAAAAATTATTTTAATCTTATTGAACCACATCTTACTTCTTAATGACAACCATGTATGTCGGATTTTTGAAAATCAAATCACAGAAGTGGTAATATTTCATTTAAACGAAAAATCAGTTATTTAACTACCACTTAGTGGTTTCACTATTCATAAAAAATTGAAGTTTTTCAGAATAAGGCCAAAATTTCACCCTAAGCTATAATTGATATTACGAATTCAAAAATGATGTCTATTTTACAAAATTCCAAACATATTAGTTGCATTAATTAATTTTATAATTAATTCCCGCTGTCACAACAAATAGCGTGTTTTTAAGAAACAATTTATATCAAAAGATTGGCAATTTTTTATGTCCAATTTCAATGTTAAATTAATTCTAATGACCACCATTGGATAAAATGGTAAAAATATATTCTAATTATACTCTAAAATCCCTCAATAGTATAATTTATCACTATGAATTATTTTGATTAAAAAAGTTGTTTTAAGTATTTTTCACTATTCATAAAAATTTTGAAGTTCTCAGAAAATTACAAAAAATTCAACATAGGCTAATTTCAATATTAGGAATACAAAAATGAAGTCCATTTTGAAATATAAAATTTCTATAATTTTAAAAGGTGGTTATTACTATTCATAACGGCTACTTTGATTAGTTGCGGTGTGTTAGAATTCGAACTTGCGTACAATGCAAGCTATTGCATTATTGAAAGAGAGGCGTATCGTAGAAGCTCGGGGTGTTACATCTTAGATTTGTTCCTACAATGGCATGGCTCATCCAAAAATGTACCTCCACAAATAATGTCTCTATCAGTTCACAATGTGTCTTTTCACCCACGATCCTCGACATGTTCTCTTAGCACATGCATCAAAAACTCAATAATTTTCACATGGTATGTTGGAATGTACATAGTGTTAGAGTTGGTGGCTTATAACCAATTACTTTTTACTTTATTCATTAATAAATTCCTTATCACATCTTGATTGTTCTTCTGCACGAAGATGCATGTGATAATGTCCTAAGGACAATTGTTTCATTAAAGGTTCATAGCGGATCCCTGCAATGATGAGAATCCAGAAGTGCCATAACACTGTTCTTGAATATATGTTCTATGGTTGGATAACGTAATTTGATGGAAACAAATAATACAGGCCATTAGGGGCGAGGACTAATAAAACATTGAGGCACCTTATATGGTGTGTTCCCTTGGTAATATCCAAGAGGATATTATGAGAACGAGACCCGCCAGTAGGAAATCCACATTTCATAGTGTCATTGGATGTTCCAATCTGCAGATGTGTGTATTGGTCCTTAAACTTTAAGATTATTATTAATGGGTATTACTACTTGCACACTTATATGTATTGATGAAAACTGTGACGACACACTTTTCACAGCGAGGTAGGATACATTGGGTGAATCATGAGTAATACTACATCAATAGATAATACGAGAAAGGATTTGTCCCTTCTTTTCAATAATGGAAGTGGATATCTCAATCCCCTTGATGTAATTTATATAGCCTAAATAAATCCATTGCCATGGTAAGGAATAGGAGAGTTCAATTCTAGAAATTCAAAGAAAGAATAATCGAGCACATGGGATGATGGAACTAGCATGCAACCGACTTGATTCGAGATATTATGACAAAGGGATTATATTACATGGTAAACATTCGTAGGAGCGGACACATCATTACGACGTTAACTTATTTATTTGTGGGTTCCATGGCATGTGGCTAGACGCTAACCTTGGAATTTAGGTAGGCTCTGAGGAATGCCACTGAGAAAGGGGCCAAACCAGGCTCAATACGATTCACGGTGTGGCCGTGATCAGTCTAAGTGTCTCTCTTTTGTATAAAATGGACAACAGTTTAAGTACATACGGAAAACTAACCAAACACATTCGGTTTCTGTTGAAACTTTGGGAGAATGAACCATGGGTCATATGTGACGTGTACGTGTCAACCTCGCCTCAATATGAGGTGTGGTGTGGCCGACACCACTCAAAGTGTCTCTCCTTTGTTTAAAATTGACTTCATTTTAAGTGAAAAAAACAACTAGCAAATGGAAAACCGACCAAACGGATTATGATTGTGTCGATACTCTAGAACAAAGACCCATGGGTCATATGTGATGTGTAAGAGTCAACCTCGTCTCAATCTGAGATGCGGTGTGGACGACACCATTCATAGTGTCTCTCTTTTGTTAAAAATGGACATAATTTTAAGTGAAAACAAAAACTAACATACGAAAAACTGACCAAATGCATTCAAAATGTGTTGATGCTTTAGGAAAAATATCCATGGGTCATATGTGATGTTTACGAGTCAACCCCGCCTTAATTTGAGGCATTGTGTGGCCAGGATAACTCTAAGTGGCTCTCTTTTGTTTAAAATGGACAATATTTTAAGTACATATGGAAAAATGACCAAATGAATTCTGATTTTGTTGATACTTTAGCACAACGATCCATGGGTAATATGTGATGTGTATGAATCAACCCCAACTCAATTTGAGACGCAGTGTGGCAATCACTACTTAAAGTGTCTATCTTTTGTTTCAAAAGGACATCATTTTAAGTGAAAAACATCAACTAGAATATAGAAAACTGATCAAACACTTTCGAAATATGTTGATACTTTAGGAAAATGATCGATGGGTCATTTGTGACGTGTACGAGTTAACCTCGCCTTAATCTGAGGCATGGTGTGGCCGATATCACTCCAGGTGTATGTATTTTGTTTAAAATGGACATCATTTCAGGTAAAAATATATGGTATACAAAAAAGAGATCAAATTATGAATTGAATTCCGAATTCCAAATTTAGTTGTCATCTAAATTTTAAATTGAATTCTAAATGAATTATGTATATTTATAATTACGTTATGAATTCTAATTTAATTATGGACGTGTATAGTTCTAAGATGCATTATATGTTAAGTGTGTATGAATTTGTTCTCTATATGTATGTGTTAGTTGGTTATTATAGGTACAATAATTGTATATGTATGTGATAGTTTATTGCAGGTACAATAATTGGATTGAAAATGAGTGGGAATGCACAAAATGAGGCATGCTGTGCAAATTGCAGAGCTTCTGTGTAAATTGCAGTCTGCTGTGCAATTTTCATAGCATAGGCTATGACAATGGGTTCAAACCGTTGCCATAGACTCTCTGATCCTTTTTTTACCAGCGGTACAATGAACCATTGGTAAAAAATCCTTTCCCAAGAGTTTAGAAACCGTTGGGAAAGAGGAGAGTCCTTGGGCTTCTCTAACGATTCAAGCCAAACCGCTGGGATATGTTAATTTTTCATCACACTATCCCAACGGTTCACTATAAACCTTTGGGAAAAGATTTACCAATATCTTACTTCCCTATTGTTTGCAGAACCATTGGAATAACATATACCAACGGTTCTGCAGCCTTTCCCAACAGTTCAGAATCGTTGGGAAAGACTCTATTTCCAGTTGTAAATTATGAAATTTAATCCAATTATTATAATAGAAAAGTATTTTTATAAATTACTATAATTTAGTTATATATCCTTATTTTAAATAACATAAGTTTATAATTCAGGAGGTACAAATGTGAAAAAATTAAAATGGAATTAAGGAAAGATACTTCATCCCAATTTCCATTTTAGTTAGACTTACCTAGAATTATACACTGAATAATTATTCTTTGGTGCACATAATACCTAATTGAGATAATTTTTCTTTGGTAATTATATTTATATTATATATAAAAATTTATTGTATCCTGGATACTGTAATTTTATAAGCAGTATACCATTTTAATTTTTGATTTTTACTTTGAATGTTGTTTTAAATGGGGAAATATTGATGAATATATATCCTCAACTTAATATAGATATTTTAATAAGTCAAAATATGAATGAATTAAATATATTAATGAATATTTATTTCTACTTTCAGTGATGGGTGGGGCCCACTACAGTGCCTCGATATATCAACAAGTCTTAGGATACAAAATGGTTGACGATAGACCCTTCATGTTTGTTTTCAAGTAGAATCTGATAGGTTTATAACTAGAAACGTAAACCATATTAATGGTATAATTGTTCATGTGAAAGATATATGAGTATAATAACTAATCATTTTCTTCATTTAGTATTCATTTATTACTTTCCTTGAAATTTTCACAATAAAAAAATGCAAGGATGAATTTTCAATCATAATTTATTAATGGAATGTGTTTTTTAGAAGTTTAACTTTACATAGAAATTAATAATTTTTGAATATTATTCAATCATTATTTATTCATTTAACCCTTAATGATAATTTTTATCTCACCCTTTTATTTTTTCTTCCCTAGGCTAGGAAGATGGAATTTTTGAACAAGTTTTAAGGAAGTAGTTTATTTTCCGTTTCTTGTTATATTTTATTTGAAGAAGATATAAAAATTTCATATTAAATTATTAATAACTATATTATTTTTAATATGAGGTTATATAAGTGTTATGGTCGAATATAAATAGGATTTATAATGATAAAATGTCCATATACATAATGGTATTTTTTTTATAATTTTAGGGAATAAATATTTAAATTAAATGGTGACACAATAATGATGCAATAATTGAATTATTAAAGGAAGAATCTATTAAAAGATTTTGAAATTTTAAAATAAATATAATTTCACTTAATTAATAACATAATATAATTTTTTAGATTATATACACATGTTATTGACATATTTGAAATATTGTTTTGATGTTACCATAATGGTTTGATATTTTTAAAAATAAAAATATTGAATCCTATCAAAATTGACATAAATGATACTTTTAAAAATAATATTTTATTAAATTTTATGAAATTCATAAAAATATAAGGTTAGTCCAAATAAATATTATTATTTATAATATGTCCTAAATTATCCAATTGGGGTTCTTTAGTAATTTTATTGTAACTATATTAACCCTATATTATAAAAATACAAGTAAACACAATAAGAGTTAAACTGTTTATCTAAGGGTTAAATCCAGATGATAATGTTACTTTTTTAACCTAAACACGTCTAAAAATAATTTGTTGAGATTATTTAGAACCATACTAATATTTTCCTTGAAATAAATCACTTTGGAGATATTTGAAACCCAAAAAAATTATAATAATTTAATAGTTTTAGAGTTTCCAAAAGTGCCCATCCCCACTATTATAAAAGGGAACCTCTCCTTGTCTTTTATTCACACCACTAAATCCATTTTTCCTCAGATAAAACCTTCCAAATTATCCTACTAAATTCTGAAAATTCATTCTAGAGTCCATAATTTGGGCATAAATCCATCTTAAATAGTCATTTTGTGCAAATCAAAAGGAGACACTAAAAGAAGAGGTAATTGTCTTACCAATTCCATTTATTTTATTTTCTTTTTATATTACCTCCTCATATGTTTTTTCTATAAAAAATTAATAAATCCAATATTATATACATGATTGTATATTATTATTATTATGGTACAACCATGTTTCATAACATCACAATGCATGTGTATGTATGACTTACAGTCTCAACGATGTGGTGCAATTTATTATTCAACACTAATTTATTTGGGTGACTATAATGATGAGTATAGTGTATATAAATAATGAATATATAACAATAATTATTCTGTAATGTTAATATACCATCCAATTACATATATTTTATCCATCAAGGAAATGATACTGTCGCTCGTGTGTACGTACGACCTACCGTCTCCACGACGCGGTGTGACTCATTCTCCATGTCAACCATTCAATTATGATTATAAAATTTATAATATGAGAAAATATTATATTTAATAACTTAATTTCATTTTTCATACTTATAAAATGTTTCCTAAATATATGAAACATGACTAAAATGACAACAATTATATGGGAAAATGAAGTAGTTAATGCCCAAAACAATGGAAATACTAAAATATTATTAAGAAAATGATATAAGAGGATAATATATGATATAAAAAATATGTTTATGGTCTTATTATAACATAATAACATTCATTAACAATTATAAAAATGTATAAAACCGCTATAACTAAAGGAAATTACATGGTGAGTGTTAATCTCACAATCTCATTATTTTTCATGGTTATTTATACGCAAGTATCTAGCTGATGATATTTATCATTACATGTCCATATTTCTAAAAATGTATTAAAAAATATTATATACCATTTTTTAAAGTCATTTAATATATTTTATACTATTTATAAAAGGTTTCAAATGAATTGTTTTTTCGTTTTCCAAATGAGGTACTTTACGACCCTTTTTGACAAATTAAAGAAATATTTTTTTAAATTATACGGTGTGAGTTACTATTTTCCTCCATTATTAAACCCTACCAATTTTAATATTTCCTTATAATATTAAAAAGTTATTTTAATAAGAAATGTTTTCTTTTATAATGTGAATTTTAAATAATTTCAAAGTAATAAAGGAAATTTCTTTGAAAGTATTTTAATGAATTTATTAGATTATTTTCATCTATGTAAACATCCTTTGTTGTATTTTATTATTTATTGAGTTTTATTTGTTGTGATACAATATTACATATTCTATTTAATTATTTATGATATTTTTTATTATGGATGTTCTATTTTTATACCATTCATGGTTTATGGTTAAAGTATTAATATTTTTTATGCTAGTTTTGATATAAATGTTTATGTTATATTTTACCCTTTTCATATGAGGAAAGAATTGGACTTAGAAAGTATTTAGTGGGGTGCACTATATCTTCTCAATGCATCGAGAGGTCACATGAGAAAAACTATTTTGGGGGTTTTCCATTTATATATGGTTAATGGTATGGTTATTATGTCTGACATTATGAATTCCTACATTATGAGAATATTTATTGATATTGCATGTAATTTTTAAACTAGTAGAATATACATGTGGATGATTTAATGGAATTATTTGATAAATTATTTCTATATTATGCTTAAGATTATATCTAAATGTCTTTTTTTATTTTAAAAACATCCCTTACAAGGTTATGGTTATTTATGATAGCTTCCGATATATTGTTTACCCTTACTGAGCATATGAGCTCACCACATTCTTATGTTTCATTTTTCCCCAGGATGTGATGAATAATATTATGAATGAACAATATAGATAGTCTAAGGGATATGATTATTTTCAAAGGAGACACAACTTTGTTTTTCAATTCAAGATGTAATGCAAACCATGTATTTGTTTCTAGTTTTTCCAAGGATACTAAAATGATTGGTCCTTCAGGATTTTATTTCTTGTGATCATGCCAATGTAATAAAACAATGCACCAAATCTAGGATGATAGGGTTGTAACATTACATTTAATGTAGTTTATAGTGATTTAACTAATACTTTAAGAAAAAATATGCATTGAAAAGTCTTGTATGGGAATTTTTTATAGAGGAAACTTGTTGGTTCATCCAGCTTGTCGGTATCAAAAAAGGAGGTGATATATTTAGACTCAAAAAGAATATGTACCACTATTTAATGATGAATCATTATAAATGTGGCCCATCTGGGATTGAGTTTTCCCATAGGGAACATAATCCTTTTTGGTAGAATTGGATCATAGGGTATATTTCCCTTTGAGGATGGAGTTATGGATATTGCTTGGGATGAAATGAAGTGCATACATCCACTTCTTGTTTATTTGTAACCAGAATTGTATGTATGGATAGACTCATGGGGAATATTTTCCCATGAAGAAGGAGTTGTCACTTACACCTAGTAAGAGTTCATGTACTTAATTGGGTACATGAAGGATATATGTGAAGATTAAGTGTATATTTATTGAATGTTATCAGCCTCATTCCTGATTCAGGTAAAGGTGGGTTTTGGGGATTACATTTAAAAGGATTCACATGGAATATTCCTATATCATTATGTAAATGAAAAGAGTGTTTTAGGTTCACAAAATTATCTAACATAGAATATAGGTCATTAAATTTGAAAATAATTAGATGATAGAGGTTTCATAGATATCCTCATGATAGAAACCATCATTATGAAGGGAATACCTAATCATTATCACCTTAAAAGTCCTATTGCTGGGGGTGGTAAACTTGAGAAAATATTTTTCTCAACATAATACATCATCTATGGGGTGTAAACTAGAAATAAAATAATATTCATGTATTTTAAGAGGCTTTATAGGGTACCTATATCGAATGGTTCCCATGTTGGGGTCTTGGGTGAGTGTGTCACCAAGGTAATAAACCTAGAAAAAAGTGGTTCATAGGTTGGAGGCCTAAGAGAGAGTGGTTCCCAGGTTGAAGACCTTGGAAAATTCTTAAAAGAGATTGAGGTTAGAGTGAAATGGTGCTCTTGTTATAAAATTAGTCAAAAGTTCTATATATTTTAGAATTGGATGAATGGTCTCCCTAGTATGTTGTATGGGTGTAGTATCACCCATGATTTGGGGTAGTAAAAATGATCTACCTAGTATAGGGTAGGTTGAAGGTTCAACCAACAAAGGGTTATGTGAATAGGGAACCCAGGTCTGAAAGAAGGTGAATGTGGAATCATTTTACCAATTAAGGTCATGTATCTACCTATTTTTATGTTAGGGTTAAGGCTCTCCCAAGTATAAATATACCAATGTGAATTTAGCATGTTATTCCTAGGTACTGTACTCATGGGGTAATATGGGCGATCAACACCTTAGTGTAGTTCATCTAGAATGGGTCCTTAAACTATATATCTAGGGAACATACGGAGAGTGTTATTTCATAAATGATATTGTATTAAACTCTTCGTATGATGTAATTAACCCTCACTTTAAGGGATCCAGAAGACCTGGACATATGGAGCTTGGAGCCTTGGGAATGTATAACTTGTGTAAAATTTTCCTCTTCTAAAAACTCATTCAAAATGGTGTAATGGGTGTATATTGATATATATAAGGGGAATATAAAATTTATATTAATGTGTAAATACCTTAATATCCTAGTCAAAGTGTGATATTCACATAAGGGACCTGGGTGCATGACATGTCCACACTAGTTGTTCACACATTAGAGAGGCACACACATAAGAAGCAAATTCTGAGGAGCCATGGAATACCCTAAGAGACTATGTTGATGATACATGGGTATGCTACTTAAGGTCAAAATGATATAAATTGGGTTCCACTACTAGTTCTATTATCAAGAACTTTTCTCACTTAATTAAAGATTCAATATCTACCAAGAGGGAGCGCCGACATGTAAAATCTTCCTCCAAAAAATTAATATAATAACAAATTTTTAAATATGAGAGTGGTGTCAATGATATTCAAAAAATATTTATAGAAGAAATATGGTCCACCACACGATCTGATAAGTGGATTACTATATGAAATTATATATTTACGTTATAATATACCAAGGCACTAATTTTTTTTAAATCCACATAATGAAAAATCTTATGAGTAGAATGACCATAAATAAAATGACTTGAAATAATAATGGAAAACCCATTTCACCCAAAGAGATTTCTATTTAGTGGTAAGAACCAAGTATATTATATCATCAATGAAAAACTAATCCCAGAGCAGTAACCAATACCATAGCCCCAAAATGATTTTGTAAGATGAATCAATTTTAATAAAAACAATATTTTGAAGAAGGGATTATTTATGAGTCTATATGAACTTATGATAATTTTTTTGTTATCCTCAATATATCTATAAGAAAAATAACAATTATATCCTATTAGAATCAAAATTAATAAATAAACGATTTGACCAACGTATCCCTCACAAGTAAAAATGTAGTTTAAAATGACATATTATTTACATTTGATATTTATAATTTATTTTAAAACTTATTTTTAAGATTGTATATTATATGTGACATATAAAACAAATTGTAATTAGTTTAAACATCATTAATACCAAAATAGATATTAAAAATGTGTTTTCCACATCATTTATCATAGTAACCTACGTCAAGAAAACATAGTAAAAAATTTAAATGTGATGAATCATCTAATTATTTATTTTATTATTTCAATCCAACTGACATAAAACCAAATTTATACCACTTGGAAAATCCTCCCCTACATTGATTCTCATCCACCTTTATCTTCTACCATCATTTCCCCTATTTCTACTCCATCGACCGTCTTCTTCCACCCTATCATTCCTTTTCCATTTATTGTCTCCCTTTAACTAAAATTGCCACCCCTTTCAGTTAGTTTTCCAAATAATTCACCATTTTATGTTATTTCTTTAAATGTATAATTATATTTTATATTTTATTTCAAATTTTCAATTACTTATCAACTAAGATGAGAAATGGTTTCTCCCCAGTAATCTTTTTAAAATGAATCTTATTTTTTTATTAAATATTTTTGAAAAGTGGTACAAAAATTTAAAATGACAAAGCCCATGTTTAAATTTAAAATTCTTTGATACCCCATATAAATATAGTTAAATGATTTAATTGGGTGGTGAATTAATTGTTCAGTGACTGTCAATTAATTTTAGTGATAATTCACTTATTTTATTAGGTGATTATATGTGGTTTATATTTTAATAGATATATATATGTGTTTTTTTACTAATTTAACATTTATATATATTTTTTGAAAAATAATAAATTTTATTTGGTGAATTAATTTAGGTATTAATGTTTTTACTTGGATATGTATTGTGTAACTAACTTTATGTTTGTTAGGTGACATAATAATAGGTTTTTAGAAATTTAAAGTGTATGATTCATGTTCAGAAAGGATTTCTAATTTCTAAAACAACTTTAAAATTAAATTTTTAATAATTTGTTTGGATTAATATATCTATTTGAATATGAAAATAAATATTTTTTATAAAAATGTATAATTAGTATAGGTATATATTTCCCATATACACCATTTTTCCTGGCTCATATGGGCAAGGAAAATATACCTTTTTGGTGTGTTGATAATTTTAAAAATGAATTTTTTATCTATGAATTATTGAGGAATAGATGTAATTTTGTTTTCAAATTTTATATTGTAATCCATTATTTTCATCCCATCAGTTTTGATAACAAATGTGAATTTTATAACTTATATGTATATATAAATTTTATTTTTTGATGTAATTGTAATATTCTTATAAAATGTGGTTTGAAAGTTATGACTATAATTTATAATTTTTTTTGTTTATATTTTTTTTAAGAATACTGTTAATTTTCGTGTCAATTTTGTTATAGTTTGTTTTAATATTATCAATGATAGTGTTAATATTTCTAGTGTTAGTGTTAATATAACTATAAATTTTATTAATATCAATAAGATTAATTTTTATATTATCAACGTTAATAATATTAGTTTTGATATTATTAACTTTTGTAATAGCACTAAAATTATTAATATTAATGTTATTGTAAATATTAAAAAGATATTATTTTTGTTGACATTATTAATCCAAGAGATACCAGGTTGTTGAAAAAAATGGTCCATATGTATTTAACTAAAAATTAAAAGTGAAATGTGAATAAGAGAGTTTACATGCATGTATAAAAATCCCCAATTACATTAGAAAAATTCAAATGAATAAAATCATCATGAAGGACAATGAATTATGATTAACTTCTTTCCTAAACAACCTTCTTTGACAGTGAATCATCCACCATGTTAGCCTCCCTAAAAATGTGCTAGATCAAAAAATAAATATTATCCAATTTGGAAATACAATCCATACACTCGCTAAAAAGATACCAATGTACCCTATTATTTTTTTGAAAATACTAACTACCCACAAGGAGTTACTTTCAATCCACAACATGTTCCAATTATGTTTCATTGAAAATATAATTAGATAAATCAAAACCAAAATCTTATCATCAAGAGTATTAAAATAACTAAGGTAGTGACATATAACCCCTTAATGAATCCCCTACCTCTTCTAAAAATTATTAATATTTGTATCAGTTTTAATAATTTTTAAATAAATATTAATATTTATATAAATATTATTAACATTTACTGAATTATTAATTTATATTGAAATAAAAAATATTAATCTCTTCATTAAATATATGATACTTTAGAAAATTAGTTATTTATATAATCATTTGAAATCATGATGATGTTTTTATAGTATAAAATATTTAACATTTCATTCATGTAAGGTCACTATTGTAATTATTATTATAATTATTATTGTTAATATTGTTTTCATTATCATTGTTGTTCTTTTTTATAAAGTTATTAATTTGTATTTCTTTATAAAAGTCACTCTGAATTTACAATTTCAAAATATAGTGACATTTATTCTTTACATTATAGTTTCTATAGGATATAATGAATCATATTTGGATTAGTATATGATGAATAAGTAATGAATACGAGGAAGTGGTTGATGATTTTTTGAATTTTCCCTTTACATTGTCCCAAATAGTGACATTATTTTACTGAACATGCAATTAGTTTTTGGAATTTTAGAAAGTCATAGAGTTAATAAATAAAAGATAATTTAATTGAATACAGTATTATTACAAGTTATAGTTATTGAATCTGGCATGGTGATATGGTTCAAAATTCATGTTCTAATAGAAATATATATTATAACAAATATTATTCATATCCAATTGAAGAAATAATTTGTGATATAGAAGTAGAGAAATTTGAGAAAATATTGATAATTTAAAACCTATATGGTAATGATAAAAAACCATCATATGGTTATACCAAATATATTATTTTATCTATATTACCAATATTGGTTAACCTGAAATCTAGGAGTAGATAAAGTGATAATATTTTAATATAAATTCAAAATCCTTCAAATATATTCTTTTAATAGTTAGTGTTTTGATAGAATCAAATTATAATAAAATTTTCTTTATGTCTGATTAGATTTGGGTTTAAAAAGATTCATGTATACCCGAATGAATGTTTGTCTTATAGAAAGTAATAGAGAGGTCTATTAGTGATTTAAAAATATAGTACATCATGGTATAAGTTAAATTAAATATCATAAGTTTATTTATTTATTATTTTATAACCAAAACTATTCCTATATAAATTTAGTGACCTTCAATAATTCCCTATTTAAATCATTTATTTGAAAATTAAAATGATGAAAAAGGTTACCATAACATGAAAATGAGTGAATATCTGAGGAAATTTATTGTATTCTATCTGATTATTGACAATGGTAGAAAATTTATAATTTTTGTTTCTATATTTGGAAATGAAGTTTGAATATTAGACATGGAATGCTTATAGATAGAATCAATTTATATTGGAACCTTAGTAAATAACGCAATTCATCATTTCTTTTGTTGGTAATTTTAAACAATCCATTATAAATTTTTATAAAGTAGAAATGTATCATGTATATTTTAATGATTTCTAGATAAAATATATTGGAAAAAATATCTATGGTTACTTGAAACAAAAAATTAGTGATTTTATTCTATTAAGGGAGGAAGGTATAATTTTTTTTGATTCTTATAAAATATTAAATTTTAAATTTCATGCAATTATTATTTTCCCAATAAAATACATATTATAATATATAATTGTTTTTGGATATGGTGTTATAGAGCATAATTTTTATCCAATTTCTGAAGAAAAGGGTTCATGGTATCAACCATAATATGGGAGAAAAATAGTGCATGTAGGCTATTAATGGTTTCAATTTATAGATTAACCTTATCCAATAATAAAAAAATTAAATAAAACATAATAATATGATAATGATATAAATAAATTCAATTAAAAACTATCTTTTGTCGTCCCAAAATCGGTTGCTCGAGCACGTTCATGGCATCCTGAGGTGCATTCCTGATCACCCTAGAGTGGAATAAAGTGCTATGGGCATCATAATTTGTTGGTGGGAATGATTTCACCCATAAAAAATTGTGTAAAATAATAGAGATATGGTACTAACATGTATAGACATTATAAAACTATTAGAAAATAAAATAATCATTTAAATATGAAATCATCAAAAAAAAATCAAACACATAAAAAAATAAACTAACTAATCCCTCGGCTCACCATGCCCCTACCCTAAAATGAAAACTACAACCACTTCCTATGACACCATGTAATCCCATGGATATATATACCATCCTTTATTTTAAATAAATAAATTTTTTTACATGGAAGATGTGATAATGGAAATTAAAGAAATAAAATATAGACATACCTATTTGTGAGTATAAAAGTCACCATAAATAACTAGAGTATCAATTCCATTGGAAAAATGATAAAATAACTAAAACATGAAACTAATATGCAATGATAGGTGTGATAAATAATCTTAGTAGGTATTCCAATTAAACAAAACCCCACGTTAGGACTTAATTAAAGGATCCATTTAGTTCTAGTTTGAAATATATTAATTAAAAATAAGTGTTTATATTATTTTATATAAAATTTAATAAAATTCGCATTAATAGTTGTCAAGATTTATTTTTTATTTTATTTTTAAAAGAAAACAATCTCTTTTGGAACATTTAATGGGACAACAACACTTTTTTAAAACTATATTGTCAAAAAACTAGTTTTTAGCCACTCTTACAATTGGTCTTGAAATTGAACATAAATCACCATTTTATTATTGATAAAAAATATTTGAAAAAAATAATTAAAGGTCATAATTCATGGGCTACATAGTGGAAGATAGAAAAAAAATTAAACATACAATTAATAATTTAAAAATAGAATCAAGGGAAAATACCCTATGGAATACTAAAGGCTACGGGAAGGCTAAACCTAATGTGATATATTAGGTAAATAATCAATTAATTAAAGCGTATGATGTCACAATCCATTGTAAAGAGTATCTTATTTAGTTCATTTAGAATAACTAGTATAGGGGAACCTGTCATGAACTAGGCTCTCCCACCCAAGCACCGAGTCTTTGCTAGATGCTTGAACTATAATAACAATCATATTACAAATGGGTGAAATATTACTTAGTAGTTACACTTATTACATAACCATATAAAAAAATATAAAAATAGGGTTAGCTACATGACACACATTCACATTTCAAAAAACCCCCCAAGAATCTTCCCATTGAAAATTAATCAAGGATAATACACTAATCGAATGTTGGGAATCGATCCTTATAATTCATGTTAGTGATCAGTAGAAAATTATTTGGGAAACCAAAATTGAGTAACATATATTAAAATTACATGTTCTCAACCTTTAATTATACGTATAGTAATATATATATATATATAGGTGTGTGTATGTGTGTGATTGTGTGTTTGTGTGTATGTGTGTGAGTTTCACTTATTTCACCAATTCACACACTCCCATTTTAATTGTAACAAAGAGGAATACAATTATATGATTTCCCATGCATATTTGTATAACAATTAAAACAATAAAAAAGATTTTATAAATTTTAATCTCATACTAAAATCAACTATTAATTATTTAAACCATTCTTGTAATTTCATGTAATCAATTGAAATTCAATGAAAACCTATGTTGAAAAATGATATACCCTTTTGAAAACCAAAATATATTAAAATATATATCAAAACTTATTAATAAATCAATTCAATAATTTACAAAAAGTCCCAATATTTTAAAACAACCAAAGAGAATTTTTAACAAAATAAAATTATGGGAAGACATTAAAATTAATGGGAAAATCAGGGGAACATGATTTTTCCCATAAAATATTTAGTTAATAAATTTATTATTTTCATTAAACATAAAATCATGGAATTTAAAACAAAATAATTAACTTGTTACCAAGTATAAAATACTAAACAAGGGTAAACCTACCATGAATGGGAAAGAACACACTTACTTTAGTGTGTGAAGCCCAACTATTCCTCAATTGAGTTTGATAAAATGTGAAAAATCAATAAAAACCCCAGGCATAGAGAAAATCACAAAATATTGACCATAATAATACCCAAGGGTCTGGAAATGGTGAGGGGAGAAGAAAAAACAATCATATAAGAGAAAAAGAAGAAGATGGGGGAAGGATAACTATAACTTGGTATTATCTCAAGAAAAACTAGGTATAAA
The DNA here is from genome assembly GCA_963277665.1 of Viscum album. Taxonomy (NCBI): domain Eukaryota; kingdom Viridiplantae; phylum Streptophyta; class Magnoliopsida; order Santalales; family Viscaceae; genus Viscum; species Viscum album. The sequence goes on from OY728137.1 coordinate 121,660,503, forward strand.
TTAAACTGAAAATGGAGGGAGTGGGAGGAGGTTAGACCTATGGTTAGGGATCCATCTATGATGGGGGAAAAAAATTATTGATAGGGGAAGGGGGTGTGTCTCTTAACGGTAAATGGGGAGGGTTATTTCATTATGTTTTTGAAATTAATTTTTTTTTTGTTAATTTAATCCCCATTTTATTTGAAAGTAAGACAACTCACATGGTTTTATTAAGGTTTACCCAAAATGTGTATCAATTATGCACCCCTAACAAGGAACAATTGGGAAAACAGAAGGTTGGTATGGAAAGTTAATCTAAACCTATATAAAATGTGAAAACTATGTGGTCTAACTATGTGACCTTCAGCAATATCAAAAAAACTTCAATTCCAGTGGGTTTCACCCAAAAATTATTTTCAGGAGAAAATAATGAATAATAAATTAAAATTATAGTCATAATAATAATATTTGGGGTCTAACAATTATATGTGCTATCAACACTATATACCCTCATAAAGACACAAAGTTTATAGGATTACATTAGTAATTGGTTCAATATATGCAACACATAAATGAGTCTTAATCAATTAAAAAGGATAAAACTCTCAAATGAGCTCCAAACTATACTAAATTAATACAGAAACCAAAAATACCACCAATCACAATGTGATTCTTAGCCCCACAATCCAACCCTAAAAAACTCAAGGAATAACTAGAAAATAGGGAACAAAAATAGACTTCCCCACCATTTAATGTTTCCAATAGAAAGGTGGTCCAATTAAAAAAAAGGTTATCAAAATCATGATACCTGCTTCCCACCAAGTGATCTCAATCATGTCACCCAATTAAGATACAATTCCAAATTTCAACTAACATCAAACTCTATAAAACTAAATGTGTCAACAGGACACAAACCACACTCACACTCAACCAATTCCAAAAACATTTCGAGTGAAGGAGGCCAATAGAGGGTCTCCCCATGATTGAAGAACACAACATTTGAAAAAAATGAAGGAAATATTAATGACATAGTGGTCTCTAAACCCAAACATCAAAAATACAGAATTTCCATAAAAGACTCAATCAAAATCCCATAAAGACAAGTTCTTACCTTCCCAATGATATTAAGGAATTAATCATCCCCAAATAACTAAATATAAATATAAATATAGAAATAATATTAATAGAACCATTAATCCATTCACAAATACCCTCAATCTGAAACATAATAGAAGGTGGATTTATCCACGAGCATGGCTTATTAAACCACATAAATCCATCCTTAGTTCAAAGAACATATGTATCCTAAGACCACATAACTAGGAAACTGAACACAATGATCCAATAATATCATCCAATACTAGCTAGTGTGTATTATTAGCTAGTTCAGTATCCGTCTAAGTGACTAAGATAAATTCCTTGGTTGACCCATTATCAATGAGAACAAAATAAATATCACTGTAAATATAGTCACATAACATCCTCAAAAGACCCAAGCACATCAAAATTGTAAAATAAAACCCCAAAAATTTAAAACTAATAATATAAAATTATAAATAACTAAGTAATTAAACCCATCTAAAATATAACTAAAACTAAAACTGCATAAAACTCTCAAGGGATGATATCCAAGATCTGATGACACATGAGACATTTCTGGGAGGGATCCTCAAAATTAAATCAGAAAAAATCATAATATGAGCAAACCAAATCTAACAAAAACAATAAAAAATATGTCACAACTTATAACTAAAATCCAAAAAGATAGAATCAATCCTTAAATAGGACTAAAACATATTCCTTGAAAATGGTTTTAAAATTTCTCACTTTTAACATTGAAAATCCAGTACATTTGTTAAAAGTAATTTCAAAATCCAAATATTTAGTAAAAACTCAATAAAATATTTAGAAAGAATTTATAACTAATTTTATCACTCCTAAACCATTATCCATTTTCCAAAAACACCAATACCCAAAAAAGTTTACCTTCCAATAAACATTCACATTATCAAATTTCAATCATCACCAAAAGGCATAAAAATAAATATGATCAAAAAACAATTTTAAAAAACAATTTTCATAGTCACAATTTTTTTTCTAAAAAAAAATTTTATGAAATACCTCATAAGAATAAATTAAGATCACCTAGGTTAGTTTATGTAATCATTTTCCATTTTTGAACCACCAGATCCACTTTATTTCTTCTAGAAGGATTTCCTTTTAATTTATGAACCTCCACTTCTTAAACATAAAATCAAATTTTAAAAAGGGATAGTGGCCATAGATGGCCTGGATACACGGTTTTGAGAGACATGTTTTAGTTATAGCATTCCTTTATTGATTTATAAAGAATCATTTACTCCGGATTCACATAGTTTTCTAGACCATGGAAGATCACTGAGTACCACAGGCACAATTACCATTTTTCCACAAAGGACAATGTATCAAAAATGGATAACAAAGATCAAAGAACCTCTAATTTAATTATCAAAATTATATAATGAATAAAAAATAAAATCATGAAATCAAATTCATAATCCAAATTTCTTTAGGTAACCCAAGTTTCATCACGAGGGGTGGTGATCAGGCATTGACCCATGACCTACATCATGAGCCCTGATGAACATATCTCTATCTATTAGACATCCCAAATAAAAATTGATAATTTCATTACCTTGGTACAATTTGGAACCTATTTCTATAATAACATCTTTCAAAAACTATCCCGATTCATTCCTTCATCAAACTCATGAGTTAGTCTATGTCATCCCCAAGGTGCATTCCCAATTTCCAAAGGGCGGTGTCAAGTTCCAAGGACATCATAATTTTGTTGTGGGAATAATTTATCCCCTAAAACTCTTCATGGGAAAAAAATATAAATATGTTAATAACATTTCCATACATTGTAATAAGACACCATTATAAAATAATTATTTAAATATAAATGCAATAAAAAAAATAAACACACACAAAAATAAAGTAACTAATAACCATAACATAAACCTGGTTTTTTATATATAGACATATCATGAATAGGGAAAATGGGAAAACAATCTATTAATAATTTATTATTAGTATGTGCACTACATATTTATTACCTATTTAAATTTCCAAATTTTAAAAAATATGAAATATATGTATATATATAGTATATTATTTATTTAATTTATAATTTTTGAATAAATATATTTTTTAATACTATAAAACAAATTATATAAATAAATGAATTCTGTTTTGATATTATAATAATTTTTTAATATCTATTAAGTTTAGTTTTCTTCTATTAATAATATTCAATATATCATAAATTTTGTAAGAATACATTTTTTCAATTATGTTAACTACATATATTCTAATACGTGCTTTTTGATTAGTTTTGTGTGAACAATTTTCCAATTTCGGTTAAATTTTATATTAAAAATGGTATATTTATATCATAATTTGATGAATGTTTTATTAGTTCATTCACATGAAAATGTATAATCAAATGGATGTGTCGTCTCAATCTTCTAGTATGGTGGCTATTGTAACACCCCAATTTTATTTAAAATAAAACTATGTTTGATAGCGTATACAACATGAAGAAGTGAGTCTAAATGAAGCATGATATATTATTATTTTAATATGATAGCTATAACCTTTCCATTAAATTAGTATGTATGTATTGGATTATATATTTTATGAAATATATATAAATTCCCCACTCAATATAAATTTATTGAAACATTATTTTTAAATAATTACTCATATTTTTGTAAATTCATTCGAAATATATTTTCTTCCAAAATGGATTTTTTTTATTTTCATGAGAAAATAGTATAATTAACTCCTATATAATTTAGAAATATTATTTTATAAAAATTATATCATTTTTAAATGATTATATAAACATTTTAATTTGAAAAAATATTGAGATTATCGTGAAATGTTTGATTTTTCAATGAATAGTGAAAAATATTGATTTTTATTAAAAACTTTATTATATTTTAAATTGATTACAAATTCATATTTTATTTTAGACTTGTTTTAAAATTTAATTTTTTCCTTTTAATTAAATATAATCTAATTATATTCTCTGTAATTAATATAAAAATTCAAATTGGTATAAAAAAATATTTATAAATAAAGAGGTATTTTTTTTGAAAACATAGTTTTTATCACGTTTTGCAGGTTAAATTTTAAATAAATTATAAATATTATATGAATTTAATATTAAAAAACATGTTACATTTTTGAAATAATAAGGTATAAATTTTTAAAATTGGTCCACTCTATCTTTTATCATTATTAATATTAATTATAATAAAAATTTATTACTGCGATAAGGGTAAATCAGGCAAGTAAGGTTAAAAATAATATGATAAGAACTCTAAATTGACCCTAAAACCTACCTTAATCCCATTAGATGAATAAATTATGTTAATTTACATCCAATTATTTTATCTGTTTACATTTCATTCCATGTTTCTTTTATTCTAACTTCTATAATATTTAATTAAAAATAAAAAAACAAAAATAAAACTTTCTTGCATTTAATAACTACAAAATTTTATGATATGGATAAATAACACTTATGTTATATTATAAATATTCATTTTAAATATAAATCATTTTTTATCATGATAAATTTTTTTTAATTTTTATTAATGAAATAACTACCTTAAGTGATTATGAAACTCTCACACAATATTTATTAAATTAACAGAAAAATAAAACAAAATATCTTAAAAATAAATAAATTGTGGTTTTAAAATAATTATTTATAATAATATATCATTTTATTGATGTGTTAAAATGTAATTTTAAAATTACATTTCATTCTTTTTATTTTCAAAGTAGAATTAAAAGAGTATATCCAAAAATGACATTAATGATATTTTATAATAAACAATATTTTAATAAATGATTTAAAATTACTAAAGATACTATCTCCAATTAAGTGATTTTTATATGGTTTAAAATAACACCCATAGGATATTATTGTTCAACTACCCTTTTATATTATCTATCTTGACATCTAAATCATAATTTTTTTATCATGAAAATTGTTAAAAAGGGATAACATGGGTTAAAACAAAGAGATAAAGGTAAAAACCTAAGCTAAACTGGTAAAATTTTTATTAGATGATATTATTTATACCCATAATTAAAATATATTCCAATTTATTGGTTTTATTCTTTTAAAACATGAAAAATAATTTATATTAATTTTAATATTTTAAGAAATTTCTAAAGTGAATTTCCATGAATTTATAAAATGGTACCTCCTCCCATATTTTATACACTATTAAAAATCCTTTAGGTTCAACCAATCCCTACCCAAATAACTTTATTACTTCCCTAAACTCATCCTAGATTCCTTATTTTTATTATAATATCATCTGAGGAAGGTTTTTGGTGTAAACCAAAAGTTGTTGTTTGTAGTAGTGGTTTCATTTTTAAACAAGTGTTTTTATTTTATTTATTCTTCTTATATCATCAAATATCATTCAAACATGATTAAATAATAAAAAAATTATTTTATATATAATTGTTTTTCATTTTTAATGGATTAATCTATATACATATCCTCTTCCATCAAATAAAAAAATGAAATCATTGATCACATGTACGATAATCTATCACCTCATGAACCTATGTAATTAATTTTAGAACATTTCTTCTCATGATTGGATATAATGATTCATTTTATTTACATATATAATTTTAATGAAATAATTATACATTTTTAATGATAGTATCACATCATCCTTTGCACATTCCAATCTGGTGGAAAATGATAACGTCACTCATGCGTACAAATGAACTACCACATCCATGAAATGATGTGATTATTTTTTTATTTTATTTTGATATGGATTGTCATAAGTATAGTTTTAATGAATATATATGATCTCTACAATATATTAATGATTTAAAAGGTTATATTCTTTTTATAAATTATTTTATAACATATATCAAAAAAATAAAAATAGTAATCATGCTTACGTAAGACCTACCATCTCTATGAACGGTTTAATTATTTTTTGTTTATATATTTTATGGATTATTATAAATTATTATATAATGAATATATATGATATTTTAATTATTTTAAACATTCTATAGATAATGTAAACATGATCAAAGTAAAAGAATCAAAACTAAAAAACTAAACATTCTTGAAAAATAAAGTAGTTATTACCCGGAACAAACATTTTAAGAGGGAATTGTTAATAATTAGGTGATAAAGGATTATAATTAAATAATAGTTGGTATGAAATATATTATTATGGTTATTTAATACATAAAATAAATCTATATTAATTATACATAATTTTAGACATATATTAAGGTAGTCAAACCTGAGGTAAGGTTTTCTCGTCTCACTTTGTTTTCTATGGGACTTATGGCAGAATCACCACATATTTATATCATGTGATGTATATAATGACATTTGTATATGATATATCATTATTATATTTATATTAATGGTATTTAATGTTTTATTTTAAGATTATTTATTTCATAGATGTCATGATTCAAAAGTTACTAAAGCGACGAGGGTTTATTTCACAATCTCATCATTATTCAAGATTATTTAGTTTTAAGTATATAATGGGAGGAATTATTTGAAACTTCATTATTAAAACAAATAGTTTTTCTTATTATATGGATATTTCTATAAATTAAGAGTTTTACTTTCATTTTCCACTTTTTATATACTTAAGATATCAAAATAATGTTTAAAAGGATATTTGGCCTTGTTTTTTTAATTGGTCAGGAATCTTTTTATTTCATGTCCATATTTCCATTAAAATGTATAAAATGGAGTTTTTAATGTTCTATAGTTATTTTTAAAGACATTTTTATCAAAGTTTTACTTTTTACAATTTTTTTTTATTTTTTTCTTCTTGTCGTTTTTCAAACGAGGTGATTGTTGACCTTTTTAAAAAATGGTGAAAGGGATTTGTTAAATTATAGGGCATGAAAGGACTTCTCCAAAAACATAACGACTCTTTAATTTAAATATCCCTTTAAATTTTGATAAAATTATTTTCAATGAAATTATTTTCTATAATATTTATAATAATTTTAGATTTTAAATAAGTGATTATAAAGTGAAAAGTATATTTTCATCAAGAACCTTTCCCAAGATATTTTTAATGTATTTTAATCTATGTAAGAATCCATTATTGAATATTATGACTAATAAAGGATTAAATATTTTATTAATATCCACCATATTATTTTTATGAATTATTATGAACATGATTAGGGAAAGTATTGATATTTTATATGCTAGTTCTTCCAATACAGACAGTTATTATTTTTTATGGTATGTTGATTATGTAATGTTGTTTATTCATTTAATGAATGAATTTGAAATATTAAGTGAAATGTGGGATGCTTAATTAAATAGAACCTAGATGTATTGGTATGTCTCACGAGACATACTAGATAAGGTATTTCTACGAGGCATTACCCATTTATGTAAGATTTCATGGAATGGGGCATTGATAGTATGTTTCAGTTATTCTATATTAAAATTTTCATCATTATGAAATCATTTATTGATGTACATGAAATTATTTGAATAGTTATAATACTATGGATAAGTTTCTATCATATGTGATTATTTATATGGAATCATTTTATATTCATTTACTCCAATAATATTATTCTTCATGCTTGTGTTATCGAGTTAATGTAATTTATTTTTAGTTATTTACATTACCACATTAATTAAGTGTTATTTAATCATCATTTCCTCCCTTGTACATAATCCATACTGATAATCTGATATCACCCTCAATTTGTTTCCTTTTTCAAGATAAGAAGAATCAATATTTGAATGTGTTTAATTATGAAGAATATTTATTCTCACTTTGTTTTTATTTTATATGTTTAGATGTAATATGAGAATAAATTATGTAAATACTTTACCCATAGTACTATAGAATTTGGTCCGTGCAGATGAAATTATTTGTATCTTTTTTAATTTAATAATGAAACCATTGGATCTAGGTTAAAGGGGTTTGGAACTTTGTAATTGGCATCAGAGGATGTTTAGTATAAACCATGGGGATAATATTTATGAAATTTGTTTTATGGAATATAACTCGGTAACAAAATTTGAGGCTAAGTCTATATATATAGAAATATACTAAAGCTTTCATAAGATAGATATTATTTGCGTTTCCTTGAAAGACATCCATATTTGGATATTAAAAATGGATACAGTTTTGGTTAATATTCATCTTGGGGTAATAAACCCAAAAATAGTTGGTTTAGTATATATCAACTATCATAATAGTGTATAGAAATTGTGCCATTACTACACACCTATTTTTACACTTTCAGGTGATATTCTTGGGCCAATTCACATTTTATTTATGAACCATCATGAAGGATTTGAATATATTATGTTCATGGATGAACTAGGTGAAAACTATAGTATCATATATTGAAAATATGGAGCGATGATTTAAACATCGTATAAATTATGTTCCATAATTAAGATTATTATTTCCCACACCATGATTTTTTGTTTAGACAATGGATGGAATAATAAGGAATGAATTTAACACTGAATATGTTGGAAAATGTGGTGATTTTTAGAAAAAATTGGTTTATGATTATAGTTTCTGATGTTGAAACTATTACTAATTATGTATCATGATATATGATTAAAAAAATACCTTAATCAACTCTTTGACTCACTAAAGAAGAGAAGGTTGGAATATGCTAAGAGCTTGGGTAAGAGAGACCCTATAGGAATGAAGGTTTAATTTCTATTTTGTACTAAATTTTTAAAGGGAAACCCATGAGATTATATCAATAGAATAAAAATATGTTTCATATGTAGAAAATAAGGGCATAAAGAAATGAATTATGAAGGAAAAATGAGGAGTTTAGTAAAGAGAAATAAATTTCATCTCAGATATCTAATTATAGTTTATTGTCATAAATGTGGGGAACCTGGGTACTATCTATGTAAATTCCCTATTCAAAAGGTTAAATCCTAGACTCAGTAAGGACCTATGTTATACTAGTTATTTAAGTGATAGTATTTATGTTTTTATGTATTGGTATTTAAAAATAATATCGTAGATATTTGTTTTCAATGGTATTTCGGTTATATTAATTATAAAACATCCAAGAGTTATTCGACAATAGTTATTATTTAAGTATTTGATAAATATTTTTGAATGGTACTGATAACTAAGAAAAGTGATTTAATGTTATGTTTATAATTTTAGAAAACACATGATTAAGGTAAGGAAAACCCAAAATATATAACTACTGTTGAGTTTATAATATTTAGATGAGAAAAAAATATGATTTAAATTGATGAAATAAATGGGATAAAAACTTCATAACAATGTGATTTATTTCATATTTGGTGAAGTTTATTTCATATTTTATTTATGGAATATATTCAATAGTCAATGATTAATAAGTTCTATGTTAATTTTTTTGACCCATATATGACTTGATGTGAGATTAAATTAGGAGTTATAGATTACACAATGAGTTTATAAGTTTATGTTTGATCATATATTCAAAGGAATTGAAACCCCATTTGAGTTATTAAGAAATTATATTTTGAGGTAATTTAAAATTTTAACTTGGTTTTAAAAAGATTAATTAGTTAAGGTTTAAATAATATTTTTTTACTATATGATTTTATATTAAGTTAAATAGACAGTGATATGTAGATATTATTGATGGTTGAAAAGTGATTCTTTGATAGAGTAATATATTTTTTAGATATATGTGGTCATGTGAAGGATGTCCTTTTTGGTTAGTTTCAAAATTTGACTTGTGATGTTTTGGTTATGATCACTACATTATAAGATCATATAATTATTTATCATGGTATACTGGGTGTTTTTTATTTGGGTTGAGATATATATAACTATTATATTTTAGATGTGATTTAACAAGAATGATTATATGAGAATAATGTCAATAATTTTGTATAAATTTAAATTGAAAGGTGTAAGATAACTTTTGAAGATAGAACATTATTTAATGTTGATTTTAACAAGGTTATTTTGAATGAAGGGACATTTATGAACTGATCAATGTTTAACCGTCGATATTATTATTTAAATTTCATATTTGAATTTATTATTTCATCCTAGGAGGGATTATACATTTTTGATATTATCTTAAAATATGATAAAAATTTTGTTTTGGTTAATATTTAATGATATGAGGAACATCTTGATATTATTTTATGGATTATTAAGTCAATTATAGTTCTCATAGATTAAAAAAATTCATCTTCAATATTCAATATTTGTTAAAAAAATGAGATGTTGGTGAGAAAAGAACTTGAAATAAAAATTTTATCATATTATATTTATTTTTGATGAGTCAATGTATGTAAACAAATCTTTGGTTTATAGTTTTATTATCCTTAACTTTATCATGGTCATTCAATTTCTTATGATAAATGATCTCTATAACTCTCTTTCATTATTTGGAAATTAATTTTTTCTTCCTTGTCTGTATTTTCACTTTGCACTAATGTTCTAATATTTGGAACCATAGTTATGGGATGGCCATTGTGTTTTATTTTCCCACTATCCAAGAGGAAGTTCTATTAATCACTTATACGATGTGGGATTCCAATGAAGGTATTTTCAGATGTCAAAGCCCTATTATACCAATACCATATTTTGAATTGACAGTTTTAAATTTATTAAAATAGGGAATAATGTAACACCCAAATATTTTTTTAAAATCCCAATATGTTTTATAGAGCATACAATATGAAATATATAGAAATATACTACTTATTATAAATTAATTATTAAATTATTTTCAAATAAACACTCAATTATTTTGAAGTTGTTTTATTGTCCAAAATTATGTTTTCATCAAAAATGGATTTAATTTATTTTTACGAAAAATTATTAATTTTATTTTATGGATATATTAGAGATGTCAGTTTATAAAAATGATATCATTTTTGAAATCACAGTACAAAAATTTTATTATGGTGAATTTTTTAGATTCTTCTAAAAAGTTTGATTATTCAATGAATAATTAGAAATTAATGATTTCTAATGAAAGATATATTTTCATTTACTGTGTTTATAAAGAAACATTCTATTGTGAATTATATTTAGATTTTATTAGATTATTTTTATTAAATAAAATAAAGTAAGAATACTTTTTATTATTTTTATAATTGTAATTCTTATAAATACATTTGTATACTTAAAGATACATTTTTCTAGAAAAACTATTTTTATCTCATTTTGTTGGTTTAATTTTGAGTAATATTCTACCAATTTTGTGAATTAAATCTTTAAAAATTAATTAAATATCAGTAATAATGAGTTATAAATTCTCTAAAGTGTTATTTTTAAATTTTAGTCACTATGAAGAGTAACTATAGTAAATTTTTATTACCATGGTATGTGTGAATTGGCTGATTAAAGTTAAAAATAATATGACAAAGACTAAATATTGTCTCTTAAAGTGGGGTTTATACTATCTCTTTTAGTGTATTTGGTCGATTTACATATAAATATTGTATATATGTCCACCTGGGGGCATATTTCATGATTTTTACCATCATAAAATTTAATTAAATTAAAAGGGAAAAAATTTCATTTTCTTGCTTTAAATATCTATAAGAATTTATGCTGAGGAAAAAAGAAACTTATGTTTTGTTGTAAATATGAAGTCTAAATATATATATTTTTTTATCATGGAAATTTATTTCTATTTTCTATTAATGAAATAATTAACTTAATTGCTTTTACATCACTAACATGATATTAATTCAATTAATAGAAAAACTGAATAAATGATTTTAAAAATATTCAAAGTAGTATAAATTGAAACAATTATTGTGTTCAAAAATTTTATTAGATAAATATTACATTTTAGTGATTTTTTAAAAAAATATATTTAATAATATTAATTGTATTTTGATTTCATAGTCAAATTAATTTAATATTTAAAATAATGGCATCAATGATATTTTAAAATAAATAATATTTTATTCAATAATATAAAATTCATAAACATCTTCTCTTTGTCCAAGTGATTATTATCTGGATAAAAATTTCATCCATGGCCCATTTAAATTTTAACTTCCCCTTTATAGTAACTGTCCTACCCCCTCAAGACTAAAATCATTGTTATCTCAATAATTTTCCAAAAGGGTTAACATGCATTAAAACAAAGTGCTAAGGATACAAACCAAAACTATACATGTAAAAATTTAATAGGATGAAGTTATTTTGATTCAAACTCATAATATTTTATAATTATATCAGTTTGGAACCTTTATCTAATGAAATTAAATTTATATTAATTCATTATTTCACGAAATTCAAAAAATGACCCTCTCCTTGCTTATAAAAGGGTGCATCCTCTCTTATTTTATTCAAACATAAAAAATATTTTTGATCAGAAAATATCTACCCAAATACCGTTCTTAATTACCTTACCATATTCTATATACCTTTTTTGATTATAAAATTCACCAAGGATGTATTATGGTGTAAACCTGAAGAGGTTTTATGAAGAAGAGGTATCATTCTTAAATGAGTGTTTTTGTCTTATTTATTGTTCAAAATACTTCATATAATATTCAAACATGATGAAATAAAAATAAAAATAAATTCCATATACTAATATTTTATTCCCTCAATGGAATATCCTATATCTATATCCTCTTCCATGAAATTGGAAACAAAAGCCTAGATCATGTGTATGGCGGACTAACACATTGTGAACCGATATAATTTGTTTTCCAAAAAGCTTCTCATTGATGGATATAATGATGGATTTGAAAAAAATATATGATATATATGATATATATGATATATATTAACTTATAAAATTATAATATCACATATATCATTATACCTTCTTATCTATAGGAAAACGACAAGGTCGCTCATGATTATATGTAGACTTCCACCTCCATGAAGTGACATGATTTGATTTTAATTTTATTTTCAGATGGATGGTAATAAGTATATATTTTCAAAATATTTTTGATATTTATGATATATTGGTTATTCTATTATGGTGGATTACTATTAATATTTTTTTCAATACTTTTAAAATATCAAAATAACGTTCATGCGTACTGTCGACCTACCATCTCCATGAATGGTGGAATTTATTTTTTTATCTCTATTTTTATACATTATTATAAATAAATACATAATAAATATATATTGTTTTTATCATGTTTAATATTATTGATATTATTTAACCATTATCAAAGTAAAAGGAATGAATATACCAAACTAAGACATTCTTGAAAAATGAACTAGTAATTATTCAGAACATTGATTTTAAGAATGAATTATTTATAAATAGGTGATAAAATATTATAAATAAATAATTTGAGGTATGATATATATTCTTATGTTTATATAATATATAAATAATAAATCTATATTTATTATACATGAGGTTCAGAATAACTTCATGGAAGTTAACCTTGAGGTAAGAGTTTCTTGCCTCACTTTTATTTCTGTGAGACATACTCTATATTCACCACTAGTTTCGTTTATGTGGTGTATATACTACACATTTGATTGGATATATCATGATTAAATTTATATTCATGGTATTTAATGTTTCATTTTATAATTATTTATTTCATGAGGATTATGATTCAAATGTTACCAAAGTAGTAATGATTTATTTCACAATACCATCATTATTCAAGGTTGTTTATGTATAAGTCTTCACTGGGGGAATTATTTGATATTTCTATCTTAAACAGATTTTTTAATCCTTTAGTAATTTTTATAAATCAAAATTATACCTTTAATTTTCCACTCTTTAGTTACCCAAGATACCGAAATAATATTTTTAAAGAAAACTATCATTGTTTTTCTACTCGATCTTTAATAATTCACATATATTCCTAGATTTTCCTTAAAAGAACTAAAACTGTGTTTTTAACAATATAAGATTACTTAATAATTATTTTTCCAATTTTTGACTATTTTAATATTTTTTAAAAGGAATATTCTTGGAATTTTTCAAATGAGGCACGACCTTTTTACAAAAGTGTGAAAGAAATATTTTTTAACTTATATGACATGAATGAAATTTACTCATATCATGGACACTCATTTAATTGAATATTACATTATATTTTTGTTTTTAAATTAAATTATTTTCATAATCTTTGGTAAATTTTTAGATTTTGAATGAGTGATTTCAAATTGAAAAGGGTATTTTACTCATGAAATTTTCTTATGCAGTTTTGAAAGTATTTTTATCAATTTCAGCATCCCTTATTTAAACTTATGATTTAATGTGATTATTATATTATTATAAAATCCATCATATTTCTCTATATGGTTTATAAATAGTTTGACTGGGGAAATTATTGATATTCCATATGAAAGATCTTTTAATATAGAGAGTTAATTATTTTCAATAAAATTTAATTAAGTTATGTTATTTATTCATATTATGCATATAATTGATATATTATGAAATTAGTTATTCTATACTTGTCAGTATTTTAATTGTTATGATATATATGGATAAGTTTATAACTAGTGAAATTTTCTATGTGGAATTATTTGATCTTCATTTAATCATGTCATATTATTAGTCATACTCAATTTATTGAATAAATGTAATGTTTTTTCCAGTTATTTACCTTTACATATTGATTATATATTATTTTTCAAAGATATATTATAATATATGTGTAACTTCCAACGTTTTAAGAAAGAAACACTATTTTATACACCACATCGAACTTAAAAAAACTAAATGTTACTATGACTCCTTATAACCTAGCTATTAAAATGGTGAGAATGAACAATAATAATTGATTTATGAAAATATTTGTCACACACACACACATATATATATATATAATTAGTTCTTTTGAGAATAAATATCTATAAAAGAATATAAAAAACTTTTTAATTAAAAGGAAATGTTTTTTCTTGAAAAAAATTAAATGAAAATAAGTGAGTTAACAAAATAATTAAATAACTATTTATCGATTTTATTAAGTAAATATATCTGATATATATTCAATTTAATATTTAAAAATCATCTTATATGTTTTTATGGAAAAGATATAAGAACAAAATAAATTTTAGGCATAAAATAAGTATTTATCAAAAAAGAATTTTTATCATCTTTTGATAGAGAACACATTTTAAATATTGTTTTTAACACTTCTATAAACTATATTTCACAAAATAAATTTATCCTTTGGATGTTGTATATTTGAAATTAATTTTTCTCAAATATTTGTCTTTTTTCTGACAAAATTCATATTTTAATGAATATCGAAAAAATTGAAGTTTAATTTAAAACTTTCTTTTCATCTAATATATTTATACTGTTAGATTATAAATTTAATAAGTTTTAAATTATAATTGGATTAATTTTTAATATTTTAATTCTATTTTGGTCATTTTGAGTAATTTTACATTAAATTTTAATATAAACACACATCAATCTTTTGATGTTTCATACTATTAAAAAATTGATTTCTTATTTTGACAATGAGAAATAATTTTAAATTAATTACTATAGATTTTGTGGTTTTTATTGAAAAAAATGGATTCCATATTTGGAATCAGAAGAAAAAAATTATGTAAATATGTCCCTTTTATGTTTGGACATGATGGATTGTAACTTTAGTAATTATTTTTATTTACCACGGTTAAATTGTAAATCAACTAAAATTGGGTGAAAATAATATTGTAATAACACAAAAATATCATAACAACTATCCTAATCCTATTGGATGAGATATTTCCAACTAATAATACCGTTGGTAATAAAATTTGGCCTTTTTTAATCTACTTGGGTGTGATTATGACTCTTATAAGTATTATTTATAAGGAAAGGAAAATATATTATAAACATATATCTTCTAACCAGAACAATTTTAATATTGGATAATATAAGTGAAATCTTAGACTATAAATACTGAATAGAAATCTAAAAATATATCCTACATCATGGTAAATTATTTATAATTTTAGATATTAAATAATTAATTTTAATTATGACACAATGATGATGCATTGATTTATTTATTTATGATGGAATCAAATAAACGATATTATAAATATTAAAATAAATATTATTTGACATAATTAATGTCATAAAAGATTTATATTGGTGAATATGAAAGGTTATAATACTATTAAATGATTTTTTTCGAAGTTATATATCTTTTTATATATTATTAAAATTCAATAAAATGAAATATGTAAAAATTCACATAATTGATGTTTTAGAAAAATAGTAATTTATTAAATTATTTTAAAACACTAAAAATATATTAAAATTAAAAATTGAAAATGGTAGGGTATAAAAGTTCGTTAATTTTCCAATTATTTTACATTGACCACATATATGAAAAATTAATATCATCTTAATAAATAAATTGTTGTTACCAAAATTAAAATTAAAAGAGAAAAATTGTGGGTAAACCAAAAGGATAAGGTTTAAAATAAAATCAATACATGTCTAAAAATTACTAGATTAAAAGGATTATAACTATAATCATCTTATATTATACATATCTCATGTTGGATCCATTTTAATTAAAAAAATAATTTATAACAATTTAATAATTTAAGATCATCAAAGGCTTCCCCTTTTCTCTCCTATAAAAAGGTGCCCTCTCCTCTCTAATTCTCACACTACGCGAACACTTTTTTTCCATCCAAGACCAACCCTAGGAATACTTTTTGTATAATCTAAAAGAAGTTTCCTAATTAAGAGGTAACACCCTCCCTCATGGTTTTTTGTTTCCTTTACATTATCGACTCCATAAACTCTTATTATTATACAACTAAATAACAAAATCAATATTAAAAATATAATAGGATTTTATTTCTAGGGATTAAATATACACATACATACACATATATTTAATGGTTAATGAATATATAGTTTCTTTTTATGGGAAACTACTACCTCATGAAACAATGAATTATTTAATTTTCCCCTACCACTTCTCATAATGGCCATTATAGTGGAAAATATTTTTTTACAGATTATATATATTATATTTATATTTTCTATATTATTCTGTAATTTTTATTTACAAAATACCTTTATGTTTTCCTTGTTATGTATACACGATAATTTCATTTGAGGAAGTGTGGACTACAGCCCCCTTGAAGCGATATGACACTTTCCCACTAAACATGGAACATATAATTGATGGTTTTATTAAAACTATAAGAAATATATGAAATTAATATAATAATCATATTATAACATACATTTATATCATTTTATAATTATTATTTTAATATGACAAAAAAATAAAGTAGGGTTCATGCGTACGAACAACCTACTATCTCCACAAATGGTGTGTTTCATTTATTATCTCAAAAAATAATGGATTATTCTAAAAAAAAATATACTATATATATGATATTTAAATCATGAATAATATTCTATAGATGATGTAATTTTGACCACATTGACAGTTTATGTCAAAATAAGTTTATTTTTTACTCAAGTAAAGAATATCGATCAAACATCTAATATGAACATAAATAGTTATGCAATTTTTAAGACATGGTAATAAGTTATATAGAAGGAATAATAAACATGAAAAAGTTTCTCAAGAATTTATAAGTTATCTTATGTATATTATTCATGAAAATAAATAATGTATGAGACACATCAGACTCAAAGTAAGGGAAATATTTACTCAATCTCTATTCATTGAGTTAAATATCAATGTCATTGGTTTTGTTTTTTAACGAATTAGTGTAAATAACCTATGATTGTTTTTAAAATAATATCAAATTATATTTGGTGTATTTATATTTTTCACACATATTTATTTCATTGATTTATCCTTATTCTAGTGATACGATCTTTGTAAGGGTTTTTATCTCAATATACTTTAATTAAGGAATTTCTTGATAATATGTACCTTTATTCTTTAATAAGGTCTATATACAGACACTATGGGATTTCATATCCATATTTTATCTGTTGTAATGTAATTTAATGTTTTTTAAATGTATTAATTCATAAATATAAGGATTTAAATATTTGAAGTGGTATGGGACACCTTGAACCTTTAATGATTTACTTATAAAATATTTTTCTTCATGATATTAATTTCCATATTTATTTTTATTGATATAAAAGGATTATAGAAGACATTTTATGTCTATATTAAATTTCTTTAAATTTTTTCAAAATGAATCCTTTTATACAGATCATTTTACTTTCTTTTTGAAATGAAAAACAAATTGTTTTTCTTGTATACGACGACAATGAATTCTCTACTACTGTAACTGTTATTTGATATTTGGATTCCTATATAAGACATAATGTTTTTAAAATGGAAAAATATCCCTTATTCACTTTTTGTGTATTTTGGTATTGAAATTGGGCTTGAATGTGGATTTACTATTTCAATATCATGAAATGATTTCTTGTGATTGCAAATGAAAAATTATTAGTGAAATGTTGATAATTGAAATATTTTATGTGTTATGATTACATAATGGTACTTGGACATTTTATGGGTGGTTACATGACAAAAAAATATGGGAGGTTATGTGATAAAACAAATACTGGTGGTTCTGTGATAAACCAAGGATGTGTGGTTGCATTGTAACATTCAATGCATTCGGTATGGAAGTAAGCCATATGGATATTCTATTTAGAAATATTTGTTGAAGTTATCTGTATAGTTATTCCATTTATGTAAGGTTATGTACCAAGTTACCTTTATATGCTATATGTTTTTTTCTGTGGGTTTTATGTTAATATTTCAACAACAAAAAAAGGTAATAAAAGAACTTTATATTCAATATACAATATTTACTACTTCATAATGGTGAAAATTATTAATTTATGATTTTATTATTCATAGTTTACATGTTTTCTCAATGCTAATAGTTTTCCTTCTTTGTGTATCCATTACCGAGGTTTATGTGATCATGCCATGTTTTGGAATAGTTTTCATAGGATTTAAAGGATAATTGAGTCAAGGATGAGATAATGGAAATGTTATTATGTTTAAAGATGAAACAAAACCATGTTTCTTTATTAAAAGTTTTTGTTTTATGAAAAAAAATGTACAGTGAGTAGAAGTGTATACATTATAATATTTAAGTTGTTATGTATTAGTTATGGTTAATTATCAATATATATAAACCTAAAATAACTAAAATTTAAATTAAAGTAAAATTATTTACTTAACTCATGTTTAAGTAGTGTTAAATGTCTTGGCCTTATAGTTGGCATCTGAAGATTGTTTAGACATCTTTGGAGACTAGGATGTTTCTTTAAGAGTTTGGGACATCATCATGCCTTCATAATTTTAAGGTTTATAAAAAGCTAAATGTCTTATAATCCTCTTTTTAGGATTTATGATATAAAATAATAAGTTGAGTAATAGTATTTTTGGAGATATTAAACTTTAAGGATGTTATGGGTTATTAGATTTTGGGTTAAAAAATGTGGGGTATGAAATAAACATTGTGGTTTGAAACAATTTATGCTAATTTTTGAGGTCATTATAATATTTTTGGAATATTGAAATAATCATATATTTTTAAAAAATGGAAAACCTGAAGGATGGGTGACAACCCGTCACATCCGGCAAGGACGTAAGAATCGAACCCACAACTGAATGGTGATAAGGGTGCATTGCCTACCACTGGCCGACATGAAGTCCCTAGTTAGTAATAATTTTTCTTTTTAGTTAAAATATTTTATATAATATTATGAAGTTGATTTTGTGAACTTATGTTTTATTAAATAGATATCCTTGGTATTGGAAAATGATATAGGAATTGAGTGATACATGTTATTTTGGACGACATTCACTATTTTTAGAACCCTATTTTCCATAGAAAAATTTAATACTATGACATTTTAGTTGAGGAGCAACAGATTAATTTTATTTTTGAAGAATCTATGTTTTTATGGAGGACTTATAGTGATTTGGTTTTTTATAGAAATTATTAACCCATCTTATAGAAAATATGATTAGGTTAATTTATTTTTGTTATGAGACATTAAGAGTTTTTGATGTTATTAGGAGATAAATGTTAAAATTTATCTCAGAAGACTATGTTATCAAATCCATCTAATTTTTGGGTTTCAATCTTAGTTTGTATTATATGGAGTAATTTTATGGATAATTATTTATCAAACAGTCATTGTTGAACTTTGGATATTACTGTTGAATTTTGGAGATTAAAAGTATATTTTTCTTCATATAATGATTTATTTTTTATGGGAATTATCTAATTTTATCCTAACCATCCCGGTATTTGTTTATATTTAAGTATATGATGAATGTATATTTAATGCTTTTTGGATTATGTGATTCACTAGAAGTTAATTCTAATGATTTAGGTGTGACCAAGTCATCTTGAATACTCATCATTTGGGAAGAGATGAGTTTTTGGTAGAAATTTATTACAGTATGAAACTACACATAAAAAGTAAGTATGTTTTCTTTTGATATTAGTCAAGGTTTTAAATAAATTTCCCAACATTATGAAAAGTATTTTAAAATAAAAAGCATTTTCCGTTTACATTTTCTACTGAAAAATAAAGGACTATTTAACCCATCACAGGTTTGTGGCTTTCTGATTGGTAAATATCTCCAGATCATGTTTTCTGTCACTCTCCATCAGAACATGAAACTTATTTTTTCTTCCATATCGATGTTTTCTTACATGGAATCCTAGTATGTGTTATCTGAGGTGACCGTTGTAGTTCTCTTTCATTCTTTTAAAGTGGTTGTTTTATTAACCCTTTTTTCCAATGTGGGATTACAATAAAGGTATTTTTAAAAGTCACACCCTAGTTAATGACCCCAAATTAAAAGTTCGAGGATGAAATTTAATAAGGGGGGGGATGTAACATCCTGAGTTTTATGAAAGAAACACTATGTTCAATAACATAAATGAAAAGTCATATCGAATGTAAGAAAAAAACTAAATATTATTATGATATATTACAACCTAGATATTAACATGGAATAATGAATTTTATTAATTTATTTTTAAAGTTTTTTTACACATATATAAAATTAATACTTTTTTGAAAAATTACATACAAATAAAAATAATAACGTTTTTAATTAAAAGAAAATGTGTTTTTTGAAAAACTATTTGAATTAAAATAATTGAGTATATAAAATAATAAAATCCAACATTATGGATTTTATAAATTAAATATCTTTATTTTATATTCAATTAAATATTTAAAATTTATATTATATGTTTTATAGATAATATATAAGAACAAAATCAATTTTAAGCATAAAAGAAGTAATTTTGAAAAAAACATTTTTACCGCCTTTTGATAGAGAACCTATTTTAAATCTATTTTTTGACACTTTTATAAGTTATATTTTAAAATATAATATTCCGATTTGTATGAGAGACATAAAAATCTATTTTTGTTGAAATTTTTGTTTTTTTGATAGAATTTATATTTTAATGAATAGTGAAAAATACTGCATTTTAATTCAAAACTGGTTTTATGCCTAAGTTGTTTATATTTTTATAAAATATTTTTAATTGGGTTTAAATAATAATTAGATTGATTTTTTATCATTTATTATAATTTTTATCATTGGATGTAATTTCACAATGAAATTAGATATAAACGCATGTCAATCTTTTGATGGTTTTAACTTTTTGAAAACCTATTTTCTCATTATGAAAAAAAGAATTAATTAAAAATTAATCACTGAAACTTATTTGTTTTGAATTTGGAAAAATGGATTCCATATTTTTAATCATAAGGTCCAAATTATGTAAATATGTCCCATTTATTTATGGACATGATGAATAGTAACAATAGTAATTATTTTTATTTACCACAGTTAAAGGGTAAATCAGGTAAATAAGCGTAAAAATAATATTACAATACTATAAAACTACCCTAAAACTTAAACTAATCTTATTTTATGAGATATATCCAACCATGAATACCATTGGTGTGAAAATTTGGCCTTTGGAAGGCTCATGGATGTGATTATGACACTTATAAGTATTAATTTAATGTAAATGAAAATATGTTATAAACATATATCTTCTTACTAAAATAATTTAAATATATGTTTATATAAGTGATATTTTAGACTATAAATAGTCATTATAAATATAAAAATATTTCATACATCATGGTATTTTATTTTTAATTTTTATACATTGCATATTTATATTTAATCATGACACAATAATGATACCGCGATTTCTTTATTAATGAAGAAATCAAATAAATGATATTTTAAATATTGGAATAAATATTATTTGTCATAATATATGTCATCCAAAATTTTTATAGGTTAATTTTAAATTTTATAAGACTATTAAATGGGTTTTTTGAAGTTATACCTCTTTTTATACATTATTTAAATTCAATATAATGAATAGTGTAAAAATTGATATAATTAATGTTCTCTAAATATAGTAATTTATTTAATTATATAAAAATCCAAAAAATATTTTAAAATCACAAAGTGACGATGATATGGTATTTAAGTTAATTATGTAACCAATTATGGGAAATTTACCCCATATTAGAAAAATTAATAACCTCTTAATAATTAAAATGTTGTTATAACAATTAAAACAAAAGGAAACCAATTAATGGTTAATCAAAATAAAAACATTAAAAATAAAATCAATAAATGTATAATAATTATTTTATGATATTATTTAGAAAAATATTCATCTTATATAATAAATATCTCATGTTGGAATAATTTTAATTAAAAAAATAATTTATATTATTTTAATAATTTAAGAGTTTCCATGGGTGTCTGTTCCCTCTCATATAAAAATTTACCCTCTCTTCTCAAATTCTGACACTTTAAGAACCTATTGGTTTAGAAAATACATTCCCAAACCCCTTCCCGTAATTCCTACCCACATCCTAGAATCCTCCTGTAGTAAAAAAAGGCTCCCAAGTAAGCCTTTTGGTATAAACCAAAAGATGTTACCAGATTTAGAGGTAACACCTTCTCTCATATTTTTTAGTTTAATTTCCATTATCCATTGCCTAAAATATTTTTATTATATGATTAAATAACAAAATTAGTGTCCTAAATCTGCTATTATGTTTTTATGATTAGGTTTAAATCTACACTTACACATACCACCATTTAAGGGGTAATGAACACATTGTTTCAGTGTGTGGCGAACTACTGCCTTAGGAAACTATGATTGTTCAATTTTCCCCTACCACCTCTCTTAGTGGAAACTATAATAGCCACTATTTTCTACATAAAATATATATTATATTTATATTTTTCCTATTATTTTGTAATTTTTATTTACAATATTCCTTTATTCATTTTATGTTGTGTAAATAAGATAATTTTTCTTGAGGAAGTGTGGCCTTCTGCCCCCTCAAGGCGATATGACCCATTCCCTCTATATATGGAATTTATATAGGATAGTTTTATTAAAACTATGAGACATATATGAAATTTATATAATATTATTACTATTATATAAATTTACATAATTTAATTTTTATTCTTTTAATATGACAATGAAATGAAAGTAGCGTTCATGTGTACGTACCTCCTGCCGTCTCTATGAACGGTGTATTTCATTTCTTATATCTAAATATTATGGATTATTATAAATACATATATAAGGGATATAAATGATATTTAAATCATTAATACTATTCTATGGATGATTTAATTTTTACCATATGAACAATAAAAATCAAAACAAGTTCATTTTTACTCAATTACTGAATATTGACAAAATGTTTGATATGAACATAAATAGTTATGTAATTTTTATAACATGGAAATAAGTTATATAAAAGAAATAATAAAATTGAAAAAATTAATCAGGAAATTATAAACTATCCTATTTTTATTATTCATGAAAATAAATAACCTACGAGACAATTCATACTCAAGGTAAGGAAAATCTTAACTCAATTTCCATTCATTGAGTTAAATATCAATTTCATTGGATTTACTTTTTCATGAATATATGTGAATGAAATCTAATTATTTTACACTAAATATAAACTTATGTTTGGCGTATTTATATTTTCCACACATATTCATGTCATTTATTTATCCTTAATCGAATGATACCCAATTTTTAAGGGATTTCATCTCAATATACTTTCATTAAGGAATTTCATGATACTATATACATTTATTCTTTTAGAAGGTGTATATACAACCAATATGACATTTAATATCCATATTCTATCTATAATAATGTTTTTTAATATATATTTTTTTAATTTATTAATTCATAGAGATCATGATATAAATGTTCAAAGTGGTATGATATACCTTAAATGTTTAAAGATTTAATTATAAAATATTTTTCTTCATGATATTAATTTACATATTTATTTATATGGATATAAATGTATTATACATGAAATTTTATGTCAATATTAAATTTCATTATATGTTTTCAAAGTGATAGTTTTTATATGAAACTTTTTACCTTCATTAAAAAATTGGAAAAGGAACGATTTTGTTGTATACAATGATAATGAATTCACCATCGTCATAATAGTTATTTGATATTTAGATTCCTATAAAAGCCTTAATGTTTTTAAAATGGAAAATAAATATATTATTCCCTTTTGGGTATTTTGTTAATGGAAATGGTTTTGAATGTGGATTGAATATTGGAATATCATGAAATGATTTCTTGTGATTGAAAATGAATCATTTATGAGTGAAATGTTGATAATAAATATATTTTATGTGTTATGATTATATAATAGAACCTTGACATTTTAAGGCTGGTTACTTTAAATACCAAATATGGGAGGTTATGTGATAGATCATATACACGTGGTTCCATGATAAAACAAGGATGAGTGGTTACCGTATAACCTCCCATGCATTGGGTATGGAAGTCAACCATATGGCTATTCCATTTAGATATATGTGTGAAAGTTGGCCATAAGGTTATTCCATTTATGTATTGTTATTTCCCAGGTTACCATTATATGTTATATGTTTCCTTCTATGGTTTTTTTGGTAATAATTTGATTACAAATATTTAAGAAATTAAATTAAGTTCAATGAAGAGTATTTACTACTTCATAAAGGTGAAATGTATTATTTTATGTTAAATTATTCATGGTTTACATGTTTTCACAGGGATGACAATCTTCCTTCATTTTTTATCCCTTATTTATATTTATGTCTTCATCCCATGTTTGGAAAAGTATTTCAAATTATTTAAAGGAGAATAGAGCCAAGGTTGGGATCAAGGAAAAGTTATTATGTTTAAACATGAAACGAAGCCATGTATCTATTTAAAATTTCTTATTTTATGAAAAAATGTATAGTGAATAGTGGTGTATACTTTTTAATAATTAAGTTTTTATTTATGTTTTATGGCCTAATTATCTAATTCTCTAATGCCCAAAATGTCCAAAATGTAAATGAAATTCAAATTATTGACTGAACTAATTATTACGTATTGTTTATGGCTGAGGACTTATAAATATAAACCTTACTGATAATATAAGATCACCCTTATTTTGTTTCCATTCCCTAGTATAAGAAGAAGAATCCTTTGGATGTGTTCAAGGATAAAAAATATTAACTTTCACTTTTTTTATTTTATTTTTTCAAATTTAATGTGAGATTCAAGTATATATCTTATTTATCAATACTACATAACTATTTCGTCCTTTGATATGTGATTCATTATATCTAGTGCCAATGTAATTAACTAACCACCGAATTTGGATTATTAAAGTCAGGGTGTTTGTACATATACTTTCTACTACAAAGGGGACACCGTAATCATATTTATATAATCCTCAAGCTTCTATATGGCCTATAGAAAATTATGTTGTTGGTAAAAATGGTAGAATATTCTTTCCTAATTTATCAATTTCTTTTATTAAGGAGTAGAGAAAAGATATTGTGTTTGATGTTAATGTTGATCCAAATAGTCCATATTTAAAATTATTTAGACTTTTTATGGTTGTAAAAGATTGAGAAAAATATGATTTTTTATTTCTTATTAGAGAAGTATCAACCAGATAACAATATATCAGCTATGATAAACCATTTTTGTAAACTAAATATTTATTCTTTTTTATACTTCCAATTTTTATAAATTTTGATATTTATTTTTTTTTCATCTCAATTTTAGATGAATTAATATATACTAATTATGGAAGAATTCATGTGGTGAAACGTTTCAATAAATGTAAATATATAGATGGTTTTTTAGTCCACAATAACATTAGATTTAATTTTTTTAGTAATTAAAAAAATGAAAACCCTTGTATACTATATTGTTTTTTAGATGAAGAAACACTGAATAAATTTCTTTAAAATAGACATCAGAAATCAACATTTATCAGTTCAATGTCAACCATATAAAATTATTATTTTTTTATTTATGGAAACAATATTATTAATGAATTATTTTTTCTTAAATTATTGCTAACAAAGAGATATCATTTGGAGATATAGGTGTATAATTTATTCAAACTTAATTTATCTTGTAAACGATATATGATTTTTATTTATTACTTATATACTAATCATGCCTTATTTATTTTATGAAAGCTTCCACTCAGCTCTACCTCTTATTGATAATCTGAGCTCACACCTTTCATTTTATATTCCTTCTCCCACCAGACCATGAATATATATTTGATTAATTTCATAGATATACTATAAGGGATAATATATCTCATAATAAAAATTTAATTTGTATTTTATGTTTTTATATGTAGTGTTAAAATAATTTATGGGTCTCATATCTTAATAATACTAAGAAATTGGATCCTACAAGATATGATATCCTATATTCTATACCAACGTAATAGAGTTACCACAAATATTATGATACTTGAGCCAAGGTTGTTATAGTTGGTATAAGATAAAATGAAGTAATAGATGAATGACTATTCTTGGTGCAAATAATATAGGGGTAAAACTCTACAATCTAATCATATAATTTTTTTTTACATCTTTTATTTTAATTTCTTGGAAACACTAGATTCTTTTCAAACTCAATTTGGGTCCCCTAAATGTTTTTATTTGATCTATAGTATGGTTTTCTAACACATTAAACACCTATAGTGTCTATTGTGAAGTTTTAATTCTCGAAAATCAAAATTTTATAGAAAAAATCAAATTATATGTTTAAAAAAACTTCTGATAGGGTGATATATAAATATCTTTTAAACCATGGAATGATAATAGTGAATGAACATAAGAACCATATAGATTTCTAAAAATGCATATAGATTAAGGTATATAATTTAATATTTAAATATAAAATATATTTCAAAATAATTTACTTATTTTTTCCAATGTTTTTGCGGTGTTCAAAACAAAATTATGACAAAGATTATGCAGATTATGTTGTTAAATTTATGAATGATATCATATAATATAGAATAGTAGCATCCCTAAAAAGGTATTTATAAGGGTAAATAATGTTTCATTTAATTTTTTTATTCATTTTTTGTCTACATTTTCTCAGTACTCATAGAATTTATGATAATATATGCACTCAAAATAAGATGTAGATTTGTTTAGAGATGAGTGGGAAGAGTACATGGAATCAACATGATTATCGACATCAACTTGAGGTTATTAACTATTATATTTATGTTTTTTTATTTCCAAGAGATTATGATGAGTTGACCACATGCCCATCCAATACAATATGTGATTGGTAGTATCAAAATTTCAGATTGATAATAAAAATGTCATTCTCATCTGAAATGCGATTTACATGGCTAAGACCAAGATAACGAGCTTAGAGTTTTGTTCTACTTCAGTAAAATGATGTATAATTCATTTTTCAAGTGTAGGAATCTACTGTACTTCAATATAAAAAATGAAGATTCTTGGATGACTCTAAGAACTTATTTTAAATAAAATATAGTCATTATAGTCTAAAACAAGATTCAGTTAGTAAAAAACCAAGGAAAAAATATTTTATTTTCTTGATACATTAGAACAAAATACATCCTTAATTTTCTATGTGTATGATTCTACTTCACATCATTATGAAACATTATGTGTCCGATACGACTCAAAATAAATTTTTCACATTACAAACGTTTCATTTTATTCTAAAATATACACCACATATCCAAAACTGAGAAAACAAGATCGAATTATATTGATACATTTTAAAAAATGATACTTGATTTCTTTTTGGATTGTAGGAATCTACTAATAATTAATCTATCCCACAATGTTGTTGGGATGACTCAATATACGTTTTTCACATTAAAAAGTTTCATTTTAGTCTAAAACAATATTCACATAGCCAAAACTAATCAAACAAGCTCAGATTGTGTTGATACATTAGGTAAATGACCCATAAATCATTTTTTATATATAATAATCAATATCACATCAGTATAATGCATAATGTAGATCGTATAAATAAAAGTGTATTTTTTTAATATAAAAGTGTCATTTTAGTTAAAAACATGATTCACAAATCAAAACTAAGAAAATGGGCTTGGATTGACTCAATGTGAATGTTTTTAGTATAAAAGTCTCATTTTAGTTTAAAACACGTGTCATATTGCCAAAAATAATCAATCAAGATTGGTTTATTTTAAAAAATTTAGGAAAATGACCGAAAATTCATTTTTTATGTTCAATAATATACTACACATCAATATAAAAAAGGATGTTGTTGGTATGTCTCAAAGTACATTTTTTTAATATAATAGTGTAATTTAATTATAAAACACTATTATGATAGCCCAAACTATGAAAATGAGCTCATATTGACTTGATACTTTAGGAAAATGAATTATAATTTATTTTTTACATTTATTTATTTTCCACATGTCAATTCGACACATGAATTATAATGTGTTACTCGATGTTCTTGTTTTCAATATAAAAGTTTCAATTTAGTCTAAAACCTGATTCATGTAGACAAAACCTAGGAAATGATATCATATTGTATTGATAAATTAAAAATGTTAAGCATAATTTATTTATTTTTCTTGAACTAGTGACACATCAATCTATTACATGATGTGGCTAGTATGAATCAATGTACATGTTTTCAATATAAAAGTTTCATTTTTTTCTGAAACAAGATTTATATTGATAGAACTAAGAGAACATGATCTGATTTTATTGAATATTATGTAAAATGATACATAAATATTTTTTTTCATATAGGAATTTTGGGAACATCAATATGACAGACGATGTGGCATATATGAGTTAAAGTTATGGTTTTCAACATGGAATGTCAATTTGTTTAAAGATAATGACATGTTTTCAAAACTATGAAAATTAGCAATGTTTTTTTCTAAATTTTTTTAAAATAATCCATCAGTGATTTTTGATGTGTATGAATCAATGGCACAAGATTTTGACACATGTTGTGGCTGGTATGACTCAAAGTGTATGTTTTCAATATAAACATTTCATTTTTGTCTATAACATGATTCAAATATAAAAAACTAATAAAACATAATTTTTTTGTAAGAATGTATTAAAAAAATAAGAAAAACTAAATTTTGATATAGAGTAATTAAACCCACATCAATCAGACACACAACAAGGATTGTATGACTCAATGGGATTGTTTTCAATATAGAATGTTTCAGTTTATTATAAATCCCAATTCACATAAACATAACTGATAAAGTGAGATTTTATTGCCTCTACACTACAAAAAATGATCAATAATTCGTTTTTTACATGTTGGAATCTACCTCACATCAATCTCCCACACAATGTGGCCGATAGGACTCAAAGTGAATGTTTTCGTATTTAAAAAGTGTCATTTTACTCTAAAACATGCATTACATGTCCAAAATTTATAGAAAAAGATAGTATGGTCTTAATACATTAGTAAAATTATACATAATTCATTTTAGTAATGTAGGAACTGAGAACATGTCAATGTAACACATGATATTCCCATTATAACTCAAAGTGTGCATTTTTAATATAAATGTGTTATTTTAATTTAAAATGGAACATTTTTAAGACTAAAAAAACAAGATTGGTTTGCTTTCAATCTTGTGTAAATTGATTAACAAATTTTTTACCTGATGGAAGCAGCCGTACATCATTTTGACACATGATGTTACAAGTATGACTCAATGTGCTTGTTTGAATATAATAGCCACATTTGAGTCTATAATAAAATTTATATAGAAAAATTCAAGAAAACAACGTCCCATTGTCGAGTTAATTTAAAAAAATGATCTATAATTATTTTTTTAAGTGTTAGAATTGATCATAAATGAATCAAATAGATGCCATGTTTGTTATGTATCAAAGATAATATTTTCAACAATGAAGTGAAATTTTAGTCTAAAATATGATTAAAATATCCAAAACTAAGGAATAGATCATAGATTGTCTTGATTCTTTCGAAAAATTACCCATAATTCATTTGTGATATCTAGGAATTGATCTCACATCAATATGACACCCAATGTGGCCGGTATGAGCCAACATGCATTTTTTTCTATAGAAAAATGTTCTATTAGTTTAAAATAAGGTCTCATTTCCAAAACAATGAAAAAAGATTTTATTGAGTCTTATAACATTAAATTTTGACACATATGAATCAACATAACATTAATCTAACTCCTGATCCGTTTGGCATGAATCTATGTGTGGATGTTTAATATAAGTTTCATTTTAGTTTGAAACACGTGTAACATTTTAAAAACCATGCTATAAATCTCTTTTTGTAATAAATATTAAGGAAAATGATATAAAACTTATTTTTTACCTGTTGGAATCAAATACACCTCAATATGAGAAATGATGTTTCTGATATGACTCAATGTTCATTTTTTCTATATAATAGTGTCAATTTATTCTAAAGCTATATTTATATAGTAAAAATTGATAAAATGAGATAATATTGTCTTGATAATTTTGTAAAATGATCCACAAGTCATTTTTATGTGTATTAATTAAATACATGTCAATCCAACACATAACACGGTTAGTATGAATCCAAGTGATTTTTTAATATAAATGTATCATTTTAGTCTAAAACAAAATTCACATAGACAATATTAAGAAAACAAGCTCGGATTGTCCTGATACATTAAGAAAAAAAATACATAATTCATTTTTTGATGTGTAATAATTGGGCACATATCTGACACACGACAAGGTCAGTATGAATCAAAGTGAATTATTTCATTATAAAAGTTTCATTTTAGTCCAAAACATGATTCACATATCCAAACCTTTTAAAATGATCTATAATTATATTTTATAGTTAGAAAAAAGATAAATAATTCATTTTTGGAGTGTAGGAATTGATTGATTGTCAATTTGACACAGGATTTGTTCTATATGACTTAAAGTGCATGTTTTCAAAATAATGAGTCATTTTTATTTAAAACGTGTGTCACATTTTCCAAACAATCCAAAAACTACTTCAATTTGTTTTCATTGAATTGTCAAATATTCCACAATTCATTTTTGCCATGTATGAATTGACGTCACATCAATATAAAAAATGATGTGAAAAGTATAACCCGATGTGCAGGTTTTTTAAATAATTGTTTTATTTTAGTCCAAAATGTGATTCAAATAGAATAAAATAAGAAACATAGCTCAGATATTTTTGTACATTAGAAAAAAAATCAATAATTCATTTTTAATGTCTAAAAATTGATCACATGTAAATATGATATATGACATGGAAGGTAAGGTTCCAAGATATTATTTTCAACATAAAAGTGTCATTTTAGTCTAAAACATGATTCACATAAAAAAACTGAGAAAACAAGCATCAATTGACTTGATATGAATGAAAAGTGATTCATAATTAATTTTTATGTGTAGTAATCAACCACATATCAATCCGACATTAGATCTAGTTGGTATGTCTAAAAGTGGTTTTTTTCACATTATAAAATTATCATTTTACTCTAAAATATTTTTACCATAGAAAAAACAAAGCAAACGAGCTTGGATTATCTTAATACTTTATGAAAACAATACACAATTCATTTTTGGCTTGTAGGAATTGACTACATGTCATGACCCCACTCACCAGGATATCGCCTGGGCTGGTAGTAAGTCAAGAGTGACATTTTAATCCTACCACAAATAGGATTGGGGCTAGTGAAAAGCATCGAGAAGATATATAAATAAAATGGGAGGTCTTATCCTAAGGTACCTATACTTAGGGTCAAACACAAAACACTATTCAATAGTATAGAAATAAAAATAAGACTAGAACATATAGAGAGTAATAAATAATTAAAACATACTATATGAAATATATTGATGTGAAGCCATGTAATATAAAAGACATATAGGGTCAAAAAAACCCTACCAGAATTGAGGCCCCACCTTTAAACAACTGAAATGTTTGAAAAATAAAGAGGGTGCTTCTCACAATCTCCAAGACTGACCTCCTAACGCAGCCAACGCCTCTAATGTACCACTATGCTCTACCAATACCGGGTTCACCAAATTAACCGTTGAACTTCTTATCATTTAGATAAGACATGACACATGAATGAATGACTCATAAAGGGGTGATTACTAATATACATAGTGGATGCGAGAAAATCCAAGAGGGAAGCAATATAATAAAATAGTCCTCTCAACCCATAGTAAAATAGGGAAAATAAACCCAACATCAGATATAAAAATACAGAGACTATAATAAAAAACATAGAGGTTTCTCAACCGCAACAATTATCCAAGGATGATGATGAGTCTTATTGTAACTATAAGGGTCTCACCTATGATTCTAATCACTACTCACAACCTTAAAAGTATCAGAGTGGAGGGTCTGCTCCTCGCTACTACGCTCTAGAGACAAGGGTGCACTATCTCCAATGGAGGACCTTCTTCATACGAGATCATGATGAGAAGATATTTCTAATATATAGATATAGGACCCCCCATAGTGCGGGGGGGGGGGGAACCAAATCTTCCAATATAATGTTTATAGGGACCCACACTATGGTATGATCTGGGATTACCACCCCTAAAATCTCTATTGTGATCAAAACCGATCACATCCTTTTGCAAAGCATCTATAGAGAAAAAATATCACACATAACACCTTTTTTCGTATCTTAGATACCAAAACAAAGTATACCATCATGCCTTACATGGAAATTTACTTGTTGTAAGCTAATTATGTGCTCATAACCATATCCAAAAGAAAGAGATATTCAATGTAGCAGATTTTGGGAAAATTAAATGGCGTGTAGACTGGGGCACACGGTGTGTGACAATTCACAAAGTCCTAGTTGTGTTCCTACAAGGGCATGGCTCATCCAAAGATGTTCCTCCACAAATAATGTCCCTATTAGTTCACAATGTGTCTTTTCGCCCAGGATCCTCGACATGTTCTCTCAACACATGGATCAAAAACTCAATAATTTTCACATGGTATGTTGGCATGTACATAGTGTTAGAGTTGGTGGCCTATAACCAATTACTTTGTACTTTATTCATTAATAAATTCCTTATCACATCTTGATTGTTCTTCTACATGACGATGCATGTGATAATGTCCTAAGGATAGTTTTTTCATTAAAGGTTCATAGTGGATCCCTGCAATGATGAGAATCCAGAAGTGCCATAACACTGTTCTTGAATATATGTTCTATAGTCGGATAATGTAAATTGATGGAAACAAATAATACAGGCTATTAGGGGTGAGGACTCATAAAACATTGAGGCACCTTCTCATGGTGTGCGCCCTTGGTAATATCCAAGAGGATATTATGAGAACGAGACCCGCCAGTAGGAAATCCACATTTCATAGTGTCATTGGATGTTCCAATCTGCGGATGTGTGTATTAGTCCTTAGACTTTAAGATTATTATTAATGGGTATTACTACTTGCACACTTATATGTATTGATGAAAACTGTGACGACACACTTTTCACGGCGAGGTAGGATACATTGGGTGCATCACGAGTAATACTACATTAATAGATAATGCGAGAAAGGATTTGTCCCTTATTTTCAATAATGGAAGTGGATATCTCAATCCCCTTGATGTAATTTATATAGCCTAAATAAATCCATTTCCATGGTAAGGTATATGAGAGTTCAATTCCAGAAAGTCAAAGAAAGAATAATCGAGCACATGGGATGATGGCACTAGCATGCAACCCACTTTATTCGAGATATTATGACAAAGGGATTATATTACACGGTAAACATTCATAGGAGCTGACACATCATTACGGCGTTAACTTATTTCTTTGTGGGTGCCATGGAATGTGGCTAGACGCTAACCTTGGAATTTAGGTAGGCTCCGCGGAATTCCACTGAGAAAGGGGCCTAGAGGGTCACACACTAAGTGTGTCCATGTATCTCAGTTAAATATTAATTTAATAAGTTAAATAAATATTATTCCTAAATGTGGTTTAATAATTATTTAAGGATTCTTGATTTCATTTATTTCGACCCTAGTTATTCGTGATAATATATTGTGGATGAAATTATATATATTTATTAGAGAGTAATGTAGTTACATTTATTTACGAAATAAATATCCATTACTCAACTTCTAATAAATGTGGTGGAGGAAATAAAGGAAAGTGGAAAATAAAGGTACACATCGTGTATATTAAATATAAACACCCTGTAGTTTTATTGAAAATGAGTACACGTCGAGTATTAATTATTACACGCCGTGTAGTTTTTCCAATCGGGATTTTTAGGACGTAATATTGTTTTTATTAAATGATATTTATTGTAATCAGCATGGACACATGTCAAGGAATTAATAATTCGACATGGGGGCTTTCAATAAGAGTTAATGAAATAAATAAAATTTGTAACACGTTTATTTATTGTCATAACTGTATAACCAAAAACCCGATTATAAATATCCTCACAACCCTAACACTTTTCCCCAATCGTTGTGCACAACAATTCTGGAGAATTCATTCAATGCCGAAAGAATCACTTCCTCCAAGAACACTCTCAAGACCAAGATAGATCCACCACCACTAGATCAAGGTGATCGAAGGCAGACATCGCAAGCGAAGTTTCTTCTGTGCTAGCACCCAGAGATCCCTTCGGCGATGTCCAAAGATACGTGGCACACATGTTGATCACTGATAGAGGAATCCTACAGTTGGATTCATTGACGCAACGACAGATCACAAGATCATGACCGGAGACATCAACAATGAAATAATTACACCAAGGTAATTCTTGTGAATTAATTAAATTAATTATAACCAACATATGAGATCCTATCTCTATGGTTTTGGGATTCCGTCTTTTGTTTTTTGTTCTTCGTTATATTTTAAAGATCTGGCATTTTATATCATGATGGATCTCTATTTGAACGTTGTTTAACGCTAAAATCAAAGTTGGGCAATCCTAACAACGTGCTTCCGCTGCGCCGGGAACCTATAAGTGGTATTAGAGCGGTCATATCATTGATTATAATTATTTAGTTTTTCATTGGTGATTTACGCATTTAATAATTTAGTTGTTTCAATTCAAGTTAATCGTTCTTTAATTATGAATCTCGAGATTTGTTCCTCCTCTATCGTTTCTTGTTCAGCATACAGAAATGACATTTTCTTTTAATTTTTGATTAAAATGAAATAGAGGATCTCATCCAGAGGAGCCAAACGTTCCTGGTCGTACAACACAAGAATACACGATGTGTATTCTTTTGTACATTCCATGTATTCTAGGTTCATGCATCGGACTGGTCTGCCTAATCAGGCAGTGTATTGATCCTATCTAAGCATTTATGACATCGTGTATTGACCAGGAACAGGTGGCACACAGTTTTCAGATCACAGGCTACATGGTCCAACAGAACACGACGTGTAGTCCCTTCGGGTTAGGGTTGGACCGTATACCTTGTATATGGCTTGCCCAGCTGGAAACCATGTAACGTGGAAACTACATGGCGTGTGTCCCACTGAACACGTGGTGTACTCCGAAAATTTCTGAATTACATTAACATGCCATGTCTCCAGGTGTGTACTTCAGATGGATGGTGAAGAAGAGTAAAAACCATGTAGTCAGAACTATACACCGGGTACTCACACAAATTATGTAGATTTATTAAAATTTATTATTATACTATACAAACCCTTGAGACATGTACCATGGTGCAAGCGTAAAGTTGATGCACAACACGTGATAGGTGTTTTATATATATGTGTTTGAGTTAACATCTATGTAATAAATGGGAATTCACCAGTTTGCCTCCAAGGTACAAGTTATGTACAAAGATAATTTTAAATAAATTTATTTGTTTAAAGTTATGATGGATGAGAATCTCAAGGAAATTCAAAAAATAGTTTAAGATAAAAGGATTGATTAATTAAAGATAATTAATTGATTGAAGTGTGATTTATCTTAAACAAGGACAATTAAAGAATCAAATGATAGATTTATTTATGTGTAAATATCGATTCATGTATGGATGATCATGAGATAGACCAAGACCTTTGTATGCAAATGGTTTTCTTCAATTAATTTATTTAAATTAAATTTGTTGGCCTGCGAGCCTTCTTCTCATTAATATGTAGGGCCTGAACGCCCAAGGATTTTTTATGTAAAAACCCTCTTTTACCCCTCACCTACGTGTGAGATAAATGCATATGTAATAGATGGATCTCCCAAGATTTTGGAGGAAGCACAAGTCAGGAGCCAAAGCGAAACCAATCTAAGGAGATACAAAGGTGGACATGTGGAAAACAGTAAACAGGAACTCGAAAGGTTCAAGGTGTTTCTCCCCTAGGTCTTGGGATAGTTTATCAACCGTTAGATAAACTAACCAATAAAAAATCTCCTGATGATACCATTTATTTTATTTTTGTCAGTTTCATGGTTTATTTATTTTGGGTGTGTTGTCAAAATCACACAATTAAGGAATTAAATGACCAGGAAAGATGGAACTATATTAAAACCGACTTATACGTAAATATTATATTAGACATTGTTAATCACATAAGTATATCCCACTTAATATTAACAATCATGTAATCAAAGATAATAAAATGGTAATTTCTGAATAAGGATAAAATCCGTCAAAGAAATAAAAAGTCGGTATAGCCTTCCATAGTCTTGGTTAGAATTGAACCATTTTTCCAAGTGCTTGACCAACCCTAGTTGGTGGGCTTTCAATTATCAGGGAATTCTAATTCAATGTTTTGGGTTGAAATGACTTGGTTCACATCAAGGTTTGACTACCATAACAGTACTTGGTGTGACCAAGAGGCAAAGGATGAGTAAATCCAAAGTAAAAGGATTTCAGGATTGAGGATTCCACTCAGTAGATCAAGGAGTTGTGAGTTAATGCAGTTGGCATTTGGAATTCCAACCTAAAACCTTTCAAGTTTCTTGACCAACCCTATTTGGGGTAATGCAAAGGAAAAAATGGATCCTTGCCACTAGAATATTTAGACAACAGAATATTCCAAAGTCAACGGCGAGAGCTATTAGATTTTGATAAAATAGAGGGAGACTAATAAGTATTTATTGTTTTATTTGTCACATTTTTTAATAAAGTACAAAACCTTTACTCATTTTAATTTGTAGAAACATCAAGAAAAATGACTTCAAATATATCATTGAGAATCATACTCGAGACGAAAAACCTTCTCACTGGAACCAATTTCCAAAAGTGGCAGAGGCGTTTATGCATCATCCTTTGCCATGAAAGGAAATTGTATGTACTGGAAGTGCCTATTCCAGTTGCACCTGGAAAGGAGGACAATGATGATGAACTATCACTCTAAATGAAACAAATGGATTATTCCACATATGTTCAGTGTTTCATTCTATCGTCCATGTATAATGAGCTCTTGAAGAAACATGAAAACATAGAAACGTATATCATGATGTCTCACCTTAAGGATCTCTACCAAGAGAAGGAGAGATAGGAGAGATATGATATCTCCAACGCTTTGTTTAAAACTAATCTTGGAGAGTCTGCGCTAGCTGGGCCCCCTGTAGTCAAGCTCATTGGCTACATTGAACACCTGGAAAACTTAGGGATTAATTTCCCAGATGAGTTGCATATAGATCTCATCCTATCATCACTACCCAAGGCCTTCTCAAGATTTATTGTCAACTACAACATGAGAAATAATGAGAAGAGTCTATCGGAAATTCTGACCTTAATTCGCCCGGTAGATAAGGACATGGGGCATAACAAACCCGGAGTGCTTATGGTGAATATGAAAAGTAAGGACAAGGAAAAGTGCCAAAGAGTTATAAATGGTCTGAGTCCCCCGAGCACCGTCCTTCCAATAAGGGGAATATCAAAAGGCAGGGCAAGGAACAGGAGGTAGTGTGTTTTTCATGTGGCAAGAAAGGACACTAGAAGAGGAACTACACCCAAAAGTTTGGGGGTGCTAAAGGTGTGTTCATTATTGAGTGTAATCTTTCTATTTCTACACATTGGGTATTAGATATAGCTTGTGGGGATCACATCTGTATTCAAATTAATGAACCAAGTAGATTTAGAAAGATTTCCATAGGAGAGGTGGATCATCGAGCTGCCAATGGAGCAAAGATGGTGGCATTATCTATTGGCGATTACCACCTCCCATTACCTACTAGGATAATTTTGGTTTTTCATAACTATTATTATGTGCCTAGTGTTACCAGGAAAATAATTTATGTATCTTGTTTGGATATGTATGGATTTATTTTCATGTTTGGAAATATGGGTTGTCTCTTTTATAAGAAAAACGTATGTTATGGTATGGAACATTTAAATAATGGGTAGTATGTATTAAATTACAAAAACCAAGTGTTGGAAATCGATAAAAAACAAACTCCCATGACTCATACGACACCCAATTGTGGCATCACCATATCAGTCACGTAAATGAGAAGCACTTGACAAACCACTACCAAGATGGCTATTTATACTCTACTATGCTTAAACCACTTGATATATGTCATGTCTATTTACAAGGTAAAATGACCAAGCTTCCTTTTGGTGGACAGGGGGAAAGGGCCATAGAGCTTCTAGGATTGGTGCACACGGATGTATGTAGACCATTTATAGATGAAGCTAGAGGAGGATATTCTTACTTCATTACTTTTACTGATGATTTATGTAGAAATGGCTATGTCTACTTAATGAGGTATAAGTCAGAGTCCTTATAGAAATTTAAGGAATTCAAGAATAAAGAGAATAATTAGCTTGGTAAGAAGATAAAGAAACTTCGATCGGATCAAGCTGTGGAATATCTAAACCAAGAGTTCATCGATATTCTACAGGAGTCTGGGATTCTATCTCAGCTCACTCCTCCTTATACACCACAGTGGAATGGTGTTAGTGAAAGGAGGAACCACACCTTGTTGGACATGGTGAGGTCGATGATGAGTCATGCAGATCTTCGATTATCCGTTTGGGGATATGCATTAAAAACAACAACATACACATTAAACTGAGTACCAACTAAGGTGGAAAAGGGAATTCCATTCGAGTTATGGAATGGAAAGAAACCCATTTTGTCACACACATGTGTATGGGGATGCATGGCATTTGTTAAGTCCTTCTCAGATAATAAACTAGCACCTCGAGGCACGAAGTGTATCTTTATTGGATATCCAAAGGAAATGAAAATATATTACCTATATAACCCTTAAAACAAGAAAGTGATTGTATCCAGACAAGCCATATTTCTTGAGAGGGAGAACATCCTCAAAAATTATAGTGGGAGCAAGATTGACTTTGACAAAGTTAATTCTCAAGATACACATTAGTCGGTACAGGAACAAGTTCTACAGGTCCCCGTGGAAGCGGTTCTAGAAACACAAGTACTACATAGGAGCTCAAGAGAGGTAAGGGAACTAGAGAGATTTGGTTTCCTAGTCACCGAGGATAGTGAAACATTATTGTTCGACAATGATGAACTTCTATCTCTTACAAGGAAGCAGTAGAAAGCTTAGAATCTGCAAGATCGAATGAAGCTATGAATTCTAAGATGGATTCCATATATCAGAACCAAGTCTGGGTTCTGGTCGATGAGCCAGTTGATGTAAAACCTATTGGATGAAAATGGGTATTTAGTAGAAAATTGGACATGGAAGGTCAGGTTAGAACCTATAAAGAAAGGCTAGTGGCTAAAGTATCTAGACAACATCAAGTAATTAACTATGATGAAACCTTCTCGCCAGTTTCCATGTTTAAATCCATAAGAATCATAATTTCCATAGTAGCTTACCATTACTATGAGATTTGTCAAATGGATGTCAAAACAACATTCCTTAATGGGAACTTTCGGAAGATGTCTATATGACACACCCATAAGGGTTTGTGACACCATTTGAAGCAAAACTAGTTTGGAAGTTGTAGAAATCCATTTATGGATTAAAGCAACCATCCATGTCATGGGACATTCGATTTGATGAATCCATAAAGGAATTTGGGTTTATTAAGAATGAATGAGTGCCCTGTGTTTATAAGCGGTTTAATAGGAATGCGATCGTTATCCTAGTAGTATTTGTTGATGACCTATTGCTTATGGGAAACGATGTACCAATATTACAGCCAGTTAAGGACTGTTTGAACAAGTGTTTCTCCATGAAGGACTTGGGTGAAGCAGCCTACATTATAGGGATCAAAATCATTCATGATAGATCCAAGAGGTTGCTTGGACTAAGTCAGGGTACATATATTGACCGGATACTAAATATATTTAGTATAGAACAATCCAAGAGGGAATTAGTTATAGTGTCACATGGCCTACATCTTTATAAGAAAATGTGCCCTTAGAAACAAAAATAGAAAGATAGAATGAGTAAGATCCCATACGTTTAAGCTATATGATCCAT
This sequence comes from Viscum album, assembly GCA_963277665.1. Lineage (NCBI taxonomy): Eukaryota > Viridiplantae > Streptophyta > Magnoliopsida > Santalales > Viscaceae > Viscum > Viscum album. The sequence continues at coordinate 121,701,254 of OY728137.1, forward strand.
CTTTTATGACATGTTATGTACCAGGCTTGATGTTTCTTATGCACTGAGCATGGTAGGTAAATATCAATCAGATCCAGGAGAACATTATTTGACAGCTGTTAAGAATATCCTTAAGTATCTGAGAAGAACTAAGGATATGTTCCTAGTGTTTGGAGGAGACAAGGATCTTGTCATCACAGGGTATGCTGATGCTAGTTTTTAGATAAATCAGAATGATCTAGTGTCACAATCTGGATATGTTTTCTGTCTCAATGTAGGATCTATGAGCTGGAAGAGTTCAATGCAGCCAGTTGTTGCCACTCTATAGTGGAGTCTGAATATATAGCGGCTTCTGATGCAACCAAGGAAGCCGTATGGATTCATAACTTTGTCTAGAAGCTTGATGTGGTGCCTAGCAGTAAAGACCCTGTTACATTGTATTGTGATAATACTGCAGCGATAGCTCTTCCAAAAGAACCAAGGTCACATCAACATACACAAAACATACTCCGAAAGTATCACCTCTTAAGGGATTTATATTAGAGGGGTGAAGTTGCATTGAGAAGAGTGTCCACGGAAGAGAACGTGGCAGACCCCATGACTAAAGGCCTATCTCAGCAGAATCATGAATATAATGTGAGAGCTAGTGGGTTAAAGGTTGTTAGCAGTTGGATCTTGTCCAAGTGGGAGTCTATTGGAGTTGGTGTCCTAAAACCAACTACTTTGTAATTTATTCTTTAATAAATACCTTATCACATATTGATTATTCTTCTGAGTGACAATGCATGTGATAATGTCCTAAGGACAGTTGTTGCATTAATGGTTCATAGCAGATCCCTGCTATGATGAGAACCCAGTAGTTCCATAACACTATTTTTTAATATATGTTCTATGGACGGATAATGTTATTTGAGGAACACAAATAATATAGGCCATTAGGGGTGATGACTCATAACACATTGAGGAACCTTCTTCGGGTTTTCACCCTTGGTAATATCTATGAGGATATTATGAGAACAAAACCCGCCAGTAGGAAATCAACATTTCATAGTGTCATTGAATGTTCATATATGCAGAAGTGTGTGTTGGTCCTTAGACATTAAAATTATTATTAATGGGTATTAAAACTCACGCACTTAGATGTATTGACGAAAATGTTGACGACACAATGTTCACAGTGAGGTAGGATACTTTGGGTGCGTCACGAGTAATACTGCATTAATAGATAATGTGAGAAAGGATTTGTCCCTTGTTTTCAATAATGGAAGTGGATATCTAAAGCCCCTTGATCTAATTTATATATCCTAAATAAATCCATTTCCATGGTAAGTTATGGGAGAGTTCAATTCCAGAAAGTCAAGGAAAGAATAATCGAGCACATTGGTTGATGGCACTAGCATGCAACTCAATTGATTCGAGACATTATGACAAATGGATTATATTACACGGTAAACGTTCGTAAGAGGTGACACATCATTATGGCGTTAACTTATTTCTATATGGGTGCCTTGGCATGTGGCTAGAAGCTAACCTTGGACTTTAGGCAGGATCCGCCTAATTCTACTGAGAACGAGGCCTAGAGGGTCACACACTATGTGTGTCCATGTATCTGAGTTAAATATTAATTTAACAAGTGAAATAAATGCTATTCCCGGATATAGTTTAATAATTATATAAGGATTCCTGATTGCATTTATTTTGACACTAGTTATTCGAGAGAATATATTTTGGAATAAATAATATATATTTATTAGTGAGTAATGCAGTAACATTTATTTAAGAAATAAATATCCATTACTCATGGTCTAGTAAATGTGGAGGAGGAAATAAAGGAAAATGGAAAATAAAAGTACATGTCGTGTATATTAAATATACACACCTTGTTGTTTTATGGAAAAAGAGTACATGTCATATATTAACGATTACAGACCGAGTAGTTTTTCCAGTTGGGATTTTGAGGATGTAATATTGTTTTTATTAAATAATATTTGTTGGAATCAGCATGGGCACATGTCAAGGAATTAATAATTTGTCATGGGTGGTTTCAATAAGAGTTAATGAAATAAATAAAACGTGTAACATGTCTATTTATTATCATAACTCTATAACCTCAAACCCGATTATAAATATCCTCACAACCCAAACACTTTTCCCCAATCGTTGGGCACAACAATTTTGGAGAATTAATTCATGGTCGAAAGAACTACTTCCTCCAAGAACACACTCAAGACCTAGAGAGATCCACCACCACTGGATCAAGGCGATCGAAGGCGGACATCACAAGCGAAGGTTGTTTTGCGCTAGCACCTAGAGATCCCTTCGGTGATGTCCAAAGATACGTAGCACACATGTGGATCACCGCTAGAGGAATCCTACACTTGGATTATACAACGCAATGATGGATCACAAGTTCATGACTGGAGACATCAATGAAGAAAGAATTTCACCAAGTTAATTCTTGTGAATTAATTTAATTAATTATAACCAATATATGATGATCCTATCTCTATTTTTCTAGGACTCCCCCTTTTGTTTCTCATTCTTCATTCTATTCTGAAGATCCGACATTTTATATCGTGACAGACCTCAGTTTGAACGTTGTTTAACGCTAAAATCAAAGTTGGGAATCCTACCAATGTGCTTCTACTATGCCTGGAACCTACAAATAGGTCATGTGATACTTATAAAAGTATAAAAACCATGTAGGCCTGAGATTTTATGTAATAGGTCATGTGTTCCGCTTGAATACATAGTTTATAGTCGTGTTTTTTGCAAATAGAAGGTATGGTTTTCACACGGTCACCAGATCCACCATTCATGCTAAGAATCATGTAGTTTGACTCACAAGAATCCATAAAAAATGAAGGAAAAACCTTTAAACATCCAGTATTAGCCTTTTATGATTGGAAATCGGTTTTCCTGACACCCTACAAGATATACCACACCTCATATCACCAAAAAAAGATTTTGATTCTTGAAAGAAACCATCCGTGATATGTTGTTGCCTCTTAGTCCTTCAAAAGGCTCGAACTTTTTATTATTTTAAAATTAATCATGTGTTCTAAGATTCAATCACACATGAAACTGTCTTGATGTTTTCAATCTCCAACCCCTTGGGTCAACAAAAAATAATGTAAAGTATAATGGTAGTAAAAAGGCATAAGAAAGAAGTGATATTATCATTGGATGATGCCAACCTATATATTTATCACAAATTGTGTAAATCGATAGGGTGAAACATGGTAAAAAAAATAATCAGAATCTAAAACACTGATTTATAAAAAAATCATTCAAATATTATGATTTATTGAAATGAAATAAATAAATAATCCATTCCTAATGATCAAATGAAAATATTGAAAGATCACATAATAGTGATCCCTACCTCAAAAATTGATCAATGACTGGTGATAAACACATTTTATAGTAATGAATATGAATATACTGTTGTGTTCTTCATTCATTTCAGGAATCCATTGACTGTTCGTCATAGATATTCCTTCCAAATTTTGTAAACACCAGTGGGGACCTCCCTTACTCTTCTCTAATCACTTATTTTTATGTGGATACTGCTAAAGTTTTTCAAAAGAATTTTATTTTTAGAGTAGGGGTTAGGTTAAAAAATTTAATACCTAAAATAATTAAATAAATTTATTTTATTTTAATGTACCCATTAATTAATTCATTCCATGGAAAATATGATTCCTAATGAACTTACATTGCTTCTTGGGCAAGACCTATGTTTTGGTATTAACCGTAGTCTCATATTTTTCAAATGAGGTCCCAATCAATTGAAAAAGAAATTATTCTAAAAATAGACACATGTGTGATTTAATATATATATATATATATATCATGGTCCTTGGACACCGAAAACATGACACCAACTCCGAGGAAAAATATTGAGATATATATAGAAATATTCAAGAGAACAAACTATTGAAACTACAGTTGTTACATTATTTATAACACCCTCAAATTTTAAAATATGAAACTAATATTACATAGAATGTACGAAAGAAAAATCCAAGTGTATAAGGGAATATGGAAACCCAAGGATTTATGATATATCTATTTTAAATAAATTTAATCTCTTTAATAGGTTGTGATGCATGCAACATAAGGTTTGAAAAAAATGTGATGCTCTGTTAAAATATTATTATTTAAATATTAATATTATAAAAAATCTATCAAATTGTAAGGAATTAATATTAATAACTAAATTATAAAATTTTATGTATTAAACATGTATAAAATATATTTAATTTTTATAAGGATAAATTGATGTCTACTGAATAACTATATTTTTTTAAAAGGCAGTTTAGTCACGATTTTCACTTATCTTTTATTATTTAATTTTTTTCTTTTTTTTGAAATTTATTTAAAAAAACTGAATAATTTTTTGAGAGATATATTTCAAAATTATCTTAGTTATAATATTTGGAATTTTTCTGAAAAGTTTTATTTTTTCATGAAAAGTGAAAAATACTAAATTTTAATTGAAAAAGTCCTTTTACTTAAATTACTTATAAAGATAAATTGTATATTAAATTATTTTTCAATTAATATTAGTTAAATTATATGTCTATTAATCAAATTTTATTCATTTTAATTATTTATATTTATAGTTTTTATATAAAAAGCATGTAAACTTTTGAGTTCTCTCTTTTTAAAAACCCGGTTTTTCATTGCATGTACAAGACTAATTTAAAATTAATTCATTTAACACTTATGATAATGGAATTTAGAGAAATATATTCCATATTTTTAATCATAATAATTCATATTTTATAATAACGTCATATTCATTTTTGACTTCAATGAATAATAAAAAATAGAAAAAAGTGTTTCTGGCAGTTAAGTTATAAACGGATTTACCATGGGGTTGGGGGTTAAAATACAAATATAATTGTTAAAATGACTTTAAAACTTGTTTAAATATATTTTATAGAAATATATATACCAAACCATATATAATGAAATATAAAAAACTAATTTGGACTCTTTTTTCATGTAAGCAATGTGGGTACACGATTTTCTTTTAAAAAATTAAAAGTGTGCCACTCACCTCACCTATAAAAGGACACCCACTATGTTCTTTTGTTAACACATTAAATACCATTTGTTTCCTAGAAAAACAAAGAAAAAAAATTAAAAAAATCAATAAAATCTTCATATAATAATTTTTTTGTGTCAGAAATCCATTCTTGGAATACCTTAGGTATAATCCGAATGAGGTAGTCAGAGAAGTGGAAAAATTCATGACTATGCATTTTTGTTTTTTTCACCCCCAAAATAATTAAATTTTTATCAAAACATGATGATGTAATAAAATAATTATATTAAGGATTTTGAGTTTTATTTATGTTAATTTCATGTCCTAAAACCATCCCAAATTCAATAAAATGTGTTACAAAATCATTATTCATGAGTACGACGTACTACTGCCTTGCGAACCAAGGTCATTCATTTCCTCATTACCACCTCTCATGGTTGGTTATGATTATAGTTATAAATTATATATATATATATATATATATTAAATTTATAATATAAAGACACCTATTAAGTCATTATTTCACATATATCATTTTATTTTCCCGTGCTTAGGGGATACGTTAAAATCACTCATGTGTACGCTGAACTACCACTTTGAAAGTCGATGTGATTAATTTTTTACTAGCATTTAGATGGTAAATATTAAAAATAAATTTAATAAATATACATGATATTAATGAAATAATTATGTTATTCATGACATACTTATCAATAATAAAAAAGGATATATCATTTTATTTCATACCTTCTCACTCACTAAAAGATGATAACATTGTTCATGAATGTGTGTACTACAGCCTTCACGAAGCGTTGTGTATCAATTTTCATCACCAAAACACATAGATGATATATATAAGTATATTGAAGGGAATGATATTGTATTTATAAAGTTATGATCATTCTGGTGTGATAAAATACCACTTACCTCTTTTCCACAATGATAGTTGAAAAAATGGGAATACTACACATGCGTACACATGACCTATCATCTCTAAGATTATAATGTACCTCATTTCTCATCATCATCATTCATGATTTGGTTTAAAAGTGTAATTTATGTATTATTGACATAATTATTCTTGGATCATTATTATTTAGATGTTTAAATAATTACTTTTTACCATTATGAACCTAACAAGGCATTTTGGACGCATAAATAAAATATCATTAAAATATATGACATAAACTTAATTGATTAGGAAATAATATATAATATTGGGAAAAGATAAAATAAAAGGAATAACAAAATTAAAAAAAGGATATTAATCAACTAAATAGTTAATATATTTTTATTATTTAGGATGAAAATAATGTACATGACATGTTAGACTCAAGGAAAGGGTTTCTCGTCTCACTTTTACCACGATTATGTCATATTCACCAAATATTTCCTCTATTTTGTGTATATAAAGGACCTATTAAATTTTATATCGTTAATATATTTATCTTCATGGTATTTTATGATTCCTTTTATTTCATATATTGTATGGGGTTTAATATTTATATGTTACCAAAGTAGCAAGGGTTCATTTCATAATCTCATCTTTATTCAGGATTATTTATGTTTTTTTATCCTTTGAGATAATTATTTGATTTTAATATCTTAAATTAAATATATTTTATTCACATATGTTTATTCATTATCTTTTTCATGTAATATTCATATGTTTACACTAATTTTTACTTAAAATGATTGAGAAAATGATTTTAAAAAAATCGAACATTATTTCTCTCTTCGGCAGGAAATCCATTTTCCAAAAAATCCATATTTTCTAAATTTTTTTCAAAAATATTTTTAACCTTTTCAAAATAATTTATTAAATACATTTTTACCCATTTATAGTTTTTAAAATGTTTTTAACGGAATCCTAATTAAATTTTCCAAATAATTTTTATTTTGATTTTATAAAAAATGTGATATTAACCACTGTTTTAACATGTAAGACCATAATGAAATTTTCTTCCATCATGGAAACTTAATTTTTTATATATTATTTTAAATTTTTTCAAATTTTATTTTTATATAAAGGAATTTTTATTTTTTTTGTAAAATTTATTTTTAGAAAATATTTTTTTAATGTGAAAAAGTTATTTTCTTCAAAAAATGATTTTAATGACATGCTATGATATATCTATTAATCAATGAAATTAACCATTTATTGTACTTATTATACAATGGGTATATGTTTTATTGATTCCATCATTTCTCTTTCTTTGTATGGGATAAAATCTATTTGATGAAGTACGTAAAATTTTATAATATTTCACCATATTACTATGGATGGTTTTTGATTATGTTTAATGATGTCATAAAGTATTAACATTTTGTATCCTGGTTTTTCTATAAGAATATCTATATTTATTATGACTCACCCCTTTCATATAAGGAATGAATCAGACATATTATGTTATGATCAGGGACCTCTATAGACCATCAATGCGTCAATGGGTCTTATGGGAAAAACTGGATTGTGTTTTTGTTGATGCCTTTCCCATTGATATAGATGTATTTGAATATTAAATTTACAGCAATAGTTGTATTCGAACAAGTAATCAATAATATTGGATATCTTTGAACAAGGCCTCAATGGTATGTTTTAGATTTCCATCATTATACATTCCATAATTACAAATTCTGTTATTGGTATTCTATGTGGTTATTTGATTAGTTAAAATATTCATGGTTAAGATTCATGATCATGTGATTATTTATGTGGAATTATTTTATAATAATTTTTTCCTACCACGTTCAGATTATGTTATTATTTAAATGTAATCTGTTTCAGTCATTTAACATGGAATATTGACTATTTTTTATTTAATTATACCCCAAACTGCCAACATATTATTACTAAGCATATGATATTACCCCTTTATTTTTTTTATTTTCCCTTGGAAACTAGGATGTTTTTTGTGATTGATATTTAGGGTTACACTAATGGGAAATAATGGAATTCTTGAAGAAAAGTATTTTTTAATATTTGTTTTAAAAGGTAATTTTAATATTGAGTATGTATTTTGTTTAATAATACTATTAAACAATTCAGTCCTTTGATATTTAGTTCCTTATATATTATTCTAGTTTTATAAATTAGAAACCAACTTCGGCTACCGGGGTCAGTGTTCTATAGTTTGTAGTAGAGGAATTTTAGTATAAACATTAGTAACTAGATTTTGGAAAGAATGGATTTGGGAACAAAAATATACGATATAATTTTAAGATAAGTAGAGAAGAAAATTCTAATATTTTGGATTGGATGAGATTATTTGTTATTTTCTAGAAAATACATCACTCCATTGAAATAAAAAGTAAAAAAAGGATATGGCATAGATGTAATTAGGGATAATAATTTCAAAAGGGTGCACTAGGCATGGGTAAATTGTTATCTGGTACTTAAAAATATACTTTACTATAAAGATAGTTTGAAACTCCTAAGTAATATGCTTAGGATAATTCACACTCTCATTACAATACATTATGAAGGATTTTAAAATAATAATATCCCAAAAGAAACCGTGTTTATTATAATGAGATTATCTATGCATAAATTTCTCAATTTATGTTAAGTATTTAACTATTTTTTGGATTTTACATTATGTTTTGTACTTTTATGATATAATCTTGTTTATGAAATTATTTATAAACAACACAAAGTAAAAGTAATGATAATTTCATTTATGAACATAATTTAAAGAGTAAGAATGATCATTTATTTGATTGGATTAATAGTATATTTCAAAGGAAACTAGTATCCCATATACTATCATCATATTAGAACATTATTCATGTGATAAAAATACAGATAAATAATTATATACTTATTTTGTCTTCGAAGGGATGAAATAGAAGAATACGATGATAGAGAAAATATAGAGAAAGTGAAAAAGGGAAATAAGGATTTTTTCAAATATGATAATTGTGAAAATAAAAACCTCAATACTTGATTAAAGGGAATGAAAATTTTCAAATAGTGTGGATATAAAGGACACAACACTCATTATTTTAAGGGAAAGAATAAGGTTTAGAATTTTTAATGCTTCAACTATAAGTATATGGGGCATTACAAAAATAAATTCCCCAATAATCAAAGGAATATTACTCAAAAGTTTCCAATGGATCATGGTTAATCTTAAGGTATTACAATAGAAAAAGTGGAAAGATTATTGTGATTTTGTATGGATTGATGAATATTTCTTTAGTATTTTATTAATTATATTTGTCATATAAGAACTATTAAATTCATAAGGATTGTAAATTAGTAATTTCTCATTAAGGATTTGAAAGCGTTTGTTGAATGGTATGAATGACCAAGAAAAATGATTCATTGTAAAGGTGAAATTCTTGTAAAAAATGACAAATTGAAATATATCCCATAACATGTTCCTAATGATGAAATAATAATGTTGGGATAAATTTATTATTTATATGGAAAAAGTAAATCGGATAGTACTAGCTACATAGGAATTGATTGATGATTTTTTTGGAAAAAAGTGGTTCAGGATGTCATTGATGGAATTAAAACCATTATTTTATTTGAGGAATATATATAGTAATATATTATTTATTTACATAATATGGAATCATGTTTTTTTCAATAAGGTCTTATGGTAAGTCAGATTATTACCATGTTTCAAGAGAATACATGATGAAGGTATTCACAAGTTTAGTTATGTGGTATTACATATGACCTTTATATTCCCATTTCTATCGTATCAAGAGGATTATTTGTTATACATTCTCGTGATTTGAGATTTCTTGAAGGTAATTTTCAAATGAGAAACCCCTGATTACCAAGATCAATATTTAATTGCATGGATATAATTTATTTAAGGGGGTATAATTTTACACCCTGAGATTGTAAAATATGAACATAATATTATATATTATGTATGAAATTGAACACCCTCAATAGAAGGGAATGTAACATATCATGAATTAAATATATATTTATTTTTAAATAAATTAATTCTCTTCGATAGCTTGCAATACACGCAACACTAGTTTTAAACAAAACACAATACGCTGTTAAAATATTATTATTTAAGCATTATCATTATAACATACCAAAAAAATTGTAGGTTATGAATAGAAAAAAATAAATTTATAAAATTTTATTTATTACACATGTGTAAAATAAATCTAACGGTTTTCTATTTATTATAAATAAAATAATAATTATTTTAAAGAGAAACATATATTTTTTGAAAAAATGTATTTTTCTAAAATCTAGATTAATTGTTCTTTTCGCACATAAATTTGAATTAATTTTAAAAAATATAAGAAAAATTATTTGAAAATATAATCTTTATTTTTTAAATATACATTTAAAAATAATATTTGGCTGATTTTTTGGGATTTTTGAAACTGTATTTTTTAATGAATAATGAAAAATACGGAATTTTAATTGAGAACTGCCTTTCTGTTTAATTTATTTATAAATTTAAATTATATTTTAAATTGTACTTAAATTAAAACTTGTTGAATTATATATTTATTAATCTAATTTATGTTATTAGAATCATTTTCATATTTATTTCTAATATAAAATCTTTGTAAAACTTTGGAAAAAAATTCCTTAAAAACCGACTTTCTCATCACATCCAGTAGATTAATTTTAAATTAAAATTTTCTAATTGTTTGAATGTAACTTGAAAAAAATTATTCCATATTTTGAATCATAATATTTAATATTATCTAAATACATCATCATAATTTTTTACCATAATGAACTGTAAAAATAATAAAAATAATTTATCATGGTTAAGGTAAAAAATGATATACTCAGGGTTAAACTAAAATGATATGGATTAAAATGACGTATACGATTGTATAAAATATATGTTATATACATTTTTATACCCTATAATGTATAAGTGTTTATAATACTCTATTTTTACACCTTTTCCATGTAAAACAATGGGTACACAATTTTCTTTTAAAAACTTACAAGTGTGCCACACACCTCACCTAAAAAAGACCGCCCATTTTGTATCTTCTTTACACCATAAAAGATTTTTTTCAGTAGTTACATACCCAAATATCTTCCAAAATTAAATACCCATATCTTATAAGAGTTATTTTTGTCATAAATTCATTCTAGGATTTACTTAGGTATAATCATAAAGAGGTGTTCTAGGAAGAGGAAACATTTCTAACAATATTTATTTTGTATTATTTCATCCTCCAACACCATAAATTCTTATTAAACCATAATTATATTATTAATCAGTGTGTTACTTATATTTTAATTTTTTTTATTTTTAGGACTTAAAACCATCTCCACTTCTATAAAATGGGTAGAAATATCATTATTTGTGTGTACGGAGGAATACCGCCTCGCGAATCAATTTTATTCATTTTTCCATTTCCACCTCTCATGGTTGGGTATTATGATTGATATAAACTATATATATTTTATTTATAACATAATTATACCCATTTATTAATTATATCATACTCACATATTTTAAAATTCTCTTAGTAAGGGGATATGATAATGTCGCTCGTGTGTACAACAAACAACCACATTGTGAAGTAATGTGATTTATTTTTCACTAACATTTTTCATAGAGGGTAAGAAGGATAAAGTTAAGGAATATATGTGGTATAAATGGAATAATTATTATATTCATAACATAACTATCATTATTTAAATATAATATATCTTTTTATTTCTAAACATTCACTCACTAAAAGATGATAACGTTGTTCATCTATGTGTGGAATGCCGCCTTCATGAAGAGATGTGAATCAATTTTCATCACCACACTACATGGATGATATATATTTATATTAAAATAAATAATATCATACTTATGATATTATTATCATTATTTATATATAAAATATTACTTAACTCATTTCTATAATGATTGTTGAAAATGGAAATGTTACTCATGTGTACATAGACTTACTGTCCCCATGATCGCATCATACATAATTTATTAACCATATTTAATAATTTTTTTAAAAGTATATTTTAAATATGAATATAATAATTATTAAATGTTTATTATTTTTCATATGTTTAAATAATGACCACTTTTCCCCTAGTCAACCTACTAATGTCATTTTTGAAATTTAAGGAATATATTATCGAAACATATGATGTAAACTTAATTGAGTAAGGAGTCATATATAATATGTTAATAAATGAAATATAATGAATAATAAAATTTAGAAAGGTTATTTATATATTAAATAATTAACATATATTTATTATTTAAGAAGATAAATAACCTACATGTCAACTCATTCTCAATGTATGGGTTTCTAGTCTCACTTTTACTTGCATTAGACATATAAAATATTCACCATATATTTAATTTATGCAATGAATATACCGAACCTTTGGTATTTTATATAATTTATCTATTTATATTATTGTTTTCTAATGTTTCATATGAGTTCCTTTCTTTTATGGGGATTATGATTCACGTGTTCCCAAAGTTGTTTAGGTTCATTTCACAATCTCATCATTATTCAAAATTCTTTATGTTTACATCTCCATTTGGGGAATTATTTATTATTTATATATTAAAATCCAAAAATATTCTTGAACTATGTATATTCATAAATTTTTCATGCAATAATACAATTTTTATACTATTTGGTACTTAAAATGTTTGAGAAAATGTTTTCAATAAAATCAAACATTATTTCTCTCTTCATTTGGAAATAATATTTTTATAAAAACCTATTTATTTTAAAAATATTTTCACATATGTTTTCTAAACATTAAAAAGTAATTAATTAAATAAATTTCCCATTTATAATTTTTAAAATGTTTTTAATGGAATCTTAATTTCTTTTTCAAAATAATTCACATTTGACTGTTATTGAAAATGTAAAAGGAATCTTTGTTTTTTCATGTACAACATGAACAAAATTTTACACTATCATGACAACTGGATGTTTTAATTATATTTATACAATATTTTAAAGTTTATTTTAAAATAAAAGTATTTCATTATTTTGAAATTTAATTTGATAATGGTGATTTCAAATGAGAAAAAGATATTTTACTATTATATTTTTTAATGACATTCTATCTTATTTATATTCATCATTAATGTCGACCTTATATTATACTTATGATCCAATGGGGATATATTATATTGATAACATCCTTCTTCTTTATTTATATGGTTTAAAATTAGTTTGATTGAGTATTTAAAATTTTATTTCCATCCACCATATTACTCTAGATGGTTTATGAGTATGTTTATTATTTAAGGAATGCATTAAAATTTTGTTTGTTAGTTTTTAAATATGAATGTTTATGATTATTTCAATTCACTTCTTTTATATTATGAAGGTATTAAAATTATTAATTGATTATCTGGGCATTTCATATCCCCTCAATGCATCAGTAGGTCTATTGAGACCAACTATATAGTGTTTTGGCTGAGGCCTTACCCCTTTATAGTGATGTCTTGGAAGAATTCCTTGATGGTACTAGATATCTTGGGGAAATGAATCAATGATATTATATATCTTGGAACAAAGCCTCAATTGTCTTAAATGTCTTGGTATAAATACTCAATGGTATGCTTTACATGTCTAGATTTATGAATTCCATCATCAGTAATTTAGTTATGGATATTACATGTGATTAATCAATTAGTTTGAATATTCACGGTTATGTTTCATGCTCATGTGATTATTTATATGGAATTATTTGATAATCCTGTATTCCTGTCATATTATGATTAATTTATTGATTAAATGGAATGTTATTTAATTATTTTACATTCAATAATGACTATTCCTCATTTATTCATAGCTTCTGTTGTATTGTTACCCTTATAGTGAATCTGATATCACCGGTTTCTTATGTTTTTAATTTCCTCAAGATACAAAGAAGTGTTTTGTTATTAATTTAAAGGTATAAAATAAGGGGGATAAATTCATTATCGAATAAAATTCTTGGTGTATATTCTATTTTAATATGTAATGTGATTTCAAGTACGCATCAGGATTAAAAACCATACTAAAATATTTTGTCCTTCAGAATGTGATTTCTTATATATTATACCAAAAAAAAAAACAAATTAGAAACTAGCTCAAGGTTATTGGGATTATGGTGACACATTCTCCTTTATTGGATGGATTTTCACCCTAAAAGAACAATCGATACAAAAAGGCAAGGGTTTGAATACTGCATCCGTCTCCAATTCTCCCAAGAGATCTCATGCATCCTCCCATGCTACCAAAGTACTCTAACTAGTCGGATGGTTTATCCATGCATGATATTCTCATGTTCATCCTCAATCAACACCTATAAATCCATAATATTGGATCTATCTTTATATCTAGCTCATTAAAAATAATAACATGTGATGGTTCATGAACATATCTCCTTAAATGTGACACTCGGTAGAAACCATGCACCAGATCTAACTGTGGGTGTATAGATAAGCTATAAATGATCTTGGAAACCCTCCATAGGATTCATAATTACTCAATAAACCTAGAGGATATAATACTTTCCTCAATAAATTACCTCAATTATCATCTTAGATATAGTATCAATAAAGAAAGGCCTCCTAGCCTAAACTCCAATGGTCCCGGAATTCAATAATTGTAAGACTTATATAGACTCTGGTATGTTTTTATATATATCACCAAATACTTCACTGTCATTACCATTACTAGTTCTATCTAAATAAGTGAATTATCAATAATCTGGGCTGAGCACAATGGTATCCTATAGGTTCTCCCAAATAGTTACTTGAAATGTTTCATACTGATAGTAGAGTGATAAGGGGTTTTATAAGAAAAATACACCAATGAAAATTGACACTCTTATCCTTAAACAGAGTCTAACACATAGGATCTAAGAAAATCCTCTAAAACCTAGACGGTTCTTGTGGTCTGGACTTTCATCTAGCTGTGAAATGTAGTGATCATATATAATTAGGTCCCCAATTCATCATGAAATACTATCCACTAACACGGTGTGAGCAAATAATCATGGTCTGTTATGACCATCATGGGTATATGAATATCATCATGGGTAACCCATGAGTAGGAAGATCTCCTATACATAGAAACACTCGAAACTCTTAACTAAAATATGCTACTAGTTGGTAAAAAAGTGTAACTTCTTGGTATATCTATCAAAATTCACATAGATAACATTGTTTCCTATAAATTTATATTGATTTCTTATAAAAAAAATTAATCTACATTCTATCCCACATACATTCTGGAATCTCAAGAACTTGAGTCAGAACTATTGGAACCAGATTTATATCCTTTACATGCTAACATGCGTGGAATCAGGAAACAAACTCTATAATTATCTACCTCATTTCGGCCCATAAAAACAACAACCATATGTATTTTTACATCTTTTCCACATCTTGATGTATAACCAAGGAGGAGGTATGAAACTCCCTCAACACCTCCACTTACAATGTGACTGGAACTACCATCTATCCATAGAAAAGGCTAAAGTTCTCCCCACCTTCTAAAAATAAATCTTGTGCATCTCTTAGGGGTATTTGGTCATGAATAACCTGATAGTTACATCTCCCAAATGAGTTAATCTAACACAATGATGAAATGGTTGAGTCCCCATAGTAGAATGATGGTAAGATACATCCCTCTCCTCCATTAGGATCACCTTTAATGTGATCCACTACACTGAAACCTCATCAACCAAGAGAGAATGTTATTTCATACCAAAGGAATATTCAACCATATTTCCCTTCCATGGAGTTTAGATTATCATTATGTCATAGAATGATAGTAATTCCAACCAATTCCACTATATGAAGTTGATATATCTATGGCTAATGATGTAACTGGGACTCTAGAGGTCTGATTAAATAATGAAACACTCCCCCAAAATATAATTCTTCCAAAACATAAAGGTGAAGACTATTAATACCAACTCCAAGTTTTAGTTTATGTAGTTATTCTCATGGGGTTTAAAATTCCATGATATATTTGAAATCATTTTATACCTCTACGTAAAAATGCATTTGACCATAGATCTATAGGAAACACAATACACTACGCACTCCACACCCTCCGTTTTTAGTCTCAACATAGTTTTTGTAGTCGACCTTTTCCCCAACTACTAATAAGATTTATGACACTATTCAGTCTATAAGATGGAAACACATTCCATAGAATGATAGTCAAAAGGGATGAATCCAAAAAAAATATCATGAACCTCCAATATTACAATTTTAAATCAAGTAAAATCCCCACCTCCAACATTTTATTGGGTGGTTTCCTAACAGGTATTACATCAATATTTTCAAGATCTATAGCTACACCATTCTCATAGATGACATGCCCGATGAAGTGGACCTCTCAAGTAAAAAAAGACACTTTTAGATCATTATATATAATTAGTGCTTCAAAAGAATTTATAAGACCATCCTAAAGTTATCGGCATGTTCCTTAATTTATTTAGATTATATGTGAATGTCATTGATAAATATAACCATGAATAATTCAAAGAATGTATAGATGTTCTGGTTCATAAGTTCCATGAACATGAAACTAGCCTTTTTCACACTATAAGGCATAAAATGGAACTCAAAATTCTCATCGAAACATCAAAATATCATTTTCTTAATATCATAATCATTTAAACAAAAATAACGGTAGCCATACCCAAGAAAAATATTTGAAAATCAACTCAATCCTTTAAATTGGTCAAATAGATATTCAATCCTCAAAAGGGATACTTTTTCTTGATCAAAACCTGGTTTAGGAAATAATAATCAATGCGAAGCCCCAAGAATAATTTTTAGTTTTTCAAGAACAACACCGGAGATACCAAAGGGACACATTGGGACTAATAAAAACATTCTCTCAATGGACATCTAACTAGACATGAGATCTCAAAACTCTATAGTGTTCATTTGATATACCATAGAAGATATCTATGCATTCCTTTAGTATAAGTTTATTAAGATGTTAATCTCCCATCTCAGATGTAGTCCCAAAAAATATTTGGGAAAAAAGTCCGTATAATCATTCGCTACCACTATAATACAAATATATAAAGAAGATTATATGCTCTGGGACAGACAAAATAATTGATGGGTGATAGTTTACTACTTGAAACCCAGAGGCCCCACATTCTCTTCCATAAGTTCGTTCTTACCCATGAAAGATAATATCATCCCATTTTCACATGGGAATCTAACTCTATTATGAGGATAGACTATCTAAGTATAAAACGTGAAAAACTAGTCCATATATAGAATTAAATCATATGGTTTCATCATAATAATTGAGTGGTCCCATAAGAAACACTCTCCACTAATCACCCACTTACAATTCTTGTAGATGTGTGATATAGAAGAATCACTACCTTTATGAACCTCTAGTCATAGATGATGGGATAAAGACTATAATGGAAGATCCTTTTATTTCAAAAGGTATATAGATATTAATTAATGACTCATGTTTTTATTTACGTGTATTAGAGAAAAATTCGAGAAGATGCAGATTATACCTTGAAGCATCTCATGAGAAGTCTATATATATACCTAAATAGTATAAAAATTTCTATGCCCTTGAATACCATATATTTGATAATTACATGGGAAAACTAGTGGTTGTGGTAGTATTAGGTTCAATCATTATCCTCCTCTTATTTCTCCTCCCATACGGCCTCACCCACCCCTCTTTCAGCATTGCCTCTTTGATTTCCACCTTTTCTCTATTTTGGAGGCCCATACTCATGATTCTACCTTTTCCGTCGAGGTTTATCCACTGTATATACCCCATATACATCATGTCATGTTAAGAAATCACGTGTCATGTGAAATCTCTATTCACAAACATATCCTGGCCCATCACATATAGGAATAAATCTTTTAAATTATCCCATTGTTGTAGATAAAAACGCATGAGTATGGTAATGAGTATGCCTCATGCACAGAGACCCTAAAAACTGATTCTTCCTTGCCCCTGTAGACAACTCATCCTCATGATTCCCATGTGAATTAGGTGAACCAATTTTTTTTAGAATACCAGATTATAAAACCACATTTAAAGATATTTTACCTATATTAGGGATCAATATGGGTGACCTCTTTGAAATTATCCTAGGGTTTGTGAAAGTGAGGAAAAAGAATAGTATAAGGAACCTGTTTTGACAAGTTGGAAAATTAAATATTTTGATGGCTATTTTGGGAACATGGGTGGTCCCTAGGGAGGGAACAAAACATTTCTATTGGGTAATTTGGATGCCTTTCGGGCCTAGTTTTTACATTCGTTTCAAAGGTAGAACACATCTAGATGTGTGGTGGTACTAACTTGGTTGAGATGTAGGTTACAAAATGAGGACATTTCAATCACACTTTTAATGGGGTTTTGAAAAATATAACTATTTTCCCCTAGTGGTGTAGTAGTATTAATGACATATGTTATATCCAAAGAGTAGTATTTTGAAACAATATTTCATGACTGTGAAATTAAATTATATAACATAAATTTAAGGACTAGGTAGAAAATGAAATAGTTTTCATGGACCAGATTAGAGAAAAGTGATTGGGTTTAGTCTTGGAATCCCTTCAATAATGTTTTCATGGTACCTAATAATTTCTTCCTTTATCGTTATTAATTGGTTAATGAATGGATGAATAATTATTTCACCTTTTGGTCCCTCTATTAAATAGGATTTGATAATGAAAATAATCTATCCAGTTTAATTGGTTGGAATATTCTTTTTTCAATGTGTGATATTCAATGTGGGTCTTTTTTGGATCACTAAAGAAATACCAAACCGAGTATTGATGTTCCCAAGTTCAGAAATTGGTCCCTAATGTATTCACTATTTGTTTAGTATCTCCAAACACTTCCAAATGACCATATACCACCCAATAGGTGTGAACCAATACAAAGAATAAGAAGAACTATTTTATTAATCAAGGTAATTTAGAATATTCTTATTTGAAATAAAAATAAAATCACATCCCATTAAAATTTTAAAATCATGAATTGAAAACCCTTTACCAAATAAATAGAGACATAAGAATTTGATAAAAATAGGAATATAGCATTATATAAGGTCACCTCCCCATCAACCAACCCAAAAAGTTTATACTCCTCCATTAAATGGGAAATAATGAAGATAAAAGTGGAAAAAGAGACAATAAATGTGAAAATAAATAAAATCAATTGAAATAGAGTATCAAATGACAAAAAATTTATTCTCTCTTAATCCTATGATCCTTATATTTTGTACACCACCATTTTATTTATATAGGTAGGTAAAATATTTATCACACTCACCTATAACTTGGAATATATTTTCAGTCATTTAATGTATCATTTTAATGATATTCTACATTGAATCTACTAAATTATGGGGTATTTCGAAATTCCAACACTATGATGTAATTCCTTATTGATGGTAGATCACATCGACCATTAGACCAATGCTAGATAGGATCTATTGTTGTCCCAACAGTGAATCATATCTATTGTTGGTTTAATGGTGGATCACATTCGTCATTGGAAAAAACCATCCCCAATCATTTACTCAATCATCCCAACAACTTCTTCCTACCTCAAGTTTCCAAAACAATTTTATTTATCAAAACCCTTGATTTACTTTTTGGAATATTGGGACATTAGTGCATTATCTAAATCCACTGGTCTTCCTTAATTCCTCTATCCTTTATAGTGATTAGAGGGAGTGTTTTTATTTCTGAATGGAATCTTCCTTCATAGATGAACAACCTTAGGTACATGTAGAATTCCTGGTTGGTTGTCCTCTGTTTTAACTATCTAGTGGTGACTCCCAGTGAGTTGTAATAGTGGCAAATATAAGTAACTACAATGGAACACAAGGGAGCTCGGGAAGTTGTGAGGGGGATGTGGTAGTGGTATATCCTCTTTGATAGTAAGATTCTAAAGTGATTATTTCTCGTGATTAGACTTAAGTGTTAGTAATGTAGTTTTATAGTGATACCATTGGTGGACAGTAGAGAGATATGACATGATATCATTGGTGCATTGGTTGAATGTTATACCATTGGTGTGGCAGTATCAAGTGCTTCCATTGGAGTGTTAGTAAAATGTCCTATTATTTTCATGCATTTCATCATGTAAGTGGAGACTATTGAGTCAATAAGGTTTTCCTTATGACTTTTCTATTCTTTTATGTTTGGGGGAGATTGTTAAGTCAATAATGTTTCCTTATGACATTACCATTCCTTCTTGTTTTAAAAATCCCAAACACCTTATCTCAAGGAAAACCTCATTTTAACCTGTGTTTTACTTCTATAAAAAAAATTTTCCTTCCCCAAGGAAATTTATCCTTACCATGTTTTTCATTTTTCATTATCTTGGTTAAGTGTAAAATTCGTTTTCAAGTCTAAAACCTCAGAATCATATAATTCTTAGATAAGGAGCATTATGTTTTCAGGATCTGAATTCAGACTCTGAGTTCTCTAAATTCAGACTCTGAACTCTTCTGAGTTCTGACTCCGAATTATAATGAATTCGGAGTCCTAACTCTTCTGAGTTCTGACTCCAAGTTCTATGAATTCAGACTCCAAACTCTTTTGAGTTCTGACTCCGAATTCTGAATACAAATTTTGATTAAGAATACTTATGAATACTGACTCTGAATTCTTGTTACGAATTCCTCTAAGTTCTGACACCAAATTCAGGGTACGAATTCTTATGAGTTCTGACTCTGAATTCTAATGAATTTAGACTCTGAAATTTTTAAGTTCAAGTTCTGAATTATTGTGAATCCAGAATTCAAATTTCGTTGAAATTCATATTCCAGAATTCTATAGAGTTCAGGTTTCAGATTCCTTAGAAAACAAAATCCCAATATCCGTTTATTATAGACTCTAAATTCATTTTTTGGTTAGACTCTGAACTTTTACTTGCATACATTCTGAATATTAGTTTTTGGTTATGTAACCATATTTTTTTCTTACACTATTTTTTTTATAATATGATGTCGTGCATTCAGTTACTAACTAACCATTGTATGAGTGACACGTGTATAGGTCCCTCTGAAATTCAAGTAAAAATATGATCGTTAGAGGAGGGAGCCTACCGTTGGTGCTATACCTATAAATAGGAGCTCATTTGAAAAGAGCTCAACACTATTCTATGACTCTAGTGATTACATGCTATTGAAGGGATTTCTAGAGAGAGACTCTCATGCTTAGTGTGTATTAAACATCTTGTTCAGATTTTCTTTTTGTGACTCTAAATGTTGCTGATTACATTCGAGGTATTCCAATGGTAGGAAGAAAGAGGTGCTGAATACCTTGAAGTTGAAGGATTCTTTGCTGAAGAAGACTAAGGTGTAGAATACGTTAAAGTTAAGGGCTTGTGGGGATAGCAAGACAGAATCTGATCTTCATATCCAGGGCTTACCTTGGTGTGGGTAAGACAAACTTTCTCTTGAAAGTATAAATCAAGGGACCTTTACCCAAGGTTGTTGGATACCCTTCTCTTTTGGATAAAAGACCTACTACTTGTTACTTGTTTGTTTCAAGTTTTTTGCTAAATTTTATTTGTTAAGGAAAATATAACTATCTTTTACCTATTTATACTTGTACTCTATTTTAGTGAGATTATATACGATTTAAGGAAGAATATTTTTCATTGTAAGATTTCCTTATGTTTTATTTTTGAGAACCATCCTTCTAGATTCCCAATCTCAGAATCATATTTCCAGAATGAAGCAAGTGTGTAGAACTAGAGGTTTGGTAAATTAACATGTTTAACCTTGTTAAACATAACCATCTTTTAATGTTCCAAATGATTTTTTTAAAGTGTATAATTCACCCCCCCTCTTTTATATTGAGCATCTTTATATACATGATTCAGTATCTCTATTATTTGGATCCTAAATTTGGTATTATAGAGTATATCATACTCACATACCATCTCAACCATTGGTATTAAAGAATTGGTTTAATCTGAATTAATCTCATGATTAGATTCAGAAGATAATTCATCATATTCTTATTCTCCGAATCATTTTTTAGGACTCATAAAGTTAGGATTCAAATTTTTCTTATAGATACTCTTGTTCTATATTTTTCCTTACTGTGGAATATTTTTTTTGTTTACAAACTTTTTCTATTAACAAGTTTTTTTGTGGAATGATTTTTCTATAAGATGGAAAGAATCAATGTCGGTTCCAAAGACAATCTCAATCCGACAAGACCACCTAATTTCGATGGGAATGATTATGAATATTGAAGAGATCATATGAATACTTTCATTATCAATACTGGAGTTGATAATTTTGTTATGCTTATTGGAGGATATAAAATCCATGACATAGACGTTAGTACCTTTAACAATCAAGTAAAGCATGAATATCAACTGAATTATAAGGTACGCAATAATTTGATTTGTTCCATGAATAGAAATATATATAGCCAAATTTCATCTTATGAAGTAGAAAATTTTATTTGGAAGAAACTTGAAGTTACTCATTTTGGAAGTTCCAAAGTTATTGATACTAGAAGAGCAATGCTCAGAGCTGAATATCATGGTTTCTTCTTTCCTTATTGGGAACCCATATGTAAGGTGCAACAAATATTCATGACTAATGTGAATAGTTTACAATCCATAGGTGAGAAAGAATTAGATGATGAAGATCGTATTGATAAGATCATAGACATCATGCCAAATGAGTGGGAATCCAAGAGGATTGCTATTGATGAGAACATAATGTTTACTCAGATTTCTCTTGAGGTACTGTTTGGAACTCTTCTTCAACATGAGACTATAATGAAGAGAGATGCTAATAATATTAAGAAGAAGAATGGGAATGTAAGTGTTGCTTTTACTACAACTTCAAATCATACGAAATCTAAGACTCCTGAGAGAGTAACTAGATCTAAATATAAGAAAGTTGTTATCCAATCAGAATCTAGTGGAAGTGAATCTTCAGAAAAAGAGTTTTCTAATCTAGCTCAAAGGATGAACAAGATTGTTGGATAGAATAACATTCAATACAGATATAAGAAAAAGGAAAGGAAATATTAGAAATATTCATAAGTTACTTGTTATGAATACAATATAGATGGACATATAAAACCTGATTTCCCTCTGATTAAGAGAATAGAAAGAAAGGAAAAACATTCTGAGATAAACAGAAAGAAGTACTACAAAGATAATGCTAAGAATGTTTTGAAAGATAATGACACCAGGAGTGCCAGTGGTGGTGACTCTTCAGATGAATCATCAGATTACGAATCATCTAGACAGAAGAATCTTGGTCTAATAGACAGACTACCTATTGACAATCATTACTTAATGTCCAAGGTAAACAATGCTGAATCAATGACTAATGTTTCTTTAAATGAAAATAGAAAATACTATAACTCTTCTAATGAAGAATCTTTTTCTGATGAAGATAATAATTTATTGACCTATAAAGAAGTTTCAAGGTTTTCCAAACTTCCTGAGATTGGGAATTCAAAACTCCTGAAAAATATTGATAAGAAAAATTCATTAAATACTATTCTTAATAAGGAAATATCAGAACTTTCCCAAGATCTTGATAAGAAAAATGTTGATTTTTAAAGTATTTCAAAAAATCATGAGGAAGTAAATTCTGAGAAGAATAAACTTTCTAAGTATCTAGAAAACATAATTATTAAGAATTTTTTTTGAGCATAACTCTAGTTCATAATAAAATGTTTTAAAATATAAGAACTGAGTTATCAAACTAAAATCAGAAATTTTTTCCATGAGGATGTGTTTTTCAATATTTAACTTAGGTAAGGAAAATTTTGATATAATGTATTCCAAAATATGACCTCTAAGAAATAGTTCTAGTTTTGGTTATACTAGTTCTAAACCGGGTTTTAGTAACAATTATTTAGTTCCTCAAACTGCTCCATTCCGTGCTAAGCATCAGTGCGGTGGGAATTGGGAAAAAATTGTTCCTCAAACAAAACTCAGTCTTTGGGATTTCATAAATCATATTTTTCTAAGAAAATGTGGGTGCCTAAGATTTTTCTTTCTAAAATTTCCGGATTCAAGTAATATTGGGTTCTGAAAGTCTAACTCTTTTTTTTTCAGGAAAATACAGAGAGTACCAACAACAATATTCGGTACATGGATAGTGGATGTTCTCGACAAAGGAATTGTAATAAAAAATACTTGGAAAATATTATCAAGACGAACGGAGGAAAATTAACATTCGGAGATATTGTTCGTGGAGAGATTATTGGTATAGGTAACATCATTGTTCTTGGAAAAACTTTTTTTTTCAAATGTTTTATTTGTTAAGGGTATTTAGAACAACCTCATTATCAAAATCCAATTATGTGATGAAGGGTACGTTGTGAATTTTTGGAATGACAAGTGCTAGTACACAAATCCAATCAGATTTTATTCTTTCTGCAAATAGGAAAGAGAACACACACACACACACACAGACACATAGACTATGGTTTGAGTTTTACCCAAACAAAAATTTTGTGTGATAATATAAGATCCAATACCCTTAGTAAAAACCATGAACATCACTCTCATGAAAAATACATAGATATTAGACATCAATTTCTTAGGGATAACACACAAAAAGTAGATATCATTTTCATTTTATCAGAACACAAGATCATCTTGCGGATATTTTCACAAAATATTTGCCCTCCGATAGAATTGAATACATTAAGCATAAGTTAGGAATGATAACTGTAAGGTAATTTTCCTTGTTAGCTTCCTGTTGAATCAATATCCTTATAGTAATAAACTTCTTTTCGTAGGGGGAGTACATTTGGTTGTCAGTTTTCAAAATTTATCGTAATGAAGTTTTTAAAATTATTCGTAATGATGTTTTCAAAATTTTTCTTAATGAAGTTTTCAAAATTTTTCGAAATGAATTTTTCAAAATTTTTCATAATGAAGTTTTCAAAAAAAATTCGTAATGATGTTTTCATAATTTTTCGTACTTGAAATTTTTGTAATAAGTATTTTAAAAATGAAGATTTTCGTAATGAAGATTTTCGTAATGAAGATTTTCATTCTCAATTTTTTTTCGTAATAGAGTTTTTTTCATAGTCATGTTTTTTTCCATAATTTAAGTTCTTCAAGAAGATTATTACCTATTATGAATAATCTTCCTAGTAATCTAAAAGTTATATTTTCTTTCTTAAGTTTTCATACTCATCATTTACTTTCTGGTGTTTCATTTTGTGTTTTAAATTTTTCGAATTCTAGTTTCCTTAAATACGATTGTTTCTTTTTAAAACTTCAAAAGATCGGATCCTACCAAATTTTCCTTGTGGCTATCATGTCAACCATCACATCTAATCAGAATATTTATTAACCGTTGGGTTGTGTTTGGAAGTTCAACCGTTGCTTCTAACACGTATATAAAGGACCCCTGAAGGGCTGTCCCACATCAGTTTTCAAGCCTTTGCATGCTGAAGATCTGTCCCTCTTTCAAAATCCAATTCTGAACCTCACAAATCTTGCTCAAATCCGAATCTCGGGTTATGTTCCTTCTCAAGAGATGTCAACTGTCAAGTCAATTTTGGAGTGGCAGATTTATAGTGAGAGGTTAGTGCATCTGAATTTCTTTACCACATAGGATTCCATTATATCCAAGAACATTAGGTTGAATGGATGGGAAAGTGTTTGCATATAATATCTGGGAGCTCAAGATGTTGTATATTCATATTTTCTTGTGGAATTCTATGAATCTATTAGTTTCTTTAAGGAAGAAGGAATAGATAAGTTTTCCTTTAAAAGCTATGGTAATACCTATGCTCTATCATATACAAAGGTAGCTAGTTTGGTTGGAATTCCATTTGATGGGGAAGTTGAGTTCTGTTCCCATAAATAGCTGGATGTACAATGAAGTTTTGTTAAAGTATAACCTCTAGAGTGTCTTGGACTTTCAGATATCAAAACCGCAAAGATTGCTCTTTTGACTACAAATAATCAGATCCTTGAATTCTGGGTTCAGGGTTGTATCGTTCTAAGAAAAGGAGTGAAGGTCACCTTGAAGAAGAGTGACATGTTCATCGTAGATTTTCTAGTGAATCTGCGGAAGATAAAATTGATGAAGCATATTCTCATTACAATAGGGAATATTAAGAATGGGAACTTGAAAGTTCAAATTATCATGTACTCGACCCTCCTTTATAAGCTAATTGTTTGATGCCTTGAGTCTTTTATGATTCCATGAAGTTCCAAGACAAGGAATTGCAATGTAATTCTAATCAATGATAATACCCTCAAAAGGATGAAAGTTGGTTTTTCTAAGGAATCGGCAGAATTGTATGACTTAGCAGTGGAAGAGGCTGAAGCTGTTCCAAAGGAACAAGATGTTCCTGGACCATAAAAGAATGTAGGAAAGAAGAGGAAGTTGAAGGAAGTGGAAGAATAAGAGAAAACCCCTAAAGCTAAGGAAGCTCAATCAGCACCTCTAAAGACTAAAAAGTAGAAATCCTATCTAGATTGTAATGACCCAAAATTTTGAATAAATCTTGTTTCCTAATTTTATGTGTTATTTTATTTTATTTTTATACTCAACAAAAATGTTTCATTTGATAACATGAGTATAATTAAAATGAGACCGTTGGGTTCTGACTTTTAAATGACCATTGGTCAATATGACCGCTAGAAACTAAACGTTTT
The DNA here is from genome assembly GCA_963277665.1 of Viscum album. Classification (NCBI taxonomy): domain Eukaryota; kingdom Viridiplantae; phylum Streptophyta; class Magnoliopsida; order Santalales; family Viscaceae; genus Viscum; species Viscum album. The sequence continues at coordinate 121,727,910 of OY728137.1, forward strand.
GATTATTGTCTCTAAATACAAGTAATCTTGGTTAATTAATATAGAAAGAAGATTTGATGGCCTCACCCAGTAGTCTTGGACTAATCGAAGCCCATCTAACAGAACTTGGGAAGGATATAGCACCACTGGGCTTTGCTCTGGACCAAACCCAAGATGAACTTCATCGTGTGAAGCTAGAACAGGATCGCCTTCGCGAGAAGTTCAAACTGATAGAAATTACTACTCGTGCGATGTTGGCCGAGCCTCCCTCGGATTCTCTCACCTTAGCACACCTTACACTTAGGTCCTATGCTGGTGTGATAAGGGGCTATGTAAGGAGACCATAACTGCCTTGTGTAATCCATTATTTTAAATAAAAATTGGGATTTGTTCTTATAATGATGTTTATGACTTGTCAAATGTCCGGATAAATATAGTATGCATATTTTTGGTGAATTTTAGAGAAAGGATATTTTAAAAAATATTTATGTAAACCTAAAATAATTAAAAATGTGTAATGATTTTCAAAAAATGGTCTTCTACAATTATGTTCAGTATGAAATTTAGAGTCTAATAAGATCAACTTAACTTTTGATGAATAGTAAATTATGAATAGTGATTTTATTCTTAGGATTAGTAATGTGACCAAATGGATTAGTAATCTCACTTAAAGAAAGTATTAATATAATCTAGGCACCTTGATTAAGTAATGTGATTCAATAAAATGGTTAAATAACGGTTTCATAAATTATTATTCAAGTATTAGTTTTTTCAGGTGAATAGTGTTTTTTAATTTAAAATTAAATTAAAGAAAATTAAAAAATTATTTTTATAAAATGGATTTCATTTTTGAACTCAGAGCATTAATATTATGTTAAGGTAATTTTTGGGGATTTTTCTAAAAAAATGAATTTTTTGTGAATAGTGTATTTATTTAAAAAAAATAAAAATATTTAGAAAATTATTTTTATAAAATGGAGTTCATTTTTGAAATCAAATCATTGATATTTGGTTAAGGTGAAATTTTGGGATTTTTCTGAGAAAGTTGAATTTTCAATGAATAGTAAAAATACAGTTTTAGGGTTTCAGTATGTTTAATGACATCACAACTGTGTCATGATGATATCATGAGATATTTTATGGGTTGGATGAAAAAAGGTGATGAATTATTATATGGGGGCCCCATGTGGCCTAACTTCATGGGAAATATCTTGGGAGAGCACATGGTTTTGAGAAACCCACTTATGAGGTGTCCCTTGGCCATTAATGGCTTGTCCCCTCACTTTCCCTATAAATACCAAGCCATTCTCTCATCCTTTGGACTCCAAAATAATTCTCAACGAAGTTATGGTCTCCTTACCTTCCAAATAGTCCTCTCAAGGTGCCCCCAAGCCCTCAAGGTCCCAACCTATGAGTTTTAAGAGTTACGTTTTAAGGTAAGGGATCTGACCCCCTCTCTTTCTTTTCAAGTGATCTCTTTTATGTCATTTATTGTATGCTACATGTTCTTATGTTGGAGGATGTTCTTTTATATTCACTATAATGTCTTTTTTATTTTCATATGATGAGAGACCCCCTCTTACTCTCATCATTTCATTTTATGAAAGTTTAAGTGGCGCCGTTAGGCTGCCGAAAGTTTTGTAACAGATTCTTTCTCCCTTCTCTTTTTTTCAAGATCTATTTTCATGTAAATTCTTTCAAGTTCCTTTTTATTATGTTAGGGTAAGATCTATATATCTATCATACTGATATTTTATGATCATATGATGAGAGACCCCATTTTATCTCTTCAATTCAGTATTTTGAAGTTTTAAGTGGCGCCATTAGGCTGCAGAATTTTTAAGTGGTTTTTTCACCCTTCTCATTTTGAAGTTCTACTTTCATATCAAGTCTTTCAAGTTCCTTTTTATTATGTCCGGTTATGATCTCTATATCTATCATAATTAACTCTTATGTTCATATTATGAGAGACCCTATTTGATCTCTTCAATTCAGTATTTTTATGTTTTAAGTGGCGCCGTTAGGCTGCCGAATTTTAAGGGATTCGTTCAACTTTCTCATTTTTCAAAGTTCTACTTTCATGTCAAGTATTTCAAGTTTTTTTTATTTTTTTGGGGTATTATCTCTAAATATATCATACTGATATTTTATGTTCATATTATGAGATACCCTATTTGATCTTGTCAATTCATTTTTTGATGTTTAAGTGATGCCGTTAGGCTGCCGAATTTTCATAAGAGAAATCTTATTTTTGTCTTCCTTTCATGTTCTTAATTTCATATGGTACATCATTAAAATTTAATTACCATGTTCATATATACTTCATATTTTGTCCCTATACTATTTTATGGGTCATTTATGAATGTTTGACCCATGTCCCCTCTCTTTTCAATGTTTCCTAAAACCCCAAAACGTAGCCGTTATGCTGCAGAATTTTCGTCTCAAAATGCCTCTATCTTTTCTCAAAATTATTTTGTGTTATTAAGTGAATAATAAAAACTCTTATTTCTACAGGGGGTATTCACATATATATCAAGATGTTCTATTTTAAATTCTGGGATTTACATACATGAAACTCGCTTTCCCTTTCCGTGGGTTTAAAGTGACATAAAGATAATGTCTTTAAAGCAGTTTTTAAAACATTATGATTATGAAATGAAACCCATTTCTTTTATTCTATATGGGTTGTTTATGGAATGATTTATGATGATATATGTGGCTCACATGATAATAAAGACATGTCAAGGGTGCACCCAGATAGCGCTCCAATGCATTGGGTAAAGACTTAATCTCTAGAGATGACCTTTTAGACTGATACCTTGGTGAATAACCTTGGTAATTTTTAATGACACCTTGGGGATGGACCTTGGTGAAATGAAATGATTCTCAATATTAAATTTTGTAGCCACATATTCAAGTTATGAAAAATGTTATTTTTATTATGATATATCTCATCATTTCTTTCTCATGCCTTAAAGTTCTTTTCATGACCTTATTGAAGTATCTCAAGTACACATGTAAAATGTTTCTCTTTTTTCCCTTACTGGGCCTTCAGCTCACCATTTCTTTTGATGTATGTCCCTAGGTTATGAGGTGCAGTAATGAACCTAGGATGAACGTGAGTAGAATCCTTTCAAGTGTTTAAGAAGAATGTTTTATGTTTTCATGTTTTAAGTTCCTGTTTTCCAAGACACTAAACCTTAAAGATCCTCGGTTTTGTAAAATGTAATGAAAGTTTATGTGATGATAAGGTGGGATGCTATAGTTGGTATCAAAGGATGGTTTAGTTATTTGTGGAAATTAGGATATGAAATCTTTAGGAAGAAGCTAATAGAAAAGTTTATATATAGTAAATCTTCCTGGTATTTTGGTGAGTATTGAGTAATGGGTTTCCAAGCAAATACATCCCTATATGGATACGAGCAGGTAGAGGTGGCTCTAGCACAGATGTACATAGGGGTAAAACCCGAAAACACCGCTTTGAGCTAGACTCAAACGGGAACTGGTACACGACAACGAGCCTTGCTGCACTCTTGGTTACAACACTCCTGGGGGATATGCTTTGGTAGATTCATAAGCTTAGTATGAACCATTGTTAAAGGAACAAAGATAAAATAAAATAAAGATTCACATAAGAATATATGATCATGGATAACATAGATGGTAACCTAGGGGATCACAAGTTAGGGTATACTTTTCTTCTACAATTTCTCCTTATATGCTTTAAGTTCCTTTTCATGATTATTGGATAAGTTTTTAAGCCCCTAATTAAACTTTCTCTTCTTAGTTAATGGTGGGAAATGGAAGAACATGTCCCAACAACCAATGTGATAGGAAATGCGACGATTTCTGTATTAATATGAAAGAGATGATTAGGGGATTAAAAGATTATTATTATTTTGGAATACGTTCACTATTTTGGGGACCCTATATGATCGAGGTAAATAGATTACTATGGTATTTTCATTGAGGAGTAAGGTTGACTTATATTTTAAAGAATCGATGAATTTAAGGTGGAATTATAGTAATTTAGGTTACTTATGGGAATGATTAACCTATCTTGGGTAAAATATGTTTAGGTTAGCTACTTTTTTTATAAGATGTTAGGAGTGGTTGATGTTGTTTGGAGATGAACAATGAAGTTTATTTTCGAAGACTATGTTATCAAATCCTTCTTGTATTTGGGTTTCAATCTTAGTTTGGCTTATTTTGATGAATTTTAAGGACCGTTATTTATCAAATGGTCTATGATGAACTTTGGGTAGTACCATGGAACTTTGAAGATTTAAAAGTAGTTTCCATTACTATGGGATTCTTTCTTTTTGAAGAGTTGTTTTACCTTAACCTTTTTGTTTTTGGGATAATGTTTAAAGATAGAAGAAATAGATAGTTAATCTTTTGTGGATTATGTGATTCTCTAAAAGATGATTCTTGTGCTTTTGATGAGACCAAGTGTTTTTGTATTCTCATCATTTGGAGAAAATATTAGTTTTGATAGAGACTTATTAAAGGATGAAACTCTACTTGAAGGTAGGTATATTTTCTTATGTTTTTGGTCTATGTAGTAAATGAATCCCTCAAAATTATGAAAAGGAACGTAAAACAAAAAAATTGTTGGTTTACGTTTCCTACTAGGTAATCAAATACCATTTACACACATCATAAGTCTGGGATTTTCTTATGGTTAACTTTCTCCTAATCATGTTTTCTATCACTCTCCCCCAGAACTTGACCCTTTGTTTTTCTTCCATATCCATGTTTTCCTCCATGGAATCCTATTATGAGTTAACTCGGGTGACCTTTTTTACTTCCCTTACTTTCCTTTAAAGTAATAGTTTTACTGACTCCTTTTCTGATGTGGGACTTTCAATGAAATTTCAAAACCCAATTTTAAAAATTGCGAGGACACAATTTCCTAAGGGGGGAAGATTGTAACGACCCGAAATTTTGAATAAATCTTGTTTCCTAAATTTAGGTGTTATTTTATTTTATTTTTATACTCAACAAAAATGTTTCATTTGATAACATAAGTATAATTAAAATGAGACCGTTGGGTTTTGACTGTTATATGACCATTGGTCAATATGACCGCTGGAAACTAAACGTTTTGATTATTGTCTCTAAATACAAGTAATCATGGTTAATTAATATAGAATGAAGATTCGATGGCCTCACCCAGTAGTCTTGGACCGATCGAAGCCCATCTAACAGAACTTGGGAAGGAGGTAGCACCACTGGGCTTTGCTCTGGACCAAACCCAAGCTGAACTTCATCGTGTGAAGCTAGAACGGGATCGCCTTCGCGAGAAGTTCAAACTGATAGAAATTACTACTCGTGCGATGTTGGCCGAGCCTCCCTCAGATTCTCTCACGTTAGCACACCTTACCCTTAGGTCCTATGCTGGTGTGATAAGGGGCTATGTAAGGAGACCGTAACTGCCTTGTGTAATCCTTTCTTTTAAATAAAAATTGGGATTTCTTCTTATAATGATGTTTATGACTTTTCAAATGTCTGGATAAATATAGTATGCATATTTTTGGTGAATTTTAGAGATATGATATTTTAAAAAAATGTTTATGTAAACCTTAAATAATTAAAAATGTGTAATGATTTTCAAAAAATGGTCTTCTACAATTATGTTCAGTACGATATTTAGAGTCTAAAAAGATCAACTTAATTTTTGATGAATAGTAAATTATGAATAGTGATTTTATGCTTAGGATTAGTAATGTGACAAAATGGATTAGTAATCTCACTTAAAGAAAGTATTAATATAATCTAGGCACCTTGATTAAGTAATGTGATTCAATAAAATGGTTAAATAACGGTTTCATAAATTATTATTCATGTATTAGTTTTTTCGGGGGAATTCTGTTTTTTAGGTAAAAATTAAATTAAAAAAAAATTTCAAAATTATTTTTATAAAATGGATTTCATTTTTGAACTCAGAGCATCGATATTATGTTAAGGTAATTTTTTGGGATTTTTCTAAAAAAATGAATATTCGGTGAATAGTGTATTTATTTAATAAATAAATTAAAAATATTTAGGTAATTATTTTTATAAAATGGAGTTCATTTTTGAAATCAGAGCATTGATATTTTGTTAAAGTGAAATTTTGGGATTTTCCTGAGAAAGTTGAATTTTCAATGAATAGTAAAAATATAGTTTTAGGGTTTCAGTATGTTTAATGACATCATAACTGTGTCATGATGATTTCATGAGATATTTTATGGGTTGTCCAGCCAAAGGTGATGAATTATTATATGGGGGGCCCCATGTGGCCTAACTTCATGGGAAATATCTTGGGAGAGCACATGGTTTTGAGAAACCCACTTATGAGGTGTCCCTTGCCATTAATGCCTTGTCCCCTCAGTTTACCTATAAATACCACGCCATTCTCTCATCTTTTGGACTCCAAAATCATTCTCAACGAAGTTCTGGTCTCCTTACCTCCCAAAGAGTCCTCTAAAGGTGCCCCCAATCCCTCAAGGTCCCAACCTTTGAGTTTTAAGAGTTACGTTTTAAGGTAAGGGATCTGACCCCCTCTCTTTCTTTTCAAGTGATCTCTTTTATGTCATTTATTTTATGCTCCATGTTATTATGTTGTAGGATGTTCTTTTATATTAATTATACTGTCCTTTTTATGTTCATATGATTAGAGACCCCCTCTTACTCTCATCATTTCATTTTATGAATGTTTAAGTGGCGCCGTTAGGCTGCCGAAAGTTTTGTAACAGATTCTTTCTCCCTTCTCTTTTTTTCAAGATCTATTTTGATGTAAAGTCTTTGGAGTTACTTTTTGTTATGTTTGGGTATGATCTCTATATCTATCATACTGATATTTTATGATCATATGATGAGAGACCCCATTTGATCTATTCAATTTTGTATTTTGAAGTTTTAAGTGGCGCCGTTAGGCTGCCAAATTTTTAAGTGGTTCTTTCACCCTTCTCATTTTGAAGTTCTACCTTCATGTCAAGTCTTTCAAGTTCCTTTTTATTATGTTGGCATATGATCTCTATATCTATCATATTTAACTCTTATTTTCATATGATGAGAGACCCTATTTGATCTCTTCAATTAAGTATTTTTATGTTTTAAGTGGCGCCGTTAGGCTGCCGAATTTAAAGTGATTCGTTCACCTTTCTCATTTTCCAAAGATCTACTTTCATGTCAAGTATTTCAAGTTCCTTTTTATTTTTTTGGGGTATGATCTATAAATCTATCATACTGATATTTTATGTTCATATGACGAGAGACCATATTTGATCTCGTCAATTCATTTTTTGATGATTAAATGACGCCGTTAGGCTGGCGAATTTTCATAAGAGAAATCTTATTTTTGTCTTCCTTTCATGTTATTCATTTCATATGGTACATATTTCAAATTTCATTTCCATGTTCATATATCCATCATATTCTATCCCTCTACTGTTTTATGGGTCATTTATGAATGTTTGACCCATGTCCCCTCTTGAATGTTTTCTAAAACCCTGAAACGTAGCCGTTATGCTGCAGAATTTTCATCTCAAAATGCCTCTCTCTTTTCTCAAAATAATTTTGTGTTATTAAGTGAATAATCAACACTCTTATTTATACAGGGCTTATTTACATATATATCAAAATATTCTATTTTAAATTCTTGTATTTACATACATGAAACCTGCTTTCCCTTTCTGTGGGTTTAAAGTGACGTAAAGATCATGTCTTTAAAGCAGTTTTTAAAACGTTATGATTATGAAATGAAACCCATTTATTTTATGCTATATGGGTTGTTTATGAAATGACTTATGATGATATATGTGGCTCACATGATAGTAAAGACATCTCAAGGGTGCGCCTAGATATCTCTCCAATGCATTGGGTAAAGACTTAATCTCTAGAGATGACCTTTTAGACTGATACCTTGGTGAATAACCATGGTAATTTTTAATGACACCTTGGGGATGGACCTTGGTGAAACGAAATTATTGTCAATATTAAATTTTGTAGCCACATCTTCATGTTATGAAAAATGTTATTTTTATTATGATATATCTCATGATTTCTTTCTCATGCCTTAATGTTCTTTTCATGACCTTATTGAAGTATCTCAAGTTCACATGTAAAATGTTTCTCTTGTTTCCCTTACTGGGCCTTCTACTCACCCTTTCTTTTGATGTATGTCCCCAGGTTATGAGATGCAGTAATGAATCTAGGATAAACATGAGGATAATCCTTTCAAGTGTTTAATAATATTGTTTTATGTTTTCATGTTTTAAGTTCCTGGTTTCCAAGACACTAAACCTTAAAGATCCACGGTTTTGTAAAATGTAATGAAAGTTTATGTGATAAAAAGGCGGGATGCAATATAGATGAGGTTGTAGCCAAGTGAAGGGAAGACTAAAAGAATCATAAGGAAGGAGAGCCACCGTTTGGTTTGGATCCTGCTGAGGTCAAGGCTTTAAAAGAAAGGACATTAGATGAGCTTGAGAAGCAAGACAAAAAAAATAAAAAAAAGACGAAGATGTTTGGGGATGAGATTGTGCAATCCCTTCTGAGGGATACTAAAATAGAATCCAAAAATATTCCTATACCGAAATCCTTCTTGGTAGAGGCCTTACCTGAGACCCCAGGTCAGAAGTTCATGACTTGGAAAAAAGCATAAGAGAAGGATGTTGAATCGAAAGATGCTGTGGAAGAAGTGCAAAAAGAAGAAAGCAGTAGTGATACAGAAGATTTGATTAAGCAAGTGTAGGACTTTCATGAGAAAAAAATCCCATCTGAAAAACTTTCAATCCAAACTTCGCAAGATGAATCCTCAAAGCTTGGTACTCTTGGCTTAGATGACAATGCTGAAGATGAAGTGAACAAGTTATCTGAGGAAGAAATCTTTAATCATCATTTCATCTAACCTTATGATGCTGAGGAGGAGCTGAGAAGGAGAAATTAGATGAAGATAATATTGTTCAACTGTCCGAAAATGAACATAAATCTCAGGATGAGCAAGCCATTCCAAAAACCACTAAAAGGAAATAGGTGGTTGAGGACACAACTACTAAAGTTGTTTCAAATAAGAATGAAGCTGGTGGATCTTCAAAGTGGAAGCTTGTTGTGCTAGAGAAAGAGCCCTCACCACACAAAGTTTCGAATTCATAATCATCTTCTCTGGTACATGATTTCCTAGTCCAATCCTTGAGGAAGTTTGTTGGGATCGTCCCGATTTTTCTAATCAGAGATTCCAGATTCCAGATGCTTCAACATAATTTGAACCAAAAACCAGATTTAGTGTCCATAGTGATGAACAAGTGTGTCAATATGGAGGTAGACTTCAAATATTTCCTTATCAACTATGAAGCCCACAAAATATGTTGAATGAAAATTGTTAGCTAGTCAAAGAATATAGTTGAGTATTTGAGAGAGCTTGATGAGTTTTAATATTATGTTAAGAATGATTTTGATACTAAAGATGGTAAAATCAAAATCTCATGACTAGATTTGAGGAAAATCTAACAGTTGAGCAGAATACTCAGATTCAATAGGTAAAATATTTGAATGGAATATTTTATTATGTTGGCCAATGTTGGAAGAGGGAAAGGGATATTCAGATCGAGATCGAAGAGAATGTAGTCAAGAAATATGAACTAATAAAGGCTCAGGAAGAGGCTCTGATGGCTCAGGAAGAAAATATCCAAGCCTTAGAGAATCTAGCAAATGAAGACCACAAGGAGCTAAATAATCTGAAAACCATAGTGAAGAAATTGATACCCAAGAAGAAGGAAGGAAAATAGATCCAATCTGATCTTTTGTTGTATTTTATTTCCTTGTACAATTTATTCCAATCTTAATGAATTTTTGATTGATAATTATTTTTTGCATGCTTTATACAAATATTTCAGGTACTATAATTTTGTTTCCAATCCCTGAAATTCTTTTTGAAAATCACAAAGGGGGAGAAAGGAAAGAGAATGCTAAGAAAAGAAGAATTATACCTAAGTAAAGGGGATTTTATCTAAGGGGGAGTTTTCATTACATAGATTTCCGTACTCAAGATAATGAAAAATATCATTCCAGAAATCTAGAATACGATCCTTAGTGTTCCAAAGCCTAAGGGGGAGTTAGTCGTATTCATCACATTCCATATAATAAGGGAGATAAGTTTTATTTCAGAGTCTAGAAATTTTTTCTAATTCCTTATATTCTTTGTCGTAAGGATGTTTGTGCTTTCCAAAAGGGGGGGTTATTGTTGAGTTAATTAAGATTTCCTTATGACATTTCCATTCTTTCATGTTTGGGTGAGATTGTTAAGTCAAAAAGGTTTCCTTATGACTTTACCATTCCTTCTTGTTTTGAAAATCACAAACACCTTATCTCAAGGAAAACCACATTTTACCATATGTTTTACTTCTATAAGGAATATTTTCCTTCCCCAAGGAAATTTATCCTTACCATGTTTTTCATTGTTCATTATCTTGTCTAAGTGAAAAATTAGGTTTCAAGTCTAAAACCTCGAAATCATATAATACATAGATAAAGAGCATTTTGTTTTCAGGATCTGAATTTAGACTCTGAGTTCTCCGAATTCTGACTCTGAACTCTTTTGGGTTCTCACTCTGAGTTCTCTAAATTCAGACTCCAAACTCTTCTAAGTTCAAACACTGAATTCTATTGAATTCAGACTTAGAACTCTTTTGTGTTCTAACTCTGAGTTCTCTGAATTCAGACTCCAAACTCTTTGGAGTTCTAACTCTGAATTCTGAATATGAATTCGGATTATGAACTCTTATGAATACTAATTCTGAATTCTTGTTACGATTTCCTCTAGGTTCTGAAACCGAATTCAGGTTACGAATTTCTATAAGTTCAGACTCCGAATTCCAATGAATTCAGACTCCAAATTATGTAGGTTTATGTTCCGAATTCTTGTGATTCCAGATTCGGAATTTCCTTGAAATTCAGATTCCAGAATTATATAGAGTTCAGGTTCCGAATTCCTTAGAAAACAGAATCCGAATATCCTTGTATTATAGACTCAGAGTTCATTTTTGGTTAGACTCCGATGTTTTATTTGCTTACATTCTGAATATTGGTTTTTTGTTATGTAACCATATTTTTTCTTAGACTTTTTTTTTATAATATGATGTCATGCATTAAATTACTAACTAACCGTTGTTTGAGTGACACATGTACAGGTCCCTCCAAAATTCAAGGAAAAATATGACCATTAGAGGGGGGAGCCAACCACTGGTGATGTTCCTATAAATAGGAACTCATTTTAAAAGAGCTCAACATTGTTCTATGAATTTAAGATTACTTTTTGTTGATGTGATTTCTAGAGAGAGACTCTCATGCTTAGTGTGTACTGAATGTCTTGTTTAGATTTGATTTGTGCGACTCCGAATGTTGCTGATTACATTCAAGGGCTTCCGAGGATAGGAAGACAGAGGTGATGAAAACCTTGAAGTTGAGGGTTTGCGGGGATAACAAGACAGACTCTGATCTTCATACCAAGGGATTACCCTTGTGTGGGTAAGACATACTTTCTTGAAAGTATAAATCAAAAGACCTTTATCCAAGGTTGTTGGATACCATTCTCTTTGGGTTAATAGACTTACTACTATTACATGTTTGTTTCATGTTTTCCTGTTCTTTTTATTTATTGAGGAAAGTATAACTATCTTATACCTCCTTATACTTGTACTCAAATTTAGTGAGATTCTATACGCTTTAAGGTAAGATCTTTATCATTGTAAACATGCATTAAGATTCATTTTCCGAAACCATATTTTTGGATTCACATTCTCGAAATCATATTCTCAGAATCAAGCAAGTTTGTAGAACTAGCGGTTTTATGAATTACCTTATTTAACCTTGTTAAACATATCCATCTTTAAAAGTTCCAATGGAATTTTTTAAAGTGTACAATTAACCCCCTCTTGTATATTGAGAATATTTAGATACATGATTTAGTATCTCTATTATTTCGATCCTCCATTTGATATTATAGAGTATATCACACTCACATACCATCTCAACAGAGACATGGTTGTGGTAGTGGCTTCCATCATAGGTTTTAGTGATCATCAGTGAAGGAAGTGGTGTCCAACTGGTGGATTATCTAGATGATACCATTGACACAATGAAATAATGTGCTAATATTAGGGCTCTAATATCATAATATATAGTTATTTATTTGTTGATGCGAATGTAGTGTTATTGTTTCATTCATGCTTCCTCAAAACATTCATACTTCCCAGTGGATGGAAGGAGCATGAAATGGACTTGTATGGATTCATCTATCTTCAAAATGGGTTCGTGGTTGTCTTATGGGCTCCCATAAGTAAATTTGGGTTTTCCCGAATTCTATGGTGAATATTGGATCCAGCTCAAGCATTCTTGGTGGTAGAAATGGTGATGAATCCTCTTCCAGACCCTCCATCATTGTCAATGGATGGAGGAGTTGTAACACTATATTAATGGAGTTGTAAATTCTATATAATTAATTAATAAAGTCATTTGAGGGGTTGAGAGTGATGAGTGGTGATCTCGAGTGTTGGAAGGGGAAGATAAGCTTGCATTTGGGATTTCCTGCAGAATCAATGTCATCTTTCTGGTCGTTGTATGTGGTGTTGGGAGAGGAAGAAGGTGGCAAGTGGTAGAGTCAAGCGGAATTTTGTGTCTTACTATAGGGGTAGTGAAGTCAAGGCACAATGGCCTCATTTTTTTTATTTTTAATGGTACCCACCTTGAGCGTTTTCCAAAATTGGAACATGGATCACTACGGGAAAAAATGGGTATTTGCGACGGGAATAAATCCCATCGCAAATAGTCTCGTTAGAAACTTATTTGCGACGGGCAAATTCCCAGTCGCAAATAACTACTTATTTGCGACGGGGTAGCTTACCCCGTCGCAAAAGGAATGGCGCGGTTTGCGCGCCAAATCACGGGGAAGTTATTTGGGACGGGCGGTAACCGCCCGTCGCAAATAACCGGCGGCGGTAAAAGCTATTTGCGACGGGAATATACCCCCGTCGCAAATAGTATGTCGGCAGGTTATTATTTGCGACGGGACCCGTCGCAAATAACTATTTAACCGTTGACCGTAATAAATGAGGGCTAAGGTATTTGAGACGGGTAGAATCACAACTAATACTATTTGCGACGGGTATCCCGTCGCAAATATACCCGTCGCAAATAATCTAACCTATAAATACCCCCCATCTGTTTTTTTTCATTCATTCTCAAACTCCATCTTTTTCTTTACTCAAAACTCTATTTTTATAGTTCAACATTTCTGAAGTTTACTTTTTTTTACGGAGTTGATATTGTAGTTTTCGACAACGCTCAGAGATCAACCTCAGATCAATTTTGAAGGTATTTATGTTCATTTTAATTTAATATTTATTTTAAATTTTTTATTAGTTTCAATTATTTTTAATTAGTTGTAATTATGTTTACATTGTTTTGTTACTTAATAAATTTAAATTATTAGTATTCATTGTTCATAGTTAATGGTAATTAGGAATAATTAGTAATAATTTTCAATACTTAAGAATAAATGATAATAATTAGTAATAAATACCAATAATTAGGAATAATTAGTAATAATTACCAATAATTACCAATAATTAGTAATAATTAGTAATAATTACGAATAATTAGTAATAATTGTCAATAATTAGTAATAATTGCCAACAATTAGTAATAATTGCCAATAATTAGTAATAATTGCAAATAATTAGTAATAATTGCCAATAATTAGTAATAATTTCCAACAATTACCAATAATTAGTAATAATTTCCAATAATTACCAATAATTAGTAATAATTAGTAATAATTACTAATAAATAGTAATAATTAACAATAATCAGTAATAATTACTAATAATTAACAATAATTGGTAATAATTACTTATAATTAACAATAATTGGTAATAATTTCTAATAATTAGAATTACCAATATTTAGTACTAAATAGTAATATTTAGTAGTAAATACCAATAATTAGTAATAATTAGTAATAATTACCAATAATTACCAATAATTGGTAATAATTACCAATAATTACCAATAATTATTAATAATTAATAATAATTACAAATAATTCGTAATAATTACAAATAATTATCAATAATTAGTAATAATTACCAATAATTGTCCATAATTAGTAATAATTACCGATAATTGTCCATAATTAGTAATAATTACCAATAATTAGTAATAATTAGTAATAATTATCAATAATTAGTAATAATTAGTAATAATTACCAATAATTACCAATAATTAGTAATAATTACCAATAATTAAAAATAATGAGTAATAATTACCGATAATTAGTAATAATTGTCACTAATTAGTAATAATTGTCACTAATTAGTAATAATTAATAATAATTACCAATAATTAGTAATAATTAATAATAATTACCAATAATTAGTAATAATTAATAATAATTACCAATAATTAGTAATAATTAGTAATAATTAGTAATAATTAGTAATAATTACCAATAATTAGTAATAATTAGTAATAATTACCAATAATTAGTAATAATTACCAATAATTACCAATAATTACCAATAATTAGTAATAATTGTTAATAATTAGTAATAATTATCACTAATTAGTAATAATTAATAATAATTACCAATAATTAGTAATAATTAATAATAATTACCAATAATTAGTAATAATTAATAATAATTACCAATAATTAGTAATAATTAGTAATAATTACCAATAATTAGTAATAATTAGTAATAATTACCAATAATTAGTAATAATTACCAATAATTACCAATAATTTCTAATAATTAACATTAGTTAGAAATAATTACCAATAATTACCATTAGGTAGAAATAATTACCAATAATTATCCATAATTAGTAATAATTACCGATAATTATCTACAATTAGTAATAATTATCCATAATTACCAATAATTAGTAATAATTACCAATAATTACCAATAATTACTAATAATTAGCAATAATTGGTAATAATTAGTAATAATTACCAATAATTACCACTAATTATTAATAATTAGGAATAATTACCAGTAATTAGGAATAATTATCAATAATTAGAAATAATCACCAATAATTAGGAATAATTACCAATAATTAGTTTTGATTCGTAATGATTACCAATAATTAGTAATAATCATCAATAATTATGAATAATTACCAATAATTAGGAATAATAACATTATTACATTATTAATATATTTTATTATTAATATTAAAATAATATAATTTTTATATTATATACAATTCTCTTTTCTTCTGTGTGTTTTCTGTCTCCACATTTAATATTTGTATGTGGAGACAAAAAACACACAGATGAAAGGAGAATTGTATATAATATAGAAAATTATATTATTTTTATATTAGTAATAAAATATACTAATAATGTTATTATTCCTAATTATTGGTAATTGTTCCTAATTATTGGTAATTATATGAATAATTACCAATAATTAGGAATAATTACCAATAATTAGGAATATTAACATTATTACATTATTATAGAAATAATTAGGAATAATTACCAATAATTAGGAATAATTATCAATAATTAGAAATAATTACCAATAATTAGTACTAAATAGTAATAATTAGTAATAATTACCAATAAACAGTGGCATACTTGATGAAATCATTGAACTCTATTATCTTGGACAACATTACATAACCATGTTCAAATGTCGGTGGTTGGATACAGAGAGAGCCGTGCGTGTTCATCCGACTCATGGAATCATCGATATTAAATGTAAAAGTGTTCTTGCAGTAAATGAACCATTCTTATTGGCTCAACAGGCACATCAAGTTTATTACGCAAACTACTGTGCTACATCAAGAGAATTGACTGGTTGGTGGAGTGTAATAAAAATCAAAATTCGAGACAAGTAGTTTAGTCAAAGTGAATGTGCTTTCACTAATGTGCAAAAAATTGAAGTTTTTCAAGAGAGTCATCAAAATCAATCTTTTTTACAAAGAGACATGAGTATCGATGAAGACACCCCACATTTAAGAGTCGGTGATGACGATGATGTTAATGATGTCACATATGGATTTGAAATTGTAAGAGATGAAGCAACTGGAACTCGAATGGATATCGATGATGTTGAGGAGGAATATGAAGATGACATTGACATATATGAAGATGATGATGAAGATGAACACTGATAGAATTCCATGGTAGTTATATACAATCATAATATATATATAATAGTAATTATCAATTATTTTCTAACAACATTAACATTTTCTGTTTCATATGGACGACGAGACATTTCGTGAGTTGGCGAATGCTGACCTACATTTCGATGCGGATGAGTTGTTGGCAGATGACCCTCAGCCTGCAGGCGCTCCAGGGAGTACGAGGAGGGGGCGCCGTCTTGCACGATTGATGATTCCTGACCCCATCCTCGAGCGACGTCCACGTCTTGGGTTTGATCCACGCACACAGAGGTGTGATAACCTGTGTGATAATCTGTGGATTTGACTAAGATTTCATTAATCTATTCACATAATAAATGTTTATTATTTTTACAGTTTTCCACATATAGCAGTTGGACAGGGCTGCGCTATTTTGCGCAACTATTTCTCTCAGCCTTGGACCACATGGGAGAAGATTCCCATTGATGTGCAGCCGGCCATGTTCGGCCATTGGTTGGTACGTACGTAAATAAATAATTTTAATTTTGAAAATTATTTCATTTCTAACTTGATA
Organism: Viscum album; assembly: GCA_963277665.1. Classification (NCBI taxonomy): domain Eukaryota; kingdom Viridiplantae; phylum Streptophyta; class Magnoliopsida; order Santalales; family Viscaceae; genus Viscum; species Viscum album. The sequence goes on from OY728137.1 coordinate 121,744,607, forward strand.
TTTTGATTTATTTGTTGGGTTTATGGTATCCGATTGAGGATACCATGCGTGACGCCATCCACAAGGCATGGGAGGTGGCCATGCGTGATCGCTTGCGTCAATTTTTGCACAATTTAAGAAAAGCTGCCAAGAGGAAAGCAGGAGTGTAAGATTTTGACGAGTCATGTAGAGCACACCGACCAGAGTACATTTCATCCCATGTATGGGATGGATTATGTGCGCACTGGTTGAGTGGTGACTTTCAGAGGAGATCAGCGGTGGGGAGGCAGAATCGGGGGAGACAAGAGGTGACTCATCGAGCTGGGAGTCATTCTTTCAGTACTCATAGACAACATCTGGTATGTACATTATTTATAAATATTTTATATAACTATAAATATTAACAGTTGATTTTTTATTCTTATAGGCTGTCGAGCACCCCGACATTACGGAGTACGACGTATATGAGAGGATGTATAGTGATCCTGCTACTGGGGAGCTCAGAGGTGATCGTCAGCATCGCATCATGGTCAGTATTATTTGTTTTCATGTTTAAAAATTAACTGCATATAATATATTCACAATTTTAATTTTAAATTGCAACTACAGGAGTCATATGAGGCCGCAGCGTCACAGACCCGGCCTGGGAGTCAGGCCGAGTCATCAGATCAGACCACTGGCCGTCATTTTGATGAGGCAGCATGGATGCAGGCCACCCAGTCTGCCTTCGAGAAGGGCCGGGTAGTTGGTATTAGCTCTCAACTAACTCCCGGAGATTATTATGGCAGTGCTGCGATGTCGGCGTCCAGCTCGAGAGGAGCTCATGCATCTTCTTCTTCTACACAGTATGAGGATCAGTTGCGATCTTAGAATGCATTGATAGAGAGTCTCCGACAGGAGCATGAGCAGATGTGTCAGCAGCAGCAGCAGTATGAGGAGGAGCGTCGACGCCAGCAACAGTTGTATGAGGAGCAGATGAGTCGGTGGCAGCAGCAGCACCAGGAGCAGATGGAGTACAAGCGCCGAATCACTAATGGTTTAGGGATGGAGTTTCCTCCACCAACATCTGCAGATCCCCACCCTCCCTGCCCTCCCCCCTCTTTCATATTAGAGTTTGTTTTTTATGTTATAAAGTTTGTTAAATCAATATATGAATTTTTTTTCTATTCGTAGTTTCTGTCTCATTATAAAATATTAATAATATTATATTTTGAAATAAAAATATTAATATGAATAATAATATTATTTATATTTCATAATATTAAATTATATATATATATTAAAATTTTATAATATTATAATTTAATTATATTTTTTTGTAATATTTGAATTATTTTAATATATGAATGTAAAATAATTCTATTATTTTTATATTAATTAAAATAACTTATTAATATTTTTTTTCTTTATAAATTATAATTCTAATATTATTATATTAATTAAATCATTTATTAATATTCTATTATTTTTTATTTTTGAAATATAATTCTATTATTATTATATAAATTAAAATAATTTATTAATAAATTATTATTTTTATTTGTGAATTATAATTCTATTATTATATTAATTAAAATCATTTATTAATATTTTATTATTTTTTATTTTTGAATTATAATTGGATTATTATTATATTAATTAAAATAATTTATTAATATTTTTTTTATAGTACTTACGACGGGATACTATGCCCGTCGCAAATACTATTTTTATTATATCCATTAAAATAATTTAATAATAGTTTTTTTTAAAAAGCAATTGCGACGAGGCCCGTCGCAAGTACTATTTGCAACGGGCCTGTCACAAATAACTGTTGCGACGGGGCCCGTCGCAATTACTTTTTTTAAAATCTTTTACAAATATACGGAGTATTATTTGAGACGGGAAGGATCCCTATCACAAATAATAGCTTCAGCGAAGGGCCCGTCGCAAATAATTGTTGTTGCGGCGGCGTTTTCCGCAACGGGCGATTTGCGACGGACCCCAGTCGCAAAAGGCCATTTGCGACGGGATCCCGTCGCAAATGACCCGTCGCAAATACCCATTTTTCCCGTAGTGGATGTTGGGAGGAACTAGATTAAATATCATAATATATCTACTGAGGCATAATGAATTAAGATTAAATCTAGAGGACCCTAGACTGCTTTCGGGCAAAGCCTCATACTGGAATGTCGATCTTCCAATCACATCATGGGTTTCAAAACCATGAGATGGAACATGCAGGCTTTGGGCTATCCATTGATCCCTATAGATTCCTACTAGTCCCTACATGGGTGTGATTGCCCATGAAGCCATTATGCCCTAAGAATCCCCTTGCGGGATTTCAAATTTATAGGCTTCCATTGGTTTATGGGCTAGCTTAAGGCTAGTCCCATTTTTTAGTAACACTTATAATATTTGAAATAGAAATTAAAACTTAACAGGATAATAAAATAAGTAAAAAAATTCAATTTTATAAAAAAATGTTCATTTCAATCCCATATTTGATGTTTCCAATGTTTTAGTAAAACATTTATATTCATAGGAATTATTTATTAAAATCCATCAAAATAATTTAAAAAATGTTAAATGTATATCCATGTAAATTGATGGAATCAAATACCCCCTCACATAAAACAATCTTCTCCTATAACATAATTTTTTCATTATTCAAATATAAAAATAATAAAAAGAAATTATTATCAATGTTAAATCAATACATAAAATGTTGATGTAAAATATCAATTTAATTTGTAAATATTAAATGAAATATTCAACTCATGTTTTTTTCCTTTTGACTTTTTAATTTTTTGGAACATAACATTTCATTAATTCATGTACCTCAATTCATTGTTATTAAACATGCCAAATCATGATTTACTCAACTTTTGAATCTTTTCTCTCATTAATCATGACATTAATTCATGTAGAGTTATTATCATATCATAATAACATGATCTATTTCTATAATATTGTAAATGACATAATTTAACCACTTTGTAAATAAAAAAGGCACATAAAATCACATGGATTTAAATAAAGGTTCAAATGGTTACAAGGATTAAGGTTAGTTGAAATTGATGTTTTAAAAATTAAGGCTCATTTAAGAGGTTACCCTATAACATGCAAACCATGATATCAAAAGTGAAATCTCAATGTAATTCTTCTTTTCACATGAAAACTCCCACTTCCTAGCATCAAAGTATGGTTTTGATCAAAATATTGCATAATGAATGATGTGAACCATATTAGTTATTTCTACCTTTTTTAAGTTTTTTCTAATGTATTTTTATTTTATTTTTTGAAATTTATACATATAATGAATCTCACATCCTCCACCTAACCACATATCATAAAAATCATCTGTGTAGTAATGGTGATTTTGATTCTTCCAAGTAAAAAACCGTTCCTATTTTTTTATATTCATTTTTTTAATTTTTTTGAATAACAGAAAACTAAATAATCTCAATATATGAATTAAAATATTATCTTAATACCTAGATTAGGCACCCACTCTTTTCCATTACAATCCATTTCACCCCTTTTAGCATGACATCCCTCACCCCACACTTTAAAATTAAAAAATCATGAAAATACTAAGAGTTGGTCATGAAATAGATAAAATTGGATTGAAATGCGACACATACCCATCAAGGCCATTAATGGTATCTATGAGAAAATAATGGAATAATGTTATAGTGGTATCATGGATACAATATTTTTAAAAGATGTATCAATCATTTTAAATTTGTTTTTTCATAGTTATATCATTAAAAAGATCAAATGAAAATTATAGAAGTTTACTTGTCCAATGACCACTCATTAAATATGCTCAAGAATATATAGGATGTAAATGGTCTAGAAATCCAATAAAAAAATAAAATATGTTTTTGGGACAATTAATCATGGCATGAATAGTAATAAAAGTTAAATTTACAAGAATTTTAGAAATTTTGAGTGAGAAAAATGATATGGAAAATTCATTTAGATGAATAAACTAATTCAATAAAATTATTTGTCCTCATTTTAATATTCATACATCATTTTAATAATTGAATTATCCATTTTAATCATTAAATATCATTAACATTGAAATTAAAAACATGAAATCATAAAATTCCTAAAAAAATCATGTCTCCTATATAAGTCAAGTAAAGTAAGGATTCACGTATGGGAATGTTGTTTTCATATTTACATAGCTTCTAGAATTTTCCATTTTGAAAAATATTTTTATAAACATTGTTATAATATAATCCCACACTTCCCAATCCAGCACAAAAATTTTTTATGTTTGATTTGTTAAAAGATATTTACCAAATACATGGACCACTATACATTTTAGGATCTTTTCAGGTCTAGGTTTTGGTGCATTGGAAAAATCAATACAATTATTCAAAGTTCTAAAAAATGTATAGAAAAAAATAATGGTCTTCTCATGTGATACCTTCTTACATGAAACAATAACCATTAAAATTTATACAAAACATAGGATAAATATTTAATAACATGGGACGACTATAAAATTTCCCTTCAGGGTATTTTAATACTAGTGAAAAATAAAATGAAATTAATTTTTAAACCACTTATATTATATACAAAATATTTGATAATATTTAAAACTTTTTAGAATAATAAGATGATTTTTTAACTAAAAATTTTGTTAAATATTATTTTTAAAATAAATTTAAAAATAATTTTATTTTGTAAATGCATTTGAAAAATAATATTTGGAAAACACTGGGTTTTCTCCATAAAAATAGTTGGAAAATAATAATTCTTCTATGTATTAAAATGATTCTTTACAGATATTTTGAAATCAGTGTGGCCACTAGAAAAATCAGTTATAAGACAATACATTGTTGGGGTTAGGAATTCTCTTCCCATACCAAATTATTATCTCATTCTATACTGAAATTATACATTTTATGAACATAGTTTCAGAAGATCTTCTATTCTCATTCATAACCCTTTAAAAACCTTCTAAAATTATATATATATATATTATTTTTGTAGAAAATAATAACATAACTTAAATATTGTCCAAAAAAATTCAAATAATTTTATATGAGAAATCCAAATTAAAAGATTATATACAAAATACACAAACAAAAATGAATATAAAAGAATTCTTGTATCAAAATTCATGAAATGTAAAAGTTTATTTATGATGGCCATTTGTAACAATATGAATGAAATTTATAGATACTAAAGATCATGTTTCACATTAAATGATAAATTTTATAATATAAAATTCTCTTTCATTGAAGGGTTTGTTAATTAATCAATAAAAAAATGTTTTGATATTGTTTTTAATTTTTTTGAATAAAACTATGAATTGAATAAAACAAAATAAAGTATTTGTTTTAATGCCTAAACAAATATAAAAAGTGATTTAAAATTAATTCCCTTACTAAAAAGGGGGTTTTGAATTAAAAAATATATATAATTGAGTTTTTGAAAATAATAAAAAAGATCTTCAAAAATATAAAAATTTCAAAAACAAAATGAAATCATACATTATATTTAGAAAAATTATTCTTATTCTACGTATAAGAATCACTCAATTTATATCTCTATCTTATTTCCATTATCCTGAGTTTTATGTGTCTCACTCCCACTCACACAAAGTTCAACACTTTAATGGAATCCTTAGGATAGATGGGATTTATTTAGGCATTATTCTACTCCATATATATAATACTTACCTATATATGAATACACAGAAGAATTAGTATATGTGGATTCATATATATCTTGTTATAATGATAGTTAGTAAGGCCTTTAATGTTTTAACTTGAAATAATTAATTTGTTCTCTGGCTAGCAGAGAAAGTTTCAAATTACACTAAGAATATACATATCACTTCAACCAAATAGATTCTATAAATTGAAAATAAATAAGTATTGTTTATGGATTGCTATAAATTCTGATTATTATAGGTTGGATTAAAGGAATAAAATTATGATGAAGAAAATAAAAACTATATTCAATTCAAATATAAATATTTATATCGATTGAAAATATTTATTATGTTTATGTTAAATTGGTGGAGACTTCATCATGAAACTTCGAACTATGGAATGTGCCAACCAAAATTGTTGAAAAATGATACATAAAACATATTTTATTTACAAATATTATTTTAAATGTCCACAAAGATACTAAGAGGAATAAAAAACTGGAATATTGATGAACATAAAATTTATATGATGAAAATTATGGATTAAAAAACCTAATAAAACAAATACACACACCAACCATTTAAGAACTGCAAAGTGATATGTAGGAGGAAGATGAAATATATCTCACACCTACCCCCAATAGAGTTTTAAATCCATTAATAAAATAAAACCTTCTACGATAGTCGACCTTCCATGGTGGTCCATCTCACACTTTAACCCCTTCATCCACAGTCAAACCTCCTTCTACTTTTGACCCATATGCTTATCTTTTACTCTATGATGCTTGAACAAAACCCTTATACTATTCTTAGTTCCTCTCGAGGGCCTCCAACACTAGAACTCCCAAAAATATGCATTTATAATCAATTTCCACCTTTTGTGGTTGACCCTCGTTGCGCCTCTTGATGAAAAATCTCACCTCTCATTATCGAAACATCATTTAAAATTTAATATTATTAACATATGTCTTATTATATTATTAATTCAAATTTTATATAAAAAATAATATTAATTTTGTTTATAAAAAAACTCATAATTATAATAATTTCAAATATAAATTGGATTCATGAATTTTTTTTACAAATTAGATACTTTAGATATATATATATACATTTATAAATATGTTCCATTTTTCATATATTTAAAATAAAATATATTTCATTTATTGTTTATAAATAATATTTTTATATAAATATTTATTTCTTTTCAAATATTTATTTTTTTACAAAACTAAAAAATTTATATGAAAATATTAATCTAAAAATAATAATATATTTATAAAAAATTTTATATGTTTATATTTTTTAAAATAAAATATTATTGTATAGAAATAATAATTTATTTTAAAACATTTATTTTATCACAGTATTTGAAAACTATAAATTTTTCATATTAACATATAAGAATAACTGATAAAATATGTTCCCATATATATGTATATATTACCATTTTCATATATCATTATTTATAAAAAAGGTATTATTATAAAATAGCTTCAAAGTAATATCATTTATAAGAATTATTATATAATTGTTCATATTTAACTTAAATAATAAATTAAAATTTATTTTTATTTATTCAAATTATAATGAAATCCATTTAAAGAGAAATTAATCATATTCTAAAATTTCTAGGGTATTACAAACATGGAGGAAGTTTTAAACCTAAATAATTAAAGAAATATATTTTCCATCTTATATAACATTTTCTATATTTCTGTCTTAGTTCACGAGGATTTATAATGTATTCCATTATAGTTGTCTTATGAAAAAAATCATACTAGCGTAAGAACCGTTCCATTTAAATCTCAAGGGATTATGTGAGAGGAAACTGAATCATAAATCCTATGAAAATAGTAAAAATATGGTTCCCACTCAAAAGCGACCTTGGTTAAAGTTGATTACTCAAAATAAAATAATGGGATGAAATAAATAGATTGGTTGGAGAAGTTTTATCACCTCTACAGGTTCTCTAGGTATATTCCCATGGAAATTTTTAGCCTCTTCCCATTGAAAGTGAATGAGTTTCTTTCATGTTCTCTCTTAATATGTAAGGCACAAAAAGGGGCAGACAATCGTAATTATAAACGATCATTCCCACATTGAATGATTCTTACTTGGTGTCACAAACCATACCAATGGGGACCATTCCTTTACTCCCCAAGCCCTTCTCTAATAGGCTAGGGGCTATCGACTAACATTGAGTAGTTATATCCATAACATGGGAGGAATTTGCCTAAGTACATGTACTCATGTACACATATCAAATCCCATACAATGCTAAAATTTAAGAACAACTGAACAGCCACACATGCGCAAAACTAAATAACACAACCATATTTCAAGTAAAGAAAAGTAAACATGGTCAAATATAATCCTACTATAAAGATTATGAAAATATGTCTAAACTAAAAGTAAAAAAAGGGATTGTTGTCAAGAATTTATAGGAACACATTTTGGTCTATACAGTCTCACTAAGAATGTTCTGGTACTGGTATACCTAGGACTATGTAAAAATGTTGATCTTATGTACCTGATATAACCTATGTGGGAAAAACACATGAAAAGGTAGGTATTACAATACCATGTAGGACATCCCAAAACCCCAAACCATACAAACATGGAAATGTCTATAACATATATAATAATAATATCTAGATATACTCAACAAAGAAACATTGTATAAAGGTAAGTCACAATTGTAATTGCATCATAATATTTCAACTCGAAGGCTTTACATAACACAAATTCAGGAGAACACTCTATTAGTCTAATAGTACTGATGACATCTATATGAGATGGAAATCTCATCAGGTCTTTCCATTAGAAGTCTAAAATTGAATTATTAAGTGATATGATATATAGATTAGGATTACACCCAATGTCATGGGGTATACAAACAACTCAATAGTAATTAAACCACTATGTAGTGGATCACAATCCATGTAGTGCTAGTCATAGTGATACCATGAACTCAACCTAGGGAACACAGATTAGTAAAAGATCTCATTCCAGGCCTCAAAGAAGGATTCCAACCACACTACCCTAGAAGTACTATTGAAGGTATCACCACAATATGTGTAGAAGGAGACTCTAAATTAACCCTATGGAATGGATATGGGGAACACACCCTATGAAAACATGTTCGAGATGTAATATAAATGTATGCAAGATAAATTTTTAGGAGTACATAATGTGTCGTATTGTTACATGCCATGTCTCTTCAACCTTGGGTCCAACCTTTGTAAATAGACAGTGTTCATGTCCATGTAATATTACATAGTTTATAGCTACCCATGTATTCTACTCATGTACTGGTATACTGGTATGCCCTTTCACAATAGAGGGAGCTAGTTCCTATGGGAGTATATGGTATGCATGTGCCCATGCACTCCATCTTGTGTCTTTGTACTCTCTAAGGTACATGCCACACCACTAGGGAGACTTCACAAAAATTCTGATAGGGTCATATTATGTGTGATCCTTAACGTTCTCCCAAAACAATTGATGATTCTAGGAGGGACCATATGATGTGTAATCCCATATTACATGGCTTATGGGCCAGGTTTTGACATTTTTATGCACTCAATCCTACGCCGCCTATAAATTTATCCTCATCATTTCTAGAAATAAAGGATCTACTCCATCTAAAATCTTTAATGGCTATTTTATATATTTCATCTGTTTGATAATTTCAAAAATTATCCTCAATAATCATTCTTCATTGTGCACTGAAGAAGAAAAATTGGGAAATCAAAGCCACATGATCTTCCTCTACTTCAACCATCGTACCAACATCCTGTCCTAATGATCCCAGATATACAATATCAGACTTTTTTTCCATGAAATGAGTGTTAAATGGTCAGTTTACTCACAGTTTGTTGAACCATGGTCCAAAAAAAATTCCCATGATGAATAAATAATTGAGGGATAAAGAAATAAGAATAAACATAATGAATGAACCTCGATCAATTTTCATTTTAACTTAGATTCATTTCCAATTGAAAACTGAATGAAAACATAACAATTAGTGACAATAAAATTCTCCCAAATAGTTCACCGCAAAAACCAAATCCCACAACATTCTCAATACAGATATCAACCTATTAGTTTATTGATCTGTGTTCACCAAAGAAATCAAAATATGGAAGAAAGAAAATAAAACATTGTCCTACCATGATTTGGATTGATCGATGAAGAATAAATATGTTTCATCATTGTCATTTGCCAGATCCTCTGATTCCATTTCTTTTCAATCACCGATTCTACGATCCTGTTGATGTTTATCAAGGATAGATTCTTTAATGCTCTCTCCAATGGCAATGAGATAATTAAGTCCCTATAATTCCATAATAACTGTCTAACTAAATACATTTCAGACTATGTGTCAACAAAATAAAAATACTTTTTTATTAAATACTTTTTTTATATTCATGCTTTCAATGACTTTTCCTCAAATTCCCTGATTCAAAAACATTAAGTCACAACTACGGTAAAAACAATGTTCTGAACTCAATGGTACCCTCATATTTAATATATGGGAACCAATTTATATGTTATTAAACTTTTTTGTAAAACTACTTGTGTGTTTTACTTATATATTTAATATATTTCAAATATTTAATCTAGGAACATCTGACCATATAATCTAATGTCATCTCAGTGCATCGTCTTTAAAATAACGAATACAAGTTCCAAAAATAAGAAATAAAAAAATCTGAGTCTTTAATATCTACCCACATTGTGGATTTACATCCCCTAAAATCTAAAACAAGATGCCATGTAAAGAGATGTGGGAACTGAGCATGAATATGAGCCTCCCACTCTGACATGTTGTCCTAAAGATTCTCATGCTACGAACAGACACACACTAAAGTAATTACTCTCCCAAGAAATATCCTATCTTACTGATCCTGGATCTTTTCTGAGTACTCATGAAATGTATTTCCTTCTTTGATGTCCAGCTCAATCCAGTCAATAATGTTGGTTGGGTTATGAACATACCTCCTGAACCGTGACACATAGAAGATGTCACATACATGGTATATCTATGGCAGTAGTGCAAAGTGGTAGACCATGTCCCCAACTCTATGAAATATTTATAAAGGGCCAATGAAACACAGAGACAACATTCCACCCTATCCAAATATGAATAATTGACATCAATTTGATACCTATAGAAACACATGGTCTCTATTCTTAAACCAAAATAGCCTTCATCATCTATCTTCATAAGACATATGAAGGCTCTATGCAGTGCTCATCTACTCATGGATGATCTACTGATTCTCCATAGTTTCTCACACCAACTCTCGGTCCATGGGTGTCAACTCTCTTGGGTCTTTCCTATAAATTGGTGAAATTAAGTGTTTCCCATACAAATCGTTGAATGGTTTTATACCAATGAAGGAATGATAACTTTTTTTATGAAACCTACACTAGTGGTATGAGATCCTAAAAATTATGGATAATGTCCAACATGCAAACTCACAAAATCTCCTCCAAAACTTGAATGGTTTTCTCTTTATACTAGTCAATTTGTGTGTGAAACTCTATGATCATGTGTAACTGAGTCGCAAAAGCCTCCTTCAATCCCTTCCATAATAGATATGTGAAGTGAGATTCATGGTCATAAACAATTGTTGAGGGAGATTAGTGGTTTCTATATATCTCATGCATGTAGTGTGGTCTTGAGATCTATACTAAAATTTTCTTTTAAATGTATAAGAAGTGGGATGACTTGGTGACTAAATCTATGATAAACAATATTTAATCACATCATATGGACATACATGGTTATCCTTCCACAATTTCCATGGATATCCCATCCCACTTCTATTCGGGAAAATCAAGGGGTTGAGATGAATTATGGTAACTTGGTGCTCAACCTTCCCTTGATGATCGGTAAGGCATGAAGAGAGAAACTATTCCACTACCTTCTTTATACCTGGCCACAAAAACTAATGTCATATGTCCTTGTACATCTTAACCACACATGTATTTACCTTCAAATTATATGTATGAAAATATTTCATAAACTCCTCCCACGATGACATTGGTACCGTCTTTCATCCTCTAAAAATAACTTCTTTCTCCCCTCCTTTAGAAAATTTATCAGAACTATGTCCAGTGGATATCTAAGAATGTAGGGTCTCATAGTCAACATCAGCATGTACTTCCTAACTCACTCGTCATAGGAGTGGATGTGTGACAACCATCAAGTGAAGGTAAGTCTCTCCATATACACCCGTAAAGGATAAATGAAATGAGAATAGATACTTTGACAACTCGTTCAACAACCATGACCAAGATATCCTACTAAAGGAATCTTATACTATGTTACCCTTCCTAGGAGTACATAAAATTTAAAAGTTATTATCCTAAAGGAACATTATCCCTCACCTTTGTCTCATGAAAATGTCCTTCTGAGATAATATATACTTGGGAATATTATGATCAGAATAGATGATAAATTAATCTCCCATCATGTTGTGTTTCCACTTATTTAGTGTGAATAATACTACAAAAACCTCTAGATTGTGGGTCATGTTTTTATCCTCATGTGGTGTCAACTAATGTGAACCATAGGAAATCAACACATGCCTATATTTTGGAACACAACCAAGCATGGTTTTAGTATAATTGAATATCACTATGTACTCAACACCCTCCTATAGAAATCACTAGGTGGGAGCACTCATCAATCTCTACCTCAACAGCTGAAAATACTATTTCCACTTCTCCTTAAACATGAAAGGATTCCCTTTTTTGGTCAAACCTTTAATGGGTGATGATATTTTGGGGAAATTAGCTACGAACCTCCAGTAATTGCATGCCACCCCAAGGAAGGTATATACCTCCATCACACTCTAGGGAGGCTCCTAAGCAAACACTTCCTTGACTATGACCATATCCACTGCCACTCCATCCAATGATATAAAAATTCCCAAAAAGTAGATAGAAAAAATATAGAACTAAAACTTTGATAAATTCCCATAATGTTAGTGTCATAAGAGTATGTCCATAACCACTTAAAGCGCCTCACCTGATCCTCCTTGGATACCAATTACACAAGGATATCATCGATGAATAATAACATGAAATGGTATTATAAAGGATGAAAAATACTGTTTATGTGTCCTGTGAACACTGTTGAGGAGTTAGTCAAGAAAAAGGGAATCGAAAATTACTCATAGTGAATATAGTGACATATGGATTCCATCATCAGTATATTCTCATGTCATACTCGCAACTAGTGATTTCCTGATCGAAGGTCAACCTTTAAAAACCATGAAACCCTCTCAACTAACCGAATGGTCATCAATCCTCATCAATGGATACTTTTTTATGGTCAGCTAGTTCAAGAATCGGTAGTCCACACATATTGTCAAGCTCCTATCATCCTTCCTGTCGAATGAAACTGGGGCAACCAAGGGTGAAACACTGGGTCTAAAAAATCCCTTCCTATGCAATTCCTCTAATTGAAACCTCATCCCATGAAGTTATATGGCTGCCATCCGATATAATGGAGAAGATATCAATGTCATAAAAAGATGTAGATTAATTCAAAAATATATATCTCCGTTGGGGGGGGGTAAGCTTAGAACTTCCTCAGTTAAGAAATCCTCATACTCTTCTATCACTATAGGGAACTAAAAAATCACAATATCCAATACACTAAGGCTCACTCTAGCTAAAATATGTGTAAATAACTACACACTCCTATGAATGATTCCACCCTTCACTACATGGGTTTCCTTTTCACCCACAAAATAAAACCTGGTTGCATAATTATGGACACACTTCATCATCCACCTGAAATAGTCCATCTTGAAATGAAATGTTGATCAACATCCCATACCTAAGATGAATTCAAAAGTCCTCAAAATTGATATAAAGAGATTCCAATAGAAACCCTCATCCCCAAGAGCCAGGTCACATTATTAGTACAAGTGGGTGGTCTCTTAGTAATCTCTAGTAGGAGTCTCTAAGCACATGGGTCGATCCAAGGAATTAACCAGAATCTCTATGTCTCGAAAAAGGTATGTGAAATAAAAAGAATGATTATGACCTGTGTCTATCAATTCTGCTGCTATGGTATAAAATTCATAGATCATACCTCATATCACTTCTGAAGACTTTGGGTTATAAGCCTGAACTACTAGTAGATGTTCCTGCATATTTTCTCCAACTCTCAGAGCTTAGCATAAACAAACTATGGGTGGTGGTAGTAACAATTCCAAGCACATACCACCTCCTACTAATTTCCTAGATACTCTGCCTCATTTTACAACCTTCATAACTGTTTATTCCTACCATTGTGTCTACCTTGGAATCCCATCTATGGTCTCTATATCATCAGTATTGTGGTTTTCAAAATTTAGTGAAAGTTGCCCCCTATGATCACATGAGTGGAACCTCCTCTTTATGGGATGACTAGACCCACCTTGTGAGCCCTGAACTATATATCCTCCATCATGAGACCTCATCATAAAATTTATCACATGTAAATTAACCTGATAGTTATTTAAACTCACTGGTTTAGAAGTTTATACTCTTGAATTCCCATTATCTATCCACCATCTACGTTTTCTCATCCAAGAAAATCTCAACCACTAAATCTTTTTCTAGCACCCCAACATAGGCAGGAATGGTAGTGGGATGAAATAGGCTCAGATGTCTATATGAAACCCTCACTAAAATTTATTAACCCTAAAGAAATGGTCCCAAACCATTTCTATTGTATACTTAGAGAGGTTGGAAAACTTGATGAATACTAAGCTACCGTTTTTTATATTCTGTAGGTAAATATGATCTTAGATACATAAAACCCTCAGTGTAGCCGAAAAAAACTCCTCTCTAAAAAGTTTCTCAAATTATGAACTTTATAGAGTATCCTCATTATATGACTGTGTCATAAATCCCCACTGTCACCATACTGATCCATGAAGAAGTCTCACCACCCAAAACACCATATGATCTTCTAGTATCCTATGTAGAAGAAAAACTCGGGTCACTACCTCAAGCCAGTCTAGAGCCGCCCACGGGTCAGACATACCTCATATCCTAAGGGGTCTCTATCATTGAAACTTTTGATGTATTCTCAAATAGTGAATCTCATCCACTTGTACTTCTGGAATCATGTTCTTATATATATTTGGTGGTATAACTAGTACACCACCTAGAAGTAACATATCTAGAACTAGTACCAATATAAAGGCCTCATCACTAAAGGGGTCACGCTCGTGATAATGATACTTAATCCTAGATGGAATATATTGTAGATGCATCATGAAAGTAAAAAAGAGATAGAACATTCAATGACTATATCTAGATACCTGAATCGAGAAGGACATCAATGAAGGCTATTTACATGGGTAGAACCAAGGGTTGCATGGGCATATTGTGTACTCCCAAGTAGAACCCAACAATAATCACTTCCCACAATACCCTCAATCCATGGATAAATATGTTGGTTGATTAAAATTTGTTAATAAAAGAAATAAAAAATGGGGAAGGAAACAAAAAAACATTGTATCGATTTGTATTGATCAATAAAGTAGAATGAAGTTGTGTCATTATCATTTGTGAGATCCTCTGATTCTATTTCATGCTGATCATTGATTCTATAATCCGGTTGTAGTTCGTCTAGGATAGATACTAAAACACTATCTCCAAAGGCTCTCTCACAACCCCATGGTTATGTAGTTAACCTTGGAATTCCATAATAATGGTATACTTAAATATACTTCTGTTGCTGCATAAAAAAATAAAGAATGAAATAATTGTATTAATTATTTTATTCATTTTCAGTCCTAGGATGACTGTTCCACTAATCACCCACACTGAAAATTCTTATATTACCCCTAGGGTAAAACCTATGTTTTAAACTCCATGATTCCCTCTGATTTCTAATCTGAACCCTATCAATAAGTTATTCAAATTTTCCTAGAAAAATGAATGTGGGTGATATTTAATTTATTTTATATATTTCAATCATTTATTCTGAGAATAATGGGTGTTGGAATGGCATGTTGTCATAGCTGATGGTCTCGAAAATAATCCATATATTATCCAAAAATAATGCGTTGTAAAATTTGAGTAATTAAACCTAACATTAAATTTATTTTTGGAATTTTAGTGATGAACATGATCTTCAAGTTGAAAATACTTTTATAGATTATTTTTTCATGTTCCAACCTAGTTTATATTTTAACTTTATTTAGTTTTCAAAATCTTGTCTTCTGATTAAGTATAGTTATAATAATTGGATCTTTCTTTCTTTCACATCACTCACCAAATCCAAATTCATTTATTTTATAACCTATTTTTTGGTTATCTAACTCCAATAGAAGATGATAACTCCTTCCATAAATCATCTAGTAGGGGGTAATAACTATAGGTTTTTGTATACAGTTCTATATTCTCACAACATGCTTTCAAGCCTTCGGATCCAATACATACAGTTTTCTTCAACTATTTTGTCTGAAATACATTTTATCTACCACTTGGACACCACGACTTGGCCATTTGTTTGGGGATGCTATGGTGTATATGTATTGTGGTTCAAACCATACTTTTTATGAATAAAACACTTATTTATATGGATAAAAAGAGTCCATTTCTAATTGATGTTGTCCCTTGTCTCTCCAAAACTAAAAAATATTTTAGTTTTGAAAAAATCACATACATATTTGGCATCATCAGTCTTGGTGGTATTAGATTCCAACAACTTAGGGATATAGTCTATATAAATTAAAACATAATAATTTCAAAAATTCATGCAATAGGGTCCCATTAAATCAATTCCCCATACATCAATGTTTTTTAAAAAATAATTTGTTTTTAACAAATCATTCATCTTTTAAAAATATTTCCATAATATTGAAAGTTATCATAATTTTAAGATATTAATGATCATCTTTATATATGTTTCACCATGGAATTCTAGATTCCAACAAATTTTATCCATTATTTATGTCCAAAATCGCCTAAAAAATAATGTGTACAGAGAAATTCAAATTCAAATTTGTTTTCACATAATGGTCAGAACAACTTTATGGCTTGATCATCACAAATATTCCACAGAAATGGATCCTCTAAAATATTGAATCTGGATTCATCCTTATGTATTTTCCTTTTGATGATTGTATAGGTGAGAAGGTACATGGGGGGTATCCAAATAATTTACTAAATTGAAATTATTGGGTACTTCCCCTTCCACTTTTTAGAGTTTCTCTCTAAGTATGTGATCATTGAGTGAGATCAGTTCTAGAATGTCTGTTTCAGCAGTGTTTGAGAGTCTTCTAAGGTGATCTAACACATGTTTTTCGGGTCCCTTTATGTCCTTGATATCTATGTTTAACTCTTTCAAGAGTAGAATCAATCTCTCTATCCTTAGTTTAGAAAAATCTTTCTTCATCAATTACCTTAATGATAAATGATCATAATGTACAACTAATTTTGTTCCTAGTAAATAAGATCTAAATTTTTCCATTAAAAATAAAACAATAAGAAATTGTTTATCAGTAGTTCTGATGTTTTTGTGAGTTACATAAAATGTTATTTAAATATACGTAATGAATTACGATTTTACTTGAATTTTTCAGGAGAAGACTACTCCTATAACTTGTTTGAATCATCATAAAGGAACTCAAATGGGTGCTCCCAATACGGGGGTTACATAATTTTTGGGGTAATAAAACTTTCCTTATGCTCATCAATTGACTCCCTACAACTATCACTGAAGAAAAATCTAGCATATTTAAAAGGAATATTTGTAGGTGAAGATACATCTTACTAAATTTCTTGATGAATAATCTATAAAACCTCACATGTCCCAAAAATGATATAATATGTCTCACATAAGTGGGATATGGAAAATAATTTATTAATTTAAATTTAGTCTTATCCACCTTAATAATTTTTTGTAAAATTATATGACCCATCACAATACATTTTTCAACCATAAAGTGACACTTCACATGGTTCAAAAAATGATTTTTTTCAATGTTGGTTTTTATATTTTGATCCCAAATTCCTTAAGTAATGATGAAATGGGTTTTCAAAACAATAAAGTCATCAATTAAACCCTCTGCATAGTCTTCCTTGTGACATGATAATATACTTACCATACAGTACTAAAATGTACCTGGGGAATTTCATAATACAAAAGGAATCCTCCTATATGAAAAGGTCCCAGAAGGCCTGTGAATGTTGTCTTCTATTGATCTTATTGGGAAATGGGTATCTCAACATAACAAAAAAAAACCAAAAATGCAGTAATGTTTCCAACCTTCCAACCATTCTTGCATTTTATAAATAAATGGGATGGGGAAATGGTATTTTCAGGTTACTTTTTTCATCTTTATATAGCCAATTCACATCCTCCAACTATTTTTTCTTAGTGATTGGAATTAATTAATTTTTCACATTTTCCACTTTTGGAAAAATAATTTTCTTCGGAACCACATTAATTGGTTGACCCACAGGGAGTCAAAAATTGGTTATATTATCTCAAATACCATTTTTTCAATTTATGTTTTAACAAATTCCATAATTTTATGGGTTAAGACTTCTATAGGGTTTCGTAATAGGTTAAGAGTCCCCCTCTAGTAAACTTTAATTAAAATAGACCTTGGTTTTGATTCTTGGGATTCCCCAAGGCCTCCACCCCAATAAATGAAAGGTTATTTCCAAAATTAAATTAAAATTTTATCTCTATATTGGGATAAGTGGTTAGTTATTATTAACAGAAATTTCTCTCCATCCATTGGATAAACATATTTTAAGTCACATGGGAGAGGTTCTAGTTCCATATTTGGGTGCTTTTTTCAAAGATGATATTGAATTTGAATTTGTTTCTTGGGAATCATTAATATCATTCTAAAAGGGTATCATATCAGTTTATTAAATAAATTTATCAAATAATTTAGATGTTATTTGTTTTTTGATCAATAAAAAAATATTTTATATATTATATAGAACTCACTTTTCCATGGTGTTTTCAGTATAAAGGTTATCTACTAGGGCTAAAAACTCTCAATATATACCTACTTAATTAATGTGATAAATACCTTCTTCATGACTAATGAAAAGAGTGAATGATTATTTTAAGGGTTCCCCTAGGAGTTAAGAACATTTATGTACACCTTTATGTATCACTACTCCATGGTGAGGGTTACTTAATGTACATTAATGGATATTTTTTCTTATTTAAAAATGATAATCCAAAAATAACAGGTGAATTCCATGGACATCTATCTTCCTCCATTTTGAGAAAAAACAAGTCTGATTAAAAAACTTTACCCTCAACTTCTACTAGAGTATCCTACAAAACTCTTTCTTGAAAGACTGTGGATCCATTTTCCAATCGGAAAACCACACTTATTGGAATTATATTACATATTTTCAAAGATTAATAGATATATTTAGACATTAATTTAACAGAATCACCAAGATCACACAAGCCATAAAAAGTTTAAATAACCAATTGTGTCGTGAATAGATAATGTACCTATATATTGATTTTTTTTGGTAATGGTGGTGTCATCATAGTTGAAACACTTATCCCTTGGTTTATTATTTCATTCCCATCCATCCTCTTTCTCTTTATACAAATATATTTGAGGTTTTAGTGTATTTCCAGATTTTTCCAATAGATTCTAAGAGTTTTATGTCAATTTCAACATTTTAAAATATGTCTTGGATCTCTATTTGAAGTTTACCTCCCTTAATTTTATTGTGTTTTATAAAACAAAGATGAAATAAAAGGGGGTGAATTTCTTCTCCATTTCCTATGTCTAAAATAATTTTTTTGGTCTTTCCTTTCTAAATCTTCACTGGGGTTATTCCTCCATATTCTTGGATTCTTATCTAGTTGGGGGGGGGGTTCTCTTCAAGATTCTATCCTGTATTTAGAGAATTTAAAAAAATATATTCTTATATTTTAGACTGAGCTTCCCTGGTTATAGTGGATGGATCATCTTTCAATTCCTTTTGAGGATCATGCTGACACATTTTTTTTGGGTTTGGGATAATCATAGTTGGGAGTTTTTCGCGGTCTATAGAAAACACTTACATGGGATTCATAAATTTATTTGATAAATCCATTACTATATTTTCACCTCCTCCATCCCTATTCCTTAACTTCATTTGATAGGTGGTGCCCTATATAAGTTTTTTTTGTAGTATTGTTTTTAAAAACAGATGTGGTTGATAAGATTTATAATGCTATTGCTCTTCATATGTATTTTGGATAGGTGGAGGATTTTGGAATTTCTTTTAAAAATTTATTATAATATATCTATGTCGACCTCCAACTACATATTGGGATTTCATTTATCTCCATGGTTTATTTTATTGAAACTACCTTGGTCAGAATGCTGCCGCACAACTCTCCATGCTTTGTACCTTATCACACTGATTATTAGAGTGACGAGGAGATGAAAATAAACCACATACGTGAGGTGGGGATAGTTTTTCACTAAAATACTTCAAAACCATCTTTCTTATAATTATTTTTAATTCTTAAAGTTTAGTTTCAATAACTGGTGATGAGTCATAAGTGTTTACATAATAGCTTCCCCTTGTTGTTATACATATTTTTTCTTAACATTTTGGGAATTCCATGCAGTCGTTTCGATTAGAATCTTAGATTCCATGGGTGAGTAATTGATCAAATGTATTCTAGTTAGTATATATAATAGGGTTTTATCATTTTCTAGTACACCTTGGTAGACTAAGACTAGTAATTGATGATATTCCAAATCTTGGTGAGGATATCTTGCTCACAAAATTTTTTATGTTTCAGAATATTCATAGAGGGTCTCTAAAGTATCTTATTTGATGGCATAGAATTCCATTATTATTATGGTACGATGGGGGTTGGAAATAATATATGCATAAAAATTATTTGGAGTTTATCCTTATCATGTATATCTACATGTTTTATACTATCTAACCTATATTTGGTATCTACCTCTAGGTAAAAAGGGGAGTGCCCGCCACCCGACTTGTTCCCTGACCACTCTTATTGGAATGAAGCTCAAATAATAATTGATGAACTACGGAATATGTCACTTCTAGTCTTATCTTTTAATCCCATGAATCCTGGGTAGTACATGAATCATATTTAATCACTATTCAAAATCATTTTTCTTCTTATGGATAGTTTGTTGATAATTTTGGTTAGAAAATTCTTGGGGAGCTGAAGTCCCTTAGGGTTTGTTGTGGGTTGAGGGACATGTTTGTTGGAAATGAATAAACACATGATTATTCACACAAGTAATTTAATTTAATTTGTTCAATATGGTTTTCAAGACTAAGATTTCGAAGCCCAGTTTGAAAAGTACTCTCAATCTTAGGGTCAAAATAAAATAGTATATAATTTTAAGTACTAGTCATGTAAGTGATGGATTTTATTTAACTCTTACTCCCTGATAATAGTGTAATTTTATTTCAAACACCAGTATTGGGGTATAAAAATGTGTAATTACTTCACTAATAAGAGTGTATTATTATTAGTGACCTATGTCATCTTAAAATATTAATTTACTGAATCATGTTTTCAAGAGTGAGAAAGTAAATTAATGAACATGAATTTAATGACTAGGAAAAAAATAACATGGTTTGTGAAGTTCATATTAGATAAAATTTATTGGGATTAGGATTGGATTCTCTTATTTAATGCTATCATGGTCCCTAAAATTGAGTCATTTTTATTTATTAATTAGTTTAATGAATTTATTAACAATCATTACACATTTTCACCCATGATTATGGTTTATTTAATAATAAAAATTATTCTCCCAATTTACATGGTTAGAATATTCTCATTATAATGTGTCAAATTCATAGTGGGTATTCATTTGCCATCCTAGTCAATACCAAATCTTTTATTGAGTGTCCTAAGTTCCCAATTTTGTTCACTACGTCTCACCCCCTTTTTAGTAATCACCAATCACTTCTACACCTGATCCTAGATGACCCAATTGGTGTGATCCAATTCCTAAAATAAGGATAAATATTTTCTAAATCAAGGAAATTTAGTATTTTTTTATTTGAAAAAAGCTAAAAATATATCCCATTAAAATTGTGAAATCATGAATTGAAAATGTTTAGAAAAATAAAATAAAATACATTTTTTTTGATAAAAACATGGATTCTGGCATTACATAAGGTCGCATCCCCTTAAAAAAAAGGCCCTAACCCTCCATTAAAATCGAAAAAATTGAGATATAAGGGAAAAAAGACATAATAAAAGTGAAAAGGAATACAATTAGTAGAAACATAGTTTATAGTAGCAGCATCAGGTGTACTCTCCTGATCTTCTGCTTCTTTGATCTAGTATAGAACACTTGTATTAATTGAGGGAGGCAACTTAATTATCTCACCTAGATATTTATTTTAATATATTTCAAATGGTTGAATTTATCTTTTTAATGGTATTTAGAGTTTAATTTGATGAATTCATTAGTATTTTCAACTTCTTGATCTGATATGTAATTATTTAGTGATAGTTGGTCACATCCACCATTGGCCTGATGGTGGATCACCTCTACCGTTGGCCCAACAATGGATCATGTCCAATTTTGGGAGCGACAGACACTAATACTTTATTTAATCATTCTAGAAATATATTTCTCCTTAACATGGACTGAATAGTGGTATTTATACACATGCATGAGTTCCTCCTTGGTAGACCAGGTCATAAATGTTTTCTCAAAATAGACAAATCATTTTCAAATCCTCTGACCTTCATATTGGCTTGTGAGAGTTTTTTCCATCCTGTATGGTGTTTTCCTTCACACATGAATGGAATTTTATGCATATGGAATCTATGGTTATTTTTCCTCTCTTTGAATTATTTTGAGGTGACTCTAAATGAGTTGAAACAATGGAAAATATAGAAACAATATTTGTCCTTGAGGGAGGTTGGGAAGTGGTGAGGGGGACATAGAAATGGAAAAATCTATTTGATTATGGATTTATGGTGTGATTCATTCTTTAGAAAGGGATTTAGGTGGTAGTAGTGGAGTTATCTAGTGCTACCATTGGTGATCAACAATGAATGATGGTGTGCTACAATTGGTGAAATAGTAGAATGTCCTACAATTGGAATAGATGTAGAATTTTATACCTTTGACTTTGTGGTAGGATGTTCTACCAGAGGAATACATGACATCATGGAAGGGGCAGTGGTGGGTTGAGGAGGCTATGGTTATCTGCATTGAAGGTAGTGGTGTCGTAGCAGTGTCTTTTCCTAAGGCTATTACTGGATCAATGGTATCATGTGCAACATAGAGACCCAAATCTTGACGTACATGGAAATTAAATTACTTTTGCGGAATTATTAATACATAACAAAAACCAACACTCAAGGATCGTAATAGTTTATTGTCTTTGGAAACTTGGAACATAATATTCTAATCATGGTAAAAGATCTTCAACATCTCCCACAAAGATCTTCCCCTTTTATTTTCATACCTAAAACCTTACTTTATATCATGGGGAAAATAAAACATATAAAGGGTGAGATCAAATGTTCAGTAAGGGTAAGCATGGAAAAAATAAAACAAACCATATACATTTGAACCTAAAAACATGAACATATTGTTTAAACAGCAAAATATTGAGCAATGGCATAAAACACGGAAGTTCATAATTCATAGATCATAATGGAATATAAATCATGACAAAGTATCATGGGAATAAAATATGTAATTGTGGAAAACCATTAAGCACATGATATGATTTTCATAGTAGCTGAGGCACTGCTCCCAAGACCATCCTACTGGACAAAGTCCCTTACTGAATCGAGTACACTCCTCGTTCCAGTCCTATATCACTTAACCAGATTAACTTACCATTCTAGCCATATATATCTCATGAGATATAAATATTTATCCAATGCATTGTAGGGAGATATATGTCCCACCAATCTCATAATGAAATCATTCTTACTTGTGCCACAAAATAAACATAAATCATTCATCATAACCCAAATAATAAAATGGTTTTCATAAACATCATCGCATCATAACATATTCCATATAAAACAAATGGATATCATTTCATCATAAGAAAATTGAAACCATGTAAATCATAGAGACATTATACTTGAAACATACACATATGAAATAATGTCATCATAGATGGAATATGGTTTTGATAAAACACTTGAAATGAATTCTTGAAGAAAATATCCTTTCTTCTTCAAAATCATTTTATTTTCAAAAAATGCCTTGAAATTTTAAAAGAAAATAATTTTGTTGAAAATTGTCATGAAATATTGTAAAGTAAGATTCATGAAATTAAGGCATTATGAAACTGTAAAAATCCATTCAAGATTTATAATTTAAAAAAACATTCTCCTCGTAATTTTAACAGAAAAGTCAAAAATTACAACATATGGTAAACAAAAGAACGATTCCTTCCATAACACAAAGTAAAAGCCATAGAGGGGTAAACATGAATTTAAAAATACATGGAAGGATATTAAACAAATTATGAGAAAAATTTTATTAACTTTCATGATTTTAATATATATACTTTATAATCATACTTGGATGGTTAATCATGGAAAATGAATCGCATCACATTCATTGACATGGTAGTCGGTACGTACACACGAGCGACGATATCATTAACATAATTACTGAATAGAATTGGAGTGGATGATATAAAATCTAAGAATCAGTATGATGTTATAATAACCATATATAGTTATTCTTTACACCAATATACCCATCCAAGTAAGGTGGTGGTGGAAAAAATGATTACACCACGACGTGGAGACGGTATTTTGTACGTACGCACGCGCGGTGATGTCATTTTCTGTAGGATTGATAGAAGATGAAATGGGGTTGTTTCATATTTATAATATCATATCAGTATATTAGTGATACTGATTGTATTAATTAACAATGTAACAACTAAATAAGAGGAAGTTGAATAAGAAAGAAACATGAAAGAATCAGTATAAGAGATTACCTCTTCTTCGACGCACCTCCTTTAGGCTTCCTCTTAAGGGAATAGAGTTGGTCTTTTGAGAATACCAGAACCTACATAATGTTTCTAGGGAAGTGGAGAAGAGAAATGGGCAGGGGTTGGCCGAGCATGAAGGCTCAAAGTGTTGTGAAGAGGAGAGTGAGGAGGTGCCCTTTTATAAGGGAGGAGAGGGGCACCTTTGGAAACCTCAAAAATATTAATTTATAATAAATAAAACTCCACTTAAAAACCTCCAAAAATGACTCATATTCGAATATTAGATGCGATAGGGTTTTAATCTCATCAACCAATAAAATTTAGACATGTTGGAAATTTATTTTAAACCTTATCAACATGGTTTATCCTTATTTAATCTATTTAATTTTATTTGTTGTAATAAGATTCTAAATTGTAAATTATTATAAATAATTACTCATGTGTTGTGAATTGTCCATAATTGGATAATTTATGACATTTTAGACCATATAAATTTTAATTTATAATTATTTTTGGTATTTTTAAACAATTTTATATTAAGTTATTTTTATAAAAAAACAATAGTGTCAATTTTAACACTATTCATTTATTTGAATTTAAATAAAATCCACACAGAATATATGTTCAAACTAAAATATTTAATGCATACATAACATTTCATATTTAACTAGAAAATTCGTGTATCATATTAAATAGTTCTTATAATATTTATTTTAATATTTTTAAAACCATTTATTTGATATTTCAATCAATAAAATAATTTCACCATCACCATTGTGTCCCATTTAATGATAATAATTTAATCCCTAAAAATTATAAATAATTTCAGATGATGTAGATAATTTTATTAGATTTTTTGAACTATTCATGTTCGATGTTTCATGAATTTTATCACTAAATTAAAATTATTATATTTATAAGATTTAAGAGAGTGACATGTTGTCAATTTCTTTGGATTTAATAATAATTAAATTATTTTCATGGTAAAAAGTCCATAAAATGAATCTATTATGACTCTTATGTGATATGGGTTGACTTTTAGTCATCAAATAGAATATTGGCTGGTGATAGGGTAATTTTATAATCTTATTTTTACCCTTAATTACCTGATTTACCTTTTACTACTGTAAATAAAAATTACCTTAGTTACTATTCATAATATCAAAAAAATAAAACTAACCTATTAACATAATTTAGACCCACTAAATTCAAATATGGAACCCATTTTTCAAAATTCAAAACACATAAGTTTCACTAATTAATTTAGAATTAATCCCATTGTTAAGAAAACGAGTTTTAAAAGATAAAACATTACCAAAGATTGAAATGTTTTTACCTTTGAATTCAATGTAAAATTAATGGTAATGACATAAAATATATTAAATGGTAAAAATATGTTATATTTATACTTTAAAACCATACAATATTATAATTTATCCATTTAAATTATTGCGTTGAAAAAAGTTGTTTTTAATTAAAATATTGCGTGTTTTTACTATTCATTAAAATATGAAAGTTATCCGAACAATATGAAAAATTTATCCAGAGTAAATTTTCATATCCTTATTCCAAAGAAGAATTTTATTCCATCAAATTGAACTTATAAACAAGTCAAAAACAATATTTGAAGTTGGTGCGCCTTCAAAATGCGACAAAACTGAATTTTTTGAAGAATACTTATTTTACCTGAAAGATTTTTTTCATCTCATACCATGTTCTAGAAAATGTGTAAGATGAAAAATAATGTTATAAAATTCAAAATTATGTATATATTATTCATAACAGGTAGTTCATAATAATATTTTAACAACATATCATTGTTTAGCGAAACCCGGTATTGCGTACTACACACGCTATCGAGGAAGGTCGCGATTGAGTGTAATTAAAGCCAAGTCAGGGCTGCGTGTAGTGAAATCTACCCTTGGTTTTGCATATAACATAATCAAAACATATTTCATTTATACATTAAACAAAATCTATACTTTATGTTGCGTAGAATAATTTTTTTCAAAACAAACTTGAAATTGTGTGTAACACGAGCCAAGAATAGTATTGTGTATACTGTAAGCTAATACAATGTTGCATAAAGTACAAGCTAATATTGGTGTACAATAGAATATCTCAAAGAAATTAAAAAGAATATATCTCATAAAATCTCTGGGTGTTACATTCTACACCCCTTTAAATGAATTTTTCCCTTGAAATTCATCGGGGTTATAAATGGTAAACTACTTGAAAGTTTCTTTAATAGAAACCCACATCTTAAAAAGGAATACAAAAAATTATCTATAAAAGCTAATTTATGAAACATAACAGTTACCCAAATTAAGTAATCACTGGGTTTCCATATAGGAGAACATAGGCGAAAATATGGATATGGAAGAGTAATCTAACCGTCATGTTTTGATGGGGAGTGGTAGAGAACATGGCTATGAAAAATCCAACAATCAGAAAGCCATATATTTGTGATGATCTAAGGTACCATCTGATTCATCGGATATGAAGACACTAGGACAACATTTTTGGTTTTCAAGATCATTTTCCAAAAGTTGAAGAATTTGAATAAAAGAAATACTTACTTTATTTTGGTACAATCTCATCGTTGTTCGTGCCTTGAACAATTTCCACTTCTTCTCTTAAAGAAATGAAGTTGAATTTGTCACTCTTGAAGTGTTTGGAGATCATGTTATAGAATGATGGGTCATTCCATCTGTCTCAAAAAAAAAGGTTAGCAAAAGTTATCAAATATACATAAGTCTATCTATTTTGAGTTTAATCGTATATGATTCCAAAAAATGGACTTATACTTCATCTATCATACCAATTAATAAAATAAAACTAGTTTCTAATAACCAGGGACTTCCGTTAAGCTAGTGGTAAGCGATAAAGGCCTGTCTCACTTCAGACGTGGGTTCGATTCTCGCAACCTTCTCCGACGCGATGGGTTGTCGCCCGTCCTGCAGGTTGTCCTTTTTATAAAACTATACTATTATAACATTACAAGAATAATATCAAAAATTTCTAGCCTTAAACAATACTATCTAATGTCTAACGTAATCCATTATGATCTTTAGGTTTATCCAAAATACTTCTATCCAATATCATAGTAGAAAGAAAAATATCATTAGAGAGGTCTTCTACCAAGCATGTAAATACCATAATTTATCCCCAATATATCTTATTGGTCACATTCTAATCATGTGAATACCTTAATAATGTATTCTCTTGAAAAATGAATACCCATTGAACTTTAATGAAAAGATGAATTCTGTCAAAAATTAACTCTTTCCACATACCAAAATCCCAAAATTTCTATATACTCACACCATGAAATAAATTTGTCCTTATTTTAGTCATGAGATCATTTAATTTCTTCATTTCCCATTCATTATTCTCATATCATCTACTTTCCAAAAATATTTCAATCACTTTTCATGGTTACCAGTACCATATAATTATTGGAAACCAATACATAGATATTCCAAAATTCCACGATACCATAAATGAGATTCCATGATACTATTTTGAAATCCCATTATAAAAACACTTAATCATTACACAACATCATTGTCATACTCAAAATCACAAATAGTGATCGCATGAGACCTCCCTTTATCCTTTGCTTTAAGAGGTTTCTCATGTTGATCATCATTAACCCTTGAATTAGGGCATTGATTAGAATAATGCCCCATTTCATTGCACTTGAAGCATTGAAGTGTTGGTGGAGCATTCTCTGTAGTCTTTTCTCTATTCACATCATTAGATACCTTTTTCCCATTACATCGACACTCAAATACTCGATGACCTTCGTTTCCACACTTAAAACATTTTCTAGTACCTTTTAGGCAATCTCCATAATCCTTTTTTCCACACTTTGAGAAAAAAAGAAACATTCATCTTCTTTTCACCATTGTTCATAGATTTCTCCTAGAACTCCATCCATTGTTTTTTGTCAAAACCATGAGATGGATATGTAACACCAAATTCTAGTTCTACCTTGACAGACCAATGCAAAATTTCTTCATATCCACTGAAGATGCTTATAGCTAATGCCCTTCAAAGACTTGGTTTTAAGACACTGAAGAATCAATCGACTTTACTTTCAGGTTGGATGATAAAGCTAGATGCATACCTTGAAAGCCTTTTAAAATTCGCTTCGTATATACCAACAGATTCATCATCTTTTTACATAAGCTCAAGGAAATCCTTTTCCATCTTTGTTCGAAGAGTACAAGGGAAGTACTTATTGAAAAATAAGGTCTTGAAGTCATCCCATTCCATGGATTCAATTTCATCTCAGGGTCTTTTATTCTTAATTAGAGTCCACCATTGATCTACATTACCTTCTAAAAAGTAAATATAAATAATGAGTTTTTCATGTTTCAAATAGTGATGTATGGAAAATATATTTTCAATGGTACTGATCCATTGTTCAGCAACAAGTGGATCAGAATACCCACTGAAAGAAGGTGGACGTTGCCTCATTAAGGACTCAAAAGAATATTATTCCCTTCGCTACTCATTTGGAAGTCCAGAATGATTCATAACTTGTGTAAGAATAGAAATAAGATTTTTCACTCCATCTCCCATAATAGTGGTTTGTTCAGAAGGACAATCATTGTATTGTACATTACATTGATCGACATGGCTCTTTCAGGTTCCATCCATTGTCTGAAACCCAAAACGAATAGCGTGAGAGGAAAAAATCATGATAGGGAAAACAACATAAGAAAGGGGGAGTAACATCAATATATAACATCTTAGGTTTAATTCTATGATCAATACTGTAATTCTAGGAATATAACCTATACTTGTACTTACCCTTAGGGACATCCCTAGACATACCTTAGAAATATCTCTTGGGATATCATTAATGTTTTTTCGGATCCTAGTTTCCAAAGGTTAACTAAACCTTTCCTCTGATACCAACTGTAGAGGACCAAAGATTGACGTACATGGACATTACATTACTTTTGCAGAATACTTAATACATAACAAAAACCAACACTCAAGGATCGTAATAGTTTAGTGTCTTTGGAAACTCGGAACCTAATCTTCTAATCATGGTGAAAGATCTTCAACATCTCCCATAAAGATCTCCCCCTTTTGTTTTCTTACCAAAAATCTTTTGTCATATCCTGGGGAAAACAAAACATATAAAGGGTGATATTAAATGCTCATTAAGGGTATGAATGGAAAAAATAAAACATAGCTTATACATTTGAGCTTAAAAACAAGAACATAATGTTTAAACATCAAAATCATGAGCAATGACATAAAACATGGAAGTATACAAGGCATATATCATAATGGAACATCAATCATGATAAAGTAGCATGGGAATAAAACATGTAACTATGGAAAACCATTAAGTACAAGATATGATATCCATAGTAGCTGAGGCATTGCTGCCAAGACCATCCTAGTGGACAAAGTCCATTTCTTGAATCGATTACACTCCTCATTCAAGTCCTGTATCACTGAACCAGATTAACTTTCTATTCCTTCCATGTCTATCTCATGAGATATAAATATTTACCCAATGAATTATAGGGAGATATAGGTCCCACCCATCTCATAATGAAATCATTCTTACTTATTCCCCAAAATAAACATAAATAATTCATCAAAACCCAAATAATAA
The DNA here is from genome assembly GCA_963277665.1 of Viscum album. NCBI lineage: Eukaryota > Viridiplantae > Streptophyta > Magnoliopsida > Santalales > Viscaceae > Viscum > Viscum album. Next base: position 121,774,876 of record OY728137.1, read on the forward strand.
AATGGGTTTCATAAACATCATCCCATCATAACACAATCCATATAAAAAAATGGATATCATTTCATCATAAGAAAAGTGAAACCATATAAATCATAGAGACATTATAATTGAAACATACAGATATGAAATAATGTCATCTTAGATGGAAAATGGTTCTGATAAAACACATGAAATGAATTCTTGAAGAAAATATCCTTTCTTCTTCAAAATCATTTTCTTTTCAAAAAATGCCATGCAATTATAAAAGAAACGGATTTTGTTGAAAATAATCATGAAATCTTGTAGAGTAAGCATCATGAAAAGAAGGCATTGTGAAACCATAAAAATCCGTTCATGCCGTATAAGTTATAAAAACATTCTTCTCGTACTTTTAACGGAAAACTCAAAAAGTACCACGTATGGTAAACAAAAGAAAGATTCCTTCCATAACACAACGTAAAAGTCATATAGGGGTAAACATGACTTTAAAAATATAGGGAAGAATATTAAACACTTTATGTGAAACATTTTTATGGATATGTATGAAAAATACAACCCCATTAAATACTTACGTATAAGCAATCTCGAATAGAATGAGATTGGAAAAGTTATCCCCTTACATTATGTTTGATATGCTTCAAATGTATCAGAACCTACAACATAATGATTTAAATAATGTGACTAACTTATTACAGAATCATATTAATTGTTATGATATCATATATGGTTCACTTATGACTTTATATTACCCGTTCTTTTGTAAATTCCATGTTGAAACAACGTTTTTGGTAAAATCGTTTCATTTATCGTACGTGTTTCGATTTTTTGTTCTTGATATTAATAATTATACCCTGATTTACTTATTTCCAGAATTTAAAACATGATTTATATATAATATATATTCAGTATATAAATATATATGATTGATCGATAAATGGATGAAATACACAGTTTATGGAGACGGTAGGCCGTACGTACGCATGAACACTGTTTTTGTTTCCTTATTGAATTGAATGGAATTAAGTAAATGAAACATATATGTACATAAATCTAGTATAATTATTATGTAATATATTTCATGATTTTATTATATATACTTTATAATCATACTTTAATGGTTAATAATGGAAAATGAATCTCATCACGTTCGTGGAGATGGTAGTCCGTACGTATGCACAGGTGATGATATCGTTCCCATAATTATTGAATAGAATTGGAGTGGATGATATAATATATAAGAATTGGTATGATTTTATAATAAACATATTTAGTTATTCTTTACACCATTATACCCATCCAAGTAAGGTGGTGGTGGAAAAACTGATTACACCACGGCGTGGAGACAATATTCCGTACGTACGCACACGTGGCGATTTCTTTTTCTGTAGGATGGATAGAAGGTGAAATGAGGTTGTTTCATATTTATAATATCATATAATTAAATTAGTGATACTTATTTTAATACTTTACAATGAAACAACTAAGGAAGAGGATGCTGAAGAAGAAACAAAACTGAATGAATCGGTAGAAGAGATTACCTCTTCTTCGACGCACCTCCTTTAAGATTCCTCTTAAGGGGCTAGAGTTGCTGTTTTAAGAATAAAAATACCTCCAAAACTTTTCTAGAGAAGTGAGGAAGATATATGGTCATGGTTTGTCTGAGCTTGAATGCTCAAAGTGTTCTGAAGAGGAGAGGGAGGAGGTTCCCTTTTATAAGGGAGGAGAGGGGCACCTTTGGAAACCTCAAAAATATTAATTTATAATAAATAAAACCCCACTTAAAAACCTCCAAGAATGAATCATATTCAAATATTAGATGTTATAGGGTTTTAATATCATCAAACAATAAAATTTAGTCATTTTGGAAAATTATTTTAAACCATATCAACTTGATTTATCCTTATTTAATCTATTTAATTTTGTTTGTGGTAATAAGATTCCAAATTTTCAATTGTTATAAATAATTACTTATGTGTTTTGAATTGTACATAATTTCATAATTTATGACATTTGATACCATATAAATTTTAATTTATAATTTTTAAATATTTTTTTGATTTTTAAACTATTTTATATTAAGTTATTTGTATAAAATAACAACAGTGTCAACTTTGACACTATTCATTTATTTGAATTAAAATAAAATCCACACAGAAGATATGTTTTAAATAAAATGTTTAATAGATTCATAACATGTCATATGTTTCTTTAAAATTCGTGGTTCATATTAAATAGTTCATATAATATTTATTTTAATATTTCTAAAACCATTTATTCGATATTTAATTCAATAAAATAATTTCAACATCACTATTGCGCCACCTTTAATGATAATTATTTAATTCTTAAAAATTATAAATAAATTTACATGATGTAGATAATTTTATTATCTTTATGTAGAATATTCATGTTCTATTTTTAATGAAGTTTATCACTAAATTAAAATTATTATACTTATAATATTTAAGAGAGTGACATGTTGTCACATTCTTTGGTTTTAATAACAATTAAATTATTTTCATGGTAAAAAGTCCATAAAATAAATCTATTCTGACCCTTAGGTGATATGGGTCGACTTTTAGTCATCCAATAGAATTTTGGCAGGTGTTATGGTAATTTTATAGTCTTATTTTTACCCTAAATTACCTAATTTACCTATAACTGTTGTATATAAAAATTACCGTAGTTACTATAAATAATATCAAAAAAATAAAAATAACCAATTAACATAATTTATACCCAATTAGTTAAAATATGGAATCAATTTTTCAAAATTGAAAACACAGAAGTGGCTGTAATTAATTCAAAATTAATCCCGTTGTTAAGAAAATGAGTTTTAAAAGTTAAAACATTGATAAAGATTGAAATGTTTTTACCTATGAATTCAATGTAAAATTAATGGTAATGACATAAATTATATTAAATGGTAAAAATATATTTTCTATTTATACATTAAAACCATTCAATATTATAATTTAACCATATAAATTATTTCGATGAAAAAAGTTGTGTTAAAATATTGCGTGTTTTTACTATTCATAAAAATATGAAAGTTATCAGAATAATATGAAAATTTATCCAGAGAAAATTTTTATATCCTGATTCCAAAGAAGAATTTTATTTTGTCAAATTGAACTTATAAACATGTCAAAAACTAGATTTAAAGTGGGTTCTCCTTCAAAAGGCGGCAAAACTGCATTCTTTGAGAAATACTTATTTTACCTGAAAATTTTATTTTGTTCTCATACCATGTTATAGAAAATGTGTATGATGAATAATAATGTTATAAAATTCAAAATGTATATTGTATTATTCATAACATCTAGTTAATAATAATATTATAACAATATATCATTGTTTAGAGAAACCCGGTATTGCGTACTACACACACTATCGGGGATGGTCGCGAGTGAGTGTAATGCAAGACAAGTTAGGGTTGCGTGTAGTGGAAGCTCCCTTTGGTGTTTCATATAACATAATAAAAACATATTTCATTTATACATTAAAAAAAATCTATAATAAATGTTTTTTAGAATAATTTCTTCAAAACGAACGTGAAATTGTGTGTAACACAAGTCAAAAATAGTGTTGTGTATACTGCAAGCTAATATGGTGTTGCTTATAGTACAAGATAATCTTAATATACAATAGAAGACAGAAATGAAATTAAATAGAATATATGACATAGAATCTCAGGGTGTTACATGCTACCATTTGAACACAGTTAGCATATGATACCATTGGTAGTTATGCAACACGAAAGTGGAAGAAATAGTGCATTTTCCACCATCAAAACCTCAATCCTTCACAGTGGCTGAAGGGCGCTCGATATGGAATTATATATCTTGAGATAACTTCCAATAGGGTTCATGGTTGTCGCATGGGGTCAAAAAGGTGATCATTGGGTGTCCTAGGCTTTATTAGTGACATTTTCTTCTTCTTAAGCATTCCTGGGGGCATTAACGATGAGTTAACCTCTTCCAGGGCCTCCAACCTTCTCAATGGATAGAGTAATCATAACCCTATAATCATGGATTCATTCATTCTTGAGAAAGAACTAACTAAGTCGCATGAGTATTCAGGGATGATAAGAGGAGATTTCGAGAAATGTTATGGTTGGATCAGTTCAAATTAGAGCTTTGCATCTATAGTGATTGTGGTTTTTCGGTGATGACAAACATCGTCCTTCGTGATGGGGAAATAAAGGCAAGGCTCAATTGCATAGTTTTTTTAGTATAAATATTACCCGCATTGAGTTTTGTCTCATCTTTTAACACAGATGTGGGGAGGCTTTGTAAGAAATAATAAAGCATAACTACTGAGCAGAAATAAAGTCAGATAGGGGCCATATGACCACCACCCATCAGCGTACACCACCTTGTGAATGTGATTGGGTTTTCACATCACCTTGAGGACTTCACCACTATAGTTCAACACATTTGGCATTTGGCCAAGGTATAGATTGTTATATATTCATCATTGTGGTCGCTGCATGGGATTGATCCCCCTCACATCCCTTCAGGCCTGAGTAGGCCCTCCCGGTGGTGGCCTAGCTGTCCAGCCCCTTGTGTGATGGCTAAGTGGTGGGTTGACACTGGTTAATGGGTTAGCTTTTTTGTTTGGGTCATTTTTGGTAACTCATTCAAATCAGTCCAATAACAAAGTTAAAGTTAACAAAACAATAAAATAAATACTAAATTTTAATTTCATAAAAAATAATTTCATTTCAATTCCATATTTTATTTAGCATATATTGTATAAAATAAATTGAAATTCGTGGTCATTATTCATTGAAATATTTTAATATGAAAATAATTATGCATGAAAACTAAGTTTTTCATTATTTTTCTCTAGATGGGCACGAATTAAATACCTCAAGATGATAAATTGATAATAGGATAAATGTTACCAATAATGTTCACAATGTGAAAGTTTTTTTACATGCCCACCATATTAAAACTTCCCAGTTAAAGATGTTTTTCTGATATCAATGATCATCATGGGTGATCCCCTTAGAGGTTTCTCAATTTTTGTGTGACTAAGGAAATAGAAAACTAGATAGAACTTTTGTATTCATATGGTGACATTCATTTGTTTTATGACCCGTTCGAACACCTGGGTGGGCCCCATGGAGGGAACAACATATTTCTACCTGGAAAAAAGATGTCTATATGGCTCAGTTGTTACAATACACACCAGTCTGACACAGAATGTTACCAATACCACTCAATGTGTGTGTATTCAATATAAAAGAATAAACTTAGTTGAAAACAGGTGTAAAAGTATCAAAAAAAATAAAAAACCTTCATTTTTTTCAAAATTTTGGACAATAATCCATAATTTATGTGTGAAATATATGAATCAACTAAATATTAATCTAATACATGACAATTTTATTATTACTGAAAGTGTATGTTTTCTATATTATAGTGTCAATTTAGTCTAAAAACCCACTCAAATAGAAAAACCAAAGAAAATGAGATCTAATTAACATGATACTTATGACAATTACCAATAGACCATTTGTGACATATAATAATTAACCACATGTTAATCTAACATAGTTATGACTCAAAGTTCTAGTTTTCAATATAAATGTGTCATTTTAGTCTAAAAGGCGATTCAAATTTCCAAAAAATGAGATAAATAACTCTAATTATCTAAATACATTAAGAAATTTTTCAATAATTCTTTTTTGATGGGTTGGAACTGGCCACACATCAATCTTACAAATTATGTTTCTGGTATGAATCAAGTTACATATTATCAGTATAAAAGTGCCATTTTTGACTTAAACATGCCTCACAAATCTAAAACCAAATAAATGAGCCCTGATTGTCCTGAATATTTCAAAAATTAAACACAATTCATTTATGGTGTGCATAAATCGAACACATATCAATCATAGAGACAACGTGGCCAATATGACTCAGAGTGTGTGTTTTCAATATTAAAGTGTCATTAGAGTTTAAAATGTGCACCATATTATCACTATCAATAAAAAAAATATATAATTTTTTATTTAAAATTTAGAAAAATTATGAATAATTCATTTTTTATGGGTATGAATCGACTACACATCAATCCAACACATGATGTGTCTTGTGTGACTTGAAGTACATGTTTTCAAAATAATAGTGTCATTTTAGTCAAAAAACATGATTCAGATAGTTAAAACATAGAAAATAGAATAATATTGTTTTGATACTTTGGAATAAATATTTATTACATATTTGGGATGTGTAGGAATCAACTGCACAATAGTTTTAAACTCAACATAACCGATATGACTCAAAGTGCTTGTTTTTAATATAAAAGTGTTATTTTACTTTATAATTCATTTTAGAAAGCTAAAATCGAGAAAACAATTTTGAATTATATTAATAATTTTGGAAAATTATTAATAATTCATTTTTTATTTTTAATAATTTTATATAAATCAATCTGAAACAAGTTTTGGCTGATATAAATCTATGTGCACTTTTCGATATAAAAATGTCACTTTTTTGTAAAAAATGAAATTCATATAGAAAAATTGATAAAATAAGATCTCATTATTTTGAATCTATAAAAAATGATATATAATTCATTTATAGAATATATGAATTGATTATATATCAATTTGACACATGATGTGGCAGATATGATTGAAAGTGCATGTTTTATGAAAAAGTGTCACTTTAGTTTAAAATGTGTGTCACATTGTCCATGCCAGGAAAACATGCTCAGTTTATTTCCAAAAAATGAGGACAACCACCCATATTTGACAAAATAATTTTAGGAAACATGGACAAAGACCCCTTTCTAAAATCATGAACTATATTAAACTATGGTGTGCAAGCTATAATATATATATATATATGGTTTTCATTACATAACTCACAACCAACCCAAGAATTGATCTCATGACCTCATCCCCATCCATCCTACACCTGTGCACCTCATCCTTTTTGGGGGGACACATTCACAAAGTTTAATAAATAATAATATAAATAATTATAGAAATACCAAACTGTTAAAAATAAATAATTATTTAAGTAATAAATTATAATACAATTAATAATATTTTTTCTATTGGACTTGGTGTGAAATAGACATGAGAAAGAGAAGGAGGTTCATTATATTATTACAATCTTCTATGAGAGCCTCAATATATCTAAGAGTCCATATATCCCTTTGGATATATTTAATTGCATTACTCACGTGGTTTCAAATGAGATGAATCATCATTTAGAGAGAGATTTATGTGATGTTGAAAATTTTTAGACTCTCCACTATATTCACTCCACTAATGAATTTGAGCCAGTTGAGTTTCATGATTTATTTTTTAAATGCTTCTAGAATATTATTGGGAGTTATATTATTTGGTTAGTGAAGTATTTATAATATGGTTACTCATCATTTACTTGTTTTAATAAGACATAGATTACTCTTCTACCCAAGCTTAATAATCCTCTTATGTTTTCTATTATCTAGAACATTAGATTTTTTACAGTAAATTATATTTTTTTCTAATATTTTATTGACTCGGTTTAAATATTTTCTCCCTTTGATTGTGACATATATGAAAAGTGAATTTGAACCTATGTAGTTGATAAAAAATAATGCATCCATTGCTTATGAAATTTTACACTCGATTAAAACATGATCTTCCTCCAAAAGAGGTGTTTTAGCTATGAATATTGATATGATTAAGGTTTTTGAAAGGGTTGAATATAATTTTCTGAAAATTTGTTATTACTAAAATGGAAATTGACCTCAAGTAGGTTAATATTTTTATGTAATGTGTGGATTGATTCTAATTCAAGATAAAAATTAATAGAGGTATTTCAAATAGTTTCAAACCTTCATAAGGGTTGTGATAGGGGGGTCCTATCTCTCCTTACCTCTTTATCCTTATCATTGAGGTCATCTCAATTGATTATGATTCTAAAGGAGATCTTAATGGGGCCAGTTTTTGTCTCCATATCCTTTGTATTTCCATCTTAATCCTTTTATATCATTGTATCCTCTTTTCACATTCTACACCTTAATAATTAATCTTTATGTTGAAGTCCTTCCACATTTATGTATAAGAATATTGGAATAGGGTAAACTTTTCCAAATATAAAATACCCTTTAGTAGGGGAGCTGGTGCTTATAGGAGAGAGAAATTACAATGTTTTTTATGTTTACATTTGTTTTAGAAACACCAAAAAAATATTGAGCTATGAACCACTATTGGAAGACAAAATTAGGTTTTACACTATAATTTTGATAGGATTGATTAAAAAATATAGGTTTGGTCATGCATGATGACTTCAATGGAAGGTAATGTGATTTTCCTTAAGTCTATTTCTTTATATATTCTTTCATATTCCATGACATTATTTTGGTTTTCAATTACCATCATAAATAATATTCCTTATCAATTTTATAAATTCTATTGGGGACCACATGGGAGTAATAATATCTTTAATTGGTAATATTGGGAAAATATTTTTATTCCAAACTTCTATAGTGGTGTAGGATTTCCAATCATGTGGAACTTTAATGAAACTCTTCTTGTGAAACAATGTAAGTGATTGGATAACTACACAAACTCAAATTTCATGATAGTTCTTTAGGATAAATACTTACCATAATATGAATTTATTCATTCATGTTTGGGACCCCCAGAGCAGTATTCTCTGGAGAAGTGTTTGTGAAAATAAGAATTTTCATAGTAAAAATTTTCATGGGATAATTGAAAATGGAGTTGATATTAAAATATGGGATGATTATTTGTTGGTTTAGAATTATGGCTTGAAGGTCACTTCTCCAGAAATTTTGGTTTGGGATAAATTTTGTGTCTATGATCTCATTAATGACTATTGAGATGGTTGGCACATGGGAAATCATGTATTCTGGTTTAATGAGAGATACACTAATATAATTTTGTGTATTACCCTTTTTCTAGGATTATGGAGGTTTAAATTTTAAATAGTTGGGATCCATTGGGAACCTATTTAGTCTGCTTCGGTTATAGGATTATTTTGAAAAACTCTATGAGAATGTATTCTTTTATCTGTTTGAATGGTATTTGAAATCTTTTGGTTTCACCAAATCTAAAAAATTTCAAGTGGTTGGTTTGTTGTGGTGTCCTATCTACATAACATTTTCTTTCTAGTAACCATCTCTCTTAAGAGTGGATATGAACCATGTATTTGTAGTAAGAATTAATTCATTTTCATTCATTTTTATTATCTTCAAAGGTCTCAGGGATTTTACTCTCACGAAGAAGATACTATGTTGATTTGTTGGACCATTCTTATGATCTAATATGTAAGTTTTATATTTGGACTTTATCTACAGAGCCTTGTATTATTGGGAGGAATTATACTCTTTTCTAAATTATTTAGACTATGTTTAATGATTTTTTAATCCATTATTCCTCTATCTAGGATGATATCTATTGTAATAGGGAATTATAGTGGTTGAATCTATTGGAATACAGAAGACCTACAACTGTTAATCCAAACGTGGTTGTTTCAGGAGAGTATTCTAGTTGGGTTCCTCCCCTTCGTGGTTTTCTCAAAAATATTATGGATACTACCATTGACTAGGAAGTAGAGTTGGATTTGGTATTGTTGCGTGATATGATCATGATCAGGTGCTGGTAGCCAAATTCTTGGCCTTTAGGGAGACTTGATATACTTTGGTTTTGAAAGTCATTATTACTCTCTAGGATCCTTTATTTTATCAAGATAATGGATGGGATAAAGTTCATTTAGATTTGTAATTCCAAATAGTGATCAATTACATTATTAATCATAAAGATGAACTCCATGACTATGGTCTTATTATTAAGACAATATGGTCATTGGTTTACTTTTTCTCATGCCGTAAATTCTCTTTTTTCTTAAATGGTCATAACTGAATTTCCCATTACATAGCTGGTTTTGGTAGGGATTTTGGTGAGCATGTGCAGTTTGATTGTTTTTGGATTATCCTTATAACATTATTGTTCAAGATATATATTCTATGGCTTAAAAAATATTCAATTATATAGATATAAATTATTTAAATATACCTCAAATGAAGACTTATTGTATTTTTAACTAAAAGAACTGAACAGAGATAAATAAATATCAAGACCACTAAGTTTGTGTGTGAGTAATTAGATGATCAAAGGGAGATGACAACATATGGATGTCAATATTGGATGGGAATTATATGTAGAGGGTAAAAAATTATGTTTCAGTAGAAATAATAAAGGGGGATTTTATTTTAGGTACATATAAGACAACAAGAAGCGATAATGAGTGGTAAGTGGAATGATAATATAAGAACTGATGTTTATAAGGACAATGAAATGGACAAGAAAATATATTGATGGGTTGGGGATATTGGGATTGATTTATTTTGGCGGGATGAATGATGGTATAAGGGTTACAAATTATGTGTTTAATGTTTTTATAAGGGACCCCACATATTCTATTAACACAATATATGTGAAATATGTTTTAAATATATATTTCACGTATTATATTCTCAAAATTAATGTGAAAATTTTCATCATCTTCAGATTCAACACTAGTAATTTAATCACATATATGGAAAATATATTCCATGTTTATTTTTATGTTACCAAAATTTTGTGTTTGATGAAAAAAATATTTTTATAAATTCAAAAACTATGATCCAACTTGAATATTTCTATTATGAAATGTCAATAGAATCTGAAAATGTAATTCATGACAGTTTATTTCACTAAAAAAATTACAATAAAGTAATTCAAATTGAGTTTACCAATTGGTTTACAACATGCTTCCACCTTTACTAAGTTTTTGAGTTTATGTGGACATAATTTATAGAGGTTTTTAGTCACTAGAACATTACCAATGACACCTTGGGTTTACCAATTCTCATGATTATTGGAGGTCTGGATCATATCTCCCCTCTCAGAGGAACTACTTCATTCTTTGGGACTCTCTTATAGATTTTAGGCATATTCGTTAATCCTTCCAAATAATAGTTTTAGTACTGGTTACTACAAAAAAATAGACTGATCAACACCATGAATTGGTGTGAACATCTGTATGTGTCAAATGTTCTATATCAATATTTACTTTTTATTATGGTATGTTTAATGCTACATAGATAGGGCACATGTAATTTTCTTCCATATAGGGATTTGGTAAATGTCATGGAATTGGGATAATGTCCTATGGAGGGGATTCCAATATTTTCCTATGAAGGGAACCTAAATCCATATAGTTAAGTTATGATTAAAGAGAAATTTCATTCAGTTTAAGAATGTGTGGAAATGACCAATGTTCTTCCTTTTCAGGTCATCAGACAATGACCAAGTAAAATGCCTTCTAATTCCATGCATTTAGGACTTAATGAAATCACTTTTATTGCCGTCAGTCCATGAACTATTGGATGTTGGGATAAGACCTCGAAAAGGGGTCCCTATATATCATGGTTAACATGAATCAATACCAATGTAGTAAATATAACATAGTTTAAGGTAATGTGAAAGGAGTGGTCCTCACAGTTTAACATCATGTTGTAAAGACAATATTCTATGAAATTTATTGTTATGAAACTGTTTATTTTAGGTGAAATATGACTATGAATGATCAGTATGAGAATTATATATGAATAAAACTTTTTGGTTCATCATATTTGTTGGTAAAAAAATTAGATAAGGGGTGATTAGTCTTCAAATAATATGAGACATTTAAGAGTAAGGAATCTAAAAGAATATGGCCCATCAACGAATGTATTAGCATGTAAGGATTATAGATTTTTGATGTAGAGTTGGTTCCCAGGGAATATGAACCGTTGAGGTAAGAATTTGGAGTCATTACGGGGGTTTTAGAAAGTATATACATCCACTACCTATTCATTGGTAACAAGTCAAGGAAGGTTGACTATAATAATGGGGAATATGAAACCATATGAAATTAATTGGGGGTTAAACTTAGTAGGTGTCCCAATCCATGAAATGAAACATAATGAATTTGTATGGTAATTTTTTGTATACTACCCCTATGAATTTGACTTGGTTGGTGACTCAAGTGAAGGTATGTTATGGGTAATACACCTAAAAGGAGGCCCGTGGCATATTCTTTATTATTTGAGTGGAAACAATTGGTTGACATTGTTCCAATGCTGATGAGATGATGAATATGAGTCATCCATGTTGGGTATCATGTGTCTAGGGAGGTTTCATGGGTACCATAATGATGGAAACTGTCATTATTAAGGGAATACATGATAATGTTCACCCTATTTTGCTTATCAGTGTTTGAGGAAAACCCAAGAGATGTATTTTATCAACATAATACATGATCTATGAGGTGAAAACTTTTTTTACAGCCTCGTCATGTATTTCTAGAGGCTATAGAGGGGTAATTAATAGATTAGTTGTACTACCCAGACCCACACTCTTGAACCCGATGCTATAAACACATAAATTATGTACTAGATTCTATAATAACATTAAGTTTTAAGATACAACTATAAAATATATATATTTCAAAACAAAAATATTTCATTACATCCATTTGAAAGACCTTTTAACTTTATAACATTAAAAAATTATGGAAGATAATAAACTAATAAATCTAATTTCTTTCTCAACTAAGGAAAATTTTCTCTAATATATCTGAAACCAATTAATCCATAATAAATATTAAAAATATTCTATAAGGCCATTGCATATGATATTCTTTTGGTCATATAATGTTCAATAATTTTCTTCACAACCTTAGGAAATGAAAAAAAAGTGGTAAGATTAAATTCTCAGTAAGGGAAACATACAACTGAGGCAATAATGCCATAAACATGAAATAAATAATATGACATGAATAATTAATCATCTTAGTTCCAAAATATTCAAGACCTGAACCATTGGGGCCTTCTTGTTTCGAGATAACCCATGTGTGACTAGCCCAAGTCTACCTCTAATAGGTCAGGGCATAATGACTAGCAATAACTAGGCACATCACTCATGAGGAATCCCATATCCTAGGGTAACTGCACACACACACACACACACAAACACACATATCTATGAACCTAAATTCCAAAAATATAAAATTAAAACTTATACCAAATGAATGTATACATCAAGATCCCATAATCGGTGTATAATAAAATAATTGGAGGGAAATCAGTACCAAAAACAAGCCGATAAAAATGGTAAAGATATAAATACTGATAGTGAGAGAAATATTGTAAAATTGGACTCCTGGTACAAACCATGGTATTCCTTGTCCAAATCAAAGCAATATATACTCTTAGTCCACTAAGAACCCTATAAAATTACCGATCTTCTTCATAATACATGACACATGTAGGTAGATCCCATTCAAGGGTGAGTATAAAAAACTATTTGGAAACACTAAAATCAATAAGCATAAATCATCAATAGTAGTAAAACCATCATAGTGTATGCAGACTATAATAAAAGGAATATAATAAAACATCTAGATATACTCATAATAGACACAAAATATTAATGGAACATAAAAGCCACATAAGGATGTACACATTGGAAGCCTGAAGATATTGATACAAAGATGGTGATCACACCCAGGGCCATATGGTATTACTAACAAACCCAATCATGATTAACATTATAAATAGTGGACCAAAATTATTTTATAGAATAAATTATGAGAACCTTGGATTGGAAAAAATATGATGGAGGATCTCATACCAGAATATGACAGTGATTCCTAGAAAATTATATAAAACTAATACCTTAGAGAGGATCACAATCCTGTGTTCAATACACAATTTCATACTTTTACCTCTCATGGATTGATCATTGGAACACACCCTTAAGTAACCTATTCCATATTGAATCGAATAAGGTCTCCATATCATCTTTGAAGGATTCAATTTTGTGTTCTATTAGTACACAAAGTGTCCCTTTGGGACAATGTCTACCAAGGTATCACGACCTATTCATGTGTCTTTTCCCATGTCACCTAGCCGTGTCTCTGTACCTAGTTTCTCCCACATACTAGTCCATGTATGATTACATAGTTCCGCCCAAGTACTCTAGACAGGTCATGTATCTATATGTTCAAGCATCTATGTATCCAATGAAATACACACCGAGCATCCAATTAAGGACCATAGATCATTTGACACATGCCTAGGGTGTGATAATTGTTTTCACTATGGAACCCTATCACTACATCTAGGGCTCCAAATGTTGTGTATTCTCCAAACACATGTGACGTTTAATACGATTTTCTAGAATTCCTTGATATGTTTCATGCAACTTCATCTGCTTCTTTAGTCTCTGATCTGGCCACAAATCATGTTATTAAACAAGGATCTAGTCCGATCAAGGATTTTCATCATCGTTCACAAGAATTTGGATTCCCAATTCTCATAGGAAACTATCTATAACATATCACTCAAAGCACATAAAAACCCACATTAAGAACCACTGTTATGTCATGATACATTATCATATCTCAATACCATCATCAAACTTAACCCGATTTTTTGGTATCAGTCTGTTGCACCAAGAAATGGGTGAATAATGATTTATTACTGGTTATTTTTTATTAGATAAGGGAATATGTATAAATCCTATGAATTGAAACATCCTACATCAAGATGGATCAATTAATGATTAATAATTAGTTTTTATCACTTTTGTTGGTGGGATCATTGTTTTTTACTAGTGTGAACAATTCTTGATCCTCCATAATAATTCACCCAGTCTTCCTTTAATTCTCTCTCTGAATTATTAGGGTTATGTGGATAACACTATAAATTGTTAATAATAATTCATAAATAGAGGAAAATTATGTCGCTTCATAAATTTTAAAAATTTAATTAGTTAATCAATTCAATATTCTCACCCATGAAAACTTTTTCATGGACTCTTGATGCCAAAAATTATTATGTCATTCCTAGTGTAATGAACACATTTTGAACTCAACAATGGCCTCAAATTTGAATTATGATAGTCCATTTTTGTGTTATTTAACTTTTTAGGAAAATATCACATGTGTGATATCAATATATTTAATATTTTTCACATATAAATCTTGGTCACATTGGGCCTCAAAATATCACGTTGCCTTATCACTTAGCTCCGAAATAAGTAGTAGACATATTTAAAATATTTATATAGAAAAAACAAGACATTATAACAATCAATTGTAATTTAGTGAATAATTGATCCAGGAATAGAAGTGAAAATAAATAGATAAGATGGATAACAATTATTAGTTCATACTGAAGGAATGAATAATGTTGGCCAGCTAATTCTATTCCCTAAGAAAATACAACATGATCTTAGATATCCCGATGTTATCATCAATCCATGCATTTTGAAAAAATCATATTCTGTGTAGGTATAAAAAAACAACCGATCTTGTTTTTCTTATTAGATATACTATTCAATCAAGGGGATATATAATTATCATCCCCACCTATCACTTTTTTAAGTCTAGTGTATTAATTTTTTTAGATTATGAGTAAGAAACACATAATCAACATGGATAGTAATCATCAACATTTGAATGACAACAATAGAACACCAATACTTCTCCCCATATTAATAAATGTGATAACATTATGACAAATCATCCAGATAAAGAAGGTGAACCCTCAAACAATACACAGTCATCTTATTTTATTAATGAATAAACATTCTTACTAGAATAAACAAAATACAGATTTTCATTAGTTCCCAAATCAAAGAATAAAATACATTTATTTGAAAAAATACATCAATTTTACACCATATAGAATAAGGGGTACACAATTTTATTAATAATTTATCCAGTCAATTGATATATGGATTCTAGGTAAATAACCATCAATCAATGATATCAGAAATAGTTCTTTCACAAATCCAATACATTGGTAGAAAAGTTACACCAATCCATGGTGGATTTTTAGGCAAGACAAAGACACTAATGGATCATATATTTGATAGAGAAGAATGCTACAAAATCCATATTGATAAATATGGTAGAAAATTTCAAAACAACATATCAACAATGTATGAAAGGAAAGGTATAATGATATCAACATAGATAAAAAACATTACTATGGAAGAATGATTTGAATAGTATCACTGAAGAAGAGATTAAAACTAAAATTGATTTATACCACTAGTTAAATCTACCAAATTATTAATATATAAATTTATTAGAGAATAAATTTTGTAATATAAAAATCCAGAGTGTAAATAATTTTCAATAAGAAATGTAAAATGGATGTGAATATTTAAATGATCTTTTATAGAACATTTTATCACTTGTTAGAAATTTAAAAAATAAATGCAACTTTCAAAAGTAACGTCTGAATTGGTGAAGTGAAATAATCTGAAAAATTTTAAATTTTAATAACAATATCCAAGGATGTAGTCTTGAAAATGAAATTATTTTTTCTATAGGAAATACGGATCCAACTATAAAATATATAATTATGAAATGATCCTTTTTAATACTTTGAAATAAAATTTGATGAAAACCAACATTTTAAATAGAGTAATAAAAACCTCTATGTATTAAAACATAACAGTCCTAATGTGGATTATGAAATATAATATATTAAAATATCACAGTAGGAGAACCAAACTGTGGAAGAACAATGTCCATGATAAAATATTATAACTTAAACAAATGATATTTGATCAATTAATACCTTAATATAAAATTACTCCATAAAGAGTTATAATTTACCCAACTTATATGAAGTATGTTCAAAATAACGATCATTACTAAATGTATGGAAATTAAGTTATCAAAAACTATTATGACTAGGAAACACTTGACCTGAAATATATTTGAAGAAAAGAACATTATTTTTCATATTATATCCCAGGAAATGTATTTAAATAAGGTATATTACATTCTTGGGATATTAAATCAATATGAAACCATAAAAAGGAAACATGGTTCTTAAAACGAAACATGTCTCAAAAAACTAGAATTGAAACTAAAAAAATATACCTTTTATCATGGATTCAATGAATAGACTTTATCTTCATGCATAAAAAACATAGATATCATAAAATTTTGTTCAACAGCCTTACTCATTTCTTTTCCAATTTTACGATTCATTTATAATGATTCTATATATTAATTCAAGTTTGTTATTAACGATTTTCATGATCAATTATAAGTAATCTTGATAATTTTGAACTAGTTTCATAAAATTATAATAATATTAATTATCTCTAAATATTTAATAATTAAAATATCATTTAAGGTACTAAAATAGATTTTAGAAGACATTTTGAATTCATATAATTTAATTCAATGGTAGTTTTTGTTACAAACCATGAAGATGATACCAATGAGGATCATGTTTCTATGATTCTTGAAAAATGAAATGGGATTAATTAATTAACGAGTTTAATAATAATGTAACCCATACATAACAAATGAACTCAATTTATATATATTACCATAAATTAAATTTACATTTTTATCCATGATATAAATTTATAACATTGTTCATGTAGATGGTTAATCCATCCCAAATAAGAGCATACCATAATTAATGGATGATTATGAAGTGGTATAGCCATAAAATCATTATAAAAATGAATAATGAACTTATTTAGTGTTAATTAGTGAGAGTTATCAAATATTTAAAGAAAATAAAAAAATAATATGTCCTATACAGTGTTATTTCATAGTATGAAAAAATTATTTTTTCCCTTAGAGCTCTCTTTTGGGTAGTTGAATTTACCATAATTGTTCATTTCTAATATTCTATAAGTTTGTTAAATTTATATTTATATAGCCATTAAAATATTATGAGAATAATATTGATACATTAATCCCATTATCATTACCACCCACGTAAGGTAGTGATGAAATGTAAAACCGAAATTAATCATTCTATGGAGATAGTAGCTCATATATTCATATGAATAATGATTTGATTTTTCCTAAAATAGGGAAAAAGAGTAATATGATTTATCATTTCATAATTTAAAATATCTAATAAATATAATAATTATATGTAAAATTATATATTTGTAACATCCTAGTAAAGATGTGATGGAAATTGAAACACTTTGTGTCGTGTATGCGGCAGTCCGCAAAACGCACAAGCGACGATTTAATATTTATTAAAAGCAAATTGAAAAGTGGTTAATGATAGTACCATCATTATAAAAACATTATTATATACTAATTACAATGATTTTATAATTTTAAGATGGATAAATATAATTTTAGGATGAAAAAGTTCATATAGAGATATAGAAAATAGAAATGATTAGATAGAAATTTATATCAAACTATGTGGATTATCTCCTTTGTGAAGGGGGTTAAACCATTTAGGGATGATATTTGGAGAACAAAAAATCACTTTAAGTTGTATTGTAATATTTAGTACATTATTACTTAGATAATTCCCAATACAAAATGGGTTTTTGTGTGAGTGTAAGTAAGGATAGAAGAATCCCTTTTATAAGTGTGAATGGATTTTTTGTTTTTAAATACCCAAAAATTCTCTATAATGGGAAGTCAATATCAAAGAAACAGGCTCTAATGTTGATAAATTGTAGATATAAGATTCAACAGGGTTAATTTTTTTATAAAAAACATCACTATAAAATTATTAAACATTTTCTAGGCCTTTTACTCTTAGATTTTATACTTTTACTATCTTAGATTTTACCATGGTGATTAGTTTTTATCTAAAGTAACTTATCCTTTATGACCTGAAATAAAATAGAATCTATAAAAAAAATTGCACTTCATTATTTCATATTTTAATCCATTATATTTAATTCAATTTATAATATAAATAAAAATTAATTTTAACTTACTAATTATACAATGTATTAGAAACAATTTTATATAAAAAGTAACTTAAGTTATAAAATTTCAACTATGGGTTTGTAAATAGTTATTTTTTTAAAATTATAAATTCACTAATAATATAAATACATTGTAATATAAAAAGGTTTCATTAATTTAAAATTCGTACTTATTTACTAGTAATGTCATAAAATTCATCTTATTAGTAAAATTGTTATTTTCACTATTCACTAATCAATATGTTTATAAATATAAAAAAAATTAATATCAAGAATATATTACTATGAAGAATCCAAAAATAATATTCTTTTTTTCAAATTAAAATTAAAAAATTTTAATATTTAACTTTCATATAAAAATATGAGATATAATGCAAAATAATTTATATGAAAATAACTTTTTAGAGTATTAAAATTGTTAATTTATATGTAGCATCATTTAGTAATTAAATTTTTATTAACCAATTATTCCTATCGTAAATATTCTATCATTATTGAAAACATTAATCTTGAAATATGAGTGGATATTAAATAGATATGAAATATTTAAAAAAATACACTTCTAACTATAAAATGATCATATTTGTTTTTTTATCTATATAAATTCAATTTAATAAGTATGAAAATTATCCAGTATATTACTTTATATAAAAATTTTATAAATTATATAAAACTATTTATGCCTACAAATTTAATGGATATGATTTAATAGTAATACTTCTATATTTATATTTAATCTGAATATTCCGTAGTTCCATTCTAGATTAGTGTTGCATGGGGAGAAAGCTAACAAACACATTAAATTATTTAAAGGTAGTCATATATTAAAATATAATGATGATATATTCTTCCAGATTGAATAAATTTTATCATTACAATTTCATTACAACTCATGGATGAGAGTTGTTAAGATTATTCATAACAGATTTATCTTCTAGTATATAACTTAAAATACGAAATATACGTCTCTCTATTAAGATGTATCAATTTAATTATCCTCATTGAAACAAAATTAATAATTTCTATAGTCATTTAAAAAATTATGTGTGTACACTAATTTTATATTCTTAATAACACACCTTTTCCAAATCCTTTTGATTATCTAAGACATTAAAACATATTAAAATCATATATTCCGTAAATAATTAACTCTTATCTTCAACCAAATTTTTATAAAGGCACTCACTTGTATATATATATAGTAATAAAAAATGTATTAAAATTCAAAAAAAATTGCATTGATTACTTTTTCAACAAATAAATCATAAATTATAAGGCTATCAATAATATCTAATTCATTTTTCTAAAATCAACCATCCCTTTATTACCTCAAAATCAAGAATATATTAAACCTATGATGTATTTATATCTCAATCACGTGTTCTATAATAATTATAACCAAAATATAATCTTTTATAAAATCATTTCTCAAGGTTATTGATAAAACATAATATATTTTTCCAATACATTAAATAAAAATTAGTAGAGAAAAATCCTTTGATGTCTAAAAAAATTATCATAACTTTTATAATATACCATAATATAATTAGTATATATGAGTTATTAATTAATATAGATAAGATTATGAAGAATTACTTTCAACTATGATATTAACCTCATGACGTTAAGTAAGACTAGGAAATAGTGATTTTCCATTATAACAGGCATATACTAAAATTCTAAACTATTTATGCATGCTTCATTCTTTGATTATAAGACATAGTGACTCTAGAAACACACCTTTTTAGCATCATCAATGTAATAATTTTTCAAAAAAATAATAAAACCAAAATCATAATGGTAATTATGAAAAGATGAATATGAAAAGATGAATATCAATATATCTTACCTTTTAAACCTTTTTGTAACAAATTATAATTTTGGTTCAAACTACGTCTCTCTTTATTCAATCAATGGTTATAAATGATCATTTTTATATCAAGATATCTGACCTAATTAGTTAACATCATACCAAAATACTTTATAATGGTTTATAAAGTGAGTGTGATTAACTAAAGAATATCCTCAAAGAGTGTTTAACCATGTGTGTAGTTAGTCCTTTTTTTGTGCACCAGGTGGCGATCGATATAACACCTAATTCTCCATTTCCAAAGTTATGACCCCTAGGTACACCTGTACGATATCATACATCATATTTTTTATATATAGACATGGATTTAATTAACATGAGGACTACAAAAACACTACTATACAAAAACATCTGGATTATATCATATACTTAGAGTTCTTTCTTAGACTCTTACTGAGTTTTTTCCATAAAATTTTCTTATCCCAATCTCCAGATAAAATGTGCATTATTACCATAACACTAAATCATACACTATTTGAAAGTGATATCTATACCATTGAAAATATTATCAACCCTAACTTATAAACCTTATATAATCCTAAAAAACATAATCTATAAAGTTATCTAAAACCTATGTTGATAAAAACCATAACACCTCATACCCACACTCCTAATACTAGTTGCATAAATAATGAATTTATATACTAGATTCGACACCAAATATAGATTCTGAGTAAAAAATATCCTTGGATTACATGAATTAAATAAAATATTATATTTCATACATTCCCAACACAATTTAGGTCTATTGATTTAGATAATTATTAAAAATACCAAATAAATAAATACAATTTATTTCTTAACTAATAATTACTTTTTTTACTCTTTGTAAAACTACTAAATCCAAAAAAAATTATTTAATATCTCCACAAAACACACTAAATAAGAAATTATTAATGTAATATCATTTGTAATATATTTCTTCATAACCTGGGGAAATGAAAATATAATAAGCGGTGAGTACACATTATTTGAAAGGGAAAATATACAATTGAGGCTATAGTGACATAATGATGAAAAAATATTATGGAATGAATAAATAATCACCATAATTCAATAATAAAATAAAACTCAGAGCATAATATATCCTTTTATATAAATAAAAATATATATATCACATGGGCAATAATAACAGGCTCCTTATAAATGAAATACATTATCATGGATAACTAATTCCATTCCCTAAGAGAAGACATCAAGATATTACCATCAAGGCCTTGGGTTTATGAAATATCTTGTTCTGGGTAGGAATAAACCAAAATATCCAAACATTTTTGCCTCATAATAAATAAAACATCATTAAAGGGTGCTATAATTCCATGTCTAACCCATCACCTCTTTATGTACAATGCATACATAATTTGAGATAACGAGTAAAAAATACACAATGAATATTTCCCATAATCATCTATATTAGAATAATAACATACAGAATTCCATAAATTTTACCCAAGTCAATGAATGATATAAATGATCATAACTCACAGAGAGATATAAGGTGGGTGGTTAAAAAATATATATTCCACTTTCCTGTGTAATGAATAAACATCTATATATAAATAAAAATATATACAGATTTTCAATTGTTAAACAATTAATGAATGTAATATATTTATTTATAATAATCCCTCAAAATAACACTATAAAGAGTAACATATTTAGGGATATGTAAATAATTCCTCCTTTTAATCTATGTATTTAATCTAGGTGAGAACCTATCAATTAATGAAATGGAAAACATGTATTCAAAAATTAAAGGCATTGGAAGAGAAGTTATTCCTATTCAAGATGGATGGTTAAGCAATACAAAGTAAATGATGGATCATATCATTTATTGAGAATAATTTTATATAATCTATCCATAGAAATAATTTGGATGGTTAGGAAAGCACATATCACTATTGTACTAAAGGAAACTACAAAGGATGTTTACATAGATGAAAAATATCATTGAAAAATAATGTTTTGAACACTATCACGTAATAAGGGATCAAGAATAAAATCGTTAGATATTATGAGTTCAATACCCCAAATTATTAATATATATATTTATTAGAGAGTAAATAATGTAACATAAAACCCTGTGTGTAAATAATTTCCAATTTAAAATGGAATATGATTGTGAAATCATTTACATTTGAAAATAATCACAACAAAAAGTGCATTAAAAATCACCTAAAATTTTATATATGGAATGTTAAAGAAAATATAAAACATTATATTTTTAAATAAAACATTTTAATAAATTAAAATTACATTTTTACATTTTCTTAAAAAGAGTAACAAAACCTACTTTGTTTTAAAATGTAATTTTTAAAAATAGGTTTATAAAATATCATATAATAAAATATTATGGTAGTAAAACCGAAGCATGGAAGATCAATTTTTAAAATAAAACCTTATAACTAAAGGAAATGATATTTATACAATCAATACAACTTACATGAATTTTAATCCATAAGGTAAAAAATTTCCAACAAGTATTAATGTGGTAGAAATGTATATATATATATAAATGAGAGAATAAAACATAAAAAATCAAGTTTAAAATTTAATAGGACTTATATGATATAATTTCAAGAGAATGACCATAACTCAATGAGTGAATGTAGAGTTACCAAAATTCTTACGATATGGTTAACACTTGAATAAAAATAATTTCAAAGAAAAATAGGATTTTATTTATTATATATAAATAATTAAATTGATATAAATTATATATAATCTATGGTATTTTATATCAATAGAACAACATATAAAAGAAACATGGTGCATAACATATAACATGTCTCAAAGAATCAAAACAGAGATTTAAAAACCCTAACATTTTATTTAGGATTTCATGAACACAATCTAACCTACTATATAAATAACATAGATATATTAATAAATTATTTAATAATCTTATTCACTTTTATTACATTTACACTCTCGATTTATAATCATTCTCTATATGAATTCTAGTTAGTTATTACTTATTTCCAATATCAGGTGTATGTAATCTCGATCATTTGGAACTAGTTTCCTAGAAATGGTGTTCGTATTCATCTTTGATACAAATTTATTAATTAAATACTGTTAATGACAATTTAATATATGTTATTAGATTATTTAAAAGTTAAAATGTAATCACATATTATATTTGGTGACAACCCATGAAGATGAAATCAACAATGATAATGTTTTGGTGGTTGTAAATGAAAGAATATGGTTTTATTAATTAATGAGATTAATAATAATGTTATCATTAAAAAAATAATTATTTACTTATTTATACCATATAGTAATATAAATTAATTTCCCATAGTAATCTATGATTTAAATTTACAACATTTTTTAACTAGGTGGTTAAACTAAACCATATAAGAACATACCATAACTACCAGGTGATTATGAATTTATTGAGATTTAAAATCATTATAGGAGAGAAATAATGATTTTTATTTATTTATTATTGTGTACTATTATAATTATAAATAATTATAATAATAATACAACCAATATGAATATAATTATTTTTTACTCTTAGAAGGCTCTTTTGGATGGTTGAATCTACAATGCATTGTTATTAGTCATATTGTTCATTGGATACAAAATTAATATTTAAATATCCTTAATAATTGCAAAACATTAAAATTTATCTATCAAACCCATTTTCATAAAAAAACTTAATATTGTAATGAATGAAAAAATAAAAATTAATGATACTTGGGAGGTGGGAGTCTATAGGTATGCATGGATTATGTTCCCATTATTTATCAAAAGGGTAAGAGTTGGAATATGGTTTACCATTTTAGAATAAAAAACATGTTAGAAATACAACACTAATATATTGAATTCTCTATTAGTACTATCCATGTGATACGATGAAGTAAAAGTAAACACATCACATCGTGGAGGCGGTAGTCTGTAGAATGCATGAATGTAAGTTTCATTTTCACAACGAAAATGGAAAAGGTGTACATATAAATTTATACCACACCACAAGGATTATCTTCTTATAAAAGGGGTTAAAATCTTTTAGGGATAGTATTTTTAAAAGATAAAAACATCATTAAGGTTATATTAAAGTTTAAGATATGGTTTTTTAGATTTTTATTCGAACTAAGTGGGTTGTGGTGTGGGGGTTAGTGAAGAGAGGAGTTCCCCTTTTATAATTGAAAAGGAATGATATTTTAATAAATACCCAACTATTTTCATTAATGGGAAGCCATTATTAGGAAATGTTTATATAAAACCAAGAAATAATTGATATTTTAGGTGATATGGTAAAAAGATTTCTAATCTAAGCATTCTGACAAATGTTTTAAACATGTTTAAAGCCTTTTACTCTTATATTATTTAATATTACTATTTTAGATTTTAAAACTTTTACTAGTTTTTACCTATGATAACATATCATTTATTCCAAAAATAAAATGACCCTATTTAAATAATTTTTACCTACCAATTCCAAATTTTAAATATATTTTATTTTATTCAATTTATAAAAGTGATAAAAATTAAATTTAAAATACTAATTGAATGTCGTATTAATTTTTTTTTCTAGAAAAGGAAACAGAAGTTATAAAATGTAAAATATGAGTTTTTAAATTATAAAAAATAATTTTTCAATTAAAAATCACTTATAGTATATACGTTTAGTCTTTTAAAAATGTTTAATGAATTTAAAATTCATACTTAAATACGAATAAGTCCATAAAATCATGTAATTTGTAAGAATGATATTTTTCCCTATTCACCTAAAAATCAATATTTTTAGAAAAATCATGAAAAATAATCTTAAAAATTTATTTCAATGTTGAATCCAAAAATTATTTTAATTTTTTGAAATAAAATTTTGAAATTTATAAATTTTACATTTGATTAAAAAGATGAGATATAATGAAAATCTTATTTATTGTAAAATAGATATTTTTGAATATTAACCATTATCATTCATGTTTCAATTCATTTAATAATTATATTAGTGTAAAAAAAATTCATATAAAACTTATTTTATCATCATTAATAAAATTTTTCTTCAAATAAATTCAAAGCACATAAAAGGTAATATTCAGAGAAATAAAATTCTATGTATAAAATTATTGTATTAGTTGTTTTAAATAAATTAGTTGAATAAAACAGGTATTAAAATTAACAATTATATTACATTATTTAAATATATTTTAAATTATATACTCTTCTTAATTCCCACCAATTTAATGCCTAGGTTTTTTTAAGCATTCTTAACTATTTATATTTTATATAAATATATAGAGGTTTCCTTTATGTTTGGTGTTGCGTGTGGATAAATATATTGAAAAAATTAACTTATTTAAAGGTGATAATGTATTAAAATCATTGGGTGTTATATAGGTGCCAGGGTTTGGGACTTGGTTGAGAGTGGAACCCAGTTAGGGTACCTGAGGAATAGTGGTGCCCTGGTAGGGGACTAGGGTGAGTGGTAACCGTATAGGGGATCTGTACGATTGTCGAAACAAAGTAGGAGTCATATGTGAGAGTGGAACCCATGTAGGATAATTGGGTAAAGTAATTATTAGGAATAAGGTTAGGGTGAATTGGTAGCCTTGTTAGAGGTTCAGGTCACGGATCACCCTATTATCTAGTGAGGAAAAATGAAAACCATAATATGATGCCTAGGTTAAGTTTTAACTTAGTTATGCAGTTGGGTAATGGTTTTTATTAGAATAAGTTAAAAATGGATTTTATGTCTGTTGTACAAGAAGAATATGGTTCAATGGTATGAACCTAGGAAAATATGGTTCCAGGGTATAGGGTATAGAAAAGTGTCACATTGCTTATTGGTTGTGAAGAGTGTGTGGTACCTAGAAACTACACTCCTAGGATGAGTTGGAGATCATCACCCTTGTGTAGTTTTTCTGAGATGGGGCCCTTCACTATAATCTATAAGAACTATATGGGAGGTTTTTTCCTGAATGTTCATGTATTAAACACTTTGGATGATGCAATTACTCTGAATTCCTATTAATTTTTTTTGGGATTTGACTAAATTTGTCACTTTATGGGATCCATAAGGATTTTTGTGTAGAGTTGGTGGGTGTGGTATTGAAAATCTCAAGAAGGGGTTTTACCTTCTTATAAATACATTAAAATTGTGACATATGGGTCTATTTATTGATTAGTAGGGACTAGGTTTCAAATCTATATAGGTAACTGCATTTTCACCCTAGTCATGTTGAAAGATTCTTATATGAGAAATGGGCTTGATAAATGGGTGAACAAGTGGTTTTTGTGTAGGGGAGTTGTGCGTGAAAGCATACTCAGTTGGAGAGGGGACCTGGGATCCACTAATGGATGAGGGTAATGTGACTTGGTCACACTATTAGAGGCTCGAGTGAGGTGACATGGGTTGTAATGATGGTTCCCTTTACTGGACTCATTCCCAACTCGATCGAAGAATACATCTTTCAAAAAAGGATCAACACCCCTCCCCATGCAGGATTTTATCTGGTCATCATGAATAAGATCAAATTTTGACTTTATCATAACTCTATCATGAGATAATAATCAATGTAAGGATCTTAGTCTTAGATGATGGGATCAATATTCTGCACAAACTGGTACCTGGGTGTGTGATGAAAAAGATAAATCCTTAGCGTGGTATGTACTTGCTCAAACAATGTGATGGATGTAGATACCATTGTAAATTGTAGGGAATCATCTTACCTACACACACCATTGTGAACTAAAAAATCCTTAAGCTTTAGACTCTTTGTTTTATCCTGTCATCTAGGATACTCAATGTAAGTGTTCCACTACTCCATTCACATTACCCTTAGCAAGTTGATCTTGGTGTATTTATGTTCATATAATAACTTCACCTAGGAGAAATAGTTTTGTAGAAGGGGATGATAAATTCCAATTGAGTTGTGGATCCTAGGTGAGTCCAATTGAGAAAGGAACCTAATTGTGTCTAGAAAAGTGAAATTACTGGAGTGAGTGTTGCGACATTGAGGCACTTGAGCTATCCAAGTAGAATGAAGGATCCAGAGTGAGTCTAGAAGTACTAAGTCACTATAGTGATCCTAGTTATGTGTAGGAAACTTGGATAAAACATATAATTTTCTAATTTTTCATTTTGGCCTTTTTTCTTAGACCATATTCCTTTATTTCATTGAGATGTTTTATTTTATGACTTCAATTTATTCAACTTAAAATGTATAACTTTATATCTTTTTAGAAAACAATATATCACACTATAGTCCCCCTTTCAATAGCTAAATTCAAAACCTTCATATATTTTATAAATAAGGATTTCTAGTAGATATACAACAACCAATGTTGGATAAACATGTGATATCTAGAGAAAGTTATATTGTAGAATCACCGAGAGAATATAAATTCAGTCTTACTTTTATTACATGTCCATGAACATTTGATAATTGTGGTCATCCCATGACCTGATGTCAATATACCAGGATCATGGTTTGTGGACTAAAATTACCATGGGAGTTCTAAAATATAACTTGAGAGAGTATATATCAATGATATAAAGGTCACACCCACATATATACATTACTAATACAATTATTTCTAATATAATAATGCATATTTCCCAGGTCCATAGACGTACTATTACTCTTCATTCTTCTATCGATCGTCTAAAGAAAATCTCAGATGTTTGGTAGAAGAATGGGAACTATGTCCTAGAGGTGGTCTGGATCTCATGTCGACGTGGAACTACTCTTTCCACCAAACATGTTCTATGTTTTATAAAAAATTTAAATTTAAATTATTCTATTAATATCTTTATATTTCACAAAATTATGTTTAAAATAACTCTGAGATTCTTCTCGAGTTGCACAACTGTTGGATCCCATAGACCAATACATTCCACCATGTCTATATAGAGGTGAGGATTATCTTCAAAAACATTAGAAATGCATCATAGTAACCCATTATCGAAGCCATATTTGATGAATTCATCCCAATTAAGTCGACATGGGGAGATATATGAAACATTTCTTCATTATTATAGGTTTTTTGAGAGTTGTTTCCTATGCTATGTGGAATAGACATTCCCATTAAAACATTTGTCTTTGAGGCAATGATGATTATATTATTCATCCCTTACTGGGATGAACGAACATGTAAATTTTTAATGGTGATCCCTTTTTTTAAAAAAAGGGTATCCCCAAACATATAATTTATTGAGATTCATAGGGTACTAAATGGGGAGTGGGGATATTACATCAACCTTCATATCCCTCCTCAGACCAGAACAACTATATTTATTATGATGTGGCTGAGAGGATACCTACTCCCAATCTATGAATCAAATAATAATGTTTGGTCAACAAATGTTTTGGTAGTGTCCTAGCTTTCAAAATTAAATCTAGTGGGACTAGTAATAATGGTGTTGACATGGATACACCAATATCTTCTACACATCTATAATACGAAGATATATTTCTATATCTCTAGGGTATTCCAATAATATAAGGATAGATGAAATCAAAAATAAATTATTTCAAACTGATCAATAAAGTGTTGATATTGAGATGCTGGTTTAGGCCATTTATTCTAGTTTATCTAGTATTAATACACTGTAACTAAATTTAGGGAATGATTTGAAACTGATAAGACAATAATTATAGTTCAAATTACATCCATATTTTGATCCTCTAATCAATACAATTACTGATAATAAATGTGGTTATTAAGAAGAAAAAAAATATGATTTTCATATAAGAATTAATTTGGGTATCTTAGATCAAATTCAACATCACTTTTTAGGCTTATTCCCCATACTAGTTTATGCATCAATTTTTATGTATTCAGAATCAATTCACAACACTTATTATGAATGTTAGGATGGATCAACACCCAATAGGTTAAAGGGAACTATGGGCAATGATATCCTATAAGAACAATATGGATTAAATAAAGCTTCCTTCCATGGATTATTTTAGTGGTTTGACACAAATGAATTCATAATCCTTAATATCATCAGGTATTAATGTTATATTTGAAACGGGAATCCCCAAAGTCATGGATTCTCTAGTCATATACTGTTTAAATAAGGCCACTAGGAAGTTATATTTTATTTGGATAGATAGTGAAGAATCTAAACCCCATGGAAAACATCACCCATAAGCCTCAATAATTCTCATTGATGAGGATACAAAACATCATAAGTCTACACCCAAATAGATGAGATATTGACCCTAGCATTGTGCCTTGGTTGAGGAATTGAGTCCCAAGAATAATATTAATTTCAAGGTGCTTAAGAATTATTCAATGTATGGAGGAGGTTCAAATGATTCCACATTGGACTATTGGTTCCCATAGGACATCCAATTTTATTGGTATTAGAAATTTTCATCAAACATTGTTGGTTTCTGGACCACCCTCTAGAGTGGTGTTGACATTCCTAAAATTGGTAACAAGAAGGCCCCTTAATTCATCAACATTGATACTAACACTATTTTGGAATAAACATTTCCCATTAGAGAAGGAAATGTGGATATTTTCTACTAAAAATAGTGTCATCATCACAAGGTTGGTATACGATATTGTGAATCAAGGTACCATTGAGGGGTTCATCAACCAGTTTCTTAGTAATGAATGGGATGATTTCATCTCTTCCAAATATGTATCATGACGATCCTATTTTAGAATATTATCCTTGGGTTTAAGAATAATGACAACAATTACCACTTTTCATTATTTTATATCTGATGGATGGAATTTGTACACATTCAATCTCAAAAGTACACCACAACTGGTTCCTCAAATGGTGGTACAAAATTGCCCACCCTAGAATAAGGGGAGTTTTATTATTGTTATAAAGTGATGGAGGAACCATATGGGATAAATTCACATTCCCTCTTCATGCCTCTGGGATTTTCTCCCTCAAAGATAAGGACAAATATCCCTCCATATACCATTGGATACCATTAGAACATTGAGATATAGGAAAATCATATTTTTGAATGTGAACTAGAAAAATATTCATACATACTAACATTACTATACATATTAGATATAATATCGTGATTTTATAATTAAAAAACCCCACTACTCTAAAAGAATGTTTTCAATATAGTCCCATAAGTTGTTAGAGGCGATGCTCAAGAACACCTCCCCCCCCCCATTTTATCTATACATGTAGTAAAGGGAATTGTAGATGCAACTATGATGGATACGAGAGTGGATGAATATTGTATAGACACTAAGTAAAAACATCACATTTTTATCACATTGATGAATATATCATCTATGATAGGGCTTATTTGACTCATTTAATTTGTGACTAAAATTGCTGAAATCTTCTCAGTGATATATTTCCACTCCTCCTATGTTGAGTTTAGAGACTTAAATTAAGATATCGATTTATGTAAGTATTCCACACACATGATCATCCCTTTATTTATTGACATGGAATATAGACTATAATGTTCATCTCCTTAAAATATGTTTATATGAAATATATACAAGTTTATCTACCAACTAGAGATTTTAACCTTCACACTTATTCATGTAGAGTAATTGATGGTTTATGAACTGGTTAGGGTGGAACCATCCAATCCATTCGAAGTGGAACATAATCATTTCATTAGTGTTTAGCCTAAATTGGACATAACATAACTTTTCACAAATCTATGAGGTGAGCATCATGGGAGGGGTAAATATCCAATTTATAATGTAGAATTGATCGGAGTTGATGATAATGACATGGTTTTGAATTATGAGATAAAATATACGAATTAAGTCTATACCATGATGGATGGGGAAAAACTACTGGAGGAGATTCTCATATGGATTCACTCAAAGAAGTGGAACCAAGTGGAAATGACAATTCTCCAATGGAAATGGGTGAGTATCCTTAACTCCTTTTATTGACTGTAGTACCCACCAATTAATATATTCACTTATTATATCACATACAATTCCACCTTCATAAATTGAGTATACATCCATAGAGGCTACTATCCCCATACTCTAACTACCATATTTAATGTGGTTTGGAAATTCCTTGGTACAAGTGAGCTTAGAGGGTGATGAGAAAATGATATCCTTGAGTAACATGGATCTAAAGTACATCCCAGATTTAGGTATTGAATCTGAGATGGACCAAGAGTCCCTAGACTAACAATGCATCTCATGGAAGTACATATAGAGGGATATATGGAATATTGTTTAAAAGGATCCCATATAAGATCTACATACAAAATTACATTGGCTTTTCTAATTTTTCATGATAATTGGGTACAAGAGGATTGATTATGAAACAATATTCACTATCATGAATAATATAAGATTGGAATGAGAATAGAAGAAATATTCAAAACCGAAAAAATATATAGAGGAATATATCACATTATCTATGAGTATTAGGATCATTTTTTGATTAGGAGGTCAAATCTTTGACATTAGATGGACTGAAACATAATATCAACAACTTGAAGCAAGTAATGATACGACTTTAAGATTTTTTTGACTATTTTTTATAGGATTACCCTAATTCAGGTTTCCTTTATGTATAATGACGATGGGTCCTAACTATTTTTAATCTTCTATACTTATATATAATGAATTAGGAAAATCTATTTTCCTTGAATTTTTTCAATCTACTCTCTCATTTTTTCGTAATCCAATTGTAATATATGAAGGTTATAAAGGTAAATATAAATAATAACTAAATCCATTTGAGCATATCATGGAAATGGATTATTTGAATCATCATCTTTAAATGCTCGAGTCAAAATAGATATATATTATGTATTCCATAATCACAAAAACATATAAACATAATTATCTATTTACAGGACTAATAAAATGGATCATATATGATAATTATAAGCCTAGTTGATTATAATAGATAAAGGACCACGAAATATAGTCTCCTCCTCAGTGTGTGCACTTATACAGGTATAGATTTTCCATAATTAGTGATGGAAACTTTAACACCATAAGATAATGTTAGCTCTCTTTGAGATGGGACATGGTTTCATCTTGTATGTGTGCTCTTATAAGAGTATTTGATAGATGAATATATTAGAATATGTATCATCCCCATACACTAAAGTTAGATTATTTGTATATGATATATGAGGGACTCAATATGATAAACATCATGAAGGGGAAAATTTTGGTGTGAGGATTAAAATATTTAAAAGTTCTCAGGTACCCTAAACTTATATCATTATTAATTTAACATGAGTTATGAAAACTACATATGGTATTAATATAAGGTTCATCTAATTTATCCCTAGGTTAAGGCACCGCGTTAGAATGTATTGTCTTTTTTTAGGGTCTTATGGGGGACTGCACAAGCTTTCTATATCTTCCTTTAGCACTAAATTTTTCTTATGACTGAGAACGAGGATGCTTAGTGGAAATGAAATTGGTTTTAAGGCCTCAAAATGTGTTTTTTTAAACAAAAAAATTGTAAGTCCTTTCTTATTTCAAAACATTGAACTTTTTCCTAGGTCATACGAAGTTCATGCCTAGTGACTAGAGACCTTAATTTTTCCTAGCCTTCCCTTTGTGGGTTTTCATCATAGAGAGTACTATGTATCTTTTCAATGATATATTAAGGTATTATATGATAGAAAAAAATATTTATGGGGTCTATATCTAGAATTATTTGAGAAAAACATTAGGAAATTTTTATTGAATCACGTAATAAGAAAACCGAACATTAATTGAAGTATAACGTCACTAATGTTGACAATATTGACGAAGGGTGCATACAGTTTAAGGTTATATTGCATGGACCAAAGGTCAATAATGTTTAAAGTCTGATAGATTCGATTAGCTGGTGATAAAGACTACATTGAAAGGGTGAAAAAACTCTATGTGAATGAAAATATCAATGCTAGAATATATGACCCCATATTTGGTTACACACATTTTAGTGATTAGACAATTATGTCATGTGGTGTAAGGTCACATAAAATGGAATGATAAATGTTAAATAATAATATTTCATGTTCTCACTTTTTAAAATTAGTATGATACATAGATACGTGACAATGAGGGTATTCTAATCCACTGGAATAATTTGTTTAGGTAATGTCTAAATCATACCTTAATTTATTTTAATCAGGAAATGGTGAGATCAGAAAAGTATTCATGGGATGAATATTAACCACATTTAAATGATGAGTTCCACTATGATTTTGTTTGGGTGTATAATGAAAATATGAAATTACATTTAATATTAAATATAACATTGGTTTACAGTGTTAATACAGTGTCACAAATGACATTACAAAGAAGAGGTTTCATGTGGAGTCGAATGCACTCATTACTGATAATTATGGAAGGTTTGTGATAATTGAAACTCTTGATTAATGAAGTAGTATTATTGAAAAAAGGATATTCAAAGATTTTTCAAGTAACATAATGGTTACATTTACATTAATTTAACACATTATCAGGGAAGGTATATAGAATGTAATTTCTAAAATATACATTCATGGGATAAAGAAGAATGTCTTATCTAACTTTTTCCTTGAAAAATGGTTCCCCTAAACATAACATATATTTTTCTTCGTATATATAGTAGAACCTATAATATTTGTTCCTTATTGTATTTTAACACTAAATCATGAATAAATTATGAAAAGAGATCAATTAGTGAGAAGTTTCTCATGTTTCCCATTATGGGTTTTTATCCTCACAAGATTTGTATCTATTTATTTATTAGTTTTAGAGTCCTGTAATTTGGATCATTTAGGGTTGGTGATTAAGGTAACACAACTTTCACAGAACATTTTTTGGATTTAAGGTTGTACAACTTTGAAAAAGGGTGAGATGATCTATCCGAAAAGGGTGAAACAAACCTGATATGATAAATCAGTCATGTTATAGGATATAATCCCTCATGAAGTGATGCATATTGTTTAAGGATAAGGTTTTTTGAAGAAATAGTTGAATCAACCCATGTAGTATGGGAATGGAAAACCCTGATGTGAATAGTGGTCCCAATAATACTAAAAACCGTCTCAGATAGGGGGAATATAGTTTAAGTCCATGACGTTCAAAAATTTGATGTGGGGTATGACATGAAAACCTATATTGGGAATAAAAACAAATAACACCCAACATCTACTTAATGGGGAATGATGATGATGTAAATATTTACATGAGGTATTTGAATACGGATGATGAGATGGGACATGTATGTTAAGGAAGACCAATTTCCAAAATTAAAATGAAGAGTTACACAATAATTGTTTCAGGGTGAATGATGATAATATTACCTTATACCTAGGATGAAATCATACCTCTAGTTTCCGATATCAATTATAGTGGAACAAATATCATTTCCAAGTATATGTGTCCCTTGGAGTCGAATTCACTCATTACTAATATCTTTGAATGTTTTACTATAATTTAAGACACATGAATTATGAAATGTGATTTATAGGAAATGTATATTCAAGATATGACTTGAACAATCTAGTACCAAACTAGAAATATTTAAAAAATTGTGGGATATTAAAGGGTAATGAAGGTTGATGTTGATTTTTGGTTGGGTATAACATATATAGTTCTTACATTACTATTCATATTGAGGTAATGGGAATCAAAACATGAATAGTTGTAATTTCAATATTCTATATATAGATTTAGAATATATACCTATAATATTCATTTTTTATTATAGTATATA
Source organism: Viscum album (assembly GCA_963277665.1). Taxonomy (NCBI): domain Eukaryota; kingdom Viridiplantae; phylum Streptophyta; class Magnoliopsida; order Santalales; family Viscaceae; genus Viscum; species Viscum album. The sequence continues at coordinate 121,810,165 of OY728137.1, forward strand.
TTGAAATATGGAGAATCTCTAAGACTTGTTCCAAGGATATGAGATCTTTTTTCTATGGGGGATGATCACTATACCGTAGCTTAGTTCTATAGAAGGGGATAATACCCTACGTAACCATTCATAGATATTATTATAATGAGGGGAAGTTAGTTTATATGGGATGAATCACTCTATTATGTTTAAGGTTAGATAGGGTAGACCATATGTTCATAAATTTAACATTATGTGATTAGGACACGATTGTCAAGTAGTTTTAGGGTTATATGATTATAACAATTATGTTGGTTGATTTAAACTTGGGGTTATTGGGTGAAAAATAAAATAGTTTTTCCACAATACTGAACCCATAAAGGAAAACCTTACATGAATGAGTCAGACCAAACACTAGGATGAAGTAGGAGTTGATTAGAATATATAACTGGGACCAAAATAGATGGTTAGGTTTTCACTACATATCCTATGATAAGAATCAAGACACTTCTAATTATTAAGAAATTGAACCTTTCCATATAGATATGGCTCAAGCATATGAGAGGAAGAGGGAAATTCAAGGATGTTATGGTTGGAGTGAGGGATAAAAACCCTAGGTGAAGTAGGAAAAGCCACATCATCATTGTAGAACCATGTATGGATATGGTAGTTATGAAAGGAATTGGTATAAAATACTTAATAATAACTACATATTCAGAAATTAATTAGAATAATGGAACAAATAGTTTTGGTTTAATATATTTTTACCCAATGTAGAGACTACTATGGAAACACCTTTTATGAATGGGAAGATTACACATTGATAGGTGATTGGATATTACTGTACTTAGTAACCTGGTCTCGGATATGTTGTCTTAACACCACTAAATATCTTAAATTATTTAGAGTTAAGACAAAAAATGTTATTATATATATAGGTTAATTTCCGTGATAATAGGTCAGGTGAATCATGACACTAGAATAGGAGAATCGTAGAATTTACATTACATATCTAATAAAACATTACCCCAATATATTGTGAGATCATGAATATGGAGGAATTTTTTGGCATGGGTTAATGAAACCATATACTGATGATTCTCACATAGAATTGTCTTGTACATTAGGAAGATAGGTCTTATGATATGGAAATCTCAAATCAATTTATGGGAATACTGGGTGGACCATATATCATCTAGTTTAATGTCATATAAAAAGGAATCATATGACTTTAAGAGTTAATATCCAATTATGTGGACCTTTTCAAAGAAATTAAAATTCATATAGAGTTTAATTTTGAACCCAATGATAAATTATAAAAAAATACTTATTAATTAACATTAAATTTTAATATACCTTGTTGTTTCGCACGGAATCCGGGGATGACCTCCTGGACGGGAGATTCAAACGTTCCGATCGGTTTCTAACGGGTTTGTTCGTAGAACCGGAAACATCCAATGATTCCACATCCGTTTGGACCTACTTTCCAAAGGCAGGCGCTCATTAGCTTGTGGACTAATGAGACTTAGGAATTTGCATTGGTCGAGAGGATGGGAGGTCGGACTCATCACACCTTTTTGAGGGGAATTATTTTCTTCTCTGGGACTCTCTTTATAGATTTAAGTTATGTTCGTGAATCCTTATTACATTACCAAGTATAAAATGTGCTTTCCTTTAGTTTTAACAATCAATGATAAAATATGCAAGAAATTTAGAGAATCTTTTATATGTATTCGAGGTTCTTCATCAATAGAGAATCATCTATATCTGTTTAGAGATTCTTGGTCAATGGTATCCTTCAAAACATTTATATAAAAGTCTCTTGGTCATTATGATGACCAGGCTGGTTTTAAAGCCACTCAGTGGGGCACTTGAAGTTTATCGTCATTCAGAAGGACATATATTATTTTAAAGTTGGGATCGAACCCATAAATGGGCTACCTACGTATCCTTTCTTTTGGAAAAGGAATCAGAACCCACGTAGTTCGAGGAATGGGGTATGATGTTTATGATTGATGGATCAAAGATGAATGTCATAATTACTTTTACACTCTAAGCTCACGTGAGTCATGCTCGGTGTGAGAAACAAGAGGTATTGATAAAATTTATACAATTGTGCCATAAAAGATGCAATCATAAGAATTTGTTTGGGGCTTATGTATAGATGACTGCCCAGATAGATGAATGTTTAGGATTTACTTTTAGGGAGAAAATCCATGAACAGGGTCCATAAAGTTATATGTTCTTCATGGAGATTTGAATACTCTAATCTTGGGGCTTACTCCTAAGGAGGATGCCCAAGTTAGGAGGGGACTTATGATTGGGTTTTATTCCTGAAAAGGAAACCCAAATCAAAGGTAAATTATTACTGGTTAAGAGAAGTTTAAAGGGACTTGGAGCTTACTCCTGAAAAGGAAGCCCAAGGTTATGACTGAGTCTTATTCCTGAAAAAGGAGACCCAGGTTAGGGATTAAGGTTTGGGGCTTACTCCTGAGGAGGATGCCCATATTTGAGGTTGGGGTTTATTCTTAAGAAAGATTCCCAAGATTAAAGGACTTGATTGGGGATTACTCCTGAGGAGGATGCCCAAGATTGGGAACTTTAAGAATTTGGGGCTTACTCCTGAGGAAGATGCCCAGATTAAAGGTTTTATCACTGGGGATTATTCCTGAAAAGGAGACCCAGGTTAGGATTCTCTCATCTTAAAGGATGAGGTTGAATGAATGAACTCTCCATATTTTAGTGATATAAGGATATTTAAATCACTAGACTTTGAGAGAGATTCCACAGAATTCCTTTCAGGTAAGAAAGTCAAATCAAGAAATCATGCCATAAATGGATTTGAAGAGTGTCTTGAAGACTGAATCTTGAAAAGGAAAGGTGAAATGTCTTAAGAGGGTTAAAATGGGCAATATGGGCACCCAAAATGATAGGGGCGCACAAGTCTTGAAAGACTCACAAGTCCTGCGGCGGCACGCAAGTATTGGCCGCGCAAGTATACTTGCGCGACACATGGTGTACTTGCGCGATTTTCAATCAGAATTTGAAATACTTGAGTGACTCTTGATAAAAACCTTTAGAATTCCCTTGAGGTTCTTCCAAAAATGGGACGCGCAAGTTATATTGAAGGAATTAAGTCGGCGCGCAAGTGTTTGATAAGTTTCAACACTTAGGCCTTCCTTCTTCTCTTTAGATCTTCCGTTCTAGGTAAGAAATTACCTTAGAAGTGTTTCGGAAGCTTTGAGAAGAGACTTGGGCGTCGGGAGCTTCAATCCGAGTTTCTGGAAAAAGATCCTCTCGAATGGGGGGCCCACAGGGTCTATTTATAGGCAAAAGAAGACCCAGGGCAGTTACCGGGCGGTTACCATTTAGGCCGCGCAAGTCACCTGCGCGACCAAGGTAGCCGCGCACGTATACTTGCGCGGCAGTGGTATAACTTGCGCGGTGGATTTCCTGTTGATCCTTTGTTCATGCCTTTGTCGATTTTTCATGTTTTCTTCAAAGGATGAATCACTTTCAGCTGAGATATTCCCTTTTCCGATCTTTAGATTCTGTGACGAAAGGAGCGTCAACAAATGTCCCCCCTCAGAGTTGGATCCGGAGAGAAATGAGGATTTGACTCTGAGGAAATCGAATCCCTCCAAAGGAAAAGGGAGGGCGCGCAAGTCTTTCAGTGCGCAGAGGGCGGCGCGCAAGTCTGCGTCGCGCAGGCCTTAAGCGCTCTGGGTGTGGCATGCAGGTAGGCTTCCTGGCCTATAAATACATGGCCTCACCTCCGTTACATGCATCTGGATTTCCGGATTTCTCGAGCTCTCGCCGCGCAAGTCTTCCTCGCCGCGCAAGTCTCTTGTTTTCACTGTTTCCTCGCTGCCGCTCTACTCTCAAGGCAATAGGGCTTGCGCGGTAATACTTGTGCGACAAAAACTTGCGCGGCACATGTATTACTTGCGCGACATCTCCATACTTGCGCGACATCTCCATACTTGCGCGCCTTAATGCCTTAGCCATTTTTTCGAATTCTTTCACAAATTTTATGAAAAAATAAACTCATTTAGGAGTTAAATTTATTCAACTCCTGTGCAGATTCAATGGCTCTTAGACCTGGATTAATTGATGAACTGGCTAGCAAGAGGATAGATGATATGATGGATATCATTGGCCCTGATTACTATTCTTTCAAAGACAGTACTCTTCCAGATTTGACTAAGTATCTGAAGAAATATCATCGCGACTTTCCTCACTGCACTTATCTACCTTTGTATGGTCATGGTCATCTACAAGAAGTCATTATTCCATAAGTAAAGAATTATCTTCCATTTTCGTGGTTTCAGAATTATTCCAATTTTGCTTCAGCAAATATCTCAGGCGGAGGAGTATTTCAAACTGCTGGAACAGTGGAGAAGGCTTATGTGATGCATCATAGCCCTTGCACACCAGATCTGAAAAAACATACACCTGAGATTCAACCACATTGTCATCCTTCAATCTTCCGAAATGCTCAGATGGATCAATCCAAAGGCTGGAAGAAAAGTTGGGATTTCCGTCCTGGGGGAGGTGTGAAGCCAACTTGGATGTGGGTATACTGGGTGCGACAGACTTGCGCAGAGTTTATTGAGGATCTGAAGAGAGCTGCAATATATGAGGCTGTTTGGGTTGGGCAAACATATATTTACAGACATGATAACTTCGTGCCAGAGATACTTAGCCACTGGAGCCCAGCGACTAATTCTTTCCATTTGACTCATGGAGAAGTAGGTATCAGTTTGTGGGATGTCCACAAGATTTCAGGAGCTCCAATCTTTGGCGATATGTATGATGAATTCATTCCTCCCAAGGTGACTTGGAATGATCCAGAGAAGACTCCTGCTTTGGCTCGAGAATTATTTAAAATCTTTCACAGGCTCAAGAGTTCCGAGACCTCATTAACTCATTTTAGAAAAGATATTCATCCGGAAGAATGGATGAATGTGTTTCTTACTGAGAAGAAAGGGATAGAGCCAAAAGACAAAGGATCCAAGAAAAAGAAATCCAAGGATACCCGGCCCAGACGTCCTACCACTTGTCCAAAACCAGAGAAGAGAGGAGCTCCTGGCACATTCTGGCCAACTCTAGAAGCAGGAGAGTTTGAAAAATGGGGATATGAAGTGAATCAAAGAATTCCAAAGAAAACTCGTCTGGCAGGTTTCTTGGCAATGTGGCTCAGTGTTTATCTCTTGCCGGTCAGGGATTCGAAGGGAGGCGTTAGGCCAGGGACCTTCGTCATTGCGGCCAAGTTGGCTGAGGGAAAAATGGTTGGGTTAGCTACCCCCATTTTAGCAAAGATTCACAGGAGTTTACTTCACGTCTTCCAGGGTAAATCTCATTTAAGAATAGTGGTACCATTCCAGGTTTTGTGGGGATGGATCGCCACTCACTTCAGGACTTACAATGTACAGAATGGATTACAAATTCCTGGAAGCTCTTTCAGACCGTCAGTGCAAGCATTCTCTGGAATTGCTCCATTATATGTTAATGGTTATGACATGAATGTAAGACTAAGCATTTATAAGGAATTCAACTTCTTTCCTTATGGAAGTCCGCCATCCGGGCGGTTTGTTGATGATGGGAAAGCCCATTTGGATTTGAGGGAATACATGCTAGCTTGCAGGGATGGCGTGTTAGTAGCCAGGATTGATGGAGAAATCATATGCGAGGCCTATGCTCCATATAGATTTGCACGCCAATTCAAATGTTTTAAACAGATTGTTGTATCCCCTCCAGTACATGTCAGGTTAGAGCAACATCCGATGGTTTCTCGACAACTATGGTTGCTGACATCAAGAGAGAAGACTCGGGCAGTATTTGACCTACCAGTTGAAAAAGAGGCACATTATCTGACTACATTTTATGCCGAACACTGGATAACATCATACCCTAAAGGGATATTGAATCACCCAGTATATCAAGTGGGAAAGAGGAAGAGGACTGTAGAGAAAGAAACTCTTCCTCATGAAGGTGACGCTTCTCCACCTGACATAGGTTCAACAGACTCCTTTTCTAGAACTGATTCATCGGATTATCACGATGGGGATGATGAGGCACAACCGGCAGCAAAGCGGTTTCGTGCCCGATATAATCCTCCGGCCAGAGTTAAAAGACCCACTCCATCAGCTCCTGGTGAGTTATTTGATTGTAATAACTTCAATCACTGCTACTTTATAAAGTAATAAGCCTTACTTTCTTATTCTCTATCTGTAGTTGCAGGAGTCGGGAAGAAATTAAAATAAAAAATTGTATGACCTTCCTCACAGCCTTTATATCTAAGACCAGAGGCTGTTCAGCTATGGCAGAGCTTATACTGTGATATTGAGACCGCCTGGCTGGATTTGTGTGAGGGCCTACAACTTCCTGGGATAGGATATCTTCTAGCTTCTAAAGACCTTCAATACGGAGATAACCCCAATGAAGTGCGAGCTTACATCAGAGGGCTGGAAATGCTCATATATGCCACTGATAATTCGGTTCCTATCACCTGGCGGGTGAAGGAAATGATTGATCGTGGCACCACTGAGGGGGCTGGTGGTTCTGGAGATGAGGAATGGAAAGAGTACGTGGCTCCTGAAGATGTAAGTTTTCTTTCCTTATTTTCTTTGCAACTTGATTTTAGTTGAAGCTTTGTTACTTAAGGAAGTTATTTTCTTCATCTTGCATCTTGCAAAGAAAGGAACCGGGGTTCCTTCGCCACAATATAGCCCTGGTGGTACTGCTATCGGGGCTGCTGCTGATTCTCCTCGTGAACCAGGCGAGATATCTCCAGGCCAGCAGGCCATGAATGAGGCACTGGACATAGCCTTTCATTCGCCAATCCAAGTGCCAATAAGGGAGACTACTGATACTCCGAAAAAACAAAAGAAGCTAAGGCAAAGAAGGAGGAAATCCATATCTAAACGTTTCATTAATAGTGGTAAGTCCTTCAAACAATCATGAGTTTATACCCATAATCATATGGTTACTCATATTTCTGAGGATTGCAGGGGCTTCTTCAATTTCCCCCTTGAGGGAAGGGACTGATCCTTCTTCAAAGGTCGTGGAAGGTGCTGTAGAACAATCACAGACCCAGGCTGACTTGGTTGCTCCTGGAGAAGAGCTACCATCCATTCCCAGTATCCCTCTTATCACTAAAGATGTTGTCCAGGGTCAGGGGTTGCAGGACATAAGTCGTCAAGAAGACGTAGCAAATGTTCCCACTGGTGAGACTAACCAAGATTCTGAAGTATCATTGGATGAAATGATGAATCAAGGAATGACTTTTGATGAATTTTATGATCATGCTAAGTTGTCATGTGATTTAGAAGACCTTGGGCGTGAGTGCTACCCCTCGCCCAATTTTTTTTTAAAAAATATACTTCTAACCATGATGGAAAATAATATGCAGTTTCTTCCGTAGAAGCCGCTGAACTGCCAATGCCCGAAGAGGGTGTGGACACTGATGTCAACCCTATCATTGCAGAAACATTAGCTCAAGTAGAGCTAAATCCAATAAACTCTCCTGAGACCCATCTTGAAAATCCTGTTGAAACTGGGAAAGATAAGGAGAAGTCTTCTCAGGTTGCTGAACCACCATTGGGTAATGGATAACAATATTTGTGATTGTACTTTATTCGCAAGACAATCCATTCTTTTGTTATCCTTTGAAGCTGACTAAACCTTTCAATTAATCATGCAGGACCATCAACTGCAATGACTAGACCCAAAGATGAGGCCTCAGCCTCTGCCCCAACGGGAATTGAAAGTGAAGAAGCACAAGTCAGGGGGGAAAGGGCCGGACAAGGCACCTCCCTAAGTGCGCTAATTCCAGATTACATACCCCATTCTGACGATGATATTGAATCAGATCCAGATATGCTTTAAGAATTTAGTTATTCACGATGTAAGGCATGGAATAACATATGGAACATCATATCGGAGGTGCCTTTAGAAGAGGTACCATAAAAAATTTCCCGATTGTCATCCCAATTTGTTATAATGGGACTTGGTGGTTTTGGGTATGAAAAGATCCATGCTGCGGCGAAACAGATCATTTTCAGGAGGGAGCAAGTGCAGACATGTCGCGAAGATTTGACCAGAGTGAAATTGTCAGTCAATATAGGCGAATTTGAGGCTGCGATATCCCAGGCTGAAGCTGATTATGCTGTCAAGATGAAGGATCTGAAGCAAAAAATCAAAGAAAAGGTTGTCCAACAGGTGCAACTCCAGCAACAGTTAGATGCTGTTACTGGGGAACTTGATCAGCTTAATAAATCATTGGATGAAATTCATATGAATGGCATGAAAGCCATCGCAGATGCTAAGAATGCACTTCAGCAAGCTGAAAAGAGTGAAGCTGGTCAAGTGCACGAGCTTCAAGTAACTGCTGATAAGGCTCAGGATGCTATACATCAAATGAAGACTTATGTTGACAATCTTCTGTAATTTCTTGAAAGAGAGAAGAGACTCCAGTCTGTGGATGTCCTTCTAACTCTTGTGTATCAATGAAAAAAAACACTTTTGTCTTCAATCATTTGTACCTGCATTATTCCATTACCTACTTCAAATTTACTTAAGCCAATGGGCTTAGTAATCATAGTTTGATTTTTACTAGGATTATTACAAATAACCCTACAAACTTTGAATCTTTTAACTGATGAATATTACCTAAATCATACAAAAAATGTATATTTAGTGAGCTGGAACTTGACTTTTATTCAGAGTTCCTTTGTCTTTTGTGTGGGCAGTTTAAAGTCATGCACGTCGGACATAAAGGGGCTAATGTTTAAGGTCGAAATAGATTTGACCGAAAATGGATTAAAAATGGATTCAATTCCTTGACAATTTATATGAAAACATATTACCATACTCAAGTATGAGAGAAAAAATGTAAACTATGGCTTAAGAATATTTGAATCTGAGGAATGATATGAAAAATAGCTAAAAGGCATTAGAAGAAGTAGTTCCCAAGAATGAAGTTACTATTATTTAACAAAACCCGTTAGGGGGTTGAAATATGCAGGGCCACCTATGGGAATTGGCTGCATAGTCAAATAAAATAGCATCTTTTGGCTGACAAGTCTATTATGTGGACTGTTTATGCATGGCCACCTATGGGCACGTGCTGCATAGTCAGGCAAAAGAACTCCCAGAAATTTACATTCCTAGTGCTAAAAGCCAGTGAAAGTTTATGGAGATTCAAATTTTCTAAAGCATAGAGTTTGTTGTATGGAAAGAGGTACTTGAATAGGGAGAAGATATTTCCAAATAAGAATATCGAAGAACTGGATGAATATCACTCCTACGAAGGTCTGACCCAAACATAGGGAAGAAGAATAAACCATAGACTTGAATACTTTCAGATCATGAAAAAGGATATGGGACAAATATGTTAAGGATGGCTATATTTTTTTTCGCGGATCCCTACATATTTTTGTTTAAGACAAATAAGGACAAAAGAGGCATTCTTCCCAAGAATGAAGTTACTATTATTTAACAAAACCCGTTAGGGGGTTGAAATATGCAGGGCCACCTATGGGCATTGGCTGCATGGTCAAATGAATAGCATCTTTTGGCTGACAAGTCTGTTATGTGGACTGTTTATGCAAGGCCACCTATGGGCACGTGCTGCATAGTCAGGCAAAAGAATTCTCAGAAGTTTGACATTTTTGTGACTAGAAGTCATGAAAAGGGTTATAAAGATCTGAAAATATTTAAGGTTAGGATTATAATACATAAAGATGGGTATTGTCCAATGTATATAGAGATACATGGGTCAATGAAAACCATAATCATGTTGTGGCTGGGTCCTGAATTGAAACTTGGACTTCACTACGTATCTCATAAGAATGAGAATCAAGCCATACGTAGTTCTTGAAATGCAGTTTAACGTCGTGCAGGACGAAAGTATGAGTGATCTTAGTTTAGGGTCATAGAATTTGGACCATAATAATGAATAAACAGTGTTTGTTTTCATGAGGACTTTTCAGCCAAGGGACTGAAAGTGAAATTTGGGGTTAGGCCCAAAAGACTTGGGACTGTATTTGAGGGACACTCGAATGTTCCTACGTATCCCATAAGGATGGGAATCGAGTCCACGTAGTTCTAGAACTACCCTTTGTACAAATTTGGTTTGTACATGTGAAGGGTGAAAGGGGACTTTAGTGCAATGATGGTTTAACCTGAGATAAAAAGTTTAGGCATTACCATGTATGCACGTAGTCTTTTGAAATGAAACATGATTGAAAAAATCAATGTCAATAATGGTTCCTTCTCAAATGAGGAAATCAAAAAAAAATTGTAGTTTATTGTCGTACCGGACAAAAGTGTTGTATAGTTTAACGTCATATAACAAGGACAAAAGTGAATCAATGTAAAGATATTGATTCCAGGGGTGGTTTCACAAATCAACATCATATGAGGTTGTGGTGAACCGATGTGAAGAGATTGTTTTTTGGGCTTGAACCCTGGGAGGTTGCCTACATACCCAGCCTGGAGGGTAAGGATCAAAGTCCGTGTAGTTCAATTAAAGAATGAATCAATGATCAAGTTGTTCTTGTGGACAATGATCTAATAAAAAATATTGTTGGGAATTACACATGGTTAGTGGCCCAAAGTGAGTGTTATGGTTGATGTTCGCTCTAAGATCACGTGAGTCATACTCGGTGTGAGAAACAAGAGGTAATAACAACCTTAACGATGTACAGTTTAATGTCATATAGGACATAAAAAGGGGACTATACAGTTTAAAGTCTTGCAGTTAGGACTATTGGTGCTGCACAGTTTAGTGTCATGTAGCAGGGACAAAATACAGTTTAATGTCATGTAGGACATATCAAGGATTTTTTGTACAGTTTAGCGTCATGTAGTTAGGATGATGGAGATAAAATAGTTTAACATCATATTGGACGAAAGGGGGACTGTGCAGTTTAATGTCATGCAGTAAGGACAAAAGAGTGTACCATTTTAACGTCATGTCGGACGAAGGTGCGAAATAGTTTAAGGTCATATGCATGGACCGTGAATGGTGCAGCTTAATGTCATAATGGACTTTTGAGATTATATAGTTTAACGTCTTTCTGGACGTGAGGGACTTTTATAAAGTTTAGCGTCATGTAATTTAGGACGTCACAGTTTAACGTCTTGCTGGACATAAGGGATTTGCAAATAGTTTATGGTCATATACATGGACCAGGGATGATGCAGTTTAAGGTCATGCGGGACGGTTTAGGGAACTTTTTCACCGTTTAATGTCGTGTGGGACGAAGCTGCAGTTTTAAGTCATACTGGACCATTGCTGTATAGTTTAACGTCATATAGCAAGGACGAACTGGTGCTGTACAGTTTAAAGTCATGTAGCTAGGACTAAGGTGAACCAATATGAGGATATCAGTTCTGGGGACTTTTTACAGTTTAACGTCATGCAGGACGATGAAAGTGCCACACAGTTTAATGTCATGTTGCTAGGACACAATATAGTTTAATGTCATCTCGGACAAAATATAGTTTAATGTCATCTCGGACATTGAAGGTGACACAGTTTAACGTCATGTTGGACGAAGTTGCAGTTTAAGGTCATACTGGACCATTGCTGTATAGTTTAACGTCATATAGCAAGGACGAACTGGTGTTGTACAGTTTAAAGTAATGTAGCTAGGAATAAGGTGAGCCAATATGAGGATATCAGTTCAGGGGACTTTTTACAGTTTAACGTCATGCTGGACGATGAAAGTGCCACACAGTTTAATGTCATGTTGCTAGGACACAATATAGTTTAATGTCATCTCGGACAAAATATAGTTTAATGTCATCTCGGACATTGAAGGTGACAGAGTTTAACGTCATGTTGGACGAAGTTGCAGTTTAAGGTCATACTGGACCATTGCTGTATGAACCAATTGTAAGAGTCTTGGTTCTGGGAACAATATTTTGTGTTTATAAAAAATACTTCTTCAGAAATCTGGCATTAGTTGGAGTCGTGATGTGTTCTCCATCCATTGAGATCAGAGAATACGCTCCATTGGAGTAGACCTTATGTATTGAATAAGGTCCTTCCCATTTTGGTTCAAGTTTGGGAGGCTTCTTTCCTGGTATCATTGGTGCTCTGAGAACCAATACCAATTCTCCCGGAATGAATGAACGAAGACGAACTTTTTGGTTAAAAGCTCGTGCTATCCGATTCTGATAGATTTCCAAGTGGTGCAAAGTGCACAATCTTTTCTCATCTAACTGTTCCAATTCATTCAACCGCTTTTGGGATTGCTCATCTGTTGACAACTGATCACAAATGGCTATTCTGAGTGAGGGCAATTGAACTTCAATTGGCAAGACTGCTTCTGTTCCATATACCAATGAATATGGAGTAGACCGTGTTGCATTGCGAGTGGTAGTCCGATATGCCCATAAAGCATAATAGAGTTTATCAGGCCATAACCTCTTATCTTTATCCACCATCGTTTGCAGTATATTTGAAAGAGTCTTGTTGAAGGCCTCTATTTGGCCATTAGCCGCTGCATGATATCGAGATGAATGGTTGGACTTAATTTTGTATTCTTGATACAATTTCTTTACCTCAGAAGAACAGAAGTTGGTGCCGTTGTCCGTCAATATGGTATGAGGGACACCAAATCTAGTAATGATGTTAGACTTGATGAAGCTAACAATGCATTTAGAACTGACTTCTTTGAGAGGTACTGCCTCTGCCCATTTGGAAATGAAATCAGTAGCAGTAAGAATGTACTTAAACTGCTTGGCCGTAGCTGAAGGGTAAGGTCCCACCACATCCATTCCCCATGTGGAAAATGGCCATGAGTATTTAGCTGTATGAAGCAACTCTGGAGGTTGATGAATGAAGTTGGCATATACTTGGCATGAATGACACTTCATTGTGAAATTAACACAATCTTGTATCATTGAAGGCCAGAAGTATCCAAGCCTTCGAATTTGATCAGACAGTCTATGTCCGGACTGGTGGGCACCACATACTCCTGCATGCACTTCTTTTATGACAACCATTGTCTCTTCACCATCAATACATCTGAAGAGAACTCCATCAAAACCACGTTTGTAGAGAATTTTCTCGAGGTGGTTTGGACCATCATAAAGAGTAAAATTTACCACACGTCGCCGAATTTGTTCATTCTCGGCTCTATCAGGTGGAAGTGTTCTATTTTGAAGGTATTCCCTGATAGGTGACATCCATCCTGTAGTATGACCATACGGTTCAGGAATGGGACTAATTTCATTAATTTCCATTGTTCTGACTTGAACATAAGGTGAAATTGAACGACGGTGGGCAATAGAGATGGTTGTCTCGTCCCGATTTGGATCTGCTAAATCTGTGGCTATATTAGCCAGTGCATCAGCTTGAGAAATTTGTGATCTTGGGAAATAAGAAAATGTCAGTTCTGAAGGGAATTCCGATATTAACTCTCTGACGTAATCATACAAAGGGATTAATTCTTCTTTTCTGATGGCATAATCCCCATTGACTTGTTTGATTACCAGGTCTGAATCACCTTTCACCTTTAAGTGATTCACTTGTGCTTGAAGTGATAACTCCAAGCCTGTAATGAGAGCTTGGTATTCAGCTTCATTATTGGTACCACCTTCCCACAACAAAAAGGAATAAGGTAACACTGCCTTATCTGGAGAAATGAGCACAATTCCTAAACCAACTTTGTTGAATTTAGGATTTTCCATTTTCTTCCCTGTTGGACTTCTAGAAGCACCATCAAAATACATTTCCCATGTTTGAGGACTCTCTTGAATAGAGAAAACTTCCTCATCAGGGAGTTCAATATCTGAATACGTGTCTTCCACAGAAGGATGTTCAGCCAGGAAATCAGCCAGAGCTTGGCCCTTAATTGCCTTTTGAGACACATACTGGATGTCGAACTGCTGTAGAATAACCTCCCACCTTGCCAGACGTCCTGTAAGCATTGGACGACTAAGGATGAATTTGAGTGGATTATTACGAGATACCAATTGGACCTCGTGATGTTGCAGGTAGTGTCTCAGTTTCTGAATTGTAAAGATTAATGCTAGGAAGCACTTTTCAATACTCGAATACCGGGTTTCTGCTTCAAGCATAGTTCTACTGAGATAGTAGAGACTATTTTCATTCCCAGCATCATTCTTTTGAGCGAGAAAGGCACCCAATGATTGCTCTAAAGCTGTCACATAGAGGATAAGAGGCCTACCCTCAACAGGTGTCATGAGTACTGGTGGACTCAAGAGGTATTTCTTGAGAACATCAAATGCTTCTTGACATTCTTCAGTCCACTGGTAAGTGACTCCTTTCTTCAATAATTTGGTAAAGGGTAAAGTTTTTCCTGCCAAATTGGCGATGAAACGCCGAATATAGGCTAAGTGTCCTTGAAGTCCTCTGAATTATTTCAAATTCTGAGGAGGTGACATACCAAGGATTGATTTGGTCTTCTCAGGATCGACTTCAATACCACGATGGCGTACAACAAAGCCGAGGAATTTTCCTGAGGTTACCCCAAAAGCACATTTTAAGGGGTTCATCTTCAAATTATGTTGTCGAAGCTTGTGGAATACGACTTCCAAATCAGCCAAGTGATCAAAACGTTGTTTGGAATTAACCACCAGATCATATACATAGCATTCAACAAATTTCCCTAGAAAAGGTTTGAAGATACGATGCATGGCGCGTTGATATGTTGCACCTGCATTCTTTAAACCAAAGGGCATCACCCGGTAACAAAACACACCTTGAGGAGCTCTGAAGGCTGTATATTCCTCATCTTTTGGGGCCATTCGTATCTGATTATATCCAGAATATCCATCCATGAAAGAAAGTACTTCATAGCCAGCCGTCACATCAATTAAGAGTTCTGTAATCGGAACTGGGAAATCATCTTTAGGACAATACCGATTAAGATATCTGAAATCGATGCAAACCCTAAATTGTCCGTTCTTCTTCTTTACAGGGACAATATTAGCCAACCACTTGGGATATTGAACTTCTCTGACGAAGTTATCTTTGATAAGCTTATCCACTTTAGCCTCGATTTTGGAAGCATAGGTTGGGTGTGTTCTTCTCACGGCTTGCTTGAATCCTCGATGTTCTTTTGGAAAACCCAAATGATGGGTGGCAACATCAGGATCAAGGCCAGGCCTCTCTGTATAATTCCAAGAAAAAATATATTTATTTTGCTTTAGAAAAGAAATATACATCTCTTGTTCTTCAAGGGTCATGGCCGCACTAATTAAAGTGGGGCGTGGATCTTTCTCTGTACCCAGATTTACTTCTCTGAGTTCATCCACAGTGGTAGAGATACCCTCTTCAAATACTGGAGGAGCATCTCTAAGATCTTCTTCTTCCTCTTCATCATGTGTTATTTCTTCCGTTTCTTCTTGCAAAGTAGATGAAAAAACGAAATTCTCATGATCATAAGAGATGTCAAAATTTTCACATTTTGAAAAAGAAGCTTCCATTTCCGACCCTATTGATGAAAAAAGGGTCTTCTTTGGGAAATAAAGAGGAGACGATGGATTGAGAATCGACATCAATGTTCACCTCTGGTGTTGCTATAACTTCTTCTGGCCTGATTAGCAAAGTATATACTTGTTGGATTTCAGAAGACGAAATGAAAACGTCACCACTTATGCTTTCATCACTGCTTGGTAAGTTACCAATTTCTCCCATGTTGTCTGGCTCGATTGCCGTAATTGACATTATGTATCTTTCCATAAGAGTATTTTGATTTGGGACTATTTTGTCAATTTGACTGATAGGTAACACATAATCTGTACTCATATGTAAAAATGGATTTACTGGAATTTTTTCCAAACCATATGGAGCATTAACTTTGGTAATTTCCTTCATGGTAGATTTTTCTCTTCCCTTCATGTGATAAAATGCCGCCTCAATGTATTGAGACTCACATGTCTTGAACGGGGCCTTATCACCATACAATGTTCCAACTTGACCATCGAAACAGTATTTGAGACATTGATGGTATGATGACGGAATAGCTACATGCTGATGTAGCCAGGGTCTTCCAAGAAAGATATTGAAAGCTGAGTCTTGATCAACAATCATGAAATCCGAATTGGAAACAAGATCTCCAAACTGAGTTCTGAGCGTAACTTCTCCCAGTGGTTCTTGTTCATTTTTATCATATCCTTGCAACATCATGGTAGAAGGAGATAAATCAGATTCCATGAGGCCCAATCGACGAAGTGTGCGAATGGACATGAGGTTGACTCCTGAACCATTGTCAATAAAAGCTCTTCGAAAATCTATACCATTGACTTTTCCAGATAAGTACAAAGGTTTTATGTGCCCATGCACAACATCATCTTAATCTTTATCAATAAAAGATATCACTGCATGGCATTCTGTAGGATTATTCTCTATGTGATAAATTTCAGCTGCAACAATTTCAACTTCAAACTCCTGAGGACTTGACAAAGCTTCGATGAGTGCTTCCCGAAGATATCTTGATAGATTCAAGGCATCCAAAATTGATAATTTGGCTGGTACTTGGGCCAAGTGTTTCAATATATCATACTTTTGATCTAGAGGTCTGCGTTTCCCAATATGAATATGTGGTTTAGCATGTACCTTGGAAGCAGATGCTTTGGAAGCTGATGCATCTTGTATTGAAGTTGGCAACATCTTTGGTTTTGGAAAATTAGACTGATTAGATCCATTTACTTGCTGAGATAAAGAAGATGGAACCTTTAATCGGTCTTCCAAAATAACTGTGCCGAAGCTGAGTTGGCCATTGGCATAAGACCTTGCTTGTTCTTTTTGAGCTCGCTGAAGGGCTCTACCACGAGTTTCTGCTGCATATACAGTGCTAGCAGGGGTAGAATTAGAGTAGTGGCTTCAGAAATATCCACGTCTTCCCCTATATCCTGAACCTCTAGAATTTCCTTGGGTTCCCTTATTTGATACAGGGAATTCAGGCTCATCAAGACTGGAATATGAATCTGTTAATTGAATCATATTAACAGAACCAAAGATTAACTCTTTGTCTGATAACGACTTTGCCTGGTTAGCCTGTTTAGGCTGTGCCGTTTGGTGGGACGGTGCCCGTGGCTTTGAAGTAGATGGCATGAAATCTGCCAGAGTCAAAGACAATTTAGGCTTTGATGCATACTCATCTTCTCCTGATTCCTCTTTCTTCTTTGAATTGCGCTGCCCTTTTGAGGATTTGTCTTTTGATGGAGGCTTTACTGCAGCTTTTGTAGGAGACACAATTGGCTTCTTCAATTGTGTTCTCAAAATGGAATGAGTCCGATTGATTGTCTTTCTGACCATCCAATCATCATATTTTTTCGCAGTTTTGCTTTTTACTTCCTGCCACTCGCCTCCTTCTTCTGGATCTGTAGCGGTAATACACGCTACATGAGCTGAAGAACCCTTCAATTTGACTTGTCCCAAGTCGACCATCTTTTGCAGGAGGTCTTTAAAGACAAAACACTCCTGGATGGGATGCCCCAACATTTGATGAAAGAGACAATAATTGGGACGGTCTTCATCTCCTTCCTTGTTTGGCCTCTTCGGCCCTGGTAATTAAACCAAATTATTTTCCAGAGCTGAAATGAAGTAACCAGGAACTTGCTCACTTCGGAAAGAGTATGTTTTACTCTTCATATCCTCAAATTGTTTTCGTCGTTGATCTTTTTGATCATTTGGACGAAACAACCTTTGTTGTTGGCGTTCAGGAGGTGGAGCCCTTCGAGAAGATGAAGGTTTTGAAGTAGAAATAGGTACAGGTGCCTGTTTAAGAATAACTGTAGAAGTTTCTGCTTTACCCATTCTTCTTCCTGTATCTGATGGAATTACACGAGATTTAACCTTAGCCTGTATAAGGGAATCTTCAATCTGTTGAGCAATTGAAGAAAGGTCTCGAAACCCTCCTGTGTATTTCACAGGGATCAATGGCGTGCGTAATTCGTCACGCAAATTTTCCACACAGATTTGCAACAATTCCTCCTGAGGGAGTGATAAACTCAAGGAATACGTTAATCCCTTCCAACGAGCAATGAAATCAGAGACTCTTTCATTCTCCCTTTCCTTGCAGTTTGTAAGATCGAAAACTGTCGTTTTTGGCAAAGTTGAGCTAAACTGAAGAAGGAATTTTTGACGAAGATCCTCCCATCCGATGACTGACCGGGATTTAAAGCTTGTATACCAAACAAAAGCTGGTCCTTGCATGGTTCGCATGAAGCATCTGAGTTTCACTGCTTCTTGCTGCTATGGAGTTCCCATCATAGGATCACAACAAGACACGTAATGCGTCAAATGTTGTTCAGGGTCGCCTGATCCATTGAAAGTAGGGAAAATAGGGTTTCCAAAACTGGATGGAGGAGAAATTGAGTCTACCCATTCAGGGTAAACTTTCTTTTCAGGTTGAACTTGCGCCCGTTTCCCTTCCATAGTTTCTAACCGAGCTGTTAATGACTCAATAGTAGTTATTAACTTTTGAGAAATGTCAGGTTGAACTTGGTTTTGGGTAGGTGCAATGAATGGAGCTTGGACAGACGTGGTGGTTGGTGCTGCAACTGATGGTAGTGCTGCCAACCGTTGTTGCGTTTGACCCATAGGATTAGACCTCTGTGGGTGTACTGATAAAGGAGGATATTCTTGATCCATCTCAGTAGTTACAACAAATTCCTTCGGCCGTCGGACTTCAGCATTCTTAAGAAGAAGACTACTCTGAAGTAGTTCTGCATTCAACCTTCTTAATTCTTTCATTTCTTCCTCCTGTTGTGCAAACCTTTGATCTAATGAGAGATATTGACCTCCTTCAGAGGAAGGGTGAGAAGTAACCTGATTCATTCCTTTCCCCTTATTGGATCCTTTTCGGAGAGGGGGAAGTGGGTTACTTGAAGGAATACCCAAATTTTGGGTAAGCCTTTGATTACGTGTGTGCACACCTTCTTCATTTAGGTCTGTGTGCGCGACTTCTTGAGCAGGAACCTATTCGTCTGATCCCTCTGATTGAGCCTCATCTGGTGAATCAGCAGCAACGACATTGATGACATTAATGGATGTATATTGCATGGAATCCTTTCTATCAGCATTTCTGTGATATTGTCTCCTTCTATGTCCATGATGAGACATGGAATTCCGTTGACTTGATCCCTCAGGAATTTCTTGGAGAACCGTCACTTGGAGAGAATCTCCTGACAGCTTGGCTCTTCGTTCTTCTTGAGGCTTATTCCCTAATCGAGAGAATACTGACTTTCTCTGAGGGAAGGATTGAATATTTGAAAATGTCCCCAGTCCGGTGGACTAGGGATGTTCCTGCTGCTTCCGCTCAACTCCTCGAATCCCATTCGTTGACTCTGAGGGTTGGGTTAGAGAAGTCCCCAGTCTGGCAAGCTGGGGTGTCTCTTGACATGCTATGTCTGAGATCTTCTTAAAATCTCTCTTGATCTTGCGAATTTTAGTTCGGAAATTAGCTGGATGCATTAACCTGTATCCACTTTTATCACCTGGTTCAACAGACCGTTGGATGATTTCCGAAACTTCTGTCATTTGATGACGTGTTTGCCCCAGACGAGAGGCTTGTGAAATATTCTCGCCTGCTTGATGTAGGAGCAATTCAACAACCTGTTCTCTATATACTTGATTTTGAGAGGAACTAGTTGAAGCTTGTTCTTGAGCAAGCTTTTGATTATGAACAAAGCCCATTGACTGTGGCTGTCCATGGGCAATAACATTGCATGAGACCATTTTCGGCGGGCTTTGCTGACCGGAAAGCACTGTGAAATGTAGTGCTCCGTGAACACCCCATCCTCTGATATGAACATCAGATGGAGCATTGGCAATTAACTGACGCAATCTTCTTAGTGCGCCAAGGCATGAACGTTGAAGGGTTCTCTGTTGCTTTTCAGCCTTCGAATACCGAGAGACTGATAGAGATGCCAAATCAATCTGGCATTGTAACCCTTCTATTATCTTAAGATGATTTTCATATTCATTGTAAGATAATACCTTCTTCTTTAATTGACAAAGAGTTTTCCATATGTTGAGATGAATATCATGGATTCCATCATCCGTCAACATCTTTGGAATGTCGTACTGGGAATCAGCCAAAGGCCAAAACATGACTGGTACTTCACCTTTTTCCAGTTTTTTCCTCATGTTCAGCATTTCCTCTTTATCATTAAATGAATATTCTTCTACCTGTTTGGACCAGAGTTGGTGTTTCCTTGTTCCTTCATCGGATTCAACAAGATTGGTAGAGAAATCACTATTCATGCTGGAAGATGAATGACCCAGGGATGGTTCGGAGAATAACCTGAACCCTAGGATATCTTCTGATGGAGAAAGAGTTTCACCTGCTGATAGTAAAGCATCAGACATGACTGATTTTACGTTTGCAAGTGCCTCGAGATAGGAGGGCTTTCTCGTCACTACATTGACTTTTGAAGAATTTTCGAGACAATGTGAATCACTACTGCGGAGAGGACTTTCGCAGCGAAGTTCATCACCATGAGGAGGACCGTCATGATGCGTTACAACAAAAGATGAAATCTCTTGCTCCTTGGCCTTCTGACCACACAGAGGGTTCCTGTGGCTCTCATCTGAAGAAGGAACTTCAAGATTGACCGAATTTTCATGAAGCAAGTCTTCATGAGGAAGTGTCTGTTGAAGACCTTCAGAATTAATGTTCCAGTTATTGGGAACTGAGGGAGTAGAATCTTGAATTCCGACAGATAAATGTCTGAGGGCTTCAAGAAATCCAGCATCGAGCAAGGCCTTGTTGCAGATTGGCCTTTGATCTCCTGACTGTGCTGGGCGGATCTTTTTCTTAGATGCCTTCTTACTCGCTTTAGAAACCACTGGATGACGAAAGTGATTGCTCTGAGCAGGTGTATGTGCCTGATCAGGAAAGATGGTCAGGTTAGGCTGACGATCTCCACTCAAATCAGGTGTATGTGCCTGACTTGGTTGTCCGTATGATATGGGGGAGTTTGCCCCATAACCCTCTTGGACTGGAACAGATGTGTGTGTCTGTTCCGGAGTGAATCGTTGATGTGTCACTCCATTTCTAGGGATAGATTTATGTGTCTATCCCTGAGATGATGCTGAAGCTGTTATGATATCCTGGCAAGCATCCAGAATATGAGCAGGAATTTGCTTCTACTCTTTCACCATTGACAAAATATGTTTGGTGACTTCAGCCGCCAGAACGGGGATATACGTCCATTCCGGGATTGGAGTAGGTGTATGTGCCTGCTCCTGTCCTCCTTTTCCTGTCAGTGAATCCTGACAGTACTCAAGTGTGGAGGCAGAGAGTTGAGTCTGCCCCCTGTTTGTCATCGGGACATTCCGACTGACTTCTCCGGGTGCTACCAAGCGAGACTGTTGGTAGGCCTGATTAGTATTAGCAGGTGTATGTGCCTGCTGATTACACTTCGCCAAACGCGGTTGACAAGATCCATCATATGTAGTCAGACGAGTCTGCTGACTAACTGGTGATGTATAAGAAGGTGTATGTTCCTGCCTATGGTACTCTGCCGGAATTGCCTGGCGGGATCGGCTTGATGCTGCCAGACGAGTCTGCTGGACAGCTGAATTAAAACGGGCAGGTGTGTATGCCTGCTCGTTGTTTGCCACCAAGTTAGGTTGGTGGACTTCTCCGGAGATGGCAGGGATGACAACCTGCCTATTGTTAACCGGATTCCGTCTCTGGTGGTTCATCTTGCCTGCTCGGGTTCAAGGAACCTGAGCTGAATGCCTGGAGTCGGTACCCTCATCATGTTGAGGGCGCACTACCGCACGAGTCTCGCGGCGATTGTTGATGGGAGCCCTCGGGAAGGACTCCTGTCTTTTTGAATTAAGGCCCCGAGGGACCTGCTCATTCACTTCCTCGGAGTAAGGGAGTGAATGGAAATTGCGTTCCGGGGATAACGACCCGAAACGGTTGGAGACGGTAGTCAGCACCGCCTGCTTCTTGATTGCTGGTCGCCGTTGTCCAGACGACCAAGTAGAGTTGTTAACTTGGAGGGCTTGACGAGCGGCCTCCAGAGTTGGGATAGTACCATTGCGACGATACTCCTTAACCAGTGCATTAGAAACACAGCGTTGAAGACGCTGAGTTGGTGATGTCATCCTCAGAGCGGATGACGTTCCAGCAGGAGTAGCAGCATTGGTTTTCACAGCAGCAGACCTCATAGTAGAGGTGTTCACAGCAGCAGTATTCACAGGGGTGAATTTAAGGAAAGCCATTTTTGCAGAAGATCTTGAGAAAAGAGTGCCTTTTCCATGTAACAGACATAATCAAGATGAATCCGTCCACTGCATCTTTTGGATGAGCATATGTCAATGATTGCCTTGTTGGCCCAAGGGGCCTAACAAATAAGAAGAACATCACTTTCACTTGGTTAAGGATTTACGTCGGGTTCACCATTTTTGTTTCGCACGGAATCCGGGGATGACCTCCAGGACGGGAGATTCAAACGTTCCGATCGGTTTCTAACAGGTTTGTTCGTAGAACCGGAAACATCCAATGATTCCACATCCGTTTGGACCAACTTTCCAAAGGCAGGCGCTCATTAGCTTGTGGACTAATGAGACTTAGGAATTTGCATTGGTCGAGAGGATGGGAGGTCGGACTCATCACACCTTTTTGAGGGGAATTATTGTCTACTCCGGGACTCTCTTTATAGATTTAAGTTATATTCGTGAATCCTTATTACATTACAAAGTATAAAATGTGCTTTCCTTTAGTTTTAACAATCAATGATAAAATATGCAAGAAATTTAGAGAATCTTTTATATGTATTCGAGGTTCTTCATCAATAGAGAATCATCTATATCTGTTTAGAGATTCTTGGTCAATGGTATCCTTCAAAACATTTATATAAAAGTCTCTTGGTCATTATGATGACCAGGCTGGTTTTAAAACCACTCAGTGGGGCACTTGAAGTTTATCCTCATTCAGAAGGACATAGATTATTTCAAAGTTGGGATCTAACCCATAAATGGGCTACCTACGTATCCTTTCTTTTGGAAAAAGAATTAGAACCCACGTAGTTCGAGGAATGGGGTATGATGTTTATGATTGATGGATCAAAGATGAATGTCATAATTACTTTTACACTCTAAGCTCACGTGAGTCATGCTCGGTGTGAGAAACAAGAGGTATTGATAAAATTTAGACAATTGTGCCATAAAAGATGCAATCATAAGAATTTGTTTGGGGCTTGTGTATAGATGACTGTCCAGATAGATGAAGGTTTAGGATTTACTTTTAGGGAGAAAATCCATGAACAGGGTCCATAAAGTTATATGTGCTTCATGGAGATTTGAATACTCTAATCTTGGGGCTTACTCCTAAGGAGGATGCCCAAGTTAGGAGGGGACTTATGATTGGGTTTTATTCCTGAAAAGGAAACCCAAATCAAAGGAAAATTATGACTGGTTAAGAGAAGTTTAAAGGGACTTGGAGCTTACTCCTGAAAAGGAAGCCCAAGGTTATGACTGAGTCTTATTCCTGAAAAAGGAGACCCAGGTTAGGGATTAAGGTTTGGGGCTTACTCCTGAGGAGGATGCCCATATTTGAGGTTGGGTCTTATTCTTAAGAAAGATGCCCAAGATTAAAGGACTTGATTGGGGCTTACTCCTGAGGAGGATTCCCAAGATTGGGAACTTTAAGAATTTGGGGCTTACTCCTGAGGAAGATGCCAAGATTAAAGGTTTTATCACTGGGGATTATTCTTGAAAAGGAGACCCAGGTTAGGATTCTCTCATCTTAAAGGATGAGGTTGAATGAATGAACTCTCCATATTTTAGTGATATAAGGATATTTAAATCACTAGACTTTGAGAGAGATTCCACAGAATTCCTTTCAGGTAAGAAAGTCAAATCAAGAAATCATGCCATAAATGGCTTTGAAGAGTGTCTTGAAAACTGAATCATGAAAAGGAAAGGTGAAATGGCTTAAGAGGGGTAAAATGGGAAAGATGGGCACCCAAAAAGATAGGGGCGCGCATGTCTTTAAAGACGCGCAAGTCCTGCGGCGGCGCGCAAGTATTGGCCGCACAAGTATACTTGCGCGACACATGGTGTACTTGCGCGATTTTCAATCAGAATTTGAAATACTTGAGCGACTCTTGATAAAACCCTTTATAATCCCCTTGAGATTCTTCATAAAAAGGGACGCGCAAGTTATATTGAAGGAATTAAGTCGGTGCGCAAGTGTTTGATAAGTTTCAACACTTAGGCCTTCCTTCTTCTCTTTAGATCTTCCGTTCTAGGTAAGAAATTACCTTAGAAGTGTTTCGGAAGCTTTGAGAAGAGACTTGGGCGTCGGGAGCTTCAATCCGAGTTTCTGGAAAAAGATCCTCTCGAATGGGGGGCCCACATGGTCTATTTATAGGAAAAAGAAGACCCAAGGCAGTTACCATTTAGGTCGCGCAAGTCACCTGCGCGACCAAGGTAGCCGCGCAAGTATACTTGCGCGACAGTGGTATAACTTGCACGGTGGATTTTCTGTTGATCCTTTGTTCATGCCTTTGTCGATTTTTCATGTTTTCTTCAAAGGATGAATCACTTTCAGCTGAGATATTCCCTTTTCGGATCTTTAGATTCTTTGACGAAAGGAGTGTCAACACTTGTATATAGAATATGGTCATTCCCATTTAAATTAACATTTTGGAGGTTTCCTCCCCGGAATTGAAGGATTCATAAAAACTAGAAGAAAATATATTTAGTGGATTGAGTGGAGTTACCCTTCACATTAAATTCTTATGTGAAATAGTTTTTATAGATTTAACTGTTTCAATGTGCAGAAAATTTTCTCATCAAGTTGTTCCATATTATACAAATGTATTTAGGAGTGATCATCTTGGAATAACTATTCATAGATAACAATCCATAGTGAGGGTAGTTGATCCTCAATTGTAAGGACCACCTCTTTTTTTTACACTAGTGAATATGGGTTATCCTTCCTTGTAATATAAGATTCAGTGTGATTATATCACAGATCAAATAAAAGTTTGTGAGGAGAAGACATATATTCCTTGTTTACCATCTTATGAGTTATATTACAAGAAATTTTATTGAAACACTATATCTATCAATTATCCATCATAAGATAGCTAGAAATGGTGTTATATTCTTAATATAGCATCTTTAACTCATAAGAGTATAAATTAGTGTAAAATCCTTGAAGTATTGCATAGTTGGTGAAAATAAGTACCCAAGTCTCTTGATATGATGGAATATCTTGACTTTTGACCGGTGAGAACCAATGGTACCAATCTAGACTTACTACAGAGCAGTAGAGTTATATCCCCCTTCAAAATATCCATGGAGGAAACTATTAATTTCTATGTTTTATAGAACATTCATGGGATTTGGGATATTATAAAAAATAAAATATGACCCCTAGGACCAAATATAATATTTTATAGCTTGGTCAACTGACAAAATATTTTTTCGAGGTAGCCTATTATAGTATACGTCCATCTAAATTTTGTATCACTTGGTGAGGTTAAGGATAACCTTGTTTAGGGGTCATGTGGATTTGATTGATCTCCTCCATATCCACATTAATGAATGGTGAAACCACCCAGTAATCTGTGATGTGAATTGTTATTTCATCCTATTTTGGATCTCATAAGGATGTGGATGTATTATCCAATACATCAGAAAAATCATTCTATGAATGTGGGAGGTGTGAAAATATAATCCCACTGCAGAATTATTCTATAAACTCCATACATAACTAAGAAAAGTGATCAATTTTCGGTTTTTGATGGCATATTCACCATTGATATACTTGATTACCAAATCTGAGTTTCCTTTTATAATCAAATGGTTCACTAGAATTTTTAGAGATAGATCTAATCCATTAATGATAAATTTGTTTCTTTATAATTATTGAGACCTTCTAGTGGTAGGAAAAAACATAGAAGGAATTTTTTCATTAGGGAGATAAAAATTTAACACCCAGTGATTTAATTATGTATTTATCTTTAAAAAAAATACTCTATTGAATATCTTATTTCATATGAATCACAAATCTAAAATGAAATGTGATATATTTTTTTGAGGTAAAATATTAAAATGCAAGATGAAAATACATAAATTATGATAATTCAAAAGAAAATTAATTTTCTTTATCATTTTTTTAATATTAGTCTAAAAAAAATTCGAAAAGGGATTTTAATATTGCTTTTTTAAAAATCAATATTTAATTCCTCTTTTAACCTCAGTTTATTAAAAATACTAATTTCAATACATACTTTTAATATTGGTTTCATAAAAATAGACATTAAAAATGAATTTTAACATCAGTTATTTAAATTGTTTTATTAAAACTATATGTTTAACATATTTTAACATCGTTTTTGTGAGAAATTGATGTTAAAATCATAGGGTTAAATTGTTTATAACATATGAGTTTCCAATTTTCATTATTTCCCATTTCATTCTTGTGAATTTTTTCTTCCTAATTATGAATTCATTTAATGTTGGTGATACTTTTCTTTTCTCAAATAAATATAGCAACCCAGTCATTAATAATCATCTTTCTTCACATTTTTATTTTTCTCACTTTTTGTTTCAAGTTAAACAAATATTTTACCATTTGATTTATTTTATATTGAAATATTTATTTATAGTAGTTATTTTCTCAATTTTTTTTCATTATATAATTTTTTTTATTTTTTATTTGTTTTTGATGAGAATGATGATTTTAATGATGATTAATATTTTATGTGAGATATGATCACCCCTGATGACAATGCCTTATTATCTTTTCATCCTGAATAAAAATAGTGTCAATAAATGATATATAAATATGGGGGAAATGAAAATAAGTATAGAGAAAGACAGAAAATATTAACTCTTGTTTTATAATTTGGTTTCTTTAATGATTAAATTGTTATTTTTTATCCACAATATATTTTGTGTACTAAAATTTTATTTTCAAATATTTTTATACCTTTCCACATTTTTCATTTATATACTTGACATGAAAAGTGTTTTTCCTTATTGTTTATATATATATATGATGTGAATAGTGTTCTTAAATGTCTCTTAAGTGTTTTTTCAATTCCTTTATATGAATGTTTTATGTAATCAACCTAAAAATGTAGTACAATTTTGTTGGTGCTATGTTTAGTTAAAAACTGATAATAAAATAAAAAACAACTGATGTTAACAAGTCTATTTATATCGATGAATAATAAATATTATTTTGAAAACAATAAGAGAAACCAAACCAAAAGTAAATTAAAATAACATGGACATGTGATCCTTTTCCTCATGGGTTTTATTGAAGAGAATATCTCTGATTTAAATAATGGAAGGAAGTAAAAACATTTTAAATGTAATAAATATTTTTAGAATTAAGTAAACAAATAGGATGGATTATTCAACAAATATATGTAAGGCTATATATATGAATGAAATATGACCATTATATATATGGTCATTGGGCATATGATATATTGGGAATATTACCATTTGATATATGGATATTAGACATATAGTCATTTTATAATATAGAATCCAATTACCACATTGATGTTGTGTATTAAAAGTAACATAATTCAAAAAAATAAATATTTCTATAATGAAAAAATAATAATTTAAAAAGTCTATTATATTATTATTTTTGATAAAAAATGATTAATTTTATTTGAAAAAAAATAATTATTTTAGGTATTTAAAAAAATTAATGAAATTTTATAATACCAATGGATTGACCAAAAATGAATGTTTGTAGGAAAAATAATTAAATTTTAACGTGATGTGATTAAAACCATTTAATGATAAAAATGTTGTTTTTTGATGAAAGAATTGTTTCTATTGTTCTATGTATTTTTATCTTAATAAATTAAATTAATCACTTTTAAAAGATTACTATATCAAAATTTTTTGGGGAATATATAAAAATATATTCATGCTCTTTGAATTAATTATTTATTTAAAATATTATTTAAAACACTTAATTTAAAATCTATTTTTTTTGATAAAAAATATATTCAATATTATTTATGTTTTCATTTAAAATGAAAATATTTAATATTTACGATTCGAAATAGATTAAATGGATTCATAAATTCTAATCATCATTTATAAAATTTTTAGTGCATCTAATGTCGTTTTTTGGCCAAAAATGAAGTTAGCGAGGTAAAACTTTTGTTACAATGATAAAGGTAAAATGAGATAAAAAGTGTTAAACTAAGTGGTAATGATGTAAAACATTTTCGAAATTTTTTATAATTTTTTTATTAAAGTAATTATGAGACATATTTATTATTTTTTACCTTTTATCCGCTTTTACTTTAAAATGAAAAACTTATACATTAGGGAATTAATTTTTATGGAAATTCAACTCAAAACTAAACATTAAAAGTAACCATCCTCTACCCATATCAAATGAAACATTACATTTATAAAAATCCAAAATAACATCATATTCATACTATCCTAAATCCTTATTATAAATTAAATTAAATATGTTTCCATGAAGAATGCCTAAATCCATCATTCCTAAGGAACTTTTGTTGAGAATGATCAATTTCATCCAGTATGTATTTGAGATCACCTCAAACTTTTTTAAGTACCATATTATATAAATTATTTATAAATATAATTCTATAATATAATTATGTAAAATTTACATCATTATTATTTTTGGAATGTATACTACTATTAAATAACTATGAACTCTTACTCTTATATCTAGTATAACAAGATATAGGTTGGATCTGTTCAATCACCTACATTAACGATGCTATACCAACATAATTATTTTAAACATGAAAATCTATAAAGGCATTAATAATAGTAATATATTATATTAAAGAATTAATTTATTTCCTAAATATGGTTTTTAATGTGAAATAAATCAAATATATTGTCATTATAAAGTAATTTGTTTTTATAGGTAGATTAACTAAAATATGGTTTTCAGAGATTCCATTCTCATGAACCATAACCATAATTTCTATAAATTAAACATGGGAATAAATAAATTATTAGAAAAAAACTATTCCACTACCTTGAATATTCTTATAATTATGAAATATTTATGAAATATCAAGGATCGATATCTCCACTAAAAAACTTTTATGAGATAATCAGAATCAGTAACACCTAATGATGAAAATAATCTAACTAGTATATACATCATAAATGAGTAAAATTTATTAGTATACAAATAATAGATATAAATAATTTTATTAAATAAGTTTTTAATGTATTAATATTTATTATATATGAGAATAATCTCCCTTCATTGAAATATAGAGTAAAGATATGAGTTCCATTATAGCCTCTCTTTGAAATTAAGATTGTCTATGAAAACGTTCATATTTTAAGAAATTGTAAATTCTTTCTATATAGAAACAAATATAAATTTTTCTATTTTTTGGGTTTTCGTTTCTCCATACCATTTCATATTTCTTTGGTTCACAATTTAACCAAAAATAATCTTTTAAAGAGAGACGACTCTATCTCTTCTTTTCATTCGATAATATTTATCCTACCAATATATATTAATTATGTGGATTTTTATATTACCTTATCTATCAATCAATGTTTTATTTTGGTAATTTTATATTTTTAATCACTTTTATTATTAAATAATAAAATGATTTTTAACATTTTTTTCATGATTCATTTTCTTTTGTCATTCACTTTATTTATAAACTTATAAAAGTAATATTTTTCACATATTTTTCATGCACCCATTTTTCCCTCTATATTCTTTAATTTTTTTTATGATTATTACTTTTTAATTTTACACGGATTGTAAATAATATTATATACAAGTTTTTATATATAATTTTAATTTAAAATAAAATTTGTTAAAAATATAAAGGGTTTTCATTTTAAATTTGAATTCTATTATAGAGTATTTTCCATTTATATCAATATTCTATAATGATTATTAGGCTTCAATTGGGAAATTATTTAATGTTGAAATCTAATTTCTATCACTTGATGACTTATGAAAATGTTTTTGGGTCGTATTCATGAAAAATATTTACTTATCATGGATTAATTAAGTTATAATGGGATTATAAATATTTTCTTGTTGAAATATCATAAATTTATAAGGATTATTATTATGTGGTATCTGGGTTCATTATATCTCTCCAATGAATTGGGTAATGATTTTATTCTCATGAGATCAGGACATGAAATGGGTATATAACAAGAAACTAAAATGTTATGGGATGTTGGTGGGGAGACCAAGTACAATATATTATCAGTAGGTGGTTAACATTTCCCAATATGATATAATTTTATTAGTGGTTAAATGTTCAATATGTTATAATTTCCATGCTTATGATTTTACAATATTCTTATCTTATTATATTTTACTACATTATGTTATTGTTGATCATGATTTTTGACTCCATATTTCACACTTCTATGACTCATTTGTTATGTTATGCCAAAATATTCATGTCATGATTCATGATTCATGATTAAATTTTGAAAAAACCACCAATTTTTATCTATAAACAGTTTAAATATCTAGATCTAGTTTATAACTTGTAAAAATAAATTTAATCTAAATTTTCAATGATGGTATTCTATTTTGTAGTCAATTATTTTTTTTCTTATTGAATGGTGTGTTTGTCTCCAGATCCTAAGTTAAATGATTTATTGATGAATTTTATTTAACAATTCAATTATTATTTCAATGATTTCATTTTAGGGATGTAATATTATGTTATTATTGACCTTTAAATAATATTTCATTAATTGAAATTCACTTTAATATATGTTTTCAATTGAAATTACAATTATTTTTCACTTAATCCAACATTTATCTAGGGTTTTAATAATTATAATGTTTTTTTGACGTAAATTTAAATATTTCACGATCCCATGTGTACATTTGGTTCCAAAAATCCATGGAATTAATATGTATAATTATTTTTTCATCAATCCATAATATATCTTATTTGGATTACAAAATATTAATTCAAAGAATGTTAAACGAGAAAATATTTCAGTAATTAACATCCCCAAATTGTGGATCACCCAATTGGATGATCTAATCCCCTGTTGGTATGTTTATTAATATATTTTATCATATTTATGACAATGAGTTAAAATAATAAGAAAACTAAATGAGGAATGAAATTATTTTTTCATCGAACCCACATATGAACAATGAAGAGAGCGAATCACACACATTAGATTGAATGAGAAAGTGAAGGAGGGAATGTGTTATAAAAGAATTATATTAATTTTAAAAAATTAAAAATAAAATCTATTAAATATGGATTAGTAATAGATTTTATGTATTGAAAACCATTAATTACATGAAATTGAAATAAATAAAAACTTTTTTATTACAGGTTAAAAAAATTGTAAATGAACATAAAATGGAAAGTGATGGAGACATATCATAAGTTAAAAAAACATTATATAAAGTACTAATAAAAATTTTTATATTTTATGGTCATTACAATTCTACTCCCTGAGGTATTATGTTCAAAACTCTTACACAGAGTATAGGGGAATGTATTTATACACTAATGTTGTGAAATGTTTACCATCTAAAAAATCCCTTCAAGTTAGATTGATAATTTTACCAGGAACACAACAAAATCTAGAGAAATATTATTCTTAAAATATTTAGTTATGTATTTCGATAGTATAACCTCATAATTTGGTGGCAATTGTACTTTTCAATCAAATCAAATGAATATTTTTCTAAACCCTGTGCTATTGTCTATAATTATACTAAATGTTCTCATCGCCTAAATGTGAATGAGTTTTATGCCAGGAAGATAAATTCATTTTGAATCAAATTTTTTAATAAACTAGTAATACTAACTTTTGAGTTTATACCAAAAAATATATACTTAATTTGGTAAGTGGTTTGGAATAAAATTAAATAATAGTGATATGCTCTTCAGTCCTTAGAAGAATTATAGGTTGATGCATTAATTGGGCCTTAATATGTCAGATGTGGGATTTGAAATTTTCTTTTGAGTTTTAATGGAATATCACAGTAATGTTACTAGATTATAAATGAATATTAATTTATTTATTTATCACAAAAAATATGACATAATATCTAGTACATTTTATTCAGGTGATTCATTGGGTTCACTTGTGAGGTCCATATATCCCCTAACATGGACAAACTAGACCATGATCTAGTTAAATGAGTTTTTGGAATTTGAATAAGAAACCCAAATTATAATAATAACACAGTTTGGATATGTGGGTTGAGATTTAATATTAAAATAGTAATCTGATTTGTATCTGGATTGATTCAAATAATTTTAAAATTATATTAAATATTAAAACATGGTCATTTCACACAAGATATAAACATTTTTTGATAATCAGTATGGAGAGTAGATAAAAAATTATTAATAAATTTAAAACATCAATATTCATCAAGGTGTGATTTCTTTATGTTATATTCATGTATCTATATTATGTTCTTATGCCCACACATTCAACTTATGAAGACGTATGATCTTTGAATTTTATCTCGTTATTTTACCCTTAATAAGAAACTATTCATGCACTTTATTATGTTTTTCATTACTGATTTTATTAATAATACTATTACATATGATATGTATAGAAGATTATCAAGCATAACGATATTTATGGGAGATAATGAAGAATTGAAATCACAAAATTTGGTTATGTATCTAGTCTCAAAAGACCCAAAACTTATTGGTGGAATAGTGTGTTTCATTATGATATGTATGGAATATTATGTAAAATGTTGTATTATGTAAGTTTTTCATGTTTGGGTTTCCTCAGTTGGTGTCAAAATGTCGTATAGTTATTCCTTGGTTTTAGGTTACAGGTAACAATATGATAGAACTTAAAAAAACTTATGATGAGCCAAATATGATGTAGGATAAACAGAAAATGTTATAGGTTTAAATGAAGATTCCATAAGTTAGAATATCATATAATTTATTTTCTTTTCCATATGATCTATTTATCTGATTATTTTTCATGATACTCATAGTAATATTTTTCTACATTAGAGTGGTCGATATGGGTACCTTTCCCCATATCATTATCATACTCCAAGTCACCAATAGTTATTGCATATGAATTAACTTTGTCTTTGTACTTATGAGTTTGTTAACGTTGATCAAAATTATTAACTCTTGGACTATGGCATTGATTGGTATAATTCCCCATTTCCTTACACTTGCATCATTGAAGTGTAAGAGGTGCATTCTATGTAGACTTTTCTCTGTTCACCTCATTAGACTTATTTTTTCCATCACATTATAATTCATCTGCCTGATGACCTTCTCTTCCACACTTAAAACATATACTAGTCCCTTTAAGATTATTTCTTTCATGTTTCTTTCAATACTTTGAGCATAAGGGGGAACTCATCTTCTTTTTAGTGTGGTCTTTAGATTTTACATTCAAATCCATTGTTCTCTTCATATCAGCCCATATGACCGATGGGTTACTCCACTATCAATCTCATCCTTGATAGAACATTAAACAGTTTACTAATATCTATTAAAGTCACTTATTACCCATTCCATTCAGAGACTTGGTTTTTGCAGCTAATGAATTTACCAATTTTACACTGAGGTTGGAAAATAATTCTAGAAGCATACCTTGCATGTCTTGCAAAATTTTCTTCATAGGTACCAACAAATTAATCGTCCTTTTTATTAAGATCAAGGAATTACTTCTCCAAATTTATTCAAATAATGTGAGGAATGTACATATGGAAAAATATGTTATTAAACTCATCCCATTCCGTAGACACAATTTCATATCTTTTCCTCGTATTCTTGAAAATATTCCACCATTGATCAACCTCAAATTCCAAATGATAGACTTCTAAGGTGAATTTAACGTGTTCATAACATCATAGAACTAAGAATATATTTTTAGTGGTATTGATCTATTGTTCAACCCCTAATGGATCAAAAGACCCGCTAAATGAATGTGGATGCTACCTCATGAAGGACTGCACAAAATAATGATCCCTCTATTGATTGTTTGGATGTACTAAATGAATCATAGCTAGAGGATGTTGTGTGAGGATGGATACAAGATTTTTCATTCCATCTCCCAAAATATTTGTTATCTCAGGGGGACAGTCATTTCATTTGCCATCACATTCAGCATTAACACAGTTCCTTCAGGTTCCAGCCATTGACTAAAACCAAGAAGCATAGCGCGAGAAACACTAATCATAACATGAAAACCACATAATCAATATCATATATTTTTTATTTAGGACACTTTAGGTTTTATCCTAGGTTATTCATGGTAATTTTTAAAACACTAGTATTGTATCCTATACTACACATATCCTTAGGGTTCTTATGGAGGCTTTCTAATCCTAGTTTCCAATGGTTAACTAAACCTTTCCTCTAATACCAATTATATTGAACAAGAGTTTACATACATTGGAATTATATCAAAATTTAAGTACACTAACTAAAAAATATAATAAATCATTGAAAAGACCATATTGGTATAGTGCCTTTAAAAACTGGTAAACATAAACAACTGGTTCATAAAAAAACTACATTGTCTCCCACTTATTTATTCATAACTTGAATCCTTTATATCATGGCATACTTAATACTTTTCTACATGACCTTTGGAAAAGAAACAGGTGAAATGGTGAGATCAAATGCTCTGTAATGGTATACAAGGTAAACATAAATCATATCATAATCATTAGAAATAAGAACATAACATTTTAAAACCTTATCTTGCATACAAAATACCATGATATCATGTCATGGGATTAAAGTTCATACAAATTAATAGAAATAATACAAAAATCCATAACATAAGACATTATGTTTTTTGCAATACATATATTATTAAAAAAATAATTTCCTTATCAGACAAGGCTCATACTCTAGACCATCATAACCAAAAATGTTGATTACTGAATCTGGTTTTCCTATTATTCCAAACCTATATTAGTGAACCAGATTTACCTGTCATTCCAATCATGTTAATCTCACGAGATATAAATATGTATCCAACCCATTGGAGGGAGATATGGGTCCCTCCCATCTCATAATGAAATCATTCTTACATGTTCCACAAGAACATAAATCATTAAACATAGCATAACCCATGAAATAAAATTGGTTTCTTAAACATCATTCCATCATAATCCATATAAAATAAAATGATTTCATTAAAAATAATTCCATCATAATCATAATCAAATGAAAGTAAAAATAGGGTTAGATACATAACCCTATTTCATATTAGATGGAAAATAATTTTGATATAACATGTGAACTTAACTCGTGAGAAAAACATACTTTCTTTTTCAAAAACGTTTTCTTTTGTCAAAAAATCATAAAATTTTAAATGAAAATAATTTAGTTGAAAATATTTTTGAAATATTTTAGAGGTTTCAACCTATAAACAAGGTTTCATTAAACCATAAATATCCATTCATGGGTAATAATTAAAAAACATTCTCCTCATACTTTTGCATGAAAAGTCAAAAAGTACATCAAATCGAATAACGACAAAGGATTAATTTCATACCATTTAATAAAATTCACCAAATGGTTTAATTAAACTTAATCAATTGTATAATAATAAAAATAATGTTACATAATTTGGAAACATGGTTGCTGATGATAAACATACCATAGTAAATACTTACATATAAATAATCTCAGATAAAAATAAGATTGAAAAATTATCCCTTACCTTAGGTCTGATATCCCTCATATGTATCTGAACCTCATTTATAATGATGTAAATAATTTTATTAACATATTCTAGAATAATAATCATTGATATTATATCATATATGATTCTATTATCATCTGTTTGTAAGTAACATTTCATTGTCACTCATTATTCAGATATTAGTTGTTTTACATTCTTATGCTTATTTTATTGGACAAGTTCATGGCCAACTTCTTAAAGTACAGTAATATAATTTATAGAATGATATTAGAATAATATATATAATTTTTATTAATTCCATTTATGTGTATTGTAATGGTTTAGTGAATATCATGTGGAATGAATCGCATCGCATCGTGGAGATGGTAGGTCATACGTATGCATGAGCGATGATATCATGCACTTAATGGTTAAATAATATAAAATTGGATGGTATAATAATTCTAAATAATAATCATAATTTTATACTAATTATTTACAACCATTAAAATCATCATCATACCCATCCAAATAACATATTGTTGAATAAAAAATTACACCATGGCGTGGGGACTATAAGTTGTACGTACACACCCATGGTGATATTGTTATTCGTAGGTTGGAAAAAAGGTATAAGGTCATCATATTATTATAATAACATATAATAATATATATTATAATTGATCTATTTCTTTATTATATAAACTAACTAATAAGATAAAATAGACGAAGAAAATATTTTTGAAAGAGGTGATAAAACAATTACCAGTTTTTTGAGTACCTCCTTTTGATTTGCCTAAAAGGCCTCATTTGGATGGATTTATGTCCAATGTGTGGCCTATATGAGGATGGTAGGGATGTTGGGAGCTAACTTTAGCATAATTTGGACAATCCAAGGGGATTTAATGGTGTGAGGAAGTGGTTAGAGGTTGTGGACTTTCATAAAAGGGAGGAGGGGCACTTTAGTAATGTTTTGAAATATTATTTTATTATAGAAATATTTTAAATTTATAATAGTTAAAAAGTTATAAAATTCACGGATAAGCTACGTATGGGTTTATAAACTCTCAACCAATTTGTTTTTGAGAATTTTAGGTCACAAAATTAACCTTATCATTTAGCATTAACCCTTAGTGAAAAACATTGACTCTTATAATGTCTTCTTGTATTTTTATAATATATGATTACTATAGTTACTATAAAAATACAAGAGAAACACAAGTGGATAATTAATGATTTTTTTGCATTATATATGTTATTTTTATAATTATTATATTTTTAGAACTATTATATTATTTAATAAAATGTAATTTGTTTGAAAAAAATCATTTATTTCAATCTTGACACTATTTTGTATTTGGTTTTTCATAAAGTGTTAAAAACATTATTAATTCGAAAAAAACTACATTATGTAAAATATAAATAGTTATATTCATCAATAAAATTCGTTTATGGCATCATTGTTTTCAAATTATATTTATTTTAAAATTTATAATATCATTTATTTGAATCTTTTATTAATAAGGTAATCATTGCATCATCATTGTGTCATAAATAAATTTATTATTTAATGTAAAAAATTATAAATAAAATATATTTATGTAGGAAATATTTTTATATTTTTAATGAATATTTATAGTCAAATAAATCAGCTATATAATCCTATATTAAAAATATTTTATTAAAAGAAACATGTTTATGTTATATTTCACTTTACATTAAAATAAAATTCTAAAAGGTCATTATCACACCCAAGTGGCTCCATGGGGTCGTAAAATAGAACCCTTGATAATCATGGTCAAAAATACCTTATACAATACGATTATGAAACATTATAGGGTGGTTTTATATTTTTATAATACTATTTTTTACCCTTATTTATCAGATTTAACTTTAAACCATTGTAAGTAAAAATAATTACTTAAGTTACTATTCATAATGTATAAAAATAAAAGGTACATATTTACAAAATTTGGACCTTATGATTACAAATAAATAATCTATTTTTCCATATTCAAAACACATAATTGTATGAAATTAATTTAAAATAAACCCACTTGTCAGAATGTGAGATAAGGTTTTTAAAAGATAAAACATTGCAAAAGATTGCAATTTTTTTACTTATGAATTCATTTTAAAATTAATTATAATGAAATAAATTACATTAAATGATAAAAATATATTCTATTTATACTCTTAAACCAAAAAATATTATAATTTGACCATATAAATTATTTCGATGAAAAATTTTGTTTTTATTTAAAATTTAGTGTTCTGTTTACTATTCATCAAACCATAATATTTATCATAAAAATATCAGAAATTAATCAAAAGAAAAATATTATATCCCATTTTAAAATAAAATATTTATATTGTCATATAAAAATTATTAATATGTGAAAATCTTAATTTAAAAAGTGTTCTCTGTTCAAAGGCATAAGATTACCCTTAAAAATATAGGGTTATTACAAAAAATTGGGTTTATTCACACACTCTGATTAAAATATCCATTGGATGAATATAAAAATATTTCATAAAATATATATATCATTAATTTAATTATAAATATTAATTCACTCGAAAATAAAAATATATAATTTTTTTTCATAAAAAATTGGTAGCCAAAGAATTCACAATGCATTTTCATAAGTTAATTATACTTATTCTTACTGACCTAACAACTAAGTTATAATGGTAATTTGTACTAAGTAAATATCATGGTTCGTTTAGACTGATGATTTCATGCAACCCATGCTATTGCGGAATAAATATTATTTAAACACACCATTTCATAAAAACATCCAGGTGTTACATGAAAAGAGTTCTATGTCTAATGATTCTTCACAACACCCTTACCAAAATAAAATTTTCAAGTGGAAAAAGAATAGAAGGATTTTATCTATTTCACATGTGGAGATAAGGGCCACTGGAAGAAAAATTGCACCCAAGAAAACATGGAAATAGAAGCTTCATGTGAGTTTTTTATTGAGTGATGTTATTTTGTTTCTAAAAATTGGGTATTAGATACAACATATGGTGCCCTCATATGTATTCAAATATATGAAAAAATGGATTCAAGATGTATGATGGAGGTGATGTAGATCTAAGAGTATCTAACAGATCCAAAGTTGGTAATGTGACTTTTGGTTACTACCATCACATATTTTCAAAATGAATGACCTTGTTTTTAAATGATATTTATTAGTTATCATATGTTACAAAAGAAAGTATTCATGTTTCTAGAATTTATATAGATGGATTTATTTTTAAATTTTCGAAAAATGATGCCTCTTTTATATGTATAACATTTTCTATGGTAAGGAAAATTTAAATAAATGTCTTTATGCATTGGATTGCATAAACCATGTAATGAAAATTGATAACAAAACGAGCTCTCATGAATCATACCTGACCCAACTATAAAATCCACATCAAGGTCATGTAAACTAAATTAATTTCAATAAATTACATGAATATGGATATTTATATTCTATTAAACTAAAGATACTTGATTTTTATCACATTTTTTTCATGGAAAAATGACTAAAATCTAATTTAATGGAAATAGTGAAAGGGAAATAGAGTATCTTGAATTAGTTCATACAATGTTGTGTGGAACGTTTCTAGTTGAAGAAAGGGCTGGGTGCACATATTTCATAAAATTATCTCAAAATTTATAAAGATACAGATATTTATACTTAATGAGGTATAAGGTAAATTCCTTTGATAGATTCAAGGAATATATGAATGAATTTGAGAACTGTCTCATTAAAAAGATTATGAAAAATAACTCGAACCATGATGGAGAATATATTAATCAGTACTATATTGATTATTTATTGGAGTTGAGGATTATATCTCAACTAATTCCTCCTTATACACCTATGTGTAATTGTGTATTTAGAAGGAGGAACCCCTCCATATTGAACATGGATAGATCCATGATGATTCATGGGAGTCTTCTATTTTCTATTTTGGGATACACATTACAAAAAGAGTCTTAAATATTAAATTTAGGGCCAAAAAAAGTATAAACAAGTATTCCATATCAAATTTGGTATTGAAATAAACCCATGTTATTGCATAAAGTGGAGTCGAGTTACGAAGGTTTTTTAAGCACATTTCTTGAAACAAACTTGTACCGAATGATACTAAGTGTATCTTTATAGGGAATGCTAAGGAAACTAAAGGGTATTAGCAATATGAACGTACATAAAAGAAATTATTTATTAAAATATACCTACCTTTTCAAGCATATCACATCTCTAAAGGAGATATTAGGAGTTATATAGACATTGATGAAATCTTGGATCAAGATACAAATAATTTGGAACAAGAAAAAATTATAAAAATCCTAATGGAAGAAGAAGTTATAGAGAAATAAGTACAACATAGTATTACAAGAGAGGATAAATAAATATAATGGAATGGTTTTCTAGTTACTAATGATGGTGAGTCATTTTTAGTTGATAATAATGATCCTATAACATGTAAAGAAGTAGTATGTGGTACAAGTGATTCCATGCAGTAAGAAACTATGATTCTAATATGGATTCAATAAACCAAAAAATCTTTTATTTTATTAGATCATTTTGTGGATAAAAATATCATTGGTTTCAAATGTGTATTTTAGAGGAAACTGAACATGGATAGGCAATTCATTTTTTATTAGGCATGAATGGTTTCGAAAAGGTTCAAAAAAGGTTAAGGCATAGAATATGATGAAACCTTTTCACCATTTTTTAATGAAATAAATTATAATTCTACTTTATATTGAGGAATTCCATGACTATGAGTTTTGGTAAATTGATTTCAAAACAACCCTCCCTAAAGGGAACCTTTATGAAGATGTGCATATAACAAAAACTAAAGACTTTATGACTACAAAGGATTCCAACTAGGTAAGAAAATTGAAATGATAAAATTATATATTAAAAAAAGAATCCATGTCATATAACTCTTGAATTGGTAAATCCATAATATAATTTTTTTTATAAATAATGAAAGTAAGAATTTTTTATATGCAATTTAGTGGGAGTGTGGTCATTGTATTAATTATATAATTCAAAGACATAAAACTTATCAGAAATGAAATACTAGTCATTTAGTATGTCAAATAGTGTTTGATTAATGTTTCAATATGAATGAATTAGGTGAGTAAATATATATTTTTGGGATCAAGATCAATCAAGATATATACAATATAATACTTACCCTTTGTTAAGACATATTGATAAGATATTCAAGAGATTCTGTATAGAACCTTCAAATAGGGGATTGATTTAAATTTCAAAATGAATTCTTCTTTCCATGAAAATGAATGCTCCCGAACATGAGGAAAGACAAAGGATAAAAGGGATTGCATACACTTCTATGGCTGGATCAACCATTTATGCTATGCTATGTACTAGGATAGATGTTTCCTATGATTTATGTTAAATTGGTTTATATCAAGTTAACCTTGGTGATTTCTATTGGATGAAAATCAATATTATCCTTAATTATATGAGGAATACTAAGGGTATGTTCATCGTATAATGAGGAGATGCACAAATATTTATCATAAGATATGTAGATTATAGTTTCTAAATTGATCTAGATGATATGAAATTATAAACGTTATATGTCTTCACATTGAATGGAAGTCCTGTGAGAATAAAGATCTCAAATTAAGCCACAGTCATAGATTC
This sequence comes from Viscum album, assembly GCA_963277665.1. Classification (NCBI taxonomy): domain Eukaryota; kingdom Viridiplantae; phylum Streptophyta; class Magnoliopsida; order Santalales; family Viscaceae; genus Viscum; species Viscum album. The sequence goes on from OY728137.1 coordinate 121,851,469, forward strand.
TACAACATAGGGTAATTATATAATGAATTATGAGGAAACTAAAGATGAATTTTTCAAACGAATATTCATCTATATTAATTAAATGTAACTTTTCAATAAATATCCTATCACACTATATTGTGATAATACTTCAACGATGGCTCACCCAAAGGATCCAAGGTCACTTCAGCAGAAGAATCACATACATCAGAAGTATCATATAATAATTGTTTTTTCTAAAATAGGTGTATTAATAGAGAGAAAAATATATGTGGAAGATAAAAGGGATGAAATATTTACTAAATCCATAACTTTTTAGAAACCTGACCATTATTTGAAGTCTAGAAGACTGAAAGTCATACAGAGTTGACCCTTTTCCAAGTGAGAGTCTTGTTGGAGTTTTAGTTTTATAACAAACTATTTAAACAATGGATAACATATATATAAGGCCCCAGCCTTAAACCATACTTAATCTTGAGTTATTGCAAGATTACAAATTGAGGATCTTTTCAGGTTTAGAGTTTTAGAGAATTAGATCATAAAACTTGCATTACATTCCACATTTAATCAAACTGGTTACATAAGTATAGTATTCATTTTTTCCCATCAACGGAAACATATTTAAAATAAAATATGGATTCTTTCTTGACACTTCCTTGACACTATCATCATATCATGTACCTTTCCCCTGACCTGTGAAAAACATTTCAAAAAAACATGGGATGAGCATAAAATTCACAGTAAGGGTTATAAAAAAATATGGAATGGAAACATGAGTTCATATATACATAAGAATGAAATCATACTTTACCCATAAAACAAAGGCACTTTAACATACCTCATCAAATCATGAATAAATCATAGAAATCATAAGACATAAAAGGTAACTTGAGTCATTCATAACATTCTTACGTAGGGAGTAACCCTCTTGGTTACGTTTGGAATACCCACCATAGTATATTCCCTAAATCTCTTCGGAGAAACCTTAATGTTTCACTCCTTCGCGTTACCCAGTGCATTGGAGAGCTATATAGGGTTCACCCGCATTTAGTTTATCATGGAACCACCCATCTTCATAACAATTCCCAAGAACCGTAACATAATCTTATCACATAAAACATGCATAAAGAAAACATAACATTTCAACCTTTCCATAACAAGATATCAATACAACACATTGATATAAAAACATTATGAAAACCATTTTCAATACCAAAATAAAAGAAAAGTAGAACATGGTATTTATTTTTATTTTAAAAAGAAGGTATGGCTTGTAGAGGATGCCGAAACTCAAAAAATGGTCACGGCGGCGGAGAAGTCGTTGTTACCGCATACATATGACAAAAACATTCCCTTTTTTAGTTTAGTAAAATGCTTTGTATAAAAAATATTCCTTTTGGAAAAATGTAAAAGTCAAAGGGGTTTATACACCATATAAATGAAGGTTGTGTATAAAACAAAATATGCCCCAATAAAAGGAGATTGAGACGAAGTCCCATACAAAGACGATATCCATGAATTTAGGATAAATCAATTACATAATTATGTGTGAAAAACTAATACACCGAATATAAGTGGATATTAAGTGTAAAAAAATAAGAGGTTTTTCACACATATTCATAGAACGACATATTCATGGAGTAAAAGCTTATACCAAAGAATCAAAATTGGGTTAAGAAGTTCCCTTGCAAAAATTTGACAGCCTAACGACATCACTAAAAAATTCAGAAAAAGAGTTGATGAGAGATAAAAAGGGTATCTCATCACCTGGACATAAAATTTACATAAATAAGGATATATAATAACATATCCGAACATAATAGTATGTGAATTAAAAGACATAAAAAAATAAGTCTTTCAAAAAAAGGAGGGTGAAAGGTCCCCTTACCGAGTTGGGTAACTTTCAAAAAGTACACCCCATGGGAGAAGGGTCATACGATGAAGATTTAAATACCCATAAATGAAATTATACTACACAAAGTGTATAATAATGTGTAGTACATACAACACTCAAAGAAAATAGTGGCAAACGTAGCATAAATGTCACGGGAATAAAAGTGAGATGAAAAACCCCTTATGAAAACTCGGCAGCCTAACTGCGCCACTTAAAACTTCCAAAAATGGATTTATGAGATCAAATATGGACTCTCATAATATGAAGATGCAAATTAAAGTATAAAAGAACATCCCAAAACATAATAAAGATGAGATTAAAATAAATGACAGAAAAGAGAGTACTTAAAAAGAAAGAGAGAGGTTAGATCTCTTACGAAAATTCGGCAGCCTAACGGCGCCACTCAAAACTTCCAAAATGGATTGATGGAAGAAAATAGGGTCTCTCATCATATGAACATAAGAAGTACAGTATGAGTAATATAATAGAAAATCCCAATCATAAGAAAGATGAGCTTAAAAGTAATGACATAAAAGAGTGCAGTTAAAAAGAAAGAGAGGAGTAGGATCCCTTACCTCGGGTCCGACTTGACTCGATCGTTCTTTAACGTACTAAATAAAAAACATGAGTTAATTTATACTTTCTTAAGAACATTTTTATGTTCATTATTCCTTTTATATAACTTTTTTCCATGTTATAAACATTATGTAATTATTTAAGTTAATAATGTTTGTTTTGTCGATATTTGGTTCTTAAGTCAAAAGTGGACTTCTTACAATTACATGTTGTTCGTGTGGTCAAAGGATCATTATATCCAGAATGATATTCATGATTTGGATATCTTATATATCATATATATCCAGAATATACATTTATTTATAATATTACATAATCATTTAGAGGTAAGAAATGAAATGCACCGTCCATGGAGACGATGAGCCGTATGTACGCATGAACGCTACTTTCATTTCTATGTCATATTAATTGAATTAAAAATAATGAGAGGTATGTATATATTAATTAAAGATTTATATTCATCATTTATATGTAACATAAGTCATATATAATAACTTTAAATACATCCTTTATACATCCCACATATGGCATTAACGAATCAAATCACTTTGAGGGGGCGGTAGTCCGCACTTCCTAAAATGCAATTATCGTGTTTACCCACAATGGAAACCATAAAGGTATGCCACAAAAGAAAAATAAATAAGATTAAGTAAAACATAAACATATTATATATCATATATAAATATAGTTTCATCTTAATGGCCACCTTTTAAGGTGTTATATGAGTGTTGAGCAATCATCATTTCGTGAGGCAGAAATTCACCATCCACAGAAACAGTATGTTATTTAACCATTTGATGTAGGTGTGTGTAAGTTTAGCTCGAATTATTCTTATAACAGCATCCTATTATATTGTAGATACTGGATTTGTTACAAAAGAAATGAATAAAAAGAGTTTAGGGGGTTGGAGAAGCAAAATAAAACAAAAGAACACAAGTGAAGACATTACCTTAAAATCGGGTAACTCCATTTGGTTTGAGCTCAAAGGCTTCCTTGGGAAGACTTATGCCCAAAGTGAGGATTCAAGGAGTATGATAGGGATGTGGAGAGAAAATATGGTCAGGGTTTGGCCGAGCCAAAGGCTTTGGAAGTGTGGGTAAGGAGGTAGATGTGGGGGCCTTTTATAAGAGGAGAGGCGGGGCACTCTTGGAAAGTAAAGAAATGTTAATTTATTTTAGAATGATTTTCGGATTTTAATGGTCCCACATTGATTTTTTTCGAGGATACGGTGATAAGGGTTTTAAATACACTCATCCAATAGTTGTTGAAAATGTTTAGGTATTAGATTTTACATTATCTTTCCATTTTATATAAATCGTTAAATAATGAGGTCATCACTGCATCGTCATGATGTCATAAATAATTTAATTTATTTAATGTCTAAAAATTATAAAAAAAATAATATGATGTAGGAAATCATTTTATCTTTCCAATGACTATTTATAGTCAAAAATATTACTTGTATAACCCCATGTAAAAATTGTTTTAGTTAAACAACTCATGTTTGTGACATTTTAATTTTAACATTAAATAAAAAGGTATTTATGTCATTTTCCAACCAAAGTGGCTCCATGGGGTCCCCAAGTTGACCCATGGATTGTCTTGGTCGGACATGACACATACAATGAGGGTAGGACATGTTTCTAGGTCATTTCACATTATTAAAACATTTTTTTTACCTTAAACTACACTAATTACCTCTAATCACGATTAAAAACTTAATAAGTTACTATTCACCAAAAAATTATTTTAATCCCATTGAACCAAATTTTACTTCATAATGACAACCTTGTATGTTGTATTTTTGAAATTCAAAACACAAAGGTGGCAATGTTTCATTTAAATGAAAAATCATTTTTTTAACGACCACTTAGTGGTTTCACTATTCATCAAAAATTGAAGTTTTTCAGAAAAATATCAAAAATTCACCCTAAGCTATATTTGATATTCCAAACTCAAAAATGATGTCTATTTTACAAAATAAAAAACATTTATGTTGCATTAATTAATTTAATAATTAATTCCCACTTTCAAAACAAATAGCGTGTTTTTATGAAACAACATCTATTAAAAGATTGACACTAGTTTATGTCCAATTTCAAAGTGAAATTAATTCCAATGACCACTATTGGATTAAATGGTAAATATATATTCTAATTTCACTTTAAAACCAATTAAAAAGATAATCTAATCATATAAATAAATTAGATTAAAAAGTGGTTTTGAATTAAAATACAACATTTTTCACTATTCATTAAAAAAGGACCTTTGGCGGAAAGATACCAAAAATTTACAGAAAGAAAATTTTGATGTCCCGATTCTAAAGAAGAAATTTTATTTTGTCAAATTTATTATATAAAATTGTCAAAAAGTGGATTTAAAAGAGGTACTCCGTCAAAAGGCGGTTAATCGACCTTCTAAGGAATATTAGAATGTCTACGCTTAAAATTGGATTCATTCGCATTTTTAATCATCCAAAATTTATTGTAAAGAGTAAAAATATTTGACAAACATACATAATCATCATGTAATTAGTTCTGTTCATTCCCTCCATGACAATGGCCCAGCGTTAACTACTATTTAAAATAATATTATTTTATTATTTGAGTGCAACGTAAGATTCCCAAGAAACTCGTTGTTGCGTATTTGGTCTGCCATCGAGCATAGAATCCCCTTTAAAGTAATATTAATATTTTATTCACAAATATGGATAAATATAAAGATGTCATTTTCTTTATTTACCTGGGGTGTTACAATATATAATTAAACAAGTGAAAATTAAGAAATCAACTTTCTTGGACTCATGTGTTAATCATGTTTTGAGGATAAAAAATCTAGTAAATTCTTCAATTCTTATTAATCCTATTTAATCTATCTAAAATAATGTGTAGTGACAGTTGGTTTCTTTATGCTTTAAATAAACTTCAAATAAATTGTGTTAATCTTATATCGTGTGTGATTATTGTAAACTATATTTAACTTATTTTTATATAATGATTTATTATATAAATGATTAAGTATAATTCATTCTATGAAAATTAAAACTTAAGGATATTTATAGATATTTGGATAAGTCTGAGAAACTGTGAGTCTGCCACCGATTCTGGTTTTCTGGCAAAGGACCTAGATACCATGACCCAGACACCGTGACCTAAAATCTGTGACTTGTTTCAGACCTCATGATGTCTGTGACACCAACTAATTGGTACCATTACCAAGACACCGTTAAATGTTTTGAAAACACCAGACACCTTGATTCTAACACCATATATGTGGTATCGGTTCCCGATCTCAATATAACTATTCCATATTGACTATATCACCGCTCAAAGGAAATGAATAAGACATTGTTTCATGGTGACACCATTTCCAAGTGACACCATTTCCATGTGACACTGTTTTTAAGTGATACCATTTCTAGATAGACTGTGACACCATTATTTATTATGTTTTTTATTTTTCAATTTCATTTCTAGCAGTCATATTTGAGTCATTTATAGGCACTGACATAATTAATATTTCATTGTATACTTGTCACCTGAAAGTAAGAGGTTCGAGGTGTAGAATACATGCATCCAATCTACTCTAAAAAATGCACTATGAAATAAAAATTAGAGTGTGGTACTGAGCAAATAGACATGCAGTAGTGTGTAGCAGAAGCGCGAGCATTTGAAAAGTGAACCGAGACATGAAACAAGAATCAACTAAAGAACACACAAATCACTCTCAATTCCAAAGTCTAGGATACTATAGATCAGAGTCAAAAACATCTTCATAGTACCACCTTTACGAAAAAAACAAGTTGGAAATATTAAACATTTGAACTTTCAGACTTACGATGCTTTGTTTTTTATAAGAGGACTCGATACTTGCAGCTGCCTCATCCTACAAGTCTAGAGTTGCATTGAATAACACTCAGAGCACTTTTAACCTTTTACCATCATCTTCACCCAGTTTTGTACTATTTTTAGCTTTCCAGCAGTGTGTTTATGTCTGTATTAAGACACACAATGTATCCTATGTTAAATTGAGAGATACAAGATATAATTTTTATCATATCATTTTTACATCTCTTTATTCCCACAGATAAGTGTGGAATAGGTCATCATTTGACCTGGCAGGTTTATACCCACAAATAACATTAGAAGAGGTCATATGACCTATACATTCCTATAAACTATTGTTTATCCTAATCCATGGTGCATATCAAGTTTATTAATATAAAATACTTAGCGGTAGGTGATCACCCAGTGGAGTGGATTAGGTCTCTACTTGAAACTGAACCACTTGTTTTCCCACTATGTTATTTAATTCATTTTTTCTCGGTTTTACTATGTATTTCAAAAACACAAGATTTTACTTTGATAGTTAGTCTTCGGTTGAATTTATAATTGTTTTGTCTTATAAAAATAGCTTCAAAAGTAGTATCAATAACTCATATTGTATTATTGAAAATTAATCAATGTTATGAGAGGTTATTTTAACAGTAAATCATTTATAAATATATTACCTTAATTAACTTGGATGTGTTAATTTTTTTGGGCGAAATTTCAAAGAAAACCTTTTAACATAAATTTTAATAAATACTTAACTCACCCCCCTTCAGTACTCTATTCTGACCAAAATTTGGTATCATAGGAGTTTATTCATATTAAGGCTCTATTTTTAAATCTATTCAACAATTATTTTAGTTGTGCTTTAAATATCTATACATTTATGTTAGTTATAAATTTCTATCTCTTTAAAATTATGTCTTTATTAAGGATAATAGACTGGAAGGTACTGAAACAGACAAACCACCATTATTTAATAGAACAAATTATGCCTAGAGGAAAATTAAGAAGAAAATGCATTTAGAATGTATGGGATTTAACATTTGGTCTTCAATTATAAAAGCATACATGTTTCCTTCTACTGATAGAATTACTTGGGATGACTTAACCAAGACCGCTTACAATAAAAATTTAAAATCCATGAGTGATTTATATTTCCTTTTTAGGAGATGAGGAATTTAACAGAATATCTTCATGTAAAATTTCCCAGGAAATTTGGTATACTTTGTTTGTTTCACATGAAGGAACTTATAGTGTGAAATAAATGAGACTCAAATCTTATACTATTAAATATGATAATTTTAAAATGAATCCTAATGATCTTATTTCTAATCTGTGTCTTAGTTTCTAGGAAATTTTCAATATAATTATTTCTCTTGGAATAGAAGTCACCGCCAAAGAATAAATTATGAGGTTTCTCAAATTCCTACCTGATAGATGTAGATGAACATCTTTCTCTATAAGAGAACCATTCTTCATTAGCTAATTACCTGTAAAAGAACTCATTGGGAAACTAAGGATGTTTTAAGAGGAGATGAAAGTCCATAAGGAAAAGGAGGATGAAACCAAAATAAAATCTGTGGCATTAAATACCACATCCTCTAAACACAAAGAAAAATACAAATTGTATGTTTCTATAGAAATTTCCTATAGTTAACAATCATCACCAAAAAGTGATGAGTATTTGGATCAAATATCGAGAAGTATTAAAAAAATTTACAAAAGAAAGAAATTTTTGAGAAAAAATATCTTCAAAGGAATATATTATCAAAAGGAAAGCTGAAAGAAATATTGGAAAAGAAATGAAAATTCTAATGGGATTGTATGTTATGAATGTAAGAGAAAGGGACATTTAAATGATTACTATCCCAAGCTTCTGTATAAAATGAAATATGAGGGGAAAATAGAAATTATAAAAAGGAAATGAATGAAACATTGAGTGCATCTGAGGAAAATTCAAGTGATTTAGAGTCTTTCCATTAAGAACAGGCTAATAAATCTAACATGTGTTTTATGACAAACACATCTGAAGTAACACAAAAATATCATGTAAAAAATTCCCATTATTCTGGAGATGAATGTGATTCTGAAAATATGTGTATATAAGAAATGTTTCTGTATTAAAATATGATTGAAGAGACTTTTAATGAACTAAATGATAAATACAAGTCTTTAATTAAAAAATACACTCTCACATTAACTATTAAATCCGAACTCACTGTAGAAAGAGAGAAAAATGTTCAATTACACAATGAAAACAATGAACTAAAGATATCTAATGAAAAATTGAAGAAGGTCCATGAAAGGTTTACTAATGGTAATGATACATTGTTACAAATTCTAGGTAAACTGGTTTCCTCTAAATATAGTTCTAGTATTGGATATCAACCTAGTAAAATAAATTTTAGGAAAACCAATTTTGTTTTTAAATCTAGAACATATAGATTTACTCATAGTTTTAGAAAACATTCTACTAGTTTAAATAATGATACACTCTCTAATATTTCAAGCTTTTCAGTACCAAATAGAGTTTATTTTTCATGTAATTTACATATTTCTTATATGAATACTACGAGGAAGATGTGGGTTCCTAAAGAATTAGTTACTAATATTATTGGACCCAAACAACTATGGGTACCAAAGTATGTTTTTGTATAACTATTTTATAGGAAAATTGTTTAAATAGGTCTTATAAAAGATTATGGTACTTAGATTGTGGGTTATCAAGTCACATGACAGGAGACTATTCAGACATCCATAGCTTTATAAAAATTTATCATGGACATGTCACCTTTTGTGAAACGGCCAAATGCCTTAGTCAAATCGGTAACTCTAACTCAGTTTTAATTTCAAAGTACTTTTGGTGATGGACTAAAATATAATCTGCTTAGTATTTCACATCTATGTGATGATGTATTTCATGTTAAATATGAAAATTATTCTTTCTATGTTTTTAATTCCAAAATATAATTATTATTTTATCCATTGAGAAATGAAAAATTTTACTCTGTTATCTTAGATTATTTAGTTTCTAAAAATTCTTTATGTTTAAGTGTATTTCACAACGAGCATTGGATTTGTCCTAGAAGACTAGGACACTGCAATATTCACTCCCTTATAAAGCTAACTAGAAAATTTTTAGTCAAATACTTTCCCAAACACGAGTTTCCAAATGATAAAGTGTGTAATCATTTTCAAAATGGAAAGCAACAAAAACTTTCCTTCAAACCAAATAAAGAAGTGTCAAATTATAAACATCTCTAGTTGGTTCACTGAGATTTTTTTAGACCATCTAGATTTTTTAGTTTAAATGGGAAGAAGTATTTTTATATTCTAGTAGAAGACTTTTCTAGATACACTTGGACTTTTTTTTTGACTAAAAAAAGTGAAGCCTGCACTCAGTTCACCAAATTTTCAAAAATTGTAAATAATATTAGTGGACTTAGAAATAAATCCTTAAGAAGTGATCTTGTCCGTGAGTTTGAAAATCCAGAGTTTGAATCCTTTTACTCAGAAAATTACTATAATCATAATTTCTCTACCCCTAGAACACCTCAACAAAATGTAGATGTAGAAAGATGAAATTAGACCATACAAGTTATTTCTAGAACAATTCTTAGTGAATATGACACACCTATTTATTTTTGGTCTAAATCTATGAATAAAACATGATATTTCATTAATATAGTGTTGATTAGACATATTATTAAAAGAAATTCATGTGAGTTATGAAATAAAAGAAAGCCTAAGGTAAGCTACATCAATGTTTTTGGTTGCAATGTTTATATCCTTAATATTAAGTAAAATCATGACAAGATTTCATCCAAGTGTGATGAAGGAATTTTTCTAGGATATTCAATTTCTAGTAAATCCTATAGATCTTTTAACAAAAGAACTATATGTGTAGAAGAATCTGTCCATGTCATGTTGGATGATAAAGACCCACTTCAGACAAAGTCCTCTCTAGAGAACCTGGAAAATGATATGTAAAATTTGGACATCAATGTTAAATCCTCTAACCATCCTGCAATGGAATCTATGAAAACATCTAGTTCTAAAAATTTTCCAGATTCAATTCATAATGTACCTGAACCTATTGAAAAACATGAAATCACTAGGCCAAATTTTTCTAGATCTATTAGAAACCTTAACAAACATCCTATAGATGATGATATAAAAGATTTAGATAAAATAACTTAAACTATATGTTTTCTTAGAAATAAGGTTGAACATCAAGTTCTCTGGTCATAACTTGTACCTACAAACATTAATGATGTAATCAATGATGAATTTTGGGTAATGGACATGCAAGAAGAACATAACCAGTTTGAAATTAAAAAAGTTTGGAAACTTGTTGAAAGACATAAATAAATATTTTCCATAGGCACTACGTGGGTGTTCAGAAATAAGGTAGATAAATCTGTTAATATATTTAGAATCAAGGATAGATTGGTTCCACAAGGCAATAGTCAAGAGTAAGGAATTGACTATAAGGAGTCCTTTGCATCAGTATATAGACTTGAAGCCATCGAAATCCTACTTGATTTTGCTACCCATCTGAATTTCAAACAATATCAAATGGATGTCAAGAGTGAATTCATAAATGGGTATATAACTGAGGATTTCATTGATGAACAACCACCTAGTTTCAGAAATCCTTACTTTCCAAATCATGTTTTTAAATTATCAAAATCATTTTATTGTTTAAAAAAGCTCCAAGATCTTTATATGATAGATTAAGTACTTTTATTATTTCGAAAAGTGTTACAAAAGGTATAGCTACTCCAACTATTTTTATAAACTGAATTTAAAATTATATTTTAATAGTACAAATTTATTTAAATGATATTATTTTTGGATCGTCAAAAAATTCATTAAATATGTAATTTTCTAAAATGATGCAAAATGAATTTGAAATGAGTTTAATGGGTGAACTAAAATTCTATCTTGGATATCTAATATTTCAAAATAAATATGGTATTATTTAAATTCAATGAAAATATACTAAAGATCTTCTAAATAGTTTTGGTTTAGATAGAATTAAAATTAGTAATACTCTCGTGAGTTATACTTGTAAGTTGGGTCTTGATGAAGATGTAAAATCTGTTGATCAAACCACTTACAGAGGTATGATTGGAAGTGATAGAGTTAATATTTTCATTATTATTTATATGTTTTTCAATGATTTAATCCCTCCCAATTATTCAATGTTAGTGTATTTGCATCATTTATGTGTTTTTGGTGTATTTTGGGCTTAAATGTAAAAATGAGGCAATTCTATAAAATTGGCAGTTTTATATAGCTTCTGTTTGTCAGGAATAACATTTATAATATGGGTCCAATTGAAGTTAATATTTTTTTGTAGGATTCCTATGCTTGTGGGGTTCAAATGTGCCTTCTGGACCAAGACCCAATTCAAAACCCAATGGTACAGAAAATTCAATCAAGTGGAGAAATCAGTTTGGAAGGTAGAATGGACACCACTGCATTAAATATAGAATATATCCTTCATCAGAACATAGAATGAGTTGATTTTATCTTGTTTCGATGGAGGCCTTTCATGGGACGGTTAATATTAAATTTCATAAAATATGAATCTCATTAAGGCCTCTTTTGGGCGCGTCCAAGTGGAGTGGGTGAAACAGTGTTTGGCGGCCAGAAAAGTAATGGTCATTGATTCGGCCATATATTTCTTTACACTTGTCCAATGACTCTCATTTTTAGGGTCGATAAAAAGCTTCATTTCCAACATTCTATAAGAAGGGACCTCAGTGTGTTTTGGCCAGCTGGTGGGCAGAACAGAGGAAAACCACTGGAGGACAGATTCTGGAGGATCAAATTTCTGTTCTTTCATTTATTTGTTTTTCACTTCTTAGTATTGTAATGTGTTATTCATTCCCCTTAGTCACAATTACCCTTACCATGGTGGGGTAAAATTCTGTGTGATTGGGGAAGGAGAGGTTTTCCATGTTTTATTTCATGAGTTCCTTCTATTAATGTTTTAAAATCCTCTTTTCTCTTCTGCGAATCTGTTCCAATTTCTTATAACTGTTTTTATTATCATGTACGATTGTATCTGATTTTAGATTCTGTTGTTCATTTATATTTGGTCAATGATTAATATCTCCCTCCACTAGGTTCTGGTTTATAAACAATGGAATAGACTAGGATTTAGTGGTGTAGTACTCGGTGATCACTGGTACGTGTGTGAGGAGTAGTGAATGTTCTTGATTACTTGGGATAAACAAGACCCGATTGGGAATTGCCTAAGATAATTGGGGGTATTTTCTACAACTCTATTACACATTGGAAGGAGAGTATACCAACCTAATATTTTATTAAGGTTTATTGTCACATTTTTAATTGACTATGGGAGTGAGAAGAAACGATTGTGGATTCTCACTCTTAATGATTTAGCAGAAGAGAATTGGGTAAATTGGACAATGATTGAATTAAAATTGGAAAACTGACCCTAACCTGATCACCATTTCATATCACAGATTTAAATCACATCATATGTCAATTGGTTTCAAAACTTTCACTTAATTACTTTACATTATTTAGTTTCTTTCTTGTATTCTCTAAATCAAACAATTTCTAAAAACAACCTCACTTCTGTCTATTTTAAGGTGACAACTTAATTGTTATGCAATCCTCTCTGGAGACAACCCAGGAAATCCACTATAATACATTTTAACATAGGTTATATTTGTTTTTTCCACACCCCACGATAGGCATGTGTCAAAACATGGCGCCGTTTCCGGGGAGGTAGCGCCATCATTTATTTTCTTTTCTTTTCCCTCTTTTCATCTTTTCTCTTCAAAATTGCATGACTCGAACCTCAAAAACCGAACCATTACCCATAGATCCTGAAATTGAAAGAACCTTGTTGAATAGAATTAGAAATATTAATCTGGAATCTGAATTTGAGGAAGTTCCCCTTGCTGACTCAAGTGAAACTTCAAGTGTTCACTCTGAGCCTGTCATCATGGCTGAAAATCAAAACCAAACACTTAGAGACCTCTGTGCACCACAATTCCTTAATCAAAACAATCAACTTTCCATTCCAGTGTTACAAAATGATTTTGAAATGAAACCTAACATGATTCCTCTACTTCCAATGTTTCATGGTTTGGCAGGTGAATATCCAAACAAACACATTAAAGAGTTCACAAATGTTTGCTCAACTTTCAGACCCTGTGGAATTACCGAGGAGCAGGTAAAGTGGAAGGGATTTCCATTTTCATTGGATGGAGCTGCTAAAGAATGGTTGTACGTCCTACAACTAGGAGACGTACATGACTGGAATGACCTGGTAAGATGGTTTATGCAAATATACTTCCCCACCTCTAGAAGCAAAACCATTAGGAAGGAAATCTACGCCATACGACAATCATCTTGAGAAACCCTTTACGAGTACTGGAAGAGAATTAAGAAGCTATGTGCCAGCTATCCACATCAAGCCATTGAGGAACACCACTTTCTTGTCTTATTCTATCAAGGACTGCAAGAAAATGACAGAAACCTTCTTGATGCATCATCTGGTGGTGCCTTGATTGATAAGTCACCAGAAGAAGCCAAGGGCTTGATTGAGAGGATTTCCCAAAACTCACAGCAATTTGGAACAAGAGGTATTGGAACAAGAGGTATTAATGTGGTACTCATTTCTCATACATCACCCTTATTAGAAACTAAGATTGAAGAGCTTACTAGTTTGGTGAGATAGATGGCCTTGAAGCAAGTTAGTGACCAACAAGCGCCTGCTATGGTATGTGGTTTATGCTCATCACCTGATCATTTTGCTGACCAATGTCCTGAAATACAGGGAATGGAAACATGTGCAGTAGCCTTTCAGTAAAGGTATTTCCAGAAAAATCAAGGATGGAGAGAGCCTAACCAAGTCCAATTTGGATTTTGAAATCAACAGAATCAAGCTAGGCCCTCGTACCAAAATCAGTTTCAAAACCAACCCCCATTCCAGAACCCTCCACCATTTCAACAAAAACCATCTTATAACCTGCCTTCTTACCAAAAACCAACCAATCTCGAAAGACCCTATGAGAAACCATCCACCAGTTCACAACCTCCAATTCAAAACCAACAAAAATCTGAGTTTGAAGGACTAAAAGACACTATTAAAGATTTTTCCAATAAGTTTCAAAGTCTCATGGACTTTCTGACCCAAAATCCTTGTAAACTCCCTTCCCAAACAGTCCCAAACCCAAAAGATAATGTTAGTATTATAACTAAAAGAAGTGGAAAAGAACTCCAACCACCATCCACCATTGAACCTGAAATAAGAAAAACTAATATGGGTGAGAATGAAGTTATAAATGATGAAAATTCTATGAAAATGCATCAGGAAGAAGATAAGAAAGAGGATGATGATAATGATAGGGCAAGAAGTAAGAAACAAGAAACACCATTTCAAAATCAACAAAGGGAGAAGAAAGATATACCACCACAATTTCCATCAAGGATGATTAAATCAAAGAGGTTACAAGAAGAAGCACTGCAAAAAGAAATTTTGGACACCTTTCAGAAAGTGGAAATCAACATACCTCTCCTTAAAGTACTCAAAAAAATTCCAATGTATGCTATGTTTTTGAAGGTTATTTGCACCAAGAAAAGGAGACTTCAAGGGAATGAGAGGATCAATTTGTCAAGAAGCGTCTTAGCCCATATCACACCACAATTTCCAACCAAATGTCAAGATCCAGGGACATTTTCTATTCCATGCACCATTGGTTCATTAAATTTCTTTAATGATTTGTGTGATTTAGGTGCATCAATTAATGTATTGCCTCACTCAGTATATACGTCTTTGAAGATGGGAGACTTGAAACACCCAAGAGTGGTGTTCCAGCTTGCAAATAGATCCACAGTTTTCCCAGCAGGAGTTCTGGAGGATGTCCTCATAAAAGTCAAAGATCTTTTATTCCCTACTGAATTTTATGTGTTGAATATGGAAGATGATAGGATCCCATCGCAGTCACCCATCATTTTGGGGAGACCATTCTTAAAGACAACCAAAACCATCATCAATGTCCATGAAGGGACACTTACCATTGAGTTTGGAGATAGCACTATCCACTTCAATATTTTTGAATCCATGAGGCACCCATCAGAAGATCATTCACTCTTCGCACTCTCCCATGAAGATGAAATAGAACTAATTGAAGAATCAAATATGTTTCATGAATTTTTATCATTAGGAGAGAATTTTTCCATTAAAGATATCACTGAACATACGGATTCCCAAACTCTTGGAGGTTCTGATTTCCTGTTGGAAGAAGAGGTAAAATCTGATTTCATTGATAATTTGTTAAATGATGATGAAGATGATATGATTTCTTGTGTGCAGGATGTCAAACCATTGGAAGTGGAGAACCTCAATTTAGTTTCATGTCTTGATCATCCTCCTGATCTAGAATTAAAACCACTCCCCACTGATTTAAAATATGTTTACCTTATGGAGGGGGAGAAATTACCAGTAACAATTGCTAACAATGTATCTGAAACTCAAGAAAAATCATTGATTGAGCTTTTGAGAGAGAATTTCCAAGAAATAGGGTGGAGCTTAGGTGATATCCCAGGAATAAACCCAAAAATTTGTTCACATATAATTTTTCTTGGGGGAGATTCCAAACCTGTCAGACAACCCCAAAGGAGGCTGAACCCTACCCTGATGGAGGTTGTGAAAAAAGAGATTGAGAATTTATTAGAAGCCGGGATCATCTATCCCATATTAGATTCACAATGGGTTAGCCTCATCCATGTAGTCCCAAATAAAACTGGCCTAACCATTATGAGGAATGAAAAGAATAAATTAGTCCCTATGAGAATTCAGAATAGCTGAAGAGTATGCATCGATTTTAGGAAGCTGAATCAGGTCACTCGAAAATATCATTTACCTATCCCGTTCAGTGACCAGATGTTAGAGAGATTGGCATGGAGAACTCATTATTTCTTTTTGGATGGATTTTCAGGTTATTTTCATATACCCATTGCCCCCGAGGATCAAGAGAATACTACCTCTACTTGTCCTTTCGGTACTTTTTCATAAAAAAGGATTCCATTTGGACTGTGTAATGATCCAGGTACATTTGAGAGGTGTATTGTAAGTATATTTTCTGATCACATTGAAGATTTCTTGGAGGTTTTCGTGGATGACATCACAGTTTTTGGAAGTTCGTTTGACCATTGTTTGAAAAATCTGGAAAAAGTTTTGAAAACATGCATTGAAAAGAACCTTGTTTTGAATTTTGAAAAGTGTAATTTTATGGTTGAGAGAGGAATTTTCCTTGGGCATGTAATTTCATAGAAAGGCATTGAGGATGATAAATCAAAAATTGAAGTGATAAATTCTTTTTCTTACCCAACTTGTGTGAAACATGTTAGATAGTTTTTAGGACATGCTGGATTCTACAGGAGGTTTATAAAATATTTCAGTAAGATTTCTCTCCCTCTCTCTAGATTACTTTTGAAAGAGGATGATTTTGATTTCAACGGTTCATGTAGGGACGAATTTGATGATTTGAAGAAGAAATTGATTACACCACCAGTGATGCAGCCACCAAATTGGGAAGAACCATTTGAGCTACTTTGTGATGCTTAAAACCAAGAAGTTGGAGCTGTCCTTTCTTAGAGAAATGAGGGAAGGCCACAAGTTATTGCATATGCATCGAAAACCTTAGATGCAACCCAATTCAACTATAAAACAATAGAAAAAGAGTTGTATCATTTGTTTTTTCTTTAGAATGATTTAGATCATATCTTCTTGGAACTAAAGTCATTGTTTTTTCTGATCATGCAGCTATTAGGTACTTGATGAATAAGGCTGAAGCAAAACCGAGGCTAGTGAGATGGATACTGCTACTACAGGAGTTCAACATAGAAATCGAAGATAAGAAGGGATCTGAGAACCAAGTGGCTGATCACTTAAGTAGACTACCCAACACCGATGAAGTTGAAATTCCAGACACTAAACCACCAAATGATCGCCTTCTAGGGGAGAAGTTGTACTTGATTGAAGGAGAAGTACCTTGGTATGCTGACATGGTCAATTATCTGGTAACATCCCGGGTCCCATCTCATTTAAATTCTCACCAAATTCACAAATTGAAATCTGAATCTAAATATTACATCTGGGATTATCCATTTCTTTGGAAGATTTGAAATGACCAAATGATCAGAAGATGTTTGCCTAAAAATGAAATTGAATCAGTCTTTAGGTTTTGTCAAACATTATCTTGTGGAGGCCACTTTGGACCTCAAAGGACAGCGAGGAAGGTTTTAGAATATGGACTTTATTGGCCAACACTTTTCAAAGATTCTCATGAATTTTGTAAACGGTGTGAAAAATGTCAGTTTACAGGAAATATTTCAAAGAGACATGAAATGCCCCAAAAACCACTTAATTTTTGTGTAATATTTGAAGTTTGGGGGATAGATTTTATGGGCCCTTTCCCAATGTCATTTCGAAATTCTTATATTCTTCTGGATGTTGATTATGTTTCCAAATGGGTGGAAGCAAAAGCCACCAGAACTGACGATGCTAATGTTGTTTGTGATTTTGTCAGGGCTAACATATTTTGTAGGTTTGGAGTTCCCAGATCCATCATTAGTGATCAAGGGACTCACTTTTGTAATTGGAGAATGGAGTATTTGTTGAAAAAGTATGGGGTGCATCATAAAACATAAACTCCCAATCATCCATAGACTAATGGGAAAGCTGAAGTGTCCAATAGGGAAATCAAAGGAATTTTGGAAAATACTGTTAATCCAAATAGGAAGGATTGGAGCCAAAGGTTAGAAGACAAATTATGGGCTTACATGACAACCTACAAAACTCCAATTGGAATGAGTCCATATAGGCTGATTTATGGGAAAAGTTGTCACCTACCTATGGAATTGGAACATAAGGAATACTGGGCTGTGAGGAAGATGAATCTGGATCTTGAAAGTGCTAGGAAAGAGAGAATATTGCCATTACAGAAGTTGGAAGAAATTTTAAGGGAAGCATTTAAAAATTCCCGGATTTACAAAGAGAGAACAATAGTGGCTCATGACAAACTGATCCAACCAAAGGAATTTCATCTAAGAGACAAAGTGTTTTTATTCAATTCAAAACTCATGATGATGCCAGGAAAACATCGGTCCAGGTGGGAAGGTCCATTTATAGTTACTCATGTATATCCTTTTCGTGCTGTGCAGATTTTGAAGGATGGAGTGAAGGATCCATTCACTGTTAATGGGCACAGATTGAAGAAATTCCTTGGGACCATGCCATCAGATCCAATGGACGAGATCACCCTCCTCCAACCTGTTTATTAATAAAACTCCATCAGGTCGTACCTCTCCTTTATATTTTCATGATTGTTGTGATTTAATTTCTAATATTCTTACATGTTAAATACATTTGAATGCATTATGGACACTGAATCATTTAATTGTTGGGGAGGGAACCTTTGTAGTGTGGGATTTTTATGTGTTGTTTGTTTTCCTCTTTGTTTTAAAAAAACATGTGAGTGTTTAAATTTTTGTGTGTTTATTTTTCATTTTTTGTGTGTTTTTGAAACTTTTGAGCTAAAATGATTATCATTGATATTTTCAAAATCCATATCCATGAGTGAAATAATTTATTCCTTGAAAATGAGCTTATATGAAAGTTGAAAATGACATTGTTTCAAGTTCAATTCATTAGGAATTTCATGAAAAATACTCTATTTTTTGAATCCCATGAAACATATCACTGTCTTTATATTTGAAATCACATTCCCATGAGGCTTCTAAACCAATTATTTTTATATTCTTTACATTCACCTCACTTCTTGAAAGAACCAAATCATGCTTGATTTAACCAGAATTTGATTTATTCCTGTCAAAACTTGAGGGTTTGAGGTACTTGTGTTTTAAATGATTGAGGAATTTCTTTGGTTTTAAAGCCCCCTTTTCAAGATAATCCCTGTCATAATGGCTTACCTTGAACATTTAATCCTTGTATCCCATAGAAGCCATGAACATCCTGTTAGGTTAGCCACATTACAAGCCAATATTCCCTATCCAACCTGCTCTTGAAGTGAAATTGCATGATCTATTTGAACATAAGTGTGGGGGGAAGATATCTTGTATTGAAATACCTTATTTGGGGATAATTTGGGTGAAAAAATGTTGAAGAGATGTTATTGATGCTGAAAAAAACCATCTTGCTGAAAGTTGTGCCTTTCTGGAGCTTCTAATGTAAAAAGGAAGTTGTGCCTTTTCTGGACCTTTCAAGAAATATTATATTTGAGAAGATTGAAATGTTTGATGCTGAAATGATGATCTGTGTGAACATTCCTTGATATTCCATGAATAAGGAGATTATTTTCTACTAAGGGGAGTGAAGAGGAGACCATACTTTTGTGAAATTTAGATTAATGCAATTTTGCTTCAAAAAGAGCCAAGCCCTCTCATTCTGCCTCAGAATATTTCACATATAAATCCTACCAACCGAAAGCCACAGAAAAACCTTAACAAGTCCTCATGATAAACATATGTCTTTGACTCACATCGGGTGGATATGTAGGAATTTATCAAGCCTATGGTGACCCTTGTATGAGTTTGGATGAGAATGACATTGCTAAAAAATTGAGATTTGTGTAATGAGAGATAATGAAAGTTAGGTAAGTGTTTTGTGTGCATGGGAGGGGAAATGAAGAGTAAATTTATTGAATGATCCTAAATTATGAACATGAAATAATAGAGTTTGAGTAAGCATGATATATTTTGTTTCTTGTTTTCAAATTGGTGGATCTCATGGATATGTGTTTTGAATTTACTTTGATTTTATTTTGATTCTGACTTCTCATGGAGTGCAAGTGATAAGTGTGGGGGAATTGATAGAGTTAATATTTTCATTATTATTTATATGGTTTTCAATGATTTAATCCCTCCCAATTATTCAATGTTAGTGTATTTTCATCATTTATGTGTTTTTGGTGTATTTTGGGCTTAAATGTGAAAATGGGGTAATTCTGTAAAATTGGCAGTTTTATATAGCTTCTGTTTGTCGGGAATAACGTTTAAAATATGGGTCCAATTGAAGTGAATCCTTTTTTTGTAGGATTACTATGCTTTTGGGCTTCAAATGTGCCTTTTGGAACAAGACCCAATTCGAAACCCAATGGTACAGAAAATTCAATCAAGTGGAGAAATCAATTTGGAAGGAAGAATGGACCCCACTGAATTAAATATGGAATATATCCTTCATCCGAACTTATAATGAGTTTATTACATCTGGTGTCGATATAGGACTTTCATGGGACGGTTAATATTAAATTTCATAAAATATGAATCTCATTAAGACATCTTTTGGGTGCGTCCAAGTGGAGTGGGTGAAACAGTGTTTGGCGGCTAGAAAAGCAATGGTCATTGATTCGGCCATATCATTCTTTAAACCTATCCAATGACTCTCATATTTTGAGTGTTGATATAAAGCTTCATTTAAAACATTCTATAAGAAGTGACCTCAGCGAGTTTCAGCCGGATAGTGGGCAGAACAGAGCAATCCTTCTGGGGGACAGATTCTGGAGGATCAAAATTTTGTTCTTTCTTTTCTTTGTTTTACACTTATTAGTCTTGTAATGTGTTCTTCTTTTACCTTAGTCACAATTACCCTTACCATGGTGGAGTAAAAATCTATGTGATTGGGGAAGGAGAGGTTTTCCATGTTGTATTTCATGAGTTCTTTCTATTAATGTTTTAAAATCCTCCTTTCTCTTCTGGGAATCTGTTTTAATATCTTTTAAAAGGTTTTATTATCATGTACGATTGTATCTGATTTTAGGTTCTGTTGTTCATTTATATTTGGTCAATGATTAATATCTCCCTCAACTAGGTTCTGGTTTATAAACAATGTAATAAACCATGATTTAGTGGTGTAGTACTCTGTGATCACCAGTACGTGTGTGAGGAGTAGTGAATGTTCTTGATTACTTGGGATAAACAAGACCCGATTGGGAGTTGCCTAAGATAATTGGGGGTATTTTCTAAAACTATATTACACATTGGCAGGAGAGTAGACCAACCTATGATTTTATTAAGGTTTATTCTCACATTTTTAATTAACCAAGGGAGTGAGAAGAAACGATTGTGGATTCTCACTCTTAATGATTTAGCAGAGGAGAATTGGGTAAAATGAACAATGATAGAATTACAATTGGAAAACTGACCCTAACCTGATCACCATTTCATATCACTGATTTAAATCACGTCATTTGTCAATTTGTTTCAAAACTTTCACTTAATTACTTTACATTATTTAGTATCTTTCTTGTATTTTCTAAATCAAACAATTTCTAAAAACAACCTCACTTCTTTATATTTTAAGGTGACATCTTAATTGTTGTGCACTCCTCTCTGGAGACAACCTAGGTAATCCACTATAATACATTTTTACATAGGCTATATTTGTTTTTTCCACACCCCACGACAGGCACATGTCAGGAAGATTACTCTACTTAACTTCTAGCTGACCTGACATTATGTTTATTATAAGTATGTGTGAATGTTTTCAAGAAAACCCTAAGGAATATCATTTAAATGTCGTTAAAAGAATTTTCAAAGACATCAAACATACACCCAATCATGGACTGTTCTATACTTGAGGATAATCATTTGAGTTAGTTATTCTGTTTCTGATTTTAGTTTTTATAAGTTAGATAGAAAAAGAATCTCAAGAAGATATCAGCATTTAAGAAAGTCTCTAGTATCATGGTGTAGTAAGAAACAAAACTTTGTTTCATTATCTACTACCGAAGCTGAATACATAGCTGATGGTAGTTGTTGGGAAAAAATTTTGTGAATGAATCACACTTTGGTATATTATGGATATCAATTCCGAAAGTTACCAATAAATTATGACAATAAAAATTCTATTAACATCTCAAAAAATCATGTTCCACACTCTAGGAAAAAACATGTTGATGTAAGACATCACTTTTTGGGAGACCATTATCAAAAAGATGATATCACATTGGAATTCCTTAGAACTAAATATGATATTGCTGATATATTCACCATACAATTAAATTCTAAAAGGATAGGTTACATTATACATAAATTAGGAATGGTAAATCATAAGTAAGAAATGTACTGTTTCAAAATGTACAGTTTCATAGCTTACTATTTCATAGTATACTGTTTCAAGATTTATGATTTCACACGTCACTGTCTTAAGACTACTTTCTCACTCTCATTGTTCTACATGTTACTGTCTTCAAGTTACATTCTTATGTTTATAGTCTCACTATTATTGTCTCTTGGTTACTGTGTGGAAGTTTCTATCTCAAATAATACGGTCACACCATGTAGAGACACACCGTAAAGATGACACCATGAAAACCTATTTCAATCTCACCATCATAACCTATGCCAGTCTCACCATGACAACATGTTTCAGTCTCACCATTAAGACACTTTTGTGATTTATTTTTAATTTATTACCCATATCATCGTGTTTATTATTTTATTATTTATATCCCGTGCTTTTGAATTTGGGATGCTTGAATTCCCGAAATGATAAAAACCAAATTCCTTTGAATATTTTCATCACTCGATTTTTCTTATCTCAAAACCCAAATCCTTTATCTCTCAAACCTTAAGACCTCTTTCAGCCCTTCATCTCTCTATATATCTCTCTCTCTTGAACCCCTCATTGAATTCCCAGAATGAAGCACCCATCTTCCTCAACTCCTGAGAAGCGTAGGTCTATGAAGAAAGTAAAAAGAGCCCCAGAGGTAGCACCTAAATGATTGCTGGACCAGAATCTTGTTGATAGAATGTTAGATCTAGAAAAGGAAATTTTCCATATGGTGTTTCTTTCATGTAAGTCTATATTTTTGAATGTACTGAAAGGGCAAGGATGGTTGGAATGGTTCACAAAAGGGAAAATTCCCATTTATCCAAATCTTGTTTCTCAATTTTATTAGTTTC
The DNA here is from genome assembly GCA_963277665.1 of Viscum album. NCBI lineage: Eukaryota > Viridiplantae > Streptophyta > Magnoliopsida > Santalales > Viscaceae > Viscum > Viscum album. The sequence continues at coordinate 121,874,728 of OY728137.1, forward strand.
TTCATATTTTAGTTCAATGTTGAAGATGGTTTTATTGAGAGAAGTTAGATCAATGGCCAAAGATGCACCTTTTCCTTGGGGTTATGTGATGCTTTCATAGGGATACCCCATGGGGGAATTTTTGAGAACTACCAAAGATGACCTCATCTTCCTAGGGATATTTTTGTTTTAGAAGATGTCATGGGAAGCATTACTAGTGATTAAAAGAAGAGAAGATCAATTGCTGCTAAGTTAGATGGTGAAGCCAAATTGCTATTTATGTTTATTTTGAATCTTATTAGCCCATGAAAATGATAATTTTCAATCCTCAAATATCTAGATGTATTCTTGATACATCTTATAAAGAATGGGAACATGACTAACCATTTCAACTATGTTAAACATCATATGTGTGAGTTGATTACGAAAACCTCAGTGTCTACCTACTTGTTCTACTCAAGGTTAATCTCTACTATGTTGTACGATAATGGAATTGTTGGCCTGAATGAAGAAGTCATAAATGACTGTGAATTTTGTATCTCAATGGTTACAGTAAAAAGGATGAATATTAGTTGGAATCCATCCAAATATGCTTGACTATAGGATAAAGAAAGGTTATATGAAAATTTTTATCCGGTTGAGCATCAATAAGGACCTAAGAACATATCTGATCCTAGTTTGGAACCATATGAAATTGTTGATTATCCTATTGAAGAGGAAGAATAGGTAGTTGTTACACCTCTAGAAGAAACTGTATTTGATAAAGAAGACAATGTAACTATTCCACAAAACATAGTTGAGAAAGAATCACCTGTTACTAAAAGAAGTATTGATTTGGAAGAATAACCTACTTCTAGAAAATAATATGTTGTTAGTGTAAAAGAAAATGATGTTCCTGAGAAGAATCTAAAAGAATAACTTTCTATTGATAAAGAAGTTGTTGTTGAAGAACATTTTGAGGAACAAGCCAATCCTGATGTTATCTTATTTGATGTGGAAAGAATGGAATAATCCTTTAGTTATCTAGAAATGTAATGGGTGAAAGTATTGGATATTAAATTTTATAACCTGTTTATGGAACTGAATATCTTAATACTATGAAAGATGTAATTTTTGAGGGGGATCGACATCCAAGTCTAGAAAGTATTGAAGTTCCTAATCCTATTGATCAAAGCACTGTGGATACCTAGTATATTTTCCCTAGCTACTTAGATGTGAATGAACCCCATGAAGCCTCAGTTAAATGAAAAGACTAATCTACTATGTTTCAATTGAAACCGATCTCTTCTCTAGAGGTAATCTCTACCAAGGAACATAAGAATATCGCATCATCTATTCCTGAACCTTCTTAGGAATGTCTTGCTTTCAAGAGTCAGAGTGATTTGAAAGCCATTGTAGTTACATTATTGGATGGAGTTGAAAAGCTTATGAACACCCAACCTGCTCTTGTAACAAATCTATGTGAAAGAGATGCAGGCTTGATTTTAGAGAAGATCTATCACAAATTTAGCCAAAAATTGTTCAGGAAATTCAAGAAGATAGAATTGAGAACAAAAATTGAGTGATGAGGTGATGTCTCTCCAAGCTATGTTTGAAGATATGAAAATGTCTTGCAATCAAGAGAAGCTCATGTTCTTCATCCTATTGAGGATATGGGTGGTATGATTCCACAATAAGTTTCATCTCTAATTCAACTGAACTTTAATTCATTAAATGAAAAATTGGCAGAGATAAACAAGTAGATAGTCCAATAGATGTGTGAGCTTGTTATTGGTCTCAAAAACTGATTGATGAGTACATGGATGTTTACAAAAAGTTCTGAATCAGTGAAAGTCCCTCACATTAGCTGTTACAACCTTCAGTGCCTCTGAGAAGTCACCTTATCCCAATGAAAGTGAACTTCTCAGAACTAGGGTTATGGAAAAACATCATTATGTGTTGAGTGGTTTTGACATGAAATGTATATCTATTGTAATCAATAATAGTGATAGATTACCTGATTTGGTAATAATTCATTCAATGATTGAAAATTATGCTTAGGATTAAATTACTAAGAAAGTGGAATTCTACTTTAATAGGATTTTCTATAAGCATGATATGACCAATCATTTCATGTATCTTGTGGAGAATTTTAAAACACCACCAACCACTGAAGCATTCAAGACGCATGTCCAAAAGCTGAAAGATTTTACTTCTTTATTAGACCAATTATTGGAGAATAAAGATGATTTTGAAAAATCAATGTACTATGGTGGTGAGATTATTACTGGTTTCATTCAATTGTTGAAGCCTTATCTTCACATGTAGAGAAATACTATTGTGGCTCCTATAACTACACCTTTGCGGCCTGGTTTAGTTCCTTCCTCATCCACTACCATTGCCTTAACCCCAATGTATGTATCTCAGGCTCTGAGCGAGATCAGACTTGTTATTCTTGACCAGAAATTACCTCGGTGTTCCACTAAACCTACTTTGGCACCTTCTATTTTTGAAGGACTCCCTCTTCCTTCTCTAACAGTTGGCTCGCTCCCTTCTTCTACTTCTACTTATGATACTGTGGATCCTTCTGATGCTTCCGCCAAGAGAAAAGATAAGACAACGAGTGCTAAAGAAAAGAAAAAATTGTATCTTGATAGGGTTATTTTTTATAGTTTCTTAATGATTTTAATGTCATATCTTTCCATCTAATGTAATGTGAACTTTTTTTGTCTATTATCTTATTTAATTTCATTTATTCTTTTTTTGTCTTCTAATCTCTTTGATAATCCCAAAAGGGGGAGAACAGAACACTATAGGGTTGATTATCACACTAATAACAGAACTAAAAACACACACGTAGAATAGAACATTCACTCATATGATTTGGTATCATCAAAAGGGGGATATTGTTGGACTCATCATGTGTTAATCATGATTCAATGATCAAAAATCCTATAAATCTTATTAATATTGTTTAATCTTTCTCAAATACTGTGTAGATATGGTTGTTTTCTTTATACTTTAAATAAACATCCTCTAAATCTAGTTAATCCTAAATTTTATGTGATTATTGTATACTATATTTAACATTTTTCTATAATGATTTATTATATGAATTATTAAGTCTTATTAATTATATGAACATTACGGCTCAAGACTTTTTACAGATATTTGGCAATGTCTAAGAAACTATGAGTCTGCCACCTATTCTGGTTTTCTGAAAAAATACCCAGACACTGTGACCCAGACATAATGACCAAGACACTATGACCCAGACAATGTGACCTAGACACCATGACAAGTTTCAGACCTAATGAAGTCTGTGACACCGGTTCCTTGCTACCATGACTAATATACAATTCGATGTTTGGAAAAGCACCAGACATTGTGATTTTACCACCGCATATGTGCTTCTAGTTCCTAATCTAAATAAAAATATTCTTTTATGACTCTCTCACCACTCAAATTCAAAGAATAAGACATTATTTATTAGTGACACCATTTCTAAGTGACCTCTTTTCTAGACAGACTGTGACATTGTTCTTTAATCTATTTCTTATTTTTAAATTTAATCACAAACATTCATATTTGAGACATTTAATGGCACAAAAATAATTAATATTTATTTTTATACTTGTCACCTGACAGTATTAGGAAGGAGGTGAAAAATACAAGCATCCTTGCACTCTGAAATAAACAGAAAAACATGGCACTGAACAACTAGACGTGTAGTAGTGTGTTTCAAAAGCACACACATTTGACAAGTGAACTGATACATCAAACAAGAAACAAATGAAGAACACATGAATGACTCTTGATTCGAAAGGCTCGACTCCCACAGATCAGATTCAAAAACATCTTTTCAGTACCACCTCCAAGAATAACACATGCTAGAATTCTTACACCTTCGAACCTGTAGACTTACAATAATCTGTTTTTACTAAGGGAATAGATATATGGATACACCTCATCCAAAAATTCTATAGCTATATAAAATAACACTCAGAGCACTTCTAACCCTTTCCCATCATCTTTTCATTGTTGAGTATTTCTTTTATCTTTCGATAACTGAGTGTATGTATGTGTTAAAACACACATTATATCCTATATTAAACTAAGGGATACAAGATATCCTTATTATCATATCTTTTTACATATTTTTAATACCACAGATAAGTGTGAAATAGGTCCTTGTGTGACATCGTAGGTTTATACCCACGAAGAATAGTGGAAGTTGTCGTGTGACCTGGATAGTTCTGTGCATTGTTGTTTACCCCGATACAAGGTGTGGATCATGTTTATTAATATAAACATCTTGTTCGTAGGTGATCACCAAATGGAGTGGACTTGTTCATGGCTTGAGACTGAATCACTTGTTTAATCTGCTGTGCTATTTAATTTAGTTTTTCTCTTCTTTACTGAGTATTTCAGGAAACATTAGATTTTACCTTGTTTTTTATTATTGCTTAGAAGTTAAAATTATGTTGTCTTATTAGAATAGCTTTAAAAAGTAGTATCAATAACTCATATTGATATTTCTTAGAAATAATCAATCTTATGAGAGGTTATTTGAATAGTCAAACATTTATAACCATATTACCTTGATTAACTGGGATGTATTCATTTTTTCTAGGGAAAATTTCTAAGAAAACATTTTGACATAAATTTTAATAGATACTCAATTTACCCCCCTCTTGAGTACTCTACTCTAACTAAATTTTTTATCACACATTGTTCATTATTCTACATGACTTTACTGTAATAATTTATTAATGTATGTATTTAATTAATAAGCTCATAGTAGTTCTTCACTATAATGAAAAACTCGAAATTCCATATTGATATGATGAAATATTTTTCTATGGTTTCCTAACATAATATGTGGGGTCACGTTGAATATTGATTTTATGCACAATTTAATACAAGTAGATGAGTATTATTCCAATGATGTTAGCTCTTGGTAATCTCTAAGATGAGAGATTATGAGAAAAAAAATCATATTATAGGAAATCAATATTTTTTTTGTAATTGTATATTCTGATATATGATCATTTATAATGTTCTTTAGAATTTGTCTTTATTAATTTATATTATGAACAACACTCTTAGATGTATTTCACATACCATAGTGATAGAGTTCTTATTGAAATTTGATATGTTTGGCGCGTCTTGAGTGATGTGTTGTTAATTATTAAATAAAGGAAGAATTTGTACCTTCCATATTTTAGAAGTTAATGTCTTTAAATTTAGATTAAAATGGGACCTTTATTGAAAATTCCATGTAATTTTTTGTAATGATGATTTTATTTCACATATTCGGAGAAAAAAGCATCAAACATATATGTTGATGAAACTTATGTTAATGTTTCATGATTAGATATTGTGAAAGATGGATTATATTACATGGTGAATGATTTTATGTAGTTGTTGAAATTTTGACATTATGTTCCTTCTCTTAGGTTCCTTAACCCATTGATAACCATTAATATTGGACTTTAGGAAAGCCCACCTCACGCCAATTAGAAATAATAATAGTGGTTCACACCTTAAGTGATTACATTGATCTCAAAAAAATTTATTTAGTTTAATTACTACAATAAATATTATTATGATGACCAATGAATAATTTTATTCATTTTTATTTATTTAATAAATTAAATAAAAATTTATTCATTGGATTCTGAATACAATATTTACTTGTGAATAATATTTGTAATTTTTTCAGGTATTCATTAAATGTTGAGGATGAAAATCAGTGCAATATCATGCCTTGTGATAAATATTAATTTTATTGTGGTAAAATAATAATTATCATTCTTCCAGTTAGCACATACCATAAGATAATAATATTATTATAATTTATATGGAATGGGGGTAATATTATGTTTATTATATTATTTAATGTCCATTATGAAATTAAATAATATTTAATCTGAAATAATATCTATAAATTCCCATCATAGGATCTACTAAACTGTTTCTCGAGCTAGAATGACAAAAGGCCTAAAGAACACCTATCCATACACAAAAGGATGCTAACTAGTAGTAAGGGAATAAGGTGTGACTTTGGAGTGACTATTCCATCATATACAAGTAATAAATAGAAAAAATAATTAGATAAAATATATAGTATTAAATAAAAAAGTGAACAAGTAGTAAATACAAACAATACTATAATAAAAAATAGAATGCAATAAAGTGCAGAACGACTATGTCATATGCACAAATCTGATCTCCTATATGGCTGACAACATATACATGGGAAAATAAAAAACACATAAATATTGATTAAAATGATCTACTACATACTCCAAGACAAACCAAAAACCCGATCTACACATATATATCCATGACATCATGTTCGACTAGTTCGAGGCCTCAGCGCATCCTATGCCTATAACTAGGTGAACATCTACTCAAGTACCCCGGTGCAATGGAATCATGAGCATGCTGTGAGTATGAATCTTAGTAGGGAACCAACAACATGTTCCCATACATATAAGGTAATATATAGATCCTATATATGTGAACTAATCATCAGGATACCAAGAATAATAGTAACAAAAATATTAGTATAATAAACAAAAAATGTCGAACAGGTGATGCTCATTTAATGTTCCTAGTTTAGCTGAGACACAAATAGAATACAATGTTTCCATATATATATATATATATATATATGTGTGTGTGTGTGTATATATATACTCTTAAGTATATTTAATTTAATATGTAGAATTATGTAATGCCTAAAATAATATAAATAAAATAATTCTACACACGGTCCTTAGGTTTGTGATCCTGATGTTTAATACATCCTCTAGAGAAGGGATTTAATTTTATATTGTTCCACATAAGACATGTATTGTTATGTTTTTTATTGGTTCTATATTCCTTATCTATGATACCTTCTTTTTTCAAGTGCAAGAAATATAATAGATCAAGCTATGTCACCATATGAAGATGCTTGTTCTAACCCAAGGATAACTCTTACTCACCTCCTATCTATATAATGAAGGATTACAAGTAAAAACTATACATCCTCTTAACAAGGAAATAAGCTATATTTCACACCACTAAAGACACATGTAATCCATTGTAATGTTAGATTCCTAGGTCCCTATCCATATAAATTCATAACATTGAAACACAAATGGTCTCTAATATAGTAGACCCTTGAGGGATATGAATACTGTCAGGATCAAAGATAAAAATCAGAATCCCTTCAATAAATAGATCAATATCCCCATTCCTAGATAGCTATAGGTAATTCTGTAATGTGGAATCCACCCGACCATAGGGATTATCCATAGAGTCACTAGGGGAGATCAATGATAATACTCAAGGATATAAAAAGACAACCACATCTTAGGAGAAATGAACCCACCCAAAAACCACTAGTAATGCCCTAGATCCCGGTGGACAGGAATACACATATGGACATCAGATAGAGGGGTTCCTTAATAAACTCCACATCCACATCTTAAAATACCTATATAGTAAGGACTCTTAGTGAAAAAAGGAATTTTGGAAATGGTAACCATCAACAGAAAATAACATGAGGTGGATCCAGGATGTTTGTTTTGTAAAACCTTCAACAGAATTAATCACATCTAACACAATGAAAAAATTCCATAAAGAACATCAGGGAACCATAATAATATCAACACTAACAAAGTAAATGAAAAATAGAAGATTCAGGGAGGAAGAACACTTAAAAACACCCACTAATTCGACAAACTCATACGATTACTTATTTGATATGATTTATAGGCAAAACTCAAAATTATATCTAGCCAAACCAATATTTACTAGGTTGGGATCGATTAAAAATTGGGTTACCCACTAGGTTCCCATAGATCTATACATCAGAGAAGCATGCTACTTAGGATACTTAAGATCCATACATAATAAGAGGTATCCATTATGGATTCCTATTAGTCAACCAATAAGTAATCACTCTAGGGATCCTCATAAGGAGTAAGTAAGTGGAGGAATTCTATAGTGAATCCTCAATGTCATATCAAGAGTGGAAGCATCCCATATGTGATCCTTGGTCTCCATGAAAGTATCATGTTTAAGTATGAAGATAACTTGGAGGAGGTTGTTAGAGACCCATATAATTCATCTATTCAGTCTACTAGATTGTTTTAATGTAAATAGTTCATTACAATGAATCTAAATAGGATAATTAACCTTACTAAAAATCCCAAGAATACATAATACAATAAACATTCATTAATACTTTTAGGATGGTTCAACTGGCCACCCACCATTAGAATGATATGAACCTTTTATAAATAGATATTACCATATTTTTTCAAGCTCACTAATGTCCGATCCAAGAGGCATCAGCTTTCGAGATTCTAAAAAAAATTATAAAGCTCATTTATAGAAAAAAACATCAACTGAATCATTGAAAATTTATTTATAAAAACAATTCCAAAAAAATAATGTGAGGTGAAATCTCCCCAGATTTTCATCGCTCAATGAATATATAAGAAACCACTTGTAGAGGGTCTATAGTGTCCGACAACACTATTACATGGAAATTACCAAACCAAAAAATCAATAATTTATTTACATAAACCAATTTTTTTCAAAACCCTATAAAAAATCATAACGAATTTATACCTCAACAAAATGGAAAGAGGCCAAGAAAAGGCGATCTCTCATGTCACCCACATCCAAGAAAGAGTGAAAACCCCAACACTAGCTTCCAATTTCACAATGCTCTGATAGAACATGGACCAAAATCCTTAAACAGTGGAACAAATTTTAGAGGACAAGGTGAAAGAAGTTAATGTAGGAAAATGGCATCAGAGGATTATATCATGATATTTAATGCATCCAATGACATCTGATTCAGACCAAGAATAAGGGATGATACCCATCAACAAAGGTGAAAAGGTGTAGTGAATTTGGGGAGGATAAAGGAAGAAAATAAAGGATTACCTCTTAAATATTATAGGGTTACAATTATAATGTCACTCTTTTAAAGGGACACATGTGTTGGACACACAATTGGGAAAACCATGCACCAACCATGCGGTAGACACTACCTAGACACCATACCCCATACATTTGTACATCACATAGATTAAAATACTATTTTACTACCATTAATATTCTATGAAATAAAATACATACACCCAAACAGTTTACCCTAGCCTACTTCTTGGTTTCCCCAAACTGTGTGCCTATACAAACTAGGAACCACATTTAGGCACTGTAGTTTGCACTAACTATGTTACATCCTTTTACACTATGCTATATCATTTCAAAATATTTATTTCCAATACGGAATCCCCATGATACACCTTAAACTTCCAATAATCAATACCAGACTCATTCCCTGTCTAAAACAATCACTTAGATGAAATTCATCCATTATAATTCAATTCTGAATATCTTATGAACATCTAACCCATCTTGCAGATGAAAATGTATTTTTTTAATAAATTTTCATCTTTGAAAACATGATACCTTTTTAACTACCCACCTAAAATTTTATCATCTATGAAAAGTTTATTTGAAGAAAAAAAATGTATAACCTGAGATACAAAAGATATGAAATCTATTTTAAATGATTGTATTGTGTTTCTAAATGCCCAAAATGCTTCTAAAGCCACTTTAGACACACAACTCTCATCTTTTTTAAAACCAAAGATAACACTCAAAAACTAAAATTAAAACATTAAGAAGAACTTACTTGAGGCTATTTAATTCAACATGCGACCATGTTGTCATCCTATTTTTCAATCGGCCTAGGTTAATCCCCACTATAGTTTTATGCATACATGAACCTTCTCTGTGCCATAGTAAATCTACTATTGAAACATACAATCAAAACATGCCCCTATAATTATAAGGATTATACCAAAATTTTTATTTTCTTTCTAAACCCATTAAATCCTAGTGACACTACACTCAATCCTCAATACAATTTAAATGGTTGAACATAAATCAACCAATTTCAACTTGTTTGCCCTATATTTTCTGTGAAAAGATATAGTGATCCCTTACACTATACTAGTCACATCTGGATGAAATGAAAAATGAAGTCCCTCAACAACCACATTCAACTATATGAGAGAACTAAAGATAACCCATCTCTATAAAACTAATATTTAAAATGGTCTTCTTCACCAAATAATGTGTCACCATAACCCAATTCAATTTATCATGGAATTTCAAATCTGAATGATAGTTTACATTTCGGTCTCACCCTCACACGAAATAACACTCCCCACATTTGGTGAATTATTATAACACTAAATCTAATATCCAATATCAATGTTTCACCCTCAATCTGTCACTAAACTTAATGAATTGAGTTGTTTGAAACCAGTCATCCCAAGAGTCTACTTACAACATTGAAATATCACTTGATCCCTCTTTCTAAGTACAGTTTCTATTGGAAATATTAATTTTAACACATAATGAGGGTCACCACATACCAATGGAAATAATTCACTCCCCAGAATATGGATTACCATATACAACTCCTCGAATATAACTCTCAAGGTGTTTCTTCATCAAACCAAAGAAGATATATAAAAAATAATCCAAGGATATTATCGATGCTCCCTCACTATATGTTTAATGATGTCAATATATTTTTCACGATCATATATATTCAATTATTACTTTAAGATTACATCAATTAGTGTGATTTTTCACCTAAGACATGATCACTTAAAACCTGGTTATACTTGCCTTTAAGCAACTCCTAACACCATGTCTACCAACAATGAGTGTCTAGGTCCAATGATAGGTCAACTATCTCATGAAACCCAATTTATTCTTGGTTTATCCTCTACCAATGAGGGAAATTAATTATTTAAACACAACATAATAGAAATCATCCTTCCAAAATTTATTTAGAATCATCAATACTCAGCACACACACAACCAAACACTGATTCATATGTTTAATAGTACCATGAGTGATATACATGTACCAAAACATCCTATGAATAGAGTGTATAATCCCATAACACCAGATCATCATCAACATATGAATCACACTTCCAAGATTCATTTATTAACAAGGTTAAGATGAATATTTTATATGGGATACAATCTCATCAATCCAGCAGATCCCTTGGAACTCCTCTTTAAAATCGGGCACCTTACTTATTCAATGATTCATTCGACAACTGCACATCTTACAATGTAATTTTCTAAAAAGAAATCATAAAAACTACTAAATAAAAGGTTCATACAGTCAAATAGTTCTTCCCTTTTATGTCAATCTCAATACACAAGAACCATAGGTTATTCATTAGGAACGAAATTAGTTATCACACATATATCTCAAAACTGAAGAAACTAGCATGCAACAATCCCAAAATGTGTGTACAACAAAGACCAGTTCCTTTGAAGGCATCGATAAGAACCCAATATGACATCTCTCAAAGATTTCCCTTGATCTAACAAAACATTGATCTATATGAGTTTAAGTCAATACTACGTGACTTTAGGTATCCCACATATACCTACTTATTAATTCTAACATATAGTTAACTAGTTATTTCTACCCATCACATAAGTAACAGTTCTCATCAAGATCACATCTCATGTGGTGTCATCCACACACCCATCTGAAGATAAGAAATATAAAATTCTAATCAACCCAAAATAAGGAAGGTAATGATAACATAACCTTGAACGTTCAAAACCATTCTACATGGTTAGAATTATACAAGTTATCGATTGAATATTATAGTGGAATATCCCATGTAACTTGTAATTTGAAACCAATTGAATTGAAAATAATTCATAACAAATAAAATAAGAAATGATTCTAAAGGAATCAATTAGAAGGAATTGGTCTTATAATGCCCCGATCCTCTATGGGAATCCCTATAAGTGACTTCCCCATGGAGTAAGAATATATAATCATATAAAAGATAAAAAAACAGACACTCAAAAGATATCCTTATATGACCATAACCCTTTAAGGTCCCACTTTAACTATAAACATTTATGAACCTTTCAACACCACGTTTAAAAAGTTTTCTAGATAATCGTAATAGAATGTTGGTCAATGTCATGTTATAGATTGATATATGGACCACCTCTAGGTATTTTTTTATGAATCATTAGTTAACTATAGGTGGACTGGATACGACCTCATTGGGTCTTCTAAAAAGGTGTAAACTAACAAAGATGAAATAAAAGGGTCATCAATATACAAAAAACATAGTATCAATGCTCCAAGTCATACAGGACTAACATATTCTGGTCAAGTAGAATTTTATTCCATGATATATAAGAAATCATTATATAGGTTGTCACTGACACTTTTAATAACCAAACCTAACAACAACACCCAATGAGGGGTCTCTCTATAGGAACCATGTTCCCTATCAACCTAATAGGTTCATTACACATTTTGTGTCTGGGGGATGAGTCATAATCCCCACTTCCAATATATCATAGTAAATCCACTTGACCTTCCATTATAATGAAATACAAACACACACACATGTTAGTCTAAGGGGAAGAATTCCACAAAGAAACTATATGGGAAAACTACATTTAGGCTATTTATAATACAAAAAACAGTTAAATTAATCATTGTTCATAAAATCTAAAACTATTAGACCTATAAGATTTATTCCCTATATGCTAAATATGTTTCCTAAACAACTGCCATGGGCCTCTTCAGACCAAGAGTTAAAATCAGACATTGTCCTATATCCAATGAAAAAGGGATATAAATCCTTAATGAATCATAAAATAAACATCACATGTGCATATCTTAAAGAGCTGTTCATAAAGAACTATAACATCATAAATCATGAACAATAATCCCATATACATGGTAACCTGGATTATTATTGGAATAATACTTATCAATGCACTAGATTGATATCCATTATAATCTCTGACATGTTCCTAAAACTTATGTATACCATATCAAAAAATCATATAGAAACCACAAAGACATTGCTCTGAAACCACTTTATAACATCCCATCCCATTATACAAAAAACAATACCCCAAGATGATTGGAAAAAAATGCCTCAAGCAGTCATGCATAAATCTATGTGTGGCAAAGGCTATCGACGAGCAATGAGGGCCTAAGGTGTGTCCATTAAGAGAGTATACCCTCAATCAGAGTAAGATATAATGTTAATAACTTGATTAGATCATAATTATATAATAAATAATGCAGAAGAAATAAATATAAACCAGACTATGATAAAAATTGAATGTTGTAAAGGCATAGCTCGAAATATCTAACATACTACACTGATCTTCCACCAGTATAATCACATATACAATAGTAAATAAATGAAATAAAAATAAAATTACATGTCTCTACTACTAAATATTATCTAAGGTACATTACCAATATTCATATACATATATTTTATTTATCATGGGCCTCCGCCTATCCTATGCTTACAACCATGTAAAAATATACATGAGTTCCCTATCGAAATGGTTTCCTGAGAACGTTGTGAGTACGAAACATAATATGTAACCACCGATGTATACCCATACCTATCTAGTGATATGTTATGCAAGAATATGTGAGATACTCATTGGGATTATAACAATAATAATAACTAATGGCCTTGAATAAAAAACAAAACAAATCCGAAAAAGGAATGCTCATGGAATGTGCTTAGTTTAGTTGAGACACAACTGAAATACAGTACCTTCAGACAAAAACACAAATAAACACACACACACACACACACCAATATATATATATATACATTTAAGTACTATGTAAAATAATATAAAAAAACAAGTCGATAATCACTAATTGGGTTTGTAATCATTATATTTTAAACATCCTAGAGATAAGTGGATAAGCAAGATGTCATGAAACTCAATCCATGTATATTTAATATGATACTCATGTTAGTATACCAAATCGATGGAAATTTGTTTGGATAGAGCAATAAATGTATTTGAGAAATATACTTCACCATATGTGGATAAATTTCTTAACCTTGGGTTCACCTATACTTTCCTCAAATCACTATAATGGAGGATTCTAAACAATTACTGGACATACTATAAAAAATGGACAGAGCTAGTTGGCACACTACTCAATCCAAATGTAATACATTTTGACTTCAGATTCCTAAGTCCTAGTCTGTAAGAATTCATGACATTGTAACTCAGAAGATTCCTAAGGGGGATGACCCTTAGGTGATTAGAATACTCGCTAGATCCAATATAACATGTAGAATCTATTCAATAACTTGATAAATAGCCCCATCACCAGATAGATATGGGAAATGTAGCAATGGAACATCTACTAGACCCTTGGTAGTATCCATGGCATTGATAGAGGAGATCAATATCAATAATAAAAGATTCCAACAACATCAACAAATTGAGAGATATTTTCCCACATAGAAACCTTCATTAATCCCCTGAATCATAGAAGATAATAAACTATTGGAAAACACGGGGTAGAGGGGTTCTCTAAAAACTCGACATAAAATTATACATATCCCTAGTTTGGGAGGAATCCCTCTGTGAAAAATGGAATTTCGGAAATGGTAACAATAAAAATGAATGATCATGAGGCAGATCTTGGAAGTATGTCTAGTAATCTCCACTGCACCATTAAATAACATCAAGAACAATGTACAATAACTAGTAACTACCATTGGAAATAATGACTACATCAAAAGTAACCAAGTGAAAGAGAAAAATAAAATAATGAAAGTGGACAAATTCATAAGCTGACAAATACTAACACAACCTCACAAGGTTACATGTTCAGAATAGGTTTTAGCTGACACCTTCGAGTATGTATAAAAAACACATATATAATAGTTAGTTATTATTCAACAACCGAGGTACCCACAAGTATCCTCTAGATAAAAACATCAAAGAGGAACCCTACTTGGGATCCTTGAAGTTCATTCCAACATAGATGTATCCCTGTCGAGGTCCTTTAAGTCCACCTAGAAGTAAATGAATCCTTCCTGGGATCATTACATATAGTAATAAAGTATAGGTATTCTACTAGAATCTTCTAGGTTAGATCATGAGTGGTGGAATCCCATAGGGTATCATCAGTCCTAGTGATAGTCTCAAGTTGAAGTATGAAGATAATGATCCGAGGTTGTTAGTGATCCCTATAATTCATCCATTATGTATTCCTTATTGATTTAATTTAAATAGTTAATCAAGATGAGACTAAATATGGGGATATTTATATAGGGTAAATGAAAAGAATACACATGAATCCATAAACATTATTATATTATTTTAATCATATATAACAAACCAAATACCTTTAATATTCTTCATGTCATTTATAAACAGCTCTCTGTAGATTTATCCATGATTAGAAATGTTCAATCCATGCCACATCAAATTCAGAAACACTTAATTACATTGGAATATTCATTTATATGATAAAAAAATAGTTGAATCATTATAAAACTATAAAAAAAGTAAATAAAAAAGGTGTAACATGTGATATTTCATCAGATTGTAGTCGCGTGATGAAAATATGAGAAACCACATATAAAAGGTTTATAGGGTTCCTTCATCACCATTATCAGGAAAATAACTAAGGAATGGAATTTTGATTACTAATTAAATTTATTTAGGGAAAACCCCGTATAAAAATCTCATAATTAATGTATACCGCATCGAAATGACACAAAAATAAGTGCAGATGGCCTCTAAGGCCACCCACTTTCTAGGAAGAGTGAAACACCCAAAAACAGATTCTGATTCCACCATGATCTGGTGGTATTAAGACCAAAATCTATAACTAATGTTACCTAGGATATATAAATAAAATAAAGAACACAATGGAGGCTAATAGAGTCAAAGGCTTACCTCATGGTTTTCAATGCATACGATGATGTCTGATTCTGACCAAGAACATGTCGAAAATCCAGTGGAGGAGTGGTGAAGACGAGTAATGTTTGTGGGGGTGGAGAATTTAGAAAATAAGGGAATCTATATTGTCTATCACAAGGTAATAGGGGTACTTTCTCCTTTTTAGCAGGTCACATGGTTTATCCACACATATGACCAAACCGTGTGCCAACCATGGGGTTGGCACTACCCAAACACCACACCCCATGCATGGGGCATAGTGAACGGTTTAAATGAATATGATCCTAGTATGTAACAAACTAAATACACCCATTTGGAATTCCCTATCCATCCACTTGGTTTCCTGAACTTTATCTTCTATGAAAATTGGGCTGCACAGTTAGGAAACACTGTTTTCAATAATCTGATGACGACCATATGCCTTATGGGGAACCTATTTAAAACTTTTATTTCTGTTATTTAATCCCCAATATACTCTTGAAAACAATTAGAAACATTCCAAGAATAATTAAAAATATGAAAACATATTTTAGATTCATTTAAACCTTTAAAATTTCACTCTAAATATATAATAGTTATTTGACTCATTCAATAGTTGAAAATTCAAATTCACATTGAAATTTACGACATGGAAAACATGGGATCTTAAACCAACTATATAAATAGTTGTTTATGTCTATTTCATAGTGATAAAATTTATTAATTGACATTCATTTCATACAATAAATTTATCTCTTGAATTAATCATTCATACAGCCTCTCCAGAATGAGAAAAAAATTGATAATCATTCAGTCTTGAAGGAAGTAGAAGTGACCAATACAACCCAAAGAGAATGATATATCCACCATGGTATTACTTGAAATTAAATCATTGTTGTTCAGATATCAATGGATCATATGTGGATCACTTCCAGAGGTATTATATACATAGAACCTATAAGTGTAATGATGATAATTCAGTAAGGGTTAATTAGATGATCAACAATGTTTCCATCGATCAATCTTTCTAAGATAGGATCACCATTATTTTCATCTAAATTTAATTAATTATAAATGTAAACATGAATAATATCCTTCTTATGGGTTCCAAGATTTTCTACGATAATGTTTCATTTAAAAATTTTGATGTTCTTGACGTTTATGACTTACAAAATTGTATAATGATGTGTGGAATATGAAAATCCCATTATGGTTATTCACTAAAGAGGCACTTACACTATGTCTGAAACCTTCTGTCAGCTTATATGATTTTTATTCAAGATGATTTCATACTTAATCAAATTTCCAAGATATACATAATATAATTTTCAAGGAAATATATAATACCATTCCCAATTTTTTCTAATCAATATATGAAGATTATGTTGATGTTGTAGAGAAGTACTCAACAAGAATTTGATATATATCCAAGATTTAAAACTTCTTATCATTCTCATAATGACTGTCAACTTTAAAGGACCATTCAAAATATTTTAGGATACATTGCGATCCTTTTTAATGAAATTTAAAGAAGATTTGTATCAAAACATTACCCCATAAGAGTTTTCATATAATAACCATTTCAATTATATAAACATACTGGTAGCATATGAGGTTCTTTATGGGAAGTGGTGCTAAACTCCAATATATTGGGATGATGTTGGAGGGATTAAACTACTAAGACTAGATCATCTTCAATATATGCACACGATTATTCTAACCATTGAAAAAAAATTAAAACATCACAAAGTTGATAAATGTTCTACAAAAATAATCATTAATGAGATATATAGTTTTATTTTTAAGAAAATGTTACCTTTTTAATACACCATGGATGATGGTTATGAGATTTAGAAATAAGGTAATGTTGAGCACTATATACATTGGTCCTTTTTAAATACTTGATCGTGAGGGAAAAATAACTTATCAACTTTCACATCCTCTAATCCTTTACCTAGTTCATGATATGTTCGATGTATCAATTATAAGTAATTACATACATGAATCTTAACATGGATTGAACATAGATTTTGTTGAACTTGAACTTCATTTCTTTTATAAGGAATAACCAGTATAAATCATGGATTATAGAGATGAAGTAATATGAAATAAAACAACTTACGTGGTTAAAATTATTTTAAGGAATGAAATGTTTGAGAAGTCTTTTTACGAATCCAAATATTTAATAATAATAAAAAATTGCCTAATTTTTTCATCCGAGTAATGATATTTGTAAAGAGTGATTATTTTAAGGGTTGGAATGGAACACCACATGAGTTTACTAGTTTTCCCCTTTAAATAAATAAGATATTGAATAGTATTTTTCACACACAACACTAAACTATATTGAACTATGATATATTTTATTATGAAAAACTATTATCAAGTAAGATAAAAATTAAAACATTATTATAATTAAATATGAAACATCATTAAGAAAACTAGAAAGGGAATAATATAGAAAGTAAATAAAAAGACCATGAACTAGTAACCATTGTACTCATAGTTTTCAATGAAGATAATACCTCTAGTTATAACTATATAAAGAAGAAGAAAAATTTGAAATAGTATATAGATTTTGAGAATGAAGTAAATTAAAAGTACTAATGATTCTAGATATTCATGCAAGGTTATATATAGGAATGTAACGTGACCATTAACTATTTAGGAACTGGATATATGGATGATTGGACATATTTTCAATGGATATAAAACCATTTTATATATTAGTACCCAATAGTTACATTGTTGTTTTTTATTAAAAGTTATATAATTCAAAAATAATAAATAATTATGAAAAGAAATAAAAATAAAAAATAAAAATATTTATATATATATATATATTTTCATAACATATTATTGTTATTATAAAAATTAATGATTTGATATGTTTAAATTTTTTGAATAAATATTATAAGGACAACAGATAGATAAAAATTGAATGGTTATAGGATAAATAACTAATTTTAATGAGATAGAATTAAAAACATTTAATGCTAAAAATGATGTTTCTTATTAAAGAATTGTTTTTTATTTATTGTATATTTTTGTCTTAGAAAATTAAATTTATCAATTTCAAATTATGTTAATAATAAAATGTTTCAATGTATAAATAATATTAGCTATAATTTAATCATTAATTTATATAAATTTTTTTAATAACACTTAAATTTTAAAAATTAATATATCTATAAATACAGTGTTTTATTTGTATTTTATGTTTACCTTTAAAAGTAAAATTTATCATATATAGAGTTTTAATTATATTAAATAATATATAAATATATAATTAACAAATTGAAAAGAGTTAATATGTTCACTTTCATTTTTTAGCAGAAAAATATGTCACTATGGTAAAATGGAGTTTCCAAGAAAAGGTAAAATGAGATAGAAAGGGTTAAACTAAGTTGTAATGACTAAAAATATCATGAAACCCTATCTATTAATCTTTTAGATGAGGGTATTAATGAAATATATTAATTAATTTAAAATATTTATTGACTTTCCTTTTGAAATGATAATTCTATACATTCAATAATGAATATTTGTGGAAATCCCACTCAAACCTCACCTATAAAAGGACCCTTCATTTAACCCTCAGAACCTAAAATTTAACCTTTTTTATTAGGAATATATGACCATTTTGTAATGAACTATCCCGGATTTACATAACATGTCACTTGATCTTGCTCCCTATAAGGCCTCACATGCACCTCCATAAAATCCAGAGGCTGCCAACCAAAGGCGTGGGTCTAGAAGATGTAGTGGGGAGACTATACCACCTTGTTATAGTACAACAACAACAAATTAACCAAAAAACCAAAAAACCACATGGATAAAAATAAGTTTATGCATAGTACATAAACATAAATAGAGGAATGTAATATTAAATGAATTGTGGAATATAGTCATACAAACTAAGGGCATACGAAACATACAACAAATATTCACCCACTTGACTGTATACATATACAAAATAAACAAATTGAAATTATATAAAATTTTTTCCACTATGAACTTCAATATGAACCACATACCTGGTCTCCATTATAGTTGAGCTACACCAACCTTTTCCCAAGACTCCACATGATTGGATTCTCTTGATCAATTAATGTTGGGCCTCTAATCCATCCACAATAAAAAATCTTCTCCAATATGAGTGTATACAAAAAATTCTACACACCCTAGGGTAAAATTATATGGGCTGAGAAATAATTCATAATAGGCCACCCCGATGCTGAACCTATAATATGAAATCATAACAAGTTCATGGGAAAATGATATGCCCATAATATATGAAGACTAAAATATATTGAATAAAGAAAACCCAATATAAAAACAAAGGGGAATAATCAAATACAAGTAAAACATCAAACCACAAGTTCTATCTGGACACCCAACGAAAAACTACCCCCACTCTAGCCCATTCTAGATGTTTGAGAACATGTGGCTCATCCCACCATTTTTAATTAGGGTAATCCTGTATATTTTCATAGGGTCTATAAGGAGTAAATATGAATAGTCAAAAATGATAGACATAAGGCATAACCATTGGTGTGAACATGAAAAACACATCTACTAGGCTCTAGAAATCCAATTACATGATCTGAATTGGCAGTAAGAACGTCTAAGGTGACATAACTAGAGAACCTATCAACACTGAAGGTTCAAAAAAATGAATTAAGAACTAAATATAGTCCCAAAAATAAGAGGGATATATACATAATCATGGGTGAACACAACATCAATGGGGTACTGAGTTCCACAACATCCATTGTGTAAGTAATACACTCCCTGAGTAAGTTATCACTTCTCAATCCTGAGGCCAATCTAGCTAGGAAACACACTTAACTAGAGGGGGGTTGTACTCATCAAGATCTACCATTATCTTTCAAGGACCATCTCACCATATCCATACAATATTTGAGAGAAAATGATCAAAAATCAGGTCCAAGAACCCATCTAATATATCCAAAGGGACTCCTCTTCAAACCAATGTCCTGAGAAAATACTGCCTCAAACATGATAACCAATGTCCAACCAAACTTGGTATGATCTAACTCTCAAAACCACCATACAAAAATTTGACCTAATGACACCAATTAACTCTCATATAATAAATAAATGATCCTATCTTTGAACATTGGGTCATAACATCCAAAAAAATTCCACCAAGGTCTCTCAACATCCCACCATGTGTAGAAATAGAAAATTGGGGTTCACAGAGTTACTAGGGTCACAACACAATGAGATGAATAAATATAGACTCCCCTGACCTAAATTACCGGTTAAATGATAAAAAGGGACCAAATTCCATAACAAGAATAGGAATCCATATAAGGTGTTACTCAATCTTATCAAAATCATGGTACACATCTAGTTAAAAAATATCCCAATGTACCTAAGTTGCAACCAACATATCCTCAATCAATAAAGAACCCATAGATGCATCCTAAATCATGGGAATACAAAAAAGGGAATAACTAGATTCCTTTTGACCACCTCAAAATCACACCCTATAAGGGATCCTCCCCACAATCCAAACCTTAGGAAAAACCCCTACATGGAAACCTCAGTCAACCATAATAAAAAACCCATCCATGACATTGAACTCACCCATAAGGGAATCAAAAGAACACCATGGAACATATGAATTCTCAAAATTAGACCATAGAAACCACTAATAACTTGATAAACATCCACCCCACTAATTCCTCCTTGAGTGTTCTTTATAATCATTTCAATAAATCAATAGTACCCTTCCGCAACTACCATCCCACAACATCAATCTAGCCCAAAGGATGCAAAAAACTCGAGTTTCCTCATACCCAAGAGCTATCTTTAACTACTTTAATCTTGATCACCTAGTCCTAACACGTAGATACATTCCAAGATCCCATTATAGATACTAAATGATACCACATTATATGGTCCATCTGAAAGAAACTAAAATTGAGTTCTATAGAACACTCAATCAAGGGAGATCATTGATCTCACAACACTCACCCAGGCCTCAAAGCTCACTACCTAGCCCACTGGAGGATTTTGAACCCAAATATCAATTAAATCATCCTAAAAATGATCTACCATTTAAAAAATCATTCATACGGCCTCTAAAAACCCATAGTATTCCACCGTCACGATCTATAATGAAAAGAAATCACAATAGACTATCAGAAGTCCAATTCTGGCTCCAGGGTTATATTTGAAAAAACAGTTCAAGGTAGAAAAATTTAAATTACATTTAATTTAGTTACAAATCATATACACCAAAGGGTCCTCATGGGCTATGTGACATAGGTCACTCGTTATGTACTTTTCCATAGTAGATGGTGTGCACCTCATAGTATATTGTGTGTACCCTTAGTGATGTATCTTCCAATCTACCTTATCCCAACTCACATGTACATTGTAGAACTACATAGAGTGTACCACCTCTGCAAGTAGTGGACCCCCCATGGGGTTCCCTTCCCTCTACCTGAACATAGAACCCCACATGGGGTCTATCCATGCATGGTATACAACCATTGTTTGTGTAACTCGTATTGGATTTGGCTCTATATCCAACATGGCCATGTGCACCCAGTGTAACCTAAGTCCCCACTACATGGTGTTTACCCACCATACATAGAATTTTTTCCCAAAAATTATCCTTTTTGAATAGTATGAACACATGGAATGTGTTCCATGAACTATATTCCCTATACATGGGGTTTCCCATATGAAAACCACCAAAAAGTCTGAAACCCGCATTCCCCCCCCAACAAAGCATAGATTGACTCAAGGAGTCACCAAAAAACCATTTAATACATTGAAACTATAAAACGATGATGTTATATGGATTTATTGATAATAAAATGAACCATCCTTCCGTTAGGTGGAAATCACTAAAGCTTCAAATCACATCCACATCACAAACCTATTGTGCCTCAATCTACCACTATGATAGCTCCCCAGGTGACACCTCCTCCAACTTTCCACTCTTCGTTACCTATCCCTATATTTCTTGAAGAATTTAAATGGAAAATCAATAAAGTTTTAAAAAAACACAAGGGGAAATAATAGAATAAGGAAAGAAAAAAGAAAAGTAAATAAAAGGAAAAGAAAAGGGGCTTGGGATCGACCTCAATGCCCACGATGAGTTTATACTTCACTTAGGAAAGAACCAATGTTCTAAACTCAATGATAAATCTGGAATATAAATATTATTCTCCATATAAAATATATCACATAATGAACATACATGAATAAATTAATACTTAATCAATTAAATATTAAATATTATGTGAAAATTTACACAACTCAGTTTTCCACCAAACTCTTATAGAAGGGTAAACATGCTCTTTTAGAACCTATAGAGTTATTATAAAAATCATCCAAGATAATTTTATAATTGATATTTCCTTTTTTTTTACCTTGAAGTAATTTTAGGAATAAAAAATCAAATTTCTTATGATTTTCACAACCCATGATGACAGGAGGCATAAAAAACTCCTCACCAAAAATGCTTCACAAACTATGATAAGCTTAAGTGTTTAACCATAAACCATGATCCTTCCCAAGAACTAGAATTATCAATGCTATCTCTTCTGAAAAATGAAAATTCTTATAAAATCCAAAACTCTTTCACAAAACAAGAAACATTCAGCCACTAAAGATGTAATTCACCACACCATAGGAGTATCATTATCATCACCTCACCACACAAACAGGAAACCACTTAGACCACACTATATCTATAGCTAAAATCAATGGATAGACATGGAAAAAATGATTACACATGATCACATGCAAAAAATTAGAAACAACCCATTCTCATTCCTAGATCATCAGGAATAGAAACCTTTATAGTCAAAAAACAACTTAAATTAGACTCAAAACCTTCAATAGACTATGGGGAACTTTTCAACATACGCATTTCCTTGAAATTATCCTTAATGTGGAATATGAATCATATCCATATAGGTCAAGTCCTATAAAAACTATGCTAACATGCCTAAAACTATAGACTGTGTTCCACATGTAGGTTATTTCCATGAAATACGATCACCCTCGACACTCCTATTAAAATTTGAGGCATCTCCAAAATTCCAAGATAAAAAAAATGACAACCGTCAATTTGGGAATCATTATAAACTAACAAGCTTAAAACTACACATCAAATAAACATCTCAAGGTGTAACATAAAATGAGACGGTCCAATAAACCAATCA
Organism: Viscum album; assembly: GCA_963277665.1. Lineage (NCBI taxonomy): Eukaryota > Viridiplantae > Streptophyta > Magnoliopsida > Santalales > Viscaceae > Viscum > Viscum album. The sequence goes on from OY728137.1 coordinate 121,898,712, forward strand.
AAAATTCCTACTCAATCCATAAATGAGTGATAGATCCATCCCAGTGATCTACCCAAAAACACTATGACTCCTCAATAAAAGACAAAAAATAATTAAATTAGACCCCAACAGTCCCTCTAAGGAAGAATATTTATTCTTAACCAAGCTGTTAGTGAGAATAGACACATTGTCCCCAGTGAAATATCCCACTTAAAAAAACATGGAAATATACCTCCCACCAAATTAACTAAAACCTCGATGTTCAAGGGATGAAACCACATTAGGTTAGATCAAGCCCAATAAAAATATCTATCATGTCTCTTTTCCTACATTTAGCTAACATTATGGAACCCTGAACCCACTACTGGCCTAATAGGTTTCCCATGATTCCCTTGAAGAAGGTACTATAACTACATCACAATAAATAATCATTCCACCTGATCGACATGAACTATCATAAAAATAAAATATACACATGAATTTCAGTTGAGCAAAATTCAATCAAGTACTTAACAATAAAACACCATAATAATAGTTGTTGATGCTTTTAACAACAGAACATATATCCTTATAAAAATATCTTTGACTAGAATATGTCATGTGAGTGAAGTGTTCCTAGAATGATTCATGAACAATAGCGTCTTTCCCCTAGTAAAAAACCCCATAAGAAAAATAAGCCATAAATCCATAGACCCAAGTGAATCATTGAATCTGAAATTAGAGAACTATACATACCAAATCCAAGAATAATGATCCAATTCCATGGAAACATTGATATCATACTGCAAAAGGTGTTCATGAAACACCAGTCTGAAATCCATATAATGTTATGATTACTTCCCAAAACACCTATCTATCGACTCCCCAAATCATAAAATTAATCATCTTTGATAACACTCTATAATGATCCATCTTATGTAAACTTAACACATAACCTGGTCTAACTCACCATAATATCTAAAGCATCACCCCTAGAATTTCAAAGGATACTGACTAGTGGTGAGGGTCTAAAAGAGATTGTGTGGATACTATACGCTCTTTTTAGAGTGTAATAACAGTTCAAGTAACTAAAAAAACTCCAAGGATAAGCATCTTAGTATTCATAATAAATAAATTGTAATTTAAGAACACAATAATATATGAAATGTGGAATAAAGTCATATAGAGTCAATAGATGAAATACATACAACAAGAATTCACCCACTTGGATGACCACATATATAAAAAAATCAAAAAAAACATCATTAACTACTTCAAACTATGCACCAAACAACATGCATAGTCTATATGATGCTCGAGCTATACCATCCCAATCACGAGACTCCACATGAGTGGATTTACACAATTAGGAAACATTGGGCCCTGATCCCATATATTTCAGAACCTATTCCACATCCTATGAGTAGAAAAAAAATTACACAAACTTTGAGGTGCACATACATAGGGTGATAAATCTATCTAACTAGTCCACCCCTATTGGTAACCTATAACTTGCTATCATAAATAGTTCATGAAAACACGATATGCCAAGATGAGATGAAGACTAAAACATCTAGCATAAATAAATAGGTACATGAACAAGTGGTAAAAATAAAAACAATGAAAATAACCAAGTAAAGGTCCTAGCTTGACACTCGAGGAAAATATACCCCCATTCTGGCCCACACTAGAGGATTTATAATTCGTTGATCACCCCACCACACTACATCATGCATGTCTTCCATATCAATACATCAGATCTGTTAAATAAAAATGAACAGGTAGGAATTCCAGACCACATGTCATAACAATTGGTGTGTACGTGAAAAATGAATCTACTGGGATCTATAAATCTAATAGAATGATCTAAACCGGTGACATGAACATCTTGGTTGACACAATAAAAGAACTTATCAGTATTGAAGGTATTATAGAATGAATAAATGACAATATATTGAATAAAAAAGAAGTGGGGTCGATAAATAATATTTTGAATTAAGGAAATCCATGTGTCCAGGGGATCCAAAAAATCAAAAGTGGAAAAAAACCCCTCTATGATTCACTTTCACCTCATGAGACCGAAACCACTCTAGCTAGGGTACACAATCAAATTTAGGTGATTACACTCATATAGATATCTCTTTACCTCAATAGGACTATCAAACTATATCCAACTAGTATAAGAGAGAATCAAATCAAAACTAATACCCAATACCTAATGCAAGATTTCCTATGGGTCTCCTCCTAAAACATATGTCCCGAGAATAAACTATGTCAAACATCAAAACCAAAGGATATACAAAAATGGGATTATCTATCCCTCAAATACTCTTTCAAAATAGCTGAACTATAAGCAATGATCAAATCATAGAAAAGAAATCACAAGGAATCTCTCAACACCTTGGATCTTTGAATCCCAGAAAAAAACCATCAGGATCTCTCAAGGATCCACCATAGATCAAAATTAAAACCTAGGGATCCCATGATTCTCATAGATATATCATAAATGGATGTCTATCTAGAAACTCTTGAGTTTCACTCAAACTCTTAGTCTACTCATCTCAAATGATCCCAAATGGACCAAAGGCCCTAATAGAGTAGGAAAACAAATGAAAGGTTCTTCTATCTCATCCAAAAACATGGGACATTCACAATATAGAAATATCCCAAATATCCCTCTACGGTCTCCAGATGAGTCTCAAACAATAACACACCTTTAGGGGCCTCCAAAAACATAAGAACACTTACAATGGATTCTTAATAGACATCATGATAAACTCAAAAGTAGGTCCCTAAAACTGACAATCAACATAATAACAACAATAGAGAAAATCCCAAAAGAAAACCCCACTCATGATTATTGAAAAACAACCTATCCAAGGGTACTAACTCACCCATAAGAGAATATAAAGAACACCATGCCACATATGAATTCTCAACATTCAAACATTGAAATGAAAAATCACATAATCAGTAACAAAATGTCTTGGGAATACACACGATTTTATTAGACTCACATTAGTAAGTATATGAAACCCACCTGAAACCAAAATTCTATAATGTCAACCCATCCCAAAGGCTCCAATAGCTTGGGTTCCCTCAAACCCACTAGCTAACCACAATCACTTGAACATTGATCAACCGATCCCAACATTCAATGAAAACCCAATATCTCTTCCATGATAATAGTTTATGACATCTTCCATGATCTTCCTAAAATTACCATAAATATATCTTCAAGGAACACTGAATCCAAGATGATTATTGAGCTTATAACCCTCACCCAAGACTCATATATCCCAACCCAACCCACTAGAGGATTCTGTACTCAAACCTCAATGTTCTCCACCTAAAAATTCTAACCCACCAAAAACACTATCTATAAGACCAATAAATTATTAAATGATTCCAACATAATGATTTATGTGTAAAAACACATAGAATGGACTACTAATTTGAAAATTTTGACTACAGGGTAAAAAGTAGTCAAAGTAGGCCATGAAAGGAAAATATACATGGATTGTAATTTTGGTACACACTGTAAACCCCCAAGGGTCCTCCCCAAGAATGTTCCCAAAGAAACTCAATGTGTGATTTTCTAAAGTATATGATATGTGACTACTTTTACCTGGTGTGTACCCCAAATAGGATACTTTATTATGTACCTAAATCCCACTCGGTACTGTACATCAAACTACATTTTGTGTACTACTAATACATGGTGTGTACCCCACATGGAATAATTATCTATGTAACTTTAATTATTCCTTCACATGGGATCTGGCCATGAACATACATGACCACTAGTCAGGTACATCATATGGGTTCTAGTCATGTACCTTAAAAGTAAATGTTCCCCTAGAACACCTCAATTAACCACTACATAGTGTGTTCTATCAATTCAATGTGAATAGTACGAAAACTAAACTTCCCTCAAAAGGAATAACAAATCACATGTGATCGATGTTATATATGTTGTGAACATTGGTATTCCTAAACATAAAACCCCATAAATAGCCTAAAACACCAGTTTCCTTCAATTAATCCTAGATCAACCCTCAGGGTGTCCTCAAGACCCCATTTAGTGATCCAAGAAAATAATTATTTTATAATGATTTATGTTGATGAAAATAAAATGGGCCAGTCTCTGAGAAATAACAAACAATGATTTACATCATATCCATGCCACACACTAGGTGAACTTCAAACTACCTCCTGACGAGTTCCCTATATGGCACTATTTCTATGTGGAAGATATGAACACTATCTATTTTTGGTTTGAAATAAGGGATGATTGTATGGGGAGGTCAATTTCTTGGACTATAATTATTGATGGGTCCCTATTTTAATTCTTAATAGAAACTTAGAATGGTTCCTTCATCCATAAATGTGTACAAAACGTTTTTCCAATGGTAGGTGGTCAAGTAGGGTTTTTGAACCAAGATACTTAGGGTCTCACATTGGTTGAGAGGATGGGAGTTCGATCTCATCACACCCTTTTGGTGGGAATTTTTTCCTAATATGGGTCACTTATTTATTTATTATACGTTCGTGAATCGCTTCCAAATCCCAAAACCGGACTAGTCACCCTAACAAATTAATTTTAGATTAATTATATTCTTGTATAGATGAAATGGATATTATATATGAATCCATATCTATGTATCTGAGTTTCTTTATTAAATTCCCAGTAATAAAAAAATTATTTTCTGCTAAAGAAATTTAATTAGGAGCTTCAGAATTTTCTACAACCTAGGGATGTAGTTAATTTTCAGACTCGACGGTTGAGCCATTATGAGGTGTCATACATATTATTATTATTTTATGAATCAAAACCCACTTACTTTTTAAAACCCATGTGGTGTAGAATAAAACATGAAGTAAAGATATGAATGATATGAGGAAATGGATACTCAATACCAAGTCAAATGGGGACGTCCTACAAATCATGATTATGGAGAAAATCAGATTTTGTGTGGTTTATTTCTATTTTTTTAGTTTACTATTGGATGAGGTAAAATAATCATCCCAAGGGAATGATCGAGTCCAAATGTTTGAGATTTCATGGAATTGTGAGAAATTAAACTGATGTTGGTGCTTCTTTGAGATTGGGCCTTAGAAAATAATCCTACATATCTTGTTATTGGAAGGAATCTGATTTCTCGTAGTACATTCAAACCCTTGGGAATCACCCCAATGTAGATGTCCTCTTATGGGGGTGTTTTATATCACAACACTCATTAGGTATTACATACTGAAATTTCCTTGGATGATGGAGATTCATAATGAGAACGATATGACTATTACAACTCCCTATTCCCTTGTGACCAATGCTTGGAGTGAAAAAATTGGTATGAAAAGTAATTCATACCACTTATTGTCATCCTCTCTTTTAATACATTAACATTACCCAACATTTGTAGAATACCTACAACAATACAAAAATAGACACCCAAAGGATTTACTAGCACAATTCCTTTGGAAACATGGGAACATAAACATTGATGCATAAGTGAACTACATTATCTGCCACCAGGATCTTCATGAATATCTCCCTAATTAGACACATAAAAAATAATACATATATTCATAACATGGGGAAGGAAACATAAATAGGGGGTTGATTATTAAGGTAAAAAAAGGGAGATATGTAAGCATAATCATGACCATAAGTGTATGATAACATGGTAATGAAAAAAGAAGATCATACAAAGCATATAAAATATCACATACAAGAATCATGGCATAAAACATGGTAGTTCATAAGACCTAAATCATAAGGAAATAAATAAAATAACCCAAGAAATAATAACATAGGAATAAAACATGAAATTGTGGCTAACACATAATAATATAATATTGATTTCCATAAAAGTAAATGAATTAATACCAATTCCATCTTAGTGGAAACATTCCTTTACTAAACAGGGTTCACACCATGATCCAACCCTATATTACTGAACCAAGGTCACTCTTATTTTTAGCCATATAATATGTAACCATGTTAATTTCTCATTCCATCCCTATAATACCAAATTGAGTTTATTTCTAATTCTATCCATATATGTCTAGTGATATATAAATCCATACCCAATGCATTAGAGGGATATATAGGCCCCACACCTTTCGTAAATAAATCATACATACATGTATAACAAAATCATAAAAAATTATATAATAACCCATGAAATGAAATGCATATCATAAAAATGTAATCATACCATAACCAATGAAAAATATATAGTTTTCATAGTCATTTCATCAAAATCATAACCCAAGGAAGAGAAACGAATTTCATAAACAAAAAACTATGAAAGAGAAATGGGTTTCATAAACATATAACCAGTGATAGAAAAACTAGTCTCATAAATACCACAACATCAAGAATAAAAAATTCAGAGAAATAATATGAATTAATTATTTAGGTAATTTTTTAGAAATACATGAGTAATATCAATGGATGTCATCTTAGAAAGAAAATAGTTTTGAAATATATTTCATAAAAATATATGGAGGAAAATATTCCTTCTTTTTTAAAAAGGATTTTTAATACACAATAAAAATTGACAAAAATTTTATTATAAAATACATTGAATAATTATTATTAAGAATTTAAATCATTTTGAAAACCTTTTACATTAAAAAAGCACAAAATAATATTTCCAAAATTTTAGAAACTTTATTCTATGAAAAGTTTTTTTAAACTTCTTAGGAATGATTGAGAATGTTTTGAAAAATATTTTATAGAAAATAACATTCAAAAATTATAATGAGAGATTGAAAATTTTATGAAAACGTTTTTACTTGAAAACTAATGAAATAATAATGAAAATGTGTTCAAAACCATTTCATTGAAAATAATTTTAAAATTTATAAATAAAACCTGCAAATGGTTTGGAAACCTTTTTACTTGAAAACTAATGAAGGAAGCTTGAAATTTTTTGATAACCATTTCAATGAAAATAATTTCAAATCTTATAAAGAAGAATTGAAAATATTTTTAAAAAATTTTTACTTCAAAATTTATTAAATTATCATGAAATTTTTTTGAAAACCATTTCTCTAAAAATAAATTTAAAACATATATAGAAAGCTTGAATTTTTTTTGAAAAACATTTTTATGGAATATTATTCAAAAATATTTAAAATTATTTCAAAATACATTTCTTGGAAATGAATTTTAATAAAATTTTCTTAAAAATTAATATTTTAACATGAAAGTAGAGCTTGAAAAAATTAATGGTGGGTAACACCATACATGTTGTACTGGGTACAAAAAACATTCATTTTTCATAGAAAAATGGTTAGAAAATTTATTTTTTTCATAATAGAAAAGAATATATTTTTAAACAATGGGTAGAAGAAAAAATTGGTAAAACATTATTTTAATGATCATAGGAGATTAGTAGAATAGTATTGGAAACCCTTGATAGAAAACATGGTTTTGAAGGAATATAATTTTTTGACCGAATAGAGGGTAATGTCAGGATTTTCTAAAAAACATTATTAACTATATAATGAAACAATGCATAGAAAAATGTAATTGGTAGTTGATTATATTATTAATAAATACATGATAATAAATTTCATGAGTTTTCTTTTTATATGGATCATTAAATTCTTTCGAAGAAATAATAAATGTAAAAAATTTGGAAAAGCGAAGAGAATGTTTCAATATGTTTTTATCACTTGTTTACTTAGGATCATACTCTCAATGTAATAAAATGAAATTATATTAAGCTTAAAATATCATAAAATGTGGGATATTATTTATATAACATGTAAAATGGATGTATATATACATCAAAAAATAATTTTGGTTCATAATAAAACATGAGTCTCAAAGAAGGAAAATTGATACAAAACATTTATACAAATCTAGTAACTTTTAAACATAAAAAAATGAAATAAAGATAATATAATGGATATATAAATACTGATAAATTTAATTATAAGAATCATTGAATACATCCATGGTCAGTATACAAACCACACAAGTTAAATGGTTGGGAAATAAAGCATGTATCGCAAGCAAAAATGGGATGAGATACCCTAACATTGTGTCTTGAATATTATCATACTCATTCAAACCAAATTTATAATAAATAAAAATTTATTACAAATATTTTAAAAAAACATATTATTATATCAAAGACCACATATTATTTGATTATGACATTATATTAACCTATTGTTAATAATCTTATGTTAAGGTTTCACTTTGGGTAATATCCACTTTTTTCTTCGCATGTGTCATGATTTGTTAGATATTAAGTCATTATAATTATATTATGATTTTAGAATATAAAAAATGATATAAATATCATATATATTCATTATATTTTTATTATAATAATCTATATAGCAGATAAGAACAAAATGTAATACACTGTTCTCGGGGATAGTAAGTCGTACGTACGCATGAACGTTGTTTCTGTTTTTATTATCATATTGAAAAATGAAAGAAAATGACATATATGTATATAATATCATTATATTAGAATTTAATTATATATATATATATATCATATAATTCCACTAAAACCATTCTCAATAAATTCCTTGTATTGTGTGAATGAATCACATCGCTTTGAGGGGGAGGTAGTCTGAAACTTCCTTACATGAAAATATTGTATTTACAGTAAATGGAAAGTAAAAAATATATGTGTTGTAATAAATTAAAATAAGATTAAAGAAAATATAATTTAATATATGGAATATATTAATTTTTATTCCATCATAAGTTTTACCATGAGAGGTGATAAATGAAAAATGAACAATCATCATTTACTGAGATGGTAGTTCACCGTAAATGTAAAAAGAATGTTCATTACCCATTAGATTATGGTGAGTGTAAGTTTATGTCAAACCTGTAATGACCCAAAATTTTATTAATGAAAATTACTATTGATCTAATTAAATGTATTATTATGTAAAGTAGTCATATAAAACATATTCACTTCCATCATTTTATGTTTTTGGATTTTAAAATACAGTTAAGAATTGTAATAAGTGGTTATGTAACAAGATCCAAAAACTATGATTAGGTGCATTATTTTTTTTGTATAAATAATTTACATTCATTTTATTATTGTTACTTTGTAAATGGTTTTTAAATCACAAATAGTATTTTTAGTTAATATCTAAATTCAATTATGATATCTATTTTGATGAATTAATGGATTTTTTAATTAAATAATATTTTAATAAAATATTATTACTAAATTACATTTTATTAAATATAAATGATCGTAGAATTTTTATCAATACAATTTTAAGCTGTTTATGTCAAACCCACTGAATTTTTGATAAATTTTAATTTTTAAATTAAAAATAAAAATCACATATTTATATAATTATTTATATAAAATGATTATTATTTTTTGATATAGGATGTGGAAATTATCTAATAGTGAATTTTTCAGATTTTTTGGAGACAATCAAATTTTTGGGTAAAAATTAAATTCCATTTATATATATAATGTGTTTTATAATATATTAATGACATAATAGTGATGCAATAAAATAAAATAAAAGGTATTTTTAGCCAATATATGTTTTAAATTTACAATAATGTGATTTTAGATTTGTTTTATTTATTTTACAAAGCCTTAGTGGACCCTCCAGGACATATAAAACATTATAACATTTTAAAATGATTTCCTTGAGAGTGTGACTCACCACCACATAAGAGAACCAGATATTTTAATAGGTTCCCCTATTAGAATTATAAATTAATTTATTACACTCCACTTTGGAAAACACGATGGGAAAAACCATCGGATGGTGTGTGGTTTTAATTAGTTTAATGTGTAGTTTCTAAAATCCAAATAATAAAGAATTTCTTCTCATTTCCTATATAAACCCAATCAATCTCCCATTCTGATTCACTCAAAACCTTTAGAGCTAAACCAACATCTTCACTCCTCTCTCTGGAATCCATCCAAGGAGCCCAAATATCCCTATAATCCTCTCCAAGTGTCTCCCAAGCCTTTGGATCACACTTCCACGTAAGGGATCCTCACTTTCCTTCTTTATTTTTTGTCCAAGTATCCTTATGGTGTTATAACCATCTATTTTCAATTAAAAATATAGTGGTATGATTTTTAACCTCACCTATACTACGCTCATTATTTTTTAATGATGATATACCCCTTTTTTCCTCATTAATGTCTCCCATGTACACCCATTACCATGCCAAAATTTCGTAAGGGATTTTTTCCTTTCTCATTTCTGTCCATGTTTCTTTATGTTTTTGTGTAACATCCTGAGTAAATAAAGAATATGACATTTTCATATTTATTAATATTTATGAATAAAATATTGATATTACTTTAAAGGGAATGCTATGTTAAATGGAGTACCCAATACACAACAATAAGTTTCTTTGAAATCTTACGTTGCACGCTAATAATATAATAGTATTATATTAAATGGTAGTTAACTCCTAGCCGCTGTAATGGTGGGAATGAACAGAAATAACTACAAAATGATTACATATTTTTGTCAAATATTTATTACTTTTCTCCAATAAATTCTAGAGGCTTAAAATGCGAATGAATCCAATTTTAAGCGTAAATATTCCAATATTATTTAAAAGGTTGATTAACTGCATTTTGATGGAGAACCCTTATTAAATCCACTTTTTGACAATTTTATAGGTTATATTTTACAAAATAAAATCCTTATTTATAATCTGGACATCAAAATTTACTTTGTGTAAATTTTTGTTATTTTTCCGATAAAGATCATTTTTAGTGAAAATCTTGTAAATTAATTCAAAACTTCCTTTTAATCTGATTTATTTTTATGATTATATCATCATATTAATTTGTTTTAAAGTTAAATTAGAATATATTTTTACCATTTAATCCAATGGTGGTCATTGGAATTAATTTCACTTTGAAATTAGACATAAACTAGTGTTAATCTTTTAATAGATATTGTTTCTTAAAAACACGCCATTTGTTTTGACAGTGGGAATTAATTATTAAATTAATTAATGCAACTTATATGTTTTGAATTTCTTAAAATAGTCATCATTTTTGAATTCGGAATATCAAATATTTCTTAGGGTGAATTTTTGGTATTTTTCTGAAAAACTTCAATTTTTGATGAATAGTGAAACCACTATGTGGTAGTTAAAAAACTGATTTTTCGTTTAAATTAAACATTACCACTTCTGTGATTTGAATTTCAAAAATCCGACATACATGATTTTCATTAGGATGTAAATGTGGTTCAATGGGATTAAAATAATTTTTTGTGTATAGTAACTTTTATGTTTTATTAATCGCGATTAAAGGTAATTAGTGTAATTTAAGGTAAAGATAATATTATAATAATATGTAATGACCTTGACACATGTCCTACCATTATTTGTTGAGTAATTTCCGATAGATAAAATCCATGGGTCAACATGGGGACCCCATGGAGCCACTTTGGTAGGAAAATGACATTAATAACTTTTTATTTGAAGTTAAAATAAAAATGTCCCAAACATGTATTATTTTATTAAGACAATTTTTACATGGGGTTATACAAGTCATATTTTTTACTATAAATATTCATTGGTAATATAATATGATTTCCTACATCATAGTATTTTTTTATAATTTTTAGATATTAAATAAATTAATTTATTTATGACACAATGATGATGTAGCGATTACCTCATTAATGAAAGATTAAATTAAAATGAAAAGATAATGTAAAATCTAAAACATACACTTGTCAAAAACCTATTTTATGGGTGTATTTAGAACCCTTATAACCTTATCCTAGAAATATATAATTCTGGGACCTTTGATATCCGAAAATCATTTTATAATAAAGTAACTTTTCAACACTTTCCAAGAGTGCCCCTCCTTCCTCTTATAAAAGGCCCCCAACTCTATCTCCTTAGAAACACCTATGAAGCCTTTGGCTCAACACAAATTTTCTCATTTTATCTCTCCACATCCCTATCCTCATCCTATAAGCCTTACTTTAGGAAAAATTATCTTCAAGAAACCATTTTGGCTCAAATCAAAGGGAGTTACCCGATTTAATGGTAATGTCCACTCTTATGTTCTTTTGTTTTATTTTTCTCCTCCAACACTCTAAACTCTTTTTATTCATTTATTTTGTAACAAAAACTGTATCTTAAATATACTAGGATGTTTCTATGATAATTATTTGAGTTACACTTACATACACCTCCGTCTAATGGTTAAAGAACATACTATTTCCGTGGATGGCGAATTACTGCCTCACGAAATAATGATTGTTCTATATTCTCCAACCACCTCTCATGGTGGACATTATGATGGAAATATATTTATTTATGATATATATTATATTTATTTCATTTATATTCTTCTGTATTTTACATTTAAAACATACCTTTATGCTTTGCATGTTGTGCCAATGTGATAATTTCATTTGAGGAAGTGTAGACAACCACCCCCTCAAGTGATGTGACTCGTTCATGCTATACATGGAATGTATAAATAATGAAATTAATGAAAATATGTGACCTATATAAAATATATATTATACTGTAAATATAATATATATATATCTCATTTAGTTTTAATTCCATTAAATATGAAATAGAAATGAATGTAGCGTTCATGCGTACGTACGGCTTACCGTCTCCCTGAACGGTGCATTTTATTTCTTACCTATAAATGTTATGTAATATTATTAATGAAATTATATACTGGATATATATATGATATATATGATATCTAAATTATGAATATAATTCTAGATATAATGTATATTTTACCACATGTACAACTTGTAATTATAACTAGTTTATTTTTGACTCAATTACCAATGATCGACAAAATGACCGTTATTAACTTAAATAATCAGATAATGTTCATAACATGGTAATAAGAGATATAAAAGGAATAATGAACTTGAAAAAGGTTCTTAATCAAGTATAAATTAACTCTAGATTATTATTCAGGAATATATAGAAAAGAACAGGACAAGTCGGACTCGAGGTTAGGGATCCTACCTCTCTCTTTCTTTTTAAGTACTCTCTTTTATTTCATTTCTTTTAAGCTCATATTTTCTATGTTTGGGGATGTTATTTTATATTCCTCATTCTGTAAATTTTGTTCTCTTTTTATGAGGGACCCTATTTGAACTCATAAATACATTTTTGGAAGTTTTAAGTGGCGTAGTTAGGCTGCCGAGTTTTCGTAAGGGTTTTTTCATCTCACTTTTATTCTTGTGATATTTATGCTACATTTGACACCATTTACTTTGAGTGGTATATTTACTTACCATTATTCTACTCTTCGTGTAATGTAAACATTTTATGAGTATTTACATCAATTTTTTATAGTCCTTCTTTCATGGGGTGTATGTTTTGGAAGTTACCCAAGTCCGTAAGGGAACTTTTCATCCTTTTCTTTTTAAAAAGACTTCATTATGTTATGTCTTTTAATTTACATATTCTTATGTTGTTATATGTTCTTATATATCCTTATTGATGTAAATTTTATGTCCAAGTGATGGGATACCATTTTCTATCTCATCAACTCATTTTCTGAATTTTAAAGTGACACCGTTAGGCTGTCAAATTTTTGCAAGGGAACTTCTTAACCCAATTTCAATTCTTTGGGTTAAACCATTATTTCTTGATTATGCCATGCTAGGAATATGTGTGGATGATCTATGATTGTTTTAAAAGTTATATCCTCTTATATTAGGTGTATTGATATTTATCACACATAATTATGTAATTGATTTATCCTTAATCTAAGGATACCTTCTTTGTATGGGACTTCATCTCAATCTCCTTTCATTGAGGCAAATTTAGTTTTATACCCAACATTCTTTTATACGATGTATAAACCCCTTTGAATTTGACTTTTATTCCAAAGTAATCTTTTTATAAGAATAATTTTACTAAACGACAAAAGGGAATGATTTTTTCTTACATATGCTGCGACAACGACTTCTCCTCCGACGTGACCATTATTTGAGTTTCAGATTCCTCTACAATCCATAACTTTTTTAAATGAAAAATAAATATCATGTTTTAAATTTCATTTATTTTGGTATTGAAAATGGTTTTGATAATGTATTTATTATATTTATGTGTTGTATTGATATCTTGTGATTGAAATATGGAAATGTTATGTTTCCATTATGCATGTTTTTTGTGATACGATTATGTAATGGTTCTTGGGAATTGTTTATGAAGATGGGTTGTTCTGTGATAAACTAAGGGTGGGTGAGCCCGTGATATCTCTCCAATGCATTGGGTATTGCGATGGAGTTAAACGCTAAGGTTTCTCCTAGGAGATTTAGGTAATATACTTTGATGGGTATTCCAAACGTAACCATGAGGGTTACTCCCTACGTAAGAATGCTATGAATGCCTCAAGTTAACTTTATGTCTTATATATTCTATGAGTTATTCATTAATCTTATGATTTCATGAGGTATGTTAAAGTGCTTATGTTTTATGAGTAAAGTATGATTTCATTGATTCATATGTATACATGGACTAATGTTTTCTTTCCGTATTGTTAAAACCCTTACTCAGCTTTTTATGCTCCTCCCATGTTTTTGAAATGTTTTGCACATGACTTAAAGTGGAATACAGTCAAGGATCAGATCAAGGAAATTTTATGATGTATAAAACAAGGAACTTGACACGACTCTTTTGTTCAAGAGTTTATATTTTGTGAAAAAATGGAAACTGAGTAGAAGTGTCTACCTTGTAATCTTTCAGATGTAATAGTTATGTCCTTATTCTCTAAAACTCTAAAACTGAAAAGATCCTCAATGTGAATTATTCATTTAATTCAAGAATATGTAATCTAAAAAGGCCAGGTCCTTATAGTTGGTATCAAAAGTCGGTTTAGATAACTTTAGAGGTTAGAGTGTTGTTTAAGCATAAGTGACAGGTTGTGTATAACCACAATGGTTATTATATTAGATAGAGTCATTGTTATTTATGAAAGTTGGAATGAGTTTGAGATAACTTGGATAATTATATCTTAGTGTTTATCTTCCTATTTAGTACAAGATAATTTTGTTGATATACTCACACTAACATTTTTGATTTTAGTAAATGGATGGATCTAGCCGGAACCAAAGTGACAATGGGTTTGAAGGAAACTATGGTGGTTATCTGATTAAGAGACTGAATGAAATGGGGAATTCAATGAGGAATCTCGTGGTTATTCTGAACCAACTATCAAAGAGTCACGATTAACCACTTGAACATTGGTGTGTTCTCTGATTCATCATGTATGAGAGAACTAACTCGATATGGAAGTTCAAGTAATAATTATAATGGTAACCATTAGTGTTTATATGATCCTTACTTTTTAGGCAATTATGGGTTACTATATGTTATGATGGAAAATGAAAAACATGAGATAAACTTGAGGTTAAATTATTTTATGGTTATTTTTGAAGATTTTATATCTTTTTGGGGAATGTTTTAAGAATTATATAGTTTTGGAAAAAGGACAACACCTAGACCGTGTGACAACCTGTCGCATCAGACAAAGATATGGGAATCGAACCCACAACCAAAGTGCTACTGGTATTTATCACCTACCACTGGGCTATGTGAAGTACCTGGTTATTATGACAAATTATTTTTATATAGATGATTTTATGAATCAAGAATAAGTTGATTTTGGGTTATCTAGGAAATTATTGACCTATTATGGAGGATATATGATTAGGTTAATTATTTTTCAATATGAGATGCTAATAGCAACTGATGTTATTTGCAGATAAATATTAATATTTACCTTGGAAGACTATGTGATTAAATCTTTCAAAGAATTGTGTTTCAATCTTAGTTCGGTTTACTTTGAATAATTTTATGGTCAGTTGTTTATCGAATGGTCTTTTTTAAACTTTGGGTTTTGATGGACAAATTTTGGAGATTACGAATAGATTTTCTATTTATAAAGGATTATCCTTTTTGGGTATTATCTGATCTCATAGTAACAACTTTTTTTTTGGTTTTTGTCTAAATACATGGGAAATATATAGTTCTCTTTTGAGGATTATTTGATTCTATAGATGATGATTATAGCACTCTTAATGTGAACAAGTCATCCTAAATACTCATCATTTGGAGAAAGTATGAGTTTGTGTTAGAAATATAGTAAAAGATGAAAGTCTACACGACAAGTATGTATGTTTCCTTATGATTTAGTTAAGCTCATAAATAAATCCCTCAATTAAAAGTAACTTAAAACAAAAATGTTGTATGTTAACTTTTCCTACTGGGGAATCAAATATCGTTAGCCCATTACAGGTTTGTGATTTTCTGGTGGTTATCTTTCTCCTAATCATGTTTTTTTATCACTTACCATCAGAAATTGACCCTTTTTTTCTTCCATATCAATGTTTTCTTACATGGAATCCTAGTATGGGTTAACTCGGGTGACCTTTGTATTCTTTTAAAGTGATAGTTTTGCCGACTCCTTTTCCGATGTGGGGATTTTAATAAAGTTTCCAAGCCCAATTTTAAAATTGCTAGGACGCAATTCCCAAAAGGGGGGAAGGATGTAACATCCTAGGTAAATAAAGAATATGGAATTTTCATATTTATTAATATTTATGAATAAAATATTAATATTACTTTAAAGGTAATGCTATGTTCAATGGAGTACCCAATACGCAACAATGAGTTTCTTTGAAATCTTACATTGCACGCTAATAATATAATAGTATTATTTTAAATTGTAGTTAACTCATAGCCATTGTAATGGAGGGAATGAATATAACTAAATACAAAATGATAATATATGTTTTTCAAATATTTTTACTTTTATCCAATAAATGTTAGAGGCTAAAAATGCGAATGAATCCAATTTTAAGAATAAATATTCGAATATTCTTTAAAAGGTCAATTAACCGCCTTTTGATGGAGAACCCTCATTAAATCCATTTTTTTACAATTTTATATGTTATATTTGACAAAATAAAATCCTTCTTTAGAATCTGGACATCAAAATTTACTTTGTGTAAATTTTGGTTATTCTTCCGATAAAGATCGTTTTTAGTGAAAATGTTGTATTTTAATTAAAAACCTCTTTTTAATCTGATTTATTTATATTATTAAATCATCTTTTGAAATGGTTTTAGTGTTTAATTAGAATATATTTTTAGCATTTCATCCAATGGTGGTCATTGGAATTAATTTCACTATGAAATTGGACTTAAACTAGTGTCAATCATTTAAAAGATATTTTTTCTTAAAAACACACTATTTGTTTTGACAGCGGGAATTAATTATTAAATTAATTAATGAAACTTATATGTTCTGAATTTTGTAAAATACACATCATTTTTGAATTCAGAATATCAAATATAGGTTAGGGTGAATTTTTGGTATTTTTCTGAAAAACTTCAATTTTTGATGAATAGTGAAACCACTAAGTGGTAGTTAAAAAACCGATTTTTCGTTTAAATGAAATTTTAACACTTATGTGACTTGAAATTCAAAAATCTGACATACATGGTTGTCATTAGGATGTAATATGTGGTTCATTGGGAATAAAATAATTTTTTGTAAATAGTAACTTTTAAATTTTATTAGTCGCGATTAAAGGTAATTAGTGTAATTTATGGTAAAGATAATGTTATAATAATATGAAATAACCTTGACACATGTCCTACCCTTCTTGTATGTGTCATGTACAACTAAGACAGTCCATGGGTCAACTTGGGGACCCCATGGAGCCACTTTGGTAGGAAAATCTCATTAATAACTTATTATTTAAAGTTAAAATAAAAATGTCACAAACATGTATTGTTTGACTAAAAAAAATTTAGATGGGGTTATACAAGTCAGATTTTTGACTATAAAATTTAATTTTAAAGATAAAAATATTTCCTAAATCATAGAAGTTTTTTTTAAAATTTTTAGACATTAAATAAATGAATTTATTTATGACACCATGATGATGCAGCGATTACCTCATTAATGAACGATTAAATTAAAATGAAAATATAATGTAAAATATAAGACATACACTTCTCAAAAACGTATTGGATGGGTGAATTTAGAAATCTAATCACCTTATCCAAGAAATATATAATTTTGGGGCCTTTTATATCAGAAAATCATTTTATAATAAAGTAACTTTTCACCACTTTCCAAGAGTGCCCTTCCCCCATCTTACAAAAGGCCCCCCACCTCTACCACCTTACACACACCTCTCAAGACTTTTCCTCAACCAAAATCAGCTAATTTTATCTCTCCACGTCCATATCCTCATTATATAATCCTTACCTTACGCAGAAATCTCTTCAAGAAACCCTTTTGGTTCAAACCAAAGGGAGTTACCCGATTTAAAGGTAATGTTCTCTCTTATGTTATTTTGTTTTATTTTGCTCCTCCAACCCCCTAAACACTTTTTATTCATTTATTTTGTAACAAAAACAGTATAATAAATATAATAGGATGTTGGTATGAAAAGTATTAGAGCTAAAATTACACACACCTCCAGCTAATGGTTAAAGAACATACTGTTTCCGTGGATGCTGAATTACTGCCTCACAAAACGATGATTGTTCTATCTTCTCCTAACACCTCTCATGGTGGACATTATGATGGAACTATATTTATTTATGATATATATTATATTTATTTCCCCTCTATGCTTCTGTATTTTACATTTAAAACATACCTTTATGCTTTTCATGTTGTGGAAATGTGATAATTTCATTTGAGGAAGTGTAGACTACCGCCCCTCAAGTGATGTGACTCGTTCATGAAATACATGGAATGTATAAAGAATTAAATTAATGAACATATGTTACCTATATAACATATATATTATACTGTAATTATAATATATATATCTCATTTAGTTTTAATTCCGTTAAATATGAAATAGAAATGAAATCACCGTTCATGCGTACGTACGACTTACCGTCTCCATGAACAGTGCATTTCATTTCTTACCTCTAAATGATATGTAATATTATTAATGAAAGTATATAATGTAAATATATTATATCTAAATCATGAATATAATTCTGGATATAATGGATATTTTACCACATGAACAAATTTTAATTATAACAAGTTTGTTTTTGACTCAAGTACCAATGATCGACAAAATGAATGTTATTAACTTAAATAATTACATAATGTTCATAACATGGTAATAAGTGATATAAAAGGAATAATGAACTTAAAAAAGGTTCTTAATAAAGTATAAATTAACTCTACTTTATTATTCAGGAATATAAAGAAAGGAACAAGACAATTCAGACTTGAGGTAAGGGATCCTACCTCTCTTTCTTTTTAAGTACTATCTTTTATGTCATTTCATTTAAGCTCATATTTATTATGTTTGGGGATGTTATTTTATATTCATCATTCTGTAAATTTAGTTTTTATATTAATATAGACCCTATTTGATCTCATAAATCCTTTTCCAGAAGTTTTATGTGGCGCCGTTAGGCTTCCGAGTTTTCGTAAGGGGTTATTCGTCTCACTTTTATTCCCATGAGATTTATGATACATTTTCCACCATTTCCTTTGAGTGGTATATGTACTTCCCATTATTATACTCATTGTGTAATATAATTTCGTTTATGATTATTTACATCTATGTTGTATAGCCCTTCTTTCAGGGGGTGTACATTTCGGAAGTTACCCAAGTCGGTAAGGGAACCTTTCACCCTCCTTTTTTTAAAAAGACTTATTTATTTTATGTCTATTAATTTACGTCTTCTTATGTTGGGATATGTTCTTATATATCCTTATTAATGTAAATTTTATGTCCTAGTGATGAGATTCCATTTTCTCTCTCATCAACTCATTTTCTGAATTTTAAAGTGACCCCATTAGGCTTTCAAATTTTTGCAAGGGAACTTCTTAACCCATTTTCAATTATTTGGGTTAAACATCTATTTCTTGATTATTCCATGATATGAATATGTTTGGATGACCTATGACTGTTTTACACTTAATATCCAATTATATTAGGTGTATTTATATTTTCCACACATAATTATGTAATTGATTTATCCTTAATCTAAAGATACCATCATTGTATGAGACTTTATCTCAATATCCGTCCATTGAGGCAAATTTAGTTTTATACACAACTTTATTTTATAAGATGTATAAACCCCTTTTACTTTGACTTTTATTACAAAGGAATCTTTTTATAAGAAAAATTTTACTAAATGAAAAAAGGGAATGTTTTTGTCTTACGTATGTGGTGACAACGACTTCTCCACCGCTATGAGCATTATTTGAGTTTCGGATTCCTCTAAAATCCACAACTTTTCTAAATGAAAAATAAATACCATGTTTTAAATTTATTTTATTTTTGCATTGAAAATGGTTTGGTAATGTCTTTATTATATCAATGTGTTGTATTGACATCTTGTGATTGAAATGTGGAAATGTTATGTTTCCTTTATGCATGTTTTTTGTGATATGATTATGTAATGGTTCTTGGGAATTGTTTATGATGATGGGTGGTTCCATGATAAACTAAGGGTGGGTGAGTCCATGATATCTCTCCAATGCATTGGGTAACACGAAGGAGTTAAATTCTAAGGTTTATCTGAAGAGATTTAGGGAATATACTGTGATGGGTATTCCAAACGTAAACATGAGGGTTACTCCCTACATAAGAATGTTATGAATGACTGAAGTTACCTTTATGTATTATGTATTCTATTAGTTATTCATGAATCTTATGATTTAATGAGGTTTGTTAAAGTGCTTATGTTTTAGGAGTAAAGTATGATTTCATTGATTCGTATGTATACATGGACTAATGTTTTCTTTCCGTATTGTTATAACCCTTACTGAGCTTTTTATGCTCATCCCATGTTTTTGAAATGTTCTCCATAGGACTTAATGTGGAATACGGTCAAGGATGGGATCAAGGAAATTTCATGATGTCTAAAACATGGAACTAGACATGAATATTATGTTCCAGAATTTATATTTTGTGAAAAAAAAGGAAACTGAGTAGATGTGTCTACCTTGTAATATTTGAGATGTAATAGTTATGTCTTAATTCTCTAAAACTCTAAACCTAAAAAGATCTTCTATGTGAATTATTAATTTAATTCAAGAATATGTAATGTAATAAGGCCGGGTCCTTTTACTTTATACCCTTGTGTTTTCAATTAAAAATATTGGGGTATGATTTCAAATATCTCCCACACTTTACTATTTATGTTTGAATGATGATATACCTCTCTCTCTCTCATTAATTCCTCCCATGTACACCTTTTACAATGCCAAAATTTTGTAAGAGTTACACCCTTTGTCCTCTTTCATGAAGTTTATTTATTTGGTTATTCCTTCTTTTTCCATATTCCATGTGTTAGGACATGTATCTATATGACCCACCATACTGTCCATTTTGGGTAAATGTGATGTGATATCCCTTGTTCTCTCCTCAACCATTTTTATGAACTATTATGTCACGTTGTTATGCTGCAGAAATTGCACCATGATTTTCCATGCAAAAATCATCTTGTAGTTAATACCATGCCCATTTTTCTATCAACGGAATTCAACTTTATGTATATATAATTATTGATTATAATGGTTCATGTATGTATTCGTCACTCCTTTATCATAGAATAAATTATGATTTAGAATGATTCCTTGTTATATGATCTATGTGGCACACTTATGCATGAAATGAAATGTTTATAAATGGGGAGACATAATAACACTCAACAGATTGGATAAAGATTAGTATCATGATACGTCAAGTGGAATAAGGGTTTACTCATGATAATTAAAGTTTAATGAGGGTCTACTAATGTTAATTCGAGTGCAATAAGGGTTTACTCACGCTCCATGTACAATGAGGCTTGGCTCATGCTAATATCATGTAAAATGTTCTTTCCACATTTTCAAGTTATGATAACCATGATTTATCATTCCTTTATGTTCATGTTTCTCTTGTTCTTCAATGATATGCCTATTTCCTAACATTTACTATATTCTTCATTTTATGACTTTTTTGGTCCCTTACTAGGGATTATAGCCAACTCTTTTTTATGTATGTCCACATGTTATCCCATGAAATGTTATGTACGAAGGAATGTTGTGGTCATGTAAGAGAAGTTTTCAATAAATATTTTTTGTTTTATGTTCTAAGTTGTTAGGTAACGTTCTTAATTTTCCAAGGAAACAAGACCTCTCAGTCCACAGAGTTGTCTTTAGTGCAAGTTTGTATAATAAATCATGGTTATGTGTGTAATAAGGAACATGGTTGTTATAGTTGTTATCAGGGGAAAGGTTTACTTTTTTTGGAGATTGTGATTATAAAACCCTAGTAAATTCCTTAAAGATAAGAATAAGTATTATAAAAACATCCCTAAATTTTGGCGAGTATATAGTAAGAGGGTTATCAAGAAAATGCATGCCTATTTGGATTTGAACAAGTAGAGGCAGCTCTAATACTGATGTGTCTAGGGGTAAACTCTGAAAACACCTCATTGAGTGAGGCTCAAATGGGAACTGGTGCATGACAATAGGTCTTCCTACACTCTTGGTTATGACATTCATGGGGGGTATGATTTAATAAATTCTTATTCTTAGTATGAACCATTATTAATGGAATATAAAAAATTATCTATGAATATATATTGGGAATTAGATAATGGATAACATAGATTAAAGCCTATAAATTTATAAGTTATCGAAATAAATGTAATTTATAAGTTATCCCTTTTTTATTAGATTTTCCTTTATACGATTAACTATACATAATGTAGAACTAGATCAAAATGTGAAAGGTAGGGTTATCACCCATTTTTCTACATATTATTTAATATCCTAAACGTTTAATAGAACAATCCCAAAACCACCACAAATCATGGAAGTAAAGATGTCGGTGAGAATTACAATTGGGCAAATCATTGCATCCCACAAATATAACTCACTCCCATGTCATAATTTGTGGTATGAACTTCCCAGAAAAAATCATCATTCTACCTCTGGTGGAATTCCAGGGAATTCATGGAACGGATTGGATTTCCCTATATAGAGCCAACATAAATTGATGTGAGAGATAAGTCACTCTCCATATGGAAAATCGACACCCGATTATGTACAAGTTCAAGGAGGAGGATGAATCTTCTTTAGAACCATCATCTCAAGTATGGATATTACTATACTATGAGGACGTGTATCTTTCTTAGATGTTTAAGTCTATGGTAGCAACCATCTTGAAGACATGCCTATTGTGAGTGAATTTTCAGAAGTGCTTCCTGGCGAATTTCATTTTCTTCCTCCTTTAAGAGAAGTTGAATTCTAGATTGATTTTATACATGGGGTGTGTGCCAATATCCATGAATCAATATAGAATGTATATTATGGAGGTTGATGAGTGAGAATAACAACTATAGGAGAATCTGGAAAAAGGGTTTATATGACCAAGTGCTCCACCATGGGGTGCTCCAGTCCTCTTCGTTAAGAAGAAGGATGGGTCAATGGACATTTTAATTGATAATCGTGAGCTCAAAAAAATCAAGATAAAGAACATGTATCATATACCATGAATTTATGACTTGTTTGACCATCTACATAGAGCACAATACTTCTCCATGGTGGATCTTCGATTGGGATATTACCAAGTAAGGATGAAGAAGGAGGATATCCCCAAGACTAATTTTTGTACAAGTTATGGGCTCTATGAATTCATAGCAATGCCTTTAGGACACACTAATGCTCCAAAAATCATCAAGGAATTTATGAAAAGATTCTTTATAGATTACCTCAAAAAATTTGTGGTAGCCATTATGGACGATATTCTAATATACTCAAAAAACAAGAAGGAGCGTAAAGAGCATCAAATCACTATACTAGAGACCATGTAAAAGAATAATCTCTATGAAATTTACAGCTTGTGTGATTTCTAGTTGATGGAAGTCTCATTCTTGGGTTATATCGTTACAAATAATGGGATATCCACAGATCTCTCCAAGAAAAATGAAATTGATGGATGACCGAGGCCAACATCTGTGACAAATATCTATAGAATCCTTGGGATAGATAGATATTAGCGTATATTTGGGTGAAATTTTTCACGATTGTCAAACCCTATTACCAAGCTAACTTTTAAGGGAATCATGTTTTCATGGAGTGATAAATGCGATGAGATATTCAAGGTGTTAAAAAAGAGTCTAATCTCTATGGTCGTGCTCACACTATCCACAAGTAGAGAATTTTTGTGGTATTTATTAATGCTTCAAAGAAGTGACAAGTTTGTGTGTTGATGCAAAATGACAATGTAATAGCCTATGGTTCAAGGAAACTAAATGTTCATGAGTAGAACTATCCAACACAAGAAATGGTTTTGGTGACAGTAATCTTCACTTAAAAAATTTTGCGACATTACCGCTTTGGGGAGAAGTATAAAATATATGCTGACACAAAATCCTCAAGTATATATTCATATAGAAAGAGTTGAAAATGAACCAAAAAAGATGGTTAGAGATGATCAAAGTCTATGACTTCTCAATCCATTATCACCCTAGGAAAGCGAGCAAGGAGCCTGATGCTCTATGTAGAAATGATATAGAAACTCTTTCATTGATGAAAATTGAAAAGGATCTAATATTCTTAGATTTGGTGGATATAGAAATGGGACTCAAAGGGAAGGGAACATTATAAATCCTTTCACAAATGATTTGTCAACCACCTCATTTTTAAGGGTTAAATGGTTATTAAAAGGATTATATGAGAATTTAATAGAATGTGGAAACTATCAGAAAATGGAAATACTCAGAGTTAAATGTTAATGAAGAAGGAATTGTAAAATTTGGGTCAGGACTATGTGTTCCATCAAATATAGTGTTAAAGAATAAACTTTTTGATAATGAACATAGTTCAAATTTTTCCATTAACCTAGAAAACACAATGTTTTATCGAGATATCCAAGAGTATTATTTGTGGGATAACATGAAGAAGGAGATCAGTGAGTATACATGAAAGTCCATGGTATGTCAGCAAGTGAAGGCTAAGAGGCAGAAGTCTATGGGAGTGAGCAACCCTTACCCATATCAATATGGAAATGGGAGAACATCACCATGGACTTTGTCACCAGGCTACCAAAGACATCCCAAGGAAATAATGTCATATGGGTTGTTGTGGATCATCTTACAAAGACTACACAAATAATTGTAATTTGAGAGGATTTCTCATTGGATCAATTGGAACATAGATACTTTAGAAAAGTGGTAAGGCTACATGGAGTACCACTATCGATTGTATTCAATCAAGATCCCAGATTCACCTCTATGTTTCGGAAGTCTCTAACATGATATGAATACTGAGTTGAACTTTAGTATGACTTATCATCATAAAACTGATGACCAATCTGAGCTGACTATCCAAACACTTTAGGACATGTTTTTGATCATTCTCAATGGATTTAAAAGGAGGATGGGATCAACATCTTCCTCTAGTTTAGTTCTCCTACAATAAAAATTTCTACTCAAGCGTCCAAATGGCTCCATATGAAGATCTTTATTGGTAGAGGTGAAGAACACCAACATTTTGGGATGATGTTGGGGAGTGAAAACTCCTTGTTCTAGAAATGGTTGAAGAAATGGTGTAGAAGGTTAAGACTATCCAGAAGAACATTAATGATGTTCATATTAGACAAAATAGTAATGATTATAATCATCGACAAGACCTAGATTTTGATGTTGGGGACATGGTATTCCTCTAAATATCACCATGGAAGAGATTTATCAGATTTAGGAATAAGGGAAAGCATAGTCCAAGGTACATCGTCCCTTTTGAGATCCTTAATCGCATTGGAGTAGTGGCCTATCGACTAGAACTTCCACTAAACCTATCTCAAGTACATGATGTTTTCAATATATCACTCTTGAGGAAGTACATACCTAACCCATCACATGTATTCAATCCAATGGAGGTATCATTGGAAAATGACCTCTCCTATGAAGAGAATCAAGAGAAGATCTTTGATCATAGGAAAAATTTTCTTTTAAATAAGACAATGCCCCTAGTTAAGGTGTCATGGAGAAACCAAATGTTTAAATAGCCAATGAGGGAATAGAAGGAAGTGATGAGGAATAGTTACCCACATCCGTTTTAGTGTGGTAAAAAGAAATTCTGATGGAGAAATATTTTAAGGGGGGAAGATTATAATTACCCAAAATATTATTAATAGAAATTCCACTTGATATAATTAAATGTCTTATTATGTGTAATGGTTATATAAAATATTTGCACTTACTTGGTTTTATGTTCTAGGATTCTAAAATACCATTATGAATTTTTACCATTTCTAATATAGTTATTGAATAGTGATCACATGATTAGTATAAATATAGGGATTTAACAGATCCAATTTACTTAGAAAAAGGAATCGATGACCTCATCCTATAGAATTACTCCATACGAAGCCCATTTTTTCAGATCTCATAAATGTGGAAGCATCACTGGGCTTCTCTCTTGACCATTCCAATGCTTAGATTGAACAGATTATTCTGGAATGGTATCGCCTATGAGAGAAGTTGATGTTAATAGAGATTTCCTCCTAAGCAATTTAATCCAAGCCGCCCTAAGAGTCCGTCACCCTCACACACATTTCCATTAGGTCTTTTGCGATTTTTTATAAGTGGTTATGTTCCATGAACCTATGAATTTGAATTTGTGCATTATTTTTTTTGTAAAAATAATATACATTCATTTTTTTAATATTACATTGTAAATGGATTTTAAAACAAAAATAATATTTTTATTTTTTATTTAAATTCAGTTAAGAAATATATTTTTATAAATTAATGTATTTTTGACTTAAATAATATTTTAATAATATATTATTACTAAATTACTTTTTATTTTATATAATTGGTCATATTACATTTATGAATACAATTTTAAGTTTTTTTTTAAAACCCGTGATTTTTTTAGTATATGTCAGTTTTTATTTTAAAAGTGAAAATTCACATATTTAGAAAATTATTTAGATAAAAATAATTTTATTTTTTTGATTTAGGATGTTAAAATTATTTAATGATGAATTTTTCACAATTTTCTAAGCTAGTTGAATTTTTTGGTAAAAATTAAATACTGTTTAAATATATATTTTGATTTATGACAACATAATGACCTAATAGTTATGTAATAAAATACTATAAAAGGGTTGTTCTAGAATTATATATTTTAAAATTAATATAATGTGATTTTATATTTATTTTATTTATCTTAAAAATCCATAGTGGACCATCCAAGACTTATAAAACATTTTATCATTTTAAAATGATTTCCTTGAGTGTGAGACTCCCCTCCACATAAGAAAGCCAAATATTTTAATAAGTTAGGCCATTTTCCATATAAAATAATGTTGTCCACTACATGTTTTCAAAAACCATGGGCAAAAACCATGGGATTGTTTGTGGTTTTGATTAGTTTAACGTGTAGTGTTCAAAACCTAAATAATAAAAAAATTCCCTCTGCTTACTAGTAGAAAACCACTCAATCTCCCATTCCTCTTCACTCAAAACTATTGAATCCCAACCAAACTCTTCCCTCCTATCTCTATAATCCTCCAAAGGTGCCTCAATCTCCCTATAAGACTCTCTCAAGCCTCTCCCATTCCATTGGGATCACACTTCCATGTAAGTGATCCTCACTTTCATTCATCCATATTTTTGTCCAAGCCACTTTATATTATTATACAATTAAATTTTCAATTAAAAATACTTGGATAATATTTTTCACCTCCCATATACTTCCCTCCTTATTTTTTAAGGATGATAGACCCCTTTCTCGCTCATTAATGCCTCCCATGTACACCTATTACCATGCTGAAATTCTATAAGGGATTTCTTCCTTTCTCATTACTATCCAAGTTTCGTTATGTTGTTATAACATTGTATTTTCAATTACAAATGTTGGGGTATGATTTATAACCACCCCACACACTTCCCTCCTTATCTTTGAATGATAAGAGACCTATCTATCTCTCATTAATCTCCCCAATGTACACCTATCACCATGCTAAAATTTCATAAGAGTTACTCCCTTTATCCTATTTTTTCATGTTTCTTTATTATGTCACGCATTCTATTTAAAAATTCCTTGTGTTGGGACATGTATCTATATGACCCCTTACTGTCCATTTCATGCACATGTCATGAGATATCACTTTATCTATCATCAACCATTTTTATGAATTATTATGTCACGCTATTATGCTTCCAAAGTTACACCGTGATTTTCCGTGCCAAAATCATTATGTAGTGAATACCATTCCCATCTCTCTATCAATGGTATTATACTTTATGAACATTTACTTATTGATTATAGAGTTTAACAAACTTATTTGAAATTACTTTATCTGGGAATAACTGAAGATGTTTAATGATTCCATATTATATGAACTATATGGCACACTTATGCATGAAATGAAATGTTTATAAACACTACACCCTCATATCACTCCAATGCATTGGGTAAAGATTAGTATCATGGTACGTCATGTGCAATGAGGGTTTACTCATGCTAATTAAAGATGAATGAGGGTTTAATCATTATAATTAAAGTGCAACGAGGATTCTATCAAGTCTTTATGTTCATGTTTCTCCTGTTATCCATTGACATATCTATTGCCTAACATGTATTATATTTTCCATGTTATTCCTTGTTTACCCCCTTACTGGGCTTTATAGCTCACCCGTTTCTTATGCGGGTCCTCATGTTATCCCATGAAATGATAAGTATGAAGGAATTTTGTGGTCATGTAGAATATTTTTTAAATAAATATGTTGTGTTTTATGTTTTATATTTTTATGAAACATTCCTAATTTTCCTAGGACACTAGACCAATCGATCCTCAGAGTTGTATTAAGTGACACTTTACATAATAAATCATGTTTATGTGTGCAATAAAGAGTAGGGTTGTTATAATACCCTTCGAATAATAACATACTATTGTTTTTAATATTTTTGTGTTTTTATAAAATCATGGAATACAGAGAGTGGATGGGTGTAGAAAGAAAATAAAAAATCAACATGAGATAAGATGTTACCTCTTAATTAGATAACCCCATTTGGTTTGTTCTAAAAGGGTTACTTGGATTTATTTCCTCCAAATGGTTTAATTCTTGGAGGTATTTAGGGATGTTTGGAGTTATTTTTAGTAAGGTTAGATGAGCCAAGGGGATTGAGAGGATTGAGGAAGTGGGAGGATAGGAGGTCTGTTTATAATGGTGGAGGAGTTACACACATGTAAATATTTGAAGAGAGACTTCCACCCATGTGCTTCATGTTGAAAGTGAATCCACTAATGGACCAAATTATATTTAAGGCAGGATGGGGATTATATATTTCCATCCAATGGATATTGGAAAAGTTTATAGGTTTTTTTGTGTCTTAAATTTATGGGTTTGTCCTTAGTTAAGCTTAATGGTACCTTAAGCGATTTACTTAATTATAATTACTTTCCGTAACATTTTTACACCAACATAATGTTCAAATTATTATAAATTATTCTAATTCAAAATATGAAATCTATTTTTAAAATACCAATAGAACAAATATAAGAAATTAACTTAAATTTAATCCTACTGAAGGGACAATATTGTAGGTTTTAAAAGTAAAAATGATAGAAGTTTGATAGGTTTTTATATCCAATTTCAATGGTAAATTCGTTCCAATGAAATTAATTAGATTAATTGATAAATATATTATCTAATTAAACATTGAATTCAATTTAAAATATTATTTATTATTATAAATAAATTATATGAAAAAGGAGTTTTGAACTAATATTCTGTATTTCTCACTATTCATTAAAAAATTATAGTTCACAGAAAAACAACAGAAATTTACCCTAACCTAATTATTATGTTCATCATTAAAATATGAAAATTATTTTTAATTATTAAATCAATAAATTTCCAAAAATTAATGATATAATTGGTTCTTCATTAAAAGGTTGTAAAAATGTATTAATAAAAATATTGGTTATTAAGCCAAAAATATGGTTTTTTATTATTTCTATAAAATATATTGAATTTATATCAAATTTTTTTATTGAATATATAAAATATATATTAAATCTATTTCACTCACCAAATAATTTAATTTATTAGGGTAAATTAGCTCTGAGACCATATTAATATTTACCTTTATATTCAATGGGTTTCCATTTCTAATTAATTAGAATCTAATGAATTCTAATTATATTTGTTTAAATCATATATTTTCATAAATTAATAAATAATATTCATAAAATCCAATTAAAATTATAGGTTATTTCTTATTATATTAAATAATGAAATTATTGTACGGTAAACACAGTCTTGCGCGTTACACAAGCAATCAAGGAATGTTATTATTGCATGTAACACAAGATAACCAAGGTGTTTCATGTAAAGAATGATAAAATTTATTTTGTGTTTAGTACGTGATTAACATGGTGTTTCATATAAAATAAGAAAAATATATAACTTTAATATAAAATAAACTATTTTCTGTGTTGTGTGTAACGATAAATATCAAAAAGGTTTAATTAATTCCAAAAATAACATTTCACAAAATCTCGGGGTGTTACAAATCATCAAATAAATGTAGTGATCATGGGATGAGACATCACATGGGATGTTTAATTTGGATATTGGGCCTCAAAGAGGCATCTTACATATCCTAGTTATATATTGAATTAGATTCCTCATAGTTCATTAATTTTTCATTCCTCTGAGGGATAAGGTAGAATGATCATCCCATGGGAATGATTGCATCCCGATGGTTTAAATTTCAAAGACCTAGAAGGAAACATACTGAGGTGTATGACCATTTAGGTTTGGGCTTGAGCCTTATGAAGTAATACTAGGTAATCTGGTTATGGATGGAATTAGAGTCCTTGCAGATTAATAATTTGTCTTTACACACTAACGTTGCTCTAGTTTTTGTAGGGGTTTATGGTGTAGAGGTTATGATTATTGAAAATACCTATGTCAATGTGATAAAATTTATTTGTGAGAAAACTGTGATGGAAAACAATCAATGTTGTTGCTTTTAGGTGTGGGGCCTATGTGTTGGGACTTCCCTTTGAAGTTTAATGTGGAGCCTGAACCTCAAGGAGGTCTTCTAGGTATCCCGATTATTGAATGATCAGAGTCATAATAGTTCCATTGATCGAGTATTATATGTTGATATTAACCTTATAATATGGAAATATCTTATTATTATAGTATTCCGGGCATACACTATGAGGTGTCCCTAACAATCACGACTTACACACTCGGTATGGGAATAGTAATCATATCCTTGATGCCCTTATTGACCAGGTTCGCTTTCTTACCTAACATTCAATGATTGTCTGCTTGACATGCCTCGATTTCCTTCTAGTTATATCGAAGAATTCCATCATGACCTATTCAAAGAAAATTGTATAATCTAGTTGAATTTTTAGGAGGACATCACATAATATGGATAATTGTTTTGGGTTGTCTCATGATCAAGACTGTTTTTTATAGACATAAAAAGACTGGGCTAGTTGATCATGGAAGCCATTGCATGACATAGATGAATTTTCCAGAGGGTGTCGCATGATCTAGCTGAGCTGCCAAGATATCATTACATGATCTATCTAAGTCATATGGAGGGAATAAAGATATTAAATTTGATATATCTTAGTGGATGTAAAAAATCATGACTAAAATGTTTGGTGGATATCGTGAGATCTAGCTGACAGGGTCGGGTGCAACCGTGAGACTTAGCTGATAGGATGTAGAACTGCCATATTGGTTAGGTGATATGTCTGAAGGGCCCCACGAGGCTAGGACGATGAGACTAAAGGTATTCACGATATTAGGGAAGCATGTTCGGGGGATTCCACGTGACTTTCATTAACAAGCTCAGAGGACTTCACATGATCCAAATATCATATCAATGGATCATCTTATGATCTAAGAGATATATCCTTATGATTTCTCATGATGTGGGTGGTTCTAGCGCTGGCTGAAAAGGGGCCAACATCTCATGTATATAGTCATCCATATAGTGGTATAGGTAGAGGACCATTTTTCATGAGGGGGTTGGGTATTTACCCCAGTTATTCACCTCCTTACATAGCACATATCATGTGAGTCCAAGATGGAGTTAGTGAATGATTCAACATCACACATCTTCTCAAGTGTCATCCATGGATCTCTTTGAGTTCATCACCTCATTTTATGTGACTCCAACTCCATCCCCTCAACTCCTCTCTTATTTTATTATTTACAATTAATAAGGAATTTCTATGTAATGTAGGCATGCAGAGGGACTTCTTTACAACCATGTTGACATGTCCATGTGTCTTCTAGAGATCAAGAGACTTGTTGAAATTCATCCACGAGATCTTAGTGGATTGTAGTGGAATTTCTAAAGGACAAGGATGACTTTTTAGTGGGCTTTATTGAGATCCATCCAACTTTACAATGAGTATCATGTGACCATTCTACATACTTCTTCTGGGTGACACAAGGATTTTTTGACCATGATAGGCTCCCACATCCTATTATTTTAATTTTTATTGTTTTATTACAAAGTTTAGGAGTCATGCAAGATTGCATGAGTAATTTCATTGGAAAATATTCTAAATCTTAGTGATGTATCATGGGACCAATAAAGGTTCTATGGATATTCAAAATAGAAAGGCATTATCTTGGGCACCCTCAAATTTTGTGTGGTTTTTTGGGAACATAGGTACAACGAAGTGGATGACCAACGTCGTACCTCAAAGAGGAACTAATTAAATCAACTTCGTAAAGTTATTCTGAAAATAAAAAAATTAATACACACCATATAAGTATGGGGTGGTTAGTTTTATGTTTATAAAATAATAAGAAGAACTATGCTATAAGGTGATTGTATTTTTTTAAGAGAACTTTTATTAATTAGATATAATGAGAATAATTTTTTACAAAATACTTATAGATGGTGTAAATTTTAAAACTATACCACTTCAATTATGTATTAAAAATTATCATTTTGATTAATATCTACTTAATTATGATCTCATAATTTTGTAAACCCTAGACCTTATGAGAATTAACTTTACCTGAAAGACAAAGTGAGTTAAACCCTAGGCTAGCTTCTTAAGATCCCGTCATAGCACCCTAAATTGATTGATATTATAAGGATTGATTAGGGTAGGTGAAAAATTAAGTAACATATAAATTTTATGAATGAGGATGAATTGTGTTTGGGGAATGTTTTGGAATTCTACAAATTGATCCTATGTTATTTGTTTTTCTAATTAAGATAGTGTTCTGACAATTCACACATTACTCGACCTCGCTTTTTTTTCATCAATTTTTCAATCAATTTATTAACTTGTTTTAATATAAAAACTCAATTAACAAATCATGATTTGTGATAACATTATCTCATTGATTCAAACGAATTATGTTAAGAATTATAGATGTAGATTTATTACTAAGTATAATTACTCTTCCACGGGCAGTGTAGTCTTTGAGGAAACATTTTTTATTCACAATGGTCAAGGAAAGGGTACAAACCAATAACATTTATAATCATGATTTATAGACCAAATAATAGTATTAGAGAATAATAAAATTGATGAATATAAAATAAAACATAATAAATATATGAAATATAAGAGGAAATAAGATGTTTACTTCCCAAACATAATCATTACAACATCAAAAAGAGAGGAAGGATTTGATGATGGGATCATTAATTCAAGAGCTCTCTCTGTAATTATAGTGAGTTACAAAACATCAAAGGGGATTAGAGGACTCCTATTGAACTCCTAATTAAAGCACATCACTCCCTTTTCAAATTCCTAAATGAGGTACCCATGGTGACATTTTATAGAAAAATGGGAAGTGGTTTTGGGTACCCATATAATGAGATACCAATTGTGTCTTGGACCTGGATTGGTAAATCGAATAATATAGAATTTAAAAAAACATAAAATATTATGGATGGAATCTTGATTATAACCATGTAATATTTTAAAACCATTAGATATCTATAATAGGAGATATATCCAAAATACTAAAAGTAACATTATATTTCATACAGATTTGGTTCTTGGGATAGGTCAGTTTGATTGGGAAAGTAGACAGATGGATTTGGATTGGGTGTATTTCTATGAGTTTATAACACTGTGCTCTAGATCATCTAACAAAAATTCATCCCATTTGGATGATTGTATTTTTAGGGACATGTAAAATAGTGGATATACTTCCTTGGGTTTCCATATCATTTGGCCTATTTTTTTCTGCATCATCTCCGACCCTCCAAATCAACTCCTCCTATAATCAAATCACCAAACATGTAATATTTACATTTTTAATAGTGATATAAATTTAATAATTGAATCAAATGGTAATTAAATTTTTTTATTACATTTGTAATTTTCAATAAAAAACCAATTAATACAATGATGTAAGGGTGAAATAAAGTGGTGAATCATGGTGCGATCATACCCCCCACATTCCCTTTTTCAATCCATGAAAAACCAAAATATAATGTATTATTAAAATATATAACTAGAAAATCATGTTCATGTTCCTCAATAAACAGTGGAAATATGGGAAAATAAACAATACTAACTTGAGCCAATAACAACAAATTTTACTGTTTTTCTCTCTTTAACTGTATCAAAATAAAATCTAGTGATATTAATGACACTATTCAAAAAGAAACAAGTTTGGGGTCTACAATTCCATTATTTACCCACATGTGTGTGTTCCAACCATTTCAAGATCACATCTCTACCATTTATTCTATATATTTAGTTCATGAAAATCAATTATTCTTACCCATTTTAATTCACTGATCTTGTTCAATATTACATGGAAATATTTATTTCAAGACCCTCTCACATAGGTGTTTCCAAAAGAAAAAAATTATGCTACTACCTAGATATCCCCCTATGTTTTTACATTTCATCACAATCCTACATATTAGGATTTTTTTCATTTGATTTCTCAAATTATTCAGTTTTTATTTTCTTTGAGGGTGTTCAACTATAAAATACCAGTTATACATGTACAGTAAAATTTGATACAATAATGAAATTTATCATAAGAGAAATTATTGTATGGACCAACCATTGATATCAGATGAATTTTCTTACCTAACATTTATATAACATTAATTTAGTATGAAATATTTTACATTTCATGGTTGAGTTAAAAGTTTTGTTAAGAAATAGATAGCACAATTTACCATGACCAAATATTACAATGAATGCTATCATTATCTAAAAGACTTTATAATAACACCACCAATTATATCATCAATGAATTCTATTTTTATAAATAATAACCCTTGATGAACAAATATATCCCATTATTATCATGATACTAAGTAATATAGAATATATGAATTTTTCAGATGTTTCACATGTAAATGATCATTTTACATGATGTATTTTTTAAGTATTTGTTTTGAAAATTTAATAGAAAACATAATAGAAATCACAAACAGAACAAAAAAATGAAAATCCTAAGTATCCAACCCAAAACATTTTCCCCTCCCCACACTTAAAATATATAATTTTCTTCATTGTGATCCTATGAGACGATATGTTCACATGTAATATAGAATTTTATATAGGAAAAATAATATACTAGTGAAAGGGTTAAGAACAGCCGGATATTCTCATGTGATGATGGTTTTATACTGTGTGAGGAAATCAACTGCATCGGTATGAAGTCCCACAATGTTTTCATAGAACACTTCCCATTGACTGTAAATCTCCTTCTTATGTACTCTTGTGAAATATCTACTACACCATAAAGAAACTCACTAAATACAACATAATGACCCAACCATTTCAAATGAAACTTACCAGGTATCATCTTCATTCATGAAATGTCAAGTAGGACTTTATCTAGAAAATTAAAATCCTTTTTTTATCATTTTATCATGATCCTATTTTGATCATTCCTTGTAGAGCCTAGAGTTCTGAAATGATGAAAATAGAATATCCTCATTCTCTTGAATTTGCATCTTCCTTTGAATTCTTTCTTGGGCCAAATCTATGTTTCATTTCTTTATAACCCAATAGGCCTAATGCTCGACCACCAGTGGGAGATGAAAGGGTTTCAGAAAAAAAAAATATAAAAGTGGTATATATAGATAAGAGTTTTTAATGCTATACTACTGTCTTAAATCACATTTTCGAAGAGATTTCTCCAATCCATCCTATCTGGCTACACTATTTTCTTGGAAAAAATTTCAACTCCTAATTTGAATCCACAACCTAGGATTTTGTTTGGGGGTGGTAGGGTGTTGAAGTTTTCTATGTCACCCCATAATTTCAAAGGAGGTAATCTAAATGGAAATTATAGAAGTGTGTCCCTTGGTCACTGATGATGACCTTTGGTACATTAATACTCCAGAAAACACGATCCTTGAAAAAAATATAGCACAACATGAGAAACATTAGTCCTAGTTTCCTTGGATTCCACCCATTTTCTTAAATAATGACAGAACCAATAATATAAAAAAATCATTGAACTTGGAATGGTACCCATAAAATCAATTCCCCAGACATAAAAAATCCAACAGAACACTATCGGTTATTGGGGCATCTAATGTCTCAAAGATAGGTTTCCAGGGTGTTAGAAATGTGAGGATGACATAAAAAATACAAGAACATATAGTAATATTCTATGACAATATAATATTGAGTCTAAGACATTCCAAGTTGTCCATTGGGTCTAATGTTTCCTTTATATTAATGTTCATGGTAAAAATGAACAACATGCACAGACTCATGATCAAGAAAACACATCCAAATAACTTGATCCATATAGATGTTTCAGAGGTAGGGATCTTCCCACATATAAAACCTAAAATCACTCCTTAATTTTTAGACATGTTGTATCTTTAAATTTGTAGTAATTTTAGAGGCAACAAGGTAGTTCACTAAATCATCATACCCAGGATGTGTACTTAACAGTGCATAAATATTCTCATCAAGAAAAGTGTTTTGAAGTGGTACTTGGTCCATGTTGTCAGCCTCTACTATGTGCCTAATCCTACTCATGGGATATACCACCATGTTTTGGACCCCTTTCTATACATTATCAAGATATTTAGTTATTGGATAATGTACATCCATCAGATAAGTCTAGGATTTACCTTCGGCTTCTTCAAGTGGTACCTTAGAGCTGTATGGTTAGATAAAAAATCTACATTAGATCCCAATAAACAAGAACATAATTTATCTAATGAAAATATGATGGCAGGAGACACCCTTTCCATGGTTTTGTAGTTTGATTGAGCTAAATCCAATGAACTCAAAGCATAGTAAATCACATGTGAATGAACCCCCCCTGTTTGATAAGACAGATCAAACCAAGAAGTTTGAAGCATCACACATTATCTCAAATGGAATTTTCAATCATGGGGGTTGTGTGATCGGTGTAGTGGTCATACACTACTTTAAATAATGAAATTATACACAATATAAATCATTAAAAATTATTTCTATATCATTTTGAATTAATCGAAATAAGGGTAGAGAGATCTTACATAAATCTTAGATGAAGCGTTGATAAAATCAAACATGCCTAAGGAATGAATTAACATCATGAAAACATGATAGATATGTCAATTGTGAAACAATATATAACTTAGATCTATCAACCTCTATTCCATGTTTTGACACTACATTCCCTAAGACAATTAAATGATTTACCATAAATGTCACTTTTCAAATTTCAAAACCAGTTTCTTATCAATAAAATGATTCAACACCATTCCAAAACTAAAGATACATCAATCAAATAATGATCCATACACTGTAAAATCATTTTTAAATGACTCCATGAAGGTCTCAATGAATTCTTGAAAAAATACTCCCCATGAATCTTTAGAAGGTACCTGGGGAATTTCAACGTGGAAATGTAATCATTTGATAGATAAATGTACCAAATGGACAAATGAATGTTGTCTTACTCTGACCCTCAAGAACTATAAGAACTAGAAAATATCCAAAAAATCCATCCATGAAATAATATTTGTCATCCCAACTATTCTCTCAAGCATTTTATTAATAAATGGGAGGGAGAAATGGTTCTTGTGAGTGGATTTATTTATTTTCCTATTATCAATACAGAAAGACCAACTATTTTCACACACATTGGAACTAATTCTTACCTATCATTTATATAAATACTAACAACACTTTTATTAGGCACAACACTAATGGGACTCACACAATCAAAATATGAAATGGGATAAATTATAACATCCTTTATAAAATTTTCCACTTTTTTAACAACTTCTAGAATAGTTGGATTCATATCCTTTGTAAATTCCTAAAATTTTATCCCTATCCTTTAAAAGAATCATATGCATGAAAATTGAGGGTCTAGTAAATAATATGTCACCCAATGTCAATCTGATTTCCCAAATGTTCACCCTCAAAATATTCATAAAACAATATCCATGTTAAAAGAGGATATTTTTAAGAATGATAATAGGTAAACTCTCACTACTCAACAAGTATGTTCATTTTAGTTTTTGGGAGAATTTATTGAGTTATATTGAAGTGGGTGGTGTGCTATATGGATGGAGACATTGAATGATCTAAAATATGTTAACAATGAAGCTTAATATCAGAATAGACATAATCAAAATCAGAGAATTATTCATAGAATCCTTTAGAATACTCAACAGTCATGTTATAATCAGAGTGAACATGATAAAAAATCATTATATGAATCCACATCCTAGTAAAATCCAATATAGGATTATTCATTACAAATAGGTGTGTAAGTTCTCAAAGACATAAAAGTAAAACCATTTCTCATAATATCTCTAATCATAGGACAATAAAATTCCATGGGTTTTTACGTGGTGATTTAAAATGGGACCTAAAAAAGTAGAATGGTCTTCTATGGGGTTCTTCATGGAGTCTATGGCATTAAATATCAGTACTTCATCTACAAACTCCATGGAAAGTGTACCCATATGGATATTTATAATTTTTTTTTGTTTTGAAGAATGTCCTACCCAATATAATGGTAGCATGAGAATTTACTTGACCATCCTCCATGTTATGAACATAGAAATTTTCTTGAATGATCATGTATCTTACTTGAACAAGTAAATTCCCAAGGACTCCCACTGGATATGTTGTAGCTTTATTCACGAACAACATCGCTACCATATTTAGCATGAAATAACCAATCTGTAAATAGGAGAATACTGAGTAAGGCATCCCATCTATGGATATTCCCAAATCACAAAAAGTATTAAAAAAGTGTAACTCCCCTTTTGTGAATGGGAGGGTGAATTTCCCTGGATATTTTCACTTTTTTGTCATTTCATGAGTTACGGTAATGACTGTTGAAACGTTCACTCCACGATTGATCCTATCATTTCCTATAAGCCATCTTTTATTGGTACAATGTTCTTTTAACAATTTGGAATAACTTGAGGTATCTTAAGTGGCTTCTAGTCGTGGGATATTAATCACAACACAATTTAATGTATCCAAAAACACTTTTTTCATTTCATCTAGAACACTTTTCATAGATTTAACTAATCAATTTAGAAATGTAATGGTTTTTAGAAGATCATCATCAATTTTATTTTTAACTTTGTCTTTCTACATGGGTTTCCCATCCGTTGGTTTTAAATGGGGATTCTCTAGAGTTGTGGGGAATCCTAGTGGAATGGTAGGTATAGATGTAGTATATTTTTAATTCCCACTTCTCAATGAGTTAGACCTAATAGTTTCCTTGGTATTTGGAGTAGGTTAAAAAGGAATATTTATAGAGTTCTTACTTACATGTCCATGGAGGGGGTTTGAAATCTAGCTCATTTGTGCCCTCAACACCCTCAACTCTGAACCCTGGCACTCTATCTCATTATATAGATTAAGAAAATATGTTTCAAAATTTCATAAATGTTACAATCCTCTTTTTTTTATATTTCCTTTATTATTTTCTGGTTGATTCATGAGCTTTAAATATCATTTGGGGTTATTAAAAAACTTTTTGGCAAGCCACAGGGTACTGGAAATTGTGTTTAAAAGGGGGACTTTGTAGTTGTGTAGAGCCATAACTAATGTTATATAGATCCTTCCATCCATGGTTATATATTGGTTCAATGGAATCATATTTCTTCTATGGATGTGGTAGGTTTTGTTGCTGATATGGTCTTCCAGGGAATACAAATGTGTAATCCGCTATCTCTTTTAGTTGATGGGAAACAATCAGTTCGATGGTGTGTTTCAGTCCAAATGACACAAGGAATCATAGCTATGGGTTGGGATGTCCTTTGACCCAAATCAATCATTCTCAACACAGTGGTAAATTATTTCAACTTTGTATCAATCAAACTATTTTGAAGAGAAGTGGGACGTAATTGATGTACTCCTCTAACATGTGGTGTACATCGATCATCATATTGGGGGGAGTTTTGTTCCATCTTGTTGATCCAAACATGTACATGTAATTGTGTTTTGTTGACCAATACCCTGAAATTAGCAGCATACACCATACATCTCTCCACAGGTGAGAGGCCTTTGTAGAATCACTAGATGAGTTGTCTCTCACTGATTTGGTGATGATGGAATCTTGCATACAACTTCTTGAATCACAACCAGTTCTCATATCTTGACTCACCTTTTGAATGATTGATCCTGGAGATCTACTTCAAAATGGAATTGGTCATTGATGTTGGAAAATATATATGTAAGAGAAGATGTTTCAAATCATTCCATCTTGTTGCATCATCAGGTTAAGAATAATACATCCAATCTTTCCATGTTCCATCAAGTGAATATGGGAATGATATTAATTTTATTTGATCATAAAATATTTTTTTTGTTTGTAGGGTTGATAAAACAACATTGAATTCTTTTAAATGTTTATTTGATCTTGAGTATAAAATACCTGACATTTTGGGACAATGTGAATTAACCCATTTTTCAGTTCAAAGTCCAATTAGTGATTTGGGTATGCAATAAAATTTGGTTGATAGATTTTGGATGAATATAACTATATAACTATTTTATTATGTTCATTTTATTTATTTGTAGCCATTGGTTCTGGTTTTATGTTTGAATTATAATTTCTTCCAAAATAAATGTTCCCAAAATGGATGAATTATCTAACTATTTGAATGTTGATGATTCACATTTACTAAGAATATCCCATTTTATACTTAAGGTAATGTAAAATCTCGTGGTCATGATCTAAAAAATACTTGACATTAGTTCATGTCATAAATAAAATTTAAATTAATTGAATAAAAGTGTACCATATTAAAAATATTATAATTTTATGTTGATGGTAGAAGAAAAAAAAGACAAAATAAAAAAGTAAAAGTGAGAAATGAGAATGGAGAATGAAACTAGAGAATAAAATAAAATAATAAAAATAAAAAATCTATCTAATTGGGTGAATATTTTACATGCCTCCATGGAATGGATTCCAATTTAAAAGGTGATGTTGTGGGCACCCTCGAACGATGTGTTATTTTTTTGTATACCTATGTACAACAAAGTGGCTGACCAAGGCCATCTCTCTAAGAGGTAGTAATTAAATCAAATTCATGAAGGTTTTATGGAAAATTAAGATAAATTTTTTTTTTTCAAAATTGAAAGATCGGTTGGGTTTCATAATTTTTATAAAATAATAATAGCAAGATTGATGTATGAAGAATGTATTTTTTATTTTTATTTCTGAATTGAAATTTGATTAATTAGATACAATGAGAAGATTATTATTTTTCATAACAATTTTAGAAGGGAAAATCGATCTAACTCTACCTATTCACTTAATTAGTAATCAATATAATTAAAATTAACATCCACATAACTTTTATCCCCTAATTCGTTAACCCCCAAAACATGTTAGAATTGTCTTTACTGCAAATATGAAGTGAAATAAACCCTTGGATATATTTGGAACATGAAATCATAGAACCCTACATTGATTGATGTTCTAAGGATGGATTAAGGTTATTGATAAATTAGGGCACATATTTATTATGATAATGAATATGAATTGTGTTTTGGTATTGCTTTTGAATTCCAAAAATTGATCCATGTTCATTTGTTTTACACATTATGATCGTTCTCTGACTATTCACACATTACACGACCTCGCATATTTTGGAATGAATAGTTCAATTTCTTTATTAGTTTCTATTAATTTAAAAATAAAATACATAAATAATAATACAATAATTATTGAGTATCAGTGATTAAAAATAAATATGTTAATAAGGTTATAGGTAGATCGATCACTGTGAATAATTACTCCTCTATTTGTGGTGTAGTCATCAAAGAAACATTTGGAATTCACAAAGGTCATAGAGAGGGTATAACCAAATAACATTTATACTCTTGTTTTTTTAGATAGAATAGGAATTTATAGAAGAGTAAAATTGACAAAAAAGAGTGAAATATAATAAATGTAAGAAATAGAATAAAAACTAAGAAGTTTATTATACAAATACAAACATTACAACTTGAGAACGATAGGACAGATTCGATAAATATATCCTTTCTTGAAGAGACCTCACTATGAGTATAAGGATTTATATAACCTAAAAGGTGATGAAAGGACTCCTATGGTACTCCAAAATGGTATCACTTCACTCTTGGGTTGAATTCCAAAATGTGTCTCAATTTTATTGTGGAATGAAATATTGAATATCGCAATATCAAATTTTGTGGCCATTAGACATCATTAATGGGTGAAATAACCAATATACCAAAAAAAACTTTTTACATCATTTAGATTAGGTTCTTTGGATAGATCATTTTGGTTGGGCCAACATATGGATTAATTGGGCTTGGTTGTCTTGATATGAGTTTTGTCTCATTGAGCACTAGATCAGATCACAAAATTTCATACCCTCTTGATGGAAATGTTTATTGGGATACATAAAATAGTGGACATATTTCCTTTTAAATTCATTTAGATTTTCCAATTTTCCTTCTACATAATGTATGACCCTCCAAATCACCTCATAATACAGTGAAATCACCAAAACCTAATTTCCCTTTTTAATAGTGATAAAAATTGTATAATTGAATCCAAAGGGAGGTGAAATTTGTTATTATAATTTTAATTAGTAACACAAAAACTGGTTAAAATAGTGATTTAAGGGATAAATAATAAATTGTGGTTAGATCAATGAGATATTCATGGAAAATTCCATCCGTTTTACCTTATAGAGCCAAATGGGGAGTGCATGATCACCTAGAAAATCTCAAAACTCTTTGCGTGATGATGATAACATGATGGAGGACTATCATGAGATGAGGAAAACATTTCAATGGGTCTCACAGTGTCTTTCGAATCACCTAGGGCATGTCTCATGATGTTTAAAACTTTGAGTGGCTCTTAACCTCCTCACTTTTAGTTCCTTTATTTTATATATATTCTTTGGGGTTCTCACTAGTTTTTTTAAATGTTGTTAAGGAAGACCATTCTCCCAATCGATGATCCGAAACACGAGTTTTACATCCAAAAGTGGCCCCACCATTTCGAAATTTTCCCCTATTTTCAATGGATTTTTGGTTGGTTTGTTTTGAGATCGCCATTTGATAAACTGTGTTAGCTAGGTGAGCTCATCTGGTGTCCACCGTGTGATATATGGTTGTAAAATGTAGATTTTTGAGAGAATAAGACCTTATCAAAGGCACTCCATAGGATCCCTCATAGGCTATTCACTACACATGGTTCCTTCACATGACCTTATGGTGGTTACACGATCACCTGTCTCTTAGAGTCACACTCAATATGCGAATCTTGGCCTCCACACCCTTCCAATTATTTTGCGGGGAAAATAATACCCATATCATGATATTTTATACTTTTTTCATTTTCTGATGCTCATTAGAGAGTGTCAACAAATTCCCCCCCAAGAGAGACGTTTGTATAGAAAAGGCCTCAGTTATGAGGATATAAATTACCCACCTGTTTCTTTAGAATCATAATGAATCAGTGTTGGGGGTAAATGGTTGTTTTTCCGAGATATTTTTTGTATTCTACAAGATTTTATATAAATAAGGGGTGGAGATCCATTTGTTTGACCAGATAATAGTCCTCCAGAATGCTCCCACCTTGCTCCCATTGAATTCCACTATCATAGGACCCTTTTTAAAGACCCGATCATGGAAACCCACCATGAGCCCTGATTTCACAAGGACTATTTCATAAGACTCCTTTTTCTTAGGCTCCTATTA
Organism: Viscum album; assembly: GCA_963277665.1. Classification (NCBI taxonomy): domain Eukaryota; kingdom Viridiplantae; phylum Streptophyta; class Magnoliopsida; order Santalales; family Viscaceae; genus Viscum; species Viscum album. The sequence continues at coordinate 121,942,874 of OY728137.1, forward strand.
GAGCCAGCAATGAAATTTATTGTGATAATTGTCTAATCTATGGCTATGATGACTATTATTGTCTTGATGATTTAATGAGGTCTACTTGCTCGATGATATGATAAGTTTATTATTTTACGACTTGCATGACCGTGTTTAGGTTTCATGAACTCTAGTATCCATGGGGTCATGAAGTTTCATGATTTCATAGGGGGTTATGTAACCCATGAGACCTTCGGTCAATTCTTGAATTTATTATTCAATTCATGAATCCCCTGCCAATTTATGTGATGTGCATGATACTCCCAGTTATTTATACATTTTTTTGAAATTTTTTTTATTTTATATTGTTAAAATATTCCACTTACTTCTATTTAGATAGATTCTAGTTCTCTCTAAGGTTCTTCAGCTATGGCCAATCAAAGGGCCGGGATTTCTAGAAATCAAAATGCTGACCCCCAATATCACAGGGTTTCAAATCCATCTCAATACGTTCATATGGAAATTTTAGAGGAAGGACAACTATAGGTAGTTCAGCCTCAGGGTTTGTCTTATATATTGGAAAACTACCCTTTATACCAATATGGATATGATTTTCCTAACCAGCCTATCACCCATAACTATTCAAGTATTTATTCATTCTCTCTAAACAACCGCGACAGCTAAAAAATATTTAAATGAGATCTCCATAAAGGTGGTAATTTTGTTTACAAATTGTCAGGGCCCTTATAGGTTTTGAAATTTTACATGGAGTTTATTGATTAGTTATATAGGTTGCATCTTTATGGATCTTTGTGGATTTCCCAATTCATCATCTATATATAACCCAATCTACATCGAGAAATGATCATCCATTGGTGCCCTACCCTCAACACATTCCATTTGTCCATGGTGAAGTGAGCATCTTCCAATGATAAATATATCACCTATGTTTGACTCCACTACTCAGAGAGATGTATGATGAGTTCCTCCTTTTTGTAGTTGTTTGGGATTATCACTTTTAAACTCTATATTTAGTGAAGGATATTATTAACATTGTAAAAGAGAAATAGAGGAAGGAGGTGACAATGTTCTCAGTTATTTCATTAATAGTCTGGATATATATTTTTCTTGGAAACAACAGGGTTAGTCCAACATCAACCCACCATTGTTGGTTCCCTTATCTATAAGTCAATGATAGTGCTGCATCATAGTGGTCCATCTTGGATGTTGGAGACTATACCTTATAGGGATACAAAGTGAACATTATTATCTCCCTAGACCTTACGATGATAGGATTTATGTCCATGTTTTTGAAAGGATGGATTTTTCCAACCAGGGATGAAAATTCTAGGATCCATGTCAGCAAATTGGTGATAGAGTTGCATCTCATGAAATAAAATAACCTCAATTTGGATGTGTTAGTCCTTTAACTTATTTATCAAATCTTGGTTCATATTCAACAAGGAAGCACCTCTTACTGGATCGGTGGGACTATCCTTTTATTGATTGGATGGATAAGGGACCATTTACATTGTTATGAATACTATAATTACATTAGGACACCTGACACCTAATCCAATACCAAACTGTTGAACATATCTAGAAATTTTACGATGTCTCTAATCCCTACATAAGTTAAGGATGAACTGATCCAATCTGATAGCTTTGATTTTACCCCATACTATACACATACTTGTACAATTATTGATAACAAAAGTAGTTTGCTTTATAAAAGGTTGTATATGATCTCTATTAGGGATGGGGTTTTTTTAGCCAGTGTGGGAGAGCTACTTATCAATTACACTTATACACCCTTTCAATCCAGTCATCTATTTGGCTCCACCCAACAGGTATCCCGTATTCACTTGGATGGAGTTTGATGGTAGAGAAATCCTGGGTTCATCCACTAGTTTTGGATGATGGTAGCGCATTGATATACTAAGGCTAAGATCATAATGTATCCTTCTGATTCTACTATATTCCATAACTATGATTATCCAAAGGCTTGGGTATCATATTATATGGTTGGTGTGATGAGATATTTGGTCTATCATTTGAAAATGCCTTTTCCACCCCAACCCCATCGTTAGTGGTGATAAATAAATTGATTAAAGGCGTGGGTGAGATGTCAAGGTAGCATCTTCTTATTTTACTATATTCCATAACTAAATTTATCCAATGGCTTTGGTATCATATTATATGGATGGTGTGATGAGATATTCGGTCTATCATTTAGACATGCCTTTTTCCACCCCAACCCCATCGTTTGTGGTGATAATTAAATTGATTAATGGAATGAGTGAGATGTCAAGGTAGCATCTTCATTCTAGTGATGAGTACCATTATAGTTATATATATTCTATCAAGGAAATTAGTCCATCGAAAAAGTATAATGATGATATGAATTTTGAGATAAGAGTACACTATGCTTCTTCTTATACTTCATAATTGGATAAAATTGTTATTTCACCTCCTTCTACACCTTCCCCATTATTTATACAGGTTCAAACACAATATATAATGATTCGGAAATAGAATCATTCCTTTATTACTAAGACTCCTTTGATGGTATTCTATAACCACGGAGAATTCCTTCATCAACTATTTAATGATTTTGGGGCATCTTGTTTTTTACCGACAACCTCTATATAATCTTTGAACAAATTGTTCTTACATAATAAGATATATACACTAATTGAAGGGATTCATATGATCATATAGGGAATTCTCCTCTTTCTGGGAAGATAAAGTTGATGTTGGAGGACTGGTAGTAGGGTTTTCGGTTGATATCTATACTGCAAGCTCCGATGGATACATAGACTGCCAAAAAAATTACGAAGAAAGGAAATAAAATCCAATTTGAGATCCTTCCTTGAAAAATAATCATACTCATTGAAATATTCTAAAAAGAGAGTTGAATATTTGAATAATTTGGTCAAGACTCTTCATCCTGAAGAAGAATTGGAAGAAGAAGGGTGAACTCCCCCCATCGTTCAATCGATGCTTCCCGGAAGACCCTAAGCGACTTCACCATTTTAGAAGATTGAATCTTATCATAATTATATGTATTATATTATTATTGATATTATTGTACAAACATTGAAATGTATATATTATTCAGTCTTTTTACATTATATATAAATAAAAGTTCGTGAACCTTTAATATTTTTGTGTAGTTTTTCTTCCATCCATGATATGCATGACATTTTACTACTCTGATATTATGTGAATCTCCATTTATACCCATCCTTTTCATAATATTTTGTAAACCAAATTGCTCGGATATGAATTTTTAAATTTGAATAGATTATTTTTTGATAAATTGTCATGAATTATCACTAAAAATATAATCTTTATTGATAATCTATTCCAGGTATCTTTTGATCAGCTAAATTTTAGATGCATTTATTTGGTTGGATATATATGTCTCAGAGAGAGGGTTCTCTTTTTTTTAAATATGATAGGCATGGTGAATAGTAATTGATTTCTACTAAGGCCATATGGTGGTTCTTACAATAACTTTGAGGCTAAAATTGATGTTGTGATGTCATTTAGGGACCTTTAGTTTTGACCTTCTATTTCATTAATTTACCTTATATTATCTCAAACATTATATCACTGTAATTTAGGGTCTTTTAGATCTAACCTAAAATTAAATTAGTTTGGGTTCATTTACCATGGAACTTATATGGATTTAGATTAGGTTCTTTTAGCTCTGAACCTATATCTCTCATGTTTAGGGTGTTTTAGTTTAGCTAGTTTTTTGCATTAGTTTTGGGTATTTTAGCTTTCCCCTTCCATAGATTTATTTCAAGACCATTTATCTTGGAACGTATTTGGATTTAGTTATTGGAATTTTATCTTGGATAATCTATTTCTTTACATTAGTATCTTTTAGCTTAGACCATCAATCAGTTTATTTTATCGAATTTATCTCGTAACTAATATAGTTTTTGTTGAGGTTATTTTTTCTCGGAACATCTATAACATTAGTTTAGGGTCTTTTAGTTTGGAAATTATATATCTTTAGTTTAATGTCTTTTATCTTAGACATTCTATTTCATTATTTTAAGTCCTTTTATCTTGGACCTTCTATCACTTTAGTTTTGGGTATTTTAGCTCGGACCTGATCAATGAATAACGAAAATAGTGTAGACATGCCGAGAATGACCCCAAACATACTAATATTTTGGGTTCTTCCACGGCGTTTCAAGGGATCAAAAGGATAAAAAATCCCTTTTTTGGAGTGAAACATTTTGTTTATTACCACAGGCTTGTATTCTAGATCCATAGGCACAAATGCATTGGAAAGCAAGGGGTCCCTGAATCTAAGTATCTTTTCTATAGATTTTGGAATATTTTTGGAGGTAATATTAGTTAATAGTAAAATATTAGGGATTATAGGTCCACCTGGATAGTTCTATCTGGGATGATGTAAGTCATAAACTCAAATGTCTGAGTCAATGAAAATTGGATGAGGAAGAAATGTTGGGGATGACCTGTAACACTATGTTGTATTCATGTTAGCTATTGTGTTTCTAGGTATCACAAGGATTGAAGGTAATTATCTGCAAGGAGTACATGACTTTAGAAGGTTAGTCAAGGCTCTTATGGATCAGTATAATGGTCATGCAAAGGATGACCTAAACTTCTTTTTAAGGAAAATTAATGATTTATAAAAACTCTAACATTAATATGATGATGTTGGGTATGGAAGGAATTCCATCTATGAAAGATTATACAACCTTAGGGAAACTTTTATCTTATATCATAATATTCAATCCATTTATCATATTATTTCAAGTCCTAAGGCTTTGGAAATCGAAGGTTCATGAAATGAACGTTTCATTCCTACTTTTTTTAGAGGGTAAAAAGATGGTTACATAGGATTTAGGTTGTCAAATCCACAAGGATAGTTGGAATGAAGATTGTAAATAATGATCCAAAGTACTCACCTTAGGATGTTGATATGGGACAATCAGACCTGGAATAACCCAAAACATGCTGAGGTTCTGGGTTCTGATATTGTGACATTAGGGATCAAAAGGATCAATAATCCCTTTTTCATAGTGACACATTTGGTTGACGAGCATATGCACATATGAATGAGCCATAAGTATACAAGAATTGTCACGAAACGGTTATATGATGTTAGGAATCCTTTCATGGGGCTTTGGATATTTTTATGGATCTAATACACTCAAATCCCGAGACCTATGGAATGTGTAATATCAAAAAAGATTTCGAGAATCCTAAAATTTATGTCACTACCTAGATGACATATTCTCATGGTGTGAATATGTGAAAAAATCATCACTCTATTTCTTTCCTGAACCATGTGTTATAACAAGCAATGATTATACCATACTAGGTCTATAATGTATATCATATAAGCTTTATTCCTTATTTATTTGTGCACTAATATTTTTATAAACTATTGGTGTGGAGATTTTAGTGATCTTGGAATTGATTTTTTCTTAGGCCACCAATTTTGGGTCTTCATCCAAACAAGTTTTATGATTATTTTTATAGTATTTTATGGTCTCAAAATTATTACCATAATGGTATAGAGATTAAGGTCATACATCATTGACCAATTCATAGACGATTTACGTTCGTGACACATATGAACCTAATATGGAGGATGATACACAAGAGCCCAATTAGTATATCCCATTTGTCAATAGTATCCCAAAATCCTTCTAAGAGGGAGTTGATAATGTTTTAAATTATGTATTGAGGTCCCTGAGTCATGAGTAATTATATCAGATAATCATAACAGGAGTATTTCAGATCACAATAAGGTGTTGAGTTCCTCCACAGTGATGTTAGGGCTCACATGGTTTGGATGTCCCTTTTGGTAGAGTGACTCATTTGGTTGATGACCATAGGTGCATATGAAGGATTCATAGACATAAATTCATAGTAAAACAATGGTTCCTTGATGTCATGTTTCCATTTTAGGGTCCTTAGAAGGTTTTGGAGATCTAATGGACTCAAATCAAGATATGTAGGTTATGGATTGAGGCTCCTTTAAAATATTATGTAAGAATCTCATACTCTAGATGACTGGAATAAGTTTTATATGATCCATTGATCATGGATGAAAAATAGGTGACATCCTACATAGATTATCATCAATTAGTAGGGATTTTTTTCATATAGTATAACATCAAATGGTAAGGACATACTCCATGAAATTTATCATCATGTGGTATCGACATACAATGTGTAGTTTATCATAGTGTGGTATGTTCTTTCCAACTGTGTAATTTTGATGGCACAAGGCCAATAATTTATCCTTTCCATTTAACGTCATGTGGTAATGTTGTGGGAACCATCATGGAAATTTTATTCATGACATATTATTTACACATCCAAGCCGTACATTGATCCAGATCACACATTGGAAATGTGAGCTTTTGTGAACTAACTCATATGAAGATCAGGTTCATTTCTTACTAGTTTTTGTATTTGGTCCCAATATTGGAGATATGAAATCACTATGTATACTAGGACGATAGGAATCAAGCCATATGTAGTTCTTGAAAGAGATACTCTCTATTATGGTCTGATCTATACACATTTGTGGACATTGTTTCTACTGATTATTGTAGCTTGTCCTAGGAATGGACATCTTGGTGTCATAATGTACCTTGTGATGATAGGAATCAATACACACATATTTATTGATGAACCATTCTGTTTAATGTCATGTGGAAAGGATGTTGGATTCCCAATGTGAAATGGGAAACTTTAGATGGACCTTGGAATGGAAGTATGGGAATCATTATGTGTCATAAGGTAATAGGAATCAAGCCAAACCTAGATATTGAAATCCCTTGTAGTTTAACATCATGCATTGAGAATGCAGATGAACCAACATGAATGACTAAAATTTTTTAGGTGGGGCCTAAGGGAGGATGTCTTGGCGTCACTAAATATATCATGGGATTGAGAATCCAGTCATACATAGGAATTTAGAGACCCAATTATTTCCATGAAAGGATTTTGAATACTTATTTATGTATTTTTAGAGCCAAGCACTGATATAGAGTACAATTCCAAGGCTTTGGGTGTCCAGAATAAATTATACAAAAATATTTTTTGTATTGAATAATATGAACATCTATGAAATAGGATTTCTCTCAAACAGTAGCTCGAATCAGAAATCTGAGGACACTAATGATTCTGGAGCAGGGAGTTTACCCTATGTAGGGCATAACTTTTTTTGTCGTAGGACTTCTGTGAGAAAAGATAACCTGGGAAAAAATTGTAAATAATATAATTAAATTTAATTATTTTATCTCTAATACTGAATCAAATGATATTCAAATGGGGTCTCAGATTGGAAATCTGAGACCACCTTTGAGTTCATAATGGGGTGTTTTACCTAAGATATGAATAAATGAAGGGGCATGTGAATGTTGGATTCTGTACTAAGAAGAACTTCTATAAATAGAATTTTAAGAGTTCAATATCAGGGTTTTCCCTAATCACCCTCTCTATCACCTCTGTCTATCTCTTTCAACCATTCATTGTTACTTCATCGTTGAATCGAGGAGTGGTCTCTATCGAAACCTTAGAAGATAAATGTAGGATCACATAAGGTGTGTCATCAATGATAAACATATCAATTAAGGCGATAGGTCCACTAGGGTAGATACCCTTGGGGGGGGGGGTGAATTAGGGTGTGACTTATAAAAACAACTACCCTTTTGATCTAGTTTTTTTGTTAGAAAAAACCCTCTTCTCTCTCTCCTTCCCGTTGCAGAGTATGAATGAATATTAATGCATGCACATGACACATAAATTTTACTTGGTTCACCCTCACTAGGCTATATCCAAGGAGCATAGACCTGCAATGTGTCGATGTACCCAATCCATTATATGTGCACTGCTATTTACAAGCTCAAAGAGGACTCATTGACCCTCCTGGTTTACAACCATTCACAGTTTGGGAACACACTACTCTCTCAACTTAAATGAGATCACTGCCTCTTCATAAGATCTACACATAGTTAATAGACATGTAAGTCTCCTCATTATCACTAATGAATGCATCCTCCATTGTATGTGGATACTCTATTGAAGTCCAAATTTCATTTGCTGATGAATAACCCTTTGCCTCTGACCACTATGAAACAACCTTTGGAAATACATCCACAAAGAACACCACTTCGCGAAGCTCCCATTTTTGTAAAACATAAACAAGGCTTCGCGAAACTCATGCCTCTTCGCGAAGCACACACCTTCACAGAGCTCATGCTTTCACAATTATTAGGTTGTTGCAGATCTGATGTCGTCGCAAAGTGACTTCCTTCATGAAGCTCACTGATCCAATGTGGAAGAAAACAATTTCACAGAGATAAGATAGTCATTGTGAGGCTCCTTCTTTGGCGAATTATAATGCCTTCGTGAATCACCTTCACGAGTTGAGAGAAACAAAATTTTCTTGGAGAAGTATCTTCTTTTCTCGAGGGGGTCGAGGTCTATTTATAATAGATTCCACCAAACCGCGAACCTTCCACGTGAAGTCAGAGCCACGTCATCTCAAATCTCGAAGCTTCGAAATTTCTACTGAAATTCTCTCAATATTGTGAAACACTACAACAATTTTCAGATCATGGAGCTCGACGTAATCACAGAGCATTCCATTAATTTATTCACACCTTTACCATGGAGATCCACTCACAATGCCCTTCACCACCATAATGATCATAAAATCTTCTGTTCATGAAGCTCATCGTAATCGAGAAGAACACCGTCAACATTATTCAAGTCTTCATGAAATCCACATCAAGAAGCTCATCATTGCGAAACTTTCCTTTGCCATATTTTAATGGGATCTTTAATGAAATTCATATTTTTCAAATTTCCATTCCATTGTCATGGATACTTTCCAACACTGATTTTCAACAACATATATGGATGTTGACAATTTACAAGGGAAACATTCTTTTTCAACAAACACAATCAACCCAAAAATGCTGCAATGGTACGTTGAGGGATTTTTTCCCAAAACAAGGTAGGATTTCATCTACTTTTGAGTTCTGATTCATGTTTTTAATTGAAAATCTTTAATTGCATATTTTTTCTTCATAATTTTTTCATAATTTGGTGCCTAACTAATACGATCATCATTGCATGCTGAAAACAATTTTATTTCATCGTGTTCTTCACCTGTTCTTCAGGTTCATTGATGATTAATATTAGACACGACAAAATTTCAACAGATCATCGAGCGGAAGCTGCCACTATTAAGATATCATACTTATAATTCCAAAACCATTCTTGGTTTAATATGACTTTCAGTGTGGTTAAGGTGTCCCGTAGAAAGGGACACCTATCTAGAACCACCGAAGGGGGCCCAAGGAAGTAGCAGACCGTGGGAGTCAGTCGAAGTGGCAGTTATCATGTGGTGTGGCCAGGCATAAGATTGCTGGTAGGTGGATGATAATTTGGTTAACAGAGTATGCCAGGATAATGAGGTCATGCATGGGATACCCTGAGGCATCAGTGGGATGATGAGGAAGTGATTTGGGGAATCATAGGAGGCCAACCACTGGTGGTTGTGTGTCACGAGGGAAATCAGGCGACAATAGGGTCGTGGAGCACAACCCAAGGCGACATCGGCCCGAATGACGTAGGTCACGGTAGTGACCAGAACACTGGCCTGCTCACCTTATTGAGGGCCTCGTGGGCTTGGCCGCAAGCCCAGGCTGTGGGACGACTGTAACCGACTAGGCTAGCTAGGGGCGCATCAACGTAGGGGGATGGGTTGGGGGGGGGGGGGGGGGGTCCAACCAGATTTGTGTTGGACTGGCCCAAGTTGGGTCAAGACCATTTAAAAATTTGTATCTCCATAACGAAACATTCGATTGAAATTTCATCTATGACTTCAAGTCCCTCTCTTCGAGGAGGATCTTTGTAGGCCATATCAAGACTTTAATATCTTGGTCTTGTTGTTCATTTTCACAAGATGCTTAATGTTAATAATAAGAAATTAACTATTATTATTCGCTAGTCTTGTTGGAGACCTATATTCTAATGATATGTATGATTAATGTTCCATCAATGGTGGTGTTCCCCTATATCCTGTGTAGACCTTTCAAGGATACTTTTTGGTTTTTTAAGCCAGAGATAGGTTGTGGGCCCCACGAGACCTAGTTCGCATGGTTTTCTATGAAATGAAACCTTTTCACCTGGTATGTGTTTTGGATGAATGAGTAGTCCAACATAATACTTTTTCCAGGGGGACAACATTATCGTGATCCATATAATTATTTTTAGGACTGAGGCATGGGTCCCATGTGACACATTTCAGGTGAAATGGAGCGAATTGTGACTTTTCCATCAGATGTTCATATGGGGTGAATGAATAGTCAATCTTGCATGTTTTTTCATAAATATCACAATGGTGTGATCCGTTTGGATGTATAGATCCTTGTTTATGATCTCATTAAATGTTGAGACCGAATCATATTATAAGTGGAAGATACATTTAATCTGATTGAAGAGATCCCACACCTTGATTCGGCTTCGGCTCTCATGAGAGTGGAGAAGATGTTTGAGGGGATGTAGTGAAATGTTATAGAGATTTTTGAGGAGGTTTTCCAGCATAATTATGCTTTTGGCCCTTCGAATCAACAACCAGCATCATGCGCTCATCGGAATTTTGAATATGTATTTAATGTACTTTGGAAATAATTTGTAATGGATAGGGGTTCTTGTTTATAGTTTATTAACTAAGAATGTTTATCCTCACGATTGAGACTTGAGTCGGGGTCACACATCGTGTGTGCACCACACACACTATATACTACTTTACTAATCTTGTATCTATCATATCTCATAATTCTAAACTCACATATTGCCTCATGAGTAGCCTATCAATAATGTTTTTTCATTTATAATGCATGGGTCCCCTCTTTAGTGTCTTTCAGGATACTTTGGAAGATGTTCTGAGTATGACACAAATCGGAGGTGACACTCGATGTTCCGGGTATGATACAAATCTGAGGTGACATTCAATAACGGCTATGATCAGGAAGGATCAATAGAGTCTTGCATGTCTTATCCTCCAACTGGAATTAGTAGTGTCTTTCTAGTAGAACATTTTGAGAGGTACCATCTAGAAGGGATTGTTATTGTGGTTCCTCAATGCTTTCCAAGTGGAGCCCTCATGTTGTGCTAGGTATGGGTCCTTGACGATCTTCAGAGTGGAACCCTCATACTGTGAGAGGAATTGGTACTCCACATTTTCCAAGTGGAAACCTCCTATCGTATTTTGTATGGGTCCTCAATGACATATTAGTGGCACATATTGTTGGGTTGGGCATGGGTCCTCAATGAAACCTGGGTGGAACCCTCTAACAAGGTTGGGCATGAGTCCTCAACCTTGAGGCACAACCTCATGATTTTTACGAAATAGTGATGATTTATAGTTTGATGTATATTTTGGAATCATGGGGAAGAGAGACGCTTTTCCAATAAATACCCATCCTCATGATGTGACCTAAAATCGTGCAGGTGAGACAGACCCCCCCCCCCCAAATAAAATATTATCAAGTTGCACTGATTAAGTCTCTTGGACTTGCAGTTTATGGTAGACATGAGGGACTCTGGGAGTCGATGGTGGTTACTTCTGGAACTATTAGTGACTCTTTTCCTGGGTTGAGATATGTGATGGATATCTCTATACTATCTTATTGGGTTTTCTTTGGTTTAATATATGTATATGTCATTTTGCAGTACCCACTCCTTGGGGTTTAGTTACTTTCATCCTAGGAGAGGTGATGATGTGAGGTGTATGCCACATGATTTCTATGTCTAGCTTCTTGGGTGGGATGAGTCTACTCTCTCAATATAGGTATTGAATAATGGATGGAAAGTTCATCTTATCATAGTATTTAGCTCCTTATGTTTGGATGATCTTACTTCAATATCTCAACAGGTTGAGCTTCACTCTTTTATTGTACCTTGATCTATCTACATATACCCTCTTTATGACATATTTTGTTTCTCCCTTGAGCCTTCAATGCATCCTACTATGTATTTTTATACTCACCCCTTCTTGGCTTTTTCCCATACGTGGTGTGCTCTTGCAGGTGATGAAATTGTTTATCATGACTTCAGAAGAGCCTAGGGATATATGAGATTGCACCTCCTGTGGTGGTTGTAGCTTGGGATTTTAAAGTGGGACTCTCCAAACTATTTTACTTTATCACATGTTGCTGGGAAGTGGCACTGTTCTTGTTGGTCTTGTGTTTTTTCCATTTCTCTTCCAGTTTACATTTCTGTAATTGAACTATCCAGAGGTGGATACATGTTTTTTTATTTATATTAGTATTGTATGTTGTTTTCTTTTCCCTCTGCACTATTCAAATGATTTGGAGGCATGTTTGTACAGGTTATTAGGATAACACCTCCCTGATTATTTCTACCTTTATCACTAGTAACCATCCCATGGAATATAGATGGGGGACTGGGGTATTAACGACTCAAGGGATGGTATGGGTTAGGTCATGAATTTTTTTTATTAGAGGTCATTCAACCCTTGCTATATGATTCAGACATTTCCTTAATAAGGCTTCATTGGTTTTAGGGAAATAATGTCAAAGTGTCTCGAGAGAGGCTCTTAGGGAAGGAAGTCTAGTGATGGTACCTGTGATCGACGTATCCATTCACCAGGACCCTAATTACCCGCTTGTCAACTTAGCACCCTAGGACACTCGTTGTAGGGAGAAATGGTTCATGCATAATACAAGATCAAGTCTTTGACTATCTTTCTTAAGTCATCTCCCCTTTGCTATTGATATATATATATATGCTAGTCAAACCATGGTAATCCATGAAAACATTTAGGATATCTATATGAAGATATTCATAAAAAATACAAGCTCTAGTTCATGAATAATATCCTGTGATAAATGAATCCTTAGTTTAGGACCCATCATGCGATCTCCTTCCTCAAGGTGGGGAGGTATAAGCACCTCCACCTATTGAGTAGATGATAGCCCCATGAGAGAATTCTTTGGGCATGCTCATGTCACTAGCACATTGTGAGTTCCAACACGAGAGACCATTGTGGTTTCATATTGAGCTATAAACCCAAGAATTAGGGAATTTTTTTGGTCAGTGGTCCACCTCTTAATGCTTGTACGGACACTGGCAGATCAGATTGTGTCTTTCGAAGTCAACCATTTCCACATTGCAGCTGAACTGTGGTAGAGCTTGGTTACTTAGATGCATGATGAGTCAACAATCTAATGGGACCTTTTTAGTAGATATTTCTTGAGTATTACTTCCCCTAATTATTTTTCTCTTTTCGACTTATGGAGCTCCTTATGTTTAGCAGGGAGGGAAGATAGTGACTGACCACATGACTAGGTTCACAGGCCTTGCACGCTACTCTGAAGACATGATCCTTTGTGACTACATATGAGCATGGAGGTTTGATTAGGGACTCCACATAGAGATCCATGCTACCATAGTAACCTTGTGCATCCCTACCTATGCTTGGGAACTGGATTTCGCACTGCTGATAGAGAAATTTATGTTAGAGGGATGCCATATTGATAGTTGTCAAAGTGATAGAAACAATGTTCAGGCATCTGCCACATCTAGAAGAATATAGTTTGAAGGGCCTTGATGTAGGAGGAATTCTAATGATCAGACTCAGACACATGGACTAGGACCACATAGAGCACCGAGACAGCCCAGGGAGGGCCAATGTTAGGCTTGTGATGTGTGAGGTAACATGGAACGAGACTGCCCTACCAGACATACTAAGATTCCAAAGAAGTTAGTAAATGAACTACCCTAGATGAGACAACACTATGATCATAGATCTCCTAGAGAGGATAGGGTGGTCCCTAGGGATGTGGTGTTGGTCGAGGATCAAGAGATGCTATAGGTGGGGAATGATGCTACAAGGTCTTTCCACCCACTCCAGGAGGCCCATGTGAGTCTCCGAAAGCGGGAAGCTGGGACCACTGATAGATGCATGCTTTGGATTCCTATGATCCTTCAGATCATGTGATGATAAGAGGTATGCCCCCTGAATTTTCTACTTTTAGTTGTATATCTTTTCAGAAACTATGTGAAGTAATCTTTTCTCCCTCTCCTTTCATGAGGTTTTATTTGGGTGATGTGGGGCGTCGGTGTAACCCTATGTTTATTTTGTTCAATGTAGTTCACAATGACCTATGAAGAGGGGTACTTCCCCCATGAAGATGCATTTATGTTACATGAAAAAAATTATTAGGGCGAGTTAGTTCCATACAAAGCAGATAATATCGATTTGTGGTGGATGAGTTCCTCTAACTTGTGCATTCTGGCAAGGTTGTGGACGGGGTGTCAGAAAAATTCCTACCATTGCTAGTGATGTCTTTATACATTCCCTCCTTTTTCTGGTAATTCCACTAATGGGTGTATCAGAGTGCCTATTTTTTGGTATTACTCTCTTTTCATGAGGGGAAAATACCCACAAGGTGAGCCATGTGATTTCCATGCCCAGGCTCTTATGGTAGGATGAGTGTACTCACCTTCCATGTTCTTTCGTACCATGAGTTTCAACATCAAGACTTGATACTACGGTTATCAATTATAGGTCAAGGTGATTGTGATCCCACGAACAGAATGATGCGACTCACTATCTGGTTCTTACAGTAGTAGTCCTCTACCTGAGAATATAGATATTCTCTCTATCTGGGGAAGCACATTTTGTTTTGTTCAGACCCCCAGAATCTCAGGTTTGTCTTCCACAAGAGGGACTTGAACCTGAGGCAACAATGCATGTTGAGCTTCCTGTAGGACATTGTATTCGAGAAATTCTATTCACTAAGAAAGGGAAACATTGTTGTAGACACCCTGAGAAGGATGTCCCAGGATCTCCAAATGCAGGATGTTTCATAGTAGTTTGCTTCCCTGCAACTGACCATGGTGGAGCAGGAGGGTACACGTTTTCTTCATTCAATGATGTTGACTCCTTTGATTATCGAGCGTGTGAGAGAGTCCAAATTGTGAGACATAAAATGAAAGGTAATGAATGAATTATACATACATAGGCAACACACCATTTAGATATTCTAAAGGAGGGAATCAAGAGACCTTTTTCGTGGGATAAATTATGGTTCTAGTTGTGATGCAGTTGAACGCAGTGCACCAAGTTCGGATGGGTTATTGGAGCCTCTTAAAATCCCGTGGTGGAAATATGATGGCGTATCCATGAAATTCTTCACAGAGCATCAATACACCATGAATTTCCTTGACTCCATCCAGGTGATGGTAGAATGACTTACCAAATCGACACACATTCTATTTGAGAGTAGAATTCTGTGGCGTGTTTGTGGAAGTTGTGAATACGGAAGATTATCCTCCTTCATGTGGTGCCCCCAATATTTGTCTCTGAATGTGATGAATGGTTTACTTCACGATTGTGGAGGGGACTATATGAGGCATTCCAGAACCAACTATGAATGAGAAAGACCTTTTCCCCCTGGACCGATGGGTATACTAAAAACACTATCTATGTGTTGAAGGATATATTTAGGGCATGCATGTTGATTTCAGTTAAGGATCCAAACTATCCTAAAAATCCCTTGGGTCATTCGAGATTGGGCAGAGGCTAGTTAGGTTTCCTACCACCTTACCTGACCCACTGAGTTGGGGAGGGTGCATGAAGTTTTCCACATGTCATAATTGTGTATATGTGTGAATGTTTTTTTTGCACGGCATGAGCAGGAGAAAAACATATGAGGTCATATATTTCCCCTTTTTTATTATGATGTGGTAGCACAAAAATGTGTAGAAAAGTTCTTTGGAGTGGGAGAGTCAGTTGTGGGATCAGTAACCCGAGTTGTTTCATGTAGTTTTTGTTTTCAGGGAAAAAACATTGAAGTAGAAAATGAGGTAGAGAACTAGTTTTTTCCTTGTAATACTTGTGAACATCTCAACATATTTTACAGAGGATGGAGCTAAGAAGGTGTGCGATTTTAAGGCCCAGAGTGTCTAGAATAAATTATACAAAAATATTAAGTATATTGTATACTATTGCAGATGGTAGAAACATGATATATTTAAAACGGTATCCTAGATCAGAAATCTGAGGCCACGATTGAGTCTGGAGCATGGAGTTACCCTAGTAAGGGAATAACTTTTATCGGCGCAAGACTTATGCGAGAAAAGTCACACAGGGGAAAAAACGTAAATAAAAAAATAAAATTTAATTATTTTATCTCAAACCCCAAATCAAATAACATTAAAAAGGGGAATTGGATTAGAAATATGAGATTTCCTTTGAGTTTGAAATGGGGAATTTTACATAAAAATGAAATAAAAAGAATGGGCGTGAGAATTTCAAAATCTATATCGAGTAAAACTTATATAAATAGAAGATTAAGAGTTTAATATTAGGGTTAGCCCTAATACTCTCTCTCTCTCTGAACTATTCATCACTCATTATTCATATAATCTTAGATAATTCACTTCCAAAACCATAGAATATCGATGAAGGATCACAACAAGCACATCAATGGTGATAAACAGATCAATCGATGTAGTATTTCTTCTACTTTTGTGTTTTGATTCATGTTTTTTATAGAAAATTTTTTGTTTCCTTTTTATTATTAATTTTGTTTATCGTCTTCAGTTTCTATAGTAACACGACCATCAATCCTTATTGAAAACCAATTTTTTTGTGCTCTTCACCCATTATTCAGGTTCTTCGATGTTTGATATTTCACATGTTAAAATCCTCAATGGATCGTTGGGTGGAAGCAGGTGATGTGAATATCCCTTTTGAGGATTCAGTACTCGATATCGATTTAATTTTTGGGCCTTTGGTGTGGTCATGGTAGCCTGACTAAGGGGAAAATAGATTATAACTATTGGTTGCGGCTAGTGGTGGCCCATGGTGACGTTGGGCCATGGGAGCCAGCCGTAGCGGCGGCTTGACTGCAGTATGGTACGGCGGATGCCAACCGGTGGGTGGCGGGTCGGTTGGCGAACAGATAAGGGAGGGAAGATGAGGTTGGGAGGGGGATGACATGCGGCATTGGTGGTTAATTAATAAGGGGTTGAGGGCATCAGTGGTGTGAATTCGCAAGTGGCGGCAGGTCGCGTGGGAGATTAGGGGACAATGGGGACAAGGATTGCAACTGCCAATGGAAGCAACCAGTATGACACAGGTCGCCATAGTGAAAGTCGACTAGCCAGCTGACCGAGATGAGGGTCACATGTTTTAGGATGTATATTTGGGATGCGGGCTAGCTGCAATGGACCAGGCGGGCCTGGGCGGGCCGACCCGCAGGGGGGGTGTGGTCTCACCAGTTTTGGGCTGGGCTGAACCAAGTTGCGCCATGTCCGTTTAAAAAACTGAATCTCTTAATCAGCACATCAGATTGATATGACACATGTGGACATGAGACCCTCTCTTCAAGAAGGTTCACTTTAGACTATTTCGGGACTTTTAGATCTTGGTATTGGGGTTTTGGGGCCTAAGACACCTAAAGTTATTAATAATAATTTAATTATCATTATTCAAAGTTTGTATATAAGACCTATATTATAAACAAGACATTCGATTAATGCACCATTAATGGTAGAGTGAAGATGATTCTTGTACGGACTATTCCAAACTACTTTTGGGTTTTAATCAAAAGACAAGGTGGGGGCCCCATGATGCCCAATTCGCACGCTTTGCATTGAAATGCAACATTTTCACAGGGAATTCATTTTGGACGAATGAGTAGTCCATCTCGTGGCATTTTTCTATGGGGATCAAAATGTCATGATCTGTATATTTAGTTTTAAGATCGTGGCATGGTCCCCACATGATGATTTTCAAGTGAAAGACATCGACCTGCAACTTTTACTTAGGATGTTCATTTGGGGTGAATGAATAGTCTATCTTATAGTATATTCTGAAAGGATCAAAATGGTGAGATACCTTTGGAAATGCTGATCCTTGTTTGTGATCTCATTAAATGTGGAGTTATGAATGTCATGTAAGTGAAAGATCCTTTTTATGTATTCGAAGTGAACCCACAACTTGGGTCATATTTGAATTTTGAGAGAGTGTAGAATATATATGAAGGGATGCAATAAAATTTTATTCAGATGTTTAAGGATGTGTGACCGTGTAATTACTTTTTTGGACCTCCTAATCAACAACGAATGTCGTGTGCTCTTCAACCTTTTGGAATAGGCGTGTCATGTACTCTATAAGTAAGCTAACATTCCTAGGGGTAAGTGTTCCTAGTTTAGTACCCTTGAATGGTTTGGTACCCATCTAGACAATGATGTGGTGTGACACATCATGTGGGCCTTACACACAACATATACAACTTTACAAATCTTCTAGCACTCTTATATCCTTCTTCTGAACTCGTATTTTCTCCAAAGAGTTTCATATTATATGTTTCTTCCATGTAGAATGCAATAGTTCCCTCTATAATGGCTTGCGAGATATGATACAAGATGCACAAAGTGTGATGACCATCTGAGGAGATGCTCGATGTTCAGTGTGGGATTCCTATCTTAGGAAATTTTTGATGATTAATGTGATCAGGTAGGATCTCCAGAAAAGTACCAGACATATCATACTATTGAACTGGGTAGTGGATTTCTTAATGATCTTTCTTGAGTGGTACTTTCCAGTAGGGATGGATAGTGTGTTTTCTCACTTCTTTTAGCATTTCAATATCCTACCTGGTAGGTTATGATTCCTCAATGATCTTTAGAGTGGAACCTTCGTACTGGGAAGGGAATGGGTCCTCGTCATTTTCTGAGTGTTATCATCTAGCTGGGAGGGGTATGGGTCCTCAATGGCACATGAGTGGAACCTTCCAGCCAATATGGGCATGGGTACTCATCGACACCTGAGTGGCACCCTCCAGTGGAGCTGATCATGGGTCCTCGACCTTGCATCACAACCTATTGATTTTGAGGATCAGTGAAATTTTATGGTTTGATGTATTTTTTGGAATCACATGAAAGAGGAACACATTTCCCACTAAGATACATCCTTGTGACGTGACATAAAAATGTTATAGGTGACACCGACCCATGAAAAAGAGATAGTATCTAGGTGGGGTGATTGAGCCCCTTTGAGTTGCAATTCTGGGTAGACATAAGGGATGTTAGATATCGATGGTAGTTACTTCTAGAACTATTGGTGACTATTTTTCATAGGCTGAGTGGTGATATGGAGATACCCCTACTCTTTCATGGGGGTTTCATTGGTTGAGCATATGTATATATCATATTTTCAATACCCACTCCTTGGGGTTTGGTTACTATCCTCATAGAGGAGATCAAGACGTGCAGGGTATACCGTGTGCTTTGCATTTCTAGATTCTCATGTCTGGAAAAGTTTCATCTCCAACTATAGGGAGTGAAAAATTGACGAGAATTACATCATCTCACCTCCTTTACCTCTTTCTGTTTGGATGATATCACCTCACTTTCTAAGAGGGTTGAGCTATACTATTTTACTGTACCCTTTTCTATCTTCTTCTCCCATGTCCAATATATCTTTCGATTCTCCCCTGAGCCTTCGAGTTATCCTACTGAGTATTTTTATACTCCCCCATGCTTGGGCTTTACCCACACTTCGTGTTCTCTAGATGGTGGTGAATAAGATGACTCTGACATTAGAGGAGCTTAGGGATACATGATCTTGGACTGCATGCAGTGGTCATAGCTTGGGATTCAGGAGATGAAATCTCTCAATTGTTTTAATTTTTTTACATGTCTCTAGTTTTTGGAACTCTTCTTGTTCGGCGTGTATTTTTTCACATTCCATTTTAGAATACTTTTCTTTGAATCCATTGTTTTGAGGTCGATGGCTGTTTTTTGTTTGTTTATTACAGTATTGTATCTTTTTTTTATTTTACCTCTATACTATTACATTGATTTGGATACATTTTTGTTGAGGTTCATGGGAAAAGGCCTCCATGATTTTGATGTTCCTTTAGCACTAGTCTCTATCCCTTGGCCTATGGAGGTGTTCTTGGGGTAGTTGTAGCTCAAGCCCCATTATGGGTCGGGTTGTGACAAGGAACTTGATGAGTGTGTCATAATATTTCATGTATTTTTTGTTTAGGGAACCCCTTACTGATTATCCTAAGAACACATGAGATATGATAGGTGTGATAAATAATGAATGAATATGGTTTTTCTCACTATTCTGAGGAAATTAATGATATGATATGGGTTTTTTCTGATCATGTGGATGATAAAACAAGAAATAAGATCAAGGTGTTCCTATGTATCTTATTAAAAATTATAATCAACCTGTATATATTTCTAGAAAACCTATTCATTTTAATGTCATGTAGATAAGACATTGTCAGTTTAGTTTAACAACTTGTGTTAAGGACATAGATCACCTGGCATGATGAAAATGGATGACTATAGCTGGCACCAAATCTAGAGTTTCAGGTGTCACTATATATCTTGAAATGGCGAGAATCAATACAAAAATAATTATTGAGGAACCATGTAGTTGAACATCATGTAGTGATGACTTCTGCTATGTAGTTTGATGACATGAATTAAGGATATGGGATAACATTCAATCTGAAGTCTTGTTGTTAGGACATGGGGGTGTTCTGCCATTTATTAACTTTGTAACACCCCATGTTTTTAGGGACCTTTTTTCCATGAATAAATTAAATTTTCAATGATATATTTCATTACACTAAGTCATTAAATATGTTCAAATGGATTTGCCTTGGTGTATGTTACACCCATTACCAACTTGACGTATGTTACACACAACATCCACTAGGCATACGCTACATGCAACATTGGGTTTCATTGAATTTTTTTCTATAATTATTTAAATGAAATATTTATAACCTTGCCGTTAAATGTATTAATATTAATTGTAATAATTAATTTTCAAATATTATTCATATGTTCTTTATATAAATATAATACCTTGATAATTAAAGATTTAGTTTTTTGTAATGTCCTTATATGTTTAAAAATACTATTTTTCTAAATAAGCTACTTTTGACGTACTTCACTAAAAAATAATATATGTAATTTTTAGGCACATTTATAATTTTAATTTGTTAAAATAATCTTCATTTTTTAATTTATAATGTTTAATTTATCCTAGGGTTCATTTTTGGTATTTTTATGAGAAACATTATTTTTGGATGAATAGTGAAATTTACTGAATTTTAATGCCACACTTCGTTCTCATCTAATTATTTTGTAAGGATAAATTATATTATAAATTTATTTAAATAATTCATTAAATCATTTTAATATCAAATAAACCAATTTATTTCACTGGAACTAATTTCATTTTGAAATTATAAATAAAAACATATTAGATGTTTGATCACTTTCACATTAAAAATTCATAGTGTCATCTTGCCAAGGATATTAAATGTAAATTAATTTATTCAACATTTGTGATAAGAATTCTGAAAAATGGATTCCATATTTTTAATAATAATTAATTATAATCTACCTTATGTTCAACTTAGTTTTTTACCAAAATTTGCAGTGAAAGACATTAAAATTAATTACAATGATTAAGGTAAGATTAAGCATAGAATATGACTAAAAATTGATCTGAAGGGACCAAATGACCTAGAAACTTGTCAGAGATCCATTTTATGTCTATATTTACACCATATCATCCATTTCATTGAGTTTTTTCCCGTATAAAATCCACTTGAAATGGGACAAATTTGGGTTGAATTCCTTTTCCCAAAATTTACTAGAGTTCTACTCCTCCACCACAATAAAAAGGCTTTCTCTCCTCCCACTCCATCCCAAATTTCAAACCACATTAGCTCAACTAAGAGCATCCTAGATATATCCTAAACATCCCCCTAATAATAGATGACTCTCCTTAGGCTTAATGAAATCCAAATAATCCCTTTGGTGAAAACCAATAGGAGTTACCAGAATTAGAGGCAACTTCCTTCCTCGTGTTATTTTATTTTATTTCAATTATCCACCCCCTAAACTCTTATTATTCAATTATTGTATAAAAACAAAAATATCAAAAAAAAATACTGGGATGTTTTTATACAATGTGTTCTAACTAATATTACAAACACTTCCATATAATGGGTAATGAACATTCTGTTTATGTGTACGGGGAATTACTACCTCACGAAATGATAACTGTTCATTTTTCTTTTACCTTATATCAAGGTGAAAATTATGGAGAAAAATAATTTTATATATGTTATATATTATATTTATAATTTATTTAATCTTATTTAATCCTTTTAAAACACTTATATTTTTACTTTTCATTTTTTGTAATTATGATAATATTGTTTGAGGAACTGTGGACTACTAGCCCATCAAAGCAATGTTATTCATTCACAGACAACGTGGAATGTATCAAGAGTGGTTTCAATGATTATATATGATATATATGATATAATAATAATAATTTAATAATTATATATATTTAGTCTCTTATATGTCATTTTATTTCTTTATTTCAACATAACAATAAAAACAGAAACAATGTTCTTGCATACGTACAGCTTACCATCTCCCTGAACGGTGTATTCCATTTAATAATTATATATCCAATAGATTATTATAATATAAATCTATTGATTCTAAATGATATGTTTATCTAGGTTAAAATTCTGGAAATCATAATATATGTTTAATATCCAATGTTATAACAAATTAAGACACATGCGGTGAACAAAGAAAATTTTACCTGAAGTGAATCGTTGATATAGAATTGATTATAAGTAGGTAAAATAAGGTCATAATAAATCCATATATGGTATTGTATAAAAAAATTATTATTTAAATTATTCATAATAAAAGTATATTTATTATATATTTTTCTTGTATGAGAACGAAGGGGGTCAATACATAAGGTAAAAAAAATTTAATCTCACTTTTACATCTGTGAGATACATGCGTTATTCACCACTAACTTATTTTTTTGTGGTGTATTTACTTCTCATGAATGTTTTATTTGTTTTTATAAGATAATTAATGAGTATTAACACATCCATTTTATAATATTTCTTTCATGGGGTTTACGTTTCAAAAGATACCTAATTGGGGGGATTATTTTGTCTAAATTTTCTTTCATTGAGGCTAATGTTTTGTTATGTACCTAAATTATTTCTTTTAGTGTATATACTTACATTTTTATGTTATATTTTTAATATAATTATTTATTTATAGTTTAAACTTAATTTATTATCCTTTTCTTTCATGGATAGTATGATTGGAAGTTACCATGTGATAAAAGTTTATAGAAATAGTCTCATCGATTTTCTAGATTATTTTTCATTATGCTACATTGATGAAATATTATGATCCATATCCCAAGAACACTCATGTGTTTCCTTATTATATGTTTAATAAATATATATCAACGTGTTAGTAAAAAAATTTAACACTTTTTACTTAATATAATTAATAAATAAAATTAAGAAAAATATGAACGTATTTTTCTATTCGGTTGGAAATTTGTTTTATTTCAAAATCAATGTTTTCAAAAACTATTTCGAAATGGTTTTCAAATAGTCATTGGAGATCATTTCCACAGAAAAAGTATTTTAGTTTATTTTTATTTTTAATGATTCCATTATAAATTTTCAAATATATTTTCATGAATAATATTTTTGAAAATATTTTATGTTTTTAATAGTG
Source organism: Viscum album (assembly GCA_963277665.1). Taxonomy (NCBI): domain Eukaryota; kingdom Viridiplantae; phylum Streptophyta; class Magnoliopsida; order Santalales; family Viscaceae; genus Viscum; species Viscum album. The sequence continues at coordinate 121,966,505 of OY728137.1, forward strand.
TTTTTCAATGAAAAAAGTATATTTTCTTCAAGAAATTTGTTTAAAATAAATTTCAAAATTATTTACCATATAAGATGACATATGTTAGTGTTACTCATTTCATTCTAAGGAAATTAATTTTTTATTCCATTCATATTCTATTTTTGAATGGATTATGTTTTAATAACATGATATTTGTGAAACCCATTTCTATTTCACGAGTTATATTCCTTAGAAACCCACTTCTTTTAATGATTTGTGTTTTTGATGAAATAATTATTAAAACTGTATATTTTTCCTAAGGGTATGTTTTTATTACATGTTTTTATGCCAATTTCATTTCATGGGTTTTGATACGATTTTTAATGATCTTGGGGGACATGTTTGTCTCATTTCACTATGAGACCGATGAGACCTATATATCCATGAAATGGACAATTTATATATTTAAATCTCATGACATAGGCTAATATGTTCTTAAGAATGAACCTTGATTAATAATTTTTATATAGGAGGGAACCATGACTACCACAATGGTATTATGAGTGAAATAATGCTGCTAGTATGGCCATGGGAGAGAACCATGACTACCAAGATTGCAAAGGGAGTGAAAACATACCACCAAGATGGTCATCGTAGATAATCCATGGATGTGTCTACCAAAATTCCCTATTTTATTCTTATGTTATGATTTCAGGGCTTATATTCTTTATTTTCTTATGACTCATTTCTTATAAACTACATTGATTTATGCCTTGAATCATGTATGTGATCTTTTATATGATTGGTATGATCTTCTATTTTCATGATCATGTTCTCAGACCCTAATGATCATGATTATTCTTACATATCTCCCTTGTTTACCCTTACAAAGTATCTAGGTTCACCCGTTTTTATGTTTCCCTTCTATGTTTATGAGGATATTTATTTTGTATGATGTTTCTAGGAAGTTTTCAAGTAAATAAGAACCTAGTTGGAGATAATGAATCTCATTTATGTACCAGTGTTTAAGTTTCTATGTTTCTAATGGCACTAGACTGGTACGATATTTGTGCATCTATTTTTATAATGTTTTAAGTTTTCCAAAAATGTAATGTAATGTTAATGTATGAAAATATAGGTTTGTTAAATTTTGAATCCGATAAAAGATTTAATTATCCTTTGTATAATAGGATGAAAAAACTCTAGTGAGAACCCTAAGGACTTTTTTAGGGATAAGTCTATGTATAATGAAATGTAAAAGAAAATGACCATTAATTTTTTTTAAAGGATAGAGTAAGTGGATTCATAGAAATACATATCTTTCTGGATACTACAAGTCGATGTAGATCCGGAATAAATGTGCATAGGGGTAGAAATTCTAAAAATATGTTATGGGACTGACTCATGATAACCTTGTAAGAGAAAATAGTCCTTGATGCACATTTAGTTTTAAACTCCTAGGGGATACACTATGGGAATTCACAAATTCTACATGAAACGCCATGATGGATTTAAATAGAATATGGATTTTCATAAGCTAGGATAAACATAAGGTGTCCTAGATTATGGAAAATGTAATAATTTATACATCATATAAGTTAATTTTAATGATTATGTGGTTCCTCAATATGATAAATGTTTCTTACTCAATGATTTTTTGTTTTAGTCGATGGATGGATCCTGAAGTAACTTTGTTAATGGTGATTCTGGTGGAAACTTCAACGATTATCATCATGAGAAACCAAATGTTTTGGGATATGGAATTAAAAACCCTATTTTTATGCTCACAGATTTTCTCATGCTAGGAATCATAGTGGACATAAAAATGAGATAAAGAGGGAAAATAATTCCATTAAGTCCTTCATGAGGAAAAACCATCCTTCTTTTTGAGGGTATTCTTATCCATATGTTACTGAATAATGTATCAGTATAGATAAATTGATATTATCCATTATCTAGTGTTCGAAGCATGTAAAATTCATTCTACCTATTTATTAGTTAGAAGATGACCCATACTAGTGAAAGATTCTAATGATGAATACAAGGAAGAAAGAAAATATTGAATTTGTGGATTGGGACAAGTTCAAAAACTTATTTTTCAATAAGAACATTCCAAATAATCTTCATACCAAATGGAGGAATAGTTCCCTATGTTTAAGAAAAGAGATGATGAATCTATTGGTACCTACGAGGCTAATTTCACGAGTCATGTGAGGTATTCTACATAAATTATTATCCACCAGGAAAGTAAAGATAATAGGTTATTTGGTAGGTCAAATCCATGTCTCAGAAGGGCATTGGCCATAAGAGACTTTAGGAGCTAATAAGTGATTGTACGTTGTGAAATCAAAGATGAAATGTAGGTAGGATCCACATATCAATCTCAAGGTTTTGACAAGAAAAGGAAGATGATGTTTAAAGAAATATCTAAAAATCATGAAGTGAAAAAGATTCTATTTAGTTTTTTCTCTATGTGTAAGATGAATCATGGATGATATTTCCATAAGTGGTATAATATATGTTTTAATGGTGGAATAGAATGAAATCAATCATTTTATTAAAGAAGTTATCGTAATAAGTTATCAAACATTATGAATGGAGAAAAAGGGACACAAAATGAACCTCCAAAATTAAGTGCTCCAAGTGTAAGGACAATCATCATTATGTTAACCAATACCCAAAAAAATGGTTGATGATGATGAATGACTTTAGAAACCTATTAAACTGAGTTTCATGGGTATATCTAATGCAATCTAGATTTCAGATGATGGTCATGATAACAATGTGATGAAAGGTACACTTACAATCTACTATATAACCTATAATGTCATATTTTATTATGGATCTAACCACTCATTCATATCTAATGAATTTTCTAAGGTACTTATGATTCCATAAAAACACTTATATGTGGAATTATTAGTGAAAACTCATAATGTTAGGATTATTGAATCACATGTATATTATTCCTCACTCATTGAAGTTTGTGGGAATATTATTCCCTAAATATTTTCATTCTTCATTTGGTTGAATTTGATATCATCATAGGCATGGAATGGATTTCAATACTTAAATACCATGTCAATTAATGATTAAGTGAAGTAAAATTTGATATTTCAACCCCCATATGTTTAGCCATCCATATAATTGTAAGCATTAACCTTTTTTGGAGATTACGCCCTATGTATGGGTCTTAATTCCCATTCAATAGTGTTGTCATTTCAAATATTTGGGGAGAAAGTAGACATCAATTAAATGCTTATTGTTGATAAATTTTTTGTTGTCTTTTGAAAATATATGCCTAGAATTTCCCGAAAATGAGAGTTTGAGTTCTCAATAGAACTCATTCGTGGTTTCACACCATTTTCAAAGGCTCCTTATATAATGGACCCAATTGAGTTGTAAGAATTGAAGAAAAAACTCTAAGAAAACCTTTATAAGGGATTCATTCTGCCAAGTGTGTCACATTGGCATGAACCTTTTCTCTTTGAAAAGGATAAAGATAGACCAATGATGATCTAAATTGATTATCAAGAATTAAAAAAGATTAGAATCAAGAACAAATATTCTCCTCCACATATTGATTACTTGTTTGACCAACTGAGCATGGCTTAATAAGTCTCCCAGATTGAACTTCATTACAGAAATCTTCAATTGAGGGTAAGGAATGAAGTTATACCCAAGATGGCATTCCATGCAAGGTATGGACACTATGAATATAAATTGATTCCATTTTTTTCATAAAAATACCCTTGCAATCTTAATGAATTTAATGAATATAGTCCTTAGAGATTACCTCAACCAGTTTGTAGTAGTCTTTATAAATGGTTTTCACCTCTATTCAAAGAGAAAGTAAGAACATGAAGATCACTTGAAAATTGAACTAAAGATCCAATGTATGGATAAAATATATATAAAATTTAAAAATTGGGAATTTTGGAAGAAAAAGTTTCATTTTTGGGTCACATAATCTCAAGACATAGTATAGGAGTAGATCCATCAATGAAAGAGTATATTGAATGCTAGATTGGAACTACCATGGTGATTGAGATAAGTTTCTTTCTTGGTATAAAATTATATTATCAATGAATTTTTGATAATTTCACACAACTATTAAACCATCTAACCATGTTAACATGGAAGCATGTTATTTTCATCTAGATAGAAGAATGTTAGAAATATTTCATGGAACTGAAGAGATGGTTTGTCAACGAACCTATTCTTACATTAACCTATAGTGGGGAAGGTTTTGTAATATATAGTGATTCATCCATGAAGGGTTTGTGATATTTTCTTATGCAGAATACCATGGTTATCAGTTCTTCCCCACGGTAGTTGATGATTAATGAGAAAAATTTCCCAACTCATGATTTGGAGTTTTAAGTGGTAGTTTTTTCATTAAAGATATAGATGATTTATCTTTATGTAGAAATAAGTTATATATATACCGATAATAAAAGTGTTCAATATATATTCACACAGAATTAGTTTAACATGTTCTAGTGAAGATGGTAAGAGTTGATAATGGATTATAACTACACGATACATTACAACCATGGGAAATAGAAAAAGGTGGATGATTCTTTGAGTCAAAAGGATCATGCAAGCTTATCCATAGTGATAATCACAAAAGATCCAATATTTATTGACTTTCAAAGGATGGATCTATTAATCATAAATGATGGAAAAAGGTATTATCTTTCTCAAATAAATTTTCAACCCTCTATCCATGTGAATATTAAGGATGTGTAGAAGGTAGATGTATAGCTATAAAAGGAAGATATAAATTTTCCTGATTTTGACCTTGACTAGGAGGAAATGAAATGGTTTAGAAACTATGAATGTGTTCATTCCATACCATATTTGAAGAAATATTAATTATAGGAAGCTCATAGTTATTCTTTCATTCTTCATTCTAGAAGTACTAAGATTTATAGGGACATGAATGAATATATCTTCTGGGATGACATGAAGAGATATATCGCGGATTTTGTTTCTTGGTGTAGGGTATTATAAGAAGTTAAGGCTAGAAGAAAAAATTCAAATGGGATGGTTCATCCATTACCCATACCATAATAGAAATGAAAGAACATAACTAAGGATTTTATCATTTTTCAACCCAAAACCTCTAGAGGGTTTAATCGTATATAGATGGTAGTCGATCACCATTCTAAGTCATCACACTTCATCTCTATCAGAGAATAAATTCCTCTGGATAATCTTGGTAAGATATACATCAAGGATGTGTTAAGGTTGAACGGAGTACCATATTATATTATCTCAAATCGAGATATGAGGTTTTCCTCATAGTTCGGGTGAAGTATTAAGAATGAACTTGATACAAAATTGTGTTCCAATACTACCTATCATCCCCAGAAAGATGGTCAGTCTAAAAGAACAATTCAAACAATAGAGGAAATGTTGAGATCATGTTATATGGATTTAAATAGTGTTTGGGATCAACACCTTACTCTAGTTTAGTTTTCAAACAACAATATCACTCACTCAAGAATTTAGATGAATTCATTTATGGGAATACATGTAAAGATATATCTTTATGGGATGAGTTTGGTTAAATAAATATTGTAGGACCTAAGATCATTGATGAAATGGTCAAAATGTTTAGAACCATTAACCAGTGTATTAATGTAGATCAAATTCAGTAGAACAATTATTCTGATAAATGATGATGTGATCTTGAATTTGAATTGGGTGAAATGGTTTTCCTATAATTCTCCCTCTGTAATAAAGTTATGAGGTTTAAAAGTAATGGGAAACTAAGCCCTATGTATATCAGTCCCTTTGAAATTTTTGATAATATCGGGATGGTAAAATATCGCTTGGAAATTACTCCAAATCACTCTCAATACCATGATGTGTTCTATGTATCTGTCCTAATAAATTTCATACCTAAACCTTCACTTTTACTAAACTCCTAGGAAATACCATGGGATCAGGACATTTCTTATGAGGAACAACCATTTGAAATTCTAGATCATACATAGAATGTTAAATGAAACAAGTTGACTCAACTAGTGAATGTTTTTTGGAGGAATCACCCATTAGGAGAAGCTACATGGGAACTATAGGATTTTATGAAAAAGGTGTATCCCTATTTTTTTTACCAGAGTGATGGTTTTTTAGGGAAAAATTAATTTTAAGGGAGGGGGTAGAATGAAACACCCCTAATTTTAATAAACCTTTTTTTCTTGAATAATGTAAATTTTATTTTATATATTGTGTTGAAGTATTTAAAAAATTCCTTTCACATGACACTATCTGGGTCTATGTTACATGTAATATCAACTTGGTGTACGTTAAATGCAATAGTGACTTGGTGTAAGCTACACGCAACTCCTAGTTTCTACAATTTTTTTTTGTTATAGTTATTTAAATTTTATATTTATAACATATCCATTAAACATAGTAATATGAATAAAAATAAATAATTTTAATATTTTATTCATAATGGTTTTATATAAATAATACATATTTATAATGAAAGATATAATGTTTTTGGAAAAGTTTGTATATGTTCAAAAAATTTATTTTCCCAAATGAACTACATTTCATATCCTTTTGTGAAAAATAATAAATTTAATTTGTAGAAACATTTGGAATTTATTTTGATAAATTAAACATAATTTTTTAATTTAAAAAGGTTCATTTATCTTATGGTGAATTAATGGGATTTTTCTGAGAAACATCATTTTTGGATGAATATTGAAAAATAAGGAATTTTAATTTAATACTGCTTTTCATATAATTTATTTATATGGTTAAATTATATTTAAAATTTATTAATAATATTAATTAGATAATATTTTTATCAATTAATCCAATTTAGTTCATTATAACCAATTTCACAATTAAAATGAATATAAAAACATTGTAAACTTTTCATCATTTTTAGTTTAAAACCCCACAGTGTCATCCCATCCGTGGGATTAAATTCAAATTAAATTATTCCACATAAATGATTGGAATATGTAAGAATGGATTAAATATTTTTAATCATAATTATTTATAATTTATAATATGTTTGTATGAGTTTTTGACCAAACATATTTGTAAAAGTAATTAAAATTAGTTACAACAATTAAGGTATGATTATTCTTAATAAGAGACTAAACATTAATATTATGGGCACAATAGACCTATAAAATCTCACAAGAGATATAATATGGACATATTTAAACCCTATAATCTATTTGATATAGTCTTTTACAAAATTTTATCCGCTTTACAGGAAAAAAAACATTGGTGTAATTCCTTTCCCCAAATTTAAAACAGTTTGACTCCTCAACTATAAAAATTCCTCCCCTCCTTCCACTTCCTCACAGCTCCCAAGATAATTTTTCACAGAAAAATCTCTGAAAAAATAGCTCCTCAAATTCCCTTCTATAATCCTATTATTATACCCTTGGGCACAAAGCAATCTGAGGAATAATTTTGGTGAAAACCAAATGTTGTTACCCGAATAAGAGTTGACAGTCTTCCCCATGTTCATTTATGTTTTTTACATTAACCACCCATAAAATATTTTTATTACATTATTTTATAAAAATATTATCCTAAATATTCCGGGATTTTATTAGTCAATGTATTTTACCTACACTTACACCCAGTTCAATCTAAAGGGTAATAAATATACTGTTTATATGTATGGCGAACTACCACCTCCTGAAATAATGATTGTTCATTTTTTTCGTTTACCACATCGCATGGTGGAAATAAGGATATAAAAAATGTTTATATATTTTATTTATTATATTTATTATGTATTTATCTTTATGTAATCATTTTATATCACATATCTTTATATTTTCCATTTTGTGTAAATACGATAATTTCATTTGAGAAAGTGTGGACTACCGTCCCCTCAAAGCGCTGTGATTTGTTCACACACTACATGGAATTTATTAAGTATGGGGTTAGTTAAATAATATGATATATATTATATAATAATGATACTAGAATAATTTTTTATATACACATATATATACTTATATTTCATATTCCTTATTTCCTTCAACGTTCAGGCGTACATACGACCTACTGTCTCAATCAATGACTTATTTCATTTACTAATTATTTATTATATATATTATTATAATTAAAATACAATTAGTATACATTATTTTTGTATCATTATTTAAATTCATAAAATCATTTTATTATTATAAGGACCAAAGATATAATAAATTAAGAAAAATCGAAAGAACAAAGTGAATATTACCGAAAGTGAAACATTAACATAGTATTTTTAACAAGAAAGAAGCATAATGTAATAATAAAATAATATATGATATTTGATATAATAATCTTATTAAAAGAATGATTTATAGTGAACATACATTTATTATACAGGAATCTTGTATTATTACGGAGAGAGTCAAGACACATGGTAATGTAATTTCATCCAACTTTTATTTCTGTGAGATACACGCCTTATTCACAACTCACTTATTTTATTTGGTGTATGTAATTCCCATGGATGTATTATAAGTATCTTATAACTAAATTTATTGGAATTTATAGATTTAATTTTTTATCTTTATTTCATGGGGTTTATTTTTCAAAAGATACCAAATCATTTAGATTGTTTTGTCTCAATTTGCCTTCATAGAGACTCATGTTATGTTATATACCTAAATTATTTTTTGAGGTGTATATACATCCATTTCAAATTATATATCTTGAATTTAATTATTTTTATTATATTTTATGATTCATTCAAATTTATTTTCTTTCATGAAAATTATGATCCAATGTTACAATGTGATGATAGTTTATTAAAACATTCTCATCACTATTCATTATTATTTATGTTCATATTTTCTTTTTATGAAATATTATGACACCTATATCAAGAAAACTCATGTTTTTACTTTTCCTATGTCTATTAAAGGTATATACATGTGGTAGTACAATTTTTCTACTATTTTGTACTGATGATAATTAACATAATGTTTTTTAGTAAAATCTAATTGTATTTATCGCTTAGTTCAGAAATATGTTTTATTTCAAAATCCATGTTTTAAAAAATGATATATAAAGTGTTTTCATTTTATATATAATGATAATTTTCAAGGAAAATTTTTTTTTTTTGTGGTTTTCAAATATTATTTTATATGTTTTAAAATATCTTTTCAAATAAAAATGTTTCCAAATTGTTTTAATGTTTTAAAAAGATACTTTCAATGAAAAAATGATATTTTCCTCAAGAAATGTTTTTAAAAGATCTTTCAAAACTATTTACAAAATAATATGAAATCTCTTGGTGATACTCATGAATTTTTAGTGAAATTGTTCAATTTTTAATTCATACTATTTATGTTAAAGTATTATGTTTTAATGGGTTGATGCATATGAAACCAATTTATCATTCACGGGTTATATGCCTTTGAAACCAAAATGTTATCATTGGTTATGATTTTGAGGAAATGATTAAGAAACATGTATATTTTTTTCCAATATTTTATGGTATGATTACTTGTTTATGATACCCTTTTCATTGAATAGTTTATGATATGATTTTTAATGATCTTGTGGATTATTTTTATATGATTTCACTATGATATGGGTAGGACGAATATCTACTTCCAATGAATTGAGTAATAATTTATATCCCATGAGATATACTAATATGGTCTTGGGAAAAAACCTCAACTACGAATGTGGCCATGGGAATGAACCATGACTACCAGGATGGTAAGAGAAGTAAACTCATGATATTAAGAAGGACATGGGAGAAAACCAAGTCAACCAAGATTGTATGGAGAGTGAACACATACTACCCAGATGGTCTTGGAAGTGATGCCTTAGATACTATGGAAACAATTCTATAATATTATGTGTCTTAGTTAAGACTATGTTTTATTCATATGTTATTTTTAATGGATTGTGTTTTTTATTTCCTTTTCATTCATGTCTTATGAACATAAAATATGTATTCCTTGATTCATATATGTGATCTTTGATATGAACTGTATGATCTTCTATTTTCATGACCATGTTCTCATACCATTATTTTCATGATTATGCTTTTATATATCCCTTGTTTACCCTTAATGAGCATGTGATCCTTCCACCTTTTTGGTTTGTTTCCCCAAGTTAAGAAGATATGCATTAAGTTTGATGCCTCTAAGAAGGGTTCTAGTCAAGAAGAACTTAGTGGAAGATAATTTATCTCATACATGTTTGATTGTTTATGTTCCCATGTTTCCAAAGTCACTAGATGAGTACGACCTTTGGGAGTCTGTTCATATAATTTTTTATGTATTTCAAAAGAATTATGAAATGTTAATGTATGAAACATTAGGGCCACTATAATATTTATTTTGAGAAAACCTATGAACTATTTATCATCATGTGGTTATGATAATATCATTACAGTTTATTTTCATGTGGTAAGGACAATTCCTATACAATTTATCATTATGTGGTCCAGAAAAGGGATACCTTAGAGTTTAAAGTCATTCTGTTAGGATTTGGGGGTACTGTAAAGTTTAAAGTGTTGCTATTTGAACTTGGGTATATTTTGTATATTAATGTATTTATATGGGGAAATTGGGGGTACCATGTAGTTTAATGTATTTCTATTATGACTTGGGGATACCATTCTGTTTAAAGTCTTGTTGTTCGGGCTTGTGGGTATAGTGTAGTTTAATTCCTTTCTATTAGATCTTGGGGGTACCATGTAGTTTAAATTTTCTCTTTAATAAATTTGGGTTATAGTGTATTTTAAAGACGTACTATTAGTACTTTAACACTTGATTCAAGATATTCAAAGTATTTCATGAGAAATATCACAATGGTGGGAGGTGTGACAGGATCCCTATCCATGGTGGTCATTGAGTAGGATACATTTTGATAGAAATTGAATATTATATAAAGCCTTTCCAACATGGGTTCCAGTTTTTAAAGTTTCTTCTTATTTATCATTGGGGACCTAAGAGTGAACACTAGTTCTCATTGGAGGAATTAATTATGGTGAAACTTTTTATTAATGGATCATGTGATATGATTATGATGGGTAAAATTACCTTGGTATTATACACAAATGAGTATAGTGTTTCTTGTATAGATGTATGCATGGTGGTATGGTCAGCCAATAAAGGATAATAAAGATTTTATGACCAGAACATTTTATCATTTACACCATCTTATGGTATATATTTCACATGGTCTTATTTAAGGACTCTATATATCCATTTTCTACTACATGATAGTGAGATAAGTGATTGGACTCTATATTTTTCACCTAGTACAGTTTCTTTAACTCTGTAGAGTAGAAGTTGTTTCCGTTATTTATCAATATTGGGTGAGGAACCCCAAAACAAGTGATGACATGGGAGTTTAGGAATTCAAAAACATTCTTCATCGTGAATTTTTTGGGGTGTATTTCCTAAGTTCATTTAAAGAATAATTTAGATACAGTAATGATGTACTTGAACTGGATATTTATGGCAGTGTGATATGGCCCAAAAACATCCATTCCCCAAAAGACTAGTGACCATAAATAGTTAGATGTATGAATAAATTTCAAGGATTAATGGATGGAGTTCTCATGGATTTGGAATGATGGAAATTTGTAAGTGTATTAAAAATAATCTTATGTGATGGTTTTTAAATAATATCCGAACTACATGATTTGGGGTCAGAGCCTGATCTCAAATTGATAGACACCACAACAACCAACATGGACTTCATCCATAGAGACAAAAATCCCTCCATATGATATGAATCTATGCAGGTTTCTGTCAAATACTCATTTATAGAGGGCCTTTTGATTGGGATAATCCTATAGGGTAATGTTTGTTGCATAGTGTGGAATCTATCCCCTATCGGCTCAGTTTATTGGGATAGACCCATTTTAAAGATAACGAATTTTGGGCACCATACATCCCAAAGTGGTTATAGGTTCATCATCATCTGGGGATGTTTTTACTTAAATGATTTTATCCATATCACAAATGATGATCGATGATACCATTTTTCGATTTGTAATGGGGAATATTACTTCTTCCTGATCTAGGTCAGACAACACTGTTGGTGGATTTTCTAGTGAATCAGCGCAAGAATTATTTGATCGATGAACAGGATGAAATTAGGCCTAAAATGGAATTATGCCATTAGTCCCCTGATATATACTGTGAGAGGGGAAATTTCTTCTTTTTTTAAGGGAATATTCAGTGTTGATATACTTTATCACTAAATCAAAGTACCCCTTTTTATTCTGATGATCTATGTATAGCTGTACGGCTAGATCTAACCAAGTGATGAGTGATTTGTATTCAGCCACATTTTAGGTATAGAATTAAAATAGTGAGAATGATTACGGAAAAAATTTTTATCTTGAGAGACAAATACAATCCCTAGACCAACGTGATTGATCCTTGAGTTATCTATCCTTTTTTTTAAATATGATCTCATAGGGGCCATAAAAATTCATCTCCCATGTATAGGGAGTGTCATGGGAATATAAAGCCTCCCCATATTGAACCGGAATGTTCCTTGGTTTATTTTCTAAGGCAGGATGTTCTATGAGGAAATAAGCCAGGGGTTTCCCTTTCACTGGCTTCTATGATATGAACTGAATGCGGTATTGATGCAGAATGACATCCAATTGGCCCAAGAACCCATTAAACATTGGGAACCAATAATATAAATAACTGAATAAATATGATAGAACATATGAAATTTTTGGTGTTAAAAGAAATGCCTCGTCATTTTCACCATTAAGATGATTGCATGGTAGTACTTCTTGGCCTTAATGTATTTTGTCTTAGTACCCAGTATTGTCCTACTATGGTAGTAGAGATATTTCTTTCTCCCTACATCATTTTTATTTGTGAGGAGGGAACCCATTGAGTGTTCCATGGTGGACCCATAAAAGATGAGTGGCCTCCATTCCAATAGAGGAATCCAAACCGTTGGGTAAATTATGTAATTCTTAATACTTTCAAATACTTTCTAGAATTCATCATCCCATTTGAAGGCAATTCCATTATTTATAATATTGGTTATGGAGAGAGAATTTATATTCATGTTGGATATTAATCACCAAATGATGGAAAGGTTCCCTTGGTTCCTCCTTAGTTCATTGCTATTTCTTAGGTTTAAATGGCTAAAATAATACTACTATTCCTTGGGTGGACATTGATGTTGGGGTTCAATGCCAAAAATTCAAGGAAAATTCCCAATATTACCCTGAAAGAATAATTTAGAACATCCATATTTAGAATGGGCTATCACATCTTTCTTAATACTATCTTATTATCCATAATGTGACAACATTACCATAGAAATTTGAGAATGATATATTCGACATAATATACATCCATCTTCCCCAAAAATGGAATAACGACATGATCTATGTAACATTAGTATGTGATGCTAGAATTAATTAACCCAAATTGAATGACATGATAGTAAAAGATCCCCAGAGGCACTCTGAGGGTAGTGGATTCCTCATCTTTAGAGGAAATATTTATTTAATTGTACACTGACATCCCATACATTATAGAAAGGGATTCAGATACAAAAATTACATCGATCAAGAATTCTATGATTGGAAATGGGAAATCAATATTTTTTTTTGTGTCAATCAAGGTCATTGACATTGACTAAGAAAAAAACATTCCAATTTTTTTTTCACTGGGATGATGTTGAAAATCCCTCCTCGTAATTTTACTTCTTGCAAAATATTATATTTTATCAATTTGTCAACATCCACCTCTACATTGGTGGACTGAGAGTGGTTCATCCTCCTAGATTTCCTCTTGAAGCATTTGTGCACATTAGGTTAGATTAGATGGTGTGTAGCCACATATGGATTTTTTCATGAATTTTTGTATAATTCCAAGCTTACAAATATCAATGTTTCTTTAGAAATTTAATGTACATCTCTTTGTCTTCAAATGTTATTGATGAGCTAATCAAAGTAGGTCGTGTGGATTTTTCGATTCCAGGATTTATTTTTCTGAGATTATTGAAAGTGGTGGAGACACCTTCCATAAATGTGGGAGGGGATTCCAGAGATCGTCATCAACTAGTTTCTCTTATATATATATAGAGCGAATTTTGGAAAAAATCTAGAAATCTAAGAGATTATACATTACCATCAAGGTGAAGGAAGCCATGAGAAGAGACATTATCATCCCCTACCATCTGATTAATTGTTGAGGGATACCAAGGATGGTTGGTTTTTTAAACAGTCATTGGTGAAACAAGGATATTGGATGTATGGGACCTAGTCTATAACCATAACTATATTTATAGGGAGAACATAGTTGTTGTAATGTATTCTCTAAGGGTTCTGTGGGGAATTACGTATGCCATTGGGAGCCAAAACCTCATAATAATTATCCATCATCAGTGGTTTTCCCTTTTTTGTAGAATCTTTATTAAGAATATGTGGATTAAAAAGTTTCAATGGTGGATATTTCTCTGTGTAGTATTCCAAAATTTCCATCAAAAATGTATTTCAGACATTGATGACATGTTGAAGGTACCACCATGTGGATATTGATTCAAGGCCTTATGAGAAAGACATTATACGTGGTGTCTTCTTAGATAACAATAAACTCATCTTGAGATACGAGATTCCCAAACCGAGTCTTGATATTGATATTCCCAAGAGGTGTCTTCTAACACATATCATACCCTTGAATGGAAAAACTTGTTGGAGGAAAATACCCTTTTCTATATCATAGACATTGGAGGGTTCAAGTCAGGAAGAGATTCATCTTGGAGCCACTGTCAAACAGATCCCATCATATGTTGACATTATCAAGTCTTCCCAAAACATATAGGGGACCGATGGTTCTTTGGATGACCTCCTCCTAATGATGAGCTATGAATGAGATGTTAACTTGAAATTATACTAACATGGTCTCCATTCGATAGACCTTTAATATAGATACTTATATCTCAAATTCCAATGGGATTAAGAGGACTTTAATGTGTCCTCCATAGAGTTATTTCTGAAGATGTAGTCTATCTATGATCAATGTTTTTTGTGGGATGATTTAGAGCTACTTCAAAATGACTTAATTTCTTACCATTGGTTTTCACATCCTAATATCGGATTACTTCTAGTAATGTGACTTAGGAAATGAGGAATTTGTGATTAATAGGCCTCATACTTGGGCATAGATCATGGGAATATTAGCAATTATAAGTGCATGTCCTGATGACCCAAAAATTTATTGGGATGATCAGATTATCATACCCTCAGTAGGTAGTCATGTCAAAAAATTGTGTGCAGATGATCATCAAGAGGTTCTAAGACATCTTTTTTAATTTTATGGGATTGATAGAGTGATTTTTCATGGGTCTTATATGCATATATCCCCTATGTGGGGAGAAAACCATAATATTGAGTTTGACCATGCATCTTCATTCCACTTTATGATCAAATCATGTGCATGGATCTTCTCGTTCATTGATTATATTCATGGAACTCGTATTTGGAGGCACATTAATCACCAGAAAGGGGGTTTTCAAAGAGAATCAGATTTATATAACCAAATATATTCCCTTCATCTGATGGGGATTCCACTTGGTAGAGAGTTTTCCATTTTATAGATGTTGTAGGGAAGAAATATTCCAGAGTTTTAGAATTATTTATAGCTAAATATGATTCTTTATCTTCTATCCATTTCCAGTTTTGGTGGTCATACCCACTTTGTGGAGTTATATCTTATGTTAAATCCTTAAGTGGTGAAGCTTTCATGGGTCTGCACAACCGTACTATCATAGGGGCATGGTTTCAGTCATATTTTTTAGTCATCCATTTGTTAATCTTCGTTGCATTACTAGTCATGAAATTTTACCAACCATCTTCTTCTTCTGACAAGGAAACAATTATGCAGCCCACCTACAATTTAGTGTTATATAAAACTAACTTCAAGAATCCAACATTTTTTCATTGATGTCTTTGAGGACAATGAACTCCTAGATATTACGACCTAGTATTTAAGGAATGAGAGATAGTTGAGATTGTTGGTGAGGTCAAACTTATTAGGTTTTCAGGGCTACAATAGCCTAAGCAGGTTATTCTCCATGGATATCAAAAAATAATTAGGGACTTGTTTGTTTGGGATGGAATATTCTTTTTTCATCCACTCCTCAAATACTATGAAACCATAATTTCTATGTGCTTCTAGATGAGGGTGATTTTATTGTTTTCTCCACTCGACATGAGACCCTATGTGGTATGGGACATTCCTTGGTGCTTGGATGTGCACTACTACATTCTTGAGGGTGAGATATGTAGTTTCTACCTTGCCTACCCATTTCCATGTAATAAGGTTATGAGTAAATAATTTTATTAGGTTCGCTGAATTGAATCCTGGAGATGCTGTGCAATTTTTTTTCAACCTCAAAAAACCGAAATGGATACTTCATTGAGATAAGAGGCTTATTCATATCCTATTGGAAACATTTTAGCGTAGTGTTCCATTAATTTTTCTTATGAGAGAGGGATGTTGTGCGAATAGTTTAAACCATTCGTCCTAGCTATGAAGTCATACACCCTCTCATTTATTCATTGATTGTAATATTTCGGTATAAAATTTTCACCTTGCTCTATATAGAGATGAATTAATTAAGGAACTAATAATGAAGGTCGTCATATCATAGAACAGATCCTACTGGGAAGCTGTTCTATTAAACATTGTCTGACCATAATAAAGTCAGCATAAAAAACACTACCTTTTTCTCCTTTTATTAACCTTGAGGTCCCATCATCATCCCACATTTGGTCATGAAGTGTGTGATATTATATTAATAATCTCCCTCAAATTCAATGGTAGACATGGTAGGATTATCAAAATTGGGTGGAGGAAAAGTGTTTCCCAACTATTAAAGATATGGGTTCATTTTGGGAAGCATAGGTGTGAATCATCCTTCAGTGGATTCAATATGTGTATCTATGGACATGATGAGGTTTTTTCCCTAGGTTTCCTAATGTTTGAGATACCTCACATATATAGGGAGAAGGAATGGGTTGATGATGTGACCTCACTTAAATATTCCTAGGATTCTTGATTCATCCTACGAATGAATGATTTCCCTAGTGAGGGAGAGGATATCACTGAAATGGATGGAAGTAATGATCATTTTCAATATCCTCATATATGTAGAATGGATTATTATACTCTGATTCGATATAACTTTAAGATACTAATTTTGTGGTGGATAATATCTTATGGGAGGATGGATATTCAACTCAGCCAAGAGATGTTACCCAAGGAGGTTATTACCTTAGAGTACCTCCTCATTGAGTTATTAGAGAGTTTATATTTCACTCTCATATTGTGATACCAATTATTCCATGGGGAAACTCAACACATTAGGGTAGTTATTGGAAAGTGGACACACATTTCCCTTTTTCTTTAATAGTGTTCTACCAAGGAGGTGGAAACTCATTATTCAGAGGCCCTAGAATTTGGATCCTTTTGTAGTTGTGGGTTAGTGAATCCATGATTGGTGTATACAGATAACCTTCCTCTCGGGGTATGTTTTCCTTATTTCATCCCTATTAATTTATTACTTTTCCATTAATATCTTCGACATTGATAGGGATTAAATTCAGGAAACATGTTAGGAAATGGTTATCATTCCATTACTTTCAACACAATAAGATGATTCCATACCGTCTTTATTAATAATTTTATTTGAACCTCTGGTCATATTGTGAAATTTTTACTCATGACCTAGAGGGGTCTAATCACCTTCACCTTATAGTCCCCTCATATTTTCCTATGATTAATGAATTTAAGGGTGGTTTTGGTCATGGTTTTTGAATAGAACCAAAACAACATTTGTTTTACTTGTCATGGGAAGATTTGGTGGGATGCCGAATATTGATCTTCTACTCCCAAACCAGAGAAGACTAATTCCCCATATGGTGATTATGATTGTAAATATACCCCAATACTTGTTGACTGAGGGTCATTTCGAGCCTCAATTATAATTGATTTGTCCTATTGTTGACGATCCACTACATCTAGTCAGTGATATAATGATTTCCTGGATAGACATTGAGATATAAATGCCCCCATTCCAGTGGGATGGGGGTGATCTGAAATCACCACATATTTCCCCTAGATATTCTTAGGGAATGATAAACTAAGATAAGGTTATTGAGATATAAACTCCTATATCCTAGAGGGTAAGGGATTTTTTTCAACTCTTGAGGATTTTTCCTTAATCATCATATGAGTTAGTGGATCGAGGGGTGGAGTTGATGGTAGTCATTCCCCAGACGAGGGGGATAAGTCCTCTAATGGACAAGTGCAATAGAAATTGATACTATTTCACAATTGTTGTGGGGAAGTTGTGATCGTGTGGGAGTTGGGTGTGATGGAATCTCATCATGAGAAATGTTATTTATGGGTTGTTTTATAAGTGGGTGAAAATTCAGTCTCTGTGTTTGAAATGCATTGTCACTTTATTGAGTGGCCCAATTCAATGAAATTATAACTATCATATCCCTCCGTTAATGATGTATTATCTTATACCTCCATTAATGATGTATGGGAATCATTGAACTGGTGACATTCAATTGTAGTGAAAAATAATCCTGACCATTACCCGCTCTCCTGATTTCACTAGAGGCTATAACATTACATTGAAAAAAATCTGAGGAGTTTGGTTGTTCTAGGGGTGAGACCAAGTGTAACACTCTACACTCTACTAATCCTTTAATATAGATGAATTATGTGGCTTTATAGATCAGATTCTAAGATTCATTATTCAATAGAGGCATGTGTGTTGCAGATTTATGTTATTCTATTCTAGTTTTGGATCCCAGGATATTAAGATCATGAACAGTTCTTGTTGACCAAAAATTATCTTGATTGCCTAAAGGTGGAACTAGTATATTGGATAAGCGAGATGTTGGGTATTCAATTTCAGATTAGTATCCCACATATTTTGGAATAAAAAATGCATGAAATCCATTTATTCCTTATCTGAGATCTCATAGTTAGATGTGAATGGGTCCAAAATTGGATGGGGAGGTTGTTTCTAGATAACATGATATATATATCAATTTTAGTGTCCCCTTCATCAGATTTACATGCCCTTATCCTATCAGACCATAGAATATGCTTTTGATGGTCACCTACAGACTAGAGTGGAGTGACACTATGAGTTGATGGGGATCAATATATAGTCAAACCTAATGTTTTGATCACCTCTTTATACAAATGTGTCAGATTATTAAATACATTTCTATATGATGGTGTCTGGGCAGGGAGAGTATTTCCTAGTAAATGAAAGATTTCATCATGGGGAGCTAGACCATGGTGGATGTCCGGAATAGAGTGCATATGATCCATCTCTACTCTACCACGGGGAGTAATATCATGTTAATGATCATATTCTTCTTTGATTGAAGTGTTGACATACCCTTAAGGTGTTTGGAATTTGTATCGAATGACCTCAAGGACATTGACATTGAGTAGATTAGGAATATGGGTCTCGATCATCATCATGGGCATAATATTCAAACATTCCTTTCGAAATAATATATTGAGAAGAGCCTACAGTATTTTGGTTGCAAGAAATTACTTATAAAATTATGGTTCTATGGGAATATATTCTCACTCCTATGAAGATGTTTTAATATTCCATTGTTTCATCTCATTAATTAAGAGAATATGATCTAGTCCATAGTCATGTTCCATTCTCACTTGGTGAGCCATGGTTTGGATGACAATATGATACAAATCCAGTGCCATTGGAACATATTGTTGGTCTTTCATGGAGGGGATCTGAGCCCTCCCCGAGGAATGTTCAACTCTCAACTAGAGAGCTCATGTTGGAATAAGAATATGATCCCGATCTGAAAATGAATTCCCCACTGTAATATGATGATGAACCTCTGAAATGAGATAAGGGATATGATCTTCCATGTGTATTTCCTTGGAATAATGATGGTGTAGTCATTCTTCAAATGAATTAGCAATATGTCCTTGAATTCCATGATCTACAGTAATTGGAAGAAAAATTCATTGATAAGAAAATTATCATGGGCCAAGGTTTATGTGATTCTCACATGGTCACCCTTGACGAGAGAAAGGATATATTCCTGATCCTTTCCAATTGGAGTATGCTTCCTGACTTCTCTGATTGGAATATGAGCCTATCCTAAGGCTTGTTCCCATTTAACATGGTGAGTCCCATTCAGAATGGGGATATCAGCTTGATCGTTGGACTTTGAAATATGCAGTTGAACTTTTTATATAGGCATGTTCCCCTATCCTAAGTCATGCGATTCTCTCCCCTTGTGATCCCTAATTGGAATGATCATATGATCCCATTCCAATTCCCCAACCATTATTTGAATATGATGAATATACTAATGGGAAAGAGTTTGGATGTGATCTTTCTCTAGAGAATCCACTTTTTTGTGATGAAAAAAATGTAGAGATATCCAGGCTATAGGGATAATAATAGGTGCATATCCCCTCATCTAAACCAGTGCCTGAATATTCCAATGGAGTTATTCAGCTATTTCAAAAATATATTTAATTTAAGCAATGTGTGTATAGGGATATAATCCTAAAAAATACCTATCTCCATTTTTTATTGGATTATGCATTTGATTAAAGAGGGGATATGTTCCCACTTGTTTCCTCCTTGTGCCACTAGAATATGCCGACATGCTTCATGCATGTGGTCAGGGATATGTGCCTACCCTATTCCTATTGTTGGAAGATCACCATAGTTTTTTTTTCAATATTTCACTAATATGAACATAATACCATGTTTCCATTGGAATATTCCGACATAAATTGTCAATGGTAGAAGGATATAAGCCCACTCATGAGTTTCAATATTCTTCCATGCTACATTTTTCTTCATTTTTATCCACGAATGCACATCATAAGTGGTAGTGTGTTGGGTGGTACACTCAGTTGACAACTTTTGGGTAACAGTGGGAAATTAATGGTGATAATGGTTGATAGGTTCCCTCCACAATGTCACCTAAACCACAAGGGAGCCATATTTTAATCCTTGGTCCTCCTTAATAAGTGACTGATTGTGGTAGTTATCCCTATCCATGGACATTCTTTTGAAGTCATTAGTTGTGGTTATGTGGTCCACTAGCATAGATAAAACATTCCATGGGTGATGCAGACTCATCGGTTTCCATACATGGAGACCTTCAAAGGTTTCCTCTAGGGTCAGGGTTAAACTGTATCAACTGTACTCTCAGACCCTCATGTTTTCCACCCGACATTGGATCTTTCAAGCATGTGAGATCCTTTTTTGACCTATGATGGTTTTAGATCTAGGTGATTTAACAGAGTGATCACTGGATGAAGAAGATATTATCTTAGAATGATATACTATTGACGAGGGCCGTACCTACAATCATGAAGGAAAAAAGGACCAAGGTCAATGATTAGTGTAATATCAAAAGCATAATATGCTCAATTAAACATGCATGGTTAGCACAATTTTCCCCTTACTACCTATCCATAAATTCCACTGATGTGGAATTTACATTGAGAGGATATGCTTATTTCATGAGATCCCCAACTAAAGAGGATCACCAATATGATTTGTGTCATTCTTATCATCATTATATGTGTAGGATGCTTAAAAAAGTGTCTTGCTGTAAGATTAATTTATCATTCTGTCACATGAATGTTTCACATTACGTTTTCTATTTTTTTGTGAAGTGTGAAAATAAAATGTATAAAAGGATAATAACCCAACCATTTGTTAGATATATTCATAAGAGTTTCACCATTTTTTCTGTTTCTATGGGGAAGATATCACCACAATGTGTATTTGGTTCGACCTGGTGGCTGATTTTGGTGGAGGTTCATTTATCACCAAATCATTAACATTAGGTAATGATTTTAATTCTTAATGGAAACTCCCAATGGTTTCCTAATCCATAACTAGGTATATACCTACTTTTTAAAGGGTGATTCTGAATTTGGGTTTCAGACCCAACTACGCATAGGGAAAAAGAATGGTTGAGAGGATGGGAGGTTGGGCTACTCACACCCTTTTGAGGTGAATTTTTTCCTACTCTAGGAATCTCTTATTTATTTATGATATATTCATGATTCTCTTCATAATCCCAATATGAGACCTATTACCCTAATTATGATATTATTGGTTAGGTCTCTCCTTGTGTAGAAGATGAGGATATCATATGTGAATCCTATTATTTGTATATGAAGTTCTTCATCCATTTCCCATTAATGAATATATTCTTATGTTATGAATACATATAATCAGGAGTTTCATAATTATCTTACACAAAGGGAAGCGATTAACATTCCCTGGAGTGAAGTAATCCACAATGAGGCATTCTATAAATCCTGGTTATTGCAGAGTTAAAACCCACATAATTTGACGAACCCTCAT
Organism: Viscum album; assembly: GCA_963277665.1. Classification (NCBI taxonomy): domain Eukaryota; kingdom Viridiplantae; phylum Streptophyta; class Magnoliopsida; order Santalales; family Viscaceae; genus Viscum; species Viscum album. The sequence goes on from OY728137.1 coordinate 121,988,873, forward strand.
AGTTTAGTATCATACGAAAAGGAAATATTTGAGTTCTCTTAGGAATGAAATATTTAATCTAGATTCGCCTAGAGATTTTATACATTTCATGATTATGGAGAGAATTTAGTTTTCATAGTTTATTTGACTCTATTGTCCCTTGAAGGATAAGGTATAATAATCAGCCCCTGAGACGATCGAGTTCTGATGGTTGATATGTTGGAGACATGGGAATACATAAACCAAAGTGGGCAATTATTTAATCTCAACCCATAGAGATATTTCCTACATATCCGGTTGATGGTAGGAATCAATGTTCTCATAGTTCATCCATACCATTGGGACAAACCCTCAGGTAGATATCCTTGTTTGGGGGAGGTTTATATCATTAAAATCATCGGGGCTTCCAGGATGAGATTTCACTGGCTGAGGGATAATCGGAATGTTAATGATAGGACTATTGAAACTCTTTAAGACCATGTGATATTTTCGTAGTGTGAAGAATAAGGGATAACAAGTGATCAGTATCACTACTTATGGAGGCAGGGATCCTATTCTATGATGTCCCTTGGAATGTTTAGTATTGAGATCAGTCCACATGGAGGAGTCTTACATATCCTAGATAGGGAAGGAATCAGATTCCTCATAGTTCATTTATTATCTGTCCTTTAAGGGATGAGGTATAGTGATCAATCCATGGGAATAATTAGTTCCCAATGGTTTAAATGTCAGAGATGTGACATGACCCATACTAATGTGGATGCTTTTTGAGTTTAAGATTAGGATATAGGAAGGAATCATGTGTATCTTATTTATGGAAGGGATCCAAATCCTCATAGTTCAATGGTATAGGATCACACATTGACAATTACCTAGACCTTTTGGGGGTTTATGGTGCAAATATTATGATTATTTATACTTCGCAAACCCATGGGATCCACACTTGCTCTGAGAAAGAAGGGATGGAAAATAATAAATTTCTTTTCTTGTAGGTATGTAACCTATGTTCTAGGAAATCCATTAGAATATTGATATAGATTTCTAACCAGGGGGAGGTGTCATATCTATAATATTTATGGAAGGAATCAGAGTCACAATGGTTCTCTTAATAGAGGTTTATGCACTAACAGTGCCCTTATAATAAGGATATATCATCATTTTCCACTGTTTGAGGTTTACAATCTATGGAATCCTTATTGATATAGGATTACACACTAAATATGGACATGGTTATCAGATTTAAGAATTCCATTATCTAGATGGACCACTTGCCTGCCTGACAAGCATTGATTATCCACTTGACAAGCCTCGATTGCTTTCTAATCATGTCGAAGAGTGTCTTACTAACATGTAAAAAGACAATTGTATAATAAATTTTTCTTTTAAATAGGAAATCCCATAATATGAAATAAATTTATGTATGTTTTTGTATGATTATGGAATTCTTTTCCAGAGGAAATCACAAAACCAGTCCTGTTAACATTGGAAGCCATCGCGTGACCTGACTGAGTTTTCTAGAGGGTGTGAAAAGATATCTTGACATGACCAGATGTCATCACAAGAGTTGACTAACACATATGGAGGGAATTATTAGAGTCAATGTGACATGTCATGGAGGGTGTCACATGTCCATATTGACATGTTTGGAGGGAATCGTGAGACCCAACTAGCATACCCAGAGGGCATCACGAGATCCAGTTGACATGCCCATGTATTATCGCAAGAATCCGCTAACAAAAACTAATTCTATCATATGGGTAAAGATACATTTCTAAAGAGCCCCATTAGTCTTGGATAATGAGCCTAGAAGGATTCATAAATGTAGGGTGGCATGTTTGGGGGATTCCATGTGACTTTCATTAACAAGTCTAGCAGTCTTCGCATGATCCAAATAGTATTTCAAAGGAGTGTTACATGATCTTGGTAACATTTCCTGGTTCCATCTCTTGATGTGGGTAGTTTATGAGAAGTGTATGAGGATCAACATATATTTTCATTACTTAAGTTTCATGTCATTAGTCTTTGATATCGTCTATATATCACTAATCCCATTTTTTTTCTAGTGATAGCTAATTTTATGTCTCGGGTGCTCAAGCGGGTATACGAGATGTTTTTCATATGTCCTTCCCGATGTCCTTCGTATGATATATGGGTTTGATGGGAAGAAAATATGAATTATTTATGAATTATTTCTCTCTTATATAATATCTTACCAAATAGATAGCTCTCTGGTCATGAAATCAGCCTCTTTTAGAAATTATCTCTAGTGCCGGTGTGAAATGGGATAAAATCTCCTCAATATAGTCATCCTCATATTAGAAATGGAAGAAGTACATTTTTCAAGTTGAGGTGGGGGATTTATAGGCCTCACCACCTCCATTTGTTTTACAAATTTCAGAGCACATATCACAGAAGTCCAGGATTGAGTCAGTGAAGGATTTGACATCACACGTCTTTGCGAGTCTTTGTTGTGGTTCTCTATGAGGTCATCAGCTGATTTTCATTGAATATGAGTCCATCCTTTAAATATCTACTTCATTGGGTTTTTTTTAATAAATATGGACTTGTTGAGTCACGTGGTCATGCTTAAGGACTTATATGTTATCATATTTACATGTCCAAGTCCCTTTGTGAGAATTGGAAACCCGTTGAAAGGAGTTCAGGTTATATTAGGTGACCTCTCTAGGAATTTCCATAGGAAAAGGATGACTTGTGAGGGGGAATTAAAAAGATTAGTCTAAAACTAAAAGGAGTCTTGAGAGACCATGATGTGGACATCCTTAGCACATCAAAAGGGTTTTATAAATGTGATAGACTCCTACCTCATTTTCTTTTTTTACTTTGTATATTTAAAAAATGATTGGAGTCATGTGATATTTAATGAGTAATGAAAAAGAAAATATTCTACATGTTGGTGATGCATCACATGACCAATAAATTTAATTTGGATATGGACAATAATTTAAATTATAATTCCAATCATTTTTTCTATAGGAAGAAAAAGAGGAGTGAAATATTTACTTGACACACCAGATGCTCTTTGCATGATTAGGATGATATGATAGTGTACATTCACTAGATGAGGCGAACATGTAGAAAAGGTCTCAAGGAGTCTTGCAGATCTTTAGGGGCACGATGCAAGATTTTTATGACCGTGAGTTGCTCCACACCCTCTAATTTTATTTCCATTGTTTTATTTTACAATTTATTAAGGGTATAATGATTGTTCTTAAATATTTTCAAGGATAAAAAACATCCCCATCAATGATCCATCTCATGAGATGAGTGATATAAAGATGCCTCTTCCTTTTAGAGATTTTCCTCATATTATTAATGGATTTTTAGATGGGTTGATAGGTGATCCCCAATTTAAAAAACTGTGTGACCTGGGGGAGCTCATCATATTTTCGTAGCATGATCACTGGTTCTTTAATGGGTTATCATGATAGAAGAAGTCCTTGTAAATGGGACTTCATGGGATCCTTCATAGGCTATGTGCTGCACAGGGTTCCTACATGTGACCTTATAGTGCCCAAGTTATCCCATGACTCATAGAGGCTTATGTAGTCTAGAAATCATGACCAAATTCTCCTTAATTTTATTTTTTAGGCAAAATACCACCCATATACATGAATTTATTGTTTTTTGAATTTATTGATGCCCATTTGGTGGGTGTTAACAGAAACTTGTGCCTCTCATCCATGTTCTACCTCTCTAACTCTCTCAGTTAATGATCCAAAAGGGTGAATCCCTATTTATTAATCTATTATAATCACATTGATTTCCCCGAACTCCTTTCCTAGGGAATACACCTTATTACTAGACTAAAAGATATATCAAGAAAATTATACAAGAACATATAATTGGATAAATTACAATTTTTCCCTTGAAACAATTTTGAGAAATAAATTATAAATTTCACATGATTTTCACAACCTTTGATGAAGTTAGGATTCACTGGTAATTACATTACTAAACCTTATTAAACATTGGTTAGCTTCTATATCTAATACAGTGACATAAATAATTCATTTTCAAGGAACCCATGTCAAGAAGGAGAAAATTAATCAATTATATATCTATGATTTTATGTAATTTTTCATCTAACTTCTCATGTTAAATTATTTTAAATATCATTCTGTATTCTAATGATATTATATTAACATAATTATTCTTATTTGAAAATGATACCACAATTTTATAACTATAAAAACATACTCATTCACTAGTATAACATGATCTTATTTCGGTTGGTTCAATGAAGAATATAAATGATTCCAAACATACATCATTATTTTTTATATTGATTAAGTTTAATGAAATTATTATTATTGATATATGTTAATAATGTTTAATTTATTTGATGTGAATAGTATTGGAAGTGAAAAATAGAAAAAATTAATTGTAATTATAATGTAATTTTTCATTGTTGGTAAATTACCTCAAATACGCTCATTATGTATCACATTCTCGTGACCCATACCCATAATTTTGGAAAAATGAACATGTAAATAAATAATTCATTGAAAAATAATTATTGCATAATGCTTAATAATTTTTTAATGATGAAATTTTTCTCAGATAATGAGGACCGACATCACCATAAAGTAACTTGATTGAAATAAACTAAATAACTAACACTCAATGATGAAAATAATCACTATCTAAAAAATATACATGGAATAAATGATTCTAATTGAAGAGTATGAAATTATATATATATATATATATATATATATATATATTTGAATATGGTTCCTAAATATGTGATTAATATGGGTATGTTTTTTATATATATGGTTAATGGGATTTCATATAATTTAGGAGTAGAGGTAAGGGTTCCATTTTAGTCTCTTTTTAAAATCTATATTGTTTATGAATAAAATATTTTTTTGATGAAATTCTAAATTATATATCAATAAAAATGATTCTATTTTATTATCCTCTATTGATCTTTGGGTTTTATATGTTTAATTACCATTTAATTTCCCTTTGGTTCAAAATTCAATCAAAAAGATAGTAGTAATTTGACTTGACTTTATCTATTAAATTTTATTGGGAATCATTCTTCATCATGTAAATAATAATTATTTTGTTTTATAAATTCCATATTCTATATATATATATGATTAATTATGGTAATTTTATAGTTTCTCTTACTTTATTTAATAAATAATAAAAAGAATATCCATTTAATTTTTTCCATATGGTCCATTTTTAACTTTCAATTTATTTAAAAAAGTGTGAAATGAATCATTTTTAATGTATTATACATGAATAGAATTTCCCAAAATCCAATTATATTTTTTATGATCCATTTTAATGTTTCTATGGTTTTATAAAATAATTTCTATTCCATTTTGAATATATTATTTTATTTTAAAATGAAAATCATAAAAAAATTTATATGTGTTTGTTATTGTTATTAAATATAATTTTTAATGCTATTAAATATTGTTTATAATATATATCTATATCCTTTAATATTACTTTTTATTCAATGAGATATTATATACAGATCATATCCTCCTTATTATTATCTATAGATTATAATGATGTTTTTTCAAATGTCTATTAAACCCCTTTATATCTCATAGTTCAATTGAGCTATGATTGGATTATGAATTTTTTATTTTTCATGTGAGAAAAATAACTATGGATTATAATTAACTAGTGGGTGGGACTTATATAGATATATAATTCATGGGGTAATCCATAATATATCCTTATATCAAGAAAAGGTAATGGTGATTATCCCAATTCTAAAAATCTTATGGGGAATTAGTGGTTATCCGAAGTCCACTATATTATTGGATAGTGGTTAGAATAGTCCATTGTGATATGAATGTCGTGGTGGTAAACATTGGAATATGTTATTGTTTATATTCTTATATTTTTTTTTAAAATCTTATGATAGAAAAACTACATATGGTATGTTATAATGGATCATGATTAATCACTAATGTTTCCAAACTCTGATGAATCATTTAATATGTTGTTCACAATTATTTATTTCATGATTCATGATTTATAATTGGGCTTTCTAAAGTAAAAACCCCAATAAAACCCAATCGAGTTTCTAATTTTAAATTCTCTTTCTTATCAATATCTTCGTGGAAATATCTGTATATATGTATATATCCGATATTTGAGGATTTCGTTGGATGAATAAAATCACTTCGTTAGGGAGAAATACACTCAATAATGAACTTTCAGGGGCATTGTGTGCTACAATTACATATAATAATGTATGAAATTTGACAACCTTATGAGTAAAAATATGGATGTAAAACTACTTTAGATGCCTTGAAATTATATGGTACACCCAATTAAAAGTGGTTTAATGAGGATGTACTAGATCATTTTAATTGAATAAAAAAGTTTTTCTTCATGGTGCAGCTAATAATATCTGATCGTTTTTACACAGATAATTAGTGTAAGGTATTTTTTGAAATTTAAATAATTATTATCAACATGAAACATAATCATATTAAGATATTATTGACTTTTTTTTTCTCTTATACAAGTCTTTTGGAAAATGAGTGCTTTGAGAAATTTATCTTGGGGATTCACATAAACGATGTAGGTGTGTTCTTAAACCAATGAAATCAAAATCAGTGGGAATAAAAGATATATTTTTTAATTATTGGAATAATTTTTTGGAAATATTCGTCCCACTCATAGGCGATACCATTTTCACCATCTTTTTAGAGGGAAGGGATTTTCTAGTGGGAATGGAAATAAAATATTTAGTGTACATGACATGTAAAAGAAGTGCCCTAAACTCCATGAGATTTCAAAGAGTAGGCATGTAATGTATTGTTTTAATATTCATGGAGAAAATGTTGATACTATGTAGGAATACAAAAATATTAAATATTTCTGTGATATTACCCCAAAATCACACTTCAATGGTTCATCTTCAATATGTGTTTCCGTAGTTTTTAAAATAAAAACTCAAAATCAGAAATATGATCATAAAATTGTAAGGACATAACTAATAGATCATCAACATTGAATTTCATGATCAACCCAAAAGAAAATAAAGATATGGTTCTTGGAATAATGAAATATGATACCAATATTATTTAAAATAAATGGAATTACCTGATAATAGGATTCCCATCTGGGTGCCTTTAATGTTAATAAATCCTCATCTTCAAGGTCTATTCATATCTGGTTACTGTTGCAACAATTTTCTATAAACTGTTAGTATTAGAATCCTGAAATTGTATCGATTAGTAGTTCAATAATCTGTATTAGGATATAATACTTCATATAGTACTAGTTGTGATCCCTTCAATAGATATAGAATATGATTTTACCATTATTTTTAACAATAAAGATAGTTTTAGTGAGATACTATGGGTATTGGACATCCCGAATGAATTCAGATTTGTGAAATTGTCAACATTAAATTTTACATTTTCATTATTGGTTGGATTCATTATTCAAGCCACATACTTTTAACCATTGGGGGGTTTTTGGAAAACCTAGTTAATCATAACCAAATTATTACCACATTTGGGTTTTTTAGTTTAGTTTTAGAAAAAATGTATCTTAATGAGCTTTGAGAAAGTATATATATGAATCATGATATTCAATCTTCATGGTGGTTTTATTCATAATTGGCAAGAATATCCTTCTCAAAACATTAATTTACCTATCCGAGTTCGTCAATAGTGGTGGATTCACCTTCCTTGAATGTTGGAGGTGGTATCTCTAAGATCTTACTATTTTTAAACCTCCTCTACCATTCTATTTTCAGAAGAGGAATAAATTTTAGAATTATGATATTGAAAAGATGATATTTGTATATATTTTTATCTTAAGTGTGATTCAAGGGAATTGATAATATTTTTATTAGTATGAAATCATTCCATAAAATTTCAAGGATATAATGACGCTACCAATTCTATGAGGATGTGAGTGAATGTGGATGAAGACTATTATATTCTTATTATTCAAGGATTTAGGTACAATTTGTTGAAGATTCTTAGTTGTATCTATTGAGACTAGAGATATACCAAGTTTTCATGATGATATAGGCGCGTAGGGCCTAGTTTGATTCCCATTGATTGTGAAATTGTGTTTCCATTCCTTATCGATAATTGTTCTATAATGATATTTGAATGACTAGAATATGGAAGGAAAAATATTATATGATTTGATACATTATCTAATGGAACCCAAGTTAGTTAATATATACCTAAATCAAGAATATGTTCCCCAATTCAGTGGATTATAAACAAATATTCTTCAATGAGTTTTTTCCATGGATTGATCAAGATAACATCTCGGTTACTTTGGGAACTTATCCAAATAAAATTATCTACCATCAACAACATCCCCTATTTTTAGTAGAAATATAAATATTTATTATATGATTCAATAGACTCAAAGTTTTAATTATAACTTTTTAGTACCTAAAACTATTCCATAACATACTACATGAGGCACTTATGGTATTACAAGGTAATGACCTTAGGAATATTGATACACAAACATGCCAATATAGAATTGATGTATGTATCTTTGTAAACCACCGTGAATTTGGATTCATAAATAAGACTACCAAATTAGGTTATAATATTAATACATCAAATAAGTTTCTACTCACTATCATTATACACCTAGTTGGTTAGATGGGAAGGATACAAGTTAGCTTCATTGTAGCCCAAGCGGTGGATGGTCTATACTGGTATGAGGTTTATCTTGAAACCATTATTAAGAAAATATCAATACAAATCAATGTTTCAAATTCACATTTTTTTGTATAAGTGTCTGATTTTACTATTTATGGAAGCCTCCCAATATTTTTCAATAAAGGAAATAACCATATGACATTAAATGAAATCATTATTAATGTGATCAATCATGGATAAAACAACTTTTTCCTATGAATTATTGATAGATTAAGTGGGACTAAATGAGGGAATATATATGTTTTTGGGAGAGGTTAAGGGGATAAAATGATTAAAATATTTTCAATATCAATAAAATGTTTTTTACTAATATTTTATTTCCAGAAAAAGGGTATACACTTCTAATATTGAGGGTTTTCCATGGTTTTTGTCTGAGTAGGCGAGGCGATTTATGATGAAGGATCATTTACTAAACATTAATCTAGGGTAAATTTTTTCCATTTATGGTTGGGTTCAGCTTACTGTATATAAATTCCACTTAGGATATACAATTTATAAACTTCTATCTGGTCTTATAATATTATCGGATATGAATGGGTCCTAAAGTATTCATGATCTGTTTAATGTTCACATTGTGCTAATTAAAGTGTTTTTATTTGGATTTCTATGAAATATAGATTTTTATCATAATTATTTCTGGATAATTTGGTTCTATTTCAAACTTTTCTCCCATGTCATTCTTAGTCTTTATTAATTCAATTTTTAATGGGAATGTTATCTTCATATATTGGTACATCATTAGTTAGTGGGTATATCAAATGGATGACATTGGAGCAGAAATTTATTGATTATATATTTAATTAGAATTAAATTTAATGTGAACGTTCCCATATTTCTAGAGATGGGGTTAGAAAATATGGGAGGGTATAGAATGGTTAGAGTACATAAATAGACTCTTCCTTTTATGACTTTTCTTTCCAGTGATTATGGTACCGACTATTGGAAGACCGTGATAATGAATTTTCCTCATATGGTTTCACTAGGGTCACACATGGATGTTTTTGTTGTCACCTATGTATTATGTGTGCATGTACGGACAATTAATTATCCATATATTAATTTAATTTTTGTATATTTTGTTTTAGGATTCATTCAATTACGCTTCTTTGTTAGCTTAAGTAGTAGAGAAACGTGAAACTTTCACCCATTTTTTGACCAGCTTAAATTATGCTGATTTTTCCTTATAATGGAGTATTTATTTGAAGATAAAAAAATACTAGATATTGTGTCCCAACATCTGAGGGAATGAAAAATAATTAGGGTAGTCATTTAAACTAACTTAATTTTTTTTATGATTTATTTATATTTGAGTAGGATGATCTCCATGATAATGGTGAAATATCAGGAATCCTATATTATTTAGAAATAATAGGTTATATTATACTGGTCGTTTGACATTGTCGAACCCTATTCCATTAAAATCAATTATCACGAATTCTACATATTCCATTTTTAATCATGGGGATGCATTGTGTGATAATATATGGACTTAGTAGCAGGAACTGATATTGGCGTTAGCTTGAGATTGATAGTTATAGTTTCTTATCTACTAGTCTTATTCCCTTGAGAATCTAGTGATGAATGATTCTTAAAATCTTCAAGCCTAATTTAATCTTCCATACACTCTAAAAATGATCACAACGAGTAGAAATTTGCTTTGTATTTGAATTTTATTAGTGGAATTTCAAATTAATTATTGAAATTCATCATGTAAATCACCAACAACTAAACTTCAAAAAGTTTTGTTGTTCAAAGATCATGTCAGTCCCTTCCATTTGAAGATGAAATCGTCAAAACTCTGATTTTATGGGGGTTTATAATTTAATAAGTTAAGGAATATTATATTAATCAATGTTAAACTGATTTGGTAGAGGATCTTTCTCTATATATTTTACTATTCAGTGATAAATATTCTTGGTAGATTTTGATACTATACAAACATTAGTCCTTCCATGATTTTAATGAAACATCCAAGAATTTCTACTTTTTATTCCTCTAATGTTCCCATCATAGAGATATATTAAGACAAAAAGAGTTGGTTAAAATTCTTTGATTCAGCAATACAATTGAATACTTGGAAGGTGTGATTTCCAGAATTTCGAAAAGGAGGATCCACATCCACATACATTGAATATTTATTACTCTCTAGATGCAATGGTGTATGTTTCAACTCCATAGCCACCATACATAAAATATGAGACTGTATGGTGTTAAGGGTATATTATGGTCTTTTCAATAAGAAATATTATTAGGTAGAGATAACAGATGGATCTTGATATGGTTAGATAACATGTGTTTGAAGCTGATATATTACGTAAACTAGTTAATGTATTCTTACATGACATTGAGGTAATCATTTCCCTAGTGGAAGGAATTACCAATAATATAAAATTGTAGAGAATTGATAAAATAGTTGTGTGGAATTTGAACTAATCATATTACTACACTCTATTCATATAGGTTGATAATCACTATCTTGTTGATGGGTATTCACCATAAGAGAAATATTATCCTTGATCTAGGAATGAAACTCAATAGAGATATTTCCTATGAGTAATTTAATGTTGAGTAAATTCAGCTTCTATAGATCATTTACATATTGGTAATTCCTTTCCTAAACATAGAGAGGTCTAACTTCTTTTTCTAGTGTCAGAGTTAAATATATAGCCACATTTTCAGTTTACCTTTAAAAAAAGCTGTTCATGTATTAAATCAATGAATATTTAGAATATCACCGAGATCCTGAGTCTACCACTAATTCCTGGTAAACATATGTTTTTCAAGAACTCTATGAAATCACATTTCCCATGGAAACTAATTGTTTTAATTCTTCCATGTCATGGTTATGATCTATGTTATCCATTTGATTGACTCAAATAAAATTTATGGACCCAAATAACACAACATAAATCATATCCACACCAGAGTTATATGGGTATTTATCCACATTTGAATATCCTTCTAGAGACAAATCATAATCATAATACATATTTTCCTTCATAGTGGATCTATTTAGAATATAATGTTAGTCTTCAATTACCCGCCTCGATGAATGGTGATATTGTGATTTTCCCCAATTTATTTCACCAAATGTACTCTTAATAATAGAGATAGATCAAAGAGTTGGTGAAACTATTTTGAAACATCTGACAAAGATGATCCTAATAAAAATAACACTGTATTCCTTAAATTATGTTGGGGTAATAATGCCACCAACCTTATGTGATTTGGTTATGATGGCTATGTTAACATCACCTCTTAGTTCCACAATGGTTTTAATGATAAAATTGATGATTGTGGTGAAACAATTCCCTTAACCCTATGGGATGAGTTATTCTTGTAACATTTATAATGAATCTTACATTAGGATCTTCATTGAATTTTGAGAATTTTTTTATGTGTGGGAAAGATAAAATTCTGTTCCAGTGTTAGATATGCTTATTATTGATGGATTATATGTGGTTTCAATTATTTTTTTATTAATATTGGAGGCCTATCTGTACCTATTTTTATCATGATGAAGGATTTTATCCAAGGACTTTTCCCACAATGTATTCCACTTAATGACTTTAGGAGAATCATGATTGTACTCAACCGACTAGATCATATATATGAAACTAAAGCTCAAGACATGGCCTATGTTGATGAATTACCTTGTTTCATTTTTTGACATACTTTAATGGCCATTGAGTAGACAAATATGTAGTTCTCTATATTTACCTCACACGTTAATGTGCATGTTAAGAGAGTCTTATGTGATCATTTTGTGGATCACCATTATGTTATTTATGTAGGCTTGTTATAGGTAATCATATTTCTTCATCACGAGAGGGTTTTAATCCATTAAGAAGGTAGTAGAATCAAATTTATGCTAGAGATATCTCATTACCTTGATGTGGCATCATACTCTATATAAGATGAATATATTTCCTCGAGATGGTGGATAGTATCCCACAGGCTCTAGTTTTGCTAATGTGTGAATTCCTCTTTTATTATTTCCTAAATATTTTATCGAGGAGTGTTCATTGGAAAAAACCAAAATTTTATATTACCCTCTCTTTGATTCTTCCACATAAAAATTGATTTTCTTCCACTTATGGGTGGTATTTCTCTACTAGATCAAACCATAGTTGATTTTCCCTTCAAACTTTTAATAGAATCATTTTTTGTCTCATATTTGTTTTATAATAAGGACAATTATCTAAGAAAGGAACATATGATGACTGTTACCTTATACCATCCTTCATAAAGGATGATACTTCCAAGGTTAGTGATGAGGTGATTAGTGCACATGACTAGGAATTTTTAATTGAATGTCTATATAAGGGAATCCTTGGGATTATTTTTAAATGTGGATGTCATTCATATAGATTTGAAATGTCATTATAGAGAGTACCTATAAAATATAAAACATGTAGGGGAAATCCATGGAATATCTTCACAATTCCATAGGAAGGAACATTAGTGTTGGTACCATTGAGAGTACCGGTAGAGCTTCTGACCAAGGAACTATTAGGAGGGATTTCATGACCTCTAGTTATTTCTAATGTGGGTAACGATTAAAAAATATTTTAGAGAAATTTTTGAAATATATTTAATGGATTTGATAATAATTTATTTAATTAGGATGGGAATATGAGAATAATCCTATGTTATATAATACCCTCTATGATACCATCATGATAATTACAGTTAGGTCAACATGGTTGAAACATCAATCCTGATTCGATTCAGACAATGCAAAAAATCATACTACAAAGGAACCCTCCAAGGTGAATCACTAATTAGCATTAGAATATGTAGAAAAATATCTTATATGGTCATTGGGGTATTCTAACATGATACACATGTTTTTGCATGATTTGGGAAAAGGTGTTATTTTTGGATTACAATCACTGCATGATGTGTGGGAATGTATGTATACATGAGCCTATGTTGTCACAAATACATGATTTCAATATTATTTGTAGGGGTTAAGGACATGAGCATATACCTAAGTGACTACCAGGAAACAAAAATGTACTCTTGTAGTGGGGGTAGGGATTTGATCGTTTCCCATGGTGACTACAATAATATTCTAAGGAACATCTATCATGGATGTAGGTATTTGATCTTATCCTTATGTGAGTTTTAGGATATGTTGATAAAATACTATTGTTAGGAAAATGATATTGTTATTTCTATAACTGACTACAAGGATATTCTAGCAATCTCTTATAGTGGGGTAAGGGATATAATCTTTTCCCTTAGGGACTGTAGTGATATGATGATAAACTCCGATAATGGGGGAATGAATATGAGATTGTCCTTAAGTGGATGATGGGATATGCTAATTAAATTCTTTTCTAGGGGTTGGGATATATTCCTATCATTGAGTGAATTTATAGTTATACTAACTATCTCCTCTAATGCTATAGGAAATATGAATATGTTTTTGTCCCCTGGGTTCTAAAATAATATGCCAACAGGATTCCTTTTCCACATTCATGATATTCTTATAGGGTTTGAAGGTATGATTTGAAATATGGGTCTTATTCTTAGTCATTTCTAGAATATACTGACGGGATTCATTGGCAGGAATGGAAATATGGTCCATTTTTCTTGTTTTAGTGATGTACATCTCTTGGGGAGACATCCTTTTAGGTTTCCTAGTCTCAGTAACTATGGATGAGACCCCTTCGTTGGCCTCCTCCGCAATTTCCAAAGGCGATGGGAAAATGATTCATTATAGGTGGTTACAATCATCAATATCCATCCTAAGGGAATATTGGATAATTTTAAGAATATAGTTAACTTCCACATCCATCTTCCTAAGACAATATAGGATAATACTATTGTGTTATGGGGTAAAAAACCTGAATAAGTTTGATGTGATGACATGTACTACTAAATTCACTATAGTCTTATATTGGTAGGCTGGATGCTAGGGATTCAATCCATAGAGGATTTCCAAATCCACATCTATAGTGTTAATTTGGTTGTTGTGATTTTACATCCAAAATAGTGCATTCACCACACATTATTGGAGTCATTAAGTTGGTGATAATGAAATCATGGGATTTAAATCCATAACCTTCATCATTATTGTGACATATATCTATTTAGTTATTTAGTAATTGGATTGTTCATGTTGGGATTTCAACATTTAGACTTAAGGGTGATATCAGATGGTTTATTGAACTTACTGATGGGATAATTGATAAAAATATAATCAATACAAAATATTAAGAATGATCATGATAAATTGAAATCATTCAATGGTAAAGGATTCACAAAACAATCACTATTTTTTTGAAGTGAAATGTTGTTATTGTATAGATTCATGATGAACTACACTTGAGTTCAATAAGAAATTTATAGTTAACGGATTTCACATTGGATTGACTATTCTATTTTTGATTTTCCACCACACCCATGATGTTTTGATTCAGTACCTACCTACTTTCAAATGGCGAGGAAGAGAAATTACCAATGAAAATTTGTGTTTCACATTGATCTAGAGGGTCCGAGGTTAGTCTAATGTCTCTTATTGGAGTGGTGGGACTATACCCTAATTCAGGTCTTTCTTATAGATTTAATTCATTTTCATGAATACTTGTCATTAATATTATTACTACTAGTCACCACTATGTAAGGGATTTGACTGAAATCCCGAATTTATGTGAACATCTATACATATCATATGTTCTATATATTTATTTATAGTTTATTATTTTATGTTTAAAGAATCGCAACTAGGTATTGTATTATTTGACATGATCCATAGAGTTTGTAAGTTACATGGAGTGTGGATTGGTCCAATGAGAGGGACTTTTTATATATCCATTTGAATGGATTCAAAATCTCCACAATTCAATTAAACATAATTGGATACACTATAACTTTAAATATCATGTGACAATGACTAATTTATTTCCTTTTAGGTTCTTAAAATAGAAACAAAGTGAAGCATATTTTAGGGTAATTCGCCTAGGACCTCATGATGTTCATTATAAGTTCATGTGTCTATGACCTATTGGATATCATTATTATACCCAAACAAATTCCGTATATATATTGGTTTAAAAGAATCAAATTCCATGTAGTTCATGTTTCAATGTTTATGGTGATCTGATAGGACTGGTTCCTGTATTTTAACATCATGCAATAAGGATGTATTCTATGTATTTTACATCCATGCTACTAATATCATTAAGAAAAATAAGCATGGAAAATGATAGTGTTGGAATTATGTATAAAAGAACCTTTTTGGTTCAACCTATTGGTTGTTAATAGAATGAAATAGGTTATAGTTAAAATGATATGAAATATGGTTCATTGAGAAATTATGAATCATCCAGAATGTGTCCAATCAGGGATTGAGTTTTCATACAGGGAATATAGGCCTTTGTCGTAGAATTTTAACAAAAGGAAAAGGTCCCTTTGAGGTAGGAGTATTGGATTGTGAAAGCGATGATTGGAAGTTTATATTTCAAATTTTTTTATTGGTAACATGAATAGGAAGGATGAATAGACTCAATGATAATATAGTCCTATGTGGACAAAGCTAGTGATAACAAATTGTAAGCGGTCTTGAACATACATAGGAACTTGAAGGATGATTGTGGGGATTTTCTGTATACATCTGGAATGTTCCAAACTAGTTTTGTGAGGTGAGTTCTTTGTATAACCACCAAAATGATTACCATGGGATATTTCTATGTCACATTAAAAAAAGGGCTATACTATTATTAGAAACCAATTTAATGTAAAATATAGTTCATGAAAAATAAAAAGCATGATTTAAAAGAGGATTCATAGACATACATTTCACAGGTACCATCATTATCAATATAATATGTTATTACGATAATAATGAGGTAATTTTTTTAGGGGAGGATAACATAATATAATATTTATATAAAGGGAATAAATTATTGAGGGGTTATAAACTAGTTCACACATCCCATTCAGGTATTTCCAGAGGATGTAGATTGCTTCTAAAGGGATATGTTTCTATGAAGGGGATTATGTTGAGATTGTTTCCAAGGTAATAGAACTAAGAATAATTGGATCCTAGAAATGATACAACCCAGAGAGTAGTTCCAAGAAAAGAAATATAGGTGAATTCATACACAAGAATGAGGTTATAGTGATTTGTTTCACAATTTATAAGAATAAAAAAAGTTTATACATATAATAAAGTAGGATAAATGGTCTCCTTTGTAGGTTTCATGGGTGATGTATCCCCCGAGTTATGGGAACGGATTATGGTTCTATCTAGTATGGTGTAGGGTGAATATTCAACCTAGTATTGAAATGAGGTAATATGGAAACTTGGTGTGGAACTACACGAATATGGAACCTTTGTATTGGTTAAGGTGAAATATCACCCTAGTTATAATTTAGGGTAAGGGATCTTCATAGTATAAACCTCCCGATGTGAATTGGGTATGTGGGGACCAGGTAATGCACTCCTATGTTGAGATAGGTGATCTAAAAACTACTCTAGTTTCTCAAGGATGGGGTTCTTCAACCTAGTCTTCAAAGACCATATGAGGAGTTTTATTTCATTATGGTGGAAAACTATATATATTCCCATTAACAATGAAAAAAAGTCCCTTAACAGTGAAAAAAATATTTACGGTCTTTAGCACCGTTAATGGTGGATTATTTTTATCAGGACTTTAATTAGATTGGATAAAGGCCCCTTATATAAGATATTTCAATAGCACTAATAAAGGGGTACTTTATCCAACATGTAATATTGATTATAAAGGCCATTCATAGTGGAGTGTGTTGTTTTTATAACAGTACAGTACAATAACCTATAACATGTATAAAAAATATATAATTTAATTGAAATAATTTTTACATCCTGAATACAAAAAAAATAATATTTATATTTTGAACAATGTTTTTTATAATTACATTTACAATTTATATCGAAAAACATTTAAAAACATTAATTTTTCATTATATTTGGAACCCACTATACCCTCTCAATAAATTCCACCAATGGTATCAGTTTCAAAAAAAAATCATCCCAACCCAAGAATAAGAATCCACCAATAGAGGAATACAATCCTTATGATATAAATGGTATAAAGAAATAAATCTAACTTTAATATGGTATAATACATTAATAAAATGTCAATTTTATATAAAAATACACACATAGAGTTATACTAGTCACACTAAGGGTCGTATTGTTGTGATATTGATTCGTAGATGTCAAAAATTAGTTAGGTATCTTTTTACAAATGTATCCAAACAATCCGAATTCATTTTATAAGTTTTGATTATGTCAAAAGTTAATTTCACGATGAATAATCTCAAGGTTTAATAAAGACACACTTGTAGTTATATAGTTCACCCCATGCACCAGATTGAAGTGTTTGTAACTCCTATACATCACATATTACTTGTGGATAGTTTTCCTAAAATATGAACAAAATTTGAATTTGTTTTCATAGTTTGTATTATCTTTAGGTTTTTTTACAAAAAATTCATTCCAAAATGTAGATAGAAATATTGAGTAATTGCAACCACATCGTGTGCCAATTTTACATGAAACTACTTCTTGCACATCAGAATGAATTATGAATTGTTTTCCTTAATTATCAAGACAATATGAGGAACTTCTCATGATTATCAGTGATTGAAACACATTTTAAAATAAATTTTCAATTTTAAACTCATAATGGACACTTGGAGTCCAACTGGTTAAACCATGTGATGGATTGATGTGTGTTTGATTCTTAAATGTCACAAATGACTCACGGGTCATTTTATTAATGTATCAAAAAAATTAAAATGTTATTTATTGGTTTTCAATCGGTCACTGGTTCCTTTTACTTAAATTAATATCAATTATAAATAAAAATCCACACTTGTAGTTATAATTGTCAAACAATGCATCAAATTTATGTTAGGTTGATTCATACACATCACAAATCACTTATAGACCTTTTCCTGAATTATCAAAATAATTTGAATGAATTTTATTAGTTTTTAGTATTTAACTTTTTCTTTTTTCTAAAATTAATGTTAAATTTAAAAAAAAGACACACATGGTGTTATAATGGTAACAAAATACATCATATTGAGGTGTTATTGATTCATAAATATCACAAATGACTTAGGGATTGTTTTCGTACTATATCAAAACAATCTTAATGGGTTTTCCTTACTTTTAGTATGTCATTTGTTTTTTACAAAAAATAATGTCAATTTTAAATAAATTGACAGAATTCGAAATATACTTGTCAAAATGTGCACAATATTTAAGTAAGTACGGTTCATACATGCCCAAAATGATTTCTATGTCATTTTATGAAAGGATGAAAATAATTATAATGAATTTTCCAAGATTGTTTTAAAAAAGTTGTGTTTCTTTATTAAATTGTCATTTGAAACTAGAAACATTCACTTTGAGTCATATTGGTCACATCATGTGTTAGTTTTGCATTAAAAAGCATTCAAAAAGTCCAAATTGACTTATGAATATTTCACTTAAATAATATAGATAACCAGAGCACATTTATTTTTGTTTTGAGTGATTGATAAATGTTTTGAAGTAAAATGACAACTTTGAAATGATAACAAACACTACGAGTATTATCGGTCTCTCCATTAATGGGAATAAGGTACAAGTGATTCCTAGTTGTCAAAATTGTCTTATGGATCATTTTACTAAAGTCCCAAAAAAATATGAATTTTCTTTCTTGGATTCAATTATGTTACATATTCTTTTTACTAAAATTAATGTCAATTTTAAATAAAAAAGAAACACATTCAGTCATACCAGACACTCTGTGCATCAGATTGATGTTTGGATGATTCATAGAGCTCGCATATGACTCATGAATCATTTTAATAAAGTATCAAAACAACCATAATTAATTTTCTTGGTTTTCATCAATCCACTTATTCCTTATACATAATTTAATGTCCATTTTCACATAGAATTATATTGGTCACATCGTGCATTAGATTGAGGTGAGGCCAATTCCTACATGTCAAAAATGTCTTATTGATAAATTTAAAAAATTATCAAAATAATAGTAATTTTTTCGGTTTTTAGAATGCCACTTTTTATTTAAATGTTATATGAAAATGGGAACACATACATTGAGTTATATTGATCATATCATGTGTCATTTTTACATTATAATACTTCTTACAATCAAATATGACTAATTACCTATTTTACTAAATCATAAAGTTAATCATATCATGTTTGTTTGTTTTTTCACGAGTGACACAAATTTTGATCATAAATGAAACTTTTATATGATAATAATCACTTTGAGTCATACTGGTCACACCGTGTGTAATATTATGTTAATAGTGATTCCTACATGTGAAAAATTAAATATGGATCATTTTATAAAAGTACTAAAACATTCCTATTGAATTTTATCTATTTTCAATATTCCATTTATTCTCTTTTACTAAAACTAATTTAAATTTTAAAGAAAAAGTCACACTGTGATTCATACTGGTCAAACATTGTGTTCGATTGAGATGTGGTTGATTTTTACACATAAAAATTTATTTTTCATTGTTTTCCTAATGTATCAAAACAATCTGAATGCTCTTCCATGGGTTTCGTTATACCCATTTATGTTTTAAAAAAATGAATTTCAACTTTTAATAAATAAAGACTTATTGATTTATACCGATCGCACTATGAATCTGATTGATTTGAGTTTCATTACTACCCATAGAAATCAAATATGGATCATTTTACTAATGTATAAAAACAACTAGAATGCATTTTCTTAGTTTTCAGTTTGTCACTTGTATTTTTTCTTAAAATTTTATTTGAAACATGAAATCGACACATTGATTCATGTCGATGGATTTATCTATTTTTATGTTATATTACTTCAAACATGCCACAACTAAGTTATTAATTATTTTCTTCAATTATCAATACAATCTGATATTGTTTTTTGGTTTAATGTGAGGGAAATGTTTTGAACTAAAATGAAAATTTTGAACTGATAACAGACACTCTGAGTCAAACCTGTTATACCATATATTTGAATGAGGTGAGGATTATTCGAACCCATACCAAAAAAATTGATGATCATTTTATTAGTGTATTAAAATTATCCAAATGTGTTATCTTGGATATAATTTTGTCACATGTTATTTTTATGAAAATTAATGTAAATTTTATATAAAAACTATTTAAGATATACCTATTTCACCATGCATAAAAATGAGGTTGGATTGATTCCTACATGTTATAAATTACATAAAAAATAATATTCCTAGAGTATAAAAAAAATAAAATGTGTTTTCTTGTGTTTCAGTATGACACATTTCCTTTTAACTAAAATTAATGACAATTTTAAATAAATAGACAATCATGGAATTATACCGGTCACACCATGAATTTATTATGGTGAGGATAATTCTTAAACATCCCAAATGTCTTATAGATAATTTTCTTAAACTATCAAAATGATAAAAATTAATTTTATCAATTTTGAGTACGTCACTTATTCTTTATAAAACAAATTAATGTCAATTTATAAAAAAAGACACATGTGGAGTCAAATAGGTAACACCACATGTCTGATTGATGTGCGGTTGATTACATCATTCAATCAATGACTTAATTATTATTTTCCTCAACAATAAAAAAATAGAAATGAATTTTCTCAGTTTTGAGTACGTCTATTGTATTTTTTACTAAAATTAATGTCAATTTTAAATATAACGACGCACCTTGAGTCATATTGGTTATACCATTACATTGAATATATTTGTATAACCTTCAACACAACATATTGAGTTCATGTTCATATCTAAAAAATATTCATATACTCTTCTTGTTTTCAAAAAGGAAAAAGGTTTAAAAAACTAATGTATGTTAACAACATAGATAATGAATTTAAAATTTCTTATAGAACTACTATTATTTTATCAAGTGGTTTCCCATATTTTTCTTAGAATTATTTCATTTATATCATTGAAACGTCACCCAGTTGTAAATTTTATTGGAATATAATTTTTTTGGTATATTTTTCATTTTTGTTCCCCCAATTATGTGATATGGAGAATCTGATTGAGTGGGAAAAATTCTTGATAATAAAACAAGAAGTGGAACCCATATAACTTTCCTCAGACCTCAAGTAGGCCCCATATCACTTAAAACATTTCTATTATGGAATTATAGGTATTATACTCACCATATTCTTCTTATGTGTGTGTCCCCATAATGTATAAACCACTAATCTACAAATATTATGCACCTAGTTCCCCAATGTGAAGTGAAAAATGTGAATAGGTTTTGAATTTAGTTACCCAAAAATATCGATTATCCAGTCTCCATAAATATACAAATAGTCCCCCCATTCCTCCATTTTTAATGAATTCTAATTTTATGAAAAAATTATATTTGTTATACACTTCCATGTCCCGTAACTCCTTTTTCTCAAGTATTTTTATTCCCTTAATGGGAGGGGTAATTCTGCCATTTGAATGAAACATAACATACACTGAAACAGATAAAAAAGTATATATCTAGACAAATAAGAAGAATATAGTGAGAAGGATCTATAGAAGCCCCTAATAGACCTAGTTAAAGAGACATGGGAATTCTACTTGTGGTACAAGTGATGTAACTAGAGTTCCACTATTGGTTCTCTTATCAAGAAATTTCCTTACTCAATAAATGTATCTATATATATCAAAAAAGTGGATCACCATAATGAAAAATATACCCCCCAAATTTATATACCAATAATATTTAAAAGATGTGGGAGGGGTTGATGTTATTAATGAAATATTTGTAAGGAAAATAAAGAAATCACATGATCAAATAAGAGTTTTACTATATGAAATTATATCTTTCTGATCAATCCAACTAAGAAACGTCTATTTTTTATTAACCTGGGAAACCCTCGCTACTAAAAATTCAGTTTAAGATGAAATGAATATTTGTTCTTAAATTTATAATTAACTGCAATGATTATTTTCAATATTTATTTTATAATAGGAGATATTAAAACATAATTTTAATTATTTTAAACATTGTTCATACCACAACCAATGGTAAAAATGTTTTTTCAACATCAGTTATCATAGTATGCTCTGTAAAAAACTCATTAAAAAAATTCAATCCGATTTTCCTTATAATAATTTTTTTATTCCCTCAATCCAATTGACAAAAATCCTAATTTATCTCATATGGGAAAACAACCCCACCTTCAATTATTTCTCCCTTCATCTTCTTCTATTGTCGACCATATTCCTCCACCATCAACCATATTATTGCACCACATCATCCCTATTAAATTTAATGTCTCCCATTTTCTATAGATGAAATCCCTCCCCATTAATCATCAACAAGCTTCTACCGTTGAATTCAATTTTTTTAATGTATAATTACATTTTATATTATATTTTAAATTTCCAATTATTTATAAAATATGATGAAAAATTGGTTCATTCAGAGTGTTTTTTTCTTATTAAAATTTTTGATTTTATTTTTAAATACTTTTTATATATTTTTATAAAACTGTAACATGATATAGGTCTTGTTTAAATTTAAAATTCATTCCCAAATTGTTTAAATGAATTTTAATGAATTATTTCTGAGGTGATGTAATCATTCATTGATGGTCAATTAATTTTATAGATAAGGTTCTTATTTTATTATGTGAATCTATGTGGTTTTTATTTACATAGATATGGATATGATTTTTTTATTGAATTAAAATTTATAGAGATTACATGAAAAAATAAATGTTATTAAGTTAATTAATTTATGTTTCAAAGTTATGACTTGGACAAGTATTGTGTAACTCACATTTAATTTAAAAGGTGAGTTAATAATATGTTTTGAAAAAAAAATAGAAAGGGTATTATACATGTTCAAAAGGAATTATAATTTTATATATAATTTTTAAATTTATTTTTCATAATTTAGTTCAGTTAAAATAAAAATTTGAATATCAATAATATATATATATATAGTTAATATATGGTTATATATCTAATATATATATATCATTCATCTTGGCCCGTACAGGTTTGGAAAATAATACTTATTGGAAGGTTGATTATTTTAAAAATTTGTTGTTTGTCTATGGATTAATGAGAAATTGATGGAACAATAATTTTTTCAAATATTACATTGTAATCCATTTTTTTCATCTCCATATTTTCATTATAAATGAAAATTTTCTAATTTATATGGTTTTTTTATATTTTTATAAGTAATTTTAATAATCCTTTAAAATGTATTTCAATGTTTTAATTTTAGTTTACACTTATTTTCTTCTTCTTATTATTTAGTATTTCCACTATAAATTATAGGGTCAATATTATTTCAGTATGTGTTAATTTTATTAAAATAATTTTTAATATTGTTTGTATTAGTTTTAATATTATAGATGATTTCATCGATATAAATAATATTAATTTTGATAATATTATCATTAATTATATTAGTGTTGATATTATTAATGTTAATATTTGTTTTAATATTATTAATATTAATATAATTTTTGATATTATAAAAATTACATTTTCTCTTAAGATTAGTAGTCTAAGAAAGCCTAGGCGGTGGGAAAAAACTTCCCATATACATTCAATAAAAAGTTTAACGTGAATGGTTAACAAAAGAGTCTATTGGTTTTTATAGACATTAACACACACCCTAAAAAGCTGAAAATAAATAAAATCAACACAACAGAAAAAATATGATAAAGTTTTATCTTCCACAACCTTTTCTGAGAGTGAAATATACACCATGATTTCCTCTAATAAATGTGTAATTTCAAAAAATAAATAATTATTAGCTATGTAGGAAAACAATCCATAAAATCACCATAACAATACTAAGGTATCTATGTGGATTTTGTTAACGCGAATACTGGTTACCCAGAGGGAGTGACATTAAATCAAAAAAATGTAAAGATTATGTTTCTTAGTATATGTAATTTCATAAATCACTACCTAAATATCATCTAGAAAATTTATAAAAGACCCAAGGTAGTGATAGATGAAACTCTTAATCAAGCCTCTATCGGTTCTTAAAAATAATAATATTTATATTACTCTTTAAATTAATTAAATTAATAGTTATATTACTATTAATAATATTCACTTTTTGAAATTTATTAATTTATAATTTAATATAAATTATTTTTCTTTTCATGATATACATGAACCTTTAATGAATTGCTCATTTAAAAAATAATTTAAAATATTGAAGCTATTTGTATTGAATAAATATTATAACATTTGATGCATATATGATAATGATGATGATTATTATTATAATTGTTGTTTTAATTGTATTAATTATCATTATTGATCCTTTTTAAAAATTATTATCTTTTAATTTTTTTCAATAAACAACAATTTTAATTTACAATTTCAAAATTCAGATACTTTTATTATTTACTCAGTAGTTCCATCACAGTCACTCGAGTAAAACACCATGTATGACCCAAGACCAATGATCCCAAAAGAAATATCAACACAACCATATTCAAATAGAGTCCTCGAAATACCCAACCACATCATCAAAAAACAAGAAAAACCCAAAACATCACAACTCATATGAGAAAATTTGGAATACCTAAGAATGTACACACATCAAAAATTGAAATTATACTCAAACCATCTAAAAATATAAAGGTATGATCTATTAGATCAAATGACACACAAGAAGTTTATCCTCAAAATAGTAAAAGTAAAATACTAAAAAATCATAATCAATAAATCCCACATCCAAATAAACAAAAAAACTATTCTCAACCCACAACTTAAATCCAAAGAGATTTCCAGAGGCATAGAACATGACTAAAACATTCTATTTGATTTTTTTTAAATTTCTCACTTTTAAAATTGATATATAATGGTAATCATTAAGAAAATGGAAAAATACAATAATTTACTATAAATTCCAGTACCATATTTTGAAAACATTTAAACCCTATTACATCGCTCATGAATCATTCCCCATTTTCCAAATAACTAGTTCTGAAAAAAATTCTACAAACAAGAAACAGAGAAACAAAACTATTTTCAGTCATCGCATTCTTCCTTGAAACTAATAATGATAAAAAAATTATTTTTTAGAACCATTTTCTTAATCACACACATTTTCATAAAAATAAATAAATTCCTATGATTCTACATAAGAATCAATATAAAATACACATACTTATTTTATAATAAAATTTATCCACTTTCAACCATGAGATATACATTATTTATTTTATGAAAAAATCATTTTAGTTACATAACCTTCACCTTTTACTATAAATATATAATTTTTAGAAGGGACAATGGAAATGAATGACTTGAAAAAATGGATCAGATGTCCATGTTTTTGTCATACAAATAATCCTTTGAGTTATATGAAATAATGTAGTCAGGCTCCACAAGTTTTTCCAGACAATCTAGGTACATTAGTTACCTACAATTCAATTATCATTCCCCCCAATTAATAATATATTACAAATGACTGAAAAAGATCAATACACCTTCAGTTTAGAGGTAAAATATATAGAATCAATAAAATATAAAATCATGAAATAAAACATAATATAATCATTTCCATAGATAAATAAGGTTCCCTTAGGAGTGGTGGTGATTAGGCACTGACCCATGACCAACCTTATGATCCCCAAAGACCATATATCCATCTATTACTCATCCCAAATAACAAGGGTACTTTAACTACCATGGTCCACTGAAGATTATAGTTTTATATAACTTATTTTACAATACATTAAGAGTTGTCTCTCCATAGGGATCCCGAGTTGGTTTGTGATATCCCCAAGGTTCATTCATCATCACTATGGGGTGACGTCAAGTTCCATAGGCATTATAATTTTCTACTGAAAATGATTTATCCCATAAAGTTGTTCAAGTGAAAATAAAATTAATTTTAGGAAAGAACCATATATACATTGGAAGACTACTTTATAATAAAATTAGTATGTAAATATAAAATAAATTAAACAGAACTAAACACAAAAATAAAATAAAATATTCATTCCCTTATCTCACCTCGATCTTTCCCCCTACCACAAAAATGTTACCACATAAAATTACCTCCTTTCCTCTCATAGAAATTTATACCCTATATCAATAGAAATGAATAAAAAATCTTCTATTTTCATGTGATAAAATAAAATAGAAAAAATAAAATTCAAACATATATCCATGGTAATATACAATTCACCATCGAAAACTACAATCACAATGCCCCAAAAGTACTAATAAAGTAATCAGAAACTGAAACTAAGAAGTAATGATTAGTTAGACTCCCATCACTAGGAAAAATTGGGAACACACATTGTTTACCCAATCTATGCATTTACCATGCACCCCCTCACTAGGAAAAATAGGTAATATCCACGGTCGATCTACATGGTTAAGATAATTCTTCCCTAATCTTCTAAAATGGACATGACTAGAATTTTAAGACCCAAGAAATTTAATGTGGTGTGTTCTTGTTCAAATTTTGGTTTAAATCCATTAAATTTTTTTAATAAACTATTTCCAATGATCATGAGGAGTATCAGGGTTTTCATTAGGGATCGGGACATGAATTAAGTGAAAAAGATGCCATTAGATGCTTGTTTCCCAGTTGGCACACATTTATTAGTAATTGTGCACCAGAACCATGCTTTCCTAAGGATGTGTTTAATAGTTGGTAAAACCATTTCTAGGGGAAGGTGGAACAGTGTGTCCTACAACAGCTCTATCCCTCATGGTTAACACACTATTTTTCAAACTATGTGGGCTCTCTTGGAGGTTTTACAACTTGGCCCCACTTTGAGATATAGGGTAGCGTATAATTGGTGCATGGTTTGGCCAACTATGCAACCAAACCATGAACCTCACTAAAAATGGGAAAATTTACCATTTTTTCCCTCATTATGAAATAATACGTATGATATATTCTTTCTACTTACTCCTTCAATAGCTATGGATTATGATATTTTCCTCCAAAAGTTCACAAGGATCGATATCACTCATTTATAAGATGTTTAAAGTACCATTGGATACAAATTAAATCTATAGGTGATTCTTACATGCCTCTTTGCTTATTTTTATGGATTAGGTATTTTTGAATTCTTCATATTTTATCAAAGCTCTATAATCATCTTTTTCTATTGTATTATTTGTTTGGGAAAGAAATATGGTTTTTTTCAAATCAAATGCTAAAGTTAAGCGTGTTGTTTTCTACAGAATAAAGTAACATTCTATAAAAGTTATATCACATAGTATTGTGGTTACATTTATGTGTATGTGGTTTTTGATATTATGCCATTGGGATTTTCGTTTGGGTTTTTATGGTTGAAATGAGGAATTAATTATTTCATCGATGAATTGAACCCCACAAGATTCCTGTTGGATGCATTGTGGATGATTTTACCAGGTTAATTGTCACCCAATGGATGTTCCCATTTGTTGAAAATATAATTGATTTTTTAAGTATGGGATTGAATTTTTGTGAGATATATCCATTGATAAATATTTTGATATGTTAGATTTTGGTATGAAAAAGAACTAATTTTAATGTTTTCTAGTTGTTGACATAACATAAGGGTGTGTTTGGTACAATGATAAATGTGTAAATGAAATATGGGTTTAAATGGTAAATATATCAATTTTATAAGGATTTAAAATGATAAATGTGTTATTGGGATAATTCAAATTAATGGAATATGTGTAAATGAGTTTTCAATTGTGAATGATGTTTGTTTTAATTGATATATGAAATGAAAAATAAAAATGTGTTAATGGTTTAATCCATGAAGATGGTATATGTGTTGAATGAAGTATAGTTTGTAAATGATAAATATGTTCAATGTGTTATGTTTTTTTACATGGAATTTGTCTTGAATGGTTAAATAAGCATATAAATATGGCTTGGTGTTATGTGGGGCATAGTTATTATAGATCTACACCCATGGTTTGGGTTAGAATAAAGCTCTAAACCACACACCTAAATGAAAGGTTTAGGGAGTCATACTGAGGCTATATGCCCCGAACAAATGAATTTCATGTGAATACCTATAATGAGGCTCTGAGGTAAGTGAAATGTTTTTGTGTGTGTGATGTTATCCGTAGTGATGTAGGGAACTAGATTCATACCCATTATTTATAGCTTATATAATTGGAATAGGTTGATGTGTATTTTATGAAAATGGTTAACCCATGGAACAAATGAATAATGTTTCCAAGGTGAACCCTGTTGACCAATGGATCCACATTTTTTATATGTTATTAGGCTTATCCATTTATTACCTTCATAAACAATATATTTAGTGTAGATATATTTTAGACACCATTGGTGGGTC
Organism: Viscum album; assembly: GCA_963277665.1. NCBI lineage: Eukaryota > Viridiplantae > Streptophyta > Magnoliopsida > Santalales > Viscaceae > Viscum > Viscum album. The sequence goes on from OY728137.1 coordinate 122,017,887, forward strand.
CTCACGATTTATAATCACACCCAAATCCGGTCACCATTGGGTACCCAAGTTAGCTTCATGGTTTCTTATTAGGATAAGGGTTGGGGCCCTATTCTATGTGGTTGATTTGGGAATGGGGTTTGAATAGATGATGGATCCAGGCATGGATCTAGGGAAAATTTATGGGATTCTTTATTTGTTTATTTATTTTGGGGTTTCCCAACACTTGGAATTGTATGACATGAAATAACATATTTACTATTTGGTTATGGGACTGTACGATGTTTTGGGAAGTGGTTTAGTGATGAATGATTTGGTTTATTGGTATCCTTTATTTCATATTTTATAGGTAGCGTGTTTCTCTAAAAAAGAGGCTATATTCTCCCCATCTGTTCTATTTGACCCTCAATGATAGTTTGAAGCCTTTGGCCTATGGTAGGTGCGTCTAAGGTCATGTTGAGACCCAACTCAGGGAACAGGATAATGTGGCTACCGGGATAGGAAATCATGAATAATTATTTGACTCTCCCTTGTTTGTTTCATAGTTATGCTAACCGTGTAGGCTAAACATGCTCTTGACCCCAATATTGAAAAATTTGAATATCTCACATGGGATGCACCCAAAACTAAACGATAAACAAAAAATAAATAATTAAATTAAATTTTAATAATAATAATGATCTAGATGAGACACATTCTCACATGATCAATATTTTGTGTGGGTGAAAAACATTGACTTCTCATTTTTAAAGAAACAAACAATTGATAAAGACATAAATGTATAGATGAAATTGTAAATATTTATTGTCCACCTATTAGAGATTACACAAAATTAAACATAATATTAACGTGATGCATGTTAATAAATTTTTTTATTTATTATTTTATCAAAATATTTATAGATAATAATAGTAATACTATGTTTGGATGGAAATATTGATATTACTACCAATAAGAATATGTTTTGAGTATGTTCCCACTTCTATAGGAATGTGTAAATACTTTAGCCTCGATTGTTATACACTATCTCAGAGGGAGAAATTAGTATTTTTAAAATGTATATGTGGTATTAATGTCACTAAGGGGGAATCATTAAATGTAAAAAAAATGTGTGCCCCTAAAATATTTAATGTTAATAGGAATTAAATATCATGATGATGATGAAATGATGCAACAAATAATTTTAATATCATTACATGAAATTTTACCCATCCATGTCATAATTACTATCATCAGGTTGTATTAATTTTTCAATTCCATTTATTATGATGTTCTTAATTTGAATTTTAAAAAATAATGGATAAAGAATCATTTGATATACATTTTCATTTAGAAACATAATTTTCATTCATTTTGTTGATATCATTATATATTTAATGGTTTATTGGTTCAACAAACAAATCTATGTCTACCTATATACATATATTGAATATATCATATTGAAAGTTTTTGGAAGATATTAAATTGGTATGTTATAAATCCACATCGACTATATGACTCTATTATTGAATAGTATATTTTTTATGGGGTGACAGAGTTCTATATTGAATTTGTAGTTAAAGATGAGAAATCCTATTTTTCTATATCTCACAATGGGTGATTTTCTTTATGGAAATGGGGATCTATGGCATGAAAAGAAGGTCTCAGATAGGTGATAAGATAATTTTCGACATTTATACTTATTAGATAACATAAATGAGGGTAATTTATATGTAACATCACATATTAATGCATTCAAAAAATTTTTTATGAAGAAGAAACACATTTGGGTACATAATTAGATTAAAAAAAATATCTCATGGTTTAAGGAGACCACGACTCCTGTATCAGATGTATGAGAAACAACGAGATAATTAGCTGGTAACCCATAATAAAACGTGAAAACATGGTCATGGAATGATATTAAAGGATATATATTTTATACCAATGACCATGAATTTTAAAATTTTGTTTTTAATAATGGTGTAATAGTATTTATTGTAGAATTAAATATACAAATTGTAATAGATAAAAAACTAATCTGTACTTCTACTTCAAATTATAGTGTTTTTTAAGATATATTGAAGATTGATTAAGTAAAATATTGAGTTCTTGAACTCATATGTATCTAGATTTTTCGTAATAATTGAATTAAACATGATGAATTTTGAATTAAACATGTAGATCTGGATATGTTGGGATACATAGATAACCTTTTATAATGGAAATTCCTTTCAAAAACATTCTATGATTTTAAACTATGAAATGATTGGTTTTATATAATTATTGAATGTAAAAAAATACATTTTCAATGAAAAATGTTAAGGATGATGATAACCAATGTGAAATCCCTACATCCCTCATAAGATTATAAAAGTATACCAAAATCCATGAAATAGACATGGTTCAATATATATAGAACGATCATTAAGAGATAATACGGGAACACAATCCATTAGTAAAATATTAATAGTACCTGAACAAGATATTTATTTCCTTTTTTAACTATTCATGTTTTAAAATATATGAAATATGTGAAATATATATTTATATTCTATTATTTATTTAAATAACTTTTTTTAATAGATGAATTTTTTTAATACTCTAAAATGCATTACATATTGAAAAAAGTTGTATTTTGATATTGTCATCATTTTTTAATAATAATTAGGTTTTTTCCCATATATAATTTTATATCTCATAAATTTTTTAAGAATTTTTCTTACGAATTTATGTTTAATACATTGATTAATACGAAAAAATGTCCATTCTGTTTAGTTTTTTGTTCACTATTTTCCAACTTTGTATATACTTCTTATTTCTTATGTTAGATTTATATCAATTTTTATAGAATATTTTTTATTTCTATTCACATGAATATATCTAATTAAACTAACGATTCATATATATTTTCTAGGAAGGAACCCCTTATAACACTGTATTATTTGTTTTTTAAAAACCATGTTCTATAGAGTATACAATATGCAACACCATGTCTAAATGAATAGTGGAATATATATATTCAAATATAAACATTATAAACTAGTCATTAAATTAGTATGTATGTATATGATAAACTAATATATGAATTTTAGGAAAATGGACAACTATTTATAAATGTGTGGAAAAATTCCACGTAAATAATCACCTTTTTTTAGTAAAGTAAATATATTATTAAAAATATGTTTTCTTCAAAAATGTATTTTTATTTTTTTCATGATAAAATATTAAAATAAATTTATGGAAAACTATGAAATTTTATTCGATAAAAATGATATCATTTTCGATTATATCAAATTAAAAATCTCTTATTTTGAAATTAATATATTTTTCTGAAATGTTTGATTTTTCAACGAATAACAAAAAATGTACTATTTTTTAGGAAAGAACATTTTATTTTAATGTTATTTCATATTTATATTTTCTTATTAGTTATATTTTATTAAATATAATATAATTATAGTCATTATAATGAATTTTATACCTAAAATTGGTATGATATCAATTTTATACAGTAAGAGGTATTAATCTAAAAATCGTTTCTAGTGCATTTTGTGAGTTTAATTATAAATTAAATTATTTCACTTGTGTGAATTTAAAATTGAAAAATAAATTATATATTTTTATTAAAAAGGTTAAAATTTGGTAAATATTTTCCTTTTATTTTTAGTCATTAAATATAATTATAATAGTAGATATTTATTACCACAATAAGGGTAAATCGCCTAATTATGGAAAAAATAATATTATAAGGACAATATATTGAATATAAGCCCCACATTTATCCTAATAGAAGATTTTTTTTAAATTTCCATCAAATTATTTAATATATTGCCTGTTTTTTCCGTATTTATTTAGGTTTGACATTTAAAATATTTATATAAAATATAAAGACTGAAAATGTCATTTTCTTTCTTTTAATAACTATAATATTTTATTATAGGTTTAAAAGGAGTTTGTGTTATATTATAAATAGTAATTTGAAAAATAATTGACTTCTCTATAATCATAATTTATTTTCAATTTATGGTAATTAAATAATTACTTTAAATGCTTATGCAATGCTGACAAAATATTAACTCAATAAATAGAAAAATAAAACCGATGATGTTAAAAACAATAAAAGTTATTTAAATTTATTGAATTATTGTTTTCAAAATTATTAGATAAATATAAAATGTTATTTATATTTTAAATTATTATATTCAAATTCAAATACTGTCATGTGGATTTCAAATTCAAATTAAAGTAATAGTTCCAAAAATTACATTAATTATATTTTATAACGAATATTATTTAATTAAATGATTTAGAATTTATTAAATTAATATATTCGATTACATGATTTAGAAGTGAGGTAAAATATCAATCATGGTCCAATTATTTTAAAAATATCATTTAATATTTACTATCATTACCAATAAACCTTGAAAACGTTTTTATCACGATAAATGTCAAAAAGATTTAACGCTGGCTAAAAAAAGAGATAAGAATAAAAGATGACCTAAAACTATAAAAATTATATTATATGATAGTATTAATACCCATAATCTTCCTATATTATAATTATATATTTTTAGTTCCATTTGGACTGGGAAATTAATTTATTTTTATTTAATATTTTAAGAAATTCCATATTTGCATTTACCCTCACTTATAAAAGAGAACATCATATGCTCTTTTGTTCACTCTTAAAACAATTTTGGTATAGAAAATACCTTCCCAAATCCTTTAATTTATTCCCTTAACAAATTATACAGGCTTAATTTTTCTTATAAAAGCCACCTCAGATTACTTTTTGTGGAAGCCTAAAGTGGTTATCCGGAGAATAAGTATCATTTTCAAACGAGTTTTTTTATTTTTTTGTTCTTCCTCCAATTTCAAATATTATTCAACTATGATGAAATAATTAAAAAATTGTCTTATATATACTGATATGTTATTATGTTAATTTATTAACGTATATTAATTTCCTTTTCGATCAAATGGTAATAGAAACCATTGGTTATGTGTAAGATAGATTAACCCCTCCCAGATTGATGTAATCTGTTTTCCATCATCGCCATTCATAATTGGATATGATTATTTAGTTAATTTATCTAAAATATTTTTATGAAATAATAATTCTTTTGGAATTATAATTTCACATCTACCTTTTATCTTTAAAATTTTTAGGAAAATGATAGCATTAGTCATCCATATGTGTCCACTAACACCTATATGAAGCGATGTAATTATTTTTTAATTTTATATTGGAATAGATGGTACTAAAGAATTATTTAAGGGATGAATATGATATTTATTTATTATCAATGATTCTAATAATTTTTATTACTATTTATATTTCATTTTTTCCATCCTTTAAAAATGAATACAATGCTCTTATAGATATATGACTTACTATCTCCATGAACGGTGAAAATTATTTTTATATCTCTATAATTATTAAATTATTATAAATAAATTTATAATGAAAATATGTGATATTTATTACTTGGTTAAAATTTTGGATCCCATAGAACCATGATCAATATAAAAGGATCGAAACAAGCAAGCTTAAAACATTCATAAAAAACAAAGCAGTTATTACTCAAAATAATGATGTTAACAAATAATTGTCGATAAATAAGTTATTTAATACTATAATTAAATCATATATGGTATTATATATAATAATATATTTATGTAATAATTTTATAATAAATATATATTTATCATATAGAATGTTCATACACATATAAAAATGTTGAACCTGAGGAAAGCAGTTCGCGTCTAACTTTTTTTTGCTGGAGACTTATGGCATATTCAAAACTTATTTCATTAATGTGGTGTGTATAATAAACCATTAATATGATAAATCATTATTATATTTATATTTATTAAATCTTAGGTTTTATTTTATGTTTTATTTTATGTTTATTTCTTTCATGGTGTCTATGATTCAAAAGATACCACAATAGTAATGGTTTACATCACAATCATGTCATCATTCTATATTGTTTATGTTTAAGTATTTGTTGAGGAATTATTTTATATTTCTAAATTGAAGCCATTTATTTTATTTTTCTTTGGTTATTGCTATTAATTATTTTTTCCTTTCTTTTTCTTATCTTTATGTACTCAATGTACAAAAAATTATGTTTTTAAAGAAGTCCAACCATGTTTTTATACTTGGTTAAGAATATTTCTCTTCATTGTCCATTTTTTTATTTAATTTATATAAAAATTTTCAGGTTAGAAAAAATTTATTAATTACATTTTTACCAAGAATTTACTTTTACAAAATGTTTTAAAAGTAATCTTCTGGTCATTTTCTAAACGAGGTACTTTTTGACACTTTGAAAAACATGTGAATGATTTTTTTTAAATTATAGGAAATGAATGGAATTTTTCACAATAATAGCTACTCATTAGTAAAATATTTCACAAAATGTTAAAAGAATTCATTTCAATTAAGATTTTCTAATTATAATTTTGGAAATTTTTAGATTTTAAATAAGTGATTTAAAACTAAAAAGGGTATTTTCTCTAAAAGTTTTACCGTGAGATTTTAAAATTTTTTCATCTATATCATCTTAATTTTTTGAGTATTAAGAATTATAAAGGAAAAAATATTCTAATTACATCCAATATGTTTTACTAGATGGTTTATGATCAGCTTTAACTAATTGTTTTTATATATTCCATATTCTAGTTCTTCCAATATTGAAAATTATTGATTTTTATGGCATGTTAACTAAGTTATATTGTTTATTTATATAATGAATGCATTAGACTTACAATTTTATCGGTGGGGACAATAATTAAATATCCATTTAATGTATAAGAAGGTATGATGAGATAAACTATATTGGGTCTTTTGGATGAGGACTTACAGATTTATGTAAGAAGTCATGTCATGAGGCCTCAATGGTATTTTTTAGATGCTCATCATTATGATTTCCATCATTATGAAATAAGTTATTTAAGTACATTTAATAATTTTTATATTTATTATATCTATTTATATGTGTATATATTATGCACTTATTTATAACAAATAACTTAATCTTCAATTACTGATACCATTATATTCATCTATCTCAATTTATTAGTTAAGTTGAAGGAATTTTTAGTTATCTAACACGAAACCTTTATTATGTATTATTTAATCATGTAAATATACACTCTATGTAACAATTACTAGGAATTTGATCTCACCCTTATTTTATTTCCTTTAAAAAGATATGAATAAGCAATCTTTGAATATTCTCAGGTATATAAAATATGTACATTCACTATGATTTTAATTTTTTATTTTATAATTTATTATGATATTCAAGTATGTATCTAGTATACCAATACAAATATAGTATTTGGTCCTCAAGGATTCAATTAATTATATCTAGTACCAATTTTACATTGCAACTACTGTCTTTTGGATACTAGGGTTTGGACCATTATAGTTGGTATATATGTTGTTTAGTAGAAATCTTGATCACTAGATATAAGAAAACACATGTTATGGAATATTATTATATGATTGAAATTTAAGATCTGTATAGGTATAAGATAACATCTTAATTTTTGGGAAAAGTATTGATTATGTGGTATTAATAGAAATAAATACCTTTTTGGATATTACAACTGGATGCAGTTTTTTGTACAGATGCATCTAGAAGCACTATACCTGAAAACAGTCGAATGAGTATATCTTTGCAATAATTTTTATTTACAATGAGTGATTCATTAATTCACCCTTGGTTTTAATGTTTTAGGGGATATGCTTGGGTTATTTCATATTTTCACTATAAACCATCAAAAAGGATTTGAAGATATGACTATCATAGATGACCTAGGTTAATCCTAAGGTGTTATAGATTGAAAATAAGGTATCCTGATTTAGAAATCCTATTATTTATTTTAAATAATAGTTATTATTATTTTTGACATACATTTTTTTTAATTTACTGATTGGATAAAAACATTAGGAATGATTTTTGTGCTAAATTTGATTGATAATACACTTGTTTTGAGAAAACAAATGAGATAATAATTGAGCTTAATGATATTGTGATTATTCAAAACCAATTATGTTTATATATGATTAAAAACCTATTCCATAACAAATTCTTGGAACCCCCAAATTAGATAATGACGGAGTGCGCTATGATCTTTGGTTGTGGAGACCATAGAAGAAATAAGGGTTAATTTCCTTCATGTTCTAAATGTATGATATCCCATCTCATTATTACACATAATTTCATGATTTATTATATAATATTACACATAATACATCATAGAATATTGTTATGTTAAATTTCATTAGAAATTAGGCGCATTACATAACAAAATAAAATAATAATTATATCTATTCAATGAAATCCTTCTTAAATTTTCCATAATATTCCATCATATATAAAACTTCAAGGGATAAATTAGTGAAAAACATTAGAAATGGGTGAGAAATAATGCCCAGTATATGAATAAAGATGGAATAACATGAAGAAATTAATACATATTAGACAATTTTAATTTCAATTTTATATAAAATGGGTGAGAATAATAAACATGAACAATGAGCCATGATATAACATCAAAACATAAAGTAAAAATTTTAAATATGGCAAAAATATAAAATTTTTATGAGGACAAATTCCCTATCATGTTGTAAATACAATCTATAATCTCGTGCATGACATAGAAGGAGAGTAAAACATTACCCAAAGTACTGGAGTTGTTTATAATTTTGGGCACACCCGTTATAATCATTTTAATCTAATGCTTAAGTGTTAAATATAGATAATAAAAAAATAATTATTATTCATCAATTTTTATTAAACACTAAAAGAGTATGGAACATATAAATGTAAGACCCTAATAAAATAAGAATAATTGAACACTTGTGAACACCCTTGATACGTATTGGGTAAGGGAATTCACTGGCCTTTTTTGGCAAGGAAACCCATGATTAAATTTTTGCAGTGTAACAGGGGGATATAGATGTTCATAGAAGTGATTAATGAGAGTTGAAGTGGTGTCTCATAATCTAGGAATTTAATGGGCAATAGAGTGGATATTTAATAAAATGTACAAACATTAGTAAACAGATAAAAGGGAATAATATAATGAAGATTCTTGAATAAATATAAGAATGAAAAGAACTCATACCATGAGAGTTTGAATCAATATGGTTTAGAGGGGCTTCATGAGAGATTGGTGGAACCATGAGAGAACCTTAGAGTGGGTATGAAAGAGTATTTATGTTTTTTAAGGACGTTTAGTAAAGAGAATTAAGATATTTAAATGGTGAATATATGAAATGAGTTATGAATTCATTATTGTAAAGCCCCAGAATTTATGTGGATTTTTTTTGAATACATGGGAATTTTACGAGTCCACGAAAACTGATGACGCTTTATTCTGAGGCCTGGTGTGCTCGGAATCAATTTCTAATGTTTTGTTCAGGTACGTTTAGAAAACGTACGAGCGGGGTTTTATAACTTTTGAACTGGTACTTAGAATTAAAAATTGTGGGCACCGTTGAACTCACAGCGCCAGTATTCACTTAAGAAGACTTTCACCTCGACGACAGTTGGTCAAGAATGGAAGTTAGTTTTTTGTATTTTTGAATAAACATAATAAAAATAAAGTAGTGGATTTATTTTTATTCTTGTTGTTCAAAACATCCAAGAGGAGGTTTGAGGTTGGGTCCACCACACCATAACATCCCATGAGAGGTTATGGTGGTGGGGCCCACCTAAGTTCTAAAACACCTCTTCATGTCGAGTTAATGCGGTGGGGACCACCCAAGAACACTTAAACTCTAGAACTCCCCTCATTAATGAGGGAGATCTTCTTGATCTCCTTTGTAATTAATGGTGCCAACCCACCCCATTTAATTAATTAAGCCAAATAAATTAATTAAATGCCACCTTTTAAATTTCTTGCCAATGAAATAATAGATATTATAATATTTTATTTGGAACGTCTTTTCACTTTGGTCTTTTGGAGAGGAGATCTTTGGAGAAGAATAATTCTCCAATGAAGAGCGACCATCGAAGAACGAAGAACGCTTCATCCGCCAACGACATACACCTTATTCCTTCTTCAACCGGAATAAGGTAGGATTCTTTTTCCTTGAAGAATGTCAGTGTCAATGTCCTCGACTTCTTCTTTTCCGACTGCCACGAATCGATGTCCGCCTTTCCGTGACATTGTCAACGAACAACGAACTCAATTTAAGGGATTTGAGTTTGAATTTGTTCCTATTCTACAACGTTCAATTTTGGGTTATGTTTAGCCGATTTTTATCATAATAGCGCAGAGGGTGTGGGCCGTATGAACACGGCCCGACCACCCTCTTTTTTTCCTCGCTTTTTGAAGATAGTGATGGCACAATGGCGCCGCCGAAGGAGTGGGCCACGGCCGACGGGCCGTGGCGGAGCAACGGTGGCCGGTGTCGGGCCTGCCATGAAGGAAATTGGCGGTGCATAACCGCTGGGTCACCAGAAAGGCACTGCGCCATCACGCCGCGCGGATGAACGGGCCACCGCTGTGATCACAGGCGGCCTCCAGGCCGCTGGAGGGGCGCTATGTCATCGCGCCGTGCAAAGGAAGAATCTACGGCCACAACGGGCCATAGTGGTGGAGCAAGGGCACTCGCTGGGTCAGATGCCGATAGATTAGAAGCATTTGGACGCTCAGCTAGCTGGGAGGAGCGGGACCAGCGGGTCCCACATGACATGGACCGGCACCACCTGGCATTGGTTCGGCTCCCACCCGAATGACATAGTCGTTCGGGATTTCCAGGGGGTGCGCGGGCTCCCCCTAGACGCGGCTTAGGCGGACCCCCCTTGGGCCGCCAGGCCAGACCCAGTGCAGGCCGCCGGGCTGGACCCAGCACGGGCCGCAGGGACCGACATAGAGTGGGCCACCCCCAGGGGCCAGGCCTCCCCCACTGGCCGGGTCAGTCCCGCGGACTGGGTCAGAAACGCGGACAGGGTCAGAACCGCGGACCGGGTCAGACCCGCGGAACGGGTCAGACCCGCGGACTGGGTGAGACCCGTGGACCGGTGTAGACCCGCGGACCACATCAGACCTGTGGACCGGGTCAGACCCGCAGACCAGGTCATACCCCATTCTAGACCCATGTGGGGTCCGGTCGGTCCGATAGGGCCGAACCGGACCGGAACCCGTTTTGTCATATTTCCACCTTTTCGCCTATAACAAGGGCTATGAGTGTCTGATTGCTGAACCGTATATGGTGACAGAGGGATTGAAGCGATACGGTTCTTTTGGAATTCCCCACATGAGGTTTGGATGCAGTTGGGGGTACAGACGGGTTAGATAAATCCTAAATCCAACAAGGCCCTGAGAATAGAAATGACAATAACTCTCAGAATGGGCATCTGTTTGACGCACCGTTTGTCGTGTTGTGTTCCACATGATAAGAAAGAACTTCGGGATACATCAAATGGGGATGACATGGCAGTTGATGTATCGAATATTGCCTTGAGGATCATACCCTCTTGGAATCAAGCATGCTAGTGGAACCCTAGAGGCTGGCTGTGCACTGTTGAATGTTCCTGGATCATGTGTTGGTCCGATAGTTCTGATGATTGTTCATAGATCATGTGTTGGTCTGAATGTTCCAAATTATGTTCCTAGATCATGTTTTGGTCTGACATAATAGCTGGTCTGGGATCATGTGTGGTTCTGACCGCTCTAACGACTGTTCCTAGATCATGTGTTGGGCTGGCAGTTTTTATTTCTGTTTCTGGATCATGTGTTGGTCTGAAAGAATAGCTGGTCCTAGATCATGTGTTGTCCTGATAGCTTAGATGATTCAGAGGCTATATCTGATCATATTTATCTCTCTACATAATTTTTATACTTATGTGAGCTAAGTCAGTAACTTGTGTTTTCCTCATGATTGAGATAAATTACTAGATAAATTTTGTATATGTATGGGCATATACCTATGTGGGGTTATCTGTTGATTTCATACATTGTTGTTTATCCTTGTGGGGTTTTGTGAGATCATGATAGTCTCGGGCTCCATACTAAGTGTCTTTATACTCACCCCTGCATGGGCTATGCCCGCAACTCATTGTGTTGGTTTCAGATGAGGGACAACACTGACAGAAGCTAAGTAGAAGGACTAGACAGTACCCAAAGGTGGACCTTACGACGAGTCGGTACAAGGAGGAGACTGACAGATGTGGAGTGTCGAGGAGGCCATCTGTACCTACCCTTCAGTTAGGAACCCTGGAGGATGACCTAGTAGCTGCTTTAATTTTTCATTTGTACTTGTTTTTTAGTTGTACTGGCACTTTCTAGTTGGGATTGTATTTCCGGCCCCTTTACTTTTCATCACTCTTTTATACACATCTTTACTTAGTGTTTACTTTTAGCTCATACTCTGTCATGTGTCTATTTTTAGTTTACAAAGGCAATGCCTTAACAGTTTTAGGGATATATGCCTATGGTGCTAGTCGCCAGCCCCTGCCCTATGGAATGTGGGCTTGGGGTAGTCACGACACGTGCCTCGGGGGACGGGTCATGAAAAATTCATATCAGAGGAGTCAGTTCTACCATAGAACTTAGGACTTTGATCTTTATTTTCGGTGAATAAATAGTGGTAAGAGTACTATATATGGTTTTCAGTTTAGGGAGTCCAGTGTTGGTGAAGCGACAGACGTATCCATACACCAAGACCATCACTTCTGATTTCAGACTCAGTGCACAAAAACACTGATACCGTGTGTGTTACAAGAGTTTTCATTGTGATCTTTTTAAGTCAACTCACCAGGTAGAACTTACTGACCCTATCCAACCTATTTCTTTTCAGGATGCCTCTATTTAGACTGTCAGCTAGGGTTCTGAGAGTTGTACGAGAGGACAGCCCACCAAACAATGAGGCCTCAGTGCAGGACCCTGTTACAGAAGAGGCACCTATGTTACCACAACCCGTTGGCCCACCGATACCACCAGCCCCAGCAGCTGAGAGTGAACGCTGCATGAGCGCGTTGCATGAGTTCCAGCACCAGAGGCTGCCCAGGTTCAGGGGATAGATGGACCTACAGGAAGCTGAGGATTGGCTGGAGGCTCTGGTGTGAGTCTTTAGACTAGTAGGGACACCAGTAGACCTTACGATGATCCTTGCCATGAGTATCCATTAGGCAGCAACAAACATATGGTGGAGCCTGATACTCCAGGTACATGATAAGGTGACACAAAACTAGGCTGACTTCAAGAGCCTATTTTGGGCATCATTTGTCCTAGAAACCCTATGTACGGTGCGGATACAGGTGCTACTACATCTACACTAGGGTAGCATGATTGTGGCATAGTACTCAGCAAGGTTCACCTACCTCTCACGTTACACCACATATATGGTGTGGGACCCATTATTCAGGGCCTAGACCTTCAAGAAAGGTCTCATACGAGAGATTAGAGCACCAATGATCTCACTCAGCATCCCGACTCAGGTGGGGGTGTTAGAGAGAGCCCTCCTAGTGGAGAGTTTCCTTACTGAGCAGTCACCAGCAACGAGACCCACCACCGGGCATCACGTAGCAAAGTCTTATACAGCTGGAAGAAGAAAGATGTTATAGAGGTCCAAGTGGATGAGACCATCTGGTGGATGGCCTTAGGATACAAGTTTAGTTCTGCGGGGTACACAAGATAGAGCGAGTCATGCTTGGAGCAGACAATGCTACACTTGCGGTGGTAGGGTCACATGTCTCATCACTGTTCGACCCGCCATACAGATTATCAATAGATAATTGAGGGACCTCCCAGGAAGAGGCATTGGTTCAATCAAGGCAGACTGTAGGGAGAAGGCAGACATGGCAGAGGAGCTAGCCATGCAGCTAGTGGTGGACGAAGATTCGAGGTGTTACCCCCACCACCACCAGGAGGTCCACCTCGACCTCAGGGAGCATGTGGACAGAGGAGTGCTCATCCCCAGGAAGCTGAGGCATACAACCATAGCGCTCGAGAGATGATTCGAGGTACAATCTCTATCTAATATAGTATAGATGTAGTTCTTATAGACACATGTTCCAGTCACTCTTTCATTTCCACTGACGTCATTCAGAGCTCGGAGATTCCGACAGAGCAGTTGGCTCGATCCTTACGGATAGAGACTCCTATGGGAGCAGACTAGACGATTACGCCATAGTGCCGAGAGTGTGAGATTACTATAGGAGGCGAGAGCTTCAGTTGGGATCTCCTTGTAGCAGTGTCAAGGTCTTGTGATGTCATCTTGGGTAGGGACTGGTTATCTACAGTCCATGATCAGATCAACTGTATTCGGCACAAAGTGAGGTGTGTCTGCACGGATGGGACCAGGTTCACCTTCACTGGCGAGAAGGGATCCTTTACTGCATAGGACAAACATACTCGGAGGAGGGTGCAACCGATCACTCATCAGTTGGACGGACTTACCTTCGGAGCAGTAGATGTGGAGAGTCCGAGAAATCCTATAGTGGTGGACCAGTACGCGGATGTTTTCCCTGAAGATGTTCTAGGACTACCTCCTCATAGAGAGGTTGACTTATACATTGACCTGTAACCTGGTATGGCACCGATATCTACACCAGCATATTGGATGGCTCCCACTGAGCATCGCAAGCTGTGGGTATAGCCAGAGGACTTGCTGGTGAAGGGATTCATCTGGCCCAGTGTTTCTCCCTAGGAAGCACCGATTCTGTTCACCAAGAAGGAGAACGAGATTTTGAGGCTTCGTGTTGACTACCATTGCCTAAATCAGGTGACCGTGATGAACGAGTACCCACTCCAGAGGATTGACAACCTCTATGATAAGCTGAAGGTAGCACGGTGGTTCTCGAAGATAGAACTCAGATCAGGCTGTCACCAGCTCAGAGTTCGAGATGAGGATGTGTAGAAGACAACCTTTAGTTGTCGGTACGACTACTACGAGTTATTTTTTTACACCCTCGGAATAACCAATTCTCCAGCAGTGTTCAGGGGACTCATGAAAATGATCTTCCAAACTTACCTCGATCACTTTATTGTAGTTTTCATCGATGAAATTATGATCTACTCGACTACTGGGGAGGAGCATGCCTACCATTTGTGGGTAATACTGGACACACTTTGAGAGCACCATATTTATGATAAGCTATCAAAGTTCCATTTCTGGATCTGGGAGGTTCAATTTTTTTGACCTGTCTTCTCAGATGCTGGAGTTGTAGTGGATCCAGTGATGATTGAGGCGATACTTGTTTGGGAGCCACCCGGGAGTGTGACGGTGGTACACAGTTTCATGGGGTTGGCTGGATATTAAAAATGGTTCATGCCAAACTTTTCAAGAGTTGTAACACCACTATCAGCCTTGACGAAGAAAGGGAAACCCTTTTTCTGGTCAGAGAGATGTCAGTAGAGCATTCAGGAGCTGTGGTAGAGGCAGACTAGTGCCCCCATCTTGAGGCTTCTAGAGGAAGGGGTTGGGTACGTAGTCTAATGTGACACATCAGGGACTGGACTTGGGTGTGTCCTAATGAAATAGGGAGTAGTGATCACATATGGTTCTCAGTAGTTGAGACTGCATGAGCAGAACTACGCCAACCCTGACCAGGAGTTAGTCGTAGTATACTCTTCCTTGAATATGTGGTGACACTACCTGATGGGAGAATGTTTTAGCATGTACTATAATCACAAGATTCTCAGGTATATCTTATCTTAGAAGGACCAAAAGGTGAGACAACACTGATTGATTGAGTTCCTCCAAGACTACGACTTCGAGACAGTCTATACTCCTGGGAAGGGGAACATTCTTGTAGATGCACTCAGCAGGAGGTCTGGTATATAATTGTTAGGAGAGTCGATGGAGTGCCTAGCCGCTTTACAAATATTCTTTGTCTTTATAGATGTAGAATCCTTTTTAGAGTCTCTTATAGTCACTACCCCACTCCTTCATAGAGTCAGGGAAGCACAACACATGGATGCAGACTACTAGACACGACATGCTCAGATATCCACAGGGCAGGCACCTGATATATTTTTTGAAGGTGGGGAGCATGTAATCCTCTTCAGAGGACGTACTATGGTACCAATGTCACTTCAAGGGGAAATGTTGAGGCATTTCCACACGTCCCCTCTATTGGTACATCCAAGAGTGATGAAGATGTACTAGGACCTTCGATGACAGTACTGGTGGCCAGGTATGAAGAAGGCAGCAGCGGAGTATGTCTCTTGATGCCTCACTTGTCAGTAAGTGAATGCGAAGCACTAGGTACCAGTAGTATTGGTTAATACATTAGAAGTTCTAGAGAGGATGTGGGACGGGATATCCCTAGACTTTGTGAGGGGTATTCCACGTACATCTAGGGGTCATGACTCGATTTGGGTGATCGTCGACCGACTCACCAAGTAGGCCCACTTCTTACCGATTAGAGAGCAGGTTTAGTAGAGAGTTTGGGATGCCTCTACATATAGGAGATTGTGAAGATACATGGTGTAATTTATTATATTGTCTCCGTTCATGACACACGGTTTACTTGTTGGCTATGGAACGAGTTACAGGAGACTTTCAGGTTGTAGCTTCGTCTGAGCACCACCTTCTGTCCTCAGATGGATGGTCAGACTGAGAAGACTATTCAGACCCTTGAATATATGCTCCATACATGTGTCCTAGACTTTGGTTTCTATTGGGAGGATCTCTTACCTTTGGTGGATTATTCCTACAACAATAGTTTTCACTCCACCATAGGGATCACACCTTTCGAGGCGTTCTACGAGCGACCTTGCAGATCACCCTTATACTGGACAGACCCTGGAGAGTCAGTACTGGTGGGACCAGAGATGGTATGAGCTACCACGGAGAAGGTGCTGATCATCTAGGAGTGGATGAAGACTGCACATAATAGGCAGAAGTCATTTGCTGATAGAAGACGGAGGCCTCTAGAGTCAAAGGATGGGGACCACGTCTTTCTATGGGTCTCACCTCGACGAGGTCTACAAAGATTTGGTTGGGGCGAAAAGTTATATTCGAGATTCATCGGACCTTTTCAGGTCCTCAGCAGAGTAGGCGGGGTGGCTTACAGCCTGGCTCTTCTGTCTCAGTTACACTGGATGCATGACATCTTCCATGTATCTCAGCTGAGAAGATACGTGCACGACCGTTCACACATCATCGACCATGGGGAGCTAGACATCGATGTTGGGTCGTCCTTCACGGAGGATCTAGTAGAGATTGAGGATCGATAGGAGTGGGTCATATGTGGATGTTTGATTCATCTGGTGCACATTCGCTGGAAGCATGGGAACCTCCAAGAGAAAACTTGGGAGCGAGAGGCTCAGATGCGTGCTCAGTACCCCCATATGTTCCCATAGTTTTAGTTATAGCTTATGGGGACATAAAGCCCAGAGGTGGGGAGAATGTAAAGACCCAGAATTTCCATGGGATTTTTTTTAAATACATGGGAATTTTATGAGTCCGCAGAAATAGACGAAACTTGATTCTGAGGCCCGGTGTGCCCGAAATCAATTTCTAATGTTTTGTTTGGGAAATTTTGTTAAACATTCGAGCTGGATTTTATAACTTTGGAACCGGTGCTCGGAATTGAGATCAGAGGGTACTGTTGAACTCGCATCGCCGATATTCTCTTAAGAAGACGTTCACCTCGATGATAGTTGGTCAAGAATGAAAGTTATTTTTTGGATTTTTTGAATAAATTTAATAAAAATAAAGTACTAGTTTTATTTTTTTTCTTGGTGGTTAAAACCTCCAAGAGGATGTTGGAGGTGGGGGCCACCACACCTTAACCTCCCATCTGAGGTTATAGTGGTGGGGGCCACCTGAGTTCCAAAACCCCTCTTCATGTGGACTTAATGCGGTGGTGACCAACCGAGACAACATAAACTCCAGAACTCCACTCATTAATGAGGGGGAGCATCTTGATCTCCTCTAAACATAATGGTGCCAACCCACCCCATTTAATTAAATAAGAAACATCTATTAATTAAATGCATATTTTTGAATTTTTTTCCAATGAAATAATCGATAATATAATCTATTATTTGGCATGCCTTTTCAGTTTGGTCTTTTGGAGAGGAGTGCTTGGGATAACAAGAACTCTCCAACAAAGAACGACCATCGAATAATGAAGAACACTTCATCCACAAATGACGGACACCTTCTACCTTCCTCAAATGTAACATGGGAGGAAGCTCCGTCCTTGGAGAACGCCACCGCCGATGTCCTCGACCTCCTCATTTCTAACATCAACGAATTGACGTCCGCCTTTCCCCGACATCTTCAATGAACAATGTACCTAAGGTAGGGGATTTGCATTTGAATTTGTTTCCATTCAACAATGTTCAATCTTGGATTATGTATAACCGATTGTTATCACCATAACATAGAGGGTGCAGGCTGCATGAACACGGCACGCCCCCTCCATTTTTCCTCACTTGTTGACAGCGGCATAGGGATAACGGCGTTACCGGAGGAGTTGGCTACGTCCGATGGGTTGCGGCAGAGCAACGACGGTTATCGACAGGCCGATCGCGATGGAAACCAGCGGCGTAGGGCCGCTAGGTCGTCGGAAGGGCTCTGTGCCATCTCGCCATGCAGAAGAACAGGTCGCAGCCCCTGGCTTTGACATTGCTCACGGGCGGCCGCTAAGCCACCGAAGGGGCGCGGCGCTGTCGCGCCACATAGAGGAACATGTTGCGGCTAGGGAAAGACATGACGGTGGAGAAAGGGCGGTCGGCTACCCGACCACCAGCGGAGGGGAATTGGATGGCCGCTCGGCCAGCCGGGAGGATCGAGATCCAGTGGGTCCTGCCGTACGTGGACTGGCGCCACCTGGCACCATTTTGGCTCCCACTCGAACGACATAGCCGTTCGGAAAATCCAGGGGTGCGCGATGTCCCCCGTGGACGTAGCTTAGGCGAACCCCCCACAGGTGGTCGGGCCGGACCCCACACGGACCGCCGAGCCGAACCGAACGTGGGCCAGACCTAGTGCTGGCCGGGCTACCCCCATGGGCTGGGTAGGACCCACGGACCGGGTTAGACCTGTGGACCGGGTCGGTCCGACCGGGAGGGACCAGTCCTGGACCCGTTTTGGCATGTTTCTACCTTTTCTCCCATAACATGGGCTACAGCTGTCTGATTGGCGAACCATCTATGGAAATAGAAATATTGGAGAGAGAAGGTTCTTTTGGTATACCCCACATGAGGTTTGAAAGCAATTTGGGTACATACGGGTAGGATTGAATCTAAATCTAATCAGGCCCTCGGAACGGAAATGCCAATAACTCTCAGATCATGCGTCTGATTGGCGCACTGTCTGTCGCATTGTATTCCTTTTGACGAGATGGAACTTCAGGATACATCAAATCAAGATGAAATAATATTTTATGTATCGACACTTGGCTTGAGGAGCAGACCCTCCCAGAATCATGCATGATAGTGGAAATCCGGAGGCTGGCTATGTACTGTTGACTGTTCCTGGATAATGTGTGGGTCCGACAGTTCTAATGACTCTTCCTGGATCATGTGTTGGTCCCAAAGTACTAACTTCTATTCCTAGATCATGTATTGGTCCAACAGAATAGCTGGTACTGGATCATGTGTTGGTCCGACAGCTCTAACGACTGTTCTTGGATACTGTGTTGGTCATACAGATCTAATTTCTGTCCCTAGATCATGTGTTGGTCTGAAAGAATAGATAGTCCTGGATCATGTGTTGTTCTAACAACTTAGATGATTTAGTGTCTATATTTGATCATCTCTATCTCTCTACATTAGTTTTACACATGTGTGAGCTGAGTTGGTAACTTGTGTTTTCCTCGTGATTGAGAACGATTACGAGATATCATAGATATATGTATGGTAATATACCTATGTGGGGTTATATGTTGATTTCATACATTGTGGTTTATCCTTGTTGGATTTTATGAGATCTTGAGGGTCTTGGAGTCCCTACTGAGTATAG
Source organism: Viscum album (assembly GCA_963277665.1). Classification (NCBI taxonomy): domain Eukaryota; kingdom Viridiplantae; phylum Streptophyta; class Magnoliopsida; order Santalales; family Viscaceae; genus Viscum; species Viscum album. Next base: position 122,037,799 of record OY728137.1, read on the forward strand.
TTATACTCACCCCTGCACGGGCTATGCCCACACCTCATTGTGTTGGCTGTAGATGAGGGACAACACTGACAGAGGCTGAGTAGCAGGACTGGATAGTGCCCGGAGGTGGACCTTATGACGAGTCAGTACATGGAGAAGACTGACAGACGTGGAGTGCTAAGGAGGCCATCTGTACCAACCCTTCATATAAGAACCCCAGAGGACGAACCAATAGTTGCTTTACCTTTTCAGTTGTACTTGTTTTTCAGTTGTACTTGCACTTTCCAGTTGGGCTTGTATTTCCATCCCCTTTACTTTTCAACACTCTTTTGTATACAGCTTTACTGAGTGTTTACTTTCAACTCGTACTCTGTTGTATGTGTGTTTTTAGTTTATAAAGGCAATTTTATCCCAGTTTTAGGGAAATACGCCTTTGGTGCTAGTCACCAACCCCTGTATTATGGAAGGCGATACTGGGGTCGTCACGACATAGGCCCCGGGGGACGGGTCGTGACATTTATTATTCCCCAAACTTAGGTTTTTGAACACTATATGATAAAATAAAAAGAAACCAAAAAAATTACAATGGGTTTTCTCACATATTTTCTCCAAAAGGGGAGTAGTTTTCATTATTTTATATGTTTAGGGTCCAACATTAATAAAAAAACACCCTTGGTAATTCATAAGTGAGTCATACTCTTATTGAAATGAATTTAAAACCATAAATTATATTAATGGTTTTGAAGGATTCATAAAGGCTTTATAAATTTAATAAAATAAAATTAAAATAATATTATTTTAAATTTAAGAAATATATATTATTTTTGATACCATTTATAGTATTTATTACAACACATTTGGATCATTAATATGTCATAATAAACATCATATATTTATACGGTATATAATTTTTACCCAAAATTTACTTTGTCATAGAAAATTATGAAAAATTAAACTTTGAATAATTTTAATGTACCGATTCCGAAAATAATATTCATTTTATCTAAATAATTTTCTAAATATATTAATTTCTCAATTTTAAAATAATAATCGAAATTTATTGAGAAATAGTTTGTTTCTTTGACAATAACAGTTTTCAAACCCTTACATCTCCTGTGAACAGTTTAACTTGTTCTAATGTTGATGGATCCCATCTTGGGATGGATCAAGGGAAAATCAATGTGATTCAATCTCCCTCATAATCTCTGAAAAATTGAATTTTTTGGGGATGATTCTGCTAATTTATTTCATAACTTACTTTATTGATATCAATCAGATTTATTAGAACCATATATTTATGCTAATTATATGATCATTGTTCAATTGAAATATTATAAATAGTAATGTTGATTAATGGTATTTTTAATCTACTGGGATATAGTAAAACAAAATATGAGCATGTTTTTTCTATAAACACAATATTTAAAAATACATTTAATTAAACCACAAATGGTATTGTATTTATAAAAATTTGGGTTGTTACAATCTTACCCCTTTATAAATTTTAACCTCCAAATTTTCATTTCCACACTAAAAAGATGACGGTAACTCTATTTCACCACATCCTCTAGATCATATATTTCTTCTTTAAACTTTTTGTTTCTCTATAACACATTGATAAGGTTAATATTTTTATTTCATAGAACTTTTTCTTTTTGATATAAGATCGTATTTGATTTCTCCTCATAGGAAATATAATTCTCCAACTCTACAACCTATTGATTGAGTACATGAGATTTTAATATGAAATTTTGGAAGAGGGATACATGGAATAAATGATTTTTATGAGATTGGTTTTGGGGGAGTACTAGTCGATAAGATATCTCTCCAATACAATCAAGGATACCAAAGGGGTCGACATATCTTGGAATGATATTTCTCTTCTTCCCGGATCTCCTGAATTTATTCCATATAGAAATGAAGAGGAATAGCATGTCTCTAATCCACAAACTCTAGGACTAATCAATGATTTTTATCATAGGACTTTTTTTTGACTTGATTCACCCTTTATGTGACGATGAGTTCTCTTGAACTTATCTATCATTTTGTGGACTATTTCAGGACCTAGTGGTTTTCATTCCACAAATTCATCCCTACATTTATGTTTCATTCACATATTTCCATAAAGGGAATCATATGGAGAAATTTGAATGCTTTTGTGGGGTTTTTTATTTTATGATAACCCAACCAAAGGAAGATATTGACCCCAATCACCATTGTAGTCAATTGAGATTTATCTCAACATGTAATTGAGTGTATGGATATTCATCATAGATTGGAATTAAATTTGTGTGTGATAAGACATGATGAAGTTCAAATCAATATTTAGATCACGTAAGATATTCTGCATGAACATGGTGGTAAATCATAGATCTCGATCAGATACAACAAAAAGTGGTGTTCCTTAAAGTATCAAGAATTCTATAATTTATATCCTTACTATTCGATGAAGTGATAATTCCACATTAATTTTAATTATATGAGAAGTATTTATAATAGTATCCCCCAAAAACTATATATTAATATTCCCTATTGATGTTTTATATAGACTAGTGACAACATCTATGGTTATATTTTCCTATTTCTATAAAGGTATGGGAAATGGATTCTCATCCCCTTATATTTTTTTCCTTTCTAGAATCACTTTATATCTTATAAGAAATCATGATGTATATTTCATTATCACATTCTTTATATTCTCCAAAAATACTACTCTCAAATATTTCAATACAAATTTCTGCTTCTAGGATGGATAATGAATATAAATCTATTTTCTTTATCTAATAACTCTTAATTTAACTTAGGAATCGGTGACCCAAATTTCACAACTCCTTCTTCATTAACAATGATCTTTGAGGATTTCCCTTTTCATATAGAGTCACATTCATATGAATTACCTCTTAATCTATTTTTTGATTCGTTATCCTCTATATAAGGGGTGGTTGAGAAATCATTTGTTTAATGGTGAATGATGTTCCATTCTTTATGATTCCCATATCCATAATTTTCAAATATATGAAGATTTTATCCTTATCTATTCTTATCAATGAAAAAATTATTCGATTCTTTCTACCTAGAGGGTCTACCAATATGTTTTCTTTCCAAGGACGGTAGTAAATTGCACAGTCTATGACTAGAATAGATATAACCATCTTTATTAGAATATATTCAACTCTTTCTGCGTGAATATATACTTTAGGATTTTGTGATCTGTATATATTTCACAACTCTCCCCTGAGAGATATTTTATCCATACATTCGAAGATAAGATCAATATAGACAACTATAGATAATGTGTTTGGTAGTTCTGTTAATTACCATTCAACTACCATGAATCATAGGATATCATCTTTTCATTTTTCAATAACATAGAGCCCAATACATTCTTCCCAGAATCACTAAATTCCCCAAAAAGTTCTCCACATTTGGATAGTGTGAGTACTTGTGTAGTGATAATACTCCTTTCTAACTTCTTGAATATATTTTCCCATTCATCATTCTATGAAAACATGACCCCTTCTATGTTAGCTCGGTTAGAGGGTTTGAAAATAATGAGAAATTTCTCAGAAATTGATGAGTCTAACCAAATAAATATGGAAACTATGGATGTCTTCCACAAATGTTTCCATTATCCATCCTGTAGTTACATATATATTTTAAATCTCTATATATATCGCATTTCTTAGGATGATATACCCCCTAAATGATACCTACATTAACAAAGAATCACTTTTTCTATAATTGGTATGATTTTCCATATTCTTAATTTCCCTAGCATGATTCTTAGAAGCTCATTGTACCCCACCTTGATTTTTTATTATATTAGAATAGAATATGTAAAGACAACCATAAATTTGTCAAGGTAGTCCATAATGTCTTTATTCATATAGTCTATGATGATTCCTAGAGCATTCTAAGTCTGAATGGAATTTCTATCAACTCATAGTGCCAATACCATGTATGAAAATCAGTCTCGGGGATATCCTTCTTATTCACACTTACTTCATAATACCCAATACATTGATCCACCTTGGAGATTTATTTTATCCACATAATATATCGATCTAGACTTCAATCCATTTTAGTGGATACTTTTTCTTTTTTTTTGATCTTGTTGAGATCATGATAATCAATGAAAAGGCACATTGACCCATCCTTCTTCTTGATGAAGATTACTAGTGCACCCTATAAAGAATCACATTGGAATATGAACCCATTATCTATATTATCATATAGTTTTTTCTTCAGCTTCTCATGTCACACAACATCCATTCTTTAAAAAATTTTGAATAATGGTAACACCCTAGTTATAAGATAGATTTTAAAATTCAACCTCTCAGTTAGGAGTAATACCTTGTAATTTTATAGGGAACACATCAGTTTATTCCCTCACAATGGGAATTCCACTAAGGATTACCCTTTCATTAGACTCAATAATTTTATCTAGATATGATTTCTCATAGGGAAATAATATCTATTCTTGAGATGTAGGTGCTAATGAATCTTCATCATCGTCTTTGCAATTATATAGAATCAGTGGTCAATTCATAATACAAAGGGTGATTTCATTATATGAATATTTTTGTTATCTCTATATAGGTAAATCCAATCCATACCCATAATTAAATATAATTACACTAAAGTTAGTGTGACATGGTTTTCGGGGAAATTTAGAGCAAAAATTTTGATGGGGGAAAAATACTATAATTGGGATGCAATAATTTCTCAATTTTCAATTCTCATGCATAAATCTAGATTCAAGCTTGGTGGTGGTGTTTGAATAATTATAAAAACATTTGTTATATGATTGAATGCCTATAACTATAATTAAAATTATGCTCTCCTTTTATGAATGAATAATCAGCATAGCTATGACCACTTCATTTTCGGGATCCCCCTTAGTGGTTGTGAAGGAAAAATCTCACATTTTCATCCTTAAAAGGATTTTTGGTGTCTCTAGAAACCCTTCTCTTAGTTAATTGCTTTGCAAAGTGACATGGTTCCATGTAGTTGATGCAATGGACAATGTGGTTGGCATTGACAAGATAATTACAACCCTACAAAGCATTTGTGGGGTTATCCAATCAATAATCCCTATCTAGGAGTCCTCCCTTCATATACCTAAATCATTTCCTGTCGCCCTTAAAGAATTTACTAGGTTCTTATTTCCAAACATTTAACAAGTGGGTTGTTGAAATATAGTTTCACTGTTAGATTTATCAATCAAAATTACATAATTACTATCTACTTTCCAATTGTTATCCTCATGATATCCTTGGGATTTTTGATCACTATTTTGAATTTGAGAGAAAATCAAAGAATTTCAAAATAAGAATCAACATCTTAGATCACCAGTAAATTTTGTAGATTAGGTTTTGGGCTAGAATAGAAGCAGTAAATCTTTTATTTTGGGGAAATGACCCGGATAGAGACATATCATGAAAGTCTTCTGATGGTTGCTTCATAATCATTGATATATTCATATTTTTTCCTTGTGGTCAAGGAAATACCTTTCTATTTTCATTTGGATAGTGAGAGGAAAATATTTATAAAAAAAACATATTTCATAATTCTTTCCAGCCCATTATGTTGATATCATATATAGGCTTTTTATTCATGATCAATGTACACCAATGATCATCTACCCCCTCCAAATGATAAAAATCTGTTAGAATATTATTTTTCTAAAAACATTAAAGGATATATAAGTTAGTCTCAATGGGATTGATCTATTATTTCATGAAAAAGGTTTTAAATGATCTAATGAAAGTTGGGGGGGGGGCCTTTGTCCTTTAAATATCTCAATTTAATCTTGTTCCTTATAACGGGATTTAGAGATCCTCCTGATCTTGGTTTCTATTAATAACTTGAGTCACCTGAGAGAGTTTCTTCATAGTGTTCATGAGTCCCCCTCTTATTTGGTTAAGCATATAATTGGGATAGTTATAACCTTTCCCATCACATTGATTGTTTTCGTGGTTCCTCCTATTTCAATACATTTTTAAGAATAAAGGAAAAATTATAGAAGTTTATTTTTAAACTATTAAATACATAAATTAGATTCCAATTAAAATAAGGATATAACTTATAAATAACATATATCTCCTAAACTAATGAATATCTAGGCTTCAATCCATGTTATCCATAATCTATTTCCAAACATATATTCTTATGTATATTTTTTTTCTCATAACAATGGTTCATAATGATCTTATTAATTTACCAATGCATATCCCCCATTGTGTCAAAATCGGTGTACAACACGTCTCGTTTTCATTCATCCATTTCCGATTGATTCTGGGTCAATGATGTGTTTTAAGATTTTACCCATATATATATTCATTCTAGAGACACATCCACTTGTAGTACCTAGGAAGGTAAGTGTTTTCTTGATAATCAACATACTCTATAATAACCAAAATTTTGGGATGTCTTCTTATACTTAGTCAAATCCTCAAGGATTTCTCAATAGTTTTTCGATCCTAAACCCAAAATTAACAAAACATTTATTTTTATCCAAACTATTAAAAAACTAGTCTTTATTATACTTTATCTCATGATTTATTACATACGATTATACATAATGACACCTGGATGATAGATAAGTATTTTTCAGTTGTAAATAGGTACATTAAGAAAACATGAAACTTGGAATAAATCACCTTTATTAAAAACCTCATTATGACGTTTATAATATTCCTTCATACATGAAACATCTTTGGGGTAAACTGGGGATATAAATAAGAAAGGGTTAGATATGAAGCCTAGTAAGGGAATAAACATGGAATTACATGAATTATGTAATACATGATAAACAATATACATATCAATGGTACATAAAATGGGTGAAAATTATAAACCATATCTATTAGGAAGGATGTATCAAGATAACATAAAAACATGTTAAATGTGGAAACAACTTCAAACAGTGCATCATAAACATATTCCAAGCCTAAATAAAAATAAATTATGATAGAAAGTTCCATGATTTATTAGCTACACGCCCTAATCCCTTTCACGGCATCTCATGAGACAAAAAAATATCAAATTCATTGGATCACTATATAATTCTGGGAACACCCATCACATTAATTTAATTCTCATGCTTAAGTCTGCTACATAGATAATAAAACATGGAATTAATTTTAAACAATTTTTTATTCCATGATCCATGAGTTTGGAATTAATACATGTGATTACCCAATTAAATAATTATATTTTATTTATGTTGAACACCCTTCATAAGTGTTTAGTATCGGTATTCATCACAAATTTATTTGGAAGGGAAAATCAAGGTGAAATTTCAGCAGTATTAAGTGGGTGTATAAATGTTCAGTGAGGGGATTAATGAGAGTGTAAGGGGTCAATAATCATTTAGGTATAATAGGGGAATTAAGGTGGATATGTAATTACATATTATATCATTTAGAATTAGTGAAAATTATTTAAGATAGTGAAGATACTTTAATGAATAGGAAAAAGAAAATGACACTTATGTTGGGAGTCTGACTACAAATTCCTGGGAGGATCTTCTTGAGAGCATGAGGGAACCATGGGATAACTACAGAGAGTGTTGGGAAGAGTAAAGAAGCGATCAATGGATTTTGGGTGAAATTAAATGAGATATTGGGTTACTTTATATAGAAAATTACTTGGGAATTATTTATTATTCCACAAACATAGGATTTGGAATCAATATAATAATATAATAAAAACAAAAAACCTTCCCAAGGATTTTTCTGATGTTTTCTTCCATATGGTAGTGGATTTATTCTTTTTATAAAACCATGTTATAATATTAATAAAATAATCAAGTGTGGATGTGGAAGAGAGTTATACTTTTAATCAAATAAATTTAAAACATTAAAATAGAATAATGGTTTTGGAGGATTCACAATGAATTTATAAAAATTTGAATGAAAAATAAATTAACATTATTTTAGAGGGAAAAATAAATTTGGACAGGGATACCCATTATAGAATTTATTACATCAATTTTGGATCATTATGTTGTCACAATACACACCGTATATTTATACAGTATATAATTTTTCCTGAAAAGTCAAAAGTCTCCAAAAATTATGAAAGATTCAATGTTAGATAATTTAAACATTATTGTTAAAAAAAATTATATTCATTTCATAAAAATAAATTTGTCAATATTTTTATTTTAACTTTTAAATTATGAATCTATATTTATTGATAGATACTGGGTTTTTTTTGAAATAAACAATTTTTGATCCCTTAAAAAAATTACATTTGAAATCATAAAAATTATATTACAATTTATATTTAATAAAATCTATTTAATAATAATATATATTAATAATATTATTTAATAAAAAAATACGTTAATTCATTAAAATTAATGTCTAAATGAAATTTAATTAAATATAAAATTTTGGTTTTATTGTGCCAAAATCATAATCATTTATAACGATAAACGTGAATGAAAAAATATTAATTATTATATACAATATACTTAATCATATTATTATGGTATTGATACATACCCTTTATTTCACCAGAAAACACCCAAAGGGTACGGTTAGTGATAATGTTACTTTCATGGGGTGGTTAGGCATTTATTGTTTGGGCGATGATTTCTGTGAGCTTGAACCTCTCTTATAAAGGGTTTAACTCATTCTAAATTTGTTGAAACACATATTGGCCTTGGTTATGGGAAAATACGATTGATGATATCTCCCTTGAGAGCATCAAGAAATGGGCTTTATGGGGTACGATCTTAATGGTTGAGGCCATCACTTCCTCTGTTTGGGTCAACTCGCATTATCAAAACCCTATATTTATTATAATCATATGATATTTGTCCAACATCTATATTATAAATAGTAATGAAACATAATGGTATTTTATATACGATAGGATATAATAACACCAAATATGTGCATGTTCTTTCCATAACCATAATACACAATAATACATTTAATAAATCCCTAGAGGGAATTTCATATATAAAATTTTGGGTCATTAGAAAATGATTAAAGAGAGACCCCGTGGAATTATCAATGAAATAGAAAATGTATTATATGTGGAAAGTAGGGGAATTTAGAATTGAATCCCTATTGGAGAGTGAAAATATTGATGAAGAGAAATAAATTTCATCCCAAAAATCCATATATAGTTTATTTTATAAACTATGGGGAACCTATCCATTATATGAGTCAATTCCCTCTTTTAAATGTAAAATTATAGAATATTTAAGTAATAATGTCATTCTAATCATTGATGTTATAGGATTTAAATATTTGTTTGTTGGGATATTCTAATTATGTTGTAATAGTATTTTTATAAGCGGTATTTTGGTTATAAGAATTATGAATCTTCTAAATGTTGTTCCAGAATAGTTTTTTCTCTAATTAATTAAAAATATATTTTGAATAGTACTAATAACAAAGAAAAATGATTTAAATTAAATATTATATTTTTGGATAGCACACGTTTAAAGAAATTAAAACTATTAAAATATTTCTATTTTGATTTAATAATTCTTTTTTTGGATAAAACTATGATTGAAATTGATGAAAAAATAAAATTAATGATATGATGACAATGTGATTTAGTTTGTATTTGATGAATTTTATTGAATTTATGGATTATAGAATATATTCAATGCTCAGTGATTACTAATTATTCTGTTAATTTTTATAAGAATAAATTTCATCATGTGATGTTATCTTGAGAGTTATAAATACTATAATGGGTATATAATGCTATGGTTTATCATATGTTCAAATGCATATAAATCCATGTTCATGATTTAAGAAGTAGGGTATTGAGGAAATTGGATTTTTTTGTAGATTTTGGGAATAATAATATCTTTAGGTATAAATAAACATTAGGGTCATTTTACAATTTAATTTTATATTAATTAGAATGTGACATGTACATAATTTTGATGGTTGAGAATTTATTCAATGAAAATGTGATATTTTTTGAGATATTTATCACCATGTTAAGGATTACCTCCCTAGTTAGTTTATAAATTTTATCCATGATGATTTTTTGAATTTCACCACATTAAATGATTATATAGTTATTTATCATTCTATACGAGGAGTTTCTTCTTTGGGTTGAGATATATATAATCATTTACTTTAAATTTTGATTTAATAAGAAATAATAACTTTGAAAAACTCCCTTAAATTTTTTTAATGTAAGAATAAATGTATGACATCACCATTAAAAAAATATATTTTTTAATATTTCGGTTCTTAAGGTTATTTTATATGTATGGTTATTTTTTAAATGATCAACGTATAACATTTGTAATTATTATCTTAATTTTGGAGTTGAATGTATTATTTCATCATATTTGGGTTTATGCATTTTTATGTTATCTGACAATGTTCTAAGGATTATTTTTTGGTCAATATTTAATGTATTCAGGAATATATTGATATAAATTTGTAGATTATGAAGTTAATATTAGTTCTTCATGAAAAAAAAATCATTTTGAATACTCATTGTTTGGAGAAAAAGATAAAATTTTTCAGGGAATTGTATTAAATGATGAAATTATACTTTTCATGTAAATATTTTTCAACATGTTCTTTGTATTAATTAGTAGTAAATTCCTAACCTCTAGTAAAAGGATATTGAATAAAAAAACAGTTATAATATTACCTTCATTTTTTATGAGTCTATGTTATTTATCACTTCTTTGGTTTAAGGTTTTATAGTTGTTAACTTTCTCATAGTCATTTTATTTATTATGATCAATGATATCTAGAAATATCCAGGATTATTTTTACAATAACCTTTTCTTAAATTTAAATATTTTTAGTACCGAATAATATTATCATATTTGGAAATATAGTAATTTGACGACCTTCATATTTCTTTTTCCTAATTTTTAAGAGGATGTTTTATTAAACAGTTTTACGATGTGGGATTTCAAATAACGAATTTTCAAATGAAAAAACCAGTTTTACCAATCCAAAGTTTAAATTTTGATGATTTAATTTATTAAAGGAGGAATAATACAACACCCTACTATTATTTTAAAATAAAACTATATTAGAAATCATATATGACACACAACATTGAGTCTAAATAAACCAATAAATATTATGATTTATATATGATTGTTATAACTTAGATGTAAAATTAGAGGGTATGAATATGATAAAATTCCACATGAAGTATATATTATGATCATATCTAATAAAAATGTATTGAAAAATTCTTAGTAAATAATCAATGTTTTTTTGAAAATTCATTTTATTTTTAAAAATTAAATTTTCTTCAAAAATAGATTTAATTTATTTTCCAGAAGGAAATATTTTAATTAAATTATATAAATTCTAAAAATATAATTTTATAAAAAAGATATTATTTTATAAATTAGAATATCATAATTAAAATTTTGATATTTTTTGATATTTTTATGAAATTTATAATTTTTTAATGGATATTCAAAAAATATTGAATTTTATTAAAATTTTATATTCATTTGAAGTGTTTAAAAATACATATTATATTTTTATTAGTTCTAAAATATTATTATTTTCTTTTTTGAATATGCAATCTAATTTTAATCTTTGAAATTTATTTTATGCTTGAAGTTTTTATAAAAATATTTTTATACTTAAAGAGGTATTTTTATGAGAAACTTATTTTATAACATTTTGTGTGTTTAATTTTAAATTAAATTATACTACTTATGTGAAATTAATCTTGAAAAAATGAATTAAAATTTTTTTATTATGTTTTATAAAATTTTTAAAGAGGAGTTTTTTTATCTTCAATCATTATGAATAATAGCTAAATAAAATATTCATTACCAACGTAAGGTTAACTTAATTAATCTTAAAAATGATATGTTAAGGACTAAAAATTGAAAATTAATCATGCCTTTTTCCAATAATATGATTGTATTTTAATAATTTACAACTAATTCTCTAATATATGGTCATTTGGGGTCACATTTATTTTATTTTTATCTTTATAATATTCATGTAAAAGAAACAAAATGTCACTTTCTTGCTTTTAAAAACTATTATATTTTATGATGTGGGTTATTTAACGTTTTTTTAATTTATAAATATTAGTTTTAAATATAAATTATTTTTTCACATGGTAATTTATTTATAATTTCAATTTATGAATCAATTGTCTTAAATTCTGATGCAATAATTACCACAATATTTAATAAATTAATAGAAAATTAAAATAAATGATTTATAAATTATTAGAAGTATTATAAATTGAATAAATTATTATGTTACAAGAATTTAAGAGATAAATAAATTTTTTTTGTTATGTATGAAAAAAATTATTATCTAATTCCATTTGTGTCATGATATTTTTAATGTTTAATTAAATGAGTAGTTCAAAAAATGACATTAATGATATTTTATAATAAATAATATTTTATTAAATGATTTAAAATTCCTTAAAACCCAATATTATTCCAATTGGTTTTTTATACAGTTTAAAATATTAATCATTGTCCATTTATTTGAAAATATATATGTTATAAAACTTATGTTGACTTATAAATTGTAAAAACATTTTTATCCTGCTAATTTTCTAAAAGGGTTAATGTGGTTTTAAAATAGATATATGGGTATAAAACTAATATAAAATTGTAATATTTTTATTGGATGATATTATTTGAACCCATTCTCATCATATATTTTAATTATATTTGTTTTTACCCTTTTATCATGGAATGTAATTAATATTAATTTAATATTTTATTCAATTACAAAAATTCCCCTCCCATCACTTATAAAGGGGTGCCTCATATCCTCTATTATTCAAACCTAAAAACAATTTTCGTTTATAAAATATAAAAAATTCATTCCTTAATTCCCATAACATGTATTATATATGATATTTTTATTATAAATACCTCATTAGACTTAATTTTTTTAAACCTTAGGAGGTTTCCTAAAGAGGAGGTATCATTCTTAAACCATCGTTTTTTGTTGTATTTATTCCTCTATATCATTCAATTATTTTTTATGCATGATGAAAAATAGAAAAAAATATATTATATAAAAAATAGTTTATTATTTCAATGGAATTACTAATATCTACCTTTTTTTTCATCAAATGGGAGAAAAAATCGTCGATCATGTTTATGGAGAACTACCGACTCACGAACTGATGCAATTTGTTTTCCATCACAGTATCTCATGAATGGATATAAATTTGGAAATAATATAAATATATTATATTTATGAAATAATTGAACTTTTAAAATTATAATATCACATTTACTTTCTTACCTTCCAATTTATTGGAAAATAAAAACTTATCTAATCCATACCTATAGACTACCACCTCTATAAAGCGATGATATTCGCTTTCATGCAATTTAGGAAATGATGGTAATAAGGATATTATTAATTAATATATAAATATATATATGATATATATGATATATTAATGATTTTATTTATAATTTAATTATAATTTAACTTTATTTTCTTCTATCCGTCAATGAAATGAAAAGAAAATCCATGTGTACGTACGACTTACTATCTCCATGAATGGTACAATTTATTATAAAATCTCTATATTTTAGTGATTATTATAAATAAATATATAATTATTATATATTTTATATATATCATGAAAAAATTATTTATAATAGGTAACCATGATAAATGTAAAATGATTGAAATAACCAAACCAAAAACTATTTGAAAAAAATATGTTCCTATTTAGAACAATGATTTTAACCAAAATTGTTATTAATAAGGAGATAAATATTATAATTAAATAATATATGGTACAATATACATGAATATGGTTCTATTATATATTAAAAATAAATCTATATTTATCATATTAGAGTATTTGAAAATATTAAATAAGATAAACTTGAGGTAATGGTTTCTTTTCCCACTTATATTTCTACGAGACATAGACCATATCCACCAATTTTTTTTTCCATATAGTGTATATAATACCCCTTTGATATTATATAACATGAATAAATTTATATAACATTCATTTAATGTTTCATTTTAATATTATTTATTTCTTGAGGGGGGGGGGGTCATTGAAATGGTACCAAAGCGGTAAGAGTTTGTTTTCACAATCTCAAAATTATTCATCATTTTTTATGTTTAAGTATCTTATAGAGGAATCGTATGAAATATATATTAATCCCAATATATTTTATAATTTATAAAAATTACAAACATTCCTTTCATTTTCTTCTATTTGGGTACAAAGGGTTCCAAAATAATGTTTTTTAAAAATCAACTGTGTTTTTATAATCGACTGCAATATTTCTATTCCATACTAATATATTTCATAATATATCTAAAAGTGGGTTTTTAAAATTAAAAAATTATTTATTAATTAAATTTGAACCCATTTTTTACATTTTAAAAAATGGTATAGAAGTAATTTTCTTATAGTTTTCCAAATATGGTAGCTTTTGACATTATCAAAAAAGTGTTAAAGGAAGGTATTTTATATTATACAGCATGAAATAAATTTTCACTATCATAGAAAATCATTTAATTTAATATTCATGTTAATAATTACAAGGTTCCTCTTTAATAAATTAATTAATTAATATTCACAACAATTGAATATTTTAAATAATGATTTCAAAGTGAAAAGTGTATTTTTCTATTGAAATTTTCCATTGAGCTGTTGAAATAATTATCATTTTTCTCAACTTCATTTTTCGAATATTATTATTTAATTAGTTAATAATATTATGATACCATCCATTTTTTATATGATCATATAGACTTGTGAATGAATTAATATTCCATATACATGTTCTCTTAAAAAATAAAATTAGTTTGTTAGGGAAAGTTAATTAAGTGATATTGTTTACTGAATGCATTGGAATTATTAATTTATGGGTGTGGAACAAAATTAGACATCCCCTCAATGAATTAGTAGGTCACATGAGAGAAACGATATTGGTTACTTGGCTGGGTCCTAACCCATTTATGTAAGATTTATTGGCATAAGGCCTCAATGATAAGTTTCAAATACTTGGAATTATTCATCTTTTCATTATGTAATCAGTGAATAATATACATGTTATTTTTTAAATAATTTTTATAAACATGGATATGTTTCTAGATGATGTAATTATTTATATGGAATATTTTTATATTCATTTAATCATGCTATATTGTTATTTATGATCGATTTATTGATTAAATGGTACATGTTTTTAGTTACATAATATCTATATTGATTATTCTTTATTTAATCATGATAGATTATACTGTATGTAACCCTTTATGAGAATCTGAGCTCACTCTTATTTTTTTCCATTCCCCAATATATGAAGAAGTATTCTTTGAATATGGTCAAGGATGAAAAATTTTATCTTCCATTATGTTTTTTATTTTCTTTTTTAAAATGTAATGAGAGACTCATGTATGTGTCTAGTTTACCAAGATAACTGAACTATTTGGTCATTCAAGAGGTTATTTTTTGGTATATAGTTACAATTTAATAAATTTACAACAAGATATGGGCTGTTGAAGTGTTGGCCTTTACACCTCTATATTCGACTACCAAGGAGAAACAATATTCTTCACTATTTAATCCTCTTACTTCCACAAGTCCTAAGAAAACTTCTAGGGATGATAAATATTGTAGAACATTCTTACTAAAGTTTTCAATTTATTTTACTAATTATTTGGGGAAATATATTGAGTCTTATATTAATAGTAATTGAAATGGACAAAATTCAAAATAATTTAATTTTTTTGTGGTTATACTAACATGGGGAACATATTATTTTTTCTTTCTTATTATGGATGTATTGAATAGTTAACATTAGATCAGCTATAAGAGACCATTTTAGTAATTTTAATTATTACACTTCTATTTATCCTAATATTTTTTTAGCAATTTTGATATTCTATTTTTATTCTTTACAATTTCAGATGACATATGATATTTCTAGTAATAAACAAGACAATAGGTGGTACTTATAAATTAATGTAAAGAGATAGATAGATTTTAATTCAACATTAAATTTGGATTTAAAATTTTTGGGGAATAGAAAAAATGAAAATACCTGTCTATTAAATAGTTTTTAAGATGAAAAAGCATTGAATAAATTTCTTTCAAATAGAAATCATTGATCATTTATGGTAAGTGAAATGTCAATTATGTAAACTATTTTTTTATAATTTTTAAAATAATCTTATTAAATAATTATGTTTTATAAATTATTGGTATGTAAGAGGTATAATAATAGATAAATGTGTATAATACATACCAAAATAAGTTATCTTTTAGAGGGTATATGATTATTATTTTTTTCTGTTATAATAATCATACCTTGTGTTTTTTATGATATCTTCTACTATGCACAACCCCTTATTGAGAATTTGAGATCACCCCTTTCATTATATATTCTTTCTCCCATTAGAAGAAGTATATATCTTCAAATGGTTTCATAGATATAATATATGGAATAATAATGTACATAATAAAAATTTAATTTGAATTTATATTTTTATAAGTAATGTTAAAATCATTTATGTATCAAATATTCTTAGATAAATAAAGTATTGGATCCTACATGATATGTTCAATTTTATACTATAAAATGTAATAAGGAATCCACTAGTATTGGGTTACTAGATTAAAGTGTTTTATATTTTATACAAGATAATGTTTAGTAAAATCATTGGGTTATAGATTAAAAATAACATAGTGATACAAAGAAAGCATTATGATAATCCCATAGGGTAATTGCTAATTTTTTTCTAGAATACCTTACCTATATGAGAGTATTATAAACTGTAATTTAATATTCATAATTTTATGAAATAATTATTTGTATTAAATTATTTATAAATGGTGCCTAATAGAAGAATAGGACACTAGGTTAACACTCATAATCAATGGTGGGATTTCCCTCTGAAGAGAGTGAAGAAGACTATAGTTATACATGATCTTCTTATAAAATATGTTGATGATGTTTGTGAGTAATAACATTTGAAATATAGGAAAAACTATTTCCCCATAGCATTCTGCAATAGTTTTGGATCAATTCATGTGATAACAACCTCCATCACTCAAAAAAAACATTGGTATCTTAGTAGATTAGAAATGGATTAAGTCCCTCAAAAATATAATTCTCGGTTTATAAAGTTATGAAAGAGAGATGGTTTCCATACTAGTTTATCATATGAGGGGTGGTTATGATTATGGGTTCATTAATTTAAAATATTAAATAGGGATAGGATATAGTGGATGTGGAAAGGGGATATATCTAATGAAATATTCTTAAAAAATTACTTTCCTCATGAGAAATAAACAGATATGGAAATGGTTTTTTTATTTTTTTATAAAATGAAGAGGGAAATATTTATATGTATGAATAATACATTTTATGGAAAATAGTATATGTTGTAGACTACATTGGTAATATAGAGAAAAATATTCATAGTTTCTTTAGTGGGTTAAAGATAATCTTTTAATGTGTTTTACCATCATAAAAATTATCTACAAAAGATGATATAATGTAATGTTTAATAGTGGATGGGAATAAAATATCCATTTATTATATTTTAAAAAATTAATGTTGAGAATAATAGGGTGACTTAGAACCCCCAAAAGATAAATTTGGAAAAGTGTTAGGAGGGAATCCTATAATTTCTAATACACAATAAATATAGGAAGAAACACACTGGGATTTCATTTACAGGAAAAGAATTGTTTTCACTTTTAGGATAAAATTTATTTAGATAAGGAATTTAATGTAAAAAAATAAAATTCATCCATATAAAATGATTCATATGTAAGGATCTATGGAAGTGTGTGAACAAATTCCCCAACAATCAAGGGAATTTACCTCAAAAATGGCCTAGAGAGAAAGGATAAGCTTGTGAAATTACTAAAAGTAGATTTGATGCCCAAACTTTTGTGATAAATTTTATATTGATTAGAAACACAAACTTCTATAATGATTTGTTTGATAATTTATATACTCAATCTTTTATATCATTCTTGTTGTATGAGAATATTGAGTCATCAACTAACACTCTCAGGAAGGATTTGTTAATCAATACACATAGTGTGAATCTTATTTCAGTGAGAATATATCAATTGGTGTTGGTTAAGAAGAATATATATATTCTCTATTTTCAAACATTATTTAAATACATGTTGTTTACTTTGAAATAATATTAATTTTTTGGGTATATTTTACTTTGATTATTAGGTTATGAATAATTAGAGGATAACTAATAGAATAAGAAAAATTGAACTAATGGTATTGTTTATAATTTAGGAATTGCTGGTTAATGTATTATATAATCACTTTGGTTGTCATATTTACTCATAATAAATATTTTTTAGGTGAATAACTGAAAACCAAAGGAATAATTTTTCATAAAATTGAATTACACTATCCATTTGTTAATCCCTTGATCTATTTTTATTTATTTTTTTACATAATGCATAAAATATTCATCTAGGGATTTCATTTCCTGAAATATGATGTGAACTAGTTGTGGAAATAAGTCAAGAAATTATATATTTCATAGAAATATCATTCTGAAAAGTTGATATAAATATTTATAGTTTTATATAAAAAACATCATGTGAGTATCAATGTAGACCTTTGGAAACACAGTCAGATGTATGAGTAGAGAAAACTAATAACTATTTTATGATTTTTTGTGAAATGATATATTTACTTGTATTAATATATATATATATATATATTATTTTTAAAATATTCATCTTATATTATTCCTATGTAAATAAGTATTCATTTTTAGACGAAAAAATTAAAATTGAAAGGATGCAATTTCTGTAAGGGGGATGTGATAACCCATGTGTTTTCAATGATAATTTAAATATTTAATTAAAAATGTATATATGTTTATATAATATTTCAAATAATTTTATATAGTAAATTAGAATATAATTATACATGGGAATTTAATATATTTACTTTATCTCAAAAAGGATGTTTTGATTAACGATTAATTAAAATAACTTAATATAATTTTTATTAAAAAAATATAAACAAATTTCTAATTTTTAATTATTATATAAATTGATATTAATTTTAATAACATAAATTCATTTTTATTCATAGGATAATTCTATAAATAATTTTATCATGTAATGATAGTCGAATTTTTTTTCCATTTGAACAAAAATTATTATTATTCCATATAAACATTTTTTATTTCATTATTTAAATATAAAAATTTATATCTATGATATTTAGTTTAAATATAAAAAGGACAAAAATTATGGATTTTTAGTATTAAAATTATCTTAGGTAATTGTTATGGTAATTTTGTGAAATAACTGATTTTTTAGTGAATAGTGGAAAATACCATTTTTTAAAATACATTAACTTTTATTTTATCATCATGATATAAAAATAAATTACAAATTTTAAACCTATTTTTATTTAATTTTAATTCACATAATGATTAAAATAATTAATTTAAATATATTATGTGTATTTTTGAAACTCATTCTTTACTCTTTTGAACCTAAATTATTTTTTATTATAATAATAAAATATTATTCTTAATTTCATTTAATTAAGTATTTATAAGGTTAAATTCTGTTTTGGGAATATTTTAATGCCATATAACTCTCATTCATTTATCTATTATACTATTAATTACATGGGTATACATTATATACATTATTTTTGAGGAAAATCAATTTTAGGCTTAAAAAACATTTTTTTGGAGAAATATATTTGTTGCATTATGGGTAACTATGATAAAATTCATTTTTATAACTTCTAGAAATATAATCTAGTAAAGTGTGTTTATATATATTATCATCATTTTAATATTATGTTATAAATTCTAAATTATTTTTAGATATAAAAATAAGTTACCAATATATATATTATCCACCATGGTATAGGCTATAATATGAAAAACTTTTTAAATCAAGGGTTGAAGAATTAATCTATTCCAAAACCATGTCCATATATGTGAAGATAAAGGCTCAAAATCACCAAATATATTTCCATTTTTATTCATTTTGGATCCACTTTCCATGAATATGACTTCAATTTTTATATTAAGAAACTACTATTGAAAAAATTCTAATCCACTCCCCTATAGAAGTATCCCTTCACCGCCCAACATACCCTCACAAAAAAAGAATATTAGCTTAACAAAAAAATGAATAAGACTCTAAAAAAATATTATTATAGATTCAGATATCCCCAAAATACCAGTACAGTAAATCATTTGGAGTTTTTCATATGAGTATATCAATGGAAGTAGTGGTTAGAGCGCGTCCAAATAATAGGAAGTCTGAGGTATCAGGTTTTTATCTCAATTACAGTACATTGAGACATGTTTCATATTAATAACATATTTTTATTTATAAGGTTTATAAAATTCTTAGTTGGCATGTTATACCATAACTTCTTTTATATTCTTGGTATTTAATGTTTCATTTCATGTTCTTACTTTCTCAGGGTTTTGATTCACGGGATAGTCAAGTCCTATGGATTACATTTCCAATCCCACATTTAATTTGGCATTTGTTATGTAAAAAATATTATCTGAAGAAATATTATATTATATATCTCTAAAAAGACATCTATGTTATTCTCTTGTGGTTATTTCTGGGATTTATTTGACTTATTACTCTTACACATCGCTTTGGTTCATGATTCAATTGAAAAATATCTGTAATTGAAACCGACCTAATCGTTCTATTTTGTAGGTA
Source organism: Viscum album (assembly GCA_963277665.1). Lineage (NCBI taxonomy): Eukaryota > Viridiplantae > Streptophyta > Magnoliopsida > Santalales > Viscaceae > Viscum > Viscum album. Next base: position 122,058,475 of record OY728137.1, read on the forward strand.
ATATTTTCTTCCTTGTATATATTATTTATGATATTTCCATAATATTTTTCTACATACTTTCCTTATTTAAAAGGTTTATATTCTATTAAATTTTACATTATTTAATTTTTTTATGTGAAGAGATATATCATTTTCTATTCTAGTAAGTTTTTAATCTCTTTAGAAAAGTATGAAATAGAATTAATTTCACATTTTTAGAAATACAAAATTTTACTAACAACATGAATATTAACTCTTATTAAGCTTCCTTTATAGGTTTCCATGTATTTTTTTAAATAAAATTTCATTTTAATTTTTTAGGAGTGTTTAGTTTTTAAATGTCACCAAAAGAAATGGATATTTCTTTCTCTTTGTTAATATTTTTTAGATATACGTATAAATATGTTTTTATTCTATTTAAAAATCCTTTAATGATTCATTATACTTATATAGGGTTATAATATTTTTATTCCTTCTGCTGTTCATATTTGTATCTTTTGATCATGTAATTTTAATTACTGACTTGGGAAGTATTGACATTCCATATACATGATATTTCAATACAGAGTTTTATTTAAAACTATGTTATTTTGATTATGTATCTTATTGATTATCCATTACTCCATAGTTTGAATTAATTGAATGTATTTTGTGATGATTGGGCCCGAGAAATATATATCTCATTAGTTCATTAGTAGGTCTCATAAGATATGTTATCTTGAGTATTTGGTGTATTCCTACACATTTATTAACAATGTATTGGATGAGGCCTTGATAGAATGTTGATGTTGTATAATTAGTGCATTGGGCCCAAAATTATATATCCCATAAATGTATCATTTTTCTTCATGAGACAAATGAGAATGGGTATTTGGTGCATGAATTTTTTATTTATGAATGATGTATCGACATAATTCCTTAACGATAAAATTACCATGTCCAACATTATGACCTATATCACCATAGAATAACTTGTTATTTTCAAATTGATTATGTGTGATTTTATTTTTCACATGGATATATTCCACAGTAATTATTTTTCTTATATAATACATGATTATAATTTATTCATAAGATACTAATGATGTCATATGTGTTTTATGGTAGTATCTAATTTGCACTACCCCTTGCCAAAAATCTGAGACCCCCAATTTCATTTAAATTTTTTCCCTATGAAACCAAAATAAATGTTGAATGATTTCATAGATATAATAGATTGAATAAATTTTTTAAAATGGAATATTAAGTTAATTTTTTTGTTTTTATATATAATGTGAGAATTGTGCATGTACTTAGCGTCATAAGACAACTATACTATTGGATCATGCATGCAGTGATCTCTTTTATTATATAGAATTGTAATTATATAACCACTAAATTTTGGTTGTTGAAGTTAGTGTTGTTAAAAAGTGTATAATATACTAAAATATATCTTTTTATATATAGTAGTTGGACTAAAACTCAAATAGGGCAACACTTTTCTCATTATTTTTATTTAATGGATAAGTGATAAAATGAAAACCAATTAATAGTAAGGAATTTGAACTATATAAAATGGGAGAAAAGTGATGGAATAATCTAGTGTCTACTTTTGTGATTTTTAATACTATACATGAATGAAACCAATCATGAGATATCAAAATTACTTATATGATTCCCTTCTATAAGTGTCAAATTGAAATAATGTTATCTTGAAAAAAAATAAATTTTTTAATGTTTCACTATGAATAATCAAAATACAATATAAGAACACATGAAAAGAAACCATTATTAAATTTAATTTATAATATCACTTGAACATTAAATCACAAAAAAATAATTGAGGTTTTAACTTATAATGGTTTTATGGTAATATTTAAATGGATTCCAATGATCTAATAACACATATTAAATATAGAAAAATATATTTGAAACCTCAAACCCATTATCACCATGATATGAATAAACAAAAATCATTTATATTAAAAATTAATTAGATGTAACTGTCACTATGGATTAATATTTCTCATGTTCTTCAGTCAATATTTCTGATGATGTCCCATGTGGATTAACCAAATGACTCTTCCCTCTATGGTTTAACCATTGATTGATTTCATAAAACAAAACATAGTGATGGACCTCAACAACCATATTATGCTATTACCCCATGTAGATATTGATGGTGGAGGAGAAAACTATGGGTTAAATCTGTAGGAATGTAAGAAAATTCAGATAATAGCTTTGTCATATTTTTATAGACCCAAGGAGATTCCAGATTGTTTATGTAAGTTAATGGAATTTTTTGTAATGATTGATTAATTCCACTCATTTATAATGTTTAAAAATGTTTTAAAATACAATTCCGATTTAATTGGTATTGATCTACCATATGTTTTCTTTAATTAATGAATCCATATATTGAGGATTTTTGGAAAATAACACTTTAAATTTTAATTCCAATATTAATACTAGTGTGTTTTTGGAATTAAATAATAAAATTCTACTAATAATTATTATATATGATATAGATCATTCATATATTAGGATTTTCTTGATAGTGGAAATATATAAGCATATTTATGATTTACGATATTCCCTTAACAATATATACAATATTACTTGATTCCCATATATCATACTATATGGTATATACATAGCATTAAAAAATTATATTGCCAAAAAAACTTATTCTTTATATTTTCATTTAGATTATATATCTATCAATTTCACAACGTCTCTAAATCCTTATAAACTATTATTCATTTCACCTTGTACCATATCATATACAATTACTTGTGAAACAATATCCAAAAGTATTATTTATGTCTTCCAATTTTTTTGAATATATATAAAATCATTTATCTTATAGAAACTAATTTGTATTAACTTGTGGATATATATCAAAAACACCATTTTGATAAATTCAATGTCTCTTTTAGAGTATATCTTTGAGTTTTGTGATACTCAATAACAAATGTTTGAACCACAATTAGTGACCTCATATGCTTGTATAACGTTAAAAAATGTAATCCTTAATTCATAAATGTAGGTAAATAGTAACTTATATAAAAACATCATTTGTACTCATGGTATAAAAGGAGCTGACATAATCTCTATCAAATATATATATATATATATCTTTATCCATGTATGCACTAGAAATATCTTGCACATGGTTGAATTTTTATACAACCCCTTTTTCCAGGGCATCATTTAAAAATTTAAAATGATGTTTTCATTCCCATATAACTACTAATATGTTCTTGATTATAAGATTAGAAACTTACCCGATTAATAAATATATCAAAAGACCTTCATCTTTATAGATGAGTAAATCAAACAACCATAATCTTAAATGATAGGAGCATCAGATGATATATTTAGGTATGGACATACAATCCATTATTATATATTATTCTAGGGAACATATTTTATACTCACCATATGAGTGGAAGAATATCATATTGGTTAACTGTGAATTGATGAAATACTCAAAAAAACATATAATCGCTAATTTTATATGATATGAGGTTTTTGTTAAAAAATCCTATGAAAATAAATGTTCCCATCCTAGGTATATTTCAAATATCGGAAATGGGTAAATTCTATCTGTACACAGACACCGCTATTATAAAAAAATTCATAGCGTATGATTTTTCTTGTTGTATACTTGGGGGTCATATAGTACAAAAAACACCATTTTAACCTTATGATCACATTTCATATGTCATTTTGAAATTTGAAACTATTTTATGCAACCTATAATACTCTAAGATAAACATTTATTAGGGATAAATGAAATTCATACTTAAAGATCTAATAAATCATTTGAATTAATTAGTATTTACAACCATTATGAAATCAATATAATGTGTATACTACCTTTTATATATCATGATATATTTTATATTCATAAATTATTTTATGAATATAAAAAATATATATAAGAACCCATCTCATTATATATCATATGATATATGACAAGGAAGACCTTATGTTTGCTGCACTTTTGGGGTTTTATTTAACACATTTTATCTTAATGTAAATATTCCCACATCATTATGTTAACATCTAATAAAACAAGCAGATAAACTATTTTTGTGATTATCATCTTTGAATAAATAATTTTTAACTGTTAAAAATACTCTAGGAATCAAATTTATAATTTTTAACTCATTAGAAATAATATTCAATCTCTGTTGTCTACAACTTTTTTTTCTAATGTCATCACCATAAACATTATTTTAAACATTTCAATTAACACATTTCATGAAATATTCTAGAAAGTAATATTACTATTTACATTATTATTTCACCACCATATCCTATAATTCCATTGGGATATAGAGATAAATTCACTTTTTTACTATAACTAAATATAACTCCTTACATTTATATTTACCAACATACCCTAAATCCTTTTATAATATGAAGTGAAACTCACTTGGTTTTAGAAATATAAAATATTTTTTTAACATTTGAAATTCTCAAATTACAAACATTGTTTCTCTCATAAAAGAAATTTGGGTGTGTGAATGGAGTAGTTTTTGTGGTGGTGGAATTAAAATTAATGTTTGAAACATGTTAATGGAGTTGGAAACACCCAACAATTTCCTTATTTGAGATTTTTGATGATCCCGTATTCCAATGCTAGGATCACATTGGGAATCATTCCAAAGACACTTGGGGACCCTCATTGGTCAAGTGGATGTGAGTTTAGTCACATCATAACATTTTGGTGAGAATTATTTCTTACTCTAGGATGCCTATATTTATTTAAGACATATTTTTGTATCCATTATTAAATTCAAAATATGAAATAGGTCACCATTAAATTAAATATCAATTATTATTATATAATGGATTTGAATAATCTATTTGTATCCATGTTTATTCATCGATGGAGACATTTTTATGCAGTCAAGGTTGTCTATCAATTGTACACATTTTTGTGTAGTTTAGAGATTATTATGTAGTTTATAATCATGTTATTGTTTTTATGTAACACAATGGGGAACTCTAGAATTTATTTCCATCATGGGAAAAAAGAGTATTTTTTGTGCTGTGATCGTCCATAAGGAGAATGGAGTGCTTCTTATCCCTAGTAATGGAATTAAATTCCACGTAGTTTGGTGCCCAAATACAAGACACATCATTCCTTTTAAGTTTATGTGAAGAGGAAAAAACATACAATCTAACATCATACAACAACGAAGTCTATGTGAAAGGTATCTATCGAAGAGATAATATAACACTTCTGTTGATTCATACCAAGGTTTTCAAATGGGTGTATCTTCCTAGGATGGATATGAACCTAATGGGAATTAAAACTAGATTTATTAGGGTGAGTTTGGGGTTCTTATTTTGGACCTTAGGGAGGATTCCTATATATCCCATTTGGGCAAGAAATCAAATCCCATATAGTTTAAAAGGGATAATTATTACAACTATATAGGCTACCGATATCTAGGTGAAAGTAATATATTTTATATTGGATCTCTATTATTAACGGTTCATGATCATTCCGATGTCATTATGGTAACGAAATTCTAAGACCACAAGAGTCATTCTTGGTGTGAGAAAATAAGAGGATGCGAATGATTTCTAAAACCAAGTGATCTTCTTTTTCTGGTTGTGGATTAGGAAGAGGATAAATATTTTATGGGAATACCCACAATAAAGGTTAATGTGTTACTCAATGAGGGTTTCCTTGAGGGAATCTGGGTGGAAGATCTATAAATAGACTGTCTTCAGAGACCTTTTCCTCCATGTGTGGTGATATATGAGGGTGGAGTAACTAGGGGGTGTCAGAGTGAGAGAAATGGATTATTTTCATGCATTATCTCTTATTTTCAGCCAAAAGATCAATTCATTATCCATAAGGTTGATATCTTTATAAATTGTGAATTTATAGTAAAAAAACTCTGAGGACCCCACCAATTATGTATTATAAATATGAGAAATCCATTACCATAGGAATGTATAATTGATAATACATTATAATGTGTAATATGATATGATTATACATATATATAAGCATAGGTGGGGCATTGATTATCCCCATTAGTTGAGGGATCCAAGGGAAAAGGTGTAATTTCATTGGTGGAATTTAAAAGGTCCCCAAATATAGAACGAAGCCTCAAATAGTCTTGGGAAGAGGGAATTTCGGTCTCATTGGGAATCAAGAAAGAAGTATTCAACGAAAGGTTTCTAGAGAATGATAGGTGCATCCATGAGCACTCTCAGGATACCATGCTGAAGATAGAAGATCACAAAATGGCATATTTTCATGCATGTTTGAATGAGAGACAGTTACACAAGGCACTGAATATCCAGATGGAAGATGATTCATTCACTAGTGACATTGATATTTTTAGTGATATGTTTGGTTTGTATTTTAAAATTTTAATCTACACTCTCAAACATTGATGGATGGATGGTTATACTCTCGATCATGATGAAAAATTCAATGTTATTCAATGGGTTTTTTCGATGTGGCACAATGTTCTACTCCATTGTATACTAGTGGAGGTGGTGGTGTGGGGATCTATTATTACTTTTAATCAGGTGAGTGCTCTTCAATTGGATGGTCTCTTTGGGTCATTCTTTTCATTACATAGAGTGTGACTAAGGGATAACTTATTGGTTCTAGCTGAGATTTCATTGGCGGGGTGGGATTCCTTAGATTACTAGTGAAACTACCGTGATGATCATCCCTACATTTTTTTTGTCCCATCCCGCATTACACAGTATCATCCCATAAGCATGTGTAACATTCCAAAAATTTGTCGGAAATCATCACCAACTGAAGGATTCCTCAATTCATGCACAGTTGGGTTTCCTAGGAACACAATGTATTTATTCAGGGATGTTCTATCAATGGGGAAATTAGATAATCTCAAAAAATGATTGGTGATATAAAAATTATGTTTTGGGGGACTAATACTATAATCTTTGTGAATATGGATAAATTCTATGATTGGATTGAATTTTCATTCAACATTTGGGATTTGAGGTGTTTAGGCTTCACTGAATTGGTTATTGACTTGCAGTTTTAGTTCTATATATCTCCTTGGTTCAATATGACTTTTATGGGGAGGAAGTGTGGATTCCAAAAAGTAGTTTGAGGTATCAGGAAAGGTGACATATTTCTCCAAGAATTATCATTATATATTAGGTTGTCCCAAATAGATTTGTTGCCGCCTCTTTGAAATGAATGAATATTCTTTCATATCACTATTAGGATCATATCTTTAGATTGTTTAACCTCCTCTTTGATATTGATATCATCTTCATTCTTAATGAATGAAATTGTTCCATTAAAGACTTGGACTATATTAATGATGAGTATACCTATTGGAGTTTGAAAATTTTTAATATGTACAGGAGTGGTGTCTGCATGCTAGCCTCCATCCCAGATATGAGAAGGGTTACTATTGAATCAAGCACGAGCCTTTTGATCAAGAGTTTTTTGATGGTCTATATGGGTGCTTCCCTCTCCCCTAGAAGTATCCACACTATTCACATTGATGGTATGTTTATAAATTTCATTAATTTAATTAATAATTTAAAGATTATATTCTTTTAATTTGGAGGTAGAATCACCATTGTTAATTGCACTTTTCCTCCTTTCCCTTGGAAATTATTCATATACTCATGTTTTCTAAGTCCACCATCAAAAGGATTGAGTGTACTTTGAATGTATTTATATGGGATTCATAGAGATGGATAAAAATTTTGTGGGCCTCTTGGAACACTCTTGAAAGGGAAGTTGAGAATGGGGTATTGGTGTTAGGGATATGGGATGAGTTATACACTTTCTTCAATGTATGATTTCTTGTGACATTATTGATGGTCTTTTTATATGGGTTCACTTAATTATAAGGATGTATGGTTTACACTCACAAGATAATCGTATAACCACATCCCACACATGAGAATCTATTGATATTGATATTCATATTCTTCCTGTAAAATTCCAGTGGATTTGGGTCGGGGTGGCGTAAATTTTCAGTAATGCATCTGGGGGGGGGTCCTTTGGACTTCCAAGGATGACCTGCACCCTACATATCATTTAGGGAGGCCATTTCTCTTCCCCCATTCAAATAGGTCATCCTCAACCCCCTCAAGAAGTGATTTCTGACAGCATCAGGCTAGAGAATTCCCCAAACCAATGGATCTTATCTCAATAAAAAATGGAAGGTTCTAGACCATGTCCTACAGAATGGATATGATTTATCATCCCTATAGAAATAGATGGGGAACCCTCCACTGGTTTAATGATATTACCTCAAAATTTAGCTTCATGTTGTGGAGGATCTGGTATCATGTGTTATCTATATATCTTGTGGTAAAATATAAGGGTGTACATATGACCACTAATTGTATATGATGTTCATCTCTAGTGGAGGAGTCTTCACAAGAATTATTCTCTTAGAGTGGCTGGGCGGGCCTGATCTGGAGAGATCTTGGAATTTTCATAGATCATCTTCCAGATGTAAATTCCCATATTAAGTTTCTCCATAACTAGTTTTATGGCTGCTACAACAACATGCAAGAGGAAAAGGCATATGTGATGCTACAGGAAACAAGGTGTTGGTGTATATGTTAGGATTGGAACGTTACTTGGCATGACCCTCATCTCTCTGAATGTGGTATAGTTGTGGGATAAATATTCATTATAGGGGATTTGGAAGAGTTCCTGACGTTGGGGGGGACTCTCCTTATTTCAATAATCTTCTCCTCTAAAGAAAACCCTCAGGCCTATATAGACCCAGAAAGATGGGACACTAGTTACGATGGTCCCCTCCCACCAGTGGTCTCAATATCATCATTTATGGTGAATGTATTAATTTATCCATGGATGGAGTGGGCGTGTTCCGTGTTGCTATCAACTCAGTGTTTTTTATTGTTAGCACCTTATTTGGGTTTGGTATCAATATAAGGGTGGGGGTTCTAGAAATTCTCAATGAAATTTATCTTTGTAGATCATAGAACATCACCATGAATAATGATGAAATAGATTCCAGGATCATTTGGAGCTACCTCACTAGTGTATTTTCCTCTCCATGGAACATCACTTATATGATTAATGATGGAAATGATTTTCTTTCCAGCAACATGGTGGTCCTACATACATGGAATGAAGGTAGTAATGTGGAAGATTTCATAGATTTTTAGGATACCCAAGATCTCCCCCTTAAGGAGTTCTTATCCATAGTATTTTCTCCTTTTTGGGATAGATCATGTAATTTTGGATTCACTCAGTATTCATTTATTTAGACTTCCATGGATACATATTCCTTTCTTCCCTTTCAATAAAAATATAATATTGAGTTGGAAGGTGAGATTTGGGAAGATATAAGGTAGCTCTGATAAATAAGGCATGAGAAAGTAGAAGGTCCTCAAAATAAAAAAGGAATGGGAGTGTAGAGGTTAGTTTATGAAGGGATGACTTAGATGAGATGAATATTTCTAAATATTATTATATATGGGTGAGATGAAAAGATCATTGGGTGATAGAAAATCTTGGTGAAACCAGATGGGAAATTCCATTTTCTAGGCTCCAAGGGTCCCCTCATGTTTCCAAAGACAACTAGTTCTCACGTCTCGAGCTTGATAGTGGGACTTCTACCTAGTTCTCTTGTAATAGGGGAGGTGTATCACGTAAGTGATTATTGTATTAAACACTAGGGGAACTCAAATACCACTCTCCTGATTAATTTTATCTTTTTTCGAGTCATATATAACTACATAATGATTTTGAGGACATGGTGGAGGACTAGAGAGAGTATTTCTTTGGTATTATTCATGTCATATAGTCATTTGAAATGAGGAGTCCAATTGTACTATTTATAAGAAAAATTAGAGTCGTAGGAGAATTCAGAAACAAACATAGGTATGTCGCACATGTCCTTCCTCAATTGTGACCTATACAATTTCTTGGTTTTGATTCTAGGTAAGGGAAGGTTGTGCCCATTTACAACTTTTGTTTAGTAGTATAGACCTTAATGAGGATTATAGGTCCATAGTTATGGACCCGTATGGTGATTCTCGGTGTGTAGGCTCAACCTACATGATCAAGATATCATATAGACAATACTTTTAAAACTATATTGGATGGTCCTTATAGGAGGTTACCTAGGTGAATTCAAGGGATCCTTAATATCATATATGTTTATATTACAAGGGGGTATTTTCCTTTGAAACTTATCACCCATATGTTAATAGAGTGTGTGAAAAAAATCCCACTATATGGAGTAGAGCTAATATGAAGAAAGGGTTCTGATTCAGTGTAATAATAAATTATGATCATTTATTTTCTGGAAAGAACAAGAGATGGATACCTCTATATGGGAGCTCATAAAACATCATCATTTACATTAATGGATTCAATCTTAGTGGAAGGATAAAACTGAAAATGTGATGTAGAAACTATGAATGGTTGAGGAGGCTGACGCTACCCAACTATCTGAGCCTTGATAGTCCATTGATGATTCATGAAAGACCCTTCAGTAACTGTATCGTTAGGTTTATAGAAAATTCTAAAATATAACCAATAGACTCCAATTATTGGATTATCCTCTAAAAATCACTCTATGAATGAAATGAATTTTACTTCCAATCATCTATATATTCATCAATATTTCTTCTATAATTATATAATAATAATGATAGTATGTTTTACTAAAATTTCTGACATTAATGCATTGAAATCACAATTATAAGAATATGAGGGTTCTCTTATTCCTCTCTATGGAATTTGTTTGGAACCAAGGTTCTTCTTTGATGGAAATTGATCGTGGTTTGTGTTTTTCATCAATTCTGTCAGGGATGATAATAGATATTTTATGGAATGGGATCAAAAAATTCAAGACAAAAGTAGTATTTGTATTTGCATCGTTTCACAATGTTCACCAAATTTTTTGTACCCAAAATTTGTCGAATGAAAACCATTGAGAAAAGTTATTTCTCTTGAAGGACATATAGAAAAATGGAAAAAGAATGAGTCTTTTAGTGATGAGTTTCATGAAGGGTTTTTTGTGAAGACATGATGATTCGAACGATGATTTTTTGATTATGAGAAATGGAGCATTACTAGTGAACATTGCGGTGGTTCCAAGGATGTTGATAGAGATATTCATAACTACATCAAATTTCATGGGAGAATTCTAAGGAAATGAGCACCATGAAGCCATTTTTTACTAATTAAGAAAACACTTTGGAGGCTATGAAGCTTCGTGATCGGTCGTGCCTATAAATAAGAGGCTACCCCTCATCATTTGTCAAGAACTATTCAGAGAAAATTAAAAATCACATTGATTTCCTAAAGTAAGGGGTGCTCTAAAAAACTGGTTGTCAATGAGACCATGATAATTGTGAAAAGTCAACTTTAGTCTTTAATTAATTCAGTTATTATAGGTATTAAGTTTTTCAAGTAGATTGGAAGTTCTGCAATGGCTCAATGAGCTTCTAGAAGGTTGTTTTTTCGCGAAGGTAGGATGCATTAGGATGTAATGTTTTTCTGCAAAGGTAGTGTTCTTCGTGATGGAATATTGTTCTGTGATGGAAGATAGGCTTTAATAAGGTGTGATCTCTTTGAAGGTAGAGGAGCCTTTTGATGGAGTGAGATTTGTGAAATTGTGAGCTCTGCGAACTAGTGAGCGCTACAAAGGAGCTTTCCAAAGGCGATTTGAAAAATGATTATTGAATATCATATTTTATGTGGATAAGGATTTCAGTGTGTATCAATTCAATATTATGGTCAAGTGAAGTCCCATGCAAAGTATGGGATAATGACATTAATTCCAAAATCATTGAAGTGACCTTTAAGTCAATAAACTGTGTTATATTTCTCCCTAGGAATTGATCAAGGGGAAGTTAGTGTATGTTATTTGAGGGATGTATAAGGCTATCCCTAAGATATTTTAAAGGTAGTGATCCTAGAATAGAGTAACATTGACTGGAGAATTGTATTTCATAGCTTTTTAAGATTATTGAATTTTAGTACGACTGACACACTATTAGACTATGCTCCTTGGACGCATCCCTTAGGGGTGAACATAGTAAATGAGTTGTATTAACCATTTTTTCATGTGACTATTCTATTGATATAATAATCCATCATATAGTTTTAACGAGTTCCTACCAAAAAGTCAGTTGTATCAGATACATTAAAAAAATGTTATCACCTTGATTCACCCCTCCCCTCTCAGGGTGTCCAAGGGTCATACAAGTGGTATTAGAAGGAAAAGGTTGTTGGTGTTAAATTTTTCCATCTTTCATGTCATGGAGATCTCAACCAATGTTAGGGTAGTGCCACTATATTATAGAATATATATTATGATTTGGAAAAATAGGATTATATCTCAAATAATATCTCTTGTAATGGAAATCATATTTGGTAATATGCAAAGAATACACGTCACTGATCAAACTGGGATATCCAAGAATGATATAGATAGGAAAATGCTTGATGTAGATTCTAAAGTACATATTTCTTTCACTACAACTATTTCTAATTAGATCAATCAGATGGTAATGAGTTGCACCTCAGGAATGTCTATATGGGAAAACTATAAAATATTTATGAAGGAGACAGTAAGGTGAAGGCAGTGAAACTCCATGTTTTGTACAATATATTTGATGAGATGAAGATGCACCCTAATGGAAATGTATATTCCTTCCACATTCTAAATATTGATGTTGTAGGTGAAATTTGAGGGCTTGGCAAAGAGATCAAATAAATTGATATTGTAAATAAAATCTTAAGAAGGCTTCCTCCGCATTACAATTCAAATGTGGAATCTCTTAAGGAAAGTATTATCTATAATCTTACTCTAGATGATCTACTAAGAAGCATAGTGTCGTATGAGATAATATTCAAGATATAAGATTCAATTACTAGTGTAATTAAGGAAATGGGATTCAAATAAATGGAGAAATATGAATTTTTAGGGGTTATTTATGATGAATACAATGAGGAAAAATATCTCCATTCTCTCATTGAAAAAAAATCATGAAGGGAAATTAAATATTTAAAGGTAATTTACCTATAGCTTGTTTTAATTGTGAAAGAGTTGAGAACATTGCCTCTTAGTGATCAAGAATGATCAACGATGAAGAGAGTGTAGATGAAAACATGAAGAAGCCTTGGATTTCTTTCTTTCAAAAAGCGTGACTTCAAATCTGGAATGAAAGTTCACAAGAATAATTTATCCTATGAATAGTATGCTGATGATAATGAATTTTTGGAAGAAGTAGAAACATAATTTAAATCTAGAACCCATGCTTCCATGATGGCTACTGTTGAAAAATAAGAACCAATGGGAGAGTAAGCTGGATATAATTAGATGACCACCAATTCCGATCATAGGATTCAACTAAAGAATGATCTTACTAATCTTGAGAATCGAAATAAGAGATAAAAAAGTGGAAATAAGTTGTGAAAGATTCACCAAAATATGTTGATCTACATAAAGCTGAAATTGAATGTCTGGAAGAACTTGTGAATGAATTTTCATCATTCATTGAAATCATAGATGATGTAGTGTAACTAAAACACATAATTGAAGAACACGTAAAGGTAATCTATTACCTTAGCTCGAGACAAGAGGAAAAATCCAAGACATTTGAGGGAATCTAAGAATATGTTTTTAATCTTAGGAGTAAACTCAAAAGTGAATCAAAATCAAAATAAGTGAAGAATAAAATAAAATTTAGGAAATTATCAAATGATGAGTTTCTTGAAAGAGCAAAGAATAGTTCCAATGGAGTGGTACATATTATTAATGATCAATGAACTAAACAAATTGGTAACAATGGAATCAATTGCGAATTAGAGACATCCAATTATTGAACAAGTATAGGCCAGAATAAAAGAAAACTGAAAGACGGACATGTTGATGAATCACATAATGTGCTAAAAAAGAAACCCTAAATTCCATCATAAAGGAGAACTGGAATCTTTTCTTAAGAAACCAGAAATGATAGGTAATAAAGATAAATTTACAAGGATGGATACATGAGGAGGAATCAAAATGAGATTACATTTCCACTCATGAAATTTCTGTGGCTTTTTAGTCCATACAGTGTCATATTTCAAAGAGAAATGTCGAAATTTTGATGGGGGAGAGATAAGAGATCAAAAAAGGAGAATAATTTCATATCCCACTTATTATAGAAGAAATAATTTATATGTATATTGTTTTCATTGTTCAAATTTAGAAATAATTCCATCTATTGCAGGTAGAGGAATAACAAGAGAAGGTTATAAAATCCTCCGAGACAGGTCAATACTCATAAACTAAACATTGTATGTTTCACAAATAGGTTTTATCCTCTAGAAAAAGATTATTGGTATGAAGAACATGATTACATAGAAGATAAATTTTAATGGCCATCAGTGTCCAACACTCAATCCAAAATCTGATGGAAAAGAAAGAAGAAAATTGAAAAGTCCAACCATGCACAAGTTTCTATCAATGATACAAATAGAAAGAGAACATGGATCCTTGAGAGGAGATGTTCATCCCACATGAGGGTTAAAGTAGACTTATTAAAAAATGTTATTAAAAGGTCAGATAGATCTATGAGGTTTGTTAATGATGGTTCCTTGAAGATCAGTGGTAGTGGGAGTACTGAACATGATAGTGGAGATATGAAGAAAATTGAAGTTCATTATGTGGATGGATTACATCAAAATCTATTTAATATGAGTCAACTATATAAATTAGGTCTTATTATGACATTCAAATACAACTGATGTACAATAAATTGAAATAAGTGAAATTCTATTATAAAAATACCGAACATAAGGAAACTTGTATCATGTTTACAACAAATAAAACATTTTTTTACAAGACTATTGAAGAAGAAAACAACTTTTGGAATCCTATATTTGGTCACATTAATCCGAAAGACATGAAAAAGAATCCAAAGATGAAGATGATAATGGATATCCCCAACATGAAGTGTGAATGGGAAATGTCTTGTGATACTTTCATATGGGGAAATATTGTGTGCAGTTTATATCAGCCAAAGAAGAAAATGGAATCAAATGTTTTTGATCTCATCCATATTGATGAATGTGGCTTGAAAATGTTGTTTGAGATCATGGAGAAAGGTACTTCATCATTTTCATTTTTGATTTTAGTATAATGGAATATGTGATAGTTATACATATGAAGAAATAAGTTTTCGATTTCATGAAAAATTATCAGTGAATTTTGAAAAATGATACTGGATTGAAAATCAAAGCACTTTAGTATGATAAGAGAGGATAATATACATTAATTGAGTTTGGAAATTTCCTAGAGAAACAAGGATTTCAACATTTGGTGGATGATGTAAGATCCTCACATGAAAATGGCGTTGCTGAGCCCTTGAATTGACAGGTGATCTGAATGGAAATAACTATGAAAATTGAGAGTCATATCTCTCTCCATTTTTGGAAAGATGCCGCGAATGTTGAAATATATTCTAAAAATAGAATCATTCTCTATATGGGTGAAATAAAGATGCTGTTTGAGTTGTGTAATGGATGAAATACCTCTTTAAAGTGCTTTACAATTTTTAGAAGTAAACGATTTATCAGAAAAAATAAGTAAAACATGTAATATATGGTGATGTAGCATATGAAGGAATATTACTCAGATATTAAATGAATAGAATAGAATATAAATTCTTCAATAAAAATATTGGACACATTATGGAAAGAAATGATGTGAATATCATTGAAGATAAAACAAAAAATACCTCCCGTAAATCTTATTCTAATGTGATAGATGATGAGGATGAATATAAACATGGAGAACATACAAATATAGTAGTAAAAGAAGGAATACAAGAGTCTCAGGGGTTAAAACATGATATTGAATCAACTGAATAATCTGTAGAGGAAACCACTGATGTAGATAATTCAGTTAAATCTCAATGGAGAAATCGAAGAGGAGTGATTGATCAATTCAACATCATCAGGGATATGACTACACCTGTAAAAATGAGGATAATGAGTAATAATTCTCAATCTGTATTCATGTCAGTTGTTGAACCATCCTCATTTTAATAATAACCAAAGGATGAATCATGGTTTAAATCCAAGAATGAATAGCTAGATCATATTGAAAATAATGAAACAAGGGATCTAGTTAAGATACCTGAAAATCACCATGTGATTGGTACAAAGTGAATTTTCCGTAATAAATATTATGAGCATTTAAATGTGATTAGAAACAATGAACGACTCATGTGTAATGGATATTTATATACTGATTTTGTCTATGTTGAAGTAAGAATTTCTTTGGTGGCTATACTGGATCCAATCAGGCTATTTCTTGTATAGAAAACCAACGAGGATATAATGTGTATCAAATGGATGTCAACAAATCATTCCTAAATGGAATTCTTGAAGAATAATTCTACATTGAAAAATTGGTGGGGTTTATTCATATTAATGATGTAATGAATGTTTCCAAATTATTGAAGGAACTTTATGGTGTGAAGAAGGGACCATGAGCATGATACTCATAGATGGATTCAAATATAAGGATTCTAGAGTTCAGAAGAGGGTGAGTGGACCACAATATCTACATGAATAATTTTCTGAAATATCAGTTCATGATACTAGTATATGTTGATGATATTATTTTCAGTGGAAGTAAGTAAGTATTAGTGGGTGAATTTTCAAATCACTTGAAATAAAATTTTTAAATGTCTATGATTTGGGAACTGACATACTTCGTGGGGCTTTATGTGATACGGAGGAAGGAATGTAGTTTTATTTATCACAAAAAAAAAATATGAAATAGAGTTTTAGATGAAATATAATATTAATTAATCCAACCCAATGTGAACTTCAATTACCATTGGAAAAAAACTGAGAAACAATGACGAGGATACATCTGTATATCCCACAATGTATAGGATAATCATTGGAATCCTACTATACTTGACAGCTACAAGACTATATATTGTCTTTGCAAATGTATAGTGGATTTCTTTCAGAGTAATACAAAGGAAGAATATATGGCTTTAGAAAAAATAATCATTATTTACATTCATGGTACTCACAATTATGGGTTTTACTTTTCTATAGGAAGAAATGGTAAACTATAATAATTTTTTGATACCAACTGGGCTGGAGATATGGTAGATATAAAATCTACTAGTGGTGGAGCATTCTATATTTGGAAGAAATGTGTCGACTGGTTGATAAATAATTATGAAAGTACTTTACTTAGTACTTATGAAGAGGAATATATATCCACTACATAGTAATTTACTCTGTTACATTGTATGAAACAAAAACTTACTGATTTTGGTGATTAGGTGAAACATGCCATGGAGAGTCATTGTGATAACAGGAGCTCAATTGATCTTATGAAGAATCATATTCAGAATTCTCTAACCAAATATATAGAAATCAGATATCACTTCATCACAAAGAAAACTAAAAATTCCATAATTAAAATTCACCAGGTTGGAACTGATTAAAATGTGGTAGATATTCGGACCAAGCCACTAGTAACAGTTGTGTTTGAGAAACAATGGTTGAACCTTGGTGTTCATCCACCTCCAACTGCATAAGGTGCGCATGAACTTCCCCTCCCCACTATTTTTTTGTCTATTTTAATAATTTTATAGATGCGAGGAAGGTTTATATGGGAGATGTGATCCAGGGGAGTATGTTTTGAGCTCTACATAGTATAAATACTGAACATTGGGTATATTTATAATATGAGAGAAATTGACTAAATTCAATGGGAAAATGTGGGGGATATAATGATTTTCTCATTACCAAAATTATGGTTATTATAAAAAGACAAAAATTCTACAATGGGGGAGAAAATATAAATTTAATGAGATACCAAGGAGGTAATGTGAATGGAGAAAACTATCTGGTGTTATGAGGAAGTAGTCTGAGATTTTGTTCGAACACACAAGAACGCAACCCATGTCTTCTCTCTTGTTTTTACACCAATAATTACTCACATAGACTTATAGTGTTATATTATTTGATTCATTAATATCTATTTTTGACAGTTTCTAGTGCATCGTTGAATTTCTCTAGAGATTTCCAACAAACCCATAGGGGGATATTATTTTTAACCAAGGTTGTTATTTTAAAGAAATTGATCATGTTTTGTGTTTTTTGCCAGGCCTCTCATGGATAATCAAGGATATTTTAAAGAAATGGATCAGATACTACTAGATGAAAGCGGTATTGATGTTATAATTGTTTCTTAGTGTTTTCCAAATTTTTGGAGTGAAAAATTAAGAAAATGAAAAGTATTTTGAAACATGGTTTTTCATGAATGACACATTAAAATACAGAAAAATCATGAGTTTATAATAGATGGGTTTCCTGAAATGGGTTTCACTAATACATGAATATTATGAGAGCGATCTGTGTGATTATGAGAAATGGAGAATAATGAGTGAGAATTCTAACAATGCAAAGGATTTTGACGGAGAGATCTGTGAATACATCAAATTTTATTGGAGAATTGGAAAGGAAAGAGTACTGCAAAGACATTTTTGGATGATCTGAAAAACATGCAGGGGGGGTAGTGGAGCTTTGCGATTTCACATTCCTATAAATTAGAGGCTATCCCTATTTATTTTTCATGAAACATTTAGTGAAAATATGGAATTTATTTGATTTCATAAAGAATAGAGTGCTCTGTGAAATTTTTTTATCAATGTGAGCTTGAGAATTGAGAAAATACTACTTTGGTATTGAATGAATTTAATGCTTTTATATGTTTAGTGTTTCATGAAGATGTGATGTTTCTCTATGGATCAATGAGCTTCACAAATAAATTTTTCCGCGAAGGTAGTGTGATTCGCAATAAAAGGTTGTACTACGAAGGAAGTGTGATTTGCGATGAAAGATTTTTCTGTGAAGTCAGAGGAGCTTTGAAATGGTGTGATATCAATGAAGGCATAAGATCTTTGTGAGGGAGTGAGATTTGTGAAGTTTTGAGCTATGCGATGTAGTGAGATACACGAAGGAGGTCTGCAAATTAGAATGGTAAAAGGAATTATTTGATATTAGAATTTATGTGGACAAGGATTTCAGTGTGCATTAATTAATGAATACTGTGAAAGCATGGTCCCTTGCTACGTTACTGATAAATACTTTAATGCAAAATTATTGAACCAACCTTTATGTCCATAAACTGAGTTAGATATCTCTATTAGTAGTGACCAAGGTGATGTAGATATAAGTGATATGATGGATACAGTGTTTTATCCCTAAACCATTAAAAAGGTAGAAAATCTAGAATATATTAACATTGAATGAACTTCTATATTCCATAGCTAATAAAGATTTGTTGATTTTGGTACGACTGATACACTATTTGTGTATGATTCTTTGGATGTAGTCCCCAGTGGTGAACCTCATAAACGTTTTTTGTCGCCCTTTTTGAAAATAGAATGTTCTATTACTTCTCTAATCCATCATACAGGTTTAACGCCTTCCTACCAACATGGGAGTAAGATCAAATACTTTAAAAGACATAGTTTTTACCCTGATGCACCCCTCCCCTCTTAGGGTGTCCTGAAGTATTACATTTGGACCAAGAGGGCATAGTTTTACTATTTCTAGAGTCATATGATAGACCATATGAAATTTTTGTCTTCTATTTCATTGCTATAATTTAACCCTAATTATGATATGAAAATTACTTAGTGGGTGAGACATGACTTTTACATAGCCCACCCTTGAGGGTTATCAAGAAAGCAATTTTTCAGCATTTTTATTCTATTTGATTAATATATGTTCCTAACAATTATATAGTGAACATCTATTAAGATAAAAATTGACTTTGGCCCAGTTTTTCATTCGGTTGTTTTTTCATTCAAGTGAGTATTATATCTCCTTTATTTGGTAGTTTAGAGTCTTTCATTATAGACTAATGAAATAATTATTTTAGGTTCAATAACATTGGTTGTGAGTTATGTGATGACTACACAAGAAAAGTATGCTGGATAAGAATATTATAACATTATTTAAATACATTAAGGTGGATATTATGTCATGATTTTGTGATTTACAGATCTAAAACATGAAATGAGAAAAGTTTGAAAGGATTGACCAAATACCATGTTCAAAAATTGGTTTCAATCATGAAATTGTTAGTGCTTACATATATTGAATAGGTTTCTCATGATGATGGGTTGAGAGTAAATTTAGTGAAGACTTATAGAAAAACATAAAAGGGCATATCGAGGAATATTAAAAAAGGATGTTTCCCCTTGAATCAAACAATCTATTACGAATGGATTGAGATTTTATGAGGATCCAGGTTTCAAAAGACAATGAAGCTTGTTTTGTGAAAGGAAGGTGTTAGATAATTGATAAAGAAATACATTTTGGCTGCAATTTTATTTGGGTGTCTAATAAAGGATCTCATAATCCCTAAACTTCATGATGGAGGGAGTATCATGTCATGCATATTTTTTTAGATTAATGCATTGGATGATGGAAACCGATAGAAAATGACCATCATCGATGAGGGTTTAAGTATCATGTAGTTTAGTGATGTGTGACCAGGATGTATACTCTGTAGTTAAATTTATTAAAACAAATATTTTGTAGGAATGAATTTATTTTTGTTTATATTTTAACGAAAGGATAATAATTTTCCATTTCACAATGATCTCATCAAGAATGTTCCATCCTTTTCATGGATGATGGGGGGGATGTTTTAGGCTATGATCTGGGGGCATCTAAATTCGAGAAGTGGAATGAGAATGGTATGTAAGGAATGATCACAAAACATGATTAAAAATAGGTTTCCAACATAAATTTATTTTTGATTATGGATATAGAAGAGGGTTATCCTAAGGATGAATGTTCTTCTGGTTAATAAGGGATTTTGTGACAATTATGAAAAGCTGGACTGGGGAATGTTAATTCATTTTCAAAATAAATGTTTCCTCTATAAGAATAAAGAATTTATAATATTTTCCTTTTAGAAGAAAGTAATTTTTTTCCTATATTGATTTATAAAAACACTATGTTATTTTTATTTCAAACACAACATAAAGTTAATATTTCTCTAAATGGAACACTAAGGTTATCTTGTAACACACACAAGACTAACATTCCTCAATGTTTTCATTACACAAAATACCTATTTTTACAAAAAAATAATATATATTATTAAAAATATTATAATTTCATATAATAAGATACAACCTATCCATTAAATTGTTGTTTGTGAATATGATTAACTAATAAATGAAAATATATGGTTTAATTAATTGGTTAGAAATTAATTATAAATGAATATAAGAACCCATTGAATATAAAAGAATTATGTTTATTAAAAGATTTTTTAGGCTCACAATGTTGATTTATCGTAATAATTTAAATTAATTTCAATTATAGGGTGATATTTATTTAATATATATATATATATATATTCAATAATTTTTTTTTGAAATTCATCTAATATATTTGATAATAAAAAGATAATAACAAACCCAATATTACACATAAAACCTATATTTTTATAATGTCAACTTTACCTCCTTTAATAGAGATGCTACATTGAATATGAATTTTGAAACTTTTAGGAATTTAATATGAAAAATTAAAATTCATTTTTAAGATAAAAATAAAAATTGGGTTAGGGTTACTTTTTGTAATGTTTTTGTGATGATTCATTTTTTGATGAATATTTAGAAATACTGAATTTTAATTGAAACTTGCTTTTTTTCTAACTTATTTATAAGGATAAATTACATTTTTAATTTTTTTAAATCTAAAATAGATAAATTTTACATCTATTTAGCCAATTTATTTCATTTAAATTAATTTCACAATGAAATTTGATATAAAATCATAGAAATATTTTGTGTGTTTTTAATTTAAAACCCCACATTGTTTTCCCGATTGTTGGATTAATTTTGAATGAATTTATTAAACTTTTATTATTGGAAATTTTTAAATAGACTCCATATTTAGAATCAGAATAATTTATAATTTATAATAAGTTAAAAATTGTTTTTGAAAAAAATATTATTGAATGTGATTAAACCTAATTAGAGTGATTATGAATCATTTTAGCTTAATAAAGTGCAAAACCATAAATTTAAGGCCCCAAACAGGTCCAAAATTTTTCGCATGGAATTATTTAGACCCTATAATCCATTGGATCTAGTGTTTACCATTATTAGAGAAACATTCCATGTGAAATCATTTGTGGTATTCCCTTTTCAAAAATTTACATGAATGAAAATCCTCCTCCACTATAAAAAGGAACTCACGAATCCTACATCATCACACCATCAAATATTAATTTTATCCACAAATATCTTCCCTATTAGATTTTAAAATTCCTTTCCCTCAAACTATAATCCTAACCTTGGGATATATTCCATCCAAGGAAGCCCTTTAGGGCAAACCAAATGGAGTTACCCAAACAAGGGGTAACATACTTCCTCATTCTCTATTGTTTTAGAACATAGCTTTATACTTTCCATTTTTGGGAATACGATAACATCATTTTGGAAGTATGCACTACTGTCTCCTAGACATGATGTGATTCCTATTACATCACAAGAATTATATATATAAGTATATATGATTAAATAAAATTTTATTTATGATATAATAATCCATTTCTAAAGATATAATTTTAATTACCTTCATTCAATAGCGATCAATGAAAAAATGGGAATGATAGTCATGCATTTGTCTGACCTACCATCTTCATGGTTGTAACATTGGTTCAATTTTCCTAACCATATTTCACAATTGGTTTTAGAAGAATTTTTTATATATAAATATAATAATTATAAAATGATTATTTTTGTGTATATGTTTATATAATGACCCATTTGACCATATTTGACCTACCAATGTTATTTTTGACACATGAACCAAATATGGCCAAAACAGCCAACACAAACTTAATTATTTAAGTAGTTGTTTAAAACATTATTATAAGTGGAATAAAATTAAAGATAGAAATTATATATTTTCTAAAAAATTTAAATATTTAACATATGTTTTTTATTTTGTAATATAAATACACATATGGAATATTGGACTCAAGGTAATGTATTTCTTCTCAATTTACATTTCATTGAGACTTTTTTTCATTACTCATGAATTAACTCTTAAATGGTGTATATACCTCAATTTGACATTTTATATCATGAATTGCATTTTTCTCATGATATAATTAGTATCATTTAATGTTTTTTCTTCATGAGGATTTTGATACTATAATTTCAATTTGGTATGGGACACATTGGAGTGTTCCAAGATTATTTTCCTCAGGAATGTTTTAATGATAATTCGATGGTATATTCATTAATCAATGTTGACTACCCTTGTTTTTATTTATCATCTAATGAGTAATTATTGATATATATATATATATATTATTCAATACTAATATTTGATAAGGCATATTGTTTATTAATTAGATCGATTACATAATATGTGGAATGATTTGGACATGTAATGGTTGGTGGGGAGTAGACTATTAATATTTCATCTATGCCTCAAGATGTTCTAATAAGGAAAATATGTTGGAAAAATTAAATGGGATTCTATCTATCGTTTTAAACTATATTGTGAAAGGGCTTTATTGTATAAGATGTTATGCGCCTCAAACACGACATCCAATAATTATGAATTTCCATCATAGATATTTCAGTTATTATAGTTATTATCCATGGGATTTTTATATGATAAAATCTATGGATGCATATCATTCTCATTTTATTGTTCTAATGACATGTTTCATTATTACCTTTTATATTAACTATGTATTATCCAGTTATTTGAATGGTATTTTTTATCAGTTATTTACCTTTACATTTTGATTCATTCTCATCAATTCATTATTTCTTATGATTTACATTCCCATAATGAGAATTTGATGCCTCATTTAATATTTTTTTTACTAGGATATGAAGAGGAATCCTTTGAATGAGTTTCACAGATGCTGAGGCTTGACTGTTAATTTGATTAATTTTCCTTTCCCAATAATATGGGGTAATAAAACTACTAACATATCTGGTCCTTTGAGATTTGAAGCTTGTATCTATGAAAATGTATAAAATAATTCATCGCCTACAGGCCTCTAGGTCCAGGGAATTAAAGTTGGAATAAGAGAAAGTTCATCAGCAAACATCCAAACTATATTTAGAAAACATAGATTAGTAAAGGTAATCATACGAGAGTGTTTGAGGATAAATATGGATGAACATTATATAATTTTATTTCGGTAGAAATTATGTGGTTCTTCCTTGAAATATATATCTATATGGTAACTATAAGTGTACATGGTTTTGGAATTTATGTAGATTGAGGTAATAAATATGAAAATGTGGCTTAGTTTGGACTCAATCATAACTTGGTACCCGACAATGATCCTTACTGCTCACCAAGTTTGACACGCTAAAGGGATTTGATTAAGTTAATTAATATTTTCTTTACAAAAAATTAGCAATGATTTAAATATAATAATTTCACCAAATAATCCATGGTTATGATTATTATATTAGCTAAAAAATAAAATTTTTAATATATTTTATGTATATTAATAGTTTTGGGATCATAAATTATTTTTTATAATTATATGAACTAATTTAGTTTATATTTTCATTTAGAAATGACACTTAGAAGAGGGAAATTGAATCTAACCAATGTAAATGATCCAATGAGTAAGAAGGATCATATCGTTTGTGGTCGTATGATAATTTTTTGATAGGAAATAATCTCACAATAATTTTCATCAAATGAGGAAATAGTATCATATGATAAAGAGATGGGTATATAATTCTACATGTCCTATGGATTAAAAGGAAAGTAAGAAAACAAGAGGATGGAAGGTTAAATTATGTTTAATTAGATGAATGGAGTGATGTATTTACCGAAATCTGATAATTGTGGACAAAAACACCCCGGTAATTACATGAATGTAATTGGATTTTTTTATAAGTGTAATGAAAATTCCACCGAGTTTATGATTTAAATAAAATTAATGGAAATTATAATGTGAAATGAATTAATTTCAAGGATATGGGACACAATGGAAATCAATGACTCATGCATCAATAAATATACCCCAAAATAGGCTAGTAGACCACAGTTAAGATTATGCTACTACCACAAATGAAGAGTAATGATAAATGTAATTGTATTTGGATTCAAAAATTATTGTATTTATCTATTTTATAAATTATGCACTAGTTATAAGAATTATGGAATATATTAGGATTTTTTTAAACACATTTTCACTAAGAATGTGATATCATATACTAAATGGTACTAAGAATGGTTATTTAGTAGATAATATAACATTTTTTAAAACACATGGCTGATGGAAAGATAATCCTTAATATGTTACTAATTTTAATAAAATTATGTTTGGATAAATAAATTATTGGTTTAGATAATGAAAATTGGATAACTGATTACTACCTTGGAACTGAGTTTGGATTTATTCAAAATTGTGTTTATGCTGTCATTGAGGAAGTTTATATTATTGTTTAGATTTAAAAAATGTATCGAATAATATATTTTCTATTTAAGGAATAAGATAAATGAAAATTTTCAATAAAGTATTATGATATTTCATGATATTACCATATTTAATGAGAATAAATGATGATGGTTTTCACATGTTTAGTGTCTGTTAATTAGAGAGAATATTCATGTCGGTTGAACGCTAATGATAAGATAATTTTGGAAATTCATTTATATTTATCTTAATTTGTTGGATCATAATATTTTTGGAAGGATAAAAGTTAATTAAATGGTTTAATATGATCTATAGATTAGGTTTTAAAGGTTAACGTATTACTTCATCATATGATGAATCTAGTTCGAATAAATGAGGTATAAATGGTTCAAGGAATAAGAAAAGGATAATATAGTTTTTATAAAATAGAAATTTATATTTATTTATTTTCTTATAGAGTGAATAAATTACTCAACTATAAGAAAAATGGTCTAAAAAAATATTTTCATGTTTTCATGATTTTTGTTGATAAAAATATAATTTCTAATAAAAATTATTTAGGGAATTATGTCCATCAACATACTTCTTAACATGGTCTATATTACTCTTCATCAAAACATGCTGGTTAGATTTTTCCTCCATATACATGTTACCATTTTCCACATATGTTCTCGTACTAGGTAACCTAGTTACTGGTCCATTGTACTTTCCATTATCACTTATTAAGAATATTTTTTATTAACCCCATTCAAAATGTGGGTTTTCAACAATTTTTTATTTTCAAACACAAAACCCTTGGTTGTTGTGATAAATTTTGAATTGTGATGACATAATTTATTTAAGGTGGGGAGAATGAAACACCCAATGACATTAAAATATTTACCCTTTAGATTTAATATAATTTATATTATCATATTACCTTATATTAAAAAAGTTAACATTATGTTACACACAATGTAAAATTTATATTTCCCTACATGAAACACTATGTCTATCTTGTGTTACATGAAAGATTGGAATTCATAGATGGACTGCGTAACATGCATGTCTGAATTTTATAGAACAATAACGTATCACTAAACAAATTTTTATTCTATATAATAAGACACAACCTAGACATTAAATATATGGTTATAAATAATATTAAATAACTTATAAAAATATATTGTTTAATTCATTAGTAACAAATTAATTAGAAATGTATATAAGAAACAATTGTATATATAGGAAATGTTTTTATAAAAAACTATTGTTATGATCACGAAGAAATTTTATCCTAATAAATAAAATTAATTTCTATTTGTGAGTGATATTAAAGTAATATATAGATTATATAGTTAATAAAATATTTTTTACATTCATAAAAATATATTTTATAATAAAAACATTGGAAGAAACCCAATATTCCGTATAAAAACCTACATTCTTATAAATTCAATTTTCCAACTTTTTAATGGCGCACCTTTATTAAATCTGAATATAAAAACATTTATTAATTTAGTATGAAAAAATATATATAATTTTTTTAAGGAAAAATATCCAAATTAGGTTAAGGTGGATTTTCAGAATTTTTAATTGAGATTTCATTTATTAATAAATAGTGAAAAATAATAAATTTATTTAAAAATTCATATGTCGTATAATTTATTTATAAAAATAAATTATATTTTTAATGGTTTAAAATTTTAATCAGATAAATTATATATATATTTATCAAATTTATGTCATTTGAATCAATTTCACATTGATATTGGATATAAAAACATAGTAAACATCAAGTCATTTTTTACTTTAAAAGAATGCTCTATCATCTCATCTGTGGAATTAATTTAAAATTAATTTATTCCACTTCTAATATTTAAATTTTTAGTAATGTATTATGTGTAATGGAAAAAACACTCTTGGTCCATTACATTTCCATATTTCAGGTGTATAAGGTATCATGAGGACCATTAGTGGCTCATTAAAGAGTTTTCCAAAAACTTAGTCCCAACAAATGGTTCCACCAATGTTGTGGCACCGCTTAGAGTGTCTCACAAAACTGGTGGCATTGTTACAATGGCACCACGTCTCCCACTGTTTTCTTTTTTTTTTTATTTTTTTTTGCAGTTCCACCCCCATAACATATCTTTTGACATAAACATGTTTTAAGCCCCCTTTTCAAAGCCATTTAATACTAGTAAAAGATGTTTTAAACCCCCAAGGGTCTGGAGAAACTTTTTTACACAAATGTGTGGCCCTTTTCTTAGTATTACACCTTTCCTTATGCTATCTGGCTTCACCCCCGCTCTGTGGTTTTCTCTCATTAAATGATATTTTTTAACACATAGCGGTTACCTCAACCATATTCCACAATAATTATTAAATAACAATTGATAACATCATGTGTAACAACCCATCCGTGTTGTAGAACCATGATCGAACTTTTAATCATTTCAAGATTTTATATCCTGTAACTCCAAGATCTAACCTCTTATCACAAAGAGATTGTTTTTCTTCTTTCTTGACCCCTTTGTTTTCCTTGGTGCATTTGGAGTCCCTATTTTAGAATCATGCACCATTCTTAAGCCCTTCCCACTCATCCTTGGAATTCTTGTAATTATTCCACTCCACATCGTGTAACCTGAGCTCTTGGCATAAGAAGAAAACTTTGATCACTGATTATCCAAGTAGGTTTTTCCATTATCTCTCCTTATTGTTTATCATACGGGGTGGGTATGAAAATGTTTCCTCGGGGCATGGGTAAAAACAAACCTTATCCAATATTATAAATGGATTTGTCAAAAATAATGAAGGGGTGTGTTTGATGATGATATTTTTGTACTCTTTTGTCTTAGTTTATATGTTTTGAATATTATGGGCTTATTCCCTCTGAAAATTGTGTTCGTCGGTGGTCCTCCATTTCACACAAATGAACCACTATCTTCTTGATAGAATTTTGATTGAATGGATGTAACAAGGAAACTGGTTACTCATGTAAAATCTTATGATTAAATGGATTCCCAATTAATAAGAATCCTTGCGTGGTCACCTTAGTTCACCGAACAGAAAGAATGAACTTATTACACTGTGTGGTTAAATCTAGAAACTTTATTGCTCTGAATTTTCATTATGGGTGGTCTTTCTCATTGATTCTTGTTGGGTGATGTTTATGGGGATGATATCTATATTGTTTGTTCATTGTCTGGTGGATTGTTCTCGTAAGTTGGGGCTAGGTTAGGTTATAGTACTTTTAGGGTTGTCACAAATCCCTTTCGTTGTTGTGACATTTTAAGAGAAATAGGTTTGAAAGCTTAAATTGATGTTTATATGTTTTTGTCTTCAGTCAAGAGGTGTTTTGTCTTGTGAATGTTCCTCTGAGTTTCCTATTAGAGGACAATTATTCTAATAAAATCACTTGATATGGATAACAAGAATGGGTCCAATGCGATGTGCTTTGGATGTGGCTATTGTGCTTTTGTGCTTTTATGAATAGTAATGAGGGTGCTTGTGTAAGGGTTGGTTTCAAAACCCTTAAGTTGAGGTGATTGGTTGATTATCTATAAGTAAATATTTAGTTTCTTTGTTTCTTATACGCACCCCACCCAGGTTGAGAACTTCAAGCCAAAACCCCCCATTTCATGGGGGATGGTGATTTTCCCAACACTACTATGTATTACAAGTTATTAGCTCATTTTCTTCTCCCCCTCCTGGGTAGCTGAAGACTCTTCAAGTAGGATGTGATTTAATGTGTTTCATTATAACCAATGATTCGTTGGGTAGAGTGCATTGTTGTGGATGGCCTAGGTGTGTGCTAGTAGGTTTGTTTCCCAAGTGTTTTCAGGATGAGGCCCAGGTGTCTTGGGGCATGGCAGTGGTTGTTTTGGCCCAGGTGTTTGTGGGTGGGGTTACGTATAGTTGTGGGGGACCATGTGTCTGTGGGTGGGATGCATGTTTGTGGTGGCAATGTGTTTATAGGTGTGATGTGTGGTGGTGGTGTTTCGTAAGGTTGTTGTTGGGGTGGCACTGAGACTGTAGTGAAAATGGAAGGGGAGGTCTGATGCCTCAGATGTCTTCAATAACTAGTGGAAAAGCAGTGCGAGGTACCCAAATATCGATGTTCTATTACTATTAGTTTTCCTGAATTGTGTTATTTGGGGAGTGTGCCTTGGTAAAGCTTTGTAGATAGTGTCTGTTACTACGTGTTTTGGTTACCTCTACTTTCTCACAGGGCATTATAATGCCTCCATAATTGTGCATGAGAGATATTGGTTTTCCCTACTGAGTATACCTGTATACTCAGCCTACATATATAAAACTATTTTTAGGTTTCTAGGAGGGCCTCTAGGACCATGCGGAACTGAATTATCTCAGAATTTGGGATAATTTCTGTTACTTTTTTCTTTTCTTTGGGTACATTCCTTTGTATTTTTCTTGTACTTTGTTGAACATTATTTTTAACATGTATGTGGTAAAAGGGTTTTGGTTTTACTTTTACTTTCTATATTTGGATTTTTTTGAGATTTACCATCTTATCTCACAATAATTTTCTATAAAAACATAAATGGATTTTATATTAAGTGAGATTCAATACTGTTGGTGCTAGTCTCTAATCTGGTGCCTATTGAAGGACAGACTTGGGGGTCATTATTTCTCTTTCAACATAAAGAAGGAATGGTCTGGAAGTTTCCTATCCCTCCCCTAATCTTATTAAAGGAGGGTCATGACCGAATGTTATCAAAGTTTATTGTTGAGAGATATGATGGAGTTTTATAAAAGGCATAGTGAGGATTTCATGGGACGGTAGGGAAATATTGTTAGGAAATCATGGTGTGTGGAATATCCATAGAAGACCATATGGGATATAGTATTTTTGGCCCCCCTGTGATCTGATGAAAGGACAATGGACCTTCTGAAAGACTAAGCGAGGCTACAAAGATTGCAGGGTAGAGACCCTATGAATGGTACATTCATCATAATGACTTGTGTTCTAATGTGTTCTGGGTGTTTGTGGAGTGATGAATACTGAGGTAATCAATATTTAAAATATAACTTCTACAAAACTCAGGCATAGGAATTTCCTTCTTTACCTTATAGCTATGGAACCCAGGTGATGTATATGAGTAGTGTGGGTGATTCATGCATAGGAGGATGATCTAGATGATCAGTGGAGGGTTGATCCAGAGGAGGAATATGACCAGTGGCAGAAGACAATTAGGACCTTTCAGCGGCAAATCCTCGGGATGCATGAGGGAAGCATCTCAGACATGGATACAAAGAGATGGATTGATGACTTGGTGATAGCTTTCAGCTTTATTCATGCTCTAGATAAGTACTGGGTTCCACTTGCTGTGATCTAGATTTGCGGAGTGGCTTGTTAGTGGTGGACACTACCTCAGGGAGAATAGGTAGGCTGATGTTTCATGGATTTACATCGAGAAGGAGTTCCTGGAGTAATTCCTTTCTTCAATGATGAATGCCGAGAATAGGCAGGAGTTACTCTCCCTACAATAGGGAATAATGTTAGTGAGGGAATTCAGGATCATATTCAAGGATCTCCTTCGTTTTTATCTGGACCTCTTTCTCGAAGAGGAGTCTCAGGTGGTATGTTTAATAGAGGTGCTCTAACCTTCTATTCAGTATTTTATTACTCCCATCACTATATCAACGTACTAAGAAGTTCATAATAATGCTAAAGAGGTGGAGAGGATCCACACGCTGGGAGGTGTGCCACGATAGGGGGATCTAGTTAAGCTCATCGAAGGGTAGGCCGTCAGTTGTAGGTCGTCCGCCTCAGGGCCTTCTAGGTTTCAGTCGATGGGGAGAAGGCCCCTAAAGTTCCAGTTTTGAGATCCGGTCCTCAACCTTTCTCTATGGTCCCTAGACCGAGATGCTTCAACATTGAAATTTGTGGAAATATATGGAATCAGTGCACTCACCGTGTTGAGTACTGTAGAGGTGGATAGGTTTAGAGCCCGCCTTAGTAGTAGCAGTTTCTAGCCAAGCCTTTTATGTAGCCGCAGTATGGACAGTGAGCTCCCACTCCTCTAAGAGAAGATTTTTAAGGAAGAGGCCAACCTCAGGGACCTCCTCAGGGACATCGAACAGGGCATGGTCGGGGATGTGGTTGGCATCCGAGGGGTAGAGTATCTTGGTTTGGTAAGATGAACGTCATAGAGGCATTAGTTCCATCAAGTCCAGAGGTCGTTCGAGGTACGATCCACTTTTTTGGTACTCTTTAATGTGCCTTGTTTGAATCATGAGCTTCACACTCCTTTTTTTCATCGGGTCTAGCCCATGCTCTGGTTCTAGATGCAGAGATAATTTTCATGTCCCTTGTATTGAGTATGCCAGTCAGAGGTCAGAAAATCTTGTCCTATGTGTTCCTGGGATGTAGACTAATGTTGGGGACACATCATTCAATTGTGGACATTCTTCTTCAACAGATGAAGCCTTATGATTTCATTTTTGGAAACAAGTAGTTGTTCTATTTTTATTCCATTATCGACTTCTTCTCGAGAAGAGACATGTTATCATATGTGGGCGGTAGCATGTAACATTCATTGGCAAGAAGTGTTACCTAGAGGGTAGCCAGCGAGTGGAGCCCCTTCTTTCCTTATTATCTGAGAAGTCAGTTTATTTAGTAGATACAGAGATCATGGAAGTCCTAGGGATCGTCAGTGAGTTTTTGGATGTCTTCCCTGTAGAGGATGGGACTCTACCCCATCGACGTGATGTTAATTTTAGGATAGACTTGCAACCTAATGCCCAACCGATTTTGATGGATCTCAATCGGATGAAACCTTATGAGTTTCGGGATTTGAAGATCCAGGTTGATGACCTAATGAAAAAGGGTTTTATCCGACCAAGCGTGTCACCATATGGTGTTCTAGACATTTTTGCAAAGAAGGAAGATGGTGGTCTGAGACTGTGTATAGACTACCAAAGGATGAATCAGGTGACAGTCAAGAACGGTTACCCCCTCCAAATGATCGAGGACCTCTTTGACCAGTTGAAGTGAGAATGTTGGTTCTCTATGATTGAATTGCAGTCAGTATATCTCCAGTTAAGGGTTACATGTTGAAGACTACTTTCAGGTGCAGATATGGGCACTTAGAGTACGTGGTCTTGTCATTCAGTGTTACGAACACATCATCTATGTTTATGGGGATCATGAACACCATATTATTAGAATATCTAGATCAGTTCATAGTAATGTTTATTTAATACAACCTAATATACAGATGTTCTAAGGAGGATCACGCTAAGAATCTGAGGATGGTTTTAGAGGTCCTCCCACAGCACTAGCTCTATGGTAAGTTGTCCTAGTGCTCATTCTGGACATGAGAGGTGCAGTTCCTTTGATAGGCGGTGTTCAACTAGATAATAGTAGTAGACCTGTTGAAGGGTGAGGTAGTTGTTTCTTGGGAAACACCAAAAAACATGGAAGATGTCTATAGTTTCCTTGGTCGAGTAGGTTACTAGTGGAGGTTTGTTCCCAATTTCTCTCGATTTGCCGCACCTTTGACTAACTTGACCAATAAATACCAGGATTTTTTATGGAGTATGTAGTGAAAGGTAGCATTTACTTATCTAAAAAGGAAACTACTCATTTCCCTGGTACTAAGGTTTCTAGAGGAAGGGGTAACATTTGAAGTATTCTGTGATGCCTCAATCCTAGGCTTGGGGTGTGTGATGATGCAACAATGGGGTGTGTTCTATTATGGGTCTAGGAAGTTACATCCTCATGAAATTAACTATTCCACCCATGAACTATAGCATGTAGCGTTAATGTTTGCATTGATGTTCTAGATGCATTACCTCATTGGGGCATGCTTTGTGGTCTTTAGAGATCACAAGATCTTGAGTTATGTCATATCCCAGCAAAACCAGAACATATGAAAGTGGAGGTGGGTGGATATTCATTCAAACTGTGACTTCGAGAAATATTACACCCCAGGAAAGGGGAATGTAGTGGACAATGACTTGAGTAGAAAGTCGTAGAAGAATGTGGTTCAATAATCAGTAGATGCTTGGAAGGCGATAGAGGAGTTGGCTGCCTTACACATGTATTCAGAAGTGGAGGATGGTGGAGGATGTATGTTCCATATGATAGTGTAGTATTCCTTGTAACATTATGTAGAGGAGTCTCAGTGGGTGGGCTTAGAGGCTTAAGTGATACATAATCATGTTATCTAGGGAAATGCACCAAAAGGATTGATAGAGGATGGTTTGAATCAGATGTTGTTTCTTGGAAAGATATTTGTCCTAGTAGAAATTCATGAGAAAAGTCATGGTGTGTTCCATAACTCACCACTTTCATTACACCCAGGATTTTATATGATGTACTGGGGCTTGAGGGATATGTTTTGGTGGATTGGATTGATGTAAGAAGCTGCAGAGTTTGTGGCAAGGTGCCTAATGTGTCACCAGGTGAAGGCTGAACAGCATGTCCTAGGAGGACATTTGTATCCTTTACATGTCCCCAAGTGGAAGTGGGATGAAATATCAATGGATTTAATCATGGGACTACCCAGGGTACAGGGAGGCTACGATGCTATCTGGGTCATGGTGGATCGATAGACGAAATCAGCTCACATCCTAGTAGTCAAGGGGTTATGTATTGTGGATGCCTTTGCTGGGAGGTATGTAGAAATGGTGGTGTAGATGCACCGAGTTCCAGGGTCCATAGTCTCGGATCGGGATACATGGTTTACCACATGAGTCTATAAAGAATTGAAACATGATTTTGGAACCCATATATGCCTTATCACTTCATTACACCCCCAGATAGAGGGGAAGACAGAGAGGACCATACCGATGTTGTAATATATTCTATTAGCATGTGTTTTGTATTGAGTGGGATCATGGGTATGAAACATGCCTCTGGTAGAGTTTGAATACAACAATATCTATCACCTTACCATTATCATGGATACATTTGAAGCCATGTAAGGAAGACTCTATCGTTCGACCATGTACTAGATAGAGTTTGGGGAAGCAGGTGTTCTTGGATTGGATGTGGTGTAGAGCACGATGGAGAAGGTTCATCTTATAGGGGAGAGTATGAAGGAGGATCAAGACTAAAAGAATTCGTATGTCAACCATAGGAGGGGACCCTTGGAGTTCGAGGTTGGGGACCGTGTGTTCTTAAAGGTCGCCCCTCAGCGTGGGTAATAGAGGTTCGACAGAGGAAGTAATATTTCTCCCAGGATTTTAGACCCTTCGAGGTGTTGTGATGGGTCAGAGATGTGGCTTATCACATGGCACTACCACCGCTGCTATTGATGGTACATGACATGTTCCATGTTTCTCAGATCTTTTGGTATGAACATGATGACTCACATATCCTTGACTGGGGGAGACTGAATATGATGGACGATGTGAAATTCGTGGAGTGACAAGTGAGGATTAAGGATTGTGAGGAGAAGGTGATCCATGGATGAACCGTTTCCCTAGGTTTATGTGTTATGGAGGGATGGTGGCCTCGATTAGAGTACCTAGGAAAGAGAAGAATAGATTAATGCCTAATACCCATATGTTTTTTTGAGTTTTGATCTAGGTTGTTTTGTAATTTACTATGACGTAATGCTTGACCTTGTTAACTGTGAGATGGGTTGTTTCCCTTGTTCTCTGAATCTGTGGGAATAATCATGACTATGGGTAGGGGAGAACTAGATCCCTAATCAAGAAACATTAATGTGGATGAAATTAAACCCATGTGGATGAGTTAGTGCTTCCCAATGTGGGTAGTATCTTGAAATAGAGGTAGGAACTCCCTAAACCATGTACCTAGATGCTTTGACTTTTGTGTTTCTGTGGTTATATGGTTATTCTATATTTTTCAGGAGATGGGTGAGAGAGATAATACTAGATGTAAATGTTTGTTATAACATTCGAGCAATTCTATGGTGGTTTTGTCCTTGATAGGTGTCTTACGAGGTGGTTGTTATGACCCTTCTCTTTTCATCGACTTTACTCTTGGATTCTCAAAGACATGAATATTTTTAGAGGTGTCTGATGTAATGGCCTGGACCCTCTTAGTCCTTTACTTTCCCAAATTTCTAGTGCATGGGTTATCATGGGGGTTTCCAGTGGCTCATTATGTAGTTTTCCCAAAACTAATTCCCAACAAATAGTTCCATGGAAATGGTGGCACTAGTCATAGTGGAACCATGCCAGTGGCACCGTGATGGTGGAATCATGATTGTGGCACCGTCACGGTCACACACCGAAATGGGGGTAGTATCATGGCCACACACCGAAGTGAGGGAACCAGTTATGGTGTCTCACCAAACCGGTGGCACCATTACGGTGGAATATTTTATAGTGGCACCATGCCTCACACACTTTGTTTTTTTTAAGTTTACAATTATTTCCAATTGCACCACCATAACATAAATTATGATGTAAAAATGCTTTAATACCCATTTTCAATGCCATTTTTGTCTATTAGAGGTGATTTAAACCCCCAAGAGTCGAGTGAATATTCCTTATAAAAATGTGTGGCCCTTTTCTCAATGTCACACCTTTCCTTGTGCTCTCCAACATCACCCCTATTACATAGTTTTTTCTATTTTAATGATATATGTCATCTCACAGCTATTACCTCCACCATATTCCACTATAGTTTTTAAATTACAATTAAAAACATCATGTGTAACCACCCAACTACATGGTAGAACCATAATTCATATTGTAAGCAGTTCACGATTTCATATCCTTGTAACTCGAGGATCTAGTCTCTTATCACACAGAGGTTGTTTATCTTCTTCCTTGATCCCTTTATTTTTTTGTGATTAGAGTCCCTATTTTGGAGTCATGCACCATTCTGTTGCCCTACCCTCTTAGCCTTGGAGTCCATGTAGTTCTTCATCTACAATTCTCACAACTCGAGATCTTGGAATGAGAAAAAAACATCGATAGTTTATCATCCATTTAGGGTTTATCTTCGTCTCTCTTTACTGTGTATCATGTGGGGAAGGTATGATAATGTTTTCTTAGGATGTGGATGAAACAAAACCTTAACAAAGATAATAAATGTATTTTTTTAAAATAATGATGAGTTGTGTTTGATGATACTGCTGGTGTACTCTTTTGTATTCACATATATGTTGTGAATTGTATGGGATTATGCCCACTCAAAATTGTGGCCATTGGTGGTCCTCCCTTGCGCACTTACAACCCACTTTTTTTATAATCATGTGATTGAATGACCGTAACATGGTAACTGATTAATCATGCAATCATAGTTGATTAAATAGATTCTTAGTGAATAAGAATACTTGTGTGATCACCCCAGTTAACCAAACAGAAAGAAGGAACCTATTAAAAGGTGTGGTTAAATCTAGAAACTTACTTTCTCTGTTCTTGTATTATGGTTAGTCTCTCTCGTTGATGCTTGTGGGGTTATGTATATGGGGATGGGATTACATGTTTTTTGGTTGTTGGATTTTGGATTGTTCTCATATTCGGGGGATAGTATTGAATCTAGTTCATTGAGGGATATCATGGATCCCATGTTTTGTTGTGACATTACAAGAGAACTGGGTGTGAATACTTAAATTGATGTTTGGCTCTTTTCATCTAGAGTCCAAAGTTTTTTTTGACTTGTGGATGTGTATCCTAGTTTCCTGATAATGGATAATTATTCTAATGGAATCAGAAGATCATGATAACATGAATGGGTTCAACGGTTTGTGCTCCTCTAGTGGTTGTTGTGCTATTGTGCATGTATGAATAGTAACATGGGTGTTTTTGTAAGTGATGGTTTTGGAACCCTTAGATTGAGGTGAGTGGTTTATTTTCTATATGTCAATATTTAGTTTTTTTGTTAACTATACGCACCCCACCCATGCTTAAAAATTCATTCCGAACACCCCCATTTCAATGGGGAGTGTGATTTTCCCAACACTCCTACTAGTGAATAGTTATTTTCTCCTTCTCTTCTCCCTCTCTCCGGTATCTCAAGACTATTTGGGCCGTATATGAAAGCCTGAGGTCCATTATATCTAATGATTCATTAGTTAGAGTACATTGTGGTGGATGTCCCTGGTGTGTGCGGGCAAGTATGGTTCCCAATTGTCTCCAGGATGAGGGCCAATTGTCTTTGGGAGTGGAGGTGGTTGTTCTTTCCTAGGTTTTGGTGGGAATGATTATGTGTGGTTGTGGTGGCCCAAGTTTCTATAGGCGGGATGCGTGGTTGTGGTGGCCTAAGTATCTATGGGATAGAAGCATGGTTCTGGTGCCCCAAAAGGTTCTTGTTGGGGAGGCATATGACTGTAGTGAAAATGGAGGGGGAGGTCTGACGCATATGATTTATTTAATAACTAGTGAGAAAGTAGTGTGGGGTACCTTAATATCAATTCTCTATTACTATTAAATTAACTGACTTGTGTTATATGTGGAGTGTTCCTTGGTGAGGATGGGTCGATAGTTTCCCTTGATAGGTGTTGTGGCTACATCTACTTTCTCATGAGGCATTAGAATACCACCCCACATTTGCATGAGAGCTTTTAGTTTTCCCTATTGAGTATACTTTTATACTCACCATATGAATATATAAATGCTTTTAGGTTTCTAGGAGGACCACGAGGACCATGTGGGATTATATTAGCTCAGACATTGGGAAGGTTTCTATTTCTGTTTTCTTTTCTTTTGGTACTTTCCTTTGTAGTTTTCTTGTACTTCGTAGAACTATATTTTGAACATGTATGTGAAAAAGTGGGTTGGTTTTACTTTTATATTATTTATTTGAAGTTATTTTAGATTTACCATCTTATCTCCCGATATTTTTCTATAAAAAGGGTTATTCCATCCATATTACATGTAATTTTATACCAGTGGTTCTAGTCACCACTCCGGGGCCACTTGAAAGTGGGACTAAAAGGGCATTTTCTCTCCATCAACTTGAAGAAGGAAGGTTATGACAATTTGTCGTCCCTCCCCTCATCTTGGTAAAGGAAGATCATGAAGTTATGTACTTTTAATAATAATATTTTTTATGTTATCATATAAAGTCAAATTTTTATTTTGTAAACAAAATTAGTAAAAGTGATTAAAATTAATTACTTCAATTTAGAGAAAAATTATCTTCACAAAGGACTACACCTTAATCTTCTGGTCCCAAATGATATATACACCTATTAGAGATCCATTAGATGGAAATATTTTTACCTTATTTTCCATTTTATATAATTATTATCAATATTTAAACCACTTTTCATAAGAAAAACTTGTTTGGAATGCCCTTTTGAAAATTTTAGAAGAATTACACTCCTCCTCTATAAAAAAACTCCCCCATACCACTTACTCAAGAATCACAACATACATTTTATCTATGAATATCTACAAAAATATCTCCTAAAAATCTCCCCCATAAACCCATAAGCCTCACCTTATGGAAAAATCCATTCATGGAAGGCCTTTGGTGCTAACTAAAAGGAGTTACCTGAATAAGAGCTTACATATATCAACAAGATGTTTTTTTTGTTTTTTATACACCTTATCCAATATTCTTATTCAATGATTAAAAAATAACATCAATATCTTAAATATAAATTTTTTATATTACTATTTATAACTACACTTACACGCACTTCCATAAATTGGAAACAAAGTTACCATTCATGTGCACGATGGACTACTGCATCATGAAATGATGTCTTTCATTTATCATTACTAAATTTAATAGTTTAGAAATTTGATGGAAATTATAATTTTAAATGATATATATTATATTTATAATTTATTTAAAATTATTTTATTTAAATATATATATGAACATTAATATTTTCATTTTTTGGAAATATTATAATAACGTTTGTGGAAGTGTGGACTACCACCTCCCCAAAGTGATGTGATTCATTCACATGACACAGGAAAGGTATAAAAAATGGTTTTTATTAAAAATGTGTGACATAAATGAAATATATATTATATTAATGATATAATTAATTCTTTAAAATATAATATATAACTTTCATTGTAACCCTTTTTACAGCCTAAAAAGGGAAAATGTCTGTTGTGGATGTGTGGACTAATACATGATCGACACGATATGATTCAATTTACGTAAAATTAATTATATATATAAGTATATATAATGAGATAAAATATTATAAATGATATAATTATCATTATTAAAAAATATCATATTACTTAACTTTTTTCAATAATGATCATTGAAAGATGAGAATGTTACTCATGTGTATGTAAGACCTATCACCTCCGTGATTGTGACATTAATTCATTTTTTAGAAGTATAATTAATGATTTGGTTTAAAAGTATAATTGATATATAAATATTATAAATTTTCCATTGTTATTATTCTATATATTTTTATATAATGTCCCAATTTGACCGTAGTTGACCTATAGAAGTTATTTTTAACAAATAAACAAAAATTGGTCAAAACTCCCTAATTAAACATAATTATTAAGTAATTGTTTAAAACATTATGATAAGTGAAAAAAATATAATAAAAAACATGAAAATTTTTCTAAATTAATTTAACAATTAAAAGAAGTTTAATATTCATGAATATAAAGACAAAGGTGACAATCCAATCTCAAGGTGTGTGATTTCATCTCAATTTACATTCTATTGAGATTTATTTGTTGTTATGCACAAATTCAATTTTATATGGTGTATATACCACCATTTTATAAGTTATATAATTAATCCACTTGTTATTATGATATTATAAGTTTAATTTAATGTTATTCCTTCATGGGGATTGTGATTAAATTTTTCCAAAGTAGCATGTGACACTTTAGATTCATTAAGGATTAATTTCCACAAAAATGTTTTGATGGTACATCCATTACATTTCAGTTAAACAGTGTCAAAACGACTTATTTTTATATATCCTCCACTGACTAATTATTGATAAATATGTATCTTTATTCGACTTAGATATTTTTTAGGCATATTGTTTATTAACTAAATTGATTAAATGATATATGGAATTATTTCGATAGACAGCGATGGGGGGCGAGGATAAACATTATATATTCTCTTGACGCATCGACATGATCATATGAGAAAAATAATAAATAAAAATTAAATGGGTTTTTATGAAAATTTTATACCATCTTGGGAAAGGTACTGAAAGTATAGTTTTTCATGTGCATCATACATGATGTCAAATAAATACACATTTCCTTCCAAGAAATTTTAGTTATTATTGTTTTTATCCACAAGATTTTCATATGATAAATTCTACAGAATAATTTCATTATTAGTTATTTGATATAATTACATTTTTTTATTTTCTTACCTTACCATATTGATTATTCTTTATATAGTTCTTTGAATGGAAGGCGTTTTTATATATTTATATTTCTTTCCCAATTTATTATCATCAATTCATTATTGATTCCAATTTAAATTACCTTACCAATAATTTGAGCTCACTGTTATTATGTTTCCTTTCTTTAGGTTATGAAGATGAATTTATTAAATGTGTTTCAAGATGCTGATATTTTAATTATGTTATGATTTATTTTCAGTTTCCAATGAATTTTGAGTATCAGGTATGGAATATATTTTTCTAAAACTAGCAAACTATTTGGTTCCTTGGGATTCGAACCATGTTTCTATGATAATGTAATAAAATATTACCCCTTGCTCCAAGCCTTTAGGTTTGGGCAGTTACATACTTAGGAATCATAAATTTTATCACTATATTTTAGGGAAATCTAATGAAAATCTGAATTTTCCTAGACATAGATTTTGATTTGTGGAAGGATGGTGTTGGGATATAGAAGGATCATTTCATGTCAAAATTACAAATAAATAGGTAGTAATGTTTCCTATTCTGGTTTTACAGACATATAGAAAGTATGATTTTATTATCATGGTCGGGCCCAAGACATATAATCCATGAGTTACAATGTATCTCATCAGAGAGAGAATAAATCCACACATAGTTAGAGAATATAATTCCCACAATGATAGAATTTTTTTGTAGAGTGGTAATTATAATATTGCAGATGGACTATGATATTGGATTTTTGGTATTACAATGTATCTTGTCAAAGTGATAATCAAGCTACACATTTTTCTTAGATTGAGGGACAGTGGAAGACTATCTCCTCATATAGTGTTCCTATTGAGCAAGGACCAAGGTAAATTAGAATATTACATCAATAAAGTGACGTTAACTATGAAATATAACATAATAATGTAACGATGTTTGGTTTTCCTGTTATGTTCTTGCATCTATGACCATTTAAACCATGTCAAGATCTAATATTCCTTGATCATGTGGGGAATCATTTACTGAAACTCATAATCCATCACGAGGTCTACTCGGTGTGAGAAACAAGGGGTGAAAAATGTTTCATTCACTACATAGAGTAGATTTTATGAATTTGATGTGTAATTTTGATCATATGGATATAGGACTATGATATGTGATCCCAACATCAATATGTATATCATTGAAATTTTAACCAAGTCATACATAGTTATGGGAAACCAAGAAGTGTAATGTCATGAAACTTAAAAGATATGTGTGTCACGTAGTATGGGATCATATGACTAGGACCATATGTCATTTAAACTATTAGTGATATAAGGATTTCTGGGTGAAGTATGTTTCGACATATTTCATATTTGAAGAATTAAATTGAAATCCTTGATCTCAAGGGTTCTCAAATTAGGAAAAATGATATTGGAAAAAAAGGAAGGAACACAAACCATATTCAAAAATCAAATTTCTACATGATGATTTCGTGGTTTATAGAGGTACAATATGATTCTACCGAGGATGAATATTCCTTTGGTTACTAGTAATTTTGAGGGTGTCTTATGAAACTCCAGAGTAGTGTGTATCAATGCATAGTAATAAAAACATAGAATCCTCATGGATTTGACATTCTTTCACTGATGGATAATGAAATATTATTGAGATTGAACTTTCCACATGAAAAAATTACAGTGGGTGGAGGGAATATTTATGAGAATAAAATAAGCATTTGGACTGGCATAGATAGTTGAGTGTGAACTTCATTGTGAAGATTTTTTTCATCATATATATGGAAGTAGATAATTTTGATTATATGATGGGATCTCAAATGAGGGAACCAAAATTAATATCTATTTATTTGATTATTTCCATATGAAAGAGGAATGTGACATGTGATTTAATTGAAATATGGTTGGCCCTATTTTTATGGACCAGGGTTTCACTACATATCTGGTGTTGATAGGAATCAAGAAAGACATAGTTATGGTATGGAGGTTTGGTTAGAGACCGACCTAAAGATAGTGATCCACACAAGAATGGAGAAAAATATTTTGAATTTTCTGGTTGTAAAAAAGAATGTGAACTATGTAGTTTTACATGATGAGAGATTCAAGTGAAACATAATGTTTTATGACACGTGACAAGGATGTTAAACATGTTGTTTTACATTATACAGTAAGGATGTTGTGGTATTTGTTAACATCTTATGGCTAGGATATTCACATATGTTGTTTAATAT
This sequence comes from Viscum album, assembly GCA_963277665.1. Classification (NCBI taxonomy): domain Eukaryota; kingdom Viridiplantae; phylum Streptophyta; class Magnoliopsida; order Santalales; family Viscaceae; genus Viscum; species Viscum album. Next base: position 122,101,398 of record OY728137.1, read on the forward strand.
TAGACATCATGTAATATCGTGTCATGTAGTTTTAGTTCATCTGACTAGGACCATATATTATCGTTATTTAATGATATTTGAAGAAGACCATTTGGAGTGAATTTTAAGAAAATTCACCCAGGTCAATTTTGATGATTACAAAATGTAATTCTTGAGAAACATTTCCTTGGTATGGGATGTAACAAGATCTCCATCCATTTAGATCATGGAATAATATCTGTTAGAGTAGATCTTGTGTATGGATTAAGGTCCCTCCCAATTATTTTCAAGCATTAGAGGTTTATTCTTGGGTATCATATGGTGATGTGGTGTAGCACAAGTTCTCCTTGGAGGAATGAGTAGTGGAAAACTTTTTATTTATAATATGTTGTTACCTAATTTTTATGGACCTCAAAGTCATTTAAGGTATGAAATATTTTATCATTACTTTTTTCTGAATCATCCATATGTTTTGGGGATATCTTTTCTATGACTAATTGATCCAATATAAAAAGTTTCAGTGAGTTAAATTGTACAAGAATTTAATATAATTATTATATCTCACAAAACCTGAAAATACGGTGTGTCCCATGTTGAATTTTATGTTGTATTTTGGTTGGTGCATAAGGTATTCATGATTTTTTTAGTCCAAGGAATTTTATATTTATCCACCATTTTAGGAGTACATTTTATTAGGTCTGGTTTAGGGCCTCTATCTTTCAATTAGATGTTTTATAATAGTTATATGAAAGGTTTGATTTGATTTTATACTCTTGATATAGCTTCCCCTACTGATAAGAATAGAAATTGTTACTATTTATTATCGGTATCATATGAGGAAAAAAAATCTAGTGATGATAGTGGGTATCAAAAATCATAAAATTATATTGGTCCGGAATTATTTTAGGGGTGTTGGTTCAACCCATTTAGAGAATGATTTTGTAGTAGTGTGTATATTATTGAAAGTTTTGGTCGTAGATGGAGGATATAAAGCCACAACATCCATTACCTATATGTAAAATGTATAAGATTATTTGGAAGTCTATAGAAAATCTAGGTGTTGAATGAAATAGTTTATTTTACTAGGAAAGAAGGATGATTTTTAGTAAACTTAATGCAATACAGTCTCATTGAAGGGTAGTTATGTCTAAGACTTTTGATTTTATGGGAAATCATGAAGCCTAACTGGTGGTATCCACATGCCTTTATATATACTTTTTTAATAAAATAAATAGTATATTCTATATAGTTTCACCCAAGAAGGACTACATCAAATCCGCATATATATTGAAATTGTAGGTGATTTGACCCTTTATAAATAGCAAAGTTGTTCACTTATCATTACATCTTCACTTTTCATGATTTTACTAAATAGATCACTAGATTCTGAAGGTATTCAACAACGTGAACTATCCAAATTGTTATAGGTTCATCTGGTTCACAGATGGAATTAACCTCATTTATTTTTTCCATGTTGAAATGAAAATATGGTGAGACGATTCTAGAATGAGAAATTATGACGACTATTTCTTCCCAGTTTGTATATTCAAAATCCATAGTCTCATTTTCAAATGCATCATCCCAGTCAATCTCTGATTTTGGGATGTGATTCAATGTCGGATCTATGATGAATTATTTAATTAGTCTATTGAAATAGTCAAGTATATCAATTAAATCTTCTTTTCTGATAGAATAATCATTATTGATATTATTTATTACCAACTCTAAATCACCTTTTACCTTCAATTGGACCACTATATTTTGAATTTCCTAACGTAACCCTTTTATAAGGGTATGATAATATACCTAATTATTTTTACGAACTTATTTCAATAGAAAGGATTGGGGAAATAATAAATTTTCTAAAGAGACGAGCATGACACAAAACCCGATATTGTCGAGCATGGGGTCTTCCACTCTCTTCCTTGTTGGGATTATGGACACGCTGTAAAAATAAATCTCTCAAGCCTGGGGGATATCAGGAATATAAAATATATCATCATATGTTAATTCAATATTTAATGATACTATTTCAGTAGATAAATTTTATGCATGGATCTATTCCAAATCCCATCTTTTTATTGATATCCGAGGAACAAACTAAATATCAAACAATTTCATGATAATAAGACATTAAAATTTATAGTCTACATAGGGCAGATGAGGATGTATTTGAGTGGGTTTTTTTGAGAGACCAAATGGATCATGTGGTTCTATAGTTAGTTCCTCATCCTTTAAACCATGAAGATCAATATTGAACAATTCTTATCAATATCTAAATAATGAGTCTCTGTATCGATCATAGTTTTATTGAAAAAATGATGTCTATTTTCATTCTCATTGTGGTAATTTTTTGTAATAAATGAACCCAGTGATTGTTCTAGGGATATCCTAAAAATGATAATTTTCCATTCAATAGATGGAATAAGAACTAGTTTACTAAAAATGTATTTATTAATTCAATCAATTTATTTATGACATTCGTAAGTCCACTGATATGTGAACCCCATTTATAATAAACCTAGTGAAGGAGGATCATTGGATTGAGAGGTCTTATAGAAAGTATAAAATATAATAAAGGATACCATTAAATCCCATAAACTAATTGATATTTAAAGATGATTACATATTAAATATGGACTTTGGCTCCTCATTATCAAATCTTATGCCATGATAGCACAACACTAAGGTGAGAAATGTTTCCAAGGAAGTTCTGAAATTGCATTTCAAGGGATTCAACATAATGTTGTACTATTTAAATATATTGGTGTTGGTCTCATGATAATCCAACTGTTCATTATTATATCTATACATAACTACCAGTTCATTGGCATTGCATTATAAAGTCGTTCCCAAAATGGCATTTAGATGCGATGCATGACACATTGGTATGTAACGCCGAAAATATTTAATCCAAAGGGAATTAACCAATTGAAATAAACCCATAGTGGTGATCTAAAAGAGTTATATTCCTATTATTTTGGGGAAATACAAAAATGGTTGTACACTGAATACTCATCCATGAAGGAAGGATCTTAATATCCATTCTTAGAATCAATCAATTGTTCCGTGATCAGATTTGGAAATCATCTTTTTGAAAATACCGATTGACATCTCTAAATTAAATATTGAACCATATTTTTCTAAAATTATTATTTATTGGGACAATTATTTAAATCCATATCAGATTCTATACAAATTTTATTTAATTTTCCTTGATAAGCTTGTTAATATATACATCAATTTTGGTGGCGTGAGTCGGGTGCTTCCTTTGTATTTCTTTTTGTAACTGAGGCGGTCTTCTGGAAACCCAAGTAGTGAGTGGACACCTTGAGATCAGGACATGATGTATCTCTATTAATCCATGAACAAATACCCCACTAAATCAGCCTAAAGTAGGTATATACATCTTGTTCTTTAGATTACATTTCTATAGTGATCAAATTTTGTTGTGGCCCCTCCAATGTACTGAAATTTATTTCTCTATGTTTGTTAATAGTGTCAGTGATTCCATCCTCAAATTCTAGAGGGGACTCCCTGAGGTCCTCATCATCTTTCTATTCCTATTACTATTCCTCTTCTCCCTCTCTCTTTGGGGAAGTAGTTGACAAATTAAAATTTTAATGTTATGAGAGGAATAAAACTTTTGGAGTTAAGAAGATAAATAATCATCTTTCGTCCTGAATAACGTTTTTGGGTTTCTTGGAAGTTACCAAGGTATGAAGGGGGACATAGAATGACTATCATCACTATATCTAGGTGACTACCAAATGTTTCACACCCAGATAACAACTAATGGATTCGTTGATGATTAGGGGATGGAATGATGGTATTTTAACCTAATAGTTGACCACTGTGTAGAGATTCAATGACATTCTCAATTCATCTAGTCTCAGTCAAAATGATTGATATCATGATGTTTATTTTATATGTTCTTTAATTTCAACCATTCCTTAAATTTGATTTATGGGAAACACATATTCTTCAAAGATCATTCTTAATGGATTGAATGGGGCTATTTCTAAAAAATTTGGGGAAGTGATCCATGTGATACCATTAGTCCTTTTTTGTTTCCCCTCTCTTTGAAAGAAGCTCATTTCAATATATTTTTATTTCTAAGATTTTAATTGGGATTTATCAACATGAGATATCCTAATTTTACTAGTAATGAAATATTTAATGTATTGGATGTAATGCCCCAACCCTAGCTACCTAAAGTTAGTGCATTATTACATGACATTGGAATGATTACAAGGAATCAATTCCTAAAGGATAGATTAGTTTAGGAATCTTGGAAAATAAATTGCATACAAGAAGTTAAAAATAACAAAATGAAAAGAAAAACAACAGCAATTTATTCCATTTGAAATGTACAAGCCTCCTAGATTATGCCTGCAAGTCACTCATAACTAACTTCTTCATATCATGGGAAAATAAAACATAAGTAAGGGGAAAGCTCAGATGTTTACTAAGGGTAAATAATTTAGAGGAAGCTATAAACATTTATGGTAAGATGTTTAATAAATCAACACCCTTCTAAACATAAACATGAACAAAATATGGAAAAAATAAATCAAACATTACCATATAAACATGCACATGAATATTATACTAGTCAAATACTCACATATAATAACTAATTTCATAATGAGGGAATGTATAGTACCAGACTTTAATTTCTGTGTCAAGGCCTCATGCTAGGACCTATGGGCTAACTATAACTGGACACAATCTCGGAGAGCCTCTGCCACCAGACTCCATCCCGGAGAGCCTCTGTAACCAGACTCCAAACCGGAGAGCCTTTATAACTGGACCCCAACCCGTAGGGTCTACTATAACCAGACCCCAACCCGGAGGGCTTACATTTACCGGTCCCCAACCTGGAAAATTTTAGTTCAATACATTCATCATAATAAAAGGTTGAAATATAAGATAAATATTCATATTAAAACTAGCATAAGATGTGTCAATACTTTATCCATAAACGATGAATGGTATAAAAATAAAACATCCAGATTATAACATATCACAAAACATTCAATACAATATTGATGATTTTTATCATAATAAATCATCTTCAAACAAGTTTAAAATCTATTAAAGGATGTTGACATATATGGAAATGATCAGAAAAATGCTTTGAGAGAAATACACATTTTTTATAAAATCATTTAAAATTCTCACTACTTATACATGTAGTCATTTAAAATGTATTATCGAATCAAAGTGTCCCATACAACTTTTAATTTTTTTTAAAATAATTATCATTTCAAAACATTCATGACCATATAAATAAATCCTTAAAATCATTTTGAAAACATTGACATTAATTAAAAGGGTTTAGAAAGATAAATCTTTAAAAAATTTAAAATGATTATCTAGATAAATAGACCCCTCCATAAAACCATAAAAAATTCATTTTGAAATCATTTTTATAAAATATGGGTTTCTATGATAAGTATGTACTACAAAATACTTACACATGAACAATATCTGATAATAATGAGATTGAAGAAATAAACCTTACCTCATTGTAATAAATCGAGTCATCTGAACAATATTCAATAAACAACAAATTAATCACATAATATCATGAATATAAAGATAATCATTATAATATATATCAAATGGCAGTACAAAATACAACACATTCAATAAATAAGTGTTGAACAATGGAAATCTTATGTAATAAAAAATGAGCTAAGAACCCCTTACCACGTGTCCGACATGACTTGCCCGTATGTTCTTATTAATCTGGAATAACAAACATAAGTTAATTTATACTTGATTAAGAATATTTTCATGTTTATTATTCCTTTTATATCACTTATCACCTTTCTATAAAAATTAGTTAATTATTTGAGTTCATACCAGACATTTTGTAGATGTTCGGAACGTGAGTAAAAAATGAACATGTTATAATTATAAATTTTCCATGTGGAAAAAAGTCCATTATCTATAGAATTATATAACTCATTTAGATTTCATATATATCATATATTTTCCCTATATATATATGTTTTTAAAACAATACATAACATTTGGAGAAAAGAAAAGAAATGCACCATTCATGGAGACTGTAAGGCGTACGTACGAATGAACGCTACTTTCATTTCTATTTTGTATTTTGTTGAAATTTAAAAATAATGATACATAATTATATTATAATTAATGTATAATATCATCTATAATTTCATTAGATTCATAATTTATATGTCCCACAGAAGTAATTAATGATTCATATCACTTTGAGGGGGCGGTAGTCCGCACTTCCTCAAATAAAATTATTACATTTTACCCATAATGGAAACCATAATGGTATGATATGAATTAAAAATACAGAAGCACAAAGAATACATAAAAATAATATATATATCATATATAAATTAAGACCATCTTAATGGGCACCATGAGAGGCGGTAAGAGATAATCGAACAATCATCATTTTGTGAGGCGTTAGTTTTCCAACCATTGAAACAGTACGTTCTTCACCTATTAGATGGAGGTGTGTGTAAGTGTAGTTCAACTAATCTTCATAAAAACATCCTATTATATTGGGGATAATTATTTTTTCATAAAAGGAATGAATGAATAGAGTTTATGGGGGTTGAATAAGTAAAATAAAAACAAAATAAAAGAAAAGAATTTAAGAGAAACTGTTACCTTTAATTTGGGTAACTACCTTTTTTTTTAACCAAAAAGACCTTTTTAAGTGACTACATCCTAACGTAAGTCTTCTAAGTGTAATATAGGTATATTGAGAGATTATTTAGGTAGGGTATGGATGAGCCAAGGTGCTTGATAGATGTGTGGAATGTGTTAGAAGTGATGTCCTTTAATAAGGGGGAGGAGGGGCTCTTTATGAAAATTTGAAAATATTATTTTATTATATAGTGATATTCAGTTTCAAATTTTCCAAAACTAATTAAAGTAGACTATAAAATGACTCGTGGTCTAAATAAAATCATACAACAAGAATTTTATAGGTTTTGGATATACTTTCAATATTAATAATCTTATTTATTTAAATTATTTACTAATGATGTAAATACAACATCAATATTGTGAAAAAATAACTTACTTTATATGATGTATAAAAATAATAAAAAATACCATAATGTAGGAAATCTTCTTCTCCTTCCAATGAGTATTTATAGTTGAAATTATGACTTATATATCCCCATGTAATAATTGATTTACTAAAAGATATTCATTTATGTTATTTTTCCTTTACTTTAAGTTAATTAAAATAAAGTGTCATTATCATTCATAAGTGGCTACATGGGGTCCCAAAATTGACAGAAGTATTTCCCTGGTCTTCCATGAGTCATCCAATAAGGTTAGAACAAGTGTTAAGGCAATTTTTTAATATTATTATATTCTTTTTACATTGAATTACCCAATTTAACATTAACTACTCTAAATAAAAGTCAAAAGTTACTATTCACTGAAAATTATTTTCATCTTATTGAAAAACATTTTACTTACTTAGGTTTACCATGTCTCTCGGATTTTTTAAAATCAACTCACAAAAACGGTAAAATTATGTTTTCTTCAAGTTTGCAAATTCTTCTTGGAGGTCGGTAGAGGAAGGTAAAAAGATCAATAAAATTTTTATATATCTAAACTTATTATGAATTGACTCCAATGAATTCTATTGAATTTATATAGATATTATGTATCTATTTTGACTTAAAATAAATTTAAATAAAATAAATAATTATTTAAATAAAAAGTTGGTTTCAACCAATAACTCAGTGTGTTTTCACTATTAATAAAAAATAGAGTGTTTTCAGAAAAATACCAAAATTTCACCCTAAGATAATTTTGATATTTTGAATTAAATAATTAAGCCTATTTTAAAAAATTAAAAACATATGATTTTCATTTATTAATTTAAAATTAATTCCCATTGTCAAAACCAGAAAGCGTGTTTTTAGTAAACAATAACTAAAAAAAGATTGATACTTGTTTTTGTTAAATTTCAAAGTGAACATATTTCAAATGAATAAAATTTGTTAAATGGTAAAAATAATATCTATTTATACTTAAAAACCATTAAAATTTTTAATTTTACACTACAAATTATTTTGATTAAAAAAGTTCTTTTCAGTTAAAATTTCATATTCTTCACTATTCACCCAAATATGAAAGTTATCAGAAAAACACGAAAAATTTATTGAAAATAAATTCTTATATCCCGATTCTAAAGAAGAAGTTTATTTTTTCAAATTGAATATATTATTTTTTCACATATTATATTTAAAAAGGGTTTACCCTTAAAAGGTGGTAAAATTGCATTTAAAAAAAATACATCTTTTGTCTGAAAGAAATGAATTTTTGTTCATAATGTTTAATAAACTCAAAAAATGGATATAAAATTATATGGATTATATAATGTTCAAAATTTAGTTAATACAATTCATAACCTCTTTTGAACAGTTAGTTTGGTATGTTTTAGTGCGCTTGAACTCAGTGTTGTGTGTAGTGAAAGTTATTTATTTACATTGAAGAAATAACGTACTATGAAATCTTGGGGTGTTACATTCTTCCCACCTTCCATAAATTTAGTCCTTGTAATTTGAATGTTTTCTTCGAAAATAAATTGTTGAAAATAGAAAATACCGTTGTGGGAAAATACACATCGAAAATTGGGTTAATAAAATTTAGACTTAATAAGAGAAAAAAGGGAATGAAAATGTCACCACCAAATTATGATCTTGATTAAGTGAACATTGGTGGAAATTAGAGACACATAATTGGAGAAAAAAGGTAAATATTTATAGGAAGTGATTGAGGTTATTAATTACAAACAATTTTAGAATTGAGGTCCTCAAAGCCATCAATATATGATGATTTAAATTATCATCGGTTCAACAAAACATAAGTTATTAGGATAACAGATTTTTAGCTTTAAGATACCTACCTAAAGTTAAAGAATTAATTTCTTCATAGAAAAATATATATATATTTGTTAAGTAGAGTTCCATCCTTTAACTAATTTCCACCACAAATTCATCTTTCACCCTAAAAGATAATAGATATTAACAAAATATTATATTTTTCCTATTCGTATGGGTTTCCAAAAAAATGAATTTATAATTCATCTACGAGAACTTTTAAAAAAACTAAATTATTCGATCTAGGACATCATGTGGGCCTGTGGTAGGTGATACACCTTTTTCGCCCTTCTGTTTTGGGTTCAAGTCTCGCGGCCTTGTCGGTTGTGACGGGTTGCCGCCTGACTTCTGGGTTGTCCTTTTTATGGAAATCTGAAAATAATCTCAAACTAGGCTAATACAAAATACTTTTGTCATGTCTCACAGTCCAAAATTTATAAGGAAGTTAATCACAATGATGATGTTTTTTTCCATGTAATAACATGTGAACACCTTCATCATGTATTCTTATAAAACACTACAACAACTTGAATTACAATGAAACCTTATTGATTACATTCATTCTCCCTTATTCTATATAGAATAATGGATATAATCCATCAATCTAATAATGTTGTAAACTCCAACAATGATGGAATATACAAATCATTAATCAGTTTCAAGGTAGTAAAAGATATCCAAAATAATTTATCAAAATCAATAATGTATTATTCCAAAATCACTACCTTAGTGTCAGAACCATATTATGGTATATCTTTCTCTCAACCTTATATTTTACAAAAAATATATAACCCGCTATTGATTCAATTTTTTGGGTTCCACACAATCTCAAGTCCATAATGAAATAGTACTAAAGTACAATCCTTATATACTCTATAATTCTTATAATATGTGCATCATTAATGAAATACTCAAATGAAACAATACATCAATAACAGTGCAATTAGTCTAATCATTCTTCTTCATATTCGGTAGTATTATAACTTTATTATCATCCAATAGCACCATTTGGGGTATACTCTGATGATTTGGACATTGATTCGTGTAGAGACCCAACTCCATGCAGTTGAAGCATAGTACATTTTAAACTTTTTTCTTACCCTTTCAATCATGTACGTGGTGTCCTTTTTTCCACACTTATAACAAACTCCCATTCCCTTCAAGCATTTACCAAGATGATTATTTCCATAGTTATCACATATGGTAAAATCCCTGTTTTCATTCTTCTCATTATCCATCTTTCACGCTTCCATCCTTTTCTTCTCTTACTTCCCTTCAAATCCATATGACTCAAAGAATTGTTTACTTATCTTATTAACACATGATACTATGTCTTCATATGTTGAGAATATATTGGATACTATTTACCATCTAAATGTTGGTTTAATACCATGAAATATTTGATCTTTATTACTCTTTGAATCATATGTATTGCAGGAGTTCACATTCCATCTACTGGGCACCATTTCTATACAATGGCATACACTAGGTCAGTTTATGAATTACAATGAATAATTATAAACTTGTAAAATACCTAATGTAAATTGAACAGTTCGTGGATATAGTATCTAATCATAAAACTATTTTCTTTGAGGTGGTATATATTCATAAATCCTTCATAATGATTTGTAAATAAAACGATAATTATCCTAAGAATATCTTCCAGGAGTGTCGTAATCAAGAGTGGAACAAGGCCCATTGTGGTGCGCTAGTTCTCGTTCGAGTCTAGCTCAAAACAGTGTTTTTGGGTTTTACCCCAAGATACATATGTTCCAGAGCCATCTCTACCTGCTCGTATCCAGAAAGGGATGTATTTTCTAGGAAAACTCACAAAATATCTACATTACCAAAATTCTAGGATGTTCTTCTATACTAATCCTCAAATTCTATCTTAGGGTAATGTGCTCTATTCAGAGTTTATCTAAATCTTGTTTCCAAGGTTATTGCTAAACTACCTATGATACCATGTGTAACACCTTGATCCCAGTTACCCATAGTTGGCGAATTATTACATAACATTGACATGATTAGAAGGAATCAAGTCCTGAAGGACCAATCAGTTCACTACTCTTGGAAAATAAATTGCATACATGAAGTTCAATTTTACAAATTGAAAAAAAAACAATAGTAATTTATTCCATTATAAACGTCTAATCCTCCTAGATTATGCATGTAAGTCACTCATAACTAACTTCTTCATAACATGGGATAATAAAACATAAGAAAGGAGTGAGCTCAGATGCTTAGTAAGGGTAAATAATTTAGCGGAATCTATAAACTTTTAAGGCAAGATGTGTAATAAAATAGTATCCTTTTAAACATAAACTTGAACAAAATATGGAAAAAAAATCAATCATTACCATATAAACTTGAACATTGATATTCTACTAGTCTAATAATCACATGTAATAACAAATTTCATAATGAGAGAATGTGTAGTACCAGAATTTAATTTCTGTGTCAAGGCCTCGTGACAGGACCTATGGGATAACTGTAACCACACCCAAACCTAGAGAGCCTTTATAACTGGACCCCATCCCGGAGAGACGCTATAAATGGATTCCATCCCGGAGATCCTCTGAAACGGGACTCCAACCCGTAGGGTCTGCTTTAACAAGACCCCAACCCGGAGGGCTTACTTTTACCATTCCCAAACCCGGAACAGAGTAGTTTAATACATTCATCATAAGAAAAATGTTGAAATATAACACAAACATTCGTATTAAAACTAGCATACGAAATGTCAATAATTTATCCATAAACCATGACAGGTATAAAAATAAAACATCCAGAGTCTAACATATCACAAAACATTCAATACAATATTGATGATTTTTATCATAATAAATCAACTTCAAATAAGTTTAAAATCTATTAATGGATGTTGACATATATGGAAATGATCAGAAAAATGATCTGAGAGAAATGCACATTTTTCATAAAATCATTTAAAAATCTCACAACTTATACAAGTAGTCATTTAAAACATTTTTTTGAATCAAAGTGTCCCATACCACTTTTAATTTTTTTTAAATAATTATCATTTCAAAACATTCATGACCATATAAATAAATCCTTAAAATCATTTTGAGAACATTGACATTAATTTAAAGGGTTTAGAAAGATAAATCATTAAAACATTTAAAATGATGATCTAGTTAAATAGAACCATCCATAAAACCTTAAAATATTACTTTTGAAATCATTTTTATAAAATATGGGTATCTATGATAATTATGTACCAGAAAATACCTATACATGAACAATCTCTGATAGCAATGAGATTGAAGAAATAACCCTTACCTCGTTGTAATCAATCGAGTCGTGTGAAAAATATTCAATAAACACCAAATTAATCACCGAATATCATGAATACAAAGATAATAATGACAATATATATCAAATGGCAGTAATAAATTCAACACATTCAATAAATAAGTGGTGAACAATGGAAATCTCATGGAATTTAAAATGATCTAAGAACCCCTTACCACGTGTCTGACATGACTTGCCCGTATATTCTTATTATTCCAAAATAACGAATATAAGTTAATTTATACTTTATTATGAATATTTTCATGTTTATTATTCTTTTTATATCACTTATCGCCTTTCTATAACAATTAGTTAATTATTTGAGTTTGTATCAGACATTTTGTCGATGTTCGGAACTTGAGTCAAAAATGAACTTGTTATAATTATAAATTGTCCATGTGGTAAAAAGTCCATTTTCTATTGAATTATATTACTCATTTAGATTTCATATATATCATATATTTACCCTTTATATATATATATATTTTTAAAACAATACATAACATTTGGATATAAGAAATGAAATGCACCATTCCGGGAGATTGTAAGGCGTACGTACGAATGAACACTACATTCATTTCTATTTTGTATTTTATTGAAATTTAAAAATAATGATACATAAGTATATTATAATTATAGTATAATATCATACATAATTTCATTAACTTCATAATTTATATGTCCCACATAAGTCATTAAATATTCATATCACTTTGAGGGGGCGGTAGTCTGCACTTCCTCAAATGAAATTATCACATTTTACCCGAAATGGAAACCATAATGGTATGATATAAATAAAAACTACAGAAGCAAAAAGAGTACATAAAAATAATATATATATCTTATATAAATTATGTTCCATCTTAATGTCCACCATGGGAGGCGGAAAGAGATAATCGAACAATCATCGTTTTGTGAGGCGTTAGTTTGCCAACCATTGAAACAGTACGTTCTTCACCTATTAGATGGAGGTGTGTGTATGTTTAGTTAAAATACATCTCATAAAAACATCATATTATATTGGGGATACTGGGTTTTCATAAAATTAAGGAATGAAAAGAGTTTAGGGGGGTTGTAGAAGTAAAATAAAAACAAAATAAAAGAAAAGAATTTAAGAGAAACTGTTACCTTTAATTTGGGTAACTTCCTTTATTTTTAACCAAATAGACCCTTTTAAGTGACTTCAGCCTAACATAAGACATCTAAGTGTAAGATAGTTATCTTGAGATATTATTTAGGCAGGGGATGGATGATCCAAGGTGCTTGATAGATGTGTGGAATGGGTTAGAAGTGGTGTCCTTTAATAAGTGGGAGGAGGGGCTCTTTATGAAAATTTGAAAATATTATTTTATTATATAATGATATTCAGTTTCAAATTTTCCAAAACTACTTAAAGTAGACTATAAGATGACACATGTTCTAAATAAAATCATACAACAATAATTGAACAGGTTTTGGATATACTTTTAATATTAATAATCTAATTTATTTCAATTATTTATTAATGAGGTAAATACAACATCAATATTGTGTCATAAATAATTTACTTTATATGATATATAAAAATCATAACAAACACCATAATGTAGGAAATCTTCTTATCTTTCCAATGAATATTTATAGTTGAAATTATGACTTATATAACCCCATGTTATAATTTATTTACCAAAAGATATTCATTTATGTCATTTTGCCTTTACTTTACGTTAATTAAAATAAAGTCTCATTATCATTCATAAGTGGCTCCATGGGGTCCCAAAATTGACACAAGTATTTACATGGTCTTCCATGAGTCATACAATAAGGTTAGAACAAGTGTTATGGTAATTCTGTAATATTATTATATTCTTTTTACATTGAATTACCCAATTTAACATTAAATGCCATAAATAAAAGTTAAAAGTTACTATTCACCAAAAATTATTTTCATCTTATTGAACAACATTTTACATACATAGGTTTACCGTGTCTCTAAATTTTTTGAAATTAATCTCACAAAAATGGTAAAATTATGTTTTTTTTTTCAAATTTACAAATTCTTCTAAGAGGTTGGTAGAATACGGTAAAAAGTTTAGTAAAATTTTTATATATCTAAACTTATTATGAAATTACTGCAATGAATTATATTGAATTTATATATATATTATGTATCAATTTTGACATAAAATAAATTTAAATAAAATAATATTTTATTTAAATAAAAAGTCTTTTTCAACCAATAACTTGGTGTTTTTTCACTATTCATAAAAAATATTGTGTTTTCAGAAAAATACAAAAATTTCACCCTAAGCTAATTTTGATATTCTGAATTCAATAATTAAGCCTATTTTAACAAATTCAAAAAATATGATTTTCATTTATTAATTTAAAATTAATTCCCATTGTCAAAACCAGAAAGCGTGTTTTTAAGGAATACGAACTAACAAAAGATTGATACTAGTTTTTGTTAAATTTCAAAGTGAAAATATTTCCAATGAATAAAATTGATTAAATAGTAAAAATAATATCTATTTATACTTTTAAACCATTAAAATTTTTAATTTTACACTAAAAATTATTTTGATTAAAAAATTTGTTTTCATTTAAAATATCGTATTCTTTACTATTCACCCAAATATGAAAGTTATTAGAAAAACACCAAAAATTTATTGAAAATAAATTCTTATATCCTGATTCTAAAGAAGAAGTTTATTTTTTCAAATTGAATATATTATTGTTTCAAATATTGGATTTAAAAAGGGTTCACCCTTAAAAAGCGGTAAAATTGCATTTAAAAAAATACATCTTTTATCTGAAAGAAATGAATTTGTTTTTTCATTATGTCTAATAAAATCAAAAAAATGGATTCTAAAATTATATGGATTATATAATGTTAAAAATTTAGTTAATACAATTCATAACCTCTTTTGAACGGCTAGTTTGGTAAGTTTTGGTGCACTTGAACTCTGTGTTGCGTGTAGTGAAAGTTATTTATTTACATTGAAGAAATAATGTACTATGAAATCTTGGGGTGTTACATTCTTCCCACCTTCCATAAATTTAGTCCTTGCAATTTGAAATTTTTCTTCGAAAATAAAATGTTGAAAATAGAAAATACCTTTGTGGGAAAACACACATCAAAAATTGGGTTAATAAAATTTAGAATTAATAAGAAGAAAAAGTGAATGAAAAAGTCACCACCAATTTATGATCTTGATTAAGAGAAAATTGGTGGAAATTAGAGACACATAATTTCAGAAAAAATGTAAATATTTATAGGGAGTGAATAAGGTCATTAATCACAAACAATTGTTGAATTGAGGGCCTCAAATCCATCAATCTATGATGATTTAAAATATCATTGGTTCAGCAAAACATAAGTTATTAGGATAACACATTTTTAGTTTTAAGATACCTTACCTAAAGTTTAAGAATTAATTTCATCATAGAAAAGGAGTAGAAAAAAATATATACTTGATAAGTAGAGTTCCATCCTTTAACTAATTTCCACCACAAATTCATCTTTCACTCTAAAAGATAATAGAACTTAACAAAATATTCTATTTATCCTATTCATATAGGGTTCCAAAAAAATGAATTTATAATTCATATACCAGAAATTTTAAAAAAAACTAAATTATTCAATCTAGGACATCACGTTGGCCTGTGGTAGGTGATACACCTTTGTCGCCCTTCGGTTGCAGGTTCATGTCTCGCGGCCTTGTCGGTTGTGACGTGT
Source organism: Viscum album (assembly GCA_963277665.1). Taxonomy (NCBI): domain Eukaryota; kingdom Viridiplantae; phylum Streptophyta; class Magnoliopsida; order Santalales; family Viscaceae; genus Viscum; species Viscum album. The sequence continues at coordinate 122,117,310 of OY728137.1, forward strand.
TGCTGCCCGACTTCCGGGTTGTCCTTTTTATGGAAATCTGAAAATAATATCAATCTAGGCTAATCCAAAATACTTTTTTCGAGTCTCACAGTCCAAAATTTATAAGGAAGGTAATCACAATGATGATGTTTTTTTCCATGTAATAACATGTGAACACATTCATCATGTATTCTTATAAAACACTACTACAACTTGAATTAAAATGAATCCTTATTGATTACATTCATTCTCCCTTATTCTATATAGAATAATGGATATAATCCTTCAATCTAAAAATGTTGTAAACTCCAACAATGATGGAATATACCAATCATTAATCAGTTTCAAGGTAGTAAAAAACATCCAAAATAATTTATCCAAATCAATCATGTATTATTCCAAAATCACTACCTTAGTGTCAGAACCATATTATGGTATATCCTTCTCTCAACCATATATTTTCCAAAAAAAATATAACCCGCTATTGATTAACTTTTCTTGGTTCCACACAATCTCAAGTCCTTAATGAAATATTACTGAAGTACAATCCTTATATACTCTAAAATTATTATAATATGTACATCATTAATGAAATACTCAAATGACACAATACATCAATAACAGTGCAATTAGTCTAATCATTCGTCTTCATATTCGGTAGTATTATAACTTTATTATCATCCAATAGCATCATTTGGGGTATACTCTGATGGTTTGGACATTGATTCGTGTAGAGACCCAACTCCATGCAGTTGAAGCATAGTACATTTTAAACTTTTTTCTTACCCTTACAATCATGTACGTGGTGTCCTTTTTCTCCACACTTATAAAAAACTCCCATTCCCTTCAAGAATTTACCAAGATGATTATTTCCACAGTTATCACATATGGGAAAATACCTCTTTTCATTCTTCCCTTTATCCAGCTTTCACACTTCAATCCTTTTCTTCTCTTGCTTCCCATCAAATCCATATGACTCAAAGAATTGTTTACTTATCCTATTAACACATGATACTATGTCTTCATATGTTGAGAATACATGGGAGACTATTTACCCTCTAAATGTTGGTTTATTACCATGAAATATTTGATCCTTCTTACTCTTTGAATCATATGTATTGCAGGAGTTCACATTCCATCTACTGGGCACCATTTCTATACAATGGCATACACTAGGTCAGTTTATGAATTGCAATAAATAGTTATAAACTTGTAAAATACCAAATGTAAATTGAATAGTTTTTGGATATAATCTATAATCATAAAAATATTTTTTTGAGGAGTTATATATTCGTAAATCCTTCATAATGATTTGTAAAGAAAATGATAATTATCCTAAGCATATCTACCGGGAGTGTCGTAACCAAGAGTGGAGCAAGGCCCATTGTGGTGCACTAGTTCTCGTTCGAGTCTAGCTCAAAGTAGTGTTTTTGGGTTTTACCCCAAGGTACATATGTGCCAGAGCCATCTGTACCTGCTCGTATCAAGACAAGGATGTATTTTCTTGGAAAACTCACAAGATCTCTATATTACCAAAATTCTAGGAAGTTCTTCTATACTAATCCTCAAATCCTATATTAGGGTAATGTGCTCTATTCAGAGTTTAACTAAATCTAGTTTCCAAGGTTATTGCTAAACTTCCTATGATACCAAGTGTAACGCCTTGATCCCAGTTACCCAGAGTTGATGCATTATTACATAACATTGACATGATTAGAAGGAATCAAGTCCCGAAGGACCAATCAGTTCACTAGTCTTGGAAAATAAATTTCATACATGAAGTTCAATATTACAACTTGAAAAAAAAACAATAGTAATTTATTCCATTATAAACGTCCAGTCCTCCTATATTATTCCTGTAAGTCACTCATAACTAACTTCTTCATAACTTGGGAAAATAAATCATAAGAAAGGAGTGTGCTGAGATGCTTAGTAAGGGTAAATAATTTAGTGGAATCTATAAACTTTAAATGCAAGATGTGTAATAAAATAGTATCCTTTTAAACATAAACTTGAACAAAATATGGAAAAAAAATCAAACATTACCATATAAACATGATCATTTAAATTATACTAGTCTAATAATCACATGTAATAACAAATTTCATAATGAGAGAATGTATAGTACCAGACATTAATTTATGTGTCAAGGCCTCGTGCCAGGACCTATGGGCTAACTGTAACCGCACCCAATCCCAGAGAGTCTTTATAACTGGACTCCATCCCAGAAAGCCTCTATAACTAGAATCCATCCTAGAGATCCTCTATAACCGAACTCCAACCCAGAGGGTCTTCTTTAATAAGACCCCAACCTAGAGGGCTTACTTTTACCATTCCCCAACCCAGAATATACTAGTTTAATACATTCATCGTAAGAAAAAGTTGAAATATAACATAAACATTCGTATTAAAACTACCATACGAAATGTCAATACTTTATCCATAATCCATGAATGGTATAAAAACATCACATCCAAAGTCAAACATATCACAAGACACTCAATACAATACTTAAGATTTTTATCAAAATAAATTAACTTCAAACAAGTTTAAAATCCATTAAAAGATGTTGACATAGATGGATATGATCAGTAAATTTCTTTAAGAGAAATACCCCCTTTTCCTAAAATCATTTAAAATTCTCAAAATTTAGAAAGGTAGTCTTTTAAAATGGATTTTCGAATCAAAGTTTCCCATACTACTTTGAATCTTTTTAAAATATTTATCATTTCAAAACATTCATGTCCATATAAATAAATCCTTAAAGTCATTTTTGAAAATATGGACATTAATTAAAAGGGTTTAAAAATATAAATCATTAAAACATTTAAAATGATGATCTAGTTAAATAGACACTCCCATAAAACTTTAAAAAATTTAATTTGAAATAATTTTTATAAAATATGGGTATCTATGATAAGTATTTCCAAGAAAATACTTACACATGAACAATCTCGGATAATAATGAGATTGAGGAAATGAACCTTGCCTCGTTGTAATCAATCGAGTCATATGAACAATAGTCAATAACCACCAAATAAATAATAGAATATCATGAATATAAAAATAATTAGGATAATATATATTAAATGGTAGTACAAAATACACTAGATGCAATAAATAAGTGGTGAAAAATGGAAATATCATGGAATTAAACGTGATATAAGAACCCCTTACCACATGTCTGACCTGACTCACTCACATGTTCCTTGTTCATCCTGAATAATAAAAATAAGTTAATTTGTAATTGATTTAGAATATTTTCAAATTTATTATTACTTTTATATCACTTATCACCTTGCTATAACAATTAGTTAATTATTTGAGTTCATATTGGACATTTTGTCGATGTCCGGAACTTGAGTCAAAAATGAACTTGTTATAATTTTAAATTGTCCATGAGGTAAAAAATAAATTATATATAGAATTATGTTACACATTTATATATCATATATATCATATATGTCCTGTATATATATATATATATATTTATTTAAAATAGTACTTAACATTGGGATATAAGAAGTTAAATGCACTGTTCATGGAGACGGTAAGTCGTACGTACACATGAATGCTACTTTCATTTATATTTTGTATTTTAATGGAATTAAAAAATAAAGATACATACATATAATATAATTTCAGTAGAATATCATATATAATATAATTAACTTCACACTTTATACATCCGACATAAGTCATTAACGATTTATATCACTTTGAGGGGGTGGTAGTCTACACTACCTCAAATGAAATATTTGCGTTTTACCCATAATGGAAACCATAAAGGTAAGATATAAATGGAAAATTCAGAAGAAAAAATAAAACATAAACATAATATATATATAATATATAAATTCATTTCCATCTTAATGGCCACCATGAGAGGCGGTAGGAGATAATCGAACAATCATAGTTTCGTGAGGCGTTAGTTTTACAACCACATAAATAGTATGTTTCCACCAATTAGATGAAGGTGTGTGTAAATTTAATTCTAATAATTCTCATAAAAACATACCATAATATTGAGGATACTGGTGTTGTCATGAAATAAAGGAATAAAAAGTGTTTATGGGGGTTGGAGAGGTAAAATAAAATAAAATTAAAGAAAAAATTTATGAAGAACGATTACCTTTAATTTGGGTAACTTCCATTGGTTTGAACCTAAATGAGTTGTTGAAGTGACTTATGCTTAAGGTAAGGCTTCTAGGTTTAAGATTGAAATCTTGAGATATTATTTGGACCCAGTTTGGACGAGACATGGTGCTTGAGTGGTGTGTGGAACAGGTTAGAAGTGGTGTCATTTTATATAGGGGGAGGGGCTCTTTAGGAATATGTGAAAATATTATTTTATTATATAGTGATATTTAGTTTCTAATGGTCAAAAACCAATTAAAGTCGACGATAAGATGACTCATAGTCAATATAAAATCATCCATTAAGAATTGGACAGGTTTTGGTTATAGTTTTAATATTAATAATCTTATTTTTTTAAATCATTTATTAATGAGGCAAATACTACATCATTATTGTGTCATAAAAAAATTAATATATTTGATGTCTATAAATTATAAAAAAATAACATAAGGTAGGAAATATTTTTCTCTTTAAAATTAATATTTATAGTAGAAAATATGATTTATATAACCCCATGTAAAAAATGTTTTACTAAAAGATATTTGTTTTTGTTATTTATGCCTTTTCTTAATGTTAATTAAAATAAAGTGTCATTATCATTAATAAGTGGCTCCATGGGGTCCCATAATACACACACGGATGCCCATGGTTGGACATGACTCATCCAATAATGTTAGGACAAGTGTTAAGGTAATTTATTATTATTATAATATTCTTTTTACCTTGAATTATTTTATTTACCTTTAACCACAGTAAATAAAAGGCAAAAGTTACTATTCATCAAAAAATATTTTCATCTTATTGAAACAAATTTTAAATACTGAATTTTACCATGTGTATATCAGATTTTTGAGATACAACCCACAGAAATGATAAAATTATGTTTTTTGCAAATTTGAAAATTCTCCTAGGAGGTGGGCAAAAGATGGTATAAAGTTCAATAAACTTTTTATATATCTAAACATACTATAAAATGAATTCAATGAATTATATTGAAAATATATAGGTATTATGTATCTATTTGGACCTAAAATAAATTTAAATAAAATAAATAATTATTTTAAATAAAAGCCGGTTTTAACCAATAATATTGGGTTTTTCACTATTCATCAAAAATGTAATGTTTTCAAAAATTACCGAAATTTTACCCTAAGATAATTTTGATATTCTGAATTAAAAAATTAAGTCTATTTTACCAAACTCAAAACATATAAGTTGTGTTTATTATTTTGAAATTAATTCCCTTTTTCAAAACCCAAAATCGTGTTTTTATGAAATAATAACTATCAAAATATTGATATTATTTTTGTTCAATTTCAAAGAAAAATTATTTCCAACAAATAATATTAAAATAAATGGTAAAAATATAATCTATTTATTCTTCCAAACCATTAAAATGTATAATTTAACACAACAAATTATTTTGATTAAAAAAGTTGTTTTTAGTTAAAATATAGTATTTTTCACTATTCACCCAAAAATGAAAGTTATCAGAAAAACACCAAAAATTTATTGAAACGAAATTATTATTTCCTGATTCTAAAGAAGAAGTTTATTTTTTCAAATATAATATATAAAAGTTACAAATATTGTATTTAAAAAGGGTTCTCCCTTAAAAGGCGGTAAAATTTCATTTTTATTAAAAAATACTTCTTTTATTTGAAAAAAATGAATTTGTTTTATCATTATGTCTATGGAACTCATAATATGGATTATAAAAGTATAAGTATTATATAAATCTCAATATTTAGTTAATACAATTCTTAACCTCTTTTGAACAACTAGTTTGGTAAGTCATGGTGCGCTTTAACTCGGTGCTGCGTGTAATGCATGTTGTGGAATTAATTTGAAGAAATAATGTACTATGAAATCATGGGGTGTAAAATTGGCGGTATGAATATCATATATTTCATGGTGATACAACTAAATCCTTATTATAAGAATGTTGAATTTCATATATTTTAAAAACAATTATGTTCCTGATATGAGTTCCCAAAATTAGGATCTGAGATTGATTCATTCAAGAGGCATTTGATCTCTTTTTTCCCAAAACTATAGTGTTTGAGAAAAATTGGATAGGTGGAACTCTATAGGACTTAGTCAATAATGTTTTTGGAGTATATTTAGGTTTAATCCTCATCTAGTAATAATGAAATTCTTTGGGATATCGATGTTATTTATCTTTACAGACCCATATAGGGGTCATATATCTCCTTATATAGAAACATATCTTTCTCGATATATGAAAGAGATAATAATATGATATTTTGAAGGATCAATCTTTGTGTGATATGTTTTAGTAGTGGGAAAATTAGCTTCAAACTATAAAGGGATCAAAAAAATATATGATGGCTTCCCAATGGTCTTTTCATGGAAACTAAGTTTCTAGGATTGATAACATGGTCGAAATCAGGGAAAATTGATTTGGAATATCATACTTATGAGCTAATGGTATTCACTTCCTATAAAAATGATTATATTTCATAGGTTATATAGGAATTAATGTACCTTATGTAGGAAGATCAACCCTTGGAACCAGAGTTAATGGAAATCATATCCTTGGGTGGTTAGGGTGAATAGAACCTCCTACTAACATGGGATGATCAGATAAATACCTCCCTTATAATTGTTCCTCTAGAATTATTGGGTCTTGGTGACCCTTAGAAGATGTGGGGGAGCATTACATCTTCAACTGGTCATAGTAGATGGGTCTTAATAAGTTCCAGTGGCATAGATATACTGAACATGGGGGTGGATGGGATATTGAGTTCTTCAATGACTATGTCTTGAAATGTTACCCTAAATCTAGTGGACTCATCCCTTTCTCTCTGAATAGGGTAAAGAGAAACCTAGGTTAATTTACATATTCTTCATTAGTGAAGATATCCATTAAGTGAATGAAAATAATGTAACTGAAGATTAATTCTTCATTTTGTGAGGACTTCTTCTAGAGGGTTAAATCATGTGATGCTATTTTGTGGGATGACACCCCTTATTTCTAGGTTGGGTTTATTAAACAGAGATAGTAAGGGATTGTTCATGTATAGTTAAGGTATTTTCTTCTTCTATGTGAAATTGTATTCTTTGATTGCACCTCATATGGGAGGATCAGTTCTTGGAGGATTATTGTGCCAATGAGATCAGGCACACCACAAAAAGAAAAATTGATGGATTGGTGGGTTGGTTCAACTAATATATAATGATAAAAGGAGTTATAATGATTTTATAATTGGTCACCCATCCATTGAACTTCAATTCACCTCTACTATAATCTTCTTTCTACTCACTTTTTCCTCTAGGGTCACAGTGGAAACACATTCCACTAGTGATGGTGGTTTCCCTAACATCACTTTTCATGATTCCACCATTTCATGGAAGATTTCATTAAAAAAGTGAATTCCCATAGGGTGTACCCCAATGACAGTGTAAGTGGACATAAATTGGGATATCTTCGAGACCAACTTGATTAAATATTTTAGGCTTCAGAAAGATGGGAATGTAGTTTTCCAAGTCTGCTATGATGTTTATAGGGAATTTCATATCTCAAAATGAATAAAATTAATTCCCTAGTTCCTCAGTCTGGTTTTGAAACTATATCATCCTCTCATCACAATAAAGAGGAAGTTGTTTTTGATGCTTGGCTTGGGGTACCACATGATACGGTGTGATATTTAGAGCTAGAGATGGTGTAGGGGAAGACTTAAGTGTGATAGTAGAAGCACCTACATTCCATATTCTCTTCCCATGATCTTATAAAACCACTAAATACATACGATTATTTTTCAAGATGAAGTCTTCTAATATTTGAGTGACAATGATAGGATCCAAAAACCCTCCTTTCTATTTCATATGTATGAGCAGTATTTGAAAATCATTAAGAAGATTCCCCATACGGAGGGATAAAAAATATTCACGGGGAAGATGTAGGTTTAGGGTGTTAATCAACCCCTTTTACATTGAAATGGCATTTATTAAACTCTCATTCTCATAATATTTTTATTTTCAGAGGCCAAGGACTATTTTTTATGTAGTAATGTGTTTAATTTAATGGGAAACCACAGATGGAGATCTTCCCATCCTATGATAGACTGTGCTGATGAAATGGTGTACCACAAAAAGGCTCACCCTTTCAATTTTTATATGAATAACCTGAGTTCCTCTACTTATTTTTGTATATATTTTTCCACAATGGGATATCAATGGGACATGTAATGTCATAAATTATACTGAAGGTCCTATGATCCATTGAAAATTGAAAATTTAGGGTTTTCAATGTTTTGTGGGGGAAGTGTCAGATCCTCCCATACTCACTAAGGCATCCTTTCTGTATGTATTGGTACATTAGATTTCCCTATAAGATATAATTGAGTTTCCAATGATTCAATAGTATTGATAATCCTGTGAGGGATGTCTCACTAAATAGGATCTTGAATAATGGTACCAATAAGTAGGTCCATCCATGGCTTTACTACTTATACCTATAATGGGCTGTATATAGGGGATAGACTATGAGGATGTCTATGACCTCGCTCTTCCTATGTAACCAATGGAGGGAACTCTTGATACCATGTTTCTGTGAGATCTAAATATATTGGTTTTCAGATCCCCAGATGGAGTTGATGTTCTTTATCCATTTCAGCAATTCGGATGAACCCTCTTGGTTGATGTACATCAATTGGGAGTGTTAGTTGAGGAAAATCTTGTAGAGCAGATCTTGTTGGTATGTTTCCTTTGAGTAGTTATACATTAAATTTTAGGGACCTCTTAATATCTTCCCACAACTGGGAATAAATTTCATCAAATTTTATGAGTTAAACCACTTCATGAAAATGGTTAGGTATGATATTTTTTACACCTTTCATTAGTGGATGCTTATCAAGTCGGTAATAGAGGAGAGGTTTACGCAACTATTAAGTTCATATAATGACTTAGGATTTGAGTATGTACATTTTCTCAATCCTTTAATTTTGAAACATATTATGAATAAAAACATCATTCTCATATTACTCTATATCGGCCTCATGTTTTATTACTTATATAGGGGTATTTCTAATGACATTCACCGATAGAAAATTCATTACTAGAATTTCCTCAGGCTCCTCAAGATATATCATTTGTTTGGGTCCACCATGTGGTCCCATCCTATTCTTTGTGGGTCATATTGTAATTTTCTAATGGGGGTGACTTGAAGGGAATCTCTAGAGATTTTTTTCAATCCAATTTTTAGGTAGGAAATCAGGACGTAGCGTAGGATGAGCCTAGAAGTTCTATTTTACTGTACTCCCCCAATATAGAAAAATATCAACTTCCATTGAGGAGGATGTTTATGTAAAAAATGTACCAAACATATGGGACATGGATACTCCCAATAAAATTTCACAATATTTCTAGCATTTTTTTTGAAAATGAAGGTTGTTTAAAAAAATCCCCCTTCCCTATAATCTAGGTTGGATCCAATATTTCTTTGTCAACTACTTCTGTTGATGCTCTCTTTATGTAAAAAAGCGTTGTATGAACGTGGAATGGGTGAATTGTATGATTTTCACCTGAGCCCCCTATTTCAAAATATATTAGAACTATTTGAAAATTGGATCCACTTATGTGGGAGTCATGATTTGTATTTTCAGATACTTGACGTAGGAGACATTATATGGATCTCTCTCTTCTAGACAACCATCATAAAGAATCATTTAGAGATGTTTTTTACTAAGTATGTTATCTATTGAGGGAAGATCCCATTTCTCAAATATGACCTAAGGATATGTCATTAAATGATGTAAATTTTATTGGGATTTTCTAATGAGGGAGTGAGAAAAAATGTGACACTCTATGAGTGCCTCATCCTATGATGTTAATATAATAAGAGGAATTAGATATCCATTGACGGAAATATTTTAACACATCAATACATGCACACTTAAGGGTTCCTTTTTGTTTTCCCAATTCTAGGTGTTTTATAAGATGTGAGGTATTACTAGATGATTTTATGGTGTATCCCTTATTTTACCTTACCGTGGATTGGATATTTTTCCTATAGTAAAACTTTATCTTAATTGAGGAATAACGGTCTATATATTAAGGATAATTTCATGAAACAAATCATCTTTCATTTAATCTGGAATGTTGTATTGAGGAATGATTTAAGGAATAACATGACTTGTATATTATACTTATAAATCTATCTCCTCAAGATAAATATGTATTCCTCATCTCTGGTAAAGGTTACTCACATTTATTTGATAAATATGGTCATTTCCCTATTTCATTTCTGTAAACAACATCATTTAAAGGGACTTTCTCAGTAATGTTGTATGGAAATAGATACCAGTGTGGTTCATAGAATGGCAATTTCCTTGGGTTGTATCATGGTTTATAATCGATTTCCCATGTCAAGGAAAATGTTTCAAGAATTATTTTCCTCATTTTACCATGTGCCTTTTTATTTAAGGGAATTTTTATAGGTGATTTGGCAAGTGGAATACCTCCTTTATGAAGTAAAGAATCACTATAGGGTGGACCTTCGTAGCATATACCAGCATGGGATGGAATACTATTATGAATTTATGTATAAGTGAAATGTTATTTCACGTAGCTCATACCTCAGGGAGGAACTTCATGGTAGATGATATCAATTGGAATTCCTCATCGATTTTTGATCTTTTGTAGACATAGAGGGTTTCCATAGATATAATCATCATATAGGTTATTTAAAATGATAATATTATGGGAATGATGTATTAATTTATGGAAAGATATCTATGGAGGACCAAAGAAACCACTTGTAGCAATGTTGTGGGTAAGACCCCTAGTATTGAAACTAAAATTTCAATAAATTTTTAACAGATTATTTGGATATTGAGATGCAATAAATAAAATTTTAGGCCACCAAAAAATCTAACATTGAACAAAGAATGATTGTAGACATGCTCTTCATTTTCAATTTTTCTTTAGTGAGGCTTATCTTGGATTCTATCTTGTGAGAGATTAGGGATACATGTAGTGGGTAGTGGCATTCAAATATTGAATCCTGCTTGATTTGATTTCATGTTATTGATGTTTTAATTCTCAAATAAATTTTTGGACTTCTGGTTGGGATATATTCCTTCCCTAGAGTGGACAGTTGGATAGAATGATGACCTCCAATTTGAAATAGGGTATAGGACAGATATGATTGTCCATTTATAATGGGATTTGGCTCATGTCCCCCCCATATGGGATAAGGTGGATACATCTACTCATAAGTGACCCTTCTATTGTGTTGACGAGTCACTCGAATTGTGGGGAGAGAGTTGTACATATGCACCTCAACCACATATTCTTCTATTATTAGATCCATCTAGGATTTTAGTATTTTGGAAGGAACATTTATCTATCGTTTCACCATTTCTAGGAAATGATGAGTTATTTTAGCATCCATAATGAGGTTATATTCCAATTTCATGGTTCAAGAATTCGGGTAGGACTAATACTATAGTCTCTTTCTTGTCATTATTCACGTATAGTAATTAGGTGAAGTGGAAGATATATGGGTATCCCCTATTTTTTGATGATATCTTTCCACAGGTTTCTCCAACTACTTATATAATATGGTAAGAGGCATAATAGATATGGGTAAATGTGTTCCCATAATCATTGTTTGTAGATATATTTTGTTAGAGGGATTCTCTTGATTGACTAGTGGCAGGGTCGTATTCATAGTTGACTAGTTTCTTCCATTGGTGCGTTATCATGATTTCCTAGGAATGATTTACCTAGAATGGACTCCCAAGGGAGGAACCTTCATCATACTTTTGGTTTGATTCCATGTATAATTGGTAGAATTGATGGATAACAAGATTCATTTGGCTGGATTCCAATAATGATAGAATGAGGTATTTGGTGATCTCTTGATTGTACTCTCTAATATAATGGAGGAACTTGTTGTTATTCTCTGATGATAGACTTGCAAAGTGATTTTAGGTGATCGTGGAGTCCTCTTCCTCCTCACCATAAATTTTTATTTTATGTATGGTTAGTGGGACTTAATTCCCTGGAGGTATTCACATGCAGACTCCATGGTTGGTACAATATCATTGTATTTGTACTCCAAAATGCGAATGTTGAATAACTAGAACAGAATATGACATGTCATTTATAATAACTTTTGATTCTATGAGGACCCTTCTTGTATAGTAACAATTGCATAAGCTTGGACTGGTTGAAATAATTACAATGGATTGAATAGATTTATTATATAAAGTGTATAGATACATATTAAAAACATAAAAAGTACATCCCCATTAAATCATATTCTCAAAAATTTAGAACATTCATAATCAATTGTTTTAAATCCTATCTTGGCACACTTTCAGTTTAAGATAACATGAAAGGGGCCTAGAATGTGGGTTACATAGTCATAATTGTAATCGATTCATGTAAGGATAACCATTTTGTATTAATACTAAAAACAATATTGTGCATGAATGATATTTTTTGGTGGTGGTGATATTACCATTCATTCTATAAACATCTATCCAAATCATTTCATGGTTTTTTCCGAATTTTTTTTCTCGGAACCATAAACACCCAACGGTCCAATAATTTGAGATGTTTCATAATCCTATTTCCCAAAGGTAGGAGCTCCTTTAGAAATTGTCCAATAATAATTAGGGACTCACATTGGCCAATAAGATGGGCATTCGGGACAATCACACCATTTTTTGGAGAATTATTTATTACACTAGAACTCTATCATAGATTTAATACATATTGATGAATCATTTATTTAACCCCAAATATGAAACGAGTTTCCTTTATAGTAAAAGTCAATTTTTAGTATGTATTGGATTTAGAAAAATATGTTTCTATATGAGGTTCTTCATCAAATGAGAAATATTTCTATATCCAATGTTATTAATTGATGGTACAATATTTTATGTTGACTATAGATTCTCATGTAATTTATTTTTAGGATACTGGTTTTAAGCCACATCGTGGGGTATTTTGGAAATTATCTTCAGCGAGGAAGAGGGGAATTTTTTATGTTGTGATCACACCCATAGATAAGGGATTCTTACCTCTCCCCATAAAAGGAATTAGAACCCATGAAGTTTGGTTCCACATAATGGGAAACAACATACCATTAAATTTTGGGTAGTGAGGAAAAAACCAAGTATTTTAACATCATGAAACAATGACATATATATGAAAGGAACCTAATGAAGGGATTTTATGGAAATAATTTGAATGCATCAAAAGGGTCTTGGATGGTATGTATCCTCCCATGCTAGATATCAGGAATATGGATGAGAAAATATTTGGGTGAGTTTGGGTTACAAGGTTTGGACCATATAAAGGCTTCCTATGTATCCAATTTGGATATGGAATCGAATCCCATGTAGATCAAAAATCATGGGAATTAATGATATAGAGGGGTCCAAAGTCATGTAAAGAATAAGATCCAAAATAAGGACTCCCAATTGAGATAGGTTCCTGATCATGTAGATGTCATGATCATCATTAACCTTTATTCCCACATATCTCATGCTTGGAGTGAGAGACAAGAGGAAGTGGATTATTTGGAATACCATGCGATCTCCTTAATTCATCAGTGGACAAGGCTTGGGAAGTGACTAGTTGGTGATTCACCTTAAAAAATTCTAGGGGTAAATCTAGAATGGATTCCTTAGGGAATTGTGAGAGGAATATTCATAAAAGTAGTCTTCCTCAGGACATTTTACTCCCCATAAACTAGTAGATGAAGGTGGAGTCACTTGTGGGATTCATAGAGACAGAGAAGGATTTAATGTTCCCATACCCTCTATTTTATTCATTCTGGTGGTCCTATCATTGTCCTAATTATTTATATCTACACAACCATGGTAATGAATAATAAGAAACACTATAAGGATCCCACTTATTATGTAGGATAAATGTTGGACCTCTATTACCATGGGAATTTATAGTTAATAGGAAATGATTGTGTACCCTATTATCTAATTAAAAATCTATATAGGATTTGGGGGAGACCTTTTCTTTCTCCCCCTCAGATAAAGGATCGACTGGAAAATTTTCCCTATATTAGTAGCCTAAAAAAGGTGCCTAAATAATAGATCTTGTAGGTTCTAGATGGGAAGAAAGATGGTCGATTTTGTAGGTAAGGATTTTGGGGAAGAAGGTACTTTACAAAAGAAGTCTTAGCTAAGTAGAAGGTATTTCATGTAGGGAATAATTTTTCTTGATGAATAGTATCATTAATGCTATACAAGGGTGAGCAAAAGAGGTCCTCATATGATGGAAAAAATTGCAACATCCCTTGGGTGAGACATTTTTGTATACTCCAAAGATCACCTAAAGTTTCAATGGATGACTGAAACTCAAGTCCCAAGCTTGTGAACGAGACATAACCCTATTGATATTTTACTATGGGAGGATTCTGGAATAGATGTTTTGTGTTTTAAAACCTTGAGGAACTCTAATCCCACTAACATCTTTAATTTTCTCTTTCTTGGAAAGCATAGGGAACTACCAGAATGTTTGGAGGAATTGGAAAATGGTCTAGGGGGAACAAATATTTGAGTATTTTTTGTGCCTTTCAATCACTGAACTTGGAGATCCCAAAGGGTACTATTTATATGAAATATTAGAACCTTGGGTGAAAAATTTATCTTTCCCATGTCACTCGTATAGGTCCTGGTGCAGGTGTGACCTACATGAGAAGTTGGTTACACTAGAAGGAAAACGTAGGTTGGGACTATGTGTGTCATGTAGTTAGGCATTATAGACCTTGACTATGACATTAGGTGTGTAAGTGTGGACCCGTGCATTTATTCTAGGTTAATAGGGTTGACCAATATGATGATGTTGGCACATAAGAATGACATGCATGTAAATTCTAATGGAGGATTGTGTGGGGTTACATAGGTGAACACATTCAATCCTTGATATCTTTTTATACTTTATTACTTAGATTATTTCCCTTTGAATCTTATAAACCTTATTTCGAAATGGGATTGTCAACAAACATACACCCAATATATTTTGAGGAATTGTATTAGGTTCATAATATCAACCAAATACACAAAATTTTTAATGTGTTTAGAAATAACACTTTTTTTATCTTAGTGTAATATTTAATAAATAAATCTTTGTATCCATATTTTATATGATATTCTATGTATTAGGAGAATTATTCATTAAGGATGTTTTTATACATTAAAATATTTCATGGATGGATTATTGGAATTATTTCCGTCAAATTTTATTAAATATAATATATTAACTCTTTTATTTTGGGAAAATATTCCCCTTATCCTCTTATTATTTTCAAAACATGTTTTATAATTAGATCATTCACAACCATGTGTATCAAAATGATCATTTTATTTTATTAATATAATACACTGTTTAAAAATATGCATCTCATCACATAAAAAACAATATGATAAACACACCCAATCATTATTTTGATAAAAAACACATTAATGTGATCCATCATATCTATCATCGTAATATTAAAACTCTACATTCCATCAATTTAAAGAAATATTTAATGCAAAACAGTCATTTATCATTTAATTTTGAACTCCCCTATACATTTCTAATTTTTGAACACTGTATATTCGATACCATATATCCTTCAAAATGGATGAATTTAATTCTATAAAAATAATTCTATATGTGGAATTCCCTTGTTAATTTGGAATCCGTTTCGGTATTCTAAATAATTTCTCCTTTAGAGTTTTAAATTCCCATAATGGTTGAATTTTATTTCATTAAAATATATATTAATTTACCTAAAAGTTGTCATGGACTCTAAATGAAAAATTATTTTATACTTATGACTTGAAATTTTAACATTATATTATTATTTTATCATTATGGAAACTAAACATGGACATCCTATTTCTTATCCAGTGATCACCTAAATTTTTAGAATATTGGTAAAAATTTTATCAAACTGATTTCGGTAATAATTTATGACAAACAATCTGAATCTTTTGGACAATGATTTTAGAATGATGTTTATTTCTAGATCTTTTATGAGTAGCGATCCCAATCTATTTATATCATTTACATACAGATTCATATTGATTACATGATTAGATACATATGTACCCTTAAGCATTTTATACCTGAATATTTATTTGGAAATAATTTTTTTTTATTATATTTATTTTTATTGATATCATCTCCTTAGATTATACATCATTTTATAAGCATACATGGATTCATATTTTGTTTAATGTTTAGGCTCCATAAAGACTATAATTAATATAGATACATTAAGAATGTTCCTTTTATGTTTTTAATTAATATTTTTTTCATTCATTATATGATTTATCAAAAATAGATTCCCCGGGTAATGGTTTCCAATATATAAAGAACATATGTTATGACTTGATAAAAATTATCAGTTTCTTATATTATTTTATAAATATTATACAATAAAGTCTCTCTTTATAAATAATTGAACATACAATCATGTTCAATGAAGATGATTACATTATTTATTTATTTAATTATCCTCTGAGTATTCTGAATTTCATTCATTTAATAAATTCTTTAATTAAATGTCTTACCAATAAATTTATAGTCCATTGTAAATTCCATCATTTCCATTTCTATTTTATGAACCATATTACACTAATATAGGAAACGATCCTTACAAATTTATATATTCTTGAGTATTTATTTAATAATTCACATCCTTAATTATGAAAGATATTTCCAGTGTAGTGTTTTAGATAATTAAGTGATAACTATTACACAAAAAACCCATTTATTACAAGGAGGACACATAGACTCTTTAAAAAAAATTCCAGAATATAAATTTTTTAATATTAAATAATTTTATTGTCATGAAAAGATCTTTAAAAATTTCAACTTTACCTCTTCTTTGTTCTTATTCATCCTCAACAACAATGTAAATTTTTTGAAAAAACCTGGGATGATCACAAAAATCCTTATAATGGACATAAAGGTAAGAAATCCATTATTCCTTTGAAATACATACAAATGATAAAATGTTTACATTGATCAACATATTATTTAATCATATGAAATAAAACATATCCACATGAAATAAAAACATATTTTCTCATGGAAACCAATAGAAAATAATAGTATGTAAATATAATTACTTTTATGAAACATAGATAATTATATTCCTAACCAATTTTATAACTAATAGTATCCCTATTAAATCTAGGGGAAATCCTCTTTGGTTTTCTCCCTTAACCCCATTGAAGGAAAAGATCATAACCAAACTAGTAGGGTTGCTATATCAGGCTCAAAAGTCCTATAATATGTATTTTTCTTACAAAATCATATAATCTCTATTTGGATCCCATATTTTTATAATATTTATCTAACATAACTATTTATATATGTTGTGATAGGATCACCCATTATTATAAGCTGTATCGGGATTACCTATTTGTATAAGATATATCCTTCTCAGTCTTCATCATATAAAATTATCACGTACCATATCATGAATAAATAATTTTTTATTTATATACTTTTCATCTTAAAACCATACAAAATATCTTTTAAAACAAAATTAAAAACATTCTTGGATATTGAAATACCCTTCCCTTTTCATTTTTTCTCAAATCTAAAATTCAAAGAATAATGAAAAAATGGGATATTTTTTAAAACATGGAATCTAATAAAATAATGAAAATAGAAAATTACAATTCTGGGGGAATGAAAATCAATTAATACTTTATACATTAAAATAGAACATTCCTATTGACCTTTTATAGAAATATTAAAATTTATCAGTATAAAAAAAATAAAATGATTAATTTTGGAATAATTTGAATCAAATAAAAATCTGTCAAGATGTGTCATTTATTTTTATATAAACACATCAATAGAATAATTTTATGAATTTGTAAATGTATAAACATATTTATAAATAAAATATTTAAAACATTCAAAATGAGGTTTTATGTTAAAATGTCCCTTACCTCATGTTCGACTCATCACAAACATTCTTTATATTCTTAAATAATATTATTATGTTAATAATTGAGTTTATTGTGAGAATTTTTAATGTTAATTAATCATTTTATTTTTTTATTACCATGTTATATTCAATTATTTTATCATTAATGTTCATGTATCGTGATTTATGATATTCATCTATTATATTAAAAATGACTTCAGTCAGTTTACTATGATCCAAAAGGCAATCCTTCCTCAAAATCTAGAAAAATAATAATGATGTAATGATCAATTTTAGAAATTAATAAAAATATTATAACTATAAATGATTTCTATATAGTAGAAACAAATTACTTTTTATTAAGGATGTGTTAGTCCACATGTACGCACGAATGACATTATAATTTTCTAATCGAAGGAAAGGTAAAAAATTAGATGATATATTTTCTTTCAATAAATATAAGTTTCTCTTCATTATAATTTATATTAATTAAATCCATATTAATAACCATCCATATTAGGAAGTGATGAAAAAAAGACACATAGATTCCTAAAGGTGGTTATCTACTCATATGCATGGTTAAGGTTTTCATTCCCCATAATATGAAAAAATATATTTAAAAGGGTTATAACATAATCACAATAAAATATCCGTATATTTAACGTACCGATTTTTTAATTTCATCATGGTTAATGAACATTTGGAGGAGATTGAAGAAGAAATTCGCATCTAATTGGTTGGTAAATATTTATACATTATCCCCAGATATCCTATATAATGTAGGTTGGTGAGACATGCCTCTAGATCATTGGGTGAATATTTAAGGAGAGACTTCGGATTGGTATGGTTTATCTAGATTTCTCATATTTTGTGAGGATTAAAGGAGAGGAGGTTCCTTTTTATAAGTAAGGGGAGGGTGACTCTTGGAAATAATTAAGGTAATAAATTAATATAAATGAATTTTCCTAGAAAAATTGAAAAACATGATATATTTAGATTATAATACTATTATGTGTTTTAATTTTCTCATATAATAAAATTTGGGTAGTTTATCGTTTTTTTCACCCTTATCTATTTGTTGTAACCCACAATTTACCCATTTGATGATTTCTGTAATATTAAGGATTTTACACAATAGGAGTCATGAATGTTTCTATAAAAGTAAAAGTCACCCATAAATGGGTTATGGTTGATATTACTGACCATATAGAATCCAATTTTATTCAAATAATATTTTTGTTAATTTTAAATCATTTAATAAATATTTTTTTCACGAAATGTAATTAATGTTTTGTTTATAACTATTCCATTAACAAAAATTTAAAGACCTCAAAAAAGTAGAGGAAATCAAATATAAACCTTTAAAAAATCCCAAATATGTTATATTGAAATATATATTTTTGGTACACTATTAATCACCCTAAAAACCATTCCCTTAATGTTTTTAAAGTCATTTACGTGATTACTCTCTTGCTTGTGCAATCACAACCCCAGGATTGCATAAAAATTAAAGTTAATTTTTTCATCACTAAAATTTAGAAAAATTACAATGATAAAAAATAATTTATATTTCTTGTTATGATTTATAACCAAATACAACTCCCTTTACTACTTATAAAAAAAATATTTATATTAAAACGAAGTGAGTGACCATTATTTATAAATTGTTATTTCTAATTATATTGAGGTCATTATCAAAGGAATGTGGTAAGAAATCACCTCATTTAGGACCTTATATTGTCATTGGAGCACCAATTTTAACTAGTAAAATAAATATATTTCTTAGGTAGACTTTTATTTCTTACAACATTGTTTTAACCTTAATTACCAGTTTTAGCCAGACAGAGGTGAGAAATATTTGTAGAAGTCACTATATATTATGAAAAAATTATCATATTTACCAAATTTACACCTCCTAATTCAAAATATGTAATCTATTTTCATGATTCGATTTCTAAATGTGGAAGATATTAGTTTAAGAAACTAGTGTACAATGGAGCAATTTTGTTTTGAAAAATATGTTTTTAATCCCAAAAATGTACTTATTCTAGAATATTGTAAAATGATGACTCATGTATAATGAATTTTGAATATTTAAATTTAAAATATTCTTATGTTACCTTATTATTAACTGATATTATAATTTTAATTTATACAATGAAAATAAATAATGATTTTATAAAAAAAATTATATTTCACCAATTCGATTAAAAATTATTTTTTTAAAATACCATAATTTCCAGATTTGATAAATTTAATATTTTTATTTAAAAAATTAATTTAATTTTTCGAAATTATAATTATAAAATTTATCAATTATAATTTTAAATAAAATGATATGATATAATAAAATGTGTTTTCTACGAATAAATCTATTTCTTTTTTTATTAGAATTTTTTAATATATTTATAATGAATATAAATATATTAAATAAAATTCATTAATATTAATGAGTCATTAAATTAAAATACTACTAATATTACATGGTTTGTTAGATTATTCCTCCTTTTCAAAAATTGTAGTCTCTAATTTTTGTTAATTTTATAATCAATAGGAAATTTTTTTCCTTCATTTAGTTTTTAGATTTCTCTATTGCATCTTTAACCATATAATTTTTCCAAAAAAAATAAACATGATGAAATACCTTATCCCAAAACACTTTATCTCTTTGGTCAAGATTCAATACAATTTATTCCTCCTAATAAATTTTTTCTTCTAATTGAACTACTATAGGTCTCAAAAACATGAGAGGCATCTAAAACCCATTCTCATAAAAACAAAACCTGAAATATGTCATGTTCTTCAAATAAACATGGAGGCATGACCATTTGGATGTAAAATGATCCAAAATTCATTATGATTTTATATTTTTTAATAAACCACAACCATAGCTTTCCCTTTTTATGAAACACCTAATATTTTAACATATATATTATTTTTTAAAAAACATTTTAACATACCTTAAAATAAATACATTTCCTCTAGTTATCATCATAACATTTCTACCTACTCTCATCCATCCTCATATATTTGAAAATCATATTCACATTAACCCTCACACCCATTTATTCTTGCAACATCATAAATAAAAAATTCCTTTCTCTTATACCATCCTCAAAATATGAAGTTTCACACCACAATAAATATAATTCCAAAAATGATCAATCTTCATATGGGAATGAAAAATATTATTATAAGAAAATTAAAATATTAAAATAAATTAATCTGAACTTCTACATAAATGCATTTAACAAGAAAAAATAATTTCGTCTATTGTTTGAATCATTCACTTAACCTATCCATCATATTGAGGATGAAAAGTTTTTATAAAATTTAACTCAATACCAAACAACTTTTGAAGGCCTTTCAAAAAAATTGAAGAAAATGTTGGATCACATATTAATACATTGTAGAGTGTAAATCCATGTAATCTAACTATATATTTAATTTAAAAACAATAAATATAGTCTAAAGGCATAATATATTGAATGTAATTGAAAATTTTAGGTTTAGTTTGTTGATAAAAAATAAACCAAATTTTGTTATCACCCGAAGATGTCTTTGGAAATCCCACCAAGAAATTCATGGATATATTTTCTCATTTACACTCTATAATAGAAAAAGGATAGAGAATCAATTAAGTTAATTTTTTTAGATTTAATCTAGAGAATGGTAAAATAATTCATTGTAAAATCTATATTATCATTATTTATTTCATCCCATTGGGAATAGTCTTGAAGGTTTATAGATATTTTAATAATTCATGCACGAATAAAAATGGCAAGTAATTTATTTTAATCATCAAATAATTTTAAAAATAAGAGAAAAATGAAAAAAAACGTTATCACAAATATCAAGACACATTTCTTTTCATTGATATATTTGGGTAACATTCCATTATTTACAAGTTCTACCATTCCTTGTAAATCGTGGTCTTAATTTAATGCTTTGCTAAATCATCCTGAAAATGTGGGCTACACAAAAACATAAAACCAAAATAGATGAAGATCATCGATTAACATTATCTAAGACATAATTCAATAAAAAATTTACCAAATAATCATCCACAAAATATAGAACCGTTAACTATGCATTGTATTTTAAATTCAAAGAATCTGATACATTGTTTTATTTTGTAGGATTTTAGTGAATCATTCAATCATAATACTTAATTAGTTATACCCATCCTCTCAAACTCATGTTAAAATAATTCTGTAAGAATATATACTTAAAATGTTTATGATAATTATATATTTAACACTTTACACAATATAAAATATGCCTATAACATTTTTAACAAAAACCATATTAGTAGATTCTATAAAAAGTGCAGGATAATTTAACCCAAGTGGGTTTAATTGGAATGAAGCATAATCTGTCACATAATAATTACATATCAAAACAAAACCAATTCCCTTCAATGAAGAATCATTGTAGATATAATGTTAACCATTTGTAAAGGGTATGAAAAAATTGAGAGCATTCACCAATATTCTTTTCAATTCATAGAAAAAATCATCGCACTATTTTATCCAGATGAATTTAAATATTTTCTAAGTTATCTTTGTAAGTGCATAAGATAATCGAGTAATTATATCAAAAAACTAATGGTAGTAACTCACTAATCAACTATATATATGAATCTCTACGAAATTTGTAGGTGATGGTCATTCTTCAAATGCTTTATTTTTTGCAGGGTCAACCATTTTGTCATATTTATAAATAACAATTCTGAAGAATGAAATCCCTTGTATCCAAATTCAAAAGTACCAAATTTTACATATATTTTATTTTGTTTTCATTTTTGAAAAATAATAATTATGTTTATTAAATAATCCTGATGAATTTTTCAATATAATAATAAATCATTAGTAAACGTATCAAAAGATTTATCTAAATAGTCATAAAAATTCTATATATAATATCCAAAAATACATCTGGTGAATTCGATGATAGATATGGTATAATTAAAAACTCATAATGCATGTCTGTAGTGCAAAATCCTTTTTTGGAATATATCACCAATTGCCTTAAATTTATGGTACCGTCACATTAAATTAGTTGTAAAAAAATAATTCACTCATGGAGATGATCAATAAGAATAATAGATATGAGGCAAAAGACACTTGTCTTTATCCAAAAAATTATTTAAGTATATTTAATAAATTCAAATCCCCATTGAAACATATTTCTTTTTAATATGTTAAACAAATTATCCCCACGATGAAGTGATTGGATGATGAAACCTTTATCTAAAAAATTTGGAAACTACCTTCTCAATTCTAAAAAATCTATTTGCACAATGAGATTAGGGGGATTCAAAATTAGGTTAGAATTAGGAACTATGCCAATAGTAAACTCAACCTCTTCTTTTGGAAGAACAATTGTTAAATCATTAAGAAAAACATATATATATATATATATATTCCTTCACTTTTGAAAAATTTTTTTCTAGACAATTTATTTATTTTCAACAAAAAAATCTTTTATAATTTTTATTATAATCTCTAATCAATTTCTCAGCTTCTTGATATGTTTTAAAAGGTACGTTATCATTGAGTATAACTATATTAGCTCTAAAATATATCTTATCTTGATAAAATGAAATAAAATCCATACCAAAATTATACCGAACTCTATTTTGAGTATTTTAATAAAATTCTAAACAAATACCATACAAATATTAAAAATATAAAGATTATTATATATCTTGGATTCTTTAATACATCAACCGACATTTTCCATGAAAATTTCAATATTATCTGAATGATATGATATTTTAGTTTTATAATATAATTTCTGAAAACTAATATATTTAAAGGATATATTGTCAATAAATGCATCAAAATAATTTTAATAAAAAGTAACATACCTACAAAAACATCATTAGATGGCCCAACATCAACCATAGTTGTAGTAAATGAATTTTTCACACCTTTATTCTTTCAATATTCAAGATTATTCACTAATAAACTAATTTTAGAGACATGTTATCATAATTCCTTAACTAATTTCAATTAAAACATCTCATTGTTGGTTTGATATCTATTAACCCATTCTTGGATAGTTAAGTACCCCTTTCTTTGTAGTCATGAGACTTATACCAAAACTTACCACATAGGTAAATATTTTTAGATCCTATAAAAAATTCACTAATTTATTTCCACACCTTCAACATGCCAAGAAATTATGTATAGATTTCTTAGTTGAAAACTTCTCTCATGTTTTTCACCATGAACTCTTCATATGCTTGAAATCTTGAGGGACATAAGTATCATCAAACTCCAGCTCAAATTTATTAGGACAACTGAAAACATCCTACCATATATTAAATTCTCATGAGGCTAATGATCTTTGTATACTCAGTATCAATCTTGTATAAAATATATTAATTTTACTATCAAGGCCTATAATAAAATTCCATGAATTCCTATCCAATAATATGAACTTTTCTTTATACATTACTATTGAATCATCAAACATCCTTAATTATGTGAATTTTTTATTTTTCATAAGTAAAACAATATTAGGGAAACACTACTCACGGAAAATATTACTCTATGAAAATATTATTTAATGAACTATATCTAATGAATTCAATATCATCTCAATATCTAGTATTCTTAACCCATAAATAAAATCTATAAGCTTCACCTTGAAATTGATAAATAGAAATAATTACCTTTTTGAGTTTTTTTATCCTTTAACTTTTAATATATTCTATAGAGTATTATTCCATCCTTCGTCTACTACTGAATCTGATGTTCTATTAAAATTAAGATGGTGTTTCCACGTTGAATGAAGAACTATTGACATATTCAAATATTCTAAATCTGGTTTCTTTTTAATAATGATTCCACCACCATTTATATCATTCATTAACTAAAAAATCACTATAAAAAACATTAGAGTTTTAGTTCGAAACATTCTAGGATACAAATTTTCAAGGATATTTTCTACTTGATTCCTCCCAAATTTATGTTTTCTATTTATTATATGGAAAACCATTTGGACCAGTCTTCTATTATATGAATCAAGATGGTAATCTAAAAAATATATATAAATTAAATTTAGTTTTAGATTATAATCCTTCATTATTATACTATTAATAGTATCCAAAACATTATAATTATCATGATCATTTCTCTGATAACACGAATAAATATCCGCACATAAAACATTACCTAATCATATGTCTATAGTAAGGAATTAAATTATTATATTTTTTAGGATATATATGGCCTTGTGTTTTTGATAATGAAGTAATAAAATATGATAAAACCCATATATTAAAAATATAAAATTTTAAATTGTATCCTTTCTTCCAAAAAATATAATTTTTTTAAAATGAAATGCATTAATTTTGAAGAAAAATATTTATAACATTGAACATAAAATATAATTTATTATAATATATCCTTAATACCATTGAAAACATTTAAAAATTAATATATGATTTCAAAAAATCATAGTAATGGATATACAATAATGAATTTCATTGGAGAAATGAAGAACATGAAAACCAATAAAATATTAAATTTTAACACAATACACCATAGGATTATGAAATATATCATATAAACATGAAACAAATTCACCTTATATGTAAAGTAAAACCATTAAATCCCATAAGAATAAAATAAAAAGCTTTTTAGTAAACTCAAAGTATTAAATTGAAAATCCATGTAATAAATAACTAAGGATTAATATAATACATAAGAGAAAAATCCTATGTTATCACCCACCTTCCTAAAATTGATGTCAAGGAACATTACTCCATGCATTGTAAGGTTATAAATAGATCACCAATAATTTGATACACATTATTCTCACCCTTTCATACATTCTTTATCAGGATCATCCATTCGTATAAACAATATCAAAATCACTAGTTTGTATAATATTTATCTAGATATCAGATTCGTATAATCTACATTTTTTTCATGTATATTTATAAACTAAATTAGTGAAGGGAACTATCTTGGGTAATCCCAAATGATGACCGATTTGTTTGGGACTTGGTTTTAGTAGAGTTGCTAACCAAGGTAATCTCTCAATAAGGAATTTATTGAAACAATGTCCTAAAGGTATTATTAAAAAAATATCAATGAGATAAATAAATTATAAGTGTGGGGGTGTTTTAAACTTATAGAAAAATAAGAATAATTATTCTAGAAAAATATTGTATTTGATTGGAAATGAAATTTCATTTCTTAGACAAAACGAGAAGAAGTATTTTAAATACATTTTAGAAGGAGTAATCGATCTATATAAAAATATTCCCTTAATTATTAATAATTATCATTTAAATCAATATCCACTTAATTGTAGTCCTAAAATTTTTATGACCATTAATCCCTATGATAATTAACATAACCATCAAGATGAAATTAATTTAATCATAGGCTAGATTCAGAGTATGCAATCACAACACCCGTATTTGATTGTTTTTCTATAGATAGAGTTTGGTAAATAGTAAATTAGGGAGCATATTAATTCTATAATTGATGATGAATTGAATTTCAGAATTATATATGAACTATTCAAAATGATCAATTGTGGGTTTGTATTACCGATTAAAATTTCACTCTCACAATTCATAAAGTTATTGATCTCCCATGTTTTGTGTTAATTATTCAATTTCATTCTTATTATCATTTAAATTTAAATATCAATTTAAAGAAAATATTAAGTGAATTAAACTGTCTCACTGATTCAAAAAAATAATAAGGTAAGAGGTATATCAATTACTAAAAACAACTACTATTTAATGGGAGGTGTAGTCATCGTAGAAATGTTTTTCATGTGAAAAGGACATACAAAGATTATAACCCAATCAAATTTCCAATATTAATTTATATCCCAAATATGATGAGTATAAAATAACAATATAGAAATAAAGAAATAAATATATGATATAAAATTGGAACTCAGAAGTTTATTTCCGGAACAAAAATATTACAATATGAAGAAGATGAATACCTTGATGAAGGGATCCTAGCTTCAAGAGCGATCCCTATTAAAATTTGTTGATAAACAGAGTGAAAAAAATTATCACGTACATTAAATCTCCAAATGCACGTTCTAAAACCTCAAAATCGTAAAAATAAAGATTTATAGAGTGGAGGAGAGGCTATGTTAACAAGTGGTTTTATGTATAAATGTTGAAATTCCGACAAATATTTTAATCCAACTTGCATTTACTTTTTGACATCTATAACCCATAAACCAAATGTTCTTTGAAAAGGATTACCTATTGAAATTGACTTTAATATATTCTCTCCTTATTTGGATAAAATAAAAGTATATATAAAGAAGTTATGGACCAAATAATGAAGTGTTTTTCAATGTGGAGATTCCAATCTGACTTTTAATTCATGGGAAATTTAGTCCAATAAAATTTCTGATGCTGTTTGGATGTTGTAAATTAACAACGCAGAATATTTATCTAAGAAAAATATTAAAATATAGAAATTTAAAATAATTAACATTAAAATATTTATGTCCAAAAGACTAAATTTAATTTTAAATGGGAAAATATAAATTCTCATCATATTTTCAAATGAATGATATAATCCCAAATATCTGATAAATTAACGTATTTAACACAATGCGAGTAGTTTAGGTCACTTATTTTAAATAAAATATTTAATAAAATTTTGTTTTATCAACTCACCTACACTTACCCCTTTTTAAACTTGGGAAAAACCTTTTATCATGTAATTCAGAAAATTGCGACAACATATGAATGCTCATATTTCTCAATCCAAAGTGACAATATTGGAAAATTAAGAATCCCTTCAAGTGTAAATATCATTAAATATGAAAGTCCTTATATACTAAATCATATCAAAATAAAATATAGTGATATTAATGACAATAATTATAGTTAAACAATTTATGGTACCACTATGCCATTAATTAAACAATTTATGGTACCACCATGCCATTAATTCACCATGTGTGTGTGCCAACCATTTCAAGCACATATCTCCACCCTTTATTCATTTTATTAAGGGTAAGTAAAATATTATTTCATACATGGTTTAATTCACCGAACCAGTTCTGAATTCCTTTGAATCAAATTTCATGACCCACTCACTTAATCATTCCCTGAAGTCAAACCTTAGGACCCTAGATAGATATTCCCATCTGTTGTATATTTCATCACTACCATATTTATTATGATTTATTAGATTTATTAGATTTTTTTGATTTTTTTGGATGTAAAACTGTCAGTTATTAAGTAAACATTCATATGTTAATTTAGTACAATAATGAAATTGACTAGAAGAGAAATAAACCTATGGAAAACCCATTGATATAATATGATTTTTGACCAAACATGACAATATCTTCAATTTAGTTAGAAAATTTTCAAAAATCATGGTTGATTGAAAATTGTGTGGATAAATAAATGGCACAATTTACCATTATCAAATATCATAAAGAATGGTTTCATAATTTAACAAGTTTTATAGTGACACAACTAATCATATCATCTTCGACTACTATTTTTATAAAAAATGAACACTTGATGGTGAATTATTGGTCATGATTATCATGCCACCAATTAATTATAAAAACATTTCTTTTCCATGTGTCCCACATGTAAATGAGAATGTTATGATATGTTTTTTTCAAATTTTTATACTTTTATGATAATAAAATAAAACACCAAAATTGAAATCCAATATATCTATCCCAAAATGTTGTTCCCTCCCACAACTTATAATAATTAAATTTCCTAATTGTGAATATATGAGATGATATAGGCACATTAAATTTATAATTTTAAACTGGAAAAAATAATATAATAGTGAAATGATATGGAACAACCTAAAATTCGAATGTGATGATGGGGCCATAAAGTGTGATGAACCCCACTTTATAGGTGGGAATTCCATCAATGCATTTCATAAAGCAATACCCCTTAATGGTAAATATATTTTATTTTTCGACTTGTGTGATCTTCAATATTGTAACACCCCAAGCTTCCACGGTACGTTTCCCTTTGAATAATGCAATGACGTGCATTGTATGCAACATCGAGATTCTAACACACCACAACCAATCAAACTAGCGGTTATGAATAGTAATACCTACTTTTTGAAATTTTATAAATTTTATCATTCGAAATGGACTTCTGTTTTGGATTCGTAATATCGAAATTATCCTAGGGTGGATGTTTGATACTTTTCAGATAACTTTCAAATTTTGATGAATAGTGAAAATTACTAAATTTTAATTAAAAACAACTTTTTTAATCGAAATAATTAATAGTGATAAATTATTAATTTGAGTGGTTTTAAAGTATATTTAGAATATATTTTTACAATTTAATAAAATGTTGGTCATTGGATGAGATTTCACATATAAACCAGACATAAACAAGTGTCAATCTTTTGATAGTTATTATCTCTTAAAAACATGCTATTTGTTGTGATAGTGGGAATTAATTATAAAATTAATTAATGCAACTTATATGTTTAGAATTTTGTAAAATAGACATCATTTTTGAATTCGGAATATCAATTAGTTCTTAGGGTGAAAGTTTGGCATTGTTCTAAAAAACATCAATTTTTGATGAATAGTGAAACCACTAAGTGATAGTTAAAAATACGAATTATTAATAAAACATAATTTTACCGCTTTAATGAATGAGATTTCAAAAATCCGAGAGAGATGGTTAATATAATGTAGTAAAATGTGGTTTAATGAGATGTAAATAATTTTTGGTGAATAATAACTTTTTTTTCTTTTATTTACCACGGTTAAAAGTAAATAGGGTAATTAAGGGTAAAAATGATATTAATATTACCCTAACACATGTCCTAATTCTATTGGAAAATTGTATCTCGACCACAAACAACCTTAGGAATAAAATATTATCATTTAGGTCCACTTGGATTAGATTAGTACATTTATTATTATTTAATTTAAAGAAGAGTTAAAAGAGTTAAAATCAATGTTTATTTACTAAAACATTTTTAATATAGGGTTACACATACGATAAATTCGATTATAAATATTAATTAGAAAGATAAAGAGATTTCCTACATAATTATATTTTATTTATTCTTTTTATACATTAGATAATTTAATTTATTTATGACACAATGATGATGCAGTAATTACATTAATAGTGAACAATTAAAATAACTGATATTATAAATTCCCAAATAATTGTAATTTGAGACTTTTTATAAATAAAAATAATTTTCTAGGATAATATGACATATTAAGATTGATTTAAGTAACATTGTTCGATGTAATAATTCAGTTATGATTTTTACAAAAATCAAATATTGAATAGTGTCAAAATTGACATAAAAGTGTTTTTAAAACAAATATTATATTATTAATTGATATTAAATTTTGAAAAATCTAAGGCTCGGCCAAAAGACCTATATCATGATATGTGTGTCATTAATAGACAACTTGGAGGTTTCTTGGATGTATATAGTAAGTTTATTAAACATATTATATAAAAATACAAAGAGACATTGTAAAAGTGAAACTAATTAACTAAGAGTTAATACTTAAATATAAGGTTAATATGGTAACCCAAACCAGTCAAAATTCTATTGGTAGAGTGATTTTTGACCCATCAACACCTTAAAATTTAAATATTACACTCTTGAGCCATTAGAAACCGAATATAAATTTATTATAAAATAATATTTCTAGCTTTTCCAAAGGTGCCCCTCACCCCTCTTATAAAAGGGCACTCACCCTTCTCATTACTTCACACCTTCAAAGCCTTTTGGTT
Organism: Viscum album; assembly: GCA_963277665.1. NCBI lineage: Eukaryota > Viridiplantae > Streptophyta > Magnoliopsida > Santalales > Viscaceae > Viscum > Viscum album. The sequence continues at coordinate 122,148,131 of OY728137.1, forward strand.
CGGCCAAACCCTACCCAAATACTCTCTCAACTTCCCTCACTACAACCTAGATGCCTTATTTTGATCATAAAGCCAACCTAAGGAGCCCTTATGATCAAATCAAAAGGAAGAAACCGAAGAAGAGGTAATTTTTTTTACCACCCTTTTTCAAATTCTTTTCTTCTTCAACTTCTTCTTTCATTGTTATTCCCATTATAAAATAATGAATCCAGTATATATATATACAATAATATTATTATAGATATGGTACAACCATATTCATTATTCTATCTATCCTTTTAATGACATTTCACCATACGTACATACGTACGGCTTACCGTCTCCACGTCATGGTGTAATTGTCATTCAATAAATTATTATTTGGATGGGTATAATAATGATGTGTAATTCATTTAAATAATTAATATAACATGATAATTATTCTGTCTATATGACATACCATCCAATTATATATTATTTTAACATCAAAATAATGATATTATCGTTCGTGCGTACGTACGGACTACCGTCTCCACGAATGCGATGAGATTCATTCTCCATCGTATCCATCCAAGTATAATTCTCATTTTATGATTAAAAATAATGTTTAAGGACTTGATATGATTCTGGATATGAATAATATACATCCCATTAATAAAAAATATAGCTCACATAACAAGAATATAAAGTAAAATGAACCCGTTAACACCCAAAATGATGATAATTCTAAGATATTATTAACAAATCATTGTTAAAAGATCATATATGATATCATATTAATGAATATGATTATTTTATAATTAAATAACAATTATTTCACCATTATACAGGAGGTTAACCTACCATCGACCAAGGAAAAAGTACAAAGTAAGGGGTTTCTTATCTCACTTTTAATTCAATGAGATTTCCATTGTTCACCACTTATTTATTACATGTGGTGTGTGTACTGCCCATGATTGTATTCATTGTGTAATATACATTCATTTATGGGTATTCACATCATCATTGTATGATCCTTGTTTCATGGGTGCATGTTTCATAAGTTACCAAATCGATAAGGGAATTTGAAATTTCAATTTCCACTCATTCGGCTTTATACATACTTCATTGATTATTTTACTCCAAGATTATATGTGGAATCAATATTCATTTGATTATGTCATAATTTCCACTCCCCTTTCTGTGGATATAATTTTTATACACATAATCACTCCATTGATAAATTCTAAAGTCATCGGTATGAACCTGATAAGAGTAATTTTTACTCAATCTCGATTTGTTGAGATAAACATCCAATTCATTGGTGTTGTTTTTACTAGAATATGTGTGAATGTATTTTGATTGTTTTACACTGAATATCCAATCACTTTTAGTGTATTTATATTTTTCACACATAATTATGTCGTTGATTTATCCTTAACCTAAGGATACAACCTTTATGAGTGATTTCATCTCAATTTACATTCCATTAAGACTTATTTGTTGTTATACACCAAATTACTTCTATGTGGTGTATATAATGTACATTGACATAGTATATCATGAATAACTTTATTCTCATGATATTTAAATGTTTTGAATACCTCAATTATTTGTATTCAAGTGTCTCTCTTTTGGTTAGAAACTCTAACTAAAATACCATTTTTAAATGTTTTAAAGACTTATTCTTCAAAATCTTGCTCATTAATGTCCATGTTTTAAAAATGGTTCTAAGGATTTATTTATATGGACATTAATGTTTTAAAATTAAGACTCCTTTTAAATGATTCAATGTGGAATGGGGCACTTTGATTCAAAAATCTATTATTAAATGGCTTCTTGACAAATAATGTGACTTTTAAATGATTTCAAGGAAAAGGGGGATATTTCTCTCAAATAGTTTTAATGATTATTTTCATCTATGTCAATATCTTTCATTATTCTCAATTGAGGTTAATATGATACAATAAAATATTCCATATTGTATCAAATGATTTATGTTTGAATGTGGATGTGCTATTTCTATACCATTCATGGTTTGTGGATAAAGTATTGACATTTCGTATGCTAGTTTTAATACGAGTGTTTATGTTATGTTTAAAACTTTTCATATGTGGAATGCGTTGGACTTAGTAAGTGATGGGTGGAGCCCGCTATAGCTTCTCGATGAATCAGTAGATCACATGAGACAAACTAGTGTCTGGGCACAAGGCCTTGGCACAATCTTATTTGTAGTTTTCGCATGAGGCCTTGGCTATGTGGTTATAATAATATGTCATTATGCATTCCATCATTATGAAAGTGGTTATTGATATTTCATGTGATTGTTCGACTAGTAGAATTTCCATGTGAATAAGTATATGGCATTATTTCATTTTATCTTTTCCATATTATGTTGAAGTTCAAGTTTAAAAAGCTTTTGTTTTAGTTATAAATTGCTTTAAGTGTTTGTGCTTAACTTTGAAAGCTTCTGCTATATTGTTATCCTTACTGAGCATCTGAGCTCACCCTTTCAATGTTTTATTTTTCCTAGGATGTGAAGAAGTGATTTATGAATGACCTGCAGGGATAGTATGAGGGGATATGAAGACAATATGTTGTTGTAGTTTTTTTACCTTATGATGTAATGTAAGACTTATGAATATATCTAGTGTTTCCCAGACTACTAAACTAATCGGTCTTTCGAGACATGATCCTTTTTGATCATGCCAATGTTATGTAATAATGCACTGACTCTGGGTATCTAGGGTCGGGGCGTTACAATTGGTATGAGAGGAAGTTTATGACAAACTTTGAGAGCAATATTTAGATAAAATCTGACTAGAGCACGTAGACCTAAGATGAACATTGAGGATTAGTATAGAAGAACTTCCTATAATTTTGGTATTGTAGATATTTTGTGAGTTTTCTAAACAATACATCCCTGTCTGGATACGAATAGGTAGAGGCGGCTCTGGCACAGATGTACCTATGGGTAAAACCCGAAATCACCGCTTTGAGCTTGACTCGAACGAGAACTGGTGCATGAAAACGTGCCTTGATACACTCTTGGTTACGACACTCTCGAGGGATATGCTTAGGATAATTTTCATTTTCTTTACTAACCGATTTGAAGTATTAAATATATAATATGGGAGTAAATGACCTTGGTTAAACCTAATGTGTTTCAAATTGAAAATATGGTGACATGTTAATCTATAAAATATTTTTTTAGTACTGTTACTCACACAATGCTTTCTGGTTTTAGTCAATGGATGGATTCCAAGGAAGTCATAGTGAATTTGAGAATGATGTACAAGGTGGGAATAGTGGTGGAAATGAGCAACAAAATGGAATGTTGATAGGAGTAAAAGATATCACCTTTATGCCAAATCAATTTTCCAAAAATATGATCAACAATATATATATTAACCAATTCCCGGACTCAACAAAGAAGAGAAAGGTGATGAATGATAAGAGCTCCAGGAGTGGAGACCATGGAGAATGGAATCCTAAATTTCCATCATACAGGAAATGTGGAAGGAGACACCCAGGAAAGTGTCTCAATGGGACAAAAAAATTCATTACGTGCGGGAAGGAAGGACATAAAGTGAAGAATTGCCGAAGAAAAATGAAGAGTACTATGGTAGAAGATAAAAATGGTCCCAAGAGTCTATTTATAGTCAATTTCCATAAATGTAGGGGACCTAGCCATTACCCGAGTGAATTCCCTATTCTATAGGATATTTTCCTGGTCAAAGAAGAAGTTATGTGGAAATCAATGGTTGGAGAAATGTTTAAAAAGTAATAGTGATCCTTGTAGATGGGTTTACTTTAGAATAATTTTCTCTTGTATTTGTAACCCCGCAGTTTGCCATGTCAGAATGATATTTGAGGAAGAATTATCTCTTCTCTTGTGGATATAGGTATAAATAACCATTTGGTTTTATATGATCATTGGGGATTGAGATAATTATAAGTTATTTTAATTTGGGATGAAAATGAAAGGTATGATATAAAATTTGTGGTTAAATTATGTCATGGTATATTCAGGAATTTATCTCATTTTGGTAATGTTATAAAATATAGTTTTTGAAAAAGGACAACACGTAGACCGTGTGACAACCCGTCGCGTCGGAAAAAGCTGTGGGAATTGAACCCATAACCAAAGTGAGATTGGGATTTATCGCCTACCACTGTACTACGTGAAGTCCCTGGTTAATTTGACTATTATTTTTAGTTAAATGATTTTATTGATCATTAATAATTTGATTTGGGATCTTATGTCTTATGAAATGAATACCCTTAGTATAACAAAATGATTTGGTAATTATGTGAGAAATGTTATTTTGGAAGTTGTTTGCTTTGTTGTATGGAAAATATAATAGTAAGGGATTTCATTTGAGGAGTAATGGTGAATTTTTATCTATGTTTTTATTGTGGATTTATAGTGATTTGGGTTATTTATGGAAATGATTAGGTAAATTACTTTTAAGTATGTGACTTTAAGAGTAATTAATGTCATTTGGAGATACAATTTAACGTGGAAGACTACATTCTTATAAGTTTTGATTTTCAATATTAGTTTGGATTATATTGAAGGATTTTAAAGACAATTGATTATTTAATTGTATTTATTTAAATTTGGGGTATTGATGGTATAATTTTAGAAATTATGATTTGTGTTTTTTTCCCTAATGGAATATCCATTTGGGGGGTCATCAGATATTATACTAACCATTTTGTTTTTGATTAATCTCTAAAGGTAAGGTAAATATATAGTTTATCCTACGTTGATCATGTATTTATATAGAAGTTTATTCTAGCTCTTCCATTGTGACCATGTCTTCTTGAATACTCATTGTTCAAAAAAACGCGTTAGTAGTAAAAAGTTATAAATGAATGAAACTCTACATAAAATGTATGTATATCTCTTTATGTTCATATTCAATATCATAAATGAATTCCTCTTCCTTAGGTAATGTAACTTGAAACAAAAAATGTTTTCTATTTACTTTTCCTACTGGGAGACTAAGGACCGTTTGTCGAACACAAGTTTGTGATTTTCTTATTGTTAACTTTCTCCTGATCATGTTTTCTATCCCTCTCCATCAGAACTGAACACCTAGTTTATCGTCCATATGCATATTTTCCTACTTGAAATCCTAGTATGGGTTATCTTGGGTGACCTTTATACCTCTCTTCATTTCTTTTAAAATGATATTTTTATTGTCTCTTTTTCCGATGTGGGACATTCCATTATATTCTCAAGCCCAATTTTTAAAAAAATTCAAGGACATAATATATTGAAGGAGGGGATAATGTAACACCCCAAGCTTGCATGGTACGTTTCCCTTTGAATAATGCAATGACGTGCATTGTACGCAACTTTGAGATTTTAACACACCACAACCAATCAAATTAGCCGTTATGAATAGTAATACCTAATTTTTGAAATTTTATAAATTTTATCTTTATAAATGGATATCAGTTTTGGATTCATAATATCGAAATTAGATTAGGGTGAAATTTTGGTACTTTTTAGATAACTTTCATATTTTGAAGAATAGTGAAAATTACTAAATTTTAATTAAAAAATCATTTTTAATCGAAATAATTAATAGTGATAAATTATTAATTTGAGTGGTTTTAAAGTATATTTAGAATATATTTTTACAATTTAATACAATGTTGGTCATTGGATGAGATTTCACATATAAAAAAGACCTAAACAAGTGTCAATCTTTTGATAGTTATTATATCTTAAAAACAAACTATTTGTTGTGATAGCGGGAATTAATTATAAAATTAATTAATGAAACCTATATGTTTAAATTTTTTTAAAATAGTCATCATTTTTGAATTTGGAATATCTATTATATCTTAGGGTGAAATTTTGGCATTGTTCTGAAAAACTTCAATTTTTGATGAATAGTGAAACCACAAAGTGGTAGTAAAAAACTGAATTTTTCATAAAACTTAATTTTACCACTTCTGTGAATGGAATTTCAAAAATATGAAAGACACGGTTAATATCATGTAATAAAATGTGGTTCAATGAGATGTAAATAATTTTTGTTGAATAGTAACTTTTTTACTTTTATTTACCATAGTTAAAAGTAAATAGGGTAATTAAGGGTAAATTTGATATTAATATTACCCTAACACATTTCCTAATTCTATTGGACAAGTGTATCTCGACCAAAAACAACCTTAGGAATAAAATATTATCATTTACGTTCACATGGATTAGATTAGGACATTTATTATTATTTAATTCCAAGAAGAGTTAAAAGAGTTGAAATCAAAGTTTATTCACCATAACATTTTTAATATAGTTATAAACATAGGATAAATTAGATTATAAGAATTAATTAAAAAGATTAAAAAAATTCATACATAATGATATTTTATTTTTAAATTTTAGACAATAAATAATTTAATTTATTTATGACACAATGATGATATAGTAATTACCATAATAGTGAAAAATTAAAATAATTGATATTATAAATACCCAAATAAATGTAATTTGAGACTTTTTATAAATACCAATAATTTTCTAGGATAATATGAAATGTTAGGATTTATGTAATTAACTTTTTTATAAGTAATAATTCTGTTATGATTTTTACAAAAATCAATTACTGAATAGTGTCAAAATTGTCAACAAAGAGTTTTTAAATCAAATATTATATTATTAATTGATATTAAATTCCTAAAAATCTAATGTTCGGCCAAGAGACTTATATAATGATAGGTGTATCATTAATGGACCACATGGAGGTTTCTTGGATGTATATAGTATTTTTATTAACCATATAATATAAAAATACTAAGAGACATTGTAAATGTGAAACTAATTAACTAAGAGTTAATACTTAAAGATAAGGTTAATATAGTAACCCAAACCTGTCTAAATTCTATTGGTTGAGTGGTTTTCGACCCCTCCGCACGTTTAAATTTAAATAATACACTTTGGAGCCATTAGAAACCAAATATGAATTTATTATAAAATAATATTTCTTGATTTTCCAAGGGTGCCCCTCACCCCTCTTATAAAAGGCCACTCCCCCTTCTCATTTATTCACACCTTCAAAGCCTTTTGGTTCGTCCAACCCCTGCCCAAATACTCTCTAAACTTCCCTCAATACAACCTAGATGCCTTAGATTGATCCGAAATCCAACCTAAGGTGCGGTTTGGATCAAATCAAAAGGAAGAAACCGAAGAAGAGGTAATGTTTTAACCCCCCTTTTTCAAATTCTTTTCTTCTTCAACATCTTCTTTATTTGTTATTTCCATTATAAAATAATTAATCCAATATCTCATATATACTATAATATTATTATAAATATGGTAAAACCATATTCAGTATTCTATCCATACTTTGAAGGGCATGTCACCATACGTGCGTACGTACGGCTTACCGTCTCCACGTCGTGGTGTAATTGTCATTCAATAAATTATTATTTGGATTGGTATAGTAATGATGTATAATTCATGTAAATAATAAATATAACATGATAATTATTATTTCTATACTATATACCATCCAATTATATATTATTTTAACATCAAAAGAATGATATTGTCGCTTGTGCGTACGTACGGACTACAGTCTCCATGAACGTGATGAGATTCATTCTCCATCGTATCCATTCAAGTATAATTCTCATTTGATGATTAAAAATAATGTTTAAGGACTTGATATAATTCTGGATATGAATAATATACATCCCATTAATAACAAATATGACTCACATAACAAAGAATATAAAGTAAAATGAAACCGTTAACACCCGAAATGATGATAATTCTAAGATATTATTAACAAATCAATGTTCAAATATCATATATGATATCATATTAATTCATATGATTATTTTATAATTCAACAAAAATTATTTCACCATTATACAGGAGGTTAACCTACTTTTGACCGAGGAAAAAGTACAAAGTAAGGGGTTTCTTATCTCACTTTTAATTCAATGAGATTTCCATTGTTCACCACTTATTTATTACATGTGGCGTGTGTACTGCCCATGATTGTATTCATTGTGTAATATAATTTAATTTATGGGTATTCACATCATCATTGTATGATCCTTATTTCATGGGTGCATGTTTCATAAGTTACCAAATTGATAAGGGAATTTGAAATTTCAATTTCCACTCAATCGGTTTTACACATACTTCATTGATTATTTTACTCCACGATTATGTGTGGAGTCACTATTCATTTGATTATGTCATAATTTCCACTCCTCTTTCTGTGGATATAATTTTTATACACATAATTACTCCTCTGATAAATTCTCAAGTCATCGGTATGAACTTGATAAGTGTAATTTTTACTCAATCTCGATTTGTTGAGATAAACATCCAATTGATTGGTGTTGCTTTTACTAGAATATGTGTGAATGTACTTTGATTGTTGTACACTTAATATCCAATCATATTTAGTATATTTATATTTTTCACACATAATTATGTCGTTGATTTATCCTTAACCTAAGGATACGACATTTATGAGAGATTTCATCTCAATTTACATTCCATTGAGAGTTCTTTGTTGTTATACACAAAATTACTTTTATGTGGTGTATATAATGTACTTTGACATAGTTTATCATGAATACCTTTATTCTCATGATATTACAATGTTTTGATTACCTCATTTATTTGTATTCAAGTGTCTCTCTTTTGGTTAGAAACTCTAACTAAAATACAATTTTTAAATGTTTTAAAGACTTATTCTTCTAAATCTTGCTCATTAATGCCCATGTTTTAAAAATGGTTCTTAGGATTTATTTATATGGACATTAATGTTTTAAAATTAAAACTCATTTTAAATGTTTCAAAGTAGAACGGGACACTTTGATTCAAAAATCTATTTTTAAATGGCTTCTTGACAAATACTGTGACTTTTAAATGATTTCATGAAAAAGGGGATATTTCTCTCAAATAGTTTTGATGATTATTTTAATCTATGTCAATATCCTTAATTATTCTCAATTGGGGTTAATATGATACAATACAATATTCAAAATTGTATTGAATGAGTTATGTTTGACTGTTGATGTGCCATTTTTATACCATTCATGGTTTGTGGATAAAGTATTGACATTTAATATGCTAGTTTTAATAAGAATGTTTATTTTATGTTTTAAACTTTTCATATGAGGAATGCATTAGACATAGTAAGTGACGGGTGGAGTATGCTATAACTACTCGATGCATCTGTAGGTCTCATGGGACAAACTAGTGTCTTGGCACAACGCCTTGGAAAAATCTTATTTGTAGTCATGGCACGAGGCCTTAGCTATGTGGTTATGATAGTCTGGCATTATGCATTCCATCATTATGAAAGTGGTTATTGATATTGCATGTGATTGTTCTAATAGTAGAATATCCATGTGAATATGTAAATGGAGTTATTTCATTTTATCTTTGCCATATTATGCTGAAGGTCAAGTTTTAAAGGCTTTTGTTTTAGTTATAAATTTCTTTAAGTGTTTATGCTTAACTATGAAAGCTTCTGCTATATTGTTATCCTTACTGAGCATCTGAGCTCACCTCTTTCAATGTTTTATTTTTACTAGGATGTGAAGAAGTAATTTATGAATGACCTGCAGGGATAGTATGAGGGGATATGAAGACAAGATGTTGTTGTAGTTTTATACCTTATGATGTAATGTAATACTTATGAATATATCTAGTGTTTCCCAGACTACTAAACTAATCGGTATTTCGAGACTTGATCCTTTGTGATCATGCCAATGTTATGTAATAATGTACCAACTCTGGGTATCTAGGGTCGGGGGGTTACATTTGGTATCAGAGGAAGTTTAGTACCAGCCTTGGGAGCTATATTTAGATAAACTCTGATTAGAGCACGTAGACCTAAGATGAACATTGAAGATTAATATAGAATAATTTCCTAGAATTTTGGTATTGTAGAGATTTTGTGAGTTTTCCAAGAAATACATCCCGGTCTGGATACGAGCAGGTAGAGGCGGCTCTGGAACATATGTACCTAGGGGTAAATCCCGAAAACACCGCTTTGAGCTAGACTTGAATGGGAACTGGTGCACGACAACGGGCCTTGCTGCACTCTTGGTTACGACACTCCCGACGGATATTCTTAGGATAATTTTCATTTCCATTACTAACTGATTTGATGTATTAAATATATAAGATGAGATTAAATGACCTTTGTTAATCCTAATGTGTTTTAAATTGAGAATATGGTGACATGTTAGTCTCTAAATGATTTTATGACTACTATTACTGACACAACGCTTTATGGTTTTAGTCAATGGCTGGATTCCAAGGAAGTCATAATGACATTGAGAATGATGTACGAGGTGGGAACATTGGTGGAAATGAGAAACAAAATGGAATGTTTGATAGGCGTAAAAGATATCGTCTTTATGCCAAATCAATTTTCCAAAAATATGATCAACAATATATATATTAACCAATTCCCCGACTAAACAAAGAAGAGAAAGGTGATGAATGATAAGAGCTCCAGTAGTGGAGACCATGTAGAAAGGAATCCTCAATTTCCATCATGTAGGAAATGTGGAAGGAGACACCCAGGAAAGTGTCTCAATGGGACAAAGAAATGCTTTACGTGCGGGAAGGAAGGACATAAAGTGAAGAATTGCCGAAGAAAAATGAAGAGTACTATGGAAGAAGATAAAAATGGTCCCAAAAGTCCATTTACAGTCATTTTCCATAAATGTAGGGGACCTGGCCATTACCCGAGTGAATTCCCTATTCTATAATATATTTTCATGGTCAAAGAAGAAGCTATGTGGAAATAAATGGTAGGTGAAATTTTTAAAAATTATTATTTCTCCTTTTTGATGGGTTTACTTTGGAATAATTTTCTCTTGTATTTGTAACCCTGCAGTTTTCAATGTGAGAATGATATTTTAGGAAGAATTATATATTCTCTTGTGGATATAGGTTTGAATAACCACTTGGTTTTATATGATCATTGGGGGTTGATAGAATTATATGTTATTATAATTTGGGATGAAAATGCAAGGTATGATCTAACATTTTTGGATAAATTATGTTATGGTATTTTGAGTAATTTATCTCATTTATGTAATGTTGTAAAATATTGTTTTTGAAAAAGAACAACACGTAGACCGTGTGACAACCCGTCACATTGGACAAAGCTGTGGGAATCGACCCCACAACCAAAGTGCGATTGGGATTTATCACCTACCACTGGACTACGTGAAGTCCCTAGTTAGTGTGACTATTATTTTTAGTTAAATTATTTTATTGATCATTAATAATTTGATTTGGGATCTTATGTCTTATCAAATTAATACCCTTAGTATACGAAAATGATTTGGTAATTAAGTGATAAATGTTATTTTGGATGTTGTTCGCTTTATTGTGTGGAAAATAGAACCGTTAGGGATTTTATTTGAGGAGTAATGGTGGATTTTTATCTATGTTTTTATTGTGGATTTATAGTGATTTGGGTAATTTATGGAAATGATTAGGTTAATTACTTTTAAGTGTGTGACATTAAGAGTAATTAATTTCATTTGGAGATACACTTTAATGTGGAAGGCTACATTCTTATAAGTTTTGAGTTTCAATATTAGTTTGGATTATATTGAAGTATTTTAAGGACAATTGATTATTGAATGGTATTTGTTTAACTTTGGGGTATTGATGGTTTAATTTTAGAAATTAAGATTAGTGTTTTTTTTCTCTAATGGAATATCCATTTGGGGGGTCATCAGATATTATACTAACCATTTTGGTTTTTATTAGTCTCTAAAGGCAAGGTAAATATATAGTTTATCCTACGTGGATCATGTATTTATATAGAAGTTTATTCTAGATCCTCCATTGTGACCAAGTCTTCTTGAATACTCATTGTTAAAAAAAATGAGTTAGTGGTAAAAAGTTATTAAATAATGAAATTCTACATAAAAAGTAAGAATTTCTCTTTATGTTCATATTCATTATCATAAATGAATTCCTCGTCCTTATGTAATGTAACCTAAAACAAAAAAATGTTGTCCATTTACTTTTCATATTGGGAGACTAAGGACCGTTTGTCCAACACAAGTTTGTGATTTTCTTATTGTTAACTTTCCCCTGATCATGTTTTCTATCCCTCTACATCAGAACTAAACACTTAGTTTGTCGTCCATATCCATGTTTTCCTACATGTAATCATAGTATGGGTTATCTTGGGTGACGTTTATACCTCTCTTCCTTTCTTTTAAAATGATAGTTTTATTGACTATTTTTCCGATGTGGGATATTCCATTATATTCTCCATCCCAATTTTAAAAAAAATTGCGAGGACGCAATTTATTTAAGGAGGGGAGAATGTAACACCCCAAGCTTCCACAGTACGTTTCCCTTTGAATAATGCAATGACATGCATTGTACGCAACTTCGAGATTCTAACACACCACAACCAATCAAACTAGAAGTTATGAATAGTAATACCTACATTTTGAAATTTTATAATTTTTATCCTTCGAAATGGACTTCAGTTTTGGATTCATAATATCGAAATTAGCTTATGGTGAAATTTTGGTACTTTTCGGATAACTTTCATATTTTGATAAATAGTGAAAATTACTAAATTTTAATTAAAAACAAATTTTTTAATCGAAATAATTAATAGTGATGAATTATTAATTTGAGTTTTTTTAAAGTATATTTAGAATATATTTTTACAATTTAATACAATGTTGGTCATTGGATGAGATTTCATATATAAAACAGACATAAACAAGTGTCAATCTTTTGAGAGTCATTGTCTCTTCAAAACACGCTATTTGTTGTGATAGCGGGAATTAATTAGAAAATTAATTAATGCAACCTATATTTTTGGAATTTTGTAAAATAGACATCATTTTTTAATTCAGAGTATCAATTATAGCTTAGGGTGAAATTTTGGCATTGTTCTGAAAAACTTCAATTTTTGATGAATAGTGAAACCACTAAGTGGTAGTTAAAAATCTGAATTTTTCATAAAACATAATTTTACCACTTCTGTGAATGGAATCTCAAAAATATATAGACACGGTTAATACCATGTAGTAATATTTGGTTCAATGAGATGTAAATAATTTTTGGTGAATAGTAACTTTTAACTTTTACTTACCACGGCTAAAAGTAAATAGGGTAATTACAGGTAAAAATGATATTAATATTACCCTAACACGTTTACTAATTCTATTGGACAGGTTTATCTCGACCAAAAACAACCTTAGGAATAAAATATTATCATTTATGTCCACATGGATTAGATTAGGACATTTATTATTATTTAATTCAAAGAAGAGTTAAAATAGTTGAAATCAATGTTTATTTACTAAAACATTTTTAATATAGGGATACACATAAGATAAATTCGATTATAAATATTCATTAGAAAGATAAAAATATTTTCTACATAATAATATTTTATTTCTAATTTTTAGAAATTAAATAATTTAATTTATTTATGACACAATGATGATGCAGTAATTACCATAATAGTGAAAAATTAAAATAATTGATATTATAAATACCCAAATAAATGTAATATGAGACTTTTTATAAATAACATTAATTATATAGAATAATATGACATGTTAGTATTGATTTAATTAACTTTTTTCTAAGTAATCATTCTATTTTTATTTTTACAAAAATCAATTATTGAATAGTGTCAAAATTGACATTAAAGGGTTTTTAAAACAAATATTATATTATTAATTGATATTAAATTCCTAAATTATAAGGATTGGCCAAGAGACATATATAATGATATTTGTATCATTAATGGACCACTTGGAGGTTTCTTGGATGTATATATTATGTTTATTAACCATATAATATAAAAATACAAAGAGACATTGTAAAAGTGAAACTAATTAACTACGAGTTAATACTTAAATATAAGGTTAATATAGTAACCCAAACCTGTCTAAATTATATTGGTTAAGTGGTTTTAGACCCATACACACCTTAAAATTTAAATAATACACTTTGGAGACATTAGTAACCGAATATGAATATATTATAAAATAATATTTCTAACTTTTCCAAAGGTGCCCCTCACCCCTCTTATAAAAGAGAACTCCCCCTTCTCATTACATCACACCATAAAAGCCTTTTGGTTCGGAAAAACCCTACCAAAATACTCTATAAACATCCCTCAATAAAACCTAGATTCCTTAGTTTGATCAGAAATCCAACCTAAGAATCCCTTTTGATCGAATCAAAAGGAAGAAACTGAAGAAGAGGTAATGTTTTTACCACCCTTTTTTAAATTCATTTCTTCTTCAACTTCTTCTTTCTTTGTTATTACCATTCTAAAATAATTAATCCAGTATCTCCTATATACTATAATATTATTATAAATATGGTACATCCATATTCAGTATTCTATCCATACTTTGAATGGCATGTCACCATACATGCGTACGTACGGCTTACCGTCTCCATGTCGTGGTGTAATTGTCATTCAATAAATTATTATTTGGATGGGTATAATGATGATGTGTAATTCATGTAAATAATAATTATAACATGATAATTATTCTTTCTATATGATATACCATCCAATTATATATTATTTTAACATCAAAAGAATGATATTGTCACTCGTGCATACGTACGGACTACCGTCTCCATGAACGCGATGAGATTCGTTCTCCATCGTATCCATTCAAGTATAATTCTCATTTGATGATTGAAAATAATGTTTAAGGACATGATATCATTCTGGTTATGAATAATATAGATCCCATTAATAAAAAATATGGCTCACAGAATAAAGAATATAAAGTAAAATGAACCTATTAACACCCGAAATGACTATAATTCTAAGATATTATTAACAAATCAATGTTAAAAGATCATATATGATATCATATTAATGCATATGATTCTTTTATAATTCAATAACAATTATTTCACCATTATACAGGAGGTTAACCTACCTTCGACCAAGGAAAAAGTACAAAGTAAGGGGTTTCTTATCTCACTTTTAATTCAATGAAAATTCCATTGTTCACCGCTTATTTATTGCATGTGGTGTGTGTACTGCCCATGATTGTATTCATTGTGTAATATACTTTAATTTATGTGTATTCACATCATCATTGTATTATCCTTCTTTCATGGGTGCATGTTTCATAAGTTACCAAATCGATAAGGGAATTTGAAATTTCAATTTCTACTCATTCGGCTTTACGAATACTTCATTGATTATTTTACTCCAAGATTATGTGTGGAATCAATATTCATTTGACTATGTCATAATTTACACTCCCCTTTCTGTGGATATAAGTTCTCTACACATAATCACTCCATTGATAAATTCTCAAGTCATCGATATGAACTTGATAAGAGTAATTTTTACTCAATCTTGATTTGTTGAGATAAACATCCAATTCATTGGTGTTGTTTTTACTAGAATATATGTGAATGTCCTTCGATTGTTTTACACTGAATATCCAATCATATTTAGTGTATTTATTTTTGTCACACATAATTATGTCGTTGATTTATCCTTAACCTAAGGATACGACCTTTATGAGATATTTCATCACAATTTACATTCCATTGAGACTTCTATGTTGTTATACACCAAATCAGTTTTATGCGGTGTATATAATGTACTTTGACATAGTATATCATGAATCCCTTTATTCTCATGATATTACAATGTTTTTATTACCTCAATTTTTTTTAATGTGTCTCACTTTTGGTTAGAATCTCTAACTGAAATACCATTTTTAAATGTTTTAAAGACTTATTCTTCTAAATCTTGCTCATTAATGTCCATGTTTTAAAAATGGTTTTAAGGATTTATTTATATGAACATTAATGTTTTAAAATTACAACTCCTTTTAAAGGTTTCAAAGTGGAATGGGACACTTTGATTCAAAAATCTATTTTTAAATGGCTTCTTGACAAATAGTGCGACTTTTAAATGATTTCAATAAAAAGGGGGATATTTCTCTCAAATAGTTTTGATGATTATTTTCATCTATGTTAATATCCTTCATTATTCTCAATTGAGGTTAATATGATACAATAAAATCTTCCATATTGTATCGAATGAGTTTTGTTTGACTGTGGATGTGCTATTTTTATACCATTCATGGTTTGTGGATAAAGTATTGACATTTCATATGCTAGTTTTAATACGAATGTTTATGTTATGTTTAAAAATTTTCATATGAGAAATTAATTGGACTTAGTAAGTGATGGGTGGAGCCCGCTATAGCTCCTCGATGCATCGGTAGGTCTAATGAGACAAACTAGTGTCTTGGCACAAGGACTTGGAAAAATCTTATTTGTAGTCTTGGAATTAGGCCTTGGCTATGTGGTTATGATAGTTTGGCATTATGCATTCCATCATTATGACAGTGGTTATTGATATTGCATGTGATTGTTCGACTAGTAGAATATCCATGTGAATAAGTAAATGTAATTATTTCATTTTATCCTTGCCATATTATGCTTAAGTTCATGTTTAAAAGGCTTTTGTTTTAGTTATAAATTGATTTTAGTGTTTATGCATAACTATGAAAGATTCTGCTATATTGTTATCTTTACTGAGCATCTGAGCTCACCCCTTTCAATGTTTTATTTTTCCCAGGATGTGAAAAAATTATTTATGAATGACCTGTTGGGATAATATGAGGGGAAATGAATACAAGATATTGCTGTAATTTTTTTACCTTATGATGTAATGTAAGACTTATGAATATATCTAGTTTTTCCAAGACTACTAAACTAATCGGTCTTTAGAGACTTGATCATTTGTGATCATGTCAATGTTATGTAAAAATGCACCGATTCTGGGTATCTAGGGTCGGGGAATTACAAATATACCATAAGTAAATACATTAGATACAACATAAGAACCTAGCCATCTAGAATTCAATATTACAAGAATCATCTTTAGCCATGAACTGTAGAGTAGGACTTTCAATCCCACATGAAATTACATTTTTGATCATTTTATCATGAAATGTTTATGATATTTCCTTATAGAGAATTTAATTCTAATATGATGACAATAAAATATCTTCATTATATTGAATTTTCTTCTTCTGTTGAACTATAACTTGGGAAAAATCCATTTTTTAGTTTTTAAACATAATATGCCTAATGATCAAACTATGAGGTGAGATGGAAGGATTTCCCAAAAAAATAATCAGTACTGGGGACATACTGATGATTGTTTTTTATTCCATCCTATAATTTCATAGAACATCATCTAAGCACTTGACCCAATCCTTCTAATTCAGTTGCACAATTTTCTCCAAAACCTATTTCAACTCTTGATTTGAAACATACTCCTAGTAATTTGTTTTGGGTTATATAGTGTATAAGTTATATGAATCACACCATAGTTTTGAAATAGTGAATATAAATTTTGATTGCAAAATTTTGTCCCTCGGTCACTTTTTATAGCATTTTATACTCCAAACTTGCATAAAATTTGATCCTTGAAAAAATACACTACAACAGAATAGTCATCAGTCCTGGTGGTCCTGGAGTCCCCCCATTTACTCATATAATGAAAAAACTAAAATATATATAAAACCAAATTAACTTGGAAAACGTCCCATTAATTCAATGACTCATATATAGAAATCTCACAGAGTAATATGGGTTGTTATGGAATATTGTGTCTCCATGAAATGTTTATAGTGTGATGGAAGTGGGAGAATGACTTAAAAATACATGATTATCATCAAATAAGATAGTCCAATATAGTCAATAATCTTCGACTTTCCTAACTTTTAATTGGAAGTCAAAGTTTCCTCCACGTGATAGTGTGTGGCATAAACGCATAACATACTCAAATTCATGCTTAGGGACCCACCTCTTAATAACATGATCACTACACATTCCCCAGAGGTAGGGATCATCTCACACATAAAACATAGACCCACTATTTAATTTTTGGGTCTGAAATTTCTTTAAATTTTCATGAATTATGTAGGAAAAGCGTAGTTCAAGAAATATGCATAATAAGTATGTTTAAGTGTCCCAAAGTGCTACCTAGTTAAAGTTTCATCCTCTATTGTGTGTGTTATCATACTCACGTGGTCTACCCCCATGGTTTCTGAAAAATTCTATTCCTTTATCTCAATATATAATTATTAAAGATGGAGTATCCATTAGATAAATTTAGGATTGGCCTCTAGATTCATCAAGAGGTACCTTAATGCTTCATGGTCAGAACAAAAAACTACTTTAAATCCCAATAAATATAAATAGATTTTATCTAAACAGAATATTTTAGAAATAAACATTGTTTCCATGTTTTTGAAATCTTATTGGGCTGAATCGAATGTTATTAAAGAATAGTAAATCACATGTGAAATTCCCTTCACCCTTTGTGATAAGATAACTCAAACATTGATGCTTGAGGTATCACACATAATCTCAAATGGAGTGTCCCACAATTGGGGCTATATGAACAGTGGAGTGGTCAGACGATTCATTATCGCATCAAATGATACCCTTCATGGATCATAAAAAATATATTCAATATCTTGTAACTCAATCATGATAAGTGTAGAGAGATCGTACTATAATCTAAGATGATGCATTTGTGGAATCTTATAACCCCTAAGAACTAAGTAACATGAAACATACATGAAGGATATGGAAAGGATGAAATAATATCTACCATAGATCTATGAACCTCTATTCTATGTTTTGACACTACATTACCTAATACAATAACATTCATTACCAAGAAATGGCACTTTTAAGAGATCTAAACCATATTCTTCTCCACACAATTATTCAATTGCATTCTCAAATTAAAGATAAATTCATAAAATGAAGATCCATACACTGTAAAATCATCCAAAAATACCACCATGTTTGTCCAAATTAAATTTGAAAAAAATACTCACCATGTATCTCTAGAAGTTACCTAGGGAAATTCAATTTCCAGATGGCATCCTTTGGTAGGATAATGTAGTAAATGGGCATGTGAATATTTTCTTCTCCTTATCCTCCAGATCTATAGAAACCTGAATATATCTACAAAATACTCTAAGAAACAATAACATGTCTTCCCACCTTGTGTATTAATAATTTTATCAATAAATGGGTGGGGGAAATGGTCCTTGTGAGTGGATGGATTTATTTTCTTATAATCAATACACCCACTCGAATTTTTTTTCATGTTCATTGAAACTAATTCCTCTCTTTCATTTCCATCAAAATCCGAACCACTTTTCTTAGGAACTACCTGAATAGGACTCGCCCAATGGTAATTTTAATTTGGATAAATTAGACATGCATCGATCAAATTTTCAACATAATTTTAAATAACATACAAAAGAGTTGGATTCTATCTATTTTTTGGATTCCTAACTCGTTTATCCCTATCTTCCAAAATAATCCTATTCCAAAAAATGGGGGGGGGATAATACCAGATATGTCATGCAAGGTACACCTAATTGTCGTAATGTTCTCCCTAAAAAGATTAAAAAGTTTATCTTTATGTAAAAAAGGGATATTTATATCAATTATAATATGTATTATCTCAACACTCAACAAGTATGTGTATTTGAAAGTTGGTGGAAGTGCCTTGAGTTCTAATTAAGGGGGTGTAATATGGATGTATAAATTTATGTATCTGAAATATGTGCACAATTAACATTAGTATCAGAGTAGATATCATAAAAATCATAGAATAATCTTCCAAATCCATTAGTATAATCAATAGTGAAGTCATAAACATACAGAAAAAGGTCAAAATACATATATGAATACACATCAAAAAAATATATATGATAGGTTTTTTGCATTTGAAAAAAATTAGTAACTAAATTTTTAAATAACAATTAAACCTAGGGTCATAATATCTCAAAGTATAATAATATAAAAAATCATGGGGTTTTTAATCGGTGGCTTAAAATGTATGTTTAAAATAGTTGCAATCTTCATATTAGGGGTACTTTATGGAGTCTATAACATTAAATTTCTCGTCTTTTTTTTCCGAACTCCATGGAAAGAGTACCACCTAGGAAATTTTTTGGTATTTTTGAAACATTGAGGATGTTCATTCCAAATAAAATGGGTGCATAAGAATTTACTGGAACATCCACTATGTTAATAAAATTAAAATCTATGAGAATGCTCATGCCTCTTACCTAAACAAGTACATCCTCAAGGAATCTCACTAGAAATGATGTATCTCTATTGGAAAATGGCACCACTACTCTTTTTGGATTCAACTCAACAATATATATAGACGAGTATATATAGTGAGGTATCACATTTGTGTATTCTCCCAATGGAAAAAAGTATCTGAAAAATGATACTACTCTATGGGGAGTGGGATAGTGAATGTCCCCAGATTCATGCACATTGTGGGAACTACTTGAATTGGTGTAATTATTACTAACACATTCCTTACAATATTTATCGTACCATTTCCCATAATACCTCTTTGATTAGTACAATGTTATTTTATGAATTTGGAATACCTGGGTTGTACAACCCGTCCCCCAGGGTCCGTGTGGTGACTACCCCTATCCCACCATCCATAGGCCATGGGTTAGTGACTAGCATTGGAAAGGTGTATCCCAAAAATGGGAAGGAATTGACTTTAAACCTATAAAAACACAATGCCTAGAATGAAACATGATTCAACCACAAAGATATACTATAGTAGAACAAGTGTGCACTGAATGTAAGGAGCTGGAATACAATCCCAATAGAAAGATACAACTACAACTGAAAAAAACAAAAACAACTCCTATAATTTTCCACCAAGGATCCTACTTGAAGGGTAGGTACAACTCGTCTCAATAGCTCTCCACATCTTCTAGTCCTCTTCGTGTGCCACCTAGTCCTATCTCCCTCATCCCTGAGCCAAGCCGCTCTTCATTTTTACAGGACATAACAAGTTTCGGGGGAAGCCCATGACAGGGTGAGTATAACAATACCTAGTATGGACTCCGAGACCCCCGAAGGTATTTTAGAATTCCACAATGGAAAACCAAAAAACATGATCTCAATCACAAAGCACAAAGAAAAACACACATCTCAAACTATATATACTCATCTTATCCACAAAGAAACATAAGGCCCTGACCTCAATCCATATCCATTATTTCCAAAGAAGGCTAAAAGTGTAACACAAGGATCAGGAGTACATTATCCAATAATTGGACATCCCTAATGGATCCTCTATGAGAGATATAATCCATCAGGTACAACTCAACCATTCCTAATATATCATCTGAGAGGATGTGATTCATTGGGATCTTTATGCTAGAACTGTATCGAGTCCCAGACATTAGAGGTCTCGTAGTCATAGTCTTACGCTTGAGGCAAGACCAAGGGAAGCCAAGTGGAGAGGCCCACTCTTCAACACTTTTTCCTACAGTAGTTGGAGATCCATCTCCCCTGAAGGACCTTATCCATGTTTCTTCTCAGAGATGGGTGAGTACTATTCCATATGTGCGGACCCTCTCCCTACCTGGTAGGGGAGTACAACTCTGGTAGTTTTTCCGATGTGGGGGATTTGTGCCCTTGTATGTTAGGGGAGTACCGACCACAGGCTAGAGGACTCGCACCCTGGAACGACAGGGGAGTACTCACTCAATATTTTAGGACCTGCTCCCTACCTAGAAGAAATGTACAACTTTGGTAGTTTGTTCGATGTGTGGGAACCCTATCTTAGTACGTCAGGGGAGTACCGAACCTAGGATAGAGGACCCACACCCTAGAATGGTAGGGGAGTACTAACTCTGTTGTAGCACTACATAATAAGGACCTTCACCCTAGCATGGCAGGGGAACACTGAGTCTACTATACATGGTGTAAGGAGGACCCACACATTGGAATGAAAGGGGAGTACATACTCATAACCTAGATTACACGCACCCTACCTAGTAG
This sequence comes from Viscum album, assembly GCA_963277665.1. Lineage (NCBI taxonomy): Eukaryota > Viridiplantae > Streptophyta > Magnoliopsida > Santalales > Viscaceae > Viscum > Viscum album. The sequence continues at coordinate 122,170,002 of OY728137.1, forward strand.
GGGAGTACCTAACTCTATGTGAGTTCGGAATCGAGGAACCGTGGCATAGTCCAATATGGGAGTACCGACTCCAAAGATAGGTAAACCAATCATAGGGAAATGTACCGGAACTCATGGTGTCGGGAGTCTCTTCTATACTGGAGTAGAAGAGTAAGGAATAACCACACCTGGAGTCAATAAGGGGGTAGCCATCCGAACTCTCACTATAAGAAACATCTTGGTTCTCCTCCTCCGGTTATCGACCATAGATCAACTACCAAAAAGTTCAACAAGTAACCTGATGATCCATCATGTCACAAGGGCTTCAATGTAACAAATGGTTCATCAATAACACATCATGCCTGTAAGCTATAGGCATTTTAGTTTCAAGGGCCTGGATGGATTCGAGTACGATCCTACCCATCAAAACTCCAACATTCTACAAAAGCCACGTAGAATATCTAAAAAGTAACTTATTTCTACAGGGATCCTAGCACCATAGACGATTCATCAAATGGACAACTGGTTCGTGAGATACGGTCACCTAAACATAACTGGGCCCGACTGGGACCAGGTCCAGTTCGACCGGTCGAATTGACCCGGCCCAACCTGGCATGGGCAGACCTGACCTGGTTTGGGTCCCCCCGACCCAGTCCTGGTCCGACCCGGCCCTTGTCCAACCTGGTGCTGGTCTTACCCGGCCCTTCCCGCTTGTTGGGAGCAGCATGCTAGGTGACATAACCCGGTTCACTGGCGGGGCTCGCCACAGGGGTGGTCGCCAGCTTCCCAAACGGCTCAAGAAGATCTATGCGGCTCTTCATTTAGTGGTTCCTCATGGCATCACCACATGGTCTATGGGGCCCCTGGGGCGCAGGTCCCCCTCCCATCAGGGCTTTGATACCGTGACCCCTTCACCGTAGCACGAGATTGTGCACCACCTCGCTAATGCAGTCGGACAACTGTCGGATGCCCCTTCGGGTCCACCGTGACGTCAATCGGTGCTGCCCTCTTTCACGGTAGATGAGTGACTCCCACCACCTCCACTTCTGGCACAACTACACTGGTGACACACCGACGGATCATCTATGGGACACTAGGTGAGCTCTAGTGGTCCACTCTTCCTTCTTGACATGCCTGTGGTCCTCCCAGGATGCCGCCGTCGTTGCGCCCCTCCCGGTTTCAATGTTCTGTCGAGTTAGAGAGACCTATCTTTGAAGAACTCAATGAAAATAAAGAAGGAGAGGGTCCGAGCATTGTTCATTTGGCCCGATCCCTTATTTTTATTATTATAAAAAGCACGAGTAATTTAGACATCATATTAACAATAATGATAATCCACATTCAAATCCCCAACAACGACCAACCAAAAAATCCAGAATGAGGAGAAGATTCGTGTGAATTTCCGGACATAAAATACAACACCTACCTCAAGAATCATTTGAGTCATTGTGGTTGTGGGACGAGAATCTGTGCTTTGATGATGCCACCGACACTCATCACACCCAGTTTTTTGCCGCCCGAGCTTCCATCTCCATTGGTGGAAGGGGTCATGTTACTTCTCCAGTGGTTCTATATTTGGTGAAGTCGTGTCCAAACTCCATCCCGAGCCTCACATAAGTAGTGGGGGAAATGAGTAAGTAACACACAAGGAATTAATGAGAATCATTAATTGACGTATGTATGGTGCCTCATTAATTACCCGAGGGGTGGTTACAGAAACAAATTTTAACTAAGCATTTAATATCCCATATAAAATGTCTAACCACCTCCACGGTCCCCACCACCACCGCTCAATAGGTGGTAAGAAAAAAATAAAATAAAATAAAAAATTCAATTTTATTATTTCTTTAAAAATTCACAAAATCTATCTTTTTAACCCAACCAACTGCGGTCAAAGTGAAGCATCTCTTAAGAGAATCTTGGCACTATGATGTCAATTGTTCCCTCATATTTCAATTCTGAGCACCCGTTCAAAATATAGAAATTGTCGTGTGCATGTTTAATGAATGTACAATAATGAAGTTAAAAATTTATTAACAGTCTCCCTTGACCTGTGTCAGTTGAGGTTAGGTTCTACCAAAGGGAAACATGCCCTGACGAGCTCAACGGTACTCTCGGACTTCAATTCTAGGTTACCGTTTAAGAGTTATAGAATTTAACAATAAAATAATTTCTACTAAATTATTTTATTTGCTGCCAAAAACTAATTTCCATTGTTGGCCCATTCCAAACCATGTTTGGATATACCTAAGGAAATAATACACTCAGAAGTTCAGTGGTGGTCTCAGATTTTTAATCCAAGTTGACGTTTTTTAGTTATTAGCATTTGAAAAATAAAATAATTTTATTTAATAATTTTATTTACAGTTATTCCTTTTTTAGGAGTTCTCGTTGGAGGCCTATTCCAACTAAAATTATGTCGGTCCATGGGTAAAACCACCATCTTGAACACAATGGTGCCCTCAGATTTCTGATCCAGGAACCCGTTTAAGAGTTATTCAAATTTCTCAGAAAAAACTACTCACACACGCTATTTTAACCTTAACAATTTTTCGACATATCATTCCAAGCACTCTAGGCATCAAAATCAAGAGCCGTTAGATTTCACCGTCTCAATATATTTCTATATAACAAAAAAAAATTTATAGAAATTCTGTGACATTACATGGCTATTTTTTATATATTAATGTAGAGGGATTTTGATCTCGATACACTTGAATATATACTGAACAAATTTTTGACATCACCTCTTCAGCTATATATTTGAAATGAACCACCCTATTTAGAAAGGGAAGTGTTTTAGTCGGAACATCATCAATATTTTTCTTACCATTGTCTTTCTTCATGGGATTCTCATCAGTAGTTCTAAAAATGGGGTTATATAGGGTTGAGGTAAATCCATGTAGAATGGTAGTTTCACTATTTTACGTCCCACATATCAATGTATTGGGACTAACGTTCCCATTGGTATTTAGAGTCGTATGGGAAGGAATATTTATAGGGTTCTTACTAAGCATTTCATGGATGGTGGTGGAAATATTGATCATTTGTGTTTTCATTTCCCTAAACATCGAACCATGCCACTTCTGCTCATTCTATTGATTAAGGATTTTTTTTCAAAAGACCATTTGTGTTAGAATAATTCTATGGTTTATAATTCTCATATTGTAGGGTGGTTGATTATTGAGATTCAAATATCTATTGGGGTTTTTGAAAACCCTACTGCGAAGGTAGAGTATGATGAAAATTTTATTGAAAAGTTTGAGTTTGTTTTTATCCAAAGCCATACCCCATGTATGATTGATCCTTACATTATTGTATGTATGATGGTTGGAAGTAATAATACTTACTCATGGGACATATTTGTTGTTTCTATTGATATAGTCTTTGAGGGAATACTACTGTGAATTCTTCCATTTAATATAGTTGGGTGAAATAATCAGTTGGAAGGAATATTTTAATGAAAATTACACATGTCCTCATTGATGTGGGTTGGGATTTCATTTGATAGGGATCAATATATCCCACAATTGTAGTCAATTATTCTATGTTTGTATAGATTAAATGATTAAGGGGAGAAAGACATACCTAATGTATTGCTCTAACATGTGGTATACCTTGAACCCAACATTACAGGGAGTTCATTGAAATATTGTAAATCAATGAACATATAAATGCTAGTGTTTTTTCAAACAATGTACCTAAAACTGTGGAATACACCATTATCCACTTCATAGACAGGAGGACATCATAGATCTACTGGATGAGAAGTTTCTCATTGATTTGGGGATTTGGGCATCTCATACACAACTTGTTAAACTACTCCATGAACTCATACATTGACTCCCCTAGTTCTTTCTAATTCACTTATATATCCATTTGAATAAATGTGGTCCTTGATTCTTGAAAAAATCTCTATAAAAAAGTCATTCCAAATCAGTCCAACATGATACAACATCTGGGTGTAAATAATAAATTAAATCCATCAAAGTTCCATCAAGTGAAAATTAGAATTCTATTAGATTGATTTGATCATTAGATACATTTCTTGGTTTCATTGTTGAACATACCATATAAAATTATTTAAGTTGTTTCTTTTGGTCCTCACCACGTAATCCATTTAATTTTGGATGAATGTTAATTATCACATATTTTTGTTCATCATCTAATTCAAAATTAAGATATGAAATTCATGAAGAAAGATTATTAATATCGTCTATGACCAACTCTCTAATGGTCATAATGATTTCATTGTAATTATTTTCAGGAATTGGGTCTAGTTTAATATATTTTTTCATATTATATTCCTATTACAAAATCCATAGAGTGGAGGAATTCCCTAGTTTGGTTAATGTCAACACTTCCTACTGACTGAGAATGATTGATTCGATTTCTAAGGCTGCATTCAATCTTGTGTTATAGATCAGAGGAATTCCTTGGATGTGACCATTTCATATAACATATAAATTAATAATATTATACCATATTATCAGGATAATAATTTTTAATTGATGGTCTAATATATAATTAATGAGAGGGGGAAACAAAAAAATGAGAAACGGGAAAGAAGAATGAAAAAAGAATAGAAAAAAAATGGACAAAATCAAAGTAAAAAATTAATCAAATTATTTGAAAAAAATTCATGCCTCTATGATAATGATGCCAATTTTTGAGATGTTATCGTGGGTACTATCAAATGATTTGGTATTTTCATGGGTATGTAGGTGTAAGAGATTGTGAAATTGATGTCATCTCTAAAATAATATGTAATTAAAACAACATCATGAAGGTATTTTGAAAATTAAGATGAAATATATTCATCACATAGAATGATGGGGTGTTGATGATTATAAAAGAATAAAAAGAAGTATTTTGGAAGAATATTGATGTTTAGATGAATTTTTATTCATAAGAAACAACAAGAAGATGTTTTGTAAAAATAATTTTAGAAGGAGTAATCAATATTACTATACCAATGAACATAAATATTTATCATTATCATTGAAATTAATATCCACATATTTAAAATCACCTAATTTTTAAACCCCAAAACCCTATTTGAATTTACATAACCACCAATTTGAATTTTTTAATACCCTAGGATAGCATTGGAACATGAAATCACATCACATTGATTTGTTTGATTTCCTAACGAAATATTATATTAAATGGAATATTAGGGATCATATACCTTATATAAATGAGGATTAATGGATTTTTGTCATTATATTTGAGCTCTAAAAATTTATCAAAGCGTGGTTCTGTATTAAATATAATGATCACACTCTCATAATTCACAAAATTCTCGACTATGCGTGATTTGTGTTAATTGTATAATTTCTAAATTAGTTTCATTTAAATTTAAAAAAAATTCATAGATAATATCAACTAAATTAATTTATATAATGTGTTAAAAATAAATTAATGAATATGTTAAGAGTAATATTTATTACTAAAAATAACTACTCTTACATGGGTGGTGTAGTCATTGTAGAAACTCTTTTTATGTTAAAAGGATGTGGAAAGGGTGTAACTCAATCATGTTTTAACTATTGATTTCCCAACTAAAGAGTATGAGTATTTAAGAATAAAATATAATCGAATAGAATAAAATAGAATAAAATATAATAATATAATAAAAATATAATAGTAACTATGATTTTTTGGATAGACTAAAATCTTTAAAAAGTGAAGAAGAAGAAGAAGGCTTCGATGAAGGGATCCTATATTAAAAAAAAAACCCTATTTAAATTACTATAGAAATGGTGTAAAACCAATTATATTCTAAATTAAATATGCCAATTCTTGTCACAAACCTTCCAAACGATAAAAATAAATATTTATTTCATTTAGGGGAGGCTAGGTTTACATGTGGTTTCAAGTGTGGATGGCGAAATTTGGCAAAATATTTTATGTGAAATTTACCTTATGGTTTGACCATAAAAATGTTAAAAATTATGTTCTTATAGAAGGATTATTTGTGTGATTTTTATTTCTATAATGTTTCTCAAATTTTGGAAAAAATTTAAGTAGTTTTGATGGTTTATGGCCAAAAAACTGAAGTGGTGTCCAATATGGCGAGTCTTGTCAATCGTTGAATTCATGGACCATTTTGTCCAACAACATGAATGATCCAGATCGAATTTCCTAAATAAAGGTTACAAAAAATTGAGTGTGGAAAATAGTTAAATTTATTAATATCAACAAATTCCTAGAAAAATATTTCTATTTGAAATATGAGAGTGAATTTTAATGGATAAAAATAGAATTTTCATCAAATTTTTAAATATATGAATTAATCCTGAATATTTTATATATAAACATATTTATCACAAATTGAGAAAACTATGTCATTTATTACCCAATAAATAATTCATAAAATAATTTTTTATTAATAAAGAACACATATCTTCGTCTATAATGTTCTAGTGTCGTGTCCTGAATATTTTTGTTATGATTTTGCATTTTATACTTAAAACCCCTGGAAAATCATTTGAACCCTCAATAAAATCCATTATTAGACACCAAAATAATATTTCCTTTCATAACACCATTTTAAAAAAACTCAAAAAAAGGATTAAGTTAATTTATATTAATGAAATAAGAATGATTATAAAGGTAGTAAACCATGAAATACGATCCTTGGTTAACGGAGAATTCATTTACACAATGTACATTTAAATAGAATGTTTTATTTTCCTTTTCTGAAAAAGACAACATGTTCTGTATACAATATGTAAAAAAAATTCATTAGCTATAATTTTTTTGAAATTAATATAAAACATTAAATTAAGTTTATTATATATTTATGTACATTTAAATACATCCACAATACAATGTTAAGTGTAATGTCTCGGATTTTCAATGTATTATTTTTAAATGTTATATGTAATTATTATGAGACCAGGTGCAGAGACGACACTTCATTCTGAGGACAGATGATTCCGAAATGGTGGTTTGATGTTTTTTTAAGTTATGTGACTGGGCAGTTGTGCGCGTTTGTGGGAGTTTCCAGAGAGATGCCCAGATAAAAAATTTGATGGAATCATTGCGTTTGGGATGATGACTTTACCTTAGAATGGGTATAACCTCGATCGGAATGGGTCTGGGAAAAAGTAAATTTCTAGATGTTTTCAGTAAAATAAAATAAAATAAATGGAAAAGCTTATTTTATTTTTATTTGGAAACATTCACTGTAGTGCAATGATGGAGTAGCTTTTTAATAATTAACTCCATATCATACTGAATCACGAATGAAAACTTGACTCCTTAATTCCACTATGTGATGGACTTCCAAAATGCACTTCCCCTTTTTAATGGTTTAATCGAACGAAGGATGTTGATGAAAAATTGAGAGAAAAATCTAGAGAATCCATAGGGTCTTGGAGAAAACTCTCGGGGATGACCGACAACAAATCAAAGCTGAGAATTGATGTGCCAACATGTTGAAGGATATTGATGACAAGGGAAACAAAGACTCTTCATCATTGATCGATCAATTTTTAGTTAGGGGTTTGTTATTTAAATTTTTTTCCCCATTTTTGATTTAAACAGCGAATGCGGATCAACTATGGACTAGTTGATCTATAGATTCATGTGTTCTTATGGGAGGGTTTCTGTAGGGATGTTTTTGGGGATTGATCTATGATTATTGTTTACTATTTTCATCCTGCTCCATTTGATCCTACTAACGGGAGTGGATCGATGCCGTGAAGAATGATGGCGGAGGTTCGGTCTTCAATTTCTTTTCTGGATTTCCTCCACCTTTCTTATCTCGCGTGTTCTTTGCGTTCTTTATGTTCTTCATGGATCGATGAACAATATATCATTTCACATCGGTTTTCCCCCCAATGATCCCAAATTGGAGATCTGACATCTCTATAACCTATCATAGGCCTGACGGTGACATGGATAGACAAATCGACACATTTCAGGAAATACCATTCTTCGACCATTCTTCGCGCAGGTGGGTCAAAACACATTTTCGTGGCCGATCAGAGACCCAAAAACAACAGAAACGACTTCAAGATGTCAGGGTGACCTAGATTCTGGAGTTTCGTAGCAATCAGATGACCAGATCGATGAACAAGGAATCACGAGAGGCGCGCCAGTGAAGAGCGTTGTTTTTGGAAAATTCCGGGATACAAGGAATGTACTTCTGAAGAACATGTCGTGTAGTACCGGTGACAATGGATAGGGTTTTGGAGGTCATAGAAGAATCACACTGTGTGTGACCCTGGTCACACAGTGTGTTGGACTTTCCCCAAATATCGGCGCGTATTTTGGAATGTACACAGACATGGAATGGACTACATGGCTTCGGAACACAACATGTACTCTCTACTCAACATGGCATAGGTTGATACATGGGACTCGACGTGTATCCAAGGGATTCATGGACATAGTTAATAGTACATGGTTGTGTACTACACCACATGGCAGGGTGAGGCTAGTAGCACGGGTCAACCCGTTTCCCGATTACACGTGTTGAAATACACGGGTTGAGGCTGTGTACATGAACATAGCCAGTGTAAAAAAACCGACCACTGATACAAGGACACGGCTTGTAATCCATACCACACAATGTGTACTGAAATTTTCAACATGACTAGCCTTATGACATGGTCCATTGTACATGGGAATTTCCTGGGGGTTGAAGACCCTGACGTGTGACTTTTCTACACGTCGTGTACTTTTGGAAAATTCTTTGGTCCCCCTGTCACCCGTGTCTTGGAGATGTTTTTCTTGGGTTAGTTCCCCTTATCCTTGTTCCCTTGAAGGTTAGGCATTGTTTCATTTTACAGGAGTATGATCCCTTCAACATGAATTTCTATGATAGAGTCAGCCATCCCTCTTAGAGGCCCGTAGAGAGAACCTCTATCCATTCTTGACCCTAGGAAGAGTTAGGCATTGACATGACCAACTTTAATGGGCATTGATCCTCTACCTAGCTAGTGAATCCAGATGAGTCATGGTATCCTCCATGGCACTAGCAATAATCCTCATATGTGTATCACGATCATTCCCACTCAAGAGTGTGTCTCCCATAATGAGGGTATCTATCTATCATGATCTCCCCACTCAAGAGTGTGTCTCTTATAATGAGTGTAACTACCTCTCATAAAGATTCCTGACAAACAGTACTTCTTAGACAGACATCATTAGAGCTACCACACTCGTGGAGTGTTTTCTCCTAGAACGAGTCCTTCGTGGAATCTTTTAACTGAATCCCTAGATGGGGGTATGCAGTTGTGTGACTTGTCTCTAGACTACGAGACTGTGTTTTGAGTATATCTTGTTTGTGTTTCTCCGCTACATGTTATGTAGATATGTACTGTGTAGATATGACTGTAACTTTACTTCTTGTATTACTTTGTGGTTTTTTGGGGTCCTCTACAGAGTGTTTTTATACTCACCCATGCACAGGCCTTTCCCACACGTGTCTTATCATGTGTAGATGAGCATCCTTTTGATAGGGTCCAGGGAAGACTAGGAGAAGACCGAGATTTTTGAGTTCCCTACAGACCAAGGTGTTCCTACATCTACGAGAAGCAGTCCCAGTACCTCTTTGTGTTTATAGGTTGGACTTTGGACTTTTCAGCCTCTTATTTTGGTGGTCTTGTATTCTAGCCCAATTTACTTTCACCACTTTACATTTCATCATACTCTGTTGGTTGGGTTTATTTGTAAGCATGAAATTTGTTCCATAGTGGTTTTTTTACATTTTAGCATTTTTGGGATTGGAGATGTGTGTGTGTGTGTATAGGTTCTTAGGAAATTCTTTCCATGTTATTGAAATGCCTACTCGGTGCTCGTCACCAGCCCTTGGCCTATTGGGGGTGGGAATGTAGAGTCATGGCATGGTCCCCACACGGATGGGTCGTGGCAATAAGAATATGTAAAAGTAATGAAATGACATAGAAAATGAATCTATTAATCATTTAAAAGAGGTTTTAAGCTAAAATTCCTATTAACATGAGTTTTACACATCATGTACTCTCTTTACCTTCTAGAATATTAAACTTATTTGAATTATTTACTTAATTATAAACATTTACCTAGTTTTTTATTCCTTTAATTTTTTTATTACCATGTTTTATTTATTTACATTATATTTATGTTAATTTCATAAATTTTTATGATGTTCAACTCATATACCCCCAAATGATTTTAGTAGGTTTAATATGATCCAAGAAGAAATTTTTACATCATATGAAAAATAATAATATGATGATCATTATTTTTCTAAATTAATAACTATTTTATAACCATCAAACAGAGAAATAGTGGATAAACAATTCAAACCACATTATAGAAGTCATAATCCACTAGTACTCACCAACATCGTTATCATATTTGAAAAGATGGAAAGGTAAAAAAAGAGAAGATACAATCTATTTAAATAATGATACTTTTTTTATAAATTTAATTTATATTAATAAAATCTATCATAATAACCCTCATTTTAGTGTTATGATGAAAAAACACATCAATTCGTGGAGGTGACAATTCACACGTACAAACTAGTGATGTTTTCTTTTCCCATGGGATGGAAATGGAGAAAAAATATGCTTTACGAAAACAATAATATAATTTCAGAGTATAGAATATATTTAGTTCATTATTTCATCATGGTTGAAGAATATTTGAGGGACGTAGATTAATAAATGAACTTGAAATAGTTTAGTCATGATTTATTTCTTCTCATTGGATAAGATTTATGGATAAAACCTGAAACATTATTGGATTGGTTTTCTTGTAATAAAATGACCTCCATTAAATGGGTAGTGAATTTTTTGAGTGAATTGGGTAGCGTCTAGATGACCTATTGTGCTTAAAAGGTGTCAGGAATAGATTAAAAGGGGACCGGTTTTATAATTGTGGGAAAAAACACTATTGAAATTATTTAGTGTAATAAATTAATATAAATTAATTTTCAATGAAATATGGATTTGTTTTGATAAATTTAAAATATATGATGATGATGATTCTATATCCCATCATAAAATTATATTTTGATAAGTATTCATGATTTTTTAACATCTTATCTATTTCTTAACCCCACATCCAACAATTTTATGATTACCATGGTATCATTTTTTATAAAATATATTAGTAAATAAAGTGAGTATAAAATGGAAATTGACCAATAAATATAATATGGTAAAAATTATAAACAACATTAACATAATTTATTTTTGAGATAGGGTATTTATGAACTTTACATCACTTCATAAAATATTGTTTATTATAAAATATCATTAATGTCATTTTGGGAAATATTCTTCTAATTTGACATTTAATAATTCAAGAATGTTGTGGAATTAAAATATTACCATTTAAAAAAATACCTAAAATGTTATGTTGATATATTAATTCCACATGACTAAATAAATCACTCATGAAATATAACAGTTATACTTTTTAAAATCAATTACTTGATTTTTATACTATTTTAAATAAGCACTATGTTAGCATTGCACAATAATTTATGGTAATTAATTCCACACTAAAAAGGGAAAATAAATTTTAATGATAAAAATTAAATAATCATTTAGATGACCATTTATAACTGAACATAACATCGTTTTATCCCTTTTCAAATATTATATAAATATTAAAAAATAGGGGCATTATGTTTTATTGATTATTAAAAATGAAAATTATGATCATTATCAATGGATAGTGATAAGAAATCCAAAAATTTTAGAAACATTTATGGTCATTGTTGAAAAAATAGAATAATTTAAATACAAATGTTAGGGATACTTTTAGACCTTGTCAAATTATATTTATTTCAATTTCCAAATTTATCCTCGCCAAGGGGAAAATAATTACTAAGCTTACTATTCTTAAGGAGAAAAAAATAAAATGATACTATTTTAAAAACATGTACGTCATGATTGAAAATATGGAATTAATTATTATATATTTAGTTTTTAAAATTGGAATAATAAATTTTAAAATTAATAAAAAACCCTACAAAAAAAGTTTAAAAAAATTCGTTTAAATCAAAAAATAAATATTTTCCAAAAGTAGTATATTGTTGGTTAGAGTTTATTAATTAAATTATATATAAATAATCTATAATTATGTAACCTTAATAATAAATTATAAATTTAATTAACATTATAAAATTATAATAATGATAATAAATATTTTTTATTTTTATTATTCACAGAAAAATGATACTTTTCATAAAAATAAAAAATTTCAAACTAATAAAATTTAAATATAAATATTTTGGAAATAATGTTCATTCATTGATATAAAATTTATAAAATTTATAAATAAATCTTTTCATCTATTCCCTAGGATATAAGACAATAAATTTAATAAGGATATAAATATTTCAATTTCTTGAAATAATATTTAATACTATTATAATGAATAAATATATAAACATTATAATACATGAATATTAATAAATAGTTTAATTAAATTAAGATCAAAATTACATATGGTTTTACAACTAATATTTGGGTCATGTAAGTATTTATCCTATAACATATCTATATTAGTAAGAAATATCGTCAATCATGTCAGATATGACTCTTGGATAGTAAAAAAGATAACTCCTTATCTAAATCTACAATGGGGATTCAATAAAATTATTCCTTTGGAAACACAATCCTATTATGGTCACTCCCTTTAATTTTACCCAAATCTATCATATAATGTAGACACATGATCCTATAATTTCCCCCTTTAAATTCTTCCCTTACATTAGATAATTCAAGGGAATATAAATTTAATACAAACTGACCTATTGGATGATTGGGGTCATGATAAGTTATTGATTTCGAAGAAAAAAATATTTTTTTAAAAATGGATATAATCACCCCAATGTATCTATTTTATTCACATTTATGTATTGATGCATCTAATTATTTTGTTCTGAATCACTGATAATTCTATAAAATTTATATTTTTAAACTATATTCAGGTTTAAATATTTTTCCAACTCGTAAAATATTTCAGGTTTTGGTTGAATAAAACTAAATACATTTTCATTACAAGCATTTAAAACCTTAAATTATTGTATGATAATATATATATATATATATTTGTTTTTTAAATTTCTATAAAATAGATCATACTTCATAGTCACTAATATACCATTATATTCGTTAATAAATGGGCGAATAAAATAAATTAATTAATGATTTGAAAAGGTACACATGAGTTATAAATTTATGGATAACTGATAAATAAATTATAAAAACACCAAATTTAATCCTTTTCAATGTGTATTAAAAAATTAAATAGATATAATCACATAATATCTATTACCAATATGAACTCCATATTGAAAATTATATGGTGTTTTACTTAAATATATTATATTGAAAATATAAAAATTATATATATGAACTATTCAAATAATTTGTAAACATACATAATATAATATATCTTATGTAATTTAAATGTTGAAAATTTCTTTCATCAAAACTCCTTCTGATATGTTTTAAATAATTTTCAAAAATATTAACATTAATTTGAACAATTCAAATTAATAATTTCGAAAATTCATATTTCCATAGGATGTCTTTTATAATTTTCGTAATTTTTGAATTTATAAAATTTTATAAATTAAACTTATAATATCAATATAAACACTTTTCATCCTAATTATAATTCATTACATATAATTTAAAACAATATTTACTATTTACTGGTTACATTATAGAAATTTTATTAATGAAATGATTCAAAGACATTTAGAAACTAATTGTAACTAATTTGAAAATTAATTACATTAAATGTACATTAAATTTAAATATTTTGAGAGAAAGTTGGAAAAAAGTTGTTTTTTACACTGAAATATGTTTGTGTTATCTATTGTTTCCAAAGAATTTTAGGATGAAAATAAATCACCACACTTTGTATTGGTTGGTGATTATACTAACCATCAAATTCAATAAAATCTAACTCATAATCCTAATGAAATTCCATCCGATTTAGAATATGATTTCTAGAAGAAATAGTTCACCAGAATCATCTTGGGATTGAAATGAAGGGATGGGAATAATGAAGAATTGAATCAAATTCTATAGGGATCCGATGAAAATATGACCATGCTTTTTAGTTTTTTATTCACAAAAATCATAAGTTTATTTTGAAATTTTTTTATTGAAATATTTATGAATGAAATGGGGATCCATTCCAATCATTTTCAGGTATGGATGAAATGAAATATGTTTCTGGTGGAATGGAATGTTTCAATAATTTCCATTATATGTCAAACGATGGTGTTCTAGTCTTAAAAATATTAAAAGTAACCAGGAATTAATGATTCAAGCATGAGTTTTTGAAATTAGAAATTTGATGAGTACACATTTTTCTGGTATGAGTCCATTGGTGTGAGAATACCTAATAGAAAAATTTTTATTATATGAGAAGGTTGATCAAAACATGGAATTTAAAATGTAGATTATGAAATATTTATTGGTCTCATATAAAGTCAATGGAATAAGTTTTTATGTCAAAGCTCCTAGAATCCGTCCATCGGATGTGGTGTTCCACCGATCCACCATAATAAATTCAGATACTGATTCATAATTTTTAGTGTGAGTTTTAGAATTTTTTAGAGGTAGAATTATATTGTGAGGAATGTTTTGGGACCTATATATGGACAATAATTTTTGAGTTACCGAAACCAATAAATTCCAAGACAAATATAAGTTAATGGTGACCCATATTAAGAAGAATATTATTAATAAATCATCTATCTATTCACTCATGTAACATCAACATGAATTATTTATTATTTTATGTAAATTTATTTCATTATAAAGTAATTTAAAGGAACAGAAATTATCTCATTTTATTTTTTTCAATTTATTTAAGAGGAAGAAGAACTCTGATATATGTTTATCAATTGGTTGAAGTCTATTAGACTGAAGCTAACACCATTAACTTCATTGGACATAATAGAACCAGTCATAGAATAGAAGAGAAGGAAAATTTCTTGAAGTATTTCATTGGGTGGTCAAGGGGATCATAAAATTTGATAAATAAGTATGATGAATTGTTTTCATATGTTTCCTTTGGTGTAGAGAAGCATAATGATGAATCTTATATCTCCATTGTAATAAAGAAATCAAAATGAGTAGTTAGTTTTTAGGATCATAAAGACATGAAATTTCTTTCTCAAATGTTTTATTATTTGTTTGATACCGATATTTTTAATTGGTGCATCATTATTTGTACAAGGAAATGTAATGAAGAATCCACTGTATTTATTGTAATAATGAAATCAAAATAGGTAATCTTAATAAGATTGAATAAATTAATAATGTCTGAAGTGATATGAATTTTGAAGAAGTTTTGATACAAAAACAGAATAGTGAAGAAGTGTGGAAGAGGTCAAAGTTGTATCCTAATTTCAAAGAAAATTTGTGATTTTTTTTGAATTTGGTAGAGCGGGAAAATTTTTTATAATCCCACTCAAACATATTTTGGATTACTTATAAATGGATGAATTACTATTTATTTTCCTATAAATAGTATTTTTTAGAATGAATAGATATAATATTTGTTGTTATAGGGATATGAAATTTGTGGATAGATTATTTTTGGGGAATCTCTTTCAGACAGAAATAGAATGTAGAATTGAAAAGATCAAAATATGGGTTTATGGAATTAGACTGAGAAATCATACTAAGGTTTACAGACCAAACAATAAGAAGTTTGAATTTGTTTTAATAATATTCTGGTAGAGTATTTTATCATGAGAAATCACAATGGGATAACCAGACTTGAAAATCAAACTGAGTGTAAGTATTAACATCAAAAGATATTCTTTCTTAATGCTGGGAAAGAAAATGATTTTTTTAAATAGCATATTTTAGAATATTTACCAAGGTAGCCTACTAAATATTTTCTTATATTGTTACAAAAATGTTTGATTCTTCATTTATGCTAGAATAATTATACACCCTATTTTATTGAATATAGTACTACATGAGTGTAAGGTAATATCCCACATGTTTTATTTAACATGAAAAGATTATTTTCTACTGGATAGTGTGGCATTAGATTGTATCCACACCAAACCAACGATGTAGGAACTCTTTTTTAGTAGTGAAAATTTTAAATCCTTTCTTTCTTATGGATGTGTGTTTTGTTTCTTTCAGTAAAGAAATAACCATTTTACAGGATACAAATTTTCTTTCAGAATAATGAAAACTTAAAATAAAATGTTATCACATATTAAACACCTCCCCCACTCAGTGATAATTTGATCCAACTGGGGATTCTCCATTTTTATTATAGATGATATTTCCCTTCATTTACTATTTAATAAATGTTTTGAACAAAAACTTATGATTAAGAATTTAAACTTTGTGGACAAGAAGGGAAATACGGTCTTCTATGGTAATAACTATCATATTTAGAAAGATATAATGTTTCTATATCTTATATCTTTAGGGTATGATGTTATTGAAGATAAAACTGATGGACCTCCGCCTATTGATGATAAATTTAGTCTTACTTCTATTGATAAGAAGAATCATGAGAATGATGGATAATAAAATAATTATTTACTCTCATCAATTTCTGAAGGTGCTTTTTTGATAGTGAAATGTTTTTTCACTATGAAATGTATTTGGGATAATTTGAAAATCATTTAGTAACTAAAAAATAATGTAAATAAGAAAATGTTACCAATCTGGAGGTCAAAATATATAGATCTCAAGATGGGTGAATATGAATCTACTTTTGAATTCATTACCAGTGTTAATGAAAATATCAAAACTATCGGTTGTCTTGGTGAAAAGTAACAACATAATTTTTTTTGCGAAAATTATCATGAGAATTATTCCCTATAACATCGACGCTATAGTTTCTTCATTGGAAGATAAAGATCTATGAAAAATTATCTTTTAATAATTTTCAAAGAATGTTCATTACATATGAAATGGTAAGGGAAAAAGTTATTAAATGAAGAAATACAATCTAAATGATACATTTATTTCAAGGAATCCAAGAAGGAAAATTTTAAGAATATTCTTATTGAAGAATAATCTAGTTGATCGGATTCAAAAAAAAATTATGTAAAAATATTGAAGAAATATTAAACTTTTTTTCTAAAAATGTACAAAAGTTGTTGGTAAATACAAAGGGAAAATTCCTTTGATTTATTTAGAATTTGGATACATTGGGAAATTTTCGAAACATTTTCCTCAAAAAATAAAATATGAGGATAAAGAAAATATTTAAAATGAAGATAATATCATGGAAGAAACACAGAGAAAATGCTAAATATTTTTTCATAGGAAATGATATAAAATTATTCAAATATAAAAAGAGTAGTTTATTATTTAATAACGAGGATTAATAAGATAGTGAAACTGAATTGGAAAATTCTATCGAGAAGGTTGAAAATAATTTAATAGAAATAATAAACAATGAAGTGATCATAAGAATCTGTTCTTAAGTAGAGGAAACATAATCATAAAATCATTATAATGAATAATTGAAATCATGTATGAGTAAAATTGGGAGGAATGAAAAATAAAATTTTTATATAAAAATGTAGGACTCTCCAATAAAAAATAAAATTGGTTATCCTCATATAGAAGTTATAATACTCAAATAGAATCATTATTTGAGGAAATATCTTTGGAAAGAAAGTAATCATAATGATAATTTGGAAATAAATTTGAAGAAAAAATAATAAGATTTGGAAGTTGTCCAATAAAAATTTATAAAGGTGAAAAAAGAGTTATACGATTCAATAATTTTATTTATGAATTTGGTGAAAGATTTATAAGGGTAATGTTGATAAGTATTAAAAATTACCTTGAATGGTTGATAAAACATTTATTGTTGTTCCAAAGAAGATGAAATATGAGAATGTTGTTTATGTGGCCAAGATCAACAAGGAAAATAAGATAGACGTTTTAAAAAGTACTATGTTTGAAAATGATTTTATTTATTTATGGTTACAATAAGGATGAAATAGAATCGATATGAAGAATAAAATTTTGGTTTAAAAAAGAAGGACCGGTGGTCAATAAATTTCCTATAACGAGGTTGCTAAGAAATATGCATGAAAATAAAGTCATTATGAATGTTTCAGAGGGAAAAACTATTTATATAGATACTAATTGTTTTTTTTGGGTTTGGAAAGATAAAAAATATTTGTTGGTTTAATCAAACAGATTACTACTATTCCTCATAATTCAAAAGGAAATGTTTTATAGAGAGTCAATCCTCTAAATAGATAACGTTTGATAATAATGTTTTGAAGAAACCTATGAAGGTTATTGTGAAAATTAGGAATATGTTCCAAACATTATAAACCATTTGTGAGAGATTTGAATAAATTTGACATCCTTCAAAAAGGATTTCATATTTTGTTGCTGAAAAATGAAAATGTTTCTTATAAATTATTTGAAGCTGAATGTTAAGAAAGATAATGGGAAATAAAAAAGATCTAGTCCTGGAAACTTCTATCAATTCAACCAACTGAGAACTTCCATGGATTCTATATAGTGGGTTTTCTTCTAATATGATATGAGATTTAAAAGTTTTGATGATTTTGAAATAATTTAGGGAATAAATGGTTACATTTCGAAATGATGAATCTATTAGAATCAAAGTCATTATATTATCTATAATTGGAGATGAAAAGTTAAAATCAAAAAAGGGTTTTTTTGTGATGGGATGAAACAAAACATTCTAAGTGTTTCCCGAATGTGTGATAAAGGTAAAGAAGTTATTTTTTGAAATCATGGGATCATTTATCATAGAGGGGAAGGTATGAAGATAGATATAAGATTCCAATATACAAAAGGAAACTTATTCTATGTTGGTGAGGCTTGAAACTATTATTATATGATTAAACTAGAAGAGAATTTTTTGTGGCATAAAAGGCTGGGACACATGTATCAGATAAATAATGGAAATTAATCAATGTGAGACAACGTATATGTTATTTATTATATTTAACGAAGAATATACTTGTGTTGAAATATTTTCTAGTATGGAAAGATTAAAACAATTTGCATAATTATCTTGAAATTTATTCAAAATGATCCCAAGAACATATTCATTCTGCCAATTTTTCCAATGAGAAAACAATAAACTCATGGAGATAATTACTTCATCACTTTTATTGATGATTTTACACACATTAAATATGTTATGTATATGAAAAATAAGTCAGATGCATTGAAAATTTTTAATAGTTTTTAAGTAAATATTGGGAAATAATGTTAGTATTTTGTGAAGATGATGACAATATACCGTGGTGGTGAATATAAAAATGAATATTTTTAATGTTATATTAATAATCATATAATGTAGAATGTGTTCAGTACACGATACAATCCACAAAAAAATGGTGTTACTAAAAGGAAGGATTGATGTTTGGAAGCAATGGTAAGAACATTGTTACATGAACATGGTCTATCTCATTACTAATGATGGAAGACCATGAGAACCGTAATTTATATTCCAAACAAATGCTTTGAAATAAAAATTTCATATAAGACTCAATATTAAATCTTTTTTGAAAAAAACACATGTTTGAATCACTTAAGAGTTTTTGGGAGTCCATCTATCAAAATGAACCAAGGTGAAAACCTCAAAATATTAGAGTAGGGGGGTGGAGATGAATAATTTATTAGATATAATCTAGAATAATGATGATATAGGCGTTTAAAAATATTCATTAAAATTAGTTTTCTCTATTGAAGTGAATTATTTTTAAAATAGATGGAATATAAAAAGACACACATAGATAGGAAAAATTAATAGAAAAAAGAACGTCAAATAATCACTCTAGTAAGGATGAAAATAATTTTAATCCATCTCAATAAGAAGAATTAGATTAATAAGTTTTGATTTATGGGGAAGAAGATTAAAACTCTTATCATAGGACTTGGAAACAAGAAGAATCTCAAAAAATTATTATTGATCAATATCAAAGAGTTCAAACAAGAAGTAAAAGTACACATACATCATTGAATTCAAAAGTTGAGTAAAAAGATTTGAAATATTTTTTTGATTATTCGGAATGGGTTCAAGTTATGAATGAATAGATTGATTAGATTGAAAATAATGATACATGGTAAGTCTTAACTAATCCAAATAATAATACTTTTATTGGTACCAAATGGTTTTTTTTAAAACATAATAAATATGGGGTGACAATTAAGAACAAATAAAGGATAGTATCTATAGGTCATTGATATATTGAAGTTATTTATTTTCATGATAAATTATCTATTGTAGTATTTTTAGAAATAATATTAATATTTATTTCTAGTTTTAGATAATAATGTTATATAATTATTCATATGGATGTGAACTCATCATTTTTCAATTGTGATTTTATGAGGAGGTTTATATCAAACAACTGAATGAATTTTTCATCATTAAAGATGAAATTTATTTGTGAAGGTTGAATAAACCTTGTATAGACTAAAATGAACTCCTAGGTAAAAGTTTTCAAATTTGGTTACTTACTTAAGGAAGATGAGTTTTAAGAAAGGACGAGTTGATATCAAAATTTATATCAAAAACAATCATGAGTCTTCCCTCATCAAAATAGTTTATAGTGATTAAATTATCCATTATATGAATGAAGAACTAAATTTTAAATGATATTATAATGAAATGAAATCATTGTTTCAGATTTCAATTCTTGGTGAAATGAAGTACTTCATTGGGTTACAAATTTTACAAAAGAAGAAATAAATTTCTTCCCCGTAAAATGTATTCCATGGAACTTATTAATAAGTTGAACATATAAAATTAGAAACCCACTTCCTAGACAATTTTAGTGTGAACCATTTTGAAAAGAGACGGACCAGGCAAGAATGTTGATCAAAAAGAGTTTTAGACGCTAATAGAAAGTTTGTTTCATTCGACTACCCAAAGGAAAGACATTGTTTTTGTTTTAATATTATGTTAAATATTTTTTATCCCTCTAAAATATTCGAATCTTTTGGATGACAGAATATTTTTAGATATGTAAAAGTAATATCAAATTTCAGAGTCATGTATGATAAATCAAAATGCATTAATCTATTTGGGTATTCCAAGGATAATTGATCAGGAAATATTGATGACCAAAGATCCACATCTCCAAGATATTTATTTTGGGAAAAAATTAGTTTTAGTTGTATAAAAAATATAATTCAGTAACTCTTAGAATTTGTGAAGATGATTATATTGCATCCACTCATGTTTCTAGTCAACTTATATATGGATGAAGACTTAGTTGGATGATTTACCTGTTTAAGTGAATTTAACCATGTTATTGGGATGTGATAATTTATTTTAAATCAGCATCATATGAAATTTTGTACAACATTATTGTTAAAATATAGTGATATTAATAATAAATTCATAAAATAGAATGAAGATAAGAATAAATTGTAGCTGGAGTGCATTCCAACATTTGAACAAGTTGATGACATCTTCCCAAAAACATTACCAAAGAAACCATTTTCTAAATTCATTTTGAAAATTTTTATCCAACATATTTATCATCATGGTCAAGGTATATATATTTTTCCCTTCTATAAACATTTATTTTACGAGTGTTTTCAAAGAGAGAGAATGCTTCACAAATTTATCCATTGTTATGTGCAACATAATTTAAGGAAGCATGTAAAAATTGAGAGTTGTGTCTAAGATGTGAATACAGAATTGAAAATATATAAAATATTATAATTGTTTGTTGGAGTAGTTTTTGGAAGCTTTTTTTAGGAATGTGGAAGAAGATAAAGAAAGAGCTGAAAAAATATGTGAGGAAAAGCTGAGGAGGATTTCATGAGTCACTATTTTTGTAAAACATGGACTTGCTTTCAATAATTATGGATTCCTACAAGTAGATATATCCCATAGGCTTTGAATTGTTTATAAGTAACACATATCATGATTTTACAACGTTCAATTATATATGATTCTAGTTTGAAAACAAAATCCAATTGGAGAGATTGCTTGGACCAAGTTGGAAAGAAGTTGTTTTTTGAAAACTGAAAGACGTTTGTGTTTAATTTTGTTTTCAAATACATTTAATAAGAAGATAAGTAACATAAATTTGTTCTTTTACTGATTGGAGGGACCATAATATTCAAAAAAATCTAATATAGACTTCTGAATAAAGGGTATTAGATTTAGAAGATGTTTTCTATAAGAAATTGTTCATCAGACTCACCTTGGTTCCAAAATGAAGGGAATATCTTAATGAGGAAGAGAATAAAATTCTACAAGGATATGATGAAAATTTCAGGATTTATTTCTATTTTTTCTTTCAGATATTTCATAATTGTTTTACAAATATGTGATGAAAGCATTATGAGAGAATGTGGGAGTGCTACCAATCATATTGGGCCCTATTTGGAAAGAAAAATATTGATACAAGAATGAGATGTTAAAAACATTTCATTATATGTTAGAAGAATTTGTTATAATCATTAATACATTCAACGTCACAATGAATTTGTGATATAAGTATAAGTTTGTGAAAGAATAATTTCAATGAAGATGGTGTTTTCTGATCACATTCCATCAGTATGAGAACACCGAACCCAAAAACTGTATGATGGCTGAGACGGTTGACTGGAATGTAGAAATTATGAATATGAGTACTAAATGTTGATTGGGGTCATAATTCGAGGAGTAAGTAATTATATGAAGTCAAATATGATGGAATCGTCCAATCATATATTTTGTAATACTGATCTATCTTAATAAATTCAGATACCAATTCATATTTTTTGGAATCTATTGTATAATCTTATTGGAGGCTGAATTGTTTTGTGATGAATTTTTTAGGACCAAAATAAAAAGAAAATTGGAGTTCAAACAATCAACTAATTTAGATGATATTATAAGATTATGGTGACCAATTTGAAGAAGAAAATCAACGATGACAAATATTTTACTCAACCATTTTCTGTCAAGATGAATTGTATATTTTTTATGTAATTTTATTTTTAATATCATGTGGGTCTAGAGAAAAGAAATTATCGGCTTTTTTAATTGGGCCAAGAGAAAGAATAACCCTAATATATTTTTATCAATTGGGTAATATATATCAGACTATATGTGTGAACGATAACATTAGTGGACACAATATCATCAATCAGTGAAAAGAAGAAAATGATAATTGTTTGAATCATTGCAATGTGTTCTCAAGGGGATCATAGAAGTAGGTGAAGATGTTTCAATAATGGTTTTCAGATGTTTCATTTAGTGTAGATAATTTTAGTGAAGAATCTATTGTCTCCAATATAGCGATTAAATCAGAATGAGAATTTGATTATGATGACAGTAATGATAATATTTTTTTTCATATGTTTAATTTTTGCTACATAACATTTAAATTGGTGTTGAGTTTTTTTTATAAATCAATGTAATGATGAATCCACTTTCTCCATCAAAATGAATAAATAATAGTAGAGAATCATAATTAGGCTGATTAATGTTGGAATTTATGAAGCGATAAGATGTTTCAAGAATTTTTTTAAAAAATTTTGGAGAGTATAACCACTTTTAAGAAGTCAAATATGTATCCTAAATTGAAGAAAAATTTAAATTTATTAAAATTTGGTTGAGTGTAAAGGTATTTCATAATCTTTCTCAAACCTACATTGCACCTCCAATAAAATGAAGAATTGATTTGTAAATTCTTAACATGTGTACAATATATATTTAATAAGGAGAATCTCATAATTTTATAGTGAGGAGAAGTTTCCATATTGAGTATTCCTTAGGAGGGGTTTTTAAACAAAAGTAGAGAGAATAAGAGATAAGATGGTTATCATGTTTTTCAGAATCAGACTGAGCAATCAGATTGGGGTTTCTTGAATGAGTAATAAGAAGTCCATATTTGTTTAAGTTGTATTCTAGTATATTATTTTATCTTGGGAAATCAAAATTTTTAGATCAAATTATAAAATCATGTTGAATTTCATTAATAACACCAGAAGAAGTTATTTCCTTATACTGGGTAAGAATGTGGATCATTGTTTTCGATAAAAATATTTGGAAAATTTGACCATGGAAGGATAATAACATATTTTAAATATTTTTAAAAATACATTTTATTATGTCATTTATTCTATAATAATGTCACACACTATTGTATTTAATATAGTTCAATTCAAGTGTAAGGGTGTATCCAACACATTGTATTCCCAAAAATGGGCTGTTTTCCAGAAGATTGTGGGGTAAAATATTGTTTTCACACCATTAAAAGTTTGTAGATACTATTTTTGTTTATTAAAAATTGTAAATACTTTTTTATGGTAGATGTGAGTTTAGTTTTGTTTTCATCATGGTAACAACTTTTTAAAAAGAGGATAATGTTATTTTAAAATAAATGAAACTAAAATGAAAAGGCTATCACTTATTCACCATTTACCACTCTTAGTGATATATTTATCCTATTGGGAATTATCAAATTAAACATTCATAAATACCCTTTTACATATTATATAATCATGTTCAAAATTGTATAATTTAATTTATAATTTAAAAATCAAAAATAAATATTTTTCATGTTTATCAAATTTTATTATATTACAATATGATAATCAGTGCTCCATCCTTCTGGTTGTGTTATTTTTAATGATTGGTGGCTAACAATATATGATAGAATTAAATGTTATTATATATCATATTATATAAAATATTCTACATCATATTAACTATATGATACCTTATTTTATAGCTTGAAACTCATTCCATTGTCAGTTATGATATGATTTTTCATACACTATTATATATTTAAACTAATAAAATAATGTTGAATAATTGGATATGATACATCATATCTCATGGTTAATTTTTTTCCTAGATTAAAATATTCTATATCATTAACCATGTCAAAAATAAATTGATATCTTTTTTATGATATAAAAATTGAAATATAAAATAATATTAATAATTCTTCATTTTAATCCCATTTTCGAGTATCAAGATGCACGGTAATGCTCTTAAGCCACTAAAGTGTTTCTATGGATTGAATTAAAAATATTCAATTCAGTGTGATACATTATAGACCATAGAAAAAAGAACACCATTCTATGAGAAATAAAAATCCTTTTTTTTCAAAATTAACAATATCTTCCTCACACTAAGGATAACCACTACTTTCATGAACCATGAATGAGTATCTTGACACAATGACAAATCTATTTTGTGAAAAGTCCCAATTGAAATTCCGGATCCCCACTAACTAGAATCTTTTTCTTTTGTATAAATGATATGCTCTTATGAATAGTATCTATTAATAAATATAAATGAACATTTAATTGATTCTTAATTGACGTCTAATGTTGTCCATTTATACATTGTAAATCCATATAAAAATATATAATATTAAAAGTAAAAAATGTGGTGTAATAAAAAAATATATCCAACTCAAAACTTAGTTACAACCCAATAAAGTAAAAAAACTCTATTACATGATCTCCAATATAATAGAAAATATCAAATTGGATGATAAAAACATGATCCCAAAATAAATAAAGAACCCTAAATTCCAAACATAGTTGTCCCACTTACCCTGGGAAACTATCGAACCTCATCACAAAAACCCACTCCCTGGTAACTATAGAAACAATGTCCATTGGCTCTTAAGACATTGAAATTGAAAAAAAATATATGAAGTGAACAAACACAGACTAGAAAAAGCATGGTGTAAAAAATGTTACCCTATAGAATATCACTTACAAAAGTCTCTATGTCATTTCATTCATAATCCATTTTGTTAACGATGGATCAAAATTTGTTTTTCTAAACAATACATTTTTTGGTGTTTTATGTAAACTAACCCACATATTTATATCCCAAGGTTCTTTTAAAAAAATACATTATTAGAAGAAAACAAATGAGTTCAAGGAATTTTACTTTAACCCCCTTTTAAACTAATGTATTGATATTCATTTAAAAAAATGATATATTAATAATTGATTAAAAATAAACACATTACCAGTTCATTTAAAAAATAATTTTAATCGTGTTTTATAAATAGTAACAAAAACAATGAGACTAAATATGTGAAATTTATACATATACAAAATCCCAAATATAAAAACCATATAAACCCGAAATATAAAAATTACTACTACATGAAAATGGAGGTGTGAAAAAATATTATATAGTAATGTAAATGATTTATTACCAAATTTGTATAGAAATATCATTAACCAAAATAAAAGAAATACAACTTAATAAAAATAGAAACTATTTTCACTTAAATAATGTAAAAATACCAGAAATCCAAGGAGTGGAACTAGGTAACTAATTCTAAGGGACACATAGATCATCACAACATCATTTGTTCTGAACCATTAATATTAAACTAGATGGAGTGAATATCAACTCATATTAGGTATATGCAATTATATCCATTTATTTATATGCCTATGGGGAGTACATTGAAAATTCCCCATGACACGATGAAATCCTATCAAGTGGAATTATAAATCTATCATCCAAGTCATATTAGTTAGTGTAATGATATAATGTTGGGGTGAAAAATATCAACGACTAGTGAGTATGTTTTTTTGAATCCATTGTAGTTATAGAATTTTCACGTCAATGGAGTAATTTTCATATTTCCCTATCTGTGAAATCTAGGATCACAAGATCATCCCAATAGAAGTGAGAATTATCAAGTATGGATTTATTATTATAAAATATAAATGTTAAAACAAATCATCTTTCATGTAACTTACATGAACCCCTTTACTAAAATAACCCCCTTTCATCAAAGAACACCATATTCCACATGTATGAAATATACTTAACAATACAATCAAACCCATAAAAAAAATAAAGGTACTCAATCATGAAATTATGTTCATAAAACACCAACCAAGCTACATGCACCTCCTCGAAAACACAATTTATGAAATCATTATTAATTTTTTTTCTAAATGGTTCCTAAATATTTCACATATGCATTAATAAAAAAATTGATAGGCCTGGATGTCATTTTATAAAGTCTATATCTTTTAGATCTAGAACTGGGAAAATGTATAATTCATAAGCTATGTATTTTCTTGCAAGATTTCATTTTTTCTTCAAAAAAAATTAGTATATCATTTTATGAGGGCATATGGTAGTATAATGACAAAGGAAAGTTCATATAAATTCATCTTATGACTATAAAGACGTTATTCATACTTCAATCGCAAAATAAGTCCTGATCATATGAATT
This sequence comes from Viscum album, assembly GCA_963277665.1. NCBI lineage: Eukaryota > Viridiplantae > Streptophyta > Magnoliopsida > Santalales > Viscaceae > Viscum > Viscum album. Next base: position 122,197,177 of record OY728137.1, read on the forward strand.
AGATGTATGTCATTGAGCCAATTGTATAACATTATTTGAATGTATGACTTTGAGATGATGCAAAAAAATGTAAAACTCAGTCATCTTATGTCATCTGCTATAGAGAAATTGACTTTATCATATGAATTATAAAATATATGGATTTTATATCCCCAATGTATACCTCAATATTTAGAAAAATTCAATGTTCTATTAGACTAAATAATTGAGTTTCATAAGTTTTAATATCAAGAAGATTAGATGATTTATAATGACTTATTATAACATTACATTTTTATATGTAAAACATATATTATTTTTTTTGGAAAATATTGAATACAGTACATAAACACAGGACCAAATACCATATTAGTTTACTACCATTGAAAACATGGAATCATGAACACCTCTACATAAGTGAGGTACAATTTCTCCCACTAGTTTCTCCATGACTATAACCCTTCTTAAGAAGATCAAATATAATACTTATCTTCATAGCCTGAGGAAATCAAACATAATAAAGTGTGAGGTTAGATGCATATTAAGGGTAATCAATGGAGATACATGAGAATAGTGATGAGTTTAGTGGAAGAAGAAAAAGATCATAATATTAGAATGTCATGACCTTTATATCAAAGATTATAATAATGATTAATGGAATAAATATTTCTAGTTTATAAGATATGGGTGAAATGGTAATCCAGAGAAAAATCCATTAATGAATAAAAAAATAATAACACATGGAATTGTGGTAGGAACAAAATCATATACAAAGATTTTCATACTAGCAAGGATTATTTCCAAATACATCTTACTAGAAAGGGATCAGTCCCAAGAATATATTACAAGTCATGGTTCACACCCATAACCATCTTAGTAGTAAAGGATCACTCCCAATCTCTTCTTTGCTAAAATAATCATTCACTGTACCGAGTTCAGTACCCATTCCATACATGTATATATCATGAGATATAACTATTTAACCAACACATTAGAAGAATATATAGGTCCCACCCAACTTATAATAAATTCATATATACTTGTTCTACAAGATCATAAAAAATTATATCATTACCCATGAAATTAAATGGGTATCATAAAAAAGACCTCATATCATAACCTATAAAAACATACATGTTTCACAACAATATCATTAGAGAAAAAACTGTGAAAATAATTCAGTTTCAAGAGAATATAACCCGTGAAAGATAAATGGGATCTGAATGAATATAACTCATGAATTACACATGTTCTTATTAGTCATATAGACCATGAAATGGAAACAAGGGACATAAACATCAATCCCTCAAAACATAAACCATTCAGATAAAGAGTATTAATGGAACTATGGGAACATATCCCTAAAAAGGCATGATTAACACCAACTATAGTAATGTTACATGGAAAATTATTTTAAAAGATAATTTTAACATTTCTTGAGTAAAACGTCTTTTCTTCATTGATTTATCTTTTGAAACAATAAAAAATTTTGAAAACATTCTTTTTAAAATGTCATAGAAAAAATTTGTCATATTTGAAAATCATATGAAAATTTTAAATTAATTTCTACTTAAAAATATTTTTATGTTCATTTGAAAAAATTGAAATTATTTATATAAATCAATTCTTTGGAAGAATAAATATTTTTAGCACCTTTAGAGAAATATGATCAGATTTTCTAAAAAACATTATGTTAATAATTTTAATTACCAAGGAGTGGATAATTTTTTTTTCAAAAATATAATTTATATCCATTTGATAATAAAATTCATTATATTTATTGAGATATGGATTATAATATTTCATCAATGTAAGCATAATCATATACAATTTGAATAATGATTAGATTATAACAATTAACTCTTAACACTTTTATATCATCGAATCAAAATACCCATTAACGAATAACATTACATGAAGATTGATATATAATTAAAATAAATTAATTAATGATATAACTTCTCATATGTCATTATATAGACCTATTCCAAGGATTTACGTGCATAAAAACATTCGTCTCAAAGAAGGTAAATTGGGGAAATTTTTTTTTACCGATTTGGTAGATTTTGAACCATAAAACCCCAAGAAATAGTTATCATAAAATGTGAATTATAATAGTAATAAATTTAATTATAATATTAATTTAATATATTCATTGGTAGTATATACAACACACAAAATAATTGAGAGGTTAATTAAGCATAAGTCCCATAGAAATAAAAGTTAGACAAGAAATCCTCTTACTATATGTATTGACTCTCGTCGTATATAAAAAAATTTATTTAATAAATTTATTTTTATTATACAAATATTAACGAACTATATTCAATTATATAATACCATATATTAATTTATGAAGATCATTTAATACCCATTTATTAACAATTCAATGTTAATGTTACGTTTTGGGTAATAACTTCTTTGTTTTTCGCATGTGTTTTGATTTGTAATGCTGTCATCCTATCACTTATATCATTATTTAAAAGCCTAAAGAATGAAAAAAACGATATAAAAATAAACAATATTCATTATATATTTATTTATAATAATATATGAACAGTTTAAATAGAAAATTAAATACACCATTCATGGAGGCAACAAACTATACATACGCATGAATGCCATTTCCATTTTGTTAACATATATAATGAATGAAAGTAATGTGTCTATATATATATTATAATAGTGAAATTATAATTTAATATAAAAATCATATTTTTATTAAAACCCTCTTTAAGATGATCCATGTGAAGTGTGAATTAATCACATCTCTTTGAGGAGGTGGTAGTCCTCACGTCCCCAAATGAAGCTATCATATTCACACAAAAAGTAATGTATAAAGGAAGGCGATATATAATAATTAAAACACAAATATATTATATATAACATTAAAATATAAATTATATCATTATTATTATCCTTTATAGTTTGTAATGGATGAACTAATTACATCGGTTCACAATGCGGTAGTTCACCGTGTACACAAAGGATGATTGTGTATCCCATATGATGGAAGTGTGTGTGAGTGTAGTTAATAAAATTAACTTAAAAACAAATGAGTATATTTTGAGATTTGAGTTTATTATAATATCATGAAATAATAATAATTAAGGGGGTCTATAAAAAAAATATTACAAAATCGATTGTGGAAGGATGTTACCTCTTATTTGGATAACTTCTTTAGGTTTACCCCAATGTTCTTACATCGTATATTTTTTTTAAAAAAACTGAAGGCCCTAGGATGAAGGGAGGTAATAAGGGAGGATATTTGGTCTAGTTTTGGGTGATCCCAAGGTCTTTATAGGTGTGATGATGTTAGAGGGGTGGGTTCTATTTTATAGTGGAGAATGGGTGGAATTCCTGTTAATAAAAAAGGTAAAAACTATTGAGCAATCTAAATTACAAAATGCACTACCTATAATTTAAAATTTGATCGAAGAAAGGATATGGTATAAATATTTCCAAAAAAATGTATCCTGGACATATGTCTTGGTTATTTTACCCATTAAGTTAAATTTTATACACTAAGTAATATAATTTGTACTCCAATATGTGTAGTTAATTTTAATTACTTTCACTAATTACTTTAGTAAAAAATAAGATTGACCTTTCTAGAAGTTAAAAAATATTATTATTTCAAATATAGAGTCAATTTTCTCAATTATAATCACATAAGTGGAAGAAATTAATTTAAAATTAATCCTGCATGTGGGATGAGACTACATATTTTCAAATTAAAAAGGCTTAAGAGATTGAAATGTTTTATACAAAATTTAAATGTGGAATTGGATCCAAAGTTTGTTTAATTTATGAAAAATTGATATAACTATACATTAAAACCAAATTAAATCATTATTTAACTATATAAATTAATTAGACAAAAAACAGTTTTCAATTAAAAATAAATATTTGTCACTATTCTTTAGAAAATGAAATATTTTAGAAAAATCCAAAATTTTAACCCCAAGACAATTTTAGTATTATAAATTAATAAATTATGTTTCTTTTATCAAAATAAATTTCTTAAAGTGTCCAAAAATTATTACAGTATTCTTCACTAAAGTACATAAAATGTATTCCTTTTTAGAAAATATTTTTTTTCAAAATATATAGAGTTTACCAATAATTATATATATTATTATAAAATTGTTTTTATTTATGGGAAACCATTATAAATAATATTTAAATATTATTTATTACAATTTATATAAATAATCATAATATTTAGGATGTAACTGAATTATTTAAAATAATTATAATAATAAAATGTTCTATCATATAAACTTATTGTTTCATGTAAAAAAATCTAATAAAATGCTTGTTATATCGATAAATTGACATGTGGTTGAGTATAATGAATGATAAACTCAATGTTTCATTAAACAACAGACATAAAATAAATTTAATTTATTCAAAAATGGTTCATAAAAATGAGGGGTGTTAGATTATACTCCCTTGAAATGAATATGGCACTTAAAATTATGCACTATGATACAACAAAATAAGGATAATTTTGATTCATCATATACTCAATTTCCTAGATAGATTCCTATAACTAGTGATTTCTCCAAAAAAAACATTGACCAGGTAGGTGTTCCTGTTTCATACAAAATTCTCTGTCTGATCCATAATTTGAACTTGTTGTTCCTTATAAGAATGATCGTTCTCCTGTAGTATGACCTCTGAGTTTAGTAAATTTGAAGGGCTAGGTACACAATTTATTAGGAGAGAAACACGGAACACATCATGGAGTCGAGAGATGATTGGTCGATGAACCAATATTTATGATACTATCATAATACATTCAAATTTTTCACAGGGACCGATATACCAATGGATTAGTGTCCCTTTATTCCAGAATCTCATAAATTTGTTCAACAGAGAAATTCATAGAGACACCTTCTCACTGACATCAAATTATTGATCACATCGAACATTATCATCTTAAATTTTATACTGACTATGAGATGTGTTGATATTATACATAACGATTCTAACGTTCTCAACCATTTCTTCAGATATCTAAGGCCCCAATTGGTTTCTTTATCTAACTTCATTCTGGCATGTTATATGCCTACTTTTATTTTCATAGGGGGCTTTTTAATAATTCATATAAATTTTTATGTTAAATATGTTATTTTAATAAAAAAATTAGATTAAGGTGTTCATCCCAACCACCATTGAATTCAAATGAAAATGATCTCTACATATTCTCTAGGTTTTGAATTTTTGTTTCAGATTGACTGCGTTTCTAAAGATGACAATCAGTGCTGAAAAAAAAAATTCAATATCAAGAGATTAATAAATAATGTTTAAGAACATTGAGAAAAATTTCGGATCTCGATCAGATAAAATAGAATGCGTTACTCCATCATACCTTAAAACTTCCTTAATGTATATCCTAGCAAGCTGATCAAGAGATAAGTATTCTCTAATAGATATAAATTGTAATTATTAACAATGGGGTCAACTGAAACTCATATATCTTTATTCCTATTATAGGTTTTGGGGAGTCAATTGATAAAATCCATAGTGATGTTTTCCAGTTCCCATTATTGTATGGGTAATGGATTCAATCTTCACTAATAAATTTTTATTTCAGCATTATATTGCTGGCATATCCGGCACTAGGATACATAATCTGTGATATCTCTTCTAATACCATAATAAGTATTAAATATAGTATCTATACATCTTCTTCATCCATGATGAATAGAGAATAAATAACCATGATAATCCTATTATAGATTTTTCTTCCAATTTGGTGTAGATAGAAAACACACATAGTTCCTAAACCATGCAATCCCATACTGATCAAGGTTAAACTCATAAAAATTTATTACCTTTCTTATAGATTTATGTATTCATTTAAGGCATCATTAATCTTCACATGGATAGAGGGTTGAACATTCAATTAATCAAGATAATATTTTTACCCTTCCTTTAGGATTTACTGGCCAATCATTTACAAATCCATCAATATTGGATCTTTTCTGATCATCATCATTCATAAAAAACATGACCTATATAGCTCAAAGCATCATCCACCTTTTTTTCTTTTCCATGGTAGAAATATATTGAGAAATCATAATCCTTTCTCATCTCAAACCATCCTCTCTGGTTCATGTTTAACCATTTTTATGTGAATATAGACTTCAATATTTTATGAAGAGTATAAAAATAACACTTTTCTCCATAAAGATAATCAATCCATTTATTTAATGAAATAATTACCCCATATATATTCAAATCACGATCTGGTTATGTTTTCTCATGAATCGTAAATTTTCATGAGGCATAAGAAATAACCATGTCGTTCTGCATTATAATAAACCCATATTCCTTCATGTATGTATCTATATATATTAAAAACCATTATCCAACATACAGTAATATAAGCATTTTTGAATTCACTTACCTTCTCTTTAGTTCCTAAAAAAATTCCTCACATATATATCCAAAGGATCATGAAATCTTTTTGAGTTATCTAATTGACTGTATTAGATAGCCATGATAAATTCTATACATACTGTCAATAATATCCATCTAAACCAAGAAAACTACAGATATATGTCATTGTGGTTAGCCTTTTGCAACATTCAATTGGCCCCGTCTTCGATGGATCAACTATTATACCCTCTCTTGAAATTATATAACCCAAAAATGAATCCTTTGTTAACCAAAATACACACTTTTTAAATTTTTCATACAGTTTATTATTCATCTTGGTCTTGCGTAAAATTATCATGGTGCCTTCATGACCTTCCTTAATCATTAAATAGATAAGGATATAAAAAATAAATACTACTAATAAATAATCAAGGTAATATATCAACAAAATATTCATATAATCAATGTATATAACATGGGAATTAGTAAGAGAAAAATGGAATCACAATATTATCATGGTGCCCATACATTGTCCAAAATGTAATATTGGGTATAACCTCTTTCTTAACCGTAAATGTTTGATATATAGAATGAATGTAAATCATGGAAAAGTATTGAGATCAATGAAGTATGATTAAAAAATTCATAAGTATGGGGAAACAATATACCTTTACCTGATCATTATCTTGTTCAAATCATGATATTCATTGTAGAGTCACATTGACCAATCGATCCATTTTAGAAAAATAAATGGTGAATCCAATGGTAAAATAATTTTATGAATAAATCCATTTTCAAGGGTCTATTGAAGTTTCTAAATTAATTCCCACAACTCAATTGGATCCATTATATAGTGAGTCTCTGAAATTGGTGTGCAACCAAGAATGAGTCATATTGAGAACTCAAAATCTTGTTATGGTGGAAGGCTAGAAATTTCTTCTATAAATTCATCCATAACATCCCATAAAATAGGAATATCATTGATTCCTAGTACCTACCCAACCATCTTAGATTAATATCACTTATAAATTGGAATTAATACATATACAGTAGATGTTATATCCATAGTATTTTTGTACATATCATCCCTTTTATGGATGACCATAGTTGGGTTTGTGTTTCAAACATAAATTGCATTCCCTAAAAATTGATGTGGGATTTATGTATGGAAATCCAATACATTCCATTGATGAAATAAAATTCTACTAGAGTTTGAATGATAATATATTTAGAAAACACATTCCTAATGTCATCAACTGAATCGGAATTGATGAGTTTAGATGCAATCATCAAACCATTAGCGGTTTCCACAATTATTTCCACAAATAATTTTTATGGTTAAATCTTTATACCAGGCTAAAATTATTTAGATATAAAATATTGTGTTATCCAAAATCAAATTAGACCTTATCAGTTATATAGTCGAAAGAAAGTGTAACTTTAACTATATCATTATAAAAATATCTTCAGGAATAGGGATCACATTTGATTTCCCCTTCTCCCATTGTTTAAGGGGTTCTTGAAATCAATAATCATCAATAATCTTCGGTTTTGGGAACTGGGTAGAATAGTTTTCATTATATTTACACTTGAAGCACAGTTGTAGGGGTTATGCATTTTGTCAATTAGATCTCCTTTAAAAAAAATTCTATCCTTTTCCCATCGCATCAGAAATAAAATTCCAAATAACCTTCCCATCCAAGCATAAAACATTTATTTAACACCATTTGAAAATTTTCCCAATTATTCTTCCCACACATATAGTATAAAATATTTCTCATCTTCTACTCACGATGGTTTTTAGATTTATTTTGGAACTCCATCTTCCATTTCATGTAATTTTATTTTTTTATTTATATATAACACAGACATCCATTTGATCCATGATTTCAAAGAGAACTATATCTTCATATCTATTTATATCAGTTATGGATAATGTCATTATGAGACTTATCTTTAATCCAATAAATAATATATCAACCTTACATCTTGGTTAGATGATAATTACAGAACAATACCTCAAAATTCTTGTTAGATTATCCTTATAGATTAAAAATATTAACAATTCCCTTTCATTAACTCAAGAAACTACCTATAAATTTTCATATAAAGAACACAAGGAAATTACTTATTGAATAATTTGTTCCTGAACTCATCTTAATCCATTGGTTCATTTTAATCTTGCTTCCCCATATTATTACTAAGAGTTCACCATTGGAATTCTTTTCCTGAAAAACATTAAACAACCATAATGAAATAATCATGTTCCAATGATTTAGGAGTATAGAATATGTTTGAATTTGTATTGGTAAAAGTTTTATCAATAAGGGGAACATAAGATCCATTTAAAGAAGGTGAATGTTTCCTCATGAATGACTTAATAGAACATTGTTCCCTCAATTTACTTTTTATAAGTTTGTCTTGATTCATATATCGAAAAGGATGTTTGAGAATATAAATTTGGTTTTTCATTATAGATCCCGTAGTGTTTGTATTCTCTAGAGAACAATCATTTAATTTCCCACCACACTCAACATATATTCGAAACATTCAAGATCCAAACATTTTCTAAAACCAAACATCATAGTGAATGAAATAATATTTTTAGTGGATGTCTAAATAATCATGGAATCATGTATATGATGTCAAATTATGACACATTCTATAAAATATTACACCATAGGTTTGTACCATATTATTTTAAGACATATTATATTTAAATCCTTCATGATGATTCAAGAAGAGTTTTCAAATTTCTAAAGCATACCCCATGGAGTGTCAAACTATGTGTTTAGAGGGGATCATTGTGGGGCACTACTTCCTGATCAAGTCTATATCCATATGGTCTTTTAGGGGTTGTTTTCCCTATTTACATCTATTTAAAAGACAATTACTCATTTAGAATCCTTTAAAATGTGTATTTATATGAAACCAATCACTCTATGTTTTACTAGAACTTAATAGTTTTTTACTATAAATTGAATCATTCATTGGATTATCCTTAAACATGTCCTCAGGGTTCAAAATGATATTTTTTCCATCTCAATTTCCAATTATTAACTAATTTTTCCCTGAATCCAATTATAGCGACCCTCGCTTTTCATATATTGATATTATAATATTTTTTTACGAAATAATTAATACGTTAAAAAAATACATTTCCAAATACTTTATTATATTAGTTCATTTTGAAACATGAAAAAATAACATTGGTACATAAGTGAGCTACATTATCTCTCACTATCTGACCTATGACCAAAACCATTCGTAGATATATCAAACATAATACCTATCTTCATAACCTAGGGAAGGGAAACATAATAAAGAGTGATATCAGATGATCAGTAAGGGTGAAAATGTGATATATGTAAGAATAATCATGTCATTAAGGGTCTGAGAACAATATAAAAAAAATGTAAAATCATACTCTACATATCAAAGATCATAATCAAGAGTATTGGAATAAATATTTATTGTTCATAAGATATGAATCATAATGGAATATAGGGAATAATCCCTAAAAGCATAACATAAGAATAAGAAATGGAATAAGGAAAGACACATAAGATTATAAAATGATTTCCATCATAGTCATTTATTAATGAAATAACCATATTAGTGGATGGGTTCACTCCCTAATCTATCTTAGTTTTCAAGGATCAATCACATGGCCATCTTAGTATCCAAGGTTCACTACCTATATCATATTTGATGAAAAAGTCCTTGATAAAACCAATTTCACTCCCTATTTTAGCCATGTTTATATCATGAGATATAAATCATTACCCAATGGATTGGAGGGGGATATAGTTCATACCCATCTCAAAATGAATCATATATACTTTTAACAAAATATCCTAAAAAATCATATCATAACCCATGAAATTAAATGGGTATCATTAAAATTTTATCATATCAGAACCTGTGAAAATGATACTGGAATTTAAAAACATTTTTAAACGTTTGTGGATAATATTGTATTGAAATAAAAAAAATTATTTCCTAAATGACGAAATAAGGATGGGTTTTATCAAAAGAAATTTCTTATTTATAATAACTATTGAAGAGTGGATAAATGGTTCTAGAATATTAATTTATAAATAATTACCATAGGATAATAACATTCATGAAATTTCTTGAGGTATAGATCATAATATTTCATTAATGGAATCATAGTCTTACATAATACCTATAATTATGAGAATATAGAAATAAATTCTCACCACATTGCTTTCATTGATTCAAAATAAAAATAAAATAATAAACTCAAATGAAGCTTAAAATATAATTAAAATAAGAATATTCATGATATAAAATTTCAAATGGATGTATATACAACCCGTAGAAGGATATGGGTGCATAAAAAACATGTGCAACAAAGAATGTAAATTGAGACAAAAATATTTTAACGCTTTGGTATCCTTTGAAAGGTAAAAAACATGAAATAGAGGTCATGAAATGGGTATTAAAATAACCATAACTTTAAGGATATGAATAAGAAAATACATTAATGGCTAGTATATACACCACACAAAAGAAACACGTGGTTAATAATGCATAAGTCTCACAAAAGTAAAAGTGAAACTAGAAATCCATTTACATTATGTATTGAGGCAATTCATAAATATACGAACCTAATTTATATTAAATAACTGTTTATTATAAATATATTTAAAAAATATATTCAATTATTTAATACCATATACTTTTTTTGACCTTTTATTATAAGTTTGATAACAATTCCATGTTAATGTTCTATTTTGGTTAATAAACCCTTGGTTTATTCTATGCGTTTTTATTTGTTATATTTCAGTCATTTGACTTTTATAAAGGTTCAATATTCTAAATAAGGATAAAAGTAATATAAATATCATATATATTGTTTATAAATGTATTTATTACAATATATAAAATATTTATATATAAAATGCAATACATGTTTCATGTTGATGGTAGTCCATACATACACAAGAATGTTGTTTCCATTTATGATATTGAATGAAAGAAAAGTAAATGATATATATATATATATGTTATAGTCTTAGTATAATTATTATATAATATAGTCTATATTGGTTTATTAAACACGTACTAAATATATTCTATATAAATAATGTAGGAATCACGTTTCTTTGGGGATTCGATAGTCCACACATCCACAAATGAAGTTATCAAATTATATGAAAAAAGATAGTATTAAGCTATATGTTAGATTATGAATATAAAATAATGAAGATATTATATATATCATTTATATCACAAAAAATGAAATTCCTTCATTATTCCCAACCATTGTAGGTGGTAATGGAAGAAAAAACGACATGAGTTCCTGATGCTGTGGTCCTTTGTAAACAAGAACTATGATTCTATATCCCATTTGATGGAGGTGTGTGTGAGTATAGGCAGAAACTATAACATGAAAATATATATGTATATATAGTATACTAAGGGTTTTATATAATATTGTAATAAAAAAATTACAAGGTTGGAGAAAGAAATAATCAATAGTTCTTGAGGAAGTATGTTACCTCTTCTTTAGGAAACACCTTTTGATTTGAACCAAAGAGATTCCTTGGTTGGATTTAATACAAAATTGGGTCTTATAGGATTAAGGGAGGTATTTTTTGATGAGATTAGGTTAGGGGTGGTCTAAGACAATTTCATTGATATTTGTGAAGAAGTGAGGGAGTGAGTGCCCATTAATAGTGGAGTAGGAGTGACATCTATGTAAATATAAAATGGTAAATAGTATTTAGAGGTCTCCCTTACACCTCATTCCTCAAATAATAAACCTAGTTTTATATAATGTAGCATATGGTTTAAATAAGTCTATACAATGGATTTTGGACACGTTTCTTGGTTATTTAATCCCTTAAGTGATAGTTTATCCTCTAATTGAATTAATTTTTACCTTATTCAGTGTAATTAATTTTATTTAATTTAACTAATTACTATTGTAAAAAATGAATTTGAAATTATTAGGAATTAAATAATATTCATATTATAAATATAGAATATATTTTTTCAGAGCTATGCCTTTGAGACATCCTCTGGTCGTACGTCAGTTTCCGGACGGTGACCAGACACCGGATATGGCCAATCAAAGACCTCATGTTGATCCTCCTGTTGTGCCAGCCTTTGCACCAGTAGTTATACCCATTGCAGGCACCGATGCACAGTTCTGGGTGGACTTCTTGAGGATGATGCAGACCTTTCAAAGAGCGCCACCTCCTACCCCGTCAATGGATGAGTTGACGCGGGTCATTCAGAAGTAGTATCCTCATACTATCATAATGGATGGTGGACCCCATGCTGAAGAGTCATGGTTAGAGGCCACACTGACTATCTTCGAGCATCTAGAGATACCCCTAGAGAAGAGGGTAACGCTGACCGCCTATATGCTTCGGGACAATGCCAAGAGGTCGTAGGAGGTGATCTCACAGTCAGGGCGCCAGTAGGGTTTGTCATGGGATGAGTTTCGACGCACCTTCTATGAATACTTCTATCCGAAGACCATGAAGGCTGATCAAGCCCAGGAGATTATGAGTCTGTAGCAGGGTACTCTTTCTGTCACGGTGTACTCGTCCCGTTTTACTGAGCTGTAGCGTCTCACACCGATCCCAGCAGGTGATGTGTTGTTCTTTGCTAGGAAGTTTGAGGACGGTCTCTGGTAGGAGATTCACTCACAGGTGAATATCTTCTAGTTTAATTATATATCCTCCATCGTCATCCAGGAACTGATTATTGAGCGCAATCTGAGGGATTCTGGATTAGTGGGACAGGGCGGTTCGACATCCAGAGACGGTATTCCTCATACGGATAGTAGGAAGCATCACATAGAGTCTTCTTGAGGAGATTTGGGTTCACGAGGTGAAACTTCTAGAAGCAAGGTTGTATGATACCAGTGTGGTAGAAGTGGGAATACTTGGAATCAGTTCCAGAGAGATCTGATGGAGTTCCGATCTTGTGGAACGATGGCGCAACTTCAGCGTTTTTGGCAGATCATCTCACCTTCAGCTAGTTATAGGGGTTCCTCCATGACCCTGCGTTCTGGAGATGCTTCGCCAATTTCCCACTAGTCAGGGAACTGGAGTTCTTCCGACCATTCTGGCTAAGGTGGTGGTCGCGGCCGTGGTGGTCAGTCACCAGGTCATCTGCGACGGCAGAGTGGATTATCTAAGAGTAGTCATCCAGGGGCGCGGGGTCGTGGTGCAGGCCAATCATTCACCGTGGAGCAGACCTATCAGGAGTAGGATCCCAGACCTTATATAGTTCGATGTACGATCTTAGTAGCCTCAGTTTTATCTTCAAATCTATTCAATACTAGTGCATTCCATGGATTTATCTCTATTTCGGTCGTGGAGAGCCTTGGGCTTTGTATCTATTCGTCTTCCATTTTTTTGACTCTTGACACGCCCTTGGGAACAAAGACATCTAGCGTACATCAGTTCAGAGAGTTCCCTCTTGAGGTTGTGGGGTGTCATTTCTTATGGGACCTCTATGTCCTAGAGATGATGGGTTATGGCATCATTTTCGAGATGGACTGGTTGGTTCCCATCCAGGCAGTTGTCGATTTCTATCATTGTAGGGTGATTTTCATATCACCAAAGGGAGGATCGTTCCTTCATAGAGGCGAGTGGGATGTCCATGCAGGTAGAGCTGTACCAGAGCATCATGGTCTAGGGGAAGTTACAGCCCATATTTCTAGTCCTTATCTGGATGACCAGGGGACTTCACAGTTAGACTTTCCCCCCAGTGGTGAATCGTTTCAAGGATGTTTTTCCAGAGGACTTTTCAGGTTTGCCTTCGGAGCATGATGTAGAATTCTTGAATGATCTCATGCTAGGAGCAACACCGATGTCCATTCCTCCTTATTGGATGGATACACATGAGTTGCAGGAGCTCATGAAGTAGGTGGAGGAGTTGCAGGAAAATGGTTTCATCCGACCCAGTACTTCTCCTTGGGGTTCGCCTATCCTATTTGCGAAGAAGGAAGACAATACCCTTTGGCTTTGTATGGATTATTATATGTTGAACCAGTTAACGTTCAGGAGCCGATATCCCTTGTTGAGGTTAGATGACCTATTTGATCAGCTTCGTGGAGCCCGGGTGTTCTCGAAGATTGATTTTAGGTCTGGTTGTCATCAGTTGCGTGTTAGACCATCAGATATACCTCTTACAGCCTCCAGAAGCAGATATGGTCTATACGTGTATACAGTCATGTCGTTCAATCTCATGAACGCGCCTGCAGTTTTCATGGCACTGATGAACCAAGTGTTCCATTTGTACGTGGACTCCTTCTTCGTGATCTTCGTAGATGATATCCTGGTGTACTCTCACAGTTGACATGACCATGCTACACATCTTGAGATCATTCTTAGTACACTGAGAGAGTATCGGATGTATGCTAAACTCTCTAAGTGCCACTTTTGGATGGATCAGATTCACTTCATGTGTCATGTCGTCTCAGAGGTTGGAGTATCTGTGGACCCAGAGAAAGTGAGAGCTGTAGTTTCCTGGGAGCAGCCAAAAAAATTCATTAAGGTGCGTATTTTCCTAGGGCTGGAGGGATACTACAGACGCTTTATTCATGACTTCTCGCACCTAGAAGCACCGTTGATAGGTCTGACCAAGAAATGGGAAAAGTTTTTATGGTCAGATCCTTGTGAGTCAGCCTTTCAAGAGTTGAAGGGGAGGTTGACGTCAGCACCGATACTAGTCTTTCCATAGTCGGGCAAGGGATACACTGTTTACTGTGATGCTTCAGGTATCGGGCTGGGAGCTGTTCTTATGCAGGGAGATGGAATCGTTGTGTATGGGTCTCAGCAGTTGAGGCCACACGAGAGGAATTACCTTACACACAATCTGGAGTTGGAAGCTGTTGTTCATGCCTTACACTGTTAGAGACACTACCTTCTAGGAGAGCAATTTTTGGTTTCCACCGACCACAAGAATCTCAAGTATATCTTCACTCAGTGTGATATGAGTCGGATACAACATAGGTGGGTTGAGTATCTTCAGTTCGTTGACTTAGAGCTCACCTATATGATGGGAAAGGGAAATGCATTGGCTGATGCGTTGAGCAGGAGAACTCAGATTCAGGAAGTTCAGGAGGCCTGCAGTGAGTGGAAACATATGGCTCTGTTCTCGGAGATGCACTTGGAAGTTCATGACAGGCAGGGACATAATGTCCTATCTTCTGTAGCTGTTACCTCTACACTTCTTGATTGGGTAAAGATGAGGCAGCTATTAGACTCTGAAGGCGTAGTCCAATGGGAGAGTGTGCCAGGAGAGGACCCTCTTCTAGGATGGAAAGTGGTAGAGGATGATATCTTTTGTATCTAGGGACGTGTATGGATGCCAGCAGATATATGTGAGGAGCTGATGCGGGATTTTCAATACTCAATTTGGACAGTTCATCCTAGCATCACCAAGATGTATCATGATCTACACTGCCAATACTGGTGGCCAAGTATGAAGAAAGATGTTTCTAGTTTTTTCATGAGACGTTCTACTTGTCAGAAGGTGAAAGCAGGGAATCAGCGACCAATAGGGATTTTACAACAGTTACCCATTCTCGAGTAGAAGTGGAACAATGTCACAATGGACTTCGTGACCGGGTTACCAAGGTCGTCCCGGGGGAACGATGTTGTTTGGATTTTCGTCGATAGGCTTATAAAGGATTCTCACTTCTTGCCGATCAAGGAGACCTTCAGTGTTGATGATCTCAGACGGTTGTACATCTGAGAGATTGTACTTCTACATGGAGTTCCACACTCCATTTTTTCAGATAGGGATTCACGCTTTACTTCTCGGTTCTGGTAGGGACTTCAAAATGCTTTCTGTACACGGGTACTTTTGAGTACATCATACCATCCCCAGACAGATGGCCAGTCCGAGCGCACAATCCAGGTGCTTGAGGATATGCTCTGAGCTTGCATTCTATACTTCAACAGTTCTTGGGAGAAGCATATTCCTCTTGTGGATTTATCCTACAACAACTGTTTTTAGGCAACCATTCAGATGGAACCTTACGATGAATTGTATGGGAGGCCATGTTGATCACCCTTATACTGGCTGGAGGCAGGAGAGGTAGCTCTCTGGGACCTCGTCTTGTTTAGGAGACCTCAGAGTAGATAGAGATGATTCAAAAGAGGATGGATACAACACAATATTGACAGAAGTCTTATGCTGATCAACGGAGATGATGACCTCTATAGTTTGAGGTTGGGGATCAGGTTTTCCTGCGTGTCGCACCCAGGTTGGGACACAGGAGGATTTGGAGATAGGGTAATCTTTCACCGCAGTACATTGGGTTGTTTGAGGTTTTGGAAAGAGTTGGGCTAGTTGCCTATCGGTTGCAGTTACCTCAGAGGTACTAGGCCATACACGAAATCTTCCATGTCTCTTAGCTCCGATGTTACTTTTCAGACCCATCACATGTCCTTCAGCCCGAGGAGGTTGAGATCAAAACAGATGCATTGTTTTAGGAGCAACCCATTCAGATTATCAATCATAGTACAAAGGTTCTCCGTGGGTGGTTTGTTCCTCTAGTATGGGTGCTTTGGCAGCTTGGGTTAGTACTGGATGAGACCTGGGATATGGAGGTCAATGTATGATCGTAGTGGCCTGATTTGTTTAGGGTTTCTTCTTCAACGCCTTTCTAGGGAAATTCAGGGAAAAATTTCTTTAAGGGGGAATTTTGTAAGAACATAGATCTTCATTTTCAGGTATGTTTTCCTTTTTAGGGAGTTTTTGAGAAAAATGAAGTTTTTGGAATTTTTTGAAGTACACGCCATGTACTTTCTGGGAACACGCTGTGTACTCTTTTCCCACTCCAAACCGTGTCTGGCCGTGTCCAGGCCACACAGACGGTGTGTAGGGGTGAGGTGGAGGTCTATTTAAGAAGAGTATGGAAAAACCCGTTACACGCCGTTTACTCTAAAAGTACACACCATGTACTTTTTTTTCATTAAATGGATCGAGGTCGCACCTGATCGCCATAAATGTCTTCTTCTAGCTCTGGTTCGACCGAGAGATGTCGTACGACCGTGAAACTTTTCCGAATTCTCGATCCTCCATCTTTTGGCTGATTTGACCGCCGTCGATTGTGTTGGAACCACAACGGTGAGTTCTTCTTTATTATTGAATTTCATTCCTTTATTATTCCTCATACTCAAGACAACGTGGTTTTTAAGGCTTGTACATTTTATCAGATCTATAATTTTTGGTTGAGAATCAGTCGTCGTGGTTCAAGTATATCAATCTCCTATGATCAAGGTAGGTGGTTTGGGCCTTACCGTTCAAAGTCTTTGAGATTTATGTGAAAATTACACCAATACCCATGAATGGGGTATTGCATGTTTACCATTTTTCCCTTGTTGTTTTTCCTCCCTGGCTTGTATGCTTGTGTAGAGGAAGATTAATCATGTAAAAGGATATTTTGTTGTGCTTGGATGTTTTTCCATGCTTTTTTCTGGTTACGACCTTTGGGGTTCGTTTGACTTTGGTGTTACACCTATTTCCACGCCTTGTGACTATAAGATGGAGTGGGATCCATAACATGCTTATTGTCCTATAGAATGTTAGCCAAGTAGCTCTATAGGTGTACTTTGTCCATAAATAATGCACCGACTGGCACGAGTCTGTGAGATCCTGGTGCTATAGATTATAAGGGATAAACCAAGAGAGCTTCTCAAAGATACTTTGACATTATAGACTATAGAAGGGTAGATTGAGTGAGCTTCCACAGTGATTTTTAGACATTATAGGACACAGAGGATAGACCGAGTGAGATTCCCAGAGTGCCTTCAGATTTTATAGACTACAGGAGGGTAGAACGAGTGAGCTTCCTCAGAGAGTCTTACCTTGTTTGATTTCTCTTTAATAACCTTCCCAAGCTAGAGTCTTCTGCTATTTATTATTGTTGGTTATTCACTGCTTCCGATATTACATGTTTATTTATTTCCACTATGTACTCTTCCAATGACGGAATAGTTTCCCCACTATCAGACCCAACGCCCTCGCTAATAGTTGGCAGCCTCCGGCATTTGGGTAAATGCACTTGAGGTCATATGTCCAACCGGGTACAGGGAACCTCTGGGTGGCTTCCAAAACCGGGATGTTACAATACAGGAGGTTAAAGTACCCTTGACTAAGGAAAAGTACAATGTAAGGGTTAAATTTCACATTCTCTATATTATCTGAGATTGTTTATACGTGAGCATCTTCTGGGACATCTTAATCATCCACATCCGTGTTTCTTAAAAAATTATTTCAAACCATTGTCAACATTTTCTATAATATGGTTTGATGTCTTTTATACCTTTGTTTTACTTTATATAAACTGTTTTTAAAGGAATTTTTCTGTCATTTTCCAGAAAAGGTACTTTATAAACTATTCGATGAATTAAGGTAAGAATGGGTTTTTAAATTATGCAACGAGTGCTGCTATTTTCCATCATTATTACACAGTCAATGATTACCTTACAAGAATATAATAATATTTTCAAAATAAATGTTTTCTTTTATAATTATGGTACTTTTAAATTCTAGAAAAATAAAAAGTGATATTTCTCACAAATTGTTTTGATTTCATAAATGTCAATATCCTTTGATGGATTTTACACTTATTGGAAGTTTATTTATTATGATACAATCTTACATATTTTATTTAAGGATTTGTGATATGTTTGACTATGGATGTGTTTTTTTATATCACTCATGGATTATAGTTAACGTATTAACATTTGGAATGCATGTTTTAAGATGAGTTTTTATGGTATGTTTACTCCTTTTCATATGTTGAATGCATTGGACTTAGTAAGTGATGGGTGGAGCCTGCTATAGATCCTTGACGCATCGGTAGGTCTCATGAGACAAACTAGTGTCTTGGGACCAGGCCTTGACAAAATATTATTTGTAGTCTTGGCATGAGACCTTGACTCTATGGTTATGATGTCTAACATTAGCATTCCATAATAATGAAATTATCTATTGATATTACATGTGATTATTTTACAAGTAGAATATCCATGTGAATAAGTAAATGGAATTATTTGATTTATCTCTGCCATGTTATGCTGAGGTTTAATTTTAAAAGGCTTATGTTTTAGTCTTATACATTGCCTTAAATATTTATTCTCTTTTATGAAATATTACTCTCTATTATTATGCTTAATTAGCATTTGATCTCACAACTTTCCATGTATTAATCTACCCCGGATGGGAATGATGTATTTTATGGTTGACCTAGAAGGATAGGCTAAGGGATATAAGTGTGTTCAAAGGGGAGAAAATGTTGTTGTAGTTTTTTTCTCATGATGTAATGTAAATTTTATGTTTGTATCTCGTAATTCCAAGGATACTAAACTATTTGGTCTTTCGGGACATGATTCCTTGTATCATACTAATGGTATGAAATAATGCATAGAATTTGGGTAACTAGGGTGAGGGAGTTATAGTTGGTATTATAGGAAGTTTAGTAAATACCTAGGAAACTGGATTTAAAAAAACTCAGATTACAACACATTAAGCTAAGATAGACTTTGAGGATTAGTATAGAAGAATTTCATTGAATTTTAGTAATGTAGAGGTTTTGTGTATTTTCATAGAAATACATCCCTGTATGGATATGAGTAGGTTGAGGTGACTCTGGATGTGATGTACGTAGGAGTGAAAATTCTGATAAGCAGTTTTAGGTTTGACCCGGGGTATTCTGGTACACGACAATGGGCCTTAGTACACTCTTGGTTACGACACTCCTAGGGGATACTCTTAGGATAATTCACATTTTCATTACAAAAATTTATAATAGATTTATGTGTATATTCCTCATCAATGAAAACATTTTTATGATTATGGATTATATCTAGAAACTATTAAATTTATGTTAAGTGTTCTACATGTTTTGAATTATGTAGAGTGATTCATAAACTAATGTTGTGTACGCCATTGTTTAGAAATTTTTCTTAGTGGAATGAATGGGAACTGTAACAATGCACGCAATCCTTGTAGGTATTTCCCTCCCACTCAAGGTACTTATAGTGATGCTAGTGATGAAACTGGTGCTGATTTACTTATCAACATACTAGGAAAACTCACTTCAATTTTGAATAATAACCATACCCATATAGAGCACCGTGATCCACAATGTGGGGGATAAATGATAGACTGATAAATGAGGCAACAACCACAAACATTAAATGGTTCTACAAATCCATTTGTAGTTTACAAATGGATAATTTCCTTAGAGAAAATATTTCAAGTTTTGGGGAGTAGCGAAAGGGAAAAATTTATTAAGGTAGTTTATCACTTCACGGGAGATGCAGATCAATAGTGGTCATTAATTCAAAACAAAAAGGAAGATAAAGAAGTGTAGAATATGAAATTGAGGTATTTTAAAGATATTTTATTAGAAAAATATATTTTATCAAGACCAACGAGTAGATAAGGATGAATTTATGAGTTTGAGGCAAAATGAGAATGAGAATGTCACAATGTATGAGGCCTACATTACAAGGTTAGAAATGCATATAACATATTGTATACGTTACCCATGGTGTATTATTGATCAATTATTTGTTGTTTTAAAACCATTTCCCCATCGAGAATTAGTCTTACAATCCTTCTCATCATACGATGATTTTGTTTCATGTTCCATCAATACCGAAAAGGAATTCTTTAAGTCATATTACTTTAAAAAAAAGAAAGAGAAGAAGATATGTATTAAACACTCTAGAAATGGAAATAAGGAGAAGAAGGTAAAATTTTAATGTCTATCCTATAGTAAATGTGGGAAGAAACACCATAGTACTTTCCTGAAGGGAATGGGAGTCTGTTATAAGTGTGGTGAAAAAGTCCACCAAGATCGTGATTGAAAAAGAAAGAAAGAGGTTTTTAATGCTAAATTATACTATTTTAGATAAATGGAGAATTATTCAAATGAATGTCCTAAGAACCAAGGATACTTACCTCAGAAAAGGACAAGGGAGAAAGTTTATACTTATACGATCACTACTGCTAAGTTTGAAGCTCCGAAATACATGGTGGTGGGTAATTTAATATTTTCCTAAAGATTAGCCAATACTTTATTTGATTCTCGAACATCGCATTATTTCATATATTCTTAGTTTTCTAAGAAAATTAGATATTTCCAATTTGACTTAACAAGGGAGTTATCAGTCAAAACCCATAAGGGGTGTATCATTACAACAATGTTTTGTGAATGCATCCACATTTGGGCATATAAATGTTATTTATCGGCTGATCTCATCGTCAAACCCATGATTGAATTTGATAAAATCCTCAGTATGGATTGGATTTCAGACTATGATGCAAAAAGTTATTTTAAGAAGAATGAGGTTACCATTATTTATGATGATAAGAAATACCTTATCATTAGAGTAGAAACATCACCATCTGATTCTTATCTAGATCCACCCCATTTGCTGTACTAAATTTAATTATTGTAGAGGAAGATAGTGAAATAACTATGGGTGAGGAAAGGAATGTTTAAATAGAGGGTGTACCTATTATACAAGAATACGTTGATGTATTTCCATAGGAATAAACTGGACATCCTCCAAAACAAGAAATTGAGTTTTCTATTGATTTAATACCTGGTTCAAGGTTCATATCGAAGACCCCCTATATAATGGCCACAATTGAATTAGTGGATCTAAAGAAACAACTAGAGGAGTTGAGTGATAAATGATTTATTCTCCCTAGAGTTTCTTCATGGGGAGCCAATGTTCATTTTGATAAGAAGAAATATGTATCTATGAGGTTTCACATTGACTATAGTGAGATGAATTCTATAAAAATAAAGACCATGTATCCCCTATCTCGCATTGATTATTTATTTGATCAACTTAATGGAGCTCAATTTTTTTTAAAGATTGACCTTCGAGCTGGATATCATCAGTTGTGTGTGACGAAGGAAGACATTCCAAAGTCATCATTTCGAACCAGGTATGTGCATTACAATTTTACAGTAATGCCTTTTGCACTAACTAATGCACCCTCTGTCTTCATGGATATAATGAACAGAGTTTACAAGGAATATCTTGACGAATTTGTAGTGGTACTTATTGTTGATATCTTTTTATACTCTAAAAGCTATAGTTTTCATGAAAACTAAATGTGCACTATTCTAAAGTCTCTTAGATGAAATTGATTATATGGAAAATTCATGAAGTTTGAATTTTGGCATTAGGATATTTCATTAGATGGGCATTTTGTCTCTATGGATAGAATCTCTATTGATACTTCAATGACCAAGGAAATCCAATAATGTCTAGCCTCGACAAGTATAACTGTGGTATGGAGTTTTGTTGGTTTACTAGGTTATTATCGGAATTTGGTCCAAAATATTTCCTGACTGGCTACCCCATTAACCAAGCTCACATGTAAAGGGGTTAAATTTGATTGGAAAAAAGAGTGTTAATAATGTTTTGATTAACAGAATAGAATATTAGTCAATGATTCAATATTGACTCTACCATCAGGGAATAATGGATTTGTTTTTTATAGTGATGCTTCAAAGAAAGGACTTGGTTGTGTCCTTATACAGAATGATAAGGTTATTAACTATGCATCACGACACCTAAAAATTCATGATCAAAACTATGCCCCCCATGATATTGAGATTTCAGTAGTAATATATTCTCAGTAGGTATAGAGAATCTATCCCTATAGTGAAAATGTGATATTTATACTGATTACAAGAGTTAGAATTATATTTTATCACAAATAAAACTCAACATGACGCAAATGAGTTGGCTCAAACTATGTATAGACTATGATTTCACCATATACTACCACTCGGGGGAGGCAAATACGGAGAAAAATGCTTTGAGAAGAAAGGATCATGGAGTTTTGAACAAGATGAGAGTTAAAAAAGATCTTATGTTCAGGGATATAGTAAAAATGGATATGGGATTAATCATGGAAGGTGAAACATTAATACTTTTTCAAATAGATTCCAAACCAACTTTAACTGAAAGGATAAAAAGTTCTCAGACTGATAATGATGAGTTTTAAAAGAAAAGTAAAGATGTTAAAGATGGTAGACTGGTTGAATTTTTATATGAATATATAATTTATAAATTTGGGAAGATGATTTGTGTTCCTGATATACCAGATCTAAAAATGGATTTGGTGGATGAAGCTCATAGCTCCAGTTTCTCTATACATCCGGTTAGCAATAAGATGTATAGAGATTTGTTGGAACCTTTTTGGTGGGACAACATGAAGATGGATATTTCTGATTATGTTCAAAGATGTACGGTCTTTCAAAAGGATAAGTCTTGAAAACAAGATCCTAGATGAGTCATTTAATCTCTTCCCATAACTGAGTGGAAATGGGATGATATTACGATGGACTTTATCATGGGGCTACTACAGGCTCCTAGAAGGAATGATGCAATATGGTTAATTGTTGATCATATTACCAAGTTAGCTCATTTTTTTGTTATAAGAGAAAATTTACCACTTGGAAGTTTAGCAAGACTATATATTAATGAAGATTTAAGTCTTCATGAAGTACCCCTATAGATTATTTCTGATTGTGATCCCCATTTTACATCAAGAATCAGGAAAGCTCTTCAGAAGGCCCTGGATATTGAACTTTGTTTGAGCACTGCCTACCACGCATGAACTGATGGACAATTATAACTGACTACTAAAACATTATATGACATGTTGATATCTTTCTCACTTAACTTTCAATGTATATGGGATCAATATTTACCTCTCTTAAATTTTTTCTAAAATAATATATTCAATTCATGTATTCAGATGGAACCAAATGATGTGTTATATAGAAATATATGTCTCACACAAACTTGTTGGGATCATGTCGGTGAAATAAAACTCGTAGGCCCAAATCTTTTTGATTAAATAATGGAGATGATGAAGGTTATCCAATCCCACATCAATGCAGCTCAACGTAGGCCAAAGATCTATGACGATAAACGAAGGATTGAGTTTGAATTTCTCATAGGATATCATGTTTTCATTAAAGAATTTCAATGGAAGAGTGCTATAAGATTTGGTAAGAAATGAAAATTATATCCCAAGAACATCATACATTTCAAAATTATAGAACAAATATGAGCAGTAACATATCGTTTGGAAATTCCTCCAAGTATATCCAAAGTTCATAATATGTTCCACTTATCACTGTTAAGAAAATACATGCCTGACATAGAGCATGTACTCACCAATGAAGAAATAGAACTGGAACCTGATTTGTCCTATTGTGAAGGGCCTCTCATGATTCTGGATACTAGAGAACAAGTGTAGGGAAACCAGATGACTCGTCTGGTGAAAGTTCTATGAAGAAAACATAAGATGGAAGATGCAATGTATAAACCTGAGGAACTTAAGTTGAATAACTTCTTGAATATATTTATGTAGTATAATTCTAATAATTTTTATGATGAAATTATTTGGAGGAAAAAATGTGACATCTCAATATTCCATTGTACGTTTCCTTTTGAATAATGCAATAGACTGTGTTGTACCCAACTTCGTGATTTTAACACACCATGACCAATCAAACAAGCTTTCATGAATATTAATACCCACTTTTTGAAATTTTATAAATTTTAATTGCCAAAATGGAATTCATTGATGGATTTGGAACATCAAAATTAACTTAGGTTGAATTTTTGGTATTTTTCTGATAACTTTCATATTTTCATGAATAATAAAAATACTAAATTTAAATTAAAAACAAATTTTTTAATAAAAATAATTTATAGTGTTAAATTATAAATTTTAGGGTTATAAATTATCATTAGATCATATTTTTATCATTTAATATAACATATATCATTGGATGTAATTTCACATTTAAATTGTACATAAATACATGTCAATTTTTTGATAGTTTTTACTTCTAAAAAACTCGCATTATGGTTATGTCAATGAGAATTAATTTTAAATTAATTTCGGCAACATCTATTTTTTGAATTTTAAAAAATGATTCCATATATGGAATCAAGAGGTTCAAATTGTGTATATAGATAAATTTTATTATTATACCTTATGAAAAAAAAATCATTAAATATTTCATTTACCATGGTTAGAGGCGTAAATCCGGTAAGTAAGGGTACAAATAATATTATAATAATATTAAATTACCCTAAAACGTGTTCTAACCCTAGTTAAAGATACATGTCTGACCATGGGAATCCTTGGGTAGATTTTGGGACTCCATAGAGCCACTTCAGAGTGATAATGACACTTTATATTAATTAATATAAAGTAAAGAATAAAATGACATAAACATATATCTTTAAGTAAGAACATTTTTATATGGGGTTATATAAGTTATCTATTCAACAATAAATATTCATTTTTAAGATAAAAATATTTCCAACATCATGGTATTTTTTTATAATTTTTAGACCAAAAATAAATAATATTATTTATGACACAATAATGATGTAGTGTTTACCTCATTAATAAATGATTTAAATAAATATTATTGTAAAAATTATACCAATAACCAAAACCCATCCAATTCTTATTGGATGATTATATTTCCAACAAGATCCATCTGGTCTTCATCTTTTATGAGTTTTGGACCTTTAGAAACCGAGATTCATTATATAATAAAATATTATTATCAAACATTCATAAAAATCCCCTCCCCCCCCTTATGAAAATCCTTCACCTCGAACCCATTTTTCACACCTCTCAAGCCTTTTGGGTCATCCAAAATCATCCCAATTAAGCTCCCAACATTTCCCTCATCCTCCTAGAAGCCTTATCATAGGTTCATGGATCTTCAAGGAAACCATTTTCTTTAAAAAAATGGAGTTACCCGATTTAAAGGTAACATCTTCTCTTATGTTCTTTTTTTATTTCTCCAACCCCCTAAAATATTTTTTTACACTCCTTTATAACAACACCGGTATAATAAATATACTAGGTTTTTTATGAGAAGGATTTGAACTACACTTACCCACACCTCCATCTTAATGGGTGTAGAACATAATGTTTCTGTAAACGGCGAACTACAGCCTCATGAAACGATGAATGGTCAATCTTCTACTACCATATCTTATGGTGCCCATTATGATAACATTGTAATTATATATGATATTTGTGATATTAATTTTATCTCTATTCTTTTTCAATTATCTTTTATATCCTACCTTAATTACTTTCATGTTGTATATATACGATAATTTCATTTGAGGAAGTGCGGACTACCTCCCCTCATAGAGATATGGCTCATTCATACCATACATGGGACATATAACGTATGGTGTTAATGAACTTATGTAACGTATATAAAAAATGATATTATACTAGAATAATAATATACCTATGTATCATATTTTTCATTCCATTAAAAAAATGAAATGGATGTAGTGTTCATGTGTACGTACGGATTACCGTCTCCATGAATGCAATGAAATTCATTCCCCATCGTAACCATTGAAGAATAATTTAAATTTTATTATTAAAAATAATAGTTAAGAAATTAATATCATTCTGGATATGAATCAAATACATCCTATCCTTACCTAACAAAACTTCTATAACGAAACATAATCCGGTAAAAAATTAGTAACACCCGAAATAATAATACTAATGCAATATTATTAAAATAGAAATATTAGAGGATCATTTATGATATCATATTTATATATACGGTTATCATATAATTTAATAACAATTATTTAACTACTATGCATGAGGTTAAATTACCCTCGACCAAGTAAAAGAATAATGTAATAGATAAATTTTACAATCTCTTTATTATCTGAGGTTGTTTATACATGAGTATCTTCTGGGACATCATTATCATCCATATCCGTATTTCATGAAAAAGAGTTTCAAAATATTTTTAATATTTCTTATAATATGGGTTAATGACAATTATACCCTTTTTATAATTTTTATAATTTATTTAAAGGAATATTTCCATCGTTTTCCAAACAAGGTACATTATGTCCTTTTCGACGAATTAAGGTAAGAATGTATTTTTAACTTATACAGCGGGTGAAGCTATTTTTCGCCATTATAAAACCTTCAAATATTTGCTTGAAATATTATAAGAATATTTTAAAAAAAAAATATATTTTTATAAATATGTGTCTTTCAAATGATTTCAAAATAGAAAGAGATATTTCTCTCAAATAGTTTTGATTTCCTCTATGTCAACATTCTTTGACAGATTTTACACATATTTGAAGATGATTTATTTTGATACAATCATCCATATTGTATTGAATTTTTTGGGATATGTTTGAATATGGATGTGTTATTTTTATAGCATTCATTGTTTAGAGTTAATGTATAAACATTTTTTTGTTTTAGTTTTAATATGAATGTTAATGTTATATTTCAACATTTTCATATGATGAATGGATTGGACATATTAAGTGAAAGGTGGAGCTGCTAAAGCTCATTGATGCATTAGTAGTTCTCATGAGACAAACTAGTGTCATGTCATCAGGCCTTGACAAAATATTATATGTAGTATTGGAATGAGACCTTGATTATGTGGTTATGATCTCCGAGATTGTGCATTCAATCATTATGAAATTATCTATTGATATTACATGTGATTATTCAAAAAGTATAATATCCATGTGATTAAGTAAATGGAATTATTTGATTTATTTTTTCCATATTATTCTGATGTCTAATTTTAAAAGGATTGTGTTTTATTCTTATACATTGCCTTAAATGTTTATGCATATTTTTTATAGTTTTTTGTATATTTTCATTCTTAATATGTATCTGAGCTCACCACTTTCTATATTTTATTCTTCCCCAGATGTGAAGAAGTTTTTTATAGTTGACCTGTAGGGATAGTCTAAGAGATATAAGTGTGTTTAACAAGGAAAAAATATTGTTTTTGTTTTTATCTGAAGATATATTGTAAAACTTATGTTTTTATCTAGTTCTTCCAGGTATTCTCAACTAATCTGTATTTCTAGACATGATTCCTTGTATCATGACAGTGTTATAAAATATTGCATTTACATTGGGTAACTAGGGTCGGGGTGTTACATTAAGTTAGCTGGGACAACACTTAATGGCACAATAGTTGCATCAAATGTTAATAATTCTTCCCCTGTTGAAGTTTGTGGGAATGTGATTCTTGGCAATCTAGTGATCCTTTATATAGTGGATTTTGATGTGATTCTTTGCATGTATTATCTTTATCTATATGGATATCATATTAATTTCCATGTATGTTAAATCACATTTCATATTAAAAAACACTATTTGATCATCTATTTTATTGAAGGATGAATATAAACTTATAGTAGAAATTTCATCCATCCTATTAGTCATCATTTGAATAAATGAAACCTATTTATCTCCAATGGTTAGGGGAAAACTCACTATTAATAATATTCCCATTTTAAAAGATTTTAATGAAGTCCTTTTGGTGGAATTTATAGGTCCTCCAACAAATCATGACGTTTAGTTTTCAATAGATCTCATACTGGGAGCTATTCCTATTTCAAAGATACTTTATTGAATGGCCCCTATTGAGTTGCAGAATTTGAATAAGACACTCCAAGATAATCTTTTAATGTGATTCATACACCCTAGTGTGTCACCTTTGGGAACCCCTGTTCTATTTTTAAGAAGAAAGATGGATGAATGAGACTGTGAATTTTTTATCGAGAACATAACAAGATCACTATCAAGAAAAAATATCCTCTTCCCCACATTGATGACTTATTTAACCAACAACACAGAGCTCAAACTTTTCCAATATCCATCTTCATTTAATATATCATTAATTAATGGTCAAAAAGAATGATATACCAAATATGAAATTCTTTACAAGGTATGTACACTATGAATTTATAGTGATTCCTTGTAGTATTAGTAATTACTCCTCTATCTTCGTGGATTTAATGAATATAGTCTTTTGAGACTATCTTTATCAGTTTGTGGTGGTCTTTATTAATGATATTATTGTCTATTCAAAGATCAAGGTAGAACACGAAGATCACTTGATAATTTTACTTAAGACATAGAAAAAGGAGAATCATAATACTAAATTTACCATGTGTGAATTTTGACTTTAGGAAGTTTCCTTTTTTGTGTCACATGATCTTATGAGAGGGGATATACGTGGATCCTGCAAAAACATAGGTTATTGAATGATGGTCAAGAAAAACAATGCTAATTTAGATCTGGTGTTTTCTTTGATTGGATAGATAATATATACATTTTATGAAATATTTTGTACAATTATCTAGTCCACTAACCTTGAAAACTCGGAAACAAGTTATGTTCATTTGGACGAAGGACTATAAAGATAATTTCAATGAGCTTAAAAAAATTCTAGCTAGTGCATCTGTTCTCACACTACCTTATAGTGGAAAATGGTTTGTGATCTATAGTGATTCATACAAGATGGTTTTGGGATTTTTTCTTATGCAAAATGATATGGTGATTGCTTTTGCATGACAGAAGTTGAAAATTCATGAACAAAATTTCCGAACATGGGATTTAGAGTTAGTTGCATTACTTTTTTAATTAATGATATGTAGTCATTATCATTATGATGAATGGTGTAATATTTATACTATTAAGAAAATATTAAAGTATATTTTCACAAAAAAGGAAAAAATATGTGCCAAATAAGATGGTTGGAGTTGATTAAATAATACAGTTGTTCAATACATTACCACCCTGGGAAAGCGAATTGTTGGAAAGTGCTTTGAGTCAAAAAGACAATTCTAGCTTATCTAGTATGAGGATCACAAAAGAACCAATATTTATGGATTTGAAAAGGATGAATCATGAAATTTTTATGGAAGGGGAGAAATCATATTTTCTCAAATGAATTTCGAATATATATACAAGTGATGAATAAAGAGGAACAAAAGGAAGATATAGAGTTACAAAAGAAGATGATAAGTATTCCAAAATAAAACCTTTATTGTGATAAAATACTCATATTTAGGAACAAGGTTTGTATTCCTCACAAAAAAATTAAAGAAGGTGCTATTGGATTAGGCACATAATTCTTCATTCTCTATTAACCTTGGATGCACAAATATGTACATGGACATTAAAAATTACTTAGGGTGGGATGTTAAGAAAAGAGATGTAACTGAATGTGACTCTCGATGCTTGGTCTGTCAGGAAGTTATGGATGAGATACATAAGTCTATGGGGATGTTACAATCATCACCCATACCAGAATAGAAATGGAAAAACATCACTATGGAATTTTTCCTCCGACATCCCAGAAAATCCAAAGGAAATAATTCAATCTGGGGTATATTTGATCACCTTACGAAGTTGACACAATTTATTGTTATTAGAGAGTATTTCTCTCTTGATCCGCTCACCATGATTTATTTAATATGGTATAATTTCATGGACTACCACATTCCATTATATTCGATCAGGGTCCAGGGTTTACCTCAATGTTCTAGTGAGGTATTCAGCATGCTCTAGATACAGAGTTATGTTTAAGAACTTCTTATCATCCATAGATAGATAGTTAATCTCAGAGGAAAATTCAATCTGTGGAAGCCATGTTGAGAGCTTTCCCTATTGATTTTAAAGGTGGTTCGGATCAACACATAAAATTGGTGTAATTTTCTTATATAATAGGTTTCACTCCTATATTCTGATGGCTCTTTATAATTCCATCTATGTAAAGAAGTGAAAAAAATACTACTTTTGGGATAAAGTTGTTGAAACAAACCTATTATTACAAAATCTTATTAATGAAATGGTAGAAAATGTCATATATATTAAACAACACATATGATAATCTTAGATCTAAAAGAAATTTATGTTGAAAACTGATGAAAAGACCTTGAGTTTTATATAGATGATAAGATAATCTTATGAATATCTCCCTATAAGAGAGTAATGAAATTTGAAAAAATGGAATGTTGAGCCCAAAGTATATCAGTTGTATTGAAATTATGGATATTGTTGGGAAGGTTTCTTACTGATTTAAAATTACATTCAATCCCTCTCTTGTTTAGGATGCATTACATAAAAATCTTATGATAATATAAATATCTGATCTTTCTCATCAACTATTTTCAGAAGTCATACCATTTGAGCATGAACTTTTTGACGAAGAACAACCGACAAAGATTATGGATCGTGGGAAAAACGTTCTATGAAACAAGATCACTCACTTGGTCAATGTTTTATAGAGGAACCACCAATTTTAAGAAGATACATTGGATCTTGAGGATATAATGAAGAGAGTTATCCACTTCTTTTTGTTTCCATGCGATGAATTTTGAAGGCAAAATTCAGTTTAAGGGGGGTAGAATTTAACACCTGGATGTTTTTCTGAAATAATTTCTTTAAAAAAATTATCCTTTAGTAGCTTTATTTGAATGAAATCTTGAGTTTATTTGAATCATGAGATTAACTTATTTTAAAACTAGCAGTATAGACTAGCCGTTAGGTTATCGGGAATAATTATAACATACTTATGAAATTTTTTATGAATTCATTGTCTAACAATTATTTAAGAAAAATATAAATCAATTAGATATTTTTATTTTTGACTAATTACTTTTTGTAATTAAAATAATGATATATATATGTGTTATATATTTAATAAAATATTTTTTACATTTATCCAATGGCTATTTTATTAATACTGAAATAATACAACCCTATTTGATTTATAAAAACATATTTTTTTTAAAATTTTAATTTTACCCCTTTGAAATGAGAACCCGTTTCAAATAAAGAATTTGACAAATTATTAATTTATATATGAAAAAATAAACATGTTTTTTGAATCGGGATATAAAAGTTTACTATGAATAAATTTCTGATATTTTATTATTACTTTCATGTTTTGATGAATAGTGAAAATACACTAAATTTTAAATAAAATCAACTTTTTTCATCAAAATAATATATATGAATAAATTATAATTTTGAATATATATAAATTATAAATATTATATATTTTTATAATTCAATATAATTTATTTAATTATCATTAATTATATA
This sequence comes from Viscum album, assembly GCA_963277665.1. Classification (NCBI taxonomy): domain Eukaryota; kingdom Viridiplantae; phylum Streptophyta; class Magnoliopsida; order Santalales; family Viscaceae; genus Viscum; species Viscum album. Next base: position 122,229,544 of record OY728137.1, read on the forward strand.
TTGAATTCATAGGTAAAAACATTTCAATCCTTTTTAACGTTTTCACTTTTAAACCCAGTTTTCTCATTTCCACAATGGTATTAATTTTAAATTAATTGCTACAACTTATGTGATTTTAATTTTGAAAAATTGATTCCATATTTGTAATCAGTAGGTCCATAATTTTTTAATATGCTTCTTTCATTTTTGGGCATAGTTAATTTGAAAATTATATTAATTACCATGGTTAAAGGAAAATCAGGTAATTAAGCGATAAATATTATTATAAAATTAACATAAAACAGGTAAAAGTCCTATTGGATTTTAAATTTGAGCAATCAAATATATTTTTTAAATTTAATCACTTTATTTTCATTTACCGATGAATACAACATGAACGTATGAAAATCTAATGAACATGAAAATATGTCACAATCTCATTTTATATAGTACATTAATTTTAATATATGGATACCTAACAGATAGTATCGACTATATATAGTATCTGGGATGATAAAATAATTACCTAAACCATATAAATTTATTTGTTATTTTTAGATATTAAAAAATTTCTATTAATGATGACACAATAGTTATTTAAAAATTAAGTTCATTATAGAAATATCAAATAAATGGTTTTAAAAATATTAAAATAAATATAAAATAAACTAATTATTTTGATAAAATATTTATAAGAGACTATGAAATATTAGTTGTGTATTTAATATTATTTTTTATTTATATTCTATGTGTATTTTTTTGATGTCAAATAAATTAATAGTGTCCAAATTCGCACATTTGATATTTTAAGATAACAAAATTTTATTAAATTATTTAAAAATCATAAAAATAATTAAAAATTAAAAATTGATAATTAAAAGATTTATAATTTTATTGAATAACAATTTATGGTCAATTAACACCATATATGTAAATATATATATATATATACATTAAATATTTAGAATGTTATTACCACAATTATAATTAAATAGAAAAAATAAGTTTCAATTAAAAAGTCATGGTTTAAATTGACAATATAATTTGTCCAAAATTTATTTTCTGATGATATTAAAATACTATATCATCTCATCTTCTAATTTGGTTCATGTTGGAGGTTTATGGGTAGGGTTTTATTTTATTATAAATAATTATTTATTGTCTTTCCAAAAGTACCCCTCGCCTCAATTATAAAAGGGATGATTCTCTATCACCTCTTCACTACATTTTGAGGCATCACGCTAGTCCGTACCCTACCCCACTTACTTATAAACTTCATTATTTTCATTCTAGAGGTTCAAGTCATCTTCAAATACCAACTCTAGTGCTCTAAGAGGATATTTAGAGGAGGAACTTCGAAGAAGAGGTAATATCATTTTCCAATTCATTCCAACCTTTTTTTCTACTAATTAATTGTTTGTTTTTTCATTATAAATTAATAACATTAGTGTCACTCATATATTTATATGTTATTATACACATGATAAAACCTTTTTACACCTTTTTCCCATCCTATGAAAAATGAAGACCTCGCACCTGCTAACGTACAACGTGCCGTCTCCCGGATGTGGTGTCATATGTTTTTCACCACCACCTTACATTGATGAGTATAATGATAGAATTATTAAATATATATATGATTGATATAAAATTATTTTTTTCATAGATACTATACACTATACAATTCCATACCATTCATCAATTATGGGAATTATATCGCCGCTCATGCGTATGTACGGTTTATTGTCTCAACGGTGTGATGAGTTTCGTTCTACATAATCTCCATTAAATAATGATTATATAAATGAATTTAATGATTAAATAATATATAATTTATAATAATACCTTGTTTTATATAAAATAATTTAACCATAAAATGATAAAAAATAACTTATTCAACAAAAAATGAATAAGAATATAAAGTTGTCAATACCCGAATAACGAGTAAGAATGAAATGTTACTAACAAATAGATGAAAATATTATCATAAATGTTATCATAAAAATGATTATGATTCTGGAACAAATTAGTAACATTATAAAAATAATTACACAGCATGTTTGTATACATAATACGAATATTAGACCTAAGGTAAGGTATAACTTTACAAATCTCGTTTTTATCCGACATTGTTTATTCGTAAGTATTTACTATAGTAAAATTATCATCCATGTCCATGTTTCGTAAATATGTATTTAAAAATATTATGTATCAATATGTAATTATTAAAAGAAAATTTTACCAATTATTAAATCTTTAGTAAATGTTGTGAATGAGATATTTTTTCATTTTCGGTACAAGGTATTTTTGACTTTTCTAGAAAAGGCACGAGAAGATTGTTTTCATAACTTGTACGAAAAGAACAATGTTTTACACATTCATAATACATATTTATTTAAATCATACCCTACAACATTACAAGGTAATTTTCAAATACAATAATTTCTTCTAAAAATGTGTAGCATTTTGTGGAAGAAAACATTTTTGAAAAAGAAAGGATATTTTCTTTAGGAATTAATTTCAAGTCATTTCACAATACTATTTCCATATGAGATGGATCTATTTGAATATGGATATATTTCTATCTCTATTATTACTATGATTTTATTTTATTTAAGATGAAATTTTATATAAAAATCAATTTGTTTTATATCAATTATGGTGGAATGATGTTCAAGAAAACCATTTTATTTCATTGGTTATGATATGGTGAATATTGTTATGTATTTGTGGAACATATAAGAAAGGTTTCATTTTTTAGATGTGAGGGAGCTATATCTCTTTCTATTGAAGTGGGTAATGATTTATTTCTGATGAGATAGACATGACTTGAATGACATGTAAATCTAGTTTGGTAATAAAGGGATGAAAAAAAGAGTGAACTTAGTTCAGTAATGGACATTGTCCGCTATAATGGTCTCAACAATGATCCTTGAATAATATAAAATTATTTTTTAAGATTATGTGTGTATAACACGAAATTTCCTGTAGTATGTTATGACCATTGGGATTACGTTTCACTTTAATGATTTATCCCATGACATGATAATAAGATCTCTTAAATTTAGGATAGGATTTTCAAATGATATGTTTATTATTGATATTTCCCTTGTTTACCCTTACTGAGCATTTTATCTCACCCTTTCATATGTTTCTTTTCACCAGGTCATAAATAGGGTATTAAGTAAGATATTTCAAAAGGGATACTAGTTAGGAAGAAATAAGTTAGAGACAATGTGGATGTGTTATGAAATGGTTATTTTGTTTCCCAGTTTTTAAGGACACTAAAACTATACTGCCCTTGGGTAGTTTTGTTATGTTATGAAATAAATATTATTCAATGTTGAATTAATATCCATTTTAAATGTATAATATTTTATTCATAATATTTTATTCATGATAAAATTATCATTTTTAAAAATAAATTTATAATTATATTCTTTATGTTATGATCATTTAAAAATGGAAATGTTACTAATGTATAAATGTGGCCTAATATCTCCATGATTACAACATAGATCATTTTTTTAAAAATATTTCAATGTTGGGTTCAAAAGTATAATTTACGTATGAAAACGATAATTATTTCACTAGAATTATTATGTGTATTAGGTAAAAATTAATACTTATCCATGCTATACACACCGAAACTATTTGGATAATTATGAATGGAACATCCCCAAAATACCTGACATGAAGTTAATTTATTATACAATTTAATATATCATTAAAATAAATTAAATAAATGGTTATGATTAATGTATTAAACAAGTATAATTTTATTAAGAATTAAAATAATCAATGTGATTTTTGTATATAGGAGTTAAAGGACAGACATCGAAAGTCTGGGCTTGAGGTAAGAAATTTTGTATCAACATTCCATCATTGACTCAAACGTAAATATTATTCTCCTAATTTATTTTATATGTTTTATATATTTATAGTTTTACATTTTATACCATGAATCATTCTTACTACATTATTTTTTATGTTTCAATTTTAATTACTTCATCTAAGGGGATTTGAAATAAATGTGACAAAGTTGTAAAATGATACTTATTTCAATTTTTTTTAGGTTATAAATCTTATTTATTGACAATATTGTGAAATTATTATATGTGAATTTTTCTCAAAATAATTTAGTTATATATTTAAACTTAAACATTTTGACACAAAATATCTATATTTTTTAATTCTTAATTTAATGATATAAACTTTTTAGGGGTTTTCTTTATATCAATCTCATTCAATTGATATATGATTCATGTTGCACACCATGATTTAATTATATATTGTGATTATTATCTCATGAATTAATTTTTACATATTATTGATCTTAATTAATGATATTTATGGGGAATTATATTATTATTACTATCAATGTCTTTTTATTAAAAATTTATCAAAGCGGTAAAGGAATTACATTAGAATTTTTTTCCTTTCAGGATTGATTGTGTTAATGGTTATTTTGAGTGAAATAATATTATTTTATTTTATTAAACCAAATCAATTTTTTTGACCTATTTTTTTGAATGGGGTTTACATGTTATAATTACAATTTTAATTTATTGATTAATGAAACATCAATAAAGTCATTTAGAAGTGATAATAATGTATTATATACTTTTAGACCTGGAATCATTCACATCCTTTTACGTTCATTAAAAATATATTTTACATTATGTTAGTCTTAAAAAATTATTCAATTTTAATGTCATAAGTATTTTTATTTTACTTTTTATAAAATTTTTGATAAGTTAATATCTAAAATTTTCAATATGGGTCAATTATGATTTTTTTAACAAAATCTTTGAAAATAATTTTTATTTCATAAATTTGAAATGTGAAAATATTTTCTCATCATCCTCACAATTATTTAATTTAATTATTACATTAAATGTTTCCAAAAATATTCAAAAATGAAATATTTTTAATTATATATTATTATTTTTATAATTTAAATCTTTTTTTTCAAAGTGAAAAGGGGTTTTCCTCATGATTTTTATGGATTATTTAATGATAATTTAAATAATAAAAAATAAAATATCTTTATGTTAATTAGTCTCAAATAGTTTTAAATATACTAATTACACCATCCTCGTTCATTCTTGGGATAGATTATGAATGTTTCCAATATATTTTTCTGTACTTAATTTTTTTCTCTAGGTTAATCATGTAATAAAAGGAATAATAGATGTTTCATTGTATTTTATATTGAGAATAAAGAAATATACTTTATACATGTTATAATTTATGGAAATTATATATTATGATGGGTGGTTCTATTATAAAGGAAAGACATGTGGTTCTGTTATAAACTGAGGATTGGGGTTTAGGATATAATCTAAGTGTGGGTGGGCCCAAGATATCCCTCCAATTCTTTGGGTAATTATATTTTAAGATAACCTTATAATTATTCCCATTTTAAAGGGTTTTTTATCGGTTCTATAAGGGTTATATATTTATAATGTTTTCAGATTCCAACATGTTTTATTCATTTTTTATTTGGGAATTTAATTATTATTTTATCATGTTTGGCATCACATGGATTGCGATTATTAATTCAAATTAATATTTCCTTCATTAAATATGTATTCTATGTTTATGATCCATGTTTTCATTAGTATGAATTACTAATTTTTTTTATTACTAGAATTTATTATTTCATTGCACCCTTATTCTCATATTATTCTCACAGATAACATTCAAATGGTAATGCTTATGTTTACACTTACTGATAACTTTATATCACCTTTATTATATTAAATTTTCAATATCTTATGATTAATTATGTTAAATAATATAAATCTAGAAAGGTTTCATGTGGGGATAATTTTATTGGAGATGTCAATGAATTATTTTGAAATAAAAAAACTGGGTGTAGGTGGACAATAATAACATAAAGATATGGGTATTGTTACGTAAGAATTTCTCATACTTCTCTAAAATTATAAACCTAAAATTTAATTAGGTATGTATGTGATATAAATTTTCCAATTGATTTTTCATATTTTAAAATCTCAAATTGTCTTTCTTTTATCAGTCTGATGTTAGAAATGTAAATATTATGATTTGAGTACTATATTCTAGAGTGTAAGTCTAGGGTTATTATAGTTTGTTTCAGAGTACGATTTAGATAACTGTTGAGGTTAGAATTTTTTCCTATGATATGTTATTAAGAGTTATGGAGAACCTCTTGGGTTTATAATTTTATGGTTGATCATAATTTAAAACTATTAGACACCCATTTCATGGTTTTAAGTGATGGAATTTTGAGGTTAGAAATGATATTTTGGGGAAAATATTATTAGGTTGAGTTATATTTAACCATTTAGATTAATGTGAGGTATTATTTTGTTAATAGTTTATTACACTATTGGGGATTTAATCTAAAAGGGATGCGATAATGATTAATGGTAAATTATTTGTAAATTTTGAGTTTATTGAGGTAATTTGGGATCTATGGTTATTTATTTTTGAAACAATTATCATATAATGAAGACTATGTTATTTGGGTGTATACATTTTTTATGATAATTTAAGAAGGATTACTGTTATTTATAGATAAATGTTAAATTAATATTGGAAGAATATATCATAAAATCATTATAATTTTTTGGGAGGTTTTTTAGACAAAAATATTTATAAGAATTATAAAGTAAGTTATTTTTTGAATGATCAGTGTTGAACTTTGGCTATTATTATAAAGTATTTATAAATTAATGTCGTATTTTATATTATGAAGATTGATTCAATTTGGGAATTATCTTACCTTTTAAAAAAATTCTATTTTTTAATCTAAAAATATAGGTGGAATAACTTTTAATTATTTTATGAATTATATAACCCATTATAAGTTGATTCTAGTTCTTTAGGCGTGATAAATTCATCTTCAATACCCATTGTTTAAGTAAAAAGATGATATTTTTTGGAAATTTATTAATGGAGTAAAATATACATTTAAAGTATATTTAGTTACTTATGATATTAATCTATATGTTAAGTTAATTACAAAAATATAGGGAAAAGGCTTTGAAGGAAAAAATTATCATATATCCTTCATTTCTGATGTATCAATTATCTCTTCACCCCTGATAGTTTTATGATTTTTGGTCGTTATCTTGTCTTGACCATGTTCTATTTCAATATCTATCAGTCCTTAAGGGTTATTTATCTTTTCCTTTTCAATATTTTAACTTCCATCCAATTTCATCCAATTTAAAAAACTAGTTTTGTGTCATTTCAGACAACCTTAATATTTCCCTCTCCGTGTTATTAAGAGGATTTGTTATAAACCATTTTAACGGTGTGGGATTTAAAAAATGGAATTTTAAATTATAATTTTATTTTCAATGATCAAGTTAAAATTTTTGTTATCAATTTTATTAAATAGACGGAAAGTAATATCTTGATATTTTAAGAGAAATATTATGTACAAAATCATATAATATATGCAACAACGAGACTAAACAAACCAAGAAATATTATTATATGGTCTTCATAAATAACAATTTAATATTTTTTTTATTATAAGGTTTAAATAACTTATGATATATATTTAATGTTTATACGGTATCTAAATTATTTTATTAATTACAAGGAAATAGGATCTCAATTTGACATGAAGTCATTTTATTCTTCAAAAATATGTTTTCTTCAAAAAGGACTTTGATTTCATTCTCTAAGAAAATATGATAAAAAATTATAAAAAATTTCATAATTGGTATCTAATAAAATTAAATTCATTTTTTAAATCATTATATAAAAATTATCTTAAGGGGTTGTTTTGATATTTTTTTTCAAAAGTTTGATTTGTTAATGAATAGTGAAGAACACTGATTTTTATTGAAAAAAGGTTTTTTATATAGTAAAAATATGGTTTGAATTATTTTCAAAATCAAATAAGTGTTTTTTGGTTAAAAATATTTCAATAAAATTATTTTAAATGAATCTTATACTTGAATTTCATATAAAAATAATTTCATACATAGAGGAATCCTTCTAAAAATTGATTATGGAAACATTTTATCATATCATGTTTAAATTAAATTATTCCACTTAAATGTTTCGAATATTGAAAAATTAACTCCATGTTTGGAATCAAGAGGTAAAAATTTCGTTAATGTTTCCCTTTTTATTCCACCAATAGAACGATAAGATAAATGATTTAAAAAATTGTAAAAGTTAAATGGTTTGAATGATTTTTTTATTCCATGATTTTTTTAGATAAAATCAAATATTAGATTGTTTTTATTTCAATATATTTGATATATATTGTTTTCATATTTTCTTAAAGGTCATATTAAATCAATAGTTCTAAAATTGGCACTAATTTTATTTGATAATAAATAATATTTTATTGAATGATTCAAACAAATCAAAAATCATATAATAAGAAAAGTGATTTTTATATAGTTTATAATTATAACAATAGTAAATTAATGGTTCAATTTTACATTTTCAGTTTCATTATTGACACATTAATTTTAGAAACAATGTTATCACATTAATCATCAAAAGGGTTAAAATGAGTTATCTTTAAAAGAAAATGGTACAAGAATCAAATAAACATGTCCAATGTTTATTGTATAGAGTAATAATACTCAGAATTATCTTAGATAATAATTATATTAGTTTGGATCCATTCGAACATTAATAATATATTTATATAAATTTTATAATTTAATAAATTCCAAGAGTACCCCCTCCCATCTCTTATAAAATGGAACCCCACATCCTAAATCTTTTACACATAAAAGAGATAATTTTTGGTGAATACTTGAAAAAATCCATTCATAAAATCCCTAAACACATTATAGTGATTATTTTGGTAGAATTCCAACCTTTCAGGTCTTAAGGTGTAATGAAAAGGAGGTTTCCTAAAGAGGAGGTATAGTTATAAATGAAGCATTTTAGTTTTATTGATTCTTATACATAAATAAAATATTAATAAAAATTCCTTAAATATTTAAAAATTTATATTAAATATTATGAGTTGTTTTAATGTTAATATAATAACTTATATCCATCTCTTCTTCCATCGAATGAGGGACAAAAGAAACTGTTCATGGGTGTGATGAACAACCGCCTCACGAACCGATGTAATTAATTTTCGATCACCACCTCTCAGGGATGCTCATAATAGTGAAATTAATGTTTATATATGATATTAAAGAAGTATTTATCATTATAAAAATATAATATATCGTATATTTTCATAAAATTACATTTATGGAAACTGAAAACATCGTTTGTGATTATGTGTTGACTACGACATCCACAAAGCGATGTGATTCAATTTTCAACCCCACATCACACAGACGATATAATTTTGTTATAAAAATATATGAAATTTAATTTTATTTTTATAAATTTTCATTTTTTAATTGTAAAAAAAACATAAGTAACTTACATCTGGACCATTGAACAAAATAAATGTTACTTGTGTTTACGTAAAACCTACTATCTCCATAGTTGTAACATAGTTAATTTTACATAACCTTGTTTCAGGGTTTATATGAAAATTGTAAATAAATTTTATTAATTATAATTACTTCGAGATAATTATTCTTTACATTATATAATAATTAATCCATTGACCATGGTCAACACACTGATGTCATTTGGAAAATTATAAACAGAACATCCTCAAATTATTCAATGTGCAATTAACAAATTATGTAATTAAATTTGTCCATAATATAAATGAAATAAATGTTTTATGTATAAGGGTTTAATCCTAGATAATTAAATTAATAAAAAAAATATTTTATATGATTTTATATTTGGTGGTTTAAATGGAATGCATGGAATGTCTTTAATAAAGGAAAGGGATTTTGTCTCAACTTTCATTCATTGAGGCATAAATTATTGTTCTTAAAAAAGTTTATTTTATATAGTGTATATAAAAGAAATTTTAAATTTTATATCATATATTATCTAAAATTCATGCTATATTTTTTGAAATTTTTATTACTTCATCCATATGAATTTGAGTTGATATTTACAAAGTGGTAAAAGGATCCTTAATTATAATTCATTTAGTTGGGTAATAAAACTTCTTCATTGAAATTTTTATGGAATTATTATGTATTAAGTGACATCTAAATTATTTATTATAATTTTAAATGTTTTTTATTTATATTTGTCACACATAGTTGATATATTTATTAATTCTCAATACAATGATGAAAACTAAATAATGGGTTTCATTGTCTCAATCTCTTCTTATTGATTCATTTTTCATATTGTACATAATGAAATCCTTTTATGGTTACATTAGAACCACATGAACGAATATTGACAGTTTAATTAATTACATTCATGTTGTTTATAGATCCATATCTAATTATTAATTTAAATTTCTTTTTCCTGAAATGTTACAAATGTGGTAAATACAATATTTTACAAGATCATTTATTTTTGGGATAATTTTTTTCAATGTTCCTTGGTGTAACTCCTTTGATAATATTTTATTAAACCAAATACCATTTATTATCATCTGTTTATAAGTGTGGTTTATATGTCAAATTTCCATTTAATCTCTCATATATTATATAAATATCTGGAAATTCATTTTACGTGATATAGATATTGTATATTTATTTAGATAAAGAATCATTCTTTTATATATTCAAATTTTATAAAATGTTTTCAAGTATAATATTTTACAAACATAAATGATGTCCTGGATCTATTTTACAAGAAATTTTTATTTAATTAAAAAGGTTTTAAAATAAAAACTCGTAATGTTTTCTACATGGATATTTATTGAATATATTTACAAAATATTTAAAAAGAACTTTTATTTTCCAAATTTACATCACGAACAGTTTTTTCTTCCATCATAAAAAAAATTCTATAAATCAACCATTATAATATTAAATGGTTTTTTTCTAATAAAATAATATTCAAAATATTTTATGTATTTAGAGTTTTTATAATTGATTTCAAAGTTAATAGTTTATCTTAATCAAGAATGTTTTTATTTATATTTTATTAGTATTTCCATTCATTAAAACTAATAACCCTCAATGTTATTTAGTCACCAATGGGGTTATTTTTGAATGATACCTTCATCATTTTTATCTTGATGGATTATGATTTTTTCACAGATATTTTCATGGAAACCATTTAGTTTCCATTGGATAGTCAAGTTATAGAAGGACTAATGAATGTTTCTTTGTGTTATATAAATATATGAATGATATATGTAATTTTTTCAGGTTATGGTTCTTACATAGTTTACCCTGATTTTTGGTATTGTTATAAACCAAGGATGAGTGGTTATTTTATAAACCAATGAAGGGTGGTTATGTTATAAACAAAATATAGATGGTTCTATGATTTCCCCCTAATACACTATGAAATTATATAGGAATTTTACAATATAGTAATTCCTATTTTCACTAGTTCTATAATGGGGTTTTTAGTGTTATATGAATAGAATATTCAATTATTTTGACACATCTTATTTATGATTTCTATGGGGTAATAATTATTACTTTGACCATGATTTACATTACATATATCATAATTATCCATTCAAGTGAATCTAACCTTTTTTGTATATTTATTCATTATTTTATTATTGATGATCCAATTATTTCATGGTATAAATTCCATTATGTTACTATCATTAACAGTTATTATGTTATCATACCCTTAAACTCATCTTATTCACCCCGATGACATTTAATTATTAATTCTTATATTTACCCTAACTGAGAATTTTTGGTCTCTCTGCTTATGTTTCCATTTCAACAGTTTATGTGGAATTCTGTTAATTTATTATTTAATTTAATGGATTCATGTGTGGGAAATTTTGTGGGAAATTATTAATAATTATTGGAAAATAAGAAAAGATGTGTGTACGTTTTAAAAAAGACCACATAAAGTAATTAGAATTATTATTTAATATTTTTTTTTCAAATTCTCTAAATCATTAAACATAAAGGGTCCTTTCATATGTAAGTGATCCTTCATTTAATATTTATGTTGAATTTTTTTAGTGATAAAATTGGGGAATTATTATTCGTATTATGACAGAAATGTAATTATTATATTTTTAGAACTATATTAGAGATTTTGGTTACATGGATCTTAGATATGAATTATAATTTTAGAATATTAAAAATTTTATTAATATCATGTCAATAATTTAAATATAATTTATTAAACATCCATGTATGGTTTTTATGAATAATCATGAATGGTGTTCATGGAGGCGGTAGTTCGTACATACAAATGATGACATGTGTATTCTTCGAATGGTTTTAGAGAAAGTTAGAAAAGTGATATTAAATTAATATAATTACATTTCATAATTTTATCTCTAATTAGGTTGTTATAAATTCATCTATTTAGTATATTTTAAGGGGTGAAAATAAAAAATGATTTGGAGATATTGGTTGAGAACATTACCTCTCCCTTTGGACATTCTATCATGGTTAACAACTAAAGTGTTTGTAGATTGATCATTCTGTATGAAAAAATCTTATAATAATTTGGGAGAGTATTTAGGTGATATGGTAAGATTTTTTTGGAAGTCCTAAGGATTTTTAATTATTGGGAAATGTCATGGTAATGATATCATTTGATATGAAAAGGGAATTATATTTTTGGAAATACCGATTACCTTATGAATAATTTCATTACAATATTCAGGATCAATGTTTTTAAAAAGGGTATATAATGAATTAGGAGGAGATATAAGTACTATATCAATTATAGTAGTAATATATATATATTTATAAACATTTTTAATATCTCTTACAACTAGATTTGTACATGTTTCTATTTTCGGTTTTACATTGGTAACTTTTTTTCACCCATGTAATTTCTATTTTAATGAAAAATCAATATAACCCATGTTATAAAATTTTGATGTCGTGACCCTAAATTTAATCTCTATACAATATAATTTGATTTATAAATAATATAATATTTATAATTAAATTATAACATTTAAAATAGTTATTATTTTTAATATCATTTTCACCATGTTGTGTTCTTAATATAATATAAAATTAATTAAAAATTTAATGACTTATAATATATATATATATATTAAATAATTTTATTAACTAAATTAAATAAATTATATAAATTTTTATGGGATATAAATTACACCGAACTAAAAAATATTCTTTGAAAATAATAATTTCACATCTTTCGCAGTCATTAACTTTCATCATTGTAATCATAATTTTTGGAATAAAAATGAAATCATCATTATTACATAATTTTAAAATGTCGATATAAAATATGAAATCATTTTTTTAAGAATTAATTTTTCCAATAGGTGAAAAATAATTTTTTAATATAAGTGAATAATAACAATTTTAGAGATAATTATAACTTAAATTTCCAAAAAATTAAAAATTATTTTTATAAATTAAACATAGTATTTTGAAAATATTTATTTCAATTTATGAAAAATTTTTTATAATAAGTGATTAAAAAAATCAAGTCATCTTATTTTTATGATAATGTCATATAAGTGACGGTATTGTTATAATAAATATTTTTTTAACTTCTAATCTAAAAATAAATAATTTTTAAAAATATCAAAAATTCACCCTATGATAATTATAATGTAGATAATATAAATTAAAAAAAAATAAAATTCAAATATTTATAAATTTAGATTTAAAATTATAATACACAATATAATGAAAAGATGATTTTATTGAAGGATTCCCTTTTAAAAAATTTAGTGTTCTTAATTCCATTTTTTATGAATTATATATAAATTAAAATATTCTTATATACAGTAGTTTTTATTATACATTAATTTTTCTAATAATATGAATCTAATATGTCACATCTCATTTTTCTTCTAGGTTTCATTTCAAATAATTTATCAAAACAATGATTATTCAATGGAGAACATATTATAAAATATTAGGGTGTTATAATTCCCTGACATAATATTAACATAGTTACACTTTGAGACATAGAAAAATTTTGACACTTATCACACTCTAATTCCCTTGTACATGGTGTGATCTTTGTTCAACCACAACTCAAAAAGATTCATATTAATTATTTTATTCCATGACTCCCTATTAAATTGAAATAACCTATATCTATCTAACAAAATTATTGAATTGACAAAATTTAAATACACATCTAAATGTTCAACCTCATCAATAAATTACATGACATATCCGATCTCCAAAAAACATGAAATAAAGACATAAATTATAAAATAAATAAACTAAAAGGGAGATCAAAAGTCATGGAATGAATACTATTCATTTTTTCAACCAATATATTTAATAAATTTGAAAATGGAAAAATCATAGTGATATTCTCTTTGATGTGTATCCAAACATCAACTGAATCACCAGACACTCATTCAGAATCCTCCTCACAACCATGATATTCTAGATCCTAAAGTAGCAAGGAATGGAGGGAGAGAGAGTTTTAGGGAAAATTGGTTAGAGGCCCATACCAGTTGACATTAGATACGACCTATTTATATAAGCCGTGGGGAATTCACATGTATTTATCCAATTTACTATAACATTATACAATGTTTGACTAATGACTTCCCATTATAAAAATTTAAAAAAAAAATCAATTTGCATATCATCAATGTATGATTGATCTCTCATGAATTTAATTTAATAAATGATTTCCATATATTATGAATTGTAAAATGAATAAACATAATACTCAAATGAAATTATTAATAGTTGAGTATTTGTGAGGATCATACATTATGATTCAACCGACAATGCTCTCTTGTGACTTAACTCAATCATATGTATTAGTTTTAATGTCTATAGAATTATATATAGTTAGTTAATATTTTCAATATTTTTTTTAATTGGGCATATAGTATTCCGTTTTCTCGATAACATGTACTATATTAAATATAAATAAAATTTAAAAATATACATTCAAAACATTATATTATTTATATTCTGTTTAGAAAATAAGTCTATTAATATTTGGGTAACTCACATATTGTTTTATTTTCATAGTGATCGATTCTTAATATATAATTATATAAAATCTCTCAAATTAATCAAATTTATATAACATATAAAAATTAATGAACAATTTTATTCTTATAATGGTTTTAAGTGAATTGGTTCATAGATATTTTAGAAATACTGATTGACATATGACCTAAATCCCAAAAACATTTCATGTTGTATGGCGTATATAATTTTTAATGATTTAGCTATATAATATGTCATAACATATATTAACCAATCACATTTTCAATGTCAATTTTTTGAAAAATAATTTTATAAAAAGTTTGGAGAACATATCCACTTCCATAGACGATCATATGGTATGAGATGGATATATCAGAAGTCATGAATCACTGTATATGATTCATGGTATCGTGAAGGATTTTAGTGTCATCACCTATCCTATTTGATTATTATTTTTATAAAATATGAGTAAAATCTAGGGGAGAATTGGATATATCCCAATGCATTTATCAATAGGACAATGGCCAGGGTGTTGGTTGATTAATTCTGTAGATTATATCTATGAAAATATCCCTTATTCTTTTTTATTGGCTTACATTATATACTAAAATTTTATGTATTGGATGAAAGTCATGACCATGAGAGGGGTGATTATTTGAAAACAATGGATATATTATAGAGGAATAATAGTAGTTTTTTCCATTAAGGTATATTCATCAATCCATTTTGGTGAAGAAAATAGTAGTGGCTCAACTGGTAAAAGGTACACAGTGTTCTTCATTTTTAGATTATAAATGGTTCAGTTTAACAAATAACATATCTTGAGCTCTTTGGTTTCTAGTGTGTTTTATTTAATTTATTATGTGTGAATAAATTCTAGGAAACCCATCCGTTTTATCCAATCATTAAGATGATCACTTATTTAGAAAATAATGTTATTAAAATAATTATTATTAGTATCATTTGAGTCTATAATTCAAATAATTAAAAAAATCATCAACTAAGACTTGGAATACAATATGGAATATCATAGGTGATAATTCAAATGTAGTGTTATGGGTTAAATTATTATATTCGATAATATTAGAAATGATATCTATTTTGACCCAAGGCTAATATTATGTTACATAAAATTGTAATCTCGGTTCTGGCAGCACAACAAAATGTATGATATCATAGGTGATTACTCATCAAAATCCTTTGATTTATTTGTAATAAATAACATAATATATAGGATATCATATGGGAAAATGTTCATTATATGTGATAAGAAATCATATCCTCATATCATTGAGGTGATATCGAGATTTTTTTTAAATACAACTTCACACATCGAAGGATGATATCACATCACACTATTATCGATCATAGAGTACTATTAATAATGTGACAAGGCCCATTTTATGATATTAAAATTATCATTAAAATGGTATCCTGGAAGAATTTTATTTTTCTTCTTCAATTATGATTAAAAATATATAATTTATTAATTTTCCACAAATTATGATAAAGTAATTTTTGGATCATTTATCTAATTTTATTTTTTTAATCAATCAATTTATTACGGAAGTCATATAATTAATTATTAAATGTTAATAAACAATCTAATAACTAAATATTTTTTAAATATAAAATTTATATATTAATAAAAGTTTTTAAATAGTTTTAGATTACTTAATATTTAGATATAAAATTGATTAAAAAGAAATTAAAAATTCTATTTTTAAAGTTTTTTAGGTTAAAAATTTAATAAAAATATAAAAAAAACTATGAATGATTTTATATTTAATATAATTAATTATTTACAAATAATAATATGAATTTTTAGAAATAATTTATTTGGTTGAAAAAAATATTTAAACCACATCATTAGAATTTTTGATAACTAATACAATATTTGTTTAAATAATAATAAATGCGTGATACTCAGAATATTTAAAAAATAAACGAATAATTCATATATATATATATATTTATATAATGTTTACATTATAGATATCATAAATTAAAACTAAATTTAATACAATGTCTAATATGAAGTAGTTTATATTGAAAATAAATATTAATTGATAATATTTATTCATGGAATGCCCATAATGTATTCCTAAATTATAAATTTATAACAACTTTCAAATTTATGAAGTATTTCTAAAATTTTTATCCATATTTTACATATTTTAATTGTTAAACTATTTAATTTATTTTTTTCATTATTCTTTAATATAATATTAATTTTAAAAATCATGTTATTATTTAGATTAAATAGATAATACTCTTTTAAAAATTGTTATAAATACACATATGGAGTTACATTCTAGGAATGATAATTCATTTAGTTTTCTTCTATGATGAATTTATTGTATATAGGGTTATGATATCGGATAAAGTGGTTAATTATTATTTATAAATATTATGTTTTAGAATTAGTATAAAATTAATGTAAAAAATTGAGAAAGTATACTTGGTTAAATGGAATTTTTTTTAGACTATACACTGTCCTAGTGGGGTTTCTTTGCCTAGAAAAGTGTAATATTCTTATTTATGAAATGATCATAAATATTTCATCTGATGTTTACATATAGGAATTGTTAATTAATATAATTTATTCCATGAATTATTAATTAATATATTTTTTTATTTGGTAAATGGATGTATTACATAGTTTAAATACTTTAAGAACTTATGATAATTTGAATACATGTGTATATTGAGTTATATGCTAGGTATGATAATTGATTTCATTCTATTTTTCAATGAATTTGTTATACAGAGTTATGATATTGAAATGCATTGTTAGTTATATTATATAAATATTAGAATTTATAAATATTATAAGATTAAGGTACCTCTTGATAAAAGTATCCTTGGTTAGTTGGACTTCTTGTCGGACTCTACACTGGCCTAAAAGATTATTATTTATCTTGGTAAGTGGGGTCTGCCTATTTTTCAATCTAAGATTACTCTTGTGTGGATTGTATGTTTCATATGATTTCAAAACAGTAAATAAAGGTTTCCATTACCTTATTTGTGTCACTAATTTATTTCAATATGCATATAGTTGGATATTATTTTGGGTTACTAACAAAAGATATGAGTTGTGTAAAGGGTTTCACATGAATATGGTCAAAATATATCAATTTGGAGGAAGGAATATAATTCCAAAATAAATCATTATAATCATGCATATATTTAGAGGGAATACATGCGATAACAAGAAGATATTAAATACATTTTAAAATAATGAGTGTTTCATACCCTTGAAAATAAACACCTATCTAAACCTCAATAATCCAATAATGTTGTTAATTATAAATATGGGAGAAATTTTTTTTTTCTGATTCTTGGTATGTAATTAAGGTGAAGAACCTTAGATGACTCATTATTGGTGTTTTATTTGGGTGCCTTTTAGATGGGAAACCCTAATATTCATGACACTGTAGAAATAGTTCCAATTTTATTTATATTATGGATTGGAAATATAATTATCCAATAAAATATCTATGATTAATATATTAGATGTTCAGATTCATGGCCTAGTTAAATAATTTATTAGTGAGATGAATTCAAGAGTTGGAACATTTCCTAGTGAAATATGAATAATGTCCCACTAATTGATATGGTGGAATTAAATGTGTTTATCATTTTTGAGGATCCACATTTAATAAAAATACACATTAGATTAATGTGAAACCTGATACTCAAATAATAAAATCATCTATTATTGATAAATGACATCATCATCATCATAAAATGTTACTTTGAGATAGATATTTATAAATGGAGAAGATTATTATTTGAAATATCGTAGACTAATATAGAAACTTAAGTGTAAATCATAAGAAAAAGGCAAATTATATATGTTTTAGAAATACTCTAACCTTAATAACAATCGTTGTATGTTATTTAATAATTAAATCTATATTATCATGAGAATAATATAATTAATAACTATTTTTTCATATAATATGTTTCAATTTAACCAATGGAAAACTATAGTTCACTCATTTATTCAATGTGATTGGGTATGTTAATGACTTGGAGTTACAAAAATCTTTATATAAGTATTATTTTTTAATTTATTTTGGGTTAATCATTGTATATATTCCAAAAATATGAATAATTATAATAAATATTTTACGTTTTTGATAAAAAAATGTAGAATAAATTAATTGGAAATAATATATCTATACACTAGGGCTATATTGATAGTACAAGTGGTAAAATTTTCTTTCTAGTAGAATAATCATTAGTTAGAAAGTATAACAAGGTTTCTTCTAACAGACAATTAAATTCCTTATATCCAAAATTTATTGTCATGTAGTAAATGAAATAGTTTTCCTATGATGGAATTTCTCTAGATAGCCAAAGGGGTTTATAAGACTCTTTGTTAAATAAATGATAGTAATTAGTGTCATAGTAATATTCCTTTAATTTGAAAGGGTACATGATACTAAATATATAGTATACTAATATTGTAAATATATATGAATTCAAAATCAAAGTAAAAATTGATAAGTCCAGAATATTTCATTCAATTACTAAAATAAATTATTGGAAAATCCTAGATTTGAGTATAATGAAAAATAGGATGCCTTGATGAATCTAAATAAATGAGGTATATTTTGAGATTAATATTTTATATGATAATAGAAGTTATTTTTAATCGATATTTTAATAAATAATATGAGATGATGGATTTAATAAATCCAATGTTTAATTCATTGGATTTTTTTACCATAATGAAGATGTATCTAAATGACAGATTATTTTGTAGTACGATGTGATTATACATTTATTTGTCAACATTTTAGTAATTTGATCCAATTATGAATAAAAAATTTTGAATGATAATTTTTTTTTGACATTTCTCCAAAAAATAGAACACAATATTTGATTTGGATAATAAATTTTTATTTTGATATATATTCCAACCAAAGAATCTAAATATACATTTTTAAAAATTATTTAGATTGTGTATCTTTACAGGGTATCTTATATAGAATATAGAGTCTAAGATTATACAAAGAGTATGTTTGAGCTTTTTTGAGTTTAAAGATAAAAAAATGTTTATACCAGTCAAAATACAACATGAATGTTACTTTATATGAAAATAATTGTATAGTGTATGTCCACAATAGTGTAATTTAATGAGTTACATTTTTGAAGAAAATATTTTAAGGAAATATATTGATGTAAATGTTTCAAATAATGAATTATAGAATGAACTTATAAAGTGTAATCAGTATAATATAGAAGTTATTAAGGTCACAATATTGGATGTTTTGAAGTATATGATTCTGAATATATGTTTAACGTGATGAACATTATAAATATGATTAATAAATCTCTATATTATTCACGATTGATTGATTTATAGATGTTACACAAGAAATATTTTATCAAGGGTGTCCCAAACTAACCCTGATGTCCTTCTATCAGACACCTCATCGAGCGTTAAACGCACCAAATTTTGGTTACCAATCTCTGAGAGACGATGATAAGTATCATAAGAATAAAATACAATCAATCAGGAGTGTTTTTCAAAAAAAAAATAAGTGTTAATATATAGTCTAAAAATTATCATAATCACTATATACGTCAAAGATCAATGTGTTGGTATATAAAAATAAATTTAATTGATTTAGAAAATCTAAAACAAAAAAAATTATAAAATAAAGAAATGTGTCATCTTAACTCTTACCATAACATAAAACATTCATATCCATTACCCAGACTCGACAAATAAAAAATGAACCACCTATTAATGGAATTCAGTGAAATAAGTTCTTATTTAGACAATTTGATTAGGAAATAGAACTAAAATAACTGAACTGACTAACCTCCATAAGACTCAATGAGTAGGCATCCAGTATAAATATGGTATATGGTCTAAGAGTGATAATAATAATAGCCATGACAGAATATCAAAATTTCTAAATTGGTTTGATAATGTGTGTTATCAGTTGGTCACCACCTGCCTAAACACATACTTACCCATTAATAAAAGACCAATTTGAATAATATTTTAAAATATAGATAGAAAATATGTATTTTTATTTCATATGTAATTCTAATATCACATCATCAAAATTTATAAAATTACATTTTCATTATCATTTTATGAAAACTATCAATCAGGACACATTCCATCAGCCTATGAAACTATTATTAGAAAACCCAGTTAGAGATCAAAATTTTGAACCATTTTAGAAACAAACCATTTCTTTGATTTTTGGAAAGAAATAAATTAAGAAATAAATAATGTAGAAAACATAATTAAAGATTTAAAAGAATTGAAATATATGGCAGTGAATGATAGTGACTAATAAATTAAAAATATAGTAGAATCATCTTTGAATAATCATCATGGGGATTTTATAGAGAAATTAATGTTAGTTCTTAGCATCCAATAATTTTGGTACTCTCTTTGATCAATCACCTTAATACCATTCCTATACATGAGACACTAGGGTGGACTACACCAATGTACCAGGGATAAAAATACCAATATCACATGATAATTAGTTGGGGTTTTGGAATCTTTAAATGTATAGGGAGAATAGACCTACGTATAGTGTACTTGTCCTAGTCATCCCACCTTGGTAACCAGGGTTCCCATGTGTTATAATCTTGTAAATAAACTAATTGAAAAACACTCTATATATTAAAAACAACATGTCTATTTAATATATTTCATTTCTAAAATCTTGGGGAAACTTTTAAAACACACTATATAAAACATTTAATGAAAGGTTAATCATTCCAATAAGGACTATAAAATTAACACTAGAAGGCCTTATAATAAATTTTCAAAAAAATTTTTTTTATCAAATTTAAATATCCAAGGGGTCATTATATTTTTATTATCATAAAAAGTTATGTGCCTAAACACACACACATATATATATCTTATTTTAAAAATTAAATTTTTATTATGATAATTTATAATTATATATATTTTTATAATCATCAATATGTGTATAACCACAAAATAAAAATAATCACATTGGGAACTATTTATTTTTATACAAAGCCAATATTAAAACACTTTATTAATTCATATCATTTGAATTATAACTTTCAAACTAAGTTAAATAAAAGATCCAATTGGAAAATAACTTATAAGACCAAAGAACATTTATTATATAAAAATTCATTCACAATTTCTACTCAATATATTATTCAAACACGTAGGGGCATGGTTTATTTATAAAATTCATAATATTTTTTATATTTAAAAGCCTTCTCCATTTAATAGTTATTAAAATAATGAAATATCATTCTATCAAATAATTATTAATAATTATTAATATATTCAATGTAAAGCTAAATAATAAATTTAAAATTTTGGATGTTAGTGGTTTAAAATTTAAAGAGAAACTAATGGAGAAAACCATTGAAAATCTCATTTACCAAAAATAGTAAAGTCCAAATCCACCTCGACCAAGTCAACGGAACCTAATAAGATATAAATTAACCATAATAAATAAATATACCCATATAATATAAAAAATGTTAAAAATAACTCAAAACCCAATGTAATGATAGGAATATAGCACATACAATAATTGGTAAGAATGAGAATGAAATGGAAGGGAGAAGAGAAAGGAGAAGTGGGAGGAGAATCCATAAATTGGATGAATCACAACTAAAATCACAGGGAGAGGATGTCAGAGGAGTATGGTCATCCAATTGGGAGAGTAGAGATGATCTCATCATCCGAGAAGGGTGATATAGGAAAGGGGGATTAATTTAGTGTAATTAGAATATAAGGGTAAATACATAAATTGAAAAATCATAAAATCTTGGGTAAGTCACATGGTTTGGATGCACGGTTTGAAAAACCATGAGCCAACGATGAACCCCTCACTGGATACCCCTTGGATAACTATATGTGTTAGCCACATAGTTTGATTTTATTTAACCAACCATGAAACTGTTCTATGTAAAAATTATAGACTTAAGTTCATGGTTGCTGTTGCATTTCCTAACCATGTGGTATGATAAAATAAAATAAATTTCAAAAAAAATCTAAAAAATTCAACAAAACTCAATGAAAAAATGTATTGGTTCATAAAAAAAATTAATAAAGAAAATAAAAATTAGGGTTTAAGAGTTTTCCCCAATATTTAAAATTATTCCCGGTTAATTTCATCAAACTAAAAGAGGATACTCTAAGAAGAAATAAAATTATTATACGGTTACCATTCATGATATTTTGTCAATGTCACTCCAAGAGATACTAGACCAACAAACTAGATTATGCTATATTACCACAAAAATGTGTAGATCATAAAAGGAAAACTCACAAGAAAATTATTACATAAAAAGAGCACGTAATAGTGACCGATAGTGGGTCTCCACATGTCATGACCCCCTCCCCACAAAGTGTACCCCTCCTGGGCTAGAAATGTGAGAAGGGAGATAATGACCCCCGATTCCTGCCTCTAGTAGGCCCCGGGATAGTGACTAGCACCGAGGGTATAGTAACACACAAATGAGAGGCATTACCTTTTAAGAGAACACACGCAGAAGATAGAGATAAGATATACACCAACCAACTCCAAATGAAATTATAAAATAAATCCAAGTACATGTATGAAATGCGATGCAAAAGGTACAACAACTGAAAGAGGAAAACTACAAGTACCCAAAAGAATGTAATACAGCAATGACCAGAAGCCCAAACAGCTTCTGTAACCACAGGCTAGTGGTAACCAGCCTCAGCTCCAACCTGCTCCATGTGACCTGAAAAAGGGTTTATATAGATACGTAGGGTGAGTATAACAGTATACTCAGTAGGATCCTCCCAGAAGCCTCTCATGCAAAAGTAAAGAAATCATGCTAAATCATAGTGAACAATAAGTGAAACTAACTCATCACCTATACAGGTATACTATATTCCCAACCTCACCATGGCTAGTCTCACCAAGTAACACATAAAAGAATATATCATATAGTAAATATTATCAAGGGTACCACTCTATTACTTCCCCACTAGTTTTCCGCTTTGCCCCAATGACATACGTCATCTGAATCTCTCTCCAAAAGCATACCCGTATAAACTAGGGCTAAGCTCCACAATCTGCACCACGTGCACCACAAAGGCTTTCCTGTAGACACCTGGGCTAAGCTCCACAACATCCTCACAACCAAAAGTAACCAGGTAGGTTCCGAAATCCACCACAACCCACATAACCTGTATCATATGTTGGGTATTGTACCTCAATCCATTACAGCCCATGCACCGCGTAAAGATCCTCAAGCCATCACAACCTATACAAGTTACACCTATAGTACTCCATAGGATACTATATCGAGAATATATGATTGGAAATAAACACAAGCCATTACATCCCTCTACATACATATATGGGGAAAACTAACCACTGTGGCCACGACAGTAGTATCTACCAAGGTAAGAGAGCGGGGTCAAAGGGTTATTCACCCATTCATCCTCCCATCGGAATGTTGGAAAAAACACCCTCTAGGGATAAGAAACCTCGGGGTGTCATTTTCCCCTACCGACGGGGTGGAGTAGCTTATAGAAACACAAAAGGTACAGAATATATATAACTCACAAAAAAACTATGGGCATAACCAAGTCTTAGCCTCAACTGCAACTTACGTCTCTCGGACTCCGGGCTGCTATTTCTAAGGCTAGGCATCCTATAAGCACACAACTGGTTAAAGAACTTCATTAGGTTACTTCATTCCATTTCTCATCAATTCCAATTTACATTAATGAATTATTTTCACGTTAATTAACCATGAACAAAAAACACATTTAAACTTTCTTGGCATCACATTCAAGATTTACTGTTCCTTTAATGATACAACACCACCATTAAATTCCAATATCTCCATCCCCGTGGATTATCATCATTTAATCAAACATTCATTTCAGAATTACTTTCCCATAATCCCATGAATTTTAGAAAAGAATCCTAAGCTACTAAACACAAGGGCGTTCAACACGGTGAGTAGATATACTACCCGTCGAGTCTTCGTCACATATAGCAAGTGTGTAGGCCCATTTTTCCTCGAGAGGCTAAACATGGAAAGCACGCGGCATACCCCGCATGTTTTCGCCCCTTTCGGAAGAAGGGTAACCAAAACCAGCTGCCTTGATCAGTGGGGAATGTAAAGAAGATAACAACCATTCAAACCGCTAAACATCCATCTAGCACATCCATCCCACACCATCATCCCTAGTGTCCTTCCCGACACCCACATGCATAAACCGATGCATATCGCAACTCCAGGTGTCATCTACTGCCACAACCATAAGGCCTCTCTGACTCCACATATCACGACACCCTCCCAAGGTCACATCACAACACAAGCACCAGGAAAACAACACATTACATAAAATGGGCTATTGGCACTTTAACAAGGAATATGGCCTTCAAACATAATGAGCACTCATGTCTCCAAACCATAAGGCATTCGTCCTTACAAGAAAGAGGGTAACTCAGAACCCTATCAGGCATTATCATTTATCAACAACAAGTTCTTTAATCCCTCTTGAGTTAACCAGTTCATTATTGGTTGGATCCAACTATGGGAAACGTAACCAAAAAGCTAGCATAGCTGTCACAAAGATTAAACATGCTTACTATGCCAACTTAATCAACAAGCACAAACAACAACAACCATATTCATTCACATTCCTCATTATATTTATCCAATTAATTATCAATTAATCCCGGATTTATTTTCTTTATCAATTCATCAAGAAAAAAATGCTAACAAGAAAGACATAGATATCACACTATCCAGCAAATCAAGAGGCAAACCATTACCACGGTACAAAGAAACACATGCGATCAAACCAACTCTTTTAATCCGGTTCAAGTATTTTATTAGGTCAATTTCATTGTGATCCAAATCCCAAAACATGATAACTATATGATTTCCCATAAACAAATAGGGAAGCCACAAATCCCTTACCTCAACGGTCAAGGAACACTCAAGAAACCGGGTCGATTCTCCACAAATCCTCCTTGGATCTGCTCTCCTATCACAAAAAAAAACAAAGCTCATCATAACCAACATCCACATACCTATATATACCCATAATGTGCATAGATCTAAGAAGATGAGAGGAGAGGAGGAGTAGATCTAAGTAGAGATAAGAAAACAAACAAGAACGAGGAAGAACGACCACAAACCTCAAGACACCGGCTTTGATTCATGAAGAGAAGCCTCTGGATCTCCTCCAAAATGCTTGGGAGAGGTTCTTCCACATCCACGGAAAGTCAATCCTAATTCATGGCCGATTAGGGGCTTAAACGAGCGAGATAAATGCTTAAAATTCAAGATCCTAAATTTTAGGATCTAACATTAAGTGCCTGCATGGCCTAGTCGCACGGTTAGACAAACCGTGTGCTAACCGTGCAGTCACCACTGCCTTAGCCACTCAGCTCGCACGGTTTGGCAGCACATTTTAGACAAACTGTGCACCTCCCGTGTAATCTCTAATTCCATCAAGGCCAGCTATGCATGGCTTGGCTGGACGTTTTAACAAACCATGCACCAACCGTGCGATAGCTACAGGACTTCCAGTTTTCTTTAAAAAGGCCAACCAAACGCACCTCTAAGCCGACTCGATTCCCCAAGACACCTCTAACACCACATTTTCACAAGGGAATGGACCAGAGAGGTCTTGTAAATTACATCATATACATCTCAAAAGATTCTCGTCCTCTAGAATCCAAAACCCACCTAAAGATGAAACGAAACAGGGTCCGAACATCAACCCACCGAGATACCTCTCAAAAGAGAGCAAGCCAAAAAAACAACAAAGGGATCCATCTCATAAAAACGAAGGTTTTATAACCACACTAGTTACATTGAGACACAAAAAGAGTTAAACATTAAACAAATATTGGTACTGAGCACGTATCTGTGACTCACGTTCCAATGTACTCTCCTCCATGCCACCATGTTGCTACAAGACACGAACTAAGGGGATGGAATGCCTGCGCAACACCTTCTCCTTGCAGATTTGGATCTCCATAGGTCGCCCCTCAAAGGTGGCATCATCATCAACATCGATCTCTCCCCAATAAATGATGTGAGAGTTGTCATGAAGGTAACGAAGGAGCTACGATACATGGAAAATGTCATGTATCCTACTCATCTACGGGGGAAGTGCTACACGATACCCCACATCTCCAACACAAGATAACACCTCAAAAGGCCCAACAAAGTTGGGAGAATGCTTACTCCCATGAACAAACCTCCACATCCCATGATGGAGAGTCACCTTTATAAACACATGATCCCAAAATTAAACAATAAGGGTCTCCTCCTTAGATCGTCATATGACTTCCGACAATCTTGCGATGTCTTCATCGTCTCGTGAATCGCCTAAACCATCTCTGTTGTATTCTACACTAGTCTCGGTCTGAGAATTGCTGACTCTCCAACCCTAGTCCATCACAATGGAGAATGGGATGGTCGGCCATACAAGGCTTCAAACGCCGCCATACTGATGGTGGAGTGAAAATTGTTATTATAAGGGAACTCCACCAAGGGTATGTGCCTCTCCCATGAGCCTCCAAAATCAAGAACACAAGAGCATAACATGTCTTCAAGAGTCTGGACGGTTCACTCTGTCTGACCATCTGTTTGAGGATGAAAAGCAGTGTTATGACATAGCTGAGAACCTAAAGCATGTTGGAGACCTTTCCACACCCTGGAGGTAAAAAGAGGATCTCAATCAGAAATGATCATCCTTGGGACTCCATGAAGTCTCGCCACATTCTCCAGATACTTCCTCGACAAAACATCCACTGATCTCAACAAAACATCCACTGATCTCGACTCCTTGATTGCTATGAAGTGGGTCAATTTTGTTAAATGGTTCAATACCACCCAAATAGCATCGTGTCCTCCCAGAGCATGAGGAAACCAGTAAAAAAGTCCATTCCGATATCCTCCCACATCCACTAAGGAATATTTAATGGCTGGGGAAGACCAACAGGAACACAGTGTTTGACCTTCACCTTCTGGCAGACTAAACATCAAGACACAAACTCCGCAACCACACGCTTCAGCCCAGGCCACCAAAACTGACTCCTCAAAGCTCGGTACATATTTTTCACACCAGGATGTACTACTAGAGGTGAACTATGGAACTCTCTGAGAATCGTCTCACACATCTCCATGTGAACAAAAATCCCTCCATGATACAACACTCTGTGTTGTTCATCCTCAGACCAACCATCAGGGGCCTCACCACAAACAACACGGTCTCTCAAGACATCCACCTCAAGATCCCCCAACTGGAACTCTACCACCTTCTGCATCCGGGATGACTACACCGTCATCTGTAAAAGACAACCACTGCCTCCGACTTCTCCCATATCAAGATGCAAAGCTGACAGTTCCTCCATTACTCTCCAGGAATCACCAGATTCATGCACATCATCACTTCGTCACTTTTGGCTCAGCGTATCAGCTACAACATTCACGTTTCTAGGTGTATACAATATTTCAAAGCCTTATTCCTGAAACAACTCCATCCACCGATGCAGCCGCAAGTTCAGGTCACGCTGGGGGAAAACATAACTCAAACTCTTATAGTCGATGAAGACCACAAAGCGCTCACCAATGAGGTAATATATCCACATCTTCAGAGAAAACACCACGGCTGAAAACTCAAGATTTTGGGCGGCATAGTTGAGTTCATGGGGACGTAACTGCCGAGACCCATAAGAAACAACTGACCTCTGCTTCATGAGAACACAACCGAACCCCAGATGCGAATAATCCCAAAAGACATCAAACTGGACTCCCTCAGCTGGAAGAAAAAGGACTAGAGCACTTACTAACTTCTCCTTTAGATACTTGAAGGCTTCCTAACACTGAACCGTCCATACGAAGACCTGATCCTTCCGGGTCAAATCTATTAGAGGGGCCGCAACCCATGAGAAATTGGCAACGAACCTCTTGTAGTGTCCTACGAGACCAAGGAAACTTCACACCTCTAAAACTGTCTTGGGGGCTTCCGAAGACACAACTACTTCTATCTTCGATGGATCCACATCAACTCCCTGTTGGGACACCACATGCCCCATCAAACAGAATTCTTGAGCCCAAAACTCACACTTGGGAAACTTCCCAAACAACTGATGTTGGCGAAGAGATCCCAAAATGGCTCGCAGATGCTCAACATGCTGCTCTTCAGAAATTGTGTACACAAGGATGTTGTCGATGAAGACCACCATGAACTTGTCCAGGAACTCAAGAAACACAGCATTCATCAATCCCATGAACATAGCTGAAACATTTGTCACACCGAATGGCATTACAATGAACTCATAATGCCCATGACGACAACAAAAAGCAGTCTTTTGGATATCCTCATCCTTTACGCGCATCAGATGATATCCTGACCGCCAGTCGTTCTTTGAGAACCAACTTTCACCCTTCAGTTGATCGAATAATTCATCAATCCACGGAAGAGGATAGAGGTTCTATATTTTCACTTTGTTTAAGTGATGATAATCGACACACAACCGCAAACTGCCATTGGCCTTTTTCACGAACATGACAGGTGCCCCCATGGTGACACACTTGGCTGAACAAAACGGCACTACAACAGACCATCAAGATGTATACGTAGCTCTCACAACTCATAAGGGTCCATACTATATAGAGACATATAGATAGGAGATGCTCCTGGCTGTAGCTCAATCCTAAAATCGATCTCTTGTCGAGGGGGTAATGCAACAACCTCTTCTGAAAAGACATCAGGGTACTCCTCCACGACCCTAGGAAACACCAACTGCTGAACCTCTGAAGAACCCAAAATCAACTCAGTCATCATGGATGATAAGGATGGAACGTGCCTATGACCCATTAGAACATCTCGCTCACCAAAAAACACCACTTGCTCTCCATCGGAACCAAGGAAAATGACCGGTCTTATTGAAGCAATCCACAATAGCCTACACCGAATACATCCAATCCATGATGTGGATGAAATTATTTGGTTGTATTCGTAAACATAGGAAATATCCCCAAGAGAGGTGTTTCCACAACACTAGCTCACAGTCTCTACATACTTCAAACAAGTCAGCTCGACCTCCAACGGGCGTAGTAAACACAAAGGGAACTAGAAGCCTCTCTGCCTCAAGTCCCAAAGCATGGAAAGGATTGGTGATTTGAAGGAGTGTGTCACTCCTGAATGAAACAAGGCATACACCAAGGTAGAAAACAAGTGAAGGGTACGTCGAACGACATCTGGCTCGTTTGGCGCTGGCAACGCTAGAGCATGAAGCTGACCACGACCTTCTCCATGGCCTTTATGGCCCTGATGACGACCACCACCACGACCGCGCTCTACTCTCTGAGGACAGGGAGCGTCATGGGGTTGTACTCTGCTTGCCCCATCTACCCTCTGGTGATCAAGAGATGGTGCAAACTGCTTATGCTGGTGTCTCAGCTGAAACTGCCTCAAAGGAGGAACCCGGAGCAGAGCGCCCGGTACACGATGACTGCTCTGAAAGGTCGGGCACTCCTGCTGCTGATGGCCACAACCACCACAAGAAAAACAAGTGTCTTATCCCTTGGAAAATTCCTGAGAGTTTCTGCCTCTGGAGAAACGAGATGGGAAGGGCTGGGACGTACCCCCTGTTGAACAGAAACTCTTATGCCCTAAAAATTAAGAACCCCAGAACACAGCTCTGCTCCGTGAGGAATCGTGCTGATTCCCCTCTCATGACAATCTGGTCCTGGCCAAAGGCCTCTCAACAACCTCTGCTCTCGCGAGCACCTTAAGATATCCCTTAAGCATAAATGGGGTGACCTGGTGCTGGATCTATGGACACAAAGCCTCTTCAAAATTCCTTTCCATGACCTCCTCATCTCGTAACAGGTCCAAAGCATATCGAAGAAGGTTCCTAAAACAGATTCCAAACACTCGAACACTGGAGCTCCCCTGTCGAAGGGTAAGAAGCTCCTGATGACTGTATGCCTTTGCAATCGAAGAAAGAACTCAACTCTAAACTTGTCTTGGAACTCCTCCCATGAGAGCACTAACTCCTCACGATCCTCAAAGAACAAGAGCCTCCACTGCCTTACTGCTCCACACAGCATCGTCACCACCAAGGACACCTAGTGCTCCTTCCGAGCACTAATTGAACTGAAACAGATCTCGACCTCCTCTAACCAGTCTTCCGTGACTGTATCTGAAATAGAGCCCTCGTACTTCTACAGACTCTGGCACTGAAACTCTCAGAGTGTCTTCCTCAAAGTGTCGTCGTCGACCTCCACCCTACGGTGATCTGCTGGGACGGCCAGCTAGATATATTCTACAAAAACCTAATGAGGACGTCGACCTGGAGCCATATCTGCAAAAGAAAAAACCATTAGAGCTCCTAAGCATGTATTATGGAAGACTCAACATTAATTTAATTAATTTTTTCCTTTCATTAATTTTAGTTTAACCAATCCAATGGTCTACCCATTCAAACATAGGCACAAAAAAATGATGCATGATCTTATCCTAGGTCTCTACCATGCAACCAGTATCACCTTGTTTAGTAGCCATTGTAAACTTAAAGGTCCGTGCAACAGATCATAGGGGGACCTAAATGCCTATGCCTATGCCGATATCCATTGTTTACCCCACTTTCTAAACATGTATGACACCATTGCCCTACTAATCCATGCAACCTCACATGTGCCTAACTCCAATCTCCATCCTATCCCTCAACCTCCATTGATACCACTCTTTCACGACCCCCTCCCTAAAAAGTGTACCCTACCTGGGCCGGCAATGTGAGAAGGGAGATAATTACCCCCGAGTCCTGCCTCCAGTTGGCCCTGGGTTTGCCACTAGCACCGAGGGTATAATAACACACAAATGGAAGACATTACCCTCTAATAGAACATATGCGAAAGAGAGAGATAAGATAGACACCAACCAACTCCAACTGAAATTATAAAAGAAACCCAAGTACATATATGAAATGCCATGAAAAAGGTATAACAACTGAATGGGGAAAACTACAAGTACCCAAATGAATGTAAAATAGTAGCGACCACAAGCCTGCACCACTTATGCAACCACAGGCTAGTAGTAACTAGCCTGAGCTCCAACCTTATCCAAGTGACCTGAAAAACTATTAATATATATAGGTAGGGTGACTATAACAGCATACTCAGTAGGATCCTCCCAGATGCCTCTCATGAAAAAGTAAATAAATCATGCTAAAGAACAATGAACAACAAGTGAAACTACCACATCACCTAAATATGTATACTATCTTCCCAACCTCACAATGGCTACTCTCACCAAGTAACCCAAACAAGAATATATCATATAGAAAATAATATCAAGGGTACCCCGGTACTACATCTCCAATGGTTTTCCACTTTTCCCCAATGACTAATTTCTTGTGCAACTCTCTACAAAAGCTTACCCGTATAAACTAGGGCTAAGCTCCAAAATATGCACCACGTGCACCACAAAGGCTTGCCCGCAAACACCTGGGATATACTCCACACCATCCTCACAACCAAAAGTAACCAGTTAGGTTCCAGAAGCCACCACATCCCATATAACGTGTATCATACGTCAGGTATTGTACTTCAAGCCATTACCGCCCTTACACCTCATAAAGATCTTCAAGCCATCACAACCTATACATGTTACACCTATAGTAGTCCATAGGATACTATATACAGAATATATGTGTGGAAATAACCACAAGACATTACATCCCTCTACACACATATATAGGGAAAACTAACCCTTGTGCCCACTACACTAGTATCTACCAATAGAAGAGAGCGGGGTCAAATGGGGAAGTCACCCATTCATCCTCCCATCAGAATGTTGTGGAAAACACCCCACATTGATCAGAATCCCTGTGGTGTCAGTTTCCCTAACCAACAGGGTGGAGTAGAGTATAGAAACACAAAAATTACAGAATATATATAACTCACAACCACTCTATGGGCATAACCAACTCTTAGCCTCAACTGCAGCTAACGTCTCTCAGACTCCGGGCTTCTATTTCTAAGACTAGGCATCCTATAAGCACACAACTGGTTAAATAACTTCAATAGGTTACTTTATTCACTTTTTCATCAGTTCCACTTTACATTAATTAATTCTTTGCATGTTAACTAACCATGAACAAAAACCACAATTAAACATTATTATCATCACATTCAAGATTTACTATTCCTTTAAAGTTACAACAACACCATTAAATTCCAGTATCTCCATCCCCATGGATTATCATCATTTAATCAAACATTCATTTCAGAATTACTTTCCCATATTCCCTGACATTCTTGAAAAGCATCCTAATCTACTAAACACAAGGGGTCTCAACACGTTGAGTAGATATACTACCCATGGAGTCTTTTCCGACTATTGAAAGTGCGTAGGCCCATTCTCCCTCGAGAGGCTAAACACGGAAAGCACGTGGCATACCCCACAGGTCTTCGCCCCTTTGAGAAGAATGGTAAGCAAAACCAGCTGCCATGAGCAGTGGGGAAAGTAAAGCAGATAAAAACTAATAAAACCACTAAACATCCAACCATCACATCCATCCCATACAATCATCCCTAGGGTCCTCCTCGACACCCACATGCATGAACCGATGCATGTCACCACTCTAGGCATCATTCGCTGCCACAACCATAAGGCCTCTCAGCCTCCACATATCACAACACCCTCCCAGGGTCACATCACAACACAAGAAGCATGAAAACAACACATTACATCAAATGGGCTCTCGGCCCTTTAACAAGGCATTCATCTTTCTTAGATAATGATCACTCATGGCTCCAAACTAGAAGGCATTCGGCCTTACAAGAAAGAGGGTAACTCAGAAACCTATCACGATTTACCTTTTATCAACCACAAGTTCTTTAATCCCTCTTGAGTTAACCAGTTATCTATTGGTAGGTTCCATCTATGGGAAACCTAACCACAAAGCTATCATAGCTTTCACAATGATTAAACATGCTTACTATTCCAACTTAATCAATAAGCACCAACAACAACAACTGAATTCATTCACATGCCTCTTTATCATTAGCCAATAAATTATCAATTAATTACGGCTTTACATTCTTTATAAATTCATCAAGAACAACATGCTAACAATAAATACATAGATATCACACTATCTATCAAATCAATATGAAAACCGTTATCACGGTACAAAGCAACACATGCGATCAAACCAATTATTTTAATCTAGTTCAAGTATTTAATTAGGTCAATTTCATTATGATACAAAGGACAAAACATGATAACTCTAATATTTCACATAAACAAATAGAGAATCCACAAATCCCCTACCTCATTGATCAAGGAACACTCAAGCAACCATATCGATTCTCCATGAATCCTCCTTAGATCTCCTCTCCTATCACAACCAAGACGAAAACACATCATAACCGACATCCACATATGTTGATCTACCCATAACAGGCATAGATCTAAGAATATGAGAGGAGAAGAGGCATAGGTCTAAGTAATTCTTAGAAACCAAACAAGAAAGAGGAAGAACGACCACATACCTTAAGAAACCAGCATCGATTCATGAAGAGAAGCCTCCAGATCGCCTCCAAAATGCTGGGGAGAGGTTATTCCACCTCCAAGGAAAGGTAATCCCGATTTAGGGCTGATTAGGGTCTTAAACGAGCAAGATAAAGTCTAAACGGTCAATATCCTAAAATTTAGGATCAAACTTTATGTGCTCGCATGACCTAGTTTCACGGTTAGAAAAACAGTGTGCTAACCGTGCAGTCACCACTACCTTAGTCACTCAACTTGCATGGTTTGGAGGCATGTTTTAGACAAACTGTGCGCCTCCCGTGCGGTCTTTTTCCATCAAGGGCAGCTACAGACGGCTTGGACGCACAGTTTATCAAACAGTGCGCCAACCGTGTGAAAGCTACAGGACTTCTAGTTTTCTTTAAAAAGGCCACCCAAATGCACCTCCAAGCAGACTCTATCACCTAAGACACCTCTAACGCCACATTTTCACAAGGTAATGGACCGGAGAAGTTCGTGCCACTACACCAAAACATTTAATAAATCACTAAAACAATTTCTTCTTAAAAAAGTAAACCATATCAAGTGACCTGATTACTAAACATTAGGAAACACTAACAATTAATTATCCATAAACATGGCCAAAAACACAAGAAAACCTCCTCAAAATACACATCTATGATCCCTTAAGACATTATCTTACTCTCCGAAGTAATTAAAGATTTCTTGAATCACAAAATAATGAAACCATATGAACACTCAAACCCCACAATAAGAACCATCGTGGATCACAAAAATATCCTAAAACAAGGAATAAAAAGGGAGGAGGTATTAACTATGTAAAATCTAATAAAAAACATGGTATAAAACTCTATAAATTGATTTAAAGGACTACATTATTAGTACACAACTCATCACAACCCCATTAATTCATATTGACCCCTAAAAGTGTGGAAAAGTTACTGGTCTGACATAAATCCAAGTGACCCAAAAAACGCACCCCATGTTTTACCTATAACTAATGAAATTGAAATAAATATCAATGTATACATATCTTTAAAAAACACACAAAATACCCAAACATATCAACAAAGCATAAAAAACAATAGAGGATAAAAATTTACCAAACCCCAACCATGTGAAAACCCACAAAATGTTATCCTGAAGACTTAAATACACCTAATACAATTACAATAAGAATACATCAAATATCTAAGAATAAAATATTCCATAAACCACATTTAATATAAAACTAATATTTCTATATAAAACACAAAATAAAAACAACAACTCAAATGAATTAATCACAATTACTTCTCATGGAATTCTAAACACTTGAAAAAATAAAAAACCACATATTTGTCCAATTTTAAATCACAATCCTAAATTTTAAAATTTAAAGATTTACATAAAGACCCGTTAAAACCATGTTTTTTCTTTATTAAAAAATTTATAGTTTTAATAACCGTAATATTAAATTTATTTATTTTTCAATTTAATAGTCTCTAGGAAAAAGTAATTGATTCAAAATAACCGGGGTAATTAAAAAAAGTACAAAAAAGATCATTCCTCAAATACATTCCAATTAAAAATTATTTAAATTAATTTCCAAACTTACTTCAATGATTTAAATTATGTCAAAATTCACAAAAAATTTTATAATATTGATACCTTGCTTGAAAACTATTTCAAAATTATGTATGTTCCATCAATAAAATTAGAAAGTAAAATGGAAACCTAAAACATATTTTGATTATTTTTGGAACACCCACACATTTCAAAAAATCAAATTATCATCTAATTTTTTTCCTTATAATATAACAGTATTCACACTAAAATACAAAATATAAAATCAAATATAACTATCAAAGAAAATTTAACCATTAAATTTATTAATAATAAAATTCAATTTCAATTCCCAAAAACAGAAACATTTTTATTTTAAAACCAAATAAAGAAAACCAAAACATCTTTAATATGATCACATATCCCTAAAACATCTCTAGAATATTCTATAAGTTGGGAATGACTTAGAAAATTAATTTATAATACCATATTCCTATCATGAAACCAAAAGTTTTTGTCATGGTGAACCATGAACTTAGGATCCACTAGGATCATTAGGCCATTCTTGCTAATTGCACGATACTGGTTCAACACCCATTATCATCCATCAATATAATGAAATCAATTAAAAAAATTAAACATAATCAAGATGAACAGATTTAAATAATAATGAATAAAATATAAAACATAGATTCAATATTCCAATCCCAAAAGCCATTGGAAACTATGGTTTCATCATGGGATGTAGTGATAAGTAACCCATATATGACCAACCTTCCCACCTATATAGATCTTATTACAATACTCATAACTTCCCTAATAGTAATAGAGCATCACAAAAATGTACAATCTTAGGAAATGTAGACCTCCTACAATTTTTTCAAAAAACAACCCAGGCCATCATTCTGCTCGACGCCCAATGTAATACTGAAATATTATATATGTATTCCATTGAAATAAATTTGATGTATTCAATAAAATTATTTATACACAACCCTGAGTAAAAATAAACCACAATATATTATGGAATTTTAAAAAAATCCATTGGATTAGAGGGAATGAATAAAATTATTCACATTTTAATATATATATTTATATTTGATTCTTTTATTTCAAATTAATCAATTAATTCATAATATTTAATAATTTTTTTTTAATAAAAACCATTTCATGATTGAAAGACATACTTTTTCAATGTAATATATTTTTATAGGTGTCATTAATTTTTCATATACACATAATTATGGATTAAAAAAATTATTTTACTGAATAATAATATTAATTAATAAATAATTATTTATAAATTAATTATCTAATTGCTAGTGATGATTTTAAAATCATTTTTAGGTAAAAGGGATTTATTTTTTAGAAAATTATTTTTTTTAGCAGAGTGTGTTTTTATCATAAAAATTTATTGAAATTACCATTGAATAATTATTTCTATGAAATGTATATAAAATGTATTAAATTAAATATCTTAAAAAACATCTAATAGTTTTTATATAGAAAATAATGTGAAGAAATTCAATTTTATGATTAAAAATTCTTTTCTTCAAAAATGTATTTTCTTCTGTTTTACGTAGTAATATTAAGTTTTGTTTAAAAATTATCATGAAATTGAATTTTATAAATTCATTTCATATTAATAATATATATATATATATATATTTCAATTATTTAATTTTAATTATTTTTTTCCAATGAATACAAAAAGTTGTAAATGAACATTATCACGATTAAGGTTAAATGGTTTTACAAGGGGGTTAAACTATGATATAAAGGTAGAGATTCCATTTAAACACATATTAATATTATTTTTTGAATATATTTAGATATTATATTATTTAAATATAGATTTTTTTTCTTTTTATTCTAATTTTATAATAAATTCATCATATATTATTTTAATCTTTCATGTTTATCCATGTTTTTTCCTCTCCTCACGTATAAATTAAATCCTCTTCTTCTCCACTATTAACAATTTTTGAGACCTATATATTGGAAAATTCATACAAAAAACCATAATATATTATTTAACTTCATTAAAAACTAATGGTAAAACCAGAATACAAACATAAGATTTAATAAGGTGTAATCCAAAGGATATATCTAAATGAAGGGGTAATCATCCTAGCCGACTTGTTTAATGTTTATTTCTTCTTCCACATTATAAACCCATATTTTATCCATCATAACATAATTAATATAGTATAACCAATATTTTGAGATGTTGTTTTTGTTATTCTATAACAATTTTCCAACTCTTATCTATTAAATTAGAATTGAATGTATCACTCATGCGTATATGTGTATTAACACCTCTATGTAGTGATATAATTCATTTTTGATCACTACAAAAAAAATCATTGATATAATGATTAATTTAATAAATATATGTTATATTTATGATATAATTATGATTATGTTGTCATATACTATAATTTATCTTAATTTATAAATATCATTATAAAATTAAAACAACTTTCGTGCATATGTATGAACTACTATATCGATTAATGTTGTAATTTTTTTTATCCTTAGATTTTATGAATGGTTATAAATATTTATATAATGAACAAATATGATATTTATATAATTAATAAATTTTTTTATATGTTTCATCCTTTATAACTATGTATGGACCGTAACTACAAAACTGAAACATACAATGAAAACAAAATAGTTAAAACCAGAAATAATGATTTAAATAAGGAATTTTTAATAGCTGTGTGTAGAAATGTTATATGTTGATATTTTATGATATTATAACTATTTATAATGAAATATTATGTAATTATAATAAATTCAAATTGATTTCAGAGGATGTTGGTGTGCTTAGAAATCAATTCATTCTTAATGTATGGGTATATCTTATCACTTTTATTTATATGAAAAATATCCCATATTCAACATATTTTTCATTTTTTTGTTTTATTTAATAATACTTTTATAATTTATATATGTAATATAATTATATTCATGGTATTTTTTATTTCATTAAATTTACATTTATTGTGGGGGTTATGACCTAAGAGTTACCAATGTAATAACAGTATTATGTTACAGACTCCCTATTTATGAGGATTGTTTATGATTAAATATTCAATGATGAAGTTATATAAAATATCTCCAAATAATACTATTATATATATATTTTCATTATTTTTATAAAGTTAAATTGTTATATTTATTTTTCTCTCTTTAAATACTCAAAACATGGGAATGACATTTTTTTGTAAAAATAACATTGTTTTTTCATTCAGTTTGGAATATAGTTTTAAAATTTTATATATTTTCTATAAAATTTTTCTAAAAATGATTTTAATATTACAAAATTATTTATTAAATTCAATTTTAACCATGTTTATTTTATATAAATAATATTTTAAAATTTATCGTCTAGTTGTTTCTGAATGAGGTACTTTTAACTAATAGTGTTGATCAAATCATTGTTTTAACATATACCACATGAATGAATTTTTCAACCATAATTAATACTATTATATTTAATAATAAATAAAATTTTTTGAATAAATATTTTCAAATTAAATGGTTTTATAAATATCTATATATTTTTATGTTTTAAATATGTTATTTCAAAATAAAAATGTTATTTTCCACAAAAAATTGTTCAAGTGATCTTTTAAATTTATTTTATTATATAAAAACATCCATTGATGTTTCTTATGATTTAATAATTATATTATATAATTATACTACACTTCATATATAAATGCATTTTTTATGGTGAAATATTGTTTAAGCACATTTTATTTTACAAGAGTTGATCTACAACAATATTTTTTATGACCTTGTGGGTTATATACTAATGGATTATGATTATGTGAGTGGTGGTTAAATTATATTCCACTAACTAGTTGGGCAATATTTAATTTTTTTGAGTTAAAATTGTACATGAGAGGTTATTTTACTCTATAATGTTTGTAAACATGATGTTATCTGAAGGAAAATGAGGGAACATTGGTGGTTATCCCAAAGACAACATGTGATGAATGTCATGTCAGTCATCCAAGAAGAATTATTTATATGATTATGATTATTCCAAATACATTTACATTATATTATGACATGTTCTTATAACAAATTTTTTTTTCATGGTTTAAGATCATTGAATCCATTATGATTCCGGTTTCATAGTATCCCAATGATTTATTCCATTATACATCATCATGAAATATGATTTTTTGGATATGATTTTATAATATTATGTGTATGACATCATAACATCATACCTATATTATTATAACTTATGATTATTAATAATTATCACCCCTGTTTACCTTCACTATAAATCTGAAATCAACCTTTCTTATGTTTTAATTCCCATAGTTATGAATATTGGTTTTATGTATGGTATGTATCGGAATATAATGAAATGAGAAGACCTTTTTCGGAGATATTGAATTTATTTTTAATTATAATATGATTATATATAGTTTTAAAGATAATAAAAATTTATAATCCTCATGTGTGTGTAATTTTCAAATGTATAAAATATTTCTCTAAAATTATTCATGTTCTATTTTAGTTACATTTTGGTCACGTTAGTTTGTATTAAAGGAGGTTTTTTATTTAGGTATTAGTATTAGAAAATATTATTGTTAACCCCTAGCATATGGCTATGCATAGATGGAAATCATATA
Organism: Viscum album; assembly: GCA_963277665.1. NCBI lineage: Eukaryota > Viridiplantae > Streptophyta > Magnoliopsida > Santalales > Viscaceae > Viscum > Viscum album. The sequence continues at coordinate 122,270,241 of OY728137.1, forward strand.
TCATGGTAAATAATATATTTTAATTTTCATAGAATATAAGACCACATCTATATACTTTCTAGAGGATGTGGCTTTAGAATATATTCCACTGGAGGTAAAAAAATCAAATGGGGTGTATGTGTTATTAAATTAACAATAAATGGTGCATGATGAGTGACCTAAGACTACACAGTTATCTATACACTCATGGGGGGTTTTCATTCGTTAATTCATATTTCCTTTAAAAAAACTATGATGAACAAGAAAATATAATCTTTGTTAGACTATAATATTCAATAGTGACAATAGATGAGCTTAAATGTCATAGATTGAAATAAGGTGACATGATTAAGATAATATATGAAATACCTTTTCATTATTATAGTATTACTCATTATGATTATACATATTTCCCTTATAATTTTATAAAATTATGAGACCATTTTTGATATTTTGAATCAACTGATGAGCTTATATAAGAGTGAGTATGAAGATGAAATTTAAATTGATATTTCTTAATAATTATTTCTCTTAAAACCTTATCATAGGAGAAATTTCTATTAAATTATTATATATAAAGTCAACATTAAATTTTTATATATTATAAGTGATTTTTTTATTTTCTTTCCAAAAGGGTTTCCTAGTTTCCCTCCAAATAATGAAGTTTTGTTTTCTCTATAACTAATTCCCAGTAATAAAAAAATTCAAGGAAATTATAGAGTATGGACCTGATTGAGTTTTAGTAAATAGTAAAGAAACTCCAGAAGAATCATAACTGGGGACTCATATTTCCTAGTGTGATAACATAAGATGAACCCTTTCTTTTTTAAGAATATTAATGGAGAAATGAGACTCTACATTTTTTATTAGGAATAAAAACAATCCATATAAATAATAATTATAAACTTACCAACTTTAGTTATTTTTTTGATCAGTTGTGAAGATATCAATACAAAATAATGATTGAAATTTATTCTACATATTTTCTATTTAGGGTCAAAAGTGAATACAAACCTAATAAAACCTTCCATACTAGGAATGGACAACATGAATATATAGTTATACCATTTGGACTCTTTAGAGCCTCTTCCATCTTCAAGGATTTAATGTTTAGATTCATTAGAGACCACCATGATTGATTTGAGGTCCTCATTATATATTCTTTTCTTATAGAATAATGGAGAATGTAAGAAAAAAAATGAGTACTACGTTAAATATCTAATTGATGGAGAAAGTATATGAAAAATTCCAAAAAGTTTGAATTATGATTACAACATGTATCATTATTGAGAAGCCCGATCATAAGTGAGTGTATATCAATTTATCCTTCTTAGAAGAAATTAGTTAAAATTTTCCCAAAACTAAAACTATAAATGATATCCACTTTTTCATGGATTTTCTATATTTATCAATGCATTTGTAATAATTCATTGGGGTTGTATAGTCCACTATATATGTTAACACATAATTAAGTTAATTTCAATTAGACTGATGATTATGCAGAAAATTTGATGGTGTTAGAGAGAAGTATGTCAAGTGAACTTGTACTCACATTTAATTCATGTATAAAAGAGTTTTTTTATTTTTAATTGATGCCTAACCGAATGGATTAGGAGAAATTATTATATATAATGGAATGATTCTGGATTATACATCTCTTCAATGAATGTTTCATGTGTATTATTACATGAAACACGAATTAGAATTACCAACATTATCTTTCCATTGACGATATATGGGATTTATAGTAATGGATAAATGTGCGATATATAAAATAATTATAAAATTTTAAAGTATATATTTATACAAAAAAGTGTTAAATGTTTTAGATAGAATATTGTTAGTGTAGATAAATGATTTCCACTTATTAATAAATTAAAACCCTTCGAAAGAAAACAAGGTATTTAGATATTTGAGTCAAAATAATGGTTCTAGTTTATCTATAATGTGTAGAAAAAAATATTTAATCTTTATGGATTTGAAAGGTATTGACCATAAAATCATGATGGAAGGAACAAAATAATATCTTTCTAAAATTTTAATCTTAACATCAATTCATGTTATCATTAATGGGGAATAGAAGTAAGATGTGGTGGTGTAAACAATAGTGGGAAATATTCCATAGCTCAACCATTATTATGATGGAGTGATAATGTTAAATAATAGAGTATGTGTCCATATTAAAATAGAGTTAAATAAGGACACATTGGATGATGTTTTAGTCCAAAATTCTTTATTTACCCAAGAACTATTAAGACATATCGATACCTGAAAGAGAATAAATGGTGACATAACAAGAAGAGAGATATTGTGGAGTTTGTATCTTGATACATTATATATCAATAATTTTAGGATACAAGAAAGAATTATAAATTAATATTATAAACATTACCCATTTAAATATTTAAATCAAGAATCATTACAATGGGTTTCATTAAAGTAATCCCCTAAAAATATAATGGGAATAATGAAATTTCGGTCCTAGTAGATCAACCACTAAGTCAAAATTTTATATTTCCATTAGAGTGGATTTAAATATTCATTAGACTTCCTGGGTATATAATAAAGAAGTGGTAATGTTTCCTGGAGTACAATATTATTATGTATCTGATTGAGATCCAAGGATTACGTCAATGTTCAAGATAAGTATATAGCATGTTCTAGATACAAATGTATGTTTTAGTGAATAATGTGATCCATATAAATATGAACAATCTATGAGTATTCTAAAAATGATTAAAGTTATTCTACGATACCTTTCTCTCTATTTAAAAGGTGTTTGTAATCACCACCTTTCTCATTTCATATTTTATTATAACTACACCTTTCCCTCTATAATTTTGATGGCTCCTTAATAAGCCATAAATGGAAGTAAACGAAAAGCATTGACATGTTGGGATTAATTTTGAGAATAGACTCTTTTCAAACCTAATCTATAAGTTGAAATGGAAGTGATATTTAGTTCCATTTAAAATCACATTAATGTATATTAGTTCCTATATAAGAGTTATACTGACAATCATTGGTAAGATATGTAATTTTAATTTGGGGAGAAGCTATTATGATAAAATCATCCCTAGAATAAGTTTTTAAAAAAATAATGAAAACATGTTCCATTTCTATATTGGCCTCTACATGATTCATTATTGAGAAGGGATGAATGCTTATCTATTATATCATTATCCAGACCAATATCATATTCAAAATTTGTTTCATGCATGTACTTTGATTACGTTCATACGTGATCCTTATAATTTGTGGAAATAATACGATTTAGTGTTGGATCATGATGTTTATTATGAATAACAAACTGAAAATCAAGAATTATAGATATACTTTTATATAGAATAATACGATTGACTGTATTAAATTTCATTAAAGGAATAAAAAATTAGAGGAAGATAATTGGGAACCTAAGGATGTAATGAAATAGAACTATACAGATTTTTCACATCAATGTGGGGAAATTTTGAGTGAAAAATTCTTTTAAGATGCAGTAGAATTTAAAATCTCAATATTTTATATGTATATTTTAAATAAAATTTTTCTTATTTAAATTAATTATTTATAAAATTAATAAGCTAGATATTTTATAGGATATTATTAATTACATTAACTAAATGATGAAATATATTTTTATATTTTCCATTATTTAAAATATATTTGTTAATTGCAAATTAATAGTGATTAACCATTAATAAAACCATTTTTCATAGAAATTTTTTTTTCAAAGAAATATATTCTTCTAGCTATTTTGGATTAAAAAAACAAATATATTGAAATCTGTTATAAAGTTATTTGAATAAAATTTATTTATAATTTTTAAATCATCATTAATATATTAGTTATCTATTGGTGTGTAATTAATATAAAATCATTTTATGGTAATAAGATTTATTATTTTAGAAAACTATTATTTATTTTGCAATGTATTTTTATTTTAATTAATTTTAAAAATATTATTATTTAGTTATAATTTTAATTAAAATTTTAAAATATATATTTCAAATAATATTTTGAAAATTATACAATAGTTTGTACCAGCCAAAGAAGTAGAATAAATTCAGTTTTATGTGTAAATATTAATTTTTCAAAAAAAATCAATTTGTGTGTGTGTTAATTTTGAAGATAATTTACCCCACTTATAGATAATTGAATTTTATCAAATGGATTATATATTTATAATAAGAATGTATAATTTTTTTAAAGAGTCTATTTTTATTTTTTATAATAATTATTAGAAAAAATTGTAAAAAGTTATTAATAAATTTTTTGCTAAAAGTGTCTTTCAATGGGTGAAATTATGGGATAAGGGTAAAAAATACACATAATAAATAAAAATATTATATTTTGAATATATTATGAAATGATAGTTTTATAACATTAAATTCTTGTCCTTTTGTGATGGTTTTATAAGAAAATGAGTTTACACAATTAAACTATTTTATGTATATCGATGTGTGTCCCTCCCCTAAAATATAAAATGGAAGGTATTATTCTCCATTATTCACAATATTTAAGACATATATATTCATCAATACATAGAAATAAATTTACTAACCTCCTTTCATTTTTCCTTGATCTATTTTTTTACCCTATGTGTGTCATAATAAAAATTAATTCGTAAGAAAAATGATGTCTCTTAATGAAAAGTTAATCATATTACCTAAATATTTAAAATCATAATTCTTATTATACATAAAGTATATTAGTTTTACCCAAACTAAAATAATGAATCTAGTATCATATATATACATATAAGTTATAATGGTTTTGTAAAAACATATAACCAACTTTTTCTTTTAAATGTGCGTCAAATTGTCCCACATTCATACCTGTGGAGTACACCTACATGTAGCGATGTGATTCATTTTCCATCATCACATCACATTGATAGATATAACAAAATATTTATCATATATAATTTATTCATGAGAAAATCATTATTATGTGTTTATAATATTTATTTCATATATCTTTCAGTCTTTTCATTTTAAAATGAATGGAGTGTTCATGTGTACATACGAACTACCCTCTAAAAACCGATGTAATAAACCTTTAAAACTATAAATATTAGTGTCCAATTTATATGTTGATAATTAATATATTGTATATTAATATCCTAATAAATATTTTGATGTTTATGGAACCCTAATCAAGATGACAGGACCATAACTTCCAAACAAAAACATATATGAAAAATAAAATAGTTAACATTGGGAAATAATTATTTAAACAAATAAATATTAAAAAATTGTTGTTGTAATAGTATAAGTTTATCATATAAAATAAATAAAACATTAATAAGACTCTTCTAAATAATTATGAAAAATTTAGAAACATTATACAAGAGTTTAGAGTGCATACAAATAATTTCATTCTTAAGTTGTGGATTTCTAGTCTCACATTTTCTTCTATGAGACACATGCAATTTTTAAAACATGTTTCATATTTATGAGTGTATATAAAATATATTTAATATATTTAATCATTAATATAATTATATTGAGTGTATTATAATTTTACATTGAATTTATTTCCTTAATGGTGCTTATGATTCCAATGTTACCATTGTTGAAATCATTTTATTTTACAATCAAAGATTTATTGGGCTTGTTTATTATAAAATATTTAATGATGAAATTATATGATATAATTATAAAAAAATATTATACAATTTCATATAATTTTATTATAACTATAAAATATTGTTTTTCTTTGCATTTTTTAATCCCTATGTACCCAAAATTCTTGAAGAACCCTTTTAATTATAATTAACATATTTTTTCAATTAAGTTGGGAGAATTTCCATTTACATCCATATTTTCATTAAAATACTTTTAGTAATATTTTTATCACTATCCAATTATATTTTTATTCAATTTTTACCCATGTTTGGATTTATATAAAATGGACTAAAAGGGAAATTATTTTCATTTTCCAAAGGATGTGATTTTTACCAAATGTGCACCATAGAAATTACCTTTCCAACCCTCAAAACTACTATTTTATTTTAGGTTATGTTGAAAATATTAAATGGTTATTTTAAAAGAATATTTTATCTTAATATTCTTGAAATGTATATATTTTAAATAATTTATTTTAAAAATTATTGGAAATATTTACCAATAAATGTTCTAGTGAAATTTTAGAGTTATTTTATTCTATAAAATCATCTTTTTATGTTACATATGATTCACTAAGATTTTTCTCCAATGATATAATTAATACTATTTCTCTATAAGGGATATTAAATTTTATGATTAAATATTTATGAAACACTATTTCCTTTCAATGTGAAAAATTACAATGAAGTGATAATTGTTTTCAATATCATGTGAAATTGAATTGAACAAAGTATGATTATGTGAAATATGGGTCCATTATAGCCATAAAATGAATTGATTGATTTCTAATGTTTATTACATCAATGGGTATATGGAAATTTATCCCAAGAATGAAATAATGTACATGGGAGGTTATCTGATGACCAAAGACAATATACAGTTGATCAACCTAAGTCCAACTTATGATTAATGTATGGAAAAATAGCCATGAAAAAAGATTATATGATTATGAATTTTCCACAATTCATGTCACTCAATCATTATTATTTTTTTATGTTAATTAAATTTTCTCATGCATCAATATATTTTATTATTTTATGATTATTATCTTATGTAATGCCAAATACTTATTCCATGATTATTGTTTATGATATATATCTTATTGTGTATTATTTTATAATGTTAAGATCATGATGTCGTACCCAAATTAATAACTTATTATCACATAATTTTATCAAATTTTATCACCCATATCAACTCTCAGTAATAATTTTATTGTTCCCTTTACTTTTCATCCTTTCATCAGAAAATGAAGTTATGTTTTACATAGGGTATTGAAAATAAGTTCACCAAGTGAGAATAAATTTTTGGTATATGTTAATGATATTTCACAATATAAAATGACTATTTATAAAGTATAAAAATACACTAAAACGTTATATTCATTAAGAAATATTTTTTTTGAAATGTATTTAATATTGATAAAAAATTATATAATATTATTTCATGTTATGTTTGGGTTTCCTCATGTGTGATGGCTAGTAACATACCCATGTAGAATCCTTGATCCACAAGGATTTTGTAAAGCATTATAAGAATCCAATTAAATCTTTTTGAATGACATAACCAATAAAATTATGGTTATTAAATAGAAAAAAAATTAATGACGACTTCTTATAATTGAGGTACATGCACTAAAATAGAAAAGAGAAATAAAATATTTAAACAACATAAAAACATAAATCCATGAAATATCTCAACACACCTCTAAATACAACCATAGAAAAACACCCTACATTAAATCACCTCATATCCATATATATAAATTATACAATGGATTAAAATAAAGTAAGAAATAAAATATTATCTAAATGATGTAATATTTAAAGAAGATACTAAAAATTAAACAACCAAATTACCTCCGTATCACTCCATGAGTTACCATCCAATCCTGAAATTATAAACTCTCTAAAAATGATAACAAGATGATATATAAAAAATTAAATATTAATATAGGATTGAACATGATTATTTTTAATAGGAAAAATCATTCCAACCAAGTTGAATACCATTTAATAAAAGATTTATTTTAAGCTAGATTGAAAATATTGCTATAAAATAGGTTTTTTCATTTCATAAGAACATACAATATAAAACATCAACACTTAGAGAATTCAATTTTTCTATTTATTTAAATTAAAATTATCTATTATAAAAACTCCATTTGTCTAAACCACTAATATTTAAAAAAATACTTTTGGAAACCACATTCTGGAAAAATTCAGAAACCACCCTTTTCATAAATGTTTGGATGAAATAATGTAAGTGAACCAGATACAAGGACCCTAATAATTAAAGTGATAGAAGAATATAAATTCTTGGAATTTAAAATAACTCAATAATAAACTAACAAAAAATTAGAAAAATATAGGAGTAATCACCATGAAGAAATTTTAGGGAAATAATTTTTAGTGCATTCCGTTATATGACACTGGTATTCTTAGTGATTAGAACACCAAAAACGGTTCTCAGGCATGATCCACTATTTATGATCTTTCCAATGTCAAAGTGGTAAAAAAAAATCCATGTCATATATGGTATAGGTAGTGTTGTAGCATTCATCAATGTCTAGGTGGACATACCTAGACCTAAAATACTTATCTTTGTCATCCCACCTAGGTACAATAGGTTCCCCTATGCTGACAACATGTAAATAAACATAGTATAAACCATTCAATTTATCAAATTACATATGAATATTTAAAATATAATAACTAGAACCGGATATAGTACATTATAAATTTAATTGAAAAATACTATTGACTATTATTTTTAAATTCACAAGGGTTCCCTCTATCATTATGAACTTATATGTTTTCACATTCTCACACACTTTTACCTTATTACACAAACTCAAATATTCCCATGTGAATATTTACATATGTATATACTCAATTATATTTTTGTAATATTAAAATATTTCCAAATACATTTAGAAAAAATTTATTTTTATTGAAAACAAATAATAAAAAAATTATCAATAAATGTCATTTCAATTATTATATAAAATTCAAAATAAATTTTATGTTAAAATTGATAATTCCCTTTGAAATAGAAACAACCTTTTTTGAATCACAAAATTCTTTAATAAGGATCATTTGGATATTTTTTCAAACAAATGTGGTGGATGGTTTGTTAAAATAGTTATTCAACATATTCCCCATTTAAAAATTACTTTTCATCAAATTAATGAAAAAATTTAGAGATGATTTTAATTTTAAATTACTCTCAAACACAATTTATACCAATTTTATAAAATAAAATAATAACATTAAAATTATAGAAATCATGGTTCTAAATTTATTGTTCCAATCATTAGTAAAACCAACCCAGATATCTCAATATTCTCTAACTATGGTCCTCCTCTACTTTAATCAAGAAAAATTAAACACATATGACTGAGGGAAATAATTTTGACATAAATATACCCAATAACAATAATTCCATAATAATATCAAAAAAAATACCCACATAGGGTTTGGCCTATAAGTACAAAATATAAGGGAATAATGAGAAGAGAAAATAATTAAGAGTAATAAGGGAAAGGAGGGAGAGAAGCCCTAAAATAAGAGAATCGCACTTGAAATGATAAGTATAAGAGGATAGTGGAGGAGTTTTACACACATGGGGAGAGGGGGGTTGTCCATGTCATATGGGACTGGTGATATGGGATATGGTAATATATAAGAGCTAAAAAGAATGGTGAGGAAAAAAATTAAAAAATTAAAATCCTAGGATTTTCCCATTTTTTTGGCAATATTGGTTTAAAAACTCAACAACAACAATGAAAAATGGTTATGTTGATATTATAGATTAATTTTCATGATCACTTCATACTTTTTGGAATTGTTCATGCTAATTGTTATATAGGGAAAATCATTAAAAATTTCAAAAATGTGAAAATACTATATTCAAAAATCAATGGAAATTTTTTAACATCATAGATAAATAAATTAATAAATAAAAGAAAAAACTTTGAGAAAAAAGTCTCCACATCATATTTCATTCATCCATTATAATTTATCCAAATTAAAATGGATGAGTCAAAATGGAAATCAATTATATGAGTCGTTTAGATTCCAAATAAGATTTCCAATTCAATATAATCTGATCTAGGTCGACACAACTAATATATCTTCAAAGCAGCAAACATCCTGTTATGGCAAAGGAAAAACTCACACATGAATGTTTCCAAAAACATATGAGGGAATAGATACCCATAGCGGGTCTCCCAACATTTATGAAATTGAATAAAACACTTTATCTATACAAACAACAAGAATATCATGAAAATACAATTATAAAATAAAGGAAAACACTAATGACATAATAATCCCCAAACACGGTCACTTACCCTTAAAAAATTCAAGATAATAAAATCCAAGTTTCCATAAAAACCTGATATTACTCTATTAAGGACCTCAAATAGTAAATAATTACTAAATAATAAAACCATAGAAACACTCCCATAATCACCTGATAGGAACCATCAAGCTAGTCACTATTATCCTTAGATGGGTAAGGAAAATGGAGGAGGTATCAACTATGAAAATTTAAATTAAATCATTTGGGGTCAAACCATAGGTCAAATATCAAGGGTTTTATAGGTTTGGATACCAAAGACACAACCTGTGGTGACCTCACAATATTAAACACACCCTCTCTATTGTTAAAACATTATTTGTATAATGTCATTCCAAGACGCCATAGAATCCCACACCATGGGTTTTCCAATGAATAATTAATTTGAAATAAATCTCACTACAACAATTGAAACACATAATCCATTAAATACACAAAAAAATAAATATAAAAATATTAAAACACAATTAATCACAATCAGCCATGACCCATCGAGCTGAAAACCAACAAAATATGATCTCTGATACTTGAAAAATGTTTGTCATCACTATGGGAGTGATTATTAAAAAATGGAAGAATAAATGATCCAATCAATTATATTCAAATAAAATATCACAACTACCCAAAAAAAAGCAACGAAATAAAAACCCAAAATAATTAATTATAATTACTATTCAGTAAAGTAAAAACACTTGAACAGATAGAGGATATCCATTTTGAAATTTTTGAAATCACTACCTTAAATTTTAATGTTTAGATATTAATTTGGAAACTCATTTAATACATTATGGTATATTTATTGAAAACTAATTTAATTTAAAAAATATCAAATTCATTTTATATTTTCTGGAAATAATATTTATGTGTTTAAGAACCAACATTTTTTTTGAAATCCTGTTTTTCAAAAATAATATTCCAAAGAAAATTCATTCACTAAAATATATATGGTTAAGAAATCATTGAAATAATTTAAAATCTGAATTCCACTATTTAAAATATTTAAATATTAATATTTACATTTAGGAATCTAAAAAACCTACATGAAACCTAATTTAAAATTTGATATTTTACTTTAAAAAAACTTTTTACTCTTTTCTAAATATATAACCCATTTTGATTCATTTTAGAATAACCCCCCTTTTTCTAAACCCCTCTGTTTCATTTGTAAACCAAATTTAACCTCATAAAATTAAGTTGTTAAATTTTAAACTTCAAATAGGAAAGAAACCTTCACCATAGATTAATATTCCTTAAAAAATTTCTCCTCCTTATATACCTTTATCAATTTTCAAATCATCAATCATTTTTATTTCGAAACTGAAACATTCCAAACAAAACTCATAAATTTAATAAAAAATTCAAATCATTATATATGAGGTACTACATGTTATTAATGACAAAGTTAAATGGTTTATAAGGTCATGTTATAATCATGTGAGCTCCACTGATATTCTTGATGAATAGTGCAGTCTTGGTCCATGTCGTTTTCTTGGTTATACGAGCTCACCATGTGACAGCAGTTGATCAAATAATTTTAGAACGTAAAACTGAAATTATTTAAACAATTTAAACATAGATAACTTTAACCAAATTTAATTATAATGAATGATAAATAAAACATAGAATATGAATTCATATACCAACACCCAATGGTTACTCAAATCTCTTCAAGAGCAACAGTGACCAGTCACCCATCGATCGATTACATGATGATCTCAATTAATCATAATAAAATATACCAAAATTACACAAATAAAAATGCTGGAATAAGAACCTAGTTCCACATAGAAACTATATTTATGATAATATTTTATTAATGAACCAACCTGGGTTATCCATATATTGTGTACCCTATCTATACAGTGACAAACTATAGGGGAATTCACGATCCTCTTAGGCTGAAAAAAGTGTGATATAAATAAAATGAAATCATTGAAGCTGATCTACCCCTCAAAATTGGAGTTAATAATTCACTACTGAAATTTTATATATTTGTGATGGGCTATTTGCAATGGAATACCATTGCAAAAACTATTTCACAACAGGGTCTGGTTGCAAATAGATCATTGCAGAAAACAGCATCGCAACTAGTATTTTGTGTGACAGGTCGTCAAAAAAATACTACTTGGGACATGAAGTGGTCTCATCACAAATAGATGTCGGATTAAATACTTTATATATAAAAAAACTTTCACGATGGGCCCATCTCAAAAAGTATTTGCGGCAACAAACCATCCCATCGCAAATAACTTATATGTTATAAAACTAGTGTGACGAGCCTGTCACATCAAATTTATTGTGACAATCAAGCATCCCATCACAAAAACTATTAATATATATATATATATATTCTATTTGCGATATGCCCCCATCGCAAAATGCCCCGTCACAAATACTAATTAAAATAAAAAATATATTTTTTTGATTAACGAAAAAATAATATTAATATTATTAAAATAATAAAAATATTAAAAAATATTAAAATTCTTAGTATTTGGAAATACTTAAAAAATAAAAAAAATAATAAAGTTATGATTAGTGAAAAAAATATTATTAATATTATTAATTAATAAAATATATTAAAATTCTCAATATTTAGAAAAAAAATATAAAAAAATCATAAATTATTATTATTATTATTAGTAAAATAAGAACATGAAAAAATATAATACTAATAATAAATATTAAAATATAAAAATATTTTAAAAAATATACAATATTGGAACAAATATAAAATACAGAAATTGTAAACAGTTAATATTAAAACAAATGTTTGATTCAAATTTTTTTAACAGAGCAAAAAAATCATTAGGGGGATAGTCTTCTGGAGGAGCTGGAGGAGCAGGAGGAGATGATAGAAGAAACTCCATCCCTAAACTACGATTCAGAAGGCACATGAAATCTAACTGCTAATGTGGCTACTACATCCATCGTCGTATTTCCTCCTTGTGATGTTGTTGCTGCTTCCATCGACACATGTCCTCTTATTGATGATACTACTACAGAAACATCTCCTCCTGCTACTTCTGTAAACTCATTATAAGCTCAGTTTGAGCTCGTAACTGCTCATAATACTGTAATCCAGAAGTTGATGCCTCTCCATGAGATCCTCTTGAGTTGGATGCTGTTATCGCAGAGGTACCATAATCAGTCCTGAGAGTAAAATGAGAGATGATACCGACTACTCGGCCCTTCTCAAAGGCATACTGGTTCGCATGCATCCATGTTTCCTAATCAAAATAGTGGGAACCAGTCTGATCATCCATCTCGACCTGACTCTCAGACTGTGTATAAGATGTCGTGACCTCATATGAATCCATCAGTTTAAATTGGATATTAATATATTGAAAATAATATGTGCATTTAATTTTAAAACTAGAAAAGAAATAATACTGACCATAATCTGATGCTGGTGATCAACTCTAATCTCCCCAATGGATGGATCACTATACATCCTCTAATAAACATCATAACCCGTAATATCGTGATGCTCAAATATTCATATGAATATAAAATAAAATACTTATACATAATGTTATATAAAATATTTAAAAAAGATACTTACTAGATGCTCTCAATGTGTACTGAATGTACAACTAGCAGCTCGATGTGTCACCTCCTGTCTCCCCCAGTTCTACCATCCCAATTGAGATCTTATCTAAAATCCACCACTCAACTGGTGTGAACATAATCTGTACCAAATTTGAGATGAAATATACTCTGGTCGGTTGGCCCTACATGACTCATCAAATATTGTCGCTCCTGCTTTCTTAATGGTTGTCCTTCTCAAATTGTACAAAAACTGATTAAAATGCTCATGCATAGACACCTTCCTTGACTTGTGGATAGCGCCACACAAGTAATCATTAATGGGATACCATAAACCCTAAAAATAATTTATAATATAATGTAATTAATGAAAAATATTTATAAATAAATATTATTTATTTCTTTTTCATCCAATGATTGAACATTCCAATCTATACATCAATGGGAATATGTTCCCATGTGAACTATGGCCATGAAAAATAATTGTGCATGATATCTATCCCATATCCAATAGCTACATGCGTAAATCTGTGAAAAAAGAACAAATAATCAAATAATTAGTTTTTTAATAAATTAATGAAACCTAACTAAAATGAAGAGGTTACCATACCTCTGCGTGCATAGATCAAAATCAGGATGTGGGTGTCACTTGGGGATATGGATAGGAATCATCAATCGCTCAAGACCACGCCCCCTCCACATACCCCTTCAACCGCCATTAGCCTAAGGGTCAGGTGATCCCAAATCATCATCAACCCAAGGTTGCTCAACCTCTTCCAACTCACGAAATAGATAAGGGTCCATCTAAAACAGAAAATTGTTTTTGTTAGCAGATTGTTGAGAATAACTATTATATATTGATTTAAATTATTTATGATTATAACCAGCATTTAATTACTTTGATGATGACCTTCATCATCATCTTCATATCTGATTATGACATTGTCTCCATATTCATCATTGTTGTCATAAATATCTATATGAGTTCTAGTTTTATCATCTCTTTCAACTTAAAATTCATTTGTAACATCATTAACATCATCCTCGCCATCAAACCTTAATCATGTGGCGTCATCATCGATATTCATGTCTCATTGTGAAAATAATGGATTTTGAGTAGTCTCTTAAAAATTTTCAATTCCTTTTACATCATCGAAACAACATTCACTTTGATTAAACTGATTTTCCAAAGATTTCGTTTTTACTATGCTCCACCAATCAATCATGTCTCTTGAAGTAGAATAGTACATTCCGTAACATATTTTATGTCCCTGTTGAGCTAGTAAAAATTGTTCATTTACTACAAGAAGGCTTTTAAATTTTACATCGATGATTCCATGAATCAGATGAACATGAAAGCATCTCTCAGTATCTGACCACTAACATTTAAAAATTATTTGGTAATATTTTCCTGGATAACAAAGTTAAATAATTTCATCTAGCATGCTATGAAACTCATATTCAGTTCCTCTAGGATGTGAAAATCTCAAGAAAAATCCACTGTTCATTTTTTTTATATTCCCCATATGCACGTGTATGAAATCAAAAACCATTCACCACATACGCATTGTAAGATTTATCCATTTTGGATGGTAGGTTAGATAGTAAACACAATCACTTATCAATTTTACCAACATGTTGAGACACCTAAAAATATGTAAAACAATTATTCATATAATAAATAATTAATTTAACTGATATGTAAAACCATTAATAATTTATGATACCATTTTTTGAAACCATTTAGAAAATTTTTATGTCGGCATTTTTCAAGAGCATCTACTGCAGTTTGTGGAAGTTGTTTCTTAATATGATTATAAAATAACCTACAAATATAATATGTTTATTTACTATAACATAAATTATAGAATATGTGATAGAAGCACTCAGATGAAAAAGGATGTCATTTCTTGACAATTGATAAGAAGATATGTATGAGCTTTGTGATGTTCAACATCTGAAATCCATCGTTCATGAACTCCACTAAATCAATGCTCTGGCAGATTAAAAACTGATAATTTATTTTCCACTTCATCATCAACATTCCCCTCATTCTATCCCATGCAGTTGTGTTTTGAGGGATATCCAGATTCAATATAATAAGAGCAGAAAACAGAAATTTCCTCTTGGAAATAAGCTTCTGCAATCGAGCCTTCAACGGATGCTTTGTTACGTACTTTTTTCTTCAATTTTTTCATGCATCTATCGAATGATTACATCTATATAAACATTACTGGACCTAAACATTTACCTTCAGGTGTCAAATTTAACATCAAAAGTTCCATTGAGTCAACGAAATAAAACAGGAAGATTTTTTCCATTTTACATATAATGACAACAACGTATTCTTATAGTTCACTTAGTGCATCATAGTCTATTTTCGCCACACAAATGTCCCAAAAAATATGATATTTATGTAATAGAATCCAAATTCATAGAATTCAGCAGACCTATGAATCCAATCGGCATATGTCTTTCCATTATAACATGAAAATCATGAAATTTTAATCTGGTTATATGAACATTCTTAAAAAATCTACCCAAATTGGAAGCATAACCATATAGAAGTCTCAAATATGAAATCCACTAACAAAATTATAAGCGAATCTCTTTGTACAGTGTATAAGATTATTTTGGCTTCATTAACATCCGTGATATGACATTTTTAAATAGTTCAAGTTCTTGTCATCTACAAATTTGAGAAATATCTAATCATGCCTTTATACTATCTTTGACCTTACCTAGTGTATCCAAAACTATTTGAAATAAATTATCAAATTAGTTATCCTCCATATGCATGAAATTTAACATGTGGCAGGCCAACAAATCAAACCAATATGGATGATCCCAAAAAATGCTCTGTTTTATCCAATTATGTTTTTTCCCAAAGTATTGAATTTTCTGTTGGTTTACTGTTGTCCAAAATGTGATGGGAGGTAATGAAAATACAACTGATTTTAACTCTCTACCTGAGATAATTATTGGAGTTTCATCCTTTAAAATTTTTCTTTTTCTAAAATGATATTTGTTCCTCTAAAAAGGATGATTAGTTGGAAGAAATCAGAGATGACAGTCAAAAGAGCATGGTTTTTTTCCATTGACAATCATAAAGGATTTGTTGACTTTCATAGAGCAAGGAAATGATTTTTAAATATGTGTACTCTAGCCAGATAACATGCCATATGCTGAGAAGTCACTAATCATCCACATCAATGTAGCTTTAATGTGAATTTTTTTTACAACAACATCATATGTACTAACACCATTACTCCACAATGAATTTAACTCATCAATCAATAGTTTCAAATCAATATCAATATTGTTTTGTGGATGTCGTGGGATTAATTATGTCAAAAAGATATAGGGATCTTTCATCAACATCCAAAGAGTTAAATTGTATGGAAATATAAAGAAATGACAACACGAATACAAACTACCATAAGAATCAAACAGACAGAAACCATTAGTAGAATGACCCAATCACACATTTTGAGCTCTTAAAGAAAAAGACGGATTCAGTCGGTCAACATATCTCCATGGATCACCATATGATGGATGACTCAAGATTTTATCGGTTTTAAATCTTGGTTTTGTGCCATGAAATCATTGACGTTGTGTTCGGAGACAAAAATAAACACTACATCCTGGGTGTAAGGGGGAAATATCTCAACTATTTAAAAAAGAATCGATCAATACATTCCCGGTTGAGATTTTATATACCTCGATTTTCCACATGTGTGACAACTATCCAATGACTAATTTTCCCTAGAATATATGATGAAACCATTTTCTCATGCATGAATCATTCAATGACTAAGACCCAGATTACGAACTATCCTCTTTCTATCATAGTAATTTACAGGTAACACATTTTCTTTTAGGCATCAATGTTCTAACCAAAGATAATATCTGATCAAAATAGTTTTTTGACATTTCATTATCCGATTTATTAGCCATAAAATTTTCAACCCCTACTAATTTTCTTATACAGTAACCAGGAAATAATGCATCCTCAACCGTCCTCAACAACTCATAAAATTCAGAATGTGCCAACACAAAAGTTAAATCAATATCATCTGGAGTTTCAGTTTTTTGAATAGATGGACTTGCAATATCTCGTACTAAATATTGAAACTGTGATGGATTCGGAATAAAGTGTCTTCTTTGGAATAACATTCACCGTGTTGATACCAAAGAACATAATCTGGATGAAAACTAAACTGCAAGAGAATTCATACAACCTTGGAAAATGTGACAAATGTTTTTAGGACACATTTCTTTCAAGGACACTACATTGTGCCTTTTGAAACCAATTCTGGTTTTGTTGATAAAAATGGAATGAAAGATTCAAAACCCTCAATATATAAATGTTTAAACGAAAACCGTTTGGATTGCTGCGCTCATTTATCCGGGAATGACCATCTAATAATTTCTATTTTCGTCTTCCTTGTTCCAAAATTTTCTACAAAATATAAAATCATTACTATTTTGAATAATTTGAAATTATAATAAGATTATCTAAAAAAAGAAGATAAATAATTAAAACTACATCTTAATAATTACCATTAATTACGGGCGACATAATTTCTAGTGGATTGGTGACTGCTCTTTTGTCTGAAGGCTCATTTACTTGCAAATTTCTCACACTGAAATCAGAATGAAGAATATTCTTTGTGGAACACATATTTATTCTTGTGCAAATTAAAATGTATAAGCATACCTCCAAAAAGATTCTTCATTGTTATTTCATTGTGAGAAAGATGCAAGTAAATAAGCGAGCAGATAGAAGAGCCCCCTTTTCATCGATAAATCATCTTCCTGCAACTGTCACCATCTAAAAACAATATGAAAATTGTGGTCCTACGAATGCATATTCAAACTCATGCATATGAGATTAGATATTCATACATAGAATCAGACTTTTCATAATTTTTTGAGTCGGTGAGAGTTGAAAGGAGATTTGTTGAGAAAATAGAGTGCTTCCAATCCAGTGGAAAGTGTACCAAGTTATTACAAGTTACTAAAATTTATTACAATTTATTACAATTGATTTTATTCCTAATTATTCCAAATTATTCCTAATTGTTGAAAATTATTCCTAATTATTCCTAATTTTTCCTATTTTTCATAATTATTCTTAATTATCCATAATTATTCCTAATTACTCTTAATTAATCTTAATTATTTATAATTAATTATAATTATTCTTAATTAATCCCAAATATTGCTAATTAATCTTAATTAATCAAAATTATTGCAAAATATTTCTAATCAATCCAAATTAATTCTAATTTTTATTATTATTTATAATTAATTCTATTTAGTCTGAATTGATGCTATTTAGTCCTAATTAAGGTTATTTAGTCCTAATTAATGCTATTTAGTCCTAATTAATGATTTTTACTCCAATTTACTGCAATTTACTGCTATTTAGTCCAAATTTGTGCTATTAATTATTAATTATTCCTAATAAGTTTTAATTAGTCCTAATTAGACATAATTAGTGCAAAATATTCCTAATTATTTCTAATTAGTGCTATTTATTGCTAATTATTGCTAATTATTGCTAATTAGGGCTAATTGTTGCTAATTATTTCAAATTGTTCCTTATTATTCCTAATTGGATCTAATTATTTATAATTATTTATAATTACTTCTAATTATTGATAATTATTTCTAATTGTTGCTAATTATTTCTAATTATCACTAATTATTGATATTTATTGGTATTTATATCTAATTATTTCTAATTATTGAAAATCATTGCTAATTATTTCTAATTATTCATATTCACTACTATTTATTACTACTTATTACAAATTATTAGTAATTATGCATATTTATTAATAATTATTACTAATTATTTCAAATTATTACTAATAATTATTAATTACTAAATATTATTACTAATTAAAACTAATAATTACTAATAATTACTAATTATTACTAATTATTACTAATTAGTACTAATTATTATTAATTAGTACTATTTATTACTATTTATTACTATTCATTACTATTAATTACTATTTTTTACTATTTTTTACTATTTTTTACTATTTTTAACTATTTATTACAAATTATTAATAATTATTACTAATTACTTCTAATTATTACTAATTATTACTAATTATTACTAATTATTTCTAATTTTTACTAATTATTACAAATTATTACTAATTACTACTAATTATTTCTAATTATTACAATTTATTAATATTTATTACTATTTATTACTATTTATTACTATTTATTAGTATTTATTGATGTTTTTACTATTTGTTACAATTTATTGATATTTATTGGTATTTGTTTCTATTTATTTCTATTTATTGATACTTATTGATAATTATTGATAATTATTTCTAATTATTGCTATTTATTACTATTTAGTTCTATTTGTTTCTATTTATTGCTAATTATATATATTTATGGCTATTTATTTCTATTTATTATTATTTATTGCTAATTATTTCTACTAATTGCTATTTATTGTGAGTTATTGTAAGTTATTGTTATTTATTTCTAGTTATTGCATATTATTGCTAATTAAGGTTATTTATTACAATTTCTAGCTATTTATTAATAATTATAACAAATTTTTACAAATTTTTACCAATTATTCATAATTATTTGTAATTATTTGTAATTATTCATAATTATTGCTAATTATTGCTAATTATTGCTAATTTTCGCTAATTATTGTTATTTATTGCTATTTACTTCTATTTATTTCTATTTATTGCTATTTATTTCTCTTTATTGCTATTTATTTCTATTTATTGCTATTTATTGCTACTTATTTCTATTTATTAATATTTATTCATATTTATTTGTATTCACTCCTAATCATTACTAATTATTCCTAATTATTATTGTTTATTACTAATTATTACTAATTATTCCTAATTATTACTATTTATTACTAATTATTACCAATTATTTCTAATTATAACTATTTATTACTATTTATTACTATTTATTTGGGATGACAAAACAATTTAAGTATATCTTAATTAGAATTAATCAACAATAATTAAAATTAATATTAAAAAATGAAATAAATACTAAATTAAATAAAACATCAATACCTTTAAACATGACCTCTTATAATTGTAGACGGCTTCATAACTTAATCGTAAAAAATGATATAACTCTCAAAAATTTTGACTCTAAAATTACAGTTTAGAGAAGGAGAGGAAGAAGAAATTCAGAAGGGAAGAAAGAACAGATGGAGATATATAGGTTAGATTAGTTGCGACAAGACTATTTGCGATGGGATTCTCGTTGGTAATAGAAGCTATTGCGATGGGTCCCATCACAAATCCCTTCGGCCGCATTAATTACAGCCGGTAGTTAAAATGTTATTTGCAACGGGGCCCATCGTAAAAAAGTAACCTCCCGACACACTATTTTGGATGGGACAACATTCCGTCGCAATAGGTTTTTACCAACACCGGTTATTTGCGACGGGGCCCATCACAAATTCCCTCAAGGGGTTGTACTAGTTGCGGTGCGGGATCCCCCGTCGCAAATAGGTCTTACTGGATCCCTGTATTTGCGATGGGCGGTGCCTACCCATCACAAATACCCTCTTCGACAGACTATTTGCGATGGTAATAAATCTCGTCGTAAATAGTCCGTCTAAAAAATTGGTTTTCCCTTACTGATTCATAGGAAAATTGGGATGAATTATACGAACTTCTGAGGTTTAGGCTCCAGTTGAGAAGAAGCGATATATAAAACTAAATAAAAAATAGAACTTAAATTTTTTTTTTCAGGTCACCTCCAAGTCATCCCATGGAAACATCAACTAATATCCTTTTCCTTGTCTCCATTAAAACAAAATGAACAACTAATTAAAGGAAGGGAATTTATGAAAGACTCAATAGGATGATATAATAATGAAAAAATAGTATAAAACAAAAAACTAACCTCATTTCTACTCCTTAGTAACTATCTAGTATTGAATGGATACACACTACAAGATCATTCATAAGTTAAAATAGAACATAAAAGTTAAATAAATATATATATATATAGTTGACCACATGATAATTTATAGATGGTTAGCACATAATTTTCCACATGTTCAGCTTTATTAAAATACCCAATTCACGCTATTTGGGAAATATAGATAGAAAATTGGTTTTTCGTTTCAAAATTATTTCAAAAATAACATCATTTAAATTTTAATTTTTAAAAAAAATTTACACTAATAAATCACATAAAATAACTTCCATCACTCTACTTCAATCCTATTGAAAATTTCCATTTTAAAAACGCATTTTTTTAATATTTTACAAAGAATAATTTTCAAGTATTATTAGAAACAAATTAAAAAAATGAACAAGAGCCAATGTACACAATACGTAACGTGGGGAAGAACCTAAATAAAAGTTCGTGAATGGAAGTGACTACTAAATCAAGTAAGAATAATAATAATTTAATAGTATCCACCATGGGGAAACCCAAGGGAAACTAATGTCGGGTAACATCATCCAAGGATCATTGTACACTCATTGTTCAAACCACAAAGTACTATTCACATTCTTGTGATAATAGGGAGGACCATTCCATTATCAAAATGGAAAAAAATACATACCAGATGGAGTTTAGATAGCATTGCAGCATCATCAAATGTATAAAGAGGATAAACCTACACCCAACACAGGTCTTCCCACCTAGGTACCAATGGTTTCCATGTGGTAACATCTTGTAAATCATCTCATTGCAGTCCATTAAATTTATAAAATAATACATTCCACTTTAAACAATTTTATTTCTCAAATGAAGGTGAAATATTTATGATACTCATTATGAAACATATCATGATAGGAAAATCAGGACAATCGGTCCATGAAAATTCACTATAGAATTTTACATTAAAAACTATTTAAAATCCATGTTTTAGTATCAATTGTTAATTCCCAATGGTTTCCTATATTATTATTCTCATATACATTTACACAAACTCACACATGTCTCTTATTGAACAATTTCACATATTCTCATGTGAATTTAGAAACACACACTCAAATATATATGTGTGTGTGGGTGTGTTTGAGTGTGTGTTTGTGTTTGTGCATGCATTCCCATGTATATTTGTTTGACCAATGAATACCTCAAAATATAGTTGGAATTACTAAATTTTTATTCATAATCTTTTTTGGAACCTACTATCAAAACATGGAATTTCAAGTATTTATTGAATATAAATTTAAAAACTAAGACCCATTTGCGAATTCCATTGTATGGCCAAAACATGTTTTTTAAATCAAAAAACCATTCATAAGGGTTATTCAAGAAATTTTTCAAACATATGGAGTGAACTATTCAACAATTTTTTTGACGCGTCTGAAATTAGAAATTTCTTCAATGTTGAAATTTAAATCATCTAAAAAATGGGTTTTAATCAAATAATGCCCAAAAATAGATAAATTGATCATTATAAATTAAAAGAATAAATTTTTAATTCAATAGATCAATAGATCTAAAATCAAATATCCATGCATGGGGTAATCCTACCTGGAACTCGCAAATTTATAATACGGATGTCAAACTCCACATATAACAAGTGAAAGTAACCTCACTAGATCAAAAGGGACTACAACCAAGTGAAACACACAATTAAAATAAATAAAAAATAAATCAGATAAAAACCACACCTAGGGTTCATCTGATAGCGTGGACAACAATTGTATATAAGGATAAAGTAAGATAGTTGAGGGGATGAAGGAGAAAATGGGATGTTAAGGAATAACCTATAGAAATCACAATGGAAATCATAGCGGGAGGAGGATGAGGAGGAGGGTCACCCACATAGGTATATGGGGTTGGATATGTAACATGTGTGGAGTGAGAGAGGGATGGGGAGGGGTCAATTTTATATTAATTAAACAAATACGTCATAATATAAAGTATTAAATATTAAATCCCTCGGTACGCCACAGAGTTTAGTCACATGTTTGGAAAAATGTCGTGCCGATAGTGAGCCCCTCATTGTATATCCGCTTGAAACCCATACTGGTGGGATACACCATTTTAAGAACAATACACCCAAAGTAAAAAAAATTGGGCTGTTTAAATTGCAATCTCATCTACATGATCACTTCACAGTTTTCCTAATAGTGTGGCCTAACCGTATGGCATAAAAAACTCATATTTTCTAAAAAAATAAAATAGTTGGTCCAAAATATGATGTTGATAATCTTAGGATCATAAATTAATAAATTAATATATAAAAATACTTATTATAGTGTGACAAGGAAGGTTTGAGACTATGTTCACATACAGATCTAATTGGAATTACAGAGAGATGTAATGGGTTTAAATAATCCATAAAGTGTAGGAAATATATGATTTTTCAAGTAGTATATCATATATTGTATGACTAGATGGGTTATTATTTATGTTTTTTCTATTTATTTTTAAAGGTTATTAATAATATAAATTGTAAAATTTTATACAAAATGGAATATCCACATTTCTTTTTTTTCATGTATGATGAATATGCACATAAAGTTTAATGATTGTTGACCTATCAAAGCGAACAATTGAATTGTATATATCAATTTCAATCATATATTATTATCGGTCATCATGAGAATTTATGTTTTTTATTAGGAATATTTTTATATGAGGATATAAAATATAATTAATAGTCATAAAATGTGTTATGTGGTGAATATCCCATGAGGTATACCACATAGAGTTTCATATCATAGGTTTGTTGTGAAATTAAGGTCCATGAATCAAATTTATATTGACACATAAGTTATGGTTGGTGAAATCATTAGCTTGAAAACTTTTATATTTTGATACCATGTTTATGCAAGCCTTGATTCTAAGCTAACTAAAGATGGTTGGGTAAATCGTTGGTCATATTGTCAGTTGTAGCATAATAAAGATGGGATTTATCATTTTATTTATTTGGTTTTACATTTAGACCATCAATTGAGATAGGACAAGGCAGTACATGACCATACCTAGATAAGATTCCTGTTGTTCTTATATATCGAATTGGGTTTATGTGATGTGTGTATGCATAAATGAAAATTAATCTATTTTTATTAATATAACTGGTCAATATATGCTCATAGAATCAAGAATGAATGTGTAGATATATTGTATTTATATATACTATACACTTTTTATTTCAATGTCTTAAAAAATGGATCATATAAAAATTCATGATTTTAGATGATGCAACTGGTTGATATATGTAATGAGAAACACACGTTTTGTGAAGATCATTATAGATTTTATTTTTGATTAAGTAGTTGTGATTATTTTCTAAAGCACACTTTTTATTATATTTTGTAATTTAGGGAAATATATTTAATTTTAATAATACAATTGATTGTGGGTTCATAAATTTTTCTTGACCAAATGGTGATTGATTTTGACACAAAATGTTTTACTTAATGTGTTTTAGATATTAACTAAATGATGTTTTTATAGTCATTAATAATTTAATTAAAAAGATGTAATATAAGGTTATGTTATTAAAAACAATATGACTTGTAGAAATAGATAAAATGGGTTTTTGATATGGTTTCAATTTTTATTTTATATGATCCAATATACAGTGATAGTGAAAAATACTATGAGGATTTACTACATGTGGGTAATAGTTGGAGATATACCCTAATTCCTAAACACAGTTGATTTGTTATTTCCTATATCATAATGTATATTTTAGAATTTTTTCGTGGTATGGAATATATAATAATAATAAATTTTAAATATATTAGTTTTTTCAAATAATTTGATATTATATAGGTTTATCATTGCTACTAACTTTGGCCTATCATATGGAATTCCATGTTTATATTATATGGAATTTATCACAATGTAGTATTAATTATTACACTATTAAATTTTAATATATGTGGAATGATAAAGGATAGAACATGAATCTTCCTTATTATGCTAATCATTGATTACTATGGTTTCTTAGGATTAAATTCATGGGTGGACATTTGATATTTGAATGGTTCTATGTGCTATAACATATTTCATTTCTTTATATATATTGTAACATATTCATAAATTTTATAGAAGGTTTAAGAGAGTCCTGAGGCCTTTATTAATATTCCAATTTCTATTGTGTTTGTTAATATGTTCCATCAATTATCTCTCCAAATTCACCCTTCATTCTCCTTTATTATCTCCGATGAGACACTATCATTTCATGGACAAGAAGAGTCAACTTCCCTTGTGATTATTTATTTTGTAAAACCCATGTATATAAGATATAAAATATATTTCATCGAATACCTATATTGTATCTTCATCAAACCATTATTATGGATACAATAAAACATTCTTAACTAGTGAAAGGTAAACAATATTATTTATTTTGGAATATTTTTGGGTTTAAATTTTTTTCATGGAAGATATTGGGTTCTTGAGTTCCATTTATTTTGAATTAACTAATTAAGTATTAATTAATTTTTATATTCAAAATAATATATCATTATCACACCCTTAAATATAATTATTAAGGATTCACATCAAAATTATCATTAATAAATCTCAAATAAACAATATAATAAAAAATTAATGGATTGAGATATAACTTCTAGTAATGGGTATCATATGCCAAGAGACTTCAACACATCCGAATAATAATTATGACATTAATATGTGAACATAAAAACGAAATTATTTTAATTAAAGTAAAAAACCTAGGATATTATAAATAAAATTACCTTTTGTAATGAATAAATTATTTATAATTTTATTTAGTTATATAAAACACAAACACTACTTTAGTAATATTGAATTTTTATTAAGTTACATCCTATTAGATTTGATATACTATTATGTATCACAATCATTTGTAATAAATCCATTTAATAGTGATAGTATTATTAGTATATATATAATGGGTTCTGATAAAGTATAATTGACCATGATGAAAGAATAGACGACCTCGACCCGGAGGATAACACCCTATGAAACCCATTTATTAGAGCATCCAAGAGATTTTACATCTCTAGGATTTTCCCATGACCAATTCCATGCTAGAAATAAACAAATAAAGCAAGAGAGAAATCATTTTCGGGAGAAGATAAAATTTGTTTAAATAATGACCCAAACCATGTTCCTCAAAGCATCCCATGAAAATCACACCATCAAACTCCTTACCATTTGGGAATTTTATTATGTAATAAATGGATTTGTATTTAGAACCCAATAGTATGTATTTTTATAATATATTTTTAATAAAATAAATATTTTTTATCATGTATCTTTATTATTATAAATATTAAATGATTATAGAACGAGTTTATAGAAAATAGATTTCGATAAGATGGAACAAAAATTACATTTTTAAGAAATTTCCAATTTAAATAATGAAAATACATTTTAATGAATACAAGAATATTGAAAATAAATAATATTTTAAAAAATTAATATTTAAATAAATTTTAATAAATATATATGATAATATAATTTTATGAATTCTTGTAGAACTTTTTATTGGCCATAAATATTTTTATGTCAAAAAACTATAATTTTTTTTAAAAATATTAATTTTTTATTTGAAAGTGTAAATTATAATACATATATAATTAATTTGATAAAATAAATATTTATTCAAAAAAGTTTACATCAAAATTATCAAATTTTATTTTTTAATTATTTTTTGGAGCCAATACTTTTTTCAGTTAAAACTAAATAGGGTATAGATATATGGTGTGTATTATGAAATCATAATTATCCAAAAGTGATGTAATATATTCTATATGTGGTATACACTATGAAATTTATATTTCTTATTTTAGAAAATGTATTAATGAGGATATTTTATTCATTTTAAAATTTCTTAGTTAATATCCCAAAACCAATATTATATTATATGATTTTAAAATAAATTCTTTATAACAATTACTCAATTACACATCACCATGGGGATTGATTTAATGATTTTTTTATTGAAGATATGAATGAATTAATATTTCTTCTCTGATTAGAAACTATTGGAAAATTAATGGGAAGGTTTTCAGTTTTGATTACTTTTTCATACTGAGTAAAAGAAATATGTTTTTGAATTAACAAAGAATTACCTGCTATTTTGATATATAAACCCAGCCAATAACCAATTCATATTACACTTATATAAATTTGATCATGATGTTATTATATCCATCCCTTCCAAGAGAACTCCCAAGGTTCCCTCAACCTTTCATGAAGCTCCTCCCCTGATTTTATAAGTTCCCTCTCAAGGAAATTGATCCTGTCATTCTCATCATTATTTCAGTGTGCCATTAAATTTATCATTATTCATTTTAGGTTTTGTTATTACATTCCCCTATTACATTTCTTTTTATTTAAATGTTTTTATATCTCCATTTTACTCCCATTCAAACCTTCCATGAATCATTATCTACCCACTTTATACTATTAAAATCACCCAACAATTTTCCATTCCTATCATTTTTATTGTGAATACCCATTCCCATTTTCACTAAAAGGTCTTCCACAAATATGTACCTACACATCTTTAATTGGGGACATCCATATTTGTTTCACACACTCCTTAATCATGGGAATAAAATTTATAAAATGTATCTTTATGTTGTAAGATCTATGTATATTATCAAAAAGTGACATGTGGGACGGAAATTATATATCCCTGTAATGCATCGATTAATGTTTAAATATCATGAAACTCCATGTATGGTGTGAAGGATGATATCATAATCACACTATATTATATATTAATTGAATTTATCCTTGAATTAAGTGTATTATGCCCAGTTTTAAGCTACTACCATAATCTTATTATTCATTTTTGGTATTATGTTATATCATGCCGCATTACCCAGAATTACGATCATAACCCATTTTATATAACGTTGATATTACTCTTGTCTAACATTTAATTATTTACCTTCTATTATAGTTTTTGTATTACATAACCTAGATTTATTGATCACCCCTTTCTTATGTATATCTTTTGGTAATCCTATGTAGTTTTAGAAGAATAATTGAATTTTAGGATAATGTTAAGGAATTTTTCAATAATATCATTATATTATTGTTTCATGTTGATAGAATATATATAAAATTTATCAAATACACTACTCATCATGATCTTCAATTATTGTATTAGTTCTACCATTATGTAAGAAATAATGAATTAAGGTGTATCTAATAAATGGGTTTTCATAGTTGGCATGAGAGAAAATCCTAGTTATATTTGGGTGTGGGATTATAATATTCTATGAAAATAAATAGGGATAAGAATAAATATAGGAATGAGTACTTAAATTTTAGTAAATTATATAATAAGTATTTTCCATGAATGTGCATCCCTATCAAAATTATCAATGGGATGTGGCTATGAAACCTACATACCTAGGGGAATTAATCTGGGAAGGGTGAATTGAGTTGGACTGAATTATCACATTGTAAAAAACAATGGGATATGGTCCAAGCATTGTTTGAAACTCTTTTAGGGACATTATTTGAGAAATTAAAAATATCCATATGACCCATTATTTAGGGAAAAAAATGACCATAAAAATTATTCTAGAAAATATATAATTGATAAATTATATTGAAATGAGGAAAATAACAATTTAATTAATATATTTCATTTATGAGTGATACCTTTAATGTTTCTAGTTTTTCATTTACAAGTTTAATAGTATTAGAAATATCCTCCGTACACCGATTTTATATGACATAAATATTTAGAAGTAGAATAAATTAGTGAACAAAATTCAAATAATTGTTTCACCAACATTAAATAACCAATATGGGTATGGTTATACACATTATTTCAAATCAATCATGTTTGTAGAAAAATTCAAACATGACCTCAAATCATGGATAGTGGGTTACCATTGAAGAAGTAAAATGAGTCAATAGTTTCATCCTAAGAATATAACTCATCCCCTATACATATATTTAGGATAAAGTTTTTATAAAACCTTATGATACACCCTTTGGTATAATATGATTTAATTCTGGGTCTGAATTGGGATTCCATAAATCATGTGAATTTAAATTGTAGAGAGAACGAAATCACAAAATATATCATTAATAATCCTATGTTTATATTATATCTTCAGGAGGAGGATGAAATTGTTTTTGAATAATCTTTTTAGGAATGGATATTGCTTCCTTTTGATCCAGAATATCTATCTCGAATTATTGATACTAAAAAAAGGTAATCCTTGATGAGAGACACATTATAAGGGAATTCATTTTATTGTTTCCTGATGAATTATTTGGACTTCCTGTAAGATGTGAGGTTGATTTCTTAATCAATCTCACACCATAAGATTTTATAATTTACAATAATCTAACTACAATGATCACTTTTTATCTTAAGTAAATATAGATATAGTTATAGAAGAATCTAGGTAATTGGTTTAAATTATCAAGTACATCACAATAGAGTGGACCTATCCTCATCATCCAGAATAATGATGGGTCAATGATCCTCTACATTGATTATGGAATGCTCAACAAGTTCATGATAAAGATGAATTATCATCTACAATATATTGATGGACTGTTCAATTAGCTACACGGAGTACATTATTTCCCTATGATAAAACTTCAAGTAGGATATTATCAATTAAATGTGAAGAAGGATGAAATCCCCATGACTAAATTTCGAACAAGTTATGGGGACTATGAGTTCAAGTTGATTCAATTTTCACTCAATTATACACATAAAATACTCATTATATTGATTAATAGATACTTTAGGGATTACCTTGAAAATTATTTTGTAGTCTTTATAGATGATATTCGTCAATATTTCAAATGAATGGAAGATAATTAGTAAAAAATAAATTATATATTGATGATCACATGGAATGAAAATCTATATGAAATGTACTTCAATTTTGATTTTTTGTATCAAAAAGTAAATTTCTTGGCCAATTGTATCATCAACAAAGGGATATTTGGGGATCCTTACAAAAGTAAATAAATTAAAGGCTGCACTAAACCAAATTATTTGATGGAAATTAACCATTTTCATGTATTATATGGGTTCTATAATAAGTTTGGAATTTAATTATCATAAATTTCCATCCCAAAAACAAATCTTACTGGTAAGGGAGTCATGTTTTTTTATAGTCAGGAATGAGAAGTAAGATTTAAAGTGATGAAGAAAATAGTAATCACTACTCCGGTGGTCACATTACCCACTATTGGGGAAGAATTTATGATCCACAATGATGACAACAAAAATAGATTCATGTTTTTACTCAATAATGAAAAAAATTGATTGGTTGTAGCTCCCACTACTTAAATATCAATGATAAGAACTACTGAATTATTGATATTTAATTAATAGTACTGATCTCCGAATTGATGATTTGGTGACATAATATCTATGGGGAAAAGTGTTATAAATATACTGATCATAAAATCCTCAAGTATATATTCAGTAAAATAATCTAAATTTTAGTAATTAAGTTACTTATAAGTAATCAAGGATTATTAATGTTCAATTAATTATAATCATGGGAATGAAAACAAAGAGGAAGACTCTCTGAGTAGAAAGGATCCCACAACTCTCTCTATGATGAGGATTGATTAAGATCAATCTTTTTAGACCGAAAAATTATGTACATGAGATTATTAAGAGGATATTGATCCTAAAATTATCAAATAACTACCCAACCATATATTTCATAGTGTACCATGGATTTATAAATGGACGAAAAGTTTATATAGAAGTAGGTTGTGTATATCCCAAATCTCAAATTTGATAAATATGGATTTATATGGTTTGGATCATAGATATGTGTCTAATAAAAAATTGAATAGGATGGTTATATATGATTCTCATATCTCATTCCTCTATATTCATCAGAGAATCACTAAGAAGAATAGATATTTGAAGAATAAATTATTATGGTATAAAATTTAGTAGGAGATTGTGGAGAATGTATATCGATGAATGGTATATGAACAAGACAAGGTGAAATAAAATTAGATGAAGTGTAAGATGAAATCCATGCATGTACCAGTAGGGAAATGGTAAAAAATAACCCTATATTTCATTAGAGGAATCCCTAGGACCCCTAAGATAAATAACTCCAACTGGGTGGTTGTCGATCCCCTAACTAATTCAGAGCCTTTCTTTATTGTCATGGGGGATTTATATGATAAAAATTTAGTCCAGATACACATTATTCCAGTGGTTAGACATAATGTAGTAATAGTATATATTTTATTTTATTGATATACGTGGATTACCTAATGGTTTTGAGGAATACATCCCCAAGAATTAAATTTTATATTGAGCTTCAACACTTCTTGTCACGCTAAGACAGATGGTCAATCCATCCTCAAGTACACGATCCAGTCCATGTATACCTATTCATGAAGTACATACCAAAATAACTTGCACGAACTGAATCCTTATGTGGGACCCCTTAAGAATGATCATTCATACAAGGATCACTTAGAAATGATCATACATTATATATTCAATGTTATATTAAAAAATAAAACTCTCCTGGTAAAAGTATTTTGGTTGGACAACATGTTTGATGATGTAACGTAGGTACTCAAAGAGGTGATGGAAGAGAAGTACCCATAATTATTTTAGTTATTGAAATAATATTTGTGGGGGTGAAATTTCAAAAGGGGGTGAATGTAACACTACAAACATATATAAATAAAATTACCTTCTTGAAAGAATAAAAATTCCATCAACTAATGTAGTTCTAGAAAATACACTATATTTTTTATACTGGACCATTATAAGTAATTTCCAGTTATATTTAAATTACTATTAAGAATCATAAATTTTTAAAACATTTACAAATAACTATGATAATAATATTAATATATATAAAGGTTTCAGGTAATATCCTATTGATGTAAATAAAATATGTGATGTACTTGATCGGTAATATCAAACCCCATGAATCCCAATTGTCTGAGCCTCTAAGGGAGGTAATATCACTAAGAATTTTTATTGACTAATACCAAGTTTAGATCCTTAATTCCAATCATGAGTGAAATCGTATATTAGATAATTTCACACTCCTCAATATCACACCTCAATCCATGTTCACTGAACCCCCATTCAAAATATCACCATCAAACACCTTAACCTTTGGTAAATTCCTTCTACAATAAAGGGTTATATATCTAGATCCAGAAAATTAATTTATAATGTTTATTTA
This sequence comes from Viscum album, assembly GCA_963277665.1. NCBI lineage: Eukaryota > Viridiplantae > Streptophyta > Magnoliopsida > Santalales > Viscaceae > Viscum > Viscum album. Next base: position 122,302,936 of record OY728137.1, read on the forward strand.
TAATAGAATAATTATAATATTTATCTAATGTTATTATTATTACTTTTCAAATTATTTGAGAATGTGTTTAATGAAAAGTAAATATTGATAAGGTGAAACACAAATAGTATTTCTGGGAAAAATATAGTTTCAATCAAGATAAAATATTTTAATGATTTCAAGAATATTATTGAAGAAATAATATTTTAATTAAATACAATTATCAAAAAAAAATTATCAAATATAAATGATAATATAATTTGAAAATTTCAAACAAAATTTTTTTATGGGATATAAACCTTTTATTGTGAAAAATCAAGTAATTTTTAAAAAATGTGAACATTTTATTCAAAAGTGTACATTATCCTACATAAATAATTATTGGGATAAAATAAATAATATCACTAAAATAAAAAAAATATCATTATCCAATGATGATTTTTTTAAAAAAATTTGGAGGGAGTTAATTTTTTCTATCAAAAATAAACACAGTTTAAATATAGGGTATGTATTATGACATTATATTTAACAAAATTGATATAATATGTTCGATGAAATTTAATATTGATGATATAAATTTCACCTTAAAAATAATTTGTTTCTGAAGTTATTTTATTAATTATATAAAGCCTTAAATATTTTTCAAAACGATTATTATATTTAATTGTATTAAAATCAATTATTTGTAAACATGACTCACTTCCACATAACAAGGAGAATTATTTTAATGTGTTCAGTACATAAACATGTAAAATAATTAAATCCACCCTAATTTTGTTGAAAAAAGTGGAAAATATAGGGGATATTATTTTGGTTTCTATTACATTATCATATCAAATAAAAAAATAAATTTTGAACATAATAAAGAATTACTATATTTTTTTATCTATTTAAACCCAAAAAAACTAGTATTCCTTTTCAATAAAATCCCTTAACGTAGGATGATACATTTCCCTTCCATACCAAAATCCCTTCCAAAGGGAACTAAAGATATAAATAAGCTCTTCCCTATATTTTAGAAGGTCCCTATCCTGGTACAAGATCATCTCTTTGTCCTCCTTATTTAAGAAACTTCATTTTCTTATTTACATTAACTTCCCTTTGTTCATCTTTGTTACTTTATTACATACATTTATTACTATGAATATGATTTAATGGTGATGATAAACCCATTTCAATTTCATTTAACCCTTCCATGAATCTTAATATACCCCCATTATGCTAAAAAAATTATTCTGTGATTTTCAATGAAAAACATTTTTATATTTAATATCAATTCCAATATGTTCTAAACGTTATTAACTTATTTGGTTTTATCCTTCATGTATTTTTTAATTACATTTAGGTGTATCACACTCATCTGTATTGGGATTAAAAGTGATCAAATATAAACTTTTGTTGTAGTATATATGTGCCACACATACATATGTACATTAAATGAACGTTATAGGTTGATTATCCACTAAATGAGGAAAATATTAATTGTGAATATAGATATTATTCATGTGCTTTATTATTTATAAACATGATTTTAGTGCATTTTACACTTTGAACATCATTTCACATTATGATTGTAATTCCATCTTAAAATGCACTATTATGTGGAAATTTTTTAAAAATCATTTAAAGTACCCAATGATCTTGATTTTATTTTCATATTTAATTTTCAGGTTTTTAATTATATTGGTAATAATTCATACTCGTGGAGTTTTAGATGATTCACATTGTAAGAACAACAAAATAGGATTTCATGCAAACAATTATCGAGAAGGCATATTTGATACCAGCCCACTAATGAGAATGTGGGGCCCAACATACAGACCCAATGAATTCCACATTTCTTGGGATGCTAGAAGAAATATGTAGGAACAAATAAGTCTGCATTATCAAGTTCTCATTCGGCCTCCATGGTGGTTATTAAGGCGTCAGAATATGGAGATAAAATTATGGGCCAGATACTGAGGCCCATAAAATCATCCCACCAATTTAATCATATAATAAAAAAAACAAATGAATTAGTGATCAAAATTTACAGAGATATAGTATGAATTCGTAGCTTCATTTTTGTCTTCTATTGTCCACTCAAATTCTTCCGTCTAAATGTAATTCCATGTGCCTCTGTTCAGTGGAAGCAAGCTGGCTGCCACTCCGGGTCAAGGGTGGAAAGGTCTACTCTCCCTTAATTTCAACCACCCTAGGCCAACAATACTCAAGTGGGATCCTTTGTACTATTGGGATCTCTACCCAGGCCTCTTGAAATGACTATTGAAGTCAGTGGTGGTGGAATAGATTATCATATTTTGAGCTTCCTTTTATTGTAATGTTATGGTGCGATTTTGTTGTCTCAAGTTTGTCTTTCTCATGTAAGTTGTTCAATTCACATTAGTTTCTTAATAGATGTTCTTCTTATCATATTATTATATTTTTATTAATATAAATTTGATATCGTTGGTTCATGTTGTGAATTTATTCACACCAAACCTTGTGAAATTATCACACAATGGTGGACTGATCGTTATTTCATTATTTTTTTACTTCTTCATTTCCTCCCTCATGAGTCTACATCCCGCTTCCATTGAAACAATATATTCAATGGAGGTATAACCCATGTATGGTTTGATCCAAGGGATTTGAAAGGGGTTGTTTGGATGTTATTTATCACAACAATAATGTATAATCACTTCATTAAATTGAGATTTTTATTTGATGATTTTAAAACTTCTTCGTCCTTGTTGAATTTTAAGGCCACATACGTAAAATGGTAATACAAACCTTTACATTGAAGTGATCATAAATTTCATCCTCCAAGTGTATAAGTGATTAGTATTATGGTGTGTTGGAATAAAATCAGTAAGTGATGAAGTTTTTTTATCTCCTTAAATGAACTCATCTCAAATATAAGAAATTAAAATAATTGAAAAGGGAATACGTCCAATCCACCCCAACTGATAACCTAGGAACAACTCATTATTTTAAATTGAATTTACTTAAGTCTCTTAGAGTACATTTATAACCACCCTAAATCATCCCTATTTGTCCACTACATAGCCAAAAAGAATCCATAGAATGTACGTGTCTGTAGATTACTTCATAGGTCTCGGAGGATTCGACAACCCAAGATAGACTATAAAGACCGTTCTACCATCCTCTCTTGGGTAAATTTGAGAGTGAATCAATTTTTGGAACCATTTCAGGGGACGCAAGTAAGTCATCTCAAAACTAATTCTATTCTCCCCTATTTCTTCTATTATCACCCAAGATCAGTTATCTTTTCCCTTTTTCGTTTTTTTCTGTTGGCACATGTCGGAAAACACCTATAATCAATAAAACAGTCTAGTTATGGTGAAAAGTCCTAGGGTTGGGGATTCAAGTGAACCTATAGGATTGTTACCATTAAATCCCAATCCATTTGATACTCCAGAGTCCCAAATTGAGCCTATTAAAATGGAAGGTCTTCAAAGAAACAACTCATAAACCCAAGTGGAAACCAAAATGGAAATCCAAATGATGCTTCCCCGAACATCAGGAATGTGGGTGATCAAACCATGAATGAATACCTCACACCTACTTGGACCAATGCCCCCTCATGCATTAGAAAAAATCCCTATGAGATTCAAACTACATCATTAATCCCCATGTCCAAAACCACCTTCCCACATTCCATGGAATGGAGTTAGAGAGGCCCTACCCTCATGTTAATGACTTCAATGACATTGTAGAAACAATGAGTCCACCACATTAACTAGAATCAGATATGTTGAAGATATTTCCTTTTTACTTCTAAGGATCGAGCTAAAAATTGGATAATATATTTTAGACCATCATCCATCATCTCTTGGGACCAACTACAAAGATAATTCTACAACAAATACTTTCCCCACCACAAAACAATTCCACTTAAAAATAGAATCCACATTTTTTTGAAAAAGATGGAGAGTCATTCAATGAAACATGGGAGAGGATTAAAGACAATAAAAACATGGTTCCACACCATGGTTTTTCTATTACTGAACAAGTGAAAATTTTCTATGAATGGTTGGGTCCAGGGAATATACAATTCATTGACATGATGTGTAATGTAACCTTTAAAAACAATTCCCCAAATGATGCTTAAGTGTATCTGGAAAGCCTTGCTGAACAAAAAAACATGGGGAACATCACCTAATTCTAAAAATCCTGAAAGAACTACTAGAATTCATAGACATAGAGAAGAGGAAAGCCTTAGGACTAAACTCACAACACTCTCTAGGAAATTTGAAGAGATAGAACTTAGTAAAGGTCAAGAAATCCAAACTGTAGACCCTATTTTCACAGTCTTTGACAAAAATGACCATAAGATAGACAACTGCCCAACCATTCCATTCATCAATAATGTTCTATTAGGAGGACCCCAAGTGGAATTAAATGCTTTAAACTTTTAAAATCTTCAATACCAAAACACCTTCAACCCAAGGTATAATGACCAACCAGGCTTCTGCTAGAAAGATAACCAGTAGCCTAGCCAACCACATGGACAAAATCCTTACCCCCATCAGAACATCCAAACCCAACCTATCCAATACGAACAGCCACTAATACATTTTTAACAAACAAACCCACCTCCAAAATATCCCCATGGGATAAACCAATATTCTCATGTACCAACACAAACTGTTCTATAAAATACCACTAGATCAAATGTTCAAGAAAATAGAAAGTATGAACTCAGAAGTCTCTTCCCTTGAACAAGAACTTCAATCCATAAAAACTGGAAAGGTACCCTTGCCTACTCAGGTAGTACCATCCTCAAATTTAAGGGGAGAGTCAAGTCGCACTAAAACAACTCATGAACAACTAAAGGTTGCAACAATTTTAAGAATTGGGAAATCAATTGAGTAACTAGAACAACTAATTCAAAACCCATCGAATGATTCAAACAAGGATGAAATTTCAAATGAACCAAATGATCAAAATGAAAATCATGATAACATCGTGAAAGACAAAAATCTTCAACAAAAAACCCCACACCCTTTACCATTTCTTCAATGCATTAGGGGGAAAACCAAGACTGATTTAAATGAAACATTGAGGGAAATATTATCACAAGTCAAGTTGAACATTCCACTTCTCGATCTCATTCAAACCATTCCGGCATACTCAATATACTGTAAGGACCAATACACATTGAAAAAAAATTTCACATAAAGACCTTGTCCATTTGGCTACTAATGTGAGTACTACCATTCAAGTTACCATTCCTCCTATGATGAAAGACCCAGATTGACCTTACTTCAATGTTGAACTAGGAGAGAGAAAAGTCGTTAAGGCCTTGGATGACCTAGGTGCTAGTGTCAATCTCATCCCCTATACGGTGTACTTAAAGTTAGGCCTAGAAGAACTCCAACCCACATCTGTCACACATCAAATTGATGATTGTAACATTAGGGTTCCAAATGGTATTTTAAAGGATGTTCTGGTGGTGCTTGAAAACTTTATCTACCCTAATGACTTCATTGTTAATGGCAACCATCCAAACTTAGGAAATTCGGAACAAACCCCAATAATCCTTGGTCATCCTTTCCTTGCAACAATCAACTCTGTTATCTGAGATCAAAATGGGATCGTGACCATCTCCTTTGGAAACATGAGTCTACACTTGAACATTTATAATTAAAGATAAAAAACAAGGGATGACAAGGGATTCATGAAGTAAACATGATAGGATGAATTTATAATGAATCCATAGAACATAAAGGAATATTTTATGGACGTTTATGTCAGGATGAGATTGATTTCCTTTTTTCACATAAAGGAAGTTTATCTCCTTGGCTTGATTAATTTTCAAATTGTTCTTATGATGAAGTATTAGGTCCAACAATCAGTGAAACCTTTCAGGATACAACTTTCATGGAGACCACTCCAACTTACATACCTAAATCTGATCAATCCAATCTAGAAGATAAACCTTATACAAGTAAACAATTAGTTGTACCTTAAACTATTGGAAAAAAATTGATCTTGTTCCATGTACCAATCTTCTATTAAAATTATGAACCAACCTGATCTGGAATTGAAGGAACTTCCCGCTACACTAATGTATGTCTTACTTGGGGACAATGAAACACATCATAATGGAATTTATTCTTCTCTTGAATCCAATCATGAGAGGATACTTCTAGATATCCTTATGAAACATTGGAAACCCATTGGTTGGACCCTGTCTGATATTCCTGGGATTAGCCCACTTATTGGGACTCATAGGATTGATCTTGAATCTGATTCAAAGCCATGTCATCAACCTCAATGGCGATTCAATCCTAATCTCACGGAAGTAGTGAGAAAATAATTTTTGAATTTGTTAAAAGCTGGTATCATATGTACCATAACTGAGAGTGACTGGGTCATCCCAATATATGTGGTTCCCAAAAAGACAGGAATCATACTGATAAACAATAAGGATGGGGAGATTCTACCAACTAGGGTGAGGAGTGGATGGAGGGTCTGCATTGACTATAGGAAGCTAAACCCATTCACCAAGAAGGATTACTTACCCTTACCATCCAATGACCAATTCCTTGAGAGTGTGGAAGGTCATGCATTATACTATTTCATATATGGTTACTGGGGGTATAATCAAAATGAGGCCTCCCTAGAGGATCAAGGGAGGACTACATTCACATGTCTATTCGACACCTTTGATTTCAAACGCATGCCCTTCGAGTTATACAATGCCCCTAGAAACTTCCAGCGGTGCATGATGGGAATATTCTCAGACATGGAAGGGAATTTTATTGATGTCTTCATGGATGACTTCTATGTCTTTTGGGATACATTTCGGGGATGTATTATGAATTTGGAGAGATTTTTCTCCAGATGTGATGAAATGAATCTGGTCCTAAACTGGGAAAAATTCCATTTCATGGTTAAACATAGATTATCCCTTGGTAATATATTCTCGGGTAGGGAAATAAAAGTTGATACAAATAAGGTTGACATCATTCGTCACCTTCCATCACCCAAAACTGTTAAGGAAGTGAGGTCATTCTTAGGATATCTTGTTTTCTAAAGAAGATTCATAAATGACTTTAGTTCAATCTCCCGTCTTCTTTTTTCTCTCCGAGTAAAGGATTCACCATTTGATTGAACAGAAAGCTCTGAGGGTTCATTCTCAACCCTCAAATCCTTTCTCACCTCTCCTCACATTATGAAATCTCCAAATTGGAGCCTCCATGTCAAACATATATGTGATGTCAGTGACTTTTATATTGGATCTATTTTAGGAAAATGTAGCAATAAAAATCCGTATGTCATTGGTTGTGAAAGAAAATACTTAATTGAAGCCCAAATAAACTACAATACCAATGAAAAGGATTTTCTTGCTGCTGTCTTTATGTTAGTGCAATCCAGGTCCAATCCCATAGGGTCCCCCATCACTATGTTCACTGACCGTTCTGCACTAAAATACCTCTTCCAAAAACAACATACTAATTCTATTCTAATTAGTTGGGTCCTTCTAGTACAAAAATTTGTCATTAAAATCAAGGATAAAAAGGGAGTTAAAAATGTTGTAGCTGATCACCTTTATAGGATGGAATTCACAGACAACTCAAATCACATTTCTATGTCTGATTCATTTCCTGATGAAGACCTATACTCTGTGAGTGACTTCCCTTATTATGCCGAAATATCCAATTTCTTATTTATAGATGTCAGTCCAAAATTATTAGTGACTCAATCTCAAAGGAAATTATTTTATGTTGTTAGACACTATGTGTTTGATGATCCATACCTATATAAGTACTACCCAAAATAAGTCATTAAGAGGTGTGTCCCATAATCTGAACAAGAGTCTATCAATATATTCTATCATAGTGAGGCATGTGGAGGTCACTTTTCTTCTAAGAAATCTTCTACTATTGTTCTTCAGTGTGGTCTCTTCTGGACACCCCTCTTAAAGGACTCCTACACATTTTTTCAAAGTTGTCCTATTTTTCAACAAGTAGGGTCAATCACAAAAAGGAATCAAATTCCACTCACTCCCATCTTAGTGATTGAAATCTTTGACAGTAGGGGAATTGATTTTAGGTGTCCCATACCAAAATCTATGGGATACCTATACATCCACTTTGTTGTTGCTTATGTCTCAAAATTGGTTGAATCCATTCCAACTATGTATAAGGACCATCATGTTGTGATATGATTTCTAAAAGAGAACATAATTTATCGATTTGGAATTCGTAGGGCTATAATTAGTGATCGATGAACCCATTTATGAAACTGTCCATTATCTTCACTCATGTCTCTGTATGAGATTTTTCTTAAATTTTTCACTGTGTACCATTCTAAAAAAAATGGTCTAGATGAGTTAGCAAATAGGGAGATTAAGAATATTCTTGGAAAAACTATCAATCCTTCGAGGAATGATTGGTCCAAGAAACTATTGGATTCTATTTGGTCATATCTTAAAACATATAAAACCATCCTAGGAATGACACCATATAGGTTGGTTTATGGAAAATCATTCCATTTAGCTGTTGAAATTGAGAAGAAGTCTCTTTGGGAAATTAAGAAAATAAATTATGACCTCTCATTGGCTTGAAAAAAAAAGGAAATTAGATCTCAATGAACTTAAGGAACTAAGTATGGAGGATTATGATAATTCAAGGATCAATAATGATATATTTCAAGCCTACCAATATTGAAATATCAAAGTAAGACATTTTGAACCATGAAAATTTGTGCTCTTGTTTAGTTCAAAACATAATTTACACCCAGGAAAGTTATGGTCTAGATGGTCAGGTCCTTTTAAAGTCCATCATGTATACCCCCATGGGGTAGTAGAGGTTCAAGATCCCACAATTTGTTACATTTTTAAGGTCAACGGTCAAGGGTTAAAACCATTCATTTAATCATTCAATAAATAAGAAAAAGAGGTTGAGTTAATTGAACCGACCTTTGAAGCAAGAAAAAATTTATATATTTAAGATCCTTGTCAGGATAAAGATGTTAAACAAAGCTCTAAATGGGAGACAACCCATGTTATTCAAGTTTTAAATCATTTTTTTCATTTTTATATTTAAAAATATAAAAATATATTGTTGATCTATTCCTCTATTATGAGTAATACCCTACCCAGAAATTTAAAAAGAAGACAATGTATCATCCTTTAATTTAATTTTAATGTGTTTATAGGTTAAAATAAAATAAAATAGTAATAGTAATAAAATTAAAAGGCCACATCGTAGGTCGAGGGGAAAACCCTGTCAGAATCAGTGAAGCCACAAGGACTCGAAATTGGTACCGAAGGGAGATGAGGGCACGCGATTACCACTGACCTACGACTTATTGTGATTCTCTATTCGATAATTTTTATATATATACCTATATTTTACATTCTTTTTTATATAATTGTATATATATGTATATATATATAGTTTTTCTTCTTTTTTTGTTATTCTTTTTTTCCACTAGGGAATTCTCAGAGTGACATTGAGATTAATGGATTAAAAGGGAGCAGTAAGATTTCCAACTTCAACCTCGAGGTGACTCCATTCCATTATACTCATTTCCAATTTCATTTTTGAACTCTCCATCTCAACCTCTAACCCCTTCTAAATTTTTCCTTTCTATAAACACTAAGGATAGTGTTATTTTATGTTTGGGGGGAGATAAAATAAAAAAATACTTTTGTGTCAAAAAATTGAATGATTTGAAAAAAGTGTTCCCTAATGGAAGGAAAATTTTCATTAACCATGAACATGATAATAGAAATTGTACACTTTGAAACTGAATATCACATAATTTAACATTCCATGATTTTAATTTTAATCCATGTATATTTCAAGAGAATATATTTTAGAATGTGTGGCTGCCTAATGTGATATTGCATTGTTAATATTTTAATTTCAATAAAAAAGAATCACAATGCATGTCCTTTGGATAGTGCAGTATTGGTTTGAGTTCGTGGGGTCCCCTATATAAATAGAATAGGTTTGGTGATTATTTTAGTTTTAATATGATTATTCAACAATTTTATTTTAAAAAACAATAAATTTTGCTGTATAGCAATGAAATGATCTAATTCGTGGAATTAGGAACTTGGGGATCGTGAATCCATAGTTGTCTAGCCCAGAGTTAGTAATTTTATCTCTATTTTTGGTAATTTGAATTTTTTTAACTGTGTTAACCCGAGATGATTCCCGAGAATGTGGGCTTCACTTGGTTCCCTTAGGTATTTGATCCTGGGATTCATCGGTAAAGTCTCTCTATAGGGGTTGACTCTTTTGAGTGCAATATCAATTACCATGAGTAATGGAAAAAACAAAAAATTAAGATAGAAATACAATAAAAAAATGTGAATACTCATCTTAATATTGAAATTTTATTCCACCTAGAACTTCCATCATTTCCCTCATGAATAAAGATGAACCCCCGTGTCTAATGCAATTTCCAACACATCATCACTCTTAATTGATATTGGATGAAATATAGAGATGAATTTGAACAAAGTAATGGGCATGGGATTGAGATCTACTTATGAAATTATCATATATTAAAATATATTGAGGGGTTTCATCATTTTTTGGTATAATGGATTTTGGTGATCATTGTGTATTAAAATGTTTCTGGAAAAGCGAATTTGAATTTCATATTGTTGGGATATATTTTTATCAGGACTAGAAACAATCAAGTTGGGGGAGGGGTGTTATTATGCACTAAATGAAACTATTATTCATTGATAATATATATAATATTCATGTGATTTAATATTTATAAACACTAATTTAGTGCATTTTACACTTTGAACATCATTTCACATTATGATTGTAATTCCATCTTAAAATGCACTATTACGTGGTACATTTATAACATCATTTAAAGTACCCAATGATCTTGATTTTATTTTCATATTTAATTTTTGGGTTTATAAATATATTGGGAACAATTCATACTTGTGGAGTGTTGGATGATTCACATTGTAAGACCACCAAAATGGGATTTCATGCAAAACAATTCTAGATTAGGCACATTGGACACCAGCCACTGATGAGAATGTGGGGGCCAACTTACAGGCCCAATGAATCCCAAATTTCATGGGATTCTAGAGCCATATAGGGGACCAAATAATTCTGTAGGATCCAGTGCTAATTTTCCCTCCATAGTGGTTATTAAGGCGGACCAAATTGAAGATAAAATTTTGTGCCAGATTCTAAGGCCCATAGAATCAGCCCACCCATTTACTCATATCTCCAAAACCAAATATTAATTTGGGATGAAATGTAACAGATAGATTGAGGACATCAGGAGTCTCATTGTTGTATACTCTGGATTACTCCAATTCGGCCATTATATAATGTCTTCCCGACGCCTCTGTTCAGTAGAAGTAAGATGGAAGCATCATCATGTCAAGGGTGGAAAAGTCTCCTCTCATTTACTTTCCACCACCCTGGGCCTTCCATACTAAAGTTGGATCTTTTGAACTATTGTGAGATCGACCAAAACCTCTTGATGTTCTTATTTAAGTCATTGGTGGTGGTGGATTTTATCCTCTTTTGAGCTTCCTTTCATTGTAATGTTATGCTGCGATTTTGTTGTCTGATGTTTTTCTTTGACATGTAAGTTGTTCAATTCACATTAGTTTCATAATAAAAGTTATTCTTCTCATATTATTATGCTGTTATTAATTTAAATTTGAAACATTTGGTTCATGGTGTGAATTTATCCAAAAAAAACCTTGTAAAATTATCTCACATCGGTGGAGTGAACATTATTTCATGGTTTTTTACTTCTTAATTTCCTCCCTCATGATTCTACATCCTGCTTTCATTGAAAGAACAGAATCAATGGAGGCTATCCCACTTATGGGTTTCTCCAATGGAGTAGAAAGGGGATGGATTGTATGTTATGTATCTCCCCATTAATGTATAATCACATTTTTTGTTGGGATTTTTATTTGATGATTTTATAACTTCTTTGTCTTTGTTGAATTTTAAGGCCACATACTTCATGTGCTAATAAAAGCTTTACCTTAGGGTGCTCATAAATATGGTCCTCCAAGTGTATAGGTGATTAGTATTATGGTGTGTTGGTATAAAATCAGTATGTGAAGAAGTTTTTTGATCTCCTTAAAGAACTCATCTCAAATATAAGAAATTGAAATAATGGAAAAAGGAATACGCCCAATACACCCCAAGTGATAACCTAGGATCAACTCATTATTTTAAATTGAATTATATTAATTATATTAGATTTCATTTAAAACATCTTAAATAAACCCAATTTTTCCACTTCATATCCAAAAACAATTCATAGAATGTACGTGTTTGTAGGTTAGTTCTTAGGTCTCTAAGGATTTGACAACCCAAGCTAGAATACAAGGACCATTCTACCTTCTTATCTTGGGTATGATTGAGCATGAAACATAGATTTTCATAGAATTATATATACCTCTAATAACATGGGTGTGGTTTTAATCTCATGAGATTACATGTACGGTGCAGAAGTGTTTCTTGTACGAACAATATGATATGTTTTTATTGATTTTATCCTTGACCTATGTATATGATTCCATGTTTTTAGATGTTTCTATATTCCAATGTTGTCTTTAAACAGTCATGTTATATCATGCTTCTTTGTTTATGATTATGATAAGAACCCCTCTTATATACCATTTTTATACCTCTTAGATCATAGAAACTACATTAATTTCTTTTAATTTCCTTACAGGGATTTTTAGCTTAATTCTTTCTTATATGCATCCTTAGTTATTCCTGGGAACTTTTTGAAGAATTAAGGATTTTTACTAACATTTTAAGGGAGTTCTCAATAATGTTATTTTATTCATGCTAGATGATGTAATGATATGTACCAAACCTTTCAAATACATTAGGGTTCAAAAATCTTTAGGATTTTATTATGTGTACCTTAATGTATTAAATCATGAATTAAGGTGTACTAATGATATAAGTTTTCATAATTACCTATATATATAATACTGAAAATAAATTAATAAGGGATTACAGATCATTTGACTTCTTGTTCTGATCACCAAGTATTTTCCCAAATATAATAAGCATAAAGTGTAAGAACAACTCAATTAACCAGAGACAATTATCTCATGAGACCTATAAATCCATTATGGGGTTGCACACAACAAATCTACACCCATATCATGATAATTTTGTTATAAAGTTAAATATAGAATAATGTATTTAAATATAATTACTATATTGTGAAATAATGAATGAATTATAGTTTTAGATCATATAGAATTAATGATTTTCGAAATTGGTCAAAAATTATTTTAGAGAAAGGAATAACAATAGAAGTACAATTTAATTATATTATAAAAATGTTATTATTGATTTAATGTTGAATAAACTTACAAAAATGATAATGGGTATATATAAATTATTTATGTTTTAATGGACTGAAAAATGGTTTACTGAATAAATAACTGCGAATAATTCCCTAAAAGGGAATCTTATGCATATATATATCAAATAAAATCATTATATACAAATATTGTTCACAATATTATTCTTAGAAAATGTATTTAGAAACTAATTTCTCATTTATTTATAATGTTAAGGGTACTATTGAATGCAATGATAAGGGGTAAATTTTGTATACATAAAATCATATTCAAACAACATTAACCTTTTTATTTTCTATAAACATTATAACAATTTTATAATGACAAATTCATATTGATTATAATATGATTAATATTATCATTAAAACCAAACACACAAGAAATAAATCATAAAAAGGTGCATTTATAGAAAATATTAAAATCTGAAGTAAGGAAGAAGATCACACATTAATGAAATTCCTAATGTAGAACATTTCCTTTAAAATCCTTTGGAGTTACTTAATGATGAAGAATAAAACAATTATGGGAAATATGGTAAAAATGAATTCAATTAAAATTTGTTTTTTTATATCTATTGATACGTGGCATACATTCTTGATATATCAATTAAATATTTATTTTACTAAAGATTTTATTATTTATAATATTTCATGGGATTTTATATAATGCTAAATAGAGTTTTTTATGTAACATAGGGTAAAATAAAAATCTTCTTGATGTTTGATAATCAGAAATCTAGTTAATAAATAATTAATTACTAAGGGATGACTTGGGGAGGAACCTTCAGGATTATTTAGTAGCATAAGACAGTGTTTTGATGGGTTTTGGAAATTTCATAATCGATGAACATTAGTAATTTATTTATCAAATAAATTAATCAATATAATAAAATTTCATACTATCCAACAACATAATTTACAAACACAAAATCTATAAATCATTCATGACAAATTTCATTAATACATCATTCGTGATAAGTTTCATTCATATGAATAATATTATAATAATTTTTCAAGTTTTTCCAAAAAATTATGAGAGAAATATATTTATTCATTTTAGTTTAGAATATTTTGATATTATATATTTTAGTCATCATTAACATTAAGTATGTTTGAAATAAAAAAAATTACACACATACAAGCAATGTATTCACTTAATCAACAATCAATCAGTAAAACATTTTTATTTGATATAACTTTTCCAATTTAATCCATTATATATACTAATAACAAATGCACAACTTAATAGGAAAAAATAAGTTTCAATTTCCAATAAGTGGACTTACAATTAAAGATTATATGTGAGTAGAAAAGTGTAAATTCATGTCCCAACATTATTACATTCACATTTATTGATTATAATGATGTTCTTGCTGATCAAGAAGTCTATCTTGATGAATTTAATGTTATAGATACTTTTAATGAAGTTACTACCTTTATGGAGACTACAATTCTTTATACTAATGTAACCCATATATATGGGGAGTATATGGATGGAGATGTAAATTAGAGAATGGTGACAAGATTGATATGGGAATAAAACCCCTGGGGTTAGGGTGGTTAGGACTCCCATCCTAAGATGTGTATCTGATCTCACACCATGAACTAGAATCAGCTCAGTGCGATTAATGTTGATAATCATTCTTGAAGTTTATAGAGTTTCTCGGTAGACCACATTGAATATGGAATGTTTAACAAGATCTATATAATAATTCATGGTTTTATATTCTCTTATATTTCTTACTCTATCACTTGACGGATGATATTATACTAGTAAAACTCTATCTTCCATATACTCATTTTTATAATTTTCCATTGTTGATGTTGGGTCATGGGTTCCTTGTATTCATGATAGACCACTTAAAATATAATAAATAAATTAAATTAATATAATAAGTCAATCCATATAAATGAAATTATATTTTCCAGAACCATTGCCACTTATTATTTTTACCTTTTTAATACAATGTATTTGATTCAATATATTAATTTTATAACTATCAATATCAAATGAAAAAAATTATGTCTCGTGAAGATAATTATAATAACTAAATTAACATAGTTAAAAAATACCTAATTTTTTCATTTTTTATACTACATAGTTATCATTTACACAACATGAATTTTAAGAATACATGGATATAGATTAGAGAGACATCCAATTGGTGGTTTATAATACTAACACATCTTTACATGAATTTTATCCACTAATTTTCTAGAAAACTACATTTAATGCCTCTTTTATAGAACCATGAATCCCAAAATACCCTAAAAATACACCGACTATCCCAAATATTTTCCAAAACACAATCCTTACATCCACCCACATCCCCTCAACTATAATTGATATACTCCTACACCCTGTAGTCACCATGTATATTCTAATGATGATGGGATAAGGCTTTGGTTTCTCCATTGTGTTACCCATAAATCCCCATGTATTATAGACCATGTCCAACAACTAAAGAGACGCCATTTCAAGGGTTGAAGTTTTGAAATTAGCTAAATTTAACCATCAATTTACAGGTTCTAAAGACCATATTTTTTATATTATTACCCATAATTCATGTCTCATGTTAAATAAAATTACAATGATTAAGTAATCATATTTACTCTCAAAATTATTGAAATATTATCAAACATAATTTTAAACACACCCTTCTTTCCCTGGACATCCACTTGACCATACTAATGCATTATTGAAACAAGATTACACACCCATTGATATAAAATGATTTTATTCATTCAAAATTTACAAATTATAATTACATATTTCTATATTAGAAATAACATTCCCCTTTGCTTTTGTTTTATTAAAGTTTTATTATTATATCATAAAAATCACAGTAACATACATTTATGTTTACCGAAATAATAAATACAATTAAAAGATACTTCTCGAGAAGACACACAAAATTTATAATATTTCATCAAATTGGCCATATTAACCAAAATTCAATATTATACATCATTAAATTTATAATAAAAGACATAATATAACTTATTAACAACAAACATTATATTTTTTAAATCTTAAATTATTATGAAATGTCCTAGACAATTAATATAAATAAACCATTAGTTATTCTAAAGTTCACACATAAACATTGTTTATGAAAATTACCTAATTTCGCTAAACGTATCCTTGATGAGATAAATGTTCAAATCTAATATCCCAACAAAGATATTCATTGTTCATTATGTAAATGATTGAATCATATCCTATGAAATTTGGATTCAGTTCACTCATAAAATACTGAACAGAGATGACCAAATAGTCTAATCACACCTCCTCATATATTAGAGGGTATTTACTATTTGTGAGGGTCTATAGTGGTTTGATGTGGATACCACAACCCATTTATCAGAGTGGAGAAAATTTTTTATAATAATTAAAAATGCATAGGAAGAAATATAAGGAAATAGAAGAATAAGATAGAGAAATGGAAAAAAATCAAGACAATAATAAACAATCAAAATCAATATTGAGTGTCATATATAGATGATGTAATGTTTATAAAAAATGAATAGTAAAACATGCATAAATATAACATATGTATATGGAAGGGAACAAAAGGATCAAAAAATACCCCCATGAGAATCCTGAGCACTAGCTCAGTCATCTCATAGAAGGATCCCCCATAATATGAATCATAAATCCATAACTGGAGGCTTCCTCATATCCCAACCTGTATATGTGATGTCTTTCTAGGTACCAATAAGTATCCCAAACAGGGTGTGATTAAAACATAGTAGTTCCACAACAATTATGACAAATATAAATACTTATAGATAATATATAAATGTAAACATGTTTCGGTAAAATATAAATACATTTAATTAGTATCAATCATGTAAATATAATGGTCCTCATGGGGAACATGGTTGACCACACATTCTTCATCCTAATTTAGATGTCTCTAAACATCTGACCATTTTATATTTAATTAGAACTTTGTAATGTAGTATATAATTCCATATAAGAATCATGTACAATTCATTGATAAACTAGGGAATACAAGACCTTAGGAGGTCGAGATAACTCATATTTACAACAATTCAACTTAGCTATAGGGTTCTTAGTGTAATCCATGGGATGAACCCTTGGCATTACACCATGAATATTTCATAGCATGTCCAGTTAACAAGTAAAACATATGAATGATATTTTTATGATTCAGATAGAAAAGATATAATCCAGTGTATCATGTGTCAAAGGAAAAGAATTTGAATCCAAGGATATAATCACGAAATTCTATTTTTTCTAGTTAAGGGTGATTCATCCATGATACTTTTATGAATTATCTAATATAATGAATTTTAATATATTTAATGGTTGGTAACTCTCTTGGAATCCAAATCAATTAATATATGTAACACAATATGATTACTCAAGGTATTCCCTTTGGAATATATTTTGGGATCATGTACAACCATTCCTTTTAATAGAAAAAAACCCATAGTAGTAAACAAGATCAACTGTAAGATATCAATATTTCAATTCTATATTCCATTTACTAATAATGAAAATCTATATTTAGGTGCTACGATAATAAGTGAAATGTTTAGAAAACCACAAGGGTAGTTTTTTATATATCTATGGGAAAATCTTATGATTTAACAAAATGAATTTATATATTCAAGTAATATAATAATTAATTAAATCATTTTGTTATTTCATTTTTTAAATTTACAAACCACACACACCCATTGGGTGTTTTTTATTTGGGATATAATTATTGTCATAGCATTAAGAATGAAAACACCATATTCAGGGGTTCTTGTTGAGGTCACTAACTTTTTACAGTGAAAAAGGGGCCAATAAAAGGTCACTATCATTATATTGGGCTTTATTATAATGATTTTGATATTTTATATGTGGCACGCAGAAAGTTCATAATATGACCCAATGATGAAAAATCCTAGACACGAATACATTTAGGTAGAAGTAATATAACAATTTTCATATCTCGATAGTAGACTTGTCTTCAATTATTGACATTAGATTCCACATGGAATGAGAGAAAACATGGAGACCATAGAAATTACCTCAAAATAAGTAATATTAGTTATCATAGAGAAAACACTAATTGTTGTGATAGAAACTATTAAAATAATGTAATACAATACTATAAATACTTATGAATATCTAATTCAATTGATGACATTTGAATAGGAGCATAGATGATGGGAATATCACAATAACTAGGAGGAGAAGTGGGAGAGATCTCACCCATAGATGTTTTTGATCTTTCATGGGGGTGAAATTTAGAATAAATTTAAAATTATTTAATGGAATAATTTTAATTTCACCACTTTTAATGTGACATACAGTTTAGCTACCTACTTTGACAAACAATGCCCCAAACATTCATTGGCTATAGTCTAAACATGCACACTATAAATTTTTTAAAAACATGGATTAATTTTTTTTTAAGAAAATCAATTGTTTATCCTATATAACATGTTATATGTTTCATAATAAAATGTAGACCATGTGGAATGGATTTTATAACTATGCTCAAACCTTACTGGTATGGACGGTTCAGGTGAACAATTAGTATTAACTATGTGAAAAATGTGCGTGTGAGAACGTTTTTTCTAAAAACCCTAAATCTGTGCCTCAAACAATGTCTGAATGCTCATAGAAACTCTATGAAATACTTAAGAACTAATATTTCAATAAATCCAATGTTTTATGAAAAAATTAACTATATACTTTCCTAAAAAAATATACCATTATACAACATCTCCTCTTTACAATAGCTTATCCCTATGTTTCACTTATGAGTTTGATTGATCTGTATAAAAGAATAAATCTGGACACTGAGTGTGTATATCAGAATCCCACTCCTGAGTCTTATCCAATAAAATTAATTTCCACTATTTCAGCAGTACCGAAGGAATTGTCTTACCTTAGCGAGTATTCATTATACATTCAATGACAAGATTATGCTATCCCACAAAAGAGCCATCTATTTTTAACTCAACTTCTTAAAGATCAAAATCAATTGATGCTATTGAATAAAAAAGGTAAAGATAATAAATTTATAATATTTTTTGATTTCCTAGTTAATCTGAAGTAGATCTATTTATAATTCTACTAACCTGACTATCACTATGATCTTGAAATGTCCAACAATCTAGGGTGCTATATTCCCTTTCCTCCAAATTGACTGATTATCCAATCCAGGTGAAACATTAAATATTACCTAATATCCCACCACAATATCTACTATTCTATTATAACGATCGATATATGTATTTTTAATGGTCTAATCTATATCCAAGTATTTTTTTATATGTTTTATATTATCTAGTTTCTCCAATAAAAGACAGGGTCTCAAAAGTTTTACCTCACTTTCCAATAACTTGTACAAAGGTGAATGGAAAAGATTAAATGCAAAATATAATATAGATTCATATGGATTATTTCATAAAAAAGTTCTTATATGTGAAATCAATAATAGATAACTAAATTTTCTAGGAAAAATGAAAATAAATGATTTATACTCTAATCAAGTCCTCTAATACCTTTATAGTATACTGGGACTGACTGTTGGTATGAGGAGGGTATGTATTACATAGAAGCACATATGAATGAATAGAATTGTGTAACCCTTTATAGAAGTGGGAAATGAACTGATCAATCCTATCTAATAGGATGGTAAAAAAAATTCCATAAAGGCATATGATATCTAATAAATAATTTTTCCAAGTTCATCTAGTGAGATGATCTCCCTGAAAGAAATGATATGGGAGACCTTCATCACCCAACCAACATTCACCCATACCTTGTAAACTCTCCATAGTGATATTGATAATAATAAAATTAAATCAATTATGAAATCATGAAATTTATACTCTGAAATGGGTAACATCTGTAAAATAGGAACTTATCGCTAGTGTTCCACCTTCACCATATGACAGGTGGAACCATGAGTAATAAAACAATATATTCTAATATTTATTTTTGGAAACCAATTTTGGAGGTGTAAGTCACAAATAATATTAGTTATTTTTGGATATACATCCCTTTGGAAGCATGATATTCCCACATAAACTCACCGTGCATGTCTGGTGGTACCTATACAAATCCATGGATATGTAGGGGCCCATTAGCACTAATAATCCTACCAGAATGTGGGTTATCACATGAAATAGTTTACATGAAGATAAATACATTGGGATATGAACGATTAATCCTCTTTAATCGATCTAGAAGTTTTGAATTCCATGAAACAATATTCCAGTATATATATCTTTTGACACTATTAATCATTGAGATGCATGAAAAAAATAATTTCTATCTAATGAAATTATCGACTAGTTTCCTAAACAAATTTGATATATGTTTTTTGATTCCGGGGATCTATAACTGAATAACCCATACCATGAGTGTAATAAAGATAAAAGATGAGATAAAGAAGGTAGTAAATCCATATTTTATGCGAGAGGGCCCAGTCATGCTGGGTGAATATGTATTTCTATCATTTATGGTCTATGTATATGACTAACCAGTATCTCAAAAATTAAATCCTACAGTAATGTGAATTAGTAATAAAAACTTCTATCATGAGGGAATTCATTGGGTATGTATGATTATGATATTTCAACTAATGGGACCCATATACCATGACTAATTCTTGTTACATCAATATATCTCCAAGGCTGACACTTGATGCATCATAATAAACTATACTACCTCTACCAAGATAATGTATAATTAGGGTCATTACTATGTCTATTATTTCATTCAACTCATGAAATTCCCTCTCACAATTTTCATAAGATTTTAACAATATATATTTCTTTGTTACTCATATTAGTGGTGACACAAGACAAGAATAGTTATGACTCAAATATTGATAGTAAGTAGTTTTCCCCATGAAATTCCACATATCAAGGATATTATTAGTATAATCCCAAGAAAAAATGACCCTCACCATCTTCAGATATATTGATATATTTGGTTTCTACCTAATGTGACCTAATAAGTGAAATTGATCAATCAATAAGTGGTATATATTGATATTGAAATAGAATCTATGCTCTCTTAGTCTACTCAATATGATATGAAGTCATTTGGAATGACCATATCATATATATAAACATAGAAGGATATCATCCAGGAAAAAATTCGATGTTCGGGTTGAAATACACATCCAATCAGGCCACAAAAATGGTATTTGAGTTTGTTATTCTATGTGGAAGAACAAAATCTTCATATAATGCACACTTAAATATAAATTACTTAAATGTTATATTTGAGAGAATAACTCATATGTTATGGTATCCAAACCTAAAAATAATATTCATGAAGAAGTTATTTTCTCATAGATGATAAAATATATCTCATATATGAGGTAATGTGTGCCTATTCGTAACTATAAGATGATTTAAATTTTGTTAATTCAGAAATCACCTAAATCTTATATATTCCTTCTTTAAAACAATCATAGGTGAACCCCAATGAGAATTAACGGTTTCTATATACCCTAATCTTTATGTTCCCTTAACACACTCTTGAGTCATTGAATCTCAATAGGATATATCTTGTATAGAGGAATATATATTGGTTCCACTCCAACAACAATATCAATATTATAATACTAATTTATCTTTTGATTTAGCCATGAAATTGTATCTGATAAAACATCCCTAAGTCTTCCCACTGCTGGAAGAAAAATATAATCACATAAACGATAATCTTAGATAAAAATATAGGAAATCTGGAAATATACTCCACCCAACCCATGACGCATATTTCCATCTTGAATTACATGGATATCCAATTATCTCTCTTAGATATGTATATATCACCATCAGGAGATATAAATTATACCATCCCATGATAATAAATAATATGAGAATGATAAGGAACTAACTAGTGTGTCATGAGAATTAGGTCAAAGCATGTCACCTTGAGGAAAAAAAGTCCTATATGAAATGGTAATTATTGTTCTCAAGGGACACTCCTTGAATTGATATATAAATTATGACTGTACACCCAACTGAGTTTCAGGAGTCATTGACCAAAGAAATTTACAATCAAGAGTACACAAATTTCTGCTAAAACTGCATAAAAATGAATACCAAGAACAAATGTCAAATAATTAAGATAATAAAGTTTAGGATACTATGACTGTACATCATAATATAGATGTCCCAACACTCTAATCCTCGGTCATAGGTTTCAATGCATTTAACCAGCTAGAACCAAGACCCTAATATACAACCACTCCTCCTTGATTAGGTCTAATATATTGATGCTACACACTGTAGGTCTGATTTTAGCATCCATGACCACCAATTAAGTTTGAATAGACAATGGTACACCATCTGCTAACCTGGTGAAAATATAATGACCCCAATATATATTGTGGAGCTGAAGAAGATCCTCTCCCATAGGGGACTAGTGTAATGGTAATATAAAATCTCTAAAGATGTCCCATTCAGTCTCAGTCTTGACTCTCTACTTGGTCTTTATCATACTAGGGATTCATGTTCCCTTTCCTCCGATACTAATGAAATAACAAATAACTGCCCATGCATGTACTATGATTGCTTATTCACTCATGTTTAGTCTCAAAGTGATTATTTATACCACTGGATGAACCAATTCCCTATCTTAATGTTGATCCACAATTCCTTGTACCCTATAATTCTCTTATTTTTTACTCAGAGATAAAGGAATGGTTCAATATATCAGATATAGTAGCTAATCAGAATATGATCAACTGAAATTGGATTCCATAATAATGTCTAGTATCAATGTTTCTCACCTTGGAAGGTTCATCACATTAAAACGTGGGTGAAAATTGTTAGAGCTCAAGTTAGTTTGTTGAGAATCCATGATAAAAAATTTCCCCCACTCTAGGTTCCTGAAATATCTATCTTGATCGGCGCTCAGTGATTTTTATAAGAATTAGTCATAGAATCTATATTATATGTATCTCTAAACTATTCCTCGATTAAGATAGTAATGGTTAAAAGCATCCCCAATGTCGTGTAATATACACAAATAATGAAATATATGAGTTTGACCCTCCATTCGAGAAGAATATCAAGATAGAAAAGTTAGTTAGAATAACAAGTAGTCATGAATCTGTAGCCTAAGAAACACTTCCCCCAAGTAATTAAGTGGGTATTACGGCTAGAACTCTCTTTTCATCTTTTTCATATTTGGTGAAGGTCGTAGTTATCCCTCTATATATTACACTATCCATAAAAAAATATATTTATGCTGAATATTAGTTCTGATTATAGGTATTTGATGTTTTACTACTAGTGGTTCTACTAGTGGGACTGCAGGAGGGTTTCATATAACCTACTTTTGAGCACTGTCATCTCTATTTCTTAGAATTTGAACTGAGGATGTTGTGGAGGCATATATAAATAATTCCAATCACAATCCACAAAAATAAACTATGATGAAATTATTTTTCTTAGGATAACAACATAAGAATTAGGGATAACTACATATTATAGTCAAACCCAACTACCCAAGATTATGGCCATGTTGTTGGTAATATTTTGTGATATAATAAAATCTATTCCATTATATTGAGTTTTAATTTCAACTTATAGATGAATATGATACTTATAATTTAATTGGAGTCCCCATTTAGGGAAACCGGTTCTTCCATTAGTTTAAAATTTAATAAGATTTATACTTTTATAGAATAGATCAGTTAAATGAGTTTCCAATCTTAATTTATAGTCATAATTTCATAACAGTTATAACATCATGTAAAATTAACTGAACATTGATAGAATATCTCTGGATGTAACATTTCAATTTACAATGATTCAATTTTATGGATAGCAAATCCCAATTTATTATGGTACAAACATTGTAAATCTAAACTTGCATCAAATTAATCCAAATCAACTAACATTTCTGAAAATGTAACCAACTTTTCATCAATTGAGATTGTTATAAATATATAATTGAGGATACATCCATCAAGGTATTCATGAGAAATACAGTTAGATGATTAAAAAAATTTATATAACAAATTATGTTTTTCCTTTTTCCTATATGAAACATTTGATAATTCAATGGAATAAAAATCAAGGAACAAGTGTAAAAATAAAAAAAACAAGGAATAAAAATAAACATGATATGAACATTAATAAAATATAATATCACTGTTCTTATAATGATGCATGAAATAATGTACCGTTTCTATACATGTCCAAGGGTAAAATGAAAAACCATAAACATAACAAACATAATAAATCATATGCATCACCTAATATTGAAAATGGTAAAGCTGTAAAAGGAAAAATC
Source organism: Viscum album (assembly GCA_963277665.1). Lineage (NCBI taxonomy): Eukaryota > Viridiplantae > Streptophyta > Magnoliopsida > Santalales > Viscaceae > Viscum > Viscum album. Next base: position 122,327,564 of record OY728137.1, read on the forward strand.
ATGAAAAAAATACCAAATATAGAAACATGGATTTCCCCTTGATTATGGGTTAGCATCACATGAAAGTGGATTTTTACAATGTTCATACATGTCCTAGTCTCAATTTACCAATCTAAAAATTGTAATATAAAGAAAATAAATCCCCTATTTCAAATTTTTGACATCATAGAAATGGTTCACACATATGTAATTAATCCTTGTTGTCCACATATCCCCTACTTTTACTCATCATATGTTAGAGGATTCCTACCATAAGAGATGATATTTTTTTGTATTGTGGGGAGACTATACCCCATTTTTCAGAGTGAATAACAATTTTAATAATAATAGTCAATGGTTCCAAACCAATATAAAGAAGCGTTATAATATGGAAGGGAATCGAACGTACACATCCATGTAATAAAAAACAATAAAATTCCATAACGAGTATAATATACAAATGATGTAATGTTTATACAAACTGAATTAGCTAATATAGACGAAGGTATACATAACATAAATATTTAAAAATGGAAAAAATGACAAAAACATTCCACTATGTTCATCCTAAGAATTTTAATATTCATATATTAATATTCTCTATATAAATGAAATCATGAATCAATTTCTTGGAACTTCCCCTTATCCTAAATTGCATCCAATATGTTTTTCTGAGAAATAATCAGTTGCCAGAACATGGTGTGAGTAAAAATAAGTAGGCCACCAAAAATGGTTTCTAAAAAAATCCTTCCTACAAATAAAATTTTTTTATAGGTTTTTGGAAAATTGTTAAAGTAGCCAATAAAAAACAAATGCATCAAGATCACGGACTTCATGTGGAAAGTAACTGAACATAACTTCTTTTGCCCAATTTTCATGTATTTGTAAAAAATACCATCTTAGGTCATCAAAATAACTATGTAATATAGTTATGAAATCCCTATAAAAATCATGTGCATCCATGGTGGAAACATGACCTCATTGATCATAGGAGATTAATCCAAATACTAATACAAATGATGTATCTTAAATGTAGGGGATTGAGTGTAATTCAATGGATTATCCCTTTAAAATCCTCCTGGATGATTTCTAACCGAGTCCAAAAAAAGTCCAACGTATGAACTTAATCAACATGAATCAGGGTCGAAGGAGATAATCCTTGGAATCATATACCCAAAGATATGAAGTGGAATCCAATGATATAATTCTAAGATATTTTTCCCTAGTTTAAGATGAATCATCAGTAATACGCTATGTTATTAACTAATATAATACAAGGAGAAAATTCTAGGGTTGGTGTCTCTCTTGGAAACCACATCAATGAATCTGAAGGGAGCCCTCTAAGTGCTCCAGGAATTCCCTTGGGAATATAAGGCTAGTCCAGGTAAGTAAAATTATTAAAATACAAAATATTATAGTGTAATAAATGAAATTAACAGTGGGATATCAATATTTCAAGAGTACATGCCTTTTACCAATCCAATAGATCTATTTTTAGATTATTCGACAATAAGAAACATATCTGAAACACACCAAGGGTGGTTTATTGGTGAAGGAAATAGATATAATTTTGAATTTATAGAAGTTAAAAGAATATATATGTCATAGTAAAATTAATTAATTCATTTATTCTGTTACTTATGAAAGTAAAAACCATGAAACACCCCATTGATGTTTTTGTTTTTGGGTATGATACATTTTAAATGGAATTTGAATAAACACACACTAGGAAATGGTTTATGTTGTTATCAAAAATTTCATAAATTGATAACATGTTCAATAAAATGTGATTATCATGGTTTAGGAAATTAATATAAAGAGTTACATATTTTAGATGTGACGTAAAAAATTATGGCATGCATAAGTGTGATTTAAAATTATATACAACATGAATTTTAGGGGAATGTAATAAGGTCCCTAATATTTCTTGGTTGTGGACACCTCTCCCAGTATGGGACAAAGATTTAGGATAGAATGAGAGAAGAAGGAAAAACTAGAAACAAACAATAAAAATTGGTTATATTAGTTTTCATATAGATAATACCTAGGATATAAATATTAACATAGAAAGGAAGGTAATAATTTTGTATACATACAAGGGGTATTCAACGTAACTGATGACATTCAAATCTGTGTTAGATGATTTAGATATCTAAAAACCTAGGAAAAGAATTTTTGGAGCATTCACATGGAAGAACATTTGTACATTTGAGAGGGGAGAAAGGGAGAAGAAACAATAAATGAAGGCTATAGTGGTAGTTTCATCACATTTAAGAAGGTAAATCGTATGGTTTAATGATTAGACATTTTTTCTTCCAACAAGGAATAAAACACTATGAAAACACCCACAACCCATATAGTTTAGCTTCATTGTTAAAAAAATTATGTGCACATTATGAAATTTACCTTTTAAATTTGTTTTGTGTTTTTCATGATGATATGGATCTTTTATCCGGGTTTTCCAAGAATTGTTCCTCACTTATATGTCAAAATGGTTTTGGTTACCAATTAGTACAAACTATTCAAAAGCCATTTTCCTCTGACTGTTTTTCTAATAAACTATAAATCCGGTCCCCAAATAAAGCATGAATGCTCCCAAAAACTCCATAACCACCTTTTTCATTTTCATTTGGATAAAACAAATGGTTTAGAATTTAATTTAAAGGACACATGCATAAGGTAAAATTTAAGATATACCATATCATTATTGTGTATAATATATGTTAGACAACCTATTAAAAATATTTCAATGAGATGACATTTTATTCTCTATGATTTTTCAAACAAAAATACAAAATGTAAGTCTATAAAAAATAATATATAAACATAATTGTGAAAATCTATATTTTAAAAAATTTTATAATTAAATATTATATTTGGTTGAATATTAGATTAATTATAAGGAATTTTATGATCCAATTTTAATTGGAATGAATTATATGGTATTATATAAGGTAAATTAAAACATTCATTCATGTCTTGTTTATTTAAATACATTTTTTTATAAAATTATTCATCTTGACCGACAATAATGAGTTGAATATATTGAATAATAAAATATTTTAATTTCAATAATTTTTCAATACGAAAATAAAGAGATTAATGATTGAACAATATCACTGGGATGGGGGATGGGGGGGTTAATATAGAATCCAAACCGAGGATTCACAAGTCCAGCACTCCATGATGGTTCGTGACACGACCTCATGTACACCTCCCCTTATTCAATATGATTATTAAATGCATTAATGGTATAATTGTACACATAGAGGGACAATATAATATTTATCAAGGGAATACATAGTGGGTAAAAAATGAAATATAAGAAACATGTTTACATAAACAAGATTCACCAACTGTTTCTCAAAACTAGGTACAAGTAGTAAACCAAATATTAATCAAGATATGTCAATTCAAACATTTATAAGTTTATGAAAAAACCCAACAAAATGGAAAAGATCATAAATCCACAAAATGGGTACCGACCCCAAATTCAGCTCACTCATCCATGCACATTCCACAAACATTTTCATCAAATAAAAAATGGCCAATGTTGGTGACATACACTATGGTTAAGTGGCAAGAATCAAGTTCTCCACATCATTAGTGAAAAAAATTCACAAAAAATACATAAAAATTACCTCAGATCCATTTTTCTTGTATTGATATTCGAAGGATTCATTATGGGTATAGATCCTCAGTTCCATTCCCTATCATAGGAAATATAGTGGTGGGTCTTAGATCATTAGTGTAACATGAAGTATGTTAATAGACCATTAAGTCCAATACCACACTCATACTACTAATCTAAATCCACATGATTCTCTAACCATTTAATATATATAATATTTAGAATCATAACTCATTGAACACATTTTCCATTTACATGACATATTTTATTCAACTGAAGTACCATCCCAATGCCTTACCCCATCAACACATTTAATATTTAAAATCCATAACTCATTTAACACATTAACTTTCTACCTGACACCCCCATAATTTTTATTATCAAATAAAATAATTAAAATAAAATTTATTTCATAATATTTACTAACAAACTAAACCCAATTCTCATTGGTTTCCCTTCATAAACCCATGTAAACATCACAAACATTACTATAGTAGGTTCTATCTCATAAACACATCAAATTTATAGTTATTAACCCGAACCCATGTTCATAAATATGACACACACCATGGGTTGACTCTTTCTTGAAATAATAAATATCGAAGCATCCCATGGGGATCACGAGGGGTTTAATTAATCATTTTAAAAAATCAATTCATCATTTCCACCATGAAAAAAAACAAAAAAGAAAATATCACAAGAAATCAACTACATACCATTAAATTAAACCATAATACTATATGATATAACATGTATAACAAATCTTGAATCCCATAGATGAATGGTCACTCAACCAAGGAATTGTTTTTCAATTCGAGACCCTTTAGATCCCCAACCTAGGATCATCCAGAAAAATTTGTTGTGACATCCTTAGAAGAAGAAGAATTATTCCAAAACACTAATCTATAAAAAGTAAAGTGGAGGATTTTTATAATCACCGGAATATTTGATTCGCACCTAAAGGATCTCAAAACAGAATAGAATTAAGGGTGAAAAATCATTGGGATGTTTTGTATGACGGGTTCATTACCATTGGATGCTGTTTGTAAAATGAGGTGGACATTTGGCTGAAAAAATGTAAAACTATAGGGTAAATGGTATGTTTCCCCATCATTAATCAGTCATATGGTTTTCTAATATGTTTGGGAGAATCGTGTTCCAATTATGAACCGACCTCTATCTATATGGGTGGACAAGTCTTACAGTTTGTTATCGAGCCCACACGGTTTAGACAACTGTAGGATAGCCATGTGAGGTGTCTCTTTTCAAGACTAAATGATTGTGTCCCTCACAAGTCATGGTTTTACCAATTATAAATGAACTCCTCCATGAAATAATGGTTATGGAACATGGTTAATACCAACCCTATGCAACCCATGTAACCTACACTAGATGTCCCCCATTTTCCATTCTTTCATGTTATGAACACCATGGACCCCACCAATCCTCCTTCTATTCTAATGAAACATTTCCTTAACAAATTTCAAAGAGAATTTAACCAAAATATAAATAAGATATTTCCTAATTATAAATCTACGATTAAAAGACCTTTCCACCTTATAACATAGATTCATAGAGACACACTATTATGAATCATTGAGTATCCATGGAAAAAATATTAGGCAACTAGGCTTGCTAATCTACTACTAACTCCCATGTTTTCTCCTAAACATTACCATGGGACAATAACAATTTATCTAAAAAAACATTCTCAATGTAATCCAAAATCCAAACTGGATGATCCTCAAAGGACACATCTACCTCAAGATTAACATCATCAACATATATATCATATAAAGAGTTGGGGTGATATTGTCGAAGTTATGACTCATGATAAACATTTTACATGACATTATGAATATGTAGAAGAGATCATCAGTACACCTCTGGTATGATCCACTCCACAAACTGAAACATCACTATATACAGAGGAAATAACATACCCATTTTCTAAATATAATAATGAACTATCATTGAAAACACCCAAAGGAACACATGATCACCCACCCTAAACTCATGTGGTTAATGACATCAATCAGTATATGACATAATCCTACTCTTGGCCCTAGCCACAGATTTTTGAATGAACATACTAAACTCCTATGTTTCTATTATGAGAACCACACAAAACAATTATGATTCTCCAACCTCTATCCAACATAACATAAATATATCAGACCTATCATAAAGTGCCTCGGTTGGTTCCATCTAAATATCCTCACGATAATTTTTTTATATTGGAACTCAATAGGTGAAAAGTGATTCTCCCATGATCAACCAAAGTCTTGGACACACTCCCTAAATATTTCCTCTAGAATATAATAGTATTCTTTGACTGACCATCTTAACATTGGGGGGATTTCATACTTGAAATCACACAGGTACCAAGTGACTTCAATATCCCTTCCTAAAAGTAAGAAGAAAAACATAGATCACATTCAAAATGAATACTCGATGTGACCCCATGAAAATTTTATATCTATTGAACATATAACTCTCCTAAATTATCAATATTAAATAGATCTCATATCAGTAATAAATTTTTCACCTTGGTGAACCGATCTATAATTACCATTATCCTATCATTATTCTGATGTATCCTTAGAATAACAATAATAAAATTTATCATTACATCATCACATTTCCATTTTAAATTAGAAGTGGCTACAAAAAACAATCCCATCACTGATTCTTGTTATTCACCTGCTTATATGTGTAGCATTGTTTCATGAAACCTACAACTATCTTTTTTATCCCTGACCAACAATATTATCTATGAAGATCATGATTCTTCGTTTTCAAACATGTAAACACCTCTCACTTTAAATCATGAATCTCATATATCAACTCTTCATGCATTCAATTAGGCATTCCCAAATGACCATGAACATAAACGATCCCATCTTCTTCGATAGACCAATTGAAATGTGACTCCATATCTACAAGACATTCCCTCAAGGCCAAACACTCCAGATACTCATACTAATTCTATTGTCTAGCTTAAATGTGTGGAATCATCTTCTAAAGATGAGAGGTACGTCATCCCTTGTCCCTCCTATACTTATAGATGCCTCTCAACAAAAAAATCCATTATCCTCTACTATGAACTATTTTCCTAAATTGCATGATTTTGTGTCTTTCAATTGAAAGCATCTAGACAACTGTACCACTTTCCAGTGTATAGACTATATCAAAATAAAAATACTACATGTAATCATCCTATCATTACTACTGAATATTCAAATAACAATAATAGAATATTCAAATAAGGATTTTCTGGTTGGTATACAATGAACACCTTTCAACCAATAGATAATACCACTGAAACATTAACAGATACACCATAGTGTCTAACTCATGAACATGCATATTGAAATATTGATCATGAGGCCCCATTTGATGTAACCCATATTAACCCACCCGATCATCCTACATCATCATTGCCCCAAGGAATCCTCCAGATGGATCAAAATAAGGTATACTCTGTACCTGATAGGGGTTGGATCAAAATTTGTAATGACCTTCAAATTATCATTAGCTTGAGAATAAAAAAATCAAAAACGAGCCGTAAGTGACATCCCCAAGATGCCAAAGGATGAAAATGAATTTATAAGGGTTTCAAATGTAATTGGGAGACCATTTATCCTTAAATAATACAACCAATAACAAAAAATCTCACTATATGATGCATGAAAAAATGAATGACAACTCAATAACATCATATATCTTCAACAACATCAAAGTTTTCAACAGTAGAAGATAGAACATGTATTAAAGTAAATAGTGTATAATCAACTAAAGACACTCAAGAGATCACATGTCTCTATGATCCACAACCTTCAATACACAAAATAACATAATAGACCAAGTATCACGAGGTCGTTCTAAAAACATGTGATACTTTACCATTGCCCATGTCACAAGAGATAGCATCAGTAAAAGCACTGGAGTGCCAAAACATGGGTGAGTATAACACTCTATAGGTTTCCCCCCAATGAATTTCATTCACACCTCACTACGATTGAAGAGTTACAAACAATTATATAAAATAATTATTTGTAACAATTATTCAAAATAGTTTATAATTAAATATAAAAAAGTGTAACAAAATCATTTATAACCAAAAGCATACAAGTGAAATTGAAACCTATTTTCCAGAAAATTATTTATCCATAAAATAACTCAAAAATTATTTAAAAATATTCCTCGATATTGATTTGGAATACCCAATCCATTCCACACATCCACACAACTTACCAGGCATGCTAAGCGACGACAGTTCCATACTCACAAGCCTTTTCTCAATAATCTACCCTATCACCATAAGGAAAATATATCATGTGTGTCAATTGAACTTTGAAACTCATAAAAAGATAATATATCATCCGAGGAATAAAAATTCAAAATGAAATCACACATAGTTATGCATAAGTATCATGAAAAAGAAAATCATTTTGAATAAAATGTCCTTTTTATTGAAAATGGATTTCCATGAAAAAACATTTCAATGAAAAAAAAATCAATAAAGTAACAGTTTCATTGAAATGACTTTATCCGTAAAACCAAATAAAAATTATAGAGTATTCCTTATTTAAAATTACCAATTTAAATCAATTAATCAAAAAAAATTCCACAACAACTCACAAAGATTACACAATTCCACAAAAATTATAAATCATCACAAAAGAAGATTTATTCCATGAATTGAACCAAGAATTGATAAAAAATTCCATTCAATTTAATCATTTTTAAACTAATAAAATCAATTATAGTATGATGAGTTAGGATAAAATCCATTTACATTGATGGTTTTGATAAAAACAAACAAATGATGAAGTACACTCATGGAACCAGGATGAAACTCTTGTAAAACTAATTTATATCTCTTATCCTTCCATCAACGAACCCCAATATCATCATATTTGGAATCCCCAAACATAGATCTATAGAATACATGTTTAGATCAGAAAAATAAATATGAGAGGAAAAATAGTTATAATAAATGAGATAAGAAAGATTAATAACATCCCTTACCATGAGAATCGGGCTTGAAAAGACCAAGGGAAGACTTAAGATTTACACAAAATCACATGGGGAAGGTCCTTATACCTTCACGGAAGAGAAATCCATATTTATGTCTGATTAAGAGAAAAAAATGAGAAACTTAGGGAAAAAATGTGGGAGATCAAATTTTTTAGAATCTCACCTTTACCTGGTGCACAATTAGTTCACAAGGTAAGGACAACCATGAACTAACCATTAGATACTATCTGGATAGATTCTCGCACGACCTACTCACACAGCTTCCTTAACAGTGTGTACATATTTAAAATAATATCTACCTCAAACATTTTATTGAGCACAGTTTCTCTTAATATTTTAGCACTATTTTTATAAACCGTTTGTAGCCCATGAAACGATCATTTAGCTGCCAAAAATTATTGAAAGATAACCAAACTCTCCCAAATTTCCCTCTTATAATTTATATCCAATACAAAAAAAAATTAGGTATCAGAATCTAGGGATACTATATTCTCCCCACCATCATTCTTTCCATCACCAAAAAGAAAAAAAAACCATCCCTACCCAGAAAGAGTTATGGCAATTTTCTTTTCATTTCCATCTGACATTCCCATGTTTCTTTTTGAATATGACCATGCTTCCATAAAACCCACACTAGATGAATGATTTTTCCATGAATGACTTTATCTTTTCCTTCCACAATCCGCACTAGGATATATACTGATGGGGAATCTGGCTATAGGTCAATGTGATCCCATATGATCACATGGTCAAGATCAAGTTGATACTTCTTCAACTGAGATACGAAGAACGCATTTTAAAACATACTGAACAATGTGGGATGTTCCTAATAGTATTCCCCCACTCTAACACATTCTAGTATCTCAATTGGTCCTATTTATCAGTGGGATAACTTTTCATTCTCAGAAAAAATGATGATGTCCAAGCATTAGAGAGATCCTCAAGAACACATAATCACCCACGACAAATGAAAACATCCATCGATGATGATTTGTATAACATTTCTAATGACTCTGAGCTGTCTCCATCATATTTATGATGTTTTGAATATTTACAAGGATTATTGGGAAAGGCCAAGCCCAACTAGTAATATTTCATCTATTTCCACCTATCATTGTGGATAATGGCAAGGATGCCCATAAAATTATTCAAACAAAGCCACGTGTATTGAGGCCTAATAGCTGTTATTATATGAAATCTCTACTAATGGTATGTTATCCTCCCATATTCTATAAAAATCAATTATAGAAGACCCCAACATGAATTCTATTGTCTGTATCATTAATTTGGATTTCCCTTAAGTCTGAGGATGATACACTATACTCATATTCATCTGAGTGCCAAGTGTTTTCTGTAAGGATTTAAAAAAAGGAGATGTGATCCTTGGATCGCTATATAACAATATTGAAACTACTACTACATGCCTCCTTACTACATCTTGGATGCATATTTTGGATAGATCCTCCAGTATATGCGTTTCATGAATTGGAGTGAAATGATCTGACTTGATAAGACGATCCACTATCACCCGTATGGAATCATGTTTATGAAATTTTATTGGGAGACCTATAACAAAATACGTCACTAGCTGCTACCATTTCCACACTGGGATAGGTAAAGACTACAACATACCCACTAGCCATAGATGTTCTACTTTAAAATGATGACTTGTTAAGCACCGTGAGACAAACTCAGCCACCTTACCTTTCAGGCCTTTCCACAAAAACTTTTCTTTCAATTACTTATACATATTTTGTGTTACTGGATATACAACCCATCATGTATGGTGGTAAAAATAAAGGAGTTCTTCATGACAAGACATAAGAACAACACATCAATCTGTGAAACACAAAATTATGTGCACATAAATTTTCCACCCTCAATGGTCTCCCCACCCTTGAGTTTTGAACACATAAAAAGGAATTCAAAATCATATGTTTGTGCCTATTTTACCATATTTACAAAATTATGAACAAGAATAACTAAAATGAAAACCAAAACATCACATTGGTCTTAACATTCCACATGTACGTAAGATGGGACCGACATCAACTCCCATTCATCTGAAGCTTCTTCGCTAACTGATCATATGCATTTTTACTCAATTCATCATCTACTAGAATCACTTTTCCCAATGTATACATCATGTTAATGTAAAAAATTTGGGGATACTCCATCCATCCACTATTCCTTAGATTGAAATCTCGCTGTGAGAAAATATGTCTCCGACTTTTTTGGTCAATGAACACAATAAATTTCTCACCAAATTGATAATGATGCCTTATTTTCAAGGCATGAATGACTGATTCTAATTCAATATCATGTGTTGGGTAATTCTTCTCCTGCACTCTCATATTCCATGAACCATAAGCCACAACATGGTCTCCAGACATAATAACACACCCCAACCCCAATCTGGAAGATTCAATTAACACCACATATCCCCATATGGATTTTAGAAATATAACGATAGGTGCTTATGTGAGACAAAATTTAAGCTCCAGGAAAGGTGTACAAAATTCCTCTATCCATTGGAATATAGTATTATTTTTTTAATGTTGTCATCACTGAGGCTAGTAATGAAAATGCACACACAAAGTGTTAGTAATAACTAGCTTTACCAAGAAACATTGTATCTTTAAGATAGTTCTCTATGGTTTCTATGAGATCACTGTTTCTCTATTTTCTGGATACACTGAAATGCCTTGTTCAGAAATCACATTAACAAGAATTCGTACCTCCTTTTTCAAAAAATCACAATTAAAAACATTTACATACAAATGGGGATCTCTCAATAAATTTAACATAGTGGCTAGGTGTTCCTCATGATCAAAACATGAATTTGAATACACTAAGATTTCATCTAAAAAACTACAAAGAGTCTAGATATTTCTGAAAGATCTAGTTCATCAAAGCCATGAAGACTGCTGGTTCATTCGTGAGACATAAAGGCATGACCACATATTTTTGTGGTCATATCTTCTTCTAAAATCTATTTTCAGAATATCTTCTTTATGAACACGTAAGGGATAAATTCCTGATTACATGTATATTTTAGAGATCCAATGAGCTCCCCTCAATTGATTAAACCAATCATCAATGCATGGATGTGGATACCAATTCTTTATCTTATCATGGTTAATCTTACAATAATCGACACACAACCGAAGAGTTTCATCATATATCTTCATGAACAAGACTAGGTCTGCCCACAAATATGAACATGGATGATTGAAACACTTGCTTTCTAGCTCCACCAACTACACTTTCAATTACCTTAACTTTGTTGGTTCCATCCTATAATATGGTAGATAAATAAGACTCATCCCCTAAATAATTTCATTCGTAAACTCCACACCCCTTATATTTGGTAACCCTTGGAAGTTCCCCAAAAAGACATCTAGAAATTGATCCACCACTGCTAGAAAAATGGCATCATGGATATCTTCCATTTATGTGAAAGTCAATTCCTTCAACTGGTAAGATATAGTTCCCATAGAAGGTGCGAACAATACCATTAAACCATTCATTACCACCTTCTCTCCTTTAAAGAGATGCTCGATAACATCTTCATCTAGTAAACTAAATATCCTCCTATAATAGATGACGTAGTCCTTGAACATATTCAGCAAATCCATACAAAGTATTACATCATATACATCCATCTTTAACATCAATAAGTCACATTTCATCTCAAATCCATCAACAATTATAACACATACGCTACAAACAAAGGCTTGACATTCTCTTTCACTGGGAGGAGTTTGCAGTTTTGTCCCAGAGGGTATCATTTAATTATTTCAACATAGCATGAAAAAACCATGAAACAAAATGAAGGAATTTGATTCACCTATATCAAAAAATACTTGCACAGAGGTAGAATTGAAAAGAATCATACGTCTCACCATAGATAGACCCACATGATCATCCCAAATGATCTGGTCAGCTATATATAGTTTCTTCATCACTACATTCTACTCCTTCTTGCCTTACTGATATTTTCCTTCTGAGGAGTCAGGTATTTTGAGAATCATCATGCATAGATTTTCTCTTCTGATGAGGTTCGTTCTATTGGTCCAATCCCATCGAAGAAAACAATGATTATGACACCTGAGAAGTGTCTCAAGAACCAGACCTCAGAGAACTAAGACAAAAGAACTTGTGTAGTCCCATCTTATTGTAATAATGGACTGGTCATGGTGGTGCTTTACAATCCCACTATATGTGGTCAATGGAACTACATTAGTAACATCCCACTTGGCTCTTTGGTCATATAGGATGATTTACTGATCTAGCAGTCAGATTCAGATTGTTGCTCCCACCTAAGAAATCGGTATCTCTCCTTTGATTTCTCTCGTCATGGTGGTTCCCACCATTTCCAGTAAGGATCATCATACTTCCAACTCCCATAGCTCCTGAAATGTCTTCCTCAACCGCTACCAATCTATTCACCATCTCTGTATTATCATTAATACAGAGAACATCATTCTTCTAGTGAATTTTCTTCTTTATCCCTGATTCAACAATATGTGCCTTTAGGGGCACACATTCCACAAATTCTTGTGCAAATAATACTAAATTCATGAATTTAGCTACATAATATATGACATAGTGATTATATGGAATCATGCCAATAAATTCTGTCGTCCTCAAGGTAATGAATGTGTGAGGAAATAATTGTTTATTAATAAATTCCTCAAAATCCTCCCATGAATGGACTTGATCAAAATTAGAATGAAAAATTAGTTCACAACACTGGCATGCAAGATCCTCACGCATATATGTATCTAGATTTACCATGATCTCCACCGTGGGAGAAATAAACTCGAAGATATGATATATCATTCTCAGCCAAACCTCCTCCATCTCGGGATCAAAATATACCCAGAATATAATTATATTTTATTTCATTAACACGATTGAATAGTCCACATGCCTTGGGCCATCCCTCCTGTTCCCTGTGTCTGAAGCATGAAATGCATGGACAATGATTAGATGTAGCTCTTGGTTCACCTGTGGCTTTGGTGCAGCCATGTTCTCAATAGATTCTTTCAGTTGAATTCTACGATTTCTACTAGGTTCCATTTCCAAATCAAACAACGAATCTATAATCCTTAGTCTCCAGAAACTAATGGATTTGTATTTTATACTCCAACACATCAACTATCACAATATTGTGTTCCAAAAACATCATTTTTCACATACAATCATTTTTTTAAAAAATTCATTATTTATTTTGAAAATCACACCATTTTAAAAATACAATAAGATTCCTTTTCTCAAAATCTATCATTTGAAAACAAACTCTGCATGTTTTCAAAATTTACACATTTTTAAAAGATCATATATCATTAAATTAAATGAAATAGGCAATCCAAGGGGGAATTCATTCATCTACAATGTATTACAAGAACGTTTCATTTTATAAAACCATGACAATGAGATTTAGGTATCCTATAAGTGTCTCCAAAGAACTTATGTATCCAACACCTACTAACATGATGTATAGAAGAAATGTGTTAGCTACATCCTTTTATGCTATACATATGAAATTCTGACAATAGTAACCCTTTATAAGATCACAACCAAGGGAATAGACAAGGATGAATCAACTCCACGACTAATAAGGTGAAACAATCTTGTCAGGTAAGAAAACGACAAGTTGATAGAATTTGTAATGACCCTTTAATTATCATTGGATTGAGAATACAGTGAATAATTGCTGGACCTTAAGTGAGATCCCCAAGATTCTAAAGGATGGAAATAAATGCCTGAAGGATTAAAATACAAGTGGGGGATGATTTACCATATAAGAATAATACCATTAACCGAAAAACACACTATATGTTGCTTGAATAAATGAAAGACAACTCAAAAACTCCATATATCTCAAAACCACATCAAAGTGTACAAAAAACGGAAGACAAAAAATGTATCAATGAAAACATAGGATAAACAAATAAAGACTCTCAGGAGACCCCCATACTCCATGCTCCACATTCTCAAAGCTCCACAATCATAGAACTTCCCAATTATTAGGAGGTGGTTTTAAAAACATGTGATACATTACCTTTTCCCAGGTCACGAAAGATGCCATATACTAATGCACCATAGTTCCAAAGAAGGGGGGAATATAACAGTCAATTGGTTTTCCCTAAGGACTTCCCTAATCACACTAATAGTATAGTAGAGTTATAGACATTTAAATAAAACTGTTTATATGAAACAATTTATCAAAACAATTTTTAACAAAATATAATCATTTTTCCAAAACCATTTATAACCAAAATCATACCAGTGCAATTAAAAACAATTTTTCATGAATGTTATTTTTATAGAATATAACTATGAAATGATCTAAAACCATTATTCAATATTCTTTTGGCATACCCAATCCATTGCACACATCCACACAACCATCCATGCATGGTACACGATGACAATTCCATACTCATGAGAGGTTTTCCATCGATCTACCAAGTCCTCACAAGGTTATTATATCTTGTGTTCCATTTAATATTTTCCCTATAAAAAGGTCATATTTCAACCAAGACCCATATATTAAATAAGAATTCACAAACCAATATTCTCTACGATCATGCAAAAGAAAAACTTTTTCAAATTAATACCCTTTTATTGAAAATAGTTTTCCATAAAAACCATTTCAATTCCAAACCATATCAATGAGAAACAATTTTTATTGAAACCCCTTTTTTCATAAAATCATATACATATTACAGAAAATACATAATTTAAGACTACAATTTTGAATTCATGAAACTAGAAGAATTTGCACAAAAATTTACCAAGATTACCCAATTTCACTAAAAATCATAAATCATCACCAACAAAGATTTATTCCCCGCAATGAAAGAATATTTCACAATAAATTACCTTCAATTTAATCAATATGAAATTTATCCAATTAGTTCTAGCAAGTGGAGTCTAGGAATAATCCATCTACTTTGGATGTTTTGATGAAAACCGACAACAGATGAATAACGCTCAGGCAACCGGGTTTAAAATCCCCCCAAATGGCCTTAGATCCCTTCACCTACCATAAAGAAACCAAACTGTCACCATATTTGGAATCCCCTAAACTATATCTACCCATAAATGTCATTGATCTGAAAAAAATTTAATAGGTGAAATAAATCTATGAAATGAGAAATGAATAATGAAGAACATCACATAGCGTGAGAATAGGGCCTGAAAACACCAAGGGAAGCCATCAAATTGACTTTTAATTAATTTGGAGAGGTCATTCTACCTTAAAGAAAGATTAATCCCAAATTATGGCTGTATAATAGAAAAAATGACCAATAAACCATGTGAGATCCACTTTTTTAGGATCTCACTTTAACCACCCACACAGTTAGTTCACACGGTAAGACAAATCGTGCACTAACTATACCTTAGTTACTATCTTGAAAGACCCTCACAAAAACTCCTCACCCAATCTCCTTAACCGTGTTCACACCATTCTGAATCTATCTTCATCAAATATTCTGTTGTTCATAGTTTCTCCAATGATTTCTATTCGGTTTGTATAAACCATGTGCATCCCATGGGCCTCTCCATTAGCCCCCAAAATTTATTGAAAGAACACCAAACTATACCAAACTCCCCCCTTATACCCTATATATAATAAAAACAAAATATATAATGTTGCGTATTAGAAACTGTGGGTACTAAAAAATAAGTTCAATAGTCAACTACATATTTAACTACTGGAAAGAATTATCAAATTCCCCATAAAATTCCAAATTGATGTGCTTCTTGGTCATCCCTAAGTGTGGTGTTTACAAATATGAAAATTACTTGATTAACATTCAAAAATATTCCAATAATCTAAAAATTATCAAATATCAAAAACAATATCGGGCTTCCCCTATTATAATATTGTCTTCACTCTCTCTAGGACCACGAAAATACCATCCACAAAGATAATGTGTCCTATGAAATGAGCCATGTCAAACCCATAATAAAATTTATGTAAAATGGGGTATATAATATGTTCTCTTTGAGTACTCATTAAAATGTCAATATTTTTAGTATGATGGTAATGTGTATTGGAGTACACCATGTTTTCATCCACAAAACTACCAATTGATCCAGGTACAAGAAATTTTTTTATTAGGTTTATAAAGATGGGTTGCACATTTTTGAACCCACAAGACATCACAAAAAACTCATATAAACCATAATTTTTTGTAAAAGAAGTCCCTGGTGAATAAAAATATCTCAAACTCAATTGATGATTTCATGATTTCAAATCAACTTTGTAGAATACAGTAGCAACTCTCAACTAGTAAAAAAGATCCTCGATTCAAGGAAGAGGGTATCAGTTCATTATTTTCATATAATTAAACCTTTGATAACCAAAAAACAACAAGAATAACTCATAATTATTCATAGTAAATAAAACTAAAAATCCACATAGTGAATTAATCAGAATAATAACTCCATTATTCTCCAATTCCTCTAACTATGTTTTATGTTCCTAAATTTTTTAGTGCCTTTCTATATTGAGGAATAGATAATTTTTCATCCCTTGGAAAAAACTAAATAATATACTAAAAAATTCTCTTATGAAATATCCTCAAATAGTTATTATGAAACATATCCTGACACTAATCAATTATAAGAGAAAATAATATATTCTCTACCCCCCCATCATCAAGCACAAGAAAATCCACATGGGTCATGAGCTCACCCAACCACTAATGAACGAGACTAGCATGGCCTGCTTTGATATCCCATTCCACCTGGTGAACATAAGTATTCCCCTAAAGGACTAGTAATATTACCCAATGGTGTAAACAATAAATATTTTCATGATATAATACCATCCAATCCCTTTCCAATATTAGAACAAAACCTCACATCTTGAGAAAAAATAAGTACCATAGGAAATGCTCTCCACCAACCTCAAGAGAACATTCTTTATAGTATCAGACATTTTATAATCATACTCAAAACGGTATTTCAATAAAAATAACAAAAAAAATATGAACTTACACTAGATAAAACCCATAAACCAACTGATAATATATAAAAGAGTGTAAATAACCATTATAAAATAAAGCACTAGCATGCAAGGAATCTACAAGAATCATACCTCGAACTCTCGATGGTCTGGCCTCACCAGCCACATATATTGGATGAACTATTTTTATCTGGCCTATCCCTATACCCTAGTCTCCAGTCAGAGTTAATTGTGTTTTACTACCACAATGATAGGGATTCCCTTGTCTATAAGTACTACATCTTCCACCCAGACTGGTATGTTTAGTAGAACATCAACTTCTTACCTAGTATGGGGTGGATCACCCCTTCATGCACTATGAAACACACTTGATCCTCCATCACTGCCCTTATATTGATGATACCTATAGAACCTATACACATTCACCATCCTTCAGCATGCGCAACACTCAACTTCTGATCAGTGACATTGACCATACATGTGTCTCAAACTTATTCACTTATTGAAAAACACCTGGTCGCCCCCATAATAGGCCAGACCTCTTCTTCGATACTCTATCTGCCACCCCTAGATAAATATTTCCAAATTTTACTTATATCTATTGGATTTCATACCATTTTATCTCTTAACTAGAACTACATGTCTACCACTAGAAGCCTCCAGGATGTTCCCTTATAAAATAAGGGACTGATCCATCACATCAGAAAACTATTTTAAATGGATGATATTATAATGGAAAATTTTGTCTTTTCTAATTTTATACTAGAATCTTATCTTCATAGCTGCCTCATCCCATTCTAATAATTTAACAATGTGTTGAAATTAGGTGAAGCGGGAATATTAATCAATCACTATCATGGTTCACTAAGTCAACATCATATACTCCACAACATTATACTATCTTAAAGTAGTTTTATATAAATTACGCAAAAAATTATCATGGAAATAATTTCACAATTTACCCTCTTCCTAATATGTTTGAACAGGGATATCCATCTATCTCTTCATCGGTCCTACCAATACATAGGATACCAACCTAAATATATTCTCAAGAGGAGTCTTTAAGTGACCAAGAATTTTCTTTAAGGAATATATCCAGAACAAATCTTATATAGGTCCAAACTCCCTTGAAAATGTTGGAGGGTACTCAACTAAAACTCTATTGTCATGTGAAACATTACTATCTGTGGACAGACTGAGTTCCCATTCCATCATCTGTATATAATGAGCAAGGTTTATATAAAACTGTTACTCCCTCCTATTACCCTAGACCAAGATGGATTTCTTATTTTATATTATATGATCATTCTAAGAGATATCCTCATGTCTCCCAATCAAAACAATTCATGATGGTGTAATCTCTATACAATTCATAACAAAAGACTCCAAACACATAACATAAATATTTCATAGTTTGTGCAAGTGAAGGCTCTATACTAGCCATAAGAACTCATTCATCATACACTATCCCAGTGGATATAGTCACATATCCATAAATAACCTCAACCATTCCAAATATTGTCGTGGTCAAAATGGTGTAAACCAATTTACATAAACACCAAAAAATCACTATAGAACATTTTCAAACATCTCACATTCATCAATTTTTTTTCTCATTTAGGAACTAATTTAACCATCAACATAAATCATTCCAATTTATGAACCATTATAGATTTCAATATTTTCACAACCAAATATTTACCAGCTTATAACTCTTCATTAGGCACTATTATCTACCCATTATTTTAGGTTATTCCCATTTACCCATTTTTACCATCTTTATTAGACACAATTACATTCAAATTTGAAGAAAAATTAAAATCCCCCATTCCCTCCCAATCCACATTTCCATACGAGATGTTCTTACCATGGTCTCTTTCACATATATCCCTAGGTGTATAAAATAATGCATGCATGCACAACCTCATACCATTTCAACTTTGATTAAAATATCATAAAATATTCACATCCCACAACAAGTTCATCTTCCAAGGTGAAATATCATCAAACCATAATAAAAACATTACGAACAAAAATCTCATACTAGGTACATAGGTTTACAACAAAAATGTGTTATCTAATGCCACACATGAGTTCATATTCAAGGCCTGACCTAACCTAGTATCTTGTCTACCCTTCCCAAATATTAATAAATCATTATAAAATGATATGATGACACTTTATAATATCCTGACCAAGGTTCCATAAATGTTGTTCCCTATGTCTATTATTCACATGACCTACGACATGCCTCCCCTTATGATTTAAAATAATATGGAAATCATTTTGAACCCATTGTTTTTTCAATATGTTAGTTTGTATTTATATATTATATATTCATAATTATAAGGTTAAATAAAAATTAAAATATGGAATAAATGAAAGAGGGACATAAACCATTAACCAGGAAAAATTATCACTCCCAATTTTAGCCATAACAATGGGAATATAGCCTTTTAACATTAATTTGTGAAAATATATGATATAATCTTTTAGGAAGATACATATTATGAATAAAATTGACTTCAATCCACCTTATCATTTATGAAATGATAATTTATATTGACATTATTCATTTAAGACTTAAAAATTATATTTTAGACAACTTTATGGTGCTTTCATTTTCACACCCAACTACCAAATGATTCTCAAGATTAAATCTCATTTCCTATACTCAAGACTCTATCCATATCTTTTTTTGGGTTCTTAGATTTTTTCACACATTAAACATTTATATTTATTAATGTTATCACATTATGATTCTTGTATTACAATGAAATGTTACTTCATCTAAGAAATTATACATTATTAAATATATATTTTTTATTTAAAATGTAGTTATCTAAATATATTTATAGGAAATTATAAAACTTTAGGTATCCTTCTACATTATATACATAATTTCCTAAAATAATAACATTCACATTGAAAATAAATATTTTTTTTTCTTGGTATGGTTATTTTAAATATCTATTTACAATCATTAATGTTGTGGAAAAAGTAAGAATATGTTGGGTTTTCATGTATTTAAATATTTGGAACCCCACTCTGACAATGAATTTATTTTTATATAACCATAATTACATGATAATTCATAGATATATTTGTTTCAGAAAACATAGGTGTTAATATAAATATTCAATTTTTTTTCAAAATTCCATGAAAATGTATATACATAATTGAAATTATTACGTTATAAGCATATTAATATAAGAAATTTCATTCATAGAGGTCGATAAATCCATAATAATTTTTTATAAATATATAGAGAAGATAATTTAATTGATTTACATAACTAAATGGGTGAAATAGTGTTATTTTCAATCACATATATGTTATATTAAACCTTTCCAATATTGAGCCACATTTCCATCAATAAATTGTCAATAATTGAATACCAATCTCATGGGGCCTTATTTGATTAATATAAATCAATATTTAATTTATAATATATATATATATATATATATATATATATCATTTAATCATCCTTGAAGTCATTGAATATAGAATTTTTATTAATGAATATATTTAAAATGGATTTCAATTAAAGCCATTATAGTTTTTAAAATATCCTTTTTTCATGAACCAACATTTTATGGTAATCCACATTATCTAAATATGAAATCGAGTGTGACCCCCAATGCATGACCTCAATAGGATACACATTTTCCACTAAAAACATGCTCATATCATCACACAAATGGGGAAGAAATTATCCTATATAAAAAACCGTATATCAACATGAAAAATATAAGACATCTCATAAAATAATATTGGAATAATGTATATCAATTTAGGTAAAGGAATTCAATAAAAATCAATAAAATATTAATATAACCACAATTCAATCACCCCTATATAAATAAATCATGGTATAATGAAACCAACCTCATGGAAAATTATCTCTTGTTCTATGAAAGGGTCACCCTGGATCACCACTAAATTTATTAAGATGATTAAAAAATAGTGCTTATAAAGAAGGGGTGAGAATATAAATTTATCATTATTTTTATCACTTCAAATATCATGACTCTATATAAATGATGTATAATAATGATTACATGTAATGAAGAAGTATCATACGAATAATAATAATAAGAACAATAATAAGAAGTTGAAAATTTTAGGGAATATGATAACTCAGACCTAGAAGTTTATTAGAAAAATAGAACAGATAAAGCTACATATCAGGTTATAGAGTCTCGTGTGGACAACACCTCTAGAATATGAATCCAGAAATGGAGATAAAATATTATGATAAAAACCCCTAGATGTGATGGTATCCATAATCTCCATCTTAGTATGGAATTACTAGCTTGATTATCCTACATACAATAATGTTAAATATGAATACACATACCATCATTGTCATAGGGGAACTGAATCAACCATTGATGAAGCCTCAATGGGACATCTTGATACATGCCCCTCAATTTATTAAATACAATGATATAGTCAAACACCATCAAAAGGAAATTATAGGCATAAATAAAATAAATTATCACATTAATCATTTCCCATGATTCTACTTCCAAATAAAATGAAGTCCCCATGTATCAGTAGAAACACCATACTAAAAATCTACAATGAATTTAGAAGACGCGACATCAAGCATTATTAGATAGGGTTCCACCGACTAATCCATAAATGTTATCCTTTATATAACCTTAGAAAAGGTGGAATCGAATGAATAAATTTCATAGACAAATTATTCTAAACCTACAACTCACGCCAAACATGTTCAACAGAGATAAGTAATATGTATTATTTTACATTACACCTTCCAATAAATTTGAAGTATCACACACATCCCTATGGATAGGGACATATATATCATGTACCTCAATTAACATATTATCTAATGAAATACGATTCCACTCTATCCAAAAGAAATTATTATGATCCACCACTACTACAAGGAAGTGTTTGGAAGCATCCTCACTCTAAAACAACATGTTCAAAAATTTCTCCATATATAATTTACTGATCATCATGTATGTATTTAATATTCATCCACAATTAACTATAGATACCACCATGAGTGAAAATATGTTTAACACTATCATCCACAGTATATAATAATTGAATGATCGATGATATATGTTATATGAACTGTAAATGTTTTCACTAGTTAACATTTTATGCCATCAAATTTTCCACAGTAGCATTGATATACTACTGGAATGAATTGAAAATTGAATCTCTTAAACAAATTTTCTACACTATTGGATCATCCATATTAATGGTAGAAAACTTCCCTAGTTTTGATCCTTATTTTTACGGAGACTTATACAAAAGGGATTCTTTGTCTATAATAATGTACCTCAATCTTTGAGAAACAATCAAATATGTGAGAAATATAGTGAGATTATCATTGTTATTAAAAACATTAGAAATGGTTTATACACTTTTTTCCAGAGGAATAGTTATTAAATTTTGGATACCCCTATCCAACTAGTTTGTGGAACAAAAATTCAGTGAGGATTTAAAAAAAATCATTTGGAATTTCCATTCACTTAATTATAATAGGATATTAATGCTAACCTCATAGAGGTTGAAATATAGAATATAAACCCACTTTGAAGTTTATACAAGAACCTGAATTCAATAAATTTGAGAATCTCGTCATTTTATGTAAGGATATTCCATGTGAACTTATCTAGGATGGAATCGTTGAAATTAAACATATCCTTGATCCCCAATCCAACCATATCCATAAAGTTATTAAATTCATTCCAAGGGATAGAAAAAATATTCCACTCATTAACACTCCCAGTCCAAAAAAGCACATTATCACTTAATGTATCTTCTTAATAAGGTTTATAGGCTATTAATACAAAATGATATCATGTACAAACATAGATGTTAGAAACGTATTAAAAAAATAAATGAGACTGCTATATACTCTTTCACTTCTAATTAGTCATTTTACGTAATAATTTTTTTTTGAAAATACTATCCAAATGATAAATATTTACTTTCCCCCTCAAAGGGATCACCTAAATTTTCAAAAGGGAAATGATACCTTCCAAAACTCCATGTTTCTATGAAATTATATTATACATGTACACCCTTATTTTGTCTCTAAATATGTTGAAAGACTTTATCCACCAAATTAATTACCCTAAAAACATTCATATTTCTTACTTATTCTCTTAAATGTTCTTAAAGTCTTTTTTTAAGCACCACAAAATATCAAAAAATCATCAGAATATTGGATATATGAAGGTAGAGGAAGGTTCCTTCCAACCATGATTTTATTACAAAAATTGTATTTTGAAAGCATAACTAGAAACCCACTTATATAGTCCTTTGAATTAGAAAATAACAAACTTATGATAGGATCTGGTTCATTAACACCTCCCTAAAATGAAAAGTATTCTCTAAGTGTTATATTAATGGGAATAGAAAAAATAAATCATTGAATGGAAAAAAAGATCAATGAAATTAAACTGACGGAAAACACATACCTCTCATTGACCACAAGAATGAAATTTTATTTGATTGCGTTAATGGATTTGGATATATCATTATTCAATGAAAATTTACTATTTTTATCATTATTCCTAAATAAATTGAGAAAAAAATGTTTCTATAAACAGGTAATTATAAATGTTTCTACCAATAATTAACCGAAATTGATTGGTAGTGATGTGTTTCCAAACAAACCTCTCATGCATCACTGCCATAATTTTGTAGATAATTTGAGGGCATATATTCCCAGTTGAAATTGTCATGAATCCTCCATTAAAAAAGGTAATTTTTATTCTTAGTTTGTAGATAAATTAATATTGAGTTAGAAACTCAAATAATAAAGGAATCAACGAATAACTCCCTCAAAACATTATATATATTATCATAGAAAACCTCCCTATAAAATATAATTTATTTTCAAAACCATCTGGACCAGTTGTACAATCAATGTTGAGGGATAAGAGACAAAATTTAACCTCATCAAGAGAATGGATATATGTGTAAACCTCATTTTGATTCTCATTAATTAAACTCTGAATAGTGTAAACTATTCAATACCCTCTATCATTTTCATAATAATTGTAAAGTGATCATAATTAATAAACATCATTAGTTGAGATTTATGTATCAGATGTCAAAATATATCCCTTATCAGTAATGCAGTAAGCACCTTTCTGACCTTATTATCACCGTGTAGGCTGTGAATGAATTTTTTCCCTATCATGATCCTTTATCCACCTGGCATTATATGGGCTTCAATCAATTTTCTCTTTAAGAGATTACAAATTATCAAGACTAGAATGATATTTGACCTCTTCATCAATAATAGAATATTTAAAATTTAATATCTTCTATATTTTATCCATCATTACATAGTTTACATAATTGTGGTAAATAATCATGCAATTAATGACTTACTCCATCCCCATATAAAATTTTTTTTAAAATTTTTTTTCACTAAGAGAATCTGAAAGGAATTTCCAATATGACTAACTTCCTTCCCTCAATTAGAATTTCCCCATAAACTAGAACTATAAATCATGTTTTATAAAACATAAATGACAAGGGATAAGACATTATAATATTCATTTTTACATCAATTATAATATATTTATGATTATAATTGAATATAGGTAAAGAAAAACAATAAATATCAACAAGATTTGTACTATTATCCATGTGTTGAATGTATCTATCCAACAAACTATTCAACCTTCCATTTATAGTTTACCATCTCTATGTGTAATTAGTAAAATATATAGTGACTTCCAAAATCATACATGTATAAATATAAAAAACAAATTTATCAAGAAAAATCCTATTGATGTTAGAAGCTAACATTTCATTATTTCTCATTAAAACAATGAAGTCAACAATGATGACCCAATCATCTGGAATATTAGTGGAAATTATAGAAGACCCCTCCTATAGTAATATTATCTTAATATAAGTTTACAATACAAAAAAAGTGTGTACAAAATTAATATTATTTTTGAAATCAAAGAGATTGATTTGCATATAACCTTAAAAGATGGAGATGACCTTTAATGTTTTTTCTGTATAACACAAAATGAATCCACAAAATTTTCTTCCTGATTTGAGATATTAGTATTCAACCAATTGAATTATAGATGAATTATTCCCATTCAAAAAAGTTCATAATTATTTCTACCCATTCTTGGAGTAATAATATCTAGGACTTAAAAACATTCATAATATATTTAATAGTTGGTCCCTTCCATGGACACTAAAAATTACAAAAAAAAGTCATTTATTTGAACATTAGAAATTTTATTCCCCTAGTATGGGGTGCATTATTCCACTCTAAAGTCATTGGTTTTACTTTCCATGTCTCTCTATATTTATTGGATGAATGTTTGGATTGGTATTCATCAACTGGTTTGACCTCATTACCAACATCCCTTGACTATGCTGGTTGCTCGCATGCTAAGAGTCCTCCATCTCACTAGAAGCTCTACCATCATGCTGGGTTTCATCCAAAATTTCCATTGTTTCACTCTCAATAAGAAGGTTCTCTTCCATGTTATCAAATGAACTCTAAAGTGGAATGGACATGTTTAGAATCTTGGATTTTGAATACTCAAAATGTACCCACATCCTAGAATAATTACCAGGGGAAACCATAGTGAAATATCCATCATCATTGAATTGCACTGGATCATAAGAAGGGATTACATTATGAAGAATAAACAGAGCATTTCCCAAATTTCATTTCTCACAGAAAACAAACACCTCCACCATAATATCATATATCCCCAATGACACATGTATAAAGTGATTTATTTTCCTGAATATTGAATTTTATTAATCTGATAGATTTCCTCCCACATAATTCTCTTTCTCAACCAGATGAACTAGATGTTCAACATTCAATCCCACCAAACCAGGCCAATCAATTGTGACATCATACATTAACTCCATTCTATTATTCTTCATATTTTGTTATGAATCATCATGACCCATCATCCTAAACTATTTTTAGATCTTGGATCTCCCAAAATATGAAAAAATTTGTCTGATTATCTTACATTCACTTTATAACTTCAGGATCCTCACATATTGGATGACCAATAAAATGCCATCCTACTTTTTATGGAAAAATTCCTCAACTAAGGTTAATTACAAGTAAAATTCAACAAAAACAATATATTTTAGGAAAATATTCATATTATACATCTCTTTATCTAACAATATAATGGTACTAATCAGTGAGGTAATTCCCCATTGAAACCGGGGATTTTAGTATAGCCAATTTGGTTTCCTTATTTCAATAAAATCACACACATGAGTTTTTATAACATTAATGAAATAAAAAATCCTCTCACATCCTTCAAAACTCATAATAAAATGATTCATATAATTATACGCAATTATCCATGTGTTACTTTTAATATTATTGAATGCAAAGATAGTGTTAAGAAACCCTTTCCATAGCTTTCATTCTCCAATATGCAAAAACTAGATATTAGTTATACACCAATTATGGTGGTGAAATTTAAACAATTCTTCCCCTAGATATGATTTACCTAGAAATAATCGAGATCATATATAAATAAAGCCTCTACTAAAACAAAACATGATTTTGTGATCCATGAGGTATACACCCTATGCAGTTAACCTTCCCCAACTCAAGTGCCAACTCATAAGAAAATGGATTTTCATTCTCATTCACTACTTCTGAAAAGTAATTCCTTAACTCATATGTGAGTGATTCAACAACCAGATTCATTGTCACATCAATCTTCCCCTACCAATCAACACTCTTCCACTGCATGACATAATTAACAGTTGGCATTTAGGAAAATGAGTAAAGATTGTTTTCTCTCAGATACCAACATCTAACATGATCTATGATTTCTAGATAACTCCGCATCAGCTACATATTCATATTACATAATAATAATAATAATAATAATAATAATAATAATAATAATAAACTGATAATCATAAACTAAGTGACAACCATCTAACCACTCCAATTATATACTTCCAAATAATTTCATTTTACAAACCACATCCAATCCATATCATGCATCATGGAAAAACAAACACTACTCTATTTCTTTATACAAAACAGATTTCTACCAAGTAGGATCTCACTACAATATCACCGTATAACAGTTTACCTACAGATTCACCACAAGATATCACAACCACCTATATGTTATCCACCCAATATGAACTCAATAATTATAATACCACAATCAAACGACTACCCACCAATAAAAAACCCTAAAAATATATCTATTTGTTGGAATCTACCATTTTTTGGTGTCTCACATCATGGTATCTCCCAACAATAACCTATATTTGTTGGGTTATATTCCATCATTAGGGAAAACTGTCATATTACCATGTGTCCACTATTAAGGACACTCCCATACTCCATTGAAATAAGAAACACTAGATATCACATATAAACCATGGTTAATCATTCCACACACAATATCACTACCATCAACTTACTTAAAATTTTCATTATTTTCATATGTCATAATCCACTGCTCCAAATCTAGTCAGAAGATTGATATCACTAAAAATTTTCACAAATGTATTTATACCCACACCATCCATTTATTCAACAACATAATTCGAGAAATATAAAGGGATCCTTAGGAATATAATCACAAAAAAAAAACATACACCACACTCCTACCTAGGTCCCTCAAAAATCAATTCTCAATAAGTATTTGACCACAAAATTATCAGTCCTCATATATCATGGGAATAGAAAACCTCCATAAACTTTTCATTAATAAAAATAATATAGAGACCCATTTTATTAAATTCATAACATCCATCGTAACTCAAACCATAAAAACCATGACCCATTTTATACTATATACAAATATCTAGGAGTACATACAATATTTTAGTGAGACTACCACGATCAATTTATCCCCTATTTGTCTAACCCCTTAAGAATTTTACTGCATGGTCTGTAATGGATATTGGATGAAACCCTTCCATGTACGTAATAGTATGTTGGATCTTCTGACATAGGGGAATCATAGTGAAACGTGAATATATAATGAGATTGAATCATTTATTTGTGGTTACCATTAGAGGATTATAGGCTTTTGGTCTTCATATAAATATGTTTGCTGACACTAAATTATAATCTACTTTAGTGATCATGTTTTTTAGTGCATGTACTTCCATCCCTAAAAAATATAACTGATTTATTCCAACTTATTGATTTTTCCCCTTCCAAAAAACGAGAACAAATTTATATTACAACATCAATCATTTTTGTTAGCATTACCAAGGAGGGGTATGTCATCACCATAAATGATATGTGATTGAGTAGATACTCCTCTACCGTATTGGATTTGTTTATAAATTAAAACCTGATAAATTTCATTGATACATATACTTGTATATTCCTCATATAGGGATGATATAGTGACTAAGAGTTGGAATCCTTGAAAAAGAGTTCAATTATAATAAAAAAAATCATCCAAGGGATCCATTGTTGAGGTTGGACAGCCGTAGAGAGCTGATAATCCTATTGTAAAATTTAATTAATTAAATTTAGAAGATAAATTTCATATGAATGAAAAAGATATAAATTTATTAAAAAGTATCATATTACATTGATATATAAATTTTCATTGAAAAAATTCACATCTTTAGTTTTCATCATCATTAAATTGACACTTTATGAGGCTGTGAAAAGAAAATTACAAATGCTTCTCCTATGTACAAAACCAGAGTGGTTCTAAGTGATGATGATCTTAATTAATGGCATTTTCCAAGTAGTAAAACCATTTCATTTAATTTTAGGAGATTATTCCATACTTCCACCATCCTAAAGTCATTAATATAAATTTCAATATCATTTATGGGTTTTATAGTAATAAAATTAGAGTAAATTCCATACACCATATAATCATGTTTGATGAATTCCCCTATTTAATTTATCATATTATCATGCAAGATGTCCTAAAAGAATATAAAAATTTTATTGGTTAAGCCATATGGTTCATGAGAACTATCCTTGTTAAAAGAGAAGATAGATTAATTGACTTAATATTTTAAATGAAACGTTAATGAAGCCTCATTTTTATGATCTAAAAATAATGGGTAAAATTTTTAATCATTTTTGGGTGTTTTCCACACCATTACCAAAAACAACGGTCACGTAAATAGTACACCATTATGTTGGAAATTTTATTCATTGAGTTTTAATGGAATCCATTACCGTAAAGGGAATTATTTCATTCCCCTACCCTTGTCAATTTGTACAGAAAATTGAAAATACATGAGTTCCTATGGTCATCCTTCAACAATTTAGCACATAATAGATTGTGGTCAATCCTTCCATTCTTAGTTAGAAACTCATAAAGGATGGAGAGATATTGATCCTCCCCCATTGAGGGAGTATTCTAACATTCACTTCTATTATTAAAACAAGCAAGATGATCCTAAAAATCCATTATATAAATATGAATACTGGAGAAATTTATCTTTCTTTATTCCCATAAAATTCATTTATCTTCTTTAGTATTACCTATAAGAATATATAGTGTTTTATAAGGGTTACCATCTCTTATTCCACAATAATTACATCCTTAAATCTTGACGTGACAATCCATCATTAAATAATTTAAAATTGAGATGGGAAAACCATGTCAAGAGAGTTGATATTTCAAAATTATATAATTATGTTCATAATGATGCTTCGGGGGGTTGAATATAGATATCTCAGTAGAAGGAATCTAATTTTCCATTTTTACAAATTGCATGTCATGCTTACTATATTTCCTCACATTAATTGTGTATATGCTTAATGTGGATGAATCTATAGAAATATGAACATTAGCATGATTTAAATAATCAATAATTGAGGATAATTCTAGAGAATATATATTTCTGATGCTGAATCCATTTATTTTATTCAGGCATAATTAAAATGTTGACATCTCCCATTATCATTAATTTGTTGTTCATGTTATTAGATTCCACTTCATATTCAATCCATAATTCTATTATCCTGATGTATAAATTTTATGCATTAAAAATGATACAAACATGATGTCACATTGATTTCAAAATTATAATAATATACTATGAGTGTTCTTGTTTAATGTAATCAATTGTGTAGTTTCATTCCTGATTACAAAAATATGATCCATTTTGGTGACATGAAAGTTGTATGATATAAAGGTATAACCAAGAGATGATGATTTTAAATTCTTCCAATTCACAAATAGCATATTGGGATTGATAATTCCAATAAACATGGGTTTGTAGGCCTCAAAATAATAATTATGAAATTTGGATGTAGTGGGTTATATAGCCATTAGAAGATTCCAATATAATATCTTAATTTCATATAAAATATTTCCCTGGTTTGATCCCCCCTTTTAATCCAAAATTCACATTATATTTTCATTTTCCCCTTATTTTTCTATTACTTTCATTGGGGGTTATCACTACCCTTAGACACCCCTAACACTTAAGAAACCCACATCCATCCTAAGATTAATTTATATTGGGTATTTCTTTATTGTCAAATATTTAAATAGATACAATTTAACTATTCTCAATAGATAGGGAGAGAGAGAGATAATCATCTACTTCATTAACCATAAAAATACCTTTCAATGTGGTGAATTTAATATCTTACAGTAAATGAAAAGATGGGATGTCCATAGAAGTACTTATATGTATTTAGATGAGTGTAACTATGAAAAAGATATTTCCATTTTAGAAATATAATTCTGATCTCTATACTGTTTTTTATCCAAGTTGTGTTTTCCCTAATTGATCATCATGGTAGCTAGAGGTATAATATCCTCATTAAGAAGGTCATGAGATCGCACATCTGGAGCGATCTCAATTATGAAAGACTCATCTAGATAGTCTTTTATGACATTCTATTCAATTAATAATATGTTCTTCACACATTGTGAACACCCATCATCAGGTATAGGGGGTCAATGCAACTTTTTTATAATGATAAGGATCTTGAACCTCTGAATTGAGCTCCATTTTCGCGACATCCTAGTTTTTTGACCTATAAATGGGGGTTTTCCATATTATTGTAATGATATTTTATGTATATGGATGATTTAGTTTTTTCAAAAATATCAATATGATAAATAATATCACTATTAATCACCTTCATATAAATCTTTTATAGAGGAGGTTCATATCTAAATTTTCAATCAAAATATTCCAATACAATGAATCTTTAATGTTCAACTCCCTTTTTTGGATGCTTGCCTCCCCCTTTAGATGATAATGAAACCATACTTATTGGTAGCCCAGTATGTAGGATTTTGTATTGCCCCTTGATAATCTGAAAGTAATTCTCATCATGAACCATAACCTTGATATTGTTTCATATATTATCACTATTACAATATGAAAGTAGTTTCCCATAGAACATGAAATTTGAGCAGAATGGTGGATTTATATCATAATGAATCACAATACTCATATTATCATCTCTAATTGATAAAACAACTTATTCCACTAGGGATATAGAAATATCCAACTCCACATTGATTATAGAATAGTTACAAAATATGTGGTTATCTATTTTCTTATCACTTTAGATCGTGTTCCAAACAAGGAGCATATGTCCCACTGGATACAAGGTTTCCAATTCAACCAATTAAACATAAAAATATGGATCCTGACAAGGGAAACTTTGTTCCTAATATTCATGGGATCAAAGTTTCAATCTCATTCCAAAATTCCCATGAACCTCAGATTTAAAGAGTTTGATTCCTTTCTCTATGCTCTTCGCTTGCACTCATTATAGGTGAAGATGAAATTGGAGTATCCTAACCCCATAGTATTCAATCTCAAATCATCAAATTCACATATCTCTAAAATATTAAGGTTGGGATCACTAATCCTCAAAATGTTTCCCTATTTAGAATTAGAACTAGTTAAATGATGGATTATTTACAAAGAATTAAATGATCCGCCATAGCATCTTGATTGGTTGAGATGTGTTTCATCTTTCCCTTCCAAATAATCCTTCTCAGAGGTTATGATAAAGTTTAAAAGGAATAAATTGGAGTCTAATTGATCCACCTTTGCAATGTTCTTATTTGGGGTCAAAATTTTATCAAGAGAACACCCTAAAAAAATTGGTTTTTACATCACACAACAGGAAAATATATTTCTATACATGACATTATCGATCTATGTAATGATCATATCAGTTCCATCTGGGTTTGTTATAATATAATTCATCTCACGATCATTATGATTTCTATGGGGAGGGGTTCCCTATAGCCTCCCAGATATTTATAGAATAATACTTTTCCATATCTATTAAAATTATCGAAGAAGATATTAATTTCACATAAATGAGGAAAATTTTCCCAACAGAGTACTCTAGACACACCAATGGTTTTCTATGAAATCTTCAATTGCACATAACATTTATTTATACGAAAATTTAATACAATAATAATATTATTATTTTAAATAGTAGTTAGCACCTTTCCATGATATTGGAGTGAATGAACAAAACTGACAAAAATATGATTATACATATTTTTTAAATGTTTTTACAGTTATCCAATAAATTTTAAAGGCTAAAATGAGAAGGAATCCAATTTTATGCATAAAAAACACCAATTTTTTTAAAAGGTCATTTTACAACCTGTTGATAGAGAATCCATTTTCAATATAGTTTTTTTTTCACTTTAAAATGATCTAATTGACAAAATAAACTTTTCTTAAGAATTAGTACATCCAAACTTTATTGGGATGAATTTTTTTAATTTTTTTAATAAAATTCTTATTTTAGCTAATAATAAAAATAGTGCCTTTTAATTCAAAACTACCTTTTAATCTAAATTATTTATATAAATAGAATTTAATTTGTATTAGTTTTTAACATTAATTAGATTATGTTTTTATCAATTAATCCCATTTTTTCCATTGTATGTAATTTCAAATTTTAATTGGATATAAGAACAAGTTAGTCATTCAGTTGTTTATAATTCTTAAAAAAAGCTTTCTAGTTTTGACAATGGGAATTAATTCTAAAATAATTTCTTTTCTAAATATGAGTTTTGAATTTGGAAAAATGGATTTGATATTTGAAATCAAAATGTATATATTTTATAAATAGGATACTTTTATTTTTGTACACTTTGTATAGTATATTTATTAATTATATTTATTTACCATGGTTAAAGGGAAATAAGTTAAATAATGGTAAATAATAATATTATAACAATGAAAAACTACCATAAAACGTCTTTAACACCTAATTAATGAGTTATGTCCAACCATGATCATCCTTAGGCCAATCCTTTAGCAATTGGGTGCCACTTGTGGGTGAAAATGACATTTTATAAATTTTAATTTAATGAAAAATGATATATAACATAAACATGTATCTTTTATCAAATGATCTTTATATGGTTATATAAGTGATATATTTATATATCAAAAATAATAATAAATATTAAAATATTTACTACATCGTGATATCTTATTTATAATTTTATACATTAAATAAATAAATTTAGTTATGACAATATTATGATGTAGTGATTGGTTCCTTAATAATGGATTCAAATAAATGATATTATAAATAATAAAATAAATGCAATTTGATTATTTTTATGCCATCCACACATTTTAATGATCAATACTTTATCTTCTATTTATATAAATGATTTTTTCAAAAGAATCATGTTTTCATGGATTTTTAAAATGTCATGATATTAATAGTGCCAAAACTGACATAATTTATATTATAAAATATAAAATATTTTGTCAAATATTATAAAGTTAAAAAATTATATTATTCCTCCATATATTTATTATAGGTCTACAAGTTTATTAATAACTATTTTATTGAACATTTTTCCAGTTTTGGTAACTATTATGGTTCTCAAAGTGTAAAATTCTTGATAAAACGATAAGAGTAAAAAGGGTTAAATAAAAATGAAAAGGATTGCAAAAATATACAAAACGTATCTTATTCTTATTGGATGATTTTTAGTCTAAATATATTAACTTTATTTTATAAATAACATAATTTAGAGTCATTTTTAATTGAAATTTAATTTATAATAAATTTATATTTCAATACATTTCTATAGTGCCCCTCCTCCCTCTTATAAAAGGACACCCCCTCAACCCGCTTACTCAAACCTCTAAAGCATTTTGGACCTTCCAAATTAATCTAAAAAAGGATCCTAACATCTATACCATACTTATATAAGCATAATATGGATATAATTTCACTAAAGAAATCTTTTTGGCTCAAATCAAAATAAGTTACCCGATTTAGAGGTAACATCTTCCATCAAGTTCTTTTCCATTAATTTCCTTCTACAATACCTTTGATATTTTTATTTTTTGAATATATAAAAACACTACTATCTAAAATAGACTAGGATGTTTTAATGAAATTTATTAGAACTACACTTATACAAACCTCCATCTAAGTGATTAGAACATACTGTTTCAATGTACGACAAAGTACTCCCTCGTAAAATGATGATTGTTTGATTTTATCCTACCACCTCTCATGGTGGCCATTATGATGAAACCATTATTATATATCATATAATATATATTTATATTGTCTCTATGCTTCTCAAAATATTGTTTACAACATACATTAAAGCTTTTCATGATGTGAAAATGAGATAATTTCATTTGAGGAAGTAAAGACTATCGCCCCGTCACAGTGATGTGATTCATTTATTCAATACAATGAACATATAAATTTTGGATTTAATGAACTTATTTGACTTTTATAACATATATATTATACTATAATTATAATAAACCTATGTATGTGTCAGAAGTTGGACCTTCTTTTAAGGAATATTTTTCCTTTTCTGGTCATTTATTAGAAAAAGAGGAAATTTTAGAAATTTTCTAAGTACATGTCATGTACTTTATGAGTACACACCGTGTACTGCCTTATTGCATGAGTCTGTGTGCTGGACATGTAGTATCCCCGAACATAGCCATGTGGGGGTGATTTGGAGGCCTTCTAAAGTGGAGTACGGAAACGACAAGTACATGCCGTGTACATCAAAAGTACACACCATGCACTTTTTTTCATTAAATAGATCGGGGTCGTGTCTAATCACCAAAACATGCTTCTTCTAGGTATCGTTTGGATGAGATCTTTCATATGGCCGTGATATTTTTCTGAGTCCTTGAGCCTCCATCTGATCTTCGATTCGACCGACGTTGATTGCGTTGGGATCGCCTCAGTACGCTCTTCCTTCTCCTATAGCATCGTTTTCCAATTCCTCTTCTTCCTCAAGTTATCCTCTACTAAATTTTTTTGAAGTTTTGGTACATCTTCATAATTCTAAGGAGATTCAAGCACTGAGGTTTACATATAGCAATCTCCTAACATCGAGGTATGTGGTTTGTTCCTTTCCGTTCAATTTCATTGAGTATTATGTGAAAATTCCACCAATACCCCTAAACGGGGTATTGTGTGTTTACCGTTTTACCTTTTCTGATTATCTTACATGCTTGTATGCTTGTGTAGAGGTTATTTGGATATGAATATGGTTTATTTCTATGCTTTGTATGTATTGACCATGCATGTTTGGTTACGACCGTTTGGTCCTATTTTTCCAGTTTTGCTGCCTTGCCTGTTTTCCATTCCTATTACTGTAGGATGGAGAATTTGTATTTATGACATGTTTGATATTTTTTAGACTAATTAGACAAGTAGTTATGTATGTATAATTTGGAAATATTTCATTTCTATTCTCGTTGACATACATAGGGTTGTGAGAACCTGATGTTGTAGACTATAAGGAGAATTGATCGAGTGAGCTTCCTCATAGAGACTATGACCAATTTAGGCTATAAGGGGGATAGACCGGGTGAGCTTCATCAAAGAGACTAGGACCACTTGGGGATCTAAGTGGAATTGACTGAATGAGATTCCTCAGATATTCCTTGACTACTTTATACTACAAGGGAAATTGGCATTGTGATCTTCCTCAGAGTTTCTTTGTTTTACTTTGAATTACCTTGATTACTCTAGGCTATAAGGGGAATTGACCAAGTGAGATTCCATAGAGAGTATTTGAGGTACATTAAATGACTAGGGAAATAAGGAGAATAGACCAAGTGATCTTCCTCAGAGAGTCCTAGACCTTTAGGTTATAAGTGGAATTGATCATGTGAGCTTCCTTAGAGAGTTCCTAACTACCTTAGACTATAAGTAGAATTGACTGAGTGTTTCCTCCGAGAGTATTTATAAATTCTTAAGAATGAACCAGAGTGGTTAGTCTGAGTTCACTAACCATAGAGATGCTTATAGTTCTTAGGTAGGACTAGAGGGGATGGCTGTGAGTACTTTCTAGAGGGCTACCTGTTTTTTTAGTTGTTTGTTCGATGATTGCTTGAAATTGAAACATTGGATTGTTTACTATTGAGTACTTTCCTATTTAATACTTTATGTACTTTTACCTTCTATATATTCATTGACTATTAGGATCCTATCTTTGGGAGGTTTCCTAATGGGATTTAGTCTCACACCCTATTTGGGCCATGCTTTTGGGACCAAATAAATTAAATTTTTATAGGTATAGATAAGGGCAAGCACCCTTAGACTTCAAGTACATGAGTTTATGGGGAGTTGGAGAGCATGGGACAAAGCATAGACTTGCAATATTGAGGAGCTGTTTATCTATTCTTTTTTACCTTTTTTTAGAACTGTTGAATTCAGTATTGTGAATTTTTGGCTATTTTCCACGAAATATGCATCATGAATCATTTAAAATATATGGTCACTAGTTGTTTATTATTTTATCCTTCCATTGTTTTCTGTTGTTGGATATCTACTACTTTCGCTATTGTATATTTGTTTTCTCTTCCACTATGTCACTCTTCCAATGGGTGAATAGTTTCCCCACTATCACACCCAAGTCCCTCACTGCTAGCCGGCAGCCTCTAGGGTTCACGAAAATGCGCTTGAGGCCATGTCACCAACCGGGTACGGGTTACCTCTGGGTGGTTTCCAGAACTGGGACTTCACAAAGTAGTATTAGAGGAACTCTTTTCTCTTGACTTAGTGTTTGGAGCCTTTAGCCAGGGATAAGGAGGAATATGTACTTGGTAATAAGCTATGCCCAGGAGTAGCTAACCCGTGTATAGGAAAAATCCAATCTACCTCGTTTATTACAATTTTACTAGTTTTAAAATTTGACAGTTGATATGATTTTACCATTGGGTGAATGACATGTTTTGTGTTGTTATCGTTGATGTTATTGAGGTTTTATTTCATACACAACCCGATGAGATGAGGGTATGGCATCTCATGCATCATATAGGCACTTGCAAGAAATCACATGTCCTGAATTATTTCCATGCCATCTAGGATGCATTAGAAATTCCTTGTTGTTGTAATAGATGTTGTGTGGAATATTCATGAATTTGTGATAGATTATTTGATAAAAATACATACTATTGATAGGGTATTGTTTCTGTCAGTTTTTGTTTGGAAGAATGCCAAAATTTCGTTCTTTAGGTGTTATGGGACCACATGGACAAGAATTTGGTGGATAATTTACTTGTTATCATGTTATAACATTTATAAGATTCCAAGCATTGATTCGCTGGGAGTATGGGCCCTCACGGATCGAAATTTGGAACATCCAATGTTTGTTTTAGTGTTTTTATGGGTCCCAGAGTAGTTTATGGGTCTTACTGTCCAAGAATACCCAGAATACACGACGTGTAGTTTTTCACTACAGGCCTTGTGTTCTTCTGTTTGGGAAGAGACCATTTTTCTTATGTACACGCCGTGTACTTTATGTACACGCCGTGTAGTCTATAACTGTGTCATAGGTCATGTGGGAAGAGACATGGGATAAGGAACTTTTTGTGAGAACAAAACATGTACAGTTGAGCACGCCATGTAGTGTAATCCTATGACCCTGTCCATGTAGCTAAAAACACGGGTTGGTTGAGTCTCATAGAATACAAGTCGTTTCTGTCTGAAACACACCGTGTAGAGCAACCCAGGTACCCGGCCGCATCCCTAACAACATGGGTCAGTGTTATCTTTCCTATTACATGCCATGTCCATCTAGAACACACCGTGTAGTGCGAGCCATGTGTCAGGACGTGTCACTAACAACATGGTCCAGGTGCAGCTCGTCTAATACATGTCGTGTCTTCCTTGAACACACCATGTAGTCTTTTCGTAGGAGAGTCGTGTGGATTAATCATGTAGGATTCGAGAAGTGGAAGAGGATTCAAGTACAGGCCGTGTCTTAGGAGAACATGTTATATGTTTAGGGGGTTACACGACCAGTTTAGGCAGGAGTACACGCCCATTTAAATGACTTAAGGGAACACGTCATGTAGGAAAAGTACACACCATGTAGTCATGTTTTGTGAAACATGAATGTTTTCTTTATCAAGTTCCATTCTTACACTTCTTTGTTTCAGTCCCTGTAAATTTTGATATAAGGTGTGCACTTGACCTTACATAGTCATGCCACCGAGACATCCTCTGGTTATGCACCAGTTTCCAGGTGACGACCAGGCACCAGATATGGCTGATCAAGGACTTCCAGCAGATCGTCCTATCATCCTAGTCTTGGCACCAGCCATTATACCTAAAAAAAGTGATAATGTTTAGTTCAGGGATAGATTTCTGAGGATGATGCTGACCATTCATGGAGCTCCAAATCCTGCCCCATCAATGGCAGAATTGACGCGGGTCTTTCAGCAGCAGCATCTTCTTACTTTCTTAAGGGATGGAGGACCTCATGCTGTATAGTCTTAGCTAGAAGCCACACTGATGATTTTCAAGCATTTGTAGATACTTTTAGACAAGAGGGTAAAGATTTCTACCTATATGCTTCGAGAATCTACTAAGAGGCGGTGGGATGTGATCTCATAGGAGGTACGCCAACAGAATATGTCTTGGGAAGAGTTTCGGCGTGTCTTCTATGATTACATCTATCTGGAGACCTTGAGGGCCAATCGAGCCCGAGTGTTCATGAGTTTGTAGCAGGGTACTCTTACTATTAAGGATTATTCCTCTCACTTCACAGTTCTGAAACATTTCACGCCTATTCCTGGAGGTGATGAGTTGTTCCTTTCATGGAAGATTGAGGATGGTCTGAGGCATGATATCCGATCACAGGTGAACATCTTCAGGATGACATCAATATCTTATAATGTCAACCCGACACTGATCACAGAGTACAATTTTAGGGATTCTAGAGGGGTTATATAAGGAAGTTCGACATCCAGAGTTACTATTCCTCCTCCTCACAATAGGAAGCACCGCAGGGAGATTTCACAAGGAGATCTGAGTAGGCAGGATGCATCTTCTGGTATCTAGGTGGTTTTCTAGTAGTGTAGGAAGAGTGGGCATACGAGGCCACATTGCCTGAGAGACCTAGTGGAGTGCTGATATTTCTACAATATGGGTCACCTTCAATGCTTTTGTTAGTTCTTTTTCACCAGCTGCTGGTGACAGAGGTTCTTATAAGACTCCTCGTTCAAGAGCAGTGCCACCAGTTTCCCACCAGTCTGGGAACTGGAGTTCTTCTAGCCATTCGGACTGAGGTGGAGGTCGTGGACATGGTAGTAAGTCTCCGGTTCTTTAGCGATCCCAGGTTGGATCAACTCAGAGCAGTCAGGCAGGGTCACAGGGTCACGGCTTAAGCAAGACTTTTGCAGTTGAGCAGACCTCGCAGAAGCAGTATATCGAACACTCTACAGTTCGAGGTATGATCATAGTAGCCTCATTTTTAGCTTCTTCTCTTTTTGATACAAGGGAATCCCATAGCTTTATAATTGTTGCTGTTGTGGAGATCCTTTTCCTCTGCATCTTTTCCTCTGCCGATATTTTGATGCTAAACACACCGTTGGGGACTAAAGCGGCTAGTGTACAACAGTTCAAGGAGTCCTTACTAGTGGTTGGTGGATTCCACTTTCTATCGGAAGTTTATGTCCTAGATATGATAGGATATTATTTCATTCTCGTAATGGACTTGTTAGTTCCCTTCTAGGAAGTCGTCGATTATTATCGTTGTAGGGTGAGTTTCTTATCACCAGACATTGGATCCTTCTTCATAGGGGTGAATGGGAAGTCCAGGCGAGCAGAGGGGGACACGAGCATCCTGGGTTGGCAGGAGTTATAGCTCAGATTGGTAGTCTATATTTGGATGACAAGGGGACTGCACATATGAACTATCCCCTATTGGTGGATTGTTTAAAATATTTATTTCCAGAGGACTTTATAGGTTTTCCTTCGGAGAATGAGATAGACATCTCGATTGAGCATGAGACAAGAGTGGCACCAGTGTCCATTCCTCATTATAGGATGACTACACCTAAGTTGCAGGAGCTCAAGAAACAGTTGGAGGAGTTGCAGGCAAAGGGTTTCATATGACCTAGTACTTCTCCTTGGGGTTCTCCTGTACTATTTTCAAAGAAGGTGGATGGCCCCCGTAGGATTTGTGTGGATTTTCAGAAGTTGAACTAGTTGACGGTCACGAACCGGTATCCCTTTCCGAGGATTTCTGATCACTTTGATCAGCTTCGAGGAGCCCAGGCATTCTTGATGGTTGAATTGCTGTCCGATTTTCATCAGATGCGTGTTAGACCATCTGATATACCTCATATAGACTTCCAGAGTAGGTATGGTCTATATAAGTATATGGTTATGCTCTTCGGTCTCACGAACGTGCCTACAATTTTCATGGCACTGATGAATATAGTGTTCCATCCATACTTGGATTCCATCATGGTTGTTTTCATGAACAATATCTTGGTGTACAGTGACACTCGACACGTCCATGCTACCCATATTGAGATCGTTTTGAGTACACTAAAGGAGTATTTGATATATGATAATATCTCAAAGTGCAAATTTTGGATGGATCAGATTCCCTTCCTAGGTTATATTATCTCAGACGCATGAGTATCAGTAGACCTATAGAAAGTGAGAGCTTTAGTTTCCTGGGAGAAGCCGAAGAATGTCTTTAAGGTGTAGATTTTTATAGTTCTGGTTGTATCTACAAATGTTTCATACATGACATTTCACTCTTAGTGGCACTACTGACAGGTCTGACTAAGAAGGGTGTGAAGTTATTATAGTCAGATTCATGTGAGTCAGCCATTTAGGAGTTGAAAGAGACGTTGACTTCATCACCAATACTTATCTTTCCAGAGCCGGGCAAGATCCATACTGTTTACTGTGATGTGTCGGGTATTGTGATGGGAGTTGTGATTATGCAGGGAGATAGAGTCTTTGCGTACGGGTGTCAGAAATTGAGGCCACACGAGAGGAATTACCTGACGCATGATCTGGAGTTGGTAGCTCTGGTTCATACCCTACGCTGTTAGAGACATTATCTTCTGGGAGATCATTTATTGGTTTTCACTGACCAAAAAAGTCTCATGTACATCTTCACTCAGCGTGATCTGAATTTAAGACATAGTAGGTGGGTTGAGTACATTCAGTCCTTTGACTTCGTGAATGTCTATACACCTTGGAAAGGCAACACTGTGGCTGATGCGTTGAGATGGAGGACTCAAATACAGGCAGTTCAGGAGGCCAGTAGTGAGTGGAAGCTTATGGGTCTATTCTCTGAGATGAATTTAGTGGTGCATGATAGATATGGGAAGACTTTTCTATCTTATGTAGTTTTTACCTCTACTCTTCTTGATCGAGTTTGAATGATGCAGCTATCAAATTCAAAAGGCCTAAGCCTATGGGAGAGTGTTTCAGAAGAGGACCCTATTCATGGATGG
The DNA here is from genome assembly GCA_963277665.1 of Viscum album. Taxonomy (NCBI): domain Eukaryota; kingdom Viridiplantae; phylum Streptophyta; class Magnoliopsida; order Santalales; family Viscaceae; genus Viscum; species Viscum album. The sequence continues at coordinate 122,369,953 of OY728137.1, forward strand.
ACCATAAGGGAGGATGATATCTTGCATTTCTAGGGGATCATATGGGTTCCAGCAGATACACATGTATAGAAGATGTGGGACATTCATTCCTCAGTGTGGGTAGTTCATCCCGGTATCACCATGATGTATCGTGGTCTACACCGTCAGTATTGGTGTCCAGGTATGAAGAGGTACATTTCTAGTTTCATCATGATGTGTTCTACTTGTTAACACGTGTAGGTAGAGCATCAATGACCATAAGGGCTTTTACAGGAGTTACCCATTCCCGAGTGGAAGTGTAATGACGGCGTGATGGACTTCGTGACCTGTTTGTCGGGGTCGCCTCGAGTTAATGACATAGATTGGGGTTTCATTTATAGACTCCCAAAGTTCAAACACTTCTTGTTGATTAAGGTGACCTTCTGTGTTGATGCGCTGGGACGGTTGTACATCTGACAGATTGTACGTCTTCATGGAGTTCCACAATCCATCAATTCAGACATGGATGTGCATTTTACTTCTCCAGTCTGGCAGGGGTTCAGAAGGCTTTGGGTACACAAGTGCATTTGTGTATAGCATACCACCCACATACAGATGGTCAGTCTGAGCATACGATTCAGGTGCTTGAGGAAATGCTCCGAGCATGCATTCGGGATTTTGGAAGTTCTTAGGAGAATCATATACCTCTTGTAGAGTTTTTATAAAACAATAGTTTTTAAGAAACTATTCAGATAGAACCTTATGAGTCTTTGTGAGGTAGGCATTTCTGATCACCCTTATGTTGGCTGGAGGTAGGAGAGGGAGCTTTGCTAGGACCTCGTCTTGTTCAGAAGACCATAGATCATGTAGATTTTATTCGGAAGATGATGGCTACTACACAGTCTCGATAGAAGTCTTATGTTGATTAGTAGAGATGACCTCTAGAGTTCAAGGTCAGAGATCAAGATTTTCTGAGTGTCACACTGAGGTTGGGACACAAGAGGATTAGGAGATATTGTGAGATTTAACCAAGTTATATTGTTCCATTTGAGGTGTTGGGGATATTTGGGTCGGTTTCCTATCAGTTGTAGTTACCTCGGATGAAATGAGCTATGCATTACGTCTTCCACAATTCATAGCTTCAACATTACTTTTTATACTCGTATCATGTTTTCCAACCTGACGAGGTGGAGTATGAAGTGGATGCTTCCATTGATGAGAATCCTATACGGATTGTGGATCACAGTAAAAAGGTTCTCTGTGGCTGGCCTGTTCCTTTGGAATGAGTGCTATGGCAACATGGGTGGGTACATGATGAGACCTAGGAGAGGGTGCCCAATGTATAGGCCTGGGGGCTAGAACTGTTTGAGTTTTCTTCTTCTACGCCACACTAGGGATATTTTGGGATTATTTTCTTTAAGGGTGAATTTTGTAAGAACCCATACATTCTTTTCAGGTATGTTTTTCCTTTTCTGTTCATTTTTGAGAAATAGAGGAAATTCTGAATGTTTCTATCTACACGCCGTGTACTTTATGAGTACACGCCATGTACTGCCTTTCCACATGAGGCCCTGTGGTGGCCATGTAGTATCCACACACTCAACCGTGTGGGGGTAATTTGGAGGCCGCCTAATGCAGATTAAAAAAATGGCGAGTATAGGTTGTGTACTTTTTTTTCATTAAATGGACTGGGGTCACGTCTAATCACCATAACAAGATTTTTCTAGGTCTCATTCACCCGAGATCTACAATATGGCCACAATCCTTCTTTGAGTAATCATGCCTCCGTCTGATATCCGATTCAACCACCATCAATTGTGTTGGGATCACCTCGGTATGCTCTTCCTTCTCCTACAGCATCGTTTTCCAATTCTTCTTCTTCCTCAAGGTATACTCTATTGATCATTTTAGACATTTTTGTAGATATTGGGCATTCTTAAGGTGACTCAAGCCTCAATGTTCACATATATAGATCTACTAACATCGAGGTAGGTGTTTTGGGCCTTTCCCGTCAATGTCTTTGAGTATTATGTGAAAATTCCACCAATACCCTTGAACGGGGTATTGGGTTTTTATCTTTTTTACTCTGGTTGATTTCTATAAATGCATGTATGCTTGTGTAGAGGTTATTTTAATATGAATGTGGTTGATTGATATTATTTGGATGTATTTCTCATGCATGTTCTATTACGAAAGTTTAGTCCTATTAATCCAGTTTGGCCACCTTGCATGTTTTCCATGCCTGTTGTTGTAGGATGGAGAGTTTGTATTTATGACATGGTTGATATTCTCTAGACTGATTATCCAAGTATTTATCTAGGTTTAATTTTTCCATATTGCATTTCTATTCTCATTGACCAACACAGGGCCATGATAACCTGGTGTAGTAGACTATAAGGGGAATTGACCTAGTGAGCTTTCTCAGAGAGTCTTTGAGCACTTTAGGTTATAAGAGGGATATACTGAGTGAGCATTCTAAGAGAGCTTAAGACCACTTGGTTATATATGTGGAATTGACCGAGTGAGCTTCCTTAGATAGTCCTTGACTAATTTAGACTATAAGTGGAATTGACCATGCGAGATTTCACAAAGTGTCTTTTTTCCATTGAATTACCTTGATTACTCTAGACTATAAGGGTAATTGACCAACTGAGATTCCTTAGAGAGTCTTTGTGTTACGATGAATGACTTGGCCTATAAGTGGAATTGGGAAACTAAGCTTCCTCAGAGAGTCCTTGACCTTGGGGCTATAAGGGGAATTGACCGTGTGAGCTTCCTTAGAGAGTTCCTGACTACCTTAGACTATAAGCGGAATTGATTGTGGGTTCTTTCTAAGAGAGTCTTAATGAATTATTATGACTAAACCAGAGGGGTTAGGCTGAGTGTGCTGTCCATAGGGTTTCTTGTACTTCTTAGGTAGGAACAAAGGGGATGGATTTGAGTACTTCCCAAAGGGTTACCTATTTGTGTTTTGGCATTTGTTTGCTGATTTCTGGATATTGAAACTATGGATTGTTTACTGTTGAGTACTTTCCTATTTACATATTTCTATACTTTTTCCATCCATATATTCATTGAATATTAGGCATAGAACATCAGATGGTTTCCTACTAGGATTTAGTCTCACACTCTGTTTGGGCCATGCTTTTGGGCCCAAATAGATTATATAGCTATAGTTATTGATAAGGAGAAGCGCCCTTTGACTTCAGGTACGTTAATTGATTTGGAGATGGGGAGCATGGAACCAAGCATAGGCCTTTCATGCTAGAGAGCTATTTATATGTTCTTTTTTTTACTTTGGTTTAGTACTATTGTATTCAACATTGTGACTTGTTGGTTGTTTTCCTAGACATATGCATCATGCATCATTTTATATATATTTTCTCCAGTTTTTTTATTATTTCAGTCATCCAGTGTTTACTGTTGTTTTAATATTTACTACTTCTTCTATTGTGTATTTGTTTTCTCTTCGACTGTGTTACTTTGCCGATGAGGGCATAGTTTCCCCACTATCACAACCAAGGCCCTCACTGGTATTCAGCATCCTGTGGAATTCTGGAAAATTCACTTGAGGCCATGTGACCAAGCAGGTATGGGGTGCCTCTGGGTGACTTCCAGAACCAGGACATTTCTATATAATTTATTTTTCACTTCATTAATATGACTAAGAAATGAAAGTATCATTCTAGCCTACATTTTCCTACCGTATCAATGAACAGTGAATTTCATTTCTTTTACCCAAATTTTATGGACTATTATAAATTCAAATATTATGGATATATATTATATTTAAATTCTGAATATCATTTTGGAGATGATTTACTTTAGAATATATGGAAAATTTACCTCAAAAAAAGTCATTTTTGACTCAAGTACCAAATATCTACAAAATGACGGATATTAACATAAATAATATTGTAGTGATTATATAATGGTAATAAGTGATATAAAAGGAATAATAAACTTCAAAACGTTTATGAAGCATGTATAAATTAACTTAAGTTTATTATTTAAAAAAAGTAACATATGTGATGAGTTGGACTCATGGTAAGGGACTTCTTCTTAATATCCTTTCATTGAGGCATGTTTTGATAAGATAAAACTTCTTCTCTTATACGATTTAAATTAAACCCCTTTTACTGTTATTATCATTGAAATTTATTCTTTTTTCTATGAATCATTTTACAATATGAAAAAAGGAATGTTTTTAACGTATATGGTGACAACAACCTCTTCACAACCATAACTATTATCTGATATTTGGATTCCACTATACGATTTAATTTTTTTAATTGAAAAGGGACCCCTTTTTCAAATTTTTGCCGTTTTGTTATTGAAAATGGCTTTGAAAGTGGATTTACTATTTCAATATCTTGAAATTATTTTTTGTGATTAAAAATTTAATATTATGAGTGAAATATTGATAATTGGAATCATTTTTATATTATGATTATATAATAGTACTTGGAAATTTGATAGGTGGTTATGTGATAAACCAATGAAGGGTAGATATGTGATAAACCAAATGATGGGTGTTTCCGTGGTAAACCAAGGACATGTTGTTATGTTATATCCTCTAATGCATTGTGTATGGATGTTTGTCATATGGCTATTCTATTTAGCGATATGTGTGGAAGTCGAACATATGGTTATTCCTTTTAACCGTGTATATGTCCTAAGTTATTTTTTTATGTTATATGATTCTTTTTATGAGATTTATAGTAATATTATGCTTAAAAAAGGGTATGAAGTTAGATTATTTTTAGTGAAGTATATTTACTACTTTATAATGTTTAAAAGTATTACTTTATGATAACGTATTCATTGTTTTCATGTTATCCCAATAGTAATAGTTTTCCATAATTGTGTATCCCTTACTAAGTTTCTTATTCTCATCCCATGTTGTGAAATGATTTTTACAATACATAAAGAACAATAGCGTGAAGGATGGGATCAAGGAAAAATCATGATCTTTAAAACATGCAACACAACATGTTTCTTTTTTAAGAGTTTTTATTTTATTAAAAAATTGGTTAAATATTAGAAGTGTATAATTGTATTATTCAAGTTGTTGTGTATAAGTTATGACCTAAATAAAATATATAAAAATTTAAAAACATAATTGATTTAAATTAATGAAAAATTATTGACTTATCTCAAGATTAATTAATGTTTATAGTAGGGGCCTTGTAGTCGGTATCATAGGTCGGTTTAGATTAGATTAAGAGTTAGAATACAATTAATAGAATATCTATAAAATATTTTTACATTACATTCAAGTAGAAATGATATATAATTTTAAGATTACCACATTTATTAATCTATGATATGTTTGTTCAGAATTGTTTTCCTCAAAGGAAATAGGTCAGCTATACTGGGTGGGAATTCAGTGGGAAATAACCTTCTAAATCAGCAACCAGAAATGGTCAGAATCAGAACTGAATAATTTTTTGGAGTAATATCATAGTTTACTCACACAATAAATGTTGGGGGGATCCATGCAAGATATCAACTAGACCAACTACAGAGGCATAATTCAATCATATATCATTTCATGAGGAAATGTTCCCCGTCTTTCAGAGAATCATCTGACCCCGTGCAAGTAGAAGGGTGGATTAAATCGTAACAAAATATTTTCGATTCAATGGGTTGTCAAGAATATCAAACGTATAGTAATGTTTTTTAACATTTTAAAGGTGAAACTCCCCAGTGGTGATCAATGATTAAAAATATAAGAGGATTTAAAGAGATTGATGCTATGGAATGGGGGTATTTAAGAACATCTTCATTGAGAAATATTTTTCTAAAAATGTTTGACATTGGATGGAAAATAAATTCATGGAATTGACACAAAAAGAGGAAGATTATATAGCTCCATATAAAGAAAATTTTTCCATTTGTCATGGTACGTCCCAAATTTTATCAGAGATATTAATAGTAAGATAAATCGGTTTTACACAATATTGAAGGAAGAATATCTATGGGCTTTAGCTTACCGTGATTGCAAAATATATGGGAAACTTGTCTGATGTGCTGAGAAGGTAGAAATAGAGTTTTCTGATGAGAATGTATTCTATGATTGAAAAAAAAATATGTGATCCCATAGAAAGTAAATCAGATTGAATTCATCAAAGAATCCAAGATGTAAGAAAACCGAATTTCCAACATTTGTGGTGTGTCGTAAAGAGAATCTTGTAGAATTTATATTAATGTCTGAGAAGTGCTTCTAATGTGGTAAGACTAGTCATATTTCTTGTAACTATGGGGAAGACGATTAAGCAGGCAATGAACAACCAGCTATAAGATTCATTAATTGTAATGAGTTAGGACATTATCCAAATCTGTGTCTAATGTTGATTACCCATGGTGTAAACCACCATGATCGATAAAAAAATGGAATGGTATAATCATTTACAACAACTACTATTGATGTGAGACCATCGAATGATGTTGTGATAGGTATGCAACAAATTTTATCCAAATATTACAATACTCTATTTGAATAAGGATCTTCACATTCATTCATTTTTGAGAGCATTGCAAGTAAATTGGTAAAAGAATCACATGAAAGTGATGTGAAAAATTTGGTATAACCTCCAGGTAGAAGTATGAAAGTAAGAAAAATTTATTGGAATATTCATATTAATATTAGTGGGATAGTAATTTTTATAATTCTAATGCACCGCATGTATTTATTAATCTCATTATTAGAGTCTTTCCTCAGTTTTTGGATGAGTTTGTGGTTGTTTTTTTAGATGATATTTGGGTATATTCTAAAATCTGAGAGGAACATGAAAGGTACTTAATGATTTTTTCAAAAAATGTAAATGAAAAGAAACTATATGTAATGTTCTTTAAGAGTGAATTTTGGTAGAAATAAGTTTTGTTCCATGGTAATATTTATTCTAAAGAAGTAATAAATGTTCACCCTTCTAGAACAAATGTTTTTGAAGAGTGGATAAGACCCACCAATATCACAGAGATTCGTAGTATTTTTGGATTACCAGGTTATTAACAAAGTTTTGTTGAATCTTTTTCATTGTAATCTTGCCCACTTACAAATCTAACACATAAGGGAGTAATATTCATATGGACCAAATAATGTGATGATTGGTTTATAGAACAAAAAATTAGATTTGTAAATGCTCCAGTTTTGGCTTCCCCATAACGAAATGGTGATTTTTTTTATAGTGACGCACCATTGAAGGGATATTCTTGTTCCCTAATAAATAATGATCAGGTAATTGTGTAAGATTCACATAATTTGAAACCTCATCAGCTAAATTTACCTAAAAATGATTTCGAATTAGCTGATGTTATATTTTCATTAAAAAGTTGGAGGCATCATTTGTATGTCGTAAGGTATGAAATATATATACTAATAAAAAAAGGTTGAAGTATATATTAATTGTCATGAACCAACCCTGGTCAACCATGAACTGGTCACCAGATCTGGTTGACAACAAGGCCCTAGAGTCATTCCTGATTCTCCTAGGCCGGCGACAAGTTCAATTGCATTAAAAAGGATATGGGAAAGATTCCACCCAATATAGATAAATAAAGAAGAAGAAATAATACATAGTGACACAAAATAAATAGACTACGTAAAGAGACTAAACAAGAACAAAAGTAAATAAAGCTAACCAAACCCAACGTTCGGACTAACTCTGTGTGACCTTGCAAGCCACTCACTGAATCAACGATGAATAATCGCCTAAGGTGAGCGCACTAATGCTTTATCCTACACAAACACTGAAAACTAAAAAAAATTTAGGCGTGAGTATTAAAACTCAGTAGGCTAGCGAGATATATATTACCAATGCACTACCATTAAAATTAAGAAACATCAATTCCAAGTTTTGACTACAATTAAAATATGCATTTCTACAATTTTTACTTGAAAATAAAGTACGAACCATTGCCCTTAGTCATTTGAAAAACCAGAACCAAATTTTTTAAAACAATTCTTCTTTTGAAAAAATTCTCATAGGATTTAGAAAAACCAAAATGTTACTTTTCATGAAAAACATCACACAAGGGTTCCGAGGAAAATATAGTAAGGGAAATGTAAATAGGTAAGAAAGTATCTCAACAACCGCTCAAACAGCTAAAATCCACTAGTCATAGACGAACCAGAGAGATCGAGAATAATCTAGATGACACTAATACCAGTGACCCCATCTACAGTAGCATGCCACATACGATGAAATCAATCAATCCAAAACGCTTGACCATCCATTCCAAAAAAGGTCGAGGGAAAATCCCATAGCAATTAACCCAATCATATCTGCCTACTATGGGCCATTGGTTAATACCATAACCTACCAGTGCAGTAATCATCTCAGAAAATTCTTTTAATATGTCAGGTTCGTATGTCGCAAGTATAAAAAGAGGTGATCCAAGAGAATCCACCGAGCATCAAATCACTACCCATATCTGTAATAATAATATTTCATAGCGATTCTCTCCCCGATTTTTCCCAAGGATTTCCCTATTGAAAAAAATTCAAGAAATATCAAGGGTTCATAACCGAGGAAACCATATAATGGAGCTCGTGGATTCCGTACCGAGGACATCCCAACCATCCCATGTCAATGAGGCATGAGAAACATCCACTGGGGTTATACAACAAACACTTTACCTTATTTTTTTACAAGTTTACAAACGATCTCTTAAACACTGTTTACAAAACCCACTATTAACAAAGGTAAAATTTCCACACTAACAAAGAGATGTAAACACGTCATTAAAAACATCAAAATATTTATTAAACTGTTTTCAATATTGTTATATTACACACTCAAGACCCGACCATTTTTAATGAAATTTCAAAACATTCTAAAACACAAACCACACTTTTGTAAAAGCCAAACCACTTGAGAAACCACATAAAGAACCAAAAACATTTTTGCACACACTGACGATATACTCATAAACCCCAACAATTTATTTTACATCACACTTTACTCCAAAAATCCAAACGGGCACATTTATATATAAAAAAACCAGGCATGAAATGTTTACCAAAACCATTTCGATTCAATACCACACATAATTTTGACACCAATTACATGCCTTAATTTTTTTTAAACTGGTATACACGATTTTTAACGTTACAAAAAATTTTCATTAAACACCCAGTGTTCAAAACTCGACAAAACAAACCACACATTAAAAATCAATTTTCAAAATAATACGCACCTTAGAAACATACATTTTGTAATTAGCAATACCAAAATAATTTAATCAATGTTGATCAATTTATAAAAAACTAACCAGAGTCCCAAAAAGGTTCCACATAAACACACCAAATTTTTCACTAATTACTACATTAAAGGTAACTGCATAATAAATTCATGATAAACAAGACTCTAAACATAGACCAAATACTAAGAGACTAACCAGAAGGTTGCACCAACAATATTTAACATGTATACCAAGTGAGAAAAAACATAGAAAGAAAGTTTCTTAAAAAATGTCTAGTGCAATGTGATTCATACCTCGAGATCAAAGTGCGACAACAACGCAACTTCGGAAACAAGGCACAATGATGATGCTCACTCGGAAGCACCCTACATGGGTCCAAAAATGTTAAACCGACCCAAAATGACATTTAATTAAAGAAACCTCTAATCAAACAATGGTAATGTATATATATATATATATATAATAAAAACAAATCGGTATACCAAAGGGAATTGTATTCACACCGAATGGAGCGGCGCACTTGTATGGGATCCCACTGGCAGAGGCTATAGATTATAAAGGGCCGACGGAGAGGGAGGGTCTCATGCTTGCACCACACACTAGGGGGAAAATTAGGGAAGAGGGAAGGGTTTTCCAAAAACCCTAAAAAGGTGTTAATAAAATAATAATAAAATAAAATAAATAGTTAAAACAACATAAATATTATATATATATATATATGTATTTATATATTATTAAACTTTTAATAACTAAAAAATAATGAATCTAATAATAATAATAATAAAGGAATATTAATTGTTATTATGTGGAAGAAATAATAGTGTTAATAATGATAACAATAATAAAAGTAAAAATAATAAGAATAAATTAATAATAATAATAATATCTTAATTATAATAATAATAAGAATAATAATCATAATAATAATCATAATAATAATATTCAATACAACAATAATATTATTACAATAATAAAATAATTCTCATCAATTTTATAAATTTACATTAAATTAATTATAATTTTTAGAATAACAATAATAACATGATGTTAAAAAAATAAATATTTTTTCATATTATCTCAATATTAATAAAATCCTTTAAATAATAAAAATTTTATATGACACAACAATTAACGTGTGTTTTAAATATAAGAACTTTTTAGGTCAAATTTCCAAAGACAATGGAATGTGCCATTACACGGGTTGTGTCGTGTGGGATTTTTTTTTCAAAAAGTGCTATGCCCAAGCACCAACGATGTCATCCCGAAACACACACTTTTAAGAAAAACTAAAAAATATGGGTTGACATTGAAGACGAACCCCAATAAAATAATTTAAAGACTAAGAAGTCATGAAATAAAATAAACGCATGGCTCAAGGTGTGACAATTCTCCCCACCATAATGCTTTCCTCCCTTGAAAAGCAATAACAATATCCAGTAGATTGATCCACACCTAAGGATTCCACATAAACATGATCCAACCTCTTAAAACCTGGACATTCCATTGACCACTGATGGGTCTCATCCTTATTGTCCAAAACATATCACCATCATATAGGAGGTTTGACCGGACTCCCCACCATTAGGATTCAACAAGAATCCGATAACAATTTGAGAGAAATCCAAAGAGACGGTGGGTATCCCCACCACAATGGACCAACCTTTACACGGTCAAGTGGAAAAATAACTTAATCATGAACCAGGCCTTACTCAAGATAAATGGATCACAAAAATAACATTTAAACCACTCACCCTCATCTGAAAGTCATAGGAGCTTAAATTGAAACTTTGCACGAACTAAAAAACCAAACCCCAAAGATGGGGAGGGAGTGACCAAGGACTGGATCAATGAAACTATGATATACAACTACTCATGACCCATCACTTCTTAATGGAAACAAACCTAAGTCACAACTGATTCACATGGGTGGCCCACACAAGGCTGTTGATCAACAAATTGCATCCAAACAGCACAGTTATCGATATTGAGAGAGGGATAAGTCCATCTAGAACTTTTTGACAAGAGTAAAATTACAATGACAGAGAGACCGGAGAAGCAACATAAAAAATGTTTCACCACATGATAGAGGCACAACGTTAACCAGACTCATAAAAAAAATTTCCCGGGGTTCCTGACTCCATGCCGACTTCACTCCAAGGCCTTTTGGCTAGAGCTCTGATGGATGAACCATATTATTCCTTGCAGTCAGGTTTCGATAATACCAATGAGAAACATAAATCTTTTGATGTGACAGATGAAAGTACAATATTTTGAAATAAAACAATGCTGGCATTGAAAAATGGAGTTCATCAAAAGACACCCAACATTCCCATTCATTTCAAAACATGATACACCATTAGTACAACTACAACGATAAGAGATCCCTTACAATGATAGCAAACTTACATAAGAATATTTCAAAAAAAAACCCAACAATAAGTCACTTCTGAGAACTTCCTCCATGACGCTTTCTAGCAATGCCCTAATAGAATTTTCACAAGTGGCCCACACATCCACATGCTTAAAAGGGTTTCAGAGCACGTGGAAATGACGACTTCTTGTGACCCATCTTTCCACACTAATAACACATGAGGATCTCTCGCTCGAAAGATGTTAATGAAATATCCCGAGGCCTTTAGACACGATGAACTGCTCCATCGACTTTCAACTCCTTACTCATCTCCTTTAATTAATCATCACCACGAGTCATAGGGATCAAAGGATGGAAGAAAAATTCAAGCACTCCATCCATCATGGCTTCAACATAAAAAGCTAGTATCACCATATCAACAAAAGAAGTTAGGTTGGACTCTGAAACCTTCGACTATAGATCAGGGCAGAGACCCACCTCGAAGCTTCAAGCCTTCATGGGGTCATGGGTGGAATACCCTGAATCATAAAGGACTATCCCCACAAAGTGCTGGAAATATTCCCACATGGATCTCCTGCCCTACTACAGACAACACATCTTCATCCCATTTATCACAATTACTTCCTTAGAGAATTATTGATGAATGAAAAAAGCCTTGAAAAACTCCCATGTAAGCTCTTGTTGGGGCTTGTTCCGAGACACTGACTTCGACCACATCCATGGGGAACCTTGAAACATGATGGTTGCAAACTTGACCTTCAACTACTTGAGCAACTCAATGAGGTTAAAGTCCCTTTAAATCTTCCACATCAACTCCTCTGTTTCGGAAGGGCATGATTGACCATAAAAGACAGGTGGATCTAGCTTCTGAAACTCAAGCATAAAATCCATATGTTGATCAACCATACTACGATCAACCATCGAAGCATTAAGAGTATAAAAGATGGACAAGAAAATTAAAGAACCCAATTAAGGCCAACATAATAAAAAATCTCCTTAAAAACAAACACCGCATAGGTGAAAAGATATAAACACAAGAAAACAAGTTATCATAACATCAAAACATTCATTTTGAAAGAATTTTTAATTTAAAACAAGCATGGTGGTTTGAACCCTCGTAATTGGTATTTATAAGGGTCTCACTGACATGCATGTATCTGTGCCACCCTGAGCATCCATCTGTCATACCAGACATCCACTCATAATTCAACATACCAATATGAATTTGAGAACCACTAGGAATTCCATGGTCAAAACAAAGCAAATCCATTTTCTAAAAACAAATCATTCATACCACTTATTTTAAACCAATCAACAAATTAAACATTTCATTTCAAAAAACTATTTTTGAAACCTTTTTTTCAATTTCAACAACTCTCAGAAGACATAGAAGACCCAAAACATCTCCAAAAAGGAATTATCGTCGGTAGGTGACTTGACAATATGGTTGGTGCCCATATGTCAATCATGTCACCGACACAGAGAGTCTTTTTAAACCATGCGCCCAGCTCCACAGGGCTGGCCACGCCATGCGGCTTAGGACTATTAGCCCAACTCCCTTTGTCATATCCCAATAACATAACGTTCCATAAAAACCCAAAGAAAATAATTAAACCGGACGTCCCATGGATACCTGAGGATTAGAATGAGAAAGAATTGGCAATGTTCTTCCTGCTCCTACCCCTCGAGTCCCAAAAATCCAACTCCATATACGTCGACATCCCAAATAAAAAAAGGGAACTCTGAAAAGTGAGGTACACTAAGAGCTGACTTCTTCTGATACCAATTTTTCACGACCCAACACGGGTTAACCCTAAACTGGTCACCCGAGCCAGTCCGCAACATGGCCTGAGAGGCGTTCTCGATCCTCCTGGGATGGCGACAAGTGCCAGGGCATCAACCGAGGCCATGGGAATGATTTCACCAAATAAAGATATATAATGAATCAGAAATAATATAGAGCAGTTTATATTAAATAGACTGAGTAAAGAGACTAAACAAGAACAAAAGTAAATAAATCAAACCAAAATCGACGTTCGAACTAACTCTATGTGACCTCACGGGTCACTCTCTGTCTCAACGATCAATCATCACCCAATCTGAGTGCACTCAAGCTATATCATGCACAAACACTAAAAATAGAAATAATATATAGGCATGAGTACTAAAACTCATCAGTCTAGACCAATATGTATTCCCAATGCACTAACTCAAATATTAAGAAACATCAATTCTAATTTCGAAGTATAATTAAAATATGCATTTCTAAAATTTTTACTTGAAACAAAAGTACGAACAATTGACCTTAGTCATTTCAAAAAACCAGAACCAAAGTGTTTAAAACAAATTTTTCTTTTGAAAACATTATCCTATGAGTTAGAAAAACCAAAATTTCACTTTTCTTGAAAAACATCACACAAGGGTACCAAGGAAAATATAGAAAGGGAAATGTAAATAAGTAAGAAAGTATCTTAACAACCGTTCAAACAGCTAAAAGCCACTGGACATAGATGAACCCGAGAGATTGAGAATAATCCATATGACACTAATACATGAAACCCCATCTACAGTAGCATGCCACATATGTTGAATTCTATTTCTCCAAAATGCTCAGCCATCCTTCCTCAGGACGGCCGATGGAAAATCCCATAGCAATAAACCCAAACATATCCACCTACTATGGGCCACTGGTTAGAACCATAACCTAATAGTGTAGTACCCGTCTAAGACAATTATCTCAATATGTCTGGTTCGTATATCTTAATTATAAAAATAGGTGTGCCAATAGATGCTACCGAGCATCATATCACAACCCATATCTGTAATAATAATATTTCACAGCATGCCTCACCCCGAGTCTCCCCAAGTATTTCCCTCATTCCCTAAATTCAAGAAATATCAACGATTCCCAACCAAGTAAACCATATAATGGAACTTAGGGATTCCATACCAAGGACATCCCAACCATCCCATGTCAATGAGGAATGGGGAACATCCACGGGGATTTTACAACAATCAATTTACATTATTTTTATAAAGTGGATAAACGTTCCCTTAAACACTTATTACAAAACCCACTTTTAACAAAGGTAAAATTTCAACACTACCAAAGAGATGTAAACATGTCATCTGACACATGAAAATATTTATAAAACTCTTTTCATTATATTTATACTACACACTCAAGACCCGAATTTTTTTTATGAAATGTCAAAACATGTGAAAACTCGAACCACACATTGGAAAATGCCAAACCACTTGGGAAACCCCAGAAGGAACCAAAAACATTATTTCACAAACTGAAGATACACTCATAAACCCCAACAATTTATTATATATCACACTTTACTCTTAATAGACAAATGGGCACTTTAATATTTATATAAATCACAAGTCCTGAAATGTTTACCTAAACCATTTCGAATCAATACCATACAAAATATTGACACCAATTACATGCCTTAATTTTGATTAAACTCGTAAACAATGTTTTTAACATTAAAGACCATTTTCATAAATCACCCAGTGTTCACAACTCGACAAAACATACCTCACATAAAAAATTAATTTTTAAAATAATACACACCCTAGAAACACCCCCTTTTGTTATTCTCACTAGAAAAATAATTAAATCAATGTTGAACAATTAATAAAACACCAACTAGAGGCACAACATAGTTCCACATAAAAACCCCCAATTTTTCACCAAATAGTACTATAATGTTAACTACATAATAAATTCATAACGAACAAAACTCTAAACGTAGACCACATACTAAGTGACTACCCATATGGTTGAAAAAATAATATTTAACATGTATAGTAAGTGTGAAAAAACATAAAATTAATGTTTATTAAAAAAAGGAATTTGTAATGGGATTCCTACCTCGAGATCAAAGGGTGACAACAATGCAACTTAGGAAAAAAGGCGCGATGATGGCGCTCACTCGGAAGTTCCCCGTGCGGGTAATATAAAGTAAAACAGACCCAAAACAACATTTAATTAATCAAACCTCTAATCAAACCAAGGTAATGTCTATATATATATATATAATAAATAAAATGAGTGTACCAAAGGGATTGGAATTCACACTAGAAGGAGCGATGCATCAGCAGGAAATCACACTGGTAGAAGCTGCGGGTCGGCCAGAAAGGCTGCTGTGCACAAAACAGGAGGTCCAAGGGGGTTGTGGGTTGGCCGAAGAGTGTGAGGATCATCCTAAAAGGGTGATGCACACCAAAAAAAGATCTAATGGGTCTATGGGTCGGCTGAAGAAGGTTAGGATCAGTCGGAAAGGGTGCTGATCGACCAGAAAGGATTCTACACACCAAACAGTAGATCCGAGGGGGCAGCGTGTTGGCCGAAGAAGGTGTTGATCGTCCTGAAAGAGGGGTTCACTAGGGGGAAACAATCTGGTATAGGGGTGGGTGCGCCATCAAGGAGAAGATGTCTGAGGGTTAGGTGCGGGGGTATAGCCAGTAGGTAGGCCACAAAGAAGCCTGATGAAGGGACAAATAGGGAAGAGGTGGCTTCCATGGAGAAGAGGGAAAATGGTAGCGGACGAGCATGAGGGGAGTAGGTGTTGTGGGGTGTGTTGGAGTTGGTCTGTCGAAGGCCATAAAGGGGGATGATAGGTCAGAGGTGAGGAAGAGGAGGAAGTAGAGGGTGTCACTCGGCCTACTCACGCACGGAAAGGGGGGAGCACTGGGTCACCGGAAGAAATAGGACCACACCACACCGCGTGGAGAATGAAGGGCCGACAGCATGGGAGGGTCTCCTGCATACACCACACACCAGGGGGAAAGATGGGCGATGAGGGAATGGTTTTATGAATACCTTAAAAAAGGTGTTGAAAAAATAGCAATAAAATAAAATAAATAAATAAAAAAATTAAATATTATATATATGTATATATATATATATATGTATTTATATATTATTAAGCTTTTAATTACTCAAAATTAATTAATATAATAATAATAATAATAAAATAATTAATAATTGTTAATATATGAACAAATATAATAGCGATAATAATAATAATAATAGAATAATAATAATAAACCATAACAAAAATAATAATAAGAATAATAATCATAATAATAATAATAATAATATTCAAAACAAAAACAATATTAATAAAACAATAAAATTATTCCGAAAAATTGATTCAGTTAACATTAATTTAATTATAATGTTTAGAATAACAACAAAAACAAGATGATAAAAATAAAAGTAATAATTGTTTTTTCATATTATCTCAATTTTCATAAAATCATTAAGATAATAAAAATATTAAATGACATACCAATTAACGCGTTTTTTAGATATAAACACTTTTTATTTCAAATTTCCAAAGACAATGGAATGCGCAGTTTCCCGGGTGGTGCGAGTGGGGTTTTTTCAGAATTTGATATGCCCAAGAGCCAACGATGTCAACCCAAAAAAACACTTTGAACATAAAATCAAATATCTGTTCTGAGACTGAACAAGAACCCCATCAAAATAATTTAATGCTAATGAAAACAAGAAATAAAATAAATACATGGGTCGGGGTGTGAAATTAACTCAGAAAGAATTAATTATGGGATAGAGTAGATGGCTATAATTAATCAGGGATTATTATTTCACGGTCCATTACCATCCATGAATGAAAAATAAAGCAGTTGTCACTTTGAGTCGAATGTGTAACACAACATTAACAATAATACATTTGGAAAGAAATCCATTCGTTTCTGATTTGATGAATTTTGGATTGGAAGTTGTTAGAGTAGAGAATTCCCCTATTTTTTTAGGTGGATGTGAAATCATCACTATCTGACTGAATTATGAAAGCACATAAAGAATATAGAGAGTTTAATAAAAAGGTATAATTGGTTTAGAATGGTATGTTAACTTAATTGAAGTTTGATAAACATTAGGTTTTTTAGGATTGGAAAGAGTTTCTGTGTTCCTTGTGATTCAAAGTTGATAAAATAGTTGTTATGTGAATTTCACAGTTCCCCATTTTCAGTTCATCCTACCAATTCGATGACGTACATAGATCTTCAGGTGTATTTTTGGTGTGATGGAATAAAAATAGAAATTGCTTACTTTATTTTTAAGTGTATTTTTTTCATCATGTAAAAATAGATCAGCAGTTACCGAAATGGATGCTTATTCCTGTTCCAGTTCCAGAGTGAAGATGAGAAAATGTGTAAATGGATTTTTTAATCGGGATACCAAAGACTTCTCTAGGTAACAATTCAATCTGGGTTATTGGTGATCGATTGAATAAATCTGCTCATATTCAACTTATTCAAGATACTCAGTCTCTAAATAAACTTTATTGATTGTATATTAAATAGATATTTATGTTACATGGAGTTACCATCTCTATTGTATTTGATCATAATCCTAGGGTCACTTCAAATTTCTGGAAGGGACTTCAGAAGTTGTTGGGTTTGGGATTATGTTTTTGTAAAACATTTCATCATCCATCAGATGAGCTGTCAAAACCAACAATTTAGACCATGGAAGATATGTTACATGCCTGTCTAATGGTTTACCGGGTAATTTAGGAAAATAATATTTCTTTGGTTGAATTTGTTTTATAATAACAGTGTTTATTCTAGCATACATATGGCACCATTTGGGGAATTATATAGAAAGTGGTATCAAATTCTATCTTTTTGGGATGAAATAGGTGAAAGGAAGTTTATGGGTGGAGAATTGGTAGATGAAATGGAAGAAAAAGATCAATTGATTAAAATTAACATGAGGATAACACAAACCAGGAAGAAAAATCATGCGGATAACCAGATGAAGGATCATTCATTTGAGGTAGGTGATCATGACATTCTCAAAGTTTCTCTATGGGAATGTGCGATGTATTTTGGTAAAATTGGGGAGCTTAGTTCGAGGTTCATTGGACCCTATGAAATCTTGGTGAAATTTGGATCAATTTTATACAGAGTGGATTTAACTCTATGTTAATCCCATGTAAACAACATTATTCATGTTTCAATGTTGAGAATGTACATGCCAGATCTATCTCATGTTTTGAGTCCAGAGGTAGTTTAGTTGGAAGAAAATCTTTCTCATGAGGAATAGCCAATAAATATTCCAGACCATAGAGAGAAAGTGTTGTAGAATAAAGTGATTCATTATGTAAATGTTTTGTGCAAAAAATCAGCTGGTTGAAGAGGAAATATGGGAATATGAAAATGAATGGAATGATAAATACACTCACGTATTTGATAAGAAAATAAAATTGTGGGGGTACAATTTCCTCACGGGGGAATGATGTGCCATCCCAGGTACTTATAGAATAATACATTTTTATATCTATTAATATTTACGAATAAGATAATAGTTTTACATTAAAGAAGAAACTTTGGACGATAACATACTTGATATGCAACAATTTGTTTATATGAAATCTTATGTTTCACATAACATTGAGTTACACCAAAAAATAATAAATTAATAAAATTAGAATTATAAATGGATGTTAAGGCCAAGCAGTTTTTTTGGTAGAAATGATCAAAACAATATAAAATATGATTATTCCTGTTTGTTAAATGTTTTTACAATTATCCAATATATTTTAGGGGCATAAAATAAGAAATAATCCAATTTTAAGAATTAAATATTCTAATATTTTTTAAATGTTGTTTTACTATATTTTGATGGAGAAACATTTTTAAATAATTTTTTTAACATTTATATGTTCTATTTAAAATTATAAAATTATTATTTAGAAGTGGGAAATAAGAATATAATTTGGGTGAAATTTTGGTATTTTTCTGAAAGAATTCATATTTTAATGAATAGTGAATAATACAACATTTTAATAAGAAACGAATTTTCATCTAATTTATTTATACATTTAGATTATACTTTTAATTTGTTTCAAAGTTTAATTGGATCCATTTTTCATAATTTAATTTAATTTTCTTCATTCAATGTAATTTAACATTTTAATTGGACCAAAACACATGTCAATATTTTGGTAGTTTTAACTTATTAAAAACAAGATTCCTTGTTTTGACAAAAGGAATTAATTTTAAATTAATTTATGCCATTTATTTTATTTATATACGGAAAAATTGATTCAATATTTTAAATCAGAAGGTCCAAATTGTGTAAATAGGTAACTTATATTTTTTGGACATACTGAATAGTAACTTCAGTAATTATTTTTATTCACCCGGGATAAAGGGAAAATCTGGTAAAAAAGGGTAAAAAGTAATATTATAATAATAAAAAACTACCCTAAAATGTGTCCTAATCCAATTGAATGTGTTACTTCCAAACATGATCATCTTTAGGCCAATAATTTGGCATTTGGGACCCACTTGGTTGGGAAAATGACATTTTATAATTTTTTATTTAATGAAAAACAAAATATAACATAACCATATAACTTTTAATAAAATTATATTTAAATAGGGATATCTATGTGATAACTTTGTCTATAAAAATTCATTATAAATATTAAAATATTTTCTCCATAATGATATTTTATTGAAAATTTTTATAATTTAAATAAATAAATTTAATTATGACATAATGATGATGCAGTGAGGGCTTCATTAATAAAGGATTCAAGGAATGGATATTATGAGTTTTAAAATAAATGTAATCTGATTATTTTGATTCCAGCCACTAATTTTATAGGTTTATATGACAATTTATATTTTTATTAATGATTTTTTTCCAAGTAATCAAGTTGTAATGGATTTTTTAAAAGTCACGATATGAATAGTGTAAAATTGACATAATTCATAATTTAAAATATAAAATATTTTATTAAATATTATAAAATAACAAATAAATATAATATTTGTACAGATGGTTATAATATGTGTAAAATTTTATTAATAACTATTTTATTGGACTTTATTATGTTTTGTTAAATATTTTTGTTCTCAAAGTGTTAAATGATTCATAAAATAGTAGGAGTAAAAAAGGGTTGAATAAATAATATAAGGATTAAAAACTATCCAAAACCTATCTAATTATTATTATATGATTTTATTTCTACTTATATACATATTTTCTTATAACTAGCAGAATTTGGACTCAATTTGAAATTGAAATACAGTTTATAATAAATTAACATTTCAAAACATTCTTATAGTGCCCCTCCTCCCTCTTATAAAAGTACACCACCTCTACCCACTTTTTGACACCTATAGATCCCCGTGGATCATAAATATTATGCTCAAATAAGCTCCAAATATCCCTCCCTTCTTCTTAGAATCCATAATTTGGAAAAAAGGTAATTCTAGAAGGCCTTTTTGCTCAGCCAAATATGTTACATGATTTTGAGGTAACGTTTTCTCTCCAGTTCCTTTCTATTATTTTACTTATTCAATCCCTTTGTTCTGAGTATAATTGATTAAATAACAACCCATGTATCCTCAATATACAAGGATTTTGTAGTGTGATTTATTTTAACTACACATATACACCCCTCCATCTAAAGTATACAAACATATTATCTCTGTATACGACGAACTACTGCCTCACGAAACCATGATTGTTTGATTTTCCTCTACCACCTATCGTTGTGGCCATTATAATGGAAAAATATTTATATATCTTAAAAATTAATTTTATATAGTCTCAATAATTCTGAAGTTTTTTCATGACATAAATTCATGCATTTTATGATGTGAAAATATGATAATTTCATTTGAGGAAGTGTAGACTACAACCTCATCAATGTGATATGATTCATTCCTGTCATATATGGAAAATATAATTTATGGGGTTAATGAACTTATGTAAATTTTATAACTTATATATTATACTATAATTATAATATAATTATGTATAATTTAGTTTCCAATCCTTTAATATGAAAAATAAATGAATGTAGCATTCATGCGTATTTACAGCTTACCAACTCCATGAACGTTGCATTTCATCACTTTTCTCCAAATATTATAGACTGTTATAAATAAATATATAATAGATATATGTTATATTTAAATAATTAATATCATTATTTTTATGATTTAATTTTGACAACAAGTACAATTTACCTCAAAATAAGTTCATTTTCAACTCATGTACTATTTATCGACAAAACAAACGATATTAACTTAAATAATTATGTAATGTTTAAAAAATGGAAATAAGTGAGATAAAAGGAATAATAAAAATTAAAAAGGTTTTAAAGAATTTATAAATTAACTAATATTTACTAATCATAAGAAAAAGAAACATACATGTCGAGTCAGATTCATTCTTAGGGGCTTCATCACAATCTTCTTTCATTGAGGCAAATTTTGATAAGATACACCTTCTTCTTTTATACAGTGTATGCTAAACCCATTTTACATTTAATTTCATTCACAGAGAATATCTTTTTCTGCAATTCATTTTACTAAATGACAAAAAAAGTGTTTTTAATGTATGTGGTGACAACAACCTCTCCACCACAATAACTATTATATGATATTTTTCTTCCCCTATATGATTTTTTTTACAAGGGAATGTAATCACATATTCCCTTTCTATGTGTATTGGTATTGAAACTGGTTTTGAATGTGCATTTACTATTTCAATATCATGAAATGATGTTTTGTGATTTCAAATGATATTTTATGGGCGAAATATTGATAATTGAAATATCTTATGATTATGATTATATAATGGTACATGGACATTTTACGGGTGCTTACGTGATGAAAAAATTACCAGTGGTTACATGATAAACCAAATTATGGGATGTTCTATGATAAACCAAGGATGGGTGGTTACATTATAACCTTCAATGCATTGGGTATGGAAGTCGATCGTATGGCTATTAAATTTAGTGATATGTGTGGACGTCGACTGTATGGTTTTTCCTATTTAGTATGTCTATATCCCATGTTACCATTATATGTTATTTGTTTCATTATATTGGATTTATTGTAATATTTTAATTACAAAAATGGTAAGAGATGATATTATATTCAATGAAGTATATTTACTACTTCATAATTGTGAAAAGTATTACTTTATGATAACTTATTCAAGGTTTTCATATTATTACAATACTAACTGTTTTCATTATTTGTGTATCCAATTCTTTTCATTCTATGACCATCCCAAGTTTTGAATTTTTTTCAGAGGACATAAATAAGAATAGAGTTAATGATGGGATCACAGAAAATTCATGTAGTTTAAAACATGAAACAAAACATGTTTCTTTTTAAAGAGTTATTGTTTTATGAAAAAAAGTTGATAAAGAATAGAGTTGTCTACTTGTAATATTCTAGTAGTTGTGTATAAGATATGACCAAATTATCTAATTCTATAAACATTAAAAGATAATCAATGTGAATTAAATTAAAATAATTCACTTCTCTCTATATTTTTTTAATGATTAATGTTAGGGAATTTTATTCCCCTTTCTCCCATAGCTCTGACATCTCCCTATAGTATCTCATTCTAAATTTATATTTCATGTTATCTTCAAAAAATATATCAATAAATAATATTACATAAATTATAAGAAATCGTGGTAAATTTTGTTACTCAATTTAATATAGAATAATTAAATATCCTCCATTACAAGAATTTTTTTGGAAAACTCGATCACCTAAGAAGACATCTAAATTATCCTACAAGTGTAACCATCACATTCCAAGTCATATGGTGGAGGGAGAATTTGTTTTTGAGAACAATATAACAACCATTTATCCTTTTTTATATTAAAATAATAAAAAATTCATAGCATAATTTTTTTTTTAAATTTTTTTGGTCTCTACATTGCAAAAACCATTTAAATGTTTTCATTTTTGAGACGGTTCAACGTAAATCTTAATGGGAAACTAAACAAAAATACTAAATCACGAATACATGATAATGTAAAATTTAAAATAGATATTATTTATATTAATAATATTTGAAAATAATTCTTAATATTGAAACCAGATAAATCTTATTCCTTATCCCAATTGATCTCCTGGACTACACTGTTTCTCCAAAGGACATACATTATGTAAATAACTCACCCTTTCCAAAATTTCCCTCTAAAATCATGAATTTAAATTAGATTCTCTTCCAAAGTCTTGTACTCCCTAATTTCTAATCCAGTCAAATTAGTTTCATGTGAAAGATCATATAATACTTTTGACGTTGAGATACACAAAATATATCCAAAAAATACATTAGTTGTGGAGGTAGAAACAATATAATAGTTTTCTCTCCAATAGACATTAACAATTCTAAAAGTTCAATAAAACCATGTAACTACTTTAAATCCATAACAAAAATTTGTATCCCATTCATGGGAGAAACTCATAAGAACAAATGATTTGTAACCAAAAACTCCAATTGTATCCTATTGTTATTTTTCTATAATTTTGTCCAAAATTTATCCAACCTCACAGAATAGAAAATAAAATCTACATTCTCCATCACACCAAACACAATTTTTAATGAAACTCTAACAACTAAAAAAATCTCAAACAAACACAGTAGTAGAGACCACCGCTAAGGCTAGTCGTCGACATCAAATAGAAGACGACAGACCATTTCCAATTCATGATCTATAATGAAGCTATCTTTTCCATCTAGGTCCCCTCCACAACATATGTATCTAACTATAGAGAGGCATAGAAATAACCATATTCCCAAGCCTCCACCTCCCATGATGATGATGAATTCTATCATTTCCCTATGTATTCCCAAACATATATATTAGTATAGTCTTGATGCATCAATCATCACCGTGATGACTATAACATCTTCTCCACAAATATTAATCCCATTCACCGTTTAGTGATGCCATGGAATCCAAAAAACATTTAAGGTCAATCAACCATCTTCTACAATAAATGAGATAATGGATTAAAGAGATGATCATGCCGAATGCTGCCTCCACCCGATTTTCTATCGCCTGATAAACATGAAGCCACTAAGAGCCATGAACCGAGCACCATCATCTGGTGGAAGAAGAAAATGTAGGTGGATATGGATAAATAAAATAAAGGAAACAAAATTCAAAAAAATTAATTAAAATAATAACAACTAAAATAATAATAATAATTGTTTAAAACAGTTTAACTAAAAAACCAAATAAATAAATTTGGGTATTTTAATATTTTGTTAAGTCCCTTATTTTTGTATGAATTTATTTCAAAAATAATTATTTATTGTAATTATTTATATTAATAATTACAATTTTATCTGATTTTTAATTTTAAAACATACATTTATAATTATAATATAATTTATATTTTAACAATTTTATAATAGTCAGAATACTATTAAAAAATAAATGTAAATATAAGTTTTGATATATTATTATTATAATCGAATTTTTTTAACAATGATAATTTATTATTAAATAATAAGTTTATAATTAGATATATTTCTTTTCATTTTTAAGTAACTAATAAATAATTTTATATTTTAATATTATTTAATTATTTTAAGAATTTAAACAATTATAATAATTTTATCTTTAAATAGTTACTGAAAATTAATAATAATAATAATATTCGTATAATTATTGAAGTAATGTTTTTATTAATAACAATGATTTATTTATTCTTTTTTATACATGTTTTTAAGATACATGACTTTTTTAGACATAATGATGATGGTAGAGGAACATGAATGATTTTTGGTGAATTGGAATCAACCATGATAATTCAGTATTGTCTATTGGAGACCAATTGGAATTCTACAAAGTGTTTAAACAATTATAGAAGATGATATATGGGATGGGCAGAAAAACTGAGGGCCACAACGTTTAGTTTCTTGAGTTAGAAGATCAGGAGGAGCAAGACTAGGTAGGAAAAAGATGAAATAACAGAGTTCTAAGATCGAGAATATGGTTTTATACCTTTAGGGAGAATACTTATACCATTATCTTTATTTCGTTATCTTTTGATCAACATTTCTCATATATGATTTTGAAATAACTATAGGTAAATTCTCTTTAGATTGGGGATTTTATTATTTTCTAGGTCATTCTTTTCTTCTTCATTCTATTTATTTTTCAAAATATAGAATTGATCAATGAGGTAAATTATAAAATCCTAATAACTATTTCCAACATCTTATTTTCAAATTCAATAAGTTGGAAATGACATAAGAGATTGGATCTCAAGAATTTTCATAAAATTCTCCACTTTTGAGGATTTTTTTTGTACAAACATCATGAACCCTCAATATGCAGGTTCAGTCTCTGGGTGAGGAAGATTACCCATACCCATTTTCATGATCACAAATTTATTAATAATTTTCCATGAGTGGAGATACTCTTTAATCCCATTAATCATTAAATTCCATTATATTATTTATAGATCATTTTTTCCAAATCACATTTCATTATTTAGATTTTCATTAACATTGAATTTATTTATTCATCACATTTACTACATCATTTATTTTATAAAAATATCTATTATATAAACAATTGGTGCTTAATTTTTAATTTTTTTCATAATAAATACAACATCATTGAGAGTTTTTACCCACCATTTGCTGTGGTATTTTTTTATTTTTGGTCTGAACCCATTTAATTTCATCAAAAAGATGGTCATTAGTCACCACATAACATTTTCCAATCACAGTATATCTGAATTATCTATAGTATATCCTCATTCTAAAAAAAAGAAAAATATTAGAAAAATATTTTCTCCAGCTGTTTACAGTTTTCATTGTTTTGGAAGATGAGGTACACATATTTTTTTGGGTTTGACCCTACTAACTTCTATGTTTTAATTTTTAGGTGCATTATATGTAAGTAAAAATTGGAATGTATTAATTTAATTTATGTTTAATTCTTGATTTTTTTTGTTGGGGGAGGCTTCGATGGAACAAATTTTTCCACATTAAAAAATTACTTCAAAAAAAAATTATAAAATATTCCATTTTTTTGAAAAACATTGTTAAAAAGTTTTTCTTTCAAACTATTTGTTCAACTTACTAATTGTTTTTTGTTTCTTTAAATATGTATCCACTTCTATGATATTACTATAATTTTTTTTCATAATATTCATTTCTTTAGTTTACGGCATGATCTCACTGTTTTGATTTGATAAGATAAAAAAAATTTATCTAGAAATTTAAAAACACTATATTCCATAAAAATAAAAACAAAAAAAAAACATAGTTTAACATGATCCTATTAATAATATGAAAATCATTAAATCCAAACACAATGATGAAAGGGAGAGTCCTTGGATGATGGAGATTCAACCTCCTCTAGTTTCAAAAAATTCATCATCCATAAGACTGTCACCAAGATCCATGGACTATGAGATAATGTAGTTCCACCATTCACTTTTTTAAATATTAAATGGACTTTATACGAGAAAATCATTGTACATAATTAAATAATTTGATAATATAGTGAAAAAACCAGGTAAAAGGCTTTAAAGAAAATGAATGTAGATTAATTGTGTTTTTCACATTCCTTAAATATAATTAAAGAAATTGTGTTTTTTGTGTAGATAAAAACATTTTTAAAATTGGGGCCTAGAATATAAATCTTTTTTGATGAAATTCTACCCTCAAAGGAATAAGGATGAGTTATAAAATAAAATAACAAGTTTCTATCATGATGATGGGGATGACTTTTGTGAGTTTTGGGATCAATTTAGTTACCTTACTAGGTAGTTTCACCATCACCAATATCCATCACATGTTCTCATGGACACCTTCAATGAATTATATTACTAATTTGTTCAGAATAAGGTTCATGAATCTGATAAAAGTTATTATAATGGTAATATAGATGAAGGTTTAAGAAAACACATAATTTTTTTTTAAATTCTCAACATAAAAACTCTATGCTAAGGAGAGTGAACATAAGTGGAAGAAAAGATTGTTTAGGGGTACAAGACCATAAAAGAAATCCAAAACTAATGGAAAACATAAATCAATAATGAACCAAAATTCGAAAAAAATCATTAACCAAGTGGGAATCCAAGACCATAAACCAATATCATAGAGATAATTTTTCTCATTATTGTATGTTTGGGAACACATAAATTTTATTTACTTACATTTACATGCCATCCCAAAAAGAAAATGAAATCATTTAATATTATAGTCTTAGTAATCTTATAATATAATTTCCCTCTTCAATAAAATATAACCAAGTCTATTGGAACAATCAAATTTTTTGATAGAAATACAATGTCATGATAAGAAAACATACTTCCCCTACATAACATAACCGAACCATATAAAATTCAAGAAATAATAGAGGTGTGTTCCATCAAATTCTAATGTAATTTCGGAGGGGAAATTATTGAATATAATGAATATAATGCTTAAAATATTTGACATAGAAGAATAAAAGTTTGATTAATAGAAATTTGAACATCAATCTAGCCAATATAATGATGACTAATGGATTCAAATTATGAATTACAACTTTTATAAATTGGTAGAGAGAAGAAATATAGGTAATGTAGTTGGCTACCTAGCATAATTGAGATTAACCGTAGGGATTATTTTAGGGATTATATAAAAAAAGTAGGTTGAACACTCAAGATAAATTTAGAAAAAAAATTTAGAAATTCCAAAAATGAAAAAATTAATGCTTTCAGAAATAAAAATATGTTAAAAATTGAACATGGAAATTAGGAAAAAAGTTCTAAAAATCAAGTAAATATTAAATTTTCACCTCATATTAAATCTATAAATATTAATAAATTGATGAAGACTAATTTTGAGGAGATTTTTTTGATGGAATATGGGACTTTTCATCTATTCCAAGGAATTATCCCCCACCCATCCCTTTCCCAGAAAAGATGAAAACACAAAGTAACTATAGTAATGATCATCTCCATTTACATTGGGTTCTAAACAAGATCCCTATGAATATCCCATTAATAGAAGCCTTGATTAAAATACCTTAATATTTTAAATCCATTGAATACATTTTATACGAAAAATACACTTGAATAATTTGTTACAAAAAACCTCACTAAATATTATAGTGTTGTTATTCAAAAGAAAATACCCTCAAAGCTCAAATTATGTAGTCGATTTTTTATTCCTACACTTTAAAAAATAGGAGATGACTGAACTATCTATTTGAATTATGTTATAACTTTAATCTACTCCCATTCTAACCATTTCAACATTTGAGATTGGGTGACCTTCATCCAAATACTATCATCCTGTAGTTGACTGACCATTCATTCACACATCATGGAGGAAGGGTAGATGATCATCTTGTTGGTGTGGAAAAAATGTCTATTCCAGTTGATTTATTAGTGGAATATATAGAGTGTGACCAAGAGGTTCCCTTCATTTTGAATAAGACCTTCCTAATCACTGGGGGAGAAGTTGTAAATGATTTTATGGGTCATTTTATCTTTTAAATAAGGGTAAAATAGTAAGAGTTTAATGTCCTTACAAGTGATAAATAAATTATATTATTTGAAAATCTTTCTAGTGTAGAGTTTTTATAAGTGGAACATCCATGAGATAATTTAGATAAATATGGAAAACAACCATTGACCAAAGAAGTTATTTTCATATGTTATAAATTATTTTACTGTTAAATCTATTTAAGTAGGGAATATAAAATTTATTCATGAAATAGACACCAGTCATGTTTTATAGTTATTACTATTAAATAAATTATTTGTAAACATAAATAATTTCTAAAATAAATCATATTTGATTCTAATGCTAAAACACTACTGAAAAATTTGGTTAGGTTGAGAGAGATATGACTAAAAAATTGCTTGATTTTCCTTTGATCAATATTCTAAATTATGATTTGGTGAATTGTGAAGGTTATCTACCCACATTGTGATATAGGGGAAAAAATTTAATAATCTGGTTATGAAATTAAATAAATTTCTACATAATAGAATTTTTATAAGAGCCATTTTCAATATCATTCTCCTCCTATCCCAAGATCTACCTATCAAGTAAAAAAACCCCAA
This sequence comes from Viscum album, assembly GCA_963277665.1. Taxonomy (NCBI): domain Eukaryota; kingdom Viridiplantae; phylum Streptophyta; class Magnoliopsida; order Santalales; family Viscaceae; genus Viscum; species Viscum album. The sequence continues at coordinate 122,399,396 of OY728137.1, forward strand.
ATTTGGACCATTATATTCTCCAAAAACAGCTAAAATAATTATTTATTAGTGAAAATTTAACATTGCTTGTAATAATTTCTTCTAAACCAAATGAAAACAAATAAGAAAAATTGTTTGGTATTAAAAAAAATAAAAAATATAGTTTTATGGTACATAGATAATATCACATGGATTAGAAATTTTATTCCTGCAAAAGAACCCTATGGAACTAGATAAAAACCCTTGATTTTAGTGTCAAAGAACATTGAGCCTTAATATAAAAGAGTTTGTGGGAGAGGAAGTTATGAAGATGATTGATACATGAATTATTTACCCTATTTATCACATTTATTGGTTCAGTTCTATTGATGTGCTAACTGAATAGGAGGTTTTATTGTTTGAATAAATGAACAAACTGAAGAAATTCTAGTGAGAAAAGGAACCAAATGGAGTATCTATATTGATTACAATAAGCATAATTTACCCACTATGAAGGATCATTTTCCAATTACCTTTAATAAGAGAAATTATTAGAAGGATTTTTAGAAATGAATTATTTTGATTTTATGATGGATATTTTAGGTACAAACATATTCCTTTAGACCTAGAGGAACAAGGGAAAAAACATTCACATTCCCTATTGAGAAATTTTACTACCAACATATTCCTTTTGGATTATGTTCCGATGAAACTACATTACAAAGAAACATGATAGTTAACCAATATATAGTGATCAAGAGTATTATAATGGATTTCATCTATGACTTATCCATTGTTGGTAAGATATTTTAGACATGTTTAAGAGATTTTTAATTTATTTAATAGAGATTTTTAGACACAAAACTGATTCTAAAATGAGTTAAATTTTTTTCTTGGTAACTGAATGTATTTTCTTGGGAAATATGATATCCATGAGGGTTTTAAAGTTAGATACATCTAATATTTATGCTATTACAAAATTTCCTATATAGAAAATGTTAAAGGTGTTTAAATATTCTTTGTGTATACTTGTTTTTATCAAAGGTTTATGAAGTATTTTTTAAAATTTACGAATCCCTTATGTTCTTTTCAGGTAAAATATGCTCCCTTGCATTAGATAAAAACTACAAGGAATCAATTAATTATTTTAAGGAAAACCTCACGTCAGCAGTTTTCATAACTCCATGTGATTGGAAATTACCCTTTGATGTAATGTGTGATTTAAGTGACATGGATATTATACATATCTTAGGGGATATGATATATAAGATATATTACGTCTTTTACTATTCTAGGAACCTATTAGATGACGCATAAAGAAAATAAACAACTACCTAGAAGGATTTGTTAGATTTTCTATTTTCTATAGATAATTTATGTAGTAATTATTAGGTTACGAAATTTTTAATTTTTATAGATTATTATTCCCTAATGTACATATTGTAATAGAAGGAGGAAAACCTAGACTTGTTAGGTTTATTATCTTATTATTATAATTTTATGTAGTGATTAGATACAAACCAGGATCTAAGAATGTATTTTCAAGTAATCAATGAAGGATTTATAACACCAAGTGTGATGATACATGGGATATAAATTATTAATTTCCTAAGGATAAGTTACTTAGTGTCTCCATCATGACGTCTTCATGGTGTACACAATTTTCCAACATTATGATAGAATGTTTTATTCATAATTGATTTTCAAAGAACCAATAAATTAATGTCATTTTAGAGCGTAATTACTATCTTTGTGATGACCCCTTTCATTATAGAGTAGCGATAATGGGATTATGAGGAGGTGCGTCTCAGAATAAGAAATGATTTCAATACTAGAGAGGTATCACTCCATGATAGGGGATTAAAAAAAGATGGAGAATGATTAGCCTAATGATTCCTTTAATATGAATTTTAATGGAGAACCATATAAAAGGATTCAAGGATTTTTGTTCTGGTTTGTGATATATACCAATGTCTAGGGAATTTATTAAGGAAGAATGAAATGGATCATTAAGGTATTCTAGAAGTTTTGATATTTGATTCTTGGGGATTCTATTTAATAGGACCATTTTCATCATGTCATGGAAATGAGTGATTGTAATTTACAGTTCATTATGTATCTACATGGGTTGATGGAGTAGTTATACTCAACAAACAAGCTAGTAGTGTGATAAATCAATTTAAAAAGTATTTCTTTTCAATATTTGGGATGCCTTGAGATTTTATCATTGATAGTGGAACCAATTTTAAATAAAATTAGTACTTTTATGGAGAAATGTGGTTATTACCAATGGTCTATAACATCCTTCCATCTTCAATATAGTGTTTATGTATAAATCCAAAATAGTGAGATAAAATGGATTTTGGAGAAAAATATCTCCAACACTAGTAAAGACTTGTCTTTGAAATTAGATGAGGAATTATGGGCCTTCATAACTACATTCTAAATCACAACTATTATATCTCAATATATGATTTGTGTAGGGTAATGTTTTCATTTTCAGGATGAGTTTAAACATAAGTCTTATTGGCCTAAAAGGGATTTAAAAATTTATTATAAGACAACTGGAGAGAGGAGGATAGAAGATATTAGTGAGTTAGATGAGATTAAAAGAGAAATATATTATAACTCAATGATTTAAAAATAGAGGTCTATAATTTCAAATGATTATTTCATTCAAAACTGATAATTCAAAGATGGATTGATTGTTCATTTCATTAATTTTAGACATAAGAAATTTCGTCTAATGTTAGAATCTAAGTGGTCAAAACCCATCACTATGATAATAGTGTTAAAGAATTTTGTTTTTAAAATTGGATGTGAGAAAAAAAACCAATTATGGTAAATTTTAAAATAATTAAACATTATTTTAATTTGTAAAAAAAGGGTATTGCTTCCATATCTATGGATAAAAATTGATTTTTACAAAATTCCAATGAATTATGTTAGACTAATTGCTTCATGGGAGTTAACTTGTGGTCCTTTTATTTTTTGTTCTTTTATTATTATGAATAAAGTGATTATTCTCTTCTATATTTTTACTATATATTTATGATGGATATAAGTTCATATTTTTCCTATCCTTTGTTATTAGATAAATATGATGTTGATTTGTTAATAGAGGAGAAACATTAACATTCTTGTTCAACACACAATAAGCATAATGGTGGAGCCTCATATAGTTTAGGAATCATCATTGATGATGTATTTTTTACTGTACATAAATTTTCTGATCATATATATTAAACATTTAATACATGTTCTTATTTGATGAAAAATGGTAATGTATTTTTTAATTAACTAACTATGTTAAAGTTAAGTGTGGGGGAAGAATACCGAATTCGGTATTTTTTTAAATGAATTTATTTTAATTATCTAGGTGTTAGCATTCAACTTTTTATATTGTTTAATATCCAATGGAATCAAATATTCAATATTTTTTACACCCAATTCATAGTGTATTTAGTTTTTAACATCCCATTGTTTGAACATCATTTAAAATTACTTCTTTGTACTTTAATGATAATGAATGTGATTCTGTAGTAAAATTTATATTATTGAAAACTCAAATTGTTTAGAATTCCCTGTGAAAATTGAACATATCATCAAGCATTAAAATTGAAAACAATTTTTGAGAATTAAATTCCATATTTTTTCTCTTCTATTGAACTCAATTATGGGAAAAAGATTGGTTTTATGTGTGGGGGAGATGTTCTTTATATTATGAGATAATTTTTATTAATAAATATCATATAAAATTAATTAATCCTTTAAAATATTTCTTATAAAATGGTAAAAAAATATAAAAATCTTTCTTATATTGAGTTTTTTAGGCTTCATTTTGATCCTAAATGAATTATTCTAATAATTTATAATGAAATATTAGTTGACAAGGGTTGCATTGTGTCAGAATTCTTTGAGGATGTACGAAATCTAAGTGGAGTAGAATACTATTATTTTAATTTTTTTAGTAACTATGAAATAGAGTGATATAGGATACATATATATATATATATATATGAAATTATGATCGTGTGTTTAGGAAACTATAAAATTAAATTCAAACATAGGGGGTTCATTTTTATTTAATTAAATAATTTATCACTTTAAGAAGCATATTTATATTGTATTAATATAAGTCCTTTGATACTTTAGAAATATGGAATAATAGTAACCCATAGTGAACATATGAATCTCTTGGTACATGGTGTTAATGTAAGCACAATTTACATTTCAAATAAGAGAATCTTCATAGTTCTTTGCACCTGTTAAATGGCTGTGTAAAATTAATTAAATGAAAAAAATAATTTAGATTTCCTAGAATTCTATATTGAGTTCATTAAGGTTATTTATATTTTCAATCCAGATGAATAATGGGAATATTTATTTTTATAAAAACCACATATATTGTATCAATAAAGTGATTTTTCAAAAATGAAGAACTACGATTTTTTGAACCCAGGATAAACTGAAGGTTGATGGTGCATTTTGTTAGAATTTTATTTCTTCTCATATATAACATGTTATCACTGCCAATATTAGAATGTGATATTTAATTGATGTAAGTCAATAGGTGGCTTCATATAAGAAGGATTACATATCCAACAATGATTGAGGTAATGTTCCATTTATAAACTTGTACGTATTTGAATTTAGGAAGAGCCCCTTTTTACATTTTATTTGAAATGAATAACTCATGGTTTTTGTCCCAAAATTTTTAAATACCTAATCATGAATATTTTTGAGTTGAATGTAAAAATTCCATATTTCTATTTCAAAAAGTCAATACATCATGAAATTACACGAGGAAAAGAAATAACTATGTATGATGGAATTTAATATGGCCTTAAATTGAGGTGTTTTTTTCAAAATTTTAAATTGACAATTTTTCATTTTATTAATTAATTGGGACTTTGTCGTTAAATTATTGAAATACCCCATTTTTTTAATGTATGTAATTTATGTTTTCTATTTATTTTTTTATTATTTATTATTATTAATTTAGTTTATTTAGTTTTCCTTTTTATTTTATTTCTAAATATATTTACAAAATATTAATTTTAGGTTTTTGTTTTTATTGTTTCACCCTTTTAATTTATTATTTTCTAATTATATATATATATATTATCTAAAAATTTATTATAAATTATGTTTTTTATTCATAAAATTTAACTCCAAAAAATTAATTTTAATAATTAATGTAATACCAATAGTTAATATAATTATTTACATTTATTATTCAATGTCAATTTTTAAATTAAATGTCATATTAGTTAATTTCTGTAGAATATTATTTTTAGTATTTATTAAAGCATAGAATCTAATTATTAATGATCTCTTCATGAAATTAATTAATTTTGCATTTTAAATTTTATTTATTCAAATTTTAACATGAAAATATTTACGATAATAAATTTTATTTGAATAGATTTTCTTATTTTATTCTATTAATATTTTTTTAAAATAGGATTAATAATGAAATTTTCCATTTTTATACAATTTATGTCACAATGAAGATCCTCCAGTAGAAAAAACATCTCCCACCACTAACACTCATCATTAGGCACCATTAAAACTACATACAACTACTGGGAAGCCTCCACCAGAATAGGGGATCTTCACCCACGATTGGTAGTTTCTAATGGTGAATCCTCTACACCCACCATTGGGAGAATAAAAATTCACTAAAATCGTATAATATATATATATATATTTATAATAGTCATAAAATAAGTATATATATTTATATAGAAATAAAGAAACACAATAATAGTAATAAAAATTTGAATAACAACTTAATAAAATAGTATAATAATAAAAACCAAAAAATGATATAATTAAACATAATAGTATAATATATATATATTGAAATAATGAAAAAAACTAATTATAACATATTTATGTTTAAATATTTTTTTGTTTTATAAATAAGTAATTATTTCAATAAAGTAAATAAATAATAAAAATTATTTTACAACAATAACTAACAATTATAATAATCTTATAAGATAAATAATAATAAAAATTAAAAAAATTAATAATATAAATAACTTAATAATAATTTTAAATAAATTATCAACATAATAATATTACTGTTTATTTTCTGATTTTGATAAGTCACTTATTTTTATGTAATTTAATTTAAATACTAAAGAGTTTTTGTTTTTATTTTTATCAATTAGTACATTTTTATATCAAAATGAATTTTTATAATTTCATTTCTAATTATAATATATTTTTTATTTTAAACTTTTATTAAAAATCATAGTACCATGATAATAAATAAATAATTAGAAGTATTTAAATAATTATATATTATAAATTTATATATTTATTTAAATAATAAAAACAATTATAATAGGTTTTTATTAAAATATGTTTTTTAAATTATATATAATATTAATATTTTGAAAATTATTAATGATATATTTTTATTAATAATGATGATTTAATTATTATTTATTGTTCGGGTTAATTTTTAGTTTTAGGTGTTTTTCTAAAGTGACAATGGTTGGAGAAGACCGCTAAACGCATTCAGTGAATTGTATATAACTGAGTTAAGTCAGAAATATCTTTTTGTGACCAATGGAAATTTGATGCTGGATTTAAAATTCAAAGATAGAAGATAAGAAGTATTGGTGGATATAATCGATACCAAATCTTTGAAATCATTGAATTAGGACCCTCATAGGATCAAGACCATGCATTACATAGATAGATGATCATATTTCCAGGTAAAGCATAGAGATTTTCGACCGCGAGGTAGAATAATCCTCCTATATTATTCATTTGTTTATCGTATAATCAAAATTTCATGTACATTATTTTGAAATGTTTATAAGGTAATTCTCATTAGTTCGGGGATTTCAATAATTCCATCATCATTATTTTGTTCTTTATTTTCATTATTTTACAAATTATAGAATTGATTTGTGATATAAATTTCGAAATATTAATAATTGTCTCACACATATTATTATCATATTCTATACATTCGAAATGTACTGAGGCGTAGATATTGATGAATATTTACTAAAATTAATATAATTTTATGTTTATTGTAGCGGTGAATTTCATATACCATCAGTCTTGAGGTTAATTAAAACCATTTTCAAGATCAAGAATTCAATAAAAAATTTATGATTGAAGAAACCTGTTTAGACCTGTAATGATTACATTCTTAAGCATATTTCTTGACCATTTTTCCCAGTATCTGTTTCAGAATTTGATAATAACGGAATTGGTTACTATTTTCTCAACTAATTTCTTACCTCATTCATATTTAAAAAAATCTCAATATATTATAAAATTAGTAATTGATTTTCATTTTTCAATAATAAATTTTGTAATAAAAAGAGTATTAGACCACCATTTTTAGTAGTCTTGTCTTGTTCTTAGCATACAACAATTGGACTCCATCCAATGGTAGTTCATTAGATACAATTTGACTTTATCCAACAATAGGTCATCTATCTAATCTCTAGTTATTCCACGTTCTAAAAAAATATAAAAAAATTTGAGTAATATTTTCACACCTATTTGTATTGGGTCTTGTTTAGAATAACATGGATCACATCTTTCTATTGGGTTCAACCCTATGAACATATATATTTTAGTATGTATGAGTTTTATAAATAATTAAAATTTTGATCATATTAATGACGTTCGATTAAAAACAATCATCAATTTCGAATTCTCACTCAACCACCTAGTACACTTATTAAATGACTTTTGGATCAAATATTTATACAAAACATTACAATTTCAATAGGATATGTGGTATCAAATTCATAATATAAAAAAATTTAAATCTAACTTCTTTTTCATAAATTCAAATCCATCCAAAAAAGTATATGTATCAAAAATATAATCAATTGTGTAAAACAAAATGAAATCTCTAACAAAATATAACATTAAAATATTAAGTGAAACATATATAAATTCAAGCTATATCTTAAGGGTAGAATAATTATATTCATAAGGATGAAACTACCTTAGCCCATAAATAATGAATACTCTATCTTGTATCCCAACACAATGAATACCATGAAAATAATCCTCATAATATAACTAAAAATTAACATGATCCATAGTTAATTAGTCACATGAGGGAACTTATCATTTTTTCTTTAACAACAAAAAATAATTTTCCACCCATCCATCTAATAAAAGCTCTATATTTCTTTTTTAAATCTAATGTTGGAGTCTTAATGTTATAAAAACTATAAATAGACATCTCATAATAAAAAGTATGAATAAAAACCCCTTAATTCAAAATAATAGTTTCATGTAATCCAAATAAAAACAAATTAATATATAGTGACCATGATTTTTGTTGAATGAACCCTTGGAATATATTAAATATAATTTTATAGATGGATCACTGGAATTTTTATTGTTTAATGAGAATTATGTACCTTTATTAATAGTATATTAAAAATAATATATTAATTTTACCATATGCATAAATACGATCATAGGAAATATATATTTACTCCTAAATAGATCCTCCCATATGAAATCTAATGAATATGCATTATCCAGAATATGTGGTTTACCATTTTAATTTTGTATTTCCAATTATCACTTGAGTTCAATAATATCATACCACCACAAGTGGAATTAATATATTAATTACTTAAATATTTTTAATGTATATAACTATTAGAAATGATAATTATAACTTTTTAATCTCATAAAATTAATTTCTATAGGAATATTCACCATAAAATCTATCTTGATATTGTAAAAGAGTAGTATATCCATAATATCTAGAGTTCATAGTGCTGATGAGATAATTATTTATTAGATAATTCATAAAAAGTAGGAGTGGATAATGATTTTATAAGTCATAAGTTGTTGGCATGGTAAGAGTCATCATATTAGATTTCTCCACTCTTTGGGTGTCTTTGGGTCTGAAATTAATATTCCTTATTCATGATTCATGAGAATGTCACATTTTATTTGAATTTCATTCATTTTAAAATAAACCGTCTTTAAATAATATATGATTGATGAACGGTGGTCATACCATCAAATTAAGTAATTAAAGATTATATCTATGATTTCTTACATGATATTCTATATATATTTTTCATAATAATTAGAAACATTATTTTTAGGTTATAATTAAATGGAATTAGATTATAGAGATAAATAATTGGGTCACTGTCCTATAGATTTTCAAATCATGTGTTGAAGTTAAGACCCTGACATGCAATATCAGAATTTAAGGATGATGGATTATTGGAAGAGGTGAAATATATATCATTAAAGGGATGTGAAATTGTGTGCACTGGGTTTTCCTTATAAATAATCAAAAATAAACTCTAAATTGAAGGATGACTAGACAAAATCAACCAAATATATAGTAACGATGAACAAGAACTTTGTTGGGAATTTAGACAACATTGGAGGTAATAATTGTGAAGGAAATGTGAATTAATTTCAGATGGGGGTTTTTATATATTGTTTCTATAGAATAATGGCATCTAGTTATTGAATTATTCATGATGTGCTGCTATCTAGGGTGTTGGTTTAGTGTAAGAGCATGTTTAAAATGCACTGTGACTCATTGTCACATATAACATACCTAATGCAATTGTTGTTTAGAGTAACATCTACACACATGAGATTAAGGAATGTTTTACTTAACTACTATAAGTCATGTACCACCATGAAAAAATCATTTATATCATGATTTATTGGAATTGTTTAGTAGGCATACACACTGAGTGAGGTTGATATTCATACACTCAATGTTCCTAGTTATGATATTTCTTGTATATCCACCCACAAAAAACTAGAAGTGTGTTTGTACATGCTATGTTCCCTTTCTTGTCCCAAATTCAATGTATGAAATAAATTATTATTTTGTATTTTAACATATATATTCCATGTGGGAAGTGGTATAAGACAAAACTATTATTATGGATATTCATGCCATGTACCCCTATAGCACATGTCATTTACAATTTTAGACATAGTGTATTTTAATTTATCCATTACGAGATAAAATATTTGGTTAATATTGTAGTCTATGTAGAGAATTTTTATATTTATAAGATGATTTTAAACATATCCTTTTCGTCAAAGGTAATTCAAAAGGTGATTTGTAAATTTTAGTCTTCTTAGATCTATAAGATAGATGATAGTTTTTTCTCATAATAACCATAGTGTATTTGGGGTTAGGCACTTCATAATAATGTATTTATGATAGGGAATGGATCCCCTGTAATTATAATAGAGTAGAATTAGGCACACTCATGTTTCATAAGTATAATCTCCATGCACTTGTGTAATTGATTTCTTAATGAGCTCCACATTGTTCGGTGTGGGTTTTTCATATAGGATTATTTCTTCATTGATGGATATTTATCATTTGGTGTGGTGTGGGTCCCCTTTTAAGATTCTGACTGGTGACATGTGTTTCAAATAAAGATGATAAAAATTCATGGGATATTTCAAAGTATATTTTATTTTACAGAAATTCTTTGGGGAGAAAAATCCTTTCTATGCTTCAAGATATCCCTTTAAAAGTTTATATAGGGGTTTAAATTTTATGTTGACATTATGGTTTTGAGTGAAGGGGTCTTTCTCTTAACTACATTGTGTGTTTCACATGATAAAAGTATGTTTGTATATAATCGCCCTTATATAGGTGTTTATCTCACTTGTGTCATTCCATTAGAAGATGGAATAGGGTTTGATTGAAATTTTAGTAGATATAATTTTGTTGGATCGTAGGGGTACCTGATGGTGATATTAGTAGATGAATTTTTAAATATAAAAATGGATTATTATAGTATTATCTCTAACTTAATTATTTTTGTTCATTTTTATTTGAGTTTTTAGGTTTTTATTTTACCACCTTTTTCATTAGGGTTTATCCAGTATTGTTTACATTATGAATTCTGTTAGTGATCATATGAGTAATTTTTATTATTGTTGGTATTATTTTTCTAGACCATATTATTATGTCATGTGGGTAGATGTGTGTTGTGTATAATTTAATTAGAGTAAGGTTTCCTGACATGTACAACAAGAATGATTAATTCTATTCCCTATCAATTTCATATTAGAGGTAGGATTATGGTATAACTATAATGTATCTAGATTTTTAGTTTTTCCCATTGAATATGTAAGTATATATATTTGTATTTTTCATTATAGTAGTTGATGCAATTGAGAGTCCAAGGACCTCCAAATTTATTTGTTAAAAATAATAATATAAATTAAATATCGCATGTGCATCTTCCATATTAAATGGTTTTCCTATCGAACTACACATTATATGGTATGTCTAAGAGTTTGGTTGTTTCTAATATAAGGAGTCTACCCATGGAATGAAATAATGTTGATTAGCATCATGTTTTTGCATAATTGAAATAATCAGCGAGTGTGTTAATTTAATTAATTATGAAAAATATATAATTTATTTAATTTACACCAAACCAAATCCGTCATCAGAAATAAATTATTATGAAGAATTCATAGGGTGAATCAACTAAATGTGGAATATTAAATAGTAGGAAATGATCTTTATTGGTGCTTGATGATTTGGAGCAAGGATCGAGGCTGGACAATCATGGAGAATCCTAAGACAGACGATGAAGGAAACAAGATCATTGTCTTGACCTCAATAGTATGCATTAATCACCAATGAGTGAATAATTTGAATAGCTTTTGTATCTACTTATAGGATTTAATTTAACATTCTTTTCATGTTATCACTTGAAAATATTATTCATGAACCCTTTTTTATATCATCTACATCATCACATCTCCATTGGTTCTAATTTATATAATTTAGGGAAGACATCAGACTAGAAAATGATCGAATCACCGTTTTATTTTGATTTTCTCACCACTGATATTTTATTCTTTAGTACTGGCACATGAGGTCATGGGTTGTCATTTTTGGGTCATATTTGATTGTTATAATACCCCCAGATTTGTGAGGAATTTGTGTATGAGACTGAAATTATTGATTTGATGATCGATCAATCTGTTTTTAGGTTGAGGTTTATGAATTCATGGACTAGGCCCATAAATGATGATGGGATGCTTGGTGGATTTCTAAACAGGTCATTAGAGCACTGACTTCTGGTAATTAGTGGTTTGGAATGTACAAACATAAGTTCCCCCTTTTATCTCAATCATTTTAGGTGAGTCAGTCAAGTGTGTTGGTGGTGGGAGAAGAAAATATAGAATATTCATGATGGAACATCTGTTTCTATAAAATCTCAAAATTCAAAATGTGAACTTCATAAGAACACACTCCATATAGTCCTCTTGATGAAATGGCTATGATTTTTGTGGAATAAATATTACACACCACATGACCATACTCCAACATCCATGAAATGCACCGAAGGCACACACCCCAGACCCAATGTGATTATATACCCCATGAAACATTTGTTAAAATCCAAGAAGAGGTGTATGTCTAGGTGATACGTGTATCTTTTATTCATGGACGAAGTACATGGTCATGACTCGGGAACTCGAGTTTATGCTAGAATATAAAGACATAGAATAAAGTCACATAGAATACTCTAGGTTTCCAAGATAGGTTATGTATTCCATATAAACATCATGTATATCCACATTGGTAGCCAATTAATTTATTTTAAGGACAGTCCCAGGTGTCTATGATAGTCCACATACCCTACCTATGACCCTGTGTACACATCGTGTACTTCTCTATGGTAATTATTAATTGTTTATCTCTTTCTTTAGAACAAATATTTTATCCCATGAGTATCTAATACTATTAATTTCTTCCTATATGACGTGATGGATGAATTTGTTTTAACATCAGTGATACTATGCAAGGTGATGATGGAAAGTGAATTTTATCAGTGATAGTCAGTTTGAAACTATGATTATGTGTTATCATATTAGTTATACCTATATAAGTAATCTCCCGTTTCTCTCAATTTTTTTGGTCCCCATTTCCCTTATATTGGTAGATACATTACTCTACCTAAATTAAAGAGGGCTTGGGGTGTTTATCAATACTATGGACTCCTCATCTTGAGTTCAGGTGGTTAGTGGGTCCTCTATTGTGATGGTGTTACCTCATTTATGATGACTGACAATGAGGTAATGAGAATCCATATTATTAAGAGTTTATGTATGGTTCAAGGCTATGAGATGAGACCTTTGGATATATAGGATGAATCGTCATTGTAATCTAGTTGTGTGGATGGAGATCACCCGTCCCTCAATTAATAGATTTCTTATGATCATATATGATGTTGGTTTTCCGTTAAACTCTTACATATGTGTAGGGTTAACAATTATTTATTTTACTTCTTCCCCTTAATGGTTTTCAGGGATTCCTAATGGGTATTTATATACTCACCTGTGAATGAGATTTGAACTGACATATTTTTTCTTATATATATGACTAAAATAGTGATAGTGACCTTGGTGCACCCAATTTCAGTGGATAAAAATCGATATTCTTGGTGAATGAGTTTGAAAGTTGTACAATTACTTTTCGATTCAAGACCTATTAATAAATTCCCTCTATGTTGAATTTTTTATGCTGGGACCTCATTTATTGTTGGGTATTTATTCCTTAATTACATCACATTCATTATTGTTATATATATTAATGTATTTGTGATAGATTATTTAATGTATGATTTAATATTTAGATGATTCAATCATTAACAATATATCTAAACTATTTCAAGGAGTTGGTTGTGTGTTCACATATAGGTACAATGAATATGGTCTCCTATTTAATGGTTACTCTTACTCGGAGAATTATGATACACCCTTTCCTATTAGATGCAGGATTAGAGTTTCACACAGTGCATTCCACTGAACATGAATTACAGGGATGCATGAGTAATGATAACATGGTGTCAATGGTGGTCCTCCACATGTAATTTTTGGAGTTGGACATATTTTAAGGACAATGTTTTGTACACATGGAATGAGGTTGATTCCGGTTAAGTTTTTCTCTCAACCCATGGAACATAGTTTTAGAATGATATCTAAAGTGTCCATACACCCAAAATCTGACAACTTGTTTATTGACTCAGCATGATGAGACATTATTTTATGATAATATAATCATAAATGCATCACATATGATTGTTACTATTTACATTACTGTGATTATTATTTCATCTCCATTGATATTATCATCTAAACATAGTATATCTTATGAACTATCAATGTTCATATATGATGATATCCAGATGGGGTATAGATTCCAGATATTGATGATGACCAGTTGAGTCACGAGGCTTCAATTCGGTGTCCCATTCATGTGGTGCATCCTTTAGGAGAGAATAGAGTTGTGATAAAAACTATTGGGTTGTCTATAGATTAACCAATTATAGTTGAGGTATATGATCGACTACATAATGGGAATATGATAGCTCTAACTTATCATGATAATGACATACACATAGTATTATATTATTATGTGACTTCCAGTAATAGATACCTCTTAGGTATTTTTAGAAATCCAATCCATTATCCCATAATGTATTTACTCATGGTGGTGGTTAGAGTTTTTATCCTTTTTGAAAACTTGTTGAATAGATGTTCATGGTTGTAATTAATCTTATGTAGGTATAAGAAGATTTCTAGTTTGGTTTGATCATTCAAACCCATGATGAGATGAAAAACACATATTTAAATGTACAAAATCTATACCATGAAGAGTATTACCCCTCTATCTTGTACTCTGTGTAGATATGGGATCTTCTTGACCTAAAAAAATTTGATATGGCATTTTTGGAGTATGCATGTAGGTTTATTAACCTCTTAAATTACTCTAATGATATATTATTATATGGATACTCGTAGTAATAGAATAATTATCATGGCCTTCATAGAGATATATGTGATAGTGTGTTATCCTTTTTCATTCCCACTAATGTCAGTGTACTAGAGAAGGTATTGGTAGTATAGAATATTATGGGAGAGGGACATCTAGTATTGAAAGAGAGAGAGAGAGAGAGAGCAGTAGGTGGTCATATTGAGGCTGAGTAATATGTATCCATTAGCAGGAAATTGTTAGCAGGGTCTCATCACAAATAGAATAATCATGCAGGTATTCCAAAACATAGATCTATTGAACATGTTTCATGCAAAGTATGTAGTTGTCTTAATCAAGGACGATTTATTCCTTTTGTTTGGTGATATCACATTATTCGGGGTTATCTGACGTGACAAACTAAAAATGGTTGAAAATTATTTAGTGTGCCTATATGATAGTGGCAATTTATTGATAATGGATATCATAGGCATGTTCATGGAGTCCCCCAGGGAGACATCACTGATAAAGGGTGTGGTGGATCTTTAGTGGGAAAAGGTGTAGGTGTAGGATGATGCTACATGTCACCCACCCAACCACATGGTTCCCCACTCTAGGCTTAGAGGTTTGGCAGTTGATGGTGTCTGTAATATGAGGTTATGGATAGTTATGATCATTATTCTCATGACATGATTCATGGTACAATATGTTTCTTTTCTACTTAAGATATTGTAATTATAAAAACTTACACTATTCATTATTTTATCTACATATCAATTATGTTAATGATTGATCATCTAGTTGGGTATTTAGCACAAAAGTTTTTGGAAGAGGTCCTTATAGTGAGTGATTCATCTATAGAGAACAGACATTAGTTTTGTGGGTATGAATTTGATGGAGATATATTCTCATGAGACCACTTGGTCACTGTGATTAACTCTTATGATTTCATCATGGTATAGACTAGTAGTGCATGGTGTGTTCCCAAATATACTTTCATTGTTTTATAGTTATATTCCTTTGTATATATAGGATGAGATTATCCTTATTGGGTGGGATAGATCTTATTTCTAAGTCAGTAGGTCTTGTGAGTAGAAATATATAACATATCCACAATTAGTCGGAAAGGATTGAACTTGGGTAAATAAGTTCATCAAGAATATGAATTCTAAATAAAATGGAGTATTATATATATATCTCCACATTATGTTCTTGGAACAAATCAAAAGTGGGAGATTGAATTCTTCATTAACATATAACCCAATACTGCACTGATATCTTCGATGAAATATTTTATGAACCCGACTGGGCTCCAAGAGATGGGGATGTAGTTGGAAGACATTTAAGATAAATGTTTTATTAAAACATGTTTGTACACTTTAGATGCCACATTTTTGTTCCCAAAAAATGTGGATGAGTTTTTGAGGTTTTGTGTTGTGTAATTTCACTCGTATCATGTAAAATACAATAATAAGAACCCCATTCTATGGATTGATATTCCTTTCAACTAGTTAAAAGGGTGATTGGTTTCTCAAAGATAGATATTATTTTGGGTTACCATAAATAGAGGGCTCTAGAGAATGAGATTTTAAATCTATCATTCTAATGTTGTTACTGTGACTATGAGTTCCTAGTTATTATTTCCAATATGACTAGATCCCCTACTGTGTTTATGTATCTTATGAAATATATCATCGGGCCATAAATGGTCCATTTTATAGTTGTATTCATTGAGGACATTATCATACACTATTCATCTGGGCATGAGAATGAAGAGTATTTAAAGATAGTCCTATACCTAATATGGATAACCAAAACTATGGTACAATGTTTATGAATCCATTTTAGATTCTATATGTTAAATTTTTTGAAGATTTCATCTGTAAAAACTGGTTAATCTATGTGTTTGTTAAATATTTATAGACTTCATTCATTGGAATCACCTAAGAGAATGTAGTAGGTGAAAATTATTCTTGGTTTAGTAGGTACTAGAAATAGTTATCAGACCAATTTTATAGGATTTTAACCCCTTTTATTACCTTCTTCTAGAAAGTGAATTTTTTATCAAGATTGAGAAGTGGGAGAGAGTCTATGAAGAGATGTGGTAGAGGATGACTAGTGCTCGAATTTTGGTGCTATCACTGGATGGTGTTGATATGTTGTCTTCTGCGATTCATCTATAGCTAGTATTAGGCGTGTGTTAATGTATAGGTAGGTAGTTATTTCTTATGTGTTGATGTTTCTAAGGCCCAATGTGTAGAATTATGAGACCCTTGACATATAGTTTCAAAATGTTTTCCTCTCATTTTATATATAGAGGCTTAATCTTATGGGATATTATTTTGATATATAATCACACCTCCATATAACCATGTACATCATATTTCATGGATTCCCCACCTCAGATAGGGGTTTTGGTTATAGTTCTTGCAGGATTATAAATTCCATATAGGCAGTACTCTAGGAAATGATAATGTGGAAAAAAATGTACTTAACCGGAAATATTTATCTCACATGTAAGAGGATCTTTCTGAGTAGTTTAATCCATTACGTCTAACACTAATAGAGAAGTGTAATGAATCTTATTACCAGTCGATGATGGGGACTCCACCTATTCTACATAATAGTTAGAAAGATCAGTTGAGAGACATTGATATTGATGTTCAATAAGACCACATGTCCTCAGGGGATGAAAAGGGTGGATTTTTAAGGTGGGAGAACACATCATCCTTCTATAAAGAGAGATTATAGTAACCTTCTCATTGCATTAGTAGGTTTTTATGGAGTTTCAAACCTATATATTTTTGTACATGTGGGCTTTACAATGGTTTATAAAGATATCTTTGAGTAGTTTTGGTGAGCTCGAATGAGGCAGAGCGTTGTTGAGTTTATCTCTCAGCATCTCACATGTCAGCATGAATATGATGGATGTAATGATCCAATAGGATTGTAATTAACTATTGAGATCCAAAAATTAATGTGGGATGTCTTATCAATGAATTTTTTTGAGTGGGGTTTTTTTGGAATGTGAGAGACCATAACACTACCTTAAATTACATTAAGCGAATTACTATATTGACCAATGTAGAAGAGTTTGGTTAAGTGTTTGTGGATTTATACATGTGTGAGATCATTTGAAATCATGGTGTACCCATGTTTACCATCTATGAACATTATTCTGAGTTCACATCATGTACTTTCATATACTTCTAGGATTATTTTTGGATCTGATTTTGGACAAGCACAAAAGTTCACCCCAAAACGGGAGAAAAAAGGGAATAGACTATCCAGGTATCAGAGGATATGTTGAGAGCTTGGGTGATGAACCATGAAATAGGTTTTTAGGATCACAATAAATTGGTTCAGTTTTCTTATAAAATAATCTATTACTCCACTGTCAATATAAAAACATTCATGGCCCTCCCTTGGTACCCTAGATGTCACTCTTGTAATGGAACAAAATTAAAAAAACAATTATTGTAGGGATAAAGTTGGTGCAGGAAATGATAGATAATGTTATTGTGATCCTTGAGAAAGTAAAGACATCATATATCCAATTAAAATCATACATGGATTAAATAATATAGTTTTTTTAAAAAAAAATAAGACCACGTGTTCTTGATTGTTTCCCTCATGACAGAGTTTGTCGATATTTGTTCTGAAATACAAGCTATCCGTGAGGATTATTGGGACATTTGAGATTCCTAAGTGGGGGAGGATTCCTAAAACCTTTTTCAACCCCCAAAATTAGATTAATTTCATGATATATTCAATGTTTTGGAGTTGAGGAGTTATGTGCATGACCTATTGCACATTATTGACTAGGGTGATATGGACATCGAGGAGGAAGCCACCATCACGGACAACCTGACCTTGATAGAGGACTGACATGATAAGATCCTATGTGTATAGTACATTTGTATGGTACATGTTATTTTGTATTATATGAGTGTACATGAGTGTGATACTCTATCTCAAAACCCATATCATTTTTGTAGCCCATACTTTTTAGGGTGAAAAATTCATGAAGGTGGGGATACAGTAATGACTCAATTTTTTATATTTTTATCCCAAAAATACTTCAATATATATATACATATATAGAATATTCATCATATTGAATGTTTTTGGGGTCGTAGGACACTAGAATTATTGTATTAAAATTTTAATATATATTAAAGCCCCCCAAAAAACCCATTTGGAAATCTATTTTTTTCCCAATAATCAGGACCTCAGATAAGAAATCTAATATTAAAGTTGTTTCCAGAACATAGGTCATTCACTCGGTGTGATGTAATGTTTCGTTCACTTAATGATTTTGGTCAAGGGAAACCATTGTGGGTAAATTATGTGAATTAATTAATTAATTAAATTAATTTATTTATTTTCAGTTACAAATAACCCACCTCTATAAATAAATCATTATGAATAATTCACTTTGCTATCCACATAACTCTAGGAGAGTAGAGAGGAGGAGGAATGGTTTTTCGATATTAGAGGATCATGAATGAGGATTTATGATGAACGATCAATTAGAATCATGAAGAAAAAGAATAACATAGTGGTGCCGTCATCTTCTTTGATAGAGGATGCCTTATTCACCAATGATTTTTCCATTATTGATGTAGCAAAAATTATTTCATATATTTCCATCCTATTTGATTTAATTAACGACAATGGATTATGAATATTCTCATTTTTTGCATCATAACATTATTGTCATGTTCCATGTTTTAAATGGTGTTCTTGAACCCTTTGGTTTATACCATTCCCATCCTTCGATCACCCATGGATCTATGTTGTGTAATAACAGGATGTGATTTCACCATCCTATGATGGTATCACCATGTTTGTGTATTTCTCACCCCACCATTATCTATGTTATCCATTATTGGTCCATGGGGGTTTTGTTTGACATTTTTAGGCCAGATTCAAGTGTGATTAAACCACCATATTCATGAAGTAAACATGAATGAAATTGAGGATAGGGGTTTGAGGATGGATGTAGGTGTTTTGAGGGATGTGGGTAATGGATTCAAGTATATGGTTCCCAAATGTGGATGGAATTCACAACATATTATAGAATTTGTGATTGGAGTTCTGATATCTAGCTATTAGAGGAATAAAACTAATGACTAGAGGCTTACCCTTCAGTTTTTGGAATGTAAATAAGTAGTGGAAATGGAGAAGTGGGGAATATAGGATTTACATGAAGGAACATCAGTTTTTTGGAAACCCCGACATACACAACATGTAATTTAAAATAAAAAATACTATGTAGTCCCCTTTCTCTGAAGACTTGGGTGTCATGGTAGATAAGTATCACATGTTGTGCGGCCGACACCACATGACATGTCACCAGACTTGGGTATATAAGAAATATTCTATTGTCACATTAATAGGATCTAGTGTATGTATACAAGACAAGTTCCATGAGGTAATCACCGTGTATTGGTATATGGCTATGTGATTTTTGTACATTATGTACACCACCAAATTACACATGCATGGCCAGAGTACATGGGCTTGTTCCAGGGTACACAAGCACTTGTTATATGACATGAGTATATCCATACCATCCTAGTAGTTCCATTTACTAAATGTACATGTAGTGTATGTTGACATGTCCTTCCAATCCATGTGATGCAAAGGACCTATTGAGGTACCCCAAGAGATCACACACCATGTGACCCTATATACATGAAGTGTATTTTTCTATGAAAATTAATCATTACATATATCCCTTCAGAATCTTATGTCGTCCCAAA
The DNA here is from genome assembly GCA_963277665.1 of Viscum album. Classification (NCBI taxonomy): domain Eukaryota; kingdom Viridiplantae; phylum Streptophyta; class Magnoliopsida; order Santalales; family Viscaceae; genus Viscum; species Viscum album. Next base: position 122,419,907 of record OY728137.1, read on the forward strand.
AATAATATATACGAAGAATTTTTCCCTGTAAAAAATTATTTTCAATGTCATTTCAGTATAAAATATACGATGTGATGTTATTATAGAGAAAACATTCTCACAATGATTTTTTATCAAGAAGAAGTGATCCGGTGCGACAATTAGAGTTTTACAGTGGTTAGTTCTACACTATATATCTCCATGTGAAGGGTCCCCATACTATTCATATAGGTTTTGAAAGAACTACCTTCAAATTATATAGTCTGTGGTGGTTTATCAATGGAGTAGACTCTTCATCTTGAGGTCAGCCAATGAGTGAGTCCCCATTGGAGTGGTGCTCCCTCAGCCATACTATGTGGTCAAAAGGTACATGGAAACTATATCAATGAGAGTTTATTTGATTTTATTGACTATGATATGAGAAATTTGGAGCCACATATGAACTATTTATTCTTATATGGTTGTAAAGAGAGATATCCCCATTCTCACATCACTTGGGTTTCTAATGAGAATATCTAATATTATGGTGCCATTTCCATCTATCTTATGAGATATTTTTTTTTATTTTTTAATAATATTATTTAAACATATTTTTTATGGTTTCCTACTAGGTATGATTATACATATTCCTTCACGTATTTTTCCAACATAGGTTTTTTATTTTATAGACAACAGAAATTTCTATAGTGACCTTTGCATACTTAGTTTCGGTGGAGCATTGTGGTTCTTATTATTGACACTATTTATTAGTTTTCCTTTGATTTTTAGTTGATTTATATTCATTCATTAACTGTTTCAAATTTTTTTAGCTTGTGGTATAATTTATGTTTGGGAATATGTCTTTCCCATTCATATCATTTATATTATGATTTTCACTATGAAGTAATTCCAAGAGGATTTTGAATGTATGATCGAAACTATTGATGATTCATTATTTTATTATATTTATTTGTTGTTTCATGGATATGGTTGTGTTCACCAATACTTTTACATTGGAAAAGGAATACCATTTTAGTTTTATGAATACACAATTATTTTCACATGCCCAATTCTTAGTGGATGTGGGCTTGGGGTGTCACAATTGGCCTACCAATAGCTTGGTGAGCCTCTTTGGGTCATGTTTTTACAAAAAATATCATCATATTAAGAGCCTATATGAGGTTTGTGTGTGTTAAATTGTGTAGTATTGGCATTAAAGTGGGTCTGTCATAAGAACATAGGTTGATGTGAGGTGTCATGTGCATATATATATTGGAATATGGGGAAAAAATTTCAGTGGTCTAGAGTTTGTTATGTCCGTGGACCCTAACAGTAGTAGGATTACAAAAATATATAATCACTAAGAAACTGATAAATATAGTTTAACAATGATCTCTACGGCTCTTGTTGTGAGAAACTTGAATATGGAATATTCATCAGATATGATTTAGTGTCTGATATCACATGTTCTTCTTATACCATCTCCCCATATAAGATTCAATAATCACTGTTCATCCTATAAGAAACAGGATTCCTCCAAATACATATCTAACTATAGCATTGAGGAACAATTTTAAGGTCCTTAATCCAATAAATATGCCTGTTATTTATGAAAAACATTTAAATGAGGATTCTATTTATGTTCTAAATCCAGATATTCCCCATTAAGAATATGATGATAAATATGTACACCCATATTATAATAAGAAGATACACGTCCCACGGTACAGTTGGATATTCCCTAATTTTTTTCCAACAAGTCATTATAGTTGGATGGGATAAGGATTGATATATGAAAAATGTACTTCATGCGTCCAAGTGGTAGGGACAATCCACGTTCCAAGGAAATCCTAGACCTATGTGAATTTATGAATAACATCTAGATATGATTATTTAATTCTATGTAGTTTAGGGTCCTAAAAAATAGATGGTGGTACTAACATACAAACATCCTCATGGTGTTGTGAGTTTCTGGGGGGACTTTGATTATTCAGAACACTAATGAGTTGACACTTCGATGGTAAGGGTTTGAGTGCCTCTCACATGAGGATTAATAACATGATATGTCGAGGTATATATGAATCCATGATATTTTTGAGTTGTAAAATGGAATCACATTTTTTATAGTGTACTTGTTAAGGTGTATTGACCTCATGAGGCAATCATTTGGAATTGATCAAATTATTATCTTTTGATAACAAAATTTTTACCTTGGACTTAATCGGTTTTTTCAATCCATCATTATTCCACTATGTATTCCTACTGACACCATGGCATTAGAGTGGGAGATTTTTTTAAAGTGGTTGCTAATAGGGGAAAATATATTAAAGGTGTTTATGGGAGTCTCATTGGAGATTAGTAATATATAATGGATTGCTTATAATATGAATTGTGGTTTTAAGACCTATGTTGTAATCATGAAAAGTCCAAGTTTTTTGGATCTATAGATCAGAATTCATATTGAGAATCCATTCAAAAAAAAGATAGAAATTTAAATTCTTATAGATGTAGAAGTTTTTTGGCCAATGAATTCCTAAAATTATGTAAATTATAGTTTAGTCATGTAGTATAAAAACCTTCATGTCCATGACAATGACTTGATTAGCGACCTACCCTAGGTGAATGAGGTGAACCTTAGGGATGTTGTTATGATGATGGAGTTAGAATTACCCTAAGAGGTGGATATAAAAGTGGAAAATACAATAATAATATTCTAACACTATAAACTCTATGTGATATATTATAGACTCTGGTAACCGAATTGAAATTTGGGAAGGTAGCAGAAATGGAGGGATTTGATCCGTTAGTTTTTGACACACCCTGAGGAACTATCTCTATATTCTACACTAATGAAATTTCTGTCTTATATACCACTTCATTGAATTCCATTATTATTTCATCCCTTGTTTTATAGATAGAAATAAAAGTAGAACCCCTATATCAATCCATGTGGGTAGATATTTTATCTTGAACTGATCTCACACAAAGTCTCACCTTCTGATGGCATGATCATTAACATAGCAGAGATAGGTTTTCATGGGACCACACTGTTTCAAAGATAGATCCCTAAAAATAAATCTTTTTTATTACATTAACTCAGCTCATTCCTAGTTACACTACTCCCAAGAATATGTGATGTGATTCTATGCTATTGTATTTATATTTTACATTTTCAAAGTGTGATGCATTGAGTAGAGTTGAAAAGTTCTTGATCATGGGATGTTGTAGGGGATCACCCATAATTTGGAAGGTTTGAATATTTGTTTTGGTGGTTGTTTTAGATGATCAACATCCCATAATAATTGATGAATATGTAGATTTCATCCAATAATAATTACTTGCATTTACTCCACATCAGGATATGAAATTCTTCATTGATTTCCACCTAGAGACCACATTTATTCTCTTTTAAACCAATCTAATGGCATAAGGTGTGTTCATTGGTATCATGACATATACGTTATATACATTATATAACTTGTTCATTTTTATCTTCATCATCACTATCCTTGTATACTAAGTTACCCAGGATGATCACCCTATGAATATCATGGGGATTATGGACTTTTTATAATAGAGGAAAAAAAGAAGGATCTTGAAGTAATATTTCATGATTGGGGAGGAAAAATTCCTTGAGAGAAGTTATCTTAGAGGTTAATGTAATTGTAGACTGAGTGAAGAAGTATTCCATGATTTTTTATGACCCCAAATTGTAAAAATATATAAACTAAAATATGTTAATGTTAAGATAGATTATTTTACATGAAGCACAGATTGAAAATGAAATATCATACAATTATAAAATGGTCATTATAAAATAACTGTAGAATTAGAAAGTATAAATAGAATAACCCATATATTAAAATACATATAGTAAATATAATTAATAAAATAAATTAGTAAAGTACTTTTTATGAGGCCCATTTTTATATGTATGGTTTGGTGGTAACATTACAAGGGATTTCTCTACACCATACAGAAGATAGCTTCCAATAAGAGTGCCTTTAGGGAAATTTTTTATGGGATAAATTCATGGTAATGGAAATCACTATGAGGTACATGTTATTTGAATCACAAATACTGATTACTACAATTGATTATCATATCCTAAGTTCTTACATGAATACCTTTTGGGATTTTTAGGTATATTTTTGGATGATATAAATATGTAATTACAAATTTTATAAATTGTATATATAGATATATTATCCATATTTTTATTTATCTCACATTTTTTAATGAAATAAATTATTAATTTTAATGAAATTAATTTGAATTAAACTAGCTATATAACTTATCAAATTAGTTTGTGAATGAAATTGTATTTTAAAATAAATTGTTTTTTTATATTCTATGATATTTTTAGTTGAGGAAAATAAATTTATTATTATTAAAATTTGATCTTAATAAAATAATTTTTTGATATTAATAATATAATAAACATATTAAAAGTAATAATTTATTGTATATAATAATAATAATAGTGTGTATTTCAAGGAATTGTTCAATAACAAAATTCAATATATATTGTGTTTAAAAAAAATCTATTCTCCATATTTATAATTTGAAACAGAATAAATTTAGTCCGAATTTAGAATCATCAAAAAAAAATTTACGATGGGTTATCATAAATTTTTAGAAAAAATTACAATTCTAAATAATTAAATTGTTCAACAATGGGAATAAATGGTAATCCAAAATGTATTGAATTTTATTATATTATGAAGACACATTTTACTTTTAGAATTCAATTTTTATATAGGAAAGTTAATACAACTAGTACCAGTAACATTCCTATAACTAAATCCCATATCCCCCACATGGATCAATCATTACTCTTCACCTAACAATAGTTTCCATGAAATGTCACTCCTTTTCACATAAAAAAGGAGCTTACTTCCACCTAAATCAATCCACACCTCTCCTTTGAAATTTTATTGATGCATTAATTATTTTATAGTCCCCATATCCTTAGTATATATATTTTAAGTTGTTATTTTTTTAAACATTCAAATGTTATCCATTTAAAATATGCATTTCAAGATTTGAATCATGCCCACAATGAAACTAAAGTCTATTAATAGATATCGATAAAAAATCTCATAGTTTATCAACTAAGATTCAATTAAAGTACACTAATTTAATATTATGAAAATATCTTAAAATATATGATTATTATAAATCAAAATTTAAATATTTAGTTTTAAATATATTTTTTTGTTGGAATTAATGCTCAATTTATAGTTTTATATTTCAAATGGTTTCGATTCAAACGGTACCGATGTCATAATATTTTTTCATCACAAATTCTACTTGACATGACATATTTATTTTTATGAACCATTATTTATTTATATAGTGTATATACTACATATTTGACTTATTTTATAATAATTTTATTTTTATTCTTATAAAATAATGTTATATATCTTTTTTTATATTTTAAAGGATCTTTATTCAAATGTTACTAAAGGTGAAAATGTTTTTGGAACTCAATTTAATTTCGTTGAGTAATAATGTTTTTCGGACACACACAATTATTATATGGTTGATTTATTTTATCCATTTCTATAAATAGAATCTTAAATTTAATTTCATTGGATTCATAATTATTCATTATAAAACCCTTTATGATGGGGTTTAAATTTATTTATTATGATATTTATAAAGATTTTCATAAAATATCCCCTAATTGGAATAGTTTTAATCTTCACTGTTGAACATATTTATTATAAATTTATTTTTTTAAATCTTATTTATTTCATATGAAATTTACACTTTCATTGGAAATTAACTTTATAATATTGATTTCTTTTTTTATAATTAAATGTTGAGATTAGGGATAATTCTCATCCAATTCAGTAATATATTTCTCTTCTATGTCTTTATTATTTATTTATATAAATTTATAATTCTTATATTTAATCCCAGATGTGTATTATGTCATGTAATCTTATTATTACCCTTTTACCTATATTAAAATGGGGTTTTATATCATTTTCCAAATTCAACATTCAATAAAGTCATTTTAAAATAATAAAATGTCTTTTATTTTCATGTTCATATCATATATATTTCATTACATATTTTTTGATGTAACTATTATTTCATTTAAGGGTTCAATCACTCTAATTTTCTTCTATATTATGTTTTAAATTTTATTCATATTATATCTAAGAAATTAACCACTGAATTAGACTCTGAATTCATATTTTTTACAATAATATTAAAATGTAATATAAATTCTTAATGATGTTTCATCAATTTTACCATAAAAGTATAAAATATCTCCCTCAATTGTAATTATGTTTCATGAATTAATTAATACATGATCTTATCTATATATATTTCATAACCAACCTAATTCATAAGGGTTTTATTCTCTATAACTCTTCATCCATCTTATAAATTTACTTTTCTCATTCATGTCTATATTTTTGAATCTCATAGTCATATTATATATCATTACTATTACTGACACAACCATATAACCATTACAGTATATAGTGAGATTGACTTAAAATTTTACGGGTGTTTACCATGATTGTTAGTCCATTTATTGGTTGGAGAAATTATTGAAAATACATATACTTGTTATTTAAATATAGATATTTATTGATTATTATGGAATGTTTGTTAACAATTTATTATTAATTCCTCTAATATGATGATTGAAATCAAATTTTTAGTTATTGGAGTGTTCTTGATTTATATATCCCCTAGATCCATCTGTAGGTCTCAAGAGATAGACTATATTGTGTATATGGTGTAAACATTACTCATTTATATACTATGGATTATCATAAGGCCATGATGATATGTATATGATGTTTTAAATTATGAATTCCATTTCTATGAAATCAATTCTTACTTTCAATATGATTATTAACAATAAAATTTTAATCATGTATATATTATATGAGCATGTTATCAGTATTACATAATTGATTGAATATAATTTACTTCAAAGATATTAAGTTTGCATTGTTTATTTGTGATAAATATTTTCATAAGATACACCCTACTAAGTGTTTGATATCACCGTTATTTTTTATTCTTATAACCCATTATAAAAAAAAATTATTATGTATGATACGCCTATATGGTAATCATGTGTATAGATGTTTTTGGGGGATGTTGATGAATTATTGGTAAATGGTGAATTATTGGTTTAGTGGAAGAAATTATCATTGGATGAAAAAGATAAGGTTTTTATAATTTAAAAGGTTGTTTTCAAAACCCTATAAACATATAAATGTTAGAGTTCATGGTTTTGTAAGTGAATAATATTTTTATCAATATTATAATTATGGATGGACGTTATAGGACACATTTTTATATTTCATATATAGTCTATAAGTAATCTGTTTATTAGTATTGGATCCAGGTGTACAGGTTTAGGGTGTCCAACCACGAGTGTGTTTGAGGTGAATGGTTTTGTTGGGTTAATAGGGTAATAAAAATTATTCATGGAAGACATATATAGAAATCAATCTACTATGATTTCCCTTAACTAAAATGGGAATCAATTCATTTGGTCTATGAAATTTTATAACGTGTTTTATGAATTCAGGTGGATATTGAAGAGTTATCTCCTTTCCATAGGATAGTAATGGAAGGAATCATGGACATATTATTTTATGGGGATTTGGGATATGATATATTATATATAATTATGTGGTTGTACAAGGTAATAAATTATGAGTCTCATAATTTAAGACCTCGTGATACTTTCTACGTGATCCAAGATCTTGATATGCTAGATGTAGTGTCTTCCACTAGTACATGGATTCATTACCATTATCTTGAGAGGATCATATTTTACATGAAGCAAATGAAAATCTGTTACATATACAATCTAAGTTATCATGACCTCAGAAATAGGTTTTGGTTATATTTTCTTTTGGATATTTATTTAAATATTAACAATAATTTAGGAAATATCATTATTATAATGATACCATTAACATGAAATTATGAGATTAGTTTATGGGGGAGGAATTTGTTACGATGAAATTTCTAAAATTTTAATTATTATATGTGGGATAATAGTGCAATATTTAAATCATCATGGTGTCAGATCCAATTATATAATTTAAAATGGAGGACCAGATGATAAAAATTGATTACAGGGTCTTTCTTAACTTGATATCCAGGGAGGACATACCTAATATATTTTATGAAGGTGTGGATTACATCATCATCTTTTGATGGATGATGGTATATTATGTCACACTATGTGAGGATGTGATGACAAATTTATATTATTCACTCATTGAAATATGTATATATGTGAACAATATGTCTAAGTACCTCAGTTGATGGATTTGGTGTTTAGGTAAAAATGGTATAATTTCCAAGTTTGTTTGATGGGTCTCATCCTTTAATAAATTAAGAAAAAAGACTAGGTTAGAGTAGTTTTGGACCAATAACATGAGGTTCTTGAGTGTTTTTAAGATGTTATATTGTTGCAAATCATGTTAACCCTTCATTATTCATATGTATGTGAATAAAATATCTAGTTTATCATCTACCATTTGACTCTGTTTGCTCACTTCCTTCATATATAATAGTTCAGTTCAATGGATATCGTGTGAATATTGTATGTGGAGGTTCTCATCCAATTTCATGGGGTCAATTCAGTGATCTTTTATATATGAATGTTCTTTATTCATGTTCATGTTATAGAGGATCATTATAATTTTATTCAGGATTCATTTATAGATGAGTATAAAATATATTATTCAGTTAAAGAATAAGAAAATCATTCATACTAATGATGATATTCTAAGGGATATTATGATATAATTTTTTAAGAACTGAGAGTATCACATACCTTTATTGTAGTTCAAATAGAAATTAATTGCCACTCAACTATCGATATAATACCTTTTTATGTCCGGTACAGGAGAGGTTTCATGCCAACCATGTGTTAGATGAAGGTTAGTGATTCATTATTAATTAGTCCGAACCAAGTGAAATCAAATAAGGATATGGTTTCAGTGATCATGGAGAAGATGAGGAAATGTAAGAGTTTTTATAATTCATATGTCAATTAATGAAGATGTCCAATGGAGTTTGAAAAATGGGATCTTGTTTTATTAAAGGAACCCCTTGAAAATCTTTTTAGATTTTTGTAATGGGAATCCAGCTTCCCATAAGGTTCATCAGGATATTTTAGATGTTGTTCTTGGTGGTCATGGTTGTGTACCACCTGTTATTTCCCCATGATTTTTACTTGTTACACTATATATTCCTTGTGTTTCACATGAGGAGATACATTCATGACTTATCACCCTATAATTTGATGGATAGAGGTGGTAATTGAGGATGGAGATAACATCTTAGAGTACCCAATGATAATCATGTTCAGGAAAGAGAGGACCAGTGAATGATGATATATACCATTATTTATACTTTCTATGGTAGCATGTGAACATTCAATACACTCTCGGGAGCCTGATGGTTTGCTTCAGGCTTAGTGATCATTTATTTTTTTGGTATGTTTATTCCTTTCATGATTGAAATATTTTAATGTTTGAGGATTATCCATTAAAATATTTTAAATAATGTTTTACAAATGGTTTGATGATCTATTTTCAGTTATTTATCATCATGGATCCCCGATAATAATATTTTAAAAAAAATTAATTTTATCACACACATTCTCATGATAATATAAAAGTACTATTTCCTCTCAAACATAGACTCATGTGAGAAATAAGATGATGTGGGTCCATCTAGAGTTATAGTTTACCTTTTCATAACTTATATTATATGTTTCACATGCGGTCCCGAAGATCCAACCATCACAAACATAAATAATTAATTAATTTTATTAATCAATTTAATAAATAAATGGTTATATCAACTATAATCAATAATTATCCAATTTTTTTGAAGTCGAAATAATTTCATAAGAATTATCCTCCCCAAAACCAAGCTTGAGAGAGGGAGATAAAATTACCTTCTCAGGTATATGATCAAATTTTCTAATGAGTGGACACTTAATATTAGAATTACAATGAAGATGGTGAATGTAACACCCCAAGCTTCTACGGTACGTTTCCCTTCGAATAATGCGATAGCGTGTGTTGTACGCAACCTCGAGTTCTAACACACACCACAACTAATTAAACTAGCCGTTGTGAATAGTTATACCTACTTTTTGAAATCATATATATTTTATATTTCAAAATGGACTTCATTTTTGGATTCGGAATATCGAAATTATCCTAGGGTGAAATTTTGATACTTTTCGGATAACTTTTATATTTTGATGAATAGTGAAAATTACTAAATTTTAATTAAAAACAACTTTTTTAATCAAAATAATTAATATTGATAAATTATGAATTTGAGTGGTTTTAAAGTATATTTAGAATATATTTTTACCATTCAATTTAATGTTTATCATTGGACATAATTTTACAATTAAACCGAACATAAACAAGTGTCAATCTTTTGATAGTTATTATCTCTTAAAAACACGCTTTTTGTTTTGACAGCGGGAATTAATTTTAAATTAATTTCTGCCACTTCTGTGTTTTGAATTTAGAAAAATGGATTCCATATTTGGAATCAGGATGTTCAAATTGTGTAAATAGATAACTTTTATTTTTAGACATTTTGAATAATTACTGCGGTAAATATTTTATTTACCATGGTTAAGGGTAAATCCGGTAAATAAGGGTTAAAACAATAATATTATAATAATACTAAATTACCCTAAAACGTGTCTTAACCCTATTGGTTGATACATGGTCGACCATGGGCATCTTTGTGTCAATTTTGGGACCCCATGGATCCACTTGTAAGTGATAATGACACTTTATTTTAATTTAGTTAAAATGAATACAAAAATGACACAAGCATATATCTTTTAGAACAACAATTTTTACATAGGGTTATATATATTGGATTTTAGATTATAAATATTCATTAGAAAGCTAAAAAGATTTCCTACATAATGATATTTTATTTATAATTTTTAGAAATTAAATAATTTATTTTATTTATGACACAATGATGATGCAGTAATTACTATAATAGTGAAAAATTAAAATAATTGATATTATAAATACCCAAATAAATATAATATGAAACTTTTAATGAATTAAACTAATTTTCTAGGCTAATATGATATATTATGATTAATTTAATGGACTTTGATCGAAGTAATCAATCTGTTATGAGTTTCACAAAAATCAACTATTGAATAGTGTCAAAATTGACATAAAAGAGTTCTTAAAACAAATATTATATTATTAATTGATATTAAATTCATAAAAATCTAAGGTTCGGCCAAGAGACTTATATTATGATAGGTTAATCATTAATGGACCACTTGGGGGTCTCTTGGATGTATATAGTAAGTTTATTAACCATATTATATAAAAATACAAAGAGACATTGTAAAAGTGAAACTAATTAACTTAGAGTTAATACTTAAAGATAAGGTTAATATAAGTACCCAAACCTGTCTAAATTCTATTGGATGAGTTGTTTTCGACCTATCCCCACCTCATCCTTTGAATATTCAACTTTGGAGCCATTAGAAACCGAATATGAATTTATTATAAATTAATATTTCTAGCTTTTCCAAAGGTGCCCCTCACCCCTCTTATAAAAGGGAACTCCTCCTTCTCTTTTCCTCACACCTCTCAAGCCACTTGGCTCGTCCAAAATCTGCCCAACTAATCTCCCCACATCCCTCTCCTCCTCCTTGAAGCTTCCCCTTAGGCAGAAAGCATTTCAAGAAGTCCTTTGGTTCCAACCAAAGTGAGTTACCTAAATTAAAGGTAACAATTTCTCTTAAAGTATTTCCATTTATTTTGCTTCTCCAACCCCCAAAATCTTTTTATTTCCTTTCTTTTGTAACAACACCAGTATCCTCAATATACTAGGATGTTGTTATAAGAAGGATTCAAACTACACATACACACAACTCCATCTAATGGATGATGAACATAATGTTTCTGTGGATGGCAAACTAACGCCTCACGAAACGATGATTGTTCAAATACATCTTACCACCTCTCATGGTGGCCATTATGATGGCACTGTAATTAAATATGATATTAATGATATATATTTTATATATAAGCTACTGTAATTCCATTTTATTTCATACCATTATTCGTTTCGTGTTGTATATACATACGATAATTTCATTTGAGGAAGTGCGGACTACCGCCCCCTTAAAATGATATGACTCGTTCATACCACACATGGAACGTATAAAGGATGGTGTTAATGAACTTAAGTAACATATATAAAATACTATACTGGAATAGTAATATACCTATGTATCATTTGGATTAGATTCTTTTAAAATAAAAAATTAAATGGAAGTAGCGTTCGTGCGCACGTACGGACTACCGTCTCCACGAACGCGATAAGATTCATTCTCCATCATATCCATTCAAGTATTATTCTCATTTTAGGGTTAAAAATAATGTTAATATCATTCTGATTATGAATAAGATATAATATATCCATTACAAACATGTCTTACATAACCAAACATTTAAGAAAAACGAATCGATTATCACCCTAAACGACGATAATACTAAGATATTATTAATAAAGCAATGTTAAAAGATCATATATGATATCATATTAATGTATATGATTCTTGTACAATTTAATAACAATTATTTCACCATTATACAGGAGGTTAACCTACCTCAACCAAGGAAAAGATCAAGGTAATGGTTATTTCACAATCTCATCATTATCCGAGGTTGTTTATATGTAATAATCTACTGGGATCTCTTTATCATCCACATCCATGTTTCTTAAAAATGTATTTCAAAACATTTTTACTATTTACTAGAATATGAGTTAAAGTCATTTATACCCTTTTTGACTTTTATAAGTGGTTTATAAAGGAATCTTTCTGTCATTTTCAAAACAAGGTCCCTTTTTAACCTTTTCGACAGAATTAAGGTAAAAATGTTTTTTTAACTTATACGGCGGGTGCGGCTAATTTCCTCCGTTATAAAATCTTCAAAACTTCCCTTACAAGCTTATAAGAATATTTTCAAAGAAAATGTTTTATTTTATATGGATCTTAAATGATTTCAAAATAAAAAGAGATATTTCTTTAAAAAGAATTTTGATTTCATCTATGTCAACATCCTTTGATGGATTTTACGCTTATTTGAAGTTTATTTATTGTAATACAAAGCTTATATATTGTATTGAAGGTTTTGTGATATGTTTGATTGTGGATGTGCTATTTTTATACCATTCATAGTTTATGGTGAAATTATTGACATTTCGTATGCTAGTTTTAATACGAATGTTTATGTTATGTTTAAACCTTTTCATATGAGAATGCATTGGACTTAGTAAGTGACGGGTGGAGCCCGCTATAGCTCCTCGATGCATCGGTAGGTCTCATGAGACAAACTAGTGTCTTGGCACAAGGCCTTGACAAAATCTTATTTGTAGTCTTGGCACGAGGCCTTGGCTATGTGGTTATGATAGTCTGGCATTATGCATTCCAACATTATGAAAGTGGTTATTGATTTTTTCATGTGATTATTCGATTAGTAGAATATCCATGTGAACAAGTAAATGGCATTATTTCATTTTACTTTTGCCATACTATGTTGAAGTTCAATTTTAAAAGGCTTTTGTTTTAGTAATTCATTTCCTTAAATGTTTATGCTTATTTTGAATGTTCCGCTATATTGTTATCCTTACTGGGCATTTGAGCTCACCCCTTTTCTATGTTTTATTTTTCCCAGGTAGTGAAGAAGTAAATTATGAATGACTTGCAGGGATATTATGGGTTTATAGTGTGGACGTTTGAAACATTATGTTGTTGTAGTAGTTTTTCATTTTATGATGTAATGTAAAACTTATGAATATATCTAGTGTTTCCAAGGCTACTAAACTAATCGGTCTTTCGGGATTTGATCTTTCTTGTGATCATGCCAATGTTATGTAATAATGCACCGACTCTGGGTAGCTGGGGTCGGGGAGTTACAGTTGGTATCAGAGGAAGTTTAGTACAAACCTTGGAAGATAGATTTAGATAAACTCTGATTAGAGCACATAGACCTAAGATGAACTTTGAGGATTAGTATAGAAGAACTTCCTAGAATTTTGGTATTGTAGAGACTTTGTGAGTTTTCCGAGCAATACATCCTTGTCTGGATAAGAGCAGGTAGAGGCGGCTCTGGCACAGATGTACCTAGGGGTAAAACCCGAAAACACCGCTTTGAGCTAGACTCGAACGGGAACTGGTGCACGACAACGGGCCTTGCTGCACTCTTGGTTACGACACTCCCGGGGGATATGCTTAGGATAACTCTCATTTTCATTACAAATCATTATGAAGGGTTTATGAGTATATACTTCCTCAAAGAAAACATTTTTATGATTATGGATTATATCCATAGATAGTTCAATTTATGTTTAGTGTTTTATAAGTATGGGATTATGTATTTTGATGCATAAACTGATCTAGTTTATGCCATTTTTTAGAAATGGCGCCTAGTGGAAGAAATGGAAACCGTATCAATGCACGCACTCCATGTAGGGATTTCCCTCCTGCTCAAGATAATTATAGTGGGGCTGGTGATGCAACTGGTGCTGATCAGCTAATCACCGTACTGGGACAACTTACTCAGGTTATGAATAATAACCTTACCCGTATGGAGCACCCTGATCCGCAGCGTGGAGGATCAATGTTAGATCGATTCATGAGGCAACAACCACCAACGTTCAATGGGAATACAAATCCCGTAGTAGCTGAGCAATGGATATTTTCCCTAGAGAAAATATTTCAGGCTTTGGGGAGCAGTGAAAGGGAAAAAGTTATCATGGCAGTTTACCGCCTCAATGGAGATGCTGATCAATGGTGGTCATTGATTCAAAATACGAAGGAAGATGATGAAGTATCAAATATGGAATGGAGGGAGTTCAAAGATCTGTTTTTAGAAAAATACTTCCCTCGCGACCATCGAGCAGATATGGAAAGGCAATTTCCGAGTCTGAGACAAAAGGAGGATGAGAATGTCACAAAGTATGAGGCTAACTTTACAAGGTTAGCGAGGTACGCTGGTGATTATATTCGCAACCCAAGAAGTAAGATTGATCGTTTCTTTGATGGGTTAAAACCATTTCTCCGTCGAGCATTAGTCTCACAATCCTTTTCATCGTACGAAGACATTGTCTCATGTGCTATCAAGACCGAAAAGGAATTCTCTAAGTCTTATGACTTTAAAGCAAAGCAAGAGAAGAAGAGACCTGCTGATCAATCTGGGAATGGAAATAAGGGGAAGAAGGGAAAGGTTGAATATCCATCTTGTGGTAAGTGCGGTAAGAAACACCCCGGTGCTTGCCTGAAGTGAATGGGAGTCTGTTACAAGTGTGGTGAAAAAGGCCACCAAGCTCATGATTGCAAGGGGAAGAAGGAAGCTACCAACGTTTAGTGCTACAATTGCAGGTAGATGGGGCATTATGCAAATGCATGTCCTAAGCGTCAGGAGAACTTACCTCAGAAAAGGCCAAGGGATCAAGGCCAGGCTTATGCTATCACTACTGCTGAGGTAGAAGCTCCGAAAGACGTGGTGGCAGGTAATTTAATGGTTTCCTCAAGTTTAGCAAATGCATTATTTGATTCTGGATCATCGCATTGTTTCATATCTTCCCAGTTTGCTAAGAAAATTAGATATTTCCAATTTGATTTAATAAGGGAGTTGTCAGTTAAAACTCCTAAGGGAAGTATCGTTGCAACAAAGTTTTGTGAATCAGTCCCCATTAGAGCACATAAATTTTCTTTATCTGCTGATTTCATCGTCATACCTATGATTGAGTTTGATATAATCCTCGGTATGGACTGGCTTTCGGACTATGATGCGAAGATTTATTGTAAGAAGAAAGAGGTTACGATTCTTGATGATAATGATAAGGAGCACCTTATTTTTAGAGCAGAATCGTCACCACCTAATTCTTATTTAGATCCACCCCCTGTAGCTCAACTTAATTCAATTATCGGGGAGGAAGAGAATGAAATAACTGTCGGTGAGGAAAGGAATGTTCAAATAGAGGATGTACCTATTGTGAAAGAATTTGTAGATGTATTTCCGGAAGATGTACCTGGACATCCTCCAGAACGAGAAGTTGAGTTTTCTATTGATTTGATTCCTGGATCAAGGCCTATATCGAAGACCCCTTATAGAATGGCCACTGTAGAGCTAGTCGAACTAAAGAAACAACTAGAGGAATTGAGTAATAAGGGATTTATTCGCCCTAGTGTTTCTCCATGGGGAGCCCCTGTTCTTTTTGTTAAAAAGAAAGATGGATCTATGAGGTTATGTATCGACTACAGGGAGATCAATGCTATAACAATAAAGAACAAGTATTCCCTACCTCGTATTGATGATTTATTTGACCAACTGCATGGAGCTCAATACTTTTCAAAGATTGACCTTCGATCTGGATACCATCAGTTGTGTGTGAAGAAGGAAGACATTCCGAAAACAGCATTTCGAACCAGGTACGGGCATTACGAGTTTACTGTAATGCCGTTTGGATTGACTAATGCACCCTCTGTATTCATGGATCTGATGAATAGAGTTTTCAAGGAGTATCTCGATGAATTTGTGGTGGTATTTATTGATGATATCTTGGTATACTCCAAAACCTACAAAAATCATGAAAATCACTTGCGCATTATCTTGAAGACTCTGAGGAGGCATGAATTATATGGAAAGTTTAGCAAGTGTGAATTCTGGCTTCAGGAGATTTCTTTTCTTGGCCATATTGTCTCTAAAGATGGAATCTCTGTTGATCCTTCTAAGACCAAGGCAATCCAAGAATGGCCAGCACCTACGAGTATAACTGAGGTACGTAGTTTTATTGGTTTGGCAGGTTATTATCGACGTTTCGTCCAGAATTTTGCCCGATTGGCTAACCCATTAACGAAGCTCACACGTAAAGGGGTTAAATTTGTTTGGACAAAAGAGTGTGAAGAATGTTTCGAAGAACTGAAGAGAAGATTATTCAATGCTCCTATATTGACTCTACCATCGGGGAATGATTGGTTCGTTATTTATAGTGATGCATCGAAGAAAGGACTTGGCTGTGTCCTTATGCAGAATGATAGAGTTATTGCCTATGCATCACGACAGTTGAAAATTCATGAACAAAACTATCCTACTCATGATCTTGAGTTAGCAGCTGTGATCTTTGCTTTGAAAATATGGAGGCACTACCTCTATGGTGAAAAATGTGAGATTTATACTGATCACAAGAGTTTGAAGTATATTTTCTCACAAAAAGAACTCAACATGAGGCAAAGGAGATGGCTTGAATTACTCAAGGATTATGATTGTACGATACAATACCACCCAGGGAAGGCAAACAAGGTGGAAGATGCTTTGAGTAGAAAAGACCATGGAGTTTTGAACAATATGAGAATTGAAAGGGATCCAATTTTCATGGATCTAGTGAAGATGGACATGGGAATAACCAGGGAAGGTGAAACATCAATGCTTTTTCAAATGGTTGCCAAAACATCTTTACTAGAAAAGATTAAGAGTTCTCAGACCAATGATGAAGAATTTCAGAAGAAGATTAAAGCTGTGAATGATGGGAGATTGAGAGACTTTGTGTATGAAGATGGAATTTTGAAATTCGGGAAGAAACTTTGTGTTCCCAATATACCTAATCTAAAAAGGGAATTTCTGGATGACGCTCATAGTTCCAATTTCTCTATACACCCTGGGAGCACCAAAATGTATAGAGATTTGAAGGAACATTTTTGGTGGGACAACATGAAGAGGGAGATTGCTGATTTTGTGTCAAGATGTATGGTTTGTCAACAAGTGAAAGCTGGAAGGCAACAGCCTGGAGGATTCATGCAACCTCTTCCCATACCAGAGTGGAAATGGAACAATATTATGATGGACTTTGTCATGGGGCTACCAAAGACTCCTAGAAGGAACGATGCAATATGGGTTATTGTTGATCGTCTTACCAAGTCAGCACATTTTCTTGCTATAAGAGAAGATCTACCCCTGGAACGTCTAGCAAGACTATACATTAATGAAGTTGTGAGACTTCATGGAGTACCCCTATCGATTGTTTCTGATCGTGATCCCCGTTTTACTTCAAGATTTTGGAAAAGTCTTCAGAAATCCCAGGATACTGAACTTCATTTGAGCACTGCTTACCACCCTCAGACAGACGGACAATCAGAACGGACTATTCAGACCTTAGAAGACATGTTGAGATCTTGCTCACTTGATTTTCAGGGTATGTGGGATCAATATTTACCACTAGTAGAATTTTCCTATAACAATAGTTTCCATTCGAGTATTCAGATGGCACCATATGAAGCGTTATACGGAAAGAGAAGTCGTACACCAACCTGTTGGGATGACGTTGGTGAAAGAAAACTTGTAGGCCCAGAACTGGTGGAGGAAACGGTGGAAAAGGTGAAGGTAATCCAAAATCACATTAAAGCAGCTCAAAGTAGGCAAAAGAGCTATGCCGATAATCGAAGGAAGGATTTGGAATTTCAAGTCGGTGATCATGTTTTCCTGAAGGTATCTCCGTGGAAGGGAGTCATACGTTTTGGTAAGAAAGGTAAATTGAGTCCCAGGTACATCGGACCTTTCGAAATTCTAGAACGAATTAGGGCTGTAGCTTACCGATTGGCAATGCCGCCAAGTCTCTCCAAAGTTCACGATGTGTTCCACGTATCTCTGTTGAGGAAATACATGCCTGACCCAACGCATGTACTCACCTATGAAGATTTAGAACTGGAACCCGATCTGTCTTATTGCGAAGAGCCCATCAAGATTCTTGATACGAGAGAACAAGTGCTGAGAAACCGGACGACACGTCTGGTAAAAGTTTTGTGGAGGAATCATAAGATGGAAGAGGCAACGTGGGAACCCGAGGAACTTATGATGAAGAACCACCCGAGTCTTTTTATGCAGTAATACCCTAGAAATTGCGAGGACACAATTATTTGAAGGAGGGGAGAATGTAACACCCCAAGCTTCTACGGTACGTTTCCCTTCGAATAATGCGATAGCGTGTGTTGTACGCAACCTCGAGTTCTAACACACACCACAACTAATTAAACTAGCCGTTGTGAATAGTTATACCTACTTTTTGAAATCATATATATTTTATATTTCAAAATAAAATTCATTTTTGGATTCGGAATATCGAAATTATCCTAGGGTGAAATTTTGATACTTTTCGGATAACTTTTATATTTTGATGAATAGTGAAAATTACTAAATTTTAATTAAAAACAACTTTTTTAATCAAAATAATTAATATTGATAAATTATGAATTTGAGTGGTTTTAAAGTATATTTAGAATATATTTTTACCATTCAATTTAATGTTTATCATTGGACATAATTTTACAATTAAACCGAACATAAACAAGTGTCAATCTTTTGATAGTTATTATCTCTTAAAAACACGCTTTTTGTTTTGACAGCGGGAATTAATTTTAAATTAATTTCTGCCACTTCTGTGTTTTGAATTTAGAAAAATGGATTCCATATTTGGAATCAGGATGTTCAAATTGTGTAAATAGGTAACTTTTATTTTTAGACATTTTGAATAATTACTGCGGTAAATATTTTATTTACCATGGTTAAGGGTAAATCCGGTAAATAAGGGTTAAAAAAATAATATTATAATAATACTAAATCACCCTAAAACGTGTCTTAACCCTATTGGTTGATACATGGTCGACCATGGGCATCTTTGTGTCAATTTTGGGACCCCATGGATCCACTTGTAAGTGATAATGACACTTTATTTTAATTTAGTTAAAATGAATACAAAAATGACACAAGCATATATCTTTTAGAACAACAATTTTTACATAGGGTTATATATGTTGGATATTAGATTATAAATATTAATTAGAAAGATAAAAAGATTTCCTACATAATGATATTTTATTTATAATTTTTAGACATTGAATAATTTATTTTATTTATGACACAATGATGATGCAGTAATTACTATAATAGTGAAAAATTAAAATAATTGATATTATAAATACCCAAATAAATATAATATGAAACTTTTAAGGAATTAAACTAATTTTCTAGGCTAATATGATATATTAGGATTAATTTAATGGACTTTTTTCGAAGTAATCAATCTTTTATGAGTTTCACAAAAATAAACTATTGAATAGTGTCAAAATTGACATAAAAGTGTTCTTAAAACAAATATTATATTATTAATTGATATTAAATTCCTAAAAATCTAAGGGTCGGCCAAGAGACTTATATTATGATAGTTTAATCATTAATGGACCACTTGGGGGTCTCTTGTATGTATATAGTAAGTTTATTAACCATATTATATAAAAATACAAAGAGACATTGTAAAAGTGAAACTAATTAACTTAGAGTTAATACTTAAAGATAAGGTTAATATAAGTACCCAAACCTGTCTAAATTCTATTGGATGAGTTGTTTTCGACCTATACCCACCTCATCCTTTGAATAGTCAACTTTGGAGCCATTAGAAACCGAATATGAATTTATTATAAATTAATATTTCTAGCTTTTCCAAAGGTGCCCCTCACCCCTCTTATAAAAGGGCACTCCTCCTTCTCTTTTCCTCACACCTCTCAAGCCACTTGGCTCGTCCAAACTATGCCCAACTAAGCTCCCCACATCCCTCTCCTCCTCCATGAAGCTTCCCCTTAGGCAGAAAGCATTTCAAGAAGTCCTTTGGTTCCAACCAAAGTGAGTTACCTAAATTAAAGGTAACAATTTCTCTTAAAGTATTTTCATTTATTTTTCTTCTCCAACCCCCAAAATATTTTTATTTCCTTTCTTTTGTAACAACACCAGTATCCTCAATATACTAGTATGTTGTTATAAGAAGGATTCAAACTACACATACACACAACTCCATCTAATGGATGATGAACATAATGTTTCTGTGGATGGAAAACTAACGCCTCACGAAACGATGATTGTTCAAATACATCTTACCACCTCTCATGGTGGCCATTATGATGGCACTGTAATTAAATATGATATTAATGATATATATTTTATATATAAGCTTCTGTAATTCCATTTTATTTCATACCATTATTCGTTTCATGTTTTATATACATACGATAATTTCATTTGAGGAAGTGCGGACTACCGCCCCCTTAAAATGATATGACTCGTTCATACCACACATGGAACGTATAAAGGATGGTGTTAATGAACTTAAGTAACATATATAAAATACTATATTGGAATAGTAATATACCTATGTATCATTTGTATTAGATTCTTTTAAAATAAAAAATTAAATGGAAGTAGCGTTCGTGCGCACGTACGGACTACCGTCTCCACGAACGCGATAAGATTCATTCTCCATCATATCCATTCAAGTATTATTCTCATTTTAGGGTTAAAAATAATGTTAATATCATTATGATTATGAATAAGATATAATATATCCATTACAAACATGTCTTACATAACCAAACATTTAAGAAGAACGAATCGATTATCACCCGAAACGACGATAATACTAAGATATTATTAATAAAGCAATGTTAAAAGATCATATATGATATCATATTAATGTATATGATTCTTGTACAATTTAATAACAATTATTTCACCATTATACAGGAGGTTAACCTACCCCAACCAAGGAAAAGTTCAAGGTAAGGGTTATTTCACAATCTCATCATTATCCGAGGTTGTTTATATGTAATAATCTACTGGGATCTCTTTATCATCCACATCCATGTTTCTTAAAAATGTATTTCAAAACATTTTTACTATTTACTAGAATATGAGTTAAAGTCATTTATACCCTTTTTGACTTTTATAAGTGGTTTATAAAGGAATCTTTCTGTCATTTTCAAAACAAGGTCTCTTTTTAACCTTTTCGACAGAATTAAGGTAAGAATGTTTTTTTTAACTTATACGGCGGGTGCGGCTAATTTCCGCCATTATAAAATCTTCAAAACTTCCCTTACAAGCTTATAAGAATATTTTCAAAGAAAATGTTTTATTTTATATGGATCTTAAATGATTTCAAAATAAAAAGAGATATTTCTTTAAAAAGAATTTTGATTTCATCTATGTCAACATCCTTTGATGGATTTTACGCTTATTTGAAGTTGATTTATTGTAATACAAAGCTTCTATATTGTATTGAAGGTTTTTTGATATGTTTGATTGTGGATGTGCTATTTTTATACCATTCATAGTTTATGGTGAAATTATTGACATTTCGTATGCTAGTTTTAATACGAATGTTTATGTTATGTTTAAACCTTTTCATATGGGAATGCATTGGACTTAGTAAGTGACGGGTGGAGCCCGCTATAGCTCCTCGATGCATCGGTAGGTCTCATGAGACAAACTAGTGTCTTGGCACAAGGCCTTGACAAAATATTATTTGTAGTCTTGGCACGAGGCCTTGGCTATGTGGTTATGATAGTCTGGCATTATGCATTCCAACATTATGAAAGTGGTTATTGATTTTTGCATGTGATTATTCGATTAGTAGAATATCCATGTGAACAAGTAAATGGCATTATTTCATTTTACTTTTGCCATACTATGTTGAAGTTCAATTTTAAAAGGCTTTTGTTTTAGTAATTCATTGCCTTAAATGTTTATGCTTATTTTGAATGTTCCGCTATATTGTTATCCTTACTGGGCATTTGAGCTCACCCCTTTTCTATGTTTTATTTTTCCCAGGTAGTGAAGAAGTAAATTATGAATGACTTGAAGGGATATTATGGGTTTATAGTGTGGACGTTGGAAACATTATGTTGTTGTAGTAGTTTTTCATTTTATGATGTAATGTAAAACTTATGAATATATCTAGTGTTTCCAAGGCTACTAAACTAATCGGTCTTTCGGGATTTGATCTTTCTTGTGATCATGCCAATGTTATGTAATAATGCACCGACTCTGGGTAGCTGGGGTCGGGGCGTTACAGTGAAGATATAGTCTTTATCAGTGATCAATCCACTAATGAGGTAGGGATTATAACGATTATTTTCACTAATAATTTTCATTATTAGGGTATGGATTTCCTTGGTTTTATTTATGACTCTTGAGCTTGTCAATGTAAATTAGTTACTTATCTGCATGTTATAATGTTTTCATCATTAAATTCATAATTGTTATGAAATTTCATTATAATTAATGGTGGATGATCCTTCCACTAAAAATTAAAATATTACTTTTACGACTTATTACTTTATATTCTTCCTATTCCATTGTGTAAAAGTATTTTACCTTCGTTGTTATTGTAAATTCAATGTGTCTTGTTAGGAGTAATAAATAAAATATTTCTAGGCATATATATAGTGGAATCATATTGGAGAGATAATATTGGGATATAAATTATTTGAATTTTGTGATTATGATTTTTTTGAAGAGGTGGTGAAATGGTTAATTTTAGGGAAGTGGTATTATATGAGCAGGGGTAACAGGTTAACTCCTTGAATGTATTTATTGTTTGGAAAAGGTGCTTTGAAAAATAAAATCAAAAGGCATGATAATGATGGATGATATATCTATTGAAATGTTGAACCAAACATAGGTTAGAACAATGAAAATGATATGATTCCTATGTGTATAGTGTTTTAGTGTATTATTTCATTAATCACATAATATGATGTCCTTCAAATACACCAAATTTACATCCTTGTTAGGGGTTGGAGCTGTGTAATAATAAGTTTAACATGTTATTTGGATCAATGGGACAATACATATATCTCAGGTAAGAGTATCTCAATGTTACATCCATGTATGTGATATAATGTAATGTGCATCAATAGATCTAAAATAAGTGTTATCCTTGGATGTACCATGTATATTTCGAAAACCATGCCCCATGTACTTGGAATTCACATAAGGGATGATGAAAATCCCTATAAAACATGTCCCCCCTTAGGACACATCTCATATATTAGTCCAAATCACATAAGGATCTCGAGCATAGTAGAAACCACATGTGGAGGATCGATATTGATATTCATCAATATAAAAGAATAAAATATCAACAACTTGATGATAATACCCTAAAAATAATCTATATAGAATATTTACATTTAATAAATAAATAATATAATTAATAATTAACACATTCATAGTAATCCTCTTGATCATTATTCATTTACACAATTGTATCATTTTTCATTGTAGTGGATAAGAAACATAAGGATAACTATAGACATATGAATAGGCTCCATGATTTTATAAATGATATTCTATAAACTAAGTGTGCTATCATGATATAATTTATTGATTTATTTATTTTATTGTGGATCAAAATTATATCTCTTATTTCCACTCATTAACAAGAGGGTGTAAAGGGGGATGAATCTCTCAATTTCTTCAGAGAAATATAAAGATCATTTATATTGTGTCAGGAACTCCACAACATGAAATGTAATATATATTTCATCATATACATAGGGTTAATTTTTTTAACATATACCCTCATCAATTTATATATTATAAGAAATACCAAAATTAAAATAATAATAATAGTATCATTTCTATGAAATGAAAAATTTAAAATCATTTAATAATATATATATATATATATAATTTCCACCATGACATGAAATCAACCTATTAATCATAAATGAAATATAATAAATATTTATTTATAAAATATATATAATATGAATACTACTTATTAAATAAATAAATATTCTACTCACGTTAATCAAGATTAAAAATTAAAAGTGATTATTCATGTCAATAAAAAAGTATTTTAATTAATCCATTCTCAAAAATGGAGAAAAAAATATTTTTTATTGCCTTGGAAATCAATAAACATTATATAAAATTAATCTCAAATATTCGTAACTAAAATATCAAATTATTGAATTTAAAAGATCAAATTTAATTTTACAAATACTAGTACATCATCTTGGAATAAATTTATTCATTATATTAAATGTAGTATAATTTATTGATATTCTAGATCAACATAATGTGTTACCATTTATATATATTTCTCAATGGAATTTAGTAAACATACCTAATGTTAAATTTGATTGTCTTGAATCAAATCATGAAACATATAAAGAAATAAGATAATTTTTAAAGTAAAAAATGATTCTTATTGAATATAATTCATAATATAATCTTCTTAGGTACTGATATCCCATACAAAAAGATCATTCTTTTTCTATCACCCTGCATGATATATTTATATGTATTTTATTTTTTTAAATAAATATTTTTATAATATAACATTTTCATGAATTTAATTAGATAGTTTTATTTAAATCAATTTTAAAAAATGTCTTCTTTGATTAATATTGAAGGGATAAATGTTTATGGAAAAATTCACTTAATTCAATTTCACATATGATTCACTGAATGCATGCTACCTCTCATCATGCATATGTCATGATAATATTCATCCATAAATCCAAGTACATGATTAATGATACACTTTAATAATACTATCATGTAAAATTACTAATATATATATATATTTACAAATAAAAATGTGGAATGAAAAATTAAACCAATGAAAATCCAATAGGTTGGTCTATAATCGGCGAACCCGACCTGGATAACCCCCAAACTGGTACCCAATCTGAATTTCCTCATAAAAAACTAGGTTCTCAATCCCCATAGGCTAATGACTTCCACCTGGGCATTAAAAAACATTCAGAGGGAATGATTTTACCCTACCTAAAGAAAAACATGGCATGTATATATATTAAATAGAGAGAAAAAATAGAATAGATATGTAAAAGACATAATTGATAGAAGAAATTGGAAATGGTACAAATCTAAAGAAGATAGAACAACACAATGTAAAAGTCCAACATTGATGGACAACTAAAATAGAAAATTGACAACTCCATGTGATCGCTTGGGAAAACTCCCATAATCACACCCCCCAACTGCACAAAATCATCAAAGAAAAACCTCACTGCCTCACTGCATCACCCTACCTCACTTTAATGAAGAGAAATAAAATGGTCTACACACCATCTAAGGGGTCGTATGTTTTTATATAACTGGATCAGTATGATCCCACTAAGATGATCCATAACATGTCTTCTTTATAGTAATCTGAATATGTTAATTTAATGAATACTAGGCATGATATAAAGTTAAAACAAATATTAATATAATGGAAAAACATTTACAATCCTACTTTTATACATTTCCAAAATAACTATGGTAAAATAGTTCCAATGAATTACATATACATTAATGTGGTCAAATCAATCTGAATCATGAATGACATATCATATCCTATCAATGGAAGTAAAAGATAAATACGTATATGCCGAGGAAAAGGTAATAACCTAATGAGTATCACTATAGACATATATATATATATAGGAAAATCACACCTAATACATATAATATTTAATGCATTAGGTCTATATATATTTTAATCGAATCCAGAGAGTCATGGGAGACCCTAAAAAGAGAACCTCCCAATATTGTCAACCAAACCCATAGAACAATTAGCCTTTTCATAAATAGACCACCCCATTTTTGATCCCATCTATATTATCAATGGACATGGCATATTACTAAACCATCCACCAATGTAAACAAGGATTCCCATGTGCATTATTTTATAGTCCATTTCACTATAAATTTTCTTCAAAACAAAGAAATATATTTCACCCAACACAGGAGTGTGACTGAACCACCAAACTCAAACCTGGTTCACACATGCTTACAATATAGTCCACTAGTTGGGAACATTGAAAATACCAAAAAAGGGGTCCATGAATAAATCACCACATGTCATGAAAAGTTGAATAAGTAAAAGGGTCAATGAAGTGGGATTGATGATAATATAACTCAATGAACACTCACCCAACACCACTACTGATATAAGTGGCATCCTATAAAAGAAGATCACATTACAGATCTAGAAAAGATCAAGAATATTATCTTCATAGATTAATAGATCCATAAACGTAGTAAAATGGGGAAACCATGTTCAATGTCAAAGAATAATAAGAAGGATTAATAATTTGGATACATGCACAAGAACACTAAAAGGAATCAATCAAAAAATAAAAAAATATTAATGGTTTAGAGATCCCATAATCATTCAGGACTACTCCTAGTTCAATAGAGAAGTCTATTTTGGTCAAATGAATAAAAATAACGTGTTAAGTTCACTAAAAATAATTGGCCATGATATTTTCACATCATTTATTCATTTCAAATCCTATAATTTATGATTAATAAGTATCATTGGAAAATTCATCACCTAAGAGTGAGAAGTTAAATTTTTTCCTTTTTACGATGTGTAAAATTTTCCTAATTTTTATTATTTTTATGCCCTGAACCCAACTAATGACATATACCAAACAACCAATGAACAATTTGTAATAATTATATGATTAATAATCCGTTCACATATTGTAGTTGTTCACTACATCTACCAAATGACCAATGCATGATGTGTAACTAATACAACACATAACAATTTTTAGATGATATAAGATGTCCGTATTTTTTTTTTCAAAACACCAAAACCAACAAAGATATTCCTAGATTGTATGGATTAACATGAAATATATTTACAAATTTATAATCAAACTCAAATAATTAAAAAAATATACATCCTTGGATATTAGTTCATTTTCCAATGTAAACTGTCCATATCCTTAAGAGTCCCAAAATGCACCAAAATAAGGATTTAATCGATAACATTGAAGAGGAATGCCTAAATATGGGTAATGGGATGTTACGAACTCCCAACCATAAGACATTAAGTCATAATGATTTCATGTGGGAGAGTCATATTTGGAAAGAGGTGAAGCCACAATTCCCTTTTCAATGACTCGTGTCACCATGACTCGTGAGAATCTAATCCATATTGAAAAAAACACTCTAAAAATAAAATCAACATCCCATGAAATTATTTGACAAGAGAGACATAGTTATCCAATTTCTTAACACCAATAGATATTTATTTCTATTAGTCAATCTTGTTCCAGCATAGAATGTGGGAGGGATCTGTATAGTATTCTAAGAGCTCTGATATTTGGAAAACATCACGAATGATCGTCAAATAAACCAAAAATTTTAAATAATAAAAAAGTTATAAAATATGCCCAATGACATAATATTTTCCAATATATCTCTCATATGAATTTCTGTATTTTTCATGTTCATGGTGAACAAATTGAGGAGAAACATTCAATAAAACTCGGTTCTGAACTAAAATCAATAAAGGATAATTCTTTCGATCTTCATAATATTGTTGTTGACTTAGAGATTTAACCATATGAGAATGTATATCATAAATCCTCACCAAAATATCTTACATGAATTTTTGTGGAACCAAGGAGGCTTCTCCACCCACATCCCAACAAATAGTTGATTTATAAAGGTAACCATACAAAGCATCTAACTGATCCATTCTAATTGAGAAATGAGAACTATTATTATACGAAGATTCAAATAGTCCTAGATGGTTATACCATTATCCAAAAATTAAAAGATGCATGATCATATCATATCCTCCATAATAATAACAGTACAATTCATTTGTCCATCTATCAGTTGATGAAATGATGTAATTAACTAGTCCTTAGTTACCATGACCTCTAAGATACAACTTCAAATCCTCTATGTAATCCTAGGATCCCTTTATAAAGAAATGGTAAAAGGAACCCCATGTAACCTCATGATATTTTTCATATACAGCGTACCTGAAACATCTACTTTTTTGGTTTCCATGATTTCTATTAATTGGGTTGACTTTAACAAATGATCAATCACCATCTATATATCGTTATTCTCTAGGGGAGTCTATGGTAATCCGAAAATGATATACATGAACACCTTATCCAAATTAGAAACCAGAAAAATATGTTGTTGGAGAAAACCGTAGGATTTCATAGGATTTGAATTTATCTTTTTGTAGGTGTAACATTTTGAAATATATTATAAACTTTCACGTAACATTCCCAGACAAAAGAATCACTGTATTACAACAGAAAACATATTCAATGTTTCAGAATGAATGACCCATGATAAAATATTATAGTTAAAAAAAACTAGGATCCTCATAGTTATGGATATGACATACTGGTCCCAAAAATAGATAATACCATATTAGGTGGGAGAACAACCATAAATAGGCTCCCCACTATATAAGTTTTATATAATTACTCTAAGCTCATTATTTTGATACTTAATCTATAGAATAGACTCATGGAGAGATGATGATATCTGAACACTATCTAGAAGAATATATGAAACAACCTCAAATGAATCATAGTGGAAATTAAGGAATATCACAATAAGATTCAACTATTCTTTGGATTCTAGCATATCCTATAATGGTACATTCCCAATGATATAATCTCCAAAATAAATCACCTTCCTTTGGTTGTAGTTGGTCTCAATGAAAAAAGTATGAAGGCATTCCACCCACCACATTTGTTTATGAGTTAATTATATTTTATGAAATATGTAACTCATTATATTATTTTCCAAAGTGATTATGAATTTATCCTCAAAAGTCCATTTCACTATAACATACGTGTATGGATAACAATTGAATATTCAAAATCACGAGTTTTGTAATTATTTTCATGCGGTCAGAGTGAGAGAGATCCGTAATCCATCACATAATCATTGTACATAAGGACACAACCTAAACTGTCACTAGAAAAATCATACGAAACCAAATACCACATACCATGATTAGGTATGATCATAATAGGAGAGGATGTTAAAAGTATTTTTATTTTATCAAAACAATAATAAAAATTTTCATCCCATACAAATTTCACCCCATTCCTAGTAAGAGGAGTAAAATGTGACACAATATTGGATAAATCCTTGAAATCATTGATAATTTTCAATAAGGAAATTGATTTTAAATATATCAGTTAAATTCTATTGTTTTTCCTAAAAAATAATTTAATTACCTTCTCAGGATGAACTGATAAGCCACTCAAAAAAATCATTTTCCCGAAGAAAATAACAATATGGATTGGAAATATATATTTTAAATGTTTTTAATAAAATCATCCACTCAAATATATATCTAGAACCAAACTCAATTTTTTTCAATCTTATGCCTAGAACTCAAATATACCAAAATATCTTTCAGATACACTACCAATAAAATTTCAAGATACTATTGCAATATTCTACTCATCAAATCCATGAAAACTATAAGAGAGTTAGAAAGAAATGACAGAAAAAGTTATTTTTAATATTCATAACAACTCTAGATATCTATATTCAGTATATCAGACTCCAAAACGTTGAGTTGATGATAATCCAAACTAATATGGATATTTGAGAACAAAATTTTACACTTTAAATGATGAAAAATAATTTTAATGAGTAAAAAGATACGTGTCCTGAACTATTTCTAGATTAAAGTTCTGATAATACATGAAAAATTATATTGAATCATATACCTTCATAGAAAATAGTATAAGGGATATCTAAGGTGAAATAGTGGTGAGAAAAAAAAACATTTCTCCATGGGAGAAGCCAATTGAATCTGGATATCATTCATCTCTGCTGGTGCCATATGATAAAAAAGTATTAAAAGTGACTACATACATAGAACGAAAAAAATCATAATCTCTACCAACCTCGATGGTGTAATAATATATAAATTTTATTAGAATGAATTATGAAATTCTCTAACAACAATGGTATTGTCAACAAAAATAGAACATTCATTAGACTCAACTACAATAATAGAAAAAACTAATGATCTCTAGGGAGGATATTCCAACAAGACTAAACCTTATATCCCACTTTCCCTAAAACACTATAATTCTCCCATCAGTGCAAGAAATTAGACATTGTTGATTATAACATTTAACCTCATCACAATTATTAACACTCTAATCCATCATAATGATGATGTAAAATAGATCCATATCATGAATGAGAATGTAGTAAACTAACCCCACATTAGATATCTATATGAAATAAGGATACTGAAAACCTTGGTATTTCTTAATTCCAAGAGGAATCAATAAATATATAACAAAGGACATGAGATCCATTGCATGTTTAACCATATTAAAAAATATAAGATATAAATGAGTAGAAATAATCAATATTAAATAAATCAATTGTTAAAAAATATGCAATAAATATGGTACCTATGATTGTTTATGGGGATGCATCTACATTCACAAGAAACTCATTTACTATATGAAGGTGATTCAGTCACTAGGCTTAGGTTTAGGGCCTTTTAGTCTTTGTGGTATCCGACTGTAAAACAACAGTCTCTGGAGAAAACATTCCTGTACCAAATCAAAGTGTAGAAATAGACTGAAAGAAATTATATAGATGAAAATAATATCCACAACCATTACACATCTTTGAAGGTGTAAGAAAATATTATAGAGGATTCTTAATCCAAAAAAGCTGGAAAAAAATCATGGGAAGACAAATAACCATAATTAATGGTTTAGATGATTCAAATCACAGAAAACAACCTCCACAACTCTTATAATGATCATTCCACATCCCCTTTTACCTTATGAACTATTGATGCTACCAGTGGGTGGATGAGAATTGGTAGCATAATCAATATTTCCTTCAATATTTTTCTCTTTCATAATCACCCAATCTATTATCTGAAAATATATTGAAATATTCAACATAACTACTAGAAATCTGATATCTAGTTGAAAACATTTCATGTAGTTCTAACCCTTTCACTGGTCATTCTTTAAAACCTAGGGAAAAATGTAAGAAAACTAAGTTTCCTATATTGATAAAAATTCTCTCCCATGTGCAACGAGGGGATCTCTAATGACATCAACATCATTAGCAACTCGGGAAAAAACTAATTGAAAGAGAGTGTCTTGAAACCTTTTCAATCTAATGCCACATGCCTATCCGTCAATAACATGGAATCCCACAATCTCTTGCTAGGATCATGAAATTTGAATATAGACACATCACCAGGATACTCTCATGTGTATCTATGATTTTAAAGATATTATCGATGTTTTCAAACCAATCCACTAACTCCTATGGTTAATTCATGTACTTAAGGGATGGTCGAATATAATTCATGAACTCCCATGAATAATCAATTTAACCACAAGTTATTTCTTATAAATCGGAATCTACCTTCAGTACTTCCTGTATATTTTTTATGATTGTAAAAACTTCTGAGATGAAAGCCTTTAAAGTTATCTGATATATAGATGTACTCCCTTGAGGTGAATCTACTGCACCCTCCTGAGGTACCCAAGGAAGGCATCATAGAGGGATAATGTTGCTCACTAAAATTGAATAAAACATCCAAAGAAATTATAATAATATATTAAACAAGAAAACTAAAATAAAAAATATAGATGAAGATCAAGAACTCAAAACAAGATACACACATCCCTACATCACATGATAACTTGAGCCCCATTATCTTACAATTTGGTGAAGCACTCACCCCATCCTACATATCATGTGATGAAAACCCTATCATCGGTCTACCAAATTTCACAAGATAAGGAATCATGAGAAAATATCCCATATAATAACAAAATATGGTGAACCCAACCTTGATACCCTCCTATAATGATACCATACCTAAATTGACACACTCAAAAAGGGAATTACTGAACCCCACTAGCTGATGACTATAACACAAGCATCAAACAACAACCAGAGAGAATGATTTATCCCCCACATAATAAATTGAATATATATATTACAGAGATAAATAATTTAGGAGATAAACATATGTTATAACTGAGTGAAGAATGTGGAAATTATATTTTTTGAAGGAAGATATAAAATCAAAATGTAAAAGTGTTACTTAAAACGAAAAATAAAATATAAATCTGATAACTGCATGGGATAATGTAGGTAAACTCTTATAATATTACCACTAGCTATAAAAACACCGGAAAAAACCACACCACCTCACTAGTGTGGATTTCCATTTCCAACATCGAAACACCTATTATGGTCTATGCATCCCTGACATGTTACAAATAGTGTGAGATAAGAGGCTTAGTAGGATCCCACTAAGGTCTTCCATAAAATGTATTAGTAAAATATTTTAATAATAAAATTTTTAAAAAAAAGACATGATAAATTGTTAAACAATTTTTAATAAAAAAATCATGGAAAACCATTAATTTCTCATTTTTATTCATTACCAAATTCATCAAGGTAAATAAAATTTAGAGAATTTCATATAAATTAGACCAGTAAAATCAAAATAAATAATGCACCACATATCATATCAAATCCAAGATTATACAAGCTAAAGGAGTATAAGACAAAAGGGTCGGTTACATCACACCATGGATCACTACAGTTATATCTATCTTGGAAATTAATACCTAATACACTGACAATAGGATGCATCTTATACCTAGATAGATGCATCGAATATAAATTTCATAGGAACACCCAAAAATTAAATCATCCAAATAGTTTCTACAAAATTCCAAGAGTAATAGGACTATAGAGCATAACAACACCCCATGGGTGAACTCCAAGAAAAAATAAATAGATTAGGAATATTACTACACCTTGTACCTATGTACCCACAAATCCCCAAGTTATCTATTTTCAAAACCATTTCATCAAAACAAATTCATAGAAAATGATTTTAGAAATACATTTCCCAATTCAATGAAAATACATTTTCGTTCACCAAAATAAGGAAAAAAATATATTCATAAAATTAGTTTCCACAAAAAAAAAATTAATCATGTCAATTCATTAATAAAAAATTTATAAACCTAGAGAAATATAGTTCATCCAACATAGGTTATATAGAGAACCACTTACGTCAAACCCATGTCACACATTCCTGTAATAGAATCCACCTATAATGAAGAAGGAAAAAATTAATTTCCACTAATCAAACCGCACATATGAGAATAAATTCAAGAGGAAAAAGGGTTATTTGAGAGGAAATATCAAAACATACCACACAGACTGATCATGTGATTGAACAACCGACACAATGGTCAACATATAAAGAAGGATCACAATATATATTTATAGGATTGTTAAGAATTTAATCATAGATCAATACATCCATAATTATAATGTAATACATCTACCATGATCAAATGAAAAGTTGAGGAAGAAGGATCAAACACCTAGAGAAATGCACCACAATTGCAATAAAGATTAACTGATGAATGATATGATATGTAAGTACTAGATGTTAAGGAAATATATTTGGATTTATCATAGGTTAAGAGGGTAAAGGATGACTATAATTTAAATAAATAAAGAAATGGGTAGTTCCCTAAAAAAAATAGACCATTATAATTACATGACATCTATTCATTTCACGTCATGTAATTCATGATTAAGAAGCACCGTCAAGAATGAATAACATTGGATTAAATTTTTTTACTATTGCACGACATGGAAACTTTTAAAAGAATGTAATTGTTTTATGCCATGAAACAAAAACATTCAATATTCCAAAAAACCAATATATGATTTGTAATAATTCCATAATGTCTAATACTTTCATTTATTTTAAAAATTTAATACATCTTCTCAGTGAACAATACATGACATGTAAAAATTATGTGACATGTAAATGTACATAATAATTTAGAATGTAAATATTCTTCTCAAAAAACATAAACTGACAATATTGATATCCAAACTCCAGGAGAACCATGAAAATACTTTAACACATTTACTCCTAGACTTCATTAATTACAAAAAATATACATCCCCTATTTTTTTCATTTCCCCTAGTAAATGAGGTCAGTGAGCAGGAGTCTCGGAACACACCCAATTATTGACTGAAATGAGAATAAAGAATAGAAATACTATAATGTGGGTAATGAGAAGTCACACAATCTTCGTGACCCCCATTACCGATGATCACATTGTTAAAAATACCTAAGATGAAGTTTAAATGTTTTTTGATCACTCAACTCCCAATAGTAAAACATTATTTATGTCCAATAAAAAATATGTAGATTATACGATATAGTTTAGGAATATTATCATACAATTTATGGGTTTTTATTATAAAAAGGAACTACTTTAACCATTTTCGGTGAAAAATAATATAGACACATTTTCATATTAGAGTTTCAGAAATAATTAATCATCACGTGACAATATTTTTTTATAGTATATAAAATGAATGAAAAAATTATATTTTTTAAGGCTCCAACTCCAGTAGAATCTCATTTTTAAATGTGAAAAAAACTAATATATCTCATCTCGTGAACTCTCACATGATCTTCTCGACTCTAATTATCCTTGTCTAAATTCATTAGGAATTACATAATATTTTTTGTCTCCTCTCATTAATGTTACTTCATGCATCTTACATAATATTAAAAAGATGATATATTTAAGAGTATTTATCCTTTTTTCTCTATCATAAATATTATATCCTAACTACAACCATTTTAAAAATATTATCATATAATATATTATGATAATACATTACCATCTTGTTATTAATAAAATAACCAGAATAAATCTATAGATATTTTATAAATCATCTTTATCTATATCAGAATCTACAGTAATTGATATATGTAGCTATGTATTACATTAGCCCCCAAAAGATTATATTTCTTATTTTAATTTTCTAACTATGATATTAGAACAAATTGATCTATAAGAATACTAGTTTTATATTCCCTTGATAGAGATAATTCAAATATGTCAAAGTACCAATAACTAATCCATTATAATTTTTTATGTTTCTTTATATAGTTTGTAAATTTACATAATCCACATCACCTAGTTTTCATTGATATTTTTTCAAGAATTATTTATATTCAATTACCAAATTGTATTACGTATCATGGAAAACATGATAAATCCCATTGCAGAAGCATATGAATTTTTATTCATGACCATTAGCTTCTCTTTCACCTTAACACATCAACATAGAGATATTTTTTCCTTTTGACGTAGATAAAAAACACGATATTTTTCAGTAATATATCTGTCAAAATATTATAAATTTATCTATTATTATATTGTTTATAAAACCCATTTATATATCATTATATTTATTATTCTGTAAAATTTGATTCCACATTTTTAGTCATTATAAGAATAATTTCTATTCAATTCAGTCCAAACTAATTATATAACCAATACCTATAGTACATATATTAATAGAAAATTTTACTTGGAAAACCATTTGACTCCAACAATCATTTTTAGTATATATCATATTGTTTTATTATTAACAAAACTAAATTACCATATGAATTCATCGAAAATAATATTTTGTGATATTTATTCTGGCATTAACAAAAAAATAGCTCTTTACAACTTTCATACATTTTTTTTCATCTCCTGTACCATAAAACATTCTTGTTTTTTCATACATACATATTTAACAATGTTTAAGTAAATAAAGTTGACCTTGAAATCCATTATTTATATTTGTAAATCATAATTTTTTTAAATGTTTAATTCTAAAGGATTTTATCATCGTAATTGTTAGAAAATGTTTTTTTACCATATTCAACCCATTGATATCACTTGAAACCATTAACCCATAATCATGGATTACATGAAATAACATTACAATTCATGTATGTTTTCTTATTAAATACACACCATTGTACATTACATTAACACTAGGAACAACCAAAATATAGAAATGGTTTTTGGTACAAGGAATCTATTATAGTTTTCACATTAACATTCAAATTTTATCTTTTTTCAATTTACAACATTATTATTGAATATTTATTTTCTCATTATATTTTATATATCACATGGCTTGGTTATCATAAAACAGTTATAATTTTTTTAAATTCTGACTCAATATGTTATTTTGGAATAACTCCTCCCACTAACTCTTATATAGTTCTTCTACTTATGGAAAATAATGTGTATCTTGAACCATGAATTAATTGATTTATAATTTCTATCACTACCTAAATTATATAATTTCACCCCACATCAAAAAAAAATAGTCTTTTACATGATTAATACATGTTCTATCTTTGGGATAGTAAGTTACATTTTAACATTAGATAATTAAATGTGATTAAATTTATTTTTATTATGATAATTTATTTATTAAATTATAAAAAAATTAGTTCACATCAAAATACATGAATTTGGGTCATAATGGTCTTATTTCATTATAAATAATATATTATAATGTCATAATGAATATTTTTCATATTGGAAACTATTAAAAAAACTATTTACGAATAATTTCTTTTAAAGGAGTAATATCTGATTTGTAACACTTATAAAACCCATCACCAACCATTATTTAATAAACATCATCAGCATGATGCATATAAGGTAAACTAGATTTATGAATTTAATAATTATGCATTTAATGACAAGATACCTCGGTAGGATGTTTTTGAAAATACATCCTATGAAAAATAACATATCTTCTTAGGAATATCCATTATCACTTTACATTCCAAATAACTACTTATAGGAATCTAATTAAATTAATTTCTTTTCTTTTAGCTTCTGCTAATAATAGTTTTCATGTTTCATTCTGAACTAATTATAGAACGTATATCTTATAGACAAATTTTAGTATAAAATTTTTATATGTGATTTCATGGTGGAAAAGGATATTAATTATACTGAATAATATCATGGATTTCAAAAGAAATGAATGATTGTGTTCAAAGGATACTCTAAAAACCACAGACAAATGAAGATGAGCTGTCCTGGAATCTTGATGTTTGAAATGAATCATGGATGAAATTATCATAAGTGTACTAGTAAATTTTTTCATTGAGGAAGATGAGATAAAAATAAAATCAAACGCTGAAGTGATATGAAAAAGTTGACTAAATATGAGAATATAGAGATATATATACTTATTGAACAAACCATCATCCAATTTTTCAACTAAATGGATTGTGGAAATTATGACAACTATAATCCAATTTTAGAGGGAAATGATAATGATCGATGGAAATTTACACTTAATATTAAATAAAAAGTAATGTATCATACAATCACTATCTATCATGATTGATGGGATAAAAATGTGTTGAACGGTACATTTTAAATCTATTCCATAATTTTTTATGTCTTATTTTACTTTGGATATACCCATATATTCATGAATGAATTATATTATAATGGTATTAGGATTCCACTCAAACAATTAAATATAAAATCATAAGTGAAACCACTAATTGTATAATGATTTTAGCTCAAATATGTGTATCATCTCTTATTGAGGTTTGTGATAATGTGATTCATTTAAATAGATTCATTCATCCATTTGTTCAACATGATTTTATCTTATGATTGGATAAGATTATACTGTATTTTTCTACATAAAGAAAAAATAAAATTCTAAGGAAGGGAAGTCAATTTAATTTTCTAATCCAAACTGTGATCATCTATCAGTTTATGATAAATACGAATTTCTAATTAAAATTACATTCATTTAATGGTCTTTAATTACAATTATAGAGAGCAATTTAACTTATATTTTTGGAGAGAAACTCAAAATCAATGTTATTCCAATATAGTGGGACATTTTTTCTATCTTTATAGAAGGGTTTTCTAGACATCCACCAAAACATGAATTTGAGTTCTCAATAGAACTCATAAATAGTTACACACATATTAAAAATAATCCCAAAATAATGGCGTTGATTAAGTTGAATGAATTGAAAAATCTATGTCAATAGATCTTTATCAAGGGATTCATTTGGGAAAATGTTCTGCATTTTGGTGCATGAATTATTTTTTTCCCAAATAAATAGAGATCCAGGTGAGTATTCATTTACTATCTATTGGTGAATAAGATTACAATCAATAACATATTTCTATTACACTATATTGATGAAAAATTTGATCAACTATGTTTTCCTAAATTCTATACTAATATAAAATTTGTTCTGGATATCATTAATTGAGGCTCAATTAGAGAAATATACTTAATAAAACATTCTGTACAAAGCATACAAATTGTAAATGTACATTTATGCCATTTTTTCTTAGTAATTCCTCTATTATCGTCATAGATTTAATTATTGAGACGTTAAATATTACCTTTATATGTTTTTTGGAGTCTTTATGTAAAATATTATTATATATTCATGGAGAACTGACGAGTATGATGATCATTATATAATTTCACTAAATACATTATGTAAAGATAAAATATGTGATCATTTTAAAAAATGTGGATTTTTGTAATAAAATTTGTTTTTTTGGGTTAAAAAACCACAATATTGTGTATATTGGTAAATTAATCAAAGATGAGGACTTTTTAATGTCGGACCAGATAAACCACGGTGAATGATATCCATTTGGATTCATGGTTTAGCTTGATTTTAACCATAATTTGGGGATAATTTACCATAAATATCTATTTCACTCTCTATGTTAGCATGGAAGGGATCCATGAATCACTAGATAGATGTCTATGAAGATACATTGAAGTAACTGAACTGAATATTTGTTAGTAGACCCATGCTTAGATTACCCTATAGTGGGCAAGGGTCTATAAATTATAATGATGCATCCATGAAGTTGTTTAGATGCTTTCTTATGTAGAATAATATGGTTAGTGCTTATATGTATTAGAGATTTATGATTCAATAGAAAAGAAACCAAACTCATTATTTGGAGTTAGATATATTTTTTTAATAATGATATTGAGGCATTGTATTTATAAATAAATTTGTGATACATATACTTATAAAAAAGAATAAGGTATATATTCACACTGAAGGAGTTGAATATGTCCCTACGAAGTTTGATATATGTGATTAAATATTACGACTTCTCAATATGTTACCACCCAAGGAATGTGAATAGGATGACTAATACATTGAGTCAAAAGTACAATGATATCTAATCCATGAAAAGGATTAAAAAGTTGATTTTTTGGATTTTTAAATTATAGATCTAGAAATCATGAAGGAAGATGGGAAATGTTATCTTTCTCAATTAAAATTCCAACCATCTATCTATGTAATGAATAAAGAGGCCCATAAAGAATATGCAGAGATACAGATAATGGTTATAAATGATCTTAAGATAAACACAAATAATTATAGAATTAATATTACTAGGAAACAAGTACGAATTTTATCTATAATATATTTTAAGAAAGAGTTTTTATAGGATGATCATAATTCGTCATTCTCTATCTATCCTTGATGTATGAATATGTATAGATATTTGAAAGATTATTTCTATTGGGATATGATAAAGAGATATTCCCTAGAGTTTATATATTAGTACTTGGTATTTCATAAACTTATGTGTGGGATACAGAAGTGTCAGAGGATTTTATGTACTTTATCTATACATGATTGGAAGTGGTAAAACATTACTATTTTTTATGTCATCAAACTCCCAAAAACAACCAAAGAGAATAATTTTATTTGGGTAATTGTTAGTCAAAATAAAATTTCACCACAATTCATCACTATTAGATAATCCAGAAAATAGGACATCTTATAATGATAAAAATTTGATAAGTTTTATGTTTTCTGGGAGTAACAGATTACATTATATCTAATTAAGAATTTATATTTACAGCATTGTTATGGTGAAGTCTTCAACAAGCTCAATATAATGAGTTTATTATTAGCACTACGTATCATCATCACACATATAGAAAGTAAAATAGAACACTTCAATCCCTAGATGATATATTGAGATCTTATTCTCTTAAATTTAAATGTGTTTTTGATTAAAACCATCATCTATTTCATTGTTCATATAATAATAAATTTCACTCAAGTATTAAGATGTAATATTTGGAATTAATCTAGGAAATAATGTACAGTGATAAAACATTATGAAATTAAATTGGATGAAAAATTTTATTAGTACTTGAGAATGTAGATGATATTAATTGAAATGTTAGATCCAGTTAACAACACATCTAGGTAGCTTATATTTAGTAGAAAATTGATGTTGAAAATGACTATAATCGTTTAGAATTTAATGTTGGTGATAATGAATTACTATTAATTTATCCATGGAGTAATATAATGGGGTTTAGAAATAATGTAATTTTATTCCCTATTGTTCATTTTGATATTATTAATCAAATTTGTACAATATAATTTGGATTGGGGTAGCCACAAAATATCTCTCACGTTCAGGATGTGTTCCATGTGACTCTCCTAAAGAAGTACACACATGATCCTTCAAATGTAATAAACTAAAAGATCATTCCACTTGAGTCAAATTTTTCTTATGAGGAATAGATATTGTATATTCTATATCATAAAGGAAATGTTCTACCAAACAGGACCACTCCCAGGTGAATGTTCTTTTGTGAATCTACTAGTTTGGAAAACCTAAATGTGAACTTGAGGAAATAATGAGTTAGATGTATCCTCATTTGATTGTATCAAAGTGATAAATTCTTATTGTTCAATTAATATTATGGTCGAAAAATTGTAACACCTTGAGTTTTTAGAAATTATTATTATTATTGACTAAATTAAATTTCGTTGAATGATTATCTTGCACAGAACACCAATTTTATCATTCATTTCATGTAACATTGATCTTACCATGCATTACATGGGAAACCATGTTTCTAAAAACATTGATATATCAGTAATATTAATATTTAAATTGTTGGAAATAAATCCCTCAAAGTAACATTGCAAAAATTTTGGCTTTGCTATGTGTTTTGACAAATAATTTTATCATGGTGAATTTTCGAGTCCTAGATATGTTGTTGAAAATCCATGTTGACAATAAACCATTACAATGGAATTAAAGATTTGTATGTGGTAAAAAATAACAGATAGAAGGTGGTTCCATTTTCTAGTGTTTTCCAAATTTTTGTTTTCCAAAAATTTAGATTTGGGGAGCATTGTGAACAATTTAATTCATTTAAGATCTCATAAAAATATGGAAAATTCATGAGTTTCATGAAGATGGGCTTCATGAATTTTATTTTTCAAATACATGAAGAATGTTGAGGCGGAGCTCTATGATTATGACGATCTTTACAGATAGAATAGTTGAATATCATTGGGAGGGAGCATTGTGGTTATGTCACAATGTAATTGAATTAATGATACGCAATTACAATGATCATTGCGATCCAAAAAATTTTGTGGTCATACGTGATATAGATATAATTTGAGAGAAAATTTCAGAGCAATGTGATTTGAGATTCCATGGTAACGACTTTTTGAGAGAAGTTCTCGAGTCAGTGGAATCACCTATAAATTGGCTTCAACCCCTTTGAGAAGAGAATTATCTTTTTAAGAAAAAATTTTAACTCTCAAATCACAAAGGAGGTTCACAGAGGAAGTGTTCTTAACAAAATGGTGGAGCTTCGCAGTGACTAATCAAGATCTAAAAACGACGTGTGTTCCACATTGGATAAGTGAGCTTCCTAAATAATGTATCGTTTTTGATGGATTCAGATCTGTGACGACCTAATCTCTGCAAAAGAATTAGCTCTATAATGGGATGAGCTTTGTGAAGTGGTGTGATTTACGATGTTGTGATCTCTTTGAAGGTGTGTTCTTTTTGATAAAGTAGGGACTTCATGATGGAATTTTTGAGCTTTGTAAAATTTGGAGCTTGGATAAGTAGGTATATTTTCAACGGTATTTTGAAAGGATGATTCTCAGTGTTAAGTGGAACCAAGATATTCATAATTTGTTGAAAATTGGACTTCAATAGAGAATCTACATAGAGTAAAAGATGCATTAATTTGAGTTAATGAATAGACATACAAGTCCATAAACTATGAGTAGATCCCTTACAAGAGTAGTGAGAGAAGGAAGAGGATGAATGTTATCCTTTCTATGGGTAGTGAGCCAGAGAGAGTTAACTGGGGGTGACCCATGTGAATGTAGTGATCTGACCCTAAACAATGTTAAGGCACTATGCCTAGGTGTAGAAGTTCTCTTGCTCGAACATTTTTGGCAGTGAGCTTTAGTTGATATGTTGAAATGTCACATCAATGTTCAATGCTTCTTGGATGTATCCTAGTGAGGGTGAACAGAGTAAAATTCAATGTTCTTGTGTGTCTTCTTTACTACATTACATTCAAAGCATAATCATAATTAGATAAATAAGAAAATAATAAGATCGACATTAACACATATGTAAAAATAATGTGACCCTTATAATAAAGAGGTCATGATCTAGTTGGGTATTAATTATTTAGGGAAAAGTCTAGACATACCCAGATTTACCCCATCCCCTCGTAGTGTATGTAGGTCCCCTTTTTGACCTAAAATTTGGTATCATAGGTGAGATTTATTTTACCATATTTGTTTTCTCTAACATGATTTAGTCTACTCTTATCATGGTATGTCATGGCTACGGGAAGAACATCAATGAAGAAGTATAATTCTAGTGGTATCCCTAATAGTGGATGTCTCAATGAAAATGTTGTGATTCAGTTAAAGGAATCTTTTAGTGAATAGAACAATGATTTGGATAAATCATATAGTGAAAATAATTACTCATTCAATGATGCAGATGGAATGAGTGAAGAACTTGATATTCCAAGTGATGTTGATACATATGGCGAAGAAACTTCAAGAGGGAGAAAAGTGGATGCTATCCAAGAGACAAATGAATTGGATTAGAAATTGGATGAAGAGATTATATCCAAATATTTCCATATCCACGAATTAGATATCGTGGTAAAAAACTAAGAGGTTTAAATCAATGTCATATTGAAGTGGATACTGATCTGAGAGAGAAGAATGATTCCCATGTAGATGAACTACAATTGATGTCAATGAATAAAGGAAAAAAGAAAAAATAATGAAATTGAATAGAATTAGAAGTAAGATGATGTAGAGAATCTGAATGTCAGAATTGATGATCTTGATACACAATAGTCATTTTTTTAGAAAAATCAAAGTCTCGAATAAGAGAATACATGTTGTTCTAATTCTGTTGCTCCGGATAGTTTCAAAATAATAAAGGAAAGTGACATGGTGGGTAAGGTCAAGCGTGAGTTTGAAGATGAGATGAGTAGAGGGAATAATTTCAAGAGATAATTTAATGTTCAACTTGAATCACATGATATGAAGATTCATAAATTGGGGGAAGTACTAGAACTCATAACGAAATATGTGTAGAAATCCAATTATAGAGTAATACATAAAATGAAGGATGTATTACAATTACTATGTTATTATCATATTATATTTCATGATGAAATGAAATGAAAATATTTTATTTTTAATGATAAAACGGAATATATTTTATAAACTCAAATTCCATAC
The DNA here is from genome assembly GCA_963277665.1 of Viscum album. Taxonomy (NCBI): domain Eukaryota; kingdom Viridiplantae; phylum Streptophyta; class Magnoliopsida; order Santalales; family Viscaceae; genus Viscum; species Viscum album. Next base: position 122,464,056 of record OY728137.1, read on the forward strand.
TGTCTGGGAAAACGAGCATTGAATTTGATGAATCCCCTCCCATGCATGACAAGAATAGCACAGTGAACAGTTCCAAAAAAATTCCAATAGGTTCTAAAGGAAAACCTAAAAACTCAAGTACAAGAATTAATGATATCATGTGCTATTTATTTGAGATTCGTAGTCATACATAATGATTTTTTACGGGCTCAAGATTACATCTCATGATGGGATGTAGATATTTTTCAAAATATGATAATAATCAGAAGTGTCATGAGAAATCTGAGAGAAGAGTTTCCTAGAAGAATGTATCCCGGATGTGATTCTATTATAGAAGAATGGATCACACCATGAGTACGTGTCAGGATGTTCTAGATCTCAATTTTAGAAGAGAAACATAAGATGAATCAACAACTCATCTGAGAAAATATGAGATGAGATATGTTAATGATAGAATATTTCTTATTTGTTCTAATAAAGGCCATTTGTAAAAACATAATAGCAAGAAGAAATCATGTAAGGAAAAGGAACCCTGAAGGATCTCCCCAGAATAGGTAGTATACAATGAAAATATCTATACTAGAAATTAATCAAGGAAGAAAAGTGGAGGAGAGGCCCCAAGTGTATTTAAAAAGAATGTAATGCTAGTGGCAGACTCACCCCCAACACGAACAAGTCATAAGACATTAATATTTGATAAAATAAATGCAATAGAAGATTTTCCTGGAAAATTCCCTTATACTGCAACACATTGGTAAGTGAATGAAATATAAATATCCCTCCAATGGGGGAATAAAAAGAAAAGATGGATAGTGTATAGATTCCCACTCAAATAAAGAATCATGAGAAATCGAATTTGGGTGGAACCTCAATGATAGAAACTTTTACCAGTCGGTATGAACCCCAAATTGTGAAGAAGGAAAAACCTACAGAACCTAAATTTCAAAAGTAGACTCAGAATGTGGGTAATAAATGCCTAATCATATGGCCAGAATAGTTGAAGTTGGCTAGGGAGTTGGAGAAGGCAAGGACAGACTGTAATTTTTTGAAAGAATGAATCATATGGTTGAATCATCAGGATCAAACACAATAATCTTCTTTATGATTAAAGAATAAACCCTTTCCATAGGTGAATAAATGATAAAAACTGACATTCAAGTGTTTCAGGTTTTTAGGGAGATACGATCCATGGGAAAGTTGTATTAGAAGATGCAATGGAGTGGAATAATCTATTAGGGAATGCCAACTAACTCAAATCAGATGTCTAAATTGAAGATGAAAGGAACTAATTTAGTGAAATGGATTGTTATGGTGATGTTACCTCTATCTATTTTTTTTCCATAATGGGTTCCAACTAAGTATGCTTGGAGGTTTTGTTGATGTCTCATTTCTATGGGTCACAAAATGATGAAATGATTTCGGAGATTAATAAATTTTTGGGGCCTAAAATGTTGTCCTAAAAACTAGAAGAGTTTCATATCATAGAGGGTGAATTATATATCTTAATTAGATTAAATTTATTAATGGTTTAGAAAGGTTAACAATATTTTTCAAAAATATTTATTGGGTACAAGTAGTAACCCTCTTGTTTTTCATGATTATCAATTTTTTCAAATAATATGGTATCGTATGACTGTATTTAGGATCCCACAATGCTTCAAGAGAATATCAACTATGATTCAACGAGATGTTAAGAAATGTAGTTGAAAGAAATGATTTCACTAAACACTAATAGACTGACAAGTTATCTACTAAAAGTGATGAAGTGTTAAGGGACTGGGGGGTAGAAGTGGAAGATTCTAATTTAAAAGTAGATTCAAATAATTACCATGAAGATGGAAATTCTATATCAGCATGAATGTTTAAGAGTTGAGCAGAAATTTATTTGAAAGATACCATTAGTAAAAAGCCACTGATACTTCATACATAAAGATAATGTTATGGTTTTTTGTCTGATGAAGGATATATTTGAGATGAAGAAATATCCAAGAGAATGGTATTCATGGATTGATCTGTTTCTAAAGGAGATTGGTTTCCTTTTTGGCAGAGTTGATTAAAATTTATATGTGAACAATGAAAAAATCATTGTATGATGCTGCTGGTGACATATGGAAGGATTGGAAGATTCATTTCTCATTATAAATAAGCCAAGGAGGTTTTCAAAAGGATTGGAATGGAAAATTCCCAGGAGATTAAGACTCCAGTTGCAACCTGGATGAAACATTAAAATGATAATGATGTAAAGGAAGTTAATATCATAGAATATAGACAATTCATTGGAAGATTATAGTAACTAATTTCAGAAATACCTAATATTGATATCACCACATGACAAGTAGCGAGATACGAAAAAAAAATCCAAGGAAATATACATTCATGTAGTGAAAAGAATACGTCAGTATATTAATGAAAATATGGATTTTGTTATGATGTATAATGAAAAATCATAGTCAGAGCTATTAGGATATATAGATGCAGATTGGGCAGGATCAACATAAGACCGAAATTCAACATTATGAGGTTCTTTATTTCATAGTGAATTCTGTATTTCTTGGATAATCCAGAATCAAGATTGGATTTCATTGAGCACCTAATAAGATGGGTATATTGCGACCACTCAAGTATGCACACATTTATTGTTTATGAACTACCAGATTGATGATGTGGTAGTTGATGTGAAATATCTAATCGAAATCCAGTTTAATAATTCGAGTGAAATTAATCTTAGTAAAAATCCAGTGCGTCACTCCAGGAAAAATCATATTGAGATAAAATATTTTTTTTCCAAGGCGAAGGTGGAGTAAGGGATATTAATGTTATTATATTCCTATAGAGTTTCAGGTTTCATAAATCCAAACAAATTCCATACCCAAGGAAGATTTTTAGAGGCAAGCACTAGCTCTGAGAGTACAGTTGTCTCCCCAAACATGAAAAAGTTTGGATGTGGGACCCCCTTTCCACGAGGTGTGGTGTGTTTTCCCCTAAGGTGTTATATTTGTTTACTAATTTAGTTTAGACCAAAAAGGAGTGACCATCAAGTTTTATGACAAAGGGAGAGAACAGGAGACTCCTAATGGATAAGAAACTATGGCTAAAGAATGGAGAAATTATCATTGTCAAAGACACCTTGAGAAGTTGACCAGTAGATCAATGAGATAGGTGGAAAGCAATTTGATAGGTGTTGTAATAAAAATTACAGTTCTTAAAGTGATTGATCAAATAATAGATATCACGATTATTGATGTTCTTGTAGAAAGGGAAATATTATTGTTGGAATGGTATCAACATTTTCTGTTAGCAATGAGGTGATTCATTAAAGAACTTTTCATACTACTCTTTCTTCTCACATCATGAATTACACATGTGGTTTAGAGTATATGGTGAGTGAATCATTGGTAAGTATATGAATCTCAAGAGGCACATGATGGGAATTGATGGATGGACCTTCAGTGAGGTATCAATGTTCATAGATTTGATATTATAAGAGTTTTCAACAAACCCAATGGGGATATTTTTGGGAAAACCCATCAAAGAATAATTGCATCAATTTTTGGGCTGATTGTTTTTGTTAAAAAATAAGGTGTTCACACTGGATTTTCTTTTTATAATGATTTTGTTGAAAATACATGTTGACAATGAACCATAAAAATGGAATGGAAGTTCTAGGGGTGGTAAAAAAGAACAGATTCAAGGTGGTATTGTTTTCCGGTGTTTATAAAATTTTTGCGGTCTAAAAGTTGGGATTTAGTGAGAACCATGAATAGTGGAATTCATTGAAGATATCATCACTGACTGACTGAAAGTTAATTTTTGTTTATTGAATATACATGAAGGGTAACCACAACTTCCCTTCAAAGAGGGTCAAAGTGATGGAGACCCAATGCATCCCCTTGGACAATGTTGTCCTACTCAGTGGGAAGAGAGTCTAAACTATCATAAATCAGAAGCTCCTCCTCCGGTCTACCCTGCCTAGCTAGTGAGTATGCTAAAAAATTAGTTTCCCTCCAACTGTGGTGGAAAATACGCCACTAATTGGTCTCTCCTTTGCATCGTTGAATGAGGTACATCAAGTCCCAAGGGAATAGATGGCATCCATGTAGGACCCTAAAAAAACTTCAGAATCAGATTCGATCTCGTCCACCAGTAAACCCCTTCTCCTACAAACCAAGAGTACAAAATTAAGGACCCGCAATTCCGCTCCTAATGAGTTTCTCAGGCCATAATAGGTTCAGAAGCCGATATGAACCAAACCCCATAGGTCATGTAGGACCCCCCACCCCTCATGACCCCTTCCATAAGGGAACTGTCCACATTCAATTTCAACCCACTGGTATGAGGTTGCCAACAAGTCGAAAGACCGCTCCCTATGCTCAGATTATAAGGCCGATTGGTAATATTACAAATGGACACCGAAGCCACCCCTCCCTTCACAAGTGATTCTAGCTCAGAAACGTGATATTTAAACCACATCTTCATGAACAAAAGGTATCGAATTGATTCCAGCTGCACAATATTACGAGCTTCCCTAATGGTCCAGCAAATAGCTGCCAAGATAATCATCCGAGAGATGCACTCCAAGGCATTGTTCTCAGTCCCATGAAACCATGCACACAGAAATCTTTTCATAGAAAAAATATCTGGATCCATGTCAAGATGCCGACTGACCAGACGCCACAAATAAGAAGCCCACTTACTCTGGAGGAATAGATGAACCGTCAACTCTGTTCTTGGGATCACACAAAAATAGAATTGGTATTCCATAGAAATTACCTTCTTCTGAATGTTCTCTTTCATTGGAATGGATTTATATCTAATCCACCAGACCAGGAAATTCAGTTTCTTCAGAATCCCCTTGCACAAAATTGTAGGAGCCCGTGTGGCCAAAGCATCGTCTTCTTGGAGAATTCCCCTTCAATCATTAATGTTAAATCCTCTTGAACCAAATATTGTGAAGCAACAGATATCTGGATCGTCACTCATGACAATGTTTTCGAATATGTGCATTTGATGAGGGTTGAGTGTCACCTGAATGAGATCTTATTGTGTTGTAGCTTCTTTGAAAGATGGATCTGGATACAAACAGCCTGGAAAATCTAGTCTATCCCCAGCCCAGTCGGTTTCTCCGAAATTGTTGTCCCCCTTCCAATAACCCACCGTGTGTGTCCCTACAACACCTCGATGGGCGACGTCATGCATCGCGCCAGCATGGACATACCACGCCACTCACCCACTCCCAAATAGAGGTAATACAACTTCTTGAAGAACCATTCCCACAACGATTCCCCGGTAATCACATCCCATACCATTCGACCCTGCATACCAGTGATAGTCCCCTTAATATCCCGAAGGCCAACCCCACCATCAGTCACTGGCTTTGCTAAACATTTTCAAGAATCCCAGTGGCTTCGCCCAACCTACGTCTCATCCCACAGAAATGCATTCATAATTTTTTCCATTTTCCCAACCACAGTTTTGGGAGGATTAACAATGGGGAAAATATGCATCGGGATGGATGTGAGTATACTATTGATCAGTGTGACCCATCCTCCAAACGAAAGAAGTCTATTCTTACAGCTGAAGAATCATCCTAGAAGCCAGTCCAAAATGTCATCGAAGTGTTTCTTCTTGATGTGGACGCACGAAACTGGGACACCATGATATAGTATTGGAAACATCCTATACTGGCACCCAATAATATCTTGAATAACCTTACATCTCGTATCTGAACATTTATTTGAAATGAACACGTGGCAGTTCGAGGCATTGATACTTTGCCTGCTTAGGCGGCCATGAAAATCACGAATCTACAAGAATAGGAGGAGAGACCTACTCTTTCAATTCATGAAAATAAGAACATCATCAGCAAACATAAGATGGGAAATGTTGTCCATACCCTATTTTCCACAAAAAGGTTTCATCCTTCCCTCCTCCATACCGCAGTTTAGATTCCACGACATCACATCATGTGCCAAAATGTAGAGAGTAGGGGACAATGGATCTCCTTGGCGACCCCCCCGGACTGATTTTAAATAACCGATGCACTTCTCCCTAAGGATGAACGAAATCCATGGTGAAGAATAACACCTAAAAGATTTATTTCAGAACTCCTCCTGGAACACGACCCTCCTCAAAACCCGAATAATGAATCTCCATTGAACATTGGCATATGCCTTATTCATATCAACTTGAAAAATGAAATTGGAACCCACCATCCACTGGTGGATATCATTCACAATCTTACTAGAAATTATAATCACCCCTTGAATACATCAACCCTGAATGAACCCATGTTGTTCCTTGGACACCATCTTTGGAATAATTCCGTTGAGCCTTCTAGCTTTGTCTGTGGCGAGAATCGTGTATAAAACATTGCAAAGGAAGATCGGACAATATTGGATAATAAGGGCTGGGTTCTTGATCTTCCAAATGAGAAAAATTCTCTAGGAATACACACCTCTATTGAGAGAACCCCCTATGAAGAAATACTACACTTCCTCAACCACCGCCGGACTAACTAGATCCCAAGAAGCTGCATAAAATGAATCTGGGAAGTCGTACGACCTGGGTGCACTATCCTGATGCATGATCGTGACCGCCTCATTCACTTCTCTCTCTGATGGAATATCAATAAGGGAGTCATTATCCACCTCCCTCACAAGCCTTGGAGTCTTACTCAAGAAAATGTCCCCATCTGTTGCATCTCGTTGGAACATAGATGAGGCCTCCCCCGAAGGATTCCTTCAAAATGAACCAATGCCACTTTCCCAGTAATGTCCCCTTCTGATGTGAAGACCCCATTTCCAAGGATCAGGTTGATCTTCGAACTCCGTTTTTCTTTCATGCCTGCATGGAAGAAAGTTGTATTGTGGTCTCCTTCCCTAAGCCATCTGATCTGTGCTCTCTTCTTGTATATTCTCTCAACTTCGAGGAGTTTTTCAGCTAGCGTATCCCTCTTATTATTGAGCGAAAAAATACATTATAATCATATGAATTTTGAGGATATTCCTCTATCCTATCCACCTCATCCTAGAGCCTGGACACCCCACCCTGCATGTCAGGCCTTTTCACAAGCCATTCTCGAATGTCCTGCTTGAGCCTTTTGAGGTGATTCCCTAATCCTCCCCATGACCTTCCACCTTCCTCATGCATCCATGACTCTTTCAGAAGTTGCATAAAGGATCCATTCTGATGCCACATGTTAGAATAGAAAGAGGCATTTCCATCCACTCGGAAACTCTTGATTTTCGCATGAAGCTGTGCATGATCCAAAAGAACATGCGGGAGATGAGTTATTGAAATCTTTTAGAAGGCATCCAATCCCTGCACGTTCACCATGAATATATCCAACCAGATATAGATGTGACTCGTCCCGTTCCGATTGTTGCACCACGTAAACCTGGAGCCTGAGAAACCCAAGTCCAGGAGCCCTGTTTCCGTCGTGAAACTCCGAAACTCTTTCATGATTCCAAGGTTGAAGTTGGATCCTCCTTTCTTCTCTGAGAACTCTGATATTGTATTAAAATCCCCACCAACGAACCATAGAGTGGTACCTATTTGGAGTGCTTCCAGATGTCTCCATAACTCAGTCTGTCCATTCGAAACTGTGCTAGCATAGACGAAGGAGAATAGGACCTCACGCCCCTGAATGTTTTTTTTGTGTTAACACATTGTGACATGAGGCTCACAACCTCCACTATGATGTTATTATTCCAGCATACCCAGATTTGTGAATTATGCAGCCCTCTATGGAAAGCATTAGCGAATCCCATTTTCATGTCCTACCATGGTGCTTTTCTCAGATCATTATTAGGTTCTAGTATTACCACTACAGAGGAGTTTCTTAGCCTGGCCTCAGAGGAAATAAAAGCATGCCTGGCTTGGGCCCCCAAGCCCTGTTCATTCTAGTTAATAACAGAAATCATTAAACATGTTCCTTCCAAACATTACGTCTCGGCGAAAGCGATAGAGATGAGGAAGATAAGAGACCTTTTTTCGTAGATTTGGACCAGGTGATTGGCCATGATTCCCCCCTAGCGCTGGTGTCCTTAACTGGGATCTGCACAACCTTCTTGAAACCATCATCTATTCCCTCCAAGAGGGGCCCCCTTCGGCATGGGAGATCGCACGAGGAATTGATGGACCACTCTGTGATTATGATAAGCTCTATGATCCTAAATATCCATTGTGCTTCATGATATAGAGATAATTTTGGAATAGATTGTGGGGATTTTCAATTTGAGCTAACATGTTGCAGAAATTGTGTGGAAGGTTCTCAAGTCATTATAATTTCCTATAAAAAGGCTTTGACCCCCTTGAGAGGAGAATACTGTTTTTATGAAAAAATTTCTATTTTCGAATCACAAAGGAGGTTCAAGGAGGCAGTGTGCTTCGGAAAAGGAAGGAGATTCACGGTGGCTAATATAGCTCTGCAAAAGAGGATAGTTCTGTGATGGATCTATGAGTTTTGTGAAGGAAGATTCTTTGTGACAACATAAGCTCCACAATGACCTAAGATATGGGAAATCATTATCTCTATAAAGGAGTGGGCTCTGTAGAGTGGTGTTCCCTATGAAGTATTGTGCTCTGCGAAGCAGTGTGATCTATGAAGGAATGTGCTATGTGAAGTAGTGAGATCTTCGAGGTTGTGTGCTTTTCGAAGAAGTAGGGTCTTCTCTAAGGCTTGTTTGAGATTTTCTAAATTGTGAGCTTCGAGAAGTAGGGATTATTACAATGGTATTTTCAAAGGCTGTTACTTAGTGATGGGTGGTAAATAGGTATCCATCAGTGGATGAAAATTGTACTTCAACAAATCATCAAAAAATATTGGAGGATGAATTCATTATAGATAATGAATGGACCTATAAGTGTATAAATTGTGAGTGGATCCCATACAATTGTACTAAGTGAAGAAGAGGAATAATGTCATTCTTTCTACCAGCTGTGAGATAGAGAGAGAAATTGGGAGTGACCCTCGGGAATGCATTGAGATGACCCTAATCTTTGTAATGTAAGTGTACCAAGAAATATATGTTATCTGGACATAAAATTATTAGTAATGAGATTTTGTGGATTTGGTAGAGCAATACATCGTTGTTGTATACTCCTTGGACGTAACCTTGTGAGGCTAAACCAAGTAACAATCTGTGTTGACGTGTCTTTTAATTCATGCATTACATTCAATGCATCATCATACTTAGATTAATAATGGAAGAATAAGATAATCATTAACACAAGTGGAAATGTGACCCTTATAATAAATATTTCAAGAACCAGTGGGGTAGTAATTTGGTTGGAAAAATAATATCCATACCTTGATTCACTCCCCTCTCATGGTATCTAGGCCCCCTTTTTACCTAAAATTAATGTATCCATTATAACCTAGAAAATAAAAAAGGAAATAATAATAGTCATAAATTATTTATATATTTATGTGTAATGGTTTTATATAATGAAACATATTGACAAAAAACATAATTACTTTTTAAAAAATTATGTATATGTTTCAAAATTTATATTTTCTCCATAAATATATTTATTTAATTTTTTAAAAAAATATTAAAAGAAAATTTTAATTTTTTGCCAAAATTATTGGAATCCATAAAATTAATTTCATTGGAATCATTTTTGTATTGAATTTTGATATCAATATTTTATTTACTAATTAATATATTATCTTTGGAAACCTGCTTTCTAAACGCATGTAGAGGTTTTACATTGTATAAAATTATATCACTTCTATGAGTTCAATTTGGGAAAATAGATTCCATATTTAGAGCCATCAAAAATTAAATTATCTAAAAATGTAAAACTATTATTTAGTAATAATTATTACTATCAAACGAAAAAATTATTTATTGTGGTTATGGTATAAAATGGGTTTAATTATGGGATAAAATAAATATATAAGGGTTAAAAATGAACAAAACATATCCAAATATAATTTTAATAATTTATCTGAATTATATAATAAAAAGTAATTTTAAATTGAATATTTATAGACATTTTTATGTAAAAATGTGGCTACACCTTGTTGCTGTCAAAAATTAAAAATATGTTGCTCGCCTAACATATAAAATCACACACCTTATCCAATCTTATTAACATATAAAAAACAATATATAATCCAAGACCCATCATAATATATTCCATAAATCCATACCCACATCCTAGAGTCCTTGGTGAGATCATTACCCCAATTTATTATGGGTTCAGATTAAACCTATTGAGGTTTTCTAAATAAAATGCATGGTTTTCAATTATGAAATTCAATATTACTTATTATTCTATCTACTTTAAATATTAACCAATATTGACCATATAATAACAAAAATTTCATCCATATACATATTTGTTATTATTTTAATTTTAAATCTTATTTGTATCACCACTTTCATTAAATAGGAAATTGAAATATTTGATCATGTGTATGGTGGATTACCTCCTCGTAAACCACTATTAATTGTTTTCCATCACCACCTATAAATGAATTTTATAATGATGGATTTAATTTATATATACTATATTTATGTTATTATTATATTTTTTGAATAAATATACCACATATACCTTCTTAATTTCCAATTTCTGGGAGTATGATAACGTACCTCGTCTGTAAGATGGACTACCACCCTGTGAAGAGATACGAATGTTATAAGAATTATAAGGAATGTAATAAAGATGGTTTTATAAAAATATGTTATTTATATGAAATATGAATTACTCTATATAATTAATATATTATTTAACATTCTTTATCTTTGTTCTTTTGGATAATGGAAAGAACATTTATGTGTATATACGACCTACCGTCTCTATGAATGGTATATTTTTTTCCAATATAAAAATTTAATAAACTATTAAAATATATATATAATTAATATATATGAAATTTATATCATTTTTAAAATTTTAGGAATCTTTTAATCCAAATCCTAGATAAGGTACCAAAAATAACAAATCAAAACATATGTGAAACACGGAGCATTAATTACCTAAAACGCAATATTGACAAGGAATTGTTAACAGATTGGAAATAAAATGGTATTAGTAAATCATATATAATATGATATATGTGATTTTGGTCCTAGAACATATTTATAATAAAGTTATAATTTTTATAAAATATTATATATTTTATTCAAGGAAACATGAACTCTAGGTAAGAGATTTTGTCTCAATTTGTCATATTTGGATCATATATTAAGTTATTCACCTATATTATTTTTTAAAAACTATATACAGAATTTCTAACATGTAAAATCGTTAAATTTTTTTATGATATTATAAGAATCATTTAATTTTATTCACTAACGGGGATTGTGATTCAATATTACAATAGTGGCAATTGTCTTAGGATGAAATCTCAACATTTATAAGGATTATTTAGGTTTATGATTATGATGATGAAATGTTATGATCCATCTATAAATAAACACATGTATTTTATAAAAATATAGTTGTTAATGATAATATATTTTTTATCTTCATCATTAATTCTTTATGTTCACATGAGTTCAAATAAATGTTTTATGACTAATGGTATTTATATCATTCATTAGTCGAGAACCCTATCTTCTTAATGCCCATGTTTTCTATAAATGTGTTAATTTTGTAAGTGTTTATATATGATTATTTAATTACATTTTTTACCTCTTTGTTATTTTTTAATATGTTTAGAAAATATATTTGTGTCATTTAATAAACTATACACATTTGGTTTTTACCAAACAAATGTGAAAGGAATTGTTGTATAAATGAGTATGACATGAATAAATTTCATAAAATCATTACCAATATTTTATATAAACATTAATTTTCATTTTGTAAAGATTATATTAAATGAAATCTATTTCCAAAATATTTAAGCACTATTTGGTTTTAAAATCTCAAGGAAATGTTATTTTCCTCAATAAATATAACAAGTGATCTTTTTAAATTTTTTTCCACAATAGATAAAATATGTTGATATATTCTATGATTTACTAGGGATATGATCAAAATATGTCACTCATATTATTTATCTAGATGTATTAATTTTATGTTGACTTATTTTTTTATGAACCCCACTTCATTTCTAGGTTTTATTCCATGATTAAATTCATGTGAGAAGTGTTTATTTTTCTATGGGTTATGCTTTATTGAAATGATGAAATATATATGAGACCCATTTATTTTTCACATTCTATGATGTGCTTAAATTTTTATGAAACCCATTAATATTCATGGGTTTATATATTATTTGGTTTTTATGACCATGTGGACAACAAATATATATTTTTCATTATGTGATGGGTGGTACCCATATCTCCCTCCAATGAATTGGGTGAAGCATGATATCTCATGAGATAAACCAGATTGGAATAGGGAGTGAACCCAATTCAGTGTTGAACTATATCCACTCTAATATTATTGAGAGTGAACCTTGATAGTTATAATCATTTTGGTACAGAACCCATTCCACTCTGATAGTCTTGTAAACGATGCTTGAACAATTAAATAAATTATTTTATTATATATGTTTCTGCAATAAATCAATATCTTATTCTTATGAAATGTTATCATTGGTCATGTAATTAGATTACATTTTGATTCATGCCTAATGAATTGATGAGATTTATTCAATGACTCATATTAATGATATATGATATATAAGGAATGGTTTTCAAATGTTATTATCATGTTATCATAACCATACGCTAATGATTTTTCGATATTTCCATTGCTTACCCTTAATGATCATACAACGACACCCTTTATTAAGTGTCTGTTACATATATTATGAGTAAATTTATTATTTATATTATTTATAAAAATGATTCTTGTTATTAAGAACATATTATGAGTTGATGTTAATCAGTTTTGGAATGGTTTTTTATGTTTCAAACTTTCCAATGGTACTAAATCTAAATGTTTCTATCCTGGATCATTTTTTTATGAATATTCATCTATTGAGTTTTGATATTTATGTTTGATAATTTTGGGGATATATATATATATATATATATTTTATTCAAATTATGTATCAGATTTGATTCATAAGAACATAAGTATTTCATAATTTCTTTACCCTGAGATCCTTCTACATATCGTGTTGGGTTGGCCTACCCAACCCTAGAATCATCCACTATAAAAAAAGTTGTTCAATGGTAAATATTCAATACATTATTATATTAAATTATATAACATGATCCAAAAACCCAATTGAGGGCCTTTCTACTATATTTAACTATTCTATCTTCCCACATATTCTTTTATATAACAAAAATTAATCCTCATACCATGATTGTCACTAGATTACAAAGAACACAAATGACTCCTTTCATATACTATCATGTAAGACTCTGATTGACCCCTCTTCTTGGTGTAGATTATTCCATCATTTCTTTTCATTTTAGTTTTTTTCAATACCTTAGTTTATAAAAAATTATATTATACGGTTCAATAATATTCCTCTATTTTCTTCAACCTCAATACTAGAATGAGTTATTTGTTTTTGGCATAATATTGTGTTTCTCTTATGATTCATAATTTGAAGTATTTCGTAGACTAATAGAAATATAAATCCAATTTTAATCATTTTATATTCATTTTATTTTTATCTTCATAGAATCATGAAGATTTTTTTACACATTTATTTTTGAAATTCCTTAACTAACAAAAAAATGAAATCTTTTCATTCAATATTAAAATATATTTCTCAACTTGAATTTTCCTTTTAATCTCACAAAAAATCTAATCAAATATTTTCATTTCTCTTTCTCAAAAACAGGATATATTTTCATTAATGGGATATTTTAATATGGAACAATTATTTTCCATAGTATCAGCATATTTAATTTGTTCTGAATTCTTCAACCTTTTGTGCATAAACCAATGAGATTCAATTGGACGTTACATCATATTGAGTGAAGATTGTGTAAATATATTCTTATCCTAAATGAACATAATTATAGAATAATGTTTTTGTTTAAAATATTTTAACAAGAATAAAAAAGAATTTTATTTAATTTTATATTTCAACAGAACATTATTTCTAAATATTTCATAGAATAGTCAATTCTAAAAAACAACTAATATTTATAAAGTAGTACATCCATAATTTGTAGGAAATTATCCTATAAAGTTGTAATAATACCTATAAACATTTAATTAATACTAATCTAATCTAAATGATACATACATAGTTTCCTATCATCCTAGTGAAGTTCAAATGTCAGTATTATGTATCATTATTTTAGTGTCATTGTCACTTCCATAAGTCAATAGAATTTAAAATTTCTCTCTATAAGTCACAATAAATTATTTAATGCTATTATATATATTATAATAAATATAAATAGAAATACCACAAAAATCATGTTAAATAACTCATACAATATTCTAAGTTTATGTTTAATTTCAGTAGATCAATCATTCATATTCATGGAATTTGTTACATTTGTTAAATATAGAACGAATCGCAGTTTCAATACATTATTAAAACCATCTAAGAACCTATTATATAATCATACAGATTTATAATAAACCATAAATAAACTCAGAGAAATATATATATATCATGATTCTTTATTCATAAGTACATGGTTATTATCTATAATAATAAGATAACAATCATCATATTTATGAGAAACAATGTGAATATATCTAGGAAACGTCTTATAACAGCAGCCTCCAATAACCATTCCCATTTATGATGGAATCACTTCATTCATATCTTCATAACATTCCAACACATATTGATAGGTTCTTAGTGATATAAAAATATCTGTTATTTATGGATAATATAATATTATCTCATATATTCAATCTCCCCAATTTAATTTGTTATTAAATCCATTAAACGATTTTATAAATATGTGTGCCTCAATATACTCTCTTATTTTCCACCTTATTGGAAACAAATGATTAGGAATATATTGGATGGATTTTAGTCATATTCTATGAGACATTAAAATAACTTATTCTCACTCTTTAAATTAGTGTAACAAACCAAATATAGTTTCTGAGAGAAGGATAAGAACAACCATTTCCTAGAAATTGGCCCTTAATCAACTCTATGTATACATTGAGATTTCACTATGTTGAGAACAAGGTGAGAAAAAAATAATTACAATTACCAATGAAAAAAGTCATACCATTCTCAATTTTATCATTTTTGGCATTGTTCAGCTATATTTGTAATGTAATATATATTCAACACTCATTTTAGAAAAAATATCAACAAAATTTAAGGGAATGATAGAAAAATACAAATTTCTCTTGGATTTTCCATAACCCCACCCTTTTAATCATTTTTGATAATTTAAAATTAAGAAACAAATGTTTTATTGAAATACCTCAATTACCACCAGTATAGGGTTTTCTATAAATTCAATGTTTGATGAATTATCACTCCTCTAGTAAGATCTTTTTGGATTCTCTTCACATTTGATCACCGGTAAGGGACTAACCATAAATGATATGAAGCATGTAATGTATATTTTTACATGATATAATGTTGTTTATTACATTATATATTAATTAAAACACTCATCAGATAATATTTTTCTATTCTACTTCAACTCCTTATAAGTTATTACAAATAAACAATTTTTAAGGAACAAGGAATAGTTTATATTTCCCCATAATAATTACATCAAGGATGCGAATTAGATATCACCTTATATGATTAATGATTTTAGGATTTTTCATTCTCAGATATTTTTATGCAATATTTAATTTTTTCTAGATCTAAACATTTTTTCGAATAACTGATATTTTATTCAACTTTTATATATTATTTATACATGGAAGGATATTTGTTAAAAAATCTATAAGGTAAATAATATAATGTGTTTTGTGACGTTTTTTTAAATCAAATACCTTTGACAGGGTAGGATGGTCACAAAATATTTCATAACATGTACTTCATGTTCACTCCTTCCACATGATTTATATTAAGTCTTAGGGATACGGATTTTAGAATACCTCTATCAAAATTGTGTATTTTCATGTGACCTAACTTATTTCATTTTAGTCTAGCATATAAATATTATTTCTCAATCAATATACCCATTTCTATATGATTGAAAAATAACAAAAAAAATCACTCTTAACATAATAATATTTTAATATTTTGATAATGGTTACTTCATAACTTTTGAATGACATATTTTGGGTAACACCTTTGGATCATTATCATTGAGGTATTGAATAAATAAAATATTCTATTTTCTTAATAAGATAGATTTCTATATTAGATTCAAATTGATACCTTTAATTTTCAAATCTATAGAAATTTTTGGTTATCTAGAGTGTGGAACCTTTTTCCAAAAAAGAAATATCTTCATTTTGGACTGATATAATCTAAATACATAATATTAATTTTTTTGATGGTTCATTGTTCAAATTAATTTATTTAAGTTATCAATTTATCTTCACATACTTTTTTACAAATATAGATTTATCTCTGTTTCAAACCTAATTTTGTTTATGTTATGAATCTATTTTTCCTTTATCATATGAAATCTCTTGGTTAGTATATTCACGCACTCACCCAAATTGTGTCATCATGTATTTCAAAATCCCTAGAATTTTTATAAACATTCACTTAAATAATAATTGAATATACATATCTATTGAAATGGTGATTGATAATTCAATGTTTTTATTCTCCATTGTTCACGATTTTCACAAATTACATCAGGCCTTATATATATATATATATATATATATATATTACTGAGATCAGAAATCTATTGAAAAACCCAAATTCAATGTGACCAAACCAAAAACATGTTCAATAATATCCAATAAAAAAAATTCATTTTATTTTTCAGGTTCTCTATCTAGATATAATTTTTTATACTTATGATTTGAATTACTAAATTCTTGGGGTTTTAATGGGGGAAACACTTCATGAGTGTGATTATGTTAACCATTGATGTAGTTGTGAAATTATATGCCTTTTCCCTATGAACAATGTCCAATATTTTGATTTTAAATCTATACATACTTGTGATACAACATTATTACATGAAATATTTTTGGGGTAATGGGTTAATTTATACTTGGAGCTCATTGTAGCTTAAGAAGAGGATTATTTAAAAAAAATAGACTAACATAAATTTTCATGGAACCATTAATCTCTTTTGAATTTTTTTGGAGATATCACTTTTTTAGAAATATGGGATCTGCCAGTTCATACTGGTTCTAGATTTTTTAGTGTCACCTCAGGCTCATGAAACTCCTTGTTAAAGAAATTCTTCTCATTCTCACTTGTCCTTGGGAAATCTTCCAAATAAATATCCAGATTATTTAGTTTAAATTGATGAAATTTTCTATATTATTATAAATATTTATCAATGTATTTTATTATTTTTTATTTAACAAATATTTAAATATAATTAAGATAAATTGTGGATTTTAACTATTTCAAAATTTCATGGATGAAATCTAAAAATAACATTTTAGACATCACATTATTACAAAATATCCCTTCAATTCCATTTTAAAAAGGTAAATTTTTTATTAGAAATATCATTCAATTATTTATTATCATACACAAGGTCTATGAGTCAAATTATCATGCAACACATCATACTCAGTTGATTCTACAATTTTTAAATATTCAAAATCCAATTTTGACTTTCATCAAGTAGTTCATTGCTAATAAAAAATATGAAAGTGAACACCTATTTTGGAACATTTCTAAAATGATATTTGACATCATCCAATTAACTTGTTTGAACCATCTTCCAAATACTCTCTAGATTAATAGAATTCTTCTTAAACTTAATCATTATCAAAAGATTTAGTTAGTGAAAAATATTTTTTTGAGAAACATGAAGTAGTGATATATCCTTATTTTTAATTAAGAACATTATCAGTCCCATTTCCTTCCTTTTCTTATGGGTTTATAGTATTAGATATGACATCCACATTATCTTCTCTAATTATAGAAATAAAATTATTCATAGTTGGATTGTAAATATCCACATCAAATCATTTAAACATACATATCTAATAAAATAAAATGAAAAATTGGATCAAATTTTTAGATACCAAGGTAGATCTCAGACTAATATTACACTCTATGATAAGTGGATTATAGAGTGGTTGGTTGGGTGATCCAGTGATCCATTATTATAAATTTAACATTTTATTTCAACATATTAGACTAATAAAAGACTAAATACACTCTTCTTTTATCTATCAAAATTACATTAATGGTGAATAAAATAAACGCCACTAGAATAGAGAGATTTCTATAGGGAATGTAATTGAAAACCAAGAAGTCCATAGGATTGATTAGATGTAAAAACAATATATTTTCAAAATATTTGAACAAGAAGTTAAATTGACATGGTATCCCACTATGATTGCCAAAAATTACATCAATTCTTCAAAATATGACAAAAGGATAAATATGATGCATCAAATAAATATAGATTCAAAATGGTTACTTATTTCCCATAAAAAACATTCTTTATAACTATATTTTGGCTACAGTGCACAATCCTTGAATGGACTCTTTCTTGAACCATTTTGTTGGACTTTTAATAAAATATTATCATTGATTGGAACACATTGAACATTCTATTCCTTTGAATATAATTTTATATAACTCGTTTAGATAAACTGTATAATATGTTTGTATCATAATATTAAATATTATTCTCCATGGAAACTATAATGCATTATTATTTATAATATATTGGGACTTCATCTTTATTTTTCATCAACTAAAGTATTTTTTAGAGTAATATAAGGGTCATATAATTTTTCTTTTTCATCCCATGATTCAATTATTACATTCATATTATTATGAATATTATTTTTCCACCAATAATTTTGAAAATCATCAAATAATGACAATAATTTAGGTTCTTAATGAAATATTGATGATATTTTCTTGTTTTAATTATCATTTAAATATAACAAAATATCAGTAAAAATATCAATTTAATTTAATAGAATATTTTAGAACTTTTTCTATTCTCATGATATATTTGAATACTACATCCTTCATCTATGAATCTTCATTAATTTAATTGTATTTAAATGATTAATATATGTTTTAATGACCCATTCATTTTGAAATGGAATTATGGTTATTAATGTGAAGTTTATATTTATGTCTTTGAAAATTGTATCAAATGTAATTCACATTTATTATTATGTATAAAATGAGAAACCCCTACTGACACTCCATGTTCTAGTGAAATAAAAAATATTTTTACCAATTAACACTGATATTAAGTGATATTATCCGAGATAAAATTTTAAACAATTATAATTATTATTACATCTCATAATAATATCATATGACTCAGTGGACCTTTTATAATTGACTTTGAGGACACTATCTATATAAAATTTATTTTTCCACATATTTTATAATTTATCCATAATAAAACTCTTCTAATCTTCCATTTTACACCCCACATGTTTGATTATTTTCATTACATAGGGAAATGAGTCAAAAGAAATGGTTTAGTTCAAATGATCCTTAAATTAACAATGACAAGCATGACATCAAATTTTAATGCATAGGCATATGAGAAATCATAGGTAAAGGAAATTTATTATTTAAAAGAACATGGATACTAATTTATTTAAAAAAATTTATATTTAATGGGATGTAATATTTATTGAATAAAAATTTTCCATGTTAAAATATTGAAAAACTATTTGATTATAAACAAGATCCATGGAGTATATTTATATGTATATGACCTGAAAATACACAATGCCCTTGAAACACAACAAAAATACGACATTGGAATAAACATTATCATATGGAAAATTATCACATTATGAAAAAATGTCCCTGCATCCTATTTTGAATGAGTGAAGTGTGCACATTTCCATTTGAGACCAAAATAATATCCATTCACCATTTTGTGAACAGTTTTCTTAACATTTCATATATTTAGAGGATGAGATATAAAATATTAGTTAGTGAATTGGTGGGATTTAAAACAAACGAACCATTTTTTAGATTTATCATACCCAAACCGTATCATTGAACTATCATATATAGACTATATCAAGAATTTATAAGAATCAAACTATCATAGTGTTTTATATGACTCGAACCATTTTAAGGATTTATCTTACCCATAATATCTCATGTATTTATTAAAACAAATATATCTTAGGATTTTTTCTACCCTAATACTCTATCATCCTTTGAATAATTATTTACTTGAAGAAATATTCATTACCTCAAAAAGATCCCATGGAAAGAAAAACAAGTTTTAAATCTTTTCTAGGTGGCATCACTAAAATTGACCTCAGGAATGTAAATAATCAATACAATATAATTTAATCACCCAAAAAGAGTACATCATAATACCATTGTTATGGAGATTCATGAAAAGTAAATTCAATGGATATAAATCCATTATAAATAAATAGGAAATTGGTTGTAAAATCTGAAACAGGTTTTTATAAATTTCATTAATATTTGGTATAATATTAAAAAATTCATGCACATTGAAATTATTTTTTGAAAATGTTATGTGATTTTTCATTGGAATAAATTTATTTATAAAATAAAATATCTATTTTTAGCCATAAAAAAGGCGTAAATTTTTCAAAAATCTAATGTGAAAACACTTTATAAAATATTTAATTTTAAAATTAATTTTCACTAATGGTGCCTTAATTTTAACAAAAGGGTTTCAAGAAGATAGTGTGACTTTTATTTGAAATTTTAATTTTTAAAATTATCATCAATAATTAACCTTTGATTATATATATGGTATATAAAAGTGGAAAGTGGAGTGGATGATAAAAAACTCTATTTTTGAAGGATGGAAAACATTTTCAGTATATTCAAATACGGTTGTTGAAAATCTTGATCCTAAAAAGAGTAGAAAAAATATCATTATAAAAAAATAAAAGGAATTATTTAAAGATCATATTTGATAACTAATAATTTGATTCCATATATGAAGGACACCATTAGTAGTTTATGATAAATGGATCGTATGGTGAAAAGATTTTTTAGGTTGATATTTATTCTCAACCACAATATACTTTATACAGTGAAGAAATTTATCTCAGAGAGAGATTTAAATAAGAAATGTTATTTTGGAAAATTAAAAGATACGGTACCATATAATAAAATATTTGCCTTTGTGATATATATATTGTAAGAATGCAGTCCAAGAAGATTCATTATACATTAATGAAAATATTTGAGTTATACAAGTCCTTACTAAAATGGTACCCTATTAGTCAAAGAACATAAAGGGTATACAAAATAATAAACATTAAAATATCCTAAAATTTAAGACAAAAATTATATATTAATTCAATAGTTTAGTGTGTATTTCATATATGATAAATGATAATTCACTATATCAAACAAGTCTCATGGATCTTAAAAATGAAAAAGAAACTCATACCTTAATTATGGACTTCCTCTAAGGTGTATGAATCTACTGCATGATGAATATAAATATAAAAATAACCTATTTTAGAAACATATTCATGTTTATAATGTTTTATTAACATTATTTAGAATTATTCTCTATATGAATATTAGTTATTTATTATATATTTTTTAAAAAAAATTCAAAATATCTTTCTTTTTTCAGAACTAGTTTTGACATATAATCATTATTATTCATTATTCTCCCAAGTTTCTTATTTCCTTTAAATTTTAATGTCTCAAACTAGCCTAGATACCTTGGAATCCTAATACCTAATCCAAAACCGAAATAGCCTAAATATAATTCCTGATCTCCTTTAGTTGGAGAGTAGCACTTGGCACCATACAAGATAAATGAGGGAATTGATTTTCCACATAAAAAGTAGAAGATAATTGATACATGTCATATTGATGAGAACTGTAAAGGGAGATAGTAAAAACACAAAATAGATATATGAGAAACCTAAAAGAGTTAATAATCAATGTATTTAACAAAAGGAATGCTAAACTCAAATATCTCAAACGAAACTTCACTCAAAGTGATATGGATCAAGACTATCCACCACCTCCGAATGGAACATTCCATTTTCTTGTACATGGAATAAAAATATATATCACCCACTTTAAAAGGTAATGTGTGAATTATAAAGACTATTAGGGTCTCACTAAGTGTTACAAAAATAGATTCCACAATAATAAACCATGGTGTGGGGAGAAATTTTCATATAAAAAAACAATTTTTCATTTCAAAATGATTGAAAAAATATCAAACATGTATTAAATAAATATTTTTATATAACAGTTTGTATAATTCACTAGGAATGGGTAAAGAAGTTTTATAATTGATGGTACATATATCAAGATTATCAAAACAAGGACCACAATAATCATTCCCATGGTACTATAATTCATTTGTATAGGATGCACACACTTCTCATATTAGTGATCCCAACAATATACACAAACACACACACAGACCTTCGGATCAGGTCGAATATGACTCAACAACATACTATTAGGAATAAGTTCTCTAAAACTAGAGTTTTGATAGATTTTTCATAATCAATTCAGTGCTAGGGAATTTATATCCTAGCATGGTAGAAATAAATAATATACTAAACAATATTTCTTGCATGTTCTAAATCAATCAAAATATAAGGGTATAAACATCTTATTTATAATCAAATAATCATTTACAATAAAAATTCACTATTTTCCAATTCAATATTCCATATATAATTCAAAAACTATATCATGGGGTTTTCACCATTTTCACAACCTTTGAATAAGATACCACTCATTGGATTCCTTCATTAAAATTTAATCAATTTTCTGAAGTTTATTCCCAAATCAATTCACATATTCCATAAATTTTTAAATATAACCCAAAATCCAATACAATTAGATGTGGTGATTTTTTTTGAACTCCATGAAAATTCCAATTACATTTCAAAATCATAGGAATTTGGTTTCACATACGAAAATTGAAATATATTTTAATAAATAAATAAAATCTTGGAATAATTATATGGAATAATAAAAAATTAAACCTACATCCTTTATCATAGAATCAAAACACAAAAAAACTACAACATGGAATATCAATAAAAAAATAATGAAATATAGATCAAGAAATAGAACCTAGAATTGAGACCACTTTAAATAGTGATTCATATCTATCAAATACATGATATTCTAACAAAATATAAAGAGCATAGAAGAAGAAATCAGGTGAAACAAAAGAAATATGATTCACATACCTGAAGAATATGTAATGTGAGCGAACATGAATTATTTCATTAGTATAAGGGGTTTTAAGATAAAAACATCATTAAGAACTTATAAACAATAGAAATAGTAATATAGTTAATTGAGTGTTTTTAGAATCCAAATTGGGGATTTGAAAAATTGAAAAATAATTTTAAAAATAAAAATATCTCACACATAGAGTTAGCTAGGAATGGAATAAACGAATAGACAAATCATTGAACATAACTGTGATTCCCTTCAAAACTCTTTTTAAGGCACATGGTTTCTACAAGGTGGGAATACAATTTTCAAAAAATTTCTCCATCTATGAAAAACATAAAATTTCTAGGTTGTATGGTTTTCACTGGAGAGGCACACGGTTTGGGAATAAAGATTTATAATCGTGTACATCCTCAAAAACCACCAAATATTTCCAAATTTTAGCCAAAAATAATAGGAGTGAATCCCCCATTAATGAATGAACAAAATCAGTTTTGAGGAGTTCTGGAAAACATGTAATGTGATGTTACACAGTCTTGACATTATAACATTTCAATCACTATAAATCATAGAAATATGTTTTTATAAAAAAAAGATGAGGCCGCTCCTCTTTCAACAGTGACTCTTGATCTAAAGTCGCGTGAGAATCAGAACCTTGTAGCCATAAAATGCGGAAGAAAGGTATCATCCTTCGATGAATTACATTTTTCATATTGACAAATATCCTTACTATATGATCAATCATAGATAAATTTGGCTCAAAATAATGATCCTCCCAACAAAATTCCAAGGATAGGTAAAATATGTAATTTCAAATCCATGAAACATGGAACATGTTATGTATCAATGTCAACAATGGTGGAAGTTAAAAATTGTAAAACAATTTACCTACCTACTCAAAAACAACAAAATTTTCCACAAAAATAGGATCAATATTCCCTTATTTTTAGATCCATTTAAGACACAAGTGGGGAGAATCTTTAAAAAACACATTTTCACCATCATTGAATTAAAATAGTCGATGATGACGATCGACATATAATTTGTAAAAGCTTTGTTCCGTCACAATTATCTAATGAATCAATATATTATTTTTCTGAAATATCATAAAATAAACAAGACCCAATAGAGGAATATTCATTGATTTATAACCAACATAATGGAGATTTATATGAATGGTAATATAGGGCCCCAAAAGGAGCCATTATTATTTTTTACAAGTATCTTTGATAATAAGTGAACTCAACCATTATTAAATGGTCATCCGAATATCTAAAAAAATAACATACTAAGGCACAATGAATAAGAATACATATATATATCGCTATATAGATATCTATATATGAATGGTTTGTTGCACTAAAACTAACTAAATATATCATAACCTCTTAAAGGCCTCTCCATGATTGAGAACTAATATAGGGATCTCAATCTAAGAAATACAGAATATGGAAATATGTCAAAATAGACAGTATAGTTTAAATTGTAATTTCCCGTATCCTCAGCATTGGTTATATCATGACTTAGTATAAAGTGATTAAATTTTTTAGCTAATCAACTACAACATATATTAAGTTAACATTCCTCAAGGAACATAGAACACAAACCACAATGTATAAAGATATCTCAATTCACTTCCATGTTTGAATTAAAAGTGGAAGAATAAAAATCGAAGGTCTAAAGTTCTCAGCCTTGACTATTTGGAAAGAGTTAAAAAAATTAGAATTAAGAATGTAAATTTCTAACATTTCCAGTAGAATCATCTGTTAATATCATAAAACATATTTGTGGTTCCTAGGTGCATTTTGTATTTTGAATTACAGAAATCCCCCATAAAAATTTCTTCATATGAAGAGGTACAACATAAGGGTTTCATAATCACAAGAGGCCGTCTTTGGAGAGTGAACGCTCACTAGAAATACACCCTTCATAATGAGAATTCCAAATTATACAGAAGTTATCATCATGATTATGATCCTAAAAAACATCACATCAAGATAAGGGGAAAATTTATTACTAGACAGGACAACCTCACACCCATACCCAAAATTCAATATACAACAATGAAAAAATATTCATCATGTTCTACAATTCAGATGATTCATTCATGTCCTGGGTCAGAGGTTTCCAACCACAGAAATAAGAAACCATAATCCCTTTCCACGAGGTATAGGAAATTTCAAAATTAAAATATTACTAGTACTCCGTAGAATGTCTCAAATGGATATTGAAATATGATTGAGAAATGATATTTCTCATGAAAATATTGTCATAATACATGGTAATACTTTCATTGAAAAGGTAATTATGCGATATCATAATTGATTGCATCAAAACCATTAGGTAATTGATTGCATCAAAACTGTTAGTTTAATTTCATGGGAAATGTAATTATTCTCATCTGGCCTAATCTTGGGAGAGAAAAGAAAAATGATTCCATGATCCAACATAGATACATCGCCCAAACCCAAACCTTATTTTTCATAAAAGACCACATAGCCCATCCCAAACATCAATAAAGGAAACACTAGAGAAAATGTCTAAAGAAATCTCATTGGACGAAAATTAATATGAAATTATTCATCCTAATAAAAAATTCACTACATTCCATGTAAAAGAAGTAATGGGAGAGTCCAACTTCAATAAATCCATCAAAAACCAATGATAATACACTTATAAACCCAAGATGCTGCAAATATCAATACATTATGTCGTTTCTCCCATGACATAAGAACATTCACAAGTTTTTCTTCCTTTGAAATTTCATATTCCAAAGCCACATACCCTAATAAATTCACTCCCTTAATCTAGTAATCACGTTTTGATATATTAGAATAAAGACATCGATTTATAAAAAATTATGAACTCTCTCTCAAATGATGCACAACATCCATATTAGACATAGAGTAAATCAAAATTTCATCCAAAAAGACCACCACTATCTTATCAAGATTTTTTGTGGGGGATCTTAATGATCAATTCCATAAAGACTATAAGTGAGTTGGTTAGGCCAAATGGAATGAAATGATACTCATAGTTGATATAAATTCTCTGATAGGTGGTTTTATGAATGTTAGATTATTTTATACTCAACTAGTGATGACCAAATCAAAGATAAATCTTCTAAAAACAATTCACTCATTTCAAATGGTCAAATATATCATAAATATATGATAAGGGATACTTTTACATTAACATATATTAGTTTAGTTTCTAGTAATGAACAGAACTAGAAAGTGTTCCATTATCCATAATTCTAAGTGAACATGTGGCAACCTTATTGACACACCCAGTTGTATAAATATTTTCTCTAATAGATCATCCAAATGAGTCTTCAACTCCTTCCTTTCAGTCAGTTCCATGCAGCAAGTAGTAATATATACTAGTTGGTATATATCACTAAATAATGAGAAAACATTATCTTCTTTATTAGTGGATAACTGGAGAAGTCACAAGGGAAAGCATTATAAAACTCTATAACAACTGGAGGGAGATCCTAACTTAATGAATCAAACTCCTGATAAAAATTGAACACTGATATTAAGTTCCAAAACTATAGTTAAGAATGTATAGCTCAACTTGATCTCAGATCACATTCTCCTGGAATTATATGACACACTCCACCAGTCAAGGTAAATACAACCATCAAATATAATAGTTTACACCATCCTTATTAGTAATGATCCAATCCATCATGAAAATTACATAAAGAGGTTGCAAGTCAATACCCAAAAAAGTCTAGGTATGATCAATTTCTAAAAAGGATAATACAAAATAAAGACAATATAGGCCAGACACAATCATCGATCTGAGTGGTGTAGTAATATCCATCATATAGGAAAAAAGATACATAAAAATATTTAACAATTTTACAATACAAGTCAATATAAACAAATGATAAGCAACAATAAAAAAAAACAAGTTAATGAAGAATAATCCATAGTGATGGTACCAATAGTAGTTGTTGGACCTATATCAGCTTCATCTAGAGACCCCGCCACTATATAATGAATATTTACTCCAAACAGTTGTGTCTAGAACCCCTTTTCCTTGAATAAATATATTTCATTGTGGTTCATTTTGGTGATGACGGGCCCATGATACTCCATGGGTCACAACGATATAACAAAACATATATAAGTGACATGATCAACTATAGGAACTAAAAATATTGATTGCCTTAGTGAAAACCCATTTCAAATGAACAATCATTCATATTGGAAGAAATTTAATGGGCCTCTACTAGAATCTACAGAAATTCTATAAGAAAAATTCTCTAAAGAACCACCATGGGACTCATCATGCATTCCCATTCCTTCAATGGAACTCAAAAAACATCCATTGGGATAAAAAGTAACTCCCATTAATCTTGGATTATAATCTCTATCATGATCAACCATAAATTCCCTATCTATCATTTCATTATAAAGACAATGAATAATCAATAAAAAATAAGAAGAAATATTAGCTCGAAGTACCATATCAAACCCTCATGTATTAACATTCTTTTTTAATACAATCATTGGTGAAAAATACAGGTGCCTGTAAAATTGATATGCATATTTCATCACAGTCTTATCAACCTTCCTGAGTCTGAAAAAATCCAAAGCCATTTCATGCACCAATGATTCTAGAATGAACTAGTATGTGAAAATTAAATTGTCTCCCTTACACTCTAAACCTTATTTAATTTTCTTCATTACCATCTTATCTGCAATATTTTTCTAGGTACCTCATGCATGAGGTTGGAATATTTAAGCTTGATCGAATATGGAATTTCTATGATCTCAAAATGAAGATATACCACTCTCAATAAATAATCAAACTCTTGAGGATAAGTATAGGCTTTTAACACCAATTTAATATAGATAAGGAACATCTAATAATGATTCTAATATTCATCAAACCAATGTTACAAAACAAGATTCTGAGTATGAATGGGTGTAGGATCTTGTGCTAGAGTCTTCCAATCACATAAAATAATCTCAATTAGATTATAGACTAAGTGAATATTCACTCACTATGGATCATCAAAATATTCATCCTTGATCATATTCAAATTTCTTATCAGATGAATGATGATACAAAACATCTTTAAACATAATGGAATACATTAGACAATTACTTAGATAAACAACTGAAATAAGAGAAATGAGAAAATTAATCCCATCATATAGGATAATATGATTTGGATTAAAATGTATCCAAATCAAAATCAGTGAAATGAGATTAATTAATTCTCAGGATGACTATCCCAAACCACCCATGGTATCCTGAGTCTCGTTATGGTGAGATATTATCAGGAACTCACCTGTAACTACCTCCCATGTTCTGAGAAGATATTAAAAAAACATACTGACATAGGCATGATTCTTAATCTACAAATTCAATAAATTTTTGTCTCAAAACAAATTAGATACCTTGGTACGATGATACCTGAGATGGAATTGATATAGTATGAATAGTGTTCTTTATCCCCATGGGTTTTTGACTTTCACCTGACATCATAAAAGATAAAATAGTGAACATATTTTCCAAACAAATAAAGAAAGATAACATATATATGTATGTATTCTGAAAAATATAAAGGGTGATAGTAATATAAACCAAATAGGCATATCAAAACCCCAAAATAGTATATCATAAATTTACTCAACAATTAGAATGATAAAACCCAAAATTCCCACTTGAATCATAACGCCATGATAAAGAAATCAAGAACATAAAAATACTCCAAGTCGTGGATTCCCATAACTCTATCCTTGTAGAATGAAATCAAGAAAACATAATGGAAAACCCAGGGTGTGCGATATAAATCCTGTAAGGTTCTCAACAAGTGTTCCATAAACAGAATATATAATAATAAATATAATCATGATATTAATTTTAAATAAAATACGGAATTGAAATAAAATTGAATATTTAAAACAAAACATGCTTTATTTTTAACGTGATAGAAATACTTTAGACATCATTTAAATATATTTTTTATATGAAATTGTTCATATAAACCAATATTTATGAGTAAAATAGTATCATAATAAATTGATTATATTTCAAAATATTCACAAAAAGAACCATGGCCATATATCATATATTACAAAAGTTACCAGTTATATGATCCTAAAAAATCCCATATTAGTCATCCCAAAAATATGTGTACGCACATCTCTCAAGAACAAAAATAATAGAGCTTGTCAATATTCCTAAGGAGATAAGACCATTAAGAATGGTTTTAGTTAGTGTTTTATAATCAATTTGTTCATAGGGAATAAAAATCCATGATTTTTTCCCAAATAAACCACAAACTACCTCGGATTATATGTGTTTATTGATACAGTAAATAATAGGGATATCATCTCATTTCAAATCAAATCATCATTTATAATTCTATTTCCCAATTTTTTATTTTATTATCCCAAAAAATTTACAAAACAAAAAGATGTGGTTGTCAATATTTAATAACTATTAAAAACTAAAAAATCATAGATTATCATCATTATAATTCAATCGATTTTATGAAATCAATTCAAAAATAATTTTAAAAATTAATCTAATTTCAAAACATGCCCCAAATTTAAAGTTTTACAAGAATAGGATTTTTTCCAAAAATCCATTTCAAATCCAATTACAATTCCAAATCCTATAAATATGGTTTTCAAAAATATCAATTAAAATATATTTCCTATAAATTAGTGATATCAA
This sequence comes from Viscum album, assembly GCA_963277665.1. NCBI lineage: Eukaryota > Viridiplantae > Streptophyta > Magnoliopsida > Santalales > Viscaceae > Viscum > Viscum album. The sequence goes on from OY728137.1 coordinate 122,493,910, forward strand.
TGTTTAACTAGATGTAATAATCTTAAATTGATCCACCTACCTTATTCATTAAATCAAATCATAGAACACCCATAATGGGGAACACCAATGAAGAAAAATGGCTACAAAGATCTGGAACAAAAACATAGAATCATGATCCATTTAAACAGAGATTTAAATCCATAAAATACAATATTTTCAATAAAAATTTATTGATAAAGGAATGGTATATTTGGAGAAACTAATTATTTAATATTCACCTACTTGAATAAGATTGATCATGATCAACCCAAATCAATCATTCAAAAGAAGGGGTTTGTAATAGAAAACCTCTTATTGAGAGCCTTATTAACCTTGGAAATCATAATTGGTTCTATTAAGGGGGTTTCCAATCATAACATAGGGTTATTTAATGTTAAATATAATTTTTAATAAAAATATGTTATGCGCACGGTATGTTGTAAGGGTTGTATGGTTTGAAAAATTCTCCACTCACTATGGACTAACTATCTAAGCTGCACAATTTATAATAGATGGGTGCATGATTTTTAGAAGTGTTCCCAAAACCTAATAACCTTCACTATCCATGGTTCCATTATTTTCACATGATAGGTACATGGATTTGGAAAACCATGTACCAACCATTTACAACCTATAAAAATAATTAAAATTTTCGAAATTTCACCTAGAATAACACTAGACAAATCCAACAAGTGAATGATAAAAATAAGGGTTTAGGAGTACCTAAAAACATGTAATCAGATGTAAAATTTAATTTATTGAGATACACAACTTATATCTATTCAGATATCACCTCTATCATTTTTGTAGTGTATTAGTTATTTTGTGTGAAAATTTATTCAGTGGTGACTTATTTTGGTAATTTTAGAAATCGAAGATGATATTTTAATAATAATATAAATGGTTTATAAAATGTTTTCAAAAATATAAAATATTAATGATTTAATTGATAAATTATAATAATATTAGAATTTATGATTCCATAGTCACTAATGAATGAGTATTATAGAACTGTTCTAGTAGGTCGTTAGAAAAACCCAATCATGAACATACCATAATTCAATGGGTGAGTTGGTTAAGATTTTTTTTATTTTGACATAATATTATTTATGTTAGTTATAATTTCATTATTTTTTTATTTTTTTATTGTAATTATATTTTAGGAGGTTTTTATAAATAATAATAATCATTACGATAAATGAAAAACATCACATTATGGTGGAGGTAGTTCCCACAACACCCGATTAAGGATATGATTTCGTAAATACTAAAAGGTAGTTAAGGATGATAAAAATTATTCTATTAAAATTTATAATTATTATATAAATATAAAATTTATTCTTAAAATATATTCTTATAACTTGTTTAGAGAGTTTCTGCTCAAAATAGTAGACTTTACGTCATGGAGGAGGTAGTCTGAAAAAACCATAATATATGTAATTTTATTTTTCTATAAGGATGAAAAGCAATAAATAATTGTTTTTATATTAATATAATGACAAAGAATTATAATAATTATACTATTTTCATTATATTACAACTTACATGGTATTTTTTTATGATAAATATTATGAAAAATGGTTAAGGATTACGTGGTAGTCTTTTTGGGACCATTGTCATTCTCTTGAATATCTCATTGGAAATGAATGGATTATGAAAACTAATTAAGAAAAAAGAAATGGTGTGTTGATAAAAGATTCTAGTACGATGAAATTTTTAGAGTTTCAAAAATAAATTTAAAGAAATATGTATGGTAGGAAGTTTTGGAAGTGATTCCCTTTTACATGTGATGAAAAGTTCAGTTATTTGAACACACATATTTTTCAATAGTAAAGTAACACTATTCAAGGGATAATGCTTTAAAATTTGTGAATAAATAGTTTTTAAAGTAAAAAATGGTTAATAAATCCAATAATTCAACTTTGATCATATATTTGAAAAGTTTTTCATGTCATTTACCAATATATTTTAACATTCTACCATTTTCATTTTTTATAAGAAACTTGTTTTTAAATAAGTAATATATATTTTTATAATAATATGACACACCCCTAAAAACCAAATTACAATTTCACAAACCATGATTTAACCTCTATTTAGTTCAAAGAGATATCTAAATATGGGGAAATGAACATGTAAATTAAAAAATTAAATATATATAATTTTTTTTGTAGGAAAAGTTGTTTTAAACATTATGGGTTCTTAATATTATTTATTATTGATTTAAAATTTAAAGAGAAATTATATATTTACATATAAGTTTAAAAAATATATTATATTAATTTTTATATTATATTAATTTACTTTATAAGAAATAACTACATAGTATTAATAAAACTATTCTTTAAAAATATACGTTTTACAATTATCATTGACATTGATTTTAATTTTTGTAATAATAAATTTATTAAAAATTAAAAATACTATTATTATGTTATTTATTTAACATTATAAATATATATTTCTATATATATAATGATTAAATATTATATTTCAGTATTAATTTGTGATAAAATTATAAATGGGAAGGTATTATCAGAATAAATATTTTCTACTATTGGCATAAAAATTTCATATCTAAAAAATTCACCCTATGCTGATTTAGTTAGATGGAAATAAAAAATGTTGTTCATTTTTTAAAATTTTAATTAAAAACATTATAAATTTGAATTAAAAAATCATATATATATGTATTGAAACAATTGTTATTAAAAAATACATTTTTAACCATTGAGTTCTCTTTATAATTTGTTGTTTACAATATATAATTCATTAAAATATTCATTATTTATTTTTTTTAATTTTCATAAATTTTAATAATAATAAATTAGTTCCATGTATTTTTAGATCATTTTTGAGATTGGAGAAATTTATTGTAGATAATATTAATTTAAAGGATCCAAAATCTCCAATCATTATATTAAATCTAATAAGATCAGTTCACTATAATCTAATTTAATTTACAATTTCTTATCAATATTAATTTATAATATTTATTAGGAAAATCCACACTATAAAAATAAAAAATTCTGTAAATTATTTATACCTTAAATGTTATGAAATAATACTTAGTAATTAGAAATCATATTTATAGAGTATCTCATGGTGCTTATATAAATCTAACTGATTCTTAAATAGTTGTCTATAATCCTTTCATTTATCAAAAAATGAATAAACGATCAATACATTTTACAAAATGATTATTAAATAGCTGAATTTCCTTTTCTAATTTATCACTCTAAGACATAGATTAACCCTCACATAGTTATTGAATGGCTTGAATATATCCATGACAACAACACACTTCCAATGTAAAATCACTCATATAGTTTTTCATTATACTTTTATATTCTTACAAACAACTCATTATACGTCTAATACATTGTCATATTATCAATTTAATATTTAATTACAAATTCTTAAGATGACCCAAACCATCTCATAATCTATTCCCTTTATACTGAGGCTTTTTTCATTCACCTTATATCATCTCAAAACACTATTGTATATAGTACCACTTCCTAGACATCAGTGATTGGTTATTATGCTAATGAAAAACACTATAATCATCAAAATTAACTACTTCAACTTGAATAAGTCTATTACAAATATTCAAGACATAGCCTCCACCATCCATTTCTATTTACGACGGTGTAATGTCCCTCTTTTTTCCCGATAATATTTTGTATTATTTATAGGAATATTTGAAAAAATAGGGTTTTAGATGGTGAGGCTCATTGAACCCCAAATAAATGTTTGGATATATATTATAATTATTTAATAATCAAACTTGAATAATTTTCCATAAAAATTGGAATAAAATCTTAAACAAAGGATCATAAAAGAATTCTATGCTACAGTTGAATTTATAATGTGGATTTTACCCTTAGAGGAACACTAATTATTTAAGTGGTAGGCATATGGTTAAAATCCATTGTAGCCTTATATTATATAATAAGTAAAAAATTAATATATATTTTTATGTTTACAAAATTAGTTTTTTTTCATTAGAAATATAAAATTAAGATAAAATCACATGATTGGCTACTAAACCAAGGAAACATAGAGGACAATTGGAGAATATGGTTCTTTGTGCATGTCATTAGATCAGTTTGGGGAACATTCCACCATAATAATTTGAGCATCTCACCAATGAAAATGGCATAGAATCCTTATTTGTCATTTATCGATCCATTTCATGGTAGGGAATTTATTTTTGTTGATTTATCATCATTTTATTATCCCATGATGAATTTGAATTAGCTAAGAAATTGATTTATTTTAGAATTAGTCTTTTGGGGTTATGGGTTTAATTATAGGAATTGTGGATAATTATTATTTGTTTTTCCATTGATATTTAGACTCTTCATTTTTCATATCCATGAAAATGGATCGAATCTGAAAACAAACAATAGATAAGGATTGTTCTATACATTTATGGTTAATGGTGTTATCTCCCATTTAATTGTATACTCATTATTGTAATTTTTATGTGTACTTTGATTAGAAGATTACTGAGAAAATGATAAATTTTTATTTTATATTTTGTGTAGTGGATAACTTCCAATTTGGGATAGAGATTCAACATTATGATTGTTGTATACGAATGTGGAAGAGAATTCATAGAAGGATCTAGTGCTGTTATTCCTAGTTTGGGTGTTTGGAGTCCCTAAGGTGCAATGACAGTAATCCCCAAGAATCAGATATGTTCATAATCAATAAAATGGTGTTGAGAGAGTTCAGTTAACATAATATCCATGACATGTGCCTTGATTCCCAATAGAATCAGTGGCTACAGACTGATTGAGCGAATACATGTAAAATTATTGTATTTCTGTTAAATTACTAACTATAGGTAATTCAGTTCGATGAAAAAATTCCATATATTTTGTCTTCTGTTGAACTGGCGATTCTATGTTGAGATATGAATCCCACACCATATGATATGCATCACATAACATCTAACCTATATCCAACCAGTTTGGCATGTATATGGGCTACACGCCTAGGTGGACAAGTATACACAAACACCATACATTAATGTACATCCTCATTTTGGAGGAATATGATAGATCTATGTACATGGACATTTAAACATACATGGGTACAACATTATATACACATTTATAGGTAGAATGGTACACTGAGTTCTAGCATGACATATACATGATGTGTTCCTCAAGGACACACATTGCATTTTTGAATAGTTCATTTAATTTGAGAATAAGACACAAGTTCTTTCAGGATTAGTGGTACATTCCTTGTACCCCCAAATACATATTTTGTACATCATTGATGATTGGGTAAAATCCTCTTACATTTAAGCTCATCATCCTTTTGATATTGTATGAGATTCCCTAGACTAGTATCGATTGAGTATGTTCTCATGGTCCATTCTTGTGAGTATTTCTTGATGTGTATCTTTCTCATCATAGTGGGGGGGGGGGGCCCACTATAGCTTCATGATGATCTACATGATGAGGGAGTGTTCCACTATTATGGTGTGATTTTTTATAGATCACCTTGACTACTAACTCAGTGGCATAGAACATGTGTATCTCTGAGTGTCCCTAAACGATCCTCATTTCGATCAACATTCATTTGTTAGTATTGATGGAATTTGTGTAACTAGTATTTAAAATGGAATCCATTCTCCTTCTAGAAGGATGTTTCCAATATGGTATGATATCCCCAATTGATCCCCATGCATATAACCCATATCTTTGTATTAATATTTGATAATTTCGATGTGTTATTAGTCTGATGGAGTGTGTATCTCAAATCAATCCCCTCGTTATCTAGTGTGGATTTATTTTTATTGAGACATGCTGTGAAGGACACCTGTGATTAGTTTTGTAAGTGGTAGTATAATTTTGTAACTTTTTTCTTTTCAATGAACATGTTTTATTAATTTTATGTGATTTTGGATAGTAGGGATGTTCTTTTATCTTATCGATACCTGATGAGTGATATCTCTTTGTTAAGTGCCACTATAGATGGAAGGGCTCATGGTGTGGGATCTCCCAGATGAGCGCTACCTTGAATAATCATAAAAGAACTGTTGTTGTGAGTGGTTGATACATTTTAGATTCAACATTAATATGAGAGTATATGGATGTTTTATCATATTTCTCACATTATGATTGAAATATCCATTGATGATTTGATTACTCATGATTATTTTTTAGATATTCTAGGGTTTTATACATGGAATCGTTATACTCAAACATATATGCGATCTTCCTATATATGTCATGTCATATGAAAATGATATAATTTCTTTAGAGTCATTTATGGATTAAGAATAGGTGGAGTTAGATCGGGCTATACGGACTAAGGAGTTTACTAGTGTTACATTTGACTATAGTCATATCTATATGATAAACTTTTACAATATTTCAAATTTTTTGTGGGTTGTATTTTTCTCATTTTTATGATTTCCAATATGTCATTACTTAATTTGACAGTTGGATTTAAGATTCATGCATGAATTTTTATCTGTTTATTATATTTTAGCTTTATATGGGATTGCAGATATTTTTGTTCCTATATTTACTTTATTATAATGCTTTCTATGTGTGTGGAATGTGTTATGGGATTGAATTACTAGCAGCTAACCTATTGCAGGAGACATGTGGTTATTGTGTTTCGAGAAAAGTCAGGTTGGATCATGAAAAAATGATATAAGAGGGGAAACCCTATCTAATGTGTTCTAAAACTGGTAGGGCATAGATCTGATGATTGATTTATCATTTTCTAACAATGTGGTTTAATTGGGAACTAGGGAAACAATGTTAATATGTTTTTAGTTATAATATCTTTATAGGGTATCCAGTGATGGTTCGTTGGCTGACATATACATTCATAAGGACACAGATAACATGCTTATTGGCTTGGTACATATATGAACTCATTATAGGGAAAAATTACTACATTATTCATTTAGTAATTTGTTGTGTATTCCCTGTAATTTTGGAGTTCTCTCACTAGATATAGACATTTAATGTTGTAAGTCCTATCTAATTTAATGATTTTTTCACAATGATGGATATTGCGGTTTCCAAAATAGATTTTACAATTAGACCCAATGATTGATGATGTCCACATGTAGGGGGATGGTCATGAGGTAATATTTCATCAGAGTTGATAGTTAATAGAGCCTCCTACCACTGAACAACACATATACCCACCACCAAATTTTCTGGTGGATATTACTTATTAGATAGATATTTGGATGGATATTTGGATTCTAGATAGAGATGTGTAAGGATCGATCACATATCATATGTTTCTAAAGTAGGTATCTCCTAGGATGCATGGTTGATAGGACCTACATATAGTAGGTGTGTAAAAAATATGATGAATTTTATGTTTCATTAGATATATCATGGTAATATCAGTTCTCCAAGGAAGATATGTTGGTATTCATGCGATGGGAGAGGAAATCTTACACCATATTTTATTTTTTATCATGTGGTAGTATGAAAGGTGGTCAATGAACCACCTAGAAGGAGGATGTGGCAGTAGCAAGGAGATCCACCTGGAATCAGGCATGATGGTGGATTTTTGGGAGTGGTAGGAGGTTGTATTCACATCAATTTGATGACACCACCAGTCCAAGGTGGAATACTCCAGCCTTGTGAAGTTGGTTGTCAAGATCTCAGATAGATGTAAGAATTGGACGTTCTTTACCAAAAGGCACTACATGTTTTCATAGTTACATTAAATTTCCAATATATTCTATTTGTAGAAATATTATAAATAGGTTTGAAACACTATTTTTCCTTCATTCCATGATTTATTTTATATTGAGATGTGCGGTGTTAGTTTATCCTTTTGACGGGGACAAGTTTCATTAAATGGTTTGGATGGGGTTGAAAATGTACTACGGTTTTAGAGATATCCTTTGTGATGGTAAATATGTGGGATAGAAAAATAATGAGTTCCAAGATGCTAGATCTAAAAGTGGATTTGTGTTCAGATCGAGGTATAATGTGTGTCTTCTCTACCCCATTTTCTGTTTTCAAATAGAGTATTGAGACACTTTTCCCTATGTGTATCCGATGTTAAAGAAATAAGGATTCCAATATTGTTCTTTTTTCTCAACCCTTGTGTTGGATCCCCCTTCAAGGAGGATCAATGATTACATTCCTTTACTAACAGTGTGACCTAACTCTAGGAGGATAAAGGGAGACTTATATGAAATTAGATTGTAGTGGCAGTGATACCCTATGATTCATTACTCAATATGAACTGGTTTTTGACAATTTTTTCTTAGTTTGTTACTTCTTGTGAGTGTAGTAATTCTTAAAAAATTTTGTATGGAGTTTTTCTACCTTGATAAGGGGTAATCCCTAGAAGAGTAGGATGATCTCATGTGAATTATGTTATGACTTAATTCTCATTAGTTATTGGGGGAAACCTATGGATTAGTGAATTATATGAAATTTAGATTTCTAAAAGTGACTGTAAAATGTGGGAAATATTCCATAAGGACATTGTAGGATTACAATGAAATTTATTTTTAGGTTTCTTCTTGGAATGACACAATTTATAGAAAAATTTTTAGTGACATCACATCATATGGAATTCATCAAGCATGATACGACAATGGTGTAGTAGAGAGGTTGTAGATAATTGGTTTTTAAGACCAAGTGTTCTCAAAATGTTATCCTAGATTTTCTCTCTTATGTTGTAGATGAGTGATTAATATTTAGTGAAGTTTGTTATCACATGGACAAGAGAAAATCTGGGAAGTATCAAACCATAATAATCAATGTATTCTTCAACTAGTTGTTTTGGGTGATGTGATTCTTAGGGATTGAACATAAGAATATCTATCACCGGATTGAGTTTTGGGGTAGGATATATGAGAAGTGTTTCTCCATATCTAATGTATTTTTTTAGTTTTCTTAAATACCCATTGGTGGGGTTTATGAAAAAAACAGCAGACTTATGGAATGGATCCTTAACATCTATTGGGTGAGTGAATGGTAGTCTTCTTCAATGGAATTCTTGTCTTCTCATTGTCTAAGTGGGAGAACATTATACAGGTAAGGATGTATTAGTTTCCATGTATAAATAGTTGTCTCCCTAAGAATCATTCAAGATAATGAAAGGTATAAATTCGGGATATCAATTGATTGATTTTGTGTCACTAGATATCTACTAGATACATTCCTGATGGATTCCTTGATGGAAAGAATAATGTCATCCATTTCTAGTGATGAATAGTGGATCCATTTATGATAGAAGAGGATGTGTTGAGGAATTTATTATCCATTATATGTATATGTAGTGTATATGAGGATTTACCAAACACTTTTGACACATGTTGGATAGTATAGGTAGTTTCAATAAGAATCCGAATTAAACTGTAGGGTTTAATCAATGATTGGGTGACGAATAATAGTGCTTTGTGGATAGTTTGGTACACATGTACAAGATGGATGTAGTATATCATCATGGAATTCCTTTAATAATTATTATAAACTATGAACTTTTCTTGATGAAATGTCCAAGGAGAGAATGCAGGAAGCCATTAGGGACTCAGTTATAGGTGGTTGAAATGTTTTACCACATCAAATTGGCCATGAAAAAATAGACTGATCCGGATTTATTGAACATGAATTGTGTATTCCTGTTCATCTTGATCCAGAACATGGAGGATCATCTACTATAAGTGGGGTTTTTGATTCAGTAAGATTAACACTTCCCTACGAGAGTTTCACCATTCTTAGACCACATTTGATGGATCATGTTGTAGGTAATGATACTGTTTAGTGCAAGTGGGTGATAGTGTTGGGGAACAATTTAGGCCCCTAGATATGGTTTTAATGAGTGCAGTTCAACCATGGGAGGATGGAGGAAACCTGATAAGCATCATGAGTCCTCAATGGACTGATGAATGATGTTATTGGATTTGGGATGTTATAGGGTCATACTTAGGGAAATATGATATTTCCAGGAATCTGAAGCCCTTTATTTTCCTATTGTTGTGTCAGGTTAGTCAGGTTGTGTACCTCTATACACTATGGCTATAACAGTTTTGATTTTTGGTGTTCCCCACTTTTCAATACTGATGAGGTATGTTCTTGATTCATCGTATGATATCGATATGGGTTTGTTATGACATGAATGTGGAGTTTCCTTTTTCATGAATATGGTGATATTGAGGAATGGTAGAAGAAATACATATTCCAATACATTTTTTCCTTAGGTTCTTGTTTTTTGATATCATATAGAACCATCTGAAGAGCTTGATAGGGTAGGAGACCCAGTCGAGACCTCAGTTTCCGAAATTTTTCTTATTTTGTTATTTTTTTTCAAGATGTCCTTGAAGGAGGGAATAATCTAATGTACCTGTCTTTTCCATGTATGATATTGTATATTTTTATAATTATTTTTGGAGCTAGGTGCTGAGATGGAATTTTAGTTTGATGCATGGTGTTCCATAAAAAAATATAATTCTATTAAATATATTAAAATATCAATTGTGATTAATTTTCTAGAAAATTGAAATAACTACTAAATGGAGTCTCAAATCATAAATATAAGGACTTTATTGAGCTCAAAACATTGGATTTAAAATATGTAAGACAAAAATATTTTCAACATTAGATGTTTGGTTAAAATCATTCGCGGGTAAAAATAATAATATAATAAATTTAATTATTTTATGTTGATGTAAATACCAATATTTAATTAATTAATATGTTATTATGATAAAATATCATGTTTCAAGGAAAATTGACGGATGTGAAGAGGATCCCACGATGAGACAGTTCTCGGCGGATGATATTATATCATATCAAGGACCATTGGGCCATCATAATTTTAGGATCCCTCAATTGAAAACAACTTCGATTTTATCTTCATCAACAATTGATCTATATCTTATTAAGATAAGTTTTTAGATTTATACCCATTTTCTAATACCATGAATAATTCAATTCAATTTAATTATATATTTATTCATGGATCTATTGTTTTGAAGCTACTACTTTTATCACGAGAATTGGGGGTAATTGTTATTTATTTCTTTTTTGATGTTTAGAAATATCCTTTTATCATTTCTAGGAAACAAAATCAAGTATGAAAACAAATAAAATATGAGGTTAGTTCAAAACATTTATAGTTTATGGGTTTTTATCCCCTTTCTTATTATGTTTTTCTGTGGCATATTATTTTGTATTATTATCCAATTGTTACCCAGTGAATGATAATTTTACAGTCAATATTTGGCACAAAAATTGAAACAGTTGATTTTGGATACATATTAGGGATCAAAATTGTATTACAAGTCTATGGAAGTAGATCTAGGGATGAACCGTCTTTTTTTAGTCCTATTTTGGTGTGATATATCTACAGGGAATGATGACGATGGTTCCCGATAACTGGATATGGCCGAAATCCTGTCAGTGATGGTGAGAGAGTTCAGTCATCCTCACATCCAGAGTGCAAAAAATGATTCTTGGTGAAATTATTGGTTATACATAGGTCATATAATGATATAATAATCTTCTAAAATTACTCAATAATTCCCAACTATACACTGTCTGGTCCTTCGAACACACGTCATGCAGTTCCTTCTATGCGGGGAACGATTTTCCATAGAATGATAATTTTCAAAATTAATGTCCAACAAATCAAAAGCCATGTTCCCATTAGCTGAATAGATTCGATTTTATAGGTGTACATGCCCATGTGTCCATGTGGCCCCACACACCATGTGTTTTTATGTACATGAGAATGCTGGTGTACACGAGAAAAGATGCGTAATCATACATGGCAATGTACATGTGCACGACCCATTGTAAATTGTTATTAGCATAAAGATAGTCTATGTTATATACAACATCTACATGTCATGTACCATTGGAACATGATGCATATTGTAAGGGATCGTGAGGCAAAGGTCTTCGTAAATTGAGTGATACAAGTTGTGTACCATCATGGACATGGCATATAATCCATTGTGGGTAGGATAAATACTTATATCTCTTAATGTAAAAATTTTTGTGTCCTAGTGTGTGCTTACTCAGATGAGTATGAGTGAATGTGTTCCATTCTTCCATTATATTTAGGGTTTAGTGTAGTGTCATGTTATCATCATTGGGGGGAGGGGGAACCCTAAGTTTCTTCTTAGTGATCTGTGTTGTGAGGGGGACTTACTTTATTTTGGAGTGAGTTGTATCATACAACATTGACTACTCACTTGGTGACTTAGAGAATGATACACTCTATGAAGCCCAGATAAATCCTCATTTCATTCATGTTTCCATAGAAAGGGGTTTTTTTATTCATGTGACCAATATTTTCATTGGAATGAATCCCCTATCATGGAGTATTTTTTAGTAGGTCCTAGTGTCCCCCCCAGTGGTCAATGGGAACTGAACACCAATCTATGTTTCGAGATATGATCTTTATAATGGGGGTCCTTACCCGATGTAGTGATTATCGTAGTTGAATCCCCTCAGTACCCAATGTGACTTTATTTTTATTATGACCTAATGAGCGTTACCTATGGGATAAGTGTCATCCTCGACAATACATCACATGTTGTGGTTTTCCTCTCACATGCATGTTTTTTAGTTTTATGCCATCTTTTATGGTACTGATGTTTCATCAGCATAGTGTTACCACATGTGGGATATCACTTTCATGTGTTCCATCATAGATGAAATGGCTTATGGGGTGGGATATCTAAGAAGAGCCTTACCATGAAACATTGTAGTGGAATTATGCACGGAAGTGGTTGATAATTTTGAGACATTAAATGTTTTATGTGTATATCTAGATGTTTTATATTATGTCTCACCTTATTTTTGAAATATAATATGATAATATGACAAATTTTGATGCTTTGAGTTATGTTATATTTGGGTGTCCCGCTAAGTATTATTATACATACCCCTGTATGGGCTCTGCCCACATGTGTCATTTATAATATAGAGGATGAGCCATTTTGTAGAGTCTATGGGGGATTTAGAGTTTGTGGAGGTTGATTGGGGTTGATTGACCAAGTTTTTTATCAATGTTTCTTTGGATTACGTCCCACTCTATCTTTGAAGGTTGAAAGTTATTTTTAGATTTTTATGGGAATGAATTTGGCCCCTATTGATGTTTTTATAACATTATATTTCACTTTGATTGTGGGATAAAGGATGTATACATGCATTTTTATTAGTAGTTTTACATTTTATCATTTTATGACCAAGGATATGAATGTGTGTGTACATATTCTTTATGATATTTTTTCTCATGTGTGTGATATTCCTTCCTGGTGCTAGTCTCCATCCCCTAGCTTTTTGGATCAAGGATTGTGGTAGTTGTGTGTTGGGATTCATTTGGGTGGGTCATGATACATGGAATCACTTCACTCATCTCTTCATAATATCCCATCACATATTACAAACTATTAAATGTCATGGAAACCATGATTATTAACAAGAATTATAATCATCCCTTTGGATCCCCAAATATTCTTATTTTATATTAAGTATCTATAACCATTCATAGTATATAATTTACATTTCATTATTGTTTTACTAGACCAAGAATCATTACACGAGCAAGTATAAATTTAATATATTGTTTTATATTACACAAAATTTTTAAATATTGGACATTATAAATTTATTTATTCTTAAAATAATAATTTACTTTGTTTTATTATAAAAAAATTTAAATATTCCATGAAATAATGTCACATTGGGTATAGATTTATACAAACAGTTAAATGTCTTGAAAACACCTAATATAGATAAATGACATCATGATAATCAATATACTTTTCAATCATGATTTTATGATCTTCATTAGTTAATGTATGAGTTAGGTACCATATATAACATGAAAATAAATATTAATTATTAAATATATTAATCTTACCTGGTTTCTATATCTAGATAAATAAATGCGAGTCCCATATTGTATTTAATACCAAATATGTGAAATAAAATTAATACATTTAATGATGGATATAATATATATAGATAATTTGGTTTCTTCATATTAAATTTTATAAAATTCATTTTTTAATGACCATTCATGCCACATGTGATTATGAAATTTTATGAGTCATTACTCCCACAGAATAACACTTACTTTGGTGATGTTATTTGAAAAAGAACAACGAACTCTAAATATGTTATTTATTTATCATCTTTTTTCCATCGCATTATTAAATATTTGTGTTAAGGAACTATGTTCCCAAAAATTCTTATAAACTTACCATACCATTTTCAAATAAAATCATTAGAGGATTCTGCATATTTTTTATTTCATCGTTCATAATAAAAATGGATAATATAGGTTGTATGGATGGTATAATGACATTAATTAATAGTTTTGACTCATATTGAAGGTTAATTATTTTACTAAATGGTATACCTTGTCATTATAAGTGTATGATCATAATCATAGTATCTTTATTTTAGTTTTTACCTTTATAGAGTCTTTATCTTCTTATTTATCATTTTACTCTATTTATCATTTATTGTTTTTGGAGATGTGTTATCCAGGTTTATGGACCCATATACATATATTTTATCTTTATCCCGTGATTATACCTAAAAATATCATTTTAAAAAAAGAATATTATACTATTAATTTGTGATTTATTTTTTAAAAATACACGTATTAGTGAATATATTAATTTGAACACTATTTCCCATAAAGTTACCTATTCATTATTATATGGTGATTATTATTAGTACATAAATCACGACCTTATTAAAAAACATCTTCTATCATTGTTTATTCTATATTATTGAAGAATATTTACCTTGTTCTGAGGAATACTACATCCTTATGGGGAACAAGATGATACACATTGGAAGACACTCCTCTTGGGACTTGAATCTATGATGTTCTGGGTGTGGTGAATGGAACAACAACCTAATTAAATGATAGTAGAGTCTATGGTACAAGACCACTGAAACTGAAACGTCATATTGGGATATATAAAACAATAAAACTACATATAAAGGTATATTTTAGGATTGAGGGGTGGTCCAATAAGCCAATGTGGACGATGAAATTCTGGTCTAGACTCAATGGAATAGAATAGTATACCCCAACTATGATTATAAGTCCAAAAATATGTTGCCAACTGGGAGGATATATTTACTTATTTTAGAATAAATCTAGGGGCTCAACTTCTTCTTCTTCATATAACCAAAATTAGGGAATTTGGATAATAATTTTGATTATTATGATAGGGGGATGAATAAAATCTTTCATTTCTAGTCATTTTTAAAAAAACTAAAATTCAGCAAGCTTTCTTCCACCAAAAGACTACCATGCACAAGTTAAACAACATGTAAGATTTGTGGGTTGACCAGTGGATCCATATATTCATTTATTCATCTTCTATTAAGAGCACCACATAAATATATAAATTGGCATGATATGGTTTGATCCATCTGATTTTCAAGGGGATATATTTAATTTTATTATAATTCAAATTATTCATAAAAATTTCTATTTATTTTGATTTTCCTTTAATGATTTACCTTATCCATTGAACTCATAGATTTTTAGTTTACACATTCTGGGATCTAGAATATTCCCATACCATGGAGTTCTTATGAAAATACTCATGAAAGTTTATATGTGATTATCCTTGGGGTAGTGAAGGAACATAATCATTGAGTGATTTTGGATTTTATCATTTCATTCCAATAAAAATACACATATTTAAGAAATTGAAAACATTTTTTTAAATTTATCAAATAATCCAATAAACAAAACCATGTATCATGTCATTATATAAAATTATATTCACTTAAGAATCATAGTATTCATTTAAATAGTTTCAAATAAAACCTATTGTGTCCAATCCACAACCTAATATCCCCATATATAATGTATTTTTATATTTCTTTTTTCTATGGTCTCAGAGGATTCAGTAACCCAATCTGCACTACTTGTGACCGCTTCACCCTAACAAGGGTAAATTTATGTGAGACCAAATTTTGGAGCCATTTTTTGGGAACAAATTAAGTAGTATTAAGAAATATAGTTATTTTTCATCCGATACTTCTATTCCCACCCCACATTCTCTTGTATTCACCACATACCTTTTTTCCTTTGATAGGGCATGTTTTCCAATAACTATTAGAAAAAAGTATAGTAGTTTTATTAGATAAATTTTTGGGAAATGAGTCTAGTAAATATAAGGGAATATTTTCATTTAGATCCATGTATTCCTAATATTGTGTATTATAAAATTGATTTAAATTCAAGGAAGGGTATTTAATGAAACTAACTCAAAAACACAGGTGGGGGCCAAAATTAAAATTTGAATGAGGAATCCCTAAATTTTAAAATAGAGTTTATCATACCATGAATGACTACGTCACACCTACCTACACCAATTTAGACTCATTAATTAATAAATTTTTTATTGGATATTGAAAATATTTATTAAAACCGCATATTTAAAATCCCTTCTAATGCATTCATGATATAAAGAAGCCTTACATTCATTTTAATGAATTAAATGATATTGTTGAAAGCATTTGAATACCAACACTATTTTAATTATATATAATGAGTGTCATTATATTATCATTAAAAAATAATGAAAATAAAATTTAAATATTTTTATACCATCATACATTAATTATTTCATCCAATTGTAGTGAATAATTAACAATAAGTTCATTCCCCTCCAAAAAAACATTCAAAAAGGGAATCGATTTTTCTTATAAATAATGGTAAAATTTGAATAAAATATGGTAAATGATTAAAGACACTATCAACATGATATCACACCATGTTTTTTAAATAAAATAATATTTAAGGATCTTCCATGAGGTTATGGTTCCAAGAAACGAAAAATACATTAAGATGATGTATAATTGAAATATAATAAACAATGCAAAAAATGAATCATACATGTATATACGAAAAATTATTATACCAAATCAATAATGTAGAACTAGGACCCAATATTTTAATTCATTATTATTTAGGCTAATTAATTATCTTAGGGTATAGTAATGTTTTAATTATATATTTTTTTAAAATAACTAGGAAGGATAGGGAGATATATAACTGGATGTTTTAGGAAACATATACCATTAAACCAAATTTTAAAAAATATAAAAAACATGACTACATGACTAAAAATTTTACAACCAATATTTCCATAAATGATATCATTTAATAGGTCAAAAAGTAGACATTTGTTAATTTATTTTTAAAATGATGCTGAACTGATACGCATTCAACCCAATGTAAAATAACCATATAGTTTTATATTAGATTGAAAATAAATAAAAAACACCACAATAATGTCTTAACACATAGCCTTAATACAATTTTCAAATTTATATCCAATTTCAATACTAATCCATCTAATATAAACTTCCCAAAATCCAGTTCCAATAATCTCTATAGTAACCCATTCAAAAATGCATCCAACAACCAAAATATCTTCTTTGGATAAATCAACATGCAAAAGCCCCACCATAATCTTTCCCTCTACCAATACATGAACAATTATTCCTGAAAATGAAAAATATGAACATATAAACCTCAAAAATTAATCATGAACTGAAAAAAAAGGAAAGTCACCCATGCCTACTCAAGATGATCCCCCCCTAAAAATGTGGGGAGAACCCAGATGCACACTACCATCATCTGAAAAACAAAAGGATATGATATTATAAAGAAGTGTAAGATACCTTGAAAAAAATAAATCTATAAAAAATTACTACTTCAATGTCACTAAATTTTTTTGATGAACAATCACTTAAAACTAAAAAATCCAATGAAAATATAAAAGAGGCCCCACTACACCCAATTGTACATCAACCTACATCCTTGCATCAATTAATGGGATGAAAATTTAAACAGGAATTGAATTAATCATTAAGGGATATATTCTATCAGTAGAAATGTATACAATACCATATGAAATAAATTAAAAGTAGACATGTATACTCTAAATAAATTAAGGTATTTATAAATTTTAGACGAATTGTTTCCTATAAATAATATCTATTTTGATTTGAATGTGATTTAACTGATTCATGGTAAATTTACTCTTCGATTATAGAAGAATGTTACCATACATAAACGTTGAATTGTGATAGAAAAAATGTTTTCAAATCCATTTATGATATAGGATCAATTGTGATGCCCATTCCTTATATAGTAAATTTTCTGTTGGGGCTCCTACAACTCCAAAAAACATCTATTTCTCCTAAACATGTTTATATAGGTATTTATATTCTTTAGTGTATCCTAAAGGATAATATAGTGAATGTTGAGAACATAATAAACCATTTATGTTTTATTTTCCTTGAAAATCATCCAAACAAACGCAATAGGGATCAAACTACAGTCATAGTTGGTCACCCCATTCTATCAATAATAAACTCAGTCATCTGAGTATAAAATGGGAAAATGACCACAACATTCAAAAACATGTGCTCCCATATAAAAATTTACATTTGTAACTCTCAAATTGGTGGTGATGAAGAGATTATTGCGGTCAATTGTAATTTTTTTTATATTGAACTAGAGGAACATTAATGATTTTCAAATGAAGTTTATATAATGATTAGATTTATTTCCTTTATTTACATGATGAAAATATTTGTGATTGGATTCAATCTACTTTATATCAATAATTTGATTATTTTTAGGGATAAAAATTTATATTCACATTTTAAAAAATATAAAAAATACATTCCATACCCATTACTAACAGTCATCAGGATAATTTGGTTGAAAAAATATATATTCAAATGGAACCAATTCTATTAATGAATTTTGAAGGAAAATGATGTTTAATTAAATGTATAAATATTCTTATAATAATACCAATAAAAATGATCTCTAACTGGAGGTCGTACCTACCTCACTTAAGTACACCTTCATAGGTGATAATCTAACCCTTAATATTTTTGTATCTTGTATTATCATATCAAACAAAGAGTGACTAATTCCTGATGTATTGGAATGGTATACAAATGAAATTAGTTAGACAATGTTTCATATTCAAAGGATCTTCCCACACATTAGAACCCACCGTATTGTTCTATAATCTAATTCAAATCCATTTTGGAATCCTCAATTATGAATCAATAATATTATCACAGATCTAGAAATGAAAAAACATAAAGTGTTATTGATATATGATATCATCGACCATATGATAAGAGTTAGTGAGTGTGAATAATCCATGTGATTACGATAAAGTGTGAAATTAAAGTGATTACCAATTATGGGTGTGATATTCACACAATAAGGGACTATAGATTATGGACCGTGTTCATTTAAAAAATGTAGTAAAATATTTTCACTAAAAACCCATTATCCCTTTAAGTTTATTTTTTAATTCGATGATTGAGTGATAATAATGAGTTTTAATAATTCATAAATTTAATATTAGGGAACAATCAAAATGATTTATCCTTATAATATCAATCAAAAAGTACTTTACCTATACATTTTTATATTTTTACATTAGGAATATTCTATTTGGTTTACATAATTCCATTGGTACCTTTCGATGGAGAAAAATTGGAATATACTGTAATATGATGGGGGACTCAATAGGGGTTTTTGAGCATTAATTCTATATAATTTTGAATAAAATTATGTTATTCCTTATAATTATTTTAAGGGTATTTTCAAATATTTTTTTTATAAAACCCCATTTTAAAATTTCATCAAATTATATTTGGATGTATGTAACTTTTCATCCCAACATTAAAAATATAGTCAACAATAAAAAATAGAGATTTTGTTATTGGGATTCTACATCAGTATCCACATTTATGGGGTTTTAGAATATACTATTTTTGAAAGAGGGTTCAATTATTAGATTTATATGGGAAAAAGTTATTTATCCCTTATTGATTTACCCACTCTTTAATAGAATACACTTGTTTTCATTCATCTCATTTGATATAATTATAATAATTTAAAAATAAAACAGATAAAATAGAGAATTATGTACCCATATTTATAGAGAAATTGATCACATTACAATACATTAAAAATAAAAACACTCTATATTCCTCAAAAATTGATTTTAGTGTCCTAGATATGTAATACATGGTATTAAATATTTCAACTAATTACTCTAATACCATAACAAAAAAAATTATTGGAAAAAATAGTAGGAAATTAATTATTCATATAGTCAATAAGTTATAATCTAGTATAAATTCTCGTATCAAATACCGATGAATATTTTGTTGATAAATGGACGATCCAAGTATTTTATAGGGAACACTATGTTTTATATCATAAATGATACGCATCATTGAGCTCAAATGAACAAATAAAGAGTATTATTTAAATATGAATTTCATAACACCACCATTAAATTAGAGGGTATGTATATGAATAAATTATTAATGAAATAAATATATAGAACCTTCTCATTAACCATTTATTTTTAAATTATTATAATTTAATAATATATATTTTAATTAGGTCTTTTAATCATTAAAAAATATGTTATCATCATAATTGGTATTTATTGATTTTCAACAATGAATATTTTAATTACTTTCTGGATGTTTTAAAAAATTATTTAGTAAATTAAACATCACCATTTTATCAATGTTAAAATTTTCATAGGTTGATTTTTAAAAAAATTTCTTAAAATATTTATTTTCATGTAAAAGGGAATATACTAATTTTTTATTGAAAATTTTATTGTATTATTTAACATTATTAAAATATAAAAATATATTTTTCCAAATAAATAAAATTTAATTAGTTAAATTTGATATAAAATAATTCAATTATGGGTTTTCAAGTGGATTTTATTCATGATTTTAGTCTAAAAAATTTCATATTTAAAAATAACATTTTCAAAATACATTTTTTTGTTTCATTTATCCTATTTATCGTAATATTGATTTTGAAAATCTATGAATTTGAATTATGGAAAATTGATTCCGTATTTCGAATCAGTGGTTCCTATTTTAGTGTATATTCTCGTTTTAATTTTTGGTTAATATGAATGTCAACATTAGAAATTTTTATTACTAGGGTTAAGGGTAAATCAGGTACTTAAGGTTAAATATATATTCTTCAGAATAAAAAAGGTCCTTAATATAGTGAATTATATTGCAATGTTACTATGGAAATTTATCTCATTACCATACTTCAATAATCAAAACACTCTATATTCTTCAAAAATATATTTTGAAGTATGAAACTTCTACTACATGATAATAAAAATTTCAAATAATCACTCTAATCCCATAATAAAAAGCAAATTATTGGAAAAATTAGTAGAAAATTAATTATTATATAGTCAATATGTTATCCTATAGTAGAACTTTTTTTTAAAATACCAACATAACTTTTGTGGATAAATGTACCGCTTTTTATTTTTGAAGGGAACATTATGTTCAATAGCATACAAGATTCAAAACATATTGCTCAAATGAACAACTAAATATTATTATTTAAATATAAAAATTGTATCCCAATTAGTAAATTGATGGGTATGAATATAAATTTTTTTGTTATGAAATAAATATTTAGATCCTTATCATTGAGAATTTATTGCTAAATAATTACAAAATAATAAAATAATTTTAGAAAACTCAATTTAGTCTTCAAAAAATATATTTTATTCAGAAATGATATTTATAGAGTTACTTGAACATATATTATAATTATTTTATAGAAGTTCTATAATTTTTTTTTGAAAAAATAGACCTCATATTTTGTTTCAAAATGTCAAAATTTTTGTGGGAAGAATTTTGGAAATTTTTTAAAAAATACTTTTTTCATGGAATATTAGAAAATATAGATTTTAATTGATAAAATTATTTTATAATATAACGTATAAAAAAACTATTTTCAAATAGAATTAAATATTCATTAGTTCAATTATTTATAAATTTAAGAAAATTTGGTTTTTTTAAATAAATATTATACATGAATTTTGTATAAAAACGTTATATATAAAAATATAATTTTTTCGAACAAAATGTTTTTCTTTGTGTTCTTCTAGTTTAATTTAAAATATATTCTAAAACAACTGTAATTTTAATTTTGGGGAAATTGATTCCATATTTGGAAACAGTGGATCATAATTTATTACATGTTGCCATTTTTTCTCAATATGGATAATAACATTATTAATTTTTGTTAATACTGTTAAAATAATTTCCTAAAATTCCCTCAGAATTTTTGAGGCGATAATTATTTCACTAATCAAAAAAATTAATAAAAGTTATTAAAATATGAAAAAATATGAGTTGTGATAATTAATATGATAAAATAATTATATATAAATACATGAAATTATTATAATTCAACAAAAAAGATGGTATAAATTATTACTGTTTTCATGACATTTCTGAAGTACATGTAATAAATAGTATAAAATCTTACAACAATGTTATTTTCTTGAATTAATATATTAGAAAATTATTTAAAAATAATAAAAACATAATATAAGTCTAAATTAGATAATTTATGGTCTAATATTTCATCCCATATGAATTATAGGCCTTCTGGATATCTATGTCTCTAGAATAGTATTATTATTATTTAGTATTTTTAGAAATTCCAATAGTACCCCTCCTCTCTCTTTTGAAAGTTCATTAATTATCCCATTTAATCACACTTGAAAACCATTTTGGTTTTCCCTATATGTGACAAAATTACTCTCTATAATGAGTTCCAACATTCTAGAGGTCTTATTTTAGGTAGAACACTAACCTTAGTATTCTTAATGTGTTATTAATGGAGGTAATCCATAAAAGATTGGTTATTTTTAATAAATAATTGTTTTTTGTTCATTATTCAACATTACTCAAACATTTTTAAAACCACTGGTAAAATAATAAATAAATTATCCTCTATATAGTGATATGTTATTATTTATTTTTCATGACCTATATTCCTCTAAACATCCATTAAATTGGAAAAGAATTAATTGTTTGTGTCTACAGAGGTCTACCAACTAGTAAAATGATGTAATTAGTTTTCCATAACCATATCTTGGGACACCTTATAATGATTTAATTAATACATATACATGATATTCAAGATATATTAATAATTATTAAGCGATAATATATCACTTAAATTTACACCTTTCCATGCACATAAAAATGATAACGTCGTTTGTGCCTATAAGTAGACTGCCACTTCCATGAAATGTTGTGACTAATTTTTATCACTTTATAAATAGATGATATATATATATATATATATTTAATTAATTAATATGATAAATATGGTATTATTATAATTATGTATTGATAAAATAATATATACCTTATTTCCAAAATGAACATTGAAAAATGAAAATCCCACTCCTCTGTACATATGACCAACCGTTTCCATGATGGTAACATGATTTATTTTTCATTTCCATATTTAATGAAATTATATAATATTATAAATGATGTTTAATAATTAATTATATTTAATTTTCTTAATTCTATACATGATTTAATATTGACCTCTTTGACTATAGGCTAATGACCATACTCATGTTGGACTCAGAACCAAATATCGACAATACATCCGTCATGAACATAAAGAATTATGTATTTTCTATAGAAATGTAAAAAGTTTAATAAATATAGCAATAAAAACAAAAATGTTCCCAATTAAGTAAATAATTATCAAAATTCTCTTATTCATGAATACAAATATAATTTTTGATGAGTGAGACTCATTGCGAGATACCATTTAACATAAAATACTCATTTTAAATGTTTTCAAATATTAATTTTTAAATATTTATATTTTCGGTAAATGCATTCAAATTCATTCAAATTAATTTATATATATAAAAATGAATTATTTAAAAATGTGATTTTTAAATTTCTATCAATTCTTTTCAAAAATGATTGTTTATTGTGGATTTATGAAATATAATTTTTATTAAAAACATTTATGAAAATTTTATTTTTACAATGGTTTAAAAAGTAATGAATATGTATTATTTATTTCATAATGCATTTATTATTTTAAGATTCCCTTAAAATATTTCATTTTAATTTTCAATGAAATTATTTTTCTTTGGGTGTATGAAATTTTAATTTTAAATTATTGAGTTCTATCAGCAAATGTTTTTATGATACTAGATTTAAATTTTTATTATTATGTTATAGTTATTAGGAATTTTAATGAAACCAGGTGGTTCAGTTATAAACCAAATATGGGTGGGTCTCTGATATCTATCCAATGCATTGGGTATGATGGAAGTTTATGATGATGGATATTCCATGTATAACATTAATGGTTGAATCCATTTATAACTACAAGAGTTACATCAAAGATAACTATGAGGGATATTTCAATGTATCCATGAAGGTTACATTAAAAGTAAGTATGATAATAAAATTAACCCCCATGTAACATATAATTTCTATTATGGTTTCAATATTTTTGGCAAATATCTAATGTATTCAGAAGGTAAAGTTATTTAGTTAATTTGTAACGTAATGAATATATATTTTCATAAGGGTGAATAGTGTAACATTTATCTTTTTTTAATGGAAACAATATGGGTTTTTCCGTTTATTATTAATTATAAATTGTTTTATGAAAATTATTTGTTCATAAAGAGTGATTTCATGGGTAGGAAATATTTATTGAGTCCAATGTTTATTTTGGAATGGAAAATATTTATAATTATTTATGGTCCAGTGGTTTAATTAATTTTTTTATGTCCCTTACTATGAATTTGTTCGCATCCCAAGTTATAATTTTTTTTCGTACGGTTTATGAGAGATTAAGGAAAAGGATGATTTCATGAAAAAAATTGAAGTTGTATCATGAAAATAATTTATGTTTTGTTTTAAATATATTTTTTATGGAATAAATGTTTACTCTTTATAAGTATTTTTTTATAATGTATGGGTTTCATTTTTAAGAGTCTATACGAATACCCTAAAATAAAAACCTAAGTGATCTTTTGGGAATGGAATAAATTGTATAATAGCCTAAAGTCACTTGAATTTGTAATGTTTGATGATATATCTTCATTATAAACAACAAATAGTATAACAAAAAAGATCAATAAAATAAATAATAAGTAATAGAATACTTTTCACCAAAAAATATTGTAGTTTAGTAAGGGAGTATGATATCTCACATCGAGTGACCTTAGTTTCCTAGGGTTTTTATATAAAAAATTACTACAATTCAATATATATTTTTTATATTTATCCTCAAAACACTTTTAGGATTTCTTATAATAAACTATATATTTTTTATCCTTCAATTGTAATTCCAACCACCTACTTTATCTTTTATATCATTTTATCATTTTTAAATGTTTCAATAGTTCCCTCCAGGTGTATGGTTTTAGTGAAAACCTTTTTTTAGTATTTATATATTTCAATATACATGAAATGACATCCTATTTAATGATTTTACATAGATTTGGTTTGTTTAACCCATAATTTTCTTTACCTATTCATTCAGTGACAAACTTATTCTCCTTGGTGTGACCCACATAATATTTTTTGAGATCATATTTTTATTCCTCAACAACATTATTAAGAATCACATTATAACACCACTCATTGTATGGATAAGAATGATATATTCAATAAAATATATATTTTATCAATGAGATACAACTCTTGGTGGTGTTTCCTATTTCATACACCTCCACAAATATCCTCAAAAATATGAATATTGGTAAAATAATATTTCCACTTATTTGTATGGATATTGTTTATATTTATTCTTAGATTTAACCTTTTTAATTTTATTTAAAATTGTTTTTCATTTTTTTCAAAATAATCAAAAACACGAGAAACATACTTGTATCCTTGGTTATTCCTTGTAACAATTGTTTCAATCAGATTCCAATAGATAATTTTTTTATTTTTTTGGTTGAAACATTATCCCTTATTTACACTCATTGTTATGAGCGAGGATTCCCCCATATTTTTTGGATTATCTTAATGTATAGTATTCTTTTCAAAAATATTATATATTCCCCACTACCCATGATATAATTTAAGAGGGGTTCTACAATAATATATATTATTATTTTCTTCCAATTTATATTATAGTTTCTAATTATTTTGTGTGTATAAATTAAAATAAATCCTGCTCGTTTCATAAATTATACAAATTTTTTTAATAATAATTAATTTTTGGATGATTTAATTTTTACAATTAAATTTAATCATTCATGTTAATATAATTTTTGTTTTAGAAACCAATGAAAAATTAATTTTTTTCTCTTTTGATTTTATAACAAGATGTTAATGTTATATAAACATAACGTCTTTTGGGACAACAAATCGTAATGTTTAGAATTCATACCCATTGAAAAATTTAATTATAGTTATCCATGTTCTTAAAGGTTTATATTGATTTCCATATACTCTACATGCCTACCTTGATTACATTACATAATCCTTCATTTATAGCATGGAGATCCACAAAACTAGATTGGATTATTACAGAATATATACATAGAGAATATTTATATTTTTCAGAAATATTTATCTTCCAAATCTGAATTGAAACTATTGTTTGATGATTCTTTTTTTACACAATATCTATGGAATTTTTACAATTAACCATATATGGATCTCCATATGCTACTAATAATTTCATTATCATATTTTAATCACTTTTCCTTCAATTGAACAATTTCTTATTTCACAATTATTACTCTTTCCCATTTTGAAAATTTCTTCAAATAATCATGGAAGGCTAATTAAAATTTTACATCATAAAGTATAGGAGTGACGAGAATTATTTGGAACAATAAGATAACACCTTATTAAAAAGATATCTACAATAATGAAATTTAACAAATAAAAACCTCTGTAAATAATCTAGTAGAAATCTGACCAATCATATTTCAAGACAATGAGTAAAAGGATATATAAATTAAAGTAACTAAAT
Source organism: Viscum album (assembly GCA_963277665.1). NCBI lineage: Eukaryota > Viridiplantae > Streptophyta > Magnoliopsida > Santalales > Viscaceae > Viscum > Viscum album. The sequence continues at coordinate 122,520,796 of OY728137.1, forward strand.
TTTATAATGAAAAAAGGTAACGCCCCAACCCTAGTTACCCTGATTCGGTGCATTATTATATTACATTGGAATGATCACAATAAATCACCTCTTGAAATACCGATTAGTTTAGTACCCTTGGAATTTCTAGAAACATACACATGTTTTACATTACATCCGGAAATGAAAAAAAAACAAAAACAATGTGTCCCCTTTGAACACAATCATATCCCATATCCTATTTCTACTGGTTAATCATAATATACTTCTTTACATTCAGGGAAAAATAAAACATAGAAAGGGCTGAGCTCAGATTCTTAGTAAAGATATAAATATAGCGAAAACTGCTATAAACAATAATAAACATTTAACGAAATGTATAAGACTAAAGAACAAGCCTTTCAAACATAAACATCCACATAATATGGAAAATATAAATCAAATAATTCCATTTACTTATTCACAAGGATATTCTACTAGTGTAATAATCACATGTTATATCAATAGAAATTTTCATAATGTTGAAATGCATAATACCAGACATCATAACCACATAGTGAAGTCCATGTTCCAAGACTACAAATAATATTTTGTCAAGGCCTTATGCCAAGACACTATTTTGTGTGATGAGTCTTACCGATGCATCAAGGAGCTATAACGGGATCCACCCGTCACTTATTATGTAACACCCCAGGTAAATAAAGAGTATGACATTTTCACATTTATCCATATTTGTGAATAAAATATTAATATATCTTTAAAGGGGACGCTATGATCGATGGCGTACCCAACACGCAATGTTTCTTGGGAATCATACATTGCACTCTAATAATAAAATAATATTATTTTAAATGGTAGTTAAAGCCTAGCTGTTGTGATGGAGGGAATGAATAGAACTAACTACAAAATTATTATATATGTTTGTCAAATATTTTTACTTTTTACAATAAATGTTGGAGGATTAAAAATGCGAAATGCATCCAATTTTAAGCGTAAACATTGTAATATTCTTTAAAAGGTTGATTAACCGCCTTTTGATGGAAAACCACTTTTCAATCAACTTTTTCATAATTTTATGTGTTATATTTGAAAAAATAAAATTCTTCTTTATAATTGGTACATCAAAATTTACTTTGTTTAAATTTTTGGTATTTTTCCGAAAAAGTTCAATTTTTAATGAATAGTGAAAAATGTTGTATTTTAATACAAAACCACATTTTAATCTAATTTATTTATTTGATTAGGTTATCTTTTGAATTTGTTTTAAATTGAAATTATAATATATTTTTTCCATTTAATCAAATAGTGGTCATTGGAATTTATTTCACTTTGAAATTTGACTTAAACTAGTGTCAATCTTTTGATATATATTGTTTCATAAAAACACGCTATTTGTTTTGACAGTGGGAATTAATTATTAAATTAATTAATGATAATTATATGTAATGAATTTTTTAAAATAGACATCATTTTTGAATTCGGAATATCAAATATTGCTTAGGGTGAATTTTTGGTAATTTTCTGAAAAACATCAATTTTTGATGAGTAGTGAAAACACTAAGTGGTACTTATAGAAACAGATTTTCCGTTTAAATGAAAATTTTCCACCTTTGTGTTTTGAATTTAAAAAATCCGACATACATGGTTGTCATTAATAATTAAAATGTGGTTCAATGAGATTAAAATATTTTTTTTGGTGAATAGTAACTTATTATGTTTTTAATCACGATTAGAGGTAATTAGTGTAGTTTAAGGTAAAAATAATGTTTTAATAATATGAAATGACCTATAAACATGTCCTACCCTCATTGGATGAGTCATGGCCGACCAATACAATCCATGGGTAAACTTGGGGACCCCATGGATCCACTTTGGTTGAAAAATGACATAAATACCTTTTTATTTAATGTTAAAATTAAAATGACAGAAACATGAGTCGTTTTACAAAAACAATTTTTAAATGGGGTTATACAAGTCAGAGTTTTGACTATAAAAAGTAATTGGAAATCTAAAAAGATTTCCTACATCATAGTATTTTTTTATAATATTTATACATTATATAAATTAAATTATTTATGACACCATGATGATGCAGCGATGACCTCATTATTTAACGATTAAAATAAAATGGAAAGATAATGTAAACTATAAGACCTACACATTTCCAAAACCTATTGGATGGGTGTATTTCGATCCCTTATCACCTTATCCTATAAAAACATCAATTTGGGACCATTAAAATCCGAAAATAATTCTAAAACAAAGTAACATTTCTTTAATTTCCAAGAGTGCCCCTCCTCTCCTCTTATAAAAGGCCCCCACCTCAACCTCCTTACCCACACTTCCAAAGCCTTTGTCTCAGCCTAACCCTGCCCATTTTGTCTCTCCACACCCCTATATAACTCTTAGAAGCCTCACTTTGGTCATAAGTCTTCCCAAGGAAGCCTTTGATCTCAAACCAAAGGGAGTTACCCCATTTTAAGGTAATGTCTTCACTTGAGTCCTTTTGTTTTATTTTACTTATCCACCCACTAAACTCTTTTTATTCCTTTATTTTGTAACTACACCAGTATCTTAAATATAATAGGATGTTTTTATGTTAATTATTCGAGCTAAACTTACACACACCTTCGTCTAATGGTTAAAGAACATAATGTTTCTGTGGATGGTGAATTACAGCCTCACGAAACGATGATTGTTCAATCTTCTCTTAACACCATTCATGGTGGCCATTAAGATTTCACTATATTTTTATATGATATATAATATTTTTATGTTTTCCTAAATCTTCTGTATTTTTCATTTATGGAATAACTTTATGGATTCCATTATGGGTATACGCGATATCTTCATTTTAGGAAGTGCGGACTACCGCCCCCTCAAAGTGATTTGATTCGTTAATACCATATGTGGTATGTATAAAGGATATATTTAATGATATTATATATGATACCATACTGGAATAAAAATACTATCATGTATCATTATGTTTTAATTCCATTAAATATGAAATAGAAATGGAAGTAGCATTCATGCGTACGTACGGCTTACCGTCTCCATGAACGGTGCATTTCATTTCATAACTCTAAATGTTATGTAATATTATAAATGAATGAATATACTGGATATATATGATACTTACATCATGAATACAATTCAGGATATAATAGATATTTTACCACATGAAAAACTTGTAATTATAAAGAGTTTATTTTTGACTCAAGTACCAATGATCGTTAAAAAGACTCTTACTAACTTAAATAATAACATAGTGTTCATGACATGGTAATAAGTGATATAAAAATAATAATGAACTTGAAAAAGGTTCTTAAGGAAGTATAAATTAACTCAAGTTTATTATTCAGGAGATTAAAGAACGATCGAGTCAAGTCAGACCCGAGGTATTGGATCATACCTCTCTCTTTCTTTTTAAGTACTCTCTTTGATGTCATTTCTTTTAAGCTCATCTTTATTATGATTGGGCTGCTCTTTTATATTAATCCTACTATAATTTTTATATTCATATGGTGAGAAACCCTATATTCTCCCATCAATCCATATTGGATGTTTTGAGTGGCGCCGTTAGGCTGCCGAATTTTCGTAAGAGATCCAACCTCTCTCTTTCTTTTTATGTACACTCTTTTATGTCATTTCATTTAAGATCAAAGTTATTATGTTTGGGGGTGTTCGTTTATATTACACAAACAGAAATTTTTATGTTCATATTATGAGAGACCCTATTTGATCTCATAAATCCATTTTGGGAAGTTTTAAGTGGCGCCGTTTGGCTGCCGAGTTTTCGTAAGGGAATTTTCATCTCACTTTTAGTCCTGTGAGATTTATGCTACATTTGCCACCATTTCCTTTGAGTGGTGTATTTCCTTCCCATTATTATACACTTTTTGTAATATAATAACATTTATCGGTATTTACATATTTATTGTATAATCCTTCTTCAATGGGGTGTATGTTTTGAAAGTTACTCAAGTCTGTAAGGGAACCTTTCACCCTCCTCTTTTTAAAAGACGTATTTTGTTATGTCTTTTAATTCACATACTATTATGTTGGCATATGTTCTTATATATCCTTATTGATGTAAATTTTATGACCATGTGATGAAATACCCTTTTTATATCTCATCAACTCTTTTTCTGAATTTGGAAGTGACGCCGTTAGGCTGTCGAATTTTTATAAGGGAACTTCTTAACCCAATTTTGATTCATTGGGATAAACTTGTACACCTTGAATATTTCGTTATATTTTTATGTGTGAATTTCCTCTGATTGGTTTACACTTAATACCCACTTATATTTTGTGTATTCATTTGTCACACATAATTATGTAACTGATTTATCCTTAATCGAAGGATACCGTCTTTGTATGGGACGTCGTCTCAATCTCCTTTCATTGAGGCACATTTTGTTTTATACACAACTTTATTTTATACGGTTTATAAACCCCTTTGACTTTTTCGTTTATTCAAAAGGAATCTTTTTTCTATGAAGTGTTTACTAAACGACAAAAGGGAATGTTTTTTTCATACGTATGCGACGACAACGACTTCTCTGCCGTCATGACCATTATTTGAGTTTCAGATTCCTCTACAAGCCATACCTTATTTTTAAAAGAAAAATAAATACCATGTTTTACTTTTCTATTATTTGGGTATTGAAAATGGTTTTCATAATTTTTTTATATCAATGTGTTGTATTGATATCATGTTATTGAAAGGTGGAAATGTTATGTTTCTTTTATGCATGTTTTATGTGATAAGATTATGTTATGGTTCTTGGGCATTGTTATGAAGACGGGTGGTTCCGTGTTAAACTAAGGGCAGGTGATCCCGATATAGCTCTCCAATGAATTGGGTAACACGAAGGAGTGAAACGTTAATGTTTCTCCGAAGAGATTTAGGGAATATACTATGGTGGGTATTCCAAACGTAACCAAGAGGGTTACTCCCTACGTAAGAATGTTATGAATGCCTCAAGTTACCTTTTATGTCTTATTATTTCTATGATTTATTAATGATTTTATATTTTTATGTTTTATGGGTAAAGTATGATTTCATTCTTATGTATATATGAACTCATGTTTCCTTTGCATATTTTTATAACCGTTACTGAGCTTTTTATGCTCATCCCATGTTTTTTTTGAAATGTTTTTCATCGGTCAAGGGAAAGGTACATGATTTGATGATAGTGTCAAGGAAGTGTCAAGAAAGAATCCATTATTTATTTTTAATTATGTTTCCGTTGATGGGAAAAAATGAATACTATATTTTATGTAACCACTTTCTTTAAATGTGGAATGTAATGCATGTTTTATGATCTAATCCTCTAAATATCCAAACCTGAAAAGATCCTCAATGTGTAATCTTGTAATAAATCAAGATTAAGTAAAGTTTAAGACTGTGGCCTTATAGTTGGTATCAGATGTCGGTTTATATAACTTTAGAGGTTAGGGAATTCTTTAAGCATAAGTGACATTACAATAATGGTTACGATTGTTTTAGATAAAGTGAATGAGTAAGTATATCTTAGTGTTTATCTTCCTCATTAGTACATGATTGTTTTGATGATATACTCACACTGACATTTTTTGTTTTAGTAAATGGCTTGATCTAGCAGGCACCAAACTGACAATAGTTTTGAAGGAAATTGTGGTGGTTCTCGGATTAAGAGACTGGATGAAATGGGGGATTCAATGAGGAAACTCATGGTTGTTCTAAACCAACTATCCAGGAGTCATGATCAACCACTTGTACCTTGGTATGTTCTGTAATGCATCATGTACGAGATGACCAATCGATGTGGAAGTTCATGTAATAATTATAAAGGTAACCATTAGGGTTTATATGATCCTTACTTTTGAGGTAATTATAGGTAATTATATGTTATGATGGAAAATGAAAGGCATGAGATAAACTTGAGGTTAAAATATGTTATGATTATTTTTGAAGATTTTATCTCTTTTTGGGGAATGATTGGAGAATTATATAGTTTGGAAAAAGGACAACACGCAGACCATGTGACAACCCGTCGTGTTGGACAAAGCTGCGGGAATCGAACCCACAACCAAAGTGCAACTGGTATTTATCGCCTACCACTGGTCTACGTGAAGTACCTGGTTAGTATGACTTATTATTTTTAGTTAGGTGACATTATGAATTAAGAGTAAGTTGATTTTGGGTTATTTATGAAAATGATTAACCTATCATGGAGGATATGTGATTAGGTTAATTACTTTTCAATAGAAGACTTTAGAAGAAACTGATGATGTTTGGAGATAAATTTTACGATTTAACTTGGAGGACTATGTGACTAAATCCTTCAAATATTTGGGTTTCAATCTTAGTTTGGTTTACTTTGAAGAATTTTATGGTCAAATTTTTTATCGAATGGTCCTCGTTGAACTTTGGGTTCTGTTGGACAAATTTTGGAGATTTAGAATAGATTTTCTTTTTATAAAGGGCTGTCCTTTTCTGGATTATCTGATCTTGTACTAACATTTTTGGTTTTGGTTTTGGTGAGAGTCTAAATACATGGGATGTATATAGTTCTCTTTTGTGGATTAGGTGATTCTCTCGAAGTTGATTGTAGCTCTCTTAATGTGAACAAGTCATCCTAAATACTCGTCTTTTGGAGAAAATATGAGTTTGATTAAGGAATCTTGTAAAAGTTGAAAGTCTACGTGACAAGTTAGTATGTTTCATTTTGACTTAGTTAAGCTCAAAAATAAATTCCTCAATGAATAGTAACTTAAAAAAATGTTGTCTGTTAACTTTTCCTACTGGGGAATCTAATATCATTTAACCCATCACAAGTTTGTGATTTTCTTATGGTTAACTTTCTCCTAGACATGTTTACTATCACTCTCCATCAGAACATGACCCTTTGTTTTTTCCTCCATGTCCATATTTTCATACTTGGAATCCTAGTATGGGTTAACTCATTTGACCTTTGTAATATTCTTTCTTTATATTAAAGTTATTGTTTTACTAACTCTTGTTCCGATGTGGGATTTTCAATGAAGTTTCCAAGCCCAATTTTAAAATTGCGAGGACACAATTCCTAAAATGGGGGAAGGATGTAACATCCCAGGTAAATAAAGAGTATGACATTTTCACATTTATCCATATTTGTGAAAAAAATAATAATATAACTTTAAAGGGGACGCTATGCTCGATGGCGTACCCAACACGCAACAACGAGTTTCTTGGGAATCTTACATTGCACTCTAATAATAAAATAATATTATTTTAAATGGTAGTTAACTCCTAGCTGTTGTGATGGCAGGACTGAATAGAACTAACTACAAAATGATTATATATGTTTGTCAAATATTTTTACTTTTTACAATAAATGTTAGAGGATTAAAAATGCCAATGAATCCAATTTTAAGCATAAACATTCTAATATTCTTTAAAAGGTCGATTAACCGGATTTTGATGGAGAACCTCTTTTAAATCCATGTTTTGATAAATTTATGTGTTATATTTGACAAAATAAAATTCTTCTTTATAATCGGGACATCAAAATTTAATTTGTGTACATTTTTGGTATTTTTCTGAAAAAGTTCAATTTTTAATGAATAGTGAAAAATGTTGTATTTTAATTCAAAACCACTTTTTAATCTAATTTATTTAAATGATTATATTATATTATGAATTGGTTTTAAAGTGAAATTATAATATATTTCTTCCATTTAATCAAATAGTGTTAATTGGAATTAATTTCACTTTGAAATTTGACTTAAACTAGTGTCAATCTTTTGATATATATTGTTTCATAAAAACACGGTATTTGTTCTGACAGGGGGAATTAATTATTAAATTAATTAATGTAACTTATATGTTATGAATTTTGTAAAATATAAATCATTTTTGAATTCGAAATATCAAATATAGCTTAGGGTTAATTTTTGGTAATATTCTGAAAAATTTCAATTTTTGATGAATAGTGAAACCACTAAGTGGTACTTATAAAAATTGATTTTCCGTTTAAATGAAATTTTTCCACCTTTGCGTTTTGAATTTCAAAAATCCGACATACATGGTTGTCGTTAAGAAATAAAATGTGGTTCAATGGGATTAAAATATTTTGTTTGTGAATAGTACCTTATTATGTTTTTAATCGCGATTAGAGGTAATTAGTGTAGTTTAAGGTAAAAATAATGGTTTAATATTATTAAATGACCTAGACACATGTCCTACCCACATTGGATGAGTCATGGCCGACCAAGAAAATCTATGGTTCAACTTGGGGACCCCATGGAGCTACATTGGTTGGAAAATGACATAAATACCGGTTTATTTAATGTTAAAATTAAAATGACACAAACATGAGTTGTTTTATTAAACAATTTTTAAATGGGGTTATACAAGTCATAGTTTTGACTATAAATAGTAATTTGAAATATAAAATGATTTCCTACAACAGAGTAGTTTTTTTATAATTTTTAGACATTAAATAAATTAAATTATTTATGACATCATGATGATGCAGCGATAACCTCCTTATTTAACGATTTAAATAAAATGGAAAGGTAATATAAAATCTAATACTTACACTTGTCCAAAACCTATTGGATGGGTGGATTTAGAACCCTTATCACCTTATCCTCGAAAAACATCAATGTGGGACCATTAAAATCCGAAAATCATTCTAAAATAAAGTAACATTTCTTTACTTTCCAAGAGTGCCCCTCCTCTCCTCTTATAAAAGGCCCCCACCTCTACCTCCTTACCCACACTTCCAAAGCATTTGGCTCGGACAAACCCTGCCCATTTTGTCTCTACAAATCCCTTTATAACTCTTAGAAGCCTCAATTGGGTCAGAAGTCTTCCCAAGGAAGCCTTTGAGCTCAAACCAAAGGGAGTTACCCAATTCAAAGGTAATGTCTTCACTTGAGTCATTTTGTTTTATTTCCCTTATCCATCCCCTAAACTCTTTTTATTCCTTTATTTTGTAACAAAAACAGTATCTTCAATATACTAGGATGTATTTAGGTTAAGTATTCGAGCTACACTTTCACACACCTTCTTCTAATGGTTAAAGAACATACTGTTTCTGTGGATGGCGAATTACTGCCTCACGAAACAATGATTGTTCAATATTCTCTTAACACCTTTCATGGTGGCCATTAAGATGTCACTATATTTATATATGATATATAATACGATTATTTTTACCTTAAGCTTCTGTATTTTTCATTTATGGAACATCTTTATGGCTTCTATTATGGGTATACGCGATATCTTCATTTTAGGAAGTGCGGACTACCGCCCCCTCAAAGTGATTTGATTCGTTAATACCATATGTCGTATGTATAAAGGATATATTTAATGATATTATATATGATACCATACTGGAATTAAAATACTATTATGTATCATTATGTTTTAATTCCATTAAATATGTAATAGAAATGGAAGTAGCGTTCATGCGTACGTACGGCTTACCGTCTCCATGAATGGTGCATTTCATTTCTTAACTCTAAATGTTATGTAATATTAATAATGCACGAATATACTGGATATATTTGATATATATGATATCAACATCATGAGTATAATTATGGATATAATGGATATTTTACCACATGAACAACTTTTAATTATAAAGAGTTAATTTTTGACTCAAGTACCAATGATCGTTAAAAAGACCGTTATTAACATAAATAATAACATAGTGTCCATGACATGGTAATAAGTGATATAAAAGGAATAATGAACTTGAAAAAGGTTCTTAAGGAATAAGATATAAACTCAAGTTTATTATTCAGGATATTAAATAACGATTGAGTCTAGTCGGACCCGAGGTAAGGGATCCTACCTCTCTCTTTATTTAAGTACTCTCTTTTATGTCATTCATTTTAAGCTCATCTTTCTTTTTATTGGGATGTTCTTTTATATTACTCCTACTGTAATTTTTATTTTCATATGGTGAGAAACCCTTTATTCTCTCATCAATCCATTTTGGATGTTTTGAGTGGCGCTGTTAGGCTGCCGAATTTTCGTAAGAGATCCAACCGCTCTCTTTCTTTTTATGTACTCTCTTTTATGTCATTTATTTTAAGCTCATATTTATTATGTTTGGGGATGTTCGTTTATATTACTCATACTGAAATTTTTATGTTCATATTATGAGATACCCTATTTTATCTCATAAATCCATTTTTGGAAGTTTTAAGTGGCGCCGTTTGGCTGCCGAGTTTTCGTAAGGGATTTTTCATCTCACTTTTAGTCCCGTGAGATTTATGCTACATTTTCCACAATTTCCTTTGAGTGGTGTATGTACATCCCATTATTATACCCTTTGTGTAATATAATTTCATTTATGGGTATTTACATATTTATTGTATGACCATTCTTCAATGGGGTGTACGTTTCGAAAGTTACCCAAGTCGGTAAGGGAACCTTTCACCCTTTTCTTTTTAAAATACTTATTTTGGTATGTCTTTTAATTAACATACTATTATGTTGGAATATGTTCTTATATATCCTTATTGATGTAAATTTTATGACCAAGTAATGAGATACCATTTTTATCTCTCCTCAACTCTTTTTCTGAATTTGGAAGTGACGCCATTTGGCTGTCGAATTTTTGCAAGGGACCTTTTTATCCCAATTTTGATTCCTTGGGATAAACTTGTACACCTTGAATATGTCATTCTATGATTATGTGTGAATGTCCTCTGATTGTTTTACACATAATACCCACTTATATTTCGTGTATTCATTTGTCACACATAATTATGTAACTGATTTATCCTTAATCCAAGGATACCGTCTTTGTATGGGACATTGTCTCAATCTCCTTTCATTGAGACATTATTTGTTTTATACACAACATTCTTTTATACAGTGTAGAAACCCCTTTTACTTTTTGTTTATTCGAAAGGAATATTTTTTCTACGAAGCGTTTACTAAACGACAAAAGGGAATGTTTTTTTCATACGTATGCGGCGACAACGACTTCTCCGCCGTCGTGACCGTTATTTGAGTTTCGGCTTCCTCTACAAGCCATACCTTCTTTTTAAAAGAAAAATAAATACCATGTTTTACTTTTATTTTATTTTGGTATTGAAAATGGTTTTCATAATGTTTTTTTATCAAATTGATGTATTGATATATTGTTATTGAAAGGTGGAAATTCTATGTTTCCTTTATGCATGCTTTATGTGATAAGATTATGTTATGGTTTTTTGGAATTGTTATGATGACGGGTGGTTCCATGATAAACTAAGGGCGGGTGAGCCCGGTATAGCTCTCCAATGCATTGGGTAATGCAAAGGAGTGAAATGTTAAGGTTTCTCCAAAGAGATTTAGGGAATATACTGTGGTGGGTATTCCAAACATAACCAAGAGGGTTACTCCCTACGTAAGAATGTTATGAATGCATCAAGTTACCTTTTATGTCTTATGATTTCTATTATTTATTCATGATTTTATATTCCTATGTTTTACGGGTAAAGTATGATTTCATTCTTATGTATATATGAACTCATGTTTCCATTCCATATTTTTATAACCCTTATTGATCTTTTTATGCTCATCCCAAGTTATTTTGAAATGTTTTTTCATAGGTCAAGGGAAAGGTACATGATATGATGATAGTGTCAAGGAAGTGTCAAGAATGAATCCATGATTTATTTTTAATTATGTTTCCATTGATGGGAAAAAATGAATACTATATTTTATGTAACCACTTTGTTTAAATGTGGAATGTAATGCATGTTTTATAATCTAATCCTCTAAAACTCTAAACCTGTAAAGATCCTCAATTTGTAATCTTGTAATAAATCAAGATTAAGTAAAGTTTAAGGTTGTGGCCTTATATATTATGTCCAATGAATTCCTCATATGAAATGGTTGAAACATAATATAATCACTTATATTAAAACAAGCATATGAAATGTCAATATATTAACCACAACCCATGAATAGTATAAAAATAGGACATCCATAGTCAAAAAAATCTCACTCAATACAATATGGAATATTGTATCAACCACAATCATGAAAAATGAAATATATTGACATATATGAAAATAATTAGTAAAAATATTTTATAGAAATATCTTATTTATATTGAAAACATTTAAATGCCTCACTATTTATAAAAAATCTGTTAAAAAGAGATTTTTGATTCACAGTGTCCCATACCACATTGAATATTTTAAAAGGGATTTTATTGTTAAAACATTTAGATACATATAAATAAATCCTTCACACCATTTTTAAAATTTGTAAATTGATGAAAACGATTTAGAAGTATAAAATTTTTATTTATTTAAAATGATATTTTAGTTAGAGTTCCTAACAAACGGAAAGATGCTTCAATAAAAATAATTGAGGTAATAAAAAATTTATAATTCCATGAGAATAAAGGGATTCATTATATACTATGTCATTGTATAGTATGTGCATAATATAAATGTGAATTAGTGCATAACAACAAAGAGGTCTCAATGGAATGTAAATTGAGATGAAATACCTTATAAAGATCATATCCTTAGGTTAAGGATAAATAAATGACATAACTATGTGGGGAAAACATAAATGCACTCAATATGATTGGATATTTAGTGTAAACCAATTAGAGTACATTCTCACATATTCTTGTAAAAAATACACCACTGACTTGGATGTTCGACTCAATGAATGATAATTGAGTTAAGATTACTTTCATCATGTTCATATCGATTAATTGAGAATTTATCAAAGGAATGATTATGTTATTCGAAACTATATCCACACAAAGGGGAGTTGAAATTACTAAATAAATAAATAAATAGTGATTTCACACATAATCTTGGAGTAAAATAATGAACAAATTTTACGTAATACCCAATGAGAAAAAATTGAAATTAGAAATTCTCGTACTGAATTGGTAACATAAAAAACATACAACCCATGAAATAAGTATCATTAAATGAATATGTAAATACCCATAAATTATATTATATTACTAAAATAATACAATCATGTGACATACATACACCACAAAAAGGAAATAATAGAAATATTTCATGAATCTCACAAGAATAAGAAGTGACATGAAAACCCCTTTCCTTGTACTTTTAATTAGTAGAGTGCAGATTATCCTCCTTATAATGGTGAAATAATATTTATTAAATTATACAATAACCACATAGATAAATATTATATCATATATGAACTTCTAATATTTCATTGTTAATGATATTTCAGTAGTATCATTGTTTTGGGTGTTACCTCATTTTTTTTCCATTATATTTTTTGGTATATAAGTCAAATTTTTATGGATATGATGTATTTTATTCTTATCTAGAGTGATATTATGTTCTTTAAAAATTATTTTAACCATAAAATGAAAATTAGTTTTCAATGGTTGCGATGGAGAATGAAATCTCATCGCGTCTGGGAGACGGTAAGCTGCTGTATGCACGTGTGAAAATATCATTCTATTATTGGTGAATTAGTATGTAATTAGATGGTATATTATATATACGAAATCACAAATAAGTTTTATTTATTATTTAAATCATTTATAGACATTATTAGACCCATCCAATTGAAGTTTTGAATAACAAACTACACAATGATGTGGAGATGGTAAGCCGTATGTAAGAACGTATGGTGACTTTTACATTCATAGGATGGATAGAATATTGATTATGGTTGTACAATATTTTTAATAACATCAAATTATGTATAAGGTAATGAAATTTTTATTTTGGTATCGAATAAACAATAAAATAGGATGTGTAAGAAGAAAAGAACTTTTAAAGAGGTGATGAAATTATTACCTCTAGTTTAGGTACATCCTTTGGATTTGATCAAAATATCTCCTTAAGATGGATTTATGATCAAATTAAGGCTACTATGATAAATTTAGGGATCTTTTGTAGATATTTGAGTAGTGGTTGAATGATAAAAATATATTTTTAAGTGGGAAATTAAGAGAAGGAAACTCCCGTTTTATAAGAGAGATGAGGGATATTTTAGGAAAAGATTGAAATATTATTTTATTATACACTCATATTTGGTTTGTAATGGTTACAAAATTATTTATTTAAAGATAAATGTGGTGATGAGTCGAAAAACTCTCAACCAATATGTTTTAGAAAGGTTTAGGTCACTATATTAACCTTATCATTTAGATTCAACTCTTAGTTAAATAGTTTAACTTTTACCATGTATTCTTGTATTATTATAATAAATGGTTAATAAACATACTATAACATTCCAAGAAAACCCCAAGTGGTTCATTATTGATATAGATAACCATATCTATGTCCTTTGGAAGAATATTATATTTTTAGGAATATTATATCAATTAATAATCTAGTATTTGTTTTAAAAACACTTTTATTTCAATTTTGACAATATTTACAGTTTGGTTTTTGTAGATGTCATAACAACCTTATCCCTTCAAAAAAAACTTATTTCATCAACACTTACATGTCATATTAACATTGAATTTTTTTGGAATACATCTGAAGTCTAAATTTAAAATTATATTTATATGTATATTATCAATTATCTAAATCATTCAATAATAAAGTAATTATCGAATTATCATTGTGTCATAAATAAATATTATTATTTATCTATAAAAATTATAAATAAAATACCATTATGTTGAAAATATTTTTTAATTTGTAATGAATATTTCCAGACAAATTTATCTTATGTATAACCCTATATTAAAAATGGTTTAGTTATTAAACATTGAATTTAATACTTTTAACTCTTCATTAAATTAAATAATATTAAATGTAAAAATCAAATCCAAGTGGATAAAAAGGTAAATATTTTATTCATAAGGTTTATTTCTATAGAAATTAATTTATCTAATAGAATTAGTACATGTCTTAGGGTAATTATATTATCATTTTTACCTTTAATTACCCTATTTACTTTTAACCATGGGAAATAAAATTGAAAACATACTATTCACCAAAAATTACATTCATTCTATTCATCCATATTTTAATAGCTTATTTAAACCATGTCTCTATTATTTTTGAAATTCAATTCACAGAGGTGTTAAAATTATATTTTATGTAAGTTTTCTAACTGGCATAGAAGGTGACAAAAAGACATTAAAAAGTTCAATAAAATTTTATACATTTAATTTTTATTATAAAATGACTCCAATGAATTAATGTGAACTTATATTGGTATTATATATCTTTTTTATTTATAATAAATTTAATAAAATAAATAATTTTCTAAATAAAAAGTAGGTTCTAAACAATAAAGTAGTGTTTTACACTATTCATCAAAAAATAAAAGTTTTCAGAAAAATACCAAACATTCACCAAAACCACATTTTGATATTCCAAATATAAAAATGATCTGTATTTCACAAAATTAAATTCATAGAAGTTGTATTAATTAATTAAAAAAATTGTTGTTGTTAAAACCAGAAAGTGGGGTTTTGAGGTTTAAAAACTATCAAATGATTGCTCTGTGTTTATGTCCTATTTAAATGTACAATCATTTTCAATGGACAAAATTGGATTAAATGTATAAAATATAATCTAATTATACAAAAAACAATTCAAATTCATAATTTAACACCCTAAAGAAGTTTGATTAAAAAAGTTGTTTTCAAATAAATTTTAGTATTTTTCACTATTCATCAAATTATAAAATTTATTAGAAAAGCATAGAAAATTTATCCAAAATAAATTTTTAGTTATTGATTCTAAATAAGAAGTATAGTTTCTCAAATTGAGTATTTAAAAGTGTCACATATTATATTTAAAGAGGTTTCACCATTAAAAGGTGGTAAAATTGCATTTTTTTGAAAAATAAATATTTTATCCGAAAAATTGAATTTGTTCTTATATTATGTCTAAGAAACACATAATATGGATGTTAATATTATATGGAGTATATAAAATTCCAAATCCATTTAATACTATCCATAATTTTTTTTGAATAGTTATTTTGATATGTTGTGGTACTGTCAAACTTGGTATGAGATACTTTAAATAAAATAACTTACTATGAAATCTTGGGGGGTTACGTTCATCCCCCCATTTGGAAATTTCATCCCCAAAATTTTAAAATTTGGCAAAAGAACTTCATTAAATATCCCACATCAGAAAATAGTCAATAAAATTATAAGTTTAAAATAAATAAACATAAGTAAAAAGGTCACCCGAGATTACCCTTACTAGGATTCCATGTAGGAAAACATAGATATGGAAGATAAAGAAAGTGTCAAGCTCTAGTAGAGAGTGATAGAAAACATGATCAGAAGAAAGTTAACAACAAGAAAATAAAAAAATGTGATGGATTAAACATTCATTAGCTTCTCATTAGGAAAAGTAAATGGACAATTTTTTGTTTGAAGTTTCATTTCATAAAGTTGAGAAATTTATTTAAGAGATTGACTAAGAACATAAAGATATACAATTAATTTTTAAGTAGAGTTTCATCCTTTTAAAAAACATTACCAATAATCATCTATTCTCCAAACAATAAGTGTTCAAAATGACTTGGTCACACCTAAATCACTAGAATAATCTTCTAGAGAATCACATAATCCATAAAGGAGGAACTACATTTTACCTTTTTTAGATAATAAAAAAAACCAAATGGTTAGTAAAATATCAGATGATCATGAAATGGATAATCTTTTATAGAATAATATAGTAATATTAATTTCCAAAATTAAACAAACAATACTCAATGATCAATAAAACCCATTCAATAAACTATTGTCTCTAAAATACTTCAATATAATCCAAACTAATATTGAAACCCAAAACTCAAAAGAATTTAATCACATAGTATTTTATAGTAAATCATAAAATTTATTTAAAAATAACATCCGCAACTCTCAAAGTATAAAATAGAAGGGTAATTGACAAAATAACATATTTTCATCAATTGGTTAATAATTTCCCTTAATAACCTGAATCTTAATAAAAACATCGATTATTTCTAAATAAAAAAAATAAACCATTACTCCACAAATGAAATCCTATAGTTTTCTATTTTCCTTATGCATATTGTTTCCCAAACAGAGAAATCGTCTTTGAAAATAAAATTTATCACATAATCACCAAATCACATTCCAATAATAAGGATATTCATTTGATAAAACATAAGATACAAAATATAATTATTATTCATCAATAAAATCATTTACCAAAAAAGAAATAGCCACACTATTTGTGGAATTCATGTTCTCCAATGCTATTCGATAAATCCCAGTCGCACATTGGATAGAGTTCGAATCCCACAGCTTTGTCTAACACGACGGGTTTTCACATGGTTTTGGTGTTGTCTTTTTTGAAAATCTATATTTCATAACATTCCCAATTTGAGATATATTCCTCAAAATCATGATAACTTAATTTAACCACAAATGATTTCTCAAACCTCGTATTTTTATCCTTAAAATTAATTATATTTATTTTCCTCAAATTCAAGGATCATAAAAACAAATATGGTTCTTTAAAAATATATCCACCAAAGAAAACATAATTCATCCTCAAATAGCATTTTCACATAAAAAACAGCAGGTTTGCACATATAAAAAAATTTCATCACATTTAATCTCATCCACAAAGAGAATTAATAATTTTAAACATTTCTCCATCCATTTTTTACCACATAGGTTCTTCCTTGACAAAATTGTTATCCTATTGAATAGGGAATTGACTCGGGTAATTCCTTGGTCCCCTACATTTTATGGAAAATTAATGTAAATGTATTCTTAGGATCATTATTGTTTTCATCCCTAGTTATCTTTATCTTTCTTCAGCAATTATTTAATTTATATATTTATTTCATGTAAATAAAGCATTTCTTTGTTCCATTGAGACACTTTAATGGGTGTCTCCTTCCACATTTTCTGCGTGTTGGAAATTGAGATTTCTTTTCTCCATAGTATCCATTGCTTGAGATCTTATCATTATACACATTTTGCATCTTTTTTCAGTTTGGGATTTAGTTAATATATATATATTTTATCTTATTCTTATAATCCTTCTTCGACCTTAACACTATATCTTTTATGCCTATCAACATTCAATTTAGTTGCTCATCTCTACCATCATGCACACCTTGTACACCATGTTAATTTTTATTGTGAAATACTTTAAATCTATCCATTTACAAAAACCTGAAAGCATAGAGTGAGTAACAAGAGACATAAATCATTTAGTGAATATCATTACAGCTTATATTCAATCTAAAACACCTTAGTATTAACCAAGGTAAATTATTCCCATATTATGTTAAAATACTTCAAATATGTTTGTAAAGAAAATATGAAATAACCTAATCATGTCCCTTGGGAGTATCATAACCAAGAGTGCAGCAATGCCCATTGTGAGGCACCAGTTCCCATTCGAGTCAAGGTCAAAGTAGTGTTTTCAGGTTTTACCCCTAGGTACATATGTTCTAGAGTAGCCTCTATTTTCTCGTATCAAGATAGGGATGTATTTCTGGGAAAGCCCACATAATATTTTCATTACCAATTTTTTTGGATGAACATATATACCAATCATCAATGTCTATCTTAGGGTAGTGATTTTTAATCATATTTTTTTCTAAATCTAGCTTCAAAGGTTTGAACTAAATTTCTTCTGATACCAACTGTAACGCCCAGAACCTAGTTACTAAGAGTTGGTGCATTATTACATAACATTTGGATGATCATAATAGATTATGTCTTGACAATATGATTTGTTTAGTATCCATGGATGTTCTATATATATACATAATTTTTACATTACATCAAAAAATGAAAAAAAAAATTGTGTTCCCTTTAAACACACTCATATCCCTTAGCCTATTCCTATAGGTAAACCGTAATATACTTCTTCACATATTGGAAAAAATTAAACATATAGAGGGGTGAGCTCAGATGCTCAGTAAGGATAACAATATAGCAGAAACTATCATAAACATGAACAAACATTTAAGTCAATGTATAAGACTAAAAGACAAGCCTTTTAAACATAAAAATCAGCATAATATGACAAAGATAAATCAAATAATTCCATTTACTTATTCACATGGATATTTTACTAGTCAAATAATCACATGTATTATCAGTAGCCAATTTCATAAGGATGGAAAGCATAATTTCGTACATCATGACCACATATTCAAGGCCTCATTCCAAGACTACAAATAAGATTTTGTGACAGCCTTATTCAAAGACACTATATTGTCTAATTAGAAATACCGATGCATCGAGGAGATATAGAGGGATCAACCCATTACATACTACGTCCAATGCATTCCTCATATGAAAAAGTTCAAACATAATCTAAAAATTTGTTTTAAAACTAGCATACAAGATGTCACTATTTTAACCAAAAACCATGAATGGTTTAAAAATAAAACATCCATAGTGAACCATAACTCATTAAATACAATATGGAAGATTTTATCAAACACATTCAAGAATAATGAAGGATATTGACGTAAATAAAAATAATCAGTAATGCTATTTGACCGAAATATCCCCTTTTCTGGAAAAACATTTAAAAGTCTCACAATTTATCAAGAAGATGTTAAAAATAGATTTTGAATCAATGTGACCCATACTAATTTGAATGTTTTAAAAGGAATTATAATTTTAAATCATTCAATCCCATATAAATAAATCCTTAACAACATTTTTAAAACATGGAAATTAGTGAGAATGATTTTGAAGAATAAATCATTACAATAATTAAAATGATACTTTAGTTAGGGTTCCTAACAAAATGAGAGTTTCTTGAATACAACTATTTGAGGTAATATAAAATTATAATATCATTGGAATAAAGGGATTCATTATATAAAATGTCAAAGTATAGTATGTACACAATATAAATGTGAATTGGTGCATAACAACAATGTGGTATCAATGAAATATAAACTGAGATGAAATTCCATATATAGACCATATGCTTACATTAAGGATAAATCAACAACATAAATATGTATGAAAAATATTAATACAATCAATATAATTATATCTTTATTTTAATTAAATCAGATTAAATTCCAACATATTCTTGTAAAAACAACACCAATGACTTGGATGTTTAACTCAATGAATGAAAATTTAGTTTATATTTATCTTATCAAGTTCATATCGATGACATGAGAATTATTCAATGGAGTGATTATGTGTATAAAAAGTATAAAAAAATAAAAGGGAGTGGAAATTACTTCATGAATAAATAAATATTTATTTTCAACATATTCTTGGTGTCAAATAATCAATAACGCTTGTGTAAAACAAAATTAATAGAAATCATAATTAAAAATTCCCCTAATGATTTTGTAATATAAAAAACATACCACCCATGAAATAATAATCATTAAATGAAGATTTAAATACCCATAAATTAAATTATATTACACAAAGAATAAAATCATGGGAAGTACATACACCACACAATAGGAAATAGAGGCAATATAGCATGAATCTCACAGGAATACGATTTGAGATGAAAACCCCTTACTATAACTTTTACTTTGTAGATTCTAGATTATCATTCTACATAATGGTGAAATCATAGTTATTTAATTATAAAAGAACCACATACATAAATATTATATCATATATGATATTCTAATATTGTATTGTTAATGATATTTCAGTATTATCATTGTTTTGGATGTTAACTTGTTCGTTTTACTTTATATGTTTTGTTACATAAGTAATGTTATTTATGGATAGTATGCATTTGATTCATATCCATAAAGATATTAAGAAATTTAAACATTATTTTTAATCATAAAATGAAAATTATTCTTGAATGTTAATGATGGGAAATGAAATCTCATCACGTCGTGGAGTCGGTAACCCGTACATACACATGAGTGACAATATCATTCTATTCGTGGTGAAATAATTTGTAATTGGATGGTATATTATATATACAGAATTATTAAGATGTTATATTTATTATTTATATCAGTTATACTCATTATTATGACCATCAAAATAGTGTAGTGTTGAAAAAAAACTACACCACGACGTGGAGACGGTAAACTATACGTATGCACGTATGGTGACTTTTTCATTCATAGGATGGATAGAATAATGAATATGGTTGTACCATATTTATAATAACATCAAAATATTTATAATATTCTGGATTTATTTTTTTGGTATGGAAACATCAATAATAGAGGAAGCGGATGGAGTAAAGAACTTTGAAAGAGGTGATGATATTATTACCTCTTCTTCGGGTGCATCCTTTTGATTTGATCAAAGTGTCTCCATAGGATGGATTTATAATAAAAGTAAGACCTTTAGTTTTATGTGAGGGTAGTTGGGAGGATATTTGAGTAGAGGATGTCCGAGCCAAATGCATTTGGAGGTGTGAAATTAAGAGAAGGGGAAGAACCCTTTTTAAGAGAGGTGAGGGTCATTTTAGGAAAAGTTTGAAATATTATTTTATTATACAATCATATTCATTTTATAATGAAACAAAAAATACTTATTTAGTGTATACAGTGGGGAATGGTCCAAAATATCTCAGCCAAATAGGTTTTATATAGGTTTAGGTCACCTTATTAACCTTATCTTTTAGATTTAACTCATAGTTAAATAGTTCAACTTTTATCATGCATTCTTGTATTATTATAATAAATGGATAATAAACTTCCTATAACAAGCCAAAATAAACCCATGTGGTTATTTATTGATATATATAACCTTCTCTATGTCCTTTTGCCGAATATTATTTTTTTAGGATTATAATATCAATCAATAATATAGTATTTGTTTTTTAAACTCATTTATGTCAAATTTGACACTATTTAGTATTTGGTTTTTTTGAAAGTCATAAAAACATTATCACTTCAATAAATAATTGTTTAATTAACCCATATATGTCATATTAACCCAAAAAATTCATGGAATATATCAAAAGACACATTTTACAATTATATTAATATTTAATATATCAATTATTTAAATCTAGCAAACATAATGTAATTATCACATTATCATTGTGTTATAAATAAATTTAATTATTTAATGTCTAAAATTTATAAATAAAATACAATTATATTTAAAATATTTTAATATTTTATAATTAATTTTTATAATCAAATTTATCTTATGTATTACCCTATATTTGAAATGGTTTAGTTTTTAATCATTGAATTTAACACTTTTAACTCTTCTTTATATAATGTAATAATAAATGTTCTAATATAATTAATGTGGATAAAAGGATAATATGTTATTCCTAAGGATGAATTTGGTCTAAATAAACTTATCCAATTGAATTATTACATGTGTTAGGGTAATTATAATATCATTTTTACCGTTAATTACCCTATTAACTTTTAACCATGGTAAATAAAATTGAAAGGTTTTTATTCACCAAAAATTACTTCCATAATATTTATCCACATTTTACTTACTGAGGTAAACCATGTCTTTTTTATTTTTTAAATTCAATTCACAGAAGCTATAAATGAACATTTTATGAAAATTTGTAAATGTGTCTTGAAAGTGGGTAAAAGGCATAAAAGGTTCAATAAAATTTTATAAATCTAATTTTTATTATAAAATTACTCCAATGAATTACACAAAACATATATTTTTATTGTGTATCTATTTTGAAAGAAAATAAATTTAAATAAAGTAAATCATTATTTAAATAAAAATTTGGTTTTAAACAATAACACAATGTTTTTCATTATTCATCAAAAATTATATGTTTTCTGATAAAAAAAAGAATTCACTAAAAGGTAATTTTGATATTCCAAAGCCAAAATGTTGTCTATTTTACCAAATTCAAATCATATAATTTGTATTAACAAATTTAAAAAAAATATTCCTATTGTCAAAACTAGACAGTGGGTTTTTGAGATGTATAAATTATCAAAAGATTGATATGTGTTTATGTCCAAATTAAATGAAAAATTACATTCAATGACCAACAATTGATTAAATGATAAAAAAATAATCTAATTATACATAAAAACAATTAAAATGTATAATTTTAGACTCTAAATAATTTTGATTAAAATCGTTGTTTTCAATTTAAATTTTTTATTTTTCACTATTTATCAAAATATGAAAGTTATCAAAAAAGCACCGAAAATTAATTAAAACTAAATATTTATCTCTTACTTCTATATAAGAAGTGTATTTTGTCAAATTTAAAATATAAAGGTTTCAAATAGTGGATTTAAAAAGCCGACTCCATTAAAAGGCGGTAAAATTTCAATTTTTTTTGAAAAATACTTCTTTTATCAGAAAATTTGAATTTTTTCTTATATTACGTCTATAAATCACATAATATGGATGTTAAAATTTTATTAAGTATATAAAACTCAAAATTCCATTAATAATATTCATAACCTTTATTTTTGAAGGGCTAGATTGGTAAGTCGTGGTGCACTCGAACTAGATGTGAATTACATTTATGAAGATAACTTACTATGAAATAATGGAGTGTTACAAAAAAATTATATAGAATTTTATTTCAAAATTTAATATCCCATTGAGGGTACCAAAAAACACTCACCATTAACCTTATCTCTAATTCTATGTATTTATTATTTGATAAATAAATAGGAAACATGGTTTCTGATCTATATGGGTGTAACTAATCTCATGAACTCTATATAGTACTACAAGACTATTTTTTAATTAAAATAGTATAAATTAATATAATACCATTTGGTATAATATGAAGGGGGATACCTATCAATGTGTGGGGAGGGGGTACCTTAGTGGTAAAATTTGATATAGTCATTTCACTATTTTCAATATTTTCAGGATTTTCTTCTTATTTTTGTTTATATAAGGATAAAATACTAATAAAAACAATATTTATTATGATTATGATATGAATAATAGACAATTAATGTAAATAATTGGATAAATGATTAAAAAGTTTCATAATAATAATGTAATTGAGCTGCTTCATCCTTGGTGATTGACGATTATTATCCCAGTTCCCACATAAATATTTCTTTATTAATTATGATTCAATTGATGGATGGAGAATTAATATGGTCCAAAAATCTTAAAATAATTTTATATTCAATTAAAAGGGAAATATAACAAAGACATGTGGATCCTTTGAATGATTGAACATTCCTCTATCTTCCTTAGGAGTCACCATGTGGAAACATGTCATATGAAATTTTATTCTATAAAGAAAGACCCTCGTTGGGTGGATATCTAATTATTAGTGATATCATAATCAGTTTCTCATCACTTTAGTATCTATGGATGTGTTAAAAAATTCACTACACCAAGAAAACAACATTAATGACCCTTTTGAAAAGATTTTTCATTTCTCTAAATATTCCTTGATAATCTCAATCCATCTATGAGACCCAAATAGCCTAATATTTATCCATGCATTATATCCATTGAATCTAATGTTAATTTCATTCAATAAACCTCTAATACAACTCATTTTTGTCAAACGTTTCATCTTAAAATAAAAGGAATATTATATTTATATATAGATTTAATAAACTATATCATGAAATAGTGGTAATTATCATGAATGAATATAAAGCCTACCATAATGATATGGTTCTTTATAGAAAAATCCTTGTATAAAAATTTAAATATTGGAATAATTCTTCACATCTATGATATACAATCCCATGTTATAGTATATCTATTTGGATGTCAAAGTTGACACTTTTTATTTGCATTACTATGAGAAAAAAAATCACATTTCATGGCTTAATATGGGGTAAATCATAATCTTATAGTGTGGAACATTTTTATGGTGTATTTTCATTCATCATTAAAAATAACACCACATTAAAATATCAAGGGCGCCCTATTATAGTGAAATATGTTACTCAAAACTCCTTAAGAACAACATCATAGATTAAACAATGTTTTATAATCATACATTGATATCACGTATCAAAATCTATCATAAGTTAGAATGATGAAAAAAACATAAAAATTTCTTTAATAATATGTTCATTTTTGTGTTTTAGATATATATATATATATATGAGTTTATATGCATATTTTTTACACATGATGATTTTCTTATTTTTATTCAATATTTTATAACGATATGACTATAAAAAATTTTAGAATGATTCATAAAATATTCAAATTGAATCTTACAAAAGTATATAGTAATATAAAAATTTTATAATAATGTGTTTTTTATATATGTAGGCACTTCTTACATAAGTAGGAACGTCTTAGGTAAGAGATTAAATCGTACTGAATTATAATAATATAAGAGTTTATTCATATATCAAATATTTGGTATTATAATAGAGTTTAATAATACTATAAAATATTGTAATTGTAGATCAGTATTTCATTATATGTATGATGTTATGAAATATACAATGTTGGTCAAGGTTCATATGTAATTGGAATTGGGTTATGTTTTATATATAAAAAATGTTTTTGTTGATGTTTTCACATATTTATAGTATCATATATGTATTATATTTGAGTGAATAAAATTTTAATTAATGAATTTATTACATCTGTATATGATATTTCAACAATGAAAGAAATCTTACATATTTTGTTAGATAATATGTGTGAATTTGGAATCATAGTAACTCTTATGTTCTAATCATTTTTGAGAAATATATTAAGAAAATTTTGAGAATTGGAATTTTAGATATTCTTGAATGGGGTTTTACATTGATTATTTAAGACATAAAATTTATCATGGTTAATTTTTATGGATGTAAATGATATTTCAGGTATTTCTGATAATATTTAAAAATATTACCATATTTAAGAAAGATTTAATTTGGTCATGTAGTTTGATGGTTACATATTTTTGTAACGATTGATATGGATATCATTGAAGGAGTTTATATCTAAATATTTTATATATTATATCTCAACTGTTAGATATAGAGTGACTTCACATATGATCAACTAGATATATGTGATATAGAAATAAAAAAATATTAATGATTAATCGTAGATCATAATTAACTGAAACATCATTACTTAATTAATACAAATGTTTATATTGTTAATCATGAAAATTATATATAAGTAAGAGAATTTGTTTTTTCTATTTCTAACACAACATCCTCCATTATGGTCAAATATATATTTCATGATTTATAATGTGGATATATTTTTATTATTTATTTTTCATTATTCGATATTTTATTGTGTCTTATACTATACACTATATACAAGAGCTTCATTTATATTCGTTTTGATAATTTATTCAAGTAAACTTTTAGTGTACCATATGTGGTTTTAATTTGTGTTTATAATTCATATAAATGAGAGATTAAGAAAATCTGTTGAACCATTGTACAAAGAAAAAATTATGTGATATCATCCATGAGAACCCTCAGAATGTGGTCATAATCAAAATCACTAAAATCACATCGATTTTTTATAGAGCATACTAGAAGTGGTTCTTATATAATTGAAGCTCTAAAAAAATCTTCTGTTCCACTCTATATATTTTTATATAAAAGACAATACTACAATAATTAAATAAATTAAATGTTTTAATTACTTAAGGAGAGGGATATTATAAAATATCATGATATTTAATAACACAATTCACCCCTTCTAAATTCATCGTTGAATAGTTATTAGACAGCATATTGTATGAGATTATAGATTTATGGATTTCTAAAATTTTACTATTTAAATTACATAAATATAATTTCAATTTCTATATTGTCAGATATTAGGGAATTTATGTATATGGATATAGAACTAGACAACAATAGAATTAATTATGGTTTTTGGAAACCATGGATAGTTTTATATTCAATGAATCCTAGATTTAATTTCAATATGAATATAGATAAAATATGTGAAGTTCCTATTAGAGAACAATATCAATGGATTTAAAAATTACACCCCATATATGATATAAATTTTATATCACTAAAATCTATTATGTTTTTTCTAAGACCATATGATTCTAAAATAGTTTCATAGTATTCCATGACATTAAATATGCATAAAAATATTAATTTTTATTATAAAGGGACAAATAATGTATGGAAATTAATGTATATTCAATATAAAATGATATTCGGAACCTTTGGGATATGTTATGGAGTAGTGATTCTATATATTTTTGGAATACCTGAAAAAATAGTGAATAATATTTCTACCTTGGTATAAAAATTATAGAAAATAAAATTTGGATCTAAAATTACATCGATGTGTACATAAATGTTAGTGTATAATATTAGCAGCTATCAGAAAACCAACACATCTGAAAGATACAAAGATGAGAATTATGATTGGGAAAATTATTTTAAATGAAGAATGAATACAAGGTAATGTTGATAATGAAATGATATAAAAATATAATAATTAATCTAATATATTATTTACTTTATAAGATGAGAAAATATCTAGAGCGGTATTATTTAATTTATTATATGAAGGATAATTTAGTTATTTTAATTTTGGTGATGAACATTCTTATTTAAAAAATTATATAATAAATCATTACAATAAAAAAAATATTATTGAATAAATACAATAAAAAATTCAAGATGAATTATTGACATATTATAGAGGTGAGATTTTATGGATGTAAAAATCATGGGAATGTCAAGCCTAATTATCTACAGCCTATGAAAAGTAGGAAATATTTGAAAATATTTCACGGAAAATTTAATTATAAGGTCAATATAAAATGATATATAAAATAAAAAATGGATTTATTATGAATAATCTAGCAATGACTTGCATTTTAATTTTGGTGGTTGGAGGTAAAAAAAGGTAACGTCGGTTTATAACTCAAATGGGGGAGGTAAAATATTTTTAATTTTTTATTATGGATTCTAAATGTGAAATTTATTATTTTAATGTACTAAATTGAATATAATTCTATGTTATAATATATATGTATAATTATTTTAATAAAATATATAAATATACAAGAAAATAATAAGATATTATTCTTAGAGAATATGGTATTATATCTAATAATATTATTGAGTAAAAATATAGACATGGTAAATCTAGTTTCTCATGTAATTTGAAGGATATAATATTTTGGAATAATGAGGTAAATTCATTGATTTTTTATGTTCTTATTTACTAAGTGGTGTAATTAATTTCAAAAAATCATTAGATGAAATAAAATAGGAAATATAAAAACATGGAAAACCATAGTTTTTGAGAAGTTATGTAATTTGAAGATATAAAATTAAAAAATGTATACTAATATTAATATTCATTATAGAATTCCTGTAAAATCTAAACAACATTCTTCCATTAAAATTACTCATATTTTAAATTAATAATTACTATATTTCTAAAAAATATCTCATGAAAATTCTATAAAATTTTATTACTATCAACAGATATGGATTTCCAAATCCATTATTTTAAAACTACTTTACTCAAAATTGTTCTAAAAAAACACATATTAGTCAGTTTCATCGAATGAAAATAACCATATGAACAAAAATGAAAAATACTACATGGATAATGTTTGTTAATATAATACAATTAGTTATATTTAATTTTTCAATATTTATCAACTATTAATTGTTTTTATGTCGCATTTTGATAAATTGAAAAATGTTATGTCATTGGAGTGAGATGTGTCGAAAATCTTGACTTGGTCCTCATCAAAAAATGTACTCAATATAGGAAAATTAAATCATAACCTGATATGTTTTTATAATGTCTAAACCTGGTTTCGATATAGCAATGCCTTTATCGGGTCAATCACATGACTTAATGTGTGACTCCGCATACTCTAGAAGTTGATGACTAGTAGAAAGGGTCATGTAAGTCAATAATGGGGAGAATATACCATATTTTATTAGATTAAAACCCATGAAGAAGTAAATAACAATTTTTCTGAAGCGTATATGATCATTAACAATACCAAATGTCGTGATAATCACTTAAGAAATTTAATATCCAATTGAAGAATAAATTATGAAATGATAAAGTTAGTGTCATGTTCCTAAATGAAAGCTGTAAATAACGACATAAATAAATCCCAAGTGTGTCCTAAAACACATCTTGTTCTCAAATACAATCTCCACCATAATAATAAATTTAACCAATCACCTTTTCCATTAGGCTTCCATGAATCTGTTATATATATTCGGGTACTGATCAAGAAGCTTATGTGTGGTGTGATTAAACCATTGTAGGCCACCACCAATTATGTATAAAACACACAATTTCAATAAAATGTTTATATTATTGTATATATAAATAATTAAAATGCATAACTAAACATTTATTAATTTATCAATTAATCATTATTAACCACATAGACCAACGGGTTATCAAGCTCACCCATAACTCAACACCTCCTTCAATATGTACCTGGTCTAATCCATGTAAAATTATAAATTCAAAATTCATTTCATCAAATGGAATTTAATTATCCATATATTTTATATTCCATCATTAAGATCACCTGGAACCATAGTTTAAATCCTATGTTTTGGGTAAAAAACACCATGTCTAGCACCCCATTTATTATTATTGCACATATACCACATGCATAGAATTTCATGAATGTAACCATAATTCTTAATAATTAATATAAATTATGGGAATATAATATATTGTATTTCACCCCATTTCTCATTTATTAATATATCGAATTGGTTTAAATCGTTATTTCTTGTGGCCCATTTTTAAAAAAATGCATATAGATCTATCATTGGCATAGATCATCATGTCTAGTACCAAATTTTTCAACTATACATATATATCATTCCTTAACACCATTTCACATGTACCTAACTATCACATGTTTTTACTTTCTCACATAAACCACAATTAAACACTATAATCATATAATCATAATTAAAAATCACAACTTTAATTAGATAATTCAAAATTTATTCAATCCATTCCCATTAATTAATTCCTCAATTAATTATTCTTTTCAAAATATCTGCAATAAACAATTAATTCACCAATTAATTATTCATACACACAATCTTGAATCCTCACAATTAATTCACTTATTAATTATCTCAATTTATAACAACTATATGCCATAGTTAATTGAAAATTAATTACTCAAATCAATCTTCTCAGTACCCTCAAAATTTATTCCCACACCTAATTATAAAATTCACAAATCCCAAAATCTAATAATTAATTTTACAATTAACTATCTCGTTTAATATTCCAAAATATAACCATATCACAACAATAACAATTAATTATCTTAGAAAAATAATTAATTCAATTAGATATTACAATTTATAAAAAACTACAATAATTATATAACATTGTTACATTTAACCAAATTCTTGACAATGGTATATGAATTTTAAACCACATACCTCAATTCGTTGATGAATATCGCAATCGTAAATACCAAAAATTAAACAACACAATGACATAGATTCCAATCCGTATTGAATAATCCTAAATCTGGAGGAAGGGAATAAAGATATTAACAAGTAAGATATAGATCCCCAAGCCTGTATCTATACTAAAAAAATATAGATCTAGATATAGAAATATAAAATATAAATTCATCCCAATGGATAATAGAAGGATAAGGGATGAATATAAAATCAACAAGACATGATCTACTCACCAGGAGAAGAAATTATACTTAATTAGGGCATTAAATCATGAAGAAAAGAGGTCATATAGACTTGTAATGACTCTATGAATCTCTAAAAACATCAAAAATCATAAGGGTTTGATTTTGGGTCTAATGGGGGAGTTTTAATGGGTTCGTGTTGATATAAAACCAAATCTAGGGAAATTGAAAATACAATTAAATATTTTCTAGGTAAGTTAGCATGGTTTGTCGGAATTGTGCACCAAAAGTGCGCTAATTTTTTAGGGGTGCATAGTTTCTCTTTTTAGGGCAACCAAGTAGAAAAATGTTTCCCTATACATGACATTACCCAATTTTTAGGGTGGAATGGTTTTAGGTAGGGGTGCAAGCTTTCAATAACTGTGAGCAAACCATGAAAACCCCCCTTTTCTTCCATTTTATAATTTTCACCCAATAAAACTCCAAAGTAAAACCCAAATTAATTATAGTAAAATAAGGTGAAAATATTACCTAAATTCAAGCCCATGTCAAATCCATAAATGGCCAGAATTTTACAATCTCCCCACTTTATAACAGCTTATCCTTAGGTTGTACTCTCATGATTCTCTTTAATTCTGAGCCAAAATGATCAGGCCACTAAGACCACATATATGTGTCACTTTCACATGATTCACCATGTACATTCCCATGTTTTCCCAAAACACAAACTATTGAAATAATCATTCCCCATAACACATTCTCAATGTGATCTAACACACGTATCAAATGCTTCTCAAAAAAAGAATCAATCACAGGGTCACCCCCATCCACCTATATCCCTTGAGATAGTTCAAGGTGATACCGATATAGTTGTGATAAATTAAAAAATTCATGCATTGCACATTATTTATAGGTAAGAGTCAAAATTTATGTCACCTACCTGATTCTCTCCAAAGCCTCAATCGGTCTGAAAATCCTAGGTTCCAACATGCCCTTTTTTGTATCCAATGTTTAGACAATCTATGTGACAGAATATGGAATACATGATCTCCATCATTATACTATATTGGAAATTTCCATGTATCAGCATATGACTTTTTTCTACTCTCATCTATATCCATGTAGTTTGGAATCAGCTGGACTTGTTTCGACATCACCTTCGTGTGACTGAGTCCGAAAAAATCTGACTCCCCATACTTCATTTGGTATAATAGTTATCTTTGTGGCCAACCATAAAAATACTCATATATTTATATATATATAGTTTCCTAATAACTTTTGTTATAGTAAAAATCCTCTAAATTCATGTGTTTCTCCCATGACCCACCAAAAAAAGGATGCATGGTCACAACATATCCTCTAAATCCTGTATAATATGCTATGACTTCCCAACTATTTCAAGGATAAAATATGTAGACAATAAAACATATGTAATGAGTGATTTATACAATCTTTTCCAGAAGCTTGAAGTGAAACATGATTCATGAACTAAAATTATAGTCTACGGAACACCATAAAGATATAAGATCTCTTAAACATATAAATCTCCCAACTGCTCAACATTGAAAGTATCAAAAATATTTAACAAATGCACTACATTAAATAGCCGATCCATAATATCCCAAATAGATTTATTATTCCTAAGATTCCTAAAAATACCCACTATAAATTCCACAGTAATGTTCTCCCACATCTATTCTGCAATGGGAAACAAGAAAAGAGACCCCCAGGTCGATGATGCGTAGCCTTCACATGATGAAATGTGTCGAAATGTGTCAGAAACCTTACTATCTCCTTTTTCATGTACGCCCAACAAAACTATCATCATAGGACATAAAAAATTATTGTCACACTATGATGTGCGACACACATCAAGTCATGAAATTCCCATATTAGTTTATCTCAGATGCTCGTAGGATCAACAACCCGATTCCTAATATAGATGATCTTATCATCATATATGATTCAATCTGAAGGTGTATCCCCACCTTTATGGCTTTCCCACATTGTTAACCAATTTTTATCCTCATACTGTCAATATCAGATCCATCTCAATATTATAGACTCCCCTAAAACTAATATCGGATTCAACTTCTCATAACTCTCATTGATCCACCACATGCATCACAACTAGTAAAGCTATTATCATTCACTCACCACTAAACCCCTGAACTACTTGTTTCAGGATTTTCCTCCTCAATGCATGAGCCACAGTGTTTCATTTTCCTGAATTAAATATCAAATCAAAATCAAATTATGGCATATAATCTACCCATATTTGATTATGAATATTCAAATATCATTTCGAGAAGATTACCCTTAAATTATTGGGACAATAACCACAGTAAACATATGACGTAATAGGTAGTACGACCAATACATTAAGGAAAAGACCACTACTTATAGCTCAAGGTTTTGTGTAGGGTATTTAGGTTTAAGAGGCCAGATCAACCAAGAACTATATGCTAAAAAATATAATTTCTTCTCCACTTATCCATGTATAATTCTAGAAGAATATCTATTCAATATATAATATTCACAAAGATTAGGTTGGATACACATTATTACTAATTTTCAATTCATCTTCAATTCCGAGATGGCCTCCTTCAAAGATTCTGACAAATTGAACATTATCCCTTTTATTTCAAACCTGAAATAGGTACTTCCAAATTTGTAATTTCCAATTTGAATCACTAATAATATCCAGAGAACCCCATAATTGAATTGATATGAACATGTTACTGGTCTTCTCCTAAGAAACCATCACATGATTGTTCTCTTTGTCCAATGACATGTCTTCCTCTTAGATTATTTGTCCCAATAAGTGTACCCAATCAATCTAGAAATGACACTTAGATAGCTTTGAGTATATATAATGCTCTACTAGTGCACTGAGGTGGATGTCAAGAGGTTCATAAATATTGTCACGAGTCTTGCACTGCACCAATATGTCATTCACAAACACCACAAAAAATTGATCGAGGTACAAATGGATGATCTATTAATCAAGGCCATAAAACTACTAGGAAATTTTTCAACTGAAATGGAGTTACAACATACTAATGTTGGCCACACCATCTATTAAAAGTAGTCATCAGTATATCAAAAGTATGAACACTAAATTGATGATACCCAGCTCACAATTTAATCTTTAAATACATGAAATATCATCTCAAATGTTCAAAAAGATATTTGATATATAGATTATGATACTAGTTCATTAGAATAGTACTTCTCAACTTATGATAACCAATACAAAAGAAAAAACTGTCGTCATCCTTTTTTTCAAAAAAAGGTTATTTTCAAGGTGACATACATGGATGGATAAAACCATATCTCCCAACTTCTCCTTCTGATTCTTAATATTTGGAAGCACTATTGGTACCATTCTATATGATAGAACAGAAAATAGCTCAGCCCAAAGAATGAGTTAAATAGTGAATTCCACATCTCTCGTACCTGTCAACCCTAAAAAGTCTTTAGGAAAGAGATCCTATAATTATTCCAATTCTGGTGAAAAAACATATGGATTAACACCCCCATTATCCAACAATAGACTTGAAACCTGGGTTGTGAACTCACCCAATTTTTTAGTAATTGGCCTTGCTCGATTGGCCTATATAACACATTATATCAAGTTAATATATAGGTCAACTGTAAGAGACGTAAATATAAATCCCCTTGGAAACAGTCTTTGTCGACTATGTATGTGACTAGCTAGTCTATACCCATAATTAAGTTGATGCTTGGCATGCATATGATATAGAGATCCCATACAAAATAATACTCACTAACATCAAGAGAACATCACATGGTCAAAATGTTGTCCTTAAACTATAATCCAAATTGTGTAGAAATATTCATATCCCCATTCACAAACTCCACCACCATATTCAAACCATTAACAAGTCTTTCAGATATGAAGGAATGAGAGGCACCAGTATCAAAAATGGGACTAGTTAATTTAGAATCCATAATAATTTTACCTCTCATTGTCTATGTCCTAGCCTTGCTATCCACACATGTAAGAAACAAAGCATGTATTTGTCCTTCCCTACCTCTATGTGATGTAGTTTGACATCCCGAAGTTTCACCACTCCATTGATATGTGCACCCTTTCCCATATGAAACAGGTCCACTACTTCTACTACATCATCCATTAGAAAACTATATTCTAGATGGATATTGTGCAGAAGATCCTCTTCTTCCACCATATTTCTATCAAGTTTAAACATCAATTTACATATTTCCTGGGTTCCTAAAGAACATATATAGATATCACATCTAGAAATGAGATCGAAAAACCAATGGTGGTCAGGTACGATGTTTATGATAGTGTCAAATATTTCCAAACTAGTGGAAAAGTACTTGGGTTTCATCTTGAAGGAATGATCTTGCAAATTGGTTACTATACTTCCAATTGTTCTGAATAAAGATATCATATTGAAGCTTCCTTAACTCAAAAGTCATTCCCCCTTATCATCCTTAAGAATCCACTTTTGCACCAATGAAATCCTCTTTCAGGATCCCCTATTATATTAGAGATTGATTTACAATTTTGTAAAACATCTTCAGACATAAGTTATTCACCTGAGACATAATTTCAAATTTATATCGTCCTAATTTTTTTATCAAATGTAGATTCATATTCTACAAATTCTGGAGAAAAGGCTAGTAAATTGGTAATGATTCTTAGATAGTCTATCATAGACATGCTCCTATTACTCATCCATATGATATAAGTTGCTCCCTCCCACATCAGTGTATCTAGGTAGAAGGACTCTTAGAACCTCACCAAAAAGAGATTTTATAGAGTATAAGAAGTTCTTCCAGATATTTCCTAATCTGTACACTAATTATTCACTGATCCTCATATAATATATGCAAAAAGCATGAACCTTTACTATATTGGGGTGTCCAAATAGTCAAATATCATCTCTATAGACTCAAACAAAAATCCCATCTTGATGAGGTCCACATTCTCCAGTAAATGTAGAGGGGTGCCGTAATGGAACACCCTTTTTAGGCCATTCATTATCTACATGACCCACTCTAGGTATCCTTCCATGAATTTCATGAATCAAGTGAATTTCTCTTGGAATATATCCCCTACATCCTCATTTGACATTATCCATGCTTTATGTCCCACTATGGAAAAAACATCTCCAGCCACATCCTCATATCATCCCCTCAATAAGAATTATCATGGATGCATAACTATTCAATTCAAAAAAAATTTCTTAATAACCATAAAACAACATTATCACATTTACATAATATGATTAATCATTAAACATCATTATAAATTATGTAACTCATAATTAATTACAAATATTAATTACCCAATTAAATAATCTCAATATCCTCATAATTAATTCTCAAAATTAATTATAAAATTACTAAATCCAAAAATATCATATTGACTTCTCCAATTAATTATTTCATTGAACGATCCAAAATCTCACAATTTCACATCTATGAAAATTATTAAATCTACCACATTAATTATTTAAATTATCTATTTAAATTTCCAAAAAAAATGTTAAATATTATATAAATTTAATATATCTAATAAAAATCACTACTATGGTATTAGAATTTTGGAACACATACCTCGATTTATGGGAAAACATCAATGGAAATCCCTATAATTTAGGAGCTCAATGGCATTGTTTTGATCTATATCTAAAAACCCAAAATCACGTTGAATGAAATATAGATCAATCCATACAAGATGTAGATCCAAATGCCTAAATCATGATTCATAATATATAGATCTATATCCGAAAAAATATATGATAACTTCTACCACAAGAATAAGAGAAGGAATAACAATAGAATGAAATTAAATAGGATAGAATCCACAAACCTCGAGAAGAGAAGATATTCAATTCATGCTTCTAATCATGAAGTGAATGGTCCAATGTAATTATAATCCCTATGGTAATCTATTAAGTCATAAAAAATCATAAATTACTGAGTTTTGGTAAAAAAGGGAGTATGTTTTGCTGTTCTGGTGGATTTAAAACCAATTTTCGTGCAATTAAAAATACCAAACATGGTTTAATACAAAATGGAGAATGGGTTCCATAATATTATACCAATTGTGAACATATTGTTTTAGGTGTGTAATGTTTCACATTTTAGTGTGCACAATTTTTCAAACTATTCACCACTAGTTTGATTCCCAAATATACAAGGTTGTATAGTTTTCTAGGCTGAGGTGCACAGTTTTCCCAAGCCATGCACTAATGTTTCGCATCACACTATTCATTCCATTTTCTTATGTTCCACCTGAAAAAACCCCAATGTAACAACTAAATGAATAGTTCTCATATAAGGAAAAAAGTCTACTTAGATCCAAGAATGAGTCAACTCCATAAAAATTCATGATATTATAATCTACATGCCTTACAACATCTCATTCTCAAGCTCCACTCACAAGCTTCTATAATATTCTGAGACAAAAAGATCTTGCCACTGAGCTCGCATATCAACTTCCCTTTCCCATGTTTCCTCCTGCACATGCCCTTGTTAGCAAAATACCTGAACTATCAGCACAATATTTCCCCCTAACAAATTCTCATAAAGATCAATTACATGTATCAAATGTTACTCCAAGGACACATCTACCATAAGGTCAACCTCAAACATGTATATCACATGAGTAGGGTTAGGGTGATACATACATAGTTGTGATATATGGAAAAAGTCATGCATAATGATCTATTTTCATGGATGATCCACGTGGTATAGAACCAGACACTCTCTCTACACAACCTCAAATGATCTGACGAACCTGGGTTCCAACTTCCCATGTCATCATACCCTATGATGAACCAGTCTAGGTGATCCCCAAAGGAATAAAGGATCAACCTTCGTAAAGTACATGGGTCATCTATGAATATTACAATATGAGTACTGTCCACAATGAAGTATAACCATACATTCTCAAATTAACTAAACTTTCTCTGATGTCTCATACATGAGACTTGGTCCCTTCTACTCTGACTCACCATCCTTTATCTAGAATAGTGGTGATATGCATCATCTATCATAAAGAGAGTCATATGGATCCATGTGTATATTTTCCTAATAAATATTTTTATAGGGAAACTACACTAAAGCCATGTTTTCCCCCATTACCCACCAAATTCATGAACACAAGATTGAAATATATCATCATGCACCTTTATAGTAGACTCTGATATCTCATCCGTTTAAGGGTGAAAATATGCACTTAATAATACCATTGTATCAAGTGATTTCTACAAGCACTTCTAGATATGTGTAATAAATGATGGGTCATTATCTAAAACTACAGTTAGTGGAACCTTATTCAGATAGACAATCATCCGAACATAAAAATATCCCAACTTATCCATTGAGAAAGTCCCCTCATATGGAAATGATATGTGATTCATTCATTAGTTGATCTAAAATAACCCAGATAGCATCATTTTTCCATGATATCTTATGAAGTCCCACAATACAATCTACAGTCATTTCATACAGATTCCATTCTAGAAGGGGACCTAGCAGCAAAAATCCTCAAGGTTGTTGTTTTCTGCCTTCACCTAATGGAAAGTGTAGAATCATTTCATGAACCCTATTATCTCATTTTTCATGCCTGGCCACCAAAACTATTATCATAGTTCATGGTAAATTTTGGTCACACTTGGATATACCTCCCACTACGATGCATGAAATTCCTCTAATAGCTCCTCTCACATTCTCATCAGAACAAAAACTTTATTCTGAAAATAGAAGATCTTGTGCTCATACATTCCTCAAATTGAAGGCGTGGCCCCACCTTCAAGGATTTTCATCAAGCTAAAATACTATATATCCTCATACATTCTATATTGGATCTAACTAAAAAGTGTAGACTCCACTGAAACAACTTCTACAGTAATCTACTCTTGACTATCCTTAACCACCACATGAATCTTAGTTAGTGAGGAAAATATCATCAACTCAGTACTAGAATACTGAACTCCATGAGTATAAGTTTCCCTTCTCAAAGTGTTAGATTTTTTTCATTTCATAGTTATATGTTTAATCTCAAACTCATATGTCTCCATATACAGAACCCATTTTCACTATTGACGTTTCAAATCTCATTGTGATAAGATGTATCGTAATCTCTGGTGATCATTACTGAATGTAAACTTCTCCAAAAAAATTGTAGGTCCATCAAGAAATTAATTCATTAACCACTACTACTATATTGGTGTTATGCATTTGGTAGTTCTGTTCATGAGTCCTGAATTGCTGACACCCCGACACCTTGGCTCTATCTCCTTGCATCTAAAATTATTCATGTTTGATCCATGTAGAATCACACGACACCAAATAATCCTCACCAAGGACAGTTAGTATCAATATGGTTGCTGATGTCAAACTCTCCTTAAATTATTGGAAGTCCTTCATACAAGATTTCTACTAATCAAACTATGTTCCATTGTTGGTCATGCCTGAATGCGGTGCTACCAAATTGGGAAATTTATGGAAGAATATATAATAATATCTATCTAACCCTAGAAATCATTGGATATCGAATAGGTTTTTAGGATTCTCCTAGGAATCCACTACTTGAAACTTATCTGGGTTCACTAAAACACATTAATCTAAGATGATGTGTCCTAGGAAGTGTATTGGGAAAATAGAAAAAATACATATATTGCTTGGCGTATAAACTATTCTCTTTGAATGTAGTCAATACG
Organism: Viscum album; assembly: GCA_963277665.1. NCBI lineage: Eukaryota > Viridiplantae > Streptophyta > Magnoliopsida > Santalales > Viscaceae > Viscum > Viscum album. The sequence goes on from OY728137.1 coordinate 122,559,969, forward strand.
ATGTCAAGATATTGGGAATGATCATCATGAGTCTTTATGTACACCATGATTCCATCCACGAACACTACCACAAACCGATCTATGGATATATGTATGATTTTTTTCTTCAAGGATATAGAAACTAATATATCATTCTTTAACTCAAATGGAATTACAAAAAACTAATATAACCTACATATTCTTCTAAATGTAGTCCTTGATATATACGAATTATAATATCTCAACTAATGACACCCTGATCACATGTTAATATTTTAGAACATAAAATATTCTCACAAAAGGTCAAAAAAATCATAGATACATTGAATTGGATACATTTTATTCACAGTCATCCTGGTGAAATTATATTTATCAACACATAAATGAATCCTACAATCATATTTAATTATAAACATCACATGTAATCCTCATGGTGACATACTTGGATGGTTAAACACTTTATTTTTCAACACCTCTAGCCAATTCATATTCTCCTGACTCTTTATCGGTGACATTCTATTTGGGGGAATAGAAATAGGATCACCCTCTAACTTTAGATCAATAGTGAATTCCCCATCTCTCTCAGGTTGTATCCAGGAAATGTTCTTACAAAATAACTCTTGAAAAAGTTCTACTACTAGTGAAAAAACATCTGTTCATAACATCCCTATCATAATGAAATAGAATTGTAACTTGGGGTGTATGATCTCCCAATTTCTATGTAATTATCCCTTCATAGATGACCTTGATATCCCATTTCCCCCATTGAATGTAGTGGTCACCCTTAGGGGAAGTAAACGTAACTATGGTTTGATAACCATCTATGTGGGATCATTATGATACCAGCCAGTTGATAACCATAAGTAGGTCTTAGAATGTAACATCTAGGATATATGGATCCCATCGAAAATCATACTCCCCAACATTGAGAGAAAATCCATTGAAAGAATCGATTTCTCTAGACCATACTCCCAATGCTATCTCTATAGTCAGGACACTGTGCACAAAAACCCGCTCCATGCTAAAATTATTAGCATGATTTTAAAATATAATTAAATGATACGCACTAGTATAAAATAAGGCAGTAGATAATGTACAAAACACAAGAATTGTACCACTCACTATACATAGCCCAGAGTCTCTATCCAAATGTTCATATGAAACTACATGTAGTTGTCTTATCCATATTACTAGTGATATTGTTTAACATCCCTTAGTTACACCACTATACTGATACGGGCTCTCTTTCCAAGAAGAAAAACATCCCCTACCTCTACTATCATGACCAGTAGAACTCCATCTTGTAAACTAATAAGTTGAGGAAGATCCCCTCCCCTAACCTTGGTTCAATATCGATCCTACATCAGTAGTCATTTGTCTTGGAATCCACTTGATCCTATATAGATATCCCATAATTCCACAAGATATACACTCCTCTATTTTTTGAGGATAATGATTAAAATTGTGTACCGATATACAACACTGGTGGATAATAACATTAGTCGGATCCTAAAAGACTAATCACCCTAACTATACACTCTACATCACACAACTCTAGATAAGGATAGCATAAAGAAGCTCCCTAGTCTTGCAAGACATAGCCCTGATCATCCTAGAGAAACCACTAGTATTACATTGAAATCATCCTTCAAGTTCCCCTAGGATATGAGTGCCTAATTCAACACTTCTAAAAAGTACTTCTGTCATAATATATTCACATAAGGCATAATTTTACACTTAACTCTATCAAGAAATTATTTTCATAAATTTGCCTCATCTGCCATAAAAATTGGATAAAAGAACTATAAAATTGTAAAGTGTCCTTATTCTATCACAGACATGATCACTTTTTTCAGCCACATGATCTATGCTTATCTCTCCTGCCTCAGTGTTTCTGGGTTGAAGTGCTCAACAAAATCCTCCAGAAATTCATTCCATAGAAAACCATCTGTCTATCCAGCTCACACATGAACATCCCATAGTTTCTTCATTAATGACCATATCATAAAAGCATCCAACATTTACCTTATCCCATTAGGGGTATCCAAATGGACATGTATCGTCTTGATTGACTCAACCCAGAACTCAAATCCCTTAGGTCTACCCTTTCTAATAAAATCATGACGGTACAATAACTAAAACTATTTTCTCCTATCATAAATGCTCTCAATAATCTATCTTAGGTCTCATTCCATAAATTTTAGGAATCAAGTGAATTTATCTTGGAATTTCTCCTATTATTCCCTACCCGAAATGATATGTGCTTCATGATAGACTACTTGTGAAATCCCTCCAGCCACATCCTCTAATCATATTCTCAATAGGTGTTGTCATGGAGGTTTCAAACTAAAAATATAAACTCATATATTTGGACCCATAACATAAAATTATATCATTTGTTTATGAGGAATAATCATATAAATTCCTTTCGCTATGCCACACCATGCAGACAAAACCAAGGCGCTGTCAGTACAAGTAACCATCATATACCTATGTCCTGTTTAACAAGGGTAAAAACATACCATATTCATTTCTCTCATATAGAAACCCTATTCTTTACATTATTTTATCATTTTACCAATTTTGATTCCAAATTAGGCATCGTTTTTAATGAAATTTTACATGCTAGTAAAATAGTTCAACTTCAACAACTTACTTAAATCTCTATTTTTCATGCATGCCTATATTGATGCATATCACAAATTATTCATGAGTATCTAGAATGATGCATAATGACTTAAATCTCATTCCATTATTGGAAATGGATTAATTTTAAAAAAATCATTGAAACAACCACTACATCAAAAAAAAATGTGAATTAAACAAGGTGAAATAATAATTAAAATTCAAAAAAAACTACAAAAATAATAATTACACACTAAGTACATGGGTTTTCTCCCAAAAAAGGTTTGAAACTACCATGCAAGAGATCATAACTCAGCCCCTAATCCTTATATTATCCTTTCAACTTTTCAAAATAGTTATATAAAATAGGAAAGGATTTTTGTATCTCTGATACCACTTTGTAACATCCCGACCAGAGTGTCGGACACAACTTCGCATAAATATTTTGTCAGATGGCCTTAACCTTGAAAACCCTTTTGATAGATGATATTGAATAGTAGCGATGATCAGGTAAGTTGATCATGGGTTTACTATACCATATTCTATCATAATAACACACAGTGGAATGTATATAACTAATTTGTGGAAGCATATACAATCATAAACAATACCAAATATAAAGATAATCAACCAGGAAATACAATATCATACTCAAGTAGAAAACATTAATTTCAATAGTAAGTGTCATGTGTCTAAAATTATAACTACAAATAAAGACACTGATGACTCCTATGACGGTTCCAAAGAACATTTTGTTACCTCATCCAAAATCTATCTGAAATAAACAATCTAACTGAGGTCCATTACCCCTATCCATTCCCAGTGCCTATATATGAACAAATTAGGTTCCCCATGTAAGGTGTCAGTAAAATTCATTTTCACACCACAAATGGTGTCTGAATCAAATCTATAAAATATTATGTGTGTTAAACTGTATTGGGAAATAATAACAATTCAGATGTAAGTAGTCTTCAAATTATCAATTAAACTGTATTAATGACTTTGAGAACTATGTTCTTGAGGGAACTCGTACCTCTATACCTGCTTTGTCCCTCACCAGGTTTGATCTGTGTTACATATTAAAATCACATATAATTTTAGAAAATGGGATTTCAATATGCATTTCTACTCAATTCCATTATTCCGACCACATGGGACTATAGTCCAAAGCTAGTGTTTTGGGTATAGAGTTCTTTGCCTAACACCTCGTTTATTAATCCTTCATATATACCATTGGTATAGAAAATAATTTATTTAACACTAATTATAAATCATACAAATACATCATGGTCATAGAATGACTTATCTTGAACCCCATTTCCCCTTTTAGTGCATATCTCATTGGTGTAGATCATCATATCTAGTACCCCTTTCATGAACTATTAATGTATATCACTTGCATAGATTTTCATATCTAGAACTCTAATTTTCAACTATATAGATATATCACGCTTTATCAAACCCTCACATGTACCTCATTATATCATGTTTTGACATTTCCATGTCAACAATGATTAAACACAATAATCTTCTTATCAAAATTATACATCAGAACATCCATAAATTAATTACTAAATTAATAAATCCAATACCATAAATTAATTAAAAAATAATTGATAATTTAAAAATATCAACAACCAATTATTATTTAACTAAATAATTATACCAACACACAATCCCAAAACCACATAATTATTTCTCTAATTAATTATCATAATTTATAACATCCATATCAAATAATTATTCCCATAATTATTTACAAAATTAAATAATCTCAATAACATCATAAAAATTACCAAAATTAATTATTTAATTAGAAAATTCCAAAATCTCATTATTAATTCTCTAATTAATTATATTGTTTAACCATCCTGAATCTCAAAACATCATAACTATATCAATTAACGAATTTACCACATTAGTTAATTCAATTAGAGATTTGAATTTCTAAAAAACCCTAGAAATTGTAAAAATTTATTGTATGAAATCAAAATAATAATTATGGGATTTGAATTTCAGAACACCAACATCGATTCGTTTATCGAAATCACCCATCATAAATCCCCAAAATTGAGAAGAACAATGACATCAATTTAGATCTGTATCTCAGAATCCCAAATTAATATGAAGGAAATCAATATTATTCTAATATTTATCTACATCCAAAATACTAGATATATATTCAAAAAATCAAGATCAAGATATAGTAAAAAAGAAGACATCAACCACCAAAACAATAATAGAAGAATAAAGGATGAATAAAAAATATACAAGATATTATCCACGTTCTAGGAGTGGATAACATATTCGATTCAGGATTTTCATCATGAAAAACGGATTTAACAAAGCCACAGAATAACTCTATGAAACATTTAAATTATTTATAATCATAAGGTTCCATGTTTGGGTTGAATGGGGGATGTTTCAGAGGTTAAAGTCAATTTTAAACCAAATTTCAAGAAAGTAAAAATATCACGCACAATTTTCTATGAAGGGGATCATGGTTTTCTATAACCCGGAACGAACTGTGTTGCTATTGTTTTAGGGGTTCACTATTTCCCTTTTTATGGTGCATGGTTTGATAAACCATTCCCATATACATGACTCCTCATTGTCAAGTGTTTCATAGTCTTTTTGGGATTTGATGCATGATTTTCTCAAAATAGGCACCAACAGTGCCTAACCCATTTCCTTTCAATTTCATAATTTTCACTCAAACACAATGCAAAGTACAACAAAAAATAAATAAACTAAAATAACAGAAAAATTTTACAAAAATTCATGATCGAGATCACTGCATAAAATATACGAATCATATAGATCTAGTTAACATTGTGATTAAGGTTATTCTATTAATATATTTAATGATATGTGATTTATTTTTAATGAAATATTACATAAATTTATGTCTCTTAAAATTGAAAATTTCTATAATGTAGACACTAAATATTAATGTAGATAAGAGGTGGAATATTTGAACACTAAAATAATTAAATCACAGATTAGAAGTAAAAAACCTTATAAATTTTAATTTTTTCTATAATAATGACTTTTTTATATGAATAAGAAATCAAATTTTCCTCACCATATATTTAATGGGAAGAATTTATTTTATGATGTCTAATGGTTGAGGAACAAAAATCCACTTCCAAATCAGTAAATAAAATTTTAACATCTAGAACATTGGAATTTGTCAAAATAAATATTATTCGACCATCCATAATAGCTACCATTTGGGGAAAATTATTTTTTATGGAAGATTATGTTTCTAGATGTAAAATAACTTACATTATAAAGATTAAAAGTAAAAATTGTTTTTCCCTTATGTATTTAGAAATAATAATTATGAATTGTTATAATTCCAATTTTTCCCCTTTGTATTGACCAGGGAAGAGAATTTTGAAATAAATAAATTTTATTCATTTTATTCAAATCATAGTATAATAAATACATTCTTCATTCAAACAATAATATAATAGAATGGAGTTACTGATATTAAAAATATAAAAATACGTCAAATTTTATGAATAATGTTATTTGAATATATTTTAGAAAAAAGGTAACAATGGGACTCACATCGTACGGGTGGATTGCGGTTGAAGGGAAAAAATCTAAAGGATGGAAGGACTATTCACAGCTGCTGCAGCCAATGGAGAAAAGGTTGTCCAGTAGAGAAAAAATGATGACTGATGAAACTACAGACCATGTTTAGGGAAGTAAGAAGAGAACATTTCATCAAAAAGGAAAACAAAAAATTGTGAGTACAGATCCTAAAATAAAATAGCCAGGGGATGAATCTGGAAAGTTTCAAGTGGAAAATGGGAAAGAACATCTAGAGCTCCATATCTTTTCAAATTAAGAAATGTAGGAATAGTCCATTATGCTCATGGAATCATACGAAGAGAAGAAAAAAAACATAGTGAGAGACCTGCAAGATGATTTCGGCAAAGATTAAAGGGACTGGATCATGAAACAAGACATTTTTTAGTGCATGGATTCAATGACAGGAAAATAAACACAGATGAGTACATCCAAACATGGGAGAAAAATAAATTTCTTTAAAGACCATTTCAATGATGACTTGGATAAAAAGGACCAAGCCCATCATTAGGGGATATATCAGGTAAGAAATTACAATATTTTTAGTCTCACTATTAACAACATTGGGATTTCTTAACGCACCTAATGTATTCAGCCTTGACTTGTATAGTTTACCAAATTTCCTCAAAAGTACTTTTGGAAATAAAAATATAATCATAGTAGTGGTTATTTGAATATATTATCCCTACTAATTTTTTCTATGATTATATTAACACAAATTTGTATGTCATAAATAATGTTTTAATAAGACATATCTCAAAGAAAGAACCCTATGATTTTTTGAATTACATAAAACGAATGATGCTTATTTCATAGTTTGTATATGAATGGTTTCTATCATGAACATAATGAAAGGTCATGTTATATTTGATTCAATGTTTGATGACACGATATTTCAATTTATCTCTACTACAATAAAATTTTATAGTGTTTTTAATAAAAATCAATAGATTATAATATAATTAAAACATGTTAAATTTGGTTAAATTAATACCTTTAGTCATATTAAAACACAAATTGATGAACATTAAAAATATTTGGATGAATTGAGATTGGAATATACCCTTATCCCTATAAATGGTGATGATATGGAAACAAATAATAAACAAACTAGTTCCGAATGGTTAGAAATTAATGAATCCAAACATCTATGTCCAATATAGATTAATAAATTATAGTAAAAATCCATTAAAAACTATTATATTATTTCTAGATAAAGGAGTTAGGTCTTTAATTAATGTTTAATGAATTATTGAATTCATTATTTTATAACTCATCTAGATGTAAATATAATATATGATTCCTCTAGCAATGGGAGAGGTGTTTTATCCTTGGAAGAAGAGATATTCAATGTAAACCGAAAAGGTTTTCTAAGATAGTTAATGTACACTAATACTCTCTTTTTATTAGTACTAAATGAATTTTCAAAAATAAATAACATAACCTTCAAGATTTTTTTTATTTAAGGCCAGGTTAGTGGTTAAAGGTTATTATCAAGTGGAATGCATAAATTATGATGAAACATTAACTATTATATCTATATTAGAATGTATTATTATTATTTTTTATTAGGCATTTATTAGAGTATTAAAATTCTCATGGTGGCTATTAAATCTACCTTTTTGAAAGAGGTTGTCATTTGGATAAATTAATTGTTATAAAACCCCCTGGTTTTAGAAATATTGTTTTTTTGAATTTTTTTATGTAATATCTCAAAATAATTATACATATTTTAAATGTTATATAGATATTATCAATTAAATTATTAGTTTTTTTATCAAATGATATATTTATAGTTTAAAATGATGCTAAATTATTAAAGAAAACATTATATTTATATATAATTGTTATTCAGATATATGATGATTGTTTGATGTTTGGATCAATTAAATAGAATTTGAGAAATGAACTTTATAAACCCTTGAAATTATATTTTAAAACAAGATTGATTTGTGAGTCTTATTTATTTATGAGTTTTTAAATCATTTAAAAACAATATTTAAATTATTTTAATGAATGTAAATACAAAAATAAATTTATAATCCAAATGAGTTTTAATATTATATAATATTTGGATGAATATGGGGTAATATTTCATAGAATGATGTATAGAGGAATAATGGAGAGTTTGTTTCATTAAATATCAATTACACTTTACATTTTTTCCTTGTACATTTTTCTATATACCAATATAATCCAAAAAAATATATTATTTTAACACTTCCAATTTTATTTAAATATATTTTAGTTCATCTTTTTTAATTTAATTAGTTTTCCCAAAAATCCCATGTATTTGACATTATTTCAAATTCATATAGTTATTAAGGAGTTTAGACATAAATGTAAGTGCACCTAAAAAACCTACTACTTTTGAATAATATAGAAATATCATGTTATATTTAGAAGTAAATTTATATGTCATTTTACACAATTGAGGATAAAATAATTATGTATGGTAGTTGTTATACAAATGTCTTGTGGATGAAAAAAACCTGCATATATTTTTTATTATATTTTGATCATGTGGTAGTAAAATTTGATAAAACTTGTTCAATAAATTTTTTAAATAACATAGGAATCCATTCTAGAATGAAAAAATTTATTTTAGGCATCATTTATTGAGATATCACACTAAAAAAGATGATATTTCTATTTAATTTTCTAAGACTAAATATTAGATGGATGGTATATTCAATGAGTATGTTTCAACAGATCAATTGAATTATATTATGAGTCATTTAGGATTTTTTGAGTTTTTAATAATTTATTCACATGTTTAGATTTTATAATTATTATTTTATGCATTATTTATCAACTTTTCAATTATTTTTTTGAAATTTTTTGAAATTTTTTTGTTTTTATATTACATCAAAATACATTTTTCCACATCAAATTAGTAATGTTTTTCATTTTTCAGTGCTTTTATTTATTCAATCAATCAATTTTGGCTTAAATACTATTTGATTGAGTCCCTTAGAATTCATTTTCCATCAATTATCTACCTCGATCCATGAAACAATCAATATTCTACTAATAATGGGAATAATGAAGAGATCATATGCTTGTGATTCTATATTTTCCAAGAAAGATAAGCCTATCAGTTTATAAATATGATTATTATAATGTATGGTAACAAAACAAGCTTAATAAATTTTATAGTCTTTTTGGATTAATAATGGATGACATTTTCATGTAATAGAATTAATTTTTTATGTAACAAAAACGGAGTAATTTTTGAAAAATAAAGAATGAATTCTATTAAAATGATCATTTTAGATCAGCATAAATTAATATTCAGTATCATTCTTGTTTAATATGAAATAATTTTATCTTTATATTTTCACAAAGGATGGGTAATATTATTTTACTCATGTAGGAATTTTTTTTATTATCATATATTAGTCAGTTTTGAGGATATTGATATTGTGGATTCTATTTTTTCCATGATTGGAACTATCCATTTTGGAAAAAATTATAAATGGATTTAGAACCGAAATAAAATTTTCTTTATATTATTTATGAATAAATAATTATATAAAAATATAAATAATTTTTGTAGATTACATTCCACAACATTTATAATTTATTTCTTCTATTGAAGGGTAATAGGTTAATTTTTATCCTATTATTGTTGACATATATACTCCACTATTATCTAGGATGAAATAATCAGAATTTATTATTATGTATAAGAATTATTACTTTTGTGACTGAGAAGAAGAATATAAAGCATGACTTGATTAATGAAATAAAATTTAATCCACCAATTAGATTAAGACTTGATGTTTTCAATTATATTAGATATCTCAATGATTTCTAAAGGAATAGTTTTTTTCTAATAAAGAATATTTTTCCCAGGATTTGTAGGATCTCTATAATTTTGAATATATAGAAACCCTTACTTATGAAGATAGTTATATTATAAGGGGCCCTTCTAGAAATTTTTTATCTTTTATAAAATTGTATAAGATAGTTCAACTAGTATGTCATATGATGTAGTAAACATCTATGGTGAGTCAGTTAGTGTTGTGTTTGTGGTTCCATGTGTTTAAGGCGTGGATGAAAAGAAGAAACCTTATTGGATAAGTTCTAGTATAATGGTCTTGTTATGAGAGTAATAAAGAATACTTTGAGAATTTTATGTCATTTTCAATAATCATAACAAGAATTTATAGAAATTACAATACTAATGGTGAAAAAAAAACGATTAGCTAATAATACACTGTTACCCACAGCTAAATCAAATGATGTTAATTTTGGTTTTAATTGGAATGTTTAAATACTTGTTACTAATGTGATTAATAATTCCAATTAGATAAAGGATCAATTTAATGGTTTCAAATATTTAACCATATAAATAGAATGGGAGTTGAATGACTTTAATACATGTAACATTTTAAAGGAATTTTTAAGGGTGAAAATATTAAATTGTTTATAACTAAAGGATATTTTAAAATTAGAAAATCAGTTAATGATAGAATTATAACATGTAAAATAATCTATTTCATCTGTTTTTTGAATGAATCTTATATAGTTAAAGGTCACAAGAACATTTTAATATTATGAATGAATGGATTAGTATTTTATAATGAAACTTTGTTATCATGTTGGTGTTTATATAATTTAATAGATATTTAATCACTAAAATAATTGGTTCTAGATAATATAGAATGATAGATCCTAAATATTTATTTATATTATTTTAATTATTTCATTTTTATATGGAAATAGTTTCATATATAAATAATAATGTATCCAAAATGTTGGAGAATGTAAATATATTTTCAAACTATTAACAGAATGAGAGGATCCATTCAATACACATTTTAAAATAATAAAATCTCTTTAGAAGAGTGTTTTGGACAATATTAACAAATTATTATGTATTGAAATGTGATAATATTATATTGAAGTTATAATTAAGATATATTTTTATAATAAGGTTGGTGGTGATTTATTCAATAAGGACCAATAGGCTGGGCTTGTTCTTGTTGGAACACCAATACCCTTCTATCTCTGTTAGAAATGTATCATGTTTTTCTTAATTGTATAAACAAACAAAACAAAACATAATATAAAAATATTTATGGATATTCATTTAAGAAATGGTATTTATTTATTTTGTATTATTATTAAGATGTGATTATTCCTAAGATGGAAATTTTCTATATAGGTTTTTTTGGAGATTATAGATAACTTAATAATTTATCGATACATATCCAATCATATTTCCTAATTCAGGTGTTACGTTGAGAAAATTTTTTGGACTACCAAGATTTTTCTTGAATTTTATCAATACATTTGTATTAAAAACAACTTTTCTTGTTTTTTTATAAAATTTATATTTTTAAAAAACATACCACAAAATAAAAAATTATTCTATTGGAAATATATATTTTAAAAATATTAAATGGTTTTAACCTGATATAATTAATTATTTTTATTCATCAACATTAAAAATTATTAAGCCATTGTTGTTAAATACATTATATTTAATTAATAAATATAGTTATTCATTAATTTTAGTAAAAATATGTAACCCAATTTTTTTTGTAAACATTAATTTAATATGATATTTTATTTTTGGTTAAATTTTCATTGGTGAGGAATTATATTATTTTAATATTTTTACAAATTAATTGTATATCTATTGGAGACATTAATATCCAAATAAAAATATTCCAACATCTATATATCCATTGATCACATTAAAAATAGTCAATTTTCATTTTTATATATAACCACAAATTCACATCTAAAACACTTCTTCCTATTCCATTCCATCTCCCTCAACATGTTTATAATATTTATAAAGATTATACTTCATTCAGTATATTTTTTTGGTGATGATATTTACTGAAAATGATGATGTTAATAATTATCTATTAATGTATTTTTATTTTATTGTTGATATATTATACATTAAAATATAATAATACTACTTTATATTATATTCTCATAAATTATTATGTTTTTTCCTTTTTAAAAAAATATTATATCAAAAAAATATTTATCTTTTCATTTTAGTTTAGTTTCTTTATGAAACAATTAGTTTAACACAATATTTATTTATACGAAAATAGCATATTATAATCATAGAGTGTTACAAACATATAAAAGTAAGTAAATCTAGTTGATTGAAATTAGTGGATTACCAAAACAACCCTTATATATTGAATAATGGAATGAAATATTCATCTTTTTTATTCTCTTGTACTATAATCTCATCTAGAGAATTTTAGCACTCTAAGAACTGAAGAAAACTGTATTGGCTTGAAGAAATTTAAAATTAATACAATATAGAATGATGTAGTAACCTTCATGTGATCTCAATTAATAGATATCACGCATTACTCTACTATATAAAAACAAAGTAAATAGGTATAACTATATAGAATAATGAACTTTTTTTTAAATCTCTCACAACAAGTAAATGGGTTTGAATGGGTGTCATGAAGAGAATACCCTTAATATAATTATCCCTACGATGTGATTAGATTGATAGTAATAGAGATTTACATTATTATGATTGAATAGTTCCACTATATTCTTGATCTATCTTCTTAGATAATACTGATGTATATCTTTTGAAGGCATCACACACAAATTAATTTGTCAATTGAGGTTGAATTTTATATCCTAATTAACTCCATTCCAGGCCTGATAAAAATTTTCAGATGGATCATTTTCTAGTGGAAGCCTATGTTACATGAAATATTCATTATTCACCTATTAAAATATTATTATATGTAATCCATCAAAAAATAATGAATATATAGAACACATCGATGAAAATAGTTTCAATATGTATTCAATTTATTAAAATGGTATGTTTCGATTGAAATAATAATAAAAAATACTTATTGATAATTAAAAGTTATGTTTTCCATAATTAATGATATTTAATAATGTAATTACAAATGAATAATATATCAATATGTTTCAAAATGTGTCAAAAACAATTCTACCACAATAAGAGACCTTTTTGGAAAATTCAAAAATTGATGTAAAAATAATTTCATTAAATTCCAATTGGAATTTCAACTAACATAAAAACAAAAATAATCAAGTATCATTTAAGATCCATTTTATTTTATATTTATTAATTCAAATAATTATAATTTATGACCACATCCATAGATATGTTATATACCTTTCCATGAAAATATATTATAGTCACAATATAAAATATTTTAATTCCATATTCTCCCCATTTTTAATTAATTATGAAATTCGATTGGGTTATGGAGTCAATAAATCATAAAAAACATTATAAAAGAAAATTTTAAATACATATAAATTTTAAATTTTTTTATTGATGTTTGGTCAGATAATTCACCATTTAAAATAAAGTAATTTTAAAATTATTTAAAATGTGAAATTAAAATGTATAATATGTCAATTCATGATAAATGTATAATATACCTTTTATTATCACTTCACTCGATACCGAATATATTATCTTTATTACTTTGTATAAAATTTATATAAATGAAGTTCAATTTAATTATTTTAGCATTCTCCTATCATTTAAAAAACATATATTTTTTTATTCGTTTAGTTTATTTTTTGAGACAAATAGAAATCAATTATTATTTTTCATGGTTAATATATTTATCTATTTTTCCTTTCAAAATTTACCCACATATCACGCAAATGCATCACTTAATCAACATGGATATAATATTAGAAATCTTATCCAACATCTATTGTTTATTTTCAATATAATATATATATAATAGTAACGAAGGAATGGATTTATGCTTACAATGTGACCCATAATTGGTTATTTAGGACTACTATGGATGAAATGAATAAAAGTTATGGAAGCCTAATTGAGTATTTTGTTTGTTAGTTGAGTAGGGGATCTCACTGGGTGAACCTAAAATTACAAGGGAGGTTCATCCGTAGTAGGGGGACGGTATTTGTAAACTAGGGATACATTACTAACTGTGGTTCTTTCATTTTAAATCCAATGTGAATGTAATTAGATTAAATACCCAATGTAGGAAGAGTTATTTAAAACTGATCCCATTGATGATGGTTTTACTTCTCTGTCAGAGTCACACTGAAATAATCTTATTCATAAAAAATTAGTTTATAAATTATTCATGTATAATTTGAAAATAGTTATATATTTCCCACATGGTTAGAGATAAAAATACTCAAGGAAACATGCTCTCATACCTAGATAATGATATCAAGTGGAGAAAGATAGATAAGAAATGAGTATATCATCTTCCTATTAAGATTAATAATCCTTTATGGGACAAATCTAATATAAGGAAAATAATGAGACCTTAAAACATTCAGTTGGTAACAATGAATTTAGAGAATTGGAATATCTTTAACTCATTGAGTGATAACTATAACTATTATAATGCTACTAATTCCTTTATAGATGATAAATATTTTTTTTCTCATGGACACTATTTCTTATTGATATTTATATTTTTTATGAGGGATGAAATTATCTATCTAACCCATCCTTCATTTATCATCAAATATAATTTTTTATTAATTTAATAAAGGGGAAATAGCCTCATAATTTTTTAAGGGTATCCATATAATTTATTAGTTTCTTATGTGTCTTTTTTTATTCACACTATAATAATATTAGAATGAACATGAGTAAAGGGTTGTGATTTAAATCTAGTTACCATAATAGGAATTTGATGTTTTTCATAGGATTACTATTTAATTAAAATTTTCATTATTACGTAATTTAGCTGTATGAAGAGAAATAATATTAGCAATAATTTGAATTTCAATCTAAATAATCATGTAAAGTCCAATTAGAAATCTAAAATTCAATGGATAGTGATATCGATAATATCATTAAATAAAAATATATGGTAAAAACATAAATAAATACAGGTGAAAAATAAAAACAAATGTCAATATATAAAATTAAATAACCCTTCCCCAACATTTTTTACGTGGATTCAATTGTAAAAAATAGTTGTTTATAAATAGTGTGGTGACCCGAACCCACAATCATGGGATCTAATTACCTTAAACACCTTATTTAGATACTAACTTTGAAATTAACGATATTGAACAACTTTTAAAAACCAATAAATATAATATATGTAATTAATATAGTGTCAATTACATTTTAACGAAATTTTATGTAGATTTAGAGAAAAATTTTAACTAAGAAATAATATATCTTTCTTGTTATATTTATATATTCCCACTGTATAATAACATACATAATCGGTACTAATTTGGTAACATCTCCCAATAAATTTTATCTACATGCTACAGTTCATTAAATATCTGGGGTAATAGTTTTCTTTATACACCAGGGAAATGGAAACATGACAGGGAATATCTATAAATAACACTATTAGTATACATATGTGATAGAAAATAAATATCCTCATTGAGAAAGAATAATATGGAAGCTTTTGATAACCAAACAATATTTCAATAATATAATGTATAGTAATATGTCCATGTATTACAATGGAAATGAAATGATCATATTGAAAATAATAATTTGTTCCCTTGAAATGAAATATATAATCCATTATGGTTAATTAAATTCCATATTAAAATACATTATGATCATACTCTTATGTAATTGTGTCTAGGAAATATTTTTTTGTATGGTTTACACAAAAATCCCAAAGTTGTTTTATATTTTGAGACATATCGATGCATCAAGGGGCTATCTATAATTGGGCCCCATCAGTATCAAATGAAGTCAAATTCATTATTAATATTATAAAATGAAAAATAAATGAATAAAAAATTATTTAACTAATCATCCATTTTGAAAGAAATGTCAGATTACAATAATTAATCCACCTGTCTTTACAGTTAATAATCACATGTATGATGATAACTAAATTTTGGAATGCTTAAACTTTCTATAGTATAAAAATGTAATAAAAAGATTAAAAGACATCAACAAATAGAATCATGATGGTTTCAAATTAATATATCCCTCATTTAATAAATTAAAATAATAAAGATATTAAAATAGATGGAATACACCCTTTAATGAAGAACGTCGTGCATTGTACCAATATGAGTATTTCAAAAATTGGATTCTTAGATACTATGAGTCCAATACATCAAAAATATAAATATAATTATATAAATTAATTGTTATTTTAGGATACATAAATCAATAGGGTAAATCCTTTTTACTTTTATAGGGTTATTGAATTAAAAAATATATTTCTAATAGAAAATAATTAAACATTATCATAAATATGAAGTCACATGTAACGTGAAAAATAATTTTCAATTTGGTAAAGTGAAATATTTTATAACACATATATTCTAAAATAAAAAAAATTATTTGATCATTTTAAATTACATAATATTACCCATATAAATGTGGTCGAGAAGAAAACCCATTTTATCATAAAAGGGAAAAAGATTTTATATTTTTAATGTATATTTCTTGAAAATTGACATTATAAAAATATTAAAAATTAATAATTTCTAAAAGTATATAACTGAAATATATATTTCACATGTTAAAACATAATTTGATTTATAATAATACCATATTACATTATTGGGAATGGTATATATGCAAAAGGATTGGAACCCATCATTATGATGATGAGAATTATTCTTCATAATGATACACTTTTTTTAGAAGATATTCATTATCGAAAAATATTTCTCTTATAAAGAAATGATCTCAATATAGAAAGATAAATTAATAAATAATAATATATTATGGTTAAAGAGCCAATGTATGGAAAATTAAATTTTATGATGAGTCATTATAACTCAAATAAAAGATATTTGAGTTATATCACTTATCAAAAACATAAAACATATAAACAGAAGTATTGTAAAATAGTTTTATGTGGTTAACATGTATGAATTGATAAAATAAAAATATATATAAAAAAATGGTATAATAAAAATGTTTTTAAAATATGATCAAGGGAAAGAACATAATTTAATGAATGGAAATTGGGTAACTAAAAACACTAATGTTTTGAGTCACACTGGAGTCAAAATCCTTTTGAGAAATTTTTTTTTGATTAGTCTATATCAGGAATTAAATTGAAATTAATTATAATAAATTCACAAGATACTAAATAGATATAAAACCATTGAATGTAATCATGGTTTAGGACATGTAACATGTCTCAATTAATTATAATTGAGACCAAGAAAACCCTAACACTGTTTCCCCGTTTGGTTGAATTCACACTAAAATATTTTATAAGAAATATAATAATATTATTATCCTATTTTAAAATATTATTAATATATATATAAGTTTGAAAAAAAAATTATAACTATTCAGTAAATTTATATTAGTTATATACTATATTTTTTAGTATCAGTTGTGAGTATTATAGGCATTTTTGAATTAGATTCATAATATATTTGTGGTTATTAATTCTTCTCAAAAAATTATTCATTCCAAAATAATACATGGTACATAATTTTATGTTTTAATTTTACATAATGTAATATATTTACATGTAATAATTATTTTAGATATTATTCATGATGATACAAGTGGGGACGAGCTCGTTTTGGTAAATAATCATGAATGAATGTTTTTTTCTTCAATATTGTGTTATATTTTTATATTAAGACTAAATAACTAATTTATTTTAATGTAATTATTAATATATTTTATTATGTATCAAAATCCATCATTTCTGGAATCTTATTACATTTTTATTAGAGGTAGTTAAGCGAACCCAATGAGAACCTGAAAAAAATCTATTTGTGATCATGGACATGAAAGGGAATTATTTGTTATAATATCATTCTCATAAAATTATAATTATATTATATATATTTTATTAATATAATTAATGAAAATTTTAAAAATATTTATGAATAATATAATTGAATAATAAATTGTTACTTATAGATAAATCATTTTTTCTCTTGATGTGTTTATTTTTTACAGCTTGTTATTGAAGATTTGTTTTATAATGATAGGTTAATTATAATATTACTTTTAAAATTAATAATATAATTATTTTAGAATATAAATCATGAAATAAATAACATATATTATCACATAACTCATTTCTAGAAGCATCCATTAAAGGTGGTGATAAAAGCGAAATGTTTTATTCATTGAGGCTATATCAGCACATACGCATGAAAAAAATTTATTTTTTTCAATGGAATATCGGGGAAAAGATAGTTAATATAATATATGTATAATAATAATTATGTATATTATTTATTCTTATGTAATTATATAGATAGTGTTATATTCTATTTGGTTTATGGTGTACGGGAAGGATATGGAAAATATTTTATTGGGTATGTAATATTTATGTTTTGGATTTGGATATTATCTTGATATATCCATTGTAATTGAATGATTTGGGGAACTATGTTTTGTATAATTGATTAAAAATGTTTATTGGATATCAAAATGATTCGAATTCATATATGCTTCTGTTAACTTTTATATAGTGGTTCTTCTTCATGTGGATAGAAGTGAACTCATTTTATAGGTGGAAAGGAGGTAAAAATCATTGGAATGGAATGCTTTGTAAGGGACAAGAATATAGTTTCATGAGATTTAGATGATTTTTTAGGTTAATTTATGTTTATAAATATTTTTTCAATTTATAACCTAAAAGGGTTTTTATAATGTATAAATTTCAAATTCATTTTTTATGAATTATATCACATTAGATTAGACATTTGAAATCTTATTAATGTTGATTAAAATTTTCAATGGTAATTTTCATGCTGATAAATTTATAGGATGATTCTAATTACCAGAACTCAATGAGTTTTATTGTAATTTAGAATGAATTTAATTGCATTCAATTTTTTTAATTTATAAAAACAAATTCTAAATAAAATGTATAATGTGTTGGAAAAGATTTTTTTTTGTAAAAAAATGATTATATAAACATTTTGTATTCTAAATTTTATTTTTATTAATTTCAAATTAAATTATTGGTAATTTATTTCTTTATATGTTTAAATATCATATTTCAAACATCATTTAAAAAATCTTATTTAATCTAAATTACAAATATTTAAAAAAGAATCATTCCTTAAAAAATAACTATTTTACTATGTAACCAATATTTACCTTCATAACATAATTTCATGTAATTGATACTATTAAATAATTTGAAGGAAATGAATAAAACCATTCATATGATTTTATAATGTCAAATTTGTAAAATAATTAAAAACTAACATTTATAGAAAATCATAAAAATATAATAAAACATTTTTTTATTCAAAAATATTTTTTTGAAAAATAGTCACTATTATAACTCTAATATCTCGTAAATTACCATTAATAATTTTGTAAATATATTATTCATACTAAAAATTTATATTGTAAAAAATAAATTTGGTTTCATAAAATAACACATATAAATATATTAATTGTAGAAAGGTTTCATTTTAATGACTCAATCAGTCTATTCAATTATTTATCTATAATAATTTAATTTTCCTAAATTAATTTTTTTAATAATATAATTAAATTTAATTTCAAAACATTATTTATAATTCAATTAGTTATATTTTTTAAAACCAATTCAATGACTACATAAAAAATTTCGGTATGATTCTACAATTAATTAGGGTTTAGTGTTGAACATATTTAACACTATAAAACATATTATATCTTAATGAAATATATAATTTTAAATCATATGGGGTTCTATTCATACAATAAAGTAAAAACCATCATCTTAATTACTTATTGATAAAGTAGTATAGTGTACTATTTACATATTTCTCACTCAATATATAAATAATAATATGGAATCTATTATACTGTCTTTGGATACATTATGATATATATTTTACTGAAAATTAATTAATAATTTATAAAATCTTATAATAATGTATATATTTACTCTAATAAAACATTCTTAAGAATGTAAATTTCCCAAAATCATTACACTCTAAAATTTATTAATATAAAATGAAATTATATATTCTATAAGAAATTAACAATATATTCAACCCTCAAATGATATTAATCAAAAGATAATAGAATCACACTCGATAAAATATACCATGACACAAAAAATGCAATGAAATTCAAAAAATATATCACGAGTCAATTAACAATACCATTGTCAAAAATAATCTTTGAATTAAAATTTTAAAATAAATCAACTATTTATTACATCAATATAAAAAATATATGGATTATGTGATTTTTTTTACCTCAATCAAGTGTTCTCTAATAGTTATCTAAAAAAGTATAACATTGTCTACAAATAAAATCATAATGATATTCATACAATTCAATATACATTTATAAACAACTAATGAAAAAATATTTTTAAAAATTATAACATATTATTCATAATTGAGATATATTTTAGAATTTACCTTAATATTATCATTAAATATCACTCTCTAATAAAAATATTTAATATTAGCATGATTTTTTACAATTATTTTATAACCCACACTACCTTCAGATAGAATAATAAAACAAAATTTTCATTATAATAAATATATGCTAATATTATAAACCATTTATGTGTTCTCTATTACTTGGTTATAAGTCAAAGAATTTTCCCAGTACATACCTTTTCTAGCTTTATTTCCGTGATCCTATCACAACTAGATACAACAAAAATAAATACCTTTTAAATAGCTGTAAATTATCATAAGAATATGAAATGCCAATAATACGATGTGTTTTATAATGAAACATTCATTATATCCATTGATAATATCAGTTCAATATGATTTTCTTCATTTTTGAATCTACTGTACATCCAGTCCTAATTCGAAAAAGAAATGCCCCAAAATTCTCAGGATCTTTCATCAAATATTCTTGTCTAAACAATAAACTAATGTTATACACTCAAAAATCCTCTTACTATTTATATATAAATGAAAAAATCAATTAATATGTAACTTAACTCATTTATCTCTATTCTTTAAACTATGTTTTCGATAGTCATTCCAAATATAGTTATCTAACCAACATATTTTCAATTCTATCATAATGTTTTCTAATGTGAATAATAATTAACAAAGAATATCTGTTGTTAGTCTTTATCTTGGTGTGCAGTCATAGGCCCAATCATTACGCACCAGAGTGAGTATTGATTTAATATTAAACTGGACTTTTTGGGTGATTACCCCAAGGTGAATCTATTACATAGACGCATTGATATTTTAATATAGATAGTGGCATGGAATTTTTAGGTGCTCAACACAATCATGAAATTACCAAAACATCTATATATTAGTATATACATTGACTTATACTTACTTTATTCACTTTATTTGTCTTATCATAATCTGTAAATTATTGAATATTACCACAATTATCATAAAATGATATTTATACCATTCAAATTTATGTCAAAAATAATATATAATCTCTTAAATTATCCTTTTCTAAAATCATAACCACTAATGTTATAAAAACCATCTTTTGATAAAAATTATGACACCCATGGCCTGGACAACTGGAATGCAGTTTTCATAAATACACTCATTAGATACAAGAATTAAAATGAAATGATGTGGTCAAATTTTAACCAGAAATAATTAAAATATCATTAGAAAATATTGTTTCAGTTATATACTAAAACATTTTAGTGGAATTATATATCCCTAATCAAGAATTATCTATATGCCTTAGTATTTTTCTGGATGAGTGTGATAATAAACTGAGTAGGGAACCACAAGTGCATCTATAACAAAAGTTCACATGTTTATATAGGTATGTGACAAGATAGAATTGTAAATACACATATATAAATTTAGTAATTAAAGTACCAAACTATTTTACAATGATTGAACTATAATTAAAATCAGTTATACATTCTTTTGTGCCATCCTGGAAGAATATTAGATGTTAGAAAATGAATAACAGAGATCATGAAATAAAAACCATCCACCATTGAGAAAAATACACGTTCCAAATTCATGAAATTACTCCATTCCATCCCTTATAAAATATTGTTACCCATATCACATGAAAACCTTTTTTCCTCTAATGGTACACATACATGGTATGATCGAAGAACAGAACTCAACACATATACAAGGAAATTCACTAAATATTAAATCATACCAGCCTATAGATGATCATTAAAATGTGGTTTAAAATCTCCTCTGATGGGAGAATCACATCCCATCTTCTATGAAAACCATGCTATGCATCTCTGTGTCCAAATAGTTATGTTAATAACTCTTCCCCTATAAGGATCCAACTATGTCTATCATGACCATCTATAAACTTGAACTCTATGACTAGGTTACATTTTATATTAAAAAACTAAACATGTATATATAAAAAAGTAAAGAGAAATAAGTTACAAATAAATTATTAGATATTTAATGGTGCATAGGCAAGGTAAATATTGTTACGTAATAATCCTATCATTTCAATCATTCCACGATAATTAAATGTTACTGAAATAATACAGAACATTGAAGAGAACATAAAATCTATACTAAAACAAAGACATACAACCATTCTATGTATATCATTTATATATATAATTCAAGGGTATGTAAAGTAGGTATATAGATAAAATAATCAGACCAGAAAATTCTATATAAGGTCTCAAGATGGTAAACACTTCTTATCATTAGCACGTTGATGGAAATTTCCAAAATCAATCAAGGAAAAACACATGGATCATTACCACACATAGAGATTCAAAAGGAAATGATACTATGCCTAAAAATAGGAGATCTTGGATTATAATTCTAGGAACATGTCATACAAAGAGATAAAATAAACATCATCCTAAAAAATGAATTTACCATCAACAATAGATCTAGGATTGATCAAAGAGAGGAAACCATATCACATGATCCTACACATTTATTTCAAAAAATCATGGAATGTATATTAGATATTTGTGGATATTTATATATCAAGAAAACATGTCTTATATCATTTACAACTTATTCAAAATAAAAAGTATTAGTATTTTAATGGAAATATATTAACTCATTTGATGGCCTATATCATTTTGGATATGAAGAACTCAATATAAGGGAATGGTAATGCATACTGATCCTAGAGGGAGATATCCTTGTCTTCCTTGTCACAAATTTTTTGGATTATTGCAATGGATATTATAATAGTTATATTAGATGAGAAATTCTATAATTAAATTAATATTACCTAATTTTGGGAGCCACTAGCTAGCCGATGATTCGACTTCATTGTGGAGGTGTTCATGGGATGTGTGTGGGATTTCTTCTATATCCACAAACTAGGATGTGGAACCCAACTAAGTAGATAGTAATACCTATATAATTTTTTTTTCTACTTCCAACATCATCAGTATGCCGATATAGTCCACTGGCTACCAAGTTTCCTTGATTAGTTTTTATGTATCCCACTAAGCCCCCATCTTCTAGATAAATAATTCTAATAAATTTACACCCATAAGAAACACCTCCATTTATGTAAAATAGATAGAGTATTCAATAACTTAAAAAGAAATAAACCATGATGGTTAATGAATTTTCAATTGTTCAACTATAATGTCTTTTCATCATTGAGTTGAGCAATTGGTGGTATTGGTCAATGAAATCATAATATTTCACCTAAAAAACATATTTCAATTCCCAAGTGACCTCTGGATATCGACCATTGAACAATAGAACTCTTAAAAGAGTTAGTATGTTTCCAAATAATACTTTCCTCTCTAATGTATGATCCACACTAGGAACTCCATAAATAATTAATCCTGATCAAAATCATTTTCCACATATTCAGTCACACATGTATCACTGGGAATGTACCATTGTATCTAAGACACATGAAACATATTATTTTTATCAAGATATCATGGGTGAAATTAAATATAGTTGGATTCTATTCAAATCTAATAATTAATATTTTACAGTCCAAAAAATCTTGGTGTTATATTTTTTAATTCAATAACATTCCTTTCCCTAATCAATGAGTCACCCTAAACAATGATGAGTCACCGATATTGAGTGCCAATGGTCACATCCTTCAAGTGGAATACGAATCTTTTGTTATTAGTTTGGTGACTAAAAAATTATTGATCTACTAAATTCTTATAGAGGTCTATTGTACCATACTCAACGCCACTAATTTTGTCACACCAGCCTCAAGACAACATAGAAGTGAAAAAACATGGAAAACCATAAAGGGCCTTAAAAAGTGACATATGTATTTAAGAATATTTTATATTTTTTCTTACAAAAAACCATTCAACAAAATTTGATTATTATATGATCTAAAAAAATCAAAAATGATTTCTCTTGCCTATCAGTCAGTAGATGATACACTATACACAAATTTAGTTGTCTAATAATATCCTTTGGTAAGACCATCAGAAAGAATTATTTAATGATTTATTATCTATCTAATATAATGATCAAATTTCCCCCTAGTAGGTATAAAATATCCAATATATACAGCTTCCCAAACTCATCCAATGGAAGAGCTTATTGAATCAGAATGAAATGAGTCACTTTCATTATCCAATCGACTATCATTTGTAACGGCCCCAGATACAAAACTCTATCATGTGTTTAAAATGAGTTCCTTATGGATCCTCAATCACACATCCCTAAATGATATTGGTTAAAAACTATTAATAAGAGTATTTAATTTATATTGAGGAGATTATAAGACATGTTACAGAGTTACAACATAGTTTAAATATCATATAAAATATATAAAATGTGGCAGAATTAATTGAAACAATACCATACCATTGAAAAAAGCAATAAAAGCCAACAAAATAATCCAATAAATAATAAAGGAGTATTGTGAGGTAAATTTGGAATCTATGTAAATATCATTCTATAATTAATACAGATAAATGACAAGAAGAATCAAATAAAGCGTCAAAAATCCCTGGCCGTGAGCCCCATGCTAGTGTGACTCCAAACACAATTTCATACAGCATGAAACTATCAATGGTATGGTCCATTGAACCTTCCAAATCCAGCATCAAAGTAATCTTCTCTAGTAGAAAATAGTTTCCATAATATTGTTAGAGTATAACAAAAAGGGTCCCCACCACAATGTCTAAAAATAATTGGTCTTCTAATAAGTTCATGAAATAATGCACCAAATATTTGTATTATTTAATTATGAATAATAAATTAAAACCATATAAATATGATTTTTTTAGTAGGGAAGAATATTTTTTGAGATTGACTGATAACCACACGAACCCATATTATATATCCCCTGTAAATCATAACCTTATTTAGCACCATTCTAGATAACTTATGAGCATGTCTCACATCCATTCCAAACAAAAACATATATCACGGGTATAAATCAACCAAATCTGTGTCTAACTGGATATAAATTTAGTTAGTCATTAAATCATGGTTGATCCCCTTGTGAAATCACTACATCATGTATCAGTGCCTAGCTCAGTTTATAATAATTATAGAATTTATGAGGTCCAAGATCGGTGTATAAAAATTACATTATATATAAGGTCCAATCTTGGTGGATAATAATTACAGCATTTAATAGGACCATGCCCAGTGTATAAGCATTAAAAAATGTGTTAGGGACAATTATAATGTAAAATAATTATAGCATGTATCAGTTCCAGTCTTTGTATATAATCATGAAAACATTAATCACTAGGCATAAGAACATGGATATGTCAATATCACATCCTAAGGCTACATGGTTAACTATGAAAATTATTACTTATCGTTCAATTATGAATTTTGTTATCATTTGATCATAAAACAATATGTTCCATTATTTTTAAAAATCAAATGAATATATGGTGAATATAAATCATGAAATCACTTGAAACGTATTCCACACTAAAAAACAGTAATCCACTAGTCAATTAATTTATTTTTAAGAGTTATATCTGTTGAACGGTATCCATAATATGGGTAATAAACAATTTGTACAAAGTGGTCTCAAATGAATACATATAATTCATCATTAAATTAATTTAGGTACATATAATTTTAGACCAATCATAAATTTCCACATACATTGTGACTTAATAGATCATAGAGTTATGTTTTAGACCACCTACATTTATCTTATTATTTACGCAACACTTCCATAGGGGTAACACAAAGAAGGAATAAGGGGTTAAAAAATTAAAAGATGACTCCTAAATAATGTCCTACTATGATTTACATCAAATTCAATCATAGTGTAAGAATTTATCTTACCTAATAGAGAGGAATTGAAGAGGATGGGGAAATGAAATCCAAAAACATACAAGGGATCGATCATACAAACAGGATGTCTGGAATGTAGGAATGTCTTCCAAAATTGCCTTGAAAATTATCCTAGTTTTTTTGGAGGAGGCTTCATGAGATTGGGAATGAGAAAATAGCCTCTTGGAAGACATAAAACTAATTTCTTGGATATAATATGTTGTTTTACTAATTTATATGTCATTTATTTCATCTTATAGGGTTACAAAAAACTCTATCACATCGGCTTGATATTTATTTTGATTGAATATTACACAACATGAATATTTTACAAATTGTGTGGAAATTTCATTCCCTATAGTAGTTCATTATATGTGTCTGGTTACATTTAACCATCGTGTAAAAAATTTACAAAGTATAAAAATGTTTTAAAAATAGCATTATAGCTTTGAATCGTGTATAAGGATCCGAACTACCTCCAACATCCTCCAAACCCTTGTTAATCAATCAAAAACACCTTTAAAAAAAATATATATAGAATCCATTAATTCCAAATAATCATAGATACTCAAAGACTAATTCATTTCCCCAAAAAATGAACTACATCTCCAATCAAGACCCAACCACCATGGCTGAGATGAAAAACTCAAAGGAGGATATAACTGTAAAAAGGAGGGGTATCATAACTTCCACACCATATATCAACTAATACTTAAGATACTCTAATAATTTATTATGGGGTATTGAAAAACAAGTATGTACACTATTCAATTATTTCAGACATTATACCCTATGTCCCCTCGTGAATACATCCATGCTTCCACTACACTCTATCCAAATGTATCTCCCTACCCGAGAGATAATTCTCAGTATTTTCCACAATCCATATCATATTATCCCCAATGATGAATTGTAAAAATTATTGATGTTCTTGAAATCCATGATTTGATAAGGGTTTGGATAATATCTTAGAATTTTGACATTTGATGCACATAATGCATGACATTATAGCATAGTGGAAGAGACAATTTTTGAACCACTTGGCTAACCTTATCCACTCTCTCATATGACTGAAAAAACATGGGTGTTTGCCTTAATTATTTCTTGATGTGGTGTTTCTCCAACCAGGGATACACCCAATGGAAAACATTATGACCATCCTAAAACTATTGAGGTATAATTTTATGATCTGAATATGATTTCTACACACAATTCATGGTCACCATCCTTATCTTGATCAACCAAACCTATTTAGTTTTCTTATGCATGAGACTATACCCAACAAGCACAGACTCACCAACCTCCAACCATAATTTATGTGACCAAAATGGAATACCCTAAAAATCCCCAAAAGGATCCATCTTGACTAATTCATAGAAGCGGTAATTATATGATAACTACACTAGTACCAAGTTCTTCTTACACGAACCACCAAAACCCTAAATAGGGTGTCGTAACATATACTCAACAAAATGAATATTCCACATACCTTGACCATCAATGTGAGGATGATATTTCATACTCAAAAGTACACATGATTATAAAGAACAATGAATAACCTATAATATTTGAAAATTGAAATGGGGATCTCATTAGGATATGATACTCCTCAAAATAGTATCCATTAAAACTGTCTCACAAACATAATGAATACAAAAAACATCAACTATGAAGTTCTACATGATTGGAATTAATTGGACAAACATCATTAGTAGATCCATAATCACTGATAAAACATCAATAATATAGATTTTCATTGGTAATATTGTACGAAAAATAAACTATGACATCATCCCACTCCAACTCTAGAATGTGAAAGGGTGTAACAGACCAGATTGGAACTGATGCTTGGATTTCACATGTCGATACGTGAAATTTATTTCCATAAAGCTCTATACCATTTTTCTCTTTACCACCATTAATATCTACGAATATCAAAAAAAATATCCTTTCTAACTAGGATGAACCACTAGTAAAGAATCATGAAAATCTATCATCACATCCACAGACAAGTCTGTACGAACCCATAAAAGGCCAGAGGAAATTAGAGAATCTCTATGCCTAGAGACAGTCATGATGGTGTCTCCCCATCATGTGATAATTCTATTTGAACTATGAAATCAATATTAAATAAATGTACATTATAGATATGGTCCAAAATCATGATTATAATAGAAGTTTTAGTTGGTGATACTACTCTCAAAGACTCCTGATCATCTAGGTGCATGTCTGGAAATAGTCACATCATCTATCACTAATCAAAAGACTCATTATGTACCATTATATTTGTTTTCCATTTGAGAAAATAAAAAATTTAGTTTCCCTTCTCCACTGTATAATCCATCTTGATATTGAAATACTATAGATTCATGACCCATCTTCTCTTATGAAGGATTTAGTCCCTCAATGAAAAGGATTACCTGATGCTATTATGGCATGTGTATACCAAAATCTTTTATCCCCGGCAAAAAATTATTTAAGATTCTTAGGGTATGTCATACTACCGCTGAATCATTATCATGAGTAGTGTAATCACTCTTAGGCGATGTCAAATTTCTAAAGCCATAGGAATCTACTCAATCCACCCGTATCAGAATTACCCTGAGTCTAACATTGGACGCATCATAGTATATTATAAAAAATTTACCTAGAATATGTAATTTGATGATGGGTTACAATATCATACTTCCTTTCAACACAATAAATTATCTCTCTAAATAATAAATCCAGTATAATCTCACCACTTTATTGGTCATCCTTGACATCAGTTCTTGCAAAAAAGGGATGTCATGGATAAAGTTATGATAAAAACATAACATACTCGTAATGATATTAATTTCAAAAAATATCTTTGGTTTCTCCCAAGATACCATATCATTAAATTTAATTTGTTCCATAGTCATTAAATCCACATAGATTACATGTCTAAAGAAGCGATCTTTATCATCTGTGAAACAACATTTGGTTATCATGTTGTATAGATGATACTCTCTCAATATAGTCAAGTTCTTGTCAATATGTTGGGAACGATCATCTATTGACAAGGAGTATAATGAGATTTCATTGATAAAAACCACCAAAATCTAATATAATAAATTTTAAGAAGTCTATTTCATTAATCTATGAATACTATTGTACATTGGTAAACCAAAATGTAATCACTACAAACTCATAAAATCCATATCTTCTCCTAAAACTAGATCAAGATATTTTTGATGTCATAACCCTAAAATGGTAGATTCTATACCTAAATATAATCATATATAATATCTTATCATCTATTATATGATCTAAGACATTTATGATGAATGGAAGAGGATATCAATTGTTTAGTATCATCTGGTTCTATCTCTAATAATTCACACATATGAGAAATATACCATAAACATTCTTTGGGAGGAGAATGAGAGAACCTCATGTATAAGTAATACTCCATACAAAAACATTTTATCCTAGATATTATAACTCAAAATTCAACTCCATAATCTATTCTGGTGCCACTCTATATAGTGAGGTCAGAACTATCTCTTCTCCCAACACCAACTCGATCATAAACTGAATCTAATTTTTGGGTGTTAATTCATATAACTCATTTATAAGGAATCCTAGAAAGTAATATACCATTTTAGGAAAATATATCGATTCAATCCACAATAATCTAGAGAAGTATCGACTATATGATCTATGAGACAATCAAATATTAAATAAATTGGTCATGCATGGCTATCTAGAATATCTCAATTACCTTGGGGATAATGTATTCCTACTTATATAGATATAAATTTAAATATCCCCAAGTAATATTTGATGTGTTCATGGTATATAACAAGAAAATATCTGTCAATATTCTAATCAAAACCAATATTTTAAATAATTAATGCTTTCCAAAATAAATTGTAACCAACAATACCTAATAATACGCCATACAAAATTTGATGTTCTTTGATAGCTCGACCAATAGTTTGATAATGGTAAAAAGAAATATAAGAGTTCAAAATTGAAGCCAAAATTATTTAAAAAAGAGTGGATAAAAAGGAATGGGATGCCCCAGTATCAAAACAAATGAATAGTATATGATACAAGAATAGTATCTGTCATAGAAGAATATGCTTCTTCCACAATTTCTATAGTATTCTGCATAACGTGAAAGTAACTATCCCCACTTCTTGGGATCTAGTCTTACTCACCTATGATATTATATCCACTTTGTACTAAAGTTAATACATGGGGGACCACATCCCCTACTTCAACCTAAACATCATATGGAACTCCAGATATCATTATTCTAAAGAGTAGTTTAGTTAATCCCACACTTGGATATCGGTCTTGATCCCCTACCAATACCCTACACATAAATTTCCCTAAAAACCATTATATTTATCCTAAAAAATTACAATAACTATAATAAAAATCCTAGTAGGACACTATGGAAACATTGGTCCCATCATGGCACACTGATATCACTATAATAGAATATGAACATGAGATGGATTCTCATTTCCCTGACTGATTTGTTAACTATTTCATTAGAAAAAACTACCATTGTGGTTTCTCACAAATGAATTTTCATGGCTGCTCCTCAAGGAGTCTATCATATTTCCTACCACTTTATGTTTTCAATTTATCACATCTAAAAAACAGATCAAATAGAACTTGTTCACTAGTGAACTAATCTTATATTGATGTCCATCCTGAAAATATATTTCCACGTGGTGCTCATTAGAATCTAAAGAGGGGTAAAAAATGATGTAAGTAGGTGAAGAGTACAATATAGTCAAACTCTATCATGACATAATGTGTGAGGTTAATAATCTATTGGGCCCCCTCATCACTCAACATCTTAGTTTAGAAATGTCTTAGGAACATAATATAAAATTCCATTCAAGATATCTCATCGTGCGTCCAAACTATCTCCTGAATATCCCACTATGGATTGACATGTTCATGAAGCATATATACAGAAACCCTCACCCTATTATATCGGGGTGTCTCATGATTCTTATTAATCATCTAGAATGAATCTATATAGAACTCATTTACATATTGTCCTACCTACATACATAATGTATGGAGGCACTACATCTAGAACCCTCTGGTCAATATAGACATCAAATGTATGGTGCTAACAATCTCCCTTTTCATGGATTGAATGACCAACAAGAAGCTATAGATACCATGAAAATCCATCGTATTCCATGGAGATTATTATATATTAATAGTATAATGTTTCCAAATCTCCTGGTTCCCAGCTCAATGATGAGGTGGATTAAATTTCATTACATGACAGTCACACTCCACAGAATACAAAAATTAATTAGATGGTCAACCTCATTAAGTGACAAAAAAAGATAAATAATGATTAATGGTCCCTATAAACATGTCTAACATGTGTTATATTAGGACATAAATGATAATTTCAATCCCTTATACAAATATAATAGTTATCTTATATAACACTTCAAACTAGGAATCATATATCCCATGGAATAAATATGTCTCTATCGTGAAAAATGAATACCAATATTTATCCATTTGTGCACATCATGACGTATGAATACTCACCTCATTCAATATAGGTCCATGATTATAAATTTAATGAACCAATAAAATCATGAACTAATTACCTCACACAACATGTTAAACAGTTGGGGTGAAATAACATCAACTATAACAGGAATACTATATAACAACAACCTATCCCTAGGAATTTAGATTTTCCACTATACATGGGTTAGATACTCCCATGCACAAGTTCATTACCACTTCTTAAAAACCCATGTTTAATTGATACATTTACCAAATAGTAAGGAATTAAATGAATCCTTATTTGATACAACGTTGTAACATCCACTAATTTTGATATCTCTCTTGTGGCCGAAATAGGATAGTTACAAGACATAAATCATTCTTTCTCATACACCAGAGGCTAGTGAAAATCATTGGGGGTGT
Source organism: Viscum album (assembly GCA_963277665.1). Lineage (NCBI taxonomy): Eukaryota > Viridiplantae > Streptophyta > Magnoliopsida > Santalales > Viscaceae > Viscum > Viscum album. Next base: position 122,592,237 of record OY728137.1, read on the forward strand.
GAAAAAATTAGTGGGGAGACTATAACACATTTATACATAGTTACAAAACATTATTAATATCATATATAATAAATATTTTAGTAGTGATAGTAATAGAAACTATACAATATAGTGGAAGAACCAAACAATAAAATTCAACAAAATGGCTGATAAAAAACAAAAAAACCAATGATTGGATAAATTTTAGAGAAATTTCATTCAATAATAAATAAAAATAGAAGACTAGAACACTAAAAAATGAATCACATGTCCCTGATATTAATCCCCATGTCATCCCCATATCCAAACTCTATAAGATCTAGCATGTAATAATCAATTTTAAAGTCCATTTCCCACACAGGAGCCTCATCCATGATGGAGAGGACACAAAAAGTACATAAATGAGACTTGATATCATATATGAGAGGAGAAATTTATCCAGGGAACAATATAAGTAATATAGAAGGCACTATTCTTTACTGTAGAAATCAGAACCATTCATCGGTCTAGGTTTTCTGGGCACCAATTTGGTTCTTGGGTTCATCATGGCCTTAGAGCCTGTAAAGCTTATGGCACACCCCAATGACTTTAGGCAGCCTCAAGGAATTCAGGTAACTCATGGACTTAGGTACACCTCATGTCCATTGTTACACATGCAAACTTTTAAAAAATGGACTAGACTGACTCTTTAAGGATCATAATCTAAATGAGGGTTCAGATGAGGCACATTCAGTAGAGTACAATTAACAGATTTTGATGATGGAGTGGGTTTGAAAATTTCTATTGGGACCATCCTATGCATGAACCGGAGGCCAAGATGACCATCCATTTGATGGTGGAGAGTTGACATCAAGATGTAGACAATAGGGAGGAGTAGTTTCATGTAGTTATAGTCTAGATGAATTCCTATATGATCATTGGGTCATGTGATTTCTCAATGCCAAGTGGCTATGTAATGGTTCTCCTTAATCCCTTAAAAGGGGGAATAAAAAATAATTAAAATTAAGAAGGCATGTTGGCTATTCGGGCACACTAAGGTCCCCTTCCCTTGTCAAATAATGCACCCCTCTAATCTTCTTTAGTACAAAATTGAAATTTGATTTGGGTGTGGGATTAAATCTGTAGGTTGACACCACCATATCAAAATATAATGAGTTGGTTAATAAGATCATGCAATAATGAAATAAAACTGTGTATTAATTATGTTAATAGATAAATAATTTCCAAATCATCATACCTTAGAACTACAGTAGAATATATCTAATAATGTCTTCTAATAATGTTACCCAAAACATATTTTCATGGTTAAACATAACCTTGTTCAGTAACATATAGGAATATCTCAGAGCATGAATCAAAACAATGCCAACCATCCCCATATGAACTTGGTACCAATCACCCAAATCTAGGTCAAGCACTCTATATAAGATTTCCAGCAATAAACCAATTTTGATCCCAGTGTTTAAGCATTACAACATGTATTAGGGACATGCCTAGTGTATATGCATTAGAACATGTATCAATGAAAATCCCAATGTATAAACATTAAAACATGTATCAGGGTGAAGACTTATGTATAAAAATTAAAAAATGTCACATGGTCGAGAGTGGTATCTAATCCTTATAGAATTTTTCTTTAAAATCCAAACTGTAACAACCTGAGTTTTTTATAAATATATTATTTATTCAATTTTAACATTTTTGTGTGCTTTAGTTCATTCAATACTGAATATATCATGTGTTATATGAAGGTAATATGTTTTGTTTACATCACATAGAACAAAAAGTTAATATTTCACTACATTAAACACACATATTTTCTTTCAGCACACACAAAACTATGATTTTAATGTGTTACACACAATTCTGAGTCTCTTTGATATCTTTCATTACATCCATGACCGAACTACAATATATTATTATTATTAAAATATATTTATAACTATCACCTAAGAATTATAATGGCTAATATTAACAATATAATCAAAATTATAAATCTATGGTTTACAGACATTTATAGAAAGATTTTTTGGTTATCTATTAATTAGAAATGAAAATCAAAACCAATTGCATATAACAGATGTGTTTTTATGATAACTAAGAATTATAACATAATAAATTAAATTAATCACTATTAACGAGATATATTAATGAAATTAAAATTTCATATATTCATCTACTTTTTGACATTATTCCAATATTTCTCAAAGTCCTAAATTAAGAACGAGTCTATTTGTAGGCACATAAATTGTATTGTTATAAAAGGAAGTTTTACTACCTTTTAATGGTAGAATTTTTAGTAAAACTTATTATGAAACATTTATAAATTTAATTTCTAAATATAAAAATTATTTTCAAATAAAAATAAAAATATTTTTATTGGGTGAGTTTTTTGTAATTTTTTGAGAAGTTTCATTTTTCAATGAATAATGTAAAACAATTAATTTTTATTGAAAATACCATTTTCATCTAATTATTTTTATAGTATAACTTTATTATAAATTATTTTTAATGTATATTTATATATATTAAACATATATTAATAAAATTAGGCTATTATAATAAATTTCACTTTGAAATAAGTTATATTGATATTTAATGATTTTGAACATTTTAATTTTAAAAACTCGTTGTTTCATCCTGTCTGTGATATTTTTTTAAAAAATGATATCTTCCAATTCTGTGTATTAAATTAGGAGTAGAAAAATAAATATTTATAATCAAAATATATATTATATAAAATATTTTCAAATTATTTTCCTACCAAATATAACAAATAATGTGACTTAAATTAATTATAACGATTAAGGTGAGAAAGAGTTTATTTAGTTGTTAACCTTTAATCATAAAACGATAAATTAAATAAAAACACATAAAAAAGACATTTTATGGACATATTTTCACCATATAACATATTTTTTAGAATATGGGCCATTATTTGAGATATATTATTTATGGTATACCTATCAATAGTGTTACCTCTTTGTATTTACATCAATGCGTCTCATCGACAATAAAATAACACTCACCACCCTTCACTTATTCTAAAATACTAGGCCAATTGGTTAATAAAAAAACATAAAATAATCTCAAAAAATCCCTAGTTAAGTCATATAATACATAAATTTTGAATAAATAAATACATTTTAGTCATTTGGTGCAAACCAAAAATAATTACATGAAGAAAAGGTTATGTTCATCAATGAGAACATTTGGTTTATTTCTTATCCACCAATTAAATTTTTTTTATTCAATTATTATATAATATCCCCTTTATCCTAAATACACCATAATTTTTATGTTATTTTTACAACATATTATTTCATTAAATTTCATCAAATGGTAAACACAATCATCTTTCGTGTGTATGGTGGACTACCGCCTTGTGAACTGATGTCATTCGTTCTCCAATTAGAACATTTAAAAGTTGGTAATAATGATGTAATTAATATTTTATAAAAACATATATGTTATATATTTTTTATATATTCTTCCTTAATTATTATATAACACATAACATCTTACATTTGTTTTTGTGGGAATATGGTAACATCGTTTTTTTACATGTTGACTAAGGCATCTCCAATGTGATGTGATTCGTTCACGATTAACATAGAATTATTTATTATTTCTATATTAGAAATATTTTATATTTAAAAAATTATACAGAAAATGTAATGATAATATCTATATACATCATATACTTTTCAATATGTCAATACATGAAGAAATTGGGAATAACATGAATGTATACATACAACCTTTAATCTCCATAAAAATGTATTTCATTTGCAATTAATATATGTTATAGGTTATTATAAATACAAATATTGATAATATTTGTGATATTTAAATAATTTTTACATTATGAAAATATTTAATTAATTATATATACAAGATAATGAAAAATAACAATTCAAAACATATATTGAAAACAAAGAAGTTATTAACAATAATGTAACATTAACATGAAATTTTTAGGAAAAGGTAATAAAAAGTAATAAACAATTAATGTATGGTATTAGATATAAGAATATGTATTTTTGTGAGATATATAATATAATTAAAGTTTTATAATGGAGGTTTTAATGTATAAAAATAAAGTCAAGACATAAGGTAAGGGAATTTTAACTCACTTTTATTATCCATGAGATACATGCCTTATTCGGAGATCGATTATTTTATGTGGTGTATATACTTCACTATGAAATTTTATGTTAGGAATTTACATTTATTTTATGTTATCCAAAGTTTCAATTTATGTTATTCTTCAACAAGGCCCATTAGTCCAAAGAAACTCAAGTAGTAAGGGTGTTTCTTGTCTCACTTTTATTTCTTTGAGATTTGTGCCATATTCCGTACCTATCTAATTTATGTGGGTTATATAATTCCCATGAATGTATTATATGATTCATATCCCTAAATTTAGTTGTATTAACATATCCATTAGATTATCACCCTTTCAAGCTGTTTATAGTTCAAAAGTTATCAAATCGGCAATGTAATGTTGTCTTTATTATCCATTGTTAAGACACGTACAATGTTAGAATCCTATCTCACTCTATGAGGTGTAGAAAATAGTATTTTAAATGTATTATCAAGAATATAACTATTTTTATGATATTTTATGCTTCATGTAATGTTTTTATTTCATGGGAATTATCATTCAATGTTATCAAATTGGTAACTATTTTTTAATACAATATTATAATTTATCCGAATTTTTTATCATTACACTTCTTATGATGACATATTATGAGCCATATCTCAAAAAATATCAATCATGTTTCCATTCCTATGATTATTCCTGATATATTCATATAATGGTACTATTTTTTACAATTTATACATATGATAATCAATAGTTCTTTCTATGAAAATCCAATTTATTTCTTTTTTCAATTAGAAATCAACGTTCATTAAAAAAATGTTTTATAAATATGCCTTATAAAATTTTTAATATGATCCTATTAAATGAAAATTAATTATAATATATTTATGTTTTCTAAAAAATTTCATTTCCCCTTTACATGTTTTGGAGGTTATTTTTGACGAAAATGGTTTATTAAATTTTTAATGTTTTGAAAAGAGTTATTAAAAGAAAAATGAATATTTTTTTCAAGGAATTTTATAAATTATTCTTAAAAAATTATTTAATTTATAAAATTACAAATGTTAGTGTTAGATAATACTAATGGGGTATATGAGCAAAGTATATGATTTATATTCCTTTTCTAATTGTTTTATGTTTTGATGGCATGATGTTTATGGAACCTTTTTTTTATATAGGTTAATCGTGTTCTAATGAGTTTCTTAAGAAACCAATTTCATTTCAATTTATTAATCATGTTTCAATTAGATAAACATAAAAACCATTTCTTTTACATGAGTTAATATTGTTTCAAAGAGACAAACACAAAAGAAATTTCATTTCCCTTGTGTAATTAGTTTATGAACGAATAAATGTTTCTATATGTCATTATAAATGGTATTTGTAAATTATTCATGTTTTGGTTAAATTAAATTAAATATATACAATGGGGAGGCCCAGATAGAGATGAGTAAGATCGTTAAAACTTATACATTGTGGGTCCACATAGCATGGGGTAAGCCTGTATGGATTATTTGATTTGGCGTCCTATATAATGTTGGGTAAGACCATTACAACATGAATTATGGGGTGGCACAAATAACATCAGTAAAAACTATAACCTATTATATTATCTAGTGTCCCACATTGTTCAATGTAGTCATATTACAAATCAAATGATCGGGTTGAACCCGATAGAACTTGGTGAGCACATTATCTCCTACTTGAATGGTTTGTTGTGTATCCCCCTCCAATTCACTGGGCAAATATGTATATCAAATAAAATAATTATGGGAAATAAGTCTATGATATTGACCCACTTTAGGAAGGATGCACATACTACTCCTCTACAAGTAAGGGGCTATGATATGTGATGGTGGAATTTCCCACCCAATATGTGTATCCCCCAAGAAGTGTTCTTATAATATTTTCACAGTGAGATTTGAAGTATGGGGAATGCTTTTATATGATTATGTGTCTACCAAAATTCCATGTTGTATCCATAAGAAATTATCTCATATATTATTCTATTTTTTCTATTGTGATTCATATCTTATGATATTCCAATATTTATTCCATGAATCTTTTGTCAAATATTTGATATACAGTGTATAATCAACCAATGTTATTCTGAATTTCACATACCCTTATGTCCATGTTATTATTATTTATATCATTCAGTTTCCCTTATTGAGTGGCTAGTCTCACAATTTCAAATGTTTCACTTCCACATATTATGAAAAATGGTTTTATATAAGAGTAATAAATGGGAAGAACCTTATGGGGTACATTGATGATCAATCATTTATAAACGATTTTTTGAAAAAAAATCTGTCTTTGATGATGTTTACTTTTTTTTTTGTTTTAGTAGTATATCCAATAATCTTTTGAATAATAGATAATGACTATCTTCAATTGTTATTTTTTGTAATTTAGATTATAAACATGTTTCATGATAGTAAATGTTGAATTTATTCACCTGTTTGGTATTTGAAAAATAAGATCCAATTTAAGATATATGGGGGATCAATGTTAATATAGTTTTGAGAAATTTATTGCCCTATTTAAAATGTTTGGGATTTTCATATTTGATAAGGGTTATAAGGTTAACCATTTCTGTAAATGATTTTCTTAATCTTCCAATGAGGTTTTAGATATTAAATAATTTTCTCGCCATATGAGGATTTATACATGTTAGATAACCTATGAAAACCATTTTAGTATTATGATAAATAAATTTAGATTGAATGACTTATCATTCTACTTATGTATATTATGATATGTTAGTGATTTAAGCATAAATAGTCAGCTTAAATTTTTGATTAAGATGTGAAGTGGACATTTGTAAAGACATAAACAAAGGGTGAGATTGTTCATATTAAATGGAATGAAATCACGTATGTATATATACTTGTGAAAATCATTAAAATTTAGGAAAAATTCATTAAAATAAAAAAATTTCTAGTTATCATAATAATTGATGATATCAAACACTACTTTCAATCCACATTATTTAATAGATTTTTGAATAGTAACTTTCTTCTTCTCATGATCTCTATCACTCTCCATCATAACATGATAGTTAGATTTATCTTCTTTTCCTTTTTTCAATTTTAACCTTTGTTATCCAATATGTAATCTTTACTATTAGTAACATTCATTAACCATTAAGTTTCCAATAATATTTATTTATTGAATGGTTTATTATTTATTTTATCCAAATGGATTTATAGGAAAAGAAAAATCATATATTAAACCTATGATGACCTAGAATAGTTTCTATGGAGAAATTAATTTTCCAGTGATATAATTTAACACCAATTGATTTTTTGAAGTAATTTTTTTGAATTAATTTAATCATTTTGTATTTTTCATTTCATGTTACACTAAATATAGATTATGTTATATGAATCTAATATGATTGGTTTGAATTTTACATAACACCAAATTATGATTGTTCTAAATGGAACACTTATATAATATTTTAGTCTATGAAATGTCATGTTTGGATTGTGATACACACAATATCATGTCCCATCAATAGCTTGTGATGCATGTAAGACAGAGTTTTATCAAACTAAAATATAATACTATTAATAAAATATTTTTCAGTCATCACCATAATGTAGTAATAGAAGAAACAAATAATATTAAATAAATCAGAAAACTATGGATTATACACAATTATTAAATTATATTTTTGTTTATCGATTCATTAAAATAAAAATAAAAATATATTGAATATAGGCGATGTGGTTTTATAAATAAACTATTTTTACGTCTATAATGAAAATTTATCTTAAAAAATTAAATTTAGTACTATTATTGAAATATATTATTGAAATTTATATATACTAATTTAAAGAAAAATATTTTCAATAATCCAATATTTTCAATATTTTTTAAATAAGGAAAAATCAAGTTTTAGGCATAAAAATTGTATTATTCTAAAAGTATGTTTTACCGTTGTTTAGTAGAAGACTGTTTTAAAAACAATTTTTTACAATCTTATAAATTTTATATTTAAAAATTCAAATCATTTTTGGTATTTGAAAATAATAAGTAACTTTGGGTAAATTTTTGATATTTTTCAAAGGTGTTTATTTTTTTTATAAATAGTGAAAAATACTATATTTTAATCAAAAAATACATTTTTATCAAATTTTTTATATGGTTAAGTTACTTTTTAAAATTTATTTAATGTATATAAAATTAAATTATACATAAAATAAAATAATTATGGTCATTATAATAAAATAAAAAAAGTTTTATATAAAACAATTTCAAATTGTTGAACATTTTCACATTAAAAACACTTTGTCTTGTCCAATCTGTAGGATTATTTTTAAATAAATTCTTTATAATTATTTTTGTCGATTTATTTAAAATGGATTATTATATGTAATCCCAATAATTTAAAATTTCTAATATGGTCACAATACCTTTTTACAAAAAACATTAGTTATAAAAATTAAAATTTATTAAAGCTATCATGGTAAAAATGAGTTTACTTAGTAGTCAAAAAGAAATACTAGAAGGCTAAATAACATATAAAATTATCCAAAAACCCATTTTATTGAAATATTTTGACCATATCCCCTCTTGTATGGATTTTGGAAAGTTATTGGAAGATTATGATGTATGGGATACCCGTTAATAATGTTTTCCCTTTATATTTTCAAGAATGTCACTCCTCCTCCACTTTAAAAGGGAACTCACCTGAACCCCTCAGTATTTGACACCTATCAAGTCTTTTGGATAGAAAAATAAAGTGTCCCTAATTTCTATTACATGATTTCAAAGATAAAAAATATAATATCATAACAAAACTAATATTCCAATGATTAGTTTATTTGGAAAATTTGGATCGTACATAAAAATTAAATAATAAATTTTGAAAATTTTATAGATCTTTCTTTATAGTGGAACATTTGTTTTTCAAAAAACATGTAATCACCTGAGAATATACATCAATAAAATGGGTGAGATGAAATATAATTAATAGGATATATATGAATATGTATCAATATTACATGGATGATCATTATCATCATCATATTTATAACACAGGTATGGGTTCATAATGATTATCATGATAAAAATCATTATATAAATTCATATACTGTGAAAATGCATAAAAATAGAAAATCAAGTCAGAGTGGTAAATTACTAAACACAGTTGTGAATAAATAAAACATCATGTCCAGACATAACATATGTGCATAATCATAACATCATCATCATTGTAAAAAAACCTAGAATCATGTTCACACATATTGTAAATTTTCTCACGAGATACACCACATTATCCAACTCATGGTAGTGCAATATAATTTTGGGTGCACCCATCAAATCATAAAATTTACATGATCATGCATGCCACATATAACATATATCTATTTTGTATATAAAATAAACCACAAAGAGGAAATGGTTATCATGGTAATTTCACAAAGAATGCACTCATGAATAAAAATTGGGGTTCCCAAAATAAAAATAAAATAAAATAATTAGTGTATGAATCAGCAATCTAGAGTGAAGAAGAAAAAATTTGAAGAGAAGTAAAATATTTATTTTTAGAATAAATCATTATTTTTGAAAACTAATTTCATTTATTATAAAATCAAATAGAAAGAATATATTTCCAAGAAAATAAAATGGTTGGAAAATGAAATTATATTTGATAAATTTTAAATCAATAACCATAGGGAAATTTGGCATGAATGAGGAATAACAAAAAGAAAATGAGTTGGGTTTTGGAATCCCCTTACCTTATATATGAACGATTCCTTCAATTCAATACCCTGGTTAATAAAATTAGATTCATTGATTAATAAATACATAATGTCCTATATAAGGTTTTAATTTAATATAATTTTATAAATTATTGTATGGATAGTAAAATGAGTTATATTTTTCCATTCCACCTTTCTGAGAGTATTTCCTTTTATAAGTTTACATAAGTGGTTCTCTTTTATACATATATGCATGATTTAGAAAAATGGGGATAATTATACATAATTGAAATTATATTTTATTAATGAACATACATATGTTTAATTTATATTAATTTTTTTCCAGAAAAGAGGATGGTACCCTAGATTAAATGTTAATGATAATCGTTTAGATTGTTTTTGGAAGGTTTCAATAAAAATGAACTCTATTTTGTTTTTTAATTAAATTTATTTTTTATATATACTAGTTATAGAAAAAAAATTGATAAGAAATAAATTTTACAATCGAGTTCAACCATTATAATTGTTTAATTACCAGCCATGAAGGTGGTAAATGAAAAATAACATGTCATCATCGAAAGTGATAAACCAACTCCTCATGGATTTTGTTTTCATATTTAGAATAAAAGGAATAGAATAAGTGATTTGATGATGGAATATTCCATTAACAAAATAATATTATATTATATATAATATATATGGGTTATCAATCCTCTAGGATTAGTGGAGGTGAATAGAGAATAAGAAATGAAAAGAACATGACAAGAAAATAAAAAGAAACAGAAGAGGATTTGACTTTTTGAACATTTTATCCTTGACAACCTCTATAATAAAATTGTATATTGTCTTTTGCTGTGACAAAAAGAACCAGTATCTGGTGGAGGGGAATGTTAATAAGAATGGGTAAAAATTTGACATGATTCATGGATATAAAGTGTTAAGAGAATAAGTGGTGTGGGGTGGAATTTATAGTGGGAGGAGCGAAGCCAATTTGATTATCTTATTCACTTGTTTATTAATTTTTCTCAGGACTATGAATATTTTTTATTCTATTGTCTAAATAATGTAAAGGGGAAAGGAATGTTTTTTGATATTATGGGATTATATAATCCACAAATAAAGTATAACTCAATAATATATCTGATTTTAAATACTGTAAATTTTGGTATTTCACTATTCTCAAAAATCAACGATTTTAGATATATCCAAAAAAATCATGCTAACCATTATTGAACATGTCTAATTAAAACATAAACACTATTTTATGAAATGAACAATTTAAATATGGGAAATTTACTTTTTTTAAATAATCATTTACATAGAAAATACCAAATTTAAAATTAGAACTGATTTTACCAAACCATGAAAAATTAACAAATGTATCATAAAATTATATTATTATAATAAGAAAATAATTAATTAATTTATGAATCGATTATATAGGAAATATTTATATTTCAAATGATTATTTTATTTATAATTTTTTTTAATAATTGTTTATGTTTTTTTAAAATACAAACAATTAAGTAATTTTTTTTAAAATAATTTACATATACGATGATATAATTATACTATATTAGCATTTATAGGATTCCAAAAGTTTTATTTATACTTTAATAAATGATACTACTACTCTATTTTCTAAATTTCTCTTCATAATGGTCATGTTACTATTCCAAGGTCCAAGTTACTATTATATTAGGATAGGTTCCATAATTTATAGATATATATTTTACATCATTAATTATTCATTTATAATGTTTTTATTATGTTCTCCATTTTATTTTATGTGGTTTTTAATATATAAAATAAATTTAAGAAGTGAATTTCCATTGATGAAATGTGGGGTCATTACATTCTTCCCCACTTATGAAATTTGACCCTTGAATTTTATTATATTATATGTTGAAAAAAACTGGGGTTACTTCTCCTTAATAACCTTCACAGTTTCCCATGTTTTCCCTTCATAGTTATAGTTCCTCCATAGAACATTAACCATGTTAGAAGTCGAGTTTCACTAAACATTATCAATATGGTCAATTGTCTTCACATGCTACTCATCTTATGAGAGATAATTATCCAAAATTACCTCCTTTGGATTCAGTTCATGTTAGGGATATAGTATGTACTTCCGAAAGAGAGATACATGGAATATATCTTTTACTTGTGAAATGTTGAGTGGAAGTGTGAGTTGATTTCCTATAGAACTAAATTGATTAAATATATCCAACTTTACAATATACCAACGCCTTTACGTACCATTATTCCTAAATATAATGATTCTCTTCCATAGATATATGTGTAGGTATAAAATGTATTTGTCCTCAATATATAGGTACTATCATTGGTTTTCAAAATAAATCTTTTTTGAAATTCATATTCATTGTTGTGCCTCTAAATAGGTTTCACCATTTCTGCCGTTTATTCAATAATTTCAGGTCATATGATCTTTCCTTCACCAATATTATCCTAGTATAATTGTGTTATACATCTATTCCTATAAATATATTCATATATATCCATTTGTACGATCGAGTGGGAACTGTTGTTGTAAGTGAACTCGGTGATATGTAGATGTTTGTTTGATCCTCCTTGGATGTCCATGAACTAGACATGTCTTTCATTACATGAAGTCTCTGCTCTAATTTTCTATCAGTTTGAGGATGGTAAGTCATAGTAATGTTCTTCTCAGTGTCTATATAATCTTTTAAAATTTTCTATAACATTGAGATGAATGTCAGATCTCAATAAAATACAATTTATTGTGGTACTCGATCCAACATTACAACTTCTCTAATGTATATTTGTGCATGAGGATCCAGAGAGAGGTCCTCTCAAATTGTGATAGAGTTATCTATATATGAGAGATAGTCCAAAAAATCCCAAATATAAATATTCCCACATGATAACTATGGAATTATAGTGACCATATCTATGGTGATGTTTTCCCATTTCCATATTGTTATGGGTAATGGTTGCATCATCCCCTTATACGTTTTCCCTTCAGCCTTCACATATTGAAATAACATGAACTTTTATGTATATTAAGAGATACCCTTGATCATATTATCCAACTAATTGATCTCATGGAGATCTCAAAACATTTTTTTTATCCCCAGATAAATAGAGAAGGTTCAGTTTTGTGTGTCACCATGATGCTCATTATTAATCTCTAGACTATAAGTTACACATAATTGTAACCCAAATATTAGAACTCCTTCTTCTTCCATTATGAACTCTAAGAATTTCTCCTTTTGGAATGTTTCTATATTCTTCTGAATTTATACATAATTTCTTTGAGAGTCCTTCATTTTCCTTATAAAGGATCACTCAAATTTTTTTTGAGAAAGAATGGATGATGTTATATATTTAATGATTCACATATCCATCCTTTTCATATTTAAGAAGATTGGACCCTTCTCAATTATCACCATCGATAATGCTATCTGATTATTTCTACCTAGAGAATCATTCACTTTATTAGCATTTCCACGATGGTAGTGGATTATGTAATCATAATCCTTGATGAAATATAACAATATTCTATAGAACATATAGAGATCTTATTTTGTGAATATATACTTAATGTTCTTATGACCAATTTATACTTCAAACTTCTAAACAAAGAGACAATGCCAATAAATTTTCAACATGATGATCAGTAATACCAATTCTGTATCATGTGAGGGATAGTTTTCTCAAAAATTATTAACATCTATTAGGATAAGTTTATCAATTTATCTGTTTTCATTAGTACACAACCCAATCCCTTCTTTTAAGAAACATTGTATACCACAAAGAGTTCCCAACTTTTTGGAATTGTGAGTAGTAGTGCTATGATAAGCCTCTTTTTAAACCTTTTAAAGTATACATCATATTCACTGTTCCAGAATAAAGTTTATCTGTTTTGATTCATCTTAGTTAGTAAGATTGAAAATAATGATATGTTCTTCTCAAATTTGTTGGAAATACCCATCTGGAAAAAGGAATCAACATATCTTGGTTACATATGTTGAAATGGGCCACTCGTTTATATCCATTATCTTGGATGGGTCTAATGATATTCTTTGATGGTGATACAATTTACCATGAATTATTCATATTCCATCCTAAAACTCTCATTAATATACATTTCATAATATTTATCCCCTTTAAATGTTTTATAACAATATTAAAATGCATATAATCTTCATCTTATCTCATAGAGTATATTACAATATCATTAATAAATAGTACCAATATTTTTTCAGGGTAATCTCTAAATACTCTAACATGTAAATACATGAATATTTCTAGATAATTAGCGGGTAATAAGGTCATTATTAAGAATTATTATTGTCCATAACTCATTTGAATGATATTAATTGGAATATCTTCCTCCGTCAACTTTAACTGGGGATATCCTAACTGAAGGTGCACCTTAGAGAAATACATGGAACCATGTAGTTGATAGAAAAATTCATGTATATATGGAAGGTGATACTTTCTCTTTATCATGATTTTTATGCTTATAACTATAAATGTGGAATCACATAGATCCAACCATCTTCTAGACAATGAGGAATGGTTTACCCCATGGTGAAGAACTCGAGAGTAAAAAATCATTTTCTAGATTCCCTTGTAATTACTCTTTATGTAATTTTATCTAAATGGATATCATTCTATAATGTGTATTTGATATAGGAATATATCAATTAATATGTTCAATTGAGAACTCAACCTATCAATTAAGAGGAAACAGAAATGTTCTTTAAGAAACATGTCATTGTAGTCTCTCACAATGAGCATGTCATTGATCATGATTCTCCTATTAATATCTACTTTTTTGAGATAGATATTATTTATCATATGGAAATAATATCCACAATTGAGATGATGATTATATATGAGATTCAACCTCCCCTTTACACTTGCATTGGATTGGATGATTCCTTGGTATGTGAAGAGTGATCTTCCATTCATGAATGTTGATGTTGGTTTCATACAAAGGTAGCCAATCCCTGCCCAAAATAGCATCTAACTCCATAAAATAAAGTTAGACAAAATTAACTAAGTGTTTTAGTCTGCATACATTAATTATGGATGAGTTATATATGTTGGATGCAATAATTTTCCCATTTTCTATTCTTATATATAACTCATCCTACATATTTTTAGGCGGTTTTTGAATTTTTCTACTAAACATCCAATATATAAAAGAATGCATTTAACCATAGTAAAATAGTACATTAACTATTCATGAATGAATGAATAGATTACCTATTACCACGTCATTATTGGGCTCAACCTAAAAGTAGTGATGGAATAAGGCTTCCATTGATCCTTTTTATTTGGTCTCTCCAAACAATTAATACCCTCAATGACATAGAATTTGGTGCATTGAAGGGAATAGTGCGCTTTCTCCCTTGAGATGTAGCATTGAACCATGTCTCATTCTCTCCTTTCCTCCATGACATTTTCATTCTTCCAGATGTCTCTTCAACATTCAGTATTTTTGTAACCTTCTCTCCCACACTTAAATAAATTCCCCATCCCATTGAAGAAAATTACCATGATGATTCTTTTCCCATCTTGAATGTCAATACTTTGTTTCATATATACATATCTAGGAGAAAATTAAAAAAATTATATATCCAGTTAGTGAGAATGTCAAATAACTTATTCATAAATCTCGCAGTCTATACTTTATATAACATTTCAATGGAATTGTTTTAAACCTCTAAATAATCTATATATTTTTATATCTTTTTTATAACAAAACCTAAGGCGTACCTTGAAATAATTTTGAATTTTTTTAATATTCAATTAAATATTTACCTTAATTTTTCTTTAGCTCAATGAATTCACTCTATGTTTTTGTTTGAATAGTTTTTGGGGATTAATTATTATGAATTATTTCTTAATATATTCCCACTCCATCATATCTATTTAATCCTTAGGAGTAGTGTTCATAATTAATTCCCACAATTGTTTGGCCTCTCCATCTAAATGATAAAAATCCAGATGAACCTATCCATTTAATATCCGTGGAGAATAGAAAATATCTTCTCCATCGAGTTGAACCACTGTTTTGTGACTATTGGATCAGAAGATACACTCAACCTTGGTGGGAATTTCTATACAAAAGACTCGATATCTTATTGCTCCCTCTTAGTGGAAGGAGTACATTCCACATTATTCATGTCATTGTCTATAGCCTGAGATAGGTGGCTAAGCATCAATATGATCTTTTTAACACCATCACCTAAGGAATTTGGGATTTCATTTGGCCAACCACAACATTACCCTTGTATGGGTTATTGTAAGTGATTCTCCTAGTTAGTAAACATTTATAAAATAGAGTTTTTTAAGAAAAATAAAGTCAACAAGACATGAATAAATAAAGTATTCCATTGTTAAATTAATATTATAGGCATATCTTTTGGAATCCCTATGTGTAATTTTTTTTCAAAAAAATGTCTATTTGGTTATTAAATATACATAGTCTCATTGTATGGGTTTATCAAATGTTTTGTATTAGTAATTATAAATTTATTTAACTATGCTATGACAGAAACTATAATATCTTTACATTCTGTTACATCATTTTAAGTATGAAAGTCATAAGAGAATTTCAAAAACTTGATCTAAAGGTTTTGTTTCTTGGCGAAATTAGGACCGTACATATCATTTACATAATAAAACATAATCATTATTTAATTCATTATAGTCTATCTTATTAGATTCCCTTGTGTTATTTTTAATACAAGTAATCACTTGAGGATATACATCAATAAAATGTGTAAGCTAAAATCCCCAAAAGATGATAGATATGAACATGAATCAATATAAAAAGGGATAACATAATCCTCATCATCATAATGAAAGTATGAGATCAATATCATAATAATTATAAGAACAATTAGATAGTGGAATAGATTTTGGTAATGTATTAGAGTTAAACAACATGGCTTAGAGGTCAAATACCCTAAATAATTGTTAACAAAGCTAGAATCATGTTCACGAATATCATTTGTGAAAAATTAAAACATCACAATCACTGTGAACATAACAAGAATAATGTTCACAAAGAATTCATATTATATAATTAAATATATTACATTAAACAATTCATTGGAGAAAAATATAATTATCGGGTCACCAATCACATCATAACATATACCTAATCCTGCATGAAACGTATAATGTATATCAATATTGGACATAATGTAACCATGGAAAGGAAATAGTTTTTATGTTATCGTTTCAAAAAATTTATTCATCAATAAACATTACGGTTCCCAAAATAAAATGGTATCATCATAGATGGTATAAGAATCCTCAATCATGAGTTTAGAAGAAACAATACCATGGGAAGTAAAAGTTTTTCTTTTATAAATAAGAGTTTTTTTATAAATCATTGAATTTATAATAAAATCATCTTAGAATCCAGATTATACCAGAAAAGTAAAGGGAATGGTAATGAAATTTTTTTCAGTAATTTTGAAAGAATAACCATAGTGAAATTTGGCATGAAAAATGAATAACACAATGAAAAGGAGTTCTGTTTGAGAATCCCAATATCATATGTTTGAATGATTTCATCAATTTAATATCTTGGATAATCAAACTATTTTCCTTAATTAATAAATATATAAGATTTTATACATGTATTTTATTTATTATAACTTTATTAGGTAATTTTATTTCCATTTTTGTGAGTTATATTGTTCAATTCTGTTGTTATGTGAGTGGTAATCTCTTGGATTCCATGATCGTTTCTCATGTATACATGTATATTAGATCTAGTAAATAGGGTATAATTATCCAGAAATGAAATTACATGTTATTAGTTAACCTATAGATTTTTAATTGAGGTTATATTTTTTTTCTAGACATCTGGATGATTCATTAAATAAAATTTTAATGACAATAGTGTCGATTAATTTTTGCAAGTTTCGCGTACAACAAACTCATTTTGTATAATTATTTAATATATGTATATATATTTGTTCCTGAAAAAAATAAAGGTTATGAAAAATTCTAAATATTTATCAACTATTATAATTTATTTATGACCATCCATGAAGGTGGTAATGGAAAAAATACATTTACTCCTTGATGGTGATAAATCAACACATCACAGACAATGATTTCATCATTACAATAAAAGAGAGAAGATAATAGGGTTCATCATGGATAATTACATTTAGATAATAATATAATAGTAAATATAAGATATAGTAGTCATCATTATACATGGTTCATGGGAGGATATTCGAGAATAATAAAAGAACAAAACTCAAAAATAAATTAAAAGAAAATGGGATAGGATTTTTTTCTCTTGAAATTTGTATCCATTAGAACCTCCATAATGAAATTGGATTTCATATTTTTTTGAGAAAAAAAGATCCCCGACATGGATTTGGGGATGGGATGTGGGCTGGGTTGATATATTACAATCTTCAAGTCTTTGGGGGTGTAAGGGGTGGTATTTATAGTGAGAAGAGAGGAGTGTTTTTGATTATTTTATTCATTAGTTTATTATTTTGGCTCTATACTATGAATGTTTTTGATTCCCACGGCTAAATATATTAAAGGTAGATGGTTATATTAATATTATGAGCTTTCAACATCCATATATCATATATTTCTCAACAATTCATTTAATTTCTAAATACCATAAATTATTATATTTCACTAATAATAAAAAATTAACAATTTTAGAAATATACCAAAAAATCAACATTACCATTTTTCAATGTCTAAAATTTGAAAATGAACTATTTTTTAATGATAAATATCTAAATATTAAGAATTTAATTTTTAATTAAAATCATCATTTACTTGGAAATTTATGATTTTAAATTTGTAAATAATTTTACATCACTTTGATAAATTAATTATGGTGTTTTTATTCAATGATAATATAATAACCTTTATATCCCCAATATAATTTTTTTATTCTATGGTTTCTACCTAAACTCTAACATAGTTCCATAAAACAGGATCCACAATCATCATTCATGTGTACGGCGGACAACCGCATCGCGAACCAAAGTCATTCACCCTTCTATAACCACCTCCCAATATTGGGAGTAATGATGATCATACTATTTTCATATTATATATATATTATATTAGTTATGTATTTATGATTTTTTAATTATTATATAATACATAACATCATAGTTTTAATTTTGTGGGAATACGATTAAATCCTTTTCCAACGTGTGGACTACAACATACTCAAAGTGATGTTATTTGTTTATGACTTAAATGGAATATTTAAACAATGTATTTTTTTTAAAAAAATATTTTTATGAAATTATAATTATAATATATATATACATAATTTACCATCTTTCTTTTTTTACAATATGAAAAAGGAAACAACATTCATGCTATATATAGCCTACAATCTCAATGAACAGTGTTTTTAATTTCCTATCAAATTATTTTATAGATTATTATAAATACATAAATAATTATTACATGAGATATTTATTTCATGGATTAAATTATATAAATAATTTTATCATTATCCATATAATATGATAAATAATAACAAGTGAAAATATGTATGAAAAAAAATCACTTATTACCCAAAACATACCATTAACATGCAATTGTTAATGAATGGTGAATATAATATAATAATCATATTAAATATGGTATTATATATAAGAATATGGTTATTTGGTAGAAATATAATAAACATATATTTATTACACAAGAGGATTGAATGGGTATGAAGAAATTCAAGACATAAAGTAATGGAATTTCATCTCACTTTTTATGTCCTTGAGAAACATACCATATTCCCCACATTATTCATTTAAATGGAATATATAATTCCTTATGACATGATATATCCCAAATTCAGTTTATTTAAGGTTATTAAATCTTTCAATTGATGTTATTTCATTCATGGTGATCATGATTAAAAATCTACTCAAGCAGTAAGTGGATTTCTAGTATCACTTTTATATCTATGAGAATAATTCCATAATCACAACTCATTTCTTTAATATGGTTTATATATTTCACAAGATTTTATTATATTATTATTATTTATAAAATTAAGGGAATTTAACTATCCATTTTATGATCAATCATTCATGGGGTTTATGGATCCAAATTTACCAAACCGGTAATATAATGTTGTCCCAATTTTCCTTCTTTGAGACACATATGTTATTATGCACCTATATTTTCCTTCACAGTGAAAATACTTACCTATTACATGTTATATAATTAATATAATTATTTTAATTACATTTTATGATTCATTTAATGTTTTTACTTCAGGGGTATTATGATTCAATGTTACCATGTGGTTAACATTTCATTTCTATAATCTCATCATTTATCAAAATTTCATAGGATTATACTTCAACTAATGAAATATTATGATCAATATCTCAATAAATATCATGAATTTATTATCCTATACATATTAACGAATTCTTAAATTAGTGGTATAATTTATTAAATGTTTGGTTGTTATGTTAATTAATAATGTGTTATTATGAAAATATGACTTTATTTATCATTTTTGGAAAAAATTTGTGTTATTTCCTAATTTTTTTTATAAAGGATGTATAAAATAAGGTTTTAAGTGAAATTATAATATATTCGTCTAGGAATATAATATTTATTTATTTTTCATAATTTCCTTCAAATAGCCCTTTTTATGTATTCATGTTAATTTTCAATGATTTTTTTTATAATATTATGTTCTATAAATAATTTCACAAAGGAAAACAAATATTTTAGTCATGAAATATTTTAAATTATAATTGAAAACTTATTTACCATATAATATTACATATGATGGTGTTTCATATTCCTTATAGGGGATATCATCTAGGGATACTATTCAAATTATTCATCTATAATTTTTGTTTTTTGATGGAATGATGTTTATGGAACCCTTTTTTCATGTGTTATTAATATTAAAAATATATTATTATTAAATCCATATCATTAATATGGGTTTATAATGATTCTAACTTATTTTTATGAATCCCATTTCTATTTGGAATGGACTAATGATGTTCTAATGAGTTTAACATGAAACCCATTACTTCTCTATGGGTTAATCATTTTATGAAAGGATAACTGGTTTTATTTGTTTTTAGGCAATATATATGTATTATACTAATGTTTTGGTTCATGGAAATTACTTTTATTATGGGGAGGCCCTGATATTGATGAGTAATACCTTACCCATTTATATGATGAGGTATCCCAAATGGCACTTGGAAATCCTGTTATAGCTTTCATGATGGGCTTTCCCAAATTGCATCAGGTAATCATGTTACAACACATACGATGGGATGTCCCAAAAAGTATCGATATAGACCATTACTTATTATATGATAGGGTGTCCAAGATTGCAATATTTAATCCTATTGAATCTTATATAATGGGGTGGCCCATATAACATTGGTTAAACTAATTATATCTTACATTATGGTAGATATATATCTATGTCCAATCCATTTGGTAATGATTTATCTCCCATATAAAAATGATGTAAATAATTCAATTGGATTGATCCACTTTGGTAAGAATGTATGAACTGATCGACTATCAAAAGGGTTAAAAAGGGGGATTGATGTATTTCTTTCCAAGTAGGTATATCCCCCATGATGTTATTGGATAATTATTTGGAAATGATAATTGACTTATAGAATATGATATTATATGTATATGTTCCTATAAAAATTCAATGCCATCTTCTAGTCATATGATATCATGGTTTATACTATTAATGGTTTATGATACGAAAATAATTATTCCATTACTCATTTGTAAAATCATTGATATGCAGAGTCAGATAATAAAATTGTTTTCTCATGTTATCATACTTTTGTGTTCATGTTTTTAATAAGTATCTACTATATTTACCATGAATGATAATCTATGAACACTCGTGAATATTTTTCCATTTCTTAGGGTGTGAAGAACGGGTTTTGGTATGAGTTCATATTGGGAAGATCATTGTGGGAAACCATCAAGATATTTCACCAGGATAGGAGAGAATGTTCCAAGATTCCAAATACACTAAACTATAATGGTCCTCCAATGTTTAATTTTTTATTGTGATGAATATTCTTCTAAAATTATTTAATATTAATGTACATTATGTCTTGGTCACTATACACAGTGTATTTGAATTACAACATGAATTAGGGATAAGTACGAAATGTAATCAACATAGAATTAGTAACCATACATAACAACAAGGATGTCAAAATAAATCATTGTAAGGAATAATGGTTAATTTTAAAATTACTATTTACCTTTAAATTACACATTTCATTCCCATTTCATAATAAAACTATAATAATCCATTCATTTTAATAATCAGTCCAATATAACCCGATTCTATATCATGTTATCAACCAATACACATTTCATTCTATCCAATCATTATGTAATGATCTTATTTTTTTATAATAAAAATATTGATCAACCGAATGGAATCTATAAGAAATTTCAAAAAAAATTGGATCCAAAGATAATCCAAATAATAAATCCAATTAATCATTTGATAAATTTATATTCATACTATAATGGTGAAATTGAAATTTTTCACATAATTGTAATTATATAGACCATAAGGTTATGAAATAAACCCATACCATTAATTGGTGATTAACACATAACATATAGAACATTCAAATTAATGATGATGAGGGTGAAGTATATCTGAATATAGAACAAAGAACAAATTAGATAAGGATTTTAATCAAACACCAAAATGGCCCATGGATTCCACTTCCATTTTGGAGAACAATAAATGTTGATGGGTATACGAAAACCAATATATTACATTGGGTCAATCACACTAGAGTAAAAAATGGAATGAGTGAAAGGTACAAAAAATTTAGGGACCACTGTCTTAGGTTGAGTGGAGAAGGCTCATGTGAGGGGGAATGATAAATCATCCACATAACAAACATTAAACTTTTTGTCAAGATATTACATAGTTTATATAGTATTTAATTTTTGATTATTTGATTTTAGAGGGATACTATGAAAAATAACTTTAATAAAATTATTTTTTATCATGACCAACTATTACATGACATAAATGGTTTAAAAAATGTCTAACCATCTCTTGATATGTACTAGTTCGTGAAATGTGTATGGAAACCCTTAGAAATCGTGTAATACATTAAAATGACATGTAAATGTTTTGTAGTTTGTTTTCAAGCCCTCATTACAACATAATTCTACCATCCAAATCTTGACGTACATGGAAATTACATTACATTTTCATAATACATAAAAAATCAAAAAAAAATATGGGTAATTTCTATATTAGTTTAGAGTCTTTAGAAACTCGGAACATAATCTTCTTACATGGTGAATGATCTTGAAAACCTACCATAGAGATCTTCCACATTTCGTTTTATTCCCAAAAAACATTCTTTATGTCCTAGGGAAAAGAAAACATAAAAAAGGTGAGATTAAATGCAATGTTCAGTAATAATGGAAAACAAAAAACAGACCATAAAAATTTTAACGTAAAAAAATTTATATATAGTTTAAACATAAAAATCATGATTCATGAAATAAATCTTGGTAGTTCATAAGGAATAAATCATAAAGGATCATTAAAAAATATAGAATAGTATTTTCATAAAACATGGAATTGTGGAAAACAAATATTCTCATAATATAATTTTCATAGTAGGTATGAAAATGCTTCCATGACCATCTTAGTCGACAAAGTCCGTTACTAAACTTGGTTTACTATTCATTCTATAATTTTATTACAAGACCATATTTACTTATTGTTCCTGCCATTTCTACCTCAAGAGATATAAATATTTTACACATGTATTAGAGGGAGATATAGGTCCCACCCATATCATAATTACATTGTTATTACTTGTTGTAAAAAAAACATAAACCATTCATCAGGGCATAACCCAAAAAAAATATATCTGGTTTTATAAACATCATACCATCATAATATAATCCATACAAGATAAATTAATTTTTTTAAAAATTATTCCAACATAAACAGAATCATAACAAATTAATAATAGGGATAGAAACACAAATTTATCTAATTTTAGATGGAATTTTTTTTGATATGAGACTTGTTCATAATTTGTGATGAAAATATATTTTATTACTCAAAAATAATTCATATTTTCAAAATCTATTGCAATTTGAAATGAAAAAAATTAGTAGAAAATAAACATGATATAATATAATGGAATATTCATATAAATAAGGCTTTATAAAGATGTAAAAATCCTTTCATTCCATATAAGTTATGAAAACTTTCTCCGCATTCTTTTATCAAAAAAGTCAAAAAGTACCCACTATGGTAAAAAGATGAAAGATTCATTCCAAACATTTACATAAAAGTAAAAATTGTGTAAAACTGAATTTAGAAACACACATAATAATAGTAAACTTATTATTATTATTTTTTATAAATTAGGTATGTGGATGTTAAATATTCCCCAGTAAATACTTATGAATAAATAATCTTTGATAAAATAATAGATTTTCAAATTTATCCCTTACAAATTTATAATCATTCGAATATTATTCCCCATAAAATAAAGAAATTTATATGAATTTTTCAATATCATAAAATTCATAATAATAATAATAATAACATTCATTGAAAACATAAACACTAAAAAAATGAATTTGATGGTCTATAAGGTATATGCCTTGAAATAAGGATGAAAAAAATAATCCATAGCTTATGTATGATACGCTTTGTATGTATTCAAAATTAATGTATAATCATTTAAACAATATTAATTATTTATTAAAGAATCAGTGTAAAATTTTATGATAACAATTATTATCATATTTTCTTCCATTGGTTAGATACATTTCATTGTTACTCCTTATTTGGTTATTAACTTCTTTATGTTTTTGTGAATGTTTTATCAAATAAGTATTTATTACTCTATTTATGTAACATTTATTTATTTTAAAACGTGGTACTATTATGATATAAATCAGGTTTATTCATTAAATTAATTTATATAATCATGTTTTAATGATGATTATGTAGAATGAATCGTATTGTTTCGTAGAGACGGTAGGTCGAACGTACACACGAGCGATGATATCATTCCTAAAATTATTGAATAGTGTTCAAGTTTATTGTGTATTATATTTATTAATTATTATCATGTTATAATAATAATATATATTAATTATTTCAACCATTATACTTTCCCATGTAATGTAGTGGTGAAAAATAGATTACCCCACGAAGGGTGGATGGTATGATGTACGTACGCACATATAGTGATTTTGTTTTTCGTAAGATGGATAGAAGATGAAATATGATTATTTCTTTTTTATAAAAACATTTAATTATATGATTTATACTGATTTAATTACATTATAATGAACAAACTAATGTAGTGGAATTAGAAGAAGAATGAAATATGAAAAAATCGGGAGAAGAGATTAACTCTTCCTTTACATGATTCCACTAAATATTATTATAGAGCACTAGATATGGTCTTTGAAGATGACCAGAACCTCTAGAATGAAAATAGGAAAGATGATAAGGAAAAATGGTAGTGTATTTCTGAGATTTAATGCTCAAAATGAAGTTAATAGTTGATGGAGGAAGTTCCCTTTTATAGTTGAGGTGAGGGGCACTTTTTAAAACTTCAAAAATATTAATTTATAATAATCATAAAATCAATCCAAATATATCCAAAATTAGATATATTAGAATAAAATGTTTTATAATATTGAAATATCATCAACCAATAATTTTTAGACTAGTTTTGATTTCAATTAAATCAATTTATTAATAATTGAAAATTAGTTATTCTATTTATTTTTAATTAAGATAAAAAAAATTCTATATTAATATTTTTCAATATTTACATATTTTATTTCAAATATTTAATAAATTTATATTTTTTAAAATTTTATAATATATCATAATTATTATTTATATTTTAATACTGTTTTAGTAATTTTATATAATTTTATTAAACATTATTTTAAAAAAATATCAATTGTGTCAATTTAGACACTGTTTATTTCATAGATTTTTAGAAATATCAATATAAGGTTTTATACTTGAAAAAAATATTTTATAATATCAATAATGGGTTATGGTCATATATAAAATTCATTGGACAAATTAATTATCCAAAATTATATGTATTTTAATATTTTTAATAACATATTATTGATATCTCTATTATTAAAATAATCCCTACATAAATATTGAGTAATTATTTAATATACTTATTTTTGAGTAAAAATTTGAAATAAAATTATTTTTTGAACATAAATTATATATATTAAATATTTATATATTTAGTAGATTTTATCTTTAAGAAAATCCATCATTAAAAATATTAAAAATATTAAAGTTTGAATGTGAATACTTTAATAATACATTAAATAAATATAACTAAATGTCATAATCTCTTCTATAAATCTCCAAATGGCTACTTGATTGAACAATGGATGATTATATACTATAAATATATTATTTGGTAATGTGTTTAGGCCTTTTATGGTTATTAGTATTTTAATAAAAACTTTTTTAAGGATTTCTCATAAATTACTAAAATTTTACATCGTCAAAGTAAAAGACTATAATTTATTTATTAATATCATAATAATAAAAAATAAATTACCTTGATTTATTAAATTATTTTATATTTCCATGTACAATTTATTTTTGAAGATATCACCAGGTTATCCATATATAAAAATTACTACACTTATAAGAAATGCGATTTTGACATGTGTTCCCTTTCATTGGTTTTATTAAAGGTCATGTCACACCCCGACCGCAGATGCCCTTATTTTACTCTTTTCTTGGTCTTGGTCTGAAATTTTAATGTTTATTTGTGTTGGCAGTTTCACACAGAGGCACGGTCACCGCATCATTAGCGGTGACTGTGCGTTCAGTCCGGGTGACCGTGTGTTCACCCGGCGTTTTAAATATTAAAGTTTTTATGTTGACATTTTATTATTATTACTATTTGAGTTGCGTTATTATTATTTTAGTTGTTTTCTGTGTATAAGTATATATATATGTGTGTGTCTATATATGTGTATGTATATACATATGTATATACATTAATGCGTTATGTTTATATATGTATATACATATATGTATATATATTGTAACTATGTGTATATGTTTATATATAGGTATATATGTATATATGTATATATATGTTTATATGTGTATATATATATATGTGTTTGTATATGTTAAAATATATGTATATATGTCTATATATATATATGCGTGTGTGTGCGAGCGCACACGCGCGCCCACATTTCATTTCAAATGGTTTTAATATTTTGAATTTTTGATTAAAAGTAATGAATATTATAAATTTTTTTTCTAATTATTAATATTATTATTATTATAAGGTTTTATTATTATTATAAAGTTTTATTATTTCTATAAATCATTATTATTTTTAGGATTTTTTTTATTTAATTACTTATGTTCAATATTATTATTAGTATATTATTATGATTATAGTATTTTATTATTATTATTACATATTATTATTAATATTATTCTTGTATTATTATTTATATTTTTGTTGTATTATTGTTATTATTATAATTATTATTATTATTTATATATATATATAGTTTTTTAATACCCTAACCCTAATCTTACCCCCCTCCAGTAGCCGCCTCACCTCTCTCTCTCTCCCTCTCCTTCTCCCCCATTTTTCTCCCCCCTCCTGGTTCGGTGGCCGCGCCCTCCCTGTCCCGGCCTCCTCCGCGCGCCCCAGCGTCGCCCTCGCCGTCGTCCGGCCCTCCCTGTCCCATCTTCCTCCGCGCGCCCCGGCCTCCGCCTCACCGGCTCCCGCTCACCCCAGCACCACCGGCCTTCCGGCGCTCCGCCCCGCTCCCCACCTCCATCCGGCGACATCCCCGCACCCGGCTCCCCAGCGCCCCGGCCTCCCTCCCCGGCCTCCACACCCAGCAGCCGCCGCTGCCGTCCCCGACCCCTCCGCGTGACTGGCCCATCGCCGTCTCCCTCGCGCGACCCCGCCGTTCCCAGCGGGCGTCTTCGCCCCTCCCCGTCCCGGCTTCCCCGACCCTCTCCGCCGCTCCCCGTCCCAACCACCGCTGTTCCCCGGACTTTTTCTCCCTTCCCCGCGCCTCAACCCAGCCGACCAGCCACTCCGGTTTGTTTCCTTTTCTTTTTTTAATTTTTTTTGATTTAAGTGTTATTTTTTCCCCTTTTATTTAATTATTTTATTATTTATCTACTTAATCATTAAATTAATTGTTAATTAATTGGTTATTTATTTATTTACTTATTTATTTATTCTTTTAGTATTTGTTAATTAGTTATTTATTTATTTGCTTATTTGTTTATTAATTTATTTATTCTTTTGATTATTTATTTATTCTTTTATTTATTATTTATCTATATATTTATTTATTTGCTTCTTTTTTTATTAATTTATTAATTTATTAATTTATTAATTTATTTTTTTCCTTTATTCCATCTTGGTGTTTTTATTTAATATTAATCCTTTTTCTGTCGCAGGTTGAGTGAAGTGTACTTTCTCCACTGTTCAGTGTACGCAGCTCGTCCGCAAAGGATTGTCCTACTTTCCGTTGGGGTTCTGTCGCGTCCGCTCCTTGTTTGAGGTAGGCGAATTCAACTGTTTCCTTTCTGAGGTACACTGCTGATGCTTGAATTGTTTTAATTAAATTTTATTCCATGATTCGCGTGTTTATGCTATCCTTGCGCGTCATATTTTTGTGTTTTAAAATCTATCGTTTTTTTTTTCGAAAGTTAAGTTTGAAGCAATTATATTTTATGCCAAGGTAGTTCTGCACTAGATGTTTTCCTGCACTTTTTATTGTTTATATAGTGCACGTATTTAGGCGTTGCCAGCTAAGGTGGAACTAAATGCCTATGTTCTCTTATGTTATCATTGGTTGTCTTGAGCGGTGTTTTCTTTTTGTAAAGAAAGAATCATTCTTGGATCTTATTATCCTGTGCTGGTTAGTTTTATGAGATTTAGTATTATTTGGAAATGTTTTCGTGCCCCTTTGCAGGTTTGACACACCATTGGATGTTGACACATTCATGGGTGCACCAGTTGCACACATGGATGTGCCCTCAAATGAAGATGGTGTTTGAAATTGTTACCATTTATTTTTATTTATTTTTATTTTTATTTTCTCGAAATCTAGACTTTTCTAAATGGTTATTGGTTTCAAAATGTTTTATCCTCTTAATGAGACACATTGAACTGGTTTAAAAAGAAATCTACGAAAATATGCATGTTTGGCCTTTTATTTAATACAAAAGCAACGCTTGAGTTTTTGAAAAATATATTGTGAAATGTTCGTGTAAAGTCATTTGATTTTGTAAAAAAAACTGAGTGCTCGCTTGGAGACTTCAGTTAATTTTATAAAGTGGTTTTGATAATTAAATGACGTGAATACCCTATTATAACTTTATTAAATGTGAAGTGATTATATATATATATATATATACGTACTTGTGAGGGCATCTCTACAGGGGGACTTCCCTTCGAGGGTTGTCGTGTAGCGATGTCCGTGTAAGGGGTTGGCAAGTGAGGTGAGATGAGTCACGCGTGCGAGGGTCTTACACTTACATAGTGTTAAAAAAACCACCATGGGTTCATGGGCGTCTTGTAGATTATCGAGTGACGGTTGCTTGCTAACCCTGATTAGACGGGTTAGTACCCCCTAGAGTTGTGGACAGGCCAGGAGGGATGTGCCACTGGTTGGCTATTAGGGCGGCTAGTTGGTTATTGACTATGGAGTACCACGCCAGCAGGTAGTCTGAACCTGAGTACGTCCAGGGGTTTTCTAGGGATGTTTAGGATCACCCATGGTTACTTTTTCTCCTTGATTGTTTACTTTCAGTTATTCTTTACAGCCTATAGTGTTACTTGTGTCCTTTTGCACTACTTTCATCTTGCATTACTTGGTTACTTTCTGTTTCACGGGTCTGTTTTCAGCCTGTACTATTTACCTAATCCTTTCTAGCACAGTCGTGGTATTATTTGTAATTGGTTTTGTTTATAAAAGCAGGAAATGGGTTTGAAAGTGATTTATAGTGTGCGTTGGGTTTTCAAATGAGGAAAAAATGTTGTTTATTTTTAAATGTGAAAAAATTATTTTTATAATTTTATTTTTTTTAAACCTCTGTCAACAGATTTCTTGGGAAAGGAAACATTTGGATTCAGTGGTTTACTTTGGCTTACCTAATGGGAATTTTTAATTCTCACGCCAATATTATCATTAAAGTTGTAGGTCTTCCCTTGCTCAGGTCTTTCTGGCTTGAGTCGCTCAGTGTTGGAGCGAGGTTTCTCTCTAGTTGGTTGGTGACCCGAGAGGTCACATGGAGGTACGTGGTCATGTGGCTTTTACTTATTTTCCGATGTTAGTATTTATTTATTATGTTCTGTTTTCTTTTGTTGGGCTGAAATCATTCACAACGATCAAATTTTTGATGTCCGGCACTGGTTGCCATCCCGGGGGGATCGGGAACGCCCCTCGTGACTTGCCGCGGACCGACTCGGGTGACCGGTTCAGGGTCAACCCGGGCTGGTTCGTTACAAAATGGTATCAGAGGCAGCTTCTTGTTATTTTGGGTTGTTCGGTAGAAGGAGATTAGGACTGTCGGAACTCGAGGGGTAGGTATGGGAAGAGAGTCGCGAACTCTTGCTCGCACTGATCTTCGAGTTACCAGGGGTAGTTCGGGAATTGTGTTCTCGTCTTTTCTGGTTTGTCTTGGATTGAGAGATGATAATGGAGGCAAGCCGATGTTACATCGTGATTTCACATGGAGTAGTGACCCATGTGGAGTCCGAGTACATGGTTTGAATTACTCCTAGTGGTCGACGCTGGCTTGGGACATGGCCCACTACCATGTCGCCAGGTTGAGCGTGACTACTATTCCCTCATTTCAGTGATTTATTCAAATTTGGATGCTAATTGTGTTTTGGTCTGTGTAAGTACGTTGTTGAAAAAAAAAAGTTTTTTGAAAAAAAAATTGGACCGGTTTCTTTTAAAGGGCATTAAATATATGAAATGGGTTTTAAAAATGAAATCTCTTGATTTGGAAAATCTGTTGTTTGCTTGGAATTAGTTAAGAATGATTTGGGGTGAAACCCCGGGTCCTCCTTATGAACGTTTGCACATGTGTGAGAATGCATGGGAAAAAAATGTGTGTTGGTGTGAGTATTATTGGACAGTGGATAAAGACATGTGCAATGGGTCATGAGATTACCTCGTTGTGTATTTGAAATTAAAGGCTTGACATTGTTTTCTAAATTTTTTTTAAAGGGGAAACAGTTTTGGAATGTTTTTGGCTTGAAAGTGGATTGGTTTTTGGAAAGTGGTCTTGAAAATGGATGGTTTTAAAGACTAAAATTAAAAAAGGCTTTATTTTGGGTTGTGTTCGTGTTTTTTTGGTATTGTGCTGACTGTTTTGATGAATGTGCTTTTATTGAGGATGCTTCGGGTTGATATTGGTTTTAGCTATGTGTTTTATATGTCCCTCAGGAAATGCCGCCCATAAAGGTCTCTAAGGATTCTGATAGGCCATGCTCAGTTTTTGGTCCTCCTCAGACATTGCCTATTCTCCATGGTGATCAGGGTCCGTTAGAGGCAGTGAAATGGCTCGAGGAAGTGGAGTGTCTCTTTAAAATGTTGGGAACTCCCGTTAATGTTAAGGTTCATGCAATTATAGAGTTGTTTGAGGGTCCAGCTCTGGACTAGTGGAAGAGGGTTACCCCATCATCAACACAAGTTGAGATGACGTGGGATGTCTTTAAAATCGTTTTCATCCAATTGTTTGTACCTGAGGAAGTGAAGTTGGAGAAAAAGAGGGAGCTTGTGCATATTCAACAAGGCCAACAGACGATGAAGTCATATGTTGACCATTTCAAGAAACTGATTTGCTTTTCTCCAGATGTATCGTCGCTTGATCTCATGAAGGTCTCTATTTTCACTGGGGGTCTTCATACAGAGATCAAGGAGCGAGTCCTCCCTTCTAAAGACCTTTGTCTCGAGAAGCTGGTGGAGGAAGCTTTCTTGGATGAGTTGGTTTCTGGTGTGCGGGTGGTTAATACTTCAGCATCCCCTGTTGTTCGTAAGAGTCCCCCCTCTGGTGAGGAAAAGGCACTAGAGATACCTATTCCTAAGGAGTTATTCCCTTTGGTCCCAACTTCCAGTTCATCAGATTGTTCAGTGGTGTGCAATCAGTGTGGTCGTTTCCGGCATTTAAAGCCATCTTGTCGCAACCCTCTGAAGACGTGTCATCGATACGGCTATCTGGGTCATCTGGAGAAGTTTCGCAGGAAGCGTCACTTGAATAGGACGCCGTAATGGGAGAACATCAGTACCTGACTGTGAGGCAGAAGATGCTTCACCATCAGAGCCCCAACCATAGGTCTTGGGGTGAAGCTCGCACGCAGTTAGGAGTTCCCAGAGTTGTGAAGCCTTGGTCCGGGTTCAGTTTTCCGTATTGATGGTGGAACAATTAAAAATCTTTTCATATTTGTTTTCCTACTATTAAAGTTTCAACAACATTGTAAATGCATTGTTTTCCATAAATTTACAATGGACTTGTTCAATGATAATCCCAGCAGACTTGTCACGTGGATGTAATATTCTGAATCGTGTGTCCTTCTTAAAAGTGGGTTTGACCCTTGTGTGGGTTGACCTCATTTTAGTTTTGTTGTCGATGTGGTTATGTTTTGTGGACTTCAATGGATCATGTCTCCAATTTGATGTTGGTTAAATGTTTTTCTGGGGGTTCTCCCTGGTGTTGAAGTTGTTGACTCTAGTAGTGGGTTCAATGTTTCGACGAAGGTGTAAATCTGATCGTGTTATGGGAGTCGGTTTGGATCGGTTATGAGTTCCCGCCATGGACCAGCCTCTATGTGGTAGTATGTTTTGAGTGTTAAATTTTTGAACTAGTTAAGTTCTTGTTGTGGGGAGAACCCCTTCGTGTTCTCCCCTCAACTTCGGACTTAAGTTTCCCCTTGAATCGGTCGGGTGTGACCTGTGTGGAGTATGTTCATTCTGAGATTCTTGGTTCTCTTTGGTTCCTTTAGTTCCGTTTGGGCGTTGACCTGAAACATGACCGACGTGTGGCTTGGTGAATTTCTGGGGGCAGAAAGTGTCTGTGGTGGGGAGAATTGTCACACCCCGACCGCAGATGCCCTTATTTTACTCTTTTCTTGGTCTCAGTCTGAAATTTTAATGTTTATTTGTGTTGGAGAATTCGCGGCGGTGCGCGGTCACCACATCGTTAGCGGTGACCGTGCGTTCAGTCCGGGTGACCGTGTGTTCACCCGGCGTTTTAAATATTAATGTTTTTATGTTGACATTTTATTATTATTACTATTTGAGTTGCGTTATTATTTTTGTAGTTGTTTTCTGTGTATAAGTATATATATATATATATGTGTCTATATATGTGTATGTATATACATATGTATATACTTTAATACGTTATGGTTATATATGTATATACATATATGTATATATATTGTAACTATGTGTATATGTTTATATATAGGTATATATATATATATATATATATGTTTATATGTGTATATATATATATATGTTTGTATATGTTTAAATATATGTATATATGTATATATATATATATGCGTGTGTGTGCGCGTGCGCGCACACGCGCACATTTATTTTCAAATGGTTTTAATATTTTGAATTTATGATTAAAGGTAATGATTATTATAATTTTTTTTTCTAATTATTAACATTATTATTATTATAAGGTTTTATTATTATTATATAGTTTTATTATTTCTATAAAGCATTATTATTTTTTGGATTTTTTTAATTTAATTACTTATGTTCAATATTATTATTACTATATTATTATGATTATAGTATTTTATTATTATTATTACATATTATTATTAATATTATTCTTAAATTATTATTTATATTTTTGTTGTATTATTGTTATTATTATTATTATTATTATTATTATTATTATTGTTTATGTATATATATATAGTTTTTTTAATACCATATCCCTAATCCCACCCCCCTCCCGTAGCCGCCTCACCTCTCTCTCTCTCCCTCTCCTTCTCCCCCGTTTTTTCTCCCCCCCCCCCTCCTGGTTCGGCCGGTCGCACCCTCCCTGTCCCGGCCTCCTCCGCGGGCCCCGGTGTCGCCCTCGCCGTCATCCGGCCCTCCCTGTCCCAGCGTCCTCCACGCACCCCGGCCTTTGCCTCACCGGCTCCCGCTCACCACAGCACCACCGGCCTTCCGGCGCTCCGCCCCGCTCCCCACCTCCATCCGGTGACATCCCCGAACCCGGCTCCCCAGTTCCCCAGCCTCCCTCCCCGGCCTCCGCACCCAGCAGCCGCCGCTGCCGTCCCCGACCCCTCTGCGCGACCGGCCCGTCGTCGTCTCCCTCGCGCGACCCCACCGTGCCCAGCGGCCGTCTTCGCCGCTCCCCGTCCCAACCGCCGATGTTCCCCGGCCTTGCTCTCCCTTCCCCGCGCCTTAACCCAACCGACCAGCCACTCCGGTTTGTTTCCTTTTTTTTATTTTTTTTATTTAAGTGTTATTTCCTTCCCCTTTTATTTAATTATTTTATTATTTATCTACTTATTCATTAAAGTAATTGTTAATTAATTGGTTATTTATTTATTTACTTATTTATTTATTCTTTTAGTATTTTTTAATTAGTTATTTATTTATTTACTTATTTGTTTATTAATTTATTTATTCTTTTGATTATTTATTTATTCTTGTATTTATTATTTTTCTATATATTTATTTGTTTGCTTTTTTGTTAATTAATTAATTAATTTATTTATTTATTTTTTTATTTTTTTTCCTTTATTCCATCTTGGTGTTTTTATTTAATATTAATCCTTTTTCTGTCGCGGGTTGAGTGACGTGTACTTTCTCCACTGTTCAGCGTACGCAGTTCGTCCGCAAAGGATTTTCCTACTTTCCGTTGGGGTTCCGTCGCGTCCGCTCCTTTTTTGAGTTAGGCGAATTCAACTGTTTTCTTTTCCGTGGTACTCTGCTGATGCTTGAATTGTTTAAAATAAATTTTATTCCATGATTCGCGTGTTTATGATATCCTTGCGCAGCTTATTTTGGTGTTTTAAAATCTATAGTTTTTGATCAAAAGTTAAGTTTGAAGAAATTATATTTTATGCCAAGGTAGTTGTGCACTATATGTTGTCCTGCACTTTTTATTGTTTATATAGTGCACCTGTTTAGGCGTTGCCAGCTATGGTTGAACTAAATGCCTATGTACTCTTATGTTATCATTGGTTGTTTTGAGCGGTGTTTTCTTTTTCTAAAGAAAGAATCATTCTTGGATCTTATTATCCTGTGCTGGTTAGTTTTATGAAATTTAGTATTATTCGGAAATGTTGGCGTGCCCCTTTGCAGGTTTGACACACCATTGGATGTTGACACATCCATGGGTGCACCAGGTGCACACATGGATGTGCCCTCAAATGAATATGGTGTTTGAAATTGTTACCATTTATTTTTATTTTTATTTATTTTTATTTTCATGAAATCTTGACTTTTCTAAATGGTTATTGGTTTCAAAATGTTTTCGCCTCTTCATGAGACACATTGAACGGGTTTAAAAAGAAATCTACGAAAATATGCCCATTTGGCCTTTTATTTGATACAAAAGCAGCGCTTGAGTTTTTTAAAAATATATTGTGAAATGTTCGTGTAAAGTCATTTGATTTTGTAAAAAAAACTGAGTGCTCGCTTGGCAACTTCATGTATTTTTATAAAGTGGTTTTGATAATTAAATGACATGAAGGCCCGATTGGAACGTTATTAAATGTGAAGTGATTATATATATATATATATATACGTACTTGTGAGGGCATCTCTATAGTGGGACTTCCTTTAGAGGGTTTTCGTGTAGCGATGTCCGTGTAAGGGGTTGGCAAGTGCGGTGAGATGAGTCACGCGTGCGAGGGTCTCCCACTTACACAGTGTTACAAAAACCACCATGGGTTCCTGGGAGTCTTGTAGATTATCGAGTGACGGTTGCATGCTAACCCCGATTAGACGGGTTAGTACCCCCTGGAGTTGTGGACATGCCAGGAGGGATGTGCCACTGGTTGGCTATTAGGGCGGCCAGTTGGTTATTGACTATGGAGTACCACGCCGGCAGGTAGTCTAAAACCGAGTACGTACAGGGGTTTTCTAGGGATGTTTAGGATCACCCATGGCTACTTGTTCTCCTTGATTGTTTACTTTCAGTTATTCTTTACAGCTTATAGTGTTACTTGTGTCCTTTTGCACTACTTTCATCTTGCATTACTTGGTTACTTTCTGTTTCACTGGTATGTTTTCAGCCTGTATTGTTTACCTGTTCCTTTCTAGCACAGTCGTGGTATTATATGTAATTGGTTTTGTTTATAAAAGCAGGAAATGGTTTTGAAAGTGATTTATAGTGTGCGTTGGGGTTTCAAATGGGGAAAACATGTTGTTTATTTTTAAATGTGAAAAATCTATTTTTATA
This sequence comes from Viscum album, assembly GCA_963277665.1. Lineage (NCBI taxonomy): Eukaryota > Viridiplantae > Streptophyta > Magnoliopsida > Santalales > Viscaceae > Viscum > Viscum album. The sequence goes on from OY728137.1 coordinate 122,628,580, forward strand.
ATTGTATTTTTTAAACCTGTCTCAACGGATTGCTTGGGAAAGGAAAAATTTGGATTCAGTGGTTTACTTTGGCTTACCTACTGGGCATTTTTAATGCTCACGACTATATTATCATTTCAGTTTCAGGTCTTCCCTTGCTCAGGTCTTTCTGGCTTGAGTCGCTCAATGTTGGAGCGAGGTTGCTCTCTAGATGGGTGGTGACCTTAGAGGTCACATGGAGGTACGTGGTCATGTGGCCTTTACTTATTTTCTGCTGTTAGTGTTTATTTATTCTGTTCTGTTTTCTTTTGTTGGCCTGAAATCGTTCCCAAAGATCAAATTTTTGATGCCCGACACTGGTTTCCATCCCGGGGGGATTGGGAACGCCCCTCGGGACTTGCCGTGGACCGGCTCGGGTGACCGGTTCAGGGTCTACCCGGGCTGGTTCGTGACAGGCCATGTCATTTTCATTCTCATGTGTCCGTTAAAAAATGTGTAGAACCTAATATATCAAGGTTATAATTATATTCATCCAATTTTTTTTTTGTTTTAGGATCACTTTATTTTCCTAATCTTATTGTTTCTTACACTAATTTACCTGATTTACTTTTAACCTCGTTAAATAAAAATTACCGTAGTTTGTATTCATAATATCCAAAGTAAAAGGGACATATTAAAATAATTTCAACCCACTGATTCAAAATATATAATCAATATTTCATTATTCAATACATAAAATTCAGAGAAATTAATTTAAAATTAATTTCCATCGTCAAAAACCAACAAGTATGTTGTTAATTAGTAAAAACATATCAAAAGATTGTCATGTGTTTATGTCCAATTTAATATGAAATTACAAAAAATAACCAAAATTATATTAAATTAAACAAACATAATCCAATTACACTTTAAATCCAATTAAAATGATAATATAACTATATTAATAGATTATATGAAAAGGCAGTTTTGAATTAAAATGTTGTAATTTTTAATATTTATTTAAATAATTTTTTTAAAAAAATACCCAAAAAACAAAAATATTTTTGTATGTTCCAGATTAAATGAAGAAGTTTATTTCCTCACATATAATATAATAATTTCAAAATCTAGATTTAAAATGGGTGTGCCATTAAAAGGTAGAAAAAACAACATTTTTTGGAAACATACTTTTATCTGAAAAATTTATTTTGTTCTTATATTATTTTCTAGAAAATATATATGATGAATTTTAATGTTATATAAAATTTAAATTGTGGTTAATAAAATTCATATTTTCTAAATTATATACCATCAAATATTAATATTTTAATAATATGTCGTTGATTAGTGAAACTAAGTATTGCGTACAACACAAGCTATCGAGGAAGGTCACTCATGCGTGTGATGCAAGACAAGTCAGCGTTACATTTAGTGGAACCATCATTTGGTATTCCGTATAACATAATACAAACATATTTCTTTTATACATTGATCAAAATCCATACATAGTGTTGCTTGAAATTATTTCTACCAAATTAACTTGAAATTATGTGTAACAGATCCCATGAATAGTGTTGTGCATAATGCATGTTAATAAGGAGTTGCGCATAATGCATGCTAATAAAGGTGTAGCATACAACACAAGACATAAAATAAATAGAAAATAATCTATCTTAGAAAATTAATGTTTTTTACATTCAACCTCAGATAAAATGAATTTATACCTCAAAATCCGTCAGTGTTATTCATGGTTTACTACTTAGAAAGTTTATTTCATAGAAACCATCATCATAAAAAGGAATAAAAAAATTACATTTTAAAAAGGAATTTTAGAAACATAATTGTTACCAGAAGTAACTTATCACTGGGCTTACACATAGGAGAACATAAGTGGGATGTGAATACATGGATATAAAATAGATATCTAACAATCATGTTCAAATGGATAGTGATAGAGAATCATATTTAGAGAAAGTTAACAACTAGAAAGCCTTAAATCTTTAATGATTTAAGGAACCATCTGATTCATCATATAAGAAGGTAATGGGTTAATGTTTTTATTTTCAAGATATTTTTCATAATGTTCATGAATTTTTTAATGATAAATAAATACTTACATGATTTCTATACAATCTCATCGTTGGTCATTATCAAAACAATTTACAGTTAATATCTTATTGAAAGAAATAACGTTAAGTATTTCATTGTTGAAGTGTTAGTAGATCATGTAATAGAATGATAGTTCATTCCATCTATCTCAAAAAAAGGTTATAAAATGTTATCTAATAAGAATAAGTCCACCTATAGTGATATAATATATTAAGAAAACAAATTTCAAGTGGAATTTAACTTTTACAATCCATCAATGGATAACATTACAATCCATAAAAAATTGAAAATATAAATCATTAGAAAGAGGTTAACTAAATTGACTTAAAATTGTCCTCTAATATATCATAGGGTAGTTATTTGTTTTCACAATCTAACATGTTAATACCTTAATCATTTATCTTCTTGAAACATGGTAATAACCTAAATTACAATACATTTTTATTGAGAACATTATTGTTTCATTATTTTTATGTCCAAAATTATATAAACTAATCCATGATAGATTATATAAAATTTTAGTTAATCTGTAATCATTTCTAATGTAACTATTGTCCTCAAATTTATTTATTCAAATCAAATATATCATTGTCAAAATATCATCATATTAACATCATACTCATATTAAGGGTTAACCTTCTCTTAATCACGACTTTTCCAAAACAATTTCTTTATTACCTCATCAAATTTTTCATGGTTATCATTAGCATACCACATATTCTATTTACTAAAAACAATAGTGGAAAAATATGTAGTTGTTTCATTACTCCATAATACCATAACATTGATTCTACAAAATTATTCTGGAATCACATTACATAAATACTCAATCATTCCACCACTTCATTATCTTATTATATATCACCAATACGGACCTCATGCAACATCACTTTGTATTTTTCCTTAAGATGCTGTTGATGATGATAATAATCCATATCCCTGGGATTATGACATTGATTAACATAATTCCCAATTTCATTGGACATATAACATTGATGTGAGGGTGGTTTGTTCTCTATATTCTTACCAATATTCACATAATTAGAAAACTTTTTCCCATTACTTCGGCACTCAACTACTTGATGACGTTATTTGTTTCACATAAAATATTTTTTAGTCCCTCTATGACAATCTTCTCCAGGATTCTTTCCACACATTAAGCCTAATAAAACATTCATCTTCTTTTTAACATTATTTTGAGTTTTTCCCTTGAACTCTCTCTTTAGTTTCTTATCAAAACCAAGAGATTGATATGTAACATCATGTTCAATTTCTACCCTGATAAAACTATGCACAATATCTTTATATCAACTAAACACTCTTTTAGGAAATGTCCATCGATGACTTCAATTTAAGCCACTAAATAATCGATCAACATTACATTCTAGTTGGATGATAAAACAAAAATCACACCTTGAAAGTCATGTAAATATTTCCTCGTATATACCAAATCATTCATATTCTTTTTTTATAATCCCAATAAAATAATTTTCCATCATTTTTCAATTAATACGAGGGATGTACTAATTGAAAAACTAGTTATTGATGTCATCTCATTCCATGGATTCAATTTCATCTTGTTGCCTTGTATACTTATTTAGAGTCCACCACTGGTATGATTCACCTTCAAAATGATAAATATCCAAAATGACAGTTTCATGTTCCAAAAAGCAAAGGATGGAAAATATCTTTTCAATAGAACATATGTATTGTTTAGCAATATGTGGATCAGAAGACCCACTAAAATAAAGTGGACGTTTCTTCATGAAGGACTCAGTGGAATGTTGTTCCCTTATTTACTCATTAGGATGTATAGAATGATTCATAGCTTCTGTAAGTATAGAAATAAAATTTTTAATTCCACCTTCCATGAAATTTTATTGACCATGAGTATAATCATTTCATTACCTACTACATTGATCATTAATATGATTCCATCTGGTTCCATCCATTGTCTAACTTCTAGAATGAATTGTGTGAGAGGACAAAATCATACATGGAAGACAACATAATAAAGGGTTGACTTTCAATCTCTAACATCTTTGGATAAATAAAATGTTATTCATGATCATTGTCATAATTCTAGGACTGCAACCTATAGTTATACTTACCGTTAAGTACATCACTAGACAAACTATATAAATTTCAATAGGGGTATTATTAAAGTGGTCACATCATAGATTCCAATGGTTTACTAATCCATCACTCTGATTCCAACTGTAACATTCCACTGATTAAATACATGGAATTTACATTATTTTTTATAATAGTTAAAAATTACAAAAATATATTCCTATATTATATATTAGTTTAGTTTCTTTGAAAAATTGGAACAGAATCTTCTATCTTGGTGAAAAATCTTCAACATCTCCCATAATGATCATCCATATTTTTCCACCTTAAAATTTTCTATAAATCATCGGGAAAAGTGAACATAAAAAGGGTGAGATCAAATGCTCCGTAATGCTAAAAATGTACCACGTAAAACAAACCGTAAACAGTTGAATGTAAAAACATGAACATACAAATTAATCATTGAAAAAATGAGTCATGAAATTAATCATTTTAGTATGTACGACATTTATCATAAAGAAACATTAACCATGACAGAAAATCATTGGAATAAAACATGGAATTGTGGAAAAAAAATATTATCATAATATGAATTCTATATTATAAAATGCATTGTTTCCATGACCATCAATGTAGACAATGTCCATTATTGAACTCGTTTTACTTGTCATTCCAGACCTATATAACTAAACCATTTTTACTTTTTATAACACTCATGTCAATCTCATGAGATATAAATACTTACCCAATGCATTGAAAGGAGATATATGTCCCACCAATATCATAATGAAATCATTCTTAAATGTTCAAGAAAAACATAAATCATTCATCAATGAATAACCCAATAAAATAAAATGGGTTTCTAAAACATAATTCTATCATAACATAGTGAATACAAGATAAAATACTTTAATAAAAATAATTACATCATAAAAAAATTAATAATAGGGATAGAAACATAACTCAATGTAATTTTAGATAGAAAATAATTTATATAAAACACCTGAGAAAATTTCCTGAGGAAAATAACCCATCTTCTTCAATAACAGGTTCTAATCTCAAAATGAAATCCAATTTTAAAAGAACAGAATATAGTAGAAAATAAATTATAAATAGTTTAATTGAATATTCAAGTAAATAAGGCTTTATAAATAGATACAAATCCACTCATGCCGTATATTTTAAAAAACATTATCCTCATACATTTTCTGAAAATGTAAAAAAGAGTACCATGTTTGTTAAACAGAAGAAGGATTCCTTCCAAACCATGTAGTGAAAGTCAAAAAAGGGTAAAAATTAATTGAAAAAAATACAAATAATAGTAATAATCTTATGAAAACATTTTTATAAAACATGGACATGGGTGCTTAATATACCCCAATAAATAATTATGAATAAATAATCTCGGAAAAAATTGATATTTTCATAGTTATCTCAAACCAATATATAATCAGTCGAATCGTATGCCCCATAAAATAAGAAAATCATATTAATATTTAATATCATAAAATTAATAATAATCAAAATAAAACTATATATTGGTAACATAAACACCACACAAAATAGTTAGATGGATTATAAGGCATATGTCTCCTCGAAATAAAATTGAGACACAATAATCCCTTACATTTGATCTGATATGCTTATTATGTACCTGAACATTCCATATAATTATTTAAATAATGTAAAATTTTTTATAGAATAATAATATTTTTTATTCTAACATTTATGATCATTTGTTCATTTTTCTGTTAGTTACATATCATTATTGCTAGTTATTCAGGTGTTACGATCTTTATGTTTTATGCATGTTTTTTTGGATAAGTTCTTATTACTCATTTTATGATATAATTATATCAATTAAATCATGTTATTAGTATAATAGATATCATTTTTATTCCTCAAAATCATTTATATAACCAAGTTTTAATGAATATCAGGTAGAATGGATTGAATCGCATCGTGGAGACGGTAGGTCGTACGTACGTACGAGCAATGATATCTTCCCCAAAATTATTGAATTGTATTGAAGTGGATGGAAATGTTATTTCAGAATAAGTTTCATGATATAATAATTATATATAATTACTATATCCATAATTATTCCAATCCAAGTATGGAGGTTGTGAAAATAGAATACACCACAACGTGGAAATGGTGATCTGTACATCCGCACACACGGTGATTTTGTTTTTCATAGGATTGATAGAAGGTGAAATATGGTTATTTAATATTTATAATAAAATATCACTATATGAGTGATACATATTTTATTACATTATAATAAATAAAATAATGAATTGGTTGTATAATAAGAAAGAAGTATGAAAAAATTAGTAGAAGAGAATATATTTTCCTTGATGTGCTTCCTCTAAATATATTCATAGAGCACTAGAGAAGGTCTTTAATGATGACCAAATCCTCTAGAATAAAAATAGAGAAGCTAATAAGGAAAAAGGGCTGTTTATTGACGATCTTTAAGGATCATAATTAAGTGATGAGTTGAGGAAGGAGGTTCCCTTTTAGAATTGTGGTGAGGGGAACTTTTGGAAACCTCAAAAATAATAATTTATAATAATTTGAAAATCAATCCAAATACATCAAAATGTGATATATTAGAAGTTATCATATTATTAAATTTATATATCATCATCCAATAAAATTTATACAGGTTTTTCTATCAATTTAAACCTTATCATTTTAATTGAAAATTAGTTTTTATATTGTATTTCAACTAAGATAAAAAATATTTTGATATTAAAATGGTGTAATATTAACTTATTTGATTTAAATTATACCATAAATTAAAAATATGAAATATTTTGGACCACACAATAGTTATTATATATATTTTTAAATTATTTAGGGATTTTTAAATAATTTAATAAAACATTATTTGATCAAAATAACAATTGTGTCAGTTTTGACACTATTCATTTCATCGATTTTTAGAAATACCATGATAAGGTTTTATCCAGAAATAAAATATTTTATTATATCCCTAATGGGTCATGGTATTAAATAAAATTTATATTAAGAATTCATTAACTCAAATTATATTTATTATAATATTTTTAATATCATTTATTTGATAACACTATTATTAAAATAATAACTACATCAATATTGTGTAATTTTTAAATATACATATTTTTAGAATAAATTTTTGAAATAAAATATTAAGATGAAAATAATTTTACTGGATTTCATAATAAAATATGTATTCAAATTTATCTTCTGGAAAATATAACTTTAAAATTGTTATAATTTTTAAAGTACGAATGTGATATCTTTAACATCACTTTAAATAAAATAATATAAATTTCTTAATCTCTCTTATAAAGCTCCTAATGGTCACTTTCTCTGAAAATCTATTCTTATGGTCAATATATACTCGACCAATATGATTGGGACATTTTTTTTATCCTTTTTATGATCATTATAATTTTATTAAATATTATGTTATGTATTTCTCATGAATTAAATAATTTTTACATCATCAAAGTATATGACTTTAATTTAGTTATTTATTTTTGAAATATTAAAAATAAAAAACCATTATTTAAGTAATCATTTAATCTTTCGATCGATTTTTTATTTTTTGAGATAACAATATTTTATCCATATATTAAACTTATTATACTTATAAGAATTTGGAGTTTTCTACATTGTCAAATTCATTGGTTTTTTAACGTCTATGTAATTTTCATTGTCATGTTTACCTTAAATGACTATGTTTAGAACATAACATGTCAAGGGTAGAATTTTATTTGTCCATAATAATTTTTTTTAGGTTTTAGGGTCATTTTATTCTCTTTATCATATTATTTGTTTCACTAATTTTCCAGTTTACCATTAACCACATTAAATAAAAATTATCGTAGTAAATGTTCATAGTATCCCAAATAAAAGTAACCTATTAATGAATATAGATCCACTGATTGAAAATATGTAATCGATTTTTCAAAATTCAAAACATAGAATTGATATAAATTAAGTTTAAATTAAATTTCTCTGTAAAAATTCCAAAAATCTAGTTTTTATGATGTTAAATCAAATCATAAGATTGTGACATATTTTTGTCCAATATAAAAGTGAAATTACGTCCCATAACCAAAATTGAAATAAATGATAAAAACATAATCAAAATATACTTTAAACAAATTATAATGATAATTTAACAATATAAATAAATTAGATGAAAAGGTAGTTTTGAATAAAAATGCTGTATTTTTTACTATTCATTAAAAAATGAATTTTATCAGAAAAATACCAAAAATTAAGAAAAATAAATTTCTATGTTCCACATCCAAATAAGAAGTTTATTTTGTTAAATTGAATGTAAAAAAACTATCCATTCTATATTAAAAATTGGTGTTCCATCAATAAGCGACAAATAATCATTTTTTAATTGTACTTTTATCTAAAAAAGTGGTTTTCTTCTTATATCACGTACTACGAAATATTTAAGATGATTTTTAATATTTTTTAAATTCAAAATTTAGTGAAAAAACTTATAATGGATTGTTTATATCATATTAAATAATAATATTTTAATAATATGTCATTGTTTAGTGAAACCTAGTATTGTGTATAAGACAAGCTATTGAGGAAGGTCGTTATTGCATGTAATGTAAGCCATGTGAGTGTTATGTTTAGTGGAAGATTCATTTGGTGTTGTGTAAAATAGAATACAAACATAATTGTTTTATACACTGATAAAAATATATAATTAGTGTTGTTTAAAATGAATTCTATCTAAAGAAATTTAAATTTTCTGTAACACAAGCGAAGAATAGTGTTTCATATACTGCATGATAATATGGTGTTACGTATAGAGAATAATAATATTGGTGTTGCGTACAACATAAGAAATAAAATGAATTAAAAAAAATATATATCAAATAATATCAGGGTGTTACACTAAGGTTTTGAACAACTTAAAAAGTATTTGAACCCCTTAGAATACCCTCAAAATAGTTTTTTAGATATTTATATCCAGACTATATTAAGTCAAAAAAATACTTACATCTCTCAGGATTAAGTCATTTTTCCAAATAAATACCACCAATCATTTAACAATACTAATTCACAATGACTGAATCAAAAAAAACTCAAATATAGGCATGGATGAATAAAGATGAGATCTTACATCATCCAAATGGAATGAAATCACCGTAGGGTCCTAGGTAACCCCTTCATGATTCCCATAATCGTATTGTATTACTTCAACATATGCATAGGAAGTGACTGAAGTAAACCACCAGAATTATAATTTTTAACCACTAACTTATGATAGGTATGTAATTGTGAAGTAAAAAAAGTGATGTATCTCTTCACCCATAGCCACAAATACTGATGTCAGATGTAACCATTTATCATTTTGGACCCAATGCACACATCCAATTTTAAAACATGAGAGTCCATCATTAACTCCTCCCTTATGTAATATGGCACAAAAACCATCCCATGGACATAAATGAATTCATCAATATCTAAGGACCAACCAGAAATATAATCATCTTTGTCCATTAATTCTCAAATCAATAAAAAATTTAGATATGAGTATTGGATAGCCTTCACCAGGTATACTAAGGATGGATTGATAAAATAATTTTCATATTTCATTAATCCATAATCTTTATGTGTATCTACTTTCTACTCCAACATCAAATACATTAGACAAAAATCATAATCTAAAGTCTTCTCTACAAGAACCAATTCTCCTATCATATTTATACTAAGAGTACCCACAAAGAAATTACCATTCCATAGATCATTTCCTAATTTCAAATTATAATGTCAGTAGAAACTCCAATGAATTCCTTTTTCATATATTGATATCAAGATGGAAGAATATTTATAGTTTGATCCCATGGTCTATATAGGTAACAAATCACTCACCAAGTAGATAGTGTCAATAACACTTATTATCATAGACCATAAACTCCAACTCAAATCAATTATTTATTGATATTATCTCATTGGGTTTCAAATGGCGTAACCCATATGAGATTTTCTAATATCACTAAGTCAACATATAACTCAACCCAATACTCAAGGAATCAAAATAAACTATATATAACATCCAATAAACTACAAGGCTCACAAATTTGGCGTTAATCAAACTCCACTTATTCCATGTAACATCCTTTTCAACGAAATTAAAATAAAAAATTTCACACCTTATTTTCTAAATCTATCATCTGTGATACCACATGGGGTATTTAAGGGAATACTTATAGAGAATACTCTACATGGAGAATATGTTTCTGAATCTCAAACACATTCATATGTCATGAAAATGACATCACAACCTCAATGATATTTAGGTCAACTAAAATCTATTCATATGAAATAACATGCTCATGAAATAAAAACTATAGAATACATAGTGAACCTCCAAACATTTTGCTTCAAAATTACAATCTCAAAGTGTATTTAATAAAATCTCAATGTCCCTAGAATGCATATATGATGTCTTTGGATATATTAAGATATTATCCATGAATTAAATGATGAGGGATTCATGTTATTGATGGAAAATATTATACATGGGAGTTAGGAGCATCACAATATTATTTTCTCCCAAAAAATAATGGAAAAGGTACATTTACATGGCCAATATTCTCAAAAATAGTATCATGGGAATATCCTATTATATGACCATTAGAAGATGGAATCCTTTTAAATTTTCATGATAACACCATTCCAGCTAAGGATTGGTCCTATTATACATTCTCTAAGAACCAAATCACTAGTAAACACAAACCTCTCTTAGCTAATCATGTTGAAAGAAACACTTCTCCATTCATAGTCAATATAATCACCAAGAATAACCACTCTAATGAAAATATAATATCAAAAAATTATTATAATTATTTCCCACAAATGTACTTATCTAGAAAAAGATTTAGGATGTTTAAGGTAAAACTAGAGATTTTCTACTCTATTTCTCATAGGCATATCAATATAGAAAACTCAAATTATTAATAAACCAGATAATTTAGGTTAGAGAACTTATTAGTAAATATAAATGCATAGAAATCACTTGAATCATTCTAATTTTTAGAAAAAATTTATGCAATTATGACCATAAATCTTTCTATATATGTCCCCCCATTATTGGTTGGTGGATCTTATGCATTCAATAAATACCACCTATCCTTGGACCGTTACCATTTATATATGGTGCATGAAAAACCACAGACATTGATATATGGAGCTCTTGATGTTTTTTCTGGGGACCCCTACTAATATGTTGACACATTATCATTGAAAATACACATGAATCTTTAGAAATAATGGTCTAGAGATAAACCACATTTTCACACTGGTGGCATTTCTATGGTTGATTTATATGAAATATACAATGATATAATCCTGGTATATAGTTTCTGTACTCAGACAAGGATCTAGAGAGAGAGAGACAGTATATATATCCTTAATATTTTCCATAAATTTCCACAATATTTCCACTTCATACATACTCTTTAAATAATTTTTAGTAGTGAGGAAACTTTCATGATTATAATCTTGTAGACCCTTCTCAAAAGTGATAGACTGTTGAACCACATCCACATAACTCACCAATCCAAATCCCCACCATGATGTTAGCTATCTGGATAAATTTTAGATTCAAAATTCCTAAAATTTTATGTAACATTGTAATTAAAAATATAATAAAATAATATCAACTTAAAGAAAAAATATCATTATGTTTAAATTAATATCATTTTCTGTTGATTCCACACAAACAACTATACTCTGTGTAACATTAGTATATCAAATAATTACAACTTGAATACAAATTCCTTATAGGACTACCGAGTAGGTGACTCATTCCTACTCACCTAACCCATATTTACCCACTACCTACCTATAGTTTCCGGAATTATAAAATCTTCCACGATCAGTTTTCAATCTCTGGGAGTCTCCACCTAGTAGTAGATTCCATTACCAATGTCAATCCAACAAAAATATCCAAATGACCACTATTTCATTAAAATGTGATTGGATGATGGATCTAGATGTCTCAGGAATAATTAACCATAATTCAATGTGGCCATGTTCCCTATATAAACAAAATTTTTAATAATCCATCATAATTAACCATCCTAATTTATAATAATCTGGAACAATGTCAGTGTACTGTCTATGCAACTGTAGGTAGTGTGGGAGCATGTATAGGTGGATCCTTCTGTAGAGCCTATTGTGGAATGGATATTTAATAACCTTCATGGTTATTTTAATGTATCTACAATTTAATTCTTATGTATTACTAAAAAAATACGATACATATATCAACATTCTTTTGAGAAAAATTATGGAGTTTCAAGGAACACATATGGGATTCTAATAGAAAGAGCTATCATAGGGTATAACCATACTCAAGGTATAAACCACATATTTCTACACCAGTATCTAACCTATTACTCTATAACTATGAATTTTTAATAATCATATATATATATATATATCATTTAAAAATTCTTATGTATATCTAATTAATGTATAAAAATAGATATAACAATATTAGAGAGTTGAAAAATATTATTGAATGACGAAAAATTCATGAAATGAAATTAAAAAAACTATGAAACATGTTATATAAATATATATATGAAATGACATCCTATTTTCCAGTTATTGAAACATGAGCACTCTAAAATCCCATATAACAATAAGAAGAATCACATCACCAATAAATCATTGTTCCATTACACCTGATCAGGATATATGAATGGAAACACATCTTCAAGAGTGCATAACAACCTTAATTTATTTTAAATTAACACCAATATAAATGAAAAAACCTCAGGGCTCTAATACCATTTTTAACACCCTAAAAAAAGTTACTTTGTCTGTGACAACATTCTACATTATCTAATTCATGCCTTCCTATACACAAGAGGATACTAAATAGGAGAGAGGGTATAAAGTAACATGAGGGAGTCTACCCTAAAAAATAATATAAATCATTGTTAATAATGAAAAAAATGAATCCAAATTAAAAACAAAAAAAGATAATATAGATAAATCCCATAATAAATTCAACTTGTTATATAACTAGTAAAATCAAATAGACCCTAAATGTGATACAACAATAATTATAATAGTACAAATGAAAATGACAAGAAAAATGTAGCCAAGGTTCCATATAGAATATATCCTTGAATAATATCTTTATCTGGAAGGAAATATCCAAAAACAGTAATATGAATCCCTTTCCCTTCACTAGATCTTAGATCATGAAGCCTACACATTAAATGAGATGCTATTTCAATATAGGAGTATAAACCCAGTGTTACACCCCTAAAGAATCCTTGCTAAATGTGATTGTGTATATAGTAGTGTGTGACATGAATGAAAGGTAAATTCACATATACAGATTTAACGAATAATATAGAAAGGGGGTGTTTTGGAACCAATCTTCTATGAAGTATGTCTGTACCTACTTTGGCACCATTCTAAAATAATATCAAATATTTTGAACCATGTGACTTAGATCATTATAGATACTTTGATCATATTTATCTATAATACATGTTTTATCTTTATGAAATAAATATATTCTGAAATTTAATGGAAGGTGTTTTGATTATATTTTGACTACTTTATCACTACTAATGGTACACATTCATGGAATTCTAAATCAAAGAATATATACTCATTCACAAGGATTCTACCAAAGGTACGTCTTATAGGATTACAAAACCACTTCCAAAGTTGTATCTAAGTATCCTCCCATAGTCTCATCACATGACAATATATACATTTAAAATTATATATTGCAACACTTCTATTGTGTCATGTACCCAAAACTCTCCCTCTAAGGAGATGCCTAAGTCCCCGAAGGCCATCTTTTATCTTATACATTGAGAGAATGTTCCGCCGGCTAAACATAAATCCATTTTTAGTATGAAATATAAATGAGAATCATATAAAAATAAAATTACAAAAACATTGAATGGGAATAATCAAGTTAAAACATATAATGGAATAATAACAGTATATTAAAAATTTAATATCAATGAAATATTAATCAAATAACTCCCAACATAGTAAAGAAAAAACATAAAAACTAATCTAATATATCAAAACCCCACTATGTTCATAATTTATACCTATCATTCAAGGGTATTTAATGTCATAATATACCCAATGAAAAATCCCTAACTATTCTCTTTAAAGAAAAATGATGATAATGAATTATGGCATTTAGCTTATAAAATACATATTCTAATATCCAATAACGTAATACACCTAAATCATTATTGTTAACAAATGTTTACTAGAAAAATATTATATCCATGAACATTAATCCTTTTGGACATGAATTTATCGAATTAATTATTATATGATATGGAATCCAGATGAATTTTCCAAGAGGAATTCATCATTAATGGTATATTTGTGATTGAATAAATAGAAGAAACCAAATCACTTGACCTATCATAGATATATAAACCAACGTTGAATTATACATTAGTTCTATGTGTGAATCAATATATCTACCCATAATTTCTTATATTAATTATAATTGTCTACAAATGAGGACAATTTCATCTAGAAAGGATACATATCACCTCAATTAACACCAGAAATCAATATAGGCACCATACACCTGAGAGGGGAGGTAGGATACACCTAGACAATCAATGGAAAAGTTTATATGATGTTCTAGTGACATATGATCATTATTTGAGATAATGTTAGTACAATAATTATATTAGAGGAAAATTTCCAAAACAATATTAATGATTCCCGATTCTAGGAACCAATAGATGAGTGTTTTCTAGACAATGACATACCAGTGTGTTGAGGCTGAGTGAATGAATTTTTCATCATCTAATGACTATATAAGAGCATATACAGAAATATAAATCCAACTTCTAGGACCATTCTCTAGAATATACATTGTATCAACTTGATGTTGGAAATATCTTATCCAAAGTATTACTCAACAAACCCACTTCATGTGAATAAACATCTCCAAAACCCTTTTACCCATAATACACTATAACATCATTAATTTTTATAAATGGAAACATAATGTTGGATAACGTACATGATACCCCACATCAGGTAGAAACGAATAACTAAATATTATTATTTGGCATGGTGGTTATAACCCATATGTTATAATGTAGGGAATGAAATATATTAACTAAATTAGGAAATAGGGGTTATAATTGTTTATATAATGATTTATATGTTAGAAAATTATATAAAAATGAAAATAATAAACAATTGAATATAATGGATGTGTTTTTAATTAAAACCTATTTAAGGGTGAATAATTGTGTTTATAAAAAAATCAGATCACTATTTTTAGATTATATAAAATATATATAAATGAAATATAATGTTTAAAATCCATCTTATATGTATTCATGAAATTATATAAGAACAAATACAATTTTATTGATAAAATGAGTGTTTTTCTAAAAATGTAGTTTTTCCATCTTTTGATGGAGAACCCATTTTAAATATTTTCATTCCAAATTTTGTCAAATAAAATTGAAAAAAAACTCTTTATTTGGAATAGGGGAATAAAATTTTATTTTGGATAATTTTTTTCATTTTCTCATAATATTCATTTTTAATGGATAGTAAAAAGTACATAAATTTAATTCAAAAATTGTTTTTCATCTATGTTATTTATACATTTATATTGTATTTTTAATTGAATTTAAAGTATATTAACATTATTTTATCATAATTTAATTCATTTTTGTCATTTTAATATGATTCACTTTGAAATTGAATATAAAAATTATTTAACCTTTGAAGATTTTACTTAAAAAACATGATTTCTTATTCTGTCAATGAGATTAATTTTTAAATAATTTATGAAAATAATGAGATTTTATTTTCGAATAATATATTTAATATTATGAATTATATTGTCAATATTTTATATTTAGGGCCATTTTCTTTTGGAAATTTTGAATAATTACTTGGTAAAAAATTTTATTACCACAGTTAAAGATAAATCCAGTAATTAAAGGTAAAAATAATATTTTAATAATATAAAAATATAATAAAACATGTCCTAATTTAATTTTATGAGATTATCCCTTCTATGATCAACCTTGGATTTATTTTGGGACAACATTGAGCCAGATGGATTATTTAATTCATTTAAAATATTATATGTAATGAATAGTCATTTTTGTTACAATTTTGTTTTAAAAAAGGAATTTATTTTAATATAGAGTTATGAAAGGTATATAATTGAATATAAATAATATATATAAATCTAAAAATCTTACCTACATCATGGTATTTAATTTAAAAAAAATTAGGAAATAAATTATTAAATTAAATAGTGACACAAAAATGATGCAGTAATAGATTTATTAAAGAATGAATATTATAAATGATATTAATAATATTATAATCATATAATTTGATATATTTCATGCCCAAAAATAATTTTATGATTGACTACGACATTTTAGGATTGATTGAAATTAGTTTTTTTTGAGGAAATCACGTTTTTATGATTTGTAATATATGTCAGGTAATGAATAGTTTCAAAATTGACATAATTCATAATTTAAATAATAAAATTGTTAATTAAATGTAATGAAATTTAACAAAATCCAATATTAAACCAAAAAGATGAGATATGCCCTAAAAATTCATTAATTACTCATTAATTGGTTATTTTTCATGATTTGTTAATTATTTTAACTCCCAATGTTTAAATTACTTGATTAAACAGTAATAGTTTAAAGGGATTAAAACAAAAGGATTAGGAGTGAAAAATACATAGTACATGAATAATTTTAATTTCATGATAAGGATTCAAAGCCATGGCATCCTATATTTTATAGAAATTAGTTTATAATATTTTTTAATCGAAATTGAATTTATATTAATTTAATACTTTTGAAAATTCCAATTGTGCCCCACCCATTTCTTATAAAAAGGCACCCATTCCTCTCTATTACTCACACTTAAAAAAAATTTGGTTTGACTGTGATCTAGTCAAAACCATTCATATAATCACTCACCATTATGAATGACATGTTGAAAATTGTATTCTTTTATCTATTATGAATGTGTAATTCTATTTGGACATTTCACGGGTGAGCTTGATATATCTTATACTAAGGGTTGTGACCCATTATGGGTAATAGGTCATCCCAATACAGCATATACGAATGGTTGATCCTAGTAATAACTCATGGGAGAGCCTGATATAACATATACGAAGGGTTGAACCCCATTATAGCTCACGGGTGATCCCGACATAGCTTATACGAAGGTTTTATGCCAATTATAGCTCACAGGTGATCCAAATATTGCTTATAAAGAGGGAAAACCCCATTACAGATCTCTAATTCATTCAATATGTAAGTTTCCCAAATGGATAATCAATTTTGTGAAATGTGTTGAAGTTGACCATATGGCTATTCTATTTAGTAAAATATGTGGATGTATACCACATGGTCATTCCATATTAGTATGATTTTGTCTGAAGTGACATTTATATGTTATATGTGATTTATATGGGTTTATAATAATATTTTAAAAACAAATAGAATTCAATGAGATTATATTTATTTAAGTGTATTTACAAATTCTTAATGATGAAAAGTATTAATTTAGGATAAATTATTCATTGTTTAAATGTTTTATCAACACTAATAGTTTTCCTTCTTTATGAATCCATTATTTATCCATTTATGCTTTTCCAAAGTTTTGAATAGTTTTTCACTTGATTTAATTAATAACAGTTATAGGGATGTAATCAAGGAAATGTTATGAGGTTTAAGAATGAAATGAAACCATGTTTCTTTTTATAAAATTTTGTTTTATGAAATAAATGGATTGTGATTATAAGTGTATAAAATGTAATATTGAGTTATTATGTATGAGTTATGGCCTAATTCTCAAAAGATATAATCATAAAAATCATCAATGTGAAATAATGTACAATTATTGATTGAACTCAACATTAAAAAATGATTAAGGATGGATACTTATTGTTGGTATTTGTGGAATGTTTTATGAAAATTTTTAGGTTTTGATATATTTTGAAGAGTTATAGATATCATCATGAGTTTATAATTATATGGATGATTATATATTCAATTTCGTAAAATCCTTTTTGAGGCATTATGTTATGAATTATTATGGTGACTAACGTTATTTTGGATGGTATTCAACATTGAGGTAGTTACTGGTTATTACATTTTCGGTTGAAAAAAATAGAGGTATGAAATAAAATAGGAGGTCAAAACATGTTATTTTTATTTTTGGATTTTTTTCGTATTTATAGTATTATTTATTAATGATATAGTTTTAGAAAAAGGACAACCTGTAGGATGGGTGACAACTCGGTGTGTTTGGAAAGGCTGTGGGGATAAAACCTACAAATAAAATGGTGATAAGGGTGCTTCATCAATCACTAGCCTACATGAAGTCTTTGGTTAGTATGACATCATTTTTTATTTAAATGATTTTATAATTAGATTCTTTGAATTTATGATTTATTAAATGGATAACCATTTAATTGGAAAATTATTTGGGAATTAAGTGATCAATGTTATTTTGAAAGGCATTCACTATTTAGGGAACCATATATGATCAAGGTGAATAAAATAAAACAAATTATTATTTGAGGATTAATAGTTTTCCAATATTATGGAATAATATATTATTTTTATTGGGGAATTTAGGGGAATTAAGTTATTTATAGAAAGGATTATCCTATCATAGATATTATATAATTAGGTAAATTACTTTTTCATATTATACATTAAGTATGGTTGATGTAATTTGGAGATAAATGATAAAATTTAAATTGGAAGACAATTTGACCAAATCCTTCTAAATATTGGGTTTCAATATTAGTTTATATTATTCTGAGGGATTTCTTATATAGTTCTATGTTGAATTTTCTGTGTTTAACTTTTACATTTACTGTTGATTTTTGGTGATTATAAGTAGTCTGTCTTATTTTAATGTTTAATATTTTTGGATAATTATATTACTTTGTACTAACTTTTTTGTTTTTGTTAATGTTTCATGATATGATAAATATATAGATAATCTTTTTGATTTATGTGATTCTATATAAGATCATATTAGTTCTTCAAATAAACAAAAATCATTTAATACTCGTCATGGGAGAAAAATATGAGTTTATTGTAGAATTTTATTAAAGGATGATTATCTAATTTTCAAGATAGTATATTTTCTTATGTTCTTATTCTATGTACTAAAATAATTCCACAAGATTATGAAAATGATTCAAAAATGATAACATTTTAAATTTAGTATGCCTACTATGAAATCAAATAAAATTTAACCAATTATGAGTTTGTGGTTTTCTAATTGTTAAATTTCTTCTGATAATTTTTTCTATCACTCTCCATTAGAACATGATGGATTGTTTTTTTCCACATACATTTTTTCATGAATGGAATCTTAATATGTGCTACCTCGGGTAACCTTTGTAAATCACTTTCATTCAATAAATTTGGATGTTTTATTGAATCTTATTTAGATGTGGGATATAAATAAAGTGATTTTGATGGGTAAGAAATTAGTTACCAACCCCAAATTTAAATTTTGGAGTCCTAATTTTCAAAATTGGGGGATAATGTAAAATATTAATTTTTAAAATTGAATCATAATGTTATATAACATACTTTATTTTCTACATCGAGCTCAAATGAGAAAATTAATATTATTATTTAGTATGGTAGTTAACGCATAGCCATTAGAATTTAAAGGATGAAATATATTAAATAATTATGAAATATGGTTTACACAAGTCTAGATAATGAAAATTTGTTAGAAAATAAATTATAAATGAAAATAAAAACAAATTGGATAGAAAGGATGTGTTTTTATGGAAAATTATTTAAGTGAAAATAAATGTATTTATAAAATAATAAAATCAATATTTATAGACTATATTTATGAAATCTATTTTAAATATTATCTATAAAATTAATCCTATATTTTTTTTAGAATTTATATAAGAACCCATACAATTTTACGGATAAAATGAGTTTTTTTTCTAAAAATGCAGTTTTACAGCCATTTAACGGAAGGCACATTATAAATATAGTTATTGAAACTTTTACCAGTTAAATTTTAAAATGTAAACATGTTATTAAAAAAATGGAACACAATTCTAATTCAGAAAATATTTTGGTATTTTTATGATAATAATAATTTTTTAATGAATTGATAAAAATAATGCATTTTAATTCAAAACACCTTTTTCGACTTAATTATTTATATAGATTGATTTTTTTTAATTTTATTGAATGTATATTAACATCTTTTTATCCTTTAATTCAATTTTGGTCATTATAATAAATTTTGCATGGAAATTGGATATAAAATAAATGTGAACTTTTGAATGTTTTACTTACAAAACCGTATTATCTTATTACGACAACGAGATTAATATTTAATTCATTTATAATAATATTTTTATTTAAATTTTTAAAAATGGATTCTATATTTCTAATCATGAAATCCAATTTATGTAAAACGTTCGATTTTATTTTTGGACTTATGAATAAAAACATTCTTAAGAAAATTTGTTACCACGGTGAAAAGTAAAAAGTGTAATTAGAAGTAAAAATAACATTATAATAATTTAAATCTACTCTAAAACCTAACCTTATTTAATTGTATAAGTGTTCGACAATAGTGATAGTCAGTGTATCTATTTTAGGACTAGTTTGATCTACTTGGATAACTTTAAATCATTTAATATTTCTTTATTCAAGGAATAGTCATTTTTGTTACACTTTCATTTTCAAAAATAATGTATTTTAAAATGTATTTATACATGGAATATATTAGAATATAAATAGTATTTATAAATATAAAAATATTACCTACATCATGGAAATTTATTTATAATTTTTAGAAAATAAATAATTAAATTAAATAGTTACACAAAGATGATGCAGTAATAGATATATTAAAGAATGAATCAAACAAATGATCTTAATAATATTAAAAAATATATAATATGATATATTGATGAAATAAAATAATTATATGGATCAATATGACATTTTAGGATTTATTTAATGTTTTTTCGTTGATAGAATCATGTTTTATGATGTTTTTTTAAAAGTCAATTAACAAATAGTGTCAAAATTGACATAATTCACAACATATAATATAAAATATCCAATTAATTGATATAAAATTAATAAAAAATACAAGAGTCTATTAAATGTTAATA
Organism: Viscum album; assembly: GCA_963277665.1. Taxonomy (NCBI): domain Eukaryota; kingdom Viridiplantae; phylum Streptophyta; class Magnoliopsida; order Santalales; family Viscaceae; genus Viscum; species Viscum album. Next base: position 122,649,956 of record OY728137.1, read on the forward strand.
TAAGTCCAAAATTTTCATAATGACTCATTAATTGGTCATTTTGCGTCATTTGGTAATTATTGTAACTCTCAATGTGAAAATTACATGATAAAATGGTAAGAGTTTCAAGTGGTTAAAAAATATAAGGATTAAATAATATTAAAAACATAGATAATATTAATTTGATGATTCGTATTCTGTCATAAATCATCTTATATTTGAAATAAATCATTTTGATACCATTTTGAATCAAAAGTTAATTTATATTAATTTAATAGTATTTATTATTATGAAGGTTCCTCTCCCATATTCTATAAAAAGGATCCCATTCCTATATATTAATCACACTTATAAATCAATTTATATTATAAATGACCTACCAAAAAATCCTTCCTATAATCCCCAAAAATATTTCTGAGGCTTTGGTTTATGTATAACACCTTCTTTGGAGGTGTTTAGGATTTATGATATGCAGTCATCCAAAGGAAAGGTAATGTTTATATTTTCGTGTCTCTAATTTATAACTTCTTCCACTTACATAAAATATAAATCATCAATGAGAAACAAATAACTAAAATATCCACAACATACCAACATATCATTATTTTAATATAATCTCCCAAATCCATCTCTAATTTTATTGAATGGGAAATGAATATTTGGTATGTGTGGACGAAGGACTACGACCTCACGAACAGATATAGTTTTTTTTCATTACCGTCTCTCAATACATTTAATAATGATATATATAATGTTTCTATATGGTTTTAATGACATATTTATAATTATCATGGAATAATATATCATATATGTTCTTAATTTCCAGGCACAAAAAAATGATTATGTCATTTGTGCTTACATGTGAACTATCACCTCTAAGAAGTGGTGTGCATCATTTTAATTAATTATATCACTTGTAGGATATATATAAGTATATTTAAATTATTAATATGACATTAATCTTGTTATTATCATTCTGAAAAGATAAAATAATACTTAACATCTTTCAATAATGATCAATAAAAAAAGAAAAATGTTACACATGCATACATACAACTTTTCCACTCCACGATTATATCATTGTTCATTTTTCATAACCAAAAATCATGTATTGATTTAAAGGTGTAATTTTTGTATAAATATGTTAATAATTTCTTTAAAATTATTGTGAATATTAAGGACTTATGACCACATGGACCCATGTTATAAAACCATGTTCATTTTTGACTCAAGAAACGAATATTGACAAAACATCTGATATGAACAAAAATAATTATGTAATTTTTATAACATGGTAATAATTGACATAAAAGAAATATTAAACATGAAAATGGTTCCCATGAAAGTATTAATTAACCTATTTTATTATTCACTATAAACATGTAACATACGTGAAGATTCAAAATAAGGTATGGGATTTCATTTCAATCTCTTTTCATTGAGACATTTATTGATGATATGCACCTTCATTTATTTATAAAGTGTATATACATACCATTTTACTTCATATGTACATATTTTATCTATAATAATGTAATTTAATTTTTTAAAGTATTCTACATTCATGTATCTTATCAGGTACATTTTAAAAGTGGTATGAGGTCTTTTTAACTAAAACGTTGTTTTAAGTGTTTTAAAGATTTATTCTTCCAAATCATTCTCATTAATTTTTATTTTTCAATAATGATTTATGGAATTATTTATGTGTACATTAATATTTTAAAACATAAATTACTTTGAATAGTTACAAAGTGTTATAGGAGACTTTGATTCAAAAATATTCTTTTAAAAAAATTATGTTTGATTTCAAATTATATTGGTTATTTCAAAAACATGAAATGATTTCTAATAATGTAAAATTAAATTTTACGATTGACATGTTGAAAATTGTATTATTTTACGTGTTATTTTTTATTAATGGTACTTTTCCCTTTCTTGGGTTAGCTCGATACAACATATATGAATGTTTGATCCCTAATAAAGCTCACTCGTGATCCCTATATAGATTTTACGAAGGGTTAATCCCAATTAAAGATCAGGGGAGAGATAGATATGGATTTTATGAAGGGTTGTGCCACATTACAGGTCATGGGTGAGCCCAATATTGATTATACAAAGGGTCCAGCCACATTATAGCTCATGAGTGAGCCATATATATGAAGGGTGATCCCCATTATTGATCTCCAGAGGATTGGGTATGGAAGTCATCCATTAGACTATTCCATTTAGTGAAATGTGTGGATGTCAAACGTATGGATATTTCATTTAGTGAAATGTTTGTATGTCAACCGTATGGATATTCTATTTATGTTATATTATGTCCCAAGATACCTTTATATGTTATATATGATTTCTATCAGTTTTATGTTAATCATAGAATTATAAAAATGGTAATAGATGAGATTATATTCAATAATGTTTATTTACTACTTCTTAGTGGTGAAAATTATTACGTAATCATAATGTATTCATTATTTTAATCTTTTATCGAGACTAAAAGTTTTCATTCATTTTTTATCCCTTATTTAAAATTTCAGGCACATCCAATTTTCTGAATTGTTTTCACATTATTTATAGATGAATAGAGTTATGGATGGGATTATAAAAAATTTATGATGTTTAATCATAAAAGGAAAGCATGTTTCTTCGTAAACAATTTTCATTTTCTGAAAAAATGGATAGTGAGTAGAAGTTTCTACATTGTAATACTGATTTCTTATATATGATTTATGTCATAATTCTCTAAATTTTGAAACATGAAATGATCTATAATGTGAAATAATTTCAAATTACTGACTTAAATCAAGATTGTGTAATGTTTAAGGCTGGGGCCTTATAGGCACACCTCTGTTGATGAATACCATAACAAAGACATAATAATATTAAAACTAACCTATAATGGGGGTTGAAAATATTACTTCTATTGTAATAATGGAAACATATAAATATGTCGATATGGATGGATAAATACCATTGATGGAGGAATAATTTAAATCGTATCACATAAGAAAGGATGAATAATTGTATTATATGATATTACCAGTAATATACCCCCTAAATGGTAAATATAATAAAAATTAGATGGTATATCATTGATTAAAAATCATTTATGGTGAATCCATTTGAAATTGAAGAGGAAAATTGATTCTCATTATAAAAGAGTTTTTACAAAATATTTTTAGTGTTATCAAAAATATGAATTCATGGTTCACTCCAAAAATAAATTCCTAAATAGGTGAAGTGAATTTTTTGTAAGTATTTATTTTTAAAAAGAATATCTAATAAAAAAATAAATATAAATACAAAAAAAACTATAAATGGAAATGTGTTGTGAGGATAACACATTTGATCATAATTGGTAAAACCATTTTATGTTTTAAAGATCATTTTATTAAAAAACCACATCATAAAAAGTGTAAAATAAATAAAATTTTACAATGTGAGATTGAAAATATAGAGGTAACATGAAATAACACATAATTAGTTTTATGATGATAAATTTTAAAATTAGAGGGAAATTTATATATGGACAAGTTGGGGAAAAATACAATAAGTAGGATTAGAATTATTCTAAATAGTGGTATAATTTTGGGGTAAGAGATTTATTAAGGTAAATTATTTTGTTTAAATGGAAATTATACATAGATAAGAATATAGTATAAAATATAATGAAATATTATGGTGAATAATCCCAATCATAGAGATAAATGTTCATCACAGAAATAATTACATAAAGAGAGGAGATTTATATTATTAATATACATTAAAAGAAACACAATCCAAAAATTATGAAATATATAAAAAGAGTTTTATGTGGTAATAATTTAAACATTGAGATACTATCGTGAAATATAATAAAATTTTATAATTTACCCAAATTATGTGGAATAAGATTATGAGAATTATTATTACCCAATTTATAAAAATTTACTTACTAATTACTCTTAAGATTGGTCTAGCAGATGACTCCAAATCCTTTTAAAGGGAATTACTAGATTTGGCACAGCATGTACCATGAATTACATAGAAATAAATTATATAACATTAATGGGATATTAAATCTATAGACTATGAGACAAAATAATAATTTTTCATAACATGTTAGACGTCTAATGAATCAGATTTGATATAAAGAACCCCATTATTTGGTTTCCCCTTTTAGTAAAATTTTAGATATCCTCTAGTAAAAAAATAGAACTATGTAAAAATTCTATTTCATAAACTTATTAATATCTATATAATTTTATTAAAATAAATTACTGTTAATCTATCGATTTATTTTAATTATTTACAATCATTTTCATTATCATGTGTGAGTAATCATGATTGTTTTGAACTAGATTTGTAATAATAATTTTTAATAAATTTGTCTACAAAATTTCATCATTCTTATATTATAAAATTTATTAAAATTGAAATTTATATATTATTCATATCATTATAATATCATGAAATAAATATTTAATTTATTATTCTTTATGAAGTAATTGTTCATAATCTTTTTTTATAATATGTGATTATAGAATGTTTCATTACTTATTAATTAGTTAAATGTTTATATTTTATGTAACGAACTAAGAAACATTATTAACATCTTAATTTACAATATTATATTACCAAATCCATCTATGATTGACATTTATATCATTGTTCATGTAGGTGGTTAAAATGATGCAATAAGAATATGATGCCATCTATATATGATTATGGATATAAAAATATTATATCTTAATAATAATATTATCACAAAAGAATAATGAAATTATTTAGATTTTATTAATGTGGTGAATGGAAATTTAGAAGAGTTATAAGAAGTATTTTTTTATTCAAAAGTTCTAATTTCAACACTTTGTAATCATATTTTTTTAATCTCAATACACTTTCTTACATACCATGTTTTCCTAAAATCATACATTCCACATTTTATAGAATGTTTCTGTGGAAGAAATTTATTTTTAATAGTAATAGAAAACATTTTCAATTAGACAATCCTTATAATAAAATGATATTCCTAGTTGGTTGACCTTTATAATCCAACTAGACATAATAAAAATATGGACATGTAAAATCTAAATCAGATAGGTGATTTCATATACATGAAAAGTTGTATTTATAATGTAGAACTAATAATTTCAAGATAAGTATCACCAATTGACATTCCACTTTGTTAACTTTACATACATTAACCAACAATAGGTATACACACTCTCGTTAACAATGATTTTACAAGAATTAGATGGTTATTTTCATTCCTCAAAACTCATAATGTTAATCCTATCATAAAAAATGTTTATTCTATAAGAAGAATAATTTTATTGATCCTTGATTATGTTCCAAAACAAAAATCAATAGAAATCTATTCAAAAAAATTATACGTAAAGTAATAGATCATCTGAAACCATTTTAATCAACTTTAAAAATAATTGAATATTAAAAATGTAGTTTTATTATAAATATTGGCACATTCGAGGAGTGGAGAATTGTTTTTGAAACATAATCTATATTTATTTTACTTCTTTTCTTTATAACATCTTGTTACTAGTTTGTGCTCTGTAAACAATAGAGAATTTCTTATTTTAGGACATTAGAATGAAGATTTTTATGTTTAAAATAAATTTATTTATTTTAATTATTGCGTCCAATATTATTTGATCGAGGACTTGTAGGGATATAATGACTGATGTGTTTGATATTTTTCATCTAGGGATTTTGGTGATAGAATGATAGAGTTAATTTGATCTCTATGATCGAGAGATTTCTTATTGAATAGTGATAACACATTATGGTTTGGTTAAGCATTAGATACCTTAATTAAAACTGATTGATTTCTATTAAAATAAAGGATAAAATGTTTATATTCATTTATAATGTTTATATTAGTTTTTCATTATAAATTTATTAAGTTTTTTAAAAAAAACTAAAAGTTTTATTTCCACTGTACATATGTAATGATTTGTTAACTTTTTTATAAAATTTTCTAATAAATATAATTATATATAAATATAAGAAAAAATGTGTTTTGTTATTCCTTTGTAATGAACAGAATGAAATTAATTTCGACCTTCAAAAAAAGTGTTAAAAGGTAATTTGATGTTTTATTATTATAATCTAAAATTATTTCCCTTCATGTATCTGTTTACATACTCATAACAGTCCTATATTTGGTACAAGGTAAGGTTATAAATATATAAACTTTTAGTTTTTTGTAATTGTGATTTCTTTTAAAAAGAAAATTTCTACATTTTAAATTATTATTGATTATATTTTTTATATAATTTATTTGTTGTTAACATGTATATGGATAAAGATTATTTATTGATTCTTAATGATGGAAGGAACGAATAATATGACTCTATAGAATATTAATCCACAACAAAAAACAAATTATTATATTTCTAAATTGTGTATTTTAATGATATGATCAAGTATATCATTATCAATACTTAAGCTGATAATTTTTTCATGCTTGTTGCTAACTATTTAATTCCATTCTAATTACAATATACGTTTACAAAATTTTATATGGTGTTATATCAATTAATTATAGTGTTTTAAACAAATAATTTTGTTCTATGATGACAAACATATAATTTTTTTGATAAATTCATCTAAAGGTGAAAATAATATATGTATAATGTTATAAACCACCCAAATTATGACCACAAGCGATACTGAGACCATGACATCATTAATAAGAACTTTCTATATATCAATTTATTTCTTACTAATGTTATATTATTCTAGATATATAAATGATATATGTATATTGGTAATATTTTAAAATCGTTGGATGATAAATGTCTTAATGTAAATTTTTTATGAGAATATAATTTAAATTGTTTATAGATAATGGGAGTCTAAAATAATAACTCATGATGTTAATAATTTGATTACAATGCTTAGTTTAGATGATATAATTGGAATTCCAAATTTTTATGTGGGTAGATTGACTATATTTGATGGAAAGATAATAATTAAGAAAATTATTATGTTTTCCTTCCACTCCAAATATTTCTTTGAATGTAAAATATTCTACCAAATATTATGATAACATCTATAGAAGAAGAAATTTAATTTTGAGAATGACAGTTGTACTTATAAAGAATGTTAGATTAAAATTTCAAAACAATCTCATAGAATGAATAAAACTGTAGGTAATAAGGATTTTAGATATAATTCTAACAAAATTATAAAGAGAAAAATGAGAAGAAGTATTATTTTTGAGATGATCTATTATAAGTGTATGAAAGTAGGTCATATTAGACTAGATTATCAATGATATAATAGGAAATACAAGAATGAAGGATTATGAAATAAACATAATATTTTCCACTTTCATCCTCAATCATCAATCCAATTAGTTGTACATGAGATGTTTATTTTAAATCCTAGTTAACATACCATATCAAGGATTGTGAATCCCATATATTCAAGTGATTCATTACAATATGGACTAAAAATTAACCCTAAATATATAGTATTATATAATCATATTTTGTTTAATATGTATCACCTCTATACCAAATATGAAATACCTTATTATAAAATAATGTCAGTATACTAATTGATTCTATTTCAACCTTAAATTATTTTATTAGGTCATTATATGAACTATAAAGGTTGACATTCCCATTCATTACATGAAAAAAGTTCCATCGTAGAGAATAAGGACTTCTTATATAACTCAATTATGGAAATCCCCATGATATGGTTCTATATATTACATCTCAATACATTATCCAATATGTTCACCTTAATATGGATATAAAATATCAAAATTTTGAAATAGTATAAGAACTCATTCTTTTCTCTCCTTCTATGGTTCAATTCACACTATGTGAGTTTGTATTTCAAACACTTTTTGTATGTTTATTGAAAAAATATATCTCTCATAAGGATGTTTCCCAAATTTTTTATCACATATAAGATAAACTGTTAATCTATTGACTTTTCTAGGATGTTCCAATCATGTGTCACATTCCACCAAAACACATAAGCCAGTAATCACTCATCATATATAATATTTACAAAAAAAACTGTTTACTTTTCATAGTAAATGATATAATCCTTACTCAACCTTTTTATGTTTATTATTTGTTTGGTAATCAACCTACACTACAGTTTTATTAAATAATCTCTCATAAGGACTAACAACTCAAATAATACTCCATTCTTTTTTAGGGTTATAATTAGTGATTTCAATAAACAGTAGTTTTGAATTAATGTATTATAGTAACTTAAATTCCCATGATGTTTCTAAAAAATATAATTAGGATAGTACCATTAAATCATTCACATAACCATTTATGGTTCCACTAATATTTCTAGTTTAGAAATCAAGTTCCCCTAGAAGCTTGCATCTTTAATATAGAGATGATGTTCCATGTTCATGAAAAACCCCAGAAGCTCTCAATGTGTACATTATAAAATCCATATATATCAACAACAGTCCTCTCATGTTGCAGACTATAACAGAATATCTTTAATGCCTATCTCTAAAATAAAAATCGATAATTTTATCTTTCAACTCCCATAAGTAAAGTTGTTTTTATCTTAGATAGATCATTGTTAATTAATTATACCCCCTCATATGATAAAACGTTTTTTTATATTAGGAATTAATTTTGATTTTTTGTTATTTTATTGATTCGTGCTATGGTAATTTATCTAGAGAAACATTCTTCAATCACCGTTCTCAAAAAATAAAATTGGAGAAAACTAAAGAATAGTGATTGGATAAAATAATTTTGTTTCCTATATCTCTTATTAATGGATCTGAAAATATCTCATTTGATCATAATAAATCATATACTAAATAATGGATATATTCTCTGTACATTGAATTAAATAGAAATAAAATAATATTTCTATCTTGGGTAGAAATCTTCGAATTCCCTCTATAAAATTAAACATGAACTGATCAACAATAAAAGGAAATGATAGTTATCATATCTTCTCATTATATCCCAAAATTAATATCATAATTTGGGTTACAATTATCCTTGGATGTTAATGGTAATGTTTAAAATTTCATGAATTAAATATCCACTACCCCATGATTTTATAATAATCACTCTAAAAGGATATAATAAAAACACTCATACGATGACATTCCATGAATTAAAGATATTATAACAACCATTACATACCAATATTAAGATAGAAATACTCTTCGTAAGTATATAAAAATTATTGAGATGAAGATATTTATAAATATTAATGCTTGAGCGCATAAAACTCTTAATAACATCAGATCAAAAACAAAATGTTATACCAATATACATCATAATGGAAGAATACAATACAACCAACCCCAGATCACAATCAAATTGAGATGAAATAAATGAATATATCGTACCCATATCAACAAATTAGATTATATGTAGGATTCCAATAACATTAAATCTTATTTAGTTAATGGAGCATTTTCATAATCAAATGTAGTTTACTTGACTGAATAAATTTGATTTTATATCTATCCATGAGAACATGTCACATAGCTCCCTTTAGGTGAACTACATATCTGCGCTCATAGTTTCTTTTCATAGGAACCAACTCTCCTTTATTCCCAGAATTACTATATTGTCCCAAATTATAACTCTGTGGAAGTCCTCAGGTCATTCCACATGTACCATAAGTATTAATGGAATAACATCGCACAATTCATCAGGTTACATTTTAATTTTTTTTATAAATTATCCTAATAATATTTTAATTAAACTCCTTTATTCTTATAATAATATTTAAAATATGATCTTTTTTTCACACTGATAACACAAAATGTTGTTTATACATTATGGGGGGAATAGAAAAACCCGTACCATAAGATGAATATCTGTCAACACAATTTTGATATTTATGAAATTAGTTCTTTCTAAAAACTAATTAACTTCTCCTAAACCTATTTGATAATGTAAAATTTCATAAATAACTCACTATGAATATTTTCACTTATATATAGCAGTATTTTTTATAATAATAATAAATGATTCTTGATTTAATACTTTTATCTCATATCCAATATAAAACCTTAAACCATATTAATTGTGTCTAGATATCATTACCTCATCCCCAGCTATCATCAATATAAAATGTATAAACATCTTAAACTATGTTTTTTATTTTATTTTTGACGTATATTCATTCAATAGTGCATAAACTTATGAGGAAAACCACTTGACAAGGTCCCATGAATGAAGTGATAAAATGTCACTCAAAATTTTATTCGAATGATATAATTATGTTACACAACATGTACGTTACTATCCAAATAGTTCTTATTTAGTCCTCAAGTTCTGTAATTATAATGAATCTTCATCATCTGGTGATGTTTCATGATTTTATTGAACATTGTCCAGGGGGAATCAATTTATTAATTAATAAATATTTGTAAACTCTCACTTAAAATGAGGTGTTTTTTTAACTAAAACTACCGTGAAATGTTTGACATAGAAGAATAATCTCTGAGTTGTATATGAACTATAAACCATGTGAACTATAGAAACATCTCATTTACTTACTCAATTACAAGAATGATATAATCTAAAAGGGCTTCCATTTCGGAAGTCATTGGGGGGGAATGTGTGTCCCATACTCATGTATATTTATTAAATGCATCCATAATACAATATCACTAAAATAAAAAATTGACAACTAAAAACATTTTTATCACAGTCACTGATATTATATTTAGGTGAAAAAGTAATATAAAATAAAATCCAGTACTCTATAAAAACCTTAAAAACATTAGGATATTATATCAATTAGGGATACCCTATCTAGAACCACCCACTAATAGGTCCAAGTATTAAAATACATTTAATATTAGCATAACCAATCATAATATAGATATATTAAATGAATCAATGATAATGGTACATTTAAGAAACATGACTCTAATAACATATATAAAAAAATGTGTATCATATTATATGAACATTAAAAAATTTAATTAGTTTTTATTATTTTGTTATAAGATATATAAAAACACATTAATGAAATATAAATCCAATATGATTAATATGGAGAATTAATACACACATTCATTCAACATTGGTCTAGATGTAAAAAAGAACATCATAATGACAACACATATTACATACAATTCATAAAAACTAATCATATTAAATCAATGATTTAAAATACCATTACCAATGAGAAGTAATATCCATATATAGGTGTTATATATGGGAAATAATAATATTAGTCATATTTTTGTAACATTGATACCTCCTATAATCATTTTACAAGAACTGAAGAAAATTACAATATAGGATATGATACCACATTATTGAATCCCCAAACCAATATTCCTAAAAAATGATGAACCTGAGAAATAAAACATCCCAAAAATTCATCAATATATGCCAATTGTTTTCTAAAATCTATGAGTTTATAATGATATAGTTAACATATTATATCCTCTATCAGGTAACAATAAATAAAATTAGATGAAAAGATAAATCATAATTCACAATAAATGTAAATAGATGAAAAATATAATGATACACAACCATAGTAAAATTTATAACATTATATAAAAAAATAAATGAAAAGTTATACATAACATACATAATGTTTTTGGATTACTTATGGTCTAGTAAAATACAGAAAATGATCAAGAGAACTAAAAAATAGTAATTCTACAAGATTTAGTTTCAAGGAATCAAATAATCTTGTTGGAATTATCCTTCCATAAAACCCATTTATTCATTGAAAATATATCCCTTCCCTATAACCACATATCTAATCATGTTTTATATATACCCATTGAGGTGTGTGTATAGGGTGTGATTAATAACAGCCTGTAGGATTCCACTAAAATTGACTCTAAATTACATTAGAAATATATGTGTGGATTCACAACATGTTATTATAAAAAATAATTATAGAGACAATAACTATAATATTAGATAATAATAATAACATATCCAATGTTTGACTAACAATCATCAAGAAATTCTAGAGTGGGATAAGTTCCCTAATCTTCTTATTAATAAAATGAATGTGAAAGTGTTATAATATTTATAAATAATTTTATATTTGAGTAGGGTATCACCATAAATCCTTATTACACATGAATATATAATAAAAATTCATAATATAAAATCGGTGAATTGGTTATCACCAATAAATATCATATGATGGGTGGATGAATTTTTACCATATGATTTCAATAATGGAATGTGAACTTGTTATGAATATAATACATACTATAAGGTTCAATGATTTGTACATTATATTAATAATGGGGTTAGTGGGTCCTATCCACTAATAATATAATGTGAATAGGTCATCGAAATAATATGAGATGTTTAGTTTAATTGGTTGTCACAACTCCAATAATATTTTTTTTTTGAATAATTGGAGTAAATTTTAGTCATTATCAATAAATGTGGTAAAATGGTTAACATCATAACATTGTCAATATTAAGGATTACATTTATCACAAAACAATATAATCATAAATAATGGTTAATATAAAATCATCAAAATATAAAAAAAGGATGATTTATTTATTAACAAAAAAAATACAAATACCATGGTGAATGGTTAATGCCTATAATAATGCATATAAAGATAGTGAAATAGTAATACAAAATTTATTATTATAATTATAGGATAATGTTTAATAATGACTAATTTGAACATAACTAATTTTAATGAAAAGACATATTGAAACACTTATAACCCTTGGTATTGGTTTAACTAATCTATCATATTTCTTTCGAACCATTTCACATGATTTCATAAAACATGAAAATTTATGAGATGATTGATCTTGAATTAGAATATATTTAGATCCATATTAACTGAACATCTAAATTCAATTTCCCTATATTGGGAACCAAGTGTCTGAAGGTCCTATATTGATTCCAAATTGTTATATACGTAATTCCGACAAGATCTTCTCATTATTATAGAGGTCCCATGTAAACTACATAAAGATATTTTAAATAAATATCGAGGAAACCCATGATTTCTTCTATCTCCATATATAACATTCCAAATTACCAAATTATTATGGTTATAAATTACTATAGGATAAAATAATTTGGTTCAATGATATTATAATGGGTTATATTAACTGTAATCAACAATAAATATTTGTGGATGCAATCAAGGATCCCATTCTACGTCAATATGTAAATCCCGAAAAAACTAATATATCATACTGAACATGAATCATATGTAAGATAAAAATAAAACATATATACCAATTACCAAAAAATCATAGATTCCAAACATAAAATTATACTGAGTTGATTTTTCCTTAATCGATAGATATCACTAAACAAAAAAGAAGAATGTTTTTTTTTATATTTTATAAATGAATATAATAGTATAGTGAGGGAAAACCTTAATAGATTGTTGTGCAGTAATAACATTACTTATTAAGGGAGAATAAAATTAAATTTGTATAAATCGACAATTATTTGAGAAATATGGAGAAAAATATATCAATGATGCGACATAGGTGTGACAACTTTACATAGGAAATAGGGAAAATATGTAAATGTATTAATAGGTGAAATGTGGGTAAAATAACAAAACTAGAACCAATTTATATATGGATTCATTTTTTATCACTAGGATGATATTTTACACAACAATATTCTTGGTGGGGGTATAAATAAGTTCTTATATGTACACTGGATGTTTGGTGGCCATCCATTGGACATCAAGTGGTAACTATTCTCTATTGTATAATTTTTTCCACCAATCCTACATTCTCTCATTCCAATTCCATGAATCCATAATGACATTATATAAACATAAATGGTCATAATACTAATTAATTTATACAATTTAAATCCAATCCATGAATCAATGTATATAATTATATATAATTGATTAATATTTCAATTTATTCCAGTTGATTTAAAATATATTTTAATAAAATATGTTATTATATAATAACATCTTCATGATTGGATGCAAAAAATATATGATTGTTTTTAAAGTTGTGAATTATTAGTATGTTTGTTATTCTATAGTTTATATGGATTAAATTTTCCAAAATAATAATCATTTAATTCCTCTCAATAATATCTTGGCTAGTAGAGATTTTATTAAAATGGAAAAAACCTAAATTTCTATTCATGTAATAAATACCGTGTGTGTTATTGATCATTAATGAAAAATCTATAATAATATCCTGAACAAAAATGAATGTGGTACATATTAGACATTAATATAAAGTATATAATCATTACATGGAAATCATCTAGTGAGTCCAATAGCTAGTCTAATTGATCACTAATTTGTTCTATTAAAGAGAAAATACCACCATTAAATTTGAAAGAAAAATATATTTAGAAAAAGTATTACATTAATTATGTGAAGAATTGTATCACATAATTTATCTCACTATGGAAGCAAAGATTCAGTTAAAATTTAAATTTATTATATTTTAAATAATTGATAAGCAACATATTGGGTAGTTTTATCATTTATAGAATCTTCAATTACCAAATGATGTGTATTATTGAATATATTGAAAATGATATATCTAATAGTAAATTTTGTTTTATTTATTAAATCACCACTACTAGCAATATCTATCATACAAAAATTCCTAATTTTGAGACAATTTTTAAATAATTGAATGAGTTATTGGTAACTAATTTATTTATATTGTGATTATAAAAAATCCAAGTAAATAATTTTTTGTATTCATATAAGTGATCTCCCTAGGTTTCTCTAACCATATAAACCTATTTTACAATTAATTAAATCCTATATGCAATAAATAATATTTTATTTATAAATGATTTTGAATATCAGACTATTTTTTATTTGAGAAAATTGGGAGATTGATTATCAGCCTCGTAAGGAACCACTACTAGGATTGCAGTGAAAATTAGATATACCATGGTGTCCCCCACTAATAGTTCTCTATTTAGTGACTATCAAAAAGGGAATAAAACAATAACACCGAAAGATTTTTAGAAAAATATACCTATAATAAAAAAACAAAACTAGTAATCAAATCCATGATACAAGTAAAATAAAATCAAAATAAATACCTTGATGAATGAAAACATTAGACAAATATGTGTCTCTAAATATAATACTATAAAAACACAAAGGGTGTGACTCCCAATACAACCCCTTAATTCATGCTAATACTATACAACTCGATTTAAAAAATCTCCCTGAATACATGATATTTTTTTATATATATGGGTGATCATAACATGTATAATGAAACACAACAAAAACAATGTTTTAAAAAATAATTATCGTGATGTAATTCTAAACATTTAAACACTAATCATTTTGAAAACTACGATTTACTAAAAAATATCATCATTTAATTATGACCATTATAACATTGAAATTAAATTCGAAATATGAATTGTAATATAAATATTCTGAAAATTATGTATTAATGTTTTATATAATTATAATTTATTTACTTTTTCATAATAAATATACTATTTGATTTTAGTAATGTAAATTTATGCTACAAAAAATCACTTTCCTGAAATAAAATTTTATTTTCTTCTATGATGGAAACTTTAAAGCATATTAAATAAAATATATAAATTTTATTTTTTAAAACTTTTATCATTTTTTATATCATAATAACACAATTAGTTTAGTGTGAAATTAATTGATCTTTTATAGAAAAGATTTATTTTTTATTGAGTAATCAAAAAATTGATTTCTGTAAAATAATAATTTGTTTTTTTTAAATAATCTAATTCAAAAGTATCATTATGTATTGAATATTTAATTAATTTAACATCACACACATTATTTACAATTTACCTAATTAATTTCCTAGAAATAAACATTATTCTTTATTTTGGTATATGTTCTTTTTTGGTTTAAAAAGATAATTTTCTAAAAACTATTTTTTTCCGTTATAAAAATTCATATTACAATTAATTTAATTCAATTATAGAAATATAATCATTATTATTGGATTCGAAAATTTTAATTATGGGGTTCAAATATTTTAACACACAAAAATTTTCTATTTTTAATTAATTTAATATTTCTTATATTTTTTATCATCGAATATTGATTTTGTTATACAAAAACTATATACTTGGATTGCATGATAAGGAAATCCATGTAAATAAATCAATTAAAGGAACACATATATTATATTTTTATAAACAAAAAAATATATGTTTATATAGTGTTACACACTATATTGAGTACCTTTGATAATTTCATTACATGGAAGATACAATTTTACCAAACTAAAATATACTATTAATATTATTATTAAAATAATTATCACCTTGTCGTTGGAATGGAATATATGATTGAGATTGAATAAATTATGAAATGATGGTTTACACATGTATATTAAATGAATCCATTCTTTATTAATTAGTTATTAGTGAATGTATAAACTACTTGAGAATAAATAAATTTCTTTTATAAGAAGACTATTTTATATGTACACACACCATTTTTTAAAAATAAATTAAAAAAATGTTGGATTTTTTAGATAATTTAAATAAATTATATATTCATTAAATTATTTATGTACCATTAAAATATATTTTCAAAGCATAATAACAGAATAAATGAAATTATATGTATAAAAAGAGGTATTTTTCTAAATTGTTATTTTAAATCCCTATAATGGGAACCTATGTTAATGTTTTTAAAAAAAATTATAATTATTATTTAAAATAAATAAATTATTTATTAAATTGGATTATCAAATTTTAATTTTATTGATTTTTTGGCATTAAACCGATATGTTTCATTTTTTCATAAATTGTGAAAAAATACTGAATTTCAATTAAAAAATTCATTTTCATCTAATTTATTTATATATTTAAATTATAATATAATTTGGTTTCAAATTATAATAACATAAATAATATGTCAATTAATAAAATTGAGGTCAGTTTATATTAATTTCACTTTCAAATTGGACATAAAGAGCCTTTAGTATTTTAGATGTGTTTGCTTCAAAAAACCATAGACTCTTCCCAACTACAAGATTAATTATAAATTAATTTCGTTTAAATACATATCTAGAACTCATAAAATTGGATTACATATTTGGAAGAATAATATTTTATAAATTATTATATATTCAACTTAGTTTTTTACATAAAATATTAGTGAAAGTAATAAAAATTAATTTTAATGAAAAAGGAAAAAATGTGTTTACTTAGTGGTTAAACATTGTCTTAAGTTGAAAAATATCCAATAAAAATTAAAACAAGACATTTTATGGCCACATTTAGATCATATAATTAATATTATAAAAAATTTCCCATTATTGGGGAAACATTATTTAAAGGAGACCTCAGAATAGCATTTACAGTTCTATATTCAAAAGAATACCACTTCTCCTCAAATATAAAATGACACTCACACCCCCTCACATCTTCACAGCTATAATTCCATTTTTCTCATGTAAGAAATACCCAAATATCAACCCCAATTATATCCATTCATACTATATCCCCCCCATTGAGTATAAATCCAATCCAGGAATCCCTTCAGAGAAACACAAAAAAAACCAAATAAGAGGTATCATCTTTCAACATACACATTGTTTTTTTTTCATTATACAAATACTAAAATATTATTATTATATTATTAAATATTAATTTTAATATATGAAATTTATGTAGGTGTTTTGAAATTAATTTTTTTCCCAAACTCAGAAATGTTTCCATTAAATGGGATACACAATCAATGTTCATGTTTACAGAGGTCTACTTCCCCACGAACTGTTGTCGTTCATTCATCCATTTCCACCATTAATGGTTGTGAATAATGATTGAATATATAGTTTATTTGATATATATTAAATTAATAAAAAATTTATTCTTATTTTATAATTAAGTGTCATATACCTTCCTTATTTCCGATTTCGTAAGTATGATACCATCATTTGTGAATGTGTGTACTACAACCACCTCAATGTTATGTGATTCATTAACAATTTAGAAACTAATTTATTAAATATGGTTTTAAAAATAATTATGATATATATGAAATAATAGTGGCTTTATATTTAAAATATTAATTTTCTCTTTTAATATGACTAGAAACTAGAAACTTTGTTCATGCGTATGTATGAAAAATTGTCCTCATGAAGGGCGTATATCATTTCACATTTATACCCTTTATAAATTTGATAAAAATATATATAATTAACATATATGATATATATACCTCATTTTATATTATAGAAATAATTAAATCAGGATCTCTTTAATATTATGAAGAATAACCAATCAGAACATGCATGAAAAAAAATCTGATATTACCCGAAACATAAACCAAATATTAAATTGTTAATAAACAGGTAAAATAATGTCATAATAAAATAATATAAGGTATTATATAAAATAATATGGTTTTTGGTATATTTATAATAAACATATTTTTGATATATAGTCGGATTGAACTTGTACAATGAAGGTAATGTCTTAAGGTAAGGTTTTTCTCATCTCCATTTTAATTCTGTGAGTATAAGTTGAATTCACCGCATTTTCTTGATGAATGGTTTATATATATTGATATTCAAATTTATATAAATAATTTAATTTAATTTATTATATTTGTTTTTTTTATGTTTTTCATTTAAATATATCTTGATAAAAAGTTACTCATGTAGTGACATGATTCCAAGTGTCACATTTATGTCTCTGAGACTTTGTCCTCATTAATCACTCAAATATTCTATGTGGTGTATATACTTCCCATGATTTTACAATATGAATCTCATACCTATATTTATTAGTATTTAAATTCCTATTTTATTATCTCTGTTTTATGGAGTTCTAGTTTTAAAAAGTTAAAAAATCAATAATGTACTTTTGTCTAAATTTCACATCTTTGATACACATGTTTTGTTATTAAATAATATTATTTTAGGAGGTGTATATACTTCTATTTAATATTTTTATTCATAAATAAATTTCTTGATATGATATTCTATGTTTCATGTAATGTAATTTTCATACTCATTGTGTTTTATTCAATGTTTATAAATTGGTAGTAGTTTGTTGAAATGATATCACCAATTTTTGAGATTATATATGATTACGCCTACATTGATTAAATATATTGACCCATAACTCATGTAAAATCATTAATTTTATTATATAATGGTTATAATTGATGTATTCATGTATTATTACCATTTTATACTCTTTTTTAATATATATATATATACGAATATTTTTCTATGAAAATCTGAAACTACATCACTCTTCGATCATAAATCTGTTTTATGTTAGGTTGGTATGGATTATGATATTCTCCAATGATACCAACAGTAGAATCGAAATAATGGTGTAGATTTTCATTATTGAAGAGTGGGGGTCTGAATTGTACACTTTAAAAATTATTTGGGAACATTTAATTTTGCTTACAACCCATTCTATTGTTTAACAAGTTTATACAAGGTAAATTCACAAAACCACTAAGTTCTACAAACTTGGTTGATTCCAGAAATGTGATTCCGAGAATGTAATTCTGAAAATGTTGTTCTAGAAATGAAACATAACAAATGTTTACAAAGATAATGATTCTACCTTAAAGTGTATATAATCTCACTAAATTAGATTATTCAAATATATGAATGTATAAGAATGTTATACATTCATCAACAACCAAAATACATCAGAAAATATGAAACAATACAACTAACAAGCAGTAAATCTTTTAACCCAAAAAAAAGGGTCTCCTACAACCTTAGACAAAGGTCCCATCATTTATACTTTCAAGAAATTTTTCCTTAACCACACCAGGGTAATCCCTCAATACGAAGATTAGAGTTTTTCTTACTATCCTCTCAATCCATCAAACTTCATGGTAGTCAGCACATCTGTCTTCCTATGCTTGGAAGCCCTTGAATGTAATCAACAACATTCGAAGTCGCATGAACCAATTCTGAAAAATAATTTCAGTATGCACTAATCATGAGTGTCTCTCTCTATAAATCACTTCATTATGTAATCTTTATATTTGTAGAACAGTTTATCATAGTTATGAGCTCTTTCATATGAGATCTTATTTATAGGCATGACTTCAACGGTCAGCTCCCACCTCCAATAGTCATATTTTACCTTGAATTTTAGATGGACATACAAACATGTCACTCAAAAATTGATTAGTAAGTAAATGGATTAAAGACATCATTTTATAAACAAAACACAAGTAAGAAAAAAATTTCTTCATAACCAAATTGATTTTCGAAGTGTATGGAAATAAAAGTTTGGAGTCTAACCAAAAAATCATTTGGTGTCTACAACAAATAGTTATTCGTATTCTGTTTTCAAAGGAATTAGGAACCAAAATTATTTAGAATTCCATAGTCTAAATTTCAAGGAAATTTGGTGTCTGAATTCATAAGAATTCAGAGTCCGTACTCAAAAAGTTTAGAGTCTGAATTCAAAGAACTTGGAGTCTATGCATTGATATTTCGGAGGCTGAATTCAATAAATTTGGAGTCTGGACTCAGAAAGATTGATGTATGAATTCAATGAACTCAAATTCTGAACATAAAAAGTTCGGAGTCTGAATTAATTGAATTCGGAGTCTGAACTCAAAAATTTCAAAGGCATAATTCATAGAACACAACGTTTGAACATAGAAAGCTCAGAGTCTGGATTCATAGAATTTGGTACCTGAATTCAGACCCTAAAAACAGAATTCTTTATATCAATTTAAATATATCAGTTCTAGGTTTTATATATGAAACTGAATTTTTTTCATAGAGATAAAATGAACAATGAAGAACATGGTAAGGATAAATGTTATTGGGGAAGGAGTATTTCCATATGAAAGTAAATCATAGGGTAAAATAGATTTTCCTTAATATAAGGTGTTTGTTATTTTGAAAACAAGAAGGTTTGGAAAATTTATAAGGAAACATTATTAACTCAACAATCACCCCCTTTTTGAAAAGCACAAACATCCTTTTGAAAATGAATATAAGGACATAGAAAAAATTTATTGACTTTGAAAATTAAACATATCTTCCTTAACACATGGGAAATGATTAATAAAACTAACTCCCACTTAGGATTTTGTCATAATAAGGATCATATTCTAGATTTCCAAATTGAGAGTTATCATTTTATTAATTTGGTAAATCTTCTCGGATATTAACTCCCCCTTGTATGAACTCCCCCTCACTTAGGGAAATGTATTCTTTACATAGTATTCTTTTTTCCTTTCTCCCCCTATTTTATTTTCAAAAATTATTACAGGGAATGAAAAATTAAATATGGTACCTGAAATATTAGTATAAGACAACCAAAAAATACATGAAGAGCAACAAAAAAAATTCATTATGATTGGAAAATTTTATACAAGTAAGGAATACAACAAAAGATTGGAATTGAACAATAATATCCTTCTTTATCCTTCGACATCAACATCTTTAATATGGTTTTGAGCTTCTTGATCTCCTTGTGATCTTTCTCTTCTCATTTGAGAATCTAATCCTGATCCTTTGTTTTCTTCTCTAAGGATTTATATTTTTATTTTTGAGCCTTAAGAACCTCAGCCTGAGCCTTCTAGGCTTATTCTAGCTGGCCATGATTTTCCTCAATCTCAATCTTGAGGTCTCTTTCTATCTTCCAGCATTGAAAAAATGAATACAAATTCCCATTTAGATCATTCACTTCTTGAATCTGGGAATTCTATTCTCAAGTTAGATTCTCCTCATAAATATTTGTGAGATCCTTGATCTTCACATCGCTAGTGTCAAATTCTTTCTTCAAACTATCTTAGAACTCAAAAATAATTCTCAAGTCTTCTATAGTTTTCCTTGACCAACTATTCATCTTCTTGTAAGATCTTTTGTGGACATCGTAGTTTATGAAAAAAGTTTTTAAATCATCCTCTAGCTTGGAACACTTATCTATCACCCTGGATACTGAATCTGATTTCTGATTTATGAAGTGTGGAAGCATTTGGCATCTGGATTCTGCTTAAAAATATTGGGATAGTTTTATCAAGCTTTTTCAGAGACTGGACAAAAAAAATCATATCCGAGAGAGGATGATTCTAAAACAAAAACATTTCTTGGTGATGATTCTATTATATATCATAAGCTCTCCTCTTTGAAGAACCACCATCATCTTTTTTATTAACCACAACATTGTTAGGTTTATCAATAACAACCTATTTTCCCTTATCAAACATTTTAATGGCTTCCTCATTAGGGGACTCTTGTTGACTATCAGATATTTGAACAATTTTTTCTTCCTCTATCACTTATTTCTCAACTCCGGCTTTTGCATATTCTGGATGAATGAAATCAAGATTAGAACATTCATATTAAGATAGATTATTTACATCTTCTTCAAACCTGTTACCTTCACCTTTCCCATCATTTCTAGGGGTATCAAGCTTTGAAGATTCAGCTTCAGAAGTTCGGATTGAAAGATTCTCAGATGGAAATTTCTTCTCATGAAAATATTCTACTTGCTTAATGAGATCTTTGGTATCACCACTTCTTTCTTCATTCTCTTCTTCTTCTTCATCCACTACATTATCTTGAAATTTTTATAGAGTCACAAATTTCATTCCCCGTGTCTTTGGTAAAGCTTCTACTAAGAAGGATTGTGGTATTAGAATATTTTCAGAGAGTTTCTTAGCATCCTTCAGAAGAGATTGCACAATCTCTGCTTCAGTCATCATCTTCTTTTGTTTCTTTTCTTTTTCTCTCTTTTCAATCTCATTAGCAGTCTTTTCATTTAAAACATTTTTATCAGTAGGATCCAAACCAATGCTAGGCTACCCTGTGTTATTTTTCACATTTTCATCCCTCAATTTTTCTACTACCTCATCCTGATATGAGTTTTTCTTCTTAGGAATTGGTTATTCAGATTTGGCTTCCATGTCCATTGGAGTTTGTGCATTTTCTTCCACTTCCTTCATTGTACTCTTCATTGCTCCATTATTGGAAGTCTCAAACACTTCTTATTTCTTCGATAAGGATTCAGAATATTCCTCAGTAAAATCATAGAATTATTTGGATTCTTTAGAAAATCCAACATTAATCCTTCTCAGAGTTTCATCACATACCAACATCATTTTTAAATTATTTGGAATATAACTACAAGGTATTTTGAAGGATCCTAAACACCGAACAATCTTCTTTAGGAGAATGGCTTCGTACGTAATAGTCTAATCCTTCAGATTTCGATTCTTTATATTCTCATTTGTAATTAGAATGTGCTAAAACAGGTTAATATTTCATTGATTCATCAGGAAATCTACGATATACATTTCACTCTTCTTCAATGTATCATTTTCCCCATTACTCGAAATGATGATTCCTTGAACCCACAATTCAAGAATCCTGAAATTTGTAGAAAGATGAAAAGTATTCAGAGTCTTTACATATAAAAGATGGAGGATATCCACACCCTTCAACTTAACTAAACTTCTTTGATCATCTATAAGCTTATGAGAACAAAACTCAGCATCTCCCTCAAAAGAATCTCGAATCAAACCAGCTTCCTCGGTGTAAGAAAGAGCATAAGACTTCCAAAATCTCTTAAAAGAGAATTTATCTTTTTTTCCTGAAATAACATGATTACTCATAGAATTAAAACAACAAGTCTGGATATACAAGATCCTAAGATCCTTGTTTTGATACGCAAACACTCTCTCATCCATTCATCTTGATGTTATTTGAGATGATAAAATCATACATAGAAAAGAAATTTGGATATAACAACCTTTCTCTGTAAATCTGCCATTCAGAAATCGACTTGACAGATGACATGTCTTTCTATGAAGATACTTTGACAGACATTCTGTGTTGAGGAAACCTTGAAAATATGGAACGGGATTATGAAGGAGGGCAGGGTTTCAGAACGCAAAAGCTTTGGGATCAACGTGGGAGAACCATCAGGGGTCTTTTATATAGGAATTTGGGATGACAGTTCATCATCCAAGATCAATCCAACGGTTGAAAAAAAATGTGATCCGATCTGACAGATGAGATGATAGCCAAAAGGAAATTTTGATAGAATCCGATCTTTTGAGGTTTTTCATAAAAACAATAATATTTAAGAAAAAGTGAATACAAAAATTTAAAAAAAATGAAAATTCCAACAAGTAAAAGATGATTACGAAAATGTATGATAGGAAACATACCATTCAGATTTCTAGGATGATTATTCGTATTGAGGAAAATTCTTTTTGATGAACGTTAGATTCCGAAAATTTTGATTACGAAAATTTTATGAATGAAAATCATCAATATAAAAATTTAGAAAAATCTTCATTACAAAAATTTAGAGAAAACTTCATTGTGAAAATTTAGAAAATCTTCTTTATGAAAATTTATAAAAATTTTCATTAAAAAAATTTAGAAAAATCATCATTAAGAAAATTTAGAAAAATAATCATTACAAAAATTTAAAAAAAATATTCATTATGAAAATTTAGAAAAATCGTCATTACGAAAATTTAGAAAAATATTCATTAAAAAAATTAGAAAAGAAGAAGAAATAATATGTACTCCCCCTATGAGAATGAGTTTGTTACTCTAAGGATATAGGTTTCACCAATAAGTTAATATAGAATATTACCTCCTGGTTATCATTCCTAACTTCTGTTTAATGTATTAAAATCTATTGGAGTGTTATGATTTTGTGAAAATATCAGCAAGTTGAAATTGTGTTTCGATAAATTGATGAATGATATCCCCTTTTTGTGTGTGATCCCTAAGAAAATGGTGCCTAATATCTATGGTTTTTTCATGATATTGATGTAAAGTGTTTTTACATAATTCAATGGCACTAGTATGATCACACAAAATTTTTGTTTTGGTAAAAATAATACCATAGTCTCTCAGTGTGTGATACATCCACAACACTGGTGTACAACAACTTCCAACTACTACATATTCAGTTCCAGGAGTGGAAAGTGCTACAGAGTGTGGCATTTTTCATGACCAAGAAACTAATGAATCTCCAAAGAAATGGCAGGTTCCATATGTACTTTTCTAATCCATTCTACATCCAATAAAGTCATCATCTGAAATACATTTTAAAAAAGAATCATTTCCAGAAATATTAAATTTTCCTAGATCCATGGTTCCGTTTAAGAAGCAAAAAATCTTTTTCAATGCCTTTAAATGAGATTCATTAGGATTTTATTGATATCGTTCGCATAAGAATAATGATAACATTAAGGACGAATATTTGTTAAGTCTAGTATAATTCTTATGAAACCACTAAAAGATTTTTGATCTACTAGTTTCACAGCTTCATCAAGATCATGTGAATTTGAGGTACCAATGGGAGTACTTATACTCTTAGTGTTGTCGTATCCAAACTTTTTAAGATTATATTTAATATTCTTATGTTGGGATATATAGATTCCTTCTAGTTTTTTAGAAATTTGAAAACCAAGTAAAAATGTTAACTCACCCATCACACTCATTTGTAACTCAAATTTCATTAGATCTGTAAAGGAATCAGTTAAAGATTGTTGATCTGAACCAAATATAATGTCATCATCATAAATTTGAATAATCAATATATTTTCCTTATCTTTTTTATATAAAGGGTTGGATCTACATTTCCCTTAACATAAATATTTTGAAGTAAAAATATTGTAACCATATCATACCAAGTCTGAGGGGCTTGAATAAGTCCATAAAAATCATTGGTATGTTTGTAAACATGTTAGGGATATTTTTAATAATCAAAACTGGAAGGTTGTTCAACAAAACCATCCTTTTTTACAAAACCATTATGGAAAGCACATTTAACATCCATTTGGAAATGTTTAAAATTGAAGAATACGCCCAATTAAAATAAAATACGAATACATTTATGTCTATCTACTAGAGAATAGGTTTATTCAACGTTTATTCATTCTTGTTGATTATATCCTTTAGTGACCAATCTAGATTTATTTTTCACTATGATTCCATTTTCATCACATTTATTTCTGAAGACCCATTTCACTCCAATAACAAATGTTTCCTTAGGTATTTCAACCAGGGTCCTGACTTTATTCCTTTCGAATTCACTATTTTCATCTTGTATAGCTTCAATCCAATCATCATCACCTAAAACTTCATCAATGCTTTTTGGTTCTAATTGGGAAAGGAATTCTATATGTTCTACTTCATTCCTTAAAGATCTTCTAGTCCTTACATGTTGATTGACATCACCAATGATACTATCACAAGGATGATTCTTAAAAAACAACTAATTTGGGTCTTGTTAAACCTGTTAGTCAACATAGGTTAGGAAATCCTCTAGGGTAAATTCTTAAAAAAAAAATCTTGAATTTTTTCCTTATTAGATGGATCTTTTAACAAAGGTTAAAAATCAATTTTATAAAACACATCCGAATATGTAGGTTTAGTATGTTTAAAAACAATAGGATCGGTTTCATCAAATTTGACTTGCACTGTTTCTTCAATAGTACAAGTGTTTTTATTGAAAAACTTATAAGCCTTAGAAGTTGTGGAGCATCATAAGAAATGTCCTCCATCTGATTCTGTTGTGAATTTTTGTAGATTATCATTAGTATTCAAAATTAATACCTTGAATCCAAATACCTTAAAGTAGGAATGTCTAGGTTTTCTACAATTCTATTACTCATAAGGAATTTTATTAAGAAAAGGTCTAATCAAAACACGATTTATATTATAACAAAAAGTACTTACAGCTTCAGCCCAAAAATGTTTGGCTATTGAATATTCAATCAACATGTTTCTCATTATCTCTTGAAGAATTATATTTATTCTTTCAACAACACCATTTTGTTGAGGTGTTCGTGGTGCTGAGAAGATATGAGTAATTCCAATTATATTACAAAAAGTTTCTAAATCATAATTTTGAAATTCTCCTCCATGATAATTATGAATAGTTATCAAATGAAGTTTTTTCTTATTTTTAATCGGGGCTCTAAATCTATTTAAATAATAAAAAGCATAAAATTTCATTGTTAGAAAATAGACCCATGTAAATCAAGTGTAATCATCAACTGAGAAAAATATATAATATTTGCCTACAATGTATCCAGTTTGTGTTAGACTAGAAAGATCCATATGCACCAAATATAATTCATCAGTGGTTTAGAATTCGATGGATGATTTAAAACTTGATTTATGTTTCTTGAAATATTGACAATGATTACAAACATTTGAAGAATCAAATATAAGCTCTGGTAGATCCTTAACTATTTTTTTTCTTAGAGAGATTTCATAGGTTCATATGGTTATAGTGACCTATCCTTCTATGCCACAACCAAGAATGATCTTCCATTTCACTAAGTAAAGGTATATCTTTACTCATAAGGTCTTATATGTTCAGTGTGTAAACATTCTCATGCATATGGGCAGAAAGAATAAACTCTTCCTTGAAATTGTGTACTAAGCACTTATCATTCCTAGATTTCACAAGGTAACCTTCATCACATAATTGATTTATGTAAATGTGGTTATGATTAAGACCCTTAACAAATAAAACATTTGAAATCAACGTTTTTACTACAAGAATGATTTTACATATACCAATAATTTCTCCCCTAGTATTATCTCTGAAATTTACTTTCCCTCCTTTCATCTTGATAATCTTTTCAAAGATTTTTTTTTACCATTCTTATGCCGGGAACATCTAGTATCTATATACCATGTATTTTTTTTGGTACATTATTTTCTTGAATATACAAATATTAGACTTCTAGAACCCAAAAATTCATAGATTTGTAAATTTAATAAATCAAAATCAAAGGTATCCACATTTTCGTAGAAAAATAATCTTTATGAAATCCCAAAGATGGGGTTTTGTTTAAAGAACAACTTTTTTCCCAGTGATAACCACACTGACAATTAGTGCAGAATGGAGCACTTTGAGGAACAAAATAAGTGTTTCTAAGAATCATTTCTGAACTCGTAAAACCAAATCTAGAATTATTCCTTAGAGGTCAGATTTGAGAATACATTTTATCAAAATCTTCCTTACCTAAGGCAAAGTTTGACAAAAACTTTTTCAAGGAAAATATATATGACCTTAGTCTAATTACTAAGTTATTATCTTCCAATACATCAGCTTTAATAGAAGAGTTATGCTCAAAAACATTTTTCATAGAAATTAATTTTTATAGTTCCTTAGAAATTTTATCCTTCTCAGAATTAATTTCATCATGGTTTTTGAAATACTGTCAAAATAAAAGGTTTTCTTATCTAAATCTTTAGAAATATATGATATTTCCTTAGTAAGTGTAACATCCCAAGTAAGTAATGAATAATAGATATTTTTATCTATGTCTATTAATGATTAAGATAGTGTTTTAGAGGCATAAAATGAAAATAAATACAATCTTATGCATGGAATACACTAATATTCGTAAAAGATTGTTTTACTGCCTTTTGATGGAAAACCCTTTTTAAATCTATCATTTTCCAATTTTATAAGAAATGTCTGTCAAAATAAACTTATTCCTTATGATTGGGACATCAAAATTTACATTGTGTGAATTTTTGGTATTTTTCCAATAAAGTTCATTTTTTTAATGATTAGTGAAAAATGATATATTTTAATTCAAAACCACTTTTTTAATATAATTTATTTATATGATTAGATTTTATTTTGAATTGGTTTTTAAGTGAAATTAGAATATATTTTTACCATTTAATCTAATGGTGGTCATTGGAATCAATTTCACTTTGAAATTGGGCTTAAACTAGTGTCAATCTTTTGACACTTATTGTTTCATAAAAACACGCTATTTGTCATGACATCGGGAATTAATTATTAAATTAGTTAATTCATGTTATATGTTTTTAATTTTGTAAAATAGACATTATTTTTGAAATCATAATATCAAATATAGCTTAGGGTGAAGTTTTGGAATTTTTCTGAAAAACATCAATTTTTGATGAATAGTGAAACCACTAAGTGGTAGTTAAAGAAACTGATTTTTTGTTAAAATGAAACATTGCCACTTCTGTGATTTGATTTTCAAAAATCCTACATACATGGTTTTCATTAAGAAGTAAAATGTGGTTCAATGAGATTAAAATAATTTGTTTGGGGAATAGTAACTTTTCAGTTCTTAATCACGATTAGAGGTAATTAGTGTAGTTTAAGGTGAAAATAATGTTTTAATAATATGAGATGAGCTTGACACATGTCCTACTTTCATTGGATGTGTCATGGCCGACCAAGAAAATCCATGGGTCAACTTGGGGACCCCATGGATCCACTTTGGTTGGGAAATGACATAAATAACTTTTTATTTAATGTTAAAGTAAAAATGACACAAACATGAGATGTTTTACTAAAACAATTTTTACATGGGGTTATACAAGCCATATTTTTTATTATAAATAGTCATTGGAAATATAAAAAGACTTACTAAATCATAGTATTTGTTTTATAATTTTTAGACATTAAATAAAGTAAATTATTTTTGACATCATGATGATGCAGCGATGGCCTCATTATTTAACGATTTAAATAAAATGGAAAGATAGTGTAATATCTAAGACATACACATGTCAAAAACCTATTGGATGAGTGTATTTCGAACCCTTAAAACCTTACACTATAATTACATCAATTTGGGACCTCTTAAATCTGAATACCATTTTAAAATAAAGTGAATTTTCATTACTTTCCAAGAGTGCCCCTCCTCTCCTCTTATAAAAGTCCCCCATCTCTACCTCCTTACCCACACTCCCAAAGACTTTGGATCAGAAAACACATGATAATTTTGTCTCTCCAATTCCCTATCTTACTCCTTGAAGCCTCACTTTGGGCAGAAGTCTTCCCAAGGAAGCCTTTGAGCTCAATCCAAAGGGAGTTACCCGATTTTAAGGTAATGTCTTCACTTGAGTCCTTTTGTTTTATTTTGCTTCTCCAACCCCCTAAACTATTTTTATTCATTTATTTTGTAACAACTCAAGTATATTCAATATACTAGTATGTTTTTATAAGATGTATTCGAGCTACTCTTACACACACCTACATCTAATGGTTAAAGGACATACTGTTTCCGTGGATGGTAATTTTATGCCTCCTGAAACGATGATTGTTCAACATTATTTTAACACCTTCAATGGTGGCCATTAAGATGTCACTATATTTATATATGATATATAATATGTTTATGGTTTTCTTAAGCTTATGTATTTTTCATTTTGGGCATACCATTATGGTTTCCATTATGGGTAAACATGATATCTTTATTTAAGGAAGTGCGGACTACCGCCCCCTCAAAGTGATTTTATTCGTTAAATACCATATGTGGGACGTATAAAGGATGAAACTATGATATTATATATGATATTGGAATTATAATATACCTTTATATCATTATGATTCCATTCTATAAAATATAAAATAGAAAAGAAAGTAGAGTTCATGCGTACGTACGACTTACCGTCTCCATGAACGGTGCATTTCATTTCTTACCTCAAAATGATTATGTAATATTATAAAGGCATGTATATACTGGATATATATGATATATATGAAATATACATCATGAATATAATTCCGGATATAATGGATACATGAAAAACTTGTAATTATAAAGGGTTTATTTTTGACTCGTGTACCAATGATTGTTAAAACGACCGTTATTAACTTAAATAATTACATAGTGTTCATGACATTGCAATAAGTGATATAAAAGGAATAATGAACTTGAAAAAGGTTCTTACGCAAGTATAAATTAACTCAAGTTTATTATTCAGGAGATTAAAGAAAGACTGAGTCAAGTCAGACCCGAGGTATGGGACTTCGTCTCAATCTCCTTTCATTGAGGCATATTTTGTTTTATACATAACCTTCTTTTATACGGTGTATAAACCCCTTTGACTTTTACGTTTATTCAAAAGGAATATTTTTTATTCGAAGCATTTAATAAACGACAAAAGGGAATGTTTTTTTCGTACGTATGCGGCGACAACGACTTTTCCGCCGTCATGACCATTATTTGAGTTTCGGCTTCCTCTATAAGCAATACATTTTTTAAAAGAAAAATAAATACCATGTTTTACTTATCTTTTATTTTGGTATTGAAAATGGTTTTCATAATGTTTTTATACCAATGTGTTGTATTGATATCTTGTGATTGAAAGGTGGAAATGTTATGTTTCCTTTATGCATGTTTTATGTGATACGATTATGTTGAGGTTCTTGGGCATTATTATGAAGACAAGTGGTTCTGTGATAGACTAAGGGTGGGTGAGCCCGATATAGCTCTCAAATGCATTGGGTAACGCGAAGAAGTGAAACGTTAAGGTTCCTCTGAAGAGATTTTGGGAATATACTGTAATGGGTATTCCAAACGTAACCAAGAGGGTTACTCCCTATGTAAGAATGTTATGAATTCCTCAAGTTACCTTTATGTCTTATGATTTCTATAATTTATTCATGATTTGATGAGATATGTTAAAGTGCTTATGTTTTATGGGTAATGTATGATTTCATTCTTATGTATATATGTACCGATGTTTCCTTTCCATATATTCATATCCCTTACTGAGCTTTTTATGTTCATCCCAAGTTTTTTTGAAATATTTTTCACAGGTCACGGGAAAGGTACATGATATGATGATAGTGTCAAGTAAGTGTCAAGAAAGAATCCATGTTTTAATTTAAATATGTTTCTATTGATGGGAAAGAAGAATACTATCTTTATGTAACCACTTTGTTTATATGTGGAATGTAATTCATGTTTTATGATCTAATTCTCTAAAACTCTAAACCTGAAAAGATCCTCAATGTGTAATCTTGTAATAACTCAAGATTATGTAAGGTTAAGGCTGGGGCCTTATAGTTGGTATCAGAGGTCGGTTTAGATAACATTAGGAGTTAGAATTCTATTAAATGATTATCCAAAAATATTTTTTATTATGGTCAAATTGAAGTGATATAGCATTTGAAGATTACCATGCTGCTTCATCTAAGACATGTTAGTTCAGAATGGTTTTCCGCAGAGGAAACAGGGAAACAGTGCTAGGAAGGCATATAGAAGGAAAT
The DNA here is from genome assembly GCA_963277665.1 of Viscum album. NCBI lineage: Eukaryota > Viridiplantae > Streptophyta > Magnoliopsida > Santalales > Viscaceae > Viscum > Viscum album. The sequence continues at coordinate 122,681,914 of OY728137.1, forward strand.
AACCTTCCGAATCAGCATCCTGAGATGGTCGGAATTGGAACTGAACAGTTTGTTGCAGTAATGGCGCAGTTGACTCAAGCGATAAATGGTGGTGGTATCCATTCACGAGACCAGCCAGATCAACCGCAGAGGAACATGTCAGTGGTGGAACATTTCATGAGTCAACATCCCCCATCATTCAGAGGATCATCTGACCCTGTGTTAGCTGAAGGGTGGATTAAAGCACTGGAGAAGATTTTCGATGTCATGGGGTGTTTAGACAATCAAAAGGTTAGTCTTTCAATTTATTGTATGGAGGGTGAGGCAGATCAGTGGTGGTCTATGGTTAAAAATATCAGGGACGCCGATGAGATTGATGCTCTTGACTGGGATGAATTAAAATGTATGTTTTCTGAGAAGTATTTTCCTAAGGCTATTCGATTTAGGATGGAAAAGCAATTCTTGGAATTGAGGCAAGAGGAAGACTCAGTGGCTACCTATGAAGAATGGTTCACTCGATTGGTAAGGTATGCTTAAAATTTTATCTGACACCTTGATAGTAAAATCAATAGTTTTTACTCAGGATTAAAGCCAAAATATCGAAGGGCATTAGCTTCTCGTGAGTTTAAAAGTTATGAAAAGCTTGTTCGATGTGCTGAGAAGGTGGAAATGGAGTTTTCCGATGATCAAGTGTTCTAAAACAACTAACAGAAGAAGAGACCAAGGTCGCAGGCGAAAGGTAAGAATTCTTCAAAAAATTCTGATGGTAAGAAAACTAAGTTTCCAGTTTGTGATAAATGTGGCAAAAGGCATGCTGGGGAATGTCTTCTGAATTTTGGAAAGTGCTACCGATGTGGTAAGATGGGACATAAGGCTCGTGATAGCACTGAAAAGGATCAAGGTGAAGGTAAGACCAAATTTTATTTACAGTTAGTGAAATGTTATAAGTGCAATGAGATGGGTCACTATGAAAACAAGTGTCTGACAAAGAGCTTGAGTAATGGGAAGCAGTTAGACTACAAGCAGAAAGGGTTTGTGAAATCCTTTGCAACTACTTCAGCAGATGTCGGGCCATCAAATAAAGTTGTATCAGGTACTATGTTTATTTTTTCAGATTATGCCAGCGTGTTGTTTGATTCAGGGTCTACAAATTCTTTCATCTCTGAAACCTTTTCTAGTAAAATGGGAATACCATCTCAAGAAATGACTCCTTAACTTTTGGTAAAAACACCTAGTGGAAATGTTGTGGAAAAAAGAATTTATAAGAATCTTCCTATCCTTATATGTGGAAAGAACCTACTTGAAAACCTTATTGTTCTACCTCTAGTAGAGTTTGATGTTATCCTGGGTATGGATTGGATCTCTATTTACCATGCTAAGATTGACTGTAGAGCTAAAGAAGATTCTTTTCAGAAAGACTTTCAGTTTGTGTACAAGAATGAACCCTTAATGTTGATAACTTATAAAGAGGCCGAGAAACTTGTAAATGATGGAAATGAATGTTACCTTGCACACATCGTTGAAAATAAAGGAACTATTCAGATTAATGATCTACCAGGGGTAAATGAGTGTCCTGATGTTTTTCCTGATGAGTTGCCTGGAATAATACCAGATCGGGAAGTTGAATTTACTGTTGACTTAGTTCCTGGTGCTAAGCCAATTTCAAAACCCCCTTATCGAATGGCTCAAATTGAACTTTTAGAGTTGAAGGATCAATTGCAAGATTTATTAGAGAAAGGTTTCATTCGAACTCGCATATCACCACGGGGTGCTCCTGTTTTATTTGTTAAAAAGAAAGATGGTTCAATAATACTGTTTGATTATAGAGCCTTGAATAACATCACTGTTAAGAACAAATATCCTTTGCCTCATATCGATGATTTGTTTGATCAGCTCCAGGGAGCTCAGTATTTTTCAAAGATTGACTTCAGATCGGGGTCCTATTAGCTGATGGTAAAGGAAGAAGATGTTCCGAAGACTGCGTTTCGTACAAGATATGGCCATTATGAATTTTTAGTAATGATTTTTGGGCTAACCAATGCACCTGCTGTATTCATGGACTTAATGAATAGAATTTTCCATGAGTTCTTGGATAAGTTTGTGGTGGTTTTCATTGATGATATTTTGGTGTTTTCTAAAAGTAAAGAGGAGCATGAAAGACATTTAAGGGTTATCTTGCAAACCTTAAAAGAAAAAAAATTGTATGGGAAATTCAGCAAGTGTGAGTTTTGGTTGCCAAAAATTTATTTCCTTGGTCACATTGTTTCTCAAGATGGGATAACTGTTGATCCTGCAAAAACAAAGGTTGTTGAGGAATTTCCAAGACCCACAAATGTAACAGAGATTCGTAGTTTCCTGGGTTTGGCAGGATATTACCGAAGGTTTGTTAGAAATTTTTCACAGTTATCTAGTCCAATGACTAAGCTAACTCGGAAGGGTGTTAAGTTTATCTGGAAAAAAGAATGTGATGATTATTTTCATGAATTGAAAAAAAGATTGGTGAAAGCTCCATTTTTGGCACTTCCTTCCAGGAATGGTGAGTTTTTTATCTACAGTGATGCTCCATTAAAAGGACTTGGTTGTGTCCTAATGCAGAATGATCAGGTAATTGCTTATGCTTCACGACAGTTGAAAACTCATGAGGTAAATTACCCTACACATGATTTGGAATTAGCTGCTGTTGTTTTTGCTTTAAAAATTTGGAGGCATCATTTGTATGGAGTAAAGTCTGAAATATATACTGATCGTAAAAGTTTAAAGTATATATTCACTCTGAAAGTGTTAAACATGAGACAGAGGAGATGGATGGAATTAATCAAGGATTATTATTGTACAATTCATTACAATCCGGGAAAATCAAATAAAGTGGCTGATGATTTGAGTCGAAAAACTAATGCTTCATTAGCAATGTTGTGTTTGGAACGTGATCCTTTGGTTAAGGATTTGATGAACATTGGCATAGAAGTTGTTTGTGCAGGAAGTTATTCTATTTTGTTTCAAGTATCAGTGACATCATCTCTATCATACAGAATCAAGCAAGCACAGAATCAAGACAGTGAGTTGGAGAAAAAGGTAGAGCTGTTTCAGAAAGGTAAGTTTCCTAAATTCAACATTGGTAATAATTGCGTTTTGAGATTTGGGAAGAGATTGTGTGTGCCTTGTGATTCACATTTTAAGAGAGAGTTGTTATGTAGAGCTCATAGTTCTCCGTTTTCAGTTCATCCTGGCTGTACTAAGATGTACATTGATCTGCGGGACTATTACTGGTGGGATGGAATGAAAAGACATATTGATGATTTTATTATGAAGTGTTTGACATGTCAACAGGTTAAAGAAGATCGGCAGTTACCGAAAGGGATGATTTAGCCTTTACCAGTGCCAGAGTGGAAATGGGAGAATATATCCATGGACTTTGTTGTGGGATTACCGAAGACATCTCGAGGTAATAATGAAATCTGGGTTATTGTTGATCTCTTGACTAAATCTGCTCATTTCCTTGCAATATAAGATACTTTTCCCCTAGATCAAATTTCCCATTTGTATCTTAAAGAGATAGTCAGGTTTCATGGTGTTCCTCTCTCCATTGTATCTGATCGTGATCTCAGGTTCACTTATAACTTTTGGAATGGCCTTCAGAAGTCATTGGGTACTGAATTAAATTTCAGTAGAACATTTCATCCTCAATCAGATGGGCAGTCAGAACGAACAATTCAGACCTTGGAGGATATGCTACGAGCTTGTTCAATGGATTATTAGGGAAGTTGGGACCAACATCTTTTTTTGGTTGAATTTTCATATAATAATAGTTTTCATTCCAGTATACAGATGGCACCATTTCCGGCATTATATGGGAAGCGATGTCGAACTCCAGCTTTCTGGGATGAAGTGGGTGAAAGGAAGTTGATGGGACCAGAATTGGTAGAAGAGATGGCTGAAAAAGTTCAGCTGATATAGAAACACATGAGAATAGCTCAGGGCAGGCAGAAGAGTTACGCGGACAACAAGAGGAAGGATCTTTCTTTTCAGGTAGGTGATCATGTTTTTCTCAAACTATCACCATGGAAAAGTGTGATGCGATTTGGTAATAAAGGAAAGTTGAGTCCAAGGTTCATTGGACCATATGAAATTCTGGAGAGAGTTGGATCCGTTGCTTACCAAGTGGCTTTACCTCTGATTTTATCTCAGGTACACAATGTTTTTCATTTTTCGATGCTGGAAAAGTACATGCGGGATCCATCTCATGTTTTGAGTCCAGAGGTAGTTCAGTTGGAAGAGAACCTATCTTATGAGGAACAACCGGTCCAAATTCTTGACCACAGGGAGCAAGTGTTACGGAGTAAGGTGATAAATCAGGAAAAGGTTTTTTGGAAAAACCACATTATGGAAGAGGCAACATGGAAATCTGAAAATGCAATAAGGGATAAGTACCCCCATTTATTTGATAAGTAAATAAATTGCAGGGACGAAATTTTCTAAAGGGGGGAAGGATGTAACATCCCAAGTATGTAATGAATAATAGATATTTTTATCTATGTATATTAATGATTAAGATAGTGTTTTAGAGGCTTAAAATGAAAATATATACAATCTTATGCATAGAATACATTAATATTCTTAAAAGATTGTTTTACTGCCTTTTGATGGCAAACCCTTTTTAAATCAATCTTTTAACAATTTTATAAGCTATGTTTGTCAATATAAACTTATTCTTTATGATTGGGACATCAAATTTTACTTTTTGTGATTTTTTGGTATTTTTCCGATAAAGTTCATTTTTTAATGAATAGTGAAAAACGTTGTATTTTAATTCAAAACCTCTTTTTTAATCGATATTATTTATATGATTAGATTATCTTTTGAATTGGTTTTAAAGTGAAATTAGAATATATTTTTACCATTTAATCCAATGGTGGTCATTGGAATCAATTTTACATTGAAATTGGGCTTAAACTAGTGTCAATCTTTTGATACTTATTATTTCATAAAAACACACTATTTGTCATGACAGCGGGAATTAATTATTAAATTAATTAATGTATATTAAATGTTTTTAATTTTCTAAAATAGACATCATTTTTTAATTCATAATATCAAATATAGCTTAGGATGAAGTTTTGGAATTTTTCTGAAAAACTTCAATTTTTGATGAATAGTGAAACCACTAAGTGGTAGTTAAAGAAACTGATTTTTCGTTTAAATGAAACTTTTCCACATCTGTGATTTGATTTTCAAAAATCAGACATACATGGTTTTCATTAAGAAGTAAAATGTGGTTCAATGAGATTAAAATAATTTTTTGGTGAATAGTAACTTTTAAGTTCTTAATCACGATTAGAGGTAATTAGTGTAGTTTAAGGTAAAAATAATGTTTTAATAATATGAGATGAGATTGACACATGTCCTACCCTTATTTGATGTGTCATGGCCGACCATGAAAATCCATGGGTCAACTTGGGGACCCCATGGAGCCACTTTGGTTGGGAAATGACATAAATAACTTTTTATTTAATGTTAAAGTAAAAAAGACACAAACATGAGATGTTTTACTAAAACAATTTTTACATGGGGTTATACAAGTCAGATTTTTTATTATAAATAGTCATTGGAAAGATAAAAATATTTTCTACATCATAGTATTTTTTTATAATTTTTAGACATTAAATAAATTAAATTATTTATGACATCATGATGATGCAGCGATGACCTCATTATTTAACGATTTAAATAAAATGGAAAGATAATATAATATCTCAGACCTACACAAGTCCAAAACCTATTGGATGAGTGGATATAGAACCCTCATCACCATATACTAGAATTATATCAATTTGGGACTTCTAAAATCCGAATACCATTTTAAAATAAAGTGACTTTTCTTTACTTTCCAAGAGTGCCCCTCCTCTCCTCTTATAAAAGGCCCCCACCTCTACCTTCTTATCCACACTCCCATAGCCTTTGGCTCAGCCAAACCCTGCTCATTTTGTCTCTCCACTTCCCTCTCTTACTCCTTGAAGCCTCACTTTGGGCAGAAGTCTTCCCATGGAAGCCTTTGAGTTCAAACCAAACAGAGTTACCCGATTTTAAGGTAATGTCTTCACTTGAGTCCTTTTGTTTTATTTTTCTTCTCCAACCCCCTAAACTTTTTTTATTCATTTATTTTGTAACAACTCCAGTATATTCAATATACTAGGACTTTTTTATAATATGGATTTGAGCTACACTTACATACACCTACATCTAATGGTTAAAGTACATACTGTTTCCGTGGATGGTGAATTTATGCCTCCCAAAACGATGATTGTTCAACATTATTTTAACACCTTCAAAGGTGGCCATTAAGATGTCACTATATTTATATATGATATATAATATGTTTATGTTTTACTTAAGCTTCTATATTTTTAATTTTGGGCATACCTTTATGGTTTCCATTATGGGTAAACGCGATATCTTCATTTAAGGAAGTGCGGACTACCTCCCCCTCAAAGTGATTTGATTCGTTAAATACCATATATGGGACGTATAAAGGATGGAACTATGATATTATACATGATATTGGAATTATAATATACCTTTATATCATTATTATTCCATTCTATAAAATACAAAATAGAAATGAAAGTAGCATTCATGCATACGTAAGGCATACCGTCTCCATGAATGGTGCATTTCATTTCTTACCTCTAAATGATTATGTAATATTATAAAGGAAAGTATATACTGGATATATATGATCTATATGATATATACATCATGATTATAATTCTGGATATAATGGATACATGAACAACTTGTAATTATAAAGGGTTTATTTTTTACTCGAGTACCAATTATCGTTAAAACGACCGTTATTAACTTAAATAATTACATATTGTTCATGACAAGGAAATAAGTGATATAAAAGGAATAATGCACTTGAAAAAGGTTTTTAAGAAAGTAGAAATTAACTCATGTTTATTATTCTGGAGATTAAATAATGACCGAGTCAAGTCGGACCCGATGAATGTGACTTCGTCTCAATCTCCTTTCATTGAGGCATATTTTGTTTTATACACAACCTTCTTTTATACGGTGTATAAAACCCTTTGACTTTTACTTTTATTCAAAAGGAATATTTTTTATACGAAGCTTTTACTAAATGACAAAAGGGAATGTTTTTGTCGTACGTATGCGGCGACAACGACTTCTCCGCCGCCATGACCATTATTTGAGTTTCAGCTTCCTCTACAAGCCATACCTTTTTTAAAAGAAAAATAAATACCATGTTTTACTTTTCTTTTATTTTGGTATTGAAAATGGTTTTCATAATGTTTTTCTACCAATGTGTTGTATTGATATCTTGTGATTGAAAGGTGGAAATATTATGTTTCCCTTATGCATGTTTTATGTGATACGATTATGTTGAGGTTCTAGGGAATTATTATGAAGATGGGTGGTTCCGTGATAGACTAAGGGAGGGTGAGCCTGATATAGCTCTCCCATGCATTGGGTAACGTGAAAGAGTAAAACGTTAAGGTTTCTCCGAAGATATTTAAGTAATATACTATGATGGGTATTCCAAACGTAACCAAGAGGGTTACTCCCTACGTAAGAATGTTTTGAATGTCTGAAGTTACCTTTAGGTCTTATGATTTCTATGATTTATTCATGATTTTATGAGGTATGTTAAAGTTCTTATGTTTTATGGGTAAAGTATGATTTCATTCTTATGTATATATGTACCCATGTTTCCATTTCATATTTTTATATCCCTTACTGAGCTTTTTATGCTCATCCCATGTTTTTTTGAAATGGTTTTCACATGTCAAGGGAAAGGTATATGATATGATGATAGTGTCAAGGAAGTGTCAAGAAAGAATCCATGTTTTATTTTAAATATTTTTCCATTGATGGGAAAGAATAATACTATCTTTATGAAACCACTTTGTTTATATGTGGAATGTAAATCAAGTTTTATGATCTAATTCTCTAAAACACTAAACCCGAATAGATTCTCAATGGGTAATCTTGTAATAACTCAAGATTAAGTAAGGTTTAAGGCTGGGGCCTTATAGTAAGAATAGTATTTCTAGAATTTTCCTTATCAATCATTATCTTGAGTTTGAGATTATCATTATCAATAATCTTAGCAAACCTATAAACTTCTTTATAAGTAGGGAAAGTATTATCTTAATCAGAAGAGTATTCTTCATCTGAGGATTCATTGTATTTACTATCGCTATAATTCGCATTCAAGGATAAATTGGTCAGATATTAAATAGTGTGTAACATTTCCATTATGAAATAGTTTTCAATAGGTAGTCTGGAAAATAAACAAAGATTATTCTATCTAGAAGATTCGTGATATAAGGATTCATAAGAAAAGTGTCCCCCACTGGAACACCAGGTGTCATTAGCTTTTAAAACATTGTTGAATTTATCTTTCTAGTACCTCTTTCTATTTCTCTCATAATTATTTTCCTTTCATCCTTTTCTCTTAAGCATAGGGAAATATGGCCTTATATGTCCAACTATTTTACATTCATAACATGTGACTTTAGAGTCTTTATTATCCTTTATTTCTTTCTTCTTGTATCTAGATTAAAAGTTCTTCTATCCAACAATCATGTTTATCCTTTGAGAAAGATTGGATAATTCATTTTTTAAAGATTCACTTCCAATATATTCGGATTGAATAATAACCTTCTTAGATTTAGATCGTGTAACTCTTTAAGAAGTCTTGGATTTCATATGATTTGACGTTGGTGTAAAATAAACACTTCTATTTCCATTTTTCTTCTTGACATTGTCAGTATCTCTCTTCATTCTACTATCATGTTGAATAAGAGTTCCAAATAACTCATCAAGAGAAATCTGAGTAACTTTCCTATTCTCATCATTAGTTGTCCTCTTGGATTCCCACTCATTTGGCATGATATCTATGATCTTATCCACAATAGAATCATCATCTAATCCTTTCTCACCCATGGATTGTAAACTAATGACAATAGTCATGAATCATTGTTTTACCTTAAATATGGTTTCTCTATAAGGAAAAAAACCATTTTATTCTGCTCTGAGCATGGCTCATCTAGTTTCAATCCCTTTGGATGTTCCAGAGTTAGTAACTTCATGATTCTTACAAATAAAATTTGTTACTTCACAAGATGAAATACGGATATATAAAGTTCTAGTCATAGAACAAAGAAAAGTATTGTGTACATTATAGTTCAGTTGATATTCATGCTTTTATTGGTTGTTGAAAGTACTGACTTCTTTGTTAGGGGTTTTATATCCTCCAGTAACCATAACTAAATTGTATACTCCAATATTAATAATAAATGTCTTCATGTGATATATCTAATATTCATAATCATTTCCGTCAAAAATTGGTGGTCTAGTTGGATTTAAGTTTCTATGAAACCAACATTGATTTCTGGCGACTCAACGAAAAACATTCTACACAAACATGTTAGTAATAAAAGTTTGTAAACAAGGAAAAAAATATCCTAAAAAGGGAAAATATAGAACAATTAAAAACTTGAGCAAGAAATCATATATCTGAATATATGTATTTCGGAGACAGCCTCCAATAAATTTTTTTAGGTTGGTATGAAGTACGATATTCTTCTATGATACTAATTATAGGATCGAAATAATGATGAAGATGCTCAATATATTTGAGATGGGTGAATTCTACACTTTAAAAATTCATTGGTAACTTTTAATGTTGGTTAGAAAACTTTATATTATTTAACATGGAAAACATAGGTAAATTCAATAAACCTCTAAGCTCTACAAACATTATTGATTCCGGAAATGTGATTCCGAGAATGTAATTCTGAAAAATTAGTTTCAGAAATGAAACATAACAAAATTTACCAAAGATAATGATTCTACATTAAATCATATAGAATATCAATAAATTAGAGTATACATGTATAAGAAATTATAAGAATGTTATACTTTCCTCAAAAACTAAAATATAGTGGAATACTTGAATCAATACAACTAACATGAAGCAAATCTTTTAAACCAAAGTGAAGGGTATCCAAAATCTTTGGATAATGGTCCTATGATATATAATTTTAAGAAATATTATCATACCCACAACAGGGTAAGCCCTCTATACAAAGATCGAAGTTTGTCTTTCTGTCCCCGCAAGCCCTCGATCTTGAAGGTAGTCAGAACCTCTATCTTCTTATCCCTATAAGCCCTCAAATGTACTCAAAAACATTCGTTGTCGCACGAAGCAATTGTGATCAAGATGTTTAGTATGCACTAAGCATATGATTCTCTCTCTAGAAATCATTTCATCACGTAATATCTAGAGTCGTAGAACAATTCATCAATGTCATGAGCTTTTTCAAATGAGATCCTATTTATATGCACGACTTCAACAGTCGGCTCCCTCCTCCAATGGTCTTATTTTTCCTTGCATTTCAGAGGGACCTATACACGTGTCACTCAAACAATGGTTAGTAAGTAACTAAAAGCACGAAATTGTTTTATAACCAAAACAAGAGTAATAAAAAATATGCTTGCTTAACCAAATTAATTTTTTGGTGTGTAAGGAAATAAGAGTTCAGAGTCTAACCAAAAAACCATTTGGTGTCTATAACAAATAGATATTTGGATTTGGTCTTCAAAGGAATTCAGATCCTGAATTCTATTGAATTCTGTAGTCTGAATTACACGGAAATTTAGAGTCTGAATTCATAAGAATTAGGAGTATGAATTCATAAGAATTCAAAGTATGTACTCAAAATATTCGGAATCTAAATTCATTGAACTTAGAGTCTGAACATAGAATGTTCGGTGTTAGAATTCATAGAATTCAGAGTCTGAACTCAGAATGTTCGGAGTCTAAATTTAGAGAACTCATTGTCTGATCATAGAAAGTTCAGAGTCTGAACTAATAGAATTCAGAGTTTGAACTCAGAATGTTTGGAGTCTGAATTTAGAAAACTCGGAGTCTGAACTTATAAATTTTGGAGTCTGAATTCATAGAATTCTTATCCTGAATTCTGATCCTATAAACAGAATTATTTATATCTAAGTATATATAAGATTCTGAGGTTTTATATATGAAAGTGAATTTTATACATACACATAAAACGAACAATGAAACACATGGTAAGGATAAATTTTCTTAGGGAAGGAAAATTTCATTATGAAATTAAAGCATAGGGTAAAATAGTTTCTCCTTAAAATAAGGTGTTTGTGATTTTCAAAACTAGAAGGTATGGAAAAGTCATAAAGAATCCATATTGACTCAACATTTAATTAAAAAAAATTTGGAAATGTTTTTATGATTAAGAAGTGTTTTAAATTATATTAAAATATTAATTTATATGTTATAGAGTTTATTTTAAAAAAAAATTTAAATGATTTAAAATATTCTTTTATATGTTTTTAATTTTTTTCTGAAAAAAATAGTTTTCAAACTGATTAGTTTTTTAAAAAGTGTTTTTTAAAAGTGCAATTGATATTTTACTCAAGAGATGTATTAAATTATTTTTAAATACTACATCATATTTTTTAATAATGTTTCTCAAAGGGAAGGATTATGAAAATATATTATTTTTTAAAAATCAATTTTAATTGATGGTTTTTTTCTGCATGAAATTATCTTACTAGACCTTCAAAGTCAACATTTATATATTATGACATCAATTGATATAGTTTATGGTTTATTGGGGATATGATACTATGATATCATTATTATCTTTTTTTAATGGTTTATATTTATGATTATAATTTTCTTAAGAAACTGGTTTCTATTCTCTTGGTGATACCATGATAAAATGTTTATAAACTCTCTTCCTTTATTGAGTTATTATCAAATTAAATTATTATGAGAAATATCTATGTTATAGAGGTTATTGTATGATTACATTTTGATGATACCCATTTCATTTCATGGGATATGATAATATTTCTATCAAACCCATATTTTTTATGGTTTATGATATGATGGATTTTTTATTATGTTATAGAATATGTAGGTTTGATTTCATTATGTTATGGTTAGGATTTTTATCTCCCCCCAATTCATTTGGAAATGATAAATGATATATGAGCACAAAGGGTACATTGGTTATATCCCAACACAAAATAAGATGGTAAATATGATGTATCCCATGTCAAAAAAAACAAAGGGGTAACTGGGTTGTAGTCTAACACACAAAAGCAAGAGGATGCACGTGTTCTAGCCCAAGCCCATAAATAAGAGGGTACATGGCTTGTTGTACAAGACCAATAATAATAGGGTAAATGGGTTGCATCAAAATTAAAGAAAGGCCAGGGTATATCAGTTTCAACCTAAGCATGAATATAAGAGGGTACACATGTTATATCCCATGCCTAATAATAAGAGGGTATATGGGTTAAATCCCATGACTGAAAATAAAAGGGTACATGGATTTTAACCCATGAATGATAATCAGTGGTTACATGGGTTGTCAGCCCAAGCCTAAATAAGGCACATGACTTATTATCCCACGCCTAAAATGTTATGAAGATCTTGGTAGGTAGCCTTAACATATGATTTGATATGATTATTTGTACACCACAACATCAATGTCTTGTTCCTCTATTATGATTTCATGGATTATTTTATTGATTCTCATGTGATTCAAGGAATATTAACTTCCAATATTTATCTCATGATTCATGTTTATGATATTGTATATATATATATCGTATGATCTTATAATGTTATATATATCCTATCATACCCTTATTCTCATTTTGTTCTTACATATATCCTATGTTTACCAACACCGAGCATCTGAGATCCTCATTAATTATGTTTCCAATCCCTATGTTATAAAGAAATGTATTAAGTAGGAGTAATAATGGGGAATATCTTTAAGGGACATGTTTATAATCTATCACAAGGATATACTATTATGTTCCCATGTTTCCAAATAAACAAATATTATATGGTAATTAGGTGTGCACATTGGTAATGTTATTATTATTCATAAACAATTATTGAATTTCCATGTATGATAAGCCTGGGTTGAAATAGTTAGTATCAATTGAAATTTTTGGTAATCCTTTGGTATATAGGACAAGAAAACTTTTATACAATATGAAAGGATGTTATTAATTTTATGTCTAGGGATTTTTCTAAGGATAATAATAAGGTTTAATATATTTAAAATAAGGTCATATTATTTAGAAAAATCATAAGTAATTTTTCCTGATTATGTGGTTTTATGCTAAGATAAGTGTGAGGATATAGAAGAAGCTATGTTAATATTGAATTTTATGTATGATTTTAAAATGACCATCAAAATGGGATGACCACTAGAGTAAAAGATATTATGATCTCACCTAATCTATTTTCATAGAACAAGATTAAAAATGTGTACCTTAAAAACCTCACAAACTCACCAAATTATAGAAGGAAATAGTTATTTTAGAGTTTGGAAAATATAGAACATAGAGGAATAATTATTTTGTTTCCATTGTGTCAAGAATGTGGAAAGAATCACCCAGGTGACTTTATTAGAGGAACAATATGAGGATTTTACTATGGAAACTAGGAGAAAAAGAAAGTAACTATAATGGGAAAATGAAAATTATAGTTGTCACAATGGATGTAGATATTTTCCTCCCTAAGGTATTATAATATTTGGAAAGTATTATGTGTGGAATAAATGAGAATTATGTAAATGCATATCCTTAGAGGAATGATCCCAAAAGGAACGAGCAATGTGTTATGGGTAATTGTTATATTACTCGTGATGATGATAATTTATATGAAATGTTAAAGGAATGTGGTATTAAGTAATAAAACTGGTGTATCCTTCTTAATGTATTATGTATAATGTACAATAATAGACGAGTTTGTGCATTTGGAATCCAGAAATATCAAATATATAAGGATTTTTTAGTTTATTTTTTTCTAAAAGGATTTAGAAGAATTTGTTGAATGGATTAGATCGATTAGAAAAGGGAATTAATTTAAAGAAAAACATTTTACTATGGTATGACAACACATTATGTGTTACTGATTTTGAGATAATGATTATTGGATAAACATGTGTAGGATATGCATAATTATGTTTTACCATACCGTTAATCTTGGAATTGACTAAGTATTTTTTTAAAACAATGTTCTATGTTATGATGTATGATGTTTGAAAAAAAATTATTGAAGGAATAAATCTATAAAAATTCATGAATGTTTTTGAATGAGGCTGAATGGTAATTCAGTTTATTATAATGTTTCAAGAAAATACATGATTGAGTTATTCGCATATTTGGAATGTAAATTCCAATATAACCCTTATGATATATAGGGAATCAATGTTATGATTATTTAATGAACTTCATTCTTTTTTTTTTGTATTTTCATATTTTAGAAGAGTTACTAGGTTTACCATTTATGGAATTTGTTATGTTCAACATCAGATGAGGTTTGGGAAATTAATCTAATAATTTTCTATATGAGAATTTATGCATATTGGATATCATGTACTATAACTTTTTTTTTGATGAAAACAAATTAAAAATGAAATATCTTATTATTATATCTTCATATCATATGATTCATTAGTAATTCAAGGATAAAAACATCACCTTTAATTTTTTGAGTAATAGATGAAGTGGAAATTGGTCAAGACACAACAAAAGGGTAATCTTGTTCATGTGAAAGGGACCGATATCATGTAAATATATGTATTTTCTTATCTTAATTTAAAGTAACAGAATTTCTAAAATAATTGAAAATCATTTATCATAATAAATTTGTTCCTTTGAAATTGAAGGTCTTATATGTAGTCCTAATGTTATGTTTTTGAGGCCCATAACAATCCATTGACAAGTCAGTTAATTTTGATCAATGATTTATATCACTCTCTATAATTATTTAACATATTCCTCCATTTCAAATATTTAATCCTAATCTGTGTTCTCTTACATGGAAACCCAGTGATGAGTTATTTTGGTAACCGTTATGGTTTCAATTTTCCCTCTCTAGATGATGCAATAATATTAATTTTTAGGATGTCTAATTCCATGAAAAGAACATACATTTTTTAAATCTTTTATATCATAGATGAATTATGATGTATAAATTTATTTTAAGGTTGTAGAATTTAACACCAACAGAATTTGTAAATCATCGTTCTTATATATTTAATATTTGTTTTATTTATCAATAATGAATATAGATGTTTTATATGAAAACACTTTTTTGGGATTACATTACATAGAAAAAAATTAATATTTCACTACATGAAACACTTATAATTGATTTCAGTATATAAAACATTTTTTATCTTTTATTACACAAAATACCACGTCCCTTCAATAGCTTTAGTTACACTAAAGACAATGTTTTACTAAATTAAAATATACTATTAATATTGTAATTAAAATAAATAAACATACCTGTTAGAAAGGATTATATGTTTGAGTATGGGTAAATGATGAGACTATGTTTTACACATATAATTAAAATTAATCCTTTGGTTTTCAATTAATAAAAAAGGATCATAAGAACTGTTTGAGAATAACAAACATTATTTTCATAAAAAACTAGTTTTCTATTTACAGAACACATTAAATCTCAAAAAATTAAAAAACACTTGTGATGAATCTTATAAATAATCAATATATAAAATATATTAAATCAATATTTATGATACCCATCAAATATATTTTATTGAAAAATTATAAGAACAAATGAAATTATATAAATAAGAATTGCGGTTTTCCAAAAATGTAAATTTTATGCCTTTTAATGGGGAACCTATTTTAAATATAATTTCATACAATTTAATAATTTATATTTTACATAATAACTAAAATTTTGGAATACGAATTTAAAATTTTACTTTGTGTGATTTTATGGAATTTTTCTGAGAATTTTCATTTAATATAATTTGTAAAATACAATAAATTTATATTTAAAACATCTTTTTAGTATAATTTATTTATATACTTAAATTATATATTAATTTGGATTTAAATTATAATTATATAAACTATCCATAAATTAAAAAAATTAATTTTATCATAACTAATTTCAAATTGATGTTTTATATAAAAACATTTCAATCTTTTGGACCTTTTAACATTAGAAACCCATCGTCCAATCCTATCTGTAGGATTAATATAAAATTAAATTCAACCAACTTTGGGATTAGAATTTAGAATAACTGATTCTATATTTGGAATCAACATAATTTATAAATTATAATAACATAAACATAGTTTCTGAAAAAATTATTATTGAATGAAATTAAAATTAAATAATGTGAAATAGGTAAAAAAGTTTATTTAGTGATTAAAATCTAACTTAAGTTGAAATATATTTTAGAAACATGGAAAAAACAATTTTATGAAAATATTTAATACTTATCCTCCATTTTTTCAAAATGGATTATAATGTCCTAAAAATATCATGTAACATTTTTAAAAAGTAATATGGGATTATTTCAAGACTATACGGTCAGATCACACCTGATTCTGAGGCCCTGTGAGCCAATAATAAAATTTTGAACTTTTTTTGTACATTTAAATAAATGCGTGAGCGGGTGTTTCTAAATTTTAAACTAGTTCTCAGATCAAAAACATGAGTGCACCATCGAACTCAAAATGACAAGGTTCTCTTAGAAATGATATAACATCGACCGGTGAGGGTCGATCAAAAAAGATAATTTTCCAACTTTTAGAAAGAAAAATAAAATAACATAAAAATTTATTTTATTTGTATCTCTTCACCATTGATATTTGGCATGTTAACACTGCGGTGCAGTGAATAGGTGACAATGAGTCACATTAGATGAATCCCATTAATGAGACTCTTTATCTACATCATAACAGAGATGTTGTTTCATAAATTAAACCGCATAACGATGCAATGATGTAGCATAATAGAAATACTGAGACACATTTTCAATTTTAATGTGAAAAAATTTGGATAAAATAGTCATAGGCATGGGAGTCCCTATGATTAATCTAAATTGAGTAATCCTCTCTAATGAAAAACGACAAACACATTCTCCTTCCAGCCTTTGAAGGATCACTTACTACGTGAGTGGTAGATCTTGAATGGATAAAGATGGCATGCAACCCCTCTCTTCCCCAACCAATGTCTATCATTGGTAGAGGTTACTTTTATGTTTTAATTCCCAATTAATAATTCTAAAACAACAAACACGGATCAACCCATGATCAGGTTGATCTGCAAATCAGTTGTTATTGCGGGACGGAGCTTATTATTGGGGCTTTGAATTGAGATTAATTATTATTGAATATTAATTATATTTTCCATATCTTTTTAAGATACTCTAATGTATAGGGTGCAGGCCGAAACGAACATGAATTGAGCCCCTCCTCCATTGTATGTTCTTGTTCGTTCTTCGTGGTCGAACCTTCGAGTTGAAGGTAAATCTATTTTGGGGCTACAACAAGGAAGATAAATCCCCATAGAGTTCATAGGAAAATAAGGTCCAAAGAATGTACCACTTTTGAACACCTTATGATCTTCCAAACAACCTTTCAGCGTTCCACGACCGTGCGCTGTGGGTGGTTCCACATCCAACTCAGATCATGGTAGAGCAGTAGGAGCCACCGGTGCTCGGGCCGGCAGTTGGAGGAAGTGGGAAACATGCATTCAGCCTTGTCGAAAGGGTGGACCATGCAGTGTGGGCCATGGTGTGCTGGTACGTGGCCCAACAGGGACCACATGGTAGAGGAATGTTGGCTGGCTCTTTCCATCCACGTGGAGCCAAACCTAAAAACCAGAGGGCATCCAGGCTAGAGAATACTGGCGCGACATATGGGATGGGGGGAACAGGGTTGTGGAGTGGCCCTAGATAGAGTAAAGTCATCCCGCTATAGCAGGCCCAACAAATGGAAAACACTATGCTGTAATGCTTAGATAAAATTGGCACACCAATGCGGGTCAGGATAATAAATCAGGGTTGTTGGGCAACCCGACGAACAAGACCCACATAGGAACTGGGTCAGGTCCAACATGGCCCAATGGGCCAGGCATAGTATCCATGATAAGCCGGACTGGGCTAACCTAAACCAACATGAATTTGGTCAGGTCGGCCGAACTGAGTCGAGTCATATGAGACTCCTGGCTAGGGTGGTTCCGATTAAACTTACTCGGCCAGACTGGGAACAAACAAAACCAGCCCATATTTACTAAAACAATAATATCTTTTATACCTATAGTCTGATTGAGGAGAATTTTGAGGCACTGGAACCATTGTGGAGAGGCGGTTCATTTTATATTCTATAAGGATGATTTAACAGATTTTGAAAATGAATAATGGCTTGATCACGGGATTCTCCCAGAATTGGCATGCTACCTGCAGTAATCCAGTGGCTGATTGAGAACCAAAAACTACTGATGAGTGGACCCATGTGACCATTTAGGCCTAGAGGTAAAGATAACATATGTGGATCAGCTACAAGAAACCATGTGTGGATCATCTCCAAGAAACCCTATGAGGATATCATCTCTAAGTGACCCTATGTGGATCAGCTACAAGGGACCCTGTGTGAATCAGTTACAAGTGACCCAATGTGGATCAGATTCAAGTGGCCCTGTGTAGACCAGTTATGATGGCCTCAGTGGAAAATGTATATGTGTTACCTTGAAGACTCAGAATACTTATCAAGTATGGTTACCTCAATAGTCTATGGTGTTCAGTGTTACAACATATATTCTTTCTTTTCTTACTTTAGATTATACTTGTGTGAGCTATCTTGATTCATGATCATGCATCATGTTTTTCATGTGGATTTCTCTTTGGTATTTCCTCTATGGTTTGGGGACCCTAATGAGTATTTTGTTACTCACCCCTACATAGGCATTGCCTGTATATGTTCAGTCTAGTGCGGATGACTACGGTTGTGACGAAGGACTTAGTGTCCTAGGACATGGGGGTGCCCAGTGGGACCCGGTAAGTGGGGTGTACTTCTACAGATTCTGCCAACTACTCTACACATTCCCATAAGGTGGGGTTTTTAGAAGATGGCTTTCAGAGATATTTGAACATTCATGTTTCCAGTTGACTTTTGTTAGGGTTTTTATTCTATCCCATATGACCTACAGATTGTACCTTTACTCAGTGGTTGTTTAGTGGTATACATGTTTACCCTTACAGATTTTGGGATATGTTTGTGTGTGTTTGTGCACAGGTACTTAGGAAAATTCTTTCGAAATTTATGTTGAAAACTTCGAAACTTGTCTCCAACCCCAGGCCTTTAGGAGACGAGTTTGGGGGTGTCACGACATAGGCCCCATGTGATGGGTCGTGAAAAAGTGGTGTTATAGGTGGTTAGTTCTACCTCAAACACCGGGATTTTGTTATTTTTTTGGAAATAGTGTTAAATGTTTTTAGTTTGAAATTCAGAATTGGGGAGTCTAATTTTGGTACAACTGCAGATGTATCCACACACATGAACCTTGAAATCAATTTTTTGACTCTATACATAAGAACATGGGTTGCATGATCCAAATAGAAACTATTTGTTTCTTCATTATCATATGGAATTAGACTCATCCAACTAGGTAAAATATATTAATCATGGCACATCTTGATTTCATTTAGTATTCCTCAACATAGAAATCCATGTAGTATTCTGATGTGTAACTATGATGACAACATGCAATGCAATGAGGCATCAGTTCAAGGTCGATGCTAGAGATTTCCCTTCTTGGGGGTGCACCAGCATTACCACCACCCGTTGATCAGAATTTACTGCTGGTGATTCATTTATAGGATGCATTCCATATCAGCACCTTTCATGAGTTCTGGAGACTGAGGCCTCCTAGGATTAGTGGATAGATAGATCCTCAGGTCACTGAGGATTTGCTGGAGATGGTTACGCATGTCTTTCACTTAGTGAGGATTCCTATTGACCAGATAAAGATTGTAGCCGAGATCCTTATTTATTGCTGAGTAGGGAGATGGTGGAGTTTGAACATTCAGACTCATAATGATTAGACCCTCTCCTTGACTATCTTCGAGTGGCATTTTCGATATAATTTCTTCCTCATGACCTTGCGCTCAACACGTATACAGGAGCTACTTGACCTAGAGCAGGGCATCATTGTCAGTGGTTTAGTAATCTATTAGTTTTACAGACATCTCCCTCGACTATATAGATATGGTACACAACCCTTTCATCTGGGCCCAAACCATTGAGTGGGAACATTGACTAGATATCAGGGCATCGATGATTTCGTCTAGTATACCCACCTATGATGGAGTACTAGAGTGAGATATACTAGTAGAGAGATTCTCATAGAGTAGGAACCGGTGATGGAAGATACCACTATGTGATAGGTGGCTGAGTCATGTGTGGTGGGAATCTGATAGATGATGTAAAGTACATTTCGGGCAAGACTATCTTAACTGTGACCCCAAGATACGAGATCGGTGGTGCGAGGCCATTAGAGAAGCATGGGTCAATAGAGGAGTTAGACATGCTACTCGTGTAGTGGGTAAGAACACATGGATCTTGGCTACCAAAACTTCCACATAGATTATCAATGTACGGTTAGAGGATAACTAATGCAGAGGCATATGTTAGAGTGAGGAGGACCATAGGGAAGTAGATGTGGGCCATGACCAGGACAAGCATCGAGGGTTGGGTGATGGTTCGAGGTACTACCATCATCATCCCAGATGGTCCACCATGTCCTTTGGGAGCATGTGGAAAGGGGTGAGCTCAGCTTCCGGAAGTGGATTCTTATGAGCATACTACTCTAGAGATTATTAGAGTGATGATCTCTATCGTCTACATCTTATCTATAGATTTTATAGACATATATTCCAGTCAATCTTTCCTTGCCACAAACCTCTTTCATGGCTCAGAGAATCCAGTGGAGCTGTTGGTTCAATCCATACGATTTCATACTCGTACGTGAGTGGATTTGATGATTACACACAGATGTCAATAGTGTGAGATTATTCGTGGAGGTGAGAGATTCGGTTAGCATCTATATGTTGTGACATCAAGGCCTTACGATGTCATATTGGGCATGGACTAGTTATCCTTAGTTAATTCTCAGATCGATTGTCTATATCATATAGTGATTTTTTTCCATGAGGATGAGACCATGTTTTTTTCACCATTGAGAAGGGAACTCTTATAGAACATGATTGACTTTCTCATAGGAGGCTGCAGCCAATAAATCAATAGTTTTCTAGCTTCATCCTCAATGTAGTTGATGATAACAGACCTAACTTTCTTGTAATTGTGAAAAGTATGAATACATCATTCCAGAGGATGTTCTGGGGCTACCTTCATGCATGGAGTTAGAATTGTGTATGAAATTGTACCCCCGTGATTGAACTGATATCCACATTGACATATCAGATGGATCATGTGGAGCTTCTTGAGGTAAGGGTACAACTGTAGGAATATAATGAGAAGGGTTTTATAAGGCCAATCACTTCCCCCTAGGCATCTCCAGTGTTGTTTTCCAAGAAGGTAGATGGAATATTGAGGATATGTGAGGACATTCGGCACCTGAACCAGGTGACTGTGATGAAAAAGTATCCTCTACCAAGGATTGATGAACACATTGATCAGCTGAAGGGAGTCCGTTGGTTCTCAAATATAGATATTAGATCATTCTATCACCAGCTTCAGGTACAAGATGCAGATGTACTGAAGAAATTATTCATATTCTGTTATGTCCACTACATGTTATTGGTGATTAAATTTCGCATGACCAATTCCACAAGAGTGATCATGGGACTCATGACCAAGATCTTCCTAACATACCTTGATCATTTCATGGTGGTATTCATTGATGTAATATTTGTGTAATTAGTGTCAGAAGAGGAGCACTCTACACACTTTTGGATAGTCCTGGATTCAATCTCAAGGAACTAGATTTATTGGAATCTCATGATGTGATGATTTTAGATTCACCAGGTGAACTTTCTGGGAGATGTCATATTAAAGGCTTGAGTGGTAGTGGATCTGGTGAAGATAGATGCAGTGCTTACATGGGAGCAATCCATTAGTGTCTGAGGTGCAGAGTTTATTGGGGTTGGTTGGATACTACCAGAGGTTCATGTTTGAATTTTCTAGAGTAGCATCAACATTATCCTCTTTGACATGGATGGTATAAGTATTCATGTAGACAGAGATGTCCCATCGGATTATCCAAGAGCTGAGGCAGAGATTGATGAGGGCCCCCATCTTGAGACTATCAGAGGAGGGCATTGGGTATGTAGTTTTCTGTGAAACATCAGGTAACAGACTAGGCTATGTCATAATGTACGTGAAAGAAGTGATCACCTACAGTTCATGGATACTAAAGCAGCATGATAATAACTATGAAACAAAGAACATGAAGTTTGCAGCAGTGGTCTTTGATTTAATTATTTGGTGTAAATAATTGTATGGTGAGTGGTTTATTATTTACTTCGACTAAAAAGTCTCATATATATATTCTTCTAGAAGGACCAGCAAAAGAGGTTGCAGTGAGGGATAGATTTCCTCCAGGAAAATGACTTTGAGATAGTCTATACTACATGGAAGGGGAACATGGTGGTAGATGCACTCAGTTGCAAGTACAATTCACAGATATTCCACTTTGGATGATGATGGAGATACTTACCATAATTTGATGAATATCACTCCCCAACACTTACAACGATTTAGGGAAGCACAACTCTTGGATGTTGACTATGTGGACCAATGTGATCAACTATCCTCAGGACAAGCTCATGATTTATTTTCGATAGGTGGGATGCATGCTGTCCTTAAAGAGGGCTCACAGTAGTACATGGTCATTATGAGAGTATATTTTGAGGGAGTTCTAATCCTCGCCCTTGGTAGAACATCATTGAGTGGTGGAGATGTACCAGGATCTCTGGTATTAGTACTGGTGGCAAGGGATAAAAAATTATTGGCCAAGTTTATTTCATGGTGAATCACTTGTCCTTAAGAGAAGGCTGAGAATCAGGTTCTATCAGGCTTGGGACAACCACATGAGGTACCAGAGTGGATGTGTATGGTATATATCTATACATAGTGATGGGATTAAAAAAAATTTACACAGGACAAGATTATATCTGGGTGATTATTAACCATCTCACCAAGTCTGCAAACTTCATACCCATCCGAAAGTGGGGATCAATAGAGGGATTATGATGCCCTTACATCTTGGAGATAGTATCGATTCACAAGGATCACATGACATGCATCTTAAACCATCATGCTTTCTTCTCATCCTAGTTGGGAAGAGAATCTCGGAGGCGTTCGGGACATATTTGTTCTTGAAGAAATCCTTTAACCCACAAACTGATGGTCTGATAGAGTATACCATACAGACCATTGTGGACATTCACCTCGCTTGAGTTCTTGATTTTGGTCATATTTTGGAGGACCAACTACCATTGGTGGAGTTTCCATACCAAAATATCTATCACTCCACCATTATCATGGCACCATTGGAGGCTTTGTAATGAAAGCCTTATAGATCACCTATATTCTTAACAAACCTAGGGGAGATAACACTACTAGGTCCTGAGTTGGTACGAGCTACCACTAAGAAGGTGAATATCATCTAGAACCATATGTGGAATGAAAAGAGTAGTAATAAATCTAATATTTACAGGAGATATAGGCCATTGGAGTTAGAGGAGGGAAACCATGGTTTTCTTTTGTGTCTCAACCATTGGGAATTGTGGAGATTTTGTCAGGGTGACATGTTATCTCCGATGTTCATCAGAAATTTCTATTTTATGAGAAGAGTTTTTGTGGTGGAATACAACCTAAATCTACCATACAGATGCACTAGAGTCATGATGATTTCCACCTGTCGCAGCTGAGGTGGGCCATGCATGATCCATTGGACGTCATCGACTTGGGGGGAGCCGGACATTAATAATTAGGTGATATTTGAGGAGTTTCCGGTGGAGACTGAGGATCTAAAAGAGTAAGACATTCTTGGATGTTCAATTCCGCAAATATTCATTTGATGGAAGCACCAAAATCTCTAGGATATCACATGGGAGTTGGAGGCTCATTTTCATGATCAGTACCCCCATTTGTTTGTTTAGCCTAATTTTGGCTTACGGGGGGTGTGAATCCCAAAAGGTGGTGGTAATGTAATGTAACAAAAATTCAAGGTTTTCATTATAATTAATTTAGTTTATTTCGTGACCATGAAATCAGAAGACACCAGATTCCATGGCCTGGTGAGCCTAGAATAAAAAATTGATCTTTTTTAGTTCATTTAAATAAATGTGAGACCAGGTTCTTCTAACTTTTAATAATGTCTTGTATCAAAAATATGATGGCACATTTGCACATAGAATTTAAGAATTCCCATATAATGAAACTATCTTTGATCGAAGAGGGTTGTCTAGAAAAAATAATTTATTGAATTTTCAAAAGAAAAATAAAATAACCTAAAAAGTTATTTTCATTGTTTCTCTTCACCGCTGAGAGGAGAGATGTTAGCACTGCGGTGCGGCAATGAGGTGATAATGAGTCGGATTAAATGAATCCCATTAATGAGCCTCTTTAACTGAAGCATAATAGAAATTTTGTTTCATAAATGATACAACATAACGATGTGACAACACATCATAATAGAAAAAATGTGATGCATTTATATTTTAATGAGATATTGGGTTAGAGAAAACAATTGGAGGCTTGGGAATTACTCTAAAAAATATATTGTGAGGAATCATCTCCCCTGAGGAAATATGAAAACAATAAATGTTTACCCTTTGAAGGATCTCTAGAAAATTGGGAGGAATTTCATAATTATAGAATAAAGGTGAGAAACCACAGTCTTCCCCAACCAACTTCTATCTTTGGTAGGGGTTACATTTTATGTTTGAATTCCCCATTCTTCATTCTATAACAATGAATGTGGATTATCCCAGGAATAGGTCGATATGCAGATCGCTTGTTTCTGTGGGAGGGAGCTTATTCTTGGGGTGTTGAGTCAAGATTAATTTTTACAGAATTTTAATACTATTTTCCACATGTTTTAATGAAACTATATTATGGATGGCATGGGATGACAAAAACAAGTCATGATCCCCACCACCATTGTGAATTAATGTTCTTCAATCTTCCCCAAACCAATGGTTAGAAAACGATTCTTTTTCTATGCCATAGCAGGAAATATGGCACCCCATTGATGTCAGAGGTGTAGATGGTTCGAAGAACGGACCTTCGGAGCAGACTCGGTGATCCCCAGAAAATTGTACTAGCACACCATGACAAAGCACCAATGGGGGTTCTCTGGCCGGCTCAGGCCACAAAAGAGTTGGAGGAGCCACCAATGCTGGGGTCGGAGGCTGGAGGAGGGTGTATGTGGACATCTGACTAACTCATAAGGGAAACTCATGTTGTATGGGACATAGTGTGCTAGAATACGGTCTAGTGGAAACCACTTGTTGGAGGAAGGGTGGATGGATCCCACCTGCCATGTGGAGACGAACCACACACCAAATCAGAATCTTGGCTGGAGTAGACCAACCCACAATGTGGGTTGAACTGGGGGTAACCGAGCTCCAGAGTGGCCCTTTGCATGTGTAACGCCGAATGACATGTATGGGCCAAAAAGTGGGAAAAAACTAGCCTATGGGACGACCCATGTTGGAAATGATAATCAGCTCAATTGTATGGGATGGGCTAGATAAATATGGTTCACTGATCATCCTGATATATTGGACCCATGACTAAACTAGGCTTGTTCTAGTAGTGCCCAATGGGCCTAGCCCAGAATCTAGGAAAGATAGGTCTTTACAGGGACTAACTGGGTTGGGTTGGGTAAGCCGAACTAAGTCGAGTCATGAGAGACCCGCATGATGGGTTGGTCATGTCAGTCTGACCAGGTTGGACTTTTCCAAGACACAACTGACCCCCTATTAACTAAACCTCTAATATAATTCAGACAGAGCACTCGATTGACGACCTATTTGTGGAATTGGAACTCCCAAGATGAGGCGTCTATTTTCGAATGCTCTATGAAAGAATTCAGGGATGTTGAAATACGAAAAATGGAATGAGTAGTGGACTCCACCGGAATCAAGCGTGCTACATGTTGGAATCATATGGCTGGATGAGACACAAATACTACTGAGTAGTTGGCCCAAGTGACCATGCAAGCCTAGAAGACAAGAGACATTGTGTGTATTAGCACAAAGTTACCCCTGTGTTGATCAACTCTAAGAGACCCTGTGTGGATCAGATCCATTATTGCCTACGGATACCACTTATAAGGTACCCTATATGGATAAATTGCAAGAAAAACTATGGGGATCAGCTAAAAGAGGCCATGTGTGGACCAACTATGATATCCTGAGTGGAAAATGGATTTGTGTGACCCAGAAGACCCCTAATACTTATAATGGATCAGTACCTCAGCAATCCTAGGTGATCAGTTTTATGAACAATAATCTTGATTTTCATACTTTAGATTATAAATGAGTGAGATGTCTTTCTTCATGATCATGCTTCGTGGTTTTCTTGTAGATTTATTTGTGTTCTTTAATTTTTTGGCTTTGAAACCCTACTGAGTATTTTGTTACTCACCCCAGCCTAGGATTCACCAGCACTTGTTTTTTCTAGTGCAGAAAACTACCTCCGTGATGGTGGACAGGGTGGCATAGGATATGGTGGTTCTTTATGTGACTTGGTAGGCATGGATTACTTCTACGGCTTTCAGCATCTAATCTACACTTGACCATCAGGTGTGGTTTTTTGAGGACGAAATTCAGAGATCTTTTGTACATAACTGTATTCATTTTCCATTTGTTGGGTTAGTATTTTGGCATAATTGAACAATTTTTTTACCAATACTCAGTGGTTGTTTGTTGAAATTCATGTTTACCATTCCATTTTTCGGGACATGGTTGTGTGTGTTTGCGTACATGTACTCAGGTAAATGCTTCCCACTTACAATTAGATGCCTTTGGTACAAGTTGGAATCCCCTACCCTTCAGGTGGCGGGTTTGGGGGAGTAACAGTACGAGCCTCAAGGGACGAGTCATGACATGGATTATTATTTGAGACAAATTATGTATGGGATAATTATCAATATTCGTTATATTTTAATATTTATAAGAATTCCACACCTCCTCCACTATAATAAGACACTCATACCCCTCACATATTCCTGTCTCTCGATCCAATTGGCTAGGAAATAACCCACCCAAATCTAATACCAGCATCCCTCCCTTTATCATTCGGGCCTCCCTTTTTCTAGAAATCCATCCAAGAAATACCTTTGTTGAAAATTAAATGTATTTACCCAAAGAAGAGGTTACATCCATCGACAAGGACATGGTTTTTAGTTCTTTATCCACCAACATAAATATTATTATTACATTGTAACATAATAAAATATATATCACAAATATAATTTAATTTTTTAAAATTAAATGTTAAAGATAATATCATTAAAAGTTCCACCAAATTTGATATAAAATCATCATTTGTGTGTACGATAGACTACCACCTCAAGAACTGATGTCATCCGCTATTCCATTACCTCATTTCATGGTTGTTAATAATGAGTGAACTAATGTTTTTATGTGATATATATAATATATATGATTTATTTATACTTATTTAATTATTATAAATCTCATTTCATCATGTTTTCCATTTTTTGTAAATATTATAACACTGTTTTGTGGAAATTTGGAGTACCACCCCCTCAGAGCAATGTGATTCATTCAAACATAACATGGAATGAATTAAGGATGGTTTTAATAAATGTATATGATATATATGAAAAAAAATATAATGTAATGATAATATATTTATATAAATGTATTTCATTTACTTTTTTCTTTTAATAAAACAAGAATTTCAAAACAATGTTCATGTGTACGTATGACATACAATCTCCATGAACGGTGTATTACATATCGAATTTAAACTATTTATTGATTTTTATAAATATTTTGGTACATAATTTATATGATATATATACCATGTTTTAATTTTGTTAAATAAATAAATCATTATCTACGTAAGAGGATCATGAATTACATGTCTAATCATTTACAGAAAACATAGCGGATATTACCCAAAACATAAGCTAAACATGGAATTTTTAATAAATTATTAATATAAGATCATAACAAAAATAGATATGGTATGAAATATATAAATATTTTTATATGGTATACATATAATAATATTTTATTTATTTTGAAATATGTTTTACCCTATAAATATAATGTAAGACTTGAAGTATTTTTTTTCTAGTCCGATATTTAATTCTGTGAGATATATGTTATATTCACAAAATGTTTATTTTTTATGGTGTATATAATGCCTTTTGAAATTTTATATCATGAATTAATTTTATTTTAAGATATTAAAATTTTCAATTGATGTTAGTATTTTCCACATCTCATGATTCAATTACTACTCATATAGAAATGTGATTTCTAGTCTCGCTTTTATTTC
Organism: Viscum album; assembly: GCA_963277665.1. Classification (NCBI taxonomy): domain Eukaryota; kingdom Viridiplantae; phylum Streptophyta; class Magnoliopsida; order Santalales; family Viscaceae; genus Viscum; species Viscum album. Next base: position 122,710,321 of record OY728137.1, read on the forward strand.
CACGAGACAGAAGCCACATTCACCACTTTTCTGTTTTTTGTAGTTTATATAAATAAAATGAATGTAATATGTGATAATTATCATTAAATTTATGGTTATTTTTACAACCATTTTATTTTGTCTATTTAATGCGGTTTTACACTCTAAATGATACAATACTGTTTAGGAATATTTGTCTCAATTTTCCATATTTGAGAAAAAGTTTTTTAAGGTACCTATATTCTTTTAAAAGGTGTATTTACTTCCATTTTAAATGTTATGTAATTAATATCCAAATTTTAATGATATTTTCAGATTCATTTAACTTCATTTTCTTACATGGGGTGTTTTATTCGTCGTTACAAAAGTTGAAAGTGTTTATTACAACGATATCATCATTTATTAAGAATATTTGTTATTATGCGTCCATTTATGAAATATTATAATCCATATAACAATAAAACTCATGTATTTTCTTATCCTATTATTATCAATCCATATTCATAAATTATTACTATTTTGAAAATTTTTTAATTAAAAAAATTAATATTCTTTTTATGAAAAATATGACCATATTTCACTCTTCAATCATAAATCAGTCGGATTAAAAAATGCTATTAATTTTGTTATTATGATTTAGAAGTGTTTTTAATGATTTTAAACTATTAAATTGTATTTTTTAAAAATTTAATATTCAAATAAATGAATTTCAGTGATTTCCATGAAATTTTTATAGGTTTGTAACTTTGTTTATAATGAAAATGTTTTTCAAAATGATTTGTTCTTTTAAAAAAATTTATCAAATGTATGAATATATATAACTTAATAATTGTTTTAAATTATTTTTAAATATTAATTTATAGGTTATAATAATTCTTTTAAAAGGAATGGGTTTTTTAAAATATAATTTATTTTAAATTGTTTTAATGAAATGTTATTTTCCTTCATAAATGCTATATGTGATCTTCCAATATCCATATTCAACTAAGATGTAATCATTTGATATTTCTATGATATGTTTGGGATATGATCAATGGACACCAATATTATACTTTCAATTTATGTTTTTGGTTTATGATGGAATGTTTCTTTTGAAACCCATTTTTGATCCATAGATTATACCAATATAAAATGCTTATAAACATCACATCATTACACTGGTTATTATAAAATGAAAAGATTATGAATCCTATATAATTTTAATATATAATAATTTGATAAAATTTATATGATTCCCATTAAATTTTATGGTTTTTATATGATTTTTATGAAATAAATATTTTTTCTTAGGCAATGATATGATGAATGTTTTATTATCTTGTTGAACATGTATGTATGATTTCACTATGTGGTTGGTGGGACCTATATATAGAACCGATTAATTGGTTAATTATAAATGTAATATGATGTTACAGGATACATGGTTTGTATCCCAGGGATGAAAACATGATAGTACATGAGTTTTATCTCTATACAACAAACAAGAGTGTACACCTTTTGTAGCCCAAAGCCTGAAAACAAGAGGGCAAAAAAAATGTATCCAATGACCAAGAATAGGAGGGTACACAGTTTATATCACTATACTAAAAATAAAGGGTTCTATAAGTTTTATACCATGAATTAAAATTGGAGGGAAAATGATTAGTAGCTCATGTCTATAAATAAGAGAGTACATAGGCTGTACCGAGGTCTAAAATTATGAGTTTACAATGGTTATAGCCCAAGCTCAAAAATAATAGGGCACATTGGTTGTATCCCATGTCCATAAATAAGAGGACAAATATTTAGTTAGCCCAATCCCAAAATAGGTATAAGGGTGATTATCCCAAGACTAACATGTTATGAAGGTCTTGGTAGGTAGTATTGAAAAAAGTATTTTTAGTGCTTATGTGTACGCCAAAAAATCTATGTCTTATACATATGTTGTGTTTTAATGTAGTATTATCATTATTCCCTTATGATTAATGGATTCTAGACAAATATTATTTATTTCACGATTCAGGATTCAGATATTTGATATGTAGGGTATGATCTTCTAATGTAATTATATTTTTCTTATACCCTTATGCCCATGTTATGCTTATATATCTGCCTTTTATACCCTTACCAGTCATCTATGATAACCCCTTTATTATGTGGCCATTCCCTAGGTTATGATAAAATGTTCTAAGAAGGTTTTATAATGGGGAATATATTTAAGGGATATTTTTATTATCTTTCACTAGAATAGAGGATTTTTTCCATGTTTCCAAAGACATAAAACTATTAGGGTCTTCAAGCATGTACTTTTGTAATGTTTCTAATATTCATTAAATTTTATGTAATATCCTTGTATGATAACCTCATGTTACTATAAATTGGTAAATGGGTTCCCTTTAAAATTTTACATTGCTTATAACAGACATGGTAATAAATATTCACTACATAACTGGGTAAATTGTGAAATTAAGGTTAAAAATAATGTGGCAATGCTTAAAAAATATGTGTAATGCCAGAATTATTTCTATTTTTTTAGTTTATTAATTCAAAAAAATTCATAAAAAAAATCATTTTGGAGTTATTTATCTTTTATAAATATAATTATAAAGTAATGGAAAATTCTGAAATGTCATTCTCTTACTTTTAATTTCTAATATACATTCACATATGGATATGAAGATGTTATGAATTAATATATGTTTCTATTTTGAATATAAAATTTTTATTTTATAGTGTTATTTTTTTAATTTTTATTAATTGAATAATTTCCATAAATTATTAATAAATTCCGACATAGTTATTCTACAAGAAGTAGAAAACCCAATGTAAATAATTTTAAAAACCTAAAAAGTAATTTTTTTTCATAAATTTTAGAGTAAAATAAATTTTATGGATTATAATAATTCATAATTGATTGTAAAATAACTTATATTTAAATTAAATACATAAATTGATGCTTTCAAAATCACAATATATGAATATTTATTATAATAGATAATGATATTTTGTGTTACCTAATATATTACTAAATTATTTTAAAATCATCAAAATAATAAATGAAGAAAATTTTGAAGTGATATGGACTAAAATTAAATCCATTGTCTATTTCGATGAAATTTATACCTTTGATGATAATTTATAATACTTTAATATTGAAAAATTTTTTAACATGGTTCATGTTAATATTGATCTACAAATGGTGTAAATCGAAAGACAATGTTTAAAATTCCACATAATCATCACCAAATTTTATAGGTTTTATGGAGTTATTCCATATAATTTCATATATTTTAAATTTTTTTTTCATGGGGAACATTAATATTTAAAATAAGTTATTACATTTAAGTCATATAAATAATTCCATGTGTTTCATTTATTCATTGTTATATAAACATCCTCTCAATTATTACTCCCATCACCTTGATCCACATAGATCAAAAAAACTATAAAAACACTTTCAATAATAATTATCCATGATAATTATGTTCATGTATCCTAAAACCACAATCCTTAGGATCCTCCTGAAGAGATTTAACTGGAGCTTATTTAAAGGGAAGGTAATTATATAAACTGAGTGTTTTCATTTTAAATATTATTTGAACTCCTTCAATTCTATCATATGAATTAAAATAAATAAAACCAGACAAGTCATATATTTATATGTTAATGCGATGATGAAATACCATTTCTCCATCACCTTTTCCATCAAACAGGGAACTATACCATTCCTCATGTGTATGTGTAGACCACAACCTTGTGAACGAAGGTATTTTTTTCTCATGTATAATTTTCATTGATATTTATTATGTTTATTTATGGAATATATATGATATCAATGAAACATATATTATTCTTTAAATATAATGTAGTACTTTCCTTCAAACCCTTATACCCATTAAAAATTCTAAATTCTTCCATGTTTATGTGAAGACTACCATATCTAAAAATGATGGGATTCATTCTTCAGGAAGTCATTTAATGTATGATTATAAAATTATTATTTATAGGTTAAAAAATAATTTCTTTCTATATTATCAATCTATAGATTATTGGACAATAACCCATGTGATCATAGTCAAACTACAAAAAAAATTATTTTAAAATTAACATCCTCAAAACATTGCACATAAATTTTATTGATTTAAAAAAATATATAAGGAAGAATGGAAAATTTAATATAATGAATAATAATAAATCAATACACCTAAAAACTTGTCCAACAAATTTATAAAAAAAATATAAATTTATTTTACCAAAGATAAAGTTTGTATGTGGTGAGGCAGTAATGAGGATATGGGTTTCGTAATTAAGTTAAATTTAATTGCGTTATATTATCTCTTCATTGTCTATTTGATGTCATGGTTTTATTTTGAAATGAACTCTTAGAATTTTATTATATATTTTCAATTTTATTATATGGATTTAAATCAAATTCACATAGTCACATCACTAATTATATCTCACATAAATGTTTCTATCATTGTAATTTTTTCTTATATCGCTTTTTCATCATTAAGAGATAAGCCTTATTCACCAATATATTCATTTTTATGGTGTTTATAATTATTTTTTTTAATTTATATAATTAATATATTTATATTAATCGTATTTGATATTTTATTTGAAGATATTTCATTTCAGGATTTTGTGATTCCAATGTTACCAACATTGTAATAGTTTATTATATAATATAAATTTAATTTTTCATTTTTACTATATAAAATTAAAATAATGAAATTTAAAACATATTTCATTTTTAAAATCCATATTTTTTAATCTTTAAGAGTAATATATGAAGTTTACATTTATTCCATTCATTTATATCTCTTTGGTATTGAAGAGGGTCAAAAAAAGTTCTTAAGAAAATTAGTCCTTAATTATATTTTAGAGGATAGAATTTTATTCCATGCACATGCCCTTATAATTAATCATATAGAAGATATTACCTGTAAATGAAATTTTATAAAATATTCATTTTTGTTAGTTTGTATAGTATCTAATTTTTTAAAAAGGAATCATTATAAGGAATCCTTTTTGGACATCTTGATTTTGAATATTAAAAAATGTTTAAAAATATTATTCTTTATTAACATATATTTTATGATCATATTTTCCAAACATCATAGATATACATTAGTTTGAAAATTAAATTATAATTTTTAATGTTAATATTCAAATTAATATTTTACTGTAATATTTTATTTAATTATTTAATTTTTAATAAGTTATTTTAAAATAGAAAGTGATTATTTCTCAAAAACTATTATAGAGATATTTTAAAGGTTTATTTAATGATAACATAATTTGATGTAACATATGATTAGATGGAGATAACATTCAATTGTTCCATTTTTATTCTTAATCTATAGGAATTATGATTGTGATGATAATTAGATTGCAAAACCCATTTATTTTCCACCGGTTATTCTATAATGTTATTATTATTGCATTGTAATTTTTATTTGATGAGGGCGGTCATAATAACATAGACTTGTGATTAATCATTATGTATCATGATTCTAAACTAGTTTTTTTTTGTAAAGTTCATAACTCTTTATGAAATATTTAAATGGATGTTTTCCTCACTGGTAAAATAACAATGTTCTAAATTATACATTTAACCACTATGAAATCATTGACTAATGTCCATATGTTTTTTCAAATATTTATGTTACCTAAATATATGATTAAAACTCATTAGGTTGCTTATATTCAAAAAAATTATCATCATTTTTTCTTACCATATTAATCGAAAAATATTTATTTTATGATACCTTCTACTATAAACATTCCATTACTTATCATTTAAGCACACACATTTATTTGGCTTCATTTCCCGATGTTCCTTTAAATTTTAAGAAAATTGATATGTAATAATTATTATGTGGAATAATAATTTCCCAAATAAAATAATATATTTAATTTTATGTTATTAAATCTATTGGGATTTTAATTTTTATCCATTTTTCAGAGATTAATAAACTATTTGATTCCTTGGGATATAATTATTTATATCAAGTACGAAAATAATATGTAAAACACAAAATCTAGGCTACTTGGATAAATGATTTTATAGTTTGTATCAACAGAATTTCAATATGACCCTTATGAAAAATATTTAGGAATGTATATATTAGAGAACAAAGCCTTATGATAGATATTAGTTGTACATAAAAGTATAGTGTTAATTTATAAATTTTTGGTAAATTAGTGATTTTTTTGTTTTCCAAAAATATAAATAACTATATTTATTCTGGTATATGGAAGTGGATATAACACAAATACACAAAGGGGTAAAATCACTAAAATTGTAATATTGGTTATCAAATAGGATGTCACCAATTCATGATGTGTGGGATAATGACTACACACTTAGACATACAATCCTAAGGGATAAACTTTTGTCATTTAACATTTTCAAAATTTACCATTATAATGAATGAGATTATATATTATATGAAATCATAAGATATTTCATAGGGAAAAAGGATAAACCTAATATGTAATGGTTTAATAAATTTACAGTTGATCATTAGTTTAAATTCATACATAACATTTTTTTGGCTTTTTATTTTAAGAGTTAATGATTGTTAAACATATTTTGGGTGGCATTTATTATAATTCAACCATTGGGAATAGTATGTATTTTATTGATAAGTTTATTTCATTAATAATTAATTTATTTTTTTGTAAAAATTTTATTGAATTTATTGATAACCATAGTGGTTAATAAAATAATTAATGTTGAGGTAAATTTAGGTTATTTAAATTTAATATAATATTTTTTATTTTATATATCACCATGGGATAGAAATTTTATTTTATGACTATGTAGATAATATTTTCTTAGAAAATGATCTCTATTTTTTTGTGAACAATCTATGACCCTCATAGAATTTTTTTTGTTTGGGTGAGATTTCATTATAGGGATAATGATTGAATTATGTTTTGGAAAAATATATGTCTTTTACAGTTTTTATTTTGATTTTGGTTATTTTGTGAAATTCTTAGTTTATTGTAGATAATATATTATTAGGGTATATATATAATTTTCTATTTGACTTTGTGAATGATTAATTTTATTTGAAGAAATATTTTTTTATCATTTGGGAATAATATGCTATAAAATCAATAAAATATTTTGGTTTAAATTACGTCCAGAATATTTCGAAGAGTTTAAATATTATTTGAACTGGGGATATTTTTAAGTAACTATATGATATTAATTTAGTATTTCTCAATTTATTTTTTATTCATAAGGGTTTATATCTCATCTTGTGCTATTATTTTTTGATTTTTAATTGGATTTAGAAATGATGAATAAATATTTAGCAATTTTGGGATCATATGATCCATTAAAATTTAATTGTAGTTCCGTAGGCATGAGATAATAATCTTAAATTATAATTTTATAGAGTATTAGATGATATAGAAGTAGAAATTAATCAATGAAATCCCTAGAGAAAATTTATTTCTAGTGATATGGAAATAAATCATATATTTATATATGTATTTCTGTTCCCAATAATTATAGTAAAAAAAACATTAAATAATATTTTTATCCTTTTCTCTAATTTTCAATGAATTGATGTCCTCAATTATAGATACAAATTTATTGTTAATTGCTGATTAACAGTCTCTTGATAATGTTCTCTATAAAACTATATTTTTTAGAACATTCAATTTCTCCTCTATTTCCATATTATCGCATCCCACTATTGTTATCCTTATATGGGAATCTGATCATGTGATATTTGAGGTAAACACATGTTTCCCACATCCACGTTTTAATGGATACTTTTTTCCCATTGTACATAGTGGGTTTTGAACACAGGTATTTTTAAATATTGATACCTTGATTACATATATAAATAATATGATGAAATAATATATTTATTGGGGAGGGGAATTTTTCACACTATAAATTTTGCTTTAAATAATTATAATTATGATATCTATTGTAACATGAAACACCATTATTTATGTGAAATAGATGTCAAATAAAAATATTATTATTTAAAAGTTACTATGATAAATTAGTCATCAAAATATTATGAAAGAATAAAAACATTTTTTCTTTGAAAAATTTATATTAATATTTTATGTAATACACATTAATTTATTAATCCATTGTAAATAAGTAATTATTGATGGTAAATTCATCTTAGGATATTAAAATATAGTTTTTTTGAAAAAAAATTATTGATTTTTATGAGGGATGTGATAATTAATTTCTACATATCTTAGATTTTTTTTGATAAATATGATAATTTATTGAAATTATAATATTAAAATTATTTTAGGGGGAAAATTGAGATTTTATTTAAATTTTTTATTATATTGTTAATAGTAAAAAATACATTATTTGTAAATCTATCATTTATTTTCATTAAATAACATAATTACAAATAATCCTTATGTTTTTAATTTGATCACAAAGATACTAAATAGTGATTTAGTTAAAAATAATATAATTAATCAACATTGAATCAGTAGTAACCTAGGAATCTCGTACAATGATATTAAAAATTCTTTTATGAATATTAATCAAATTACCAACCACATGTCTGAGGACTACAATAGAAACATTTGATTGGAAAATTAGTACTAAATATTCTAAAAAGTAAAAAGATATCAAATGTTTCGAAAAAATATCTTCCCATTTAGTACTCTTTATCAAAATTCCATAAAATAATTTTTTCATATCCGTGGAAAATGAAACATAAGAAATTGTGATCTTAAATACCCACTATGTGTAAATTAGGAAAATAATTAAGCATAATAGGGACACAAGGGTGTGAAAACATGATTATAACATATTAAAACAAAACATTCATATCAAATATTATAATCCTGATTCATTGAATAAATAATGACATTATATAAGACAAGAATAATAATTATGTCAAATAACATGAACTGTGAATGAATAAAATTATCATAAGAAATAGTTCTATGGTATAAAAATATGTATAGATACGCTTTTTTCAATGATACCCATCAAGAAATTCACAACATCTTTGGTTTGGAATTAACAACCACATACCTATTTTTGGATTGGTATGACCTCCTATGTACCCTCTTTTGGGCTTGGCCTACCACCTGTGTACCAACCATTCAATAAAGGGCTAAACACATGTCTACCCTGATTTTCAACCTTGTAATGACATCAAATTAACCCTTTGATCTCATAGAACAATTATCATTAACTAATGAATTTGAGTGAGATTTAGGTCCCACTAGTCTCATAATGGAAATCATATATGTGTGTACCAAAATATCATGAATAATTCATCTTATCATAAACCATGAAAAGTAATGGGATTCATCAAAATTTCATCATATAAAAACCTAAATAAATTATAAAGACATGATAAGCATTTCATTATTTCATTATAGCATATCCAATGGAATAAAAAGTGAGTTTCATAATAGTTTTATCCTAGTATAACCCATGGAGAATGAAGTGGGTTTCATGAAAATTGATGGATGGTATAACACGTGGAAGTAAAATGTGTTTTATAAACATTATTCAATCACACAAATAAAAAAATATATAAAATAGTAAGAATGATATTATTGGATCATTTACCTAGTAATCCATAGTTAATATCAATAAATTTCATATTTCATGGAAAATAATTTTGATCGAACATTTATAATATTTCATGAGTAAAATAACAATTCCACATTGAAAAAAAACATCTAAATAATATTTTTGAATATATATTTTAATTTTTAAAAATATATTACATATAATTTAATATTTAAATAAAATAAGTGTCCGGATGTTAGGACGTTTCTTTGAATTCCATCATATTAAAACATACATTCCTTTCACATTTTTGGTAAAAGAAAAGCATGCATTGTTTGGGAAATTACATTAATATTATTTCAAAATATTTTTTGAAAAAAGTAAAAAATGGTTACAAATTTCCTTTAAAATCACACAACAAAAATGAATCATTTCTGGAATCATTTTTAGAAAACATCATTTAAAATAAATCATAATACTGGCTTAAGATAGAAATAAAAATAGATTTCCTTAAAAAAATTCTATAATTTTTTTGGGTACCAAAGAGTGGAAAGTTGTAATATTACTTTAAAATATTCAAAATAAAAAAATTATAAAAAAATTAATGTCTTTATATATAGATAGATTATAATATATATATCATCTCGAGCATAATCGTTGAAAATCCTATGAAACAGTGAGGTAGTAAAATGAAATAATTACCACGTTAGTATCATTAATTACAAGCACTATAAAAAAATAACGCATAAATGAATATTTTAATACCATTACAACATATATACTCATAATATAACATATCATTGTGTAGTATATATACATCATAGAAGAAGATATTTTTATATTACAACTTATATCCCCAATAAAGAATACGAAGACAAAAATCCCTTTATTATTTGGTAACATTTGAACTATAAACTCCATGAATGAGAGGTCTAAATTTTATATTTAAATTTCCATAATGTTACATATAATTTTCATAATATTTATTCATGAGAAATATATATAACATATAAATGAAATAGCTGGTGATTAAGAAACATGTCTTAAAAAAGTTAAAATTGATACATAAATCCTTTACTACATTAATAATCATTTGGATTCTATATCGCAATAATGAATAAATACTAATTAAATTTTTTTTCATTAAAATAATGATATTAATGATACAACAAGTCAAACAGTAAGTATATAAAACACACCAAAGAAACAAGTTGTGTATTTTAATATTGGTCACAGAAATAAATGAGATACTTGAACTCCTTTACCCTAAGTCTTGACATCCTTCATATATGTTCAAAACATTTCATAATATATATATATATATGATTATTAAAATTATATATTAAAACCATATATATATATATTCATCATTTAATATATTATATTCATATGTGCATATATAATTAGTTTATTAATAATGTCATGTTAAAGTCATGTTTTAGGGAATAACAACTTTGTTTTTCATGTATGTTTGGATTTTTTATTTCTGGTCCAATTGAATTCATAATATATAGATAATATACATGATTTTTAACATGATATAAATATCATATATACTCAATATATATTAAAATGATGATTTCATGATTTTAAATACACTGTTCATGAAGATGATAGGTTGTAAGTATGCGGGAATGGTGTACCCATTTTCATGATGTATTGATTGAAACATTGTTAAATGATATAGTAAATAAATAATAAATTTTATATCATATATAGAATATATTTTAATCAATACCATAATTATTATATTTTGTGAAAATTGTTAAGGAATCAGGTAACTTCATGGGGTGGTAGTCTTCCATACTCACGGGTGACATTTTTGTATTCCCCCAAAATGTAAATCAAGATGGTAATGTGTGATATAATAATAAAAAATAATAGTACTATTATATATATAATATATAAAAAAATCATTATTTCCAATTGTAAAAATTGGCAATTAAATAATGAATGACATCGGGTTGCGATGTGGTATTCCAATGTACACATGAACGATGAATTCACAAACAATTTGATGGAAGTAGAGATGGTTGTAGGTAATGATATACAACAAATATGTAAGATAATGAGGTTTTTATTCCACCATTGTATACTAACTATTCAATGAGTTGGGGTAAAAAATAAAAAAATATATCTCATTGATGAATGTTACTTCCTCATTGGGTATCCTTAATAGGTGTACACCAAAATACATATAACGAGTATTTTGGTAACAAATAATGCTAATAGGACTAGAGGATGTACTTTAGTAGTGGGAATATTTATGTAATTTTCCAAACCAAATGGGTTTGAAGGTGTTAGTAGTAAAGGATAAAGGGTGGCCTTTTACAAGGGAGGTGAGTAGCACCCTTACATTTTATTAAAGAACGAATTATAGAAACGTTTTTCTCAAGTATTAAGGATAATATGTTGGTAAATTCTAAAAAAATAAGGGATTAGATCTAACTAAATCTAGAATAACTGTTTGGAAATTTTTGGATTAATTTAACCCTAATATTTTTAGTTTTATTGTCATGATGCAGCCCTCCCAATATACCCCTCCTAGGATGGAAATGTAGAAAAAGAGATAATAACCCCCTGAGTCTTTCCTCCAGTTGAATACATAGTGGTTCCAACACCCAGGGTAAAAAATATCAAAAAATTTGTGGCATTACCCTTTTATAGTAACCATGATTGGGAGAAAAGATGTAACAACATCAAAAAAACTCCAGGATATGTAAATAAAAGAACCTAGAATCCATCATATATGCATGTATAAAGTAAAAATACTAGAAATAAAATGAAAACCTCTAATATAAATACCAATGTAGCAATGCTATGTAGAAAAATGACAACTCACCCAACGTCCAATATCTTAATGACCAGAATGGTCCCAATAGTCCTTATGGAGCCACTACTGGAAATAACACCTATACCCATGGTTTAAAATTGTGGGTATAGCCCTTGAAACCGTGGGTATACCCAATACCCATCGTTTTTTTAACCGTTGGTTGTAGTGCCGTCGCAATAGGTCTATACTAGCAATTCTTTGAAATCAAAGGGTATATACTAGGATAAATTTATAATACCCACTGTTCATTGAACTATGGGTATAGATGTATACACATGGTTTTATAAACGTGGGTATACTGATTTACAACAGCGCCATAAATTTCCCACGGTTCATTGAACCGTGGCTATAGGCAGGTCCCATACAGCAGAGCAGCTGCACCTCGCTCTACAATTCTGCACCTCTACGATTCTGCACTTATAAACATTATACTCCGCTAAACATTCTGTACCTAAAAATAGAATATAAGTTTATACATGGATCTTTACGACACCAAGAAGCCAACAATTACCCATGAATCATCATGAATGAAAACCCAATGAAAGAAAGATTAAAATCCACAAAATATTCTACATCATTGAGGAAAGTTATTCAACACCTTTCTGAGCAAAAATGTTACTTTCAAGGTCTAAACATCCAATAATAAAACCTTATACTTCTACCCTAGTATAAGAAATCCATTAATTGATTCCAAGGTACAAAACAAAGGGTATTCACTACCCCAAGTATAGCATCACTTATCCTGGATATACTAGCCTCAATCATACATGAATGACCCATAAAAATCCCATTTACATATGTTGATATCCAAACCAACATACCTTTTAAAAAGATCACGTTTTTTATTTTAAAGGTACATGACTTGTACTCCCCCTCTAAAGGACCTACTGCATCAAAAAAGGCCTCATCCATAAGATTTTAAACCAAAATCATAGGACTCATATGGGTACACAAACATGTACATAAAAATGAAGGCATTGTTCTAGAAGTTCCATAGAATCATCATGTATTTTATTTAGTGTTTTAACATATTCATTCTAGAGTGACTGGAATGAGACCCTTTATTCTATCATCGGGCCTAGTGAACCATGATCTTCTAAGTGGAACCTGACCCATTTCAGTGATAGTTCTCTAATTTATATTTTTTAAGGGTTAAATACATGATCCTCCCCACCCCACTGCCTAGCACTCCCCCTGCCCAGCCCTCCCCCCTATCAAGCCCCTCCCCTACATCCCCACTACCCAGCCCTCCCCCTCCCCCCTGCCCAGCCCCTGCCCAGGCCTAGTGAACTAGGAGTATCCAAGAGGAACCTGAACCATTTCAATTATATTTCTCTAATTTAAATTTTGTTATGGTTAAATACGTGATCTGCCCCCTCCCCCCCCAGCCCAGCCCCTCCCCCTCCCTCCCCCCAGCCCAACCCTCCCCCTCCCCCTGCCCAGCCCTCCCCCTGCCAAGCCCTCCCCCTCCCTCACTGCCCACCCCCTCCCCCTCCCTCCCCACTTCCCAGCCCTCCCCCTCACCTTGCCCAGCCCCCCTCTCCCTCCCCTATCCCCTACGCAGACCCCCTCCCCCTCCCCCTGCCCAGCCCCTGCCCTGGCCTAGTGAACCAAGAGCTTCCAAGAGGAACCTGACCCATTTAAATGATAGTTCTCAAATTTAAATTCTTTGATGGTTAAATACATGATCCTCCCCATCCCCCCTACCCAGCCCCTCTACCTCCCTCCCCACTAGAAACCCCTCCCCCCTGCCCAGCCCCTCCCCCTCCCTCCCCACTGCCCAGCCCTCCCCCTGCCCCTTCCCATCACTCCCCCTGCCCAACCCCCCTCCCCCTCCCACTCCCCCTGCCCATCCCCCTCCCACTCCCCCCCCCCCCCGGCCCAGCCCCTGCCCATCCCCTCCTTATCCCTCCCCACTGCCCAGCCCTCTCCCTGAATCTCCCTTCATGAAATATGTAGATACATGACATGTTTTATTTGGATGCAGACCCAACCAGGTAAGGTACTGTAACTTTTATAAACCATCCAAAAAATTTGATAAGGTACTACAACTCATTGTATTACAGACCAGATTATAACAGAAAAAAATCTAAAATCGGGTGTCCAAATAAATATGATCCATTAAGGTATGTTTATTTAAAGTAATACAACTCACTGTAATAAAAAATAGATTATAACACAAGAAATACCAGTCAAACTCGTGAAGAATGTGATTATCACTGTATAATTTACTTCTTGAGGTGTAAACAATATAAACTACCATACATCCAATCCTGTTGAAGAGTTTGTTGGGAAAAAAATACTTTCATCAATCTTTGTTGAGACATAAAAGATACAAATATCTTATGTTTCTTCTCCATGCTTGTAAATTGAAGGAATTCATTCAATCAGTCCATGCACATTCACCAATATTTCGGTTCATCGCTATACTGGGATGAGAACAATCAAAGTATGTCTAGAAACTCTTAGACATGACCCAAAAAAATCAATATACAGTGGACTCAATAGTGAAAACCTATCACCTTCACTCATATGTTGGATGAAACGGAGGTTAAATCCATGATTTTACTACCAATAACCTGCTTTCTTATAGTGTGTAAATGCAAATGAGAAATGATGCATGGTAGGGAGGTTAATTCCATAATTTTAGGAAAACATACATGTTGTAAAGATTTGACACTTATTAGTGCATGATTTCCTTGATCTCTTCATGTACAGAGTGAGTCACCTGCAATATATAAATAAAAATAATCAATATTCTTCTTAAAATATGAAGTGCGTAATAATGTATGAAAAAGTATTATGCGAAGGGAAATGTTGCAAATTGTCTAGGAGATTATTTCAATGATATTGTGAGAAAATACCTATTTTGGGGCGATCAACACATCAACAAAGATTTGATTGAGTAGAAATAGTTGACAACTATAGATGAGGATAGAAATCACGATCTTAAGGGAATTAGGGAATGATATGGAGTGAATCTGGAGGGTTTCTGACTAAAATTCTTCAAAGGAGTAGGAACTACGGGCAATGTATGAGGAGATGAGGAAATTTGGGATGATGAACCGTAGTACATGATGAAAAAAATAGTGAGGAATACGCCTTCAGTTTTTTGTGGGTACTGGCTATGAGAGGGGAAATGAAAGTGACAACCCTAGGTGCAATGACGAAGAGGAAACAACAGTGTGAACCATAAGAGGGGCGCCGAAGGCGAAATGAAAGCAAGATTCGTAGGAATTGCGATGGAGGTAAAATAGGTGCACGATTCACTGATGAAGGTGGAGGCGGAGACGAATGTCTTGCGACAGATGAAATGAACCCCTAATATGGAGGGAGGAGTCGAGGATGGATTCCTGAGGGAAATGGGAACACGGTCGACGGATGCCCGATTTTGGAGAAAGCAATTTGTTTTGGATGGTGACGTGGCTGCCTAATAAGGTGACAGGTAAGCTGGAAGAAGCCTGTTTCAGTATAGATCATAGATATATGTGTTTCATATATTGTGTATTAAATGGGTGAGGGTAGTGTTGTGTATGTCTAACCGAGAACTGAACAGGTTGCAACTTCTATAGCTCATAAGAGATAAATAGGGATATTATCGTGTTTAAAATGGATAGTTTGGCCTTATATACACTGGATATTATATAATGTGGTTTAATGGATTGATGAGAATGATATCACATGTTTTAATGTGGTGATTCCTTTGATGTGCTAATTGATTCACTTATTTGGGAACATGATGAGTAAAAATCCACCTTACTATGAGTGACATTTACAACTGGGATTCTAAATATAGAGAATCATTTGTATTATGCATATTATATTGACCATTATAAAAGGTGATGAAAAATGTGTGGAAATAGGCTATTAGAGATGTTTCTCATTGTGGTTACTGAGGCCATTGAGGATATGTGTACAATGTTCAGGTCCCATGAATTTGTTTTGATCCCCAGTTTTTTGGTGGTATCCTACAGATTTAAGTGACATAGGGTAGATGATGATAATGATAATTGATACAAAGGAGGATACAATGTATTAGGCTATGATTGGAGTGTGTGAGACCACTATATTAGAGTAGGATTCTCACTGTATCTATGTTATAGTTTGGTGATGATTAGTTAGTCATGGTAAAGAACATGAGTCACTGTTTGTTGAGTTTTGTTAGGATATTGATCTAGTTGTTGGTAAAAAGTTTTTAAACCTAGGTTTTTTGTGATATAATACATGGATGTGTCATTAGGGAATCATGATTTATACATAATGGTGATAATTTATGAGTTGGAATGTGATTCAAAGTGAAATAAAATTATATGAAAGGTTGAGGGAACTTCTGGTATGATATATTAGGTCTGTATATTCCCACATTAGTATTGTACAGGGTCAGGTAAAGTCTCACATAGGGGTAGTTAAGAAAAACTAGAAGAAGTAGTGAGGTATTTTGATTGTTTATTTTTGTTCTTATCATACACTTATAGGTTATTATCAGTGAATTCAAAAACTGGTGTGAGTTATCAGCGAGATTGATTTCAATGACAAGTTTTTTTCACATAAATAAGATCTTGAAGTCATCAAAGAATAGGAAAAGGATAGCTACAAAACAAGTGCCAAGTCACAGCAATGTGGATATGAACAATTTGGCCATCGTCTCTTGGGGAGTACACTGAGGGGAACCTTCAACATCAAATGACAGGAGTATGCTTTGAATGTAAGTTGAGGAGAAGCAAATAAAATGCAAAAAACAAAAAATGACCATATCATTGGCAAAGGAATTTACAACTTCCAAATATCAAAAGGAGGCCCTTTTAGATTTTTTGTTGGCGGTCCCAGCATGAGCATTGTAAATAGCCCATTTCTTGTTGAAGTGGCTACTCTGGGCGGTTTTATTAACATCCACCTCACCCATGCACTTGCTTTGTGTTTCCTGCGCACCCTTCAAGAACACTTTCTGCTTCCAGAATGTTGATTCACTCTGCATACCACCTACTAATTACATATAGTATGAAATTATTGAGTTTAGTATAAAAGAAGATAAATAAATGTTGTTAATTCATAAGAGAGTTGTGCAGATAATTATGATGGTGACCTGAGCATCCAAGTCAAGGTTCACTTCTTCTACTACACCTTCATATAGAGGGTTGTTATGCAAAACAATATTCACTACCTTGCGCAGATCTTAAATAGTCATCCTGGTGAGGGCAGCAACAATTATATTTTTTATCTTCAGTTTACATCTTCCTACAACAATATTCTTGAATATATATTCAATTAGAATGCAGTCATATTGAGAACTGGGTCAATTTATTTATGTGCATAAATTGAAGAATGCTGAATTCTTATATTATTCAAATTTCATTTTTTTATTTCTTGTTAATCCCAAGAACATCATCCACAATATGAAAATACACAGAGGATCAATATGTAATATGGAAATCCCATACCATATTTAAACTAGTAAATCTTGAAATTTATAAGGAAGAACAATGAACACTTTGGTACATTCCATTATATTCCTGGCCAGCCCCTCCTCCCCCCCAGCCCTACCAACCCTCCCAACCCTGCACTGCAGCCCCCCCAGCCCTCCACTGCACCCCCCTCCCAGCCTTCCCCTCCCAGCCTTCCAATGCAGCCCCCCCCCCAACCCTCCCAGCCCCCTCCCCCTCCCCCCAGCCCACCCCCCCCCCTCCCACCCCCCCTCCCAGCCCTCCACTGCAGCCCCCCCCAGCCCTCCCAAGCCTCCCATCCCTCAACTGCAACCCCCCAGCCCTCCACTACACCCCCTCCCAACCTTCCCCTCCCAGCCCCCCCCCCCCTCCCAGCCCTCCACTGCAGCCCCCCAACCCTCCCAGCCCCCCTCCCAACCTTCCCCTCCCATACCCCCCAACCCTCCATTGTAGCCCCCCAGCCCAAGCCTCCCCTCCAATGCTAAATCCAAGATTTGATGGTGAGATAATAATAAATACACCAAATAATAAAAAAATATATGGAATGTTAAAATCAGCTAAATATTTGACAAATAACACCCATGATGAAAACATAATCCAAAATGAATTTCATTGCATAAAGAAATTCACTTAGAAGCAGTCCACCAATACAAAAAAAAATTAAACACCAATACAAGTCTCTATTATAAGTCAAAAATGGAGGGGATTAATATCCCCCATCTCCATAATCATCATCCACATGTCTAGCATCATCATCATCAAAAATAACATCGACAACAACATCATCACCAACTGCACCATCAACATCATCATTAGAAATCTCATCATCAACAACATCATCAACAACAACCTTTCCATCTCTATCACCACAATTGTCATCGCCACTAGGACCGGCATGGGAATCACGCGAGGCATTATTTAAAGAGCACATTGATTACATACATGAATGAAAAGTGGCACAAACCTCTGATGGTAGTGACTGACTCAAAACTGACAGAGCTTTCATGAAATGTTCATTCATTAGCTTACTTTTTTCACGCTCCTCTAATTCTATTTTCTTTGTCACAGCTAATTCAGCATGTGCACTTTTCAACTCAGAGGCCTTAGAGGAGTATGATTATGACCAATACCTAGAGGGGGCAATGTTTTTCCTGGTCTACAATGGACTATTCTTGGATGCTCGACACCTAACACCTAACTCAAATAATAATTTGGCACTAAGTTGTTAGCTTCCTTCTCATCCATGGCCTCCAAGGTAGACTGTTAAAATTATAAACATATTAAATTATGAATTTCATTTAAATGTTTTAAATATAAATAAACAAACTTACAATTTTATCTTGTGTTTGTGAATTAACTGCAGTTCCATCATTTTTTTCCTAATGAAGAAGAATAATTTGGCATGAGGTATATGACCTTCAATGCCCAATTCAACTTACTGCATATGAGAAGTGAAAAAATTTGGATTACAACCATATATGATAAATGCATAAAATTTGATTGAGGTGAGTTGCAACAACTACCTACAAACATTGAGGTAAATGACAGTCATAACTGAATGGTGGTTTTCTGAAATGGTTTTCAGAAATGGTTTTCTAAAGTGGGTTTCAAGGAAATATACTACTTGTTTAGGAAAAATAGACAAGCTTTCTCCGAGTATAAGATTTAATTTCTAGGATACATGGACTAACCAAGGGAATTCAATAATAAGTTATGATGACATGTTATAAATAAAGGCATTATTTTAATTCAGATGAACATACCATCCACTTCTCTTTGTCAGGCATTGTAGTGCGCCCCAATGTGTGTAGATATGTCATTTCATTTTTTTTTTGCTGACACTTACTAAGAAAAAAATAATAATATAAGTAATAAAAATTAAATTTTATATAAAAACCATTAAAGATGGGTAGTACCTTATATTGTTCAGTATTCCAATGTACGATCATTTTTTGATATTGACTCTTTGGACCATCAGGGTTTGTGGGTACACCCTCTAAATCAGTACCCACTCTGCTCCTCCAACCAATATGTAACTCATACTTGTATGACCTCCAATACTCTACAAGATCACTCAACATGGAACCTTTGGCAGCCTCAACGTTTGGAAAGTTAAATCGATTCTGCAACGAACATGTTATGTCATATAAATACATTAATAATATAAATATAAATTTATAAAATTTCAGTACCCATATCTGCGCCCATGCCCTATCCATGATGTCAGCACTGATATGTCTCCATATGACCGGTTCCCCTGGAACAATATCATGATATTTGGCTAAAGTATCCATGAAAATTCTACACTCCATAGAATTTTTACCTACCATTTGATTTTAAGAATTGTAATCCACCATAATATGAGTTTCATGATTCTAGGCATCCTGCATTTGAGTGCACACACATCGCCTACTAGAAGATCACACTAAATAAGATAATATGTTAAAAGAGAATATTCAAGTTACAATACAATTTGAAAAAAGTAAAATGCTATAATTTGAAACATTTATAATAAAAAAACCTGATGCAGGCTCTTGAATAGGCTGTGAGGTATCTGTGGACTGTGATGGATTAGCATCCTCTGAAGGAAGTATCTGTTCCACTGCATGCTCTGGCTGATCATCATGAACATGAGTGGAAACTGAAGGAACAGACTCATTATGTGCAAGATGGATGGTAGGAAAAGGAGGTGGCATAGACATGCCAGAATATGCATAGTAGGTCTGGGGATACATGATTGGATATGGAAATTGTGTAGGTGAGAACATCAGTTGAGTCAGCATGGACATGGAATGAGAAAGAGAGGGTAAATGGGATGATGATGGCGGCATGTATGGGAACATCCCAGGGGTCTCAAGCGAAGGGTGGACATGTGGGGTAGATGGGATGTCCAATAATGGGTCAGTGTGGGGAGTGGTAAGATGGGAGCTCCTCCAAGGTCTAGGAGGATCCCTGTTCGGTCCCATACTGGGAAGAGGAAACTCTGGAGTTATTTGTCCCAAAAAAAATTGATCAAAAAAATGAACTTGATATTTTATGTAATGAAGAAGTTAAATATTAGAATTAATATACTCACTGAAGACAACTCGCGCTCACGTCTAACAGGATAAACATCAAATAATCTCTTCTTGTGAGCTTGTGTAGTTTTCTTAATAATCTAAATAAGAATGAAATAAATATTTTTTACAAAAAATTTTACAAATCATACATACAACTTTAAAAATTTCATAACATCTTTCAGTAATGATAATTTAAAACCAATGTATACAATTTTTAAAACCACATTTTAAACCCAGTTTTCTAAATTGAATGAAATATAATTAAATGAAACAAAACCTAACATTACTAAAACATACATATCATTCCAAAATAAAATTAAATTAATGTAATTATGTTATTACCAACCTGAGAAACTCATGTCAAGGTAAACTAAATGAACTCTGAATATATATGGTTTCTTTTATATATTACCCTCCACTACCTCAAGTTCAACATCATCTCTCACAATGAGACAATTTGGGTCATCAAATACAATATTTTGGCTAACACAGATGGGGGCATCAATGGAGACAATTTCATCCCCAACATCATGAAAAATATTTCTTGGGATTACTTCATTAATGACACTATTATCAGGTTTCAGATGATCTTTCACATAAAACACTTGTTTTTCCATTGATACAAAAATGTATGGTTCATCGGTATGCAGGAATCGACTCATGTCAATAACTATAAATCTGAAATAATACAAAAATGTACCATGGAGCATCATTAAATCAATCCATTTACATATCATCATAGTAACACGGCCTTGAGAGTAGTAATCCAATAACAATATTTTCTCAACCAGTCCACAATAATACACATCTTCATATCGAGGTCGACTATCTGATGCACTGGCATAAAAATTCCATCTAGCAGTTAACATAACGCCATCATGCTATGTTCTCATTTTCACCACTTTATCAGTTGTAACAAATTTGTATCCATTGATTATTAAAGATTTGCAGTCACGAACAAATGAAATTGGACCAAAATCCAACGCTCTTAATTACTGATAAATGATGTCAGCAGGTAAACTCAATACCTATAACACATATGAGTAATAAAATTAAATATATATCTATATTTTAAGGTATTTAATTTAATGGACTTACCTTTGATTTAATCCAAGCTGTGAACGCATGGCTATGCATAGCCTCTCTCCTTCTCAATGGAAAAGTCCGATGAACTCTACTTATAATTTTTTTATGTTCTCTACATAAAATGACAATAAAAGTATAAGGTATATGTGATATGATATCATAGAAGATAACATATATATATTCAAATTACATACTTTATATAGGAATTGAACAATCCAAAATTAAACAAGACTGTACGATGTGCCATATTCCGCTCTTCAAAGATCAATGTAACAAATGTATATGAACCGACAGTTCCCCCTGTTTGGGGAAGAGATGGAAACGAGGGATGAATTTTCTCATACTGCTCATCTTCATTTCTCATTGGTCGATTATGTCTCCTACTCATATTAGACAAATACATTGAACAAAAATCCATAAATTCTTGAGCTATATAACTCCTCACAATAGAACCTTCAGGATAATTTTTATTTCGGAAATATGATTTCATTGTGCACATATTGTTTTCTGTGGGATACATCCACCAAAAAGTTACTGGTCCCCAAAGAAGTGTCTCAGTTGGAAGATGAACTGTTAAATGCAGCATGCAAGTGAAAAAGGATGGAGGAAAATTTTTTTCAATCTCACACAAAATTAACGGTGCCTCTTGCTGGATTTTTATCAAAAATGATTTGGATAACCTTTTAGTACAAAGTTTTCTAAGAAAATGACACAACTAAATCACTACCACCCTATCATTATTGGATAGAAAATGCCGAATTACAATTGGAATCAATTCATGAAGAAGGATGTGATAATCATGAGTTTTTTGGGATTTCAATTTCAAATGTCTTCTGTTGACTCATTTATAGATGTTTCTGGAATAGCCATATGGAACCTTGATATTCTCCAATACTACCAAAAATTGATCTTTCTCTGTAGGTGTCATCACATAAGAAGAAAATGGAACTTTCCATTTGTTTTCACCAATACAAACAGGATGTAGTTCTGGTCGAATACCCCAATATAATAAATCCCGACGAGATCAAAAGTCATGTTTGTTCTTTCCCATTAATATTCAAAATAATTGCAAGCAAAATTTCATATATTTTTTCTCAATATGCATTACATCTAAACAATGACGTAACAAATTAGTAGACCAATGTGGCAACACAAATAAATACTTCTCTTTTTCCAATTGTAAGTGACTTCACTATCAGCATTCTTCCTCTTTCGAGATGGCAACTGACCTTTTCCTAATGAAAAGCTGAAATCTTTCAATTCATAAAGAACATCACATCCTAACATACATTGAGGTGGTTCTTCAGTGTCAGCATTATTATCAAAACTCCGACGATTATTCCTGTATTGATGATCAATTGGAAAGAATATGTGATGCCCCATGAAACTGAAACTACAACGATATTTAAGCCTTCTCGATCATGTATTCTTCATACAAATGGGACATGATAATTTTCCCTTCGTGGTCCACCCAGACATCATTACATAGGTAGGAGAATCATTAATGGTACATGTAAGGGCACAACACATCTGAAACGTATTCTTTGAAGAAGCAACAAATGTCTACACACCTAAATCATAATGTTTCTTCATCTCTTTTTTTAAAGGCTGCAAGTAGAAATCTATGTAATTACCAGGATCCGAAGGTCCAGATATCAGTATACTCCTGAAAGTGAAAGGATTTTTCATACACATTCAAAGAGGAAGATTATAAACATGAATCAAAACCGTCCACATGCTCTGAGAAGTAAACATATGACCAAACAGATTAAATCCATCACATGATATGCCAAATCTGACATTACGCACCTCAGCTGCAAAATCAGGATGTTGTGCGTCAAATGTATGCCATGCTAATCCATCTGCAAGATGGACCAGCTCATCATTACCTTTAATTATCTCAACATCGTGCCATCGCATATTGACTGTGATTTCTAGAGACATGAATAGATTTTGATGTCTGGGAATCAATGGAAAGTGCCACATGACTTTCTGTGGCACACGAGACGGTGTTCCATCTGCATTTGTCTTCCATCAAGATGTACCACATTCTTTACAGTCATTACAGTCAGTTGTTTCCTCCAAAAATATACTGCAAACATTCAGACAAGCATGATCTTTATTAGTGGCAAATCCATGCTGCTTAATTAACTTCCATGCCATGTAATGATTTGAGGGAATATCTGCACCATCAAGAAGCAAGTCCTACAAGAATGAAATAATATAATCAATGGCAGTATTAGAAATTACATACATGGTTTTCCAATGATATAACCACATTAAAAATTCCAACTTGTTCATTTTAGTACATTCTTGATATACTGGAGTTCTGAGATCATCCAATAAATTTTTCACTCTATCAACATCATCATCATCAGCATTTTCCTCATGTGTACTGATATCATTGTCTTCTTGCACCGGCATGCTATCTCTCTCAGAATGATGCACATATGGAAACCGATAAAATATCAAATTTTCCATGTCACATCATTCATTTCTTTTATGAACAGTCGAAGATTGGCTCATCTCTCCATTGTGAAACCCAACATTATAGTTTTCTTGAAATCCAAATTTCATTAAATGTTAAATAACTTCTTCTCATCTTAACCATGGTCTTCCAACACAATTATAGCAGGTACACTGTATACAAGCTCCATCTGAAACATTGCTAAATGAAAAATCTAAATAATTCTTAAAATTATTTTGAAACTCAGTTGAAATCTGATAGGTACGATACATACAACATATATCCATTATATAATAAGAAAAAAAATTATCATTCAATCATCAATGTAAATCATATTTAAAAAATTCATTACAATCAATTTTATTATTAAATTAATCAAAGAATATTAGTAGCTAGAAAAACATATATAATGACAAGAGGATCCCTTTATTGAATATGTAGGAAAAAAGGGAAAAAGTTCTACCTTGAGATGTAAACTAAAGGAAAAAGATAAAAAAGACACTCGACATGGAAAGTAGTTCACATTCTAATAAGGCACTACACCGGGATCATGCTTATGTGAAAATGCACCAAATCAATGAGATTTATAGATTACATGATAACTATCAATAATAAACCACATCCCATGTGGATAAAATAATGTTTACCACCACATCCACCACTAGGTTTATCAAATCCTCAATGATTCCAAAATATATGAGTGGTTACTCCAAGTTAATCTCAACTTGTAGGGCTGGGGGAATTTTTTCCATGACTGTCTCTAATCAAATCATCAAATCCTTAGTTGGTTAAGGAAGTAAAAATGGTGGCCCCACATCATCCCCATACATTATGGATGGGGTCATTATTATCATATTTTCTAATAAATTTTTTCATTTCTAGGCTTGGAAGTGGTTTTTTGAAGTTCGTGCCCTAGTGATTCCTACTGTCATCCAACAAACAACTTTTATTGAGAGAATGTTCAATGATGATAGTAATAAATTTCCTCAGGGACATTATCTATAGAAAAAAATAGGGTAACATCCACTGAATAATATCAAACATCACATAGTTCAAAATATTAAAGACCTGTTGAGAATATGTGTTGATGGAAAGACCTCAACAAAACTCTTAATGGGGAAGCGGGTAGTGAAAAGTCACTCTTTCCCTCAGATAATAATGATATGATTCCTTATTCCTGTTATTCATTCATGATTTTCATCATTATCAATATGGTAGATTATATAGATTGAGACATGGAAACTGAGTCATGTAATGAGAAAATAATACCCCGATACGTGGGTTATATCATAACATTCTCTAAGGCCCCCTTGTACCTATAACCGTTGGAAGAACCAAAATAAGTAACCTCTAAGTGTGGATATAAAACCCCCTCAATTCTATTATACAAGAGATAATAGAAAAGTTCTAGTTATATACCACTCTCCACCAAGATATCATGAAGTCCAATCCATGGAATAGAATTTGGCATAGTATGATGTAGATATATTAAATATCAAATTTCTCAATGAGGAGTAACTTAAAAGAAAATATTTCCACTGGGAGTCTCCTCTAAGAATAAGTTGACTTTTATCCTCCAACTCACTAAGGAAATTAATATACCCACAATAATAGAATATGACCACTATATTAGCTTTGGATCTATACAATCAAACTATTTGCATATGATAATTGAGGAAGTCTAGGATTTACCTCTATGACGATATCCATATTCTTTATATTAGGATATCCACATAGTCCTAACATAAACTAGTAGTCAGTGAATATAATATTTCATAAAACTATATCGAGATTATCCAATTACACACACTCAAGGAACAAATAATAAACTATTTCCCTTGTAACTACTCATCACTATTGATTTTTTTGTGCATGAATGGGAGTCATTGAAAGGTAGTGTTCCCTATTTTATCCTGAATGAAATCTATATCCTATATTTTTGTACACCACTCTACCTCCAAAATATTTTGGTATTCATAATTTACCAACCATTGATGGTATGAGAGATCTATAGAAGAATATCTCACAATTCATGTCTCGATGTGGCCCAATTATGGTCCCATGAGAATGTAATGATGATGCAAAAATGTGATTTTTTTATGTAGACTCTAGTGGGCCCAGATTTTTTCTACTATATTAGCCTCCTTGTGGGGTCCATCACATTCTAGGATGACTTTAATCATCATTTAAATTATTAACATAACTCTATGCTAAGGAAAATAATTGATGTTAATCTCATGGACAATTAACAGCAGGAAAATTAAAAGGTCTATAGCTTTATATCTAGATGGAAATGCCTAATTTACTCACTCAAAATTCAACTCCCATAGGGGATGTTTTTTGAACTTTTTGTAGAGAACATCCGTGATGAAGTGTAGACATTATCGATCTCATTGAAATAACTATGTAGATTATGGGAGTTTAAATACATGGGGTAGCATCTAGAAGGTACCATTTAGTGAAATATGTATAAAACTACTAAGGAAGAGACTGTAGCTATTACACTCAATCTAGTGATAGTGACTAATGGATAACACAAGAAAGCTCTACATCAACTGACACCTCCCGCTCAGAAAAACAAAACAAAAAACTGTCCTAGTCAAGAGGAAAAGCTATATAAGGGTTTCCCATTATTTATGGAGTAAAGGGATAATTTATTTATTTTTAAATGAATAGGTTCCTTGTTACATTATTTTCATTATGGAAAATTATCTCCTTAGGCTTATCGATCATAGTATACCTAGAGAAGTTGTCCTTAGTGATCATCCTAGAAATTTACTTTTCACTAGAGTCCATGCCACACCATCCCATACTTATTTGTCTTCAAATATATCCTCTAGATGGTGGTTTATTTAGAACAGGTGATACTTGTAAAATCCTTAGCAAAAGTGGACCATGTTTCTAATTCCCAATAAAAGGGAAAAAGTGTCTAGAAAAAGGATCCAACTAGGCATTATAGAATGTTTGATGACTGAATAACATAGAAGATAGTTGATCAATACCATACTAATCCTAGGGCACAACATTTTCAATTTATTGTGGTCTCTACACCTCCTGTGTTATCCAATTTTACACCATTATACCGATCATTTGGTGGTAGATGAAACCAAAATAAGTACAAAATGACAAAAGATCATGAGTCTCAAAAAAACCAATTACTCATTCATTTTTCATTAGATCATGAAAAGAAAATACTATGTGAAATTATCCACACCCCATAGGGATAAATTTTATATTTCTAAAACCCTAAAAGATCGATAATTGATTGACTAATTTCTGTGTATTCCCGAACTTTTGTCCAAAAGGATGAACTAGCCAAGAGTTTACCAAATACCAATAGATCTTCAATCATTTCAAAATTACATCCTAATTCGCATTAAGATGTACAATATTACCTTGTTTAAGAGGTGATGGGCGGGATGTCGAGGCGGAGGAGAAGGCTAGGAGGTCCAGGTCGAGAGCCCCGGAGGCGGAGCTGGGAGTCGGAGGCCGGGAAGGGGAGTCGGAGGCCGGGGAGGGGAGTCAGAGAGGGGAGGAGAGGGTCAGGAGTTTGTGGTCAGGGAGGGAAGGACACGACCAAGAGTCGAGGGTCGGGGAGGTAGGGTTGTATCGGGGAGTGCAATGGAAGTTTGAGGAGGAGGAGCCCGATAGTTAGGGCCGATGGAAGATTTAATTCCCAAGGTTTTAATAAAACCATGGGTATAGACAACTAAAACCAAACTATACCCACGATTTAAAGAACTGTGGGGATTGGTGCGTGGGGATAAACCCCATTTCCAATAGTGAGCTTAAAAATAGAATTTATTTATGTTGGGTGATCATGTATGTATAATCATTAGCAAAATCCAATGTATCTCGTGCATAGGTTGAGAATAATACTAATACCCCTGTGAGAATTAGAAAAAAACAAAAACAGCTATAAATGTATACTATCCACCACAACCTCACTAAATCTATTCCTACCATATACCATCCTAGATCTAAAACATATTCTAAAGAACCATGTCATAATACAATCACACACAACTGGGCCACATACCACCCCACATCCTTCCCTCACACACATGAGACTCACAACTACACCTCATGCCATCCCACATATAAATGGGCCAAAAACCACCTAATAATCCAATGTAACCTGGGAATGACATCACATATCATCCTACAGAAACCTAGGAATCACATATTGCTTGCTCACACCTAGGCCTCACCAAAAACAAACCTTCTTGAAGAGTCTTGGGTAATCACCAACTAGAATAGGGATTAGGGAAGAGATGGTGTCCTTCCATCCATCCTCCCACTAGGTTGTTTTGGAAAGACACCCCCTTCTAAAAATTTTGGTGTTCCGAATGTTGTTCTAAAATAGGTTGGGGTTCATATAGAATCACAATTAAGAACAGGTATATATATAGGTTCTAAACACTCAGCCCAAACTATGGGTTCTCAATTAAATAGCCACCCCATAACAATGTCTCCATTACTGATACCTCAAAGTGCACATATCAAAATAAACGACGATCGCTACCAAATTCAAAAAAATAAGCATCTTAAAAACCAATCAATTTTAAGTTATCATTATTTTACCAGCTATTCCTTACCTACCAATGGAATTAACAACCCCAACACAAAACAATTATCACTACAAATCCAATCAAAGGAAAGAAACTTTGAAAAAACATCATAATTCACACTTCCACCCTACTTAAAACCATAGGCAACCACTTATGTTATCATTCATCAAAGTCATGATTACTTTTCCATTATCTCAATAAGAAAATCCCCAAAATACATCAAAACCCATCCACACACCTCATCACAACTATACTTGGAATCCTTACTGCATGAAAACAACTCAACCAAAAACATTAAAATTATATAACCCAAATATGTTATCCCACTACCCAACCACTACCCATCCATTCAAAAATCAGTCAATCTATAAACCTGATATACCATTTGACCCTCAAACAATCCTCAAACACCACTATTCTCTCAGCAGAAGCACTATAGAACCCGTACAAAGAAAAAGTCAATAACTATCCTCACACAGAACATAGAAACAACAAACATGGAAATGTATAATCATATTTAACACAATTAGTAATTAGTTATACTTTTATTAATCAAGGGTTATCATAAATATTGTTACATCATGGGGCATCCATTTAATTAACGAGATATGTGTGATTAATCAAGTTTTTATGTTCACCACCATTCAATATAAGATTAACAAAAAGTATTTTGGAGTATGGTATGCAATCAAAGAACACCAATTTTCATGATTCTAAGATAGAATATTCCCAACACAATTCACATCATGGATCAGTGAAATAAGATAAAATAAAAAACCAGTATCATAATCTTCCCTGTTACTTATTTATAACTAATGCAACAACTTTGATTATGGTAGTTTTCATCATCTTACACTACTCATTTATTAATTTCTTTTAAATGGATCCAACCATAGTCACAAGAAAACATAATTATAACCACCACATATGATGCACAATAAAAAGATAGATGATATAATTGATACTTGAAAAAACAGATGATCAATAACTCCACCTTGCACCAAAAATAGGGTGTGTGCGAGCGGCGGGAAGGTATCTAAAGGAAAACTAGATACTAAGTCCACAACACAGCTCATGAATCCATGAGGATGAATGGATCGGGTCATACCAAGAGAAAACAGAAGGTTTCAGGGATGAGAGGATATCAATGATTGAAAAATCCAGATCATAAATCAATAAAAGGGAAATAGTTTCAAGGTACGTAAAAGTTAGATCATGATAAATATTATGTTGTTTGACTATTTCAAACATCGCATGAAAATTAAGAATTTGGGATATGATTCATTGACATTCAAATGGATTTAAACGTACTTAAAAATGAAAGGTATCTCATTTAACATCAAATAATATGTTAGAGGGGAAAAACTAGAAAACTGGAAATGACTCACTACTGGCTGATTCATCGACATTAGTCACTCATGGATGAGTCACTGACATGAAACACCAATTCCACTCATCGATGACACTCACCGACACCTCTCACAGATGTGACCTAATGGAAGTGAGTCACTGACATGACCTACCAGAGAGAGCTACCGATAACGAGCCACCAATGTGACCTACTAACGTGACTTACCGATAGCCATTCATCAATTCGACCAACTGACATGAGTCACAAATGTGACCTACTGACAAGATTCATTGATGTAACCTACTAACACGACCTACCGATAGTGAGTCACCAACTTGACTTACCGACATGAGTCACTAACGCGAACTACTAACATGAGTCACCAATGCAACCTACCCACATGAGTCACCATTGAGACCTATTGAGAATGAGTCACTAATGAGACCAACTGATGCCGAATCAACTATGCTACCAAAAATTGGAAATCATTTAATTTTTTTAACAGTTTAAATGATATATTTTCCCTCCCCAAACATCCCAAACACTATATTTTTACAATGTAATAGACTTGGGAGGTCCAATCCATTACATCAAATACAATTCAAACTAATCTTACCCTCGGCTATTTAAACCAAAACCTAAGTGAATGATGGTTCCGAACAACATCCCCTTAAGACACCTCTCAAGGATTTTGATGCACATGAAGCAACACGTTTGTCATCAATGATCAATGATAACCCACCCTGTATTGTTAGGAAGGTGGGTTGAAACCCCAAAATCCATGAACACCTCCTTTATCAAATAATACCCCCAATAGACCAGAAGACAAACTGAACGAGCACCAAAACCACATTGTTCATAAACAAGAATTAGGGAATTCCTTTATCTATGTTGAGATACTGTCAAATCAATGTGCCAATGACTCTCTCACACTGGTATAATGGCATCTCAAATAATGCATCTTGATTTGGAATCAAGTTCTCCTCTTTCTACATGTAAGGACTTTGTCACACATTATAAAAAATGTGTGTAAACAATTTTATAACCAATATGCATCAGGAATTAAACTACATAGAAAAAACCCCTTGAAAAAAATCATGGTATCGTGAATGCATTTTCATCTTCCTATTGCATTTTCTCTCCTCCATGACACTATGCCTCCACAACAAATGAACCAATGGAATGGTTCGTCCGTGAATTAACATCTCCCATAGATCTTGGATCTCCACTTAATATTCCACGAATGTTGTACATTATTGATATAAAACTCTACCTAGTAAATGATGTAAGGGTAACCATTAATATATCGATGATGCTAGTTTTCACGTAATATTTCATCGATCTTCTCAAACTGCGGTTGAAGCACAAACTGGTATGACACTTCTCAACTCAACCCAACATGTGGAAGGGTCTGATGAACCCTAGATAAGGCTTTCTCCCTCTACTAATTCTCATTTTACCACGTTGAGGGGAAACCTTAAAGAAAACAAGGTCCCCAACCACGAACCCAATGGGCCACCTCATATGTTCTTCATACGACTTATACCATCCATTTGATGCTTACATCCGCTCACATAAAATAGGTACCTATAATGTCAAGTTCTACACCACCTTAGGAACAAAAATAATTGTCTCCCCAAATTATGTCAAGCAGAAGGGTGAATGTCACCATCTTACATAAGAATCCTTGAATTGATCCATACCAAAGGGAGAATGGTAGGTATAATTGTACATGAACTCATCCATTGGAATGTGTCGCACCCAACACCCTCTATGGTCCAAGATGCTTTCTCATTGAATGTCCTCTACTGCCTGGATGCTCCAACCTATATTCTCATCTGTATGATGATGGAAGGAAGTGATAAGGTGTAAATGAGTCCCTAGAGCAGTCTGCAATCCCCTCCAGTCTTTTGAGGTAAAGAATATATCCCGGTCTAAAAAAATGGATCTCAAAACTCCATGTAGTTGTACCACATCATCAACATAACCTCTAGTGAAGTCATCCTCTAGGCATAATTCTATTATTTATATGAGGAGTTCCAACTTTTCAACCCATCCAGTACTACCCAGATATCATCAAAACCTCCTTGATCCATGGGTATCCCTGTGATGAAATCCAATGAGATTTCATCCCACATCCACTTGGGGCCATCTATGTGTTGTAAAAAATTATTGGAACACAATTCTCATCCATAAACAGCCGGATCACTAAGCACATATCCACAAATTCTACCATAGACTTCTTCATCATTGTTCACCAAAAATGCTCTCTCAAGCCATATTAAATTTTGGACACTCAGTGTTGTACCCCTAAAGGTGAGCTGTAAAATTCATAGAGAACTCTCTCATGAATTTCCATTAGAACATGTTGCTTCGAATGAATGAAAAACTTATTTTTACCATCCTCTAACCATCCAATAGTACAATCAATATGGTCAACGCAATCAAACATCACCTCTACCACTGATTCCCCCCACTGAGTCTCCTCCCCCTACTAGTTCAAGGACAAATGTTCTATCATATGAAATAGAAATATTTTTCCACCATCCATCCTTTGCATCTATGTTCAAGGGGAAAAATCCTTCATTGCCTCCAAAGTGTCTATAGATCCTCAATCTACATCTCTCTGTGATTTCATTCTCAAATCATCTGCCAAACAATTCTACTTTCCTAATGTTTAGTAAATCCCGAGGTCATAATCCTACAAAAAATCCATCTGCAATCACTTTCGTAAGTTTAGATCTCATTAGGAAAATATATACATCGAAATCTATTGATCTATGAAGACCACAAATAACTCCCCAATTAGGTAATTTCAACACTACTTCCTCGAAACACCTGACCACTAATAGCTTTAGATTGTGGGTGGCATTGCTATGTTTGTGGGGACATAACATTCTATACCCATATGATTTCACTCCTCATTACTACATTAGAAGACACCCAAAATGTAGAAACGAATCATCATAAAACACCTTGAACATAACCCCTTTTTCTAAAAAATCATAGTACTAGTGAAATGGCCAAATTTCCCTTCAGATAGATGAGATCTTCCTAACACTGCTCACATGACCCAAGGATTTGGTCATGTCTTGTCAGATTTATCAATGGAGCTACATGTTATGATAAATCTAGTAGAAATATATAATAATAGCCTAAAAGACAAAGAAAACTACAAACCTCTACAACATTATAGGGTGTTATCCGAGAAACCGATTCCCCAAACATCAACTAGTGCACTACTACACCCTGCTAAGACAACACATTTTCAATGAAGTGGACTTATCATTCCAAAACATTCTATTTTAATGGTTTTTTTATCATTGGTGGCCTCTAAGGATCTCCAAGACCGTCCTATGATAATTGATATTCTCCTCCTCTGATTTCGATTTGATCATAATGGAATAGATGAATATAATGGCGAACAAGTCTAGAAACTCATGAAATATGGAGTTTATAAGTCCTATGAACATGTCCAGTGATTTGGTAACACCGAATTACATAATCATGAATTCGAAGTTCCCATAACTTCACTAGAAAGTAGTATTCAAGATACAACCCTCATTCAACATCAACTGGTGATTCCCCGACAAACTATATATCTTAGAACATCAACAATATCCCCTAATATAGTCTAAAAGAACATCTATCATGAAGAGATTGTAATAGTTCTGAACTGTCATTGGATTCAACCTCCAGTTGCCTATAAACAGCCTTCGACCACCATCTTCTTTATTATCAAACAAGATGGAAACACCCCATGGTAAAACATTATTCCATATAGAGAACTTGTTCACCTTGTCATCAATCTAAATCCATATCATCCACAACAAGGAAGGATCCATCTAATAATGATCCATCAAAATCATAGAAGCACCAGGAGTTAAGTCTATCACAAAATCATCGTCACAATGAGGAGATGAGTCAAAAATTCATCATGGAAGAAATAAAATAATTCCCCCAAAATTATTGTAACTTCATATATCTTAGCATCCACTGATTATACTGACAACTTCGTCAAGAATGATTATTGAGGTACCCATGCCAACTACCCATAAGACAACTCAACTAACAAACAAAATCCACGTGTTTTACATATATGTTTGAAAACATTTCACTTCTCAAGAATAAATTGATAAAATAAGGAAGATATTATAATTATTTTATTCTAGTGATGACATCTTATGGTTTCAGCCTCAATAGGAAAGGTTCCCCAAAAGGTGGATGCGGCCCGATCATAAATCTAAATCCTCAGAACAATTCATATAAGATGGTCTAACCTCATATTAATATTCTCAACACCAAGGGAATGGAATTACTCTATATTTATAGTCCTAGATCATGGGATAAGTATGGTTTCATAAAAGAGAAGAAATATCTTGAAAAAACAATGTGAATAAATAGTACTAAACAGGATGATTGTACCTCGAATGATCTCTATCCCCACAGGAACTGTTGCCTCTATGGCATGCAACTGACTATGGAATGCTTTTCATACCCTTTATCGATGACAACATCCTAGACCACATTTGTGTCGATGTCCCTAAGGAACACGCTGAGTTCAACCTCCACCTCCTCTGGATCTCCTCAGTGGAGTAGGAGTCGGATTACCCTACTGCTAAAATATCCTTTCCAAGAACTGCTTCAATGGAGGTTGCAAAGCATTCCCACCTCCACCAGAACAACCTTGTTTAGAAATAGGGAACTATCAATGAAGGTGCTCATGAACTCCACAGATAAAATAGATTGTCCCCAGGCCTACATGATAGTCATGAGTACCAAATGATTGAATAAAAAACTGTTGAGGTTGACTCCCAGATAGCTGAAACCTCAATGACCCTACTTTCTGAGAGCTGCCGATGGCATCCTTTCCATGTGAATAAAACTTTTTGATTCTCTTCCATGATATAGATCATCCTGAGTGTATTTTATCAACTAACTCCACCTGCTTTTGGATCTCTAAGAATAATGACAAGGTGAAGGGAGTAATTGCATGCTGGAGAGTAGGATGAAGTTCCTCTTCTAAGCGTCCCACCCAAGAATACTCATCTAGAAAGGCATCTCGAGAGAAAAAAAGAGATCCTTGAACATGATCCCCAACTCATGTATTGAAATTTATAATGTTGCAGGGACGTTATCATTTGTCAATTTTTTGCCTTTGTGGTCAATAAATGGAATTCTTCCCAAACTCCTTCAGGAAATCGACCCACAGAACATCATCCTCCTTTATCTCCCCCAAGTATATAATCCCCCACTGATGTGAAGCTCCAATCATTAGAATGACAACCAAAAGAACCTAGTAATATTTCGAAGAGTGGAATGAGATGAATTTGATCTCCATATCCTAGAACTGTATCTCCTTCTCTATGAATGAGATGTTTTCCGCATAATTTCCCATAATATTATATATTAAATCACATAGAATTTTCTTACATTGGATTTCCTCCTCATATGGATCAACCATCCACTAATCAGATGGATCATACTGCTGACCCTCTACATCCAGAAAAACTATTGGTTGATGAATGAGTGGTATGTCCAAAAAGTAAAAAAGGAACTCCTAAGCCCGAGTAATATGGAATTATTGTCAAAGATTTATTATAAAATTTTATTTATTTAAATTCCCCAATATGACCAATTCAATATAAAGAAAAGTCATCATGATGAATGTTCCTCTCCCAGGGTCTCTACACTGAATACTATGTATCCACACTTGGTCGTCCTATTACCCGATAATCTAGTGTCGTAGCCAATCTTCCCTATCCTATGTCACACACAAAGGCCACCTTATAGTATTTCCATTCATATTCATGTGGTCCTCATTGTTCCTAATTCCAAACTTCATATTATCTCTTAACCATCACCTCAAATTCCATTCTATCATGACCCCCTTTCTATAAAAACTACCATCCTAGGATGGTAATGGGGAAAGAGAGATAATGACCCTGAGTACTACCTCCAGTAGGCCCCAAGGTGAAAACCACCACCAATGGTATAAAAATCACACAAAATGGGTTCCATTATCCTTTGTATAGTAACCATGATCGGGAGATAAGATTTACCAAACTAAAAAAACTCTAAGATGTATATATAATAGTAGAAAAAAATCTCTCCCACCCTCATGTATAAAGTAAAACTGCAATTAATACAAGTAAAAGATCCTATGTAAATAAAATATAATAAATCTAAGTAGTGACATGACTACTATCCCAACGTTGAATATATTAATTCCCAACTCAGTCCTTGTAGTCCTCATAGAACCCTAAAAATAGTTTTTTATATATGAAGGGTGAGCATACAAGTATACTCAGTGGGGAAAACCAAATTATCTCATGCACAAGTTGAGCGGAATACTAATGATCCCAAGAGAAATAGAAGAAACCAAATGTACAGAACAATGTATACTAGTCACCCCAACCTCTCCAAATGAACACCCACCAAATAACACCAGTCAGTTAATGTAATATAGAATGAACATCAATAAAATTGTACCCCGCACCACTTTCACACAAATTAGCTGCTCACATACCCTGATGACAGAAATAATGGAGCTCCCACATATTATTAATGAATCACATCACAATCCACCTGCACACACCTAAGACACATACCACATCACATCCTGCACTTACACATAGGAGCCTCACCACTATATATTTTCCCACTAGCATACACCTAGGAAACGAACCACACCACATCATGAAGTCACCTAGGAACCATAATATATCTCATCGAGAAGACACATGGTATGTAAATATTTCCCTCACACACCTAAGACTCACAAAAAACATGGCTATAGATTCATGGTCTATCACCGCCTGGAAGGGGAGTAGGGAAGAGTGGGTGGCAATCCATCCCATTTGGATGTTTGGTAATGAATTCCTCCCCCAAAAAATGGGGGTGTAAGGCACATAGTTCTATCTAGTGTGGGGAACATATAAAATAACAAGAACTTATATGTAAATATATATAGGTACCAAACACTCATCTCTTCATATGGTTTCTGAAACAAAAACCACCCCATAACACAACCACCTTTGCTACTACCTTGATATGCATGTATTAGAACGAACGACAGTCAAATCAATAGTTGATAAAATAAATCCTCTTGACAGCCAATCAATTTGAATTTATTAAGAATTTACTATTTATTAATTCCCTACATGAGAAGATAACAACCACAACAGAAAACAATGCTCACAATAAAGCCAAACAGAGGATGAAAGCGTTGACAAAACACCCCACTTCCACATCCTCCCCACTTAGCACCCAAGAAAATAAATTCATTAATCAATATACAATTTCACGTCACCCTTGACATTCTCTCAAGATGAAACCCACCAAT
Source organism: Viscum album (assembly GCA_963277665.1). Lineage (NCBI taxonomy): Eukaryota > Viridiplantae > Streptophyta > Magnoliopsida > Santalales > Viscaceae > Viscum > Viscum album. Next base: position 122,747,967 of record OY728137.1, read on the forward strand.
ATACAACTAAACCCTACAATACACATCATCACAACAATACTTGTCAGCCCTACTTTAGGAGAACACCACACAATAAAACATAAACATAGAACAACCCAGATTTGTAGTATCGTTTCCCAAAAATTTCCCATCCATTACACAGTAAATAAATATATCAACATTATATAACATTTCACCCTCAAACCATCCAAACACACCGTTGTTATCTCTATAAAATCTCCACGCAACCCATATAAAACAGAAGACAGAATAGATCCACACACCGCACATAACCACGCCAAACAAGGAAAGGTGTATTCATATTTAACACACTCAATCATTAATTCCACATTGAAAAAATAATGGGTTTCACTGATTAATTTTTATCATTGGTTATCCATTTCATGAACTAGATATACGTGATTAAACATGTTTTCAGGTCCATAGCCATTCAATAGATGATTAACAACAAGGATTCATGAGTCTGGTTCGCACACTAAGGCCACCAATGGTCACGATTTTCTAATGTAATACGGAAAAAAATCACATCATGGATAAATGATATCAGATAAATCAACACAAAAATTACCATCATATTCCCCACCCAAAATTTATTACTAAATTGAAAGGTTACATTATATATTTTATCATAATATTATCCCCCACATTTATTATATAATTTGTAATGGATACAAGTATAGTAAAATTAAAATATCAGTATCCCCAACCCTCATTACACACCATTAGATGTGAGATGATGGAATCCCTACATAGATGAACAAATGATCAACAAATTTTCCTTTCATAAAGAACATAGGGTGCATGAGCAGCAGGAAGGAATCCATGGAAAAATTGGATTTAAAGGCCATAACACAACACACGACTCCACAGGGATGAAATAATTTAGTCATACCATGAGAAAATTAAAGGGTTCAAGGAAGAGATTATATTTTCTTTAGAACATGATTTTTCCTAGTTTAACAAAATGGAGACGATTTCAATGTAAATAAAAGTCGTAACACAATCATGATTATGAGGTTTGAATATTTAAATGTTCCCCAAAAACATACCAACTTTAGATATGAATCATATCCTTTTAAATGGATTTAGAACTTCTTAAATAAGATACGTAACTCTTTTAATGTCAAATAATTCCTAAGAGGGGTGAACCTGGAAAAACTGGGAAAACTAGAATTGAATCACTGATGGATGAGTGACCAAAGTGAGTCATAGATGGATGATTCATCAATGCGATCCAGCAACCTAACTCACTAAAGTGACATACTGACAGAAGTCATTGAAATCACCCACTGATGCCACTAGCTGACACAACTCGGTGACTTCACTCACTGATGAGACCCACCGACAGTTAGTCACTCGCGCGACCTACCAACATGATCTACCAATAGCGAGTCATCCACTTGAGATAATGACGTGACCAACTGACAATAAGTCACTGACAAGACCTACTAACACGAGTCACTGACATGACATACCAACGCGACCTTCTGACAATGAGTCACTAAAGCGACCTACCATCACAAGTCACTGACGTGACCTCCCAACATGATTCGCTATCATGGCCTATTGACACGAGTTACTGATGCAACCTATCCATGATAAGTCACCGAAAAGACCTAATGATGCTATTTAACTGATATGTCCCAGTGATGGAAAAATTAGAGTTTTAGAAATCTATTAAAATGAGCTACCGTTGCATCCCAAGACACCCCAAGAACAAAATTTTGAAAAATTAATGGACAACGAACATCTATGAAATTACATTAACCCTTAATAAACACATTTTTTCAATAACCATTGTAAATAATTTTTATGGTTTTTACTATTAATTTATGTAATAAATTATATTTAAATTGTTGGATATTATAAATTATTTTAATTAAAAACATGGAATCAAATTTTATATATTAAACCCATATAACAGGAAAAAATAAATTACAAATTAATCCTATAGATGTGATGTGATTTCCTGTTTTTTAAAATAATATGTTCCAATTATTACAATGTTTTTTATTGAAATTCCATTTGAAATTGAATAAATTTACTTAATTTGGAATAATTTTAACATGATGATTTCAAAGAAGATGTTATTTTTTAAAAATAAATACTAAAATATTGTAAAAAAGTAAATTTAATAGAAGGCCTAGAGAAACATTGAATAGGGGGGTTTTGAGAAATAAAACGTTTTCAAGAACAAGATTATTTATGTTAACTCAATGTATAATAATAATTAAAAAGATTAGATTTAGGGATTTTTTTATAATAATTTTAATACTTTTGACATTTTCCATCTTACAAAACACTGAATACAGATTTTTTTTTGAATGAAATAATTATTTCATGTTCTATAAGTAACACCATGATAATATATCACTACACATGAAACATAGATTAGCTAATGGTATAAGAAACACTACATTCTGATTATTTTACACATTGTACTATGTCCTTCTAATAGCTTTCGTTACATGCTAGTCCATGTTTAACCAAACTACACCATAGTTTTTATATTTTTATTAAAAATTTATTATATTTATCACCTAGATATTGGAAAAGATGTATTGAATACAATTAAATATTATTTCTAAATATTATTTACACGTTTATAGAAAATGAATCATTTTTTTATCAATTATTTAGAAATTAATGTATGACCTATTCGAAAACAAATAAATTACATGTCAAAGAATACTATTTCTCTACATTCAAACATAATATTTTCTCCATAAATAAATAATATGACATTTGATGAATTTTTTAATTAAAATTTATATATTATATTAACTCAATCATTATTTATGATACTTATCTAATAGATTTTAATATAATAAATTATGAATAAATCAAATTTTATGAATTAAAATAAGTATATTCCATAAAGGTAATTTTACTATTTTTTAGTGGAGAGATGATTTAAAGTGTAAATTTTGAAATTTATACAATACTTGCCTATAAAAATGAACTTAATTTTTTAAATAAAAATATAAAACGTTATTTTTTTAGATTTGTTGACATTTTTTAGTATGATTCAGGTTTTAATGAATAGTTAAAAATCTGAGTTTTAATTATATTCTAATTTTTCATCTAATTAATTTTTTTGAAAAAAATATATATTAACATTGGATTAAAGTATAAAGAGATAAATAATAAATCAATTAATCCAATAAATGTTAATTTTAACGTATTTAACATTGAAATATAATATAAAAACATATCAATATTTTGGACTTTTTTCCCATAAAAACCCACTTTCACGAAAAGTCCGCATGATTAATTTTAGGTTTATTTCTTCCACTAATATTGTTATAATTAATAAAAATGGATCATATATATGGATTCATAATAATTTATAATATATATTATATTTATCATATTCACTGATGAAAAATATTATTGAAACTAATTAAAAGTAATTAAGTGAATAAAGTGAAATTGAGTTTAGTTAGTAGTTAAATATTGAAATAAGTGTCCCAATATGCCAAAACATATCCAAAATCCATTTATTTAATTATTTTGATATAATCCTTCATATTCTGTAAAAACAAAAAATCATTACAGGAAAATTATTTATGGGATACCTCTCAATACTTTTTAAAATTTTATATTTACTAGAATGTCAGTACTCCTCAAATATAAAAAGGTAATGACCCCCTTCCCTCACATACTCACACCTTTGAAGACAAATTTTCTATTTCATAAATTTCCCAAATAAGATCCCAAAATCCATCTATTTATAGGATCCTCACTTTTTTATGAATCCAGCAAATAAACCCCTTTTGTGAAAACCAAAAGTATTTAACTGATAAAATATGTAATGTTATTCAACATTCATTTCAGTTTTATTTATTTATCCACCAATTAAATTATTTTTATTAACTTCATGTATAATAACAAAATTATTTTCAATATACAATGTTTTTATTCAAATTGTTATAGATAGACAAAAACAGGCTTCCATTAAATGGGTAATGAACATACCATTCGTGTGCACGGTGGACTACTGACTCATGATATGGTGTCCTTAATTTGCACATTAACACCTCTCATGGTTGGGAATTATGATAGAAATTATATATTAATATGATATATATGATATTCATTTTATGTTTATTCAAATTTAATTATTATATAAAACAAAGCATCATGCGCTATAATATGTTTTAATATGACAACTTTATTTTTTCATTTATTGACTACCACATCCTCAAGAAAATATGATTTATTCATATATTACATGGAATGTATTAATGATTGGTTTAGAAAATGTATATTATACATGTGAAATAATAATTATAATTTAATTATAATATACATATATATTAATATATTCCATTTACACTAGTTATTTCAATAAGACAGTAAAATAGAATCAATGTTCTTGTGTACGTATAACCCATCATATCTATGAATGGTGTATCTTCAAACATATTTATTTATTTTATAGATTATTATAAATAATGATATAATAAATATATATGATATTTATATATTGTTTTACATTATTTAAACAAGTAAATCATGATCTATGTATCTTGATCTACAATAATAAGTTAAAACATATATGGTAAACAAATCAAATATTACTTGAAACATAACATTAACATGGAAATATTAATAAATGGGTAATATGAAGTCATAATAGAATCATATAATGTAAGATATATAAAACTTCAGTTTTTGGTTGATTTTTAAATAATATATATTTATTATAGATGAGTATTTATTATTAATTAATAAATTAAATATTTATGGTAAGGGATTTATCGTCGCACTTTTATTTCAACGAGATATATTCAATATTCATCACATAGTCATATTTTAGGGTTTATAAAATGATATATGATATGTTATATCATTAATTTAATTTTTGTAATGGTAATTAAAGTATTATTTGATGTTATTCTTTCACATATCTCACAATTTAAAAATCACTCTTATAGTAAAGTGTATTTCTAGTCTCACTATTATTTCCGTGAGACATATGCAAAATTCAATATTCATATAATTTTTGTGGTGAATATACTTCCAATAAATTTATTATATCATTATTATCATAAATTTATTTTATTCACATATTTATTTTTGGATCTCTATTTCATTTTTTTTTTATTAATATGTTATAAAATAAGTAACGAAATTTTTTCCTAATTTTCTGTCATTGAGAGACACATATGACTTTCCCATGTATTCATTATGAGGGGTGTATATATCCATTTGACATGTAATATATTAAATATATTTATACTAATGATATATTATATTACTAATTTTTGGGGATTAGTATTAATGTTTTAAATTTGTATGTGTGTATTTATATGATCTCATAGTTTATTGATATTTTTTGGATTATGCTCTAATTGATGAAATATTATGAGAAATCACTCATGAACTATCATATAATTCATTAACTATTTTATTTTGGTGATATATTTATATTATAGTACAATTTTACGACTTATTTGTACATTAGATAATTAATAAAATTATTTTAGAGAAATATGAATTCATTTCCCATTTTGTTCGTAAAACCGTTTTATTTTGACAAAATGATTTTTAAAAATGTTTCAGAAAATGTTTTTACATAATATATTTAGATTGTTATCTAGTAAAATTATTTTAATAAAAAAATTTATATTTTAAAGTGTAAAAATGGGTTCCAGTGTTTCTTTTATTAGTTTCATTATTATTTTAAATGGAATAGGTTATCAGAATGTTATATAATTTAAAATGGTTTTATTAAAAGATGAAATGATATTTTACTAATGAAATGTTTAAAATTGTTTTTAAATCCAACTTTATGAGTTTTCGAGTGTTTTTTATGACAATTATTCTGACGATTATTTATGTTTAAAAAAGTTGCTTTAAATAATGGTTAGTTTCATTTAGAAATAATTCTTGTGATTATTAAAAATAATTCTTAATATAATATGAAATCTGTTGATATAGTATATTTTTTATTGGTATATCAACTAAGGATACCATTCTAATTATTTATTTTAACGATTTATTTTAAGATGAAATATCTTTTTTTAACCCATATCTCTTCCACGTGTTATCAAAATATAAAATGACTATAAAACCCATAACCATTCAATGGTTATTCTATGATGAAATGAGTATGAAACCAGTATATTTAGATAAGATAAGATATGATAAAATTTAATAGTACCAATTCCATTTAATCGTATACGAAAGGATATTTATGAATCCCACTTTTTTATGGGTCTTGATATGACGACTCTTTGTTATATTAGGTAAATGATTGTATGATTTCATTATGTAATGGGTGGGACCTATATCTCCTTCAATTTAATGAGGTAATGATATGTATCTTAATATCTATGAGGGTAAATGGTAGGCCATACCAAGACCAAAAGAAGAGGCTATATGGGAGAGAATACGAAGCCGGAAAAAAAGATTTTACCTGAGAAGGAATAGCAATCTAGAAAGAAGAGGGTATAAGGGATGAAATCCCAAGCCCCAAAAAAAGAGGATAATGAAGAGGGAATCCCAAACCCGACATAAGATAGTGCATGGGAGTTTATCTAATGACTGAAACAAGATGGTACAAGGAGGGCATATCAAGCCAAAAATAAGAGGTTATACTGGAGGTCATAAAATTCCCAATGCTTTTACACTTTTCATTAGAAATATCCAAACATGTTATGATGGTTTTGGTAGTTATCCTTGAATAATTATTTAATATTTCTACATGAATTCCACAAATTATAAATCTAATTACTTTTTTATGATATCATGGTTTATGATCTTGTTTCCCTTTTGATTATTTTCTTATAAACATTCAATTTTTATTCCACTACTCTTCATTATTTTCTCTGATATGCTTGGTATGATCTTCTAATTTTTTGATCATGCTATCATACCCTTGTGATAATTTTATTCATAAAATATACATTTTTTACCCTAACTGTTCATCTAATAAAAACCATTTCCTATTATTCCTTTACTCAAGTTATGAAGAATGGTTTTAGGTAAGAGTACTAAATGAGAAGATATTTGATGGAGATGGGGAAGATCATTCAAAAATTTTGTAGAATGTTATTCCATGTTTCAAAATACACTAAACTGTTACAATCTACAAAAATATATTTTTGTAATATATTGAATTTTCATATAAAATGATTTGATTTACATGAATGATAATTCTGGATCTCCTTAGTTGGTATCAAAGGAAAAGGTTAGTCATAATTTGGAATCTAGGATGAGAAAAACTAGTGATATCCATAGAGAAAATTTGATGGATATGTCGATAGATGTCACTAATAATTATCCTAATTATCCATATATGTCAACATATTTTCCATGATCTTGGAATCCTATATGTAGTTTTTCAACATTATGTGATTTTCTACAATGACCAGTATTTATCACCCTATGCTATCTGGTTTAAATTGTGGGGGAAACTAAAAAACATTCTTAGAATTCAATGTTTCATATGTGGACATTATGGGAAATATGGAAATTTATTTCCTAAGTGGAAATATTGTAATGAAAATCAAGATAGTGGTATGATTATTGGTTAAACTACTAAATATAAAGGGGCCACATACAAAATATTAAATGTATGGAATGTTATGACAAAATTATTCACACTCAATATAATAAGCATGATCAGTTTTAGGTTAAGGAACTGAAATACATGATTCATAATTCATATTCTAGGAAAGGATTTTTTAGGATTAAGTTATGGAATCATGAGTAATGGTTTAATAATAATGATGGATTACTGAACAATACATGTTATTTGAATCCAAATATTATGTTATAATAAAAATAAAATATATTAGTATTTTCATTATAAGTTCTTCATTAAGGATAAAAAACCAAAGGATGAATGGTGGTGATGACATAGAAATGTTATTTAATGGAAATTTGATGATCATGGGAAATAGATGATTAAGGTAATTATCTCCATCAATATGTTCCTTTTGTAATGATAATGATGTTTGGATATAAATATGTTAGACATGAGTAAGTAAATTGGATGGTACCAATTTACATAGAAATATTTAACAATTATATTACATCTGGTTTATGATATCATTGATGAAGTTTACATATTTTTTGATTTAAGGAATATATCTAATAAACCTTATATTAAGGGAACATGCATGTTCTGAAATAGGATTTAAGATAATTCATGTTTTTACCATGTTTTATGAGAATACATGAATATTTTATTAACATGTTGGTAAATGAAAAAATTGAACTAGTTATGATGTACATTGGATAAATGATAATTTATCCTAAAGACATTTAGTGACCGTATTTCTAATGTTTTAGACATCCACCATTCAAGTGGGTTATAATGATAACCATTTATTTAATGATTTATGATAAACTATGGATGAGTGTTTAGATATTAAAGCCTTATGTCTGTATATTAGGGATTATGATTATGTAATAATATCATATATATATTTTTGTGATTACTAAACATATATAGAATCCTTTAACATTCTGTTTAGGGAGCTCAAGATATGGTTATTCTTCTGGATTGAAAATTTAACCAACATTACATGGAATAATTGATTATGTGGAAATTGATAAAGAGAAATTACAGAAGAGGCTTTATGTAAATCATTTATACATGTATTCCCATGATAATTATTTATATTTAGAAATAATGGACGTGAAATAAAATTGTATTCTATTATCATAATTGTTTATGACATTAATGACAATTTCCATGCTTATAATGTTTATAGTTTTGACATTGATTACGTTATATGGATCACCCACTTTCTTATGATCCCTAATCATTATAAATATTTATGATTATTTACAGTTTTAATCCATGTCCATTTTTTTCATTCCATCATTGATATCCTTTATAGAAATCTTTTTCAGAGTTACACTATGTAACTATTGTGTTTCTTACATTATATTTTTAAATAATGATTTCTTATTAAATTATATGATGTGGGTTTCTATGAATAGAAATTCAATAAGTAAACCATTGATAACCTAGATTAATATAGAGTGGGAAATTAATTTTAATGGGGAAGAATATAACACCATGAGATTTGGTGAATTTTTTTATATAAATTTAACCTTTTCAATATTTTTCATTTAATAGAACATTGAATTTAATTTTTTTATTCTATTTCACAAAATTTGGATTGAATTTAACACAATTCCAAGATAATATTCCCCTATATGAAGTAGTTATATTATACAGTAGTAAAATAAAAACTTAATTTTCTTTTGATACACACAATACTGAGTCCCTTTGATAGCTTCCATTACACATAAGGTCGTGTTTTACCAAACTAAAATATACTATCAGTATTGTACTTATAATATTATTATAGTGACCACCATGTCGTTAGAATAGAATTTATTACTAATATTAACGAAACTATAAAAATATTATTCACCCATGTATATAAAATTAATAATTTGTTTCTCTATTAGTTTGAAATTAATGTAAGAACTATTTCAAATTTATGAAATTACTTTTCTAGAAAAACTATTTTCAATGTCATTTTTTTATATCAATAAAGTTTTAAAAAACATTTCATACTTTTTTTCAATATAAATATATATATTTTGTTGAATAAATATTCCTGAAACTCATACAATAGATTTTATAGGTAAAATATTTGAATAAATCCAATTCTATGAATAAAAATATGTATTTTTCTGATAGGTAGTTTTAAGGTATTTTAATGGGGAACCCATTTTAAATTGAAAAAACTGAAAAATTTATATTTTTTATTGGAAAAAATAAATTTTATTTTTGAAATATTAATATTAATATTTAACATTAATTTAATTTTTGTTATTTATATGGGAAGTGTCAATTTGTTATGAATAATGAAAAAAGTTCAATTTTAATTCCAAAACTACTTTTTTCATCTAATTTATTTATTTACTTTAATAATATAATAATTTTTTTAAAATTAAAAATAGAACAATTATACATAAATTAATCTAATTTAGGTCATTTTAACAAAATTTACATTGAAATTGGATATGGAAACCTTTCAATCATTGGGAAATTTTCAATATCAAAACCCAATTTCCTGACACGTATGTAATATTATTTCTAATATATATTCTGACACTTCTATTGCTATAATTTGAAAAAATGATTTCAAATATTTAATTATAATAATTTATAAAATATATTATGTTCAAAATATTTTTTTATTGAAAATGATTAATGAAATTAATTAAAAATAATTATAGTTATTAAGATAATAACGTGTTAAGATTGTCTTTTTCTGCATTAGTGGTGGGGCAGTGGTGAAGGTGAGGAGTATAAACATGATATTATTTGATATTTTTAAGTATAAATTATTGGAATAAATATCATGGGTGAATTTACCCTTCCCATGGGATCCACTCATCTTTCGGGGTCACTTGGTTTATAACGGGTGGGTGAAATGGTGCACAACCCACCTATGCAGACATATTGGTTAATAAAATCATCAAGAATAAACACTCCACAATCTGGGATAATCTAACAAATAGACTAGAAATTTCTATTTCCTCGAGGGGGCTCTCCCCAAATATACCTCTTAATGCGGAAGGTGGTTCCCATGTTTGGAGGGTTTTAAAAAATATGACATGGATATTCCCTTTTTGAACAGTAGTTTACATAGTAGTTTATCATTAAATTAAGGGTCCAAATAGCATAAAAACATGTACAGAAGCCATTAATAGAATTACTTTAACCATATAAACCATTTTTATGAAAATAAATAATTATTGGTGGCACATTCTATAAGGTATACATCTCAATAGTGGTTAACATTTTATATTTACAAGAATTCCCCACCTCTACTATAAAAAGCACTGAACCCCCCCCCCCCCCCCCACTTCATAAGAGCTCTCAATCCACAATGTATTGTAAAACACCTACTATAATATGATCCCAACATCCATCATATGATTTTAATAGACAAAATTTCAGTATAAAAACAACCATAGAATCCCTTTGGTGCAATACAAAGGAGTTACCAGAAAAAATGTAACATTTATCGATGTGAATTTCTTTTTTACATCATTATTCATCCATTAATTTAAAATTATTAAATTATTATATAATTAAATAAGTGTCATAAATATATTTATTCTTTAAAATTCAAATTTTTATACATATATCTAAACACACATCCATCAAAGAGGTAATAAACTTACTGATTGTGTGTACGGGGGACTACCGCTTTGCGAAACGATGTCATTCCTTTTTCCTTAACCAACTCTTATGGTTTGAAATAATGATGGAAATAAAATTTTAATATGATATTTATATGATATTTATGATTTATTTATTTTTTAATAATAAGTATATAGAAAATACTATCATTCATTCCATTTTGTGTAAATACAATGATATTGTTTGTAGACATGTGGACTACCGTCAACTCAAAGTGATGTGATTCGGTCACAATTTACCTGAAATATATTAATGATCATTAATTAAATTATTAAGATACGTATGGAATAAAAATTATAAGGGAAATATAATATACATATGTACACATACATACATGACATTTACATTCTCTATTTCAATATGAAATGAAAACAGAAACAACATTCATGCATACAAAAGACCTACTGTTTCCATGAGCGTTGTATTTCATTTCAAATTTATAGAATTTATAGATTATAATATAAACTTATATACTATAAAAATATGATATTTACATAATTTTAAAATTATTAAAATAACTAATTCACTATCTATGTAAAATTATTCCCAATAACATGTAAAAACATATATCAAAATTAAAGAAGATATTAAATGAATCATAAAAGTAACATAGAGTTGGTAACAAATGGTAAATAAAAAGTCATAATAAAATCATATATTGTAAGATATGTAATAATATTGTTTTATTTAGAATTATAAATATAATATATTAAATATATAGTTGTTTTGAACTTGCATAAATAAAGATAACAATTAAGGTAAGGGTTTTCTGATCTCACTTTTATTAATATGAGATATATTCTATTTCACCACATATTTTTGTTGTGATATGTATATACTATGTTATGACATTATATATTTTTAACTTCCTTTACATAATGATATTAAATTTATCAATTGATGTATTTATTGTATGGATCTCATGATTTAAAAGCTACTCTATTAGAAGCAAGATTTATTGTCCAACATTTATTTGTTGAGTCTTATGCCAAATTCCCCATACATTTTTTCATGTATATACATCCAATGAATGAATTATATGATTATTATCTATAAATCTATGTGAAATCACATATCCATTTTATGATCTATATTTTTGTGGGGTTCAAATTTCAAAACATATCAAATCGGAAAATTAATTTTGTGTCAATTTTTCTTCTTTAATAGAAATGTTATGTCATGCCCTTATATTATTTATGAGGTGTATATAAGTACATTTGAATAATTATATCATGAATTTATTCATCACTTGATAATTTATGTTTCATTTATCTTCATTCTTTCATGGGGATTGTTATTCAAGGATACTAATGTAGTAAGAATTTATTTCGACAATCTCATCATTTATTGAGATTATTTATAATCATGTTCCAATTGATGAAATAAAAGGATTTATTACTCTAAAAATCTCATGATGTTTCTTATAATATTTTTATTCATCATATCCTTATATTATTGTTTGTGTTGTGTTATTATTTTATTCTTCTGATAATTAAGAAAATGTTTTTAAGGATATCGTGCATTATTTGTCACTTCATTTGGAAATCACTTTTATTCACAAACCATATTTTCAAAAAAATATTTAAAAAATTCATTCAATTATTTTTTAATATCATTTTTATTTGAAAATATTCAAAATAAAATTTTAATTTTTAATGTGTTTAAAATTATTTACAAAAACTACAATATATGATTATTGGGTTATGTTCAATGTAGAAGTTTATCAAAATGTTATATGATAAATAAATTTTTGAAAGAGGAATTAATTTTACCAAACTAAATGTTTTCAATGATTTTTAATGAATAATTTATAAGTATTCATGTGGTTTTTAAATGAATATTATTAAAAAATATATTTATTCCCCATAAATTTTCATTGAAATAAATATAATCTTCCCCTAGAAATGCATCATGTCATATTTGAAAAGTCTTCACCATATAAGATGACATATGTTGATATAGTTTTACGTATAAATGCGGATATAAACCAAGGTAATTGTTGTTATTATTTATTCAAATGAATAAATCTAATATAGAAATTTTTTTATGAAATTCGTATATCTTCCATAGGTTATACCATGATAGAATAATTATCAATCCCACTTACATTCATATGTTATTCTATATTGAAATAATTTGAAAATATTTCTCTTTATCCTAAGTTATGTTATGATGTAATTTTTATAATAACCAATAAATTTTAGTGGTTTATGACATGATGTTTATGAAACTTATATATTTATATTGGTCAATATATGAATAATTTTTTGTTAACATATAACACATGCATTTTTTATTTTATTATGTAATGGGTGTGACCAATATCTCCCTCCAATGCATTGGGCATAGATAAATGATTTATGATTTCAGAGAGTACACGAGAGGAAATCCCAAGGAAAAAAAACAGTGTATATGGGATGAAATCCCAATCTTGAGACAAAAGGTTACATGGGATGGAATCCAAAGAAAAAAACAAGACGGTACACTACAGGTCATCTCATACCGAAAAAAGGTGGTATGCAGGAGGGAATACAAAGCCCAAAACAAGAGTGTACATGGGAGGTAATCCAAATCATGAAACAAGTGGGTACACTAGAGGTAATCTGAAGACTAACATTTAATGAATGACTTAGTAGGTTTCGTTGAAATTTGATTTTGTATGCTTATGTGTATGCCACAGATTCTATGTCTTAAACCATTATTATGTTATCATGGGTTATGATCACGATTCCATTGGTGTTAATGACTTATGAACTTATAATCACACTTCCATGAGAATTGACTAAAATAATATATATGAATGGCATGATCTTATAATGATAGGAGCATGTTTGCATACCCTTATTCTCATTTTATGCACATATATATCCCTTTTCCACCCTTGATATGAATTATAACTCACCTCATTCCTCTGTTTCCTTTCCCTTGGTTTTGAAGGAAGGATTTAAGTGGGATTAGTGAAGTCGAAGATATTTAAGGGATATTTTTATGAAATTTCACCAAGTTAAAGGATTATTTTTTCATATATAAAATGAAACAAAACTATTACACTTCTCAGGTAAATTTTTTTAATGTGAGGAATATTCATATAAAAGGAAGTAATATGCATGTATTCTATTATTAGGTCTCTTCAAATAAATGTTTTTTCAATATAAATGAAAATATATTGATATATACAATATAAATATTATTTGAATCATTTTTTTAAGGGTATATTTTTATTAACTAAAATAAGGAAACATAATGCCCCTTAAAACAGATTTTAAGAAAAACAAATTTTTTTAAATAAAAATTAACTTATACTAAACTAAAATATAAATATTATATAAAAGTAATTTTGTAAATTAAATATACATAAATTATAATTATTTTACATTAAAAAATAATTGGGAATATAAGTTACCTAATTTATCAATATTATATGGTAGTTCAACTAAAATATGTAATTTTCCTTATTCACTTAAAAATCAATATTTTCCAAAAAAATCCAAAAAATTCACCATTCGAAAAATTCCACAGAATTATTTTAAAAAATAATTTAATTCTAATAAATAAATTTTCTAAAATTTCTATATACAAATTATTATATTTTATTAATAAAATCAATAAAAATAATTTTGAAGATGATATATATTTGATGAATTTAAATATTTTTTAAAAATTGATTTCTATATTAATAAGAAATTTAAAATAAATTTACTTTGAGTAGGAAATTTATTTTTAAATATCATAATGTTGTTAATACTATACATACCCTCCTATTTAATGTCCATGAAATAATGGTCATATTTTTTGTAATATTATTTCTTGGTCGACTAAAGCTCGGGGTTACATTTCTTGCATTCTTTATAAGAAATTCATTATCACGTATTACACAATAGAAAATAAATGTTTTGTATAACAAAATATATACATAGTTATCATCTAAAAAAATATCAAATAGATTATGTTCATTTAAATAAATATTCCCAAGATCTTAAGGTGTTAGATTCTACACCCTTAAAATTAATTATTTTTAATAAAAATTAATATCAGTAATCAGATAATTATCATTTTATAATTCATTCATAGAAACCCACTTCCTAAATATAGTTAATAAAAAATACACTAAAAAATGAATGGTATATTCAAAATTCAATAGGAATAATACATACATTTAGTCAAATTAGATATCATAAGTGGGTAAGCATGTACATTGAATAGAATACTATGACTCAAATACAAACTGAGAGTGATATAAGATATTTATCACAAAAATTGGGTTATATAGAGATGGTTGATGAAAAAAAATCCATAAAATAAATAGGCATTAGTTTGGTCATTAATATAATAATAAAATTTAATAAATAGACATCATTTTATTTTAAGGTCGTTTGGATAATATTTGTGAATTCCATAACCATCTACAACTATATAATATTAAATGTACATAATTTATGTTATTTTTCATATTCCAAATTTCATCATTTAGTGATGACTTGATCAATTATAACTTCATCTATTACTCTATAAGATTTATCTTTCTTGTCAGAACAACCAAATGAAATTCCTAAATTTTTTTAATTCATTCATTTTATCCACATATAAAATATTTGACACTATTTAACTAATATTGATAAGTATTCACATGGTGAAGTAGTCATGTAATATATAAAATCTCATCCAACATTAATCTTAAAGTATTCCAAAATTGGTTTACCTTATAACAATTCCAAAATTAAAAATTAACAATTTCTGTCACTAAATTCCTCAAATTCAACACATTGTTATCCCACAATATATCACAATGTAGATATTGGTTATCACATAAAAAACATTCGAGTAACTTCATAATATAATTTTATGAAAAAAGGATATAACAAAATTTCTATAGAACCTCAATGAAAACATGCATGCTTCCTCATTCATTAAACACATCAACATATTACTTGTTATATTCTATACATTCAATATTTTTGTAAACTCAATAAATGGTAATATAAAAAACAATTTTCCCTAAATCAATAATCAGTGTCTAGGTCATCAATACTATAGAGTTTATTTTATCCAAACCAATCATCTATTTTTCCTAACAACATTAACTCATCATCATGAAAATATGAAGGGTAATATTTCCATTAACCATGTGTTTTCAATAAATAACACCATTCCGGAAAATAAAATTTCTTTGTTATCATCATCTTCAAACATATTATTTGAAATCATTGATGAAAAAATTATATTAAATAATCTTTTTGTATTACACAATTTATATAAAATAATTATTGATTCCACATAAAAAAACACTTTAATCCATCGACTTCAATGTTTGGAATGGAATAGGTCCATCATTGGTGAGACGTTAATTATTGGTTCCTAGCATTGAGTTGTGTAATTCCCATGTTCCCCATAGATAATAAATTTAATTCCTAGAAACATTGAATCTCTATGAAATTATTTTCCAAAAATCTAACATCTTATCTAAAATTTGATATATTGTTCAAGGTTATCCATCCCAAATTCATAGAATGTAAATAGTAGAATCATCATTCTTCTTTTCTCATTACCACATGAACATTCATAAATTTCCATTTTCCTCTTATATTTTATGATAGGATTATCAATTATGTTTAAATTATTAAGCATATATAATGATAATAGAATAGGCATACTCCTAATATCATTCTCCTTATAAAATATTCATGTAGGATTCCACTAGTCAATGACTTTTCCATCAAATTCAATGCTACAACAGTTCTATTTGGTTCTAGCCGCTAAATAAAACCAAAAATCATATTTTCTGAAACAATAATAACAATGGTGAACAAAATAGTCATGGGAAATCACTTACTTTATACCCATATCATGACAAATTATTTAATATTCGCAGACATAGTTTTATCCTATGTCATTAAAAATCATCATATTTTAAGATCCTTTATAATGGTTCATAAAGAGTTTGTGAATTTCCAAAGTGAATCTCATTAGAGTGTCAAACCATGTATATATAAAGGCCATTTTTCTTACCCCAGGTGATGATATGTATAGACTCGGATATTTCAAGGAAATTTTTTTCTTTATTTCTTTGGAATTTTACGAGTCTGCAGTTTCTAACAGTGCCTGATTCTGAGGCCCGGTGTGCCCGAAATCAATTTCTGATGATTTGTTTAGGTACGTTCAGTAAACATACATGCGATTTTTTCTATCTTTTGAATGAGTGCTCAGAATTGAAATCCAAGGACACCGATGAACTCGCAGCACTGATATACGATTATGGTGACCTTTACCGTAGTTTCATTTTGACGGGGGGAGAAGTTAATTTTCAGGTTGTTTTAAAGAAATTTAAAAAAATATGTCATAGATATTTTTATTTGTGGAGGGTGGTTATTTTAATCCCAAGAGGAGTTAGAGGTGGGGCCCACACCCACATAACCTCCCATGGGATGATAATTATGGGGTGGGGCTCACACGTGCCATAAACTCTTGAACTCCCCAAAACTCTCATGAACCTCCCATAACTCACCCCTTCATTAATTTCTATGACAACTCCCCCTAAATTAATTGTGATCGTTCCACTTTCCCCTCACCCATTTATTCTATGAAAACACATTTAATTGTTGAATTGAAACATGATTAATTAATTAATGTGGTTTGAAATTTTAATTACATGGGTTAATAAAATAATATCCTTGGTTATTATTTTATTTTGGGGATTTTGTTGTGTTGGAAGAATCTGGTGGATACTTTGGACAAATAGAGAAGAACACCATCCTCTTCAACGAAGAATGCCAAATCCACGAAGGACGACGACACACCTTCTTTTCATTTATCTGTGACCAGAGAGGAGACGCCACTTCTTCATTGGGTGCACATAGATGATGATAGAATAGATACCATCATCCACGACGCACGACTACCGCAAAGCTTTTCCAGGGTAGGGGGTTGTTATTGTATAATTCTAATTATGTGAATTATACCCTCAATGTTGGAAAATTAATTGTGGCATGTTTATTTGAACAACTAACGCAGTGGGTACGGGTTAACGAACAAGTCTGAACCCATCTCTATTTCTTTCTTGATGTGTGGAATGTATGGCGATGAAAAACGTGACCGTACTGGTGATTTGGAGCATTCGAGGTGCATTTCGGGTCCCGAGATGACCGTCAGCGTGGAAGGAAGCTAAAATGGACCACTAGAATGACATTGGTCGCCTGAAAACAATCGCAGTGGCATGGGTCGCCAGTGCGACGACAACGGCGAATAGAGGTGGCAGTTCCCTAGTGCGCCGCTGGAGGATGTTTGCCACTGCAATAGTCGCGGCAGGGATGCAGCGGATCCCACGACTGCGAGGGATCCGAGACGGTAGGGCGACGCCAGCTGGCGCCACCGGTTACAATTAACCAAGCCCCCACCCCTGATCCGCACAACCTGCTTAGCCAGGCTGGCTGAGCCGAGGCCGGTTGTGGGCTGGGCCGGGCCCATCCAGGCCGGACCCGGACCCTGGTTTGGGCGACCCGGTTCGGGCCGACCCAGGGTTGGTCGGGCCGGATTGGACCGGGCCCAGACCCCCTTTTTCAGAACAGATTCATTTAAACTCGCATAACGTTAGCTACAAACCTCTGATTGACACACAGTCAATTGAATAGGAATCCCTGGACTGATTCGGACATTTCAGTATATTACACTCAATGTTTCGGCGAAGTTTGGGTACGGCCGGGTCAGTTTGAACCCAAAACCAACCGGGCCCTCAGAGTAGAACTGCTTATAACATAAGGATCGGACACCAGATTGGCGTGCTGTCAACTATGTTGGTTTCCTTTTGATGAGGCGGTTCTTTTGGAATACTCTACATGAGGTTTGGATGCAGTTGGAGTATGGTCAGGTTGGTTTCAGCGTAAAAAACCAATCGGGCCCCTAGAACAGAAAAGCCAATAACATTCAGATCGGACGTCCATTTGATGAACCGTCAGCAGTGCTAGTAATCTCGTTGAGAAGCGGTTCCTTTGAATAAACCCCATTGTAATTTGGGATACAGTTGAGATACGGTCGAGTTGCTTCATACACGAAACCAACTAGGCCCTCAAGATAAAAAGGATAATAAATTGTAGACCGGTCGTCCGATTGGCACATCGTCTGTAGCGTTGAGACCCCTTTGGTGAGGCTATCCTTAGTTACACTTCTATGTGAGACTTTGTGAAACATGGATTATCGGCACGAGGCTCGTGGAGCAAACCCTCCTCGTGACGAGCTTGATGATTCCAGAGACCTAGTAGTTGGCTGAGAGTTGATTACTGCTAATCGATCGACACAGAGTGATTCAGATGGACCAGTGGGGTGCGCTTGGTTATAGAAGGAGACCCATGGTATAGGGGCGCTTGGTTGTAGCGGTAGACCCATGGTACTCGACAGAAGGAGAACCTCTATAGGCTATGAGGGGGTGTTCTTGGTTGTAGTGGCAGACCCATGGTGGGACGCACTTGGTTGTAGCAGTAGGCCCACAGTACTCAACAGGTGGAGTACTTCAGCAGTCCAAGGTTAGTGGTAAGTTCTTGGTTGTAGCGGCATGCCTACTGTACTCGGCAGAGGAGGAGTTCTCCAGCAGCCGTGGTTTCGAGACAATGAATAAAAATCCTAGTTTGAGCTGAGTCATTGACCTTTGTATTTTCCTCATTATTGAGATGTATTACTTGATAACTTAGGTATATGTATGGTCATGTACCTAAGTAATGGTTATTTTTTGAGATCATTCTTTGTGGTTTATACTTGTTGGATTTAGAGAGACCTTGAGGGTCTTGGGGTCCCTACTGAGTGTCGTTATACTCACCCCTTCACGGGCTATGCCCACACCTTGTGGTGTTGGATGCAGACGACAAACATCATTGAACGAGACAGAGTGTACGAGGATTGGACAGTACCCGGAGGTGGACACTTGGTGTGATGGCACACCGAGCAGACCAATCGAAGCATATTGTTGAAGATGACATCTATGCCTACCCAACAGGTAGGAACCTGGAGGACGATCTAGGAGCTACTTCCATCTTCTAGGTGTATGTCTTTTCAGTTGTACTTTCTTTCAGTTGTAGTTGTTCCTTTCTATTGGGCTTTCATTTCCATCCCCATTTGTATTTTCATCACACTTGTTATACTGCTTTACATAGTTTTTTCTTCCGCTAGATCACTAGTTGTGTGAGTTTACGTTTTATAAAGGCAATGACTTCTTAGTTATAGCTATTTATGTCTTTGGTGCTAGTCTCCAACCCCTGAACTATGGAAGGACAGCTTGGGGTAGTTACTACATGGGCCCCGAGGGACAGGTCATGAAAAATTGGTATTAGAGAAGTCAGTTCTACCGTAGAACATAGAACCCTGATATTTTCTTTCTGTGAAGAAAGAGTGTTAAGTGTACCAAGTGTGGTTTTTAGTTTAGGGAGTCTAGTGTTGATGCGGCGGCCTTCATATCGATACACCAGATCCCTGACTTCTTATTTCAGACTCAGTGCACGAAAACACTGATTGCATGTATGTTTCCAAAATATTTCTTTAAGTCAGCAAAACTAGGTCATCTCACCAGGTATAGTCGTTTGACCATGTTACATCTATTTCTTTCAGGATGCCTCCCTGCGGATGACTAGCTAGAGCCTCGAGAGTTGTATGTACTGACAGATCGCTGAGTGATGAGGCCTTAGTACATGGACCTCATCCAGTTGAGGCACCACGGGAGGTACCAGCGGTACTACCACCCATTGGGCCACTGATGCCACCAGCCCTAGAAGCAGGCGATGCACACCTCTTGTGCGTGCTTCATGAGTTCCAGTGCCAGAGGCCACCCAGGTTCTGGGGAGAGATAGACCCACAGGCTACTGAGGATTGGATGGAGGCTGTTGTGAGAGTCTTAAGGCTAGTAGGGACGCCATCAGACATTATGGCGATCCTTGCTGCAAGCCTCCTTCAGGCACCAACATGTAGATGGTGGAGCCTGATGCTTCAGATGCATGACGATGCGGCACTTCTATGGACAGACTTTGAGAGCCTATTCTGGGAAGAGTATTACCAGCCACCCTTTGAGTGGTGTGTATATAGTAGCTACTGCTTCGCCAACAGGGTAGCATGACAGTGGCACAGTACTCAGCGATGTTGGCCAACCTCTCGCTCTACTCCACTGATATGGTATGAGACTCATTCTTCAGGGCTCATACCTTTGAGTAGGGACTCTGGCGAGAGATTAGAGCTTTAGCTGTCTCCACAAACATCCCGACGCAAACATGGGTGTTGGAGCGAGCCCTCTTAGTGGAGAGTTTCATTACTGAGCTGTCTCTAGCAGCGGGACCCACCACTAGCTGGCCTGCAATAGAGTCTTCTGCAGCTAGCAGTAGATAGATAACACAGAGTTCCTAGAGGAACAGACCTACAGGTGGTCGACCACATGACTCAGGATCATGTGTGTGAGGCACCCAGGGTGGAGAGAAACTTACCAGGAGTAGATAGTGTTACTTCTGTGGCAGGCTTGGTCACATGACACATGACTGTCCGACCCGTCTTATAGATGATCAGTAGATAGATGAAGGATGTCCCAAGTCGAGGCCGAGGTTCGATTGAGGTGGACCGCAAGGAGTAGGAGACTGAGGTAGAAGAGCTGGCCATGCAGCTGGAAGTGGACGATGCTTCGAGGTGTTTCCACCACCAACATGAGGAGGTACACCCTGACCGTAGGGAATGGGTGGACATGGGAGATTACAGCTTCAGGCAGCTGAAGCTTACGACTATGGAGCTTCAGAAGTAGGTGGATAGAAGCAGGTTTAGTTCCAGTCATGGAGGCCTCGGTTTTTTGTGCTTCTAGTTTCCATGTTGTTGTAGTTTATGGTTGTTATGTGTTTTTCTAGTATGAGATTCAGTTAAAAAAGAATCTTTTCTTTGTGATGTTTTCCTTCCTTCTTTTTCTGTGGTTAATAATAAAAGGTTTTAGTTAAAATTGTTGACTTGACGCTCACTTTTGATATTCCTACTAGAGGAGACCCAGTAACCACACACTAATTCCGACAGTGTGACTCAACCCTTGGAGGTGAGAGTAACGGTTGGATCTCTTGGTAGTAGCATCAAGGCCTTACTACATCGTCCATGGCATGAATTAGTATCATTCATGTTAGGATTGACTATATTAGGCAATGATCGTGGTTCATCCAGATGATGAGACCAGAATTCTATTTTCGATAGAGGATAAATCTTAGTAGCTCTTGTAGGACTAGAGATGGTGAAGACTATATTAGAGAAGGTGCAGATCATCCAGAAGCAGATGAAGACTACACAGAGAAAACATAAGTCATATGCTGATAGGAGACAGAGAGCACTGGTGTTCGATGATGGCGACCACGTTTTCTTATGGGTCACAACTCGACAAGGTCTACGGAGATTTGGCCGAGAATGCAAGTTATCTATGCATTTTTTCGGACCTTTCTAGGTCCTTATTAGAGTAGGTGAGGTGGCCTACCACCTGGCCCTTCCACCTCAGCTGCACCGGGTGCACGACGTCTTCCACGTATCTCAGCTGAGAAGATACATACACGAACTTCCCCACATCATCGACCATTGGGAGCGGGACATATAATATGGGGAAACATTCACGGAGGGTCTAGTAGATATTGATGGTCGAAAAGATCGGGTCCTATGTGGACGATTGATTCCTCTGGTGCGCATTCGCTGGTAGCACTGGAACCTCCATGGGAGCACATTGGAGTAAGAGTCTCAGATGAATGCTCAGTACCCCTTTTGTTCCCCTAGCGTGTGTTGTAGCTTTATAGGGATGTAAAACCCTGAGATGAGAGTAATGTAAAGACCCTAAAATTTCAGTGAAATTTTTATCATGATTTATTTCATATTTTACGAGTCCGCAGTTTCTGAAGGCACCTGATTTCGAGGCCCAGTGTGCCTGAAATCTATTTCCGAAGTTTTGTTCGGGTAGGTTCAGAAAACGTATGTGTGGGTTTTTCTATCTTTTTAAGCGGTGCTCGGAATTGAAATACGAGGACACCGATGAACTCGCAGCACTGGTATTCTCTAAAGTGGACCTCTACCATAGTTGTGTTTTGACGGGGGGGGGGAGAAGTTAATTTATGGGTTGTTTTTAAGAAATAAATAGAAATTTATGTTAGATATTTTTATTTGTGTAGGGTGGTTTTTTCCTCCCAAGGGGAGTTAGATGTGGGGACCACACCCACATAACCTCACATGAAAGGATAATTGTGGGGTGGATCACACACGTGCCCTAAACGCCTGAACACCCCATAACACTCTTGAACCTCCCATAACTCCCCCCTTCATTAATTTCTTTGACAACTCCCCCTAAATTAATTGTGATCTCTCCACTTTCCCCTATCTCTTTAATTATATGACAACACATTTAATTAATGAATTGAAACACAATTAATTAATTAAAGTGGTTTGAATTTGAATTACAATGGTTAATAAAATAATAGCGTTGGTTGTTATTTTATTTTGGGGCTTTTGTTATGTTGGGAGAATATGGGAAAATATTTGGAGAAATAGAGAAGAACACTATCCTCTTTGATGAAGAACGCAAAATCCATGAAGGACGGTGACATTCCATCTTTTCTTTTCTCCGTGACAAGAGAGGAGATGCCACTTCTTTTTTGGGTTCACTTCGATGACGACAGAATTGATACCACCATCCACGACGCATGACTATCGCGAAGCTTCTCCATGGTAGGGGGTTGTTATTGTATAATTCTAATTATGTGAATAATACCCAAAAAGTTGGGTGATTGATTGGGGCATGTTTAATTGAACCACTAATGTGGTGGATATGGGCTAATGAACATTTCCTAACCCATCGCTGTTTCATTCTTGATGTGACGAATGTTGGGCGACGAAAAAACGGGACTGCAACGGCGATTTCGAGCTTTTGCAGTCCAGTTCGGGTCCCGAGATGACCGACGTCGGAGATGGAAGCTAAAAAAGACCACCAAAATGACTAAAGTGGCATGCGGAACATCGTTGTGGTGCGGGTTGCCTGTGCGCCGACCCCGGCGAATGGAGGCGGTGGCCGGTGGCGGCGAACGGATGCAGCAGCCGGTGCCAGCGAATGGAGGTGGCGGCCGGTGCCGGTGAACAGAGGCGGTGGAACCTCAGCGTGCCACCAAAGGAAGTCCAATGTGGTATCGATGCGGTGGATCCCGCAGCCACACGGAATTTGGGATGGCGGGGTGGCGCTAGCTGGCGTTGCTGGTTACAATTATCACCCCCCCCCCGCTCCGCGCAACCTTCTCTACTAAACCAGCTCGGCCATGCCGGCCGGGCTGCGCCCTGTCGGGCCGGATATTGACCCTGGTTGGGTCGACTGGGTTCGGGCAGACCCTGGGTGTGTTGGGCCGAGTCAGACTGGGCTGAGACCCCCTTTTTCGGACTAGATTCGTTTAAACGCCCATAACATGAGTCACCGACCTCCGATCGATGAACAATTAGTTGCATAAGAATCCTTGGATCAAGACAGTCATTTTAATAAATTACACTCAATGTTTTGGAAAAGTTTGGGTACATCCGGGTTGGTTCGAAACCGAAACCAATCGGGCCCTCAGAGTGGAAATGCTTATAAATTAAGGACCGGACGTCCGATTGACGTGATGTCAACTATGTTAGTATCCTTTTTATGAGACAGTTCATTTGGAATACACCAATTGAGTTTTGGACGCAGTTGGAGTATGTTTGGGTTGGATTCATCTTAAAAACCAACTGGGCCCCTAGAACGGAAAAGCCAATAACTTTCAGACTGGACGTCCATTTGACGAACTATCAACGATGCTGGTAATCTCGTTGAGAAATGATTCCTTTGAGTAAAACTCATGGGAGTTTGGGGTACAGTTGAGATACGGTTGGGTTTGTTCGTACACGAAACCAACCAGGGCCCTGGGGTAAAAAGGCTAATAACTCACAGACTGGGCATCCGATTTGACGCACCGTCTATTGCGTTGAGAACCCTTTGGAAAGGAGGTCCTTAGTGATACTTCTACGTGAGACTTCGTGACACTTGGAGTATCGGCATGAGGCTCATGGAGCGGACCCTCTCAGTGACAAGCGAGATGATTTCAGAGACATTGTAGCTGGATGAGACTTGATGACTGTTGATCGATCGACTCGGAGTGATTCGGATGGCCTAGAGGGGTGGGATTGGTTGTAGTAGAAAACACAAGGTGGAGGAGGGATTGGTTATAGCCACAGACCTGTGGTACTCGAGATAAGGAGTACCTCTATAGGCTATGTAGGGGTGCACTTGGTTGTAGCGTTAGACCCATGGTGGGAAGCGTTTGGTTATAGCAGCAAGCCACGGTACTCGACAGGTGGAGTACTTCAGCAGTTCAAGGTTAGTATGAAGCACATGGTTGTAGCGGCATGCCCACTGTAATCGACATAGGAGGAGTTCTCTAGCATCCGTGGTTTCAACACCGTGAATAAAAATCCTGGTTTGAGCTGGGTCATTGACCTTTGTGGTTTCCTCATGATTGAGACGAGTTACTTGATAACATTGGTATATGTTTGGGCATATACCTATGTAAAGGTTATCTGTTGAGATTTTTCTTTGTGTTTTATCATTGTTGGATTTTTAGAGACCTTGAGGGTCTCGGGGTCCCTACTGAGTATCGTTATACTCACCCATGCACGGGCTATGCCCGCACCTCATTGTGTTGGATGCAGATGATGGGTAGCGCTTATCGAGGAAGACTGTACGAGGACAAGATA
This sequence comes from Viscum album, assembly GCA_963277665.1. Classification (NCBI taxonomy): domain Eukaryota; kingdom Viridiplantae; phylum Streptophyta; class Magnoliopsida; order Santalales; family Viscaceae; genus Viscum; species Viscum album. Next base: position 122,773,882 of record OY728137.1, read on the forward strand.
GTACCCAGAGGTGGACACTTGGCGTGACGACACACATATCAGACCAATAGATGTAGAGTGCTGAGGAGGAAATCTATACCTACCCTTCAGGTAGGATCCCGGAGGATGATCCAGGAGATGGTTCCATCTTCCAGCTGTATGTCTTTTCAGTTGTAATTTCATTCATTTGTAGCTGTACCTTTGTGTTGGGCATGTATTTCCAGACCCTTTTGTATTTTCAGCACACTTGTTATACTGCTTTACTTAGTGTTTTCTTCCACTTGATCTTTGGTTGTGAGAGTTTACATTTTATAAAGGCAGTGCATTCCCAGTTTAGGGATTTACGTCTTTGGTGCTAGTCGACAACCCCCGTACTATGGAAAGCAGGCATGGGGTAGTTACGAAACGGGCCACGGGGGATGGATTGTGACATGATATTGGTTAGATCAATGCACCATTTTTTGAGTAATTACAACTATGTACCTTTATACTAGATGCACACCCACTTTTAGTTTCTATAATAGGGTGTAATTTATTTGATTCCCTTTATTCCATCTTTACCAAAATCCAAGACTGTTTCATGTACTTTAATTCATCCTTATACATATCCTTGGACAAGTCGTTAGGGGTATAAATTAGGTTATATCATCCCAGTATCAAAAGCACGAACAAAAATATATCCTATAATACTAACTATAGAGACCCATGCTTCTCATACAAGGATATTACATCATTTTGTATTAATTATCATTACATTACCGAAACTCCTACTTTAGGAACACAATATTTTACTACCACTGGGAGCTTAGAACACAATCATCAAAACTAGTGATAGATATTCAATGTTTACTAAAAATATCTTCCCATATAGTACTATTTAGAGTCATACCAAATATTATAAATTGATTCATATCAAGGTTAAATTATAGATAAGAATCGGTGAGATCATATTCCCAAAATGGTTAAACAAGGGAAATACATACGACTATCATGAACACAAGGATATTGTAACATAATTGTGTCCAATTAAAATCATATCTTGTATATAAATGTTAAGAAACAAGATGAATGTTGTAGAGACCCAAAGCTTGACGTACTTGACATTACATTACTTTTGCGGAATACTTAGTACATAACAAAAACACACACACAAGGACCGTAATAGTTTAGTGTCTTTGGAAACTCAGAATATAATCTTCTAATCGTGGTGAAAGATCTTCAACATCTCCCATAAAGATCTTCTTTTTTTTAATCCTAAATCCTTTCATTATATCCTGGGGAAAAGAAAACATATAAGGGTGAGCGAAAATGCTCAGTAAGGGTAAGCAAAATAAATATCAATCACATCATATTTATAAGAACATATCTTTTGGAAATTTTAACCTGCAAAAGAGATCATAATTTCATAACATGGGATAAATCATTGTAGTGAAATGTAATCCCAATAATCATAACATAAAACATGAAACTTAGTGTCATACACACATAATAATATAGAATCATTTCTTATTAGTCAAGACTCATTGCCAAGACTATCTTAGTGGACAAAGTCCCTTTCTGAACCGAGTTCACTCTCGTTTCAGTCCTGTTTCACTGAACTGGTATAACCTACTGTTCCAGCCATGTCTATCTCATGAGATATAAAATCTTTACCCAATGCATTAGAGGGAGATATAGGTCCCACCCATCTCATAATGATACCATTTTTATGTGTTCCACAAAATCATAAACCATACATCATAACATAACCCATGTAATAAAAATGGGAATCTTAAACATTGTGACATAGTAAAACAATTCATATAAGATAAAGGAATTCATAAAAATAATTCCATCATAACATAATCAAATCAATGTAATAATAGGGATATAAACAGAACCCTTTATTATCTTAGATGGAAAATAATTTTGATAAAACACTTGAACTCCATTCTTGAGGAAAATATCCTTTCTACTTCAAAATCTCTTTTCCTTTCTTAACATGCATTAAAATTCTAAACTAAAATAATTTTATTAAAAATAAACTTTCAAACATTTAAAGTAAGATTCTTGGAAATAATTTTTTAAAAATCCATTCTTGTCGTATTAGTTAAAAAAACATTCTTCGTACTTTTTTCAGAAAAGTCAAAAAAATTACCTCGTACAAAAAAAGACAAAAGATTCATTTCATATCTTTTACTAAAAACTCACCGAAGGGTAAAATAAGATTTAAAAAAAATTAGGTGGATGAAAATAATATTACATATTGAGTAAACATGGATTTGGATGATAAAATACACCCTAGTAAATTCCAATGTATAAACAATCTCAGATAAAAATGAGATTGTGATATTTTCCCTTACCTTAGGTCCAATTTGCTTCGTAAGTGTCCAAACCTCCTGTATAATGATTTAAATAATGTTATTGACTTATTCCAGAATAATACTCATGGTTATGATATCATATATGGTTCACTTATGACTTTATATTACCTGTTCTTTTGTAAATTCCATGTTAATGAGCGTTTTGGGTAAAATCGTCTCATTTGTCATTCGTGTTTTAACTTGTAATTATTCATATGATTACTTAGATCATGATTACTTAAATACATAATGTAAAACATGATTTATATATAATATAAATTCAGAATATACATATATATAATAGATCAGTAAATGGAAATAAATACACCGTTTATGGAGACGGTAGGCCGTACGTACGCATGAACACTGTTTTCATTTCCTTATTGAGTTGAATGGAATTAAGTAGATAAAATACATATATACACACATAAATAAAGTATTATTAAGTCAAATATTTCATGATTACTTATTATATATACTTTATAATCATTCATGAATGGTTAATCGTGGAGAATGAATCTCATCGCGTTGTGGAGACGGTAGTCCGTACGTACGCACGAGCGATGATATCGTTCTCATGATCGTGGGACTGTATTGGAGTTTATGTATACTATCTCAGAATCAATATCACTTTAAAATAATCATATATAGTTATTATTTACACCATTATACCCATCCATGTAAGGTGGTGGTGGAAAATAGATTACACCAAGGCGTGGAGACGGTATTCCGTACGTACGCACGCGCGGTGATTTCATTTTCCATAGGATGGATAGATGGTGAAATAGGGTTGTTTCATACATATAATAACATATCAGTATATGAGTGATACTGATGTTAATACTTCGTAATGAAAAAACCTATGAATAAGAAGTGGAAGAAGAAATAAAGTTGAAAGAATCGGTAATGGACATTACCTCTTCTTTGAAGCGCCTCTTTGAGACATCCTTTTAGGGCACTAAAATTGGTCTTTGAAGAAGTCCAGAACCTCTAGGATGTTTCTAGGGAAGTGGAGAGAAGAAATTTTCAAGGTTTGGACGAGCTTGAAGGCTCAAATTGGTGTGAGGAAGAGGGGGAGGATGTGCCCTTTTATAAGGGAGTAGAGGGGCACCTTTGGAAAACTAAAAATATTATTTTATTATAAAGCCAAATTCGGTTTTAAATAGCGCCAAATTGATTTATTTCGAAGCTAAGGTGGGGATGGGTCGAAATCCTCTCATCCAATAGAATTTATACAAGTCTAGGTTCCTATTTTAACCTTATCATTTAGTTTTAACATTAAGTTAAATAATTTTACTTTTACCGTGTCTTCTTGTGTTCTTACACTATATGTTTAATAAACATAGTATATCAAGCCAAACGAACCCCAAGTTGTTTATTATTAATATATATAACCTTATCTAATTCATTTGTCCGAACCTTATATTTTTAGGAATAAAATAACAATTAATAATATAATATTTGTTTTAAAAACTTTTTTATTTCAATTTTGACACTATTTAGTAATTGATTTTTGTGAAACTCATAACATAATGATTAGTTAGAACCAAGTTTCTTAAATAAATACTAACATGTAATATTAACCTATAAAATTAGTTTAATTCATAAAAAGTCTCAAATTACATTTATTTGGGTATTTATAACATCAATTATGTCAATATATCATTAGTAAGATAATTACTGCATCATCGTTGTGTCATAAATAAATTATATTATTTAATTTCTAAAAATTACAACTAAAATACAATTATGTAGGAAATATTTTGAGCTTTCTAATGAATGTTTATAGTCGAAATTATATTATGTATAACCCTATATTAAAAATGATTTACTTATTAAACATTGATTTTAACTATTTTAACCCTTCTTTAAATAAATTAATAATAAATTTACTAATCTAATCCAAGTGGGCTTAAATGGTCATATGTTATTCCTAAGGTTGTTTTTGGTCGAATTAAACTTATCTAATAGAATTAGGACATGTTTTAGGGTAATAATAATATCATTTTTACCCTTAATTACCCTATTTACTTTTAACCGTGTTAAAAAAAAGTAAAAAGTTACTATTCATCAAAAATTATTTTCGTCTCATTGAACCACATTTTAGTCCTTGATATTAACCATGTCTCTCAGATTTTCTAAATTCCACTCACATAAGCAGTAAAATTACGTTTTATGAAAAATTCAGTTTTTTTAACTACCACTTAGTGGTTTCACTATTCATCAAAAAATGAAAGTTTCCAGAAAAATACCAAAAATTAGGCCCAAGATATATTTGATATTATGAATTAAAAAATGATTTCTATTTTATCAAATTCAAAACATATCAGTTACATTAACTAATTTAAAAATTAATTTCTCCCGTCAAAACAAATAGCGTGTTTTTAAGAGAAAATAACTATCAAATGATTGACACTTGTTTATAAATGGTTTTTATGTGAAATTGCATCCAATGACCAACATTTTATTAAATTGTAAAAATATATTCTAAATATACTTTAAAACTACTCAAATTAATAATTTATCACTATTAATTATTTCTATTAAAAAAGTTGTTTTTAATTAAAATTTAGTAATTTTCACTATTTATCAGAATATGAAAGTTATCCGAAAAGTACCAAAATTTCACCCTAATATAATTTCGATATCCCGAATCCAAAAATGAAGTCCATTGTGAAAAATAAAATTTACAAAATTTCAAAAAGTGGTTATAACTATTCATAACGGATAGTTTTAATAATATTTTAATAGCATATCGTTGTTTAGTGAAACTCGATATTCCGTACTACACACGCTATCGAGGAAGGTCGCGATTGCATGTAATGAAAGGAAAGTCAAGGTTTCATGTTGTGAAAGCTCATTTTGGTGTAGCGTACAACACAAGACATTAATGAAAAGAATATTTTTCATAAAATCTCGGGTTGTTACATTCTACCCCCCTTAAAATGAATTTCGCCCTTGGAATTTGTCGGGGTTATAAATGGTTTACTATTCGAAAGTTTCTTTGATAGAAACCCACATCGTAAAAAGGAATACAAAAACCAATCAGTAAAAACAACATTATGAAACGTAACGGTTACCCAAATAAACTAATCACTGGGTTTCCACATAGGTGAAAATATGGATTTGGAAGAGAAATCTAACCATCATGTTCTGATAGAGGGTGGTAGAGAACATGGCTATGGAAAAGCCAACAATCACAAAGCCATAATTTTGTGACGATCTAAGGTACCATCTGATCCACAAGATATAAAAGCACTAGGACAACATTTTTGGTATTCATGATCATTTCCCTAAAGTTGATGAAATTGGAATTAGAAGAAGTACTTTCGTGATTTCAGTATAGTCGCACCGTTGGTCATTCTTTGGACAATTTCTACTTCATATCTTAAATAAATGAAGTTGAATTTGTAATTCCTGATGTGATAGCAGATCATGTGATATAATTATGGGTCATTCCACCCGTCTCAAACAAAAGGTTAGAAAAGTTATCATAAAATACATAAGTCCATCTATAGTGAGATTAATCATATATGGTTCCTAAAATGGACTTATACTTCATATATCGTACTACTTAATATAATAAAACTAGTTTAAACTAAACAGGGACTTCTTGTAGGCCAGTGGTAGGCGATAAAGGCCAGTCGCGCTTCGGTTGTGGGTTGGATTCCCATGGCCTTGTCCGACGCGATGGGATGTCACCCGTCCTGTAGGTTTTCCTTTTTCTAAAACTACATTACTATAACATCCCATCAATAATATCGAAAAAAAGTTCTATCCTTAAACAATATTAACTTATGTCCAACATAATCATTTCCAATCTTTAGTCTTGTCCAATCTCATATTATAGTGAAAACGATTACCAAAGAGTTCATATAACAAGCATGTTAATACAATCGTTGATCCCCGTATATCATGAGAAATGTCTTGTTGGTCACATTCCAAACATTCAAAGGCCTTAATCATGTATTATCTTAAAAAATGAATACCCATTGAACCATAGGGAAAACATTAATGCAGTTAAAAGTTAACACTTTCCACATACCAAAATCCTCAAAATTCTATATTCTCAAACCATGATATCACTTAGTCCTTATATCAATCACGAGATCATGAATACAATCAAACATCTCCTTATCTTCTTATCCCTTCATTATGTGCATATCATCTTCTTACCAAAAAAATCTCAATCACTTTCCATGGTTACCGGTACCATAAAATTATTGAAAACCACAATAGACCAATACATAAATAATTCAATATTCCACGATAATATATACAACATTATATTGGAATCCCATTACATAAACACTTAATCATTCCACCACATCGTTTTCATATTCAAAATTGCCAATAGTGATCGCATGTGAACTCCCTTTGTCCTTTTCCTTAAGTGGTTGCTCATGTCGATCATCACTAACCCTTGGATTTGTGCATTTATTAGCATAATGCCACATTTCCTTACACTTGAAGCATTGAAGTGTTGGTGGTGTGTTCTCTGCAGTCTTTTCTGGATTCACGTCATTAGAAACCCTTTTTCCATTACTTCGACACTCAGCTGCTCAATGACCTTCTTTTCCACACTTAAAACATTTTCTAGTCCATTTAAGACAATCTCCACCATTCTTCTTTCCACACTTTGAGCATAAGGAAACATTCATCTTCTTTTCACCATTATTCTGAGATTTCTCCTTAAACTACATCTTTCGTTTCTTGTCAGGACTACTAAATGGATAAGTAACACCAACTTCCTTTTCTACCTTGATAGAACAACACACAATTTCTTCATAGCTACTGATCTCTCTTATAGCTAATGCCCTTCAATGATTTGGTTTTAAGCCACTGAAGAATCGATCAACTTTACATTCAGGTTGGATGATAAATCCGGATGCATACCTTGCAAGCCTTGTAAAATTCTCTTTGTATACACCAACAGATTCATCATCCTTTTTCTTTAGTTCAAGAAACTCCTTCTCCATCTTTGTTCGAAGAATACGAGGGAAGTAATTATGGAAAAATATCTTCTTGAACTCGTCCCATTCCATGGACTCAATTTCATCTCTTTGCCTCGTATTCTTGATAAGATTCCACCATTGATCAACTTCACCTTCCAAACGATACACTGCGAAGATGACTTTATCATGTTCAGAACATTGAAGAACTGAAACTATCTTTTCAGTGGTACTGATCCATTGTTCAACAACATGTGGATCAGAAGACCCACTGAAAGAAGGTGGACATTGCCTCATGAAGGACTCAATAGAATATTGTTCCCTTCTCTGCTCATTTGGAAGTACAGAATGATTCATAGCTTGTGTAAGTATAGTAATAAGATTTTTCACTCCATCTCCCATAACATTTGTTTGTTTAGGAGGAAAATCATTTAATTGTCCATTTCATTGATCAACACGGTTCCTTCAGGTTCTAGAAATCATCTAAAACCCAAAAAGAATAGTGTGAGAGGCAAAAATCATGCTAGGGAAAACAACATAATAAAGGGGGAGTACCTTCAATATCTAACATCTTAGGTTTAATTATATGATTGTTAGGGTAATTATAAGACTATAACCTATACGTATACATATCCTTAGGTACATCCCTAGACATACCTTAGAAATAACTCTAGGGATCTCACTAAAGTTCTCGCATCCTAGTTTCCAAAGGTTGACTAACCCTTTCATCTGATACCAACTATAACGGTTTGGAATTACATCTAGTGGACTATAATTGATACCTATCAGGGCACTCCATGGTCGGCTACACCCCCTGGGCGGGACACACCACCATCCCCAGTGGCAGCCATTTCCTCATGAAGCCCTTGGGCGGAGAGCCATGCTTCGTCCAACATTCACATGCGAGTGTTCCCAAGGATCAGATACATTCCTACCTCCTTTGCCTCTGATACCAACTGTAGAGACCCAAAGATTGAAGTACATAGACATTACATTACTTTTGCGGAATACTTAGTACATAACAAAAACACACACTCAAGGACCGTAATAGTTTAGTGTCTTTGGAAACTCGGAATATAATCTTCTAATCGTGGTGAAAGATCTTCCACATCTCCCATAAAGATATTCTTTTTTTTAAACCTAAATCCTTTCTTTATATCCTGGGGAAAAGAAAACATAAAAGGTTGAGCTCAAATTCTCATTAATATTAAACAAAAGAAATATCAATCACATAATATTCATAAGAACATATCTTTTGGAAATCTTAACCTGCAAAAGAGATCATAATTTCATAACATGGGATAAATCATTATAGTGAAATGTAATCCCAATAATCATAAATTAAAACATAAAACTTTGTGTCATATACACATAATCATAGATAATCATTTCTTATTAGTCAAGACTCATTTCCAAGACTATCTTAGTGGACAAAGTCCCTTTCTGAAATGAGTTCACTCCTCGTTTCAGTCCTGTTTCACTAAACCGGTATAACCTACCGTTCCATCCATGTCTATCTAATGAGATATAAAATCTTTACCCAATGCATTGGAGGGAGATATAGGTCCCACCCATCTCATAATGATACCTTTCTTATGAGTGCCACAAAATCATAAACCATACATCATAACATAACCCATGTAATAAAAATGGGATCTTAAACATTGTGACATCGTAAAACAATTCATATAAGATAAAGGAATTCATAAAAATAATTCCATCATAAAATAATCAAATCAATGTAATAATATGGATAGAAACAGAACCCTTTATTATCTTAGATGGAAAATAATTTTGATAAAACACTTGAACTCCATTCTTGAGGAAAATATCCTTTCTACTTAAAAAAAAATTTTCCTTTTTTAACATGTCATAAAATTATAAACTAAAAGAAGTTGATTAAAAATAAACATGAAAAATTTTAAAGGAATATTCTTGGAAATAATGTTTTAAAAATCCATTCTTGTCGTATAATTTAATAATAACAGTCTTCGTACTTTTGTCAGAAAAGTCAAAAAAAGTACCTCGTACGAAAAATGACAAAAGATTCCTTTCATATCTTATACTAAAAACTCACCGAAGGGTAAAATAGGATTTAAAAAAATTTAGGTGGATGGAAATAATATTATATATTGAGGAAACATGGATGTGAATGATAAAATACACCCCAGTAAATACCAAAGTATAAACAATCTCAGATAAAAATGAGATTGTGATATTTTCCCTTACCTTAGGTCCAATTTGCTTCGTAAGTGTCCGAACCTCCTATATAATGATTTAAATAATGTTATTGACTTATTCCAGAATCATACTCATTGTTATGATATCATATATGGTTCACTTATGACTTTATATTACTCGTTCTTTTGTAAATTCCAGGTTAAAGAGCATTTTGGGTAAAATCGTCTCATTTGTCGTTCATGTTTTAACCTGTAATTATTCATATGATTAATTAGATCACGATTACTTAAATCCAGAATGTAAAACATTATTTGTATATAATATATATTCAGAATATACATATATATAATAGATCAGTAAATGGAAAGAAATACACCGTTCATGGAGACGGTAGGTCGTACGTACGCATGAACGTTGTTTTCATTTCCTTATTGAGTTGAATGGAATTAAGTAGATGACATACATATATATACACATAAATCTAGTATTATTATTTCATATATTACATGATTACTTATTATATATACTTTATAGTCATTCATGAATAGTTAATCGTGGAGAATGAATCTCATCGCGTCATGGAGACGGTAGTCCGTACGTACGCACGGGCGATGATATCGTTCTCATGATCGTGGGACTGTATTGGAGTGTCTGTATATTATCTCAGAATCGATATCACTTTAAAATAATCATATATAGTTATTATTTACACCATTCTACCCATCCAAGTAAGGTGGTGGTGGAAAATAGATTACACCACGGCGTGGAGACGGTATTCCGTACGTACACATGCACGGTGATTTCATTTTCCGTAGGATGGATAGATGGTAAAATAGGGCTGCTTCATACTTATAATAGCATATCAGTATATGAGTGATACTGATGTTATTACTTCATAATGAAACAAACTATGAAGAAGAAGTGGAAGAAGAAATAAAGTTGAAAGAATCGGTAACGGACATTACCTCTTCTTTGAAGCGCCTCTTTGAGACCTCCTTTTAGGGCACTAAAATAGGTCATTGAAGAAGACCAGAACCTCTCGGATGTTTCTAGGGAAGTGGAGAGAAGAAATTGGCAGGGGATGGCCGAGCTTGAAGGCTCAAATTTGTGATAGGAAGAGGGGGATGAGTTGCCCTTTTATAAGGGAGGAGAGGGGCACCTTTGGAAAACTAAAAATATTATTTTATTATAAATCCAAATTCGGTTTTAAATAGTTCAAAATTGATTTATTTAGAATATAAGGTGGGTATGGGTCGAAATCCTCTCATAAAATAGAATTTAGACAAGTTTAGGTTCCTATTTTAACCTTATCATTTAGTTTTATTATTAAGTTAAATAATTTTACTTTTACCGTGTCTTCTTATGTTCTTACACTATAAGATTAATAAACATACTATATCAAGCCAAACGAACCCCAAGTTGTTTATTATTAATATATATAACCTTATCTAAGTCATCTTGACGAACCTTAGATATTTAGGAATAAAATAACAATTAATAATATAATATTTGTTTTAAAAACTATTTTATGTCAATTTTGACACTATTTAGTAATTGATTTTTGTAAAAATCATAACAGAATGATTAGTTCGAACCAAGTTTCTTAAATAAATATTAACATTTCATAGTAACATAGAAAATTAATTTAATTCATAAAAAGTCTCAAATTACATTTATTTGGGTATTTATAACATCAATTATGTCAATATTTCATTAATAAGATAATTACTGCATCATCGTTGTGTCATGAATAAATTAAATTATTTAATGTCTAAAAATTAAAAATATAATACCTTTATGTAGGAATTATTTTTATCTTTCTAATAAATATTTATCGTCGAAATTATCTTATGTATAACCCTAGATTAAAAATGATATTCTTATTAAACTTTGATTTTTAACTATTTTAACCCTTCTTTAAATAAATTAATAATAAATGTCCTAATCTAATCCAAGTGGGCTTAAATGGTCATATTTTATTCCTACGGTTGTTTTTGGTTGAATTAAACTTATCCAATAGAATTAGAAGATGTGTTAGGATAATGATAATATCATTTTTACCCTTAATTACCCTATTTACTTTTAACCGTGGTAAAAAAAAAGTAAAAAGTTACTATTCACCAAAAATTATTTTCATCTCATTGAACCAGATTTTAGTCCTTGATATTAACCGTGTCTCTCTGATTTTCGAAATTCCACTCATAGAAGTGGTAAAATTATGTTTTATGAAAAATTCAGTTTTTTTAACTACCGCTTAGTGGTTTAACTATTCATCAAAAAAATTAAAGTTTCCAGAAAAATACCAAAAATTAGGCCTAAGAAATATTTGATATTATGAATTCAAAAATGATGTTTATTTTATAAAATTAAAATATTATTAGTTACTTTAACTAATTTAAAAATTAATTTCTGTCGTCAAAACAAATAGCGTGTTTTTAAGAGATAATAACTATCAAAAGATTGACACTTGTTTATAACTTGTTTAAATGTGAAATTACATCGAATGACCAAAATTGTATTAAATTGTAAAAATATATTCTAAATATACTTTAAAAGAACTAAAATTATTAATTTATCACTATTAATTATTTCTATTAAACAATTTGTTTTTAATTAAAATTTAGTAATTTTCACTATTCACCAGAATGTGAAAGTTATCCGAAAAGTACCAAAATTTCACCCTAAGCTAATTTCGATATTCCAAATCCAAAAATGAAGTCTATTTTGAAAAATAAGATTTACAGAATTTCAAAAAGTGGTTATTACTATTCATAAAGGCTAGTTTTAATAATATTTTAATAGCATATCGTTGTATAGTGAAACTCAGTATTTTGTACTACACACGCTATTGAGGAAGGTCACGGTTGTGTGTAATGCAAGTAAAGTCAAGGTTGCGTGTTGTGAAAGATCCTTTGGTGAAGCGTACAACACAAGACATTAATGAAAAGAATATTTTTCATAAAATCTCGGGGTGTTACACATGTCGTAAATATTGTATATTTTATAAGAAATAAATCATAAGGAAGTAATTTAACATGAACCATGAAATAATAACATTAGCAAATGACAATGTTTTATTTAATAAAAAAAGAATAGAAAATATTGTATCATGGGTTCCGACCAATAAATTCAGAACATGTTAGGATTGGTATGAATATCCATGGACCTACGTCTATCTTGGGATCACCTCTAGTGTAACTACTTTCACGCTTGGAATAACCAGAAGTTCCCCCCATTAGGAATGGGATAACCACAATTGTACTCCCCTTTTAGAATGTTCTCCCCTTTTTGGATCACCTCCCATGTGAATTATATCATGCTTGTACCCTCCTTTCCATGCATGGGATAAACACCCATGTAAACTCTTTCATCATAAATCATTAATCAAAGCCCAATAAATTTGAGTGGGATATGGGTCTGAAACTTCACATCATGAAAATAATACATATGTGTGCCACAAGATCCTAAAAAATTCATCTTATCATAACAGATGAAATAAAATTTGTTCCGTAAACAATTCATCATATCATAACCTGTAGTAAAGAGACATGTTTTATAATCATTTAATTATTTAATCATAACATAACCCATGTAAAAAGTATTGGGTTTACCAAGAATTATATCATGTGATATACCATTGTAGAATAAGTATATTTATTTATAATTTGGTGATGGTATAACCCACGGAAAGATAAATAGGTTTCATAAATATCACCCAATCATAAAGATAAACAAGTCTATGAAGGAATAAAAATGGTATTCTTGGAACATTTTCCCAAATAATTCATGGGTAACTTCATTATTTTTCATCTTATATTAAGAATATATTTGATCCATCATTTAAAAAATGTATTAATGAAAATATCTATTCCAATTCAAGAAAAACATTATGATGAAAAAATCATTTTGAAAACATTTTCCAATAAAATGTCCTCGAAATAATATAAAGAAATATTCAATGGAAATAATAATTGTGATGATGGAAAACATCATAGATGTTGTACATGTTTAAAAAATGATTAATTTTAAATTTCCAGTAAAATAAAAATTCATATTATTTGGAAAATAATTAGGCAGTTACATTATATTTTATTGCATAAAAAGTAAATAAAATTATTATGAAATGAATTTAAAATTAATAGGATAATTATAAAAAATTGTAAATATTATTAGAAATAATATTTTGGACTAAAATGGATATTCAACTAAAGAGAAAAATAATTTAATTTTACCAAAAACATTTTCACATTTATTTTACATTCTAAATAGGGAAAATATTACTATTACTTCATAAAGACATTAACAATTGGAGGATATTTTCAACAAATGGAATAACTATAAATATAACTCCCCTTATAGATGAGTTAAATGTATTAATTTGTAATATGGTTATAAAGAACGCATACACTTATTTGGTTTATTTGGCCTTATTTGACCTAGAATACCTTTATTTAACATAGTCATTATTTATATAGTATTTCAATAGAGATCTTATGATTTTTAAAATAAATGTTTTTAAATAATCCAATTAACACACCCAATTGAATTTATGTATTCAAATTGTATTATATTACCTTATAAAGCGAATTTATCAGAAAATCCAAGGGAGATAAAATCAAAATTATTTTCTGTTGACCAATCATAAGATGAGATCCAACAACTGAGTATTGAGAGGTACAATTTATAGGACATTTTCTATCTCGTCGACATCACAGACCAAACCATTTAAACCAAAACACCCCATGAAAGTCTCAAAACCACAAACCATAACCATAGAGTGTTTATACTGTATGAAAGGTATATGTACCATGACCATAACAATATAATTATTTATATTCTATCTTTAATAAATTAATTTTTTGATAATATACTTATCATTACTAAACAATTGATTTACGTTTTTATACAATTGAAAATAAATTGTATTGTTGATTTGTATTCAATTTCAATTAAGACATATATATGGATGAATTTTTGGGTTTTATAAAAACATTAAAATCTAATAAATTATTTTTAAAAAATATTTTATTAATTAAATATAATTTATTATATAATTTTTGTGAAGTCAAATTTAATTTTTATTACAGTTTAAAAACGTATATTTTAAAAAAACACAGCCTTCCTCGAAAAATGTTGATTCCGATTTTAAAACATAAAATTAAAATATATAGAATATTATTTATATATAATGAAGTGTATTTTTGTAATTATAACATCAATATTACCAAATAGAAATTTTTTCATTATTTTCATCGATTAAAATTTTAGGTTAAAAAATAAAATGTCATATAAATTATGGTGTGTATTATGAAATCATAATGATATAAATGTTATGTAATAAATAATATAAATGGAATCTATGAACAAATATATGTATTAAATTTAAAATATTTTTAGTTTATATTATTTTATAAATTTTATAAATCGTTTAGGAATCCTCTGAAACCATTAATAGGTTTTAAGGTTATAAAATCATTTATTTAAATATAAAAAACACTACCCAATAATTACGGTTATTACATTACTAATTTATGCCCTATGAATTATAAAATAATTAAACACATTATTTTGTGAAAAAAAAGGGTAAAAATAATGTAATGTTTTTTGGATTTAAATATTTTTTATATTGAGTCAAAAAAATGATTCCAAAATAATACTAAATTTCATACTCATTTTCTGTATAAATCCACACACACTATGATTTCTCTTCATTAAAAATATTTGTATCACATCTATACTCTTCACTTCTACTTCTAAAGTCTTCCCAATGTTCCCTTAGTTCTCTAGAAGCACATACGAAGTATTTGATGTCACAATCTCAAGGCAAGTGATCTTTTCTTTCTCCTATTTATTCAAGTATCTTCTTTATCGTATTCCATTTTTATCTAATTAGTAATAATGGGATATTCTCTTAAATATCAACATTATCAAACTTATTATTCCTAAATGATGATATACCCATCTTAATCTCATCAATATATTCCATGAACATTTATATTATCTCATTATTCTGGAAAAATTTCACTATGATTTTACATGACAAACAATTGTGTAGTGAATTCCCAAACACATTTCTGGTCATGGATTTTCACCATTGTGTACATATTCTTCTTTTATTAGGGAATTAAATTTATTTATTTCACTATCATTTATTTTTTACTAAAATATGATGATGAGGCACACTAAAACATGAGAATAAAATAAAATTGACCGGTACTCCCAGAATTATATAGAGATCCAATGGATTAGTTGATGTTTATGCCTAATGTGATATCATAAAATGGATTAGATAGTGAACCTAATCCATCACCTGAATTTTTCAATCATAATGTCATATCCGTTATCCTTGACCTCTGTTTATAATGAATTTTTTTATATTGTTTCAATGATTACTACATCTAATATATATTATCATTCTATATCATTACACATTTTTCATTATTATGAATCTCACACGTATTATGTAACATTTATATGCCTATATCCCATGATTTATAACTTTATTTATAACACTTAGAGATTATGGAAAAAAGTTTTTTGAAAATAATTTAATCATTTGATACTTTTTACTTCACACAACAATGAAAATATGTTTTCAATAAGTCAAAGATTATTTTAACACTATACTGACTTTTTTTAAGTTACACAGAACACTGAGTTGGTGTATGATGCACACAATATCGAGTCTGTGTATGATATATGGATCACTGAGTTTCTACGAAACCTATCTTTCTATTTTTTAATTATTTAAAAAATTTAATTATAACCTATATGTTAAACATAATTTTATGAATAGTAATAACGTCATATCAACTATTTTTTAAAATATTTTAATATAAATAATACATTTTGATAATAAAAGATGTGATTCTTGGTAAATTCATTCTATGTTTAAAAAGACATTTTAATACAATGATCCAATTTTAAGGTTCCTCTAATAATAATAATTTTAGACACTAATAGAAATTAATTTTGGTTAATTATTTTTCATTTTTATTTTGGAATATCAAAATTATATTGGGGTGTTTTTTTTTATTTTTCTGAAAACTTTAAAATTTTGAGGATTAGTGAAAAATAGTGCCTTATAATTAAAAAAAGACTTTTTATTTTAAATAATTATTTTAATCTAAATTGATTTATTAGTAACAATAAATTAATAATACATTTATTTATAAAATTAATTCATTGGAATTAGTTTATAATAAAATTTGATATAATTTTTTGATCTTTTGAACGTCTCTTTTACCAGCCTTCAAGACACATTTTTGAAATTAGTAGTAAACATAATTTAATCTCAAAATTGAATTGAATTTAAAAAAATATACATACATGGTGGTAATAAGTGTGAGACATATGGTTCAATAGGATCAAAATATCTTTTTATTAATAGCAATGTTTGAGGTTTATTTACCACTATTGATGTTAAATAGAGTAATTAAAGTTAAAACAATATTACAATAATATATAATTACTCAATAAAATTTAATAATATCATTTTTATGTATTTTTAAACCCAAATAATCATTATTTAAAAAATATTATTCTCTTTAGATAGTATTTGTTAGATTATGGAATTTATTATATTTTTATTTTAAAGAAGATTTAAAAGAGTAGTATTCAAAATTAAACAACTAAATCATTTTTTATATAGGTTTATATATAAGTGAAATTATAATATAATTATTTATTTGAAATATAAGAACATTATATTAATTATTTTTAATTATTTTTAATTTTTATAGAATAAATAAAAATATTAATTTATTGTACAATAATGATACAATAATTGTTTAATTAACTGTGATATCAAATAAATGATGTTAAGAATATTAAAGTAAATAAAGTTTAATTTAATTAATTAAATTCCTTAGTTATATTGATACTTTAGACATGTTAGTTTAATATTGAATCTATTAGTTCAAAATTATCTTCTATTTTGTTATTTTTTTAAAATGAAATAATGAATAGTGTCAAAAAAATATAAACGATACATTAAAATAAGTAAAATATTATTAAATTATATAAAAGTAATAAAAATATTGGGATCATATAACTAACATGGATAATGTAAAATATTTCATAAATTATCCCATAGATATTTTTTGGATTTTTAATGTATCTATGTTAATCCTATATTGTTAAAAGACAAGTTGTCACAGTAAGTGTTAAATTGTTTAACTGAAGGATAAATCCCAAATATACGGTTAATTATTTAGACTAAACATGTCTAAATTTAATTAGGTGAGATTATTTATACCCATACGCATCTTAAAATAAATATAAACACCTTAGAGAATTTTTAAATTGATAAACAATTTATAATAAATCAATAGTCTTAGAGTTTCTTAATGCGAACCTCCTCCCCTTTAAAAAAGGGAACTTCTCCATTTCATAAATTTAGACCACAAAATCCATTTGGCTCAGCCAAAACCTTCCATTTTCTACTCACAACATCCATAACTACATCATAGAGGCCATACATTGGAAATTAATTCATTATATTGACACCTTTTCTGAAAATCAATAGGAGATACTAGATAAAGAGGTAATGGTGTTATCACCTATTTCAAAATAAAAAAATATTCCATATAATCGTTCTAGATTATTTTCCATAAAAATGTAATAACCCAACAAACTAATATATTCTGAGATTTTTTCATGATTATGATAAAACCATATTCTTCCTTTTACCCATCTTATGAAAATCAATATAACCATTCATGTGTACCTACAGCTACTCCTCTCCACACTGTGGTGTAAACTATTTTTCTTGTATACTATATTTATAAAGTTATAACGATGAATATGAAGGATGTAAATTAAAAATATGACATATTACTATTATTTTATAATTCATATTACTTCTAATTCCCTACTCTTTACCTATACATAATTATATAATTGCTCATGTATACATACGACTAATGGTATCCACAACGCGATGAGATTCATGTTCAACATTCTCCATTCAAGGATGATTATAAAAATATCTACTAAAAAGTGTGATGTTTACAATATAATTGTTCTAATATAATTATTAAATTTTTATATACATACATACATATATATATATTTCATTTATATTATTTCATTCATGATGACTATTAAAAATGGAAATAGTGTTCATGAGTACATACATCTTACTGTCTCAATGAACAGTATATTCCAATTTGTAATTATTTATTATATATATAATTAAAACATATATATAATGGATATACATGATATTTATGTCATGATATACATTATGGAATTATGATATTAGTATAAGGAATAATGATATAAAAAATGTATACACATGCGATGAACAAAGAGAATATTACCCCGAGTAAAACCTTAACATAGGATCTGTAACAAAAAGGTAATATAAGACCAAAATAAAACCATATATGGTATTATTGTTATGAATATTCTTCTCCAAATTATTTATAATTCATATATATTTATTATACTCGAATTTTATCTGTGTACAAAGAGAGTCAATACATAAGGTAAGGAACTGTATCACTATCTCTTATTATCAGATATTATTTATAAGTAAGTATTTAGTGCGTTATATTTATATCCCATATCTGTATTTCATAAGAATATAATATTATTTCAATTATTCAACTATTTATTAAAGTCACATTTACCCTTTGGTGAATATTTATTAATTAGTATGAATGAAATATTTTTTCTATTTTGGTTTTAGGTACATTTTTTCTTTTCCGGAAAAAGTATGAGAAGAATGTATTTTTAACTTATTTAGAATGAACATAATTATTAAACTTTCATAACAGCTTATTTCCATGTAGCACTCATTACCAGATTTCAATATCAATCTCAATGAAATTATTTTATGTCAATTATGTTGAATTTTTAGAATGGAAAATGTTTGTTAAGTTGAAAGGATATTTTCCTCAAGATTTAATTTCAACTATTAAATGAAATTTTTTTCCATCTATGATGGAAATACATAATAGGGTTATGTTTCAAGAAACCTATCCCTATTATTCATATGGATTTTTGTATATAATGCTATTTATGAAAGTCATTTTTTTACATAGATTACCTTCTAATTGAA